>CM055890.1:19701834-25124334 GCA_029582165.1 Portulaca oleracea
ATAAGTAAAAAGAAAATGACCTAAATGGTAGGTCATTTTCTTTTTACTTATATTATTGTATTTTTCTAATGTTAATTAATATTATTTAGTAAAATGTAGTTGGTAGTAACTCACTTAGCAATTAATATGTACATAATGACTTTTTTTTTTAAAAAAAGGATAAACATCACCGATCATAATATTCTCAAAACACCCTTCATAAACTCACTTAGCAATTAATATGTAGTTGGTAGTAACTCACTTAGCAATTAATATGGACAGTGATACCAGTAGGGAGGAGGTGTTTAGCTGGGGATGGGGAGGGGGTGAGGTATGAAGACATGGTGTTTGTGGTGGATGGTGTGATGGATAGGGGGGAGGGGAGCTGTCGGGGTTTGGGTCTTGATGGGAGGTGGGTGTGTTATTGCTGGTGGGGGCGAAGGGTGTTGGGTGGAGGCGTCGGAGCACGCAAAACTTCAGGCGATCTACTTGGCTCTTTTGGAGACGCGGAGCCGAGATTTCATGAAAGTGGTTATCTGGACCGATTCTGTGCGGGTGGTGGAATTCTTTAGGAATTCTTCTTTGGCACCGGTAAGTTGCAAAGGACTGGCAGCATGTTGCTCGAGTATGAGTGCTAGTTTTGAGAAGGGTATGGGGCGGAAGGTGACACGACAAGTTGTTCAATCGACGCATAACTTAGCAAAACAAGCAAAGCAGCGAAGTTGTGCAGTAGGTTACTAGTGTTTTTATGTTACGTTGTGTATTTTGGCTATTGTATTTTGTTGTGTGGTCCTCTTTGGCAAAAAAAAAAAAAACAATCAATGAGTGGTGACTAACACTATACTCCTATTATTCATTGAAGTTATACTAATTATTTTACATATTAGTTCTCTTCAACCGTCTATGTTCCTCATTTCAATTTTTTTTTTTTTTACTATCTACACAGGATAGTTTAATAGATGAGAAATGCTTTCTTAATTCATCAATCAAACAGGAATATGTTTTCGTGGTAAAGGCTACTCACTGTGAATTGCAAGGTGAAACAACAATCAAATTCTCCGTCACCTCTCTTTACAAGAAGACAGTTGATCCATGAGCGCCATCGTATTAAAGCTGTCTTTCCACATGTATATATCAACTTCATGCTTACATCACCATAAGCATGAATCAACTTATGACAACCTGTTTTTGTTGGTCACAACATGCAGTTCATATGGAGCTTCTTTGTTGCATACAAATGAACTAGAAGTCTGATAAACATACTAGGGAATGTGATCGAATGGCATGCATTTATATAAACAATATGTCTAGAGTACGTGAATAACATGTATGTATATATATTACGTACTTGATAGTACTCCAGTAAACTTTAATATATATATATATATATATATACACACAATGTTTAAATTTTTTTTTTTAATTTATAAGTCCGCGTTTTGAGAATAATCGGAATTACTGGGACAATTCCTGTGCCTTCCACGGACTACTGCTACTAGTCCTTAAAATATAGAATATTAGAGGTCAATATATTCAAAAACAAATTTTGCCTCTACAAGGGATGGTAGTTGGGCCGGTGCATACGAGGAGGTGCTGTACTTGCACCAATACCCATTTTTAAAGTTATTATCCATATCTATATTCATATTTAACAAGTAGGAAAATTTAATACACATGTTTATATCCATACCCATCAAATTTGCGGGTTTTATTCGAATACAAACATATATTAAAAATTAGAAAGCATATTATGCCTTAAATAAAGGAAAATTGAATTATAGTAAGTTGAACTATAAGTGTTCGGATAATGGTAAGTAGAACCTTAGAAATCTATTACTCCCTCCGTTCCATATTAATTGACACTTAAACTAACTTTTTTTGTTCCAAAATAATTGTCACTTTCCATTTCCCGATACTTAATTTAATTATTTAACTTTAATAATTATGTTAACTTTTTACTTTTCCAAACAATAATAACTACTCCTACTCACATTCTCTCACTACCTACACCTTGATATCCGAAAAAACAACTTGGAAAATAGTATCATTTAATTATGAAGGTAGTTTTTTTAGTTAAACCTTGGTATGTGAAATTTTTTTAAATGTGTCAATTAATATGGAACGGAGGGAGTACAATAAATTGAACTTTTGGACATTAGTGGATCACCATCGAAGTGATCTTTGAAACGTTCTCCCCTCTTTTCATTTTAAGATCAATTTTAATAGAATTTGTTTTCAAACAAGTGAGTCCCAAAATTTTCTAACCCTTGAACTCAACCTTACCCCGAGCTCGGAATTCAGATTTGCATGCCAAAGTTTTCATCATTTCAC
This sequence comes from Portulaca oleracea, assembly GCA_029582165.1. Classification (NCBI taxonomy): domain Eukaryota; kingdom Viridiplantae; phylum Streptophyta; class Magnoliopsida; order Caryophyllales; family Portulacaceae; genus Portulaca; species Portulaca oleracea. The sequence goes on from CM055890.1 coordinate 19,704,145, forward strand.
ATCTTTTACGTTAAAAAATTTAAATGCGGTAATATTTAATCTAAAACTAAATGGTTAATTTTTCACAACCATGATTTTTTTCCCTACTAATGACCATATTGTGCCAGTGTTGACCAGTCTAATTTTTAGTAAATCTGACTAAATCAGCCTGACCATTTGACTCGTTCAACAAATAAGTCAGGTTTACCGATTAATAGTCCAGCCAATTAACCATTGGACCTAGTAGGTTGGTCACCGGTCGGAATCTGACACCATAACAGACACTCATCCATAATCAACTTTTTTTTTCATTATTGCATTATTTGTCATTGTTTGGGTCGGATTCAGTTTATGTACAAATTACAATCCAGAGGAGACAATCAAATTGCAGACATCCCTTCAAGCTCGCGGTAGAGTGGATGCAAAAAAAGAAGGGCAAGGAGAAGGGCTCTGGACCACAAAAACACGGTACGAGATTTTTTCAAAAGGGGGGGGGGGGAGTGAAAAGAGCCTCTGAAAATATACAAAAATGAAGAGCCTCTTGTGTCTAGCGAACTGAATCAGCAGCTGCGAGCTTGATTGGTCTTGTTTCGTCTAAAGATGTTAGACAATTCCTTCCAAAATTGTATTCTGACTCATTGCACGATTAGAAACGCTGCAGTAGGGCATGGGAGATGGCTAAGCATTTGTTGCTGGAGGGTGATTACCACCAGCCTTATCCTTTGCACGGTGAAAGTCATCTAAACTACGGAACTCCTCCTTGAGCAACCTCTTCAACTCTGGATTCTTTCTCAACGCCTCCTTGTTATCACGCACCTCCCGGTAATGGTGGAATGCCCTACCACAATCAAATCCATGGAAAACAAACATGATTATGATGAATGCCTTCTATACTCTATATAGAAATTACAAAGGAAAAGTAATAAAATAGTTATACAGATCAACACAACCAACACAAGGGGGTGTAAGTCGGTGCTTGTTTTGTTTGTTTATATTTCACTTCAAGCATCTTAGTATTTGTGTACTGTCTCCTATGCCCCCCCAAAAAAATAGAGCAAGGAACAAGAACAAGGAAGAATCATACCAGTACTTCTCAAGGCCATATAGATTGCCTTTCTTGTAAAAGTCAAGAGTAAGCTGCTCAAAATCCTGATACAGGTCATCTCTAAATTCCTTCTCTAAGCCATAGCTGTAACAGACACACAAAAAAGTCAAGCACTATCCTCGCCCTACAACAACAACAATTACACCTGCTCTTCTACTCTAACCATCAAAGTAGACCCCAAGTGCAAAACTAATAAGCATGTTACATTTGCAGTTACAGAGCTGATTACGCCAAATTGAAACAGGAAGGACGACAATGTTGTTGAAAGCATCAGAACTGATGGTCCACATACCTATAAAATCTGAACAAGCATTCTAGTCCATAATTGTAATTGGACGATGCATCCTCCAAAGCCAAGTTTCGGAACTCATCATACATTGAAGGAACGAAGACATCCCTAAGGAAATATGACCAAAATCTATAGAGAGTATTCATTTCCTGCAGCAAAATAACCCATATCATATGGATATACACCCGGAAATGTTCATTGTTAAAAGCCACTATCCTCTCGATAAAACGCATGAAACTCTAGACAGATGGAGTAAAACAATGTTCAAGTGGCATCCAGCCATTTTTTTTTTTTTTTTTTTTTTTTTGGGGGGGGGGGGGGGGGGGTGTGCCAAAAAAGTAAGAGGGTCCTCAAGAAATAGCGATGGACATGGCATCTAATGTACAAAAACAAAAGACTCACCTCGCTGCATCCTATTCCTAACTTCTTTCGATCATTCAGGCACCGCTTGTGATACTTCACATACCTGAGCACAATAGCAAAACTGTGAGGTAAATTACTCAGCTAGAACTCAAAATCCAGAATCCCACAGGAAGAAAATGCAATTTTAGCTAACAAAGATAAATTGGTGCACATAGGTTCAAGATGCCATAAATAAAACATAAGGGATGCCACACTTGTTCTTACTTCTGCTGTTTGAAGCCATTTTCTTCTAATAACTTGTGACTTGGATGCTGAAATGGAGGAAAGGGCGTAGGCACTGAACCTACAGGAGGGCTACTTGCTGCTGCTGTATTCCCATGTGGAGAAGCACTCAATTTTGAAGACCTGGGACTGATTCAACTAAAAGTTACAGGTCCGAAAAACCACAAGCATTCACTAGAGGTTTAACCATAAAATATAGTAGACCTTTCACATCGGAATGTGACCAATACCAAAAACCATGACTTAAAGACTTGTATGCTAAGGGAGAGGGATGACACCCAACAAAAAAATAAAGGCGGTGCTGCAAACATACCCATGATTCTCTGGTGGTGTGGAGCTGAAGAAAAAGCCAACAGAATTACTTGGAGGACTTTCAGATATCGCTCCAAATAAGTTTCGACCACCTCCATGGTTCCTAAAATTGCTTGAAAAAAATCGCTGCTTAAGAGATGATTGCTGCTTAGCAGAACCTTTTGTGTGTTTTCTCCTACTAGTGTGCCCAGCTTCATCCACAACATTTCCTCCAGAAGAATTTTCCAGCGACCTTGAGGTCATTACAGCAGTAGGAACATTAGAAGACCTAGAGCTCCCATCTCTGCTCTCAATGTTATGATTTTTCTTCCTACGGTGGGATTTTTTTGCTTTGAGTTCCTGCCAGTAACAGAAAGAATAAATCAGCTACTACAATAAGGTTTGCCTGACCGTTTTTGTCAAAAAAAAAAAAAAAAGGTTTGCATGACCAATCCTCCAGGGTGAATTACTTAGTTAGCAGGATGGAGTACGGTCTCAAAACATGATTACAAAAGGACAAGTAGGAGAGTTAGGAAAGGATTCAAGAAGAATCTGATTGGATTGTCTAAAGCAGGATACGCAACCCAACATCAGCGATATCTGTTGAATCACCGGGTCAAACTCGACCTACTGAGCTAATTTTATCCATATTGCACACCATGTAAAAAAGCTCCTATACGATAAAAATACACAGCTTTAAAAGGTCATCACAGATTCAACATTACCTCGGAGATTCACCAGCAATAAAAATGAATATGCCACAAGGACTAAGGTAAAAGCACGGCAAAAGGGAACGGCAACTGGGTGTTTGAAAGAGACACAAACACACACACACACACAGAGACAGAGAGAACAGGAGTTGAAATGGATCCCTTGGAGAGAACAATGAAAAGATAAAAAGGAGCTCTTGGCCGTACAAGAAGCATGCACAAACTAATCAAGAGCACATATGCCGCAAAGATATGGCAGAAACTGTGAATAAACAGGTAGACAGAAACTAGAAATTTGGAGATCCTGGAGTGAAGATGCATGCATTGGAATGAGGCTTAGGGTGAAAGGGACAGGATTGTGTAAAACACCTTATGGTTTCAACGAGAATTGAGAAGTATTCATGTGAAGTCTAGGGATAAAACGTGGATTAATACCAACTTATTTGGAACGGAAGCATAGGGGAAAATGAAAGCTAAACATATACATCCAAAGTAGGCACCACAGTCGACAAATTAGTCTGGCACTTTCCTCCGCATTGATAATTTAAACTATACCAAAAAGTTCAAACTGTACACAGAAAACATAGATTAGAACTAGGCATACTCACAGCCCTGCCCCTCTCTACACCTATAGTTAGCCTTCATTTTCTATTAAGCTTCCATTCCAAATAAGTTGGTAATAGTCCATGTTTAATCCCTAGACTTCACATGAATATCTCCTTCGCATTGATAATTCAAACTATACCAAAAGGTTCCAACTATACACAGAAAACATAAATTAGAACTGGGCATACTCACAACTCTGCCCCTCTCTACATCTATGGCTAGTGCTAGAACCGAACCCTCCTCTGAATCTCACCAACGTATCTCCGTCAACCCCCCACCCCCCAAACACAAACACCCCCAAAAAGAAGGAATTTTGGATTCTAATATACTTAACTTTTAGGGTATTGGACAATAATACACTGAACTTTGACCTTGGATAATAATACATTGTACTTTAGGAGGTGTTATACAATAATGCACCCGAAAAGATTTTGACGGTGGCTGACTCGGTGGCCATCCTACGTGGCAGGCCGAACACATAGGATCACCACCAAGTCAGCCACCGCCGGAATTGTTCCGGGTGCATTATTGTCCAACATCCCCCAAAGTACAGTGTATTATTGTCCAAAGTCAAAGTTCAGTGTATTATTGTCCAATACCCCAAAAGTTCAGTATATTAGCGTCCAAAAACCAAAAAACAAAAATCAAAGAAAAATAAGGCAGCTCCTCCTACTCAGAGATTCGGGTGTTGCGGAGACAAACCACCGATGTCAGTCCCACACCACAATTCAAGAATCCACATGGGTTCGGCAAGTCCCCATCCACACTCACCTTGACAGGGAGTGTAATGTGTAACATATGCCAATACATATGAGGAACTACCTTGCTTTCCAAGCTACTACTGGTGTTCTAACTAGAATCCCAAAAACAACTTTCCTAGCAATTACAGGAAATAAAATATTTTATACGGGATAAACTTTCAATGTATACAAAAGCTGTCAAAAAATAATATTTCAAAAATAAATTTCAACAAATTTTCAACATTACGACTCCAAAAAGTGCAAAGCATATATTTACAAAATTTGTTTGATAAATATTGAGTAATAATTATACAGGTCAGGCATCTCTTGATGCCGAATTGAGTTTCAGGCATAGATCACCTGCATAGCAAGGTCAAGCCGAGCCTAGGACTCGAGAGGTGTCACAAGAGTCCTTTCTTTTGGGAGAGAGATTGATTCTCTTGGCCTAAGTCAGGGGGTACTCATACCACAGAAGCACCATGTCACCAAGTACCAACCTTGACCATAGTTGCCAGGGTCAGAGGGAATGGTGTAGATAGAGGATTGAGTTCGGGATCGAAATTGTAAATTTTTAAAAGAGGGGATCGACAGAGGTAGGTTCAATAGGATGGTAATTGGGATCAAAAGTCACTGATAATTTTTTTTTTGGATCGATAAATATAAAATTCCTCTAGTTATAAATGGGCTTGGACCCTATTCTAACCAAAGCCTGCTAACTAATTGAAGTTCCATTAGGTTAAACGAAAAATTTATTAAAGTAATCAACATAGCAATCAGCCAATCACAGTGAGCCCAACAAGCAATCAAACCAAAAATGGGCAACTACTTGGGAAAAACTAAGCAAAATAATCTCTACTAGTCCATTGATTTCACATTTACAGCATCTAATTGAAAGAGTCCATATAAAAACAGAGCATGTGTAGGCAAAATGGATAGTCGACGCACAACAAGAATGTGAAGAGAATAGAAATGTGGCTAACCTGCTCATAGAAGTAAAGGCCATCATTGATTGCAGATGCCAGCTCTTTAGAGATGGTCTTGGATTCTTGAACTTTAGTCCCATGTCCCAGGATACTGTTATTCTGCAGAGCAAAAAGTGATCACCACTTAAAAGTTAACCGAATGGAGGAACTATATCCACCTCAATCCCAAACATTGAAATCAAAATTTTTAGCACATACGAATTCACTAAAAGGAGTTGACATCCTCCAAACCCCCCCCCCCCCCAAACAAAAGAAAAAGTGTTTCTTGCAAATAATTTCTCTAAAAAAAAGTACAATACAGGCCACTGTTAATACAGTGCGCAGACATAACAACCGCAGACAAATCCAATGACTGTCAGAAAATAGCTGGTTGGTTCATCAGCACAAAAGCTAATCAGATGTTCTGGAAGCACTAACAATTAGAAGGCTAGAAGGATCATATGTCCTCTGGTAAAAACAGCAATGGGCATCCATATCTGATGAACATCAGTGGCCTGACAAGAATTAGAAGTCCAGTTCAAGATACAGCAAACCACCCTTGGCAAGTACCAAACATGTGTGCTTGAGCTTGGAAATTATAGGAGAAGACAATATGGTTAAAACTTCAAATTCCTTGTGGATGCCCAGTTTTCCAGTGAAAGCAATTATAGGAGAAGACAATATGATTAAAACATCCATTTTGTACAGGCCATAGGCAACCGGATTAGTCCAATGGCCGCAAATATCCCTTCTTTACTGGAAGAAAACAAAGACAATTTTCTTGAGAACTCTCTACTTTCACAAAGCCACTTCTAGCATATAGAATGCTTATACTTGAAATGGAAAAATTATTCCATTGATGTACTAACAGAATATGATACTTAATGACTCGACTTAAAATCTTCAGTAGCTAATGACAATACTAAAAAGTGGACCTTCAGACCCACAATTTCTTTTTCACATAGGAGAGGATTTTGCATGGAATGCAATAAACTGATCACCAAAAGCCATCACCCCCCCCCCCCCAACCCCCCCCAATAACAAAAAAGGAAAAAGCTTGTACCCGACCATATGAAAAGTCTCAATAGTAATCCAAACTAATAGTTATCATAGGAAGAAAAAAGAAATAAAAGCCACAAACGATTGGTAAACTTAAGAACTACAAATAACAATTATCTTAAGAAGTGAGCCCTGGTTTACAACTCCAATGTAAGACCCACATTAAAGGGTGAAAAGGTTTGCTAACCAAGGTTTTGATTTGTAGGTCATCTTTGAAAATCCTCAAAAGTTTCATGAGAAAGGAACAAAGCTAGATCTCCAGCGTATTTAAACACCAAAAACTGTATGAAGCCTTCTAAATGTCCATAAAACTTACCAAAACAGTCATCCTAAAGATTTTAACACCTGTCCCAAAACAATTCTGTTAAAAAGGTCATCATGGAAGATAACCATCATCCAAAACCATACCCAAAATTAAATCAAATCCATGCTCACAAGCCGGACAGAATATTGATAAGAAAGGGTGTGGGACTCTAATATAGCTGCTTTGGAAAATTGGATCGCAGTGCATTGTTTGTACCATAGGGGTTTGGAGTTTGGCAAGCTGTACTTTAAATTTGTATCACAGTGCACCAAAACATAAGTGTTGCATTTCAGTGCACCTCCACCGACTTGGGTGAAACCATGGAATCAATTGGTGGGACAAGAAAACAATATTTTTTGGCATGTCATGCAGACAATTCTCCGAGTTGGTTTTGGTGGTGCACTGAAATCCATGGAATCAATTGGTGGGACAAGAAAACAATACTTTCCGGCATGTCATGCACATAATTCACCTGGTCGGTTTCAACCAACTCGGTGGTGGTCCTTTGAAATCCAACACTTATACATTTTGGTGCACTATGATACAAATTTAAAGTACAGCTTGTCACATTCAAAACCCCTAAAGTACAGTGCACTACCATCCAATTTTTCGCTCACTTTAGACAAGCAAATTTACATGTTGATCGCATTTGAAATCGAAATTGAAAACTGCTCACAACGTATAATTGTAATGAAAGGAATTGAAGAGCAACTACGAAGATATTTTCCAAAGAATAATAAAGAATCGACCCCGAATATGAAAAGGTTGGAAACAAGAACAAAGAGTCAGGAAGGCAAAAGCTTAGGAAAAAGGAAAAGTAGGACAAGAAAAATGAAAAATACACCCCCCCCCCCCCAAAAAAATAATAATAATGAGGAAATTGCATACATATAGAAACATAACTGTGGCCAAAATCGAGGAAGCCGCATGGGCAAGGATAGGAGCAAAAATAACTTCTTGCAGTCAACTCAAACTTGGCATCCAGAATGCTGAGTTTTGAGAACTTTTGCAAAGAAATCTTACGCTAAGATGGCACTCCAACCCTTGCAGGCTTCTATTGATAGCATCATAATCCAAATAATCATCAAGGACAACAAGAAAAGCAAGATCTTGCAATGGTCAGCAATGCCCTCAATTGTTTTGGGTGCAAGAAAAAATTCAATTCAGTTCACGATTGTCAAAGTTGGTAAAGATTGCCGGAAACAGCCAATAAAGTGGGTGGATGATTCGTGGATGAGCTCACCAGTTAAATCCATTGACTCAGATTGCAGAGGTAAGATCTATTGACTCAGATGGACTACTTGACAAGGATTTCATAAGTGATTTCCTGAAATTTTGATATAAATGTGCAGCTCATATAAATATTTGTATTAGTTTTAGAACAACTACCTCCTCTGCACTGAGACTAACTGCCCTGTTTGATTTTTGGCAAATATTAAACACATGAAAAAATGGCACGAAAATATTGATTGACTTACCCAAATTACCATCATTTTTTGTTGAATTCAGTATTCCTTCCCTATTGAAGTTATTTATCAAATTTGATAGGGCAAAGGAGGAAAATCATATCAAAGTAAATGGTTTAACTGAAAACAGATAGTCCACATGCGACAAGCCAATATAGAGAGAGGTAAGTCATTTAGGTGTTAAGGTTTAAACCCTGATGCCTGATGGTGCTCAATTAAGTTATGCCATTCCCTTTTTTAAAAAAAACTTGAGACAGTGGACTCAAGACAAGAGATATGGGCTTTAATTTGAGCACAGGTTGAGGCCCACGCCTCTTATGTCACAATTTTATTTAAATATTAATCAATAATGAACAATATTTATTTTTTCTATTTAAATTATTTATAATGAGGGGAAATTTTTAAACTTAAAAAGTGAAATAAAAAAGCTGTGTCTCCACACCCATGTCCAATCTTAGGACAAGGTCCCAATGTCCTACATTTATTTTCAAGGCGAGTCTGACACATGGACAAGTGTCCGTGTCCGAGACTCATGCCGGAGTCTGATCAACATAGGTTATCAGTACTAGAGCTAGGCTAACATGCCAGGCTTGGCCCTAACTCCAAAGCAAGTCAGGCTGGGCAGAGTTAGCAAAGCCCTTTAGCACAGGCTGTTTGGCCCTTCTAGCCTAAGACCCATTGTCACGTGTAAACCTGCAGGGTATATGCCCAGAAATTCCTCTACTCTTGCTTCAAACTTTCTCTGAAACACACCACAACCTGGTACCAAATTCATGTTTGCTCCAACAACTATTCAAGATGGATAAAAAAAAATGCTAAAATGATCAAAGTAGAAATTGAAAGGGAGTTCAGTTTAGGCAAAAGAAATTAGGCAGCCCATTTTCATGGATATTCCTTGTTCTCTCATTCATGCCTGAAATTAGTTTCCACCGACAAAACCTTCTCTAAACCCCTTTCTCTCTCTACTTTCTCTCTCTCATAATTTCCATGGAGTTGCATGACTCCCTATAGTTCATCACAATCTTTCTCTGCTCTTTTCACTTTTCACTGCCCAGCTTAGCTACTTCAAGCTCCAGCAAAATTGCCACCTTCCCTGTTGCCAGAACTTGATTGATGACGTAAAAGTAATACCATAACAGCTCAAACTTTCAGCCATTGAAGAAAAATCATCCACAACACCAACCAATCAGTTACCTGGACCCAGGGCACCGGTGTTCGACTCCAAGAGTCTGGCACGACGACCCTAAAAATTGCAGACACAGGACACCACCCAGTATTTCGAGTTTGGACACGGGGGCACAGTCCCAAAAGTGGATATGGGATTGGGACATGCACATTACTTCATAAAATGGTTTTATGCTTTTTTTTTTTGGGAATAACAGATATATTATATATATATATATATATATATATATATATATATATATATATATATATATATCTGAGGCTAATTTTACAATTTAAGACTCATTGAGACTTGTACCAAAGCTGTCTTTCAATGAGGCCCGGCTAAAGTCTGCCCATCTCTCCTTTCAACTTTTTCTAATAAAAGAAAAAAGAAAAGATATTCTTTAAATGATGCCTTCCCATATCATAACAATTAACAATCAGATGTGGCAAACCCCTATTTCTTATATGTTACGGTACCACAAAATCACATAGTTTAGAAAAGGATAGGGATGATGTCCAGGATGCATGACCTTCGTCAAGTTGGCCATGCTCATGAGTCCAATCAAACGGGGGACCAAATACCAGCAACCAGTGGCTGGAGCCATCCCACCAGTCAAGCTGCAAACCCTGGTTGACCATTTTGGCTGGGTCCGACACAAGACCCGTGTCCAGGTCTGGTTCAGGTGGGGTCAGCCTGATTACAGCAATCCAAATTGATGAGCCCGGATAACATAGCCGACCACTTACCCATGTAGCAACAAGAACTTCCTCATCAATATCACAGACTTTTCAGTTTATGCATACAGATTGCAAAAACGCAAACATCCCACTTCAATCCTCCCCAGAATAAAAATAATTTTTTAAAAAAAAAAACAGATGACACAAGATATTAGATTCCTGAAAACCAAAAAGAAAAACTCTAGCCTACATTAACCCAAGAATCTAAAGGAGTGAAATTTATGCTAATTACTCTTAACTCAACAAAAGAGACCAACACAGAGAAAGAGTATATCTGATGAGATTGTGCCAGTATTACCATAATCGAGCACATCCAGATTTAATAACCATTAACCACTCAATTCCATGCCCACTAGGCATTCGCTCAGATTTCAATTATTTTTAGGATATCAATCACATGACTTGTTGATAATACCAACTCCCAAATATTGTGAATGGAGGTGCAGTGGTACCACTGCCACTCGGCAGCAGCAATTGACCAGCATCGTAGAAGGATTAGGGTTTTTAAAGAAGAACGAGGAGAGAAGAGAAGAGATGAAAGCAGATGGCATTCTGGTGATACTGCCCAGTCAGATAAATAAACCCACCTGAGACCTGCCTACATCCAGCCCATTTATGCTGAGCCCACGAGGATCCTGCCATGTTTAAATTTAAGATGAGCTTCAGCTCTGTTTTTTCAGGCCTCATTTGGGCCTAGAGCCAAGTTGATATCAGGTGCCAAGCCCATTGCCTAGGCCAAGTTGATATCACCAAGCTTCAAACAAATGCTTATGTCTTCTTGTATCTGTCTCATGCCTCTGTCTTCTAGTATATCTCTCACAACATCAAACCCCTGCAAGTGTCTTCTCCTTCTGCCCCTCCTCTCTCTGAGTGCTGATACTCATGCCTTTGGTATGGTTCAACCATTGTCTAGACTGGTCAACAGTTAACTAGGTCAGCTGGTTCTGCCCAGCTCCGAGCACAGCGTTGCTGTGCCAGTGTCCAGATTGACTAAGGCCCAAGCTCTTAGCTCCAGCTATCATGTCCAGGGGAAATTAGGATATTAAAACACTAAAGACCCTAGTAAGATTTTAAAGTAAAAATGCAGTCTATCCACATTGAAAATAGGGTTGGTTAAAGCTCACTCTCTAAAATGAGCCCCAATATCTAATGTTCATGGCCTCACCATTGATAATATAAAAGTTCTCTATAGTAATTTGCCAATACTCATTATTTTATCACACTTGTTCCTCCAACTATACAACTACAATTACTCGCTACTTTCATCTTGCTTCTACAAAGTACAGAGTGCATTTGCTGGTCTATCAAACAGTCCAAATTTAAAAAAAAAAAAAGAAAAAAAGAAAATCACTCTAACCAATCTCAACACTTAATTTAAAACTGCAACTCATCTAATTCCCTAAAACCCACAAGAATAGTCATTGCTGTGAGCTAGAAACAGAAGATAATAGCAGATCAATAAGAATATGAACAAAGAATCACACCTGAGTGACAATTACAAGCCTTTCAACATCTTGATCATTGGCCACTACCTCGTCATCTTCATCCTCAATCCTTTCAAGCATTGGACCATATCAATGAATAAACAGCCGTCAAATACAGGAATTACAAAAAAAAAAGGAATTTGAAAGCAGAAATGCAGCAAATATCTTGCAAAACAAACATGAAATGATTGACACCATTTTGATGATATTCATTGATAAACATGAAACTAATTACCTAGAGACAGCACATTTTTCAAATTTAACTATCATGGAATACAACAAAACAAGAATGAAGGTGAAAACAGAATAAAGGCAACTTAATATAAACAAATTCATACAACTAGAGACAATAATGGGGTGGATATCATTCAATCAATAACAAAAGGAAGCACATCAGTGGCCAGAAAATGTAGGAAATGCACAGATATGGGACCATAAGTTGCAAGCATCTGCATGGCTTGTAAATTGCTCAAGAAATGAACATTTCCTAGTCATGTTGCATTGAACTCAATAACCAACTCATTGCTATGCACCCAATCAAAGGCACAAATATCCCAAACCGAACTTCTACTTCCTCCATAAAAATAACAATACAGATACAAATAAAAACACCTTTACTTCCCAAGTAGAAAACCTCGACACACCTTCCAACGCTTCAATACATATAGACAACTAATTTCAGCAAGCCACAAATTTCTGTTTGTTTAGTTGAGAACACGAACACATTAGCACACTACATCTGTTTCATGAACCACACACATTCAACCAGAAATACATAGAATTTGAAAAACTGCTGTCATCTGTTTTAAATTTCAGCAATAGAACGCATTTGTTTGAGCCTACGATTTACCATAGAACTACTACAAAGGCTATCCAGGATCACAAGCTTATATGAAAGGGAGCATAAGAAATAAACAATGATGTAAACAGAGATATTGGGAAAAATCTAAGAAATACACCTTCTAAATTGATTATGTATAGTTTTATGCTCCAGTTCTAACTCTTCATCAAGCATGAATGGGCCGGCGAAATCATGTGAGAGATCATCAATGCTTCTAATCGATTCATGAGGCACTCCAATCGGGCTATTTTGGTGAGCCCCAGCATTTGTTTCAGTAATTTTTGATTTGTCCTCAAAAGGAGCACCTCTTGCGACCTTTTGGTCTGAATGTATGGTGCTTGATGAGAAGTGATCACCAATCAGAGCTTCCTTATTGCTGTCATAAACATCCTTCTCAGCACTGCTATCAGCTCTGCTAATATTTTGAGCTTCCAAGCTGTCCTTGTTTGGTGAAATCTTTACCAAGTCATCACTATTTGAAGAGCAAATTGTAGCTGCTTCACATGTACCCTGATTTTTCAGTTCATTGAACTTGTGATCCTTAACATTGTTTGCTTCTATGCCAGTACTTTGATCCTTGGAAGAAGCTACAACATACTTTGACCAATTCTCACGTTTCCTCAGCTTATCACCCTGTTTGAAAGCACAGCTCATAATAAAAAGTAAAATACAATGAAAAGTTGGCAAATCAAGAAACAGAGAGATGACATATCCAAGCAAGGTTCAACCCAAGAACATGTAAAAACCACGGACCTGCACTTCCACAACCTCAGAACTCTGAAGTGCATACAGAATGAATGGTATATCCGTACTCATTCTTTTAACCTACAAGATAATAGGATGTGCAGGATAAGTCAGGATATATCTAACAACGAGATGAATAAGCACCTCAATTCACCAAAACCATTTGGAATGACAATGAAAAATACCACAGTAATTGTATGAATACAAATAATATCTGCACAGCAACTGAGAACATATGATGTAGAATAGGACAAAAGACAACAAAAGACATATTACCCTTTTAAAATCAGCAATAACAGATATTGGAACCCATCCTTCATCATTCATTTGAGAAATCAAGTAATGATCAGTCTGTAAATTCTCATCACTGCCAAGCACAAAAGCAACAAGGTAAGAATTTCCTTCTACCATGAGAGGAACAAAATACAAAAAGCCCCGTACAGTAAAATAAATTTGATTCATGATAGAGCAGTTACATAAAACAGAAAGTACCCAACCCACTTGTTAATGGCGCTCCTTTATTTAAATTGACAGATCTAAATGTAAACCATATGAAAACGACTCATAGTACAAAGTTACATTATATTTTGCGAGACAGTAACTAGGAAACACGCATCTTACACTTCTACACCGCTAGAAAATGTCCACAAAATCAATCAACTACACATGTTTTTACCCACTTCATCAATATCCACAAGATTACAAGATCAAACACAAAGTAAGAGTAAAAATAGTCAGCAGCACCAACCTGAAGTAATACTCAATCTGCTTTAAAATATTATCCCGTAATGCTATCTCTGGTGGTAGCATGGGAACCCAAGGATTAACAAGATGTGGAGCATAGCGGGGCGGGAACGGTGCTCTAACAGAACCAGGGGGGGCAGCAGAAACATAATACATTGGCACTGGGCCTGTGGATTTGAATGCAGTAATAAGCCAGGATCAAGCTTTCAAGGAAATCAAACACAATTTAGGAAGCATAAAGATATGTTGCAAGCAATGCCAAGTAATCAGTAACTTTGTAGCACTCATCAAAAAAAGTTAGCACACCCAAAGAAGACAAATGCATAACACCTGGCTTAAACAAATTTAGCAGGTAACTGATGCATGATTGTTCACAAAGAATGTTACCTGGGATGCCTGGGCCACCGACAAATGTTGGGGGTGGCCCGAAAACAGGAGGCCTTGCAAAACCCCTTGTCATTGTTGGGTTGAGCATGATATCCCTGGGGCCAAATGCTCGTGGATATGGCCAAGCAGGGTAAGACTGAGCACTGGCATCAGGGACATTGGGTCTTCTGCTGAAGAGATCAGGACCATTTACAGTAGCATCTCCTCTAGGTGATGGCTGGATGTTTCTATTGGCATCCATGCCATGAACTGATGGACCCAAGGCAGACATAGGAATTTCACCTCCAGCCTTGCCCATTTGATTTTCAGCACCAGGGAAAGGGGGAGGAAATGGCTGGTACCCAAACCCAGGAACTGGAACAGGAGATGGAACCATGGAAGGGAGAACATGCGGCACTGGCTGATAATAAGGTACAGGAACAGAGAATGGGGCAACATTTGGATGGCGCTTTGATCCAGATTTACTGTGACGGCTTTGCCCATGCTTTTGTGATGAATTTGAAGTTCTTTGTACCCCAGAAGATGCCTGTACAACCACAAATCAAATCAAATAGCTGAAATTTGTGATTGTAAATCAATTCTAATTTTCACGTTAATCAAGTACAAGAAAGGCTTAGATGCACATTTCAAACTATGCATACAACAGAATGGATATCACGCTTACATTTGGTGAATGTATTTAGCCTTTTTTTTTTTAGTACTAGACAACAGTTTTCTTGATTACACTTAAACATCTTAGGTTCTCTGACAGGGACAATTCTCCCCTCAAATTGAATTGCCAACATCAAATGAAATTCCACATTGACAGTCAAAATGTACTTTGTCTCATATGATGCATATTTAACAGCCACATATTTATATTACTTCAAGTTAGTTTGATGTTCAACTCATATTAGAAAACAAACCACACAATAAAAGAGAATCAATCCCATTACAGAACAGCATTATCATTGATCTCAATGCACAAAATTCCATTAAGCCAGGTGAAAAAAATGTAAAAGGTAATGGGCTCAATCAAAAAAAAGAAGGTAACCAAACAGCTTTCGAATCCCACCAGAAAATCATATCTATTAGTATCTCTCCATAAGAAAGCAAAGGCCCTCGTCTATTCGCCTTGAATCCCCCATTTCTCCAAATAACATATGCCAACCAGTTTCTACATATTTCTACATGTGGAGTTTATCTGTGTTTCAGCATATTCCAGATTTTCAATACTTATCTCTTTCTAGGTAATAGTAAGTATTTGCATTCAATTTCACGCAATAAAATATTTACGACTACTTAGCCTTAAAATTTTCCACAATTTCTTAGGTGCTCTCTAGAGCTTTTACACTAAGAAGCAAATTAACATTATGTAATTTTAAATTAAAATACTGACAATAAATAAATTATGTATGGTGACTGCTTTTTGGAGCTTAAACTCTATAGCGTACCTAGCAAATATTGGTAATTTTCCATCACTCATAGATTGCATACTCTAAGATCAAAGCTGCATACATTAAAGACACCTTTTGTGATTAGGCAACGTTGTGACTTGGCATAAAGTGAAAAGGTCACGGACTTGTTCAGCTAATACCCACCTTTCATATTCCTGTCAATTTCTTTAGGCTCAGAAATAATGTTCAAATCGACTAAGGAGATTTCTTAAAATAAGTATCTACAATCATTATTCAACTTCGTCTGTGTTTCTACAAGTTGTAAATGATACATTGACAGTAAACATAGGGAAAAAAAATACTACTTCCAGACAAAACAAAATAAAAAAAGAACTTAAAGATTCATGGCATAGAACAAACAATCCATCTATATAGTTCTAATAACCCAATATCCCCTCCTCACACTGACTCACTGAGGCGAAACCCAAAACTCCAACGCAGAGGCACAGCATGATATACATGTTCAATGAATAGAGAAAACCTTTCACAGTCCAAATACCAGGCCGAATTGGTGAGCAAAATTGTGAATAACTCTATTGTTATATCAACGGAATAAATACTTATAACCCTGAAATACAGAATTCCAAAGTATTATTATTTTTTATATGTGTTGCTGTATTAGGCATGTCAGTTTAGTAAAGCTGTGGTCTAGGCTGGTGGCAGTGGTTAAGTGAATGTGTATTGTTGTTGGTGTGACTCTTAGCCACCCAATAACCACCTGACTGACAAGACTTAACAGTGCAGAGAAGAAGCCATAGGATAGGTCCCATAAGGGCATAATTTTTGGAAAAAAGAAATCAATTTTTGTATATTTCTATGCTTCACAGTTCACACAGGTGGATTTGACCCACCCTACTGATCACTATCGACAACGGCATACTAACAAATGACTCACAAAATGCTAAATGGCATTTAACTAGCTCACCACCATTTAAAGTCAAATAGAAGCCCACCCTATGTCAGGTTTTATTACAAAACTAATTGCAGGCTAGGCTATACTGTTTCTATTGGAGGGAAAGAGGGGGTTTTCACCACTAACTTGTCACACATTTTTTTAAAATCACATGCCTAGCTATAAAATGTAGAAAGATAAACCATGAAGGATTATTAGATACTTATGATTAAAATTCTGCAAGTTAGTAACAACATTATCCCTTATCAAGACGAATACTTCATACAACTAGATCTCCCCTAACCTCACTTCCATGAGATGCACACTGAGAGGTTGTTGCCTATTTAAATTAAATTATCCATGATATAAGGAAAAGCCACAGGCCAAAGCTTTTGTTTCCTTCAAACAAAGTAAATTCTTTTCCATTGGCCATAAATATAATGAGAAATTTTCTCAATCAACTTTCAAGTCACAATCAAAGATGCAAAATAGTACTCCCTCTGTCCCTAATTATTTGTCCGCTTAACTAACTTTTTTTTTGTACCAAATAATTTGTCACTTTTACATTTCCAACAACAATTTTATTATTAGCCGCAGTTAAACTGAAAAAACCTGATAATAACAAAGGAATCCCACAATAACCTGAAAACAGGAAGTTAATATAAAGCCATCAAATTCCACTCAAAGTCCAGGAGATGAAGAAATAAATAATGGACATTCTTGAGAAATCAATGAATCCAAAGTGGCAAAAGAGTGGTAGACAAAGAAAGGGAGTAAGTTGAATAACCTGGTGAATTGGTGAAGGGGGGTGGTGGGGGGAAGAATCAGGAGGGTGAGAAGCTTCCATAGGAGGAGGTTTGGAAGGAGGTTCCGTACTTTTGGGTCGCTGAGTGTCAGATAAAGCAGGCCAAGAAGCAGCACCCATTACAGGGGCATCAGCAACCTTATCAACAGGCCTCTTCCATGGCGATTTTGGGCCAACTCCACCTTCCATATTCCCACTAACCTCCTTTCTCTCATCCCCGCTCTCATTCTCCGCCATAGCCATCGCCTCAATCCCAACCAAAACCCTATTTTCCTAAGAAATGTTGCCTCTTTTCTTTTCTTCTCCTCACAAAACTTTATGGGAATTAATTAGACAATTAATATAAGACTTCAATAGGCGTTTTTGGAGGGTGGAATGAAGCCAAAATCCGAATGCAGCACAAGCTTCATTGATCAGGGAATCTGTGGGTTCGGAAAGTGGGTAAGTAGCGATCACAGTCAAACCCTATACCCACCAAGAATAACGGTAGAGATAGATTCTGCGAACGAAGAGAGAGAGAGAGAGAGAGAGAGAGAGAGAGAGAGAGAGAGAGAGGGGTGGTGGCTAATGTGGGGTTGGAGAGAGAATGAAGAGGGTTTTGGGTGGATTAGGGTTTTTAGGGCAAATGGAGAGGAGCAGCAGAGGAGATTAAACAGATGAAGACGCCAACATCGAGCGTACCTTGTTGAGAAAACGCAGAATTATGAGCCCTCGCTCTACGGGTGGGACTATCAGCCCATATTCTCTCTACGAGATCAGGTTTACCCTTTTTGCCCAAAAATAAATCAAAGTTTCAAGTTTTTTTTTTTTTTTGCCAAAATAGTCATTTTATTAAACCAAACTTACTTACATCAGTATGCTTCAAAATGTACCTAGCTGATTGATGAGGCACTACATCTCTATGCACTTTATATATTTTGTACGTACGAAATTCTTTTACTTTATCTAAAATATTATAAACTAAAGAAGAACACTGAAAAAGAGCGGAAGATGGATTGTATAAATATCCAATTACGAGCTCCGAAACAGTGTCAACTTGTATAGCTAGATGGTTCGCATCTTTTGCAGCCTACAAAGCTAGCCAAACAGCTTCCAATTCAGTTTGAACTGCTGTAGATGCCCAAAATGCTAGACCTCCATACATTACACCTTCTTCAGTATTGCTCTCCATTGTAACCCATGTTGCCGCGGCCTTACCTAATTGCTCCTTCCAAGCACCATCAACTATAATCTTTAGCACTAAAAGATTGTTACAGTCCATCATCTTTGAAAACTTCAATTCCTTGTTCTCATCAGGTTGACGCTTGTATATCTTATGTTTGTTCATCCAACAATTGGCCTCCTTTATGGTATCATGTAGGCACTCTTCCATAACTTCTTTATTAATCTTAAAACCCAAAATTTTTGTAATGTTTCGGATCTTCCAAATAGACCATAAAACAGATGTAAAATATAGTACTCAATTGCCTCCATCTTTATCTGTATTCATCAAATACCTCAACCAATCCACTAACCATTTCTGCCACTCCAACTCTGTCCCTGTTTTTGTAATTCCAATAATGCTAGAATGCCACATATGACGTGCTATAGTACAATCCCTAAATAAATGTGATGTTGACTCCAATTCTATATCATTCCAGCAAAGATTTCCTTCATGAAGCGCCCTCTTTTGTCTACTTTCACCCAATGGTAATGTATCATTTGCACACTTCCAAATAAACATTTTCCCATTTCGGGGGTAAATTACTATGCCAACTCTATATCCACAATCTTGTCTCTTTAGAATCCGTAAACTCTGCAAAAATGTTATTTACTGTACCAACACTTTATATCATGTTTTTACAGTATACGCACCTGAGTTTGTTTCTCCCCAACAAATTTGGCCCTCTACTGTTTCATTTGGAATTGGTGTTTGAATGATGCGTTTAACCGTTTCTGAATAAAAAAACGATGCAATATAATTCTTATTCCACCTTGGCAGTCCCCTATCATGGATAATTAGAGAAGCAACTAGTTGATTTAAAATAGTATCATTAACACCCATTGTCCTCCCATAACTTATTCTCCACCTAATCTGATCATGAACCAAAGATGCAGCCTTAACAATGCTCTTCCAAGCATATGATGAATTCACTAGAGGCTTATACCCTGCTGGTAGAAGCAATGGTGATTTTACTTTGTATTTAGAGCGACATATTTGCGCTAGCAATGACGTACCTCCATCTGCCACTAACCATGCTTGTTTTAGCAAGGGTACTTGATTGAAACTTTTAATCTCACAAATCCTCAATCCACCATACCCTTAACCTTGAATGATTGATTCTTGGAGACCCAATGAGTCAACTTTCATCCTTTCAAATTTCACCAAAAGAATTGAATCATCAACGCATTTAATTTGTCTATAATATTTTGCGGGATCTGATAAAGTGAGAAAATATGCTGGTGAAGAGTCGATAGAACCACCAATATTAATACCAATCTATATGCTGGTGAAAGTTTCAAGTTATGGTCCTCTTCCACGAAATTAACAGTTTACATGGTAAATAAAATAACTATTTATGTAACTAATAATGGTCTAGACTCTAGATAGGAGAGCACTTTAAGTAGCTGATAACAAATAGATGTTCAAATAAAATTGTGTTCAGTAAATTTAGCAATTTAGTTATCGATTAATTTGATTTGACATAAAAGTATATGGATGTGTTTTAAAGATAAATTTCAAAAGGTATTTTATGACATAAAAATATGAAGCATTACTCTAACTTCTAATGTAAATTTATTAACATTCAAAAAAAAAAATCCTTGAAATGTTAAACGTTCTTTAAAACGCTAGCTTTCCAAATACTAGTATGTTGGATGTGAAGATGGGTGTTAATGGTTACAAGGTGGTTTTTCTCTTGTTTTCTATCTTTCCTTTGTCCCACATAGGAAGAAAAATGAAGTTGAGAGTGAGTTTATATATCACTCTCTCCCTACTTGTGTTGTATTGACTTGAAAGTGGGTTTTATGGAGAAGGGTGAGGTTTAGGCCTCCATCTATGCGCGCGTCGCCGCCGCTATCCGTCCGGCCGGTTTGGGCGCGTGTCACGGGTTGTTTTGAAATCTGATTTGTTTTATTTGTGCCTTTAAAGTTTTGCAACTAGCCGTTTTGACTGATTTTATTGGATTTTATTATCCTTAATTGAGAAATATATTCAGTCGATAGATTTAATTACCTTCAATTTTTCCTCCATTAATCCCTGGTCTTATGCCTTCTCATTAAAGGAGCTTGATTTCTGCCTATATTAAATGAGTTTGTCTCCTTTGTTTCTCCTATAAATTGGAACCTTTGGTGGACTGTTTGACTCACCAAAAAACACGTAACTCTCCTCTCCTCTTTTCTTCCTCTCTTTTTGGGTAATCAGTTTTGCATGCTCCAAATCCTTGGCCACGAGTGCATATGTCCAAGGGTCATCTGAGTTAACCTTGGGGATCGTCGGCAGTTTCGATTGGCACCGAAGTCGGGTCGTAATCGCTTTCAAGATTGTGGTTGTTCCACGGCTCAGATTTCTTGTGTTTTCCCACACCCTTGATTTACTTTTTTTTTTCCCTAACAATTTGAGAGCGATTATTTATCAATGGCTGCTCTACCAAAAACCCTTGCTGAAATCTACAAAATTGAGTCTCTCGATGGAACCAACTACAAACGATGGTCCCAAAATTATTGCTTTGTCTTAAGCAATTAAAGTTTGATTATGTTTTGTCCTCACCTCATCTCGAAGACCCAGATGTTGTTCCTCCACAAAATGATCCTGAGAAAACTCCTACTGTCCCAAGAACTCCAATTGTTACACTGGATGAAAATGCCAAAAGAAACTGGAGAAAGACAACAAAATCACACGAAGTTACCTTCTCAACAACATGTGCAACTCACTGTTCGATTAGTTCGTCAATTTCAAGTCAGCGAAGACCATATGGAACAAGCTCGTGATCAAGTACGACGCTGATGATGCTGGAAAGAAGAAGTATGTGGTTGGCAAGTGGTTGCAATTCCATATTGTAGATGACAAGCCTACTATGGAGCAGGTGCATGTATATGAGAACCTGTGTGCTGAAGTTTTGAATGAAGGGATGCAGATGGGCAAGGTATTACAAGCGAATGTGCAGATTGAGAAGTTTCCACAATCCTGGAGAGATTATAGGAATCACCTCAAGCGCAAGAAGTAGGATCTGACCCTTCAAGAATTGATTAGCCACATGAGAATGGAAGCAAATAATGGCGATTTTGGTTGTTTTGTTCATCATTGAAGCCTAACATTATGTTCTCCCATAACCATATTCATCACCACCATTGCCCATATTCCATCCACATTCATAATAGTGCAAGAATAGAGAGACTGAGTGGAGTTTGAAGATCGATTCCCAAGATTTTCGTATAAGTGGAGGAGCAAAAGTCCTTGCGGATCATTACGCAAGCAAGGATTGATTTCCATCTCGGTTTATTTCTCTTTTTTATAGTTTTTCATTCTTTCTAGTATAGATTTTTATATGTTTTGTAGTTTGGACATGAGTAGTGAGTAGTTTTATTAGTTTAAGGGATAAACCCATTTAGTTGCTTTCATGAATTGAGTTTTCTTGGATTGAACAAGTATTAATCTAATTTGAATGCATTTTATTTATCCTTTGATTATGTATGTCATTATTTTTTATTGGCCAGCAAGAATATGGAACTAGATTATTGAGTGAAGTACCGAACGAAGAAATTCGATAATCAGAACCCTTAGGATTAAACTGATTATGAAATGAACTAGATATAGAGGATTTTGTAATTAGGGGTCTTGTGATTATTCAATCTTATGCTTAGTTAAAATTGAAATAACCATGAAAGTAGGTGATTGATTTTGCTATGCAATTCGTTTCATTGCTAAAAGCTTGCTACGAAAGACATTATGTGATTATCGACCCTAAAATGTACCAAATTAGTGACGTACATGTTCAATCCACTTGATTAATTCATAGAGTGACTTAGGTTTATCCCTTGAACGTCTTTTTCATATTGATTTATCCAGATAATTGTGTGAAAGTTGCTTGTTTTGACTTTAGTAGTGACTGGAAGTAGTTTTATAATAATCAAAACCAAAACTCGATCGATTTTGCGATTACATAAGAGGCTAGTTTGGTGTGTAGTTTAGCAAAGTCCCTGTGGGAATGACCTTGATACCTACTACACGTACACCCGTGCACTTGCGGTGTATCACACCGCTAGTAAATACATATCGAGTCTGCGAACGGGCACTATGTGGATCATATAGATATCTGATGTCAACATAGCTAGTCAGACTTGTTTTGACTTCATGTGGATAAAATAGACACATATCAGTCATACCTCAAAAGTATCAAAATATATACTTAACTCCATTCCAATGACATCGTGTTGGACATGAACTAAACTTTGCTAGCAAATTCACAGAAGAAGAAATATCTGATCTTATATGACTAGCTAAGTACATTAGTGCCCCAATAGCACTTAACTACGGTACTTTTGGACTAAGGAGAGTTGTTTGTCATCTTCTGAGGGTCTAAAAGGATCTCTTTTCACATTGAGTAATTTTACCACCATTGGAGTACTTAAAGGATGGGCATTGTGAAATACCCCCCCCCCCCCCAAAAAAAAAAAAAAGAAGAAGAAAGTCCTATTAGTATTATTACCTATTTATTAAGCCCATTTATAATTTTTATGGGAGTCAAACCCTAAACTTAGAACCTCCTATTTATTTATATACACCACTCCATATTATAATATAGTGTGTCCGACCGTCAATTGGAAAGAAGGAGAAGACTGAGAAAAGAAGGGAAAATTCTTAGTGAAGAAATTTCAAAGGTTAGAACGTTAGATTCTTTGGGGTACTATTTCTTTCTGATTATCAAATTTTGAGTCTGAATACATCCATGGCTAAGCCCTTGCTATTAGAGGTATAGGTTTCATCATTTTGTTCATTACCGTAACCGCTCACTTGTCATATATGGTTTATTGATGAATGTAATGGGTGTAATAGCAGTCAATCGGCAACATTAAATTAAGCCACACAACATTAAATTAAGCCACACAATATTGGTGTTTTAATTCACCTCAATCATAAGGACAATTGGTGACTTTAAAATATTAGTCATTAATGTTAGGATGATAATGGTTTATGGGTCATGTTATTGATTCAAGATGTTGATACTAATTTGTTTGTGTACGAGATGAATGGTACGATGATTGAGTAAGTGGGATGAGGGAAATTAGGAAAAGGAAACAAAGAAAAAGGTGAATTAGTAGTTTCATGCGTAAACATTCATGGAAATTTGTTTGGGATTATTCATTAAATTCTTTTTATTGTAATTTATCTCATTATTAGATTTGTAGCTTTATTAGACTATTATCATCTTGGACAGTGAGGTGTCCTCAAGCCATCTAAACACAAATTAGCCTTAGTTTATGCTGATATATGAGGCTCGTGTGATTTTTAGGTATTATCTAAGTTGTGGAGTTTGGCCTTTTAGGGTAGCAGTTCAGGTACGTGGTGTGATACTTTTTTTTTTTGCCATTTTCATGCCAAAAATATTATTTTATAACCTCCCGTTTTCCGTAAGTTTAAGTTTATAAAATCGGGTTGACATGCTATTGTTAAAGTATATTGTATTTGGTTATAATTATGTTGGAAGGTTGTTTTGACTCTGTATTGATTTACGTGTTTACAAAGTACTCCCTTTGATGTTAATTTTAGAAGTTGTATTTATATTTTGTCTTCATATAACAAATGACGTTTTGTGACGATTTAACTAAATTATTTACAAAGTAGCCGTTTCAAATAATAGCTTTGGTTTTTAAATTATTTGAACCTTCCGTCTCGAAGTGATTTTGTTGGTTTAGTTTATTGTTATTTGAAATTGTTTGACTGGATATTGTTTTGTATGATTTGATACTCAAGTTACTAGTTTTGTGTTTGGGCTATGTCTTCTGCCTTAGCTAGTTAAGGTATGCACTGGATCTATCGATCGACTTGTATACGTACTAGTGTGTATTCTGATAGGTGTATGTGTTCCATTAGACCCGAATCTTTGTTGCCCCTCCACTAGGTCAATAATGATTTTCGTTGCCCCGCCACTAGGTCAATAGTGGTTTTTGTTGCCTATGCCACTGGGCTAGTAGTAGTCTTAGCCCCCAAATTGTGTTTTATAATTTTGATTGCTAAATTTTGATATATTGTCTCATTCTATTAGTAAATCATTCGGTGAGTATTATTGTATGTATTGGAGTTTTGAGATAATCTATAAATCTCAGTCATATTTTGTTATGTAAATTATTTATTAACTCTGACTGAGCCTATGTTTACTCGCATGCCTAACCCAGATAAGGGAGTATTGTGCTACTTACTGGGCTTTCGAGCTCATCCTTTCATCTTCCTATTTTTTCAGGTTATGACTCTTGACTTCTTGGTAGTGTTCGGGTTCTTTATGATATCAGAGTTTAGCAGTGAAGCGTAGTGGGCCAAGCGGTTTTGTGAAATAAGGTTTATGTTATAGTTTTAGTTGCTCGGTGAGTTTGGAAATTTTTTTCGATACTTCTATTGTAACATTCACTTTGTAATTAAGTATCCTTCCTAGTTTGACTGTTAAAACAAGTACTCCTTCCCAAATTAAGTCAATCATTTTTTATTTAATCTTAGGTCTGTTTTTGTCTTTTGAGCCTTTCATGCTTGTGGAACCTTGTCCTACAGGTGTGCGACATCTGTTACCCCTGGTTCGGGGCGTGACACATTGTCCATGTCAAATCCTTTTAACGCCTTTGTTGGATAAGTTGATTGATGTTCGGTTGTGGTAATTTGGGGTAAAAAGTAGGGTTGTCGTATCCACAGGGATGGTGTGTTAGGTTTTCAGGAAATTAGTCTGGTAAAGGTTTTAAATTACAGGAAGCAGTAAATAATTTAAACTAAACTAATTAGGAATTGAAAACAAGAACAAGAAATCAAAACATAACTAAAAAGACTAAACAAGAAAATAAGAAATTGAAAACAAACCTAACTACTAGAACAAGAATCAAGAAACTAAACTAGAAATCAAGAACATATTCAAGAAAGCAATTAAAAACTATGAAAGTAAAAACTAAACTAATTACTGAATGGAAAACAGAAAACATTAACCTGAAGATTTGATCTTTACTCAAATCTTGAATCTTGAATCTTGAATCATCAATCTTTCTCCCGAACAAACAAGAAAGGCGTGATTTGAATTACTAAGACTGATCGAATCCTCACCTGAAGGGAGAATTCGAGGAACCTTAATCCTCCTCTTCACTAAAAATTGGATTTTTGGTGGAACTAATACTAATGAAATTGAAAATACATGAAAGCAAAAGAGAACAAGAACTTTGAAGAACCAATCACTTGCATTAATCTAAAAAGGTTGAATTACAATTGAAAGCTAGGAAAACTTAAGAGAACTCCATTCTAAAACCTAAGTAATCTAAAAACTAATGCTAACTAATGATCTCTCTAATTCCCCAAGATAGTGTTTATATAGGAAAATTAGGAAAGGGGAAATAAATTAAACTCAAAACCCTAAACCTAGACGCCGCCTCTTTATTTCTGGAAATTGGGCTGAGAGTCGCGGGCGCGACACACTTGGTTGATGGGCTTTTGGAGCTTTTAAGCCTTCTTTTCCCTCTTTTCTTTGATTTAACCTACAAAACACAAAATCATCATAACTTACTAATAATTAGGGGTCTAAAACAAGCAAAAACTCTTTATTAACGGTATCAATTCGACTCGAAATGAGACCGAACAACACTCCCACACAAAGGTTTGCTCGCCCCGAGCAAACTAAAACAAAAATAAGAGAAACTAAGCTACTCTAACTCACTTTCGTAGGAATCACGGTTGCATTTAGCGTATGGAACAAGCCCTTTAAACCCCTTGGCAGCCCAAGTGGACGAGGAAGGTCTCGTGAGGGTTTATAACAACTATACCCACAAAAGCCAAAGAAAAAGAAAAGAAAAAGTAGACTCAAATTAAAGAAAAAGGAAAAAGAAGAAAAAGGGTTACAAATACAACGAAACACCCCCTCAGGCTAACCAACCAAACATCTCAATCCATCAAACAAATACCCAGATCAATCTGGAAGAGAACGAAATCAATGTAAAATAGATAGAATGAAGTTTTCGACATTAAGTAGAGATAATAAGTACTTTAGATGCGAAAAACCGCCAACAAACTTAAGATGAATGCAAATATGCGCAGTTGGTTATGGACGTAGGTCAGTCAAAAGAGCAAACCTCACTTTAGGATAAAAATTGAACGCTCAATAACTCAAATTTGAATGTGTATGTGGGTTTTTCTCATACTCAGACCAAAAGAAACAACCTACCATAGGCTTGGTAAGAATCTCGCTCTCTACTGCTAGTATGCAAATACACAAGTGACAATCAAGAGGACTTTTGGGGGTTGTGATGAGGCTTAGGTTAGGGGAAAGAAGTGGTAATATTTGGGTATGAGGAGTTTAAAGAGCCATGCTTGGATTGATATTCAATAAAAATTTGCTCTCAACTCACCTTCTTACTTAATGTATGCAAGGAACTCAATTCTCCCTCATTAAGAACAAAACACCTTATCAAACTTTACAACTGGGTCAAAGGCTTTCACAAATCTCAAATAAATCTCCTTGATCACCCTTTTCTTTTGAATTCTTTTCTCATCTTTTTTTTCTTTTTTTTTCTTTTTTTATTTTTCTACTTTTCATTTTGGTGGGTGATCAGGGAGAAGAACCACTAATGTATAAACTTAGCCTTGACCTAGGTTCATATATTATAACAACACAACCCATTGGCTAACTCATGATAATAAGGATATGTAATGTATCCCAATTCAATTAAAATCAATACTACACCCCTAATATCTCAATTCCATTCGCAGCAACACCGAACCAATTCTCACTCCCGAAATAATGAATTCTCACACATCCAAGTAAGGCAAAGGGTAGAAATTAATAAAGGCCATGACTTGTATTGTCAGGGTTTTATCACAAAAAGAAAGGTAATCAAAGGCTAGGCGGGGCTAAAGAACGGAATAATATTGTTAGGGAGGCTGTTTGGCTATGTAGTTTAATAAAGAAAAGAGTGTCTCAATCATATTGTCACAATATGCGATGCAAAGATGCAGTTTCAAACAAGATGCAAAACAAGTTCTAGAGGTGCAACTAGTGGTGGAGTCACTCAGGAAATAAAAGAATTGATAAAAGTGATCAATTCAACTAAACCTAGCCCAAAGATTTGCGGCACACATATTTACACTTACTAAGTTAGTCAAAGCAGTTAAACACACCATTCATTACTTGACTCAAAACCAGAAGATTTGCAAATTCAGTTTCAAAAATTTTTAAGTTCTCAACTAAAATTTTCAAGGTGAAGCAAGACAAACTGAAAGTCTAATTGGTTTACAAATCATCACCGAAAGTGTTCCGGACAGACTAATCCTAATTAATAAAAAAATTTTAAAATTTCGCTTATTTTCAGTGGTAACTAAAGTTGTTTCTCTCCAAAAACTAATAAGGCACTTGTGCCACCCCACTCCCACACAAAAACTCTACAATGTCCTCATTGTGAATAAGGTGACACCACACAAAAGAAAAGGAAAAGAAACTCAAGCCGGCATGCATGCCACCCCCACTCCCACACAAAAAGGCTAACAATGTCCTCATTGGAATCAGAAATAGAGATAAGCAAGCACGCGAAGGAAAGAAAAAGAAACACACCAAAAGAAAATAAAATAAAAGAGGGAAAAGAAAGTCAACTCACTAACTGTAATAAGAAGACAAGGAAAGATATTACCTGGATGGTTTCTTGCCAAAAGTTTCAATCCTTCTCTCTTGACAGAGCAAAGTTAGGAGAAGCACTCAAGAAAAATCAAGAAAAAAAAGGGGTTAGATATACAATATATACAAGAATCTCAACTTACCTTCCTTCAAACACTTGGTGGGTTGTGGATTGTGACACATTCCACGTCAGTAGTATAAGGAAACTCTAAGAAGGGCTTCAACCTGTGCCCATTCACTTTCCACACAGAATTGTTAGATGGGTCCTTGATCTCAACCACTCCTGAAGGATATACCTGAGTCACAATAAAGGGTTCAGTCCACCTAGATCTCAACTTTCCAACAAACAAGTGTAATCGGGAATCATAAAGGAGTACCTTTTGTCCCGGGAAGAAAGTCTTTCTATGAATGATCTTATCGTGTAAGATTTTAGACCTCTCCTTACTCAATCGGCCATTTTCATAGGCTTCTCTCCTTAACTCCTCAAGCTCACAAAGTGTAAGTCTCCTCACCTCACCAGCTGCTGACAAATCAAGGTTAAGGGTTTTTAAAGCCCACCAGGCTCTATGTTCAAGTTTAACCGGTAAGTGACAAGGCTTTCCAAAAACAACTCTATAGGGTGACATCCCAATGGGGGTTTTATAGGCCGTTCGGTAGGCCCACAAGGCATCAATCAACTTAACAGACCAGTCCTTCCTATTCCTAGACACAGTTTTCTCTAAGATCTATTTAATTTGCCTATTGGAGACTTCTGCTTGACCATTAGACTGTGGATGGTAAGCAGTGGTGAGCCTATGCTGAACTGAGTACCTCTTCAGTAAGGCCTCAAAGGATCTATTGTTGAAGCGGGTCCCCTGATCACTAATAATGGCTCTAGGCATCCCAAATCTAGAAAAGATGTATTCTCTAAGGAACTTGGTCACTACCTGAGCATCATTTTTCTTAGTAGGGATAGCCTCTACCCACTTAGACACATAATCAACAACCAGGAGAATATATTCATTCCCAAAAGAATTAGGGAATGGTCCCATGAAATCAATACCCCACACATCAAACACATCAACAAAAATCTCAGGTTGTAAGGGCATCATATCTCTTCTGGTAATCTTTCCCAAACTCTGGCACCTAGGGCACCTTTGGGCATAGTCATGATCATCTCTAAAGATAGTAGGCCAGTAAAACCCACTCTGTAAGATCTCGTAAGCAGTTTTCTTTCCACTATAATGTCCCCCACAAGGTTGATCATGGAAAAAAGAAAGGATATCTATAATGGATTCATCAGGAACATCTCCTAATTATTTGGTCAGGGCAATATTTAAATAA
Source organism: Portulaca oleracea (assembly GCA_029582165.1). Lineage (NCBI taxonomy): Eukaryota > Viridiplantae > Streptophyta > Magnoliopsida > Caryophyllales > Portulacaceae > Portulaca > Portulaca oleracea. The sequence continues at coordinate 19,733,694 of CM055890.1, forward strand.
ATAAGGGTCATTCCATATAAAATCCTTCACAATATGAAGAAATCTGTCCCTGTCATGCTTATTCCAATCACTAGGCATCTCTCCAGTTACTTTGAAGTTCACAATATCAGCAAACCAAGGTTCCACTCCCACGCTAAAGAGTTGCTAATAAGGAAATTGAGCAGTAATAGGGGTGGTTTTCACATTATCAGGCACAATTCTAGAAAGGTGGTCAGCCACAGGATTCTCAGCTCCTTTCCTGTCTCTAATCTCACAGTCAAATTCTTGCAACAACAAGACCCACCTAACTAGCCTAGGTTTGGAATCTTTCTTTTCCATCAGATACCTAATAGTTGAATGGTCAGTATAAACTATGACTTTAGCACCAAGCAAGTAAGGTCTGAATTTCTCAAAGGCATACACAACAGCTAGAAATTCTTTTTTAGTCACAGTGTAATTTAATTGAGCATCATTCAAGGTGTGGCTAGCATAATGAATAACAACAGATTTCTTATCAATTCTCTGTCCTAGCACAACACCTACAGCATAATCAGATGCATCACACATAATCTCAAAAGGTTCTCCCCAGATGGGAGGTTTGAGAGCAGGAGGGGAAATAAGGGCATCTTTAAGTTGATTAAAGGCCCTTATATAATCATCAGAAAAGTGAAAAGGTACCTCCTTAGCTAACAGTGAAGACAAGGACTTAGCAATTTTACTGAAGTCTTTTATGAATCGCCGGCAAAAACCGGCGTGTCCTAAGAATGAATGGACTTCCTTTACAGAGGTTGGAGGGGATAAATTCTTAACTAAGTCAATCTTAGCCTTATCTACCTCAATCCCATCCTTAGAAATCACATGCCCTAAAACTATACCCTTTTTCACCATAAAGTGACATTTTTCCCAGTTTAGGGTCAAATTCTTTTCCTGGCATCGACTCAGCACGCGATTCAGGTTAGCTAAGCAAGCATCAAAAGAGGTACCAAACACAGAAAAATCATCCATAAAAATTTCCACACATTCCTCCACTAAGTCAGAAAATATTGAAATCATGCACCTCTGGAAGGTTGCAGGGGCATTACACAAACCAAAAGGCATCCTTCGAAAAGCAAAGGTGCCAAAGGGACAAATGAATGTGGTCTTTTCCTGGTCACAAGGGGCAATAAAGACTTGGGTATAACCAGAATAACCATCTAGAAAACAGTAATACTCATGCCCAGCAAGTTTTTCAAGCATTTGATCCTTGAAAGGGAGGGGAAAGTGGTCCTTCCTAGTGGCTTTGTTTAGTTTTCTATAATCAATGCAGACTTGCCAACTAGAAGGGACACGAGTAGGAACTAACTCTCCCTGTTCATTCTCAACAACAGTCAAACGAGTCTTCTTAGGGACTACATGGATTGGGCTTATCCACTTGCTATCAGAGATTGGGTAAATAATGTCATGATCTAACCACTTAAGGATTTCTTTCTTGACTACATCTTTCATCTGTGGGTTCAGTCTCCTAAGGGGATCTCTATGGGCAGCATTCTCATCTTCTAGGAAGATTCGATGCTGAACAATGGAAGGGCTAATCCCCTTAATGTCTCCTAATGTCCACCCTAAGGCTCCCTTGTTCTTTCTCAGAACCTCAATTACTTGGTTTTCCTGGTCCTTACCTAAGTCAAAAGCAATGGTTACTGGGTAGGTCTCACTATGGCCAAGAAAAGCATATTTCAGCTCAGAAGGGAGGGGTTTCATCTCAAGTGTGGTGGATGAAGGTGGTTCAAGCTCAATTATCTCAGGTGTGGTTTGAGATGCAAATAAATATTCATATAGCACATCACCATCAAACACATCAGAATCACACAAAGAATTCAAATTATCAGGATTAATTCCTAGTGCAGTCAACTCATCAGTAAAAGATACATCAACACAGTCATGTTGCTCACTATCAACAAAATCACTTACCCAATTAAGGGTACTCTGCTCATGCTCATCAAAACCTAAGGGTGACTTTTGCAGGTTAAAAATATTTAATTCCATAGTCAAATTCCCAAAGGTCAATTTCATTCTACCATCCTTACAGTTAATCCAAGCATTAGAAGTAGCAAGAAAAGGGCGGCCTAGAATAACAGGGATCTCATCTCTAGTACTCTGAACTCTAGCAGTTTATAGTACTACAAAGTCAACAGAAAACACAAAATCCCCAATTTTAATCAGAACGTCCTCCACTACCCCCTTAGGTACTCTAGTAGATCTGTCAACCAATTGCAATACCATCCTAGTAGGTTTTAGTTTACCTAATCCAAGCATCTCATACACATGCAAAGGCTGCAAATTCACACTAGCACCTAGGTCAAGCAAGGCCCTTTCTATCAAACTATCACCTATAGTAATAGAGATAGTGGGGCATCCAGGGTCTTTGTACTTAATAGGCATCTGGTTCCACAGAATAGAACTCACATTCGAGGCTAAGAAAGCCTTCTTAGGTACTTGGGTGGCCCTCTTAGTGGTACAAAGCTCCTTAAGGAAGCGGGCACATGGAGGGATCTGCTGAATAACATCTAAAAGAGGGATGTTCACCTTAACCTGAGAAAAAGTCTCCCTAATTTTGTCCAGAAATTTTTGGTCTTTACTCCCCCTTAACCTCTGAGGATAAGGTGGAGGGGGCTTGTAGGCCCTTTGGGATGGTGAACTAGTCAAAGGGTTAGTTTTAGTCAAGGTTTTGGTGCGAGGAGGCTTAACTGTAATAGTTGGCCTTCCTCCCTCTAACTCATCATCAACAGAATCATCAGTCACAGTCTTTTCATTACACACATCAGAAGATTTCAATTGCACTTTATTATCAATTTCTCTCCCAGAACGGAGAGTAATTACAACATTCAAACCTCTAACCTGATTAGGGTCACACGATGACGAACCTGAAGCTTGCCCATTGGGGTTTGCCTTAGGTTCTGCAGGAAAAGATCCTCTATCTCTATTAGTTAGCATCATTTGAGAAAATTGATCATTCATTTGTTTTAACACTTTCTCAATATCACTCTTCATGGAGTCTTTAACTTCTCTCAAGCCATTCTTTAATTCCCTAATTTCTCTCTCATGCTTATCCTAATTAGAATACCCTGGTGGAGGTCGGGTTTGGGCAATTTGGGGTTGGATAGGTGGCCCTCTAGGAGCTTGATAAGCTGCCTGGGGTGGTGGTCGATTCTGAGGAGGAGGATTTCCTTGGAAACCCCCTCCCTGACTAGGTGGTCTCAACACATTCTGATTCTCGGGGCCATAAGAGAGTAAGGGGTGCTTGCGCGTCCCCTGGTGCTGGTAGGGTTGGTACTGGTCAGGCCTATAGTTATGATGCATAACATTCACATTTTCAGTAGTAGCAGCCAATTGTTGAATATAAATAGGACATGTAGAATAAACATGGTTAACACTTTGGCACACGACACATGACACAGGTGGTGGGGGAACAAAAGCATGATTCTGGTCATAAGAGTTAACCTGAGCACAGGTTTTAGGTTGTGAAGCAGCTAATTGTTATTGGGCTAAGGTTTTAATCATATTCTCAAGAGAAGCGAACCTAGCCTCGTACCATGTACTCTCACTAACAGCATGTACACCCCCTCTAGCATTAGACAATTGAGCACCTAAGGACTCATCTCTAGTGGTTCCCCATTGCATTGCCCTTTCGGACATGCTTTCGAAGAAATCCCAGGCCTCATCAGCAGTTTTGTCCATGAAACCCCCCTGACACATTGACTCTAGCGTGACTCTAGTATCATGGTCAACACCCTCGTACACAATCTGACATAGTCTTACCGAGTCAAGACCATGATGAGGGAATTGGGACAACAAGTTTTTGAAACATTCGAAAGCTTTCCAGTAAGGCTCTCCTATGTCCTGTCTAAATTTTAAAATCGAATTCCTCAGTTGAGTAGCTAAGGAGGTTGGAAATAACCTTTTCATGAAAACTTTTAGAAAACTGCCCCAAGAATTAATGGACTGAGGTTTGATGCTATACACCCACCGCTTAGCGGTGTCCCTCAGAGCAAAAGGTAAGTATTTTAAAAGCACATAGTCTAATGGGACTCCTGGAGGAGTTATCATGCTAATGTACTCTTTGTACTCTGCGGTCCATATCAGTGCTAACCCAGTTCCCGTGAAAAGTGGTAGGTTCTGGGTGTAGTGCTGCCTAGGGTCAAAGGACTCTCCTGTAGGCAGGTTGGGAAGTACAAAACATGATGGTGGTGGGTCATAAGATGGATATAAATGGTTTTAAAGGGTTACCCTAGGTGGAGGTGGTGGCGGTACTTCTCCAGACATCTTTGGTGATTCTACCGAGGGTTCCTTCTTCCTAACCAATCTTTGACTACCAAGACTATGAACCCAAACCTCAGGTTGTTGTACTTTCCGTTTTTTCCTTGAAGTCTCAATTTTTTTATTTTTGTTTTCAATTTTATAGATTTTTTTGGTTTTTGATTTTGAAAACTAATCCAAGAAAGCAATTAAACTATTCACAAACAAACCAATAACCTAATCTACCAAATAACGCCATCCCCGGCAACGGCGCCATTGTTCGGTTGTGGTAATTTGGGGTAAAAAGTAGGGTTGTCGTATCCACAGGAATGGTGTGTTAGGTTTTCAGGAAATTGGTCTGGTAAAGGTTTTATATTGCAGGAAGCAGTGAATAATTTAAACTAAACTAATTAGGAATTGAAAATAAGAACAAGAAATCAAAAAACAGAACTAAAAAGACTAAACAAGAAAATAAGAAATTGAAAACAAACCTAACTACTAGAACAAGAATCAAGAAACTAAACTAGAAATCAAGAACATATTCAAGAAAGCAATTAAAAACTATGAAAGTAAAAACTAAACTAATTACTAAATGGAAAACATAAAACATTAACCTGAAGATTTGATCTACTCTAATCTTGAATCTTGAATCTTGAATCATCAATCTTTCTCCCGAACAAACAAGAAAGGCGTGATTTGGATTACTAAGACTGATCGAATCCTCACCTGAAGGGAGAATTCGAGGAACCTTAATCCTCATCTTTACTAAAAATTGGATTTTTGGTGGAACTAATACTAATGAAATTGAAAATACAAGAAAGCAAAAGAGAACAAGAACTTTGAAGAACTAATCACTTGCATTAATCTAAAAAGGTTGAATTACAATTGAAAGCTAGGAAAACTTAAGAGAACTCCATTCTAAAACCTAAGTAATCTAAAAACTAATGCTAACTAATTATCTAACTAATGATCTCTCTAATCCCCCAAGATAGTGTTTATATAGGAAAATTAGGAAAGGGGAAATAAATTAAACTCAAAACCCTAAACCTAGACGCCGCCTCTTTATTTCTGGAAATTGTGCTGAGAGTCGCGGGCGCGACACACTTGGTTGATGGGCTTTTGGAGCTTTTAAGCTTTCTTTTCCCTCTTTTGTTTGATTTAACCTACAAAACACAAAATCATCATAACTTACTAATAATTAGGGGTCTAAAACAAGCAAAAACTCTTTATTAACGGTATCAATTCGACTCGAAATGAGACCGAACAATTGATGCACTCCATTTTGAAAATGTTTAACTTATAAACCAAGACAAAACTTGGTTTTACCAATGTTTTTCATTTCAAACTCTTTCTTTAAGAAATCTATTGCTTTTTGAAGCTCTTTTGGAGTTCCGATAATGTTTAAATGGTCAATATAAAAGAAAATGACAACAAATTCAGTTCTTTTTATAAAGTTGCATGGGCAAATGGGATCATTCGTGTAACCCTTTTTCAATAGATACTCACTAAGACGATTATACCACATGCGTCCAAATTGCTTTAAGCCATATAGACATATATTCAACTTGATTGAGCAAAGTTATTGAGGGTTCTTATTTGCGTCAGGAAATTCACAACCTTCAGGCAATTTCATGTAGATGTCACCATCAAGTTTCCATACAAGTAAGATGTAACGACATCCAGAACATGCATAGTGAGATTTTAATGAAGTGTCAGACTTAATAGGTATCAAAATGCAATAATCTCAGTTTTTTTCATTTCATTTCCTTACAAAGACCCATTTGAATCCCACAAGTTTGATGCCTTTTGGTGCACGAACTATAGGTCCAAATACTTCTCTTTTTGTAAGTGAATCTAATTCTACCTTAATGTCACCCTTCCATTTTGGCCGATCTTCTCTTCCTCTGCATTCCTCAACATACCTTAGTTCATGGTCCTCGTTTCATTCATGATAGTGAGTGCTACATTATATGAAAACACCGTATCAACGTCGACTTCATATCGGTTCCATCTTTTCCCACTCATGACACAATTAATTGAGATCTCATCATTTTTCGCAATTATCAGGTACTTGAAGTTGAGGTGCAACTTCCTCATCCGTCATATTTATGGACTATTCTAGCGATAACATTTCCTCATGTTGGCTATCATTATTCTTTGCTCATTTTCTTTTCCAACAAATTTGTCTTTGGAATCAACTAGTCTACCACGCTTCAATTATGGTCTAGACTCATTTACAATAATGCTTTGTCCTATATGTACATCAATTCTACAAGAAGCATTAGTAGTTGGGACATAGGATGTAGTGATTCTCTTTGGGTCAGAAAAGGCATCTGGCATTTGATTCGCTAAAGTTTGTAAGTGAATTATATTTTGAACTTCTGATTCGCATTGCTTTATATGAGGATCAATATGTGTTAACAATAATTTATTCCAACTTATCTCCTTGTCTATCGACTTATTTTCTCCCCATAGGGTTGGGAAGATTATCTCATCAAAATGACAGTTAGCAAACCTTGGTGTAAACATATCTCCAATCGTTGGTTCTAGATAGTTAATTATCGATGGAGATTCGTGCTCAACATATATTCCCAATCTTCTTTGAGGTATAGCTAGTTAATTATAGGTATATACAACACACATCCAAAAATTTATAGATGGGAGATATCAAATTCGTGCCCGAAAACCAACTTTCTGCACGTGAACAATGTTGATATTAGTTCGGTTTTTCTAAAATCCGTATTAATCCATGCAGTTCAGTTTTTCTTCACTTGGTGTAGAGATTGGTAAATTTTACAGATTCAATGAAAAATCTAGTAAAAACTAAGGAAAATTGAACCGTATCGGGTTCGGTGCTAAGCTTTCATAGTCGGGATTGCAGTTAAAGATAAGGTGGATGAAATCCCGACCCGTCATCACTGGACTAAAACCGCTCACCCACTCGTTTTCAGGAATCGTTACACCTTCACAAAAGGCGGGGTGGTGAGCATCACACTATCGTGGCCTCGGCAAGCCATCCTTGTTGGAGTAAGGAGAGGCTCGGGACTTGTCAACGACCTCGGAGGCCTTGGGACCGGATTGGGTCGTCCGGGAATGAAGGGCGAGGTGGTATCAAGTCTCGGAAGTAACCCAAGTTAATAACTTGCAAGGTGGAATGCGTTCAAAGGTTAGAAATGCGCGTGTCTTCACGCTTTGGGTCATAACTCCTTCAATATAACTCAGATGTGTCTAAAATTTTGGTAGCTTAAAGTACACACTGCTACTTTCCATCGATATCTTACGGGCCTAAAACGAAGTCCGGATGAAGAAATTATACGCGTTTGAAATCAGCAGGGAAAAGCTGCCCCGAACACCGTCGCACCCGCGAAATGTTTGTCACGCCCGCGACGGCCTGCTGGCCAAGGGCAGAATTCTGGGGAGTTGAATCTCGCGCCCATGACAGCGACGACGCGCCTGCGACAGCCTGCTGGTCGAAACGTCGCGCCTGCGATCCGACGTGTGACACCCGCGACACTCAGCTGTTGAACGAGGGATTGCCGAGACAGTGGGCGGTCGCGCCTGCGACCCAACCCGTCGCACCCGCGACGGCCCTGCCGAACTGCATAATTTTGCTGTCAAACGTTGTGTTTTGCTTGTTTTCCCCCCATTCCTATAAATACCTCTTCCCTTCCAATATTTTGACAGTTTTTGAGATTTGAATGTAATGCTTGGCATTGTAGGGTTTATCCCAACTTCCCCAAAAATCTTGTTAACTTTATCCAATCAATTTTGGTGGTGTTTCAAGTCATTCCTTTAGTGATTATTTAGTGGATTACCTTGGATAATCATGGTGGGGTGTTAGGCCTAGGGTTGTGGTTCTCCTTGCCCAAGGTCATATCCATCCTTTGGGTGTTCAAGACCCTTGTTCTGGTTGAATATCGATCCCATTCAACTACCCAAGCTAATCTTCACCCTCCACGTGTACGGTAACGCTCCATTTGGTATCAGAGCTTTGGTTTTTTTCATTTAGCTTGAGTTTTTCATTGTTGTTGCTAGTGTGTTCTCTAGTGTTGATTTTTGTGGATTTTATGCAAATATTGGTGATCCCCATTCCTTTTGCAATCCAAGAGTATTGGAATACTTTGTATTGTGTTTGTATTTGGTGTTTTTGAAGCAATTTGGAGCTTTGAGGAAGAGTTGGAAAATTGTGACCGTAAGGTGTTCGATGAAATGTCTGAGTGAAAAGAAACACAAAGAAGCCTTAGCCATACACAAGCCAACTATGAGAAAACCCCCAAACACATATCGTCCCTTACCCTTCCCTCGATATGGATGGTCACAATAATTCCGATCGAGAGGAATCAAGCCACCGAGGTAGCCCTCAACTTCGGGATATCGAGAGCCGACTCGCCACCCATGACGAACGGTTCTCCACCATTGATCGCAACCTTAATGCCACTATGGCGCGGTTGGACAACCTCGCCCTAGAGCGTCAAGCTCCACCCCGAGTTGAACGATAAAGGCGTGCGCCAAGCCCTATCCGTCCTCCTCCCAACTTTGAGTCGAGTGACGATGCTTGAGGCTCCCCTCGATGCTGTCCACGTCGAGAAGTGCATGATCGGCCACCTCGTGACGATTTCCAAGACGTCAAGATCGACATCCTCGAGTTCAATTGTTCTAATGATCCAGATGATTACCTCGAATGGGTCTAATTGATGGATAGGATCTTCGAGACCAAGGAGTATGATGATGACTAGGCTTATAAGATCGCGAGTTTGAAACTCACCAAGGCCGCTTCACTTTGGTTTGAGAACATGAAAATGCAACGAGCTCGTGAAGGAAAGGTAAGGATTTCTACTTGGACACGACGCAAACAAGTGATGAATCATCGTTTCTTGCCCAACACCTACAAATAGGACATCTTGAGGAAGCTCTACGGCCTCACTCAAGGCAAAGGGTCCGTGAGCGAATATATTCAGGAGTTTGAACAACTCTTCATCAAAAGCGGTCTCCAAGAGCCGGAAGAGAAAACAATGATGCGTTTCTTGAATGGGTTGGATTCCGTGGTTGCAGAAAGGATTGAGATTCAACCATACTATTCCATGGATGAATTGTGCAGTTTGGCTCTCCGAGTTGAGCGCTGAAGAAAGGAAAGGTCCGATACCAAACCCTTGTCTAGACCCGTTTACGCACCATCTAGCCGGCCCCCTCCGGATGCAAACACTCCGAAGTCTAGCGAGACACTCAAGTCCACACCGACACCAAGAATTGACAAAGGAAAGGGACTTGCTACGGTGACTCCAACGGAACCTCCTCAACGGACGGAAGGTCGAAAGTGTTTTAAGTGTCATGGTTATGGACATTTTCAAGCCGATTGTCCAACCCGACGTACTTTGACTCTACAAGAGGTACAAGAAATCGATGAAGAGCTTCAAAAGGCTGAAGACGATTCCGAAGTGGTGGTTGAAGATGCGGTTACTAGCGATGAGGAGGATGCCGCTCCCGTACCCCCCGTACGTAGAGGCGCATATGTTTTGATGAGAACTTTACATACCCATGAGACTCCCCTCGACAAGGCCCAAAGGGAAATGTTGTTCCAAACGCGGTGCTTCGTGGGTGGAAAGGTGTGCACTCTTGTCATTGATGGAGGAAGTTACACGAACGTCGCGTCAACCCCTCACCTCCACAAAACAAGCCTCCTTCTACTCTCTTGCATATGGATGATGGGTACATTGTGGGATTTGAAGATTGTGGGTTGTCAAGCATGATTGTTCGTGGCGTTCGGGAAGTTCGGAGCTTCATGGAGCCAATTGATGAAGAGTGCTTCGGTTTTAACTCCCAAGAGTTGAGGGCAACTCTTTTTCAAGAGGGGGAGTATGAACCGTATCGGGTTCTGTGCCAAGCTTTCATAGCCAGCATTGCAGTTAAAGATAAGGTGGATGAAATCCCGACCCATCATCATCGGACTAAAACCGCTCACCCACTCATTTTCCAGAATCGTTACACCTTCACAAAAAGCGGGGTGGTGAGCATCACACTATCGTGGCCTCAGTGAGCCATCCTTGTTGGAGTAAGGAGAGGCTCGGGACTTGTCAATAACCTCGGAGGTCTCGGGATGGGATTGGGTCGTCCCGGGAATAAAGGGTGAGGTGGTATCAAGTCTCGGAAGTAACCCAAGTTAATAACTTGCAAGGTGGAAGGCGTTCAAAGGTTAGAAATGCGCGTGCCTTCACGCTTTGGGTCATAACTCCTTCAATATAACTTCGATGGGTCTAAAATTTTGGGAGCTTAAAGTACACACCGACAGCTTTCCATCGATATCTTACGGGCCTAAAACGGAGTCCGGATGAAGAAGTTATGTTCGTTTGAAGTCAGCAGGGAAAAGCTGCCCCAAACACCATAGCGCCCGCGACTGGTTTGTCACGCCCGCGACGGCCTGCTGACCAAGGGCAGAATTCTGGGCAGTTGAAGCTCGCGCCCGTGACAGCGACGATGCGCCCACAACAGCTTGCTGGTCGAGACGTCGCGCCTGCGATCCGACGTGTGACACCCGCGACACTTAGCTGTTGAACGAGGGATTGCCGAGACAGTGGGCGATCGCGCCCGCGACCCAACCCGTCGCACCCACGACGGCCCTGCCGAACTGCGTAATTTTGCTGTCAAACACTGCATTTTGCTTGTTTTCCCCCCATTCCTATAAATACCCCTTCCCTTCCAATATTTTGACAGTTTTTGAGATTTAAATGTAATGCTTGGCATTGTAGGGTTTATCCCAACTTCCCCAAAAATCTTATTAACTTTATCCAATCAAATTTGGTGGTGTTTCAAGTCATTCCTTTAGTGATTATTTAGTGGATTACCTTGGATAATCATGGTGGAGTGTTAGGCCTAGGGTTGTGGTTCTCCTTGCCCAAGGTCATATCCATCCTTTGGGTGTTCAAGACCTTTGTTCTTGTTGAATATCGATCCCATTCAACTACTCAAGCTAATCTTCACCCTCCACGCGTACAGTAACGCTCCAAAAATATAGATAGAAAAGAATTTGGGAAAGAAGCAACCAAAAAGAGATGTCGACCCAACCCAAGAACACGCCAAAACCCGACGCTGGTCGCGCCCTCCTTGGCGCAAGTCGCGCCTTGGACATAGAGTTCCACATCACGAAATTAAGAAGGCGCAGATAATGCCTAGTTGGTGTCACCAGCGCCTAAACCGTCTTCGTCCAGCGCCAACAAGGAACACATTCTACGCCAAGACTTAATCTTGAGGCAGAAGGGAGAGGCACATCCAACGCCTCCTCCCTAATGCATCTCATATAAAAGGAGGCGCCACAACCGTTTTGGAGAGACTTTTGAACTTGGAATTCATCTGTTGTTTTACACCGAGTTTTCGAGCAGTTTTCAACACCAACCACGAAGAGGAGAAGAGGAGGTTCGACTTGGGTGACACAAGGAGATCAGAATTGACACCTCCGATTATGGTTTAGTTCTCTATTTTTAATCATGTATTCTAGTTTAGATTTCATTATCGTTATGTACGTTTTTATTGATTATGAGTAGTTAGTTTATATGTTTAGGGGATAAACTCAATGTTAATTGATTGAATTGTGGTGTTTAATTTCAGTATGAGGTATTAATTCAATTTATTTAATCTTTGTGTTTCTTATGTCACAGTAATTGATTGATCACCTTTTACTTGGTTTAGATTCTTAATATCAGTTCAAAAGATTGTTATTTTGAATCAGATTAACAACAATTAAATAGGTATAGAATGCAGTAAGAAATAATGTTTTCATGCTTAGGGTCACTTTATACTATGTTCTTATCTTTGATTGAATTAAATAGTCATGCGAATATGTGTTTACTTTAATCATCGTAATTCACCTTGGATTGAAAGATTGTTGTGATAGGCCTTAAATTGATTATAGACCCCAAGCATTATCAATATTACCCAATACTGAAATTAACACCTAATCAGTTAGTTAACTAGAGTGGAATCCCCTAAACGCCTTTAATAATCTATTAAAAAACATAAAGTTTATTGCTTGTTTAGTATTAGTTTAGAAATTCTCCAAAACAAGCTCAACCTTTGGATGACCTAGCATCCTTTGTATTGAGATAGTTTAGTGCGTAGTTTGAGCAAGTCATCGAGAGAGCCACCTTGATATACTACACTGTACCCTATGCACTTGCGATGTATCAAGTTTTTGGTGCCATTGCCAGGGACTTGTTTCCCCAGCTACCATTAGACGAAGACACTCAAGTTGACTAGGTTATTTGTTTTTATTTTCCATTTACACTTTTGATTGTGTTTAGTATTCTTGTCTGTGCTATTCCAGGTATATGCAAAAGGAATTTATCTACGACTTCGACTCCGAAATCGAGCGTACCTTGCGGAAAAGAGGAAGAAGCAGAGACTGGAAAAAGAAAGACACGAAGAAGAGAAAGGTGAGCAACCACGTACCCTGGGGCAGTATGTGATACCCAATGTCACTAACCCTCAGTCTGCAACTGTTGCGTCCCCCATAGCAGCAAATGACTTTAAGTTGCAGCAATCCCTCATCAACGAGGTATCTAAAGCTCCATTCCATGGACATCCAAGCGAGGACCCTAACGACCACCTACGCTTTTTCTGCTAAGCATGTGACACATTTAAGGCAAACAATGTGTCAGACGATGCCATAAAGTGAGCCTTTTCCCGTTCTCACTTGCAGAGAAAGCATGGGAGTGGCTTGACTCGTTGGCACCTAACACCATCACTACTTTTGATCAGCTTGCCAGCACGTTCCTCGTGAAGTATTTTCCACCCAACAAGCTGACCAGTCTGAGGAATTAGATATCGACTTTTGCTCAGGCACCTGACGAGACATTCTACGAGGTTTAGGAAAGATTCAAAGACCTCCTCAGATAGTGTCCTCAACATGGTTTTGAACCATGGGTTCCTATCCAGTCATTCTATAATGGAGCAAGTGAATCAACAAGAGGAAACATCCTTTCAGCTGTCGGAGGCGACCTGATGAACAAGACGATGCCTCAACTCACAAATCTGATCAAACATATCGCCCTAAACTCCTATTGATGGTCCAAACCTCGCCATAGAGTGGGAAGTAAGCTTGAAAATGATGCAATTTTGTTATTATCTTCTAAGCTTGATTCTTTAACGCAAAAAATGGATCGTTTGAATATGCATGCTACCCCTACCCTTCCATGTGCTTCTTGTCAATCAACTAAGCATGAGACTTTAGCTTGTCCTTCTGGTATAGTTAGTGATGACCCAGTCCAATAAGTTAACTATTTTTGATATGTTTTCTAACACTTACCACCCAGGTTTGAGAAATCATCCCAATTTCTCTTATCAGACCAACAATCCGACTGGCCCACTTTAAGGGCAGAGGCCCATAGCACCTGGCTTCTAAAGACCACAACAACATGCCCAACCCTAAAAGTCCAATTAAGAATTGATGATGGAAAACATGATAATGAACCAGCAAAAGCAAAATGGGGTAATTAAAAATTTAATGGAAAAAGTAGAGGCCATAGCAACCCATAACAAGAACTTAGAAAACTAGTAGCTAACAACGCTAGTCCTTCCACTACTATACCACTGCAGCCTATCCCTAACCTTGGAGCCCAATGCAATGCTATCATTTTGGGTAGGGAGACCTTAGCTGAGACCCTTGAGGTGGTTAGGGTTGAGGAAGAGAAAAAAAGCCTGGGTTGGGAGAGAATAACGTTTAGGACAAAATTCTTGAGACTACTAAGACTATCACCGTAGGTGAAGGGAACGAATGTGTAGGTTTGAGTCCAGTAATTCCAAAGGCTAATGACCCTGGGAGTTTTACAATCTCATGCATCTTTGGAGATTTGACTATAGATAGAGCCCTATGTGATGTAGGGTCACGAGTAAACACGGTGCCTTACCCTCTTTTTAAGGATCTGAATTCAAAAAAATTAAAACCTACCACCAAGACTTTGCAATTGGCAGACCGTTCCACCATATGCCTCTTGGGTATCCCATAAGACTTTCCTCTTAGGATAGATAATTGTTATGTACCTTTGGACTTCATGGTTTTGGACATAGCTAAAGACCCCTTTACCCAAATCATTTTTGGGAGGTCGTTCTTAGCTATTGTAGGGTGCATAACTGGCATTCTAGAGGAATAATGTATTTTGAAATAGGGGACAAAGTGTTTGAATTCGACTAACAGAATGATAGTGATTCTCATGTGGACCATATCCAGATTGGGTCCAAGCTCCTATAGCCAGGCTTGGGTATTAGGCAGGATGGATGAAATTCTGACCCATCGTTTCCGCGCTAAACCCACTCGCCCGGTCACTTTTAGGAACAAATACACCTTCTCCAAGGGTGGAGCGATGAGTATCAAGCTAGCGTGGCTTCGGCGAATCGGCAGACGTTGGAGCTTGGAGAGGCTTGGGTTTACTCCACCAACCCCGGAGGCCTCGGGATCGTTCCGGGTCGACCCGAGACGAAAGGCATTGAGGTATCGAGGATCGGGTATGGCCCAGAGTCAATAAAGTTCTAAGAAGGAAACAACTCCTAAAATCAGCAAGGTCATGCCCGCCACCACCCGGGTAACACCCGTGACAGGCTTCAGCAAGCAAAGGGGAGTAGGCTGCCCAGATGGTAGCGCCCGCTACCACTCAGCGTAGCGCCCGTTACCTCGTTCGACTTTTCATGGAAATTCATGGAAATTCAGTCACACCTGTGTCGATCCATCGTAGTGCCCGCTACAATCGCGCACATGCCGAATCGCCCAAGAGCTTTCATTCCGGTGACGCCCGCGACCTTCTGAGCTCGCGTCCGTGATAACTTCTTTCCCAGGTCGTCGCGCCCGTTACCAGAGGGCGTAGGGCCCGCGACACTACTGTTTTTACGCGTGATTTGTTTACTTAAAACGCTGAGTTTAACCTTTTATTACTTAGTATAAATACTTTATTAGTACTCTTCTCTAGGTAGATTATATTGATGAATGATATGCTAATGCATTGTTTCCTCTAGTTTCTCTCTCAAAAATCTTGTTCTTACTTTATCCATTTGTTAATGGTGGTGTTAGCATGTGATAGCCCGAAGAAAATCTCTCCCTTAATACGTATTAATTAGTTTAAATAATTAAGGTTAATAATAAATCATGAATAATTACAAGCGCGCGTTCCATTTTTCTAACCTAGTGTATGTTTTACAGGACTTGAACAGTGCAGCGATCATCAACGATTCGGTTTAATTTTCTTTTCTTGGAAAAAATCGCTACAGATAATTTTTACGGTGATTCTGATCATGAATTTTTCTACCGAGACCGGTATATCGAGTCCTCCTTTTATCCAAGTCAATTTAGGATTAATTATGAAAATTTTATGGAGGTATATGGTATATTTATTTGGGTTACCAATGACATTTTTACGGATTAATAAATTTCGGTAATTTGGGAAACTAGGGAGATATAAGTATAAGTAGTGAGTTTAAATTTATGAAATTATTGCACTATTGGGTTGATTTTTCCCAGCCTAGTGAAGAAAAGGCCAAGTTTTGGGCCTTCTTGGTTATAAATATAGGGCCTTATAATGAGTTAACCCCTTTTGATCTCAATTTAAAACACCACTCATCAATCCCTCTCAATTCTCTCTCCCGGTTCCCCTTGGCCGTCCCTCTGCCCAGCCATCGTCCTTCTGCCCGGCCACCATCTCGCCGGCAGCAACCACCGCCAGCAGCTCCGGTCGCCGCCTGCTACTCGCCACCACCATATCATCATCATTCTTCACCTTTTCTTCCTCTTCTTTGTGTGGTAATTTCTCCATTTTTCCACACTCACTCTTCCAAGATTTATACATGTTTATAATATGATTTTAGGTGTGTTTTTAATGTTTTACTGAAATTTAATCAAGTGGTGTTAAGATTAAGTGGTGGTGATTGAAGGTTTAGGAGCACAAGAGTGATTTTGGGTAAGTTGGTATGAGTTTGGTGTTCTAGTGTTTGAATAAGTGAAGATGGGGTTAGTTTAGGTACTTGCATGATGATTGAGTTGTTATATTCACTGTGGAGATGTGTAATTTATGAATAATTGTTGTTGCATGTGCTAAATTTAAGGGTAAAGTGAGAGATTAGTGAAGGAGATGATGTTTGATGATGAAATTATAAGATATGATACTTGGGATGTCAAAATATGTCAAGAACATATGTTGCATGTTTAAAATGTGGCCATGGATGATAGGATTCTGATGTTTTAATTCTGGAATTTTAGAATTCATAATTAGAAAATTTATTTGGAGAGGATTTAGTATGGATTAATCAAGTTAGGTTGCATACAAACCAAAATTGGAGCTTGGTTATTATGATCCTAGATATAATATGGAATTTCCAGAAGTTATGAGGTGTTTGTTTAACCAAACTTTTACATAAAATGGTAGCTTAATATTTTAGCTCACACCCGGTTTTTACGGTTCGTCGTTTCGATAAGTATGTTAGGAGTTATGGCCAAATTGGTAAAGTTGCGCAAAACTGAGAATTTCTGACGTCAGTTCAAAGATGGGCATTTTTCGAATGGTTGGAGGCTTCTATGGTCTGAAGACTGATCATAAAAATTGTAGGGGACATTCTGAACTTTCCGGAATGATATAGTATACCTTCATACAATATCGGGAGAGAGAGTTATGATCTTTTATATGGAAGGCAAAAATCTGAGTTTTTTTCCAGAATGTATTTTTGTGACTGCCTGTATTGTTGGTCAAAATCTGACTCTTTCCCATATTCAAATCAACTTAAGGTTAAAATGAAAGTTGAAGTATGTGTTACGAGCTTTCCGTAGACATCTTACACGTTCCGAACCGATAAGTAAAGCTCGAGCTACGATTTTCCGATTAATTGAAGTTTAAATGATTATTATTCGGGGCAGCATGTAAAGATGTTAGTTTTTACCCTCTTTAACCACGTTTCTAGCTTTCATGGTCAACTCCAAAGTTTGAGTGTGTAATATGAGCTTTCCGGAAAGTCCTCTTATGTTATGATCCGATGCTTGTACGAGAAGTTATGATCTTATGAGTACGCCTTAGAAACCGAGTTATTATTATTATTCCCCGAAAAATTCACTAAGTTATTCCTCCTAAGTTAGGTTCTAATTCATGATTTCTTTTCTTTTAAAGTCCTTCCAAGTGATCGTTGCACCACTGTTCAAGTCCCTACTCATTCCGTACGTGTTCTTAAGTCTTCAGGTACGTATATTGCCTGTCCTTTTATGAATAATATCATGAATTAATCATTTATGTTAAGTTCTAAATTTATTTTATATTATCCATGTTTATATGTAAAGTATCATGATTTATGTTCAAAAATATATGCAAATTTTCATGGATTTTTTAAGTAATTCAGGTCGATTTATCAGGATAGTTTCACAGTTATTTCTAAGTATTTATGTGGCGTACCCTTTATGTTAGAAACTTTTACGATAATCTTATTCCTTGGTTGGTTGCGTCATTTCATGAATAAATTCCCTTTTATAAGTACAAATCTTATTCAAGGACATTAAAAGATTATATCTTTAAGTTATGATTGGAAAATGGTAGTTTAAGGAACTAGTTTTATTAAGAATCCAAGGTCAAGGTATTAAGGGTTAAGTTTTCAAGTTTTAGAAATTAATAAAGGCCCCGCCCATGTTTATGGTGCCTTAAGTGCACACCACGTTTATGGTGCCTTAGTGCACACAAAGGAAAAACATGCTTATGTGCCTTTGTGCATCCCAAATTAATTATATACGTGTCTTAGTGCACCCAAGGAAAAGATAACTGAAGTACCTTAGTTGCACATCATGGAAACCTGGCCAGTATAGGATAATTATCCACCATCCGGATCTCCCGATCGGTCGGGTATGCGCATACGGAGGCTTAGCCGATGATCGCAAGTAGGGGATCTTTAGGATAATAATACGACAACTAAGTTTTGAGTAGCTAAGTACTTCAAGGTTTTAAGTTAAGGGTTTAAGTCCTATAGGACTTGTTTATGATTTTTAAGTACATTTTACAACATGTTATAAGTCACACTTTATGATTGGTTTGAAGTAACAGTTTATGCTATGTGTTGGATATACGATTTAACTCATGATTTATGACGTAATTTACATGTCACTTTCTCAGTCATGTGTTCCAAGTACGGTTTGTGTCACGCATTGAGTGGTATGATATACCAAGTTTTAAGTACCTTAAGATTTCCAAATTACTGGGACCAAAGTAAAGCTTCTTCAATTACTTACCAAGGGTTATAAGTTTTGTTTTATGGAAGTTTAAAGTCATGTGTATGGATAGGTTTCATGTATGTGTCTATGTCAATTCATGCATGATCTAAGTTGATTTCAAACAAGTTTATGGTTATTCAGTTACCTTTAAAAGGAAGAACTCATAAGTATTTTCATTTAAGTGGTGTTTTAAGCATAGGTTCGGTTATATTTCTTTAGGTTCAGTGTAAGTTATGGTCAAGATATGTAAGTAGGCTACTCTTATAGTTAAACTGTTATTACATTGTTTTTAATAATTTTGGAACCGCGCTAAATAACTAAAATAAATTACGAAAAGATTATTACATGTTAGGGGTTTACGTACTGAGTTTAACTCACATTTCGAAGTTTTATGTTTTCGTTTTAGGAATCTCGGCAAAGGAGAAGGGAAAAGCTCGGGAGGACGAAACCCTAGAGCACCTTAAGGAATTTGAAGGTGGTTAGAGGCTCCCCGTGAAGGATTTAAAAGAAATTGTGATTTAATGGCTTGTATAATTTCTTTTGGGTTGTTTTATTTTGTTTTGAGGTGTTTAAGTTAAGTTATGCTGATAAAGCATGTTCGAAGTTGGTTTATGGTTGATTGCTTTTGTTGGGTTTAGTCTTAGCCTTGTCCACCTCCGTGGACGGCGGTAATTCTCTCAGGTGTTTATCCGCTACTAATCATTGGGTTGGGTGAATCATTAGCTTAATCTAGTGGTTAGTAACCTGGGGGTGTTACATAGCAAGTCATTCCTTTATTGATCATTTGGTGGATTTCTCTTTTATGATGGTCATGGTGGGGTGTTAGGCCATTGGTGGTGGTCCAACCTTTATCCAAGGGTCATATCCAATCCCATTTGGTGTTCAAGGTTAATGTTCTTGGTTGATTTTGGTATTTCTTCTTATTATTATTCAAGTTCAAGGCTAATATTGAGAAGTTCAAGCATGGATGGTTGAGTTTTGCATCATTCTCTCTTTACTCTAATGCTCATGGATGTTCAAGAGGTTTTCTCTCATCTCCTCAACAGCTACAACTCAAGCTATTTCATTACTCCGCTTCACGCACACGCTCCATCATGTTAATATCTTGTGTGGTGTTAGAATAGCTAATACTGTTGAAGGTAAGAAGGAACATTTTGAAATAGCAAAAATTGCAAGTTTAAAATCTTTTTCTGAAGGTTGTAGATTTAATGAGGTGAAGGATCGTGCTTCTATTCCTGAACCCTGCCTCATCATCATTAAGGACACACCTTATGTCGCTAATATGGGTAAACTGAGTGTGTTTAGAGAAAAAGATCTAGACCACCCTCCAGTGCTGAAGGAAAAGGTGGGAAGTTTGACCCACCAAATGGAAAACCAAGAACCTTTTCAGAACCAAAAGAATAAAGGGTCACCTATGTCGAGCTAATAGAGTGCTCGTAGCAGTGGCGAATCCAAAAATGAAATCAAGTGAGTTCAAAGTCAACATAAAAAGTTAAAACAATAATTCAGAAAATTTACAATATTATTTCCATTGACTGGTTAATGTGGTTAAGGACTACGCGCATTGACTAGTTAATGTGGTTCAGGACTACCCCCTACTTTTTTCCATTCAATGGTAAATTTACAGAACTTGGAGGAAATTGTGATCGAATAAGTTTTTTTATAAATATATTTCCATTTAAACTGGAAAAAGGTGATTACAGTAACAATTATTCAAGCAAATGTGATTCAAACTAATTATATTTAAACCAATCCAATTTAAAAATTGAACAAATTAAACAAAAATTAGAAGAGAGTTGATCAAAATAAAACTAAAAAAATTACCACGCTAAATTTTCAAGTTTTATAGACAAATTCCACTAAATCAACTAACTAATAGCAAATAGAGTAATATTTCTAAGAATTATACTACATAGTCACACTCAAACCAATTTAAATTTAAAATTAAATAAATTACACTAAAATTGAACTAAAATTTGAAGAGAATTTCCGATTGATCATAATAAAACCTAACACAACTTACTAGGCCATCGGCTAAGTGGATGGTGGTGGCCGACATTTGAATTAACATATAATTGATACTAATTGATAATGGATGGATTTGCAACATTCGAGTTCAAAGTTGAAAAGAAAAAAGAAGAAATTGAACATATGGGGCGATGCAGGAGTTGAACATGCAACTATAATGTCACAAGAAATCTAGCGCTCACCACCAAACTACAAAGGCATTCATGTTGTGGGCTGTGAAATGTTGTATATGTTAATAACAACCCAGTTTTATTAATAAAACTCGAAAATTTCATTTTTTTTAAGCAGGGTCACTTGACCCCACGTGAACCCATGTTAAATCCGCCCCTGACTCGTTGGGAGACACCCCAACTGTATACTTTGTTTTCTTTGTTTCTTTCCTTTAGTTTTTAATTTTTCTTCTTTAGTTTGCATCAAAAAAAAAAACTAACAAAAATAAAAATCAAAAAATCAGAAAAGACCAAAACAATTGAAAAATCGAGAAAAAACCACAAAAAGAAAACTATGATTATGATAGGTTAGTGAACTATAACCCCTCCTATGGCAATTTGTAAACTAATTAGACTTTGAAAATTCTACCATAGTTGAATTTATTTTCAACTATGGTAGTTGAAAATTTTATACCACTCATTTATTAAAAATAAATCATATTTTTTAAAAAGATTTATATCCTCCTAAGCATGGTTAATTATTGTATCAAGTTACTTTAATCAACCTACATTGATTTTGAATTTTTATGGTAAAATTAATGATTTTTCACTTTTCAACTACGATAGTTGAAAGAAAGTCAACTATCGTAGAATTTCCTTTAAAATATTCAATTTTGTAAAAAATTATAACTTAATATATGGATTTACTTATTGTAACAAGTCATATGGTGAATATATATATTAATTTTAATTTTTAATGACAAAATTAAGGGTAATTATACATCTTAACTACCATAGTTGAAAATAAATTCAACTATGGTAGAATCTCCCATTAGACTTTCAACTTATCTTGTATGACCTTGAATAGTTCAGTTGAGAACAGAAGGTTTTTGAAACTGAGTTTGTAACTTGTTCTAATTTTGAGTTAAGCATGCAAGAGTGTTATTTAGCCACTTTGATAGAATTAGTGATGTAAATATGCGTGCTGCAAATCTTTGGGCTAGGTTTAGTTAATTGAGTCCTATCTGGTGAGTCCACATAGCCAAAATGTATGGATTGATCATTTTTATCAATCTTTTGATTTTATGAGCGACTCCACCATCAGTTGCACCTCTAGAACTTGTTTTGCGGCTTGTTTAAGATCGCATTTTTGTAGTGCATATGACAAAGTGATTGAGGCATTCATTTATACATTGATTAAAGTACATAGCCAAATAGCCACCCTAATGATATTATTATCCTTCTTTAGCCCTGCCTAGCTTTCGTTTACCTTCTTTTTCGTGATTAACCCCTTACATTATTAGCCATGACCTATTTTAATTTCCTACCCTCTTACCTTGTGTGGATGTTAATAGTGTTTGTCATTTTGAGAGTAGAAATTGGTTTGGCTTTGCTATGGATTGAAATTGGGAAGTTGGAATGCGGTTTTAATCATATTTGAATTGGGATGACTTATATTCCCCAATTATTCTAAGATACCCATTTTGGTTATGTTGTTCATATACATGCTCGCAAAGGAACTTGATTCCATGAATGATGTAAATATCTAGATTGTGATTCCCTAACATGTTACACTATGATATGTGTTAAGGTCGAAGCTACGATTATGTATTTTTCTTCTCCTTCATCAAAAGAAAAAAAAAAGAAAAAAAATATATATGAAAAAACAGGTGAGTTGGGAGAAACTACTATACTTTATGGAAGTTTCCGACCTAATTATGGGGTTTGATTTTGTGCCTAACTGAGATGAGGGGGTAAGTGAGTGTCTTGCCTTCCTTGGGCAAGTGTGTGAGTTGAGAGGTAATAATTAGTGAGATCAACTCCAAGCATGACCCTTTTAGCTCCTTTATACCCAAATGATTACCACTCCTTTCCCCTTAACCTAAGTCTCATTAGAACCCTAAACGACCTCTTGATTGTCACTTATGCATTGCATACTAGCGATGGAGAGCGAGATTCTTACCAAGCCTATGGTAGGTTGCTAGTTTCTTTTGGTATGAGTAAGTGAACCCAATTTATTTGCATGATTGAGAGGTGGAGTGTTCCATATTACCTTAAAGTGAGGTCTGCTCATCAACCGACCTATGTCCATAACCAACCACACATATTTGCATTTATCTTAAGACCGTTAATGGTTGTTGACCCTCGAAGTGCTTATCTCTTTCAAAGTTTCGAAAACAGGTTTTGTTCTCATCTAGATTGTGCTCAATTGTGCTTGATGAATTGATGAGTTCTGATTGGTTAGCTTGAGGAGGACTGTAACCGTAAGTGTAAAACTAACTCTTGATATTTGTAGCATTGGATTGTATCCCAAATTCCCCGTTTGAGCCTTTTGATTTTTGTCCTGAGTCTTTCTTTTCTTAATTTTTCTTGTTTAATGTGTTGGACTTACTTGAGGGTAAACAAGAGCTAAGCATGGAGGAATTGATAAAGTGTATATTTTATAGTCATTATTAGGTTTCTAACGTGTATATTTTAGTTAATTTTGTGATATAATCTTATCATTTTATACCAAATTCCATGATTTCTTCACTTGGTTTAGAGATTTATAAATTTTGCAAGATTCAACGAAAAATCTAGTAAAAACCAAGGAAAATGAAGATAGAAAAGAATTGGGGAGAGAAGTAACCCAAAAGAGATGCCGACCCAGCCCAATAACACGCTAAAACCAGGCGCTGGTCGTGCCCTCCTTGGCACAAGTTGCGCCTGGGACAGAGAGTTCAACAACACAAAATTAAGGAGGCGCAGCCAGCGCTCAGTTGGCGCCATCCGCGTCTAAACCATCTTCGCCCAACACCAACAAGGGATGCAACCTGCGCCAAGACTTAATGTTGATATGGAAGGGAGAGGCGTAGGTAGCGCCTCCTCCCTAACGCTTCTCATATAAAAGGAGGTGTCGCATCCGTTCTGGAGAGACTTTTGAACTTGGAATCAATCCGCCGTTTTATACCAAGTTTTCGAGCAATTTTCAACACCAACCACGAAGAGGAGAAGAAGAGGATCAACTTGGGTGACCCAAGGAGATCAGAATCGACACCTCGAATTGTTGTTTAGTTATCTATTTTTGTTATGTTTTTTAAATTAGTTTTTGTTATCGTTATGTTTGTTTTATCGATTATGAGTTGTTTGTTTAATTGTTTAGGCGATAAACTCGATGTTAACTGATTGAATTGTGGTGTTTAATTTCAGTATGAGGTACTAATTCAGTTTGTTTAATCTTTGTGTTTCCTATGTCTTAGTAATTGATCGATCACCTTTTACTTGGTTTAGATTCTTAATATCGGGTCGAAAGATTGTTATTTTGAATCGGATTAACAAAGATTAAATAGGTATAGAACGCGGTTAGAAATAATGTGTTTATGCTTAGAGTCACTTTATAATTTGTTCTTATCTTTGATTGAATTAAATAGCCATGAAAATAAGTGTTTAGTTTAATCATCGCAACTCACCCAAGATTGAAAAATTGTTGTGATAGACCTTAAATTAATTATGGTCAAGCACTATCAATATTACCTATACTAAAATTAACACCTAATCAATTAGTTAACTAGAGTGGAATCCCCTAAACGCCTTTAATAATTTGTTAAAAAGCCAAAAGTTTATTGCTTGTTTAGTTTTAGTTTAAAAATTTGCAAAAATAAACCCAACCTTTGGACAACCTAACATTCTTTGTAGTGAGATAGTTTGGTGTGTAGTCTGAACAAGTCCTCGAGAGAACGACCTTGGTATACTATATTGTACCCCATGCACTTGCGGCATATCCCCAGGTTTTCCTAGTAAAGTTTTAACAAGGCATATTCTTTCATTATGGACATTCAAGGGAGAGTGTTATTTAGTGCGCAGTCTGAGCAAGTCCTTGAGAGAACGACCTTAATATACTACATTGTACCCCGTGCACGTGTGACGTATCCTCGGGTTTTTCTAGTAAGGTTTTAACAAGGCATATTCTTTGGTTATTGACATTCAAGGGGGAGTGTTATAATATTATTTATGTGAATATCCGAGTACTAACCAAGCACTTATTAGATATTATGATAGAATTAGGATGATGGAATATGTGTAGACTATGTACCCACATCAAGTTTGTATCGTTTATGACTCTTGCTATGTAACTAGTATAAATACCCTTGTGGACTCTAAACTAAGATTATCATATTCTCCTCTTGGTCTCTTTTGTTTCTATCGTGCTTCTATATTACTATTCTCAATATTGCATTCTCCTGCTACTTGTTTTATAACAATATTTTATTTATTATTTACCTTGCCCAAATAAAAAATGAACATTAAAATAAATTCAATTTTTGGTGATAAAAAAATTAATTTAATATTTAATTCAGACATTATAACCTTCATTTTTCTTTTGATGAGAACTAGAACTGTGAACGGTTCACGATTTTGGTTATGGCAACAATAGTGTTAGGGTTAACGTTTCTCGTTTTGACCAAATCAAAACACTAATTGCATACGTAGCGCTCGGTAAGTTAGCGTTTTGAAGAACGATTAACATTTCAATTACGTTTTGTGAAACGTTAACTTAGTGTTTGAAGCAGTGTTTCGTATATTTTGGTAGGAAAGTAAGTCATTGAAAATTTTATCTTTGGAAATTAACCATGTTTTCTACTATATCAATTCACATAAATCTGCTAATTTAACCACTAAATTTACCAAACACAATTCTCATTTAAACAATCACCGGCTATTAGATCTTTAAACCATTATCCACTGCCAAAACCGATACCACTAAATAAATCATTGTCTAAAACATTAATTTTGCGGAATAAGAACTTTAGACGAGGCAAAATAGGTGATCAACCATCATTAAAGTGCTTTCATTTATTTATATTTTTTTGTTTGTGCCTCTTCGTATATGTATTCCTCTGAACATTTCAATTACTCTTGAAATCTACTTCCCCCTCAAAACTTAAAACTCAACAGTGGCGATGGGAAATACACCACAAAACTATGACTGAGAAAGCATATCCCCGCCAAAATTGAAAGCCCCAGTCTCTAACACTGCTACATTGAACAACCACAAAGCTGTTACCTACTGAGAGTACCACATAAAGGCCAATTGGTGCCAGAAATGGAACCAAATCCGAATCTGAGCCTCCTTATGGATGTGAAATTTGTACAACTGATTTGAACTGAATTCAAATTGTAGACAGCAATTGATCCCGTGCTCTCCTCTTCCTTTTGGAGTTCAACTGTGGGTTTCCTCCTTGGGAAATTGGACCAGCTTCATCGGAGAAGCTCTTGCTGTTGGTGGGATCAGCAGCGCTGGAATTGAGGGACGTCGCCGGTATTATCTGATCTTCGTTTGGAGTGGTGGACCTGGTGCCGGTTGTGAGAGGACCTTCAACAGAATTGAATGATCTGATTGATGTGACACAACACTCTTGCCAGTTGAGAGCTGCCAGATCCTTGATTACTTCCTCCAACTTCATCGATGCTTCGGATGATATGACGGAGTTCAGAGTCGAACGTGCTGGATTTATTGGTGTGATCATCGCCACTGCTTCCTCCACTGATTTCTGTCACATTTTCGTTAGTCACAACCAGGGAGGGAGAGAGAGAGAGAGAGAGAGAGAGAGAGAGAGAGAGAGAGAGAGAGAGAGAGGTTTACTCGAGTTTGAACCAGCCTGAAACCGTGGATCGACATAATCTGCGGACAAATTGCGGGAAAAAAAAAATTAGAAAAACATCTTCGACGACATACACGAATTATAGATTTAGTATGTGAGCATTTTGGCAGGCAGAAACTGAGAAATAGCTTAGGAAATATACTGAAAGTTGAATTCTCAGATGAAAACAAGAATGCAGGTCGAGAGAGAGAGAGAGAGAACCTGCTTTAGCTGTTCACAGTAGAGTTTCTTGAGGTCAGGAGAGTGAATGAAAGCGAGGTAGTTCTCCATAAACAGCTTCTTCTTCTTGTTGGATGTGATTCTGGAATTCATCTGCTCAATTGGCAGTTGCTCATCATTGTGAACCTGGCTTGGATGGCTTACCACCATACTATTCTCCATTCTCTCTCTTTCAAATGCTAATTTGTTATATTGGAATTTGATCCCCAGCTGTCTATGTCGCCATCGTTTTCTTGGTATATATGCGCCAAATCTTGAGGTCGGGCCGTTGGACGTTCCCTTCCATTTTCCATTTTTTTAAAACTTTGCATCACATATACTAATAACAAGCTTTGTCACCAAAATCATGCCTGCGTGGTACAATTGGAGTTTTTTTTACCCGTTCTTTCGAATCAGTGCTTAATTGGGTGAACAATATAAAAAGAAATAATATAGAAATATTTTAAACACAAATTTCAAATCTAAAATAAATAGAGACAAGAACCTTGAGAAACAAATTAATTTATATTAATATTTGAAGGTGTGCAGTACAATCTCTATATTAAATACAATAAAATAATCCTCTGATTCGATCTCCTGAAATTTGGGTGAGCCGACTGCGCGGACGCTTAATCTCGATCTCGAATGCAGGTCTAGCTGAAAAACTCTTGTAGTAGTTCTTAAGCTTAAAGTCTTGAGCGTTGATCCCCTTAATGCTTGGTAGCTGGAGGCTGCTCAAAGTTTAACCATCTGAAGGTTGACTGTTGGTTGTAGTTCTCCTAGTTCTTGGATGCGAGGGCTTGAGTACTTGATCTCGAACGATGAACCAGACAAAGAAGACGACTGTAGTATTTTTCCTCTTCTTGCACAAATACAGAGCACACCTCCTTGGAGACTTAATAGGTCGGATAGAATAGGAGGATAACCTTGACTTGATATTTGATGGTTTGCCGAGTCTCGGGCTTTTGAAAACCATCCCTTTTTCTTCCATATTCTCAATATATGTTTCACTCAAAGCAATCTCCTTCCTCGTGTCACGATATTATTGGCCAAGATTTATTTCCATTTAAAATCCAATTAAATGGAACGACGTAATTAATTTAACATGCGGCGGATAATAATTAGCCGAATAAATTTAATTTATTTTACACATGTCATTTTTAAATTGGTCGACAATTTTTTACCTCCTACAAATGCATTTTTAATTAATACCCAATTTCAATTTCTGACAACGAAGACTGTCTTCACCCGGTGAACACAAGTTATAACTTACACCAATGCTTCCATTTCCATCAAATATCTAGGTAATATATTATTATCTTTCAATATAGGAAGTTCCCATTAATTTACTGCTTCTATGCTTCTTTTTTCAAAATTATTTTTTTAAAGATGGATATATGTATGTTAATTTGGAAATTTAATGTAGTACTAGGAGATCACTTTCAATATGTACAGTACAAAGTAGTGTTCGGTTGTTAGTTTTTGTAGGGGTTTTCGATCCACGAGGATGGGTGTTTAGGCTTGATTAAGGTAATCGGTTTGTGTTTGGGGTTTTTCAATGCGGAAAGCGGTAAATTATGTAAATAAAGCAATAAACTAACCTAGACATGATAATAATCAAGAAAGCAATAAAGATGAAAGCAATTAAATATCAAGAAATAGGAAAGCAATAAAATTACAACTAGTAATGAAATTTGGAACAAGAGATTATACCTTTGATGACCAAATCTTCTAATCTTCAATCTACACTTGTAATTTCCCCCGAACAAACAAGAAAATTGTGGATTGGATTACCAAGGATCCCTAAATTCTCACTAGGAAGTAGAATTGGTAACCCTTGACCCTCCTCCCCACTAAAAGTGGATTTGTGGTGGCTAAAACTAGAAATCTTAGAAAACAAGTCAACAATGCCACTTGAAAAGAGAAAAAGAGAGAGAGAGATAGAGAGAGAGAAAGAAAGAGAAAGCTTGTAAACTTCAATGAAAACTTGCTTGAATTGAGAAAGCTTTGAAGAAAGTTTGAATACAAATGCTAGAATCAAAGAAAGCTTGAAGGACAAGTGAAAACTTGAAGAACAATTAAACAGAGATTAAAACAAATAAAGGAAAGCAATAAACCTAATCTAACCTAATTCTAAGCTAATACTGCCTAGACTACTTGATAAAAGTGCTGAATACATGTAGGTATTTATAGAAGAAGGAAAACAAAACCCAAAACCCTAAATTAAGTTCCGCAGCACGCACATCAGCTCCGCAGATTTCAGAGTGACTCGGGCGAGTCACTTCCTGACTTGGGCGAGTCCACATTCTGGCCACCGTCATCCGTCACTCGTGCAGCAGTTGTTGCGGCAAGATTTCTTCATTCGGCAGAGCGTCGTGGGCGAGTCATCCTTGGTCGCGGGCATGACCACCATCTGCCCCGCTTCATCCTTCGCTCGTTCAGCAACCGTCGCGGTCGTGAAGCATTTGGTTGCGCCCGCGACCGGTATCTATTGCGGGCGCGACATGAGCAAACTCAGGCGTGACCGTGCACTGCTCGGCTGTCTCCTCCCCTTGTTTTGGCGACGTGTTGGCGCCTAGAACATAGTCACGGGCGAGTCACTTTCTGACTCGGGTGTGACCATCTTCTGTCCGGTACTTTCCTCTGTTTTGCTTCGGGTTCTTGACTCAGGTCTCGGGTTGGCTCGGGAAATCGCTCGGGATTCCCTAAAAAGCCTCAATTAAGCATAAGGGTTTGCTCGCCCCTATTTTCCTACAAAACACAAAATCATTATATCTAATATATAAATCGGGGTTAAAACAAGCAAATATACCCTATAAAAAAGATAAAATTTGGCTCGGAACGAGACCGAACAACACTCCCGCACAAGGGTTTGCTCGCCCCTAGCAAACTAAAAACAAAGATAAAAACAGAGAAAAAGAAACTAAAAACTCTAACTCACTTTCGCAGGAATCGCAAATGCATTTAGCACATGCATCAAGCCCTTTAAACCCCCGGTAGCCCGGGTTGACGAGGAAGGTCTCGTGATGGTTTATAGCAACTATACCCACAAAAGCCAAAGAAAAGGAGAGAGGGAAAATGAAAAACAAAACAAGGAAATGAAAAAGAAAAGAGAAAACAGCTTGCTTCAAGGAATCATGTTATCGCAATCAAGAAAACGATACTAATCATCCAAAAGGAACCGTTGTGAGCACCAAGAAAATACCTAACTCAAACAATTGTCAATCTTAGAGATTTTCGACTCCCGACATCTCATGAAAAGCTAAATCCCATGTGCACAAGTGCTTAGTGGGTTCCGAGAGATTCCGATCGATTCCCAAGAAAAACTCACATCCAAGCTCGAATCAAAGCGAAAAGGGATTTATTCAAGCGATCTCTTTCCTTTGTTTATGTTGTCCTTGGCTTGATGAGGGCCGCAGGAAGCGCAAGGTGAGACTTTTATTAACGATTAATTGATTAGCATTGGCTTGAGAAAGCTCAACAAGATTGGCGTTAGCTTTTTCGGGAGTCGAACGACCCATAAAGGGCTTTACCCTCCCAACACGGTCTTTTCCATACGCCTCATCGTTACGAAAACGAAGTGCTTAAGGGGTAATAGCGCCACACTGCTAATACTAGTCCCGTGTAGGTAGACTAACTCACTACGGTCATATTTAATTAATTTAATTTGCTTTCACTTTTTCAACAAACTCGGATATGGCCAACTAGAGTCTCACAGTTTCAACCAGAACGTGAAATAAAACAGAGATCTCGCTCGGCATTCAATGAAGGGAATCTAGATAAATGAGTCATGACAACGCCCAAGCTAATGGTCGAAAATGCTCAAACCGGTTTCTTTCAAGAAGATTAAGAAAGTTTTCCCAACATTGACAACACTATCCAAGAAACCAAGCAAAAGCAAAAACAAAACGAAAACTTTTAAGGTTTTTCACTCCCTTTTTTTTTCTCCTTTGTCACACAAAGATTTTTTAGTTTTTAGACAAAAACTACGAAAAACAAAAATAAAAAGACTCAAAACTAGGTGATCTACCCATGAACAAGAAGAATGTCACCCCCACTCCAACATAAAACATCACAATGTCTCCATCGTGAGAAGGGCGTCACAAATAAGGTAGAAAACCAAGAAAAGCACATATACAAAACACTTATCACATAAAAAGCGATGGCGACCCGAGCCCACATAGCTCCAACAACCAGATAATTCCAACATTCACACTCAAGGGGTTCACCACCCAAAAAGAAAACCAAGCATGCAACATGGATCAAGAATATATACATTCAAAGAGAGGCCGGAAGGAGGTTACCTCAAGATCTTCAACTAAATATAACTCGATCCGCGATCCAACGAACATCACACCATAGGTTAGAAATAAACAAGTAAAGAATACTGTGTGATGGTTCACATGCAAGATCAAAAAGAAAAACAAACTATACAAGATACTAGGGACTAAAGAACTAAGAAAACAAACTAAAATATTTACAAAACGACTCTCACTCTTTTTTTTTTCTTTTCTTAAACTCAAAAACGGAATCACTACTACAATTACCGTGGTTTCGCTACGCTTTTTTAGTGACGCTTTGAAAGCGTTGAGAGGAATACAACATATCCCGACACTTTATCCCGACGCTTTTTTGTGTCGCATAACCTAGTCGCATAAAAAAGCGTCGAGATCTGGTATTTTCCTATTTTCCATGCCAACTAGTGTAGATTATAAGGATATTTTATAAGTTTAAACATAAAAAATCTACATTATTAGTTTCTTAATGGTTAGTTCAACACTATTTCAATATAAGCGTTTGATCACCATAGCCTATATTATATGTATAATTTTACGACTGCCTAAACCAAAATCAAAACTAATATTCCGAAATTGCATATAAGGTGAAACATGAAAGGGTCAGATGTAGTACACTACTAGAAAACATGTAAAATTTAAATGCTTTTTGGTAGACCCTTTTATACAGGGTCGACCAAGTTTTTATGTGGCAAATAAATGTTAGACGCTTTTTTGGGTCAAACTCACTTGAAGAGGGCGGGCGTCCAAAACAAGGGTCGAGATTTTCATGAAGTCAATCCGTCCAAGTAGAGCTGGCTAATACGTCAGGTCGTGTCGGGTTCGTGTTCGTGTCAAACTTAAACGGGTTCAAAATCCTCCGACCTGAACCTAACCCATTTATTAAACGGGTCAAAAATTGAAACCGTTCACCGTTTAAATTTTAAACGGGTTGACCTTATTTTGGCCTATTTATCCATTTAAGTAAATGTGTTAGAATAAAGTTATCAATTTACCAATTTAATCATTAACTCATTTATACAAAACAACTCACTGTGGGATCAAAATTATGATATCATACTCAACAATTTATGTGGTAATATAATTCGAATTATATATGAGGAGATGTCTTTTAATTCATAGTCAAAGATAAATATAGGTTAAAATTACAAGTCTTACCTATATTTCAAAGAGTACTAACTGTAACTTTCACCTAAATTTTATTGATAAATGGTATAATTGGGTAACAATTATCGAGTAAATGACTTGACCCATTTAACATGTTTAATTAAACGGGTTAAGTAGGTGCTTTTTGTCGAATATCCTGACCTAAACCTCACCCATTTAATTAAACGGGTTGAAAATTTCTACCTAAATCTGTTTAATATCGTGTCCGGTTCATGTCATTAATCGTGTCGGGTCAACTTTTTCCAGTTATGCGCCCAAGTTTACAAGGAGGCGGCAAAATGGAAATTTTGAGTGAAAATGAAAAGAGATGGGAGGGAAGATGGAAATGATAGCGCGGACTTGTCTGAAGACCTAGCAACGCAGAAAACCCTAGCCTCAAGCTTGTCGTTCTCTCTCTTGCGCTCCAGTTCTCCATTTCACAGCACATCATAGATCAATCTCCAGCTCAATCTCCGGTTCTCCATGTCAGTCTAGAAACCCTAGAACCATAAGCGAAAACCCTAGTGTCTGGTTCCCTCTCGCATGCTGGTTAGTCTGCACTCGGTGCCACTGTGAGCGGTTGCAGGGCCGTCTTCTACATTCCACAACATCGTCTTTTTCTCCCCATCATGAAATTTTTCATACTGAATTTGAAGGTATGTATGTTTTCTCACATTTCTTTTTCAATGGTTGTTTTCTGTTTCAATTGGTTAATTGCTTAACTGATTTTAACATATTAGTGTAATTTTTGAGGGAATTTGGTAGAATGCACTTTTCTGTAGAAAGTCGAAAAAAGAGGTATGTATGTTTTCACATATTAGGATGGAAAGCGACCCGTGACTTTCAAGGATAAGTACCAAAATGCAGTAGAAATAACATGGCAAATAAAAGATTTGTTATCATCTGAAGAAAGTCGAAAAACTATGTCCAAGTCAAAGGCTTTCAAAATGGCAGTCGCTTCCTTGAAATTGATTTCTGAAGTCAGCTTTGAACACTGGGCCTGATTTCATAGACTCATCATTGGTTGATGCATATATGGCTCCTTCTCTGCTCATTTCTGTTGAAAATATTAGTGTTGATGTTGGAGAGCATAGCAACAGGAAGACTAAAAGGCCTCTCTAGAGGCAAGTGACATCAATCATCATTATCTTTAGTCGAAATGCAGTTACATCTTAGACAAATTGGTTGGAGATTGATTTAATTTAATATGTTCGATCTTGTCCATATGACAACCTGTTATCATCATTGGAGATGTTTAATTGATGTCTAACCATAATCACATAGTACTGTCATTATCTTTAATTGACAAAAGTTCACATGTTTTCCCACTTTTCTATACTTATACCTTCCCTTCAGTTATCTTTTTTCAACTTTCTTTTGGTTAATGGCCCTTTGGCTTTTATATCTAACTATCTTATTCAGACTAAACATTTGATTCTTCCTGAAGGATTGATGGACAGATGGCTTCTTAGCCTCGGGTCTTGGACTTTCAAAAGAACTAGATAGATAAGAGTGGATGGGAGGGATTGAAGAAGAAGTCATTGTTGCTAGATGATCCATATCCAAATGATAAGTAGCTTCTTTTTACAGAAACGAGGAGCATGTCTCTACTGCATTGGTTTGGTATGCCCCGGTTATTTAGTAGCCTTCGTTCCATGTTGCATAGCAATGTATATCGTTCCTAATAATGTGTACAATGATTTATCTAAATATCAAATTGAAAATTGCTTGAAAAGGGGAGGACTTTATGCCCACATCTGTCTTAGAAGTGGATGCTAGCTGCTTAGGAATTAGGATTGTAGGAATTCTCCTTTGTTAGAATAAATTTTTTTTCGTGATTGTTTTATCTTGATTGAGGGGGTCAGGAGGCAAAATTTCTCCTGTTTGAGTTATTATACTGATATAGCTACTAGAATACAGTCCTTACGAGATACTAAGGTTTTATGAGTTGGGTTTTCTTCTATGTCATCATCTGGTTGATTTTCCTAAAGTATAGTTAACTGTTGCAAAATCACCATTGCCAAGGAGAAACCCTTTGTGGTTATTGTTCTTCTGGGTTGGATTGAGCGACTTTGGTAGGGACATCAACACATGTTGGATTCAGTTAGGTTTTCTTCCCCGACGCATTAGCATTTCTCTATGAAATTTGTTTGTTTTCTCGCTTTTTCCCCAGGTTCGGACTGGTGCAGACTGAAAAAGTACATGATTTTGTGTACTGTAATTCATAGCCTTATTGTTCGTATGAGCTGAATCTGTTTAAAGGCCTGGTTTTGCAGGGTTGATAAGTAGCTAAAATCCACTTGATTTGAACTAAATCTGTCATGTTGGTTGAATCTAACATGTTCGTCAGGTTGGGATGAATCTCAAGACAAATCACCCTGTTGATAGGAAGCCTCAGATGAGGAATATCATCCTTCTGAGTTTAATTTGTTTATTTCATCTTGTTCTTTTGATTGGAATAGAAAAACTTGGCATCTGAATTCTTGTGAACTAAAGGACGCTAGTAAATTACTAGCTGAGGTTAACAATAATTAAGATGGGTGACCTCCATTCTCGATTTCATTCACAAGATTCCAAGTCAGTAGATAGTTTTGATAATAATAATCAAGCAAGATGGCATCTGAGGATTGTTCACATACTACTATCTCTTTCCTCCTGTTGCCCTAAGCTCCCACCTTTCTGGGGAAAAAAAAGGAAAGGAAAAGAGAGAAAAAATAACATCCAGTTTGTTGTGTTTATGTGTAAATTCCTTATTGTGTTAGGCTAGCAAGGTGAATGGAAAAGAGAAGTCAATAGATAGTTCTATCCACAAGGTCAATGAAAAGGATGATTCCAAGTCTGAGCAGATTGACTGTAAGGTATGTTCATTGTGTTTGTTCTTTCATATATTGTCTAGTTATAACTTTCTAACGTTTTAATGTGAAGATTGTCAAGTATCTCCTGGTTCACTTGCCCTCTCGCTTATTTCTCAGCATAACACTGTATTTTCAAATGAAATCAAAATAAGAGCCAGATCACTGAATGGACATATAGACACTAGCTCAAATCCCTCCAAGCTCGTCTCGATCGTTTTATAGATCGGCCTATAGCTCCTCTAAGGGCTTTAAAGAAAGCTAATGATCAGGTAAATTCTTTAATTTTGCTATTTCATTCAAAAATTAAGAAAATTAACTTTTACATATT
This sequence comes from Portulaca oleracea, assembly GCA_029582165.1. Classification (NCBI taxonomy): domain Eukaryota; kingdom Viridiplantae; phylum Streptophyta; class Magnoliopsida; order Caryophyllales; family Portulacaceae; genus Portulaca; species Portulaca oleracea. The sequence goes on from CM055890.1 coordinate 19,768,801, forward strand.
ATAGTAGGTCATAACCTACTTCTACTGATATTTTCTTATATATGGATCACCTCATTTGATACATATTTTCACTCTTACTTATTACTTATAATTATTTTGTAGATCACGGAATCATCAAGTGGAAATGCGAATGATGAAGATCAGGAATTAGAGCACACTACTGAAGATGATGAAGAATTAGAGCACACTTCTTCTTAGTAGACCAACATGCAACACAGATTCTTTATGCTTTGAATTAATTTAGAGATATATTGTCATTTATAGTATTTTTTTCCCTCAAAATATTTAGTTATTAACCCTATTATTACATGTTATGAAACATTTAAATTTTGTTTTCATGTTAGTGACTTGAAGTTAGAGTTTTATTGTTATGAGCAAATATTTTCCTTAGTGAAACTTCTTGATTTTCATCAAGTATTACTAGATTTGCTTTAATTTTGCGTTTTTCTTATATATATATATGTGTGTGTGTGTGTGTGTGTGTGTGTCATGATGGTAGTTCTAAAAATGAAAAAAGTAGTAGTAAAGTTTTAGGAGTTTCCCACTAATAAATTAACTGCACAAACAAGTGTCGGAGAAATTTCCCTCTATAAATCACACACTTGGCGCCAAATAAATCGTTACACAAAAAAGCATTGCCCTTTTACCACCAACTATTTTGTCTGCGACGGCAAATTGTGTTCCGCGACGCTAGAAAGCGCCGAGAAATATAACTAGGTCGTCACAATCAAGTGTCGCCCATCCTGACGCCAAAAAGTGTCACCAAACTCTCGACACTCGATTTGCCGACGCTTTTCTTAGCGTCGGTAAATCAGCTGCCGACGCTTTTTAGCGTCGTAAATTAGCTTAAAAAGCGTAGCTAGAGGGGCGGTATATGTTGTAGTGAATGCATACTACCCTCCCACTCCCACACAAATAGGTTGCCATATCCTTAAAGGAAACAGAAGTAGGTAAGCAAGCACCCCAAAAGAAAAAGACACACAAAAAGATAATAAAAGAAGAAAAAAAAGACAACTCACTAACTGTACAAGAAAAGGTGAGGAAGGATATTACCTAGAAGGCTTCTTATCAATAGCAGCACTCCTTCTCACCTTAAGATACCGGGCACCATGTCAGAACCAGTCAACGCCTGAAGTAACAAGTCATGCATTCTCTCATGCATCTCAGAATGCTGATGGTAAGAGCACAATTTCAAAAGCACGTCAACAAACATTAGTGCTCTTAACAATTTACCAAATGCCTTAGAAAAGTCATAGAAAGGACGGACTACAGGAATATACAAGACTTTCCTAGGCACAGTGACATGATAAATGGATCCTCCCATTGACTCATAAATGGAAATTGGGTATACAAATTAACAGGAGGGAACAATACAACACAATCCTGAACATGCTCATACAAAGACTTGGATGCAAACAATGATTCACTCTCAATATCAATGCAATGTTCATCAAACACAGATTCCAAATCACAAATTTCATCCAAATAATCATCATAATCATCAATGGGTGATAAGAAAAAAGCAGGGTTAGACCACATCATAACACTCCCAACACCACAAACGGGCACATCTTCATCTTCATCAATATTAGGCTAATCAAAAGAACTATCTGTATCAGAAGACAAAGGTGCATCATTCAAATCAACATCAAAAGTGAAAGTGGAAGGCTCCGGGTCATAACTTATTGTGAATGACTCATAAAGCATGTCATCATCAAAAGCATCATCGTCACAAACCAAGTTCAAGCAATCATGATCAATCCCTACAAACTCAAGCTCATCATCACAAGATTTCTCAATGGATTCATATGTAAGGGTAACTAATGCCTCACTAATACAATGATCTTCAATGAAAGTGAATGATTCGGCATCAAGCACACATTCAATCACAACAGATTCTATTTCACTCTCAACAAGATTATGCTGAATTACATCACAAGCATCACAGCATTCAATAGATTCAACTTTATCTTCACACAAAAGCATGGACAATGATGTGGCAAATGGTTCATCATCATGCATGTTTTCATCAAGTTCTTCATTATCACACACAGAATCATCATGTTCCTCATGCTCACTAGGTGCAGCTAGAGCTAAGGAATCGCTAAGTAGTCCAAGGCATGGTCTATTATAATAGTCATCATCCTCATCATACACAGAAGAATCGACATGCATTTCAGGGCTCAAATATGATGAATGACCTACTTCAACATTAGAATCAACCAATTGTGCAAAATAAGTTTCTACCCTAGTTTTAAGCACTTGTTCAAATTCTTGCATGCATTCATTCAATTTCTCATGTACCACGTCTTGTAAACCATCTATTCCAGCACAAATTTTATCTAGTTTAACATCCACACAAGATTCAGAAGCATGATGTGGAGATTCACAATGCACGCACAAAGGATGAGACTCAACCATAACATTTTGGGAAAGATCATAACAATTTTCTACATAACCCCCACTATAAAATTGATCATGAACATACACGGGGTAATCACACGACTGTTCAGTTTCGGTCCCGGAGGGTGGTGCATAAGGAATTTGGAAGCTAGGACTAACACTTTGTTGCTCAAATTCATAGGAATCCCTAGACAACCATTCAAGTAACTCCCATGCTTTTTCTTCTCCTAAAGCAGAAAACCCGTAATATTCTAAGAGGTTTCGGGTCTTATAATTCACACCCTCATTAACAATTCCCAACATATCCAATGTACCATAGAAGATACCATACATTTCACATTGAGCACGATAGTCATGTAATCTAGCAAAATACCTCCAAAATATTTCATGCTCAAATTGGGGGAATTGGGAACTAGCCATAACTCTTTTTTTACTTTTCTTTTTTTTTTCTATTTTTTTTTCGATATTCAAATTTTTGTGCTATATTTTTCTAGCATAATCAAGGAATCAATAAACTATACACACACAACCCAATAACCTAATCTACCAAATAACGCAATCCCCGGCAACGACGCCATTGTTCGGTTGTTAGTTTTTGTGGTTTTTAGTAGGGGTTGTCGGTCCACGAAGATGGGTGTTTAGGCTTGATTAAGGTAATCAGTTTGTGGTTGGGGCTTTTCAAAGCGAAAAGTGGTAAATTATGTAAATAAAGCAATAAACTAACCTAGACATGATAATAATCAAGAAAGAAATAAAGATGAAAGCAATTAAATATCAAGAAATAGGAAAGCAATAAAACTACAACTAGTAATGAAATTGGGAACAAGAGATTACAACTTTGATGACCAAAATCTTCTAATCTTCAATCTACACTTGTAATTTCCCCCGAACAAACAAGAAAATTGTGGATTGGATTACCAAGAATCCCCAAATTCTCACTAGGAAGTAGAATTGGTAGCCTTTGACCCTCCTCCCCCACTAAAAGTGGATTTGTAACACTAGAAATCTTGGAAAACAAGTCAACAATGGCACTTGAAAGGAGAAAGAGAGAGAGAGAGAGAGAGAGAGAGAGAGAGAGAGCTTGTAAACTTCAATGGAAACTTGCTTGAATTGAGAAAGCTTTGAAGAAAGTTTGAATACAAATGCTAGAATCAAAGAAAGCTTGAAGGACAAGTGAAAACTTGAAGAACAATTAAACAGAGATTAAAACAAATAAAGGAAAGCAATAAACCTAATCTAACCTAATTCTAAGCTAATACTACCTAGACTACTTGATAAAAGTGCTGAATACATGTGGGTATTTATAGAAGAAGGAAAACAAAACCCAAAACCCTAAATTAAGTTCTGCAGTACGCGCATCAGCTCCGTAGATTTCAGAGTGACTCGGGCGAGTCACTTCCTGACTCGGGCGAGTCGACATTCTAGCCACCGTCATCCGTCGCTCGTGCAGCAGTTGTTGCGACAAGATTTCTTCATTCAACAGAGCGTCACGGGCGGGTCATCCTTGGTCGCGGGCGTGACCACCATCTGCCCCGCTTCATCCTTCGCTCGTTCAGCAACCGTCATGGTCGTGAAGCATTTGGTCGCGGGCGCGACCGGTATTTGTTGCGGGCGCGACATGAGCAAACTCGTGCGTGACCATGCACTGCTCGACTGTCTCCTCCCCTTGTCTTGGCGATGTGTTGGCGCCCAGAACATAGTTACGGGCGAGTCACTTTCTGATTCGGGTGTGACCATCTTCTGTCCAGCACTTTCCTCTGTTTTGCTTCGGTTCTCGACTCGGATCTCGGGTTGGCTCGGGAAATCACTCGGGATTCCCTAAAAAGCCTCAATTAAGCCCAAATTCGTCTAACTCCTTATTTTCCTACAAAACACAAAATCATTATATCTAATATATAAATCGGGGTTAAAACAAGCAAATATACCCTATAAAAGAGATAAAATTCGGCTCGGAACGAGACCGAACAAGTAGATAAATGAAACTAATTAATTATGCTCAAAAAAATTTCAAAATTATTATAACGACTCAAGATCATTTCAAATAATTCCCTAGAAAAACATACAGATGAAGGAATACATAAATATATATATATATATATATACATATATATATATATATATATATATATATATATATATATATATATGTTGGAGCCCAAAAAGGGGGGAAACTTATAAACACAAGGACGTTAATGTTAGAAAAATAGAAGATCAATGCTGTGGGAAGAAGGAAACTGAGCCGTGGAATGACCACTGCCTTGAAAGCGAATACGGCTCGACCTAGGTGCCAATCGAGAAAGGTCGGTCGCTCCCCAATGTTAACTCAATGAGCCCCTGGACACGTGCACTCGTGGGCAGGAACTTGGAGCATGGAAGATTGTAAGCCCAGGACAAGAATAGATGAGAAGGGAAAGATGATTGTATTTTTTGTGTACTCAAACAACAATCAGAACATCAATTTATAGGGAGGAACAGATCCGATGGAAGGGAAAACTGAAGGGACAAAAATACTTAATGGTAGGCAAGAATCAAGGAATAATAAAAGGCAAGGCGCAAAATCTGGATCGAAATTAATTCGGTCAAAGATATTATCGGATATCAATTTAATGACACAAAAATATCAATCCGGATCAAAACCACACAACCCACGACCCGTGGCACGCGCCGCGCCCGGCCTGGACTGGACCGGACGACGCTGGCAGCGCGTGCATGTGGAATTCCAAACCAAGCCCTCCTCCATAAAACCCGCCTTTAAGCCAATACAATAACCCATGGGAGAGTGGAATATTTAAACCCACTCAAAACACTCCAACTCTTCCTATGTGGGACAAAGGAGAGATATAAAGGAAAGAAGAAAAGGCCTTGTAGCCATTACCATATCACCTCCAAAACAAACAATCCCCCACTTATGGTATACAAGGGAAAAGGAAAAGAAAAAGAAAGAAACCTGGGCAGAAAACGGGTCAAATACTTAGGCGTCAATATCTTTTGATTTGAATTGACACATTAGTGGAGTGAGGCAACAATCAACAATCTGACAAGTGGACTATGCCTTGAACTTGAAAGAGCTTGATTGAGACCCCCACAACATATAGCAACCCTGAAGAAATTCATACTCCGCGATAGAAATATTTGCGCCTTTATAGCCATGCGCACACCTTGGGACTCATAAGTGCTCTAGAGAGAAAGCCTAAATCTCTCAAAGAAGGCGGCCAAACCTTCACACTTACGTAGATAATTCCATCAAGTCTATCTCAACATAGACCACCACAAATGTGACTATGGAATTATTAAGAGCGAATTAGCTCATCCTCGCATTAAAAATCGGTGAACCCATCAGTGCGTCTCAAAAGCACCCCTTACAATGGGCGTGGATGCATTCAGAGAATGATCTCAACCTTAAAAGCACTACTTAGCACCATAGGGATAAGAATGTAGTGCACCTCGAAGATTAGTATGGTTTCGTTTGACGAAATAGTTGGTATCCACCATACCTCTTCAAGCCATAGGCTTAAGCCCTATCCCCCTCGATGGCTCGAGAACAACTCGTCTAGTCAATCCCTTAGTGAGAGGATCCGCCAAATTCTTCTCAGATCTCATATACTGCAAGGATATGACACTATGTTTTAGTAATTGTCTCACTGCACTGTGTCTAACACGGATGTCTTCGTTTTCCGTTGTAGACACTGTTATGAGCTACTCCAATTGATGTTTGTGAGTCACGGTGTATAGAGATAGTTGTCTTTTGACTTTCCCATAGTGGCACGTCTGCTAACAGACCTCTAAGCCACTCCGCTTCTTGACCTGCCAACTCAAGAGCAATAAATTCAGATTCCATGGTGGAACGGGCTATGCAAGTCTGTTTTGTAGACTTCCATGATATAGCCCCTCCACCTAAGGTAAATACATAACCACTAGTAGAACTAACTTCATCATTGTCAGAAATCCAGTTTGCATCTCAATATCCTTCTACAACAGCAGGAAACCTATTAAAATGCAAACACCAATCAATTGTACTTCTAAGATACTTAAGCAAACGATGAAGTGCATTCCAATGTTCTTGACTAGGGTTATGAGTATAACGACTCAATCTACTCACAGCATAAGCAATATCGGGACGAGTAAAGTTCATCAAGAACATTACACTTCCTATGATTTTAGCATATTCAGATTGAGACACACTAGGTCCGTTGTTCTTCTTTAACGAAATACTAGGATCATAGGGAGTTCTAGCAGGTGTCACATAAAAATGGTTAAATTTCTTTAACACTTTCTCAATATAGTGTGACTAACATAAAGCATGACCAGAATTGGTTTTCCGAATTTTAATCCCTAAGATCACATCAGCTTCACCCATATCTTTCATTTCAAACAAAGAAGACAACAAATTTTTAGTCTCATTGACTACAAGCAAATTTGTACCAAAGATCAACATATCATCAACATACAAACATATGAGCACAAAATCTGATCCAATCATCTTTGAATAAACACAAGAATCAAACAAATTTGCTACAAATCCATTTTTCACAAGAGAACTATCAAATTTCTCAAACCACTGTTTGGGAGCTTGTTTTAGACCATAAAGGGATTTTTTCAACTTACACACTTTATTCTCTTGACCAGGAACCTCATAACCCTCAGGTTGAGTCATATAAATTTTTTCCTCTAAAGTCACCATTAAAAAAAGCCGTCTTCACATCCATTTGATGCACAACAAGATCAAAAATAGCAGCTAGAGCAATCAAAGTTCTAATGGTACTTATTTTGGTTATAGGAGAATATGTGTCAAAATAATCTATTCCTTTCTTTTGGTCAAAACATCTAATAACAAGTCTGGCCTTGTATTTATCAATTGATCCATCGACCCTTAATTTCTTTTTGAAAATCCATTTACAACTAAAAGGTAGCGTCAATAGACATAATAGCCTCAGCATATGTTTTTGGATCTTCCTCAACAAGAAATAAAGACACAAAATCCTTGGTCAAGGCATCCACATCATAATGATTAGAAACTTTTACTAGAAAAGCAGTAACAAAGTCAGGTCCAAAATCAGTTGCAGTTCTTTGCCTTTTACTCCTTCTAGGTTCAGTTTCCACATTTTTAGCATTAGAACTTGAGGTAGGCAAGTACACATTCTCATGCAGAACATTAGGCACAACATTAGCTACCACATTAGGCACATTCTTCTTCAATGGAAATACATGCTCAAAAAACTCAGCATCTCTATATTCAGAAATAGAATTATCATTCAAAGACATAAAACGATAAACGACGCTATTTTGAGCATAACCAATGAAAACAACATCAAAAGTCTTTGGGCCTATGTTGGTACTGTGGACATTTTTCCTCGCTGTTCGGGCTTCCGAATGTCCACGTTGGATTGGGGGTGTGACTCGGTGATTTGTGTTGGGGTTTGAACCTTTGAAAAAGACCCTTTAAGAAATTTTAATTACACATTTTAGGAATAATATTTGTAAAATCACTTCCCCTTTACTTGTGCATTTTATGAGTTATCAGAAATAAACCTTTAAGAGTGAACATACACTTGTTCCAAACTCTTCCAAGTTTAATTCAATTTGCTCATTTAAATGTTAGGCTCAGAAGAAAGTAATTTATGCAAGTATTATTTAGAAATACATAAAGAAAAAGTTGCATCAGTACATTGTAAAACCATGTTTTACTATTGTTTATGCAACCCGATGTGTACGTTTTTAGTTCGAAATGGGAGTCGTCACCCGACTTTTAAGGGAAAAGCCAAGACAAACCAAAAGAGAAAAGAAAGAAAGACTCCGACTACGAAACCCAAGAGTGGATCTGGGGGTAAGGCTACGAACTCGGAAAGTAGGAACTTTAGAAGTTCGCCTCTCACAAAAGGAAAGACTTTACTAAAAGTTTTAAGTGTGCTTTTATAAGATTTGGAAGAGAGAATAAATAAGAACTTTATAGCACTATTTCATTGAACATGCAACATGGATTATAAAATAAAAAAATACAACATTTACATATTATTTACAAGGAAAACAAAGAAGCTTTAGATCTTACATTGTGCTAGTTTTGAAGAAGAGGCATTGTCTTGCTCTTGTGCTTGAAAATGCTCCTCTTAATACCCTTAAATAATACTCCTCAAAAGTGCTAAAACAAACTAAAAGAAGTAGGGAAAAGGCGGTGGGAAAGAAGGTAGAAAAGAGGGCTTTTTGTAGCTTTTATGTGTTTAGGCTTAGGGTTTTTTGTGGGGTTTTGGATATGGTGGATTTAGAGAATTAGGAGATGATAGGGATAGGAATTATGACGATATGAAAGTGGTGATGAGATAAGAAGAAAGATGAGTAGAATAATGATATGAATATGGAAGTGAGAGTGGAGATTAGAATAACACTAGAGAGAATAAGAGAATTGGTGAGTGAATGAATGTGAGAGAGAGAGGATGATTTGATGAATGAAGATTGAGTGAGTTGATGAGTGAATTTAGCTTTGAGAGGAGTAGTATTTATAGGAGAATGAGGTAGTAAGAGATACATGGACATACATGCACATACATGCCCTCTCGTCCAAGGCAGTCAAGGCACAAAACACTAGGCAGTGAGGGGGGTGAACTTGGAGTGGACGGCGGCACGAGGTCAATTGACCTCGTGTGGTCGGTGGTCAAGGCTGACCGGCCACCAGCACGTGGGGGAGGAACCTCCTCTTGTCCATGCATCTTTGGACGATGGGGGATGAATGCATTCTGCCTAGGGAAATGTTGCTTCACACTTGGACGAAAATGCTATTATATTTGAGTTTTGTGAAGCATTTTTGAGATGTTATTGTGAGGCTTCGAGCTTGTGACCTCGCGGCATTGGCTTGCATGGCTTGCATTTTACGTAGGCATGTTTACATGTGATTTACATGCAAATATTAAGGCACATTTGTACGTGTACAGGGCACGTATATTAGCTCTCGTCGTTCGATCTCTTCTTCTTTATTTGATCCTTTTATTTCATGCATTTATGCCTTATAACTTGTGACAAAATCTGGTGTCTACAGGTACGCTTATGACTAGGTAAAGCAACTTTAGCCAAACACCTCTACACTTTCAAATAATTTAGGTTAGGGGCATACCCTTTCCAAAGTTCATAAGGAGTGTGGTCCATTTTTTATGGGGAACTCTATTAAGAACAAAACAGGCAGTCAAAACAACTTCACCCCACATATTATCAAGTAATCCACAACTTATAAGCATGGCATTCATCATTTCTTTAAGGGTACGATTCTTGCGTTCAGCTACACCATTCTGTTGTGGTGTATAACGGGCGGCAGTCTCATGAACAATACCATTTTTCTCACAAAAAACAACTAAAGAAGTCGAATCATATTCACCACCCCTATCAGACCTAACCCTCTTGATTTTTCGGTCTAATTGATTCTCAACTTCTGCTTTATATTTTAAGAACACTTCTTCAGCCTCATCTTTAGATCTAAGAAGATATACTTTGGTAAATCTAGAGAAGTCATCTACAAAGGTGATATACCATTTCTTTCCTCCTTTGCTCATTGTGTTCTTAAAGTCAGCAAAGTCAGAATGAACAACTTCAAGCAACAATGTAGATCTTGTCGTTACTAACTTAAAAGGTTTCTTGGCGAATTTTGCCTCAACACAAACATCACATTTAGAATAATTTTCTGTGCTAACATTTGGAATTAATTTCATGTTCTCTAGCCTGTTTAAAGAAGCATAATTCACATGTTCAAGTCTACCATGCCAAAGATCAACAGACTCAGCAATATAAGCAGAAGTAGAAGCATTTCCATTAGCATCAGAAGCAACATTCAGAACATATAAGTCATTGCTAATGTACCCCTTCCCAACAAATACCCCATTACGAAGTATAACTATCTTTCTAACTTTTTGGTTCACCTCAAATCCAGCAACGTCAAGGAGACTACTAAAAACTAAGTTTCTACGAATGGAAGGGACATACAAAACATTATTCAAAAATAAAGACTTTCCAGAAGTAAATTTAAGGAGAACTTTTCCTTTACCTAACACCGCTGTCGTGGTAGCATTTCCCATGAAGACATGTTCACCATCAGGAACTTCCTCAAAATTATGCATCAGCTCCTTGTTGGTGCATAAATGTCTTGTTGCAGCATTGTCCAGAATCCATTCAGTGTTATTGGTAACGAGATTAGCTTCCACCGTTATTGCACAAAACACTTCAGAATCTTCAGTTAAGTTAGCTTGATTTTGTCCACCATTTTGTCCAGCGGGTTTCTGTTGGGTCTGGTTTGCTCCCTTGCGTTGTTTACACTGATATGCCTTATGGCCTGGTTTGCCACAGACATAACAGGTAACTTTAGGCTTCTGAATTTTATTGCTAGGCTTGTTCATTTGATTCTGATGCTTAGACTACTTCTAATCCTTCTTATTCTTCCTTTGAACCTGTCTTTATTAGATGGTACAGCATATTCAACTAAGTTAGCTTTAATAGAATTCAAAGAAAGAGAAGACATCTTATCTTTCAGACGATTTGCTTCCTTAGTCCTCATATGACTAATTAGCTCTTGAAGAGTCAGATCTTTCTTCTTGTGCTTGAGATGATTCTTGTAGTCAGCCCATTATGGTGGGAATTTCTCGATCAGAACATTTTCTTGCAAAACATCGCACATCTTCATTCCTTCATTCAACACTTCAGCACACAGGTTCTCAATGACATGAACCTGTTCCATGATGGGCTGATCATCAAGGATCTGGAATTGCAGCCACTTGCCAACCACGTACTTCTTTTCCCCAACATTGTCAGCACCATACTTGATTTCCAGTTTCTGCCATATAGCCTTGGCTGACTTGAACACGACGAACAAATCAAATAGCGGGTTCGTCATATTGTTGAGAAGATAACTCCGAGCCACTTTGTTGTCTTTCTCCAGTTTGTTCTTGGCATTCTCATCGAGAGGGACAACTGGAGTTCTTGGGGCAGTAGGAGTCTGTTCAGGATCATTCTGTGGAGGTGGAGCATCTGGGTCTTCGAGATGTGGAAATGACAAAACATAATCGATCTCCAGTTGCTCCAGACAGAGAAGCAATTTCTGAGACCATCGCTTATAATTGGTTCCATCGAAGGGTTCGATTCTGTAGATTTCAGCAAGGGATTTTTGTGGAGCAGCCATTGATCTTATTCGCTTTCAAATTGTTAGGAAAATAGAAGATCAAGGCTATGGGAAGAAGGAAACTGAGCCGTGGAATGACCACTGCCTTGAAAGCGAATACAGCTCGACCTAGGTGCCAAATGAGAAAAGTCGGTCGCTCCCCAAGGTTAACTCAGTGAGCCCCTAGACAAGTGCACTCGTGGCCAGGAACTTGGAGCATGGAAGTCTGTAAGCCCTGGACAAGAAGAGATGAGAAGGGACAGATGATTGTATTTTCTGTGTACTCAGACAACAATCAGAACATCAATTTATAGGGAGGAACAGATCTGATGGAAGGGAAAACTGAAGGGACAAAATACTTAATGGTAGGCAAGAATCAAGGAATAATAAAAGGCAAGGCGAAAAATCTGAATCGGAATTAAGTCGGTCAAAGATATTATCGGATATCAATTTAATGACACAAAAATATCAAATCGGATCAAAACCACCCCACCCACGACCCGCGGCACGCGCCGCGCCCAGCCTGGACCGGACGGCGGCGGCGCGCACGCACGTGTGGAATCCCAAACCAAGCCCTCCTCCATAAAACTCACCTTTAATCCAATACAACAACCCATGGGAGAGTGGAATATTTAAACCCACTCAAACACTCCAACTCTTCCTACGTGGGACAAAGGAGAGATATGAAGGAAAGAAGAAAAGGCCTTGTAGCCATTACCATATCACCTCCAAAACTAACAATATAGCCTTTATATAACTGAATAATACTTCTTTATTAGATAAACGTTGAGGTACAATAGAAATAGAGGAGGTTAGGGAACTTAGCAGATTCAAGATAGTGAGGTCCTTGATGATTGCTTACAAGGACAGAAACTGAGATTCAAATTCTGTTGAGGGGCCTCACAGACGAGGATTTTGATGAGGGGCCTCACAAATGAGACAGAGAGAAGGGACCTCACAAACGAGGCTTCACAGATGAGGCAGAGAGGAGAGACCTCACAGATGAGACAGAGAGACAGGACCTCACAGACGAGGCTTCGCAGATGAGGCTGAGAGGAGAGACCTTACAGACGAGGCAGAGATGAGGGGCCTAGACAAGTCAAAGAATAGGGACCTCACAGATGAGGCAAGAAGAGAGGCCTCATAAACGAGGCAGAGAAGAGCATGACGAATTACATTGGATATCAGACTCACAAAGCCTTAGTACTTCAAGGTTTTACTACATAGAATTACCTTACTAGCTACATAACTCACCAAGGACTCATTGGCTACACTCAGAAATCTCACCTGATTTCCTACACTCGATTACTTGCTTGGAATCGACTAGTTATTTAAGGAGGAAGCTGGTGCCTTTTTATAAGCCTTGGATGTCATCAATAACGACTACTTCTTCTTTCCTTGCATAGTTGATCATTTCCATATTTTTGTTGATCTTTAATCTTCATTCTTTTTGGAAGCTTCAATCCTTATCTACCAAAGTATATTCTGCAAGAATATACAATAAAATCAATAGATATCATTCAGAATATATGTTGGGATTATTTAATAAATTTTCAAGATACTCCCATTAACTTTTTGCTCTTTCAAACAAAACTCTCTGGGCGTGGCTGAGGTCCTCAGTGCCAGTGGTGGTGAGGGCATCACAATTTTTACAATATATATATATATAGGAAAATTGGATTCTAATAATCCCTACTTTTGCAAATTGGATGGCAATAATCCCTACTTCCAATTTATATTCTGGTGGTCCAAAAAAAAATAAAATTGTATTGTAGTGGGACATAATCGAGAGTATACCCTAAATATCAAAGATTTTGTGTTGCATTTGATTCAAAACTTTATATAACACTTTACCACGATTTTTAATGAATTTACAGCATTTCTCCCAATTTTTTTAAAATTTTTTCTATTTTTTTATGATTTTTTCAATTTTATTCCTTTTAAAAAATCATAATAATTGCTCAGAATCTCAAAATAATAATTTAAAAAATGTCTTAGTAACTACACTTCATTACTTATCTGAGGGCGGGAACTAAAAAAACAAAAACAATATGGGGTAGACATGAAAAAAATAAAAAGAATGTGGTGATGGATTTGGTACCACTACAATACAATTTTTTTCTTTTGGACCACCAGAATATAAATTAAAAGTAGGGATTATTCTAATCCAATTTGCAAAAGTAGGAATTATTAGAATCCAATTTCTATATATATATATATAGGAGAAAACACACACACACACACACACACACATACATATACATATATATATATATATATATATATATATATATATATATATATATATATATATATATATATATATATATATATATATATATATATATATATATATATATATATATATATATATATATATATAGGAAAATTGGATTATAATAATCCCAACTTTTACATATTGAACAATAATAATCCATACTATCGATTTGTATTCTGGTGGCCCAAAAGAAAATAAAATTGTATTGTAGTGGGACGCTGCCGAGTTAGAGGGTGTGGTGACTTGGTGGTTTGCTGACGTGTACCGACGAGAGTGTATTTGACCAAAAAATTATTATTATAGTTGTATTCTAGTGGTCCCATTTAAATTGCTATTGTATCCTAGTAGTCTCATTGACATACTTATTGTATTTTGGTGGTCCCATTTCATAGCTGATTTTGTGTTGCATTTGATTCAAAACTTAGTATAACACTTTACAATGATTTTTAATGAATTTACAGCGTTTCTCCCAATTTTTTTCATTTTTTTTACTATTTTTTACGATTTTTTCACTTTTATTATTTTTAAAAAATCATAATAGTTATTCGGAGTCTCAAAAAAATTATTTAAAAAATGTTTTAGAAACTACAATTCATTAACTTTCTAGTGGCAGGAACGAAAAAACAAAAACAATATAGTATAGGAATGAAAAAAATAAGAAGAATGTGGAGGTGAATTTGGTACGTACCACTACAATCCAATTTTATTTTTTTTTTTGGACCACCAGAATACAAAGTGAAAGTACGGTCCAACATTGTCCAATCGGTGAAAGTAGGATTATTAGAATCCAATTATCCTATATATATATATCTGTGTGTGCGCGCCCCTCCGCGGACGTTGGTAAGAGTGTAAGTACCGTTATTAAAATCGAAAGAAAAACTTATCATAGTAAAATATTAGATTTGAAAAATACTACTAGAAAATGAAAGTTTCTCATAATTTTGACAAGTGAACCATATGATGTTTATTTTTCATGAAACCAAAGCCCAAAAAAGAAAAACAACAAAAATTAGCCTAGAAACGCACTTTATCAAACTGAACTAATCTTTCCAATTTTAATACTAATTAGCGTCTTCCCTCAAAAAAAAAAAAAATAGCGTCATAATTCTGCCCTATATAGCTAATGCTGATTATCAGAGGAAGATGCCAAAATACAGAAAAAAAATTCTAGCTCTCAAATTTGTATATATATAAGAATTCTAAAACTTAAAAGAAGGCATCAAAAACTAGGTCCGCCAAATATGAATTTGATATTCAAAATTTAGATCCGAAAAATACTAGAAATTTAGACCTATAATAAATTGAAATTTTCTAATGTAATTTTGTGAATAATTGGTGTCATATTTCTAATATTCGACAAAAGTAATTTTAAAATAATCGTAAAATTAACATGCATTCAATCGAAACTCAGATTTGAAAAGCACAAGAAACTCAAAGTTAATAGAAAAATGATAAACAAATTTAACATGTAAATTCAACCCAAATACTAATCAAAACCTTAAATCGAAATTGATAGAAAATACGACCATTTCACATAACAGGAGAGATATATTAGGCAGATGGGACAAACGAGAAAAGACAAAATAAAAGACCTACCATTATTAATTAATAGAATTATTAATTTCAAACGTGTAAATGAAACCTTTTTTAAAAATTTATACTGAGTAAAATCCAACAATGTCCTTTTATAAATGGATGGGCATCGAGAAAATGACATAAATCTCTAATCAAATTATTAAAATTTTGCACATACATATTAATTATAGGTAAATACACATCATATTTTCGTACAATATGTAATACAAGTTGTTATTAAAAGTCGCGTTTGATTGGAATTTTGTTTCAGAAACGTTAGTCAATTATCTAAAATCTACGAATTTTAATATGTTTAGTTGTCCTCAATATATGAAAAAAAATATTAATGTAAGATTCATTATTTTACTTTTAAATTTAGTAAATATTTTCTCAAAGAATATTTGGGAAATTTTTCCAAAAAAATTATAATCAGAATTTTTTTCTAACCATGCAAAGGCACCGTAAGTATTAATAAGGTGGTCTATTGAAAGGGTTTAGAAATATAAAAAAAAAATAATGACAAAAAATTTATATTTGTTGGTATAAGTTATATTAAAATGTTAGGGATGTTTGATCCAAAAAAAAATGTTAGGGATGTAATGGACATGTGCAACTTAAAAGTTAGGTATATTCAAGTAATTCAACACTATATACAATATCATCTTTAATATGACACAAAGCGCCCCCGTAATTGGAGGTATGGGGAAATGTCTCACCACAAAGGTTTAATATAAGCAACTTTTAGCTTGCATTTTTACAAGGCACTGCTTCCAAAACGTAAACCCGTGAAAATGTTTTTTTATTTAAGATGATGGATATTATTTAATGTTATCGAACAAAACAATTTTCATATACTCAATATTTCTAAGACGTGTTTGGAAAAACTAAAATAATGAAAACCCTTTGAAAATTTGGTATCACTAATTCAACTAGACAATTAATGTATGAAAAAAGGAAGCAAACTTGCAAAAGATAGAAAAACAAAAAAATCAGACAAATTGACCCGTGCATCGCACGGGGACAGACACTAGTTTATAATTAAGGGAAATTGGATTCTAATAATATGAACTTTTAGCCATATAAATCTAAATAATATGAACTTTCGATTTAGGGTCTGTCAAATTCATGGATAACTTCAGTTTACCCAAATTTACCAGCTTTTACCTAAATTTACAAAAATTTACCGAAATTTATTAAAAATTATCAAAGGTAAAAAATAAAAAATTAATAATTTTGATATATGAGCATAAATTTGCCAAAAGTTACCAAAATTTGCCACAAGTTACCAAAAATTACCAAAAGTTACCAAAATTAACTTTTACCCAATTGTTTTTTACAAAAATTTGCTAGGAGGTGTCATACATTCTTAACAACTGACTCTTGGGGGACCACATTTTTTTAATGCACTCAAAGGGGACCAAGTCCTCAAACAAATGGCTCCCAGGTGACTTTCCGGCCAATTTTCACCGGAATCCGGCGACAGTTGAGTTAAGTGAGAATTTTTTTGAAATTGCTTTGTGGAATTCCGATACTACCCTCCATTGGCTTCAAATCTTTTCTTATTTAACTAAAGTCATCTTCTCCATCTCAAGTTTCATCTTCTTTCTGTTGTCTTCTTCGCTTCTTCTTTTGTCTTCTTCGTGTTTCTTCTTCATCTTCTGTGTTCTTCTGTCTTATTCGTGTTTCTTCTTCTTTTGTCACATTTCACACTAGTAAACTATACCCATAATCAATCGTATAAAATAAAAATTTGGGAAATAAGCAATCACCAACAGATTCCAAGCCAAAACCAAACAAACATTCAATCAAACTGGACAATTTTTGAATACATCTCTCAAGCAGGAACATGCACCAGCATTAATGATCAGCAAGCATCATATGATCATAGGTTTTTGCAGTTAATTAATAGTTTTCAAAGAAAAAAACACTCATTCCAAAATTGCAACCCCCAAGGACAGGAATTCCCCCTTTTTGTTTTAACAAAATGATAAAACAAATCCAAGCAAACATAATCACACATTATTTGGATTTCCATGATTAAGAGAAGAAGAAAACAGAATTACTGGCAAATAGGAAAGATCCAAGCTTCTCAGCTCTTTGCATTTAACAGGAATCAATCCAACCCCTAAATCCCCAATTCCCAAACACCATTTCAAACTGATTAGCTTCAATTTAGGACACCCAACCGCAATACATCCAGTCCCAATATATGTGATGAGCTTACACCTCCCCAACCACAACCTCTCCAAATTCTTCGCCTCCGCCATCGCAGACGCCGCCAGGTCCCGGAGCACCGTCGCATTGGACAGATCCAGCTCCGTCAAGTTCCGGCAACCCGCCACCAGCGCCGCCACACAGACTCCGATGAAGAATCTCGACCTGGACAAGTCCACACGCCGGAGCATGTCACCGGCGAGGGCGGCGTCAGTGATTCGAGGGCAGAGGGTGAGATTGAGATGTGAGATGTGAAGGTAGCGATTGAGGATTGAGGGGAGATGGTCAGGGCGTAAGGGTTTGAGGGTTTTAAGGTGCTTGGATTTGATGATGTAGAAGGATTTGCAAACCAATGAGAAGGATTTAGCGTCGTGGGGGTTGGATTCAAAGAAGTCGAGGATTGTGAAGATGATTTCTTCGCTTAGAAGATCGAAGGGGTTATTGCCTTTGTTATTGGTGCTGATTTCCGCCATTGTCGAGATCTTCTGCTTCTTCATGGCGAACTGGGTTTGAAGAAGGAAATGGACAGACCTTCTTTTTTTTTTTTGAGGGGCAAAAAATAAGGACAACATGGTCTTTTCACAACCATCCCCAAGGGCTTTTTAGTATTTTCAAAGATTCCGGCTATAAATGGTCGGAAAGTCACCTGGGGGCCATTTGTTTGATAACTTTGTCCCCTTTGAGTGTATTAAAAAAATATGGTCCCCAGTGGTCAGTTGTTAAGAATGTATGGTACCTCCCAGAAATTTTTGTTGTTTTTTATCTATGAATTTGACAGGGACTTAGTTTTGAATAATATGAACTTTTGCATCATAGTAGACTAAACAGTACGCCAGATGGCGGTCTGATGTGGCGGCGAGGCACTCGTCTGGGTATTTTGACTTTGCCATGTCAGCACCGTTGACTTTATTATATGTCAGTCTGAATAATATGAACTTTATTATATGTTAGTCTGAATAATATGAACTTTATTATGTGTCAGTATGAATAATATGAATTGTATTATATGTCATTCTAATTAGGAAGGCACTGTGTATTCATCATAGTTGTGGATTTGCCTTCATAATCCTACATTTTGAGCAAAACTCAGATACCTACCCTCAATTTCAATCCAAACCCAGAAATCTCTCTCTGCCAAATTCAGAGGAATCATAGTACGTCCATCGAGGTTTCTGGCGACCACCTACCGGCGGTGAACCCCTGAACACCTCTCTTTTGGCCTCACTAGGATTTCTATTTCTAATTCCCCCACGAATTAGGAGGTTTTGCGAGTTAGGGTTCCCGAGTTAGGGCTTCAATTTAGAACCCTAATTCTACGTCACATTTGCTGCACTAACTTGGGGCTTTTGCTCGATCGGTTCCTCGCTCAATTCTCGCACTCGTTGTCATAGTATTGCAAATCGCACCTCGGTTACTTCATTGTCCCGACGTTCGAAATTGAACCCCAAAGTCTGAGTGACATTTGAGGTATGTTCCTAATTTTAGAAGAAGAAGAAGAAGAAGAAGAAGAAGAAGAAGAAGAAGAAGAAGAAGAAGAAGAGCAGTGAAGGTTTGTGTTGATAGATACTTCAATCTGGGTTCATTTTCTAAGTTCCCCGTTGATGTTGAGAGATACTTTGATTTGTGTTTTCACTTTAGGTTTTTTAGATTAATTTGTTCAAGTCTTCCATCTCCAATTTGATCTAAATGGAGTTTTCTGGGTTTGGCTTAAAATGGAGTTTTTGAATCTGGGTTTGATCTAAATGAATTTTATAAGAAGAAGAAGAAGAAGAAGAAGAAGAAGAAGAAGAAGAAGAGCAGTGAAGCTTTCTAGGTTTGGCTTAAAATGGCGTTTTTGAATATGGGTTTTGCTCGGAATGTGGGATGATGCGGGCAAATCTGTCGCAACTTCTCTCTCTCTCTCTCTCTCTCTCTCTCTCTCTCTCTTTCTCTCTCTCCTCCCAGGAGTTAAATCTTTGAATTTGGCAGAGAGAGATTTATGGGTTTGGATTGAAATTGAGCGTAGGTATTTGGGTTTTGCTCAAAATGTAGGATTATGAAGGCAAATCCACACCCATGATGAATACACAGTGTTTTCATAATCAGAATGACATATAATACAGTTCATATTATTCAGAATAACATATAATAAAGTTCATATTATTCAGACTGACATATAATAAAGTTCAAATTATTCAGACTGACATATAATAAAGTTAGCGATGCTGACATGACAAAGTCAAAAAGACCCAGGTGCGTGCCTCCGCCGCCACGTCAGACCGCCACCGAGTTAAGTTCAACTTAACTCGGTGGCGTATTGTTTAGTCTACTGCGGTGCAAAAGTTCATATTATTTAGAACCAAATCGAAAGTTCATATGGTTTAGTCTTATATGGCCAAAAGTTCATATTATTAGAATCCAATTTCTCTATAATTAAAGTAGGTAGGATAAATCAATTATTTGTATTTCCTTTTTCTTTATTGCAAAAGTAACAATAATGGAATTGAAAAAATAAAATAGAATTTTTGGACGTCAATAATATCAACTTTAAGGCTATTAAACACTAATAACACAGATATTTTCTTGGGCGATAGCAGTACCAACTATCAACCTATTTTTCACCAATAGTACACCATCGATTTGGTATGGTTTTAACTCATGGAAAGATAACGTAGCCCCATAATGCGTGACATGGAAGACGGAGCTTGTATAGAAAATGTTGGCGTGGACATTAATCTGCCTTCCACATCACACATTATGGATCCATGCTATCTTACCGATAAGTTAAAACCATAACAACTCGGCGGCGTACTATTGAGGAAAATAGTTGATAGTTGGCACTGATGGTGTACAAGAAAATAGTTTGTATTATTAATATCTAATGCCCCCCAAAGTTGGTATTATTGACGTCTAAAAGAGAATCTCAACACTCCTTCTTTCTCTACCATTTTATTTCCCTTTTTTTTTCCTTTTCTCTCTCTCTTCCACATGACACTCCATCTAGGATGGAGTTCTCCCATTAAAGATAACCTAAGGTTTATAATACTCTAAGCCATGATCATAAAAGTAGAGGTATTGAGAGGAAAGAGGTGCGGGAACATAAGCCAACAAGCAAGAAGGACCAACAGAATTTCAATCAAGAAGAAGGGCCATAAGATTTGACCAGATGGTATTTAGAGTCATCGTGAAAGATGCTAATATTGTTCTAGCATCTTTATGTTACTCCAAGTTTTTTAGATATTTTAGCTCATGATCAACAGAAGAAAATGGTCACAGCCAAGTATCCGAACACTTCCACTGAAGCTATGAGTCAGTGTTTTGTATTGTGTCAAAATTAGGGATTAAATTACTCAAGCAGAATCATTGATACAAGGGAAGTAGTAATGTAGTCGGCCCCCAGAGAACATAGAAATAAGGTTGACATTGGCTCTATCCAAGTGGTTTAGTTTTTCTTCGATTGCATAATCCCATCTAGAGTTTGTCAAATCCTTAAGTCTAATAGGAACTCTTGTTAATTTAATTTTATTTTTTTGTGTTGTAAAAAAATAAGTAAATTTAGTGTCAAGGTGCTCATGTCCCAACTGTTAGGGAAATCCAACTTCAATCAAGGTTCATAGTAACAAGTTAAGTTTGATTTCATCTTAAAACTAATTAATGTCAAGAGGAGCAATCCATTTGATTTATATACTATTGTCGTTTCATTCATTTTTTTTTAATATGGAACATTTTACTCATGCATAAATAATAAAGGGTTTTTGGCCATAAATAATTCGCACTGAGGGGCTTGTGACTGGGAATAATCCAAAGTGACTTTTTGGCCACTAGCAGTCTGTACTTTTTTACTATTTTCTTGTAGCAGTCCAAAATCAATTTCCGGCACCGAAAAGTTGACGTGGCGACCGGAAATCTCCTTTTTGGAGTGTGAAAAAACATACTTTCCGGTCGCCATGTTAGCTTTTCGGTGCCGGAAATTGCTTCTGGACTGCTATGAGAAAATAGTGAAAAAGTACAGACTGTCAGTAGCCGAAAAGTCGCTTTGAATTATTCCCAGTCACAAGCCTCTCAGTACGTATTATTTGTGGCCAAAAACCCAATAATAAATCGCAACACTAGCCACTAGAATTTTTTTTTTTTAAAACTCGGGTAAACAAGGAACAACAAGAACTTAGGGTAACATTAGCCACTAGAATAGGAAAAATATAGTTTTTTTTGTTTTTTTAATAGTTATTGTACAAAAATTTCTTTCATTTACTCTATATGAAAAGAGAATATGACTCCTAAGGAATGACGCTTTTTGTTGTGAAATTGTTTTGTTTTGTTGTGTGCTCGGCAATTTGACTATTTGGTTCCTCATTTCTCATTTTCCCTTTTTTTTCTTATTGTTTGTATTCCTTTATTGCTTTCAATTGCATGCTGTTGTCAGTATTATCAATTTCTCTCTCCTCTTCTTCAACCCAACGTTCTCTGCTACTTCAAGCTCCAAAATTGAGAGTTTCAATTGCAAATTAATTTAAAAATTAAATATCAAAATCAAATAAAACAAAATAAGAAAAACATCATTAACACCAAATCAACTCCAAAAATTAAACAGGTGAAATTTAAACAAAGCCCAAGGATTTGGGGCCATCAAGTTATTAATGGAGTTCAACCACATAGGAGACTACAAAGACTCAACTAATTGAAATAACAAAATCAAATTTGAAGACATCTTAGAACCCAAATTTCGAATTCTGATCTAGGTGTGCCATCATTCTCCTCCCTCATACTCACACTGTCACACAGAGAAGAGAGAGAAAGAGAAGTGTAGGAATGACAACGGATGAAGATGAAAACAACATGCAATTGAATCAATAAACTGAATTAGTTTTCCTCCCTCACCGACCTATGCCCCAATCGCGAGAAAACAAGCAGGGGGTGTGTGTAGTGAAGGCTATGGGGCTTAGCTTGGCAACTTGGCGGCCATGAATCTGTCCTGGCCGTGGCTATGAATCTGAGTACTAGAGAAATAGGAAGGTAAAGGAGATGAAGGTCAGGAGGTGGTGGCTATGGTCTTTGTCTGTGATATATGAAAAGAGACAGACTGGTGGAAGGAGGATGAAGAGGGCTAGAGGAGGATTGGGAGGTGAACAAACAGTAAAGTTGGACATAGTCAGAAAATGTGGAAGGAGGGGTAACAACAGTACTACTCTATATTCTATAAAGAATGTCATGTACTAAATTAGTAGAAGCAATAAAAGAATGTCATATATTTATCAAAAAAAAAAAAAAGAATGTCATATAAATTGGCAAAAGTAAACCGGTTCATTCCGTATTATTTGTCACTTAATTAACTGTCATGATATCCAATTTCTTTTTTTTTATATTTTTTGTATAATATCTTTATATAATATTTTATTAAAAATTGCAAGATTATATTTTTAAGATAATATTTTTTATTATAAATCTAATGGTAATAATTTTATACAACTAGCCATTGTATATATTAAGAATTTATGGTCAAAACTTTTAAAGTTGGGAAATTGGAATTAAGTAAACCAACCTTTGGGGGTTCTTTGATCTAACGAACCAACCTTGAACATTAATATTAGACAAACTGACCTGTACACCTTATTTTTTCTAACGAACCACCACTGAGTCCAACTCGTCGGAAATGTGACGTGGCGGTGGCGGTGGCTTATGTGGCGGCTATTTAAGCAAAAAGAAAAAGAAAACAAAAATAAACATTACTTTGATCACTTGGATTGAATAATAAACTTTTTTCATTTTTTTTATTCCACCTCACCCCTCTCACTCTCTCAGCCCTCACCCCCCTTTAGCCTCGACCCATCCCCAACCTCTTACTTTCTCTCTCAAACTCCACCACACCATTATCCTCTTCTCCGCCACAACTACTTGTGCCAGCGAAATCGACGAGGATTTGGGTTTATGTAAATTGTTGGGTTTTTGTTGTCCAATGTTGAGTGAAATCGACGGGGAAATGGAATTAATCAAGCTGCTAAATTTGATGGGTTTTGATTAATTTTTCGGGAATTAGTTACTTATGCTATTGTTCTTCAAATGACTGTTTTTTTTTGTTTTTCTTTTGTTTGTTTTGGCAGACGTTGATGATTTCTACCAGCAGTGTGACCCTGGTTAGATTTCTTCTCTCTCTTCTCTATTCTGCAAATTATGAATTTGGGGTTGTTTTTTTTTTCTTTTGATTTTTGTGATTAATTGTGTGTGTATTATCCATAATCTATTTCTGGGTTTGCTCTGTTTCTGAATTGTGAATGGATTGGTTCTAGTGGAATTTCGAACTATTATGGAGAAGGGTGTTTTTGAGCTTGTATAAGTGAGAGTGAATGCAATGACATTGAACCAGTGAAATTGTGGGTGAATTTTATTGTTATGAATTGTTGGGTATTTTACTCTTGTGCATTCTACTGTTGTGTTTTGCATTCTGGGGGATTCTATTGCTGTGTGGTTGTGGCGGAACAGGTGGTGGTGGTTGTAAGGGAGATGGTGGTGGTTGTGACGGCACAGGTGGTGGCGGCGTCGCGGCGGTGGTGGTTGTGGCGGAGAAGAGGGTGATGGACCTGATGGTGGGGTGGAGTTTGAGAGAGGAAGTGAGAGGTTAGGGATAGGTCGGGGTTGAAAGGAGGTGAGGGCTGAGAGAGGGAGAGAGAGAGAGAGAGAGAGTGAGAGGGGTGAGGTGGAATAAAAAAAATGAAAAAGGTTTATTATTCAATCCAAGTCATCAAAGTAATGTTTATTTTTTTTTCTTTTTTTTTTGCTTAAATAGCCGCCACATAAGCCACCGCCACGGCCACATTTCTGACGAGTTGGACTCGGTGGCGGTTCATTAGAAAAAATAAGGTGTAAAGGTCAGTTCGTCTAATATTAATGTTCAAGGTTAGTTCGTTAGATCAAAGCACCCCCAAAGGTTGGTTTATTTAATACCAATTTCCCTTAAAAGTTTGACGAGACAATTTTCAAGGCTACAAATAATATGGAATCAATGGAGAATAAAGAGCTAGAAAAAAAATTGTTATTTTGTATTGCAAATTGAGTAAAATAAAGGAAGGTAAAAGAATGACTCTAGTTACTCAACCAAAATTAAAACCAATACTCTAAATTTTGTTCAAGCGGGGTATAGAGGAGTTTGATGCATCAACTTTACATACTCATAAATTTTACATTTAGAAAGACAGACTGCAATTGATCCAAAATTTAAAAAATCGTTCGATACTTACTATTTCATGGAAAAGATGTAGAAGAGGTTTAATAAGACATTATACTTTAGCCTAATACAATAGGGAAATTGGAATCTAATAAACCAACCTTTAGCGGTGCTTTGATCTAACGAACCAACCTTGAACATTAATATTAAACGAACCAACCTTGTCATGTTGATTTTTTCAGCGAACCACCACCGAGTCCAACTCGTCGGAATGTGACGTGGCGATGGCGGAAGCTTACATGAAGGGTGTTTTTGAAAAAAAAAAGAGGAAAAAGCAATTGGGCATGTGTTTTGCTGAGTTGTATTGAATAATCCAACTTTTTATTTTTTTTTAAATTCCACCTCAACCCCTTTCTCTCTCTCTCCTCCCTCTTCCCAGCACCACCCGACCCCCCTTTCTCTATCTCCCTCTCTCCTCTCTCTCTCTCTCTTTCTCTCTCCTCCCTCTTCCCAGCACCACCCCGACCCCTCTCTCTCTCTCTCTCTCCTTCCTCCCTCTTCCCAGCACCACCCCGACCCCCACCATACACCAACCTCCTCCTCCCTTCCCCCCTCCATTTTCGACCACCACCAAACCACCAATGCATCGGCTTCACAGTGCGGTGACGGTTTCACGAAGCGGTGCACCGGCTGAAACGGTTTTCCAAAATCATAAACCGGAACCGTAACTGAAACACCCAGTTTTTTTAAACCGGTGCATCGGATTTAGCGGTGCGGTGTCAACGGAACCGCCTTTATTTCCATCAAAATTAAAAAATCATCATTCAATCAACCCAAAAAAAAAAAATCATGCTCTGTTTTGATTTTTCGAGTGAAATTTCTAATTAAGAAATTAGGTTTTGGGTACTTGAATTGGGTAGTGGGCTAGAGGTCACTGGTAAGTGACCTAATTTTTTCTACTGTTTCACAACCTTTTTTTAGGAGTTGATTATGCTCCTTTTAATTTAATATTTGTGTAATTTTTTTTAATCAATATATATATAATCCCTACTTTTAGAAATTGGATAGCAATAATCCCTACTTTCAATTTGTATTCTGGTGGTGCAAAAAAAAAAAATGTATTGTAGTGGGACATAATCGAGAGTATACCCTAAATATCATAGATTTTGTGTTGCATTTGATTCAAAACTTTGTATAACACTTTACCATGATTTTTAATGAATTTACAGCATTTCTCCTAATTTTTTTCAATTTTTTTTCAATTTTATTTCATTTAAAAAATCATAATAATTGCTCGGAATCTCAAAAAAATAATTTAAAAAATGTTTTAGCAACTACATTTCATTACCTATCTGGGGGCAGGAACCAAAAAAACAAAAACAATATGGGGTAGGTATAAAAAAAATAAAAAGAATGTGGTGATGGATTTTATACCACTACAAAATTTTTTTTTTGGACCACCATAATACAAATTTAAAGTAGGGATTATTAGAATCCAATTTCCCTATATATATATATATATATATATATATATATATATATATATATATATATATAGGAATAGATATAATGAGAAGGGAGTTTTTGTGAGAAGAGAAGAAGGGGCAATCCTATCTCTTGGTTCAAAGATCTAGGGTGGATGTAATTATTTGTTTTATCTTTATTTCTAATGGGAAAGAATAATAATTAGGGAATTGTTTTTTTTTTGTTTGATGTCCTCACGTGATGTTGAGCAGTCTAAGAATCCATTAGCAGCCAAATTCTTACACGCTTCTCCAATTTTGCACGCCATTCATCCCCCAAGTCATTCCTAATGTTTCTCATTCATTGCAACTGATCAATTTTGCACGCCATTCATCCAAGATCAATTGATTTCTCTTCTGAAAATTCCAGCAGAAACCCTAATTGGCTTGGCTTCAAAAAATCTCAGCAAAAAACCTTAGTTCGGCAGATATTGCGTTGTTTCTGGAATTTTTTTTTCTGTTTTGTGGAGGAAGTTTGGCTCCTCCATAATCGAACATAAGAGCCAATTCAAAAACCATAGATTCTGGTTTTCAGTTGTTGAAAGGTATGATTTTCATTTGTTTTTTTACGATTCGTCATCTGTGTTTCTCAAATCAGAAGCAATTTATTTCAAATTTGGTTGAAATTGAGTTATTGAAATTATTTTCGACAAGGTAGTAGTCGAACCTGTGAAGATTGTCATCCGTATGGCAGCCAACGATGGAGTTCAGTTCGAGGTAGAACAGGCAATAACCCAGTGTAAGTATCGTTTGTGATTGTTAGAATTCCTTTTTTCTTTGTTCAATTTTGTGCAGATTGTTATATTTATTGTTGATGATTATATCCCCAGTTTTGATTTTTTATTGTTGAAGATTATCCCCAGTTTAAAATACATGATTTGTGATGATTATATTCTGATGATCATGGTTGGTGATTGGTTTTTGTACTTAGGTTGTTGTTGGGATCATATTTATAAGTGGATTGATGATCATAGTTGTTGTTCAGTGTAAGGGGATTGATGATCACGTCGCAGATATTGATGTTCGTTTGACATAAAACAATGATCATTTTTAGCTATATAGTGATGATCATTTGTTAATCTTAATGATCGGTTTCCATGTCAGCATGGTCATGGTTTGATATGAATTTGATGATCATTCTCAGTATATATTGATGTTCATTCAATTGTTGTCCACGGTCTTTGATGCTCATGCCAATAATACTTGATGTTCATTCCTTTATGAGTGGATTAGTGATTGATTATAGTCTGATGATCATGGTTGGTGATTGATTTTTGTACTTAGGATGTTGTTGGGATCATATTTATAAGTGGATTGATGATCATAGTTGTTGTTCAGTATACAGGGATTGATGATCACGTAGCATATATTGATGTTCATTTTTTGGTGACATAAAACAATGATCATTTTTTAGTTATGTAGTGATGATCATTTGTTACAACTTAATGATCAGTTTCCATGTCAGCATGGTCATGGTTTTGGTATGAACTTGATGATAATTCTCAGTATATATTGATGTTCATTCGATTGTTGTCCACGGTCTTTGACGCTCATGCCAATAATATTTAATGTTCATCTCATAATTACTTGTTGTTCATCCAAGCTGCAAATGATGTTCATAATATAAAATTTTGATGTTCATCAGTAGATGCTTAATGCTCATGGTATGGTTAGGAGGTATTCGTCTTATTGATGTTCATTTGTATTATGATTGATGTTAATTATTTGAATACCTGACGCGTCACGAAGACTTGCTGTGCACATTCATTTGCTATTCATTCCCATAAAACTTGGTGTTCATTGAAGGATTACTTATTGTTCATGTTGAATGATGTCAATCCACTTGGTGGTCATTGATGACATGTTGTGTGTGCAGCGCTGTCGCTGATGCGTTGCAAGTGGGGACCGGGTCAGCAGTGCTCCCACCGACAGTGCCACTAAGCTACCAAATGAACGAGCGCGACGAATATGTCCCATATTGTGCTAATGAATCATGGGTTCCAACAAAAGGGATGACATTTGATGACATTGAGGAGGGTAAGAAGTTTTATGAACGATATGCGATTAGCGTCGGTTTCAACGTTCGTAGCTACAGTCACACCAAAGACAACAATGGCTACGCGATTAGATGTTCTTTACTATACACTGATGCTCATTCCATTTTGTATGTGGATGCTCAGTTTACACAAATGTTCATTGTATGCAGATGCTCATTTTACAATATGTAGATGTTCATTTACCGTATCAACTTGGTGTCCTGTCTTAAGTTGAATATGTTTTATGGACAATGGCTTAGTGCACTTTATCATTCTAATACTGCTTAATGTTCATTTTCAGAAACATCATTGATCATTTTTCAAAGACATATATGCTCTATACGTATGATATTCATTATACAGGTGTTCATTCTACTACACACAGATGCTCATTCCATATCAGCATAATGTTCATTTTACGGGGGTGTCCCTTTTTATGTAAAATGATGTTCAACATTCATATGGCAAACAAACCCCCTGAAGGACAATGACTTGGTGCATTTTTTCGTTTTCAATACAAATTGATGTTCATTTTCGGTACCCTTGATGATCACTAACAGAAGACATATTCAATACAGATTGATACTCATTTCCAGAAACCTTGATGATCATTTTCAAAAACCTTGTTGATCATTTTTAAAGACATGTATGCTCTATGCATATGATATTCATTATACAGGTGTTCATTTTAATACAGGGTGTCCATTCTTATGTAAAATGGTGCTCAACATTCATATCTTTAAGGACAATGACTTGGTGCATTGTTTCATTTCAATACAAACTGATGTTCATTCTTGAAATCTTGATGATCATTGTCGGAAGACATAATTTAATACAAATTGATGTTCATTTTCTGAACCTTGATGATCATTGGGACATGACATATTTCAATACATGTTTTAATACAGATTGATGATCATTTCCAGAACCTTGACGATCATTACCAAATGATTACTGTTTACTCCAAATATGAGTCCCATTCTTATGTAAAATGGTGCATTTTTTATTCCATGACAAATTGATGTTCATTTATGAAACCATGACGATCATTATCAGAAGACATTTTCAATACATGTTGATATTCATTTTACAGATCCTTTATGATCATCACTAAATGATTATTGTTTTAACATTCATATGGCAGACAACCCCTCCACCAATGACAAATGACTTGGTGTATTTTTTTTTCATTTCAATCCAAATTGATGTTCATTTTCTGAACCCTTGATGATCATTTCTCAGAAGATTGATGTTTACTACAAATATGGGTGAACTTCAGCAATAACCCATGCATGTTGATGCTCATTGTAAGACACGTTGATGATTATTTTCCGAACCCTTGATGATCATTTCTCAAAAGATTAATGTTTACTACAAATATGGGTACCGACGCACGCTGATGATCAACATCAAATCAGATAAGCCAAAAATGGTGTTTCTGTATGCTTACAAACTGATGTTCATTCCAAATACTACAACATCCAAAACACAGCATGAATCAAAACTAACAAGCTCCACGTCAAAGGGGTGCAATGGTGCATGTCATGTCCAAATGACCTGCCCGCATTTGGATGGTGTCCTTTAACCAGTTTGCGACGTGCATGACCAGGGCGTGGCAATATCTGCCCCTTAACACGTCCAACAGCTCTTGCTGGACAAAGGAAAACAAAAAATAATAATGATCATCAAAGATTGATAAAAATGAGCATTAAATTAATATCAAATGATCATCAAGTACACAATGCAAATGAGCACTCATCAAATGATCATTAAGTTAATGTGAAATGATCATCATGTCGGACTGAAATGAACATCAAGGCATACAACGTGACAATTCAATACCACATGAACAATTAGTGACGCTTGACAATTACACAATGGGAAACGAGCAAGACAACCGTTGTAATGAACATCATGTCATGTCTTACGAACATCAAATCACTTATCTTAACACAAACATAATGATGTGGATGAATCATGAGCCTAAACACCTAAACCATAATATATGAACATGAACATGAAACATACAAAGTTAATATCAAATGATCATCAAGTACACAACGGAAATGAGCACAGTGAAATGATCATTAAGTTATTGTGAAATGATCATCAACTCTGACTGAAATGAACACCAAGTCATACCACATGAACAATTAGTGACGCTTAACAAGTATACAATGGAAAACAAGCAACACAGCCGTTGTATTGAACATCATGTCATGTCTTACGAAAATCTACAACTTACTCTTTCACGCTGTCTTCGAGGACCCCAACATCACCGACTGCTTCACCAACCCCTGGTGCAATCACCTATGTGCCCTACAGGCCAAACTGCACTGTTATCGAACGTCAATGTCAACCCCGCCCAAAATTGTGTTACTCGTCGCTATACTTATGTTAACCTTGGACTGCATCTGGTTCCCCTCCCCTAACGATCATCAAAGATTGATTAAAATGAGCATTAAATTAATATGAAATGATCATTAAGTACACAATGGAAATGAGCACCACCAAATGATCATTAAGTTAATGTAAAATGATCATCAAGTTAATGTAAAATGATCATTAAGTTTGATTGAAATGAAGATCAAAGCATACAACGTGACAATTCAATACCACATGAACAAAATGAGTTTTAACAAGTACACAATGGAAACGAGCACCCATTAAATGATCATTAAGTTAATGTGAAATGATCATCAAGTTTGACTGAAATGATCACCAATATTACAATTAACATCATTCCTTCATCAGTCACACTTCCTTTTTTCCCCACACTGAACATTCATGCTTTCAAATCACATAACAATATTCATGCTACCTCATTCCTTTATCTTCACCTTCCATTCATGCCCTAAATTCTGCACAAAATTGAACAAAGAAAAAAGGAATTGTAACAGTCACAAACGATACTTACACTGGGTTATTGCCCTGTTCTACCTCGAACTGAACTCCACCGTTGGCTGCCATACGGACGATAATCTTCACAGATTCGACTACTACCTTGTCGAAAACAATTTCAATAACTCAATTTCAACCAAATTTGAAATAAATTGCTTATAATTTGAGAAACACAGATGATGAACCGCAAAAAAACAAATGAAAATCATACCATTCAACAATCGAAAACCAGAATCTATGGTTTCTGAATTGGCTCTTATGTTCGATTATGGAGGAGCCAAACTTGCTCCACAAAACAGAAAAAAAGGTTCCAGGAACAACGCAATATCTGCCGAAATAAGGGTTTTCTGCTGAGATTTTTTAAAGCCAAGTCAATTAGGGTTTCTGCTGGAATTTTCAGAAGAGAAATCAATTGATCTTGGATGAATGGGGTGAAAAATTGATCTGCTGCAATGAATGAGAAACATTGGGAATGACTTGGGGGATGAATGGCGTGCAAAATTGGAGAAGCGTGCAAAAATTTGGCTGCTGATGGATTCTTGGACTGCTCAATATCACGTGAGGACATCAAACAAAAAAAAAAAACAATTCCCTAATTATTATTCTTTCCCATTAGAAATAAAGATAAAACAAATAATTACATCCACCCTAGGGCTAGGATTGCCCCTTCTTCTCTTCTCACAAAAACTCCCTTCTCATTATATCTATTCCCTATATATATATATATATATTAAATTGTTTTTTTTAAAAATATTAGCAAGTATATATATAATTAAATTTTTACCTTTTAAAAATTATAAATATAATTATTCTATAATAATATATATATTCTTATATATTTATTTTCAACAATATTTATTTTATTATTATCTCATGTAATATACGGGATTAAGCACTAATATACTATGCTATAGACACAAGTGTATTATGTGCAAGGAATATATATATATACCTACAAGTACAACTACAACATATTACCTCCGTCCTATTATATTTGTACATTTAACTAATTTGGGAGGACCAATGCATATTGAAAATTGAGGTAAAAAATTTGTAATTTACCCAAATTATTCTTACTTTAATTGAAGATAATAGTTGTTGAATTTGTAAAAAGTGATAAATTAATTTATTAATTAGGGTTAGAAAAGGAATTACAGTTATTGGAGTTATAAATATGATACTAAATATTTTGGGACAAAGAAATTAAGTAAAACGATAGATAATTTGGGACAGAGGTAATAATATATTATCATCTAAAATTCTTATACAATGTATTGTTGTCAAATACTCCCTCCGTTCCATATTAATTGACATTTTAACTAAATTTTGACCGTTAATTATTCACAAATTATAATAAGTTATAATATGAAATTACCTCCATTATAATTTTTTAGTAAAATATCTTTCTAATAACGATAATTTCATATTGTAATTCATTATAATTTATGAGTAATTATTGATTAAAATTTTATTATTGTAATTCATTATAATTTATTAGTAATTAACGATTAAAATTTTATTTAAGTGTTAATTAATATGGAATGGAGGGAGTATGTTAAAGTATATAATACAAGTACCACATATAATATTCGTTTAATCAATATATGACTCTCATTTCTCAATATCACGAGTAGCCGAGTTGAGACTTGCATAATTACATTTACAACTCTCCTCCGCCTTCAACTACTCTCTTCGCTCGTGCGTCCAACTTCTCGTTTAGTAATAAATTTTATTTAATATTTTAATTTTGAAAAAAGAGAAAATAAAGGCAAAAGAGAAAAAGAGAAAAAACACCAGGTGGCATATCCACAAAGCAGAAGCCTCGTATGCCGTTCCCAACCGGGCCCAGCCCATCCCGTTCTGTCAGAAATGTAACTGTGATTTGCTACTCTTTCCCGTGAAATGTCGTCAATACCCCTTAGCTTTTATTATTAAAACCTACCGTAATTCTGGACAATGGATATGGTAAAAAGGGCATAGAGCTTCGATAACGATGACCATATTCCACCGTGGGAAAAGTATTATTATATTTGTGTCAGTGTATTTGTTCGTTTACCTAATTTAAAAAAATCAATGTATATTAAAAATTGAGATAAAAAATTTATAATGTACCAAAACTATCCATACTTTAATTGAAAATAAAAAGTTGTTGAAATTGTAAAAAATGATAAATAAATTTATTAATTAGGAGTAGAAAATGAATTACAATTATTGGAATTGTAAATAGGACAGATATTTTGAGACAAAGAAGTTAGATAAAATGACAAATAATTTGGGCCAGAGGTAGTATTAACTTCGTTTCATATTATTTGTTTTCTTTGAAAATTGTGCCGTCAAATTTAAAAAAAAATTGATCATAAATTTCTCAATATATATAATGTTTTGTCAAAAAGAAATTACTCCTGTTAGATTAGTAACGAAAAATATTATGTGAAAAATATAATATTATAATTATTAATAAGACGTTATATAAAAAAATTATCAATCAAAGAATGATATTGGAGACCATAACAGTAAAAAAAAAAACAAATAATATGGAAAAGAGGGAACAGTACGCTACTGTGGGTGCAATACTGGAATTTATCGTTGTTGTGTTCTGTGGGCCCTGGTAACCGGGTTTTCTGGTAACCAGTCGTCACACTGTCATTCTCTCACTCCTCGATAAATTTGCATTTAACCTAATGGGCTGAAGTCATTCTGTTTCAGTTCCTCCTCACTCTTCTTCTCTCTCTCTTTTTTCTCTCAGTTACTGGTGGCGTTGCCTCTGTCCATTTCCTCTAGGGTTCTTCCGTTTCTCACCCTCTTCCTCTCCGTAAGTATAAGCCCTTCAATTATCAGCTCTGTTCATGTTGGTTTTCGTCTTTTTTTGGTCAATTTTCTGATGAGTCTGAGCATGCGCTTATAATTTTCCCTAGATTTGGTGAAATGTTGATGTAATTATTGTAATTTCTGTGCGATTTGTGCTGATCCTATGGATTTTGTCTTTTTGTTTAGTGTTTTGGTACTGTTTGCGTTGTAATTTGCCAAATGCTGTCTTGATCTGTTTGCGATTGTACTCAGGGTTTGGTGGATTTGAATGTTGTCGTTTGCTTTGTGATCCTGCTGCTTAATTTTCTTCATGAGAAACCAGTGGTTGATGTTGGGGCTGTCGTCATTTTGTAGGCTTTTTTTAATGTTTTTTTTGGGGGTTTGGTCACTTGGTGACACCTAAACCATGGAGAGCAGGAAATGCTTAGTTTGGCTGACATTTGTTTTGCATGTTGACAGAAATTGAAGAGGGAGAGTCGTTTGGATACTGAAGCAACATCAGCCTTTTGCTTAGGTAGTATTCTTTAGCAATAGTTGCTTATTTCATTTTGCATGGCAGGAATTTGTTACTTTATCTTTCTCCCAAAGCTGCTTTTGGTACTTTTTAGTACTTTTCTAAAAAAATTGATTCCATGTTTTCAAAATCTGTTTTCTGTTTGAAGTTTATTGGTTGAAATTCATCCTTCTTGTTGTTTTTTACATTACTCTTTAGAGGTTATTTTTGGTTAACTTTTGCTGCTTCATCTAAATCTAGAAGTTCTATGAGTCCAGTTTGGTGGTGATGCCTCTCATATCTCTTTTTACTGCTTGCTGGTGCGACTCTGTTATTTTATTTTATTTTTTCTTTTAGCTGTTTAAGATCTGGTACTTTTGTTGGATATTTACTGAAGTTGGTATTTACTCTACCTCTGCTTGTGTCTGTTTTTGTTGTTATCTTCTCGTAGGTCAACCTTTTGTCTGTTTGTAGTCTGGTGTGTTGTTTGTGTTGAGTATAATGCAAGGCTTGTCAGTTTTTCTTGCTTATATTATATGTCCTGCGATAAGCATGTTTCATTTCTGGTTTAGATGCATCAATTGTGTATTTGTGTGACTACCCATATGCTGTCTCTTCCGTAGTTGTTTTGATTTTAAGTTACTGTCAGTTTCAACTTTTACGAGATGTGTGTAAATCTGGTAATACACAGTGATGCATGTCTATTATACAGTCCAGTCTCTCTAATGGGTGTTTGACCGATGTCTAAGTTTGGCATAGCCAACACCTAACATGATTTTCTTTTTAAATTTGCAGCGTTGTAGGATATGGATTCTCATGATGGAAATGGAGCAACAGATGCTTTGGCTCCTCCTCCACCACCTCCAGAAATTCCCCCAAATGTTGTCCCTCTGAAGGCGGAACCTGAACCGCCTAAGAAGAAACGTGTCCCTATCCCTAGGCGTGGCCATGGTACTAAAGGGCAAAAGATTCAGCTCCTTAGTAACCATTTCAAAGTCAATGTTGCTAATGTTGATGGCCACTTTTTCCACTACAGTGTATGTTTTGACTCCTGGTAGATCCTATAATGTGATACTGATATTTGGAATAGTGAGTTTTTTCTAGCTCATCTGACATTTCTCGACTACAGGTTAATATAATGTATGAGGATGGACGCCCTGTTGATGCCAAGGGTGTGGGAAGGAAAGTGATTGACAGGGTACATGAGACATATGATACTGAGCTGGGCGGAAAGGACTTTGCATATGATGGGGAAAAGACTTTGTTTACAGTTGGAGCTCTCCCTCATAACAAGCTGGAATTTACTGTTGTTTTAGAGGATGTTACTTCTGGCAGGTAAATAATAAACAGTAATTGTTAGCAGAATAGAATATTCTCTTAACCTTTTCTTTAGGCATTTTGAACTTCATGCGGTTCTGTATATGATGAGTATTTTAAATGCAGGACAAATGGTAATGCTAGTCCTGATGCTCATGGGAGTCCTAATGACGCTGATCGAAAGAGAATAAGACGCCCATATCAGTCTAAAACATTTAAGGTTGAACTAAGTTTTGCTGCGAAAATACCGATGAAGGCATTAGCCAATGTCATACGTGGTGAAGAAAATGAAAATGGCCAGGAAGCCATCAGAGTTCTAGATATAATCCTGCGGCAGCATGCAGCTAAACAGTAAGGGCATCTTCATTGATAAGTCTAGTAATTTTCTGAGTCCTTGTATTCATGTACCCTTTTTTTTTTTCCTCAGGGGATGCTTGTTAGTGCGCCAAAGCTTTTTCCACAATGATCCGAAGAACTTTGTAGATGTTGGTGGTGGCGTGCTTGGCTGCAGGGGATTTCACTCAAGTTTCCGAGGCACCCAGTCTGGGTTGTCATTGAATATTGGTTGGTGAACTACTGAATTGCTTTAGTTAATAGGACGTGCCCTTAGCTACTCTTGGGGCTGATTCTGTCTCTATCTTGCACAGATGTGTCTACTACCATGATTATTCAGCCAGGGCCTGTGGTGGATTTCTTGATTAGCAATCAAAACGTGCGGGATCCTTACTCCCTGGACTGGGCAAAGGTAGTGGCTTTATATCTAATTCAATTATTAATTAATTAATTTGATGTTGATGAACCAACATCTGAAGCAATTTGATCCTACAGGCTAAGCGAGTGTTAAAGAACTTGAGAATCAAGACCACCACCTCTAATCAGGAGTTTAAGATAACTGGCCTCAGTGAGTTGCCATGCAGGGAACAAATGTATGCTTCCTCATACTTTCTTTTGCGAATGTTCTTTTATAATGCCTGAATGATCTAAATTGATTGTTATCTATTTTCTCATTGTCTGCATGTATTATATAGGTTTTCACTGAAGCAACGGGGTCGAGATGATGATGGTGAACCCCAGACTGTTGAGGTTACAGTATATGACTACTTTGTTAATAATCGGAATATAGAGTTGCGATACTCGGCTGATTTACCGTGTATCAATGTTGGGAAGCCAAAGCGTCCTACTTATTTCCCACTGGAGGTAGTTCATCTTATATTTTCGGGTGATTGATAAATGTATTCCTTTTTGGGGGATGTAACTGTTTCATTCTGTGGTCTTTCTCTGCAGCTTTGTACATTGGTGTCACTTCAGCGGTACACAAAAGCCTTGTCCAACCTTCAGCGAGCGTCCCTAGTGGAGAAATCTAGACAGAAGCCCCAAGAGAGGATGAGTGTGCTGTCACATGTGGGTGTCCTACATTGTTGATTGAGACCTTTTTTTGGGCATTGTGTGCCCCCTTCTCCACCAAAAAGAAAAAATAGAACTCCATGAAGTTTTACTGTTTGGTTTGATATTTTGATGCAGGCATTGAAGGTCAGCAATTATGATGCTGAACCATTGCTTCGTTCTTGTGGCATCTCAATTAGCAATTCGTTCACTCAAATTGATGCCCGTGTTCTTCCAGCTCCCAGGGTATGTTAGCTAGTTTAAAATTGTCTTTTGTATATAGCTTATAGTTTGTCATCAAAATTTCTTCTACATTTTGTCTATGTATTGTTACTAACGAACGAGATTTGCTTTGATGTTTGGTAACTTCATCCTGATGATTCTGAAGGCAAGGATTTGATTTTTTTTTTTTTTGGGTGTGCCTTGTTTCAGTTGAAGGTTGGAAATGGAGATGATTTCTTCCCTCGAAATGGCAGATGGAACTTTAACAACAAGGTTTTCTTCTTTCACTTGGAAACTTAGATTTGTTTTGTGGTCCTCTAACATACTTTGTGCTTGGTTTAGAAACTTGTGGAGCCTACAAAGATAGAGCGTTGGGCAGTGGTAAATTTTTCTGCTCGATGTGATGCAAGAAATCTTGTTCGGGATCTGATCAAGTGTGCTGAGATGAAAGGCATTGTAAGCAAGATTGCTTTTTGTTCTTCATTTAGTTGATAGCGATGTGCCCTCTTGTAGTCACGTGCTCCCATTAGTCCATTAGTGCTCATATGTTCTTTATTGGTCGGTAGGGCATCGAACCACCGTTTGATATTTTTGACGAGAATCCCCAAAATAGACGTGCACCACCGCTGGTTAGAGTAGAGAAGATGTTTGAAGATGTACAATCCAAACTTCCAGGGGCCCCTAAGTTTCTTTTATGCCTGCTTCCGGAAAGGAAGAATTGTGACCTCTATGGTAGTTAATTTTTACTCATAAATTGAAACTTTCTGATTTCTGTTTGAGTTGTGACTGACCTCTATGGTTATGATGAATGCTATTGCTTAGGTCCCTGGAAGAAAAAGAATCTGGCAGACTTTGGAATTGTTACTCAGTGCATGGCACCTACGAGGGTCAATGATCAATATCTGACAAACTGTCTCTTGAAGATAAATGCGAAGGTGATTGTACAAAGGGTTTTTTAGGACCCTAAATCTTTAAATCTGGACTATTTCTCATTCTATTTTCGTTATGCAGTTGGGTGGCCTAAACTCAATGTTGGCGGTTGAACACAGCCCTTCCATTCCGTTTGTCTCTAAAGTTCCCACAATCATTCTGGGGATGGATGTTTCACACGGATCACCTGGGCGTTCAGATGTGCCATCAATTGCTGCAGTAATTTTCTATTGTTGCTTTCTGTTAAAGTTCAGGTCAAGTTACTTGTCTCAAAATGGACAATCTAGTCATTACCTTGTCTTTGGCTTTATTTGTTAATCTGTAGGTTGTGAGCTCCAGGCAGTGGCCTTTGATTTCTCGATACAGAGCATCAGTTAGGACTCAGTCTCCCAAAGTGGAAATGATAGACAACTTATTCAAGAAAGTATCTGACACTGAGGATGAAGGCATCATGAGGTGGGATATGGGGAAAATTTGGTGTACATGTACATTTTCTTTCGGTTATTGTGCATAGCTAATTGTCAACAGGAAGTGATAGGAAAGGTTCTAAAATTTGCCTCTGTTTCAGGGAGCTTCTACTTGACTTCTATGTTAGTTCTGGTAAAAGAAAGCCAGAAAACATAATAATTTTCAGGTATTGGGCTTTTCATCCAGATTTTGCCAGCTTTTCATATTCTATCTTTCAAAGGATAACTGACGTATGGTTGTAGCTATTATATGTTCTTATATTAACCCCTTCTCACTTTAGGGATGGAGTCAGTGAATCTCAGTTTAATCAAGTATTAAACATTGAGCTCGACCAGATCATTGAGGTTTATCCCTACCTCTGGGCTTTTCATGTTCTTGTTCTGGATAAATTAATTGCATTTACTAAATCAACTTATTCTGCCATGGTATTCACTTGTGCATGCAGGCTTGCAAATTCCTGGATGAGAAGTGGGATCCGAAGTTTGTGGTTATTGTAGCCCAGAAAAATCACCATACCAAATTCTTCCAGAATGGTTCTCCTGATAACGTCCCTCCAGGTATATATGACTTTTCCAGAGAAGGAATGCTAACCAATTGCCTTGCAAAAGTTCTTAAAAACCCTCTATCTGTGCGCAGGTACTGTGATTGACAACAAGGTTTGCCATCCAAAGAACTATGACTTCTATGTCTGTGCCCATGCTGGAATGATTGTAAGTAAACCAGAAATCTTGGCTTCTTTTCAATAATACTCAGGAGATATCTGTTTAAATTCAGAGTATTAACTGATGTGTTAGTAGCTCACTGTTGGTTTTCATTCATGTAGAATTCATTTTGATATTATTTTCTGATCAATGAGCTAGTTTGTGCTGAAAACATGTGAATTTCTAAAACTTCTTTTCAGGAGCTAAAAACCATGCCAGCCTTTTCTGCAGTTGTAATTGTCAATACTGCAGTTTCTAAGATTTAGTTCCGATTCTCTTGTTTAGCCGTTTGTGCGTTTCGTTTCGTTGTTGGTTTGTTTTTAGCTGTCATGTTTTTCTTTGCTGTTTCCGCTGTTTTTGCGGTATTGTTACAAACTCTTCTGCCTTTTTAAGCTTTGAATTTTCTATTTAAAAAAATTGTCAAAATTGAAAATATGTGAGAAGATTTTGGGTAGTGTTTTTTAATTTTATGTAAAGCCATGCTAAATTTTATTTATGATTCATCTAACTAGTGGAAACATATTTGAGAATCTATGTGACAATCATTATAATAGTTTTAAAACATTACAAGTTCCTTATTGAGAGTACAAAAATAATAGTAATAGTAATTAGTAAATAGAATCTACAAGGATTATGATATATCTAATGTCTTTAATATTTTCTACATATAATAGTAAAGATATCTTTATTATTCATTATTTTAGTTAGGCATTATCTATTTGGCTTGGGCTTGGGCTTTTGAGAATTGCCATTTCTCTAAGTATCAAGACATTTGTTAAGGATTGAGGCCCACCTGTTTGAAGTTGTAAGATGAGGATTATTAAGCAAGATGTCAGTTGTATGCTTGTGAAGTTAGTTTAATGTATTATTGTAAAACAAACAATGTTGGGCGTTACACTTAATTCTGATGAATGTTGTCTGACTCCTAAATAGGGTACTACTAGGCCTACCCACTACCATGTCCTGCTGGATGAGGTGGGTTTCTCGCCTGATGATCTCCAAGAGCTTGTCCACTCCCTGTCCTATGTGTAAGTTGCTCCATCCACCTTTTGTATTTTTTCCTTGTCATTCTCTGAACTCACCTTCCTACTAAAGTCACTCACTCATGCATGGTTTTTCGTTGTTCAGATACCAGAGGAGCACTACTGCCATATCTGTTGGTAAGCCGTCTTGGTATTTTGCTTGCTGTATGGATGGAATTTATGAAAGAAAGTAGTTGGACACTAAAAATGATCTATACACTACCTGTGCAGTTGCCCCAGTGTGCTATGCCCATTTAGCTGCTACACAAGTGGGACAGTGGATGAAGTTTGAGGATGTTTCTGAGACTTCTTCTGGACATGGGGGAGTGACTTCTGCTGGTTCTGTTCCTGTTCCCCAGTTGCCAAGGCTGCAAGACAACGTATCTAGTTCAATGTTCTTCTGTTAAGAGAACATGCCCCGTGACTTGGTCATCCTTCAGACTGCTGTTTCCCCTCCTTTAGTGTTTTGTTCAAGACAGCTGTTTTCTGTGTAAATAATCGGTTGGTTTGGAAACTTCTATGCCCAGGACTAGAAGTAAGTATGTGTGTGTGTGTAAAGGTGATGATTTGACACTCAGTAAGTAGTAGTATGTCTGCCTCCTTATATGGGCAGGCAGTAAACTCAAGGTCAAGGGTAGGATGTGTGGCTGGCAAGCAAGCAATATGTGTGTGCTTGTGTATGCACACTTGCAGTGCTTTTTGCCTTTTTCAAAGTGTTTGCTGGATGTATCCTTTATTTTGGACGTGTACAAGGATACCTTCATCTCAGCTGCTATTTTAAAAATAAGCAGACTTTTTCTCTGATTCCCTTGTTCGTTTCCTTGAATGCTGTTGGATTAGTATTGTTTTAAAGTTGAAACAATTAGGCAGGGTTTTGTAGTTTAAAAAATAAGTGTGACTTGATAGTTGAGAGCGGAGGAAAGTTATCTGTTGTCAAACGTTAAAGAAAGTAGAGACTCGTTTCAAGTGAATTAACTCTAGAACCTAGGGGTAAACAAAAAAGCAAAATAAAAGAATTGTTGCGACACTAGCACACTCATAAAAGTAAGAATGCTTCGCTGCTCAAATATTTTACTAAACGGTTACTGTGGACAAGAACAGGTCTACTGTGGAGCATTATTTGAGAGAGAGATGTGGTAAGACCCGTGCTGATCATGAGGAGCTGCTTCACATGGACGGCTAACTTTGTTGGCCTGTTGGTCTTTCTACCACCATTTTGGGTGTTTGGCTAGTTCACTATGTATGTTTATATAAATATGGTTTAGTTGGTTTCTTTCTAGACCTGTTTGTGTTTTGCCACCCTTTTTCTTTTTGGGGCAATTGCGTGACTTGTTACTGCTTCCATCTTTATTTTTATACCCTTTTTTTTTTTTGGTAAAAAAAGTAAAAAACACTAGTTTGTAAGCATCCTGTTTTGAAGGATTGGGATGGTTGGCGCTGGGTCCTTTTTTTATCCTTGCCCTATGCCTCTTGTATCTAATATATTTTATGATGCATATATGTAATATATGTAATTTATGTAGGTTTGGGTTAAATGGTCATTTATACTAAATAGTCAACAATAGGTTGTGTCTTTCATCTTAGGGTTATTGACTATAAAGGATGGCCCAGTAAATCATTTGACAAATAAGGATTAGAGGGACAATAGAGTGCCAATTTATAATAAAAAGTGGGGTCCACATTACTGAGTTGGTTCTTTTTTTTTTTTGCTTTTTTGCAGTAAGGAAAAGAAGAAGAAAGAAGAAGACGCATAATAATAATAATAATAATAATAATAATAATAATAATAATAATAATAATAATAATAATAATAAGGATTTTTGGACGCTAATATACTGAACTTTTGAGGTATTGGACAATAATGTACTGAATTTTGACCTTGGACAGTAATGCACTGAACTTTGAGGGGTGTTGGACAATAATGCACCCGAAACAATTTCAACGGTGGTTGACTTGGTGACGATCTTACGTGGCAGATCGAGAAGATAAATAGGCTAAATAATATCTAAATTGGAAAATTGGAATCTAATAAACCAAACTTTATGTCAATTTTGATCTAACAAACCAAACTTACTTTTTTGCTAATGGCATACTATACTTAACATTATATTTTTTTGATTGAACCTCCACCACTTTCCGGTCACCGGAAAAATGACGTGGAATTTTTTTTGCTGAGGTGGAGTGTTTTATATGATAAAAATAAAGATAAATTGAATATGAATTGTGTTTTATATGATAAAAATAAAGATAAATTCATATTAAGGAGGTTTTTCGTTTTTTTTGGGGGGGGGAGATTATTATTGTTTGGGATGGGGTTTAATTTTACTGAAATTTTTTTGAGGGGGAAATGGTGAGTCAGATTAGGAGAGGGTTGTCAAGTCATAAATTACAAGTCATCTTCAATTTATCTTTATTTTTATCATATAAAACACTACACCTCAGCAAAAAAAATTCCACGTCATTTTTTCGGTGACCGGAAAGTAGTGGAGGTTCAATCAAAAAAATATAATGTTAAGTATAGTATGCCATTAGCAAAAATGTAAGTTTGGTTTGTTAGATCAAAATGGGTATAAAGTTTGGTTTATTAAATTCCAATTTTCCATCTAAATTTATGCAACTACAACAACAATCTCTTTGCGGAAACACGTTTAAACAAATGTGTTTTTATGTTTTTTTACTATTTTCAAAGTTGATTCTCTTTGCCGATGTGTGGATTAGCTGACATGTCATAAATTAAATATTTTGTGTCAATTCATCTCCTCTACGGGTTACGTAAGATTGCTACCAAGTTAGTCACTGCCAAAATCGTTATGAGTGCATTATTGTTCAACACACCCCAAAGTTCAGTGTATTATTGTTCAAGGTCAAAGTTCAGTGTATTATTGTCCAATGCCCCAAAAGTTCAGTATATTAGCATCCAAAAACCCTAATAATAATAATAATAATAAT
Organism: Portulaca oleracea; assembly: GCA_029582165.1. Classification (NCBI taxonomy): domain Eukaryota; kingdom Viridiplantae; phylum Streptophyta; class Magnoliopsida; order Caryophyllales; family Portulacaceae; genus Portulaca; species Portulaca oleracea. Next base: position 19,812,292 of record CM055890.1, read on the forward strand.
AATAATAATAATAATAATAATAATAAGAAAAAGAAGAAGAAGAAGAAGAAGAAGAAGAAGAAAGAGAAAGAAGAAGAAGAAGAACTGAATTGGACATCCCAAGTCCGAAGAGGGTTTTCTGGGCTGAGAAGAAACTTGCACCACATCCTCGTCGTCGTCCTCCTTCAACAATGACGCACCTTCAAACACCACAATTTTCTTCGAAATAGGGTTCTTGCTCTTGTCTTGTGGGGTTTTAACTTTGCAACAAACCCTAAAATTGAAATTAAAATTGGCATTGTTTCTCCCATAATTGGGGAAATTGGGTAGTGGAGACAGACGAAAGAGATGAATTTTGGGAGAATTTGGATCGGTGAAGAGGGAGTGATTTGGTGAGAAATGTTGGAGATTGCATCACCATCATTTTCTTCTTCTTTTCCTCTGCTCCCTCTTCTTCTACTGAAAAAATAAAATAAAATAAAAATAAAAATATTTCCAACTCAGCCACTTGAGCCACTTTTTAATATAAATTGGGACTCCATTGTCCCTCTTGTCCTTATCCATCAAATGGTTTCATGGGCCATCCTTTATAGTCAATAACCCTTCATCTTATCTTATTGAAAATGGTCTATTTGGACCAAAACAACCAATTTGATATGTTAGTTATCAAAAACTGATTTGACCTTTTTGACTAGGTCAAATATTTCAATAAAACAACTTTTTATCAATAGACTAACGTAACTGTTGTTTACTAAACACCCCAAAGAAGGTTCGCGCCTTAGTAACTAAGAATGTTCACAGTATGGTCTTGTTGGCATTTGAAAGGAATAACGGAAAGGGGGTTAGATAAGCGGCTTGAAGAGAAGAGTAAGAGAGGATATTTTTGGCAACTAAGATAGTAAATGGAAATAAAGTAAGCCAACCAACTTTTCCTGGTCACTATGGTCAAGTTGTATGTGGGTTAGACTAACTGCTACTCTAGGAACCTTGACAATTTGAACCACATTAAACTACAGAAACAATCCTTGATATCTAGCAATGATTTGCTTGTTGGAAATGGCCACCTTATCAAGCTGCAAGAAATTGACAATCGGCTTTGAAGAATCAATTTGTATGATTGTGTTATCCAATCCACGAGACTAAGTTGCTTCAATGGTCGACTCCACTACCATAATCTATGCAATCATTGGAGAAGAAGCCAGAAGAGACCAGGCGGAGGACTCCTCAGACCCTCCTGGAGCATTGTCCAAGCATTACCTATTCTAAAATGTTTTCCTTAGGATTCGTCTGCGACCATCAATCTTGGATGATGAAACGATTGAGAAAGCAACCAACAAAGTTCTAATGGTTTAGGGCTTGACCTTGGAAGCTAAACTTCGCAATTCCTTTTCCGGACACCCTTAACCAGCTCCCAGGTTTGAATTAGATTCTCCACGTTCTTAAGCATACAAATCGGGGAAATCGAATGATTGCAAAAGATTCTTTATTTATGGTTTTCCAAATTTTCCAAACGATGGCTGTAAAGGGCTTAGTTAGACCCAATCTTTTTTTGTCCTACAAAAAAAAAAAAACAATGTAATAACCAATTATCGTTAGTGCGTAGCAAATTTGTTCTCATATGGAGCTCTAGAGGACTCACCCTCCGAATGTGGTCAGCATAAGAGCATCCTCTAAATAGATCAACACCATGAATATCCATTGCATGAACCTTCAAATGCTTGCTTAATGGAAGTGCCTGAGCCGCATAACTCCAAAGGAACAGTTTCCACTTGGTTGCAACATCTAGCAGTCAAAGCAACTTATAACAACTATGATTCCGCACAATAGAAGGCGAAACATTGTCCCTATGCTTAAAACAGACATAACAGGATTTGATGGTGAACTTCCCATCCTTGGTTAGCCCCTAAATTCATCAGTGGAGGAACCTATCTCATGTAATGGAATAACCTACACTCTTTACGCAAATTCCTAATTGAAAATATGTCAGACAATACCCACATTCCTAATTAAGCATATACCATGTGAAATCTTTTCCATGAAATTTTATCCATAGAAACATCATTCCAGAGATCGACCAACGGTTTCTTCATCAATCTTGTTGATTAGAGGTACATCAACATTCACCAACCAAGTTGGTGATGTTCATAACTCACAGAGGAACATGGGTTTGTTACTCTGTTACAAATCAAATCACTAATCTCACAGAACACACTTCTAGCTACACACAAAATCTCACCAAAACCTCTTTGGTTATAACTCAGAAATTTCCTACACAACTCATGATTTCTTCACTTGGAATCGAATAAATTGTCGTCTGAGTCCAATGATGATTTTATAGTCTTCCTTCTAGTTTCCTTCCTCGTTGGGTGTGATAGTTAATGGTTATGTTGGTTGATTGATATCCTCCATTTCTTGATTGATATCCTCTGGATTCTTTTCTTCTTTGATACTTTGATTTCCTTCCAGATTGTGTGATTTCCAGATTTGTTCGTAAGTCACTTTTTATAAAAACATTCTGGTGCACATTTGATGATTCCATCATATATACAAGATTTTGGATAGAATAAGGCATAGGATACTTCCCTTTCTTGGTGAAGCAATTTTATCGTTTTCATAACAAAACACTGTGGAGGTCCTTGGAACATTCTGATATGAGCTCGATACTTCATATCAGTGTGAGGTCCATTTGATTGACCCTTGATGAGGACCTTGCACCTGCATAAGGGGTTTCTACAATTCTCCCCCTTTTGCTTGAAGACAAAATTGCAACTAACAGAATTAATAGTAGATAGGAATAGTACATGTATAGATAGTTCATAGAATACAAACTAAAAGTTAGTTACAAACCAAATGATATCCCCCTTTTGTCTTTCAGACAGAAAAGGAAACAAGAGCAACAAAATGTGGGCAAACTTGAAAAAACGTTTTTCAATAGAAACCAAAAATGTAGTTCATTTAGAAGGAGGAGGGACATCAAAGGGGGCCTCGGTGTTGGGATCGGAGGGAGGAGCAGTAGTGAGAGAGCTGGGGTGGGGGAGAGCCTGTGCTTGTTGGACAATGTCCTTGAGGGTGTCGGTGACTCCTTCGTAGACAAGAAGGTTGACGCGAAGGTCAACATTGGCATCCTTGGTCTACTAGGTCTTTTCCTTCAAAGCACGGACTTATACCTTGAGTAGGTCAATCTTCCGCTAGAGGTCTTTAGATGGATCCTTGGAGGCTATAGTCGAGGAGGAGGGCTGGAAGATCTTGAGTTCGTTAGTGTGAACCCAAGAGTCATTTGGCTGAACTTTATAACCCAGGTTTTTCAAAGTGGCCTAATTGATGGTAGGTAGAGAAATCTCCACTTTGGATTCCATGGGAAGGGGGATGTGGTAGGCTTTAATGATTTTGTGGAGGACGTTGCAGTAGGGCAATGGGCTTAAGAGGCTGGAGGCGACTCGGGCAATGTGGTTGAGGACCACTTCGCCCATATTAGGATGACAGTCACGAAGGACATTGAGGATGAATGTGGCGTATGACTCATTAATGGTTTCTTTGTATATACCTCAGGGCCACTATGTAGTACAGACATCGAGATGTAGAATGCAGGGCAATGTATTGAGGGTATTTGGGGGTAGAGTGATGGCCATAGGATGTGAGGAAATCTTGATGGTGGCCAACTTCGGCAGCGAGAGGGGGTTTTGTAGGATCTTGGTTGAGATTGAAGATGCGCTTGATTTGGATGGGGGTGAGATGGATGTCATGGTTGACAACCTGTGACTTGTAGGAAAGTTTGCCTAGGTTGGTGGTGGTGTTTTCAAAGTTAGCGAAGAATTGGTGGATGAGGTCGGGGTAGAAGAAGTCATCACATTCGAAGAAGGTGTCACTGTTGGGGAGATCTAAGGGGGGAGCCCACTTCAACCAAGGCCCATAGTACACAAGTTAAGTGAGGTTCCATCTTAAAACCAATTGGTGTTAAGAGGAGTAACCCACTTGACATATATACCATGTCCTTTCTCTTTACTTTTCCGATGTGGGACATTTTTACTCATGGGTGAATCCCAACAATCTCTCCCTTCACACATGAGTCTCTCCCCCTTGATAGGAAGCCTCTTTTGACCAAGGTTTCAAGTCACCATCAGGAGCTCATCATAGCTGCACCTTACTCTACAGAGCCGCACCCTACTCCACTTGAGTCTCATGCCACCACTCTGCCTCAAGAGTCCCAAATGCACCTTACTCCATAGAGCCACACCCTACTCCACCTGAGTCTCATGCCACCACTTTGCGCATTCAGGAGACCCAGTCGCGCATGCGCTACGGTCCCTGCTCTTGTCCATGGTGATCTTCCCGCACCTTGCGCGCCCAGCCGAACGAACTATCGGCTCTGATACAAGTTGTTGGAGAGATCTAAGGGGGGAGCCCACTTCAACCAAGGCCCATGGTACACAAGTTAAGTGAGGTTCCATCTTAAAACCAATTGGTGTTAAGAGGAGTAGCCCACTTAACATATATACCATGTCCTTTCTCTTTACTTTTCCGATGTGGGACATTTTTACTCATGAGTGAATCCCAACAGTCACAGCCCATGTTTTCAAGAGAGGAGAGTGAGGGAAAGTTGGTGTCTTTTAGGGCTTGCAAATCAACCCTTTCACAATAGAGCAGTTGGCGCTTTTGGAAGGAATCCATACCATGAGGCAAATTTCTTGAGTGGATGCAGTAGGTGAGGTTGGTTCAGGGATGAAAGCAAGGTCATCCAGTGAGGAATCGGCGGAGAGGGAAGTTTAAGGAGGCGGAGTGGTTTTATTGGAGCATAAGCGTTTAGCGACGCTCGACGAAGCCGTGGGACGATTTTATTGACATTTGGTCATGGTGGGGACTCCGTAGTGAAAAGGAGAGAGATATTACTAGTGAAGGGTTGATGGTGAAAAGGACGGAGTTGTAGGATTTAAGTAGAGGGTGTGAGGGCGGTTTGTCAAAGTAATGATGAGAGGGAAGGATGGAGGAGAGGAGACAGAATAGGCAGTTAGAGAGAGTAAATTTGAAATGGAGAAAACGACATTACACAAACATGAGGAAGATAGGGGGTAGTTAGCAATAAGTTTTCAGAGAGGTTAATTAAGGCAGTTATGAAGGGACGAGACATAAAAAGGAGAGAGAGAATTAAGGAAACAGTCAGAAAATTTAAAAAGGAAGAGAAGAGAGAGAGGAGAAGAAAAAAGTAAAATAGAGAAACAAAAAAGAAGAGGAAAAAAAGGAAGGAGGAAAAAATAGAAGAAAAAGAAAAAATTAAGAAAATGAAGGAGGTCTGGCATGATTATTGATTAACCAACTAGAGTCCTTGATAATGCCAATATTATTTGATGGAGCGGGTTAAGGAATGGTGACGAGGACATCACCATCCATGGAGTTGTCCACGAAGTTATATACTTGTGGTGGTGTTCTCTTAGTGATAGATGAGGACCTCGAAAGGGGGAGGTGGGCTCTCCTTTAATGGGTGCTCCCCCTTAACTCATGCGTTCGGTTGTAACATTCAATCTCCCTTTGAATGGAGATGAATTGGTCTTCGGCGAGTGGTTTGGTGAATATGTCAACCAATTGTAGGTGTGGGGATATGAATTCCCGGCTGATGTGACCTTTTTCGACATGATTGCAGATATAGTGATGGCGGGTTTCAATGTGCTTTATGCAAGAGTGATGGACAAGATTTTTTATGATCTGGATTGCACTTTGGTTGTCACATTTGATGTGAACCTCCTTATAGGTCATGCCAAGGTCCTTCATTTGTCACAGCATGCTCCGGCAGCAACATACTTAACCTCTGCAATGGGTAGGGCGATTGATGTTTGCTTTTTGAACTGCCAGAAAACCTGTGAGGGGCTAAGCAATTGGCAACCTCCAATGGTGCTTTTGGGATCCACCTTGTAGTCAGCAAAGTCTATGCCGCTGTACCCACTAAGGTGAAGGTCATTTTGATGTGGGTACCTAGGCCGAGGTTCTTGGTACCTGCAAGATATCTCAGGATCCTCTTTACAACAGACAAGTGAGTTTCTTTTGGGGCACTTTGAAAACATGAACACAAGCAAACACTAAACATGATATGAAGTTGGCTGGATGTTAGATAGAGAGAGAGCCGATCGTACCTCGATATAGTTTTTCAGATATTGGCTTACTAGTGGGATATAAGTCTAGCTTTAGAGTTGAGGACATCAGTGTTGGTAAGTGTTTGATGTTGTCTAGTTGGTAGTTCTTCAACAGTTCCCTTACATATTTGCTTTGGTTGAGAAAAATGCCATCATTATCTTGTCTGATTCGCAACCTTAAGAAGAAATTTTATTCTCCAACAAGGCTCATTTAAAATTCTTTGGTCGCCGAGAGTTCCGTGTCCAATATGAGATTTGTTGCATCTAGGGGTGTTCACGGATCGGGTACCCGAACCGATTGGATAATTTTTTTTGGTAATCGAAAATTCAGGGTGGCCAAACCCTCGAACTGTAACTGAAAGTTTCGGGTACCTGAACTTCGGGTACTCGAAAGTTTCGGGGTGGGTGCCGGCTAACCAAAAGACCCAATTAATTGTAATTTTATGAGTTTTCGATTTTATTTTTAATTTGTAATTAAAAGTAGTAATACTGAAAAATTAGTAGCCACAACAAATGAGCCCCTCTACCACTGTGTCCAGTAGGCAGTAGCCAACAAATGACAACAAATTGACAAACTGAGATAGTGAAAGTGTGAAACTGGGCAGTGCAGTAGGCAGTAGCTATATCCTATAGAATAACTTGTCTTAAAAACTGAAATAGTGAAAGTGTGAAACTAAGAGAGTGAGAGTCTGAACGAGAGAGAAAGAAAGAGCATCTGGGTGCGGCTAGGTGAGTGACTATTTGACACAGTGAGGAGCATTGGAGCAAGTAACATGCAGATTTAGGGGTTTTTTTTTTTTTCAAAATTAAATGGACTAGTTGAATATTAATGGTCATGGACACAGTAGTATGTGGTCTGGATCTGAAAATTAAATTTGTACCCCCATTTTAAATTTAATTCCGGGTAAACAAAAATGGTTAGGGGCCAATCCGTGACCGAACCGATTATTCAAAAATTTTCCGGTTTGGGTACCCGGTTAGATCAAAATTGATTTTTCAGTCTGGGTACCCTAAATTTTTGACCGGGTAGCGGGTTTTTGGATTGGGTTTTTCAAGGTGGTTATTTATGAACAACCCTAGTTGCACAATAGATGATGTCATTGACATCAATTTGAATGATGATAGAGTCCTGACCTTTGGTTTTTATGAATAGGGTTTTGTCTATCTGTCCTCTGGTGAATCCATTAGTTAGAAGGCATTCACTTAGTCTTTCATACTAGGCTCTGGGTGCTTGTTTGAGCCTGTAGAGTGCCTTGTGAAGTTTGGAGACGTGATTGGGGCGTTATCTTCTTCAAATTCTGGAGGCTGCTCCACATAGACTTCTTTAGAGAGATGTCGATTGAGGAAGGCACTATTGACCTTCATTTGGAAAAGTTTGATGTTTTTGGTCGAGGCATATGACAAAGGTATTCTGATCGCCTTAGCCAAGCTATAGGGGAAAACGTTTCCTCATAGTCGATACTTTCTTCTTGGTTGTATCCTTTAGCCACCAATCTGGCTTTGTTTCTGGTGATTACTCCATGTTCATCCAATTTGTTTCGGAACACCCATTTTACTATGATGACTAGATGATGGTGAGGCCGAGGGACCGAGGTGCATACTTGGTTCCTTTCAAACTGGTTTAATTCTTCTTGCATGACGGAGATCCAGTTTGAGTCCTTGGGGGGGGGGGGGGGCTCTTGATGATGCTTGGTGTTTAGCCCCATTTTTGGGCCGAAATATCGCCTTTTATCTTATTATTTTTCTCGATTCCGAATCTTTTTCATCGTTTTAACTAGTGTTTTAGTTGTTTTGTAGGTTTTCGCATTTTTGGAGCAAAAGCAAGGAAAACGGGCTAAAAAGAGGCTTTTTAGGGAATCCCGAGCGATTTCCCGAGCCAAGCCGTGCCGAGAGCCGAAGCGGAGACGACCCGGGAGCACTTTCCCTAAGTTTGGTGCTGATCAGGAAGGTAACACCCACTACAGTCCTTGTAACGGTCGTTACAAGCCTTGGAAGGAAGGAAGCAAAGGGAAGAAAACAGAGCCGCTGTCATTACACCGCCATGACACTGCTACACTGTGTCGCCGTTACTGTCGCGCGCCCACTATACAATGCCAAGCGCTGATCGCCTAGCCTGGACAGAGGCAGGTCGCCCCCGCCACCTTCCAGGTCGCGCCCGCGATCCTGCGTAACTCAATCGCTCTGGTTTTCACAGTCGCGCTACATCCTAGGTCGCGCCCGCGACGTCCTTGTTTTAGCGCGCATGCTAGGCTTGAAACGACAGCGTTTTACTCAACTTCCTTGCCTTGTATATATTTCAAGAGTGACGATTTTCTTGGGGGATCTGATTTTTAGTTCTTAGACCTTTATTTTTCAGCTTTGTATTAGAGAGATTAGAGAGAGATTAGCTTGGATTAATCTAGGGTTTGGTGATTTGGAGTTGTATTCAAGGATTGAAGATTCAACAATTGAGAGATTGCTTTGGATCATCATTCCCATTGTCTTCCTTGTTCATTTCTACTGTTTTGGGTGACTTCTCTCCTTGCCTTAATCTTTGTTAATTCCTTTACTTGCTTGTTAATTACTTTGCTTGCTTATTTGATTGTCTTTTAATTGCTTGATTGGTGTTTTGATTGTTGATGTTAGAAATCATGCTTAGTATTGGTTTGGATGTTGTTAGCATAGTTTTGATCATGATTAGTGGTTAGAAACCCCATGAGTTAGGGGGTAATTAAGGGTGTGAATAGGTGATTAGGCTTGGGTTAGCAATTTTAATGAGTAATTAGTTGGGAAATCAATTTCCCACTCCTATCCTTCCCTCAAGTGGGATGTATTTGGGTCCGAAAGCTCCCGAATACATCCAACACTTGTGTTGATAGGTAGGAGACGGGATAGTTAATACTCACCCACGAAAGTGGAAGGAGGTTAACTAGGGAATTCCGTTTCATTAACCCTCGGGGTCCGTGGTGGACTTTGGGGAAGTTAATCTGGACTATCCACTTGATTCTCTCTCCTTATTATTCTCTTGTTGCAAAACCCATTTCCTCATCCCCGTTTGCATATCGAAAAGCCTCCGAAGCCCATTTTCTTTTCTTGATCGACCTTAGCTTTATTTCTTGCGTTGTGACCCCATTCAAACCTATTTCCTTACCCTAGCAATCTCATCCCGACCTTTGACCTAGATTCTATGACCAAGGCCCTCGCTTCCTGAGAAGAACAATAAAAACCGGTCTAACAAACCACGGTACACAAAATGGCGATGTTGCCGGGGAGCAAGCGCCCCTAGCTTAGTTTCTTGGTCTTGAGTTGTTTAAGATTGCTTTCACGCTAGAAATCAGTTTTTCCCAATCCCAATGAATTTGATGCTTCTTCATTTCCTGTAGGAGGTCTTCGAGTTCTAATGGCTGAGGGCCAAGCTGGTTCACCTCGTACCCTTCTATCATATGCTGTTCCATCATTGGGTACGAGAGGCAACCCGATCACTTTACCACCATTACCACCCGATGCTGTGTTCGAGTTTAAACCTCACTTACTTGAAGTCTTCGAAAGAAACCTGTTTCATGGGGACGATGCTGCTGAAAGTGCCATTGCTCTTATTGATAAATTCGAAGACCGGATTAGTTTTATGCACATTCCAAGGATATCATCAGAATTTATGAAGTTGAAATTCTTTCCTCTCACTCTTACGGGGAAAGCGAAGATATGACTTCAGACTTGTCCATATGGTTTTTATTCTTCATGGGAGGCACTTAAAGGAGATTTCCTTCATCGTTTCTTTCCGACAGAGGAGACACACCGACTTAGAGGCAAAAATTTTGAGTTTCAAGCAAGGGTCGGGAGAAAGTCTTTTTGACGCTTGGGGGAGATTTAAGAGTCTTCAACGACAGTGCCCTCATCATAATTTACCGGATTGGATGTTGCTTGAACATTTCTATCATGGGCTCCGTGGTCCCCTTAGAGAATCTATTATAAAGTTTCTTTTGTCCACCGTCTGTGAAATGCAAAAAGAGAAGTCGAATGCGGAGGTTTCCAATCAGTTGAGAATTGCCCAAACAATGCAATCCTTTGCATCCACTTCCGTTCCAAATGTTCATACTTGTGAGTTTTGCTATGGTCCACACCCTACTCAACATTGTGCAAAAATTCAACAATTGGCGCAAGTGAATGCTATCCATTCTTCCCATATCAACGAAGATCCTTATCACATCACCAACCATCACCCTTCTACCTCTCAACCCCATGAACATCGCTCATCTATTAAAAAAGAATCCTTCCATCAAACCTAAAAAGATATTCCACAACCTCAAATTTCTCCACCACCCCAAGAATCCTCGATTGAGTTGATGCTTAAGCAAATCATGGAGAATCAAGAGAAGGATCGAGCTTACATCCGAAGTCTCGAACTTAAATTGGCTCAAGTCAACCAACCTCAATCTATACCTACCCAACCTCAACCTGTTCAAGAGGTGGAGGTGAATGCTATTACTTTACGAAGTGGAAAAGAAGTTGAGGGACCTAAGTTAGTGGAGGAGGGACCTTCTAGAAAGAATGAGGGTGATGAGAATATAATTGAAAGAGGAGATATGGAGGTTGAGCAATCTGTTGATGAAGAGAAAGAGGATGATGTTGTGATTGGGATGCCTAATGATGAGGAGAAAGAAGATTTGGCGGGACCGAAGGAGATTGAGAAGGAGAATGATCTTGATCATCCTAGGGGGCAGTTGAAACCATACCGACCACCAATTCCATTTCCCGAAAGGTTGGTTCAACACACTAGTGATGAGAAGTTCTCCAAGTTTATTATGATGTTGAAGAAGCTTCAAGTTAATATACCATTTCTAGATGCCATGTTAGAGGTTCCTTCATTCAAGAAACATCTCAAGGACCTCTTGACAAACAAGAGAAGAATCAAGGAGTCATCGACCGTTCATCTCACGGTTAGTTGCAACGCTATTACGGGAAGCAAAACTCTTGAGAAACTAGCCGATCGCGGTAGTTTCTCTATTCCGTGCTCGATTGGGAAATGAAGATTGATGAAGCACTTTGTGATTTGGGAGCGAGTGTGAGTATCATGCCACACTCTATATGCAAGAGGCTCAATCTCGATCATTTGACCCCCCACGACAATCAATTTGCAACTTGCCGATAGAAGTATTAGAAGGCCACTAGGGATTCTAGAAGATGTCCCAATTCAAGTGGGAAGCTTTATCATCCCTTGTGATTTTGTTATTTTAGAGATGGAGGAAGATTGGAATATTCCCATTATTCTTGGTCGACCCTTCTTGGCCACTGTAGGGGCAATAATAGATGTGAAAAGAGGCTTTAACTAGTGCTTTAATCTCATTTTTGGGCCGAAATATCGCCTTTTATCTTATTATTTTTCTCGATTTCGAATCTTTTTCATCGTTTTAACTAGTGTTTTAGTTGTTTTGTAGGTTTTCGCATTTTTGGAGCAAAAGCAAGGAAAACGGGCTAAAAAGAGGCTTTTTAGGGAATCCCGAGCGATTTCCCGAGCCAAGCCGTGCCGAGAGCCGAAGCGGAGACGACCCGGGAGCACTTTCCCTAAGTTTGGTGCTGATCAGGAAGGTAACACCCACTACAGTCCTTGTAGCGGTCGTTACAAGCCTTGGAAGGAAGGAAGCAAAGGGAAGAAAACAGAGCTGTCGCGCCTGTCACACTGCTTGTGACACCTGCTACACCTGTGTCGCCCCCGTTACCTGTCGCGTGCCGCCCGCTACACAATGCCAAGCGCTGATCGCCTAGCCTGGACAGAGGCAGGTCGCCCCCGCCACCTTCCAGGTCGCGCCCGCGATCCTGCGTAACTCTGAATCGCCTGGCTGGTTTTCTCACAGGTCGCGCCCGCTACATCCTAGGTCGCGCCCGCGACGTCCTTGTTTTAGCGCGCATGCTAGGCTTGAAACGACAGCGTTTTACTCAACTTCCTTGCCTTGTATATATTCCAAGAGTGACGATTTTCTTGGGGGATCTGATTTTTAGTTCTTAGACCTTTATTTTCAGCTTTGTATTAGAGAGATTAGAGAGAGATTAATCTAGGGTTTGGTGATTTGGAGTTGTATTCAAGGATTGAAGATTCAACAATTGAGAGATTGCTTTGGATCATCATTCCCATTGTCTTCCTTGTTCATTTCTACTGTTTTGGGTGACTTCTCTCTTTACCTTAATCTTTGTTAATTCCTTTACTTGCTTGTTAATTACTTTGCTTGCTTATTTGATTGTCTTTTAATTGCTTGATTGGTGTTTTGATTGTTGATGTTAGAAATCATGCTTAGGATTGGTTTGGATGTTGTTAGCATAGTTTTGATCATGATTAGTGGCTAGAAACCCCATGGGTTAGGGGGTAATTAAGGGTGTGAATAGGTAATTAGGCTTGGGTTAACAATTTTAGTGAGTAATTAGTTGGGAAATTAATTTCCCACTCCTATCCTTCCCTCAAGTGGGATGTATTTGGGTCCGAAAGCTCCCGAATACATCCAACACTTGTGTTGATAGGTAGGAGACGGGATAGTTAATACTCACCCACGAAAGTGGAAGGAGGTTAACTAGGGAATTCCGTTTCATTAACCCTCCGGGTCCGTGGTGGACTTTGGGGAAGTTAATTTGGACTATCCGCAAGAGTGGAAGCTCGGTGGGTATTTTCTAACGAAATCGCCACTTGATTCTCTCTCCTTATTATTCTCTTGTTGCAAAACCCATTTCCTCATCCTCGTTTGCATCCCGAAAAGCCTCCGAAGCCCATTTTCTTTTCTAGACCTACCTTAGCTTTATTTCTTGCGTTGTGACCCCCTTCAAACTATTTCCTTACCCTAGCGATCTCATCCCGACCTTTGACCTAGATTCTTTGACCAAGGCCCAGTGGTGAAGCCAGCATTCAATGTCAAGGGGGTCAAAATAAAATTTAATAAAAAAGGTAGATTTTACCTGACCGAATTCCGAAAATATAACATATTCAAGCAACACAAAGTTTAACAATATTAGTTTTGAAAATAAACATACATACTTTAAATATAAAGTTGTCTTCAAGGAGTAGCCATATTTGATACTAAAGCATGATTTCCTCGTTGATTGCCTCATCAACAAGATCATTTAAAATTTTTTTGAGGTAACGAAGAATTTTGTATCGTGGAACTTAAACTATGTGATATTTTCACCCTTTTACTGAAAAATTTTGAAATGACAAACAATTAAAAAATGAAATAATTTTTCAAATTCAAAGCTTCCTCTAAAGCATATTCATATTTGAGTATTAGAAATCAATAATTAAAAATAACACAATCACTATTTTGTAACAATATTTTAATTTGTAATAACTCAATCAAACAAATAATCTAGATAATTTAAATTTAAATATTCGAATAAAATAAAACAACAAACATGTGAGGCGCGGCTATGTAGCAATCGTTGAAGTATCAGAGAAACAAAACTAGAGAATGGAAGAGAGAAGGATCGAACTTGTGACTCCAGATGCCAGATGAGCGCCCCTATTTTTGACCTCAGAACCATTATGCTACCTTACGCTTGTGATTCTTTGTAGCAGTATCGTATATAAATTATATTTTACTTTTTAAAACAGCTTTAAATAAAATTATTTTTTCAAAAAAGCTGAGGGGTCAATTGACCCCCCTTGACCCAAGGTGGCTTCGCCACTGTCAAGGCCCCTCGCTCCCTGAGAAGAACGATAAAAACCTGTCTAACAAACCACTGTACACTTGGGTTCTATCCGCAAGATAAACGCATGAAAGGCACACAAGTTTCTTAGTGAGGACCTTGTTTGTACAAATGGGTTTAGATCAGAGAGGAGATTGACCACTGGATGAGCGGGTTTGAATCTGTATGTCCGACCATCCTCTTGTGATTATGAGATTTCAGGGATTTGATCATGATTTGTCTCAGTCTGTTGTTCTTTCTCTTAAGGACCCTTCTCTTTAGGTGGAGTCGATTAATTTGAGAGAGCTTGGTCCTTTGGGTGAACACTTTGATTTGATGATAGTCCTGATGGTTCTACTTCTTTATCGTCGCTATAGTTCATGGGTAGTTTGAAATCTATACTGGAACTAGGATTTGAGAACATATTATTTGCCTCATCAAATATTACATGGATACTTTCCTCAATAGTTTTGGTGGACTTGTTGTATATACGATATGCTTTACTAGAGGAGGAATATCCAACAAAAATTCCCACCTCGTTGCGAACCTCAAATTTCTCAAGTATTTCTTACCATTATTGTCAATGTACCGATGACCTTGAGGTGGTTGATGTTCAACGCTTTTCACTTAAACACTTCATGGGATGTCTTCTTCAGTATAGACCTGATGGTACACCTGCTGAGGACGTAGTTGGCTGCATTGATGATCTCTGCCCATAGGAATAATGGGAGGTCATTTTCGCAAATGATGGCTCAGGCCATGTCCTCTAGTGTTATGTTTTTTCTTTCCTGCCACCCCATTATGCTACAGTGTTTTAGGAGCAGAGAAGTTGTGGGAGATGCCCATCACATTGTAGAATTGTCCAAACATGTCTTTGTTTTCGAATGTTCTTAGTCCTTATTGAGATTATGGAGTTGCCGATGAGGTCCTTAAGTTGTCTGCAAAACTTTGAGAATTTGTTGAATGCGTCTGTCTTGATCTTAAAAAAGAATACCCAGGTGTATCTAGAAAAATCATCAATAATACCAAACATGGACGAATTGCCTCCTTGGCTTTTGTAGGGGATAGGTATGCAGAAGTCCATGTGTAAGAGGTCAAGACATTTCGTTGTGGTGATTGATTTTATAGGTTTGAAGGAGGATCTAGTCCTGTTTGCCTCGGGTACATGCATCACACACCCTATCTTTATCAAATGTGTGAGATGGGAGACCTCTTACTTGGTCTGACTGACTCAGTTTATGCTGAGTTCTCATATTTACATGACCTAGACGCTGGTACCAAAGTTAGGCATCCTTGGATGCTGCCTTGAGGTATGTGAGGTTCTTTTCTACAGACTCACTAAGATCTATGACATATACATTATCCATGCGATGACCTTGAAGTACTATTTTATGAGACTTTGATGTTTCAACCACACAGGTATGTTTATTAAAGCAGACTCTATTACCTCTATCATAGAATTGAGAAATGCTTAATAGATTGTACCCTAGGCTTTCTATAAGATATACATTGTCAAGTGATTTCTTGATGTCTTTACCAACCTTTCCAATGCCAAGGATCTTGACTTGACTTTTGTCCCCAATAATTACTCATCCAACCTTGCTTACTCTAAGTTCGCAGAACTTGGATGGGTCTTTGGTCATGTGTCTCGAACATCTGTTGTCAAAATAGCATAGGTCGTTGTGAGTCTTAAAGCACACCTGCACAAAGGACATTACACCTTTCTTGGTTTTTTGCATATTGGTTGTGGGAGTAGAATGTTCTTTTTTTCTTGGGGACCCACATATGAGTGGTTTTTTTTGGGGCTAGGTTGTTTTGCTTGAGGTTTAGGGTTAGGACTTGGGCTTTTGTCTGAGTGGGCGACATTTTTCCTAGCTTGAGTTAGAGGTGTGGGCAGCAAAGGTCCTTTGTTTTTGCATGGATGTGATTTAGTGACTAGTTCATTTGTTAGTCTGGTGAGGTCCTTGTAACAGCCTCTAACTTCAACTTTAAGTATGATGTTCTCAGCTACTAATTGGCCATTTCTTGCATTAAAGCTTTCTACGGTTCTACTCAAGTGATTTGAGAACTCGGTCAGTCACTTCACTTTTTCGACTAGCGTTTGTGAGTAATTGAAAAGTTGGAGTAGTTTGTGAGCAAGGTGAGTCTTAGACAAGAAGAGGAGTTCATTGATAGTTATCTCTTCATTCAGCGAGGAGGCCTTCATTCTCATTTGTTTTTTGCCATGAGGCATACATTTGCTATTTCCCTCGATTCACTTCCACTTTCATTGCTATCACTACCACTCTAGGATGCGAGCATTGCTTTTTGATTTTGCTTCTCGTGTCTGGTGTTTCTTTCGTCTTTGTTTCGCCTTGCATGAGGAAAATCTTTGACCAAGTGATTTACAATGCCACATCCGAACAATTGACGGAGTCAGGTTCATCCTTGGAGGAGTTCTTACCTTTTTGGACTGATCTCCTGTTTGATGAGTCTTTTACATATCCCTTAAAGGTGGGATTCTTCTTGTAGAGCTTCTTGAAACCCCTGGCGAGCAAAACATGGGTTTCTTCTTCCTCATCTTCTGACTCATCGTTAGATTCCTTGTTTTCTTTTAATGTGATGCCTTTCTATTCTGTGTTGTCAAGGAGTTGTATTTCATGAGTCAATAGCTTTCTAACCAATTCCTCAAGTTGTAGTGTCTTGAGGTTCTGAGCTTCTTCAATTGTTGTCACCTTTGGTTCCCATTTTCTATTAGGTAAACACCTGAGGACTTTTCTAACCTTCTCCTCATTTGAGTAGGTTTTTCCCAAAGATCTGAGATGATTGATGATATGGACGAATCTCTTGAACATGCTCTCGATTCACTCATTATCATCCATCTTGAAGGTTTCATACTTTTGAACAAGTATATCCACCTTGGTTTACTTGACTTGACTGGTTCCTTCGTAGGTAGTGACTATGTAGTCCCAAACCTACTTAGCTGATTCACAAACAAACACTCTTTCAAAGTCATTAGAGTTAAGATTACAAAATAGTAAATTTAAAGCTCGTGTATTTTTTTTCTCAAGAGTTCCTTTTCCCCCTTGGTGCATTCAAATATTTCTTTTGGAATAGTATTCCCTTGGGGGGTTATCTTAGTTGGCGTAGGATAGTCTCCATCCTTTAAGACATTCCATAGATCCTCATTTTGATCCGGAGGAAGACGTCCATCTGCCTTTTCCAGTTTCTGTAATTTCCCATGTGAGTAGGGAAGGTTTGGTCCATGAATGTCCTTGACTTGTTTCACTAGTTTTGATGTCTACCATGATAATTTCCACACAACGGTTGATCTCTTGATTTCAGTGGACCGGCTCTAATACCACTTGAAAGAACCATAGGAGGAGGGGGACGGGGATGAATAGGTTTATCAAAATTCAGCATACTTTATGGCAACAATGTTAGTCTTTAATCTTGACCTTAGTCAAGATTCAACAACACAATATGAAATGGGGAATTTTCCTTTATTGAATTGAGTAGCTAAGAACAATAAAGTACTAATGCAAACCAAAAAAACTCAGCAACAGCTCAATGGCTTAAGGTCCTTGAGGCAACTTACAGTAAGGAGCATAATTATTAAAATCCCGATCCAGATCAACGATTCTACGAGTTTACGATCCAAAAATCCTCCATCGATCCAACTTTTATTAGGATCGTAAAGTAGTTAGGATCGTACAATCCTTGTTTTGCCTAAATATTATATGTTAGAATCGCAATACGATTCTACGATCCTATGTTTCGATCCACGATCCTACCGGAATTTGATAATGCTTGCGCACATTGTCATCTTCAAATTTTTGTCATAACGATATAAATCTTGTATTGAAGTTATCAACTGACATACAATTTAACATATTGCTTCATTACTAATGAATAAAATGTTAACATTTTAATTATCATAGAACTTTATTTGATATTTTCATATTGTATTAGAATCTTACGATCCTCGATCCGATTTTACGATTCTGATCCTAACTACGCCAATCGATCCTAATTAGGATCCCGATTCTAACAACCTTGATAAGGAGATCACCATTCCCAGATGGAGGTGACCAGAGGTACATCAACATTCACCATGCCAACTAGGTTGGTGATGTGCACAACTCACAGAAGAACAAGGGTTTGTTACTTTGTTACAAATCAAATCACTAATCTCACCAGAACACACTTCTGGTTACACATAAAATCTCACAAAAACCTCTTTGCTACAACTAAGAAATTTTCTAAGAAATTTACTATACAGCTCACGATTTCTTCACTTGGAGTCGAACAAATTGTCGTTTGAGTCCAAGGATGATTTTATAGTATTCCTGTTGGTTTCCTTGTTAGGCGTGATAGTTAACAGCTCCATTGCTTGATTGATATCCTCCATTGCTTGATTGATATCCTCCGAATGCTTTCCATCTTTGATACTTTGATTTCCTTTTGGATTGTGTGATTTCGAGATTTCTTGGTAAGTTATTTTCTTCAAAAATATTCTGGTCCACATTTAATGATTCCAATTCCATCATATGTATAGGATTTTGGATATAATAAGGCATGAGATATTTCCCTTTCTTGGTGTAGCAATTTTGTCTTTTTCACAACAAAACCCGTGGAGGTCATTGGAGGATTGGGAGTTGAGCTGTTACTTTATATTAGTGTGAGGTCCATTGGATTGACCCTTGATGAAAACCTTGCAACTGTAGAGGTGGTTTTCACACATATAAAGGCTACTATATAAATGTCACTAGAGCCTAATTATGTTCTAGTGCTTTGGCAAATAGAGTGAACTCACCAGACACATTGTGTTTGTCCTTGTTTTTATGTTATTATTTGTGATGATATACTAGAACGATTTATAGCAAGAAGGGTGACCTTGTTTTAGGGACTCAGTAGCATTTCATCCTTATACCCAAAGCTAACAAAACAAAGATGCTAACACCTTGTTAGAAGGGTTCCGTAATGTTCTTTTTATCTTTTCCTATTTTCCCGGTTCAATTAGAATGACGATTTATATATGAAATTGTTGCTTCATCTATGCCGGTGTTAAGTACCCCCTACCCCAAATAGAAAACACTGCTTCCATTTCACAATATTTGTCACCTTAGAAATTATACCAGTTAAATTTTAAAAATTTTAACTATTAAATTTTCAACATATAAAATGATTTGTCATTTAGAATTACTACATACCATTAGATTCATAAAGAAAATTAATATCTAAAAAGTATAATATTATGATTGATAATAAAATAGTATATGAAACATTATCAATCAAAATGACGTGACATTAGTGATAGTAAAAATTAACTAAATGAAAATTAACTAAATGACGAATAATATGCAGCGGACGGAGTAAGATAATTGCAGCACAATTAGTCAATTAATGACGGCTTGTTTGGTGAACAAAACAGGAATGGAATTGACCAGGAATGGGTTCTAGTTCCTGTTTTTTCTGTTTGGAGAGCAGTTTCTGGAATGGAATTGCAATCCCAGGGGATTTGCTATCCCTCCCAAATAGGGGGATTAAAACCCTCCCAAATGTGGGGGGAATAGGTTATCCCTTTTCTTTCACAACAACAACAACAACAACAATAATAATAATAACAATAATAATTATTATTATTATTATTATTACTAATAATTATAATTATAAATGTAAATATTAATAATTATTAGTAATTATAATAATAATAATAATTATTAATAATTAATAATAATTATTATTAATAATTAATAATAATTATTATTAATTATTATAATAATAAATATAAATAATAATTAATAATAATTATAATTATAATTATTAGTAATTAATAACAATAATTATAATAATAATTATAATAGTTAATAATAATCATAATAATAATTATAATAATTAATTTTTAATTAATAATTATTATTATTATAATTATTAATTAATAATTAATAATTATTATTATTATAATTATTAATTAATAATTAATAATAATAATTATAATTATTAATAATTAATACAATTAAAAATTAATTAATAATTATTATTGTTAATTATTAGCCATTGATAATAATTATTAATTAATAAAAAATAATAATTTATAATTTATAGTAATAATATTATTAATTAATATGTAATAATATCTAACTAATAATTGATAATTACTAATTATTAATTATTATTATTTTAGTATTGTCATAATAATGATAATAATAATAATAATAATAATAATAATAATAATAATAATATAATAATAATAATAAGTACTATAACTATAGCTTTGATTCCATTCCACTGCTCACCAAACACTTTCATTTCAGGGTTCTAATTCCATACCCAACCCCCTAGGATTTTAATTCCATACCCAACCCCCTAGGATTTTAATTCCATACCCAACTCATTCCACTTTTCTCTCCAAACAAGCCCTGAAAGTTGTTTAATTGGTGAATAGGGCTCAAATACATATTAATATTGCTTTTAACCTGCTACTGAGGCTAGGGACTCAACTAATCTGGCACCGAATGCAGTTAAAACCATTTTATATTGACTTACACGAAACAAAGAAGCACGTATAAAAATCAAACAAGTAGAAATGATTTTGCTGTCATTGCTCAGATTCCATTCGTCTTCTTCTGTCCACAATGGATCCTCCGTTAGTCCGATGCAAATCATAATGTGCAAAGAACGTGCATGGAAGGAGAAAAGCACGAGGGTTAGGTTACAACAGGTCAATCGGAAACTTATTATAATAATTCCCCACCATAGCTGTCAGTTTGTCACGTCATTTTGTCATCTTCCTCAACTAAACGATTCATTAAAAAGACTATAATAAATGATTGGCAAAAAACACTATATATATCACCTTCAATTTGAAGAGTTCTCATGCCTATATATCTTGCTTCTACATACGTACGTACACATATTGAGGCAACTCTATTAAGAGAGAGGATTCGAAAATGTTGAGGTCAGTTGTGGCAAGCATGGCAGTTTTGGGTATGATTATGGGTGTAGCTGTGGCAACTAATCATACCGTCGGTGGTTCTGGAGGTTGGGATACAAGCACTAATTTGAATGGGTGGGCAAAGTCACAAAAATTTGCAGTTGGAGATAACTTGAGTAAGTTTTCCATTTGTCTTCTTCACCTTTTTATGCTTCCTTTTGCTATACACATTTTCACTGTTCATTTTTACAGTACATGAATAGTTCAATGTGATCTTTTTTTTTTTAAAAAAACATTTTCACTGTTCATTTTTACAGTACATAAATTTGGTAGGTAAGTTGTGGTATGGTAAATGCTGAATTTTGGTAATTTTTGGTAACTTATGATAACTTTTGGTAATTTTTGGTAACTTTTGATATGAGTAACCTTTTGATAAGTATTAAAAATATGGCAGTCTAAAATGTTTAATAAATAAATGTTAATTTTTTTTGGGTAGATTTCGGTAATTTTTGGTAACTTTCGGTAACAATCGGTAACTTTCGGTAATTAATTACCTATCGTTTTTATATTTAAAAATTGCGCTTTCATATTATTATTTCCAGGTTATTTTACAAATTGAAACTAACACAAGTATGAAACATGAAAACTCAAATAAAAACTGAGCATTATAGAACATAGATGGAAAAACTTTGTAATAGGAATCTTAGTTTTTACCGTAATGCTTTGAGGTTGGGCACGTGTTACCCCATATCCTATCCTTAGAGCGTGACGTTCGACACTGGTATGGCAATATAAAACAAAGGGTCCGGTATTGGTAACATAAAGGTGAATTGGATCTGGTTTGTTAATTGCTTAGAGCTAATCCTAAAACTTTTTTGGTCATGATCGCTTTGGTTAGATTCATCTGACTGTTGAATGTTAAGGACCTCATTCGTTTAAGCTAGCATGCATGAATGAATAAATGAACTGACGATGGGTACGTAAAAACAGTTTTCCAGTATGGAGGATCGCATGATGTGATGGAAGTGTCAAAATCCGACTACGACGCGTGCAAGAGTAGCAAGCCAATGGTGACGGACAACAGCGGGATGACAGTGGTGCCACTGAGCAAACCAGGGAACAGGTACTTCATATGTGGCACACCAGGACACTGTTCGAATGGCATGAAACTGGCTGTTAATGTGATTGAGGCATCAACAACAGCACCTTCTTCTTCTCCAGTAGCGTCTGCACCAGCAAGCAGTGATGAGCTTCCCCAACAACCAGAGCTTATTCCACCAGCTGGGTCTCCCTTTCCTGGATCTCCAAACGCATTGTCTCAGCCTTCTACTCCTTCATCTGCATCCTCCAGGACCGTTGATCTTCTCCTCCTCCTTGTCGTTGTCGGTGCCGCTATTCTTCATGCTTGATCCATTGGTCACTTCTGTTTCTTCTTCTCATTGTTTATCACTCCCTTATTTGTCAATCCGCCTTTTCATTTTTTAATAAAATATTTTTTATTCTTTCCAATTCTGCATTAATACATACATAAATCGTTTGCTGTCATGTAACAAATCAGTCAAGAGAGAGCGACTGAGACATAAATCATTGACAGAAAAAATGTACACACCATGAAATCCAACTAATAACATAAAGGTACCATATATTTTAGAAAAACTATTTTTATACTTCAGATTTTTAGATAATATATATTTTAGCAAAATTATTTCTGTGTCAATTAATTTCAAAATTTCAATTAAACCCTCACACTTTTTAATATTTTGTTAGTAGTCTATAATTAACCGCTATCATGATTAACCGAACTCTGATCCAACTAATCCTACTGTCCCAATTAACCTACAAACCTAACCCTAATGTCCCAAAATACTAACCCAAGAGCCCAAGGAATTGGCCCATAACCCTAACATAACATTGACTCAAAGAACTAAAATTAATTACTTCACTAACCCAAACTAATTAGCAGCCCCATTAAATATTCTAACCTAAAAAAAACACTTCACTAAACAATTGACTCTACTATGCTAATGCTAGATTTAAACCAAAAATACAAAATAATGAATCACTATATTCTACTGCCTATTGACTTGACCGAAGCAAAGGAAGAAGAAAATAAGGTAAAAGAGAGAAATAGAGAGCAAGAAGACAGAGACAGGGGACAAAGAGACATGCCAAACATGAGCAGGGACCAGGGGAGGGGAGAAAATAGCAATGAAGAACCAGAGCAGAGGAGACAAACACATGGGCAAGAAAAATTGAATAAAACAAGCAACAATAACCTACAAAATTATCTTTCAACCACAATCTCAAATTCAATCCAATACACAGATAAACAATCGACAAGGAATTCTAACAATAAAGTCTGCTGATACAGATTAAAATAAGGAAATAAATCTAACCCTATACTAACATTAGATTTAAACCATAGATTAAAACATGAATAAAAATCGAATCTAATCCTAGAAACTAACGAAGGAACAAACCCTAGAATTCGATGGAGGCATGGGTGGTGACTTCCCAAAACCAACCATAACCTTCAAATCGACCTCTTCCCTTCAATTTATACTCGATCTATTTCCCTCGATCTCACATCTTGGCCCTTGAATCTCTTCGATCTCGTCGGTGGAGATTCGGTGCTTTGCAACTGATTTCGGGGGGGAGTTGCTTCGATGGTGCTGCATGCAACGATGATAGATAGTGCACTCCTTTGTTGTACTTTCTATGCTACTCCTTCGATCACCTGGCAGGAAAGAGCGATGATTGAGAGATGAGATAAAGAGATGTGACATGAAAGAACGTGAGAAGATGAAAAGAGATGAGATGTATTATCCAAACACTGAAACTGATCATACAACTTCTCAATATTAAACTTAACTATAGACAACATCCTGAACTAAGCTTAGGTTCATCCTAGCTCTAATACCACTTGTTAGAAAAATATGAGGCTATTATTTGCAACGGAAGTAAATCATCAAAATGTATAAATTGAGAAAAAAAATATGACAAGTTTAAGATAAAAGAATATAAAGACAAAAGATTTATGTAGAAACCAAAAGCAGAAAAATAACATAGACAACTAAGGAGCAATAATCCATAGAAAGGAAAAAAAATAATCCAAAATATTATAAGAGTGGGTCCTAAACAGTAGCACAACATGAATAAATTGAAGCCAGATAAGAGCACCCGCAATGGTGAGTTTGAGTTTGACTAATTGTATGATGTGGGATCTGTGGACCCCTATCAAGAGAGTCAAAATTTAACTTTTTATTTAGTTAGCTTTTCAATGGTGAGAATGAGTTTGACTCATATTAATTAAAAAAAGTAAATGGGTCCCACTTAAGAATATAATTAATTTGATTATATTGATAAAAATGAGATGCAGGAGGAGAGAGAAAAAAATATGATTAAAATATTAATATTTCAAACTCGCTTTCAAACTCGTCTCGCGAGACTGAAAGCGATATTCTCGCGACACGAGTTTCATTCTCACCACTGAAATGTCTTACACGACCTCACTTCATTCTCGTTTCATGCCACTTTAGCAGTGAGTCGAATTAAAACTCACCATTGCAGATGCTCTTATAACTCTTAAATACTTTTACAATCTAGATTATATCAAAAAATACAATACAATCCAAAAGATTTAACCCTAATCATAACCAAGCCGTGCAGTGGGAGAAACTTTGGAGATAAAGAAAACAATCTTCCAAATTATTCCATCTGAAGTCTATGAAGGATTCGACTGGCTAGCTTGATGACAAGCAATTTCCAAAAGATTTGGATCCTGTTCGACAATAACTTTTGGAGTTTATGACTTTTTGACTGGTCAAAATACTATTTTGTCAAAATTTTAATGTTCCGTATAAAATAGTGTTTGGGATTATCTAATAGCATTTGAGATAGCTTTTATTAAACATTATCTTATGCAATGTTTGTAGACCAACTGAGCGATTGGGTGTAATTGTTCCAAAATTGTCCCATGGATTTGCTCCTAAAGTGCATGAAAGTCCCGTAGTCCGACATGATGAGAGATTTTTTCAATAATTAAAGAGTGGACTTTTCATAATCTTAGGCTTCAACAAATAATAATAACAATAATAATAATAATAATGGAAAGTTTTAGAGCTAAATAATAATAATAATAATAATAATAATAATAATAATAATAATACAATATTTATCATACCCTTTTTAGCCATTTTATCTTTGAAAATTAATCTAATTGTTGATTTCACCAAACATATTATTTATAAACAACTACTTAAACAACTACTAGCTATATGCTAAAATATAACACCTACACACTGTACAAACAGTTATCTACAGATAATGATTTGTTCTTTTATGTGATGGGATAGAGTGTTGGTAGGAAAAGTGTGATAAAGTTGAAAAGATGAGATAGTATTTGGAAAGCGAAATCATATTAGTTACATTATTTAAATATATGAAATTTTAAATATATATTTTATAATTTTGAATAAGATACTATGAATAACGCAAGTCACATCAGTTATATTACTTATTAAATATATAAATATTTTAATATATATTATGTGAAGTAAGTATAGGATAAAATATGTGGAAAAGGTATGGTAAAGTGGTAAATATAGAATAGAGTAGAATAATTTATTTCGCCGCATAAGAAGGACAACGCCTAAATCCGCTGATTCTTCCCCAATAACACCTTGGAGATAATAGTTAGGTAGTTGATTACAACAGGACTCTCAAAGTTTGATAACCTCCCTATCAATATGAGCAACTCGAGGCTTAAAAATTTGTTTAGTAAGTTTGGAGGTGTTATTGATGTGTATATCCCAGCAAAAGTTGGCAAAAATGGTAGAAAATTTGCCTTTGTACGTTATGCAAACAGAGATGATGGGAGAAAAGCTATTAACGAGATGAACCTTAAAATTGTCAACCACAAGAAAATTTTTGTTTTTTGGGCTAAATTTAATAAAAAAAAAAGCTGTTAGACCTCATGCTACTACAAAATATGTCCAAAAGTGGTTACCCAAGAAGAATGAGGGTGGTGATCTCATTTCGAATGCTATGCACATCTCATCTCCTAGTGAGATTAACAATGGGTGAAGGATTATTGGAAATTATGACACGGTTGTGCCCGACTCTCTTGAGGCTTCCGATTGCGACAGGTTTCGGGATGCTACTAGAAAAACCATTACGGACCCTATTAATGTTGTTTTAGATAGCAACAAGCATGTAAGAAGGTTGACTTACAAGGATGCTCTTCTGAGCGGTTCAAAAATCAATCAGGTGGTAGATAAAGATCAGGAAGCCGACTCTGACAGTGACCACACTCTTAGCAATCTGATTGAATCCTCTGATGGTGCGGCTAAACGTGACTTACTTGCTGATCTTGAGGATTCCATCATCGAAGGGTAAAGTCAGGGTTAAGTGAAAGCAGAAGATGCTGATGAAATCTAGGTGACAGCTTGTCAGAGAAGCAACTTGTAGAGTTGTTCGTGGTCAAAAGGATGGTCAGAAGGTTAGAATGGCTAAGTGTGTGAACATGTTAGAAGATGACAATCTTGACGATATTGATGTTGAGATAGATCGAAGGATGGCGATTATTGGCAATAATATTGGCGCGCGATTTCTCGATGACCCATCAAGCTGAAGTTATGGATCTTTCAACATCGTGATTGAGTTGTGAAGGTGTTTTGGTTGTTGTGGGTGCGAACATCCTTGCTGTGTTGTTTTTGTTTAGCAGTGTTGATTGTAACCTTTATCTTTTGGAGTTGTTGTTTGCTGTTTGTATTGCGGTTTGCTATACTATGTGAACTTTTAAGCCTTTTGGCATTCAATAATCGAAAAAAAAGTTTGATAACCTTCGATGATTGCACATACGCTTGGAATCCAATAAAGCAACAACAAGGTATTAGCATACATACGAATTAAATTTCTCAGAGGTATAACCCAATAAGCCTATAGCAGACGAGGAACAGGGATGCCAATGGCCCAAAGTTTGGCCCGACTCCTATCCATAACATTCTCCAAAATAGGTAAGGGAGAAATGCTCTGCTCGAGACTTGAATCCTAGACGATAGAGATAGGAGGTGGACCTCTTGCCACTCGGATAAGAGATGCTTGGCTGTATTAGCATACATAGGATATCATACTTTAATAATAATAAAAAAAACTACCACGTAGATAACAAAAGTAAACTTTAGGCTCAAATCCAAGAGTATGGAATTAATTTTGACGTCTTCTGTACTCTGGTTCTTATTAACTATTATCTACTACATCTGTTTTATATTATTTGTCCTTTATGAAAATTGTGTAGTGAAATTTAAAATTTTTGATCATAAATTACGAAAAATACTATCATAAAAGTATAATATTACAATTATTA
The DNA here is from genome assembly GCA_029582165.1 of Portulaca oleracea. Lineage (NCBI taxonomy): Eukaryota > Viridiplantae > Streptophyta > Magnoliopsida > Caryophyllales > Portulacaceae > Portulaca > Portulaca oleracea. The sequence continues at coordinate 19,839,320 of CM055890.1, forward strand.
ATAAGGTATTAAACATGAAATTATCAATCAAATAATGATATTAGAAACTCTGACAATCAACAAAATGACAAATAATATGGAATATATGGGGTGTTTCTTTTCTCATCCTTATAGCTTATTGTTTTAAATTTTTTTCACCAAATATCAGTTTCATTTATGTTATGATAGATAAATGTTATAGATGAAAATTAAATTATTATTTCAAAAATTTATATAGGCTTGGGGAAAAACAAGTATAGTAAAGGCATAAACAAATGAAAATGGTTTAGTTCCTGAATGTCCTCCCCACGATTCCTATGGACAAGATGACAAGGCTCGAAATTATCAACCTCCGTCACTTCCAATTTTCGCTTTTTCTCGCCCTTTTGCTTTTCCGACAAATCATTCAACACAACTCAACCCCCTTTTTCACGACCACAACAAACAAAAGAAGAAGAAGAAGAAGAAGAAAACACAATTCTGCCGCAAAATCCACACCCAAATTTTGTGTATGTTGATTGTTTGAAATTCAGCAGTGTTCGTCCTCTGTTTCTCATCTTCTCTGGACTTGTCTTTATCTTCAACGGATTGGAAAAGTCGAGGACATTTTTGCGTTATATATATCAAGCTCTGCCTTTTGATTATCCTATTTTCTTTGATTGTTCATTGGATTTCTTGGAGACACCTGGATGTTTTCTGTTCAATTATGAAGGAGAGAAGAGGAAGAAGGGATAATTTTGTTGGAAAAGTTAGGAATCCATGAGATGAAAAGAAGGAAATGTCAAAGCAGAAGTAGACTGTAGGCAATACCCAAAAAAGAAAGCTTTTTAAGAAAAATGAGAGTGTTCAATTCCATGACTATTTTAGCAATTTTGGTTTGTGCATGTATCATTGCTGGAAAATGTGCTATGGCCAGGATTTTATTCGGTTATGGAGTTCAATTGCCTCTTCTCAAAGTTATTCCTCAATGGGTATGCTTTTTGCTTTTATATGCATCATTTTTGCACATTCCCCAACATTAATCCACATTAATCGACATTCCTGTTGTGCGCGATATGATTTTTTCGTGAATTTTTTTTCCCCTTTACTGTAATTAGAAAGAGTTGAGCTTTATGCATGAATACATAATAATTATCAAAAGAACATGAGCTTGACTTTCTTACAGTTCAAGAAAAAAAACCGAAAGTATGGGGCGTGCATTTCAAATAAGAAGAAAACAGAGCCCGTCAGCTTCAACACACCATGTCGATAATGTGTATTCTTTTTTTTTATTTTAATATTGAGACAAGAAAAGATATTGTATCCTAATTTTTGGTTTGTCATTTACTTGATTTGAATTTGGATGTGATAGTTAGATTATCACGATAATAGGAGGTACATACGTTTGGGTAAGCTTGACTACTTATATGTATGATGATATACGGAGTTAATTTTAACAATAGTTTGATTTGAGCATAAGAGAAGAGGTGCATATGTTAACCTTTCATTATCACTATACTTAAATTGGTAGTCTGTCTCTTTTCATTACATGCAGTCTTAGCCTTACATTAATCTTACTATTTTAAATTATAATATACTGAACTTTTGAGGTATTGGACAATAATGCACTGAACTTTGACCTTGGACAATAATGCACTGAACTTTGGGGGGTGTTGGACAATAATGCACTCGAGACAATTTCGACGGTGGCTGACAATCTTACGTAACAGACCGAGAATACAAATATTTTTCGACCAATTCATCTCCTCCACCTACTACATAGGATTGCCACCAAGTTAGCCATTGCCAAAATCATACTAAGTGCATTATTGTTCAACACCCCCAAAGTATAGTGTATTATTGTCCAAGATCAAAGTTCAGTGTATTATTGTCCAATACCCCACAAGTTCAGTATATTAACATCCAAAAACCCTTATGTAAAATAGTTTGGACATAAATACAGCTTAGCAGTATGACAGTGGATGAGCCATATCATAAATACTTGGCATTTGTTTGTTCTTGTGATATAAGTAGTTGAAAAGTGACAAGCTGGTTTGATGACAGGCAGTACAACTGAGGAAGAGCTGTGGGAGAGAACTAGCAGAGATAGAAAAGGAAGTGGGTGATGAATGCGAACTGTATATATCGTGGAAAACAGATAGAGCAGAGAGTAGAACGCCATCGTCAATTGCTGTAAGATTGAGGCAAAGAGGATCAGACGTAAGTTTAACAGCCCTGCCCTCCAACCTCCAACAAGCACTTTCTCGTTGCTTCAGCAATAGCTACCATGACCTCCTCAACTATGTCGCGTTCCCTTTCCATCTATCCAATCTTCCTCCTGGAAGACACATGACTGAAGACTCTTCTAAAGGTGACTAAACCAACCAGTATTTACTAATTTTAGTAATGCGCGGGTGATCATTATGTATATTGCTGACTGACTTTACCAAACTTGATATGACGCGGACATGTAGTCGCTGCTGGATCTGATCTTGACGCATCAACTGATATCCTCGATGTCCCACTTTACATACCGGCAGAGTTTCTATTTCCAGCTCCACCTCCACCGTCACCAATCAACCCAGAAAAGAAACAACGCGCAAAAGATGTCACCACAATCATTACCCTTGCTGCACCTATTGCAGGAATAGTAGTCATTTTTGGACTGGCAATGTTTTGCTATTTGCTCAAGGATAACAACAGATACAACCGCAGAGATGGCACTGTCACAGCTTTTATGACTTCTGCACCAACTGGCTTCTCTCCTGGTAAACACTAGTTTCTGTCAATCTGCTTAAGATTATGGAAAGTCCGCTCAACAGATACAAAGGGCATGTAATGAAATAATATTTGAATTTGTTAGATTCATCAGCAGCGTCAGACATAAATGACAATAACGGGTTGAGAGGAAGAAATCCATCATCAAGGCGGGCATATCCACGTGTGAGATCCAACAGCTGTTGCAGCCTTAGCTTGGCTAATAGTCGAGGGCGTGGTTCAACCGGAAACTTGGAGTCAGTAGCTTCTCGAAGACGAGCATCCGGTAGAAAAACTGAAGGTCCACCACCAGCTCCACCACCGCCTCCACCGGAAGCACCACCACCACCACCAAAGGCTAAGCCTCCGCCTCCACCACCACCCGGGAATCGACCCCCACCAGCACCTCCATCCACTAGGAAAGGACTCCATCGAAGACGCTCATCTTCTGCTGGTGAAGGGAGCAATGCAAATAGTGACCTTGACGCCCCACGAGCCAAACTAAAGCCCTTCTTTTGGGACAAAGTTGTTGGCAGTGCTGGTCACTCTATGGTTTGGGATGAAATTAGACAAGGATCATTCCAGTAAAAATTTAATCTCACTGTTTTGTTTTCCATTCAGTATAGTAATTACATACGAAGTGTTGCATCCTAATTAAATGGAGGTTTTAATTTCTCAGGTTCAATGAGGAAGTCATAGAATCACTGTTTAGCTATGCCACTGATGACAAGAAAACTGCTGATCGTAAAACTCGATTGCCAGAGACAGGCCAGTCCCAATTTGTGCGGATCATTGATCCTAAGAAGTCTCAGAATTTATCTATTCTTCTAAAAGCACACAACGTAACAACAGATGAAGTTCGTACTGCACTTCTAGAAGGTCTCTCCCTCAATCTCTCATTTAAATCTGATGCGTTTGCAATGTAGTTATGTTTGGATGTATCTATATATACGTGATCAACACTACTGTTGAATGTGATTAGGAAATGAGCTCCCGACAGAACTGTTACATACCTTGATGAGGATGGCACCCACACCCGATGAAGAACTAAAGCTTCGCTTATTCGAGGGTGATCTTACACAACTTGGACAGGTGGAACGATTCCTCAAAGTATTGGTCGACATTCCTTTTGTTTTTAAAAGAATGGAATCCCTAATGTTCATGATGACTTTCATGGAAGAAATCTCTAGTATTAAAGAGTCTTTTATTACCCTTGAGGTAAGACAGTAACAAAATATTATTTCAGCAACACTTTGTTTTTCATTTGAAGTAGGCTGGTCTTAATGAGTGGTATTCTTCACTATAAATAGGTGGCTTGTGATGAGCTGAAAAAGAGCAGACTGTTCCTGAAACTCTTGGAGGCAGTTCTTAAAACTGGAAACCGGATGAACGATGGCACATATCGTGGTGGTGCTCAGGCATTTAAACTGGACACGCTCCTAAAACTGTCGGATGTAAAGGGAACGGATGGAAAAACAACACTTCTTCATTTTGTCGTCCAAGAGATTATGCGTACAGAGGGCATGAAAGTTGTCCGTGCTTTAAGAGAAAGCCGCAGAACAGAATCAGGGAGTTTGGGTGATGAACCTTGCTCTGACACGGGTGAAGACCACTGCAGTTTGGGTCTCCAAGTGGTGTCAAGCATAAGCAACGAACTTGGACACGTGAAAAGGGCGGCAGTGATAGATGCAGAAGGGTTAACTGCCACAGTTTCTAAGCTGGGCCAATCATTGTGGAAGATCAAGGACTTCTTAAAGAATGATATGCAGAGCTCTGACGATGTAAAGGGTGGCTTCTGCGAAGCTATTTCTTGTTTCGTGGCCGATTCTGATGGACAGGTGAGGTGGTTGGTGGAGGAAGAGCGCAGGATATCAGATATGGTCAGAAATACAGCTGATTACTTCCATGGCAATGCTGGCAAAGAAGAAGGCCTACGGCTCTTCTCCGTTGTGCGTGATTTCCTCATTATGTTAGACAAAGTATGTGCAGAGTTGAAACAAAGACCCCGAGACCCTAACAAGGAAACATTGACACCTTGTTCTTCTCAAACTCAGCGAAAGTGTATGAAGAAAATGAGGAAACAGCTATTTCCAGCAATGTCAGAGAGACATGTGGATGACTCAAGTTCAGGATCCAACGATGAACTCTGACCATTAAAACACTCACCTCGTAAGTGTGTATTCGGGAGTTTGTTATTGTTGTTATCCTTAATTTCCATTTTTGCTAATATAATTTTCCTTGCAGGCGTCAGAGAACATCAGAGTTGTCGCTCGGAGCTTTACTCGGCTGGCTTGCAAATTTGGTCCCATTTTCACAAGCAAAGGTCACATGCTGCCTCCTTTTTTAAGGCACCCACTGCTGTTGGACAAAGTTCATCTACATCACAACTGTGCTAAACAAGACGATGCTGCCAGGACGTGCTGCTAAACATGTCTAGGTACTTCAGAAAATAGGCAGCTTTTTTAGAGTTCGAGGCCATATAATGAAAATGTCGTGATTTCTTTTCCCTTTTGTTATCACGGGGAGTTAGAGTGAGTTTGTTGGAATTGTAGATGAAAACCAGACAACAAATGTTTCAAGCCAACTCACATGCTCAATGTAGTTTGCATCATCATGGTAATTTCCTCTCAACTATGAGAATGTTGGCTCTTCTAGTTTTCATTTCTGGTTACAGGAAACCCAAATGGCAGCGTATGTAGGGAAATGTAAAAACTCACCCGCATGATATAACACAAAGTTTGATTATGTTTTGCTTGACTAATAGAGAGTCGCTCCAACGGTTAAGAAAACTAAAAAGTGTTTTACAATGGCCTCATGCAATAGCAGCCTCTTTGAAATTAAGTTCATCAACCAGCAAGGCAGCCATACAGAAATACATTGCAGGAAGAAAAGCAAAAGGAGAAAAAAGAAAATGATGGAAGAAAGTCACGTCATGAATGAGAAGTGAGAAACTGAGAACAATAGGACCCCAAAAAAAGAAACAAACTTTCCAAAATTACAATCTGATGTGTTTCTGCTTAAGTGTTGCGTGAAGTGGCAGAAAGATAGTATGCAACAGCAAATATGGCATGCACAAAACACAGAATCCCTGCAATTGACATCATATGATGGTGATTCAAACCACAAGATGCTCTTGATTTCTGATTTGATCTTATACCAATAACCAACATGATGATTCCAACTGCTGCAATTATCCTGATCAATTCAATACCATACACAAATCATCAATTCAACATTATGTTAATATGAGTGCACAAAACTTGCTTCTACGTAGTAGAAAGTACATAACAAAAGTAAACATAAATTGGCTAAATTTGAAGAAATTTGGGTTGCTTTTTTGTCAATTTGACAAGTTTGTAAAATTGGGGATCCTAAACTTACCCAAACTTATCCTAACATACCTAAATTTATACAACCCTATATTTACAAGACTTGCAAGCAAAGTAAGCATACAAGCTAGTTTTGTCATCCCTTCACACATATCCATCATATCATTTGTAACTTTGGAAGCCTTGAACATGATATTTTAATAAAAAGTTAATGTGCGAAGTGAAACACAATTATTTAGGCTGCGGTGCCACACTGCACCACAAGTTTCCATATTCTAGCACAACCCACCACAACTTTTCCCAACACACCGCGCTGCAGCCAGCCGTGTAAAAGAACGGAATAGTATAAAAAAAAAAAGGTTGGACATAAAATAAAATAGATGGGGAAGTAGTAGTGAGGACTGACCAGAGGAGGAGAAGACATGCGTTAGAAAACTGGCGATGAAAATAGGCCTTGTGTGAAGAGCAGAGGCCCATACAGCCACCAAGAAGATTGGTTATAATGTGAGCAAATGCCAGGAGCCCTGCTGCTGCTAACCCCAGCTTAAATGCTTCTTCACTTGGATCTTTACACTCGAATATCCACAGCTTCAAGTGCTTCGACTATCTCAAAATGTAACATCAACAATTCACCATCTAACATCATTATATAATGCCAACTTAAAGCATTTTACTCTCCTACAGTGCTCACTCAGATTTCAAAACACAGACAATATATACATATATTTATTATTGCCCAGGGAAGTGCTACTAGTACCATAAAATTTACTTGTCATTTGTCAGCTAAATTTCAAAGTTTTAACCAAATAAAAGACTAGTACATAACAAACCGTTTAACTCCCATTTAATCACAACATAAAACAAAACATCCAAAATGTGACATCTGGGAATTAAACCTCATCAACTAGCTAGCTCATCAGTATTTGTTTTCTGAACAAAAAGAAGGTACATATTTTATTTTCAGCAACTTCAGCTTTAATTCCACAAATGCCAGCTCCAACATCCAAAGCAATGATGAGAATGCACACAAACAAGCCTCCAAGTCTGGTCATTTTTTGAGCTCAATGTTGAAGCAGATGACTGTTATTCACTCACTCTTGTTGCTATCTGAAACAGTAGAGATAATAAATAGTAACAGATGAAGAAAAGTTTAATTTGCAATGGACTTTTCTTATTGATTACTTCAACATTTAACTTTCTCTCCATTTTGGAGTTGTTTATTTGTAGATATAATGGCTTCTTCTTTCTTGAGAAGGGAGATAGATTCTCTAGATGGGCGCAGAAGCAAACTCAAAAGCAGCGAATAAAACAACTCAGGAGGGAGGTGTGTATGTCCAGACATCCAGTGTATAGTGTGTGGTGTCTCCATTGTCAAATGTTCACTTTTCATTATTCCAAAGGTGAGCAATACGAGTAACAACGTGATTGAGCTTTTTGACTTTATTCTTCTCATGTCTCAATCTCAGTCTCTCAAATCCAACAACAACAACAACAATGACAGACGTTGCTATAATACCATTAATGTGGAGTCCGTGAATATTCAGAAATAGATAGTGTTCTCATATGTACAAGAGTGCATAAAAACGCGGAGGACTCAAATTTTATTATTTTGTTTTTGAAACAAAACCAAAAAACAAAATTTTGTGAAAACATTAAGCAGAAATAGTTGGAGAACGGATAGAACAAGAGGGGCATGGAGAAAATAAATGACTTTATATATACACAAATTGTAAACACACTAAAATAATACCATAACAATATTAAATTAACAATATGAACTCATTCACAAACTTAAACCCTAGCCTCCTCTTTTCTATTTTTTCTCTAGAAAACCCTAACCTCCATTTAATTTCCTTGGAGGAGTTGCCATCGATTCTTTTGTCGATGGTAAGCCCCAATTTGATTGATTTCTACTCTAATTATTAGTTTTGGTTTTACATTTACGCAAACAAAGTTAGTCTCGTCTTTTGTAAGAGTTTTTTTATACCCTTATTTAGGGTTTTTAGTCTCTTTCTAGAGTTTTTATTCAATTGGTGTGGTATAATACGTTGGATGAAGATCGATTTTCAAATCGCTATAGCACGGGTTGTAAGGTTCTCCATCGATGATAAAGATGCAGAGTTATCGAAGAAAAATGCGGAGTCATCGAAAAAATCGGAGCCGAACGTCAGTAAGATTAGTATTAGTTATTTGGAAATTGAATTTCATATCTATGTTTTAGATCTACAATTGTTCAATCACGATTTTCATTGTAAGTGTCGTATGACTTGCTATTAATGAAATCGTTATGTTTGGTTTAAAAAAAAAAAAAAACAATATGAACTCATTCAAATAATATTATGCGTACACTAAAATTGTACATAACCACATTACTTTTAGCATACAATTTTACACACATTACTCTTATGACGCTAAACCATAGGCACACCAAAATAACACCATAAGTACACATGTGAGGAGCCTAAACACTTGAATGAAACATGGGTGGATAGGGCTCTAGGAAAGGGTAAGGGTGTCTATGCCTTGCTCATCCTTGAAGCCAATAAAAGTGAGGAAGACAAACTCATTCACCGTCTTGTGGCCTTGCTCATTGGACGGTATGCCGATGTTTTCCCGGGGGAGTTGCCACTCGGTCTACCACCCATCCGTGGAATTGAGCATCACATTGATCTTATTGCCGAAGCTCCACTCCCGAACTGAGCGGCTTACCGCTGCTACCCGGAAGAGACCAAGGAAGTACAACGACAAGTGGATAAGCTTGTTGAGCGAGGGTATGTATGAGAGAGTATGAGCCCATGCTCCGTGCCGGTGCTACTTGTGGCTAAGCATGATGGATCTTTCCAGATGTGCATGGATAGTGGAGCTATCAACAATATCACAACCAAGTACCGCTACCTTATACCGAGGGTAGATAACATGCTTGATGAGCTACATGGAACCCGGATCTTTTTGAAGATAGACCTTCATAGTGGCTACCATCAGATTTGGATGCGTGAGTGTGTAGGGGATGGGATCTCCATGCTTGATGAGCTACAAGCAAGTTGACTGTATACTATTATCTATTTACAAATGTAACCCAAAAAGACGACTTGGGTAGTGAAGAAATCACACTTCTCGATCTTGCTGTAGAGTTTTTGCTTCCTCAAAATCTTGAAAACTTGCTTGTAGCTCATCAAGCATGTTATCCATATAATCCTACAAGCAAGTCTCGGAGATAATAAGTAGGGGCTACATCATCTTTTTATCCATATCGGTGTAGGGGTATTAGGTTCAAGCTTGGGTATGGAGAGAAGTGTCAAAGAAGGAGAAAAGGAGCTTCAACAGGCCACACGATCATGCTACAGGGGTGCCCACCATTGCTGACGTTGACTGTCAGTTTTTTTAAATTTTTTTTCCTTTTGGTTTCAATAGCTCTACCTCCTCTCTCTTTGATTCATATATGCAGAGGATAACTACAAAGTAAACCATGGTTTACCTTTGAAGACATCCATGGATATCTACAAAGGTGAACCATGGTTCGCCTTATAAGACATCCAGAAAAGACGTCCACTGCTCATACTTTCTTTCTCTACGAGCCCCCAACTCTCACCCTCATACTCCCTCCCTCTCACTTTCCAAACCACCACCATTCCAATACCATTTGCCGAAGAGATCTCAAATGCAAATGTAGTATGCAGTTTCAAAGATCATGTCGGAAGAAGTTGCCTGTAAATTTGCAAAAGAACTAGGTATCGACATGGTTGTCCTGAACCCAAGGATGGTAATAGGTCTCATGTTGCAGCCAATTTTAAATGTCAGTGTTGCTATTGTAGATGTTGGACATATATCTGCCTTTGAGATCCCTTCGGCAAATGGTATTGGGATGGTGGTGGTTTGGAAAGTGAGAGAGAGGGAGTATGAGGGTAAGAGTTGGGGGTTCAAAGAGAGAGAAAGTATGAGCAGTGGATGTTTTTTAATGTCTGGATATCTTATAAGGTGAATCATGGTTCACCTTTGTAGATATCCATGGATGTCTTCAAAAGTAAACCATGGTTTACTTTGTAGTTATCCTCTACGTAAATCAAAAAGAGAGGGGGTAGAGCTATTGGGGGGGGGGGGGGGGACCTGACAGTTCACATCAGCAATAATGAGTCCCCTTCTTTCTCATAAATTAGGACCTCATGGTCCTCATATCCTTCATGGTCAATTTGCATTTTGGGCCATCCTTCATGGTCAATAACCCAAAAATTAAATGTAATTAGGCCATAGCAACTTTCTTGGTTCAACCAATAAATGACCCAACTTGTTTGTTCCAATTCAAATTGTCCGACGGATAGACCAAAATACCCTGATTAACCATGTTCTTTTATGCGGTGGGTAGAGTGTGGTAGCGGTACAGTGGGTAGAGTGCGGTAGCGGTGCGGTGGAAATTGGAAAAAAAGTGTGCTGAAGTGTGATGAATTGTAGTGGGAAATTGTGGTTGGTAGGGTAGGTATTTTTTAATTTGAAATTGGGAAAAGTAAATTGAGTTGGTATTTTCTGAATTTTAAATTGGAAAAAGTAAATTAATTTTTTTAAAGCAACTTAGGTTTGTAAATTGGTTTTTTTAAGCAAATTTTAAAACTGCATAAAAGAACATGGTCTGTTGGTCTTTTCAAAAGTCCTTTTTTGAAAAAAGAATCAATAATCAGTCTCTTCACAAAGTCAGTTCATGGGAAAAGGTTGTTCATATCTAGATCCCCCAGACCGCATTGAAACATGTTTTTCATGGAAGTTGGTTGTTGTTAACTCTTTTCCAAAGATCAGATAATGTAGGATTCTCATCCAGTTACAGCCTACTCTCTCTTCATAGCTAACAGATTCTGAACTGAGCAAGTGGAGAAAACATAACATACCAACTACTAAGAAGAGAAGCAAAAGACTATTAAGAGACAAAAGATAAACGGAGTTGAAATATGGGTCACCCGCACTGACTGAAAGTAAGTTGACGAAAGGTATTTTGATCAAGTCAATTCTAAAAGCCACAATTTTCACCAAAAAGTTAAAAGTTTGTAATTGGCACTAAGGATGGAGTATAGAAGTCACTTTACAAACAAACACAAATCATAACTACACCGAACCTCGAGGCATATAGATGTAAAAAAAAAAAAAAAAAAAAAAATCTGAAATTTTAACACAAATAGAAATGAACATGATGATGGATCCTTTCACTAATTACAAGAACGAAGTATGAAAAGTGAAAACAAATAGAATTCAAACATCCAAACCTTGCAACTAATTACATACAGTTTTGAGTCTGACGGGAGTGTGCAACATTCACATATGTCCAAGAAAGATTCAAACAAACCCCAAACGAGAGAGAACAGCGAGCAAGTTTGTCAACTATATATATGATAAATGTCCTTTCACTCAGCCACAGCAGGCCCCACCTTGAGATGTTGAGGGACCACCCCCAGCTGCATTTCCTTGTATGCCACCATAACCAACTTTGATGCCAAAGGACTGCACATACGTAAACAATTAGAAAATCAGCAAAACACACAGAATATTACACGAAGAACAATCAAAACCAAACCAGATATTTAACTGTAGATTGCCTGGCTAACAACATATAATCGTACTCAAAATGCATCCAGCAAAATCAAAGTTGACCACTCAGACAGCTGTGAAAAAGCCTCGGTCTGTCGGATAACGTCAATATATTCAACAGAATATCAACTAAAATATTAAAAAGGCTGGTAAACAGCCTTGTCAAAAGCATGATAGAGAAAGCAGTCAAAGAATTAACAGCAAAATGTAGTGCTTGCCCCGGGTAATAAAAGGTGATGGAGAATGAAGCAACACAGAAAAGTATACTCATTGATACAGTTCTGAAAGGTAATTATCGCTGGTGATTATACCAGCATGCGAACCCAAACACGACCCCCCCCCCCCCCCCAAAAAAAAAAAAAGACAGAGAAAGAGAACAAAGAGGAAAATCACCCACAACCCCACACAAGACAAAAAGTAAAAACTATACACCCATAGGAACAATGAATAAAATCAAAACATGGAAAACATCACAAGAGAACCAAGTTTCAGTGTTGGTAATAGACAGCAACTTCGAGTCTCTCTGTTTCCTGAACCTTGACTAAGCTTGCACAAAAGTTGGCTTCGCACATAATCATAAGGATGTAGCCGTAAGTACTAACTAATACTTATCTGCATACCCATCATCATTGCACGTAGACTGTTGGGAATTGATGTCAGTGGAAAGAGAAGGGATCACATAAGAATGGCATCTGAAGAGTAATCCTTTCAAAGATACTTAGATCCCAATCAGAGATAGTTTGGTTACAAAGCACTTTGCAGTAGTAAAACCATTGTTGTGAGCAGGGTAATAACAAGATTCACTTTAAGTGCAGCAAATCTTCAGAACACATCAAGTAAGAGACAGTAGAAGCTAACCTCATTTGACACGTCGAAGACTCCATCCTGAATTTTCTTATATATTGTGGCAGCAGTTTTTATGAATGCCTACACATCATAAACAAGCAACCAGAAAGGATGGAGGAGTAAGGATCAATGGTTAATTTAAAAATAGTAGCCAAACAATAAGCTTATTTGTTGGTCCCAACCACAGAGGAGATGAACATGTTTGCAATCTTGCCAATGAGTATTCAATACGGGTAGATAAGCTGTCATAAGTCCACCATGACAACATAGATTATGAATGGACAGTCTCATCTCACCTTAAAATGACAGGAGGCTAAATAAATACACCACAGGTCCACAACCCCCCCCCCCCCCCCCCAATGTGGGTCTTGCTCATGGGGGCCTGGGGAGATCTGATGTAGGCAACCTTACCTTAGCAGGCTTTTTTCTTGCTGAAAGACTGATGCTCGGAGATCCACCAGAAAACATTTCAAAAGAAGGCTAACTAAATACAAAAAAGGTAAATAAGCAGAAATATAGTAAGAAATAATAATGTTCAAGTACCTCCTCAACATTTTGAGCAGTCTTTGCGGAACACTCCATGAATAGTAGTCCATGTTCTTTAGCAAATTGCTCGCCTTCCTCAGTGCTTACTGCCCTCCGATGTGCAAGATCACATTTGTTACCAATAAGCATGATTGTCATGTTAGCATTAGCATGTTGCCTTGCATCTTCTAGCCAACTAGCAAGGTGATTAAAAGTCTCCCTCCTGCATATAACCATGAATTATATACATCAAGCAGATGGTGTAATAAGTTCAAAGTATCTGAACTTTTAAAACTGTAACAGAACTAGAAAGGCCCCTTCGTCCTTTACACACATCCTTTACACACATCAATTACCAGGTTATAGTATGTATGTATATATATATGTGTGTGTGTGTGTGTGTGTCTGTATGTCTGTATGTATGCATGCATGCAAGTATGTATCTATATGCATGTGTGTTGTGTGTGTGTGCGCGCGCTTAGAGAGAGAGAGAATAGCCTCATATGCTCACAAAAAGCTATTTCTCATACGATCAACTCCTACAGATATACATACACACACACACACACACACACACACACACACACACACACACATATATATATATACATGTGTGTGTGTGTGTGTGTTGTACATACATACATGTATGTGTGCGCACACGCGCGTTTGACACACACAGACACTTGTCATAGTAGGAAGAAAAACCTATAACAAAATAGTACGATCCATTCAGCTTTATCAGTTCATCTTCCTCCTCCTTTTTTTTTCTTTTTCTTTTACTTTCTTTTTCAAGGCCAGGCAGGTGTCAATTCATAGATGAAACATCGACGAATACATATCTTGAGATTTGTCCAAGACAAACCCCAACATCAATGATTACATAACATGAGATTTGTCTACAACAAACCTCAACCAAACTTGCTCGGAACCTCAATGGATAAATTTATCTAGATGTATCCATCTTCTATGTAGAATGCGAACAATAAATCAGCAGCATTTGACAGCAGCTATGATTTGCACTATTCACATAAGCGAAAGTTGAAATTCTTTTTAGCTTTTGATACCATCCTTCGTGAAACTCCTAAGAATCCAAGAAGGAGACTTGCCAGCTTAGGTGAATTGGGCAGAAAAATACTATATGCAATTTAGTTATGATCATTAACAGCCACCGAGAAGGACACACCAGAAAAGTTTGTTAATGTATTGCTAAACGTCAACAGCACATACCTGGTGATGTCATAAACAAGAAGGGCGCCTGCAGCCCCTCGATAGTATGACCTTGTGATTGATCTAAATGATTCTTGACCAGCCTGAACCAGAATATATTCACATGTCAAAAACAAGATACGTTCATGCACATCCAGCATAAGTAATTCCCTACAATGAAAAAGGACAACACAAACCGTGTCCCAAATCTGCAACTTAATGGGTTTGTTATCAATTGTGATCATTCGAGCCCCAAATTCAACACCAATAGTAAGGTCGTGTACAGGCTGAAACCTCTTGTCTGTAAACTGCAGAAGAAGACATGATTTCCCAACTCCTGCATAACCAAACAAAATTGTGTAAGGGTGCATTTGGTTGGTCAATAACCCCAGGGAAATGGTCAATTTTCCCGGGTTGACTTATTTTCCCCATGTTTGGATGCGAGTTGACTTCGGGAAAGTTTTCACGATAGGCCCACCATTTTCTCCATTTTCCTAGGGAAAATTTCCTTGGGGGGGGGGGGCTAAGGGAAATTTTTCCCAGGGAAATCTTTCCCATGGAAAATTTTCCCCGGGAAAAATTTACCTGGGGTTCCTACCAAACACTCCCTAAATTGTAATTCTGCCTGAAGCAGAGGTATTTTGGGGAAATTTTTAGAGCCTGAAGCAGAGGTATTTAGGGAAATCGTTAGAGCAGTAAAATTAAACTTGAAGAACATTATTAAAGTCTCCGACAATGACGAATCATGATCTTATTAAGCAACATAATCTCCATATGTAATTTAAGGACAAGATCCCCAAGAAAAAATAATAATAATAAAGACTAAATCCCCAAGAAAAAAATAATAAAAAATACTAAATCTTTGGGCATTTGTTTGGTCAAAAAATTATTTGTGTCTCCACATTTATGATTTTAGCTCTTAACTACTATTTTAGTTCTTGGAATTCGGCTTACTTATTTTGCAAAAAATTCATTAAAATATCAGAAATTGAAGAACGGGAATTAAGAGAAGTTGAGTAAGAGTTATCTATGTTTTGGGCCGAACTAAATTTCAGAAAATTTTATTACTAAAAAAAAAGGAAAAAAGAAACTAAACACTCCTATTCACCACCCTCCTATTCCAAGCATCAGATGGATCATTGCCATAAAATTCATCAAGACTGGACGGCCTGGATCCATTGAAGAAAGATGGAAGCGGCAACTGATTTGAGGAGGCAGGTGAAGAGGCCAAATTTAGGGTAAGTTTAGGTTTTAAAGTAAGTTTAGAATTAGGCGTTAAATTTGGTTTAATTCCAGCTTGTTTAATTCTTCTATTGATTTCAAGTCCATGACTTGGATATACATTTAGTTTCATGTATTGATTAAATTGGTTAACTTTCGAGTGGTGGTGAAGAATTCAAGCTTGAGCATGTTAAACTTGGATCATAAATCTTACGGTTTAAGTCAATGATTTATGAATTTTAATTTGTGTTTCAGTGTATTTGAATGTTTGAGATGTTGATTTTCAGGGTTTGCTTGCCTCAGATCTAACATTGTGTTGAATGCCATGAAGGTCAATTTCTGGGTTCATTGGTAATGTTGAACTCTGATGATTTCTGGGTTTATTGTTGGTTAATTTGTTTTGTTTATTTCAAATGTTCTGGGTTCCAGTTGTTGATTCTAGCTGGTTTCAAAAATGACTTTTTCAATCCCTCTTTCTCTCGTTCCTTTGATTTTTTTTGTTTGTTTTTAAGTTTGTGTTTCTGGGTTGCTTAAATTGGGCTTCAACAACGCCATGATTGTCCCCTGTTTTCCCTTGTGATGCTTCTGTTTCTTTTTTGTTATGTTTTGCTTAGTTTTAGTAGCAAGAGTAGATGTAGATAGGTGTTAACTTTAGAAATTTAGCAGTTACTCAAATCGTATTAGGGGTTGTCAGATTAGATTTGATTGGGTTAAATTAAACCAATTAGGTTCCATATTAAATCACTTAGTTTAAGGTAGATTAAATTGGCCAACATAGATTAATTTAGAAGATTATTGGTAGACTAAACTTGTTTAAGTTGTTTTAAGTAGTCAAGACTCAAGTGTTGACTAAGTTACCTTCAGTGGATAAGATTTAATAAGTTTGGTGTTTCTAGACTTAATTACTCTTTTCCATTATTTCATGAAATTATTTTTTAACTTCTTATTACATATCTAGGGATGCCTATTACTCAAGGAAGGTTCAGCTTGATTGTCCCTGGCTTGTTGAGAAGATGATTGCTAAGATCCAACTCTGGAAAACAAGCAACTGCTCTCATGCAATTATGCTGGCAGTGTCAACCTCTCCACTAGTGTTCTCATGGGAATATTTTCCTTTTGGGATTCCATTTTTATTATTCCTCAAGATGTTATCACAAAAATCACAAGCATTTGGAAGAACTTTCTCCAGGGTGCAGACTCTCATTACTCCATGACCCCCCCCCCCCCCCAACAACAAAAAAAAAGAAAAAAAAATCTCTTGTGACAGAGTTTGTCTCCTAAAGCTAAGGGTGGCCTTGTGATCAAACGCCTAGGGAAGTGGAATACACCTTTGATTGGAAAGCAAGTTTGGGCTATAATGCAACACAAACAACGCCTCTGGGTTAAATGGATTCATGGTCGATATATCAAAAGGAAAAGACTGGTGGAACTTCTCCCCCAAGGGAGACGACATATTGGTACTTGAAGAAAATCTGAAGGGTCAAAGAAAAGCTTAAGAGCATAATAATTGGACATGGGCTCGCCTAGTTTGGAACAAATTGAACAACCCTAGGCACTCTTTCAACAGCTGGCTACTCCTCCTGGCAAACTCCCCAGAGGAGCTATACTGTCCTTCCAATAACACATCTCAAGCCACTGCCCCTTTTGCAACCATGCTGATGAAACCAAAGACCCAGCTCTTTCATGAGTGCAATGTGGCCACCCAGCCAGCCTTGTGAGTGGCTGATGAGATGGCTAAACTTTGGAGCTCCGATGCAGGATGATTAATAACCGGAAAGTTAATTTAACTCACAAATAGGTTGGAAAAGCTAGTGCTGTAAACCTGTTCGACAATATTAAGAGAGCTATAAATATTCTGGTCTTCCAGAACAACCATCTAGACGTGCTCATCATCTCATCCATGATCAAAATCATGTTGTCTCTAGGCTCTCTTGCAAATACTCCAATTGTATAGAGCTCATATGCTGATGTATCTAGGCTTGCAGATCCTCTTTTAAAAGTTTTTATTTTTGCCCTTTGAAATGAAGTTTGTACCTCATTTCAAAAATAAAAAATATTTTAGAACTTAATTTAGCTAATTTTGAATTTTCTTTGTTTAAGTCATATTAGTTTAATTGTTTTTTAACCCAGACATTTCAATGTTCAGACTTTATTTAACTTAGCTCAAATACATAAGTGAATTCAGTATTTGAAACCCAGCTCCCTGAGGACAACAAACGTTTCCACCCTAGAAGCACCTACAAATAGGACTCTTGACAGAAAGTAGGAAAAACACATTGCTCTAAGCTCTAAATTCTGAGAACTTAATTCTATGCCTACAGTTCATAAACAGCCTATCGGATGGCTTATTGAGAAAAATGGCCTATTGGAAGATTTGACCAAGTCAAATAAGCTAAATAGGTCTTTTGTAAACAGCCTATTCACTTGGCTAATTAGGTCCAACAGGCTATTTTCGATAGGCATAAGGAGTAGCCTATTAGAATGACTGTTTGTAGAAATTACCAAAACCCAAAATTTGCCAAAAATTACATACATGTCATCATAAAATAATTGACATGTATTATATTAAAATTGATGACAAAGGCCAAAGGGTATAAATGGGATTTCTACAAATACTTTATTTAGAAATAGCTAATTTTACCAAACACGACTTTTCCAGGTAGTCAATTCAAACAACTAATACAAATAGTTAATCCAAACAACAAATAGTAAACTGCCAATGAACAACCAACGGTAGTTCGCCAAACAAGGCCAATATTTAGATGAAAAGAGAAGGGATAGGACGGGTTATCCCACTAACTTCATGATTCAAAACCTACAGTTAAATCATGTCCCTGCCCAGAAACTCAAACTGTGGAGCTTGCCCTTTGTTTGCGCAGATCCATAATTTAAAGGGTCAATGGCGTTAACGATAATTTGGCAAAAAAATAAAATCAAAAGTGAATGACACCAAAAGTCATTAACAAAACAGAAATTCAACAACAAATTTAAAAAAAAAAAAAGAACCAACACAAAAATAATATGACCTAGAAGGTCAAGTATTTGCATTAAAAGGAGGAGTTGGTTGTTTGAGATGGTGGTATCTGAGATGTTATGCCTCCACTACTTTCCCGGTTCAATTTGTTTTTACAGTCCAAAGTTGGAGTAATCAATGATTCCATAGCAACCTCATTAAACAATCTCTTTATTCTAAATTTAATAAAATAAAATTAGTAATTTCACCAATGCAATGAACAGTTTGTCACGAATTCAACAAATTCTTGATAAACACATTCTCTCAAATTTTCAAGGGAAATTGGATTTAAATAATATGATCTCTGGGTCATAGTAGACTTAATAATCTGAACTTTAGATTTGGTTTTGAATAATCTGAACTTTGTGCTCCTCAGATTCTAATAGCATGCCACCGAGTTAAGTTCAACTTAACTTGGTGGCGGGATGACGTGGCGGCGGCGGCATGACATACCTAAAATGCCCAGGCATGTACCACCGCCGTCATGTCATCCCGCCACCGAGTTAAGTTGAAATCGGTGGCGTGCAACTAGAATCCAAGGGGCCCAAAGTTCAGATTATTCAGGATCAAATCTAAAGTTCAGATTATTAAGTCTACTATGGCCCAAAGTTTAGATTATTTAAATCCAATTTCCCAATTTTCAATTTTCATCTATATATATATATTATAAATAGTTTAAGTATTAAAGTTTACACATTGTCACCAATTAAATTCAATATTGTCTCACCAATTCAAGATAATAATCATTTGCAAGTTTTACTCTCAACCTCCATACAAGTCGATAACACACAAAATTGGACAGTTAATCACAAGGTCAGCATGAGGCACATCTAATTCATAATAATAATAGTTATACTAGATCTGCCAGTTTCATAAGGTCACTCTCCTCCCCCAGGTCATTTCTCTCCATTGCCAATTCCAATCCACCTTTAGAGGGATGTGAACATGGATTGTATCCTTAGCGTAGCAATCACTAGAAGAGGCAACGACTCCATTGGTGTAGAGGACTATTTTTTTTTTTTTTGCCTGAATGGCCCATGTCTTTCCTTCAGGCCAATGATGCCACTCATATGACTCATTTGTATTTCATTGAGGTCATCAAGCTCCACAACAAAGGTTAACAGTGTGAAACCAAGTCACAAAATTCTTGAGCCATTTTTGGGTGACCTTATAGAAGTGGGTGACTTTAAAAAAGTGGGCACCAAAGTTAAGTATAACACCACTTGCTACCCCCAAAAATATACGGAAAGTGGCAAACTGAAGATAAACAGGAATTTTTTGCCGAGGTCTTTCCTCAAGTCCAATGTGAAAGCTTCCTATTCTGAATTTTCTTAAAACCACCACCAAACTAGACTGTAGGAGTGCCAACTTTAAAGAAGAGTACAGAGTGCAGCATTTAGTGTCCCTTGAAATAACCCCAAGGACCTTAGGAATCAAGCTGAACATTGTAGCTTCTAGATGCATTGAAGAGATCTAAGAGTTTCACACCAAATTTAAGTAAAAAATCACCCATCTACGATGTTGTCGAGCTTCCTTTAGTGTTCTTGCAAGAATAATGACCACAGCTACTCCTACCTCAACTTGCAACTTGCAACTTGCTCGAAGACCATGGAAAAATGAGGCCAGGCCAATCCACGCCGAAACATGCACAATGGATCAGTTTTGGAGTTTCGCAAATACCATATTCACCCTATCACAAGTGCTTTATAGAGCACGACTGTTGCATTTAGCATTTTAGATTTGTGTAGCATGCGGAAACAAAATTGTATTTTAGATCCCTACAAAAGATTAGGATCTTGGCATCCTTCAATGCTTCATCAATGTGGTGAACTTGAGATCATACTTCAATGATGATACCTTTGGATCATACATCCGTACAATTTGGTGGAAAATTCTATCCAACCAGCAAAAGATAAGGGATATCTTCTACCAAGGGTGCCCCACGGGCACTGATATCTAGAGAAGTCAAGGTATATAGTAAGGTCCACACCAAAGTCCAGCCACAACTATCGCATACAATGTCAAGGGAGGCCAAGGTCCACAACAAAGTCAAATTCTAACTATCAAGGATGTTGGAAGACCAAGGTACCCCAAAGAAGCTCAACACCAAAGGACAACCAAAAAAGCCCTAAGTTTGGCTCAAAGACTACAAGGATTGTCAAGTACAGCTGTACAGATAGTTTGAAAGCTAGGCTATCCAAGTTTAGGATGACGTAGATTCACAACCACACTTTGAAGTCCTAAAACATGTCTAGTTTAATACCATTCTCAACGTTGAGCAAATCAACAGGAAAAGGCATATTGAGGGAACTTTTTTCCCCAAAAACAATTTATTTGGGGCAACTTGGACTGTTTCACTTTTAAGGATTGTATCTCAAGATACGCTAGGCCAAGTTTTATGCACTATGTAGGCCTAGAAAAGCACCATATGTGCCTAGAAAGGGCATACCGTTAAGCTTTCCAAGGATCATGTAGGGTTTATAAAAAGACCTCACAATCTAGTAGAGACACTAGAGTCTAGACATTAGGGACCATTCTCAGTGATAGTGAGAGCTACCATTACTCCAAAATGTCATTATCCACATTTTGTACTATTTATTTCATTTCTTGGAATTCAACTTAACACTTATCCAAATCCAATACCAAAAATCCAGACACCGGGCAAGTTATGGTGGGGTCTGATGTAGCAAGCCTTACCCCTGAATTTTTGTAATTTACAAGGACTTGTTCCAATTGACCCAAAATTGTTTGCTAGCTACTATTCCATGAAAATCGTATAGGAGCATTGGAGAATTAGTGAGGCATTTTGCTTTAGGCTTTGTTCTTTTGGTGGGTTACTACCCACTTTACCCAACCCCGCCCAAATTTACCTATTTGTTCCCATATTTTCTTTACATTGGTAGGGTGAAATTGGATGAAATAACATTAGGTGAATTAGGGTAGAAAGACATAAATTGTGGGAAAAATCGTAATACTTGAGTGAATAGCAATTTCCAAAAGATGTGACATTTGTAGTGATTATGTACCAATCACTAAAAAGAGGCTATTTTGTAAAAAGTGCCTTATACATAATTCTATATCTTGGAAGAAAATTTTCTAGATTCATTCTAGTGTGGCATTCATAACTCATAACCCAATTAGCATGGAGCCATGGACAGCAGAATACAGGAAATCCTTAGAAAAGGAACTGTAGCCTAAAACCTTTGGGTTGAAAGACATTTGTCCACGTATGCCAATTTCATCAGCCAAAGAGCAAGCTTTCCAATCACTTTGAATCCCCCAGTGTCTTTTATTCCTTTATAATAAGCAACTTAATGCTGTTAGGTTGATGATGAAAACTACAAACACTATAAAAATTGATCCTATAATATTCCTCTTAAATTCATATATTTTTTTAAAGCATTGGTTGGACAAAGACTTCAAATATTCCAAGTTAGCCTGAATAAGATAATATCACACATTAACTTTCGCAATCCAACTCCTACCAGAACATTGATCCGACAATTCCAACAATGTACTTCGAACGTATCACCCAAACGAATGTGTTCATGCAGTGACTGCGCTGCCGTAAAAATTGCAAACAACTAGTTTTCCAACAGAAAAAACAAATCAAATCATACGAGATCTAATAATCCAGCAAAGACCCAAAAAAACATTCCAGCGACAAACTTGATCAACTTGAAATATTTCTGAGCTACAACTGAATTTGAACCCATCGTCCCAAAATCAATCAGTCGGAATTATACCAAATGAATTACGCCAAAACAAGACGAATTCCTCAAAGAAAAAACATCAACAGATTATCCAAAAAAGAAAGAAAAAGGAGGAAATTACCCGTATCTCCGATGATGATGTACTTGAATAGGTAAGCGTACGACATCGTAACTAGGAATAGGATTGCGATCGCAAGAGCACCGCTTAGAATTGAGTGATTGAAAGAGATCGAAAAGCGATCAAGCTTGCCAACGAAGGTAGAGAGTTGAAGGCTGAGGAGAGAGAAGGAGTCAGAAAGGTCGAGTTTCCTCCCTTCCTCCTCTTCTTCGCGAGACAGCAATGAAGAGCAACACGCTAAGTTTTTCTTTATTTTTTTTTCTATTTTTTATTCGGGCCGTTTTTTCATTTTTATTTGGTTTTTAGAATTTTCATTTTTTTTCATTTTCATTTGGGTTTAGAATTTAATGATGGGGGGCTATTGAGCTGAAAGTGACCCCCCGATCCAAACCAAAATCAACTCCCCAAATTTTACATCTAAATTTTGTAATTAAGGGTATGTTTGGTTGGGATGAAAATCATTTTTTGGTGATCGGAAATTATAGAAAACCATTTTTCAAAAGAATAATTTTCCTTCATCCCTTTATTAATCATTTTTTTGACTCCAACCTAAGGAAAATTATTTTCTCCCTCTCTCCCATACTCTCTCTCTCTGTATATATTCTCTTTTGTTCTCTCTCCCTTCTTTCTCTCTCTCCATCATTCTCTCTCACGCACTTATTTGAATATATCTTTCTCATCTTTCTCTTTCATACATCCATTTTGATATCTTCTCTCTCTTATTTTTCTCTCTTCCACCACTCTCTTTCCTGCATCCGTTTTAATATTTCTCTCTCTACTTTCTCTCTCTCGACCACTCTCTCTCATGCATGTTTTTAACTAGTCTCTAATATCCCCTGCGATGCACGAGTAATTTTTCAATAATTGTAAGGAAATTCCATTTGATAGGCTTCAACTTTTGTCTATTCTAAGTTGTCAACCACTTTTTAAACTATTCCAAGTGGTATGCTTATTTTGAAAATTATTCCATCTTGTAAGCTTCTTCTTGTACAGTTGTTAAAATATTGCTCGCAAAATTTTCCTCCTCTCTCAATTTCATTTAACTGTCCCTATCAATCTCACATTTGACTCACTTGGAAGAATATTTAGTGTTTGACAATTAGGAATAGCTTTTAAAGTGTTTGACAACTTGGAATAAATTTTTATATTTTCAAAATAAGTATACCACTTGGAATAATTTTCAAAATAAGTCTACCACTTGGAATAGTTTAAAAAGTAGTTGACAAGTTGGAATAGGCAAAAGTTCAAGTCTGCCAAATGGAATTTCCTATAATTTGATGTTATTTATTTTCTAGAGTAATTTTATGATAATTATTAATCTAATCTCATAATTAAAATGTTATTTTTTATGGAATAAACTATCGTTTGAGTTGATTTTATTTCATGACCATGACAATTATAGTAAAAGGTTTAATTTTATTTGTCTTCATAAGAATGATGTTTGTTTTTTGAAAAAAATTGTTACGAAAATAATAAATGTGACAATTCTATATTCTTATTATTTTTCATTTTATATCTATGGCTTTTAACCTCTTTTTCAACTTTTTAATCTATATTTATTCCAATTTCTAATACTTTTTTTGGTAAGTTACATATAATTTTAATTTTTTATTGTTAAAATATATATAATATTAATAGTTTCAATGAAATTTTTTTTTCTAAGATATATAGTTATTAAAAAGAATACAAAACAATAGGATAGATTTTTCATGAAAATTTTACTTTAGTATCAATTATTATATTTTATTTCTAAGGTTCTGATTATAATATTATAATAGTAAATCGATGAAAGGAAAAGTAAAAATTGCTCTAGTTTTGTATTAGATATTGGTAATTTATGTATCTATACTATGACCTTATGCATTTTTTTTTCTTTTTTGAGAAAAATTTAAAATGTTCTAATTGTGTATGCATTAAATATTAGTAACTTATGCATGACTTTAGGTATTTCTTTTTCATTTTTATTAATATTATATTATATTTATGAATGTAGTAATAAATTATGTAGGTTTGGAATTTGTTTTGTAATTACCAAACCTTCTAAATTATTTCTTTTAGATTTGGATTTTCCTTAAGAGCTTGTCTTTTAATATATTTAATAGATGATGGGGGGCTATTGAGTTGAAAGTGACGCCCAGTCCAAACCAAAATCAACTCCCCCAAAGTTTACCTCTAAATTTTGCAACTTAGAGACATTGATTCTAATCGATCCACTATTTAGAAATCGTTCGTTGCTATCCCACTCCGATAAAAATGTCACTAAATTAAGAAAAAGTGTAAAAAATGTCACCATGGTTACATATGTTAACTTCGTGCCACTGAAACCTGTTAATAAGGACTAAAATACTACTACCTCCGTTTTTATTTATCTGTCGCCTAGGGAATTGTGACAAAAACTTTGACCGTTAATATCTTAATTTGTATAATGATTCATCATACAAAATTGATGTCATTAGATTTGTTATAAAAAAATGCTATTAAAAAAGTATAATATTATAATTTTTTATAAAAATTTTATATTAGAAATTAGTGATTAAAGATTGGCACTGAAAACCGTAAATGACATATAAAAAAGAACGAAGGGAGTACTTAACATGCTACGATAAGTGAGTAACCTCTAGTAGCAAATAAAAAAAAACTCAAAAAAAATAGAAAATATTAATATCCTTTAATCTCTTTAGTTAATAACTTAAATAACTAAAAACACCTAAAAACTAACTTGTGAAAGTTTTTCAGTTTTCTTTGCAAGGTCTTGTTGATAATGCCTCAAGGACCAGATCTAGCACTGAGCACAGGCTTTATGCCAGGCATATGTCTACGCCAACCCAATGAGACACTACAGGGATTAGCAATACAAGAAGGTGTTATGGAAGATTGCAAAGTCTACAACTAAGGTGCAGATGGAGAATATTGGAAAGGAGTTGTATGACCTTGACCAAACTACATGGGGAATGCTTAAAAGGAAGGGACTTCACTCTTCAGCAATTTTCTAAAGCCTACTTCAATTCACATGCCAAGTGTGACTTAGTAAACAACATCATAGGTGAAATCTTCAATGCTTTCATCACTAAAACTAGGTATATGCCTATTGTTTCAATGGAACTAGAATTTCAAATATTATGAAAAGAACAGTTGAAAAGAATGTTCGAGCTTCTAAATTGGACAACCCCATAACCCTTAAGACTAGGAAGACACCTGACAAGAAGATAGGGAATCAATGTTTTAGGAGGTTACTAAGGTGCCTTGTGTCTATTTAGTGTCAATAATCTATGGGCTAAGGAATATGTTATCAATCTAAATTCTAAGACTTGCACTTGTAATTTATGGTGACTGAATGAAATAGCTTCTCCTCATGCAATTGTTGTGATGAGGGATGAATGGCTTAACCCTTCAAATTTTGTCCATGAGTGCTGGCACAGGTCGAGGCAGCAACCAAAGGGCAAGGAAAATAATGTTTGGCCCACCACGGGTTGTGGTGTAGGTACCCTAAACCGTGGTGCTTCACCACAGACCATGGTACTTCACCACAGACCATGGTGACCTTGTCACGATCTGTGGTAGTACCCAACTGCATACTTAATGTCCAACAACTATATTATCCTAATTATTGAAGGCATAATCTTTAATTAACTTCAGGATTTGACCTTCAATAGCTATATTATCATATCCCATATGATCAATTGACTTAGTCAAGGTCAAGATTCTCATTAAGGGCCTTAATTAAGTCATTGGCCAAAGGGTTAAGGTGGTGAAGGATGACTTCTATAAATAGTATGTATGTATATAATGAGAAGGATCAAATTGTGAGCATAGAAGCATGGCCAATCTCAACCATTGGTTCCAAGATCAAGGGTAGGTATAAATGGGGTGTTTATCTTTATTTATAGGGGTAACTAATTATAATTGGCTGGAATAAAAGATTTGATTTTTTTTTTAATTTTTTGGGATCTCACATGAGTGAAAAACCCAAAGGGCGTGTGTGCTGCTTTGAATGCGACTGCAATTCCCCTCCACGCGAGTCCATGCATGACTAAGGGAGCAAGAAACTTTTGTCCATCCAGCTTCTCCGGTGCATTTTTTTTTTTGGTGTTGTTTGCATTAAAGCTTAGAGCCACTACAAAGGGTCGCCTACAAATTCTCCATCTCCATTCTACTTTTCTTTTCTTAAACAAAGTCGACAGAGCAATAACTGTTTTCAAGTAGTTCAATTGATAATTCGTAACCTTGGATACATAAGGGGGAATTTCTGGGTTACGGTGGTCAACAATGGAGAAAGGAGATGAAGGAATGAGGTAACATGAAACTTGTGATGTGTTCAGAATGCATGTTTGCTCAACAGAAAAAAAAAACTGTGGGTGATCATAATCACTAAAATGGATGTTCATTGCAATATATTGAAATCTTCAATTTCTTATGATGCGTCTTTACTTTGTATGAAAATGTCCGTTGGTGGGTTAGGAAAATGGTAGAAATGTTGATGTTCATGTGATTGTTCATACTTAATATAGTTGATGTCAGGCCCGACCCTGGGGGTAGGCCCAAGGGGCAACCGCCCATGGCCCACGGCTTAAAAAAAATTTTGGCTCAAAGTTTAGGGCCCCATCCATGTAATTTAGAAGTATTATATGGGCCCAAATTTGAAAGGCCCAACAATCAAAGCACACCTCCTCACTTGGCCGCCTCAAATCCCGCGCATTCATGTTGCTTCTTTGAAAAATTAATTTTGGGGCCTCAAATCCCGCCCATTCATGTTGCTTCTTTGAAAAATTAATTTTGGGGCCTCAAATCCCGCCTCAACTTTACTGCCTGAATCACTTCCCCATAACAATCGGCATCTACGACTACTCATCTGCTTCTTCGTCCTCTCTCCATTTCTCTACCCTCTTAAATCATGAATTCTCCAAACTGCCGGTAATTAATCAATTGGAATTTGGTTACAAAACCATGATTTCATCGCACCCCAGTTGTAGTTTATGCCACTTCTATGCTATATTAAACCCTAATCATCAATCCAGTAAAATTTGGTTATTCTTCTTTTTCTCCTTTTTTTCTCTTTTATTCAATCTATGCGAAGTATATACATGGCATGATGATGAGCTCCAAATTTGTAAATTAATTGATCAATTATCGAGGCATCAAGATTCTTCTATTCACAAGGCAATAGGAGATGAGTCTATTTAAATTGGGCTTCTCCTATGACAACTTCTACAGGTACCACTTCTCCAATTTAAGTAATCTCTTGTAAGTTTTATTATATTTGAAGTTTTCTTTGACTTATTTTTATGTTTTGTGACCATGGTTTATCTTGATGCCCACCAACTATTCGATGAAATGTTTGAGTGGACTGAACTAAACCAACCATGCATGAAATTTTGGGGGACTGTGGATTTCTGGATGAATGATGGCCAGACAAAATGAAATTATGATAATGGACTAAAAATAAGAATTATGAGATTATCATTACAAACTCAAATCAGGGCTGTAGGAGTGAGTTTGAAGCAAGGGGTGGATGAGGGTTTCAAAATATGGGACATACGCCTTCAACTTTGACCGAATCTGTGATGGTTGTGTATTGATAGGAGTTTTTGGTAATCAAAGTAGGTCAGTGAACTTGGCTGGAATTGGGTAGTGAGATATTGTAAAGCATAGCATGAAAAATGAAGGTAGGGTATGAATTCTTGTTGTACCCAGTCCTCCTTCATGAACACTTTTAGTTTTGTGCTATTTGACATCTTAATAATATAGGGTAGGGCCCTTTCACAAAAATAATAATAATAATAATAATAATAATAATAATAATAATAATAATAATAATAATTAGTGAACATAAGATTATCATTGCAAACTTAAATATTGATACTGATATAGTTGAGTGTTTTGATAAAAAAAGAATGTGAGTTCAATGGCAAAGAGCTAAAATTCTATAGGAAGAAAAGATATCTGCTTGATTCTATAGGAAGAAGAACGACTCTTACAGTTGACAACTATGGCAGTGATAAAAAGAAAGGGGTGGGTGCGATAGAGAAGATGAGGTGTTGTGTTGGTGGATGGGTGCTTCAGCTGGCATGACAAATGTTGTGGTGCGGTGATGTTTTGGACAGGGATAATTGGCTGCCATAAGGGTAGTGAAAGATGGCTGTAGTTTTTGGTTTTTTAGGTTGCTTCTTTTGGTGCTGAGAATTGTCTTTTCCTTATTGGGATATTGTAAGTGTTATGACACTTTTGGGGCACTTTTTGGGGCTTTGAATGTTGTGTGGTGTGAGTGCTTTTGGCATTGTATGCTTCTATTTGAATAAATCTAAGGTCTAATGACCTTTATTGATAAAAAAAAATAATTGATGTCAACTTAATATAAATTTGAACTGTGGCATTTTGTTTGTTAATTATTCAACGCACTTTTGTAAAAGGGCCCCAATATAAAAATTGGTGTACTATATTGCCCGGGGCCCCAAAAATATCAGGACCGGGCCTGTTGATGTTCATGTTTGATGAAGCGAATGTTCATGTTTGTAATATTTGATGTTCATGAGTCTTTGAGTCGATGTTTATAGTATTCAATATGTTGATGGTCTTTGGGCGGCTAGGTCTGTACATATGGTGTCTGTTGGATTTTGGGCTCATAGTCAATATATTGGATGTTTATGGTTAATATAATTAATGTTCATATTTGATGAGTGGTTATTCATGTTGTCATATTGGATGTTCATGGTAAAAATTCTGATGTTCATATGTGTTTTGAGTGAATGTTCATAATGTGTGTGTGTGTGTGTGTGTGTGTGTTGTTCATGTTGGTATTTGAGCTCATAATCAATATATTGGATGTTCATGGTTAACATAATTAATGTTCATGTTTGACGTATTGGTTATTCATGTCATATTGGATGTTCATGGTAAAAATTTTGATGTTCATATGTGTTTTGAGTGGATGTTAATAGTGTGTGTGCGCTGTTCATGTTGGTATTTGAGCTCAGAATCAATATATTAGATGTTCATGGTTAATATATTTGACATTCATGTTTGACGTAGTGATTGTTCATGTTTGTTATATTGGATGTTCATGATGAAAATTTTGATGTTCATATGTGTTTTAAGTGGATGTTGATGATTGTTTTTGATGTCAGTGGGTGTTGACGATTGCTTTTGATGTTCATCACTGAGTTAATTGCTTTTGATGTGCAGTGCTGCAGCTGGTGGTTCGCAATTGGGTATAGGCCCGACATTGCTGCCCCCGCCCGTGCCGCACAGTTACCAGTTGAACGACCATGGGGAATATGTTCCAATTTGTGCTATTGAATCATGGGTGCTGACCGAGGGGATTACATTTGATGACATTGAAGATGGGAAGAAGTTTTATGAATAGCACGCTATTAGTGTGGGATTTAGCGTCTGTAGTTACAGTCATACAAAAAACAACAAAGGAACTTAATGGAAGGCGTTTGTCTGCTCAAAACAAGGGTGGACATTTGGCAAGAAAATGACACTGACTGTTTACGATGAAGGACTCATTGGTTCAAACACAGACGAAACGTATGAGCATCAACTTGACACCGTCGGAATAGATGACCTTGTTATGCTAGCGGTTATAAAAAGACGTCGATCTGAAAAAAAGGAAGGTTGTAATGCAAAGCTTACATTGATATCAACTAAGGAGGGGAAGTTCATTGTCGCAACATTCAATGTCGGCCAGAACCATGAACTTGCAACCCCAAGCAAATGACATCTAGAGATGTCCGTGTGCAATGTTAGTCGCATTCATATTGACTTGATGAAGAATTTTTCTAGAGCAAATATTGGTCCGTCAAAGTTGTTTCACCTATTTAAGAAGACGGTGGGCTCATACGACAATGTTGGTTGCACACTTCAAGATATGCGGAACTACTAGCAATCGTTGAAGAATGTGTTGGTTGACATGGATGTTGATATGTTTGTTGATATATTGAGAAGGAACAAGGAGAGAGATCCTGGGTTTTATTATGCATTTGAATTTGATGAGGACAACAAGTTGAGATGCACATTTTGGTGTGATTATGAAAGTATGAGAGATTACACATCATTTGGGGAGCTGCTTTTGTTTGACTCAAAACGCAAGATAGATAAACATCACCAATGGTGTACATGAGCATAATTGAAACCCTCCTAAACACTAAATTCAAACACCCTAATCACATGTGAACATCAACTATATCAAAATCGAACAACACCATATCACAATTGAACATCAACAACGGTATAAATGAACATCACCCATACCCACATAATTCAAACCCCCAAATCACAAATGACCATCAACTATATCACAATTGAACATCAATTTAATATAAAGGATTATTGGACAACGATAGTATGAACTTTGGAGGTACTGGACAATAATAATACCAACAATTTTATTGGACACTAACAGTACCAACTATAGGCCAATTTTCCGCAATAGTATGAAACCGAGTTGGTATGTCTTTGACTTGACAAAAAGACAACGTGTCGCGTAATTATTTGAGTTGGAGGTCAGAGAAAGTGGAAAAAAGGTTAGTTGTGACTTTTTTTTTTACCAACTAAGCAATGTTAACCAATTTAGCTAAAAAAGCAATTAAAGTTTTATTTTTACATTATTGTTTAGCTAAGTTGATTAATGTTACTTAGTTTGCCTAAAAATATTGTCGTTAATGTTTTTTAACTTACTCTAACCTCTAACTTAGACAATTAGGTGATACATTATCTTTCTACTAAGTTAAACACCTATCAACTAGGTGATGTACTATTGCTGGAAAATAGGTGCACAATTGGTACTACTAATGTCCAACAAAATTGTTAATATTATTATTGGCCAAAACCCCCAAAGTTCATATTATTGTTGTCCAGTATTCCTAATATAAATGAACATCACCATGCCCAATAATGCAATGAACATCACCAAGCCCTAATTACACACACAAAAATTGACTACGTCAAAATGTACATTAAGACTAATGTAAATGGACAACATTGTCCAACAGGCTAATCTGAGATGACCATTAAGATGTGTCTTTGAATTAAGATGAACATAAATACATTAAGATGAACATCAATACTAACAACATGAGCCTCATGGATACAAACCAAGATGAACATTAAGATGAGTCGATCACTTTAAACTGAGATGAACATTAAGATATGTCTTATGCCCATCATTACCCAACACCTAAAATGCACAAAAATTGCTCAAAATTAAGGAATTTCAACTATCATCAACCACACTTACAGTGTGTTCTTGCTCCGTTCCTTCTCTAACTGAATCCCTTCTTTCGATGTCATGTTCAACCGTCAAATTCGACTTTTATCCTGACAAAAACACCTTCAACAACTCAAATTCCAACCAAAACTTTACTCAATCTGTACTAATATCCGATTAACCCCCCAAATTTTCAAAAAGAACAAAAAAAATTTGCAAAACCATACCTTTCCACCAGTCGAGAATCGCCTAGGGTTTTCTGGGTTTGAAACTGATGTTCAACAAATCATTCCACCTAACTTCACTCTCACTCCCGCCTTTTGATTACCGGATGGATTTTCAAAAAAACGAATGATGGTGGTTTTGGGGGGAAGTTGAACGCAATTATGGCTGATTAACATTGGTGACTCGCATGCTTTTGCCTTCTCTCTCCTCTCTCTTACCCTCTCACGCGACTGCTTACCTCTTTTTTAAAAAAAAAGTCCCCAGCCAATCAAATCTAAGAGCACAATTTATAAATAAAGATAAAAACCCGATTTATAACTACCCTTGATCTTGGAATCAATGGTTGAGATTGGCCATACTTCGATGCTCATGGGGATGGCAACGGGACAGATCGGGGATGGGGGAGTATATCCCCGTCCCCATTCCCCATTCCCAAAACTCGTCCCCATCCCCGTCCCTATCCCCGCTTCGGGGAATGATTTCTGCCCCATCCCCATCCCTACGGATTCCCCATCCCCAACGGGGATCCAACGGGAATTTTTTAAAGTTATCCAAAATCTAACCACGGTTTTTAACATGTTGAAAATACAACGTATTTAACTTGCTCAAGCAATTATACATCAAAATCAAACAATAATACATCAACAAGTGTTATTCGGAACAAAAATACAATAATACATCCTCAAGTGTGAATCAGAGTAACATAAAGGTTATTTGGTAATTTATCCTTGCTATTAATATATATATATATTGAATTAGAATAAAGGTTATTTGGTAATTTTAAAATTTTCGGGGACGGGGATGGGGAATTTTCCCCGGCAGGGAAAATGGGGACGGGGATGGGGAAAATTTTGTCCCTATCCCCGCCCCGTCCCCGAGCGGATCTTGAAAAATCGTCCCCGTCCCCATCTCCAATGGGGGCGGAGATTTTTTCCTAGAGCGGGGCGAGGCCCCAGCGGGTTCGGGGATTCCCCGCCCCATTGCCATCCCTAGATGCTCACAATTTGGCCCTTCTCATTATATCTATTCCCTACATACATACATACATTCATACATACATACATACATTTTTTTTTTTGGAAAAATCGGAGAGATCATTCCATTAACAAAATATGTTTACAAAAGCATACTCTAGGCATACCTAGAGGGGCTACAATTTAAAAACGCCCAACAATTAAAGAATTAAACTCTATTTCCACTAATTCTACTCTGAATGTCTATCAAGATAAATTCACTAATCATAATTGGAGAGTGAATTTTGTCCTGATGATTCCGTTCAAACCAAACAAAATATATATATGCTGTAAAGAAAAGGAAAATCTGATGCATTCTCCTCTTCGACCAATCAATTTGCATCGCATGATGACGAATCTCCAGCCAAGTAATATTCGGCCTATGCATTTTGCTCAACACTCTATTCCAAACCGAGACACCAAATTCACATTCCACAAATAAATGTTGATGAGTCTCCTCAAACTTCCCTCACAAAACGCATCTGTTTGCTAGGCTATACCCAAATTTTTTCATTCTGTCCAAGGTCGTCAACCGGCCAAGAAGGCAAAGCCAAGAAACAAAGGAAAACTTTGGGACACGAAATTTGTTCCATACTATATTATACCAATCAACTTGACTATCATGATTCAGCAAAGAAAAATAAGATGAATGAATAGAATATTGACTCACACACATAAGTTGACGTAGATCATCTCGAACCCGAAGTATGTGTCGCCAATACCAACTTGCATTTTGCCGAACCATGCAGTCAAGGAAAGGCTGTCGTTTCAAGTAAATATGGTGTACCCATTTCACCCAAAGAGACTCCTTATGCATTGAAACTTGCCATGCCAACTTTCCCAAGGCCACCTTGTTCCATACATAGATATTGCGGATATTCAATCCACCCAGTTTCTTAGGTAAACAACATTGTTCCCAAGCCACTGGAACATGCTTAGAATCACCACACAGAAACTTGTGACAAATCTTGACTATAGAATCAAGAACACTTTGTGGAAGGATGAAAATTTGAGCCCAATATGTATGAATAGAAATCAAAATACTATTAATGAGCTCAACCCTCCCAGCATATGTCAATCTCTTTACTGCCCAACCACTCAATCTCTTGGTCATCTTTTCAATCAATACTTGACAGTCATGCCTATTAAGTCCAGTGGGTTTAACAGGCACACCGAGGTAAGTAAAAGGCAAAGAACCCTCCTTAAACCTCGTACAGTCAATTAGTTGATCCTTTAAAAATGAAGAAACTCCAGCCAAAATAATGGAAGACTTACTTTTATTTGCTTGAAGTCCAGCACAGTCTGAGAATTGCTGAACCGCCTCCATAAGAGGTTGCACACTTCTCAAATCTCCATGACAGAATAATAATAAGTTATCAGCAAAGCATAAATGTGCCAAATTAAGAGATTTGCACATTTGATGGTGTTTGAAATCCTGATTACAAGAGATCTCATGAATTGCTCTCCCAAGATACTCCATCACAAGGACAAATAAAAGTGGAGACATTGGATCTCCTTGTCGAAGACCCCTACCACTAGGAAAATATCCATATGACTCACCATTAAACCCCACCGAAAATTTTGCACTAGATACACAAGTCATAATCCATTGGACAAAGCGCAAAGGAAAACCGAAAGCTAGTAATAGATTCCTCAAGAAATCCCAGTCTACAGTATCGTATGCTTTCTGAATATCTATTTTGAGAAGACAACTAGGAGGGACACCTTTTCGGTTGTAGAACCTGACAATATCCTCTGCTGTTAATATATTGTGCATAATGGATCTATTAGCAATGAATGCTGACTGATTCTGATAAACCAAGTTTTCCATAACCAATCGAAGTCTCAAACATATAAGTTTAGTAATCGCCTTGTATATAACATTGCAGCAAGATATAGGACGCAAATCAGAGACAAATTCTGGATTAGATACTTTGGAATTAAAGCCAAAAGAGTGGCATTTAATTCACCCAATAAATGACCAGAATTAAAAAATCAAGTATAGCATTTGATACCTCATCACCAATAATCTCCCATGATGCCTTGAAGAACATCGCATTAAAACCATCTGGGCCGGGGCTTTTTGAATTGTCCATAGAAAAGAAGACTTGCTTGATCTCCTCTTTGGAAAAAGGTCGTAAAAGATTCACAGCCTGTTCATTAGACAAAACTTTCCCCATATATACAGTTGAGGCTCTCGGCTTCCCAATACAAGGATGCTTGTTGAAAAATTCTTGATAATGATCAGCCAAGAATTGGCCTATCTCCTGATTCTGTTCCAAAATGCGCCCATTTTTATCTTTCAAACACAAAATTCGATTCATATAAATTTTTGTCTTGAGCAACGAGAAGAAGAAAGCTGAATTTTGATCTCCTGAATTCAACCAAATTGCTTTAGTCCTCTGCTTCATCAAAGAGCTAGCGTCATGAAGAGTGTTAAAATAAGACTGCTTGAAATCTGCCAGCTGCTGCTTCAAAATAGAATTGTCCCTATGTACATACATACATACATACATACATACATACATACATACATACATACATACATACATACATACATACATACATACATACATACATACATACATACGTACATATGATAGGATCGAAGAGCACTCAAAGCAACAACAAATAATGAAAGATAATAGCGGAAAAGAAATCAAAATTTGACACCAGAGATTTAACGTGGAAAAAACCCAAAGCGGGAAACAAAACCACGAAATCGATACACTAGTAATATGAGGATTACAGATACAACTGTTGTGTTTCTCTCTATCTCACTTGATATTTAAGAGGAGAAACTGAGACCAATTATATACCCGACGGCACCCTAGGTTACAACAATAATAACCTAATTAATCCGCCACACAAAACCTTGGGCTTCAAAGGACGCATGCAAAGGCCCAAAAGGTGCAGGCAACTTCAAGCTTGGCGCGGGTCGCGCCCATAATTTGCCCCTTCTGTCTTGGGCGCCGGTAGTGTCCCGGAAGGCGCAGGTCGTGCTTGAGTTTGTGAAGAGAGACGCGTTTAGCCGAAGCGGGTCGCGAGTAGCCCTAGGGGACGCAGGTCGCGTCACCCTTCTTCTCGAAACTTAAGGCGCACCTGGCGCTTCTTTGAAGCGGGTAGCGCCTCGCTTTTCCTCCTTCTCTTCGTCTTCCTATTTTGGTCTCCACACACAACAATCTCCCACTTGGAGACCAAAACCTTCAAGATCCTCAACTTTTCAGCACAAGTTCCCCTAGTGCGCTGACCAACCTCTTTATCAGTTAGAGAGGCCTATTGAGGCCATACAGAGCCTCAATTTCCCAACATCCACTGGTTTGGTCAACATGTCTGCTAGATTTTTGCTACCTGCAATCTTCTCGAGCTTTACTTCTCCACTTTCCACCAATTTTTGAATGAAGGTGTTATCTCCTTCTGATTTGCTTCGTCCTTGAGTGTAACACTGGATTCTTCATCAGCTGAATGGCACTTTGGCTGTCACAATGAAGAACACCATCCCGCCCTTGGTCAAGAACCTCCAAGAAATCTTGCAGCCATATCATTTCCTTGCCTGCATCTGACAGGACAATATATTCTGATTCTGTAGTCCACATAGTAATGCATTTTTGCAATCTTGACATCCAACTGATTGCCGAGCCATTAAGAGTGAACACATAGCCTGTTGTACTCTTGCTCGTACCGAAATCCCCACTCAGATCAGCATCTACATAACCTTTCATATCAAGGTAAGTTCCACCAAACATAAGACAATAATGGGAGGTACCTTTCAAATACCTCAACAACCATTTCACAGCTTCCTAGTGCGATTTTAATGGATCGGACATGAAGAGGGATACCGCTCCCACTCCAAAAGCAATATCCGGTCTTGTACAGACCATGGCATACATCAGACTCCCAACTGCTCAAGCGTAAGGAACTCTAGCCATGTATTCTTTCTCCCCCTTGATTCTGGGTTGTTGTTCCTTGGATAATGTGAGCTGGTTTGCCATAGGAGTGATTCTAGGTTTCGTATCAGCTACACTGAACCTTTCAAGCACCTTGTTGATGTAGTCCTCCTGAGACAACCTCAAAACTCCTTTGTCCCTGTCTCTGGTAATCCTCATGCCAAGGATTTGATTTGCAGCTGATACGCCAGAAGTGTACGGGTGTAGGTGTAGCATGTATCAAGGTCGTTCCCACAAGGACTTTCTCAACAACACACCAAACTAGCCCTCTAATTGATTGCTAAGTCGATCGGGTTTTGTTTATGGATCAAAATAATGTTATTGCTATTCACTACTAAAGGCAAACAAACAACTATTCACACGAATATCGAGATTAATCAATGGAAAAAGACGTTCAAGGGATAAAACCTAAGTCACTCTATGAATCAAACAAGTGGATTGAACATGTATGTCACTAATTTCGTACATTTTAGGGTCGATAATCGCATAATGTCTTTCGTAGCGAGCTTTTGGCAATGAAACAAATTGCTTAGTAAAATTAATCACCTACTTTCATGGTTATTTCAATTTTATCTAAGTTAAAGATCGAACTATCAATGATCCCTAATTACAAAATCTTCTATGTCTAGTTCATTTCATAACTAGTTTAATCCTAAGGGTTCCGAATATCGAATTTCTCCGTTCGGTACTTCATTCAACAATCTAATTCCATATTTTTTATGGCCAAACAAAAACAATGACATACATAATCAAAGGATAAATAAAATGCATTCAAACTAGATAGACAACTTGTTCAATCCAATAAAACTCAATCCATAAGAGAAACTAATTGGGTTTATCACCTAAACTAATAAAACTACTCACTAATCATGTCTAAACTACAAAAACACATAAATTCTATTCTAGAAAGAATGGAAATCTAAAGAGTATGAAGAAATAACCAAAGATGTGCAGAAAACCCTTGAAAGAATTTGGTAATTGTGGACTTTTGCTCCTCCAACACCGAATCGATCTTGAGTAATCTTCAATCTTCAATTTGCTCTCAAACTCTTGATTATTATGGGATTATGGGAGATGGATGATGGTAGAGATAGAGATGGATGGTACGGAAGGAATGGATGGTGGTGAATGGTGGTGGATGAAGGTGGATGGAGGTGGATGTTGATAAAAAAAACAACCGAATCTTGCAATTATATAGCCATTAAGAGCAGTCAAAATGGCAAAATCGGCATAAACAGAGCCAACACTGTCTGTGTTGGACCCAACATGGGTCGTTTTAATGGTTTCTGGAGATATTGAACTCTCTGGAGGCCAACACGGACCGTGTTCGGTTCAACACTGGTCGTGTTGACTCTTGAATTTTCTAGGTCATCTTGTTTCGGCCATATCTCCTTCGTCCGACGTCCGATTGACTTGGTTCTTGACTTTTCTAAAATTCCTAGAAGTCTACTTTTCAATGGCATAAGCTTCAAAGTCATAGAATATGTGTGAAAAGTTTAGTGAACAAAAGAGTGGACATATATTAGTTTTCGCACACTTTCTGCTATCTTACTCATAACTCTTTCATCTCAACTCGCAATTAGGCTTATAATATATCGTCGGAAAGCTCTTTCAATGAGAAACCAAGGAATGAATGTGAGATTTGGAGTTTATATCATTTAATCTACACAAATTGTACAAAACACATAGAACTCAGTTAAGATAGTGAAATAAAGACATAAAAGATCAATTAAGCACATTAATCCCCAAATTTCACTATCACAATGCTCCAAATATTTAGTCAATATATGCCCTTATCAGCAGCACCCAAATCCTCCATCTCAAACTCTTTAGACATCCTCTCCTTCCTCTCCTTAAGCCAGGTAATCTCCTTCATATTAGCTCCTGTAATCAACATATTATCCGCATAGAGAAGCAAAATAATGTAAGAGTTAGCAAAACTCTTATAATAACAACACTGGTCCTTATCACTCCTCTTGAACCTGTTGTCGCACATGAAGGTGTCAAACTTGATGTACCATTTCCTTGGAGCTTGCTTCAACCCATATATACTTTTTCGAAGTCTACACACTAAGTGTTCCATTCCATGGAACCTCATATCCCTCAAGTTGCCTCATATACAAGTCCTCCTCCAAATCTCCATGCAAGAAGGCTGTTTTTACATCCATCTACTCCAAATGTATATTCTCAACTGCAACCATACTAAGGATAGTTCTAACAGTGGTTAGTTTCACAATAGGAGAGAAAATTTCATTATAATAAATACCTTCCTTTTGTGAAAATCCCTTAACTACTAATCGAGCCTTGTATCCCACAACACCATTAGGCGCATTCTTGATCCTGTAAACCCATTTATTCAACAAAGCTTTCTTCCTTGCAGGCAACCTGGTCAGATCCCAGGTTTTGTTTTTCTCAAGTAAAGCAATCTCATCATCCATTGCATGCTCCCCCTTGGATCGAGCCTCAACCTGCACAACTTCAGTATAGGACTCTGGCTCACCAGTATCTTCCAGTAATAAGTAATGCAACGATGGAGAATATCACTCAGGTGAATTACCTCTGGTAGCCCTTATGGATCTCCTCAAGGTGGTGGTAAAGTATGCTCATCATCGATAGAGCTTTCAACTAGCTCATGTGGTTCAGGCTCATCAGCAGCATGATCTGAAGTCTGGTATGGAGCCTGATAAGTCCGATCTCTGAGCTGCGAAGCTGCCTGTGGTTCCTCTGTTACTACTGTTTTCTTCTTAGGCACACCAAGTTTGACAGAAAACTTGACCGTTTTCGGTTTTCTCACCTCATCTCCCACTAACTTCTTGTCACCCGAGTCATTTGATGCCTGCCAGTCTTTATATAACACATTCTCATTAAAGACTACATCATAGTGTCTCAACATCTTTTTACCATCCCATAACCTGTATCCAAAAGCGTCAGTCCCAAAGCCAACCAAATAACACTTTTTGGACTTCAGATCCAATTTACGGAGTATCACACTTGTCAAGATCAATCTCACATAAGTTGTACAACCCAAAATACGAAGAAAGGAATAATCAACTTTCTTTCCACTCCATACCTCCTCAGGTACCTTCATATCTAATGAAACTGATGGACTTATATTAATTAGATATGCTGTTGTGTTCACTACTTCTGCGCACAAGTACTTGGGCAACCAACATGAATCCTCATGCACTCGGCTCTCTCGTTCAGAGTCCTATTTATCCTCTCTACTATTCCATTCTGCCTTGGTGTCTCGGGAACAGTTCTCAATAATCTAATGCCATTTTGATCACATTATTTCACGAACTCCTTATTTTCGTACTCCCCTTCATTCTCCGTCCTCAAACATTTCACCTTCAACCCAATCTGTGTCTCAACCCGTGCTTTCCACTTCAAGAAAACATCAAACACATTAGACTTTTTTGATTT
Source organism: Portulaca oleracea (assembly GCA_029582165.1). Taxonomy (NCBI): domain Eukaryota; kingdom Viridiplantae; phylum Streptophyta; class Magnoliopsida; order Caryophyllales; family Portulacaceae; genus Portulaca; species Portulaca oleracea. The sequence goes on from CM055890.1 coordinate 19,879,387, forward strand.
CCAGAAAATAAACCCCTACTTTCTGTAGGACCCGGAAAAAGTGACCACTTTTCCCGTGAATGCGCTACTTAGGTGATCGGGAGCCGACTAAGGTTGCTTAATCCTTAAATAAGGATATTTTTATTTTCAAAATTCGTTTCGGGGTGATGAAACTTTATTTATTTACAAATCCGTTTTTTATTATTTAAATACTCGAAATTACACCGAAATATTTTAATAATGGTTTAAAACCGGCCAAAACACCAAATCTAGGCCCAAGAGGAAGCAGACGGGCCGCCAGAGGCTGTCAAAACCCGCGGGGATTTTGACAAGCCTGGACTGGGCCGTCTGTTTCCCTGGGCCAGAGAAAGGGGGTTGGAACTGATAAAACCCACGGGGTTTTATTGGTTCCTAGCCCACTTTCTCTCGGTTGAGAAGAGGATGTTAAACTATTTTTTAATTATTTTGGTGTAAGTTCAAGTATTTTAAATAATTAAACGGGTTATAAAAGAATTAAAGAGTCGCCAGCCGATTTAAGGAAACCGACAAACCATAAAACAAAATAACTCCGGTCTACGAAACCCAATTCTAAGTTCGGGGGTAAGGTTACGGATCCGAGAATTATAAGAACTCTCAGATTCGCTTGTTAGAAAACAGACTCTACTAAAATCGATATTGAAATGAAAAAGAGCGGGGAGAAGTTAAATAAATTTCACAAAATTATATTCCGAATCATTCAAATGTAAAAAGAAAGGTTTTACATAACAATGTACATGTAAAGCGGTAAATGAAAATAATTTCATAATTGAAACAAAAGATGATCGAACCTCACTTAAACTGTTGGTATGGCGATGGATTGACCGGACTTCTCTTGACGGATCCTTGAGAAGGCAGTTGGATGAAATGAAGAAATGGGTATGGTGGGATAGGACTTGGATATGGATGAAGTGAATGGATAATGATAGTGTATGAGTGATTAGAGAAGTGGGTTTAAGAGAGTGTGGACATAAGTGGGAGAGTATTTTGATAGAGTTTTGGTAGTATGATGATGATAGTTGGTGAAATGAGTGGAAAAGTGAGGGGGTCTTTATAGATGAGTGAGTGAGGTTTAGGAGGGAAAATCATGGGGACACATCCCCATGATCATGCCTATGCAATCATAAAACCCCCACGGCTTTTGGCAGGTCAAGGGGGTCAACACATGTGGGCTAAAATCAAGGGGTTGCATGGATTATTATCATGATTTTTTGGCGCCAGCTTATGGAAACAAAACCCCCGCGGGTTTTAAAACCTTTCCCACGAATTGGTGACATAGCCGGATGAAACGACGCACTGCATGCTGAGCATAAAACCCCCATGGGTTTTAATTCTCGCTTGGGACGAAGGCGCTTTTGGGCATGCTTGTCCTGGGCTGCCACTGACTTATTAAAACCCCTGCGGGTTTTATTGTAGTTATGCGGTCTGTTTTATTTAATGGGCTTATTTTGCCAACTCCATGGGCCCAATGACCCATTTTGGTGTTTAGCCCGATTGACTTGCTGAATTTTGACGGCTCGGAATTGTGTTGGTGCAAAGTCCGGTGTCTACAAAGAGCCCCCACTTTGATCGAGTCTGAATAGGACGAAGGTCAAAGTAGCCTGAGGATATGACTTCGGATTACAAAGCCTGGGGTGATGCTTGGAAGCTGAGTCCTGCATCGCGATTGCGGGCGACACACGCCCCTTTGAGGATGATCTTGAGCAACAATGATGCTCTACTTGATTGTTGATGATAGCAACCTTTTATGCGGTAGCTGGATGGTTGTGGTCCCTTTTAGCGGCGACCGAGGTGCAACAACCTTTTATGCAACATCTGGGTGATGGTGGTCCCTTTTAGCGGTGGCCAAAGGGCAGCGACCTTTTTATGCGGCAGCTGGATGATGGTGGTCTCTTTTTAGCGGCGAACTGAGGGCAGCAACCTTTTATGCGGCAGCTGGATGATGGTGGTCTCTTTTAGCGGCGGCCGGAGGGCAGCAACCTTTTATGTGGCAGTTGGATGATGGTAGTTCCTTTTAGCGGCGACCGAAGGGCAGCAACCTTTTATGCGGCAGTTGGATGATGGTGGTCCCTTTTTAGTGGCGGCTGGAGGGCATCAACCTTTTATGCGGCAGCTGGATGATGGTGGTCCCTTTTAGCGGCGACCGAAGGGCAGGAACCTTTTATGCGGTAGCTGGATGATGGTGGTCTCTTTTAGCGGCGACCGGAGGGCAGCAACCTTTTATGAGGCAGTTGGATGATGGTGGTCCGTTTTTAGCGGCGACCTGAAAAATCACAAGAAAACGAAGCATTAGTTTTTCTGAAAATGCAGGATGAAGTATTGGTTTAGATTTTTACCTAAAAGGATTAGGAGCCTCGGAAATCCTTGGGCCATTACTTTCGGGTCGGCAATTTTGGATTCAACAGACCGTAACACTCTTGGGCCACGGAATCAGGCCACAACCATAACAAAACTCCCGCGGGTTTTGTTTCCATCTTTGGGCTGTTGAGGGACGTTGGGCCGTAAAACTCCGCCATGGAGTTTACAAAACCCCCACGGGTTTTGTTGCTTTTTTTTTCTTCTTTTTCTCCCTCGTGAAAGGAATCAAGGTGGGGCCCAGTCTTTGTGTGGATGAGAGCATGCCACGTCGTCATGTTCCTCTTTTGGGTGGCAAGGTGATGACCTTTGGATTTTCGACTAATGAAACGCATTTGGCATCTTGAGGCGGGTCCTAGAAACGAACGACTCATATTCACCCAAGCTTTCTATAAATTCAATGCATTTCATTCATTTCATTCATTCTCAAATCCTTCATATTCTTCTAGGTCCTCCTTCTCTCTAGAAAATTTTGCTTTTTGAAGAAAGTTCGGGTTTTGAAAGATGCAACCCCGAAGCCATAGGAATCCTCCTCTTCCACATGCGGCGGCATGGCCCCACGAGATGTCCTCTCAGCGCAACTTTATCACCGGTGCTGAGGCTGACCCTTCAGATCTCACCATTCAATCTTGGAACCATGCTTGGTTCTACCATTCTCATGGCAAGGTAACTCCTGAACTTTTCTCTTATGCTTAGTTTAGTGTAAAAAAATGAGCAAGCACGAATTTATTTTTCATATCTTGTCGATTTTCACTATTTTAAGCATGCTTTTAAATTGATGCATATTTTTGGATTTAAATAGTCCTTTTATTTATGCATCCCGACCGAAAACCCAACTTGTGAAACGAGTCTGAATAATAGTGAAAATCACTTCTTGGAGTCTACGCCGTGCATTCCTTTGGCATATACCCCAGAGTTGGCGTTCGATTTTCCTTGCCGTTGAACTTGGAAATTGTAGTTGTTAATGTAGTAATGGTTCCACCAACGCACATTTTTGTTGGGACCGTAGGCTAACGCTCGAATGAAATCATCTGTTTCATTTGAATTGATAGCCTACACAATATAATTTTTAGCAAAGTCGTCAACTTTAAGTCGACAACATTATGATAGTTGAACTAGAATCTTACTAATTCAATCAAACTTGATCGATCACCTTTCGTTTAAACCATTCGGGAAATTGTTTGCCAAATTTGCTCCACAAATCCCCTATTTGTGTGCGTGGATGTGATAGGCACATGTCTTCTTCAAATTGCCTTCCAACAAATAATTTAAGGTGTTAACTAGGTAATTAGTTACATTGAGCATGTACATACACATAGCGGCGTGCAATCGTACATACCTTTCATACTTTTCCAACAACTCACTATTTGAAAGAACATATGTATGCGCCGTAACAAACTCTTGTTGGTTGAGGAACCTCTTTCGACCCTCACTAGGCGCATATCCAATGTTTGAGGAAAACACATCAGGGAGTGGTTCGTTAACATCGTTAACGTGCTTCACATCAGGGCATGCGTTTCTTTTAAGTTCTCTAGACTTTGTTTGAACTTCGGGGGCAAAATATGCATCACAGAAGTTTGCTATCTCCTCTGTTAGGTATGCATTGCAGATAGACGATTCTACTCGTGCCTTGTTCCCCACTTTTTTCTTTAAGTGGTGCAAGAATCTACAATATTTTACAAGTAACAAACATTGATGTTTCCTTAAAATGCATATAATTCATCTCATAGTAACTATGAAAGATATGTAAGTTTAGTTGTACCTTTCAAAAGGATACATCCACTATACCGCATGTGTCCCTCCGTCGCTTCATAAGGAAGATGTACTGGAAGGTGTTCCATGACATTGAAGAAGGCAGGGGGAAATATCATTTCCAACTTGCATAGAATTTCCGGTATGTTTCTCTCTAACCGGATCATGTCACTCACATTTACATTAGAAGCACATAAATCTCTAAAGAATTGGCTGAGTTCAGTCAATGGTTTCCAAACTTTTTGAGGAAGTAGCTCCCTGGTTGCAATTGGTAACAACCTCTCCATGAAAACATGACAATCATGGCTCTTCAAACCCTGCAACTTTGAAATTTTGGGATCGACACATCTGCTCAAATTACTCGCATAGCCATCAGGGAGTTTGAGCCCTTTCAACCACTCACACAAGGCCTTAACTTCTTCTTTACCCATTTGATAGGGTGCGTTCGGCATAGTTTCGGTGCTAGTCCCATCTTGGTGATGAGTTTCTTGAATGTTTAGACGACGACGCTTGCAATGGGTGGTTTGGTCCCTACGCGAGTTCTTATCATCCTTCGTATTACCTTTAACACTCATGATTGTATTCAGCACTTGATCAAATACATTCTTCTCAACATGCATGACATCCAAGTTGTGTCGAATTTTAAGATCTTTCCAATACGACAACTCCCAAAATATGCTTCTCTTGTTCCAATTGTGAGACTCTAAATACCCATCAACACAGTTATGTTGTTTCGTGGAGCTCAGGAAATTACATACACGATCCCAAATTTGTTCCCCGTTCAATCGAGGGGGTGGAGGTGAATTTTCTTCTTTATTCTTTGAGAAAGCGCTCTTGTTTTTTTGAAATGGATGGTTCTCTGGGAGAAATTGTCTATGACAAGCGAACCAAGAATGTTTACTACCATGTTGTAACCATCTAGCCTTTGTGTTCTCCATACAAGACGACAAGACATTTTCCCGGTGTGGTCCAACGAAAGCATTCCGTATGCCGGAAAATCGCTTATGGTCCACAACACGGATGCCTTCATTTTAAAATTTTGCTTCTTGGAGACATCATACGTGTCAATTCCAACCTCCCATAATTGTTTCAACTCATCGATTAATGGTTGCAAGTAGACATCAAGATTTCCCTTTGGACTTTTCGGCCCAGGAATTAACAGGGTCATAAACAAGTATTGTTTCTTCATGCACAACCAAGGCGGCAAATTATATGGAGTTGCAATCACCGGCCAACATGAATACGTCTCGACCGAATAAATCGGAAGGCAAAACCATCTGCGCATAGCCCCAACCGACGCTTCGGGGTTCGAAGCAAATTCCTTATGGAGGGCATCGAAATGCTTCGCTTCATCGCCGCATCGGATGAACCATAGTTCCATCACGTGCATTCATTGAGTGCCACCTCATGTGCTCCGCAGATGTCTTAGTTGCATACAATCTTTGAAACCTCGGCCCGATCGGGAAGTAAATCAATTGCTTGTGTGCAATGCGTTTCCCACGCATCGTCGTTTTAGCATACCTATCGGCTCCGCAGTGGTCACACTTATCTAAATCAGCTTTCTCCTTCCAAAACAACACGCACCCATTGGGACACGTGTCGATTCTCTCATGTGGAAGTTCTAAAGCACCAAGCAATTTTTTCGCTTGATAGTAGGTGTCTGTCATCTCATTGCCAGGGGGACATACGTCTTTCATTAAGGTTAACAGACTGTCAACGGCTTTATTTGGGAGATTGTACTCACATTTTATGCTAATCATCCGTGAGACAACCGACAACAAAGACATGTCGTACCTTCATAGAGAGGCTTTTTGGAGGCATCGAGCATTTCTAAGAACTTCTTAGTCCCTTCCTCTGGCTCATCTTCCCTCGTATCATCACCGCAGCTCAAAGGCATATGGCCCATGGCATCGGTGATCATTTCTTGCATACTGTTGATACCTCCAGTACTAGAAGACCCATCAACAACAGTGTTAACAGTTTGACCAGTACCCTCGAGAGTGGCAAAAGTCTCTCCATGACTTATCCAAACATAATAATTTGGATGAAATCCGTGTTTGTACAAATGTAGCTTCACCGTATCCTCGTCAATGTACTTCAAGTTTTTGCATTTGCTACAAGGACACCTAAGTTTCCCCAAACTACTCATTGTTTTGCAACAGGTATAAATTCTTCATTCACCCTACGTACGAATTCCACACTAAGATATTCACCATCATGTCTTTCATACATCCATTTTCTACTACGTACTCTCCATTATGTATTTAACTGCATACAATTTACATATCATTGTAAGGGATTAAGTCACAATTCTATATTTAAACCCTAAAAATTTTACATTCAAAGCATACACTATTCTATATTTGAATTTCAAACCATAACCACACTAAGATCGAATTCACCCTAATTACTTACACTCAAATTCACCCTAAAAATTTACATTCAAAACACAATTCTAAATCAAATTTCAAACCCTAAACTTGACTAACTCTAAACAATGCCCTAAATTTGAATTTCAAACCATAACCACACTAAAATTACTCAAGTAATTACTCAAATTCACCCTAAAAATTTACATTCAAAACACAATTCTAAATCAAATTTCAAACCCTAAACTTGACTAACTCTAAACAATGCCCTAAATTTAAATTTCAAACCATAACCACACTAAAATTACTCAAGTAATTACTCAAATTCACCCTAAAAATTTACATTCAAAACACAATTCTAAATCGAATTTCAAACCCTAAACTAGACTAACACTAAACACTACCCTAAATTTGAATTCCAAACCATAACCACACTAAAATTACTCAAGTAATTACTCAAATTCACCCTAAAAACTTACATTCAAAACACAATTCTAAATCGAATTTCAAACCCTAAACTTGACTAACACTAAACACTACCCTAAATTTGAATTCCAAACCATAACCACACTAAAATTACTCAAATAAATTACTCAAATACAACAATATATATGAAATTTACAATTAAAAATCAACAATTTAACTAAAAAAATAAATTAGGGACTCACATTGGTGGTTGCCGGAGATGTTGGAGTCGGTGGTTGCCGGAAAAGTGCGCACGGTGGTCGTCGTCGCGTCGCAGCCGTCCGCCGATGGTGGTGGCGGAGTGACGGTGGTTGGGCGGTGGTCAGTCGGCGTGTGAGAGAGACCGAGCGAGATGGAGAGAGAGAAAATGAGAGTGCAACGTTATCGAATGAATTCTGCCAGTTGGGCGGTTAAAAATGGTCGGCGATCGATATGCAGCGACCGATAGCGAGGCAGATGTATTACATGTTACCGTTGTCGAAATTAATTGGGCTCGGCGACCGATACTCAGCGATCGATATGGTATCGGTCGCAATCTCAGCGACCGATAAAGTGGTCACTGCGACCGATACCATATCGCTCGCTAATTAGCGACCGATATTGTATCGGTCGCTAGGTATCGATTGCCCGTGTCGACCTGAGCGACCGATACATATCGGTCGCCTGAGTCGGTCGCCTTAGACGTTTCATGTTGTAGTGCGCCCCGACGTACCACTATAGTTCCTCCCCGTACAGAGCCCCCCACGCCGTTCTTCAGTAGGGGAGTATTCCTCTCGAGGTCAATCTCGGGAAGAAGTTAGTGGGTCTTCTCGTCCTCCCTTAGCAGCTATACCAGAGGGTCGTGGCAAAGGAATTCTGGTCGAGGGCCAACATTCATCCGGGTCTCATCGTAGTAGGTCCGGCAGTAGAGGTCGACATCCTTCGAGCATGGAAGAGGACATGGCTCAAATGTCTTTGGAGGAGCCTTTAAATCAAGGAGGGTCATATCACAGTGCTGGGTATGGTGGCGATACTCAGCCTCGTTCATATTGGGTGGAGGACGCTTCAAAGTCAAGCGCCACTTATTGGCATTCGCATTCTCGCTGCACTCTAACTTCGGCACGTTCTGCTCGTCGTGGTCGGGAAATAGTGGTGAGGGATCGTGACTCAGGTGCATCCGTAGGATATCCTGGTGGACTGGCCCTAGCGGATGACGCTACTTCACGTCCTGCACCCTATGACATTTCTTCTTTTGGCTCTGGTTCTCATTCTGCCAGATGGCCTGTTCCGGCTCCTGGGATGGGTCCTTCATGGCCCATGGGTTCACAAGAGTGGTCTGCACCCCAGCATTCTTGGCTTGGTGGGTCTACCTCTTCTGGTTGGCTAGCCCCCGGTTACAGAACCGGGCCTATATGGCCTACTCCATCTATCGAGTGGCATGTTCCCGATCACTCATGGTTAGCCGCTTCACGGGAGCCTTCCATGTCTTCACCGTCGAGTATACACCCTTCAGGAGTGCCCTTGTCTGAGCCATCGCCTCCTGTGCAGAATACTCCTATTCCTCCGACATTCTCGAGCTTGGGTCCTACACCTGCTCCAGATTACTATTTCTGGGACACTAATTTGTGCTTGGCTGGCCCTTCCAATGCTGGAACTTCGAATGCTGGTAACGATCTGGTTGAGGACAGCGGCAACTCGGGCTCCCTATGGTGACAACACTCATGCAGGACTCTTTCTACTTTATTTTTATTTTAATGCAAGACTCTTTCTGTATTTTATTTTTTTTTTATTTTATGCAAGACTCGAATGTATGCACAACTTTTATGCTTTATTAATGCATTTTCAAATGATTTTCTACATTATGGGATTAATCCCAATTAAACCCGCTTCCCCAAAAAAAAAGAAAATAAAAGAAAATGGAAAACTTAAGTGTCGGAGTAAACTCGAGCAAAAATTTAAGAACCGAACATCATTGGGCCGACAACAAAACCCAAAACATAAAAGATACACGAACGGGCCGGTTTAATTCCCTAAGGCCCAAGCAGATTTAGAAGATAAGCGGGCCGCACATTGAAGATAGGCCTGGACCACTTTAAAACCCCCGCGGGTTTTGTCTGCAGACAGCAGTGGGCCTGGGCCTGGTCAGGCGTGCGTGTGGACCTGCGACAATCAAAACCCCTCGCGGATTTTAATTGATTTTTTTTTCTAGCCGTTGTTGATAGCATAAATCATGGGATTTGAGAGCAACGGCTATATGATCATTTGCTGATTGTTTTGCTCCATTTTGATCATGGATAAACGTGTATAAATACCCCACCCTATGCATATGATCATCACCCATCATCTCTTCTTGAAAGACTCTATCAAAATTCTCCAAAAGTCAAAAAATCCTCTAAGTTCCCATGGCATTTGAGAAGAAATTTGCTATTTGGATGAGCACCTTGTCGAAGGATGAAAAGAAGGAACTCGGGAGATACAAACTGACGAGTTTATTGAGCCTTTGACAAGTGAGAGTGAATCACGACTTCCTTCGTGCGACAGAGACCTTTTGGGATCCAAAAATGCACGTTTTCCGTTTTACACTGAACGAGTTATGCCCGCTTCCGGAGGAGTGGTCATCTATTCTCGGGACGAATCACTTTGCGCGGCCGACGTCACCTCCAACATCGATTGATGTCAATAAACAGTACAAGGATCTGCCGTGTCATCCATCACGGGTCATAGGGAGTGCAATATTCGTCGAAAAGGTACACTTCCAAACTATAATCGAATATTTCCAATCTCCCAAAACTTTGGAATATGGCCCAATGATACGAGTGCGGGCGCTCGTATTATGTCTCCTCGGAGAATTCTGCTTCTATCATGGCGACCAAAGAACTGGACCAGCAAACCTCATCCAAATTGTGGAAGACATGGCCCGGGGCTCCAATCCGGTGCCATTGATGCTAGCGGAGACCATGATGGGCTTAGACGACCCGAATCCCGAACATGAATTTCATAGGAGCCCTCTACTACTTTAGGTATTTCTTCCTTCTTCCCCTTTTGTTTTTTTTTTCTTTCTCTACTGACTGTAAAACCCGCGGGGGTTTTAGACACATTTTTTTTCGTTAGTTTGGGGATAGTTGGCATGCAATCGTGACCCTTGCTAACTTTATGGACAGATATGGCTGATGGAGCATTTGGGCCTCATCGAGGAGCCTCGAACGTCTTCGGCGTTGGCAAACTACTATCAAAGGAAGAGGAAGTACACTGATCTTCGTTCGATAACGGAATAGATCGCATTTCTAAAGGAACCTCATGATATCACATGGTGGATCGAATGGTGGCACATTTTTGAATATGTGACTTGTGATTCACGTAATGCTTATGTGTGCATCGCTGACTTAACGCACATGACCTACTACTTCCTGGAGCGGGTGCGAAGGCAAATGGGTCACAAGCAAACCATTCCTGACCTGCTGTGTGAAGCCCCCGAGCAGTTGAAACTTCGTGGGTCAGTGATAGAGTCATGGTTAAAATATTGGGAGAGAAGACCAACTCTTGGGGCTCCATCGAAGACACACATATCACAACTTGCTGATGTCGGCTATCACGGATGGTTAATTGCGGCCGTCGAGTCTCGTCGTGCCGGAAAGGCGAGAAGAGAACAGTCAACTATGAAGGATAGGTTAGGTCCTCGCACATCGGTAAAGGATCGCCTCGGTTCAAAAGTCACGGCAAAAGATCAGCTTGGTCCGAGGGTGGAGACTCGAAAATCAAGTAGGCAAGTATATAGGCCTAAAAACAAAGAGGAAGGCCCAAACGAACTTAGAGACACAGAGACCGACCATGAGACCACTGGCGAAGCGGATAAAGTGAAACAAGATTAGGAGATGAATGGAAAGAATGAAGGAAATGAAGCTGCTTTGCCCAAATAATCTTTTATTTAATTTTGCCTTTTGAATTTTTTTATTTACAAGCAGTGTACTTACATCATTAATAAAGAAGGAAATTTGTTCACGATTATTGTGTTCTTGCAAACTTTATTTTCTTCTTTTCATGAGAATTTATTGAATATGCACCAAGTGTCTGAAAATTTGTTTTCCAGTTGCTTGGTTATATTAAGCATAATATCGCTTGAGTTGGTTTAAATTTGTGGGTTGAATCACATCTTCTCCATCCATAGTGGCAAGTCGAGCTGCCCCTCCTGGTAAAATATTCTTAATCACATAAGGACCCTTCCAATTAGGTGCAAATTTTCCCCTTGGGTCTTGTATAGGCACCCTCATTTCCTTAAGCACCAAATCACCTACTTGAAGTGAGCGACTTTTCACTTTCTTGTTCAAAGCTCGAGTGATCCTACTTTGATACACTTGTACATTGTGTAACGCCCTCAATCGCCTTTCATCCATCAACATCAACTCCTCGAACCTTGTTCTAGCCCATTCTGCTTCAGGCAATTGACTTTCCGCCACTATTCGTAGCGAAAGGATTGCTACTTCAATTGGCAGGACTGCTTCCATTCCATACACCAATGAATATGGTGTTGCACCGGTAGCAGTTAGTATAGAGGTTCGGTATCCCCACAAGGCAAATGCCAATTTGTCAGGCCAATCTTTATAAGTAACAACCATCTTCTTGATTATTCCTGCCACTGTTTTATTGGCTGCTTCCACATCTCCATTAGCTTGGGGCCGATATGGTGAAGACCGGTGATGCTGAATGTGGTAGGTAGCAAGCAAAGTCTCTACTTCTTTTCGAAAATGGCTTCCATTATCGTTGATAATCTCATGAGGGACTCCATATCGGCATATGATGTTTTGAAGGATAAATTTGGCCACTTGTTTAGATGTGAGTTTAGCATAAGAGGCTGCTTCTACCCACTTAGTGAAGTAATCGATGGCGACCAAGATGTACTCATGCCCTCCAGTTCCTGTTGGGTGTATCTTGCCAATGATGTCGATACCCCATATTGAAAATGACCACGGGGGATGTCAAAGTAGTCAAATACGAGGGAGGTTGATGCTGCAAATTGGCATACTCTTGGCATTTGTGACACCTTCGAGCAAAATCTAGGCAATCCACCTCCATAGTGGACCAATAGTAACCAGCTCTTTGGATCTTCTTCACCAGCATGCGCCCATTCATGTGAGGCCCGCACTCTCCTCCATGCACAGTAGCCATGACCTCCTTTGCACTTTTAGCATCGATGCACAACAAATTGATGCCTGTAGGTGATTTCTTGTACAAGCGATCTTGGATCAAGCAGTATTGTGCTGCTAAAGATCTGATTGCCCGTTGCCCTTGAGCATCTAGCTCAGCTGGATATTCTCCTTTCCGAAGAAAATTATATATGTCGTGAAACCATTCCTCAGTTTCTTCTTCTTGTGTCTCCAATTTGTAGACATATGCTGGTTCAGATTGTCGCTCTACTATCACAGGTAGCTGGAGCGTGCATGATGGGATCGATATCATCAAAGATAACTTGGCTAGAGCATCGGCCAACTCATTGTGATCCCTGGAAAGATACTGGAAGTTGATTTGCTCAAATTGGTCAGCAAATCCCAAGAGCTTCTGTTGGTATGCCAAAAGGCACTCATTCCGAACTTTCCATGTATTCTTAGCCTGATTAATGATGAGGTTAGAATCTCCGAAGACCTTTATATGGCGAATACCTAAAGTCAAAACATCTTGTAAACCCTTAATGCATGCCTCATATTCTGCAGCGTTGTTAGTAGCATCAAAATCCAACTTTACAGATACAGGGACGTGTGCCCCTTCTGGAGAGATTAGCAGGACTCCTACTCCACAACCCATTTGATTAGAGGCTCCGTCGAAATACATTTCCCATGTAACCTCATCAGTGAAGAATACATCTTCGTCTGAGAATTCTAAGTGAGTGCTTGGAGGTTCCTGTGATGCTGAAGTAGCCAAGAAATCTGAAACAACTCTTCCTTTGATTGATTTCTGGGGTAAGTACTGAAGATTGAACTCTGAAAGCATAACCACCCATCTAGTAGGTTGCTCCATGATGAATTTAATGGGATTATTCTCAGCTATGACATATACAGTATGTGAAAGCATATAATGTCTCAGCATTTTAGTGACCCATACCAATGCAAGAGCCATCTTCTCTATGTCAGCGTATCGACTCTCATAGTCTAGAAACTTCTTGCTCAAGTAGTAGATGGCGCTCTCTTGACCTTTTACCTTTTGAGCCAGTATAGCCCTCATTGCGGAGCTGGTCACTGTAAGGTAAAGGAGTAGAGGCTCATCTGGTACTGGAGGCATGAGTATTGGAGGATGTTGCAAATATTCCTTGATTTTATCAAAAGCAGCTTGACATTGATCCTCCCATTCTATTTTACTTCCCTTCTTCAACTTCTCAAACAAAGGTACAACGTCATGGTAAGCTTTGAGATGAATCTACTGATATACTGGACTCACCCTAGGAAACCCCTTATCTCCTTTTCTATCCTGGGCGGTTGCAAAACTTGGATGGCTCTTATCTTTGAAGGATCAACTTCAATGCCTCGTTGGCTAACCACATAGCCTAGCAGCTTCCCAGAGGTAACACCAAAGGTGCACTTTGCTGGATTAAGCCACATTTTATACTTACGAAGTCGCAGAAAGAATTTACGGAGGTTAGAAATATGCTCTTCCCTTGTCTTGGACTTAACAATCATGTCATCCACATAAACTTCTACTTCTATGCGCATCATGTCATGAAGTAGAGTGTTGGCAGTTCTTTGATATGTTGCTCCAATATTTTTAAGATCGAAAGGCATAACCACATAATAGTACGTTCCCCATGGTGTGGTGAATGATGTTTTCTCCATATCTTCTTCCTGCCATTTTTATTTGATTATACCCGGCATATCCATCCATGAAGGATAAGAGCTCATGTCCGCAAGTGTTATCCACCAACACATCAATGTGAGGTAATGGGAAACTATCCTTGGGACTGGCTTTATTGAGGTCTCGGAAGTCCACGCATATGCGCACTTTCTCGTCTTTCTTAGGTACTGGGACGATGTTGGCAATCCATTCCGGGTATTGAACCGCCTTGATAAATTTAGCATTAAGCTGCTTGATCACCTCCTCCTCGATCTTCTTAGCCCATTCTGGTTTAATCCTCCGGGCCTTTTGTCGAACTGGCTCTGCGTTAGGGAGCAAAGGTATGGTGCGGTCCGCAATTTTCCTGTAAATTCCTGGCATGTCCTCGTAGGACCATGCAAATACATCCACAAACTCCTTGAGAAGCTCTATGAGAGAAGCTCTATGAATGCTACCCGTTCTTCTGCTGTGAGCGAACTACCTAACTTCAACTCCCGAGGTTGCTCTTCTGTGCCCACATTTATGGTGATGGTGTCTTCCAACACCGCCATTTTGTGCTCATGTTCATTAGAAAATTCTTTTAAAGGTTCGTTAAATTCCAGATTATTATTGGCGCAACAGTTCAGGGAAGAGGGGAAAGAAGAATCAGAGTAAGCAGAAATGTTCATCTTATTGAATGCAAAAAGGAATACATCGCCAGCACACTCAAGACCAGACTCGTCAGACTCTAGACTCTCAGGACTTGACTCTATGCCCTTAGGAACAGACTCTCCTACAGATAAAGCAAAGCTATTCTCCTCAGCATCAAACCACGAGACCGCCTTAGCTCCTCCATCTTCAATGATCATAGAGCCTTGGATCAAAGCTTGGGTTGGATAATGCAACAATAACAGCGTCAGCCTCAGACTTCTCTTGGACAGCTTCTTGTCCAAACAACATGCCAAATATGTTGCTCCCAGCAAGATGAGTCCATTCTAATGGTGGCTGCTTGTCCCGAGCGGGAACAAAGACAGTAGCCATATTAATGGAGCAGTCATTGAAAATTTCTAACCCAGCAACTTGAACTCCTTTGTTCTTTAGGTAGAATGGTTCAGGGACCCCATAGTAAGGGAAGTCATCACCTGCCCTAACAAACTGCCCATTCAAAGTAAGTGGATAAGGCCTTGTTTGGAACAATGTAGGGAGATCGTCCATTTTTTTCTGTTCAGCTATGGCCATTTTTACAAATACAACCTCCTTCTCGGTTGGCTTGTACCCTAAGCCAAATCTTCCTCTCTACTTAAATGTCTTGATTACTGGAGGAATCCTGTTTTCGGGTTCTTTCCTAATGCCATTCCAGGAAAGTAACCTTGTTTCTTGAGCATAGCATGCACTTTGGGGTTTCAGTAAGGATCGAAGTCAAAAGGAGCTTCATCCTTGCTCAATACTGCCATGATTTCGAAATTGTGGAGCTCCTCATCCATCGAGCTATGCTCCACTTCAAAGGTTGATTGTTTAGGAGTAAAGACAGAATTGATGGGTTCTCCCGAGATTGTGATCACTCGGCCTTGAGCCATCATTTTTACCTTCTGGTGTAAGGTAGATGCTATAGCATTACACTCATGAAGCCATGGCCTCCCTAAAAGCAAATTGAAGGAAACCGGGATATCGAGCACTACAAACTCCACATTTCGAGTGATATTGCCAGTGGTGATAGGCAATATTATGGATCCAACCGATCTTCGAGGGGAATTCTCGTAACCCCTAAGTTGTACGCCATTTTGAGCCAAATGTTGCTGTTGAACTCCCAACTTTTGTGGTGTCATCCAAGGACACAAATTTACAGTTGAACCATTATCAACCAAAATTAGCGTGATAGTTTTGATGGAGCATTGGACGGTAAGGTACAGAGCTTTGTTGTGGGACGCTCTTCCTTGAGGTAGATCCTCGATCTTGAAAGTAATTACCTCTTGGTGGGTGGTCACATGAGCAACCAAGGATTCAGGAGTCGTCGTAGGTGGTACTGTAAGTGCAGTAAGGGCATCCAACATCTTTTGTCTATGAGCGTGCAATGCGCATATGAGCTACCAAATGGTGACCTCAGCTCTGGTTCTCTTAAGATGAGCAAGAAGAGGATCTTCTGGAGGAACCTGATTGTCATTACCTACTATCGGTGTAGGATTAGGAACAGCTACTAGGGTGGTGGTGTTCCTGTGATTGTGGCGTCCGGACCGAGTAAGAAATGTTATATCATCCGATGCCGGTTCATCTGCCTTAATCCATTCTTTCTCAGGATGCTCCTGATCGTCATCGTCGTCACTGTCCCAAATACCATGTATGAATAAACCTTCACGGAATTCAAGTATTTCTGGGACAGATTGACCCACTTCAACAATCAAAGTGGAAGGGTCAAAGCTTGAATCTCCACAAAAGATGGCATTTGCATGCTCAGGCATAGGGTTCCTTTGATTGTTAGGCTTTTTAGCAGCCTTCGGCATCGGGAGTGTCCCATCCCTTATCATATCTTCTATCTTATTCTTGAGAGTCCAGCATTTCTCCGTATCATGTCCTCGGCAACGATGATAGCGGTAAAATTGGTTTGCTTCCCAATTTTTACCTTTAATTGTCGGTTCTTCTTTTGGTAAAGGCAGAACCAAGAAACCCTTCTTGAGTAACCGATCAAGAGCCTGAGAATAAGGGACATCTAGTGGCGTATAGGTTTCGTACTTCGGCACATAAGGCCCCTTGCGCTGGATAGAGTTAGTCTCAACAATTTTAGGAGGGTGGCTAGCTGCGCTAGTAGCCCTCCTGTTGGAGCTAGACCCTTTCCAACCAGGCGAAGAGATCTTATCATTATGCATTGTCTCTAGTTGAACACAAATGTCCTACAAGTAATCGAAATCCTTAATAACATGATATCCCAAGTGCTTGGACAAGCTGCTCTTGAGACCTTGTTTAAAATTAGACAGCTGTAGACGGAGAGGAATGGACTCATTGATGTGGGACAACTTGGTATGCCACCTTTCAAAATAATCCAAAAAGGATTCATCGTCCCGCTGCTTCATGGTGGTTAAGTCGTCTACCGTAGCTTGTTTCTTTTGGATACGACTGTAATGGTTAATGAAAGCTTTGAATAAATCATTCCAATTGGCCTTGACTTGAGGCGATAGAGCATGGTACCACACTTTGGCTTCACCATCTAAAGTGGATGGGAAGACTGTTGAGTACAGACTGACATCGATCCGATTTGGCGGTGCTAATCTCATGAACTCTTCAATATGGTGAGTGGGATTCTCAGAGGGTTTGAACTTGATGTTTCGTACCTCAACCTTGTTAGCTATCTTCAGAATTGGCTAAACAGGCAATGGTACCTCCATGTACTTGTCAGCAAAGGCCGGCACAGTGCTCATTGCTTTGGTGAGGCTTTCTAGCTTCTGTTTGAGGAACTCTTCCTTTTTAGGTTTTGATACTTCCTTCGCTTTGGATGTCTCTATCCTCCAGAATCTGATGATGTCTTAATGAACTCTGGTTCTGAGTCATATCCATGAACCTCTTCGTCATCTTCTTCCGTATTCAGCCCCAATTTGGTATTGATCTTGGTGATGGCCTGCAGCATACCATCCATCACTTGTTGCTGTTCATTCAGTCTTTTTCCCATTTTTTGCTCCTGTTCTAAAGTGCTGGCAAATACCACACCTTGCATTTTGGTGTAGAGCTCATCTAAATGTTTCGTGATGTTGGCTTCAGTGCTCTGAACTGGGACCTCTTGGAATTGCTCTCCAGACATGATGCAGTCACTAGTTGTAGATGGATCGTAGTGAGGGTTTGGAATTAAACGGCCGGTACGCGAATCTCGAATGCGGGCTCAGAGTCGTTCGCCAATGATGTCTGCATGGAAATTCAAAGCTAAGACACTCGATGACATACTCCGACACATACTACCCGACGCATGCATGTCCTAAGAGACCTATATGATCCTAACACACTTGACAGCTATATGCTGACACAAGAGACTCACCCACTTCTTGGGAGTGCATGACCTAACTTTATACGAGCCTATTAACAACACATTATAAAAGGCTGAATAAAGTCAAACATAGCAAGAGGATCACAAATTGAAAGGAATAAGTCAGTGTTTCTCAATTCGGATGGGCCCAATCTACAGGCCGACCGTTTTAAGGAGAATCCGTAACTTAGCCCAATAATTCAGACAACTCAAGCCAGATTGACTATTATGCGGACTAGAATAATGCTCAACAAGACCGACAACCTCTTTTTTTTATTTTATTTTTATTATTATTTTTTACTTAAGGAAAATGGATATTGTAAAGGACTGGATAAAGCCAACAATAAGCGAGTTATAATTAATTTATGGGCTTAATTGACAAATCCAATATGGCTGGGCCTAACAACGGGCCGACCATAAATATGACGGACTTATTAATTAAATCGACAAATTAATTTACTCAAACTCAGTGACTATTATACAGTTAAGACGCTATCCATTAACTTTGTTGAACTTTAATTAATTTTTTCTGGACCTTTGTTAAGAGAATTTCGTAAAGGGCTATATAATATCATCAAAGGTGACTTAATTTTTATTTATTAATTAAAATGATCAACCCTCAAACATAAATGGGCCCTTCCGCTTGGGCTAACCATAATGCCTTTTGGGTTAATTATATTAATTAGTAAATAATCTTTTTCTCAACCCAATGAATTTTATATGGACTAAAACGAAACCACCAAACTTGAAGGGTACCCTAAACCAAGGTTCTATGTTCATGGATTACTATGGTTGGGTTACATGGCCTACCGCACGTTCTCGCCTCGGTTCACCTTACCCTTAAAATTGTCGGTAAGGAGTGTGAGGTGTTGCTCAACGAACTTTAAGGAAGCCCTTTGAGTATAACGTGAGGAGAGGAGAGACCAAATGCTTGGCGATGTAGGGTGCTTCACACAAGTGGTCGCCCGCTCTCGGGGGGAGAATCCTAGTTATTACCTAAACCATCGCCTTTGTGCTAACGTGTCAAAAGACCCGATTAGTGGCCTGGTATGCAAAGGATGCCTAAAAAGAATAATAAAATCGTAAAATAAATCAACTTCTCCCTTTTACAATTTCAAATCCATTCGATTTTTTCAAGTTTTATCCTTTTTTTAAGTTTAAGTCCTCAGTGGAGTCGCCAATCTGTAGAACCCCGGAAAAAGTGATCACTTTTCCCGTGAATGTGCTATTTAGGTGACCAGGAGCCGACTAAGGTTGCTTAATCCTTAAATAAGGATATTTTTATTTTCGAAATTCATTTTCGGGGTGATGAAACTTTATTTATTTACAAATCCGGTTTTTATTATTTAAATACTCGAAATTACACCGAAATATTTTAATAATGGTTTAAAACCTACCCAAACACCAAATTCAAGCCCAAGAGGAAGCATACCAGAGGTCGCCAAACCCGCGGTTTTGACAAGACCGGATCCGTCTGTTTCTGGGCGAGAAAGGGGTTGAATCGATAAAACCCACGGGGTTTTATTGGTTCCTAGCCCACTTTCTCTCGGTTTTAACCTTGGATGGGTGAGAAGAGGATGTTAAACCATTTTTTAACTATTTTGGTGCAAGTTCAAGTATTTTAAATAATTAAACGGGTTATAAAAGAATTAAAGAGTCGCCAACCGATTTAAGGAAACCGACAAACCATAAAACAAAATAACTCCGGTCTACGAAACCCAATTCTAAGTTCGGGGGTAAGGTTACGGATCCGAGAATTATAAGAACTCTCGGATTCGCTTGTTAGAAAACAGACTCTACTAAAATCGATATTGAAATGAAAAAGAGCGGGGAGAAGTTAAATAAATTTCACAAAATTATATTCCGAATCATGCAAATGTATAAAGAAAGGTTTTACATAACAATGTACATGTAAAGCGGTAAATGAAAATAATTTCATAATTGAAACAAAAGATGATCGAACCTCACTTAAACTGTTGGTATGGCGATGGATTGACCGGACTTCTCTTGACGGATCCTTGAGAAGGCAGTTGGATGAAATGAAGAAATGGGTATGGTGGGATAGGACTTGGATATGGATGAAGTGAATGGATAATGATAGTGTATGAGTGATTAGAGAAGTGGGTTTAAGAGAGTGTGGACATAAGTGGGAGAGTATTTTGATAGAGTTTTGGTAGTATGATGATGATAGTTGGTGAAATGAGTGGAAAAGTGAGGGGGTCTTTATAGATGAGTGAGTGAGGTTTAGGAGGGAAAATCATGGGGACACATCCCCATGATCATGCCTATGCAATCATAAAACCCCCACGACTTTTGGCAGGTCAAGGGGGGTAAACACATGTGGGCTAAAATCAAGGGGTTGCATGGATTATTATCATGATTTTTTGGCGCCAGCTTATGGAAACAAAACCCCCACGGGTTTTAAAACCTTTCCCACGAATTGGTGACATAGCCGGATGAAACGACGCACTGCATGCTGAGCATAAAACCCTCGTGGGTTTTAATTCTCGCTTGGGACGAAGGCGCTTTTGGGCCTGCTTGTCCTGGGCTGCCTCTGACTTATTAAAACCCCTGCGGGTTTTATTGTAGTTATGCGGTCTGTTTTATTTAATGGGCTTATTTTGCCAACTCCATGGGCCCAATGACCCATTTTGGTGTTCAGCCCGATTGACTTGCTGAATTTTGACGGCTCGGAATTGTGTTGGTGAAAATTCCGGTGTCTACACTTTCCGACGATGATCAACAATAAAGGTGACATAATATTGAGCACCACTCATGGAGTTGCCTGGTGCATGCCCCCACACATCTGAATGCACCAACTCCAACCTCTCCGGTTTTGATTCCCTGCCAGTTTTGGTGAAACTGACTTTCTTATACTTACCGAGAACACAACTCTCGCAGAGCTCCATGTCTACGGTTTTCAGATCCTCCAAAACGCTTTTTGAAGCTAGAATCTTCATGCCCTTCTCATCATGTGACCAAGCCTACAATGCCATAAGCTAGAACAAGAAGCATTATTGACATTAGAAATTAGATTAGTGCTAGCCCAGGTACAATGTACCAGACCTCAATCCCTTTGCCACTACCATAGCACTCTTCACAATCTTCCATTTACCATTCCCGAACCCTTCATTGTAGCCCATCTCATCAAGTTGATTCACTGAGATTAAATTCCTCTTAATACCAAGAATATATTTCACATCCTCCAACTTCCAAAGATTACCATTGGCAGTCTTAATAGTCATTGAAGGGGATAACTATGGAAACTCCCCAATTATAGTGGCAGAAGGTAGAGCGCTCCGGGATGGATTACTATAGACAATCAGAACAGGTCATACCAATATATTCATTGAAGGGGATAACTTAGTAGTAATGCAAGCTATTCTAGGTAAATTTGCAACACCATGGCAGATCAGACACTTGGTAAGAAAATATCCGTATGCTACTCTCAAAATTCCTTTGGATTAATGTAACTCATATTTATTGTGAAGCAAATAGTGCAGCTGACTAACTTTCGAAACGGGGACATCAAATGCCAGCAGCTGAAAGGTGGTATCAGATAGATGATAGGGAGTTCACCCAAATATTGTATGAGGATAGGGTGAGAAGATTTCTTGTGAGAAGAAATCTTTACCTTTCTTTCACATACCTTTTTTTTTTTTTTAAAAAAAACCTCAAACTGTAACACCCCCAGGTTACTAACCACTAGATTAAGCTGATGATATACCTAACCCAATGATTAGCAGCGGATAAACACCTGGAAGCATTACCGCCGTCCACGGAGGCGGACAAGGCTAAGACTAAACCCAACGAAACAACCAAACATACACTAACTCTGATCATGCATCATCAAGACATAACTTAACTTAAACCACCTCAAACAACCTAACACAATCCAATATAACTTATACAAGCCAAAATATCACAAATTTCCCTTAAATCTTTCATAAAGAGTCTTTAACCACCTTCAATCTCCTTAAGACGCTCTAGGGTTTCGTCCTTCCGGGGCTTTTCCCTTCTCCTTTTCGAAGTTTTATGTAATGTTAGTAACCTGGGGGCATTACAGAAATATAATTATAAAGTATAAAATGAAAAAGAGAATAGACAAGGATTATAATGAGATTTGAGACCTCAACATTCCACTTGAAAATCTATACTATGACCAATAAACCAATTTGCTAATCCAAATCAAGGAAATGGAGAAAATAAAAATAATAATGTAATATAATTAACCGTTTGTATATGTCAAAGTATACAAACAATTTTTTGTTATCGTTATAATAATTTGGATCCCTTTGCCTCTCATTTTCTGGGCAGATCCGCTTCCATGGCGATTCTCTCATTTTCTCCTCTAAAACTCTAAATGGTTTCCATACCTTCGTCATTCATCCGGCAGCATTCATTTGTAAATTCTCAGTTCACCAACCGTGACAATTTTGGCGGCAGCGGCAAGGTATTTTGTTTTCCCCTTTGCTTTTCTGATCTTCACATGTCATGATTCTGACATTAGTTATTCTCACCCGGTGCCGATTTAGCTGAGATATTGTTCAACATTGTAAGGGTCCTTACCGTTTCTTTGAATTTTGATTTGATTGATTGAAATCGGGCGTTCGCCTGAAATTACATATACATCAATTCATTCGCGTGTGAATGTGAAACAAGTTTGACCCTTTTGATGGCTTATTATCTAGTTTCATTCTCTATGGATGAAGGTGTGAATGGGGCGGCAATGCATGGATAGTTGCTTGCTTGAAGCGAAAAATGAAATCACCCTTTGCCTTAAGAAAAATCTTGTTGCTCTAGAAATTTGAGGGTTTTGATTCCGACCTCTATGGTGCTGCTCCGTCCAAGTGGCTTCCACTTTCAGCTCTTTTTTCGTCTAATTCAAAATTAACAGTCCTTATTATTAATATTCCAAAAGATGCTGCATATTTAGTGACTAAAATTTGCAACTATACTATTTAGCCTCCACTTCAAAGTTAGTCTATAAGGTGACATAGGAATTGATCATGGGTGATACTCCCTCAATCCTAAAATATTTGTCCTCTGTTCATCTTTTTGGATGTCCAAAACATTGTCTTTTTCCAAAAAAAGGTAAGCATTAAGCTTCCTTTATTTTGAATTAAAGATGACAATTGACAAATGAGGGAAATTTGAAATATATGTTTGAATTCAAAGTCAAGGATATCGTTATTGTTTCTCATTCAAAGTTAAGGTAAGCTACATTTATTTTGAATTAAAGATGACAATTGACGAATGAGGGAAATTTAAAATATATGTTTGCATTCAAAGTGAAGTTTATCGTTGTTGTTTCTATTTAAAGGGATTAGCAAATTGGGTTTTCTTTAAATGCTTGACAAACTAAAGTGGATAAACATTTTGGGATGGACAGAGTTATTTATACTCTTTGCTCTTTGCAATACATAGTTTAAGACCGTTCTAAAAAACAACCAAATAAGGAGGGAACCCTGTACGGGTTTCTCATATTCTTAGTTCACTTTCCAAAAGCTCAACAAAGTTATGATTTGGATTAGGGAGGACAGTCGTTATTGATTTGGATTTGGACTTGAAGGGTTTCTGGTATTTTTATACTAATGTAGTAGATTAACATTAACTATGTCGTAAACAAGAGGTAAACCACAATTTCTGTAGTGGGTAATGTTAGGAGTATTGTTTTCATATTATGGGTCCTTGATATCGATTTTGATTTGGATTTGGATTTGGACTTGGAGGGTTTCTCGTATTATTATACTAATGTGGTAGATTAGCTATGTCGTAAACAAAAGGTAAACAGCAAACCGCCGTCGGTGTAAGTGGGTGATGTTAGGAATCTCTTATTTTTATATTGAGGGTTAGGCTTCAGCTACATTTCATTTTGCATTCTGCATTCTGCATTCTGCATTCTACATTCTATTTGTTTAGGTAAGAGTCTAGCCGTGGGACTTTATTTCTTTTCATGTATTAGTATTTTGATAAGCTGTGCATTGCATGGTTCGTAATTAAACTTCATGCAATGCTATTGTCATTTAGAATATATCTATGATCTTTGTGTACATAGTTTTGAAAACTGAGGCATATATTCACATTTGGCAGAGTACACCATTATGTATTTGTTGTGTTCTCCATCGTAAAATAGCAAATCTCACTTGGAGGAAATGAGGAATTGAAAGGGAAAGCCATGCATGTACTTGAAGTAGGTGACTTAGGTCTAGGTTTGGTTTTTCCCTTGATTGTCATATTGTAGTGACCTCTATGTCTAAAGCAAATGATATCTACAAATTGTGAACCAAGTCTTTATTATTTTTCAATTTTCTTAACATCTGTGAATCCCAAATAATGAACAACAATTTAATAGACTATTTTTTTTTTCTATGTATTAAAATAATTTTAGTCATAAGTCAATGTAGCTAAGTTACCCTACATTTAAGACGGTAAGTCGCAAATTATTTTTGATGTATAGACATGGAACAATTCTTTGACAATTAGAAAAGGACTACCAAGGGTCAGGTAGATTGGCGTCCAATTTTGTATAGTTTTTTAATTCAGCAAAGCACCAAAGCTATGAAAATATCTTCTTTCTTCTCATGTTGGGCCCCTTTATTATTTCTTCAAATCACAAAACAGTAGTATGAAAAATTCAAAATGTGGTGATCATGCAATGTGAACCAGAGAATAGCAATTGTTGTTTTCACTTTCTTCAACTGAATAATAGAAGTATTTAATATCTCTAAACTTTATTTTGCTGTAAGAGTATGCTTTGTCAGCCATTTCATTAACTTGAATTCCTACATATTTGGGAAATGGGAACGGCATATGTCCACAATGTTAATGAAACAAAATTAAGATTTTCATCTCGCATGATAGCCATATTATGATCACGTGTGTGTCTCTCTCTCTTTCTCTCTCTCTCTCTAGGGCTAGATAAACTTTCAGTTATTCCATTTCCTGGACCATGGTTTTATCATATTTTTCTGAAACTGTGAGTAATTGTCATGATTGATCCTGCTACTCAGCTACATTTTCGTCTTTCACTGTCTAAATATTTATGAATACAAAATCAATCCTTTTCTTTTTCTTTTTCTTTTTTTTTATCTAGGATTTCAAGATGGATTTTCAAGTATTGGAGTGATACATATGCTTTAGCCTTATGAAAATTTCATTTTGGGACGAAGCCTGCATTTAAATACACTAATGTTGGGATTCTATGCTGGTTGGATATTTTCTTTTGTAGGTGACATATCATGACTGTAAAGTTTGAATGGTTGGTAGAGGATTCACTTCTATGAGGATTCAGATCCTTGCTAAGAGGAATTTCTGCTTCTGATAATTTGGTGTGTCTACCATGGAAACAGATGCATCTCTCACAGAAAATCAGACCAAACCCAATCAAGCTGCTACTGGAGATTCATCCCCCACAGATAGGCAAACTAATGAAAACCAAAAAGATACCAGAGATACATCCATCACAGATAGCCAAACTAAACCTGAACAAACCAATACCATAGATTCATCTCGCACAGATGACCAAACTAAACCAAACCAAATGGTTATCAATGAAGTGCCTACCACAGATGACCAAGCGAAACCAGACCAGGCTGATTCAAATGATACAGCTTTCACAGATGTTGATATGAAACCTGAGAAAATTGAAAATGTGGAAGAGGAAGGCCCTAAGTTCCATTGTGAGCTTGCTGACAAGGAAATGGTTCACAAAATAGCGCTTGCATTACTTGAAGGGTTGTCCACAGCATGTGTTGACATGACAACTGGGGACATCTTCAGGAGCCCTGGCACAGTAGCTGCTGATGTTAGAAAAGATATGTTGGACTATCTAACGGAAAGAAGCCAGTCATATGTTGCAGAAACTGTCATCTTAGATGGTGGTCCACAGGAGGAGAAATCTGACCACCCATTTGACATTATTTCTGATTTTATTGATGATTTCCTGGCTCTCAAGAGGAGTTTGTTAAGCCGGGTTTCTGGATGGCTTCTTAGTGACATGAGAGAGGACAAAATTGATGACTTTGTGCAAGAAATGGAGTTGAATAGCTTTTGG
This sequence comes from Portulaca oleracea, assembly GCA_029582165.1. NCBI lineage: Eukaryota > Viridiplantae > Streptophyta > Magnoliopsida > Caryophyllales > Portulacaceae > Portulaca > Portulaca oleracea. The sequence continues at coordinate 19,905,179 of CM055890.1, forward strand.
CTGCTGGGTAGGAGAGAAGCAGTTGCTCAAACGCTTCTAAAAAATGTCGATCTTAAAAATGAATTTCATTGTAATATGATGTTCAAGACTAACGAAGAACTTGAACAACATCGTCTAGCATGTGGCTTTAGGACTGTGACGTGTGAAAATGAGGGTTGCAGTGCCACATTCAGTGCAGCTCATATGGAAGAGCATGATTCCATGTGTCCTTTCAAAATACTCCCTTGTGAGCAGAAGTGCCCAGAGATACTCATGAGACGGGAAATGGACAGACATTGCATAACTGTGTGTCCTATGAAGCTTGTTAACTGCCCTTTCTACTCGATTGGCTGTCAAGCTACTGTTCCAAGTTGTAATATCAGAGAACACTGTTCAATTGATGTCCGCTCTCACTTGTTATATGCTCTTCAGTATCTTCACAAGGGTGCATCAGCTGAGGATTTGGAACCACGGGTCCAACAAATAGAGCAGGTGATCCTTCTTTGTTTATTGTTAAATTCTTTATATTTTTTACTGTACAATGTCATGGTTTTGCCTGATTGCCTTTCTTGAGGCGTTTATTTAATTTGGATTGGAAAGCTCATGGCTACCCTTATGTAGTGGATCCTTAGTGATGATTGGGAGGCTGTTTCACTAGAACTTTCATCTAAAAGATTTTGTAAACCCTAATTTCCAATGGTAAAGATTTTGTGAACCCTAAGTTTACTTGATTTTCTAGGGATAAACTTCCCAAGTTCAATGTGTCTGATGTACAAGGATGGTTTTCATAGTGGAAGCATTATTTGCAATTGATGATGTAGAAGAAAATTCAAAAGTTTAAAATTGCTTCAATTCACTAGGTAAGGGACTAGGAGACACCAATCTGAATAACCCCATGTGAAAACATGTGTGAAGCATAATGGCTTACTTGGGCTACTTACAAGGGTGCAATCATGAGAAGATTTCGAAACACCATTTTGTTGAGCCTATGCATGAATTATAGATCTAGTAATTGACAATGAAACTAAGATAAGTTGGAACTTAAGAGTAATTCCAAGAGTATATGCTCTTCTTACTATAGCGAAACCGTGTTTCCCGTGCAACAAGTTGCTTTTTAAGTGGGTTAATTGCTGCAAAAAGCACATTGTGAGGATGTTTAAACATCAAACAATAAGCTCGTCTTGGATAAACCCATCGGTAACCATTAGCTCGGGCCTTTCGATTATAGACCCTAATTTTTGTGGGCTTAATTTGAATGAGTGTGGTTTGGCCGGAAGTAAGCACGTAAAAGCCAAGGCGTACCCTCTTATGAGACCCTTTTAGGCACCAAATTTTGGGAGTTCACCATGTTTGCATTTGAAAATGGTAACAAAATATTCTATCTTGTATTGTGCTTGGTAGAATTCAACTAACCACATTTGTTTTCAGAAAGGGGCTAGATTGAGGCTTACTCTTTCTTTTGCTATTAATTTTGTTTAAATAATCTTCTTAAGTTAATTCTTTCCTTCTTTTTATCTTCTTTAATGGAAGGGTAAACTAGGTTTCAAACTTATTTTTAATGCATTTTATGCCTTTTTGTTTTAATTTGGAAGAATAAGTTACCCTATGTCATTTAATTATCCCTTAACGAGATGATAATAGTGGAATTCTTGAGTATTCTCATGAGTTTTAGTAAAATCTTGCTATAATTTGTGTGCTTTCAGTTTTATACTTGAAACTAAATTAAAATATTATTTTTATGTATCACTTTCATGTCTTACTGGTGAGCCGAGTTTTATTCTGGCGAAGTAATTGCATTATCCTAAGGATAGACTCAAAGAATGGAATTAAGTGGTTTTTGGATATAATGAGTCTAAGATGGCTTTGTTTGTGGATAAGGTGAAGTGGTTAGATGAGGAGTAACATCATTTGTCACCTTTGCTAAAATAATTGAAGGCTTGGGAGTGAAGAAAGATATGTCTTTGATGCGAAGTCAAATTGATAATTTTTGGCATTAAAGAGCTCAGTGACCATGGGGCATGGGTTGTGGATGGTGGTCCCGTACCATTTTAGAGATGGAGTGGCCTATGATAGAAGAAAGTTAAATAGCACCAAGAACACTAAAGTGAATGGTGTCTTATTTTCTCAGGCAACCTTGGCAAAGGGAGCTATCATTGACTTCTTTGAAAATCTTTAACGTGAATGTGTGTTAATGAGGCCTTTTCTTGATTGGATCTCGTTTGATTCTATCAGTATGTAGAACATGTGGTTGATAATTTCTCAGAGGAGGAAGTTTGAAAGACAATTAATGAGTTAGGCCAGTAAAAAGCTCTAGGACCTGATGGTTTCAACATACCCGCCTTTCAGCTTTTTTGGAGTATTGTTAGGATGATATTATGAGTCTTTTTACAAGGTTTCATAATATGTGCGCTTTTGAGAAAAGTCTAGATACTACTTTTATTTCCTTGATTCCTGAAGTGGTTGATGAGATAAACTAATTTTGACATATCAATTCTGGTGGAAGTGTGTATAAAGTTCTTGCTAATGTCTTAGCCTCAAAGTTCAGGATATTGGCAGGTAAAATGATTTAACTTAGTATGCTTTCAATTCTAGGGTGTCAAATTCTGGATGCAACTCTAATTTCAATAAATGTGTTGATGGTTACATCAATTCTCGACAACTAGGAATTGTGTATAAGCTTGATACTAAGAAGATGTATGATCACGTCTCTTCTGCTGGCTATTCTTGAAAATATGTGCTTTGAGTGTCTTTGTGTATTTCCATAGTGCAGTTCTCTGTTATAATTATCAGTGAAGTGTATGGTATTTTCCAGAAGTTCTAAAGGAATAAGGCAAGGTGATTTTATATCACCATTGTTCATTTTGGTTATGGCGACCTTCGACAAGTTGGTGAATAAAGTTGCTGTGTGATATTAGATATCTTGGGAGATTCTAGTTTAACGTGCTGATGTTATCCTAGTTTGTTTGTTTTTTTATTTTTACTTTTTTAGACCATGCCATCACAATCTTGGTTATATTTGGGACGCATTCTTCTTTTTGACGCTATGCTAGTGAGTAAGCTTTTATAAAAGTGCTCTCCTTTCTGTTGCTAGTGAGGTTCCTTAGGTTCATCACTTGGCTCAATTTTTTGGGGCGCGGCGTTGATCATGTTCCTTCTTTTTATCTTGGTCTTCTTCTTGGGGCGTCTTATAAGAAGTTCTTTGTCTGAGATTTGATAGTGGAGATGTGTGACAATAAATTGGCAGGGTTGAAATCTAGGGTTTTGTCTAGAGGAGGTTGTCTCTCCTTTTTAAATTAAAAGCACTTTGTGGAGATCATCTTTGCGCAAAGATGCCTCTTTTTACTATTCCTTCTAGTGTTGCTACTTGTTCTTTTCTTTTTGATAGATCATCATAAGGTTCCTTAGGTTTCTTTTTGAATCACTAAAAGCCGATAAGGTGGGGTTTGAGCTGCTGCACATAAAAAAGCCCTGATCAGGGGTGCCTCTGAGGTATCTCACTGTTTGCAAGGCTGCTTTCAAGTGCTCATCCGTTGGATTTTGCATAAATTGGCTCAGTACTTGAACCGAAAAGCAAATGTCTGGCCGAATTCAGTTAAGTAAATGAGCTTGCCGATCAACGGTCGATACTTTTTTGGATAAGGCAAACAGATTCCGGACTCTTGGCCGAGTTTCAGATGAGAATCAAACGGACTCTTCAGAGGTTTGGCCTTAGACATCCCAAACTCACGGATCAGGTATTCGGTGTATTTCTTCTGGCAGGCGAACACTCCTTGTTCAGATCTAGCAGTCTCTAGACCCAAGAAGTATCGGAGAGGACCTAGATATTTCATATGAAACTTGCTGTTAAGGAATTGCTTAATTCGAGACAACTCTTCTTCATCATTGCTTGTTAGGATAATATCATCAACATATAACAGAGAATTAAGGACCATTGGCTTTGACAAACAAGGAATAATCTGCCTTAGACTGTCGAAAGCCATATTCCAGCTAGGCTGTTGAAAGCTTAGTGAACCACTGTCGTGGCTCTTCTTTGAGTCTGTAAAGTGACTTCAATAGCTTGCATACAGGAGGTTTGACACTCCCCCTGTTTGGCAAAGCCATGTCAAGACTGATAATGGTCCCCAAGCCTTAATACCCTTGAGGCATTATCATGTAAACATCCTTCGCCAAATCGCCGTGGAGAAAAGCATTTGTGAGTTGTGACATCAAGTTGATAGGCTGACTAGCGTCACATAGCAATCACGGCTAAGAGAGACCGAACTGTGGTCATCTTGGCAACGGGAGAAAATGTTTCATCATAATCCTCCCCATAACCTTGTTTGCAGCCCAAAATGACTAAGCGGGCCTTTTATCGCTAAATAGAGCCATCAAAGTTGTATTTGGTTTTAAAGAGCCATTTACAACCAATCGCTTTCTTCCCGGGGCCAGTTGCATGACAGCCCAGGTGTCATTCGCTACTAGAGCACGAAGCTCTTTGTTCATGGCCTCACACCACTTAGGGTCTGTGACAACGTGAGAGAAATAACGAGGGTCACTGTTGGTTGCTAGAACCGCATCAAATTCCTGGTATTGAGCATCATGATTGGCTGAAGTTGTGGCAGAATTGCTCACATAACAGCGAGCCAAGAGGCCCAAGAAGGAGGGTTTGAGGCCCGAGTAGACCCTCTGATAGGGACAAGAATATGTGGTGCAGCTGATCATGTGTGTTCATGCTCAGGATGGTTTGGAGGTGTGGGTGAATGTGCTGCATGAGGTGTGGGGGGATCAGTGGGGACATCAACAGGAGCAAGAGACAGATAATCATCTGTCCAGGTAGGAACACCAGGTAAGGGGGATGGTATAGGTTGCATAAGCTGAGTGTGAGATGTGTGTTTATAAGGAAAAATGTGCTCAACAAAGGATACATCCTGTGACAAAGGTGAGGTTGGCGAGGAGATTTAGCAACTTGTAACCCTTCTGCGTTGAGGGATACCCCAAGAAAACACAAGGTACACCTCGTGGCTGACAACTTTATCGGTAGTGAGACTGGGGTTGGTTGCAAAAGCAAGGCAGCTAAAAATTTTGAGGTGTTCATAACTGGGTAGCTGCTGAAGTAACACCTCATAAGGTGTCTTGTTATGGAGGACAGACAATGGTAATCTGTAAATAATATGCGTAGCAGTGAGCACACAATTCCCCCAAAATTTTAAGGGCAACGAGGCATGAAACCTTAAGGCCCGAGCTACCTCAAGCAAATGTATGTGTTTACGTTCCAGAACCCCATTTTGTTGAGGAAGATCAGCACAAGATGTTTGACGAATGATTCCAGCATGAGAAAAATATTCTTGACAAGATTGAGAATCAAATTCTAAAGCATTATCTGACCTCACAGTTTTCACACAATATCCAAAATGGTTTTTCACATAATGGAAAAATGATTGCAATGTATGTAGAGACTGGGACTTGCACTTGAGTGAATAAGTCTATGTAGCCCGACTATAGTCATCCACTATAGCCATGAAATACTTGTTATTTCCATGAGTTTGTACACGATATGGACCCTATAGATCCAAATGAATCAACTGAAAAGGACAAGTACTAGCAGTGGTACTAGTTTTATATGGCAAGTGCACAAATCTGGCCATAGGACAAGTAATGCACACAGTCACTGTGTTTAGGTGCTTTGACATTTATTCCTGCCACATACTTCAACCTATACATAGGTAGGTGGCCTAGTCTATGATGCCATATGGTAACATCATCATTCTCAGCGATATTGCAAGTTGATCTCCTGTTGTATGACCTGTTTCACTTCAGTATCCAGAAGGTAAAAAAGTCCCTCTTTCTCTCTACCAACTCCCTTGATTTTCTGAGTAACTGAGTCCTGTATGACACACATAATTGCACGAAATACCACACGACAATTGTTGTCCTTTGCCAGCTTGGATACAGATGACAGGTTGAATCGAAAACTAGGTACACATAATACATTCTTCAATTCAAGACCACTTTTCAAAGTAATCTTTCCCATACCACTAACAGCGACATCAGTCCCATTAGGCAAATTGATGCGTGAAATAGATGTACTAGCACTAAAAAAGGTATGTGTCAACATGGCAGAATCATGACACATGTGATCTGTGGCCCCAATGTCCAATATCCAAGCATACGAGGCATTAAAATCAGAGGAATAAAGAGCATTACTCGCGAAGTTGTGTTCAAGCTCCTCATCTGTTTCAGGCTGAGGTTGTGGCACCAATTTTAGCAGCTGCTCTATCTGCCAAGGCGTGAGATTAGCAATTTGTCCATCAGGCTTAAAGTGAACACTTTCCACCTAAGCCGCTGCCTTCCAACCTTGTGAACAACCAAAGGACAGAGCATTAGTCTCCTTACTCTTCTTCTGAGATTGTGGAGGATTCTTTTGCGATTTCTTCAAAGGTTGCTGAGGGTGTTTCTTAGAGCGAGGATGCCAAGACGGATATCCAATCACCGTCCAACACCTCTCTTTTGGATGGACTTTGTTACCACACTCAGTGCCCTTCACTTCAGGTCCTCGGCTTAACAGAGCAGCAGATTCAGGCACTGGCAACAGATTAGTTCTAAGAAGCTCTCGCTGCAATTCCTCTTGTTGAATCATTCCACATACTGAGTCAACCAAAGGTAGGGGTTACATTAGCAGGACTTGACTTCTTTGATGACTATAACTCTTATTAAGGCCATTCAGAAATTGAAACAATTTCTGATCTTCTTGCTGCTTATTCAAGGCATGTAAGAAGGCAGTTATATCGTCAACTACTGTAGTGATTTTTGGCAAATCACTCATTGCATCAAGCTCTTCCCAAACACTTTTGATCTCGGTGTAATACTTGCTCACGTTTCCAGATTGTTTCAGTTCTTAAAGCTCTTTATTCAACTGATATTTCCTCGATCCATTAGCAATCGAGAATCTTCGAGCTAGTTGCATCCAGATTACATAAGCTTTAGTGACAAATAAAATCGATTTGGAGATGTTGTCACTTACATTGTTCATAATCCATGAAATCACCAAATTATTGCAAGCGTCCCATCACACTCAGATTTGACATCATCATCATCAACCCTAGCCAGCGTTCCTTCAACAAAAACTAGCTTGCACTTCGTAGAATCATAGATAGGGCTATTTCCATTGCTCGTCGCCATGATCTGTATTAGATGCTCCGACTAACTTCTCGTTGAGCGTAATTGAGTTCGGTCCATATGAAGGATGGACGAACAGCGGATTCTGCAAATCGTTGAAGTTTACGTTTGTCCCACTCATCTTGATCAGATCAGACTACTTGAATCGATTGATCAATCAATAGGAATACGATTAGGAATTAGCAAGATAGAATTGATCATAAACAAGATCAAATTCGGCTGATAGCCTGGATTTAAATCTGCATTTGCACGCTCTGATACCATGTTGATTTTGTGCAAAATCAAAGATTGGTAGGGAAGAGAGAGAAAGAGTGAGAGAAAACAGAGATGAGAGAGAAAGTTGATTTCTGTTCTTATTCCACAATAAGCAGCACACTAGTATATATATACAAGGAGAGGAGAGTAAAACAGAAAGAGTCCACCGCCATAACAAACTCAAGGCAAATAGGCAAGGTTATTTTCTACAAGACTTGGGGAGTAGCGAACTTTCATGCTCATACCTGAAAGATTGACTGGATTGAATTATCAGTTGTTTTGTTGGGGAGTAATTTTGCATTGATTTTCTGTGTTGGCTCTGTATAGCTCTGCTTGTAACTGACTTTTGGAGGGAGGTTTTCTGGCTTGGTGCACGCACATTATTCCAATGTGCTCCATTTAAAGCCCTGAGATGTTCTTTTCTATATTGTATTATTTTGTCAAGCCTCTTCCATAATATGACCTTCATCCAACCTGCAGGAATCTTCTGGTCGGCTAGCTGGAATGCAAGGTGTGAGGACTTTCACAAATGTAGTGAAGGATATGGACTCCAGGCTTGGGCCATTGAAGATTGTGAAGAAGGTGCAACCTGCAGAAAAGACGTCAAATTCTAGTGAGCAACCTGCAGAAAAGACGTCAGATTCTGGAGCATCTCCTGAAGAGAAAGAGAAAGTCACGGGGACATCAGATTCTGCTGATGCTCCTGCCGATGAGGACAAAGACATGAAGACCAGAGATTCTGGTGAACCTCCTGCACAAGAGGAGAATATTGCAAGATTATCAGACTCTGGCAAGCATCCTGTGGAGGAGAAAGACCCAAAGATGTCAGATTCAAGTAAAGATCCAGTGGACAATGAGAGAGGTACCTCAGACTCTGTGAAGCTTCAGGAGGACAAGCCGAAACATCAAAATACATCTGAAGTTGGTGACAATTCTGTAGGTGACAAGATAGATTTGAATACATCCAACTCTGATGAGCATACTGAAGAAAAGGAAAAAGAAGCAGAAACTCCTAATTCTGGTAACCATCCGGTAGACAACGAGGAAAAAGAAGCAGAAACACCTAATTCTCGTAACCATCCCGTAGACAATGAGAAAGATACAAGGGCACTGGATTACGGGGAGCAATCAATGGAAAAGCCGGAAGAGGCGAAGTTATCAAATTCTGGTTCTGCAGAGCTGGGTGGAGACTGAAATCGACACTCACTTTTTCTCCAGTTTATTCCATCAGAGACCGAGATCTTTCTTTGCTGTCCAGCTCCATCTTCGGCTCTGAGGCTACTCAGCATGGATCTGACTTCAACTTGCCTATTTCGCGTAGTTTATGAGTGATAATTTTACTTGGTTTCATTTATTTTATTCTCTTTTTTTGATCTTCTAAATTTTGCTCGCGAGTCGCAGCTTTACATTCTTGTGAATAGCCCTACCGAGGGTACTTGCAAGGAGCTGCATATGAATAAAACTATACGAGTGGTACTTGTAATTCAATTGGGTCACATATTTGGGAACTTATACCTTTTCTCTTTCTCTCACATTTTTTTTAATTACAAATGTATAGGTTCTTTTGCTATTGTAATGAATCTGGGGCTTGTAGCTAATGATTGATTTATTTTATACTTGCATTAGTACTTAGGCCCGTGCAACTAGTCGCAAGTAAATGGCACGTATTGTCGAAAAAATTTGTTGATATTATATTGAAAAGGACAGAGAAAAAAACAACAATAAAAAATAAAAGAAATAATGCATAAAATAAAAAGAAAGAAGTGCAGAAGATATTTTCGTATTTTTCTTGTTCGGTTGTGGCAATTAGGGTTTCCTAAGTAAGGTTGTCAAATCCACAGGGACCTTGTGTGTCAGGTTAATAAGGAAATTGGTTTGGCAGGGTTTCAAATTGCAAAAAAGCAGTAAATAATAATAAAATTAAACTAAACAGGAATTGAAAACAGTAATTACTAAAGCAAACATGAAGCGAGAATTAAAATTTAACCTAATTTAACAAGAACGGAAAAACTAAAATTAACGAAGAACTCATAATCAAGAAAGCAATAAATAACAATTTAAATTGCAGGGAAGAAGATTATATTACTAACAATGCGAAATAACGAATTAACTAACTAAATTAAAAGACTCGATGAAATTAAGGGAGTAGAGTATACCGACAGTCTTCTCTCACTCTACCTCCCCTTGCTAGCATCACGAACTCTCCCGAACAAACAAAAGTCGTGATTCGGATTACTAAGAATCCCCCAAATCCTCACTTGGAAGGAGAATTTGTGAACCCTTAATCCTCTTTCACTAAAAATTGAAATTTGGTTGTGAACTAATACTAATAACTCGAAGTAACAAGACTAGAAATAAAAAGCAAGAAGTATAAGAATTGAAAACTTGAATTGGATTAAAGATTGAAAGAGTGAATTACAATCGAAGAATAACGGTAGGAAAAAGCAAAGCAAAACAATGAAAACTAAACCCTAGAACAATACTACTAAAAGCGAGAAAACCTAAAAACTAACTAAAAATTCCTAAAAATAACTGATTCTTTGATGCGGCGACTAGGTCTTCTATTTATATGGGACGCTGGGATAAAACGCTGCCAACGTTTTGTTTTCCGCCTTTTTGGTTTGTGAAGCTAAACGCTGCCAGCGTTTTGTTTACTCGCCAGTTTGATTGTCTCTGATTCAAGCGCTGCCAGCGTTTTTGTTATCTTCCGCCCATTTCGACCAGTTGCGGGCGCAACACTTCCGTAGCGGGCGCTACGTTCTGTAGATATCTGGCTCCTTCGCTGTTGCTGCCCGTCCAGTGTAGCGGGTGCTACAGCTGTCTTGGTGTTGGGTTTGTTAGCATTTTGATTCCTTTTTCCCTCTTTCCTTTGATAATTTATAAAAACACAAAATCATCATAACTAATATATAATTAAGGGGTCAAAGTAAGCAAAACACCTTGTAAAATGATATAAATTCGGCTCGAAATGAGACCGGACAACACTCCCACACAAAGGTTTGCTCGCCCCGAGCAAATTAAAACAAAGAAAGAAAATAAAACTAAACTATCCTAACTCACTTTCGTAGGAATCACGGTTGCATTTAGCATATGCAACAAGCCCTTTAAACCCCTTGGCAGCCCAAGTGGATGAGGAAGGTCTCGTGAGGTTTTATAGCAACTATACCCACAAAAGCCAAAGAAAAAGAAAGGAAAAAGTAGACTTAGATTTAAAAGGAAAAGACTCAAGAAAGAAAAAGGAAAAAGAAGAAATAAAAGAAATAAAAAGGGTTAGCGTTAGGGTTACAAATACAATTAATTACCCCCTCAGGCTAACCAATCAAACATATCAATCCGTCAAGCAAATACCAAGATCAATCTGGAAAAGAACAAAATCAGTGTAAAATAGATAGAATGAAGTTTTCGAAATTAAGTAGAGAGAACAAGTACTTTAGATGCGAAAAACTGCCAACAAACTTAAGATGAATGCAAATATGCGCGGTTGGTTATGGACATAGGCCAGTCAAAAGAGCAAACCTCACTTTAGGATAAAAATTGAACGCTCAAACACTAAAATTTGAACGTGTATGTGGGTTTTTCTCATACTCAGACCAAAAGAAACAACCTACCATAGACTTGGTAAGAATCTCGCTCTCCACTGCTAGTATGCAAATACACAAGTGACAATCAAGAGGACTTTTTAGGGTTGTAATGAGGCTTAGGTTAGGGGAAAGGAGTGGTAATATTTGGGTATGAAGAGTTTAAAGATCCATGCTTGGATTGATATTCAAAAAATATCACTTTCAACTCACCTTCTTGCTAAATTTGAGCAAGGAACTCAATTCTCCCTCATTAAAATCGAACACTTCATCAAATTTCTTTAGATGGGTCAAAGACTTTCAGAACTTTCAATTGAATCTCCCTAATCACCCTTTTCTCTTTCTCTCTTTTTTTTTTGTTCTATTTTTCTACTTCTCTTTTTTTTTTTGGTGGGTGATCAAGGGAGAAGAAAAACATAAAATATAGCTTTGACCTCAATATATGTCAAAAGAACATCATAACCAATTGGTTAACTCATAATAATTGGGATATGTAATGTGTCCCAATTCAATTAAAATCAAAACTACGCCCCCAATATCTCAATTCCATTCACAGCAACACCGAACCAATTTTCGCTCCCGAAATAATGAATTCTCACACATCCAAGCAAGGCAAAGGGTAGGAATTAATAAAGGTCATGGCTTGTATTGTTAGGGTTTCATCACAAAAAGAAAGGTAATCAAAGGCTATGCAGGGCTAAAGAACGGTAATTATATTGTTAGGGCTGTTGTTTGGCTATGTAGTTTAATTAATAAAGAAAATAATGCCTCAATCATATTGTCACAATATGTAATGCAAAGATGCAGTCTCAAGCAAGATGCAAAACAAGTTCTAGAGGTGCAACTAGTGGTGGAGTCACTCAGGAAATAAAAGAATTGATAAAAGTGATCAATTCATACTTTTAGGCTATGTGGACTCACGGGATAGGGGTCATTCAACTAAACCTAGCCCAAAGATTTGCGGCATGCATATTTACACTTACTAAGATAGTCAAAGCAATTAAACACACTTTTCATTACTTGACTCAAAATCAGAAGATTTGCAAATTCAGTTTCAAAAACTTTTAAGTTCTCAACCACTTTTCAAGGTGAAGCAAGACAAACTGAAAGTCTAATCGGTTTACAAATCATCACCGAAGGTGTTCCAGACAGGCTAATCCTAATTGATAAAAATTTTAAAAATTTCGCCTAATTTCAATGATAACTGAAGTTGTTTCTCTCCAAAAACTAGTAAGGCACTTGTGCCACCCCACTCCCACACAAAAACTCTACAATGTCCTCATTGTGAATAAGGCGACACCACAAAAAAGAAAAAGCACTCAAAAGAAAAGGAAAAACACAAGCAGACACTTATGACACCCCACTCCCACACAAAAAGGCCAACAATGTCCTCATAGGAATCAGAAGTAATCAAGCACACCAAAGAAAATCAAGAAACACGCCAAGAAAAAGAAAAAGAAAATAAATTACTCACTAACCATATTAAAAAAAAAAAGAAAAGGAAGGATATTACCTGGTTGGGTACTGAGTGTACCCAAACAATGAAATCTCAGAATAATTAAACCCTCTATGGGGCATCAGCCACTCCATCTCACCTCAAGATGGCAGGCACCATCTCAGAACCATTCAATGCCCGTAGTAACAAGTCATGCATCCTAGCATGCATCTCAGAATGGTGTAGATAAGAGCACAATCTCAAAGGTACATCAACAAACGTTAGTGCTCTCAACAGTTTATCAAAAGCCTTAGAAAAGTCATAGAATTGATGGACTATAGGAATGTACACAACTTTCCTAGACACCTTAAAAGGAGACATGACAAATGATTCCTCCCATTGACTTGCAAATAGAGATTGAGTATGCAAATCAATGGGAGGGGGTAATACAATACACTCCTTAACCTTCTCATGCAAAGACTTGGATGCAACCAACGACTCATAGCATATCACCATCAAAAATATCATTATCACAAACCAAGTTCAAACACTTAAGATCAATCCCCAAAGACTCAAGTTCATCATTATAAGATTTCATACTATTATTTTCAATGGATTCACATGAAAGGGTAGATAATGCCTCATTAATACAATGATTCTTAATGAAAGTGAATAATTCAGTATCAAGCACACATTCAATCACAAAGGATTCAATTTCACTCTCAACAAGATCATCACAGGTATCATGGCATTCATTGGATTCAACCTTCTCTTCACATAAAAGCATGGATAACGGTGTGGACAATGGTTCATCATCTAACATGTTTTCATCAAGTACTACATCATCACACACAAAATCAACAACTTTCTCATGCTCTCTAGATGTGGCTAGAGCTAAGGAATTGCCAAGCTCAATACATGCAAAACTGGGTCTGTAAAAATAGGCATCATCCTCATCAGAATCATACAAAAGAGAATTATTATGCAATTCAGGACTCAATGATGATGGATATTCTACTTCAACTATCGAATCAACCATTGGTGAAGAAGAAGTTTCTACCCTAGGTTTAGTCTCATGTTAGAATTCACGCATGCACTCAGCCATTTTTGCACACAATTCATCCACTTTAGGTTGAAAACAAGAGTCAGAATCATGGTTCGGAGAATCACAATGTGAGCACAAAGGATGAGTCTCAACAACATCGCATTGGGGAGAATCATAAGAGTTTTCTGCATATTCCCTACCATATGATTGATCATCAAAATACAAGGGATAATCACATGATTAATCAGTTAAGGTCTCCGAAAAATACTTCCCACTACTAGATTGACCATTCAGATTTTGGGGGTATTTATGATATGGTATGGCTAAAGTCTCGGAGGGTGATGCAAAATTTGAAATATGGGGGTCAAAGGGAGAATTTTGTTGTTCAGATTCATAAGTATCCCGAGACAACCATTCAAGAAATTCCAATGCCTCATCTTCTCCTAAATTAGAAAACCCATAATATTCTAAGTGATTACGAGTTTCATACTTTATACACTCATACACAATACCCAAGATATCTAGTGTATCATGTGAGATACCATATGATTCACATTGAGCAACATAATCCTGTAATCTAGCAAAATATCTCCAAAATATTTCTTGCTCAAACTGTGGAACACTAACATCGGTCATAACTTTTTTAATCTTTTTTAATTTTTTTTAATTTTTTTTCGTTATTCAATTTTTGTGACTACATTTTTCTGGAAAGAATCTAGGAAGCATTAAACTATTTACAAACAAACCAATAACCTAATCTACCAAATAACGTCATCCCCGACAACGACGTCATTGTTCGGTTATGGTAATTAGAGTTTCCTAAGTAGGGTTGTCGAATCCACAGAGATGATGTGTCAGGTTAATAATGAAATTGGTTTGGTAGGGTTTCAAATTGCGAAAAAGCAGTAAATAATAATAAAACTAAACTAAACAGGAATTGAAAATAGTAATTACTAAAGCAAACATGAAGCGAGAATTGAAATTTAACCTAATTTAACAAGAACAAAAAAACTAAAACTAACGAAGAACTCATAAACAAGAAAGCAATAAATAACAATCTAAATTGCAGAGAAGAAGATTATATTACTGGCAATGCTAAATAACGAATTAACTAACTAAATTAAAAGACTCGATGAAATTAAGGGAGTAGAGTATACCGACAGTCTTCTCTTCACTCTACCTCCCCTTGCTAGCATCACGAACTCTCCCGAACAAACAAAAGTCGTGATTCAGATTACTAAGAATCCCCCAAATCCTCACTTGGAAGGATAATTTGTGAACCCTTAATCCTCCTCTTTCAGTAAAACTTGGAATTTGGTTGTGAACTAATACTAATAACTCGAAGTAACAAGACTAGAAACAAAAAGCGAGAAGAACAAGAATTGAAAACTTGAATTGGATTAAAGATTGTAAGAGTGAATTACAATCAAAGAATAACGGTAGGCAAAAGCAAAGCAAAACAATGAAAACTAAACCCTAGAACAATACTACTAAAAGCGAGAAAACCTAAAAACTAACTAAAAGTTCCTAAAAAAAACTGATTCTTTGATGTGGCGACTAGGTCTTCTATTTATATGGGACGCTAGGATAAAACGCTGCCAGTGTTTTATAAATGCTACCAGCGTTTTGTTTTCCGCCTTTTTGGTTTGTGAAGCTAAACGCTGGTAGAGTTTATAAACGCTGCCAACGTTTTGTTTACTCGCTAGTTTGATTGTCTCTGATTCAAGCGCTGCTAGCGTTTTTGTTGTCTTCCGCCCATTTTGACCAGTCGCGGGCGCGACACTTCTGTAGCGGGCGCTATGTTCCAATAGATTTCTGGCTCCTTCGCTGCTGCTGTCCGTCCCGGGGGTTACGCCCAGTGTAGCGGGTGCTACAGCTGTCTGGGTGTTGGGTTTTTTTTCAGCATTTTGATTCCTTTTTCCCTCTTTCCTTTGATTAACCTACAAAACCACAAAATCATCATAACTAATATATAATTAAGGAGCCAAAGTAAGCAAAACACCTTATAAAATGATATAAATTCGGCTCGAAACGAGACCGAACTTTTCTCCTTTCTTATTTTCACATATAATTCACAAATAAAATTATGTATGTATGTGTATAGATTATTCATAGAGCCCATAAAAAAAAATATTATTCATGAGAAACAGTTATTAATTTGCATCATATGTTGTAAACATGATTTTAACAAATTAAAAACATGGACATCTTCTATTTCAAATAACTAACCAAAATTAATGCACATCTAAATAAATGCAAACACATTAATATCACATGATTTTTTAAAAAAATTTAAATGTAATCTATTGAAGATTTCCTAAAATGCCCTCATTAGAATCCACATATTTTTAGGGGTGTAGCCTTGGGGGGCTGGCCAGGGCCATGGCCCTCCCCATGATAGACAAAATCATATTATTTGCATTAAGATCTAGTTAAATATTTGTAGAGTATTGGTTATAGCCTATCTATTTAAACATGATGTCTAGGGATCAATATCTATCCTAAACATTATTTTTGGTTTTTGATCAATTATTTTTTCAAATCTACTTCTCTTCCATCCTTTCCCTATTATTCTTATATAAAAATGGCCCACCCTAATAATATGTCCTAGCTCCGCCCCTGCATATTTTCAATGATCACCATTTTGTGTGTGTGTGTGTGTGTGTGTGTGTATATATATATATATATATATATATATATATATATATATATATATATATATATATATATATATATATATGGGAATTGATATAATGAGAAGGGGAGAGTTGTGAGCATGGAAGCATGGTTAATCTCAACCATTGGTTTCAACATCTAAGGTAGAGATAAAAGAACTATTTTATTTTTATTTATAGAAGTTAGTCTTAATTTTCATTGGCTGAAGTTTTTTTTTAAATAAATAGAAGATGGCCTCACGTGATATGCAAAAAAAGGAAAAAGAGAAGTTCACGCGTGCAACCGCTTCCTTGTATCAACGTTGTAACTCCCCAGAAGACTCATCATTTGATGTTTGAAATTCTCAGCAGCAATCCAGAGCCAATTTCATTCTCCATAATCGAACATCAAAGGAAATTCAGCAACCCTAGTATGTGATTTTCGGCTGTACAAAGGTATGGTTTTCATTTCTTTTTTGCGATTCGTCATTTGTGTTTGCGAATTCTGAAGCAATTTGTGTCAAATTTGGGTGAGTGTGTGCGATTTCCGGTCAATTTCTGGCGGGTGAGTGTGTGCGATTTCCGGTGAGGCTTTGTTCAAGTGAACCCCAGTTCAAGCGGTTATCAGGTAAGGAAGTTTTTCCAGAATTCTAGGGTTTAGGTTGTTGTTTGTCTCATTTTTCTTTGAATTCGTTGTTTTTCCCAGCAATCCGGTGGCTTTTTTTTTTTTTAGAATTCGACGTTTATTGTAATTGTTATGGGTTACTTTTGTCAGTTCAATGAGGGAATTGTATAATTGATGATGGAGTTGAAAGGTGTGACTGAACTAGAGGTTGAAGAAACGAAGAAGGAGATGTGAGTCAACGTTTTTATCGCGTTTTGTGGTTCATATCAGTGTGTAATGTTCATTTTTTGACATTGTTGATGTTCATTGTGGGATGTTTTGGGGGCTAATGTCAGTTTGTGATGTGCATGCTGGTGCTAATTTTTTTCATTGATTTTAATCGGTTATGTACATCAATTTGGATATATTGATGTTCTTTTTTTTTGAATATATTTGTAACACCCCAGGTTACTAACCACAAGATTAAGCTAATGATTCACCTAACCCAATGATTAGCAGCGGATAAACACCTGAGAGAATTACTGCCGTCCACAGAGGTGGACAAGGCTAAGACTAAACCTGACAAAAGCAATCAGCCATAGACCAACTCCAATCATGCATCATCAACCTAACTTAACTTAAACCACCTCAAAACAACATAAAACAGCCCAAAAGAAATTATACAAGCCATTAAATCACAATTTCTTTTAAATCCTTCATGGAGAAGCTCTAACCACCTTCAGATTCCTTAGGGTGCTCTGGGGTTTCGTCCTCCCGGGGCTTTTCCATTCTCTTTGCCGAGATTCCTAAAACGAAAATATAAAACTTCGAAATGTGAGTTAAACTCAGTACATATACCCCTAACAAGTAAGAATCTTTTCGCAATTCGTTCTAGTTCTTTAGCGCGGTTCCAAAATCATTAAAAACAACGAAATAACAGTTTAACAATAAGTGTAGCATAACTTACATAGCTTGACCATAACTTAACCTGAACATGAAGAGATATAACTAAACCTGTACTTAAATCACAATTTAAATGAAAATACTTATGAGTTTTTCCTTTTAAAAGTAACTGAATAACCATGAACTTTTTTGACATCAACTTAGATCATGCATGAACTGACATAGACACACACATGAAACCTTTCCATAAACATGACTTTAAACTTCCATAAAACAAAATTTAAACCTTGGTAAGTAACTGTAACAACTTTACTTTGATCCCAGTAATTTGGAAAACTTAAGGTACACAAAACTTGTAAATCATACTACTTAATGCGTGGCACAAACCGTACTTGGAACACATGGCTTAGGAAGTGACAAGAATTTACGTCATAAAACATGAGTTAAATCGTATACCCAACACATAGCATAAATTGTTACTTCAAACCAATCATACAGTGTGACTTATAACGTGTTGTAAAATACACTTAAAGACCATAAACAAGTCCTATAAGACTTAACCCTTAACTTAAATCCTTGAAGTACTTATTTACTTAAAACTTAGTTGCCGTATTATTGTTCTGAAGGTCCCCTACTTGCGACCATCGGCTAAGACTCCGTATGCGCATACCGGACCGATCGAGAGATCCGAATTGGTGGATCATTATCCTATACTGGCCAGGTTTCCATGGTGTGCGACTAAGGCACTTCAGTTATATTTTCCTTGGGTGCACTAAGGCACGTATATAATTAACTTAGGGTGCACAACAGCACATACGCATGCTTTTCCTTGGTGTGCACTAAGGCACCATAACATGGGCGGGGCCTTCATTAATTTTTAAAATTTGAAAACTTAAACCTTGATGCCTTAACCTTGGATTCTTAATAAAACTAGTTCCTAAAACTACCCTTCTCCAATCATAACTTAAAGATAATCTTGTAATCTCCTTGAATAAGACTTGTACTTATAAATGGGAATATATTCATGAAACGACTCAACCAATCAAAGCATAGAATTATCGTAAAAGTTTCATGAATAACACCCCAACCTTAATCACAAGGTTAAGACTACACTTAGAGACCCAAACCTGCGATTAGCGCAGCGGAACACCTTAGGTCGAGGCATTACCGCCGTCTCCCGAAAGAGACAAGGCAACAACACACAAAAGATACTTCCAAAACCACAAGATAACTTACTAACTTGAGAACCTTCACATATAGAACTTATAGAACCCCTGGATAAAGTACATAACTTAAACATAACTTAAAAACTAGAACAACTTCCAAAAATTCCAGCTCGCCCTTGCTGACCGATGAATTCCTTAGAAAACTACCTCAAGAACCTTGAATTACTTTGCAGAATCGACTTGTCCTTGCCTGGGAGCTCGAACCTCCTAAAACAAAACATTAAAACATTGCAAAAGGTGAGTGGGGAAACACTCGATCTGAAAACCTCCAAAGACGTAAACCGTTCAAAAACGGTTTCGGTGCCGGCATTTAAATTCATTTTGAAAACAAGGGAAGGGTATTAAAATAGGACTTGCATAACATGAACATAAACATATGCATAACATAAATCAATGAAGATAGAAATTAGGTGGAACCCTTACGATCGGTGCAAGCACCTCACACACGCGTATGCCCAAGTTGATCTAAACTTGGAATAAGTGATCACAAGCGATCGACAAGGCACTCTGATCAGGAGTGCTAAAACATGAAAGTAAGAATAAGCATAGAATGCGGGTCCACTGTTAAATATAAAATCATTGTAAACCATAAAACTTGACATGGTATAAATTGAATAAATTACGACTATAATTTAGATCGTAGAAACTGGACAATTCGCGTACCTTGAGACGCTAGAGACCTTGGCGGCGCAGCTCGGCTTGGAGATGGCTTTTGGAACTTGTCAACTAAGATAAGAATAAGTAAAAATGAAGAACCGAATAAGGTTCTAAATTAGATTTACAAGTTTAGAAAATTAGTAAAATATAAATGAAATAACTTAGGAAGAAAATTTCAGGTTATATAAAAATAAAGTTTATAGCGTAACTTGAGTTAGGAAAAACGGAATGAGGCAAACGAGTACATCTCGGAATAGGGAAAATCATAATCTACAACTTTGTCAACAGAACCAGAGGCTAAAAACGAGTGGAAGGGCTCCAAAATGGGCCCGGACAGCAGCTAGAGTAGAATAAATTAGGAGTTCCGGAATGAAATTACATAGAGAAATTGATGTAGAAAGGTGAAATCAAAGAAGGGCACTTGAACCTTGGAAAGATAACTTAGATTGATGAAGTATGAGAACCGAAGATTGAAGGTGAAAATGAGATTAAAAGGGTTCCTCTAGACTTATTTAGAGAAAAACGAAGTCGATGTCACGATT
Organism: Portulaca oleracea; assembly: GCA_029582165.1. NCBI lineage: Eukaryota > Viridiplantae > Streptophyta > Magnoliopsida > Caryophyllales > Portulacaceae > Portulaca > Portulaca oleracea. Next base: position 19,925,212 of record CM055890.1, read on the forward strand.
GATGAAAGAGGAATGAATAAAGGAGCTTGAGGAATAAACTTTGAGTTGAAAACTAGAGGAACTTAACTTGAGAGTTATTTAGAACTTGGAAGACACTAGCTAGATAAAACCTTGTTCAACCCAAAGATATTGAACTCTTAGCTAACACTTATTGGGAGATATGTATACTTGTGCTTAAATCACTACTCTTGGCTAAAAGACCTTAGGACATACTTAGGCCTCCAAAACCATACTTTTCCCCCTTAAGACTTAACCCAAGATTATAACATATAACCATAACTTATCAATGCTTAAAGTCTCCTATTGACTTGGTTTAGGACCTTAAAGATGGAATTTTAGTAAAGGGTAAATTGGGCAGAAACTTCAAGTAGACAGCCCTTCTTCCCGGGCTCATATCTCACACTCCCGATATCGTATAACTACAAACCATACCTTTCCGGAAAGCTTGCAAAGAGGCCTAAAACTTTCATGTTTACCATAAAAACCAAAAAGGTCTCCAAAGGGACGAAAAACAGCCCTCAAAACACTGACTCAAAAATTCGTATATAAAATTGTACCTTCACGGTTTCGGTCATAACTCGGGCTATACAAGTCGGAAATTAGAAATTCCAAAGCCTATGGTTTGCTAACACCTTAAGCTATCAAATGGAGTAGAAATCTGGGCAAAACTCCCACTTTTATACTGCTGTAAATTTCCAGAATTGAGACAGCGACTAACTTGCCCTTATTTTCAGCTCTAATGGTTCATTTAGCCCTTAATCCATACTAATTCTCAACCAAACTTCACTTTGGCTATAATCCACTATATTTCCAGAATTAAACCTTGAAAGTTAACTCATCAAAGAGCTTAAATCCCACATGCAACCATGGATTAAACACAACTCAACATAAAAGACTTGTTCTTGAACTCTTTCACCAAAAACTCACTAATTCACCCAAATTAAACATGATAACACTAAAATAATAAACTTAGCATATATAACCAGCTCTTAATACTCAGCAACTTATCAAGAAATTCACATGCATCAAGATTATAGCAACATCCATCAAGAATTTAACAAGAAAACCTCAAGAACTCATCCAAATACACATGCACATTCTCCAAACTCAAACCCTAACTTAACCAAACCAATTATACACTTGAATTCATGAATTTAGAGAGTAAAAGAGATAGAATTTATAAAAGAAACATATATTAAACATGGAATTTCAGATTATAAACAAGAGAATTAGGTTAGGGTTTGAGACTATACCACTTGAATTTGAGGTGAGAGATTGAACAAGAGAAGGGGGAAGAAGGTGGTGGCCGGAGTAGGGTGGCCGACGGCGCCGGAAAACACCAGCTGGGCGGCGGCAGTATGGTGGCCACGGCTGGGCAGCAGAGCAAGGGGGGAGAGGGAAGGTAGAGAGAGAAAGAGTTTGGGGAGTTGTCTAAATGAAATGAGGAAAAAAAAGACTTAAACCCCCCCTTGCTAAAGCATATATAACCCCCTCTAAACAACTTAATGAAGTCTGAAATTGTAAACTAAAAACAATAATTGTAAAGGTAATAAACTTAAATAATTAGTTTGTACCAAATAAAATCAATTGGTAATAATTGGGTTAAAATAAAATAAAACTTGGATGTAGAAAATCCAAATAAATGAAACATAAATATTACTTGTGCTTAAATGAAATAAATATAACCCAAATAAATTAAAGTTTGGGTAATAAAATATAAATGTTAAAAGGTAGAATAATTAAACCCCTTTTTTTGGTTACACACAAAAATAAAATACAACGAAACTTGGATTAAAAAATAATACACTGGGTAAAATTACCACTCGAAGTTATGTAAAGGAAATGCAATTTAAATAAATTAAAAGTGGAACGGTAAAATATATATATAGAAATCGAGGCGGATAAATAATAACCGTTTCTCGGTAAATAAATTTATAACGTAAAACATATAACCTGAAATACTTTAACTCATTGAATAGATGTGTAAAGTAAACTTTTAAGCCGATAGTTCGGCACCTTAGCCATCTCCTGCACGAGACTTAACACCGATAGCAATAAATAAATAAATAGATAAATAAAGGTAAACGCGAAAAATTTATAACGCGATTTGAATAATTACTGTGGTTAATAGATAATTAAACATGATTTTGGGGTGGGTTATTACATCCTCCCCCTAAAAAGAAGTTTCGTCCCCGAAACTTGATGGTGATTAAAAACGTGATTGGTTCCCTCAAAAGAGATGAGGGTATCGTTCTCTGTTTTCTCAGTTTCCCAAGTGGCTTCTGAGGTATCTTGATTTGCCCACAGCACTTTGACTAATGGAACTTCTTTCGTGCGTAGCTGCTTGATTCGTCGATCCAAAATTCGAATCGGTTGCTGCTCGAAGGTTAAATCTTCGGCCAAAAGCGGCGGCTCTTCAACTAGAACATGCTTCGGGTCCGGCACATATTTTCGGAGCTGCGATACGTGAAAAACGTCGTGGATCCTTCCTAAACTAGAAGGTAACTCTATTCGGTATGCTACCGGGTTGATCTTTTCTATCATCGGATATGGCCCAATAAAACGTGGGCTTAATTTTCCTTTGATGTTAAATCTACGAACTCCTTTCATTGGAGAAATCTTAAGAAAAACTTGATCCCCCCACTTGAAATTTGAGAGGTTTTCGCCTCCTATCTGCATAATTTTTTTTTTGTCGACTTTGAGCAGTCTTGACGTGCTGCTGGATGACTCGGATCTTGTCGGTCGTGTCTTGGATTAGTTCCGGACTTATGACTAACGCTACATCTAATTCTCCCCAGCATAACGGGGTACGTCATCACTATATACCACACGTTCTCTTCCTTACAAACAACACTGGAGCTCCCCAGGGTGATGTGCTAGGTCTGATGAATCTTTTAATCTATAGATCATCCAGTTGCTCTTTTAACTCCTTAAGTTCTGCAGGTGCTATTCTATACGGTGCCTTAGATATAGGTCTTGTTCCCGGAATTAGCTCAATCTCAAAATAAATTTCCCTCCTCGGGGGTAACTCCATAATTTCTTCTGCAAGACATCTAGAAAATTACATACTACGGGGATTTCCTCCATCTTGAGCGTAGTCTTCAAATCTTCACTTACCAAACATAGATAACCCTCGCATCCATGATTAAGCATCCTTCGAGCCTTTACATAAGTTATGATGGGGCACGGGTTAGCTCCTAAGTCCCCAACGAAGTGGACTTCTGTGCCTGAGGCGTTCTTAAGAATGACTATCCCCTTATCACACTTGATTTGGGCTTGTGTCGAAATCAACCAATCCATACCCAGAATGATATCAAACTCTTTCAGGTCTAACTGGATAAGGTTAGCGGGAAATATCTCTGATTTTAACATGAGTGGGACACCCGCAAAACTAGTCGTGCAAGGCATGGTTTGACCATTAGGTAAACTGATAGAATAATTTACTTTTCTGGCTAAATTTTGGAACTTTAGCTTCGAGGCAACTTTGGTTGAAATAAAAGAGTGCGTCGCTCCAGAATCAAATAAAGCAGTCAAAGGTTGCATATATATATATAAACTGTGCCAGTAACAACTATACCAGATTTTGCTGCCTCCTGCCTGCTCATGACGTATGCTTGACCCACTGAGCCTTGTTGCGGTGCCTTCGTTGGCGGTGCTGGACGTGTGGTGCCTGGTTCAGATCTTTGGGCTCTCCTTGGGCACTCTGCAGCTTTATGATCCGGGGCTCCACACCATAAACAATTCCCCGTACCTACTCGACATTGGGAGGTAGTGTGGTTGGTCCTGCCACATTTCCTGCAGGGTTCCTCGACATTGTGGCGAGGTGCTTGATTCCTTGGGCTGAAGTCTTGGCCTCTTGGTTGGACTATCCCCACATTTGGGGTACTTGTCATCCCTTTGTCGTTCCACTTCCTTTTGGTAGTTCCACAGTTTCGGGTTTAGAGCTTTTAGCTCCTTCCTTACTCGCTCTACCTCTGCAGCCCTCTCGTACATTTCTTGCATTGTTCGGAAGTTATGGGATGATAACTGACTACGGATATACGGCGCTAGGCCTCCCTCATATCGGGTTAACTTCAGCCTCTCCGATGCAACATACTCAGGCGAAAGCAGATACTCATTAAACTTGGCGGTGTATTGTACAACTGAAATATCTTTGTTGAGCATACTCCACTCTAAAAACTCTTTCTCTTTCTGGCGCCGAAGGGAGGTAGGGTAAAACTGAGCTCGTAAATCACTTAGGAAGTCATTCCAAGACTTTGCGGTCCCTTGATATTTGTCCTTGATGGTCCTCCACGGATATCCGCTTCTCCCTTCAGATAATAGGTGCCTATGGCTAATTTCTTATCTTCGGGTACCTCGACCACTTCAAATATTTTCTCTATCTCACGAATCCAATCCTCTAGCACTACGGGGTCGTAGCCCCCTTCGTAAAAGGTTGGGTTCCTTCGGGCTACTCTATCTGCGAAATTTCCCTCTTTTGACTGACTTACTTGACCCGTAGATGGAAGGGGTATACGCCTAAACAATTCTTGCACTAACATCCCAAAGGGGTCAGGGTATTGAGGTGGATCAAAAGGAACAGATCCTAAAGAAGACTCAGAAGGATTAACCATCCCCGGGTTAAGCTGAGGTCCTTGCAATTCTAGTAGGTTTCCCTCGGATGTCCCATTTCCAGGTTCTTCTTGTGATGGCGTGCTTCTTGAATTTTGCAACATGCTACAATATTACAACAAAATATATTATTACCCACATAGCTTAACATTATTCCCTCATTTTCTAGCCCATTTTTCGTAAAACTCAGATTTTAGTCAAATGCTCCTGCATAGAACCTTGATTCCTTGGTCAAGTCTTAGGTATCATTCACATGCATATATTTATACATAATTAAAATCTCAAAAGAATTTTCACAATCCCAATATATTGTAATTTGCAGAATCCACAATACATATAATTATAAATCCACAATTTTCATAACATCCATTCATGTTCATAAATAAAGATAGCGGTTCCCCTTTTGATTGTCATAGAGTTTTCATCTCCATTTCCAATCCCAAAACATGAGAAAACCAAAACGTCATGTTCTCCAAATTACACACCCACACTCCCTTCCACAAAGTAATCATAAGGGAGGTTACAAAAATAAGCATAGTCTGGCTAATTACATTGGTGACCCAAAAGCAAAAACCTAGTCACCCGAGATGTACTTGTAGTCATCTAGCCTACACTTACGGTCAATCCCCTTGCTAAACCTGCACAGAAGTCAAATACCGACAACTACTGCTAAACATGAGAGTTAGACCCTTCTTGTTCTTGATCCCTATCCTCTTCCACGCGTCGAAGCCGTAGAGGACCAACGCTCTTGCGTTTGGTGTACCGAATCCTGGGCCCCAAAGCGGTCCAATCAAAGTCGTTCTCCACCGGGGCGACAGGTGTAGACGTCCCTGCCTCGCACTCGTTGATTTGTTTTGGCTCGGGGCGCACCTCATCTTGGTCTAGATCCATGCTAGGATCTTCTTCTTCTTTTCCGGCTATTCGGGCGATAGGCGTAGACTCCCCATGAGACGACAGGTTCGGAACAATTAGACGTCCTGTGAGGTACGGTGAGAAGTGTAGGCGGATTTCCTCTGCCGGGGGTGCGAACACGTGAGCTGGTGCTTTTCCCGCGTTGGGAGGTGCCGGTAATCCTAGCACCTCATGAAGATGGGGTCCTAACTTACTGACGTGAAGACCTAAAGATTGTGCAGCTTGAGTGATCATTACCTCCATCGTGATCCGATTCCAAGCCCCCACATAGTTGAGGCACCATGCGTGGCGTCCGGGTTCTCCACGTATAAGCAGTTGACGGTATCTGTCCCGGATATCATCCCACGGGCTCTCGTGGGGAAGAGTCGCTAGAAGGCATCGGGCTCGGCAAATGTCGTCATGATATTCGGATTTGGGATTTGCAGTGCAATGGGCGTCGAGGACATCTTGTAAAGCCTTAAGATGGGCTTGAACGTTGGTGGAGGGGTCCATGAACATCGCGAACAGATTTGGGAGGGGGTTACCGTCGTTGTCCATCTATACCATACACAAGGTACAATGCAAAATTTTAAAAACTTATCATGGCCAAAATGAACGAGCTATTTGCAATAAAAGAAACAAATTTGTGACGAGGTTCGAGACTCAACCAAGCTAACCTCTCATGAGCGATTTAACAATTCTAGACCTCATAATGTGTTCCCTTTTTCGGGCTTCCTTAAAAACTTTTAATCCATACTATTCTTTAAAACTTATTTCATCATATACTAATCCCACTTGGGACTCGGTTTATAAACTTCTCGTTAACTTTCAAGAACTTCCAAGGAGGTGCTTTGACAAACTTCACAATTTTCCATTATATTCATTAACTTCACTTGCGTAAATTACTAGGCTTAACTCAATTCACCTAGATTTCCCCTTAAAGATTTTGACCAAAACTTTCTCAAAAATTCTGGGAGAATTTCGGCAGCACTTCCCCTATAATTAGAGCTATTCCCAAATTTACATAGTCTTGAAAACCTGCAAAGAAGAACAATTTACATACTAGACCAATATTCAAAGCTTCATGCTCATCAACAATTCCCAACATACCACTTATCATACTTATACTAATCATCATAGAGAGGCTTATACTCACATGCCTAACTTTCTCCTTAAACTAGGATCCATGACTTATGAAATTCTATAATCTCCAAATACTTAAGCAAACTTCAGCTCTGATACCACAACTGTAACACCCCAACCTTAATCACAAGGTTAAGACTACACTTAGAGACCCAAACCTGCGATTAGCGCAGCGGAACACCTTAGGTCGAGGCATTACCGCCGTCTCCCGAAAGAGACAAGGCAACAACACACAAAAGATACTTCCAAAACCACAAGATAACTTACTAACTTGAGAACCTTCACATATAGAACTTATAGAACCCCTGGATAAAGTACATAACTTAAACATAACTTAAAAACTAGAACAACTTCCAAAAATTCCAGCTCGCCCTTGCTGACCGATGAATTCCTTAGAAAACTACCTCAAGAACCTTGAATTACTTTGCAACCGACTTGTCCTTGCCCTGGGAGCTCGAACCTCCTAAAACAAAACATTAAAACATTGCAAAAAGGTGAGTGGGGAAACACTCAGTACGCAAACCTCCAGCACGTAAACCGTTCAAAAACGGTTTCGGTGCCGGCATTTAAATTCATTTTGAAAACAAGGGAAGGGTATTAAAATAGGACTTGCATAACATGAACATAAACATATGCATAACATAAATCAATGAAGATAGAAATTAGGTGGAACCCTTACGATCGGTGCAAGCACCTCACACACGCGTATGCCCAAGTTGATCTAAACTTGGAATAAGTATCATCAGCGATCGATTTGGCAGTCAAGGCACTCTGATCAGGAGTGCTAAAACATGAAAGTAAGAATAAGCATAGAATGCGGGTCCACTGTTAAATATAAAATCATTGTAAACCATAAAACTTGACATGGTATAAATTGAATAAATTACGACTATAATTTAGATCGTAGAAACTGGACAATTCGCGTACCTTGAGACGCTAGAGACCTTGGCGGCGCAGCTCGGCTTGGAGATGGCTTTTGGAACTTGTCAACTAAGATAAGAATAAGTAAAAATGAAGAACCGAATAAGGTTCTAAATTAGATTTACAAGTTTAGAAAATTAGTAAAATATAAATGAAATAACTTAGGAAGAAAATTTCAGGTTATATAAAAATAAAGTTTATAGCGTAACTTGAGTTAGGAAAAACGGAATGAGGCAAACGAGTACATCTCGGAATAGGAAAAATCATAATCTACAACTTTGTCAACAGAACCAGAGGCTAAAAACGAGTGGAAGGGCTCCAAAATGGGCCCGGACAGCAGCTAGAGTAGAATAAATTAGGAGTTCCGGAATGAAATTACATAGAGAAATTGATGTAGAAAGGTGAAATCAAAGAAGGGCACTTGAACCTTGGAAAGATAACTTAGATTGATGAAGTATGAGAACCGAAGATTGAAGGTGAAAATGAGATTAAAGGGTTCCTCTAGACTTATTTAGAGAAAAACGAAGTCGATGTCACGATTGATGAAAGAGGAATGAATAAAGGAGCTTGAGGAATAAACTTTGAGTTGAAAACTAGAGGAACTTAACTTGAGAGTTATTTAGAACTTGGAAGACACTAGCTAGATAAAACCTTGTTCAACCCAAAGATATTGAACTCTTAGCTAACACTTATTGGGAGATATGTATACTTGTGCTTAAATCACTACTCTTGGCTAAAAGACCTTAGGACATACTTAGGCCTCCAAAACCATACTTTTCCCCCTTAAGACTTAACCCAAGATTATAACATATAACCATAACTTATCAATGCTTAAAGTCTCCTATTGACTTGGTTTAGGACCTTAAAGATGGAATTTTAGTAAAGGGTAAATTGGGCAGAAACTTCAAGTAGACAGCCCTTCTTCCCGGGCTCATATCTCACACTCCCGATATCGTATAACTACAAACCATACCTTTCCGGAAAGCTTGCAAAGAGGCCTAAAACTTTCATGTTTACCATAAAAACCAAAAAGGTCTCCAAAGGGACGAAAAACAGCCCTCAAAACACTGACTCAAAAATTCGTATATAAAATTGTACCTTCACGGTTTCGGTCATAACTCGGGCTATACAAGTCGGAAATTAGAAATTCCAAAGCCTATGGTTTGCTAACACCTTAAGCTATCAAATGGAGTAGAAATCTGGGCAAAACTCCCACTTTTATACTGCTGTAAATTTCCAGAATTGAGACAGCGACTAACTTGCCCTTATTTTCAGCTCTAATGGTTCATTTAGCCCTTAATCCATACTAATTCTCAACCAAACTTCACTTTGGCTATAATCCACTATATTTCCAGAATTAAACCTTGAAAGTTAACTCATCAAAGAGCTTAAATCCCACATGCAACCATGGATTAAACACAACTCAACATAAAAGACTTGTTCTTGAACTCTTTCACCAAAAACTCACTAATTCACCCAAATTAAACATGATAACACTAAAATAATAAACTTAGCATATATAACCAGCTCTTAATACTCAGCAACTTATCAAGAAATTCACATGCATCAAGATTATAGCAACATCCATCAAGAATTTAACAAGAAAACCTCAAGAATCATCCAAATACACATGCACATTCTCCAAACTCAAACCCTAACTTAACCAAACCAATTATACACTTGAATTCATGAATTTAGAGAGTAAAAGAGATAGAATTTATAAAAGAAACATATATTAAACATGGAATTTCAGATTATAAACAAAAGAATTAGGTTAGGGTTTGAGACTATACCACTTGAATTTGAGGTGAGAGATTGAACAAGAGAAGGGGGAAGAAGGTGGTGGCCGGAGTAGGGTGGCCGACGGCGCCGGAAAACACGCCGGAAAACACCAGCTGGGCGGCGGCAGTATGGTGGCCACGGCTGGGCAGCAGAGCAAGGGGGGAGAGGGAAGGTAGAGAGAGAAAGAGTTTGGGGAGTTGTCTAAATGAAATGAGGAAAAAAAAGACTTAAACCCCCCCTTGCTAAAGCATATATAACCCCCTCTAAACAACTTAATGAAGTCTGAAATTGTAAACTAAAAACAATCATTGTAAAGGTAATAAACTTAAATAATTAGTTTATACCAAATAAAATCAATTGGTAATAATTGGGTTAAAATAAAATAAAACTTGGATGTAGAAAATCCAAATAAATGAAACATAAATATTACTTGTGCTTAAATGAAATAAATATAACCCAAATAAATTAAAGTTTGGGTAATAAAATATAAATGTTAAAAGGTAGAATAATTAAACCCCTTTTTTTGGTTACACACAAAAATAAAATACAACGAAACTTGGATTAAAAAATAATACAGTGGGTAAAATTACCACTCGAAGTTATGTAAAGGAAATGCAATTTAAATAAATTAAAAGTGGAACGGTAAAATATATATATAGAAATCGAGGCGGATAAATAATAACCGTTTCTCGGTAAATAAATTTATAACGTAAAACATATAACCTGAAATACTTTAACTCATTGAATAGATGTGTAAAGTAAACTTTTAAGCCGATAGTTCGGCACCTTAGCCATCTCCTGCACGAGACTTAACACCGATAGCAATAAATAAATAAATAGATAAATAAAGGTAAACGCGAAAAATTTATAACGCGATTTGAATAATTACTGTGGTTAATAGATAATTAAACATGATTTTGGGGTGGGTTATTACATCCTCCCCCTAAAAAGAAGTTTCGTCCCCGAAACTTGATGGTGATTAAAAACGTGATTGGTTCCCTCAAAAGAGATGAGGGTATCGTTCTCTCATGTTTTTCTCAGTTTCCCAAGTGGCTTCTGAGGTATCTTGATTTGCCCACAGCACTTTGACTAATGGAACTTCTTTCGTGCGTAGCTGCTTGATTCGTCGATCCAAAATTCGAATCGGTTGCTGCTCGAAGGTTAAATCTTCGGCCAAAAGCGGCGGCTCTTCAACTAGAACATGCTTCGGGTCCAGCACATACTTTCGGAGCTGCGATACGTGAAAAACGTCATGGATCCTTCCTAAACTAGAAGGTAACTCTATTCGGTATGCTACCGGGTTGATCTTTTCTATCACCGGATATGGCCCAATAAAACGTGGGCTTAATTTTCCTTTGATGTTAAATCTACGAACTCCTTTCATTGGAGAAATCTTAAGAAAAACTTGATCCCCCCACTTGAAATTTGAGAGGTTTTCGCCTCCTATCTGCATAATTTTTTTTTTTGTCGACTTTGAGCAGTCTTGACGTGCTGCTGGATGACTCGGATCTTGTCGGTCGTGTCTTGGATTAGTTCCGGACTTATGACTAACGCTACATCTAATTCTCCCCAGCATAACGGGGTACGTCATCACTATATACCACACGTTCTCTTCCTTACAAACAACACTGGAGCTCCCCAGGGTGATGTGCTAGGTCTGATGAATCTTTTAATCTATAGATCATCCAGTTGCTCTTTTAACTCCTTAAGTTCTGCAGGTGCTATTCTATACGGTGCCTTAGATATAGGTCTTGTTCCCGGAATTAGCTCAATCTCAAAATAAATTTCCCTCCTCGGGGGTAACTCCATAATTTCTTCTGCAAGACATCTAGAAAATTACATACTACGGGGATTTCCTCCATCTTGAGCGGAGTCTTCAAATCTTCACTTACCAAACATAGATAACCCTCGCATCCATGATTAAGCATCCTTCGAGCCTTTAAACTGTGCCAGTAACAACTATACCACTGAGCCTCCTGTAACAACTATACCAGATTTTGCTGCCTCCTGCCTGCTCATGACGTATGCTTGACCCACTGAGCCTTGTTGCGGTGCAACGATCTCTTGGAGCGACTTTACAAGAAACGAAAATCATAAATTAGGACTTAACTTAGGTGGTAGCATGGGAGAATAACTTAGAGGATTTTCTAACAATAACAATAATGAACTCGATTACTAAAGCGTATTCGTAAGATCATAGCCTAATCCCCAAATATCGGATCATGTCATAAGAAGACTTTTTGGAAAGCTTAGAACATACACTCCAACATTGTAGTTGACCATGAAGGCTAAAAACGTGATCAAGGAAGGTAAAAACTAACATCTTTACAAGCTGCCTAGAATAATAACCATTTAAACTTCAATTATTCGAAAAATCGTAACTCGAGCTCTACTTATCGGTTCGGAACGGGTAAGCTGTCTATGAAAAGCTTATAATACATCTTCAACTTTCATTTTAATCCCAAGTTGATTTGAGCATGGGAAAGGGTCTAATTTCAGCCCATAACAGAAGCAGCCACAAGCATTTCCCGGAAAACTCAGACTTTTGTCTCTCACATAAAAGCTCATAACTCTCTCTCCGGGTATCCTATGAATATATACCATACCTTTCTGGAAAGTCCATAGTGTCCCTTACAACTTTCATTTATACCACCAATTGATTTGGACATGGAAAAGGATCGGAATTTAGCCATGAACATCAGATCATGAAACTGATTTTCTGGGTAACTCAAATTATTGCCCAATATTCGAAGACTCATAACTTTCATTCCCGGCATCCGATAGTTACAAACTTTACCATTCTGAAAAGCTTAAAGAATGATCTAAAACTTTCATCTTGACCATTTGGATCAAAAGGATCTCTATGAACAGCATGCATTTAGGTACTAACCTCAGAACACGTATATAATTGCAACACCTTACGGTTTTGGTCATAACTCAAGTTATACACATCGAAATCTCGAGTTTCAAAAACCGGGTGTTAGCTAACAATTTAATCTACCAAATCATGCCATAAAATAGCCCAAAATCACATTCCTTATTTTCTAGAAAAACATATTAGCAACCAGATTGCAATACCACCTCTTAAACTCACTTGCATGTATGATTAATCTCATGATTTTCCATAATCACCAATTAACACATACTCTTCAATCATAAACGTAAATTTCCAGAAAAATAAACACCCAGAAAGTTATCATTTAAGTCCATTTTAGAGGCATGCAAGGCCAACACTTCATCTCTTTCATGAATCTCATACCCAATTCAACATGCATCACTTAAAAACCTTCAATTTACTTACTTTAAGACTAATCTACACACATGCACTTCACTTTAATCTATCTTCCATTTTTCTACATCAAAATTAACTCATAAAACCACATGCATATTCATAACTTAATACCTCTTTCACCTATTCAAACTTTAAAACACAAAAACATCATAACTTACCCAAAATTCACTCTTTGGTGTTTGGACTCCTTCAATTCACCTCTTCCTTGATGAACTTAAAATATTTGGTTTACCTATGAAATACCATGAAAAGAAAACCTACAAAATTCAGATTTTAACTAAGATTTTTCATTAAAAAGAGAGAGGTAATGAGGGGTTACATTACCCTTTTGAAGAGGAGAAAGAAGGAAAGATGATGATGGGGTTGTAGTGGTGGTGCGGCGGCCGGAAAATGGCCGGAAAAAGCGCTGGCGTGGGCTGGTCTTAGCGGCAGAAGCAACAACAATAGGTGGCGGAGGGATGTAGGGGGTCATGGTGTGAGAGGGAGCAAGGTGAGAGAGTTTAAGAGATAAGGTGTGTGTTTGATTATCTTTCAAATGACTTAATATTAACTTAAGTCATGTGTACATATATCAACCAAGGGCCCAAATCCATGCCCCTCTTCCTCTCTTGGCCGGTCAATTATGGCCCAACCAAAACAAATTTTATAAATTTTAATTCTCCCCTCTCATACTTATAACTCCCTAATTTCCCAAATTACCGAAATTTATTAAACCGTAAAGATGTTATCGGTAACCCAAATAAATATACCATACCCCTCCATGGAATTTCTCATAATTATAATCTTAAATTGACATGAATAAAAGAAGGACCCGATATATCGGTCTTGGAAAAAGAATTTAAAAATGACCAGGATCACCATAGAAATTATCGGAAGATAATTCTCAAGAAAAGAAAATTAAACTGATTCGTTGACGATCGTTGCACTGTTAAAGTCTTGCAAAAGATACACTGGGTTATAAAGATGGCACACTTGCTTTAATTATTCGTGATTTATTATTAACCTTGATCAATTAAAATAATTAATACGTATTAAGGGAGAGATTTTCTTCGGGTTATTACATCTTACTCCCCTTAAAAGAAGTTTCTTCCCCGAAACTTGAAAATGCTACCCCCCTTATCTTCGGTGTTTTACCTTAAAACAGATGGGGGTACTTGTTTCGCATGTCCTCTTCGGTTTCCCATGTAGCTTCCGATGTGGAGTGATTAGTCGAAAGGACTTTCACCAGGGGGATTTCCTTGGAGCGTAAAAGCTTGACCCTTCGGCCCAGAATATGATCCGACACTTCTTCATAAGATAGGTTCTCCGCGATAGCTATTGGCTCGGGTTCAACTACATGGCTCGGTCCGGTATATATTTTCGCAACTGAGAAACATGAAACACATCATGAAAATGCTCTAACTCTGTAAGCAATTCAAGCCTATACGCGATTGGGTTAATCTTCCCAATAATCTCATAAGGCCCAATGTACCGAGAGTTTAACTTCCCTTTACCCTTGAATCTATGCACTCCTTTAGTGGGTGGAACCTTGAGAACTACTTTATCTCCTGGATGAAACTCTAAAGTGTTTCCTTCTTCGATCATTATAACGTTTCTGCCGACTTTGAGCGGTCTTGATATGCTACTAGATGACCCGTACTTTACCCATCATATCCTACATCATCTCGGGACCCACTTCTAGAGCATCGTCTAATTCGTTCCAACATAAAGGGGGTTTGCGGTTGCGACCGTAAAGGGCTTCCAAAGGCGCCATCTGAATCGTAGCTTGGTAGCTATGTTGTAGGAGACTTCCACCAGTGATACAAACTCTTTCCAACCTCTCCTGAAAATCTAGGACGCATGCCCGAATCATGTCTTCCATCATTTGATTTATTTTTCTCCGTTTGGCCATCTATTTCTGGATGGTACGAGCTACTGATACTCAATGTGGTGTCTCGGTCATAGATTATGTCTTTGGGGAATGTCGTGTAACCTTACCACTTCCTTTACATAAATATCTGCTAATTTATCGACCTTCCGGCTCTCATTGATTGGAATAAAATGGCCAAATTTGGTCAATCAGTCCACCATCACCCATGTCACTTTCTTATTGATGATCGTCAAGGGAAAACCCATGATAAAATCCATAGAGATTGAGTCCCTTTTCCGTATAGGGACCTCCAATGGCCTTAGTTCTCTTACATGCCACTGATGCTCTATTCTCACCCTTTGGCATACAAGACACTTATCCACAAAATTGGCGATGTCTCTCTTTATGCTCGGTCACCAGAACTTTGCTTTTATATCCCGGTACATCGTAGTACCTCCTGGGTGGATTGAGTATGGGGCATTGTGTCCTCCGTGCAGAATCCTCTCTTGTAGACCTCGGCCCGCAGGCACACATAGACAATTATGGAATCTTAAGGTTCCATCCTGGTGAACCAAAAATCCTGGCATTTTTCCTTGTTCTATTCCTGCACGGATAAACCTTAAATGATCATCATTCATCTGTCCCTCCCTGATTTCAACCAAAATGGAGGGTTGTACCTGAGGTTCTGCCAACTGTGCCTTTACATAATCTAGTAGGACTACTTCAATCCCTGCTTTCTGAATCTTCTCACTGAGCCTTGATTTCTCCATCTTCGGTGCATTTGTGTCATGCTGATTTTTCCTACTTAGGGCATCAGCTACTAAATTTTCCTTTCTTGGATGGTACTGAATGTCTAAGTCATAAACCTTGATAAGCTCCACTCATCTTTGTTTCCTTAAGCTTAACTCTTTCTGAGTAAATATGTACTTGAGACTTTGATGATATGTGAAGACTTTGGTAGAAACACCGTATAATTAATGCCTCCAAAACTTCAAGGCAAAACTAATACCGTAAATCCTAGATCCTATGCAGGGTAATTCAGCTCATATCGCTTCAACTGCCGAGAGGCATAAGCTATGATCTTGCCATCTTGCATTAAGACACATCCTAACCCTCGCTTGGTCGCGGTGCTATATATGACATATTCTTTTCCTTCCACTGGCAGGGCTAAGATTGGGGCCGATGTGGGTCTCACTTTGAGTTCTTGAAATACTTCCTCATACTTTTCTGATCATTCAAACTTGATAGTCTTTCTCACTAGACTGGTCAACAACAAGGCAATCTTAGAAATATCTTGTATGAAACGCCTGTAATAACCTGCCATACCTAAAAAGCTCCTTACTTAGGTAATGGTTGGGGGTCTAGCCCAGTTCATGGCAGCTTCAACCTTATGAGGATCAACTTTGATCCCTTCTTTGATCACCATATGCTCAAAAAAAGGCTACTTCTTCCAGCCAAAACTCACACTTCCTTAACTTAGCATATAATTGGTGTTCTCCCAGCGTTTGCAGCACTATTCTCAAATGTTGTTCATGCTCTTCTCAAGTCTTTGCGTAAATCAAAATATCGTCAATAGAGACTACTACAAACTTATCCAAAAATGGCCCGAAACTCGATTCGTAAAACCCACAAACACTGTCGGTACATTGGTAAGCCTAAAAGACATTACTATAAACTCGTAGTGCCCATAACGGGTCCCCAAAAAAAACTATCTTAGGTATATATTCCGGCCTTATCCTCAACTGGATCCAGACCTTAGATCAATCTTGGAAAATACACCTGCCCTTTGTAACTGGTCAAATAAATCATCAATGGGGGCAGCGGATACTTGTTCTTGACAGTAACCTTGTTTAGTTCCCGGTAATTGATACACAGCCTCAGGTTGCCATCCTTCTTCTTAACAAACAAAACTGGTGCTCCCCAAGGAGAAACACTTGGCCTTATAAACCCTAACTGAAACAACTTATCCAGCTGGGTCTTGAGCTCTTTCAATTCCGCGGGTGCCATTCGATAAGGCGCCTTTGATATTGATTGCGTACCTGGTACTAGCTCTATTTCAAAATCGATTTCCCTCCTCAGGGGTAGGCTAGTTAGCTCTTCGGGAAAAACATATGGAGAAATCCCTTACCACGGGAATATCTTTGATTTTCAACTCCTCTGGCTTACTTCCCATCACGTATCATAAATATCCTTCAGCTCCTTGGCGTATGAGCCTTCTTGCCTTCATCAAAGAGACAATCTTACAATTGAGCTTTCCTGATTCACCCTTGAAATGAACTTTACCTCCTAACTGAGTTTTCAAAACAACAATCCCTTCATCGCATTTTATCTTGGCTCCATGCTTGGCTAACAAATTCATGCCTAAGATAACCTCAAAATCAGCTATATCTATGATAATAAGGTCTACTGGGAATATTTCTTCAGATATTTTGAGCGGCACATTTAGGAGTGCCCTTTCACATGCTATAACTTGACCATTTGGTAGCCGTATTTGATACGCTACTGCCTTTTCATGATTCTGTAAGCCTAGCCCAGAACTAACATGCGCAGGAATAAACGAATGCGATGCATCAGAATCAAATAGAGCATAAACAAATCTTGCATTTATTAACAGAGTTCCAGTGACCCCAATACCCAAAGTGGCCGCTTCCTTAACCAAATAGAAGGTCCCGATGGTTACCCATTTCCCCTTCGGTACCTCAAGGACCTCAATATCTTTTCCATTCCTCAGATCCAGTCTTTTAATTCCACAAGGTTAAACTCTCTTGCATAAGTTATAGGGTTCCTCTTGGCTACCTTATCAGCATGGTCATCCTTCTTAACAATATTACTTCCTTCCATACTAGGATTTGGAATCCTCTGTAAAAAGTTCCTGTATCACTTGTTTAAAACTCGGGATAGTAGGGGTTAGGTGGGGGCATCATGTTCGCTGAGGACCCTGACACATGGTTGACTTGGGAAGCCCCTTGGGATCCCTGCAGTTGTAAGTTCTGCCCTTGGGAATTGGCAGTTTCTTCTCCATGTTAGAAGGGTGATCGTTGTTTGATATGTACGACATGCTACATTATAACCATAAAATTTTAGTTTAAAACTCAATCATTCCACCTCCTTTACACTTTATGCATTAAAGAAGATAACTCAAGTAATCCTTACGTAACCATACCCTGTGTCCCTTGTTATCCTCGCATAATTTAATCACAGTCCACGTTCCCAAAACTTATTAATCCTCCTCTTGTATCCATGGTTAACTTGAACATTTAGTGCATACATAATTTCCCCTCAAGTCGGTGAACATAAACATACTTCCTCTTTCTCACTTCTTAAAACATCAGGTTTTAAACACATGCAACCTTGAGACTTTAAACGCTAACTCCCAACCATAATATATGAAAGCCAAATTTATTTTAAAAACATAAACCACAATACGCATGAAAATCAAAAGATAATTATTCCATGATTACACCATTGTTCTCAACATCATACGCAACAACATGCTACTTCTCATTCTTCCTCCCTTTTTCTTGCCTATATAGAACCTGAACTTCCCTAAGAAAGGGTATGGTCATCATCATTATCATCATCATCTTCATTGTGCTTAGTAATGTCACTCTCCTTAACCTCAAACTGGACAGTAGGCTAGGGCCTAACAGACCTATGAAATAGTAGTGGCTTTCCCATGGTTGCATCACCCAGCATTCGACATATTCGTAGACCTTTAACTCAAAGGTTACCACAGATCATGCTCCTAAAATCTGAAATCGTTCTTCGTGGGCGCCTTACTCGAAAGTACAGATAAGATTACGGTACTTGTGCCGGAACTAAGTCCAGGGATGTGCGTGCGGTAGAAATGATAACAGACAGTGAGTTCTCCTCACCGGATCGCGATATTGAAAGATCAGATTCTCTCTAAGCGTATGGAAAGCGTCCATTAAATTCATAATGAGCGAGGACACAATCCTCCGGTTTTACTATCATTGCCTTCGAGTCTAGCATTTCGGAGTTGGCAATCTCACTTATCATATAGCAATTTACAAATTGATAAAATAAAACAAACATTCTATCGGCATAAACTTGCATCGTAAACTTGCCCGGACGAAACCCCTAACTATATCAAGTCTTAAACAACTTCATGTACCATAATTGACCTCACACTTATAACATCACATCAACTTATTAACTTAACATTTCTCATAAACATGCATAGCATCATCATTTACAAAACCTTGTTAAACTTGTGGACTTGTAACAAATCTTGACCTTAAAATTTCAATTTAAACCCAATTTTCCCTATATCCATGCATACTTCTTTGTTCCCTAGGTCTTTTCATACCACCATGCACATACTTAGACCTTTTTCGTACCCCAATTTCATTGTTTATCTTAGAACAAGACTCAAGCATTTTTGTAAGTACCTTATGTACTTAATTTCTAGAGGATCATGTGCACATAGACTCTTATCCTATCCTTTATATTGCTTGATTACCTCTAACTTTATCATATACTTTTCCTCTAACACCTAAAGATATCCCAAAGGTGTTTCTTCCAATTTGTTTTGCTCTGATACCACAACTGCAACACCCCAGGTTACTAACCACAAGATTAAGCTAATGATTCACCTAACCCAATGATTAGCAGCGGATAAACACTTTAGAGAATTACTGTCGTCCACGAAGGTGGACAAGGCTAAGACTAAACCCGATAAAAGCAATCAACCATATACAAACTCCAATCATGCATCATCAACCTAACTTAACTTAAACCACCTCAAAACAACATAAAACAGCCCAAAAGAAATTATACAAGCCATTAAATAACAATTTCTTTTGAATCCTTCATGGATAGCCTCTAACCACCTTCAGATTCCTTAGGGTGCTCTGGGGTTTCGTCCTCCTGGGGCTTTTCCATTCTCCTTTGCCGAGATTTCTAAAACGAAAACATAAAACTTCGAAATGTGAGTTAAACTCAGTACATATACCCCTACAAGTAAGAATCTTTTCGTAATTCGTTCTAGTTCTTTAGCGCGGTTCCAAAATCATTAAAAACAACGAAATAACAGTTTAACAATAAGTGTAGCATAACTTACATAGCTTGACCATAACTTAACCTGAACATGAAGAGATATAACTAAACCTGTACTTAAATCACAACTTAAATGAAAATACTTATGAGTTTTTCCTTTTAAAAGTAACTGAATAATCATACTGTAACAACTTTACTTTGATCCCAGTAATTTGGAAAACTTAAGGTACACAAAACTTGGTAAATCATACTACTTAATGCGTGGCACAAATCGTACTTGGAACACATGGCTTAGGAAGTGACAAGAATTTACGTCATAAAATATGAGTTAAATCGTACACCCAACACATAGCATAAACTGTTACTTCAAACCAATCATACAGTGTGACTTATAACGTGTTGTAAAATACACTTAAAGACCATAAACAAATCCTACAAGACTTAACCTTTAACTTGAATCCTTGAAGTACTTATTTACTTAAAACTTTGTTGCCGTATTTTTGTCCTGAAGGTCCCCTACTTGTGACCATCGGCTAAGACTCCGTATGCGCATACCCGGACTGATCAGGAGATCTGGATGGTGGATCATTATCCTATACTGGCCAGGTTTCCATGGTGTGCGACTAAGGCACTTCAGTTATATTTTCCTTGGGTGCACTAAGGCACGTATATAATTAACTTGGGGTGCACAAAGGCACATACGCATGTTTTTCCTTGGTGTGCATTAAGGCACCATAAACGTGGTGTGCACTAAGGCACCATAACATGGGCGGGGCCTTCATTAATTTCTAAAATTTGAAAACCTAAACCTTGATACCTTGACCTTGGATTCTTAATAAAACTAGTTCTTTAAACTACCCTTCTCCAATCATAACTTAAAGATATAATCTTGTAATCTTCTTGAATAAGACTTGTACTTATAAAAGGTAACTTATTCATGAAACGACTCAACGAATCAAAGCATAGAATTATCGTAAAAGTTTCTAACATAAAGGGTACGCCACATAAATACTTAAAAATAACCGTGAAATTTCCTGATAAATCGACCTGAATTACTTAAATATCCATGAGAACTTGCATATATTTTGAACATAGATCATGATACTTTACATATAAACATAGATAATATAAAATAAATTTAGAACTTAACATAAATGATTAATTCATAGTATTATTCATAAAAGGTCAGACAATATACGTACCTGAAGACTTAAGAACACATACGAAACGAGCAGGGACTTGAACAGTGGTGCAACGATCTCTTGGAGGGACTTTACAAGAAATGAAAGTCATAAATTAGGACTTAACTTAGGTGGTAGCATGGGAAAATAACTTAGTGGATTTTCTAAGAATAACAATAACGAACTCGATTTCTAAAGCGTATTCATAAGATCATAACCTATTCCCCAAATATCGGATCATTAAGAGGACTTTTTGGAAAGTTTAGAACATACACTCCAACTTTGTAGTTGATCATGAAGGCTAAAAACGTAGTTAAGGAAGGTAAAAACTAACATCTTTACAAGCTGCCCAGAATAATAACCATTTAAACTTCAATTGTTCAAAAAATCATAACTCGAGCTCTACTTATCGATTCAGAATGGATAAGCTGTCTATGAAAAGCTCGTAATACATACTTCAACTTTCATTTTAATTCCAAGTTGATTTGAGTATGAGAAAAGGTCTAATTTCAGCCCAGAACAGAGGCAGCCACAAGCATTTCCTGGAAAACTCAGACTTTTGTCTCTCACATAAAAGCCCATAACTCTCTCTCCCGGTATCCTATGAATATATACCATACCTTTCTGGAAAGCACAGAGTGTCCCTTACAACTTTCATTTAGACTACCAATTTATTTGGACATGGAAAAGGGTCGAACTTTAGCCATGAACATCAGATCATGAAACTGATTTTCTGGGTAACTCAGATTATTGCCCAATATTCAAAGACTCATAATTTTCATTCACGACATCCGATAGTTACAAACTTTACCATTCTGGAAATCTTAAAGAATGATCTAAAACTTTCATGTTGAACATTTGGATCAAAAGGGTCTCTACGAACAGCATGCATTTATGTACTGACCTTAGAATACGTATATAATTGCAACACCTTACAGCTTTGGTCATAACTCAAGTTATACACATCGAAATTCTGAGATTCAAAAATCGGGTGTTAGCTAACACTTTACTCTACCTAGTCATGCCATAAAATGGCCCAAAATCACATTCCTAATTTTCTGGAAAAACATATTACCAACCTGATTGCAATACCACCTCTTAAACTCACTTGCATGCATGATTAATCTCATGATTTTCCATAATCACCAATTAACACATACTCATAAACGTAAATTTCCAGAAACATAAACACCCAGAAAGTTATCATTTAAGTCCATTTTAGAGGCATGCAAGGCTAATACTTCATCTCTTTCATGAATCTCATACCCAATTCAACATGCATCACTTAAAAACCTTCAATTTACTTACTTTAAGACTAATCTACACACATGCACTTCACTTTAATCTATCTTCCATTTTTCTACATCAAAATTAACTCATAAAACCACATGCATGTTCATAACTTAACATCTCTTTCACCTATTCAAACTTTAAAACACAAAAACATCATAACTTACCCAAAATTCACTCTTTGGTGTTTGGACTCCTTCAATTCACCTCTCCCTTGATGAACTTAAAATACTTGGTTTACCTATGAAATACCATGAAAAGAAAACCTACAAAACTCAGATTTTAACTAAGATTTTTCATTAAAAAGAGAGAGAGAGAATGAGGGGTTACATTACCCTTTTGAAGAGGAGAAAGAAGGAAAGATGATGATGGGGTTGTAGTGGTGGTGCGACAGTCGGAGAAAGCGCCGGCGTGGGCTGGTCTTGGTGGCAGAAACGACAGCAGTAGGTGGCGGAGGGAGGTAGGGGGTCATGGTGAGAGAGGGAGCAAAGTGAGAGAGTTTAAGAGATCAGGTGTGTGCTTGATTATCTTTCAAATGACTTAATATTAACTTAAGTCATGTGTACATATATCAACCAAGGGCCCAAATCTATGCCTCTCTTCCTCTCTTGGCCGGTCAATTATGGCCCAACCAAAACAAATTTTATAAATTTTAATTCTCCCCTCTCTTACTTATAACTTCGTAATTTCCTAAATTACGGAAATTTATTAAACCGTAAAAATGTTATCGGTAACCCAAATAAATATACCATACCCCTCCATGGAATTTCTCATAATTTTAATTCTAAATTGACATGAATAAAAGAAAGACCCTATATATCGATCTTGGAAAAATAATTTAAAAACGATCAGGATCACCATAAAAATTATCGGAAGATAATTCTTAAGAAAAGAAAATTAAACTGATTCGTTGACGATCGTTGCACTGTTAAAGTCTTGCAAAAGATACACTGGGTTATAAAGATGGAACACGCGCTTTAATTATTCGTGATTTATTATTAACCTTGATCAATTAAAATAATTAATACGTATTAAGGGAGAGATTTTCTTTGGATTATTACAATATTGATATTCTTTTTTCTAGGTTATCGAAGCAGAATAGTTGGTGTTCGTTTCGATACACTTTGATGCTCATTTTCTTTTCCTTGATGATCATTTCGTTGTATGTAGATGTCAACTTTCACAAGTGGGGTGTGCGTCAGTTCAGTTTAACTTGATGTCCATTTTTAGGTTAACTTGATGTTTATTTTGGATACACCCTGATGCTCATTTCAATTTAACTTCATGATCATTCACAAACTAATGTTCAATTGAAATCATGGTTGTAACAGAACAGTTGGTGTTAATTTCGATACACCTTGATGATAGTTTTATTGGGTATAGCTGTTCATCATGAAAAACTTATGTTCATCATGACGATTTAACTTAATATTCCATCATGACACAGTTGTTGTTCATTTTATTATAACTAGATGTCCATTCGAGGTATTATCTAGTGGCATATTGTTGTTGGGGCATGTTGATTCGGATGTTCATTTTGATGTCACTTAAAGTTCATTGTAAGTGTGACTTGATGTTCAGTACTGTTGGTGTTCATTGATGGGCATCTATGAACAACTTGGTGTTCATATTGTTTCAATTTGATGTTCATTTAGATTTTGTTCATCCAAGAATGTTTGATGTTCATTCAATAACTAATTGTTGTTCATTTACATTACCAGTGTATGTATGTGCATGCCATAACACTTTGGGATCATTTTGGTACACAATGTTGCTCGTGTCATCCACATTTTTTATGTTCTTTTTTCATTTTTCCATTGTTCACTGAAGTTCATCCCCTAGAACGCTTTGATGTTCATTCTAAGAATACTTGTTGTTCATTTCATTTTCGTTTGTTGTTCATTGTAAATATGACAGTTTGGCGTTGATTATGTTTGATGATCATTGATGGTGTTCGCATGTGCAGTGCTGTCGCTGATGCATTGCAGGTGAGGACGGGGCCGACAGCGCTGCCCCCGCCGGTGCCACTAAGCTACCAAATGAACGAGCAAGGCGAATATGTTTCGTTTTGTGTTGTTGAATCATGGGTTTCAACCGAAGGGATGACGTTGAAGCGGGGATGACATTTGAATCATGGGTTCCAACCGAATGGATGATCTACTCAAGTTTTGCAAACATCAATTGGCTATGCTTTTTGGGTTGATGATTGAAAGCTGCCTTTTTTTCTTTTATCAAACAAAAAAACATGCACTTTGCTATCGTTTTGAGTTGATGTGTTTTTCTTAGATTCGGCTGAAGTATTTCCATGAATGAACATGTGAAGTTGATTTTTAATATATATGAATGCTCATTGGGAAAATGTATAGATGGTCAATTAATGTTCATGTTACATACATGCTGATGTTCATTACAAGTACACTTGATGTTCATTTAACTACATGCTGATGTTCATCCCATGTACCCCATGATTAGCGCTAGCAAAATTTCGTCCGACCCGAATTACCCGAATTGTCCGACCCAAAGAAAACCGGGTCTGGACATAGATTTTTCATCCGAATTTTTATATTGACCGAATTGATGGAATATTCGGACATAAAATTTCTCTTTTTTCTATTGTCCGAACCGGATTTTTGCTTCGTCCGAATTGTCCGACCCGAAATAAAACCAGGTCCGGACATGAATTTCTCGTCCAAATTTCGACATTGTCCGAATTAGTCCGACCCGAATTTGCCCGGACCCGAATTTTTGCCAGCGCTACCCATGATGATTGTCAAATGCAAATGCTCAGCATTTTCATTACCAAATGAGGAACAAAATATACCAAATGAGGAACATCAAGTAAACATCAAATGATCTTATTGATGTTCATTTTACTATGATTGATGTTCATTCTTTGAATACCTGACGCCCATGTAAACTTGTGTGTCCACTTTTATTGACTCTCATGTTCATAATATTTGATGTTCTTCCCATAAAATTACTTGTTGTTCATCCAAGTAGTTCATTGTGTATGTTCATTTTGTGCAAGTGTTCACACTCACACACAAATGAATGAGCTTGGTGGTCATTGTTCATTTGTATTTATGTTCAAAAATTACTTGTTGTTCATGTTCACTGATGTTATCAGTGAATGCTTAACTTAATGCTTATGGTAGGATTAGTTGGTCTTCATCTCATTGATGTTCATTTGTATTATGATTGATGTTCATTCTTTGAATACATGAATATTGTATATTCCGATGATTGTTTGAGTGGGTTATCAATAATCACTGATGTTCATCCTAATATGTTTCATGTTCATACATGGAGTGCATGTGTCCATAATACACCACGACTTTTGATGTTCATAATGTAGTACTTTATGTTCATTCCAAGATTAGTTGATGTTCATAATAGCATGATTGATGTTGATTCATGTAATACTTCACGTTCATGCAAAAATTGATAAATGTTCATTCGTGTAGTACTTGATGTTCATTCCAAGATTAGTTGATGTTCATAATAGTATGATTGATGTTCGTTCATGTAATATTCTATGTTCATGACAACTTGATGGGCACCCAATCAATATTTTTTATTCATAATACGACAGGTTAGTGTTCATTTCATTCGAAGCCATAATCACAACATTCATTGTAAGTGTGACTTGATGATCATCACATGATGGTGTTCATTGTTCATTTTTAGTATGTTCAAGACCTACTTGTTGTTCATAGAGGTACAGTTGAACATCAAGTTATACTTGAATGATCATCAAATGAACTGCAAAGATGAACATCAATTGAAAATGCAATGAACATCAAATGAAATATTCAATCAATGCACAACAAGCGTCAACTGTTTGGATTGAACATTAAGTGAACATGAAATGAACATCAAGTAAACATCAAATGATCTTTCAGTATTAAATGATCAAGTTATACTAGAATGAACATTAAACTATAATATAATGAACATCAAATGAAATATTTAACCATGTACAATGAACATAACCTGATTGGATTGAACATTAAGTGATAATGAAATGAACATCAAGTAAACATCAAATGAGCTTTTAGTATTAAATGATCAATTTATACTAGAATGAACATCAAGTCATTCTGGGATGAACATCTTACATAATGAAAATGAGCATTACGTGATCATGTAATGATCATCAAGGGACAATGAAATGAACATCAAGTTGTACTGGAATGAACGTCAAATGAAATATTCAACCATGTACAGTAAACACCAACTGTTTTGGTTGAATATTGAGTGAATCACGAAATGAACATCAAGTGAACATTAACCGATCAATCAGTATTAAATGATTAATATGACCCTAAATGGCATTGAAAATTTGTGGATAATGAAAATGAACATCATTTGACTATAAAATGATCATCTTATTTTCACTTGATTAAACATCAATTTGTAATCATGAACATGAAAATGAACATCAAGTCATACTTTGATTAACATCTATAGATAATGAAAAAGAATAACAGGTGACCATGTAATGATGATCAGGTGAAAATGAGATGAACATCAGGGTATATTGGAATGAAAATCGAATGAAATTGAAAAAATCACATTAAGGGACAATGAAATGAACATCAAGTTGTACTAGAATGTACGTCAAATGCAATACTCAACTATGCATAATAAACATGAACTGTTTGGATTAGTTAGGTGAAGATAAATGAACATCAAGTGAACGTCAAATGATCAATTAGTATTAAATGATCAATAGAATGCCTGAATGATATTGTTAATAAAAATGAACATCAAGTCAATATGAAATGATTATCAAGTTATACTTGAATGAACATCAACATATAATTAACATGAACATGAAATGAACATCAAGTCATTGTCTCGATGAGTATCTATATATAATGAAAACCAGCATCAAATGTTCATTCATCAAAAATACTTCAGCCCAATCTAACAAAAATACATCAATCCAAAATAAAACCGAATGTATATTTATATGATAGAAAAAACAAAGGCTCTCCAGGCCTTGTTGGTCAAGCGCTTCTTCCCCGTCGGCAATGTCCATGCACTTATAAAAGGCCCTCCACGCCTTGTTGGTCAAGCGCTTCTTCCTGGTTAGCTTATTGCATCCCTCGGTGACGCTATGTTCCACAATGAATCTGTAGCGCTTTGTTGCGTGCTTTGTCCAGCGTTCCACTATTAGTGTATCCAACATCTCATCGAAATGATGGATAACCAACAAAACAGCAGAAGATGGAATAAATATCTAGTATTGGACATCAAGTACATCGTGAAGGACATGTAACATCTTAAAGGACATGGAACATCATCTAACTAGTGGACATTCCAGAATGAACATTAAGTGACATCAAAATGAACATTTAATAAACTTTCAGTATGGAGAACTAAATTAAGTAACTCAACATCATAATAGACATCCGGTGTTAATGAAATGAACATTAAGTGACATTAAAAAGAACATCTAATAAACTTTAGTATGGAGAATTGAATTAAGTAACTCAACATCAAAATCATCCAATATTTATGAAATAAACTTAAAGTGACATCAAAATGAACATCCGAATCAACATGCCCCAACAACAACATGCCACTAGATAATACCTCGAATGGACATCTAGTTATAATAAAATGAACAACAACTGTGTCATGATGGAACATTAAGTTAAATCGTCTGTAACGCCCCGACCCGGTCGGGGCATTACACGTCATGATGAACATCAGTTTGTCATGATGAACAACTATACCCAATAAAATGATCATCAAGGTGTATTGAAAAGAACACAAAATGTTCTATTACAACCATGATTTGAACTGAACATTAGTTTGTGAATGGTCATGAAGTCAAATTGAAATGAGCATCAGGGTGTATCCAAAATGAACATCAAGTTAACCTAAAAATGGACATCAAGTTAAACTGAACTAACGCACCCCCACTTGTGAAAATTGACATCTACATACAACGAAATGATCATCAAGGAAATGAAAATGAGCATCAAAGTGTATCGAAACGAACACCAACTAAACTGTTTCGACAACCCAGAAAAAGGAACATCAATATATTAAAAAAAAGAACAACAATATATCCAAAATTGATGTGCATAACCGATTGAAATCAATGAAAAAAATTAGCACCAGCGTGCACATCACAAACTGACATTAACCCCCAAAACAACCCACAATGAACATCAACAATGTCAAAAAAAGAACATCACACACTGATATGAAACACAAAACGCGATAAAAACGGTGACTCACATCTCCTTCGTTTCTTCAACCTCTGGTTCGGTCACACCTTTCGACTCCATTATCAATTATACAATTCCCTCGTTGAACTGACAAAAGTAACCCATAACAGTTACAATAAACGTCGAATTCTAGAAAAAACTCACCGGATTGCTGCAACAAATTAACAAAAAATGAGACAAACAACCACCTAAACCCTAGAATTCTAGAAAAACTCCCTTACTTGATAACCGCCTGAATTGGGGTTCGCTTGAACGAAGCCTCACCGGAAATCGCACACACTCACCCAAATTTGACACAAATTGCTTCAGAATTCGCAAACCCAAATGATGAACCGCAAAAAAGAAATGAAAACCATACCTTTGTATAGCCGAAAATCACAGACTAGGGTTGCTGAATTGCCTTCGATGTTCGATTATGGAGAATGAAATTGGCTCTGGATTGCTGCTGAGAATTTCAAACATCAAATGATGAGTCTTCTGGGGAGTTACAACATTGATACAAGAAAGCGGCTGCACGCATGAGGCCATCTTCTATTTATTAAAAAAAAAAAACTTCAACCAATGAAAATTAAGTCCAACTTCTATAAATAAAAATAAAATAGTCCTTTTATCTCTACCCTAGATATTGAAACCAATGGTTGAGATTAACCATGCTTCTATGCTCACAACTCTCCCCTTCTCATTATATCTGTAAAACCCCAACTTTTTGGCTTGCGTCACCGTTAGTTCCGTTTGGCAGACTGTTGGTGTTGAGTTTAAGTTTCGAGGACGAAACTTCTTTTAAGGGGGTAATAATGTAAAACCCCAAAAAATTCAAAGGCGTTGACCGTGACGTCGTTAGTAAATTAGATTTGACTCCGTTAATTGTTAAATGTTCGTTTGTGATGATTTTGCTAACCCTTGAGCTTATAGGATCGTCGAGTGACTAACAAGAGTATATTAGTAATATCAGGGGTTGTGATTAATTATTATTACGTGATACTATTATTAGTATGACTAAGTGATTATCATTGTTATATGATTAGTTTTTCTTTTATATGATTATTAGTATTATTATAATTATTGTGATGTGAATATTATTATTATTATTATTATTATTATTATTATTATTATTATTATTATCCTTATTGGTATTATTATTATTTGTGGTTAGTATCAGTAGTAGTACGTGAGTAATATGGTTAGATGGGTAGTGATACTATTATGTTATTATTATTATTATTATTATTATTATTATTATTATTTAACACTATTAGTGTTTGTATTAGTAGGAGTAGAAGTCTTTATTAGATAGAGTTGGGTAGGAGGTGAGATCTTAATCAGTTAGAGGGATCCTGAAAGAGTTAGATTAGGTTTAAGCGGTGGGAGATTAGAGATTAATTAAGGAATTAACCGAGCACAAGCATAAAAGAAAAACCCCACGCAGCCCCCCTATTCTTTTCCCTCTCTGTTTTTCTCTATTTTCCCTCTCTTTCTGCCGCCTCTCACCGCCATCACTGTCACCGGCCGCCGCCCTGAACCCCAGAAGCCGCCGCGCAACCCTTTGCCGTCGAAGACCAACGCCCAGCCGCCGGAGTGGCGACGCCGCTGCCCTGTTGTGCTACTGCTCTGTTTTTGGTTGTGCCGCAATTGCCGATCCCAGGCGCTACCACTGACGTCAACGACCTCCCAGAGCGGCTCAATCTCCGTCGCTGTCGCCCAAATCGTCGATCACGACCCCCAGCGTAAACCCCGTTCCATTTTTTTTCATCCATGCTCTGTTTTGATTCATGTCCTGTTTTTGTCGTGCCCTACTGTAATCTTGATACGTGTTTGGTTGAGTCCTTGCTTGGTAATTCTTATTCCTCATGATTTGAGAATCGATTAGATTAATTAGGTGTTGTGAATATGAAAACTACCAAAGGTTGTGTTGTGTGTGTGTTAGTCGAGAAATTTTGTGTGTTTGACGCATGAACAACTCTCAAATAACAGATTTTTGATAAAAAGGGGAAGTGAGTGTTTTTCTCTGTTTTTTTTGTTCAATTTTTTCACTCGTGCTTGTATTTTTGTAACTTTCCCTACCTTACCTGATGTTAGGTTAGGAATTACTGTGTGTAGATATGTACGTGACTTATATATATGTAATCATGCCTATTAGTCTTTCGTCTGATTACTAGAGTTATTAGCATTATTATTATTTTAGTATTGATTAATTGATTAAATATTAACGTGGGATTCTTGGTCTTTTATTATTGCTAGTATGTATGTTTTAATAGATTAAATCATGTTATTATGTGAGTAAATGTATTATGATTAAGTCTAAATTAAGGTGCTTGAATGAAGTGTTGGGGTGTGAAAGTAGAAAGATATAGATGTTTGTGTGTAGTATGATGTGAGTTATGGTATGTATACATCGTGTTAAAGTCTGATAATGTAGTATTCATGATTAAGGTTATTAATATGTTAAATTTTTTATTAAACATGAGTTCTTTACTTCTTGGTACTTGGATTGACATGCTTATTCTTGTTGTTAGTAGGAAGTTTAGATTAAATTAGATTGGATTTGGTTAGATTGTTTTTTTTTAAAATAGGGACCTTGGTGGGATTAAGGTGAGGATAAGCTTTAACCTTAGCAACTGTTTTAGGCCCAAATTAGGACTCCGGGATCGATTGGTAAAAGTTAGAACCGAAATTACCGACTATATGGGAACCGGGAAGGGACAGTTTCGATAGGGTGTAAAGAACGGGTCACCACGAGAAGTATAGCAGTCCTTTGATCGAACCCTTTGAACTAGAAGTTCCCTCAGATGTTAGCTTTCATAGTAATTTTACATTTAGACTTTGGAGTTGTATAAGTCGAGTTATACCCCAATTACCAGACCTAGGTCAGATCTGGATAGTTTGGATTGATGACCGTGTTTGAGGATCTTAGAGCATGTTTTGGGTCTCGAGTTCAACATAAGAGTTCTAGTGGACATCTCAAGGTTTCCGGAAATTCCAAAACCAGATTCATAGGATGTCGGGAAGTCAAGTTGTAACCCTTTCTATGTGAGTGTTGTAATTTGTCTTGTTGATATTAATTATTAGTGAATATGTTGTTGAGGGAAATTTGATTTGGTTTTATTTATGTGATTACTTGGAATGTGTTGGGTAAATTCAAAAATGATGGGAACCTATTGTGTTCCTAGGGGAGGGTTAGATAGATAGTAGTTCATACTAACTTCGAAGGGCACGTTTTGATTAGAATAATTATTTCTATTTTAGGCCCAAGCTAATTCGCGTCGTTAGTGAGCTCAAGTGTGTTCGTTATTTGCTGTGAAGTGAAGCTAATCAGGTAATGTCTATGCCCTAATCCCCACTGGGATGCACTTTAAATGTGTTTTTGTTGATTTCTAATATGTTTTAGAATTTGCATCCCGAAGGGGACTTTATGTTGAAATGTGACGATCTATTTTGGATAACTGTTTATAATTGTTATACTTTGATTTATGAGTTGAAAAATTGGATGGTCTTTTATTAGTGGTTTTCTTATTGGTTTTAATAACGTGGGTTGGGTTTGACTTGAGAGCTGTGAGCTGAGCTTTGCATAAGACACTAATAATTCAAAGTGAAACATTAAGCCGGTTTATTTCGTTGATGCCTGTGGTAGGCGAATACTTTTGATGCCTTTGGTAGACGAATTCTTTGATGCCTATGGTAGACGAACTCTTTTGATGTCTGTGGTAGACGAATACTTTGATGCCTGTGGTAGGCGAATACTTTGATGCCTGTGGTAGGTGAACTCTTGATGCCTGTGGTAGGCGAACTCTTGATGCCTGTGGTAAGCGATGTTACTCTAAGGGATGTGGTATCATTCCCACATAATAAAATGAATTGGTTGGGTTAAGGAAAACAGTTATAAGGTTAAATGTTTGTGAAATGTTTTGACTTGTTCCCTCTCTCTTAAATGAATTGAAATGAATTTGAATTGTTTTTAACGTTAGGGGTAGACATTATTGAGTTTTCCCCCTCATTTTTGTAATGTTTCGTTTTCAAGTGAAGATCTATATGCTGGGGACAAGAATTAGAAGTGAGGACGACGTGTTTAAAAGTTGATATTTATGTTGTGTTTCTTTTCAGAAAGACCTGAATTCTTAGTTTGAGTTTGTTTAGTTTGGATTAAGGTTGTTGAATAGTTGTAGTTTTCCTTCTTGCCTTCTATTCCTTCGGGGATACGACTGTGACGCCTAATTGAAAAAAAAATAAAAATAAGACTTCCGCTGAGTTTTCTGTTAACGTTAGTTTGACTTTGACTTTTCATAATTGATTTTCCGAGGCATTACAATATCAATTCCCTATATATATATATATATACATATATATATATATATATATATATATATATATATATATATAACTACTTCGATCCTTGTTTAATTGTCAAAATAATTGTAATTACTCAAGATTTATAGATATTGGAGTAAAAGTTCAGCAAAAGAATTTTAAATAGAAAACATATTATTTATTTTATCAAGGGAAAGATTGATATTCCCTCCTTCCCATATTATCTATCACATTAACTAACTTTTTTTCCCCATAATATCTGTCATCTTACAATTTCAATAATATATTAATTACTAATTTATCAGATTAACCTCATTAACTACATCATTTTCTTCAATTTTGTTTTTATTCACTATTTTTCTTTTCTATTCACCATTTTAATCACTATTTTTTCATTTCCAATATTGTAAATTAATGTAAAGTGAAACTTTTTTTGATTCTGTAAATTATGTCTAAAGTGACAAATAATATGGGAAGGAGGGAGTAGCAGTTATTGAAAGTATAAAAATGAGAATTACAAATGATAGGAAAATTACTCAATTTAACAAATATTAAGGGGCGGAGGACGTATGTGCAGATTTATATTGATACTTATGCATTGGCTGATAGTATAATATACTAATGCACAGAGTGATAGCATAATCTACGTGTGTTGTTTAGAAAGGAAGAGGAAGATTGGACAAATTAAGGTAAAGTTTGCTTTGCAAATTTTCGGGAGAATTTGAAAAACTTTTGAAAGGGTTCGATAGTTTGGGCAATTGACTTATATTTGTTATATTGTTTTGTAAAATATTGAATGTGTATTATGAAAGAGGCTATATAAGTTTGGACAGGGTTGATAAAATGTTTAAAAGAAGTCGTTAACCCAGAAACACAATGCATGGTGGATTTATAGAGTTCTGTTAGAATTGATCTCGTGATTCATGGAATGCTTTTTTGGGATGAAAGGGAA
The DNA here is from genome assembly GCA_029582165.1 of Portulaca oleracea. Classification (NCBI taxonomy): domain Eukaryota; kingdom Viridiplantae; phylum Streptophyta; class Magnoliopsida; order Caryophyllales; family Portulacaceae; genus Portulaca; species Portulaca oleracea. The sequence goes on from CM055890.1 coordinate 19,958,690, forward strand.
TATAAAACCCTTAATGCATAAATCCTCGAAGAAAAGAAGGCTGGCGATGGAGGCAAAAAATAGGATGATTTTTCTTAGGAACAATGCGATGAGAATGACCACAAGAGCTCCAAACATGAGGAATATGATTTGTCATCTTCTTATTTTCACTAGTTTCCTTTAATTTTCACTTCAATTTTTCTTACTATTTAAATGCTATGTGACATCAAAATGGATGAATGACCCAGTTAACACCTTACAATCAAATTAGATCGATAGACACGTCTAACCAGTTGTATGATTAGTCAGATCGTTGCAATCAGACATAGACCGATTTACTCGTCTTACCGGTGGGATTGGATTAAATGTGATTAGATCCACATAAATTGACCCGACATGAACATGCTCGAAATTTTTGGATTTTGAATACCATTTCTCAACCCAAAATCGAAAATTAGCCAAGCCCAAAAACCTTGAAAATTAGTGGTCCAACTACACCCAAATCCTCAACTGCTCGACCCTTCTCTCAAAATCAACAAAAACTAATGCTTTTTTATATTTGTCATACTTTTTTTGTTTGTTTTACTATTACATCTTTTCATTTTTGTACTTTTTTGCAAATAATTATAGTTTTTATTCACGAGAACATATCATATTAAATACGTTATACCAGTCGGACATCAACCTAGTCACAGACGAAGTGGGGGCATGGGATTCAGGAACTTCCAAAGCTTCAATGAAGCTCTCTTAGCGAAGCAAGGGTGGAGAATACTCACAAACTCCGAATCCCTAGTGGCAAAAACCCTCAAAGCAAGGTACTATCCCCGATCCACCTACTGGGAAGCATCAGTCGAACATCAACCTAGTTACAGCTGGAGAAGCCTACTGCGATCAAGAGCCTTGCTAGAGGAAGGAACCAGATGGAATGTCTGAAACCGGGTGCAAATCAAAATCTGGCATGATAAATGGATTCCCAACAAAGTCAATACAAGATTGTTGACAACCCCGACTAGTCTTGAATCAGATGCTAGAGTGTCAGAACTTATTGACCATGAAAGAAGATGTTGGAGAGAGGAGCTCATCAATCAAGTAGCAAGCCCAGAACAAGCAACGGAGATCAAAAGCATTCCCCTAAGTGAGACAAACAGGGCAGATTACCTGGTATGGCCTCACACAAAGGATGACAATTTCAGTGTCAAATTGGCATACCACCTAGCGTAGGAAAGGAGGAAATTAAGGAACAGACCAAGGAAACCCAAGTTGCTCAAAAGAAAACGACGAAAGCTGGGACAAAATTTGGAAGGCCTCAACAATCCCGAGAGTGAAACACTTGTGCTGTAGAGCATGCCGGGACTCACTACCCACGAGAGTCAACCTACACAGGTGAGGCATGAACGACGTTTACTGCCCCCTATATGGAGAAACCTACGAGACCACATCTCATCTCTTTCTTAACTGTCCTAGAGCTCAGGAATTATGGTACCGAAGCCCATTCAGGATGGAGCAAAGCACCTGAACCATGCAAGACTTTGGAGATTGGTTTCGTCAAGAATGCGACAAACTGGCAGAAGAAGAATGAGGTATGTTAATGACATTGGTATGGGTAATATGGAATGCGTGAAACAAATGGGTCTTCGAGAAAAGGTCGGTTGACATACACTCCTAGATAAGCAAGGCAGTAGCAATATGGAACAACCTAATGGCAGAGAAGGAGGACGAAGACAGACAGTCGTCAGGAGATGAATTTCCAGAACCAACCTCGACCCCTCACTGAGGGACTATGTTAAAATAAACACTGACGCAACCATAAGTGAAGGAGGAGGCAGAGGCTTTGGGGTAGTCATCCGAAATGAGACGGGAAGAGTAATAGCAGCCGTAGGGGAAAAGATAAATGGAGAATGGGAAGTGGAAGCAAGCGAGGTAGGGGTAGCTACACTGGGCATCCGGACCGCAAAGATCCTCAACCTGAACAAAGCCATCCTGGAAATGGACTCTCTTCTAGTGGTAAATGCTCTCAAAAAGGAGCAGATCAACAGAAACTATTCAGGCAACATAGTAGCAGACATCCTTGAGCAGAGGAATTTTTTCAGTGACCTTAGTTTTAATGGTGTTAGAAGATGCTGTAATAAGGCCTCTCATGAAATGGCCAAATTAGCAATTAATCTTAGTGGTACTAAAGTATGGCTAGGGGAAGTTCCTTCATGTATCCAGCCCATTATATTGGCTGAGAAATATTTGAAGAATGAATGAAAGCCAAAAGTTTAAACCTCAAAAAAAAAATTATTACATCATTTATTATTCTTTATGACAGTGAAGGATAACATGGCAAAATATCTTGAGCGATAAAAAAGGCGTGGAAGGGAGAGAAAATGATTGAAAAATTGATTTATGGCAAGTAACTCTAAGTGGCATTGGGGTTGAGGAGATGAGGCACTGATGAGATAGTTGGAGGCTATATAAGTTCTAAAAAGCCATGATCTTTCGGGCTTGTCGACTTACATTACCTATATCTATAGGTTTGGTTGGTCACTTTCAAATTGATAAGTAATGTTCTATTTAGGATTGTGGCGTTAGGCAAGAATTTGAAGTTTCACTGTAATTAGAAGTTGATTTGAAATTATTTTATGGATTTCTTTTTCATATTAGTGAAAAATAATTGAAGAAAAATATATTTTATATTTGCTCAAGATCAATATAAATCAAGGAGATGTAGTCATATGCAATACTGATTCCACAATTTCTAATAAAAATTGCACCAAATTTTAGTATCCTATTTTATTTTTTTAAAGTTTGTAATCGAAGAATTAATTGTTTAAAATCTTTACTAATTATTGCGTGATTCATATTTTAAGATTGATTGGTTAATTGATATTGCAATAAGTGATATGATATTCTAATTAAAATAGCCAAATTAATAAAATCGATGGATGCAATTTATTTATTATTGAAATCATTGATCTTTACACCACAAATAAAATTCTAGTAGATATTATTTATCAAAATTAGTTTTATATATTTTTAATTTTTTTTATGAGAATTTAATGAAATATTTGGTAGATATAATTAAAAGGCTTTTTGGATGCTAATATACTGAACTTTTGGGATATTGCATAATAATACACTAAACTATGACCTTGGACAATAATACATTGTACTTTGGGGGGTGTTGAACAATAATGCACTCAGTATGATTTTAACAGTTGTTAACTTGGTGGCAATCTTATGTAGTAGGTGGAGGAGATGAATTAGTCTAAGAATATTTAAATTTATGACATGTTAGCTAATCTACACTTAAGCAAAGAGAATCAACCTTGAACCGAGTAAAAAAATAAAATAAAATCACATTTGTTAAACGTGTTTCTGATGGAAGATTGTTGTTGTAGTTGTATAAAATCACCTTAGCTTGTGTAGACTAGCTGACACGTCATAAATTTTGATATTATTTAGTAGATTTATCTTCTTGGTTTGCCACGTAAGATTGTCACTAAGTTCGCGATCGTTAAAATTGTCTTAGATGCATTATTGTCCAACACCCCTCAAAATTCAGTGTATTATTGTCCAACGTCAACGTTCAGTAGATTATTGTCCAATACCCCAAAAGTTCAGTATATTAGCGTCCAAAAATCCTAATTAAAATGAAGTGTTTACTATTTAGAGATAATTTTATTTTTCTTAGTAAAAATGAAAAAGATTGTGTTACGACCCAGAAACCTGACAGGACCCACCCAAAACTGAAATAAATTTGACCCATATCTACCGGAATCTAAAATATACTCGAATCGTATTTACCCAAAATTGAAGTACACCCAACCTTTATTTAACTTACCTGTCCGAAGTGATAAATCTAGTCATGAACTAGTGATTCTTAGAAACTTTCTAAAGATAGATCATATTGGATCTTTAAAACAAAGATTCTTTATAAAAGAAAACCTAATTGCCTTAAAATTTATAATTTTTTTAATAAAATAGAATAGACAGAGCTCAAAGGTCATAATGATTCTTAGAAGTTCATTTTTCAAAGAATTACAGTCATACCGAGTACACACAAGCTCAACACTGATGCAATTTAGAACAAAGATGGATAAGGGAGTTAGGTTGTGGTTATTATAGGTTGGATAGATGTAGTACCAACAACGTGCTCGTCTAAGGGGCACAAACTATTGAAAAGTTTGTACAATATACTATAGGTTAAAAATTAGCCAAACAGCCTAGACTACAAAAAGATACAATTGGACTAAGATTGTATTACTAAGGCTTTGAAGCATAAGTCAGTGCACATAAGTTTTGCATATTTTTTGATTTGGGATATTAACCAGCTCAAATAAGTTTTGAGTGAGATCTCATTCAAGAATGTTCAATAGAGTTATAATGAAGTGGCTCATTCTTTAGCCATTGTGTAATGGAGATTGTAAATAGTTGGACAATAGCTCTGATTATATTTTGCCACTAATGTTGGCGGAGAAGCCATTCTAAAATGAATTCTTTATTTAAAAATAAAAATTTATATCCAGGTCTTTAAAAATACCGAAATTTTTTGAAAAATCCTAGGAGCCATAAAATTTATTTCGTATTATTTTTGATAAAACAATTAAGACAGCTCCAAGCTTAAGACATTGGTCCAAGCGCAACCCACTAATAGACTAAAACTTAATCTTCTTTCCTGTAACATTATAAATATAACATGAAAATTACAAAAAATGACTTTGAAGTTCCCCTTATTTTGTGGTATCTATTATAAGGGCTCTATAATTTTAAAACTTATTATAAGGACCCTATATTTACTAGGTATCTAATTTTTTGAGCTAATTCTGGTGAGGGACATGAATTTTCATATGAATCTTTTGGCGATAATCTTCAATATATAAGTCATATCCACATTAAAAATTATGTTTTTAAGAGACGACAAACCCCTTAAGTTAATAACAAAACTTATAAAGGAAAAGGCAATGTGTATGGTATATATGTCGCACATAAATCTCTAGTTATGATGGGATATTTCAAAAACATTAGGGTAGAAATTTCAAAATTGCACAAGAATTGTTTATAAGTGCACAAATCCTATTCAACTACCAAGTTGAATACCATTAAAAATTCTTCCATTCTCCAAATGGTAGGAACAACCAATTTAAACAAGAGCATGATTAAATCAGTCATTTTCTTTTCTCGATCTTTAATCTCGATAAAATTTAAACTTCATCCCCCGAAACACTTAAATTAACAACTTTTTTAACATTACAAATCTCAGTAGCTAGCTAATTGATATGCCGAATTCAATACTTTTCGCACTCTTTCTAAAGTAAAATAACAAGATCTAAATCTACTTCAAAAAAAAGAAAAATAAGAAAATAAATATTTTCTAAATTGCTATTTAAAATCACCATCCTTTGCCTATAAGCCATAACCAATCTGATGTTACCCCTGCAAAAATACCACCTAATAGAAAGAACACAAGCATATTTCCAAGTGCATTTTGCTCCGGTCCCTACAAGAAGAAACCAATCCAAAATTGATCATTTTTGCTTGAAAAAATTTACTTTTATTCCTATATGTAATCATTCGATATATCAACACCACGATTAAGACATCAAATGGATATCTCTTAAACAACAATTTGAATAACATATTCTTCGTCGAGTATTCAATACTTACCTTATAACCTTTTGGCGCTGAAGTAAGGACACACACCGTAAGATAACCATTAGTTATCCCCAACAGGGAGGTAAGCATTATCATCCAACCTTCATCACCATATTTAGCAGTGAAGTAGAAGCAGGGAACGAGCAAGAAGCGCAAGAGGACTACTAAAGTGAGCCCTTTTCGTGACTCGAGCTTTATGGATTTTACCAATGGAAGATATCTCCCAATGAGATCCCAAATGTTGTATGTTGTTATTAGAACAAGTGCGTACCTTTAATATATCAATGTCCTCATTTAGATACAATGCATCATAAAAAATCATAAGACATTGATTTAATCAACAAGAATCTTCCAAAATACTACCAAACTAAATATTACATTGCAACGTTAATCTTGTCAGGTCTTGAATTGGCTGCATTATAAGCTAAATAACTCTATGTTACAACAAATTGCAGTTATCTTCTAATGCCGAACAACAAATTAATCGCATTAAGGAAATATTTGACTTACATGAATCAATGCACTAATATTTTTAACAAAATGGGTTGTTGGTTATCAGCAAGTTGTTTTTGCATGTTTGTAAGGAAAATAAACATCCTTTTCAAATTAATTGAGACATACTACTTTAAGCAAATAAAGGTGTTTTATTACATTGTAGATTTTCAATGGAAATAATCTTGTACTTAATAAATCTTATGTTTAACACTTTATTCTTGTTTTCAAACAAATTTAGCCATCATTAAGAACCAACATATCTCCAAATGATGAATGAACATTATGTCTCTCTCTTATTTCTTAGAAAGGTCAACCATTAAGCATATAGTGTAATGTTATTTTCAAGGTAATGCATTTTACCATGGTTTATTCCAGTAAAAATAGTAACATTAAGAACTACTTTCATACAAAATGACAAACCCTTACCCCCCTCCCCCCCAAAAAAAAGATAAATAATTATACATTGTGTTCAAAATAAAAGATAAATAATTATACATTGTGTTCAAAATGACATATAATGTGTTTGAGGGACAAAAGACATTTTGGTGACCTTAGAGAGAGAGGGGGGGGGGGAGGGAGAAAGGAGGAGGGAAATGTGAAGAAAGCAAGGCGAAAGAAATGTTATGTGTAATGCTAATTATTATTTAATTGTTTCAAGTTTAGGAGAACAACCATAATAACCAGAACATATTTAGCCCTTATTAAAGGAATTGCCATTACAAGGCTTCATATTTTACCAAATATGGTAATGAAAAGAACTTTGCTATTTCAATTATATTGCATGGTTGATTATGATAAACTAAACAAGAAATAAGTGTTGCTACTAAGATGCCTCAAGATCTGAAGGAACTTACCATGAACCCAAGCTATGTGATCCAGTGTCTTCAGCCAAAAAGCCAGGGAAGATTGACAAAGTCAACCAGTATATTAGGAACATGTCAATGGCATAATCATAATTTTGATATAGCAACTGCTCCTTGCTTAGACGATCAATTTGGCTAACTTCTACAAGACCCTACAAGAAGTGGACAATGAAATTTTAATTTATGTGCACTATAATAAGAAAATTGCAATCAGTAGTCAAATAATTTTGTAGGTTTAGAGAAGCACTTTGGTTGGTTTCTTAATCCCACCGGCAGCAAGATCCGCAGAGACAGTCTTGGCACCCTCAGATGCAGCCTTAGCACGATAGTGCTTGACAATAGGTAGTTTAGGAAATACAAAGGCATAGAGAAGTACACAAAGGAGCTCGAAAAATGCTGATAAACAAAAGAACATGACTGCAAAAAGTAGAATTTAGTTAGGTTTGGATACTAAAACAAATCTCTATCAATGAAATCAAAATTTATGTTATAGTTTTCAATAGACACGAAGCCATGGCATACGAATAGAACATTGCGTACATGACATTAAAACAATCATATTAAGCATTCAAATAAAGAAAATTCCCAAAATATCTATATGTAATGTATCGTGCAACCTAACTTTCAAACTTTGATTTGTAAGACATTCTAAATTCATCATCATCAATGCAATATCCAATAAGAGACGAAACAAATAAATAAACTGAAAGAATCCTAAGTTATTCTAATATTTTAATACAGTAATACTTTTAAATTATAACAAGAGCTAGTATTAAGCACCAAACAAAGCTCAACCAATGCTTAAAACTACTAGTAGGATTAGATTGTTGGCTAAATTAATTCTATCTTGCATGCTAAGTGAAATATACAATAGTACATAGTTTAAAGTTAAGATTTTAGCTTAAGTACGTAGTGTCAACAATTATATGTGAATTTGGCAGAAGAACTACTACAATAGAATATATGCTTGTACGTAGAAATATACAGAAGAAAAGTTTGAATTGATGTATACACAAAACTACAATGCCATCCACATCGTGCTTAATTTATCAAGCTGTTCAATTAATGTATAGTTATACACATGTAAAGAATGGATGTCCGATTAAGGCCCTAAGCAACTTAAAACACCCATCATGTTAGTATCGTATATTGGCTACAAATTTAACAAAAAGTTAGGGCATTGATGGACAATTATAATTTTAAATGAAAAATGGGAATACACAACGATATATAAGCAAGATTCTCATGTTGGATGGTAGCTAGAGCATCTAGCTCTTTTGTTTCAATTTTGATGTACGAAGATAATCTGATTCTTCTAAAGATTTCTAGTAATTATGGTGATAAGAATAGACAAGTAAATTATTTATTAGATTCATCAACCATTTTCCCATCCATTTAGAATAGATGTTATGAGGATTCAGAGTGTCGGTGTAAAAGGATAATAAGAGTTCCTTTGGATGCTACTAGTATTGATTCCTACAGCAAATGACAAAGAAATAAGCCTTGCTATATTAAATAATAAGCATTTGAAATGATAATTGATTTTTGCTAGTTACACCTTATTTTCGAGTAGTTTTTCTTGGAGGGCAAAGGGGGAAGGGTTTGTCTAGGAAGAAAGAAGGGTAATTGAACTCACTTGCACCTTTTCGAAGACCATTCTTTGAATTTTCAAAAGCTGCTTTAGTGATCATTCTCAAGATAGAAGTTAGAGCACCTGATGCTGCTAAACCGGCTAAAAATGACTGAAAATACAAACCACTGATTATGGGATTATGAGGAACTAAAAACTATAACCTATAGGAACTAAACAAAATTAATTAAACATAAGATGTAGCAAATCATACTTGAATGAGTGCTGGTGGCATGAAAGATAAATCTCCAACCATCCCACCTTGAATATGTGCATCTGCTATTCCAAAAATTGAACTAATAATGCATATCCCCACATAGGGACCAACTCCTCCTCTTCCTTTAGTAGCAAGATCCAACTACAGACATGACAATAAGTCAATTTTACATGTCATAAACAAGTAATGAACACAGACAGAAACATTAAGAAATGCTAAAGGAAAGTGTACAAAGACATGCCCAAATAAGTAATGAAGCATACCACTAGAACTACAATGGAGCCTAAAGAAAATAGGATGTATCCTAGAAGGTTTCGCAACCTTGTGTTGACTTTGTCTTCTTTGTAAGCGAATACTGCAAGTGCTATGAGTGCAGTAGGCTGATATACTAAGGTCAATACCCGTGCGGGATGATACCTCTGTACAATAAATAGAAACATTCAACAAAGAGGAATATAGAGCACCTTGGTATCAAAGTTTGTTAGCAAATGTTGGCCATTTATGTGATCTTATTTCCAACAAGATTGTGTTTCAAATAGGAGCAAGTTAAATTTAAGCTAGCAAAGTTGTGTGTATGTATTACACGTTCATCTTATATTTACCTTATATGATGTAATTGGTACAAGATACACAATCATTCTAATTCGATTGCACCAGACTAAAATTCATACCAATTAAATGTACGGTTACACTATAAGGCCACCAATTTTACCTCAGAATTTCTTTATATTTGGATTAGATTTTTTTTTTCTTTTTGATAATTTCTCCAACTTGAAGCTTCTTACAAAAAAGGTTCATCATCACCAAAATAGAAGTGTATAACCACAAGGAGAAATTAACATGAAATTACCGGAAATAAGTACCCATAATAGTCAAGGATTGTCAACATGCTATTCCATGAAAAGAGACATCCATTACCAAGGAGCCAACAAACCACCATGGCAGCATATTTTCCCTATTAACAACATTGTTCATGAAGAATATGTTCATCATCTGTAGAATTTCTAATTTCTTCATCTCAAAAAGATGCGAGAAAATAATGAAGTACAAATAAAACCTCAATTCTCGACACTGTTTGATTTTCATTCATCACCACCATATTTTCTATGTGTAATAGATCTTCTTATTCTTGATAATATTGGTAAGATTTTTCCCAATTAAGTGTTCCTGAGATGCTTTTAGTGAAATACCCTATACTTGAGGATTTGATATCTTCTGCAAATAGGGAAGCATGATTATCAACTTTATTCAACTTAATAAAAGTTTCAAATTCAATGAGACAAAGAGAAAATAAATGAAATTAACAAATGAAAATTTGAATTCAATTAGCATAAAAATTTAATTTGAAGACAATAAAATCATTTTCTAAATGTTGAATAAATTACAGACCACGATGAATTATTAGTATCAGATGATGAAGCTTTAGTTTTCGATGTAATGAAAGTGGAAATAGCCAATCAAATTAGATTATTGAAGCTTCATCATTGCATACAAGGAATGTACAATAATGCATAACTTTATATTTACACATATTTTTTTTATTAAGCTACATCTAGAATAAATACCTAAACATGCTAGCGTGGAAAATAAGCTCTCAACATTGTTCTCAAATAACGAACATACAAAATTGTCTTATTACAATAAATGACTAGCATCACAAATCACCATGAATGCTTTCAATATGCTTTGTCATTGCTAACGTGGTACCTTTCAAAATTTCTTAAGAAGGGTCTTAAGTGATATGCATCCTCAAAGGATGGTGCACCTTGGTGATATAAGTAGTTATTCAGTCCTCTTATGTTAGTTATGCTCATTATACATGGGGTGTTATAGGAATATGACAAACCTCTAGCCCCAGCCCAAAAAACATGCATGCATGAATACACAAAGAGAGACGAATATATAACTCGTTAACATGAGTGGTCTGCTTACCTTTGGACATTCAATAGCATATACCATGCACCGTAAATGATTTTCAATTTCAAGAAGGAAATCCAAATAAAAATGTTCCACTGAACACTTTGGCGTTGATAACATCATAATGCCATTTCTTAGTCTAGACATTCAACAAAAACTTACACCCCAAACATATCTCATTTCAAAAGTGACCCATTGTTTACGAATAAGAGGACATTCAAAATTACGCCACTTATCTAAACAACCGAAATGAACCCACTACAATCGAGTGAAGCCCTAACACTTACCTGGTATTAAGTAAAAATGTATGTAGATTCTTTGTATTCAAATATACAATTCGTGAAACACGAGAAGGCACAATGATACCAATGGTCTAAATGTTAATGACGCAATTGATATTTTCTTGACTTTCCAAGAACTTTTTCCTAAGGCACACAACTACAATAAAACAAATATAGAAACTTATCCTCTAAAAATGGAATTCCCCCAAAAAAAAGGGAACAAATGAACAAAGTGAGGAACTTCGGATGCAAAAATCACTGGCGAACATCAAACTCATCCACATACTAAGATCAAATTATTAAGGAAAAACGACTGAAGAATAAAGAAATAAAAGAGATTATCCAAAAAATGAAAATGTTTGACTCCTGTTTGGAACCATACGTGCTCCGCCAATGTGTTTCAGAAACCCTTTACTCCAAGCTGAAAAAGCTGGTAGTTGTCTTCTGCTAATATCTTTTTTTTTTTTTTTACTTTATCATATAGCATATATTCATACTTAGTTTTGGGCAAGAAAGTTGTGCTCTGGACAAGTATTCATTTTATGTGAAATTTCATTTGGAGTTGACAAGTTAATATTGATATAAATTGTTTAATTTTTTTATTGGTTAAATTATAAGTATCTTGCCAACATTAATGGTATAATTGGAATAATTCTATTTTAAGCTTTCCTCTATTATTCGTGATACAATTCCATCCTAACCTTACTTTAATTCTCACTTTAGATTTTTGCAGTTTAAAACTATAGGTATTTAACTAATATTAAATCTGATACTTAACAATATCTTACGTGTTTCCATGGGCATCAACTCCCCCGTCTTTTTTTTGCTTTATTTGGCATAAATATTGGATAATTAATATAATTTACTATTAATGACATTTTCAAAATGCAATAACCATAGTTCAATTACGTATGGATATACATTGATAATATTCTGAAACTTTAGAATCATTGTTAGTATATATCCCTAATGAAAAATCTAAAATGACACAAATTTTATTTTTCATAAAGTAAAATACTATTATATAAGGAGTGAGTGTGATGATGTTTGATACCTTCGAATATATTGCCTTTGGAAAGTTCGACTTGATATTGTTAATAAGGAAATCAAAAGTTAATTGCTGTGTAATTTACTAGGCAATTGGAATACTACTACTGTTTTGTGTTTATGGCCCATCTATGTTGTACGACAGCCCATTAGCTTTTAGCCTATATCCTCCTATCTAATCCTCAGTTGTTAAATACTGTAAATTAGTTTAGTTATATAACTAAAACTCCTGCATATCATGACATAATTATGTATCAATAAAACACAAACTTCTCTCTACTCTTTCTCTCTCTAATTTTCTGATGGTATCAAAGCTCCATTGTTGATTTCTGAAGTTTCATTTGATATTTGATTTCTGATGTCTTGCATGCTCTAATGAATTGTTAGGGTTTTGTTTTTCCCCAAATCAAAATTGAAGAGTTTTATCGGAACGTATTGTGATGCGAAGAATAACATTTTGCTTGAGATTCGGTAATTAATGATAATATCTTGAGACAATGATCAAACCACCATAATACCTGAAGAACACCAAATAGAGGAAAACCTTCAACCATATATAATCTTGGATAAAGATAATCACCACAAAGGCCTGACCAACCCATCATAATTTGCTAAAGGAGAATTAACTGCAAATTAATAGAGAGAAGGCTTAATTCTACCACCAAATAGATAATTTGGATAAAAAGCATAAGACTTTAGAGAAAGTTTTGAGTTTTTCTCAAAAATACCTTACATTAATCATCCAAGTTAATCCTCTCCCTTTTCTAAACACCCATTTATAGGTAAGGAAAGGGATTAACACCCTAATAGAGGTTAACTAAAAAGGGCAAATTTAACCCAAAGTTAATTGCAACTTAAAGCCCAAATTAATCCTAAACAAGGGATTAGACGAAAGCTAACTTAAATAAGTTAAGAGTAATTATAAGAATAAAGACAAAATTACCCCTAACTATTAATTACAAGCACCATGCAAAAGGGTGGGTCATGAGCATGACCTTGGAAGGTCACGACTATGACAAGCTAATGTAACACCCTCAGATTAAACAATTTTCAAATTAAAGTTAAACACCCTTAATTCAAAGATTAGCGCAGCGGATTAAAGAAATCTGATAGTATTACGACCAACCAAAAGGACTAGGTTACAACCACCGAACAACACTAATTGACACATAACCCCAACCAAATTTACAACACTAATCATATACATACCATACTTGAACTTGAGCTCACGAAATTTACAACTCCGATTCAAAATTACATGCATCATTATCAATGAGTTTTTTTGAGAGAAAAAAGAAGACTATGCCTTCACCATATGAAATATTAATATTTAGTAATAATAGCATGGCACTTTGAATTCGATATAATAAATTTTTTTTTTCAAAACATTAGATTATGTATCGAACGAGTAGTATGAGATGAAAAGTATTCCCGATTTTTTTATCAGTACCTTTAGTGATTCCTATACCTGTTATGTTTCTAGGATTATTTACAAGTGGTATTCAGGCTCTTATTTTTGCAACTTTAGCCGCAGCTTATATAGGCGAATCCATGGAGGGCCATCATTGATTAGTCTTAGGAAGAGTCCTTTTTTTAGTTTAGATTAAGGCAATATATGTGGGGATGGTGAGAAGAGATATATTTTACATCCCAGAGGGGCTATAATTGGAGATACCATTGTTTCTGGTACAGAAGTTCCTATAAAAATGGGGAATGCCCTACCTTTGACCGATATGCCCTTAGGCACAGCCATACATAACGTCAAGCAGTTCCGCTTTCTCAGTCCGAGAAGTGCATTGTTGGAACTGGATTGGAACGCCAAGTGGCCCTAGATTCAGGGGTTCTCGCTATAGCCGAGCATGAGGGAAAGATCATTTCTACCGATACTGACAAGATCATTTTATCAGGTAACGGGGATACTCTAAAAATTCCATTAGTGATGTATAGGCGTTCCAACAAAAATACTTGTATGCATCAAAACCATCCCATCAAATAAGTGGAAGATTCATTAAATTGTGAAACATTACCCTGCCATAATGTGATGTGTTTCCAATGCCAATAAAAGGTAACCCATCCAATGGTATTTAACATCCAGAAAACTGCCAAATAAAATGCGTCCCAAGCCGAAATATCACAAGTACCGCCTCGTCCCGGACCATCGCAAGGAAAACTATAACCGAAATCCTTTTTATCTGGCATTAACTTGGAACCGCGTGCATCTAAAGCACCTTTTACTAAAATCAATGTAGTTGTATGTAAACCTAGAGCAATAGCATGATGAACTAAAAAGTCTCCTCGATTTCTTCTTTATGCAAAAAAATTCAGTTGCTGCAATGATAGGAACAAAATATCATATCTTGACTGCTTCTTTGGATCCAGATAATGTGATTCGATGAGTTGGTTATTAGTTCAATAGTTATTAGTTCCTTCTCCGAGCTCAGGTTATGGAAGAAGGAGAAGAAGGAACCGAGAAGAAGGTATCAGCAACAACTGGTTTTATTATGGGACAGCTCATGATGTTCATATCGATCTATTATACGCCTCTGCATCTAGCATTGGGTAGACCTCATACAATAACTGTCCTAGCTCTACCCTATCTTTTGTTTCATTTCTTCTGGAACAATCACAAACACTTTTTTGATTATGGATCTACTAGCAAAAATTCAATGCGTAATCTCAGCATTCAATGTGTATTCCTGAATAATCTAATTTTTCAATTATTCAACCATTAGTGAAAGTGCTTGATTACCCCAACCAAATCAAAAACTTCCCTTTCTTTGCTTAACTGAGTTGTTTATCGGAGCTTGCCTTAATAACCTTAGTCTTAGAGGCACCACCTAAAACAAAACAAAAAACAATTTCGCAAATGAGTCAAAACTCAATACGTATACCCCTGTACAGTCAAATATGATTAAGCAATTCATTTTATTTCGCGCATTTCAATTCCTTTTAAAACAAAAATTAAAGGATAAATAACAACACTTAAAACTTGCTTGTCGAATTATCATTATCTGGATGGTCCCCAGCTTGCGATAATTGGACTAAGCCTATATATGTGTATACCGGGACCGATCGAGAGGTCCAGTTGACATTGACCAGGTATTGACTTGGGTGGTGTACTATAGCACAAATAACTTGGGTCAGGGCCATATTTACATGAGAAAACATGTAAAACAATAGTTAATTCAGATTAAACTTAATAAACTTGCTTACTTGAACTCAAATAAGTGAGTTTGTATAGAGTACAGATAATATGCATACCTTAAAAGTTGAATATGCACTTAAAGTGACCTGAAAGCTTAACTGGACTCGAACAGGGAGCAACAACGACCTATTGGACCACACATGAGATAAGAATAATAACGTAAATTAAGTTGGATTCAGAGTAAGGAGGGAGTCTCTTAATGAGAATTTTTGCATCTAAAAGTCAACCTTGGATTTTTCCTTTGTTTGGATTGAAGAAAAATGAGTGGAAAAAAAATAGTTGAAAAACTACGTGGAAAATTTGGAGAAACAAAGAACAAAAAAATTCCCTTCAAAAATGAAAGGAAAGTTGAGAGATAAATTTTGCATCTAAAAGTCAAGTTTTCTCTCCTACATCACTCGCGGCTCACTCAACTCTCTCTCTCTCTCTCTCTCTCTCTCTCTCTCAAATCACATCATATGATCTATAAAAATGAAACTTGACATTTACAAGTTTACATGCAAATTTTATTTTTCCATGCATTTTTCCTCAAACCAAACAAGGAAAAGAAAGTTGAATGGAAATTGAATTATTTTCTTTAAAATTTTACTTAAACCAAACAATAGAAAGAAATTTACTTTACCCTATAAAATTTTCCCCCTAATTTTTTTCCCATGATATTTTTTTTTTTCCACCCTGTTTTCCTAGGTTCAAACGGACCTTTAATAAAAGTTAACTTTAATTAAAAGATTGGAGAACTTTTGGGACTTCGTAGTAAATTTGCGGAAGACATAACTCCCTCTACAAACCTCTAAAAACTTCATAAGAAGACTTTTCGGAAAGCTAAAAATATGTTCTACAACTCTTCAGTTAAGAGTTAAGGCCAAAAATAAGTGTAAATGCTTAAAAATGGCTAAAGAAGAGGGTTGACCGGGAGAAATTCCAGTTTGAAAAGGAAATTTTGAGAACTCATAACTTAAGAAGACATCGAAAACTTGTGGGCAAGCAATGGAAAGCTTGAAGTGTATTCTACAACTTTTATATGGGCCACAAATCAGAAAAGGTCAGGAAGGCATTGGAAAGTGGCTCTGAAAAAGGCTTGGCAAAATAAAATTATAGTTTGACATGGTTCGGAACCTTACTTTGGTGGGTCATAACTTCTCACTCCAACATCCGAAGTATGCATAAGACCCCATCCCGAAAAGCTTGCGAAGCGTACTCCAACTTTCATGCTTTTGAGTTATTAAGATCTCCTTGATATCTAAAATGCCCCTGAACCTACTGCCCCAAATTCGTATACAATAGAACCCCAATTTAAAATCGCCAAAACTTAAGCTATACACATTGGAATCCAGAAATTCGAAATCCATGCGAAAATTATTACTTAAGGCTAACATACCCAACCAAATTTTGGTTAAGGGATGCTTTAATTGTCCCGAAGAAATCTAGTTTACTCACTTGCCCCCAAATGGCTAATTAAAGCCCTTTTCTTGGTATTTTAGTGTCATTAACCCCTCTATTACTTTTATAAATAATTTTCAGGGCTATTATACCATCAATTCAGCAACAAAATCACTAATTTAATACCATTTTGAGTGCTAGAAACAACTTGCACCAAAGCCCAATCTTAAGCTCTAAGGCATTGTTTCACTCAAGCCAGAGCAACACCCACTCTATACCTTGTGTGTTGGATAATTACTAAGGTAATGCACGATCTCTCTATAATCATCCAAGACCCACAGTTCTAGCACTCACCTTGTCACAAAAGGGGATGTGTCCCATTATTTGATTCATACAATCCATCAATGCCTCAAATCAAGAGATGTTACCGGTCCAGTCAATAAATCCACCCCTAGATTCATCCATTTGATACCCAATTCTCATTGCTTTTACTCACTTTAACATCAACCATCTTACATGCAATACAATCCAACCATCAAGACTTCAATTTAAGAGTATGTTGAACCACAAAAATTTAATAACATGCATGACACAACCTATCACAATCAAACCCAATCCAATCTTTATTCATCAAAATCCAATACAATTCATGCCCAATTTACGTCTAACTAACTAAAATTTGATAACTTGACATCAAATTATACCCACAATCTCAAATTAACTAAGAAAAATAATAAATTTCAAAATTAAAACTTGAAGATCTAATGTAGAGAGGAGTTAGGGTTTACCTTTAATGGGGAAAAGAAATGATGAACAATGGAACAAAGGCAACAATTGCCGCCTGGGGGGTCGACAACTGGCGGAACATGCGGTGGCCGACGGTAGCTTGTTGGCGAGTGACTGAACACCAGACAACAACCATGGAAAAGAGAGACAGACAAATGAGGGAGAAATGGAGCATTGAGAATAACTGGAAAAACGTTGAATGAATAAAATGAAGGGGGGGTAATTTGGGTTTTGTTCTTAGCAAGCCAAAAACTAATAATACCAACTCCTCCTTACTCTTCTCCTATTAACTATTATCATTTTTCTACTAAACCCAATAATACTAATTTATAGTATCATGATGAAATTTATAAAATTAATATAATAAAGAAGGAGACAATAAAATGGGTGGTGGAATAAAATTGAAATTTAAATAAATTAAGGAAAAAAACGTATGATAATAATGATATTATTATTATTCTGAATAACACTGACAAATCGTTCGACTTGATAAAATTTGGTCAGGTAAGTAACCCGAATATTCTGAGAGTAATTTGAGTAAAGGAAATTGTAACATAAATAATTTATATAAATAACATACTAAGCTGATGTATGACGGTCGTTGCTCTGCTCGAGTCCTGCAAAAACACAAGCGATTAACTTGAAATGAAATGCGCGATTTAGATAGTTACACTCATTAATTAACTTAATTAAATTGGGTTAGGGTCGGGTTATTACAACTAACTTGCATAAGGGGTTACCGCGGATGACCCCTGTAACGCCCCGGCCCCTCCCGGGCCGCGAACATTTATCGATAACTGTTTCTGGGATCGCTGACTGTCCCCAAAAATCACCACGAGTCTTTCCAGCGTGCTTCGACCTCACTCATATGCTAGGTGGGAAAACTTCCCAGGAGGTCACCCATCTTGAGACTACTCCTAGCCAAGCATGTTTAACTGAGGAGCTCCCAACGGATGAGCTACCTTAAAAGGAGGCGCACCTTTGTAATATAAGTACTCATTTCAATTCCTTTAAGCCACACTTAACCAAATTCTCGGGTTACTATAATCACCCCCACTTAAATGCACAATGTCCTCGTTGTGCCTTAATCCAATCCAGAATCTTTTCCCCACTAGGTGACTGCCCATGGACCTCTCATCCACTGGCGCAACTTACGGTCGCGGGTCGGCTCTAATACCATGTTTAACGCCCCGACCCTGTTAGGTTTTAGGTTATCTATTTCCTAAACAGATACATATTAATTGGCGGAATATTTATAACAATTATAAAACAATTAATCACAACAATTGCAGAGGCTTTAGTAATTATACCTGATCGCTAATTCTGACTGAAGAAGAGATTGACCTTCGAGATTCCAATGCTGAAATCCTCTACTGAAAAGTCCACACAGCACTCCAGGAACCCGATTGCTAGATCGACCTGATTGAGACGAATCTCAATCTAAGATGTATGTATTTGGTATATGAGAATGTTTCAGGAAATAGAGCATGTTTTAGAAACAAGAACTGCAAACTAAAAGAGAGAGGAACTCAGGAAATCACCCTGGTATCTCTCTAAGAGTCTCAGGCATGTGGTGTGGAATAATCTCTCACAGAGACCCCTTTATATAGTGTTTAGAAAACCTAGGGAGATGGCACAAAACCCTAAAGGGCCGACTTAACGCAATGACACACTTCCCAAGCCCAACACGGTACGTGTTGAATCAACACGGTCCGTGTTGAATCAACACGGTCCGTGTTGGACTCCAGAAGGTCCATTAACTCGGCCCATGGACATCACGGACCGTGGTGTCCCAACACGGTCCGTGTTGAACCCAGTTCGGTCCGTGTTGGGCTAATTTCTCACATAAATAAGTTCCCAACATTTATAAACATAATACAATATTATTTAGGTTACATACATTGTTCCAGGGAACTGACTTGTATGACCCAGTAGGACCAAATAATACAGTTGTAATTAAACATATTCAATTACTAATTATAGAGGTCTCTAGCAAGACATATAAGTACTATATTACTTTGGTTTAATCTCCGTGTATATTGAACATTGTCGGGACATTCTCAACAGGCCCCTCCCGTGCCGCGAACATTACCGATAACTGCTTCTGGAATCGTTGACTATCCCCACAAATCACCAAGATTCTTTCCAGCGTGCTTCGTTCTTGCTCACACGCTGCCTAGGAAAATTTTCCAGGAGGTCACACATCCTATGACTACTCCTAGCCAAACACGTTTAACTGAGGAGTTCCCAACGGATAAGCTACCTTAAAACAAGGTGCACCTTGGTGATATAAGTAGTCATTTCAATTACTTTAAGCCACACTTAACTATATACCCGAGGTGTTACAATCACCCCACTTAAGCGTACAACGTCCTCGTTGTGCTTAAATCCAATCCAGAATCTTTGCCCTGCTAGGTGACTTCCCATAGATCTCCCGTTCACTAGCGTAGCTTACAATCGCAGGTCGGCTCTAATAACATTTTTAATGCCCTGGCCCCTCCCGGGCTGCGACCATTATTGATAACTGCTTCTGGGATCACAGACTGTCCCCACAAATCACCACGAGTCTTTTCAACGTGCTTTACTCTCACTCATATGCTGCCTAGGAAAACTTCCTAGGAGGTCATCTATCTTAAGACTACTCCTAGCCAAACACGTTTAACTAAGTTCCCAACAGATGAGCTACCTTAAAAGAAGGTGCACCTTGGTGATATAAGTAGTCATTTCAATTCTTTTAAGCCACACTTAACCATATACCTGAGGTATTATAATCATCCCCACTTAAGCGCACAACGTCCTCGTTGGGTGACTGCCCATAGACCTCCCGTCCTCTAGCACAACTTACGGTCGCGGGTTGGCTCTGATACCATCTAAACGCTGCGGCCCCTCACGGGCTGCGAACATTACCGATAACTACTTCTGGGATCGCTAATTGTCCCCATAAATCACCACGAGTCTTTCCAACGCGCTTTGTCCTCGTTCACACGCTACTTGAGAAAGCTTCTCATGAGGTCACCCATCCTGAGACTACTCCTATCTAAGCATGTTTAACTAAGGAGTTCCCAACGGATGAGCTACCTTAAAAGAAGGTGCAACTTGGTGATATAAGTAGTCATTTAAATTACATGAGCCACACTTAACCATATACCCAGGATGTTACAACCTGTCACAAGCGTAACTCCGGGACGTCACGGGCTTGACATGGCGATTTGGAAACACATGATCTTCAATATTTCATTGGGTCACAGGCGTAAACCCAATCTTGGCGGTTGAGTTGTGGGTGCGATGTAACGTGACACGACCATGAGAGGACGAAGGGATAATAGGGTCAATGTCCCATGAAATGCGTCTGGATTACCCAAGAACCTCGAAAAATTGGCTAAGGCATGGATAAGGTAAAACAGGGTTATGGTCGTGACCATGGTGGTCATGCCCGTGACTCTTGAACCTCCAGCCAGCCAACCAACATAGGAGGGGGTCATAGTCGTGACCAGCTGGGTCATGCCTGTGACCTTTTATTAGACCTTCAACCCAAAAGCCACCCTTGCTCGAGAAGTTGCCACCTCGATCTCTGACTTTATTTGTGCCCATTTGAAAGACGTCTCTCTCCTCAGTGGGCTCCCGACCTATCCATAGGGTGGTGGTGATCATCTTTTCTAGGTTTGAATCAAAATGAATTTGGAGCTCCAACGATCCCCAAGAAATAACATGCTCAGCCTGAGCAACGAGGGCGGAATACAAACACCGGTAATACGTCAACCTCCCCTTCTTGAAAAGGATTTTTCCTCAAATCTGCATCAGGTTGGTCGTCCTTGATGTAAGGAGACAAGTCCACAATGTTGAAAGTGGACGAGACTCTCATCTCTCCATGTATCTCCGATTTATAGGCGTTGTCATTAGTTTTCTCGATGATCTTATATTGTCCATCACACCTCAGCATAAGCTTACTGTTCACCCTTAAAAGGGATCTTTTTTTCCTCAAACACAACCACACTAGATCTCTCGCCTAGAAGGTGATATCTCTCCAATGCCGATTTGCCCTCATCTTGTACATCTCGTTGACTATTTCCATCTTGATTCGAATTTATTCATGCATCCTTGATCTCCTTAGCCTTCTTGCTGGCCTCAACACTCGCATACGAACTAAGTGGCAATGCAATCAACTCAAGGGGGTATGAGGGAGTTCACTCCATAGCAAATCTCAAAGAGTGAGTGGCCTGCAGCGAAAGACGAAGCCCGATTATAGGCAAACTCAACATGGCATAACTTCAATTCCCAATCCTTCAAGCTCTGACTAACTAAACCCTGAAGCAAGCTAGTGAGGGTCTTGGTCATTGGTTTGTGGATGGTGGGAGGTGCTAAACAATAACTTTATCCTCATACGCCTCTAAAGCGATCTCAAAAAATGAATTATAAACTTTGTATCCCGGTTGCACACAATGCTTCTTGGTATACCATGGATCCTAACAATCTCTCGGAAAAAGAGAGAGGTTGTGTAAGTAGCATCGTCGTCTTCTCACAAGCAACAAAATGCACCATCTTCGAGAATCAACCCACCATAACCATGACTGCATCTTTCTCCTTTGAGTCCGAGGTAGTGCCACAGTAAAATCCATACTCAAGTTCTCCTAAGGACCTTGAGGAATCAAAAGTGGCGTGCAAAGCCCTTGATAAAATTGGCTCTTGGATTGTTGACAAGTGACACACCGAGAAATAACATCTTGAACCTCTCCACCACTTTAGGCCAATAGAAATGTTCCTTGAGCATGCCAACGGTCTTATTAATATCCAAATGACCGAAAAGCACTCCACCATATGCATCCTTGATGAGAAGCCTCCTCAATCTGCAACGAGGTATACATAGCTTGTTCCCTTTGAATAAAATATCCTTCTTGGTTCACATAAGAACCTCCATCACCATCTAGATAAGGTTGGAAATCCTCACCTTCCTTATAAAACTCCTTAATGTGTTGGAAGCCTAGAACTCAAGCCTCCAAAATACACAACAAAGAATGTATCCTAGATAGTGCATCAATCACCATGTTCAGACTCCCGTTCTTATGTTTTTCCACAAAATTAAAACTTGGAGAAATTCAACCTACTTGATATGTGGGGAGATGAGCTTGTGTTGACAATTCAAGTGTTTAAGAGCCACATGGACACAATATAAGACAAATTGATTTCACCGAAGATAATGAGACCAATGACCCCAACCTCACACCAAAGCATAAATTCTTTGTCATAAGTGGAGTAGCTCTTTCAATGCCACTAAACATCTCGCTAAAATAAGTAATCGAACGTTGGCCTTGTATCAACACGGCCCCAATGCCAACTCCACTCGTGACACAATCAACTTCAAACACTTTATTGAAATCTGGTAAGGCATGAACCTGAACATCACATAACATATTCTTCAACTTCTCAAATGCCCATTAAGCCGATTTGATCCATTCAAAGGTTCTTTCTTGAGACACTCAATAATAAGTACAATAATGGTACTAAATCCCCATATAAACCTCCTGTAGAAAGAAGTTAATCTATGAAAACTTTGTTCCTCGGTAATGGACGAAGGGGTTTGCCAAGAGCGTATAACGCCAACCTTTGATGGATCCATCGAGATCCCACCCTTAGAGACAATGTATCCCAAGAAGACGACTTGGGGTGTGATGAACTCACACTTCTCAATCTTTCCATATAGCTTTGGTTGTCTCAAAATCTTCTGTACCACCTCTAGATGACTAAGATGTTTACTTTCATTACGGGATTATACTAGAATATCATCAAAATGCACAACCACAAACTTCCCAATGGACGACCATAATACCTCGTTCATGAGCCTCATAAATGTACTAAGAGCATTAAAGAGGTAGAACGACATCACCATCTATTTTCATAGCCCACCTTTAGTCTAGCAGGTTGTTTTCCACTTATTTCCTTCCCACATTCTAATTTGATGGTAACCATTTCGAAGGTCGATCTTGGAGAAGATACATGAACTGTGGTGTTCATCTAACATATCATTAAGGTAGGTTATAGGATAATGATATTTGATGGTAATGTTGTTAATTGCTCGATTATCCACACACATCTGGAAAGAACCATCCTTCTTGGGGACAAACAAGTTCGACCTTGAACAAGGGGTAATACTTTCTCGAACGTAGCCACGCTCTATAAGCTCATCAACTTGTAGCTGAAGCTCCTTAGTATCCATAGGATTACGCCTATAGGCCGCCTTGTAAGGTATGATGGGTTAGGGTGGTCTAGACTTATCTAGGCCACAAGAAGAGGTGGGCCTGATCTAATCGGAACCACCCCGAGGTATGCCCGATCTTAATCGGGACCACCCCGATTAGGGGTGGAATAGAAATCCTAACTATTAGGATTCGCACCTAATCTAAACTAATCTAACCCAAAACAATAAATAACATAAACGAAATAGCAGGGGCTTAGTTATACCTCAGGTCTCTCAATAGAAACTCCTCGGTAGGCCTTGTACTCTTGAACACACATATGTCAAAGGACTCCGAGTAGAAGATTCTAAAATAGGAATCCTCCAGAAAACGTCCACGCAATACCTTTTGGTATGGCTACTAGACCATTTCAACCCCGGTCAAACTGGGGTCAAAAGAGTATGTTGGACCGTGTCAAATACGGCCTGTCCTTCCCCCTGTACGGCGGTTTCCCGGGAATCACCCCGGGACTCCTAAAACCGATAACTTTTAAATGAAAGCTTTTCCCGGTATCCCTTAAATCTCAAATTTGAGATTAGCCTTTATAAATGGCCACTTGGGATTGGAAAGGCAAGATTTCCAACAAAGGGGAACCCATATATATAGGAGAGAGGAGGGGGGAAATGAAGTTTCATTTTCTATGTGGGACGCGCGCCTAGGCATCACCACGGACCGCAGTACCCCACCACGGACCGTGGTGAGGTTCAGAATCAAAACCACAACCCAAGAGGGCAACACGGACCGTGGGAGGGCAATACAGACCGTGTGACCATGGCTGGGCAACACGGACCGTGTTATCCCTTTCTACCTCCGTGGTGTCCTCTTTTTCCTCCTTTTGTGGCATATCAGCCTCCCCGGTTCAATTCCTTATTGATCCGACCCTCTTTCTAACATACTCTTGCCTTAGGGTACTAGCTTGTGTGACCCTGTGGGACCTACTATCACGGTTGTGATTGAACTGTTCAATCACTGGTTAAGAGATCTTCTAGCAAAGACATCAACCACCGTGCTACGTTGGCTTAAGTACTCGGTTGTATTTGAACATTGTCAAGACACTCCCCATAATCTCTCACTTGTCCCATAAGTATTCAAAGTACAAAATTCCCTTGTCACTTTAATGTCTCGGATTTGGATAAGGTAAGCCAAAGCTATCCTTACTTATCCCGAATGTTTCTCGATCTCTGAGTCAGACTTGAAAAAACAGATGATCAACTGTTGATTCATCTAGGCTTGGCCAAACACTTTCTTGTCTAATAAACTCATCGAATGGCATGTGAGACATGTAATCCTCAAAGAGGGCGGACAATGTCATCTTGTTCAACTGCAAATCACTACATAATCAAAAATAACCCGGACACCACCCACTTCACCTCTTTTTACGAGAAGCTTCGGACGCGCTCCAAAGTTATCATGAACCATGTATGAGATGTAAAGAACTCATGATTTAGGAATTTCTTTGAGTTGGTGAGAATTCTTATGACATTACAATAATTTAAAGAATTCCTCATTGTGGGTCAGTTCAGTAAATGTTCTTCAACATTTTACCCATGTGATTGACTCTCAACATCCAATGTCTCTATAATCATGAACGGTCGATCATCATATCAATCCCACATACTAATTGCTTGCAATCATCATTTTTCCAACATGATTATCCAATTAGGAACTTGGGCGACATTCGACCAGGTCTAGCATTTCCAATTACATCGAATGGGGCTTCATAAGAGCAGACATCATTTGTTCTTCCCATTTTGGAATAGCCTAACCTTTTGGATGTTCGTTCAATTCTAAATCTTAATTGAACTGAACCTTTAGAGTTTTATTAATGAATAATACATCTTGTGAAACAGTGTAAACATGAAAAGCAAGTTAGTTGCATTCTACAACACGTTTGCAACTCATGAACTATTTATACAAGCGTATCAAATCCTACGCATTCTCTAATGCGTCTTAAAACCTATTGCCTTGACATAATCATTATGTCAAGTTAAGCTAGGCTAAGTTAAGCATAACCATTATGCTTTCTAAATAACAGGGGTTTATAGTGTGACATTCACGTTATTATGAACCTTGCACATCTATTAATCACTCACCTCGAACAAGATTCGAGTGATGTGACTTCTAAAAGACAATCATGTATGAACTTGTCCTGCGCCATAGTCTGCTTAGCTTGAGCAATGGCCTCTAAAAGGAAAACCACGCTTTTGTTGGCCAAAAACTTGATAGGGTCGCAAGCGCACGGTGTACGGAGTAGCACGTCAAGGTCGATCCCACATGGACTCAATTAGCAAACCATTAAACTAGTTCTCTATGTGATTGCTAAGCCAACTGGGTTTTAGGTTCTGAAAAGGTCTAACAACTAATCAGGACTAATAAAGCAGGGAAATTAATCAAAGACTCAATCAAGGGAGAAAGATTTCTAGGGAAATGCTAACCTAGCAACGAGTTTGACACTTAAAACCTAGCTTACACAATCATTTATTCGAGATGAATCAAGAACGATAACCATAAGAACTTTACTACTCTTTCGATGCTAATAGAATTACATCAATTAACCTAAATTATAACTTTCGTATGCTTTTCAAGTTAATCAAAGTTGAAGGTCTCAAATATTCTGGTTATCAAAAGGTTCCTTAGTCTGCTATATATTCTTTTCTCAAATTTCACAAAACTAGGTAGGAAGGTTGGTAGTCAGATTATCAAAATTCACCTTTCATTACTTCTCAGGTTAATCTCAAATCACGAGTATTCGAGCACTCAAAGAACACACATGAACATGGAAAACACAACCTTCAGTTGCTTCAAGCAAGAATTCATGTACAAACTAGAAACGTTCAATCAAACTACATTGTTTCGGGTTGCAAAACCCTAGAATTCAAGGAAAACTACTCACTCATTGTCAAAGAAAACATGAAACAAGTTCCAAACATCATAATCTAATCTCAAAACAAAGGAATAATTCGAAAGAAAGACAAACTACGAAGAATACAACCGTCGAGTCTTTTGATCCCGGAGTGGAACATTCTTAGCGATCATTGATGATTTCTTCTCGAATCTTGATCCTCGCTTCTCTTGAATCGATTCCGTCTTGAAATCTTGATGGAGGATTGATGAGTAGAAGGGTGGATTAGCGTTCTCCTTTCTCTTGATGGATGGAGGAATGAATGATAATCAATGAGTCTCGAATAACCGTTGTCACTGCCTTCTTCTACTCGCAAAATTAGTCGACCCACGCGAGCAACCAGCCCACCACGGTCTGTGGTGGCCGCTATGGGCAGACCGTGGTGGTTTCTACCTCCACACTTCCTCTTCTCCTTCGCGAAACAGCAACGCGGCATGGAACAGGGCCTGCCACAGTCCATGGCATACACCACGGGCAGATCGTGGTGGGCTCTATCCCGTCATTCCGAGTTTCACTCCGCGTGAAATTTTAGCCATGGTCTGGTCTTGACATGTGGAGACCTGTGGTGTCTTTTTTTCTCTGAAATGCTCCTAAAAATGGTGTTTGGCTCCAAAATCTGCAAGTTATCATTAGAAACACCAACGCCGAGCGTAATGGAGAAATAGAGGGTATGTATATACGTAATCGACTCAAAGCATCCCTAATCTACTATCAAAATACTCTAGAAACTTAGTCGAAATGAGCACTTATCATGTGCAACACTAGACGCCAAGTTCTTTGATGAACTCTTTCATTCACGCAGTCATTAAGGCAGCTTCCCAATTAAGCCGAGATGTACTTAGACTTAAAATCAGATTCCTCAAGAGGAGTCTACTTAGAACTCTTCCAAGTTACAACCTCTTCAAAAGGACGTGACCAGACTAATTCTGGTAACCATCACTGTCTATTATGTTTTAAGTATCGGTATAACTCTCTACACACTTTACACATTTTCCATTTGTCCTTTCCATAAAACCAAAGACATCTCTTTAGTTTTATTACGTTCTTGAGTATGATAAACACTCTAGACCAATGTTTCAATCTAATTTAAAACTTGACCTTACATACTCAAGATAATATGCTTTCGACAGCTCAATACTCACAACGGCATTCATAACTGATCATATTTCCAAGGAATAGACCAGGGATCACATCCACTCTTGGGATTCGGATGTCAACTACATCCTTCCATACCAAGTGATGTAATGATGCCATTATGGATCAAATCCCCGTCTTGGAGTTCTGCTGAACGATTTCAACGACTTATCATTATAAGTTGTTTAATTCAAATAATTAAACATATCGATCTATCTTTATAGACCTTAGCTCCAAGATTTCATTAAGCACTATCGAGGTCCTTTCAAATATGAAAATCTTTGTACCTTTAGCCTTAGAGCACTAGGTCAAAAAGTCATTTTCAACTTGGAGTATGTCACCACATACTGGACCAAACAGGACAACCATGCTCCCACTAGATTTCTTGCAAATCTAAGAATATCTGGATTCTTTAGAAGATCAAACTCTTTTGATCACTTGATCAACCATTGATCTTTAACTCCATGCCAATGCTAATGATCACAACTGACCGTTCTCAGCTTGTGGACCTTCCCAACAATTTTGGGAACCCCAAAACTTCTGGGATGTGTGTTATGCACTCCCGGTTTAATGAATTAAATCCACGAAAGAAAGTTTCAATGTCCTTTTGCCAAAAGTCACAATCATACTATGTGGTTATGGCTAGGAGTATCCTAATGGACCTATGGGTTAAGGGCCCACTACTCGTTTAAGGTCTACTTCATAGTCACCACTAAGAAAGTAGATTACTAACAACCAGTAAAGCCTTATAACCATCCAATTAACCATCCATGTCGATTCATTATCATAATGATCTACTTTGTCTCATGATGGCTTTTACGCATTAAGGAAAGACCCCCCAAGTTCAAAACTTGGTTGTGTTACATGGTGTCCATTTCGGAATTATATGACTCTAAGTCATTTGATAGAATCTGATCTTCTAAAGCCTGCTTTGTAGGTGGTAGAATTATTACTTACAAAAATATTACACAGGTGTTAGCATATAGATGAACACATCTCTTAAGCTTACATACCTGTCTACCCTACCAAAAGGTTCTTCCACAAGTTTTGCATTCAACTAGACCTTAACTATTTGAGTCTGGTCCTCAAACGCTTTTGACCCTCATCCTTAGATTGATATTTTTTTCTTCCTTAGATTGATATTTTTGTACCAGAGCATAGTTTGAGGTCCTTCGACTTGAAATTTTTATTTTTTTTTATGTGTGAACTTCCTATGTGACTATTGCTGATTGTTAGTATATGCTTTGGTGTGATTATTGTAATGGGATTCTTGATTTATTTGGATGATTGAAGTATATGAAGACCATATGCGATTAAGGTCTTATATTCATGTTGTTGCTACCCAGTTACTGTTCTATTCCTAGGTATTAGGATCAACATATTACTCTTGTTCTGTCCCTTCT
Organism: Portulaca oleracea; assembly: GCA_029582165.1. Lineage (NCBI taxonomy): Eukaryota > Viridiplantae > Streptophyta > Magnoliopsida > Caryophyllales > Portulacaceae > Portulaca > Portulaca oleracea. The sequence continues at coordinate 19,987,796 of CM055890.1, forward strand.
GCTGAACCTGCCCATTTTTTCCTCGCCTGTGTCCCTTATCTAGTGATAAGTGATGACTAGATGGGCTTTTGTAAAGTAGGAAATTATGTTGCTAAACATGCTACTGTTGATTTATTGGGAAGGTGTAATCTATATTGTATATAATACTAATAGTAAAGTCTGTGGATCCCACAGAATCGTGCAACGAGATTAAAAGTAGGAATGTGAACCAATTAGATTTAAAATAATTGTTTTTATTTTTGTTTTATTTATGGAAATTCGATGTTTTTTGTTTATTAGATATAATTTCCCAAATTCAGTTTATTACAATTTTTTATTACCACGCTATTCTATTTAACATACGATTTTGAATTTTAAGATCATCAAGAATTTTAAATTTCATACCATAAAGAGAAAATTTGAACTTCATATATCAAACAATTCACAATATACCAAAATTTCTCAATTTACCATATAACTGTAAAAACGTATTCATTTAAGATACTCAACATTAATTTGAGATTTAATGGTCAACAACCAAGAATAACACGATTTTTATATAATAAATCATACTATAATCTTCAAAAACCCTATCATATGCCTACATATCATATATGTAGCCATTCATATTTACAAATTTCTCTGCTATTGGTATTTAATTGTGTAGCAGATGAAGAATCATATTCTTATTTAATTATTTTAGTGCAAATCAAAGCGTAGGGAAAAAAAATAACAGTCATCTTACCTGCTATGTTCACGCCCAATTGCTTAACCACCCATAAAACTATCATCATATCCAAATAAAGTATCCCGCTGAACATCTAACACTGACTTTCAATTGGCCAATTCTAATAAAACCCTAAAAACTAAATTATATAAAACACCATAATATTTGTGAGTGGGGATCTTCCATATTACATACTTTTTCTAGCCTACTTTTGTTTACTCATATATTCATCTTTTTTTCGTCATAGTATTAGTGTGAGCTATATCCAATTATTGACGTGTTAGAAATGATCAGAATTTGTTGTGTTTGCATTATTTTATCCTACTTTTCTTTAATTATCATATTTATCTTTTGTTTATTTATATCTTCATATACTTTATTCATCACAGAATTATCATGATTTATACTCAATTTCTATACCTTTCAACCAAATTTTCAGGGTCACTCCTCATTTGTAAGTAATTTTTTTACTTTATTTGAGTTTTTTAGTTATCTAACAGTTTATGCAATCTCAATCATTCAAAAAAAATATTAGTTTTCCATTCTTTTTAAAAAAAGAAAATGATTGGTCAACTTCATCGCATTAAATCTCGCTCTCCTAGACAATTAATTACTCATCAGTATAACTCTCGCCATTTTACATCAATCCTAAACCATTTTTTTAGTATACTCATGCATCACTCGCGTTTAAGACTAGTATAAATAATTACAATATGTACACCCTCTAGAGCCTACTTCCTATTCATGAGCACCAACTTCAAGCATACATACTTGATAACACTTAACACCAACATCAAATCAATATTCTCCTTATTAGGATCAAACTTAGATCTTATATTAAATTCTCATTAGGATCAAACTTAGATCTAATATTAAATTTAAGTCTGAATTTTAACTTTGCGTTCATGGTATTGCTAGATTTTTTTTTTTTTGGCAATAACTTATTTCGATCATTAATATTATTGTACGTAGGGATTGTTAGATGACCTTTTATCACTTGAAGATGTTGCCGTTAAAGTGAAAATGGACGTGTATTTGAAGATATTGAGGGTCGAAATAATGAAGAATATGACGATATTGATAACGACATTGAAGATCAAGACAATGATATCATATGAGTTTTTTTAATAGGAAAATTGGATTCTAATCATCTTGACTTTTACAAATTGAACAACAATAATCCCTACTATCAATTTGGATTCTGGTGATCCAAAAATAAATAAAATTGGATTGTAGCGGGACATCATCGAGAGTGTACTCTAAATATCATAGATTTTGTGTTGCATTTGATTCAAAACTTAGTATAACATTTTACCATAATTTTTAATGAATTTATAGCGTTTCTCCCAATTTTTCAATTTTTTATGATTTTTTTTTTTGATTTTTTCACTTTTATTCCTTTTGAAAAACGATAATAATTGTTCCAAGTCTCAAAAAGATAATTTAAAAATTGTTTTAATAACTACAATTCATTATCATTCTGGGGCCAGCAACGAAAAAACAAAAATAATATGGAGTAGGAATAAAAAAAATAAAAAGAATATGGAGGTGGATTTGGTACCACTACAATCCATCCAAACTAATAGTTTGGATTATTGTTGTCCAATTCGTAAAAGTCGGAATTATTAGAATCCAATTTTTCTTTTTAATATATAAATGAACAAATTACATTTAGACTTGTATTTTTAATTATACAAGCACTAGTTACAAACAAGTAATATGTGATGCTTTTAATTGATTCTTAGCTGCAAGTGTGTTCTTCTTTAGGTGGAACAAATCTTTCCGTATGTACATATGTTTCTTAACACAGGGATATATTTGAAGAGGCGCCTATAACTAGCAGGTGGTGGCAAAAACACAATTATTAATCAATTGCTTTAGTTAGACAATTATTATCAACATATGTGTGCATATTTAGACTACTATTACCAACAGATACATGGGGACTATTATGGCTTTCGGCGCCAAAATGTTATTTCCAACATAAACAATCTATTGGTACAAGTGGTGACTTTGGCGCCAAAATTGTAGCACCAACATTATATTTTGTTGGTAAAAGTCTTTTAACCATAAGTTCTATATCTGTGGGTAAAGCACTATGAAGTACCAACAAATTTGATACGTTGGTGCTACCAAACAACACCAACAGATGCACTAATCTGTTGGTATTGCCTTTACCAACAGACTTTTACAAACACTTTTGCCAACAGATATTCACTTTTGCCAAGACATATTCACTTTTGCCAACAAATATGGCCCTGTTAATAAAAGTCATATTTCTTGTAGAATAACTACGTCGCATCCTCGTACGAGTGTGGTATTAATGCAGCCTATAAAGACCTTGGACGTCCTCTTGTGAGGGTGAAGTATGATGAAAATACATCAATTTTTCATTTATTAAAAGTGACATGACAAAGGGAATTGCATACTCAAACTACTTAAAATGTAAAAATTAAAGAAAAAACAACTTGATCATCACTGAAAGTCATTTTTGAAATTGATGAAAGTTCATTCAATCTAATAGGATGTGAAGTATAGTTCATCGAGTACAAAATATTAAGTTCAATTCGTCATATCCAAATTGTTCCATAATTTGGATTATTTAATTCTAAAGATCCTTTTCTTTTTGTTATTTATAGAAGTTTTGTGTCACGAGGTGCCTTTAATTAGTACAACACCCGTGCGGCGCTAGCAAACTTTACCCCGATTTAATATTGGAAGTTTGTTAGTAAGTCTTTCACAAGCTTAACTTAGACTATGAGATAGTAAGAAAGCTTTGAAGACAAAGAAGAGAGACAAGAGTGTGTTTGAGTATTGCTTTCAATTGTTGGATGGTTACAAATTATACCCCAAGGGGTATTTATACACTTCCACCTCGTCAATGGACGGTGGAGATTGATTTGATCTAACGGTCCATATTGTGCCTCTAAAACCTTCTATACAAGTATCTAATAATCTATATAAGGGTAGAGTACTCTAGAATATTCTAGAACGTACATTCATGAGTAGTCTAGGGAACTCTAGGGAATTCTAGAATAGTCTAGAGAATTCGATAGACCTCAAGAAAAAGTACGGAATATTCTAGATGTTTCTAGAACATTCCGGGATATTCCAGATGGTTCCGGAAAATTCCGTGACATTTGGGACAAAATCTGTTTGGCATAAATGATATCTTCTTTACTACTTTTTTTTTATCGAACTCCTCAATTTGTGAAAAATTTCACATCAATACTAAATTGACTTATATTATCAAAGAGAAGATGGCTTAGAATTTCACATCACAGACATATATATATATATACATATACATATATATATATATATATATATATATAATGATAAAAAAATATAGGGGTTTTGGCTCAAAATAATCCAAAGTCAGAGGTTATTAGCTGAAAATAATCCAAACTCACTTTTTGGCTAAAAATAATCCAAACTTGTGACCTATTTAGTTGGACTAAATTAAAATTTATTTCTGGTGTCGGAATGCTGACTAGGCAGCCTGAGCACGTGTTTCTTTAATTGATTTTGGTTTTGAATTTTATTTTTCAAAGCTTATTTAGACTCGATTCACTTAAACTTATAATGACATGACAATAAATTAAAAATAAAAACACTCAGACTCAACTTTTATTATGATAAGTGTTTTATTTTTAATTCATTGTCATGTCATTTAAGTGAGTTGGGGTTTAAATGAGCTTTAAAAAAAAATTTAAACCAAAATCAATTAAAGAAATACGTGCTCAGGCTGCCCAACCAGCATTCCGACGTCGAAAATAGATTTTGGTTTAGTCTGAGTAAATAGGTCACAAGTTTGGATTATTTTCAGCTAAAAAATGAGTTTGGATTATTTTCAACCAATGACCTCCGACTTCGAATTATTTTGAGCCAAAACCCAAAAATATATCTACCATCATATAAAAGGAGCTAAGGTCATGGATGACCTTTTTAAAATTCCCACTTCATCCAAAATTATTTATTATTATTATTATTATTATTATTATTATTACCTATTATTATTATTATTATTATTACTATTATTATTACTACTACTACTAACTATTATTATTATTATTATTATTATTATTATTATTATTATTATTATTATTATTATTATTACTGCTGCTGCTACTACTATTACTATCTATTTCACGTTTGTTTCGTTGTTGTTGTTGTTATTGTTAGTAGTACTGTTATTTGCTATCTATATTTGAATACTACTCTATTTCAATTTTTATTCCCTCTTTTAACATGATATCATAATTATATTGTGATGCCTAATTATTATTATTATTATTATTATTATTATTATTATTATTATTATTATTATTATTATTATTATTATTATTATTATTATTATCATCATCATCATCATTATTTTCAATACATATTTATCATCATACCTCTTTAAAAGAACCGATTTAACTTTTATTTTGTTGTTGTTGTTGTTGTTGTTGTTGTTGTTAGTGTTGTTGTTGTTGTTGTTGTTATTGTTGTTGTTAGTAGTACTATTATTTTGCAATCCATATTTGAATACTACTTTTTAATTTATTCCATCTATTAACATATATCCTAATTATATTATGGTCATATTTATCAAAATCATGATCGGAATCTACAATCCCACGATTTTATGATCCTAAAATCCCTTATGTGATTTTATGATACATTGCGATCCACGATCCTACTTGAGTTTATATCGACCCTAACTACTCCATGAATTCTAACTAGAATCCCAATTCTATAATCTTGATTGTGATGCCTAAATATTAAGTAATATTACAGATATTTTGTGTTAATCCTTTACACTTAATTGTGGTTTATAAAGATAGAACTTTGCAGTAATGTAATATGAATATTAAAACAATTTAAACCCTATTCAATTTAAAAATATATATATGTTTAGATATTTAATTAAGGGAAATTGGATTCTAATAATACGAACTTTTGGCCATATAAGACTTAATAATACGAACTTTCGATTAGATTCTGAATAATATGAACTTTGACCCTCTGTTGCCCCCAATAACACGCCACCGAGTTAAGATTGGCGGCCCTAGCTGGCAGCGGAGGAGATGAATTTAGTCAATTTTGACTTGCCCAATCAGCAATATTTGTCCATGTTAGCACTCTCCCTCTTTCTCTCTCCTCTCTCTCTCTCTCTCTCTCTCTCTCTCTCTCTCTATCTCTATTTCAAGCTAGCCCCCCTTCAATGGCTGCCACAATTTGCTTCTTCTTCCTCCCTCTTTCTCTCTCCTCTGTCTATAAAAAACCGAGTCTCGAATTACAAGCGTTTATCCTTAGATTCGAGGTGCCCATCTTTGTTTCTTGTGATTTCGTCTGCAAAATCCGCCGCTTCTCGGTTAATTCGCCGCCTTAGGCATATCCGCCGACTTAGGGTTCATTTCAGGCTCCTCCTCCTTCTTGCTTAATTTGCCCTTCTTTTACTTCTTGGTATCCCATCCTAGCCGTTCATTCATCCATGATTTTCTCTCTGCATTTGCATTCTCTGCTGCCCTATTATTCTCTCTCAATCTTGCCCTACCACGTCTTCCATCGATAAGGGTGTTTCTGAATAGGTCTTTCCCTTTTCCAATTAAGCTTTTTGCTCCTTCCTCTGTGTCTCGGCCTCTGCCTGTGTTTCGGTCAATTGGGTCCAAGACAAAATCTGAGAAGAAGGTGAATTCAGGATGTTGGGTGCAGGTTCACAGCAATGGGGATGTGTATGAAGGGGGGTTTCATAAGGGAAATGTTCTGGAAGTGGGGTTTATTATATTTCGATTTAAGTTTTGGGTTTGATTCTGTTTGCACATTCAATCTAGTTGTGTACCTCTGATTTCGTTAATCTTATAGATCTATTTATGCGATCTTTGTTCTCGAATGTTTGAGATTTTATTTTCTGGGAATGTTGATGAATTTCGGGGTGAATTTCTGGGTTTTGTTCTTAAATGTTCTGGGTATTGAGATCCGTTTGGTTTGAATGTATTTGATTTTGTGATTGAATTTCTGATGTGGATCTTTTAGCTTCATTTGTTACTCATTCATAGAATCTTTGTAATCGAATATGAGTTTGGTATGAAGAGACAGAGGAGAGAGAAAGAGGGAGGAAGAAGAAGCAAATTGTGGCAGCCATTGAAGGGGGGCTAGCTTGAAATCGAGAGAGAGAGAGAGAGAGAGAGAGAGAGAGAGAGAGAGAGAGAGAGAGAGAGAGAGAAAGAGGGAGGGTGCTGACATGGACAAATATTGCTGATTGGGCAAGTCAAAATTGACTAAATTCATCTTCTCTGCTGCCAGCTAGGACCGCCACCGAGTTATGTAAATCTTAACTCGGTGGCGTGTTATTGGGGGCAACAGGGGGTCAAAGTTCATATTATTCAGAACCTAATCGATAGTTCGTATTATTAAGTCTTATATGGCCAAAAGTTCGTATTATTAGAATCCAATTTCCCTTTAATTAATGATTTTATTGCAAATTTAATTTTTGTGAGTGAGATTATAATATATGAAGATAAATATATCACGATTAGTTTAATTGACATTATAGTTAAATTACTGATATAAGTATGTGAAGATAGGAATAGGCAATGTGCATTATATATTGTTCTTACATATATCGAAAGTTATTCACTCATATATGTGAGCATATATTAGTTGTAAATAACATTATTTTTTTCAATAACATTGCTTAAATTATAAGTGTTTCATTGTACAAGGAAATACAACCTTTTTTAAGATTCATAAATGAGAGTTTGTATATTATGTGATATAATTACAAAGGTCATTAAGTCATGCTTCTATAGTACCATAGCTAGCTAAAGCATATAACTATGTATTGACTTATTTGCAACATAGTTTCAATGTGTATTATAAACCATTAGTCCTTAAATAACAATGCTATTTTATTTTAGACTTGCATTTGTATGAAATATTTTAGGAAAGGTAAAATCAAAATATTTATTTTATACCAGTTAATTATATTTGATTAATTTAATTAGATGTCCGTTGTAATTTTCCATAGGCAAATAAGTGGCCATTGAATCAAAACTTATGTTTAAGTTTAATTAAATTAAAATAAAAGTTAAAAATTTTATAATTAATATGTAGGAAATTTTTATTCAATATACTAAAATTTAGATTTATAATTGTCGGGTCAGCGCATGCTGTCAGACTAGTATCGCTGAAAAGACAAAAGAAAAACAATGAGGGCTACTCTCACATGCAAAGATTATGGGGCCATGGGCTTTGTAGACAAAAGCTACTCCATTGGGTCCATTTCTTTTTTGTCTTTTTTCAGTGGAATTGCTTGGGGAAATCAAATTCCAACTCGTAATTTTGCAGTAGCAATTATTGAAGACGAATATACGGCTAGAAGTTCCCCTAGACCTTGTATTTTTCTATGCTTGTAATAAACTGCTAAATGGAGAAATGACAAGCCACCTCACTTCATTGATATGATTTCATTTAACATACACCATTACTCCATATATAACATCTTGCTTCTCCTCCGTTCGTACCGCTCCCTAGCCTTCTCACCATGCATATGAATAATTGCGTTCTTCAAATTAATAACATTACATGTCAATTTGCAGTGATCAACGGTCGAGCTAAATGATAATAATTGAGGCATCACATAATATTTTTTTGTCATCTTTCATCATCTTTATGTTGAATAGTTAGTGAAATTTAATGAGGGAATTAATGTGTTACCTCTATCAAGGTCCCACATGGATAGAATAATGTAATTGCTAGCTCCTAGAGAATATAAATAGATTTTATTTAATTAATGTCTCACATGGACAAAGTAAGTTATATTATAGCTATTTATAAGTTACAGAATTGTGTGGAATTACAAATAAATAAACCATGGACTAGGCTAACATGTGCTTGGGTTAAGATTCGCATTGAACCGCACACGCACACGCGCGCGTGACGTGGGCTATAGGGCGCTTTTGGCGCTTATCAGGCGCACTTGGCACGTGAGCAGGGAGCAGAAGCAGATGATGTAATTATCTGTTACTTTTTTCCTTTTTTATTTACTTCTATCCTTTGGCAGTTACGGACAGTTGGGTCGATTGGGATCAGATCCAACTGCTAACAGTTTGAGCCTATCCAGAATTCCATCCAAACAGAACAGGGGATTGATTATTATATAATAATCGATCCAGGAAGCTTTATCATATCCTGGAGATACGATATTGCATTAGGGGCAAAATCTTGTCTTAAAGATAGTGATTCCATTTACGCTTCAAAGCTCTTCTCAATCCCATCGATCTAACAAGTTTAAGACAAGATTTCTATGGTTGATTCAGACACTACATTCAGAATCATGAATCAAGATCTCGTAAGGCTGGACAAGTTTGATGGCACAAATTTCATGCGATGGAAGGACAAGATCTTATTCCTGTTGACAACACTGAAGATTGCATACGTTCTGGATCCAAATCTAGAGGATCTGCCGAACCCATCAAAGGAGGAACTAGAGAAAATGGATTCTGCGGAGATTCAAAAATTGAATGGAGCAAAGAAGAAGCGGGAGGAGGACGAATTTCTATGTTGAGGACACATTCTGCAAACCTTGTCAGAACGTTTGTACGAGTTGTACGTTTCATGGAAGTTACCAAAGGACATTTGGAAAGCCCTCGAAGAAAAATACAACACAGAGAGACAAGGTACTGACAAATTTCTTATGATAAAGTACTTTGATTTTCAGATGTCAGATGATATACCTATTCTGGACCAAGTGCATGAGTTGTAGGTTCTTGTCAATAGAGTTCATGATCTTTGGGTTAAGATCTCAGAGTCACTTCAAGTGGGGGCGATTATTGCAAAATTGCCACCCACTTGGAACGACTACAGGAAGAAACTTCTGCACATGTCAGAAGATTTTACTGTTGAAAAAATACTCAGACATCTCAGGATTGAGGAGGAGAATCGTAAAAGAGATGTTGTGTATTTAGCCAACAGTTCTAAGGTTAATGTCGTGACCGAGGAGAAGTCTAAGACAAAGAAAGACAAATCCCTTAAGGCAAAGAAAGACAAGTCCACTTTCAAAGGTAAGGGTACTAAGAGTACCAAGAAGCAGAATATTCATTGTTACTATTGTAAGGGCAAAGGACATTACATTAAGGATTGCAAGAAAATGAAGGCTGATTTGGCAGCCAAGAATGGAGATTCTTCCAAGGCTAACATGGTAGAGGAGAACATGAAAGACTTGATTGCTATAGTATCTAATCTTTATTTAAATATGATTACTGAGATACATATGGCTAATGTAGGCAAGCCTTCTGGTTGGTGGTATGATATAGGTGCCTCTATTCATGTTTGTTATGACAGGTCACAATTTAAAACTTATGAAGTTGTGGTAGATCGTGAGGTCCTCATGGGGAACAGCACTCCGGCCAGAGTCCTTAGACTAGGAACGGTAGAGTTGAACTTCACATCAGGGAGGAAACTCACGTTGATGAATGTCTTTCATGTTCCAGATATGAGGAAGAATCTAGTTTCAGGAAATATTCTGAATAAGAAGGGATTTGTAGTTGTAGTAGGTTCAAATCAGATTGTTATTACTAAGAACACTGTGTTTGTTGGCAAAGGCTATGATTGTGAGGGCATGTTTAGACTAAGTCTGAATGAAATAAATGAAGTACCTAGTTCTGCTTATCTTGTTGATTCTTTTTCAGTTTGGCATGCTAGGCTAGGACATTTAAATTTCAATTCGTTGAAGTTTATGATCAAGGATGGGTATTTCTCTTGTCAGTCAGATTCAAATGTTTCTAAGTGCGAAATTTGCACTCAGGCTAAATTCACTAAGAAACATTTCCCTAAGGTTGACAAAAATACACAAACTCTAGACTTAGTTCATTCTGACATATGTGAAATGAATGGAATGCTTACTAGGGGTGGGAAAAGATATTTTATCAAATTCATTGATGATAGTTCGACACTTATGTATATTTATTGCGAACTAAGGATGAAGCATTCGACATGTTCAAACGCTATAAGGCTGAAGTTGAGAATCAAAAAGAAAAAAGAATTAAAATTCTAAGGAGTGATAGGGGAGGAGAGTATTTTGCCATAGAATTTGATGAATTCTGTGAGAACCATGTATCATCCATCAAAGAACAAGCCCTAGAACACCTCAACAGAATGACCTTGTTGAGAGGAAAAATCAGACTCTATGTAATATGGTTAATGCCATGCTATTAAATGCTGATTTGCCAACAAATTTATGGGGGGAAGCACTCTTAACTGCGTGCCATGTCCATAATCAAATTCCTTCTAAGAAAACGAAGGTATCTCCATACGAGGTGTGGAAAGGAAAAAAGCCTAACATTAAATACTTTAAAGTGTGGGGGTGTATTGCCTTTTATAGAGTTCCTGATCAAAAGAGGACTAAGTTAGGCCCAAGGGCAATCAAGAGTATTTTTGTAGGTTATGCTGAAAATTCTAAAGCATACAGGTTGTTGGACTTACAATCTAATGTGATTGTAGAGACTAGAGATGCAGAATTCTTTGAGAATACCTTTATGAAATCTAATGCATCTCAACCAACACCTACAATTAGGAACTCTCCTGATATACCATTAGGAAGCACTACTTCTGGTTCAATTGACAAAAGTAATGAACATGAGTCTGGTATAGAACCAAAAAGAAGCCAAAGGGTTAGAAAAGCTAAAGATTTTGGATCGGATTTTGTTTCCTCCATATCTAGTGTTTTTCTAGTAGAGGGTAACAGGACAGAAGTATCAGATCAAATACCCATTGTACTAAATTTTGATGATGACCCTAAAACATTTAGTGAGGCTATGGCATCCAGAGATTCTGCATTCTGGAAGGAGGCAATAAATGATGAGATGGATTCAATATTGTCCAACAATACTTGGATTCTAGTGGACTTGCCTCCAGGTTCAAAACCAATAGGATGCAAATGGGTATTTAGGAGGAAGTACAATACTGATGGTTCTTTACAAACCTTTAAGGATAGATTAGTAGCTAAAGGTTTCACTCAAAAGGAAGGTATCGATTACTTTGATACCTATGCTCCTGTAGCCAAAATTACATCCATTAGGATTCTGTTTGCACTGGCTTCAATATTTAAGCTACATGTGCATCAGATGGATGTAAAAACAGCCTTTCTAAATGGAGATTTAGAAGAGGAGATTTATATGGAACAACCTTAGGGTTTCATATTACCGGGAAATGAAAAGAAGGTGTGTAAATTGGTTAAATCCTTGTATGGATTGAAACAAGCGCCCAAACAGTGGCATGAAAATTTGATGTTGCGCTTCTTTCAAATGGTTTTCTCCATAATAACTCGGATAAATGTATTTATTCGGAGTTTACTTATTCTTATGGAGTTATTATATGTCTCTATGTTGATGACATGCTCATTTTTGGAACCAATTTACATGGAATAAATGAAACTGAGAAGTATCTCACCTCTCAGTTTAAGATGAAGGATCTTAATGAAGCTGATACTATCTTAGGCATAAAGGTTAAAAGGCACAATAAGGGTTTTGCCTTAAGTCAATCTCTATATTGAGAAGTTGTTGACTAAGTTCAAACATCTCAATATAAAGGATGCCAAAACTCCCTATGATCCAAGCGTTCACTTAGTGGAGAACAATGGAAGAGTCGTTGCACAGTTGGAGTATGCTAGTGCTATAGGGAGTCTGATGTATGCAATGCACTATACCAAACCAGACATTGCGTTTGCTGTGTGCAAGTTATCTAGGTACACAAGTAAACCAAGTAGAGAACATTGGAAGGTCATTGCAAGAGTACTTGGATACTTAAAAAGGACAGTTGACTTTAGTCTCTTCTATAATGATTTCCCATCTGTTTTAGAGGGATTCACAGATGCTAGTTCGATGACTAGCTCTAAGGATAACAAGTCAACTTTTGGGTGGATATTTACCCTAGGAGGAGGAGCCATTAGTTGGGCCTCTAAAAAGGAAACATGTATCTCACATTCCGCTATGGAATCAGAGTTCATTGCTCTAGCAGCAGCAGGAAAGGAAGCTGAATGACTGAGGAATTTATTGATGGATATTAAGTTGTGGCCACAACCTATGTTAGCCACTTCCTTGTATTGCGATAGTCAGGCTACCATGTCTCGAGCTTATAGTAAAATCTATAATGGGAAGTCTAGACACGTTGGTTTGAGACATGCGTATGTGAGGGAGTTGATTCAAGATGGTGTTATAACAATCACCTATGTTAAATCAACTCTAAATCTAGCAGACCCTTTGACTAAAGGTTTGCCAAGGAATTTGGTGAAGAGCACCACTGCTAGAATGGATTTAAAATCCTTTAATGTATGATCTGTTGTAATAGGAACCCCACCTTACTCTAGTGAAAACTAGTTATAAGGTTTAAAGGATAATAACGAGTTATAACAAGGTCAATGGAGCACTATAAATAGGATATAGTGCATTTAATTATTAAGGAGGATGAGTTTACTCTTAATGGAATCCATATAGGTATGGAGTCCACCTATGTGAATATTAGAGTGTGGCCGCTCTAAATAAGAGTTTTATGGGATTTTAACTCTTGTACATATTCACAGAACTAGGATGAGCACAAGGCCATAATAGTGCTAAAATAATAAGGCTTCTTATGAAATAAGGATAAGGTGCGGTACTGTGTGCAGTGCCTCCTGTCTTAATATTAAAGGATTTGATTTAAGCTATCTGACCACCAAAATACTTTTAAGACTTTGAGTCACTTACACTAACTAAATGTTTAATCATATGATACCTTTAGATATGCAGTATCATAATAAGGTTTGGTTAGGTTTCACAACTTTCACTAACTAGTGGGGGATTGTTGAATAGTTAGTGAAATTTAATGAGGGAATTAAAGTGTTAACTCTATCAAGGTCCCACATGGATAGAATAATGTAATCCCTAACTCCTGGAGAATATAAATAGGTTTTATTAATTAATGTCCCACAGGGACAAAGTAAGTTATATTGTAGCTCTTTATAAGTTAAAGAGTTGTGTGGGGTTACAAATAAATAAACCATGGACTAGGCTAACATGTGCTTGGGTTAAGGTTCACTGCTTCACATTGAACCGCACACGCGCACGCGGCGTGGGCTGTAGGGCGCTAGAGGCGCTTATTAGGCGCACTTGGCACGTGAGCAGGGAGCAGAAGTAGATGATGTAATTATCTGTTACTTTTTTCCTTTTTTATTTACTTCTATCCTTTGGCAGTTGGGTCCATTGGGATCAGATCCAACTGCTAACAGTTTGAGCCTATCCAGAATTCCATCTAAACAGAATAGGGGATTGATTATTATATAATAATCGATCCAGGAAGCTTTGTCGTATCCTGAAGACACGATATTGCATTAGGGGCAAAATCTTGTCTTAAAGATAGTGATTCCATTCATGCTTCAAAGCTCTTCTCAATCCCATCGATCTAACACTTTATCATGACAATAATAATTTTCAGACTTAATATTCATGTTAGTGCAGTGTAATAAGTTCAAAAAAAGTTTGGATAAGTACAATTATACCATATTCTTTTATACGGCTGGTTGTGGCATGACGCGGTGCGATGTGATGGAATTATGATGAAATTTAGTGGGTTTGGAAAAGTTGTGGTGGATTGTGATGGGTTGTGGTAAGTTGTGGTGAGTTTTATTATTAATAATTTTAAATTGTGTTGGTAAATGTGAAAAACTTGGTTGTGGTGGGTTGTGGTAATTGTGGTGGATTAGTATGTTGTTGTGGGTTGTAGCAAGGTGCAGTGTATTGTAGCACCGCAGCCAGCCAGCCGTATAAACAAACAGGACCTAAGCTCAATTAAAATAAGTTGGAACTGAGATGGTCAAAAAAACATAGTGAGAGGAAGATAATGTTATTCATTATTGTTTCTGCACTTTTTGTATGAATGCATTGTAAATCTTTTCCTCACTATTGTCCTTTTATTTTTTTATGATTTTAATTTTTATTTGGAAAATATTATTGAATATCCTAATGAATTATTATGTTTCTATTACTGATATTTGTGGCATTGCAATACTGACTTTTAAAGAGTGCAATTATGGAACTTAGAGTAAAGATATGACAAAGCAAACATTTCTTAGTTAATTTAGAACTTTGCCTCAAAATGCACCATAAATACATAAGAATTTTTTCTAAAATTAAAATAAAGGAATAAAAAGATCATAAATGATGCTCTAATATTGATATGTAATGGTAATTTTTAAATAGAAAAATATAAATTATATCGTGTAGATTTTTTGTAATTAATTTTGATTTGAAGTATATACATATACTAAAAATAAATTCTTTACATATCTCTCTTTCTCTCACTTTCTCTATTATATACACACATATGTATGATTTAATTTGACATCAATAAATATATTAAGTAGATTATATAAAATCTTATTTTCATAAATAATAGAAAATTATATATACACGTGATTTAACTTAACATCAAGTAAATATATTAGTTATATTTATAATTTTTTATTTCTATAAATAATAGAAAAATAATTAATTGATAAATGGAATGAGAATCAAAATGAATGATGAAGGAGGAGAGGTGTCATTGAGAAATTTATTTGTGTATAATGAATTTATATAGAAAGATAAATAGACAAATAAAAATTATAGAACAATTAGTGTCTTGGCTTATGATATGAAAAGGGAAGAAAATATTCAAAGGTTGATTACTTGAGTGGTTATATGAAGGGTAAAAAATTGGGAATACTTTATTAATTAATTTATCAAATTTTATGTGAGTATCTAAATAATATTAATTTTAAAATATAAACAATTATTTTTTTTGTCAAACATAAATTGCACATATAATTTGTACATTTTAATCATTAACTTATTTGAATGAATAATGTAAGAATTAGAATTAATGAATAATAGAGCAATATAGTGAGGGTTAATCGATTTCTTGAATAATGTAAGAATTAATATTAATGAAAAATTGCACATATAATTTGTGCAATTGTTAAAATAATTAGATATATTGTTGTTGTCCAATTCATGAAAATAGAGATTTTTAAAATCTAATTTTCCTATATATATACATATATACGTGTGTGTGTGAGAGAGATGGTATATGGTTATCCTGAATTCAAAAAATGCAACAATCTATTTCATAATTGTATACGTCTAGTTTAGATTTAACTAGAATAAAAAAAAAGGAAAATTGAATTTTAATAATTCTTGCTTTCATCTTTTGTATGTTAATAATCTCTTCTTTATTTTTGTATTTTAGTGATCCAAAAAAATTAAACTTGTATTTCGGTGGAATACCACTGTGTGAATACCCTAGTGTAGGACCCCGGGAAAAGGCGACCGCTTTTCCCGTGATGCGCTACTCATGTGATCGGGAGCCGACTAAGGTTGCTTAATGCTTAAATAAGGTTCTTTTCATTTTCGAAATTCATTTTCGGGGTGATGAAATTTTATTTATTTACAAATCCGTTTTTATTAGCTAAATATTCGAAGTTACGCTAAAATATATTAATAATGGTCTAAAACCGACCCAAAACGCCAAACTCAGGCCCAAAAGGAGGCAACCGGGCCGCCAGGACCTGTCAAAAGGGTTTTGACAATTCTTGGGCTGGGCCGCCTGCTTCCCTGGGCCAGAGAAAGCGGGTTGGAAACAATAAAACCCGCCTGGCCCACTTTCTCTCAGTTTTAGCCTTGAATGGGGTGAGAGGAAGATGTTAAACCATTTTTTAGTTATTTTAGCGTAAATTCCAATATTAAATAATTAAACGGATGATAAAATAATAAAAGAGTCGCCAACCGATTTAAAAAACCGACAAACCGTAAAATAATAAAATAAACTCCGGTCTATGAAACCCGATTCTAAGTCCGGGGGTAAGGTTACGAATTCGAGAATTGTAAGAACTCTCGAATTCGCCTGTTAGAAAACAGACTCTACTAAAGTCGACATTAAAATGAAAAAGAGCGGTGAGAAGTTTAATTAGTTTCACAAAATTATATTCTCATCATGCAATATATAAAATGGATTTTTGGTTTACAAAAGATGCATAAGTAATTAAAATAAAATACAAATTACATGATTGAACAATAACAACCACAAGAAAAATGAAAGCAAACCTCTTTTATTTAGAAGCCCGAATGCGTTGGTTGGAAACCTTGACTTTGCCTTGACTTGTAGAATGCAAATGCCTTAGAAGAATGTTATAAGGGTAGTGATATAGACAAGACGAAAGTGATTAGAAAAGATTAGAGAGTGAACATGGATGATGGATTTTTAAGAGAGTTTTGAGGATAATGATGGTATTAGTTGATGGAAATTTGGTAGAGTAAGGGTGGTAGAGGATGATAGTTGATGGTTAGTGAGGGTGAAATGGAGGGGTATTTATAGGTGAAAGGAGGTGGTGATTTAGGAGGGAAAAGGAGGGCAAATCATGGGGGACACATCCCCATGATCATGTCATGCAATCACAAAGTCAAGGGTAGGAGTCAAACACATGGGGCTAATATCATGAGAGGGTGATCAAGATTTTGGCGCCGAATTCAAACAGAAAACCCACGCGGGTTTTATAATATCCATGCACACGGATCGCTGACGTGGACAGCAAAACGACGCGCTTCAGGTTAAGGAAAACCCGCGCGGGTTTTGAAGTCCCTGGGCCGGGGCGCGCCTTGGGCTTGTCCTGTTTTTGGGTCGCTTTTGTTTACTAAAACCCGTGCGGGTTTTATTCCAAATTCTGGGGCACCTTTTATTCTTGTGCTTGCTCCGCTTATTGGCCCAATGATCCATCTTGGTATCCGGCCCAAATGATTTATTGAACTTTTGATAAATCGGGATTATATCGGTGCGAATCCCGGTGTCTACACCTAGATATCATAGATTTTGACTTGCAGTTTGATTCAAACTTAGCACAACAGTTCTCCACGATTTTTTAATGAATTTACGTTTGTTCCAATGATTGCTCTTCATGCACTCTTGTACATGAGGGGAAGACTGCCTTACGTATGGATCCTCTCAGACCCTGCGTCAGTGGGATTTTAATGAAATTCGTTGTTGTTGTTAGAATGTCTGTCACAATTTTTTTTTCAATTTTTTTTCACTTTTTTCTTCAAAAAAATCTTAATAATTGCTTAGATTCACAAAAAAAGAAAAAATTTTTTTTACTAATTACACTTCATACCCTTTTAGGGGCATGAATGAAAAAGATACAAAAAAAATTGTGGAGGTAAATTTGGTACCGCAATAATATAATTTTTACTATATTTTTACTATCAGAATTATATATAAAAAAAAAACAAGTAGAGACTACTAGTATATGAAAATTGAAGGTAGAGATTATTAGAATCAAATTTTCCATAAAAAAATAGCTACAATGAAAAACTTTTATTAAAATTTAATCTACCGACATAACATAAGACTATTCAATTTTCGATCTAATACATTATTGAAACTAGGATAAAAATATCGAAAGGATATGGTGAGGTTGTCAAGTTTCAACTTCAACATTATCTTTTTTATTTAATATAAAATTGTAAAATATTTTTTTAATTATAGTTTATTTACAAAATTTACAAATTAATTATTTTTAAAAATATGTTTATTTATTACTATAAAACTTAATGTCAAGATACTTATTTTTTATTTTGAAGTAAATTTGCAATTAAGAAAACATGTTTCATAATTTATACTAAATAAAAAAAGTAAAAGGCCAAAATAAAATTTGACTTGTATACCGATAAAATTTGTTTTGATTGTGACAATTGTTATGGTTAAATACTATTATAAGTTTTTTTATTAAAAATTAAAAATTAAAATATTCAAAATTTAATGTATATAAATTAAGGTGATACAGTAATAAATCTAAAATTTAAGTAATTGTAAAATAGTAAATACTCCCTCCATTCTTTTCTATCTGTTATTTACGCTTTTGAGATCTATTTTTAATCAACAATTTATTACATAATATTTTCATAAAAAATACAATATTATAATTTTTCAATAGTATTTTTTATTATAAATCTAACAATATCAATTTTATTTGATGAATACAGATTAAAATATTAACGGTCAAATTTTTTGACACAAAGAAATTAAAAGAAAACGGAGGTAGTAGTAAATGGTAAAATAATACTCCCTCCGTCCCAATTAATTTGTCAACTTAACTTTTTCACGGTCTTTAATGCAATATTTTGACCGTTAATTTTTCACGTTTTATCTAAGTAAGAATAATAATATTGTATTCAAGTAAAAATATTTTTCATCACAAATCTAATAATGGTAATATTGTACAATAACTCAATATATAATTTGTTAAATTAATAGTCAAAGTTTAGAAATTTTGACCTATAAAATCAAACCTGGATAATTTATTTGGGATGGAGGGAGTAAAATAAATTGTACGCACCAACGGAGTGCGATGAAAGCAAGCTCGGGGATCATTACGAGGTGAGATCCCGAGTGGAAACCCATACGAAAGAAAAAGGGACAAAAAGTAAATGTAAAACAGGTAATTTGTGAGTAGACAAACGTCACGTGCGGAGGTGGCAATTCCATACCCGTCTTTCCAGACCTTATCATTCACAAGTACCAAGACTCGAAAACCTCCAAATCAACGCAACATCACATTTTATTTTCATCTCTCCTTGAAAAAAAAAAAATAATCTAAAAACCGACTTAGGCCTATCATATACTAGTAGTGCGTGATACTGCCTCCGTTACTCATCTTTTTTAAGTTATGAAGTTAAATTTTAAAAAATTTATCAATGATTCTTTTTTAATATTCATAGTAATTTATTATATAAAACTATTATTATTAAATTTATAATAAAAATATTATGTTAAAAATATAATATTATAATTATTAATAAAATATTGTATAATAAATTATCAACCATAAAGTAACAATAAAAATCATAACAGTTAACAAAATGATAATTAATATGAAATAGACATAATTTTTAAATTTATGTTTCTTGAATGTATTTCTAGATTTTTAAATGGCTAGTTATTTATTAGAAGACAAATTTGATTATTTGAACATGTTTCAAATAATATTTTGATAAATAATTGCTCGAAGATTTTATCGTTGACTAGTGCCCATAGTTAAAAAAAATGAAAAGCTTTTCAGTAATTCAAATAATTTCTGTCTGAAAATATATTTAAAGAATCAAATTTATTGCTTAGCAATTATTAACCTTAAAATATTAGGTTTAAAATAATTTTCACACAATGTGAGTCTTGAACTATTTTTGTTAGACAATCCCAGACTTGCAAGTAATATCACAAAAATAAAGGGCAAATTGGAGAAATCAAATCGCTTCAGATTTTTGTAATAACATGTAGCTTTCCTTTTATATAAGGGGTGAGACGATGATTTTCTTTTGAACGGTTCCTCCTCGGTCCCTGTCCTTCTCTCACAGCCACTACATTCCCTACTCTCTCTCGTCCAGATTTTTCCCCTCCGCTCTCTCTCTCTTTCTGCCTCACACACCCACTCATATCCTCACACTCACCCTCAGGCATTGCATTTACCGCAAGCATTAGCATTAGCGTTAGCATTAGCATTCCCTTTGGACCGATAGAAATGGCAAGCATGGCTGTGGCCGGACCGATGATGGCATCACCATCACCATCGCCGGCGACGTCGACTGTCAGGAAAGATAAGCCTCTCTGCAAGAGCCTCGCATTCTCCTACTCCAATCTTTCCGGCGACAAAATTCAATCCTCGGCGTTTCTTACCACTCGGAAATGCGCTCTTCCTGCCAGGGCTCCCATTGTTGTTACGCCTAGGGCAGTTTCTGATTCCAAGAATTCCCAGACTTGTCTCGACCCAGAAGCTAGCCGGGTTAGTCCCACACTCTCTTTGATCTATTTCCCTCTTATCAATTTTGTTGTTTTGGGTAGAATCACTTTTTTGATTGCTAAATTATTCCGCTGTATATTTTTTCCTTTTCCAGATTGCGTTATTTTCATAATTAATTCGTCATTTGCTGTCGTAGTTTTATTCTCACTTTCCGATTTGTGGGTCTTAGGAATTTGCCTACGTCTAGCTTTCGCTGACACGGCACGCAGCCATGGCTGGCGGTTGTGTTGTTGATATTGTAGTGTCACAATTGTTGATGAGTTTATGTGTTGAACATTGTAATTGTTATTATTGTGATTATTTTTCTTTTGAGCAATATGTTGCATGAGTTCAGATGATTGTCTAGAATGATATTGATAGAAGGTTGTGTGAATGATGCAGAGTGTGCTTGGTATTATTCTGGGAGGAGGTGCAGGAACACGTCTTTACCCTCTAACCAAGAAGAGGGCAAAGCCTGCCGTTCCTCTTGGGGCCAATTACAGGCTGATTGACATCCCAGTTAGCAATTGCTTGAACAGCAACATCTCAAAGATCTACGTTCTCACCCAGTTCAATTCGGCGTCTCTTAACCGCCACCTTTCTCGTGCATACGCTAGCAACATGGGTGGGTACAAGAATGAAGGATTTGTTGAAGTTCTTGCTGCTCAGCAAAGTCCTGAGAATCCCAATTGGTTTCAGGTACTCCCTTGATCGGATTCTTACCCTAGTTTTGGACTATGATGATCCTTATGTTGTTTGTTACGAGGATTGATTTGGGTCGGTCTGTTGTGATTTTAGGGTACGGCTGATGCTGTGAGGCAGTACTTATGGTTGTTTGAAGAGCACAATGTTTTGGAATTTTTGATTCTTGCTGGTGATCATCTGTACCGTATGGATTATGAAAGATTTATCCAAGCCCACAGAGAAACAGATGCCGACATCACTGTTGCTGCTTTGCCTATGGATGAAAAGCGTGCAACTGCATTTGGGTTGATGAAGATCGATGAAGAAGGCAGGATTATTGAATTTGCTGAAAAGCCCAAAGGAGACCAGCTCAAAGCCATGAAGGTAGAAGAACAATTTAGATGCCTTTTGTGTGGATTTCTTAAACTAGTCTACTGTATTTCATTCTGAATTATTCATTGCTGCTCCCTGTGTCGGGTCATGTTCAGGTTGATACAACCATACTTGGTCTTGATGATGAGAGAGCTAAAGAAATGCCTTACATTGCCAGCATGGGTATCTATGTTATCAGCAAAGACGTCATGATAGATTTGCTGAGGGAGAAATTCCCTGGAGCCAATGATTTTGGAAGTGAAGTTATCCCTGGTGCCACTTCCATAGGGTTGAGAGTATGTTGCTTCTCTTATCTAATTCACCCCATTCTTCGATTTTGAATGGCGTATGTTATTTTTACATATCAACCTTGTATAGGTCCAAGCTTATTTGTATGATGGATACTGGGAGGACATTGGTACCATTGAGGCTTTCTACAATGCCAACTTGGGAATCACGAAAAAGCCATTCCCAGATTTCAGGTAATTCTTATATTGTAATGTATTTGTATTCTTAGTATTTTGGTCGCTGTTATTCCTGGTTGGCTAGAAATTCTAAACCTAAATCGTGGGTTTGTTGTTGCTTTAAGTTTCTATGATCGTTCATCCCCAATCTACACACAACCTCGGTATCTGCCTCCGTCAAAGATGCTCGATGCTGATATAACTGACAGTGTCATTGGTGAAGGCTGTGTAATTAAGGTAAGAAGTTAGATTGGCAACCAGCAATTTTACTTTGATCCTGCCTGCTTAATTGTCAGGGGAGTGGTACCAACATGGGTTTTTTGCTGGTAAATTTTGCTTATTCAATCATTTTTTCATGTCAAACTTCAAACAGAATTGCAAGATTCACCATTCTGTGGTCGGTCTCCGATCTTGCATTTCGGAGGGTGCGATCATTGAGGACACCCTGTTGATGGGAGCTGATTACTATGAGGTAAGTAGAATATCCCATTTCACCATTTAAAAGATTCGGTTATTCTGCCTATGAAATTTGGTGCTCAGACTTTTGGAAATGGCTCCATGGTTGGGTTTGTGATACTGATAAATGTTGGGGGCTGGAATTTCGGTTTTTTGCCTGTGGTCCACTTGGATTCTACTTATAATGTTGATTTTTTGTTGCAGACTGATGCTGACAGGCGATTCCTAGCTGCAAAGGGAAGCGTGCCAATTGGAATTGGAAAGAACGCTCACATTAAGAGAGCAATAATTGACAAGAATGCTCGGATTGGGGACAATGTCAAGGTCAGTTGCTCATTTACCTTAAACTGAATTTGGTAAATGAAATTCACAAATTCTAGTAACTCTTTGCTTCAGTTTTCAAAAATGGCAGAGTCTGAAATGTCGTCCCAATATTGAACTGTTGTTTTTGTGATTGTCGCTGCAGATTATCAACAGCGACAACGTGCAAGAAGCAGCCAGAGAGACAGATGGATACTTCATCAAGAGCGGGATTGTGACAGTAATCAAGGATGCCTTGATTCCAAGCGGAACTGTAATCTAAAGTGGTGGCATTAAGCGTAATGATAGTGATTTCATTTCCCACTTGATAGTATTTCCCACGCAAGGACAACACGCAGCACTTGGACACATCCTTTGTGTAAATAAAAACCGTCATTTGGGTTTAAGTTTTGGCATAAGTGAAAAACAGGATCATGGTGGCGTCCAAATACTCGTTAATTTATGAAAATCTCTTCATATTACTGAATAAACACGGGCCCTGTTTTGGGACGTCTCCGGTTGAGTTTCAATTATGTTGTAGGGCCTTAGTGATATCGATATATGCTTGATTATTAGCTATATATAGTATATGTCGAATACGTGTAAGTCAGTCAGCTGGTAATAGTTTTTTGAACTACTATTTTCCTTTTTTTTAAATCGAAGGTAACAACTTGCTTGCTAGTTTGACCAAGGATATCTTGCTGTGGCCTCGTCATATCGAGCTGCAGAAGGTAAAAAATTGTTAAAAAGTCATATCGAGCTGCAGAAGGTAAAAAATTGTTAAAAAATCAAGATCCGTCACGTGGAAGTTAAAATAATTTTAATTTGGTGAATTATAATTCGTCATACATCAAAATTAATTATGATTGATCTTTTAATTATAAAGTAAATAATATTATATTTTGATTAATTAAATTAGTGTTTGTACCCGTATAATGTATGGGTTAATTTGTCTTGTTGGTGGTCTTTTCTTTTTGCAAATTGTGTTTTTTTATTCATTCTACGGTTTAATGAATGATACAAAATGTATCATTATTTTATTTTGTTGGACACATTGTGGAAATGTTTGACAAATAAAAAGCATCTTGTACTAAACCATTGTATAATATCCGTCATCTAAAATTAAAAATAATTTGTAATTTGAATATATTTCTTACGATTGTCATTTTTATTTTGTTATGTTATTTTTGGTATTCGTCACTGTTGATGCTCTCCTGAGTATTGTTGTTTTTCCTGCAATTATATCAACATCATGTTGATGATTATTGTAATAAAATGTCTATTATTCCTTATTGGTATTGATGTTTAATAATGTTTTATAACCTCTTCGTTTCTTTTTTGATTGATAATATCTCGTGCTACCATACTTCCCTCCTATATTCTATGGTATCTCCTACTACCATACATGTTTTGCGTTGTTAGTTGCTTGACATAACTTTTAGAATTAACATTTACCTCACAACAGCGACAAATTCATAGAAGCACATTTTTAATAATTGTCTTTTACCTTAAATTTGGAAAATTTAAAAATTATATACTGTAATCTACATCTTCATCATCCACAACTATTACCATACCTACTAATAACCACTAAATTTTACCTACACGACCTACTTATACTTTTCAAAGTTAAAAATGAGGGCAGTATGTCATTGAAAAAGTTTTGGTAACTCTTGCCATTAGTGCAATTAAAATTATATTAAGAAGAAATGTATTTCAATTTCATATATATATTAGATCCATATCTTAGAATCACCATCGAACAAATTTTACTCAACGGTCCCTAATTTTATGATTGTCCAGAATTAGTTTTTAAGACTTAGAATATTTTTTCAATTTAAAAAATTAATTATATATAGTAAATAAGCTATAAAGATGCAACTTACATATTTATATAAATATCCCTTTAACTCTCCTTTCCTAAAAGGCTTGAACTATCTTGAGTCTGGAACATTCATTCATGATCTCCCCCATATCCCTACCCCCTAGGGATGGTAATGGGTCGGAGGCGAATCGGAGGTAGGTACCTCTACCTTCGTTCCAATTAATAATCGGAGGTGGAAGTCCACCTCCAAATCCGATTAATCGGAGGTCGGAGGACCTCTAAATCCAAATTCGATCGGAGGTAATCGGAGTCGGATTACCTCCGACTACGATTAGCTGTTATACGTTTCGATAAAATGATTTCCTCCAACTCCGATTACTTCTAACTCCAACTACCTCTGATTATATATCATACTTGTTAAAATAAAACACCAACAATAATTCTTAAAAATGTTTGCGTGCAGTTGTCCTAATGTCGCGGTCGGGTGTCGTGAGGGGGTGCGACGGTCAACTGTCGTGAGGCGGTGCGACGATCGGCTGAGATAGAGACAGAGACAGAGAAAGGAGACGGGCCAGACGACAGGCGCAGACAGAGAGAGGCAGAGCGGACAGAGGTCAGAGGAGACTGAAATGGAGATGATGGTGGTAACGACGTTGAACTCAGAACTCGGAACTCGGAAGAAGAAATCAAAGGCGATGAAGTGAATGTTGGAGGAAAGGGAATAAACGGTATACGAAACAATGTAAACTCGCTTGGATAACGCTAAGAGTCGTGGCTTAACACTCACTTTCCTTAAGAACTATTTACTATACCGTAAATGTTCAAAGGGATAAAGCTTAGCACTTGTAACACTCAAAAAAATAGTCTCTCACTTGAATCACTCAAGTATAGCTGCAGTCTAGACAAGAATGAAGATGTGATTGCTTAGAATGGTGTGTCAAATAGCTTGGTAATGTCTCCTATTTATAGGAGACTTCCAACCCCCTTAGGATACCCTAGTCAAAGGGTAATCAAGAGACTTTAATGGAGGATCATGATCTTAATATGACCTTGACCAAGGTTATTAAGCACGATTATTATGAGATTGCAACAGCTATATGACTTGACCAAGTCAAGTCATATAGTTGTTGCAATCTCATAATAATCATGCTTAATAACAATATCAAAGACTAATTACACAAAATCATATAGCCGTTAGCATTTAAAACTGTTCTGGGTTCCAACACGGTCCTTGTTGGATCAACACGGTCCGTGTTGGGTGCAACACGACCCATGTTGTTCCAACACGACCTGTGTTGAGCCCAGGAACATTTTCCTTGCTCTCTGGAAGCCAACACGACCCGTGTTGATTCCAGTTTCACCCGTGTTGATCATATTCTTGACGTTTTACTTATATATGATCCTTGTACTTGTAATATATAAATCTTTTGGCTATATTCTTATCTTATACTCTTGAAATATTTCCAACAATCCCCCGCTATTTCAAGAGTATGTAAAACCCTTGAAATAACTTTACTTGAGAAACTTATACCCCCGCTATTTGAAATATACCTTAACTTGTAATCACCAGAGAAACTCAAAACATATGCCTAATGAAAAGTGGATTACTCTTTGAGCTTTTCAATTAGTGTATATGAACCAAAATTGAATCCAAATCACAAAGTAGACATAGCTTTGAACTTTGGATTTATATTGACCAACTATACTCATAACACACATACATTTTTAAATCTTGAGTGTAAATACCTTTGACACTATTATCCGGCCTTGTCTCCTTATCCTTCATAAGTGTTTCGGAACTCTAGCTCATAGTTCCTTTATGCGGCCACACATTACACTTACATAGGTAAACTTTGCAACATACCACCCCTGTAACTAGGCTTTCCACAAAGTTTACTAAGAGTATTACTACTCAACCTCTTGTCATTACATTTTGCTAAGCATCACTTGACCTTGGGATAAAAATTTGATGCTTCCTACTAATTAAGATAACTCCGCACTCATTTGAACTTTAGAAATTGGTAGTATTCCAATTCGTAAAGTTGAGTCTTTGTTGTGAGTAGTAGATATTCGAGCTACACTTAAACCCATCCCCTTTGAAGTGCCCTTTATCAAATCTCTAGACAACCCTTTGGTTAAAGGATCGGCTAAGTTTTCTTTTGATTTGATATATCTTGATGTCACTACTCCATCCCTTATAAGTTGATGTATATAAGCATGTCTCAAACCAATGTGCCTTGACTTGCCATTGTAAACATGACTATACACAACATCAAGAGTAGTTTTACTATCACAATGAATTGTGATTGGAGCCATTGGTTTATACCAAACCGGTATTTCCAACAATAAGTTCCTTAACCATTCCGCTTCCTTACAAGCAGCGTATAACGCTACTAATTCCGAAGACATAGTAGAGTCCGCTATATTAGCTTGTTTCTTAGAACCCCAAGAAACCGCTCCACCTCCTAGTAGGAACATCCATCCACTGGTAGAGGAGAAATCCCCTTTATTTATCCAACTCGCATCCGAGTATCCTTCTAATACCGAAGGTTCTCCCTTATAAGTGAGTTGATAACCTTTAGTACCAGCTAAGTATCTTAATACTCTCCGAATTGCAAACCAATGCATATTACTCGGATTACTTGTATACCTACTTAACATGCCAATTGCATAAGCAATGTCTGACCTTGTACTTGTCATAGCATACATGAGACTTCCTATCAACTTAGCATACTCAATTTGATTAAATGGAGAACCCAAATTTTTCTCTAGTTTCTTATTTGAATCATAAGGTGTCATTGCCGGATATATCTTATCACCTCCAAAATTGTTTAATATTTTCTTAATGTAATGCTCTTGAGATAAACTTATTCCATCATTATTTCTAATGATTTTAATACCAAGAATTACATCCGCTTCACCCATGTCCTTCATAGAGAACTTTGAAGATAGAAATTCTTTAATCTTATCAACTTGTTCCATGTCGGTCCTGAATATCAACATGTCATCAACGTATAGGCATATAATCACCCCTTTTTCCATTCTCAAACTTAGAGTATATGCACTTATCCGATTCATTGATCTTATATCCACTTGAAAGCACTACTTTATCAAACTTTTGATGCCATTGCTTAGGTGCTTGCTTAAGTCCATATAAGGACCTTATAAGTTTGCAAACTTTCTTTTCTTGACCTTCAACAACAAACCCTTCGGGTTGTTCCATATACACCTCCTCTTCTAGTTCTCCATTTAAGAATGCCGTTTTGACATCCATTTGATGAATAACTAGCTTATGGATGGCCGCTAAAGCCAACAATACACGTATTGAAGCTATCCTAGCTACCAATGCATATGTATCAAAGTAGTCAATACCATACTTTTGAGTAAAGCTCCTTACCACCAACCAGGATTTATACCTCTCGATGGTACCATCTACTTTTCTTTTCCGTTTAAAGATCCACTTAGAGGTAATTGGTTTACTTCCCGGAGGAAGGTTAACCAATATCCAAACATTGTTTTCCATTATTGAAACAATCTCATGTTGTACCGCTTCTTTCCACAAAGAAGCATCATGAGATTGCATAGCTTCTTTAAAAGTTTTAGGATCCTTATCTATGTTGTACATACATAGGGTCTTACTTTCAATTGAATCCCTTGATCCTTCTACTAAATAAACATAGAAGTCCGAACCAAAATCCTTTTGGTTTCCTTGATCTTTTACTCCTTAATTCAATACTTTCATCTTCTTCATCATGAGTAACATCATGACTCAAAAGATTATCTTGTATGGATATACCCTCATGATTTTCATCTTGAGGCTCAATTAGAGGAACAATATCTTGACTCATATCTTTAGGTCTAGGAATTAAAGAGAACATAGTCTCATCAAAAATTGCATCTATTGATTCCATAACGGTATTCACTGAAATGTACTCATTTGGCTCAACCACCAAAAACCTATAAGCTTTGCTATCTTGAGCATAGTCTATAAAGATGCACTCAATTCCTCTTTCACCTAACTTTCTTTTCTTAGGTTCCGGGACTCTTACAATAGCCCTACAACCCCAAATCTTAAAATACTTAAGACTTGGCTTTCTTTTGTTCCATAACTCATACGGGTACTAGAATTCCCTTTGAAAGGAACTCTATTCAAAATATAACAAGCCGTTAATTTGGCTTCACCCCAAAATCCATTACTTAAACCGGAGTTAGTCAACATAGAATTCACCATTTCTTTTAAAGTTCTATTTTCCTTTCCGCAATCCCATTTTGTTGTGGTGTATACGGGGCGATTGTTTCATGAACAATGCCCGTTTCTTGGAAAAACGTTGGATCATAAAATTCCCCTCCTCTATCGAATCTTAAAGTTTTAATCAAGGTCTCACATTGAAGTTCACTTCTAGTTTCGTAAACTCTAAACTTTTCAAGTGTTTCATCTTTAGAATTTAAAAGATAAACTTGACAATATCTAGAATAATCATCAATGAATGTCACATAATACTTCTTACCACCCATAGAAGGTGTACTAGGAAAATCTCCTAAATCACTATGAATTAAATCAAGCAATTTAGAAGTTCTTTTTATACTTAAGAATGAACTTTTGGTGATTTTATTAAGCATGCATGTCTTACATTTTTCTATGTCGTCATTCAACTTAGGAATCAAATCTAGATTAGACATTTCCTTCAACTTTGAAAAGTTCACATGTCCTAATCTAGCATGCCATAGAAAAGACTTATTCAAAATAGACACATGTATATAAGCGGAAATCATGCCATCTTTATTACTTTTCGCATTCAATTTAAACATCTCCCCATAAGCATATCCCTAAGCGAGGCCATTTCGAAATAGTTCTTAAGATTGTTGGAGGAAAGGGAGTAAACGGTATACGAAACAATGTAAACTCGCTTGGATAACGCTAAGAGTCGTGGCTTAACACTCACTTTCCTTAAGAACTATTTACTATATCGTAAATGTTCAAAGGGATAAAGCTTAGCACTTGTAACACTAAAAAAAATAGTCTCTCACTTGAATCACTCAAGTATAGCTGCAGTCTAGACAAGAATGAAGATGTGATTGCTTAGAATGGTGTGTCAAATAGCTTGGTAATGTCTTCTATTTATAGGAGACTTCCAACTCCCTTAGGATACCCTAGTCAAAGGGTAATCAAGGGATTTTAATGGAGGATCATGATCTTAATATGACCTTGACCAAGTCAAGTCATATAGCTGTTGCAATCTCATAATAATCGTGCTTAATAACAAATACCAAACACTAATTACACAAAATCATATAGCCGTTAACATTTAAAACTGTTCTGGTTCCAACACGGTCCGTGTTGGGTGCAACACGACCCATGTTGTTCCAACACGACCCGTGTTGAGCCCAGGAACATTTTCCTTGCTCTTTGGAAGCCAACACGACCTGTGTTGATTCCAGTTTCACCCGTGTTGATCATATTTTTGACGTTTTACTTATATATGATCCTTGTACTTGTAATATATAAATCTTTTGGTTATATTCTTATCTTATACTCTTGAAATATTTCCAACAGTGAAGGTGATGGATGATGGTGGTAACGACGCTGGGATGAGAGCTTGAGGGCTGGGATGAGCAGGTGAAGAGCAGAAGAGGGCGATGAAGTGAAGGGGACGATGGGAGCACAGGGCGAAATGGGATGCGAGGCGGTGAAGTGAAACTGATGAAAGGAAACCCTAATGACTAATAGTAATACACGATTTCCCTTTAAAAAAAAGAAAAAAAATAAACTTTTACAATCTATTATAAAAAAATCGGTCATTTTAATTTTCATTTTCTTTAATTTTTAATATTAATTATTATAATCGGACTTAATCGAATCAACTATAATCGGACTTAATCGGATCAGAGATGGTCACCTCCATACCCGCCCCAATTATAATCGGAGTCAAATTTTTTAATTGAATTCGGATTCGGAGTTTTTTTTAGTTGAATTCGAATTCGGATTTTTTAATTGGATCGAATCGGATTCACTTCGGATTCGGACTTGACTGCCATCCCTACCCCCTTTCCTAACCCAAAAAAAACCCTTTCTAACCCATCTTCTCACAAAAATAAAAATTTTTTAATAATAAAAGTTAAAATTTAAAAATTAGAAAAGTAGAACTCTCTAGATATAAAAAAGTTAAAATTTAAAAATTAGAAAAGTAGAATTCTCTGGATATCTCCGCTACTCTATAAAGGTCCGTTAAATTCATGAATAGAAGGTAGCTAAATAAAAATTAAATTTTAGTAACTTTTAATAAATTTATTTGGTAAAATTATCTAATTTAGTAATTTTTTTTTAATTTTGATAAATTTTAATAGTAAAAACTTACCTTATCCATTTTACCCATTATTTGACTGGTAAGTCTCTCTCTTTCGTAATTCTCACACATCTCCCCATTCCCTATATGGCTGTATTCATACTCATACAGTCATAGTGTCATACTCATCTCCTGTTACTCATCCCTCTTACTCATCTTTTTCTTTTTCCTATGCTAGAAGCGTAGGATATTAATCAATGTCAACTACTTTCCTAAATTTTATTCTCCTTGCTTCTTATATTTCAATTTGAAGAAAGGAAATCGATTTAAGGTTATATTTCAATTTGGGTAGAATTTGCATGTTAAAATAATTTATTCATTTCCAAGTAACTCTTAGTTTCTTGTATTTTTTAAATCTAAATTTTATTCTATTAGAATTTAAACGTTGGAAATTGATTTCAAAATTATGTCAGTCAGAATGTAATTTTATTGTCTTTATTTTGATTTAGGTTTTACTGTAGATTATATTTGGACTTTGCATGTTATTTTCGAATTATTCCTCTCATTTGTTCTTGTTATTTGCTTTGTCCCCTTTACTTTCTGTCATTTTCTTCACAAATTTTGTTTCAAACTTTCCTTCTCTTTTTCTGCAAAACTTAACCCAGTTTTCAGAAAATGCCAACTGGAAGGTTTTCAGACACTCTAAAACTGGGTTCGATATTTGGTTTAAATTTTCCTTCAAAATCTGTCCAAAATTTCACATTTTCATTTAAACTTACAATTTTTTTGTTCAAATGATTGATGTACATAGCCATAGCAGAGGAGTTCAATATATTTGCAAATGGTGATGGAAAAATAAAGTTTATTAGCATTTGAAGATCAGGATTTGCTTCTCATGTTCTGATGACAATCAGGTATTTATTTCTTGGTTTCATTTCATTAGAATTTGTGAATGTAAGTTTTGCCAAGTTCAAAGATTTCGAATTGGAAGTTTGTAATCAATTTGGTGTTGGAGGAACATCATTTTTATTTTTCAGTTGGAATTTGATGAATTTTTAGAGTGATTGGGTCGGAGTACTAACATTAGTATAAATTATGAAATAGGGGGTGGGAGATTAAATTGAAATTTAGTATATGATAGAGGAGGAATACATTACCTTAGCATTTGAAGTGAAAGATGAAATGCAGAGTATGTGCGTAGTTGCAACTGGATGTCTTAGCTGCTAAAATCAATATAAAGATTGGGTAATGAATTAAACATGCACTTTATTTTACAATGAAAACGAAGATCATAAGATGTAGATATAAAATACGCAGAATAAGATTATAAGATGTAGATATAGAACAGGCAAAATATTATTTTCTTCTGAATATACTTTATAAATTGTGGGAAAACTATAAGGGGTTAAATCATTCTTTTATATATGAAAGAGTGGAATACATATTATTAAATGGTATAATTATAATCCTTATTTAAAGAGTGACTCAACATTATGATTTAGTTAGGAATTTTAAAAGTTTGGTCTCTTGAGTTTTTGTAATAATAATAATAATAATAATAATAATAATAAGTATAAGTATAATAATAATAAGTGTGCAAAAAATTACTTAGGGGTACCCTAACTTTTGGTGAAATGTTTTTCTGGTACCCCAACTTTTAAAAATTAATTTTGGGGTACCCTAACTTTTAGAATTAGAAATAATTAGGTGAATTTTCGGCCAATTATTTGAATTCAACGGTGAGTTTTAGGCGGGAAATTGATTAAGTGTTTTTGTGGATGAAAATGCCCTTTGTTTTCGTGGACGAAAATGATTTGAATCAATCGGAGTTTCGCCGGAAATTCACCTAGTAATTTCTAATCCTAAAAGTTAGGGTACCCCAAAATTAGTTTTGAAAAGTTAGGGTACCAAAAAATTGTTTCTTCAAAAGTTAGGGTACCTCTAAGTAATTTTTTGATAAGTGTGTGTAACTAATATTTTTAACTACTGATGTTTCTTTGTTGTTTTAGGGTTTACAACTGGATACTTGTGCTGCGCAGGCATAAAAATTTTTAACCGCTCAAATGTTTAATGGTGTAATGACTTGGGGCTCATTTCCTTTCATTAGATGAGTAACTTTGTGACGTGTATAAGACGTTTGAAATGGGTGACGTTTCTTTTTTGACACATGGCATCTCCTTGTTATTCTTGAATCTGTTTTAATATAAGTAATAGATTATGTCATGTGTCATCAATGACACAAACATTTTTCCTTTTTATTTAATAGGAGTTAATAGGCCCAAATGTTAGTCGAAGTTCTCTATAAATAGAGATCATCATGATTCATTTTGAGGAGAGTTTAAAAATATATAAAGAAGACTCAAAAACTCACATGTCCTCTCTCACTCGAAGACAAGAAGCAAAACAAAGTTTAAACTCGTGTCGTTTATTCGTGGAAGATCAAACTGGTTCCTCTTGATCGGGATCAAGTCTCCACGACTCTCGTTCAATACCACATTCATTCAAGATTATATTCATTCAAGACTATATTCATCCAAAATTATATTCATCCAAAACTATATTCATTTAAGACTCGTTCAAGTTCATTCAAAGAGACGAATCGGATGAGCTACATTTTATTTTGTAACAAATATATAGATATTGTACCCAAAATTCTTTGAAATTAATACAATTATATTTGTTCACTAATATCTTGTCTTTATTTATTTTAGACTCGGAAACTTGTGCTTACGAATTTTGACACGCTCGGTTAAACTTCTTTACCTCTCATTTCTTTCTCCAAGAACGAACTCTCATTATTCGAAGAAGATGACTCCTAGACCAATATCTATCATGCTTCGAAGAAAGTTACTCAATCCAAGTCACAAGAATCAATAACCAGTGCAACATCCAATGCAACAATCATAAGAAAGATGGCCAAGATTGTTCCTGTTGAGGCCAAGAAACAAGTTGACGCAAGTGCCCTGTTGCAAATCTTTGACTCTAATTTTTCGGGGGCAAACCAAACTACTTCTACTCAAGTTCTTGTCCCTAAGGAGATGGCCCCTCAATGGATGTACGAAATCCGTCGTCAACCATCAATTGAAGAGGATAAAGACGACGATGAGATTTCAAGGTCTCCAAGTGATTCGTTCTCTTTTGATTCTGATACCGACTCTATATATTGACACCGTTATCATGCCCGTCATAGTCATATATGCTATTAACTATTAAGAAGAATTCAAGAATATGAAGGAAACACTGGCAAGACTTGAGAAAGAAAGCGAGGAAAAAACTGAGCATATTAAGCGGCAAGATAAGTGGATAAAGAAATTGACAAAAAAGTTAGAAAAACGACCTACTAGTAACTCCGATGAAGGTTCGGGAGATGAAGATTCCGATAGAGGATCCAATCACGACGATTCAGATGAAGAAGAGAAATATGAAGAAGGTTCTGGCTCGGGCTCATTGTTTGTAGAGCAGATCCAAAACCTAGTAGCTAATGCGATAAAAGCTCAAATCGGGGGAGGCTCTCGTAAAACGCAATTGTACATGAAGCCTCACACGAAGAGGATTGACACCAATCGCATGCCTCACGGTTATCAGCCACTAAAATTCACTCACTTCGATGGCAAAGGGAACCCTAAATAGCACATAACGCACTTCATTGAGGCTTGCAATAATGCTGTGACTAAAGGAGAACGTTTAGTGAAATAATTCGTTAGAACCCTAAAAGAATTCGCCTTTGATTGGTACACGGACATGGAACCAACGTCCATCAATAGTTGGGGGGGGGGGGGATAGAGCAAGAGCTCCTTAATAGATTCTACAACATCCAACACACCGTTAGTATCGCAGAGTTGACGAACACGAAGCAATGTTTCCAAGAACTAGTCTTGGACTATTATTAATCATTGGAGATCACTCAACTTGAATACAAAGATTAATTTTCTGAAGTCTCCGTTATCGAGATGTGCATGCAAAGAATGGAGTGGAGCATACTTTATGCTTTGCAAGTAAACAAGCCAACGACATTTCAAAACTTGGCAACGCGAGCTCATGACATGGAGCTTACAATTTTCAAACATGATACAAGAAGACTAAGTGTCAAGGAGAAGCAAACTTACTGAGGGGCACATCAAAAGGAATTCCTCCATCCATGATTTTTGAAGAGAAAGAATATCCTTTTTCCTAACAGTGATACACCTGAAATACTTGATAAACTTCTTGAAAAGGAATATTATTAAACTTCTAGAGTCAAAGCATCTAAATGAGGTTGGAAGAATTAATGACCCTAAATACTACAAGTACCATAGGATCATTAGCCATCCGTTGAAGAAGTGTCAAACTTTTTAGGAGCTAGTCATGAGGCTTAAAAATGAAGGCAAAATCATATTTGATGAAGATGAGAGTGATGAATCTGATTGAACTTATTGCAAGTTTTAAGCCAAGTTAAAAAAAAAAGACTCATAAATAAAAAAATCAAGACTTTTAAGTCATCAAAATGAAAGACTTCCCAGTCAAAATTCAAGATTTTCAAGTCAAAAACTCTCAAGTCACCAAGCTAAAGACTCCCAAGTCAAAATCTACACTTTCAGGTCATCAACACTAAAGACTCACAAGTTCAAATTCAAAACTTTCAAGAAAAAGACTCTTAAGTCAAAATCCAAGATTTCCAAGTCATCAATGCCAAAGATTCACAAGTCCAAATCCCAAATTTTTAAGAAAAAGACTCTCAAGTCACTAAAATTAAAGACTCCTAAGTCAAATCCAAGACTTCCAAGTCATCACCACAAAAGATTCGTAAAGTCCAAATTTTCAATAAAAAAAAGCTCTCAATACAAGTCACCAAAGTTAAAGATTCCTAGGTCAAAGTTCAAGACTTTCAAGTCACTAAGACAAGAGACTCCAAAGTCCATGACTTAACAAGTCAATAGAATGCAAGACTATCAAGTTTCAAGTAGTCTAAACTTCAGACTTTTAAGTAAAATTACTATCAAGTCAACAAAGTTCAAGATTCAAGTCATCAAAGAATGTTGAATTTCCAAAGTCGAGACTTTCGAGACATCAAAGATCATGGTATCAAATCATCAAAGGCTTATCGTTCTCCCAGTGAGCAGGTTGTCTTCAAGATGGGTTGTCTCATTTTCCCAACGGAGAAGAACACTCAAGGGTCACCGTCCGCACCGTCCGCTTCCTCGAGAAATGATAATCTAAGGTGGGTCGTCTCATGGAGGACAATCAAAGGTCATTACTTGTCTTTGGATCGCCGAGATATACTCAAAAAGGGCCAAATTGATGTCCCCAACTAAGAAGGACAATCAAAGGTCACCTCTTGTCTTCAGAATGCCAAGATATGTTCAAGACGGGCCTAGTTGACGTCTCCAACTTAGGAGGACAATCAAAAGTGACTGCTTATCTTTTGATTTTCAAGTGTGATAACCCTACTCTGATTCAATTTAATTAAGCTAATAAAAAAGATTAATTAACTAAAATCGCGCATTTCAATTCTGTAACAGTTTGTGTTTTGCAGAACTCGAACGGCGCAACGACCGTCAATCTACAATGTGAAAAATATTATAAAATTCCTCTTATGTTAACTTCAGTTATCCCTGCTGTCCTCGAATTTTTCGGGTCATTTATTCAGTAAAATTTTGTCGAGCATGATTATTTCGTCAAGACTATTATTATTATTATTATTATTATTATTATTATTATTATTATTATTATTATGTATTGTATTTCATTATTACTATTCCTCTTCTTTTCTAGTAGTAGTTTGATTTATATTTTAGAGGGGAAATAAATATTAGAAGGAAGGAGGGAAGGAAGAATCGATGTTTTTAACAATTAGAAGGGGGCCTTATTAATCTTCTTTACCCTTTTTAGTTCACAGTCAATTAAAACTCCAACTTTCTCACTCCTCCCTCCCTCTCCAACACTTTCTTCTTTCATTTGCTACCGCTTGGAGCTCGTCCCCCTTCTGCCACACTTCTCCACTGGAAAAAGGTGGTCATCGCCGTAACCGAGGGTTGTCGAGGGCTTTGTCGATGTTCTGACCGCTGACAACATCTTTTTCTTGTCTTCTTTCATCTCCTCCTCTCCTCTCATGGTAAACCCTAAATCAGAATTTTGAGTTTTGATTTCAAAATTTGGTTGTTTTCTTTAATAACTTCAATTTATAAGTGTAATTTGGTATTAGATTTGCAATTAGGGTTGTATTAGTTGTACTTTGGGCATAATTTGGTGATAAGAATTGTAAAATTTTGATTTGTTCATGTTGGGTTGAAGTTGGGTATGTTGAATTGTGGTTGCATGTAAGATATTGTGGCCATAAAACATTTTTAGAATTGGTAATATGATGTTGGATACTAAGCATGTGGAATTAATACGATTTAGTTGAGATGGAGGATGATGAATTATAAACATATATAGTGTTTTTGAGTTTTTATGGTATAAAGGTAAAGGATTGTGACCAAAACCTTGTTTCATGTACAACCCGTGAAGTAAAATTGAATTAAGAGGTGGAAATTTGGTGTTATAAATTAAAATGATGCGAATAATTTGGGGGAAAATAGTGAATTATGCTATCAAATTGATAAGATAGAACCATACATGTTACCTTAAGTAACCCGAGTTTTCTCGAAGCCCCATAACCAAAGCTATTGTGTAAGTTGATAGCCTTAAGTGCTAGTTTGCACTCGGCTTTGGAATTTTGGGATTTCGATGTGTATAACTCAAGTTATGATGAAGTTAAAAATGGGTGTCTCATTATATACCTTTTTTCTGAGCGCAATAGGTTTGTGAGCGTTTCTAGATATTAAGGAAGTCTTAATAGCTTAAGTGATCAACATGAAAGTTGTAGTACGTTCTGCAAGCTTTCTGGAATGGTCTTCTGTGCGTTCATTGGATATCGTAGGAGAAAGTTATGAACTGTTAAATTTAGCCCAGTAAATATATTTTTTGCGCATAATTTTAAAGAGTTATAATATGTTCAAGGCATTCTTTGAAGTTTTTCCAAAGCTTATACGAGATTATGGTTAACATAAGAGTTGTTGTACTTGATTTAAGCTTTCCATAGACGGCTCATCCATGATTATTCGATGTCTAAATCTTAAGTTATGTGACATCGAAATTTCAGTACCGAATTTAAAATTCTGCAAAACCAGCCATCTTCTTTAGCCGTTCTCGAGCCTTTATAATTGTTTTTATCCTTAACTCTTAGCTCCAAAGTTGCAGTACATATTTTTAGCTTTCCGAAAAGTCCTCTTATGAAACTTTTAGAGGTCTATAGAGAAAGTTATGTTTTCTGCAAATGTACAACAAAGTCTCAAAAATTCTCCAATCTTTTAAGTAAAGTTAATTTTTTTGAAGTTATTTAGGAGACTCCCTGCTTACCAAGAACCCAACTTAATTCACTTTATTGTTCCTACTTCAAGTGTGGTCCAAGAGGTCATTGTTGCTCCCCGTTCGAGTCTAGTCAAGCTTTCAAGTTGCTTTAATTGCGGGTTCAACTTTAAGGTACGCATATTGCTTGTACCCTATCCAAACTCACTTATTCAACTTCAAGTAAGCATGTTCATTGGTTTAATATGGATAATTATTATTTTATATCTTTTTCACATCAATGTGGTCACAACCCATGTTACTTGTACCAATAGTGCACTACCCAAGTCCATAACATGGCCACTGTCAACCGGTTAACTCCGTCCGGACCTCCCGATCGGTCCGGGTATGCGCATATGAAGGCTTAGTCCGATGATCGCAAGTAGGGAACCATTCAGATTTAATAATCCGGTAAGCAAGTTTTAATTGTTGTTAGTTATCTTTTTTGTATTTGTTTTAAAATGAATTGAAATGCACGAAATAAAATGAATTAACTAAGTTTATTTAACTGTACAGGGGTATGCTTGAGTTTCGACTCATTTGTGAAATTGTTTTTATGTTTTGTTTTAAGTGATGCCCCTAGTGCGGATAAGCCAAGAATCGGTAAGAAGTCAAGTCAAGTTGAAGAGTAGAAAGTTCCTTAATTTTAAGGAAGTCATCTTTCACCTTTGGTGTATATGTTTGATAGCCTGATGTATGAGAGCCTTGAAGATATATGATCTTTGGATGTTGGTTGTAATGTATTGTCTTGGAAGGGTGATATGTGTTAGGAGCATGGTTGTTAAAATCGCGATCCAGATCGTAGGATCGTACGATCCTATGATCCAAAAATGACCTAACGATTCAACTCGTTCCTGGATCGCTACCTTGTTAGGATCGTACCAGGATCGGTAGGATTGGTCAGGATCGGTATGATCGACTTGATCCTAACTATAGCCTATTTTTGTTAGAATGGTCACAATCTCCCTAGAATCGGCTAGGATCATACCAGACTCGGTTAGGATTGTTTAGGATCGTATTAGGATCGGTGAAAATCATGGCTTTTTGTACAATTTTTGAAAAACAATTTTTTTTAGGGAAACTTCAAGTTATTTATAAAAATTTTATTTTATTTGTAGAATCTTACGATCCTCGATCCGATCCTACGATCCCGATTCTAAGGACCCCTATCGATCCTAACTAGAATCCCGATCCTGACAACCTTGGTTGGGAGTGTCCCGACAATGTTCAAATGCAACCGAGTAATCAAGCCAACGTAGAACGGTGGTTGATGTCTTTACTAGAAGATCTCTTAACCAGTGACTGAACAGTTCAATCACAATTATGACAGTTGGTCCTACAGGGTCAAACAAGCCAGTATCCTAAGGCAAGAGTATGTTAGAAATAGGGCCGGATCAATAAGGGATTGAACCGGGGAGGCCAAGATACCGCAAAAGAGGACAAAGGAGAGCACCACGGGGGTGGCAAGGGCCACTACGATCCGTGGTGCACCACCACTACCCGTGCTGGGGTCACCACGGTCTATGGTGCCCTGCCACGGCCAGTGGTGCCTGTCTTGGGTTTACAGAATGGTTCTAATGCTCACCACGGTCCGTGTTGAGGTACCACGGTCTGTGGTGATGCCCAGGTGCGCGTCCCACATCGGAAATGAAACTCCATTTCCCACCTTCTCTCTCCTATATATATGGGTTCCATTTTGATGGAAACCTAGTCTTTCAAATCCTAAGTGGCCATTTATAAAAGTTAGTCTCTATTTTGAGATTGAGGGATACCGGGAAAAGCTTTCTTAAGAAAGTTCCTGGTTTTGGGAGTCCCGGGAAGCCGCCCTAAAGGGGAAGGACGGGCCATATTTGATACGGACCAACATGCTCTTTTGACCTCGGTTTGACCGGGGTTGAAACGGTCTAGCAGCCGTGCCGAAAGGTACTATGTGGACCTTTGTGGAGGATTCCTATTTTGGAATCTTCTACTCGACGCAGGTGCGTTCAAGAGTACAAGGCCGACCTAGGCGTTTCTATTTGAGAGACCTGAGGTAATAACTAAGCCCCAGCTATTTAGTTTATGCTATTTATTATTATGGGTTAGTTAGTTTAGATTAGGTGGGAATCCTAATAGTTAGGATTCCTATTCCGCCCATCGGGCCCACCTCGGGGTGGTTCCGGTTAGACCGAGCCCACCTCTTCTTGTGGCCTAGATAGGTCTAGACCACCCTAACCCAACAGTGGTATCAGAGCCACAATAGCATGCTTATGTTTTACCGCACTCTTATATATGCTTCAATTGTTGAATCATGTTTAGAAAGCCTTGCTAGATAGCTTGTTTATGCCTATTATGTTATAATCTTGGTAGATGTGATCTATTATGATGAATACATGCTAGATTAATTGTTAATTTGGCTTGTTATGTTGGTTGACCTTGATTATTAGTTGTAATAATCTTGTTATGGTCGAACTTTGGTTTATAATTGATTGGATATTGGTTTGGATGTTTGTGTTGCTTGTGTCATTTGTGAACACATTTGGGTTTCCATATGATATGAGGAAAGCTTCGGTCGTGGCAATTGTTGTCATAACCATAGGTTCGCGTTGAGCTTAACCCCTTGTTTTGACAAGGAATCTCGAGCACAACACTAGGTGTTTTACTCGGGATTATGGTGAAGCTCATAGCCTTTCTTCTTTCATTTTGAGCTTCTTGAGTAGTCATTGCGTTTGACACCATACGCACGATGGCTCTAGTGATCATATTGGATTTCCTTTGAGTTCTGTGAGTGGTTGTTACGTTAGACGTTACACTCACGATGACTCTCGTGATCACTAGGATTTCCTTGGAACCTCTTGAGTAGTTGTCGCGTTTCACGCCGTACTCATGATAGGTCTAGTGATCGCATTGGATTACTTTGAGTATCTTGAGTAATTGTTGCATTTGACGCCATAGTCATAATGACTCAAGTAATTGCATTGGGTTACTTTTGAAGTAATTCTGAGTAATTGTTGCGTTTGACGCCGTACTCACGATCACTGTTATTGGATTTCTTTTGAGCACTTTGAGTAATTGTTGTGTTTGACGCCGTACTCGTAGTGGCCCTTGTGATAGCATTGGTTGACATGAGGTTGGGCATAGTTTGAATATATGTGACATGTGATGTCATATTCATAACTAGTGCCACTACATGATATTCTCAAACATCAAACCTAAAAGAATTTAAGGTTTGGGTCTAAAATGGTTAAGACTTGAAATCTCATTTCTATAACTTCCCGGTTAAATTAGATTTAACCTAAGGTATTGAATTGGGTGATTCCATTCAATTACAACTTTATGGGAAGGGTTGATTTTAGAAATCAAATATCAATCGATCAATTGGGCATAAACAGATCGATGTTTTGGAGTTGGTGGCTGGGTGATTCCAGTCGGACCTCTACAAAATGATCCTCAGCATGGATTGAGAATCCGCTGAGTAAGTTTTCTTGATTTTAGAAATTGAGCAAAGATGAGTATGTGTCTAGCCTTGAATTTTGGAAGTTCAAGAAGGAAAGGTGTTTCCTGTTTCACTTAAAATCCTTTCAGGATGGAAATCTTAACTTAATAAAATTAGATTTTGTTGAGTATGCATGCATAATTTCTTGTTTATGTTTGGGATTCGGTTGATGCTAAATTTTATTGGCTTTATCCCTTGATTTTGGTTGATATATTTCAAGTTGGATGCATTCTGTAATTGTTATTGAAGCATGGTTTGATGTATGTTGATATGTCGTGTTGCAATGTTGCCAAAATTAATTGTTTGATTGCATGCGCTCTTAGTATGGCTTTAGCTTGTTTGGTTTTACCACCCTGCGTGCCGGGTTGGGTGAAATACGGCCTGCGTGCCGTCGATTTTGAATATATTTTAATTTTAATTTGATTAAAGTTGTAATTTATATTTGAAATCAATGTAATCTCATTTGATGAGACCCGCTTGTAAATCTTGTAATATGGGATATGAAGTTGAGTGGGAGCCCAATGCAACTTGAATGTTGGTTCAAGTGGGAGCCAATATATGTATGTTGTGATGGTTCAAGAAGGAGTTCTTGGAAGCGTTCGAGAAGAAGTTCTTGAAGTGCCGATAAAGAGAATCCTTGAATCATTTAAGAGAATCCTTGAAGGCTTGAAGACTAGTTTATCTTAATTAAAGTTTGTTTAATTAAGTTTAGAAGGCCATACTAGGGGTTTTAATGTTTATGCTTTGAATCGTTCTTAGCATGTTTTAATTGTTTATTATGCTTTTCATGCTTGATTCACAAGTTTCACCTAGAATCGCATGCTTAGGATAATAAATATGTACTCTCTAACATTTGGACGTGTGATTGCTTACCCTGACAACCACCACTTGGATCATGGGCGGTCATTGCCAAAGCAAGTCATCCATGGATCAATAACAAGTTGGGTGGAAGACAGGTGTGTCCATAATGGCGGGCTAGAGGGTCTAGAGTCATGAGCAACAGAGAGAGGTGGTGTATGAGATACACACACTCTCGCCAAGAATCGTTTAGAACGATTGATCATGAGATGATCTACCTTAAGCGATTTGACACGAGGTTTGTTTGGGCCAAAGCTCACTCGATGTCGAATTTGTGCCTGTTGGGTCTTGGTTACATTAAGTCACTAATTGAGAGTTATGTGTGTTTTAATGTTGAAATTAAAATCGGTTTAATTTCCAGAGTTTATTAATGTTTAAATCCTAATTGAATCGTTTTGACTTATAGATTCATAATGTCTGTTGATCGTTACCTCCTTGAGAAGGAGAAGCTCACTGGATCCAATTACCTGAATTGGGTTGAGTATTTGAGAAATGTTCTCAAGGCTGAGCAGAAAAAGTATGTGCTTGACATACCTAAGGGCGACCCCCCTGCCGATAATGCCTCGGAAGTTGAAAAAGCCAATTGGAAACGTCATTGTGATGACGAAGCCTATGTGGCTAAGTTGATCTTGGGTAGTATGTCTCAGATGCTCCAAAAGTATTATGTAGGCATGTCGTCTTTCGAGATTTTCTCGCTTTGTAAATCTCTGTATATGAAACAGATTATACAATAAAGATATGAGACTGTTAACAAGATCTACAACTCAAAATTAGAGGTCGGGGAACCTGTAGGGCCACACGTGTTGAAGATGATTATTCACTTCAACAACATGAGTTGGCTAGGCTCTCCTCTTGATCCTATCTTGGCTGCTGACATCATCTTGCACTCATTGCATGATGGATTCCAATCTTTTAAGACTTGTTGAAGCTACAGGAGATGCTTATAGCGGCAGAGAAAGACTTGATTGCTTCTAACGAGGCTTACAAGATCGGTTCAAAGGTCAAGAAGGGAAAGCGACACAGGAGGTCTACTAAGTCAAGAAGAGCCTCAAAGATCGTGAAGGCTAGCGTAAGGCTGTTGTGCAAGCTCAAGATCTCCAAGTGAAAGCTTGCCCAGAATACCTGACAAGCTTGGAGCTTGAAAAATGGAACTTTTTGGATCAGGTACATATGCGATTGAAGATATCC
This sequence comes from Portulaca oleracea, assembly GCA_029582165.1. NCBI lineage: Eukaryota > Viridiplantae > Streptophyta > Magnoliopsida > Caryophyllales > Portulacaceae > Portulaca > Portulaca oleracea. The sequence goes on from CM055890.1 coordinate 20,031,598, forward strand.
TAAATGTCTCTACTTTTGGGTATTTGATACCAGCTTAAATCTCACGTTTGCTAAAATGTGCAGGATGAAAGCTAAAAAGTGGATGGGACAGCAAGGATAGGAATTGATCTTGGCATGAGAGATAAGCACGTAGTTGCTAGTTTATGCTTTAAGATTTTGGTTTATCTTTTCCTTCCAAATGAGTACTTGAACTCAATAGTTGTTGGTTCATGTAATTAATCAGAAATTAGATTTCTGTATTAGGCTTTTGGATTGGATGCTTATTCCTTTTGAAATTGTAAAGGTGATGTTTTAATTTTCTAAGGAATGAGGCTATTATGATACTAGTATTTGTTGAATGACTAGTATATCTTGGATTAAGATAAACATGTTCATCACATTAATGGCAAAATAGTTGACTGTATGACTCAAACCATCGCATTTTGGTTTTCCGCTTAAGTCATTTTTTATCAGATCTGACATCCATTTGCTGCTTCGAGCAGGTATTTTGGATTGGTTGGACTTTGAAACACTAAGTGTTTGCAAAGTATATCTGATTGGGCAAATGAGTTTGTCGCCTTTTCTTTTGATTTGGTGAGCGGACTAGTAAATTGTTTATGGTTGGTACATATTAAATGTATTTGGCTATAACCAAAGACTAGTACCAAAATGGGCGATAATACTTCATTGTTTTGTATGACAATTCTAGTGAACGTGGTTATGCCACTTAATGTGTCATGATTTGGAATCCTTTAAAAAGTTTAAAGATTTCCTAAATGAAGTATAAGAACTGCTTAGTGAGGAAATCTAAAGCCCTTCGTGTGAAACAAGGTGCTGAAGTTTTCTTTTAGGCTAAGAGTTCAGTTATTCATCGAAGAGATTGTGAAATCGTTTCACGGATCTCATCCCTTTAGAACACCATGATTGATGGTAAGTCTGAAAAGGAAAGGAATCATACTCTACTGGTTAAGGTATGATTGCTGATTCTTGAGTTAAAAATCCTATGTTTGCGTTAAGGGCGTGTTCTTGATTGTTGTATATCTGTTCTAACCTTTTCTATTTTCAAAGTTGTTAGAAAGACACCATATGGGATATGGAGGAAAATTGTTCCTTGTTTGTTTGTTTTGATTTGAAGTTGCGAGAATCATTAAAAGGTATCAAAAGTTTGCTCTTTATGGATTGTCCAAAATGAACTAAAAAAGTTCTTCTCATACACTCGTTCTTATCAAGATGTATTTGTGCCTCCAAAGCTTTCTCCTTAGAGACAAAGTGTATCTCTAAGAGAAAGGGTGAGAGAGATTTTATGAACTTACTGAAGTTCATGAGTCACAAACTAGTTCTTCTCTTCCTATCCATAACACCCCAATACTCTCACTCAAAACACTTCCTGAAAGTCAGCAAGTGTGAGTTGAGATTCAAGTAGTTAAGGTTTAGATGGATGAGGGTCAAAAGTGTTTGAGGACCAGACTCAAAAGATTGAGGGTTGGTTGAATGAAGAACTTGTGGAAGAACCTTTTAGTAGGTTGGGTAGATAGGTGCGTCAGCTAAATAGATCTGGTTATCTAGTTGCTGACACTTGTGTATTACTTTTGTAAGTAATAAGTCTACCACCTACAAAGCAAGCTTTGAAAGACCGGATTTTATCAAATGACTTAGAGTCAAATAATTCCAAAATAGACACCATGTAACACAACCAAGTTTTGGACTTGGGGATCCTTCTTGAATGCGTTAAATCCATAAGGAGACCAAGTGGATCATTATTGTAATGAATCAACATGGATGGTTAATTGGATGGTTATAAGGCCTTACTGGTTGTTAGTGAATAGTGATCTACGTTTTCAGTGGTGACTTTAACCAGTAGTGGGCCCATAACCCACAGGTCCATTAGGATACTCCTAGCCATAACCACATAGTATGACTATGATAATTGGCAAAACGACTTTGAAACTTTATTTTATGGATTTAATTCCAAAAGTCGGGAGTGTATAAGACACGTCCCAGAAGTTTTGATGCTTCCAAATTTTTTGGGAAAGTCCTCAAGCTGAGAACGGTCAGTCGTAATCGTTATCATGGGCATGGAGTAAAAAGATCAATAGTTGATCAAGTGATCAAAAGATTTGATCTTCTAAAGAATCCAGATATTCTTGAATTTGCAAGAAATTCAGTGGGAGCTAGTTGTCTTGTTTGGTCCAGTATGTTTTGACATACTTCAAGTTGAAAATGATCTTTCTAACCTAATGATATAAGGCTGAAGGTATAAAGATTTTCATATTTGAAAGGACCTCGATAATGCTCAATGCAATCTTGGAGAAATGGTCTATATAGATAGATCGATGTGTTTAATTATTTGAATTAAACAACTTATATTAATAAGTCGCTGAAATCGTTCAGCAGAACTCCAAGGAGTGGATTTGATCCATAATGGCATCATTAAATCACTTGGCGTGGAAGGATGTAGTTGACTTCCGAATCCCAAGAGTGGATGTGAAACCTGATCTATTCCTTGGAAATAGAATCAGTTATGAATACCAATATGAGTATTAAGCTGTCGAAGGCAATTTATCTTGAGTATGTAAAGTCAAGTTTCAATTAGATTGAAACGTTGTATTAAAAGTGCTTATCATACTCAAGAGTGTAATAAAACTAAAGAGATTTCTTTGGTTTTATAGAAAGGACAAATGGAAAATGTGTAAAGTGTACAAAAAGGTTACACTAGTACTTAACACATAACAGACAGTGATGGTTACCAGAATCAGTCTGGTCACGACCATATAAAGAAGTTGTAACTTGGAAGAGTTCCAGGTAAGACTCCTCTTGGAGAATCTATTTTAAGTCTAAGTACATCTTGGCTTGATTAGGAAGCTGCCTAGGTGAATGTGTGGATGAAGGAGTTCATCAGAGAACTTGGTGTCTAGTGTTGCGCAGTGGAAGCATGGTTCTCCTTTTAGGGGGCCATTACTCGAGCTAAGCAGACTAGGACGCAGGACAATTTCACACACGCTTGTCCCTTGGAAGTCACGTCACTTGAATCATGTTCGAGGTGAGTAATTAATAGATGTGCAAGGATCATATTAATGTGAATGTCACTCTCTAAACCCTTGTTGTTTAGAAAGCATAATGGTTATGCTTAACTTAACCTAACTTAACTTGACATAATGGTTATGTCAAGGTAATTGGTTTTAAGATGCATTAGAGAATGCAAATAGGATTTGATACGCTTGTATAAACAGTTCATGAGTTGCAAACGCATTGCTGAATGCGGCTGACTTGCTTCTTATGCTTACGCTGTTTTACAAGTTGTATTATTCATTAATAAAAGTCTAAAGGTTCAGTTCAATTGAGATTTAGAATTGAACGAACGTAAAAAAGGTTAGCTTGTTCCAAAATGGGAAGAACAAATGATGTTTGTTCTTATGAAACCCCATTCGGTGTAATTGGAAATGCTAGACTTGGTCGGAGGTCGACCGATTTCCTAATTGGATCATCATGTGAAAAATGATGATTATAATCAATTAGCATGTGGGATTGATGTGATGATCGAGCGTTCATGATCATAAAGACATTGGATGTCGAGAGTCAATCACATGGGTAATATGTTGGAAAACATTTGCTGAACTGACCCGCCGCGAGGAATTCTTTAAATTATTGCAATGTGTTAAGAATTCTCACCAACTCAAAGAAATTCCAAAATCTTGAGTTCTTTACTTTTTATACATGGTTCATGATGACTTTGGAGCGCGTCCGAAACCTTTCGTAACAAGAGGTGAAGTGGGCGGTGTCCGGGTTATTTTTGATTATGTAGTGACTTGTAGTTAAACAAGATGGCATTGTCCGCCCTCTTTGAGGGATTACATGTCTCACAGGCCACTCGATGAGTTCAGACTGGAAAGTGCTTGGCCAAGCCTAGATGAATCAACAGTTAATCATCTGTTTTTCAAGTCTGACTCAAAGATCGAGAAACTTTAGGGATAAGCAAGGATAGCTTTGGCTTACCTTATCCGAATCCGAGACATTAAGGAGACAAGGGAATTTTGAACTTTAAACACTTGTGGGACAAGTGGGAGATTGTTGGGAGTGTCCCGACAATGTTCAAATGCAACCGAGTACTCAAGCCAACGTAGAACGGTGGTTGATGTCTTTGCTAGAAGATCTCTTAACCAGTAACTGAACAGTTCTATCACAACCGTGATAGTTGGTCCCACAGGATCACATAAGCCAGTATCCTAAGGCAAGAGTATGTTAGAAATAGGGCCGGATCAATAAGGGATTGAACCGGAGAGGTCAAGATACCACAAAAGAGGACAAAGGAGAGCATCACGGGGGTGGCAAGGGCCACCACGACCAGTGGTGCCTCTCCTGGGTTTGCAGAATGGTTCTGATGCTCATCACGGCCCGTGTTAAGGTACCACGATCCGTGGTGATGCCCAGGCGCGCGTCCCACATCGGAAATGAAACTCCATTTCCCACCTTCTCTCTCCTATATATATATGGGTTCCATTTTGATGGAAACCTAGTCCTTCAAATCCCAAGTGGCCATTTATAAAGGCTAGTCTCTATTTGGAGATTAATGGATACCGGGAAAAGCTTTCTTAAGAAAGTTCCCGGTTTTGGGAGTCACTGGGTGATTCCCGGGAAGCCGCCCTAAAGGGGAAGGACGGGCCGTATTTGATACGGACCAACATACTCTTTTGACCTCGGTTTGACCAGGGTTGAAACGGTCTAGCAGGCGTGCCGAAAGGTGCTACGTGGACCTTTGTGGAGGATTCCTATTTTGGAATCTTCTACTCGACGCCGGTGCGTTCAAGAGTGCAAGGCCGACCGAGGCGTTTCTATTTGAGAGACTTGAGGTAATAACTAAGCCCCTGCTATTTAGTTTATGCTATTTATTGTTTTGGGTTAGTTAGTTTAGATTAAGTGGGAATCCTAATAGTTAGGATTCCTATTCTGCCCGTAATCGGGGTGGTCTCGGTTAGGATCGGGCCCACCTCGGGGTGGTTCTGGTTAGACCGGGCCCACCTCTTCTTGTGGCCTAGATAGGTCTAGACCACCCTAACCCAACAATATGTTGATCCTAAGTTAATATGGTATGTGTGTTGTGATATATATATATATTAATATTCATTTCAACTTTGGGAATGTTAAGTTGCTACAATGTCTTGTTAGCCTAGCTTGTCCATGATCATGGACGACGATAATACCTTCGGATTATATTTTTGCTACGCTAATAATTGAGTTATGAGGTATTTAGTGATAATCCGATGATTATGAATCTGAGGGTGTTATAGTTATGGTATCAGAGCTGATGTTTTGGGGTGGATGTGAGTTGTATAGGGTATGAAAACGGGGAGTTATGGCAAAGTATGAATTGTCGTCCTTTGGGTTTGGATCGTTGCTTTTAATAATGTTGAGGTTGTAAATATTTTAGAGTTTGAGATGAGTATGCCTTGAATGCAAGGGCAAAATTTAAGGTCAAGTTATAACTAGAGCAAGTAGAGGATTTGTGGTAGAAATCAAGAGTCGATTTATGATTCTGGAGTATATCTGTGCATGGTTGGTTGATAAAGTGAATTAAATTTAGTATAATGACATGAGTTGAAGGTTATATGGTTTTTTAGGCATTAGCAGCGAAATCCCACCAATTGGAAGGGGTAGAAAGTCAAATAACTTGGTTGTGAGGCAATTAGCTAAGTGTATTGAGGTAAGTTACTAACTGTGTTATTTTCTTTGTGTTATCATATATATGTGTGTGTGTGTGTGTGTGTCTATATATATATATATATATATATATATATATATATATATATATATATATATATTTCTGGGCACCAAGGGTGCAGATCGAAATATGTGAATTCTAATAGGGGCATTTTGGAAAATCTATAATTTATTCTATTTAATTTTTTTTGAAAAAAACATGTAATATTAATGTGTGCATTAATGTGAGTATGTTTGCATTAATGACTCTTTTTTCTTTTGTTTTTTTATGCACTATATTTTTTTCTTTATTCTTTTATATATTAAAACTATTCTTTTTATTTTTCATTATTGTTTTTTCTTTACTCTTTTAAATATAACATCGGTAATAATTTCAACAATACGTATGGTTTACTTGCGTCCCGTGCAACGCACGGGTCTAAGTACTAGTTCTCTTTTATGAATTGCATTTCCAGGACTATTGAACCCCTACACGTTCTTGATATACTACGTACCGGGGTAGAGTTTCTCTTTATAATCAAGCTTTGAAAGTTTGAAACATGGATGTCATTAAGCTACTTGTGCCGGAGTGAGCAGCTTCCCTATTCTTTTTTATGCATAATTGGTTTAAAGATTGAGATTTGTGTGTGAACAAAACTATTGGGTTGTTGTTGATGGTGGTTAATTGGACGTGTGGTCCCCTATTGTACCAAATTGAGTTTAAATTATCATTTGCAGGTTTATAATAAGTATTTTTAAATTGGGATAGTCCATATTACAGAGGAAACTCTGCCGAAATTTCCCTAGGATATTAAGGAAAAAAGTGCTTATGGTTTCCCAATTACTTAATTTGGGTTTAAGCGTTTTCTATGAGTGGTAAAAAAGATAAACAGAGGTCTTTATGGACATAGGATTTACTTTAGTCACATTAGCATGGAAACAAGGATCCTGATTTTTTCTTTGGGATCTATTAATATTATGATATCCATGAGTAGTATCAAATATATATGGACTAAAAGGGAAAAGATCGATGATATCATGTGGTTATAGTTTAACCAAATATATATGGACGAATTACTTGGGTAGTATCAAGGGTGACCTTGGGATTTAAAAGTTCCTTTAATCATTTTTCAATTCCAACTTTATATTCTTAAATTAGTACCCTTAAATAGCCTTGGTGCAATTCAAGTTTCTTTACTTAACCATCATATTTCATTTTCATTATTTCAACCAATTGCCTTATGTTCATGTTATAAACCCTCATAGTGAGTTTTCCTTCATCATCATATTTGCAAATCTTAATTAAGCATTGGATATCTCATCCATTTAATTTGGGGTCAACTATTTCCGATGATCTTACTAGAAGCCCAAACTCAACCTTATATATTCATGCTTAATTTTTAATTTACATGCACCACCAACTTTACCCTCCTATCCATTAATTTGAATCGTACGTACTCCTCTTTGTACTAATATCATGTTTACTTCATAATTTTCCATAGTAAATGTAATTTTATCATTCTGTATCATTGCTCACCTTTACATGACCTCGTGAATTCTTATGAGATTATATCATTCTTGTTAACCCATTATTCTTGTTACCTAACAATATATCTTTACCAATTTTGTCATCAACTCAGATTAATGTTCTCATGACTATCACATTTCTCTTCAGTTACTATCAATCCATATCTTCATTGGTGATTAATTCCATTTACCTTATATTGTTCTTCACTTAGCCTATGTTTTTCTTTCTCATGAGTGAAATCATTATCCTCTTCAATTAATTAGGATATTGAATTCAAAATTTATTTACAATATCTGTTGTAATAAATTCAAGCTCACTAATCTATACCTTTATGTTAATTGCTTCAAGTAGTTACTGATCACTACAATTCTGAATAATTCTTTGTTGTTACTTATTATATCCACAATGGATCCTTAAAATTTCAACTTCTCATACCCATTTTGATTTCTTATCATTTATATTATCCTTACTATTCTTTCATCACAATTGTTGTCTGTTCATGTTTTGAAAATTAAAAGTTCTCCCCAATATTTTATTTTCCAAAAATCAAGTTAATTATGCCTTATTATTGACCTTGTTTTTGGAATCATTAAGATCACTATCATTCCTGATCATCTTCCATTAATCATCATTCACATCCGATATTTACGTTAAACTAATAGGTTATTGACATTTTATCATGAAATATTAAAGCTATCTTTGTAGATCTTGGCTCCATCATCTATTAATTATATTAAAACAAAACTATTAATGCCACGTGTCAATACAATACAAGCTTAGAATAATTTGTTTCCCTTTTTCTTTTGTACACAGGAATCACTAAGATTTCAAGAGAAATTAATTTCAACAATTTCCAATGGAGCATCCAACTATCTATCTATTATGACTATTATCGTTGACAGTTTGACTCCAATTGAGGACAATCAGAATTCCAAACTTACGACTCTTCAGTTCCATACGTTTCTCAAACTTAATCTTCCATATTACTATTGACATTAATTGCACCATTGATAGATATTTCAATGTTCCTATGTATGTATATCACTTAATCTTCCATATTTTGCCCACAATTCCCAAATGATATTATTAAGGTAAAGGTAATGTTCTTTTTTTTCCAATCTCAAGGTGATGTTATTCTACTATTTTTTTAAGAAGAAAATGTTATGCTACTGTTTCAAATACTATAAATTTTACTTTTTATATTCTATATCTCAAAGTTAAGATATAATGTACTTCTAATTTAAAATCAATTTTTATTCTAATTTTGACAGCCAAGCTAATGCTATCAATTACAACTATGTACACAAGCTCTCAATTTGATCTTCCTCGTCAAAAAGTCAGGTAATATATTCTTATTTTGCATTATATAAATATTCTCAACTTCCATGCATTCTTAAGATAGAAAATTCATGATAAAACACTAAAGCAATTAACATAAAATACTCTTAATTCATATCATTATCGGAAAAAAGCATAAATAAAAAATGAGCCTTTACCATCTAGATATGGCATCTATAATAAAATGGGAAAGGTGGGATGAGATACATGGGGAAATTTCATCCCACTACACAAGAAAATAAGCTCGAAGTTACACATGACATAATATTGTATATTGGTTTAAAGATGATGTGAAAATAATAGTTAAAAATAATTCACTATACAAATTTAATGTAAAAGTCTAATTTATTCAGGAAAAAATTAATAGTATATACATTTTTATAAGAGAGTATAAAAATGCGGTAATCAATAATCATGGTTTTATAAAATAGTAAATTAAATTATTATTACAAATATATAGTAACTATGAGAACAATATATAAACATTATAATTTGTACAAATATTAATTAAAACCATTGGTTAAGTTTAGAGGAACGTGTTGCGAACTTAAGATCGAGATTCATATAATTAATATAAGTAAATCTTTCTATAGTAGGTACATACAACATTAGCAATACCATATTTTATAGGATTAATTTAAATAATATACTACTAAAAGTATACTAAAATTCATATACATATTTATTTTCAATACCTTTGTTTTATAATAATATTTTAGGAAAAAGTTAAAATTTAATTTAATGTCATAAATTCAAAAATATATTAAAACCACTTATTCACTTTATTTTCTTTGGTAACATAAATTAATTTGAATAATTTTCTAATAGTAATTTCTTAAGACGGAATGTTTAACACTGTATAATTTAAAATATATGAGTAAATACATATAAACTAAGAATAATTAGAATTTCTATACCCTCAAAAAAAATCTTAATAATTGAACGAAATTGCTAATAACTACTAACTAATTAATTTGACTAAAATATGGAAGAAATTGATTACCCAACTTTCAAAGCTCATGAGTAATAATATATATATAAAGTTAAAATTTAAAGTATTATAATAGTATGAAAGCAGACTTCATTACTAGATGAGGAGGTCTCACCTACATTGAAAATGAAAATAAAAATATTATAATAGTATAATAGTATGAAAGTACGTTAACATTATTAACCTAATAGTAGTAGTCTCACAAAACAAAATAGGAAATTGATATAATGAGAAGAAGGATTTTGTGAGAAGAAAAGTATAGCAAATCATAACCATTGGTTCCAAGATCAAGGGTGGGTATTAAGCTTGCTTTTTTTTTTTTTTTGGTTGGGAAAATGTGAATAATAAATATTTTAACCTTTTTCTTTTTTTATTTTTATTTGTTGGTTGGGAAAAAGAGAGCAATTAATAGAGTGTGATTTCCAATGGCATGCTAATTAATTCGCAGTTCTAGAAAACCCATAATGAACGTCAACTATACTCAGAATGAAAATCAATTATACCATAAACGAATGTCAACTATACCATAAATGAACACCACATATACCTAGAATGAACATCAACTATACCATAAACAGACGTCAACTATACCATAAATGAACACCACCTATACCCAGAGTGAATATCAACTATACCCTAAACGAACATCAACTATACCATAAATGAACACCACCTATACCCAGAGTGAATATCAACTATACCCTAAACGAACATCAACTATACCATAAATGAACATCAACATGCTATGAGATGAACAATAATTTTGTGTTCATCCTCTCCTTTACCAACTCATTTATGGTATAGTTGATGTTCGTTTAGGGTATAGTTGATGTTCATTCTGGGTATATGTGGTGTTCATTTATGGTATAGTTGATGTTCGTTTATGGTATAGTTGATGTTCATTCTGGGTACAAATGATGTTCATTCTAGGTATAGGTGGTGTTCATTTATGGTATAGTTGACGTTCATTTATAGTATAGTTGATATTCATTGTGGGTATATGTGGTGTTCAATTATGGTATAGTTGATGTTCATTCTGGGCATAATTGATGTTCATTATGGGTTCTCCAAAGCTGCGAACTGATTAGCATGTCATTGGAAATCACACTATATTAATTGCTCCCTTTTTCCCAGCCAACAAAAAAAAAGAAAAAGGTTATAACATTTATTAACACATTTTCCCAACCAAAAAAAAAAAAGAAAAAAGCAAGATTAATACCAACCTTTGATCTTAGAACCAATGGTTATGATTTGTTATGCTTTTCTTAAAAAAATCTTTCTTCTCATTATATCAATTCCCAACAAAATATTATATATATGTTGAGAAACTTATCATACTTTTATATTTATTAATCTAATAATGGTAGCTCCACAAGAAAAAACATTATACGTTGAGAAGCTTATAACCAAATCTTAAAAATTATGATCAGTATATTTTGAAAAAATAAAATGAAAACTCATTACAAATTCCGTACAATCCTTTAATTAAATATTGAAAAGAAAATGGAAAACATAGTTAAAAAATTAAAAAAGAAAAAATAAGACAAAATCAACCGGTGCATCGCACGTACACAAACACTAGTTATTCTTGATATTCATACCTATACTTATCATCAATTTTATCTTCTTATCTTTCCATTACCTTATTTATTTCCCACACCCACCTATTTTTACTACAATTTTCACCTTTATTGTCATCAACTGTGGGGAAAGAGTGCTAGTGACCATGAAATGAGGTAAAGTATAGGAAAATGAATGTCCTATGAGTAAATTCAATGAAATAAGGGGAGTAAGATACATAACACTTTATAAGGGTTTTTTTGTGACTAATAGTGGAGAGTCGGGCAATATGGGTAATAGTTTCTAAAGAAAACACAAGGGTCTTTGGTTCTAGACAACTTGAGATTAAGTTATTTAGTGACTTAAGAATATATAGTACTTGGAGAGTGCTTGGGTCGTTTTAAAGAAGAATGAAAGCAATGTGGACAAATTATATTTGAGATACACCTTGTGACTCTTATAAAGAAATGAAATTGGGTTAATCCAAATCATTAAATTGGCTGGAACCCAATGTTTTGGGGTAGCAAGTAAGATTTGTTATTCAAAGCCCAGAGTTTATTTAAATAGTTATGTGAAAAATATGAGTTTGCAGTCCTAGGAATAGCCGGCTCAATTGCTTATTCAAGGATAGTGGCATTAAGTATAGTCAACAATAAAATCATGACAACATGCCCAAAATAGTTTCATTCCACACTTTCTCATTAAGTCATTACTTTTATCAAGTTTGGGGACGAAACTTCTTTTAAGGGGGATAGACTGTAATAACCTGACTCTAATCCAGATTAATTAAGCTAATAAAAAAGGTTAATTAACTAAACTCGTCCATTTCAATTCTGTAACAGTTTATGTTTTTGCAGGACTCGAGCGACACAATGACCTTCAATCTACAGTGTGAAAACTATTATAAAATTCCTCTTGTGTTAACTTCAGTTATCCTTGCTGTCCTGGGATTAGTCGGGTCATTTATTCAGTAAAATTTTGTCGAGGATGATTATTTCGTCAAGACTATTATTATTATTATTATTGTTATTATTATTATTATCATCAGTATTATTATTACTATTATAAATTGTATTTCATTATTACTATTCCTCTTCTTTTCTAGTAGTAGTTTGATTTATTTTTTTTAGAGGGGAAATAAATATTAGAAGGAAGGAGGGAATGAGGAATCAATGTTTTTAACAATTAGAAGGGGGCTTATTAATTGTCTTTACCCTTTTTAGTTCACAGTCAATTCAAACTTCAACTTTCTCACTGCTCCCTCCCTCTCCAACGCTTTCTTCTTCCATCTGCTACCGCTTGGAGCTCGTCCCCCTTCTGCCACGCTTCTCCACTGGAAAAAGGTGGTCGCCGCCGTAACCGAGGGTCGTCGGGGGCTTTATCGGTGTTCTAACCGCCGACAGCATCTTTTTCTTGTCTTCTTTGATCTTCTCCTCTCCTTTCACGGTAAACCCTAAATCAGAATTTTGAGTTTTAATTTCAAAATTTGGTTGTTTTCTTTAATAACTTCAGTTTATAAGTGTAATTTGGTATTAGATTTACAATTAGGGTTGTATTAGTTGTACTTTGGGCATGGTTTGGTGATGAGAATTGTAAAACTTTGATGTATTCATGTTGGGTTGAAGTTGGGTATGTTGAATTGTGGTTCCATGTGAGATACTATGGCCTTAAAACACTTTCACAATTGGTAATATGATGTTTGATGGTGAGCATATGGAATTAATATGATTTAGTTGAGTTGGATGATGGTGAATTATAAATATATATGGTGTTCTTGAGTTTTTATGGTATAAAGGTAAAGGATTGTGACCAAAACCTTATTGCATGTACAACCCTTGAAGTAAAATTGAATTAAGAGATGGAAATTTGGTGTTATAAATTAAAATGATGCGAATTATTTAGGGAAAATAGTGAATTATGCTATCAAATTGATAAGTTAGAACCATACATGTTACCTTAAGTAACCCGAGTTTTCTCGGAGCAATCAAAGGTATCCTGCAACCAAAGCTATTGTGTAAATTGATATAGCCTTAAGTGCTAGTTTGCACCCGACTTTGGAATTTTGGGATTTTGATGTGTATAACTCAAGTTATGGCGAAGTTAAAATGGGTGTCCAATTATATACGTTTTTAGATATTAAGGAAGTCTTAATAGCTTAAGTGATCAACATGAAAGTTGTAGTACGTTCTGCAAGCTTTCCAGAATGGTTTGTTGTGCATTCATTGGTTATCATAGGAGAAAGTTATGAACTCTTAAGTTTAGCCTAGTAAATATAGTTTTTGCCAAGAATTTTAAAGAGTTATAATATGTTCAAGGCATTCTTTGAAGTTGTTCCAAAGCTTATATGAGATTATAGTCAACATAAGAGTTGTAGTACTTGATTCAAGCTTTCTATAGACTGCTTATCCATGATTATTCGATGCCTGAATCTTAATTTATGTGACCTCGAAATTTCAGTACCGAATTTAAAATTCTGCAGAACTAGCCATCTTCTTTGGCCATTCTCAAGACTTTACAATTTTTTTTAGCCTTAACTCTTAACTAGAAAGTTGCATTGCTTATTTTTAGCTTTCCAAAAAGTCCTCTTATGAAATTTTTAGAGGCCTATAGAGAAAGTTATGTTTTCCGCAAATGTACAGCAAAGTCTCAGAAATTCTCCAATCTTTTAAGTAAAGTTAATTTTTTTTAAAGTTATTTAGGAGACTCCCTCCTTACCAAGAATCCAACTTAATTCACTTTATTGTTCCTACCTCAAGTGTGGCCCAAGAGGTTATTGTTGCTCCACGTTCGAGTCCAGTCAAGCTTTCAAGTTACTTTAATTGCGGGTTCAACTTTAGGGTACGCATATTGCTTGTACCTTATCCAAACTCACTTATTCAACTTCAAGTAAGCATGTTCATTGGTTTAATTGGATAATTGTTGTTTTATATTTTTTTCTCACATTAATGTGGTCTCAACCCATGTTACTTGTGCCAATAGTGCACTACCCAAGTCCATAACCCGGCCAGTGTCAACCGGTTAATTCCGTTCGGACCTCCCGATCGATCCGGGTATGCGCATTTGAAGGCTTACGATGATTGCAAGTGAGGAACCACTCAGATATAATAATCGGGTAAGCAAATTTTAATTGTTGTTAGTTATCTTTTGTATTTGTTTTAAAATGAATTGAAATGCACGAAATAAAATGAATTATCTAAGTTTGTTTTACTGTACAGGGGTATGCGTATTGAGTTTCAACTCATTTGTGAAATTGTTTTTATGTATTGTTTTAGGTGATGGTCCTAGTGGGGATAAGCCAAGAATCGGTAAGAAGTCAAGTCAGGTTGAAGAGCAGAAAGTTCCTTAATTTTAAGGAAGTCATCTTTCACCTTTGGTGTGTATGATTGATAGCCTGATGTATGAGAGCCTTGAAGATATATGATCTTTAGGTGTAAGTTGTAATGTATTGTTTTGGAAGGGTGATATGTTGATCCTAAGTTAGTATGGTATGTGTGTTGTGACATATATATTAATATTTATTTCAACTTTGGGAATGTTAAGTTGCAACAGTGTCTTGTTAGCCTTGTCCATGATCATGCACGACGGTAATGCCTTCGGATTATATTTCCGCTGCACTAATAATTGGGTTATGAGGTATTTAGTGATAATCCAATGATTATGAATCTTGGGGTGTTACACCAAGATATGTTTAAAATAGGCCGAATTGACGTCCCCAACTAAGGAAAACAATCAAAGGTCATCGTTTGTCCTCTGATCGCCAAGATATGCTCTCAACGCGCCGAATTGATGTCCCTAACAAAGGAGGACAATCAAAGTTCACCGTTTTTCTTCTGATTGCCAAAATATGCTCCATATGGGCATAATTGATGTCTCCAATTGAGGAAGATAATCAAAGGCCCGACATCCTTCAAGTCTACAAATTTCACCTTGAGATTATAATTAATTTGATCCAAATATTGAAGTCTTCTTGAGCCAAGAGTTGAACTTACAAGGAAAAAAAAACATAATTGAACAAAGAAAAGAAAAGAGCATGTATCAACAAATACAATAGCTGGGAGTGATATTGAGTTCAAAAAAAAAAAAGGAAAGACCTTCAAAAATTGGCATGTGTTAGACCATAATGGTCTAGTTCTCACATGCTTGATTGTTGATTGTGAAGTCGAATTGGCAAAGGGCAACACAGATCAATACCATATAGACACAATTATGCCGAAAAATGGGTGTATTGTTCCACTAGAAACAGAGATACATCTCTTTATTCAAATTGGTGCAATGATATCTAGCCCAATGCATAGTTATTAAAATCCCGATCCTGATTTACGATCCTACGATTTTATGATCCAAAATCGTCGAAACGATTCTACTATTTACACACGATCCACGATCCTACATGGGCTAAATTCTGATCCTAACTTCCCCATAATTTCGAGTTAGGCTCCCAATTTTAACAACCTTGGCCCATTGGTAAGAGATTAACGGCAGAAAGAGTTAAAGTACAAAGGCCGAATTGTTTCACTTACAGTTAATACTGCTCACACATTGTTGTATTTAAGAGAAGACAATTAACCTTTTTACGAAAGAGGAAGATTTACTGCAAATTTTGGAAGATCTTTGTCTACATATGATTTAACTTTTGGAAATAAAATTCAATACTTTTGGCACGAATGAAACAACATACCTTATTTAATTACTCATATTGATACTGCATTACTCACAAGATAACAAGTTGTTGTGATAAAGTTCCCATACTTCTAATTAATCCCAACAAAAAATTTTATGGGATTCAATTGGATAATTTAGAGATAATTCTTTACTACTCTATCAAGTCAAAATCGACATGGGTAGTGCATATAACGTCAAGTGTGTAAGAGTCATGTTTAAGTTTCGAGACCCGACCTCAGCAAGTACTACTAAGTCATAAGTGCTGCCAATTCTCGAGGGGGCATTTGTAGAAGACAAAAAATTGTCAGTCAATCAAGACCCGACACGTAGAAATTAAAACAATTTTAATTCGCCCAATTATAATCCGTCATGTGCAAAATTAATTAGGGCAGATCATTTAATTATAAAGTAAATGATATTATATTTTGGTCAATTAAATTATGCCTTGATGACACATAAGTATTTTTCCTTTTTATTTAAAAGGAGTTAAATGAGCCCAGATACTAGCCCAAGTTCTCTATAAATAGAGATCATCGTCTTACATTTTGAGGGGAATTTAAAAACATCCAAAGAAGACTCAAAAGCTCACTCACTCTCTCTCTCTCTCTCTCTCTGACAAGAAACACAACAAAGTTTAAGCTCGTGCCGTTCATTCGTGGGAGATCAAACCGCTTCATCTTGATCGGGATTAAGTCTCCACAACCTTCGTTCAAGACCATGTTCATCCAAGATTATATTCACTCAAGACTATATTTATCCAAGATTATATTCATCCAAAATCATACTCATTTAAGACTCATTCAAGTTCATTCAAAGAGACCGAATCAGAGATTGTACCCAAAATCTTTTGAAATTAATACAATTATATTTCTCCACTAATTTCTTGTTTTTATTTATTTTAGACTCGGAAAATTGTGTTTACACGAGTGCTTGGATTATATTAAAAATGTCAGTTAACTTTCTAAAAAAATTTTAAAATGTCACTAACTTTGAAAATGTGTCATAATTGTTATTGAACTTTCCTAAAAGGTAATAAAATGCTACTTTTACTTGCTATAGTAGCTTCACATATATAAAACTTGTCATTGATATTTAGGCTAAATTGCCACTTCTTTTTTTCAAAAAGTTAAAAAATGTTACTATCATCAATTAAATAGAAAATGTCATCATCTTTCATTTTTTTAATTAATATATAAAAATATTCAAATTTCCTGCTAGCAAATAAAAACTTTATGAATAAACCTCATAATTATGATTATTTGTTTTACAATTATGATTTTATGTAGTAATGTTGATTTTTTTATGTTTTCTCTGTTAAATTTAATTTAACTTAATTTATATTTTATGTTTAAAATATTATAATAATATTCTTTTTATAATTTTTTCTGTATCACCTTTGCCTTATTGTAAAACCCCGAAAAATTCAAAGGTGTTAACCGCCTGAGTTCTCTCTTCTTCCCTCTCTCTCTCTCTCTCTCTCTCTCTCTCTCTCTCTCTCTCCCAATCTGCTCCCTCTCCTCTCTTTGTCACCTCGTGTCGCCGCCTAGAACACCACCAGACAATATCGTCCCGACGTCAGACGACCACCGCACTACCACTGCTGCCCGCTGTTGTCGTTGACATCGCCCAGAACGAGGAGGAAAAGGACCAGACTTTGTTCGCTGCTGCTATTAAGCCCAGACCCGACACCGCCGACAGCCCCGGCGACAACTGCCGCTCCTGATGCCGCCCGACACTGCTGCCATCGTCGCTGCCGTTTGGCTGCCGCCAGCAACTGCCTGCGGCCCAGCCAACCACCCTATCCTCTAGTATAAACCCTAATTCATTGTTTTTCTTTTCCTTTTTGTATTACTATTATTATTATCATTACAATTTATATTATTTCCGTGTAGGTCAGAATTAAATACATGTAAATACTGTTGTTATAAGTTCTGATTATACTAAACCTTATGATTGTTGTAGTTTTAATTATTAGATTTGCTAATATGTGAATAGTATAGTATGTGATATGTAACTCATGTTTAGGGTTTATTAATGTTATTGTATGCATGAAATAATGAAATGCACTGGGGTTAGTTGAATTTATTTGGTTGCTTTTATTTGAATTATGATGCATGTAATTGGATTAATATAGTAGGGTTGTGTTTAACCTTAAATGGTTTCATGTTCATTAGCAGGTTAAATTATAGTGTTGTTTTATGAGTATTAGAATTTTAAAGTTAAGTATTGCTTTTATACTTAAGATTATGTTGTAACTCCTTAAAAGTTATGTTGTGTGTGCTTTAAAAGTGTTTTAAAATCCCTTTTATTGTTTATAAGTTTATAATGTATTATGGTTAGTAAAGTTTCAAACTTTATTTAATTATATTGTTATTATGTGCTTATATTACGATTACGTTATTTTTGTTTAGGGTTTAGGGTTTTAAAACAAAAATAACGTATAGAAAAACAAAAATAACGTAATCGTAATATAAGACATGGAGAAAACATCTTTTAACACTCCGTGGGGAACCTTTTGCTATGTTGTTATGCCACTTGGGCTAAAGAATGCCGGTACTACATATCAGCGCACTATCACTACTTTGCTCCATGATATGACCCACAAGGAGGTAGAAGCATATGTGGATGATATGATCGTAAAATCTGAAAGGCGTAAAGATCACATCCCTAACTTGCGCAAGTTTTTCCTTAGGCTTTGCTAGTATAACATGAAATTAAATCCGCAAAAGTGTGCATTCGGGGTAACCTCGGGGAAGTTGTTCGGGTACATTGTCAGCCAATGAGGGATTTTGATTCGTCCATGATCAAAGTTATTTAGGATATGCCGTCGCCTCAAATGGAGAATGAGATTCACAGTTTCCTAGGGCGAGTTCAATATCTGAGCAGGTTCATTTCCAAGCTCACCATGACTTTGTGAGCTATTGTTTAAGAAACTGAAGAAGGGTGCAAATGTTGAATGGGATGACTAGTGTCAAGCAATGTTTGACAAAATCAAGGCCAACTTGACCAGTCCGCCAGTGCTAGTTCCGTCTGTGGGTGGAAAGCCGTTACTACTCTATTTCACCATAAATCAAGGAGCAATGGGCGCCATGTTGGCTCAGAAGGTTGACAATTTGGGGAAGTCTATATACAACATCAGCAAGAAGTTTTCAGGGTGTGAATCTCGTTATTCTAAGATAGAAAAGATGGCCTTAGCCTTGGTTTGCTCTACGAAGAAGCTCCTCCATTATCTGTTGGCACACACTGTCTATGTGGTTGCGGCATGCAATCCAGTGAAATAAATCATGGAGCAACCCACTGTGAACAGCAGGATTGCACGATGGGTGGTCATGTTATCTGAATTAGACCTTCATTTTCAACATCAGAAATCTATAAAAGGTCGAGCAGTTTCTGATTTTCTGGCTGAACTCCCGACAGAGGACCCTAACACTGGGGGCTTGGGGTTTAATGATGAGCAGGTGTTCCAAGTGGAGGAGGAGACTTGGAAATTGTACTTCGATGGTGCTGCAAATCAAATGGGGTGTGGAGCCGGGGCTCTGCTGATATCTCCTGAAGACTTACATTTTCCGTTGGCAGTTAAGCTGGATTTTGACGCCACCAACAATGCTGCTGAATATGAAGCTTGCATCTTGGGTATATATACGGCTCTAGAAATGGGTATTGAGAGATTACGAGTGTTTGGAGACTCCAGTTTGATTGTCAACCAGGCAACTAGTGTTTGGAAAGTGAAGAGTGAGTCTTTGGCATTAAATCAACAACACTTATCTGACTTGGCCAGGAGATTCAAGCACATTGAGTTCAAATATCTACCAAGAAGTCACAATGAATTAGGAGATGCCTTAGCTAAGCTATCATCTATGGTGGCAATGCCGGAAACGGATCAAACTTTGGCAGTTGTAGTGGAGAAGAAAGTTCAGCCCGTCCACTTGTAACCTTTAATGATCAATACCATCAATCCTAAGGCATGGTTCTTTGATATCTACACCTTTTTGAAGAGTGGTGCCTACCCACCAGGTGTTGGGCACCGAGCTCGGAGGGCAATCCGATTGGTGGCCACACAATATTGCATCATTCAGGATCGTTTGTACAAAAAGGTTGCGACTGGCATAAATCTGTTGTGTGTTGATGAAGTAGAAGCCGAAGAGCTGATGAAATCAACCCATGGAGGAGAGTGTAGGCCACATATGAATGGGAGGATGTTAGTAAAGAAAATCCAGCGAGTAGGGTATTTTTGGTATACGATGGAGTCGAATTGTCTTCAGTTTGTGAGGAAATGCTCAAAGTTCCAAGAATATGCTGATCTCAAGCATCAGCCATCGTCTTACCTAACCACTTTGGCCTTGCCTGGCCATTTTCAGTGTGGGGTATTGACATTATTGGAAAAGTGTTGCCTCAACGCACAGGAGGTCATGAGTATATGCTAGTAGCTGTAGAATCTTTAACTAAGTGGGTAGAAGCTGCTTCTTATGCAAAGATTACCTCGAAACATGTCGCCAAGTTCATGCTGAAGAACATCATCTGCAGATATGGGGTACCACATGAGGTGGTTAGCGACAATGGGAGCCATTTCATGGGTGAATTTTCCACTCTTTTGGGTAAGTACAAGATCCAACATCATCATGCTTCTCCCTATTGGCCATAAACGAATGGAGCAGTTGATGTTGTGAACAAAACTTTGGTGAAGATCATTAAGAAGATGGCGGTCACTTATAAGGATTGGCTTGACAAACTCCCTTTCGCATTGTTGGGGGTATCGCACTTATATTCGAACTGCAACTGGGGCTACACCCTACTCTTTGGTATATGGAATGGAGGCAGTCTTGCCTGTGGAAATTGCTATTCCTTACCTGAGAATCATCGCCAAGAGCCAAATTCCTGAAGCTGAATTGGCTCGAGCCAAGTATGAGGAGTTAACCTTGTTGGACGAACGCCGACTCCGCGCTTTACACAACATTCAGCTCTATCAGAGTCGAATCACTCGTGCATTTAATAAGAAGGTCAAAGATCGAGATTTGATGGAAGGTGACCTAGTGTTACAAGAGATGAGGTCTGCTCATCAAGATCCTCGCGGCAAGTTTGCCCCGAATTGGAAGGGAATTTATGTCATTATCTCCATTACACCTAGAGGTGCTGCTCGTTTAGCGACCCCTAAGGGAGAAGAGCTCATTCAACCTGTGAACCTGGAACAGTTAAAGAGGTATTATGTCTAAGCTACTAAGGGTTAGTACTCTTAGCTACTTAGACATACGTTACTTTATAAAAGCAAGCAACCGAATTTCCAACAGGCCACTTGCTTATGAGAGAAAGAAAAAAAAAAGAAAAAAAGAAAAAAAAGAGTGAAAAGCTATAGAGTGGCTGACTTGAAAACCCTTTGGGCAAATCAGGCAAAGGGAGAGTAAAAAAAGAAAAAAAAATGAGGGACTAACTTGAAAATCCTTCGGGATGAGTTAGGTAAAAGGAGAGATTACAAGTGTTGCTGCCGAAAATACAAGGACTGACAAGAAGAAGATCATAGCTCGTGTTAATTCTTGTAAAACAAAATGAAATGTATTACTTCTCATATCAATAAAAGAAGTACACTCTTGTTCGATACATTTTTGTTTTACTAATTTTAATAAAGGAAAAGCATCAAATTAAAAATACATAGCATACGCATTCGTTCCTACAATTATTCCATCTCTCTTCTCTCCATGCTACTTACTAGATAGTTGTTAAGTCCTAGTTCGAGTCGGAGTCCTTAGACCCGTTAGTGCTCGCTTGACAAGTCTTGCTTGATTTTCCTTCCTTAGGGTAAGATCCTTTTTGGCTAGAATCTGACCCTGATTCCCCGACGATAATGACGCTTTTTAATTTCGGAGTCTCCCCGCGGGGGGGGGGGGGGGGTGTGAAAGGGCACGCTTCTCACGCCATTGTGCTGCACCGATGGTAGTAGCCAACCAACTTCGATATCCGTCGGTCGATGAAGAGGAAATCCGATGAGGCGGTGGAACCTCTACTCCTGCGCGCTTCTTCCAATATTTAATCCATGATTCGACCACCGAGCCTTGGAGATGAGTAAGGTCGGGAATTTCATATGAGAGTAAAGGAATATCTTGTAATCGACCCATTTGGCGCATGACCCGGTCGGGGAAGTAGTAGGTGAGTTCTCCGAGGCCCAACAAAGTGATATGAACCGTTTTGCTAGAATGGTTGGAAGCATGGGACCTTCCACCATTGAATCTCTTTGTGATTCTTCAAAAAGATCACCCACTCATCAAAACTGCGACGCGCATCGAATTTCCTTTTGCGTTGGCAAAAATGGACTAACTCTGAGGGAGTTATAGGAGAAAACACCATGCTGAGGTGTTCCAGAAGCCATATATGAGGAGAGAAGAAATGTAATAAGAGTCTTGGTTGCAACAAAACAAAAAAAAAAAAAATACAACCAAGGGGAAATCGACAAAATTGATTCCACATGGATTATTTAAATAATTCATGCAAAATCAAAAGAAAAAGAAAAAAAAGAAACAAAGAGAAAAAAAAATGAATGTGTCGATACTTACTTGCAAGGTGAGAAGGCTTCCTCAAAAGGACAGTATAGAGCTGTTCGGTTTCGTTCCGAGCCGAATTCTTCTCTTATTTAGGGTGTTTTTACGTGTTCTAACCCCAGTTTATTTGTTAGTTAATATATTTTCTTAGTTTTGTAGAGAAATAAGATATTGAGCCAAAATCAAGCCAAAACGGAGCAAAATCCACCAAGTAAGGAGAAAAGAAGAAGGATGAAGAGGCAGCAAGGCAACTCGCCCGAGTCAGGGTTTGACTCGACCGAGTCGAAGGTCTGGAAACCATCAAATTTCCTAAACTTCAGCCAAGGGAAGGAGACCACCAGAATGGTGACTCGCCCGAGTCAGCCTGCTGCGCACATGGGAAAGAGAGGCAGAAAAAGTCAATCTCCAAGAGGCAGAACACTGACTCGCTTAAGTCAGTAGGGTGACTCGCCCGAGTCACCCAGTTTTAATGTGTATAATTTGGGATTAAGATGCTGCGTTTTGTGTAACAAACTGGGCTTAATATATATACTCTCAGCTGCGTTTTTATTAGTAGTAATCTTTTAGCCTAGTTTCTATTGTTATTTACTTAGCTTTTATTGCTTTCAAGTTGTAATCTCCTTTCTCTCTCTTAGGTTTTCATTGTCTTGTTCGTTTATGCTTTCATTTTAGTATTTCTTGTTTTGATGATTAAGTTAGCCATAATCCAATCCAATTTTAGTGAGGAGGAGGGCTAAGGGTCACAAATTCCACTCATAAGTGGGAATTTGGGGATTCTTAGTAATCCAATCCACGATTTTCTCGTTTGTTCGGGGGAGAATCAAGCCAAGGTAGAAGATTAAAAGTATTCGGTCATCAAAGGTATAATTTCCTTGCTTTCAATTGCTTTGTGATTCTAGTTTCCTTGATTGTTTTTTAGTACTACTTGATTCATGTTTTAATGCTTTCTTATTACTTGCTTTTTATTGCTTTTGGGTGTTGATTGTTGTTATGCACACCTAGGTTAGATTTAATTGCTTACCTTTACTTTATTTATCGCTTTCTGTATTGGGAAAAACCTTGACAAACCAAAACTCCCAAGTCATACCAGGCACCCATCCCTGAGATCGACAACCTTACTTTACCACAATTTACGCAACCGAACAATGGCGTCGTTGCCGGGGATGGTGTTATTTGGAATAT
Source organism: Portulaca oleracea (assembly GCA_029582165.1). Classification (NCBI taxonomy): domain Eukaryota; kingdom Viridiplantae; phylum Streptophyta; class Magnoliopsida; order Caryophyllales; family Portulacaceae; genus Portulaca; species Portulaca oleracea. The sequence continues at coordinate 20,055,059 of CM055890.1, forward strand.
TAGGTTATTGGCCGGTTTGTTTGTGCATAGTGAGAATCGTTATTTGCTTTGATCGATTAGTGTTAAGTTAAAACCACTAAAAATTGAAAAATAGAAAAACCAACAAAAAGAGAGAAAGTGCGTCAAACCGTAGGATGGGTTCGTGTTCCGGAGACCAAAAGACTGGTTAGAATAGAGACACCTTTAGTAGACTTGCCTAGAATGGGTGAGGAAGAACCGAGGGTAACCTTGAGCGACCAGCTCTATCCTTCATACGACCCACCTCCATCATGTTTTGTGTTACCGACCTTACCTTAGGAGGTTACCTTTGATCCCAGACAGTATCATACTCACAATCTTCCCCTTTTTACTGGGATGGGGTTAGCTCTTTTATGGACAGCGGAGTACAAGGAATATCTTAGTATGGTCACACCACCAGGAGTTCCCTTAGACTATGTCTTGCTTAAGTACTGGCCCTTTGCCTTGCATGATTTCGCCAAACGATGGATGTATAGTATTAAACCTAGGTCAATAAACTCGTGAGATAGCTTCCTGAAAGTGTTTATAAAGAGGTAATTCCCGAATTCTTTGGCTGTTCAATTGAGAAATTCAATCTTGAAGTTTAGACAGGATACGGGGGAGCCCTATTGGAAAGCATTTGAGCACTTTAAGAATCTTTTGTCTCAGTTCCCTTATCATGATTTCGATCTAGTTAGAAGTTTAGACCCAATTTTGTGTCTAAATAACGCCTTAATTCTTAGGCTTTTGACTCGTTTCGTGTTTATTTTCGTGCTTTTTAGTATGTTTTTGGTTATTTTGTAGGTTTTGGTGTTTTTACTCAAAACATAGCAAAAAGGGCTATTTTAGAGTTTTTTTTGGTGATTTCCCGAACCGAGCCGGACCGAGAGCCGAGACGAAATTGACCCGAGACCTCTTTCCCTTCATTTGGTGCTAATAAGTGAGGTAACACCCGCTACGACCCTTGTAGCGGGCGTTACATGCCTTTGGAATGAAGGAAGGAACAAAAGGAAGAAAAGAGGAGGGTAGCCCCCGCCACCCTGGGCGTGGCACCCGCTACCCCTGGCAGCCAGAATGTCGCCTGTGGTTTTCGCAGGGTAGCGCCCGCCACCTTGCCGGTAGCGCCCGTTACCCTCCTGGACTGCGGGAGACCGCACCTGTAGTCTCCTAGATCGCACCTGCGGTAGATCGAAGCGAAGAATCGCCAAGGAGTTTTCGCAGGGTAGCGCTCGCCACCCTGCTTGTGGCACCCGCTACCATCGCTGGACAGCCAGAGACTGACCTGTGGTATCCTAGACCGCACTGGCGGTCTCCCCCTTTTCTGCGCGTATTGATCGGCTTGTGCACTGCGTTTTGGCCAACTGTTTTCTCTTGTATATATACTCCTCTTTGACGATTTCTTAGGGGGATCCAATTCTAATGACTTAGACATTATTTCCAGCTTTGTATTAGTGAGTTTTAGTGAGAGATTAGCCTTAATTATTCTAGGGTTTTGGTGTATTTTTGGTGTGATTCAAGGATTGAAGATTCAAACAATTGAGAGATTGTTGCATTATCATTCCCTTTGCTTTTCTTTGTTCATCTACAGCATTTTGATAAGTTTTCTCTTCCCTTAACTCTTTTATTAATTGCTTTGCTAATTACTTTGTTTGCTCTTTAATTGCTTTGCTTGTTATTTTCATTGTTTTGTTTGTTCTTGATTGTTGGATGTTAGAAATCATGTTTAGGTTTGGTTTGGATGTTGTTAGCATAGTTTTTATCATGATTAGTGGGTAGAAACCCTATGGGTTAAGGGGTAATTAAGGATGTGAATGGGTGATTAGACATGGGTTAGCAATTTTAGTGAGTAATTAGTTGGGAAATCAATTTCCCACTCCTTTCCTTCCCTCAAGCAGGATGTATTTGGGTCCGAAAGCTCCCGAATACATCCAACACTTGTGTGGAAGGTTGTAGTCGGGATAGTTAATGCTCACCCACAAAAGTGGAAGGAGTTTAACTAGGGAATTCCGTTTCATTAACCCTCCGGGTCCATGGTGGACTTTGGGGAAGTTAATTCGGACTATCCTCGAAAGAGGAAGCTCGGTGGGTATTTTCTAACGGAATTGCCACTTGATTCTCCCTCCTTATTATTCCCTTGTTGCAAAATCCATTTCCTCATCCCCGTTTGCATCCTGAAAAGCCTCAGAAGCCCATTTCCTTCCCTTGACCGACCTTAGCTTTGTTTCTCGCTTTGTGACCCCTTCAAACCGATATCCTTATGCTAGCAATCTCATCCCGACCTCAGACTGAGTTTCTATGACCAAGGCCCCTAGCTCCTCGAGAAGAACGATATAAAAACCGGGGTACAAAAACCACGTTGCACAAAATGGCGCCTGTAGACACTGAATTTTGTACCGGGACAAGTATACAAATCAGGAGCAACAAGAAAAGAGGCTAGAAGGAAAGCCAAGCCACAGGGCCTCCACCAATCAAAAGCTATCGGGCCAACCTACTATAAAAACATTCATTTTCCACCATTTCCACATACATATGCCCACCATTTCGAATCTCATTTTTCCACAAGTCTTGTTGGCCCTAATTCTTTTGATGAGAGTAAAGTACACATCATAAGCTTTCCAACGCCTTTTGAATTGCCTCAATCGGAGTCCGCATGAAATAGTTATTGTCGTTCGAAATTGCACTTAGCAATTTCAAAACCCACGCGGGTTTTAATAAATCTCAGGCCCAGAACAAAGGCAGCCCAGAAGCGGAGCCGGCCCAGAAGCTATAAAACCCGCACGGGTTTTCTCTTGACCAAGACGCGTCGTTTTGATCAGTCCACGTCAGCGATCCGCGTGAAAGATAGAAAACCCGCGCGGGTTTTCTCTTCCAAAAGCTGGCGCCAAAAATACCATGCAGACCCCTTGATTTTAGCTCACGTGGGATTGACTTTGCCTTGAATTTTCATAACCCGTGCGGGTTATCTAATTGCATGGGATAGGGGGCATGATCTTAGGGGTATGTTCCCCCTCCATTTCCCTCCAAATCACTACCTCCTTACCTATAAATACCCCCTCCATTCCATTCATTTTCACCAACTAACACCATTATTCTACTTAAACTCTCACCAACTACTCTCATAAACCACCTCTATTACTCTCATTTCATCAACTATCACCCTCTACTACCCTTACTCTCCTAAACTCTCATTATACTATCATCATTCTCATATCACCATTCCCCTTACTCTACCAAAATCATCACTCATATACTATCTTACTACCATTCTCATACTCATCCACCAAGTCAAAGGAAGTCAAGGTGTTTCGATCGGCACATTCGGGCTCCTAAACCAACGTGGTTCGCCTTTACATTTCTTTTCGTTATTGTTATTTTAATCATGTAATTTGTACTTTATTTTACATTATATGTGCAGGTTTTGTAAACCAAAAACCCCATTATTTATATTGCATGTTAAGAATATAAACTTGCGAAATTAATTAAACTTCTCCCCGCTCAATTTCATTTTAATGTCGATTTTAGTAAAGTCTGTTTTCTAACAGGTAAATTCGAGAATTCTTATAATTCTCGAATTCGTAACCTTACCCCCGGACTTAGAATCGGGTTTCCGTAGACCGGAGTTATTTTCATTTATTTTATGGTTTGTCGGTTTCCTTAAATCGGTTGACGACTCTTTTATTCTTTTTATAATCCGTTTAACTATTTAATCATAGAATTTGCACTAAAAATAATTAAAAATGACTTAACATTTGCCATTCATCACATTCAAGGCTAAAGCCAAGAGAAAATGGGCCATGAAACTATAAAACCCGCACGGGTTTAACCGTTTCTAACTCATTTTCTCTGGCCCAGGAAAGCGGACGGCCCAGCCCAAGTCCGACCAAAACCCGCGCGGGTTTTGATAGTTCTTGGCGGTCCGGTTGCTTTCCTTTGGGCCTGAGTTTGTTGTTTGGGCCGGTTTTAATTTATATTTAATATATTTTTGGCGTAATTTCAAGTATTTAAATAATAAAAACGGATTTGTAAAATAAATAAAATTTCTTCCCCCGAAAATGAATTTCGAAAATAAAAATATCCTTATTTAAGGATTAAGCAACCTTAGTCGGCTCCCGATCACTTAAGTAGCGCATCCGAAACAATTTCCCCGAACGGGAATTTTCCGGGTCCTACAGATTGGCGACTCCACTGGGGACTTAAACTTAAAAAGAGGATAAAACTTGAAAAAATCGAATTAATTTGAAAATTTAAAAGGGAGAAGTTGATTATTTTCGTGATTTTATAATTCTTTTTAGGCATTCTTTGCATACCGGGCCACTAATCGCGTCTTTTGACACGTTAGCACAAAGGCGACGGTTAAGTTATACCTAGGTGATTCCCTCGAGAGTGGGCGGGCCACTACTTGTGGGATGCACTCTACATCGCCAAGCATTTGGTCCCCTCTCTCCCCGCGTTACACTCAAAGGACTTCCTTGAAGTTCTTTGAACAATACCTCACACTCCTTACCTAAGGGTATGGAGCACGGAGATGAAAACGTGCGGTAGGCCATGTAATCCAACCATAGAAAATCCATGAACATAGAACCTTGGTTTAGGGTGTCCCTTTATGTTGTATGCTATGTGCTATGTGCTACCCCTTCCCTTTTTTCTTTTGTTTTAAAGTCAACTCTAGTTTAGAGATTTTGTTCTAGTCCATATAAAATTCATTGGATTGAGAAAATGATTATTTATTAATTAGGATAATTAACCCAAAAGGCATCATGGTTAGCCCAAATGGAAGGGCCCATTTATGTTTGAAGGATTATTTTAATTAATAAATAAAAATTGACTCGCCTTTGATGATATTATATGACCCTTTACAAAATTCTCCTAACGAAGGTCCAAAAAATTAATTAAAAAAGTCCAACAAAGTGAATTGATAGCGTTTTAGACTGCATAATAGTCACTAAGCTTGAGTAAATTAATTTGTCGATTTAATTAATAAATCCATCGCATTTATGGCCGGCCCATTGTTAGGCCCAACCATATTGGATTTGTCAATTAAGCCCATAAATTAATTAAAACTCGCTTATTGTTGGCTTTATTCAGTCCTTTACAATATCCATTTTCCCTGAGTAAATAAATAAAGCTTGTTGTATGCTATGTGTAAATACGAGTTTGTATGTTGGGTCTTTATTAGAGTCGGACCTACTTTGAGATATTGTTTTAGTCTGCGTAATAATCGTTGGGTTGAGAAGAAATAAATTTATAAACTCGATTAATTAACCATTAAATGTTACGATCGGCCTGGTAGTGAGGCCCATCCGTTTTAAAGGTTAATTATCGTTGTTTATCGATTTATTTTAACTCACCTTTGATGATTTTATTCGGCCCTTCTCAATATTCTCTTATTCACGGTCCAAAGAAAATTGATTAATAATCAAACAAAGTCAGCGTGTGTTATTCTAGCCCGCATGACAGTCTCAAGGTTCGAGAGAATAAATTTATAAACTTGATTATTAAAACTAGCAAACCCATGGTTGGCCCGTTGTTAAGCCCATCCATGGTGGAATTAATAATTGAGTTTATAGTTCTGTTTTAACTCGCTTTTTGACGGCTTTATTCGGTCCTTTACAACATCCACTTTCCTTAAAGTTAAATAAATGTGTTGGGTCACAATAATAAAAAAAAAAGAGTGTCAATGTGTTAAGCATTATTTTAGTCCGCATAATAGCCAACATAGCTTGAGTTGTCTGAGTTGTTGGGCCAAGTTACGGATTCCCTTAAAACGGTCGGCCTGTGGATTAGGCCCATCCGAATTGAGAAACACTGACTTGTATCTTTCGACTTATGTCGACTCGCTATATTTGACTTTATCCGGCACTTTATAATACTCCTGTTGTAAAAAGCGTTGTTGTTTGTCTTAAGGATCATATGAAGGTTATGACCCACGCAACCTATTGTTTCCCGAGTCAGTATATAGGTGTCTTACAATAGTCCTGGATGAGTCTTTGCTTCAGAGTCTACATGTAAATATTTTTTAGTCTTTAGAAAGTCTCGTACAAGGTCATGTCATATATGCGTTTTGTTTTGAAGTCTAAACCTGGGTCATGGGTGAGTCTCTAGTCTAGGTCATAAGTGAGTCTTTTCCTTGGTTAATGTGTGCTTGTCTCTTTTAAAAAGTCCAGTGTAAACCCAGGTCATGGGCGAGTCTTTGTTTTAGAGTCAGGATATGAATGTCTTTTTCTTTAGATAGTATCATATAAGGTCTAGGATGAATCTTTGTGTTAGTGTCTGTATGTAAATGTCTTGCATTCTTTAGAAAGTATCATATGAGGTCTAAGATGACTCTTCGCGTCACTATCTGCATGTAAGTGTTTTGCATTCTTTAGAAAGTATCATATAAGATCTAGGATGAGTCTTTGTGTTAGTGTCTGCATATATGTGTCTTGCATTCTTTAATAAGTTTCATACAGGTTCGTAGGGTATGGGTGAGTCCTTTTCCAGAGTCAACATATGAATGTCTTGCATTATAGAAGTCTCATATAGGGTCTAAGTCATCCAAACCCATGCCATGGGTCAGTTGTTGAGTTGTTTCTCGAGTTAGAATGTAAGTGTCTTTCATTCTTAGGAATTCTCGTATAAGGTCAAAGTCATGGGCAAGTCTGTGTCTAGAGTCATCATCTAAATATCTGTCTTTTTTTATAGAAGTCTAGTGCAAACTCATGTCATGGGTAAGTCGTAAGTCATTTTCTTGAGTTAGCATGTAAGTGTGTTGTCATTCTGAAAGTCTCATATAGGTTCATAGGTCATGAAAACCCATGTTATGGGTGAGTCTTTTCTCAAGTTGGCATATCATGTGAGTGTCTTTCTTTAGTAAGTCTAATGTAAACCTATGTCATAAGTTAGGATTTCCGGGTCAGCATATAGACATTTGCACTTTAGGAGGTCTCATATAGAATTTATGACATGTAGTCCCATGTCGTGGGTCAGTCTTTTCCTTGAGTCGGCATGTAGAGGTCTTGCATCCTAGGAGGTCTCATGTAGATCAGTTAGCACTTTCAAACCCATGTCCTGGGTGAGTATCTCACGAGTCAGCATATAGGCAAAGTCCATATAGGTCATTTAGGTCATGCATGCATTGGGATGGGTGTTTCTTCATTTGTCTAGTGTCAAGTTCAAGGCATGAGCCAGTAATGAAAGGGAATTTTTGGGATGATGAGAAATTTTGCATCTACCATAGATCCCGAGGGAACAACATAGAGCATTATTAGACTTTCGAGCACATGATCCAGTCAGGGAAACTGCCCCCACCGAAAGCAGCATAGAGGACCAGACATAACATGGATTCCCCATAAGAGGACAAGAAGGGCACATCATCAAAGGAGCTTTAGAAGTAGCTACTAGTTGTCAAGCATTTCATGCTCAGAGTCAGTTCTTCATTCATTTTTTTTCCTCTTATTGCTATGTGATCAAACAGAATTTCGCTTGTGTTTTTTGCTTGAGTTGAGAAGTTCTCTCATCTATACATCATCCATACACACCAAGTCTGACAAATTTCCTTTTCTCTTATCCTTCCATCCTTACTGTATACCTCGTTCCTATCTTTTATTTTATCGAATCCAAGGTTTAATTAAAGAAAAAGAAAAAAAAGGAGAGAAGTCAGTCTGCACTCATCAAGCAGGCTGGGCAAAAGGAGAGAAGACCAAAATCATCAGTCTCTTGAAAATGGACATCTCTATGCTCTTAGACTAGCAGCCCAACCAAATGTGCCAAGGACAGGGGGCTTGAACCCAACCTTCATTTCACCACCTTACCCTCATCTTTTCATCCAATCCCGACTTACCACCTACCACTCACATCTTTGACCTCTCCATCAAACCTCAACCTTTTTCAAACCCTTAACCCAATCCAAAAGGTGTGCTATGACCAAAGGAGAATAGGAGTCAACCCATGAGGAAGAAGTTTGAAGGAAAAAAAAAAGAAAAAAAAAGAAACCTTAGCCTTGACCAACCTGGTCATTCTCCTCATGACCAATCCATATCTACCCAAAGCCAAAAGGTGTGTTGTGACTAATGTCATCAGAAATGCGAACAGGAGTCAATTGCATGGAGAAGAAAGTCGAAAAAAGAGCAAAAAACAAAAAAAAAAGGTGAAAAAAGTGAAAGCAAAAAAGCCAGAAAAATGGAGTTGAAAAAAAAAGAAGTTTAGAAGGAAATGAAACAAGAAAAAGGAAGAAAGAAAGAAAAAAAGGGATTAGAGGAGAATAAGTGAGAATGCGAAAATAAGAGTCACGCATACCTCAAAAAATCTCGTCTCAAACCTTCACCTCATTCATTCATGCACCTCAGCCTTCTATAACCTTCACAAACCTTTCATATGAACCCTCAAAACCTTCATAGCCGTTAAGCTTTCCTCGAGGCACTATCCATCAAAGTTGCGCTTAAAGAACTACGACTGGCCAGATTCCACCTTGGATACGTAGGAAAACCTCTTTGAGGCCCGGCGGCTGCAAGGAGAATCCTTTGTCCTCAAAATGTTGGTCTTTTAGAGGGAAAAAAAAGAGAGGCTAGCTTGAAAACCCGTCAGGGCAGGTTAGGCAAAAGGAGAGTGAGAGAATTAGAGAGGCTAGTCTGAAAACCCATCAGGGCAGGATAGGCAAAAGGAGAGTAAACCTTGGATTTCATCATCATCAACCCTCCATCTTCCTTCCGTCAGACTTGGACATCATTCCATAACCATGTTCCAACCTTTTCCCAAGAGATGACGTCTTACCCCATTTGACCATCTCTTCACCCTTTCAAGACATGATCATTCTTGAGTGTCTCCCTATCTCATTCATCAATAAAGTCTCATCTACCATCCCTTTCAACCCTTTCTCAAGAGATGATGTCTATCCCACTTGACCATCTCTTCTCCCTTTCAAGACACGATCATTCTTAAGTGTCTCCACATCCCATCTCTTTCCCTAAACATTTCCTAACCAACCCTTTAATCCCATCTCCCCCTTTGAGGACTTTTTCAGCTCAGCCTTTAATGTAAGTGTGAGGCTCTATTCTTAATGCCCACTCTTAGCACACCTAAGTGTGGTTTACTTCTCAGCAAGAGTGAAAGCCGTCCACATCAGATCAGCGACTAACTAACAACCACATGATCATGAACAAGACTCAGAAACAAGCTACTCTAAACTGGGGGCTCGCGCTACCTTTGTGACATCGTTCAAAACATTTATCGGAGATAGCTTACGCCCTTTCCTACAAGGTCTTACATCTTCATAGACGTCCTAATGGTGGTCTCATCAAAGAGAAAAAAAAGAAGAAAAAAAAGAAAAAAAAAGAAAAAAAAAGAGAGAGAAAAGAGGGGTTAACTTGAAAACCCTTTGGGCAAGTTAGGCAAAAGGAGAGATTGAGTCTCATTACCAAGGACTATGCCTCCTCCTATTCTATGGTCCCCATGCATCATCTCATCAATCCACATCGAAACTGGGGGCTTGTAAATCTCCAAGGTGCTCTCCAAAGCAGGATAGTGTCATCAATAGTCTACGCCAAACCGGGGGGCTTACCATACATCAGCATACATTTGCAAGCAATCAAGGTCATCTACATGATCATTTGAGAAGCACATTCTTCAGGCCTGTTGCCTCCATCATCGTTCCTTGTTCCGTGGATCGAAACATTACTCATCCTGAATTTTCCTGAAATTCCTCACAGGTGGCCTTGACCCTTAGGAGGTCTTAGTCTTAGGAAAGCCTTGTCTTAGAAAATCATTGTCCAAGAAAATCTTTGTCGGGAGGTTGCCTGCATTGTATGTGTAGAATAGTATAAAAGCATCATGCATCTATCCTGTCCAAGCATAATAGGTTTTCATTGCATCCAATGTCATGATAGAGTCTCATAGAGTCAGTTTGTCTTGCATAAAATCAGTCTGTCGTGCATAAAGTCAATAGTCATGCATTGCATGTATAGAGGTATGAAGCATCATATGTGTATCTTGTCTAAGCATAATAGGTTTGCATTGCATCTATAAGTCGTGTCAGGCTTCATTGAGTCAATTTGTCATGCATCAAGTCAGTCTGTCATGCATTAAGTCAGCCTGTTGTGCATTGAGTCAGTTTGTCATGCATTGAGTCATCACAGTATTGAGTTAGTCCACATGCATTGAGTCACCACAGCGCTGAGTCAATCTGTCATGCATTGAGTCAGTTTGTTGCGTATCGAGTCAGTTTTTCGTACATAATGTCGATGGTCGTGCATGAATACATGAGTGCATGAATGCTTGTGTCAAAAACAAAACAAAAAAAATTGCATTGTTTGTGCAAGAGTTTAGTAGACTAGTTGCATGCATACCCGCACATCTGAAAATGAAAAGAAAAAAATAAGAAGGAAGTGCCATATCATTGGGGGGCTGTTCAAGCCCAATCAGATCGGTCGACATGGTTTCTAGTCACTGAGAGCAAGATTAGAGCAATCTCTAATCCAACTCTTGCTGGACAAGTTAGCATCCAGTCAAGTGCATGCATACTCATCGAGAAAAGAAGGACAATCAAAGGCTCACACTTGACTACTAATCATTAAGAGCAAGATTAAAGAAATCTCTAATCACACTCTAGATGACTTCTATCTATCATCCGAAGCTTATCTTCATGATGATCTTCCAGTTTGCCAGGGACGCCACTGACATAATCATCCGCATCGGGAAAATCCGATCTGCCTCGGGAAAAGTAGGAAAATCCGATCAACCTCGGGAAAATCTGTTGGGCACCATCAACATCGGGAAAATCCGATAGGCATCATCGACACCGGGAAAGACTGGTCATCGACGGAAACAAAAGAGAAAGGGAGATCATCCGTGATCAATTTGCCAAACAGGGAGTCATCACAGACACCAGGTCGCCGCTAAAAGGCGTCATCATCATCCACCTTCCGGTTGTCACATAAAAGGGCACCGACATCATCCATCATCCGGCCGCCACATAAAAGAGCGCCGACAGCATCCACCTTCCGGTCGCCACATAAAAGAGCACCGACAGCATCCACCCACACAACCCAAAACTGATGGCCCAAAGACTGCGGCCCAAGGGTTCCTAAAATTCAGGTAAAAATCTGAACCCATTTGCATTTCCGAAAACTAATACTTCATTTTCTTGTGATTTTCAGGTTGCCACATAAAAGAGCACCGTCATCAGGTTGCCACATAAAAGATCACCATCATCAAGTTGCCACATAAAAGAGCACCAACATCCAGTAGCCACATAAAAGAGCACCATCAGCGACAATCGTTCAACGGTTGCCACCTAAAGGCCTCCAACGATGTCGTCAGTGGCAGTCGTCCAACGGTTGCCACTTAAAGGCCTCCAACGATGTCGTCAGCAACAGTCATCCAACGCGTTCCACATAAAGGTCTCTAACGATGTTAGCAACAACAATCGTTCAAACGGATGCCATATAAAGGCCTCCAACGACATTCTCAGCATCAGCCGTCCAATGGTTGCCACCTAAAGGTTACCGACGACCTCATCATCAACGTCAGTCGTCCAACGGATTCCACTTAAAGGTCTCCAACGACATTCTCAGCATCAGTCGTCCAACGGTTGCCACCTAAAGGTTACCGATGACATCATCATCAGCATCAGTCGTCTGACGGTTGCCACCTAAAGGTTTCCGACGACATCATCATCGACATCTCCAGTCGTCCAACGGTTGCCACCTAAATGTCTCCGACGACATGAAAGCGAGCATCTTCATTTAGGACGCCATTGAAAGGCATCATCTTGCAGAAGACCATCGACAACATCCATCTTCAAGTCAGACGCCAAGCAGTCAGCATCTCAGGCTACTTTGACCTTCGTCCTATTTGGACTCGATCAAAGTGGGGGCTCTCTGTAGACACCAAATTTTGTACCGGGACAAGAATACAAATCAGGAGCAACAAGAAAAGCGGCTAGAAGGAAAGCCAAGCAAATGCGCCTCCATCAATCAAAAGCTATCGGGTCAACCCACCACAAAAACCTTCATTTTCCACCATTTCCACATACATATGCCCACCATTTCGAATCCCATTTTTCCACAAGTCTTGTTGGCCCTAATTCTTTTGATGAGAGTAAAGTACACATCATAAGCTTTCCAACGCCTTTTGAATTGCCTCAATCGGAGTCCGGATGAAAGAGTTATGGTCGTTCGAAGTTGCACTTAGCAATTTCAAAACCCACGCGGGTTTTTAAAAATTCTCAGGCCCAGAACAAAGGCAGCCCAGAAGTGGAGCCGGCCCAGAAGCTACAAAACCCGTACGGGTTTTCTCTTGACCAAGGCGCGTCGTTTTGATCAGTCCACGTCAGCGATTCGCGTGAAAGATAGAAAACTCGCGCGGGTTTTCTCTTCCAAAAGCTGGCGCCAAAAATACCATGCAGACCCCTTGATTTTAGCTCACGTGGGATTGACTTTGCCTTGACTTTTCATAACCCGCGCGGTTTATCTAATTGCATGGGATAGGGGGCATGATCTTAGGGATATGTTCCCCTCCATTTCCCTCCAAATCACTACCTCCTCACCTATAAATATCCCCCTCCATTCCATTCATTTTCACCAACTAACACCATTATTCTACTTAAACTCTCACCAACTACTCTCATAAACCACCTCTATTACTTTCATTTCATCAACTATCACCCTCTACTACCCTTACTCTCCTAAACTCTCATTATACTATCATCATTCTCATATCACCATTCCCTTTACTCTACCAAAATCATCACTCATATACTATCTTACTATCATTCTCATACTCGTCCACCAAGTCAAAGGAAGTCAAGGTGTTTCGATCGGCGCATTCGGGCTCCTAAACCAACGAGGTTCGCCTTCACGTTTCTTTTCATTATTGTTATTTTAATCATGTAATTTGTACTTTATTTTACATTATATGTGCAGGTTTTGTAAACCAAAAACCACATTCTTTATATTGCATGTTAAGAATATAAACTTGCGAAATTAATTAAACTTCTCCTCGCTCAATTTCATTTTAATGTCGATTTTAGTAAAGTCTGTTTTCTAACAGGCGAATTAATTCTCGAATTCGTTACCTTACCCCCGAACTTAGAATCGGGTTTTCGTAGATCGGAGTTATTTTCATTTATTTTATGGTTTGTCGGTTTCCTTAAATCGGCTGGCGACTCTTTTATTCTGTTTATAATCCGTTTAGTTATTTAATCTTAGAATTTGCACTAAAAATAATTAAAAATGACTTAACATTTCCCATTCATCACATTCAAGGCTAAAGCCGAGAGAAAATGGGCCATGAAACTATAAAACCCGCATGGGTTTTACCGTTTCTAACTCGTTTTCTCTGGCCCAGGATAGCAGACGACCCAACCCAAGTTCGGTCAAAACCCACGCGGGTTTTGACAGTTCTTGGCGATCCAATTGCTTTCCTTTGGGTCTGAGTTTGTTGTTTGGGTCGGTTTTAAGTTATATTTAATATATTTTTGGCGTAATTTCAAGTATTTAAATAATAAAAATGGATTTGTAAAATAAATAAAATTTCATCAACCCGAAAATGAATTTTGAAAATAAAAATATCCTTATTTAAGGATTAAGCAACCTTAGTCGGCTCCCGATCAGTTAAGTAATGCATCCGAAATAATTTCCCCGAACGGGAATTTTCCGGGTCCTACAGCGCCGTTGCCGGGGAGCCAGCGCCCCTAGTTTTAGTTTCTTTGTTTTTGGTTATTTGAGATTGTTTTCACGCTAGAAATTAGTTAGTGCTAATCCCAATGAATTTGATGCTTCTATTGGTTCTTGTTGGTGCATGTAGGTACGTCCTAATGTTCTATCAAGCATCATAGGAGGTTTCAAGTCCTAATGGGTGAAGTTCAAGCTGATTCACCCCGTACTCTTTTATCATATGTCGTTCCATCTTCGGGTACGGGAGGCAACCCTATCATTTTACCACTGTAGACACCGGATTTTGTACCGGTATTAGTTTTAGTTATTTGTAAAAATAAGCTAGCCGAGTAGTTTGGTAGCATGCAAGCCCATTTCTTTTCTAGCCCAAGAGCAAGCAAAATAGCCCAGCAGTTACGGTCCAAACCGGCTGAGTACGGTAAGGCCAAAGCCTGCTTCAGCTGGGCAGGAACCCGTCTGGGTTCTGTAAGGCCAAAGCCTGCTTCAGCTGGGCAGGAACCCGTCTGGGTTGCTGGGCTGAGATCCGTCGACGGCTAAACCTAAACCCTAGAACGCACCCCTTACCTCCCCCATTCCACTATAAATTAAACCCTTTTTTCCCTTCCATAGACGCCATGGTATGCTAGAGTATTGACACTAGCATATTCTCTCCATCTCTTCTCTCCTTTTGCATGCTGCTTCACTAAAGGTTAGCCTAGTTGATGTAAAACATGTAGTAATCTATTGAATTCGTTTTTTTTTTTTTTTATTTTGCATGATTTTAATGATAAAATTATGAAATTCATATCTAATTCCTCCTTTTTGTTTTGTTTTACTTTAATTTAATTCTAGTAGAGTCTATTCGTTGAATAGGCGGATTTGATGATTTTAATTGTCAAATCCGTAACCTTACCCCCGAATCCATCTCTGGATTCGCAGGCCGGAGTCTATGTTTAATGGTTTGTTGTTTTTCTCCTAAAAATCAACTGGCGACTCTATTTTTGTGCTTTGGTGTTTACCCTTTTTTATGATTTTTGTGACCTAATTTGTGATTAACGCCAAAGGTAATCTGGCTTGGTTCAATCCATGAACCCAGGCGGGTTCCTGTCCTCTTTTCACTCTCTTTTGTTTCGTCTTTTTATTCGGCAGAACTCGCAGGTGGCGCAAAGAAACCCGTCTTGGTTCACCATGAACTCAGACGGGTTCCTTTGTTGTCTTCCCTTTCCTTTGTTTTGTCTCTTTCTTTCTTCTTTTTTAAAAAGGTGAATCTAGGGCCCGGGCGCATAAATCGTTTTTTTTAACCTGTCAACAAATTTATTCTTAAAAGTTCAACCTTATTTAAGGCTAAGCAATCCTAGTCGGCTCCCAATCATTCCTTAAGTAGCGCCGCGAAAAAAGGTCTTCGATCGATTTTTCGGGGTCTACAGATTGGCGACTCCACTGGGGACTTAAACTTGAAAAGAGGGTAAAACTTGAAAGAATTAAATTTTAGTGTTTTTGTAAAAAAAAGGAGGAATTAATTTATTTCACATTTTTATCATTTTTTTAGGCATATCATGCACTGTGCTACTCTTGGGCCTTTATGGCTGGGGAGCACAAAAGCGTTGGTTTAGGTTTTAAAACTAGGAATCAATCCCGAGAGCGGGAGGTCACTACTTGTGGGATGCACTTACATCGCCAAGCATTTGATCTCTCCTCTCCCCGTGTTACACTCTAAAGGTTTCCTTGAAACCCAAAGAGCAACACCCCACACATTTTTCCTATGAATTCCATAAGGAAAATGCACCGGGGCGAGAACATATGGTACCCTATTCATCTCCCTAAACCTAGAAAAACTCAATCTAAAGCCATGGTTAGGCTCATCCCGCATCCGTATGTCATGTGATTTAACTCGTAAAGTTGAGTCCAAGTGTCTAGCTCGATCATGAGTGGGACGTCATTCTAGCCCGCGTAGGATCAAATGAGAGGCGATCGCCCAAACCTGCACGGGTTTGCCGTGCTCGCCTAGTTGGACCCATCGTGGAATCTCGTCTGCGCCTATTTGAAAGGAGGAATTACTTCAAACCTGCACGGTTTGGGCCTCGCTTTTTCTTCTCCTTCCACATCGGGCCAAACTGCTCGACATCGCAGATCACCAATCCACTTACTATTGATCCTATTCGCCCTTTATGACGCCTCCTTGAGTCAATGTCACCCCGCTACCATCATGCTAGGTCCATATAGAGTTAGGACATGCACTCCCATAAAAGTGGGTGAGTCACCCTTGTGTCAGCATGTAGGCGTCATGACCATGTCCTAGGTTCATATAGGTCCTTTAAGTCATGCATGCATTGGGCGGGTGGCATAAAGGTTCTTTCGAGCACTAGTCAGTTTCCATGCAGGCAAGATAACAGACCATCTCCGAGCCCGCATCCGTGACCCGCAAACCGGCAGGCTCATTCACAATCCCACCTACAGATCGCCTGCCCAATCCAGTGAACCCAGTGAATCCACCATGGTCACTAGTGTGCCTAACCCCCCCTCAGAAAACTGTTGAGACTAATTCCATCCAACGGAGGCCGTAAACCTTTCTTACTTTCAGTTTAACTTGCCTCACTTAGAAAAATCTGGACGAGATCTCAAAAGTTTTTAAAACCTTTTCCTTCAAACCTTCTGATTTTGAGACAAGTTATGAAAGTTGTATCTGACTGCTTTGACTATCTTAGAAAGTATAAATGTGCGTGCCGCAAATCTTTGGGCTAAGTTTAGTTGATTGAGCCCCATCCCGTGAGTCCACATTGCCTAAATTTTGAATTGATCACTTTTATCAATTCCATGATCTCTTGAGTGACTCACCCATTAGTTGCATCTCTAGAACTTGTTTTGCATCTTGCTTGAGACTACGCATTTGCATTGCACACTGTGACAAAATGATTAAGGCATTCGATTTTATTTTGATAAGCTACATAGCTAAATAGCCTTCCTTACATTATATTTACCGTTCTTTTTGCCCCGCCTAGCCTTTGTTTATCCTTTTTTCATGATTGAACCCTGACAATACGAGCCTTGGCCTCTGATATCCAGTATCCCTTTGCCTTGCTTGGTTGGATGAGAGTTTGCCTTTTTTTGGAAGTTTAGGAGAATCTGAAAGTCCCATAACTTTGACCTGGTTGTATTCAGTTGAGATGTTTCAGGGTGAAAGGTGAAATGCCTTGCATACATTAAGCAAGAAGGAGAGTTTAGAGTGTTGTATTCGTTGAAAATCAATCCAAGCATGGCTCTTAACTCCTCATTCCCAAATTTTACCGCTCCTTACCCTAACCTAAGCCCCGTTGTAACCCGAAAAAGTCTTTTTGATTGTCACTTGTGCATTGCATACCAGTAG
Organism: Portulaca oleracea; assembly: GCA_029582165.1. Lineage (NCBI taxonomy): Eukaryota > Viridiplantae > Streptophyta > Magnoliopsida > Caryophyllales > Portulacaceae > Portulaca > Portulaca oleracea. The sequence goes on from CM055890.1 coordinate 20,072,051, forward strand.
TGGAGAGCGAGGTTCCTACCAAGCTTATGGTAGTTTGTTTCTATTGGTTTGAGTATGAGAAAACACACATACATTTTCAAAATTGAGTGTTTGAGTGTTTGTTCTTTCCTATGTGAGGTTTGCTCTTTTTAACTGACCTACGTCCATAACTAACCGCGCACATTTGCATTATTCTTAAGATCACATGGATTTATGCCTCTGAAGTACTTGTTCTCTCCTTTGGGATTCGAAAATTTCTTCCTATCTCTTTCGAACTGAGATCTGATCTTGTCCAGATTAATCTTTGTGCTGGCTTGTTGAACTGATTTTGTTTTGATCGAAAATTCCTTATCCCAGAATGTTTCAGCAGCACATAGAAAATCCCAATATCAAATGTCTTCGCCGGCCCCGAAACTGTAGCTCGAACTTACTTGTAGTGTTTAATTCTCGGTTTTTTATTTTGGTCTTTTTTTTTCGTTTGGGGAAGTGGGAGTAATCCCACCATGTAGATTGCATATCGCATTGCATTATTGTGCATAAGGGTACATGAAAATAAAAGAAGTGCATTACATAGCATCGTTACAGCATAAGCGTCACATCAGTAGTTCGCACTAGTACAAAAAAAAAAAAAGAAGAAGAAAAAAGCAAAAAAAAAACTGAAAAAAAACGTTGTTTCACCATTACATTGCATCGTCCTAAGTGCATAATAAAGAGTCATACATAGCATTACATAGGTCCGTTGCATAAAGACCCTGCATTTTTCTCAATCCTCATCAACCACCACCACTGGCGCTATCAGCCCCATGGGCTCCGCTTCCACCGGCTCCAAAGTAAGTGTCCCATTGATAGTAGGAGGAGTCTACCACCAGATCACCACCGAGCTGCATAAGTGCAACACTTGATCGCCAGATTGAGCCAAGAGTGTTCTGGAACCTGCCACTCTTGATTACCTCCAGGCCACCCCTGTGGAGCAGGCCAAGAAGTTCTTACTACAGGCTCTGGGACGGGCCATCCCGACCATTCCTGAGTTTGCGTTCCCCATCCAGACGTTCGAGGCTGCTCCAAACCCCCTTGCGAAGGAGTAACAGGAACAACTGGTTGAGACGGAAGCACTGATAAGGCGTCATCTGCGAGGGCACGGTTATACCCCACAGATGCACCCGAATCACTGCGAAGCACCACAGTAGGATCGACCGCCGCAAAGGAAGTGCCAAAACCCAAATCCACGGTCGGTGCAGGAGACGCAGGAACATACCCAGGCATTCCATAAGGGTACTGAGGTGAAGGATGAGAGGGTTGGCGCCTAGACCCCGAATGATGAGATCCTGAAGGAGTACCTAAATGCAGTGAAATGCCTTCTTGCTCGCCGCCCACAGCTCCACCAACAGCGCTAGACTCGGAGCACGTCTCCACCACGAAGCTGGGGGTGCCACGCCGAGAGCCGCGGCTCCGGCGAGAATTCCCATGATCATGAGACTGCACCTGATGCTCGCGCTCACCTAAAGACATGGAGGATATGCTGTTCTCCACAGAACGCTGATAGTCGTGGCCGAAACCCGTGTCTCCATAGTGGGAACTGGTTGAATGACTATCTTCAATCAAGATACCTTTCCCACGATCATCGTGCGCCGGCGTGCCTGCATTCGCCTACTCCTCTCCCGTGCCTTCGAGAGCATCATCACCCCATAAGACCGCCTCGCGTCGGCATAAAGGAAGAATATCGAGGAGGGTCAATCCGCCCGACCGCCACGAGGCACGCGGCGATCCGAATGGCGAGGAGGATCCACAGGCGAGATGTGCCTCATCATCCACGCCAAGGCCCCCAACCACGTAACCCGCAAGGTCTTTCATGAGCCCATTTAAGTGTGAAGTAATTTTTGAGAAAGCCTTTTGCTGCTTCCATCGCCATCGCAGAATGAGGAAAATCGGCCAAAGTTTGAGCAAATTTCAAATAGGCAAGAAAAAGGGGAATCACCTACCGGCTTTCCTGGATCTTCTAATTCCGGTTTGATGTCTTCACTAGTCGCCCTCGGGTAGCCGCAAACTGTGTCCCCAGAGTTGCTCTGACTCCTCTCGTCATCCTTGCAATAGGGCCCCAACTACAACAAACAAGGAATTGGTCATATTAGGCGATAATGGAAGGGACATAAAAAGAGTAAATAGAGGTCTTCTTCACCACCTTTCTAAAGGCTAGGCGGTCCCGATATAATTCCCATTCCTCCCAGAATTGGTCGGGCGATGCCATCGATGCATGATTGGTATACCAAGAACCACTCTTAGCTGCTACAAACGCCTCGGCATGCAAGGCTCGCGGATCGTTCATGGTCTCAGGAGGGTCTGATGGTATTATCCACCTTTCATGGCCCAGGGTTTGCCTCGTAAACCTCTCACCAAGACTCCAGACCCAACCGGACGGGCTCTCCATCACCAAGCGTAGGGTACTATCCCTATGCGCCGCATTTCGCGAGGGAATAAAGTCTTGCGGAATATTGAAGCCAACCCAGGCGTTCCAATTGACATCATCCTGCACAAGTAAAGGAAACGTAAGCACCAAAGAAATGCAAGAGAGATTGCATGAAAAATGTACCTCTTCAAGATGATCCAAGATGCGCGAACTCATCTAGGCTCCCAAATGGCTTCTTCTTTGCTCGAGGTAGTTTTTGTGCCACCTCTTCAATCTGGCGTGTCGGGTAGGGATAGTGAATCCCTTAATATACTCGTACCCCCATACCTGCAAATATGTCAATACCGAGACTCACGATATAGGAAAAGAGAGAAAAGCATGTAAAAGAGAAGCGTCTCGAGGATTACCTCGAGCACCTTCCACATGCTCGGCCCGCTCATCTCCCGCGGTCTCTCTGGTGCGAAGAACGGGTCCACATCAGTACCAGGCCGTACACCAATACGAAGCCAGCGAACGAAGTTAGCATAAGCAGCTTTTGCCCAATTCCGATGGATGACCTGCTCTAGATCAAGGAGATTCTTCATCCAGGTCAAATAAACATCATCTCCTCGATTGGCAAACATCAGGCGTAGATGAAATATGCCAGGAAAATGAAGCGACGCTGAAACTCATCCATATGAGTGAAGTCAGCGGAAGTGATGACAGCCTCGAAGGAACCATAAGAAAGCTTCATCTTTCGACCAAATCGGCGCCGTTCGAGCACAGGCTCTAATAGTTCCATCACCTGGTCTGGCACAACAAGGTCGAATTCGATATCTTGACCACCCCAGCGTAGCCCGCTAATCATCACAAAGTCGACAGGGGTTTTGGCCATTTCTCCTACCGGGAGGTGGAAGGTGTTGGTGGAATCCCAGAATCTCTCCGCAAGCGCACGCCCCATCACCCGTGGTGTGCAAGGTTCCCAGGCCTTAACACATTTCCAGAAGAGATCGAGTCCTGACTCTTCTAAAAGTGTAAGGGCCCAGTTATCTTCTGCAAAATGCTCCACCACCTTGATCGGTTTTCGCATATTGCCACCAGTTCTAAGAGAGTCCTCCTGAAGATCCACCATAAAAATTCAAAAAAAAAAGAGACAAGTCCCTACGGCAACCTATCAGGTAATCCCTAGTTTAGCAAAAGCTAAATTGAGCTTCCACTAAATTAGGGGGGCTAAAGAAAAAATCATTCGGCCCACCCATTTAAAACACAGACGGGTTCTTGCGCCGAACTTAGGGCCGCATCAGCCCAACTCAAAAAAGGGTGGGCTGGGCCGTGTACAGGATCCCAGACGGGTTCTTGCGCCAAAATCTTGGGGCCGCATCAGCCCAAGCAAAATCTCAGACGAGTTTCAAAAAAAGGCCGGACCTCGCTTTTGGCCCACCCAAGAAACGCAGACGGGTTCTCCTACAAGGGGGCTGGGCCTTGTTTTCTTTCGGCCCACCCAAGAAAAGTGGGTTGGGCCTTGCTGTTCTCGGCCCAACCAAAGGGAAACGTAGACGGGTTTTCTTAAGGAGAAAAGAGAGTTGGGCCTTGCTGTTTTCGGCCCACCAAAACGCAGACGGGTTCCAGAAGGGTTGGGCTGAGCCGTGGATTGGGCCGCATCAGCCCAACACAAAAAAAAAATGAAAAAAAGAAGAAAATAGGCTGGAACGCAGACGGTTTGTCGCGTAGAAACCTTGGGCCAAAAAATTGGGCCGTTCACTAATAGGAACCCAGACGGGTTCTTGCGCAAAAAAAAAAAGAGGCCTATTAAGGGATGGATCTGGGCTTTTTGTCTAAATTGTAGCCCAGACAAGTACTTGAAAAAAATTGGGCCGTATGAAGAACTCAGTCGGGCCCAAGAAAAGTTGGGCATCACCAATTCGCATTTAATTTACAAAAGGTCGGGCCTCGCTTTCTTTCGCCCACTCAAGCAAAACGCAGCCGAGTTTACATAAAAGGCTGGGCCTCTTTTTTTTTCGGCCCAAAACGCAGACGGGTTCTTCAAAAAAAAGGGGATTTGGCTGCTCACTTTCAGGAACCCAGACGGGTTCCATTCGCTGACAATTTGAGCCTTTCGTCTAAATTAAGGGATGGATTTGGGCCAAAAACTGAGACGGGTTTTCACTATACGTTCCATTTTAAAAATCGACCTATCATCCTCAGATCTTTAAAGCTCGATTTGAACAATACGGGTAATTGATATAAATTACTTCATTAATAGTGGCTAAATCAACAAGCTAGAATTTAAACACTTCTACTTGCAAATTTATGCTATAATTAAAGAGCAGAGTCAGGAAGAAGACATTACCCGGACATGTGAATGCTTGTGCCATACGTGATTCCACGGTTCAGGCACCAATATCGACGGCTCCCAACTCGGCCTAGGAGTCCATGCTCGCCGGGAGGACATTTCATGTGCCCAGTTTGTTGCATGGGGTTGAACAGGCGGATCCCTAACTTTTCTAACCATTGCTTCCTAACTAGTGAATGAAGGATTTCTTGAGCAAGAAATGGAAGTGGAAGAATGAGATGTGTGATTGAGGGTATGAGGAGGCCCCTTTTTATAAGAATGGTGGATGCATGCACACCACACAAATGGCCAACCGGTGGGTCCTAGCGACAAGATCATGGAGGACATGCATTGGCCGAAAATCTATCCTAAAATCTATCCACATGCATTGGCCGAAAAGAAAAAAAAAAGAAGAGAAAGAATGGATCCACATGTATTGGCTCAAAATTACCGGCCTTGAAGATCCCAGACGGGTTCTTTCTCTTTTGCAGAGCCCAACTTACCGGCCCAGTTGAATTTGCAAATGAAAATGGGCCTTGAAGATCTCAGACGGGTTCTCTCTCTTGTGCAGAGCCCAACGTACCGGCCCAGATGCATTTGCGACCCAAACTCGTCGTCCAAATCCAACTCAGACGGGTTCTCAGACGGGTTCCTTGCAACCGGCCCAAGCTCATCGCAGCCAAAGTGGGCTTTGCAACTGCAAGCCCAATTCAAGACTTCAGACGGGTTTACAGAGCCAAAACGAGCCCAAGTTCGTCGTTCTAATTCAAGCCCAAAACAATGGCAAACTTAAGCCCATTTCCGAGAGCTAAAGCGCAATTGACAGGTAAATTCTCTGACTCACTCTGATTTTCAGATAAACTGATGCGCTCCTTCTCTGTTTTGCAGAACAATGCACGAGATACAACGCAGGAAGAATGATCCCAGACGGGTTCCTTGCGCCAAACAATACCGACCCAAGCTCATCGCAGTTAAAGTGGGCCTTGCAATTGCAAGCCCAATTCGAGAACTCAGGCGGGTTCACAGAGCCAAAATGGGCCCAACTTCGTCGCTCTAATTCAAGCCCAAAGCAATGGCAAACTTAAGCTCATTTCTGAGAACTAAAGCACAACTGACAGGTAAATTCTCTGACTCGTTCTGATTTTCAGATAAACTGATGCTCTCCTGCTCTGTTTTGCAGGATAATGCACGAGACACGTCGGTCGTCAGGCGGTTACAAAAAGACGAACTCATCTTCAGCGGCCATCATCGGGCCCTCACAATACGATGACACTCATCTTCAGCGGCCATCATCGGGCCCTCACAATACGATGACACTCATCTTCAGCGGCCATCATCGGGCCCTCACAATACGATGACACTCATCTTCAGCGGCCATCATCGGGCCCTCACAATACGATGACACTCATCTTCAGCGGCCGTCATCGGGCCCTCACAATGCGATGACACCTCTCGGTCAGCTTTACGGAAGAAACTAAGTAGACCAACCAACATCGACGCAGGACCAAGCTTCCAAGCGTCACCTCAGTCCGCCTCACGGCGAAATGAAGCGGATCAACCCCGACCGGCTTTACGGAAGAAACTAAGCAGGTCAACCCATCTTCAGCGGCCGTCATCGGGCCCTCACAATGCGATGACACCCCTCGGTCAGCTTTACGGAAGAAACTAAGCAGACCAACCAACATCGGCGCAGGACCAAGCTTCCAAGCGCCACCTCGGTCCGCCTCACGGCGAAATGAAGCGGATCAACCCCGACCGGCTTTACGGAAGAAACTAAGCAGGTCAACCCATCTTCAGCGGCCGTCATCGGGCCCTCACAATGCGATGACACCCTTCGGTCAGCTTTACGGAAGAAACTAAGCAGGCCAACCAACATCGACGCAGGACCAAGCTTCCAAGCGTCACCTCGGTCCGCCTCACAGCGAAATGAAGCGGATCAACCCCGACCGGCTTTACGGAAGAAACTAAGCAGGTCAACCCATCTTCAGCGGCCGTCATCGGGCCCTCACAATGCGATGACACCCGTCGGTCAGCTTTACGGAAGAAACTAAGCAGGCCAAACAACATCGGCGCAGGACCAAGCTTCCAAGCGTCAACCAGCTTCAGAACAGGTTTCTGATTCATATCCAAGATCATCAAGACTACTTTGATCATCGTTTTACTCAAACTCGATCAAAGTGGGGGCTATCTGTAGACACCGGATTTTGTACCGGTATTAGTTTTAGTTATTTATAAAAATAAGCTAGCCGAGTAGTTTGGTAGCATGCAAGCCCATTTCTTTTCTAGCCCAAGAGCAAGCAAAATAGCCCAGCAATTACGGTCCAAACCGGCTGAGTACGGTAAGGCCAAAGCCTGCTTCAGCTGGGCAGGAACCCGTCTGGGTTCTGTAAGGCCAAAGCCTGCTGGTGGCAGAACCTGCTCTGGGTCATTGGCTGAGATCCGTCGACGGCTAAACCTAAACCCTAGAACGCACCCCTTACCTCCCCCATTCCACTATAAATTAAACCCTTTTTTCCCTTCCATAGACGCCATGGTATGCTAGAGTATTGACACTAGCATATTCTCTCCATCTCTTCTCTCCTTTTGCATGCTGCTTCACTAAAGGTTAGCCTAGTTGATGTAAAACATGTAGTAATCTATTGAATTCGTTTTTTTTTTTTATTTTGCATGATTTTAATGATAAAATTGTGAAATTCATATCTAATTCCTCCTTTTTGTTTTGTTTTACTTTAATTTAATTCTAGTAGAGTCTATTCGTTGAATAGGCGGATTTGATGATTTTAATTGTCAAATTCGTAACCTTACCCCCGAATCCATCTCTGGATTCGCAGGCCGGAGTCTATGTTTAATGGTTTGTTGTTTTTCTCCTAAAAATCAACTGGCGACTCTATTTTTGTGCATTGGTGTTTACCCTTTTTTATGATTTTTGTGACCTAATTTGTGATTAACGCCAAAGGTAATCCAGCTTGGTTCAATCCATGAACCCAGGCGGGTTCCTGTCCTCTTTTCACTCTCTTTTGTTTTGTCTTTTTATTCGGCAGAACTCGCAGGTGGCGCAAAGAAACCCGTCTTGGTTCACCATGAACTCAGACGGGTTCCTTTGTTGTCTTCCCTTTCCTTTGTTTTGTCTCTTTCTTTCTTCTTTTTTAAAAAGGTGAATCTAGGGCCCGGGCGCATAAATCGTTTTTTTTAACCTGTCAACAAATTTATTCTTAAAAGTTCAACCTTATTTAAGGCTAAGCAATCCTAGTCGGCTCCCAATCATTCCTTAAGTAGCGCCGCGAAGAAAGGTCTTCGATCGATTTTTCGGGGTCTACAACCACCATTACCACCATTACCACCCGACGCGGTATTTGAGTTCAAGCTGTGTTTTCTTGAAGTTTTTGAAAGTAACCTGTTCCATGGAGATATTTTCGAGAGCCATATTGCTCATATGGAGAAATTTGAAAAGCGTATCAGTTTCATACACATACCCGGAATATCTTCCGAATATTTGAAGTTGAAGTACTTTCCTTTTACTCTAAGAGGAAAAGCTGAGATGTGGCTTGATATTTGTCAACCTGGATTTTATTCTTCGTGGGAGGCCCTAAAGAAAGATTTCCTTTAAAGATTTTTCCCGACCAACAAAACTTGTAGACTCCGGGAAGATATTATGAGTTTCAAACAAAAAGTCGGAGAGTCTCTTTTCGAAGCATGGGGGAGATTCAAAAGTTTCCAACGTCAGTGTCCGCATCACAATCTACCCAACTGGACGCTTCTTCAGCACTTTTATTGTGGACTCTTTGATTCTCTCAAAGAATCGACCGATATAGCATCCGGAGGAACATTTTTGAAGAAAACTGCGGAGGAGGCCGAACATTTCCTTCATGAGCTCGAGCATATGCTCCTGATTTTGGAGGTTGCAAATCTAGAGGAGGAGATTCATCTTTGGAGCAGAATTCTATTATTACACTTCTTTTAGCTTCTATTTATGAAATGCAAAAAGCAAAGGCGAATGAGGAGACTTCTAAGCATTTGAGAATGGCTCAAGAAGCACAAATTTTCAATTTTCAACAATTAGAGCAAGTGAGTGCCATTCATTCTTCCCATGTTGAACAAGATCCCAACTCTTATGATTTTAGCACCAACCAATACCCTTCTACCTTCCAAACCATTGACCATCACTCATTCATTCAAGAAGAAACCTTCCATCTAACCCAACAAGACATTCCACAACCTCAAATTTCTCAACCACCCCAAGAATCTTCATTTGGGTTGATGTTGGAGCGAATCATGGAAGACCGAGAGGAGAATCAAGCTTATATCCAAAGTCTCGAGCTCGAATTGGCTCAAGCCAATTAATTTCAACTTGTATCTACCCAACCTACTCCTATCCAAGAAGTGGAGGTGAGTGCTATTATTTTGCGGAGTGGAGGAGAAGTTGAGGAACCTAAGTTGGTGGAGGAGAGACTTTTTAGAGAAAATGAGGGAGATGTTGAGGGGAAAATCGAAGGAGAGGGTATGGAGGTTGAGCAAGTGGTTGATAATGAGAAGGAGGATTTGATTGATGAGGAAGTCAATTGCGTAGAAGAGAAGGTGGAGGAAATACAAGATGTAGTTATGATTGAAAATGTTAATGAATGTCTTGAAGATCAGTTTGATTCCCACCAAATGCAAATTCCTCTCCCAAATTGGTTGATTCAACACTTGATTGATGAAGGACATATTGAATCAAAGTTTGATGTTCCTATTGAGACACCCTTCTTCATGCCACCTTGTGTTGAAGTCAATATGATAGAAATAGTTGTTCATGAGCGTCAAGAGGAGGTCTACATTCTTGAAGTGAATTCCGATAATGAGAAAGACAACAATCATCCCAAGGCCTTGTGTTCCGGACCCGAGGTAATTGAAGATGCATCTCGTGATGATTCCCTCAAGATTGTTCCATTAAGGAAGGAGATTTCATTGGATGAAGTTTATATTGAGGACATAGAGGTTGAGAAGATTGTTCCCAAGTATCTAAAACTTGGAGAACCACTTGAAGAGGGGCCTAAGTTACTTCTTCATCCCCATCACCCAGTCAAACCACCGGAGGAGACTCTTGTTCTATTTGCGGAGGTGATGAGGAGGTGTTGGAAAAGAAGGAGGAAGCGACGAGGGAAGAAATTGAAAATATCATCACCTCTTCCTTACTCATGGTCAACTAGACGACCGGAAGGACATCTCGATTTGAGGTTGTCCAAGGATGGTAGGAGTTAGAGAGGAAGGAAGAAGACGCGAACATGGTGGAAGAAGCTAATTATGTACCTCTCATGTGCACCACGTCTCTCTAGAATCAAACGGGTATTTAGGTCGAGCTAGAGACCTAAAACTAGCGCTCTATGGGAGGCATCCCATAATTATTTTTTTTTGCAATTTTCCCTTTCTAGTTTTTAGTTTTCGCAATTTTTCTAATTTTGTTTCTTTTTCTTCTCTTTAATTTTTCTTTTTAGTTTTCTTTGGGTTTTTCTGTTTTTCTTGTCTTTTTAATTTTTCTTTATTTCTTTCTTTTGTATTTTTTGAGGTATTAGTTATAGGTTCAAAAGAAAGGTATTACTTCTAGGTTCAAACGAAAAAGTTTGAAAAAAAAAGAAGAAAAATGATGTGAAAAATAGAAAAAGTTGGAGTTGAAAAATAAGAAAATTGAAGTTGGAGTAAAAGAAGTAGTGTAAGTGAGTGAAGTTTTGAAAAGAGTATTTGAGTGTTGAGGGAGAGTTAGAAAGTTAGAAAAATTGTTGGATTGAATGTGAGGAAGCATGGGAAAAATGAGTGTTGAAGTGTGGAAGTTTTTAAGAGTTGGTTTTTGTTGGAGTTGTTTTGGAGGAATTGACAGCAGAGCAAGAGGTAGCAGGCGCTACCGTCAGTGTAGGAGCCGCTACCCGTGCAACAGCAGCATCAGCAAGCGACATCCCAGGAACTGACCGCAACTGCGGTGAAGGAGACAGCAGCTGCGACGCACGACAATGCCCAGCGCCCCAGCAACTCCCAACGCCTACCGTATATTGCGCCCGCGACAGTTCCCCATCCCTAAACTCCGATTCTGTTTTCATTTTTCCCATTTCTTTTCTCACTCAACTCGACTCTCTCCCTCTCTAACAGCCCTAGACCTGCAAAACCCTTCACACCCACGCTCATTTCCCTCACAATCTCAATTCGACTCCCTCTCTTTCTCTCCATTTTCGAATTCCATGACCTAAGTTCTTCTCCTCTGCTGCGAATTTGCTGTTGGGTTTCAAATTCTTACCCAGATTCTACCTTAGTGTGTTGCATTGTTCAAGCATTTGGTATACACAGCTAAGTGAGGTACTTCTTGTTTTAATTATGCGAGATCCTCTCTCTTTCTCTTGCATTTGATTCATTTGTCGTGCTTTGCTGAGTTCGGATTAGATTTTATCAATTTTCACACATGTTCTACTTCACTATGTGCTGGATTCAAAAGCCATGACCTTGTATTGATGCTTTGTGAGAGTAGTTTTGTGCGAAATTTTTCCCTTTCTCACTTGATTTTGGATTGTTCATCATTGATGTTGAGTTAGAGGTTGATTTTGTCAATTTTCCGTGCATAATCTAGCCTTGCTGTGTGATGAATTCGAATGGTGAGGTCTTGTGTGGTGTTTGTGTGAGTAATTGTTGCCTTTCATCTGTGAAACACACACTCGTTCTTGCTGCATTGGATTCTCTTGTCGATTCTTGCTAATTTAGGGCTAAGGTATGTCGATTTTTGCAGATAATCTCACCTTGTTGTGTGCTGGGGTTTGAATGCTTTGTTCTTGCTCAGTGTTGTGCGTGATGGGCTGTTGTTTTTCATCTGTTGAACACACATACATTGATTGCACTAAGAGTTTGTCGATTTTCACGCACACTTGCACTATCAGTAGGTTGTTTTTGTGCTTCCTATGTTATGTTTGTGTGTGCTGAGTTCGAGTGTTTTATTCTTGCATTAGTGTGTTGTGTGATTAGCTGTTGTTTTTCATTTGTCAATGCACACACACTCCTGTAGCATTGAGAGTTTTGTCAATTTTCACACACACTTGCATTGTAAGTGTACTGTTATTATCTTCTGCGTATGTGTTGTGTGTTATTGTTCGTTTTGATGAGAAAAATCTGATCCTCCTGGCTGAATTCGTGTTCAACTGCTCCTATTACTTCATCATTGGTAAGGCCGGTCATGAGAGATGTTTCACCGTCAATTCCCGCCTCAAACTAGTGAGATTCGGGGTTGAGGTTAACCAGTGTCAATGTATATATTGTAAATATTTTCGCTTTTCTTTAGTTTTTGGTCTCTAGTGTCTTGTTTTCGTTTTTATTCTTTTTCGTTTATGCATGCAAACATTCACACTTATTATGTTTTTCTTGTTTATTCCTAACCCAAGTGTATATCTTGATCGCGGATCGCGGATTAGATTTGTTCTTTAATTGAAGACCTCGAGGTAACTTCTTTCCGCACTCTTTGAATGTGTATATCTTGATCCTTGTTGCATGCTTGACTTTTCTTTTGGATGGCGAGCCCCTTTGAGTGTCTGTGTTGGGAGTATATTACTGTTGGAGCCGTGTGGGCTCGGTTCGCCACCATTTGCTTGCTAGTTGTTTTTGTTTGGTTGCTTTTTTAGGTTCTCTACCCTTTTCATGTGACACCTTCCCACAATGAGGACATTGTGGCGTTTTAAGTGTGGGAGGGGGGGGGGAAGATATTCTGTTTCAAGGGTAGATCACCTTTTTTTTTTCTTAGTTTTTAACCTAAAATTTGAAAATTTTTGTGTGAAAAAGGAGAAAAAAGGGAGTGCAAGCCTTAAAAGTTTTCTTTCGTTTTCGTTTTCGCTTTGTTTTTGCTTTGTTTCTTGGATCTTGTTGTCGAAATTGAGAAGTTGTTCTTAAACTTCTTTAAAAGAAACCGGTCTGAGCGTTTTCGACCCTGTCTCGGGTAATTGTTATGACTTATCTCTTTAGATTTCCTTCATTGAGTGTCTAATGAGATCCCCGATTCCTTTCACGTTCTGGTTGAAACCGGGAGATTCTAGGGGTTTGTGTCCGAGCTTGTTCTTTTTCCTGTTTAGCAAAACCAAAAGCAAAGTCAAAAGTAAAAGCAAAAAGAAAGAAAAAGAAAGCAAAGCTAAATAACCGGATTAAGTGGGGAGAGTCGGCTGAATGACATCAAACCACCATAAAGTTAGTCGACCTACACGGGACCGATATTAACGGTACGGCGTTGATACCCCTTAAGCTCCTCCTATATCGAGTTTTCGACAGAGGTGTGTATGGAAAAGACTGTGTTGGGAGGGTAGACCCCAGATTTTGGGCCGTGCAATTCCCGCAAAACTAGCCTCGACCTTTAAAAAATTTCGTTGGGAAAACCCAACCCAAAAAGAAAAGTTTAAGCGTTAATAAAGTGTGGGGTCTCTCCTTGCATCGCCTACGGCCCTCACCAAGCCAAGGGCGACCAAATGCGGGGAAGGGCAACTCTTTTCTTTCTTTATTCGTTTCGTTTGTTTTTAAGCTCGGGCGTAAGTCTTTGGAGTCTATCGGAATCAGTTAAAACCCACTAGCACTTATGCGCATGGGGTTTTGTTTGGCATTGGGTGTACGAAATCGAAAATCTCAAAGATTGACTTTGCTTGAGATAGGTGCTTGTGAGATGCTCATAATGGTTCCTTTTGGAGGATTAATAACATTTTCCTAATTGAGATTGCAAGATCCTTTGAATCGAAGCTTTTGTTTTTCTTTTCCTTTATTTTCTTCGGTTTTGTTTTCACTTCCCTCTCTCCTTTTTCTTTGGCTTTTGTGGGTATAGCCGCTACAAACCCTCACGACTCCATCTCGTCCACCCGGGCTGTCGGGGGGTTCAAAGGGCTTGGTGCATACGCTAAATGCACTAGTTTCCTCCCACGACAGAGGAGTTGGTGTTTAGTTTTTCTTATTTGTTTTGTTTTGTTTTGGTCGGGATGAGCAAAAGTTTAAGTGTGGGGGGGTTGTTTAGACCCAATTTTGTGTCTAAATAACGCATTAATTCTTAGGCTTTTGACTCGTTTCGTGTTTATTTTCGTGCTTTTTAGTATGTTTTTGGTTATTTTGTAGGTTTTGGTGTTTTTACTCAAAACATAGCAAAAAGGGCTATTTTAGAGCTTTTTTTGTCATTTCCCGAGCCGAGCCGGATCGACAGCCGAGGCGGAGTTGACCCGAGACCTCTTTCCCTTCATTTGGTACTAATCAGTGAGGTAACACCTACTACGACCCTTGTAGCGGGCGTTACATGCCTTGGAATGAAGGAAGGAACAAAAGGAAGAAAAGAGGAGGGTAGCCCCCGCCACCCTGGGCGTGGCACCCGCTACCCCTGGCCGAGCGTCGCTGTGGTTTTCGCAGGTAGCGCCGTTACCCCCGACTGGGAGGCGCACTGCGCGGTCGATCGAAGCGAAGAATCGCCAAGGAGTTTTCGCAGGGTAGCGCCCGCCACCCTGCTGGTGGCACCAACTACCATCGCTGGATAGCCAGAGACCGTACCTGCAGTCTCCTAGACCGCACCTGCGGTCTCCCCCTTTTCTGAGCGTATTGATCGGCTTGTGCACTGCGTTTTGGCCAACTGTTTTCTCTTGTATATATACTCCTCTTTGACGATTTCTTAGGGGGATCCAATTCTCTTGACTTGGACATTATTTCCAGCTTTGTATTAGTGAGTTTAGTGAGAGATTAGCCTTAATTATTCTAGGGTTTTGGTGGATTTTTGGTGTGATTCAAGGATTGAAGATTCAAACAATTGAGAGATTGTTGGATTATCATTCCCTTTGCTTTTCTTTGTTCATCTAAAGCATTTTGATAAGTTTTCTCTTCCCTTAACTCTTTTATTAATTACTTTGCCTGCTCTTTAATTGTTTTGCTTGTTATTTTCATTGTTTTGTTTGTTCTTGATTGTTGGATGTTAGAAATCATGTTTAGGTTTGGTTTGGATGTTGTTAGCATAGTTTTTATCATGATTAGTGGCTAGAAACCCTATGGGTTAGGGGGTACTTAAGTGTGTGAATGAGTGATTAGGCATGGGTTAGCAATATTAGTGAGTAATTAGTTGGGAAATCAATTTCCCACTCCTTTCCTTCCCTCAAGCAGGATATATTTGTGTCCGAAAGCTCCAGAATACATCCAACACTTGTGTGGAAGGTTGGAGTCGGGATAGTTAATGCTCACCCACGAAAGCGGAAGGAGGTTAACTAGGGAATTCCATTTCATTAACCCTCCGGGTCCGTGGTGGACTTTGGGGAAGTTAATCCGGACTATCCTCGAAAGAGGAAGCTCGGTGGGTATTTCTAACGGAATTGCCACTTGATTCTCCCTCCTTATTATTCCCTTGTTGCAAAACCCATTTCCTCATCCCCGTTTGCATCCTGAAAAGCCTTCGAAGCCCATTTCTTTCCCTTGACCGACCTTAGCTTTGTTTCTCGCTTTGTGACCCTTTCAAACCGATATCCTTACCCTAGCAATCTCATCCCGACCTTAGATCGAGTTTCTATGACCAAGGCCCCTAGCTCCTCGAGAAGAACGATATAAAAACCGGGGTACAAAACCACATTACATTAGACTGTGTCAAATAATGTACGAGGGAGTTGATCAGGAAACCCGAGTGACCTTAGAGTCTATGTGCTTAGGAGGGTTTATCGTTAAGACGACGGAAGAAGCATCGGATTTCTTGGAGAGTATGTTAGAAAGGGTTATGTATTGGGGGAATACTAGGGACGAGTCTATAGGAGCACAATTGTCCAATGCAAAAGGGGGAGTTCACGTTGTGAGTGAGAGTACGGGGTACGAGGCTAGGTTTGCTTCCTTAGAAAACATGATAAAAACCTTATTTCAGCAGCAACTTGCGTCCTCTAAATCCCAACCTTGTGCACAGGTGAATGCCTTAGAACGACCCGTTTCCCCGACCCCTTAATCTCAATTGACTTGTGCTTGGTGTCAAGAACCAGATCATGTGTATACTAACTGTCCCTTGTTTATGCAACATGTGTCTTCAACTGTGGAAAATGTGAATGCTATGTTTAATAAATACCGGCCCTACCAATATCCCGAGGTGCAAAAACATCCTTTCTTGTCTTACGGGCCGGACAATCAGAATGTCTTGAGGCCACCTATGTACCAAGGAGGAGGTTTCCAAGGAAACCCACCTCCTCCTCATTAACTTCAAGTCCAGACTAGACCACCTCCTCAGGTTGCTTATCAAGCACCTCGAGGGCAGACCATTCAACCCCAAGTTGCCCATACCTGACCTCCACCGGGGTATCCAAGGATAAGCAGGAGAGGAGGCTTAGAGAGATAGAGAATAATTTAAAGAATGTCCAGGAAATTTCCAAAATTCGGTCAGTAGTGTACTTGAGAAAGTGTCAGAGAAAATGATTAAACAGATGAATGAGAATTTTGCTCAGTTAATGATGTCTAATAGGGATAGAGGTACATTCCCTGGACAACCCGAGGCAAACCCCAATGGGCAAGCCTCCGGTTCGTCCTCTTGTGACCCGAACCAAATTAGAGGCCTTAATGCTGTAATCACTCTTAGGTCCGAAAAAGAAGTGGATAATAGGGTTCAGAAACTACCTTCTGATGTGCATGGTAAACAACCTGTGTGTGATGAACCTAATGATGAGTTAGTGTCTGTTGAGGATGAGCCTTACGAGGAGGAGAGGCCAACTAACTTAGTTGAGCCTCCAAGTGTCAAGACTCTACCTAGAGTGACTCCCGTGTCTAGTACTTTATCACCTGTGGCTTACAAGCCTCCCCCACCTTTTCCTCAAAGGTTAAAGGGGAATAAGGACCAGAAGTTCTTAGAAAAGATTAGGGAAACATTCTCTCAGGTTAAGGTCAATATTCCCTTGTTAGATGCCATTCAACAGTGTCCTCTTATGCTAGGTTTCTTAAGGAGTTGTCCACTACCAAAAGAGCGACCCAAGTTCCTAAAAAGGCCTTCTTGGCCTCCAATGTGAGCTCAATCCTTTCAAGTCAAGTTCCAATGAAATATAAGGACCCCGGGTGTCCAACCATTTCCATAACCATAGGGGATAGCCAGATCGATATAGCTTTACTTGACTTAGGGGCTAGTGTCAACCTTTTGCCCTTGCATGTTTATGAGACCCTAGGCTTGGGTGAGTTGAAACCCACTAGGATGGTGCTTCAGTTAGCTGACCGGTCCACTGGAGTTCCTAAGGGAATAGCCGAAGATGTTTTGATTCAAGTAGGGACTTTTGTGTTTCCGGTAGATTTCATAGTGTTAGAGACCTCGAGAGTCCATAGTACTCGTGATGAGATACCCGTCATCTTAGGCAGACCTTTCCTTGCCACATCGAATGCCTAGATAAATTGCAAAGACAGTAGGATGAAGTTAACCTTTGGGAATCTAACCATGGAATGGAATATCTTTGATTCGTAAAATTCAACCCCGGGTTCGGATGAGTACGATAAGCATGCTCTTAATTGGGTTAGTGACTTCATGGTCGATAGTAAGAATGCTGAC
This sequence comes from Portulaca oleracea, assembly GCA_029582165.1. Lineage (NCBI taxonomy): Eukaryota > Viridiplantae > Streptophyta > Magnoliopsida > Caryophyllales > Portulacaceae > Portulaca > Portulaca oleracea. The sequence continues at coordinate 20,089,250 of CM055890.1, forward strand.
TGGGTTGAAGTGTCGTGTGCTGATGAGGAGTGGATTGAATGTTTTGATGTCAGTGCTGAAAAAATTTTCGAGGATAAGGAGTCTAGTGCTAGTTTATTGACCCATCTTGTTGATCTTCATGCTCAATCTCCATGTGTGGATCGAAATGAGGATTCATCTATATCTACTCTTTCTCTTGTGGCTCAGGATCTTGATCTTCATGATATATCTGCATGTGAGTATGGGTGTTTCATAATGAGTTATGACCTTGAACATTCCCCCACCAGCTTCAATAGTGTGCTGAACAATAAGTTTTTGTCTTCCGAGACTCATGGTGATTCTGATGATTCTGATTGTGATGAGGATGAAGATGCAGCTTCTTGTGGTGTTGGGAAGATTTTTATGTGGTATAACCCAATTTTTTCTTTGTCATATGATGATGAATATGATGAGTTGAATGGTAAGGATGAGTTGGATTATGTACTTGAGGAAAATTGCAATGAGGTGAAGTATGAGGTTACTATGTCATGTTTTAGTGAAATTGAAATTGCCCCTCCTTTTTCCCCTCGTGTGATGTATTTTCCTACATTGCTTTCTTACGAGCCGGAGCTTTTGAAGTCCTTAGGTCTTTTAGGAGGATATAATTACCTCGTTGATCCTTATAGTGTCTACCTAGAGGACGTGCCTAGGAAAGTCAATTTCATGCATTTATTTCAATATTTTAATGATAATCCTATGACAATTGATAAACTGTTGGGAGCATTAATATTCACTAACGAAGTTTTGAGTTTGTGCTCGTATGTTCACCGCTCTGAGATGCATGCAAGGGAGTATGACATGTTACTACGGTCGAGAGACTATTCAATTGAATGGTTCCAGAAGGATGACTCGGTCGAGTCATCCAGATGACTCGGTCGAGTAGTCTCTCGGCCAGGATTCTTCAGTGCACACAGAAGAATGACTGGGCGAGTCAATTGAACGACTCAGTCGAGTCGGTTGCAGATCTGCGATTCTCTCGGGACTTTTATTTCAGATTTCTCTCACTTCCCTCATAATTTCTCACTCATTTTCTCTCTCATCTCACTCTCTTACTTCCCCCAAACCCTAAAACCTTGCCCTAACTCCCCAATCTTCACTAATTTCTTCCTTTCTTCACAAATCGGTTCGAATTTTTGCCCTAAAGTTGCAAATTTTGTTGTGATGTGCGATTTTCACAAGTGTGCGCTGCTGTGGTGATGTCCTAAGGTACGTGACTCTCGTGTGTTGTGCTTGGTGTTTGGAGTCCTCTTGTTGCTCGATTCAGCCTAGCAAGGGAGTTGTCATCTTTCTTGGTGTTCTTTTGGGTACGATTTCAACTCAGACAAAGCAAGGGTGTTTGGTGTTCGAATTGCGCATATATTTGGGATCTTTGGAAGCTCAACTTTGCACTCACCTATTTCAGCAACTCTCCTTCCCTTGTGACAAATTGAAAGGTAACCTTCAATTTTGGTGCTTAAAAGTTCCATTTTAGGACTAAATTGGGTGTTGCTTGTGAAATTTCATTTGGAAATTAGGGTTGTGAGTTGTCCTTGGTTGAATTGGGTGTTGTTTGAGTTCTCTTGTATTGCACCAAGTCACGAAAATGGTTCGATCTAAGCGTGCACGCACTAGTGAGGAATGATCTCCTTCACCTCCACCCGAATCCTCTTCGGCCGTGGATAAAGACCGCTATAAGGCACAACCACCCACACCGCTTCAAGCTGCGGCAGTAAGAATCATATTTCGGGTTGCATACCACAAAGAAAAGTACGAGATGTATCAACGTCGGAAATTGTGTGCTCCCGATATTTATGATGAGGCCACTGTGGAAAAGGTTTATTGCGGGCTGAGTTTCGAATACTTTATTCGAGTCTTGGGGTGGGACACCTTTATCAAAATTGATGAGTCTATCAACGACTAACCAATCCTTGAGTTTTTAAGCTCATTACAAGTTGAGGATGATGGAAAACCTAGTGCGAAGTTTCGATATAGGGTGGACAACAAAGAAAGGACTTGCACAGTGAAAGAGCTATGTCGCGCATTAGGTTTACCGGAGGATGGGATGTTTTACGAAGAGGCCGCTCATTTTGATGAAAACCCGCCATGAGGCGTTTGACTTGTTGGAGGAGGAAGCATCATCGTTCGCATGCCCTAGATACCTTCCATTGTAGGAATTAGAAGGCTCGGGATTTGTGCAACTTGGCAGTGAGAATTTTCCATAGGATAGTCTCAAGTTCGATTTTTGGGAGGGATGATGGACGAGCTAATGTTAGGAGAGATGACCTTTTTATAATGTTCAACACTCTCCAAGGGAAAAGGGTCAATACAGGGCCGTGCATTCTACACTGTTTGAAGGAGATTACCTCGAAGAACTTGTTGACAACGATTGGTATGGGGCATATTATATGCCACTTTTTGAAGAAGCAAAGGTTTGGGGATCTCACGAAGTTTACCCCTCGTTATTTTCTCGATCCGATCGAATCGATGGCGTGCGCTTGCAACGGATGGGTATTCTTGAGAAGCACTGCACGAAGACCATTTACAAGCATGGTTCTGACAAAGCGGCAACTTCAATTCATTTGCATCATGAACGGGCCACGCGGCTCTTGGATGTGACCAACGAACATAATTGGTCGTGTGGGGAGAACCCAAGAAGTTTTAGCCGGGTCGGGGGTGCTGATGATCCTTATGCACAAGAAGAGGAAGAAGAGGAAAAAGAGGAAGAAGAAGAGGAGGAAGGCGACCAAGGGACTCATGGCGAAGCGAGTGGTAGCGGCTCACATGACGTATCAATGGGGTATCTTCGCTATCAATTAGAGCAGTTGAATGTTGGTTTTTAGGAGCAGCGAACCTTGCTCCAAAGTCAACATAACCTTCTAGAGAGCCAGCAGGAGCTCCTTCGTACTCAGCAAACGACACTTCAAAGGCACGAGGAGTACTTCCAGCGGCAAGAAGATCATTTCCAGCAATACGATGATTACTTCCGCCAACAGAATTAGTACTAGAGGGATTGGGGGTATCATCATTATGCCGTGGAACATCACGCACCGGCACCACCGGAATACATCAACGAGCATTACCCCGAATACCTCCCGTATTACCCATATTCTCCTCTGGGAGGACCCCAACAGTAATTGTAAGCATCTTGTTTCCCCTTTCCTTTTGCATTGATTGAACATGATTTATATCTTGTGTTAGAAAATGTTAGGAGGGGGATGTGCTTGGGGTTGGAGGGGTTTTTAGGGATAAAGGTTGTTGGTTCGGAGTTAGATTGATAGAATGTCCGCTTCATTTGTTCTGTTATGAGTCATGGTTGAGAAATAAGTCAATTGTAGTGATGTTGGGTAGTGTTTGGATGTTCATCGTTGGTTGATCATGTATGTTGGTCATGTTGATTGGATTTCACCCTCAATTCCCGCCTCATTCCATGAGATTCGGGGTTGAGGTAAGTCACTAGCAATGTAAATGTTGTAAATATTTTGAGTTTTATTTTGTTTGTGCGTCTTTAGAGTCTTTTATTTTTGTTTTTATTTCTTGATCTTGCATGTATCACTTCACCCATAGTATGTTTTTATTGATTATGTCTAACTATGGTGTGATGCTTTTGGATCGTGGATTGATTATGCTTACTTGAAGACCTCGAGGTAACCTCTTTCCACTTCCTCTTTGATTATATATATTTTTGATCTTTGATTGCATGCTTGATTTTTCCTTTTTGGGTGGCAGACCCTTTAGTGTGTGAATATTGGGATTATTCTGTTGTTGGAGCCGTGTGGGCTCGGGTCGCCACCGCTTTTATGTGTTACGTGTTTTGCGTGTTTTTCTCGGGTTTTCTACCTATCTTTTGACACCCTTCTTCTCACAATGGCGACATTGTAACGTTTTGTATGGGAGTGGGGGTGATCCTTCCAATAGTCTTGGGTAGATCACCTAGTTTGAGTCCTTTATTTTATTTTTCGTAGTTTGTGTCCTAAAATCTAAAATTTTTTTGTGCTTAAAAGGAGAAAAAAGGGAGTGAAAAGCTTTCTAAGGTTTTGTTTTTGCCTTGTCTTTGCTTTTGGTTGCAGTTCTTGGATTTTGTACTCAAGAATTAGGAAGACTTTCTTAATCTTCTTTAAAAGCAACCGGTCTGAGTATTTCCGACCCTATTTGGGCCCTGATTTTTCTTCACGTTCTAATTGAACCTGGGAGACCCTAGAGACCCGTATCCGAGCTAATTCTTTGCAAAAGAAAAAAAAAGGAGAAAAGGAAAAAGCAAAAGAAAAACCACAGAATAAGAGAATTCAATTCTCAAATAAATGAATTAATAGGGGCGTGTCGGTTAAACGACATTAACCAACATAAAGTTAGTGACCTACACGGGACCGGTATTAGTGGTACGGCGCTAATACCCCTTAAGCTCCTCCTATATCGTTCGCGACGGAAGTGTGTATGGAAAAGACTGTGTTGGGAGGGTAAACCCCAATTTTGGGCCGTTGCGATTCCCGCGAAACTAACCTCGACCATAAAGCTTAAAAAACTGTTGGGAAATCCCAACCCAAAAAGAAAGTTGTTTGTTCCAAAAGTAAGGAGCCTTTCCTTGCATCACCTGCGGCCCTCATCAAGCCAAGGGCGACCAAATGCGAGGGAGGGCACCTCTTGTGTTCTTGTTCGTTTTGTTTTTGAGCTCGGGTATGAGTCTTAGGGGTCAAACGGAATCGGTTAGAACCCACTTGCACATGAGCACAAGGGAAGTAACTTTTCATGAGGTATAGGGATTGAAAACCTAAAAGATTGATAGTTACCTAAGTTAGGTGTTTGTGAGATGCTCATAACGGTTTCTTTTGGAGGATTAATAAGGTTTTCGTAATTGAGATTGCATTCTTCCTTGAAACAAAACCGTTTTCTTTTTTCTTTCTTTTTCAAACTTGTTTTGTTTTTTCACTTTCCCTCTCTCCTTTCTATGTGGCTTTTGTGGGTAAAGCTTCTAGAAACCCTCACGAGACCTACCTCGTCCACCCGGGCTACCGGGGGGTTTAAAGGGCTTGATGCATACACTAAATGCATCCGCGATTCCTGCGAAAGTGAGTTAGGATTTTAGTTTTCTTTTTCTAGTCTTTATTTTTGTTTCTGTTTTTAGTTTGCTTGGGGCGAGCAAACCCTTGTGTGTGAGTAGTGTTCGGTCTCGCTCCGAGCCGAATTCTTCTCTTATTTAGTGTGTTTTTACGTGTTCTAACCCCGGTTTATTTGTTGGTTAACGTATTTTCTTAGTTTTGTAGAGAAATAAGATATTGAGCCAAAACCAAGCCAAAACGGAGCAAAAATCCACTAAGTAAGGAGAAAAGAAGAAGGATGAAGAGGCAGCAAGGCGACTCGCCCGAGTCAGGGTTTGACTCGACCGAGTCGAAGGTCTGGAAGCCAGCAAATTTCCCAAACTTCAGCCAAGGGAAGGAGACCACCAAAATGGTTTCTCGCCCGAGTCACTCAGGTGACTCGACCGAGTCAGCCTGCTGTGCACATGGGAAAGAGAGGCAGAAAAAGCCAATCTCCTAGAGGCAGAACACTGACTCGCACGAGTCAGTAGGGTGACTCGCCCGAGTCACCCTGTTTTTACGCGTATAATTTGGGATTAAGATGCTGCATTTTGTTTAACGAACTGGGCTCAATATATATACTCTCAGCTGCGTTTTTATTAGTAGTAATCTTTTAGCCTAGTTTCTATTGTTATTTACTTAGCTTTTATTGCTTTCAAGTTGTAATCTCCTTTCTCTCTCTTAGGTTTTCATTGTCTTGTTCTTCAAGCTATTTTGTATTCAACTTTCAATCAATCAATTTCAGAGTTTTCTTCATTGTCTCTTGTTCATTTATGCTTTCATTTTAGTATTTCTTGTTTTGATGATTAAGTTAGCCACAATCCAATCCAGTTTTAGTAAGGAGGAGGGCTAAGGGTCACAAATTCCACTCATAAGTGGGAATTTGGGGATTCTTAGTAATCCAATCCACAATTTTCTCGTTTGTTCGGGGGAGAATCAAGCCAAGGTAGAAGATTAGAAGCATTCGATCATCAAAGGTATAATTTCATTGCTTTCAATTGCTTTGTGATTCTAGTTTCCTTGATTGTTTTTTAGTGCTACTTTATTCATGTTTTAATGCTTTCTTATTACTTGCTTTTTATTGCTTTTGGTTGTTGATTGTTGTTATGCACACCTAGGTTAGATTTAACTGCTTACCTTTACTTTATTTATCGCTTTCTGTATTGGGAAAAACCTTGACAAACCAAAACTCCTAAGTCATACCAGACACCCATCCCTGAGATCGACAACCTTACTTTACCACAATTTACGCAACCGAACAAGAGCTCCAAGAGTCAAGGCCCAATAGAGTTTCTGCTACCATCATGGGAGCCGGATTGTAGCCACGGGCCATTTCATCAACGATATGGATAAGAGAGAGGGGCGAAATCCGAACCTCCATGATAAAATAAAAATTCAGCCAAGATACAGAAAACCAAACCTCGTACTCGTGGTGCCGGTTTGAGTTTAAGTGCTTCCGGTGACTGGAAGAATTCCACCAAGGCTTGGAGGTTCACCGTATTGTTCACCAGAATATGCCCTAGAGCTCGATGGTTGAAGTTGGTCATCTCCTCAAATCTTTCGCGATAATTCGAGGCAAGAGGGGGTGTTGTTGGTGGAACATAGAGATCGAAGCCGAAGATGCAAGCCCATTCTTCAGGAAGAGGGCACAATTCGTTCCAAGAGAACCGAAAAACATGAAACTTTGAGTCCTAGAATGTGAAGACCGCTATGAGAAAATCCCAGTTAATCTTCACTTGTTTCAGGCTCAAAATGAGGGATAGATTGTAAAAAGTAAGGAGGCGTTTCTCGGGTTTCGATAGGGAATTCATCCAAAGGCTAAGTTTCTTTTCAAAGGCCATGATTGAAGAAGTATGGAAAGTGAGAGCATGAAGACAAGAAGGGATGAAAAGAAATGACGTCGAGACTTATTTAAATAACGCTCCAATATGAAAGAAGTGCTACGAGTGCACCGTTTCTGCCTCAAGTCTGATTGAACCAAGGGGCAGGAACAATAACCAATGACGTGTGGACTGTGAAGAGACGATGGCCTCCACCGTGTTATGGCCGGTCGGCCTATAGCAAAGGGGGAGGAACCTCTTGAAAGGTTGGCACCGTGTAGCAACATGCTTTGGAAGAAGACACGGTTTTGGGATCCATTAGGCGTGTTGGTGTAAAAAGATGTACATGCAATTGTATTATTTTCTTTGATTTTATTTGTATTTTACAATCTTTGGTGTATTTATATTAGTAATCTAGTAAATTTATTTTCTTTTTTTAGATTCAATTTCTTGTAAACAGTCAGAGATTGGCCGATAAATTAAAAAAATTGGGGGCTTGAATGCATTTTTAGAAAGAGTCCAAAATCACGTGCATAAAAAGAGTCTGCTTGCATTTCTTTTATTTCTCGTACATTTTCCTCGTACAAAAACAAAAGAAAAAGAGAGCATAGAACAGACCGAAAAAGAAAGGGGCCTTGCCGACGATGCCTAAAGAACATACTGAGGAGGGTCGCCAAACAAGCTTCTGAAAGCTGCATCTGCAAAAGAGCCAGGCTGAGAATCATCCTGAGTGCCAGAAGGTCCAGGCAAGAAATGGCTGGAAGGCATGTCATATCCTTGATTATAGCCAGGGGGCTGGCTATAAGGGACCATGGACTGAGCATGATATTGGGGCTGGCTATAAGGAACTCTTTCCATCGAACCATGGAATCCACTCGATTCCGAGAAATATTCCACCATAAATTCAGGAATGCCGGGGGAATTTTGTCTACCTCCCGAAGAACTAGCAGGGGAGCTTGAAGTTCGCCCATCAAATCTTGATCCCTACGTCTGGATCTCCACGATAGGCTCTCCTAGTAGTTTCTCCTGCTGAAGAATGGCAATGAGGATGCCTTGACGAGCTCTCATAATAAAGCAAACTCACATGAGAATGAGCTTCATGATTCTCTTCACCAGCGGCTAGCATAGGACCTTGATATTGGTCGTCCACGAAATTCCGATCAATGAATTCTCGAGCTGTGATGCCTTCCCTCAACAGAACCCGAATATGGGCATATGCTTGCTACATCAGCAAGGAATCAATGAGAAATCAATGCAGCATGAGAAAAACCAGCCAAAGTAAGCAACTTACTGGGTTGGCATCGAAGTGTTGCAACACTTCATGATCATTCGACACGAGCGGAATGAAACCAAACATCATGTCCTCGTCTTCCGCCTGCTCAAGTTCCTCTACATGTTGATCTAGGAGGGGATCATAAAATCCTCCTAGCTACAGAAAGACTACATGTTAGTAAAAGAACAGAAATGCATCATTGCATGAGCCGAGGAAAATTTCTACCCGAGCAAAAGCCAAGCGCCCTCTATGTTGAGTTGTCGCTTCCTCCAGGTTATCCACGAGAACGATGAAGTTAATGGAAGGCTCCCCGATCAACAACCTAGTCATTTCTTCCTGTGTCAAAGCCTGCCTGTCGTAGATAAGCTCGGGAGGATCTACAGGCACCCTGCAGGGCCACTTCTCTGTATGCTGGAAGAAGAAGCGCTCTCCCAAATAGAAGACAAGGCCAGAAAGACCTTCCAACAGCAAATGACGCTCGCTTGCCTCACGTGCCAAGTGAATATGATAATGAAGGCCTTCCAAAAGATAGCCATCCCATGGAGACCGGACGATATCCTCCCGAAAAGAACGTTATGAGCTCAAGAACAGAAAGATGAAACCAAAGAAATGATGAGCCATACCGGTCGAAAGCTGTCAATGATCCTTCTGAGATCATTCAAATCTTTGAAGTGGTATTTTTGGCGACGGTAGTGTGATGATTCTACCCATCAAACAGCAGCAGGAATTCTCAAGGTGACATTATTAGTTCCCCCGACTACAGGGAGGAAATACGCTAAGACCTACACCTGCACACCGGGAAAGATCTTAGTGGAATTAAAGAAGGAATTTTGCACATCACAAAATTTCTAAGAGAAAATATCATGGAGCATAACTCCAAGACTCGCTAGAGATTGCTACCCAGGTTAAGCAACTTTGCTTCTGTAGTCCTCGGTCGCCCTACCGTGTCACTACCAGTTGGACGACCTGCGACCCGCATTCCTCTCACCAAATGAGCATAGGCGGCAGCCGCCCAGTTGAAGTTTCTCACCTCGCCATAATCCAAGATGTGATGCATCAAGGAAAAAGTAATGCATAAGCACAAGAAACTGACGCTGAGGAAGGGGCAGACTCTCAAAGCCCTCACTTTTTAAGACAACCACCAAGTGAGAGTACCGCAAAGCGCCATTCCGCCCTGCCAAAGAAGGAGCAGGTTGCAAAAGCTCAAAAACACGAGGATCAGGATCCCTCTGAAATTCCAACAACTGGCCGCCCCAGCTAAGGCCAATGATTATCACGAAATGAACAGGAGTGAGCATCATTTCACCGACAGGGAGGTGAAATGAGTTTGTTGAATCCCAAAAGCGCTCCACTATGACCCACCCGAAGATTCTTCTAGTACGTGATTTCCAAACTTTCAGACAAGCCAGGAAAGGGCCAAAACCCGCACCCTCGAGGGTGGATGAATAAAACCTTCCTACTCTCGTATGGTTGGTCAGAGATACCACACTTTGCATGCTCCCGCATGACTTGAAAGAGTCGTCCTATGACAAAGAATTAAAGTAAGGGTCTAAGTGTTCATTCTAGGACACTATGTATTTTAAGCAAAATTTAGAGTATTCATCTACTTTAAATCCAACTTAAAGTATTAAATGCAAACAACAACATGCAGAATATCTTTACAAGATAAAAACATATTATGAGCAAGTGTGTACCGAAACATGGGAACGGAAGAACCATGCATGTTCATTCTGGCGAAACACAAGATGCGCTGAAGTGAACTCTCTATTCGGATATTCTCTTTGCACCGTCCTCGCATAAGGACGCTCCTGGACTGTTGGCTGAGTAGCACGTTTGCGTCCCCTTCTTAAGAAGTTCATCTTTTTATGATGAAAACCAAGATGCTTGAATGAAGAGCTAAAGGCCAAGGACTCTCTTTATGATGAAAGAGCAAGTAAGAAAAACAATGAAGAGCTTGAATGAGGATGTGAGAAATGTCGCGGCCAAGGACTCTCTTTTATAGCCAAAATAGCTCGGTCCACACTACCACGTGGCATTCTCCTATTTGCCAGAGCTAAAGGCCGATCGGCCATAAAGTTGTCTACCATAATTGCAAGCAAGTTGGTCTCCTGCATGGCCTGCAAAAGCTGGGATGTAAGAAAAATATTCCTTGCTTTTCCTATAGTCCGGTCGGCCTAGGGAAAGAAGGAGCTTTGTCTTGTTCTTCATGCTCATTTTCAAGAACCAAGTTTGCATACTTCCAAGGAAGAGGCATGGATAAGGGTTCCCAATAAGAAATGTTGTTCTTCACAAGATTGAAGCATCATGTTTCAAAAACAAGAGCATTTTTCCAATGATAATGCTGACAAAAATCGAGGTAAGTTATCCAAACCAAAAGAATTGAATTTCATTAAAACTGACAAAAAGAATTTGCATTTGTTGCAGGAAAATAAGAGTCATCGGCATCAGGATCGATGTAATCTCAGGAATAAGAGCCACTGGCACTCGACATCAAAATTTCCCTCAGAGTCATAAAAAATCCCGAGCCATCAACATCGCGATTGATGAAGTCTCGATCCTGAGCCATCAACATCACACCTGGTGAAGTCTCAACATCCAAGCCACTAGCATCGCGCCCAGTGAAGTCTCGGCCCCCAAGGCCATCAACATTGTCTGATGAAGTCCTTCGGCATCAAAATTGTCATCACCAACAGCAAATTTCCAAGAGCCATTGACATCGCGATCGATGAAGTCTCCCTGACAATTAAGGCATCATTCTCACCTGAGATTACCTATCGGCGCAAGTTCGCCAACCGCAACACAGGATCCAACTTCCAAGTGTCAGCCCACACCTTCAAGTAGGATGCCTTCAGCACCCGAGACCATTTCAAGTAGGACGTCATCCGACGTCTAAGATCACTTCAAGTAGAGCATCATTCTTGCTCGAGATCAACCCCGATAGAGGCGCATGCCGCCCACAACCGCGATGCACGATTCCGCTCCCAAGCATCACCTCAGGGTTCGCGATCCGAAGTCATATCCCTAGGTTTTTCATTCCAAAGTCATATCTTCAATCAGTGTCCATCATTCTTCTTTGATGTTCGTCCTATCTCGGACTCAATCAAAGTGGGGGCTATCTGTAGACACCGAATTTTGTCGCATAAAATATATAGTATATCTATATATAAGAAGGATTAAATAAAGAACAAGCCGGGAAAATAAAAGTTAAAATATGTGCACCTTACATGTACGAATTTGCTTTAATATTGCATGCAAGATCACATGCAAAATTCCTTACGTAAAGAGCAAGCCATGTGAGCCATGCAAGCCATGCAAATTCAATGCCAAGAGGTCACAAGATTGATTCCTCACAAAAACACATCAAATTACATCACAAAGCTCAAATACAATAGCTCCCGTCGAAGTGTGAAACACCACTTCCCAAGGCAGAATGTATCTCCCCCTCACCGTCCATGGATACATGGACGAAGATAGATTCTTCCCCCCACGTGCTGGTGGCCGGTCGGCCTTGACCACCGACCACACGAGGTCAATTGACCTTGTGCCACCGTCCACTCCAAGTTCACTCCCTCACTGCCTTGCAAATTGTGCGATTGATTGCCTTGGACGAGAGGGTATGTATGTGCATGTATCCTCTCCTACCTCATTCTCCTATAAATACTACTCCTCTCAAAGCCAAAACACACACCACAATTTAATCTATCCCTCTCTTCTACTCATTCTTCTCTCTACATCCATTATCCTATCTATTCTTCCATTCTCTCTACACATATCATCCTAATCTCCATTCTTACACTACTATCATATCACTATTCTACTCATCTTTCTTCTAATCTAATCATCACTTCCATCCCTCCAATCTTCTAGGTTCACCTTATCGTAAACACCACCAAAAAACCCTAATCCTAAACACCTAAAACCACAAAAAGCCCTCTTTTCTACCTTCTTTTTCACCACTCTTTCCTATCATTCCTTTGGTTTGTTTTGGCACTTTTGAGGAGGATTATCCAAGGGTATTAAGAGGAGCATTGACTAGCAAAAGGGCAAGGCAAGGCCTCTTCTTCACGATTAGCACAATGTAAGCTTTAAAGTCCTTTTTCTTTCTTGTAAATAAGTGTATATGTTGTACTTTCTTTTTTTCCTTATAATTCATGTTGCATGTTCCATGAAATAATTCTATAAAGTTCCTATTTATTCTCTTTCCAAACTTTATAAAAGCACACTTAAAACTTTTAGTAGAGTCTTTTCTTTTGTGAGAGGCGAACTCCTAAAGTTCCTACTTTTCGAGTTCATAGCCTTACCCCCGAATCCATTCTTGGGTTTCGCAGGCGAAGTCTTTCTTGTTGTTTCTTTTTTGTTTGTCTTGGCTTTTTCCCTTAAAAAGTCGATTGGGGACTCCCATTTCGAACTAAAAGCACATCGGGTTGCATAAACTATAGTAAAACATGGTTTTACAACGTGTCGATGCAACTTTAAGGTTTATTTATATATTTCTAAATAATACTTGCAAAAGTTGCTTTCTTCTGAGCCTAACATTTAAATGAGCAAATTGGGTTAAATTTCAAAGAGTGTGGAACAAGTGGATGTTCACTCTTGAAAGGTTTAATTCAATGACTCATAAAATGCACAAGTAAAGGGAAAGTGGTTTTACAAATATTATTCCTGAAATGCATAATTAAAATCCCTTAAAGAGTTTTCAAAGGTTCAAACCCCAGCACGAATCATCAAATCACACCCCCAATCCATGTGGACGTTTGGAAGCCCGAACGACGAGGAAAAATGTCCACAGCCGGTCAAAACAAGTGGAGGGGAGCCTTGAGACAACTCTTGGAAGCTATTGAAGAGGTAGAAGAGTTCGGGTTCTCGGATGAAATACTTTTACAATTGAAAGGTTGAGGGTTCGAATCAAGCTAAATCTAAAGGTTCCACTCATCCTAGGGGTATATATTTTAGATGATGCTGGAAACCCAGTTTGGATCACTTTCCGATATGAGGGTATCTTTCACTATTGCAAGAGATGTGGTCTTGTAGGCCACAAGATTGATGATTGTTCGAAGTCAACTATGGATGCAGTCAATTGTATCATGCAAAGATTTACAGTAATGGAAAAGAAAGGTTTGCAAGTCATCACCGGAGAGGAGCCACTGTACACAAACAAGGTAATGGCGCACCCTCCGATCTACCCGTTTTTTACTACGAGGCTGGGGGGAATCGGTATCGAATTCTGAACACAGGGAATGGAAGAGATGACATCGTCATATTCAGAACAAGAGGAAAACCAGGGTGACAATGTTGCTAGAAGGAGTGGACCAGTCATCAGGGTAATGGAATCCCCATTCGGCGAGCTATTAGCACCGGAGGACAGAGTATTCATTGCTACTAATCGCGTGCATGGGGTGCATGGCAACACGTTAGTAAAGGAGCATGGGGACCACAATCTGAAGGGCAAGGAGTTAGCTGCTACGGATGCAACCCTTGATGTGATAGAGGTAATTAATTCAGGCCCTTTCCGTTTGTCAGCCCCACCCCTTGAAAATCTGGGTGAAAGTGACATGGACCTGGATATTCCTTCATTTAATGAAGAGATAATACCCACAGATGTAGGGTATATGCAAGTTGATACAAATTTGTCGCTTTGTGCAACAAATGTTCTGATAAACAGAAGATGCAGCAGGTTTCCCAGCCCTTTTACCAAGAAGGGGGGTCCTCTAGTTTAGGTAATCCGCAACAATCCCATGCTTTACCTCAGGCTATTTAGACCCCCTCTGCTCCACCAATTACCCCCACACCCACCCCTATAATCTTTTTCCTGCCTCAACAAACTTTTTCTTCTATTATCTCCTCAGAAAAACTAGAAGATTCATGCCACATGAGTCACTACATGGACTTCAGTCATGCACCTACATCACGCTTTGTGCGAGTCTAGGAGGGTAACAGGGAAATCATAGTGCATGCTAGACTTTGATTCTCCTTCACCGTAACCTCCACATATAGATTTGAGGAAATTCAAGGCTTCTCCGATGAAAGAGGAGGACTGCCAACTTGACCTGGGTTTGGCAACATCACCAACTCAAAGTTTTTTTTTTGGGGGGGGGTTCTGGGAAGTTAGGAAGCTGCAGCAGCTGTGGGGCAACTAGTAAACTACAACAAATGGTTGCCGTAGGATTTAGAGGAGGAAGTGTGGAGTTGGGCTTAACTAAAGTAGAAGCAATGAAACCGTTCAAGCAGGTAAAGAGGAAGGCACTGTCAGCGCCGGAATTGGGGTCTACTATAAGGGGAAGTTGGGAAGGGGATGAGATTTATTCCTGCCTTTCAAAGAAGTTCAAGGCACTGGAGGGGAAGAATTTTCTGAGGCCAAACAAAGTTTTCCAACAAGTAACGCCAGGGCATGGGTGCGCTACCTTAGGGAATAAGTGGAGCAGAAACAGACGATTGCTGAAGATCAGAAGGACTGAGGCTTTGAGGGTAGGCCGACAACTATCCCCCTCCCCCCCCCCCCCCCCCAAGGCAGCCATGAGAATATGCTCATGGAACTGCAAAGGAATTGGCCAGGCGGAAAACCCTACAGGTCCCTACCTCAAATGGATCTTCTGCCACCCCTCTCCCTCGTTACTTTGTTTGTTTGAATGTAAAACTTCGTTGTATCGTGTAACACAAAAGCTGAAATGCATACAACTATCCCTTGTTGGTGAAGTTGATGCAACTGGTCTTAGTGGGGGAATTGTTGTGTTTTGTAAAGGTGGGATAGGGGCTAAGTGTTGTTATGCATCCTCTAATGTTGTGTTGTGTTCGTTTACTGAAATAGGGAGTGACCTTCGTTATGTGTGTTTTGTTTATGGGAGTCCCACATTTGCAAATAGAGAACAAGTGTGGGCGGAAATAAGCTCAGTAATTTAAGGAATACAAGAACCATTGGTGATTATGAGGGATTTCAACCAAGTGGAGTTCCTTACACAGAAAAAAGGTGGTTCATCACAGGTAAGGGGGGGTCTCGTTCAGCAATTGGGTGAATAGCCTAGAATTGCAAGAAGTTCCTTGTTGGGGAAACACTTTCACCTGGTCAAACAATAGGTTTGGTGGTGACTTAATCTTCGAACATCTCGATCGGGGATACATGAATCACAATTGGGCAAGAGAATTTCCCGAATCCAATATGCTAAATCTACCGATTTTAGCTTCCGATCATGGACCGATAGTGTTGCATATGGAAAGACAACAGCAAAGTAGGAAGAGAAGAGGTTACCGACTTGAATCGTGGGTGCTTGAAATGGAGGAGCTCCAAGCAATTATTAAAAAAAAAAGTTGGGAGACATGCGAAAGGAGGGGATCGGCAATGTTTACAACAATCGGGAAACTGAAAATAATCAGAGAGGAGTGTCGAAAGTGGACGCTTGATTGGAAACGGACCCAGCAGGAATCAAGTAATCAGCCGGTGAATGAGCTATTGCAGTTGCAGGAACAATATTGGAGTTGGGTTTTAATGGTTCTAGTATTGCAACATATTGTTTGGCAAAGGAAAAATGCCAAGAGTCTTTAAACCTCATGGACCACTATTGGAGACAAAGGGCCAAAGTCAAGTGGATGCAAGAGGGGAACAAAGTCACAAAGTTCTTCTTTAGGCATGTTAAACACATGCAGAGTAGGGTTGAGATAAGAAGAATTAGATCCAAGGAAAGGTTGTGGTTATCCGAGGAGAATGAGATAGCTATTGAAGCTACAACCCACTTTGAGATTCTCTTTAGAGAAAAGAAGGGGAGCTTGGGGAAGTCTGAGAGAGCTGCAACAACAGTGCTCAGCAGCTATGAGAAAAGGTTATCACACATTGACATCCAGATCCTACAAGCTCCCTTCACGGAAGAGGAGGTCTACATTGCGGTTCATCAATTAGGCTCGCTGAAAGCCCCAGGACTTGATGGAATTCTGGCCATTTTCTTCATGAAGCTTTGGCCAACCATTGGGACAGATGTGTGTTAGGCGGTCATACAAAGTCTAAGTACGGGACAGTTTCTTAAGGAGATTAACACTACTTACATCTCCCTCATTCCCAAAGTGGACAACCCATCGTCCTTCTCTGAGTACAGACCCATAAGTCTTTGTAATGTCCTCTATAAAATCATCTCTAAGTGTCTGGTGAATAGATTGAGAGGAATTATGCAGAGGCTGGTGGATTCCAATCAAAACGCATTCCTGCATGGTTGTATCATAACGGATAGTTGCCTGCTAGCTCATGAGTTACTTAATGTTGTAAAAGGAAGAAGGCAGGGTAAGAAGAGAGCAACAATCAAGGTCGACATGAGTAAGGCCTATGACAGAGTAAGTTGGAACTTCCTAGAAGCAGTGCTCAGGAAATGTGAATTCCCTGAGACATGGGTCAAGATTATTATGCATTGTATTACTACGATGCATTATGCAGTCTTGATTAACGGAAGCCCCTCCCCATGTTTCAAGCCAGAAGCAAGCCTCAGGCAAGGAGACCCTTTATCCCCATATCTTTTCATTCTATGTCTGGATGTGCTTGGCAATTATCTCAATAAAGAGTCATTTGAAGGGAGGCTTGTGGGAATCAAAGTAGTGCGAGATGGTCCGAAAATCACACATATTCTTTGCAGATGATTCAATGTTATTTGCAGAAGTGGAAATGCAAAATATGATTCACCTTAAGCAATGCGTGGACACTTTTTGTGTGGCGTCTGGGCAGGTCATCAACATTCAAAAATCCCAAATGATGCTTTCAAAAAATGCTACGGTTGAAGATATTCAGGGGATGGAGATAATCTTTGGGTTTAAAGTGAAGGACAGTTTTGAAAAGTATCTAGGAATCCCTTTGATCATCCAGAGAAGTAAGACTATGCAAATGGGATTTCTGTATGATGCAGTCTCGAGACAGTTGCAGAATTAGAATGTGTCAATGCTATCAACTAGTGGTAGACTAGTTTTGATTAATGTCGTCCTTTCAGCGCTCAACCAACATGTTCTCTCAGTCTACAACATACCCTCCTCGTTGGCCTCGAAAATTGATTGTCTCATGATAAGGTTTTTTTTTGGTGGAATGGGGCTGGAATGAACTCAAAGCATTGGGTACCAATGAACACAGTTCAGGCCTAAAGGAATGGGAGGTATGGGAATTAGGAAGACAAACTGGATGAACAATGCTCTGTCGGTTAAACAGGCATGGCATTTGCAAAAACAGGAATGGGAGGTATGGGAATTAGGGTGTACAAAGCAAGGTATAAGCATTGCTCTCCAATCACGTTGAGGGAGCAAATTTCGAAAGGGGGTTCACCTGGATGGAAAGGGTTGTGTAAAGCAGTGAATGTTGTCACACATTGTATTGGGAGAAGAATTGGCAATGAAGAAAACTCTTTTATCCTTGAAGACAAGTGGAGTGGAGGGGAGGTAAGACTCGGGCAAGGAGTTTAAAGGGAGCATTGGGAACAGAGGAAAGTCTCAGATCTATTGGATGGGAATCCAATAAGATAAAATGTGCGGTTGATTAGGGGGTGTTCCATTGGGAAACGGCGAAGGAATCTTGGCATGTCCAGTTAGGGAAGCTACGCGAACAGATGAGCCGATCTGGCTTGGAACCAAAGATGGGGAATATACTGTGAAATCAGGTTACTATGTACAATGGAGTGAATGGGATAAACAACACCAACCAGCAGAATCTATCAGCAAGGAAGATCAAAAGATGTGGAAGATTATCTGGTCCTTAGATATGCCGTCAAAGTGGAAAGCACACTTTTGGAAAATAATGCACAAAGCATTACCAGTAGCGTCCAACCGCCCGCAAATGGGTCGGAGATCTGGACGTTACTTGTGGATTATGTGGCAAGGAAAAGGAAAACATTGAACACCTATTTCGAAACTGATCTGTTGCTAAACTGCTGTGGTTTGCAGGTAGCCTAGGCATAAAGGTCGAGTCACAAAGACAACAAAATATTCACATGGCTAAGGAACTGGGTCTTATACCTAGCAAAGGGAGGCACTCAAATACGATGGAGGACCCAATATTTCTGTGGGATTTTATAGACCATTTGGATACTAAGGTGCAGGAAATCAATAGAAGGGAAACCTGTGGATGTCCAAGAAGCCCTCAGAACCCTACAATCGGAGATGGGGATCCTACGCCATGGAAAGGAGTCAGAAACGGTAAGTAAGGCTCCAAATCAACGGAAAGACAGGGGGTAAACAATACATGTTCCAATGGTCTCTGGGAGATGAGCGGGAATCAAAACACTTTCATATACGATGGAGCTTGGTGCAAACAATCTTTAGCAGGTGGATATGCTTGGGTTATGATAGAAGGCAGCAATTGGAAAGAGGACTTCTTAACACCGGCGTTCGGAATATCAGTGATCCAAATGGAATTGGAAGCGGTGGAGAAGGCGATGCAAAGGGCTATTGAATTAGGTTGCAAATACATCGAGATTCTTACAGACTCCAAACTGGTGGTTGACGTCTTCCAGAACCACCGAGGAACACCTATTGAATGTCAAAGCATTTTGACGAACTGTTGTAGGCTTTTACTCTCCTTTAATGTGTGTATTATAAGAAAGGTAGATCGGGATTAGGTGAAGAAAGCACATACCCTTGCCACTCAAGGAAGGAGAAGAGCTCTTTTGTAACCGCCCGATCTACGAGTTAGCTCGATCCTTTTGTTTTGTCATGTCCTACTGCCAAAAAAAAAAAAGTTAAATCCCCAGTGGATTTACCAATTTTGTAGGTGTCGACCTTGGATTGAGGCAAATAAAGTTCACCCCAAGGAACATTCTATGTTCTCCTTGGTTTCTTTCTACATGATTAATGTACGAGTCGAAAAGGTTTGCTTAGTATTAAAAATTACCTATAGGGACAAGAGGCAGCCTGTAACAATTCTTAGGATTTATTCGATTTGTGAATTCCATTCCCAAATTTATACAAATAATTCAAAGTAATAAGTAACATAAAAAAATAAATCATATTGTGAACGAAAATAACCTAAATTATGATTATGAAACCGAATATCGTAATCAGTCGATTATGATTTGAGGTTACGTATTTATAACCAGTTGACTGCTTTAAATGAAATATAGATCTTTTTAGCTTAATCAACCAATTACGCTGAGAGCTTTGGGATTTTTCCGACCATAGTACACTACAACAAAGCAAGATCTAGTGACATTTATTTTTGACTTGGTTAGCATGTATAAATGTTGCTAGAGCCTTTGCCAGCATTTATGTCAAATGTCGCTAGAGCTAATATTGCCAACAGCTCTGGCGACATTTAAAACATATGTTGTATAGACCTAACTAAATGTCGGCGTACGCCTTCATTCATGCAACAATTTTTCATTGTTTCACTAGTGTGTGTGTGTGAATGGATCCGGTAGGAAGAAAGATACGGTAGGAAGGTAGGAACAAACGATCCGGAGCGTACAAATCTAATCCAATGGTTGAGAATAAAACCACATTCCTTCCTGATAAATCAGCTAGTGGTTTTCAAAAAAAAATAAAATCAATTAGGTAGAGAGATATTTCCTTCCCTAACTTGTAGGGATTAAATTATCCAAATTCAACTCCATTATTATAAATAAATAAATAAAAAAGAACCAAAGAAAAAATTAGTTAACTTTTGTAGACCTTAGAAAAATATGAATTTCCTAATATCCATAACCATACACCTTGACCACACTATCCAAGTATCCATAGAATATGACACACAGTTGTTCAGAGTGTGGACAAATTTATGGGACAAATTTATGCAGTGTGTGGTCATGGATATTAGGGACTGTGGTCTTTTATATAATGCGAGAATAAAGATATTATTTGATTTAGGGAGGTGTGGTCATGTATATAGGGGAGTGTGGTCCTTGATATAATTTTGATTTATGATAGTGTGGTCATGGATATTACGGAATGTGGTCATGAAATATGAGAAACAACGATGATGTTCGACAAAACAGACTCACGATAAAATTCTTATAAAATGTTGACTTCTGTTTTTTATTTTTAGTTTTTGATAATAATTGAGTTTAATTTGGATAACCCAATCCCTACAATTTAGGGAAGTAAATCTTTCTCTCTCTAATCCCATACATGATTCTAGCTAATCATATCTACCTAAATTATTATATTTTATTTTTTCTTTCCGAAAACCACTAGTTGATTTATGGGGAAGGAAGGTGGTTTTATTATCAGCCATCGGATTAGATTTGTACGCCTCAGATTGCTTCTTCCGACCTTCCTACTGGATCCGCTCCATCCATATATATATATATATATATTCTAATAATCCCTACTTTCACCAATTGGACAATGGTGGACCGTGCTTTCACTTTGTATTCTGGTGGTCCAAAAAAAAATAAAATTGGATTGTAGTGGTACCAAATCCACCTCCACATTTTTCTTATTTTTTTCATTCCTACACTATATTGTTTTTGTTTTTTTCGTTCCTGCCCCTAGAAAGTTAATGAATTGTAGTTTCTAAAACATTTTTTAAATTATTTTTTTGAGACTCCGAATAATTATTATGATTTTTTAAAAATAATAAAAGTGAAAAAATCGTAAAAAATAGTAAAAAAATATGAAAAAATTGGGAGAAACGCCATAAATTCATTAAAAATCATTGTAAAGTGTTATACTAAGTTTTGAATCAAATGCAACACAAAATCTATGATTCTCTCGAAAATATCCCACTACAATCCAATTTTATTTTTTTTTTGGACCACCAGAATACAAAGTGAAAGTACGGTCCACCATTGTCCAATTGGTGAAAGTAGGGATTATTAGAATCCAATTTTCCTATATATTCTAATAATCCTTACTTTCACGAATTGGACAACAATAATCCCTACTATCAATTTGGATTCTAGTGGTCCAAAAATAAATAAAATTGTATTCTGGTGGGACTTCACCGAGTCAAGTGGTGGTGACTCGGTGGCTTGCTGACGTGTACCGGCGAGAGTGTGTTTGATCAAGAAATTATTATTTTGGTTGTATTATAGTGGTCCTATTTAAATTGTTATTGTATTCTAGTAATCCCATTGACATAGTTATTGTATTTTGATGGTCACATTTCATAGTTGATTATGTTCTGGTAGTCCGCATTCTTAGTCAAACACACTCTCACTGGTGCACAGGTACATGTCAGCAAACCATCAAATCACCACCACTTGACTCGGTGGCGTCCCACCAGAATACAATTTTATTTCTTTTTGGACCACCAGAATCCAAATTGATAGTATATTGTTGTCCAATCCGTGAAAGTAAGGATTATTAGAATCCAATTTTCCTATATATATGTGCGCGCGGGAGAGAGAGAGAGAGAGAGAGAGAGAGAGAGAGAGAGATGCAACAAAGATGTGCATGCGTGAGAGAGAAAGATCTCGCAACATGACATACAGAAAATGGAAGGGTAAACTTGTCAATTTATATATTGTGTATGTTAAAACGTCATTATACTATTCCTTACACCCCAAATTAGAATGATAAGAAAAATGAGTTGAAAGGAATACAAAAGGGTAATGCTCGCTCCATCTTACTTCCCCTACTCCTTCTCACTTTCTTCCCAAGAGTTATAAACTTCATGCTGGTTAGTGTTGTGACTTTCGAACAAGGACCAAACTCCTCCCCAGCCATTCCTTGAACTCTTCATTTATGCTACCAGTTACTGCTTCAATGCTTCTCTCCTAATCTTCGCCTTGGCGTTGCTCCATTTTCTCAGACTGGGTTTTCTTTCTTCTCCAAACCATGGCATTCAAGGTCCCCATAGCTATGGAAATTCTTATTTTGTACCCTCCAACTCTTGTGCTATTCAAGATATTGCTACTTCTTTCGGCTTGTGTAGGCTCCATACCTCCACAAATCCATAACTCCCATTGCACTCTACCAGCTTTGTTGAACCCTCCTCTCAAACCATGTTTATCAATGGGGGGGTGTAAGTTGTCAACAAACATGCGGCAAGTGCTTTGCCATACTATTATTTCCTCAAAGGTAGGAAGAACTAATGGCCTACAAATATGCAATTACAAACTCTGAAATTTCCTTGTTGACTGCCAATTCATTTTTGTATAATGGAAAGTTGGAAATCGTGACCCTGCCTGCGGAAAATATTGCCCCAAAAAAAAAAGAAATAAAAAAAGATAACCCAAAATAGCAAATTGCAAACCCTCATTATATTACATAAAAATTAGTAATATCCAAGAGCTGCAAATTGCAACTCAATACCAGCAACAGAAAACCACTACGTGCCAATTTGATAAGTGATATATGCTCGGAACACCTCATTTTCATTCTCTAGAGGGAATAATATGCACATAGATGCAGCCAGATGAACCTCTCTGGGGCAATGGCAGATATACTACAAAACAAATAACTGGAAACCAGTAGTCAGCAATTATGCAGAGGAGATATCAGTCTTGTCAAAATAGCCCGACCAACGGACCAAGTGATCAAGAGAACAATGATCCTTGGCACAAGTGAACCATACCAGACACGTTAAACTTTATTTCACCAAATACACAAATAAGGAACCCTAACTTATCAAGCTAGATTATCATCTACAGGCTACAGACACAGCATGTTTCTTCCCCACCCTAACTACAGACAAAAGTGTTGCAACGTTACAACAAAACCTTCCCAAACCTGTAAGACCAGTAAGAGTATCTGCCTTCCACTACACCACCCATAAACCTACATCAGCTGAGACAAGTGATTACATAGCAAAAGAAGCAAAAAAGGTTGAAGAAAGCCGGAGAAACAACAAAACAGATGCCCTACTAACAGAAGTAGCCGTTCCGACTGGCATTGGGGAATCAGCAGCACTCCCTGCACTCCCCATGCTTTCCTAAAGCCGGAATACTTAGAGAACGTTTCCTCATCCCAGCTTTGCTAGAAAGGATCTTATTTTCACTCTTTTCGGGCATCATGGATGTGTATGTGCATAGCTCCTCAGTCAAAGGCTCACTCCTAGTTCTCAAGAACATGTCGAGAGTAGAAGAGTACTTGCCCCCTTTTTGGTTACTCTCAACATGGGCCAACAGATTCCCTGAAGAAGGTAAAGATCCATTATTTTCATCATCATCTTGGATAGCCAGATCGTCATACTCCTCATCTGACTTGGTGGACTCCTCATCAACAGACCCTTCTACCTGAATACAGGATGAATTCAAAGGTCAAGCTTGTTCTTCATGAGATGCAGTTGGAATTTGGATAGTCAAATCTAGTGAATCTAACTAATTAGTAGTAAAGAACAGGCACCGCCAAACAAGGATTGCTCCCCTGAAATGTAGAGATTGAAAATGTATCATGCATGCATGCAATACAGGAAGGGAATAAGGGATCCCATAACTATGATTGCGCTATTGTATTAATAGCCATAAAGCAAGTAATTTCTTCCAAGCAATGGCAGAAGAGCTCATGCAAGTATGCAGCCATTGATGCCTTCAAGAAAAACTCTGAACATTCATTTGAGCACAACCCACAGGTAGCATAGCAAACACTTGAGCAGCAATTAAATACCTCTTCATGTGTATGTTTGTCCACATCACTATGCTCCTCATCACTGTCTACCTCGGGAGGAGCATCAACCTCTTCATCACTTCCAGAAACTGATAGTTCCTCCTTGAGCTACATAGACAACCAAGCACAAAGACCCATATGATAATGAGAAAAAGGACAACAATGGAGAATGTTAATTCCCCACAAAAGTTTCTAAAGTGTTCAAATTACCTCCTTTGCAGGACCATCAGACATGTGAGGTGAGCTACAGCCAGATGAATAATGTCTACTTCCAGTCTCAGTGCCAGTCCAATCACCCTTGGATTCATCGACACTGCTAGCATGGCTAGTACAGCCAATATCATCAGGCCAAGCACTTAAACCGAAATGACCAAACTGGAGATTGACAGGTTCTGCCTTACTGATCAGCAAAGGTCCATACATTGGTGTTCCTATCGCATTGCCAGCACCATCCACAGAAATTGGTTTGCCATTACTACCAATAGAGTTGACAGGCCAAGCCTTTGCAACAGAGCCATCATCATTGAGAAGGGCCATCAGATGCCTGGATGATCCCTGCCTTTGTATTAGCTGAAACATGCCCTTGGAGCTCACAGAATCTGCGGCACATTGCTTCGTATATTCCTCATAAACAATATTTACTGTGTTAGTGATAGGATCATAAAGTTGCTCTCCAGCTTCGCGCCTCCGCAGACAACTGAAAAGTGTGGCATGAATTGCTGCAACACTTTTATCCACGTTAGTGTTGTTAATCTTTGGGACAAGGTGCTTGTCAGCTCGATTACATAGGTATTCCTGTATTGTTCTAATGTTTCTAATATATTTCACATATTTATTTTTGGTAGGATCCAGCGTCATGTACTTCGCGCGCACAGCAAACCTTTCCAGATGTTTATCTTCATTAGTGATGTATACCATAAAGGGTATAATTGACGGATGTTTCTTCATGAGGCCCATCTGCCAGCAAAACCACACGCTAAAGATTCTAAACTACAAGGGGGTAACACTAACAATGACATGAGAAACAGAAAATTGTGCAAACTCACCACAAAATTAAGACTCAAATGCACCCCTTCCACAATTACGGACTCTTTTCTTTCTTCCCAGGCGGTGATCAACAGATCAAGACTCTCTATAACCATTTCACTTTGGGCCTTGAATCCCTCAATTGCCATTTGTTTTGGACTTATTAATTCAGTGTTATCAGATCCTGGCTCTAGCTTTTGATAACCAGATTTCCCATTTTGAACATTATCAGATAGCCCATCCTTAGTAACAGAAGGGTTAACTCCAGCCTTCTTAGCTTTCCTTTTTGCTTTTGCTTCACTCACTGCGACAGGATCCAAGAATTCACCTGCATGATAGGTTGACGCCCACAACAAAGGATTCTGCTTCTCATCCACAAAACTCCTCATCATATGACGTATAGAATCAGTGGATATAACTGTTGTGATTCCTAATCTACTGCCCTGCAAATCATGCAAAAAAACATAACGTTGATAGCCATAAGTTGCAACTCCATGGTAGGAATGTACATGCACTGAATGCTTCCATTTACAGTTCTGCCATATAAATAGGCTTGGGAACAATACAGAAGCCTTGAGAGTACTACAGTACATCTAAACCTGTTTGTCACATTAATTCAGGAACAAGATAGAAAATAAAATGAAAGTGATGTGTCTAAAGGAGCTGGACTTGCTCAAATATGAAGTCGCCTTCACTTGATCAGGTTTGACACTGTTCATTTATAAAGCGAAAATTCTAATAGCCTGATGATTTTACTCGATCCAGGAACTGAAACACCAAAACCTTTATTTTCAAGGGACAACCATTGAGGTATATGAAATCTATTAACTGTTGCACAAAATATCAAGGCAAAGTTGAATAGCAGAAGTAAACAATGAGACAGAAAAGTACATGGACTACACTATGTTATATCCTATTTCTAGATGTTCATAGGATATGTGAATACCAACAACGATGATAATGTTGACTTCCCACATCCACTGGTGCCAGACAACAGGATTGTGACTGATTCCTTCCTTTCACGGATTCTGGAAAAGAAATCAACAGCTGTGTTACCGAGAACTGCCAAACTGGAATACTCGACAAAGGACAAGTTGCTTATATGAAAAATCAGGCCATCCTTGACAAGTAATTAGCATATCCTCAAGTGTAATAGAAGTTGGCAAAAAATGAAAATTGCATGAAAGGAAGGAATCAGTGACAATTTGTTCAGATCTGACATGTCAGGGACAGTGGCAACCCCCCCCCCCCCCCCCCAAAAAAAAAAGTTACAGCAGATGCATATAATTATATCCAACAAAACTCACTAAAAGTACATAGCTCTGCTGGTGTTGACGCAGTGAAGGAAGCAAACTTCGGAACGGTCTGCGGTGCGAATCTCCTCATGCCAATTTTTGTTTTTGGGAATATTCCGTACTTATGTGGTCTATATTGTTATATTGTATATTCTATAAATATATTCCCCCCACACTGTTACCATTGAACTAGAAGGCATCAATATATACTTCTATTTGCCTTTCTTTGTTTAAGTTTCTAGAGCAACTTCCTTTTGTTTTTTTGACTTTTTATCATGGAATAGCAATTTCTTTATATCCTTTCTCTTTTTTCCTTTAATTTGGTTGTAACTTGTTTTATCATTATTCCTTCAACTTTGAAGTTATGTGAGTTCGTCAAAATTCTTTTTGATATAGAAGGTTATGAAGGTGCTTATCGAAAGGCTAGGAAAGATGGATCTATTCATCCATCATTATTCCTTCTCTTTTAAAGTCATAGGAGCTTCTCAAAATTCTTTTTGGTATAGAAGGTTATGAAGGTGCTCATTGGAAAGCTAGCAAAGATGGAACTATTCTTCTTGATATAGGTAAACGATTATAAGAACTTCATTCCAATCTCTACCACAGTCTACTCATTCTTCTACAATCATCCAGAATCCCACAATCATTTGCTTATTAATAGTCATGTCAATACTTATGTAAATATACTCTCCGACCTCAGAATGGGATATTGCATGCCGAATCATCAATATGGTTTCAGAATCTGGAAAAGGAAGGACAAAGTGACACAATGTTTTTTGAGTCTGTAATGCTGCTGTTCCATCAGCTTTGATTCATCACTCTGCAAAATATATTCTCCAACATCAGATTGGGATATTCGTTCTAAATTCCTGTTATTTAAGTTTCTGAAACTCTCTTATCAATTAAGCTACAGATTTTTTCATAATTACTCTGTAACAATTTCCAACTACCTACTTTTATGTCTTCAATGTAATGACTTAAAAAATATTTGTAATGTAATGAGAATTCATAAAGATGATTATATGCATTTATATATGAGTTAGTCCATTTTTTCATCATCATTTATAATTGGGACTTTTAAAGTTGTAGAATGCTAAAGAATTAGTTACTTTTTTTTTTTGATGGAAACTAAAGAATTAGTTACTTGATATAATTGATATCATTATAGATAATTGAATTGAGTTTCTTGGTTAATTGGAAAAAAAAATACGGTAAACTGGGAATGAATGAACTCAAGTAGAATAGCACAGCTAAAATGCTATAGCATAAATTAATAAAATTATATATATGAAAATTCTTCTTAATAAAGTTTCTTCTTTAATTCAAGACTTGATCGTCATACAGTTCATGAAGTATAAAAATTTGGCAGCCGCAATTATTATTTCTAGCTCCGCCCCTGCCCCTACACTGCCTGAAGAGAAACAACAAAGTTCTGGAAATGGGAGCAAAGGCATGAGTGACAGTGTAAGTTCTGGCATCAAGTTTAAGTTCATAATAATAACGAACAACCTCTGCAAGAAGACACTTACCAGTAGACTAGAATACATTTAGTTATAGGCTCTCCTATTAACCAGCTAAGTAGTGCAATGCGCACCATAATAGACTACACTGTTGAAAAAGTTCCATTAATAACACATAATAACAGGGAAGCACAATGCAAAGTCATCAGAAGATAATGAAGATGGCAACTCAGATAGCAAACATACAAGTGGTACAAGGGAAAAAAGCAAACATAAATGTGATCGGAGCAGCTAGGCCTATATCTGGTACATCGCAAATATTATCTAGGCAAGTAAATAAAAAGGACCAATTTCTATGAAGCAAATGGATGATGTATATTGCATAGTTCTACTTCACAGCTATACATAGACTCTGTGCAGCTGAAAACATGATGTTTTAGACTGTCACATCTATATCTTGTTTTCAAGGTATAGATTACATAGTTCTTTCAGCTATATATTGCTGTTCACTAGGCTAATGTTTACGAGCCAAATTAGCATTTAGTATCTTGTCTCCAAACTGACCCCTGATTTTCTCTGTTTTATACCGTAAAGACTGCCCTTGATTTCTGACTCACTCACTGCAAACACAGGTGGGCCTGCCTGTGTTTGATACAGTGATCATCAATTTGATGCATAGTTACCAAGGTTGAAGATTCAATTTGGATCAAGGATCGAATTCAGGATCACAATAGCAAATTTGCAAAGACCCCGGATCAAAGGGGTAGATCCAATCGGAAAATTAGCTAGGATCGTAATTTGCTGTTAAATATTTTCGGAATGATAAATAGAGTGCTAATGTTTACTATTTTAGAGACAATGTAGAGTAAAAATAAAATACCCATTTAACTTAAAAAGGAAAAAAATTACAACTCGATTATACTATTTCTTACTATATTTTTTTAAAAATACATCTCTTTAATATACTTATTCTTGATTGATCAAAAAGAAAAAAGAAATAACTCATTTCTGGGAATGGGAATGTATAACTTGAGGGTGCCCTGGGAGGCTGGGACTCATGAAAGACAAACAAAAACAAATGAAGCAATATATAAAGTGATAAGCAGTGGCACCCTACCTTTATCAAAATTAATTTAAAAGCCCCTCTCCTAACAAACCATCAAACCCAACACTTTTTTTTTCTTCACCTTCCCCCTTATCTGAGTTCAAACACATTGGTAACCATCTTCGGATCTTCAAACCATTTCCAGGCTTCTCCCATAGCTTCCATCCATTTCCAAGTTTCTCCCATAGCTTCCATAGTATAATTCTAGAAAACTACAGCTTGCAACTTTCTTTCATGGCTTTCATTAGTTAAATTGGGGTCGGTTCCCAAATTGGATCGCATTACTCACCAAATTGGATCTATTTCGAACTCCAATTGGGAACACCAATTGGGAACATAGATCATGGGGTTAGCATTGATTTACGTAACTATGATTAGGAAATGCTATAGCACAATTTTAACAGAATGTCTTAGGAAGTAGAATATTATGCACAAAAAAGGACATTATCTTAGCACGAAAACACATTTTTACATACATGGAACATGCTAATCACAACACTAGCTGGAAGCTCCTATGACATGATGGAAAAATTTCCCTTTAAAAACAGTAGCAGCATAGACGTGTTCTACTCCCTATCATACACATGCATGTGTGCTTCATCATCATGATCAATAATTTGCCTTTGTTTTAGGGGGAGGTGCTAAATATCCGCAGTGAAAACATTTTGAAAACTCCCCAACAGAAGAGGAATAAACAACTGTAGAAGTTGAAGTGGGAGATGCTATGCACCTAGTAGTAGTGAAAAAAAAGGGAACGTGTAAACATACCTGCAAGCTAAAATCAAGTCTTCCCTTTGTTTAGGACCCACATACTTGTACTCAGAAAGAGCATCACATACAACATCTAAGAACTCTTCTCTAACAATTGTGACAGTTGTATCCCTTTTATATGATTCTGTGGACTGGCATGTACGCCCAGGATCAACTTCTGTAGGTATATTAGCACTCACTTGAGCTTTCATCAAGAAGTTATCTTCCGAAAATGAGTCTTCTAATTTTGATCCCGTGCAGGACATATCAGCACCAACTATATCCACTCTGGCAGCCGAGTCATTTGAGCTTCGAGTTTTCACTATTTCAAATACTCTTTTGCTAATCTGTACAAAATTAAACAAAATTGACTACCCCACTTAAATATGATCACGTAAAACAAATAGAAAGTTGTCATGTTGTATTCAGAGAATTTAAGTTAGACAACGCAAGATACTACTCATTGTACATAAATCTGTTTCATCAGATGAAGGTCAAACAAATACTGAACGATACCAAAGAAAGTATTACAATCTGAATTGAATTTAATTGATATTTTAACAGTCTAACAAATATTTTCCCAAATACAAAGCACAGCAGCTTCAAAGATGACTACATAACCCAGCACATGGTTTGACAAATGCAACACATGACCCAGGACATGGTTTGACAGATGCAAAATAAACAACTGCAAATATGCTAGGACAAGAAATAATGCACCCTATTCAAAAATGCTGGACATCATGTATCTATCCACTAAAGGAAAACATCTAGGGGAGAGGTCGCTGAATTCCCCAACTAGAAATCACTAGAAGATAATCCATCAACTAAAGTGATACTATTAAACACAACCACTCCAGCTAGACATATATGCCATGAAGATTCAAGGATGTTATATTGAAATTTCAGCTACTTCAACAAACTGCATACTTGCACAAGTTTGGTTGATTTTGGCATTAAATTGGATCCACCTCGTCTGTCACTGGGAAGGTTTAGAGTCCTCAAAGGGTACATTTTCAAGTTGTAAAGACACCAGGGAGTTATGGTTTCACTTGTTAGAGAATTATGCCAATAAAACTTGTACTACAAGCTTTTCAGTCATGGGTCAATTTTGAGAAATTTAACCCAGATGACGAAGGCAACTCCCTGATTACTTGAAGCATTATTGTCCAAATCATGATGGCTTCAGTTTGTGCAAGCTCCTGTTAGCTTCATTTGCATCTGCGATGACCCATTCAATACGTTTTGCACCTGGTGCATTTCCCTTGTTACTTGGATCTCCTTTTGGAGAGATTTCCTTGGACGAATATCACCTTTAGTTTCCTTAGCTCTACTGCCAGAGACTATATGGGCCTCATCTATAAAGGACCTTGATGGTTTCATTGAGAACTTTGATGGTGAAAGCATAAAATTTTCAGAGGGAAGGTCCCGAGGAATCAAAGGATGTCAAGGTGGTGTATCTTCCGACATATATGCAGGAATCTAACGGCTAGACTTACAGAAAAGTTCACTAGCCAAATAGAGATCCAACTCACAGCAATCCTAATAAATTTGAACTCCTTGAAACTTGCAACAGGCATTTAGAGCATCATCATGGAAGATAAAATTAACCCTAGCATACAAAGCATACCCCACCGCCCCCCCCCCCCCCCCCAAACAAAAAAAAAATAATAATAATAATAAGAGAAAACTTGGTAGAGATCATCATTCCGACTGAGCCATGGTCTATTATGAATTGTCACAGAAAGGGCATGATGCCTTAGATTGCACCAACCCATTGTTACTATAGATAAGATTCAACCCAACAGGCAAATAAAAAATTCATGTATAGATCTCAAAGGCCACAAACAAGAAATTTGGGATCTTAAATGCAGCACTAACAGCAGCAATAGATAAATCAGACCCGAACAGAAACAGCAAGGACTTCCAGCGAGAATTCCAGCCAGCAGGGAAACCAGCAGTGGCAGTGGAGGTTTCGTGTCAGAGGGCAGCATATGCTTCTGGATTTGTTTTCTGTTTTCTGTATTTTGTTTTTTTAAGTGAATTCTTGAGACAAAGAATGGGGGCAAAACCATTTGGGAAATCCAGATGGATTATGCTCTAATACCAAATTGATGTAGGTTGCTCCGCAAGCAACTTCCACAAAGGGGGTAGTCTAGGACACTCAGGGAGCAATACCTGCAGAAAAGGAGATTCTTCTCACACAGAGAAATAATTCAGTTAATTCAATTAAATTCAATAATGATAATCCACCCTTCAATACCATTACAAAAGGGGCTTAAATAGCTGGAAGTAATTAGGAGATCTAAAGATACCCCAAAGGAATCATATAGACTATAATATAAACCAATACTAAATCTCTTTATTTAGGCTATCTTAATTACAGGATAAAACTAATATGAAACTATTAATAAAAATGTAATAAAATATAAGATAATCCTAATATCTCCTAATAAATGATATTTTAGCTATTTCCCATCATGTATTGCATCCTTTAAAATTATTTATGATCCTACTGGGTGTGTGTAAGATAGGAAAGAGATGGGAGCATATCAAGGTCTGATCTCTATTTTAGCTAAGCTCGTAGAAGGAAGAATTTCAAATATTTTGAGTGTTAAGCACATAAACAAATGAGAAGCTTGTTGCTTGTTTAATTGAACATCTCAAATTTCTTACCTATCCTTAGGGATGGCATCATCTCTTTATATTTGTCATTGATAAAGCTTTATCAGACTAATCGGTCAGCTGGTCTAGTCAACTAATGGATCCCCTTTATACTCACACACCTTCTTTATTGCTTGTGCTTCACCACAATCCCAACAAAAAAAAATTCCAAAAACCACATACCTTGTGTAGCTGGGATTTTAGATGTTGTGATCATTCAATCTCATTTTGAGAGTTTGAAGCTGGACATAATTTGCTACCAAAGGCCATTATTTTATTTTTTTTTTAGTAAAAAAAAAAAGGAAGATGACGAGGAAGAAAAATCAGACACATTACAATTGTTTTTCCCTTCTTAACAAAAGCATTCCATTTCGCAATTAAGCAAGGCAATAGTCGACTTATTTAGAAAAGCAGAGAGAGCACTTCCTCATGTATATTCTAGTGTACCTTCATCCAGGGATATGAGCCATGTGTTCAACATCATCCTCCCCCAGAACTCTCTAACATTATAACATGTTCCCCCTATCCTACTAATTTCATAGAATTAGAGACATCTTACTAGAAGGCTGGACCTTAAATTTCTCAAATTAACCAACCATACAGACGTTCCAGATGTGGACCATTTAAGGACTGTATGGCCTGCCATACTTAGATTAAAACGGCGCGAGGCGCAAAAAAGCGCACAGGTCCCTGAAGCGCGAGGCGTGAAGCGTAGAGAAAAAGCGGGCGCCTCACGCATCCAAGGCGCACCAAAGCACAGTTGTTTCCAAGCTATATTTTCACACAATAAGCTTAGAAAGGGAATCAAATAATGGATTAGACACAAATAATACAATGAAAAATCACGCAAATCATCTTTAACTATTAGACACAAATAATACAATGAAATAAAACAAGTATAATCACGCGAGAAGAATCGCGCGGTCTAGGGTTTCCTCACAGCCTAGAAGGGGTTTTTTATTAAATACACTAAACATTTCATATTTTTTTATGAGTTGAACAGTAAAAGCTCCATAAAGTGCACCATAAGGCGCGAACGGGACGAGGCGCACACTTTGTGAGCCAGAGCGCATGAGGCTCGCGCCTTTAAAACTAAGCTGCCATATACATTTAGCTATGGTGTGACAGCGGATAACATGTAGAGCACATCTCATAAGAACTCCATATTATTCACAAGACATAATGTTAACATAAACTAGAAATTCGTATCATGACAACAGCCTCAAACCCTCGCTGAACTTTCAATGAAAATTTGTACCCTCAAATAAATCGCACTGAATTTATGAAATCTGAAAATCGGACAACAAATTTTGTTCAAGTCATTTCCACAAGCATGTATTATGTCATGCTCACACATAGAGCACAATGTAGTACCTTAAGAAATGAGCATGTAACTGACACATTGATTACTGTAATAGAAAGAATCAAAGAAAGTACCCAATGCTCCACACCTTGTTTACTGAATTTGAAACCTCATGCTTACATAAAGACCTCAATTGAAATGCCTAAATCACCTTGACAATAACCATAAATGATGCTTATAAGCTTATTTGATCCAAAACCCTTATTTCAAGGATCATAGCTTGCGGCTGAGGATAACATCTAAAGGTTCGACTCTAGTACGAACAAAGTTGTATATAGCCATTATTCCATATGAATGCAGACAAGGCTTCAACAACTATGGAAACAGGATGAAAGTTTGCATTAAGATCCTGTGGATATAAATCTACAAGTTGCTTGACAATTCTCGTCCCTTTCCTGAACTGATTACTTTGAAATTTGAATGCAATATTTACTAGCTTGAGTTATTGTCACTATATAGGACACGTTTATACATTTGCTAAGCCGCTAAGGCACTAAACTGGGACACAATTGGGAGGATGAGCAAATTGGCTAAAATCTGAAAATTGAATTCATCCTACCTCTCTAGGTTAATATGCCTCTCAAAACTTGAATAGCCCTTTCACAGTTTCACCTGTGATTCTGTGAACAGCCCTTTCACAGTTTCACTACTGAAGCATGTCCAAAACAATAAGGACGAAATCCAGAAGTAAACTATTGCTACCAATTCTACAAATCCCACAAGGTAATATTATTTATTCCTAAAAGAAGCATATACCACAAAATCCTTTGAATCGTATGTCATACAAAATCGGGTTCGGTTATATCTATCAATGAGTGGGCAACCATACAAGCTCTACTTTGAGCTTGTGCCATGCTAGCAATGATATTGATACGCAGCCGTGGTAGTCCTGCGTGTGAAACTTATAATCTACATCTTGCAAAGTTACCAAAAGAGCTAATAACTATACTTTCTATGCACAAGAACTCAAAAAAGAGTGAAAGGAACCTAACAATTTCACAAAAAAAAAAAAAGCACTTTGACCCTCAACCAAAGATAGGGAAACTAATTCCAAATTCAGATGACAGGAGTCAGAATCTTTTGTTTACTTTCTTCCCACTACCACCTATTATTTTAGAAAGCAGTACAGATCTACCCCATGTAAAACAGAATCAGATTCCAAGAATTTCACAAGTCCAGCTGCTTTCCCTGGATGAAATGATCGGGACAGTTAAATTAAGGGAATGTAAGAGCACGCAATCAGAAAAAGTCAAGCAAAGCAGCTCGCATGTCCACATCAAGATTCACCATCGCAAGAAACTAACCTTAAAGGCATGTCGAGCTTTGCATCCCATGAGCTGCAGGGTACTCTGCAAAACCGGACGTGTGTAACGGAATGACTCCTTCCCCACTCCATCTTTCTCTTTCTTGTCATCTCCATCGTCCACGACAACTACGTACAGGACCTTATTCACTCCAGCCATTTTCCTATTAGATCAACAAACCAAAAGGAAAAATAGAATCAACCTAAATTTCAGTTATTTTTCCCCTTTAACTTTGCCAGTACCGTGTACGAATCGCTTATTCTTTTGACGAATACAGAAAGCTGTCAGTGATCATTCACCTAGAGTGATAGATCGAGGGAGCAGAGTACACATGCAAAATGCGAAGAGTAGACAAAAACAAGTAAAAATCACAACTAAGACACAATGCGGGAAGCAAACGCAAAGTTACATGATCGGCGAGGAATAAACTGAAACAGGGCAGCTAACGAAGATTAATGCAGATTTTGAAATAAAAGCAATCGGAAGAAAGCACAGAGATTCGAAGAACAAATCGATGAACGTACCTGAAACACTAAGAATAAATTGTGAGGAAGAACAAGGAGAAAGGTAGAGGGTGAACAAGTCAGCTGGCTAGGGTTTAAGAAGGCGTTAAGATCGATAAGTATGAGTGTTGTCCCAGTCCCAGTGTGTCATTACTACAGTGAGGGTTGGAAGAGAAATTTGGCGTCGCCATTGTAGTTGTAGTTGTGTCAGCAGTGGCCACGCATCGCAGGCCGAAGCAGCCACGAGTCGCCTGTCTTCCTTACTCTCGTGGGTCGCGCCCGACTGTGTCTGAATTCTCAAACTACGTGTTTTGTAGTTTCTCTCTCTTCTTTTCTCTTCTTCACTCTCTAGCTTTGTCTTCGTCCTTGTACTCGCCAAAAGACTAGATCCTCCCCACTTCAATTCAGAATTTACCATCAACGGGATGCTGTCGTGACTCGTGAAAGCAAATGAAATAGTGTTCTTGAGTTTTGGAATCTAATAAGTGGGGTCCATCTTTTCATATCACTCAATATTTATTATTTTTCCTAAAAGAAAAATTTTATTTGTTTTTTTTGTGGCAAAGGAAGGCAAGCCCCAATTTATTCAGACTAAATTGAAAACGTGACGTAATGTAAATTTCGCAGGCCATCATGCGGTTCACGTGTAACATATATTGAATCTGAACAGGTGATTCATTAAAATATTCAACATTTATATTGTTTCTCTCTACAGTTATTTTAAGTAGTTTATCAGCAAATTGGTTCGCTTCCCGATAGCAAATTACAATATTCTCCTTCCATTTTGTCATTTTGAGTCACATCTTGCATTGCGAAATCAAATTGTTGAGCCCTGCATTGGCATAAATACCTTCTCCCCTTATCATATGATGGATTGTGAGGGAGTCAACCCACAGATCAATTTTCTTGAAGCGCAGCCCCTTCGCTAGCTTAAGACCTTCAACCACGGCGTAGAGTTCCGCCATTAATGGGGATTGAATACCCAGACACTTGACAAATCCAGCAACCCAGTTACCTTCTACGGCCCCAAATCACACCGCCTGGTCCGCCAATTTTTGGATCTCCTCGAACCTACCCATCCGTGCATAATTGAAATTCACCAAGCCCCGATCCAATCCAATGCAGTCAGTGTTCACTGGGATCGTTGATGTAATAGTCGCGCGTTGTTAGTCGCACATCATCACGCATAAAAGCTTCCTGGACTCGAGCAACCTCATCCAGCAGCCATTATCCTTGGTTGTTTGGGATGTTAACGGATCGAACCAGAGTGTGTCGGTTCCTCCAGAGCCAAATGTTCCAAAGAATAACAGCAAAAGCCACCGGCCTTTGGTTAGTCCGAGAATTCTGCGTGATGTTGTTCAGAAGCCATTGTTTTAATGGTTGGTCGAAATCCTTCACCCCATAGCCTACTGCTTCCATTTCCTCCCACACAGCCCTTCCTTTTGGGCATTGCCGGAGTAGGTGATCAATGTCCTCTCTATCGTCACCGCAAACCGCGCAAGCACTGTTGTCTGTCATGTTTCTCTTCACCCTATTTTCCTGCGTTAAGAGCTTGTTATGCCAAAAGAGCCAAAGAAAAGACCTTACCTTTTGAGGAACATGGAGTTTCCAAATACGACTCCACTCCGCTGCTCCCTCATCTTCTTCTTCCGCAGGACCTTGGAGAATTGGTCCAGATGAAATTGTCCGTTATTCCTTCTTCAGTCAGTTCGAGCCTGGTGATTTTTTTGGAGGGTTGTATTGGGTAGCTGCGCCTCAAAATCTGCAAGCTTCCAACCAGACATATTGTCTCAGTAGTCAGCTACCATCTTGTTACTTTCCCCTTCGGTAATCAGCAAGATTGCTAGGTTGATGAGAGGCTCAGAATCTGCCCATTTATCCAGCCAAAACTTGGTTGATCTTTCATCCCCAACTGAGACCATGGTGTCCTTGACGAAAGATATGACTAGAACTTGCAATTCCATTCCAAGAATTCGAGCATTTGTAGTGGGGGGGCAAGTTCATTAATATCTAAAATTAGATGATTTCTGCAATATT
Source organism: Portulaca oleracea (assembly GCA_029582165.1). NCBI lineage: Eukaryota > Viridiplantae > Streptophyta > Magnoliopsida > Caryophyllales > Portulacaceae > Portulaca > Portulaca oleracea. The sequence goes on from CM055890.1 coordinate 20,126,417, forward strand.
TACCTTGTAGAATCTTAGCCCAAAGATCTCCTTCATTAGTTAAGAATCTCCATCCAAACCATATAAGCATCATTGAGATCTCTCATTGCAATTAGACCCAACCCGCCTCTTTCTTTGCTTGTAGTAATAAGTTTCCAATTAGCAAGATGGGTTCTTCGATTTCCATTCACATCACCCCAAAGAAATTTTCTAATTTTTCTGTCAATTTTATTTGTTAGGCTTCAACTTTTGTCTATTCCAACTTGTCAACCATTTTTTAGTTCATTCCAACTGGTACACTTATTTTGAAAATTATTCCATTTCGTGAGCTTCTTCTCGTACCGTTGTTAAAATATTGCTCGCAAAACATTCATCCTCTCTTAATTTCATTTAGAGCTCCCTATCAATCTCATACTCGACTCATTTGAAATAATATCCTAAAGTGTCTTACAACTAGGAATAGTTTTTAAAGTGTTTGAAAATTTTGAATAATTTTTAAAATTTTCAAAATAAGCCAACCATTTGAAATAATTTTCAAAATAAGTCTACCACTTCGATTAGTTTAAAAAGTGGTTATCAACTTGGAAAAGGTAAAACTTGAGGGCTACCAAATGGAATTTCCCTTTTCAAAATTTCATTCCATTTGTTCTATAATAATAAGAACTTATTTATATTTTTCACCTTAAAATATTTATTTATATATCCCGCTTTATCTTAATTATGTATAATTAATGTTGACAAAATTTTGACCGATTTGAACATCCAAATTTTTCCGACTCGGAAAATATTCAAGTTGGTATGAGCCTCATTTTAACTTTGATCGATTTTTTGTAAAATGGTCAATTTAAAAAATATTTTAGAACACAAATCAAAATTAAAAACAACATAAACATATTAGTTGAAAATAAAAATAAAAATAGAAAATAATTAAAAACAATGTATTAAAGCATAGAAGAGAGCAATCCTATAAAAAAAATGCAATTAAAATTTACATTTCATAACAAAATTTCATTTCCACTTTATTTGTCCAAATAACTAATTTCTTTGTCTCCTTTTATTTGTCCCTTTTACAATTTCAATGATTGTCATTCCTATTTACCCCTAATAAATGAATTTGTTTAGAATTCCAACAATTTTTAATTTTTTTTGTGCAAAGGATTTTGAAGGGTAATTTTGACAATTAACAAATTTTTCACATTATTACCAATGTACATTGGTCTTGTAAAATTAGGTAAATGGACAAGTAAATTGGGACGGAGGTAGTACCCACCATTCCTCTAGTATTGAGTTCCTTGTTGGAGCATATTTTCACTTATTTGCATAAATTTTCATGCACCATTCATTGTGGTGCACAAGCTTTGAAAATGCAAGTTTTTATATACACCGCCATAGGTGGCGGTGGTGAACAACTTAGTACATGTAAGTGAAAAATGACAAATTTAGAATCTAACAACATATCATAAATTGCACAAAATACCCCCACCCCTCCCAAATACATACACCGTAATCTAATTCGAATGCGTGGTTGTCAACCATGACAATCACTGTAAGTAAAGTAAACAATCAACTTTTATCGTGATCATTCATATTTTCATTAGACACAAAATTATAAAACATAATTTTTTAATTATAGTTTAATTATAGAAAATTAATAAAATTAAATATTTTTTGTTAGGCCAAAATATCGAATTAAGATATTTAGTTTTAAAATTTTTATTATATAAATTTCATAATTAAGAAAATATATTGTATAATTGTTTTACTAAATAAAAAATGAACAATCAAGATAAAATTTGATACATGTATGGATAAGATTTATTTTACTTGTAGTAATTGTCGTGGTTGACAACCATTATAAGTTTTTTTCTAATTCATAAACGAACAAACTTAATTTTAAAGGAAATTGGATTTAAATAATTTGAACTTTGGGCCATAGTAGACTAAATAGTTTGAACTTAAGATTTGGTTTTAAATAATCTGAACTTTTGCATTCTTGGATTCTACTAGTACGCTACCGAGTTAAGTTGCACTTAACTCAGTGGCGAGATGATGTGGTGGCGAAGAGGTGTGTATTGACTTGTCCAGTCAGCATTGACTTGCCACATCAACACCCCCCCCCCATTTCTAGTATCTCTTTTCTAACCTTTTTCTCTCTCCTCCCTCTCCTCTCCTAAAAATCTAGCCACCATAGCCATAAGCCATTGCTTCTCCCTCTCTTCTCTCATTTTCTCTCTCTCCCTCAGATGCCCCAAAGGCCAAATCCCTAACTCTATCTCACTTCCTTCTCAAGCTTTTCTCTCTCTTCGTCGCAGACTCTCTGAAGAGTATCAGGTTCCATACTTCTCTCTCGTCGCCTTTGCCAAGAGATCCGCCTCTGCCACAACGAGCCTCGTGGTACAATTTCCGGCGAAATCCGGTTATCAGAAGATAGTCTCGGCCATCCTTTGGATGGGTTTCGAGGCCCTATAAGGAGGCTCGTACGTATCACCGACCCCGGAGGCCTTAGACCCGTACTTCGTACCAGGTCGTCCCGAGAAGACGTAGATATTTGGTGTCGGGGTTTAGGTGTGATCCTGGGTGAATAAAACACAAGGCAAGAAGGGTTCCCGACCCGTGCCACGCTAGAGAGTGCAAAGGGAGGTTGCCAAGATGGTTGCCCCCGCTACGAAATCCATAGCGGGCGCTACGCGAGCAAGGAGGAATTGGGAGGTGGCCAAAACAGCGTGACACCCACGACGTTCAAGGGTCGCGGCCGCGACGCTTGAGCCCAGAAACGTCGCGCCCTCGACGTCATCTGTCGCGCCCGTGGACACGTGTGATTTCGCAATCACCTAGTTCGCTCCCTAGAAGTGTCGCGCCCACGACAGCCCAGTTTTTCGCATTTTCTTCGGCTTAAACGACTGTGTTTAGTGACTTAATTGCCTTGTATAAATATGATTTTCCTCATATTTCGCAGCAGACTTTGATGATTAATGTTAGTGAAGAGCTAGGGTTGCTCCCTAATCTTACCCTCAAATCTTGTTTTACTTTATCCATTGTTAATGGTGGTGTTAGCAAGTCATTCCTTTATTGATTAGTGGTGGATTATCCTTTATCTAATCATGGTGGGGTGCTTGGTATTGGTGGTGGATCATACTTTATCCAAAATCATATCCAAGTGCCTTTGGGCAGGGGCAGATCTATATATAAAGAAGTGATGTCAATTGACACCACTAAAATTTAAAAAAAAATCTGTTTAGCGAAAAAAACCAAAATAGTATATATATAATTTGACACCATAGAAGATTAGAAAGAAAGCATTGGCTCACTGGTCCGCGCGTGTTAGGAATAGGGATAGATGACATACAGGCCACGAATTCAATCCCCTGCTGCTACGCTTTTTCGAATTTTCAATTTTCAGTAGAAGCGGTTGAGTTATATTAAGTAATTGGCGCCGATTGTAAATTCAATTGTTCCCAGCAGCGGCAGCAGGCCTTTTTTTCCTTTCACTCATACCCACCAAGTAATTCCTCCAATCTCTCTAACCCTAACTCCATTATTCAATTGTAATTTATGTAAGTCACTCTATTACTCTTGGCTCTTTATTGAATTTAATCTCATACTTGGTTGCAATTTATGAATTAGATTTATGTGAATGTGATTAAATTAGAGTTTATTAATTCAATTAATTGCTTGTTGTTTCACTTGTATGTGTATGAATGAGCAAATTTTGTTAAACTATCGTTTATACACTTATAAATCGAATTATACTCTTTCCCCTTGATTGAATTTATTATCATATTTAGTTATAATTTATAAATTAGATTTTTGTGATTAAATCAATGTGATTAAATTAGGTTAGCTAATTGCTTGTTGTATGTGTATGAATGAGCAAATTTTGTTAAACTATCGTTTAATTTGTACACATATAAATTGAATTATATATTGTTTAAGTGTTTGTATGAAATTTATTAATTCATTATATTAGGTTAGGTGTGTTTTTATAAAAATGTAGGTGTTTATAATTTTATTTTTAAATTTCAGTTTAATATGGAGAGATACTTTAAGAAGGTGGCTAGGGAATCAATCTCTCATTCTAGCCCCTATCCGGGCACTTCCTCCCAAAATCCACCATTGAATCGAGAAAGGGACAATGTTGGTCCATCTCAAACACCACCAACACCACATTCTGAAGCCAATACAAACCCTTTTGATTCTATGGGGAGAAGTCGTGTTGATCTAAGTGCTCTTCCATATGATCCAGGGCAAAGAAAACCTATTTCGCATTATCACCCAAATGATCGTGATGCAGTAAGAAGAGCATATATTCTAAAAGACCCATGTCAGCCCCGAAATCATAACTTTCTTCAAATTGAAATATGTGGAGTCATGCGTCGATTCAATGAATCATGGTTTGATGAATATGCTAGTTGGTTAGAATATAGCATAAAAAAAGAGGCTGCATTTTGTTTGTGCTGCTACTTATTTATGAATGAAGGTTCCGGTGGTAATAGTGGAGGGGATTCTTTTACATGTGATGGGTTTCAGGGTTGGAATAAGAAGAAGAGACTTGATGTGCATGTTGGTTCGATAAAGAGTGTGCATAATCAATGTTTTAAGAGGTGTGAAGATCTTATGAGACAAAGGCAATCTATTGCAAGTGTTTTGCAGAAACAATCTGACGAGGATAGATGTGTGAACCGAATTCGATTGAATGCTTCAATTGATGTAGCTAGATTGCTTTTGCGTCAAGGAAGTTCTTTTCGAGGTCATGATGAAAGTGAATCTTCAACAAGAAAAGGGAAGTTTTTGACTATATTGCACTTTCTTGCTGAGCAAAATGAAAGTATTGGAAGTGTTATCTTGGGTAATTCCCCTGGCAATGCTACTATGACTTCTCATGGCGTACAAACAGAAATTGTCAACCTTTGTGCTAAAGAAACTATAAAGGCTATTCTTGAAGAACTTGGGGATGGATACTTTTCAATATTAGTTGATGAGTCTCGTGACATATCTAGTAAGCAACAAATGGCTCTTGTTTTGAGGTATGTGTGTGAAATAGGTGTTGTGAAGGAGCGTTTGGTTGGTGTTCAATATGTCACTGATACAAGTTCTTTGTCTTTAAAGACAAAAATTTATTCTATACTTTCTATGTTATCATTGAGTCCTTCTCGAATACGAGGGCAAGGGTATGATGGGGCTAATAATATGCGGGGTCATATCAATGGACTTAGGAGTTTGATTATGGAGGATTGTTCATCTTCTCATTATGTACATTGTTTTGTCCATCAACTCCAATTGACACTTATTACCGTTGCACATGGTAATGATGATATTGGATGGTTGGTTGACCTAGTTCAACTTATGTTAACTATGATAGGAGGTTCTTATAAACGTGGAGATGACTTTAGAGAAAAACAAGCAGAGGAACTTGAAGAAGCATTGCGTATGGGTCAACTTCAAACTGGGCGAGGTTTGAATCAAGAGCTTGGATTAGCTAGACCTGGAGACATCGTTGGGGCTCTTATTATAAATCATTTTTGAATATTATACTCATGTTTGGTCCGATGACTTCTGTTCTTGAAGCGATGGCAGGTCATTCAACTCATTGGCAAGAAAGAGTGAAGGCCAAAAGTTTTTTAGATGACATGCTAACGTTTGACTTTGCTATCTTGATACACTTGATGAGATTGGTATTGAGTATTACAAATGATCTCAGTAAAGCCTTACAGAGAAGAGATCAAGATATTGTCAATGCTATGTCATTACTTGGTACGGCTAAGAAGCACTTAACAAATACAAGGGAAAGAGGATGGGATTCTTTGCTTAAAGATGTGTCTGAATTCTGCGAAAAATATGATATTGTGATTCCTTCTATGGTCGACTTCTATGTTAGCCGGGGCCAAAGATCAAAACGTAGAGCTTCCACATTAACAAATGAGCACCATTATCGTGTTGATGTGCTTTACTCGATTATTGATATGCAATTGCAAGAGCTCAATAGTCGCTTTCCAGAGGCAAGCACTGATTTGCTTCTTGGTATAGCATGCCTTAACCCTGCTCGCTCCTTTTGCAACTTTGATGAGGAAAAATTACTTAGAATGGCTCGGTTATATCCCATGGATTTTGACGAGTGGTCTTTAGAGAGGCTTAAAGACAATCTTACTAGCTTCATTGATTGTGTGCGAAATGATGAGAGGTTCTCCAACTTGAAAGGCCTTGTTGAACTTTCAATGAAAATGGTTGAGACTTGAGACACAATTGCACTTGAACTTTCGCCGTATATATTTGCTTGTCAAGTTAGCTTTGCTTCTGCCGGTTTCCACTGCATCAGTTGAGAGAGTATTTTCGGCAATGAAGTTTATTAAGACTAGCTTGCGCAATAGAATGTCAGACGAGTTTTTAAATGATAATGTTATTACTTATTTTGAGGATGATGTGTTTGGAAAAGTATCCAATGAGGCTATCATGGATCGATTTTAGAAGATGCATGCTCGTCGATCGGAAGTGTAGGTGTGTATTAGTTATTTAATATCATTCTTAGCGCTTACTTTGACGTTTATGTATTAGGTTGTCATGAATTGGTTATATTTGGACGTTTATTTTAACGCTTATTTGTGTTCAATTTTTTTAAGAAAATTATTTGACACCACTGACTTTGAATCTTGGATCCGCCACTGCCTTTGGGTGTTCATGCTGGTTGTTAGTTGATTAATTTTGGGTTGTTATTCATTATTATTACCATTTCAATCTAGGATTCAAGAAATTGCATCATCCATCCACTCCATATTCATTGTCAAGCAAGGAGGTTCTTAAATCTCTCAATCTATTGCATATTCAACTCAAGCTATTGATTTTCCACCATGCCCATACGCTTCATTTGGTATCAGAGCCAAGGTAAGAGTTGTAGCTTGAGTTTTTATTTCAAATTGCAAGTTAGGGTGTCCACCCTTTATTGATTTTGTTGATATTGGTTACAATATTGGGTATCCCCATCCCCTGTGCCCTCCAAGTGTATTGGAGAAGAATTCCATTGTCATTGTGTTTGTTGTTCTTGTTGTCTATTGAAGTTTTGTTGTGAAATTTGGAGTTTTTGATGGAGTATTCAGAAGGAAGATGTGTAGTGGTGTGTGAATGGTGTTGATGGAAGATAGCCCACAAAAAACCTAAGCCTTCAAACATTAGCTAGCTACAAAAAGACCCCAAACACCACAAAAAAATCCCCAAACACAATCCGTTCTTCCCTCCTTCGATATGGAAGATGAAAGTAGTTCCAATCGAGAGGAGACAAGCCGACGTTGAAATCATCATAATGGGACTATGGAGAATCGAGTTTCCTCCCTCGAAAGGACTCTCGAAGCCCTCGTGACTCAAGTAAACAACATTGCCCAAAACCTCCAAGATCATCCCTATGACGAGCGAATGAGGCTCACTCATAACCCTATCCATCCTCCTCCCACTTTTGAGTCGAGTGAGGATGATAGAGGCTCCCTTCGACGCTGTCATCGTCAGGAAATGGATGAGAGGCTCCTCGAGATGAACTCCATGACATTAAGATCGATATTCCCGAATCCAATGGTTCCAACGACTCTGATGATTATCTTGAATGAGTTCAAATCATAGAGAGGATTATTGAAACCAAAGAGTATAGTGATGAAAAGGCCTTCAAGATTGCTAGTTTGAAACTCACCAAGGTTGCATCCCTTTGGTTTGAGAATGTCAAGGCACAAAGGGCTAAGGAGGGTCAGATGAGAATCACCTCATGGGCAAGGCTTAAGCAATTGATGAATCGTCGGTTCTTGCCTAATACTTACAAGCAAGACGTTATGAGGAAGCTTTATGGCCTTACCCAGGGTAAGAGGAGTGTGAGTGACTACATCCAGGAGTTTGAACAACTCCTCATCAAGAGTGATCTTCAAGAACCTGAGGAGCAAACTATGATGAGGTTCTTGAATAGGTTGGACCCTGCCATCACCGAGAAGGTTGAAATCCAACCTTACCAGTCTATGGATGAGCTTTGTAGCTTGGCTCTTAAGGTCGAGAGGTGAAGGAAGGAGAAGGTCACCGCCAAGCTTGTGACTAAGCCCTTCTTTCCACCTTCTAGTCGCCCTCCCTACTTCGGCACTCCAAAGCCAAGTGAAACACCAAAGTTCACACCTACCCCTAAGACCGACAAAGGCAAGGGAATTGTCATGCGTTCTCCTACGGACCTTCCTTGGAGGATGGATGGCAAGAAGTGCTTCAAATGCCAGGGGTACGACCACTTCCAAGCGGATTGCCCAAGCCGGAGAACATTGACCCTTCAAGAGGTCCAAGAGATTGATGCTGAGCTTCAAACGGCACAAGATGAGTCTGAAGCAGTTATAGGAGGAGGTTGGGAGTGAAGATGAGCACGCCGCTTCTCTACCGCCCATGCATGGTGGTACACTTGTTTTGAGGAGGGTTTTACGTGCTCATGAGTCCCCTCTTGACAAGGCGCAATAGGAGATGATTATCTAATCGCGATGTTTCGTAGGGCGTAAAGTGTGCAATCTCATCATCGACGGGGGAAGTTGTACCAACTTTGTATCCATTTATATGGTCGAGAAGCTTAGATTGCCTTTATTACCTCACCCTAGACCATACTCCCTCAAATGGCTTAATGATCAGGATGGCATCAAGGTAACAAAATAAGTCCTTGCGAATTTGTCTTTTGGTCCTAACTATGATGATTCTATTGTTTGCGATGTCGTTCCGATGAGTGCTTGTCATATCCTTTTGGGGCGTCCTTGGCATTTCGACAAGCATACCCTGCATAATGGGTTGAGAAACACCTATACTTTCACCCATGGGGGCAAGAGGGTTAATCCTAATACCTTTAGCTCCACATGAAATTTTATCTCCAAAACCCAGGGTGGGAAGTGAGGAGCCCAAACACATGAGTGAAACACGGGTAGAGAGAGCCCTAAGTAAGGGGAATGTCGTCTTTGCCTTACTCCTATTAGAGACAAACAAAAGTGAGGAAGAGTTGCCCATATACCCTCTTGTCACCCCTCTCATTGCTAAGTTCAGCAACGTCTTCCTTGATGATCTACCACCGGGCCTTCCACCTACTCGAGGCATTGAGCACCAAATTGATCTTATGCCCGGGGACCCGCTTTCCAATAAAGCAGCCTATCAATGCAACCCGCAAGAGACCAAGGAACTTCAACGACAAGTGGATGAGCTCATTTCTAGAGGCTTCGTCTAGGAAAGTGTGAGTCCTTGTTCCGTCCTAGATCTCTTGGTCCCCCAGAAGGATGGAACCTAACGGATGTGCGTCGATAGTCGGGCTGTAAACAACATCACCATCGAGTATCGGTATCCTATACCGAGGCTCGATGATATGCTCGACGAGTTATATGGCTCTCACATATTCTCCAAGATTGACCTCCAAAGCGGGTACCATCAGATGCAAATGCAGGAAGGGGATTAGTGGAAGATGGCCTTCAAGACCAGGGGGTTGTATGAGTGGTTCGTTATGCCTTTCGGCCTCTCCAACGGTTCATGTGCCTCATGAATGAGGTTTTGAGGCCCTTCATTGGCAAGTTTATGGTTGTGTACTTTGACGATATCCTCATCTACTCTAAGTGTGAGGGCGACCATCTCTCACACTTGGAGTTCGTCTTCGAGGTCCTTCGATAGTAGAAGTTATTTGGTAAGCTTGAGAAGTGTGAATTCTGCACACCTCAAGTTACCTTCCTTGGCTATATTGTGTCCGACCAAGGCATCTCGATAGATCCCTCGAAAGTGGAAGCTATTCGTTCTTGACCTATTCCCTCCACCCTAACGGAGGTGAGAAGCTTCCACGGCTGTAACGTGGTTTTTGTACCCCGGTTTTATTTATCGTTCTTTCTCGAGGAGCTAGGGGCCTTGGCTATGGCAGTCTGGCTTTAGGTAAGGTTTAAGGATCAGTAGGCGATAAGAGGTTTTCAGGTAAAGTTCAGTCAAGAAGGAAACTATGGGTGTCGGGAGATTTCGGGATGCAAACGACAATTAGAACGAGGGTTTCACAATCAGGAAGCAATAAATCAATAGAATCAAATGACAATCCTGTTAAAACAACCCACCGGATTCGCTTTTTCAAGGCAATTCGGATTAACTTCCTACAAGTCCTCCACGAACCCGGAGGGTAAAAGGAACGGGACTCTCTAGTTAACCTATTTCCACTCTCGTGGGTGAGCGTTAACTATCCCAATTCTCACCTTCCAACAAGTGTTGGATGTATTCAACAGCTTTCGATCTCGAATACATCCCACTTGAGGGAAGAATAAGATTAGGAAATTGACTCCACAGCGAATTACCTCCTAAAATTGCTAACCCAATCCAAATCAACCATCACATCCTTAGTTTCTCCCTAACCCATAAGGGTTCTAGCCTCTAATCGTCTTAACTATCATGCTAACAACAATAATAACTTCACTATTCATGGTTAAAACAGAGAACGAAGATAATCAAGCAACAATCTAGCAACAACAATCACTAAACAACAAAAATAGAGATTGTAGAGTAAATAGATGAATTAAAGAGAGTAAGGGTAATAAATGCTCATTAATTTGATGTCAATGGAAGGATGATCCAGAATAATAAGAAATCCAAGCTCCAAGAATAAGATAAATCTTCAGAACTTCAATGGAATTCCAATAAAATGCACAGCAAATGCAATAAACCAAGTGTAATTACTCACTAATCACTAAGAAATCCCACTAATCTCTCTCTAATTGAAAGCTAAAGTGTTCAAATTACAATAGAAAAGCCCCCCAAACCTAATCGATCAGGAGGAATATATACAACTCAAGTTAATTACTCAAAACACAACACTTCGTATAACGGCTTTTCTGATTCCCGAAGGAGACCGCAGGTGTGGTCTAGGGGACCGCAAGTGCGGTCCTCCGAAGCTCAGGCGATTCTTGATTTCTCCCTTCGCAAGACCGCGGGTGCGGTCTAGGGGACCGCAGCTGCGGTCCCTCTCGGGTAACTTGTTTCCTTGCCCAGCCTTGGTCGAGCACCGCAGCTGTTGTCTATGGGACCGCAGCTGCGGTCCTCCTCGCCTGGCTTGGATTTTCCTCTTCACTTCGCCTTTGACCCGGTCAAGACCCGGGAAACCTCGGGATTCCCAAGATGGCTCTAAAATGGCCCTTTTTACCACGTTTGAGTAAAAACTCCAAAATCTACAAAATAACCAAAAACGTATTAAAAGTTACGAAATTAAACCACGAAACGAGTCAAAAGCCTAAGAATTAGGGCGCTATTTAGACACAAAATTGGGTCTAAACACCCCCAACACTTAAACTTTTGCTCGTCCCGAGCAAAGAAAAACAAGAAACTAACTAAGCTAACACAAACTCCTCTGTCGTGGGAGAGAAACGAGTGCATTTAGCGTATGCACCAAGCCCTTTGAACCCCCCGGCAGCCCGGGTGGACGAGATGGACTCGTGAGGGTTTGTAGCGGCTACACCCATAAAATCCAAAGAAAAAGGAGAGAGGGAAAGTGAAAACAAAACCAACGAAAACAAAAGGAAAGTATAGCAAAAGCTTCGCTTCAAGGGATCTCAAAATCTAGGAAAACGTTATTAAACCTCCAAAAGGAACCGTTATGAGCGTCTCACAAGCACCTATCCCAAATAAAAGTCAGTCTTTGAGATTTTCGATGTCCTACACCTAATGCCAAGCAAAAACCCCATGTGCATAAGTGCTAGTGGGTTCTAACCGATTCCAAAAGACTCCGAAGACTCATGCCCGAGCTCAAAAACAACGAAACGAACAAGGAAAGAAAAGAGTTGCCCTTCCCCGCATTTGGTCGCCCTTGGCTTGGTGAGGGCCGTAGGTGATGCAAGGAGAGGCCCCTTACTTTATTAACGCTTAAACCCTTTTTTTTTTCTTTTTGCTTTTTAAAGGTTGGTGTTAGCCTTACTTTCGGGAATTGGACGACCCATAATTCGGGGTTACTCTCCCAACACAGTCTTTTCGATACACACCTCCGTCGAGAATTTGATATAGGAGGAGCTTAAGGGGTAATAGCGCCGTACCGCTAATACCGGGCCCGTGTAGGTTGGCTAAGTGTATGGTGGTTGATGTCGTTCAGCCGACACGCCCCACTTATTCCGGTTATTTAACTTTGCTTTCTTTTTCTTTCTTTCTTTTTGACTTTGCTTTTGCTTTTGCTTAACAGGAAAAAAACAAGCTCGGACACAAACCCCTAGAATCTCCCGGTTTCAACCAGAACGTGAAAGGAACCGGGGGTCTCACTAGACACTCAATGAAGGACATCTAAAGAGATAAGTCATGACTAGCACCCGAGACAGGGTCGAAAACGCTCAGACCGATTTCTTTTAAAGAAGTTTAAGAACAGCTTCTCAATTTTGACAACATGCCCCAAGAAACAAAGCAAAAACAAAGCGAAAACAAAAACTGAAAGAACACTTTTAAGGTTTTCACTCCCTTTTTTCTCCTTTTTCACACAAATGTTTTTTTTCAGATTTTAGGCGAAAACTACGAAAAACAAACATAAGAACTAGGTGATCTATCCTTAAGCAAAAATCCACATAAGAACTAGGTGATATACCCTTAAGCAAAAATCCCCCCCCCCCATACTTAAAACGCCACAATGTCCTCATTGTGGGAAGGTGTCACATGAAAAAGGGTAGAGGACCTAGAGAAACAAACAAACAAACTAGCTAATCAACAAATGGTGGCGACCCGAGCCCACACAGCTCCAACAACAAAATAATCCCAGCATAGACATTCAAAAGGGTTCGCCATCCAAAAGAAAACCAAGCATGCGACGGATCAGAATAATAGATCACATAAGAAAGAGCAAGATGGAAAGATATTACCTCGTGCTCTTCATGAATGTCCAAACCGTGATCCGAAGCCGTCGTCCAATTGAATCACAATGATATTAGAGCAAAAGGACGACTTTATACATGACAAAATCCGCATGCGAGATCGAAAACAAAATCAAAAGAAAGCTATCTAACTAAATTTCTAAACAAAGAAGAACTTAAAAAAGAATAGAAGAAAACTATTAACAATATGTACATTGCCAATGACAAACCTTATCCCTGAATCTCATTCGTTGAGGCGGGAAATAAGGGTGAAACTTATCTCAAACTGACCAAACAAACTTGATTCATTTCATTTCATTAATAACGACCGTTCAATACATGCCATCACAACCATCCTTGCCTAAAATTCAACCAACTACCAACCAAGACAACCCAACTACGATCAAAAGATAACCAAAATACAATCAAGAGACCACCATAAGCCATGTCCGACCAACTTTGAGAGCAACACCAAAACAAGCCAAAAGGACCCGAGACACCAACACACCAAAACCACAAAGCCTTCCCGTCCAAAACCCCCGATGAGGCACCCCCTCACACTTACATTTTACAAAGTAAAACATGAAAAACAATGAAAAAGATCAAGTGGGGGTGGGGACACTTACAACCTGTTCCTCAAGCGGATCCTCCCGGAGGAGGTGGGGTTGGAACTGCGATTGAATGCTAACAAGGATCTCTTGTTGCGCCTCAAGAAGCTCTTGAAAATTCTCAATCAGACTTTGTTGGTTTTGGATAAATTCTCGCTGCTCTTGGAACTCATTGTGTAGTTCCTCGAGTTGATCACTGACACGCTCCAACGTAGAATCTCCAGCTTGGCTTGCACCTACATCTTCGCCTTGCTCTTGTTCTTCCTCTTCACTCCCCACCACAGGTTCAAAAGAACCACCCACTATTCGGCGACCTCCGTGCCTTTGCCCACACGACCAGTTTCGTTGGTCGGTGACATCCAACCATTCTTTAGCATAATCATGATCCAATCGAATCGCGATACTGTGGAAGCCATACCCGTGGCGCTATAGGGTTTGCGTCTTGTGTTTCTCCAAGAATTCCATCTTTCGCAATCTCACACCGTCAATAGGGTCGGGGAAATACCGTGGAGTCCATTTGGCGAGGTAAGACTCGAAGCCTTTTCTCTTGAGAAAGTGAAAGATTATATGACCCATGCCAATGGTCATGTTGCGGAGTTCGAGGCTGATTTCCCGAAGACAGTGGAGAATGCAAGAGTCGGTGTTGACACGCCGACCATTGATTGCGTTGAAGATGACGAAAAGATCATCTTTGCGGATGTTTGATCGCCCAATGTCACGGCCGAAGACAGAACTTGAAATGATCCGTTGGAATAGTCGAACACTTAAATTGCAGAAATCCGGGGCTTTGGAGTTATTCGGGCAATGAATCCTCGATTGACAACTCGAAGACTTTGGATATCGCCTCCGCCAACAGGTGAGAGCCTTCATTGCCTCTTGTTCATTAAATCTAACGCACTCTCCGTAGTAGAATCCATCCACAGGGAGACCCAAAGCATCACAAAGATCCTGGACTGAACACTCAATTTCCTCCTTAGCAACCTAGAAAGTAAAAGACGCATTCGATGTGCCATCCTCCTTTACCACTAAAGAGCTCAAGAATTCGAGCACCGGTTGATCTACGATAGGCTAACTTATGGTGACGAAAACTTCCCAACCCAGAGTTTTGATGAAAAAGTCCATGCTCGGCTTGCAATAGATATCTTTCGCTGTTTGCTCATCATAAATATCGAGAGCACAAATCTTCCTCTGTTTCAACCTTGCATACCTCTGTTTATGCATCTCATCCCGAAAAGTAACCTTCACATTCGGGTCACATTAATCAAGGAGGCGGGTTGTGCTCTGTAGCGGTTCTTGTCGGGTTCCGCCGACGAAGATGGAGGAGGGGTCGATTCTTGCTCGGTTCGGGCTCGTTTAGATCGTCCCATCTTGAGCAAATAAGAGACAATAGAGCAACCACAAGAACAATTTGCACTTAATCAATACCTAAACCCTAATTTCCATCGAGAAAAATCACCAACCAAACTCCAATCACCAACTCCACACACAATCACAACCAATTTAACACTTCCAAGCCTCAACCAAGAACATCTCAATGATTTCCATGGAACAAAAGATGAAAACGTGCACAAAAATCACCCACAATTAGCAAGAAAATGAGTTTTGATGCACAAAAGAACAAGGAATACCTGAGTTGAGGACTTAGGAACCTTTCCATGCCATTTTCGAACCCCACAAAGAACAAAACCCAGATTTCGCACTTGAAAAGCTCCTCAAGTGGTGCGAAAATGGTGAACAACGCAGCTAGGGCATAGAAAACGTGTGGAAATGGAGAGGGGAGAAGGATTGTAAAGGATTTGGAGTATTTGGGACAAGATTTTGGGTTTTAGGGTTAAAGAGAGGTTTTTTCGAGTGTGTGAGTAAGAAAGAGAATGAGAGAAAATGAGAGGGAGAAAGGTTTAAGCCCCGATATATTTCACAGTTTTTCGACAGACCGCAGGTGCGGTCTCCTGCTGGAAACGCCTTGTGAACAAAATTGTCTTCCTGAGACCGTAGGTGCGGTCAGAACCACCGCAAGCGCGGTCTCCTGCTGGACTCCTTGAAATTCTCGGGTTGTCATAGCAGGACCGTACCTGCGGTCCTACGCACCGCAGGTGCGGTCTTCTCCTGTCTATGCCCTGCACCTACAAGACTCAAAAACTTGAAAATAATGTTAAGTCCTAAAATTCTACTCTTCTCATTATCAACCCTCTTTTCTTACACACTCAACAACATTTAAGAACGACTTTCAACGCTCGAAACCTCGATGAATCTTTTCTTTCACAAGTCTTTTTCTCACACTCGAATTTTTCGTTTTTCTCAATTTTTTTCTTTCTTCTTTTCTAAGATTTTTGTTTCACTCTTTTTCTTTCTTTTTCCTCAAACTCAAACAAAAATAGAACGAGAACATTGGAAAAGAAAATGCAAGAAATAAAAGAAAACACTAAAAGAAAAGGAAAGTAACTAGTACCTCCTTCTGGTTGCTTGTTTTAGGTCCTAGCTCGACCTAATCCACTCTTCAACTATCAAAATCAGCGAGGAACACCACAACCGTCCCCGCATACTCTTCTCCCATAATGTATGGCTTGATATTTGATGAATTGACTTTGAAACAATCTCCATTTGCATTCTTAAGTTCAACAACTCCGGCAAGAAGAATCTTTATGATTTCAAAGGCCCTGACCATCTCGATCTTAGCTTTCCGGAAAAGAGTTTGAGCCTCGAATTGAAGATGAAGACTCTATCACCAACTACAAAATCGCGATGGTTCAATCTCTTGTCGTGTCATGCCTTGGTTCGCTCCTTGTAAATCCTATTGTTTTCATAGGAGTGACGTCTCAATCCCTCAAGCTCCTCCAATTGGAACAAACGGCTCGCCCAGGCCGCCTTGAGATCATAGTTCATCTTTTTGATCGCTCACATCGTCTTGTGTTCAAGTTCTACGGGAAAATGACATGCTTTCCCGTAGATAAGGCGGTACGGTGTAGTCCCTATTGGCGTCTTGAAAGCGGTGCGATATGCCCACAAGACATCATCTAATTTCTCCGACCAATCTTTTTGTGAGGAATTAACCGTCTTCTCCAAAATCTCCTTAATAGCACGATTTGAAATCTCTACTTGACCTTGCGTTTGGGGGTGATAAGGGAGTCCTCTTTTGTGATTGATACCATACTTTGCTAAGAGCGACTCAAACCTCTTCTCAATAAAATGAGATCCATTATCGCTAATAATGACCCTCGGAATTCCAAATCTTGGAAAAATCACTTTCTTCAAAAATCTTGACACGGATTTTCCATCACATCTCACGCATGGGATCTCTTCAACCCATTTCGATACATAGTCTACCGCCACAAGAATGTATTGATGACCCTTGGATGACGGGAAGGGACCCATAAAATCCAACCCCCACACATCGAAAACTTCCACCTCGAGAATGAAATTCAGTGGCGTCTCATTTTTCCGGGAAATATTTCCGGACCGTTGGCATTTATCGCATGACTTGACATGAAGATAAGCATCTCGAAAGAGGGTCAGCCACCAATAACTGGCTTGTAGGACTCTCGCGACCGTCTTTTGAGATCCACCATGACCTTCAACCGGGAACTCATGGCAATGTGTCAACACGGACTTCACTTCACTCTCGGGTAAGCATCTTCTATACATTCCATCATTGCATAAACGGAACAAGAATGGATCGTCCCAAAAGAAATGTTTCACGTCATGAAAGAACTTTTTCCTTCGATGTGGGGTCAAATTTTGAGGAATCACCTCACTAGAGAAGTAGTTGATGATATCGGCGTACCATGGGTGAGAATGCTTGACAGACATAAGGTGTTCATCCGGAAAAGAGTCCATAATGGGTTGAGTATCATCCAAATCAACAAGGATCCTCGACAGGTGGTCGGCTATAACATTCTTAGTCCCGGCCTTGTCACGAATCTCCAAGTCGAACTCTTGCATAAGCAAGACCCAACGAATGAGTCTTGGCTTAGTTTCTTTCTTCCCCATTAAGGACTTGATTGCGGCATGATCCGTGTACACAACAACCTAGGAAAACATAAGGTATTGCCGAAATTTGTTTAGAGCAAAGATAATGGCCAATAACTCCCTTTCCGTGGTTGTATAATTTTTCTGTGCGCTATCAAGCGCATGGCTTGCATAGTAGATGACCCACGGCTTCCTCTCTTTGGTTTGAGCCAAACATGCTCCAATTGCGAAATCGCTCGCATCAGCCATAATCTCGAAAGGCAATGTCCAATCCAGAGGTTAGACAACCGGCGCGGATATCAAAGCTTGCTTCAACCTGAAAAAAGGGCTCGAGACATTCATCAGTAAAAGAGAACGGGGCATCCTTGCACAAGAGATCAGTTAAAGAACGAGCGATTTTAGAAAAATCCTTGACGAACCGGCGGTAAAAGCCGGCATGGCCAAGGAAACTACGCACCCCTTTAACGGAAACTGGGGTGGCAGGCACTCTATCACTTCAACTTTTGCCTTGTCAACTTCGATGCCCCTCGAAGAAATTAAGTGCCCCAAAACAATACCTTCTTCTACCATGAAATGGCATTTTTCCCAGTTCAAAACTAAGTCGACTTCCTCACAACGAATAAGAACTTTCTTTAAGTTAGCCAAACAATCATCAAAGGTATTACCATAGACTGAAAAATCATCCATAAAATCTTCCATACATTGCTCAATGAAGTCACTAAAAATGGCCATCA
The DNA here is from genome assembly GCA_029582165.1 of Portulaca oleracea. Lineage (NCBI taxonomy): Eukaryota > Viridiplantae > Streptophyta > Magnoliopsida > Caryophyllales > Portulacaceae > Portulaca > Portulaca oleracea. The sequence goes on from CM055890.1 coordinate 20,144,528, forward strand.
TGCATCGTTGAAATGTTCCAGGCGCATTGCACAAACCAAATGGCATACGTCTATAAGCAAATGTACCATATGGACAAGTAAAAGTAGTCTTTTCTTGATGCGCGGGATGGATTGGAATCTGGAAAAAACCTGAGTACCCATCTAAAAAACAAAAGTATGAATGACCCGCCAATCTCTCTAATATTTGGTCAATGAAGGGGAGAGGGAAATGGTCTTTCTTGGTCACTTTGTTCAACTGGCGATAGTCAATGCACATCCGCCATCCCGTGACGGTTCGGGTACTAACTAGCTCTTTCTTTTCATTCTCAACAACTGTCATCCCGCTCTTCTTTGGCACACACTGAACCGGGCTTACCCATTCGCTATTTGCGATGGAGAAGATGATCCCAGCAGCCAACAATTTAACTACTTCTTTCTTAACCACATCTTGCATATTAGGATTCAATCTACGTTGCGGTTGCCTAGTTGGTTTTGCATCTTCAAACAAATCAATGGAATGCATACAAATGGATGGGGACAAACCTTTCAAATCCTCAATTTTATAACCTAAAGCACCCCTATACTTTCTCAACAAATCAAGCAACTTGGACAAATCAGAATCATGCAACTTAGCATTCACAATAACAGGCAAAGATTTTTCATCATCCAAGAAAGCATATTGCAAGGAAGGGGGTAAAGGTTTAAGCTCTAAAGAAGAAGTAGAGGATTTAGCTTGGGAAGAAGACATACCCTTGCAGATCACTTCTTGAATCTCCATACACTCAATATGCGGCTCATCAATAGTAATCTCCTCATGCGTTGGTGATGAATCAAGAAGGTTGGTGAGAAACGTGATATCGGTGCCGTCGGTCTCAAATTGGCAAGATTCTAAGAGACAAGCTCCCAAAGGATCATCGCAAGTAGACTAAACTTGATGAGATTCTTCAAGATATTCATCAACTAGTACTTCCATCATATCGATAGCATAACATGAATCCCCATACGAAGAATTTTTCAAGGATCCCTCGAGGTTGAAAATAATGCTCTCATCACCAACATCCAATGACATACTACCATGCTTCACATCTATTATCACTCCGGTCGTAGCAAGGAATGGCCTTCCCAAAATAATAGGAATGTTGTGGTCTTCCTCCATCTCTAAAATCACAAAATCACAAGGTATCAAAAATCTACCCACTTGGACGGGAATATCCTCCAATATACCCATGGGTCTTCGCACGGAGCGATCGGCTAATTGAAGATTGATGGTCGTAGGAGTTAAATCGTCGAGATTCAACCTCTTGCATATAGAATAAGGCATAACACTCACGCTAACCCCTAAATCACAAAGAGCGCGACCAATCCGCATGTCACCTATGGTGCAAGGAATAGAAAAACTTCCGGGATCAGCTAACTTCTCCGGAGTTTTGTTGTGAATAATAGCACTACAATCAACAGTCAAGTGGATAGTTGACTTCTCTTGAATTCTCTTTTTGCTAGTGAGAAGCTACTTCAAGTGCTTCTTGAAAGATGGAACCTCGGAAATAGCATCTAGAAATGGAATGTTCACTTGAAGCTTTTTGAGCATCTCGATGAACTTTGAAAACTTCGCATCGGACTTAGGCTTTGCCAACCGCTCGGGAAATGGAACCGCAGAGCTTTCTCAATGACTTGGATCGGCTCCTCTTCCACCACTACTCCTTTCCCTTTTCTAGATTCATCCAACTCCTCCTCATGTACCTCCTCATATCCCTCAACCAAAACAAACTCACTCTCCTGTTTCTCCATCAAATCCTCCTCCTCCGTAACATCCACCACATCACCTTCTTTCTCTCCCAAAGCATCTTTCTCCACCAACTTAGGGCCTTCAACCTCCCTACCACTCCTCAATGTAATAACATTCAACTGCCCCTTAGGGTTTGGTTGGGGTTGGCTAGGAAGGGATTGGATAGGCTTAGATTGTTGCGACATTTGTGCAAATTGTAACTCAAGATTCTTGATGCGTGCTTGGTCTCTATCTTGAGTTAAAGAGATCTTTTGTAAAATTTGCTCGAAGGAAAATTTTTGTTGTGGTGGTTTGGGTGTTTGGGAAGTTTGACCATGGTGAGGGTTTTGTTGATATTGGCGGCGGTTTTGATTTTGGAAACCGGGGGGTGGGTTTTGGCTTTGTGGAGCTTCTTGGTTATAGGCATAATTTCCATGAGGACGAACTAGGTTATGTGTGGAATAGGACAGGTTATTATTTGGATATATAGCTTGGACTTGCTCAGCTTGGTACTCTTCACACTGTTGCAAAGAATGTGGCCTTCCATAAAAATCACATACAAGAACTCTGACATCCGGAATGAGCATAGGTACCTCTTGAGCTGCCTTTACTTTCCTCGTAGTCTCTTCCAATGCCTTGTTCTGTTGCATCTCCAATACGACATTCATGAGAAATTTAATCGTAGGGTTGCTCTCTAAAGAAGGACCTCTATCTTTCGGACCATGACCGCCTCCCCAATGTGGAGAGTTTTGAGATAACTCATGGAGAAATATGTTTGCTTCATCCGCCGTCTTCTTGAGAAACATGCCACCGGAGGCATGATCGATAAATTCTCGCAAAGAGCTACATAATCCCGAGTAAAAATGGTGTAAAAGTAGCCAATCCTCCAGATTGTGGTGAGGACACCTCCGTTGGAGACCTTTGAATCTCCCCCATGCTTCGAATAATGACTCACCGGGCTCTTGTTGAAAACTCATAATGGCTTGCCTCAAACGACACATCTCATCATTGGGAAAGAATCTTTGAAGGAAATCACGACTGAGGGCATCCCATGTAGAATAAGTACCCGGTGGACACGTGTTGAGCCACAATAGTGCTTTTCCCTTCAAATAGAGTGGGAAAAACTTTAGCTTCATATATTCGGCGGAAACTCCGTTCATTTGCACGAAATCGATACGTTGCTCGAACCTATTGATGTGATCGATGGGATTCTCATGTTCTCCTCCATGGTACGGAGTGTTCTCGAATATCTTCAGTAAATATGGTTTAAACTCGAACGATGCGTTTGGTGGTAATGTAGGTAATATTATGGGATCGTCTCCCGTACCCGACGATGGTAATGAATATGATGCTAAGGTACGGGGTGGACTTGCTTCTCCCTCAGCCATTGGAGTGTCAACTCTCACTTGCTCCCTTTGTCGCCTTTCCCATCTCGAGCTAGCGTTTGCCTTTCGAATAATACTTTTCGGATTCGAAATCGGTGGAGTTTTAGGCGTTCGGCCTCATCGAGATCGAGTCTGGATGCACAAAAAGAACAAATAGAAGAATCAAGTTCCCAACAACCAAGGATATCAAATCTATAGCAAATTAAATGATCTTAAACAACCTAAAGACAAAGAGCTAAGCTAGGTGCGCTTGCTCCCCGGCAATGGCGCCATTTTGTGTAACGTGGTTTTTGTACCCCGGTTTTATTTATCGTTCTTTCTCGAGGAGCTAGGGGCCTTGGCTATGGCAGTCTGGCTTTAGGTAAGGTTTAAGGATCAATAGACGATAAGAGGTTTTCAGGTAAGGACTGCACAAAACAGAACACAAACACGGCTAAAGTTCAGTCAAGAAGGAAACTATGGGTGTTGGGAGATTTCGGGATGCAAACGGCAATTAGAACGAGGGTTTCGCAATCAGGAAGCAATAAATCAATAGAATCAAATGACAGTCCCGCTAAAACAACCCACCGGATTCCCTTTTTCAAGGCAATCCGGATTAACTTCCTATAAGTCCTCTACGGACCCGGAGGGTAAAAGGAACGGGACTCTCTAGTTAACCTCTTTCCACTCTTGTGGCTGAGCGTTAACTATCCCAATTCCCACCTTCCAACAAGTGTTGGATGTATTCAACAGCTTTCGATCTCGAATACATCCTACTTGAGGGAAGAATAGGATTAGGAAATTGACTCCACAACGAATTACCTCCTAAAATTGCTAACCCAATCCAAATCAACCATTCACATCCTTAGTTTCTCCCTAACCCATAAGGGTTCTAGCCTCTAACCATCTTAACTATCATGTTAACAACAATAATAACTTCACTATTCATGCTTAAAACAGAGAACAAAGATAATCAAGCAACAACAATCACTAAACAACAAAAACAGAGATTGTAGAGTAAATAGATGAATTAAAGAGAGTAATTAAGGGTAAGACATGCTCATTAATTTAATGCCAATGGAAGGATGATCCAGAATAATAAGAAATCCAAGCTCCAAGAATAAGATAAATCTTCAGAACTTTAATGGAATTCCAATAAAATCCACAGCAAATGCAATAAACCAAGTGTAATTACTCACTAATCACTAAGAAATCCCACTAATCTCTCTCTAATTGAAAGCTAAAGTGTTCAAATTACAATAGAAAAGCCCCCCCAAACCTAATCGATCAGGAGGAATATATACAACTCAAGTTAGTTACTCAAAACACAGCACTTCGTATAACAACTTTTCTGATTCCCGAAGGAAACCGCAAGTGCGGTCTAGGGGACCGCAGGTGCGGTCCTCCGAAGCTCAGGCGATTCTTGATTTCTCCCTTCGCAAGACCGCGGGTGCGGTCTAGGGAACCGCAGCTGTAGTCCCTCTCGGGTAACTTGTTTCCTTGCCCAGCCTTGGTCGAGCACCGCAGCTGCTGTCTATGGGACCGCAGCTGCGGTCCTCCTCGGCTGGCTTGGACCTTCCTCTTCACTTCGCCTTTGACCCGGTCAAGACCCGGGAAACCTCGGGATTCCCCAGATGGCTCTAAAATGGCCCTTTTTACCACGTTTTTAGTAAAAACTCCAACATCTACTAAATAACCAAAAACGTATTAAAAGTTACGAAATTAAAACGCGAAACGAGTCAAAAGCCTAAGAATTAGGGCGCTATTTAGACACAAAATTGGGTCTAAACAACGACTTAGCTTCTTTTTATCACCGGTTCATCAAAGGCGGCGCAAAATACCTTTGAGAGGCTTAAGGCCAAACTTTGTGAAGCTCCGGTGCTTGCCCTCCCGGATTTCTCGCAGGTTTTTGAGGTTGATTGCAATGCTAGTGGAGTGGGTATTGGGGTCGTTCTCATGCGAAACCAACGCCCCATCGCCTACTTTAGTGAGAAGTTTAGTGGATCGAGGAAGAACTATTCTACCTGCGACAAAGAGTTCTATGCCTTCTGCGTGCCCTCGATCATTGGTCCCATTACTTGAGGCCCAAAAAATTTGTCCTTCACTCTGGTCATGAGGCCCTCAAGTACTTGAATGGCCAACACAAGCTCAACACTCGCCAGGCCAAGTGGGTGGAGTACCTCCAAAGTTTTAATTTTGTGGCTAAACATAAGAAGGGGACGTTAATGTGGTAGTCGATGCTCTCTCTCAGAGACATGCTCTTCTTACGGTTGTCGAAGCAAAGGTTCTTGGGTTCCAACACATGCAGGAGTTCTACAAGGAGGATAAGGATTTCAAACTTCATCTTGATGGTGGTAACGGTCCCTATGTGCTTCAAGATGGGTTTCCTTTTCAAGGGAAACAAGTTATGTGTGCCCAAGTGTCCTTTGAGGAAGTTGCTCGTGAAGAAGCTCATAGAGGTGGTCTTGTCGGTCATTTCGGCATCAACAAGACCCTCGATATTCTTAAGGAGCACTTCTATTGGCCAACGATGGGAGGCGATGTACACGATATGATTTCCAAGTGCATTTCGTACCATCACGCCAATAGCCAATTCCACCAAGGGCTCTATACCCCTCTACCCGTTCTGAATGGCCCATGGGAAGACTTGAGCATGGATTTCATCGTGGCCCTTCCCGGAACTATGCGTGGGAAGGATGCGATATTGCTCTCATCATCAAGCCTCAACCTCGCCTATCTTGCCCTGTCCTGAAATTGCATGTCGAGTTGCTCTGACACTTAGGGAATCATCGTTCTAGTCTTGGTATTGGGGGTTGTTTGCATATTGAGTCACAAGCATTGTAAAATACCGTTCATGTACATATTCTCCTAGTCATTACATTGCATTAGGAGGTCATGCATAAAGCCAACAGTCAAGCATAACTACATAAGAGTCTGGAGTCTAGAAGATCAAGTGCATGCATACTGATCGAGAAAAAAAGGGAGAATCAAAGAATGTCATCTCGCACAGAGGCTCAAACTTGACTACTAATCATCAAGAGCAAGATTAGCGGGAGTCTAATCACACTCTGAATGATATCTATCCAGTTCAAGCGACTATCGTCCAAAACTCATCCTCATGACGATCTTCTAGTCTGGCAAAGCAACAAAAGTTGCCATGAACGTCACCAACACAATCATCAGCATCGGGAAAATCCGATCTGTCTCGGGAAAATCCTTTGAGCCCCATCAGTATCGAGAAAATCCGATTCGCCTCGGGAAAATCCGTTGAGCACCATCAACATCGGGAAAATCCGATCCGCCACGGGAAAACCCATTTGGCGACATCGACAAAGGAGAAGGGAAAAGTTTGGATCAGCTGCGATCAATCTTCCAGACAGGTAGTTCTCTATATCTCCAGTCATTGTTCAAAATGACCTGACGTTCTGCTTCGATTTCCGTGCAGGGAACCATCACCGTCTTCATCTTCCACCTGTCATTACAAGAGCGCTGACATCCACCTTCCGGTCGACATTTAAAGAGCATCGACATCATCCACCTTCTAGTCGCCATTAAAAGAGCACCGACAGCATTCACCTTCCGGTCGTCGTTAAAGAGCACCGAAAACATCCACCTTCCGGTCGCCATTGAAAGAGCACCGACATCATCCACCTTCCGGTCGCCATTAAAAGAGCACTGAAGACCTCCATCTTCCGGTCTCCATTAAAGGAGCACTGATAGCATCCACCTTCCGGTCGCCGTTAAAAGAGCACCGACATGGTGCCATTAAAAGAACACCAACAACAACATCTTCCGGTCGCCATTAAAAGAGCACCGACATCGTCCATCCTCCGGTCGCCATTAAAAGATCACCGATAGCACCTACCTCCTGTCATAAGCAGCCCGCACCTCGGGCTACTTTGACCTTTGTCCTATTCAGACTCGATCAAAGTGAGGGCTCTCTATAGACACCGGGTTTTGCACCGACAAATTCTGCTTAAAAGAATCGGGCCCAAAACATGGCACCAAGGCCCATGGGCCTTGGCCAACATAAGAATCAAGCCCACAAAAAAGAAAGCTGCCAGCCAGCCCAGTAGAAAACGGCTGATAAGTGCTTCTTGTATATATGAAAACTTGGTTGTTATGATGAGAAATTTGGGGAATATTTGATTTGATTATATTATTTTATACCCGAATTTCCCATATTATGGTTGGTTTGGAGTTTGGTGAGTTTTGTAGGTAATTTGTGAAGAATCGATGTAAACCGAGCTTAAAATCAAGTATAGATCCAAGTTATGAGCTTAAAGGACCAAGAAGTGAGATGTAGGATCACCCAAGGCCCAAACAATGGCCCAAAGGACTCCTAGGCTGAAAGCAAAGCGATGCACGGTGGTGCGGAGCAGTGCGGTAGTGCCTATGACCAGAACATGAGAAAAATTGAAGCAGTGCACTGACACAGGTAGTGCCTAGGAGGCACGGTCCGTGTCACCCCTGGCACGGTCCGTGTCGCCTGCGTCTCTTCATTTCCGACGGTTTTGAGTTGCAATTTGCCTATATTATGCTGTTTTCGGCTGTTTTTTAGGGCAATCATTATTCTACCATCTTCCATTCCATAACCTAACCCTAATCCATATCCTTCCATACCATCCTTCTCCATCTCTACCATCATCCATCCCTTCCTCCACACATCCATCCACATTCATCCTTAGTTGAAGATTGAGGGTTTATTGGTGTTTGTAGATCGATTCTCAAGAAATCCATTGAAGTGGAGGAGCAAAAGTCCAAACCGATCATCATTCAAGCGAGGAACGATTTCCATCTCGGTTTACTTCTCTTTCTTTTAGATTTCATGCTTTCTAGAATAGATTTTGATATGTTTTATGTTTTGAACATGAGTAGTGAGTAGTTTATTTTAGTTTGGGGGATAAACTCTAATTAGTTGCTTTCATGGATTGAATTTTGTTGGATTGAACAAGTTGTTATCTAGTTTGAATGCATTTCATTTATCCTTTGATTATATATGTCATTGTTTTTGACTGGCCATCAAGAATATGGAATTAGATTGTTGAATGAAGTACCGAATGGAGAAATTCGATAATCGGAACCCTTAGGATTAAACTAGTTATGAAGTGAACTAGACATAGAAGACTTTATAATTAGGGGTCATTGGATAATTTGATCTTTAACTTAGTTAAAATTGAAATAACCATGACATTAGGTGATTGATTTTGCTAAGCAATCCGTTTCATTGCCAAAAGCTCGCTACGGAATAATTTATGCGATTATCGACCCTAAAATGTACGAAATTGGTGACATACATGTTCAATCCACTTATTTGATTCATAGAGTTACTTAGGTTTTATCCCCTGAACGTCTTTTTCCTATTGATTGGATCTTGTGATTTGTGTGAATATTAGTTAGATTTGCTATTTGTTAGTGAATAGAATTAGCTATAGATTGATCTCATTCAAAACTCGATTGATTTAGCAATCACATAGGAAGCTAGTTTGGTGTGTAGTTAGCAAAGTCCTGTGGGATCGACCTTGATATTTGCTACACGTACACCCGTGCACTTGCGGCTTATCAACGGCATAGGCCCTTGGGCCTATGCCGCCATCAAGATGGGCCCAAAAGGTGAACCCAACCCAAACTGACACGTGTAGGCTGCTGGGCCTACGATGCAAAACTCTAGACCACTACTTCATGCCACGTCATCGATCCGTGTATTCGCGCAACATAGGCCGCTGGGCGTATGCTATCTCCATTTGATTTTCGCGCCAACTTTTTCCCTCCGCCATCCCATGATCACAGCTGATTCCTTCGACCCATGATCATATTATAGGCTGTTGGGTCTAAGATTATGACATTAGGGGCATGATCCTTGGATTATGCCTCCCCCTCCTTCCATCCTCATCCCCTAACCTGAGCTATAAATACCCCCTCATCCCTTCACTCATATCACCAACAATCCTCATCAACAATCATCATCAACACTTCATATTAACTACTTTCATCCACTATCTCAAAATTCTCTCATCAAACTATCATCTTCCATTATCATCATCATTCTATCATCCATATCATCCATAAGCTTCACTTTTCACAACCCTCAAACACCCTTCATTCCATATCCATAAAGTTCTAAACCAACGCCATAATTAAGTCATCATCACGAAGGGATCGGGCTTCCTTTCACCGTACTTGCAAACAAGCAAGGTTTGCTCATCTTTATTATTGTGTTTAACCATGTAATTTATTCTTGAAAACCTTGCTTGTACATTCTTTTGTAAAACATCGCATTCTTTGTTGCATGTTTTAAATATATCATTGCGAATTCCTTTAAACTTATCCCCCCCTCTTTTCATTTCAAGTTCGATTTTAGTAGAGTCTGTTTTCAAACAGGCAGATTGAAGAATTCTCTAGTTCTCAAATTTTTAACCTTACCCCTGGGCTCAGAATTCAGGTTCGTAGACAAGAGTCTTCCTTTTTTTCGGTTTGTCGGTTTCCTTGAATCAGCTGGTGACTCTTCTTTTATAACCCCTTTTGTTATCTAACGTATGCGTTCGTTGCATTGAAAAATATTTAGAGATGATTTAATAAATTTTCAATATTCCAATCCGTGGCTGGCCCAAAAGAAAGATGACATGAAATTCAGTATAGGCCCAGCGGCCTACGCTGAATTTTATCCATCTTCCTATAGGCCGAGGACAGGCAGACCCATTCATGATTCTGTCATAGGCCCAACGACCTATGACTCTTTCTGGCAGCCTACCAGTCCTCCTTTGGCCCGGGTTTGGAATCGAGAGGTTATTAATTCATCGATAAAATAATTTGGTGTAACTGCGAGCATGTTGGTAACAAAAAGGGGTCATTAAATGAATAAAACGTCTCTTATCTCGAAAAAGCGTTTTGATAAAAAAAAGGTATTTTATTTAAAGATTAAGCAACCTTAGTCGGTTCCCAATTTAACTAGCACATTCGAAACCAATTTCCTGAACGAGAATTTTTCGGGGTCTATAGGTACCAACAAATAATAATTGAAAAATTCACCATAGTTGATTTTTTTTCAACTACGGTAGTTGAAAGTTCATTACTATTAATTTGAGTATGATAAATGACATCCGTTAAAAAGAATTATGTGTCAATAGATATGATTAACTATTGCAGTAAGTTATCTCGATTAAAATATATTACTTTCAATATTTTAGGGTAGAATCAACAATTATTTTCTTTTTAAACTATGATAATTGAAAAAGCTCCAATTATGATAAAATATCCTTAACATATTAAATTTTGTAATAGAGATTGCATCTTAATAAATGTTATATGTATATATATATATATATATATATATATATATATATATACATATATATATATTTAGATCCGGTAGGAAGATGATACGGTAGAAAGGTAGGAAGAAACAATCTAGGGCGTACAAATATGATATGATGGATGATAATAAAACCACCTTCATTCCTCATAAATCAACTAGTGGTTTTCGGGAAAAAAAAAATCACTTGAGTAGATATGATTAGCTAGAATCAAGCATTGGATTAGAGAGAGAGAGAGAGGAAAAGAGATTTATTTCCCTAAATTGTAAGTATTGTGTTATCCAAGTTTAAATTAATTATTATCAAAAACAAAAAAAAAAGTCAACATTTTATAAGGATTTTGTCGTGGGTCTGTTTCGTCCAACATCATCGTTGTTTCTCACACTTCATGACCACACTCCCATAAATCCAAATTGTATTAAGGACCACGCTCCCCTATATAATTGACCACACCTCCCTCAATCAAATTACATCTTTACTGTCGCATTATATCAAAGACCACATTCACTAATATCCATGACCACGCACTGCATAAATTTATCCACACTTTGAACACACTGTAGTCATATTCAATAGATATACCCAACACACTGCATAAATTTATTCACACTCTGTATATATTTGTCCACACTCTTAACACATTGTTGTCATATTCTATGGATAGTGTGGTCATGGTGTATAGTTATGGATATTAGTGACTTATGGATATTAGGTGTAGAAACTGTGATGCCCTCAACAACAACAGCACCGAGGACCTCCAGCATGCCAAGACGTTTTGTTTGAAAGATAAAAATAAGGGAAGTTCTCAAAACCTTCCATCTTACCATCAAAATATTCCTCAATATTATATATACTTATTCTGATACATATCTTCACAGGATGTGCCTTGTTGAGAAAACATTAGAGCTTCCAAAAGAACAAAGATACAAGATAAGGCATATATAGAAAGGATCAAGAACTAAGGAAACTTAAAAAGAGTCATTGCATTGGATCATCAAATGACTATATAATGATCGGCTGCCTCTCTCACAAAGCGAGGGGGATTCCAACGAGTGTAATTGGAAGTGTAGGAATTTTGGTAGATAAAATTCTGAGTGTAGCCACTTGTGTTTGAAGTGGTGAGTTGTGTAATCAGAAAGAGAGTTATGGTGAGACCCTCAAAGCTGTGTAACTAAAGTGAGAGTGTGTTCTCACCTTAGCGACTCTTGAAGTGTTCATCGCCTCATCTGTGAGGCCCCTTAACAGAAGTTAAGTTCAGGCATCTATTGTTTGTAAGCAGTCATCAAGGACCTCACGGCCTTGAACCTGCTAAGTTCTCTAACTTCCTCTATTTCTCCTGTACCTCAAAGCTTATATAATAAAGAAGTATTGTTTAGTTAATTAAGTGCTATTAACATCCATGTGTTTACAAAGTGTAGAATTCTATTACGACCCTATTTACCGTCCCTCTAGGATTATTTGAATTGGTATCAGAGTAGATCCACTGTTTCAAGAGCTTAACAACTCTATGGAAAAGATCATGGCTGGAATCAATGTAAATGAAGCTCCTCAAGGACGCTCAAGGACAAGAGCTCGATTACTTACTGAAAAAAACTACAGGATGTGGAAGAGACAAATGGAGGTCTTCCTCAAGGATCAAGATGAGGACCTCTGGACTGTGGTTACCGAGGGAGATTACCCTACTCCCATGAAGAAGAACAGTGCTGGTCAAGATGTCCCAAAGAAGGGATCTGAAATGACCAATAAAGAGCTGGAGCCATTGAGAAAAAAATACTCGTGCCCTAAACTTGATCTATTGCAGTTTAAATTCAAATGATTTTGAACGTGTATCTAACTGTGAAACTGCGAAACAAGTTTGGGATTACTTGATAACCTCATATGAAGGCACAAATCATGTAAAGGACACCAAAGTGGATATCCTCATCCAGAAGTATGAGGCCTTTAGAATGGAAGAAAATGAGACTGTTAAAGAGATGTTCAATAGATTCAGCAGTATCACCAACCACCTCATATCACTGGGAAAAACCTACTCAAATGAGGAACAAGTTAGAAAGGTCCTCAGATGTTTGCCTAGAAGAAAATGGGGTCCAAAAGTCACAGTCATTCAAGAAGCTAAAGATCTCAAGGCCCTCAAGCTGGAGGAACGCATTGGAAAACTATTGGCCCTTGAGATCCCATTGAATGTCCTCTTAGAACCAAAAGGAATTTCCCTCAAGGCAGTGCGTGATTTTGATAGTGAATCTGAGGACAATGAGAAAGACACAATGGCGATGTTAACAAAAGAGTTCAGAAGACTATACAAGAGAAACCCAACCTTTCGAGGATAAATCAAGGATGCGCAAAACAAAAAGCAAAACCTAAAAGGTAAGTCCTTAATGAAAGAAGAATTTGACTCATTTACCCATTACAGTTATGGCAGCTCAGAACACATGGTTAAAGATTGTCCTCACGCCAGATGAAACAAGCACAAAAAAATACTAGGCCCAAATGACAACATTGTAGAGCAACATTGGCCACCTGGAGCGACAGTGACTCCAGTGAAGGGAACAATGAAGTAGAAGAGATTACAAATGTCTGCCTGATGGCACACTCCAATGAGGACCAGGATCCGACCTCATCTCATGACAAAGACTATGACATTAAAATGTCAATACAATCTAAGTATTTCTTAGATTTTTTACATCTATGTAAAGTCTACACAAGATTTACTTCTTCATATTCTTCACAATATCTACAACATCAAAATTGTTATTTCTATATCTTTTATAATTCCTAGCATCCTATATAGCGCAAATGATATAGGGATACAACCTGAAGCCAAGATTCTGGCTTCTTTTTTCCTTCTTATCTTACTCTAGTTCTTAATCCATTCATCAATCCCCTGGAACTGATGAGAAATGTTCAGCCACTGCCCAACTTCCATTCTGATTTGTGAAGCATACTGACAATCAAATAAAAGATGATCACTAGTTTCATTAGCCACCCCATAAAGGCTGCAAATTACATCAATATTACCCCTATGTTTCACCACTCTATCAACAACAAGAAGTTTCCTCAAAAACTCCCATCCAAGCAATGAAAGAGGTTCTTGGTAAATTGAGGTTATTCCAAACACAATTCAGCCATTTAAAAAATCTGATGATCACCAACATACCATCTGTACAATACAACAACATTAAGATTCCCCTTGTGTTGTCTAAAATGAATACTCCGATCAGTAAGCAGCTTCTTAAAGCCTTCCTTTAAATTGCGCAATTTCTTCATATACCAACATGTATCATACATTGGAACAAAATCCCACCAATCTACTGTTTTCAAATACTTAGAATGCACCCATTTAATCCACAAGCTATTTTTGTTGAGAGCTATATTCCAAATCAATTTACTTGCACAAGCCCTATTCCAATTGCAAGGATCTTTTACCCCTGCATCTCCATATTTCTTTGGTAAACACATCACACACCATGCTACAATAGGAGGGATTTTATACAAACTGTTTCCATTCCAAATAAAGTTTCCACAAATCTAAATAACTTGATCCACCACACCTTTACGTAGAACAAACGTTCTCCCCCAATAGCCAAAAATCCCCATAAGAACTGAATTCACCAAAGTTATTCTCCTAGCATTTGACAGGTTTCTAGTAGACCAAGCTCTGATTCTAGCTGTCATTTCTTCAACCAGTCTTGTGCATTCAATTTTGGACAATTTATTTGAAGAAGTTGAAACTCCTAAGTATTTGAATGGGAAACTTCCTCCTTGAAATCCAATAATCTCATGAATCTGCTAAGATAACCCCTCCTTACACCCAACAACCACAATCCGGGACTTCAAAATATTAGCTGTTAAACCAGTAGACATACCAAAATTCTAAAAAACTTCCATAAATTTTCCTACACTGTATGTATCAGCAGAGCAGAAAACAATTATATCATCAGCAAAGAGTAAGTGGTTTATTCTCAGCTTCTTGTATCCAGGATGACATTTGAACTTAGGATCCAAGGCTAAAGCATCCAAATTCCTTGACAAATATTCCATCACAACCACAAAAAATAAAGGGGATAACGGATCCCCTTGTCTTAATCCTCTTCCACCTTTGAAAAAACCATGAGAGCTTCCATTAAGTTGAATAGAAAACGAGGTAGAAGTTACACACATCATAACCCACGAGATAAACAAGGGAGGAAACTTCAAAGCTTTAAGACTTTCTTCGACACTCTCCCAGAAAATAGAATTATAAGCCTTCCTAAGATCAATCTTCATCATACACCAAGGAGACATATGTTTTCTACCATATTGTTCGGTCTCGTTCCAAGCCGAATTTGATATCTTTTATAGGGAGTCTTGCTTGTTTTAGCCCCAGTTTTATATATTATATATAATGATTTCGTGCTTTTTAGGAAAATAATAAGTTAGAAGGAAATTGGGCTTAATTGAGGCTTTTTAGGGAATCTCGAGTGATTTCCCGAGCTGACCCAAGTCAACCCAAGTCAAACCGGGTCGAGAATCGAGGTGAGACCGAACCGGGAATCCCTTGTTAAGTTTGGTGGAAAACAGTGGCGTAACGCCCGTTACATGGCTTGTAGCGGGCATTACCGCCCAAGGAGTGAAGCAAAGGAAGGGGAGCAGACGACTGTCACACCCGTGACATAAGACGTCACGCCCGCGAGTAGCTCCTGGGGTGACTAGACAGCGAGCCAAGGCAGGATACAGAAGAAGCTCACGCCCGCTACGAATTGTGTCGCGTCCGCGACAGACTCAAGTCACGCCCGCAACGGACATTGAGAGGTCGACGATGGAAGCTGGCAGGGACGAGTCGCGCTCGCGATCCTTTTTATCACGCCCGCAACATTCGGAAATATGCAATTAATGACGCGCGTGCTGTGCGATTTCTTCTAGGGTTTTGGGTTGTATTTTTCCTTCCATCTATAAATACCAATTATAATTCAGACCTACTTATCAATCTTTTAACTAGTCTTAGTAGTTTTAGGAGCAGGATTAGAGTAGAATTAGGTTTAATTGTTTTCCTTTAATCTTGCTTTAATCTTTCTTCAAGTTTTCAATTGTTCTTCAAGCTTTCTTTGATTTCTTGCATTTGTATTCAAACTTTCTTCAAGCTTTCTCAATTCAAGCATTCTCCATTGAAATTTTACAAGCTCTCTCTCTCTCTCTCTCTCTCTCTCTCTCTCTCTCTGGTTGCCATTATTGACTTGTTTTCCAAGATTTCTAGCAATAGCTGATAAGTCATTTTTATATAGAGTTTTTAGGGCTCAAAACATGTCAGTTTCATGCTTTTTATATCCGAAATCCCGTATTTTTACGTCAATTTCTGTGATTTATACACTTGTTCGTGAGTTTGGTGTGTTTTGCAGGAACCAGTAGAATTATAACAAAAAGCATGAAAAATTGGAGGAAAAATAGCAAAAATCAAAGAAAATAAAAAAAGAGTTGAAGAAGAAGAAAGGAAAGAAGAGGAAACAGCCCAAATCACACGGCCCAAGTCCAGTTGAGGCGGAAAGGCAAGGCGCAGGCAGTGTTTTCAAAACGCAGCCAGCGCCTTGTCCAGAGAGTTTGATGGCCGAGAAAAAGCAAAACGCAGCCAGCGTTTCCAAAGCGCAGCCAGCGCCCATTCGCGGAAGATTCTCACTTTTTGGACAAAACGCAGCCAGCGTTTCTAAAATGTAGCCAACGTTTTGTGCCCTAGCCCAGCCCTATAAAAGGGAACTCCGCCGTTCAGTTTAAGGAAACCGGAAATTATTCTATTTTCTTCGACAAACGTTTAATATAGGTTTTCTCTGTATTTTTCCTCCCTTCGGGGGGCCATTCTAGTAGATTAGGAACGAAAGAGGAGGAGAAGGAGATCGAATCGAGTGACACTAAGAGATCGAATTCGACGACTCGAACGTTCGGTTTAATTTCTATTTACTTTATGCTTCGTTATTCAGATTTTATTATTGTTTTCCTAGTTTTTATTATTATGAGTGCTTAGATTCCTTGTTTAGGGGATAAACTCTATGTTCTTCAATTAATTTATAGTGTGTAATTTTAGTTTTAGGTTTTAATACAGTCGTTTAATCTGCGTGTATTGTATGTCATGGTAATTTGGCAACAGAACGACAGTTTGAGCCTGTACTTGGTTTTAGATTCTCGACAACAGAACGACAGTTTGAGTTTTGAATTGGATTGCGTAGATTGAATAGGTTTAGAACATAGTTAGACATAATGATTCTTGCCTAGGGTCGTGTTATAATCAGTTCTTTATCTTTGATTAGATTAAATAGTTAGAAATAATGATAGTTTAATCACTATAACTCACCTAGGATCGAAAGATCGAAGTGATAAAGCTTAGAAAGATTATAGACCCCGACACTACTAAAATTACCTAGAACTAGAATCACCGCTTAATTGATTAAGTTACTAGAGTAGACTCCCCTGAACGCTTTTAATTACTTGGTTAAATCCTTTAATTTCCTGCTTCCTTAGTTAATTATCCGAACCATTACAACAACCTTTTGATCGACCTAGCATCCTTTGTAGTGAACTAGTTTAGTGCGTAGTTGAACACAAGTCCCTGAGAGAGAACAATATTTTTATTACTACACAGACCCGTACACTTGCGGTACACAGACACCTTATATGTTTTAGGTCTGTCAATAGCCACAACCAATCCACTTTTAGTGGGGAGGAGGGTCAAGGGTTACCAATTCTACTTCCTAGTGAGAATTTGGTGATCCTTGGTAATCCAATCCACAATTTCTTGTTTGTTCGGGAGAAATTACAAGTGTAGATTGAAGATTAGAAGATTTTGGTCATCAAAGGTATAATTTCTTGTCCCTAATTTCATTGTTCATTCTAGTTCTTCATTCATGCTTTTAATTGCTTTCTTAATTTCATGCTTTATTTGATTTGATGCTTTTATTGGTTTCTTGATTATGCATATTTAGATAGCTTAATAGCTTTATTTACATAATTTACCGCTTTCCGCATTGAAAACCCCAAACACAAACCGATTACCTCATCAAGCCTAACACCCATCCTCGTGGACCGACACCCTTACCCTACTAAAAACTACAAAAATACCGCAACCGAACAATGGCGCCGTTGTCGGGGATGGCGTTATTTGGTAGATTAGGATATTGGTTTGTGTGTATATAGTTTATTTCTCTCTTGATTGTTCCAGGAAAATGTAGTATAAAAAAAAATTGAATACCGAAAAGAAAAAGAAAAAAAAAGAAAAAAAAGAGAGATGGAGATTATGGCTAGTCCCCGATTCCCCCAATTTGAGCATGAAGCATTTTGGAAATATTTTGCTAGATTACATGATTACCGTGCTCAATGTGAGTTGTATGGTATCTTTTATGATACATTGGATATGTTGAGAGTTGTTTATGAGGGTATAAATTATGAAACTTGTAATCTCTTCAATTTTTATGGACTTTCTAATTTAGGTGAAGATGTTGCTTGGGAATTTATTGAATGGTTGTTTAGGGATACTTATGAGCTTGAACAAAAAAATGTTATTCCTGGTATCCAACCTTCTTATTATGCACCACCCTCCGAGACTTTAGCCATACCATATCAAGAATACACCCAAAATCTTTATGATAAATCTAGTGGTGGGGAGTATATGGAAAATTTTTGTGAGACATTGCCTGAACAATCATGTGAATACCCCATGTATTTTGATGATCAGTCTTATGGTAGGGATTATGTAGAAAACTCTTATGATCTTCCCCCATGTGATGTTGTTGAGTCTCGTCTTTTGTGCTCACTTTGTGATTCTCCATACCATGGTTCTGATTCTTGTTTTCAACCTAAAGTAGATGAATTATGTGCGAAAATGATTGAGTGCATGCGTGAATTTTTACATGAAACGAGACCTAGGGTAGAAACTTCTTCTTCACCAGTGGTTGAGTCGATAGTTGAAGTAGAACATTTGTCATCTTTGAGCCCTGAAATGCATAATGATTCTTCTTTGTATGATTATGATGAGGATGATGACTACTATAACGGACCTAGTTTTACATGCCAGCTTAGCGATTCCCTAGCTCTAGCTGCACCTAGTGAGCATGAGGAACATGATGATTTTGTGTGTGATGATGTAGAACTTGATGAAAACATGTTAGATGCTGAACCATTGTCCACACCATTGTCCTTGCTTACATGTAAAGAAAAGGTTGAGTTTGATGAATGCCATGACGCTTGTGATGTAATTGAGCATGATCTTGTTGAGAGTGAAATAGAATCCATTGTGATTGAATGTGTGCTTGAAACCGAATTGTTCACTTTCATTGAGGATCGTTGCATTAGTGAGGCATTAGTTACCCTTTCATGTGCATCCATTGATGTGGAATCTTGTGATGATGAGCTTGAGTCTTTGGGGATTGATCATAAGTGTTTGAACTTGGTTTGTGACAATGATGTTTTTTATGGTGATATGCTTTATGACTCATTGTTTGCATCCAAGTCCGTGCATGAGCATGTTCAGGAATGTGTCGTACTGCCCCCTTCCATTGATTTGTATACCCAATCTCCATTTACGAGTCAATGGGAGGATTCATTTGTCATATCTCACTTCACCATGCCTAGAAAAGTCTTGTACAATCCTGTAGTCCGTCCTTTCTATGACTTTTCTAAGGCATTTGATAAATTGTTAAGAGCACTAATGTTTGTTGATGTGCTATTGAGAGTGTGCTCTTACCTACACCATTCTTAGATGCACGAGAGAATGCATGACTTGTTACTCGGGGCGTTGAATGGTTCTGACTTGGTATCCGACATTTTGAGGTGAGATGGAGTGGCTGAGGCTCCATGGATAGTTTGATTATTCTGAGATTTCATTGTTTGGGTATGCTCAGTACCCAACCAGGTAATATCGTTCCCTTCTCTTGTAAATAAAGTTAGTAAGTTAGTTTTCTTTTCTTCTTTTGTTTTCTTTTTGTGTGTTTCTTTTTCTTTCCTTTTGGGAGTGCTTGCTTACCTTCTGTTTTCATTGAGGACATTGCAACCTCTTTGTGTGGGAGTGGGGAGTAGTATGCATTCCGGCTTTGGATTCTAAGAAAAGAAAAAGAAAAAAAAGAGTGAGATTCTTATTGTAAATAGTTTGTTTTTAGTTTTGTTCTTAGCTAGTGTTGTGTATTTTTCTTTTTGAACTTGCATGCGAACATTCACACATAGTATGATTTTCTTGTTTATTCCTAACCTATTGTATGATGTTCTTTGGATCGTGGATTGGTTATGCTTTTAATTGAAGATCTTGAGGTAACCTCCTTCCACCCTCTCTTTATGTGTATATATCTTGATCCAATTTGCATGCTTGATTTTTTCTTTTTGGGTGGCAAACCCCTTGAGTATGAATGTCGGTATTATCTTGTTGTTGGAGTCATGTGGGCTCGGATCGCCATCGCTTTTTATGTGATAAGTGTTTTGTATATATGATTTTTTTTTGGTTTTCTACCTTACTTGTGACACCCTTCTCACAAATGGGGACATTGTGATGTGTTCGGTCTCATTCCGAGCCGAATTTTATCTCCTTTATAGGGTGTTTGTGTTTATTTTAGCCCTTTGTATATGTTAGATATATTGATTTGGTGTTTTGTAGGAAAATAAGGAGTTAGAAGAAGTTTGGGCTTAATTGAAGGTTTTTAGGGAATCCCGAGTGATTTTCCGAGTCAAACCAAGTCAACCCGAGCCGAGAACTAAGTAAACCCGAGCCGAGAGCCGAGGCAAAACCGAAGCCGGAAATTCCATGTCAAGATTGGCGCAAAACAGGGGAACGGTACAGACTCAAAGGTTTGAAATACGTGTGCCTTCACTCTTTGGGTCATAACTCCTTCGTTACAACTCTGATTGGTCTGAAATTTTGGGAGCTTAAAGTACATACCGAGAGCTTTCCATTGATATCTTACGGGTCTAAAACAGAGTTCGGATGAAGAAGTTATGTGCGTTTGAAGTCAGCAGGGAAAAACTGCCCAGAACAGTGACTCGCCCGAGTCATCTGCTGACTCGCCCGAGTCAGGCTTCTGGGGCAACAAAGACATAGGCCAAGGGAGCGGGACAGAACACTGACTCGCCCGAGTCACTTATTGACTCGCCCGAGTCACCCGAAGTTCTACGGAAATCTGCGAAGCTGATGCGCGTTTTGCTGAGTTAGTTTTAGGGTTTTGGGTTTCGTTCTCCTTCTTCTATAAATACCCAATGTAATTCAGAACTAATTATCTTAGTTTTTATCTTTTAGCTTAGCTTTTATTTATGTTTTAGGAGTAGGATTAGATTAGAATTAATTACTTTCTTCAATTGCTTTCTTTAATTGTTATTCAAGTTTTCTCCATTGTTCTTCAAGCTTTCTTTAAGTCTTCTTGCAATTGTTATTAAACTCTTCTATCAAGTAATCTCATTGAAGTTTTACAAGCTTTCTCTCTCTCTTCCTCTCTCTCTCTCTCTCTCTATTCTCCATTGATGTTGATTTCAAAAGCTTTCTAGGGTTAGCCAAATCAAATCCATCTTTTAGTGGGGAGGAGGGTCAAGGAATTCCAATTCTACTTCCTAGTGAGAATTTGGCGGATCCTTGGTAATCCAATCCACAATTTCTTGTTTGTTTGGGAGAAATTGCAAATGTAGATTGAAGATTTAAAGTTTAGATCATCAAAGGTATAATCTCTTGTGCCTAATTTCATTATTAGTTTTATTGTTTTCTATTACATTGCTTTTTATTGCTTTCTTATTTCTTGTTCTTAATTGCTTTCATCTTTTATGGCTTCCTTGATTATTATCATGTCTAGGTTAGTTTATTGCTTAATTTACATAATTTACCGCTTTTCGCACTTGAGAAAAACCCCAACGCAAACCGATTACCTCAATCAAGCCTAAACACCCATCCTCGTGGACCGACAACCCTAACTCATAAAATCACAAAAATTACAACCGAACAATTGCGCCATTGCCGGGGATGGCGTTATTTGGTAGATTAGGCTATTGGTTTGTGTGTATATAGTTTATTGCTTTCTTGACTATGTTAGAAAAATGTAGCACAAAAATTTGAATATCGGAAAAAAAGAGAAAAGAAAAAAAAAATTAGAAAAATAGAAAAAAAATAGAAAAAGAAAGTTATGGATAGTCCACAATTCCCCCAATTTGAGCATGAAGCATTTTGGAAATATTTTGCTAGATTACATGATTACCGTGCTCAATGTGAATTATATGGTATCTTTTATGATACATTGAATATGTTGGGAATTGTTTATGAGGGTATAAATTATGAAACTCGTAATCTCTTCAATTTTTGTGGGTTTTCTAATTTAGGTAAAGATGTTGCTTGGGAATTTATTGAATGGTTGTCTAGGGACTCTTATGAATTTGAGCAAAAACATGCTATTCCTAGCTTCCAACCTCCTCATGGACCACCCTCTGGGACTTTGCCTGAACAATCATGTGAATGCCCTATGTATGTTGATGATCAATTTTATAGTGGGGTTTATGTGGAAAATTGTTATGATCTTTCCCAATATGCCGATGATGAGTCTCATTCTGTGTGCTTCCTCTGTGATTCACCGTGCCATAGCTCAATTTCTTGTTTGAAAGCTACAATGACTACCTTTAATGCGGAAGCGGAAAAATTATGTGCGAACATGAATGAGTATGTGCGTGGATCCTTCCATGAGAGTAATCATAGGGTAGAAACTCCTTCTTCACAAATGGTTGATTCGAATGTTGAAGTAGATCATTCGTCATCTTTGAGTCCTGAAATGCAAGTTAATTCTTCTGTGTATGATGAGGATGATGATTACTATGACCAACCATGGCTTGAACTACTTAGTGACTCCTTAGCTCTAGCCCCACCTGGTGAGCATGAGGAACATGATGATTTTGTGTGTGATGATGTAGAATTTGTTGAAAACTTGCTTGATGATGAACCATTGTCCACACCATTGTCCATGCTTTTATGTGAAGAAAAAGTTGAGAGTCTATTGAATGCCATGATGTTTGTGATGATCTTGTTGAGAATGAAATTGAATCTTTTGTGATTGAATGTGTGCTTGATGCCGAATTGTTCACTTTCATTGAGGATCATTGCATTAGTGAGGCGTTAGCTACCCTTGTATGTGAGTCCATTGATGTGCATTCTTGTGATGATGAGCTTGATTCTTTGGGGAATGATCATGGTTGTTTGAACTTGGTTTGTAACGATGATGCTTGTAATGATGATATGCTTTATGAGTCATTCACGATGAGTTATGACCCTGAACCTTCCACTTTCACTTTTGATGTTGCTTTGGATGATGCTTCTTTGTCTTTTGATATTGATAGTTCTTCTAGTGAGTTTGATATTGATGAAGATGAAGATGTGCCTGTTTGTGATTTTGGGAGTGTTATGATGTGGTCTAACCCTGCTTTTTCCTTATCACCCATGGATGATTATGATGATTGTTTGGATGAGAGTGGTGATTTGGAATTTGTGCTTGATGAAAATTGCATGGAAATTGAGATTGAATCATTGTTTGCATCCAAGTCTTCGCATGAGCATGTTCATGATTGTGTTGTATTGCCTCCTTCCGTTGATTTGTATATCCAATCTCCATTTACGAGTCAATGGGAAGACTCATTTGTCATGTCTTACGTCACCATGCCTAGAAAAGTTGTGTACATTCCTGTATTTCATCATTTCTATGACTTTTCTTAGGCATTTGATAAACTGTTAAGAGCACTAATGTTTGTTGATGTAATTTTGCGAGTGTGCTCACCATTCTGAGATGCATGAGAAGATGCATGATTTGTTACTCCGGGCGTTGAATGGTTCTGCCTTGGTGCCCGATATCTTGAGGTGAGGAGTGAATTTCTTGATAAGAAGCCTTCCAGGTAATATCCTTCCTCACCCTTCTTGTATAATTAGTGAGTTGGTCTTTCTTTTCTTCTTTTATTTTATTTTTGTTTGTTTCTTTTTCTTTTATTTTTGGGGTGCTTGCTTACCTACTTCTGTTTCCTTTGAGGACACGACAACTTCTTTGTGTGGGAGTGGGAGGGTAGAATGCATTCCGGTTTTTGAATTTAAGAAAAGAAAAAAAAGAGAGAGTGAGAGTCGTTTTGTAAATATTTTTAGTTTCTTTAGTTCTTTGGTCCTTATTGTCTAGTTTAGTTTGTTTTCTTTTGATCTTGCATGTGAACCATCACACATAGTATGCTTTTCTTGTTTATTTCTAACTTACGGTGTGATGTTCTTTGGATCGTGGATTGAATAAGCTTGATTGAAGACTTCGAGGTAACTTCTTTCCACTCTCTTTATGTGAATATATCATTGATCCAGGATGCATGCTTGCTTTTCTTTTTGGGTGGCGAACCCCGTGAGTGTGAATGTTGGATATATATTGTTGTTGGAGCCGTGTGGGCTCGGGTCGCCACCATTTTGTTTGTTATGTGTTTGTTTGTGTGTTTTTAGGTTTTCTACCTTACTTGAGACACCCTTCTCATGATGGAGACATTGTGATGTCTTGTGTTGGAGTGGGGGGGTGGTATTTTCCATTTGTCATGGGTAGATCACCTAGTTTTTGAGTCTTTTGTTTTCGTTCTTCGTAGTTTGTGTCTAAAAATTTGAAAATTTTTCTGTGAGAAGGAGAAAAAAGGGAGTGAAAAACCTCCAAAGTATTCGTTTTTCGTTTCGTTTTGTTTTTACTTCGTTTCATGGCTTTTGTTGTCAAAATTTAGAAGTCGTTCTTAATCTTCTTTAAAAGAAACCGGTTTGAGCATTTTCGACCCTTTCTTGAGCGATTGCCACGACTTACCTTAATTAGATTCCTTTCATTGAGTGTCTAGTGAGATCCCATTTCTTTCTTTTTATGTTCTGATTGAAACTGGGGGATTCTAGGGATTCTTGTCCGAGCTTGTTTTCCAAAAAGAAAAAAAAAAGAAAAAGCAAAAGCAAAAGAAAGAAAAAAAAAGGAAGAAAAGTTAAATAAATTGATTAAGTGGGGCGTGTCGGCTTTACGACATCAACCACCATACACTTAGCCAACCTACACGGGCCCGGTATTAGCGATACGGCGCTATTACCCCTTAAACCTCCTTCTATATCGTCCGCGACGAAGAAGTTAATAGAAAAGACTGTGTTGGGAGGGTAAACCCCATTTTGGGTCGTCCAATTCCCGAAAATAAGGCTAATACCGACCATTAAAAAGTAAAAAAAGAAAGAAAATTTTGTTGAGAATATCCAACCCAAAAAGAAAGTTTGAAATGTTAATAAAGTGAGGGGTCTTTCCTTGCATCACCTGTGACCCTCACCAAGCCAAGGGCGACCAAATGCGGGGGAGGACAACTCCTTGTTTATTTTTTGTTGTTCGTTTGTTTTAAGCTCAGACGTGAGTCTTTGAGATCGTTTGGAATCAGTTAGAACTTTCTAAAACTTTTACGCAAATGGAATTTAGCTTTACATGAGGTGTAAGGGATCGAAAACCCCTAAGATTGGCAGTTGTTTGGGTTAGGTGTATGTGAGGTGCTCATAACGGTTCCTTTTGGAGGATTAATATCTCTTGATTAAAACATCTTGATTCTTGAAACGAGCAGTTTTTCCTTTCTTTATTTTCAAACTTGTTTTGTTTTTCACTTTCCCTCTCTCCTTTTTCTGGGGCTTCTGTGGGTATAGTTGCTATAAACCCTCACGAGACCTACCTCGTCCACCCGAGCTACCGAGGGGTTTAAAGGGCTTGATGCATGTGTCAAATGCATCCGCGATTCCTGCGAAAGTAAGTTAGGGTTTTAGTTTTCTTTTTCTAGTCTTTTTCTTTGTTTTTAGTTTGCTCGGGCGAGCAAACCCTTGTGTTGGAGTGGTGTTCGGTCTCGTTCCGAGCCGAATTTTATCTCCTTTATAGGGTGTTTGTGTTTATTTTAGCCCTTTGTATATATTAGATATAGTGATTTGGTGTTTTGTAGGAAAATAAGGAGTTAGAAGAAGTTTGGGCTTAATTGAAGGTTTTTAGGGAATCCTGAGCGATTTCCTGAGTCAAACCAAGTCAACTAGAGCCGAGAACTAAGTTAACCCAAGGCGAAACCGAAGCCGGAAATTCCATGTCAAGATGGCGCAAAACAGGGGAACGGTACAGACTCAAAGGTTTGAAATACGTGTGCCTTCACTCTTTGGGTCATAACTCCTTCGTTACAACTCCGATTGGTTTGAATTTTTGAGAGCTTAAAGTACACACCGAGAGCTTTCTATCGATATCTTACGGGTCTAAAACGGAGTTTGGATGAAGAAATTATGCGCGTTTGAAGTTGCACGGAAAAACTACCCAAAACAGTGACTCGCCCGAGTCAGGCTTCTAGGGCAACAAAGACATAGGCCAAGGGAGCGGGACAGAACACTGACTCGCTCGAGTCACTTATTGACTCGCCCGAGTCACCCGAAGTTCTGCGGAAATCTGCGAAGCTGATGCGCGTTTTGCTGAGTTAGTTTTAGGGTTTTGGGTTTCGTTCTCCTTCTTCTATAAATACCCAATGTAATTCAGAACTAATTATCTTAGTTTTTATCTTTTAGCTTAGATTTTATTTAAGTTTTAGGAGTAGGATTAGATTAGATTTAATTGCTTTCTTCAATTGCTTTCTTTAATTGTTCTTCAAGTTTTCTCCATTGTTCTTCAAGTTTTCTTTAAGTCTTCTTGCAATTGTTATTAAACTCTTCTTTCAAGTAATCTCATTGAAGTTTTACAAGCTTTCTCTCTCTCTTCCTCTCTCTCTCTCTCTCTCTATTCTCCATTGATGTTGATTTCAAAAGCTTTCTAGGGTTAGCTAAATCAAATTCAACTTTTAGTGGGGAGGAGGGTCAAGGAATTCCAATTCTACTTTCTAGTGAGAATTTGGGGGATCCTTGGTAATCCAATCCACAATTTCTTGTTTGTTCGGGGGAAATTGCAAAGGTAGATTGAAGATTTGAAGTTTAGATCATCAAAGGTATAATCTCTTGTGCCTAATTTCATTATTAGTTTTATTGCTTTCTATTACATTGCTTTTTATTGCTTCTTATTTCTTGTTCTTAATTGCTTTTATCTTTTATTGCTTCCTTGATTATTATCATGTCTAGGTTAGTTTATTGCTTAATTTACATAATTTACCACTTTTCGCACTTGAGAAAACCCCAACGCAAACCGATTACCTCAATCAAGCCTAAACACCCATCCTCGTGGACCGACAACCCTAACTCATAAAACCACAAAAATTACAACCGAACATGATGTTTTGTGTTGGAGTGGGGGTGATATTTTCCATGTTCATGGGTAGACAACTAAGTTTTTTTGTTTTGTTTTCTTAGTTTTTGTCTAAAATCTGAAAATCTTTGTGTGAAAAAGGAGAAAAAAATGGAGTGAAAACCCTTTTTCGGTTTTCGTTCTTTTTCTTTTGTTTTTGCTTTGTCTTTAGGGTAGTGTAATTAATGCTTAGAAAACTTTCTTAATCTTCTTGAAAGCAACCCGTAAGAGCATTATCGTCCTTAGTTCAAGTATTGTCAGGACTTACTTATGTAGATTCCCTTCGTTGAATGCTTAATAAGGTCCTTGATTATTTCACGTTCTCTTCGAAATTGTGAGACTCAAATTGGCCACATCCAAGCTTGTTGAAAAAATGAAAGCAAATTAAATTAATTAAATCGGAAACTGTAGTGTTAAGTTAGTCTACCTATATGGGTTTGTATTAGCGTCGCAGCGTTATTACCCCTTAAGCACTTCATTTTTGTAATGATGAGGCATATGGAGTAGCTCATGTTGGGAGGGTAAACCCCATTATGAGCTGTTCAACTCCCCAAAAAACTAACACCAATCTCGTTGAGCTTTCTCAAGCCAACGCTAATTAATGAATCGTTAATAATTGTACCACCTTGCGTTTCTTGCGGCCCTCACCAAGGCAAGGGCGACATAAACAAGGGAAAGACATCGCTTAATTAATCCTTTTCGCTTTGATTCGAGCTTGGATGTGAGTTTTTCTTGTGAATCGATCAGAATCGAAGTAGAATAACACTTGCACTTGAGGACATAGGATCTAATTTGGTATGAAATGTTTGCGAATCGAAAATCTTAAAGATTGGCAATATCTTGAGTTAGGTGATATGAGGTGCTCATAATGGTTCCTTTTAGTTGATTAATATTGTTTTCTTAGTGGCGATTGCATGATTCCTTGAGCAAGCAGCTTTGTTTTTCTTTCTTTTCAAACTTGTTTTGTTTTTCACTTTCCCTCTCTCCTTTTCTTTGGCTTTTGTGGGTATAGCTTCTAGAAACCCTCACGAGACCTTCCTCGTCCACTTGGGCTGCCAAGGGGTTTAAAGGGCTTGATGCATGTGCTAAATGCATCCGCGATTCCTGCGAAAGTGAGTTAGGGTTTTTAGTTTCTTTTTCACTGTTTTTATCTTTGTTTTTAGCTTGCTCGGGGCGAGCAAACCCTTGTGTGTGAGTGTTGTTCGGTCTCATTCTGAGCCGAATTTTATATCTTTTATAGGGAGTCTTGCTTGTTTTAGCCCCGGTCTTATATATTATATATGATGATTTTGTGTTTTGTAGGAAAATAATGAGTTAGAAGGAAATTGGGCTTAATTGAGGCTTTTTAGGGAATCCTGAGTGATTTCCTGAGCCAACCCGAGTGATTTCCCGAGCCGATCCAAGTCAACCTGAGCCGACCCAAGTCAAACCGGGCCGAGAATTGAGGCGAGACCGAACTGGGAACCCCTTGTTAAGTTCGGAAATCTGCAGTTAATGACGCGCGTGCTGTGCGATTTCTTCTAGGGTTTTGGGTTGTATTTTTCTTTCCTTCTATAAATACCCATTACAATTCAGACCTAATTATCAATCTTTTAAGTAGTCTTAGTAGTTTTAGGAGTAGGATTAGAGTAGAATTAGGTTTAATCGCTTTCCTTTAATCTTGCTTTAATCTTTCTTCAAGTTTTCAATTGTTCTTCAAGCTTTTTTTGATTTCTTGCATTTGTATTCAAACTTCTTCAAGCTTTCTCAATTCAAGCATTCTCCATTGAAGTTTTACAAGCTTTCTATCTCTCTCTCTCTCTCTCTCTCTCTCTCTCTCTCTCTCTTTCTCTCTCTCTTTGGTTGCCATTGTTGACTTGTTTTCCAAGATTTCTAGTGATAGCCAAAACCAATCCACTTTGGGGATCCTTGGTAATCCAATCCACAATTTCTTGTTTGTTCGGGGAAATTACAAGTGTAGATTGAAGATTAGAAGATTTTGGTGATGAAACGTATAATTTCATTTCCCTAATTTCATTGTTCATTCTAATTCTTCATTCATGCTTTTAATTGCTTTCTTAATTTCATGCTTTATTTGATTTGATGCTTTATTGCTTTCTTGATTATGCATGTTTAGACAGCTTAATAGCTTTATTTACATAATTTACCACTTTCCGCATTGAAAACCCCCAAACGCAAACCGATTACCTCATCAAGCCTAACACCCATCCTCGTGGACCGTCAACCCTTACCCTACTAAAAACCATAAAAATACCGCAACCGAACACATATCCCCTAACAATCTCTTGACAGAGTAACACGTTATGCACAATTTCCCTTCCTTTCACAAACGCCCTTTGATTAAGGCCAATAATGCTAGGCAAAACCTCCTTGATCCTTTCACAAAGCATTTTTGAAAGGCATTTATATAGGACATTACAACAAGATATTGGACGAAACTCTGAAGGATATTCAGGATTCAGGATATATATATATATATATATATATATATATATATATATATATATATATATATATATATATATATATATATATATATATAGACAAACACACACACATACAAGATAAGGATCGGAATATGTAAAATTTAGTAAGGGTATTTTTGGAAGATTAAAATTGCTCTTTTTTACTTTTAAAAAATTGTTTATACATATTAATTGATCAACTTTTAAATGCATATGTTTTTTAAATGTAAACTTAAATGTTGTTGAATATATTTAACGGTTATAGAATATATAGGATATAAATAAATTTTAAATGCCTCATGATTGTATAGCATGCTCTCTAATGCTATTGCTGCACAAAACAAATGTAAATGTTAGAATATATTAATTATGTTTGAAATGTTTGTGTAATTTGTAACAGAACATTCATTTTACTTGAAATAACCCTAGAGGAGGGTGATTAGGATTGTATAGAAACTTCTACACTTTATCAAAACAAGTACATTAATAGCACTTATAAAACTGAATAATACTCTTTGTTGATTAACTTGAGGTACACAAGAAATAGAGGAGATCACAAACTCGCAAAGTTTAGGACAGTGAGGTTCTCAACTATTGCTTACAGGAGTATAAACTCAAAGTGATTTTCTGCAGAGGGACCTCATAGGGGAGGCTAGGAAGATTCAAAAACTCAGTAAAGGAGGAACATACTTCTCACTTTAGTTACACACCCTTGAGGGCCTCACCAGAATACACTTTCTGGTTACACAACTCACTACTCAAATACAAGTAGCTACACTCAGAATTTTCTATCACAATACTCCTACACTTCCAAAAACACTTTGTTTGAATCGATAATCGTTCAAGAAGGAAGCTGGAGCCTTTTTATAAGTCTTGAAGTTCATCAACAACGGTTACTTCTTCTCTTTCCCTGTATGGTTGATCATTTACATATTTGTGTCGATCTTCTATCCTTGCCTCTTTAGAATATTTAATCTTGCTGTTTGTAATGATCTTCTGCAAAGATACACATCATCATCAGTAGATATTATTATGAAAATATGCTGGAAATATTTTAGAGATTTTCAGGATACTTCCCTAAATTGCTCTTTCAAACAAAAGGATTGCTGTAGCGATGGAGGTCCTCAATGAGGCGGTTGTGGAGGGCCTCGGAGCTAGGCTGTGTTTCTTCATTACTATTAATTGTTTATTATTTATGGTTTAAATAAATTTAGTTATACTGTAAAATCTCTATTATATAATCTTTCAACTAGGAGCATTGTGGGTTGCAAGAGATCGATCATACATGATTTGTGTTAGCTGTGTATTTTTACAAAACTTTTCAATTATTTTTATCGCTTCTAACATTTAAAATTTTTACATATGTAATACATCCGTATATTATACATACTAATTATTTACGAATTTGTTATTGCAGGTGAAGAGTATCATGGATTACTAACAGAAGACAACATCGATTATTTGGACATAATAAACACATCTTAATTGACATACTTTAATCCAAGTTAATATCTTACTTCTTTTTCCTTTCTTTTCTTTTCATAGTTTATATTTATCAATCACAAATAGTAGTCACATGTGTTGAAATTTACTTTTTATTATGTTCATATATGTAACAAATTTTACTTTATTCTATATCTATTATATTTATCAAAATTTGTGGAAAGAGCTATGATTTGTGTCAATAGTTATCATTTTATGCGATTCTATATGATTTATTTACTCTTTCTTAGAGGTCTTTTGTTTTTGGATATGATGAATAATATATATACTTTAATGTGACGTAACTCAGTCCCAAGTATAAATATGAAAATAGAGAAATAGGGAAACAATTCACATATTTTTTAAAGAGATCGACATGATTTTAAGTGAAATGCATAATGTTATATATATATATATATATATATATATATATATATATATATATATATGAGTATTTTAAGAGATCGAGCAAATTTTTGTATAAATATTTCAAATTAGTATTTTTTGAAAGATATAAATGAATACTATACATTATTTTGCCTCTAAGAAATTAGGATATATGATTTCTGCTATATCTATATTCAAACAAAAAAAAAAAATATCAAGCAATCTCCCATGCTATGTTTCTTAACAATGCAGTATTAATTCTTTTACATTGATTGCCTTAATTGGGTTCTATGCAAAGATTTTGAAAGGAAAGAAAAATTGTCAACTACACATAAAACATAAGAAAATAGGTTGATGACATGAAACTCAAATTTCTAAATAATTATACTTATACTTTTATTAGTATATATATTATGATATTCAAATTTAACAAAAAGTTGGGAACTGACTTTTTGATGGGTTTTGACATTTTGACTAATCAAAAAGCTATTAAGAGATGTTTGGTATGATAGCTTTTTGGACTAGCTTTTTACCCTCAAAAAGCCATTTTCCAAAATGCTACTTGGAGTAGCTTTTTGGAATTGACTTTTTGAATTTGAGCTTTTTAGTGAATTAAATTACTATATATATATATACACACACACGTTTGTGTGTGAATAATGATCGTACAACTTTTTCCAATAATTTTAATTATTAAATGTATATTGACAGATAGATATATATATATATAATTTAGTCCCAAAAATAATTTTTGATATTAATAAAAATCGTACCGTACATTGCACTAGTCATAAAAAGTAAGTTATTGATATAATTATAACCAGTGGCACCAAATTTATAATCAGTTACCATATGAGCATCGTCTTAAATATATGTAGTGTAGAATGTTGTAATTTCTATTTAGAATGTATTTGATTGTTGATTATGCATGCAAAGTTTGTTTGCAATATTGTATTTAATTTTAGTACCAATTTATAAAATATCCACATTATATTATAAAGGTAAACTAACATAAAACCTTTAGTTTTTATCAAGAATATTCGGTAATCGATAAACAATTTAGTTATTAGCCTATCAATACAAGTATTATTAATTTTTAGTGATTGTTTGTTGGTCACACAAACATAGAAAAAAAGCCTAAGAATAAATATAAATATAAAAAACACTCAAAATAGGGGGAACCTATCAATAAACAAAAAAATAATGTTCAATAAAATATTAAAAATAAAACTAAGGGCACAATTGAAAATCAAACAAAAAAGTCCTACTACAAACTACTAACTCTACCAAACACTCTTTACATAACACCAAATACAAACTGCTAAGAAAAACAGCTAGCAAAATAGTCAACAAAACAACCAACACCTCAAAACAGCCAACAACCAACAGTTGGTTCCCAAACACCCCCTAAAATAGGGGGTTGCATAATTCTAACGTGTCTATGTTTTGTATTTTTTAAAAGTTAACTTTTTATATATCATTACTCACCATTAATTTTTTTTTCTAATAAAATTAATTCATAAATTATCCAGAGTCAAGTTAGGCCATACCTTTTCTTTTCTCTCTTCAAAAAATACCTTTTATTATATGCATAAATGCTCTCAATTCTTTTTATATAAATTCTACATAAAACGATATTGGCACCACAACCACTAAAAAAATAAATTTTCCCATGTAACT
This sequence comes from Portulaca oleracea, assembly GCA_029582165.1. Lineage (NCBI taxonomy): Eukaryota > Viridiplantae > Streptophyta > Magnoliopsida > Caryophyllales > Portulacaceae > Portulaca > Portulaca oleracea. The sequence continues at coordinate 20,177,189 of CM055890.1, forward strand.
ACGGCCATTATTTTATTTTAAAAAATATATAGTAACCTATATTAATAGAAATATTTTTTTTTAAGATGTGATATTTTTTTCATGAAAATACTTAAGAAATTTCAACTCTTATAAATTGAAACCATCTTTTAGAATTTGTTTATAATTTGTCAACAAATTAATGAGTTCTCCAATTTTTAGATTCTTGAAACACTAATATTTTACGTGTACAGTATAAATGTATACTTGAGTTTACCTTATATGATGATAACGACAATTTTAGTGTATCCTAAATTCCTAGACATTAAACTATTTTAATTTAGCTGATAAATCATTTGATAAGATTGGTTTGTTAATGATAAAAGTAAGTACAATATACATAATAAACACAATTATGTTACATTATAGACTAAATTTTACATACTTTTAAAAACTATTAGAAAATTATACTTATAATTATTTTAATATGTTCTACTTTTAACCACACATGTATTTTATTATCACCCCATCTATATACTAGTTACTTATAATAACGAGTTACTTTCATCAATAAATATTAATTTTAATTTAAAACAAATTCAAATAGTAAAATCATCCAATAATAATTTGTTATAATAAAATAGTGTGGCTTATGTGATTAAGACAACCAGAAATGAAATGTCACTGGGCGGCTAATTATTGGACAGCCAACCTAAGAACCAACCAAATTCCTTAAACTAATGCATAATTCCCCATTATAATTTTTTTTGAGCTACTTAATCCCCCATTAATTGATTAACCCGCTTCTCCAACAACTACTACCACACAGTTTGATTAAACAAAAAAAAAAAAAAAAGACGCAGCATTAGCACACCCAAGCCTTTGATAAATACCAGTGGTAGTCACTCCCTTCCCTTCATCACAAATCCCTTGGTCTCTCTGTCTCTCTCAGTAAATTAAACACAGTACAAGCCAAGCTGTGTGGCATTGTGTCTCTGGATGGCGAAGGACATAGAGGTGGCAGAGCATGCTGGGGAGTACTCAGCTCCAAAAGACTATCATGATCCTCCCCCAGCCCCTCTTATTGACATGGAAGAGCTCACTAAATGGTCTTTTTACAGGGCCATTATTGCTGAGTTCATAGCCACTCTTCTTTTCCTGTATATCACTGTTCTAACTGTGATTGGGTACAAGAGCCAGACTGACCCCTTAAAGAACACTGATGAATGTGGGGGTGTTGGTGTCCTTGGTATTGCCTGGGCTTTTGGTGGCATGATCTTCATCCTTGTTTACTGCACTGCCGGTATTTCAGGTAATGTTAATTTCTTACGTTTAACAAACTAAGGCATGCACTGGATCGTGTCGATCTCCTAGCTAGCTAATCATGACATAACTTGTTTGTTTGTGCAGGAGGGCACATCAACCCAGCAGTGACTTTGGGGCTATTCTTGGCAAGGAAGGTGTCACTAATCAGAGCATTTTTGTACATGGTGGCTCAGTGTGCTGGTGCTATCTGTGGAGTTGGCCTTGTCAAGGGTTTCCAAAAGTCTTACTACGTCAGGTACGGTGGTGGTGCCAACGAATTAGCTACTGGATACAGCAAGGGCACTGGCCTTGCTGCTGAGATTATCGGCACCTTTGTCCTCGTCTACACCGTATTTGCTGCCACTGACCCCAAAAGAAACGCTAGGGACTCTCATGTTCCTGTAAGTACATTAACTTATAAACTCCCTTTCTCTTTCGTGCTTGTTCATTCTTTAACTTTAACTCACTTGAATTGCTTAATTACCTATATGAATATGAAGGGCGGAGTTAAGTGAGGTTATGTGACCCTTTTTTTAGAAAAACGGTAACAATATAGTTGTTTTTTGTACAAAAATATACTTATATAATATCATTTAATAAGCTAATTATAATTTTTACTTATAAAATGAAAAAACAGAAGAATAATTTGTGCACATATGTAATCCAATATATTATATTTCATACCAATTTTAAAATAAAGCTTACGATTATTTGTATTTAATTTTTAATATTAGGTTTTGAATGTTATTAGTTAATTGGATGTAAATTTTCAAGTACTCGCGACTTTAAATTTGACCCCTCTAAATTTAGTTTCTAAATTCGCCTACGATGAATATGCATCGGACTAGGCATGTACATACTATTTGTAAAGGCTAATATGAAGGTATTGTTTATGTCTGAATTAAGGTGTTGGCTCCATTGCCAATCGGGTTCGCAGTCTTCATGGTTCACTTAGCCACAATTCCGGTTACTGGCACTGGTATTAACCCAGCCAGGAGTTTCGGGGCTGCAGTCATCTACAACCAAGAGAAGGCTTGGGATGACCAAGTATGTATACCATATAATTCATCTCATTTCCTATTAACTTAATTCAGTGATGTGTTTAAATTTAAGCTGGTTATGTATGTTTGTCTGCAGTGGATTTTCTGGGTTGGACCATTCATTGGAGCAGCCATCGCAGCATTCTACCATCAATACATTCTAAGGGGTTCTGCAATCAAAGCTTTTGGGTCTTTCAAAAGCACTGCTTAAACTGGAGAAATTAACGTTTGCTATTTAAGCGCCCTCTCTCTTTCTTAAAAGACCAACCGTGAAAAATATTGTCTATAAAAGAAGGAAAATGAGTGAGATATGTTTCCAAGTGTGTGCTTAAGTTTTGTTTTGCTTTTTGTTTTCCCTTTCGCTCTTCCACTTCTTTTATTCCCATAGTTCGCTTGTTATGTATATTTTCGTCTTTACCATTTTTAAGTTTCTTCTTTGTTGTAACGTCAAAAGTTTCTCCTCTGTTGTAATCCTTGCACATAATCATAGCTTTCTCTTCGTTGCTACTCTTATCCTCATTATCTTATTGTCATTGTTCGGTTAATTGTTTTATTTTTTGCCCTTATAATATATTGTTCATAGTTTTTTTACATTTTGGTCGCCGTAAGCTATCCACATTAATTTTTTAAATCCTAAATTTCTACAAATTATTATTTGAACATTATAGTTAATGACCCAAATAAAGAAGGTCAAACTTATGCCCAGCTTGGGTGGTGAAGGGCCAAAAATGAATGAAGTGTACCCTCCCACATACAACATTTAGTCTGATGCCTTTTTATTTTTTATTTTCATGTGAAGCCCCTCCTCCTGTGTCACTCAAAAACACAAAAGCCAAACACTTTCCCCCAAACTCTCATCATCCATCTTCTTCATCTCGCCTACCTCCTCTCTCACTACTAAAAGTATGAGTATTATCAATCACTTTTTCCCAACCAATTTAAAATTATTGGAAAAACCAACCATTTTAGCAACCATTTCATATTTCAACTATTTTTCAAAAAATTTAGTGGGAAAAATGGTTGGAAATTCCAACCAATTTCGCTAAAATGGTTGTAAAATTTTCCTACCATTCTTTTTCCTACTATTTGAAAATGATTCGAAAAATGGTTGGATTACTAACCATTTTTCCAACCAATTTCAAATAGTAGGAAAAAGGATGGTAGGAAAATTCTCCAACCAATTTTAGCAAAACTGGTTGGAATTTCCAACCATTTTTCCCACCAAATTTTTTAAAAAATAATTGGAATATCAAATGGTTGCTAACATGGTTGGTTTTTCCAACCATTTTAAATTAAATTGGTTGGAAAAAAATGGTTGGTAATCCATATTTTCAGTAGTGTCCCCCACTCTCTACAATATTAGACATAGGAAAATTTTAAAACTCACTCAATCTTATTTTAGACATAGGAAGTGGGTTCCTAGAAATTACATACATATTCCCCACCCTCAAGCAAATCGGATTTGACCATGCGCCCTAATTAACCATACACAAATATGCTTGCTTACTTGGCCGAAAACTCAAACTTATGTCACCTTAAATGAATCTAACCGAGAGAGATAACTGCATACAGCTGGAGAGGAGGAGATGGGCAATTGAAGAGCCTTGTTGATTGGTTTTTAGAGAAACGAGAGAGCCTTGTTGGGATGGGAAGGGGATGAACAATAAGAGAGAGGAAGAGAGGGAGCACAGAGATTTGTTGTTAATGGAGAGAGAAAGAGAGACACTACTATAGATTTGGGATCTATCAGCATTTCCTATAAATATCGGGCAAACCTCGTTTGGGAAATAAATCATATAGGCTATAACGACATTTATCTTAAATGCCGCCATAGCCTCTATTACTTGGGCGCTTAGTTGATTTGCTCTAGACGCTAAAAGATACGAACCCACAAAATATCAGTGTCGAATGTGAAAAGTCAAAAAGACCCCCCCCCCCTCTAATTTTTTGGAACTTTTTTTTTGCACTTTTTCCCAGCTAGGACAATGTTTGGTAATAGCGTTTAGGGTAGCATTTAGCGTTTTGATCAAATTTGTTAATTAATGATAAGCTAGAATTTTAAGTAGCATTTAACGTTTCAAGTTGCGTTTTCTTTGTTAACGTTTAGCATTTCATATGTTTTGGCCAAAAAATACCATTTGAAAGTTTTATCTATGAAGATTATGCATATCCTTTTATGCCGATTTCATTAACCAATAAATTTAAACGCTAAATTTACCGAATAAAATATTCATCTGAACAACTATCCATTGTTCACTACTTAAACCGTTCTCTGCTATCCAAAATACTATTAACTACATAAATCATTAATCCACTATGTAAGCCACAAATTTTACCCGAACATAACCTAAATATTTGGGGCATTCATTTGTGGTGTTGGCTCTCTCTCTCTCTCTCTCCGCAGATTCATGAATTTAGTTAAGGGATCAATTCCAGCCATTCATCCAAAATGTTACTAAAGAAAGAACGATTATTAATGATGACAAATGTAATGACAAACTAAGATAATGACAAGTTAATTAACAACATAATCCCATTCGTATTCAATATCAAAAAGCAAGGGAATAATACATTAGAATATCCTGCTGTTCTGGGGTGGCAAACCTTATCATCATTAAATATTTAAGTAGAGTTGCGCCAAAAAAAGTGCTATTTAAACCCAAAAGTATCAAGAAAGCTACTAAATAATTAACCATCTTATCTTCGCCAACAGTTGTCAACTAGGCGTGTAGTAATTTAGTCGTCTTCTATATTATAAATAAAAACAGGGGTCCCTCAAAAGTCGGCTTTTTTCATTTTAAACAACGATGATATACATCTTGCGATAATAATTATCTTGCATGACATCATATATCTAAATAAATATATTAAATTATTTTATAAAAAAATATATATGTTATGTCATTATTGTGATTAAATAAATAAAAAATACATAAAGATCTTTATTTAATTAAACAAAAATATAGTGACCTTCTCATAAATTTGAAAGAAAAAAATCAGTATTTAAAAAGTCTGAATTTATAAAATTAACAAATAAATAGAAAAAAATAAAGAAAATGATATTTCACAAATATTTAATAGAAAATTAAAAAATATCCTTTAAAATACAGAAACTTCTGTTAAAAAAGTAACATTTTGTAGAAAATGTTTTATTTTAAAAGTGAATCAACCTATAAAAATAATTTTCAAAAAATATAAATAAAATATGATTTTAAAAGAAGATAAAAGTATAGCAATTTAAATATATTTGCTATATTTTGTTTATAGTTTCACAATAGTGAAGTGTTAAATATTTTCTTTTAAAAAAACTTTAGCTTATATGCTTATATGAATATGTCATGTCATGCAAGATGGATGATCTTGCAAGAATAATCATTTAAATCCAATGTCTTTTTCAAAGCTTGGTTAAGTCCAAAAGATTTGAAAAAAGTAAAACTAGTCACCAAACATGTCTTCTTCACTCTTGAGTTAGACTAGCCATGTAAGTGCACATGTGCAATCACAACCTAGACCTCTCAAATAAAAAGCTCTAAAACACAATCACCCCCCCCCCCCAATTCTTCCAAATACATGCAGTCATATCTCTCATTTTCTCGTTCCTATCTTTCTTTGTCTGTCTCTAACAAATGTTTAGCCACCCTAATTTCTTTTAACACTAATTCCAACCAAAGCACAGTAACTGGAGCATGTGGGCCATAGAGATAGTAGACACAGTAGAAGATTGCAAAGTCTTGATCGATTGAATGATAAATTCCAATAGTAATGAAGCTGAAGGGGAAGATGGATGATCTTGCAAGAATAATAATAAACTTGAATCCAATACAGCAACAATAACCAAAAATCTTCAAGGATATTAACTTGGAATAAAAATTAATCATCACCCAAGAGTTGAACATTCCACCATGATCTTGATAAAAATTAATCACCACAAAACCAATAAAGGAATGACTTAAAACACCACCAAATCATAGAAAATCTGGATAAAGTAATAAGATTTTGGGAGAATTTTGAGTTGGTCTTAAAAATACCATTAATTAATCATCAAAAATTTTTATCTTTCTTCCCTAAGCCAAGATTAAAAGGCAAAGGGGTTGAGCCTTCCCCAAGAAAGATGGAACCAAATCCAAGGGCCTTAAACAACCCAAACTTTTACAATCAAGGGTTAAGATTTACCCCATATAAAATGACCTACTTAGGGGTATTCAAGTGAAAATTAGAGGAGGTACAAGGGTCATTACATGTGAATTAAAAGATATCAAAGAAAATTAGAAGACAAACGATCATTGTCAAAAAACCAGGTGGAACAATCGTATCAATGGATGAAACGATCGTGCCATCATCGATTAATCACCCAACCACTTAAAAAAGGCCCAGTTCGTAGGAACGACAAATGAATGGCACGACCGGGTCATCTTCGAATTCTACTGAACTTCCTTAAATGCACCACAAGGGCACGATCATGCTGACCTATGGCACGACCGTGTACTCCTTTTGAAAGGGAGTGGTACGATCGTGCCAAGGGTTAACACGAGCATGACCCCAAGACTCCAAGACCCCAAAACTCCACCACAATCTAGAGAACTCAGATAGGCACACGATCGTGCAGTCGAGGAGCACGATCGTGCTATCTACACTTGACTGCTTCTTCCCTTTTTTCTCCTTTACTCCAAACCATGTTCAACCCCAAGCTTGAACAAATGTAACATCATGTTCCCTAATAGGGGCTATTAGGGTCAATCTCAACCTAATTAAGTTTGAGAAAGGTAAAAAAAGAACTTAGAAATTAATTTTAAAGATTTTCTGGGGAAAATTCGACAAAGTTCCGTCTGTAATATGGACACTTCTTACGCTTAAAGCCTACATCCCTGTTAATTATACAAATAAACTAAAATGAAACTCAATGGCCCCACGCACGGAGTTCAATCTAAATGCATGATACAGTCCCACACATTCCAAATTAAATATATTTACAATAGAATTCAATTTACCAGACAATTACTTCCTATATACATAAACAACTAGAAATATTCGATCTCTAAATAAGAAGTCTGCTCCTGATCTTCATATTGACTTGTAAGGGGAGGGAAAAAGGGGTATGAGTAAACCAAGGCTCAGTGGGTAACTTGTACCCTGGAACAACCGTTAGGATTCAAGCCACCTAATATAGGAGTCAGTTTAATTCTGCATTCACGCAAGTACAATAAAAAATATAAATGTATCTCTTGGTCACTTCATAACTCATCAAGTAGGCAACTAGGTATAGGGTTCCACTCAGAAGTCTACATGTCTCATGTGGGATAATTATGCAATCTCATATCTTACAAGTCAACTGAAGGGTACTGGGATAACCTTCTTAATCATAAAAACAATCAGGAAGCCATTAGAAAACATTTCAAGTACTCTAGTGTTCCAATAAGTTGTATCCACCTAATATCATTTCACGTTGTGCCTTATCGATTGGTGTTTCTTTCATATGTAGGACTCTCCTCAATACAAGCATTTGACTTTTGTTGGGAGTACGGGGGTATCATCGCCTGAATCAGTACAATCCTTCGCAACAAACTTCGGATCTTCTTGAGAATCTAACAAATCATTCTCAATCTCTTGTACCTCTTGGACGGTCAATGTTCTCCTTGTAGGGCAATCAGCTTGGAAGTGTCCATATCCTTGGAATTTGAAACATTTCTTCCCTTCCATCTTCTTTGGCAAAGCTATGGGAAAGGGATAAAAAATTCTCTTATCCTTGTCAACTTTAGGCGACGGTGGAGTGGAACAAGGTATGTCTTGCGACCTAGGAGTAGTCATGGGACTGAGCCTTGGAGGAGGAGCAAATGGACGGCCGTAAGGCTTAGCACTAGCTTTTGCCTTCTTTCTCCGTTCAATTTTGATGGCAATATTATACAACTCGTCCAAAGAGTGATATGGTTGGATATCGACCTTGTTAACTATTGAGGGAGATAAATCGTTTAAGAACCTCATCATGGTTTTCTCTGGAGGTTCTTAAAGCTCACTCTTGATTAGAAACAGCTCAAATTTCTGAATATATTCGATAACACTTCTCTTCCTTTACTCGAGGACAAAGAGTTTTCGAAGGATGTCCTGCTTATATGTGCTTGGTAAGAACCTCTTGTTCATTAGCTTCTTAAGCTTTTCCGATGATACAATCTTCCTCTTGCCATCCTGAACTCTTTGAGCTTTGACACTTTCAAACCACAATGATGCGGCCTTGGTCAACTTCAAACTCGCTACCTTAAACACCTTGTCATCGCTATATCGCTTAACCTCGAAAATTTGTTCCACCAATTGCACCCACTCCAAATATTCATATGGGTCAAGGAGTCATGGAACTCTGGGAGCTCCACCTTGACATCGTATAAGTCGCCCCTAGGTGGTCGTACTCCTCTTCCCCCTTGTTAGAACAAAGCAAGGATCCACTATCTTCGTCACTCGACTCAACGTTTGGAGAAGGACGGATAGGGCTAGGGGAGGGTCCCTCTCTCCTTCCATGCCGCGGTTGGCGTGGAAGATGTGCATTAAATCTTTCAAATTGATTAGTGATGGTATCCAGAGTGTTTTCGATGTGCGTGACTCGGCTCTCCAAGCCTGGATTAGGGGCATTTTTCAAGTGGAGGTCCCGTGGGCATTCTTGATCATCGGCTTGATTACTCTCGATTATGATTCACTAGCACTATCGATATCAAGAAGAAGGGTGAAAGATGGATTGTGTTTGGGAAAGTTTTCGTGGATCTAGGTTCTTTATAGTTGGCTATGTATTTGGTTTAGGGTTCTTTGTAGTTGTTGCACAACAGCGACAATTGGGAAAAACAAAGTGGAAGAATCAAAGACCACACTGAAAACTAACCAATAGAAACACCTCAAACCAACAACCACCAACTTCCTAAGGAATCCAAAGATCACAACCTCACTAACACAGCTTCCCCAACATCACTCAACAATCAAAACCACAACTTCAAATTTGCACAGGGAATGAAGGTACCCAAATCACAATAATCATAAGTATTTCGCACTTGATCAAATCACCAAACATTGAACTTCTAATGATGCAAAAATAGAGGATTATAACCCCAAAACAGAACACTCACCCCAAATATGATGAACACGCAACCAAAAATCAGTCAAAAGAGCAATACCTCAAGAAGATGCAATACTTGGATGCTCTGATACCAAATGGAGCATGTGGCCCATGGAGATTAGTAGACAATGTAGAGGATTGCAATGATTGATTGATTGAATGATGACTCCAATAATAATGAAGCCCAAGTGGAAGATGGATGATCATGCAAGAGTAATGATGAACTTGAATCCAAGATTAGTACAATAACCAAAAATCTTTAAAGATATGAATTTGGGATACAGCTAAGCACCACCCAAGGGTTGAACATTCCACCATGTTCTTCATAAAGATTAATCACCACAAAATCAATAAAGGAATGACTTAAAACACTACCAAATCATATAAAATCTCGATAAAGTAATAAGATTTTGGGAGATTTCTAAGTTGATCTCAAAAATATCATTCATTAATCATCAAAAGTTGTTATCTTTCTTCCCTAAGCCAAGACTAAAAGGCAAAGGAGTCGGAGCCTTTCCCAAGAAAGATACAACCATATCCAAGGGTCATAAACAAACCCAAGAAAGATACAACCAAATCCAAGGGTCATAAACAAACACAAGAAAGATACAACCAAATCCAAGGGTCATAAACAACCCAAAGCTTTACAATCAATGGCTAAGATTCACCCAAAATAAAATGACATACTTAGGAGTATTCTGCTGAACATTAGTGGGGATACGAGGGTCATTACATGGGGATTAAAAAGATATCAAAGAAAATTAGTAGACAGAAGATCATTATCGAAAAAACAGGTGGCACAATCATGTCGATGGATGCAACGATCCTGCAACCGTCGATTAATCACCCAGCCGCTTGAAAAATGCCCAGTTTGCAGGAATTGCACGATCATGTCATCTTCGACTTTTGCCAGACTTCCCCAACTTGTATCAAAAAGGCACAATGATGTTGTCCTATAACACGATCGTATACCCCTCTAGGGAGGGGGTGGCACGATCATGCCCAGGGTTGGCACGATCGTGACCCCAAAACTCCACCACAATCTAGAGAACTCAGACAAGCGCACGATCGTGCGGTCAAGGAGCACGATCGTGTTGTCCGCACTTGACTTCTTCTTCCCCTTTTTTCGTCTTTACTCCAACCCACATTTAACCTCGAGCTTGAACCAACCTCGAACAGATAAAAATTCAAACTCCACCCTCTTATTAGCTCCGAAATCAACCACCCTAATGGTCGCCTCCTTGATCAACCCAAAGGATGACCGAGCTATGCCTTGATGAACCTGTTACCCGAGAGAACTGTAATTCCATTTTCTTAACCCTTGATGACATATGAGCTTGAGTGAGATGAATCAAATAAGGACCCGAAACCACTTCAGTAACCAACGCTTTCAATTCACACGCTTAACACAAATTTAGAGGAGAAGATTTGGAGATGCAAGATTTGAACCTCCACAATCCTCAATTGGGTCACTTTCAAGCCCCCTAATCAAGATGTTATAGAAGTTCAAGCTGTCGGCAAATGTAGGAGTAGTCTTCATCGATATCAGTGGGAAGTTAGTTATGCGGGTGATAAGTGCTTTTTATAACTATGTTTTTGGGGGGTTTTCGATAGTGAATTAGGGATAGTTTTGAGTGTGAACATTGATTTATATTCCGATTTCCCTACTACACTTGGTGTTGTTTGTGATGTAAATTGGTAGGTTTTGAGGCCAAAACACACACGATTCCTCGACATTTGACGAGATTGAGTACACCACGGACTTCCCCTACTAAATACTGAACCGTGGTATGAATTTGGGATCGGTCGGACGACGAAACCCTCGGCCAGGGGCCACCACGGTCAGCCCGTGGTGGAGCCCACGGACCGTGGTTGGTGTTGTGCAATGCGGCTGTTTAGGCGAGAAGAAAAACGCAGCAGCAAGCTTTGATTGGGCCATGAATTTATTGCATTGGACCACCACTCACTCGGCCCAAACACAAGAAAGAGAAGTCGATGAATTCATTGTATTTCATTCCCTTCACTCGGCCCAATCACCAAAAGGGAGAAGGGGGACGCAATTCAATTGATTGGCCCAGCCATTCATTCGCCCAGGACTAAGAAGAGAAAGGCCAAGGCAGTAGCTGCCACGGCCAGGCCATGATGTTGGCCACGGTCCATGGCTGGCGCTATCTGCGTGAAAGCTAGGTGTGCTTTGCAAGTAAAGGAGGAAAAGAGGTGATGGTTAGGGAAGGCACCCATTCACTATTATTCGATCATCAATTCTTGAAAGGAGAAAACAAGGGAGAAAACCTAAGAATCCCATCTACTCATTAATCCCCATTAATCAAGACTAAGATCAAGATCAATTCAACGAAGACCAAGATCAAGAATCGAGAGGAAGAAATTATCAACGCTCGCGAGGAAGACTCCACCCGGGATCGAAAGACTCGACGGTTGTAATTCTTCGTAGTTATCTTTCTTTTTTATTTCTTTCTTGTTTTGAGATTCGATTATGTTGATTGGAACTAGTTTCGTGCTTTTATTGACATGAGTGAGTAGTTTCCTTGAATTCTAGGGTTTCGCAACCCGAAACAATGTAGTTCGATTGGGTATTATTAGTTTGTGCACGAATTCTTGTTATGAATCAATAGGAGGTTGTATTTTCCATGTTCAGTGTGTTCTTTGAGCGCTCGAATATCCATGAGTTTGAGATTAACCTGAGAAGTACTGAAAGGTGAATTAGGATAATCTGACTACTAACCATTCTACCTAGTCTTGTGAAATTTGAGAAAAGAATAGTAAACTAGGGAACCTTTTGATGACCAAAATATTTTAGACCTTCAACTTTGATTAACTTGAAAAGCATACGAAAGTTGTAATTTAAGTTAATCGAGGTAATTCTATTAGCATCGAAAGAGCAGTAGAGTTCTTAGGGTTGTCGTTCTTATTTCGTTCTTGAATGTATGATTGTGCATGCTAGGTTTTAGTGATCGAACTCATTGTTAGGTTAGCATCTGCCTAGAAGTCTTCCGCTCTTGATAGAATCTTTGATTGTGTTTCCCTACTTTATTAGTCTGATTAGTTTCTAAAAACTTTTTCAAAACCAAAAACCTTATTAGCTTAGCAATCGCTATAGAGATTAGTTTTTTGTACTGCTAATTGAGTCCCTGTGGGATCGACCTTGACGTGCGTCTGTGGTCACTAGTACAAAGTAGCAGTGAAGCAAAGCAACAAACGTCGAACTTTGAAGGGAAGCAGCCAACTGAATAGAAACTGCAGTTTGCAAAATAATGGATTTCTGTGGAAAACCGAAAAGCGTGGTCTGACCGTAGTTTTCTCGGTTCACCTAGGTCAATCGAGTTGGTCAAGTTTTTCCTGGTTTTCTTTGGTGAAACCTACCTAACAGTCTAATTAATGAACTTGCTTGTTCTTGTTTTGGTTCACTATCGAACAAGTCAAATAAGTGGATAGCAACACAACTTTCATCTACACCCATTTTTCTCTTTACCTCTTTCACAACCGTGTGCATCTCTCTATCTCTCTTAAATACACAAAGTCTTCTCTCTCACGCACATGCATTCATATTCCCACCCACATCACTCACATATACGCTCGCAAAAATAAGTATGACTAATTTATTACATTTATGATTACACGTATAGTATCTAATTTAACTAAACATAGTAATACAATTACTCTTCCGTTACTGACGTTACATAATTAATAACATTAGATAGCCAATTGCATTTAGTACATCAATATGAATCCATAAAAGCAAAGACGTCATGCGTGGCCAACAATGCTTTCAAAAGGACTTGCAATGGTTAAAATGTTTTTGTAAGACTTTTATGCTCTGCTTGGGAGGAGGGTAAAGAGGAGTGAAAGAGGGTGCTTACTCCTCCTTACCCTTTCTTGAAAAGGGAGTGAGAGAGGGTAAAGGAGAATAAAAGGGAGTGAGATTTACCCCCCTTACCACTTCTAACTCTTTTTTTTTTTACACCCCAATTTGGGGTGTAATGAAGAGTTTAATTAAATCATTACATAAAATAGAAAATAATCATATTACCCTTAACCCTAATTGAATCATAACACACACACACACACACATCTCTCTCTCTCTCTCTCTCTCGTATCTCCCCCGCCCCGACGCGCGCGCCCCGAGAGAGAGGGGGGGAAGGGGTAGAGAGAATGGGTATAAAGCTAATGTATGAGCATAATACTTTATTATTGTATTACATATAATATTAAAGGGCAAATATGCCAATTAAATATTTACTCTTGCGAACTCTTTTAATTGAGTTTCCAAGTGAGGGTAAATGGCTTACCCTTACAAACACTATTGTACCATCACCCTCCTTTACTCTTATTAACTCCTACCCTTCTTTCTAACTCCCTTCCTAAGTGGACCCTTAATGCATAACACAGAAGGCAAGCATGCTAGTAAATCTGCAATAAAGATTAGCATGCAAAGGAATCTCAAGCACTAAACCAGTACAATACAGCCAACTGCATGTGCAAGGCCTCAAACAAGCATGTCTATACTGGCATGTCTCTTAGAAACATAGTTGTCGTCAATCCTCGAGGCTTACGAGGTACCTAATAGGTCAATGAAGGTCATTATGGGAATGAGTACGGATCTCACTTGGATTATATTAGTAGCCATAAAGCCAATGTTGTGTTCAATAACAATACAACCATATCAAGGCACTCACCACATCAAGATGGGATTAAAAAGAATTACATAGCTCACCATCAGATTACAATGACAGTATTTGTAGAAGGGACGTTTTTCCTAGTAACCCCCTACTACAATGCCCCCAACGGAGACAGATTCGACAGAAAAATTACCATCCACGAGAACTAAGAGATGAAATCAAAGTGCCAAATGTCTTGTCTACACCCTTGTTCCACAGGTGTGGAAGGTCCAACTGGGACTGCTTCTCAAGAACTGGTTTCTGGATCTGCACAGAATGCCAACCAGCAAAACTTTAGTGAAGAAAGAATACCACACAAGCATGAACAAAGCTGGACATAAAACTGAGGTAATGTAGCAATCGTTCACTGATGCCAGCTTGATCATACGAGATTTCTACTTGAGCAATCCTTACAGAGCTTCGCAGGTAGATCAAAGGAAGAAATATTAACGATAGATAATTATGTTCAAATGGACAGCTCATCGCCAAAAAGAGATAAGTAATCGGTCAAATTTTGGGTGCTACTCTCAAGGAACAGTAAAGAATAACAGAATAGTGAAGACTCCAAATAAAAAAACAAAAACAGTGGTGGACCAAAAGAAAACAAGCCATTTTCTATGGTTCTTTCTTCTGGGAGGGGGAGAGGTCAGCTCTTTCCTGGCAAATGCCATTTAACTTGATCACTAACTTAACCACAAAAGGCACATGATTATAAATGACCATACTGTTGGAAGATACATTATTTTCACCTATGCACATTCGGTCTAATTTAGCAATAAATATTTGTTGGTGCTCAGACTTGGTTACGGCATGTTGGGCATGGGTACATAGGGATTGAAAGTTAGATTAAACTTTGGGAGTACCATATTCTTGTACTCCCAGTGTATAAGTTTATGAGCATGTGGATAATTTTATAAGCACATATGTATAAATTTATAAGCGTACACTTTTCGTTCTTTTTATTATAGGAAAAAGATATATATTAATAATAGGATTCAAAAAACTGATGCTTAACTAGCATTATACGAAGTTATGTACAACCAAAAAACAAACAGTCCACAAAATCTACAACATCAAAAGAGGAAGGGCTAAACTTCTTATCCTCTCAAAAGAAGAGAAACCTGACAAAATTGTCTTTCAATCTCTGAAGAGGCATTTCAACCCCCTCAAAAAACCTTCTGTTCCTTTCACTCCAGCTCCAGATAACTCAAAAAAATAACATGTGGTATAACCTAGGCCTTCTTCTTCTTGGGTTTCCTACCAAAAAACTCTCCCAAGATAGGAGATGACTCCTAATGAATAGCATACAACCCAAGAAACACCAAAACAATCAAAGGCAACAGCCCAAAGAGACCTAGCGAAGTCACAGTGAAGCAATAGATAATTTGGAGAGTCAAGATTCATCTTACACGTGGTACAACTATAAGCCATAATCTTCCCCCTTCTTTGTAAATTATCAGAAGTCAAGATGCTCTCGTGTGTTGCTTCCCAAACAAATAACGCAGCCTTCTTAGGTGCAAAAGACTTCCACAAAATGATAGATGGGAAAGCTCCAACCTCCAAAAGATGCAACTAGGAAGAATCCGCGCTACGAAGATTTGAATAATAGGAGCTCACCAAAAAAAAAAAAAAAATAGAAACTCATTCTTACTCAAAACCGAGCTCACACGAAGGCAAGAGATAGAAAATTATCTATTGTCATATGACACCAAATTAAATGAAATCTTATCCCACATCACTGTAATACCACCCGAAGAACCTGAAGCTTTAAGAAACACACAATCGATCGAATCATGACCCCCAAATACTTTGAATATCCTGCACTAGAACCTCTTCAAGCCTTATCTCCTAAAGACAAACAAGATCACTCTTCCAATCTCTCAAAAAGCTGTTTAGCAAGGTCCTCTTATCATGATCATTAATCACCCTCACATTTCGAGACAGAAATCTATACATAAGAAATCACCATCCCACTTGACGAAGGACATGGCCTATCATAGTTCACTTCAAACTAAAGCCTCTCGAGTTCCCTTCGCTTTCTAAAAGAAGAACGTGGTGTTCTCTGGTCATTCGACTTAGAAAAACCATTACTCTTCTCAATTCTAGACAACAACTAGAGAACTTCATTCTCATAGCCTGAGATGGCAACACCAATACACTTAGCCGCTCCTTTGAACTTCAAAGCTACCCGCTGAGGGACATTGTTTGTGTTAAGATTTTCACCATTCCCGAACATTGACAACACAAAAAGGATTCAGGAGAGGGCTGATAAGAGAAATCACTTGGTAAGGAAGTCGCCAAAGTTTAGGAAACTGACTCCACTGGAACTAAAGGCCAGACCTGATCATTTGGTTGAAGAGTCAAGTCCCTCATCTTAAAAAGCCAAAAATATTGCTCCAAGCACCAATAATCATCACAATAGCATCACAGAACACCTTTAGAGGTAGGTCACCATGAATAACCACCAAAGAAAAGAGTGACCAGAAAAAAGAGAGCGAGGAATAACCACCAACGAAGAGGATAGAGCACTCTCTTCATTTACCCAAGGTAGACTCGAGTAAGAGGATGCAAGTGAAACGTTTCCCACCCTAGAAGAAGGATAGAGCGTTTGCGATCCTGAAATTGTCTACAGAGACTTAGAAACCTTTCTAGTCAAAGAAAAAAGGGTATCTTGGCTACTGACACTAGACACCAACATTGCAGGAGCAACAAAGCCCACCTCACACACATTTTCTCACACCGAATGAACAGAATTAAGCCCACTGGGAAGGGGCTTCTTATTCTGGTTACTTTAATGGCGATAACAGACTTGAGAATTGTTAGAGGTTGTAGCTCGACCTATATTCTGAAAGAGATCTTGTTGCTACCCACAGGCAAAGAGTGTTCATCAACCTCCTTGGGTGTTGTAAACTCACACCGAAAGCAGCATCCCTCCTCTCAACAAAGGGTGAGACAACATTTGCAAAAGAGCAGAGAAAACTAGGTAGCTCAGCCTTAAGACCACAATTAGGACAGCAGCCAAAGGGAGTCGTTGGCAATTGAAACCAATTACAGTTCAAGAGGATCTATGAACAAATTTATAGAAGCAGGCTAACAATAGTCAGTTAGTCACCTTTAAAGGGATGCACAACATCATCCAAGGCGTCAAATAAACTATGCTAGCCCTTGCTAGTCCAGCCAATTGGAAAGATGATAAAGGTCTCCGTACCATTTTTTACTTTAGAAAGCTATAGAAATTTTCTAGAGCAATTAGTTTTGGACTCCGAGAAGAAACAACTCGATCCACTACAAATTTGATTACGCCAATTTCTACTCCAACCCTCAACAGCCACATTTTTAGGCAAAAGAAAGTGAACGGCTTCCTCTTCCATTTTCAGAACTTTCAGCAAGTCTTCCTTGAACCCAGCGATTGAAAAATTAACAGACTTGCTTTAAATAGCCACAAACCTCTTCCAGCCCCATCTAATGGCGAGCAGACAGCACCGACTAAGGGTGAGCAGAAAAATCAGGTACCCGGATCCACATCCAGAATCAGTTGGATCCAGTGGATCTGGATCCGGGACTGGATTCAAAAATTAGGATCCAGGCGTAACTGGATCTGAGACTGGATCCTAGAATGTTGGATCAAGAACTAGACCCAGTATCCAGGATCCATATAATTATTTAAGGGATATTGGATGACAATATACTGACCTTTGGGGTATTGGACTGTAATATACCAACCTTTCCTATTGGACAACATTATCCCTGACCCTTATACTTAACTGAGATTATTATACCAACGGTGACTAAGGGGGTGGAGACTGGTTAACTGGTCTCGATTCTGACGTGGTAGGCGGAGGGAAAATAATCGGCCCGTACCCAATAACCCCATTAACCCCTCCGTTTTTCTCATTAACCCATGTAAAAAACAAATCAGCCCTAACACAATGACTAACGTGATGGTGAACCGGTCTTCGTACAGACGTGAAACACAACCAACCAATGTCTTGTGATGTGGGTTAGTGAGAAAAACTAAGGGGTTAATGAGGTTATTGGCTTGGGACAGTTTTTTTCCCTTCGCCAGCCATGTTAGCGCGCATGGAGATCGGTTTACCACCTCCTTAGTTACTGATGGTATAATGTCACCTAGGTATAAAGGTCAGGGATATTGTTATCCAATAGTAAAGGTTGGTATATTACAATCCAACACCCCCAAAGGTTGGTATATTATCATCCAAAAACCCATTATTTAATGCAATAACTTAAATTTAGGTCCTAATATTAAGTGAAGACCATAGTTACCGCGTTTTGGTCCTTTTGTTCGTTTGTTCTTCAAGATAGGTTCCTTTTCAAGGGGAACAAATTGTACGTTCCTAAGTGCCTGCCAAGGAAATTGCTGGTGACGGAGGTCCACAGGGGCGGTCTAGCCGGTCATTTCGGCATCAACAAGACCGTAGACATGCTCAAGGAGCATTTCTATTGGCTGCGGATGGGTGGTGATGTACACGATGTCGAAGAGTCACTTGCCACCACGCGAAGGGCCAATTCCACCAAGGGCTCTACACTCCACTCTCGGTTCCTAAAGGCCCTTAGGAGGATCTCAGCATGGACTTCACTGTGGCTCTTCCCGAGATCGCTCGTGGTATGGACGCGGTGATGGTAGTGGTGGACCGGTTTTACAAGATGACACACTTCATTGCCTGTGAGAAAAATGATGAGGCTACCTACATCGCCAATCTCTAATTCCAGGAGATTGTGAGGTTACATGGCATCCGAGGACCATCGTCTCGAATAGAGACACCAAATTTATCAATCATTTCTGGCGGTCCCTATGAAAGCTCTTCGGCACAAAACTCCTTTGTAGCACGTCCCACCAGCCCCAAACCGATGACCAAACGGAGATCACCAACTGGACTCTCCTCTCCACCCTTTTCCGGGGTCTAGTGAGTAAGAGTTTGCAAGATTGGGACGCCAACAACTGGGCTCCCTCAAAAACCACCGATCACTCACCTTTTGAAGTTTGCTACAGGGTAAACCCTCACTCCTCTTGAATTCCTTCCATCACCCTTGGAGTCGAGAGTGAGTTTCGAGGCTAGTGAGAAGGTAAAGGAAATCCAGAAGCTCCACCAACAAATCCAGGTCCGAATTAAGAGGGTCAATGAGGTCTACAAAGCACGGGTCAACAAGAACCGGCGAGACATCACCTTCAAGTCCAAGGACTTGGCTTGGCTCCATTTGAGGAAGGAACAGTTTCCATCGAGGAGGAAGAATAAGCTCATGGCCACAGAGCAATGGACTGTTGAGGATAACGGAGAAGATCAACATCAATGCCTACAAGCTCGAACCCTAGGGAGACATGGGGGCATCCACCTTCAAGATTAGTTATCTCTCTCCTTACTTTGAGGATGATGAGTCCAATGAAGATTTGAGGGCAAATCATTTTCTAGAAGGGGAGGATGAAGTATCCCGAGGTCCATACTCCTCTCTCATACCTCAAGCCAAGAGGGTAGCGTCAACACGCACACATGTGAAAGTTCAATTTGCTCGAGACTCAGGGAATCCTAACCTCGTTTCGGCCATCTTATGCATCGGCCTTGAACCCCTTTGAGTGGCTTGAGAGTGCTCACCAACCCCGAGGGCTTTTGGTCGTCTAATTCCTGAGGGTGAGTTTGCCTTTTGTCATCAAGGAGCGGGATGGAATTCATTATGTGAAACAAGCAGAGGAGTCGCGGTCGTGACATCTATGTCATACCCGAGACGAGGCTCTCTGGCAGGGAGAAAATGAGACAAGTAGGGTGTCACGACCGTAACCTGTAGGTCACGCCCTTGACCAGGCTCGGTGGCCAAGAGTCACACCCGCGACCAACATGGTCACGCTCGTGACATTCCCCCATGAAACCTTGGCGCTGAGGACAGGAATCGCGCCAGCGACATATTGAGTCACGGTCATGACCCAAGAGAAATCTTGTTCGAGAATCGCCTAGGGTCACGCCCCCTACCACCTTAATAGCGCCCTGACTAACATATGGTCACACCTGCTACCTGGAGGTCGCGCTCGTGACCCCCCTGACGGCACCCTTTTGTCCTGGTTCCCAAGCAAGGTCACGCTCGCAACTGATCTAGGAAAATCGGGATTCAAGTCTGATCCTCTATCTTTTGTTTCTCCCCCTTTTGTGTATTTCCCCTTCTTCCCCTCCATTAATGATTTGTAAAGTCTCCCTAGGAGGGCATTTATTGTATTAGTATGGGTCCTTTTTATAATTTAGCTCCATAGTTTCCTTCTTCACCCTCATTGTTTTATACCATTTACAATGGTTTGTAAGAGGCATTGAATGTCATAATGAAAGTTGAGTTCTCTCTCAAACCCTCTCCTCTCAAACTCTTGCCTACTTTATCCCCAATCCATTTGCGGTGGTGTTCAAGCCAAATCCTTTATAGAATATTTGTGGTTGTTTCCTTTATCAATTCTTGGAGAGTTTGATAGTTCTTGGGTGGGTGGTTCTCCTTTACCACAAGTCCATATCTTGTGTGTAGGTCATCATTTCTAGGGTTTGATTATGACAAGGGAAATTGGATTCTAATAATACGAACTTTTGGCCATATAAGACTTAATAATACGAACTTTTAATACGAACTTTGACCCCCTGTTGCCTCCAATAGTACGCCACCAAGTTAAGTTGAACTTAACTCGGTGGCGGTCTGACGTGGCGGCGGAGGCACACGCCTAGTTGTTTTGACTTTGCCACGTCATCCACGTTGACTTAAAAAATAATACGAACTTTTACCTATGTTGCTCTGAATAATACGCACTTTTTTCTCTCTCTAAAAATCCCAGATCCCATTTTTACTTCTTCATCTTCTTCAATCCTCCCCCTCCCCATTCCTAGAAAACCCCAGAAAACCAGAACCCTAATTTCTTCATCCCATCCCTCCTTGAGCCTAATTTCCAACTCCAATTCCAATCACACCCAGATTTCGATTTGCAAATGCCATTTTCAAACCTCCCATTCGCATCACACCCAGATTTCGATTTCTAGATTTCGATTTCCAAAAGCTGTTTTATGATGCTGGCAAGGGTTTTGCTTCAGTTGTTATTGGCAGTTTTGCAAAATATATGGTGATGGCCTTCTATTATAGTGGAGAAATAGAGGGACAATCGAATTCGGGTAGGAGTAACCCTAAGCATGAACATCAATACTTATGATGAGCACTGTTGTGGATATCTATCTTGAGAAAACTATGAACATCAATACTTATGATGAGCTCTTTGCTAGATTGACTAACCCTAAGCATGAGAAAGAAGTGAAGGATTTGTTGGTCTCTATGTGCAATGGTTCAATTGAGACTTTGGTTAAGACATCCCACAGGGTTTTGACAAGTTCCAAGTCAGGATCATCAAAGTCAGACTCTAACTCTTCTAATATGTCTCGCTTTGTTGTGACGCGGTCCAACTTCGATATAGTCTGCAAGTCATTCTTCCCAGAGATAGATGATGGCCATAGCATGATTACAGTCAAACACAGTGGATTAGGGCGAGGAGGGGATTCATTTTCATGTGGTGAGAGCAAACACAAGGGTTGGGGGTCGACAGTGGGGGAATGACATTGGGGTTGTTGGGAATGAAATGCAAATGGGAGGTTTGAAAATGGCATTTGGAAATCGAAATCTGGGTGTGATTGGAATTGGAGTTGGAAATTAGGCTCAAGGAGGGATGGGATGAAGAAATTAGGGTTCTCGTTTTCTGGGGTTTTCTGGGAATGGGGAGGGGGAGGATTGAAGAAGATGAAGAATTAAAAATGGGATCTGGGATTTTTAGAGAGCAAAAAAAGTTCGTATTATTCAGAGTAACATAGGTAAAAGTTCGTATTATTTTTTAAGTCAACGTGGATGACGTGACAAAGTCAAAACAATCAAGCGTGTGCCTCCGCCGCCACGTCAGATCGCCACCGAGTTAAGTTCAACTTAACTCAGTGGCGTACCATTGGGGGCAACAGGGGGTCAAAGTTCGTATTATTAATCACCAAATCAAAAGTTCGTATTATTAAGTCGTATATGGCCAAAAGTTCATATTATTAGAATCCAATTTCCCTTATGACAATCATCATCAAGTTCATCAACTCAAGCATCTAATCCCACTGCGGCATCCTTCACCATTACTGAACTTATTTTGCCAAATGTATAATGTGGAAGTGATTTTGATGTAAAAATAGGCCTTACGTACGAGAAGCACATTCCTCCACTTGAAAGTTCGTACCCCACACACTATTTTGATATTCATGCTCTTTCGATCTAAGGATGAGTGCTTGCCAATTTCAAGGAAGCAAATAAAGCAAACATATCGTTATCTCTTATCTTATTCTTCCACCAAAACATGGAGACTTATTACGAAAATTGTTATGATCAAAAGGTTTGAACTTCTGAATCCAAATAGTCAACCAGAGTTTCACAACTCTAACTCCAACCCAAGCCTGAGATACCAAGGAACTGAGCGAAGCTTCACAAAAGAGAACATGAGTTGTGCGTGTGTGTGCTTGCTTGAAGTACTTATGTGCTCACTTCAACTACTCTTGCACTAGCTTATCAAAATACTTCTATGAAAGTTAGATAATTCATTAGAAAGCCAAATGATCATCCAATTATTACATTTACATATGAGAACTAGGAAGCATAGACTCCCTTAGTTGAGCAACCCATGCTTCGAGATTCTTTAATGATTACTAGAATTTCCATTGGCATCACTGTATCATCAAAACTTCGGAAGAATAGAGGCCTACTGTAGGTGGCCACCTTGCTACCATTTCAATTGAAAGGATTATGGGTGTTAGAAATACCTAAGTTCACCATTATGGCTAAATCTTATCTATTTGGGTGAATTTCCATGAGAAACATTGAGTGCATACATCATGCCCTGCACTTCCAATTCTAAAGGAAACCCATTACAGGACAAGGTTCTGGCTTGGGAGATCGTCTATGTTTTGTGAGGAAGATAAGGCAAGAGCACTAATATTCTTCTATTTTTGGGCACTTCTCATGATTATTATGTAGCAAATTGTTGTAGCTGAATTGAGTACCTTTACTTTCAGCAAAGAGTTCGGCTTAGAGAAAACTACAAAAGGTAGATGATTGGGCACTATAGTGTTGTAACCATAAAGACAATAACATATCATACTTAGTGACATGAAAAGGCAAAAGTGCTAATTAGAAGAATGTTTTCTAAATTGTTTGCTTGCTTGCTACCAGCTTGCCCCTAAGATCTAGTAGCATGTTCAAGACCTAATATCCAATCTAGATGGTTGGGCCTGTAAAACCCTTTCCCCTAGGGCAAAGGATACCCCTATGACTAATTAATAGCATAGCACTATACAATTACCCAAAATCAAGAAAGCATCTATTTAACCATAACACAAGGGGCGACAAAAGTCATTATGGAATATTACTCGATCTAATTAGAGAAGAAAGCTCAACACACCAATCACACTTAAGAAATAGACAAGACGATCAACAACCAAGAAGAAATCCTCTTTCCACACTTAAAAAATGTCCCTTAATTAGATACTCGTGAAATTGCCCATGAAATCATCAAGAATTAGAAACTCGAAGTAACTAGAATTTTCCATCTAGTTTAATATCAAAATAGTAGGGAAGACATCCCAATAGAGTAGGAAACACATTGGCAATCATGGTTATTAAACTCCCAAGTCCCAATACAGATCTTATGATGATATAATTGTACGATCCCAAAAACCCTTTGACAATCTAACTCTCATTAGAATCCTAAATTAGTTAAGTTCTTATGATCCTTTTTTGTTTAAATATTATGCACTAGAATCACAACATTGGCAATCATGGTTATTAAACTCCCTAAGTCCCAATACAGATCTTATGATGATATAATTGTACGATCCCAAAAACCCTTTGACAATCTAACTCTCATTAGAATCCTAAATTAGTTAAGTTCTTATGATCCTTTTTTGTTTAAATATTATGCACTAGAATCAGAATATGATCCAACGATCTAATCCATGAACTTATATAAGTTGATATATTGGCACACAATATTAGCTTTAAGAATTTATTATAACAATATAGTTTTCGTATCAAATGCATAAGTTAATGTACTTATTCGTTCTTACTTCTTAGTAAGTATTCGTTTAAGATATTTATTGTTGAAATGATTTATTCATTGTTTCAATAAGGATTTTCGGACGCTAATATACTGAAATTTTGAGGTATTAGACAATAATACACTGAACTTTGACCTTGGACAATAATGCACTGAACTTTGAGGGGTGTTGGACCATAATGCACCCGAGACAATTTCGATGGTGGCGAACTTGGTGACAATCTTACGTGGCAGACCGAGAAGACGAAGTGGCTAAATAATATTTAAGCTTGTGACAAGATACATAGGATTGCCACCAAGTTAGCCACTGTCAAAATCATAGTGAGTGCGTTATTGTTCAACGCCCCCTAAAGTACAGTGTATTATTGTCCAAAGTCAAAGTTCAGTGCATTATTGTCCAATACCCCAAAAGTTCAGTATATTAGTATCCAAAAACCCTTTCAATAATGTATTAAAATCATACGATCATCAATATGATTCTACGATTCCGATTCTTATAACCCCTCATCAATCCTAACTGGGATTCTGATTCTTACAACCTTAAAGTCTAAACATTTGTTGTGGAAACATGACTTAAAAGTCGAACCATAGGCCATGGTAGGATATCTTGTCAACCTAGAAGACAAGATTTCTGGTGTTGTTAAGTTATCCTCCTACCCTAGCTTACAAAAAATTGATGGGAGGTGGCACACATTTCTAACAACTGACTAGAAGGGAGCTACATTTTTTTAATGCACTCGAAGGGGACCACATCTTCAAAGAACTGGCTGCTGGGTGATTTTCCGACCATTTTGACTGAATTCCAGCGATGTGTATATGGAAAGACAGAAATACCCCCATGTTTTATCAAATAATTGCTAGGAGGTGTCATACATTTCTAAAAACTGACTCGACAGGGACAACTTTTTTCATAACTCTTTTATGCACTCTAGCTCTCCTTCCCCAGATATCAATACAACTCAACCCATCAAAACCATAAACAAACACATTTCTTCTCCTTCTACTTCATTTGTCCACCACTCGACCACCAGCACAGCCACCGGTCCAACAGCCAACAACACCACCATCACTCACGACTATTTTAAATCAAACCACAATCTAAGTTAAACACAACCAAGCACAAATCCCTCTCTTCATTACATCAGCATGTCAATTTCTCAATCTATTTTTTGTTTTTGGGCCTTAACTCAACCCAAGCAAGCAAGGAGAGAGAAGGAGGAAGGGCGTCAGGTGCAGCGTTTGGTTGTCGTGGGTTTGGGCATCAGTGAGCATAGGTCGCCGGCAGCGGCGTCGGCAGCAGCTGCGGGTCTGGTCACGCGAAATAGAGGAGAAACGGGGATGGTTCAGGATTGAGTTCGGGTGGTTATATATGGGTGTTTTGGGTGGCTGGAGTGGCTTTTTCTAGTGATATTTGGGATGCAAAAATGAAGTTTGATTGATGGTTATGGTGTGGGTGTTGAATTCAGTTTGAAATAGGGAATGAGAAGAGGGATTAGTGCTTGGTTGTGTCAAACTTAGATTGAGATTTGATTTAAAATGGTCATTGTTGTTCTCGTTGGTGGTTGAGCGCTGAAGTGGTGGTGGTTAGGCTGGTGGTGGTGGTGGTGGTGGTGGTGGTGGTGGTGGTCGGGTGGTGGATGAACGAAGAAGAAGAAGAAGAAGAAGAAGATGATGATGAGTTTGTTTATGGTTTTGATGGGTTGAGTTGTATTAATATTCGGAGGAGGAGAGAGAAAGTGCAGAGAAGAGATGCGAAAAAAGTTGTCCCTGTCCAGTCAGTTTTTAGAAATGTATGGCACCTCCAAGCAATTGTTTGATAAAACATAAGGGTATTTCTGTCTTTTCATATATACATCGCCGGAATTCAGTCAAAATGGTCAGAAAATCACCCAACAGCCAGTTCTTTGAAGATGTGGTCCCCTTCGAGTGCATTAAAAAAATGTGGTCCCCTTCTAGTCAGTTGTTAGAAATGTGTGCCACCTCCCAACAATTCTTTTCCCTAGCTTATCTCTCTAATTTACAAAGTTGAGATTCGAAAACAGCCAAGGGCAAAGGTGAATTTGTTAACACTTAGCCTAAATCATTTTCCTACTAGAGGAGGGATGGCAGTGAGCGGGAAATCCCAGTCCCCGATAGGGCACCGCCCCCGCTCTAGGGAAAATTGTCGTCCCCGACTTGGCTCAAGCTTTTATATCACCACGCAAGGACAGGGTGAGGATGGGGGCAAAATTTTCCCTGTCCCCATCCCCGCTTTCCCGCTAGGGAAAATTACCCGCCTTGTATTCCACATTCTTATCCACAACTACATAAATATCTTTCACATATTAACATTATATAAGTAATATTATGGGCAGATTTGTAATTGAAGTGTTGACTAAGAGGTTCTTATTATTGAACTTTCTAAACATTTTTTTCCTTTATTGAGCTTCAAAATGTGTGTTGAGCTTTGTATAAATTTGTGTAGTTGAATTCCATTTGACAAGGAAGTGTTTCTCGTATAAATTTGTATTGTTGAAATCCATTGGACAAGGTTGCGTATCTTTTTTTAATGGATCTAACTATATTAAAACCATTATTTATATCCATGTTGGAGCCTCACTGGAGTAAGGGACCCAGCAGGGATGGGAATGGGGATGATGAATTTTCTCCTTGCAGCAGGTAACGAGGTCGGGCAGGGCGGGAATGGGGAAGATACCCCCATCCCCGACTCGTCTTTGGTAAATTTACCAACAGCTATAATCTCCCGTTGAGGAACCTATATAACTCCATATAAGCAGCCTCCACGCACAAATCCCATAAGCCCAACAACTATAAGCCAAAAGCCTCCCCAACAATTAGTGTCACCCTAGGAGACCAAAATGTTCTTTCGGTGTCGGGGTTAGGATATACTGCATTTGAGTGTCCTAACAAGAGGGTTGCTTCCCACTTGTTAATACGCGTATTATCTGCAAGGGAGATCTTGAATCGCCGGATCATTTACTGCTACGTTGCGCCTTTGCTAGGTCTCTTTTGGATTTAGCCTTTAGGTGCCTAGGTGTTGCTCTAGGTCTCTTTGGGATTTAGCCTTTGGGTGCCTAGGTGTTTCTTGGGTTGTTTCTTATTCACTTAGAAGTTATCTTCTTGCATAGGAGGGTGTTTTCAGTAGGATACCGAAGAATGTCATGGCGAAACCACATGTTAAGTTTTGGAGTATTTCGAGAGAAAGGAAACAACGGATTCTTAAGGCAGTAAAGACTCCTCTTGAACACTAATAAGACAATTTTATCAAGTCTTTCTTCTTTTTGGATAATGTTTTGTTTAACTCTTCCTCTTTTGATTAGGTTTTGCGAGTAGTCTATATTTTTGTTGCACACAACTTTGTAAGATGTTCCCTTTCAATAAAAGGCTCCACATGGTATATAAGTACAAAAGACTCAGATATTTACAGTCACGTTTCAATTAGTTTCGTACTCAGAACAATTGATTAACTTCTTGACAATATTGTCTTTCCTTTCAACCATTAATCAACGAGAAGAATTAGAAAACTATTATAAATTAGTTTTTAGTTCATGATTTCTCATTTCATCTCATTGCCAAATTACATATGCGATAGCAAGTCTATATTTCACAGACAACACCATCATATGCAAGAGGATTTCATCTCACTTCAATTTCTATAGAAGGCATTAAAAGCTCAAGACCAAAAAAAAAAAAAGGAAAGAAAGAACCTCTTAAATCTATCATTCATGCCTGTGATTGCTGGTAATATGTAGCTAGTTTTCTTACTTAGGTTGGGTGAACCTTTAGTCATGCCCTAGTAGTCATGAGTTAACTCCACTCAACTAATTTCTAGCTTTTTAGTAGATCTCTTCATTTATCACCAATTTTGGGGGTTAGGGTTTGAAAGGATCTTTACCGATGAACTAATTAGGGCTTTGGATGTGTTGGATGATTGTGATTGTTGTTTATGAGAGTAATCTAGAATCATGATTAGGATGATTAATTGCTTTTGCTTGAGTTAATCCTTATTCATGAAAGCAATAATGAGGTTTAGTTTAGATACATTCATGTCCCTTAAGTAAGGGTATTGATGAGTTTTCTTTTTGGCGATTAATCCAATACACTGCAAGAGCATGAAACTGGTTGTAAAGAGTCATTGAATGACTATGGAAAGTGATCATGCGAGGAACCTTTTCCTAAAGTTTTCAATAACTTGTTGTTCCCCAGTTTAATTGGTTTCGTGTTGTTTTAGTAATTAATCGTTTCAAACCTTTGTGTTAGCCTAGCAGAATCCTACAGCAAGCCCAATAGGAAAACAAAAGCCAGGCTCTTTCCATTTGAATGGATTAACATTTGTTGTGAGTCAATTCTAATCTTCATAAACTGAACAAACTCAGTATCATCATCTTCACAAACAACAAACTGAACAAACTCAAACACTATGAAAATGAAAGCCTCGGTAGCCAGCGACTCTACATCTACATTGGATATTTCAATTCTAGTCTTCCCTGTTCCAAGTCCAGCACGCAGGGACCTTTCCACATCTCATGTCTTGCTCTGTTATCAAGAATCATGCTAGCAGGAGCTAAAGTTCCCAAACTGCCAAGCTCTTTTCATTTGAATAGGTTAACATTCTATGGAGCATTCGCTAATACAAACTACCCATAGCTCGTCCCATGGACAAACACCAATCAGAGCCCCGCTCTGGAAACGCAAGTGTGGTCCCTAAACAGTTCCATTGTCGCCAGGAATGCAAGGAAAGTACTTTCAAATCCATCACAAAATATACCATGGAAATAGTCGTCTTCAAATCAATGAAACAAGAAACAACAAGAAAGCTGGTTCTCACCTGGGGCTGTTGGCCGAATTTGGCATTGTTCTCAGAAATTGTTCTGTAAATGCTTATTCGATTCTGAAAGACAATGGCGGATGCCAAAGCGGCACCCAGTGCAGCACCGAGCACTCGCTCCTGAAAATCGCAGCCAGAAAATAATTAGAATAATGTAATCGCAGCCAGAAAATGTATCTGACGATGAATTCACAAAATTCTGAATGAAAATAAGCACTATACCTGAGCCAGAACGCTAATCATCTTCTCTCTCGCACACACTTTCTCTTTCTAGCAGGTTTCCTCGCCGACGCGGACCCGATCGGCGTCGATAGTTTCACTTCGGCGGTACGAATGAACGCTCAATTTTGTCCACACCTTCCAAGAAACGGAAATACTCACACAACAAATCGGCCCAAATGATTGTCTTTTTTTATTTTTTTTGGTTTACCGGAGTACTTTTCTTTTTAAAAAAAATTACCCCCTATTCGTCAAATTCATGGATAAAAAATAATTGAGTAAAACTGTAAAAGTTAAATTATAGTAATTTATGATAAATTTATTTAAATTTGGTAACTTTTATCAAATTTACTTTAATATATCAAAATTAAAAGTCTTGTTGTTTTACTTTGGTAATTTTGGATAAGTTTTAGTAAATTTTGGTAAAAAATTATCTAATCCAATTTACATATTAATTTAACAGGTCATTAATATAAAAAATTATTGGGAAGTGTCATACATTTCTAACAAGTGACTATAAAAGGACTACATTATTTTTATTTGATTTATAGGGGACTAAACTTTGAAAGAACTGATCGGGGGTGACTTTTAGGCGAGTTCTTGCCTGAACCTAGAAAAGACAAAGAATCCATTCACTTCGTAAATGCAAATACTATGTTGCCCTTGTTTTGCACACTCTCTTCTTCAATTGCAACTACTGTTAATAGGGGTGACCATAATCGGTCAACCGCATTTGCGGAATGCGGTTAACCGCTTTTGAGGTTTTTGAATTTTGAAAACCTAAACCTAAACCGTATTATGCGGTTAACCGCATTGAAGTTAACCGCTTTTGAAATCTGGAAACCTAAACCAAACCGAAATCACTATTTGGAAGAGGGTAACCGTATTTAAAATCAAGAAACCTAAACCAAACCAAAATTTACACGGTTAACCGCATTCTATACAATGTTTATGCTTAAATAGAAATTTACAATAGCATTTATGGAAGTAAATGTAACCATATTGCTAATAAATTCACATCTCAATGCGCCGCTACTTGCCCCTGCCTTTGAAACTGTGAATATCCATCAACCAACATCAAGCCATCACATACTTAGTCCATAAATTCCAAGTTTCTAAGTTAAACCCGATTAACCGCGGTTAACCGTTTTAGAGAAATCCAAAACCTAAACCTAAACCGGCCAAAGCGGGGTTGGTTAACCTAAACCGCTTTTACACAAAAAGTAATTCGGTTAACCGCTTTTACCGGTTTGGTTTTACCGGTTTCGCGGTTCAAGTTTCGGTTTAGGTTTAATGTGGCCACCCCTAGCTGTCAGACATCTCCCTCAAATTTACTCTATAGACTCGATACTCAACCCTTGAGAGGGAGTGTCGGCTTAAAGATAAGGAAGATCCGTGAACAGCGACGAGTTTATTGACTACCGACGGTACATGGAGGTCGGGATTGCATGTCGGAGGCTTGTTGTAGTTTCTGGGATCATTGAAACAAAAGCCTATTATGGAAAGTGAAATTTGGGTGATTTTATATTTTTTTTAAGAAAAAATTAGGGTTTGTTTGGGCTTTTGTTGGAATTCTAGTGTCGATTGTTGAATGTTTATTATCAATCATCTTAATAGGGATGGCTATGTGCATTTGTCAACCAAATGAAATGAAATCAGTTGTGTGATATATATATATATATATATATATATATATATATATATATATATATATATATATATATATATATATATATTCAAGGTATTATATTGAGGGCTTTCAATTGTATTTTTTTTCTTTTTAGCGTTTCAATTTGTTGAGATGTGTGTCTAGATGTTTTTTGTGTAGTTGTGTTGTATACGCTGATGAGAATAAGGTGTCATTGTCCATTACAAAGGCAAGCAAATCAATCTTTAAAAAAAAAAAAGAGACTTAGACAGATACAACCATAAAGACTTGTTTGTTGATATTAAACAGACATTTATCCAAGAAATAAAGAAGTTCCCAAAGTGTGCACGGTTGAATTGGTATTTACCCAGGGAAGAGAATAAGAGGTTGTCTCTGATCACTAATGTTGATTAGAATAAATATGTCAAGACATGGATGAAATTGAACAAGTAAAGAGATTTCTTGTGGAGTTAGTGGATTTGGCAAGTCATGGGGAGCCTTGATGAGGCACCAGCAGATGAGATCATTGTTAAAGTAAGGGAAATGAAACTCAGCCAAGCCAATAGATGCGCTAATGAGTTGATACAAGCCCTCTGTGATACTCAGCCCAAACCAGCTTGGCAACCAACTTGTGAACCTACTCCAGCATCATCAATGATGGCAACTTCAACCAATGCAAGCAAAGCTCAAAGGCTTGGTTCTAAGTCCCCTAAGCTGCCAGTAAGAAGAATACTACATAGAGATGCCAAGGTAATCCAACAAAATGGGCTTGGGTCATCAAAGGGTGGGCCTAGCCTATCACAGAGTGTGTTTATCCCATCATAGAGAGGGCCTAGCTCATCACAAAGTGGGCCAATACTTTCAGTTGACAATAATGGTCTACTTGTGACTCCCACCAATAATGCTACACCTAACACCAACAAAGACGAGTAAATATGGTCTAAGTATCCCAAGCAAAGTTGCACAATACATAATAAACTCCTCACCTTAAAGGAAAAGCATAAATGAGGCATAGAAGAGCATAACTTCACCTTCTCAACCCTTGGGAGGCTAGTAACAAGATATGAGGCAATGATATCACCAACACAAACAACAACAACCTCTACCAAAGCTTCACCTGCTAGAATAACTCGGAAGTCATTAGCAATATCTCACATAGCTACTTCACTAATACAACCAACCTCAACCTCTAGCCCTAAAACATCAAAATCTTAATCCAAAAAGAAAAATGCTAAATGTAAGTAGGGGTGTTCACGGATCGGGTACCCGAACTGATTGGATAATTTTTTCGGGTACCCGAAACTTCGCGTCAGCCATACCCTCGAACTGTAACCGAAAGTTTCGGGTACCCGAAGTTCGGGTACCCGTAAGTTTTGGATCGGATACCGGTTAACCAAAAAACCCTATTAGTTCTAATTTTATGAGTTTTCGCTTTTATTATTTTTAATTTTAATTTGTAAATGTATATTTAAAGTCACTAATTTTATTATTATCTGAAAGAATGTTAGTCACACTATGCTAAATACATGTTAATTTTGGGTAATTCGGGTAATTAGCTATTATAATTAAAGCCACTAATTTTGTTTTTATTATTTTTATTATTATTATTTTAGTTTCGAGTAATTCGCATTGCGATTTTGGCAAGGCCGACACAGATCCGAACCGATTACGAATTTTTCTGGTTGATGCACCCAATTAAAATCAATTTTTTGGTTCGGGTACCCGAAACTTTTGACAGGGTAACGGGTTTTCGAATCGGGCATTTCGGGGCAGGTTTTTTTTAACAACTCTAAATTTAAGCAAGCAAGGGATCTTGATACTGAATTGCTAAATGGTATACCCAAAAAGTTTATTGGGCTAAATGATTTGGAAATCCAAGATATTGTAAAGCCTGATGCACCTGAAAATGATATTTTCTTTGAGGATGAGAGTAGGGAAGATGGATCTGATGTGGTAGGAGAGGAGCATGATGAAGAGAAAGCGATGATGAAGACTTTGTTCCATTTGAAGAAGAAGAAGAAGAAGAAGAAGAAGAAGTAGAAGAAGAAGACAATGACAATAAGCATGGGTCAGAGGTGAACTCAAATGATGAATATGATGTAGAATTTGATGAAGATGAGGTTGTAGAAAGAAGACAACAGCCGGGGCACATGAGCGTTGAAGAAACACAAGCTCATAAGCACACAGTTGCAGGGAAGATGGCAAAAGTATACAATGAAGGTCAAGTTTGGACTGAAGATAGAGATGGGAAGGTAGACATCAAACCTAGGGATTTGTTCAATTGCAAGGAGCAATTCCTAAATGTGACGAAGATTTGCACAATTCAGAGAGGGATAGTGTTGAAGAAGGTCAAGAATAACAACAAAAGGTACACTCAAAGATGTGTAAATGAGAAGTACACTTTTAGGATCCACTCAACAATTATGCATAACAATGTGACTTGACGTGTCGAATATGTCAGGGGGGGCATGTTTGCTATGAAAAAACAAAACATCGTCGAGTTGGTGTCTAGTGGGTTTTAAAGAAGCTAATGTAGGTCTTTAGGGCAAACCCCAACATGGATGCCGAAGGAATACTTGCCATTATTTTTGACAGGTTTGGGGTTATCGTCCCTGACTATACTTGCCACAGAGCAATAAGGCCGATGTAGAATGAGTTGTCTGGTAATCATGACAAAGGTTATATGAAGATACATTAATACTATGATGAATTCAACAAAGCCAACCCAGGATCCCATTGTTTTATAAAGTTCACTAACAGAAGTCTTACTTTGAATCACACTTTAAGAGCATCTAGCTATTCATTAGATATGCAATTAAGTCATTCAAGGAGAACTATACAAGATTTATAGGATTGGATGTGTGCTTTTCGAAGGGTCCTTACAAGAGGTTTTGACAACTACAATTGGATTAGATGACAATAATGGACAATTCCCCCACCATATGGTGTAATCCCTATACAAGATGATGTAGAGTGGTCATATATCAATGGCCTCTCTGTTGTACTTAAATCCCAACAAGAAATGTACAAGTATACTTTCATGGCTGACAAACACCAGGTGTTACTCCTACTATATCTTCGTTCTTTCTTTATTCATGTTTGTTTATGTTGCACTTGAGTACTAATGCACAATGTTGCTGGCATTTGTTCCATGGTCAATTAAGAATGCTCTGGAAAAGTTATTTCCTCAATCAAGGAGGAGGGTCTATGTGCTACACTTATACAAGAATTTTGCAAGCCAATTCTTAGTTATTAATTTAACTTTCTATTAATCCCTATTTTATAATGCACTTTTAAGTAGAATGGAATTTGATTGGCAATTATCCAATTTGTTAGGTGTTTGGTTCCGTTTCCACTTCTGCTCAGCTGCCAATGCTTGCTAAGAGCATGTTTTCAAGACAACAATGGAGAAGATCAAGGAGAAAAGCATAGTTGCTACAATTGGCTTATGGATGCATAATTGTTGAGAACTAGGCAAGACTAAAATTTGACCATAGCCTGAAGAGCGATGACAACTTTGTTGAGTCATTTAATCATGTCGTCATCAAACATAGATGTAGGCCAATACTAACCATGTTGGAATAGATTAGGAAGATAATTGGTTATTGCTTTAATAAAAGGTACAAATTGGCATGTACTTGGGAGAACAAGATCACATCATTTGTGGATAAGAAGCTTAGAAAGATTATAGTAGACTCTAGGGCTTGTGGTGCAATCACTAGTGCTAGGAGGGGTCTTATTTGGCCTATAGGAAGGGAATGTCAACCACAGTGTCGACCTCAAAGAGCATACTTGTACATGTATGACAAGTAAATGGCATAACATGTAAGCATGTAGCTAGGTGCATCCACTATGACAACTTAAAGGTGAAGGACTTTGTTTCACCTTCTTTGTTGGTTGACAAATAAAGAAAATTGTATGACACCTTTATCCATCCCATTAATATAGCTCGTGTTTGACCATAAATTTCTTGACCCACCATTTGAGTTCAAGAAGAAAGGAAGACTAAAACAGAACAAGAGGAGACAGTCTAGGGATGTACTTGCACAAGTTAAAAACACAAGGAAAAAATATGGTACCCAAAAAATGCTCCACCTGCAAGGGGTTAAGGCGTAACTTCAAAACTTGTGGTTTGCCAAGGGATGAAAATGACTAGCTTAGAAGATCAGGCAACAAGGAAGCAATAGGGGCTAAGAGAAAGAAGGGAACCAATGAAGGAACAAGGGCAAGGAAGAAGAAAAAGATGCAATTGAAGGCCATGAGGGCAACAAGAAAAGACCATCTGAAGGTGGTGGGGAGAGGAAGAAGGGACCAACTGAAGCTCTTTATAGTAGACTGTTGGCCTTTGGTTTGTTGAACATTTATGACAACTTATGTTGAAATGAAACTTACTTCACTTTGGAGTTATCTATGTTGAAATGAAACTTATGTGTCAATGTCAATGAGCAGGATTTTGTTTGCTTAGGAACAAGAAAAAAGCCATTGGTAGGCCACTTCCACCTGTGGCATTTGAGTGCGAATCACCAGGATGCTTAGTATCACAACTAGACATTTTATCACAACTTCATTGCACAGGCGATGGTTACCAAATTTGGGAGATTTTGGGAGTGGATCATAATTTGATTGCCGATGCTTAGAATTTACCAAATGGCATTCATTTATTAATTCATTCACCAAAGCTTACGTTGTAGGTAGCTCCAAACATTTACAATCATTTGACCAAAAAAATTTGGCAAA
Source organism: Portulaca oleracea (assembly GCA_029582165.1). Taxonomy (NCBI): domain Eukaryota; kingdom Viridiplantae; phylum Streptophyta; class Magnoliopsida; order Caryophyllales; family Portulacaceae; genus Portulaca; species Portulaca oleracea. Next base: position 20,212,798 of record CM055890.1, read on the forward strand.
GGTCCAAAAATTTACTTGTACCATATGTCATTTGCTATTATCCCCATTACATACAAGTTACTATCATCCCATTGCATATCTTACTTTATTAAATTGTAGAATGGGAACATGTGCTTGGCCTTCCCTCCCCCAATCCAGGACACATGTTTATTTCCGTCAATTTCCAGTAACTGTCGCCTTGAACATTCGGTTTTTAAGTCTTCCTTTTTTTTTAAAGTTTTCCTTCTTTTTTTTTTTTAATAATTGTTGCCTTAGTTCTTTACGTCATTTACATCCTAAGTAACTGATGACAATTACCTAACAATATTATAACTTCTGGCCGACACAATCTCAATTTACCTTGTTTGAAGCAGTCACCATATTCACTATTGTTTAAGCTCCCCAATTCCAGGATTTTTCAGCCTGTTGTTTAGCCTCCCCCATTCCAGGATTTTTCAATCTATGTGTACAACAACTTGCCACATAGGAAACTTTGCATTGTATTTTGCTTCAATTTAAGAACCCAGAAGTATCAACATTATTATTGCACATATATACCACATTCTTATACTGATTTTGCTAGAGAATTAAAGTCATACAATCATCAACAATAATCCGGTTAGGAGAATCGTCGGGTAATTATTTAACACTCCTAAAATTGTATGTCTCATATGTTTGTCAATGTTATGACGCCAGTGGTGTAATGTACCGCAGATCCCTTGCTTCATCCACTGTTTCAGGATTACACATATTTGTGAACAATCAAGTGTTCTTTGCTACACCTTTACGAAGAAGGGGTTGATGAGTGTCAACAATAATCCGGTTAGGAGAATCGTCAGGTAATTATTCAACAAAAGGATGAGCACTAGGGCGTAGGCGTGTGAAGTTCCCTCTTGATGGCGATTTGGTCGGTTGGTCCCTTTTTCCTTTCGAACTTGCTACACCTTTACGAAGAAGGGGTTGATGAGTGTCACTTTGACTTGGCTAATGGATTTTATTAAATTGATTTTACATGAACGGTCGATTGGATTTGAACTCCCAAGAGTTGAGGACAACTCTTCTCCAACAAGGGGAGTCTGATCCATATTTCCAAGGGGTACCTCACTTCGAAAATAATAACAATGGAGGGTTTGGACTCAATTTTTCTCCAAGCCGAATTGGATCTTTTTTTGGGTCAACAAGGAGCCAAGGAAGGCTTGGAAGAAGTCAGAGGGTAGAGTTCAAGCCAAGGGGCGTTTTGGTAATTTCACAAGGGTTGAACTTGGACTTGTGAAACATCAAGGAGGAGCACGGGAGAAATCGGGACCAAAGGGGTTTAAACGGAACTAAGAAAGACCGAAGAAGGAAAAAGAAAAAGGGAAGAAAGTTGGCAAAATTGGGCACAAGAAAAATATATGTCTTCACTCTTTTGATCATAAATCCTTCAATAAAACTTTGATCACCACCAAATTTAGTGAGCTTATATTACACCCCGAGAGCTTTCCGTTGATATATTATAAACTCAAATCGAAATTTAAACGAAGAAGTTATGCGCGTTGGAAGTCGACAGGCGCTGGCTGCGCCCAGTCAGGCACGAGCTGCGCCTGCCCTATTTTCTCCACTCCACTCCTCTAGTTGAGGCACTGGTGGCGCCTCTAAGGCGCTCGCCGCATCTCAGCCTTTTTTTCAACAGATGTTCGTGACTTTCCCTCTTCTTTTCCTATATATTTGTACTCCCCTCATTTTTAGAGCTAGTTTTTCGACATTTCAATTTTATGATTAGCCATTTGAAAAACGCTTTGTGAGTTTTAGGGTATTTGAAACCCTTGTAATTAAGATTAATCCTAGGTAGATTAATTAGTCAATTTCCTTTTATTCATGTGAGTTGGTGTGTTTTCTTCCAATCTCTTGAGTGGAAATTCTTGGAGTTTCAAGTGTGGGTGCTAGTGGTGAATCCTTGCAACCTTCTTGAGGTTATTAGGCTAATTGGTTAGTTTACTCTTTGATTAGTCATATCTCTTTTTTTTGGCAAAGATTAGTCATATCTCTTTATTACTATTGTTGTTGTGTTAATTTTCATCATTAATCTCCCAAAAACCCTAAAAATTAGTTGTAGTTTTATGAGTTCTAAATTGGGGTTTTCTCAAACCCTATGTAGTTAATGGATCTTTGGCCTCCCTTATTTATCTATTCAAAGGACCCCCGGGTTTCATGGATCAATAAACTAGATAAATGGATGAAATAGACATTTGATATCTCAACCATTCCATTTGCATTCTTGCCCAAGACGCATAAACAATAAGCTAAGGTCTTTTCTTTAGGGCATTTGGAAAAGTGCAGTTTGTAGATAATACAGGTAGATGCAAGTTGGTGCAGATTGATGCGGATTGGTGCAGGTGAGTGTAAGATGATACAAGTTAGTGCAAATGAGATAATGTAATTAAGTATAAGTTAGTGCAATTTACTCTACTAAAAATTCATTTATTTACGACCAACAACTTGTGATGGAAATAAAAGATCATTATAATCATTTCCTAAACAATGTCAAAATCAAGTTATGTTGTTAAAAGTTAGTTATTAATGACGAGATTAACATACCGTCGTAGTTATTTTTCATGACTCGTCGTAGTTGTTTTTGTGGAAGAACCTGTCGTAGTTGTTGGTACAAAATGACGGGCCCAGAGACTACTGAAGTGCCTAATTTTTATTTGAAATTTTTCCCTAAGATTAAATCACTGCCCAAACTTTCAGCCATTTGTTAGCATTTTTGTTTTTGCCCTAAAACCTTTACCCCTCTTATGTTGTCTTCATTATTCATTCTTCCTTCTGTAAACCTCGAACTCTAAATATATATATATATATATATATATATATATATATATATCGCTTCAATGACATTTAGTTCCTTAAATTTATGATTGTTTGAGGTTCTAGAGAGAGAAAGCATCCTTCCCCTTCTTACTTCTTGAATGCATGCCTTCTCATTGCACCCTAACTCTCTCCATGGCTAAACCCCGCCCTCCCCCCCCCCCCACCCCAAAACTCCAAATCTATTTCTCCTTCCCTTCGTTTTGACAAATCGTAGCTAATCTCCCATGAATCTTTGCTAGCAAGCCTCAACACATGGCCAAAGCTCTCCTAGTTCAGAAACTCATAACTTCAATTTACTTTAAGAGTATCTTTGGACTTAGGAAAATAGGATGAATTCTTTTTTTTGAAAAATTGAAATGATTCTTTTGCTTGGACCTCGAAAAAAGGAAATGAAAAAAAATATAGAAAATTTGAGGGAAAATAAGAGATAATATAGTACAAAAAACTTTCCTCTAAAAAATGAGAAGAAAGTTCTTGGAAAACACATACTCCTCTTGCTCGCTCTCCTTTGCCTCTTCGCGATAGATTGATCTCACTCTCTTTCCTCTCTATCTCCACACGATCTTGAATGCCAATTCCCCTATAAATATGTAATTGTCAATGAAAAAGACATAGGCTTTTGAGCAAACTTTCAGTTTCTCAAATTTGTTTTTGTGCTGAGTGTTTGTAATCATGTTCAAGTGTTCTTCCCTTTTTCGAGAACAATAATTCAATAACTCTGTTCTCATAAATTTTAGGATGTGTTTGGCAAGGGAGAAAAACACTTTTTAGAAAAATGGTTTCCCAATTTTCTAGTGTTTGATATAAAAAAAGATTTTGGAAAATCATTTTCCAAGCAAATAATTTCCCCCTAAAGGAAGAAAATTTACTTCCTTTGTTCAACTTAGAAAAAATAATTTTCCACCCTTAATTGTTGGATCGATTTTCATAACTAACTCTAACTTAAATTTGAGGGCGAAACTCAACATCAACAATTTTGCTCGAAATTTTGTAATACGATAGAATTGATTTAAGAAAGCTCAAATATAAATTTTAGCTTAAAATAATTTTATTTGATAATATTTATTGCGACATATACCATAATTTTTTGCTGCTAAAACTAACTGAAACTTTAAAAAATTCAAACTTCACTGTTTGAATCGAAATTTTATGATTTGATAGTATGCACTAAAAAAAAAGTCAAATATGAATTTTGAGCACCAAATATTTTCATTAGTAACATATATCGCCACCTTTGTCGACATTTTTTTGCTGTTAAATATGACTGAAACTTAAGACCATAATTCAATTTTATCGGTTTGTCTCGAAACTTTACAATACAATATAAATGCTTAAATAAAGTCCAGATATGAATTTTGAGCTACAAATATTTTCATTTGTAACATATATCGTCACTTATATGATGACATATGTAGTCATTTTTCGAAAAACGATTTGTCTCCTACCAAACAAGGGAAAATTTAATATGGAAAACCATTTTCCTTGGAAAATCATTTTCCTTCCAACCAAACACAACTTTAGTATTTTTATATTGTTCAAATTTTGAGATAAAATAGAGATTGTGAGATTAAGAAGTCGAAATAAGATTAGTAAGGCTTCAAGAGAAGGCCTGGCGGGTGGCGGCAGGCTGAAAAATTTTCAGGCTCCCTCTATCTTCGAAGAAGAAAGGTATAAATTTATGTTGAAATTTATAAATTCAAGTTATTTTATTTTGTAAGTACCAAATATTACCCCTAAAAAGAATTTCATTAATCTAAATTGATTGCTTTGGTCAAATCTGTGTTTTAAAAAATAGTTTTAAACCTTTTTTTGCAAAAAGTTTTCAAACTCTTGACGTTAATGGTATTTGAAGTTTAGAACCTACATACTAAACTTAACTATGATGAATATAGAACACGATTATAAACACGTGTACCAAAGAACATTACATATGATTAGAAGAATTCATAATAGAAATTGGCGTTGGAATTTATGATGAAAATTGATTGTTATAACTAATTAAACATTTAAATATTTATGTCTAAATAAACCACAATGTTTATTCTTTCCAAAAAAGATTATTTTTTTAACAGAAAAAAATCTTTAAAATATTTAATTCATGTGAAAGAAAATTATAAATAATAATTTGAGAATATGCGTAAGAATAGAAAACTTGATCTTAAAAAACATAAAGTTACTAATGAACGAACTATACAGCAATAAAAGATTGTATTAAACAAAACAGAGGTGAAACTAATCATCTTGAAATGCAAAATAATAAAGATTTATGTGGAGAAATTAATATTAGAAAAAATCATGTCATCAATGGAGAATTTTCGCAAAAGTGGACTGAGAAAGATTAAAGACGACTCAAGAAACTCTACATAAATACCAAATAATATAATTAATTATGAGCAATTTAAAATCTATTTGTAAAATAAACAAAGAAGAAAATATAATGCCAGGACATACATTTAATTTACCTGAATTATTATGTTATACTACTCAAGAAGCTTGAGATTTCTTAAGTTTTTTAATTTAACAACAAACAGTCACAAATTAAATATATTAAATTTTAAAAAATCTAGACATTTATATTTAGTAAGTTTACTTTCCAGTATTCACTCATATATTTCTAATTTGATTAAAGACCAGATGACATTATTAAAAAAAATAAATTTTCAATTTGGTTTGAGCCCAATAGAAATTTAAGCGAATTACAAATAATATATTTAATAGATAAAGAATAAAAATTTCAAAATCATACTAAATCTTTACAAATTAACATATCATGAATAGTATTGACAACAATTTTATATTTGAAACATTTATTATTAAATAGTTGATACTAAAAGAAAAAACGTGGAAAAACCTACATAGTTTAAAAAGTACGCTTTAAATGCTTCATTCAAAACCTAAGCCATTTAAATGTTAGACCAATTGAAAAAGTACAAAAGTTTACTGCTATTGCTCACCCCCGAAAGTATACCAGAATAAACAAAGTGACGTACTCCTCCGTGTCATATTAATTGACATATTTTGAAAATTTTCATATACTAATGTTTAACTAAAAAAACTACCCATATATTTAATTAACACTATTTTTCAAAGTATTTTTCGGATACCAAGGCGTAGGTAGTGAGAGAATGTGAGTAGAAGTAGTTTTTATTTATTGAAAAAGTAAAAAGTTAACATGATTATTTAAATTAAAATAATTAAATTAGCTATTGGGAAATGGAAAGCGACAATTATTTTGGAACAAAAAATTAGTTTAAGTGTCAATTAATATGAGACGGAGGGAGTATTATCCAACTCAAAACAACTTCTACTGTAGAAGAAAAATGGACATTTTACCCAAACAAACAGTTCTTGGTCACCGTTATTTCTTGCTATCGACTACGGTTGTAAAAAATTGTCCCATCTGAAAATTCAGTTGAGCCCAACGCTGAAAAAAGGGGTATGATTATAGAATTTTTATCTGAATTTTTATATAGATAAAAATTTAAACATAATATTTTTCAATTTTTATCATCCAAATTCGATTTAGATATGAATTTATGTTTCCTATTTGCTTGACCCAGAAAATATTCCAAAAGACTGGATATCGGATATCAAATTTTCATTTGATATTTGATTTATCTGAATCCGGATTAATCCGTACCCAAATTTTTGACGACCCTACTGTTGAGGCCCCTTTATTTTATATGGTTGGTTGAGGTGCGAAATGTGGAAGATTGTACTGAATCGTGAAATGATATGATGTAAATAAAAAGATCAATAATGAAGCGTAACTTTTAATAAAAAGATCAATTAAGGTCCTGTTTGGCAAATTTCAGAAATTTGGTAATGTTAATAGAACATTAGTAATTGGTAGTATATTTGGATTAACTGTTTGACTTTATCTGTTTGGATTAGCTGATGCAGAAAAGTGTTTGGTAAACTAGCTTTTTGTGAAAAGCTACATCAAAAAGCTTCATCAAGTAGTTTTTTGAAAACTAGCTTATTGGGTCCAAAAAGCTAATATGAAAAGTTTGTTACCAAACACCTCAAGTAGCTTTTTCACCTTGGTCAAAAAGTTAACAGTGTTCAAAAAGCTAAAAGCTGTCCCAAAAAGCTTACCACCAAACACCCCTTAAAATTAAAATGGTAGATTGTAATCAATTATGGTGGTTGGTGTTGAAATATGAAAATTGTGGTAACCGGGCCTCAGTATCGTGACGTGTAACCTTTTATCTTAATGAATGATGAATGATGACGATTCTTATCCGATCATCGCACAGTGCGACAGTGGGAGTTTGGTATCACGTAGTATTTGTATCCCGCGAGGTTTTCAATAATTTGGAGTCCCAGTAAGTAGTTAAGCCCGGATTGAAGGTTCCCTCCCAGGCTGATTGTTGAGGATGGCTAGAATTGATGAACAAGAATTGAAGGTTGTGAGGAGGAGACTCTCAAATGTTGCCAACCATCTATCTCCTGCTCATCCCTTCCCCAACCCAATTCAACCCTCCATTCAGTTTTCCAATTCCCTGAATGACAGCTACCACCGGGTTCATGGCCAGGTCTCATCTGACCCCATTCTTTGGACACTCGTTTCTCAAGATTTCACTGACATCATCTATGAAAAGGCTGTGGGGGAAGCCATCGCTAAGGTCTACTTTTTAACTCAATTTCCAGAATTATATCGTGCTTTTACATGAATCCCCCATCCATTATTCAAATTCGTCAGCTACATGGCTTTGAGTATCATACAATTTATGTGTTTGAAAAGTTTGAATTCTACTGGGCAGATTACCATCAACCGGCCGGAGAAAAGGAATGCATTTAGGCCTCGCACAGTTAAGGAGTTGATACGGGCATTCGAAGACGCCAGGGACGACAGTTCTATTGGTGTTATCATTCTCACAGGGAAGGTAATTTGATTTTTCACTCACTTTTGCCATTTTAGACAGCGTTTGGTTATAGTCAATGTTGTTCCCTAAAATTTGTAAAGTTGATGCAAGAGAGTTTTTGGATGCGGTCCAAAATTTTTCTTTGATTTATGCGAAATGCTTTTTTACCCGGGGGGGGATTGACAAAATTTTGCCTTTTTTTTGCAGTGAAAATGAAGCTATTTATAATGTAGCTTTTTAAAATATTTTTGAAAATTATCTAATAAATTTAATAAAAAAACGTAACTTGGATATTTTAAATAAATTTTGCTGTTAACTTTTCCACGTTTTCAGAAATAAACCAAATATTGTAATGTATCCATCTATAAAAAAAATTTTGTCAGGAAAACTTTTTCTGTAAAAGGCTTCTACAAAACATTTCTTTGAAAAGAACCAAATGCACCATTATTGATTACTATAGTTTGTTTAGTGAATTTCAACTTATGAGGTGCCTGTCTGTTTGTTGCATTTTGAGTATTTTGCCCCACTTCTAAGCATACTTCTAGGTAGGGGTGAGCAAAACTGGGTAGCTTACTAAAATTTAAGGATCCAGTCTCGGATCCATTTCAAGCTAGATCTTAAAATCAGGATCCAGCCCCGAATCCACCGGGAATGGATTTGGATCCGGGTACCCAGTTTGAAAACACACTATTGCTGCATGAATTTTTATACTTATTCTGGCAACTACAATATGAAGATTTCAATAATACTTATCCACTAGGTCACTATTTCCAACAAGTTTAGGGTTCAAAAGTCTCAAACATTGCAACTCAGTGGCGATAAACTCTAAGGCTGTGCGCAATAGACGACAGTGAAGATTGAGAAGGAAAGGGGGCATATGGGGAAGACTGAAAGGTCTGTGTATATGTTGATGATTAAGATTTGAGATGGACGGACGATTGATATTTAAGAGGGAGAAGACAGTGATATGAGGATTGAGAAGTTTAAATAAGAAGGTCTGTGCAGTGAGGATGAGAATGACTGAATGAGGATTGAAAGAGCAGGCCTTTAGGCGAGCAATGACGTAAGTTATAAGCAAAATTCGGGTTTCTCACCACATAGGTTTGGAACATAGATCCAAGAGTGGACTGTGGGCTAATTGAGTAGTAACCTTCACTTAATATTAGGACCTAAAGTAGTTTTTGTATTAAATAATTTTATGGATTCTAGATACCGGGTCCGATTCTGGATCCTAATGTCAGGATCCAGCCTCGTATCCATTTACAAATGGATCTTAAATTTAGGCTCCAGTCCTGGATCTAGATAACTAAGATCCGGATCCAAATCCACCAGATCTAACTGGTTTTGGATCTGGATCCGGGTATGTCGTTTTTTGCTCACCCCCACTTCTAAGGCTTCGGTTCTGCATTTAAGTTACTTTACTGCCCTTCAAATTCTAAAGATTCTTGCATTTGACACATTATTACTCCTACTTTATATACAATTATCACTGATTTTGGCATGTATTTCCAAGTTCACTAGGGTACTGTATGTTTGCAATAGGTGTTATTATGATGGCCACTACAAAAGTAATTTAGTACTCCCCCTGCTTCAAAATAATTGACTTTCACAATTTTTAAGGTCCTTTTTTATCAATAATTTCTTAGATAATATGTTACTAAAGACCACAATTTATAATTTTCTAATAATATTTTTCATTACAAGCCTAATGAATAATTTTATATGATGGATCATTATACATATTTAAAAATTTGGGGTCAAATTTTCGACAAAAAATTTTAGGAGATGGTTGTGTTCAAACTGTGGGAGTAGGTATGGCAGGTTGGGCTGACCATTTGATGAATACTGTTATTGATGTACGATAAAATGACACAAAGTATCATGACATATGCTCTTACAGGGGACCGATGCATTTTGTAGTGGTGGTGATCAATCTTTGAGAAGCAATGATGGCTATGTTGATCCTGGAGATGTTGGCCGCCTTAATGTTTTAGACTTGCAGGTATTTTTGGTTGTATGCATTTGAAAATCCTCCTTGTTATGTGTTCTTGTCAACACCCTTCCCCCAGTGCTCCCAATGTGAAAAGTCGTCACACATTTCATCTGCATGTTATGTGAAAATGAAGATGTGATTTGATGCAATGTCTGCCAGTTCGCTTGCAATATATGATTGGATTAAATATTAGTACGGGAAAAAACTGAGGAAGCTCTATTTAACATTTTATTGCTAGATTGTATGTACTGACATTTTCTAATATACCATGCCATAAACTTCCGAAATACTTCAAAGTGAATCACAACCTCTAAAATGTATGAGATAATGAGAATAATTGAAGTCCATTAATACCAATATGCCAATCCTTGTAATTCATTCAATTATTGTATTTTATGGCTGATTTTATCTTATCTTGAACATGTACATAGGTACAAATACGACGACTTCCTAAACCAGTTATAGCAATGGTAACCATCTGATTACCATTTATATATTCTGACATGTTAATTTCCAAGATCCATATTGCTCTACTCAATATAGACACTGATATATTTAACCTTAGGTTGCTGGCTATGCTGTTGGAGGAGGACATGTGTTGCATATGGTTTGTGACTTAACAATTGCTGCAGATAATGCAATTTTTGGTCAGACAGGTCCCAAGGTTGGTTGTCTTTTCACTCGTTGTCTTTTGTGATTGTTAAAATTTGGTAAATACACACACCAACTTGTTGCAAAAGCTAAGAATGTAACTTCATTGATGATTTGCCTCTCTCAACAATCTCAAACATAGTAATTTGACAACTTTGTGACCTTTCATATTTGCTCTTTAACTTTCCCCATGTGTGAAGCATGACGAAAAATAAGAGTTATCATCAGTTGGTAGTATGACAAAGTGCTAGCCTTTTGGAAATCGAAAAATATCCCCATTCTTTACTTTCATAGGAGACTTATACGCAAGTAAATGTGGTCTCTTTCTTTCATGAGAGCTTCTCTTTTGCATGCTAGGGGTTATAATGGTTTATGACATATTTGTTTCTACATAATAGCCTATGTATGTTACATTATATAGTTGGGAGTATCAGTATTAATGCCATAGGTTCTGCATTCATTTGGCCAATTTTTTTTGAAGCAGTGCATTCACGAAATTTTTTTTTTAAATACTTAGTGATACTTGAGGTGAATGAATGAACCTCACGACATAAGTAGTTATATGTGTTTTGTAATGTGATCTCTTAATTGCCAATGTCAGGTTGGTAGCTTTGATGCTGGCTATGGAAGTTCTATCATGTCCCGCTTGGTTAGTCATGAAACTGAAGAATTATATATAGTTCCATGAGGTTGTTGAAATCACATCGAGTAATAAGTATACTGACTTTGCTCTTGGTATTGTGGCCAAACAGATAGGACCAAAAAAGGCACGTGAAATGTGGTTTCTTACTAGGTTTTACTCAGCTACAGAGGCGGAAAGGATGGGACTTGTGAACACAGTTGTACCGGTGAGTTCATTGGTGTTTCTTTCAGGGGTTCCTCTACTTAAAAAATGATTTTGACATGATGATGTTGGATACATTTGATCTTTTGTCTTGCTTGCTCGACGACAAAAATTCTTGCGATTGTGCCCTTTCAAGCATGTTGTTTCTGTGGTGTACAGTTGGATAACTTAGAGAAAGAGACAATAAAATGGTGTCGTGAGATCCTGAGAAACAGCCCCACTGCGATTCGAGTCCTTAAATCAGCGCTTAATGCGGTCGACGATGGACATGCTGGACTACAGGTGCCTTGGCTTTTAATTACTTAGATCTCATGAAGCTTTCTATATTATGGATATGTTGTTTATTCAGAATATGTAATCAAGTTTTTGGTTTTTTTTTAAAATGGAAACAAACAGCAACTTGGAGGAGATGCAACTCTGCTATTTTATGGAACCGAAGAAGGTAATGAAGGACAGAAAGCTTATAATCAACGAAGGCGCCCTGACTTCACAAAATTCCCTCGTCGACCATGAAAAGGGATTCAAGTTTGGCTTCAGTCACTAATGCATTCTTGGCCTTTGTTCCCTTTCGAGTTGAACACTTGAATTTGATTTTTTTTCCTAGTTGGTTCTAGACATTTTCGGCGAAAAAACTAAATAGAGAAACGTTGACTGCTCAAGCTATTGACTTGTTGCATGCTTACTTATACTTCTTACATATGTGCAATTAATACCTAATAATTCCACACCAACTCCCACAATTTGCCCAATTATTGATCCTTGAATGTTGTTAGCCGCTCGATAAATTTGGATGCCTAGAATTTCTAGTTAGGGTTATGGTTGAGAATGGGTCAGGTCCCAATAGAGTTAGGCCAATCAGATGAAATCATAATGGGCCACTGAAGGGTCACTTCATCAAAGGGTTGGTCACTAAAAAGCAGACCTGTTTACCAATGTTAAAGCATTGGTGAATAGGTTAGATGGTGTTGACCGATCAACAACCAAAAATAAATAGTTGTTCTCATTAATTTAAATGTTGAATTTTATTAAGTTTATTAATAATAGTTCAGATTAAACAACTACCTTACTAGTGTTAAACTCGTGCGATGCATGATTGCATTAAATGATAAATATCTAATAATAAAAAATTACTATAATATAAAATATACAAGCAAATTGTAAAAGAAAAAGACATGAATAATATCATCGAATAAAGGGATGGTATAATAAGTTGTTCTAAAGAAAATTTCGTGAAAGATAAATAATGTCAAACACAGTGTGGCTCCCATGATGGGTCATATCGCGATTCACTTCTTGCACCCACAATTTGGATTTATCATTTACTTAGTGAAACAATTATATGAAATAAGTTATATAAATTGAATTTTAAGTGTGAAGGTTGTCTACATGCACCCTGTATGTCTCACGTATGTGAATCAACTATTTCTCCCAATCTTGAGAACATGGGGTGAAAAACTTAAATAGATTTTTTTATGCTTGTTGGAAACTCATGTTTGTCACTTGGAGACTCCACAATCAACCACCATAGCTTATTGTCACACTAGGAACCCATAGGATATGTCATGGTCAGATCATTGTGTGGTTGTATGAAAGAATAGTGCTGAGATTAGGATATAATTAAACAATGAAGCATAGGGGTACACTAGGTACCCGCCTAAAATTCAAGGATCTAGTCTCGGATCCATTTAGTACTGGATCCTGATTTCAGGACCCAGTGTCGGATCCATTTCAAACTAGATCCTAAATTCAGGATCAAGTCCTAGATCCACTAGTACTGATCCTTATTCTGGTACCCTGTTGGAAAAATTCATACATGTCAAGTTAGTTTAACTAGTAGCAATCCGACACAATGTTCCTGTCAAATTTTAATTGGATTCATTTCTTCACTCCCTATCACTATCACCAACTTTAAAGTTCAAGGTTCGAAGTCTCAAACAAAAAAATAAGTTACAAGTCTTAACATTAAGGTTTCGCCTTATACAGTATATTCTTATCATAGTAGTAAGCATGTGATGACAATCATGGGCTTGGATCCACGACTGGTAAGGCTTGAGAGGGATGAAGTGACTAATTGTATAGCTTCCAGAATCTAGATTAATAGTACTTAAATTTAGTTTTTGTACTTAAATTTAGTTCTGGATCCTCGTCAGGATCAAGTCCCGCATCCATTTGCGAATAGATCCTAACGTTAGGATTCAGTCCTTGATCTAGTTAACTAGGATTCGGATCTAGAACCACTGGATTCAACCTGTTCTGGATATAGATCCTGATACTCGATTTTTCTGCTCACCTTTAATTAAGCGTATTGAGAGAAATATACAAATTCAAGTGTTAATATGTGCTGCAAATGCATCCAACTCTTCTTGTTACTATAGAACAGGATTTGGGCACATTAATGGAAGACTTTAAATGATCTTGTACCACTATAATCTTGCAAGGTGACTATGAAGATAAACCTTCAGAAGGAATACATCCATTAAGAAGATAGAAACGCAGTGGGTAATAGTTTGTGTGTGTTAACAAGCACATACAACAAATTAAATAAGTGCTTATAATGAAGAAGGGTGAAGTAATGTAACATAATGATCCCCTTTTCTGGGTGGGGCTAAGACAAGAGTATCAATAATAACGCAAATCACCATCCAGTAGTTATTCATTCATCTTCGTACAACATTGAATGTACTGCAAGCATCATATATGTTACATGATAGATATCGATGAACGAAAGTACACAGAAGTATTTTACCTGTATATATAACATGAAATAATACGATGTTATTTAAAGTATATAGTTGTCCATATACTGAATCATAAATGTAAGTGACCATAAGACATACATCTTCTGTAGGTTTGTAGTCGACCAGAGCAATACTTCAAACAACATAAAACTTTTGTAGGTCCGTGATACACAACAACTTACTACCCATCCAACTAAGTTGTCTCTCAAAGATGGTATTCTCACACCTAAAACATGTACAATTAGGGAGATTTAGGCCAATTAAAATTAAAGAATGCTAGAAATGAAGATGGAAATCGGATCATGCCTTACGTACCATGAGTCAAAGGGATCTGCTGCTTCAATGCTTGGATCAATTATCAATAACCTCTAAGGTACGGTGTACAACAACATTGTTCTTGTAATTATTGGTCTTCATTTCAAGATAGATTAGAAATCAACAAAATACTTAAAGTGCATCTCGGTGAGGATTTAGGAGATAGACATTACATAGAGGTCTTCACTTCACTTCACTCCGACAACTGCACTTGAGCTCACTAAACGAGGCGACCTAACTCGATATGAATGAGTAATTTCTAATTAAAACTTGCTAAAGAAAGTTAGTACCACAAACTTCTAACCTTAAACACCCTAAAAAGGACATCGACCAGCCCTTAACTTAAAAATATGGACCAACCTAACTTTCCTTAAGTTATTTTCATAAATAATCAACATAAGACTTCATTCTTTTACTTCTCCAAAACTAGATTGATTTTCACCCCAACTTTTAGAGATCATATCTCAGTCTCCCGACATCGTATCAAGATGATTTATATCATTATGGAAACCTCAAAGAGTCCCTACAACTTCTATTTTGATCACAAAACCTTAACGTACTTCGAAGGGTTTAAAAAAATAATTAAACTACAATCGGTCCAAATTTACACCATTTTTGTAAAATAATCACAAGTCATTCCATACTCAACAAATACCTAAAACTCCAAAACCATATTAACTTTAACTCTTTAAGACACCTACTATCCAAATATTTGATTTAATTCCACTTGTACAATTTATGACGAATTTTCAAAATCACACTTAGAACCTACCCAAATAACTCCATGACTCATCCTTCACAAAAGCGACCAACATCATCTAATTCAAAATAATGACTCTTTAATCATCTCCAAACCCTAACACATTTAATAACTATACTCCCAAGGATATAATTAATAATAGACAATAAACTTCAAATCCTAGGTTAGTAACAATGATAATAACAACAAAAAGATAAATTTTCTATGAAACAATAAGTCACACTAATAGGTTTTATAGACTCAACTAACATAACTAAAATCTACAAAATATAAATTCTAGATTACACAATAATAATTTTAGCAATAAAAATACTATTCACGTTAGGAGAAATTAGAATAATACAATATAGGTTTAGGGCTAGGATTTATATCTACCCAAAGAAGGAAGATTGGGCAGTTGGTAGTAGATGGGGTGACAACAACAGTGTTGGTTGGTCGGAGGCGAGTCTCGGTGGTCGTGAATGGTGGCAGACAAGGGCGATCAGGCATAATCTTAGTAACAAAAACGGAGGACAAGGAGAGAGAAACGAAAAAGAAAGGGGAGCAAGGGTGGTGGTTACTAGAGGTTTTGGCTGGCGGTCAGGTGCTGCGACAACGGTGACGGTCAGGGCTACGATTCCAGGGGCGATGATTGATAGTGTGGTGGCGGTGTTGGCCATGAAAACCGAGAGGGAGGGGGGTGGCGTGTGCAAAATAGAGCACAACTGGGAACACGTTTTCCAACGACGACGATGACTGGCACTATGGCGGTGCATCCTCCAGTGGTAGGGGCGAAGACGGGACGTCAATTGGTGCTGGGGCCGACAGCCGACGGTTTGCTGGACAATGGGTAGAGAAACGATCAATAGAGAGAGAAGAAGAGTTTGACAGATGTGTGGGATTGAAGGGGGTGGCAGTGGGGTGCGACTTCCGACGGTTTGAGGTGGCTCCGGGAACAGTTCCGGTGGGGGTGGCAGTCGTTAGTAGCAGCAACAAGGTTGGGTGAGAGTGGGCGTTGGTTTGGGAGAGAGGGACGGGTTTGGTTTGGGCTAGGTTAGGAGTAAGTTTAGAAAATTAAATCAATTAAGGAAGTAAATAATAACTATTAGAAAATAAAGAAATTTAATTTATATAAAAATATTTCATGCTAAAATAATTACAATTAAATATTAGCTTAAAGTAATTATTATTTATATTATTAGATTTTTAAAAGATTTAAAATAATTAACCCAAATAATTAATAAATTACTCGCATAAAATAATAAAAGAACATTCATTAGTCATGTCAAATTACCATAACACTCTTGTTTGTCACTCAACAGTCTTACGAGCTCGAGTATTAGCAGATAATTTCACATAAGTAAATGGAATTGAAATAACACATTCAGAGTTTTCAAGGTTTTACAATTATTAATTTGTGATATTACATTTACATATTGTTAAAATAATGCAATTATGCAACTTAGATTAGACATTTGACAAAGCAAATATATTTTAGTTAATTAAGAATCTTGCAAGCAAACAAAGTTAGGTGACTCTTCTCTCAATAGGCTCAGTTGGACTCTTGAGAGAAGGATCACCTAGCTTTGTTTGCTAACCTTTTCCAAAAAAAATTATCCCTATGACACACACACACACACACACATACATACATGATTCAATTTGGCCTTAATCAATAGAGTAGGTATTATGATTTCCTTATTTTCGTAAATAACAGAAAATTTATATATGCATGATTTGACTTAACGTCAAATCAATAGATTCTATAATTTTGATATTTCGTAAATAATAGGAAAATAATTAGTTGATGGATAGGAATGAGAATTGACATTAAAAATGAATTAATTAGGAGAGGTGTGACGAGATTAATTGAGAAATAATATTATTGACTAACTTCCTTGTGTATAATTAATTTACAAAGAAAGATATATTGACAAATAAAGCAAATTATACAACAAGTAGTGCATTAACTTTTGATATAAAAATATAATAAGCCACAAAACAGAGAAAAATATTTATAAGTTAGTTACATTAGAGGTTATATGAAGGATAAAAGTGAAATTCTTGATTAATTAATTTATCATGTTAAAAATCAAGAATATTCTAGAAAAATCTTGAAGAGAAGCCTTAGAAAAATCCCTAGAAAATTCCAGATAATTTGAGGAGATATTATTGTAGCATGCTCTAGATTTTTCCTTTCTAGATTTTTCTTTTCTAGATTTTTCCTACCACCATCTCCTTTCCACAAGTATAAATATAGGTGGTGGGGCTTTCAATTGCATCAATCATCAACAAGAGTTGTAAGAAATTCTCCCTCCATAAATAAGAAAAGTTTCTCCTTAATACAATCCTTCCTCCATTTCCACAAAATACTTTTACCTTCAAACACCCAAAAACCTATCAGTGGTATCAGAGCCACATTAACCCAAGTCCTCCTATCAAACCAACATCTTTAAAAAATTAATCATCAACCTTCAAGTCATATCCCAACCCTCAAAACAAACCATCCATAAATTCCAACTCCACAAAATTAAACATGACTTCCCTTCAAACCCCAACCACAACCTTTAACTACCTCTCAAATTTGAGGCCACCCATATTTGATGGGGAGAATTATCAAATGTGGAGTATTCAAATGAAAACCTTCCTTATGGCACAAGGTTTATGGGATGTGGTAGAAAAAGGTTATTATAAACCACCTAAGAAGGAGGAGAAGGATGCAAAAGAAAAGAAGAAGGATGGAGAAGAAAAGTCAGATGAAGAGGAAAAATCATCATGGGATAAAAGTAAGGAGGCATAATATCAAGATAACTACAAGAAAGATATTACGACTCTTCATCACATTTATCAAGCAATCACTCCAACAATCTTCCCTCGGATTATGGCTGCCACAACGGCCAAGGAGGCTTGGACAATATTGAATGAAACATACAACGACACTGACAAGGTAATATCCATTAAACTTCAAACTTTGTGGAAGGATTTCGATACCTTATTGATGAAGGATGATGAAACAATTCAAGCATACTTCGATCGTGTCACTAGCATAGTAAATAAAATTAGAATATATGGAGACATGATCGAAGATAAGAAGGTGATATAAAAGGTGCTAGGAGCCTTCCACCAAAGTTTGATCATATAGTGGCTGCAATAGAAGAATCTAAAGATTTATCTACGCTTACCCTCACCGAGTTAGCAGTGTCTCTCCAAGCACATGAGGAGAGAATGTATAGATTCATACCAACCACTAGAGCAGGCTTTTCACGCCAAATTAAAATTCTCCAACCATGAGAATAAAAAGGAGAATAGCCATGGTAGGAAGACACCATCCAATAACCGTGGATGGGGGAGAGGCAATTACAAGAATCAAGGAAGTCATGGAGATAAAAAAATCTAGCCCATACTGCAAGATATGCAAGATGACGAATCATGATACAAAGGATGGTCGGTTCAAATGCAAAAGATGTACATGGCACACACATCATGTACAAGATTGTAGAAACCGACAACATGATGGGGCCAACTTCATGGAGAAAGGCGACTCAAGTGAAAATGTATTCTACTCCTGCCTGAATGTCATGGAAGAGGGACGAGACTCATGGTACGTGGATAACAGTTGTTCCAACCATATGACAGGAAATAAAGATTCCTTCATAGAGCTGAATGAAGACATAAAATCCAACATCACGCTCGATGACGGGAGAACACGCGAGGCAGTTGGAAAAGGAACAATCGCAGTAAAAGCCAAAAATGGTTCGACCAAGTATATTCAAGACTTCTTATACGTATTCGGTCTAGCTCAAAATCTCCAAAGTGTGGGCCAACTCATTCAAAAAGGCTATCAGTGGAACTTTGAAGACAATAGATGCATCATAATTGACAAGAAGAGGAACCAAGTGATAGCGTCCATCGCAATGGAGCCAAACAAGATTTTTCCCTTATCAATGCCAACGAAGGGGAAAGCAACCCTTAGCTCCATCATGGATGCCACAACCTTATGGCATCAAAGGTATGACAATCTAAATCTTGATAGTCTTAAAGTTTTGAAGCAAAGGAATATGGTTATTGGCTTGCCTATAATAGAAGACAATAAGAATATACGTGAGGGCTGCATAATGGGGAAAATGCATAGATTACCATTCACTAAAACCACATGGAGAGCTAAAGCCCCCTACAACTGGTTCATGCAGACATTTGGGGTCCAGCACGTAACCCTAGCCTGGGTGGCAAAAGATATTTTTTGTTGTTCATGGATGACTACACTCGCATGTTGTGGGTGTACTTCCTCGAACAAAAATCTGAAGCCTTCTCATACTTCCAACAATTTAAGGCCCTCACAGAAAAGCAAAGTGGGCACAATTAGAAAATATTGAGAACAGATCTTTGGAGAGAATTTCATCAAAATGAGTTTGATGATTTTTGTCGGAAGCATGGAATAAAAATAGAACTCACAATAAGACGCCCTCCACAACAAAATGGAGTTGCAAAGAGGAAGAACAGAACAATAGTGGAGATGGCCCGCGTCTTGTTGCAAAATAAAAATGCCCCGAAGAACTTTTGGGCGGAAGCAGTAAACACAACCGTCTACATTCTCAATTGGTCTCTCACAAAGGCAGTTCCAAATAGAACACCATATGAAGCATGGTTTAGGAGGAAGCCAAAGGTGGATCATCTCAAAGTATTCGGTTGCATAACATATTCACATATTCCAAAAGAGAATCGAGAAAAGTTGGATGGCAAAGGAGAGAAGTGCATCTTCATTGCCTATAACGCAGAGTCGAAGGGATATCGCCTCTATAATCCAGAAACAAAGAAGGTGAGTATTTCAAGACATGTCATATTTGATGAAGCATCCCAATGGAGATGGGCGGAAGACACAGACCAAGAATCAGCACATGAAGACCACCACATTCAAGAAATCAGAGAAGGAAGACCCAGTAACAACATTCCATCTTCAACTCCGTCTCTTCATGGAGCTAGCGCACCACCTCCTACTATGGAGTCAAGCGACTCTCCACAGCCAACTCGGAGGTCTCAACGAGAAAGACGTCCACCTGCTTATCTACAAGATTACGAGTGTGGCCAAGTAATTACAGTATTCTTCGCCAGCGAGCCAACAACATTTCAAGAAGCATCACAAGATGAGAAATGGATCGAGGCTATAGACCAGGAAATCAAATTGATCGAGAAAAAGACACATGGCAGCTAGTGGAGAAGTCTCAAGATAAAGAAGTCATTGGGCTCAAGTGGGTCTACAAGATCAAATACAATGAGGATGGCTCAACCCATAAGTACAAGGCGCGATTGGTCGCCAAAGGATACTCTCATCTACTTTTTAAACTATTCCAAATGGTAGGCTTATTTTGAAAATTATTTCATCTCGTGAGCTTCTTATTGTAACGTTGTTAAAATATTGCTCGGAAAACTTTCCTCCTCTCTCAATTTCATTTACCTTTCCCTATCAATCTCACACTCGACTCACTTGGAATAATAACTAAAGTGTTTGACAACTAAGAATAGTTTTCAAAGTCTTTGAAAACTTGGAATAATTTTTGAAGTTTTAAAAAATAAGCCTACCATTTGGAATAACTTTTAAAATAAGCCTACCACTTGAAATAATTTCAAAAGTGGTTGACAATTTGAAATAGGCAAAAGTTAAAGTCTACCAAATAAAATTTTCCTTAACATTATTACTCCCTTCGTTCCATAATAATTGTCACTTTAACTAACTTTTTTTGTTCCAAAATAATTGTCACTTTTACATTTCCAATAACTTATTTACTACCTCTGTTTTTATTTAAGTGTTACATAGGTAATTGTGTCAAAAACTTTGACCGTTAATATCTTAATTTGTATAATGATTCATCAAATAAAATTGATATCATTAGATTCGTCATTAAAAGTACTATCGAAAAAGTATAATATCGTATTTTTTTATAAAAATATTATATGAGAAATTGTTGATTAAAAATGGACCTCAGAAAACGTGAATGACAGATATAAAAAAAATGGGGGGAGTACCTTTTTACCTTAAATAAATAATTTTTTTTTGAAAGCACCTTAAATAAATAATAATTGTACATTATACATAAAAATGGAACATTGGATAATGTGTAATTGATCTTTTTCATGTAGCTTTTTACTTTTTGCATACAAAATGACATTTATGTCCCCATTCAAAATGAGAGTCTTGGGGTTATTATGGTAATTGACATTTTAATCATTACTATTTTCAATGGGGAGTTTGCTCTGGGAATGACACTGCGGTAAATGCTAACAAGAGTTATTTCAGTTACTCTTTGGTATTTGAGAAATGTGACTGCGCTACTAATATTTCAGAACAGAAGGAGTAATTACATTATTTTCTTCCATTTTTCTTTTTTATTCACCTTTTTCCTTTTTATTCACCATTTTATTCAACATTTTTCACATTTTCAATGAGCTACATTAATGTAGCATGGTGGTTTTTTTTGGTTTTTGAAATTATGTTTAATGTGACAAATAATATGGGAATGAGGGAGTATGTTGTTTTATACCAAAACATTAAAAAATAAAATAATGTAAAAATGATAACATAGGGAACCTAAAAGGAATTAAAATAAAATAATAATACAATGTAAATTAAATTAAAGAGAAAATACAAATAAAAAAGCAAAACATAAAATGAAGTAAATGGTGCACTGAATGTAACTAAAAACTGAATATATATTGAAATATTAATTAAAATTATTGTGGTCCAGTGGCATAAAAGTTAGGGAGTGTCTCTTTGCATCAAAAGTTCAAATATTGGTGGTAATAATTTTAATTTTTGGATAACTATTTTAGTATAAATAAAAATATTTTAATTACTATTCTATCCTCATAATTAATCAATCGTAATAAAGGGTAAAATGGGCAAATTCAAATTTGCGTGCCATAAGGCCCTTTGCCTTTATATATAACATAAATCAGTCGTGTCAATTGTCCGTTTTACCTAAAACATTCCATTTTTTTCAAAGGATTAACGTATGTTATATATGTGTGTGTGTGTCTATATATATATATATATATATATATATATATATATATATATATATATATATATATATATATAATTTTGGAAAAATAAACTGAATGAAGGAGAATGTTAATTGCACGAGCTAGCCAACATTCAACTTTATCTGGAGTTGAAATATATATTATTAAAGATGTTTATGAAATCCACGCACGCCTAATGTGTATATCAAAAGTTGTATAAATAAAACTACTAGTGACTCCTTAAATTGACAACTTTTAAATAAATTGATAAGTTTTGAAAAAAATGATTGTTTATTTTTAAATATTTATCATCAATAACAACAAAACTAAACTTTAAAAGTATAAATATACAACAATAACAACAAACTCATAGGGAACCCACGTTTGAGCATGGTTTAGAAAATCCAAACGTAAGTAGCTTTCCCAATTGAACTGATGTTTATTAAGAGAGTGATTCTTGTGGACCAAAAAAACCATTTGAAAAATCACTTTACAACCCAGTTTAAATAATAACAAAAAACGAATTAGAAAACCTTTAGCTCAAAAAATGAGTACATAAATAAGATCAAGTGAGTTCTATAAATAAAATTTTTAAGTAAAAGAGTAGAAATGAGTTTCTATTATTATAAAGAAAGTGAAATAGTGGACAATGTGGAAGAAATAAACTTCCACGTCCATTTTAAAATATATAATCACTATTGTATACTTCCTCATTTCAATAAGGGAAGTTGGATTATAATAATACGTACTTTTGGCCATATAAGACTTAATAATATGAGCTTTCGATTAGGTTCTGAATAATATGAACTTTGACCGTCGCATTTCAAATACACATCACCGAAGCCATCTTTTTTCGACTGGTATGTCATTGACTTAAAAAAATTGTCACGTCAGCACCCCTTCCCTCTCTCCTCTCTATTTCCTCTCTCTCTCTCTTTCTCTCTCCTCTCTTTGTCATTTTCATTCTTTTTCCAGATCTTCATCTTCATCTTCTTCTTCTTCTTCTTCTTCTTCTTCTTCTTCACCCTCTCAAAATTGAAATTAGGGCTTTTCCACTCCCCCATTTCTCTCTCTAAAATCCCTCAAAATTGAAATTAGCCCATTTATCTGGTATTTCGATTTCATCTCCTTTTCAAATTTGACATACTAGCAGCAAGATCTGAATTCAGAGCATAACTGTGGAGCTTGAAGGCTACCGGGGTTTCTTGAACTTAAGTGGATACTATATTGTTTTGACGTTCTTCGACTGTATGTCTGACCAAAGGGATTACTATCTTTCGTGAGTATCTAATAAGCCAAAGAGAGAAAAATAGTGGGATAGGAGAGATCAACGATAATGGAAACAATCGTCAACCACTGCTTCTGCTTAGTGAACTTAGTTCCCACTCTTTGTTGGCTTATGTTTGTTGTTTTGTGGTGTATATGTAGTTCCACAAGCAGCAATGGATATGACCACCATTCCGATTCCAAGCATAGATTCAGTTGACTCTGCATTGGTGTCTTCAGAGAAAGAAAATGTTGTTCAGACAGAAAAACCAAGGAAGAAGACTATGACATCAGCGTGAAGCCCTAATTTCAATTTTGAGAGAGTGAAGTGGGAAGAAGAAGAAGAAGAAGAAGATCAGAAAAAAAAAAATGAAAAAGTCGAAGAGAGGAGAGAGAAAGAGAGAGAGAGAGGAAATAGAGAGGGGAGAGAGAGAGGTGCTGACGTGTCAATTTTTAAATCAACGCGCGATACTGCATTGGCCAAACATAAAATGCGCACCACCGCCATTTCATTTCTCCGATTAGAAATGGTAAGAAATTCAGAATATGAAACAAAGCTCATATTATTCGTAACCTAATCGAAAGTCAGATATGTTCTTATATGACCAAAAGTTCATATTATTAGAATCCAATTTCCCTTTCAATAATTGTCATATTTGAGTTTTGGGAAATAAACTCCCATCTCCATTTTAAAATAGTATTGAGAATGATAATTGTATTATATTGGAAATTATAATAGTAATGGATAAATTTTTATTTTGGTTATACAGTTGTATTGGTAATGGTAAAAGTAAGAAGTAAATTTAGAAAATTGTCATCAATATTGTATTAGAATTACAAAGTGATAGATATTATGAAAAATAAAGAATTAGTTAAAGTGACAAATATTAAAAAATGGAGGAGCATATTCCAGAAACTATACTCACCAAAGAACACTTTTGTTGATGAGAAAGATAAATTTGATAATGCAAAAGATAAAGATAATAAACTCCCTAAGTTATTACTCCCTCCATCCCATATTAATTGACACTTAAACTAATTTTTTTTGTCCCAAAATAATTGCCACTTTTCATTTCTCAATACCTAATTTAATTATTTTAACTTTAATAATTATGTTAACTTTTTACTTTTTCAATTAATAAAAACTACTTCTACTCATATTCTCTCACTACTTACGCTTTGGTATTCGAAAAAATACCTTGAAAAATAGTGTTATTTAATTATATTGGTAGTTTTTTTAGTTAAACATTGGTATGTGAAAATTTTCAAAATATGTCAATTAATATGGGACGGAGGGAGTATTAAATTAGCATAGGTTAAGGAATCCACAAAATAATAATGCATGATGGGGCCACTTTAGAAGACAATGAGCCCACAAATTGGTATTATTGATGAAAGGCAATAGCAAGATCCAACTAAGCAGTATACCCAACTGACAACCATCAACAACTGTTATGATTGATATTGGAATTTGGAATCCCCTCCAAAATCTTCTGCTTACTTTGCCTTGTGTTCCCTAATCATAATGAAATTTTTTTCATTTCTTAATCATTATTATGGCGACATTAATTCCTCTCTCCCAATGCCAATGCCATCTTCCTCCTCCAGAATCCTGATTTCAGAGGTGACAACCCAACCTTACTTACGGCTACCTACCTCAATAACTCCCCCTGTCCCGCACCATCCCATCATAAAATCCCTCCCTCTCTCATTCATATTTGTGGTTGATTGATTGATTGGAATTGTGGGAGGAGGGCAGAAATCAGAAGCACGGTCCGTGCAAAAATGGGCGTCGACGGTGAAAGGTCGTCGTGGATGAGTAAGGAGGAAGACGATGATGACAAAGCGTTGAGCCTATGTAAAATACCCTTCTGGCAACCCACGAATAGCTCCGGGAACACCACTTCCTTCTCCTCCTCTTATCACTCTACAAATTCAAGTACTACTTCTGCCCATCATCATCATAACCCAAATGCCATTCCCCAAACTCCGTATTCCCATCAAACTTCTTCAATCACACTTTCCGCCATTGCCAAGTCCTTGCTTCCTCCCAGACGCCGACTACGCCTTGACCCCTCCAATAGCCTCTTCTTCCTCTGTAACCAATTTCTCTCTTACCACTTTTTTCTGTGTTTCTTTCTGTTGTCATCTTTTTGTTTACTGCTGCTAAGTGCTAACTGTGGGTTTTTGCGTATTTGAAGATGAACCGGGAAAGCAGGTGAGGAGTGCGATTAACATAAAGAATATATGCAAGTCTCATGTTGCCTTTAAGGTATGCCTTCTTGTTTTTTTTTTGGCATCATATTCTGCTCCATCTGTTTGAATTCTAGATGTTTGGCCATGTCATTTCAAATTCTAAGTACTAGCGAAATTTTTTTCTCTGCCCTAATCTTAAAAATTAATTATTGTTATCAAAATCTAGCTGTGTACCCCTTTTTTTTTGTTTCCTATTTGGCAGTAATAACATTGGGAAGGAAGTACAATAGCATAACAAAGATCAACCCAACCAACATTGTGTGTGCTGGGCTAATCAGCTTCTAGTGATCTTGGAAAAAGAAAATAAGATGAAAGCTTACTAGACTCACAATCTTTGACACTTACTACTTCTAAACTTTTTTTGATTGTCTATAGACTTCATCATCAAATGATAGTTGGTTCTTTCTAGTGTTGAAACTTACCTTCACCCTAGAAAGACTGATTCCAATTGACCCAACATTTAGAAATTGTTTGCTATCTACAATTGCTATCACCTGATTATAGTAAAAGGTTCCGAACTGATGCCAAACTTGATTTTTGGTAGTGTTTTTTTGGTTGGGAGCATAATGGATGAAGTGTTTGGTAGTGGGTTATTTATTTCCTCATCCTGTTTTTGTTCAAAGATTCATATCCAACTTTTGATTACACCATTGGTTGTCTAATGTGCTTGTAATTGACATTGCCTGATCAGTTTCAAACTACTGCACCAAAAAGCTGTTATATGCGCCCTCCAGGAGGTATACTTGCTCCAGGAGAGACTCTAGTTGCTGTTGGTAATGATCTTGTTTATTTCATAATATACTGGTGAAGGTTTCACTTTTCTGCTGGAGAACGAAGAGTCTGACGTGTTTAAATTTTAAATGTACAGTTTTTAAATTTATAGAGCCTACAGAGAGTAACGAGAGGGCACTGGACCAGAAAAGCAAGGTCAAGTTCAAGATCATGAGCTTGAAAGTAAAGGCAGATCAGCAGGACTACATACCAGAGCTGGTAAGCTTTATGTTTCTCTTGTTCGATCTTCCTTTGCTTCTTCAAATGTACATATTGAACTTGTGGAACCATTTCAACCAAACCTTAAGATGATGGTTGAAAGCAAATGATGATTTCTGTTATACTCTATCATGTCCCCTCATGCGAATGACCTTTAGTCTTGAAGCGTAGATGCTATAGGGCTGCCTTTTAACCTTGTGCGAATAAACATGGCGTAGTCGAGATTCGACTCTGAGACCTCTCACTCAGTCTGACTTTGACACCATGTATAACCATTTCAGCCAAATGCTTTAATTCCATTAAACTATGCATATTTCAACAGTCATTTATTATGGAGTAATGAATGATGAAATGAGCTAGATGAAGCATTTTAGTTGCTGATTGAGAAGATGAGCTAGATTGATCCAGGAGCGTGATTTTGGATACCATAAGATCCTTATGTAGTGGTACAGTTAAAGGAAAACTCTGCTTCCCTGTGGGTGATAGTTGCTAGTAGGAGTGTTGAATTTTTTTCCTGATATGTTTTATTTGAAAACGGGGACGCACAGAAGATAGGTGAGCTTCTGTGCTTAAGCGTGGGGCAGAGGCTTCTGGAACTGATAGTAGTGTGTGCTGAAATTCTACATCTAATTGTGTCTACATTTTTGTTGAAGGACTATAGCTGTGCTCATAATAGTCACTGATGATCATGTTTCCTATTAAAATGGTACAAAACTTAATGAACTGCTATAGTAACTGTCAATGTTTCTACTCCACATTCACCTGAGTAAACAACTGATTGAAGTCTCAGGAGAAACCCTTGAACTAGGAACATCCATTGGGTTAGGTTGATGGCCGTTTGTCCCATCACTTAAGCATCTGCGAATGAAGAGATATTTGGATCTGATTGTACCAGTATATGCATTGTTCAACAATTATGAGATCATGGATTCTTAATCTTCATTCTGATGTAAACAAGATAATCCTAGGTTACATTTGGTTTTGTCACATTCCTTCAAACAATCAACAAAGTTTTTCTCATTGTCATTAAAAATTTACAAAAAAATGACTTGGAAGTACCTACATTTTTTAAGAAATGATTTCCAGGGCCCCATATTTTGGAAACTAGTTTTGAAGTCCCTTTGTTTTTGCGCCAATAATTATCAGGACCCTCTTATTTAGTGGAAACTTACTAAAAGCAGGAAGCTATTCTCATGTGCTCAAAAACTAATACGTTTCGAGCAGAACTTGAATCTCACTTATGCATACTATTTCATACAGTTTGAAGAGCAGAGAGATCAAGTATCAGTTGAACAAATTTTGCGAGTTGTATTCCTTGATCCAGAGCATCCAAGTCCAGTAAGTGTATCTGCATTTGCATGCATTTGTTTGTTGTCTGTATATTTGCTGTGGATTTCTTTCACATAGCCTTTCAGTAGTGTTTACTTCATTTTCAACCTTAGATCCGAAAGTTGATTTTATAATACTTGTCAGTTAACAAACTGAAAAGTTGCTTACTAAACCCAAATGCAATTTTAAAGATTGGATGACAGTCTGGGTTAAGAGTTTCAAACATTAGTTTAGGGCACCCTAAGTCTTTTTTTTTTTTTCAGTTTCTTTTTTAAGGGTATCTTTGGGATTGAGGTCTCTGTGCATTTACCTGGAACTTAGCTCTTTTGGGCCTTTATATTTTCTATTTGCAACCCATGGTGTTTGCTTTCAAGTTACTTCAATAGGGTGACCTATATCTGCCTAGTTCTTGTGTATTCTTCTGTGCTGCTGCAGCCTGTTTATTAGTAGTAAGGTATAATGCCAGACATAAGGAATGCTTTGGATCAGTTTCTTTATGCCTTTGTATTAGTAACTCCACATGTAAGCAAGAGAAAACACTGAATTCTACAGCTGATTTTTGCGCTTGATCAATGAAAGGCACTAGAAAAATTGAAGCGGCAGTTGGCAGAAGCAGATGTGGCAGTTGAGACCCGTAGAAAACCTCAAGAGGCTGGTCCTAGAATTGGAGGCGAAGGCTTAATTATCGATGAATGGGTATGCCATTGCAATTTGTATATTACTATTGCCCTGCTGCACTATTATACATATGCTGCTGTTCATACTCACAATATTTCATCTTGTATTTTCTTGTTTTTTGGTTTCTGCAGAAAGAACGTAGGGAAAGATATCTTGCGCAGCAACATGGTAAGCCTGCAGATTTGCATTGACAATGCTAAGCTTAGGAGTTAGCTCTACCTCTCGTTGGCATTGCTATCAAGGTAGCAAGTACATACCGTAATTAACTGGCCACTTTGAAAATGATTGTTGGCCAAGTATGAAGATCAACTCATTTAGTTTGTCGAGCGTTGGGGCTAACAAAAACAGGAGAATATATGTAGCCTTATAGCGCCAAACGTTTCTTTCCCCGGTTTTTGGGATAGTTAATAACATAATAGTTTATATTGTAGGTTGTCTAGTACTTGTTTTCCACCCTATTCCTCAATCATTGTTAATAATTATATCCCAATATTATGCTGTAATAACATTATTCAAATTCAGTGTCTTGAATTTGAAGAACACTGATTAATCATAGCTTTGATCGGAGAACATGATCACATAAGAAAGTAGATATTCAACATTAAAGCCCCACTCCTGAGGGGAAGAAAAAAGAAAGAAGGCCTCCCATCTTCACGCTTGGTAAACGCCAAATTACCTCAATATTGATTGCATCAAGGTTTGTCTATCGTTGCCAATCACCTCTTGCCTGAGTGGTAAGAGGTCCACCTTCTACCCCAGGTGTCCAGGGTTCAAATCCTGGGGACAGCATCTCTCTCTTACTCTTTCGGAGAGTGCTGTGGGTTGGAGTGAGACCCATCTTTGGACCATTGGCATCCCCCATACCCGGTCTGTTACAAAGGTCTGTCGGGTTTGTACCCCTGAGATAGGGGCCCGATGGGTTGGACTATTACCTATGTAAAAAAAAAAAAAAAGGTTTAGTCTATCGTTCGTTTGGTTCAGATTGCTTACCAGAATTTATGTACTCTCACTTTAGACTTTTACAACAGTTGAATATTACTCGGAATTAACACAGCGGTGTTGGATTCAGCCTAGTGGCAGTTCTTGTTAAGATAATTCCTGAGATACAGTGCAACACTCACCATCATAGTATACGTAGGAGTGTTTTGTTAATCCTTTGAAAAATTCACTTGTCATGAAATGATATTTATATGAATATTCATGCATCGGTTCACGAAGGGAACTTTGGTGCAACGGTTAGGAACCTTGATGCAATGGTCGATTTGTTGCCATGTGATCATGAACTCATGCTTTCCAATCGTGGAAGTAGCCTCTCTCTCAAACTTTTTAATTTAATTAAGGATGTTGGGCTGAATATTATTCTGGGCTGAGAGAACAAATGGGTTCCATTAAAAATTAGTTGGGACCATGAAAAGTCAATAAGTCATGCTCGCAAGTCTTAGACAAAAATATAAGTCATACACCTTATTTGCAAATTTATGGTTAAGCTTTGTGATTTTTGGAGTTATGTATTTTAAGCTATGAAGTTTTGAGTAATTCTGCACTATTATTTGGTAAAGTTTGGCCACCATTTAAATTATAGTACAAAATTGAGCTGTATAGAAATCCATGATTTTTTTTACCATATTTACACATTATTTGGCATTGAAAATTCTATAATAGTTGATTTTTTTTTCAACTATGGTAGTTGAAAGTTTCATACCATTAATTTATAAAAGATAAATTACATTCAAAGATAATTTACATTCATTGAAAAGATTTACGTCTCGATTAATAGTTGCAACAAGTTACTTTAATCATCATACATTGATTTTAATTTTATTATGGTAAGACCAATCGTAATTCCACTTTTCAACTATGATAGTTAGAATCTAATAAAAAAATGTTAAATTTTGTAAAAAAATTTATATCAACAAATAGGATTACTTATTGTAATGAGTCATTTGATCAATATATATTAATTTCAGTTTTTTAGAAGGTAAGGGAAATTATACATTTCAACTACCATAGTTAAAAAAAATTCTACTATGGTAGGGCATATATATTGTGGTAATTTATTAGTGATGTTTGCGGTTGTAGCTTTCGAGTAATGGATTTCAAAATAAATTTTGCTCTATTATTTTGTAAACTTCAACCATTGTTTGATTTTTATAAATTATTGACAAGTTCAAAAGCTTCGAAAAATTTGTACTAAAGATTACAGATCTTATTCTTCATCATGTTTGAACCCTAACTCAAATTGCATTGAAATTCGAATAAAATGTTGAAATTGTGTCTAATTTCGTGTAAATTCAGGTTTGGGCATATTTTCAAGTCAAACCTGAAGTTGAAACTTTGTAGAATTCAATTTGGGTATATTCAAAAAATTCGAGTGGGCACATATTTGGGTCCGAATTTGGACATGAAAAAGTTCCCGAATTTGAACTTTGATAGCGTTTGGGTTTGGGGATTTTGTCCGATGTTCAATGTCCAAAATTGAATTGACCCAAACCCTCACTTTTGCCACTGCTATGAACAATCCTTCCCACTCAACTTCTGTGTTGCATACTTTTATATATATATATATATATATATATATATATATATATATATATATTTGTTTTGTGTTTGCATACTCATAAATACAGCATAAAACAGAGCAATCTTACTGTGTTAGCACACAAGCTTTGTGTTGTCATTATAAAATTACACATTGGGAATAAAGAATAAGAGCAGCTTTAACATATTTGCCCTTCTTGTTTATGATGTCAAACCGATCATATAGACAACATGTACGATTAACAGGATCAGATGCGACACTGATCATGTCTTTTTGGATTTTTCAATTCTCATCTTTTTAAATCAACTAAAAATAAGACAAAAATAAGTTCAAGTTTCAATTTAATTAGACAACCGTATACTAGTCAAACTAAAGTCAACTAGATTATAATAAATATCTTCTCCTTTTGATATCATCAAAAATATCCACCACCAACAACCACGGGAGAACAGTGTCCATGTGAGAGACAAGTAAGGATGTCGTTAATCATGCAACTCACAATAATATTAGTTGGGAGATTCTTCAATTATGGTAATTGAAATGTATAATCACCCTTAATTCTACTTTTAGAAAAACCGAAATGAATACATATTGATCATAGGAGATGTTGCAATAAATAATCCTATTTATTGAGATAGACACTCTTACAAAATTTAATATTTTCGAGAAGATTATACTATAATCAATTTTTTCAATTATCATAGTTGAAAAATGTAAATATGATCAATCATACTATAAAACAAATCAAAATTAATGTATCTTGATCAAAGTAACTTGCAACTTGCTGCAACAATTAACTGAAACATAAATCTTTTCAACGAATGTAGTTTGATTTGGTCAATTAATGGTAAGGAACTTTTAACTACCGTAGTTGAAAAAAAAATCAACTACGGTAGAATTTTCAATATTTCTACCCCATAAACACAAAATATAAGACCAAAATCACATGCAATTAGTTACAAACATCCAAAAAATACAATTAACCACCACAACAACTGTTGATGCAAAACAACCTCAGTGTTTATGTAAACGCTGAATTTTTGCCCTATTTGTATAATCAATATTGTAACATTTGATTATCTTTTTAGACTAGACTATAACTTGATTCAGTTAATGATGTGATAGGCGATAGCACACATAATTTATTCTCCACAAAGTTTCTCATTCCTTTTCATTTCCAATTCTCCTCAAAAACGTCCCTTTATGACCATTTCTACTTTAAAAGTTGTCGCTTTCCACCATTTTCACATGTATAGGCTCACTCTTTCGAACAATATTTTTTCATAGATTTCCGTTGTCTAAAGCATTCAGTAAGCTTGAAGAACACTCTATAAGATTTCTAACAAGACTTGAATGACATTAATCGGAGACAAAACGAGAGAGTTATGCCCATTTTAGGTTTATTAGTTTGCGTAGTAATTCACTCTTGTAACTAATCAGTTACACATTTGACCCAGTCCAAAATCCTTTTCTTAACCCATTTTAGACCAAACCCACCGAAAAGCCCAAAACCTACTGTTATATGTAATTGACCGGTTACATATTAAAGTCAGAAGCCTATCGCATTGGCCCGAAATAAGAAGTGCGAGTTATTGTTTAACCTGATCCTATAACCAACTGGTTACATGATTAGGTTATTATGTATAAAATCATGCAATTTTTTTCCTTTCCTTTACCAATAAGCATATTATTCGAGTTAAATTGTCATTGTTTATGGATTAATAACTATCTAATCTTTTTATTTTATTCCAAGCTCTCCAATATTATTATTTTATTCAGCCCTAAACCGCTATAAATAGGGCCCTAGTCGTTCATTATTTCTCATCGAAAATTTTCAGTGTAGATACTAGGAAATCCTTTTCGCTTCTCCTCACTTTTCTCTCTATGTACTATCCACATTATTATTTTTATTTTCCTGTTATTATTTAATTTTGTCATGTAACCTTTAATTTGACGATATTATTTGTATAATATGTAATATTTTTCTTTATTGTTTGTGCTTATTTAATATGCATTAATAGCTATCAAATTAACCTAATACTAGCAGAGATAGTTATTTTAATGGGTAAGTCAGAGGATTGTTTAATCCTCAAACTTGTAATTAACCTTACCCCCGAATCTGTTGTCAGATTCATAGGCTGGAGTCTAATTCATTTAGTTTGTTAGTTTATCTATAAAACCAACTATGACCTTTTTATTCATTATGGCCTAAATTGATTCGTGAAATTTGTATCATAATTCATTTTAATGATCCTGATGAAAAAGTAAGTAGATAAATTAGATTTGCGACTAATAAAATGAAATGCTATTCGGATTAGTAAAGTAACCGACTGATTACGTTACAAATTTGATTATGATTTCTAGGATACGAACCATATCTGACTACGGTCTTGGTTAATTAGTAAGAAGAATTTAATGCCTATTTGTAAATTAATTTTACAAATAATGAATTTCAGAGACTGTTAGTCCCGGATGCCCCTTAATTTAAATTGCCTTTTTACGCATTACGTAAATCTTTTCAACTCACATTTCATTTTAAGTAGGACAATGGAAAATTATCATTCATGATTTTTTGAGGTAACTACAGATTGACGACTCTGTTGGAGACCTACACTAAAAGTAGGTAAACCTTGAAAAAAATTAGGTTTTTTCAAGAATTAATAGAAGATAAAAATTAAATTATTTCATCTAATTACTATTTTGGGCATACTCCCTTCCCTTACGGTTTTATTTGGGTTCTCGCTTGGTTTTGTTTTCAGGTTTGAAAAGTTTTTTGAGTCCGCCAGAATCAGCCTGTTCATGCAATCTTGTACATGGGGGGAAGACTACCTATATATTTGGATCCCCGCAGACCTCATGTTCAAAGGACTATACCAAGGTCTATCATTGTTGTTGTTGTAATATTTGAGGCATACTCCATTCCAACCTACTCTTTGGTCATTTATGATAGGAGTACACAAGGGATGATTTAACTTTAAACCTCTTTTAACCTTGTTGGGAGCGGGTTTAACTCTACTTGTGGGATGCACTTACATACCTGAGCATTAGATCTTCCCTCCCACTCATGAATGTACTCTAAAGCTTCATTAAAGAGGGAAACACCCTCGACACTTTTATTATACACTCTATACAATGAAAATGCACAATGGGCGATGTACATGAGTAACAACCTTTAAACCAAGCCTATAAATTCGTTGAACAAAAATCAAGGTTTAAGATCCATCTCCACATGTATGCTATGTCTTTTATTCCCTTGTGTTGTTTATATTAATATTAGAATTGACCCTAGGATTCCCCGAATAAACTTTTGTTCGCATAGATTCATAAGAGTTATGTGGATAAGGCAAAGGAGTGTAATTCGACCCATTATACTGGCGTATATAACTCAGAGGTTACTATCAGCAACAAGGCTCGTATTTACTCAAGTATAACCAACTGGTTACAATGCTAGGCCTAAATCTACTCTATACTAGACCCACTTTGAATCTATTCGACCCTTTGTAATATTTCTTCCCCTAAAGAATATTTATATGGTTTCAACTAGTATCCGAGCCTAAAAGGTTCTGACTGCCCAATATGACTCGATCTAGTGGAAGCCCGATGAGTGTTCCCCTTTTCCTATGTGTATATTGCATTCATTTTAGGATCATATAAGGACTAGAGGTTAGCATGAAAGCTTAACAGTGGGTAAGTCTAACCCAAATCAACATACATGTGTCATATATGCATTACGACGTACCATATAGGTCCTTAAGCCATATATGCGTCAAATAGATTCAGTGTCAGAGTCGGTTCCTAGAACCTTAACTTCTATATAGGCAGGATATAAAACTGTGACCAAGCTTGAGCTCCAGATCACACAATGAGGGTAGTGAGAAATCAACAATTCACGCCTACTCTAGTACAAACTTAAGACCCATAAGACTACAACATCGACCACTAATAGCAAAGTGATCAAACTCTGAGAATGGTACTCCCCTAATTTGCTAACATTTGACTCAGATGTTTCAGAAAATGCAAGGCATTGTAGAATAAAAGCATGACCAACAACAAAGATCATTAAGGAACTCCTCAATGTTGTTTTAAAAAATAGCAGGTACTTAGTCCTTGATGATGAGTAAATCGAGGAAGAGAAGATCGAGAGAGGAGCTAAAGCATAAAAGGATCATAGAAAGAGGGGAAAGTTCTGAAGAAAAAAGAGACATGAGAAAGTTTCTACAAGAATGGAAAAGGTAATCGTCGAGGACTACACCTCTCTTAAGGAATTATGCCTATCATAGGATGGTGAGTCTATCAGAGATGCTTTGGCAGTGTTCATTGTTGTGTATGCCTACACATTTAACTAAGGGTTGTGGTTCCCTCTCCTCGATTTCATGAGCTAACTACTTAAGAGATACAATATTCCTTGGCTAAACTCACTCCTCCTTCCATGATGTCTATGATTTGAGGCTTGTCATGTGTGTTCTTAGGGGGATACGGATGGGTTATGCAGGGTTCTAGGCCCAAAGGGTGATGACCCCAATCTAATTAGGTCCACCCAGACTAGGGCGGAAGAAGCCTTAACCTTTAGGAATTCAACTAATCTACCCTAACCCAAAACAATAACAATAGGAAACAAACAGATAGTAGAGACTGAGCTATGTACCTGACAGTCTCTCGAACAAACAAGCCTCGATCAACCATCAATTCTTAAACGCATCTCTTCGGCTCTTGAATGCGTCTCTCCAGACTCCGAGTGGGAAGTCTCCAAAAAAGGAGACCTCCACAGCAGTCCACACAACACTTGTGATACCAATTGCTAGGCCGCCCGATCTCGATCTAATCGAGATCGGATGAGTATGTGGACCGTATCAAATATAGTCGATCTTTCTAACTGTAGGACCTAGAGGAATCACCCTCGTAGTTCTAAACCGGAAGCTTTCTCATGGAAAGTTTTCCCGATTCCCCAAAATCTCCAAAGAGGAGATTACCCTTAAATAGGACTAATGGAAAGGAAAGACACAATCCTATGAGCTTTATAAATATAGGGGAGAACAAAGGGGAGGAAAAGGTCATTTTTCAATGTGGGACGCGCGCGTGATGTTCACCACGGACCGTGGTACTCTACCACGGATTGTGGTGGGCAATAGAGGCAAATTTGCTACCCACAAGTCCACCACAGATCGTGGTGGCCTTGCCAGCGACCGTAGTAGCCGGTTTTCCCCAAAATCGACTTCCGCGGTTCCCCTAGTTCAATCTCGTATTGCCCTAGACCTTTTCCACATACAATTACCTTCAAGTCGCTGACTTGTGTAACCATATGGGACCAACTAATATGGATGTGATTGAACCATTCGATCACTAATTAAGTGGACTTCTAGCAAAATCATTAATCATCGAATTGACTTGGCTAGAGTACTTGGATGAAATTGAACATTGTCAGGACATTCACAACAATCTCCTAGTTTTTCCACAAGTGTTCGATTTTCAAAACTTGCTTGTTGCTTAATGTATCGGATAAGGATAAGGTAAGATAATGTTATTCTTATTAAGCCCGAATGTTTCTCGACCTCCTAGTTGGACTTATAAACCAGATGATCAACTATTGATCCATCCATGTCTGGCCATACATTCCAAGTCCAAGCTCGTCGAGTTGCTTGTGGGTCACTTACCCCTCATAGAGGGAGGACAATGTTGTCTTGTTCAACTACAAATCACCACATGATCTAAAGTAACCCAAACATCGCCCACATCACCTCCTATTATGAGAAGTTTTGGACACGCTCCAAAGTTACAATGAATCATACATAAAGTGTAAAGAACTCTGATTGAGGAATTTTCTTGAGTTTAACAGGAGCCACTTATGACATTCACAAACTTAAAGTGCTCCCACTACGGGTCAGTTTAGTAAGTGTTCTCCAACACCTTAGCCATGTGATTGACCTTGACATCCAATGCCCCATGATCATAAAACTCGATCATCATGTTAATTACATGCTAAATAATATCAATCATCATTGTCCCAACTTGATGATCGAATTAGGAACTTAGTTGACATTCGACCAGGCTTAGCAATTCCAAGTTTACCGAATGGGGCATCATAAGATCAAACATCGTCCATTCTTCCCATTTTGGACATGCTAACCTTTTGACATTCGTTCAATTCTAAACCAAAAATTGAAAAGAACACATATATTATCGATAAGCATAATATCTTTACAACTAGAAAACAGTATAACCATGAGAAGCAATTCAGTCGCATTCCCCAATGCGATTACAACTAATTGATTATTATACAAAGAGAAGTAAATCATTATGCAATCTCTAATGCATCAAAGCTTATGCCTTGGCATAACTATTATGCCATAGTTGTGCGTAACCCTTTATGCTCATCATGTGATAGGTGTTTAATATGTGACACTCATATTAGCAAGAACCTTACATATCTCATTATCACTCACTTCGAACAAGATTCGAATAACGTGATTTGCAAGGGACACGTGTATGTACTTGTTTGTGTGCCCTAGCTTGCTCAACTTGAGCAATGACGCTTGTAAACACAAATTTCTGATCTAAAATAAATAGAGACAAGAAATCAGTGAACAAATATAATTGTATTAATTTCAAATAATTTTGGGTACAATCTCTATATTAAATACAATAATGATGATCCTCTGATTCAATCTCCTTGAGTCTTGGATGAGTCGAGGGCGTAAACGCTTGATCTCGATCTCGAACGCAGGTTTAGCTGAAGTAGTTCTTGAGCTGAAGATCTTGAGCATTGATCCTTGCTTGGTAGCTAGAGGTCTTGAGCAGTAGTTCTTCAAGTTCTTGGATGCGAGGGCTTGAGTGCTTGGTCTCGATCGATGTACTAGACGAAGAAGATGACTGCAGTCCTTGATGTGAAGAACAGAAGTTGTTGAACTAGCAGACGTTGATCCTTGGCACTTGGGAGCTGGAGGTCGCTTGTAGTTCGATCTTCTGAAGGCTTTGTAGGTCTTGGTGAAGAACTCTGAAGCAGTTCTTGATCTTGATGTGGTAGAAGCTTGAAGACTCGATCTTGAGCTTTTGCAGACTTCGATCCTTGACGCTTGGTAGCTGGAGACTGCTGGCCGTTTGATCTTCTGCAGCCTCTGGAGTGCAGAATGCCGAATGACGTCGGGGGTAGACTGCAGAGTGTGCTGAAAATGAGGGGGAGGACCCCTTATTTATAGGCTCTGGAGACCTAGGATTGCTTAGGGTTTGTGTCAGCTTTGGGCTTGGGCCCAAATTAATTAATCATCCCTTTATTTAAAATAAAGAAATAATTACTATTTTCTGCATCATAATTGACACGTGTCATGATGTTATTGGCCATAATGCATTTCCATTTAAAATTTAATTAAATGGACCGCCGAAATCAATTTAACATGTGGCAGCTTGAGATTGGCCAAATAAAAATTAATTTATTTTCCACGTGTCATTTTCTTATTTGCTGACAATTTTCTTATTTGCCGACAATTTTCCACAAGTCAATTTAACATGTGGCAGCTTGAGTCAGCCGCGGACACGAATTTGAGTGTTTGTAGCGGTTGGGTCTCGAATATTTATCAAATCCATGCCTTAAAAAATATACAACCTATGACTGCTATTTTCTTATTTAGGGCCTTATCATTCATCAATTTGGACCATGATGGACCCTTTTATGATCCGTGTTTGGCCTCCCTAAGCAGCGCCTTTTTCAACCTCAGCTCCATTTTTTTTTTAATTTTTGAGTGGAAGTTGGTTCAAGTGCAACTTCTTCAGAATCCTACCTCTTATTATTCTACTGAAATAGTTTGATTGGATAGTTTTTTTTTTTTTTTTTTTTTCAGGAAGTTGGAATCAAAGTTGGACTCAAAGACCCAACCTATTAATTAGTATATAAAGGGGTCTTCATGCTAGACGTCGTCCATCTGCAACCGCTCTCCATCCTCTCTGAAATTCTTTTCTTTTATTTGTTGGATTTTGGTGGATGTTGTTGATGATCTTGAACTTTAGGCTGAGCAATTTAGCCTTCATATCATCATAAACTCTGTTGTCAAACACTGATGAATCCTCTTCCAATGCTTTTTTTTTTTAAATGATGTTCCTCAACGTGGTGGCCTGGAGAGTGATTTCTTGTTCGACACCGTCATTGAATCCGACGGGATTAGGGATGACGATCGGGTACTGATGATATCAGCCAGTACTTCTATTGCATAAATTTTGAACTGATAAATTCCTCTCAAAATTTTAAATTTGATATAGAAATTTGCAGCAACGAAGTCCCAAATCAACGTCGCTTCTATATCGTAGTAGTCCATCAATTCAATTCGAAGACATCTCCATAAATTTTCCTTTTGTTTACTTACTTGGTGGGCCTCCACCTATTTTTAATGGATGATTGTATTTGTGCATGAACTCCCTTTTTCTTTAATGCGACATCTGGTAGCTATACATCATCTAACATATGCATTTTTTTTCTTTTCTCTTTTTTTTAGTTGTTGGTGGTCCCCACATAAAGGAATTACTATGGAAATTAGAAATCTTGCACAATACACTCATTATGCACAAATAG
The DNA here is from genome assembly GCA_029582165.1 of Portulaca oleracea. Taxonomy (NCBI): domain Eukaryota; kingdom Viridiplantae; phylum Streptophyta; class Magnoliopsida; order Caryophyllales; family Portulacaceae; genus Portulaca; species Portulaca oleracea. Next base: position 20,252,407 of record CM055890.1, read on the forward strand.
TGCACGTGAATATAAATGTAATTATGCACAAATATCCCTTTTTAAAACTTTCCCTTTTAGCTTTATTTGGGATAAAACTTAATTATAAATGTAATTGACAATTGATTTTCCTTTTTTGTGTGTGTAGGGACTTAAGAGAAATTCACTTTGACTGCTACTGCTTTCTTGAGGTTGATCTGCGTCTTCTCCTCTTTCATAGATTACTCCTCAGCGACGTTCTGATGTATTAGACATCTTGATGTGTCTCTTTTTAGAACTGACCTGGGTCGACAAAATCATCGCCTTTTTGCAGATGGAATACTCCTCAGCGTACTAACGCAAAGTTGCCCAAGACAACTCTCTTCAGAACTGTCTGGGTTGACTGGGTCATCATCTGACCTTAGGTGGAACACTCCTCAGCGTACTGACGTAGAGTGGTCACAGACTTACTCTCTTCAGGACTGTCTGGGTTGACAGTGTCGTCGCCTCGGCTTCTTCCTTAGATTACTCCTCAGCGTACTGATGTAGGGTAGTCCTAGACTACTCTCTTCACGACTGTCTGGGTCGACAGTGTCGTCGCCTCAGCTTCTTCCTTTAATTACTCCTCGGGGACGTTCTGATGTATTAGACATCTTTGAGGTGTCTCTTTTCAGAACTGACCTGGGTCGACGAAGTCATCATCGGGTTTACTCCCTTGGCTGGTAGCATAGAGTTGTCCTAAACACCTCTCTAAAAAACGACAGTACAGTTAGGGTCGACTGGATCATCGCTTCACTTTAGGTGGATAACTCCCTTGGTTCTTTGGCGCGAGTTGTCTGAACACCTCTCTAAAAACGACAAGAGATCGTGGTCGATCGGGTCATCGCCACGGAACACTCCTCAGATCTTGACGTAGAGTAGTCACAGACTTACTCTCTTCAGGACTGTCTGTGTCGACTGTGCCGTCATCATGTTTACTCCTCGAGGACGGTCTGATGTATTAGACATCTTCGAGGTGTCTCTTTTCAGAAATGACCTGGGTCGACGGACGTCATCGATCATCGAGTTTACTCCTCGGGGACGTTCTGATGTATTAGACATCTTTGAGGTGTCTCTTTTCAGAACTGACCTGGGTCGACGGAGTCACGACCTCATTGCAAGTGGGATACTCCTCAGTTTACTGACGTAGAGTAGTCCTAGACTACTCTCTTCGGAACTGTCTGGGTCGACTGCGTTGTCATCTCCACTTTCGTGGGCTACTCCTCCTGGACTTTTTGCCGTCCACGTTCTGTGAAGAGCGAACTTGAATTCTCCTTTGAGGCATGATGAGCCAGTCAGAATTTCTTCTAAAGATCCACGATAAGCCACCTAATCTGTCTTCGACTACAAGCGTCATCGATTGATAGAAAAGACACTGTCATCTAGCATGCCCCCAATATTGATCTGAATGAGACATCGATGTCGCCAAAAAGAGTCTACTCCTTAGCCAAAGGAGTGCGCCGCTGATTTGAAGGATAATGACATCGTCTGGGAGCGGAAATCGACCGACACGATTACGATGCCTCCCGCTGCATGCTTGAAGGAAGTTCTCAACCAGCCTGAGTATTCCATTAATGGTGTTGACTTTAAGCAAACCATCGACATGAGGATCTTGGCAAGCTAGAGTGCGGCTTGAAAGCCTTCAATCATAATGACTTGGAAGTTGGTCTATTTCTTGTACTTTTGACTTGAGAGTCTTTATTGTGATGACGTAAAAGTCTATAAAATTTGATTTTGACGACTTGTTAGTTTTGAATTTGGCTGACTTGGACGTCTTCAATTTTTGATGACTTGGAAGTCGGTGGGTTTGATGACTTAAAGAGTCTTGAAGTTTGTTAACTTAAAAGTCTTTGGATTTGCTGACTTGGGAGTCGTATGCATTGTTGACATGGAAATCTCGAACTTTATTGACTTGGAAGTCGTGATTTTTTTTCCTTGACTTGTGAGTTCTTGTGTTTTGGTGATTTGAATTTGGTTGACTTGTAAGTCTTTCATTTGATCGACTTAGGAGTCGGGAGACTTGTGTTGACTAACTTGGAAGTCTTTGTTTTGTTGTTGACTTGGGAGTTAAGAGACTTGATGACTTAAAAGTTTTGAAGTTTGTTGGTTTGAAAGTCTTGAATTTTTGCTGACTTGGAAGTCTTTAATTTTTGCTGACTTGGAAGTCGATGAATCTGGTGACTTAAGAGTCTTAAAATTTGTTGACTTGAAAGTCTTTTATTTGATTGACTTGGGAGGCCTTGACTTGAAAGTCTTCAATTTTGACTTGGGAGTCTTTAACTTTAGTGACTTGAGAGTCTTTGACTTGAAAGTCTTGAACTTTGATTTGTGAGTCTTGAATTTGCTAACTTGTAAGTCCTTAAAGACTTGAAAGTTTTGGAGTTTGTTGACCAGGAAAGTCTTCAAAATTTGGTGACCTGCGATAATTTTTTTTTTTTGGTATGATTGTATTTGGGTCTAGACCCAAATTGCCTACGTACTTTAAGGGATAGGATAACCACAAGGATCAAGCCAAACGTAATTTAAAGATGGAGAAATGAAAATTTTATTTATTGATTTAGTCGTACACAGTTTATACTCTTGCGAGCCAGGAGTATTACAATGATAAAACTGAAAGGAACTAATATGCAAATGAACTGAAAATGAAATCTTCTTTTTTTGTTTTTTTTGGTGAACAGTTTAGGCTCTTGCTCGGGAGCTACATCTTCACTTTCCTAGATTTTGACTTGGGAAGAAAAGAATGTCTCCTCTTGCTCAAGCTCTTCGTTGACGTTGTTTTTGTTTTGATGGCCGGTGAAGATCACAATGCGTCTCTTCACTCTAAGAGATCCTTCAGTCTTGACCTCCAACGTTGAACAACGCTTCATGCGAGATGGGATGGTGCTTTGAACTTCGTTGATGACTCCAAGGCGGCTGAATACGGAGCTCTTTTCCTGGTCGGCTTGTGAGTTTTCAATCTCTTCAACTTGTTTGATCTTTGACAACACAGAAGACTTTGATGTCGAACCACCCTTAATCCCGCTGAAGATCGAGGTTTTGCGCTCTCCTCGACACCCTATCCGCTCAAAGACAGAAGTTTGTCTGTGGGAAGCTGACAATCCCAACCTATCGAACACGGAGAGTTTTGACTTAGGCTGATACTCCATTCTTTCGCTCACATCTTCTTCCTCAATCTCGAAGCAGGAGGCCATGTTCACAGCGGCAACTTTGTTAACTTTCCCAAAGGAGTCCTTTGGAAAGTATTCCTCTAGCGTGACAGGAAGACGAGGGTCTCGCTTGAGCAACTTAGCTGAACAACCGACTTCTTGTTTCTCGATGACTTCAAGCCTTTTCTTCTCTGCTGAAGGTTGAAGATTTCTCCTTCTCCTTTGCTGCCTTCGAGGTGGTTGTGTTTGGACTTCCCGTTGCCCCCTAGACTTCCTTCGAGACACCGAGCTCCATCTTTCCTCTTCACCAAAAGCTTTTGAGACTTGCTCATGTTTAGGCTCATCTTGAGAGGCATAGACTAGCACAGGAAGGGGAACTGGTTTTTGACGTCCAAACTGGATCATCAAGAATTCCTTCCTTTCGGCTAGAATCGGTTGTGCTGAGACGTAATTGGCTTCGACATTATCATCCAAGTCCAATATTATCTTTCCTTCCTCAGCTAGCTTCATAATCTTCTCCTTGAGCGTAATGCACTTCTCAAGAGGGTCACTAACTACCCTATGATAGCGACAATATCTTGGATAAGTGGTTCTTCCCGCTTCTTCTGGCCTCTTTGGTTGTGGTAGTTCAATAACTCCTGTCTCTAGCAAGTCATCGAGCATTCTTGACAAATCTGAGTCTGAAAACGAGTACTTCTTGTCTTGAAGCTCCTTCAGTGTAGGACACTTACTTTCAGCTTTTTTTGAGAAATTAACTATCTTCCTTTTTGGTTTGGGTTTGGCAGAGATTCACACCGGCTCACACGTTGAAATAGCCATGGACTCCTCTGTTGAAACCTTTGACGACTTGTCGTTCTTCTTATACACACTGCCATTCCTGGATCCAGATGAAGAGAAGGATCTTCCTTGTCGACTTGCGATGGTTATCTCCATATCATACGCCTTAGTTGCCAACTCCTGAAAGGTTTTCGGCTTGACCATCTTGAGGACGTAGAGCAAATACCAGTGCATACCTTGAGCGCACATATCGACAGTTGAAGCTTCGGTGAGGCGATCCTTGCATTCAAGACTAAGGGCCCTCCAGCGATGGATGTAATCAAGGACTGGCTCACCTTCCCACTGTTGGGTGTTTGTCAACTCTGTCATGCTGACAACTCGTTGAGTGCTGTAGAATCTGTTGAGAAACTCATGCTCCATTTGTTCCCAACTGTTAATAGATTTAGGCTCTAACTCCGTATACCAATCGAATGCGATCCCTCTCAAAGAGCGAACAAATTGCTTGACTAGTCGATCTCCTTCCATACCGGCATTGCTATAAGTTTCAATAAAGTGAGCGATCTGCTGCTTAGGGTTACCCTTCCCATCAAATTGATTAAACTTTGGGGGTTGATATCCTTGTGGCATTCGAAGGGCGTCGATCCTCTTCGTGTATGGCTTCATGTACAAGTGAGTCTTGTTTGATCTCTCTCCGAGTTGAGCGCGCACTGCATTTGCCACCAAGTTTTGAATCTACTTCACAGTCAGTGATTCTAAAGATGAGTTACTCTTCTTGTCTTCCCCATCGCCATCACCTTTGGAAGACTCTTTGTCAGATTCCTCTTTGTCAGAATCTTCATCGGAGTCTTGATACGGGTGCTTTTCTATCTTCTTTGTCAGTTTTGCGATCTGCTCACTTTGTTCGTTGATCTTCTTGTCTTTCTCTTCACTTTCCATGGCGAGCCTGTTTAACATAGCCTCAAGTTCAACTATCTTTGCTTCCATGTTGACAGCCATCACGTCGCTTGGATCGAAGGTCGAATTTGACTTCTTGGAGAAAGAGATGAGAGGCAGAGACGTCCCACCGAGCGTGCCAAATTTGTAAACACAAATTTCTGATCTAAAATAAATAGAGACAAGAAATCAGTGAACAAATATAATTGTATTAATTTCAAATAATTTTGGGTACAATCTCTATATTAAATACAATAATGATGATCCTCTGATTCAATCTCCTTGAGTCTTGGATGAGTCGAGGGCGTAAACGCTTGATCTCGATCTCGAACGCAGGTTTAGCTGAAGTAGTTCTTGAGCTGAAGATCTTGAGCGTTGATCCTTGCTTGGTAGCTGGAGGTCTTGAGCAGTAGTTCTTCAAGTTCTTGGATGCGAGGGCTTGAGTGCTTGGTCTCGATCGATGTACTAGACGAAGAAGATGACTGCAGTTCTTGATGTGAAGAACAGAAGTTGTTGAACTAGCAGACGTTGATCCTTGGCACTTGGGAGCTGGAGGTCGCTTGTAGTTCGATCTTCTGAAGGCTTTGTAGGTCTTGGTGAAGAACTCTGAAGCAGTTCTTGATCTTGATGTGGTAGAAGCTTGAAGACTCGATCTTGAGCTTTTGCAGACTTCGATCCTTGACGCTTGGTAGCTGGAGGCTGCTGGCCGTTTGATCTTCTGCAGCCTCTGGAGTGCAGAACGCCGAATGACGTCGGGGGTAGACTGCAGAGTGTGCTGAAAATGAGGGGGAGGACCCCTTATTTATAGGCTTTGGAGACCTAGGGTTGCCTAGGGTTTGAGTCAGCTTTGGGATTGGGCCCAAATTAATTAATCATCCCTTTATTTAAAATAAAGAAATAATTGCTATTTTCTGCATCATAATTGACACGTGTCATGATGTTATTGGCCATAATGCATTTCCATTTAAAATTTAATTAAATGGACCGCCGAAGTCAATTTAACATGTGGCAGCTTGTGATTGGCCAAATAAAAATTAATTTATTTTCCACGTGTCATTTTCTTATTTTCCGACAATTTTTTTTTTACCTCCTACAACGCTAAAAGGAATCCGTGGATATTTTTTTGCGTCTTTCAAACTCTAAATATCCGATGGATGGAGAATTTGTTGGGGTTTACTTTTTAAAATGCTTTAAGGATTACTTGTACATTTTATGAATAGTATATTGTAAAATCATCTTCCTTTTACTGAGTGTATTTCATAAATAATTGTAATGCCCCGGCCCCTCTCGGGACGCAGACATTACCGATAGCTACTTCAAGGATCACTGACTAGTACCACAAACCACCACGAGTCTTGCCAGCTTGCTTTGTCTTCGCTCACACGCTGCATAGGAAGGTATTCGAGGAGGTCACCCATCCTAAGACTACTCCCAGCCAAGCACGTTTAATTGAGGAGTTCCCAACGGATGAGCTAGCATAAAAGAAGGTTCACCTTGGTGATATATAAGTAGTCATTTCAATCCCTTTATGACACACTTAACCATATATCCGAGGTGTTAAAATCACCCCCACTTAAGTGCACAATGTCCTCGTTGTGCCTCAATCCACTCCATAATCTTTGCCTCTCTAGGTGACCGCCCATGGACCTTCCGTCCACTGGCGCAAATCACGGTCGCGGGTTGGCTCTAATACCATCTGTAACGCCTCAGCCCCTCCCGGGTCAGGACATTACTAAAATTTGCTTCAAGGATCGCTAACTAGCCCCACAAATCACCACGAGTCTTTCTAGTGTGCTTTTTGTCCTCACTCACACGTTGCTTGGGAAAACTTCCCAAGAGGTCACCCATCCTGGGACTACTCCTAGCCAATCACGCGTAACTGAGGAGTTCCTAACGAATAAGATACCATAAAAGAAGGTGCACCTTGGTGATATAAGTAGTCATTTCAATCTCTTTGAGCCACACTTAACCATATATATATCCAGGGTGTTACAATAATTAAACTAAACTTTAAGAGTGAACATCCGCTTGTTGCAACTCCCTAGGATTAATTCAATTTGTTTAAGAAATGTTAGGCTCTTAAGAAGGTAATTTATGCAACACTATTTTAAAACATGTAAAAGCACCTTGAAGTTACATCAGTTCATTGTAAAATCATGATAAACATGATTTATGCAATCCCGGTATGTTTTGGTTTGAAAGGAGTTGCCAACCAAATTTTTAAGGAGAAAAGCTAATACAAAACCGAAAAGAAAACAAAGAAAGACTTCGCCTATGAACCAAGAAGTGCATTCGAGGGTAAGGTTACAAACTTAAAAGGTAAAGACCTTTGAATCTGCCTCTCACTTTAGAAAAGACTTTACTAAAAGTTTGAAAGTGTGCTTTTAATAAAGTTTGGAAGGGAAGTAAATTTAAATTTTGCATGATTAATTCATTAAACATGCAAAAAGAATGAATAATTTACAATATGTACAAGAGCTTTTTACATTAGAAGATAAACACAAAAAGAGTACCTATATAATATTTTCAAGGGGCACCTTGCCTAACTTTGCTTGAACACTTGATCCTTGCACTTGATGAAACTTGATTGAAGATTGACACACCTCCTTTGTTGATGCAAAATGGAGCCAAAGTTTAGGTATGAAAAAGGTATGAAAAAAAGCTTTTTATAAGGAAATTTTATGGGGTATTGAGTGTGTTTTTAGGATGGTTTTAGCTAGGGGTTTTTGGTGTTTTTGGGTGGTTTTGTGTTTAAGCTTAGGAAAGGGATAAATAAGGAATGAAAATGAAGTTAAGAAGAGTATATGAGATTAGGGAGAGGATGTAAGAAAGGTGAAGTTTAAGTAGAGTATATGAGATTAGGCTTTGGTTTTGATGATGACAATTCAATGCCAAAAGACTTCATCGAGCGTAATGTTGATAATTTTGAAGCCATTTCGGCTTTGGTTTTGATAATGGCAATTCAATGCCGAGAGACTTCACCGAGCGTGATGTCGATGGCTCTAATACTGTTTACGCTTTTATTTCCTGCAAATTGCAAGCATTTTATCAATTTTAAAAGAATTAACTTTCAGCTCGGATGATTTACCTTGATTTTTAACTACATTTTAGGCTTTGGAAATTACATGTCTCGAGGTTTGATCTTTCAACTCTTGGAAAGGATCAATATGCATATTAGATGCATAATGGTCGAACCATCTTAGGACCATGCAACATGGTCATGGGAAACACGCATGAGGAAGAGGACAAAATCCACTCCAAAGGCCGACCAACATTTAATAAAAGGAACCTTTTTATCCTTTTTTTGATGCAGCTTTTGCAGGGCATGCAGGAGGCCGTTGAACACAATTATTGTGGTCTTTCTTGGAGGTTGATCGACCTTCAACTTCTCCTATTGACAATTTGCCACGTGGCCATGTGGGTCATGCTTGTTTAGCTTATAATTAAATGTCGAGCTCAAGCTGCGTGTTTGCTCATTCATCTCGTTCGAGCATTCACCATCTTAGCTCTCTTCTTTGTCTCTCTACAATTCTTCTTTTGTGTTTGTGTTTTTGCTCCTTTATTCAAGAAAGAATGGCTTCTTAGTTGAGAGTTTGCCGTCGTGCTACCCAACCAGTTGTTCAAGAGCATCCATATGTGAGGACAGTGTAGCAAGAGTACCCTAGTAGAGAGTTCACACATGCACAATTGGTTTTTCACCAAAATGAACATGTTTGATTTTTCATTTGCACGTTTTGGTACACTTCTTCCTTTGGGAGCTTGAATTCACAGCATGTTATCCTTGTTGAAATGATTTGCATGTTATTGCTTGTTTTAGCACTTTAAGTTGAATTTAAAGTAGATGGTTCTCTAAATTTTGCTTTACGCCCGTAGACGTCCTTTACTTGTTATTGCATAAGTTTAGAATTCCACTGGGGAAAACTTGAACTTCGTTTCTTGACTGCTTGACCATAGGATCGATGTGTCCCCTAAGATATGTGAGAGTTTTCAAAGTGTGGTAGACCCGATTAGGGACCCACAGATAGGTGCCTTTTATAGGTCGACCATAATGGAGGTAGGATTTGGACCCTTTTTCAACTGCTTAGAGATATGGAGGACCCGTGAAAGAAGGATTTTTGGTCGTGCTATAGTGGAACATTTTTGGGACACCACCAATTCATTCCATCTCCCAGTTGGTGAGATATTGATCATGCCACTGGACTTCGTGATAATCAGGGGGCTCAGTTGAGGTGGCCAACTACCAGAGTTTAGGAGAGAAGTAGACCCTCTAGTGATCGAGTACTTGCGACCTGCCTCTACGTTGGCGAGTCGGAACAGTGTTGAGGTACACCCACTTAGTGGCAACCTTGAAGAGTCCAAATTGCGGCGCTTCCTCTTCCTCTGCGATGATTCCTTTGTCTAGCGCATTTCATCAACGCCACCATTTTTGCTAATCGTGGGGACACGATTACTCTTTTCTGGATGCATCACCTCCTGGATTACAATGGACTGATAAGATTGAATTCAGCGGCTTCCAGTTACGCCCATCTGGCGAGAGGGATGGGAGTTGCCTGTCGCGCCACCGGTGCTGATACATGGGGAGTAGCCTTTAGCGAGCCTTGGAGTTATGCTCCTCGACATATTTTAGTAATTTTTGTGTTTTGCAAAAACTCTTTTAGTCTCATTGAGGTCTTTTCTGTGGTGCAGGTGTAGACTTTTGAGTACTAAACTCCAGTGATTACGGACTGTCCTGACTGGTACATTCCCGCTGCTCGAAAATGGGTGAATGCTAAGTTGTACCATCATCTGAAATTCTACTTTAAAGACTTGACCGGTCTTCGGAGGATTATTAACTTATTAAGGCCGGTAAGGACCCATTCTTCCTTCTTCTTGCTTATCACCTTGATGTTTGGCTTTTAATAACATTGTGCTTGTAGGAAGACATCCCCGATTCCCTTGGGATGACTTCCGATTGGAAGGTTTGCATTTTGATCTAGAGGAGGTGAGGTAGGCCAGCTGTCACGTCTCCAGCTCAAGGGTCCTTCTGGTCCGATATTCTATCTAGGAGAACATTTTTTCTTTCAGCATACCGGGGAATGGCCACCTTGAGTACCCGTAGATCCTCCCTAGCTCATTTTCGATAGACAAGCCTTGACTCGGGATGAGATCGATCGTCTCATGATCGGTGAGGAAATGAGAAAAGAAAGATGAGGCTAATTTTGATAAAGCATCTGCCTGTTTATTATGAGATCGTGGTGAAAAGACTGAAGAGTTGAAACCAAAGTCCGAACAGAAGCCCCTATACCTAACAAGATTAAGTGAATGCCCAAAATTATAGTCATTTTATTTCCTGCTGATGGATTAGTTATACCTACTGACAATTTGGAGGAAGTAGTGGCCCGCCATAGGGAACACCTAGCTTTTGCTCGGGTACATCTCCTGCTTTTCCTGATTATCCTTTGTGCTTTTGAACTTTTACTAACAACTTTGTTTGTTTGTAGCTAGGAGGATATTATGATCCTCTCCTTGACCAGCATGCAAAGGATCCCGAGAATGAGGAGGACGAGGAACTACTGCTTGGATTCATTTGCCTCATACCTAACGGGCATGAATTGCTGCAATTCTATAATAAGAATATTGTTTTCTCATATTTTGCTTGTAAATTAAAATTAAAATTAAAACTAGAAGTACAAGTAAACATAAGAATAAAAATACAAGTAAAATTAAAATTAAAACTAGAAGTACAAGTAAACATGAGACTGCCGGCAATGTCGCGGCGATGTCGCGCGATCTATGCGGCATTTACCGATTACGCGCGATCGTCGGCAAGCGGCTGACGGTTTCTTGCGCAGGCGTGCGGCATGCATGTTTTCCTGAATTTTTCCGGAAAATTCGATTTTTAACAAAATTTACTAAAAAAAAAAAAATTTACAAACTAACCTCCTCCTCTTCAGATGATTTGTCACATTCCCTTGACATTTTAGATTCAATTTCAAAAATCAAACACAATTTTATAGATTTTAGAGAGAAATGAGGTTTAGAGAATTTGAGAGGATGAGAAAGAGGAGAGAGAGAGAGGAGAGAGAGAGGCCCAACTAATTAGTAAAAAGGTAGGCGACGAAAATCAAAGCCCAACTAATATGGTCAAAGTAACGAAAGTTTTAATAACTATCATCTCAGATGAGATTGACTTATATCATATACTATTTCATCTCTAAATTGTTTTATCACTTGTTTGGTCTGCTAATTAAGCAACATGATTCCATGTCATCAATGGATAGTAGGTAGCCTTACTTAGTGATACACTTCTGATAAAGTAGAATAAAATTATGTAGTGTAGATGTTGCAATGATAACTTCAATCAGGTTCTTTAATTTCATTTGAGACATTCTATTATCCAACATCTTCCATATTGTCTAATTTACAGCTCCAAAAATGTTCGTTCCATTGTTGTTCTTAAAGAGGAATGATAATAGTTTAACTTTTCATTAATCCCCTGTGATAGATAAGTATAACATCTCTTGCTACCTCTTTTGAATTCTAGAATATAATAATGCAATTCTATATTAAATAATAGAAGAAAATTTTTGAATAATTATAGTGACATAATAATCAAAATTTAAAAACCTTCAATGTATAAGAATATTTTATTTTATCACATAAGGACCCTTTAATTAGTATATTTAAATTATATCATCATAATCTATAAGATTATGATTTTAATTTTTTTCATCTAATATTTAATTTTTTTTATATTGTGAAATAAATTTTGATATTCATATTTCTTATCACATCATAGAAGACGAAAGGACAAGTTAAATTATCAAATTACTTAAACATACCAACTATTGATATTATGAATTGAATTTTACAATTTATCATTTTTTAAACCAAAATTTTATTTCTCATCAAACGGATAATCACATAAATTTTGAAAAATGCAAGACATATTACTAATTGAATTATAGAATAATTTAACATATTGTATATGGTTGAATGAGTTGGAAGAAATTAATAGCAATTGGAAGGAGTAGAAAGTTAATAGTTCCAACCCAAAAGAGTAGGTGAGTACTTGAATAAAAATGTCACTCAAATTTTCATTTTAATAAAAAATGTCAATGTTTTTTGAAAACTGTCATTAATGTCACTCAACTTTTCAAAAATGTCAAAAATGCTAATGTTACCTTCTATAATAGGTTTACAGGTAAAATTTACAGCCTGTCACTGGTATTTGGACAAAATTGTCATTCAACTTTTGTAAAAAGTCAAAAATATCATTACCCTCAAAATTGTAAAAAAGTGTCACTAGCTTTCATTCATTTGAATTAATATATAAAAATACTCCAATTTCAAATGGAGATTCAATAGAAAATAAAAAAAATTTGTTTTTAAGTCATATAATTGTAATTTAATTTTTTTTACAGCTAGCATTTTATATAGTTATGTCTATTTTTTAATGTTTTCTTTGACAAATTTTATTTTATTTCTTATTTTATGCTTAAAATATTATAATAATATTCTCTGTTACACTTACCTTATTAAAATCTGCAACACACAACTTTAACATTGAATTTCTAAAATAATATATTTAAAAAAATATATAAAATAAATATATTATATGAAAACTTTTTATTACACTTAATCATCTTATCAAATGATAAAACACTCTATATTACTTGTAAAAATAATTCATTTATATACAATTATTTTGATGAGGTCATGATTGATAGAAAGGAATTGTTAAGAGTGGAATTAAGAAATAGTGGAAGTAGATCTACTTTGTTGTGAGTTGAATAGAGGTTTGGTTGATGCAGTTTTGATGGGATCCCCCCAGAAAAAAAGCGTTGTTATTGATAATTGCCAAACATGCATGTTGGTAAAATAACTTCCGCAAGTAACCAAACCCCACTTTGAATATATTTCAGTGTACGTACGTAGCTTCCTACGATTAGAAGCGATTTTCATCCAATGGCCACCTCCTCATGAGTTTCGTGCAATGCAACTTGACCAAGTTCGGCGTAAACCCATTCATTCATTCATTCATTCATTTTCCCCGCCATGTCCGTCCAGAGCTTCCATTATTTTTATGCAAAGTCAACCATGCCGCCCACCCTTTATGTTTTCTGTATTTATACTCAATTCTCTCCCTCCTCCTTTACACACATTCTTTGCACTTCTACGCTTCCTCTCCTGCAAGTCACTACTTAATTACTGGTGTAACTTTGAGGTTATATCTTTCCCTTCCTTAACAAGAAAAGGTGCCATTTTCCCACTTCTCTACATAATTCCTTTATTTTTAAGCTTATTATCATCCTTTGACATTGTCCTTTGTCTTCCATTTTTCTCTTAAATAATTTGTTTGAGTACTATTATATTGCATTTTTTTTTGTTTTTTTTTATTGACGTCACCAACATGAATCTTGGCCTTTGGAGTAGGGAATATATCGAGTTTGACAGACTTGCTTTTAAAAATGATCCATGGTGCGCGGGGTTTGATTTTTCTTTTTGTTTTTGGGATTTGTGATTCTGTGGCAGGTTTTGAGTCCTATTGAAGATACCAAACTCATCAAAATGGTAATTCTGAGCGTTAGAATTAATTAATAAGCTATCAAAACAGTTGGAAAGCTAGAAAAAATAACACAAGTACGTACATTGAAAAGCTATTTATGAATAACCAGCAAATTTATGTGCGTCATTGCCTAAGCCTTGCATGATGTTTAATTATCTTGGTTGAAATTGTCTTTTTTTTTTTACCCCAGTCAAACTGTACGTAGCCAAAAAGTTTGAACCTTGCATGATGTTTATCTTGGTTGTTTACCCTTCTGATGAAAGACAAAGGGGGGTGCTTAATGTCTTAGTAAATTAGTTGGATGTGTTAGAAAAAGGATTTGCAGAACTGATTTACTATGGCTTGTTTTGTGGGTAATTTAGTTGGCTTATGTATTTAATTTCATTTATGATTCAAAAGTTACCACACTGGACTACTGGAGAGAGATACCATATATGTAGCAAGAAGAAATGGGGGTGCAAGTGTAGGCAATGCAGAAAACACTATGCCACTCCACATTCACGGCGACAAAACTGGCTTTTTAAATGTTTATAGAGAGGCAAACTATATGACGCATTGTTTGTAATCATTTTTTTAATTGGAAATTCAGGCATAACACTTGTTGAGGACCATGTGAGTTGGATGCATTCCTTATGGATTCTTTGTTTAGTTTGCAAAAGTAAATTATGTTGCTGCAGTTATATATAAACCCCTTTATTCATGTCCTGATATACCTGAAAAGCAACAACGTCGACACGATCAGCACCTCTTCTTCAAACTAACCAACCCTCTCTTCATTTCCTGTCATCGCAGTATCTTTCTCGCCTTGCTTCAAGGTGAAACGTTTTTTGAATTCCTTACTCTAGTTGGTGATGCAAGCTTCTCCTGCTTGATCAATGGTAATGTTACATTGATCTCAGGAGGCGCCACGGCCACGTACTCTGTAACACAGTATAAATAACAGCTGATATTCAGGTAACTAGTTCAGGCCCTTGTATCCGCGTACATTTGGTGAATGTCTACATATTATGATTGAATATGAAGAAACTAAGGTTTGTGCATATTGGGCTGTTTTTGCAGATTATTCTAATTTTGTAAACAATTCAGGAGAATGGGTTTTTACAAGACTCCAAGCACAAGTGCCAAAAGTGGAGAGTTCTTGGAAGGAATGCTGAATGACTATGTGGGAGGGAAGCCGAAGCCAAAAACTCACAAGAGTGGCTCTTCTCGGCTGGTCACCACACTTACTTGTCTCCAATTCGCGTTTGCAGTCTATGCAACATTTCTTTTGTATTACATGAGCCCAAATGTCGACTTGCGTACTAAACCAGACTTTTCATGGGCAACTCGAATCGCAAGGCAGTGGAAGGAATACATCATTCCCCCTCACATTGTCAGCCACTACTTGGAATCTTCTAGTATGATTGCCGGTGAAGTCCAGCCAATTTCTCCATCGCTCATCTGTGAGCATGAGAAAATTGATTTCATGCAGAAAAAGTCGAATGATCTACAAATGATCAAGCTGAAAAGAGAACTGTATGATGAGATTTTGGAGTTCCAGAGTAAGACTGTTGGGTCTGAGACTCTGTCACAGCTAATGGCAATGCCATCTAAGTGGGATTTGAAAGGTCCTAACAGACCAAAAGTTACAGTTATCTTAAACCATTTTAAGAGAAAGACGCTTTGTGCGCAGCTGGATTCTCTGCTTCAACAGACTCTTCCATTCCACCATGTTTGGGTGCTCTCATTTGGCAGCCCAAATGAGGAGTCGCTGAGAAGAATAGTCCAGAGCTACAACGATTCGAGGATTAGTTTTGTGAGTTCAGATTATGACTTCAAGTACTATGGAAGGTTCCAAATGGCTTTACAAACTGAAGCTGATCTTGTATACATCGTGGATGATGACATGATACCCGGGAAGAAGATGCTACAGATTTTATCTCATGTAGCCGGTACAGACAAATACAAAAACTCAGTTTTGGGAAGCATAGGAAGGATTCTTCCTTTCAGACAAAAAGATTTTAGCTTCCCAAGCTACAGAAAGTTCCGCTCCAAGGAAGCAGGACTCTATTTACCTGATCCAGCCTACGATATCCTTGTTGAAAAGGTCGTCCAGGTTGACTTCCTCTCAAGTTCGTGGTTTTTATCAGCGGAGCTTGTCAAGACCCTTTTCATTGAGAACCCCATGACCTTTATGACTGGTGAAGATCTGCATCTAAGGTAACCTAATAACTCACTCCCAATCTGTCTGGATTTCAGTATAAATGCATTGAAACTTTTTCTTATTTGTGTCATATTTAATGTGCAATTTGGAGTTTATTTGGGATTTCTGGAGGTCTTGTCTCCCTGCTAGATGTCTCCTACATATATAGCGCTAACAGACTTTTGGGGTAGAATGCATAGCTTTTTCATACTTTCGGATCATTATATTAGCATCAATATCCATCAAATGGTTCTGCATTAGGAAGTAATTAAAGAAAGCTATTTTACTCTCATATCTTTTAGTTAGAGGATGTATTTTAAGATGTACTGAAATCTATTCTGAGCTGTCAATTGTCCTTAAAATTTAAGGTCAGCGAGCACTCATTCTAACATGCTTGAATGACCCTTTTAGCTTCATTTATCTAGATCTCCAGGGTCCATGTTTAGCTGAATCAATTCCAAGTGTGGTGATGTTGTTGTTGCTGTTTGATCGTCCATCTTTCCAAAAAAGGATTGTGAAATTGGCAGTCCAGTAACCTTATATATAGTTCATACAATATTAAATTAATTTTAACTGTTAGGTGCCCCTTATTCTTGCTTGATATGGCAATCAACCTTTCTGACGGATGCAGAATATATGTTCAGCAATTAGAATATCTTAACCTGCTGTTTGCATTTTAGATGAGCAATCCTTAATTATTTACTAGTATGCTACCTCAAGTGAAGGAGCCTATCCATACTACAAACCCAACCAACTGAAAGTTTCATTAAATAGATTGTGCCCCCACCTTGACTTACTCAATCCAATCCAAATCTATTGGATTCTAACCTATATTTTGGCCAATCATTAGTAAGGACAGTAACATAAGAAGACCCAATCTGATCTTATCACCTAAAAACCAATTAAAAAGAATAGAAGACCCAATTGAGTTACTCAATCCAATCCATATCTATTTCTTGTTCTTGTTCTGTTCTTGTTCTTGTTCTTGTTCTTCTTCCTGTGAAAATATTAAGTCTTCTATTCCTTTTTCATTTTATATATATGCGTGTATGTGTGTGTGTGATTTGTTGGGATAATTTTGTCCCTTTTTCAAGAAATGCAGTCAAAGAAGCAGCATAAGAGTTCAAACTCATCAGATTTTTGTTAGCATAACTTCGCTTCTGTTTCCCTTAGTGTTTTTCCCCCCCCCCAAAAAAAAAGTCTACCAAAAGTGGTCCCATACAGAAAAATTCTGCAAGGAGGGGTATGATATGCAAACCTTAGCTAAGACCAAGCTCAAGGAATTCACCTGATCCTATAAGCTCAAAACATGATAAATCCATATTGGCCATATGTGAGCATGATCTAATCAGAACATATTGGTGGTGCATGACATTGATCTCTGTGGTGTAGTTAGGCCTTTCACATAATGATGGATTTGGAAACAAACAGATTCTGTGAAGTTTGGTGGCCACTATTCCTATGCCTATTCTTCTTGAACCGTTTCTCTTGTTTGACATGTACACTAGTGTATTCTTGCCGAACATTCCTATTCTTCTTTTAGTGCTATGTCCACTTCCCTGTGTTTCCCTCTACGATTTTACCCTTTCAGTCTAATTCCTTGGGTTTACTTGCAGCTATCAACTTCAAAAGTACAGAAATGCGGGCTCCTTTGTCCTACCAGTTGATCCAAAGGATAAGGAAACATGGGGAGACAGTGAACACCGGCTAGCTTATGTGTCCGAGACAACTGTTATCTTCAAAGATATCGTTCAAGTGAGAGATGATCAATGGTGGAGAGCTCTTGCTAGTGGTTATGTCACACAGTGGGCTGCAATGTATCCTCAAAAGATCGATGCTCTCTTTTATGCCCACTCGATTGATGAAGTTAAGGTCCTTGCCCCTCTTCTTGAGAAGTTTAGGTCTACAGTTGGCAAGAAAGCCTACATTGTTGTCTCTGGAGGCCAATACTGTCCTTGTGAGAAAGCTGCTGCTGCTCTGAAATGGCCCAATTCTGTTTGTAAGGAGAGACGATTCAAAATATTTGACCTAGAAGTTGGTGCTCTCTCTGGGATATCAAACTCTGAGGTTCCTGTTGTGCAAGCTGTTTATGCTAGCATGAAAGGGCTCATCAAAATTCACAACCCCAGCGTATTGATCGCTGTGAATGACATTGATTCAAACGTGAAGAAAGCTCTGAAAATGGCGATGGAGACTAGTAAAAATGATTCTGCATTCATTCTTCTTCCGAGACAGTCAGTGCCAAAGGTCCTTTGGATGGCTGATCTTAGATCTACTGCTTTGCCAAGTAATCCTCTTTCCTAAACTGATACCTTTCTCTCCTTCTACTGTATAAACAAAAATGGGTTTCTGTTCAAAGTTTAAACTGCTTTCTTATGATGGTGTGTGTTCTGCTTGCAGATTGGAACAAAATGAGGATTTCTGTCAACATCATAACCCAGAACCGAGTGCATTCGCTGACAAGACTTCTGAATTCTCTAAGCAATGCCTACTATTTGGGGGATGACATCCCAATCACGTTTAACGTGGACAGCAAAGTGGATGAAGATACCATAAAGATGGTGAGCACATTTGAGTGGCCACACGGGACAAAAACTCTGAGGAGGAGAATCATCCAAGGGGGGCTGATTCGTGCTGTGAGTGAAAGCTGGTATCCATCTTCAGACGACGACTTTGGTCTCTTACTGGAAGATGACATCGAAGTGTCCCCATACTATTACCTGTGGATCAAATATGCACTGTTAGCGTACCACTATGACCCACAAGTGTCTCTTCCGGAGCTGTCTTCCATCTCTCTTTACACGCCCCGTTTGGTGGAAGTGGTAAAGGAGAGACCCAAGTGGAACGCGACAGAATTCTTCAAAAGGATTCATCCAAACACACCGTACCTCCAGCAGCTCCCGTGCAGTTGGGGGTCTGTTTTCTTCCCCAAGCACTGGAGAGAATTCTACGTGTACATGAACATGCGTTTCACAGAGGATGCCAAGAAAAACCCGGTCCAAATCCCCAAGTCGAGAACAAATGGTTGGCAAGCTTCATGGAAGAAGTTCTTGATAGACATGATGTATCTAAGAGGGTACGTAAGTCTGTATCCGAACTTCCCAAACCAGGCTAGCTTTTCCACCAATCACATGGAGCCTGGAGCCCATATCAGTGCCAAGGACAATGTAGTCAGGCACGACAAGGCTGATTTTGAGGTTCCCTTGCTGCAAGACGATTTCAGAAACTATTTGCCAAATGGGAAGTTGCCCCCGGCATCACGACTGCCGTCTGTAAACCTGTTCAACCAGGCTGTCTCACTCAAGGGATTGAAGGCAGCAGGGGCAAAGCTTAGGATGGATGTCATAAATTGTACTGAAACACAGGTTGTAACTGTACATCATGACACAGGGCTTCCACACCAGTGTGCCAACTTCTGATGACACTCAATTTCCCTTTGTCAATAGTAACTCTCTTTCTTCTTTTTACAGGATTCATTCATCAATAGCTACCCAACATAAATGATGGGATTCACATTTGTTTTTTTGGTTCTTACATCTAGTTCATCTTTATTAAAACGTTACAGGGCATGAAAGTTGCCCTCTTTATTAGTCAGCCTACATGAAACTGAAATTAATCAAAAATGTCAAGTATTCTTTCTTCAGATGTTGCTCTTTTACCCTCTCCCTTTTATCTAAAATCTGTTTACGCATTTTGTTTTTTGTAATTTCGTTTCCAATTTTTTATTTATTTGTTTGTTTTGCGTTGGCTATTGACCACTTAACTCGCCCATATTGCAATTTAGCATATGCTCTTGGAGCATGTACTCCAGATTTGGTCATTGTTCATTCTTAATAATATAATTGTTTACTCATGTTGGATAATTTCAAGTGTATGATAAGATTAGTGACTCGGTTTTATCTAAGTTAACTCATAAGATGAGCTATTGGGTATAAGGAAAAGTCGGGCAGACTTTTCGGGACTTGATTGGCCCTACTAACGGGTATGTGTTACCAAGCAAGGAGGTAACTTTGATAATATTTAGTCAGTTTTATGCATGGATAGTTTAAGCATGCGTTCATACATCTCATCTATATCCACCCTATCCAAGTGCCTCTTCATGGCTTATAAATAGGGTGGATATGATATTATGAGTTAGTAGTAAAGTTATGTAGAATTGTTGGATAATTTCAAGTGTATGATAAGATTAGTGACTCGGTTTTATCTAAGTTAACTCATAAGATGGGCTATTGGGTATAAGGAAAAGTCGGGCAGACTTTTCGGGACTTGATTGGCCCTACTAAGGGTAACACGGGTATGTGTTACCAAGCAAGGAGGTAACTTTGATAATATTTAGTCAGTTTTATGCATGGATAATTTAAGCATGCTTTATACATTTTATGAGTGGATAATAATGAATTAATTAATTATTATCTAAATTATCCAAAGATGACAAGGATAAAACTTATCCATATGACATGGATAAATCTTATCCATATCCACCCTATCCAAGTGCCTCTTCATGGCTTATAAATAGGGTGGATATGATGTCATTTCAAGAGGGTTATCAAATGGTGCCAAGTCTAAGAATTCCATTTGCAAGTTCTTGACATATGATCCATCATATTCATTCCAACGAGAATCCCATCTCCTTGGTTTTTGGTGGCCACAATCTCTAAGGTTGACATGAGAGTATGTGTCTAAGTTCCTACAAGGCGAGTGTTTTATCCTGCAGACTATATACGACAGTTATATAAGTCGAAGGAGAGAAGGTATGCCTTCGACTCACTTGAATACCCGAGTAAATTCCCATCCTACACCGATTTTACATCAACAGTCTTCGACTTATATAACTATCGGGTTTGAGTGGGGGGCATGACGAAGATCACGATCAAGTAAGGAGATATTCATGGATGAATTTGATGGTTACAAGCTCGGTCGATTAAGTCACAATCATGAGATAAGTATAAGTTTTTATTTTGCATGCCATTTATATCATGTTCTGGGATGAGTTTTTATATTAAGATGATGGGCAAAGAACAATCATGCATGCTTAATTGATGATCAATTGGACAACAATCTCATGATTGCATTGCATGTTTAGTGTCCTTCTTCAAGGGTTGATAAGATCAGATTGTTATTTGGATAACTACCTTTAACTACCTCATAGTTTTATCTATGGCATGCATGAAATGTCTAGATGAGTAAGGGACACATACATATGTGTATGTGACGCATGACAAAGTCGTATGTTGTTTGTGATTGATAAGTATATTATTCATAAATTTTTTGGGTATGTGATTATCAAGTTTAAGTTGTATGATTATACATGTTATATCCATGTTATAATTTATGATGTTGCGTGATTTTTACAATACATATGTTAAGTTACGTAGACTAATTTTTGATCATGAGATAAGTTGACAATATGTAAAATATTGTTTTATTTGATTACAAGATGATCATGTCATAAGTGTTAGTCTATGAATTATTTAAGTGATATATGTATTGTTCAAGTATGCATGTTCAAGTATAAGTTTTGCTACAAGAAAAGAAATGTATATTTTATGTACATTTGAAAAGATTATAAGTCCATGACTATGTTATTATAGATGGATTTAATTAAGTTTAAATTGGCCAAGTGTATGATTTTAGATCCATGGTTATTTATTTTGGATATAGTCATGAAGAGAATATTTCATAAGTAAATGTGAAGGTTTATTCACATTATAAGTTAAGTAGTATTCTCTATAAGATGATATGGCCAAATAAAGTAAAATGTAATTAATTTTAGTTACATATTTTGTAGCAAATGTCCAATATGTAATAGTTTAATTACATATATGAGATGGAGTTTTAAATTCTATAAGAGTACAAGTAAGGATTTTATTCTCCATGATAACTTAATAAAGTTTATATTAAGTTTAAGTTGTAATGGTTTACCTATATGTCAAGATTAAACTTATAGGTTAATTATGGTTCCTTTTTAAGCATACGGTTTAGTATGAGTTTAGTCTTAAGAAGTCTACAATATTGATTATTATACTAGCCTACGATATGATAGTTTAATCATATTGATTGCTAGATAATCTACAATATTGATTGCTAAGGAGCCTACAATATTGATTGTCAAGAGTCTACAATATGATAGTTTAATCATATTGATTGCTAAGACCTACAATATTGATTGCTACAAGCCTACAATATGAACATTTAAGTCATATTGATTGCAAGTAAAGTTTAAGCGTTCAAGTTCATTGCCTACAATATGATTGTTTAATTATATTGATTGCAAAAGTTAAGTTTCTTTTTCAATATCGAGATGTAATACAATGGCTTAGTTGTATGGGCATCGATATCGAGCTATAATACAATGATTTAGTTGTATGTATTGTCGATATATTTAAGTACTCAAGTTTAAGTTACAAGTGTTATTAAGTATGACTATCTTCAAAGTTTAATAATTGATCATGGAAAGATATGGATTTATCTAGTGATCGTTATTGGTTAAGGATGAAGTAGGTCATTGTTTTCAAGATTTTCAAGTTGTTCAAGAAAGACCTCGGTTTGATCCTTTGGTTAAAGGACTAAACAAGGACTTGATAATTTTATATTATCAAGGGGGATAGGAATAAGCCCAATTTAACAAATACTAATAATAGTGCCTCTTCTTGATACTTGACTTGATGTCAAGCTCTCGGAGGGTGACTCTATTAGATAGTGATTGTGATAGCACAAATTTTAAACTGTCCCAAGGTTAAGTATTGTGCTTAGGTCAGAATGTCTGAGAGGTTGAGTGTTTACTCTTAATAGACTGTTTAAGGATGGGGGCTCAATTACAGGAGCATATAAGTTTCAGTCTACCAATGTGAGCAAGAGGTGTAGCCGCCTCAAGGAGCTAATGGGCTTGGCTTCAATTTGCTCACGAGAGGATATGTGACACATGGCGGATAATAGTGTCGTAAGTTCAAGGAATCTTAGTTGATGAGTTGTGTCAGTGAAATGTATCCAAATGGTCAACAAGGATGTGAAGTTCAATGCTTAGTCAACTATCACATTCAGACATTTGTAATTATGTTCACTACATGGAAGTTCAAGTCGCAAGACACTATCCATGATACACAACAATTCCTTACTCTCTTGGTGATTCAAGTTGTGTGTTTATGATATGTCACAAATGGCGGGGGTGTTGGAATATTGGTTAATAATTCCATACACTCGAAATGGCGGGGGATTGTTGGATAATTTCAAGTGTATGATAAGATTAGTGACTCGGTTTTATCTAAGTTAACTCATAAGATGGGCTATTGGGTATAAGGAAAAGTCGGGCAGACTTTTCGGGACTTGATTGGCCCTACTAAGGGTAACACGGGTATGTGTTACCAAGCAAGGAGGTAACTTTGATAATATTTAGTCAGTTTTATGCATGGATAATTTAAGCATGTTTTATACATTTTATGAGTGGATAATAATGAATTAATTAATTATTATCTAAATTATCCAAAGATGACAAGGATAAAACTTATCCATATGACATGGATAAATCTTATCCATATCCACCCTATCCAAGTGCCTCTTCATGGCTTATAAATAGGGTGGATATGATGTCATTTCAAGAGGGTTGTCAAATGGTGCCAAGTCTAAGAATTCCATTTGCAAGTCCTTGACATATGACCCATCATATTCATTCCAACGAGAATCCCATCTCCTTAGTTTTTGGTGGCCACAATCTCTAAGGTTGACATGAGATTATGTGTCTAAGTTCCTACAAGGCGAGTGTTTTATCCTGCAGACTATATACGGCAGTTATATAAGTCGAAGGAGAGAAGGTATGCCTTCGACTCACTTGAATACCCGAGTAAATTCCCATCCTACACCGATTTTACATCAACAACTCATATCTACTTATTGTTCATTTTCAATAGCACAATTGTTCACCCGGATCGAATAGGAGTCCCAATAACATAATTGTTCATGTGCATGTAGTATGTATTGAACCCAGATAAATATAAATATTAACGGTTATTCTCAAACCACATGTCATATCTGACTTCGTCTTTGTTAATCTTATAATGAAAATCTTATATTAACTTAAGAGGTAAATTGCAAAACTGTGAATGGAAGCCTTATTTGGATTGATAGGTAAACATTTTTTTCTGTTTGGGTTTCATCGATTAACCACAGCAGATTAAATAGGAAGTTTAATTATTTTTTGCTCACAACATTAATAACTAATCTTATAATATATTATGTTGCATCAAAAAAAATCTTATAATATATTATGGTTTCTTTTCAATGTAAACTAGTTTTTGTACTTATCCGATGCACAAGTTATTTTGTTTTACTGGTTATTTTTCGATTCAATTGCAAGTAAGGTTGTTAGAATCGTTATGCTTTCGTTTCAATGGAAACTAGTTTTTGCACATATCCGATGCATGATTATTTTGTCTTATTTATTGTTTTTTAATTTAATGGCAACTATATTGTCCCTTTTCCTTCAATGTTCGGCTCAAGGAGTGATACAAAATTGTCAAGATTTTCCTTATGCTAGTTTGCTAAACACATGTTGAAATTATTTTATTAATAAAAATAAATTTGTACTAAAGTGTTCGGTATCTGAAATTGAAAATCATTTGCAACTGAGTTTCTTTTCTTGGCATTATCAATTGCATTTTGTTGTGTTATGGATACGCTTCGTTGCTATTGTTATCCTCCTAACTATTCTCGTTATTCTTGCGGTTGTATTAAATATTGTCATTCGGTTGTTTTTATGTGAATGTCAATCATTTTGATAATTTTATTGTAATAAACTAGCAATCATTCCTTATTGCTACTGTAGTTTCATAAGCCTTGTTACCCTTCTGTATTTCTTTTCCATTTGTGGTGCTTCCTAGTGCCACATTTTTCTCCCTTACTCCTTATTCTATTATATTCGTTGGCATTTGATCCTTGGCATGTTTTGTTACGTTATAGTTCAAACATGAGAAACTGGAATTAATTTTATGGCATCTTTATTTAATTTTTTTGTGAAATTTGGTAGCGGTGATTTGCATACCTTGTCGATCTCTTTTGGTAGGTTTTTTTACTCAATTGTTAGATCTCAAATACATTTTGTGCTACCAATTCATTGGCATAACTCTTTAAATTGAAATTTGCCTTGAATATGAATCTTGTTGCAACTCACTCCTAAAGTTGGTCCAACACTAGTTCTTTGTCATTGTCCTATGTATAAAGATGGTTCTTAAGAGTTGACTATGTAGTTTTTGAAAGTGTTTTTTTTTTTTTTTTTTTTTTTGGAGTAGTAGTAGTAGTAGTTGTGTATCAGATGTTACCAACCTTGTTGTCCATGTGGCATTTGCTATTCTTACTAGTAATTGATACCTTTTGTTTGTATTGGTTGTGTAAGCGGTTAATTATGTGCAAAGGTAGTTATGAAAATGGTGTACGTGGGATACTCTGTAAGTCTGTAACTGAAAGGCCCTGAGTTTATATATACATCAATATACAATATACAAGGTGTTCCAAAAAATTCTACCCAAATATGCCTGAGAATATTCTACAATGCATTATTATTAATCTGGAATACTATATCACATCCCCTCAATCTGTAAGGATAGATGCACGACTTAGCTTGGATTTTAAGAATAGAAACCGCATGACTAGAACAGATTTGGTAAAGATATCATCCATTTGATGTTGAATAGGAACATACTGAACAATTAAGTCACAATTAGAGGCCCGTTCATGGGAAAAATGATAGTCGACCTTGATGTGCTTGCTACGACTATATAAAACTGAATTAGCTATAATGTAAGTGGCAAAGATATTGTCACAGAGAACTGTAACAGGTCTGGAGAGAATGGTGTGTAATTCTACTAAGAGATAACAGGTCTTCTATGACAGTATTCACGACCGCTTGCTATTCAGCTTAAATGGAATATTTGGACACTGTAGGTTGTGTCTTGGAACGCCAGGAAACAAAATTTGAACCTAGGATTATGGCATAACTAGTTGTTGATCGGGAAGTATTTGAATTTGGACCGCCAACCCAATCAGCATTAGAATAGGCATGTACAACATCAAGAGAAGCAGACTACTTAAGAAGCAATCCATGGTTAGCAGTGCTCTATAAATAGCAAAAAATGCGTTGCACAGCCATAAGGTGAGTAGTACGAGGAGCATGCATAGATAGAGAGGCAACATTAACAGCATAGGCTATATCCAGCCTGGTAAGTGTCAAATATTGTAATGAGCTAACCATGCTCCTATAAACAGAAGGATTATGGAGTAATTCTTCATCCATTAGATAATAATGAACGAGTGGGTAAAGCACCGTTGGTAGGTTTGGAGGATTTGAAGTTAAATTGTTAAGAAGTCCATGAATGTATTTGGTTTTGGTAAAAAAGAGAGTGTTGGGAGTGCAAAGGACCTGAATTCCTAGGAAGTAATGAAGATCACCAAGGTCCTTCGTAGGAAATTGAGTGGAAAGAAGATGAATGATGTGAAAAAGGCAGGTAGAAGTGTTGCTAGTGAAAATGATATCATCAACATATAAAGTAAGATTAAACTGATACCTGAATGTCGATGGATGAACATATAAGTATTAGTCTGGCTGCAAGTGAAATCAAGAGAACGAAGGAAATTGTTGAACCATGCTCAGGGGCCTATTTGAGTCCATACCGAGATTTGTTGAGCTTGCAAACATAGGAAGGGTAGTCAGGATCAACAAATCCAGTGGGTTGTGTCACATACACCTCCTTTGTGAGATTGCTATGGGGGAAGAAATTCTTCACTCGAGTTGACGAATGACTCAATCTTTGGTTAGAGCAATGGTGAGCACAACACGAATAGTGGTAGGTTTCACAATTGGGCTAAAAGTGTCGTGATAGTCCAGACCCTGTTGTTGACTAAAGCCTCAAACAACAAGGTGCGCCTTGTGTCTTTCAAGACTACCATCGGAATTAAACTTGTTCTTGTAAACCCACTTACAAGAGATAAAATTCATTTTAGAGCGGTAAGGTACCGGGGTCCAGGTATTCTTCTACACTAGTGCGTTGAACTCGTCTGCTATAGCCTAATTCCATTATGGATGTTTACATGCCTCCGAGTAACAAGTGGGTTCATGCTCATAATTAAAAGAGGAAGTAGTAGTGGTCAAGGAAAGAATTTGTCTAGGTTTAACAATACCAGATTTGGCGCGGGTTTGCATGTGATGGTAGTTAGAGGATTAGATTAGAGCAAGAAAAGGTGGGGCTGAGGTGGTTTGAGAAGTTGATGAAGGTGAGGGTAGATATAGGTAAAGGTAGGCGAGAGTGTTGTTGATGGCGAGGAGGTGAATAATAAGATTGTGGGGCTGGTTAGAGGTTGAGAGGTAGCCTGAGGTGGAGGAGAGGGTAATAGGTTGACCCAGGTAGAAAGAGTATGAGTCAGCTAATGAGAATGTGGTGGAGGATCTATGATGTCAGTAGGGAGATTGGCTAGGCTAGATGTGAGGCCAGTGTAGAGTTGGAGGGAGTGTTGTGCTAGGGGGGACTAGGTAACAAGTGTAGAGGATGAGACATGAATTGGGGAGGTGGTTATAAAAAGGTCAATGGGAAATGTGAGGCGAGATTAGAGGGGACATAGGAAGAGGGTGAGATATGGAAAACATCCTCGTGAAGTTGAACATGATAACTCACATACACATGCCCTGTAGATGGGTTAAGACATCGATAGCCTTTATAGTTTGGAGCATAGCTAATGAAAACACACCATTTTGATCCAGAAGCAAGTTTGTGTTGAGAGGTGAGTTAAGGTGGGAAAACATTCACAACCAAAAGTACGAAGAAAAGAATAATCAGGAGGTATAAGAAAAAGACTTTCAAAAGGAGATTTATTGTCCAAAATGGGTTTAGGTAAACGATTACTATATAGGCTGAGGTGTAGACAACATCAAACCAAAATTTAGCTGGTAGGTTTGTAGAAGCAAGGTCCTGTCCATTTCAACAATGTGTCGATGTTTACGCTCAGCAACACCGTTTTGTTCAGGAGTATGAGGGGAATATTTTTAAATAAAATCTCACACTTTTGAAAATGAGTTTGCATGGATTAATTATTACTGAATTCTCACCCTCCATCACGTTGAATAATTTTGATTGTTTTATTAAAGAGATTTTGCACAAGAGTTTGAACAACAACAAAAATATAGTAAACCTCCAACTTATTCTTCATAGGATAAATCCAAGTGTACCTGGTACAATTATCCACAAAACAAACATAATAACCATAACCAATCTTGGAAATAATAGGTGACTGCAAACATTTGAGTGAATTAAATATAACGAGTCTGACAATGACCTAAACTAGAATGTCAGACATCACTAGGCACTTTAATAGCCACCAAGACAACAGGAACAAAAAGAGCAATGGACTAAGTGTCAGGGTTATTGATACCTTACAAGAGTGTTATCCCCATAATATTTCCTTAACATGCACAGAAGAGGAATCAAAATTAACCAAACAATTATTGTCTTGACACAACTTATGAACAGAAAGCAAATTGTACTTTAGATCAGGCACATGCAAGACATTTGTCAAAACCAATGGTTTAGAAGAGGCGGACAATGCACTATGTCCAATATGATCAATAGAAAGCTCGATACAATTAACGACAATAACAAAATCTAAACCATAATAAGGGGTTTTAGAAATAACAATACCTTCAGATGACATCATATTACTAGTGGCGCTAGAGTTTGGATATCAGGCAACATTATTAGCCTTGTCAGACTATATAGCAACAAGGGATGTTGGAGGAGAAGAGGATGGTGGTGTTTGGGCAGGGTTAAAGTAACTTGGGCAAAAGAGAGCAGTCTGACCTGAATGAAAGCAAAGTTGACCAACAACTTTGGGAGGAGAACAATGGTTCACACTAATTAATGGAGAATTCAATGAAGGAGCAGTATTAGTAGCATTAACAATATTAGAGCAAGAAGTAGTAGATATACATGATGCAAGTTGTTGTCCTGGTGCTTGTGGCTGTTGAAGCTGAAAATGTAAAGGCCTTAAGCTGCCCCGGCCTCTTCCCGGGTGCGTGCCCTCGACCACGCCCCCTGACACGTGGGGGCCTATAATTGTCATGTCAATTGTTGTGAGAACCCTACAAATGTTGTGCTAGGTTGTTTGTGGATGGACTAGGATTTACTAGGCGCACCCGGAGACGTGCTCCAAATACTTAATTGTTCACCCACATATATAATGTTGTTCATCCACATATATTAGGTTGTTCACCTCGATCATTATGATTCTTCACTCTCAAATATTTAGAGCACATGCTCTCGATGTATGTAATATATATTGGGGCTTTATCATCTAGATGGGTAGAGTGTTGCGCCACTAGGGCTTAGTGTCCAACCACATATGTTTTCTCACACAAAGTGAGTAACACGTTGCTCATACAGTAGTAGTTGACACATAACTCATCAAAGGTTATATTGCCTCCAAAAAAAGTCATAGCAATATTAAAATATTCTTAGTCACGATCACCATTAAGGCTGAAAAAAGTGTATTGAACTAGTTCTTGGTCAATGACTGGTGAATTAATAACGGCAAGAGAGCCAACGATTACCTTAATGTCGCGTAGATAGGCTTTCATGGACTAGGATTAGACTTGTAGACCCCCGAAATTTCGCGTCCAAGGGAATTGGTTCGTTTGTGCTACTTAAAGGATTGGGAGAGCAACTTATTCAAGAGCTTAAATGGGCACAATGGCGGAAAGGTGTAATCATTTAAGGAATCTCTATTGCAAGAAGAAGGTGTCATCCAACAATTCAAGTATGAGGAGTGTGATGAGACTCCAATGTATAATGACTTGAGTCCTCTCGAAGCTTCCTTGGAAGAGAAGAGATTGTTAACTGTTATGCTCTATCGTTGGTGAGTGTTCAAAGTATTCCCATCTATTATGGAAAAGAGATTTTGAATGGTCCTTTGATTCATGAAGAGGAGATTGATCTGGAAAGGATGATTATGAAGGATGAAGATTTTGGGTTGATTAATAGAGGGATTAAGCATGATTGGTCCATAGTGATTATGCCCTCGCTATCCACACAGATTCAAGCTATGTTGGTGGCCTTATACCCTGGCTTAGGTGTTCCCGAAACCTCTTCTTCCCTCCTCCATTCAAACTACCATTGATTTTTCCCTACAAAACACTCATATCAAATCCTTACTCTTTCAAAAATTGCTATACCTTCAAGAAGAAATGAACGATGAGTGTTACACTACTTCAGCTGTTGAAGTTCTTGGAACTGATTTTGCATAGGGATTTCTCTTAATCACAACCCCTAGAGTTGGGGGAAACTCTTCCTCAAGAAGGTGAGTCTGGTAAGGACGGAATTGATGAGCCTATCGTCGCACAATCGTTTCAACACTCCCATTTTCCCAATAAGCGAAGAGCGGATTTAACGTCCTTTTTGAGTGGACTTCAGGCCTCGGGTGGAGTTTAGGTCTTCCAAGGTATTTCATTTCTATCATTTTGGGGACGAACAAGCTAGTATGACTGTATGAGCCAAGTAATGATTAAGGGTCATGCTTGTGTCGTTCCGAGGCACGATGATGACCTACATCCCAAGAAGAGAGGGTCACAATCGTGTCTCAGAATGACACACACATGTTTCCTCTAGAGCGTTTGACTCTTTTCCGCAATAAATAGGCGACACGGGTCGTGTCGTCTCTGCCACGGTCCATGTCGACTGTCAGGAAGTAGGATATGCTCCTGTCCTTTGGTGGCACGTTAATGTCATCTTTGATTATCGCAACTGCTTAGTTTTCCTATTTTCAGAGGGGGAGGGATTCCTTAACCCTTGTAATTACCCATTTGCCCCTCTATTTATCCTTATGTGTCCCTTCCCTAATAGGAATTATGTCTAAATTTTAGTCTTTAAGGGTAATTAGTAGGTTTCTTGGGGAACAATCTCATCCCTTTTCTCTATTTAACCCATGTTTTCAATTTGTAAGCAACTTTTGCTGAATATAAAATTTGAATAATTACACACCCTTTTTCAAATTCTAAGCTTTATCCATGGAGGTTCTATGGTGGTACTTTGATTCCAACCTATAGAGAATAGTTGGTTATCTCCTTTATACTATTTTTAGTCATCGAAGAGGTGCTCTTGGTTGAGTGTTGGTCATTATTATGTATTCATTCATTTTTGAAGTCTTAAGGCTACCTTGGTGGAGTTATCCTTTAGAAGTTTTCATATCTTGCTTGCTTTATTTCTTGTTATACTTAATCCCAAAAAAATCATCTAAATAACTAGTTTGATCATATGAGTTCTATGATGTGTCTTCTTAGCATTCATGCTATTCTTGATCCTTGGGCATCCTTCCAGTAGAGATGTTACACCCAAAAGATACAAAGCAACTTTCTTCAAAAAGTTAATGAACAAGGATATGCATAAATAAATGAATAAGGGAGTGTAACATATACCAAGCATGTGAACATAACACAAATGCATCCCCCCCCCCCAAGGCAATACAATGAAGTACAAGAAGATATTTCAACGAACTTTATAGATTTTAAAGCAAGGATGTCATATGGGTGGTGGTTAACAAGTTTAATAAATATGCACATTTTGTGCCTTTCATACATCCATTCTCTCCTGAAACAATAGTACAAGCTTTTCCTAAACTATATATAGAAGCTACATAGTGTTTTTATAACATTGTGAGTGAGATGCGACTTTTCTTATCTCGTTTCGGTAATCTATGGGCAACAAAAGTTCTTAGGGCCCATTTGGTTCACAAGAAATAGAATAGGAGGGTCGTCTGATACCTAAAAGAAAGAAAATGAACTTAATACTTAAAACCAAGTGTTTGGTACAGTTGAGGAACGGAACCAAAACCCAAATTCTATTGTTTGGTGTAGCAAAGGGATTGAATCAAAGTTAAAACTCAACCGACCGAGAATCAAACCCCAGCAACCACATTTGAAAAGATGTCATAATCCTTGACATTCTTACTTTCATTCAGTAGCTTCCTCCAACTGTAGGATTAGTAAAAATGTCCCCATACATTTTGCCTTACAACACAGAGTGGAAAATGAACACAGTGGCACAAAAGGCATCACTAGTAATTAAAGCACATAATATTCGAATAGTTCCTGATTTTTCAAATGTACTGGTTCTTTATTTAATTGATATTGGAATACAAAGCCATTTATTTGTCATTTAGTCAAGATCATACCATGAGATCTCACTTAGCCCTTTTGCGGAAAATGGCTAAAAATTCTTTGCACCATTCATAGTGTGTCGTTCCATGGTTCAATTACATTTAATTTAATTTCAGATTTTTATGCTCTTAAATCAACCCACCTATATCCAAATCTCATCTAACAACACATTTGACTGAGGATCATTAGTAATTCCAACTTAGATTGAGACTATGTTGGAAAAAATCAATATTAGATCGATGTATAACTCGAATTTGAAGTCAATATCATGTTAGACTATAGTATAGACTAAATTGAGACTACTACATCGAAGAATTAAGCCACTATCAAAGAATCATGCATTACCAAGGGAGAAATCAAGCCTAGATCGAAGAATCAAACATTAATCAGAAAAAAAAAACAATTCAAGCCCAAATTGAAGTCCAACATCAAAAAGGAGGATCGTGTCAATCTAAAAGGAGAGGTGGTAGGAGGAGGAAGAGAATATAAAGAAGAGTGAAAAAATACAAACGACTGGTTTCGACGATTTTCTTCCACTCAACTAATTGGCGGTTCTAGTTTCGGTGCGAAAAGGTTTGGATGGATGGTTGGGTAAATGTATATAGGTAGTAGATAGAAAATAAAAGCATATAATGATTTCCTTTTTTATTACTTTTAGGAATGGGATCTCAAAACACTAAAAAAGGAGGGTATGGGATACACCAAAAGGGGCAACTTGAAGTATCAAATCCAAAACCCCAAAAGGCCCAAACAAACATAAAATATGGGAACTTGATATCAAAATAATCAAGTTTCATTCCACTTCGCTCAACCAAAGCGATCCTAAATAGGTGTTTGGACAAGTATTTTAATATGTATGCAGGTCAAGTAACTTGCCTCCCCCAATACATTTAGCTTTAGGGAGTTGTGGAACCATCTCAACCAAAAGTTTAAGCTGATGGTTGAAACCTCGTGAATGGTTTTATAGTCTAACAGGGAGTGTACAAACATAGCATTGGATACGACAATACAACAAATGGAGTAGATGATCAAAACTTTGCAAACACAAACTTCTAACTCAAAACAGAATGAAGCAACTGGCTAATGCTCACACAAATGGTGGCACCTTTCATGTGGGAGAATGGGTATGGATGAAAACTCCATCATTCAACTGATTAACCACAAGTCAGCACCCAAGTGCTTTTGCCCTTTGTAGATAATTGCCAACATTGAGCAGGCTACTCACAAACTGCGATTGGCTTCCAAGGCTCAAATTCGTCCAACAATGCATGTGTCATAATTAAATGTTTCAAGGAATATTACGAATCCACACATTCCAGATAGAACTCAAGAAACCCTGAAGTGTCAATGAGTACCCATCAAAGTGCTAGCAATAGCCAACAAGAATGGTTAAGAGGCAACAAAATGCAGCTACTCAGCACTTGGTTAAGTGGGCTGCCTTTACAGAAAACCAGGCAACATCGGAATATGTTGAGGGCTTCAACCCAAAAATATTCAAAATTTGCAGTTGAGTAACAGCCTTATGGACAAAGCTTTTATGGGGATTGGGGAGGGAACTAGGAAATCTTGATACAAGAGAAATAAACTACTACTATATTTTGGAACAAAGCAATAAAAAACAAGTGATTTTTTGACCAATCAATCAATCTTTGAGATAGTAAGGGAGAACAATGAAACAGATACACATTCAAACTTCATGAGGCGTAATCAGTGGTTTCAATATCATCGCTACATTATCCATCCAAGAAAGGCACTATTCCTGCATAAAAAGAGTTTTCCGTATAATAAAACAAGGAGGTTCTGTCAATAACACAATATACTTCAATTTACCAAGATTTATTTAAATAGGTTCCGGAACCCATCTAATATTCGGAGAGCTCTCAGCTCACCACTTCGAATGTCTCTTAGTCGTCTCCTCAGTATCTACAGTCAGATGAGGGGATAAACATAAGCAAACTGGACAAGGTTTGAATGATCATGAAAAGCTGATAAATTTGAAGTAGGAATGTACTTCCAAGAGGTTAAAGTAAAAAGCAATTGATTTATGCATTGCTACACAAAAGCAAAAGTAACGGAGAAGATATCATACGTATTGCGTGCGATATAGTATTCTCCTTTCGCTGTTGCACAAGTCTACAGCTAGTTGCTTCAGGAACAGTCTTCTATTCAGCTGCTTTGGTGATGTCACATCCAAGTCCATTGACCCACTTTCCTGTTGAAGAAGCCCGCATAATTGTGAATCATAATATTACCAGTGCACACTACCTACTCTTCAGTAGTTGAGTGTAACCTGCTTTCCGAGTCATTACAAATTAACTGAAAGTTGCACAAATGGGAAGGTACAAACCTGTAAGAATTTCGAGTATTTTGCAATGCTTGCTTCACAATTGTCTAAAATGAATTGTAGAGCTGCTTCATCCAGTTCAGGAATTCTTATATCTTTCTTGATTCCTGTTTTATTTGATGCTGCAGCAGCCAACTGAAATATAACTAAATTAGCTAGTGCAGAGCCACATTACTCAGGTTTTAGTTTCTGCACAATCCGTAGTTCTGTACCTCATCAAATTGTCTCAGCATACTTGGAGGGCTAACTGCCAAGTAAGCATATGCCATCATCTCCACTGGCCAACCAGTCACTTGCAAAGGAAACCGCTGAGAGCTGTTCATAAGGTGTAAGATTAGTGGCTGATTATATTTCAGTCACATTACATGACACTAAGTCCCACAACACCTTATTGTAAAAAAAAGTTGAGGATCCAGCTAGTATGGGGGAGGCAGCTGATAATTATCAACAAGCAACACGAAGAAATATCGCTACTGCAACTTTTTAAGGGCAATTGACTCGCTTTTCAAATACTATTATATTGGTTTCTGGTTTGATAGTTACTACATCCACATTAGGTTTAGAAACTACAAGCATTGGCCATTGACAAGCTAAAATTCATGAGCAAATAGTAGAGCTAGTCAGCAAAGTTGATGAACAACTAATGAAATTTGAGGTACTTGTAGAGTTTTCAGTTCAATGTACCCTAACTTTTACAAATATGCAAAATTGCCCCTGTACTTTTTTTCTCCATCAAATTTTCCCTTAAACTTATCATATTGGTCAAGTGTGCCCTTATGCTAGTAATTTACCTGAAGTCGTAAGTAAAACCAAATATTTACCCAAAACTTTTTTAAAAAATCTGAAAGGACATACTATTTTGATCCCTTTCTTCCCATCTCTCTCTTTCCTCAGGGTTCAGTTCTTCCCCTGTCTCTCTTTCCACAGGCTTTCATTTCTTCCAATACCCCTTCCTGAACTTTTAAGTTCTCCAACGAAGCTTTAATGCCACTTTTTTAATGCTTTTGGACATCAATGGAGCAAATCAGCACCTTCACCTTTACTGCTTTGGGGAATTTATGGCATCCCATGAGCTGAGCTTGAGAGGGGTTATGTGAGTGAGGTTGGTCCTTTATCCTCTCTGTGAAGTTGCACCACAGCTGCTACAAATTCCCCATGATCGATGGTCCCACTGTTATCAAGCCACCATCACAAACCAGATTAAACAACAAATCGTGAAACACACCACTACCACTTCTCAATCCCACATCAAATCAAAAACTCACACCTACCACTATAATTCATCAATTTGGGTTTAAACCAACCGAGTTCAGCTGATGATCCCTGGAAAAAAGCTAGTTCACCATCAAAAACTGGTCCAACACCCGAAGTCTCTGCTCGACCCGGCACAAACCAAACCCCCAAAGCCATTGAGTTTTAGCAGCACAACCAGACCCGGTCTTAGAACGACCTCCTAAGGCCCCCAATTTCGCTATCCCAGCCGGAAATCGCTGCCGTGAGCCCCTCTCCGGCCACCACTGTTGCTTCCACTATTTGCACCTAATGTACAGTCTGCTTTCAAATGAAGCCCAGAGAGAGGAAAAAAAATGAAGCCTGAGAAAAGAGATACAAGAGAAGAAAGAGAGAAAAAAAAAAGTTGGTCCTTTCAGTATTGTTTTTTGATTTTTGGGTAAACTCTTTGTTTTACCTGGTACTCCAGGTAAATTATTATTATAAGGGTGCATTTGACCAATAATATAAGTTAAAGGGTTTTTCTTTATTTGATGGAAAAAAAGTAAAGAAGCAATTTTGCGTATTAGTGAAAGTTTAAGGGTACAACTGAAAACTCAGTAATCAGTATGTGCGTTCATGTGTTTGGTCACTATCTCAATGACCTTAGATATTAGGCAACGCATTTGCTTTTCCTTCCCTCCATTTGCTCTATCATGAGGCAGATTCAATTCCCACCATTTACACCAATGGTAAGTTACAATTATTTCTTTTTCCGGAAAATTTAAGTAGAGCACGACATCAGTATTGCCCCAGCTCTTGGAAAGTACAATATATTTCCTAAATACAATATATTTCCTAGTAACCTGCGTAATAATTCCACTTCTGCAAAGGACCTAAGCTTAGACTATCATGATGTGAGAATCTTTGTTTTTGTCATTACCCTGCCCACAGTATATTATAAACTGCAACCCTTATGCACTGACAAGCTCAAATTCACAGGGAAGTAGAAGAACTAACAAAAAAACATTCATGAGCTATTAACTAGGAAATGGTTTACTATCATAACAACCTTAGACATTAGATAGTGTATTTTCTTCTCTTGTCCTCCTTCATTAGTTGTACCATGGGAAGATTCAATTCTCCCCATTAAGTCATTAACCCCAATACCAAGTTACAATTATTTCTTTTTCCATTTTTTTTATAGGAAAATGATATGTATTAATAATGGGATTAAAAAGAACTGATGTTCAACTAGCATCATACAAAGTTATATATAACCAAAAAACAAATTGTTCACAAATTCTACCATATCAAAATAGAAAGAGCTAAAATTCTCATTCACCTAAAAGAAGAGAGAATTGACGAAATTGTCCTTCAATCTTTGACGAGGAATTCACCCCCCTCAGAAACCTTAGTTCCTTTCTTTCTAGATAACCCAAAAATATCACGTGTGATATAACCAAGGTCTTCTTCTTGGGTTTCCTACCAAAGAAACTCTCCTAAGATAGGAGATGACTCCAGATTGAATAGGATACAACCAAGAAACACCATACTAGGATTCACCCATGAGTTTGAAGTCCCATATCAGATAAATAAAATGAAAGGAATACAAGTCATGTGGGCTACTTTCCTTAACACCAATTGGTTTTAAAATGAAACCTCATTTAACCTGTTACTATGGGCCTTGTTTAAAGTGGGCTTCCACCTTGGATATCCCCAACAAGTGGAATCAGAGCCGATGATTCGTACGGTTGAGCGCAAGGTGTTAGAAGGTGGTCCTGCAAGAAGTACCTCGGACATGAGCATGAACCACATGGCGCGTACGACTAAGACTACAAAAGCAGAGTGGTGGCATGAGACTCAAGTCGAGTAGGGTGCAACTCTGTAAAGTAAGATGCAGCTATGATAGGCTCTTGATGATGACTTGAAACCTTGGCAAGAAAAAAAGGAGGCTTCCAATCAAGGGGGGGCACCTATGAATGTGGTTCATGAGAAACTCATGTGTGAAATGGGAGATTGTTGGGATTCACCTGAGTTTGAAGTCCCACATCGGAAGATTAAAGTGAAAGGGCATGATATATAAGTCAAGTGGGCTTCTCCTTTTAACACCAATTGGTTTTAAGATGAAACCTCACTTAACCTGTTACCATGGGCCTTGTTGAAGTGGCTCCGCCTTGTATCTCCCCAACATACCAAGACGAAAGGCTAAAGCCTAAAGAAACCTAATGAAGTCACAATGAAGCAATAGATGATTTGGAGATTCAAAATCCCTCTTGCATATACCACAGCTATTAGCCATAATCTTCTCCCTTTTTTTGTAAATTATCACAAATCAAGATACTCTCTTAGTGTCACCTCCCAAACAAAGACGTAACCTTCAAAGGGGCAAAAGACTTCCACGTAATGATAGATGGAAAAACTCCAGCCTGCAAAAAGTGCAACTAGGAAGAATCTAAGCTACGAAGTTTTGAATAATAGGAGCTCACAGGGGGCCAAAACAAATTCTTTGTAAAAATGCATCTCACTAAGTTTTGTGAAGAGTCCCTTAATTTGGCCTTATTAAGGGCATTGGAAAAAGTAACCACACAGCCTTTCGCCAACAAACCCATCTCGAACAAAAATAGGAGACCAAACCCTAGACCCTGAACATTGCTCTTGATAATATGCAATAGAAGCATTTCTATCTACTGCAAGAACAAAGAGAGCAAGGAAGACGTTTTTCAAAGAAGCCTTAAAGCACCAACGATCCTGTCAAAAAGAAATGGTAAAACAATCGCCCAGAACAAAAAGAAAATGTGGATGGGAACGCTCCCACCCCTTCACGACATACTTCCAAAGACTACAACCATATAAACCATTGGGTATAACGAGAACCCAGCCAGAGCCCACTTCACCATATTTGATCGTAATTACCTTTCTCTAGAGATTACCCTTCTCATGCATGAATCTCCACAACCACTTTCCTAGGATAGCCATATTACAAATACATAAATTAATCACACCAAGTCTCCCATTAAAAGAGGTTGCTTCACAATGTCCCATATGACTAAGTGATACTTGAAATCGCTCCAAAGCCAGTCAAAGGAACTTTCTTTGAGTCCCTTCTAACTTATTTGCCACTGAAGAAGGAATGGAAAAAACAAAAAGAAAGTAAGTCAGAATGCTCGAGAGAACACACCTTACCAGAGTTAATCTACCCCTTTGGAAAGATATTTTGATTTCTACCCTGAGAGTTTCTTCTCGAACCTTTCGATCACTGGATCCCAAATATCTAAGTTCTTGAAACTTGCGCCGAGTGGAAGACCAAGGTGTGTAGTCGGAAAAGACCGAATACCATAACCCAAAACACCCACTAACAATTGCAAATTATCCACTTGACTCACAGGCATAATAGAGTTTTTTGCCAAATTAATCTTCAAACCAGAAGCAGCCTCGAACCAAGGGCGCAACGAAGAATGACCATCTGGTCGCAATCATTATCACAAAAAATGATAGTGGCATCGGCGAAAAGAAGATGAGAGGCACATAAGTTACACGAATTTGCTCGCTCCACAGAAAACCAAATAGCAACTCTTCGGTCAAAGATGATTGTAACATCCTAAAAAACACCTCCATGACTAGCAAGAAAAGAAGAGATGATAATGGGTCTACTCACCACAGTCCTCTAGATGCATTAAAGAACTCAGTACGAGACCTATTGATAACAATTGCAAATGAAGTGGTTGAAATGCATTGACGAATCGACACAAGCCCTTTATCCCAACAGCCCATTCTAGACATGACCTAAAGAAGGAGATCCCAATTGACATGATTGTAAGCCTTTTCAATATCTAATGGACACCACTCCTGGCCTATTCGCTTTGAACCTCGAATCAATAAGCTCAATAGCAATGAAAGTAGCATTCAGGCTTGTCACAAAATTGCCTGAACAATAGAACTCATTAAACATTTGCATCACATCACCGTGAACTAAGCCCCAGTTGTTTTGAAGAAATGAAATCGCCAGACCATCCTGACCAGGTGCTTCATCCCCATAGCATTCAGAAAGAGCTTTAGTAACTTCTTCCTCGCCAAAAGGCAACTCTATTCTTTCGTTGCCCGAAGCCCTTAAATAGGAAAAATTCGCCAATCAACTTTAGGCCTCCAAGGTTCCAATTCACAAAAGAAAGATTTATAGAAATCATGAATGGCCAACTTCATCTCATGACTCCCTCCTCATACAAAATTTCGTCCACAACCAAAGAAGATAGATGATTATCTTTTCTACAGAGATTGGCTACTCTATAGAAGAACCATGTATTCTGGTCCCTTCTTTCCACCACAAAGCCCTTAATTTTTGTTGCCAAGAAATCTCCTCCATGGAGACAATTTTAGTCCACTCATCCTTTGCAAGCTTCTTTTGTTGAACAACCGTGCTCAAAAGCACACCTGCTCGTTCTTTTGCATCTATAGAGTATAACCTCCAAAAAATTGTACTTTCGTATCTTGATGTTTCCAAAAACCTCCCTATTCCACTTCTGGAGCTTTTCCCTTAACAAACAGAAGCTTCCTAGCAACAACAAAACTCACATAACTTGAGCCTCCTAACGGTAAGCCTTGATAAGATCAAGAAAGCCCTCATAATGAAGCCATATGTTCTCAACTGGAATGGAGCCTTACCCCTCACTACCCTTGCTGACTCTAGAGTAATTAGAAAATGGTCAGAGAGGTAGCCTTAACTAACCCATATTTGGGAAGAACTCCCAATCTGCTGGCACCAGAAAGCGATCCAACCTTGAGCTTACACCAGTTCTAGACCAAGTGGAATCTTTACCCTTAAGCGGCAAATCCATCAATGTGAAGTCAAATGAAATTACGAAATTATTCCATTGTGTTAAAAGGGAAAACACCAATAGTTCTTTCTTCAAAAAACAAGATTTCATTGAATTCCCCGCCTGAGCACCAAGGACCAGACCAACCTCCCCTAATATCGTACAACTCTTCCTACATCCTTAGCTTGTCGTCTCTATCTTGAGGATCGTAAAATCTTGTAAAAGCCAAAGTGGAGCTACCAAGTATACAGCGAAAAAAAGCAAGTGACAGAAAATTTTCTACTATCATAGGACATCCAATTAAATGAAATTTTGTCCCACATCACTATTATATCACTCAAAGAACCTGAAGCTTTGAGAAACACATAATCAATCGATTGATGACCCCACCAAATACTGCAAATATCATGTACTATAAGCTCCTTCAGCTTCCATTAAAAAAAATAGAGTAAGATCACTTAGAATTTACAGCAAGGATAAGAAATATAACAAGAATAATACAATATATTTTCGAACACCCTACATAATGATAAAGGAGCTACACTTAGCTGCTTCAATTATCAAGTTGAGAAATTTGCTCATATATATGTAAGATTTACATTCTTTTGGGAAGGTAATTGGGGGAAGGTAAAGTAAAAGAAGGGGAGGGGATATGTTCTTGTCTAGATTTTAAGTGAACGGGAACGGGGTAAGGGACGTTAATAAAGTCTTATTGTTCGATCCCCTCCTTTTACCCACATTTTGAGGGTAATAAAAACAAGGTGAATGTGGGATAAATGGCTCCCCCATCTTTCCCACCCTCCCTGCCTTCTTTCCCAAACAATGGGAATGAGGTTTAGTAAATGTCCCTCCCCTCCCTTCCCTTATCACAACGCCTAACTCAATGATAGTTATACAAAATGCATGTCTATCCATAAAAGTCAATGTAAAATTGGAATCATTCCAAAAATGCCCTTACTAATCATAAGGATTGCAAATCTTGTTAATAGCTTCTAAAGAATTAATTAAAGACAGATCAGACAAACTTACACAGATAATTCATGTTTCTTAAGAGCTTCGAACTTCTCCTTGTAACATTTATCTGATTTCTTCAGTGACAATAATAGTTCCATGGAGTCAGAAGCATTTGTTCCTTCCTTTGGAACAAACCCATATGAGAGCAATAACTCTCCATTAGATTTCTTCCCATATGATATAAACACCTAAACAAAAGGTGGGGAAAAGATTCAGAACCTTACGAATCAATAGTCAGAAGGGAGGATCATCGATATTTGCTCAAAATAACTATGAGATTATATGCAGATAATTAAAAACACCAATCTTAAACAAGGCCCTTGCTATTACAAAAAAATAAATAAATAAAACAAAATAAAATTAAAAATTGCCCTCTCAGATTATTCAAGACATGAAACATGTGGGGAATAGAAAATGTTCCAACTTTTAAAATCCCCCCACCCCCCGGCGGCCCAAAACCCCACAAAAAAAAAAGAAGAAAGAAAATCACTGTAAGGCAATTCACTCGCCAGTAAAAACCTTCTTGTCATTGGTGGTTGGTCTTACTGTCATCGGTGTTGGTGGAAGAAGCATATAAACAATAAGTCACTAGGTTCTATTGTTGATTGCTCACATCTAGAACTAGATACACAGCAACTTATTGCAGTGTTCTGAAGAGAAAAGATATCTTTGAATCACCTGCTCCCCTGGCTGGTACTGCCGATCGGTTGTGAAGACAATGCCCTTTGAAGATTTATCATAATCTAAGTATGTTTCCACCTGGTAAAAAACATACGACGACATTCAATACAATAAAGGTTATGTTAACCAACTAGATTAAAGGAAGCCGATCCAGGAAAGACCTGTTTAAGAAATGAAACATCTGCACACAAAATATATTACATACCTCACAGCTATGGTTCAACATATCTGCCCATGGTACCAATGCAACCTTACCATCCATAGAGGGTAAACGTACCTGCATTTGAAAGTAAAATTACATTCTAATTTTGAGATTTATTACCACTTGGCAGTGGATATGACAATACCGGTAGAAGGTTCTTTCTGGCATGACATTTTCAAATAAGACTCTCACCTAATGTCTGATCCAACTGTTGCAAGTTGGCTCTTCTTTTAAATTTTTGCTTACTTCAAACAGATAGTCCTAAATTTCCATTATCACAAGTGCAATTTACACAACTCCACTTTTTTTTTTTAATAGGTAAGTAGTCCAACCCATTCGGCCCCTATCTCCGGGGTACAACCCAACAGGCCTGTAGCGGATGGGGTACAAGGGTGCCAATGGCCCGAAGATGTTCTTATGACATTTTCTTGTGCAATTTACACTTAACTCCACTTATGACATGTTCTTCGCTACTAAAAGTTTTAAACTCACAACATGCACACTTTCTCACTGCTATTTGCAGGGTTTTTTTCATAACCACATAGTTCTTATAACTTCCTACAATGATCTACAACTCCATACAACTACTTGTAAAACAACGTCTATCCCACTGTTCCACCAGCTCTATTATCTTAACGACTTGAAAAACATCCTTAAATAGGTACTTGCTGCATTATGTCATTCTGATTAGAAGTTAATGGGGACAATGTCCTTCAGGCAACAACTTATAACATAGTTCTCCATTTTAATCATTGGATTATCCAGAATTTGAATCCATAATACTTCAAGAAAAATCAAGGCTTCCATGAATAATAAAGAATGTGACAGCTGTAAATTAGAAGATTATCACCGAACAGTGGGTAAGAAGAGAAGATATTTCAATTAGCAGGGAACTTGCAGCCTTCTTACAGTCTTCACAATCTTCCACGCAGAACATGTTCTTTTCAACTTAATTTAGTATCCATTGCTGCTTACAGCTGAGTGAAGTTGCTAAATTTTAATGAAAATTGCAAAACTATGCTGAACGTTGTTTTTTTTTTCTTTGGTAAGTTATGAAAAGATATAATAATATATTAATGGAAACTCACGGATGTCATCCATTTAAAAGGAGACAACCACAAGAACTCACAAAACCTCAAACCCTTAGGCTCTCCACGGTCAACTTAACAGCAAATTTAAGAAGGTGACCTTTGTACCATCATCTAAGACTTCGCACCAACTAAAGACAGCTCTCAAAAATTAAAGCTTAAAATCACTTAAAGTTGTAGTCTTGCCCTAAAATATCTGACAATTTCTCACCTTCAAAGTGCACGACCAAACTACTAAGGGCATCAAATTGCACGCACTAAATCCAATTCTTCTTCAATCTTCTTTTGCAAGCCCCTCAAACATCACTTGAATCTTGAGGTTGCAGCGAACTAACCCCCATCAAAGATAACATTTTCCATAAATAGATATCCTCGACAATGAGCTACATCGGCCAGTATTGTGAATAAAGATAATGAAAGAGTAGGGAGGCTCAGAACATGCCTTACACCAACGCTAGCCTGCCCCTTTGGATGGTAATTTTGGTTTCCAGATGACCAATTTCTTAGGAAATCTTTCAAAAAATTATCTCAAACCGCTTTGCATTTATATGAAGCTCCTAGTGGAAGGCCACGATTGGAAGAAGGAAAATGTTGAACCCCACAACCAAAAACCAGGGCAACATTATGAATGTCTGACACTTTGCCAATAGGAATAACATTTTTAGACAGCTTAACAGTCCGCCTGAAAAACCATAAACGCACATCTCAGGCAACGGATTAATTTTTAAAGGCCTGCAAAAACTACAGCGCCATCAGCAAACAGTAAGAAATCAACAAACCCTCAGAATGTGAGTTACACAATCCAATAAGCCAACTTTAACAGCTTCAAACACAAGCTTGCCAAAGGTCTCCATCACAAGGATAAATAAGAGAGTAGAAAGAGGACCACCCAGACACAACCTGGAGTAAAAGAAAAAGCTAGAAGCATATCACCATTGACCAACATTGAGAAGAGATCCAAATGTAAATCCAGCTCCTCCACGTCAAGGGAAAGCCCATTTCACCAATGGTAGTCATGAGAAAGTCCCGAGAAATATAGTTACAAGGTTTTTCGATACCAAACTTGCATAGCATACCTTATTAAATTTGAGGCAGAAATCTAAGCGCCAGATAGCAGTGAGAGTAGCATCCAAAATTTGGCAACCAAAAATAAATGCATACAGATTAAGGCTCACTAGATTGCCTACAATCTTTCTTGGCCTCGAAGATAACAACATTTCAAGAGTTTATACATGCTCCCCACAAGGCCGATGGGGCTAAGCTTTAAAATGTCCTCCAGGAATTCAAACTCTT
The DNA here is from genome assembly GCA_029582165.1 of Portulaca oleracea. Classification (NCBI taxonomy): domain Eukaryota; kingdom Viridiplantae; phylum Streptophyta; class Magnoliopsida; order Caryophyllales; family Portulacaceae; genus Portulaca; species Portulaca oleracea. The sequence goes on from CM055890.1 coordinate 20,296,821, forward strand.
CTCAAAGTAAAAATTCTTGTGAAAGTCAGCAAAGAAGCCCATAATTTCCTCTTTAAGAATATAAGGCTATCAGAACCAGTGCTTTCTCCTTTCCTATGTCAGAGACTTTCCAGATTTCCTCTTCTGTGAACTCCTCCAAGTCTTGAATTATAAGAATCTGAAACACTAATTGAGTTATAAGAAATCCCCTCAAAGAAAGGCCTTGACACATGATCTTCCTCAAAAAATACTCTCATAAAATTGGACATCTCCCTTTATAGTTATCTCTGCATTAAAAGTGTACCCTATAATTCTATGAATAGCGTTATCTTTCTCCTGCTATTAACCACTATATCTAAAAGTTTTGTATTACGATCACTATGCTTCATCCAATGTTGTTAGCCAAAATCTCATTCCAACCACGTAACAGAAACCTCTTTCTTCACCTCAAACCTGTGAAGATTGTCTTCGTCAGCGATGGAAAGTCATTGCCCCCCGGCATCCAGAACTTCAATATTTTCTACCGAAGTACCCATCCTAGTCTCCAAGTGTGCAAGACCTCTTTGTTCCACACCTTTAACCTCCGCTTCAAAAATTTTGCTTCTTGGTCAAAGGAAACCTTGAGTATCTAAAACTGAAAGTTCATTTCACCAGCTTTCACAATGTTAGAAAACCCTTGCCATGCATTTTAAGATCTAGCCCTTTTAGAAATGGGAACATCACCAATATAAAGAAGGGCTTTCGGACGCTAATATACTACACTTTGAGGGTGTTGGACAAATAATGCACACAACTTTTTTCTTGAACAATAATACATTGTACTTTAGAGGGGGTTGGACAATAATGCACCTGGAACTTATTCTGATGGTGGATGACTCGATAGCGCTCTTACATGGTAGGATGAGGAGGGAAAAATTAAAATATTTACCAAATTAATGCCATGTCAACAAGTCCAAATAAGCAGGGATGAATATATTCATATTTTTTATAAATAGCATCATTAAGTTAGGGAAAATGTGGAGCAATGCGGTGTTACTTTTTCAACTCCAGGTAGGACCGCGTAGGACCATTGTCAAGTCCTCCGCCGCCAAAATCAATTCCAGGTGTTTTATTGTTCAACACCTCAAAGTACAATGCATTATTGTCCAAGAAAAGAAGTTCAGTGCATTATGACCAACACCCCCAAAGTACAATATATTAGCGTCCAAAAACCCTATAAAGAATAAGCAGAACATGATCAGGAAGGACTTCCTGCAGAACCCCCTAAAAATGAGCCTCCCACTAAGAAAACATGAACCTACCAATTTGAGAAACGAAAAGGAATCTCATCATGGCTAGACCATGCAAATCCAGCAACTTCCAAAGGAGGATCCATAAGATTAGAATAATTGATAAAAGGATTAAACTCCATCATTAGTGAAGTTAGCCTTCTAGAACACCTCTCACAAGGAAATCTAACCACATTAAAATCTCCACCTAAACATCAACGAATAATCCATAAAGACACGAAACTACCCAATTCATCCCAAAGCAAAGATCGTGCATTGTCCTCACTTGAACCATAAACCTAAATCAAACTCACAAAAAATCATCTTGCGAAGAACTCAATTTATTATACAAGGGATAAACCCCCACATGAGAATCATAAAGCTCTATAGTTTAGAATTCCACACTATAATAATGCCCTTAGAAGGACTAATGGGAGAACAAAACATCAATTGAACCCCACACGAAGGGGTGTTTTCCAATCTACATCTTCCATCTTAGACACCAAAAGCATCACAATGTATTAAGAATATCTATGGATCATCCATTTAACATTCCCTCTTTCAGTTGTTTCAGTTGAGCAATCGAGTCCCCTTACATTTCACAAAGCTATCCTAACAGAGGTCATGATAAGCAATGTCGTTGTCTACCTCACAGTTCTAATCCCAAGAATTACAAGAACATATGGGATGTTCCCTCACCTAAGCAGACCACTTATCAACAATGTCATCCTTATCTGCATTAATATCATGACACTCTGCCTTAGCAGGAGAAAGTTGTTGACCAAGCTCAACATCTTGAGCAGAAGATCACCCCCCCCCCCCCACCCCACCCACACACACACAAAGAAAAAGATTAGAAAAGAAAAACCAACACAGTCAGGGATCGAATGTATAACTAGCAAATGGTCAAACACAACCTTTTTCTTCCCGAATTCTTTTCATTCTAGAGCACAAAATAGTGTCACTATCATGTGTAGTGGCACAGTCCCACCCTTCAAGACTCGCCGATGATTCCTGCACCAAGGGTGAGGCAAAAAGGAATGCCAAATTCTGGCACAAAAGAGGGGAAGACAGATTCTAACACAACGAAGGAGAGATGGACGAATTCAAAGAAAACCAGGAATCAGAATCTGGAAATGTTTTCCTTTTTCTTTTTTCTTTTTTTTTTTTTTTTGGTAGACAAAGCATAAGATTTTATTATAGACCTCGAAAAAATATACAAAGGAAGTGATAGTCTCTAATTACAGGATAGAAATTAAACTCTTAAGGCTAATTGCATAAAACATCAATCAGATGCCTATGAAACTTTGTTTGGCTTGCCATGTAAAGCCCTCTGGTTACTATCTACTGCTTACCAACTCTGAAAATTTCAATTGGAGATCTGCTCTGCTGTTTATAAGCTATTTGAATTAGGAAAGCGGAGGTTTCATCCAAGACCAAGAAAGCAAGCTATATTGAAGCCCAATGCCAAGAAAGGCCCTAGACTACAAGTGAAGAAATTGGGTTCAACTAAGCCCAACATAGTTTGTCCACCAAAAAGGGTAAGTTCCCAATCTGACTGAAAAAGAGAAGAAAGGTAAGGCACAGCTCCTTTCGTCTGAGAGGTTTAAGGACATTCCCAGCTAAGGCAATTACCTAGTTGAGAGGTATTTGATTATACTCTCTAAGAAAAGTGAGAGACAAAACAAACAACAAACCTCGTATTGCATAGATCAGGCTCTTTTGGAATGTAAGCGTTTGCTTCTTCTGAGCATGCCTGATCCTTTGCTATTATGTGTTGGCAAGTCTCAAGGACATATAATGAAGCCATTGAGTAGTTACATCTTAAAGCTGCCCAGAGAAGTAACAACCCATGAAGAGGTGGTCATGAGTTTCCTCATCATCCAACCACATGGGGCTCCAGGTGGAATGTAGAGCCTTCCATTTAGCTACACGAGATCTGACACGGAGCTTTCCATAAAGGTTTGTGCTCATTATGTTGCATCTACTTGTACCCTAGATGGACCTTATATTCTCCATCATCTGCACCTTGCCATACCCATCATTGATTTGGAACACGACTAGCCTTCATTTCCTCTTTGATGGCACAAAGCTTCTTCAAGGTAAACAGAAACATCTAGCTTTGGAAGAATATGGATAATTATCCACCAGAATTCTCAAAGCCTCAAATTGAATAGCATGAGAAACAACCCTCTTAAAAAGCAAAAGATCATACCCGCTATCCTTACAAACCCTAGAACTGGATGCCTTATGCGGTATCTTCACGAAGATCTCAAAGATGTTGACAATTTCCTTTACAAGTGACCTATCTACATGTGCATCTCCTAAAGGACTATAATTGATGTCGCAAGACCCGTAAAGACCTACTTCTACGCCCATTATGTTTCTTGGAATGATTAGCACCAAACCTACCACTAACATCAACATAGGAAGAATGTCTAAACTCATACGGGATCCTTTAGGACCTTTTGTGCCTCGTCTATTCCAATTCGGCAAATCTTTCAAATGTCGCCAATTATTCCAAAATAAGTTGAATGCTTACGATAAGTATTTAATTTATGTTAAAAAGAACAATTTTGGAAGTGGAGAAACAATGCGCATAATTATGGAAGAGGGAGATGAAGAAAACTTAAGAAATCTACATGAAATTAAAAGCCTCTTATGAATTTTTATCAATTACCACCGAAGCCATTGCACAAAAAGACATTCCTCTAGAAACTAGTCATAATTTCAAATATTTACCATAGATAACCATCCACCAAGGGTTGGTTGGGGTGTTTAGATCTAGCAGCCCCAATCTAATATTCTAAAGAGTTGTTATACCTAGGCATAGAGCAAAAAATATTTTTTGCCAATTCTCGCATACAAAAGAAGCAAACACCAGTTCTTTGCCAATTATTGCAAACAACATTTTAGTGAGGGATTTCGCTCTAGTATGCACTATCCAATCCAAAACATTTTCCAACTAAATTTTTGGCCATGCAAATAAGTAAACATGGGGAAACAACAAATACCATCTTATTTTACATAAAATTCCGATTGAAAGAGGGATTAGAATATTTAGGAATAATGATATTTACTATGTTTTATATTTCCTTACAGTTTCCTATTCTTATTAGGAATATTTACCTAGTTTAGATTAGGAATATTATTCTAGTTTCCTATTTCAGGGTTTAGTATTAGGAAGGTTGTTTACCTATAAATAAGGGCTTTCCTAGCCTTTATGCGATACAGAGTGCATTGATTATTGAATATTGAATATTATGAATTCTTATTGATTATGCACAAGGAAGCTAATCTTTTCCTGAATCCAACACGAGGATGCTGAATTCTTAATTCAACATGGGGATGTTGAATTCGTCTCTTTAGCTTTTTTTAGTTTTCTAGTTCTCTATCAACTTGGTATCATATATAGTTCTCGATCAAATTCGAGTAATCAATGCCACATAATCCCATGAACAACCCAAATTGCTACAATTAAGTGACGTACCAACCGTGAGAAAAGAATTCCAAATGACCATCTAAAAGTCTCCATGTTGAAAACCTGAAGTCGCATAATTCAGCAATTAGAAGCAGCAGTATATATCAACATCATGAAAAAGTTACGATCTAACAACAGTTAACCAAGTGCAACATACATGCATTGATTATTCACTAAGAATAAAAGGTAATGTTTACTACATTTCATAACCAAATTTTGGCACGTGATTCAAATTTTGAAGTCAAACTAATAATATTGCTCCAATTATTCAATGATCTATCCAAACGTATATCTCACAGGTCAGAAATGATTTACTAACAGTCTCCACCAAAATGTGTCCATATGTATTTGAACAGTATGACTTTTAGGATCTCTTTCGCCATACTTTCTACAATTTCAGAGGAGTTTAACTCACTAGACATAGATGCCAGTCGTTGACACGTTGTTAGATTCATCAAATATTATGCTACCTAAACCTATTATCCAAATCAGATAATCAGTGAGTGAAAGCCCTCTAATATCAGTGTATACATAAAAGAATACTCCCCCAAAAGGTCATGCCATTCATGTAAAAAAAAAATAGTTTGATATATTTTCATTCAACACCAAAAGATGGATTATTTATGTTCAATCTTCCTGTTATCTAACTGTGGAGTTTATCAATCATCTTGATTGCACAAATCTTGACGAAACTTTGTAAAGAAAGTCAAATAGTAACATAAAAACATCACCGTACAATCCTTATATGACAAATGCAACTTTCTTTGAAATAAAGAGAAGACCTACGTACTTCTTCAGGGAATAAATCAGGATACTTGGAGAAGATCCTGAGCTTTAAATCATTGTATCTGCACAACAGTAGGAAAGCAATGTTCATTATTAGTGAAGTGATTCACCAATAAAATGACACGATCAACAATCTCAATAAATCAAATTGAAGAATTGACAAGAGTTAAGTATGGCTTACGTTCCAACAACATCATTGCTCCTCTCAATAGCTCGTTCTCTAATTTGTGAGGCTTCCAAATATCGATCTAGTTCTTGACGTGCCCTGAAACCAGATAGTGAAGCTGTAGGGAAAGACACTGAGACAACACCGAGCATCAAGAAAAAGAGAATACATAATGTGAGTAGTCAATAATGACCCAACCCTACCAGTATAAAAGTGAATAAGGCTGTCTAGGCAAGGCTGAGATATAATTGCTCCATCTAGATTTACTCATCAAACTTGCTTCACTTATCAGGTACGTAGCTATAAGTGGCCAATCCGGTACAGAATTCTGTTTTAACACTTGACCAGCTTCAGGGCAGCTCCAATCCTGGTAAGTTTATACAAAACAATGTACCAAATAGGTCAGTTCAAATCATGAGATTTCACACAATATGGCCCCGTTCTTTTATCCGGTAGACTGCAGTGCGGTACCACACTCTACCGCAACTCTTCAATTTCTATCACACTTCACCACACTACACCACAATCATTACCAATATATCTCTTCACTTCTCTCTCTCTTCACTTTTCTCCTCTACTTTTCACATTTTCTCTCCTCACCTACCCCACTTACCATAATTCTAACCACACTTCACCACAGCTCCCCACAATTCACCACACTTTTTCAAATTCAACCACACCGCAACCAACCATATAAAAGAACCGGGGGCCCTGTTCTTTTATGCGGCTGGCTAGCTGTGGTGCCACACCGCACCATAACTTGACACATTTCACCACAATCCACCACAATCTACCACAACCACCACAATCTACTTTTTCTAATTACTTTATCTCACTTTTTCCAGTTACAGTTTCACATTTTCAACACATTTACAATTATTAAAACCAAAACTCACCGCAATTTTCCACAATCCACCACAACTTTACCAAACCCACCACAATTCCACCACTCTGCACCGCCCCACACCACAGCTAGCCGTATAAAAGAACCGGAAAATAGGAATAAATGAAAGGTAAGAAGAAGAGGAAAGGAGAGAGTACAGAATCAGCAGTGATGACGAGGGAGGGAGGGACGAAGAGGAGCTTCTCGGACTTCCTGATATTCTTGAGAGCAACAAGGCCTCGTTCACCAACTTGGACCTTGTCAATCTTCATCTTCTGAGGAGGGAGACCAGATGCATAAAGCCATTTCTGCAAGGCTTCAGCATTCTCAAGCGAATCCACCTCACAACCCCATGGAATCGTCCCAGAACTACTACTAGTCGAAGTAGAAGTAGAAGTAGAAGTAGCAGAAGAGGTCCGAGTTGAACAGCGAATTTGGCAACCATTTTTGTTGAGGGAGGTAGTGGTAGTACGAGTAGTAGCAGGCAAGGGCAGGAGCAGGGGCTTCAGGAATCCACATCCATGGTGATTCTGCGGCACCAAACTGAGGTACACTCCAACTCTGCCTGCCTCCGACATCGATGAATTCATTTCTCCACTGCTGATCTGCTCACCCTTATCCGCTTACCTCCACCATCCCCCTCTGTTATGCTACTCCCTCCATTTCTAACCGTCGACTACTTGGCATTTTAGTTAAAAAAATATAAAAAATGTCATTCATATTTAAAAACTATATTAATATCACTCATCCTTCCAAAAAAAAAAAAATGTCACTTTTACCTTTTGTAGCATATTTAAGGGTAAAAATTGAATGTTGTTACTAATATTTGGGCAGCCACTTAATTTTCTCAAAAAGTCAAAAATATTACTACCCCAATTAAAATTGTATAAAATATCACTACTATTTAGAGCTAGCAAAAATTCGAGTCCAAGTCATCCCATGTTCAGAGAGTCAAACAACGAACAAAAATTGGATGTCGAATACCTTGTTTTTTACAAACATAAATTTGAGTCTAAATCGTGTTCAAATAAGAAATTTGAAAAATTTTGTGTTTGAATTTTGGTAAAATCAGTCAATGCCAAAATTCGGATGAAAATTCTATGACTGCACCTGATTTTTTAAAAAATAATTTACCATAACACAACATAAAATTGAAATTAGCATAACCAGCTTATAATATAATTAAATTAAGGTAAATTTCATTTGGCAGGCTTCAATTTTTGTCTATTCTAAGTTGTCAATCAATTTTTAAACTATTCCAAGTAGTAGGCTTATTTTGAAAATTATTCCAAATGGTAGACTTATTTTGAAAATTTTAAAAAGTATTCTAAGTTTTCAACACTTTAAAAATTATTCCTAGTTGTCAAACACTTTAGATATTATTCAAAGTGAGTCGAGTGTGAGATTGATAGTGAGTAGTTTTAAAAGTGGTTTTGCAAGCAATATTTTAACAACAGTACAAGAATAAGCTCACGAGATGAAATAATTTTCAAAATAAGCTTACCACTTAGAATAGTTTTAAAAGTGGTTGATAGTTTGGAATAGGCAAAAGTTGAACTCTACCAAATGAAAATTTATTTTATTTTAATTCTAATTCTGCGTTTAAAATATTCCCTATGTACAATAATACCTGTCACTTTTGTCTTTATATAGTCTGCATAGCACCGCCTTATATATATATATATATATATATATATATATATATATATATATATATATATATATATATATATATATATGTATGTATGTATGTATATGTATATATATAACGGATCCAGTAAGAAGAAGTAAGAAGGTGAGAAGAGTAAATTACAACCCTTAATTTTGCATCTGACAATGTGTGGTCATGGATATGAGGGAGTGTGGTCATGGATTTCAGGGAGTATGATCACGAAATCCATTACCATACCCCGTTAAAATTATATAAAATTATTTAAATTGGAAATTTTTGTTATGGAATGATGATGCTGGCCTTTATTATAATCTTGTAGAATATCCTTCCTAAACCTAAATAAAAAAAGAACAGTTTGCTGCCAACAAATTTGTTATCATTGTGAAGCTTTGTTAGGTACTTACTGTTGAGTCAGAAGTGTAACAACTGTCTTCTTCTCACTCTTCCTTATGTGCTCTCATTTCTTTTTCTTTTCCTCTATTCACATCTTCTTATTTACGTTTGTTGCTGCTTCAGATTGCAACTCCACTTCTTCACTCATCTCCATCTTCCGTTTTCGTTCGTCGGTTCCTCTTCTTGACCGTCTACTGCATCACCAACATTCGCCTTGCTCATCGTCCTGCTACTTTAACCCTATCATCTCAGGTACTGATAAATTGTGGTTGTGCTTTAGATTCTTATGAATTCTATCAAATTCTACAACTCTATTTTTGTAGACGCTGAATTTTGTCGTAGTTCAGCTTTGTAATTATGTAATTTATTTTGAACATTTTTATTTTTTTAGGATTAAATGTCAAGTATTCTTGAAATGCATAAATGATGAAAAACCAACAAAAAAACCCAAATAAATTTTCCTCTACAAAAAAACCTTTCATATTAGCCCATTTCCATTTCTAGCACATCCGCGTTCAAATATTCTAAAAACTCAGCCCTTTGTTCATGTACCTGAGCCTTTTCTTTAAATTACCGACTTTCCACCGATCTCTACGAGTTTCTTAATTTTGGGAGCTAAAACTACTCATTACAAGCTTTCCAACGACACTTGAATCAAGTTAATCGGAAGTCGGATGGGAAAGTTATGTTCGTTTGAAGTTAGGCAGCTCAAAATAACCCAACACGTTGGTCCGCAGTGGCCCGCTTCCTTTCATTCCAACATACTAGGTCTCCTGCTGATCAGAATGGCCCAGCTACCCCTCTCTATTTCATAACCCTAGTTTCCTCACTCCATTTCCCCTATAAATACAGTCTCACTCCCATCGTTTTTCTTTACACCGAATCACCTAGGAGTATTGACACTAGGTGATTTCTTCTTCCTCTTCTTCCTCTCTTCTTCTGCTTCTCCTCTCTTCATCATTTGCATACATCTATACTTGACATTATTTTTTTGTCGTTTTTATTTTCTTGTAATCACTTATACTGTTGTAATCCTGATGCTAATATCAATTATGACTAATTTAAACCGGATTACTTGAGAAGATAACTTTAATTTCGTTATTTATTTATTTGTTTGTGTTTTGTTTATTGCTTTTATTTATTCATCGCACTTATTTATTTTCGTACTTTAATTTTTCGCATGCATCTAAATAATTTAAATTAACCTAATTAATTCTCCTCTTTTACTCTCTTCTTTAACGAACCGATTTAGTAGAGAGTCCGTTCTTTGAACAGGTGAATTCGAAGGTTTTTACTTTCGAATTCGTAACCTTACCCCCGGATCCAAATCTAATGGTTCGCGGTTTGCGGAGTCTAATTTGAGTTTATTAATTCTCACCAAAAATTAATTGGCGACTCTATAATTTATTCAATTTGATTCATTCGCTTTCTTTTCGAATTTTACCTTTTTATTCAACATTGCATTTGAACATTTTGATTAATAAAAATTGAATTCAAATCCCTTAAAGACTAGATACCTCTTTCGATTCACCTAACACCGCGTAGGACACCAATTGGAAGTTTTTTCCCGGGTCCTACAAATGGCGACTCCACTGGGGACTTACTTCAAGAGGGTAAAACTTGAAAAATTGGTTTTTTAAATATTTTAGTAGAAAGGAGAAATTAATTCTTTTAATTTTTATTATTTAGTAGGCATTTTTGCATACGGGCCTACTTTTCGATTTTTTTAAATCGGGAAGAACCAAAAGGTACCGTTTAGGTTTCTAACCCTAAATTTCCCTTTCAGGTAAACTGCGTTTATGACTTCGAGGAAATGAATTCCACGTTTCAGGAAGACCATAACCCTTTCCCACTCATGAATTACTCCAAAATTTTAGGGATTATGAATTTACATTTTCCTTTAAATTTTGTGAGAAACACACGACCCGTATTACTATGAACTCCATAGAATTTACGGCCCATGCGAGACATGAGTATAGAAGCCTTTAGGAAACTTACTCTAAACATCGAACCTAAAGCCATGGTTAGGATGGTAGCACTCATTTGTATGCTATGTGCATTTTTTTATTTTTTTTTTCAAACAAAAATAATGTGCTAATTATGTGCTAATTGTACATTTTATTGTAAAGTGAGTCGGTCCAACACTTGCATTTCCCTCATACATTACTTTAGTTTGGGTAATATTCAAACGAGATTAAAGTAGGCCCAAAAAGTCTCTCTTAGGCCCAAGTCAAGGAGGCTTGACTAAGCTTGAGATTCATGTTTGACTTCACTCAACCCTAAGTAATGTTTGACCCCTAAGGCATCCCTCCGGTCGTTAACTAAGTCTGAGTCCATTATAATTTTAATGTTGATTCGATTTTATGATGACTTGATGGATACATCCCCTCTTTATGTACATAACATCATTCTAGTTTAGGAGTCTTCATACAAGCCCATCAGTGGGCAATCCCAACCCCCCCCCCCCCCAAAAAAAAAAATAAGGTTCTTTCATCATATAGGCATTGCTTACATTAGGTTGTCTCATATAGGTCGCTAGACGTTTGGGTAGGTAAATGTCAAGGTTAATTTTTGACGTTTATGGTTTCCATACAGGCAAAATAGGACATAAAATGTCAAGAGTCAAATCTTGGGCTAGAATTAGATCATGGAGACTTCAAGCTTTTCACTAGCTCCAACAACTCTTCTTGATACTCACTGATTGAATGTGACACCATGTCCATCATATTCCTACTCTTCAACTTTTGTTAGATCCAAGGTTAACAAAGAGAAGAGGGGTTAACTCCAAGAACTTACTTAGGGTTAGGCAAAAGGAGAGGCCAATCAAATCAAACCAAGGTTAACAAAGAGAAGAGGGGTTAACTCTAAGAACTCACTTGGGGTTAGGCAAAAGGAGAGGCCAATCAAATCAAATAAATAAAATGAAGAAGGAATCACAAACTACACTAGAGGTTAAGATGACACGACTCGTATATAGAACTCTTAATGTCGTATATTTTCAAATTTTAGGTGTGCAGCTCATTGTATTTTCAGAGTCAATTGGGGTATATCCCAAGTGGATTTTAATGTATTCATCTTAGCTGCATCCATAAAGATGAAACCTTTCTTGATTATGACTCTTGTCTTTCCCGACCCTTCATTTGCTTCTAAACTATTAAGGAAAGAATCTTGTGCTTGCATTCCTGATTTGAATTGAAGAGCTCACTCACTCGTGTGACCATCCAAGTCTGACACATCCATCTGCTTACATCTTTCATTCCATTTCACATCCCGATCACACCTTCACTCTATTTTTTTTTCTTTTGTGTCCTACCCCGAGTCCAAGGTTAGTAGAGAGAAGAGAGACTAACTTCACCGCCAAAGCGAAGTTAGGCAAAAGGAGAGACAAATTAAATACAAAAAAAAATACAAGGCTGACATGAACACCTACATGTTGGGCAAAAGGAAAGGTAAATGAGTAAAAAGTAAGAGGAGAGAAGTTAACCTGAACACTCACCCAACAGGTTAGGCAAAAGGAGAGAATTCAGATGAACAAGACCAATCATCTCTAAAAGTGAATCTCACTATCAAATAAATCATGCAGCTTAGAAAGACATGCCTAAGATAGGAGGCTTCCACCCCTTATCACTGACATCATCACCACCTTCATTTTCGCCTAGCCGTTTTACCTACATTATTACCTTCTCACACCATTTCTTAACCACCACTACGAACCCGGTCGTTCATTTTATGACCATCTCATCCCCAAATCTATCTAAGCCAACTAATGTGTTGCGGTGACAAATATCATTGATAAGAGAAATATAGATTGAGGTAGTCGAGTTAAAAAAAAAACAAAAAAAGAGAAAAAAGAGAAAAGAAGAAAGCCAAAAAAAAAAATGCAAAAAAAAAACAAAAAAGAAAGAAGAAAGAAGAAATAAGCAAGAATAGAGGTAGTTGTAAGTCACCCACACAAATCCCAAAACCTTCCTATGAAACCTTCACACCTACCCTTCCCATTCAACCTTCCCACCTATCTAAAAATTCTTCTTGAGGCATCAATCCTTTAAAGTTGCACCAATTGAACTACGATTGGCCTGATTCCACATTGCATACGTAGGAGAACCTCTTTGAGGCCCAGTCGCTGCAATTCACTTTAAAGTAAATCTGTCATTAAAGCATTTGGTCTTTGAGAGAGAGAATAAAGAGTGGCTAGCCCGAAAACCTCACCAGGCTGGCTAGGCAAAAGGAGAGGGAACCTTGGTCTTTAAGGACAATGAAAAACGCTTTTCACCAAGCGGATCACTTTTCCCATCAGACTTAGATCATCCTTCATACCCAAACCTATCAAATTGCAACTCTTCCATAGCCCTTTGACCATCTCTTCCCTTATGAGATAAACCCATGAGACATGGTCTTCCATCCATAGACCATCTTGTCTACCTCCATCAATTTGAACCTCTATCCATCGAACTACTCGTCTTGCCCACCATTGGGGCCTAACTGCTCACAAAACATATTTTCTATACCACCATTCTTATCTTTTCCATAATCCATCCTCCATTGTTCCTCACCCTGTGAGCTCTTCTTATTCGGTCATTAGTGCATGTATGAGTTTGGTCAGTTAATCCTCGCTTTCAGAACACTTGAGTGAGGGATAACTCCTTTAGTAGAACAAGAAGCCACCTGCATCAAAATAAGGGTTACTTGAAGACAACACCCACCTAGGTCCATCATTCTGACTTGCCTGAAGATACTTATTTGTTCACTAGTACTAGGAGCTTGGCATGCTTACATGTTCCTACCCAAATAAAAGAACCAAGAAAGATATAATAAAGGAAAGGGAAATCAAGATGGCTTGCCGCTTGATCCTTCTTAGTGCTTGGGGTTCCTAACCATGACATCAAAGTCATGCAGTTTAAGCAGGTTGAATCTTCCATTGATATCATTTTCGGCGTCATTCCAACTGGGGGCTCGCTTATAACACCCCAACACCCTTAATCACAAGATTATCTTTAATCATGCCATAACCCTGTGATTAGCGCAGCGGAAAAGACAAGTATTGAGGCACTACCGCCGTCCCCACTCGGGACAAGGCACACAAACCACCAACATATACATAAACCACCAAGTGAATACTACACTTAAACCCATACATAAATAATCACCAAAACCATAGATATTACACTTTATACACCCATCAAAGAAATATATATATATATATATATTAAACTTTCTCCAATGCAAACTAATCTTTAGAACCATGAAGACCCCCGAGGTCGGCCAAATCCGCCCTTTAAGACTACCCTGCACGTGGAAGTTCTACCTCTGCTTATCCTTGTCTTTACTTTGGGAACTCGGACCGCCTAAAAACAAAACATTGAAAACATACGCAAAGTGAGTGGGGAAACACTCAGTACATGAACCTCCAACACGTCAAACCGTTCGAAAACGGTTTTAGTGCCGGCATTTAAAATCATTTAGAAAACGGGGAACAGGATAACAAACATAACAAAAATAGCTTGAATTCGACAATATAAAAGATAAAGTATGAAAGGTAAGATAGATGCTAAACATAAGAATTTGGTCCCCTACGATCGATGCAATGCATCTCACACACGCGTATGTCCAAACCGATCGAAGTTTGGAATGGGTGACTGTCGAACAGTCGACTCTGGCCAGGTCCGGACACTCTGATCAGGAGTATCATACATAAAAAGAGAGCTAGCGCCTATAAGTAACTAGCACAAAGAAAACATAAAATGGGACCCTTTAAAACCGTAACATAAACATTTAAGCACAACTTAAAATAACCATAAAAACATTAAATGATAATAAGGAGCGAAAAGTTGGACAATTCGCGTACCTTGGGTAGTAGGAAAACTTGGTGGCGTGCCTCGAGCTCGGGACGGCTTGGGTGACTTGGGAACTAATATAAGAAGTGTAGAAATTGAGAACCAAAGAGGGTTCTTAGTGAGTTTCAAACGTTAAGTAAAATAGAAACTACGAACGTAATAACTTAGAAAGAAAATTTCAAGTCTTTAAGAAATAGGATTTTTAGCATAACTCGGGCTAGAAAACTCGGAATTAATCAAATGAGTACTTCCGAAATAGGGAAAATTAAGTTCTACAACCTTGTCAACAGGACCGAAGTCCAAAAATGAAGGGAAGGGCTTGAAAAACAGCCCGGACAGAAACAAAAGCTTAAAACTTTCGGTTTGATCTTTTGATACGAAACTCATAAAGGCTTGGAAGTAAACGATGAATAGCTTAACTTATAGAATGATTTGAAGAGATCATATTGATGGAATATGGAGAATTTAGGAATGAAAGGCTAGAATGGTAATTAGAGAGTTCTTGATTTTTCTGATATATCGTCAAGCGATGAAGAAGACTTTATAACGATGGATTTTTGGATTTTGGAAGTGTTTGAAAGGTGAATTGGAATTATGCATTAGAGAAGGAACAAGTCCTCGGATCATTATGCTTCAAAGGGCTCTTATACGAATGATGCAATCCACAATCCAATCTTAAAGTCGATTATTTCATTATGTAACTTAATCTTTCAACCTTAACTCAGATAACATAACTTTGATAAGTGACATTAACCTCCAAAAGATAGCATTTTCTACTTAGAAAACATCTCTTGAATATTCTAATATTGACCAAAGAGTCTCTAAACAATTAGAATCCCTTACATGATTGGAATTGGATCACAAAATCTCAAATTTATAAAACATTTTCTGGGCAGAAACTCATCTGACATGCTTCACTTCCGACCCTATATCTTGCACTCCCGATATCCGACGAACGCAAACCATACATTTTCGGAAAGCTTAAAAGGTCACCTAAAATGTTCATGTTTACCACTGGAACCAATAAAATCTCTAAATGGACGGAAAATAGTCCTCAAGTTACTGACCCAGAATCGTATATACTTTGCATCCCTTCACGGTTTCGCTCATATCTCGGGCTACACATGTCGGATTCTTGAAATTCCAAAGCCTATGGTTTGCTAACACTTTAAGCTATCAAATGGAGTAACAATTTGACCTAAAATCCCACTTTCATTCCTCTGTAAATTTCCAGAATCGAAACAGAACCTTTATTTACCGAAAATTCCAGTTTTTAACTTGGTTTTTCACCCTTAATCATATCAAAACACAATCAAATCCCATATAAACTTTAATCCTTCATATTTCCAGAATATAAACCTTGAAAATCCATTCATCAAAGGCCTTAAAAACCACATGCATCCATGGATTAAACATAAACTCAACATAAAGGACACATTCTTGAACTTTTGTATCAAAACCTCACTAATTCACCCAAATTAAACATAATAACACTTAATTCATAATCTCAAAACATAAACTCAGCCATTATATACTCAAATTCTTTCAAGAAACCCACATGCAACAACATATATTCATCATTCACTATGAATCCAACCATAAAACCTCACAAACACTTAGAAATATACATGCATACATTTAGAACTTAAACCCTAACTTAACCAAAAAGCCATACTTGAAATTCAAGATAAAAGAGAGTAAAAGAAACAGAAATTACAAAGGAAACATATATAAAACATAGATTTTCAGATTAGGGTTTAGAGAAATTGAAATTGGGGGTTTTGAGAGGTTACCCTTGAAGATAAAATTGGAGAAAACACAAGAGGGAGGAAGAGTGGTGGCGGCGGCCACCTTGGATTTGGGCACCTCGCCGGTCTTGGAAAAACCAGCAGGCTGGCCGCCCTCGCTTTCGGCCAAGAGGAGAGAGAAGAGGGAAGGGCTTGAGTTGAGTTGAAATAAAAATGAGTGTCTGAAATGAAGTTGGAATAAACCCATTCTAACTTAACCCCTTTATAAAAAAAATAACCCTCTTAAACTAATTAACTTATCCAATTGGTAATTAGGCTAGACAAAGGTAATTAAAATTAAGCTAGATAAAATAATTGGTATTGACTAAATAAAATTAATAGATATAAAACTTGATAAAGTAGTTTAGTTGTAAACCTAAATAAAATTACTTGGAATTAAATTGGGTAAAAATTAACTAGTATTGAACCACATAAAATAAATTGGTAGGATAACACTAAATTGAACAATAAAATGCAATTAGGAAGGTTGGATGACATAAATCATGATCGAAATGGACATTAAAATTTATATAACCTTCCTCGGTTAAAAGCGTAAAATCGAGGATAATAAAATAAATTATATAACTTATCGTAAAAATATTCATAAACTCATAATGATATTTATAACTTTAAATCCAAGATAACATAAATCCAACCCATTTAGCCATCGCCTTGCTCGCGACCTGTCACACATAAAAAAATAAATAATAATAATAACAGTAATAACCATATTAACGTAAAAGAAAGAAAATTTTGAACAGCGTAATTTCGTTAATCACTAGGATTAAGGCCTTAATTAATACGGGTTTAGGGCGGGTCGTTACACCCTCCCCCCCTAAAAAGAAGTTTCGTCCCCGAAACTTGCTGTTGGAGTAATCGTGAACGAAGTCGATCTCCCTCCTCGGGGTAACTTTGTAACTTCGTCGGGAAAACATCTGGGAATTCCCGCACTACTGGAATCTGTTCTATCTTGAGTGGATTCTTAGGATCTTTACTAATTGAACACAGGTAACCCTTGCACCCGTGATCTAGCAGCTTCCGAGCCTTTACGTAGGTTAGGATAGGACACTGATTTATTCCTAGGTCCCCAATAAAACAAATCTCTACTCCCGAGGCATTCCTAAGAATGATTATTCCTTCCCCGCATCTAATCTGAGCTTGAGTTAGGCTTAACCAATCTATACCCAACATTAAGATGTCCAACCTAAGGTCTACCTTCTCATGCGGGTAGCTAACAAGGGATAATATAAATGATAGGGATAATAATTATAAGGATTCCATGAAGAAGGAAAACCATATGTGACACTAAAATGAACTTGATATGAAGAAAAAGATCTTAAGTTTTTGATAATCAAATCTGTGAATTTTTAGAAGTATTGTGGAGTTTTTAGCGTCATATAAAGGAAGGAGAGCCTCAAGTTCCAGAGAGAAAGGATTTGGGTAAGTATGTCAAGATTCTTGAATTAGGAACATCAATATTGGGGATGAGTGAATGGTTGGCAATAGTCGCTTGGGGTGTATAAAACGTAAGTTATTGATATTGATCGAATAGTAACTTTATTTAAGCTAAAACTTGGATATAAACTGTAGATGCTTACTGGGAAAATAATAATTACTTTGGAAAAGAGAAAAGCTGACCAAATAGAAAGCATGGTAATATAGATGTAGTTCATCATCACTGGGTAAATGAGTGGATAACTGATAAAAGAAAGGCACTTGCCAGAAAGAAATTGAGAAAGGAAACGGTGTCAAATAGAAGTAAACATAACACTCATGAGCCAAAATGGTTGGTCGATAACAATGATAAACTCTCCTAGGAATTCTTGAGAATAAGCAATGAATAGAATTGACAAAGCTGAATGCAGTCTTACAAGGATAAAGATGAATTTTAATAGGAGGATGCACAATATGAGTGTGAGATAAGACTTGGTTCAACAATGAACTCAAGGTATGTTAGCCATACAGAGGAGGGTTGAAGCTTACAATGGTTGCTCGTTAAAAGAAAAGGCTAGGTGGATTTTGATACATGTATACGTGTAAAAGGGGTCAAAACTTCTAAACCTCACAATCTCGTTGGATGCCTCTAGGAAACCCATATACGTAATAAGTTTATCCCTCCAGTCCAGCTCCCCCCCCCCCTTAGTCTCGTTCTTAGTCATAAATCTCTAGTCCATATTAATCTCCTAATTTCATCATAATTCTATTGCTTCCCTTTTTATTCCTCCCCTAACGTTGTTCCTTATACAGAATTAGAAGTGACTATCAGTATTTCCACAACCAATGTCAAAATCCTTGTATTCGCGTTAAGGCCTCTATCATGGGTACGACGTTCATAAGAACCCTTGTTCACCTTATTGACCATTGTTATTTGACTCTTCAAACTCTTTGAACAATTAAGATAAGTATACCGTACTTCTTCCCTTTATTACTTCACGTGAATTCCTATAGAATTACATCCAAATCTGCGTTATCGAAATTGGTATGTTCTCTTGATATCTCGGAATATCGCATCCCAAGCTTGGTCAAGGCAACGTGGCCAACTATCCGGTTACGTATTCTTCTGGTCATCTGGGGTTTAGTAGCCGCTCTTAACTCTCGAAAACACCATCACGTGCTGGTTCAAGGATCGGGGAATCATATATATATATAGGTACCTACTTCTGATACTAAAACGGCTCAAACGATACGTATACTACTTGTTGGACCCAAGTTTCTACTTTAAAGACCACTACGCGTGCTTCCTCTCCCCTTGCAAGTTACTAGAGTTCGACTCAATTCCTTCATTCCAAGAATTAACTTGGCCGCACTTAAAGCATGGAACAATTATTAGTATAATCCTTTGCTTTCCATCCCACACAGATACCAACCCCCCCTTTTTTTTTTCTCCTACTAAAGCTCTATAAATTCTGGAGAAATTTCGGCAGCACTTCCCCTATAAATCGGACTATCCCATAATTTTTACATAACTTCATTCCTACAAGAAAACATGTACACTTCATATACTCATTTGGAGCTTCATGCTCAACATCCATCCCAACAAATTTCACATATTCCCAATCTCAAACCATAAGAGGCACATATACCACACATTTATACCCAAACTTCATACATTCATGTCATGCTTCCTATGAAATGCTAATTCTCCAAACTCTTCTTATAACTCCGCTATGATACCACAACTGTAACACCCCAACACCCTTAATCACAAGATTATCTTTAATCATGCCATAACCCTGTGATTAGCGCAGCGGAAAAGACAAGTATTGAGGCACTACCGCCGTCCCCACTCGGGACAAGGCACACAAACCACCAACATATACATAAACCACCAAGTGAATACTACACTTAAACCCATACATAAATACTCACCAAAACCATAGATATTACACTTTATACACCCATCAAAGAAATATATATATATATATTAAACTTTCTCCAATGCAAACTAATCTTTGGAACCATGAAGACCCCCGAGGTCGGCCAAATCCGCCCTTTAAGACTACCCTGCACGTGGAAGTTCTACCTCTGCTTATCCTTGTCTTTACTTTGGGAGCTCGGATCGCCTAAAAACAAAACATTGAAAACATACGCAAAGTGAGTGGGGAAACACTCAGTACACGAACCTCCAACACGTCAAACCGTTCGAAAACGGTTTTAGTGCCGACATTTAAAATCATTTAGAAAACGGGGAACGGGATAACAAACATAACAAAAATAGCTTGAATTCGACGATATAAAAGATAAAGTATGAAAGGTAAGATAGATGCTAAACATAAGAATTTGGTCCCCTACGATCGATGCAATGCATCTCACACATGCGTATGCCCAAACCGATCGAAGTTTGGAATGGGTGACTGTCGAACAGTCGACTCTGGCCAGGTCCGGACACTCTCATCAGGAGTATCATACATAAAAAGAGAGCTAGCACCTATAAGTAACTAGCACAAAGAAAACATAAAATGGGACCCTTTAAAACCGTAACATAAACATTTAAGCACAACTTAAAATAACCCTGAAAACATTAAATGATAATAAGGAGCGAACAGTTGGACAATTCGCGTACCTTGGGTAGTAGGAAAACTTGGTGGCGTGCCTCGAGCTCGGGACGGCTTGGGTGACTTGGGAATTAATATAAGAAGTGTAGAAATTGAGAACCAAAGAGGGTTCTTAGTGAGTTTCAAACGTTAAGTAAAATAGAAACTACGAACGTAATAACTTAGAAAGAAAATTTCAAGTCTTTAAGAAATAGGATTTTTAGCATAGCTCGGGCTAGAAAACTCGGAATTAAACAAATGAGTACTTCCGAAATAGGGAAAATTAAGTTCTACAACCTTGTCAACAGGACCGAAGTCCAAAAATGAAGGGAAGGGCTTGAAAAACAGCCCGGACAGAAACAAAAGCTGTAATTCGGAAACTAAAACTTTCGGTTTGATCTTTTGATACGAAACTCATAAAGGCTTGGAAGTAAACGATGAATAGCTTAACTTATAGAATGATTTGAAGAGATCATATTGATGGAATATGGAGAATTTAGGAATGAAAGGCTAGAATGGTAATTAGAGAGTTCTTGATTTTTCTGATATATCGTCAAGCGACGAAGAAGACTTTATAACGATGGATTTTTGGATTTTGGAAGTGTTTGAAAGGTGAGTTGGAATTATGCATTAGAGAAGGAATAAGTCCTCGGATCATTATGCTTCAAAGGGCTCTTATATGAATGATGCAATCCACAATCCAATCTTAAAGTCGATTATTTCATTATGTAACTTAATCTTTCAACCTTAACTCAGATAACATAACTTTGATAAGTGACATTAACCTCCAAAAGATAGCATTTTCTACTTAGAAAACATCTCTTGAATATTCTAATATTGACCAAAGAGTCTCTAAACAATTAGAATCCCTTACATGATTGGAATTGGATCACAAAATCTCAAATTTATAAAACATTTTCTGGGCAGAAACTCATCTGACATGCTTCACTTCCGACCCTATATCTTGAACTCCCGATATCCGACGAACGCAAACCATACATTTTTGGAAAGCTTAAAAGGTCACCTAAAATGTTCATGTTTACCACTGGAACCAATAAAATCTCTAAATGGACGGAAAATAGTCCTCAAGTTACTGACCCAGAATCGTATATACTTTGCATCCCTTCACGGTTTCGCTCATATCTCGGGCTACACATGTCGGATTCTCGAAATTCCAAAGCCTATGGTTTGCTAACACTTTAAGCTATCAAATGGAGTAACAATTTGACCTAAAATCCCACTTTCATTCCTCTGTAAATTTCCAAAATCGAAACAGAACCTTTATTTACCGAAAATTCCAGTTTTTAACTTGGTTTTTCACCCTTAATCATATCAAAACACAATCAAATCCCATATAAACTTTAATCCTTCATATTTCCAGAATATAAACCTTGAAAATCCATTCATCAAAGGCCTTAAAAACCACATGCATCCATGGATTAAACATAAACTCAACATAAAGGACACATTCTTGAACTTTTGTATCAAAACCTCACTAATTCACCCAAATTAAACATAATAACACTTAATTCATAATCTCAAAACATAAACTCAGCCATTATATACTCAAATTCTTTCAAGAAACCCACATGCAACAACATATATTCATCATTCACCATGAATCCAACCATAAAACCTCACAAACACTTAGAAATATACATGCATACATTTAGAACTTGAACCCTAACTTAACCAAAACAAAGCCATACTTGAAATTCAAGATAAAAGAGAGTAAAAGAAACAGAAATTACAAAGGAAACATATATAAAACATAGATTTTCATATTAGGGTTTAGAGAAATTGAAATTGGGGGTTTTGAGAGGTTACCCTTGAAGATAAAATTGGAGAAAACACAAGAGGGAGGAAGAATGGTGGCGGCGGCCACCTTGGACGGCGGCTGGGCACCTCGTCGGTGCCGGAAAAACCCAGCAGTGGGCTGGCCCCTGCTGCTCGGCCGAAGAGGGAGAGAGGAAGAGGGGGAAGGGCTTGAGTTGAGTTGAAATAAAAATGAGTGTCTGAAATGAAGTTGGAATAAACCCATTCTAACTTAACCCCTTTATAAAAAAAATAACCCTCTTAAACTAATTAACTTATCCAATTGGTAATTAGGCTAGACAAAGGTAATTAAAATTAAGCTAGATAAAATAATTGGTATTAACTAAATAAAATTAATAGATATAAAACTTGATAAAGTAGTTTAGTTGTAAACCTAAATAAAATTACTTGGAATTAAATTGGGTAAAAATTAACTAGTATTGAACCACATAAAATAAATTGGTAGGATAACACTAATAAAATAAATTGAACAATAAAATGCAATTAGGAAGGTTGGATGACATAAATCATGATCGAAATGGACATTAAAATTTATATAACCTTCCTCGGTTAAAAGCGTAAAATCGAGGATAATAAAATAAATTATATAACTTATCGTAAAAATATTCATAAACTCATAATGATATTTATAACTTTAAATCCAAGATAACATAAATCTAACTCATTTAGCCATCGCCTTGCTCGAGACCTGTCACGCATAAAAAAATAAATAATAATAATAACAGTAATAACCATATTAACGTAAAAGAAAGAAAATTTTGAACAGCGTAATTTCGTTAATCACTGGGATTAAGGCCTTAATTAATACGGGTTTAGGGCGGGTCGTTACACCGCTCGTCACTCAATATCTGCATTATGACATCTTAAGCGAGTCAAGTTTTCCCTTGATATCATTTTTTGCGGCATTACAACTGGGGGCTCACTCATCACTCGACATCCGCAACGTCCAGTTCCATGAATGTTTCAACGATAACAACGCACAAGATGGCTCATGTGTCAAGTATATGAGACCACTTGGCTTCTCACATGTTATCGTCTCCATGCTTCCTATTGCCTTGTCTTGAAACTCGCCTCAAAATTGACTTGATACTTAGAATTTCTTTACTTTCATTGTGGGAAGAAAAAGTGGGGGCTCTCAACATGATATCTTTGTACAACATGCATTATAATAAGTGCATATAACATTCTCTCATCAGGGTCACTTAGAGGTGTGCATTAGGCTATATTAAGAAGTCAAGCACATGAAACTTAGAGTCGTGCTATAAGTCAAGCACATGAAACTCATTGGATCATAAGTGTCGGGTCTATGCATTACATGTAGAATAGTAGACCAACTGCATGCATGTCGTCATCGTGGTTGTCACCGAGGGGCTGACAATTACCTACTCAGCAACCTTCATTGGCATGAAGAATTAGCTTATGAGAAAGTTTGGAAGACCCGACAACAACAAGGTCGTCGCCCGCAGATAGACACTGGAGGCTATGTGAGATGAAGCCCAAATATTATCCAAGGATTAAACTCGAAATCCCGACGAGAAAAATTAGAATGATGAGCACCTAAAAACACTTTGATTTTGATTACACTCTTAAGGATTAAAAATGATCATCGGAATGTCATCATCAAGAACGACAACATATATAACATTTATATCGTCTCCAAACAATGGATATCGCATCCTCTCGGACAACAGATATCGTATCTACGTCATCTTCAACATAGGATATCGCATCCAAACCGACAACAGATATTGCATCTACGTCATCTTCAGAAAAGGATATCGCATCCGCTCCGACAACAGATATCGCACCTACGTCGTCTCCAGCAAAGGATATCGCATCCGCTCGTATAATAGATATCGTATCTACGTCGTCTCCAACAAAGGATATCACATCCGCCCCGACAACAAATATCGCATCTACGTCGTCTTTAACAAAGGATATCACATCCAACCCAACAACAGATATCGCATCTACGTCATCTCCAACAAAGGATATCGCATCGGCTCAACAAAGGATATCACATCCAACCCAACAACAGATATCGCATCTACGTCATCTCCAACAAAGGATATCGCATCCAAACCGACAACAGATAATTGCATCTACATTGTCTGCAACAAAGGATATCATATCCGCCCCGAAAATAGATATCGCATCTACGTCATCTTCAGCAAAGGATATCGCATCCGCTCGGACAACTGATATCGCATCTACATCGTCTCCAACAAATGACATCGCATTCGCCCCGACAATAGATATCGTATCTACGTCGTCTTCTATCACATCCGCCCCGACAATAGATATCGCATCTACGTCGTCTTTAGCAAAGGATATCGCATCTACCCCGACAACAGATATCGCATCTAGGTTGTCTCCAACAATGGATATCACATCCAACCCAACAACAGATATCGCATCTACGTCATCTCTAGCAAAGGAAAATCATCATCGACACCGGGAAAGACTAAAAAATCATCATCGACACCGGGAAAGACTGAAAATCATCATCGACACCGGGAAAGACTGGAAAATAATCATCGACTAGGCGCAGGACAGTTGCTTCCAAGCGTCGACAATCAACAAAGACATAGGATATTGTTTCTAAATGTCAATCAGCTACAAGTCATACATGCGGCACAGGACGTTTGCTTCCAACTACCATCCAGCCTCGAGACTTCGCTCCCAAGGCATATCATTTTTAGCGTCATCAAACTAATTTGATCAGCATCCTATTCGGACTCTATCAAAGTGGGAGCTAACTGTAGACGCTGAATTTTGTCGTAGTTCAACTTTGTAATTATGTAATTTATTTTGAGCAATTTTATTTCTTTAGGATTAAATGCCAAGTATTCTTGAAATGCATAAATGATGAAAAACCCACAAAAAAACCCAAATAAATTTTCCTCTACAGAAAAGCCTTTCACATTAGACCATTTCCATTTCTGGCCCATCCGCGTTCAAATATTCCAAAACCTCAGCCCTTTGTACATGTACCTGAGCCTTTTCTTTAAATTACCGACTTTCCACCGACCTCTATGAGTTTCTTAAATTTGGGAGCTAAAACTACTCTTTACAAGCTTTCCAACGACACCTGAATCAAGTTAATTGGAAGTCGGATGGGAAAGTTATGGTCGTTTGAAGTTAGGCAGCTCAAAATAACCCAACACATTGGTCCGCAGTGGCCGGCTTCCTTTCATTCCAACATATTGGACCTCCTGCTGATCAGAATGGCCCAGCTACCCTTCTCTTTCATAACCCTAATTTCCTCACTCCATTTCCCCTATAAATACAGCCTCACTCCCATCGTTTTTCTTTACACCGAATCACCTAGGAGTATTTACACTAGGTGATTTCTTCTTCCTCTTCTCCCTCTCTTCTTCTGCTTCTCCTCTCTTCATCATTTGCATACATCTATACTTGGCATTATTTTTTTGTCGTTTTTATTTTCTTGTAATCACTTATACTGTTGTAATCCTGATGCTAATATCAATTATGACTAATTTAAACCGGATTACTTGAGAAGATAACTTTAATTACGTTATTTATTTATTTGTGTTTTGTTTATTGCTTTTATTTATTCATCGCATTTTTTTATTTTCGTACTTTAATTTTTCGCATGCATCTAAATAATTTAAATTAACCTAATTAATTCTCCTCTTCTACTCACTTCTTTAACGAACCGATTTAGTAGAGTTCGTTCTTTGAACGGGCGAATTCAAGGTTTTTACTTTCGAATTCGTAACCTTACCCTCGGATCCGAATATAATGGTTCGCGGTTTGCGGAGTCTAATTTGAGTTTATTAATTCTCACCAAAAATTAATTGGCGACTCTATAATTTATTCAATTTGATTGATTCGCTTTCTTTTCGAATTTTACCTTTTTATTCAAGATTGCATTTGAACATTTTGATTAATAAAAATTGAATTCAAATCCCTCAAAGACTAGACACCTCTTTCGATTCGCCTAACACCGCGTAGGACACCAATTGGAAGTTTTTTCCCGGGTCCTACAATTTTTAATAAATCTGTTGATATAGGTTTGATTGCTGCCCTTTTGCAGTTGGGCTGATTTCTTGTTCAAGTAACTATCAACTTGGGTTCATCTTTTTTTTACATAATCTTCAGATATTTCTCCTTCTCCTTTCTAATTTTGCAGTTGTGTTCTTTTCATTATCCAAATTGAATCATTTCTCTGTAAAATCTTCACTCCTTATTACTGAGATATTTGACACTTGGATGATGCACACTATGTGTTCGGTGAAATTCCAGAAAGAATATTGGCTCTAATATTTGATACTTGGATGATGCACAGTATGTGTTTGATGAAATTCCCGAAAGAATATTGGCTCTAATATTTGATACTTAAATCAATGAGCTTGTTTTGCGTAGTGCTGGGTGATTTCAAATATGAGTAGTTGAATTATAGTTAGGTCTGTGCACCATTGTAATTGTACTGTTATAGCTTGGGAGATGGGTATCTCCCTCCTATATCTATTTTGTATATATTAACGAACATAGTGCACTTCATTTTTACAAGTTTTATCTATTCATTTTTTGATTTATATAAATAGATAATGATCTGTTATATCAAATTAATGAAATACAATATCAAGCATTACATAGGAAGGACATCCTAAGATCGTTCGTAGGGGATGTTCCTTTCCTCTTATTACATTTATAAGCAACTTATTATTGAGGAATACTTAATTTTGTTCATCAATATTGAGAAAACTATGTGTCAGTTCAACTTTTAGCAAATGCTTTTGCTGATTATTTGGATACTCTATATTTGCTAGCTTGTAGCTAAATTATGAAGGAATTAAGGAAATGGTGAAAGTAGAGAAACATAGAAGCCAATTGCAATTAACTTAGAGCATAGTTTTGATAAGTGTTGATGGACTACAGTAAATTAAGCGAGTAGCCTAGGATTCAAAATTAGTTGTGGTTGATTTTGTGGTAATTGGTTGTTGAGTTGTCCCACATCGGCCTTTGACACCCATATTGTGGTGTTTATAATGACTTGTATGCCTCAACCTTCTAAACTAGTTTTTGGGGTTGAATTGGGCTCAAGTCCATTATTTCACATGGTATAAGAGCCAGGGTCATTGATGTTGGGGTCGCGCCCGCAGTTGTCTGCGCCTTGTGGTGAGGGGGGCGTGTTGAGTTGTCCCACATCGGCCTTTGACACCCATATTGTGGTGTTTATAATGACTTGTATGCCTCAACCTTCTAAGCTAGCTTTTGGGGTTGAATTGGGCTCAAGTCCATTATTTCACACTGGTGTGGTCATGGACACCTGCTTTTATTTGGCAATTTTGTAGCATATCAGGGTTGTCGTGGAGTATGAACACCAGTCTTGCAACGGCTTTCTGATGCGGCTGTTCTGTGAAATGATCCCATTTTGAACTCATGATAGTAGCTTCTCACCTTGCCAATAGAGGTAATCAATCACCGCTTGGGCTTTAGTTGATGCAGTAGACTATTGGGGGTAGACCTAGGAAGTGTCTTTTTGTTTTGTCAAATATTGGTTCTGTGACGTATGCAATTTGTTCCATCAAGTTATTATGTAAACCATATTGATGAAACCATTTTATTCATAATTTTGCGTTTGGGGTGCAAACGAGGCACATAGGCAAACATTTTTTTGGTCTACGGTATTTCATGTTGAAAGGGTTGCGGAAACAATGGAATAATACATGTCTATTTTGAATATTATAACCTTATATCTTAGTAAATTTTGGGTAGCCAGGTCGTACTGCAAGGACTCCACTGTCGTAAAATCTTCACCTGTGGCACATATCATGGTGAGATCAAGTTCAAGTCTACAAATCAGTATACCCCTTCCCCCCTAAAAATAAGTATATAAATAAATAAAAATAAAAAGGCCTGAGGGGGTAAATTATATTGCTTGATCTTTAGTAAATTTGTGTCATCTTACCATGATCGAAGGAAACAACATCATGCTTGGCTTTCTTTTTAATACAACAAATGCCTATAATGAGTGCAACCAATGAGACAATCACCAAAGGAACTATGATGGCAATGATCACCCTAGTTGATACTTTGTTCTTGTTGCTTGTCACTCTACATCATCCACTCAGCCTTGGAAAATTATCCATCCCATGTGTTCAGGTGCTTTGTAATGGAAGAATATGCATGGTTCATGACTTCCTAGCAATGTGAATTTGTTTTTACCATTAAACATCAAACAATTACTCGGAGGTACCCTAACTTTTAGTGAAATATTTTTTAGGTACCCTAACTTTTCAAAACTCATTTTGAGGTACCCCTAATTTTTGAGTTAGTAATTATAAGGTGCTTTTCCGACCAACCTGTTGAAGTTTTCGGTATATTTTAGACGGGCAGTGAATTGTCTACTTGAGTTACCTAAAATACCCTTATTATTCTTCTTCTTCTTCACCTTCTTCAACTCTTCCCCATCTCCATTAATCTTCTGGACTCTCTCTCTCTCTCTTTCTTACACTTTCTACGCATATGAAACTGCTCGAAGTCATCCCACTTTCATCAATTCGGGAAAAGAAATCGACAAAATTGAAAAAAAATCAAATCTGGCAGAAGAGGAAGCACTATTTACGGAAACCATTAAAGCACAACTGATGAAGAAGAACTTCAAGATATCAAGAAGAATTGACGGTTCTCCTCCAATGGCAGCGAAAAGAACCTCTCACTCTTAACGAACAATTGGGGGACAAAATCTTGGTCCAATCCATGATTCACAATGTAGAAGAACCCAAATTCAGTGCATGCCTAAACCATAAATTTGAACGATAACATCAGATTATTCTCCAAAAATAGAATCGGGCAATTTTACAGCACGAATTACAGATTATGCATACACCATGTTTAGAGATTTCAGTGAATTCTTACTATAAAGCAGTATTCTAAGGTTGGCACAATGAAGAGTTCAATTACCTGACGGATTGAATGAGCAATATAGTAGCGATCGGGATCTGATAAGTCGATTACTGGAAGATTTAGGCCTGGTTTTCCCATCTTCAATTCTCCAGCTCTCAAATTTTCAACCTTGGGATGTTGAATTTACAGTGATTAAATGATTAATTAGTATGATTAGCTTCAACTATCATAAACAATGTCAAATGCCAGAAATAAACCATAAAATATATGAATTTGACAAGAAAGACTATGATTAATCAATAAATTTTGCTACCAATCGGATCTTGCCAGAAGGTCATGGACAATGAATGCACCGTGGAAGAATTTGCAAGGAGGGGCAACATCGTCTTTCATTTTGAATAAGTAAGGGCATTTCGGTCATTCGACATAACCGATTACACTGTGGCCGGAAAAGTAACTTATAGTTACTAACCCAAAAATTAATGGTACCACGAAATGAATTTTGAAAAGTTGGGGTACCAAATAATAGTTTCCCTAAAAAATGGGGTACCTCCGAGTAATTTTTTTATTAAACATGTTGGTTCAACTTTGACCCATTCACACATTTAAGACTAATACATCACACACCACCTTTTAAAAAATAGAAAGAATTAGAAATTAAGCTTAGAGCCATATAAAGTACCCATTATCTACATCTAAATCCAATTTTTCTTTATTCAATTTTTCTTACATTTTTATGTGATCCATAAGCAATCTGTAACTTATGGTTATGTCTATTTCTCTTGGTTACTACATATCTAAACAAATGTGACAGCCTTGAGAATAATTCCCCCCAGTGTTGCCATGGGTTTCACTATGATATTTACTTTTGAATATTTCCTTTCTTTATTGTCCATTCTCTAAAAAAAAATCACTAATTTTGTTAACAAAAGAATTCATTACTTATTTTATAAATGAGTTGATGCTATATTCAAAATTTCTGATTATACTAGATGGATAAGGTTCCCCAACAAAGTCAGAATACAAAGGACACAACTAACAAGAAAAGTAAGAGCTTCTACAAGAAAACACGAACAACAAGAAGTTGCAAAGATAACACTTCAGTATTTGGTATGGATTGTGTCACAGACTTATCTTAGTTAGTGCTCATATTTTCTGTATTTAGTTAGACAATTTTATTAAGTTTGTTATATATTTACTAGGTATGTTGCTGAACACCACACCTGAAAGCATTTGTCCGTCGCAAAACAAAGAGACTACTCAACACAAAGTAACTTGGTATTCTACATTATCTTTAGATAAAAAAAAAAACAAGAACTATGTAAAAAAAAAAGCAGAGAATCCTATAAGCAAAGGACAAATATTGACACATATTCTTTGATAAGATCTCGGTATTCTACTTTTACTGATGAAAAAAAAGAAGAAATACGAAAAAAGAGAAGAGAAGCGTACCATCGAAATAAGGAAAAAAAAACTACAGCTGTTAATGTTACTAACCAATGTTCCACGGAACAATCTTACTAGCGAAGGAAAAATATTAACAATGGTTCTTTAAAAAGATCTCGGTATTCTACCTTTATTGAAGAAAAAAGACCAAATACGTTAAAAAAAAAAAAAAAGAAGAGAAGCATATCATCGAAATAAGGAGAAAAAAACTTCAGTAGTTAATGTTAGTCACCAATACTCCACGGAAGAGTTGCATACACACGTACATTCAACACATGCACCTAAACAAAACATAAGGTCTTACAGTAGCAGTATACATATCCAAAAACCATTACCAAAAGGTTGTCACTCTAATTTTCATACATACTCAGCACTTACCTACGCCGCCACCTTAATATAAATAGATAATATGTATATAATAAGTTGTCATTTTCAGCAGATGCGAACGGTCAGAGTTTTGATGTCATTTCCAAAGAAAAGGGAAAGATGCATGTTAGTTATTACAACTCCTTTGAAATAGGTACGCTTTCTGGTCTTCTTATGACATTGTTTTTTTGGTTATAGTTTGTCATTTGAATTGTAAAGATGTTTAGAAATTCGTAATTTGCTTGTTATAGGTTCAACATCGTCCTCAACTCGTAACTATGATTCATATGTATACAACAATGTGATCGATAACAAAAGGAAAAGAAAAAGAAGCATTGGTGATATTAATCTTTAAATAATATTCCTCGAGCACCAATACGTTTACCTTCTGTTAAATCTTGCAAGCATTGTGGGGCTAAAATATTTTGCAGTGAACCAAATGGATTTTGTTGTAGTGATGGCGACATTCTATTGGCATTAAATGATGTACCTGATGAATTGTACAACTTATATACCTCATCTTCTAAGGATGCAAATCAATTCCAAACATATGTTAGAACTTATAACACCACATTTGCTTTTACATCTTTTGGAGTTAAGTATGATAAGGCTTTATAGGTTCAACATCGTCCTCAACTCGTAACTATGATTCATATGTACACAACAATGTGATCGATAACAAAAGGAAAAGAAAAAGAAGCATTGATGATATTAATCTTTTAAAGAATATTCCTCGAGCACCAATACGTTTACCTTCTGTTAAACCCTGCAAGCATTGTGGGGCTAAAATATTTTGTAGTGAACCAAATGGATTTTGTTGTAGTTATGGCAAAATTCTATTGGCATTAAATGATGTACCTGATGAATTGTACGACTTATATACCTCATATTCTAAGGATGCAAAGCAATTCCAAACATATGTTAGAACTTATAACAACACATTTGCTTTTACATCTTTTGGAGTTAAATATGATAAGGCTTTATGCAAAAGAAAAAAGGGTATTTACGCATTTCACGTTCAAGGGCAAGTATATCACTTTATGAATGAGTTATTACCCAATAACACGCAACCTTCACATTTACAACTATACTTCTATGATACTGAACATGAAGTTCAAAATCGTATGAATCTTTCAAGTAAATTAAATTCGACTATATTGCAAAAACTTATGAACATCCTGAGATTGAATCCATATGCTTTCTTCTTTCGGACACTTAAAAATATTCCTGAACTAGAAACTCATAAGATGCTAATAAGAGAAGATTCAAACTTAGATCGGGTATAAAATACTCCCACATCCTCTCAAGTTGCAGCTATATGGACTGAAAATAATGAATCCCAATAAATAAAGGAAAGAGATATCTTAGTTTATAGCCATGTCGGCTTCAGTTATAAAGTTAGACATTATTATGGTTGTTATGACCCCTTACAATATCCCTTATTATTCCCATATGGAGAAATTGGATGGCACGAAGGTATACAAAAAAGAGAATGTTCTCAAAAGAGCTCTACATGCATGACCTAGTTAAGAATAGATGCACATGAAGCAACTGATAGGGAAGATCTTTTACAAAAAGAAGAGGAACGTAATATATTTCAATTCAACATCTATAAACAAACTTTATAGTATCACATGTTTATAATTGTGTTAATTAGTTTAGCTTTTTTTTTCCTCGTGTAACTTTACAAAAGGGAAGAAGCAGAGAAAAAAAGAGAAAAAACATTTCATGCAGAGAATACTATTGCTATAAGTTGCAAATCAGACCTTACGGTAAGTCAATTTTGCTATATGCAAAACGCCTTCTTCAGCAATATGTTGTTGATATGTATATTAGATTAGAAACATCCAGATTAGACTGTTTTCAAAATAAACAGGCTAAAATAGGAGCTGATCTTTATAAAGGAATTGTTGATAGCATAGCAAGTGGCGAAACACATGGATATAAAGTAGGAAAAAGAATAGTTTTACCGACATCTTTTATTGGTGGCCCAAGAGATATGAGAAAATGATACATTGATGCAATGTCTTTAGTACAACGATTTGGAAAATCATATATATTTTTAACAATAACATGCAATCCAAATTGGCCTGAAATAAAAGAGGAATTGCTTCCTGGCGAAGAAACACAAGATCGACCTGATCTTGTTGCTAGAATATTTCATTCAAAACACAACAGCTGAAGGACGAACTACTTAAGAAACAAATTTTTGGTCCAATTGCTGCATATGTATATGTAATAGAATTTTAAAAAAGAGGCTTACCACATGCTCATTTCTTGTTAATTCTAAAGCCATCACATAAACTTAATTCCCCTAAACAATATGATAATATTGTTTCCGCAGAAATACCTAATGAGCACGATAATCCACATTTATATGTAGCTGTTCTCAAACATATGATGCATGGACCATGTGAAAGTTTAAAAAAAAGATAACATCTGCATGAATAAAAAAACTGGGTGTTGTAAGAATAAGTATCCTAAAGAGTTCTGCCCCATAACTACACATGGAAAAAATTCTTATCCAAAATACAGAAGAGCAACAATGGAAGTAGCGCACAAGTGTGTGGTACTCATTTGGATAATAAATGGGTAGTACCTTATAATCCTTATTTGCTTGCTACGTTTGATTGTCATATAAATATAGAAATATGCTCAACGATAAGTGCGGTTAAATATTTATACAAATGTATATATAAAGGTCATGATCGAGTATCTTTTCAAATACTCTCCCAACATAAATCTGATGAAGTTGACGAAATTACTGATTTTTAAAATGCAAGATGGATTTCTCCTCCTGAAGCTATGTGGAGAATTTATGGGTTTCGTTTAAATGAGATGTATCCCTCTATACAAAGCTTGCAACTGCATTCAGAAAATGAACAATGTGTTACATTTAAAGACAACAATGATCTTAATTATATCATTAATGATAGTCTATTATCTAAAACACCACTTACAGAATACTTGAAAGATAAGATGTCTTCTCTCTCTTTGAATTCTGTTAAAGCTAACTTAGTTGAATCTATTGTACCATCTAATAAAGACAGGTTCAAAGGAAAGAATACGAAAGATCAGAAGCAGTCTAAGCATCAGAATCAAGTAAACAAGCCTGGCAATAAAATCCAGAAGCCTATGGTTACCTATTATGTCTATGGCAAACCAGGCTATAAGGCATATCAGTGTAAACAACACAAGGGAGCACACCAGACCCAACACAAACCCGCTGGACAGAATGGTGGACAAAAACAAGCTAATTTGACTGAAGATTCTGAAGTGTTTTGTGCAGTAACGGTAGAAGCCAATCTCGTTACCAATAATACTAAATGGGTTCTGAACAATGTGACAACCAGACATTTCTGCACAAACATGGAGCTAATGCAAAATTTTGAGGAAGTTCCTGATGGTGAACATGTCTTCATGGGAATTGCTACCACAACAACGGTGTTGGGTAAAGGAAAGGTTCTCCTTAAATTTACTTCTAAAAAGTCTTTATATTTGAATAATGTGTTGTATGTCCCTTCCCTTCGTAGAAACTTAGTTTCCAGTAGTCTTCTTGATGTTGTTGGATTTGAGGTGAACCTAAAAGCTGGAAAGATAGTTATACTTCGTAATGGGGTATTTGTTGGGAAGGGGTATCTTAGCAATGGCTTATATGTTTTGAATGTTGCTTATGGTGCTAATGGAAATGCTTCTACTTCTACTTATATTGCTGAGTCTGTTGATCTTTGACATGATAGACTTGGACATGTGAATTACGCTTCCGTAAACAGGCTAAAGAACATGAAATTAATTCCAAATGTTAGCACAGAAAATTGTTCTAAATGTGATGTCTGTGTTGAGGTGAAATTTGCCAAGAAACTTTTTAAATCAGTAATTACAAGATCAATATAGTTACTTGAACTTATTCATTTAGACCTAGTCGACTTTAATAACACAATGAGCAAAGGAGGAAAGAAATGGTACATTACCTTTATAGATGACTTCTCTAGATATAAAAAAAGTTTACCTTCTTAAGTCTAAAGATGAGGCTGAAGAAGTGTTCTTAAATATAAAGCAAAAGTTGAAAATCAACTAGACCGAAAAATCAAGAGCCTTAGGTCTGATAGGGGTGGTGAATATGATTCCACTTCTTTGGCTGTTTTTTGTGAGAAAAATGGTATTATTCATGAGACTACCGCCCCTTATACACCACAACAGAATGGCGTAGTTGAACGCAAGAACCCTACCCTTAAAGAAATGATGAATGCCATGCTTACAAGTTCTGGATTACCTGATACGCTCTTTTCTAACATGACAATTAATAAAGCACAAGGGCAAACATTAGAACATGTGGGCATTTACTTGCCACAACCTGTATTTTCTCACGGCCAGTTACACGTTGCATTATCTAGAGTTAAAACAGTTGAATCAGTCAAAGTTCTTATAAAACCATTGCCTTAATATCCAACCAAAACGTACACAAAAAATGTAGTCTATCAAGAAATTTTATCAGCATCAATTACTTAGCTGTCATATACCTTCTCCGCACGGAAATTTAGAGCATCTCCAGAAAAACATATGTTACAATCCAACGATTTTTCTTTCACTTAAATAATACTATATTTATGACTCATCTAATCTTAAATATGCGTGTATTTTTTTTTTTTTTGTTGCATGAACCTTATTGAAAACGTTGTGAATGGATGCATACCAACTACTTCTGGTAATCTTCAAATCGTTGTTAACACCTAAGTACCTACAAAATGCTTGCATCCTGTTTTTTTTTTTTTAAATTCTCATTTGTTTGAGTTGGCAATCTAGCGATAGAGTCCTCAAAATCTAAGCTTTTTTCTGAATAATCATGCTTGATGTCGCCTGATCTGTACAGGTTGTTGCATGCATCCAACTATGTGGTTGGGAACTCTGCATCTTACCACATGACAACTGCTTTCAGCGATGATGTTGTGATAGTGGCGTAAGCAGTCTTAGTTTGGCTGGAGTAATACACACCTTTAGCAGTATCTTGGGGCTGTAAGCCTATAACCAACCTTTTGTCTTATACCTGATATTTTCAGAGCTGATCGTTCATTGCTTTGCAAGGCAAAACCAGGGGCTTTAAAGGATACATATCCTGATGACCTTCTTGCACCGTTTTTAAGGTACGCTAACCATGTTGTCAATTGTTAACTTATTACCAAATGATAATGTCTTTTGTCAAGAAACGGTGATTGTTGATGCATGGCAGACCAGAGGGTTCTCATATATATCCAAAATCTACCATCATTCATGGTTTGATGGTTGGTTGAACATAAAATAGAAGCAGCTTACTCGCCCTTCCCCTTCGTCTTTAAGTCTTTTTGAGATATCTGTTGGAGCTTAACCTATTATACACATAGATTATATGTTGAAATGGCCTACTTTAGTGCTTTCTATCCCTTTTTGTTTACTATTTTTCAGTACTTGATTCTGATTTAGTCTTGCTTATCATCAAAATGTGTCATTGTTGTTGTGTTTTTAGCATATTTGGTGTTTACTTCATGTGGTATTACAGGCACCACTAGATAAAACAAATTTGAACCCTACAGAAGTTGGTGACATTGTGGTTGGAACTGCTTTGGCTCTAGGATGGCAGCATTTTATGCTGGTTTTCCTGGTAATTATCTTCATGAGTTTGATTGGGATCCATATTTTGACAAATTTAGCAATGTCGTCTGCTTGTGGGAATGCCTGGAACTTAATGTGTTTCTGCTAATTTTCCTCTATATTGTTAATAGAAACTGTACCCACAAGAACAGTGAATAGGCAGTGTTCACCAAACCTTCAGGCAGTTGCTGCTGCCATCAAAGTTGTGTTTTATGAGATTGGTAAAAGGCTTTAGCTACCGCAATGTTGTTTTGCTATAACTCCATCAACCCCCCCCCCCCCCCCCCCCCACCCAAAAAAAAAAAACAAAACTCAGCTACTGTAAGAAAACATCTTAGAATCTCATTTAATTCATTCATTTTGGTTGATTTTGCATTGAATGATTAGTGGATTAGCTAATTTACAGTTCATTGCTATTTTAGGTTTATTGGCATTTTTCTCAGTTTATACAAGAAGTTGGTTCTGATTTACCACTGTCAAATTATTGAAGGGATAGTCTTTCTAATTTGAGGGTAGTTTTCTTCTTTTTCAAGATTTCAGTTTTGCACTCTTCTTTCATTGTTAAATATTCATTAACTCTAGCTTTAGTTGCGTGATTATGTGTTGAGCTTGATTTGATTTGGTTTATAAATAGTGATTTTTTTTTTCAATTTTGCCTTGTATTTGCTATTTGCTGAAGAAACAACTTGATAACAGTATTATGGATGTGCATTTGTTCCTTTGATGCAAAATTATTTATATGTTCACTGAATGACTACCTTAAAAGTTATTTGCTGGGGGTATAGTATTTGATTTTGAATGTCAAAGATGATGCAAGCTGGAATTATGGGAAAGATGGAATTAGATTTGAGTTGTAAATGTGTTTGGGAAAGTTAAAACCCCATCTTTCTATACAATTGAATGCCAAGGAAGCTTTTCTTTTAGAAGTTTTTGTTTGGGCTCAATTGTCCTAATCCTTTTTTTTTTTTGTGGCTCTTTTTCCTCTAATAACAAAGGATTAATTGCATCAATTTTATTGTTAAACCAATTCCCTTAGTGTTCAATACTTAAGATTGTCAGCGACATGCTGATTGAAGCCCTCCCATGTGGTTAATGTTCTCCCCTAGAATATGGGGAAATGGTTTTTAGAAACCATTGTATACATGGGATTAGTGTAGAGGAACTGAGGGAGTCCATTAAATCATCAAAATTCCAAATTCAAGACAAGGGGTAGTTCTTCCTTTTACACGTGAAAAATGGAAATTTAAAGTCGTTTTTGTAGGCTAACTCTTTGTTTAAAACTCAAATGATGAATTTGACAAGCATATTTGACTGTAATTACATAAAAGGATTCACAAGCACAACAGATTGGCAATGTTCTAAATTATAAAAGTGTCAAGAAATATTGGAAAGAAAAGGTTGTTTGCCTGTCAAAATGATAAACACTAGAAACCCATTGAAAGAACAATGGATTAATGAAAAGGGCCATATTTCATCCATG
Organism: Portulaca oleracea; assembly: GCA_029582165.1. Classification (NCBI taxonomy): domain Eukaryota; kingdom Viridiplantae; phylum Streptophyta; class Magnoliopsida; order Caryophyllales; family Portulacaceae; genus Portulaca; species Portulaca oleracea. The sequence goes on from CM055890.1 coordinate 20,334,733, forward strand.
ATAATTTTAAATTTGGACTTATCCCATGCCCTATTGGTAAAAAAATGTTTGACATTGGTATACCAGCACAGACATAGTGGCAAATCTATGTATGATAGACAGTAAGTGATTAGTTGACATCCTACAAGACTTGATTAAGTAGAGGACAATCTACTGAGATTTTTATTGACTTCACTATAATCCAACACCGGGTATTGTTCCGGGCTTCTAGCTAATTCATGCTTCACTGATTAGTAATTACTTTGTGAACCTTAATGACTTCTCCATAAGCAATTCTGAACAGGCTGCTTGGGTATAGATCTATAGCTTCTGGGTATATCAAAATGACAGTCCGTGCTTTTCTTGAAGACCAAAGATGTAGCTGCAGTAAGTTAAATCCCTCTTCTCAAAGCAACTTTATGAGCAAATGTTATGCTTCAACTTTAAGAAACTTTTATGAAGCTAAGGATCTGTTTGGTATATATGGCATGTGGAAAATGCAAGATTTTTCAGCAAGTTTTATGGTATCACGCCAAACCCATGTTGGATGGAGACGACTTCTACAGATGCAACCTTACGGTGGACCTAGGCTTTCTTGTATTAATAAGATAAGTATTGTTGTAAGCTTAGCTTTGAGTCGTTCTCCTGTCGTTGCTCCCGGTATCCTTGCTCTAATTGCAGGACAGTTTGCATGTGGACAAAATACATTGGCTCATGTTGAATGCTACCCAACCTCCAGGACTTTGTACAATAGTGCACAAATTAGGCATGTTAATTTGATGTCATTTGTGTTTTGTTGGAAAATGATGTTTGACCGGCTTGAATCTTCATCATCTTCACTTGGCTTGACTTCTCGATCTTCTTGCGGTATATGTGACAAAACATAGATTGAACTTAATAACCATACGGTTATCTAATTTGTGCTAAGAGTCATGGACGAACACATTTTCCTTAAGAACTATTTACTATACCGTAAATGTTCAAAGGGATAAAACATAGCTTTTGTTGTACTCAAGACATAGGTTTCTCACTTGATTCTCTCAAAGTATAGCAGCAGTCTATACTTGAGATGATGTAATTATAGAATGAAAGAGTTGATGCTTGTGATACTATCAAATGGCTTGGGAATGTCTCTTATTTATAGGAGAATTCCACCTCTAATCCAACCCTAATCACACCACTTAGTCAAAAGTATAATTAAGGTCCTTAATGAGAGATTATGACTTTGACCTAGTCAAGGAATATAGTTGTTGGAATCATATAATATCGAACTTAATATTGATATATAAACTTAATACACAAGATTATATAACCTTTAGCATTAAAATCTTATTCTCGGTTCCAACACGATCCGTGTTGGTTCAACACGCCCAAGATCGTTTTCATTGATCTCTGGAGACCAACACGACCCGTGTTGGTCTCAAACCCATCCGTGTTGATCATATTCTTGATGTTTATCTTATATATGATCCTTATACTTATACCACGTGATTCCTTGTGCTATATAATCATCTTACTCTTGAAATAATTCCAACAATCTCCCGCCATTTCAAGAGTATGAAAACCCTTGAAATGATCTTACTTAAGGAGCTAATACCTCTGCCATTTGAAATATACTTTAACTTGTAATCACTTGAGAAACCACAAACATATGCATAATGAAAAGTAGACTGCTCCTTGAACTTTTCACTTAGTATATACAAGCCAAAATTGAATCCTAATCACAAAGTAGACATGTCTTTGAACTTTGGATTTATATTGATCAACTATACTCGTAATACACATACGTTTGTTTTTAAATCTTAGTGCTAGTACTTTGACACTGTTATCCGGCCTTGTTTCGGAACTTTAGCCCTAAGTTCTTTTCAGCGGCCACACATCATACTTACATAGGTAGTCTTTGGAATTTACAGCCCCTATAATTAGGCTCCCACAAAGTCTATTAAGAGTGTCACAACTCAACCTCTTGTCATTATAGATATTAAGCATCACTTAACTTGAGATTTATAAAATCGATGCTTACTACTACTTTAGACAACTCCGTACTCATTTGAACTTTAGGGATTGGTGGTGTTCCAATTTGTAAAGTTGAGTCATTGTTGTGAGTAGTAGAGATTTAGGATACTTAACTCATCTCTAATAACAAGGTCCACTAGATATATAAATATATCTTTACCATGACCTTAATAAGAATATCCTTAACATAATATGAACAAACCATCATATTATTTTTGGATATAATCACACTATACCGTATGTAAACTTGATATGGATCCTCTTATATGCTTATCATCCAAAGAACCATGGATAGAAAGCTTGTGAACAAAATAACCTCATACTTGATAAACCACTTAACTTTTGATTCATACGTATGGAAATTGAATTTCCAACTTATATGTAATTAAACCATTACATCTCAACCTTTTGATACATACTTGAACTTATAACTTCAACTCATTGAATAAACAATGGTTCATAATCATGAATGATTATCTTGTAGAGTATACTACCAAGTATATGATTAAACCATCACATTACCATGGTTGTATGCTCTCCTTTTATGTTTAAGTCCACCCTTCAAAGCATATAGCTATGAAGATTTAAACATAATACTTAAACTTTGTCATTACCTAATACATTGATATAGATATATCATCATGAATTTAGAATAATCAAATGTAAAAAAACTATACACTTCTTATATAGCAAATAAACTTAATATATGCATACTCAACTTATGTAAACAACAAAGACCATTCTCAATCATGATTATCCAGAAACCTTGATCATAAATTAAACTTTATGAACTTGTAAAACCTCAAAGAATAACCATTTCCATAATCATGAATTATAGTCTATCACAAGTATGCATAATTGCTTATGAAAAACTTCCTTATATCCTACTATATGCTCTTATAAACTTGAAAATTTTCACAAGGACAAACATTTATTCAACTTATATTTATGAATACATTAAAATACATGAGTAATTATGTTCAATCTTTTACTTATCTAATCATGTTTGATGCTTTATATGTCATTACTCAATGAATACATATATGTAAATATATACATATTGACACATAAACCATACAAAAGTATGAAATCTTCTCATATATCTTATGCAATCCATCCAGTTATTTCATAAAGAAATTTATCTTATAGTGAACTTGCATAAAATCTTAGTAAGTCTCTTATCATATTAAAATATGATTGAATAACATGAGAAACTTATAACTATCAAACATATAGATAAACTTGTGTCCATGTCACTGATGAATAACTTGCATTGCCTAAGAATATAATTGTAAGTATATGACTTACAACTACTTAAATTAGCATGTAGTAAAATATGTCATACTTAAGCTTACTAGCACGATTAAAGTTGTAGACATAATATTAGTGAATAAAACTCCACTCATATTTCCATGTCAAGAATGAAACATGTTCTTGTATACTTATGTTTCCATGAATAAAAGGAAATTAACAACTTATGATTCTACACACTCATATAACCACATAAATCAATTTTGCACTTAGAAAAATCAAGCAAAATTGCCTTAAACACTTATAGGATCAAGTGATTATTCTTAAACTTGTCATATCATAAACAACATAGAGTCATGTTAGGAATGTGTCCTAAAATCACCGAATCTCTTGATCTCACAATTATTTGTTTCCTAATTGTATTAGGATATTATTTAGGTTTCCTTATTATGTTGGGTTTCCTAATTGTATTAGATTTTAAATCTAATTGGAGTGGGAATCAAGTTAGAAATAGGGAGTTTTTCCTATAAATAGTGTTCGGTATTCTCCACTTTATTTCTGACGGCGACAGCGTAGCGTGGCGCACGGCGCTGATGTCGTCGTGCGTGAACAATGATCGAGTAATAGAGAGTCAGGGAAGGAGAAAATATTGAGAGGGAAAAAGGTCTCACCAATATTTTCGATCTCAATTGTATCCCCAGAGAGAAAGATTGTGAGTTGTGAGTGAGAGAGATTGTGATAGTAATCTCCTCTGTTGTGGATCACATCACACCCTGTGATAGTGATCGGGTTGTACTCCTCCTTTCTCATAGTGGATTATTTTCTGGCTCTCGCCGTCCGTGGGTTTTTCTCCGAGTTCTTCGGTTTCCCACGTAAACCTTGTGGTTGTTTTCTTTTATCGCTCTTATTATTTTGTTCCTGAATTTTGTCGTAATTTCCGTCATCTCAATACGATTCTATTATTCGCTTCCGCTGTTACCTTGCTACTCACTTTTCTCTAACAAGTGGTATCAGAGCAAGGAGGAGATGTCTTCAATCATGAAGTGTGAAATTCCAAAATTCGAGGGAACAGGGAGACTGCATTTGAAGGCGGTCCTTGATTCAGCACGGTGTAAGGGATGTTGAGTATCCCTATACGGAGACTGATGTAATGATGAGCGACGAGAACTTCAAAAAAAAAGGGTTAAAGAAAGAGAACCAGAGCAGTCTGAGTTCGAGGTGGAGCAGGTTGCTGCTCAAACAGTTCAGGTTGATGAGCCTGATGTTCCTCGTGTGGAGGAAGAACCGCGTAGATGGAGGATCGTCCCAGAGGGAGATCGAGACCAAAGACGCAGATATCTGAAGATTGGGTGCACAAGAAGAGCCATGTAGAGAGTGACTATTGGAGAAATCTGAAAGACCAGGAGCAGGGTAGTAAGGATAACCGCACCAAAACTGGTACATCAAACTATGTTGAGGTTAACGGTTGCAGGTACGAAACAGAAGATGGTGTCCCAAAAGCGCACAGGGGTTCCATGGTTCAGATGAAGAGAGCCAGGAAGGGCAGCCTATACACCCTACAGGGGTCTACAGTGACGAGAACTGCAGAGGTAGTCTCAAACAGCACAGGTGGTCTCAAACAGGCATCCAGGCAGCGGTATGTGATGTTTACCGCTTGAGTGCCCTGCGGGGTACGCCCTGTGGAGGGGCATGTTGATGGTGACAGTCAAGATTTATCTGGACTGATGATTCGTTGATTTTAGTCCAAGGTGGAGTTTGTTAGGAATGTGTCCTAAAATCACCGAATCTCTTGATCTCACAATTATTTGTTTCCTAATTGTATTAGGATATTATTTAGGTTTCCTTATTATGTTGGGTTTCCTAATTGTATTAGATTTTAAATCTAATTGGAGTGGGAGTCAAGTTAGAAATAGGGAGTTTTTCCTATAAATAGTGTTCGGTATTCTCCACTTTATTTTACGGCCCGGCGCACAGCGCGTAGCGCACGGCGCTTGATGTCGTCGAGTACGGCGAACAATGATCGAGTAATAGAGAGTCAGGGAAGGAGAAAATATTGAGAGGGAAAAAGGTCTCACCAATATTTTCGATCTCAATTGTATCCCCAGAGAGAAAGATTGTGAGTTGTGAGTGAGAGAGATTGTGATAGTAATCTCCTCTGTTGTGGATCGCATCACACCCTGTGATAGTGATCGGGTTGTACTCCTCCTTTCTCATAGTGGATTATTTTCTGGCTCTCGCCGTCCGTGGGTTTTTCTCCGAGTTCTTCGGTTTCCCACATAAACCTTGTGGTTGTTTTCTTTTATCGCTCTTATTATTTTGTTCCTGAATTTTGTCGTAATTTCTGTCATCTCAATACGATTCTATTATTCACTTCCGCTGTTACCTTGCTACTCACTTTTCTCTAACAAGTGGTATCAGAGCAAGGAGGAGATGTCTTCAATCATGAAGTGTGAAATTCCAAAATTCGAGGGAACAGGGAGACTGCATTTGAAGGCGGTCCTTGATTCAGCACGGTGTAAGGGATGTTGAGTATCCCTATACGGAGACTGATGTAATGATGAGCGACGAGAACTTCAAAAAAAAAGGGTTAAAGAAAGAGAACCAGAGCAGTCTGAGTTCGAGGTGGAGCAGGTTGCTGCTCAAACAGTTCAGGTTGATGAGCCTGATGTTCCTCGTGTGGAGGAAGAACCGCGCATGGCAAGGGATCGTCCCAGGAGGGAGATCAGGAGACCAGCACGGTATACTGAAGATTGGGTGCACAAGAAGAGCCATGTAGAGAGTGACTGTTGGAGAAATCTGAAAGACCAGGAGCAGGGTAGTAAGGATAACCGCACCAAAACTGGTACAGCAAACTGTGTTGAGGTTAACGGTTGCAGGTACGAAACAGAAGATGGTGTCCCAAAAGCGCACAGGGGTTCCATGGTTCAGATGAAGAGAGCCAGGAAGGGCAGCCTATACACCCTACAGGGGTCTACAGTGACGAGAACTGCAGAGGTAGTCTCAAACAGCACAGGTGGTCTCAAACAGGCATCCAGGCAGCGGTATGTGATGTTTACCGCTTGAGTGCCCTGCGGGGTACGCCCTGTGGAGGGGCATGTTGATGGTGACAGTCAAGATTTATCTGGACTGATGATTCGTTGATTTTAGTCCAAGGTGGAGTTTGTTAGGAATGTGTCCTAAAATCACCGAATCTCTTGATCTCACAATTATTTGTTTCCTAATTGTATTAGGATATTATTTAGGTTTCCTTATTATGTTGGGTTTCCTAATTGTATTAGATTTTAAATCTAATTGGAGTGGGAGTCAAGTTAGAAATAGGGAGTTTTTCCTATAAATAGTGTTCGGTATTCTCCACTTTATTTTACGGCAAGATACAAGACAGTAGCGATGATGTCGTCGAGTACGGCGAACAATGATCGAGTAATAGAGAGTCAGGGAAGGAGAAAATATTGAGAGGGAAAAAGGTCTCACCAATATTTTCGATCTCAATTGTATCCCCAGAGAGAAAGATTGTGAGTTGTGAGTGAGAGAGATTGTGATAGTAATCTCCTCTGTTGTGGATCGCATCACACCCTGTGATAATGATCGGGTTGTACTCCTCCTTTCTCATAGTGGATTATTTTCTGGCTCTCGCCGTCCGTGGGTTTTTCTCCGAGTTCTTCGGTTTCCCACGTAAACCTTGTGGTTGTTTTCTTTTATCGCTCTTATTATTTTGTTCCTGAATTTTGTCATAATTTCCGTCATCTCAATACGATTCTATTATTCGCTTCCGCTGTTACCTTGCTACTCACTTTTCTCTAACAAGTCAAATACTTATTTTAATCAAACAAATCAAAACTTATGTCCTCTTGGAATGCTTGAATAAATCATAAAAACTCTATACATTTATAAACATGAATCACATGACAAGACACTTGTAGATATGCATGAAAGTCAATACTTAACTAAATTTCATACTTGGCTTGAACTTAGTACAACTTAACAAAAACATATGAAATTTCCTTTGTATAATTAGCTAAATAAATTAGCCAATAATCTTGTAGGTTCAACTTGTTTAGAAATAATCATGAGCCCTTACTTATGCAACACCTTATACTTTTGCAACATCTTGTAAGCATAGAAAGCTTTCTTGTCAAATTTATACACATTATGAATTCTCATACTTGTATCCATATTATGTATACTTAATAATATTTTGAAATAGCCTAGACAACTTGTGTGTATGTACCTTAAATTTTTACATACCATTAATCATATAAATATGACTAATCCTTTGTCTTATTAACTTGTGTACTCTTAAATTTCCAATAGGAAATTATATTAGCCATTTATAAACTTGTACAAAATAAATCACATATGATTTCTCATATATAATTACTTACTAGTACTTAGACCCGTGCGTTGCACGGAACGCAAGTAAATCATACGTATTGTTGAAAATATTACTGATGTTATATTTAAAAGAACTAAAGAAAACAACAATAATGAAAAATAAAAAATAGTTTTTTTTATTTAAAATAATAAAGAAAAAAGAATAGTACATTAAAAAAATGGAAAAGAAAAAAGAGTCATCAATGCTAACATACACATTAATGCACTCATTAATATTATATGATTTTAAAAAAAAATTAATTAGAATCAATTATAAGTTTCCCAAAATGCCCTCATTAATATCAACATATTTCGATCATCACTCTTTTTGTGTATATATATATATATATATATATATATATATATATATATATATATATATATATATATATATATATATATATATATATATATATATATATATATATATATATATATATATATATATATATATATATATATATATTAATCACATATATATGTACTTGTAAAATAATGATAATAATAACTTATTATTCTTTTCTTATTACAATACTTATAAGCATAATAAAAATAATAATAGAAATTTGAACCTTGATGCACACATAACTTATAGTAGACTTCTCAAAAACTTGAATCAATAAAACAAGCCAATTGTATGCATTCAAATAATTCTCATAAAAATTACACTTATATGTAAAGCACATCTTAATAATCAAATTCATATTTGACTTTCAATTGCATAAACTTATTTCAATCATCAACTATAGAATCATAACTTGAGATAACCAAATAGAATTTTATGGCAACTTATAACTTATAAATTAGAAACATAATATTTTTGCCAATACTTATATTCTATTTTCATGCTTCAAACTTAATCATAAAATTAACTTGTTAATCATTCTAGTAAACAATACTTGAACAACAATAGGTAAAAACTTTAAGCATGAAATCACTCATACCTATCAGTTATAAACATGGAACAAAATTTCCAAACATGATATCAATAAAAGGTCTAATCAACTTGTACTCATCCTATATATTAATATCAATAACAATAGGCGGAATAAACTTGAACATGTGAATAAACATGGAAATAATTCATATTACAAGAAGCAAATTATAATCTCGTCACAATGAATTTCCACATTATGCACCTTAAAGACTTGTAACTTAAAACATCCAACCAAGGAATCTTTTTAATGACAATAACCTCATCCTTATTGCTAGTATGAAACTTCCATGTAACTTAATGTCATAGCCAACTTAAAACATATGGCTAAATAAGCTTGTAACTTATTTAGGTGTTCAATGGTGCACTTAATATTATATAAATAAATAAATACTTGTTTGACTTTTTCTTCGCACCATTCTTCCACAACTACCTTAGCATGGAAATTTCAATAAACTTATCCTTAATGACAATTCTTATAAACCAATTAAACATGTCAAGGTAATAAAACATATTCACACCATTGGTATTAACTTGATAATATTAAGAGGCAACTTAAACATAGTCAATGCACATGCATATAACCCCCAAATAATAATAACTTAATTACCTTTGACCTCCTTGTAAATCCCTTGTTACCTTGCCTTTAATCCATGTAAACATCACTGCATAACCAAGCAACAATTCCCATCATGAACAACAAGGTCTTGTACTTGTATGGACACTCTTTTGTATCAATTTCACATCTATACCAAACGCATATAGATAAACAAATGATTAATAAACTTTTAATCATTAAACTTACTCAATAAAACTTAACAAACTTGTATGGAAAAATTGATACTAATAAACTTGTTTAATATAAACTTATCTTTATAATCGCTCTTGAATCTTGGATGTCCAATCTACTCTTAGTCTCCTCCAATCTTGTCTCGTAAAATAGTTCTTAAGATTGTTGGAAAATGATGTTTGACCGGCTTGAATCTTCATCATCTTCACTTGGCTTGACTTCTTGATCTTCTTGCGGTATATGTGACAAGACGGGGATTGAACTTAATAACCATACAGTTATCTTATTTGGATATTGCTAAGAGTCCTGGACGAACACATTTTTCTTAAGAACTATTTACTATACCGTAAATGTTCAAAGGGATAAAACTTAGCTCTTGTTGCACTCAAGACATAAGTTTCTCACTTGATTCTCTCAAGTATAGCTGCAGTCTATACTTGAGAGGATGTGATTATAGAATGAAAGAGTTGATGCTTGTGATACTATCAAATGGCTTGGGAATGTCTCCTATTTATAGGAGAATTCCACCTCTAATCCAACCCTAATCACACCACTTAGTCAAAGGTATAATTAAGGTCCTTAATGAGAGATTATGACCTTGACCTAGTCAAGGAATATAGCTGTTGGAATCATATAATATCGAACTTAATATTGATATTATAAACTTAATACACAAAAACTATATAACTGTTAGCATTAAAACCTGATTCTGGGTTCCAACACGGTCTGTGTTGGATCAACACGGTCCGTGTTGCCTCAACACGACCCGTGTTGAGCCCAGGATCATTTTCATTGCTCTCTGGAGACCAACACGACCCGTGTTGGTCTCAAACCCATCCGTGTTGATCATATTCTTGATGTTTATCTTATATATGATCCTTATACTTATACCACATGATTCCTTGTGCTATATAATTATCTTATACTCTTGAAATAATTCCAACATGTTTACAGTGGTGGAGGCAATTATCTTGTTTCGTCGAGTGATCCATTTAGCAATCTAATTTTCACCTTGCATAGCCATGGCTCCTTTTGTGGCTCATCTTGGTGCAGAATTTCGAGAACCTCGGTTTCGTATTCTCCTTCACACCCTAGAGAGAGCAGGACCGACTTTTATTAAGTGGGGACAATGGGCTGCAACAAGGTCTGATCTTTTCCCTCGGGATCTTTGTGCAGTACTGCCAGAGTTGCATTCCAAAGCACTGACACATAGCTTTGCCTTCACAAAGAAATCAATTGAGAATGATTTTGGCAGGAAGTTATGTGAAATATTTGACAAGTTTGAAGAGGAGCCTCTTGCCTAAGGAAGTGTTGCTCAAGTCCACCAATCTACTTTAAAGTTCTGATATCCTGGCCAACTAATCAAGCCTATGTTAGTTGTTGTGAAGGTCAGGCATCCAGGTGTTGGTGATACGACACATAGAGACTTCATTATAGTAAATGCCTTTGCTAAAATTTTCGAGCATTCTGCCCACATTGCAATGGTTGAGATTAGATGAAAGCTTGAAATAGTTTTCTGTGTACATGATGTCTCAAGTTGATGTTGTTAGGGAGGCTGCACATTTGAGTCGATTCATCTACAACTTCCACAAATGGAAGGATGTTTCTTTTCTGAAACCCCTCTATCCTTTGGTGCACCCAACTGTACTGGTGGAAACTTATAAGCATGGGAAAATGTCATGCATTTTGTTGATGAATTAGAAGGAAGAGGTAGAATCAAAACTGCGTTAGCTCATATTAGGAGTCATACCCTTTTAAAAATGTTGTCGATATGAACCTATATATGCTGCTTTCATTTTTGTTGTTTTTTTTTTTGTCTTTGGTGAAACTGCTGACCAGGCTCGTAAGAAATAGATAAGCAAATCACCTTATTAGACATAGGTAGAACACCCTTGCGTCTATGTTGTGTGCTTGAATTGATACTTTCTTTGGTCATTGTTGGGTCTTTGTCTCTGATTATTAGTAACCATTTCTCTACTACACTTGAATTATATGGAGATCGCATCACATAATGACACAAGACCCTTGTGGACCAGACTTTCTGTGTTATGTACTTGTAAGCAAAATAATAAACATAAAGTCGAATTATAACCTGTGATTGTCTACAATTCTGTGACTGTATATTTGACACGCTATATGTTCAGCAGAGACAATTGTAGCTCTTAAATATAGTAACCTGATTGAGCTCTTTTTCCTTTGCATTAACTTTTACTCTATCCCTTTTCCTTGTTCAGCTACCTTAATATGATCTTTGTTAAATATATTAACCTAATTGGGTTATATTTTTCTCTAATCTATGGTGTGCTCTAACTTGAATCTGTGATGGGTTTGTTTCTTGACAACAATTGTAGCTCTTAAACAAGAATTAACACAGTACCAAACAAGAAATGCATATCAGCTAGTTTTGGAAGAATTCAATCCAGAGAGAAAAGAGGCTGGTGGTGTTGGAAACACACAAAAGAATGATACTAATAACAAGGTAGATGAAGAAGATTCCACCAGAAATAAGAAGAATTGGATGAGCACTGTTCAACTATGGAGTAGTGATACTCAGAACCAAACCCAAACCCAAACCCTTGTTACAGAATCTCAAAAGGTAAAAGCACAAACTTCATTTCAATTGCATAATAGTACAATGTACCATACAAAGGTAAAAAAAAAATAGATTATCAAAGCAGGTTTGGTTTGATATAGGTTTATTGATTGCTTGAATTTGCATGATTTGCAGGATGGAGATGATAAAAGAAACAAATATGTGGGTAATGACATAATTTATCCCTGTAAAAAGGAGGCAAGATGTAGAGGGTTTGTCCCATGATTCTTACATGCTAATACAATTTGTGGTCATATTTCTGATTGTGCTGCTGATTGTCCTCATGTTCAAGTTCTCCAAGTTTGTGGTCTTCGATCTCATGATGAGTGCTCTCGCGTTCAAATAGATCGCACAAGTTCTCAGGCTGTTTTTGCATGCCACAGTTGTTTGGGAAGCTGTGGTTTCTCTTGCTCAGTTGTATGATTTGTTGTTTGGGTTGATTGTGATGACCCCAGTTGCTCTCGTCATGAATGCCAGGGTTCCAGTGCAGGAATGGACAACCATCCACTTAGCGAACTAAGCATTTTACTTGTTATACACTATATGTAATCATCCGTGCAGCTTTCTTGTACATAATATATTTGGTCCATACAATATACTTCTACAGTTGGACCACTACTTGTCATTAAATTGTTGGAAATCTCTGCTTGTTTCATTTAGCATAGATGATGAAAGATCGATTGAGTCCTTTTTTTTATAAGGTAAGTACATAAAATTTTACTTAGTCTTACCTTACTCTATCTTGCATTGTTTTGTCTTATTTTACCTTACCATTCGGCCAAAAGAACCGGGCTATATCTTTTAGGTAATTTATATTAAAACTCTTTGTTCAACTCATGAAATTTATTTTTAAATGAAAAAAATAGGTGACTCGACATTTACTTACATCCACTAATTTGCTTACCTTAGCTTAGCTTACTTTATCTTATTTACTTACCTACCTATCTACACCCAAAAGAACAAAGAATTTTATTTTGTACTGTAATATGAAAGAAAACAATCCGAAAATACTATTAGAATCACCCAAATAAATATTAGTTGAGGGACACCTCTAATTTGTAAGTCTAGATCCGTCACTGACCATCAATTTCTCAACATATGTAATAATTTATTATATAAAATTATAACCATTAAATTTATAACGGAAAATAATATTCAGAAGGTATAATGTTACAATTGACAATAAAACATTATGTAAAAAAATTATTGGTTAAAAAATGATATTAAAATCAAAAATCATATTAAAATATGCAAAAATTGAGTGAGTGACAAGTAATATGAAATTAAAGAGAATCGGGTTGCTGCATCAAATAATAATATTAATAATAACTTTTCTTATTATAGTAATAATGGAAATAATTTTTTACTTAAATAAATAAAAATATTAATATTAGAAAAATTTAGTATTAAAAATAAAATAAAAATAATATTATTAATAATAATTTAAATAAAGTTTTATTAATAACGATTGTTATTATATTGTTTTTATTGTTGTTTAGGGTTAATTATTAAGTTAATATTCATGTATTATTAATATATTGTTATTTTTTATATTCATGTATTATTGTTTTTGTTATTATTATTCTTATTGTTATTGTTCTTGTTATTATATTATTATTGTTACTATCATTTATGTTACTTAGGGTTAAGTGTATATGGTGTAAGGTGTATGGTTTAAGGTTTATGGTTGTATAATAACATTACGATAATTATCTATTAAAATAAGTTTGCATTTTTTTTTATAACTTATCCCAAATTTTTCTTAGAAAAAAATTCAAAAAAAATTGGGTTAAGTTATGAGAAAAGCATGCGAGTATACTTTTGTGTATGAATTTTTATGGTTTAGGGTCAAGGGTCATCTAATAACATCACGTTAAAAAATATATATAAATAAATTTGCATTCTTTTCTCATAGGTTAACCCAAACGTTTCTCATAACGTCGTGGAAAAAGTACAGAAAAGTTTAGGATTAACTTATGAGAAAAGCAAGCAAATAGATTTATGTGTTTGAAATTTTATGATTAGGGTTTATGTTTTATGGTTTATGTGTATAGGGTTTAGGGTTTGTAGTGATTATGTTGTTTACGGTCGAGTTTACAACCTTTGGTATGGAAAACCTTCTAATTAGGAGTATTTATTCAACATTATGTTGATTGTGAACTTGAAAATAAACGTATTTTTTTTTAGTTAGTATAGACTTAAATTAGTGCATAATATGAGGGTAAGTAGTTAGCAACTGAATTAGCTTGATTAAATGCTCGTGCGTAAAAGGAAATTCATCGTCGTTGTTAAGAACGAAGTACAAAAGTTCTACGTATAGGTGATCAGATACTTGCGAAATAAAAATGCAATTGTTGATACATTCTTCATACCATTCAAAGAACACCGAGGAAATCAATCCGTTGGTTCCTTTTTGGTCGTCGTATAAGCGGATGGTATATATGTAGAATGTATCTACACCTGCATTATAATTTCGCAAGCATATGATGACCTATACGTAGAACTTTTGCACTTCGTTCTTAACAATGACGATGAATTTCCTTTTAGGCACATATGTTTGATTAAGTTAACCATATCAATTCCTGTCTACCTACGGTCATATTATATAATAACTTAATGGTGTGCTAATTCAAAAGAGAAAAAAAATTGCAAATCGCAACAATTCAAGTAGGTTTGGGTTAGGGTTTAGGTTTTAGGGTTGGGGTTTTATGGTTTAGGGTTCTAGGGTTTCGGGTTCTAATTATTATTATAATTATTATTATTATCATTATAATTATTATTGTTTAGGGTTTAGTGTTTTATATTTATTATTATTATGTTGTCATCGACACTAATATTTTGCAGGTTTAACAAAATGTCTAGAAAAGACCCTAAGGGTAAGGGTCAAGTTAGGATTACAATTAAGAAATATGGGTAGAGAGCAGAAACGGAAGGTGACCTGCATCGCCGAGGGACGCCGACATCTGCATGTCAAGATGACGCACGTCCCAAGCAGCCACTGCTAGCGGCTTCAACAGAGGCCTTTCCTCGATCCAGGTTGTGTGTGATGCAACGACAGGAACTGTCCGACACAATGACGCCTGACGATTTTTTACGCAGCTAGGTAACTTCTTGCATGAGTCAGGTTCTCAGGGGGCATCAGGAGACGAGCAGACCGAGCAGACCGCGGAGGGCGAGGAGGCCGAGGATGTTCACATGGTTGGCTACGTTCAAAAGAGAGGCCGTGGCGGTAGATTTACCTCGGGGAAGAAGAGCACATAGAGCTCTAGGGTAGATGAGGGTGAATCAAGTTCTAATCAGAAACCGAAGAGGCCGCGGGGCGACACGGACAGGAAGAACACAACTATGACGAACGAACATTGACACGTTGTCTTCGTATCTAACTGACTGTCGCAGACTATCGTACCTAATTTCCCTCAGTATCTCCCATATCGCCAGCATCTGATCAGATATAACCGCATCGGGTCGTCGTCATTCTTCTTTTTATAGAATGCTCTCACGAATCTAAACACGATTCCCCTTGCAATCCCTTCAACCCATTTATGGACATCGTCGAGCGAATCGAACCACTAATACATAGAAAAATAACCTGAATAATCGAAACTATCTACCCCAAAAAATAATCCTCGAGGGGAACCTACGGTAAAAAAATAATTATTTACTGTCATAACATAATATTAATCATAAAAAACACATTACGTAACAATATTAATAACCATTATAATAACAATAATCTTGACAATTATTCAATAAGAATTGCTTTCATGTTATTAACAATATGAATAATCAAATTTATATTAATTATAATAATATTAATATAAACAATAATAATAACAATAATAGTACTAGTATTATTTTTAAAATTAAAATTATTAGTATTTACAATAATAATAATAATAATAATATCATTAACAATATTAATATTAAGAATAGTAAAATTTACAAAACTAACAAAAAAATTATGGAAAATTCCTAAACGCCCAGACATCCCAGAACATCGATCCAACCAAGGCCCAGACGTCTCATATAGGCGTTTTGACCTTGGTCCAAACACCCCCAGACGGCGTCTGAGCCTTGGTCGAAACGTCTCATATAGGGGTCCGAACCTTGGCTCATATGTCATCCAGGGGCGTTTGGGCCAAGGTCCAAATGCCTCTATGGGTCGTTTGAGCTCTTGTATGGTTTTGTTTTTTAAATTCAATTTTTAATCAACGAATTTACAAGAAAATTTACCTCTTTTTCGTTAGATGATATCCCATTGCTCATTTTGAAGAGATTAGTATCTAAAAACTACTAAATTTAGAGAGAGAGAGAGGGGGGGGGAGAGAGAGAGAGAGAGAGAGAAAGAGAGAGAGTTTAGAGAGAGAAAGTGATGGAGGTTGATTGAAATAATGAGAGGAGTGAGGGGCAATTTCAAAATTTTCATGATAAAAAGGGGTGGCGTTAGTGAAAGGGGGGGGGGGGGGACAAAAAGCACTGCCTACTTCAATATTATAAAAATTTTAAGGGAAATTCTAAATAGTAGGCGCCAATTATCGGGTATTCCAAGTGGTGAACTTTTTAACAAATTCCAAATGGCAAGCTTAATAACCAAAATATTCCATTCCGTAGGCTTACATTTAGACTGATGTTAAGTACCTCAAAAAAAATAGAAAAGAGGATGTTTTTTAATTGAACGATGCCCTGAACTCGTCCCTGTCCTTGAATCGACGGGAGCGTTTCTTGAGGTCCTTGAATCGGCGGACATGGAGGTCTTCCTCGGGGAGGGAGACATGTGGTGGGAGAAGTAGGTCTTGAGGAAGTCGATGAAATGCTTAACCAAAAAACCAACTGTTCCAACATCAAACATTCAATAAACCAACTGTTCCAACATCGAAATTGTACTCTTCAAATGAAGCTCAATCTCACACAACATATAATTATTATAAAACATTCAATAAACCAACCTTTTGAATTGAGTGCTTGAGCTTCCACTCGTCCATGGCGGCCATGGAGGCGTCAATGCGGCGGATTGTGAGGAGGAGTTTGATGCGAGGGGAGAGGGTGAGGCCGTTGGTCAGCTCGGCGGCATCTGTGGGTGGGATTGCGTCTGGTTGCTAACCGGCTGCGAGTGTAATCCCGGAAAATGAAGCCAAATGCGCCGCCGATGATTCGATGAGACTATGATGGACTGTGGTAACTGGTAAGCCGATAATACGACGCCGTCTGACGAAACTCAGCGCCTATTCAATGATGGACTATGGCTGGGTGGGATGCAACCGTCGGCGAGAAGCGGCAACAGACAGGACAGGGAGGAGTTTTGGGCATCGTTCAATTCAAAAACATCCTCTTTTCTCCTTTTTTTTTTTGAGATACTTAACGTCAGTCTAAATGTAAGCCTACGGATTGGAATATTTTGGTTATTAAGCCTACCATTTGAAATTTTTTAAAAAGGTGTTAACCACTTGGAATATCCAATAGTTAGTGTCTACCATTTGGAATCTCCCAAATTTTAAAAAATTAATTTGAAACGCCCCCAGTCGCCGGAGGCCGCCATGCGGCGCCTTGGCCTTGGCCGGGGCACTACCAAATGACGTCCTAGCCAAGGCTAGAATGCCATTTGGTAGTGTCTAGGCCTTAGTCGAGACGTCGCCAGATGGCGTTTTGGCCTTGGCTAGGACGCCATTTGGTGGCATCCCAGCCAAGGCCAGGACGCCATCACGTGGTATTCCGATGCAATTCGTTGGTTTTCCGGCGATTTTTCTACAAATTTAACCCCCCAAACGATTTCCTAATCTCAAATTTAACATTCTATCGTTAAAAACTAACATTAAATACCCAAAACCACTTCAAATTCGTGCAAAAATTTAGACCCAAAAAAATACATTTCCGGTGACCTTTTTCTAGCGACGACTTTAAGAAAGGGTGTTTGGCGTTGACTTTGGTGGGCCTGTCGTACGACGGATTAACGGCGCGGGTGGGGTTTAGAGAGAGAAGAGAGAGAAAGTGAGAGTTAGAGTTAGAGTGAAGGAGAGACACTATGGGTATCATATATCATATATATATATATATATATATATATATATATATATATATATATTATGATATTATATTATATTATATATATATCATATAACATATATATATATATATATATGTACAAAGGATGAGGATTGTAATATGTGTGTTTTATGAAAGGCATTTTCGGAATGTTATAATTGGTGACTTTACTATTTTTAAAATGAAAATTCATTATTGTACAGTAATAATGTGAAATGGAATTAATATGTATAGTAATGAATCTTATAGAAACTCAAGGATAACAATTTTTTATGAAATTAGTCATTTTTAAATATCCAAATAAGCACTCAACATTATTGTTAAATGTTTTTACGACTAAAAGCTACCAAATAATACACTAATCAACAAATTTTAGAGTTAGCATAAATAATGAAGTACAAACAATATTGCACCCAAAATTATAATTACCCAAAATTATACTACTACTACTAATAATAATAATAATAACAACAGTAATAATAATAATAATAATAATAATAATTATTATTATTATTATTATTATTATATAACTATAACAATATCTTATTATTATTATTAGTATTATTATTATTATTTTGAAATGAAACCTATATGTAATGAATCTTATGGAGACATAAACAACGTTAATAAAAAAAAAAACTCACATTAGTAATAATAATGCCCAAAACGTTCACTGTGGAATAATATAATAAAAAAATCCACATTAATGACTCACCTTAGTTGATAACGGTTAGTAAAAAAAAATAGTAGGTAATTATTAACAAGAAAAAACTTCTCACATTAGTAATGTTAGTAACTCACTAATTACCGCATAAAAGACTATAAGTGGTGAGCTATAATCTATAAGTCTTTTCTCACATTAGTAACTGTTTTTTTTTTTTTGGCTGAGCACATTAGTAACTCACTAATATTTATGCATTTGCTTCAGAAGGAAACAATAAAATTCTTAATTGTTCATCCATTAGGGGCTTTTTTTCCGTCAAAAAACTCTTAATCATTCATAATGGATGCACTTATAGTGGTTGTCAACCATGACAACCACCGTAAGTAAAATAAATCTTTTTCGTACATGTGTCAACTTTTACCTTGACCATTAGCTTTCTTATTTAATATAAATTGTAAAATATATTTTTTAAAATTTTAGTTTATTTTTAAAAAATTTAAAATAAATATTTTTCAAAATATGCTTATTTACTATGCAAAAATTTAGATTTAAGATATTTAAATTTTAAAAAATTTCAGAAAATTTATTTTAATTAAGAAAATATATTTTATAATGTTGTATTAAATAAAAAAAAATGAATGGCAAAGATAAAAGTTGACACATATATGAATAAATATCGTTTTCATTATGGTAGTTGTCATGATTAACAACTACTATAAGTTTTTCCCATTCATAATTAGTAATTAGAGTGCATTTAATTCAATGAATAATGAAGGTAATCAAGCAAACAAATCAAGCATATAAATTAGAGTTGATGAAGATAAAGTTTAGAGTTTGTTTTTGGAATTAGATTTTATCTTCTCTCTCTTTGTTTTCATGCATGTGCCTTTTTTCTCATATTAATTAATTTTGAATTGTTTATTTGTGATTTTTTTTCAGGATTAAAAATCAAATAAAGCATGGATAACGATTCATACAATTGAAATCGAGATCTTCTTCTATAATAGTGGAGTTCATATAAATATTTTTTGTTTCCTTTGAGGTGATCTTGCTTTTGAGATATGGCAATCCATTTTATTTTTTTCGTTGTATTGTAATAGTGATTAGGCAAAGTTTTCGTTTTTGATTACTACAATTTACCAAATGGAAAAAGTTTAAGCTCAATGACTTTTGTTATATTTTGATATAGTTTAGTGATTTATTTTATTCTACTTTTTAATTTGGTAAATTTAAACTTTTTTCATGAAAATAGTGAGATTTATGTCTTAGTTAATATAAATATATGCGTGTCTAATTTTATTCTGGAAATAGAAGAATATTTGATACGTTCATTAAATTATTGTTTTGCTTTATAGTAATTGGTTTCAATGAATAAGTTGATAGATGGTAGTAAGTGGTTACTATATGAGTAAATCATATATCATATATCATATATATCATAACATATCATATATCATATATCATATATCATATATATATATATATATATATATATATATATATATATTTCTGGGTACAAAGGGTGAGGTTGTAATATGTGAAGTTTAACGAGGGTATTTTTGGAATTTTAAAATTGATTATTTTTATTTTTTAAAAATTGCTTATACATAACCCACTATAAATATATTATGACCCATGCTTAATTCACAGTTAATTGGTGAACGTACGGCACTGAAGGTAACCCACAGGCCACAGCTAACGTACGAACACCCCTGTTTAATTTCTAATTAATTATGTTTTTGATAAAGCATTAATTAGTTATTAATTAAAAATATTATTATTATCCACCTACGGTTATCAAAGAAAAAAAATGTTCTTATAAGAACATTGGTGCATTATAAGATGGCAGGGTAGTTTTATAATCCTTTTTCAGTCATAATCATTACAATAATAAAAAAAATATCAATTATCCTATTACCAATTTCTTACTCATTTCTACATCAACTTTCATCTAAAAAGATAATTGGAAAATTAAGATAAGAGTCTCAAGATCATCAGATTTCTACAATGTGAGGGGTGCAATTTTTTTGAATAAATATATGATTCTAATCGATGAAAAGGTAAGTCTGCATACTTTACTCAATTTGAATAAATATATGATTCTAATCGATGAATAAATATATGATTATACATTGTATATTATTTCACTCAACTTGATTTATATCATTCAACCATGCAACTACTTGAAAATATATTTCGTACATCATATAAATCATAATATAATTTGTCAACTTAATTGTTTTGTCATAGATTATTGTTAAAACTATCCAGTTTTTAACACAATTTTATCTTTTATTAATTCCTTTTTATTGTTATATATATATATATATATATATATATATATATATATATATATCCAGTTCTACATTTATTTTTTTTATAAGTTTAATATGATGTACATACTTTATGTTTTTATATTAATTAATTAATTAATTAATTTACATCTAATTTTTTAAAATTTGATATATATATATATATATATATATATATATAGTTTATTATATTTAATGTAAGTGTCATAATATCTCTTTTACAAGTCAATCTTAATATATTTTAATTAATATATTTTAATTTAATTCACTCGAATACTCAATTCGCAGTCACATATTATATATGATTATACATTGTATATTATTTCACTCAACTTGATTTATATCATTGAACCATGCAACTACTTGAAAATGTATTTCGTATATCATATAAATCATAATATAATTTGCCAACTTAGTTGTTTTGCCATAGATTATTGTTAAAACTATCCGGATTTTAACACAATTTTGTCTTTTATTAATTTCTTTTTATTGCTATATATCCAGTTCTACATTTATTTTTTTTTATAAGTTTAATATGTTGTAGATACTTTACATTTTTATATTAATTAATTAATTTCTATCTAATTTTTTAGAATTTGATATATATATATATATATATATATATATATATATATATATATATATATATACATACTTGGTTACAAAAGACGAGGATTAAAATATGTGGATTTCAATGAGGGCATTTTAGGAAATCTATAATTGATGATTATATTTATTTTTTTAAAAATAATATAACATTAATGTGTGTGCATTAATTTTGATATTGTTTCAAATACTATTATTGATTTTTAATTGATATCAATAAGGCTATTATTATTTGTAATGAATATCTATGGTAGTTACAAAGTATTTGTAATATGTATTTGTAATATGTATATGTATGTTTTAAAATAGTTAAAAATTATATTAGTTTAATAATTTGTTTGAAAAAGACCGTACATTATATTGCATACAAGCTTGTATATAAAAGACTAAAACTTTTTTCTTTTACATATTCCAATTTGAAAGCATGCATCTTATAATGTTATATGATTGAAATATAATTTCTTTTTTTTAAAAAAATTTAAAATAAAAAATATTGTACGAAAGGATTATACCATATTATGTGAATATATTATTTTTGTACTTAAAATAATTATTTATACAATCATTAGATCAAAAAACAATTTTCTTTATTTTTCTGCGTTTCTCCGCATGAAAGAAAACAAAGAGATAAGCCAAATGCTATTTAAAATTTATTTATTTTATTATATTTCATAAATTCTTTCATATGTTGAATTTTAAATTATGTTATTGATGTATAGTATTAAAAGATGGAAAACGTTAGGCCTATACCAATGTTAGCCCCAAAGCCAAGAATAACATACACAATTAATAAACAAAAAATTACTCAGAGGTACCCTAACTTTTGAAAAAATAATTTTTTGGTACCCTAACTTTTCAAAACTAATTTTGGGATACCCTTACTTTTAAGATTAGAAATTACTAGGTGAATTTCCGGCGAAACTCCGATTGATTCAAATCATTTTCGTCCACAAAATCAAATGACATTTTCGTCCACAAAAACACTTAATCAATTTCCCGCCTAAAACTCACTGGTGAATTCAAATCATTGGCCGGAAATTCACCTAATTATTTATAATTCTAAAAGTTAGGATACCCCAAAATTAGTTTTTAAAAGTTGGGGTACCAGAAAAACATTTCACCAAAATTTAGGGTACCTCTTAGTAATTTTTTGATTAATAAATAGTAAAAGACGTTAGTAGTAATAATTAGTAGGTTAGCAATAATTAGAAATATTGTAAGTTGTAATCTACTGATGATAGTAATTAGATTTTGCTAAATTGAAGTTTGTAAGTTATATTATGTTTTTCTTTTGTTAAATGAAATAACTTTTGTCTTTTTTTTTTTGATAGTAGCGATTGTCATTCTATATAAAGCTAACCCTTGATGCTAAACTTTGGGAGTGTGAGTTAGAGATGTTGTGTTACCTCCAAAAAAAATAGAGAGATTATGCAGCATTAGTAATAGTAGAACTTACCACATATGTTTTATAATAGGTAACGGTTGTAGTCATATTGCTATGCAAGAGAAATATTGTTGATAAGTAATTATATTTTTGTATATTCAAGAAAGTAATTAGATTTTTGAAAGCATTGGGGTGATGTCTTGATTTAGGTACGTCAAGATTGTGGAATGATATGTTTATAAATCCTTGATGTCATTGATAATGGTTGTAGAATATTTTACTATTACGGTAAGTGTATTTTGCATTTCCATAAATATTTCTCTCCTTATATTTTAACCAAATTACTTTGAAATATTATTTTATTTTCTCCATTGTATTATAATTGAAGAGGCATTGTTGTAATTAGGTTATTAGCGAATATGTTCACCGATAAACGAATCCAATGAATTTTTTGTTTAAGTAATTTTGATCATATTTTCTTTGCTATCTTCTTATTATTAGATGGTATCGCATCTTTCTTCCATTTCTCTATATATTAATGTTTTTGTTGCTGTCATTGTATGTGTTTTTCATTATATTGTTTAAGGACATGTATTTTCAAAATTTTGGCAATGGTATACAAGTTTAATTTAATTTATTTTTTATTTAGGTCAGGTCTTTCTCATAATATATTTACTGTAATTTTCTAAAACTAAAATGAGTGATTGAATATCCAACATTTTTATTATAAAAATAGTGAAGTGTTGATTGCTAGATCATGAGTTTTTGGTGGACTCATAAAATTTGGCTCTTTTTTTTTCGTGAGCGAGGTAAAATAAGTAGTCTATGCATATTTGGAAAATCCAAAAAAAAATGGTTTACTATAGTGTTTAGCATTTATATATTATTTACCAAGATTCATTGGCAATGTAGATTAGTTAGTGATAATTATAATTTTATCTAATAGTAATAGTTTTGTAAAAAAAATAAATTTATATGAAAAAGCATTGTACTTATTGAGAAAGTCATGGCCAAATTTTATAAAACATACAACTTCTTTGTCACCAAAAAAAAACTTATGAGTTTAACTCACGCACTGCACAAAAAAAAATATCTTAGCATTTGGAAATAAATTTAAATTTTGTACTTTACATGATAAGTAACTGGTATAATTATATTTTTTGATAGAAACAAGTTGACTAAGACAGCCATTCATATTCTTTATTTTTTTAAAAGTAAGTTCCCCTTTTCTTTGCATTTGTCTATATTGTAAATTGTGAGCTTTTTGTTTATGAGTAAAAACATAAAATATTTCTCTTCAAAAAAAAAAAAGAAATATATTTCACTATATATCGATCCTTTCGTCCACCTATATAAACGAACATAAATATAATTCCAAATCAACTACTATAACTTAGCGAGATATACAAAGGTTTTCATTTTAAAAAAAATGTACAAAAGTAACTTTCTTTTTTTTTTTCCATCATTGCTTTCTTTTTTATATTTATTTTAGGTACTATTGCTCATATTTTTAATGATTATTAGTTATATAGTTATTCATTCTAATATTCCAACTCCTATTATTTAAGATATAGTTTAAATAATATTCTTAATATATCTGTAATTTATCTTTGTCCCGTGCAAAAAAAAAAACTAAAAATACAATTTGTAGTAGAGTCCAATTAATTTTATTTAAGTGTATTCATTTGTTAGTAAAATACTAAAACGTTATGAAAGTAATTGAGAGGGTTAATTTATACTCCCTCCTTTCCATTTTGTATATGTCATTTAGTAATTATTCTATGGTGTTTAATTTCTGTTTTTATTGACAATATTTATGTACAACATTATGCTATCATGATAATATTTTCGTTATGATTTAATAAAAGTATTTTTGTAATAAAATGGTTGAAAAACTGGCACATAAATATAGGTATCAAGTAAAATGAAAAGGAGGAATTCCACACCAAAAGTTAGGTGACTACATTAGTGTAATTGATTGTGACGCAACAACTATTTCTGCTTCATCCTGAAGTATACAATCCTTCCTATTTTATTTGTTATTTTATAATTTGTATTGATCTAATTTTAAAAATATTGAACGTTAACTTTTGAATGTATACCATAATTTGATATAAGAAACTCTAGCCACTAAAGTTCGTACTAAAGTTTATAATTTGATATAATTTGTCACGCTCACTTATTATTCAGAATTTCTAGCTACATCTTTTATGTTTTAGTTTATAGAATTCCAATTTCTAAATAATACAAATTTATGCATATAGTTATTATTTCAGTGAGTCTCTTATTGTATGAATCTATTTTTAGATTTTTCTAAAATAGTTTTCATTCCTCTTTTTAGTTTTTATGTGAGCAAATTAATTAGTGAATGAATCTTTTAGATTCTATTAACATTTTATAAGTGTAGTAAAAATGCACATGTTTTTGGCCATTTGCATTGCTATTAACAATTTTATTGTTGCTAATTTTAAGGCATTAAACTATTCTAATTCAATACATAGATAAATTATCTAAAAGGATTAGTTTTTTATGATATGATTTTTTAGAAAAAGCATAACTAACAAACTCATTTATCGATTTACATATATATTGCACATTAGACCATTATATATGGTCATTGTAGCTATATACGCTTTTATAAATTATGCTCTTATCAATGTGTGTTTTATTCTTGCAATCTGTACACGTCTAAAGACTAAGATATATATATATATATATATATATATATATATATATATATGTATATATATATATATATATATATATATATATATATATATTTCTAGATAAAAGGTGATGATCGAATGTGGATTCTAATGAGGGCATTTTGGGAAACTTATAATTGATTCTATTTAATTTTTTTAAAAAAATTATGTAATATTAATATATATGTTTGCATTGATGACTCTTATTTCTTTTCTTTTTTTCTTATGCACTGTTCTTTTTTTTTTTTTATTCTTTTAAATAAGAAAACTATTCTTTTTATTTTGCATTATTGTCTTTTTCTTTATTCATTTAAATATTACCTTAATAATATTGTTAACAATATGTACAGTTTACTTGCGTCCCGTGCAACCCACAGTCTAAGTACTAATAATCAGGATCTTTTAGACTGAAAAGGGGCGACGCCTGTAAATAAGGGGCGACAGATAAAATTTGGGATTATAAATGCAGTTTTCTCTTGGCTGTTAGTTGTGGTAATGACGAAACAAAAGCAAGCAATAAATACGCTATCCACTCCCCCCGCCCCAGCACCGTGGGCTAAAATTAAAACGACCCAAAAAAAATTCCAAAATTAAGCGGAGAGGTGTGGGAGTAGAGGTAAGGAAAAAGGGTGAATAGGATGGGCAAAAATTAAGCAAGAGGTTGGAAGACAAAAAAAGATTAAACAATGTCAGCTGCCAATGTCAACACCTTGTTGTATCACTCTCACTCTCATTCTCAATCTCGAACAAGGCAACTCAGAAGACCAGCCATAGCCTTGTCTCTTCCTCCTGGCCACTTCCACCATCGCCAACCTACCACTTCCCCTACTTCTTCGTCTGTTGTCGCCGGCGTCGGGAAACTGCTTCCATTCAAACACCGGCGATCCACGACAGTCGCTGCTCTCATGTTCCCGCAAGATCCACTCGCCAGTGATGTTTGCGCCACCGCACTCGGTGGCGCCATTGCTCTTAGTCTCCTCCAGTTTTGGCAATTCACTGCTAAACTCGGCCTTTTCGATTCGGTATCTTCTCCCTCCTCACCCTTCCTTTCATAGATTTGTCTACTTCTCTATTCCATGTTCTCATGATCACAATTTTCCGTTGACATTTGAATTTCAAACCTTCGTTTCTGCATTTTCATCATCAGCTTTTTGATTGGTGATCTTTGCTTAGAAACTGAACAGGAAGCTTGTTCATATCAGCATTGGGTTAGCTTTCATGCTTTGCTGGCCTTTGTTCAGGTAATTGATAGTCAATGATTACCACTGATTAGACTGTGGTTTGGTACTTGCACTGGTCGTAAGTTATATCATGAGTTGGAATTTGTTCTGTGGATGCAGTTCTGGATACCGTGGGGCAATACTAGCTAGTCTTATCCCTGGAATTAACATATTTCGCATGCTTCTGTTGGGACTTGGATTCTACAAGGATGAGGGAACTGTCAAGTCCATGACCAGATCTGGTGACTACAGGTGAGGTGACACCTACTGCTATTTTCCATTTTTTGTGAATTGGAGTATCTCTGGATAAGTTGTTACCTTCACACAAATTAGTGGGTTTCTAAATCTCAACTCCATGCTGCTGCTTTCAAAGACTTAGTATATAAGGACTCCAGTGTATTTATTTGGATTGCTGAGTAGTATTATAGGTTTTCAACCACTAAGATTCAGGTTGTCCTTTTAAGATGAATTGACATGGCCTTTCTGAATTTTCTGAGTTGCACTGAGAATATTCTTCCATTGTTTGACCTCGTTTTCATGCATCTAAGAAGCATTCTATTTTGTTTCTTCTGTCAATAGAATCATTGTACGGCCCTAAGTACTTGCCTTGTTCAAAGCGAACTCTTCTGTCAATAGAATCATTTATTTTCTGTGACAGATTTTCCCTTTGCATCCTTATAAGAACTTTAATTTGCTTGTTGGTAAGACAGTAATACATGGCCAAATTGCAACTCCGATGAAGAATATGCACACTGAGACCTCTAACTACACTGAAAATCTGCAAAATTTCTTGAAAACAGTAGAGTCTGACACCCTTATCCATGTCCATATAAGACACTTGTGCTTCAGTCTGAGTAACACATGTCGTTTATATCTAAAGATCTAGTCAAACATTTTATGTGGCTTATCTATTTTGTTTCTTCTTGCATCAGGGAACTTCTGAAAGGACCTCTTTATTATGCATCCACCATCACATTTGCTTGTGTATATTATTGGAGGACGTCTCCTGTAGGGATAGCTGCAATTTGTAACCTTTGTGCTGGAGATGGTAAGGCAATGTTGATTAGCTTTACACCATATGATAGACATAGTTTACTACCTCACGTGTTACGACAAACTAACAAGGAGCACTATAGGAAAATTTAGAAGGAGAAGTGGACGGTTATTAGAAGAGAGTGAATGAGACAACCATAGGGAATAGTAGAACAACAACAACAAACTCCAAGGGAAAACATCTTTGACCATAGTCTGCGGGATCGAAATGTAGGTAGTCTTGCCCCCATGAATAGAAGTTCATGGAGAGATGGATTCCGGCAAATCCACAGAAAGAACCTTTTCGGAAACTAGTTGGTAACCAAAAATAACAGTAAAAGAAACCCCGTTGGAAAACCCTTTTTTTTTCAAAAAAACACAAGAAGCTTGTGAAGGTAAGAAACTACGTACCGGTGTGTTCTATGTAAATGAAGAGGGGCTAAAACATAAACAAAATCAAATAGATGCAAAAGACAATATACCAGCTCAAAGCACTGTACCCTTCCTCACCTTATAACCTTAATACTAGCTCTGCTAAGCCCCCCTATCTAGTGTCATGTCTTCCGCTAAGCTTAGGTGCCTTAGGTCTTCTCTTATCACCTCTCTCATGGACTGTTTATGTCTCCCACATCCCTGAAGACTGAGGGGTATCCCAATTCCTTCACACCTCCTAATGGGGGCATCCTTACTCCTAAGAATATGTCTGAACCATCTCAGTTTAGTCTCTTAACTTTTCCGCAATGGGTGCTACCTAGTTTGACTCGACAAGCCACATTCTTAATCCTATCCAACCTGGTATAGCCACAAATCTACCAAACCATCCTCACTGTGCAATGTTCAATCTCTGGCAATGCAACTCCTTGACCGACCAACACTCAGCACCATACAACATCGCGGGTCTAACTACCATACTGTAAACATGACCCTTAAGTTTTAGAGGAATTCTCTTATCAAAAAACACACCCGAACCTGCTTTCCACTTCCGCCAACCTACTTTAATTTGATGCATAATATCCTCATAGGGAATAGTATAATAATAATTAGTCATCCAACTTAAGTGGTTTGTCATTCCTATTGGATACATTGATATTGTCCACCAACTTTGTGATTCAGCTATTAGATGAATGGAGACATGAATGTCCAGAGTATGGAAGGAATATAACTTTGAATGGAGAAAGTTCTTTACTGCTATGAGCTTGCCTGTGGGAAAGTTATCCCTAGAGCCATTAGTCTCTCGAGTTGCATTATGGAATCTAAATTAGGAAAGATACTTGTATTTTATTGTTCTGTTCTTTTCTTCTAGTGCTTAGTTATCTGTCAATCAAGAAAGAGAGGAGATTTTTCATTTAGAAGTGGATGGTTAAGAGGCCGGGAGTAGAGTTAGAGAGAGGCGGGCAAGTTTTCCTGAAATAAGTATATTATGGAACTGTACAACAATGTGGACTCTTCCCTTGAACTGCATAAAATTAACAGTCAGAGTTGTGCAAATGGTAGAGTTTGGCTTTTAGGCTTTTCCATATAGATGTGAACTGCCATTCTTGCCATGCCTTGTTGGAATGTGAGCCAATGGAAGGTAGGGACTGTTAATGTAGCTGGTTTATCTTCCATATAACGACTCAATTGTGTATTGTTTTTACCAACAACAGTCCAAGGACAAAGATGTAGGTAGTGGTTTGACTGTACTTCTCCCTGGTGTTTCTACAGCAGACTGTGTTCTCCTTGCTGATTCTCCTAACTTTTGAGTTCCATTGTGACAAGCACATTAATTAGTCTCTCTTCCTTCTGGACTATTTCAGGTTTGGCAGACATAATTGGAAGAAGGTTTGGCCGTGAGAAACTTCCATACAACAAGAACAAGTCATATGCTGGTAGCATTGCTATGGCGATTGCTGGCTTTATAGCCTCTATCGGGTAATGTACTCTCCATAAAATTTGCGGTTATTGTTGTGAATGTTTACTAACACGGAACCTTCAACAGGTACATGCACTATTTTTCCCAATTTGGGTTCATCCAAGAAAGTTGGGATCTTGTGTTGAGTTTCCTGTGTGTGTCAATTGCTGCTGCTTTGGTGGAGTCGCTGCCTGTTAGCACGACAATTGATGATAATCTCACAGTTCCAGTGGCATCATTTCTGATAGGGAGTCTTGTATTTTGATACCAAAAGGCATCTGTTGCCTGTATAATAAAACATTCTTTAGTGTTGTATCATTTAGTAATCAATTTTATCTTTTGTACTGTCTTTACTCTGTAACACACCGAGATGTGGTTGATAGCTGCCCCTGTTACATATCATTGGCCAGAGCCCATGTATAAGGTCACTTGTGTCCTTTGTGTACAATTGAATAACGAGTGATGATATGCATCTAAGTGTCTTGCTCCTTATGAAATTAATACTTATTATTTTTAACTCCAATTTTTTTGATAGTTACTATTAATTATCAATTACAATGAGATTGAAATGTGTTAGCTACATCAACAATTAAAATTGATCCCCTAACGAATGAATCTCATCCGTTAGGCATATTTTAGACATCTTTTTATAAATTTTAAAAATATAGATAAAATTATAATTTTATACAATTTATATGTATTATTATAATTAAAAAAGTTAATTATATATTTTTTTTCAATTTAATTTACAAATATATAGATTTTGTACAATGGTAAGACTCTTGATGTGTCTTGGTCCAAGATGTTTATCATTTCCATTGAATAATATTGTTTTTTGGTTGCAAGCTTGCAACAATTTTTTTTTTAATTTTTTTATTATAGAAAATAGACGAGCTTTCATTACATACTTTAATACAGTTTACACAGTAGAGGGGTAGCGTTGGCAGTATACAATGGTGGTTTTGTGAGTGTGCGACACATTACATGTAACATAATACATAAATAATTGCAAAGGCAAGGCATTGTAAGTTTGTAAGGGTAATCAGTTGAGGCATTTGCTGCTAGGTAATCAGTTGAGGCATGGTTGGGTCCTCATGCTAGTTTCCCAGTTGCCTCATCCGTTTCCAGCATCCAACGTACTTGAGGTCCACATGATTTGGGGTGACATTGAGGATTAGCTGCCACTTCCTGTTCAGCAACTCCTGGCTCAGTTCAATCTTGGTGGTCTTCATTAGGCCCACTGTGCAAAATGTTGAACTTCTATGGTCACGGGCATGACATCAACTGTCACAGCCGTGTACCTCCTTTTTATGATGGGTTTTAATTGATTTTCCAAAAAAATAGTTATGTACGATAATACCATATTATTATACCTTGCTCATACGCACATTGTCCTAATGCACTGACTTGTGTGATCTTGTGAGACCAAATAATATAGTTGTGATTAAGGGTGTGTAAAATTCATGGGTAAAAAGTAGTTGGATAAAAATGTTACATTTTGATAACTTTTGGTAAATTTTGGTAACTTTTGTCAAATTTGTCCTTTTATATTAAAATTATTATTTTTTATTTTTTAACTTTTTGATAATTTTTGGTAAATTTTGATAAACTTCGGTAAATTTTGGTAAATTTAGATAAAAACTGGTAAACCATTTAATCACGAATTATAGAGGTCTCTAGCAAGACATATAATTACTATATTAACTTGGTTAAATTACTCAAATAAATTGAACATTGTCGGGACACTCCTAATAATTTTTCCCAAGCTAAAGGTTATGTATAAAGCACATAAGCCTACTAGCCTTTGATCTAGCTAGTAGTTTTAATCTTGTATTTGGTTTGCATTGCAAAGATGCATGTATGTTAGATTTATGAATGTAACAATAATAAGAGAATTCATGAATTGGAATGCTTAAGATAGACTAATCCTTACGTTGAAAAGACATAGAGTTGTCGGGTTACAAGTTATTTTGATAGTATTAAAGTAGTCGTACTGGCTAAGTTGAAGTAATCACGAAAAGAGATGATTAATTTTTGGTCGGGAAAGTCACTTTGGTTCCAAATGAAAGTTGTGAGTTCTTAACTTGATATTCAATTTTTAAATTAACTAATTTAATAAAACTGCATTGTTAGACTTGATTTGAGTCATTATTAGTGTGACCTGTTATTTAATGCCAAAGCCCCTTCTAGGTAACAAACATTACTAAGAATTTTCTTCAAGGATATTGACGAATCGCCCCTCAAATCAGCGTGAGTCTTTTTAGCGCTCACATGTTACTTGGAAAAACTTTCCAAGATGTTATCCATCTGAAGAATGCAAAATTTTATCGGCAAATCAAAAAATTACACGTGGAAAATAAATTAATTCATTTGGCCAATTATCATCTGTCACGTGTTAAATTAATTACGGCGGTCCGTTTAATTAAATTTTAAATGGAAATATATCATGGCTAATAGTGTCGCGACATGTGTCAATTATGATGCAGAAAATCATAATTATTCCTTTATTTTAAATAAAGGGATAATTAATTAATTTGGGCCCAAGCCCAAAGCCGACTCAAACCCTAGATAGCCCTAGGCCTCCAGAGCCTATAAATAGGGGTCTTCTCCCTCATTTTCAACACACACTGCAGTCTACCCCCAGGCGGCATTCGGCATTCTGCACTCAAGAAGTTTCAGAAGATCAAACGGCCAACAGTCTCCAGCTATTAAGCGCTAAGGATCGAAGTCTGCGAAAGCTCAAGATCGAGTCTCCGAGCCTCTACCGAGTCAAGACCAAGAACTGCTTCAAAGTTCTTCGACAAGACTTGCGAAGCCTTTAGAAGATCGAACTACAAGCGACCCCCAGCTACGAAGCGCCAAGGACCAACGTCGACTAGTCCAACAACTTCTGTTCTTCGCATCAAAGACTACAGTCGTCTTCTTCGTCTGGTTCATCGATCGAGATCAAGCACTAAGCTCTCGCATCCAAGAACCGGGAGAGCTACAACCAACAGTCAACCTACAAACGGTCAACCTTCGAGCAGCCTCCCGCTACCAAGCACTAAGGAGATCAACGCTCAAGACCTTCAGCTCAAGAACTGCAAGAATTCTTCAGCTAAACATGCATTCGAGATCGAGATCAAGCGTCCGCGTCCTCGGCTCACCCAAGTTTTAGGAGATTGAATTAGAGGACTACTTTATTGTATTTAATACAGAGATTGTACCCGCTTACATTCAAATATTAATACAAATTAATTTGTTTCTCAATTTCCCGTCTTTATTTATTTTAGACTTCAAAATTTATGTTAACAAATTTGGCACGCTCTATGGGACATCTCTGCCTCTCATCTCTTTCTCCAAGAAGTCAAATTCGACCTTCGATTCAGGTGACGTGATGGCCGTTAACATGGAAGAAAAGATAGCTCAACTTAAGGCTATGCTAAACAAGCTAGCCAGGGAAAGTGAAGAGAAAGACAAGAAGATCAGCGAACAAAGTGAGCAGATTGCAAAACTTATGAAGAAGATAGAGAAGCGTCCGTATCAAGACTCCGATGAAGATTTCGACAAAGAGGAATCTGACAAAGAGTCTTCCAAAGGTGATATTGACAAGGAAGAAAAGAAGGACTCATTTTCAGGATCAATGACTGCAGAAGAGATTCAAAACTTAATTTCAGATGCAGTGAAGGCTCAACTCGGAGAGGCATCGAACAAGAGTCACTTGTACACCAAGCCCTACTCGAAAAGGATCGATGCCCTTCGAATGCCACAAGGATATCAACCCCCGAAGTTCAATCAATTTGATGGAAGGGGTAACCCCAAGCAGCACATTGCTCATTTTATCGAGACTTGTAACAATGCTGGTACGGAAGGAGATCGACTAGTCAAGCAGTTCATTCGCTCTTTGAGAGGGATCGCATTCGACTGGTATATGGAGTTAGAGCCTGAGTCTATTAACAGTTGAGAACAAATGGAGCATGAGTTTCTCAACATATTCTACAGCACTCAACGGGTTGTCAGCATGATATAGTTGACAAACACCCAACAGTGGGAAGGTGAGCCAGTCCTTGATTACATCCATCGCTGGAGGGCTCTTAGTCTTGAATGCAAGGATCGCCTCACCGAAGTTTCAGCTGTCAATATGTGCGCTCAAGGTATGCATTGGGATTTGCTCTACGTCCTCAAGATGGTCAAGCCGAAAACCTTTCAGGAGTTGGCAACTAAGGTGTATGATATGGAGATAACCATAGCAAGTCGACGGGGAAGGTCTTCATTTGCATTTGAATCAAGGAACAAAGCTAATGGGTATAAGAAGAATGGCAAGTGGCCAAAGACTTCAAAAGAAGAGTCAATGGCAATTTCAACAAGCGAACCAGTGCGAATCTCTGCTAAACCTAAACCCAAAAGGGAGAAAGTCACTTCTTCGAAAGATGCTGAAAGGAAGCGCCCTACACTGAAGGAGCTTCAAGAAAAGAAGTACCCATTCCCAGACTCCGATTTGTCAGAAATGCTCGACAACCTATTAGAGATGGGAGTTATCGAACTTCCACAACCAAAGAGGCTAGAAGAAGTGGGAAGAACCACAGACCCAAGATATTGTCACTATCATAGGGTAATCAGTCACCCTCTTGAGAAGTGTGTCACACTTAAGGAGCGGATCATGAAGCTAGCGGAGGAAGGAAAGATAATGTTGGACTTGGATGATAATGTCGAAGCCAATTACGTCTCAGCACAACCAATTTCAATCGGGAGAAATGAAGTCTTGATGATCCAATTTGGATGCCAAAAATCAGTGCCTCTTGTTGTACTAGTCCAGGCCCCTCAAGATGCATGACAGGGCCGCAAGCGCACGGGTACTATTGTAGCAATGTCAAGGTCGATCCCACAGGGACTTGGTCTAGTAACTCAGTGAACTATCCCTCTACTTGATTGCTAAGCCAATCGGGTTGATGAATTGTTTATGACTTCTAATGAACTAACTAAAACTAAAGTGGACTAGAAAGGATTAACTCGAGGTAATTCGATGGATGAAGACTTCTAGGGTTTTACTCACCTAACAACAGGGTCTGAAAGCCAGATTAAAGCAAGCACAAGAAAATAACTCAAACGAATCAAGAATCGATAACCTCAAAATTCTATCGCCCTTTCGATGCTAAATAGAATTATCCTGACTAACCTAATCAACAACTTTCGTCTGCTTTTCAGGTTAAACAGAATTGAAGGTCTAAGCAAGGTCGGGTTACCTATTGATTCCCTAGTCTACTACTCCTTTTTCAACTTTCGTAGGCCTAGGTAGAAGGGTTGGTGGTCAAATTCCCCTAATTCACCTTTCGGTACTTCTTAGGTTAATTTCTGAATTACAAACATTCAAGGCCTTAAGAACATTCGTAAGCAAGAAAAACGCAACCTTCTATTAATTCAATTGAGAATTCAAGTACAAACCTAAAACATTTCTAATCAAATTCCATATTGATGGTTCATAAAACCCTAGAAAGAACGAAATCTACTCACAAGTATTCATTGAAAACAAGAAATACGTTCTAAACATGGTAATCAATTCTAGAATTAAGGAAGAGAAAGTGAGAAGAGTAAAGCAAACACTAGGGAGAAATTCGTAGGATTTTCTCAAGAACTTCACAAGAGTGTTGCGTGCTCCTTCTCGAATTCCAAATCTTCAATGCTTTCGAATTGATTCTTGATGAATGAAGGTGTTTTTGGTGAAGAATTCCTCTCTAAAAATCTATCTTTTCTGCCCAGAATAAGTGATAACCGTGTTCCCCTTCTTTTCCCCGGTTATTTCCGCAAAAATAACTGCCGAAAGAATGAAAGCCCAACCACGGTCCGTGGTCGTCACCACGGCACTCGAGGTTGGCGCTGCCTCATTGTTTCGCTGTTTCTTCTTGCTGAAATTTTTACCACGGTCTTATCAACAGTAGTTGATGCCCGTGGTACCCTTGGCCTTACCAAATTTGCTCCAAAAATCACCTTTTTGGCCCTAAACCTGAAAATCAATGCCAAAAACGCAAAGACCAAGTGTAAATAGAGAATTGGGGAAGATTAAACACCTTTTTAGCCAAAAATCACCATGATTATGCTTCTAAAATACCTAAAAATAAGTGCAAATAATGCACTTATCAACCCCTCCATGCTAAAACCTTGCTTGTCCCCAAGCAAGTACTAGACTCAAAACTAGGAAAAACGGACTCAAAAGAAGAAAAAGAAAAGAAAGACTCGAACATCCTATGTACAAGCCCCCTCAGGTAAGCATTAGCAGAACTCTCAAGCAACTTTGTCCAACCAAAACACAACCCTAAAGCGATTTAAAACATTTTAGCACAAGATAGAGGGAGATTTTCGAAAAGGATTTAGGGGAATCACACCATTAAGATCAAATTAGTCACCTTTCTGTCACCGAATTAGCGAGAGAACACATGTATGAGTATGAAACTAAAACGGTTGAGAGCAATCCTCACTTTTGGGAATGTGGAAGCACTCCCCTCATGTGTATTCAAAATGAATTCAATGTTTGGTTCTCTCAATACTCTAGCCTAGGAAATAATCTACCATGTGCTTGATGATCATCTCAATTCTCTACCGCTATATGCAAAATGCAAATGACAATTAAGAGGTCTTTGAAAGGGCTGTAACGGGGATAAGGTTAGGGGTAAGGGACGGAAAATATTTGGATAAGTGGAGCTCGAAGCCAAGCTTGGAGTTATACTTTTCCAACCTCATTCAATGTCATTGAACCTTACTCGCCCATAAACAATCACAACAATCCCGAAACATTTATTAGAAACCGCCTCATTACTAAACTCCTCACTTGCCATCACACTTGTGCTCCTTTTTTTCTCTTTTTTTTTCTTTTTTTTATTTTCTAATTGCTATTGAAATGTTCTCTATCTTTTTTTTTTCGAAGCAAGTGATTGGCAAGTGAAAATCATATACAAAATTAATTACAAAACTTGGCGGGTTTTGCTAACATAGCCACTACATTGATGCTACATAAGTGAGAAAAATCCCAACACTTCCTATTCATTACTTTCCCAACACACTGTTTTGCGAATGTATTCACAATTAACCCCATCAACCACACTCAATATACTCCAAGCAATGGCTTAAGGTAGGAAGATATGTAATTGGCCAAGGCTTATAATTTCAGGTTATTCCAAGAAAACGGAGTAATCAAAGGCTAGAAGAAGGGTTAAAGGCGGAGAATTACATAAATAGGGTGGCTATTTGGTATTGTAGCTACAATAAGTGCGAATGAATGCCTCAATCATGTTGTCAATGCATGATGCAAAGTGCAGTTTCAAAGAGATGAAAAGCAAGTTCTAGAGATCACAACCAAGGTTGAGTCACACATGGAAATATGAGACTAATGAGAATGATTAGTCATTTTGGCTTAGTGGTCTCACGGGTTTGTGCTCAACAACCAATCAAAGAACATAAACATACAAATGCTAAGCTCACATCAAAGGGTTAAGAAGTGCAATAAATCTTCACTATCAAGATGTAACCCCAAATCAAGATGTTTTCGAAATTTCTTTTCAAATCTTTGAATCACTTACGGGCTACGCAAAGCTACAAGAAATACTAGCTGGCTTACTATCATCACCGGAGGCTTACCTAACCTAATCCTAAGGCTATTCTAACATTTTTTCTTTTTGCTTGATTTTTCTAATTTTTTTTTGGCTTTTCTCTTTTTTTCTTTTTTTTTCTATTTTTAACTAGATGAACTAAATGCAATTAAACTAAATGCAAACTACATGCTTAAGTTGTTACCTATGAAGAAAAACAAGAAAAATAAAAGAAAGAAAGGACACACCTAGACTAATGAAACACCACTATATGCTAAATGTTGTGCAAGCTATATGCATGATGCAAAAATATGTACAAATGCATATACACAAGTCATTCTCCCAAAAATTATCACCAATCATTGAAACATAGCAACCAAGTCAACAAGGCAACCAAGTCACATAAAACTAACCAACCCCTCCATGCTAGGACACAGCATTGTCCTCAATGCTAAAAAGAAGCAAACAATCATAGGGGGGAAGGAAAAGTTAATGAGCAAACATCACGCATCAGGAGGGGGCGGAGGGTAAGGGTAAGGGATCTGAGCTCCATGGCTCTCAAACCAACCACGCATCGCGGATAAACACTCACTCATACTAGTCAAATGTTGGTTTTGCGACGCAATCATGCCCCGAAGCTCAATGTGCTCCGATTGGACATACTCCCTAAGGGAGGTTTGCTCGTCGCGGATCTCACGGTGCGATCAAACGTCATCCATGTTGAAAGCGTGGGAGGAGGAAGGGCCAAGTGAGTGAGGGGGTTCGGGTTCGTCATGGTCGGACTCAGGATCATACGCGATAAGATCTAGGGGAACCGGGTCTCCATCCCCTCCCGGTAGGAAGGAGAAGTTGGCCCGATTTTGGATAGTCGTTCGGGCCACATTGGGCAACTGCATGAGCTGCCGATTTGGGTACCTCCAGTAAATGTTACCACCCCTAGAAACAATGAAGAGCATGGTGGTCAAAGCGCTATGGTCAAGCCTCTCAGACCCGGGGATCCTAAACTCCTCATTTGGCATGATTCCGAGAGATTTTGCAATCCTCGTGACAATCTCCCCGCAGGTGATCTTACCCTTTTTCCTATTAGCTATCTCTTGAAGATGCGTAATTAAGAAAGAGCCGGGGTCCATCTGCCTACCCTCATACATATTCTTCATGAAAAATAACTCCGCTACCCGAGGCATATTCATGCTATCATCCCTAGTGAAAAAGCACGTCGCGAAGATGCGTTGAGCTATCCTAATTACGAGGTTTCTGATTTCGGTCGCCTTAGACCGACTAGAGTCGAAATTTTGCTCCCCGGTGATCATTTCCTAGAAAGAATCCGGGTCATACCTTGGAGGCACACGACGCTCACTAACATCAAGGGGACGCGGGAGGTGGAAAATGCTATTAAAGGTACTCAAATTCAATTGATAGTCTTGGTCACGCAAACGGAACCTAATGACCCCCTCTTGGCAATTACGCCCATTTTGAACCTCGGTGTATAGGGTACTCAAAAACTCCAAAGTCAAGTCCGAATTGTAACACCCCAACCTTAATCACAAGGTTAAGACTACACTTAGAACCCAAACCTGCGATTAGCGCAGCGGAACACCTTAGGTCGAGGCATTACCGCCGTCTCCCAAAATAGACAAGGCAACAACACACAAAAGATACTTCCAAAACCACAAGATAACTTACTAACTTGAGAACCTTCACAAATAAAACTTATACAACCCCTGGATAAAGTATATAACTTAAACATAACTTAAAAACTAGAACAACTTCCAAAATTCCACTTTCGTCCTTGTAATGATGAAAACCTTAGAGAACTACCTCAAGAACCTTGAATTACTTTGCAACCGACTTGTCCTTGCCCTGGGAGCTCGAACCTCCTAAAACAAAACATTAAAACATTGCAAAAAGGTGAGTGGGGAAACACTCAGTACACAAACCTCCAGCACGTAAACCGTTCGAAAACGGTTTTGGTGCCGGCATTTGAATTCATTTTGAAAACAAGGGAAGGATATTAAAAATAGGACTTGCATGACATGAACATAAACATATGCATAATATAAATTAATGAAGATAGAAAGTAGGTGGAACCCTTACGATCGGTGCAAGAACCTCACACACGCGTATGCCCAAGTTGATCTAAACTTGGAATGGGTGACTGCTATGCAGTCGACACTGGCCAGGTCAAGGCACTCTGATCAGGAGTGCTAAAACATGAACGTAAGAATAAGCATAGAATGCGGGTCCACTGCTAAATATAAAGTCATTGTAAACCATAAAACTTGACATGGCATAAATTGAATGAATTATGACTATAATTTAGATCGTAAAAGCTGGACAATTCGCGTACCTTGAGACGCTAGAGACCTTGGCGGCGTAGCTCGGCTTGGAGATGGCTCTTGAAACTTGTCAACTAGGATAAGAATAAGTAGAAATGAAGAACCGAATAAGGTTCTAAATTAGATTCACAAGTTTAGAAAATTAGTAAAATATATAAATGAAATAACTTAGGTAGAAAATTTCAGGTTATATAAAAATAAAGTTTATAGCATAACTTGAGTTAGGAAAATCGAAACGAAGTGAAAGAGTACATCCCGGAATAGGGAAAAACATAATCTACAACTTTGTCAACAGAACCAGAGGCTAAAAACGAGTGGAAGGGCTCCAAAATGGGCCCGGACAGAAGCTAGAGTAGAATAACTTAGGAATTCCGGAATGAAATTACATAGAGAAATTGATGTAGAAAGGTGAAATCAAAGAAGGGCACTTGAACCTTGGAAAGATAGCTTAGATTAACGAAGTATAAGAACCAAAGATTGAAGGTGAAAATGAGATTAAAAGGGTTCCTCTAGACTTATTTAGAGAAAAACGATGTCGATGATACGATTGATGAAAGGAGAATGAATAAAGGAGTTTGAGGAATAAACTTTGAGTTGAGAACTTAGAGGGACTTAACTTGAGAGTTATTTAGAACTTGGAAGTCACTAGCTAGATAAAACCTTGACCAACTCAAAGATATTGAATTCTTAAGCTAACACTCACTGGGAGATATATATAACTTGTGTTTAAATTACCACTCTTGGCTAAAAGACCTTAGGACATACTTAGGCTTCCAAAACCATACTTTTCCCCCTTAAGACTTTAACCCAAGATTATAACATATAACCACAACTTATCAATGCTTAAAGTCCCCTATTGACTTGGTTTAGGGCCTTAAAGATGGAATTTTATAAAGGGTAAATTGGGCAGAAACCTCAAGTAGACAGCCCTTCATCCCGGGCTCATATCTCACACTCCCGACATCGTATAACTACAAACCATACCTTTCCGGAAAGCTTGCAAAGAGCCCTAAAACTTTCATGTTTACCATAAAAACCAAAAAGGTCTCCAAAGGGACGAAAAATAGCCCTCAAAACACTGACCCAAAAATTCGTATATAAAATTGTACCTTCACGGTTTCGGTCATAACTCGGGCTATACATGTCGGAAATTAGAAATTCCAAGGCCTATGGTTTGCTAACACCTTAAGCTATCAAATGGAGTAGAAATCTGGGCAAAAATCCCACTTTTATACTGCTGTAAATTTCCAGAATCGAAACAGAGACTAACTTGCTCTTAATTTCAGCTCTAATGATATTTTTAGCCCTTAATTCATACTAATTCTCAACCAAATTTCACTTTGGCTATAATCCACTATATTTCCAGAATTAAACCTTGAAAGATAACTCATCAAAGAGCTCTAATCCCACATGCAACCATGGATTAAACATAAACTCAACATAAAGGACTTGTTCTTGAACTCTTGCACCAAAAACTCACTAATTCACCCAAATTAAACATGATAACACTAAAATAATAATCCTAGCATATATAACCAGCCTTTAATACTCAGCAACTTATCAAGAAATTCACATGCATCAAGATTATAGCAACATCCATCAAGAATTTAACAAGAAAACCTCAAGAACTCATCCAAATACACATGCACATACTCCAAACTCAAACCCTAACTTAACCAAACCAATTATACACTTGAATTCATGAATTTAGAGAGTAAAAGAGATAGAATTTATAAAAGAAACATATATTAAACATGGAATTTCAGATTATAAACAAGAGAATTAGGTTAGAGTTTGAGATTATACCACTTGAATTTGAGGTGAGAGATTGAACAAGAGAAGGGGGAAGAAGGTGGTGGCCGGAGTAGGGTGGCCGACGGCGCCGGAAAACACGCCGGAAAACACCAGCTGGGCGGCGGCAGTATGGTGGCCACGGCTGGGCAGCAGAGCAAGGGGGGAGAGGGAAGGTAGAGAGAGAAAGAGTTTGGGGAGTTGTCTAAATGAAATGAGGAAAAAAAAGACTTAAACCCCCCCTTGCTAAAGCATATATAACCCCCTCTAAACAACTTAATGAAGTCTGAAATTGTAAACTAAAAACAATAATTGTAAATGTAATAAACTTAAATAATTAGTTTGTACCAAATAAAATCAATTGGTAATAATTGGGTTAAAATAAAATAAAACTTGGATGTAGAAAATCCAAATAAATGAAACATAAATATTACTTGTACTTAAATGAAATAAATATAACCCAAATAAATTAAAGTTTGGGTAA
The DNA here is from genome assembly GCA_029582165.1 of Portulaca oleracea. Classification (NCBI taxonomy): domain Eukaryota; kingdom Viridiplantae; phylum Streptophyta; class Magnoliopsida; order Caryophyllales; family Portulacaceae; genus Portulaca; species Portulaca oleracea. The sequence goes on from CM055890.1 coordinate 20,376,690, forward strand.
TAAAATATAAATGTTAAAAGGTAGAATAATTAAACCCCTTTTTTGGTTACACACAAAAATAAAATACAACGGAACTTGGATTAAAAATAATACAGTGGGTAAAATTACCACTCGAAATTATGTAAAGGAAATGTAATTTAAATAAATTAAAAGTGGAACGGTAAAATATATATAGAAATCGAGGTGGATAAATAATAACCGTTTCTCGGTAAATAAATTTATAACGTAAAACATATAACCTGAAATACTTTAACTCATTGAATAGATGTCTAAAGTAAACTTTTAAGCCGATAGTTCGGCACCTTAGCCATCTCCTGCACGAGACTTAACACCGATAGCAATAAATAAATAAATAGATAAATAAAGGTAAACGCGAAAAATTTATAACGCGATTTGAATAATTACTATGGTTAATAGATAATTAAACATGATTTTGGGGTGGGTTATTACACGAATAGGAAGGTTCTTTGATGTCTAGGTAATCACCCATCCCCCCTCTAGCAAACAACCATTTAATGTCATCCAAAACACCCATGGATTGCAACAAAGTATCATCAACATAACGAGTAGCAACAAAACCACGGGATCTCAAACGCAAGTAATTAGCAGTTTGTATTGGGCTATTGAACTGAAAAGGGATAGGATCATTACCTTGCTCCATAGCAGCGCGGTTTGCGGCTCGTTGAGCACGAAGCTCCCTCGGATTTGGTTCGTTGGAGGTCCCTGCAGCATCAGTTCTTCTCTTTTTGGGTGCCATTTGCAACTTGAAGCTCCAACAATGGTGATTTGTGGGAAGATGAGAGTGAAGGGTAAAGGTGAATGTAGTGGTGGGGTTCGAATTTGTGAGGGATGAAGATTGGTGAGGAATGAAGAAGAAGGAGTTAGGGTTTAGGGTGAGGATTTGAATTTGGTGAGAAAGAAGAAGAAGAAGAAGAATGGATTGAGGATGGAAATAAGGTTTAGGGTTTGTGAAGAATGAAGAAGAAGAAGGATGGAGTTGTTAGAGTGGGAGCTAGGGTTCGAAAATAGGTGAAAGAAGGAGGAAGAATGAATGAATTGAGTGAGAAAAGGGGGAAAAAACGAGCGAAACCCTGCAGACCGGCACGGTCAGTGGTCGCCACCAGCGGCCGTGGTTGGCGCTGGTTCGCTTGGGGTTTCGTAGGAAAATTTTTTTTTTTAGCGTAATTCCAGCCACCACGGTCCGAGGTCAGAACCTCGGGCAGCCCGTGGTTGGCGCTGGTTCTGGGAGTTTTGAAAAAAAAAATTTCTTTTTTTTTTTCAGGTTAAACAAATTTCCAGCCACCACGGTCCGAGGTCAGAACCTCGGGCAGGCCAAGGTTGGCTCTGGAAATTGGAATTTTGGGAGGAAATTGTGGGGATGGATTGGGCTACCACTTGCGAGGTCGAACCTCAGGCACTGAGGTTGGCCCCGAAATTCGATATGAAATGGTTTTGAAATGCCTTCTTGCAAAATTCAATTTTTTTTCTATCTTTTCACTCAGTTTTTCTCAATTCTTTTCTTGCAAAACTCCCTCAAACTCCCATGTTTCTTCATTCTTTCTAACTCAAACATTTTTCACTCATTAAACCATCAAAACACCCTAGAAACCAACTCCTCCATGCTAATTTCCTTGCTCAATCTCACTCTTACACTCCCTCAAACTCTCTCTCTTTTTTTTTTACTCACAAATACTCACAAAAATTCACACTATACAAAAGAGAAACACGGTTAAAACAAGAGAAAAATCAAAGAAAAGAAACAAAACGAAAATGAAATGAACTACAGAAAATAAGAAAAAACTAGGAAAGGGGAAGGAAAAAGAAAAGAAAGAAAGATAAACTCCTATCAAAGACGAAAAGAAAAAAAAATGAAAGGGAAAGAAAAGGAATTAAAAGGCTTGGGTTGCCTCCCAAGAAGCGCTAATTTAACGTCTTAAGCTAGACGATACATACCTCAAGTCATACGGGATTGGCGAGGACATAACATGCGGCCTTCTCCTCAATTTGGCCTGTGATGTAAGGTTTAAGTCGCTGCCCGTTGACCTTGAATGTGCCGGTAGACTCACTCCAAACTTCCACAGCTCCATGGGGATATGCTTTCATAACTTGGAATGGCCCGGACCACCGGGATTTCAGCTTTCTCGAAAACAATCTCAATCTCGAGTTAAACAAAAGGACCATGTCTCCTGCCTTAAACCTCTTTGGCAAGATGAACTTGTCATGCCACTTCTTGGTCCTTTCCTTGTAGATCCTCGAACTCTCATAAGCTTGCAACCTCAATTCCTCCAATTCTTGCAATTGAAGCATTCGCTTCTCACCGGTTGCCTTTGCATCAAAATTCAGAGTTCGGACTGCCCAAAATGCTCGATGTTCCAACTCCACGGGCAAATGACATGGCTTCCCATACACCAACCGGAATGGAGTGGTGCCGAGGGGAGTTTTGAACGCCGTGCGGTACGCCCACAAGGCGTCGTCAAGCTTCAATGACCAATCCTTTCGAGATCGGTCAACCGTCTTCTCGAGAATGCTCTTCAACTCCCTATTCGAAAGCTCTACTTGCCCGCTTGTTTGAGGATGGTAAGGTGTTGCCACCCTATGGAACACCCCGTACTTCTTCAGGAGAGTTTCTAGCGGCCGGTTACGAAAATGGGTGCCGTTATCGCTCAATAAGGCTCTAGGAGTGCCAAATCGAGCGAAAATGTTCTTCTTGAGGAATTTGATGACGACCCTTGAGTCATTTGTCGGAGATGCAATCGCCTCCACCCATTTGGATACATAATCCACAACAACAAGGATGTAGAGGTTCTTGTGAGATGGAGGGAAAGGACCCATAAAGTCTATCCCCCACACGTCGAAGAGCTCAACCTCAAGAATTCCGCTTTGGGGCATCTCGTGCCTCTTGGAAATGTTACCCATCCGTTGACAACGATCACATGCTAGCACATACTCCCTTGCATCCTTGGTGAGGGTCGGCCAATAGAAGCCGGCCATAAGACCTTGGAAGCGCTTTATCGGGGCCGAAATGTCCACCATAGGTCGTGGAATGGCAATGATGTAGCACTTGAACTTCTTCCTCCGAATGCATCTCGTAAACCCCATCGCACATAGCTTGAAAGAAGTGGTTCTTCCCAAACAAAGCTCTTCACCGAATAGGAACCTCTTCTTTTGTTGATATGATAAGTCCGGTGGCAACACTCCACACACAAGATAATTGACGTAGTCGACATACCATGGAATGAATGGGTACACACGCCATGAGCTTCTCTTGGAAAAGAATCATCAATAGGAGCTTCTCTTTGAACATCCTCCAATCGAGAGATGATCGGCCACCACGTTTTGCAATCCGGGCTTGTCCCGAATTTCTAAATCGAACTCTTGGAGTAATAACACCCAACGAATGAGCCGAGGTTTAGAGTCCGACTTCTTCATGAGGTGTCTAATGGCGGCATGATCGGTGAACACAATCACCTTGGAGTTGATCAAGTATGGTCGAAACTTCTCCAAGGCGAAAACGACCGCTAAGAACTCCTTCTCCGTGGTGGCGTAGTTGACTTGAGCCTCATCCAGAGTTCGGCTCGCATAATAGATGGCGAAAGGCTTGCCATCTCTTCTTTGCCCTAAAACAGCCCCCAATGCGTAATCACTCGCATCACACATCACTTCAAACGGTAGACTCCAATCCGGGACTTGCATAATAGGTGCAGTAATCAAAGCTTCTTTCAACCTGTTGAAAGCACTCAAGCAAACATCATCAAATTCAAAAGGCACATCTTTGACAAGCAATCGGGTGAGAGGTCTAGCAATTTTCGAAAACTCTTTTATGAACCGTCGGTAGAAACCAACGTGTCCAAGAAAACTCCTAACACCCTTAACAGAAGTTGGAGGTGGTAATTTTTCAACCACCTCAACCTTTGCTCTGTCAACCTCAATGCCTTTACTTGACACAACATGACCAAGGACTACACCCTCTTGTACCATGAAATGGCACTTCTCCCAATTCAAAACCAAATTCACTTCTTCACATCGAGACAACACTTTAGCAAGATTTCTCAAACAATGATCAAAAGAATTTCCATAGGCTGAAAAATCATCCATAAACACCTCCATAATGTCCTCAATAAAATTAGAGAAAATAGCCATCATGCATCGTTGAAAAGTAGCGGGTGCATTACACAACCCAAATGGCATTCTCCTATAAGCAAATGTACCGTAAGGACATGTAAAGGTGGTCTTTTCCTGATCACTAGGGTGGATAGGGATTTGGAAAAACCCGGAATACCCATCTAGATAACAAAAGAATGAATTATTCGCGATCTTTCAAGCATTTGGTCAATGAAGGGGAGAGGGAAATGGTCTTTACTGGTGGCATCATTCAACTCATGTAATCAATACACATCCTCCACCCCGTAATCCGGTCGGGGAATCAACTCATTATTCTCATTTTTCACCACAGTCATCCCCCCTTTCTTAGGCACAACATGCACCGGGCTCACCCACTCACTATCAGAAATAGGGTAGATAATCCCAGCATCAAGTAATTTCAAGACCTCTTTTTTCACCACCTCTTTCATGTTAGGGTTTAACCTTCTTTGACATTGAATGGTGGGTTTATAATCATCTTCCATCAAAATCCTATGCATGCAAAATGAGGGACTAATTCCTTTAAGGTCATCTATGGTATAGCCAATGGCCTTACGATGCGACCTAAGGACTCTCAACAATGAATCAATCTCAGCATCATTCAAGTTTGCATTCACAATCACAGGATAAGAGGAATCGGGGCCAAGAAATTCATACCTTAGGGAAGAAGGGAGAGGTTTCAGTTCTACCTTTGGTGCTTCCTTCTCGCTCGAAGCTTGCTCGCTTTTGCTTTCAACCTCTAGTGCCTCCACCGTTTCCAGCGTTGGTGGAACTTCTGGGGATGCCTGCAAGAGCTTCACAAAATGGGCAACCTCGGGATCGTGATCCCGGTTTCTTAGACAACAAACAAAGCTCAAGAGGATCGTGAGAACGAATGTTAGTGCTATCTTCCCTAAGAATGGAATCAATGGTATCCACTCTAAAGCAATCATCAGAAAATGCAGGGAATTTAGCAGCTTCAAACAAATTAAACTCAGCTTTCTCACCTCCTATACTAAAGGACATCCTACCATTTTTCACATCAATGCAACACCCAGCCGTAGCCATGAAAGGTCTACCAAGAATAATGGGGGTACGGGTGTCTTCCTCCATCTCTAGGATAACAAATTCAACATGAACAAAGAAGCTACCCAACTTAATAGGGACATCCTCCAAAATTCCTATGGGAAACTTGACCGATCGATCGGCCAACTGGAGGGAAATGGTAGTGGGATTTAGTTCACCCATACCAAGCTTTTGGGACAAAGAGAGGGGCATAAGACTCACACTAGAACCAAGATCACATAATGCACGGTCTATGGAAATCTTTCCAACTTCACAAGGAATGGTGAAGCTACCGGGATCCTTAAGCTTCGGGGGAAGCTTATTTTGGAGCACGGCACTACATTGTTCCGTCAATGCCACTGTCTCGTGCTCTTCCAACTTCCTCTTGTTTGTCAAAATTTCCTTCAAAAATTTAGCGTAGGAAGGCATTTGAGACAGGGCATCGGTGAATGGAATGTTAATATGAAGTTTCTTGAGGACCTCCAAGAACTTCCCGAATTGCTTATCACTTTTAGCCTTAGCCAATCTTTGAGGGAAAGGCAAGGGTGGAGTGTAGACTCTTTGGGGAACTCTTGTTGCATCCTTAGAAACTTCTTTCTCAACTTGCACGTCAACATCAGTCACAGGTTCTTTAGGAGGCACATTTACCTCTTCATGCACATCATTACTCACATCAGCATTCACATCATTCACAACATTCTCAACATCAACTACATTCTCAGCAACATCATCATCATGCACATCAACAACAACATGCTCATAACACACACCTAGGCCCGCCAATTGCGTCCGCTTCTTAAGGTTATGGCATTGCATTGGTCCTTTGGGTTCGCAGGTTGGCTAGGAAGCTTTCTGGAGGAGTGGTGGAAGTATTAGCCTAACTAGCGTCGAGATTCAAGCATTTTGTTGTGAGTGGCCAATCGTCAACTCTATCAACTAAAAGCTTGATAGTTTCTTCACGATTTTGGGACACAACCATACGTTCCACCAATGCCTTCATCGGGCTCTTGGGTTTGTCGAGGTCAGGGGGGTTGGGCTTGTTGTCTTGGAAACCAGGTGGTCTTTGGGTGCATTGTTGTTGGTGCGGTCCCGTGGATTGTTATTCGATAGGAAAAATTAGGATGAGATCTAAATCCCGGGTTGTAGACATTAGAGTATGGGTCAAAGTTCGTCTTGGGTTTCCAATATAATTGGTCCGTCCGAGGTCTCGGGACTAGCTAACCCAACAGGACAAAACAAGGTCTCATGCTCAAATGAATTACAAGAAGCACACGGTAGGGGAGGATTGGAATTTACATGCAAACGGTCTATCTTCTGAGTCACAAAGATCTATGTTAGCGATAAAACAGAAATGGCATCGACATCATACTTACCTCCCGTTCTCGAGGAACGGGGCTTGGACCATTGGTGACTGTTGGACGCCATTTGCTCGATCAAAGAATAGAGGTCATCGACCGCTTTGTTCATGATGTTCCCCCCAGCTGCTGCAAGAATCATTGCCCTCAACTGATCATCCACTCCATTGTAGAAGGCATGGATAGGCACCCATGGCTCAAGACCATGATGTGGACACCGGCGAAGTAGATCCTTGAACCGTTCCCAAGCCTCGTACAGGTTCTCATCCGGCTCTTGGACGAAGGTGGAAATTTGGTTGCGGAGGCTTGTCAGCTTACTTGGCGGGAAATATTTGTTAAGAAATACGCTCGCCATCTGATCAAAAGTGGTGATGGAGTTCGGCGGAAGAGAGTCTAGCCACTCCCATGCTCGATCCTCCAAGGAAAACGGAAACAACCGCAGCTTGATTGCATCCGGTGAAGCCCCGTTCGCCTTGAACGTATCGCACGCCTGGCGAAAGATACGGAGGTGTCGGTTGGGGTCCTCACTAGGTGACCACGAAATGGCGAAGCTTTGACCAGGATTAATCAAGGAATTCTTCAGCAAAATCATTGTTGGCGATGTTGGGAGGGTTGATGGCCGTGGGAGGATCTGTGACATTTGGGGCCATGTATTATTCCAATGTCTTCGGTTGTGCTTCTCTACCAGCCATTTTCGATTGTGATGCAGACTCCTCTTCTTGCTACATGATAGCTTTCTATTTTAGCAGCCTCTTTCTTCGAGAACGGAAAGTGCGTTCAATATCGGGATCGAACTCAAAATCCTCATATTTAAGCATACACCAAGAGTAACTATCAAAACAACAAATGAAACACACTCAATACAAAGTAAAGGAAAGAAAAATAAATAAAATAAAATAAAAAAAAAAAACAGCTAAGTCAATCTAAGAGTCTTCGCTTAATGGCTACTAGGGACAAAGTCGCCGAACGCGCCAAAAACTTAGATGTGGCCGCAAGCGCACGGGTACTATTGTAGCAATGTCAAGGTCGATCCCACAGGGACTTGGTCTAGTAACTCAGTGAACTATCCCTCTACTTGATTGCTAAGCCAATCGAGTTGATGAATTGTTTATGACTTCTAATGAACTAACTAAAACTAAAGTGGACTAGAAAGGATTAACTCGAGGTAATTCGATGGATGAAGACTTCTAGGGTTTTACTCACCTAACAACAGGGTCTGAAAGCCAGATTAAAGCAAGCACAAGAAAATAACTCAAACGAATCAAGAATCGATAACCTCAAAATTCTATCGCCCTTTCGATGCTAAATAGAATTATCCTGACTAACCTAATCAACAACTTTCGTCTGCTTTTCAGGTTAAACAGAATTGAAGGTCTAAGCAAGGTCGGGTTACCTAATGATTCCCTAGTCTACTACTCCTTTTTCAACTTTCGTAGGCCTAGGTAGAAGGGTTGGTGGTCAAATTCCCCTAATTCACCTTTCGGCACTTCTTAGGTTAATTTCTGAATTACAAACATTCAAGGCCTTAAGAACATTCGTAAGCAAGAAAAACGCAACCTTCTATTGATTCAATTGAGAATTCAAGTACAAACCTAAAACATTTCTAATCAAACTCCATATTGATGGTTCATAAAACCCTAGAAAGAACGAAATCTACTCACAAGTATTCATTGAAAACAAGAAATACGTTCTAAACATGGTAATCAATTCTAGAGTTAAGGAAGAGAAAGTGAGAAGAGTAAAGCAAACACTAGGGAGAAATTCGTAGGATTTTCTCAAGAACTTCACAAGAGTGTTGCGTGCTCCTTCTCGAATTCCAAATCTTCAATGCTTTCGAATTGATTCTTGATGAATGAAGGTGTTTTTGGTGAAGAATTCCTCTCTAAAAATCTATCTTTTCTGCCCAGAATCAGTGATAACCGCGTTCCCCTTCTGTTCCCTGGTTATTCCGCAAAATTGAGAAATAAGCTCTAACCACGGCCCGTGGTCGCTACCACGGCACTCGAGGTTGGCGCTGTCTCGCTGTTTTCTGCTCGTTTCTTGCTGAAATTTTTACCACGGTCTTATCAACAGTAGTTGATGCCCATGGTACCCTTGGCCTTACCAAATTTGCTCCGAAAATAACCTTTTTGGCCCTAAACCTGAAAATCAATGCCAAAAACGCAAAGACCAAGTGTAAATAGAGAATTGGGGAAGATTAAACACCTTTTTAGCCAAAAATCACCATGATTATGCTTCTAAAATACCTAAAAATAAGTGCAAATAATGCACTTATCAATGCACATGAGCAAGAAGTAGAAGCTTCTGGTGACAGTGAAAAATGGATCTCGGGCACTCGAAGGAAAACTAAGGGGTAAAGGGAAGTCCAAACACAACCACCTCAAAGGCAGCAAAGGAGAAGGAGAAATCCTCAACCTTTAGCAGAGAAGAAAAGGCTTGAAGTCATCGAGAAACATGAAGTCAGTTGTTCAACTAAGTTGCTCAAGTGAGACCCTCGTCTTCCTATCACGCTAGAGGAATACTTTCCAAGGGACTCCTTTGGAAAAGTTAACAAAGTTGCCGCTGTGAACATGGTCTCATGCTTCGAGATTGAGGAAAAAGATGACGAGGTAACCGATTATCAGCCTAAGTCAAAGTTCTCCGTGTTCGATAGGTTGAGACGGTCAGCTTCCTGCAAACAAGCATTTGTCTTTCAGCGGATAGGGTGCCGAGGTAAGCGCAAAGCCTCAGTCTTTAGCAGGATCAAGGATGGCCTTATCTCAAAGCCTTCTCTATTTTTAAGGATCAAACAGACGGAAGAGGTGTCAAACTCACAGCCCAACCAGGAATAAAGCTCCGCATTCAGCTGCATTGGAGTCATCAACGAAGTTCAGAGCACCATCCCATCTCGCATGAAGCGGTGTTCAACATTGGAAGTAAAGACTGAAGGATCCCTTAGAGTGAAGAGACGCACAATGCTCTTCACCAGTCATCAAAGCAAAAACAACATCGACATGGAGCTTGAGCGAGAGGAGACGTTTTCTTCTGTCGAAGTCAATCTAGGAAAATGAAGATGTAGCTACCGAGCAAGAGCCTAAACTGTTCAAGAAAAAAAAAGATTTCATTTTCAGTTCATTTTCATTTTAGTTCCTTTCAAATTTATAATTGTAATACTCCTGGCCCGCAAGAGTATAAACTGTGAACGGCTAAAATTAATAAATAAAATTTCCATTTCTCCTTTTAAATTTGAACTACGTTTGGCTTGATCCTCACGGGTATTTCACCCATTAAGGTACGTAGGCAATTTGGGTTTAGACTCAAATACAGTCATAACATAACACAAATAAAAGGGTCATAAAAAAAAAGTGAGACTAAATCAACAAATTTCAAGACTTTCAAGTCACCAAATTCACTGACTTCCAAGTCAACAAAAAATTAAAGACTTCCAAGTCAGCCAAAATTCAAGACTTTCAAATCAGCAAACTTCGAGACTTTTAAGTCACCAAGTCCCTTGATTTCCAAGTCAACAATAAGACAAAGACTCCCAAGTCAATCAAACTCTCGCATCAACAAGTCTTCTCACTTCCAACTCGATAAAATGAAAGACTTACAAGTCAACCAAATTCAAATCAACAAAACACAATGACTCACAAATCAAGGAAAAAAAATCACGACTCCCAAGTCAATAAAGTTCGAGATTTCCATGTCAACAATGCATACGACTTCCAAGTCAGCAAAAAAATCGAAGACTTCCACGTCAGCAAAAATTGAAAGCTTCTAAGTCAGTTAAGTTCAAGACTACCAAGTCATTAAAATCAAATTCTAAGATGAAGAGAATTAATTACTTGTAGGTCATCAAAGAAAAGACTCCCAAGTCGCTCCCACACAAGATTCATGAGTTCACGACTCTCAAGTCAAAGCGCATAACTCATACGTCAATAAAATTTTCTAACTCACAAGTTAATAGGAATGCAGGATTCCCAAGTCAAGGCAAGCAAAGACTCACAATTCAATACAAGACTCTTAAGTCAATAAAGTCATAGGTCACACAAGCAAGACTCCAAAGTCGACAAGATTAAAGACTTCTAAGTTATCAAAATTGCGGGCTTTCAAGTTGCACTTTGACATGTTAGGATCCTCATGTCGGTGGTTTACTTAAAGTCAAAACCATCAATGGAATACTCAGGCTGGTTGAGAACTTCTTTCAAGCATGCAGCGGGGGGCATCGTAATCATGTCGGTCGACTTCCGCTCCAAGACGATGTCATCATCCTTCAAATAAGAGGCGTTGACTCCGTCGACTCAAACTATACTGACGTTTTTGAGAGAGTTGTCTATGACAACTCTACATCAGTAAGCTGAGGAGTGTTCCACTTGCGGTGAGGCGCTGACTCAGTCAACCCAGGCAGTCCTGAAGAGAGTTGTCTATAACTACTCTACATTAATAAACTAAGGAGTATCGCACTTCATAGCGAGGCGCTGACTTTGTCGATCTAGGTCAGCTCTGAAAAGAGACACCTCAAAGATGTCTAATACATCATAACGTCCCCGAGGAGTAAACCCGATGATGACTTTCGTCGACCCAGATCAGTTCTGAAAAGAGACACCTCAAAGATGTCTAATATATCATAACGTCCCCGAAGAGTATACACGATGACGATGCAGTCGACCCAGACAGTCCTGAAGAGAGTAGTCTGAGGCTACTCTACGTCAGAACGTTAAGGAGTCTTCCAGCAAAGAGATGACCCAGTCGACCCTACCTGTATTGCCGTTTTTGAGAGAATTGTCTAGGACAACTCTACGCCAGCAGTCAAGGGAGTAATCCACCTAAAGCGAAGCGATGACCTAATCGACCCTGACTGTACTGTCGTTTTTGAGAGAGTTGTCTAGGACAACTCTACGCCAGCAGCCAAGGGAGTAAACTCGATGATGACTCCGTCGACCCAGGTCAGTTCTGAAAAGAGACACCTCAAAGATGTCTAATACATCAGAATGTCCCCGAGGAGTAAACACGATGACGACTCTGTTGACCCAAACTCTACTGTTGTTTTCGAGAGAGTTGTCTAGGACAACTCTACGCCAGTAAGCTGAGGAGTATTCCATCTGAGGCCAAGCGATGACTCCGTCGACCCAGACTGTAACTGCTGTTTTTGAGAGAGTTGTATAGGACGACTCTATGTCAGTACACTGGGGAGTAACCCACGTCAGTCAAGGCAAAGATATGACACCGTCGACCTAGACAACCTGAAGAGAGTAGTCTAGGACTACTCTACGTCAGTACACTGAGGAGTAACACAAAAAGCGGAAAAGATGATACAGTCGACCCAAACAGTCTTGAAGAGAGTAGTCTAGGACTACCTTACATCAACATGCTGAGGAGTAGAGATACTAGTAATGACGAAGGACAACTTAGAGCAGTTAATCTCAACTCCCTGCACCAAAAAAAAAGTGTTAAGAAAAAAAAAAGAATAAAAAATAAAATAGTCAACCAAAAAAAAAAAGAGAAAGGAAAACATGAAAAAGAAAGGTACGGATGATTGTGTTTTTCATCCAACAAGTTGTTTTATTTATTTTTTTCGTGGGGCCCACCAGAAAGCAATATAAAATAAAAAAAAAGGTGTACTGTCAAAATGCCAATTCACATGAAAGATCAGAAGAAGCTCAGAAGTCAGAATCATGAAAAACAAAGTCTAGCATTTCTTTTATTTTTATATCACATCTACTATTCGACGGAAGTAATTCATTTTATTTTCATGGATGTTCAGCCTTCTATCTTTCTTTATCTCTCCCCTCCTTTGCTCTAAAAAAAAACCGAAAGAAAAACACATCGCCAAGATCAACATTGCAACCATCAAGTACGGCGGCGGAAAGACCGGCTTGGCCAATCGTAGCCGACACTGAGAAAGGCGGACATCGAAATCTAGGGGTACGAAAAAAAAAGTTCATCATCATCATGATCGATATCGAAATTTCATGATCGATGCTACCAAATTTTTTTGCTTTTCTCTTCGTTTCTCCACCAAGAACAGAAAGTAGAGATGATAAAGAAAAGTTGCAGAAAAAGAAGAAAAAGAATTAGTTCGATCAAAAACCTGGAATCTGCAAAATCGACAAAAAAAAAAAAGAGAGGAGGGGAGTAGAGAAAAGTGCAGACGAATGGATGAAGTATGGAGTTATGGATGGTTCATTTATAGATCAATCAAGTTGTAGAATCCTACCATAATTCCCAGTCGCGTCTTTGAATCCAACTCTAACTATGAGTTTAAGTCCAATTCCAACTCCAACTTTGATGTTTAAAAAAAAAGAATAATAAATAAATTATCTAATTTTTTTTTCTTTTAACTTATCTCATTGGGAGAGTGAAAGCAGAAAAGTCACACTTACTGTAAACTCTTTTCAGCAGTCAACGTTTTGGAAAAAGAAGGAAAAAAAATTCACATACATATAGCTAGATTGTTATTGAATCAACCCAGTAAACTGTAGGCCCAAGCATGGAGGTCAATATCTTTATATGTGTATAATTATACTCGCACACAAGGATCCATTGCCTTATTCATGTTTATAAAGAGACAGCTTCAACTAGTTGTTGACAGCCCACGTACTCATAATTTTGGGCCTAAGGGAGAATTACACCAAGCTTAAATCGGTTTGATAAGTATTCGAGACCCAACCGCTCCAAACACTTAAACTCGTGTCAGCGGCTGACTCTCGAAGGGGGCATCTGTAGAATGCAAAATTTTATCGGAAAATCAGAAAATTACACGTGGAAAATAAATTAATTCATTTGGCCAATTATCATCTGCCACATGTTAAATTAATTACGGCGGTCCGTTTAATTAAATTTTAAATGGAAATATATCATAGCCAATAGTGTCGCGACACGTGTCAATTATGATGCAGAAAATCATAATTATTGCTTTATTTTAAATAAAGAGATAATTAATTAATTTGGGTCCAAGCCAAAAACCGACTCAAACCCTAGACAACCCTAGGCCTTCAGAGCCTATAAATAGGGGTCTTCTATCTCATTTTCAACACACACTGCAGTCTACCCCCAGGCGACATTCGACATTCGACATTCTGCACTCCAGAGGTTTCAGAAGATCAAACAGCCAGCAGTCTCCAACTATCAAGCGCCAAGGATCGAAGTCTGCGAAACTCAAGATCAAGTCTCCGAGCCTCTACCGCGTCAAGATCAAGAACTGCTTCAAAGTTCTTCGACAAGACTTGCGAAGCCTTCAGAAGATCGAACTACAAGCGACCCCCAGCTACCAAGCTCCAAGGACCAACGTCGACTAGTCCAACAACTTCTGTTCTTCTCATCAAAGACTACATTCGTCTTCCTCGTCTGGTTCATTGATCGAGATCAAGCACTAAGCCCTCGCATCCAAGAACCTGGAGAGCTACACCCAACAGTCAACCTACAAACGGTCAACCTTCGAGCAGCCTCCTGATAACTGCGTTTCATGACTATGTTTTTGGGGGTTTTCAATAGTGAATTAGGGATAATTTTGTGTGTGAACCTAGATTTTTATTCCAATTTCCCTACTACACTTGGTGTTGTTGTTTTTGATGTGAATTTGTAGGTTTTGAGGCCAAAACACCAACTTTCTCTCAACTTCAGGCAAGAGTGAATATACCACGGACCTCTACATGTCAAGGTACAAATTTGGGACGGAAAGGAGTAAGGAATGGCCGGGCAGCAGCCACCTCGGGCAGCCCGTGGGGGTGGCCACCGTCCGTGGCAGTTCAGCTTCTTGTGCCCAGCTCATTTTGGCGAAGGAAACAAGAAAGAAGCGGGACAGTGGCAACCTCGGGCAGCCCGTGGTGATCACCACGGTCCGTAGTGTACGGACTTGTACGGACCTGTACGGACTGAGGCGGACTTCCTATGTAGATCGGTTGTTTTCGAGAGTAGAAAAGCAAGGAAGCGACGGTTTTTCAAGGAAAATTCATTATCTATCGTTTTTCCTTCGTTCTTTGGCTGGGAAGGAGAGAAAAGAGAGCCCTAATACTTCCATTCTACTCCTCTTCCCCACCATCAAGATTCAAGACCGAATCGATTCAAGAGAAACCAAGATCAAGATTAGCAAAGGAAAGGAGCGACGTTCGCGGAGAAGGTTCCACCCCGGGATCGAAGCTCGACGGGTTGTATTCTTCGCAATTTTATTCTTTCTTTTTGATTTCCTTCTTAGTTTTGAGATTCGATTATGATGTTTGGAACTTGTTTCATGTTTTCATTGAATATGAGTGAGTAGTTCCTTTGAATTCTAGGGTTTTGCAACCCGAAACAATGTAGTTTGATTGATTATTATTAGTCTGTGCATGAATTCTTGATTAGAATCAATAGAAGGTTGTGTTTTCCATGTTCATGTGTGTTCTTTGAGCGGTCGAATACTCATGAGTTTGAGATTAACCTGAGAAGTACTGAAAGGTGAATTAGAGTAATCTGACTACCAACATATCTACCTAGGCTTATGAAAGTTGAAAAAGGAGTAGTAAACTAGGGAATCATTAGATAACCTGACTTTTAAGACCTTCAATTCTGTTTAACCTAAAAGGCAGACGAAAGTTGTTGATTAGGTTGTTTAGAATAATTCTATTTAGCATCGAAAGGGTGATAGAATTCAGAGGTTATCGATTCTTGATTCATTCTTGAATGTATGATTGTGCAGGCTAGGTTTTAGTAATCGAACTCGTTGTTAGGTTAGCATCTCCCTAGAAGTCTTTCTCTCTTGATAGATTCTGTGATTGATTTTTCCTGCTTTATTAGTTTGATTAGTTGTTAAATCTTTTCCAAAACCTAAAACCTTATTAGCTTAGCAATCGCATTAGAGATTAGTTTTTTGTGCTGCTAATTGAGTCCCTGTGGGATCGACCTTGACGTGCTACTACGTACACCGTGCGCTTGCGGCCCTGTCACCTCCCGCTACCAAGCACTAAGGAGATCAATGCTCAAGACCTTCAGCTCAAGAACCGCAAGAATTCTTCAGCTAAACCTGCATTCGAGATCGAGATCAAGCGTCCGCACCCTCAGCTCACTCAAGTTTCAGGAGATTGAATCAGAGGACTACTTTATTGTATTTAATCTAGAGATTGTACCCGCTTACATTAAAATATTAATAAAAATTAATTTGTTTCTCAATTTCCCGTCTTTATTTATTTTAGACTTCGAAATTTGTGTTGACAAATTTGGCACGCTCGGTGGGACATCTCTGCCTCTCATCTCTTTCTCCAAGAATTCAAGTTTGAACTTTGATTCAAGCAACACAATGGTTGTCAACATGGAACAAAAGATCATTGAATTAGAGGCTATGTTGAAAAGACTTGCTAGGGATAACGAAGAGAAGGACAAAAAGATTGATGAACAAAGCGAACAGATCGCAAAACTGATGAGAAAGATGGAGAAGCACCCTTATCAAGAATCTGACGAAAAGACAGACAAGGAGGAATCAAACAAAGAGTCTTCTAAAGGTGATGCTGATGGTGACGACGAAAGGAATAAGATCTCGTCTTTAGGATCAATGACTGCGGAACAGATCCAGAGTATGATTGCGAATGCAGTAAGGGCTCAACTCGGAGAGGCATCGAACAAGAGTCACTTGTACACAAAGCCCTACTCGAAAAGGATCGATGCCCTTCGAATGCCACAAGGATATCAATCCCTGAAGTTCAATCAATTTGATGGAAGGGGTAATCCCAAGCAGCACGTTGCTAATTTTATCAAGATTTGTAACAATGCCGGTATGGAAGGAGATCGACTAGTCAAGCAATTCGTTCGCTCTTTGAGAGGGATCGCATTCGACTGGTATAAGGAGTTAGAGCCTGAGTCTATTAACAGTTGAGAACAAATGGAGCATGAGTTTCTCAACAGATTCTACATCACTCAACGGGTTGTCAGCATGACAGAGTTGACAAACACCCAACAGTGGGAAGGTGAGCCAGTCCTTGATTACATCCATCGCTGGAGGGCTCTTAGTCTTGAATGCAAGGATCGCCTCACCGAAGTTTCAACTGTCAATATGTGCGCTCAAGGTATGCATTGGGATTTGCTCTACGTCCTCAAGATGGTCAAGCCGAAAACCTTTTAGGAGTTGGCAACTAAGGCGTATGATATGGAGATAACCATAGCAAGTCGACGGGGAAGGTCTTCATCTGCATTTGAATCAAAGAACAGAGCTAATGGGTATAAGAAGAATGACAAGTGGCCAAAGACTTCAAAAGAAGAGTCAATGGCTATTTCAACAAGCGAACCAGTGCAAATCTCTGCTAAACCTAAACCCAAAAGGGAGAAAGTCACTTCTTCGAAAGATGCTGAAAGGAAGCGCCGTACACTGAAGGAGCTTCGAGAAAAGAAGTACCCATTCGCAGACTCCGATTTGTCAGGAATGCTCGACAACCTGTTAGAGACGGGAGTTATCGAACTTCCACAACCAAAGAGGCCAGAAGAAGAGGGAAGAACCACAGACCCAAGATATTGCCGCTATCATAGGGTAGTCAGTCACCCTCTTGAGAAGTGTGTCACACTTAAAGAGTGGATCATGAAGCTAGCGGAGGAAGAAAAGATAATGTTGGACTTGGATGATAATGTTGAAGCCAATTACGTCTCAGCACGACCAATTTCAACCGGGAGAAATGAAGTCTTGATGATCTAATTTGGATGCCAAAAACTAGTTCCTCTTGTTGTACTAGTCCAGGCCCCTCAAAATGCACATGAGTAAGAAGTAGAAGCTTCTGGTGACAGTGGAAAATGGATCTCGGGCGCTCGAAGGAAAACTAGGGGGCAAAGGGAAGTCCAAACACAACCACCTCAAAGGCAGCAAAGGAGAAGGAGAAATCCTCCACCTTTAGCAGAGAAGAAAACGCTTGAAGTCATCCAGAAACAAGAAGTCGGTTGTTCAGCTAAGTTGCTCAAGCAAGACCCTCGTCTTCCTCTCACGCTAGAGGAATACTTTCCAAGGGCCTCCTTTGGAAAAGTAACAGAGTTGCCGCTGTGAACATGGTCTCCTGCTTCGAGATCGAGGAAAAAGTTGACGAGGTAACCGATTATCAGCCTAAGTCAAAGTTCTCCGTGTTCGATAGGTTGAGATGGTCAGCTTCCTGCAAACAAGCATCAGTCTTTCAGCGGATAGGGTGTCGAGGGAAGCGCAAAGCCTCAGTCTTTAGCAAGATCAAGGATGGCATGATATCAAAGCCTTCTCTATTTTCAAGGATCAAACAGACTAAAGAGGTGTCAAACTCACAGCCCAACCAGGAATAAAGCTCCGCATTCAGCCGCCTTAGAGTCATCAACAAAGTTCAGAGCACCATCCCATCTCGCATGAAGCGGTGTTCAACATTGGAGGTAAAGACTGAAGGATCCCTTAGAGTGAAGAGACGCATAATGATCTTCACCAGTCATCAAAGCAAAAACAACATCGATATGGAGCTTGAGCGAGAGGAGACATTTTCTTCTGCCAGAGTCAATCTAGGAAAATGAAGATGTAGCTACCGAGCAAGAGCCTAAACTATTCAAGAAAAAAAAGATTTCATTTTCAGTTCATTTGCATTTTAGTTCCTTTCAAATTTATCATTGTAATACTCCTGGCCTGCAAGAGTATAAACTGTGAACGGCTAAAATTAATAAATAAAATTTCCATTTCTCCTTTTAAATTTAAACTACGTTTGGCTTGATCCTTACGGGTATTTCACCCCTTAAGGTACGTAGGAAATTTGGGTTTAGACTCAAATACAGTCATCACATAACATAAATAAAAGGGTCATAAAAAAAAGTGAGACTTTCAAATCAACAAATTTCAAGACTTTCAAGTCACCTAATTCACCGACTTCCAAGTCAACAAAAAATTAAAGACTTCCAAGTCAGCCAAAATTCAAGACTTTCAAATCAGCAAACTTCAAAACTTTTAAGTCACCAAGTCCCTTGATTTCCAAGTCAACAATAAGACAAAGACTCCCAAGTCAGTCAAACTCTCGCATCAACAAGTCTTCTGACTCCCAAGTCCATAAAAGACTTCTAAGTTATCAAAATTGGGGGGGTTTCAAGTTGTACTTTGACATGTTAGGATCCTCATGTCGGTGGTTTACTTAAAGTCAACACCATCAATGGAATACTCAGGCTGGTTGAGAACTTCCTTCAAGCATGCAGCGGAGGGGGGGGGGGGAGGGCATCGTAATCATGTCGGCCGACTTCCGCTCCAGGATGATGTCATCATCCTTCAAATCAGAGGCGTTGACTCCGTCGATTCAAATTGTACTGACGTTTTTTAGAGAGTTGTCTATGACAACTCTACGTCAGTAAGCTGAGGTGTGTTCCACTTGCGGCGAGGCGCTGACTCTGTCGACCCATGCTGTCCTGAAGAGAGTTGTCTATAACTACTCTACGTCAATAAACTGAGGAGTATCGCACTTCATAGCGAGGCGCTGACTTTGTCGACCCAGGTCAGTTTTGAAAAGAGACACCTCAAAGATGTCTAATACATCATAACGTCCCACCGAGTGTGCCAAATTTGTAAACACAAATTTCAAGCCTGAAATAAATAAAGATAAGAAATTGAGAAACAAATATAATTTGTATTAATATTTGAATGTATGTGGGTACAATATCTGGATTAAATACAAGAAAATATTCCTCTGATTCGATCTCCTTAAATCTTGGATGAGTCGAGGGCGCAGACGCTTGATCTCGATCTCAAATGCAGGTTGAGCTGAAGAGCTTAGCGAGAGTCTTTGATCTTGACGAGCTGAGATCTTGGAGCTTTTGATCTTGAACTTTTTTCGACCTTGATCCTTGATGCTTGGTAGCTGGAGGCCGCTTGCAGCTCGATCTTCTGAAGGCTCTGGAGTGCAGAATGCCGAATCCCAAATGTAGACTGCAGAGTGTTTTGTTGAAGAACTCCATTTTTGTTCTTGATCAAGACGTGCCGACGACTTGGAGACTCGATCTTGATCTTCTGCAGACTTTGATCCTTGGCGCTTGGTACCTGGAGGCCGCTAGCAGTTTGATCTTCTGGAGCCTCTAAATGTTGATTGCTGAATCTCCAGGGTAGACTGCAGCGTGTGACCTATAAGTTTATTGACTTAAGAGTCTTGTATTGAATTGTGAGTCTCTGCTTGCCTTGACTTGGGAATCCTGTACTCCTATTAACTTGTGAGTTAGAAAATTGATGTATGAGTTATGCGCTTTGACTTGAGAGTCGTGAACTCATGAATCTTGTGTGGGAGCGACTTGGGAGTCTTTTCTTTGATGACCTACAAGTAATTAATTCTCTTCATCTTAGAATTTGATTTTAATGACTTGGTAGTCTTGAACTTAACTGACTTGGAAACCTTCAATTTTTGCTGACTTGGAAGTCTTCGATTTTTTTTGCTGACTTGGAAGTCGTATGCATTGTTGACATGGAAATCTCGAACTTTATTGACTTGGGAGACGTGATTTTTTTCCTTGATTTGTGAGTCATTGTGTTTTGTTGATTTCAAAAATCACTTCTAACCAAGCTCGCTGGACTGGTAGTTATGTTGAGGTGAGATTCCTAAAAGAAATGTGCGTCTTGGTGATATTTTAGTTAGTAGACATTTTTTTAGTCATATTCATAAAATCATAAGGGGTTTTGGATGCTAATATACTGAACTTTTGGGGTGTTAGACAATAATACACTGAACTTTAACCTTGGGCAATAATACACTATACTTTGGGGGGCGTTGAACAACAATGCACCCATAACGATTCTAGTAGTAGCTGACTCAGTGACAATCCTATTTAACAGGTGGAGGAGATGAATTGGCCTAAAAATATTTAAATTTATGATATGTCAGTTAATCCACACATAAGCAAACAGAATCAACTTTAAGTAAAAAAAAAATAAATAAATAAATAAAATCGCATTTGATTAAATGTATTTTTGCTGAGAGATTGTTGTTGTAATTGTATAAAATCACCTTTGCTTGTGTAGATTAGCTGACATGTTATAAATTTAGATATTATTTAGCCAATTTATCTTCTCAGCCTGCCCCGTAAGATCACCACCAAGTCAACCACCATCAAAACTATTTTGGGTGCATTATTGTCCAACACCCCTCAAAGTTTAGTGGATTATTGTCCAAGGTCAAAGTTCAGTGCATTATTATCCAATAACCCAAAAGTTCAGTATATTATCATCCAAAAACCCTATTCATAATTAATTTATTAGATTAATCATAATCCTTGAAAATTTTAATTCACTTAGCATTATTTATAGAAATAAATCTTGATAACTTGAACAAGTTCTATGATACAATATTTGATTTTTACATCCATATCGTGCAATCTTAGCACATCATCACTTAGAAGTATTGAAAACGATATATGACATATAGAAATATCTTAATGAGAGCCACAGACAACTAATAGTTTATTATTTTTATTGATAAAAGCCTAAAACAAGGTCGAAAACTGTTTGATAAGAGGTTGTTAAAACATCTTTGCTACATCAAAACACAACAAGCAAAGTAAAACAAACAATACATCTCGAACTGTACAACAACATACCCAAGCAATAGAAAAATCATCCTCAACCTATAACCGCAATGTTATCTGACACCCATTCCTAACTCCTTGCCTTGTGATAAGCCTAAAACGTGATAGGTCTTCCGCAAGTGCACGGGTGCAATGTAGTATATCAAAGTCGTTATCTCTCAGGGACTTGTGTTCAACTACGCATTAAACTAGTTTACTAGTAAGGATGCTAGGTCGGTCAAATGGTTGTGTGAATAAAAAATTTAAGGAAATAACTAAGAAAGATATAATCTTTATGGGTTTTACTAGATAATTAGGGGTGTTTAGGGAAGTCCACTATAGTTAATCAATCAATCAAGGGGTGATTCCAGTTCAAGGTAGTATTGATAGTGTCGGGGTCTATAATATTTTTAGAGCCTATCACAGCAATCTTTCGATCTGAGGTGAGTTACAGTGATTAAACTAAACACCTATTTTCATGGCTATTTAATCTAATCAAAGATAAGAACCGATTATAACATGATCCTAAGTGTGAACCCATTATTTCTAACTGTTTTCTACGCCTATTGAATCTTCGTCTTTCCAATTCAAAATATAATCTTTCGATCTGATATTAAGAATCTAAACCAAGTAAAAGATGACCAATCAATTACTACAAGGGTCTTTTGATACGTACTTACTCGATTCTAAACATTTGGGGTTCTCAAAAGAAAAAAGAATTTTAAGTTCTGTAAATTCTTGTGTAATGACATACATAACACGAAGATTAAACAACTGTATTAAAACCTGAAGCCGGAATCACACACTATAAATCAATCAAGAAACATCGAGTTTATCCCCTAAACAAGGGATTTAGCTACTCATGATAATAAAAAAACTAGGAAAACAAATATGAAAACAAAATTACGAAATATAATAAAAATAGAGAATAAACCAAACATCCGAGTCGTCGAATTCGATCTCTTCATGTCACTCGATTCGATCTCCTTCTTCTCCTCTTCTGTTCCTAATCTAATAAAACGGCTCCCCCAAGGGAGGAAATACAAAGAAAACCTATACCTACGGCGTGTGAAATAACCGATTAATGAATTCGGAGATGCCCTAAACTTGAGCGGCGACTTCCTTTTTATAAGAGTGGGATGAAACGCTGGCAGCGTCCAAAGAGGTACCACCAGCGCCTCATGTTTGTTGTGTATCGTGACTCCCTGCCTTGGGCGCTGGTGAGCGGGAGAAGCACGCTGTCAGCGTGTTGCTTTATTGGTCTGCCGTTGGATGTATTACTGTTGGGCGTGCATATGGGCCTAGCTAGTGGGAAGTTGGGCCGTGACTCCTCTTCACTTCTTCTTTTCACCTTCTCTAGTTCTCTTTCTCTTTTCTTCTTTCTAATTTCTTCTCATTTTTCTCCCTTTTTCCTCCAATTCTTCATGCTTTTGAGTGAATTTCCATTGATCCCTACAAACATACCAATCTCCGCAACCAAGTGAAGAAATCACAGAATTTGGTATAAAATCGTGGAATTTCAGGTATTAATAACATGGAATACACATGTTTGAGCCCTAATAAATACTATAAAATAACCACTTATCAAATCCCCCATGCTTAGCTGTTGCTTGCCTTCAAGCAAATCAGACTCAAAAACAGGAGGAAGGGCTCAAACAGGAAAAAGGGACTAAGGAGAAAGAAAAACGACGGGGGATAGTATTAGGGTTAAAAACAAAATAAACACCCCCTCAGGCTAACCAATCAGACAAATCAATATATCAAGCAAACACCAAGATCAATCTGAAAGAGAACAAAACCATTGTGAAATAGATAGAATGAACTTTTCGAAATCGGGTAAAGAGAACAAGTACTTCAAATGCGAAAAGCCGCCAACAGTCTTAAGATAAATACAAATATGCGTGGTTGGTTATGGACGTAGGCCAGTCGAAGAGCAAACCTCGCTTTAGGATAGAATGGAACACTCTAACACTCAAATTTAAACATGTACATGGGTTTTCTCTTACTCAAACCAAAAGGAGCGACCTACCATACGCTTGGTCAGAATCTCGCTCTCCACTGCTAATATGCAAATACACAAGTGACAATCAAGAGGACTTTCAGGGTTGTAATAAGCCTTAGGTTAGGGGAAAGGAGCGGTAATATTTGGGTATGAGGAGTTAAAGAGCCATGCTTGGATTGATTTTCAACAAAGACCTGCTCTCAACTCACCTTCTTGCTGAATGTATGCAAGGAACTCACTTTTCTCCCTCATTGATATCAGGAACCTCATCAAATTTCTTTAGATACTGGGTCGAAGGCTTTCTCAAATAAATCCCTTTTGATCACCTGAAGCGAATGCGCGTGGCCTAGGGTCTAAACAAACCATGTGGATGATGGAAATCCACCCATAGAACTCATAAACACTACAAACCAATTTTTAGGGTTTTGGATTATTGGAGATGAACAACAAATACAATAATAACTAAAAGGGATATGGACAATTGTAAAGAGTAATCACTCACCCAATTGACCTAAGATGTTCAATCTCTAGCACAAGGACCTTCCACAAGCAAGGAGTCTTGAAACACCCAAGAAATCCCAAAAAGAGTGGAGAAAGGATACTCACTCACAAGAAGAGAAATCACCAAGAAATTTCCACCAAGGGATTAGCTTCATTGATTAGGGTTTGAAAAACCCACAATTACAACTCTCCAACTAAGAGGAATTTTCTTGTGTCTAATTCCTAAACATTCATCAAAAGGCCCGTCATGGGCGTTATGCTGGTTGTCACGGGCGTGACAAAGTTATGCACATGATTTCCTTGTTTTGCCGAGTAGCATCACGGGCGTTACAGCAGGGGGTAACGGGCGTGACGATCTGGACAGTTTTTCTGTCGACTTCAAATGTGCATAACTTCTTCATCCGAACTCCGTTTTAGACCCATAAGGTATTGATAGAAAGCTCTCGGTGTATACTTTACGCTCCCAAAATTTGAAGTCTATTGGAGATGTATTGAAGGAGTTATGATCAAAAGAGGGAAGGTACACCCCTTTCTAGCCTTTGAACGCCTTCACCTCCTTGTGTTTATTCTTGCCGATGGTTCCGAAGCCCCTTAGAAGGCTCGGGAATGGTCTGATAGTCGCGAACCAAAAGTGAACTGATCCCCATATGGTTCATACTCCTCTTCTTTGAAAAGAGTTGTCCTCAACTCTTGGAGGTTCAAAATTGACCGTATACCCGTGCAAACCCAAAAGTATGTAGTCGAACACACGAAGTAGAGTGACGCTCATTGAACCATCTTTCTCAAAATTGTAGCAATTCCGGCGGAAAGGAGGGGCCAATTCGACATCATGAAGGACCCGAACATGCCTACCACCCATCAACTTGTTGAAAGCAACAAGGAATTCGTCACATGAGAGCTCGGGGCCAAGGCTAATGGAAACAACCTTTTCCTCGTTCAACCTCGATTTGGAAGTAATGGAACTCGGGGGATTGGTCAAGGACGTGTCCTCATGCAACTCAACTCTATGGCGAGGCTGGGGAGTGATTGAGCACGACTCAACATTTGGGAACTCTATGCGGAGCCCGGTAGGAGTTTTGGGTAAGGGTGCGGGACAAGGGAGGGAGGTTGGAAATTTCTGTAGAGCCAAGGTTCGCTCAACCTCACTAAGGTCGCCTTTTCGCAAAAGTAAAGCCTGATGTGGCTTTCCTTTGCTCGAAGCACTCCCATCCCGTGTTTCACTCTTTTGGAGGTTTCTCTTCTCACTTCCCACCCCGATTTGTGGTATATCGGTTTCAAAAGTGGGTAAAGGAATGAGTTTGATTTTCCTTTCTCCCATTGAGAAGGTGTAGGTGTTCTTCCGGCTGTCGTGGATAGCATGCCGATCAAATTACCAAGGTCTACCCAGTAGTAAATGGCAAGCATCCATGGGGACAACATCACAAAGAACACTATCCTCATAAAACCAAGCGGAGAAAGAAACAAAGACTTGTTGGGTTACCTCGAAGTCGCCGCCATCTTTTAGCCCTTGTAAGCTATACGGTTGAGGATGAGCCGAGACTGGCGATTGAAGTTTCTCAACCATGTAAGTAGAGGCCAAGTTGGTGCAACTACCACCGTCGATGATGACCTTAGCTGCACTCTCGCCGATGGTGAACCGAGTTCGGAAGATATTCTCCCGTTGAGAGTTATCCCGGGAATCCTTGGTCAAGATAAAGGATCGCCTAGGAGTCGAACTCTCCCCTTATTGCACGCGAACCTCAACACTAGTCTTTGGAGCCTCCTGTGTGGGTACCTCACTTGCTTTGGAGCTTTCAACCATCCTCGTGGGGCATTGGGCTTGGTAGTGACCATAAACCCTATATGTGAAGCATTTTCTACCCTTGAGCTTCCGAAGATATTCCGCACTTTCCTTATGAGCTCGGGAACATGATTTAGGTAGCTTGGATGTTCGACTTCCCTTGGATGAAGCCTTATTCCAAGAGTGAGCACTTCTCTTCTTAGAAGGCTATGAAGTAACCTTCTCCTCCATTCTCCTATCCTGAGAACCACCATGTCGATAATCATCCGGACCAGTGTAGCCATTGAATATCAGAATTTCGATCTTGATATTATGGAACTCATCGCGAGGGGGCCTATCATGCACTTCCCGACGAGGTCGACGTCAAGGGGAGCCTCTAGCATCGTCACTCGACTCAAAATTTGGAGGAGGATGAATGAGGCTTTGTGCAGGTCTCCGACGTTCGTTTCGGGGTTGACCTTGAAGTTGCATGGAAATGTTGTTCACTTGGGCCGCAAGGTTCCGAAGAGTTCGCTCAATGGTGGAGTACTGATTCTCAACAAGGGTGAGTCGGTTCTCGACAGCTCGAGTTCGAGGACTACCCCGATGGCTTGATCCTTCTCGATTGGAGCTAACTTCTTTGTACATAACAAGGGAAGGGTGAAGGACGATATGTGTTTCGGTTGTTTTTGTGGAGTTTGGGGGTTTTCTTGTAGTTGGCTAGTGTTTGGCAAAGGGTTCTTTGTGTTTTTCTCACTCAGACATTTCATCGAACACCTTCCATGCACCATTTTCCAACTTCACCTCAAAGCTCCAAATGACTTTAAAACCAACAAATACAAACGCAATACAATGTATTCTAACACTCTTGGATGCACAGGGAATGGGGGACACCAATATTTCAACAAATCCACAACACCAAGAACACTAAAATCACCACCAAACAACAACAAGAACAATTCCGAGCATAAACAAGAAATCTCCAACAAGCTATGAGTTCTATGCCTAGCTCTGATACCAAATGTAGAGAATGCGCGTGGCCTAGGGTCCAAACAAACCATGTGGATGATGGAAATCCACCCTTAGAACTCATAAACACTACAAACCAATTTTTAGGGTTTTGGATTTTTGGAGATGAACAACAAATACAACAATAATTAAAAGGGATATGGAAAATTGTAAAGAGTAATCACTCACCCAATTGAACTAAGATGTTCAATCTCTAGCACAAGGACCTTCCACAAGCAAGGAGTCTTGAAATACCCAAGAAATCTCACAAAGAGTGGAGAAAGGATACACACTCACAAGAAGAGAAATCACCAAGCAATTTCCACCAAAGGATTAGCTTCATTGATTAGGGTTTGAAAACCCCACAATTACAACTCTCCAATTGAGAGAGATTTTTTTGAGTCTAATTTCTAAACATTCATCAAAAGTCCCTACAAAAATATAACATTGGGGTATTTATAGGAAGGGGGAGAAAACAACGAAATTTAGTTCCGGACAAGCCCTCACGGGCGTTACGCCGGTCGTCACGGGTGTGACGAAGCTGTGCACATGATTTCCTTGTTTTGCCGAGTAGCGTCACGGGCGTTACAGCAGGGGATAGCGGGCGTGACGATCTAGGCAGTTTTTCTGCCGACTTCAAACGCATAACTTCTTCATCCGGACTCCGTTTTAGACCCCCATAAGGTATCGATGGAAAGCTCTCAAGTGTGTACTTTAAGCTCTTAAAATTTGAAGTCCATTAAAGATGTATTGAAGGAGTTATGATCAAAAGAGTGAAGGCACGCCCCTGTCTAGCCTTTGAACGCCTTCACCACTCTAATGATTGTTCCGTGTATGATACTAAATCTAGTTGGAATAATCATATTAATAATCGTATTGCCA
The DNA here is from genome assembly GCA_029582165.1 of Portulaca oleracea. Classification (NCBI taxonomy): domain Eukaryota; kingdom Viridiplantae; phylum Streptophyta; class Magnoliopsida; order Caryophyllales; family Portulacaceae; genus Portulaca; species Portulaca oleracea. The sequence continues at coordinate 20,403,850 of CM055890.1, forward strand.
GTTATTAAACCAACCCTTGGTCTAATTCCACGCCTTATGACCTTGTGTTTATTCTTGCCGATGGTTCTGCAGCCCCTTAGAAGGCTCGAGAATGGTCCGATAGATGCGAACTAAAAGTGAACCGACCCCCATACGGTTCATCACCCTTTTCTTTTGAACTCTTTTTTCATTTTTTCTTTTCTTTTGTTTTGATCTATTTTTCTACTTCTCTTTTTGGGTGGTGATCAAGGGGGAAGGAAACATAAAAATGTAGCTTTGACCTCAATATGATAGAAGAATATCATAACCAAACGCTAACTCAATAATTGGGAAAATATAAAATGTTCCAATTCAATCAATATCATAATCACTCCCCAACATCTAAATTTCATTCATAGCAACACCATACCAATTTTTCGCTCCCAAAACAATGAACTCTCACACATCCAAGCAAGGCAGAGGGTATGAATTATCACAGGCCAAGGCTTGTATCGTCAGGGTTTCATCACAAAAAGAAAGGTAATCAAAGGCTAGGCGGGGCTAAAGAATGGTAATTATATTATTAGAGAGGCTATTTGGCTATGTAGTTTCATTAATAAAGAAATGAATGCCTCAAACACTTTGTCACAACGTGCAATGCAAAAGTGCAGTCTCAAACAAGATGTAAAGCAAGTTCTAGAGGTGCAACTAGTGGTGGAGTCACTCAAGGAATAAAGAAATTGATAAAAATGACCAATCCATACTTTTTGGCTATGTGGACTCACGGGATAGGGCTCAAACAACTAAACCTAGCTCAAAGATTTGCGGCATGCATATTTACACTTACTAAGATAGTCAAAGCAGTTAAGCACACTTTTCATAACTTGTCTCGAAATCAGGAAGATTTGCAAATTCAATTTCAAAAACTTTTTAGTTCTCAACCTAACTTCTCAAGATAAAGCAAGATAAACTGAAAGTCAAATTGGTTTACAAATCATCACCGAAGGTGTTCCGGATTATTAATCTTAATCCTAACCTAATTTTTTATTTTCTTGTCTTTTCTAATTTTTCGATCTTTTTTATGATTTTATGATTTTTTTTCTATTTGTGGTTGCAAAAGAAACAAAAAGTGGACCGTATTGGGTTCGGGTCCAAGCTCCTTTAGTCGGGCTTGAGGTACTAAACAGGATGGATGAAATCTCGACCTGGCATTTTTGCGTTAAACCCGATCGCCCGCTCACTTTCAAGAACCATTACACCTTCTCCAAGGGTGGGGTGGTGAGTATCAAGCTAGCGTGGCTTCAGCGACCCGACCATTGTTGGAGCATGGAGAGGCTCAGGACTTGTCCACGACCCCGGAGGCCTCAGAACCGGGCTGGGCCGTCACGGGAATGAAGGTCGAGGTGGTGTCAAGGCTCTGAAGTGACCCAAGTTAATAACTTGCAAGGTGGAAGGCGTTCAAAGGCTAGAAATGCGCGTGCCTTCACTCTTTCAACCATAACTTTTTCAATACAACTTCGATGGTCTTCAAATTTTGGGAGCTTAAAGTACACACCGAATGCTTTCCATCAATACCTTATGGGCCTAAAACGAAGTCTAGATGAAGAAGTTATGCACGTTTGAAGTCGGCATAAATGATGCTAATGCAAGATAAATGACTAAATTTTTCAGGATGAATCACCAAGGATTTTAAGGTATGGAGAGTGGAAATTTTCTGCCCATTTCATTGAGGCTTACACACATAAAAGAGGGCCTCAAGGGGCTGAATATTCCTCTTAATATTCAAATTCATGATGTTGATGTTCAAGTTCATGATGATTAATATTCAATTCATGATGTTTGATGTTCAAGTTCATGATGTTTCATGTTCAAGTTGATGGTGGTTAATGTTTCAAGTTCAAGTTCATAACATATTTTGCATGGATAATACGTTGCATCATTTGCACCACCATTCATATCATGGCATATGCATCAAGTAGTCTCATGGGTACATGATTCAAGAAGTCCCCTGGGCATCAAGGTTCAAGGTTATGAGGATCCCTAATTACAATAAGAAAAATTATGGGCATCAAGATAAAAGTATTTGGCCAAGTCATCAAGTCATACCCATGCATTAAGTCATGGTGCACTCTTTGATCATGTTTATCTCTCCATTCTTAACTTTGACTAATCCATGATATATCCCTCTCATAGGTACCAAATAACCTAAGTAGGCTTGCTGATGGATTGACTTCAAAGGAAAATGAGGCTTAGAGGACAAGGCATGTTGAGCATGGGAGTCATGGGCCGACTAATAGAAACCAAGATAAGAAATTGTAATGAGTAACATGTAATCTCCAATTTCAACTGCTACTTGGACTATGTATTACTACTACTCATGAATAGTGATATAAGATGTAATAGAGCTAGGAAAAATAATGAAAAGGACTACCCCCTCCCCTAACATAAACCATTATAATAAGACTAATCTAAAGGTGGTGGCATAAGTTATGGGTGCAACTCCCTTGGGAGTTAAGTAGTAGGAATTACCCCCTTGCTCTCTGTTGGGACCAAGGTCAAGGTCCTTCACCTACGCATCCATGAAGGACCTTATATGAAGTATACAAAGTTTTGAATGAAAGCCAAAATCACACACAAGATCCAAAAAAGGGATATTTCCTTATATTATATATTCTGATTATGTGTATATAATATATATATACTGATTATATATTATATATTCTGATTATGGGCATGATTCTTGTAGATACAAAAAGGAAACAAAAGGAAACAAATCAAGGGAAATCAATCATGATTATTGCAGCAGCAAAAGGGAAGAAATCAACACATAAGGCAAGTTACCGTTGGAAGGACTCAAGTCCAAGCATCCAAAGGCCTCTATAAAAAGGACGATAGAAGAACTGAGAAAGTAGACAATTCCATGGAAGTAATCGCAGGGTAAGAAATCGTGAGAATTTCTGAGTGAGTAGCCAATGGTTCCAAGGTGAAGGTAGCCAGTAAAGGACCTCTGGTGAAGGTATAGCTGATGACTTTGGTGAGTGTTCAAACATGTTGGTGAGCTGATGTGTAGCAGAGTCTTGACGGACTAAGACTTTGTGCTTCAATTTAATCCATCATGTTCCAAATCGCCGTTAGGGTTTTTCCTACGACGATCCTTATCTGTAGCTGACCCAAGACCTTCAGTCTTGGTCAGTGAACCTATTAGTAACTGCCTTCAGTTTGTTACTTCTTGTTTTGTTTTCTAAGTGTAACTTGTTCTTTGATTGATATAAATATAATGAGGTATTTCAGTTACACTGTGTTTTGATCCTTGATTTGAAACCAAGGAAGTTTGCTCTAACGTTGTCCTTAGCTAGTGTTTATAGTTTATTTGTCAAATTCACCCCCCTCTTGGGTTCCTACACTCTTAATTAGTGAAGTATAAGCCCCATTTGACCTAGCTCAACCCATAACATGGCGCTTAGAGCTGGCAAAATTTTGTTTGACCTTGAAAAAAACAGGTCTGGACATAGATTTGTCGTTCGAATTTTGATACTGACTGAATACTCGGACACAAAATTTTACTTTTTCTATTGTTCGAACCCGATTTTGACCGAATTCTGAATCGTCTGACCCGGTCTGACTCGAAATAAAATTGGGGTCTGGATGAAATTTTTCGTCTAAATTTTGACATTATTCGAATTTGTCCGACCCAAATTTAGCTGCACTCGAATTTTTACCAGCACTAACGGCGCTAACTAGTGATCCATGACTTGACTATAACTATTACGCATATGTATTATGTGCTAGACTTTATGGACCATTATAGAGATAGATATCAAGGCCATTTTTGGACCCTATTGGTGGACTTACTTGCTAACTTATATATAAAAAAAATCAGGACGTTGCATTGCTTAAGTCAAGAGATAAAGTATCTTGAAAAACACTTGCTAAAAGAGATTTTTGCTATCTTTCTACAATAACTTTCTCTTCAATTCTAAAGAAATAGTCAGTGGCAATACACCAATGAACATTACAAAAGAGACCATGTTTGAGTAGTTGTCATCCACCATGAGTAGTTCTCCTCAAGCACCCTTTGACCTTATTCTAATGAAATTATCCATGAACAAAAGATGAATGGAAATGCTATAGCAAGATATCCAAGTTATTGGTCATTCTAATACATCAAACTCCCCAAGCTCTTCCACTACCTTAAGCCAAACTTGCAAGAAGATAAATTAATCTTTCAGAGTAAATTCTATTATATCGACTATGAAAAATTAACAAGAAAAATTACCTAATTGACACGTTCACTATATATATGTTTTTTTTTGCCAAAGGAGACAATACAACACATAAACACACAAATATAACAATTCAAACTAGAACTAAAATACAAATATAGATAGAGATCTCGTTGGAGAGCCTTCAGTGCTTCGCTTGACTTGTTTCGCCAAAACCCTCGTCGGCTTAGTCCTCTTTGCGAGCCCCTTTTGGATGATATCCCTAACCACAATGTGATCTTCTTCTGGCGGCTTCCAAACCGCATGCTGGTCACTTCGGTTTATACGCTTCTTCAGATGAACACATGCAACCCAGGACAAACTTTCCTCCTGCAACTTCCTCTTTGTACCTGTAAAACAAACATCTTAACACCTAGACGCAACTCGAACACCCTTACATACTCGACGGTATCTCCTTGAAAACTTGCACCTTCCTCTGGAAGCAGCAAACTTGAAGAAACCGTTCTTTTGTTGTGATTGTGGGGTTACTCCTTCAAACTATCTGACACCTTAAAAGATGTATCCACGTTCTGGGTGACTATGACTCCTTTAGCGTTCAAGTTTTGTCCCATTGGAATAAGGAGAGCCTCGTCCACCCTCATATCCTCCACACCCATACAACACTTGGCGACAACTCTCATTGTTATAATACTCATATTCCTTGGGTCGTAAAAAATCAGTGTCTTCTTCCGCAAAACCTCTTTATAGGTGTTATCTGAGATAGCCAATGCATCGCCTTTGATGCTTGTCTTAAAGAACTTTTTCTTAAACGAGTTAGCAAATGCTTCGTCCTTTTTGACTGGATTGAAGGCCGGAGATTGTGTAGGATATGTTGACTACATTGTAACCTACAAGTCTACAACACATTCCTATATAAATTTTACATGTAAGTTGCTCCACAAGATAGGAACCTAACTTTTGCTTGGACATTGCAAATTCAGCAATTGAGTAGTCCCTTTCAGTTGGGGAGTTGGAGAAAGATAAGCATGAGGCGACCCATCCCGAGTATATCGTTTGTAGGAATAGTTATATGTGTGATTGGCAGCGACGAGGCGTTACCCGCCATTGGCAGTGGGCCTCTCATACTACTACTCCCAACCTCCCAAAGGCGTTTGCTGGCTGCTAGCTAAGCTTATCAATTCCTCTCCTCATTCTCCGCCTTGCCCTTTTTAAATGTTTTTATCAACCAATCCACACACACCCACACGTCAATTACATGTTTGTCGCATAAGCATCGCAACTCTTGATAAATTGGAGGACATAGAATTTGAGACACACACAGCCACATAGAGTTGAGTAGAGAGAAAGGGAATGGGGACGACTTCATCGAAGAACTCGGACAGCAGCTCCGATGGCGGCGAAGACCAAGGTGGACAACTCTATGTTTCATTGAAAATGGAGAATTACAAGCTTAAAGCCGACCTAATCCCCCATGTTTTTGGTTCTGCACCTATTGTCGGCTCCTGGGACTCTGCTAAAGCTGTCAGTCTTCTTCTCTTTCCACTTACGCTCTTTCCTTACTTCTCACTGCTATCAACTTAATCATCACACCTCCAATTTTGATTCTTTATCGCAGCTTTCAATGGAGCGGGAGTCCATCTCTATGTGGGAATTGAGTTTCGTAGTTCCACCCAATCATGGTAAATTTTGTCACTCTGTTTTGCTTAGAATCTTCTATCTCCTTTTTGGTTTTTTTGAAGTGCAGTTACGCTACTTCGTTTTCAGCCGGTAAAGAATGAACAATGGGGAAAAATAATAAAATATGTCAGATATCAGCTTTTTTTTTTTTTATATATATAAAAAATTTGAGTGTTTCAGTTTTACAATGTAACCAATAAGAGTTGGGAGAGAGGGTATGAGCTAGCGCTGCTAGTAATGTCTAGCGGGGCATTTGGTGAGTGGTAATACGCGTGCCAGAAAGATAATAATTTTCATGTTTGGTACATGGAAATACGAACGACTTAGGCTGTTGGACCATCATCAAAATTTCCAGAAAACTATTCAGGTGGACACCCACTAAAATCAGTGACTAGTTAGTTACAAAGAAAGCTCAGAATGGCACTGCTAATGAGAATTTTTTTTGTCAGTCAACTCACTCCAGTCTCATTAAACTCCCAATCCTATTTACTGATATATACTGTGGTCTTACTCTTAGTGCTCTTTACTCTTGTGAACTGGAGATTCTTCGTCCTTACATCCCCTCCTGAATAGACTCAATAACTGTTATCAAATCGTAAGCCCTGGTCTCTACACTTCTTGAACATTAATAAGGTTAAAATCAATATGCCCCCATATCAAATACATGAGATCAAGAAGTCTTTCATTTTTGTGCTTTCCGGATCTTGGCTTAGTTTCTATCATTAGAGTTTTGTTATAGTTTCAGGTGACTAGTGGGCTCTGTTTCTCTCCATTTGTGTCGCTTTTTGTTCTTTTCGCCTTTGTGTCTGTTAAAAACATATATCAGAAAGAGGCAAAAACTGTCCTTCCAATTAATACAACTATTTGTGATATTTGCTGACAATGTAGAAACATTGGATTTCAAGTTCCTACTAAGGCCGAAGGATACTAATGTTCCATGCATAGTAGAGGAAGGTCCAGACAGGATATTGTCTGGGGGTAGGTTGCGGGGAGAAGCAAGGGCAGCATTGTTTAGGTTCAAAGATGATGATGTTCTAGAGTACAAGGTATGCATAAAAGCCGATAGAGTTTCACCATTCGATCTTGCAGCTAGTTGGAGAGCTTACCAGGAGAATCTCCGGCCTTCTGCTGTCCGAGGCATTCCTGATGTCAGTATAAGTGCAGTGCCTGAGACAAGCATGGAGGTACGTTTTAGTTTAAGTATAATGTCCAATAAGGTTCTAGTATCATATAAGTATTTAGGGCTGGCATTGTTCCTTCTTGAAAATTTAATTACTTAAGTCATGCATAATATCTATTTGATCTTATTAATAGGGGTTTCTACTTCCTTCTTTAGTTCTCTGTATGTGAGTTGAAGTATCCACTCCAATGTTTGTCTGTTTAGTGTAAACCAAGCAATATACCTACACTTGTGCACTTTAATTAGACTGGCAAAATTTTTTCTGACGCCATTACCCAAATTTGTCAGATCAGGTAAAACTGTCTTATGTCAAAAATTCCCCTTCTGAATTTTAAGTCTGACCATGACCATTTTCCTATTTCTATTATCCGAACCCAATATTTACCCGAATTCGGGCATGTTCGATTTGTCTGACTCACCAAAAATTGCATATAGTACATCGATTTCTCATCCAAATTTCATTCACTGATTTGCAAGGTCTCGCATTCAACATGCCATATAATAATTTAAATACTGAATGTGACTTGTGGACATGGGATGCCAGCTAAAATATAGGTTTTGTTGCAGTTTAGGCAGCTATGTAGAACGAAAATAAAGTTGAGAAGATAAGGAGACATGAGGGGTTAAGGAATACAATATTAAATGACTCCAATGAAGTATGATAAATTATTTCATTTGGCCATATACTCTGATATTTTGTACATAATTTGAAAATCTGTCTGAGTTAGAGCACATAGGAATTGTTTGGTTGAGTGATAAGCTACATGCACCTCATATAGCTTTAATTTCCATAAGAGTTGTAAGAAATGTCTAGGCATGCTATATGGGAGGCTCGGAGGCAACCTTGATATTAGTAATCCTTATTGGCCTTTTCAATGCCAGAGCTGCACATTGAAGGATCCTTTATTTATTTTATTTTATTTCGCTTTTTTGCCTCTTAAATTTAAGTTAATGTGAGGATAACCAGGCATACCATATAGGTTACAGGGATTGTGAGGCCTTTTGTTGTGGGAAATTAATTGCGCTAACCTTGAAAGTTCGATCCTTTTTTATAGTTTTGAAAAAATACAAAAGGCACATCAAATTGGGGTTGGATAAGACATGTGAAGATAATGAAGATCTTTATCATAGATAGGAAATTTTGAGTGCCTAATCTAAAACTTTGCAACGAATTCCAGTCTTAGCTGCATGGATTTTCTTTCTTTTCCCCCCCAATTTCTCTATTTAGATGTAAATATGACACAGTTAAAATTATGTTTGGGATGCAAGGATTTCATAGATTGACTTATTTGTCGGAATGTCTTCAATGAGAATTGAGAACTTTAGCAAAGAAAGTATATGGATAGTCCTACGAAATCATACTGATATTTGGTGACAACTGGTTGTTGAAATTATGCTGAAATCTGCTGAAAGTTTAATGGCATCAGTTGATAATTATCAGCTACAGAAATACCAAAGAGAAACAGGGAAGAAAAATAAATCAATATTAATGATTTTATGTAAATGTACACTTCAGGAAAGCAGCTGCGAAAAAGATAAAATTTGATATTGTTTTTTGTCAGCCAGTATCATTGTGCATTATTTGGAAAGGATTTGAACGCGAACCGATCACCATCCATATGAATCTTTTTAAACAGCATTTATTTCAGACATTCTTCTTTATTGGGGTAAATCAAATTCATCAGAAATTTGTTTTGCATTGAGCCTTAACTTTTCTTTGCTTTTCTGGCAAGTAGAATGGGCCGTCCACAAGCTTGGAGCTTGATCTTGAGCATTATGTTATCCCATCTCCTGCAATATGTGCAAATTCTGGACTTGTTTATCCTGCCAACTTTGCCGAAACTCCAAGGTCGTTGGTCTCCTCCAGGTCTAGCTCAGGACCAACATCAGAGCTCTCTAGAAGTGTAGGCACATGTGTTGATCGGCCTGCTGCTAATAAGGTTTGCCATTTATCTTCATATGTTATTTACTTGTGGTTTCTGTCCTGAAATTCTATACTGCTGTCGCAGGAGAGAAACTGTTTCGTTGATCCTGTACTCTTATTGGAAAGGCTCGAATTTGTGTTGTTCCTTTTTGTATTCTTGTGAAACATAACTTACTGCAATTGTTAGATGCTATTTCTTTGTAGATCTTCAATCATACCACCTGTTTACATTTTGAACTTTCAATTAATGAGACTAAGCTGTAGTCGCTGCTAAATGCCAAGGCAGGTACTTCAGGCTGCTCAAAGTTCATCCATGATGTCTTGTACTCAAGTCTAATTATAGATTTCATAGTCATCTGGTTTTATCTGGAATTTTGGCTATAGTTTATTGCCCGAGCTCTTATACTTTAGATATTCTGTCTCAGACAGGTCAAGCTGTTGCTTATTTTTCTAGTTTTGTTAGGGCTGATACACTTTGCTCACATTTATGTAGCAGCTGGAGGTAGCAACACCGGACCCAGAGGCATCCATGGAAACCAAATCAGTCACAACTGAGCAGAGGCAGGGATCCCATAAAGGAACCTTTGTGGATAGAGGCGTGGGTTCTCCTAGAATAGTCAAATCTCCTGGTGCAGGTGCTTTTGTTACGAATTTTAAAATCGGTACAGAAAGCAAGGTGCTTATAATTTTCTTCTCTTTATGCTGTTGTTTCCTGGAAGTCTTTAATTACCTTGATTCAAGTTTTCATAACATTTACCTTTTTCAAGTTTAGAATGCAATGCCAGCAGCTGCTGGAGCAGTTACTGCAGCTGCTGTAGCTGATCAAATGCTTGGGCCAAAGGAAGATAGACATTTGGCTATTGTTCTGGTAAGCTTGGAGCATGCTAGTGGTCAAGTGGCTGCCTATTTTTTGGGAGTTAAGTAAAAAAAAAAAAAAAAAGAAGAGTCGTATAACTAAAGCTGTTGCAGCTTTTATTAATTTCTCTTTCTCTATTTAAGGTTGGTTTGCCTGCTCGTGGTAAGACCTTCACAGCTGTTAAATTGACAAGATATCTTCGTTGGTTGGGCCATGATACCAAGCACTTTAATATTGGAAAGGTGACTGATCCTGATTTCTTTACATAATTATCATATTAGCCACTTGTTTTGTGAGAATGATGGTAAGAACAATAATGCATCTTCCTTTTTTTTTTTTTTCTGAATCAAACAGTACAGGCGCTTGAAGTTAGGAACCAATCAGGTAATCGTTGATGTTGAATTCTGAGATGGCTTTATCGATGAGTTGGTTTTTGTAGACCTTGTTAATACAGCAGAGATGTGTGGGAGATTTTCATACTGGTTTTCTACATCCTTTTCTTTTGGTATATTTTATGGGGAAAGGGGGAGGAAGGTCTCAAAGTATGCACAAATTATGGTTGCTAGTTGATATGTATTATCTCTTTATAAATTACAGCCCCTTTTCTGTATATTGCTTGATGTAGCTTGCATTCTTCTGTTGCAGTCTGCTGATTTTTTCAGAGGCGACAATTCAGAGGGCATGGAGGCACGCAATGAGGTGAGCTTTCATAAAAAGAGATTGTGTTGCTATGCATGTGAAATCATTAGTTTATACATAATCTCGTTGAATACCATATTCTCTGTCCCAATTGGGCTGAACTTCTTTGTGTCGTGTTTTATCCTTGACCAGACTGCCTCCAGATGCATTATTACTGTATAAATTCAATGCACAACTCCAGTATGATCGCATTTCTGTTTTTGCTGATTCTAATTTAATTTTTTTGAAAAGCTAAAACAATCATTAGAGATGGAGAGTACCTCTCTTTCAACTCTATGTTTAAGGGTTCTTTCTAGTTTCTAAAGTTTTGTGCATTGTAGTTTAGGCTATATGTCAATTTGTGAAGTCATTCAGGAAAACAATCATTTCATGTTTGGTCTACCGGATACTGATGAGATAATTTCCCGGATGGTTTCTGGCCTGTTGATGAAGCAAATAGTTTGTAATGTTTGCTAAATCCCCTGATCTATTTCTTACAAACATATTTGACTAGAACACAATCTAAATGTGTCATCTCAGTCTGATCATGACTGCTCTAGTGCTGCTTCACGTAGAATCACCAAACAGAGGCCAGATGGTGCTCTGTTGTGTGCAAAATTGAAATAATGCTGCAGAAGGAGAGGTTTAGATATCAAAGGATTGCTAATCTAGAATATTCCCTCATGATGATGTGATTTGGCTTTGATAAATTTAGCAATATTTTAAGGATGGATTTTCTATTGTTTGCTTTTGTTTGTTGTTTCCTAACAGAAAAAGATATCATACAGATGATTTCATCTCTTGTATTTTTTGTAAATTTCCTCCTGCTGGGAATTTAACTTCTCTAACAGACTTGTTCAGACATTTGAAACAGTCTGATGGTTTCCCTGTGGAATTTGAATTATTTTTCTTTTTCTGACAATTTGGTCTGCTCAGAAATTGAGGCAAATCTCTTTCCTCGTCAATAATATTAACTTGGAATGCATTTTTCCGTGCTATTCTTCTTGCTTCTGCCGCGGTGCTGCTAGGTAGCTGCTCTAGCAATGGAAGATATGATTTCTTGGATGCAAGAAGGAGGTCAAGTATGTTATCTAATGTAGATTATGATTGTTTGATTGGATGCAGTGTGCTGTATTATTTCCCTTTACAATTTTGTGCTCCTTAAAATTGTGTTTAGGTAGGCATATTTGATGCAACGAACAGTACCAGAGAAAGACGGAACATGTTGATGGAAATGGCTGAAGGAAAATGCAAGGTACTTGGATTTTTCAATACTTGGCAGTGGTTACAGGCTCCATGATGTTTGTAACCACATCTTGCAAACTGAGAAGCTATATCTATCTTTCCAAGGTGCCCTGGGTTCATTGGATTGCTTTGTTAAACAAGAAATGTTTGGAGGAAATGCTATGCACAACATTTTTGGCTGAATAAACTAGATTCTATTTACCTTTATTTATTTTTGTTGAAAGATTGATTCACCCATTGTTTTAGTTCGACAAGAATTATAGATACTAGATAAGGAACCTATTATCCACTTACCCAATAACTGAATTCTACCTGCTTTATGATAGCTGGTTGCTAGGGGCCATATTATAACTTGAGGAGTTCAATGGCTCAAGGGATGAAGTTCTCTACAAAGAATCCTTTAATGTAGAAGGAGAATTGAGTTTCAGAGAGAAAGAGACAATAACTAAAGAAGACAAAGGGAGAATGATATTTGTGTATTTCAAAAGACAATCTCCTGCCATTTATGGCAAGTGTCGATACAGTTCATCGAACAGAACAACAGAATCATGAGTAAACTAACTTCTAACAATGTGCTGAGTGTTAACTAACTTCTAACAATGTGCTGAGTCGTCATTCTTGATATTGGTTTGTTATCGACTCATGTGATGTGCTGGTGGCCACTATAAGCTGGAAACAAATACAGCCTCCTAGCATCCATATTAAGATTGGAAATGTTTGAGCTATGTCATCATTAGGTTCCTAAGTTGCATCCTCCTTGGATTTGTTACACCAGTGCACAAGCACATAGATGACAGCACCATTTCCCCCTTCTTCATAAGTTCTATCTGATATATCCATAGGTTCTGCCATGAGGCTGTTTCTGGTAACTTTAGGCTAACCACTTCTGGTAGGATGATTTCCCACATGTTTCTTAAGCTGAGAAACATGTAATGCAGGGTGAGTTTTTGCATTTAGGAGGAATATTAAGCCTGTAAGCAACAAGGCCTATTATATCAATCACCTCAAAAGGGCCAAAGAAAGAGCTCAGGAACTGACTGGTTGCTGGGTCGAAATAGGACTGATGTTTTCCTGCAAGGCTGTAGCTTTGCATAGATCTAGTCTCTCATAGCATATTGCATGTCCACCCTATATTTCTTCAGCATGTCGACACATTCCTCCATCCCTGCCAAACTCCTATCAATTGTCTCCATTGCACAGTATCCAAAATGTAAGGAATATGAGGTGTTGGAGGTTTTTTTTTTCTTTTTATTTATTTATATATTTTTTTGTAAACCACCGCATAAGGAGTTGCTCCTACTGAAGTATGGTAGGTGTGTTATACCGCAATTCAGCAAATGATATATCCATAAAGCCAATCCTTAGGCCTCTCCATGTCATGCAGTTAAGATAGGTTTCCAAGCACATATTCAAAGCATCTCAATCTAGGGATGTTAAGTGGTGGAAAGAAAGAGCTGCACCTAGTGAATTTCTATGTTAGTTTGACTTCATTTCTCCGACCGTACCCGTGTCAAACCCTCAAATCTTGATAAGGATATGACATTCGACACTCCAATTTACAATGAACATCTTCCAAGTTTATTTAAATAGCCAAGGTAGACAACTGTATCCGTGTCCATATTAGACACCTGTACCCGTGTCTAAGTATCACAGGTGTATTGTGAAGAGCATATGCTAGAAAATACTGAGGAAAATTATATCACAGTCACTAAGAGCGGACCTAGGGTGGCCATGTAATTTCAAATTTCCTATTCTTCTTAGAATATCTCTTCCATGATATTTAGCAGTATCACATACGTAGCAAGTATTAGGACTACAATTATAATAATGTCACTGGCAGAAATATCAATCCTAGTGTCACAAACAAAAGCGTGGCAATTACTGAGGATTAAACTAAAAGAAATTTACGATGTACTGGGTGGGATGTCCCTGGCTCATGCTTAAATGCAACATATGAGTGACACTTTAGGTCCTATTAGCAAGCTAGTACGTTCCTAGCCTAATGATCTACCATTCGGGGCCACCTTAGCCAATTTCCTTACACAACTCAGCACTAAGTAATGCAACCTTCATCAACAAAATCTTCATGTCCATTTTTTTTCCTCTTCTTGAAATCTTAATCAAGTAAAAATAGTTGCGAAAAAACCAACTTTATTGCCTTAATGTGACCTTCTCCGAGATCCGTATGGTCAAACAACTCCAGGGCACTCTCCTCACTTCCTACTTCATCCCTGTATAGTTGGTTTACTGATACATGAAGCCAATCATCCAATACAAAACTACAAAGATGCCTATTCACTAACTTAATCAAGGAAATTTCTCTCCAAACTGGTTAAAAAACCATGGTCATAGTCTGATTTTGGTGCTTAAAGCCACCACCTTGGCGAATCTTCTTCACATCTAATCTCCTTGTCATGCCAGTTTCATCTGCATATACCTTGTCCATACATACAACCCTGAAAGTAGTCTACATGAGACCCCAAAAGGCCAAAACCATCAAATGGTGTTTTTCCAAACCTAGCTATAAGCTTCTGTATGAATGTTCCAACTAGATCATTGACCTTCTAGAAATGTTTCTGCATATGATTGATGCCACATGAGTGCTTTGCCTGCTAGGTGAATTGAAACAATTCTACTTTATTTAACATTATCAATTGCAGAAGATTTTCAGATCAATGTAGCAACGTTAAGTTTGAGTCCTGAATATCTTTTCCTTCAGATCTTGGAAACCTTACTCTGGAAAATTAAGAGTATGGTTTATGGAGGGTTTACCTCCAGCATAGTTACTCAAACCAGTCATCAAGTGTCTAAGATCATCAATGGCCTTCTCATGATGTTCTTGTTTTATCTGCAAATTTCTCTAGAATTCGCCATCAGAAGCTTGTAAATTCTGCTCAGTTTCTTCCATGTCTTATACTTTCAGTAGATCGAGTATTTCTTGTTGTGCCTGCAAATTCCTCTGGAATTTCCCATCAGAAGCTTGTAAATTCTGCTCAGTTCTTCCATTCTTCTACTTTTATTAGATCAAGTATTTTCTGCAATCACCATTGTTTTCATCAAGAAATTACTTGTGTTTTGGTGCAGAATGAAGCTCTCATACGGAATTTGTTATCTCCTCACAAAATCTTCAAATGGAGTGGGTTTCAAAGAAAGGGAAAGAAACTAGATTTAGAGACAAAGCAAGAATGATGTTTCTATATTTCAAAAGATAATCTGGTTTACAATTGTCTTGTGATTTATAGCAAGTGTCTGTACAGTGCATCCAACAGAATAACATAATCGAGAGGCTAGCAGAATTAACTAACACTTAATAATTTGCTGAGTCATCACTCTTGGTAATGATTTGTTATTGACTTGTGTTGTCGATTGGAGATAATTTTTAGAGGATATATGCAGCGAAAACAGATATAGGAGGCTAGCATAAAATTGAGAATAATAATGCTAGGACGAGAATAAAAGGGAGACAATATTTAATGTAGAAAATGTAAATCTGGAAAAACCACAAGTGACACCAGGACTTCGAAATCCAATATATAAGCAAGAGAACAGTAAATGATCTCACATTCGATTGAGATCAACATGAGAGGGAAGATCTCTTGGAGACCGATTGCATGAGTAGATTTCAAGCTCTGAACACTCTTACACCAAAACTCTCAACCCACACATGATAGTGGAATACACTGCCTCCTACACATGTCAAGAGGCACCTGCTTGTTGCCACGAGTCATAAGGTTTACAAAACCCTCTATATATATGGGAAAATAAAATCCATCCTACCTTGACTACCACTCCAAGTATAAAAAGGTTTAGGAAACATAATACAATTCGGACTCATAATGTTAGGAAAGAAAATAACTTCCTAAGATAAAACCACAACTTGGAGTCCTAACAAGTTAGAGGAACTTGTCAAACAATAAGTCAAGAAGACTGATTTATTTTGGGACACAACCCAACACTATGCTCAGAACCAGTATAGGCTGGCAACTGGACACTAGTTGGTTGTTAAACCAAAATTATCGGCCTTCGGATATGGAAGTTGGAGCACTGACCTTACCTCTTTTTCTCTCTCCTGCTCCCCTAGGTCTTTCCATTGACCTTTTCTATGTTAGTTTCCTCCAACTAATCAGCTGTAAGACCCCATCCTGTCGTATCTCCCCCTCCATCCCTTGATCCTGCAACACTATATTCTTTTCAGGAGTAAACGGCACCTTCCCTTGAAGGAGGCACTAAGGCACCATTCATGGCTTGGGGGGGGGGGGGGGGGGCAACAATGTCATGGTGGGGAAAACTAGTTGATAACTGGGTAGTGGATGGCAGCATCTCATATAGATGTCTAGGGTGGGGTTGATTGATTGGACTGGTTCTGTGACTATGAGTATCACCTTGCACTGTTTAATCAGTGGAACACATGCGACAAGGTCTTTTTGTTTAAAAATTAAATTATTTTTCATTAGTTTTGTGAGGGGAGCCAGATTATAATCTTCAGTTTTTCTCTTCTTGTATTTAATTATTTTGTTTATATTAAGTTCAAACTATGATTGATATAACCTTTTCATCACCTATGTGGAAGTTCTTCCCTGAATATTCTGTTTTTCTCTTTCCTCTTACAGATAATATTTTTGGAAACCATATGTAAGGATGAACGTATTATTGAGAGGAACATACGTCTTAAGGTCCAACAAAGCCCAGATTATGCTGAGCAGTAAGTCTTTTGCTCGGTCGATGCTGATGTTTTTGTTGAATTCACATTACATAGCCAAATTCCTCTAATTTCGCAGGCCAGATTATGAAGCTGGATACAGAGATTTCAAAAGCCGATTAGATAATTATGAAAAGGTCCCTGTGTGTGGATGTTTCTCAGATTTAATCTTGATCTTAGGAGTATGATTGATTTATGACACTGTTTTGCATCCATTAATAGATTTATGAACCAGTGGAGGAAGGTTCTTACATAAAAATGATAGACATGGCCAGTGGAAATGGCGGTCAAATACAGGTGACTTATTTTTCCTTTATTATGTTAGATATGGTAGTAATATATTCCTCATCTTTCTTTTTTGTGCCTTGTCATCCTCGCACTCACTGTTTTGTTTTTTCTTCTTTCTCTTTATGTTGAGATTTCCTTTGATTTGGTATATATGATGGTGCTGGATTCTCTTACTGAATGCACTTCTAAATTATTTCAATAAATGTGCTATTTCATATTCTGAAAAGGGTTCTTTATTGTCACAGGTGAATAATATAAGCGGGTACCTCCCTGGACGGATTGTTTTCTTCTTGGTATGCTCATGTTTTAAGTATGCTTTACACGTGCAAGATCTGCTCTTTTGGCCCCCCTTTTTGTTGTTTGGGGGGGGGGGGGGGTAGGTGGGATGGGGAATATAAATAAAGTGACACAGTATTTTGATGTATAGGGGTTTATACCTTCATATTCTAGTTCATGTTCTTGTTGTCTCAAGATGCCACGGCCGGGATTTAGTAGGAGGGGGGGGGGGGTTGTAAAAGTTTTACAAATCAACGAGAGCTCATGAGATAGTGGATGCAGGTTGCAACATCAAGATCATAAGTCTATTAGCTATAACATCACTTCCAAGATCTACAAATTCCTTTATTAAAACCTTGTTTAATGAACTCATGGCTTCCATTAGCTACTGTTGATAAATGTGTAAGCATTTAAGCTTGTCAAATAATTTGAAGCTGCATTTGAATGTGTTCTGGATTGTGTTGCAGGTGAATACTCATCTCACACCACGGCCTATATTACTGACCAGGCATGGTGAAAGTCGAGATAATGTAAGAGGTAGAATTGGTGGTGATTCTCTTCTAAGGTATGTGAATGGACTTGCTCGCATTAATTGCTTTTCTAGCCATGTTATTTGTTGTCACAGCGCATCATATATGTTACCTGATGCTGGTCTGCTTGACATGGTCATTTTTTTTTTTTTGGCATATTCTTGAACTGAAACATGGTTGTGTTTCCAGATCTTTGGTGACAAACAAAAGGCACTTATCTCTGATTTCTGAAAGGGATAGGAAATACAGTAAATAGAGAAGATTGAAACCAAGAGGCTAAAACCCCTGGCAATGTTGAAAATACATTACGCACATTGTGTCCTTGGAGCCTATTAACTAGAATAAAAAAATTTACAAGTCTGTATGAGAATCCTTAAATAATTTAACTAGCAACATTAGTTAATCAATATATATCACATTATAAAATGTCCGGAGGTGGGACATCCTTGGACAAATTTTTCTATTTGCCATTGCCCCAGGATTATGGAAGCTTTTCTGATGTGGAATGGAAGGTGTCTGGGATTATGTCGAAAAAGTCTTGGTTTCTTTGACTGTGTGCGTGAATGACTTTATATCTGTTAGGGTCTTAGGGATACTAAGAGCAAATTAAATATAGTGGAAGCAAAATATGATGACTACTGAATATCATCAAAACATAAGTGCAAGATAAAAGGGGACAAGAGTTTAACGTGGAAACCCAAATCGAGAAAAACCGCGGGCAACAAATGCACATTGAATCTATTATTGGTAGAGAGTACAATTAACGATATCCTCCTGAGATAAAACGAAGAGAATTTTACAAAGAGCTCAAACATAGAAAGAGATCAACCCAAAAGAAATGCATGGTCTTATTCAGCAAAACTCTTAAGACAAAATCTCCCTCACCATCCAAGATTTGCCCATTGGGGCACGAAAGTTGGCCACACCAAACAAGGTGAACAAGCCCTCTATTATTTGTATGGAAGAACTCCCTCTAAAACTTGCTTTGTTCCCCACTCTGAAGATAATTCCAAAGATAATATCTCAAAATAATATCAAAGATAATATATTCCAAACTAATATCCTAATACATAGGAAACAAATAAATAATTGTGTGTGTCAAGTGATTGGGTGACTTTAGGACACTTTCCTAACACTATCGCAATCAAATATTTTCTCAAGATTACCCTCTCCCCCATAGGAACGACACTGTCCCTCTGGTGAAAATGTGACTTCTACTTTAGCTCTATTGAGATAAGATAACTGATGATCTGTCCGTATTCTTGAATTTGCACAAAAATTTTGCATTGTTCAGTTCGTAAAACTTCCAAGTAGCATTTTGCTGCTCTGGGACCTCAACTCATGGTAAAAACCATCAGTGAATCAGGGATATAAGGTAATGTCCATTAAGTGGCAAGAGAGTGAAATGGCTTTCTATATATGATCGGCGCATGATTTCTGTAACCCTTTTCTGCCAGTTCTCTAATTCTTCCTCTGTGGTCAGCGTGGAATCCTGACACTGTCAATGTTCTTCTCCTCCACAAACTAGAGCTACTCTGATTGATTTTCTACCAAAGTCCATCATTCATTTAGTTGTCTGTAAAAGTTGGTTTAAGAACAATTTCTTTTCCACGATTTGGGAAAGTCACAATTTATTCTTTTTTCATTAAGACATACCAGATACACACTCTCTCTTTTGTGTATTGTTGTGCATAATATCCAGAATCCAAAGAAATTTTTGCATCACAGTGTACTTATTTTATTTAAATGGGATGCATGCACTTCCTAAAAGAGCAATGTTTTTGTCCCTTAATAGTGATACAGGAGAGCTCTATGCCAAGAAGCTTGCCAACTTTGTAGAGAAGCGGCTCAAGTCCGAACGTGCTGCTTCTGTAAGTAATGTTTATGACAAGATTGTAACAAATATGTGACCTAATTCTTCTTCAAATTATTTGGTTTACTCCTGGTTTGAACTATTTCGCAGGTTAACAAAAGTAGTGAGTTACAATATAGTTCTACATGAACCATATGTATTCTAACTTGTCCATACAAAGAGCTGCATCATCTGATAATATGAGAGTCTATGATTCTATGTAAATTATTTTCTGTCATCATTTGCGGTGGGGACTGTTCCTAAATGAGGTTAAATGTGGAGTAGCATGTCCTCAAGGAAAAGATTATTGGGTCAACCGAGAAAAAATAAATTAGAGGCATGAAACTTTCTTGTTCTGCCTTGTTACCGATTTCAAACCTACCCTTAGTAAGGAATGTCCGAACTTGTCATTTTTCTTGGCAGAACCAGACAGAGATATGATATAACATGAAACACAGGGTAAAACTGTGGCTGGCACAAATATCTTATTTAGCTATCCTGCATCATCTTGTTACCCTACATGTGAAATCGTACATGCCAGAATTGAGTTTAATATTGCTCCTTTTCTTTGCTTCTGTTACTTGTATGGAAACTGATTGGAAGCTCCCTATGGTTGGTTGAGAAATGCGATGACTAATGCATAGTTTTCATTTGTTCCTCTTTTTATCACTGAAGTCTTCTTTTGGCTGCATGTTCAGATATGGACTAGTACTTTACAGAGGTCAATCTTGACAGCAAGTCCTATCGTCGGATTTCCCAAGGTAAACTCAGTTGAAGGATGAACATATCTATTTGTGACATCAATTGCATCTCTATCTAGTTTGTTATGGACAACACTTTAGTTTCCATCTTCTGGATAAATAGGTAACTATTGTTGTTGCCAAAATATGATATTTAGTACTCCAACCGGGGGCGGGGGGTAGGGTACTGTCTGGTCCCTAAACTAGATTGATCACGCAGTAGCCAGCAAACATCATTTTGACCGATTCACTGTAATTCCTTGGTCACATTTTCCAATTAAGAACTTTAAGTTTCATTTCTATATGCGCCTACACTAAAAATCATGAAGCTCAAAAAAGCACAAAGGTCCCCCAAAATAAACCAGAGAAAATCAAGTTAATCAGCAAAAACTGGGAGAAAAACTCACAAAGTACACAAAAAGTTCATGAAAGCATACAAAAGCACAGCAGAGTGCATGCTTGGCGACTGCGCTGCACTTCTTTGGTCAGAGGTACCGGGAGGTTCGCTCTGTGCTATTTTGGTCTTTTTGTGCCCCAAGAACAATTTTAAACTACGTTATAGACACTATTACTGTGTGCGCATATATTTTTATTGTTATATTTCCTCCTCTTCTTTAACTCTCCAATTAATTTCCAAAATTTTCAACTCTTACTCTTGACAACTGATTTTGAAAACCTCTTGAAAATAGTCACATGGGCAAGGGTTGCTATATCTAGATCTTCCTACTGTATCTTGCTGAAGAAGGATCCACATTGGAGTGCGGTGGCTATTGTTATTATTTTTGTGGAGGATGTTCAGCAGCTGGGAATCTCCCTGATTTACTTGTATGTATCGTTCATTGCTGGAGCCTTCTCAACTTCATGAGAGAGACAGAGAGAGAGGGGCAGTAAACTGCCTTTTAAGCCTTCAAATATGTTTCTGCTGTGAGAATCTTGTACCATCCTGAATGATATTATCTAGAAGGTCATTCCTAAATGAAAACCTGAAAGATGGACAGAGTTTTAGCTTCTCTGATTTTTATGCATTCCACAGGTACAATTGCGTTCACTGGATGAGATCAACGCAGGAGTGTTTGATGGGATGACCTACGAAGAAATGAAGAGAAATATGCCTGAGGAGTATGAGTATGTTGTTAATCCCTTTCATATAACTGAATATGAGATGTTAAATATAATGGCTGTAAAGTTAGATAGGTGTATAGTCATTCTAGGTGACATCCCCTCGATGCCCCCCCAACCCAAATGAAGGGCAAGTATGATCCTATCTTAGGAGTAACCACCAGTAGTAGGCTTTATAGGCTGGGTATAAGGGGTGCCAAACTACCAATGAGTGACAAGCATGGCCAATCAACTCCACAATTTCCAGCCAAAGAAATAATTTTGTTTCCACCAAGAATTGAACCTTGGTGGGCAGCTTGGAAGATGAGGGTGGTTACAAACATGCCAACCACCTCTTACGTACATCCCCTTGATATCTATTAATACATATTCTCTCCTTTCCACAAGATATGTCACTTAAGTTATATGTTTTATTTTTCAACCACTTAACTTTTCCAATGCAATTTAAATGACTGTTTTACCGTCTTTACCCTTGTAAAGTGTTACTTTGGTCATTCCAAGGAAAATTGTTTAGTTAAGTAGGAATATATTTGCCTGTCTCGAGCAACTACCCTTTCTTTGGCATCTCCCCAATCTTCCTTAATGACAATTATTATGCAGAGAAAGTACTTTTTACTAGTAATAAAAATTTGTTCATCCATCTTCTTTGGGTGTTTGTATCAAATGCATCACCTATTAGTTTTCATTTTTGCTCGGAATTTTGTTTATGGATCTGCCAACTACATTTACAACCTAGAAACATTTTTAAAAAGGTTTTTGGATGCCAATATTCTCAACTTTCAGTGTCTTTTTAACAACATAATTGGACCTTCCTAATAAGCTCTCACTAAGTCAACCTTTTAGTGATTTATTTTCAACAAACCATTTTTCAGTGAACATCTTACTAGCTAGTTTGACTCAATGGTAGGCTATCTACAGTACACAGCGGTATTGGCTAAGGTAATGAAAATACAATCAAAGAGTGACAAATAAGTTGTTGCCTCCCTAAACCTTTCTGAAAAGATTTAGTGACCCTCCAGCCATTGATATTAATTGTTTCCTTACCGAATGCCAAATGAAATTGATGTATGAATGGAGGACTGATATTTATAGTTGGAGAGTTAATAAATCATTTTGGAAAAGGTGGACAGAGATAAAGGTGAATGTTTGCGAGTAAAAGTGACAGTGACTTGATGATGCTGCAAATTGCAAATACCCCTAAATGTGAAATAATAATGACATGTTGGAGAAACTGATGGCAAATATATCAGTAAGTTGTGAATAAGCTAACATGTTTTGTTGAATTGAGAAGAAAAAAATCACTGATTTGGTTGTGATACACTGAAAATATGTACCCAAAAGGTGAGCTTACCGAATATTAACTTGAAGGTGGACTACTTTTGTCCAGCACTTCCAAAAGTAGAGTTATTGGTGTCCCAAAATCCCGGTATGAAGCCAGCCTTAGTTTTTCACTTATGCCTGTAGTAATCTTAAAGTGAAAAAAAGTTAATGTAAGTTGATGCTATGTTGAATAGTTCATGTTAATGCTAAAAATGTTTAAGGATTCTACAATATTATTGGTTGTCTTTTTCCCCTCATTTGGATCCCAGGTCACGACTCAAAGACAAGCTGCGGTATCGCTATCCTAGAGGAGAGTCATACTTGGATGTCATCCAGAGGTAAGAATGGCATACCTTACCTGTTATCTTAGGTTTCAACTGCGTGTGTGTGTGTGTGTGATGTCATCATATTTTCTAATGTAGTTAATGATTTCCTTATTTATTTACCACTGGTTGGTTCCAAATTTTGTAGGCTGGAGCCTGTTATCATTGAACTTGAGCGCCAACGAGCACCTGTTGTAGTAATCTCTCATCAGGTTATTGTGCTGGTGCAACAAAGTATGATTTACTTTGTTTTGCAGCAACATTCTAATTTATTAATAATTTCTTATTGCAGGCTGTTCTGAGAGCATTGTATGCATATTTTGCTGATAGACCTTTAAAAGAAATACCGCACATTGAGGTAACGTGATGTATCTGATGCATTTTACCTCTTCAGCATTGTCATTCTTTTATTGATAAAACTGTATTATAGAAAATGGAGGCAGAGATGGCAGATGGGAGAGAAGGGTAGTTTGTTACATAGTGCAATTGTCAACCATCAATGAGGATGTTCTGCAGACTTATGGTTGCTGTTAAGCCTTTCCATCAACATATTAGGAGGCCTGCATGCATGTTTATCTCAGAGTCCAGGCTGAAATTGTTTTTAAACCTATGTTCAATGTGTCATAGTCATTGACTGACAAAATTATGCATCCAAGTGATGCAGTTGAATCACCTTTCTGCAAAATGCACATTATAATCTTTACAAACAAATTGCCCAAGTGAAAAGATGATCTTCATATTTCGATTAAACTCAATTCCAGATTAACATTAGAAAATCTACTCGTGTTTGCTATGTTGTTGGATTAACCTCAACAGTATTTTCTAAGGTGCCACTTCAAATCTTTCAATTCCTATTTCTCTGAAAGTCATTTCATAATTTGATGCAAAAAAGACATTTAGATTGTTGGTACTTTTTCTTCAATAAATGCATCAACCAAATATCTCAACATATTGTGGATTTACTCACTTTCTCTAAGGCTTATTTATTGTAACCCAAATGATCTTTTCAGATAAGATGCTCGAGTAGACAAGTGTAAGCATTCGTGTTTTCTCTATTGACTGACACATGAAGAGCATAAGAATATGATTCATATATTCTACCAAAATATGAACATTCGTATTGTTTTTCTAATGCTTATCCCTTAATGCTTTAATCATATCCTTGGTAATCATATGGTCTCTTGTTCTCTTACTCATTATGGATTCGGTCATATACTTAATAACCCATATGATCATGTGTCTTGATGATGTCAAATGGTCATCCATAAGCCCCCTATTAGTTCATGAAAGGTGCCTTAAGGAGTGGATGCACCTTTTGGCAATGGATGATATTTAAGAGGGGTGTCTCTAGGAACTTGGAAGTGAATAAATGTGTGAACCATCATATCCAAAGAACATCAATTGGCACGGAGCAACATAGGCCGTTTCCGTGGCGGCATGCCTCGTGTCGCCTGGCAATCCAAAAAAACTGAATCCATGCCTACTCACACGGTCTGTGTCCAATGTTACACTAGCTATGGGCTTAGATGTTCGGCCATAATAGCTACAGTAACTCCGAGGACTACCCTTATGCTCTTCCGAACCATTCTTACCTAAGTTCTAGCCACCTCAAACCTTGATGCTTTTGAAACTCCTGTACGTCGTTAGCCTCGCAGTTGTTAGAATTGGCTCTCTGTCCATGATATCTCTTCTGCTCTCTTAATGGCATATAGTGGACCCATAATTTTCTCCATATGCATAAAGTGAGTTGCCCATATCTGCCTGTCCCAAAGTTGCCTCCGGTATTTTCCAACTTTGTTGGACTGCAGGTCATGACACAAGAACTAATTTGGTTTGCAAACTGAAGACCACGTTTCAAAAAGCTGATCTGGTTCTGAAATCTTGAAGATGAAATGTCTTCTCTTTCCCTTTATCTTGTTAGATGAATGATTCCCGGTGACATGACCTGCTAAACAATTGTGACAGCTCTACTCCTTTGCTTTTTCGTGCATCAGCCAACACTAAAAGTAATCTACACTGTTTTTGGTTAAATAGAGCCTTAGTGGTTCTTCTTCTTCTTCTTTTTTTTTTTTTTTTTTTTTTTTTTGCAAAATGGTAAACATCTTGATGCAAGATGTAACCATCTTGCATTTCACCTAAATCACTCATAAAATTAAATATAAGTCTTCTTAAATCATTATAAAGGTATGTTTTATTACTTAAGGGTTACTAGAACTTGTAAACAAAATAAAAATAATCATTTATTTATATTTTTCCATAAATATAAAACTATGTATAAAATGTGCATTTTCTACTATGATTTATAAAATTAGGCTATTATTTATATCATTGGACCTAGCTAATAAGTATTATACTCTTATAGTTGATAAATATATATAATTATTAGAGAAAATATTATTAAAAGTTACAAAAATGTGAAATATGGACAATTCAAGATGGTTGATGAATCAAGATGTGTATCATTGTCCTTTTTTTGGTTAGGAAAAAGAAGAGCCTTAGATTTGGTTTACCGAAATATTAGTGCAATTGAATGTGTTGACATGCAATCAGAGTCTTCTGTCAGCATTGGATCCTTTTCTGTTCAATTTATATTATTGTAATTACTATTTAAGTCCATCTCCAGATCCATTGCCCTAGAGTCTTACTTTGGCAGGATCATGTCAGCAACCCTCTCTTTCAACTGCAAAGAATGTTGGCTTCATTTGATCAATTTTGCCAAATTTTGATTGTTTATTCTTCACCCTTAAAGCTGGTAAAGAAAAGAATGGCTTTCTTAGTTTACAGCGTCAACAGTGTACTTGCTGTAGAAATTAATTATTCCTTACAGTAAATAAAAGAGTTGAACAGTTATTCGTACTTATGGAGGCTTTTATATGTTGCAAATCTGAAAACGCCATTTTGTGTTTGCAGATGCCTCTTCACACAATTATAGAGATACAAATGGGAGTAAAAGGTGTCCAGGAAAAAAGATATAAGCTCATGGACTAATATTTCTGGGTAAATCTTACTGTCTTTTTGACATGGAGATTTTGATTCGGTCTCCATATGTGTATTTGTTTATGAGCTCATTAAAATGTATCCTATTACACTACCAAGAATCATCAATGCAAAGCTCATTTGAGAATAGTAAAATGCATCATTCAATATAACCTTTGTTCAATATCTTCTCCAAGTTTGAGATCATCCAGACGGAATATCCGTTGGTATGCTTTATGTACAAAACAAGTGTGGTGCTTGTCAAGTTGGTCTTCTTGCACTCCTGCAGGCAACATGATGAAAGAGGTGAAGCTGGCTAGGGATAGAGTTCCCAGGTCTCTCTGATTTCTATCAGCAAACAATTTACAAATCAGTTACCAATATTCATGACAAAATTTGGATTTGTAGTCACTCAAGTAATCAAATGAGTTGCTATGCACGAGCCTGAAGATGGTCATTCGTCATATTAGTAGTTGAAGTTCCTTTAATAGTTGGTTTTTATTCTTATTGACGTGCCAAAAAATTTATAATTCAACTAATCAAGAATTTCCCATAACATCCTAAGGTGTTTCTCTACCATGAAGTGATTATCTGTATAGCTTTATCAGAGATAGTGATGTATGTAAGCTATTAAAAGGTTCACCGTTAATAACTAAATCAAGTTCCAAGGATCACTTTTGCATCAAGGATCATGAACTCATCAACGCTAAACAAAACAAAAAAAAACAAAAAAAAACCACTCTAAATAAAGCAAGACAAACAGAACAACAAAGATATGAACACTTGTAAATGATACTCACCCAAGTGAACTAAGAAAAGCTGAGACATGCACAAAAGGAATGCTCCATTAGCAGAACTCACCTTCCAAGAGCTATGCACCAAAGTCACTCTAAAGATTCACCAAGTAACTTGCAAAAAGAGAAGGATTTCAAAACCAGCAAATAGAGGATAAATTTTGAGAGAGAAATCTAAGAATTGGGTCTCTAAAGTTGCCTAGATATTATTGATCATTAAAGTTTCAACTTTCTTCAAATGCCCAAGTATATACATGGAGGCATTTGTTACGTAAGCCCTAAGAAACTATTAATTGAAAATCAACCAAATTACAACTAGTGGTTTAGATTAAACCTAGATAACACATCTAATGGAAGAGGGGGTATCAAGGGAAAATTACATGGGTATGAGAAAACCCAACAAAAGATAAAAGAAAAAATACACTCCATTGATCATAGTTGAAACCTGTAAACGACACGACCATGTCATGCCATGACACAATCGTGTCCACCTCGCTAGAAACTAGGGGGGGTCACGACCGTGTCATGATCATGTCCAGTCTTTTTAAGAGGGTGTCAATGAGCACCATAAGAGTCATGAGCATGTCGAAGGACAACATGGTCATGATCACTGTGCTGGAAGGATTGTCACGATCGTGTCTTCTGCCTTCGGTTTTCCCTTGGCGGCCACTAGAGCTAAGTTGGATGCTGGGGAATATCGGTGTTAGACATGTTGAACTGCAACTTGCGACGAGCGGTGGTCGGAGGTGGATAAGTGTAGCTCAGGTTGCGGATAATTCTCCCTGAAATTGGATCACGGATACGAACTTGGACCTGAACCCTATTATAACTATATGAAAATTCAAAATGTTCAGGAAAATACCACAATACTGAACTACCCATGCATACATGACTTAAGGGACGTATGTGGGACTTTCTAGTGCAGACTCGACGCCTACATGTTGACTCAATTTTTTGTTTTTTAGACTCACCTTACACTTTGGGGCTTACATGTTGACTTTATTCATATATGATTCTAGGATGGGCACAAAGGACTATCTATCAAGCCTCCACCAGATCTTTTGGGCTCAAGTCTTAGATACAAAGCCGGATAAATGATCCCATGGGATGTCTCTATGCAAGCTCGACCCATAGGATGGGCACAAAGGACTATCTATGGAAAAAGAAAGTTGAATGGAAAAGCAATTCTTTCTTTCAAAATTTTACTTAAACCAAACAATAGAAAGAAATTTACTTTACCCAAAGAAATTTTTCCTCCTAAATTTTTTTTTTTACGAATTTTTTTTTTCGACGAGATTCTTTTTCCATGTTGTTTTCCTAGGTCCAACCGTCCAAATGGACCCTTAGTGTTAATACTCCTGGAAAATTCTGGGATGTCAATGATGTGGGTTTAAGGGTTTATTTATAGTAGACAAGGACCACTGGGTTACGACTTTAGCTTATAGCGTAACCGGCCGGTTAGGGAAAAGTATCCATTTGCAAAAAAGGTAACTGAGTGGTTAAGCGCCAAGGACCTATATATAAATTCTTTAACCGGGCGGTTAGTGTTCAAGGGTTAGAGTGTAAAAATGGTAAAGAAGCGGTTAGGTGTTAGGGATGAGACTACAAATTAGGTAACCGAGCGGTTAGGTGCCAAGGACCAAGATGCGATTAACCGCCCAGTTACAGGCTTATCTTTCTGGCGCGATTTCTTGCTTTTAGGCTTATCGGTTTTGGTTTAGGGCCTTAGGCTAGATTTCTACCATTTACTTGCTTTCAGGAAACTAAAAAAGAAAATTACAAATATAATAACTAGACTTTATGAGCCGGGACAAAATCCAACATATACAAAAGGCATACGAGTTCCCCAACCCATCATGTGTCACATGTCGATCAAATTGCCATGGGCGTCCCAAAGGAGGTGGCATGCACTCATCGGAACATCACATAAAACATAGTCATGCTATAGAGAACTGATGAACAAAGTGATACGGACATGTTTCATTACCTTAAGATCACCATTGTCATTGAGGCACTTTAATGTGTACAGGGAAGGATGCGGGATGATGGGGAGGCCCAGTTTGTCCACCATGATGGTTGGTGCCACATTGGTGCAACTACCTCCATCAATGATGAGGTTGCATACCTTGCCTCCAACCGTGCACCGAGTATGGAATACCATCTCCATTTGCGGCTTGTCGAGAGGAGGTTCGTTGGAGTAAAACACTCTCCGCAAGATAAGTATCTACCCATTATCGGCCTTGAGAACTTCTTCCTCGTCCAAAGCAGGGAAATTAATTAAAGATTCAATCAATGGAGAAAAATTTCCAGGGAATTGTTTTCCTAACAAAGAGTTCGATTATTAAAACCTAGCTTGCACAATCATACATTCAAGAATGAATCAAGAACGATAACCACACGAACTCTACTGCTCTTTCGATGCTAATAGAATTACCTCAATTAACCTAAATTACAACTTTCGTATGCTTTTCAAGTTAATCAAAGTTGCATGTCTCAAATATTTTGGTTATCAAAAAGGTTCCCTAGTACACTATTTTTTCTTAAATTTCACAAAACTAGGTAGAAACGTCAGTAGTTTGATTATCCTAATTCACCTTTCAGTACTTCTCAGGTTAATCTCAAATCATGGATATTCGAGCGCTCAAAGAACACACATAAACATGGAAAACACAACCTCCTATTGATTTAAATCAAGAATTCATGTACAACTAGAAACATTCAATCAAACTACATTGTTTCGGGTTGCAAAACCTTAAAATTCAAGAAAACTACTCACTCATTATTAAAGAAACATGAAACAAGTTCCAAACATCATAATTGAATCTCAAAACAAAGAAAGAAATCGAAAAGAAAGACAAATTACCAAGAATACAACCGTCGAGTCTTTCGATCTCGGAGTGGAACTTTCTACGCAAGCGTTGATGATTTCTTCTCAAATCTTAATCTTCACTTCTCTTGAATCAATTCCGTCTCGAAATCTTGATGGAGAATTGAGGAGTAGATGGGGATATTAGGGTTTTCTTTCTCTCTGGACGGCTCTAGAATGAAGGAAGAATGATAGATGAATAAAAAAAATTGTCGCTGCCTATCTTTTTCATTCGCGAAAACTGAACGTATGGTCAGACTGTGGTGACCACTGGTCGGCCAGGTTCTATTCCTTTTGCTCCAAAACTCGTACCACGGTCTGGCCTTGATTACTAGAGGCCATTGGTGTGTCCATTCTTGCCAAAAGTTGAGCGATTGATGGTGTTTGGCCTCAAAACCTACAAATTTGTATAAAAAACAACACCAAGTGTAATAGAAAAATTGGAATATAAATCAAGATTTACAATCAAAGTGATCCCTAATTCACTATCAAAATCCCCTAAAAACATAGTTATAAAAAGCACTTATCAGTTAGACCACCACAACTCTATAAAGGATTTAGCTTGAAACACCACCTAAATTAGATTGAGGATAAAGTAAACAAGACTTTCAGAGGAGAGAGTTGGAGATAAATTCTCATTGCATTCAATAACATTTAATGTTCTTCTTCGTTAATGTAAATGCTTATAAACATTGAAGTGGAAGAGTAAAAGAGCTAATCACCAAAGTGCCCATAAGCTTTACAAAATGATACCTTCAAATGAGGCTTTACATCAATGTAGGTGTCAGGGAAAGAAGGGGAAAACACATCCAAAAGCGGAGAAGAGAAAGCGAAGAAAACTATTTCGTGCCATCTGGGATGAACAATCATGTGTGTTGAACTCTTGCCCCAAATTGTAACCCGAATCGAAAACTGCACGATTGTGTAGCTCAGATGGCACGATCGTGCCCTCCGATCTGTGGAAGGGGTTCACGATCGTGCCCTCTTTATTTGCCACGAGAAGGCCAAAACCCTAGGTGCACGATCGTGTGCCTCCATTCCTTTGTTTCCCTTCCATCCTTGAGTATGTCTGGTCTAACCCATGATGCCAAAAGACCAACACACCTCATGACAACACAGATCGGGTGCTAATGACCTAAATTCCCTAGGGGTTGGTGAACTCTCTCGAACCACTTTAAGGGGCTCGAAGTTGATCCAAAATACGGTTGAAATGAGCTTAGAGGGACTCAAGTCAAAGGAGAATTGAACATCCATGTGGGTGCGAGATGATGTCATCCTCTCTGCCTGAGCTAGCTAGTAGAGAGGGGTACGGACCGTAGGACTCTCAAGAATCACAACTAGACTCAAACTTTGACAAACACTGAATCAAATTTCAGTGTCTTCTTGATCAACATTCTTCAAGCATAAGTTTAGCTTGCATTTACACTTTTTAAGTTAAGATATTCAGGACTTTTGATATTCAAGCGATTGTTCTACAATTCAGTCACGAGGAACTTCACAAATGAACTTTCTTCCATTCAAATTTAGTTCCACCTTTCTTAATGACAAGGAACACACTAATGCGGATCGCACTAAATATTGATCATGTTCCTTCTCTTCGGCAATACCTGATTCTGGTCGAACCGGTTTGATCGGATTAGACAGATTAACTCAAGTCATAATTTGACCCGATCAAAATAAGTATGACCCGACCATGGATGGTACACTTTTTTTTTTTTACTTTCCACAAAATTAATGTCATAAACAAATAATTTTCACATGCCATTTAATATACTTATCTTTTTGACCAAATACCACCAACTATAGCATTTCTATTTAATTCAATACGGTACCAAGTACCAACTACATCGACGACCATTAACCACATACTTTTATTTTCCCCTGCTAATCTCTTTGGAAACCGAATAACCTCATTGGAAACCATATTCTTTAATTTTTTCCACATCAAATGCCTAAAACGAGCATTTGCAATGCGGAACTCTATCAATGGAATTTTTATTTTCTCTCTCCCAGTTGTCACCCACTCTCTTACACTTTTCTCATTTCTTTGAGTTTTGGAACTCTAGTTCCAAAACTCAAAGGAATGAAAACAAATAGAAGAGATAGGATGACAACTGGGAGAAAGAAGATAAAAATTCCATTGATAAAGTTCTTGGAGCGTTACCGTACGCATGGTGGAGTGATGATAGCTTGAGTGAATGAATGGATTCGAAATTCAACAAGAACAATGACCTTGAACACCCAAAGGTTGGATATGACCTTGAGAAAGGAGAACCACAACTCTAGGCTTAACACCCCACCAAGATTATCTAGGAAATTACCAATAATCATTAAAGGAATGACTTGAATCACCACCAAAATTACATGGATAAAGATAACAATGTTTGAGAGAAACAAGGGGAAAACCGTTACAAATGTTGAAGCATCACAAAACTTAGTCTAAATAATCTACCTAGAAAATGTGCTAGGGGGGTATTTATACTAGTGGGGGGCTAAAACAGTAAAACACGACATTTAACACAAAAAAAAAAAAAAACACATGTAGAAAATGGCCCGCGGGCGCACTGATCTACCGTCGCGCGCGACGGACCATCGAACGGCGATCGTCGCTGACGATGAGGAGGTCGCGGGCGTGACATGTTCCCTCGCGGGCGCGACCGAGCAAGGGATACAGCAGCCCACATTTGGGCAGAATGAGGTCGCAGGTGCGACGTCTTTCTGGTCAGTTTTCTTCTGCCGACTTCAAACACGCATAACTTCATCCGAACTTTTTTTTAGGCCCATAACATATCGATGGAAAGCTCTCGGTGCGTACTTTAAGCTCCCAAAATTTGAGACCCATCAGAGTTGTATTGAAGGAGTTATGACCCAAAGAGTGAAGGCACGTCCATTCCAACAACCCACGTTGACCCTTTTCCGCTTATTCTTTCGAAAGATTCCGAACACTTTTAAAGGCCCGAAGTAGATCCCAATGAGGACCCGTAACTCCACTCCCA
This sequence comes from Portulaca oleracea, assembly GCA_029582165.1. Classification (NCBI taxonomy): domain Eukaryota; kingdom Viridiplantae; phylum Streptophyta; class Magnoliopsida; order Caryophyllales; family Portulacaceae; genus Portulaca; species Portulaca oleracea. Next base: position 20,436,370 of record CM055890.1, read on the forward strand.
TGGTCCGGGATCCCATTTGAAGTGGATACCACAACCAACAATGACCCGAATATGCATCCAAGGTCTCGGGTCCACCTTAAAATGGACTCCACACCCCACCTTGAAATGGATTCGCTCGTGTTTCTCAAGGGGGTGCGAGAAGGATCGATGACCATAGATTTTGAGGCTCGGGCCCCATCCCGATACGGTCAAGTTCTGCATTGTATATGCTCTTACCTCCCAGTTCTTCCCCATTTTCAAACACTTTTAATCTAACACTTCAAGCTCTACCTTTTCTCTCTTTTCTCTCTCTATGTAGTCTCTACTCTACCTCAATTATTGTTAGGTTTTAGATGTGTAACTTTGCAGCCAACATCCGTAAAGGCGAAAACATTTACACATAGTGGTTGTCGGAGCCGTCTCTAGTGGCCGTCGAGGAGGAAGGCGGGAGACAACCGACAAGGAGATGGAGTACCCAGGTAGTGCACGAGGTGGAGAATTAGGTCGGTGAAAAGAAAAATAGTCAATGGGTATAAAAATGAGAAAATCGTTCGAAGTCAATTCATGAGGTCGATCGGGTTGGGCGGTTTTTCCAAATATTTAGCATTTTAGCTGTTGAACCTATTTAACGAGTTACAATGAGAACTTATCTACCTGGTCAAACCGCGGATTCTCGGTTGAACCTGTTGGACTGGTCCAGTCAGGTCAGTGGAGCATGAGCTAGGTGGGAACAATGAGTTGCTTGAGTTGAAGAAGATGAACATGAACCCGGAATCTTGAAGGAAGCTTGAACCCTTGATATGGACTTGACAATGGAGGTCTCCAATGTCAAGAACTAGAAACTCCACCAAGATTAGATAAAGCTAAGCACCACTAATCCATAAAGGAATTGACTTGCTAACACCACCATTAACAATGGATAAAGTAAGAGCAAGATTTGAGAGAGAATTTGGGAGTAAACCCTAACCTTTTCATTTCAATGGCAACTACGTTGTGTTTCTCTTACAATGGAGGAGTATATGAAGGGGTGAGGGAAAAAGAAGATGCCAAATATTACAAAAGTGCCACCAAACAACTTAATTAATAAAGGAAAATAAAGGAAAAAGAAAAGAAATTATCGAAGAAAGACAAAAAAAAAAAACACACGTATTCAGCTGCAAAAAGGGGGCCCTGGTGGTGTCATTTAGAAGCTTGCAGCGTCTCTTCAGAACAAGGGGAAAGGATGGTCGCTGGGGAAGCCGCAGCTAGCGCGTTTCTGGGCAGTTTTTTTCTACCGACTTCAAACGGGCATAACTTCTTCATCCGTGTTTCGTTTTAGACCCACAAGATATTGATGGAAAGCTCTCGGTGTGTACTTTAAGCTCTCAAAATTTAAGACCCATCAGAGTTGTATTGAAGGAGTTATGATCCAAAGAGTGAAGGCACGTCCATTCCAACAACCCACATTGACCCTTTTCCGCTTATTCTTTCCGAAAGACTTCGAACCCTTTTAAAGGCCCGAAGTAGGTCCCGATGAGGACTCGTAGCTCCACTCCCAAGGTCTAGGGTCCCATTTGAAGTGGATACCACACCCAATGCTGATCGATTCTTGCCTCCAGGGTCCTGGGTCTACCTTGAAATGGATCTTACCCCTAACCTAGAAGTCGTTTTGCTTGTTTTTCATGGAAAGGGTGCGGGAAGATTTGGTGCCCATGAAAAGTGAGGCTCGGGTCTCATCCCGATACGTTCCATACTCCCCTTCTTGAAAAAGAGTTACCCTCAACTCTTGGGAGTTAAAATCGAGGCCATCTCCACAACTTGGCACCCTAGAACTCCAAACATCCCGATCGCCATGAACAATCACACGAGGCACCCAACAAGCTTCGAAACCCACTATATATCCATCATCCAAATAAAATATAGAAGTTGGAGGCTTGTTTTGTGGAGGTGAGGGGTTAAGGGAAGGAAAAGGAAATTTTTGTGGTGTTTGGGAACTCTTATTCTCACTTGGGTTGCTACAAGGTAATGACAAAGCCAAAGGTAGCTCGTCCTCGCCAAGAGCACACTCTTCCCGTGTTTCGCTCAACATGAGAAGGTTCCTCAACTCACTTCCCACCCAAGTTTTGATTTGGTGTGGGGCTAAAGAATTCAAGTAATCACAATCAAACAATTGTTTTTCATTCAACATCCAAATAGAATCCTCGAACAACCAATGACGACCAAATATCATGCATGACTCACCCAAAGACTCTACACCACAACGTCCATCTTTCAAGCATGATTCAATAAATTTCAAAGAAGAGTTTTCGGTTACCTCGTTCTTCCCATAGAGAAGAATTCAAGTGCCCATGAGTGGAAGGGAATGTGAGTCATCTCCATTGGTGCTTAATTTCTTGATCGGTGGCAATGATAAAACCAAAGGAGCTTCTTCGTGGGCTTCTTCAACAAGGGTAAGAGGAAGGGCAAGGTCGACATTCGCATCCTCCTCTTGGCTTGGAACTTCATCAATCTCACCATGTGCACCAAGAAGCTCATGAGGTTTCCCTTCGTCGGCCTCAAGGACATTAACCACGTCTATCGAACTTTCCTTTCTTTCAACCTTCTCAAAATTTTCAAGTGTGGAAGGGAGGTTTTGCTCGTCAACTTCCTCCATCATGTCACTTGCGTGCTCTTCCACACCAAAGGACTCCTCAATCCATGCGTTAACCATAGCCATTTTTGGACATTGCAAGGAATCGTGTCCCACACGTCTACATTTGACACATTTTTGGGATGTAGCTCTGATACCAAATGGAGCATGAGCATGGTGGGAACAATGAGTTGCTTGAGTTGAAGAAGATGAACATGAACCCGGAATCTTGAAGGAAGCTTGAACCCTTGATATGGACTTGACAATGGAGGTCTCCAATGTCAAGAACTAGAAACTCCACCAAGATTAGATAAAGCTAAGCACCACTAATCCATAAAGGAATTGACTTGCTAACACCACCATTAACAATGGATAAAGTAAGAGCAAGATTTGAGAGAGAATTTGGGAGTAAACCCTAACCTTTTCATTTCAATGGCAACTACGTTGTGTTTCTCTTACAATGGAGGAGTATATGAAGGGGTGAGGGAAAAAGAAGATGCCAAATATTACAAAAGTGCCACCAAACAACTTAATTAATAAAGGAAAATAAAGGAAAAAGAAAAGAAATTGTCGAAGAAAGACAAAAAAAAAACACGCGTATTCAACTGCAAAAAGGGGGCGCTGGCGGTGTCATTTAGACGCTGCCAGTGTCTCTTCAGAACAAGGGGAAAGGATGGTCGCTGGGGAAGGCGCTGCCAGCGCTTACTGGGCAGTTTTTTTCTACCGACTTCAAACACGCATAACTTCTTCATCCGAGTTCCGTTTTAGACCCATAAGATATTGATGGAAATCTCTCGGTGTGTAATTTAAGCTCCCAAAATTTGAGACTCATCGGAGTTGTATTGAAGGAGTTATGACCCAAAGAGTGAAGGCACGTCTATTCCAACAACCCACGTTGACCCTTTTCCGCTTATTCTTTCCGAGAGACTTCAAACCCTTTTAAAGACCCGAAGTAGGTCCCGATGAGAACCCGTAGCTTTACTCCCATGGTTCAGGGTCCCATTTGAAGTGGATACCACGCCCAATGTTGATCGATTCTTGCCTCCAGGGTCCCGGGTCTACCTTGAAATGGATCTCACCCCCGACCTTGAAGTCGTTTTGCTTATTTTTCATGGAAAGGGTGCAGGAAGACTTGGTGCCCATGAAAAGTGAGGCTCGAGCCTCATCCCGATACGTTCCAGTCAGTTGTTAGAACATAGGTGAAAACCTGTTTTTGCCTGTTCCTCTCTCTATTTCATTTTCATATCTAAATACCCCCATTTATGGTGTTTATTTAATGGAAGAAAATGACTGTTAAAAACTGGTTTTTCTGGTTCAATTGATCGATTTCGCACGGTTGAACCACTTTTTGATCGTTTTTTTACTGCTTGCCTTGACCCAATTGAACCTTTCAATGTTGTTTTGTCTTGAAGAGTATTTTGATGTATATTGTTATATTATAATTGTAAAATGCAATGTTAGACAATGAATTGTAAGAAAATGGTTATTTCTATCAAAGTATTTCCAGGAAATTGTAAACTATAAACCTAAAAAAATTACAAGCTTCGACAATATCGTCTTGTTTCCTACCTGACCTTGAACTTTCATTGTTGGGAAACCTGGATTTGCAGAAATCGCATTAAGAGAAATTTGGGGTATCTGTTCTAGGCTATCCACTTTAACATCACTACTTTCAGCCCTTGCATTCTCACCTACAACTTACACCAAGAATAATTGTTTTTCTTTATTAGGACATTTATGTCCTCTCTCATATGGTTGATCACATAGGAAGCACAAACCCTTGGCCATTTTCTCAGCTCTCTCCGCAACAGGTGTATATTTGGGTGGGTTGTGCCACTGTTGAGGGTCATTTTTGCTCATTGAAGAGTTATGTTTTGGGCTAGGAAAGGTGGTTCTAGGATTGATGTTTGGGGCTATGTTAGGTGTAGAGAATAAGGCCTTCTGGGATGATGGTGGGTGGTTGTTTGAGGTTGGAATCAAAGATTTTTCTGTGGCATAGGTGTTTGAGGAGATGGGTTTATGAGGTCTATCATGAGGTAACTTTAAGGCTAGAAGGTGCTCTTCTTGGAAGCGAGCATATTCAATAGCTGAGTATAAGGTTTGTGGGTTGAAAGCTCCAACTAAGGGTTTGACTGCGGGCTTCAACCCACCAATAAAACTATCCAGAAAATAGGAGTCGGGTATAGTGGGTGTCCTCACCATGATTAAAGCTTTGAGCTCTTCAAACTTAGCCAAATAGTCATCTAGGGAACCTTCTTGAGTAAGCTTATTGAAATCCTCAATGACTCTACTGCCTAAGTTATCTTTGAACCTACCATAGACATCAACTATGAATTCATCCCAAGTTATTCCCCTTCTTCTCATGATGTATGACCCAAACCATGTTTCAGCTGCTCCCTTCAAATGCAGTACAACTAAATCTACCTTTTGATCCTCAGGTATTTTACACAAACTAAAATACCTAGTGCATTTTTTTATCCACCCCTTTGGATTATCACTCTCAAAACTAGGAAACTCAACTTTAGGGTTAAAATGCAACTGATTACCTCCCTGATGAGGCATGTTCGGTGGTCTGGGATTCTCTTCAGCGGTTGTGATGTTCATTTGGACCAGGATTTGGGTGAGCATTTGCTGAGTCTGATGAGATCTGATCTTGCTGATGCCTTATCTGATCTTGTTGCTGCTGAAGCATTTTCTGATGCTGTTGAGCAATTCTCTCATTTTGCTCCTGAATCTGCTGATTCAGCCATTATCTTTGTTCCTCTAACAAGGTCCTCAAGGTCTCTTCTATGGCAGTTTGATTCCTTGTATGAGCCAACTTCAAAGATGGATATGGTCACCAAAATCGAACTGCTCTGATACCACTGATACAGGGTGAATGATTTTCTTTCTAAAATGGAAAGATTGAGATATAAGAGAAGAAGGAAAGAATAGATTTAGGGCTGGAGAATTCTCGGCAAATATTTAGAGACAGAGGGATAGGTAGAGAGATAGGGAGAGGCAGAGAGAGAAATATTTAGCCAAAATCTTGTTATGTTTTTTCATTCATGGTGGGAGGTACATATAGAGTGTATGGTACTAACCCCCTTGAAACTGTAACAAACGTGACACCTCATCATATTTGATAAAATATCTAAAACTTCTCTAAAATAAAAAGGAAATGTGTTGGAAATTAAAGAAAATTTCAAATTTATCTTATTTTTGGAAAAGAACTGCATCAGAAGAGGAAAGATTGAAAGAGTTAACTCATGTACGACTGCGAGGTGTTGCCTATCAATGTATCATCATCCAACATTCTCCATTTTTTATCAGGATGAAGAAGCTTGAAGGAGACACCATGAAAATAAAAGAAAATCTAGTAGAGGGAGAGGGAGAGAAGAAAGAGGAGAGAGACCTGAGGCCGTGTGCATCTGCCAAGTGCCAATAGTAATTGCTAAATTCACTCACTAACCATCCATATTGATCCCTATGACGCTGTCACAATTGCAATTTATTAGATGCTTCGGGAGCATGTGTTCCAAATTCTACAATTGTTCACCCATATGTATTAGGGTGTTCACTCTCATTATTATGGTTGTTCACTCTGATTCATATGATTATTCACTCACAAGTATCTGGAGAACATGCTCCATATGCATGTAATATATTTTGCTATCACAATAGGTTTCATTAGCTTTTCCTTTTTTCTTTTTTAAGACAACGTTGCTTTCTTCTTCTTTCACTTTTTTAATTTTCAATGTTTCATTTGTTTATTTATTTTTTAAAATTATCCTTTTAGGACTTTTAAAATTATCCTTGATAATAAACAGATGTTATCTATTAAAATTTCTCTAGTCATTAGTCATCATTGGATCATACAAACTTTAACCGGTTGAAATACGAATTGTTGGTACACCCGATCTTTATTCAACATGTATGATGTCACATATGATCTTTTTTACGAAGTACATGAAATTTTTTATCATGACTGGGTCATTCCGGTTTTAACCGATTTAACTTGTGACCTCGTCAACTCATCAAACTAGTCTGACCAATTAACTATAATCGGAGTCCGAGAACCCAAATCACCTAGATTATTCAGAGTTGAAGGTTAAGTTTACCTCCAATTATTAACCAGAACTTGGGTGAGAAGTACCCAAATCCAATCCAACCCATTGCCTATCACTAATCAGACGCATGGCTGTTACTACAGAGAGAGAGGGGGACGATTTAAGCCATGAGAGAATACAATTGTAACGCACAATAGCCCAATAACAGAGATAGATGCTATATTATCTTTGCTTATCAATTTCCTCTTTCATTGACATTTTGCGTTCAAATTTCCAACTGAACTAACTAACAAAAAGGGAAAGAGGGGAAATTTTCCTATCCCTAACAATGAATTACAAATTACACACATGAAATCAACGTAAAGAAGAAAAAAAGACTGTACATAAGAATGAGGATGACGCCACGGCCACAAGCAGAGCATCAGGAGCGTGCGCATGGGAGATGTAGAGGTAGAGGTAGAGGCAGAGGCACGGCAACAGCTCTAAACTAATAATCAATCACAGCTGCTGCTCACAGTCTCAGTCTCCGTCTCAGTCTCCGTGTAAAAACAAAAGACGAGGGAGCCATAAAATTAGTAGTGTCACTGTCAGGTGGTCAGTCTTCTTCTTCTTCTCACCTATCCCACATGGCTTGGAATATGGCGGGTCTGTTCTTCAACCATACCACCATTTCCCGCTCCAGGGAAGACTTACTCAATACTGCATCTAACATTGGACTGCCAAAAATTTGTGGGTTACTCTTGAAACACCATATCCTGTCCTTTGGCCACGCTCTTTGCGGCTGCTTTTCCTGGGGTAATAATGTTCAACCAAATATCAACTCATATCAGTAACCAAATGAATCACCGCAGCCAAGGTTTTTTTTGCCAACAAGGACCATAATTTTAGTAGGGAAAATAAAATTAGCATACAGAGACACACAATTCAGTCAGAATGCAAATGTTAGGGACAGCTTGCCATCACTTTGAGCATATCGAAAATACAGCAAAAACCAGCCTAACCAAGCAGCAACTAGCACAGGTATCAGTAATGTTATTTCCCTATATCAAATTAAGAGTTATGTGGCATAAAAAATGTTCATTCTTTGCATGATATTAATTTTTTTTATATTCATTGATTAACCTTCTTTTGATGAGCGGACTTCAATAAAATTATCAACTTACAAGTGGATTAAGCAACATACAAGGACACCCATTAGCAAAACAGTTCTACAAAATTTGCTTTCATATTTACACCTAAATCCCAAGCGAAAAACAATATAACATAGAATAGTTGATTAGGAGCATACAAAATAAAGATTGAAAGAAGATGAGCGTATTCTCTTGAAGAATCCAAGGACAAACCAAAAAGATAGGCAAAAATGACAATTAATGTAATTCAAAGGCTTATGATAAGTTTATGCAATTCAAATGCACTTACAATTAGTTTTATCTAATACTACTGGCTGCTATTTGGACACAGTTTTTGTTATTAGTACATTTTTTTCAGTATTATTAGTTTAGATATTTTACTAAAACATGAAGTTTATATATAATAATTAGAATTATTTATTATATAAAATTAATCAATGCAAATAATTTAATTACTATACTGAAATAAAAATTGGTGTAATTGGGGTTAATAATTGGACATTTTGGCAATTTGCATATCAAGATTCAACATCCAAAAAACCAGGCTACATGTTTCATACTATTGGAAATTGGCATCTTTTGTTAAAACAGCAATTAAAAAAGGAAAATTAGATATAAATAAGTCCTACTTAGGGACATTAGAAACTATATCTCTTAGTTGAAAAAGATAATTTTTTTTTCAACTTAGATTGTAATGGACTATAGTAAAATGCTCATTACACCTCTGCTTTTCTTCTTTTTTTTTCCCCATAGAGTAGTAGGTAGCGAATGATGCAAATGATTTTTAAATCTCAAATTACTACTACATCCGACCCCTCCATATCCCAACTGGGCTGAATTTCGCAATATCAGTTTTTGTGTTTTAGCCATTGGAAACCAATAATCACTATTCTAAAGTTTACTGCAGTGGTCCCTACTTAGCACCCCTTAGATTGTAGTGGAATACCACCGAGTTGGTGAAATGAACTTGGTGGTTATTGAAGTGACACAATTACAATCGGCTTGACTTCTTTTACTTAGGCTGACCTACACTTGGCATTCACCTCAGTAATAGACAATTAGGCATGTTTTTGCTTGGTTCCCTCGTCCCTCACCCCATTAACTCTCCAACCTCCATCCCCATCCCTCTTTCCCCAAAATCAAATCCAGAACAAGAAATTCAAAACCGAAAAAACTGACAATTTCATACAATCTCACATAACATTTCTATGATGTATATTGCTGACATGAATGTCAATTGTAGGTCAACCCAAGTTAAAAAATAAATAAAGTCAAGCCGATTTGTTAGTGTCACGTTAATAAAGCACCGAGTCCATTCTCGTCAACTCGTCATACTCGGTGATGGTCTTATTGGTCTACAACAATCTAAGGGGTACAAAGTAGTGACCCCTTTAGTAAAATACTACAGTAGGAATTATTAGTTTTCAATGGCCTGAAGTACAGATTATTCAAATCCAACTTTCCTTAAAAGATAAAAGAAACTTTTTGTCAAACACTAATAGGCTGTTCTGACTTGGTCAAAAAAAAAAATCAAAATCCTACAAAAACCTACTTTGAGCCAAAACACCCATTGAAAAGCCGACCAAACACCCTCAATATTAAACCAAAAGCCACAACAACCTATGTCTTAGATATCTTACCAGATGAATTAACTCAATGACATGTAGCAAAACTTTATGCAATATACTGAACTTACAGAGCAAACTTGTATGTGGAAAAATGAGAATACTCACCATTCTGGCAAGCATAAACCTGACAGTCCTTGGGCCATACACACGCTGGCGCGACGGTTTTTGAGCCTTGGCATAAAAGGAACTGATTTCAGGTAATGACAAGCCGCCTCTGCTTGCTCGGGCTAGAACACGATCGGGTTCAGCATTTGCCTGGTTGTGCCAGTATATCAACTGCCCCAAACAGTAGTTCTCACCATATGTCTTGCGATACTTTGTGACTCCTGTCAACTTATCAGCATACTTTGGTCCCAGATCAAGAGGGCTAATGTAAACAGGAGGCGAAGTTACAGCTTTGTATTCCTGCAGGTAGGCAAACCACATAAGCTGTGATCCAAAGGAAAAAACCAATATAGCATGAGATCCGTGGCTGTACAGAAAACTCACCCTTATTTTAAAGAAATTCTTGGTGTAGGCATATATGTGAATTAGATCAGCAGCAGCATCATGTCGACTTTTATATGTACAAGGAAGATTACGAACCTCATCCCTCAACCTTTAAAACATGAAAAGTCCATATTTATGAATGGATTTTACCAAATTAAGATATAGAAGCAGAAGTAAGATTGCTCTCACCATAATAAAGATTTCCTAAGCTCTTTCTCAATATTGCCTGAATTTGATGGATCATGAGCACGGATTTTGGATTTAAGGTCAAGTAGCAATCGATCATCAACATGAGGAGCTATGCAGTCAAGAAGTTCACTGACAAGAGAGCCTTCACCATTCCACACTGCTGACACCATCTCATGTGGACTAAGCTTTTGTAATGGAGGTGGAGCTTTCTTTGGGTCTCCAAAAACACATCGGAGGACGTATCTAACCTGCATGTAGAGTTCGAAAACCTTAGTGTTCAGCAGGTTTGCAGCCAAACTGATTTAACGGATGTCTGCGACAGAGTACACTTAAGCGTGCCAATATCATCATAGTAAATCTGCTACCCATAAAGATCTAAGTTTATATCCCCATAAAGATCTAAGGTTACATAATTGATATAATCAGAACACAATAGCTGCCTCAACTTTCCCTCATCAATTATCCTTATTATTAACCAGACATGCATAAAACCCAAGTTGCCTATCTAGGATGGACATTTGCAAATTTAGGCACAACTAAGGAGATATCATAGGATTCCTATCAAAAAGGAGATATCACAGGATAGTTTACAGTTGACACAAAAGTACATTACACCAAAGCATTTTTTTTTTTGGGGGGGGGGGGGGGAGACCACTTTCTTGTGAAGGTACCTTATCAAGTGTAAGAGCCAAGTTCTGCAGTCTCTGATTGTAGACACCTTCTGCCTGTACAAGCAACATCAAAAGGAATATGATAAAGCACAGTTTCCCGACAGCTGTAAACAGGGTAGAATACTTCACCCTCTCATTAGTAACTCACCTGAATTTCAGCCTCAGGCCTATCCACATCAAAGCTAGCACCATATTTCTTCTTCTCTTCCACAGCATGCCTTATGATCTCATCTGGGAGTTTGATTCTTTCCAAATTTATGAACCTCACCTATACAAAATACCGGAGGAAGTTTAAAACTGTGCCTATAGCATATAATTCCAGGAAACAATGCGATTGTACATAAATGAATTGAACTTGTACCAAATGCACAGAGCATAAAACCATACCAGCCGAGCAGAATATGCAATCAGCCAATCAGGCAAACCACCAAGCAAGCAGCTCCCCAAGCCAGCTTTTCCCAACTCAATGTAATCCTCCTCAGAAACCCAGTTCAGTTCACAGGCTTCCAGGAGCAAAGAGTGCTTATCCAGCAGTCCATGCCATTCCTTTAGCACCTGAGGGTGTCATACAGCAGTTTGCAAGTTTCAGTAAATTAATACAGCACTTTGCAAGTTTGTCAATTGTCAGTATAGAATAAATATAATGTGATGAATAATGCAAGGTTCATGGACAATAACACCAAGTATAACCCTGCCAGTGCAGGCTCCAGATAAGTGGCTCGACAGATAAGAAAATATAAATAAGATTCTATCAGCAAAGATCAAGCTTCCACCAGATCAAGAAAACTCAAGAATTAGGCAAGTACACTTTATTTTATCACAAACGGCCATTTGAAACCACTGCAATAAACTAAGTTACCTTCTGAAAAGCCCCTTCTCCTGTAAGATTTAAGTAGCTTCCACGGCAAACATGACTTCCACATAAACAAACAGAGGCTTCATATTCTTCCTTACTCTGCCACCGAGATAAATAACAATCATCTCACCACTTAACGTCCAATTCTTAAGAGGAACAGAAATTGTTCACACAAAAAAGAACATACCTCTGTAACTGAATTATAATCAAACGTGATTTCCTCTCCAAATCCGATTGGTCGTACTGAATAAATCCCAATCTGATATTGACCATCTACGGCAGTAACTCTGCAGATGCATAGTATCAGCAATGCAACAAAATAAAGCATCAATTTATATCCAAAAAAATTGCAGAAATGACAAACAGTCAGCTGACAATGCAAATCAGTCATGTCACAAAGCCATAAGAAACTTTTAGACAGGACTTATCCAAAAACAAATAAATAACTTTTAGACAGGATCTTAATGTAAAATATACTTTCAAGTGCATGTTAAAGAAAATTTTGATTTTTTGAATGACCTATCAAAATTTTTGATTGTTCAACATCCTTTCTATGTGTAAGCAGATTTCACAAAGCAAACTCCATAAAAAGTAGAATTCACGCAAGACATCAGTTACACATTTCCAGTATTGACAATTACCCCTTCAAGCTAAATACTAAATGTCCATATAAGAACTCTTGAAGAATAAATGGGAAGTTTAAAAAATTAAAAAAAAATTAAAAAAACAACCAGAAGGATTGAAGCATCATAAAGGCATGTAGATATGCAAGTCAATAGATGAAGATGAACTTAGGAGTGTCAAATCTGACTTATGCTACTCAATAATAGAATAGATAAACTACTCTAATCACCATTCATGGACCACAACCCATCATCTCCTTAATAAACAAGCAACCTAAAAGCATAATAGTAGCTCTGTCCAGATTAAACAAACGTCTTTCCCTCATTAAGTACCTCAAAGGGTAATAGAACAAATAATTGGCCAATTTGGCCTCACAAAACAGATCTTAGACAATCATGATGAAAAAAGGTCTCATCCATTCTCTGACCTTAAGGAAAGACCACTCATATTGATGAAGCAATCACATGAGCACAATTAGTTGTGCATACAATCCACTCAAGAAATCCCAAGTAAACCTGGCAACATAGTTTTAAATAAATAAACCCTAACAAACCCCCCCCCCCCCCCCCACCCCCAACTCTCCCGAAAGCAAAAAAAAAAAGAAAAGATATGAACACAGACAGATGGGTTTATGACTTTATGGAGGCTATATAAAATTGTAAGACCAGTATAACCTCTGAGATCCTTTTCTAATGGTGCGGAGGAATATATCATGTTACAATCACTACTGTCAAGGGAAAAAGTAAATGAATAAATAAAGCTCCCTAACTCAGGCAATCATCAAACAGACAACCTGCAGTAAGGTACCACAGTAAAAGTAGACTCAAGTATACAATATGACAGTAACCATAAATGCAACAACCAATCACAGCAGAACGCAGAAAAAAAAAATAACATACTTTGCTTCGCAATTGGGTTGGCAAGAGTGACAAATTCGACTTGCATAATTTGCCTTATGCATTGCATCAACAACTACTAGATCATATCCATCAGCATCACCCTATGGAGAGAAATTCACAATCAGCAATCCAAAAGCCAAAACAGTCATATTTCATAAAACTAAGGTTAGGGTATATTTGGAGAAGGGGGGAACCAGGAAGAGGCAGAACCTTTGGCCGCTCCAGATATATGTTATAGAATTCAGGAGCTGGATCTTTACTATTCTTCTGCAATGATCGAATCCCATCTTGCTTTTCAAACCATTTCCAAGCGGGGTATACCTGCAAACATTTCCAAGTGGATATCTCAGGGAGAAAAAAATCAATAAAAATACCAGGTGAGCTTAATAAAAAGGCACATTTCGCAAGCTACTGACAACAGATTAAAAAAAAAAGAAAAAAAAAGCAGGCAGCATACTGACAACAAGCTAAATTACTCAGACACAGGTACCGGTGTCCAACTCTACTATCTTTTAAGACATTTCGCAAATTTCATTCTAATTGAAGTGTCAAAGTGTCATAACCTTCCTATGGTCCAATGTGGGTACCACAGCGAAAACGAGTCAAAATAGCACAAGTGACAAGAGGTTGAATGTAAATTCATACCGCAGAAAGTAATACATACTTTAGGCCTTAAGAACACATGCCTTAAGAACACATATACAGCATAGGAAAAAAGGCTACAAAGATCTGACAAAATGAATGTATCATAAAAAGGATATAGCCACATACCTCTCCAAGGAATTCAACAACAAAATCATCTACAGTAAATCCCTCTTTTTTGTTACAGACAACACCAAGCCCCTAACATCAAAAGCAAGCCACAAGGGAAACCAATAAGCTCGAGTATATTAATTGTATGTCATGTGAAATGAAAAAATGATAGAAAGTTTCAAACCACAACTTAATCAGTCAAATCACAAATTGCAGAAGAATATACCTTTCTGTAAGCAACATAGTTATCCTCAGGGCGACTATCGATGGCATTAAGAAGACTCTCGCACAACTTTGCAGTTCTCATATCATGCTCTTCCTTACATGCTGCTAGTACATCTTCAATAACAGGCCTTAAAGGGTATGTCATTGGTGTGCTTCCACTGCCAGTGTAGTGTCTAACTTGTCTATTCAGTACTCTAAGGAGTACTTCTTCAATAAACACATCCTTTTCAGCAGGAAGCCAGTCCACATCTTTAATAGAATCAAGAAGAAGATTATGCGTGTAAGGGTCAATGCCATACACTTCTTGCTCTATGACCTCCTCTCCTAGCTGTTTCCGAGGTTTATATTCTTTAACTTCAGGAATCTCCATATCCACTTCCTCAGAACCATTCTTCTGAGCTTTGACCTTATCCTCATAGTCATCCGGCAACGAAACCTGCATCTTGCGCTGTACTTCTGCCTCATCAGCTACTATGACATAGTGATCAATGACTTCATATTTTCGCGTCACAGGAGGCACAAGACTAGCCTTTGTCATGCGAGCACCCCATTCACGATCATCAGGGATCAAGTCAAAGGACTCATCCACGGTTAGATATCCACCTTTTGACTCCAAAGCACTACCTTCTGACCGCAGATCTGAATCACTTTGAGTGTCCGATACACTTTCAGTGTCACTTTCATCATCATCAGAGGACAACTCAAACTCCTCCGATGATTCACTTTCTGAACTAAGTTTCTTATTTATTTTTGATAGGTTTCTCCTAACCTCTCGGTCAGATGAATATCCATAATCAGAACCGCCATTAGAAACAGAACAACCAGCCCGGGCCATATACTTCCTTTCTGTCACTGATTTACTATACTTCTTAAACCCATAGGAGCCGCTGGATTCATCTGTCAGCTTCTTCATCATCTCATCTTTATCAATAACAGCTTTATCATCGAGACATGTTCCAAGTTTGGTAAACAAGGTAATCATATGCTCCATATCACCTCCATCGCCTCGATTTTTCATTCTGCAGTTGTACGGCATAAGTCAACAAACTGCAACACCATAATGACAATAGAGTACAAACAAAGAGATAAAGAAATATCCATTCAAGCAGGTAATTAGGTAAGCTTTTATGAAATTTTCAAAATTAAAAAATCAAATAAATAAATAAAGGATGTTGTCAAAGTAGTCCACAAATCTGAAGACGTTTACTTATTTTTATAAGAGCAATGTCGTCAGAAAATATTCTCAAAGCATGCAACGGAACCATAGAAATTGTAAGCTGTCCATCGATCGCAAGTTGGACCAGCAACATGCAAAAATGAATAAAATAAACATCCAACCCTACACTGTAAAAGAGCCAAGCTGGCTCGGCGAGTGCTCAGGCTTGGGCTCAACTTGGTCAAGGCTCAGTTTGACCAAAGCTTGGCTCAGCTTGAGCTCAGCCCAATTGTCTGCTGAGCCTAGGGGCGGTTTGGCTCGGGCTGGGCTTAGCTAGGCCCAATCAAGTACGTTCAATGGATATAGGTAAAATTTTATAATAACTTAGTTGTCTAAAATTTCATACTAGAGCATAAATTTGACAAGCTATCTTTATTTATTTTTTTTAGTTAAATTGCATAATAAAGAAGCGCTAATGTTTTAACTTATGTTGGATTACACCATTGTTATCAAAAACAAAATAATATTTCCAGTTAAGTTGCATAACCAGCTAAAATTTTAGTTGATTGTTGCCTTCAATTTATAAAATTTTAAAACAAAAGACTAAAAAAATATCGAGCTGAGCCTGAGCCAAACATTTTTCCAACCAAGCCGACCCTTGGGCTCTGGCCAGCTTGAGCTTGGCTACTCGTCTAACCCTTATGCTACGCTGCCCGGACACGGCAATTAGGGTTGCTGTACCTGTGTCAGACCAGGGCAGAATTGCCAGACACAGTCAAGATCAAACCCTAATCAGCAACAAACCCCAGATCTAACAATTGGATAACCATTTGATGGGCTATGTTACTCCGACTCTTCATTTTCCCTGTTGTACCCGTGTCGGACCCTTGATACGCGGACAAGGGTACGACACTCGACACTTCAAACTACAATGAAAATTTATAAAATTTATTTAAAATAGCCGAGTCCAACACTCGTACCCGAGTCCGATATGGACACGCGTACCCGAGTCCGAGTAACATGGTGGGTATTCGGGGTGGAAGTTGGGGGCGTTTGGTCGACTAGACGGTGTGACTCGACTGGTGGGTTTTCTCCGGCCAGTACTTGTCTGTTTCCATTCGCTGGCAGTGCAGTTTCTCGTTTCTGCTGACAACAGATCTCAGCGGTTTCCAGTCGCCAAATGGTATCTATCTCTTGTTCTGTCTCTCTCTCTCTCTCTTTATTCGCCTCCCATGTGGCGGTACAACATACCAGAAATAGGGATTTTTTTTTCTTTTTTCCACATCACATTTTATCATATGGGCTGTGGACCGCATGGCTCTTTTAAAAAGCATTGGGCTGACTTTAGTTGGGGCCTTGGGGCTCATTAAAAGGTACAAGTGAACAAGTGTTAATATATCTTAAGTTGTAAACTGACCCAACATATTTCTCTCACTAAAAAATAAAATGAATAAAATCACTTTATGATTGTTTTTTGCAATGCCCAAAATCTGAACTGTGTCCCCGTGTCCACAACTTTTAAGGATGCTGTGTCAGACCCTTGGATCCATACCCGTGTCTGACACCCCTGTCCCGACACCAGGTAACATAGCCCCTATGGCCTACCCTAATGATGAAGTGAGATCACAGCCCTAGCAGCAAAGCATAAAGTTAAGAATACACAACTGATTTTCAGAAACAAATAAAACTAAAAAATAGGTAATAACAATAGGGCTGAACCTACTCTTTCACACTTTCCCAACCCCCAACAGCCCCCTTGTGGTGGGAGTCCTGAGGCAATTCCCATTTCCTAAAAAATAAATGATTCATACTTCTGCATTACTAGACTTCTCAGACAGGGTGGACGAAACTACAGGGTCACATTACTTTACGCAAAGCATTCCAAGGTCCATGAACACACAGCACATTAACATCTGACACAGAACTGGGATCTGAGAGTGAGAGACAGACAGACAGACAGACAGATAGACACACACACACACACACACACACACACACACACACACACACACACACACACACACACACAGAGAGAGAGAGAGAGAGAGAGAGAGAGAGAGTACTTTATTGCATCCCTGCACATTTTAATGATGTCTTGTTTGGCAGAACTCAAGCCATGCCGAGCATAATGTCCACTTTTAATTCTGTTTTCTATCTCAGCCACCTATGAATATAGCAATGACAAACGAGTCAAGAGTAAATCTAAGACACAGATATTAAAATATAAAAGCAGCTCAGAGAAATCACCTTAGGAGCAAAATAGTCAGATGTCCTTCCTTTCATTATATCCTTTAAGCTGAGCACCAGAAATTCTTCCATCCTCCTATATCCACTTCCAGCTTTCTTCATAGCCCAATGTCGCATACGGGCTTCACGAGCAAGGGCGGATGCAGACTTCCGAGCATCTATGAGTTTTGTACGCTTATATAAGCTCTGCCTAAATGCTTGATTTGCTGCACCTCTTCTGTCAACCATATCAAAATAATCTTTCAGGCCACTGGACTCATCCATGTAACTCCCTTGACCTAATTTAGAAGCTGATGACATCTGCTCTGCCATCTGTTTCGAAGTCCTAATCTTCACATCAGAATCCTCAACAATTCTCACACCCTGGGAAGTGTGGCCCCTTACCCAGCTAACATGGGGAAATTTGTGGATTAGCTCTTCAAATTGGTCGCAACCTCTTATATCAACGCAGGATATACAAGGAAAAGACTGCAGAAGTTCCTCAAGTACAGCAGAGGAAATATTAGTACAACCATCTAAGACCAGTGCCTTGATAACTTGTTTATTGTAGCCATTCTGCACAGAACATGAAGGAAGGATGGAGTTAGAAAGTAAATACACAACACACGCACAAAACCAAAAACAAAAACAAAAAAAGAATTTGTGCAAAGGCCAAACCCACCATGACACTACCAATGACAGAGTCAGTACAGTTGGACCCCATAGATGACAGGTCAACCCTTATACTCAAATTTTTGTAAAATCCAACAGCAGTTCTCCAATGTTTGCAAGTCAAAGCAGCAAACACCAGTGATTTGGCATCAGCTCTCAGAAAATGGAAGATCCTTGCCAAAATTTGACCATCCAACAGACCCCAGCTCTCCAGTTTGTTGTCATGACCTTCATTCTCTTCTCTAGAAAAGAAAGTGCCAACACACAACTCATCAAAAGAGGGTTCACTATAACACAGAGGAGGCATATCATCAGCCACATCATACTCGTCTTCCTCAATTGCTATCCGACGTCTCTTCCTGGAAGTCGCGTCGTCTTCATACAACAAAGATACGCCATTTTCTGTACAGAGCAAAATCCAATGCAGCACGACAGTCAAAAATATGCAAATAGCCAGAATCAAAAGATGCAATGAAACCCTGATGCATCAAGCATGGCAGGTGACTCCATATTAGGGGAAGCACTGAAAAGCAAGCAGCACAAACAGCCCTATCAATGTTTTTAATCTTAGCCCCTCACGCCATAAACCATCACCTTTTAGCATTTTTGATTCAGTGCCAATTCACATATGGAGGAGACCATTAGGAACAAAAAAGGCTACTCCCATAATTATCTCAATATATAGTTCCAAACTTCCTATAATGAATAGCAAAAAAAGAACACAATAATGGATGCCACTTTCACAGGTGTGAGAAAATATAAAATTAGGCAGTTTTACTCTTCAAGGGCAGATAGGCTCTAGTATACCAATAAGATACAGACATTTAGAAATTGGCTCAATTCAAAACATGCAGAACTGGCATGCTGTAAGAATTTGAAATGATAATCCAAGTTAATTTCAAAATAATAATAATAATGAAAAATGAAAACTCACATGCCTAATAAAGCACTGCATTAATGACAACAGTAACACCCTACATCTTAGGAGGGCACTGTCTTTATTTTCAGTAGCAATGAAGAGTGGAAGGAACAAGGTGTAATAGCGTTGGTCAGCATGGATGCATGTATGTAGAAGAATCAAATTGAAAGGATAGCTAGATGGAGCAACAAACAAAAAATCATGGTTTAAGAGACCAATATATATATATATATATATAAAAGGCTAGGGGATATATATCTATCCAACCAACGTAAAAAGAAAAGGGGGTCAATCACCATTGAACAAAGGACATTAGCAATTAGCAAGCATTATGACAGTTCATCCAATCATCTCTCAATATCTCTTCGCTATTTCTTTAGCACTTTTTTCTATGACATACTGTTTTCATAAATGGCCTACAGGTGAATTATTCATAGCTCCATCTGCAAAAATAGATACACTTCAAATCCAACAGACAATTTCCTTTGTTGGGTCATATAAATATGACAACCAACTAGGGCATACATAAAATAAAGACATACCCATGACAGACTTTTGAAGATTGTGATGGCTTTTATTCGTAGGCTTGCTGAGAAGAAGCTTCTCCATTTCCTTCTTTGGCTGTCGAGAATTGATCCATGGGTCTAATACCTCATTTATGGCAGCAGCGAATTCACGACTCTTGTAGGATTTCATAACCAACTCATGGAGCTTCCCACGTGTATAGCCAATGAACTGTGGATGCAGGCTATGAAATAAACTAGAAGCGGAACAGCTTCCTCCATGAGTAGCCAAAGAAACTTCAGAAGCACAACCAGTAGGCGCAAAATTTTCTTCGCTGGGTTTGATATTGTCCTGGGAAGCCTCAATAACAGAGGTAAGTGGAACCCAAACTTTGTCAAGTTTGCGGAACACACTGCTTTCCTTCTTTAAGTGACCTTCATGTACCATTTTCTGAAGTAATGCAGATGAATATGGTCCATGTTCATGGCCAGTCCCGTCAATATAGTACCAGTTGCCTAAGTGCAACTGCAAGTCACCCACAGTCCAAAGCCGGTCTTTTGGCTTATTGACAATACTAGATTTCCACGATCCCATAGCGTCTAACTCGTTAAAGCTTTTGGAAGCGTCTTCTCCTTTAAACCGTTTCATATCACTTGACGAAGAAAGATGCTTTGCTCCCTTTGAAGAGTATTTGTCTTTTGTTCTCAGTTTTGAACGAGTTTCAGAGACAAAAGCTCCATGATCTTTAACAACACATGCATTGATCCTAATGACTGGCATCACAGTACCCTTCACACCCCTTACAATAAGCGATTTTGATTGAGTTGACTTGTTAGCAATGCCATCGGTCTTCTCATCAGGCCACGAAATAGCCCAAGACGGAAGGTCAAGTCTTTTGCTCTGACAAGGGAAGTAGAGATCCTCTTTTCTCTGCCATCTGGGGTCCTCATAGCCAGATTTTGGCATCTGACAGACAGGATAACCATCATTGAGCACAATCTTTTTCCGGAACGATTTCTCCTGAGTAGCGTCATCATTCCTCTGCCAGTCCCCACCTTTACATGACCACCGGCTAGAGAACCACTCAGTAAACTCACTGAAGAGGTACCCAGATTCCTTATCAATGCCAGCAACAGATGAGGATTCAGCAGCATCGTTTACTTCGGTTTCTGGATATTTTGGAATATCCTGCTCTTGCTTCTGTTCAGAGGGCTCTTCACTGACAGTTTGATCTTGTGCAAAACCTATATGGGTCCAACATATAATAATAATTATTATTATTAACCACCATGTACAATTACATTCCAAAAAGTTACTGAGAAACCTTCTTGAATATAGTTAAGTTTACATCAGGGACTCTATACACACATTGGTCAACATGACATTAATGCAGAGATAAATCAGCTGGGACTGTGACTGACCTCAAAGGCGAAGGAAAACTAGCTATTACCCCTAACTCCTAAATCTTGAACCTTAATGCTTGCAAGGAATGATCTTATAGTCAAAATTTATGGTCCAGACACCTCTTAATGAAGATGTACCAAGGCAATGAAGGCAAAAATCCCAAATTAGAATCTTTCCCATAACACCATAGAAAATCCTGAATCTATCAACCTATTTGACCAAGCTCCTACCTCCAAAATGTAACATATTAGAAACACTTTCACAGAAACTGATTTTTGAGAAGGCATATAGCTTTCGGTAATGTATATCATGAAATAGTTTTTGGAAAGTAGGAGTTATTTAGAGATTTCGACTAACTTATTTTTGTTTCCAATTCATTTAAATACAACCATAATTTTGATAAGAATAAATTTTAATTTGTTGTTTCATGATCACAGTGATGATATTTAGATTCAACATTTTCTATATTTTTTTGTGTACTATCACTATTAGCCATTGAAGACAGAAAGATATTGGAATACCCAGAGATCATTAAACCAAAATTTTTGATAGAACTTAAAAAATAAAAAAAACACATACAAACAGATGAATCAATAATCTTGATGATGCATAGTCCGCACAAATATTACCACATCAAAGTTATATTGATTGCCTTGCCTGGTGCTGGAAAGAAATCAGGTCCAGTCAAATTGGTCAATGTCAAAATTCGAACGGGAAATTGAAGTCCGTTACCTGGCAGGCAGGACCAGGTCGGATATTCAGTGGACCTAAATTTGGGCCAAAATTGGGTTCAGATAATAGAAAAAGATCAATATTGTGGCTAAACGTTCTGTCAAATTGGTCAATATCACAATTCAGACAAAAACTTTATGACCGTACACAGTTTTTTTAGGACGGACAAATTCAAGTATTTGAGTCACACAAATCATTGCCAGCTCTAGCCTTTGCCAATTGCCACCATCAACCTCAGAGATCAGACCACTACTTTCGATTGCAAAGTCACAAAACCCATTTGAAAACCCTCAAAAATCAAAATAGAAAAATAGCCATTCAATTCACAACTACGCTGAATAAATTGAACTAGCAAGTAGAAACGATAGCAAATCACCAAATCATGAACAACAAGAGAGGGAGTACAGAGGAGGCTAAACTTTATGTAGGCGGCACATCTCGACATTTGGGTGCACTGGCGTAAAATGATAAACAAAGATTATTGAGTAAATTATATGGCGTTTATCAGAACTTCAGGAGTTTATAAGGATATTAGTGCCCCCCTATTTAAACTTTATTAAGAAAGTGAGAGCTCACGAGAAACAGGAAGTAGAAGCTTCAATTCAAAGCTCCTATTTTTGGGGCTTAAAAGAGCCATTTTAGGCTCCTAGAAAGTCAGAAGCAAGTTTCCTCATTATCCTTGTTTGGCCAATTTCTGTTTCCAGAGCAGAGAAGTGTTTCTAAAAGCTAGGCCAAACACACACTTCATCTCTTCTAAAATAATTTTTAGTAACTACAATTACAGGGTGTTTTGTGTAGTTTATAAAATTACTGAGTATTCTAATTACAGTTAACGTCCTATTATACTCCAGAACTAAATCCATTTTAATGTGTGCTGTTTCAAGACTTTCAAAGTATCAAAGACAAATGGTTGATCATAAAATACGAGATTGATGATCAATAAAATAACTCTTTCCTCCTTACTAATTTCACTTTATTTACCTCTCAATTGACTAGAGTCTCATAGTGACCTCTTGAATCCAACTCCTAACTTCACTCGTCACTCCCTATATTCTATTACTCAATTTGAGCTGATTTGGTAATAGAGGCCACCGCTCTTATTTTGGCTTTCGAACACTTGTAGAGCTAGTTCACATATAATATTGCAGCCTTATTTGCACAAAACTCTCTAAAACCTTAAGTAGAGAAGCTCATCCAAGAGCATACTGCTGTGAAGGCTACAGGCTAATTTTGTTCACAGTAAGATTTAGATGGGCTGGCAATGCATCATCCCAAATTGATTCTCACAAGGCATGATTCTTTTGAATAAATGCCAAGTGAAAGGTAACATGGTCAATACTACAAAGCAACTAATGACTACTCAACGTAGTTTTCTTTCAAAAGCCCAAGCAAATTGAGCTGCTTAAAATGGATGGAGGGCTGGACAGATCAGTTTCTTTTTTGTTTAAACGTCGAGGCGGAGGGAGAGAACAAATACATAAATTAAGAAGCCCAAATGGGGGAGCCCATGTATCAGATCAGTCACAAAAGCCAACCAGCACAAAGTTCATGCGGCCTAAGTAATACACCAAGTCACCAACTAGATAATTCCACCGCAACTAGGCATGCTAACTTGAACAAGTTGAGCAGGGAGGCCACTGGACCAATAATTGGGCCAGGCAGACAAGTTTTCCAGTCAAATAGAGGGCTGCACAGTTTGTTCATTCAGTCATCAGGATGAAACCATAAGATATACTCAACAATCAACATATTATTAAGAGAGGGAGCTAATTGGATCAAGATAACTACAATCAATATATCTTTAAACTCTTTCACATTTCCCAATATTTCAATATATAACCAAATAAGACTTCATTAACCATAGCATTTCCTTTGGGAGAGAACATAACGTGTCAGCCTTAACCTATGTTTCCCTAGATTACCCTAAATTGTACAGAGGTTGTTATTGTTGTACCTACATTAGAAACTGATGACTTTTCTCTACACCATACAAACAGAAGCAGAGACAGAATCAGAATCAGAATACGAATACAATTCAATGGTCAGCTTGCTGGGAAACTTATTTCAGCGGTTGTACAAGTGAAGGTTTCCAGCGACCAAGTAGACAGCACTCTTCAATATAAAAGCTTCACAAAAAGAAATCAGGACAAATTATAATGGAAACAATGACTCTTCAGCATTATTACTCGCATTTATTGCATATTACCAACCAAGACACAGAAATGGTTCTTTCATAACTATTGGATTCATAACTGTTGGTTCTTTCAGTCTACCAACACACCACTGGGCAAAGAAATGGCTTCTAAAAAAGGAGTCTCTGGATTAGTCATAATTATGAACACATGTCAGCAGGCAGCAAAAGCACTTTTCCACAGGATTCCCACTCTCTCTAATTAACTGTCTCCAGCATCAATGAAGTTGAGGGTTTCAACCATGGAAAAGTAAGGCCAGCATCTATAAGAATACCTCATCCCAGCCTTACATGAGTCACTTAACATACCCATACTCAAGTAAAAGTGGATAACAAGCATGTGCCCCAAACATATTCCAAGTACAAATAAGCTAAATTCAAATATTCAATAAAAACATTACTTCAAGAGGAAATGGAAAATAAGGCAGCAGAACAAACTACAGAATATAGGGATAAAAAGGGTACAGTACCTTCCAAGCCACCAAGTGTACCCCATTCAGACCAGTCAAATGACATTTGCAAGGCCTCTGCATAACCATCAACCAGCATAGGTCAGATATAGATAAAAGAAACTAGAAAAGTTTGGTTCTAGAAAAATACGATGGAAAGAAAACTTATGCCTCTCCTCACTAATTTAGTATTAAAAGTCCCTTCTTATCTACCAATCCCTTAATTTATTTTCTCCCTCCCCAATCCTCTCCTTAGCCTATCACGTCCTACTTGCACTTTCCTCCCAAATCTGGAAGGAAAATGTTCTTTGACAAAATCAATCAAATTTTCCCTAAGGATTTTCCATCCAACTCTCATTCTTCCAAATTTTTTTAAGCCAAATGAAGAAAGAAAAGTAAGTCTTTCATTTTTTTTTCCCCCTTTCCATCTCATTTTCCAAGGAGGACCAAACTAAGACTAAGAGAAAAACATGTATCACATTTTGAGGCTAAAATGATAGAGTTTTAAGCTCTGAAATAAAGCTCCAGGAACATTGCAGAAACTTACCTCCAACAATCTCAAGTTCCCTCCCAGGAATCACAGTAAAGCCTTCTAAAAGAGCACCAATTCTTTCATCGATGCTAGGATCCTTGAAGTAAAATGGGTCGTCTGCATCAGTCAGAGTTTGAGAAATAGCATCGACACCCTCCACCATTACCTGATCTCCAGTCTGCTCTGCATCTCCCATATCTACCAGCACATTACCAGGAGCCTCAGGGGGACATACCAGCTGGGTAACAGAGTCTGAAAAAATGGGTGTAAATTTAGCAGTCACCATTGGTGAAGCTGCATTTTCAACTGTCACCCACCTGTCACTGTCTAAGTGCTTGACCAGGTGATCAGACATAAGCACCCCTTCTTCCACAAGTGCCTTCAAATCACATAATCTTGACGGGCCACGTTCCTCCCCAAGGTGGTCAAGGAAATACCACTTCCCTGGGTTCACATTAGACACAGAAGATGGAACATGTGGTGGTGTGTCACATATATCCATATCTTCTTCCATTGACAGAAATTCCTCATTCGCCTCATTGACACTGGCAGGCTGTTCCTTTACGTCACCACCAGGAGTTTGAAACTGGTCTTCCATGTGAATCTCATGAGATATGGATTTTTCAACAGATCCATTCTGCGTAATATTTCTATCCACATGGTCTTTGGGTGAGACTACTGAATCCTTACTAGTCAGGATCTTCTCAGCAGGTTTATCTTCAACAAGCTTATCACTTTGCTTGTCATCACCAGCCTCACTCCTCCGACCTGTCTTCCGGTGACTACTAGGCCTACTTCGATCACGTGGAGACCGCTCCAAATAACTTGGAGATCTGTCACGGCGATCATGTGGCCTATACCGATCCTGTGGAGATGACCTAGACCGATCTTGTGGGGATCTTTCTGCATGGCTGGGGCTCTGATTTTTATTATCACGCCGATGAACACGATAAGCTGGTGACCGAGCAGGAGTCCAGTCCCTGTGCTCATGATAACGGGCTCTCTCATGCTCGCGAGGAGATCTTTCAGAATAACTAGGGCTACGCCTGAGCCTGTCGTAAGCTTCTCTAGAAGATGAAGAATCATACTGTCGTATAGAAAGCCTATCAGAAGGAGTTCTGGTCGAATTCGATTTTTTGAAGGACTTCTCAGCAGGCTGACGTGAGTACTGCTCAGGGTATCCACCACGACAATTACCACCAGAAATTCTCCTGCTTTTGGAACTAACATGATCGCCATGATCATCATAATGTTTACGTTCACTGCTATCCGAATGGGTGCCATGACGCTTCAATCGAAAACTAGATGATTGATCTCTTCCTTGGTTCCTACTATGGCTGTGATCGTTTTTATAGAAAGGCACCTCATCCATGACTTTCGAGTTGTAGCTTTTTTCCTGGCCAGCTCCCCACCTTGCCACTCTCTTGCAATGCTTATTTCCCCTTCTGCTGAAGTTCCTTCCCGGGGAGACATCCTCACCTGAATACTTGACACCAGGCGGTGGTGACCAATCACGGTCGTATCTTCGCTCCCTGTCTCTGATAGAATCAGGCTTAAACGACTTGGAGTAGCCATACTCATCCCTCAAATTATCACTCTTATGCCATCTATCAGGAAAAAATTCTCCCTTCTCCACTTCATCTTTGGACCCTCTCCATGAACTGAAATCAGCCTTTTCATATTCTCCTTTCCTGTATTTCTCTGGAGATCGGTCCCTCCTCGTAACATCACTGCGCAGTCTCCCAGAGCTGAATTCAAGTCTATCCGGTTCAGCTTTCCGCCATCTAGGGGGGGAAACCTCACCTTTTTCAAGCTCATCACTCCTCCACTTATCAGTGGCAACGATCTCACCCTTCTCAATTTCACTCTTTTGTGATATTTCAGGCGTCAATTCACCATTCTCCACCTCCCTCCTCGGTGACTTGAGTGTACCCAGCTCACCTTCTTCAACCTCATCTTTCTGCTGCAAATTATCAACACTGCCCAGCTCACCATTCTCTACTTCCTTGTCAGTCTTCACTTTGTCAGAAGAGACGGATTCAGTCTTGGGTTGTTGGTCTTCCTTCTTGAAGAAAGCATCTCTCTTAAGTTTCATCCTCTTAGTGGTAGTTCTCTTAATAGGCTTCGTCTCCAATTTCCCATTGCTGTTGTTATTGTTACCGCTGCTTCCACCCCCGCACAATGTCTCAGTATTACCAGGAAAATTTTCCATAATTGGCTGCAAAGACACGCATGCAACACCGCCATCGCCCATGGAACTCAAAAGCTTGTAGCTTGTGTTGGCCCAAACCCTAATTATCCCCTTTCCCGGGGCTATCGATGGTCATAGTGCAATTATCCCTCCTCGGCGAAATTTCTTGGTATCAATGCCAAAACCCTAATTTGAGGAATACACCCGAATAAGTCAACAAGAAAACACAAAATTAACCAGAATTAACAGAACCTCCAAATCAAACACTGCGAAACATTGGAAGCGGAGTTTGGAATCAAAACCCTAGAAACCCGGAATCCGCGAATCGAAGAAAAAGAGCGAGGAGGAAGAAGAAGAAAATGAGAGCTTGAACTTACCGAGGTGCGGATCAAAGAAGGAAAGAAGAAAAGGAAGAAGAAGAAGAAAAGGAAGAAGATGAGTTTGTTGTTAGAAACGGATCGAGAAACTGTTGGGAGAGAAAGAGCTGAGAAAAAACTGTTTTTCGCCTCTGAAATTCTCTCTCCTCTGCTTCTCTTCGCGCTCTGTTTCTTTCTTCTATCTCTCTCTCTCCACCCTTTTCTTTGTATTACTCTTTAAATTCAGGCTCTCATACACGAAACAACAAACCTTCGTGCCTTTTTATTTCTTTTCCTTCGATCTTACATTCATTAATTATGAATTTGGCCTGGGTCTTGGCGCAACACAATATCAATTACAAGATCTAATTTTCATTTACTTGCCAAATCTTTTACCTTTTTTTTTTGACTGGGAAATAGTAAAATACAGTTAGACACTGCCACTGGGTAGAGGCGGTGGCTTGCGTATTTCCATCCTACTTCAATCGCTGCCAAGGAATCATGTCCAAGATAAATATTACATATAACTTTGAGCATATGTTCCAAATATTTATGGGTGAATAATCATAATAATTAGACTAAATAATTATATTAATCAGAATGAACTCTTTGATAAATTAGTAATTAGGTCCCGTTCTTTTATAAGATTGGTTGCAGTGCAAGGTGGTAGAATTGTGGTGAATTGTGGTGTGTTTAGAAAAGTTGTGGTGTATTGTGGAAAGTTGTGCTGGTTTTAGTTTTAATAATTGTAAATGTGTAGAAAAATGTGAAATTGTGGTGAGTTGTGGAAAGTTTAACTTTTAATAAAAAGATAAATTAAATTAGAAAAAATAGATTGTGGTGGGTTGTGATATATTGTGGTGGATTGTGTGGGTTATGGTAGAATATGACAAGTTTTGGTAAGGTGTGGCACCGTAGCCGGCCACCGCATAAAAAACAAGGGGAATTATAAAGTGACATATATTATGAGAAAAAAGAAAATTAGTTAAAATGACAGATAATATGGGAATGAGAGAATAGTCCACAGCAAAGTTGCTAACTCTTTCAACTCGTATTTCCGGTTTACTAATTTACTATACATTATAATTTTATTTTCATTTATATGAAAAAAAAGTCTTACTTTGGTAACAAAGATAGTAATATAAAAATGGAGAAGATTATGAATGTTCTCATCTTACCCTCTATTGGCTTAATTTATAAATAATTGCTGTATCTATTGAAAATTTTCATTTGGCAAGTTTCAACTTTATTTGTTTTAAATAATCAGCTATTTTAAAAATTATTTCAAGTAGTTGGCTTATTTTCAAAATTATTTTATCGCATGAGCTTTTCTTATGTGTCCGTTAAATTATTGTCTCACAAAACTCTCCTCTCAAAGAGGTCACATGCTTACGTTGAATCTCACTTAAGGATTTTGATTTCAATTCCAAATTTATAGGATATTGTGAGGCAACGGCTTAACGACAGTACAAGAAGAGCGGACAAGATGGAATAGTTTTGAAAATAAGTCTACCATTTGAAATAATTTCTAAAGTGATTGATAAACTGTGATAGGCAAAAATTGAAACCTATTAGATAGAATTTCCCTTATAAATGTTTCTAATATAAGAGGAATCAATGACAATAAGTGAAGAGGCAATTACACACTTACTAATTACTCCTCGAATGGATATGGATTGATTAGTTCATGAGACATGCAATGATCTCTTTTCGCATGAGACAGTACAATTCAAAAGTGTTGTATATGGCTCATCGCAACTGGGTTAGACGTTTCTTATTAACAAACAAAACATACGATGACTTGGTTAAAAAAAAAGTTCTATGATAGAGTAGTTCACTTTTGGAGGAAAGTGTGTGAAAGGTATAGAAACAATTAATTTTACATGGACAAGATTCAGGGTCATAGAGACCATCTTCCTTAAAAGTTATTTACTACAACATTAAAGGGTAAGTTTTAGTCTCACTTGGAACACTAAAAATGTTTTTTTTTTTTTACTCCAGGTAAATTTGGTTCGTTCACTGTGCCCCTATCTCAGAGGTAATCGCTAGTAAATTTTACATGTTAAGCTCTAAGAATGGCTTGTTTTCAAACAAAGAATGAACTTTAGTATATATAATCATTGTCTGGTCTCAAATGGCATGCAAACATCTAGGGTTGGTCTAACAACTTTTAAAAGAAGCCTTAAAGCGGATCAAAACCATAATCCACAATTTTACCACAAGCTAAATTAGAAATTTAGTTGTTGAAGGTCAATATTCAAGAGTTGATATACGATTATATATTAAACACCTTAATCATTTTCCCGTTGAAAGTACATTAGTTATTAGCTACTAGGCTAAGACAACCCACATTAAAGTGACATAGGCCGTGTTAGGGCCAACATGAGTCGTGTTGTCCCTAGCCTGGTGCAGGAGGTATAAAATTATTAACGAATGAGAAAATGTCAAGTGAAAAATCAATTAACTTTTATTTGGCCAATCACAAATCATCACGTATCAAGTTGAACCCACCCGGCCAAAATTAAATTTTGCCCAATTAGAAGATGTCAAGTGTTAGAGATGATGTAGAAAATGCCTATTATTTTTTATTTAGAAAATAAGAAATAATTATTGAATCTGGCCCTAGGCCCAAAACCAGCTTAAATGTCAAGCTCCCAAAGCCTATAAATAAGGGGTCATACCCTCATATTCAAGGCATTCTACATTCTGTATAGGCTTTAGAAGATGAAGTTGCAAGTGATCTTCAACTACCAAGCGTCAAGGATTAAGGTTTGCTGAAGTTCAAGATCAAAAGCTCCAAACCTCTAGTAACTCAATATTAAGAACTACAAAGATCGAATCGTCCAAGTTTCAACGGGACCGAATCAGAGAATCGTCAAATTTATATTTTAATACAGAGATTATACCCACACCCATTTAGAAATTAATACAAATCAAATTTGTTTCTCGTTTTCTTGTCTTTATTTATTTTAGACTCGAACTTTTTGTCTATAAATTTGGCACACTCAATGGGACGTCTGAGTCTCTTATATCTTTCTCCCATAAATCAAATTCAACCTTCGATTTCAGCGACGTGATGACACTTGAGAAAATTGTCTCTCAACTCTCAAAGAAGAAGATGGGTCAAGCTTCATCATAGGGATCGACAAATACAAGTGTCACATCAAGCGGAGTACTACTCGATGGATGGTAAAAGTTGATGCCACTGTTGCTATTGTTGTTGTTATTTCTTCTACGATGGGAGAACCAACTATGGATGCACAGACTCAATTACAGAAGAATCAGGTTGTCTACTCCAACCCACGCGGAGTACCTCAAATGTCCCTCGCCCATGGAACCCAAACACTATTACTACCTTCGACTTAGTGAAGACTACACCTCACGGGTTGGACGAACTCCAGACTCACAATCTTCCAATTTAAAGGCCTTTCAGTGGACTCTTCCCCAATTTCTAAATAGAAATCTATTTACAGAAGTTGAGATTGAATCTACTCAAATTGTCATCATACCGGTAATGACAATTCAGAATTGTCAAAATGCTGAATTGCAGGCTACACTAAGCATGCTTGGTAGGGCAAGTGAAAAAAAAAAGACAATAAAATCAATGAAAAGAGTAAGCAAATTGTGAAAATGGTGACGAAAATAGAGAATTGCTTGTGTTGAGAGTATGACGAAGAGACAGATAAGGAAGAATATGACAAAGAGTCTTCAAATGGTGATGGCCACAGGGACAAAAGAACAAATCATCTTCAAGCCAATGAAAGTAGAACAAAACCAAAGTCTGACTACAAATGCAGCGAGAGCTTAACCGGGAGAGACATTTAACAAGAGTCACTTGTATATAAAGCACTATACGAAGAGCATCACTTCGAATGCCACGTGGTTATCAACCATTCAAAATTCAATCAGTTTGACAGAATGGGTAACACTAAGCAACACATCACTCATTTCATCCAACCATGCAATAATGCTGGGATAGAAAGAGACTGATTGGTGAAGTAGTTCGTTTGATCTTTGAAAGGGATAACATTTAACTAGGATACAGATTTGGAGCCTGAATCTATCAACAATTGAGAAGAAATGGAGCAATAGTTTCTCAACAGGTTCTACAAGAATCAACGTGTTGTCAGCATGATGAAGTTGATGAATACCAAATAGTGGGATAGTGAGCCAGCCTTGATTAGATCCATAGTCGGAAAACTCTTAGTCTTGAATGCAAGGATCGCCTCATTGAAGCTTCGCACGTCAATATGTGCACTCAAGGTATGCATTGGGATTTACTCTACGTCTTCAAAATGGCCAAGCCAAAAAACTTCCAAAAGTTGGCAACCAAGGCACATGATATAGAGATAACCATAGCAAGTCGACGAGGAAATTTTTTGACCTCGTTAGAAGTAAGGAAGGGAAATATTGAGTATAAGAAGAATTTGAACCCATTGAAGGCTACAAAAAGGGAGTCCATGTCTGTTTCAACTGAGGAGCCAGTTCGAATCTCTACCAAGCCTAAGCAGGAAAGCAAAAGGACTATATTCTCATAGGATGACGCTAAGAAGCGTCCTACGTTAAAGGAACTTCTAAAGAAGAAATACTCAATCCTTGATTCAATTTGTCGGGAATGCTTGATGAGTTGCTAGAGAAGGGTGTTATCGAGCTCTCGTGGCTAAATTGACCAGAAGAAGTGAGAAGAAGAAATGATCCAATGTACTACCATTATCATAAGGTGATCAATCACCCTCTTCAAAACTTGTAGCGTTAAAAGAACATATTAAGAGGTTAGTTAAGGAAGGGAAGATAATATTGAATTTGGATAACAACGTTGAAGCCAATTGCAATTTGGCACACTCGATTCCAACTGAAAGAAAAGAGTTCGTGATGACCTAGTTTGGAAGTCAAGTACCAGTTCTTATTCCAACGCTAGTCCAAACCTCTAGGCAGGACCAAAGTGAAGCGTCAGAAGGTTGGGAGATGGATCCTTGTCATGCAAAGGAAAAATATGAAGCACAACAAAGTTTAAGTGTCGCCATCTCATGAAATAAAATGATAGGAGAGGAGGAGAAATCCTCAACTTGGAGGGGAAGGAAGAAGGTCGACACCCCTAAGAATCAACTGGTCCAACCCTTTTTAGCTGTTAAAAAACGTGTCCCGTTAAATGAGCGTTGATAAAACTCTAAGTGTTTTGGAGGCCTTACCAACATGAATGGCGTGGGAGAAAATTTATCAATATTCTTGAAGAAATGTGTCATCATGTTGCTATTGTGTTGCATCATCTCGGGCTTTATGCCGACAAGGTCCAAGATGTGGGAGAATCGTCAGGAACTTCACTTAATGTATTAACTACACCATAGCCACCACTTCGCCAATGATGACCTACTTCTATGCTCTAAGTCACACAATCGTCCTTCATTTGTATTCGACTACATCCATGGACAGAAGGTCAAATGCATTTTGGTTGACTGATGATATGCGGTAATATCACGCCAAAGTCGACAATGTCTGAATTGTGGATCACAATTGAAGAGCTTTCCAAAATTCATACAATCATACAAGGGTTCAATCTCGAAGGTCATTAGGAATTTGGCATGGTTTGTATTGAGCTAAACTCTGGGTGACATTTTTACAACCTCAATTTTTCACGTCATCGACTCCACGACGTCTTATAAATTGTTGTTGGGAGGTCATAGCTATACGAGCATGGCATCGTGGCTTCTACTTTGCTTTAGTACCAGAACTACTATAGAGGCGGAGACAAGAAGATAAATGGTGATCTTAAGAGTTTTACTAAGGCTGAATCCCACTTTGTAGATGCTAGATTCTTTGAGGAGATCATGACATTTACAGAGACAATGCCCTCATCAATTGCTTCTACAAGCAAAGGGGTCTTGAAGAAAGATGTCCAGGTTGTGATGGAAGATACGCCATAAAGATATCAGGTAAAGAGGAACAACCAATGGTGCCCTCCAAACATGTCAGTAAACAAGCTGCTCCATCTAGTTCCGTACTTCTAGTTTTAAAGTACATATCTAAGTCCCGTTGAAAGGACGGTGAATCACCTTTAATTCGAACGTACAACTAGAAGCTCGAAGGATGCGTTTATCTAAAAAATCAGTGGATTGGGTGTGAGTGCCCTCAAAGCAAGTGCGATCATTCGTATCCTCTATCCACATCAACATAAAGCAAAGAAGTCGCCTTTTTTCAGGTTTGTGGTGTGGTATAAAGATGGTAATTACTTCCCAAGTCCACGAACTAAGGAGGGGTTTGAGCTGAAGGCGTATAAGCTTGTAGAAAAGTTGAGGTATGACTTCAAACTTTGACGCACTTAGGGGAAATGATTGATACTAAGCCTTAGAAGAAGATTTGGGAGCAAAGAGGTTTAGTAGGGGTCTCTAAGACTGTTCTTAGCTAGAAGCTATCATAACCGATCAAAATTTCGACATGATGAAAGGACAAGGGATTTGAGGTTCAATACATTTCCGCTGAAGCAAGTGAGTGAGGAAGAGAGCACTCAACCTAATATGAGGTTCTACGTGTTCGATATGTTATAAACGGCTACTTCTAGTGAACACCCATCCGTCTTCACTCGCGTGGGAGACATGCATAACAGAAGAAGCTCCTTTTTCAATAGAATCAGAGGTCATTCCCAACTGAAGTGTTCTATGTT
Organism: Portulaca oleracea; assembly: GCA_029582165.1. Taxonomy (NCBI): domain Eukaryota; kingdom Viridiplantae; phylum Streptophyta; class Magnoliopsida; order Caryophyllales; family Portulacaceae; genus Portulaca; species Portulaca oleracea. The sequence continues at coordinate 20,470,460 of CM055890.1, forward strand.
CACTTGGATTAAACTAGTGAGGAGGCATCAAGTCCACATCGTTGTGAAGAAAACACTTTTGTGTTCACCCACCTAGAGGTAATAAAAGCTGCACAAAGCTCCGTCCCTTCTCGGAAGAAACATCTTTCGTGCAAAATCATTAAGGCCTGAACTCGAAATTTGATTTTGGCCTCTTTACCCTCACCAACTCGGAAATACTCAAGCAGTGATAAAAGTTGAATTTCTTCACCCACCAAGACCCTCTCTAAAAGGGCACCCTCTAAACCCAACGGGCTGGTAAACGATGAGAAACATTGTTTGAAGAGATCAGGAAAAGAGTGAGGTCAAAACTAATCCCTAGTATGGTACTAAAAAAACTCCTCCAGTAAAGGGTACAATTCCCTCTCACCAAATTTAAAGACATGCAAAGAAGGGTCTCAAACAACATGCAACATCTCATGGGAATTCAATGATAGAAAGGAAAATTATGATATCTTTTCAACTCCTCCTTTTCCTCAATAGTAAGGAATAGGATTTCACTCAAGAAGCAACCTCAGTGGAGCTTTCGCTTATAGTTGGTTCCAGAAATCGAAAAAGAGGTCGACAAACTCATTGAAGCGGGCATTTAAGCTCGTTTTTTAGCCTAAATATCGATTTTTTGCTGAATACTCTTGATCATTCCCGCAATAAAATTTGAATCTTATGCTACTTTTTGTTCCCTTTTAGGTTTGAATGGTAAAAATATGCATGTGGTGCAAAACTAACAAAAGTACGACGAAAATGGTCGAGTCTCGAAGCATAACGAACCAAGCCTAGGCCAAGGCCAAGACCAAGACCCGAGACGAAATCGAGACTCCTCGAGCAAAGATGAAGGTGACATCAAGCCCCAAGGCCAAGAATAAAGTCCAAAGAGAAGTGCCAGGTGAGTCACGACCATGACACAACATGCCACAACCGCGACTCCCCCATGAGGAACAAGGCCAAAAAGGGAAGGTGGACGAAGTCATGCCTGTAATTAATGAGTCAAGGTCATGACTCCCAAGCAAGTGATTCCCACCATCAGTGTAGTCCTCACAATACTTATGGCATCGGTTGCTAGATCGCCCGATCTCGATCCAAACGAGATCGGATGAGTATGTGTGCTGTATCAAATACAGTCGATCTTTCCAACTCTAGGACCTTGAGGAATCACCATCATAGTCCTAAACCTGAAGCTTTCTCATAGAAAGGTTTCTAGGTTCCCCAAAATCTCCAAAAGGGATATTACCCTTAAATGGGCCTTATGGGATGGAATTATGGAAAGACACTTTTTCCATACTTATGCGCTTGAAACATATAGGGGAGAGAAAAGGGAAGGAAGAGTTCATCTTCCGATGTAGGACTTGCGCTTCATGTTCACCACAGACCATGGTACCCAACCACGGACCGTGGTGGGCAACATAGTTGAATATGTTACCTATAGGTCCACTATGGATCGTGGTGCCCCACCGCGGATCGTGGTGACCGATTTTCCCCAAAACCAGCTTCCACGATTCCCCCGATTCAATCATGTATTGATCCGAACCTTTTTCCACAGACACATTGCCTTCAAGTCGCTGACTTGTGTGACCCTGTGGGACTAACTAATACGATTGTGATCGAACTATTCGATTGCTAATTAAGTGGACTTCTAGCAGAGTTATTAATTATGAAATTAACTTAGCTAGAGTACTTTGACGAAATTGAACATTATCGTGACATTCCCAACTATGCATGCACTAGGTCTTCTAGACTCTAGACTCTTTTGTATGATGAACTTATGCATGAATGTTGACTTTATGTGTGACCTCTTGATGCAATGCGACCTTAATGTGCGATGCACGTGAATCTATATGCAGACAAGCCTCGATGTCCATACTCGAACGATAACTCCCTAAGTGTCAAAGCAACCTTAGGTGCAATTTCAAGAAAAGGCAAGATAGGTGAGGCTTATGATGAGGCTTGATGATGAAGGCATTATCCTGGACGATCTCTTGTCATCTTGCTCCCTCACCCTCTTCTTTTTTTCCTTTCATTTTTTTTATATTTTAAATCTCAGACGCGTGAGATGACAAATGTGATGAACGGAAGGGTATATGATAGTGACGACAGATGGATATGTCAAACTTGGATTTAAAAAGGCTAGTGAATGGCTGATGGAGCTTTTCAACTCAAGTTAAGAGTGCATGGACGCTCATGTTCGTTAAGCACTTTATCTGTGTATGGAAAAACCTGTGCTGGGAGAGTAAACTCCATTTAGGCCGTCCATATCTCGAAGCATGCCAACAAAAAAAAAAGGAATAAAAAAGAAAAAAAAAGAAGAAAGGAAAAAAAAGAAAAAAAAAGAGGGTGAGGAACCGGAGATGGAGTTAATAGTCATGCACATTGAAAAAACCGTTCATAAACCTTCTGAATTGTTCTCAAGCCTTGCGCCTCAAGCCTTCACATCGTTATTACACCCATAAACCTTGCAAAACTTTTGAGCCTTCCTAGCCATCGTCAAGCCTACCTCACCAAGCCCTCCTCGAGGCACCAATACTTTGAAGTTGCACCTTATGAACTACGATTGGCCTGATTCCACATCGGATACGTAGGAGAATGTTCAGGCCCGATTTTAGGCCTAAATAATGCCTTTCGACTTGATATTTTGGCTCGATTCCGAGTCTTTTCTATAGTTTTTACTCGCTTTTTAGTTCTTTTGTAGGTTTTTCGCATTTAAGGAGCAAAACAAGGCAAAGGAACTATTTCGGGGCTTTTTAGGGGTATTTTGGAGAATTCCGAGTGATTCCCCGAGCCTAGCCGAGCCGAGAACCGAGGCGGAGTCGACCCGGGAACCTTTTCCCCATTTTTGAAGCAGAACAGGATCGTAGCACCCACTACAGCCTTTGTAGCGAGCACCACAGCCCTGAAGAAGAGAAGGGAAGAGATGGACCAGACGATGGTCACACCCGCGACCCTGCTGGTGACACCCCCGAAGGCAGACAAGGAAGCTCCGGTAGGGGCAGCTCGCGCCCGCGACGCAGAATGTCGCGCCTACCACATAGAAGATCACGCCCGCTACATTGTGGCTAGCGCCCGTGACAGCAGCCTAGGTTACTCCGGCCAGAACATTGTCGCGCCCACGACCGGCAGTGTCACACCCGCGACCTCACGTAAACTCTGATCGCCTGGCCCTGCTTCGCTGTGTCGTGCCCGCGACGGTGCTGAACTGCGCATTATTCTACGACTTGAACGATAGCGTTTTAAGCAACTTCTTTGCTTTGTTTATAAACCCTAAGTGTCGAGAGCTTTAGGGAGGGAGGGTTAGGCAGGAGGATCTAGATCTAAGTTAGGTTTTACCTAGCTCTTAGGTTGTAATTAGGGTTTAATTAGTGAGTGATTAGTGAGATTTCCACTTAGATTGTTACTTTGATTTGGGTTTTGTATTGAAGATTATTGAAGCATCTCTTCTCTTGTTCATCCTTGTTCATTACTTCTTTGTTAGGTGATTTCCTTCCTTAATCTACTTTCCTTTGTTATTTACTTATTATTTTGCTTAATCTCTTGTTGATTGCCTTGATTACCTTGTTTTGATTGTTTCCTTGTTATTGCTTTTGTGGATGCTAGAAATCATTTTTAGGATTGGTTTTGTTGATTCTAGTTTGATTGTTGTGATGAGTAGTTGTTAGAAACCCTATGGATTAGGGGGTAATTAAGGGTGTGAATGGGTAATTAGGAATGGTTAGCAATTTTAGAGAGTAATTAGCGGAAATCACTTTCCCACTCCAATCCTTCCCTCAAGTGGGGTGTATTCGGGTCCGATAGCTCCCAAATACATCAAACACTTGTCATGGAAGGTTGGAGATGGGATGGTTAATGCTCACCCACGAAAGTGGAAGGAGGTTAGCTAGGGAATTTCGTTTCATTAACCCTCCGGGTTCGTGGTGGACTTTGAGGAAATTAATCCGGACTATCTTTGAAAGAGGAAGCCCGGTGGGTATTTTCTAACGGAATAGCCACTTGATTTTCCCCTCTTGTTGCTCTCTTGTTGCAAAACCCGTCTCCTTGTTCCCATTTGCATCCCGAAAAGCCTCTGAAACCCATTTGCCCTTTGACCTAACCTTAGTTTCTTTGTTTCTTCGTTCTTGCTTAAATTAGTTACCTTACCCTCACCTTTTGCAACCTTAGCGATCTAGACCCGTTCTTAACCAATACCTTTAGCCAAGGTCCCTTGCTCCTCGAGGAAGAACGAAAAATATCGGGTTATACAAACCATACGTTACAGAGAACCTATTTGAGACTCGACCGCTACAATTTGCCTTAAAGGAGCATCCTTAGTCACAAATTTTGGTCTTTAAGGAAAATTAGAGAGGCTAGCTCGGAACCTCGAGCTAGGCAAAAAAAGAGAAAGAGAAGAAAAGAGGCTACTTGGAATCCCAGGCTAGGCAAAAGGAGAGCGAGAGAATAAGAGAGGCTAGCCTGAAAACCCATCAGGACAGGTTAGGCAAAAGGAGAGTAAACCCTAGATTTTGAAGTTTTTCCACAACTCTGCTATCATAGCCCTCAACCATCTTTCTGTTAGACTTGGATCACATTCACATCCGAATAGCCGATCATTTCTCTCCCTATGACACGAATCCATCTTGACCATTCCCTTACCTCTTTTTCTATGAGGTGACTTCATCCTTGCCAACCATCTAGTCTTAGCCGAAACATGGTCAACTATGACATGCCCATGTTTTACCTTCAAACCCTACTTTCCATCATCTCACTTTTCACCAAGTCCGACCATCATCAAACTTACCTTTTCTTTTGCCAAATCTTTTCATCATCCCGTACCACCTGAGCTTCGTTGACTCGATCATTAGTGCAAGTGCGAGATTTGACATTTCGAGCCCCGTTCTCAGCACACCTAAGCAAGGCCCATCCGCCAAGGACAAGAGATCAGCCATAACAATGGCTAATTGCAAACAACAAGAGTTCATCTGAGCTGAGGGCTCCCCTAGCTTTCACATAACCTGCATTGTGGCTCTAGCTATGAAAGCTAGAGGACAAGACAAGTCATCCAGGACAACGCCTTCATCATCAAGCCTCACCTATCTTGCCTTGTCCTGAAATTGCATGTCGAGTTGCTTTGTCACTTAGGTTTCTGTTTTCTTTTTATCTTTTTCTGTTTGGGGAAGCGAGATAGATCTCATAGCAAAAATAAAGCATGAATGCATTAGATCGTATAGAAAAAAGGGGTCACGATACAATGCATTAACAGAGTCTCCCATTAATAAAAATACAAAAATATGCATAATCTTAAAATAGAACAGTCTTACATAAATAAAAACATGAGTCTTGCATAGTCTGCAAGTGGAGCCTTCAATCAAACCACTTCAAGGAGCTTGAATCATCGCTGTCCTCAGCCATGTCGCCACCAGCATTCGAAGTTCCAGCATTTGAAGTGCCTGCAGTTCCGAAATAGGTGTCCCATGAATAATAATCGGGAGCAGTCGCAGGATCATAGCCTGTCAGGATCGGAAGTGGAAGAATTGGAGGCGTCAAGGGTATTGAAGGCACATGAGTAGGAGAAGGAGTGCCTCGTGGTTACTCCGGGATAGGAGATGGGTCTCTCGGAGGCAACGGCGGAGGAGACGGGTCCTTGGGCGGCGACGGCTCAAATGAGGGAGCTTCTAGCACAACAGAAGATATCGATGAAGGAGATGAACCAGGAGAGTCCTGCGAGGCCGCTAACTAAGAGTGCTCCGGAACATACCAACCGAAGGATGGAGTCGACCAAGTAGACTCAGTCACATGCTCGGGGGCTGGCCACCCGGAAGAAGTAAACCCTCCCAACCAGAAATGTTGAGGTGCTAGCCACCCCTGTAAACCGGTTGGCCACAAAGACCCTGCATCGGGCGTAGGCACGGGCCAACCCGCAAAATGTGTACCATAGTCCTACTACATGCCAAGATCACCCAAAGAAGGAGTGATGGGGTCTACAGGATACGAGGCAGCGTCATCTGCTAGGGCCTGAGCGCCAGGATACTGTTAGTGGAGTGGTTTGTAAGACCACGGTTTTATCGTTCTTCTACAGGGAGCTAGGGGCCTTAGCTGCAGCAAGTTGACTCTAGGTATGGTTTACGATCATGAAAGGATGATAGAATTTAGGGTAAAAATGGCACAAACACACTATGTTTAGTAAAAAAAGGTGAAACAATGGGTGTCGGGAGACTTTTGGGATGCAAACGGGAATGCGGAAATGGGTTTCGCAACAAGAGAGTAACGAGAAAGGGAAATCAAATGGTAATTCCATTAGAAAAATACCCACCGGGCTTCCTCTTTCAAGGATAGTCCGGATTAACTTCCCCAAAAATCCATCGACAGACCCAGGAAAGTTAATAGAACGGAATTTCCTAGTTAGTTTCTATTCGCTTTCGCGAACTAGAATACTAACTATCCTAATTCCTACCGTCCAACAAGCTTTGGATGTATTCGGGATGCTTTCCACCCAATTACATCCCACTTGAGGGAAGGATAGGATTAGGAAGTTGATTTCCTAACTAGTTACTCACTAATATTGCTAACCCAAACTTAATCACCCATTCACACCCTTAATATCTCCCTAACCCATTAAAGTTCTAGCCACTAAACATCCTAACTATCATGATAATAACATCAACAACTTCATTCATGCTTAATCGAGTAAACAAGATAACAACAAACACTCAACAACAACAACAATATCAAAAACAGAGATTAATAAATAAGCAATAAATTAGAGAGAGAGATTAAGAAATGCTCATGGATTGTGATGACAAGGAAGAAAACTTCAGAATAATCAAGCTCCAATGCTCCCAAGTTGAGAATGATCTTCAAACTTCCAATAATAATCAAGAGAATCCAATACAAGAACCAATAATCTCAGCAAAGATCTTCCTAAATCTCCCTAATCTAAGACTTAAAAAGGTGATAAAGAGTGCTAAAGTATCATAAAAGATAGATAAAAACTGCTGTTCCTCTCCCCCTTCTTTAAAATGATCTAAGTACATTAAATAGTAATCAAGGTTGTTACTCAAAACTCATCATTTTACACAACAGACAAAACTGGCCCGTAGGGGACCGTGGGCACGGTTAGGGCGACCGTGGCCACGGTCCTACGTAAGGCAGGCGATTTCTCCTCTTCGTTTCGCACCGTCGTGGGTACGGTCCCCAAGCACCGTGATCACGGTCAGGGCGATTAGGGCTGACAACTTTTCGCTCCTTCGCACCGCCGTGGCTACGGTCATGGGAGACCGTGGCCACGGTCTAGTTCGGCCAGCTTCTTCTTTGGGCAGGGTAGGATCCCACCGTGGCTACGGTCAGAGTGACCGTGACCACGGTCTATCTCGGTTGCAAAGCTTCTTCCTTAGGTCATGGCTCAATCACACCGTGGCTATGGTCATGGGAGACCGTGGCCACGGTGTCTCTCGGCCACAGTTTTCTTCAGGAGGCTCTTCAACCATTGCTTCCGCTTCCGCTGCCTTTCTTCATGACCGTCCCTTCTAATCCGCTGCCTTTGATACATCCAGGGCTCGTGGAATCTTAGGGAATCTCGGGATTCCCAAGATTGGTGCAAAATTGGCCCATTTAGAATCGTTTTGAGTGAAACCCTTCGGAAACTACAAAAGTAACTAAAACGCATTAAAAGTTATTAAAGCAACTGTGAAACAAGTCAAAAGCTTAAGGATTTAGACGGTATTTAGACACGAAATCTGGTCTAAACACCCCCCCACACTTAAACCTTTGCTCGTCCCGAGCAAAACGGAACGAAACAAAACTAACTAACACAAACTCCTCTGTCGTGGGAGAGAAACGAGTGCATTTAGCGTATGCACCAAGCCCTTTGAACCCCCCGGCAGCCTAGGTGGACGAGATGGACTCGTGAGGGTTTGTAGCGGCTGTACCCACAAAAGCCAAAGAAAAAGGAGAGAGGGAAAGTGAAAACAAAACCGAAGAAAACAAAAAGAACGACAAAGGGCTATGATTCACAAGATCTCGTAATCTAAACTAAGAAAACGCGATTAAACCTCCCAAAGTAACCGTTAGGAGCATCTCACAAACACCAAACTCAGAAAAAGGTCGATCTTGAAGGTTTTTTAACTCCCTACACCTTGTAACAGGCGAAACCCCGCAGCAAAAATATAACAAGGGTTTAACGGGAACCAAATTTGAAAACAACGAACAACCGAAAGGAGTGTTGCCCTCCCTCGCATTTGGTCGCCCTTGGCTTTGTGAGGGCCGTAGGTGATGCAAGGGGAGGCCCCGCTCTTTTTAGAAGCAAAATTTTTCTTTTCTTTCTTCCTTTTTCTCATTTTTCTTTCTTTTTGGTTTTTTTAAAAAATCGGTATTAGCCTTACTTTCGGGAATTGGACGACCCATATAAGGGGTATACCCTCCCAACACGGTCTTTTCCATACGCCTCTCCGTCGTAAAGCGATATAGGAGGAGGGTTAGGGTATCGATCTTGTACCACGAATACCGGGCCCGTGTAGGTTGGCTAAGTGTATGGTGGTTAATGTCTTCAGCGACACGCTCCACTTATTCAGGTTATTAAATCTTAAGAAAGCTTTCTTCTTTCTTTTTCCTTTTTCTTTCTTTTCTTTTCTTTTTGCACTTTTTGCTTTTGCTAAACGAGAAACAAAAACAAACTCAGACACAAGCCCTTAGAATCTCCGGGTTCCCAACAAAGTGAGAAAGGAACGGGAGTCTCACAAGACACTTAATGAAGGGAGTCTATTTAGGATAAGTCTCGACTAGACCCCAAGTTAGGATTGAAAATGCTCCAACCGATTACTTTTAGAAGGAAATTTAAGAACGACTTCTCAACTTCGAACACGAGATCTAGGAAACAAAGCAAAGCAAAAACAAAACGAAAAGAAAAACGAGAAGGTTTTCACTCCCTTTTTTCTCCATTTTTACACAAAAATTTTTAAAAATTAAGCAAAAACTAGTAAAACTAGGAAACAAAGAACGAAACGACTAGGTGATCTACCCTTAAAATAGAATATCCCCCCCCCCCCCACACACTTAAAACTCCACAATGTCCTCATTGTAGGAAAGTGTCACATGAAAAGGGTAGAGAACCTACAAAACACAAACAAACAATAAACAACTAGCAGGTAGAAATGGTGGCGACCCGAGCCCACACGGCTCCAACAGCAATAGATATCCCAACACAGACACTCATAGGGGTTCGCCACCCAAAAGAAAACCAAGCATGCGACGGATCATGATAAGAATTCACATACTAAGAGTAAGGTGGAAAGATATTACCTCAAGCTCTTCATAAGCGTTGAAAATAGCGATCCGAAGTCGTCGTTCAAGAGAGTCGGAACAATGTTAGAGTAAAAGACGACTTTATAACTATAGAAGTCGCATGCGAGGCCAAAAGCAAAAGGAAGGAAAAACTAACTTAAAAGATTATGAAAAGAAATGAAAAGATGAAAAACAAAAAAAAAAATGAACAATATATACATTGCCAATAACTTACCTTATCCCCGAATCTCACTCATTGAGGCGGGAAATAAGGGTGAAACTCGATACGCACTAATCGAAATAACTACATCATTGCATTCATCACAAAAACCATTCGGTTACATTCATCAATGCCTAAAATACAAGCGAGAAATGCTTAAACAACAGTCCAGCTCACCAAAAAAACAACCGACAAACAGCCATCAAACAACCAACCAACAACCTGATCATGCATGACAAACACACAAGAAAAGGGAAAAAAAAACCCGAGCAACCCAGCCGAACAATCCCCAAAATATGCGAGCTCATGCCAAAAGAAATTGAGAGACCAACAATCCAAAACCACCAGACATCGCAACTCGAAAACCCCGAAGAAGCACTCCCCCACACTTATACTTCACAAAAATAAAGTAAATAGTCAATGATAAAGGTCGGGTGGGGGTGGGGTGCTTACAAACGGTCCTCAAGCGGACCCTCCTGGCGGAGGACGGGGTTGTGGTGGAAAGAAGGATGGGTAATAGGGATTCACATAGTCAGGAGGTGCTGGGAAACGACCCTCAACAGTGAAATGATGGAAACTCCAATCACGTATGAAGCGGTTTTGCTGGCGGAGGTACTCTTCGTGGTGCTGCAGGTGTCGTTGGATGTTCGCAAGCTGGTTTTGTTGATCCTCTAGCATCTTCACCTGGGAGCGGAGAAGTTTGTTCTGCTCACGAATCTCGATACTCAAGCCTTTGATTTCAGAAGTGATTTGGTCCAGATCGCCATGCCGTGCCGAACTCTCTGGCATCTTCTCATGGGTATTCTGCTCAAACTCTTGCAATAAACTAGAAATGGGGATAGGTGCACCGCCAATTATCCGCGGCCAACAATAAAATTGCCCGCACGACCAATTTTCATTATTTGCAATATCGAGCCATTATTCGGCATGAGTTGGGTCGAGAGGAATGCGGATTTTCCGATCGCCATAACCATGATGGTAGACGGTGCGTGAATGACGCTCAGAGTCTATCTCCATTTCGATCAACAGCTCCTTATCAATGGCGATAGGGACGTAACGTGGCTTCCATAGTCCCAGGTAATCACCTAACCCTTGCTTCCGGAGGAAGTGGCAAATTATATGGCCCATTCCAAGGTTGGTGAAGTTATCAGATATACTCATCTCCCCTAACCAATGTAGGATGCAAGAGCCTAATTTCACTCGTTTCCCCTTTAAAGTATTGTAAATTATGAAGAGATCGTCCAGACGAACATGTGATCATTCCTCATCTCGCCCAAACACTGAATTAGCAATCACCAAATGGAATAACCGGACAGCGGGATTACAAAAATCCTGTGCTCGAGATTCCTTGGGGCAGTAAAACTTCGCCTGACCTTCTTCGGAGTCGACGGGTGCTCTTCTCCAACAAGTTAACCTTTTCCACACTTCTTGTACATCGAATTCCTCACTCTCCCAGAAGTATACTGTTGGGAATGTCCCGACAATGTTCGATACACACGGAGATTAAACCAAAGTAATATAGTAATTATATGTCTTGCTAGAGACCTCTATAATTAGTAATTAAATATGTTTAATTACAACTATATTATTTGGTCCTACTGGGTCACACAAGTCAGTGCCCTGGAACAATGTATGTAACCTAAATGATATTGTATCAGGTTTAGAAAAGTTGGAAACTGATTTATGTGAAAAATCAGCCCAACACGGACCGAATTGGGGTCAACACGGTCCGTGTTGACCCAACACGGTCCGTGTTGGGACACCACGGTCCGTGTTGACCGTGGGCCGAATGTTTGGACTTTCTGGAGTCCAACACGGACCGTGTTGTTTCGACACGGACCGTGTTGAGCCCAGAAATCGCGCCGTTGCTCTTTTCGGCCCTTTAGGGTTTTGAACCCTATCCCTAGGTTTTCTAAACACTATATAAAGGGGTCTCTGGGAGAGATTATTCCACCAATCGCGCCTTCGACTCTTAGAGATACGGTGATTTCTGAGTTCCTCTCTTTTAGTTTGCGATTCTAGTTTGAAACACTATTAGTTTCTGAAACAATCTCATACATCTTAGATTGAAATTCGTCTCGATCAGGTCGGTCTAGCAATCGGGTTCGAGTGTCTTGCGTGGACTTTTCGATGAGGTTTCATCGTTGGAATCTGGAAGGTCAACCTCTTCTTCAGCAGGAATTAGCGATCAGGTATAATTACTGAAGCCTCTGCAATTGTGTTGATTAATTGTTTATAACTGTTATAATATTCCACCAATTAATCTGTATCTGTTTAGGAAATAGACAACCTAAAACCTAACAGTGGTATCAGAGCCACCAATTGCATGCTAAAGTATTGTACTTGTATTCATAATTAATTTTGTCAATAGTTGAATTATATTATGAATATGCTAGACTAGATTTATGCCTAAAATTTTGAATCTTTATGAAAGTTTTAATCTTTAATGTTTATGATAGTAAATCTGAAAATTTTTATTGTAAAATTTCATGTTTTGCTATTGCTTATTTCTTATTGCCTTTAATTAATCGATTTCATGTTTGTTTAATTAATAAATATAACATGAACTCGATTTAATTTTGAATGTTTTAGAAGCAATCATGTTTAATGTTGTTAAATAGTAGGCAATGCATGAAATAGGTTTAAATTCGCAAAATAGGGTTTTGTAGAATTAATTTTCTGATTTAGTTTATTTACCGTAAACATGAAAATCGAAATAAACTATCAAACGAACTCGAAAATTTTTGAAATTTTTACAGTAGCATGTTAGATGAACCTACTGTATGGGAAAATTTTAAAATTTGATTTTAAACTTATCGGACTGTTGTTATTTGTTTTTCCTCTTAAATGGAGAATTAAAATGTTTAATTCCCTAAAATTTTACAATCTTTTGAAAATTGTTAAAATTCTGGAAAATATTCATATTGGGTTATTAGATAACGCTGTGATGTGAAATCTTTAAAATTCGATAAGTTACGATAGTTTTATTTAAGTTTTTCATTTACGAAATTAACCGAAACTTGGAAGCAACACGGACCGTGTTGGATCAACACGGACCGTGTTGCCAGCAGTTTTGGTGAATTCGTAATTTTAGGGCTTGTAATTAATTTTAGAAATTAATTATTAAATCCTATTACTACTAAGTCAGATAATAGGCATAAAATCTATTACTTTGTAAAGTTTAGGAAACTTGCAAATATTTTTGAAAGATATAGTATCTTTTAGACTCCTTGATTTTAGGAAAATTCAAGTATTTTGTATGTGTAGGTATAAAATCCTAAATCTGTTTAGGTAACTAAGATAAAATTTGGATTTTATTTACTTTATTAGTCATGCAAACCTTTTAGGAAATTTTATTAGTATTTATTTCCTTATGTGTTATATTGCAATTATTTATATGCCTTTATAATTTGTTATTTAAGCATGTGTTTTTTGCAATATTACATGTTTGCATGTGCTTCTAGTATGGCCATAGATAGTCGGTTTTACCGGTCTGTGTATCGGGTTGGGTGAAATACGGTCTGCGTACCGTCTTTAAATTAAATTTAAAATTTCAGTTAAGTTTATTTCTCAATTGTGAGGTCCAAATTGTAAATTGGTTGTATTTGGAGACATCAAATTGAGTGGGAGCCCAACAGCAATGGAGGTGGTGATTCGAGTGGGAGCCTATCCAATGGAGTTGCATGACCCAAGAAGGCTTTCTTGAAGACTATCAAGGCTTAGTTAAATTAGTTGATTGAGTCTAGGTGGCCATACTAGGGGTTTTTACTTATGCTTTAATTTTGTTATTGCATGTTTTATTATGCCTTTTATGCTTTTCGAAAGAGTTCACCTAGAATTGCATGCTTAGGATAATAAAACCTACTCTCATAATTGAATTATTGCTCAACCTATCGAAACACCACTTAGATGGATAAATAAAGAAAGCCAAAGCGAATTATTTCTCCATCATTAATAAGTAGGGTGGGAGCTAGGTCAATTCAAATTGGCTATCAAAATAGTTTTGGGCCAAGAGCAGAGGAAGAGAAATATTATATTCGATACAAATTTCTTGCCAAGAGTCATTTTTGAATGATCGATCATAAGATGATCCACCAAAGACAACATGTGACCAAGTTTTGTTGGGCCAAAGTCCACTTGAAGCCATGGGTCTTGTGGGTCTTGGTTAAATTAAAACACTAAGTGAGAGTTGATAAAGTGTTTTGATTTGAAATTAAAATTAGTTTAATTTCTTTTGATGAATAAAATGAACCAACTTGTCTCGTAGAATTGTTTATGTCTTTTCACTCACCACTAAAAAAAAAATATTGTTTTCTCCTTAAGAAAGAGAAAAACAATTAACACCAATTCCTTAATTGGCATTGCCATCGCAAGATTGTCTTGAGGGCAAATTAAAAGAAATATGTCTTTGATATAACATTGAGCTAGGCATCAATATTAAGAGGTCAATCAAGCCAAATGAATACATGTAATGTCATAGTATTCATACAACTTTAACTTCAAAATGTTTGAAGATTAGAGGAATGATTTCAATATTACCAACTCAAAAACAAGTTTATCGAACTAGTTAGAGTTGACAAATATGAAACCAATAACCAGATAGTCTCGGTTAAAGGCCAATTGATGGCACTCATGTTCTGAAATAATTTGACTATTTTAAAACATGAGAAACCTTAGATCCCCTTTAGCCAAAAGATTGGCGACCAAAGATAGTCTTTTAGTCAAAGGGAAACTAAAGATTTAAGAAATCTATCAAAGACAAGAAGTCAAAGGAAAGGTAAGGACAAGCGATTTGTACATACCCAACCAATGACAGCAATCGGTTAACAACCAGATCATGTATGACACTGGGTGCGTGAATAACTATAAGGAAGACTTGAGATATGATTTCAATTCTAGGCAAATGCGTATATGATACACACTACCCTTATTAAACCCACTTTGAGTGTAAGATACCGGCTGTGAAACTCGCATTTATGCAAATGTGCAGTATCTACAGCAAAGTAGATGTGTTTTGAAGGATGTGAGTCTGCCTACATATAGGAACATACAATTAGTTGTAGTTCCTTATGAAGAGTTGGTTGTTTATCCATTTCCTCAAGACTTATAAGAGAAATATATAGGTGATTCTATGTTCTCATTATAAGTGTTTCTTACTCTCAATTAGAGAGAGAGAGGATCTCGGATAAACACACCAACACATCGAAACCAAAAGGTTTAAAAGGAATAACCCTTGTTCAAACATAAAACTTGTAACTATCTATTAAGTCATGCAAATCGGAGCGCATTGAGCGCGCCACATAGACTTTTGAATGATAAGACTTTGAAACATGTGATGTCTGCAAAGCATGTACCTTTTTACAAGAAAGGGTGAACGTGCAACAAACACTCATGCATATGGATGTATGTAGCCCAATTGAGCACAAGTACAAGAGATTGATTACTTCAAATCTTCAAAGATGAATAAAATAACACATGGTGATTCATGTCTATGAGATTCATCCAAGTGGAATGTTGAAATAGTTTGAAGATTTCCAAAATGAAGTAGTCTTGGCGAAACAATGAGAGCACCTAGATAAGATCGAAAGGATGCTAATGGTTGAGACAAGAGTTTGAACAAATGACTCAAATGAAACATAATTATGGCACTATAAGCTTAAGTCATATTAATCGAAATGTATTGAAACCGTAGTGCGAGATTTTGGAAAACCTAAACTTTGAAAAGTTCAATGTTTGCAAAGCATGTCTGATGAGTAAGATGACTAAAATCACCTCTTATTGGAATTGGTGAACAAGCTAATGACTTATTAGGATGCATACATACTGATGTACGTGGGCCTATGAGCACTAGTGCTAAAAGAAGGTTTGTTATACATTTCATCACTTTCAGTGACGATTTTTAGTAGATATGGGTATATCAACTTAATACGCCACAAGTCCAAATCATTTGAAATGTTCAAAGATTTTCAAAGTGAAGTACAAAACCAACTTGGTAAGAAAATCAAAAACCCTTCAATTAGATTGAGGAGGTGAGAATTTGAGCCAACGATTTCATTGACCATTTCAGAGAATATGAAATTGTTTCATGACTCTCTCCTCTAAGAATACGACATCTCAATGACGTATCTAAGGCGAGAATCACACCTTATTAGATATGGTGTGATCAATGATGGTTGAGTCAACATTGCGATTACCTTTTGGGGATACGCAATTAACCATAGTTGTAATTCTTGAATAAAGATTATCGGAAGCATTAGGAGAAGAGAGGTTCTTGAACCATCTTACGAAAGAAAGGAGTATCACTTCTACAAATCTGTTGTAGAGAAAAGTGTTTGTGTCTCAAAATACTTTCTTCTTAGAGAACATGTTATTCTCTAAAAGAAAGAGTGGGAGATTTTGAACTTACCGAAGTTCGAGAGACACAAAACACTATAATCATCACATAAAACTCACTACTTGATCCTAGTTCAAATTTTCCGACAAATAGGAAAATTAAGAACAAGGTTGAGGCGATTGAAGTTTCTCAAAATGTTGAGGAGAGGATGTCATGAACATTACTCCAAGCAAGGTCAGTAAACAACTCAACACCACAAAGATATCGATCTTCTATGGATGAACGTGAGATGTTACTTTTAGAAAGTAATGACTCTACCTACATCAAAGAAGCTTTAAGTAAATCAAGATTCCATGCAACCAAGTCTAAAATGGATTCCATGTATTCAACTAAGTTTAGAACTTGGTTGATTTGTCTGAAGGTGTGAGCCATCAGGCATATGAGGGTTTTAAGGCAAAACATGGGTTCATTATGGTAGACATCAAGACTGACTTCAAAATTAGATTTTGAAGAAAGGTGTGTACTTGACACAACTGAGTGGTCTTTTGTTGGAATACTTATAAACTTCAAGAGACCATCTGTGGTCTTAAGGAAGCTTCTAGGAGTTGGAATCATTGACCTTCTTGACTGTGGATATCAAAAAGGTAAGACATACAGGTAAGAGCCAAAGATAATATTGTGTTTACAAGAAGTTCAATGGGAGCAATGCATTTTCTGATATTGTATGTGATTGACATACTGCCTACTAAGAAGAATATTCCAATGTTGCTTCTACTGAGGTTGACTTGGAAATAATTTTCAAAGTGAAGGATTGGTGGGGCTAAGAATTTTATCGGAGACTAGATCTATAATGATATATTAAAGATTTTGATTGTTTGAATCAAAGTTAACTAGGTGTTGAATAAGTTCAACTCACTTCCAGAATGGATTAATTTCCAAAATCATGGCATATCCTTACGGAATTTGATTGTCTCAAAATAATCAGAAGTTCTAAAGAGGATGAGACATGTAACTCATGCTCAGGCGTGAGATTAATGTATGCCATGAGATGTTCAAAGTCCAACATAACATATACATTGTATATGTATAAGCAAAACTAAGGATGTGTCCTAAGTCTAAAGTGGTTGATAAAAGCTAAGTGTGAAGAGTTGCATTGATGCTACACTCATGCAGAGAAATATGATTATCTGAAAGGTCAGAGAAAAATTATACGATCTGTATTGAGTGGTATTGAGGTGAACTGGAAGAAGTTCCTAACATGACATGCGGTTAATTCTACAAATAAGACAAGTATGACACAACTTTAGAAGTTGTGGCAGAAATTGTTAGGATTGCGAAGTTCGTTTAGAACTGGGTGATGTTTCTAGCCTTGCGAGAGAAATGGAGCCTTATTGAAAGGAGCCATCACTCAAGCAAAGGAACTGAAGCTCACTATGAATCCAAACATGTGTTCCGGAAATATCTTCCTATATGAAAGGTCATTAGTGAGATGGTATATGTACGAGGTTCATTGCAAGTATTATGTACTAAACCCCTGTTGTAGTTAGAGCATGATAGTCATGCATGGGCAACATGTATTAAACACATTCCGGAATATTAACAAGTAAAATTTATGAATTATGACCTTGTTGATTCATCATTGAGAATAAGATTCCAAAATTTACATCAATTGTGGTTTAGAATTATGTAAATGTCCAAAAAGGTTAGCGCATTCAAAATGGGAAATTGGATGAGGTTCGATTTCTGAAACCCCATTAGTGAACTTGATAACGCTAGTCTTGGTCGATAGTCGACCTGGTTCCTAATTGTATTATCACGTAGGAACAGTGATAATATCAACACAATTAGCATGTAGGATTGAGGTGATGATCAAGTTTCGTGATCATAGTGATGTGATGACATCATAAATCAATCACATGGGTACTGTTGAGAACAACTACCGAACTGACCCGCAGTGGGAGCTCTTTAAGTTGGGAATGTCATAAGATCTCTCACTACTCAAAATTCCTAAATCCTGAGTTCAATACATAGACTACATGGTCTGCTGTGACTTTGGAGCGCGTCAAACGTCTTTCGTAACAGTAGGCTATAAAGGCGATTATGCGGGTTCTGATTGGATCATGTGAGAATGTGTCTGAACAAGATGGCATTGTCCTCCCTATTAGGGACAGTTGTCTCGTTGGCCACTCGGTGAGATTGGACTGAAAATGCTTGGCCGAGCTCAGTTGAATCAATAGTTGATCATCTGTTTTTTCAAAGTCTAAACTCGGAGATCGAGGAACGTTTCGGACCTTACATAAGGACGACATCAGCTTACCTTATCCGAACTAGAGACAGTAAGTGACAAGGGAATTCAAGGAATCGAACACTTGTGGGACAAGTGGGAGATTGTTGGGAATGTCCCGACAATGTTCGATACACACGAAGATTAAACCAAAGTAATATAGTAATTATATGTCTTGCTAGAGACCTCTATAATTAGTAATTAAATATGTTTAATTACAACTATATTATTTGGTCCTACTGGGTCATACAAGTCAGTGCCCTGGAACAATGTATGTAACTTAAATGATATTGTATCAGGTTTAGAAAAGTTGGAAACTGATTTATGTGAAAAATCAGCCCAACACGGACCGAATTGGGGTCAACACGGTCCGTGTTGACCCAACATGGTCCGTGTTGGGACACCACGGTCCGTGTTGACCGTGGGCCGAATGTTTGAACTTTCTGGAGTCCAACACGGACCGTGTTGTTTCGACATGGACCGTGTTGAGCCCAGAAATCGCGCCGTTGCTCTTTTCGGCCCTTTAGGGTTTTGAACCCTATCCTTAGGTTTTCTAAACACTATATAAAGGGGTCTCTGGGAGAGATTATTCCACACCAACTGCCTTCGACTCTTAGAGAGATACCAGGGTGATTTCCTGAGTTCCTCTCTCTTTTAGTTTGCAGTTCTAGTTTCAGGAAACACTATTAGTTTCCTGAAACAATCTCACATACATCTTAGATTGAGATTCGTCTCGATCGGGTCGATCTAGCAATCGGGTTCTGAGTGCGTGGACTTTTCGAGAGGTTTTCGTTGGAATCTGGAAGGTCAACCTCTTCTTCAGCAGGAATTAGCGATCAGGTATAATTACTGAAGCCTCTGCAATTGTGTTGATTAATTGTTTATAACTGTTATAATATTCCGCCAATTAATCTGTATCTGGTTAGGAAATAGACAACCTAAAACCTAACATATACCCCGTCCTCTGGTAATTCCAAAGCTTGGCAAAACTCTTGAACAGAACATTCCATCTCCCTATCACCCACTCTATAGCTGAAAATGGCCTCAGGGTACCGATCACTAAAGACTTGAAGTGAACTCATGAATTCAAGTACGGCCTGGTCTATAATTGGTTCCTTGATATTGAGAAGTGCTTCCCAGCCAAGTACCTGAGCGAGAGTGTCGAAACTGGACCGACAGTAAAGAGTGTTGATTGTCTCATCACAGAGAATCTTTGGAGCTTAGATGTGTCGCTCTTGGAGTTCAGCATAGCGAGTCTTGTGCAGTTCATCACGGAAATTAACCTTGGCACAGGGACAACTTTTTATGAACGAAGCTGGTTGAGTCCGTCTCGATCCGAGGGAAGATGGTAGCTGTGATGGTGATGGAGGGAGCTTTCTAGGTCGACCCCTTTTTGGTTTCATCATTCTAATGTTCAACACCCAAAAACCCTAGATCTAGGCAGAGAAAAATGCACACAACAACCAAAATCAACTAGGAAAACGAATTTGGATGCATCAACAAACAAGGAATACCTGAGATGAGGACTTTGAGAGCTTCCTCTGAGCGATTCGAGCCCCACAAGGAACAAAGAGCCAAGAACCTTGCTTTAATTGAGCCGGAAATGGCGAACTTCAGCACCTAGGGCACGAAATGGAGAAGAAAGGTGGGAGAAATGAAGGAATCGGTGAGAGATTTGGCAAATTTTGGAAGAGAGTTCGAATATTAGGGTTTGGGGAGGGTTTTCGAAGGTGAGAGTGAGGAAGAATGTGAGAGGGAAATGAGGGGGAAATGATATGGAACCCCCGACATATCGCAGGTTTTCGACAGACCGTGGCCACGGTTAATTGGACCGTGGGCACGGTCTGATTCGGGTGAGGGAAAAAGAAGGGAAAAAGCAGGGCGGAGACCGTAGCTGCGGTAAACTTCACCGTGGGCACGGTCATGATCGGGACCAAAATTTCCAACAGTCATGCTGCGATGAGACCGTGGGCACGGTGTCTTCAACCGTGGGCACGGTGGTCTTCGGATTGGCTAAACTGGGACCAACTTTGAGTATGCTGGTCGTGGTTGCGGTGACTCCGCCTTCGGTTCATCTCCAGCATCTACAAGGCTCAAAAACTTGGAGAAAAATTGTTAAGTCCTAAAATCTACCCTCTTGTCATCCACTCCCTTTTCTTTCTCGGTCAATTTCCATTCAAGGACTCTCTCCAATCGCTCAAAAACATTTTCAAACCCCGACTTCATAGAATCACTCACGATTTTTTTTTCGTTTTTTAAAGTGAAACAAAGGAAGAAGAAAAGCACTAAAATAAAGGAAATAAAAATGAAAGAACTAAAAATTGAAAGAAAACACTAAAAGAGGGGAAATAGTTCATACCTTTCCCGGGTGCTTGTTTTGTAGGTCCTAGCTCGACCTTTTCGAATGCTTTTCAATTTCCAAAATCCGCGAGGTATGTCACAACTGTCCCGACATATTCCTCGCCCATGATGTATGGTTTGAGTTTCGATGAGTTTGCTTTGAAACACTTCCCTTGGGCATCTTTCAATTCAATTACTCCGGCGGAAAGAATTCTCACTATTTCGAATGGTCCGGACCACCGTGATCTCAATTTCCCAGAGAACAACTTCAGCTTTGAATTGAAGATGAGGACCCTATCGCCTACCACAAACTCACGTCGGTTCAACCTCTTGTCATGCCATGCCTTCGTTCTTTCCTTGTAGATCTTGTTGTTATCATATGCATGACGCCTCAACTCCTCAAGTTCTTCTAATTGAAATAACCGACTACCTCCAGTACTTGAGATCAAGTTCAACTTCTTAATTGCCCACATGGTTTTGTGCTCAAGTTCTATGGGAAGTGACATGCCTTCCGTAGACAAGGCGGTGAGAGCGGTGCCAATCGGTGTCTTGAAAGCGGTGCGGTATGCCCACAAAACTTCATCCATTTTTACGCGATCTTTCCTTGAAGAGTTAACCGTCTTCTCTAAGATCTCCTTGATGGCACGGTTTGAGATTTCCACTTGACCTTGTGTTTGTGGATGGTAAGGAAGTCCCTTCTTATGCTTGATGTCGTACTTCTCTAAGAGAGACTCGAATCTCTTTTCGATGAAATGGGAACCGTTGTCACTAATGATGACCCGTGGAATGCCAAATCTTGGGAATAGGGTATTTTTCAAGAATTTTGAAACGAATTTCCCATCACATCTTACACATGGTATGGCCTCGACCCACTTTGTGACATAGTCTACCGCCACTAGGATGTGTTGGAAACCCCTTGACGACGGGAAAGGACCCATGAAGTCCAATCCCCATACATCGAAAGCTTCCACCTCAAGAATATAGTTCAACGGCGCTTCATTCTTCCGGGAGATGTTACCGGACCTTTGACACTTGTCACATTGCTTGACATGCAGATGGGCGTCACGAAAAAGAGTCGGCCACCAATAGCCGGTTTGTAAAACCCTTGCCGCCGTCTTTTGGGGGCCACTGTGACCTCCCACCGGAAATTCATGACAATGGGTCAAAATAGATTGCACTTCACTCTCGGGAATACACCGCCGGTACATCCCGTCATTTCCAAGACGGAAAAGGAAAGGATCATCCCAAAAGTAATGCTTCATGTCGTGGAGGAATTTCTTTCTTTGATGATGGTTCAAGTGTTGAGGGATCACTTCGCTCGCCAAATAATTCACAATATCCGCATACCAAGGATGCGAGTTGATAGCCAAGAGTCGCTCATCCGGGAAAGCGTCTACAATCGGTTGGGTGTCTTCTGAGTCGACAAGAATCCTCAAAAGGTGATCGGCAACGACATTCTTTGTGCCCGCCTTATCGCGGATTTCCAAATCAAATTCTTGCATAAGCAAGACCCACGGTATAAGTCTCGGTTTTGTCTCCTTCTTTCCCATCAAGTATTTGATAGCGGCATGATCCGTGTAGACTACCACCTTAGAGAACATGAGGTATTGCCGGAATTTGTTGAGCGCAAAAACTATCGCCAAAAGCTCCTTTTCCGTGGTAGTGTAGTTCCTTTGGGCGCTATCAAGCGCATGGCTTGCGTAATAGATGACCCTTGGCTTCTTGTCTACTGTTTGGGTCAAACACGCTCCTCTGGCCGAAATCGCTCGCGTCGGCCATAATCTCAAAGGGTAGCGTCCAATCCGGAGGTTGAACAACCGGAGCGGAAATCAAAGCCTGCTTCAACCTATAAAACGACTCAAGGCACTCATCAGTGAAAATGAAAGGGGCATCTTTGCACAAGAGGTCAGTTAGAGGTCGAGCAATTTTTGAAAAATCTTTGAAGAACCGGCGATAAAAGTCGGCATGGCCAAGGAAACTACGCACCTTAACTAAGGCGGGGTGGTAGGCGCTCTATACCCTCAACTTTGGCCTTATCTACTTCGATGCCCTTAGAAGAAATTAAATGACCCAGAACGATACCTTGTTCCACCATGAAGTGGCATTTCTCCCAATTCAGAACTAGATCCACTTCCTCACAACGACTTAACACTTTCTCCAAATTTAGCAAACAGTCATCGAAAGAATTACTGTACACAGAAAAATCATCTATAAAGACTTCCATGCATTGTTCAATAAAATCACTAAAAATAGCCATCATACAACGTTGAAAAGTCCCAGGGGCATTACATAAACCAAATGGCATGCGACGATAAGCAAATGTCCCATATGGGCAAGTGAAGGTGGTTTTTTCTTGATGAGAGGGGTGGATTGGAATTTGAAAGAAACCCGAGTACCCATCCAAAAAGCAAAAATGCGAATGACCCGCCAACCGTTCTAACATCTGGTCAATAAAGGGAAGGGGGAAATGGTCCTTCTTTGTTACTTTGTTTAATTGGCGGTAATCAATACACATCCGCCAACCGGTGACGATCCGGGTATTAAATAGTTCTTTCTTGTCATTTTCAATTACGGTCAATCCACCCTTCTTGGGCACACACTGAACCGGGCTTACCCATTCGCTATTTGCGATGGGGAAGATGATCCCAGAAGCTAGCAACTTTACTACCTCCTTTTTAACCACTCCTTTTTAACTATCATGATAATAACATCAACAACTTCATTCATGCTTAATCGAGTAAACAAGATAACAACAAACACTCAACAACAACAACAATATCAAAAACAGAGATTAATAAATAAGCAATAAATTAGAGAGAGAGATTAAGAAATGCTCATGGATTGTGATGACAAGGAAGAAAACTTCAGAATAATCAAGCTCCAATGCTCCCAAGTTGAGAATGATCTTCAAACTTCCAATAATAATCAAGAGAATCCAATACAAGAACCAATAATCTCAGCAAAGATCTTCCTAAATCTCCCTAATCCAAGACTTAAAAAGGTGATAAAGAGTGCTAAAGTATCATAAAAGATAGATAAAAACTGTTGTTCCTCTCCCCCTTCTTTAAAATGACCTAAGTACATTAAATAGTAATCAAGGTTGTTACTCAAAACTCATCATTTTACACAACAGACAAATCGCTCAGGGACCGTGGCACGGCGGTCGAGGCGGCCGTGGCCACGGTCCTGCGTAAGGCAGGCGATTTCTCCTCTTCGCTTCGCACCGCCGTGGGTACGGTCCCCAAGCACCGTGGTCACGGTCAGGGTGATTAGGGCTGACAACTTTTCGCTCCTTCGCACCGCCGTGGCTCACGAGAGGCCGTGGCGCGGCCTAGTTCGCCGCCTTCTTCCTTGGCGGTAGGATCCACCGTGGCTCTGATCAGTGACCTTGACCACGGTCTATCTCGGTTGCAAGGTTTCTTCCTTAGGTCATGGCTCAATCACACCGTGGCTATGGTCATGGAAGACCGTGGCCACGGTGTCTCTCGGCCACAGTTTTCTTCAGGAGGCTCTTCAACCATTGCTTCCGCTTCCGCTGCCTTTCTTCATGACCGGCCCTTCTAATCCGCTGCCTTTGATACATCCAGGGCTCGTGGACTCTTAGGGAATCTCGGGATTCCCAAGATTGGTGCAAAATTGGCCCATTTATAATCGTTTTGAGTGAAACCCTTCGGAAACTACAAAAGTAACTAAAACGCATTAAAAGTTATTAAAGCAACTGCGAAACAAGTCAAAAGCTTAAGTATTTAGACGGTATTTAGACACGAAATCAGGTCTAAACAGATACCCTATAGATACACCTAAATCACAATTCGTCACCACTATCTCACGACCACGACGACCAGAGTGCACAGAGGCTGGAGCCGACGAGAGTGTAAAGGCCGATAAGTGGTGCTAGACTCCGAAGTATTGTCCACCCAAAAGGAAGGAGGTCGAGTATCGCCGACATACCCAGCACTGTGATATGAGCTTCCCTGACCATAGGGCTCTCCCAAAGACATTTGAGCCATGTCTTCCTCCATGCGCTAAGAATGATGAGAAGGAGCCCCAGAGCCGCTCCTACGAGAGCCAACAGAGCTTTAACCCTCGATCAAAATTCCTTTCCCGCGACCTTCAGGAACCGATGTAAGAGGAGCATGGTAAGAACCACCTACTTCTTCACGCGACCGGGCTTGAGAAGTGTATTCTCCAGTTGATGAGCGGCCCGTTTCTTAAGTTTTTGGGTTGGAATCCAAGCAAGCCCATCAATCATGGCCGCATGGCCTTTGACAAGGCATGGGTCGTTTGTTTTCGGGCCGATGACTTATTATGGTGTTTTCAAATTAAGGAGACGCATGCAAGTATTCAAGTGACTAAAACGTACCGAGCACACAATTTAAAATTAGCTAAAATCGACAAGACAGGAAAACTAACATTTCTGCTTGCTCATTTT
Organism: Portulaca oleracea; assembly: GCA_029582165.1. Taxonomy (NCBI): domain Eukaryota; kingdom Viridiplantae; phylum Streptophyta; class Magnoliopsida; order Caryophyllales; family Portulacaceae; genus Portulaca; species Portulaca oleracea. The sequence goes on from CM055890.1 coordinate 20,495,328, forward strand.
ACGCTAAAACTAAAATGCGAGCAAAGAAAGGTTCGATGGTTACCTTGATGTGTGACCGGTGATACGAGACATGATTCCAATTGTGAAGAGTCAAATTAGTAGCAGCAGCCTCGACCCCGGGAACAAAGCTTTACCCAGAAGAGCCTTCATGGGCCCACCCTGCTGTATGGGGAAGAGGGGGATTCCTTTGACTCCGTGGTTGCATCATTTCCAAAATGAAACCCAACACCTTTCAAGAAAAGAGATGGGAAAACTATTTGAGAGCTTCAAAGGAACGAAGTGAATAGTTGTGAATGAATGAATGAAAGGAGCAAGGCATTTATAGAAAAGGTGGGAGAATACGGACCGTCCGTTTCAAGGACCCACCTCGAGATGCTAAATGCATCCCATTGGTCGGGAATCCCCAACCTCATCCTCATGTCCCCCAAAATAATGTCACGACCGCAAGGCCTTCTTGGAAGGCACGAATGGTGGGCCCCATATTAGATTCCACCAACAAGGAAGAACCAAAAAAAAAAGAAAAAAAAGCAAGGTCACGCGGCCTTACTCAGCCCAAATCATTCCAAGCCCGCCAAAAGAAAGCACAGGCCTGGCCTAATTAAAAGGAAGGCTATGCAGCCTTCCTCACTGCAACTGAGCCTATCAGCCCAAAGGTAAGGTCCGATCCAATTTTGTTCCGAAAACTGATACGGTGTTTTCGAATGCTGTTTTGCAGGACACTTTCCGGTTGCCCTTAAAAGAGCATCGACCTCGCCCATCTTCATGTCGCGGCTAAAAGGGACCACCATATTCCAGCTGCCGCTAAAAGATTGTTGATGCCAGGTTGCCGCTAAAAGGCACCGCCATCATCCAGGTCGCCGCTAAAAGGGACCACCATCTTCCAGCTGCCGCTAAAAGATTGCTGACACCGGGTTGTCGCTAAAAGGCACCGCCATCATCCAGGTTGCCGCTCAAAGGGACCACCATCTTCCAGCTGCCGCTAAAAGGTTGTTGATACCGGGTTGCCTCTAAAAGGCACCGTCATCATGCAGGTCGGCGCTAAAAGGGACAACCATCTTCCAACTATCGCTAAAAGGTTGCTGACATCGGGTTGCCGCTAAAAGGCACCGCCATCATCCAGGTTGCCGCTAAAAGGGACAACTATATTCCAGCCGCCACTAAAAGGTTGTTGACACCAGGTTGCCGCTAAAAGGGATCACCATCTTCCAGCTGCCACTAAAAGGTCGCTTCCTCCAACTGTCGCTAAAAGGCCGCTGACATCTTCCAGGTTGCCATTAAAGGAGCGCCAACATCGCCAACTTTTTAAGAGCACCGCCAGCACTTACCTCCTAGTCACGGCTAGTTAGCACCTCGGGCTACTTTTACCTTCGTCCTATTCAGACTCGATCAAACTGGGGGCTCTCTGTAGATGCCGAATTTTGTACCAGTAAATCTCAATCGAGAAAATTGGGCCAACACAGCCAGACTTCACCCAAGAAAAATAAAAGGCCACGGGGCCTTGCTCATCTTCAAAACAGGCCCAAAAGCACGCCCAACCTAGTGGAAAATGGGAAGGTCACGCGACCTTCCTCATTTCCACAGCTTCCAGATGGGTCGAGGAAGCGCGCCCAGCCCAATGGAAATAGGAAGGTTATGTGGCCTTCCTCATTTCCATGGCCCGGCTATGCGATTGCCACGCTGGCAATCCGTGTGCAGTAAAATGGACGGTCGTGGGGCTTTGCTTTGCAATTCAGATTTTTGGCACCTTTCTTTCCCTCTAATCAACTACAATCCCATGATAAACTCCCTTGACTTTGACCCTTGATCTCAAGCATGGCCGTGGGGCCTTCCTATTTGCCTAAGGGGCATGATCTTTGGAATCATGTCCCCCTCCTTTCATCCTCATCCATCCACTCTCCACCTATAAATACCCCCCTCATCCTCACTCATCAACACTTCTCATCAACAACTTTCATAACAATCCTCTTCTACACCTCTCTATTCTACCATCATCCATCTTCTATACTCTCTTTCAATCACCATCATCCATATCCCTCCATCAAAATCCATTCTTCACCACTTTCAAATAAGCCTCTATTCCAAGGTCTTAATCAAGCCACGTTCAATGGTTCACCATAAGGACTTCAATCTTCCTTCCATCCTATCGAAGGTTAAAGCGAGGTTTGTCTATCCTTTGATTTCAATAATGTAGTTTATTTCTATGTAACACTCTATTTGTACATTCGTTTTGTAAAACATAAAACCTTCGTTCTTTTTAATCTTGCATCTTCGAAATGTTAAATTCCTGAAATTCATTAAAGTTCTCCCCGCTCAATTTCATTTCAAGTTCGATTTTAGTAGAGTTTGTTTTCAAATTCTCGAATTCGTAACCTTGCCCGCGGATTCAGAATTCGGGTTCGTAGACCAGAGTTATTTTCTTTTAATTTTAGGTTCGTTGATTTCCTTAAATCGGCTGGCGACTCTTCATTTATTCCTCTTTTTATTATTAAACACACATGTTTATTATATCGAAGAATTTATAAATGACTTATATACTCTCATATTTTAATCCGGAGCTAGCTTAAAAGAAAATGTCAAAGAAAGAATCATAGGCCACGTGACCTTTGAATTTTTCTAAACATTTTCTTTTGGGCCAAAGAAGCACAAGGCCCAATCAGGGATACATCACAGGCCACGCGGCCAGTGATGGCCCCTGTTCGCCCGTGGGTTCTTTTCTTGGCCCGGGTTTGAATTGGAATTCGTATTGAGTCATTTGTAGATTAATTCGGTATAATTTCAAGTGTGTAAATAATAAAAAGTGGTTCTTAAACGAATAAAAGTCACCCCTCGAAAATGATTTTCATAAAGTAAAAATATCCTTATTTAAGGATTAAGCAACCTTAGTTGACTCCCGATCATTAAGTAGCACACTCGAGGAAAGGTTGAGCCTTTACTGGGGTCCTACAATTGAGGGCATTTTTTTCTCGTTGTTCAGACTTCTAAATGTCCGCGGGACGGGGGATTTGTGCTGGGGTTTACTTTTAAAAACTCTTCAAGGATTTTCTGCATATTTTATGAATAATAGTTGTAAATCACTTTCCCTTTACTTGATGCATCCCGTGAATTATTAAACTAAACTTTTAAGAGTGAACATCCACTTGTTCCAACTCCTTTAAGATTAATTCAATTTGTTCACAAGATGTTAGGCTTGGAAGAAAACAATTTATGTAGCCATTATTTAGAAATATACAAAATCACCCGAAAGTTGCATCAGTACATTGTAAAACCATGATAAACACAATTTGAGCAATCCTAATATGCTTTGGTTTGAAAAAGAGTCGCCACCCGAATTTATTAAGGGAAAAGCGAAGAAAAACCAAAGAAAAAGAAATAAAGACTTCGCCTACGAAACCAAGAAATGGATTCGGTGGTAAGGCTATGAACTCGAAAGGTAGGAACCTTTTGAGTTCGGCTCTCACAATAGGAAAGAATCTACTAAAAGTTATAAAATGTGCTTTCAACAAAGTTTGGAAGGAAATTAGATTGAAACTTTACATGATTATTTGATTCAACATGCAACAAAAATGAGAAGATTTACAACACATACAATTTACACACAAAAGCTTACATGATGCTCTTTTAGAAGAAGTCTTGCCTGGCCTTTATTGTAGTGCTTGAGCCTCACTCTTGGATTAGTCTTTTTGAAGCCTTGAACACTCCTCATGAGTATGCCAAAATAGTACCTAAAGTGTGCATGGAAAGATTATGAAAAAGGGATAAAAAAAAGGGTAGGAGAGGGTTCTTTTTGTGAGGTTTTGGGTAGTATAAGGTTTAGGCTTTTTTATGGAGTTTTGTGAGATTTATGGAGGGATAATGGAGGATAAGATAAGAATGATGATAAGAGGGTTAAGAGAGTCGAAAGATGAATATTATGATGGTAAGAATGTAGTAGAGTTTAAGGATGAAGATAGTAGAAGGGAGATTAGAGAGATTAGAGAGAAGTGGAAGAATGAGAGAATGAGACTGTAGGAGGGAGATAGAATGAATGAGTTGGTGTGTTAGTATGTGAGTCTTCGAGTTTAGGTAATCTTTATAGGCTAAGAGGTCCTTTAAGAGGGAATTACATGCATGAACTTGGCTTGCCTTGGAGTCATCGATTTTATGGCCGATCAGCCTTAAAGAAGGAAGAACCATGAATCTGGTGGTCGATCGACCTTTAGAAAGGAGGAGAGTGAATCCAACTTCATCCATGCATCTTTGGTCGGTAGTAGTGTGAATTGTGGTGTATTCGAGAATAGCTTGTTCACACTTAGACGATGGAGGCTTTTATTTGAGCTTAGATGAGTGCTTTTGTGAGGTTTCGAACTTGAGACTTTAGGTAGCTTCTTGCATGTGTTCTTTATGTAGCTTATGCATGGATTGTATGGCTGCATGAAGCTCTTTTCTTACGTAAAAGTTATGCATGCAACGGACTAGGCCTTTCATATGTGATAATTCATGTGTTTCCGTATGAACTTGTGCATGTGGAGTGCACGCAAGCGTTTTGGCTCGACTTCTTCTCTTTATTCGCTTATCTTCTATCTATTTTATATGCTTAAATACTCGGTGTCTATACCAACATCAATATAGTGAGTTGGATTTTCAGATGGCTAGAACTTGATGTTTGGTACTTCAATTTTATCAACCACCTTCATGACCAGATGTTTGGGTAAAGGAACATTCGTGTACTTGTCAACAAATGCCAAGATGGTGCTCATTATCTTGGTAAGGTTCTTTGATTTCTGTTCGAGGGCCTTAATTATAGGATCCTCCATGATCTTAAGCCTACCCATGGATGTTTTGGATTTCGCTTTGAATGACCTCGAGCCTCCAGATTAATCGCCTTGTGGTATTTTGATGAGTTTAGGCTCATATTTGTATCCATCAATTTCCTCAATTTCTTGATCAACTAGGGTCAGACCCAACTTCTTATTGATTTTTCATGATGGCCTGCAGGCTGCAACATGCCATCCATTACTTGTTGTTGCTTGCTCATTGAACCTCTTCTCGATCTTTTGGTCTTATTCAAGATAATTGAAGAAGACCAAGCTCTGCATTTTGGTGTACAAGTCCTCAAGTTGCTTGGCGATATTGGGCCCAGGAGTAGCAACTTGGATAGGCACCTCTTGGAATCGTGTTTCAGCCATTGTAGCCTCGCGGGTTCTAGAGCAAACTGTTGAGGGAATGTAGTTCGGGTTTCGAACGAGTCGACTAGTGCGCGGATCACTAATTCAAGCTCGAAGACGATCTCCTACCTTGCCTATATGGAAATTTGTTAGTGACTCGATAATTGATTCTATCACTGACTACCCGATGCATGCATGCCTTAAAGGACCAATATGGGACCTTAATACATGAACTTGACATTTGCATGCTGACACAAGGATGACTCACCCACTATTTGGGAGTGCATGGCCTAACCCTATATAGACGTAATAATGTTGTACGATAAGAATACCTATTGGGTCCTTACTCGGATCGGGTCACAATGGGCTCTTTTGTTTTTTTTTTTTACATTCTTTTTACAGGCTTATATCAGAGTACAAGACGCAATAGATGTTTGGATACGGGGATATCATAAAGAACCAAACAGAACCAACAACATACGACCGGGACCTAAGAATCTTGACTGGGTGATCCAACAAGGACTATTGAGCCAAAATTGGCCCATGGTCGTTTGGCCTATAATCCTTACATGGGCCACACAATAGGGCTCTTTGGTCAGAAGTGGGCTTGGGAAGCAACATAGGCCAAACGACTATAGTCCCTTTGTGGTCCTAATTCCTTGGGTCATTGTGGACATTTTTCCTCGCCGTTCGAGCTTCCGAACGTCCACATGGATTGGGGGTGTGATTCGGTGATTTGTGCTGGGGTTTAAACTTTGAAAACTCTTTAAGGAAATCAATCATACATCTCATGAATAATATTTTGTAAAATCACTTTCTCTTTACTTGTGCATTTTGTGAGTTATCGAATTAAACCTTTAAGAGTGAACATCCACTTGTTCTAAACTCTTCTAAATTTAACCCAATTTGCTCATTTAAATGTTAGGTTAGGAAGAGAGTGATTTACGCAAATATTATTTAGAAATAGAAGAAAGAATACCCTAAAGTTGCATCGATACATTGTAAAACCATGTTAACCATAGTTTATGCAATCCTCGATGTGTTTTGGTTCGAAATGGGAGTCGCCACCTGACTTTTTAAGGGAAAAGCCAAGACAAAACCAAAAGGAAAATAAAGAAAGACTTCGCCTGCGAAACCCAAGAATGGATTTGGGGGTAAGGATACGAACTCGAAAAGTATACTTTAAGAGTTCGCCTCTCACAAAAGGAAAGACTGTACTAAAAGTTTAAAATTGCACTTTTGATAAAGTTTGGAAGGGAAATGAAGAAATACTTTATAGAATTATTTCATGGAATCATGCAACAAGAATAAAAGATACAAGATAAAGAATACAAATATACACTTATTTACAAGAAAGAAAAAGCACTTGAAGCTTACATTGTGACTTTATGGGAGAAAGCCTTGTCTAGCCTTTAGATGCTTGAAGAATCCTCCTTGATGCCTTTAGAAACCTCCTCTCCAAATGCTAAGATGGTGATAGAAAAGATGGTAAAAGATGACAAGAAAGAGGGTAATAAGAAGGCTTCCTTTTGTGGTTTTTAATGTGTTTAGGCTAGGGTTTTTTGTGGAGTTTAGGATGAATGAGATAGGATGTGTGTTTAGGGTTTTTGTAAGGATAAAATATGAAAATTATGAATGGAAGATAAGATAGAGTAGAGGATGGATAGGATAGGAGATGAATATGAGATGAAGAATATAATAAGAAGTAGAGAGATTATGAGAGAGACTAGAGAGAATAAGTAGAGAGGGATAGATGATGAGTGAGTTGGTGTCACATGACTTGGAGAGGGATGGTATTTATAGGAGAATGGACGGAGTAGAGATTCATACACATGCATGCATTCACGTCGTAGACTCCGGACTGGCATAGAACACTAGGGTAGTGGGGGGATGATCTTGCATGGACGGTGGCACGTGGTTAATTGACCACGTGTGGGCGGAGCCACCAAGGCCGACCGACCACCAAGCTAGGGGGGATGAATCCTTCTCGTCCATGCATGCAGAGAGTGTTTGACGACGATAATGTAAAGATAGACTGCCTAGGGAATGTGAGGTTCACACTGGATGGAGAGAGTGTTTGTATTTAACTCTTGTGAGGTGTTTTTGAGTGCTTTTATGAGGATTCGATCTTGCGACCTCTGGCACTTGCTCTTAGGACTTGCATGACTTCATTTTTATATAAAAAAAATGTACATGTGGTCCACATGAATTTCAGTAATAAATCAAATTCTCTATAAAAATCAAAAGATTCAAAGTATGTGGTCCACAGGAATTTTCTAGGAATGTCCTCTAGGTATATCCAATATGGATCAAGGGAGGGGTCGTAACCTCTAAATTTACCGAAGGACATCTCATCATTGATATTGTTATTTTCATCAATTAAAATAGAAGAATTAACCTCATATCCTAAATTAACATGAACATCAAAGGTATTTTCATCAGGTATGGGTTCCTTAAAGGTTTCTTATAAAACTGAAGGTGGTGAAACAGGAATAGAAGCATGAAATAAATCACTGGAATCAAAGAGTACAATATTATGAGGGTCCTTGTTTGAAAATTTTAATTCATTATCAACCTTCTCGCTTAGTTCCTCATAATTAATAACAACAGAATCATGATGGAGATCATCTTTATACCTAGTATCATACTCAGAAGGTTCACTCACCTCAAACCCCGTCGACTGAGAAAAACGTAAGGGAGAATCATGCAAATCAGAAACACCATCAGTAGTGTTTTCAGGTTAACTAGGATAAGAAAGATTATCTAAACTGGCCTCTAAAGGGATGGTGGACTTACTATCATCACATATTCCATCATTAAAATTGGAAGAATTAGAACTATGGTCAATCTTAAGCAATAAGGCACACCTTTCCGACAGTTCAGTTATATCTATTTGTTTTTCTAACCCCGCCCTCAAATAAGATTTAAATAAGGCAATACTTGGGCAATTAGAATCATTTTGTTCAGAAGAACGACATGAAACACTAGTAACTGAATTACGAGATTGAATGTAGGACTTAGCATGGAATGCACAAGGATTAAAGTACTCAGTTACATCATTAGAAGTTTCAAAATCATATGTATCACGTTCGAGCAATTTAAGTAAATTCCAAGCTTCATCAACGGATTTTTCACGAAAACCAAAATAATTCAAAAGATTACGGGTCTCTATATTCACACCTTCGAAAATAACATCAAGAATTTCATGTTTTTCAATATTAATCTCACTTTGAACAATAAAAGCAAATAAATGCTCATAATAACTCCAATATAATTCACGTTCAAAGTGAGGAAAATAAAAAGATGCCATATTTTTTAGATTTTAAAATTTTTTAATTTTTATTTGATTTTTAAGAGTGTAAAGAAAAGCAATAAAAAACCTAGTCAACCAGAGTGCGTTCCTTTAATGGCGGTTGGGGAACAAGTCCCCGGCAACGACGCCAAAAACTTGACAGACCCTAAATGTGATAGGCGTCTACCGCAAGTGTACGGGTCTGTGTAGTATATAAAATATCATTCTCTCCCAGGGACTTGTGTTCAACTACGCACTAAACTAGTTCACTACAAAGGATGCTAGGTCGTCCAAATAGTTGTGGGGTAACGAATTAGAAAATTAAACTAAGAAAGCAAGAAAGATATAATCTTTATGGGTTTTATCGAATGATTAAGGGAGTTTAGGGGAGTCTACTCTAGTAACTTAATCAATTAAGCGGTGATTCTAGTTCAAGGTAATATTGGTAGTGTTGGGGTATATAATCTTTCTAGGGTCTTTCATAGCAATCTTTTGATTCGAAGTGAGTTACAGATATTAGACTAAGCATCATATTTTCATGGCTATTTAACCTAATCAAAGATTAGAACCGATTATAACACGACCCTAAGCGTGAATCACTATTTCTAACTATTTTCTACGCCTGTTCAATCTTCGTCTTCCAATTCAAAATTCAAAATTTTGTCATGTTATTAAGAATCTAATACCAAGCAAAAGGCGGTTAGCCATATTTTACTATGACAGACAAAACACGGAGATTAAACAACTGTATTAAAACCTAAAATTGAAATCACACACTATAAATTAATCAAGAAACATCGAGTTTATCCCCTAAATGAAGAATCTAAGTACTCATAATAATAAAAAGTAAGAAAATGATAATAAAAATTGAATAACAAAACATAAGAAAAATAGAAATTAAACCGAACATCCGAGTCGTCGAATTCGATCTCTTCGTGTCACCCGATTCGATCTCCTTCTCCCTCTTTTGTTCCTAATCTATGACAGCGCCGCAAGCGCACGGTGTACGTAGTAGCACGTCAAGGTCGATCCCATAGGGACTCAATTAGCAGCACAGAAAAACTAATCTCTAATGCGATTGCGAAGCTAATCAGGTTTTGATTTTCGAAAAGGTTTAGGAAACAAACTAAAACTAAAGAAAGCATGGAAGAATAAATCAATGGTTCTATCAAGGAAGAAAGACTTCTAGGGAAATGCTAACCTAACAACGAGTTCGATTACTAAAACCTAGCCTACACAATCATACATTCAAAATCGAATCAAGAATTGACAACCTCTGAATTCTATCGCCCTTTCGATGCTAAATAGAATTCTTTTAAACAACCTAATCAGCAACTTTCGTCTGCCTTTTAGGTTAATCAGAATTGAAGGTCTCAAAAAGTCAGGTTATCTAATGATTCCCTAGTTCACTACTCCTTTCTCAACTTTCGCAAACCTAAGTAGACATGTTGGTAGTCAGATTACCCTAATTCACCTTTCAGTACTTCTTAGGCTAATCTCAAACTTACAAATATTCAAGGCCTTAAGAATATTCATAAACATGGAAAACACAACCTTCTATTGATTCTAATCAAGAATTCATGCACAAACTAATAACAATCAATCAAAACTACATCATTTCAAGTTGCAAAACCGTAGAATTCAAGAAAATTACTCACTCATCATCAAAGAAAACATAACACAAGTTCCAAACATCATGATTAATTCTCAAAACAAAGAAAGAAATCAAAAAGAGATACAAACTACAAGGAATACGACCATCGAGCCTTTCGATCTCGGGGCGGTGTCTTCCTCGCGAGCGTTGATAATATCTTCCCGAATCTCGATCTTCGCTTTTCTTCGAATCGATCTCAATCTTGAATCTTGATGGAGGTTTGATGAGTGGAGGGATTTATTACGGTTTTTTTCTCTTCTAAGGGTGGAAGGATGATAGATGGATAGTTGAATGATGAATGAATGAATGATAGATAATATAGAATAAAAACTGCTCTTTACTTGCTATGCACGACCTAATTTCACGCGAAAGATAGACGCCACGGACCGTGGCTGCCACCATGGGCTGCCCGTGGTGTGCACTGTCCCGCTTCTTTCTTATTCCTTAGCCAAAATGAGCTGGACACAAGGAGCTGAACCGCCACGGACCGTGGCCACCACCACGGGCTGCCCGTGGTGGCTGCTGCCCGACCATTCCATGCTCCTTTCCATCCCAAATTTGTACCACGGTTTGGGTTTGACATGTAGAGGACCGTGGTATATTCACTCTTGCCTGAAGTTGAGAGAAAGTTGGTGTTTTGGCCTCAAAACCTATAGATTAACATCAAAAACAAAAACACCAAGTGTAGTAGGGAAATTGCAATAAAAATCATTCACACATAAAATTATCCCTAATTCCCTATCGAAAACTCCTAAAAACATAGTCATGAAACGCAGTTATCAAATCCCCCAATGCTTACTCCTTGCTTGTCCCCAAACAAGTACAAGACTCAAAACTAGATGAAAGGACTTAAAAAGAAAAAGAAACCTACTCACACACCTCCTCCAATAAAAGGGCAATGTAAGAAAGCCGAAACAAGCATACACAAAGAGATTCCCTAGCGAGATTAAGAATCAAATTGAGACAAAAATTGATGTTCGAAATAGAATCATAGGTCAGGAAGCAACACAGCTAATCCATCACAACTCAAATGCAATCAAAATTCATTCACATGTTTGGCGAACTAGTTGGGATCGGTAGGACCTCACTTTAGGGTGTGTGAATCACTCCTCTCATGTGTTTTAAATAGATATGGCAGTTCACTCAAGACCTTCAACTAATGTAAACAACCTACCATAAGCTTGACAAGACTCTCGATTCTCTACCGCTATAGGTAACATGCATAAAAGTTAATCATGAGGACTTTTCAAGGGTTGTAATGGGGCTTAGACGTAGGGTAAGGAGGGAAATCATTTAGGAAATGTGGAGCTAAAGAGCCAAGGACCTTAAGAGCAACATTCACATAACATAAAACTCAACACCTTTTACTTCACACCGCAATGAAGCATAAATACCTTCCCCATCAAAGCAAAATAACGGAAGAGTCAATATAAGCAAGAAAATCACCATGCTATTCACCTTATTCTTAAAAGCTTCTCTTTTTTTTTTCTTCAATATTTATTTTGCTTCTTTTTTTATAATATTTTTTTTGGTGAATAACATAGATACATAAAGAAACAGCTCATTTCTCTTCAAACCAATTTCAACCTCGAATGAAAAGAGGGGATAAATAATCATTATAAACAATGCTTCCCTCATCAAGTAAACCAACCAAAGTCACCAACAATTAGACTACAAAACTGCCCCCCAACTGAATTGTTGCTCCACTAACTTGTCTAAAAGGATATGAGATTAAGAACAGGCCAAGGGTGCGCACGAATAAGGTAAACAACAGGACAGGAAAAATGGTTAGTAAAGGGCTAGCAACAAGGGGTCATATTGTTAGGTGGCTTTTTGGCTTTGTGGTTACAAGATGGGCCTCAATCATATTAACAAAATGCATAAGTCAAATGCAGTTTCAAAGAGAGTCAAATCAAGTTCTAGAGATACAAACATGGTAAGGTCACACTCAAAAGAAAATGAGACTATAAAAATGATAGTCTTTTAGGCTCAAGAAGTCTCACGGGTTAACCTACCATAATCACAAACAACTAGTTCCTTTGATGAACCAAACACAAGAACTTCATTATCATACACAAGAATCGATCAAGACTAGTTGAGTCACAAACAAGACAAGTAACCTAAGTCAAACAAACAACCAAGTCTCTCTTATCATCTACATCAAGCCAAAAACTCCCATGAGTACACACTCGCAAAGACAATCCAAACACACCTCATAAAGGTGAAAGACTATCCTATTTTTTTTTAATTTTTTTAACAAGAAAGCAAGAAAACTACTCCTATATGCAACCTAGATGCAATTCAATGCCTAACAAACACAAAAAAAAAACTAAGAAATAAGCAACTATAAATGTAAGTCTCACTCAAGCACATGATTTTAAGACAGTCAACCCAAACCCCCCCCCCCCCATGCTTGGACAAAGCAGTGTCTGTAATGCATTTCGAGTAAGGGTAACATGCAACAAGAAGGAAACGACATAATGCATCACACTCTAAAAAAAAACGAAGAAAATTGAAGGAACGAAATAAAACCTAATAAAGCAATTAAACGCTTGGGTTGCCTCCCAAGAAGCGCTAGTTTAACGTCTTTAGCTAGACGAAACTTACCTCAGAAGCGGTTAACGCCCTTAGAAGCTTGTCAAATGCGGCATCATGCGGTTCACAAGCCTGCAGATAAGAGAGAAACAAAATAGTCATGGCAAAGAATGTTAGTTGCACTCTCTCAAATAATAAGGCGCGACGGACATAATTTTTTATATATGAGACAGATCAAACGCGGCCAGCGGGTACTCTCACATTGTCAGCGGTTCAAGTCCCACACCGTCTGTATGTAGCGCTGTTGGGGGTGGAAGGCACGTTGCCAGCGTGTGTTGCTGGGCGTGAACTACTGCTGGCCCGTGAAGCAAAGTGTTGTTGAGGGCTGTTGTTGCAGCTGGATGATGGGAATGAAGACGCTGGCTGGTGCACACAGGCGCTGGTTGAGGATAATTGAACGCTGCCAGGGGGATGCTATGCATGCTACTGTTGGGCTTCGTGTTTTAGCTGATGCAATTGTTGCATGGTGTGCTGATGTTATTGTTGGGCTGGGCCGTGATATTGGGCTTCTTCACTCTTCCTTTTATTCCAATTCCTCTGCCTCTTTTCTTATTCTTTCCTTCACTCTAAATTCCAATTCTTACTCTTTAATTTCTTATCTTCAAATTCTCTTCTTCAATTTCTTCATTTTTCTTGGTTTTTAGGGAATTTTCACTAGAATCCGCAAAACAAACTAATTCCCGACCAAATGAAGAATATTACATAAATTTGATATAAAAAAACTAGATTATATTAGAAAATCGACCAAAATATATAAGTTAAATACCTAAAAAATACTATATAAAATTCACTTATCAATTCTTCACTAATATTCTCAGTTAAGATTAACCCTTTAATGATGATTAAGACCCCATAGACCCCAAATCATGCTATATTGATTGTCAAGTTTAAATGAGTTTTGGATGCTCCAACTCCTATAAATTGTTGATGATTTTCACTCATCCAACACACCACAATCTCTTGTTTCTATCTTCTTAGAGAGTTTCAATACAACTCCTAAGGTGTTGAATTGCAAAAACTCCTAAGGTGTTCTTTCATGGCTTACAAGAGGTAAGGTTTTACCCTTAAGTCTATTCGCAGTCTATTGAATAAGTCTTAAGGGAGACGGGTTTGACCATCGACTCCTAGCTACCTAAGTGATCCCTCATCTTGTGCAAGTGACCGCGCTACCCCATATTTCCAACAATAACAGCCTTGGAAAAACCTCAAAGAGTCGCTTGAACATGACACAATAACCTTACGATTCTGGTTTAAACATGGTCACGGGGCAGATTTTGATGTGCCATAACTCATTACCTCGACATCCGATGAACGCATAAGACCCCATTCTGAAAAGCTCGTGGAGCGTAATACAACTTTTATGTGAATACTTAGGCTAATAAGACCTTCTTGATACCTAAAAGTGCCTCTGAACCAACTGCCCACAAAATCATATATAACATAACCTCCAATTTAAAATCGTAAAAACTCGAGCTATACACATCAGAATCCCGAAATTCAAAGCCCAAATGGAAGCTATTACCTATGGATATCATTCCACATAATTATTTTGATCTAAGGATATCCTTAATTGTCCCAGAAAATTCAGATTACACCTTTGAATGTCGAAAGGTCATTCCAAGTCCTCTCGTTGACATTTTTCCTCAATTAAACTTTTTGCTACCTTCATACGTGTTCTTTCATGGCTACATCAAAAATAATCAGCAACAAATCTCCAATAGTTTTAGTTTCAAGATACTTAAAAGTACATGCAAGCAGCCCGAAAATCCATTAATTCAACCAATTCATCAAATACCATCATCTCACAACCCTTTGACACTTAAAATCTCTTGGTTGAACCATCCAAATTCGTCCATTAACAACATGCACCTTAAACACAACAACAAATTATGTATTCAACAAAAATCTGAGCATAAAAACCATATGCAAGCCTCCATAAAAAGTGACAAAGTTTATCCAAACTTATTTGCAACAAAACTCAACTACTTCCATTCCAAAACATCCCTAAATAACTTCAAATCATATAACCAAAGTAAAATTACAATTAATAACTACCTTAAGTAAAACAAACCCCAATTTTTGCATTTGGGGCATAAAAATCTAATTTAAACCAACAAAATTTGAATTAAAAGAGATGGATTTGAGTTTACCTTTAATGGAGGAGAGAAGGCTGAACAACAAGGAAAGAAAGGAGGGGATGAACGTCAACTGCCGGTGGCTGGCCAGTGGTCGACGTCGGTGAGAGTGGCGGCGCGGTGGTCGGTCAATGCTGGTGGCAGGGAATAACCGAGAGAGGGACATTGGCTGGGGAATAGATGAGAGAGAGAGAGAGAGAAAGGATGTGAGAAATGCTTGTTTGGTATGAGAGTTTTGTATGTAAAACTCAAAGAAAGAATAAGTAATATAGATTGTTTGTAGAGAGTAGGCCCATCAATCCAAAATAACACATTAACTCCTTATTCTTAGCTTCCCATTACTACTATATTTCTATTACTACCCAACAATACTAATTTAGAGTATTATGATGAAATGTTTATGAAATTAAAATAATAAGGTGACTTGAAATAAAATGAGAAGGTGAAATAATCTACCATCCTTATAAAAGGAGGTAATCCTAATTGTGTTACACATTATGAATTCCCTTTTTGCCCTTCTTTGACATCATCAATTCCCTTTTTGCCCTTTTTGGATATCATCAAATTTTTTTATTTTTATTTTTAAAAATATGGTCTTAATAGAATTTAACTCCTTCATATACTTTTTGGTTTTTACAAGACCTCAAAAAGATGTCAAACGTACATTTTTTTTTCTAAGTATGAGCTATTAATTATTAGTAAATTTTATAATTTGAATATGCAAAGGTACTTGTTTCCTCCATTTATAAATTGACATAATTTTAAAAATTTATGTATGGTTTATTTCTCTTTTCTATAACTTTTATCTTCCTCCTTATCAACATTACTTGTTACGTTGTTGTTTTTATTATTACTAGTATAATTTTGCGTGCGTTGCGCGCGGTTAAAATGTGAGCTTCAATCTGTCAGTTTAGCATTTTGAACTCCAATCTTTGATTCAAGAGAACATATTCATTTACATAAATTTTTGATTAACTCAAATGTTGTAATTGTTGCATATACAATGGTCCTTAAACAGTAGGGAAAACAAGAAAAAACAAAGAAGGATGACAAGTGACAGCACACACAAAATTCCAATCCTCCGTCATTATTGATTTCAAGAGCTCATCCCTTAAACACCGTTTCCATATTCGTATTCAGAAAAAAAATCTCCAAAAAAATACCATCCACAGCAAATAACAGTGCAAAAAAGTACAAAAACGAAGAGTTGAGTTCCAGGTCTTCCGCCTAAACATGCATAGGAACAAGAAATCTGGGACAAACATTAATTGGTACCTAAAACTGATCCAGAAAGGGAAATTGAGACATCTGGCGCAAAGAAAACAACCCAGTATCACAATCGTGTAAAGTCTTGTCTGATCCTCACTGTCAAAACACACAATCCAAACTTAAAATCAAATCCAATGAGCATTCATGCTTACAAAATCCTAAACCTGCTGATGATGTACCTGAATAGGCATTGTCTGTAGAGATGAAAGAACAAATGCCTTCCTTTAATAAAATCAAAGGTTGCAAAAGCTTTAGACTTGTCTGCAATGGAAAATAGGAAGCAAGATAAATGAAAACATTTTCATGACAGTAAACAACAGGAAAACGAATGTATGCAAGTATGCAACATAAAGATTGGGTATAGAAGGAAAAGCGCATTAGTAAGATAGATAGAGACATGTCCCACTCGCAGTGTGATTTTGAAAGTTGACCCATGCTCTTCCTCCTTTATTACTAATTGAGGCTACATTATACGTAGTAGATGCAGAAGATAACCCCATATTGAAATTGCAGATTGAGGTACGAAAGACAAAGAAACGTGAACCTATGCCCTGTAATTTTGGAGGTGTGTCACAACTACATTATTGATGTGGGTGTCTTATTTTTATCAAGTATAAGAGACCTCAGATAGAGAACATGGAGTCACAGTCTTCAATTTAATGAAAAAGAACCTAAAGACTTTAAATATTGGTATTCAAACAAATAACTATCCTGATCAGGGGTCTAGTTAAAAAGCTATCATGGGTCTTGTTTCACAAGCAACATAATCATGTTCAAATATACACTACCATGATTTAGGACTCACCAAGGCTGGAGAATGAGCAAGAGCCATGAGTTAGATGCTTAGCTAAATATATGAATCTCTAATGGCATGTTTTAGATTTTATTTAAATTCAAAACAAATATACAAAAATAATAATAGTGACAAGGAACCAATCTGTGAGGCCACCACATTAAATCTCATGTACATTTCTCAAATGAGCATGGAGATACACTCTTTCATAGTGACATTCATTTCTTTCTGTCTTATGGTTTATATTTTGTACATATGTGATTTGTTTCAATACAAATTAGAGAGGCCAAAATTTGATATATTTGACAAATTTAATATAAAACCAAACATTTCATCAAATAGGTGGTGTGCACTTAACAAAGAGTGGCAATCACAGCAAATCAGCAACCAAAAACTGTACTGATTTAAGAACAACAAAATGAAATAAAGGTAAATTAACTGCAATTAGTTAAACCCAATTACAAGAGAGCTCCATACCTTAGGGATGATTATACAGTCTATTAGAGAAGACACAAACCACATTCATTTAAATTTCTGCTGCAATGAATCCTATGTATGTATCTTCACATATCTTTTCTTTTTTCAAAAACCATCTCTGTTAACATGTTGACCCAATCTAAGCATGCAGAAAATATAAAAAAAATAATGCTTCATTTTCTGAATTGCTCAAGACCCAAACACATCCGAAGTAAAAACTATTCTACAAAATTCTTAATATAAATTAGTGAAAATAAAGGGCAAAAGCGCATATTATTGTTATACTTGGAGATGAAAGAGATAAAGTGCATCAAAATCTGCAAGATAGGGACAAGTAATATCATAAATATCGCCATAGAAGGATGATTATGAGAGAGCTTCACATGCAGCAAGAAATATTTGAAGAAAACACTTAGGGTCCGTTTGGACCTTGGAAAATAGCATGGAAAAAAAATTATTTTGGAAAATGAAAATCTTTCCTTTGTTTGGATTGAAGAAAAAATAAATGGAAAAAAAATAGTTGGAAAATTGCATGGAAAATTTGGAGTGACAATGAATAAAAAATTTTCCCTTCAAAAATGAAAGGAAAGTTGGGAGAAAATTTTTGGATCAAAGCCAACCTTTCTTTTCATCCTCTCTCTAGCTCGTTTCTCTCTCTCTCTCTAACTCGTTTCTCTCTCTCTCTCTCTCTCTCTCTCTCTCTCTCTCTCTCTCCCTCTCTAAACTTTCTTCTCTCTCACTCTCTCTCTCTAAGTTTGTTCTCTCTCTCTCTCTCTCTCTCTCTCTCTAACTTTCTTCTCTCTCTCTCTCTCTCTTTCTCTAACTCTCTTCTCTCTCTCTCTCTCTAAGTCTGTTCTCTCTCTCTCTCTCTCTCTCTTTCTAACTTTCTCTCTCTCTCTCTCTCTCTAACTTTCTTCTCTCTCTCTCTAACTTTCTTCTCTCTCTCTCTCTCTCTAACTTTCTTCTCTCTCTTTCTCTCTCGCTCTCTCTAACGTTCTCTTCTCTCTTTCTCTCTCTCTAAGTATCTTCTCTCTCTAACACTCTTCCCTCTTTCTCTCGCGCACTCTCTCTTCTTTCTCTCTAAGTCTCTTTTCTTTCTTCTCTCTGTCTCTCTAACGTTCTCTCTCTCGCTCTCTCTCTCTCTCTCTCTCTCTAACTCTCTTCTCTCTCTCTCTCTCTCTCTCTCTCTCTCTAACTCTCTTTTCTCTCTCTCTCTCTCTAACTCTCTTTTCTCTCTCTATCGCTCTCTCTCTCTCTCCCTAACTCTTCTCTTTGTCACTCTCTCTATCTCTCTAATTCTTTTCTCTCTCTCTCTCTCTCTCTCTCTCTCTCTCTTTCTCTCTCTCTCTAACTCTCTCTCTTTCTCTATCTCTCTTTTACTCTCCCAAATCACATTATATGATCTAAAAAAATGAAACTAGATATTTACAAGTTTTCTTGTAAATTTTATTTTTCCATGTATTTTTCCTTAAACCAAACAAGGAAAAGAAAATTGAATAGAAAATCAATTTGTTTCCTTCAAAATTTACTTAAACCAAACAAGAGAAAGAAATTTACTTTACCCCAAAAAATTTTTCCTCCTAATTTTTTTTTTCCACGAGATTTTTTTTCCATCCTATTTTCCTAGGTCCAAACGGACCCTTAAAGTAGTGTACTTACACCAAATTAAGCCAAATTTTGAACAGGAAACCCCAAGATCAGGAGGAGATCATGTTGAATATGTGATTATGTTGAACAGGAATTATGCAATACTATGAGAACTTCCAACATGTAACCCACTTGATTTTTTAACACTAACAAACCACTGGACTATTATTATTAAGCATAAATGCAGTGTAGGGACCAAAATTTGGGAAGAATCAGCAAAATCCAATTGAGAATTGACAAACATACCAGACATCTTTTGTTCCGAATGGACATTCCTAGAATTAATGAATAAGGAGGATTGTGATTAAGGATGAGAATTTGGAAACTAAAAAAGCCCTAATGTTTCAATTGCCGCTAAAAATACACCGACATGAACCACAAAATATGATCAAATCTTTATCACATTCTTATTGTAATTTGGGTTGGAGGTAGTTGGCAGAGAAGGTTGGGTAGAGAGGGGGAGTTAGGTAGAGATGGAGGGAGTGAACGAAAATGAAGAAAATAAGAAAGGCATATGGATTTTGAAGTTGAATTTTCCTAAATGACACAGATGCCCCTATGCAATGTTCATTGGAACAGTGTTTTCAGTTACTGTACATGATTACAACAACAATGAACAGTAAACAAGAGTTTTCATTCTTTAAGTATAGTGATTATTATTATTTTACAAACTATTGTTGTTGTTATTATTATTATTATTATTATTATTATTATTTAAATTGTATAAGTTATTTTCAATTTATTCCCTTAACCCTACTGTGATCATATATCAATATTGTTACTGTTATTATTATTATTATTGTTATTTTTTTATAATTATCCTCCCATGCCTCCTTAAAAGTTGATAAGCATTATTATACCATTATTTTACAAACCATCATCATCATCATCATTTTACAAACTATGTTCAAATTCAGCTATTCCCTTAGCCCTCTTATACTTATATATCAATATTGTTACTACTATTATATTATTATTATTTTATTATTATTATCTAATGCCTCCTTAAAAGTTGCTAAGTACTACTAGATCATTATTTTACAAAATATTGTTATTATTATTATTATTATTATTATTAATATTATTATTATTATTATTTTACAAACTATGTTTAAATTCAATGTTATTTTCGATCTATTCCCTTAGCCCTCCTATATTTATATATCCCAAATGTTACTTTTTAATAATGAGTTTATTTTATTTTTCATTTTTCATTTTGTCCTACCTCTTGTGATTTTTACTTTATTTTTTCTATTTTTACTTTATTTTTATTTTACCCTTGATTTTATCTTTTTATGATATTATTATTGTTATTGAAATTATTATTATTTTCAAATCATGTTCAAACAAAAGTCTAACGTAGTTTGTTATATTCTCTTAATTAGCTCCCATTATTGTATTTGAGTGGTTTATTGGCTCATCAATTACTGTAAGATCTTTATTAACTTCAGCTAAGTCATGTTCACTTAAAGTGAACTTAGTCATATTTTTAGATGGATTAGTTTTCTTACTATATGATCAAATTAAATTATAGCAGGAATTTTAATAGTCCTAATTATTTTGTACTTGATGTCTTTTATGCTCAATTAGTATAGATACTTTATATAAATCCTTGAAAACTTTTAATAGTAACGGTCAATTAACTGTAGTTGAATTTGAGTTATATGTAAAGGAGATAAGAGTGTAAATATAATGTAAACCCTTATAACTAAAAAGAAGATACAAGGCAAATATTTTCTTGATTTAATTGCATATTAAATTTTGTGACTAAGACTATATATACTTCGATAAACGTTGCAATAACTTGAATTGGTAACATATTTGAAATTGCGAATCTGAGCCTATAAAGACAGTCTAGGCAATGGGGATAAATAGCTAAGGTGAATTATATACCACACTTACATTACGAGGACATTGTTTATCCATAATAGGACAATTAATTAGAAGTAACATTGTTTTGCATAATAGATCACCATTCCTTAAATCTATAATTGTTTCATCATCCACAAAAATATGAAAATTTTCTATTCACAAGTCACTACTTGTATTATATGTGTGATGAAATTTGATTATAAGAGTCCTTTAGTGCTTCTTATGCTTATGGATAGTGGAAACATGTAATCTTCCGTGATTTTTTAAGCTAATTAAACAATAATTATTAATGTCAGATGTATTATAGGTTGGTAGCAACACTTCCTACTCCCTCATATAATAATTGATATAAAAATAAATCCTATAATAATGTTTTCATCCAATTTAAATTTTATTTTAAAGAATTATTGATGGGAAAAAAGGTTATACAAAATATTTAATTTGCATTAGTTATTATATTCACTTCTTCACTTTTGCAACCATAAAAAACAACACTTTTTGATTTTAAATCACAAAAATGTTTTCAAAAATCGCAATTCCCCAGCCAAAATTTAATGTACTAACATACTAACATATACTTAGAGAAATACATACATTAGCTCTTCTTTAACCAATCTTGCTTTCAATGACTTCCAATCTTGTTTAACCAATCTTCCATTCAATGGTTGTGACTGAGAAGAAGACAGCAGAACCAAAAAAAGAAGAAACGAAGAACCGAAATAGAAGAGACAGAAGAACAAAAAGAAGAAGAAACGAAGAAGAACCATTATGAAATAGAAGAAGAAACCAATGGGGGGGGTTTAATAACGGCCTTTTTTTTTCTAACAAACAAAGGGCATTTTCGTCCATAAAAACCCTTAATCAATTTGCCACCTAAAACTCACCGCTGAATTCAAATCATTGGCCGGAAATTCACCTAATTATTACTAATTCTAAAACTTGGGGTACTTCGAAATTAGTTTTCAAAAGTTGGGGTACCAGAAAAACATTTCACCAAAAGTTAGGGAACCTCTGAGTAATTTTTTGAAATAAAACTGTCAACATTGTAAATCACAGAACCTCTTCTTCTTCTTCTTCTTCTTCTTCTTCTTCTTCTTCTTCTTCTTCTTCTTCTTCTTCTTCTTCTTCTTCGAATGAAAGAATGAGTAATGGTTTGATATATATGTTGACCTTTGATAACAATGTAGTAAACCTTGGATATTAATATGGTAATCCTTGGATGTTAATATGCCTTGAATATTAATATAGTAATCCTTGGTTAACACATATTACTAACTATGGATGTACTCAGTGTATTGTCGTGGGTTATCATGTATTAAAAATTTTTAAAGTGTTTTATTCTATGGATTGAAGATATTGTGTCATTCAATGATTGTCATATTAATGTACATGGATTACAATGTTAATATCCAAGATATATTAATATCCAAGGATTACCATATTAATATCCAATGTTTGCTATATTGTTATCCAAGGTCAACATAAACGAACCATTATTCATTTTTTCATTCGAAGAAGAAGAAGAAGAAGAAGAAGAAGAAGAGGTTATATGAAATTAATTCATTATTCATTCAAAGACAAGTGTCAAATAGCATAACACACTTCCCAAACATTTGAAAATGGGAAAATGAAGATAAAACCAAAAAACCCCATTATCATCTTCTTTCTCTTTCTTCTGCTTCATGGTCGTCCATCTTCTCGTTTCTTCTTCTTCTTCTTCTTCTTCTTCTTCTTCTTCTTCTTCTTCTTCTTCTTCTTCTTCTTCTTCTTCTTTGTTTCACCAAAACCCATCCATTAAGCAAAAAGATGCATGTTGGGCAGCAAACAAAGAAAATAAAATTAAAAATTAAAAATCCACTTATCCAACTGGGCAGCCACATTAGACATAACAGGCCCCTACATTTACAACAAATAAGGACACAATTGGGATCAAATGACTTTTAGGTCAATATGCTTCATGGGTCATCATTCTAAGTCAATAACCCAAAGAAGAACATGACAATTACTGATCACAAAGAAACAAGAAAGTTCATAGAATGACTGATAAGTTGGAGTTTTAAATTTTTTAAACAAAAGGCACCGTTTTTAACCCATACATTGCACATGTATTGCACGCGGTTTTTAAAACCTTTAGTTTATTAGGGGTATAATTTCATCTCTGTTCATGTATATATTTTAGTTAGGAGTTCAACAATGATAGCGCCACAAACCCTCAAAAAATACATAATTAAAAAAAATAAAAATTCTATAACGTTAATTTTTTATTCATAAGGATTAATTTTACTATTTTATTTTAAGTAAAATTAACTATTCATATAAATATATGTCATTTAGGATAAAAAGTTACATATATAATTAATGTAGAATTCAACAAGATATACATACACAATATTTTGTTTTATTTATTATTATTCTTTTTTTTTAAAATATCAATATATATATGTACAGTATGATATGAATCATCAAACACTAATGGGTGGAGGCCGGGGGAGATAGTTGTTTCTGCATACAGGGCACGTAGTCTCACGTTCTAACCAATCTTGTATGCACTTCCGGTGGAAGACATGCCCACAAGATAGTAATGTGCATACTATCTTCCCGATCTTATACGAATCTAGACAAATGGCGCATTCGATTGCACCTTATTCTGTGTCTAGATTGTCCGGTGAAAAACTGGAAAAGCTAAATGTAAGAAAACGTCTACATGGAGGGAGTTGGGAGTAGTAATGGTAGTGGTGGTAACAGGTTCTAAAGGGATTCGGGGAGGGGGAATTGGGGGAATGGGAGGGGGGAAAAACACGAGTAATAGATAAAAATTCTTAACCCTATCAGTACAATTAGAACTAAAAGGACTCTAATCGGCGGGGAGAGCTTCTCGTCGCTATTTGCCACATCAACTGGATATAGCGGGTCCGAAAACGCATCAGAAAACAAACAAAAAAGCACAAATATCCTGCAAAGATTAATTAAACAAATCAACAATAAATAGATGTATCGCAGACTCGAGTATATTTGTATTAAACGTTCTATTCGAATATGGTTTGAGAATGAAGGAAATACCAACATAGAAAATGTAATGAGCGAGAAAGAATTAATGTGAAGAATGTACTAATCTATTAATATTATTAAAACAAGACCCTAAAGCATGTGAATTTGCCACGTGGCTAAATGACATATCTTCAAAAGAGACAAACGAACCAAAATCAATCACTAATATTAACTAATATAATAATAAACAATAAAGTAATAATCAATTGCAAAAACATCACAATAACGCAAATTTTCTAAATTCAAAACTTAATTGTCACTCAATGACAGTTACACAACAAAACAAAACCTTTTTAATTCAAAACTTAATTGTCACTCAATGACAGTTACACAACAAAATTTTCTAAATTCAAAATTTTCTTTGGCTTAACCTCGATGAAGAACCAGCCTCACAAAATGAACCAACCCCACAAAATAGCCATCCATTATTCCAACCCATCCTCAACCAGTACCTACATATTTTTCCAGAAGAAATGCCATCCAGTTTACCCCCTAAAAGAGACATCCAACATAAAATTGACCTCATCCCAGGATCTATCTTACCAAACAAACCAGCCTATAGAATGACCCCAGCTGAAACCAATGAGATCCAGAGGCAAGTTGATGAGTTATTGGAGAAAGTAATGATCAGAGAGAGCTTGAGCCCTTGTGTAGTGCCAGCTTTGTTGGTTCCTAAGAAAGATAGAAGTCAGAGGATGTGTATTGATTGTAGAGCCATTAACAAGATTACTATCAAATATAGATATCCTATTCCAAGACTTGAGGATATGCTTGATGAGCTCCATGGCTCAACTGTCTTTTTAAAGATTGATTTAAGGAGTGGATATTATCAGATCAGAATTTATGAGGGAGATGAGTGGAAGACAGCCTTTAAGACTAAGGGAGGTCTGTATGAGTGGTTAGTCATGCCTTTTGGTTTGACAAATGCACCTTCAACATTTATGAGACTTATGAACCAAGTTCTGAAACCTTTGATTGGGAAGTGTGTCGTTGTTTATTTTGATGACATACTCATTTATAGCAAATCTGAATGGATCATATGAAACATTTGAGGAGTGTTATGGAGATCTTGAGTAGAGAGTAGTTGTATGGGAACCTCAAGAAGTGACAATTCTTCACCAACCATGTTATATTCCTTGGTTATATTGTGACATCAGAGAGTATTCAAGTAGATGAAGAGAAGGTTAAAGCCATCAGAGAGTGGCCAGTTCCAACATCAATCCAACAGATCAGAAGTTTTCATGGGTTAGCATCTTTCTACAGGAGGTTTGTGAGGAACTTCAGCACTATTCTAGCTCCTATGACTGAGTTAGTGAAGGGGAAGAGCTTTACTTGGACACCAGCTGCACAGAAAGCTTTTGAGGAAGTCAAGAGACAGTTAACCTCAGCACCAGTTTTGGCGTTACCTTGTTTTGCCAAAGTCTTTGAAGTGGAATGTGATGCCTCAGGCGTGGGTATTGGAGCAGTGTTGACTCAAGAAGGCAAACCAGTGGCTTATTTAAGTGAGAAACTCAATGAGGCCAAGAGGAAGTACAGTACCTATGATAAGGAGTTCTATACCATCATTAGAGCTTTGCAACATTAGAGGCATTATCTTATTAGAGCTGAATTTATTCTGCACGGTGATCATGAGGCCCTCAAATTCATTCAGGGACAGCATAAACTCAACACTAGGCATGCTACTTGGGTGGAGTTCATGCAGCAATTTCATTTTGTGATCCATCATAAATTTGGGAAACTTAACAAAGGAGCTGATGCATTATCTAGGAGGTATTTGTTGTTGCAAGTTTTGGATGCAAGAGTGCTTGGTTTTGAACAGTTGAAAGCTTTGTATGAGAATGATGAAGATTTTGGAGAGTTGTACCAGAAATGTCAGGGACATCCTCAAAGTCTATACCATATAGACCAGGGATTTCTTTTCAAAGGAGCAAGGTTATGTATTCCAAGGAGCGGCTTTAGGGAGTTGTTGATTTCTGAAGTTCATGGAGGTTGCATGGCAGGACATTTTGGTATTGAGAAGACCCTTCTTATGCTGAAGGAACATTATTGTTGGCCTAAAATGAGGAAGAATGTTGAGCATTGGATCAGGAGGTGTGTTACATGTCAGATTGCAAAGAGTCATAGCTTACCTCAAGGGTTATACACACCTTTGCTAGTACCAAACAGTCCTTGGGAGGACATCAGCCTAGACTTCATTGTTGGTCTACCAAGAACTCAAGGAGGAAAAGATTCAATCATGGTAGTTGTGGACAGATTCAGTAAAATGACTCATTTCATTGCATGTCATACCACCTATGATGTTGTAAGGGTGGCTGAATTGTATTTCCAAGAGGTAGCGAGGTTACATGGAGTTCCTAGGAGCATGGTTTCAGATAGGGATGTTAAGTTCCTAAGTCATTTTTGGGTTACTCTTTGGAAGAAGTTGGGTACTCAATTGAAGTATAGCACAGCTTGTCACCCCCAAACTGATGGGCAAACAGAGGTCACAAATAGGACACTCGGAACACTATTGAGGTCACTGATATCCACAAATAAAACAGGATGGGACACCCTCTTGTCTCATGCTGAATTTGCTTTCAATAGAGCATCATCAAAGGCAACTAGCCTTTCCCCATTCCAGGTTATCTATGGTAGAAATCCTATAACTCCATAGGATTTATCACCACTAACAAATTCTGTGAGGTTTAGTTATGAAGCAGGTAAACATGCAAAGGACATCAAGAAGCTTCATCAGCAAGTCAAGGAGAAGATCATCAAGTATTCTGAGCAAGTTTTTACATCAGCAAACAAGAATAGGAGGAAAATGATTTTCAAACCAGGAGATTTAGTGTGGAATCATCTAAGGAAGGATAGATTTCCAAGCAAGAGGAAGGGAAAGTTGACACCAAGAGCAGATGGACCTTTTGAAGTGCTAGAGAGGATTGGAGACAATGCTTACAAGTTAGACCTTTCTGAAGACTATGGAGGCAGTGCTACATTCAACGTTGCAGATTTGAGGCCTTACTTTCCAGAACATGAAGACCTTCCAAGTTTGAGGACCAACTTTCCTCAACTTAGGGAGGATGATGGAGGTCCTCCATCTAAAGATCAGAGTCCAGAACCAACAGCAACAATGACCTCACCAACACCAACTCCAAGGCCATCATCAATAGCATCAAACACTGACATCCAGGAGTGTTTCATGATGGTCCAACAGGTCATGAGGTCATCCAGCAGCAACAACATCAGCATCAACAACAACAGCCAGCCAGTGAGGTTATTTCTCAATTCCATATCTTTGGATTGTGGTCCTCACCCATGTTTGAAGACTTTACTTTAGAGCTGTTGATGACATTCCAGCTCAGTGGAGATATCTGCCAATTTTGAGGTCCTCTTTGAAGACATCACTTCTGGACTGTTGAGGATATTCCAGTTTTATGAGGTGATACTGCATTGAGGTCCTCCACGAAGACTCACTTCCAAGCTATTGAGGCCATTTCCAGCTTGTGAGGTGATATAACCGTTTGTAATAAAGAAAACGCGTTTGTTAGAGTTTATTTCATTTTATTTTGATATTATCCAGTTCGTAATGAACCTTAATTAGCTTACTAAGTTAGTTAAGTAGCTTAATGCCAGATTAGGAAAGTTTCTTCAGCAAGGGGAAACCCTTAATCATCTAGCTCAACCCTAGCTTTATATACTTTGTAATCGGCAGCTTGTGAGGATCATCTATCAGTGAATTTAATAGCATTTTAAGTGCCTTGATTGAGCCTCTTGTTTGTGAGTGACGTTAAACTCTCATTTTGGTTAATTCTACTATAGTAGCAAGGATTTGGCAATCCTTGTGGTGGGTGTAGAGCTTGATAATCTCGATGGTGGTGTGCCTGTATCCATTGAGGTCATCCAGTCCATTGCCCTTGAAGTTCTAGCTGTGGTGGGCCTGTATCAGCTTGAGCCTCAAGATTATCTTCGGTCACTGTTTGTTTGTAAGTTTGTCCATCCGATCATCATTTCAACATCATCCATTTCATCCATTTGTGCTTTGGTGTTTGTGCTCTGTTTTGAGGAGGTTATAGTTGTTTCTCTGTGTTGAGGACTGTTTTGGGTGAATTTGTGTTTGATTCTATATTGTGAGACCAGATTGTGTGTGTTATATGTTAATGTGGTGTACTGTGAGGTCAATACTCTAATCTTAGGACCTTGCATACATCATAAAGTATGCTTGACTAAGATGGTTTATAGCTCTATGCGTTCATTAAAAAATCTTTTGTACATGCTATTGTATACTGTTAGGAACAAAATATTAGGAGGATTCATACGAAATAGTCCATAAGTTACAACAGCATCGATAATCCTCCCTAACATAGAAACATTTAATATTTTATATTCACGTTGCAATTCTAAAACCTTAAAATGGAGTCTATTAATATACTTGCAAAGAGTCAAGCACTATGAAATGTTTACAGGACAACTTGTTCAATTAAACAAAGAGAGTCAGGAAGCAAAGTTACAAAGAATCAGTGCATTTAAGACCGTAAGGAAACCTAATTACAATCAATGATTATGGTAAGATATAATAACAAATAAAATGATTATTAAATAAGAACATTGTAAATATATCCATGGGGAAATAGAAAGATATGGCTTGATTGTAAATAAGAAGAAGCAGTAAAATAATAAATTTGAAATTTAAATAAATTAAGGAATAACAAGGTATGATAATAATAATAAAATATTAATAATACCAACGAATTAGTCACCTTGATAAAATTTAGCCAGGTAATTAATCTAAATATTGTGAGATTAATTTGACTAGCTGAAATTTTCACATAGGTAATTTATATATAACCTACTAGGTTGATGTATGACGGTCGTCGGTCTGCTCGAATCCTACAAAAACACAAGCGGTTAACTTCAAGTGAAATGTGTGATTTAGTTAATTTAACTCATTAATTAATTTAATTATATTAGGTTAGGGGCGGGTTATTACAGAGAGCCATGGCCTCGCCCACCTTGGACTAGGGGCTGAATCTCCTGCATCGACAGTAGTCTTGCCCATGGGATCGGGTCCAACACGACCTCCTTAGGATGTCTTACTACCTAAAGGATGACGTAGGGGCTTACTAAGCCTCGGCTCGGGCATGGCACCACCTGCATCATAACGATGAGGATCGGAGGAGCCTCTGACCTCACCTCAAACTCCACGGGTGAATCAAAATCAGGGTTTGCGATCTGACCTTCCTTATACTCGCCCTTGCGGGTGAAGTTGGCCTTGTTTTCCCAAAGCAATGCTTCATTTTCTACACGAGCTTCCTTATAGAAGGGTTCACAACAAAAGAGGAAATCAGTTCAATGATCAATAACATTAAGAAAAAAAAAGCAAGTGATGCAAGGAAGAAAGAAACACATCGTCCAACCAGCCTTTAGGCCTACATATCTGAGTCTGAATCAGAATTGGCGGGCTAACTGAAATCATGAATCTTCTCGGGTGTCGAGTGTAATGTACCCTCCTCATTCGCTTGCTATGCATCATCCGCTGCAAGATCATAGGGACCCAGCTAAAAAAAGAAAAAAAACTAGTAAGAGGATTATCCATTAACAAAATAAACTCTTATCGAGAATATACATTAGGAAAAGCCAAGTGCATCAAGTGGTTTATATGGGCGTCCCCAAGGTCTTCGCCTAAGTTATGTATGAAGGCCATAAATTTCATCCCCTAGCAAGCATCTCACCAATTAGCATTAGATAAGAGGGGAGGATCGAACATCTTCCTTAGAGGATCTTTCGGGATGTAAGGTGGATACCCCCCCCACCAAATATAAGCAGTGGCCCACTCCCTCAAGACCAGTTGTAGCCATAGAGTCCCTCTAGTAAAATGTGTCGGGTAGAGATAGAAATACATAGGCCTTGTTGAAATGAAGGTCATTGAGATCAAAAGAATCCCAAGGACGCCAAGTAACTTGCTCCTGCACCACAATTACCTATAAGAAAAGAACTCCCATGACGATATGGCAAATAAAGTAAGAAGGAGATTCTCACTGAGTTGAGCTCAACCTATCTGTACCAAAGAAGATTTAGCGAATCGAATCCATACTTATGCCTCTCTGTACAGGCATTTCTCCATTGAGAGGTGGCAGGAACAACAACGAAAGTCACTATGGTGGCTATCCTGATACTCTTGAGATAGTCGTATACCCAAGTCTGCCAGAGATAATCATGGGTCGGGAAAAACATCACGCGTAAAGAAAATACAGAAAGATCTAAAATATGGCAAGAGCCTTAAGAACATACCATAAGCACCTTCCAGAGATTAAGTCCAGTGATCTTCGTAGGCATGTTCCTATCGCTTAAATCCAAGTGCTCAAGCCTCTTACACAGAGATGCCATACACAAAAACCTGATGAAGGTCGTGTAAGCTACCTTACCCTAGTTAGAGGTGCTTAGAAAATATGCCAAAATCAAAATGTTTCTTCGAACTTCTCAAAAGTCAAACCTCAAAACTGCCTTGAAGCGATGATGTCTAACTTTGCTCATACGCTCACGGCCTCATTTAGCACGTGTCAAAGACGCGCCAACACATCAGCATTATCCCGATGGTCGTACTCTGAGCGATCCTCGTCCCGTCCAATCCTTGTAATTCTGGAAAAGTTAGTCCAATTCAGTGACATCTCACCGACCAAAAGGTGAAATGTGTTGGTTGTACCCTTATAACATTCAATGATATCCCGACTAGTCGTTCGATAGGTCATACTATCCCAAGACCGCAAACAGGTAAAAAAAAGGTCTAAATTTCCCTCCACTATGGTTTGGTGACTAAACTTCCCTAAGAATGACATAAAAGTTAAACAAAGAATTGATTCTCCTACGAGCGAAATTTCTACAAGTTAGAAAGTACACTCATATGAAGAAAATGCAACGAAAGATAAAACCTCGGCTCCAAGCGTATGAAGGTCAGGCCTAGGTGCTGCAGCCAACTGGCTACAGGTCTGTTGTCTAAAGCCCTCTACTTAAAGTTAGATTGTGGAAATGTGAAGCTTAAATCTCTACTCAATTGAAATCATAACTGGTTGCGAAACTAGGGCATAGATCCGTGTTGAAGCCCTTAACTAGAAAGGAGAAACGAAGAAATAAAAGATGAAGCCAGCTTGTGACCTAATTTTGCATTTCAAGCAAGTGTTTCCAAAGGAAAATCAAGCATATAAATCATTCAACTGCATTTTTTGGTTCGATCTAACCTAAAAGTGTGTCATTTTGATCCCAAAATCAACAAATTGATGGACAAAGCATAAGCTAGATCCAGATTTACCCATTTTCGATCATTCAACGAAAAAGAAGAGGAAATAAAGAAGATATGCTACCTGCGTGGTGTGATATATGATGTTGAATATGATGATGGGACTTACACACAAGTCTGGAGGGATTGTAATCTCTGATCACTAAGTGCTCCCGCCCAAGCATGTGTTTTGAGGTAATCATGGGCATGCTTCTGAACACCACTTTGAAGCCTACGTGATCTTGGCACTATGTCACACAACAATAGACTCCCCAAAACTCTCAACCAAATGCGAAAAAATAAGTGATAAAAGAAGGAATGAAAGGGAAAATGAGGTGAAGTGAGGAAAAGTTCCAACTTATAAAGGGGCCTGGCCTACCAGTTAGGAGAAAGGCACCAAAAACATACTTTTCACCTCTTTCCCATGCAGTCAAGTCAAAAGTTCCCCATTTTCTGTGTAGCGTATGGTTACAAAAAGGGGAATCCAAAATTATTCCTATGATGTGGTATGCTTAGGGACGATAGGAGTCAGCCTCAAAAATCAGTCAATCGTTTAGTTGAATTTAACCAAGCATACGGATAATCTAGAAATAATGTAACCAATATGCCCCCGAAATATTTGCACCAAACTAATCTTATTCTCCCATGTTCTTCCGGACCCAGTAAGTACGACAACAACCCGATCATCCAAGTCAGCCAGAATTACTACGAATCATCCAAGTTAGTCAGAGTTGTTGGAGATGACCCAAGTCGGCCATAGTTGATGCAGATCATCCAAGTTGGCCAGAGTTGCTACAGATCATACGAGTCCATCAGAGTTACGATACCCATTCAATCAGATTTATGTCATCCATTCTAGTTTGTCGGAGTTATGGCACACATTCAAGTCCATTAGACTTACGACATCCATTCAAGTCCATCAAAGTTATGGCACCCCTTCAAGTCTATTAGATTTATTACACTCATTCAAGCCCGTTAGAGTTACAACAGTTGTTCAAGTCTGTTAGTATTCGATAACCATCAAGTTCACCAACTCATTATCAAACATGAAGTGCAAGACAGTTGCTTCCAAGCATTAATCAGGTCCAAGAATCATTCTTGGATCATATCAACAAGATTATCATAACTACTTTGATCATCGTCTTACTCAGACTCAATCAAAGTTGGCTTTATCTGTAGGGACACTGGATTTTTTCACCGGATTCATAATTAGTTTGTAATTAAATATTTTGTATTTTTAGATTTACATGATATGCTCATAAAATTGACCCAACCAATTAACCAAGAATAACCCAATTGATTCAGCCCAAAAAGAATCTGAGACTACCATTTTCGGTAATTGATCGGTTATCATTTTAGGCAGCTCAACCTTGTTACTATTTCCAGCCAAATCCAAGAAGGAAGTGTGGGTATTAGATGAATTATCTCAAAATAGAGAAATTTGTGAATTGGAACCCTTAGGATAGACTAATTTAAACATCTGCTGAACATAGAGGTGTTCAACTAAGAATCAATTTGATGATCCTATCTTCAACTCAAATAAATTAAAATATTCCATGAAAATAGGCGATTCAATTTAGTTTAGTAAATCCACTTCTATTTCAAAAGAAAGTTGTGAGTTTAATATGTGGTTATTGATTCAAGAATTATTTAAATCGATGAAGTAGCATGTGTAAAAGCTTTAATTTGATTTATTGTTTCGGTTGTTATTAGTTGAATTACAAAAAATTACTCTAATGTACCCCTATTTTTGGAAAAATTCTTTATTGGTACCCCAACTTTTCAAAACTAATTTCTAGGTATCCTTAATGTTTGGGTTAGTAATTATTAGGTGTTTTTCCGGCAATGAAAATGAATTTTCCGATATGTTTTCGGTGGGAATGATATTTTATACTTGAGTGACTGAAATATCCTTAAAACCTAAATTTGCAATATTATTTGTTATAAAAAAAATTAATTCAATCCCCTCCCTAAATATCATTCGAATGTTCCTTCTCCCCTGTCCTCTTCACATCTTCTCTCTCCCTCTCAAGTAGTAGTAATAGAATCCATTAAAAGAAAACTTGCAGAAATGTCATTGAAGGTAATGCATTTGGTAAAACTATATATTTTCATTGTTTCAAAAATTTCATGGGGCAGTTTGGTTTTTGTCTATCTCGTGTGTCTCTCAATTTCCCATATGAGATCATCTAGGTCTGAATCGGAGTATGAATTAGGAGTGGAAATATTAGGGAATTTGAAGGGTTCATCCAAAGGTGGAGGGTAATGTCAAGAAACGTTGTTTGGTGGCAGCAGTAAATGCAAAGGTGATTGTAGACGCAGGCTTTTGAAAAGGATGAAGGGCAACATCGTCTTTCATTATAAATAAGTAAGGATATTTCGTTCACTTAATAAAATCGCTGATATTTTGTCCGGAAAAGCACCTAATAATTACTAACCTAAAAATTAAGAGTACCCCGAAATAAGTTGTGAAAAGTTGGGGTGCCAAAACATAGTCTCTCCAAAAATTGGGGTACCTTCGAATAATTTTTTGGTTGAATTATCTCAAAATTTACGGTAGGACGCCACTTCGGAGTGTTGGACTGTAAAGAGCACACATTGTCCAAAGTTCAATGTAGTAGAAATGAGGATGATCTCATAGATTAGTTGATTCACCAAATTGGATAAGATTAAGAACGATGTGTGTCCCGATAAGTTAGAGGTCTCCTTATATTGAGGATGAGCTGCATGAGAATAAAATAAGACGGTTTGGTTATGGGAGGCCTAAGAAGTCTATGGAGGTGAGAGCCGATTTGAAACACATAGGCTTATTGGAGCACATGTCACATGATAGGGATGTTTTAGTAGGCTGGGAGTAAGTTAGTCGAGTGAGGGGGTTAGAGGTTGATGTATATTCATCATGCCTTGGCTTGATTTTTAGGAAACAATTCACAGACCTCATTTCAAGTCCGTTTGACTTGATTTTTGGCAGTCATGATCCTCATAATTTATCATATTTTTGAGCCAAGTTTGAGGATTAAAACTTTTGTGGATCATTTTCAGCAAAGCATTTTCTAGGTTGTTTTTGCCTAGAAAATTCAGTTCTGATATGCTTCAATATTTTGCTTGGTACATGCTCATTTGATATCTAAAATGGTTGATTCCAAAGCCATTGGGGTTCACTTAATGAGTCCTCTAACACTTCCCAAAGAGTGCACGTGACTGAATTTGAAGGACATTTTTTACAGCTCAATTAGTCCGGGTATGTCAAGGAGGGTTTGTTCTGGACAACTTTGATATTTTGCAATCATATTTGGGTCTTTTCACCTTGAATTCGACTTCTCCTCCACTTTTTCCCTTGGAGAATTTTGTAGTATGTTCAATAATCTTTCCAAGCATAGTTCATATGAAGCATTTGGAGTTTATTTGAGTCTTTTACAAGTCCAAGAAATCATCCCCTGCAATATGCAGCCGGTTGATTCTATCTTTCATATTTGGGTCTTTTATGTTTGTTTTTGATATCTAAGCCCAATGACATGGTAAAGCCTAAGGAAATGATCAAGAATGACGTGCCGCAAGAGCTAAGCAATTGACATCATGCACATGAGGTCAGCAAATCAAGCCTTGAATGTCAAGTTTGTAACCGCCACATTGCATTCATCATTTGTAATGGTTGAATTATTGTCATGGTAATAAGTGTAGAGTTATTATGCAACATTATTAGGTTAATTACTATATAATTAGAGTAGTAGTCGTTGTACCTAGGAGCATTGTTGATTATTTATCTTATAAATACTTATGTAATGCACCGAATGAATACAACTTGAATCAGAATATTTCCTTTTGAAAGCTTTGCTTTAGTGAGTGTTAGTGGACCGTGTTGGGTTTGGACCCGAGCTTCCTTGCCCGGGTTTGTGAAAAGAGACTCGAGGGATAAAAACCCGACCCGGCAGTCTCGAACGAAACCCACCCGACCTTTAGCATTCACGAATCGTTACATCTTTGTAAAGGGTGGGGTGATGAGTGTCACGATGGAATGGCTTAGGCAAGTTGCGTGTTGGACGAGCTTGGAGAGGCTCGGGACTGGCTACCGACCCGGAGGCCTCGGGATCGGGCTGGGTCATCCCGGGAATGAAGAGTGTCGAGGCTCGGAAGTACCCAAGGACCTGAAAAGTCGAGGCAGAATGAGCGGCACATGAGCATGACTCGCCCGATCGGCTTTCGCGCCGCGCCGGCCTGCAAGGAAGTGTCGCGCCCGCTACTCGTCACGTCGCGCCCGCGACCTGCTTTGTCCAGCGACGAGCTACTGAGAGACAGACGGCCGACTCGCCCGAGTCAGCTTTGGCGCGCCCGCGACACGCACGTGTCGTGGCGTCTTTTAGGGCTGTTTTTGCTTAATTTTATGCTTTAGTATAAATAGCTCGTTTAGCACTCTTTTCTAGGCAGATTATGATATTGAATGAATTACTAAGGCATTGTTAGGGTTTGCTCCCTTTTCTCTTAAAAATCTAGATTACTTTATCCAATCTTTTGGTGGTGTTTCTAGTCATTCCTTTATTGATCATTTGGTGGTTGTTTCCTTTATGATGGTCATGGTGGGGTGTTAGGCTTTGGTGGTGGACTATCTTTACCCAAGGTCATATCCAATCCCATTTGGTGTTCAAGGTTATTAATATTGGTTGATTTTGGTTATTATTCTTGTTATTATTCAAGTTCAAGGCTATTAATGAGAAGTTCAAGCATAGGTGATTGAGATGTTCATCTTTCTCCCCTTATTCCCTTGTTCATGGAACGCTCTCCTCTCTTCAACAACAACAAACTCAAGCTAGAATCGTCAATTCCCCCACCGCGCCACGCTCCAGCTAGTTTGAACCCTCATCCCTTCTACTACTGTAACTTGAAGTGGCATTCAAGTAGGTGTTAGTAGAGCTTGAATTCATTCTTATGGTGGTGAATCTGTATCCATAAAAGTGAATCAAGTATAGCCCTTGTGAGAGTAGCTTGTAGTGAATCTGTATCAAGCCACAACCACTTGTTCTATCTTTGTTACTTTGGAGATCTTTTCGTGTGTTTGAGTGTGTTTAGAGCTGATTATAAACAATTGGTGTGTAAGAGGTTGCTTGGTGACCCATTATACATCAGAGGTTACCAATATGATACCTTATACTACCTTTTTTTTGTCTATTTCTTGTGCTCATCTTGTATATGTGTTTTTCAAATACGTATGATACACTTTTTTAAATTACAAGTTGCTTGAAACATACAGGTACGAAGAATCTTTCTCCCAGCTTCCCTTGCTCCTTTGGTTTCTATGAACTTTCATTTTTGTTTTCAAATTGTTTTTTTATTTCTAAAAGGTTTTTTGGGTCCGTTGAAACCATCCTCTTCATGTACTCCCATGCATGAGCGAAAGGCTACCAACGTCTAGAATCTAGATCCCCTAAAAGCTAGCATTAAATGAGACTATACTAACGTTTGTTTTTGTTGTTATAATTTTAGAATTTAGCAATTTTATGTTATAGATCAAACAGAATAGCACATCCCAAAAAACTAGTCTATCAGAAGAGAGAGCATATTTCATCTATAAACACCTCACCGTTATCCATTCTACCGATGTGGGACAAGTCTCATACCTTGCAATGGCATAAGACCCTTTACAATCGACCTCCCTTAAGGGCCAACATCCTCGTTGGTCACAACTGGGCTCTTCCCGGGCCACCACTCCAAATCTTGTCTGCTTACTATTGTTACTGATCAAACAGAAAAACTCATCCCAAAAGACAAGTCTATCAAGAGAGAGAATTTGTTTGATCTATAAACCCCTCACCGGTATCCCATTGTACCGATGTGGGACAAGTCTTGTACCATGCAATGATATAAGACCCGCACCATTTTACCTCATTAGAAGCTAATTAAACACAAAAACCAAATGTGCTTAGCAATTGAGTAATGGGCTACAGTGCTACATTAAGTGAACCCCAGAAAATGAACTTGATATTTGATACAATACACCATGAGCGTTGGCTTCATATCACCGCACGCCCATGAGTCATAATAGTCTAATCCCCGAGGATTAAACATTAATATAGGTGGATCCACAGGAACAGGCGGGAAATGCAGATTGAACAATTGAGTTGTAACCTACTTTCCAATGTGACAGATAACCCAATCGCCAAAGTTAATCTCAAGGCTGCCGCGACACTCAATCCTAAAACACACAATGAAAAAGGGCTCCAAGTTGTTGAGTATCTCCAGTAATTGAGGACAGCTCCCAATCGACCATTTCATGTAAATGACCTGGCTTAAAGAACCGGGTGGCTGCCAGAAACAGGTTTGGGTCATATGTGATACCATGGGTTACACAATACAAGTAAACCAACAAATGTAAGTTGCAAACGGCAGAACCAGATACAAAATTAAACACAGTAACTATTGACAATTATATAATCACAACATTGTCACACAATCGCTATGTTACAGTAAGGAGGAGTTGGAATATCAATTCCTGATCCAAGAGAATGAAGAGGATTCACAGAAATTTGCCACCGATAAACTCGCCTTTATTATTCCATGGCCGCGTTTCAAACGACTTTCCAATTACACTACGCTTTTCATTGACGGATCCATTCTCAAGCCTGTATTCCGGAAAATAGTCCAAGAAACTTTTACTTGCAAGTTCATCAACCCCGCTGAACAGAAAGCTTCTCAGCACATCCTATGGAATATGAATATATTTGTCATCAACGGCTTTGACAGTTTCCCAAAAAGAAAAAAGAAATAAGATCAATAAGTTCGGGAACTATACAATTGCTCTAGCTTCCCCGATCAGCCTCTTTAACATTTGATGCCCAGGGTCCTGATTGACAAGCATCATATCAGTGCCAAGGAATTTTTTTTTTTTTGGTTCATGGGCAAGAAGCATCAAGTCTAAATAGTCAATCATGGAGAAGCAATGGAATTATATTATGGGACACGTCTCAATAAGACTGGTAAAACTAACTTTTTCAGTTCTCCATGTAAGATATCTATGCTGTGCCTCACGATTCCTCATAACTAAAGAAGCTTCTGTCTCTTCTACTGCACGTTCCATCAAATCAAGCCATGCCTGCGCAATAACAATGCATTTAAATTAGTATATCTTTTGATGTTTGGTTTTACCGATGATGAGAATATCACAAGAGGAAAATCCCGTTCATAGATCTACCATTGTCGTAGATAAGCAGCTATTTTCTTCCACCCATTTCTAAACAAACCATGGCTGACAAAGCAAGGGTTCTATTATCAACATGGATCAAACTGTATGATGTTGTGAAGAAAACTGTTATTAAGTTTATGTTAAACTCATTTCTAAATAAGTCAATAGGATGAAACAAAAAAATTAGCAGTAAATGCTCAACCCTTAAAGAAAGTGAGAAAAGTAATGCAGAGCAAGATCTAAAGCATGGCTGACAAAACAAGAGATCTATTGCCCACAACCCCGCAAGGATCAAAATGTCTGTTGTGGACACCATTGTTATAACACACACAATCTAGAACATAGGATTATTGTACAACCCCTTGAAACTAGCCTAATGTTTTAAAATACACACATAAAGAGGAGAATTTTTCAACTTGTGTGATGTCCCACCAGGGCTCAACAGTAATAACCAAACAGAATGGTTCTAGAACAGGACTAATTACCACCAGAAATGAAGAAAGAACTGATAGGGTTCCTGTTACCATGTGAGATAAACATATAGAATAAAATATTGTTAAGTTCCTCAGGTGCTGCACCTTGTAATAGTCCTTGAATGCGGCAAATAAAATTCCACAGTTGTCTATGCTTGGGCTCAACCGTGCCCATATCACTATAGGCGAGAAAAATGTCAAAGATTCAGCAGTAAGTTTGCCTCCCCATGGCAAGAGCTGCATATTTCGGATTAAAATGGCTGCTTATTGTAAAACAATATTAGAATAAGTAGAATAAACATGTAACATGAACTTAAGCGAAGGACAACTGTGCAACACACTTCAGCATACTTCGTGCCCAGTGGCATCAACTGCTTGTAATACTTCTCCTTGTATTCCTGATTAGCAAAGATGTCATGCAGTGGATTGAGATCCCTGCAAATGGACAATATCAACACATTTTAAGCAATAATTAAGCACATTAAAGAAGACAAAAAGAATGGACATGCAAGTGAGGTATCACAAACAGATTCAGCATTACATGAAATTTGAACACAAAACTTAAGGTGATATGACAAAGAGAATGGGTTACAGGATGACTTACAAAACAATGATGCTCGCAGCAGAACTAGTGAAAAAGTTGGCACAAAATATAGGCAAGTCATACTCAACTCTTGGGAACACCGCAAAGTCCAACACCTGACCAGAGCATTTCAATGAAAAGAATTGGGCAAGACATGCACTTCAAACATCATTTAGAGACAACCATTAATTCAGAAAGCATGTTCTTAATGACAACAGTATATAATCAACTAACATATTCGAACCTATCTTCATTGTCATTCATTAGCAATTTAGCTTAATGGTCAGTAAACTAAATGACTAAAATTGACCTTACTAGACCTTCACAACTATCTTTGAAGGCCTATAGTTTCTATGCGCTAACCTGAAGCATGATAATACCAGAGCACATGAGAGCACCAGTCAGGCTCCAATCTATCAGTGGTATCAGAAACACTTTCTCTTTCTGTGTATGAGGGCTGTGGATGTATAGTTTTTGTTTATAGCTCAACAACTTTGAGGACTGTCCTCTCACAGTAACCTAATTCTCAAAACTACCCCACGATCCCCAATCCAGGATCCTTGTTCCAGATCACATTCCCTCCACAATCCACAAAGTAGAAATTAGCAAATTATCAATCCTAAACTGTGAAGAGAACCAACATCTCCAGAGTCCGGCTCATAAAGCTTCTAAACTATTCTCTTAAAAGGCTGTCATCGTTCGAGACGGCAACCAATCATCACGCTCTTCCAATTTTGTAGAAGGAAAAGAGAAGGGAGGATGTTTACATTTCATATCTGAGGGAAGTGAACAGCGAAGGGTAACAATAGATCAACCACAATCACACAATAGATAAAGTAAACAACATAAATCAAGACATGTGACCTTCATCTATGTATATATAAATCTTAGGAAAAATGGACTTAGCAAGCTTGATCAAGGCCAGAGTGAGTCAAATTGGTTTCCCCTTATTGTCAAGGAAGTAGGTCACACCAAGGCAGAATTCGTTCCAAGCAGAAATCTTGGGAAAAATGGACTAAGCAAGCTTGATCTTTGGACTTTCATGAAGGCGAGCCAAGCGATGATCTAACCAGTGACGACACCCAAGGCTAGACTAATCAAGCACGATTTTCATTAATAGTCAAGGGCCTTGATATCACCAAGGCAGAATTTGCTCTAAGCATGGAGCATGGATAATTGGAAAGTCGATTTACAAGCTTGATCTCTCAAGCTAGAGGCTAACCCGGATCCTTTTAAATTTAGTGACTAGGTCCTTTAGGGACTCAAGAAGGTTATTATGAAGCCATTTTCAACATAACGTATGGAATACAGGCCAATTCTAAGGTTAATGATAGAGTTAGTCTATCTAGGTACCAACTTTGATCATTCATGATTCAGGGGCAATTTCATATTTGGCCCCGCAACCTCCTAAAGTCCCATATTTAAGTCCTTGGTCTCCAAGCTTTCCAACGGATATTTTTTAGCCTCATTCAGCCAAGTATTGAAGAAGACATGGGGGCGACAAATCTTATTCTCCAAATTGTACTTTCTTTTTCCCTTTTGCTAAATAGTATAATTAAATAGTGGGGTGTCCAAATGAAATAGGAGTCGTCCTTGATGGTCCCGCTCCTTTCAATTGTCGATTATGTGAAAGTCCTAGGAACCTTTCTAACCTTAAACCTCTCCCCATCGAATACTAAGATGCACGCATCATTTGAAGATTGTTGAATGACTAAGCAAAACCTAGTTCGTGCTCTTTGCATAAATTCATTTCTAGTTTATCTTTGATTCTAGCTGATCAAAGTGGTGACCTAGGAGGTTTTAGTGATGATTGAGTGGTGTCGTCTAGTCTCCCTAATCAATTTGAGGTCATAATCAACTATTGGTAATGTGTCTTATCAATTGAGGTGATTAGCTTATCTTGCTCAACTTTGCTTCTTCACGATTTGTGTGCTAATTTCATCTATGGTGATTGTTTTGACCTTGTCTTTGAGTTCTTTGGTATTGTTTTAAAACTACTTGGTGTTTGATTGTTGTCTCAAATTCTCTCCATTTCTCCCACCTCTCAGTCCCTAAATCACAAAGGGAATAAATGGCAATATTGAAAAGGCAATAATGAGTTTCTTGGCCCCTTTGACACTACTATATCTCAATTATATTTCTCTCATCACTTATTTAATGAATTATTGCTCCATCCAATCCATGCAGTGAGCCAATCAATGTTCTTGTTTCCAAAGGAGAACAAAATGATGCTCACAAGAAGAACAATAACAGGCAGAAAGTGGGGTACAAACAACCTAACAATGATAATGTCTGCTACTGCGACACAAAGCCTCATTATAGTCAGAAATTACATAATTACAATCAAATGAAGCACTAATGTTTGTGTTGCTCTAAGTCCATTGTCCAAAAAGATTGTCACACAATCTCTACAAACGAGTGTGCTAAAGTGAAAAGTGATGCAATTGTTAGAAGAACATATAAACTAATGGGTTATTCAATTCGGTGCCACATATCACAATGATGGAAAATCCCAACACTTCCTTTGGTTTTCAATCTCGCATAGCATCTAGTTTTGATCTCACTCTTGGTCTCTACATCGTTGAAGCGTAGGTGCCTAGATGGTTGCCAGTCTAGTTTAATGTCTCCATTTGAAACAAATACGTACTTAGGTCATCCTTTTCTCCCCACATTTAAGTTGTGGCCTTAGTTTTTACGATGCATCCTCATTGAATTGAGATTTTTCCGTTAGTAAAAGTCAATCGTTGCTCGTTTAGCCCAAGAACTAAGGGCTTAATAAATGA
Source organism: Portulaca oleracea (assembly GCA_029582165.1). Taxonomy (NCBI): domain Eukaryota; kingdom Viridiplantae; phylum Streptophyta; class Magnoliopsida; order Caryophyllales; family Portulacaceae; genus Portulaca; species Portulaca oleracea. The sequence continues at coordinate 20,537,519 of CM055890.1, forward strand.
GTTACTTCTACTTTTTGAGTTAGCGCACTTGGATTTTAGGGGACATTTTTTTGTTGGGTCCACAAGAAACGAGCTCTTCATGAACATCAATTCATGAGGGGATGGGTTGTCTACATCTGAATCCCCCAGATCTAAAACGTGTTTTCCCTAGGAGTTTGTTGTTGTTGTTGTTGTTCTACTTTTGAGTTAGCACACTTGGATTTTAGGGGACCTTTTTTTGTTGGCTCAAAATCTAGGTTTAAATATTTTGTCACTTATGTGGATGATTTTTCAAGAATGACATGGTTCTCCTTTGTGAAAGATTAATCTGAGGTGTCACCTTAATTTTGTGCCTTGTATGCTAAAGTCGAAACTTAACATTTTGTACCCATATTAAGGAACAACAATGCTCAACAATGGATGTTGCGTGCATTTCATAATTATGACACAATAGGATTCTTCACCCCCACGCTTCATAATGGAGTTGCAAAGAGAAAGAATATGCATTCAATTAAACGACTCAAGCTCTTACATTATAAATGAAGGTTCCCAAAACTTATGGGATCATGCTCTATCAACAAGTTGTTCTTTATCATTTATATGCCATCAACAGTGCTCAATGGTGATATTCCAAACAAGTCACTCTTCCTGATGGACCCATACATATTTGGTAGCATGTGCTACCCACACACATTTGATAGCATGTGCTATGTTAGAGATGTACAGCCTCATATAACTAAGCTAGTCTGCAGAGTACTAAGTTGGACCCAAAAGTACTAAAATGTGTTGTCTTAGGGTACTTTCATGTTTATAAAGGGGATCAATGTCATTCTCCTACCTCCACAATATACATTGTGTCAATCTAATTCAGTCACAGAACACACCATGTAGCTTCATCATAGTGTTTATCCTACATCTACAAATTCTGAGCGACCAAGAATCATCGATCCTCCAACACCCAGAAACTAGGCAACAATTGTAACACATTGATGTGTGTCCTATACCACTTATCATCATCTTATTGCTAATTTTGTTTCATACTATTATGAATATCATTCTAGCTCCTTAATAGCTTCATTAGACTCCATATACACCCTTAAGATAGTTAAGTAGGCTTTTAATCTCCGCGAGTGATACAATATAATGCTTGAAGAGATTAGAGGTTTAGAGGAAAATCATACTTCCAATTCGATTTATTTACATGGTAAGCATGATGTGGGCTTAGAAAGGGTATTTCCAATGAATGATGAGGCTTTCTTTATTTATATAAGGTTAGACTTAAAATTAGGCTAGCTAAAACATACGTGATGAATTGTGGATTATGCTAATATCTTCTCTCAACTTTATTATATCTTTTTTATATCCACGCCTTCTCAAAAAAACAAAAGGATATATAGATAAATAAATAAATAATTAAATAATTAAAAACTAATTTGTACATCAATTAGACATAAAGAGCATGTTCCCCACTTCCTCCACGATGATCTCCATGGAGGTGCTTTATTTGGTAAGTTCAACACGTTTAGGCCACAAAAGAGAAAACGTGCCTCCTCGATCTTCTATAGACAACTTAAATCCTTCTTATGGTTGTACAACGTGATGTTAATTGTTATTGTCATTACACGGTATGTTCATTCAGGGCTCCTTTCTCTTATATCATCTTACATGGCAATTGGCAGGCTTCATACAAAGGACTCGAGAAAGCTGATACTTCTTCACAAGACAGGTAACAAGTAACAAAAAACAAGAAAGGAATTTTATTAACTAAAAGAAATAAGAATAAGTTCTTTAGTTGCTCGTCAAAACTTGACATATGTGAATCAAACACTCCAATATAATGTACATCTTGTAAAAGATGGTGGTGATCCCTTTGATGATTGAGAAAGACACACAAGACTAGTTCGGAAGATTGGAACATCTCATCTACTCATATATAACCAGTCTCGACATTGCTTATGGAGTAATTATTGTTTGCCAATTTATGTGTTCACCATTAGACAAACATTGGGTACCCCTAGAGCATATCTTACACTAATTAAAAGTAAATCTAGGTCTTAGTATACTACATAGCAATCATGGGCAAACTTGTGGCCAAAGGGCTATTGTGTTTGATGTTTTTGGAGCAAACCCAATGCGACAGTAAGAAGCATGTCAACTTCAAGAAGAAACTTGATAGTCTACTTGTGAAATTTTGTGGACATAACACCTTTCAATTGAAGTTGCATCGAAGTTTCTATCACAAGCAAAACTATGGTGTGATGCACTGATCAAATTGTTCTCTACATGCCTCAAATCTTGTGTGCCACAAACAAACCAAACACATGATTGTCACTTCATTCATGAGAATATTCAAGAAAACTTAATTCTCATCACTATGTAAGAAGAGAGAAACTAGGTGATATATTCACAAAAGAATTACATGGGATGGGACTCGACGTGGGGCTCACGCCTAGGCAAGGGAAGGAAAATAGGGAAGGGGACTAGGGAAAAGGGAAAGGGCATGTAGTGGAATTTGAACCCATACCTCTATGTTGGAAGGTGGGGTGGGTAACTAGACCACCCTCTGGTGGTTTTGTACTTAATAATACTAGCAGAAGGCATTCGCCCCTTTCTATTCATTTACAACAATAAAGACACAAGAGGCATTGGGTGCTTAAGTGTAACAATAGATTCTTGTGAGTAACAGTAGAGCATAACAACAAATGGCTTAGAGTACAGTACATCACTTCATAGTAATGTGAGTAGGCACACATGTACTGAATCGCCAATCTTGTATGTAGCAACCATGTCACTAAATTGTTTATACTTTCACAATATTAATTTTTCTTTTAAATTAGACGCCACAATAGACTGTTAGCAATAAGCAAAATCTAAGAAGCTTCAAGACAAACTTATTCAAAATTTATAGCTCCATATCTAGCATTACTTGTATGGGAAACTAAGCTTACTCCTTGCAAGCATCCTAGAGAAGTCTGGTTCATCTTAACTTACCACCATACACCACCTTCACTCATATGGACAATGTCCTCAATTTCATGCCCGAAAATGTTGGCCACAGATAGATCACTGAAATTGTATGATTTTCTACTGTCTCCAAGTAGTTATGGGTTTTGTGTCCATCTTGAGACTACATGATTAGTATGTACCAACTCAAGCATCAATAAATGTATCAGTTGGTCCTTCATTATTCATAGTTTGACGGTTCAATACTCTCAAACTCCTGAACTTGATGTAACTGCCATCTTCGGCCCTTAGAGCTTGGCCCTCTCCACCTTTCATCACAGTAGGAACAAATGCCTTTTGAGCTCTTTCTAATAAATTATGAGGCACCCGAGTTTCTAAATTGAGGGTCTTTTTACCACAATCAGCAAGTGTGCGGGACACAATTGCGCCAATTGTTTTGGTTGAAAGCCTACTCATTGGATGAGGCGATGGGTGATTCCAGTTGGGTTATTGATCTTAGCGCTAGTGTTGTGCAACCTCCTGAAGTTCTGCTAAAGCAAAAATGTACCTATAGTTCAAGAGGCTGACATTCTCATCAGGCCCTTATTAAAAAAAAAATCAAGAATTATCCTCTTATAATCAACGCTGTGATTGCTAAGAAAATCAACAAATTTGGTTATAAGATCCCTAAGAGCATTCATCTAGGTTAGTAATTTATTATACCTTCTTATGACATTAGATTGATGTCATTACAAGGCTTTTCCTACAGCATATAGTTAGAGCAACCAGCTTTTACTGCAGCTTGATCATTCAAAGTAGCAATATTCTAAAGCCAAGATCTCCAAAATTTTGGCACTCCACATCAGTAAAATTTGTGAAGTATTTCACAACTGATTTGGTCCAAAGTTTGGATCAACAAGAACTATAACAGAGCTGACTTATCATAGGAGAAGCAATCTTTGTAAAGAGAATGTTGTAGTTGACAACAATCATAAAACATTCATGATATCATTAATCCATAAGTTGCTCACCATTCTCAGCTATCAGCAAGCTATGTTGGTGAGACAGAGTCAAATTTAAGAGTTACATTCAGCTGCAATATTTTCAAGTTTATTTGCATCTGCTGTGAAGCGGACCTATGAAGATTGAAGATTACTGCTGCCTCCAGGATTCCTGCACCTTTATTCATACAGCTGGCATGGCTACACTTGAGCATCACGACTCATTCTTACACAAGTGATGCAATTGTTCGATTCACCAAATGCGGAGTGAAGGTCAATTTCCAGATAAGCCAAAGAACTCAAGTATGAAAGAACTGAAGGGTAGGAATGCAAAAAAAAAATGGTGAGGGAGGTGACTTGTTATTGACAGTTGAAAACTTGAAATGCAGTCCCCATGATCATCTTAACCACTGCTCTACGCAACATGAAATGCACTGAAACTAAGGCATAATGCACGGATACTCCCAGACAACAAAATGGCATTGCAGCAATCGAATGACTAATTTGCTTTTATTTAAATCAGATTAAGTTCCAAAGTAGAAAAGTCAATGTATGAATTTGGATCCTTAAAATTTTCCCCTAAACCATCCAGAAAAAAGCTAAAAATGAAAACGGAAACATACCTATTGAATTTGGAAGTAGCAATTGCCAAAGGCAGGCCAAATCTTCCACAAAAGCTCTTGAATAAGATTTCGTAAGTTTACAAATGGAAACACCTTTTCAAAAAATGGCCAGGTAGAGTCCAGAACTGCAGTTAGTCTAGCTAGTCCCAAAAGAGTTATTCAGACACTACACATGCATTCCAACTGTGCTTAAGGACTCATTTCAGATCTCCTACTAGGATTACAGCAACATATTGGAGCCTGCAGTAAATTTAAACCTTAAACGGGAGTAGGGATCCCATGTGCCCTTCACGGATCTGCATGTCAGATGCATGCATGAGATCTTATTTAGGGATGGTCTTGGGCAATAAAATTTTGATGTAGACAAGCTTGTAAATACCACCCCTGAGATGATTGACAACGTCGAGCCATGCTCATGTCAGACATCCAAATCAAGCACCTCATGCTGTTTTTTTTTTTCGAAAGATGTTCAAGGACCAACAACATGCTTTAAGCAGGAGAATACTCTTTCAATGACATTAGAAGAATACCAATTTTTTTTGCTCTCTTTGCTTGTACAGTTAGAATGGTTCTTTTACTGAAGGCTCTACACTAGAGTATCAAAAGGCCACAATGTAGTATCTAGAAAGCTTTGTCATGTTATTTATAGATGCAATGGTTACGTTTGGATTTGTGATACAAATATAAATGAATTGTAAAATTTAAGCACAGACACCCAGCAGTGTGCCTAAAGGAACTACCAGTCGAATTTGCACAGTGATGAATGTAACTTTGTTATAGATCAAACCGGAGAACTCATCCCAAAAGACTAGTCTACAAGGAGAGAGAACCCATTCACCGGTATCCCCATTCTACCGATGTGGGATGAGTCCTATACCTTGCAATGGGCATAAGACCCGTAACAAACTTGTGTCTCAATATTGTTTCTAAAGGCTTCACATTAGACATAGACACCCAAATAAGGTCATAAAAAGAAGCATACCTGCAATGCGTCATCACTATGGATGTGCATGCTGCGCAATAGTCGAATCTTAGAAGCTTCAAAAGATTGAAATTTGAGTTCCGTTTTTCCATTAACAGCTTGAATGTGACTAAACTTTTCCTGTAGGAAACAGAAATCATAATTTCAACAAAAGAAGATTGAAGAAGAATCGTGTATGGAAACACACCAAAGATTAGAAGAGAAGTAGAGAACACCAGCAAATTTATTTGTAATCTGAATATCAAGATTACGTCAATCCAAAATGAAGCTCTAGTCAGAAGTGTAAATTTACTAAACTCCAATATGGTTAATTAAGTATATCCATATGGAAACATAAATAAAAGAAGAAGAGAGAGAACCTGTAAAGGAGAAGGGAAGAGATGAGCGCGCAGTTTGGTTTGAGCCACGGCAAAATCAACAAATTCTTGGTAGGAAAAAGGAGGAAGGTTTGTTGCAGCTTTAACCATGGCTGTTTGGCGTGTGGGAAGTGGAAGGGAAGGTTTGAGGGTGACGGTGAACCATGAGCTTGAGCTCAGTGAACTCATGGCCTGCCCCTGTCCCTCAAGCAATATTCAACAGTGTGTCTGTGTGACTGTGAGCACAGCAATACCAGAACCTCGCTTCTTTTTTTTTTTTTTCCTTATTGTTTATAGCCCAAAATACGGGCATTTGAACCGGTAAAATAAAAAAAATAAAAAAAAAAACCCCTCAAAACAAACGTTACACCAAAACAAAAAAATCGACCAAACTACGTGGCAAAAACAGCAAAATAGGATTAAATCTTCAAATTTGCCTTCTTTTTTTTTCCAATACATCATTTTTAAACTTCTTCACGGCTATTTCTCCGTCATCGCGAATAATACCTAATTTACATCCAACCTTTGCAGCTCTGCAAGCCTCACCATTCAATCTATCTAGATAGATTTCCACAAGTACCTCCAAACCCTCTCTGCTAGTTTCAAGACCATCCACATTGTTGATGCTATGGAGCTTAAAGCATAAACCTCGCATTGGCAACGCAAATTGGACGAAAATATAGCCTGCCCAGCTGGCATGTCTGCTCGGCACAGCAACGGAAATTTTTTATTTACCAAAATTGACAAAATATTGATGGTCAAAATATTAGCACAGTGTGTAAAATTTTAATAAATATTCATGTTATTTATTATTTAAAATTATTTAATTTTTTATATTCTACATATAATCTCAATACTTTACCAACCAGTATTTATCAAAAATTATTCAGCGTAAATCCAGCTTCAAAAGAATACACGGAGTGAGGAAAAACTGCAAATTCGAAACCGATCTGAAAAATAGACGAACCGAAAAATTGGTTGACCAATTATTATTAATTGTTTTTTAGAAAAGACTAAAAGTAAAACGTCGGATATAATTTTGAAGTTAGAAAAAAGTAGTTTGTAAAAAATACAAACTATTATTTTTTTAAAAAAATGAGCGTGAAAAAAAATTGAATTTATTGGGTTTACAGTTCACATTTTTTGGAGATTGCTATGGAAGTTATTGGGAACGAAGCTGCTCTTTAGCACCTCTCACCATCCCCAAATTGACAGTCAGATGGAGGTAACTAACAAGACCCTTACCACACTACTTCGCGGTATAGTTAGTAGGGTTTGAAGGATTTGTATTTGAAATTGAGCCATGCTGAGTTTGCATATAATCGGGTTCCTTCTTTCATTATGGGTCACTCTCCTTTTGAAACATGTTATGGAGTGAACCCCCTTACACCCCTTGAGTTGATTCCTCTACCTCTTGAGTCAAAGGCAAGTTTCAAGGAAAGCGGGAAGGCTAGAGAGATGAAGAAGCTTCATGATCAAATCCGGGCTAAGATCGAAACGGTCAAGGAGGTCTATAAAGCAAGGGTGAATAAGCATAGGCGGAACATCTCTTTCAAACCCAGGGACTTGGTATGACTACACTTGAGGAAGGAGAGGTTTCCGATGAGGAGGAAAAGTAAGCTCATGCCTAGGAGTGATGGTCCATTCAAGGTACTCGAGAAGATAAACGACAATGCTTACAAATTGGAGATACCAGGAGAAATGGGCGTCTCATCCACTTTCAACATCAGAAATTTGTCTCCTTATCTTGAGGATGATGAATTCATAGTGGATTTGGGGGCAAATCCTCTTCAAGAAAGGAAGGATGAAGCGTTTCAGGGACCCTGCTCTACTCTTGTTGCCCGGGTGAAGATGGTCACCCCACGGAAGCCCTTGGAGATTCAGCTCTATTTCAACTCGGGCCCGGGCAAGACGGTCACAATCATCCAATCGATGGGCCGGGATGGCCTCTAAGGAGGCATCCTTTTTCCTCTTGGCACGCATAATGGGAAGGGAACCAAAGTGGCAGTGCAAGGGGTCAAAGAGATTCAAATGTTGAAGATCAACAGCCCTGTCATGGGCGTAACTTTCCTAATCACGACTGTGACGCTCTTGCTGGGGAGTTCTTGGCTGGAGGCCAGAGCGCCGCGGGCGCAGCCTCCATGATCCCGATCGACCGCGACCCCTTTTCTCCCACCCCCATGCCTTAGCTAAATTTTTGTGGAAGATTTGTCCAAACAGTGGTCGCGCCCGTGACAAGACTATCACGACTGCGACGTTCTGGGAGCATCTCGATCATCACGATCACAACACACCCATCACGAGTCACGACCGTGACAATTTTTCCAGCCAGTGTCGCGACCATGACATCATAGGTCGTGACTTTGACGCAGCGAAGGCGTTTTGGATCTCATATCGTTCATCGCCTCATCGTGACTGCGACATCAGTCGTCCAACCTACAATAGAGCTCCTCAGAAGTTGAGCCCTTGATCAAGACACCTTGTTGCGACTGTGACGCCTTGGGTCGTGCCAGTGACGCACTTGCCTATCCAGATTTTCTTTGTCTTAATTAGAGGTAGTTTTGTCATTTCCCTTATAATCAGTTTTGTTATGCTTTTAAGCCAAATTTGCTCACTTTATGTCTGTGTTGGTTTTGGCTTAAGAATGTAACTACTTAGGTTAATAACCCTTTTTAAAAGCTAATCTCTCTTGGGGTCTAATCCCTTTCCTTACCTATAGATGAAAGAGAGGGCATTAACTATGTTGATGGATGAGTGATATTTTAAGTCCAACTGATCAAAAACTCTCTCTCAAAGTCTTTTTTAATTTCTTTTTCCAAATTTTTGATTTAGTGGTGGATTAAGTCATTTCTTTATTGGTTTGTGGTGGTGAATACTTTATCAAACCATGGAGGAATGATCAAGTTCTAGGTGGTGGTCTTCCTTTATCCTAGTTCATATTATTTCAAGTTATTCTTTCAATTTCTGCAAGGCAAGCTAAATTATTATCATCATCATCAAGTATATTATCTTCATCTCTTCCAAAGTCAAGCAAGGATTATCTTGTTTTTCTCATCGCCCACATTCCACCACCCTTAGCCATACTTGGGATCCGCTAGTGTTTGTTGTAGGGGAGGGGAGTAGTTCTTCTCATTAGATTTTTAGTTGGTAACATATTACGGCTCTGTTCGGCAAAAATAGCTGATTTAATAGCGGATAATTGTTGAGGTAGCGGATAGTGGTTGAGGTAGCAGATAGCTGTTACATTTTAGCGGATAACTTATAACTGTTCAAGTACATGTTTTTAAAGAATATGTTTGGTAAAATTAGCGGATTGATGAACTGAAGAATGCAAAACTACTAAAAAGGACTATTATTATTATTATTATTATTATTATTATTATTATTGTAACAACGTCGATTTGAGGTAGTATTTTAAAATTAAGGAAATGAATTTACAAGGCCACAAGTTAAGCAAGTCCAAACCCAAAGAGCTTTCTTGAGCAGAACTGGCATGGACAAATTGAATTCTACTGGCATGAACAATTGAAGGGGTTACTTTCAAAAAGATGAAACGAGTTGCCAACTAATGGGAAAGGATAGCATAATCCAACATAGCTGAAACCACAGAAGCTCTCCCAAGTTCCATATTCTCAAGATTTGTTCCCATTTCTATTGAAAAGTTGTATCTAAACATGCAAAATGACAAATCAGTCGGCAACGGGGATGTAATTCAACTGATTCACCTCATTTGTGAGTATTACTTGGCAAATTGGTGTTTCCCTTTCAGAAATCTAGCAGCCACCATTACAATAGATGAATAGAATATCTGTGACATTAATCTCAAGAGGAAACACACACGAACGACAACAGCAAGGTATTATCCAATCCCAGCCCTAAATATGAAGTTATGAATTAACATTTCTCTAGTTTCAAATCTGGGAAACAAGTCTCCCAAAATGCAGAACCATCCATGTTAAGAGGACAAACCAGATCCTCAAATTAATTGTAACAATCACAATACAAATGAAAGCTACTTACTATTGTAAAAGGTTGATTCTTTCTTGTTCAATGGTTCTCAACAAGAGGGCAAATTTTCTCTTGTTCATGTTTGGAAATATGGAGATTGGAGAAGGGTAGAGAAGAATAGAGAGGGGAGAAAGCTGAAGGAATGAGGTATGCAGTGGTTTTTATAACAATGGCAAGAGATGTAATATGTAACAAAAGTAAGGGGGCATTTTTGGAAGTTGAAAGCCCAAACGCTATATGATATTCTCAGACGTTACTCTTGTTAACATTTCACATTTTCATCTAAACGCTTGTATAGATGTTATCCGCTGTTTTAAAACGCTAGTTTATCGAACACCTAAAAATTATAAAATAGAGTTTCAATTTAGTCAAAACGCTAAAAGCTATCAAAAACGCTATTGCCGAACAGGGCCTACATGAAGGTCTTTAAGAGAAATAACAACTAAAGTTTAAATCACAAAGGAAGTAGGAATTACTTAAACTTAATTACATTAACTCATTATTCATGGCATTCTCTTGTGTTAGGCCCTTGGTTCCTAGCACATCATGCCCTTGCGTTCTTGCCTCCCTTCTCCATGAAGATCACCTCACATTAGGCTTCCGTAGATGGATTTATACTTAAGAGGGGGACATAAACATGGATTAGAAAAAAGCTAAGTATGGAGAGTAACATACATAAGCAATATAGAACATGATACATGCATATGATTTGTTGACTTAAATGCTTAATGGTCACCGGGCAAAGCACTTGGATATCAATGACACCCCAATGGGGTTTCATAGTGAGGATCCTCATACCATAAACCATGATGCCTACATGACTTAGTGATACTACTTTCTTACTTTGTCATATGCCCATGGATGGGACTTTAAGAACCATAGAACCACAAAACCATAGGACCATAGAAAAGACATGAGTGTGTCTTAAAGAACATCACTCTTTCCAGGTCATGGGTCCAGTAGGACTTTAAGTATCATGCTTCCAAGAGGAGTTGCTAAGGATGATTCAAGATCATCAACTACATACTATGGATGTATGAGAATGATGATAAGAAAAGGACCACATAAAGCAAGTATTACTTGTAATCTTGATATGAACTTAATTTCACATGTCACTTAGCCATATAATCATGATAGCATAAAAATCACTTCATTAAATATGAATATCATAACTTAGTTTCATAAGTTCATCATCATGTATTAAGTAGTTAGTATCATCAATTTGAAGCATAGACTTCCACATACATCATAAACACATTAAACACATAACTCATCAAGAACTAATAAGTTAAGCATAATAAAAATAATTTCCAACCCTTATGACACCCTCTTAGGCACAAAACACATATCCATGAGGACTGAAAATATAAAAGTTGTCCATACCTTAAATTTCTTGATTTTTTCGAGTACCCTAAAAATTATAATGTTCAACAAAAAAATTAGTATCATACTCTATATGTAAGGATCCTCTTCAAATATGTTTTTGGTTGCTTTTAACTTGTTTAAAGCTACTGGATTAAAGAACTTTCCATATCATTGCCGAGGCCTTAACAAAAGTGAAATCAAAAGATAATCCACTTTTAAAGTCTGTTAAAGCTACTTTTAACCTATAATTAAGTAATTGGTCTTATAATCCTTTTGTTAGGTGTTTTATAGCATAAACATGCAGAACTCAACAAAAACCTTCAAATTTCCATATTTGATACTTAACTTGTTTTAGTGCAGAAAAAAACAATTTTTTGCCTGTTTATTTTCATTCTCCCTTTATACAAAAACATTTTAGGTCCTACAAATTTAAAAAGTTTTGTTTATGCGAAAATTTTTACGTGGTCCCGCGGGACCACACATTGCTAATTTACTCCCGCCATACGTCACTTGACGTCACACTTTTTCTTCTTTTTTTTAAAAAAAAATTCCCGCTTCTTGCTTTATATATCGTCTGTTGTATTTGCCAATTGAGATAGTTTGCATAGTGTGGGGGTCTAGGCCTTTTTATGTTATGTTTGAGGTTCAAGGTTCGACTTTGTGCTTGTTGACTTTTTTAATTTATTTTTCTTCATATAATCTGTTCCCCCCTCCTTTTTCTAACTTTCTTTGTGAAATTTATTTGTCCATTTTAGCATTTCTTTTCTTTAAGAAAGGTTCTCCCTTTTTCACTATTTTGCTATTTTTATTTACTGTTATTGATGTATTATTTTTACATTTTTGTTTTAGGTTAATAGTGTAGCTGACGTCGGGAGTTCGATACTCCTCACCTTTGTGCCTTCTTATTTTTTTTATACTTTCAAGGTTTATGAGTTGTTCAAATATTTTTTTCACATATCAATCAAATATTCTCTTTTATTGCTCATGCTTTTTGACTATTTTTAAATTTTATTTTTCGTGTCCAATATCAGAAGTGCAAATCACGTCCCTACTAGTGTGCAAAACAGTTTTTGTTAGTGTGCAAATGACCATGTGTTGGTGTGCATAGGTGTCCCTACTAGTGTGCAAAGAAGTCTATTTTATTGTGTAAATGCATTTGTGTTAGTGTGCAAATGAACATGTGCAGGAGTGCAAAAGAGTCTGTACTAGTGTGCAAAGACGTATGTGTTAGTGTGCAAAGGACCATGTGTTGTGTGCAAATAAGTTTGTACTGGTGTACAAAATAATCTATGCTACTATGCTAGTGTGTAAATGCGTCTGTATTAGCGTCCAAAATAGTGTATAAATGCGTCTGTATTAGCATGTTAGTGTGTGTTAGTGTGCAAAAGTGTATATGTTAGTGTGCAAAAAGTGTGTGTTAGTATGCAAAGTTATATGTGTTGGAGTGCAAAGGTGTATGTGTTGGTGTGCAAACGTATGTATGTTAGTATGCAAATGTATGTATATTAGTGTGCAAATATGTATGTATTGGTGTGTGTTAGTGTGTAAAGATATGTGTGTTAATGTGAAAAGGTATATGTGTTGGTGTGTGTATTAGAGTGCAAAGGCATATGTGTTACTGTGTAAATGTTTATGTGTTGGTGTGCAAAAGTGTATGGGTTAGTGTGTAAAGGTATACGAATGATTAAACCAATTTTTGAATTTAGTGCAATATATCAAAATTTTTAAGGTGTAAAAAAATCTTATTAGACATAAAATTTATAACTGTATAGTTTGTTTTTTCTTTTTATAAATTTAAAAGGATGCTCTTTTTATAAATTTAAAAGGATATAAGATTATGAAAAAATTACATTATATATAAAAAAAATTCACTATGTTATTTGGTGAAAGCTAAATATATTGGAAAATTTTTTAAAAAAACTAAACCAGAAAAAGTTTTGAAAAATAAATTGATGTAATAAAAACATCATAGAAAATAAAATTGGAATAAACATTCTATAGGGATGAAATATCGAACCCGAGACATCCCATTTATGTTAAAAGTGCCCAATCCACTCTGCCAAGCTGCAATTGTGTCAATATAATTTATGCAAAATGTTATTTATTGCTTATAAACATAGCGGGAGTTGGGGCATAATTTGTGCTCCCGCGGGAGGAGGATATAAGAACTGTTATTTATGAGTCTAGTTTATCACCATATTTTTATAATATTTTTAGGAGCTACAAATTCGTACAGGTGTTACAAAAATCGAACCTATGTCTGCAATAGATGTAAATCTGGAAAGGGTCTGGTTTTTACTCTATAACTCACTGCCCTTATTTTTTTTATTTTTTTTTTTTGCAAAAAGAATTTTTCAGTGAATTTCTAGACATCTCGGCCTACATATTTCATGTAGAAAGTTTTGTCAAAATATGTTTTTATCTTGGTGTTATTTTAAGTCCAAAGAACATGAAAACTTGGTTGCTTAAACAAGAAAAACTCATCTTATGAACATCTATGGTGGCCAATTGTCTTGGGGCTTCTAAGGGATGTTCTTCTTACATTTGTTGCATCATTTTATCAAATAAAACCAGATTAGAAAGATAGAATTCGTTTAGAAAGGGAATTGTGTTATTTTAAGCCGATTTTAGTCTCTTTTTCCGGTTTTTAAGCTTCTCTTACTATTGTTTATTAAAACTAACATGAGAGTTGTGGATTTTAAAGTAGAAAGACCTTGAAAAGGACTTGAGTGGATGAAAAAAAGCTTCCTTGAACGATTGATGACGAAAGCTCTCTTTTTCTCACTTTTCTTCTATCTTTTATGGCTTTTGTTTATGCTTGGTTGAGGGTGCTTGAGGTAAAAATGATTTTTACTGATTTAAGAAGCTTGAAGAAGTAAATAAATAGAGAGAAATGGAGAGGTTGTTGAGTTAGAGAGAGAAAATGAGAGGTTTAAATGAGTTGTGAAATTAATCCATGCATATTACTCCCTCCGTTTTTTTATCTGTCATTTTAACTAACTTTTATCGTTTCTAATTATCTGTCATTTTACAATTTCAATCAAACACAACAATTACTTTTACATTTCCTTTTACATTTTCCCTTTCCTTTTCCCTTTCCTTTTACCTTTTACCTTTCCCTTTTCCTTTCCCTCTACCTTGGTTATCCCTCATTTATGTCAAACGACAGATAAATCCGAACAGAGGGAGTATAAAGGAATGTTGGTGTTTAGGCTTAAGCTTTAGACAATGATAGTCTATGTGATTAAGGATTGGAGATTAATGTTTTGGTGGTTGTATGCTTATAGAAAGGAGATAAGGTGAGTTGTTTTTATTTTATTTATGATTTCTAATTGGTAATATTTAGACTTTAGACATGCTAATTATCCTAACTAGCTTATTTTTAATCCTTTTTGGTGAATTAAACGAGCTAAATTTTTGTCATGTTTGGGCTCCTATATGGCGTCACTTATGGGGTTTATTATGAAAATTTTGCTCTTTTAGTTCTTACAAATTTATTTAGTTGGCATACTACTTAAAAACCCTATTTTGATAATTGTAAATTTGATCATAAACTGCATGAATATTTTGGACATACCCGATATGTTTCAAAATTAGTCATTCTTAAAAGTTCTCCCTCATACTTTTAACCTTATCACATAATCTCAATATTGCATGCTAATATTTGCAATTAAGCTTCTTTGAACCATATAAAATTCACACATAGAAACTTTCTCGAATAATTCTAAAAATCACATTTATCTCACACACACACACACTAGGAGGGTGTTACAACTCAAATGGTGAAATAACTCATAAAGCATTGCCTTTGGTAATACATAATGCAATGTTTCCATAGTTATTAAAATCCCGATCCTGATTTACAATCCTACGATTTTATGGTCTAAAATCCTCGATATGATTCTACTATTTACACATGATCCACGATCCTACATGGGCTGATTTCCGATCTTAACTTTCCCATAGTTTCGAGTTGGGATCCCAATTTTAACAACCTTGAGTGTTTCTATTCGCAAGTGTTGCAATAGCCTAAATACCTAAGACAATATTTCTTTGTGCAAGTATTACAATAACCTAAATATCTAAGGTAAAGTTTCTTTTTGCAAGCATTGCGATAACCTAAAAAATGTTACATTAACACACACCTAATGTTACGTTTTGGAAAGCGGTGCCATAGACCTTATGTAACATTATTTGAGCCTCATGTAATAGTCTTCGTGCATTGCTATATACATAGTTTGTTGTAGTGGGAATAATATTTTACTTGTTGTAAATAATCATAGTGGTCTTGATCTTTTATCTTATACGTTGAGACAACTTTTTGATACTTTGTATTTTACATTCATTTTAATTTCATGTAATTCCTAAATTTCTTATTTAATTATTAATTCAAGTTTTTTTTATGTAATGTTAAAAAAGTTGTTTTCGTTTTACAATTATTAAAGAAAAATAGAATAATAATATAGTTTCTTGGAGTTTTACTCTTTGCTATTTCTTAATTCTACCTGAATATATTTGTTTTTTCTATATTGAAATTGATATATTATAATAATAATTTGGTGGAAGAAATGCTAATCGATGATTTTTTTTATAAAATGCTAATAATATTGTTTTAATCGTGTTTTAATATTTGTAAACTATATGTATGATTTTCTGAAATCGACATTTGTGACAATCTTAATTTATTGATGGGCTTGGAGTTTGGTTTGAAAAAACCAAAACTCTCAATTTTTTCTTTTGGATTTGAATTTCCCCTTAAAGGTTTGCTTTAACATATACTAAATTAGATATTACGGCTACACTTAATTATCATTACTGATATTACCACATCCCATTTATTAAAACATTCGTAAATTAATCAAGGATATTTTAATAAATGTTCACTTATCTCCAATTCTACTCCTTCTCCTTCTTATTTTAAATTACTAGCTTTGTACTTCCCATGCGATGTACGGTGATTGTTTTTTTATTAATTTAGCTAATTTATTTTTAGTAGTAAATTATAACTTTATATTAGTATCTTAGAAAAAAATTATACTATATGATTGATTGACTTAATGTAAATATTTCTTCAATACTTTTTTTTTTACTATGTGGTCGGTGATACAAACACGTGCATATACAACTTATGGCATTCTTATTTTGTAATGACCAATACGAGGAAAAAAAACTAAAAAAGATTATTTGTAAATTAAGAATCATGTTTTTAAAACTATATTAAAGTTTAATATTTATTTATTTAGCATTATATTCTATAGAACAATAATATAGGTTTTTAAAGAGATTATTATATTTTAATATCTCTTAAATTTTACTTTGATATAGATTATTTTTATGGGTTTTTTTTTTTGCATTTTGGACCCCAAACTTTAGGGGTATTTATTTTCTGAACCCTTGGTTTTCAACTTTAATTTTTGGACCCTAAAATTTGTAGTTTGAAAAAAAAGGACCCTAAAGTTTCTGGACTGAAAACAAAGTCTGTTTCCCGTTTTTCTTGTTTTGCCATGTTTGAATTTATCTCCCGATTGTCGTCAAACTTCAAGACTAATGTTAAAACCGATATTAAAGTTTTAATAAACATCTCTTATTCATGTTGGAATTACTTAAACCCCTGTATTCAGGGGTCTAAGTAGCTCCGACATGAATAAGAGATGTGTATTATAGCTTCAATATCAGTTTTAACCTTAGTCTTGAAGATTGACGTCAATCGGGAGATAAATTCAAACATGGGATGAAAACAAAGAATGAGTCATGGGCCTTTTTCTTTAGCCCACAAACTTTAGGGTTCTTTTTTTTTTCAAACTTTAAACTTTAGGGTCTAAAAAATTAAAGTTGAAAACCAAGAGTTCAGAAAATAAATACCCCTAAAGTTCGAGGTCCAAAATGCAAAAAACCCTTATTTTTATATTGGCGGTATTGATATATTTGATTCGTAAATTTGGTGGAAGAAAGACTAATAAATGAATATTATTTATAAAAAAACTAATAAATATTGTTTTATTTATATATTACTGTAACGTATATGTATGAGTTTGTTTTTTTCTTTATAAGTTGACAATTATTGCATTAAAAAGGTGGTAGCCAAGTGTTAACTACCCTCAATTTTTAGGTCCTTACCATAGTTCAAGTCTTGGTGGAAGCAAAATATTTTTTGTTGAAGAAAAATATTTATAGGTTTGAAGTTTGGCTTGGAAAATCAAACCTCTCAAAATCCATCTCTTAGGTTTGGGTTTTCTTAGCAGGTCTTGTTTTAATATTATTAATAGATAATAGATTAGCTCATAATGAACAAGAAAATTGAAAATTCATAAACATATTAACGCACCGTTCTTTTATGCGTTAACGCAACTAACCGTAACGCAAATTACCATTACTTTTTTACTATTTTCACCGCAACTAACTGCAATGCACAAAAGAACGGTGTCTTATATTCTTACTTTCATTATGAATTTCCATTCCATTCCATTGTAAATTTTGCATATAATTTTCATCACATGTCAAGCAAAATGATAAGAAAATTGCATAGTGGAATATTTAACATTCCTAAAGTATATTTATAAAATATTGACGTGTATAAAAAAAAATCACTCCATACTTCTCTATTTATTTGTCATTTTATGAGAGTAGAGCGAAACTAATATATAATCAATAATGTTAGGAAAAGAAATTATAAATTACTACTCCCTGTGTTCTTTTTATATGTCATTTACGATTTTTAGTATCAATATTTAATCAATAATTTTTAATGTATTTTTTTAAATATTTTTTCAATAGTATTTTTGTTACGAATTCAATGACATCAATTTTGTATAATAAATCATTATACAAATTAAGTTATTAATGGTCAAAGTTCTTAACACAATTTTCTAGGTGATAGATAAATAAAAATGGGAATATTTGATAAAATTGATCATGAGAAATGAAGAATATAAATATAAAATCAATAAAAATTATATTGGTAATGTAAAATTTATAAATAACTAGAAATATATAAAAAAAAATAGATAGAGGCGGAAGAAGTAGGTGTAATGAAAGGGGATTGAAGTGCGAGGAATACACGCGTTGTATTCAAATTTCAAAACTTAAAAAGAGAGGCGGAGTGAGTGGTCAGTGGATCTACTCCATTTGATTTGAGTGAGAAGCTTTATAGACTCACTTTACAAAACGTGTTTTTGCTTCCAAATTGGCTTCACAATCACCTCTGAAAGTTGAAATTTGAGAGTTGAGAGTTGAGAGTTGAGAGTCTATGGAGCAGGAAGCGAAGGGGATTGAAGTGCGAGGAATAGCGACCTATGGAGGACGATACACTCTGTACAACGTTCTAGGCAATCTTTTCGAAGTCTCCTCCAAATATACTCCTCCTATTCAGCCTGTCGGTCGCGGCGCTTACGGCATTGTTTGGTATTTCTTTTCCTCCTCTCATTCCCATTTCCTGATTATATTAGTATTGTCAAGTGTCTCAAGTGTATGCATGGAGATTGTAAAGGGTTCGTGTTTACTTGTTTTGGGTATGTCAGCTAATGTAAGAAGACTAGTGTGCCTGTTAATTCTATGATTTCGTGGGCTAATGAACTCCACCAGAGTTAACAAAATACTTGGGTTTGAGATCTATCTTTATACCGTCCTATCTCGGCCCCAAAAATCCTTATCAATGCTGCACCTCTCCAAGAGGCTTTGTAATCAAATCAGCAAGTTGTTATGTGGAGGGAGCATAGTGAGTTTGCAAGAAACCCTCTTGAACTTTGTCCTTGTCTAATGACAATCAATTTTCAAATGCTTGGTGCGCTGGTGAAAAATCGGATTAGCAGCTATATGCATAGCCGCCTTGTTATCACAATGTAGAGGAATTGGAAGACTCGGGGAAATGTAGGAATCATGTAGCAAGGAATTGATCCATTCCAACTCAGAAGTTGTAGCTTACATACGTCTATGCCTTGCTTTAGTTGAGGACTTAGTCATAAATTTTTGCTTCTTGGTCCTTCATTAAACAAGATATGGATCAATAAGGATGTAGTGCCTTGTTAGAGAGAAAGATATTTATTCTACAAGTGCCCAATCTATACCAAAGTATGCAATTACCTTTAAATCATTCTCCTTTGGTATAATAATCCCTTATTTGGCGTGCCCTTCAAATATCCGAGGACATGTAGGCAGCTTGTAAGTAAAGCTTACGAAGCTATTGCAAAAGAAATCAGCTGAGGTGCTGCACATAGTAGGAAATGTCAGGTCTAGTGAGTGTCAAATACAACTACCTACCAACCTCCTATAAGCCTCTTGTCATGTAACTACAAGAAAGTATGTTTTCTTGTAGTTCGTCCCCTCAACCCTAAAATGTCTCTAGAAGCACTCGCAACTTGGATTCTTCTCAAGTGCATGCATGTGGGAATGACTTTTATGCAAAGAAAAAAAAAATATATAGTGCGCCTTGCTACCAAAAGGTGCTTGCCTTTGCCTCAAAACCTACGCCTAGGCTTCATGACCTCTTTGTGCCTTTTTGTGCTTTGATATTTTTTAATCAAATGGACAAGACCCTTGAGAGAAGTATTTGGTGGTGTAGGATAAGAGCTGTATTCTTCATTTGAGGATCTCCTGACCTAGTCATTGGATGCTTAGTCCACTGTGAGCTTGTAACATGAACTTACTTTAGCGCTGTAGTTTTCATCTATACTTTGTAATAGGTTCAAATTTTAATGATTATGGTTTTTGTTAATGCAGTTTCTTTGTATTCCTATTTCCTTCATGTGCCCTGCCATTTCCAAAGCTATAATATCTTCATGTGCAATATTTCATATCTGATTTTTAGTTTTGTTTTGCATATGCCTAATGCTTTGTTAGTAGTAATATCTTATAATAGCTTTGTATGGGTGGTCACTTCATACCTCTATCACCTTCTTTCCAACTTTCAAACTATTCCTCCTCATACCTTAGGCATTTCCTTTAAAAACTTACCTCGGAAGGTGTTTGAGTCTTGTGAAAACTACCATTTTGCTAGTTATCGGTAAGTCTACCTACATTTAGATCTCCTTCCAATTCCCATGGCTCTTCTTGGTTAGGTACAATTCTCAGATATTTTTGTTCACCTTTTGTCAAGCAAGTAAAGGTGATCAAAGTGCAAGGAACCTTATGAAATGAGTCCTGTCCTGTAGTGAAATATTTTGTACTCTTGAAGCTTACTTTGTTTCAGCGAGTTTCACTTAGATCAAATCTATAAGCTCGGTTCTCTTTTATTGGTGGCAGTTGTGCAAGAAACTCAGAGACAAATGAAGAGGTTGCAATTAAGAAGATTGGTGATGCGTTTAACAATAGAATTGATGCCAAAAGGACATTGCGCGAGATCAAACTCCTCTCCCATATGGACCATGACAATGTAATTCTATTCACTAAGAAACTTTAGTCGTTGGTGGGGTCAACATGCCACCTGTTTTACTTCCATTTGCCATATTTAAGATATTATTGACAAGCTACTGCTACTTTTTGGTCAATTGCTTTCCTGAATTTGTGCCTTTTGGGTGGATATTGGGATTCCCTAATAGTTTATGAATCGCAGATATTATTAAGATACGAAATAATGGGTCCAAGCTTGTATTCTTGGGAGTAATGTTAGTGGTAAAGTTTTTTCAGTGCATTCTCACTCTCAGTGTATGTTACTGCTGCAAACACAGATTATCAAGATAAGGGACATCATAAAGCCACCTGAGAAGGAGAAGTTCAATGATGTCTACATTGTTTATGAGTTGATGGATACTGATTTGCATCAGATTATACGTTCAAAGCAGGAACTTACGGATGACCACTGCCAGGTATCATTGATTCCTTGTATGTTACACTAACAGTCTCTTGATCTATAGGATTGGAAACCCACTACGATGTAGCCCTTTTACTTGTAGGCGTATAATTTCGAACATATGGATCTTCTCAAATATATTAGTTGGAACATACATTATTACATTGGGGGATGTCGCCTAAGTGGTAAAGATGACGGTGTATAGGGATGACAGGTGTAAGATCTTTGCCTTGCCTTGTGGAAGAGGATAATGGTTTCGTCAATCTTTGTCTAATCATTGTTCTCAAGTCTCTGATATTTGGATTATTTCCGTTCATCTGGTTGCCTTGTTATGCCATTGTTTGATTTGCTAACTGTGCTCTCTTGGATGAGTGTTGTAATTTTTGCCAATTTATGACATTGTGACCTTAACTGATGGGAAAATGCTGAAGCAGCCATGGCATGCCAAAAGTGATCACTTTGTTTCCATTGCAGTATTTCTTATACCAAATTTTGCGGGGACTCAAATATGTTCACTCAGCAAATGTGTTGCATCGTGACCTGAAACCAAGCAATTTGCTACTAAACGCCAACTGTGATCTCAAGATATGTGACTTTGGGCTTGCAAGAACCACTGCAGAGACAGATTTCATGACAGAATATGTTGTAACTAGGTGGTATCGTGCTCCAGAGTTGCTACTCAATTGTTCAGAATACACTGCAGCAATTGATATCTGGTCTGTTGGTTGTATCATGATGGAGATCATAAGAAGGGAACCACTTTTTCCAGGCAAGGACTACTTGCAGCAGTTACAGCTCATTAGTGAGGTGCTTGCTCTCACTATTACAGTATTATTATTCTTGTTTATACATGGGTCTTTTCCATCTACAATGTACAGTTAAGGACTGTGCCAATTTGATGGGACTCTTTTGACTGATTCAGTTTAATTCAGGTGGAATATGAATATGAGAACAAATTTGACAGATTGAATGACGTAATGTATGCAGTAGATTACTGTGTAAAATATTTCCTTTTTGACGAAATTTATTGTTTACAAAATCTCTACCAGTTACTAGGTTCTCCTGAAGATTCAGACCTCGGATTTTTGAGAAGTGATAATGCAAGGAAGTATGTTAAGCAACTACCTCGTGTCCCAAAGCAAGCTTTCAAGGAGAAGTTTCCGAATGTGTCCCCTATGGCTCTGGATCTGGCTGAGAAAATGCTTGTATTCAATCCAAGCAAGCGAATAACTGGTACCCTGTTGATATTTCAGTTAACTACTCAGCAGCGTATGCTATTCTTTCCTGGCTCCTAAACTAATTTATTTTTATTTTCTTAATTTCACTGAACTGAGCAGTCGATGAAGCATTGAATCATCCATATTTAGCAAGCCTGCATGAGATTAATGAGGAGCCGCCATGTCCAAGCCCTTTCCAATTTGATTTTGAGCAGACTGCCCTAGACGAGGAAGACATCAAGGAGCTTATATGGAGGGAGTCTTTGAAGTTCAATCAAAATGAGATGGGTGAGTGAAAAAATGTTAGAATGTCAGACTGTACATCTTGCTCAGATATAATAGCAAAAACATCGAGGATTCCCTCTCAGGTAGATATATGCATATTTCAAATTTGATCGTAAGGAAAGTTCGTGGGAAAGCAAGACGGCTGTGTGTCAGGATAGTTTTCTTGGGGCTCATCGCTACTAAGAAGTTAAACCTACCAGAAAATCCCTGGGTGGGAGCTTTTTTGATGGGGAATTGTTGGTTCCCTGGGCAGTGTTTTAATGTCTTTCTTTGTGTATATCATGTGATAAAGTTTGTTTCGTATTTCCCATAAGACAAACGGGTGAATGAATATTTGTATGTTATTTTGAAAATTTAAATTATAGAAGGCTGAATAACATGTTTTTTCATCATTAATGCCTTGATAACCACCACCCCCCCCCCCCCAAAAAAAAAAGGGGACAAATTTAGGTGACTTGGTTGACCTATCCAAATTGTGGTAAAAAGCATATGGTTGATGGTTTCACTTATGTAATGTCTAATCTCTTGCTCTACTTAACTCTAGCCATGCTGAAGGAAAAGATGTATGTCAGTAGGCAAGATGAAGACATGTGCTTCTCTTCTCAAGGGCTGGATTAGAACTTCAATTTCTTCCACTCGGAACAAAAATCTAGAGGGTAGAGAGCAAGCTGCATCAACTACAAGAACATGTTCCTGCGTAGTTTCTCCTAAACAAGGCCGAGGAGATGAAAGACAAGTTGTTATAGCTCTAGAGGGAGTAAGACCAGTATTGGTTCATGAGGTGTCGCATGAAAAAATTCATTGAGGTAGACCGAAACACATCTTATTTTCAACACAAAAGCTTCCCAAAGACGTAAGAGAAATGACATTTTCCAGCTTATAAGGATGGATGGTGCTTCAGCAAAGGAGTAGGATCATACTACTAAGTTGATATTAGAATAAGGCTCTTATGCAACATATTACCGAGGAAGAAGTCAGGCAAACCCTTCTTAAAATGAACCCTAATAAGGTGGCTTGGTTGGATGGCTTTCGCGCTTTCTTCTTTCAACGATATTGGCATACCATGGGGAAGGGGTTGGTTGGATGGATTTCGCGCTTTCTTCTTTCAACGATATTGGCATACCATGGGGAAGGAGGTGGCTAGTTTTGTCATTAGCATTGTGATACACGAGGACAGGAGTTAAATAGAGCCTTGGCGGTGCTGGTTCCTAAAGTAAAATTGCCATCAATTTGTCCACAAGTATAGGCTGATTAGCCTGTGTAACACACACCTTATATAAACTTGCAACAAAAGTGCTCTTCAATAGGCTGAAGACCATCTTGTATGTTGTGGTCAACCAAGCAAAGCGGTTTTGGCCTAACGAGGTTAATCATAGATTATGTGATACAACACATAACTATTCCACACAATGAAAAGTCAAACCAAGTCTAGAAGAAGTGGTGTGGCGGTGAAACTATACATGAGTAAAGCATACGATAGGGTTGAATAGAGTTTTCTTGAGAAAGTGCTTCTGAAGCTAGGTTTTGCTACAGACTCACTATGCGATCAATGTGACATACTCTTTCATAATTACTGGGGAAGCTTATCGTCTAATTCCCCCTAGTATAGGTATCGAACTAGGAGACCTGATGTCTCCGCACTTATTCATTCTCGTGGTAAAGGAACTCTCAAGTTTGCTGACAAAAGCGAAGCAAGTAGGTTTTGATGGGTTGCATTGGGTCCCATGGAGCAAGCCGCCTTCTAGATTAATCAAACTCAATTTTGATAGGTTCAAACCTTGGAGTCAGTAGCATAAGGTTATAACATCGGAGATTTAGTGAGTCATCTGCTTCGAAATTCTTCGTTCCGTCTAGCGGAAGCTTCCAATCTCATAGCTGAAGCTAGTGCATTGAGGAATGGTTTAGGGGATATAGTTTTGGCAAGTTTTTATCACACTTATATTGAAGGTGATAATTTAATGTTGATATGCGCAGTTTTGGGTGATTTCCACATTTTATTGAAAATTTACTCATTGGTCAGGATATTTGATTGCTTATCGATTCTTGCAAAATAGTTCATTTGGCTTAGATTTGTTGTCACAAAAACGCAACAACAATCTGACTTGCTAAGTTTGGTCATTCAATACAGTCAGCTTTAGCTTGAAATTGCATCATGGTTTTGCTTTTTGTAATATTTTATTCCCTCCGTTCTCTATTAATTGTCATAATTTAGACTTTTAGAGTCTTCAATGTCACTCTTTGCTTGATAATTTCTTATATAATATGTTATTAACAATATTATACTTTTACGATAGTATTTTTCGGTACGAATTTAATGGTGGTAATTTTATTTAGCAACTCACTGTATATGTTGAGACATTTATGGTCAACTTTTTGAAACTTAATTGCACAATTTTCAAAGATGACAATTAATAGGTAACGGATGGAGTATATGATGATATCCTTGAAACTCTTGAAAAATACACTATACTTTGGGGGATGTTGGATAATAATGCACATACTGAATTTTTGGATGCTAATATACTGAATTTTTTGGGTATTGGATAATAATACACTATACTTTGGGGATGTTGGACAATAATGCACATAGAACAATTTCGGCTATGGTTGACTCGGTGACAATCCTATTGGTCCGCCTGCCACGTAAGATCACCACCAAGTCAGCCACCGTCAGAATCTTTCCGAATGCATTTTTGTCAAATACCCCTTAAGTATAGTGTATTAGTATCCAATATTAAAGTTCAGTGTATTATTGTCCAATACCCTAAACATTCAATATATTAGCATCCAAGAATCCTACTTTTTAAAAACAAAGCTAAATAAATCAACATTTCATATTATCAACTAACATAATAATAATAAAAAATAATAATAAATTAAACTTGAGAACCATATTAATTTGATTTGTAAGCATTAATATAATGATTCATTCACCGGATTGATGTGGATTGCTTAGACTCGAAGTTGAAACATTTGTACAACCCAACGACCATATCAATATCAAATGGTTCTCCATTTTCATTTGTTTAATTCAACATGTTATTCTTGAATTATTACATTATATTATTAATCACCCAACACTCTAACCAAAGCCTAAAATTTTAATTTCATAAACACTAACAACCACTTTTTTCCCCCGTTGTCCTATGATAAAAAGGACCCCCTCACCCTCATTCCCATGCAACCATTTCGCCTCCCTTGTTTCATACACAAAATTTACAGGAAGAGAAAGAAGGAGAATAACTCTTCATTTTTTTCTCTGTAGAATTGTCTCCCTTTGCTGTTGAATCCCACTAAACCATCTCCATTAATTGTTGTTTCCTTTTCCTAAGGAAATCATTCTTCCACAAGGCGGCTTTTGAGCTAGTGCCCATTTTACAGGTGACAAATTATATTTTCATGTAGTCCGTTTTTGTGCCCACATAATTATCTATTTTATTAATCTTTTATTTTATCCAAAATATTTATTGAATAAATACCAAAGATTAATTTTAAATTAAATGTATTTAAATAATCTTTTTAATAAATTAAATAAGGCATAACAACCTAAACTTTCCACCAATCATCCAAAGCATCAATTATTATAAAATACTAAAGGGACTACTTGATGGTTTTCACCAACTTTTTCTTCTAACGAAATGCGTTATTTAATTTTAGCATCATGATAATTTAGTAATACTTACTCTGTTGTTTATATAATTTACATTTACTTTATCACTGTTTAATTTTATTCTTTTTTTCGTTTACTATAAGGAGTTGATTTGGTCTTTCAAATCAAATTGTTAATAAGTATTTGTCCAAATATCTAACGATACTAAGTTGGATAGGAGTGATTATTCACTATGTTGTTGGTTTTGGTTGAGCTCGTGTTTGTTTTTTTTTTTTTCTGTTTGAATTCTTACAAACTAATTCAAGAAATCAGAAATTGTTTTCTTGAAATTGAACTTTAAAATGCATCTCGTATGCTCGTAAATCCATTAGAAAATACAGTAAGCAAGAGGTGGTCTTAAAATTCTAGCATCATGACTCATGACTAGCAATTAAACCTGCTTTTTTAAGTCAGAAAATAGATAAACGGTTGTAATAAGTGTGTCAACTATTATAATAATAATAATTTGCGTTGGTTGGCAAATGAAGATGAGAAAAATGTAAGAGTTGGTATAATGAATGGGTTTTGATGCAGGCGGAAGCAAGGAAAAGGAAAAGGAAAAAAAAAGAAAGAAAGATGGGAGGGAAATGGGAGATTCAAGTGGGTGTGGTGGGAGCGTTGTTTCTTTCAGTGGCATCCTCGGTTTCCATAGTGATTTGCAACAAAGCCCTGATGAGCAATCTAGGCTTCCCCTTTGGTACGTCATCTTTCTCTTCCCCTCTTCCCACCAATAAATTTTAATCGTTGATTATTAATAAATTACATTAAGTTATAATATGAAATTACCGTCATTGTAATTTTTAGTAAATTGTCTTTCTAATGATGGTAATTTCATATTTTAACTCATCAATTATTTGTGAATAATTAACAATCAAAATTTAGTTAAAGGACAAACATTTTGAGACGGAGGTAATATCTATTTATTTGTCCTTGACCTCCTTCTCGTTCCCCTCAATCCTCGTGTCAATTTTTCCCCCACATTATCAACCAAAAAATTGTTGGGGGTGTCACACATCTTTTTTAACTGATTCGCGAGTCACAACTTTTTTAAATGCATTCCCGGGGGACGTTAAACTTACTTAAGTGGCTGGGGGGTGACAATCCAGCGTGTTTTGGCCGGAATGAGGGAAAAGTCTTATTTGCCCTTGAAATATCATCTTTATTCTGGGGTTGTTAATGGCTTTAGAAACCCAAGCTCCCACTAATCCTCCATTCCTAATCCTCAAATCTTTATCTTCATCATCTCCCACCTCCATTAACAACCCCACATTTGCAGCAATGCTAACTCTCCACCCTCTTTCTCCAATCCCCACCTCCTTCTCTTCCCTTTCATCCTCCAATTCATCCTCATTTTCCCTCTTTCTCAAACCCCTCCATAAACCCTACCACTCCCTAAACCCTAAGTCCTCCTTCCCCACCATCAAATCCATCCTCCAGTACAATCGCAAGCCCTAGCTCGCCGGAACAACGCCGAGAGTCATCGTCATAACCTCCGGCAAGGGTGGCGTCGGAAAAATCACCAACACCGCCAACATCGGGATCTCGCTCGCCGCCATGGGTTCTCCGTGGTCGCCATTGATGCCGACGCCGGGCTCTGAAACCTCAACCTTCATTTAGGTTGGAGAATCGGGTCAATTACACTGCGCTTGAGGTTCTCAATGGCGATGAATGAATCATGGAGGAAGAGGATGAGTAAAATAGAGAAAGAGAAATAAAAGGTAGATTAAGTTAAATTAGAGAAAAAAATAAGGGTATTTTTGTCTTTTTCAACACATTTCGCCGAATTTCAGCCAAAACATGCCGGATTGTTGCCCCCCAGCTACTTAAGTAAGTTTAATGTCCCCCGAGAATGCATTAAAAAAAAAGTTATGACCCGCGAATCAGTTAAAAAATATGTGTGGCACCCCCCAACAATTTTTTGCATTATCAACTCCTCTCCATTTTATCGCTATCTTTAAATAGTTAGCTTCAACTGATCTTATTAGGCCACCCCAGTTAAAATGACTATTACTAATTGAAAATTTACAGCATTTTAAATTTTTACACATATCTACTTTTAAACTTAGTTAGGTAACTAGAATCGAATCTCCAAACACATGTGTATATATATATACTCCTTCCGTTTCATATTAATTATCATTCTTAAATTTGTGCAGTCAAACCTAAAAGTTTTGACTATAAATTACTACCTCCGTTCCAAAAATATTTGTCTTTTTACCTAACTTCTTTGTCCCAAAATATTTGTCTCATTTACAATCCCAACAACTGTAATTCATTTTCTACTCATAATTAATAAATTCATTTATCATTTTTTACAATTTCAATAATTATTATCTTCAATTAAAACATGGATTATTTGGGTAAATTATAAACTTTTCACTCCAATTCCCAATATATGTTAATCTTCTCAAGTTAGGTAGATGGATAAATATAATGCGACGGAGGTATGAAATGCCTTATTACATAAAAACAATGCGGTTGTTACTGTTCTTATTTTGAGAAAAAGAATGGAGGCTTACATGGCTATGAAGTGGACCGTCCGTTTGTTGTATTTTTAATTTCTGATGAAGCATTGCGGAAGTTGGAAAGTTTTGCTTCATCTTCAATTAAAAACAATGCGGTTGTTATGCATTCAGACTGTTCAACCAACATTATCATTGCCTGCCCAAAAAATTATTCACAAAAGAGACGACTTTGCCACCTAAAATCAATACTTCAACGCTGTATATTCAAAAAATTACTTAGAGGTACCCTAACTTTTGAAGAAACAATTTTTTGGTACCCTAACTTTTCAAAACTAATTTTGGGGTACCCTAACTTTTAAGATTAGAAATTACTAGGTGAATTTCCGGCGAAACTCCGATTGATTCAAATCATTTTCGTCCACAAAAACAAAGGGCATTTTCATCCACAAAAACACTTAATCAATTTCCCGCCTAAAACTCACCGTTGAATTCAAATAATTGGCCGAAAATTCACCTAATTATTTCTAATTCTAAAAGTTAGGGTACCCCAAAATTAGTTTTTAAAAATTGGGGTACTAGAAAAATATTTCACCAAAAGTTAGGGTACCCCTAAGTAACTTTTTGTTATATATTCTCTCCTATTAATTTTGGTTTTTGGAAATCATTCATTTAAGTTCCAAACATTTCAACTGTAAACTTTTTGATATATTATAATTGTTAATAAAATATTATTATATAAAATTATTAATTAAAAATAATATTGAATACTATAATAGTCAATTAAATAACAATTAATATGAAACAAACGGAGTAGATGAGAATTGATCGTGCTTTTACCTCTTTTTCTTCTTTTGACTTGTGAAACGAATGTCATGTTCTATTGGAGAAGGGCTCGCTTTTTGTTAGTTCGTCGATACTTGGCCCATTTTCAATCAAGGGCTAGTATTTCTTTTGTAATACTCTTTGACACTTTGGATTATTGATGCATAAACTTGGGCTAAGTGACTACTAATCATTAAAAAAAAAGTGGAACTAAAAGTTTGTAATAAATGTATATACTCTCTCCATTTCAAAATAATTATTACTTAGTTGACTGTCATAGTTTTCAATATTATTCTTTGATTGATAATTTCTCATTTAACTTAGATATTTATGAAGATATAAACTTTTTAACTCTTTAGTATCAATTGCAATATTATGAATTTTCAATTGCAATATTATAATTTCTCCATTTCAAAATCTTGTTAACGAACTTGTAGTTCAACTCCTTAGTATCTCTCCTACAAACTCGTAGGTTCATTCCCATACTAACCACCATGTCACCATCAATATCGGCCATGCACATGCATTGCATGAATAACCAATTAACCATCAATATCATCAATCGATATATAATAATCTCACCAATAATTTCTTCATATATTACTGCAGTGGTCGCTAAATGAATGTGCCAAAAGACCATCTCATACAAGAATTAGTATAATTTTTTAAACATAATTATGTAATCGTTTGACCATGTTGTACGTACGTGCATGTTTTGCAGCAACAACGCTCACAAGTTGGCACCTAATGGTAACATTTTGCACACTTCATTTGGCTCAAAGATTGAGTTTCTTCGAGACCAAAACAGTAGATATGAAAACAGTTGTGTTGTTTGGCATACTAAATGGTGTCTCCATCGGCCTACTCAACCTTAGCCTTGGCTTCAACTCCGTCGGTTTCTACCAAATGACTAAATTAGCCATCATTCCTTTCACTGTCCTCCTTGAAACTCTCTTCCTCAACAAGCAATTCAGGTAATTATATGAATATTTATTCCTTCCTCACTGTCTTTTAAATTCTATAAATAACATTAACTGATTATCAAAATACAATAGTGTAAATATATATAAACCAAGTGATTATTTCCATGCCATATAAAATAAAAAATTTAAACTGAATTTAGTGTACTACTACAAGCAACTTTTAAAGCTTCTTATCATTCTTCTTTTGATAGAAAATTTCTTATCATTTAGATATGATATAAAAAGAAAGTTATATATAATCTTTTTAAGGGGAAAACAAAATTATTTAAATACTACTTCCTCCCTCCTTTTTAAGTGTCAAAATAGCTAACTTTGCAAAACTAATGCTCATTGAAAATAGAGTAAAAGTTTATGTATGGACAAATATACCCTTCCACCTCTTTAGTGACTGAAGGGATGATTGTCACTAATTTCAATGTAGAGAGAGTAATAAAGGAGAATTTTAAAAGATAAAATAAAACTCAAATTCATTAATTAGGGGTAATTTGGGTATTTTAATTATTAGAATTGTAAAATTAACAAATAAAAAAGGACAAAGTAGTTAGGAAAATTGACACTTATTAAGGGACGGAGGGAGTAGAAAGTAACAATTAATATGAAACGAAGAGAGTAAGATACGATTGTGCTGGGAAGGTTGAACATTTATCCTTCAAATTAAGATTCAATTTTTTGGAGCCACTATTTTCATGTTGGATAGAAGATGTAGAGGTTCGCTCACCAATGTTTTCCAAGTATTTTCCTCCGAGGAAATGTATTATAAAAGACTGATGATACGAGTCTTGGAGTGGTGTTCTTTATGAAATTAATACTTATTATTTATTTTTAACTTTACGTTTTTTGACAGTTACTATTAATTATCAATTTAAAGAAGTTTGGAATGTGTAGGCTTTGCCAACAATTAAAATTGACACCCTAACAAATGAAATTCATTCATTGGGCATATTTTAGATGTTCTTTTGTAAATTTTTAGTTATAGAAATCAATCATGTAATTTTTTTCAATTTAATCTACAAATATACATATTTTATACAAAGACAAAACGTTGAAGATGTGTCTTACCCAAAAAAATATTTATCATTTTCCTTGTGAAAAATAGGAATGCTAATACTGATTTTTTGGGAATTTTTATACAGTCAAAAGATAAAAATCTCACTGGCTATCCTCCTGCTGGGCGTCGGAATTGCATCCATCACAGATTTGCAACTAAATTTTCTGGGGACGATTCTTTCAGTGCTGGCCATATTTACAACTTGTGTTGCCCAGATTGTATCCTTTTTTTTCTGGGAAAAGTATATAACGTTCGTTTATTGTTAAGAATATATTAGTCTAATGGTCTAATGCATATGGATCCCTTAACAAGTGTACTTTTAGCTGACGAACACCATTCAGAAGAGATTAAGTGTGTCGTCAACCCAACTACTGTACCAATCAGCTCCATTTCAAGCGGCTGTGCTTTTCGTGTTTGGGCCTTTCGTCGACAAGTTCCTCACCAACCAAAATGTGTTTGCCTTCAAATATTCTCCCATTGTTCTGGTATGTTTATCCTTTTTATTTTATGTTTTGAATCATTTTCATTACACGACAATTGGTTTTCTATGTAGTTCACAGTAACTATGTCTTATGACATATTTTTGAGGGGAGTATGTAGAAGAGAGAAAAAGAAGAAAAAAAAGAAAAAGAAAAAATGGGTTTTGGGAGACATTTAAGGTCCTATTCTTTCATGCTGTTGGTTGGCTGTGGTGCCATCATAACCCACCAATCAACCACAATCTACTACAACTCACCACAATCTACTTTTTCTAATTTAATTTATTTTTTTATTAAAAGTTAAACTTTTCACAACCCACCACAATTTTACATTTTCCAATACATTTACAATTATTAAAATCAAAATCCACCACAACTTTCCACAACCCACCACAATTGACCGCAATTCCACCACACCGCAGCCAGACGTATAAAGGAACGGGCCTAAGTATGTTTGTGCATACTCCAAATTTTGGAGTAGGGAGGAGAGAAAAATGGTGGAAACTATTTATTTTTTTTTTGGTTTTAGTTTGTGGGTTTTGGATAGTCATAGAAAGCCTAGTATACCCCAATCTAGTAATATCAAGAAGAAAACATCTTCTATAGTCGGAGGAGTTGTAAACCCAAGTGCTTGATCTATATTCCTTGCCTCGCATAAGGGTTTCCTTCTATCTCTTACTGTTGCACATAGAACATGACCTAAGATATCAAAAAATTACTCGGAGGTACTCCAATATTTGGGGAAACTATTTTTCGATACCCCAACTTTTCAAAACTCATTTTGAGGTACCCTTACTTTTTGGGTTAGTAATTATTTGGTGCTTTTCCGGCCATCGATTTTATTAAGTGACCAAAATACCCTTATTCTTCTTCTTTAAGGGTATTTCTTAAAAAACGGAAGAACAAGGGTATTTCGGTCACTTAACCAAATTGATGATCGAAAAAGCACGTAATAATTTCTAACCCAAAAAGTAAGGGTACCCCAAAATGAGTTTTGAAAAGTCGGGATACCTGAAAAACATTTCACCAAAAGTTAGGGTAGCTCGGAATAATTTTTTGCTAAGATATTTAAGGCGCCTCTTTTCCACTCGCAGAAAATGCCAAAGCAAAAACAAAATAAAACTTCCGATATATAGTAAAATAATGCTCATTCTAAAACATGATTAGTTTATGTCAAAAAATGGAAGTTTGAAGTACTAACAATATTGATGATGTAACCGCAGGGATTTATCATCCTCTCATGTCTAATTGCTGTATCAGTGAATTTCAGCACATTCCTTGTAATAGGTAAGACATCACCGGTGACATATCAAGTGTTGGGCCATCTCAAGACATGCCTCGTACTTGCCTTTGGGTACACTTTGCTACATGATCCTTTTACTGAAAGGAATATAATTGGTATCACAATTGCTATTTTTGGCATGGGTTTGTATTCTTACGTTTGTACCAATGAAAACAAGAAGAAGCAATCAGGAGAATTGTCTACCAACTCTCAGGTAAATTCTAGTCTTGTCTATTTTGGTTTGTTCTATTGTTCAACCAACTATAATTTTAGATTTGAATTTTACGTAAACGTATATTTTTTTCAATAAGTTCGGGCGATGACCCAAGTTTATTCACCAAAAACGCGCCTTAAGCACTAGACCCTCAAAAAGGGGCATTACATTCTCAACGTCCGATTAAGACAATTGTGGCCCAAATTACCACAGCAAGTAATAATGAAATATCTATATATGAAAATATGAGTCAACTAGGTACTCCTCTGTCCACTACTAGATTCACCCAACTAAAAATTTGTGCCTTAAGCTAAAATTCTGGGTAGATTTGGTATCCAGAAAATACAATTTTATTTGTTTAGGACTGTTGGGCTACAAAAAAAAAATGTTAGGACCATTATCATGCAACTGTCAAAAGTTGAGATTATAAGAATCCAATTTTCCTTATTTAAGCGAAGGTGCCAAATTACATAAAGAACCTATGTTGGTTCACTTTTAAATGAATGATAAATAAATCGATTTACTGGGCTTCTATCTTAGAGATAGTTATTAGCAAATTCTTAGAATGTGATAAAGACAAATATGAAACTACCTATAACAAACATGATCAATCGACCTCCATAATTTTCAAACAAGAGGGATGTATTTGCTTCCATGAAGTTTATTCATCCTTAATTAGAAGTTTGGAAGATGAGAATGGTAATCCCATGACTTAAACTGTAATTTCTCCTACTTTCTCCATTTTAATTGACACCACTATTACCTTTGGCAAAGTCATTGGAGAAACATGGTAAACTTCAAAAACACTTAAACATTAGCTTGACTAAAATGATGTTATTGATTTAACATTGTTTCTTAGCTCAATGAACTTGAATTTGAACACACACCTTGAAATCTATATATTTATTTAGCTAACTTGTATAAAATGACAATTTAGATATGTTTAAAACAATACAAACAACTTAAGATCACTCGTATGAATGGTGGTTTGCAGGTGAAGGATAAGGATAACTTGTCATTGCCGCTAGTGAAAGGTGGAGGCATTCAAGATAAACAAGATTATGATACGAAGAAATCTACAAAGGATTCTATTGTGTAGTTACTAGAAATATTGTCTATTACTTTGTTTTGGATGAAAAGGAGAGATGTTAATCCCTTTAAAAATTACATGTTTAAGCCCCTAATACCTCCATAAGTAGCAGTATATCTGTAAACTTTTTGCAAGGCATCTTGTAATAAACTTGTGCTTGTGAATTACAACTAGCATTTACAATGCATAATTTTTGTTCGCCCATCATTTTTTGTGGCTTGCATTATGGAGAATATAATTGGAATTTATCTTAAATGATTTTTGTAGAGAAAGATCTTAATGATAACTATCACTGTAAATCTAGAATCTAATATGTTGGGTCAATATAACATAAATAGGAATATGTGAATCTACTGTTGTTAATAGTCTTCCTTGAATGATGTGGTTAGGTCTTCTTGATTAACACACACGTCTAAGAGAACTCACAATGAAACCCTTTGGTTGTATCTCTCTCACCAAGGATGGGAAGTTACGGAAATAATGGCATGTGCGACCCAGAGACTTATAAAACTCCCAAAGATCTACCTTGATGGACATTTTTCATTGATATACTTTAGGTTGAAGAACGAGTCGAAAGAGGTTGCTCAATCTTAAAAATGTCGATCAGGGAAAAAGGGACCAAGGGACATATTATCAAAATCCTTAAGACTTGTTAATTTGTTAAAATTGATCAAAGCAATTCATGACCATAATTCGAAAGAATAAAGATTAAAAAAAAAAGGATAGCATTTAATCATGCAATTGAAATAAGATTAAACTGAACCGAAAATGAAGATAGCTGCACTGACCACTATAACCAGATGGTTATAGCAATGGTCATGCCAGTGATCAAATTAGGTTGATAGTTTAGAGCAAATCTTGAAATTGAATCATAACCTTTCGGTTATAATTTAGATATGAGAACCTCTAAGCTTATTTCGGTTCTTAATTAATTACCTTCTCTTTTCAAATCAACTTACTTACTTGAATTAATGCATCGATTAATGAAATGAATCAAGCAAATCATAAATAAAAGATAGTAAGTTAATTTTAAATAAAAATTAACAAACTATTCTAATTAGTTGCAGGTTGCGAACCAAAAATTAGGTTTAAGGATAAGGTTAGAATTCTAAGGAATATGGTTCTTCTGACTTGCCTATTAAAAAACGATCTTTACTAAAATAAGATTAATTAAAGAGGGTGGCAGAAGAAGAGGAATACAAATTATTTCATGAATTTAAGCTATTTATGCATGCAAGATAAGAATAGAAATAAAAGACAGAAATGAGAAATGCAGATTTTATATAGATATAAATTAGTAGAATAAGGACTGCATGATAAGTATAATAGAAAAGATTACAAATATAAATGTTGAAATAAAACCTGACCTCGAAAGCAATGAACACATGCAGCACACAAAAAGAAAAGAGAGAAGAAGCGAGAAGAATTTTCCAATGTCAATACTCTAGAAGTTATAAAGTGAGGAATATTGGATGGTTTTATCTATAGCGGTTTTAGGTGAGTAATGTAATGGTTTTTGGGATAAAAAGGAAAAAGAAAAAATGGTAGATAATATGTAGATTGATGTATGCAGGGTCACAAAGATCAGAGTATTGACCTTAAAATACACCACGCATATCAAACACTATATTCTGACTGTTAAACAAAGCTAATTGGATGCAATTAGTTGGACTAGTTGACAAACCGATACAAAACAATAAAGATAAACTTGCAATTCAATCTGATACAGGCTCACCATAGAATGAACAACAAGGGCAAGGACTTGATCTCTTCAATGGATACAGACACACCACCATTGAATCAATCGAGCTCTACACACACCACTAGGAATGTCAATCCTAGATACTGAAGTAGATTCAACCAAATGAGAGTTTATTGTCACTCACAAACGAGAAGCACAACAAAGGCACTCGAGATGCTATTGAAAATATCCCTGATTAGTTTGCAAGCAGCTGGATACATTGTTATATATAGCTACTCCTAAACAGTTTGATTAGAGGTTCTTAAACACAAAGAAACCTGCTAATCTTCCTTACTAATCTTAAGCATGATGAAACTAACTAAATACATCATATTACATCCTATTCTAACTAATACAATCCGGATACATAAGGAAATAAAAAGATAAACAAAGCTGGCTTCTGATTGGACCAAATTACACAAAGTTGGCAAAATGCACCAATCAAAACCTTTCCTAGCTGGGAGGGTGAACTTAAGTTACTATGGTAACCTTCCCGGGCTTCTCCTAAGCTGGATGTAAACTCAACAGCTTAAGGAAGATGGGAAAAGACTAAAATAACCCTCATAGAAGTTGTAGTAAAATAACTTAGCACAGAACTGGGGTTCTGCAAAAACTGATAAAAATGGACATTGTAGATTGTTTGGTTCTGGTGCTTGTAACTTAATGAAAACCTGCTCGATCATGTTGGCACTTGGCTTGGTCTTGGAAAATGCATGTCAAGGAACAAAATTCTCCTAGGGAAGCTTTGCTGAATCTTCCTCAATTCAGAGATATTGAATTGAGAAAAAGCTTGCCCGAGATTGTGCTGATGTTGCTGCTGCTGACTGTCCTGTTACTGCTGCTGCTTAAAACTTGCTTGGTGATCACAAATCACTCCTGGATGGCTGCTGCTGACACTAGTGATGATGGTGATGAAGGTGATGAAGATGATGTAGAAGATTGAACCCTTTGGAAGCTTGCTGTTTCTGCTGGATTTGCTTGTCTTGCTGCTGAGTTTGTTGAAGTGCTTTCTGCTCCTGCTGATGATGAACTCTCCTGTGGTGCTGCTGTAGCTAGATGGTCTCCATCATCCTCCCCAGGTTGAGGAAAGTTTGTCCTCAAACTTGGAAGGTCTTCATGCTCTGGAAAATAGGGCCTCAGATATGCTTTGTTGAAAGTTGCACTCCCTCCATAGTCATCAGATAGGTCTGGTCTTTATGCATTGTCTCCTATATTTTCCAACACTTCAAATGGTCCATCTGCTCGTGGTACTAGCTTTCCCTTCCTCTTTGCTGGAAACCTGTCCTTCCTTAGGGGAATCCACACTAAATCTCCTGCTGGAAAACCACCTTTCTTCTTTGCTTGTTTGTTGAAGTAGTTGCATGCTCAGAATATTTAATGATTTTCTCTCTGACCTGCTGATGAAGCTTCTTGATCTTCTCTGCATGTGTACTTGCTTCATAACTGAACTTTACAGAATTGGTTAGTGGAGATAAATCCAAAGGAGTGATAGGATTTTTCCCATATACAACCTGAAATGGGGAAAGGCCAATTGCCTTTGATGGTGCTCTGTTGAATGCAAATTCAGCATGGGGGAAGAGAGTGTCCCATCCTGTTTTATTTGTGTTTATCAGTGATCTCAATAGAGTCCCAAGTGTCTTGTTGGTCACTTCTGTTTGCCCATCTGTTTGGGGGGTGGCATGCAGTGTTGTATTTTAGCTTTGTCCCCAGCTTCTTCCATAGAGTCACCTAGAAATGTCTAAAATTTTTTGCATCCCTATCTGATACCATACTCTTAGGAACTCCATGAAGCTTTACAACTTCTTGAAAGTAAAGTTCTGCCACTTTCACAACATCATTTGTAGTGTGGCATGGTTTAAAATGAGCCATCTTGCTGAATTTGTCCACAATTACCATTATAGAATCCTTCCCTCTCTGTGCCCTTGCCAAACCAACAATGAAATCCAAGCTAACATCCTCCCATGGACTTGTAGGGAATGGCAGTGGGGTGTATAGCCCTTGGGGTAGGCTATGGATCTTTACAATTTGGCATGTTGCACACATTTGCACCCAATGCTCCACATCTTTTCTCATCTTAGGCCAGTAGTAGTGTTCCTTCAGCATGAGAAGGGTTTTCGCAATGCCAAAGTGGCCTGCTAAGCATCCTCCATGAACTTCTGAAAGTAGCAGCTATTTGAAACTGCTCTTTGGTATACACAATCTAGCTCCCTTGAAAAGAAACACTTGGTCTATATGGTATAGACTCTGTGGGTGTCCCTGGCACTTCTGAAAAATCTCACCAAAATCCTCATCTTCCTTGTACAAGGCCTTCAACTGTTCAAAGCCAAGTACTCTTGTATCTAGAACCTGCAACAATAAATATCTCTAATTGATAAAGCATTAGCTCCCTTATTTAACTTGCCTGATTTATGATGGATCATGAAATGAAATTGTTGCATGAACTCCACCCAAGTAGCATGCCTGGTGTTGAGTTTATGCTGCCCTTGAATAAACTTTAAAGCCTCATGATCACTATGCAATATGAATTCTGCTCCAATTAGGTAGTGTCTCCAATGTTGAAGAGCTCTAATGATGGCATAGAACTCTTTATCATAGGTGTTGTTCTTTCTTTTGGCATCATTTAATTTCTCATTGAAATAGGCAACATGTTTGCCTTCTTGGGTCAGAACTGCTCCAATGCCAACACCTGAAGCATCACACTTCACTTCAAAAACCTTGGAAAAACTAGGCAAAGCCAGTACTGGTGTTGATGTGAGCTGCCTTTTGATCTCTTCAAATGCTTTCTGTGCAGCTGATGTCCAGGAGAAACTCTTTCCCTTCACTAGCTTAGTCATTGGTGCTAGGATGGTACTGAAATTTCTCACAAATCTCCTGTAAAAAGAAGCTAACTCATGAAAACTTCTAATTTGCTGAATAGAAGTGGGAATAGGCCACTCTCTGATTGCCTTGACCTTTTCCTCATCCACCTGAATCCCTGCTGCTGTCACAATATAGCCAAGAAAGGTGACCTGGCTGGTAAAGAATTGACATTTCTTTAAATTCCCATATAACTGCTCCTTGCTCAGAATCTCCATAACACTCCTCAGGTGGTCAACATGCTCCATCTCAAACTGACTGTAAATAAGTATGTCATCAAAATAGACAACAACACACTTACCAATTAGTGGCTTTAGAACCTGGTTCATCAGCCTCATGAATGTGGATGGTGCATTTGTCAAACCAAAAGGCATGACAAGCCACTCAAATAACCCTCCTTTAGTCTTGAAAGCTGTTTTCCATTCATCCCCTTCACAAATCTTGATCTGGTAGTAGCCACTCCTCAAATCAATTTTGGAAAACACCACTGAGCCATGCAATTCATCAAGCATATCTTCAAGTCTTGGAATGGGGTATGGCGCCAAAAACTTGACAGGGCCGCAAGCGCACGGTGTACGTAGTAGCATGTCAAGGTCGATCCTACAGGGACTCAATTAGCAGCTCAATAAACTAATCTCTAACGCAATTGCTAAGCTAATCAGGTTTTGATTTTCGAAGGGTTTAAAAACTAATAAAACTAATAAAGCAGGAAAAATCAATCACAGTTTCTATCAAGAGAGAAAAAAAAAACTTCTAGGGAGATGCTAACCTAACAACGAATTCGATTACTAAAACCTAGCCTGCACAATCATACATTCAAGAATGAATCAATAATCGACAACCTCTGAATTCTATCGCCCTTTCGATGCTAAATAGAATTATTCTAAACAATCTAATCAACAACTTTCGTCTGCCTTTTAGATTAATCAGAATTGAAGGCCTTAAAAAGTCAGGTTATGTAATGATTCCCTAGTTTACTACTCCTTTTTCAACTTTCGTAAGCCTAGGTAGACAGGTTGGTAGTTAGATTACCCTAATTCACCTTTCAGTACTTCTTAGGTTAATCTCAAACTCATGAGTATTCGAGCGCTCAAAGAACACACATGAACATGGAAAACACAACCTTCTATTGATTCATAACAAGAATTCATGCACAAACTAATAATATTCAATCAAACTACATTGTTTCGGGTCGTAAAATCCTAGAATTCAATAAAATTACTCACTCATATTCAAGAAAAGCACGAGACAAGTTCCAAACATCATAAGTAATTCTCAAAACAAAGAAAGAATCAAAAAGAAATATAATTATGAAAAAATACAACCGTCGAGTCTTTCGATCCCGGGTGGTGTCTTCCATGCGAACGTCGATAATTTCTTCTTGATTCTTGATCTTCAACCTTCTTGAATTAATCTTAATTTTGGTCTTGATTAATGGAGAGGAATAGATGGGAGAATTTTATCTTTTTCTCTTGATGGAAGGGTGGATGAATGAATCCTGAATAATCGATGGTCCCCGATAAATATAACTGTAACCTCCTTTTTCCTTTTGCTTGCAAGACACGGCCAAGACACACCTAGCTACGCACGCCATGGACTGTGGCAGTCACCACAGCTTGCCCATGGTTCGCACTGCCTCGGCAAACAAAAGAATGAATGGATGACCGAATGAAACTAATTTCCTCCACTTTACTCCCTCATGATTGGACCGAAACAAGTAGCCCATGGAATGAAATGGGCCCAACGAATCCATTAATTGCTTACTCCCCTCTCTTCTTTGCGTTGGACTGAATGGATGACTGGGCCAAAGAAGTCAACAGTCTCCGTTTTCTTTCCTTTTGATTGGGCCTCCATTTCTTCTTTCACTTTGTGTTTCGGACCGCATGGAGACATTGGACCGCATGAAATGGGTTGTTGGGTGAAAGACAATGAAGTCAAGGCCCCCACTTCTCTTGATATTGATTGGGCCGAAACATGGCTCTCTTTCTTCTCTTCGTGAAACAAGCTGGCCCAAGAAGGCCAGTCCACCACGGACCGAGTCTGCCACCACGGGCAGACCGTGATGTCTACTGTCCGGGAACGCCTTGCTCATTTCTGTCCCAAATTTATAACATGG
Source organism: Portulaca oleracea (assembly GCA_029582165.1). Lineage (NCBI taxonomy): Eukaryota > Viridiplantae > Streptophyta > Magnoliopsida > Caryophyllales > Portulacaceae > Portulaca > Portulaca oleracea. Next base: position 20,578,807 of record CM055890.1, read on the forward strand.
TTCGGGTTTATCATGAAGAGGCTTGTGGTGTCTTCACTCTTACCTGAAGTTGAGAGAAAATTGGTGTTTTGACCTCAAAACCTACAAATTCACATCAAAAACAACAACACCAAGTGTAGTAGGGAAATTGGAATAAAAATCAAGGTTTACACTCAAAATTATCCCTAATTCACTATTTAAAACCCCTAAAATATAGTCATAGAACACAATTATCACTTGTACTTGACAGTAATTTTGTTAATAGCTCTACAATCAATATACAATCTTAAACTGCCATCCTTCTTAGGTACCAATAATGTTGACACTGCACAGGAGCTCAAACTCTCCCTTATCATACCCTTCTCCAATAGCTTATCAATTTGTCTTTGTATCACATTGGTTTCTGCAGGGGATCATTCTGTAGGTAGGTTTATTTGGCAAGACAGGCCCTGGAACAAGGCTAATCTTGTGTTGTATGTCTCTCTTAGGGGGTAAACCTGGTGGCATTTCTTCTGGAAAGACATGTAGGTACTGGTTTAGGATGGGATGAAATAGGGGGTGGTAATTTTGTGGGGCTGATTCTTCCTCAATGTCAAGCAAAATAAGTTCACTCTGTTCACTGAACTCATCCTGTTCAGCTGGCAGAATGACATCAAGGGCGGGCTCAACATTAAGGTTTTTGGTTCTTTTTGTGAGCTGGGATGGTCTAAGGGGTGTCAGGGTGATTTTCTTGCTGTTCAGGCAAAGGGAATATGTGTTTGCTCTCCCATTGTGATTAACTGACCTATCATACAACCAAGGTCTTCCTAACAATAGGTGACAGGCATCCATTGGAATAATATCACACCAAACTTCATCTTTATAAGCTGAACCAATGGAAAAATTCATAAGGCATCTAGAAGAAATCCTGATACCTTTGCTTTGACTCAGCCATTGAATGGTGTAGGGTGCTGGGTGAGCACTGGTAGCCAATGTGAGCTTCTGCACCATAGTTTCTGAAGCTGCATTGGTACAGCTACCACCATCAATGATCAAAGAACAAATTTTCCCTCCAACTGTACACCTGGTGTGGAAAATATTCTCCCTTTGCTCTGCTGCTTCATCCACTGCTGAACTGCTCAAGATTCTCCTGATCACAGGCATTTTTCCTTCATCAAGTCCTGCTTCAACCTCCTCCTCATCATAAACAAGGTCTCCTGGGGCTCTTCATATTGATCTTCCCTTTCTACTGGCTCAGGATCAAGCAAAAGTGTTGCTTGAAACTCAGCCAAGGTGACTACCCTTCTGTTTGGACATTCAGATGCTATGTGTCTAAGCCCTTGACATCTGAAGTATCTCCTTTCAGGAAAAGCTCTGCTGGTGGGGGCTGGGGTTCTTTGTGGGGCATTTTGTGGCTGATTTTGGGGTCGTCTTGGGGCAGGATATCTGGTTTATGGTGGAGGTGGGGGTGGATAGGTTCTTTGTGGGGGATTATAGGGCTTTTGGTATGGGTTAGGCTTGATTTGGGTGAAGGTCTTAGCTGGATATTTGCTGTTGAACTCCTTCCCTCGAGCCTTCTTCTGCTGTTCCACTTTGTGAGCTAAAGAACTCAGCTCATCAAGTGAATCATACACCAGCAACTCAACAACATTCTTGATATTGTCATTTAAACCTGCAAGATACCTGTCATAAGTTTGCACCTCATTCTCTTGCATATTGCACTTCCACAGTAGGTGCTCAAACTCCTTGGTATATTCTTCCATAGACTTGATCCCCTGAACTAGGTGTTGCAGCTTCGAGTAGTTCTCTTTCATGTAATTGTCAGGAAGAAACTTCTCTTTCAGCTTCTGCCTCATTTCAACCCAAGTATTCACCCTTTCTTCACCAATCTCCATTCTCCTCCTCTGGAGATTAGTCCACCATGTTGAAGCATACTTATTTAATTTTAAGGCAACTAATTTCACCTTATTCTCCTCTGATACTTCTTTCAAATCAAACACCCTCTCCACAGTTTGCAACCAATCAAGAAAAACATCAGGATCCAACTCTCCTGTATATTCAGGTATGTCTATCTTGAAATCTAACTTTTTTATTCTCTTGTCTCCTCTCTTTTCTTCTTTCTCACTTCCACTCTTAGCCTCTACTTCACTACTCCTAGGTGATCTCCTAGTGTATCTCCTCCTTATGTAAATATTCCTAGGACCTCGATCTCCTCTCGCTGTTTGACAGGGCCACAAGCGCACGGGTACTATTGTAGCAATGTCAAGGTCGATCCCACAGGGACTTGGTCTAGTAACTCAGTGAGCTATCCCTCTACTTGATTGCTAAGCTAATCGGGTTAATGAATTTTTTTATGACTTCTAATGAACTAACTAGAACTAAAGTGGACTAGAAAGGATTAACTAGAGGTAATTCGATGGATGAAGACTTCTAGGGTTTTACTCACCTAACAACAGGGTCTGAAAGCCAGATTAAATCATGCACAAGAAAGTAACTCAAACGAATCAAGAATCGATAACCTCTAAATTCTATCGCCCTTTCGATGCTAAATAGAATTATCCTGACTAACCTAATCAACAACTTTAAATGCGCTTTTGAGTTAAGCGAATTTAAGGTCTAAGCAAGGTCGGGTTATCTAATGATTCCCTAGTCTACTACTCCTTTCTCAACTTTCGTAGGCCTAGGTAGAAGGGTTGGTGGTCAAATTCCCCTAATTCACCTTTCGGTACCTCTTAGGTTAATTTCTGAATTACAAACATCTAAGGCCTTAAGAACATTCGTAAGCAAGAAAAACGCAACCTTCTATTGATTCAATTGAGAAATTCAAGTACAAACTAAAACATTTCTAATCAAACTCCATATTGATGGTTCATAAAACCCTAGAAAGAACGAAATCTACTCACAAGTATTCATTGAAAACAAGAAATACATTCTAAACATGGTAATCACTTCTAGAATTAAGGAAGAGAAAGTGAGAAGAGTAAAGCAAACACTAGGGAGAAATTCGTAGGATTCTCTCAAGAACTTCACAAGAGTGTTGCGTGCTTCTTCTCGAATTCCAAATCTTCAATGCCTTCGAATTCCAAATCTTCAATTCCTCTCCAAAAAAAAATCTCTCTTTTCTGCCCAGAATAAGTGATAACCGCGTTCCCTCTCTTTTCCTCGGTTATCTCCGCAAAAATAAGCATGTGAGCGGCTCAACCACGGTCCGTGGTGTCACCACGAGACGACCGTGGTTGGTATTCTCATTGCTGCTCGTTTCTTGCTGAAATTTTTACCACGGTCTTATCAACAGTAGTTGATGCCCGTGGTATCCTTGGCCTTACCAAATTTTCTCCAAAAATCACCTTTTTGGCCCTAAACCTGAAAATCAATGCTAAAAAACGCAAAGACCAAGTGTAAATAGAGAAATGGGGAAGATTAAACACCTTTTTAGCCAAAAATCACCATGATTATGCTTCTAAAATACCTAAAAATAAGTGCAAATAATGCATTTATCAACCCCTCCATGCTAAAATCTTGCTTGTCCCCAAGCAAGTACTAGACTCAAAACTAGGAAAAACGGACTCAAAAGAAGAGAAAGAAAAGAAAGACTCGATCATCCTATGTACAAGCCCCCTCAGGTAAGCATTAGCAGAACTCTCAAGCAACTTTGCCCATCCAAAACACAACCCTAAAGCGATTAAAACACTTTAGCACAAGATAGAGGGAGATTTTCGAAAAGAGTTTAGGGGAATCACACCATCAAGATCAAATTAGTCACCCTTCCGTCACCGAATTAGCGAGAGAACACATGTATGAGTATGAAACTAAAACGGTTGAGAGCAATCCTCACTTTTGGGAATGTGGAAACACTCCCCTCATGTGTTTTCAAAATGAAGTCAATGTTTTTGATTCTCTCAATACTCTAACCTAGGAAACAATCTACCATATGCTTGATGATCATCTCAATTCTCTACCGCTATATGCAAAATGCAAATGACAATCAAGAGGTCTTTGAAAGGGTTGTAACGGGGTTAAGGTTAGGGGCAAAGGACGGAAAATATTTGGATAAGTGGAGCTCGAAGCCAAGCTTGGAGTTATACTTTTCCAACCTCACTCAATGTCATTGAACCTTACTCGCCCATAAACAATCACAACAATCCCGAAACATTTATTAGAAACCGCCTCATTACTAAACCCCTCACTTGCCATCACACTTGTGCTCCTCCTTTTTTTTTTCTTTTTTTTATATTTTCTAATTGCTATTGAATTGTTCTCTCTCTTTTTTTTTTTTCGAAGCAAGTGATTGGCAAGTGAAAATCATATACAAAATTAATTACAAAACTTGGCGAGTTTTGCTAAGATAGCCACTACATTGATGCTACATAAGTGAGAAAAATCCCAACACTTCCTATTCATTACTTTCCCAACACACTGTTTTGCGAATGTATTCATAATTAACCCCATCAACCACACTCAATATACTCCAAGAAATGGCTTAAGGTAGGAAGATATGTAATTGGCCAAGGTTTATAATTTCAGGTTATTCCGAGAAAACGGAGTAATCAAAGGCTAGAAGAAGGGTTAAAGGCGGAGAATTACATGAATAGGGTGGCTATTTGGTATTGTAGCTACAATAGGTGCGAATGAGTGCCTCAATCATGTTGTCAATGCATGATGCAAAGTGCAGTTTCAAAGAGATGAAAAGCAAGTTCTAGTGATCACAACCAAGGTTGAGTCACACATGGAAATATGAGACTAATGAAAATGATTAGTCATTTTGGCTTAGTGGTCTCACGGGTTCGTGCTCAACAACCAATCAAAGAACATAAACATACAAATGCTAAGCTCACATCAAAGGGTTAAGAAGGGCAATAAATCTTCACTATCAAGATGTGAACCCAAATCAAGATGTTTTCGAAATTTCTTTGCAAATCTTTGAATCACTTACGGGCTACGCAAAGGCTAAACAAAGCTACAAGAAATACTAGCTGGCTTACAATCATCACCGGAGGCTTACTTAACCTAATCCTAAGGCTATTCTAATCTTTCTTTTCTTTTTGCTTGATTTTTCTAAAATTTTTTTATTTTGGCTTTTCTTTAATTTTTTTTTTCTATTTTAACTAGATGAACTAAATGCAATTAAACTAAATGCAAACTACATGCTTAAGTTACCTATGAAGAAAAACAAGAAAATAAAAGAAAGAAAGGACACACCTAGACTAATGAAACACCACTATATGCTAAATGCTATGCAAACTATATGCATGATGCAAAAATATGTACAAATGCATATACACAAGTCATTCTCCCAAAAATTATCACCAATCATCGAATCATAGCAACCAAATCAACAAGACAACCAAGTCACATAAAACTAACCAACCCCTCCATGCTAGGACACAACATTGTCCTCAATGCTAAACAGAAGCAAACAATCATAGGGGGGGAGGAAAAGTTAATGAGCAAACATCATGCATCAGGAGGGGGCGGAGGGTAAGGGTAAGGGATCTGAGCGGCATGGCTCTCAAACCAACCACGCATTGCGGATAAACACTCGCTCATGCTAGTCAAATGTTGGTTTTGCGACGCAATCATGCCCCGAAGCTCAATGTGCTCCGATCGGACATACTCCCTAAGGGAGGTTTGCTCGTCACGGATCTCGCGAAGTGCAGTCGAAACATCATCCATGTTGAAAGTGTGGGAGGAGGAAGGGCCAGGTGAGTGAGGGGATTGGGGTTCGTCATGGTCGAACTCAGGATCATACGCGATAAGATCTAGGGGAAACGGGTCTCCATCCCCTCCCGGTAGGAAGGAGAAGTTGGCCCGATTTTGGATAGTCGTTCGGGCCACATTGGGCAACTGCATAAGCTGCCGATTTGGGTACCTCCAGTAAATGTTACCACCCCTAGAAACAATGAAGAGCATGGTGGTCAAAGCGCTATGGTCAAGCCTCTCAGACCCGGGAATCCTAAACTCCTCATTTGGCAAGACTCCGAGAGATTTTGCAATCCTCGTGACAACCCCCCCCGCAGGTGATCTTACCCTTTTTCCTATTAGCTATCTCTTGAAGATGTGTAATTAAGAAAGAGCCGGGGTCCATCTGCCTACCCTCATACATATTCTTCATGAAGAATAACTCCGCTACCCGAGGCATATTCATGCTATCATCCCTTGTGAAAAAGCTCGTCGCGAAGATGCGTTGAGCTAACCTAATCACGGGGTTTCTGATTTCGGTCGCCTTAGACCGACTAGAGTCGAAATGTTGCTCCCCGGTGATCATTTCCCAGAAAGAATCCGGGTCATACCTTGGAGGCACACGACGCTCACTAACATCAAGGGGACGCGGGAGGTGGAAAATGCTACTAAAGGTACTCAAATTCAATTGATAGTCTTGGCCACGCAAACGGAACCTAATAACCCCCTCTTGGCAATTACGCCCATTTTGAACCTCGGTGTATAGGGTACTCAAAAACTCCAAAGTCAAGTCCGAATAGGAAGGTTCTTTGATGTGTAGGTAATCACCCATCCCCCCTCTAGCAAACAACCATTTAATGTCATCCAAAACACCCATGGATTGCAACAAAGCATCATCAACATAACGAGTAGCAACAAAACCACGGGATCTCAAACGCAAGTAATTAGCAGTTTGTATTGGGCTAGTGAACTGAAAAGGGATAGGGTCATTACCTTGCTCCATAGCAGCGCGGTTTGCGGCTCGTTGAGCACGAAGCTCCCTCGGATTTGGTTCTTTGGAGGACCCAGCAGCATCAGTTCTTCTCTTTTTGGGTGCCATGGCAACGTGAAGCTCCAACAATGGTGATTTTGGAAAAATGAGAGTGAAGGGTGAAGGTAGGATGGTGGTTATGGGTTAAATTGGTGGATGGGGTGGCTAATGTGAAAGGTGAAGGTGGAGTTGGTGGTTATGGGGTTCGAAGGTGGGTCGGATGTGGGGGGCGAGGTAGGTAGTGCATGGTGGTGAAGAGGAAAAAGGTTGAAGGAGTTAGGGTTTAGGGTTTGAAGGAAGAAGAAGGAGAGGAGGAATGAAGGAGAGAGATGGAGAAAGATGTAAGGCAGTTAGGGTTTAGGTCGCGCCAGGTGAGAAAGAAGAAGAAGAATGAAAGAAACAAGAGAAAAGGGGAAAAAGAACGAGCGAAACACTGCCCAGACCAGCCGCCACGGTCCGTGGCTGCCACCACGGGCAGCCCGTGGTTGGCGCTGGTCTGCCAGTTCGCGTGCGTTGCTTCCTTTTTTTTTTTTGAATTCCAGCCACCACGGTCCGTGGTTTTCACCACGGGCAGCCCGTGGTTGGCGCTGGAAATTGAGTTTTGAGGGGGAAAAATTGGATGAAGAGAGGGGGACGAACCACGGTCCGAGGTTTTCACCACGGGCAGACCAAGGTTGGCCCTGGAACTTCATTTTAAGTTGATTTTTGAAACGCCTTCCGCACTCTTTTTCTTCTATCTTTCCACTCAAGTTTTTTTTTTCCTCAATTCTTTTCTTTCAAAACTCCCTCAAACTCTCATGTTTCTTCGTTCTTTCTAACTCAAACACTTTTCACTCATTAAACCATCAAAACACCCTAGAAACCAACTCCTCCATGCTAATTCCTTTGCTCAAACTCCACTCTTTCACTCCCTCAAACTCTCTCTTTTTATTTTTCTTTTAACTCACAAATACTCACAATTATTCACACTATACAAAAGAGAAACACGGTTAAAACAAGAGAAAAATCAAAGAAAAGAAACAAAAAGAAATGAAATGAACTAAGGAGAATAAGAAAACAAGGAAAGGGGAAAGAAAAGTAAGAAAGATAAATCCTATCAAAGACGAGAAGAATGAAAGGGAAAGAAAAGGAATTAAAAGGCTTGGGTTGCCTCCCAAGAAGCGCTAGTTTAACGTCTCAAGCTAGACGATACATACCTCAAGTCATACGGGATTGGCGAGGACATAGCATGTGGCCTTCTCCTCAATTTGGCATGTGATGTAAGGCTTAAGTCGCTGCCCGTTGACCTTGAATGTGCCGGTAGACTCACTCCAAACTTCCACAGCTCCATGGGGATATGCTTTCATAACTTGGAATGGCCCGGACCACCGGGATTTCAGCTTTCCCGGAAACAATCTCAATCTCGAGTTAAACAAAAGGACCATGTCTCCTGCCTTAAACCTCTTTGGCAAGATGAACTTGTCATGCCACTTTTTGGTCCTTTCCTTATATATCCTCGAACTCTCATAAGCTTGCAACCTCAATTCCTCCAGTTCTTGCAATTGAAGCATTCGCTTCTCGCGGTTGCCTTTGCATCAAAATTGAGTTCGGATAGCCAAAACGCTCGATGTTCCAACTCCAGGCAAATGACACGACTTCCCATACACCAACCGGAATGGAGTGGTGCGAGGAGTTTTGAGCGCCGTCGCGCCACAAGGCGTCGTCAAGCTTCAATGACCAATTCTTTCGAGATCGGTCAACCGTCTTCTCGAGAATGTTCTTCAACTCCCTATTCGAAAGCTCTACTTGCCCGCTTGTTTGAGGATGGTAAGGTGTTGCCACCCTATGGAACACCCCGTACTTCTTCAGGAGAGTTTCTAGCGGCCGGTTACGAAAATGGGTGCCGTTATCGCTCAATAAGGCTCTAGGAGTGCCAAATTGAGCGAAAATGTTCTTCTTGAGGAATTTGATGACGACCCTTGAGTCATTCGTCGGAGATGCAATCGCCTCCACCCATTTGGATACGTAATCCACAGCAACAAGGATGTAGAGGTTCTTGTGAGATGGAGGAAAAGGACCCATAAAGTCTATCCCCCACACGTTGAAGAGCTCAACCTCAAGAATTCCGCTTTGGGGCATCTCATGCCTCTTGGAAATGTTACCCATCCGTTGACAACGATCACATGCTAGCACATACTCCCTTGCATCCTTGGTGAGGGTCGGCCAATAGAAGCCGGCTTGCAAGACCTTGGAAGCGGTTTTATCAGGGCCGAAATGTCCACCATAGGTCGTGGAATGGCAATGATGTAGCACCCCTTGAACTTCTTCCTCCGGAATGCATCTCCGGTAAACTCCATCGGCACATAGCTTGAAAAGAAGTGGTTCTTCCCAAACAAAGCTCTTCACCTCGAATAGGAACGTCTTCTTTTGTTGATATGATAAGTCCGGTGGCAACACTCCACACACAAGATATTTGACGTAGTCGGCATACCATGGAATGAATGGGGTACACACGACCATGAGCTTTTCTTCCGGAAAAGAATCATCAATAGGGAGCTTCTCCTTCGGAACATCCTTCAATCGAGAGAGATGATCGGCTACCACGTTTTGCAATCCGGGCTTGTCCCGAATTTCCAAATCGAACTCTTGGAGTAATAACACCCAACGAATGAGCCGAGGTTTAGAGTCCGACTTCTTCATGAGGTGTCGAATGGCGGCATGATCGGTGAACACAATCACCTTGGAGTTGATCAAATATGGTCGAAACTTCTCCAAGGCGAAAACGACCGCCAAGAACTCCTTCTCTGTGGTGGCGTAGTTGACTTGAGCCTCATCCAGAGTTCGGCTCGCATAGTAGATGGCGAAAGGCTTGCCATCTCTTCTTTGCCCTAAAACAGCCCCCAGTGCGTAATCACTCGCATCACACATCACTTCAAACGGTAAACTCCAATCCAGGGCTTGCATAATAGGCGCAGTGATCAAAGCTTCTTTCAACCTGTTGAAAGCACTCAAGCAAACATTATCAAATTCAAAAGGCACATCTTTGACAAGCAATCGGGTGAGAGGTCTAGCAATTTTTGAAAAATCTTTTATGAACCGTCGGTAGAAACAAACGTGTCCAAGAAAACTCCTAACACCCTTAACAGAAGTTGGAGGTGGTAATTTTTCAACCACCTCAACCTTTGCTTTGTCAACCTCAATGCCGTTGCTTGACACAACATGACCAAGGACTACACCCTCTTGTACCATGAAATGGCACTTCTCCCAATTCAAAACCAAATTCACTTCTTCACATCGAGACAACACTTTAGCAAGATTTCTTAAACAATGATCAAAAGAATTGCCATAGGCTGAAAAATTATCCATAAACACCTCCATAATGTCCTCAATAAAATCAGAGAAAATAACCATCATGCATCGTTGAAAAGTAGCGGGTGCATTACACAACCCAAATGGCATTCTCCTATAGGCAAATGTACCGTAAGGACATGTAAAGGTGGTCTTTTCCTGATCACTAAGGTGGATAGGGATTTGGAAAAACCCGGAATACCCATCTAGATAACAAAAGAATGAATTATTCGCCAGTCTTTCAAGCATTTGGTCAATGAAGGGGAGAGGGAAATGGTCTTTACGGGTGGCATCATTCAACTTGCGGTAATCAATACACATCCTCCACCCCGTAACAGACCTGGTAGGAATCAACTCATTGTCTCATTTTTCACCACAGTCATCCCCCCTTTCTTAGGCACAACATGCACCGGGCTAACCCACTCACTATCAGAAATAGGGTAGATAATCCCAGCATCAAGTAATTTCAAGACCTCTTTTTTCACCACCTCTTTCATGTTAGGGTTTAACCTTCTTTGACTTTGAATGGTGAGTTTATAATCATCTTCCATCAAAATCCTATGCATGCAAAATGAGGGACTAATTCCTTTAAGGTCATCTATGGTATAGCCAATGGCCTTACGATGCGACCTAAGGACTCTCAACAATGAATCAATCTCAGCATCATTCAAGTTTGCATTCACAATCACAGGATAAGAGGAATCGGGGCCAAGAAATTCATACCTTAGGGAAGAAGGGAGAGGTTTCAGTTCTACCTTTGGTGCTTCCTTCTCGCTCGAAGCTTGCTTGCTTTTGCTTTCAACTTCTAGTGTCTCCACCGTTTCCAGCGTTGGTGGAACTTCTGGGGATGCTTGCAAGAGCTTCACACAATGGGCAACCTCGGGATCGTGATCCTGGGTTTTACTGTTAGACAACAAACAAAGCTCAAGAGGATCGTGAGAACGAATGTTAGTGCTATCTTCCCTAAGAATGGAATCAATGATATCCACTCTAAAACAATCATCAGAAAATGCAGGGAATTTAGCAGCTTCAAACAAATTAAACTCAGCTTTCTCACCTCCTATACTAAAGGACATCCTACCATTTTTCACATCAATGCAACACCCAGCCGTAGCCATGAAAGGTCTACCAAGAATAATGGGGGTACGGGTGTCTTCCTCCATCTCTAGGATAACAAAGTCAACAGGAACAAAGAAGCCACCCAACTTAATAGGGACATCCTCTAAAATTCCTATGGGAAACTTGACCGATCGATCGGCCAACTGGAGGGAAATGCTAGTGGGCTTTAGTTCACCCATACTAAGCTTTTGGGACAAAGAGAGGGGCATAAGACTCACACTAGAACCAAGATCACATAATGCACGGTCTATGGAAATCTTTTTAACTTCACATGGAATGGTGAAGCTACCGGGATCCTTTAGCTTCGGGGGAAGCTTATTTTGGAGCACGGCACTACACTGTTCCGTCAATGCCACTGTCTCATGCTCTTCCAACTTCCTCTTGTTTGTCAAAATTTCCTTCAAAAATTTAGCGTAGGAAGGCATTTGAGACAGGGCATCGGTGAATGGAATGTTAATATGAAGTTTCTTGAGGACCTCCAAGAACTTCCCGAATTGCTTATCACTTTTAGCCTTAGCCAATCTTTGAGGGAAAGGCAAGGGTGGAGTGTAAACTCTTTGGGGAACTCTTGTTGCATCCTTAGAAACTTCTTTCTCAACTTGCACATCAACATCAATCACAGGTTCTTTAGGAGGCCCATTTACCTCTTCATGCACATCATTACTCACATCAGCATTCACATCATTCACAACATTCTCAACTTCAACTACATTCTCAGCAACCTCATCATCATGCACATCAACAACAACATGCTCATCACACACACCCCTGGGCCCCGCCAATTGCGTTCCGCTTCTTAAGGTTATGGCATTGCATTGATCCTTTGGGTTCGCAACAGGTTGGCTAGGGAGCTTTCCTGGAGGAGTGGTGGAAGTATTAGCTTGACTAGCAATCTGAGATTCAAGCATTTTGTTGTGAGTGGCCAACTGGTCAACTCTATCAACTAAAAGCTTGATAGTCTCTTCTTGCTGATTTTGGGACACAACCATACGTTCCACCAATGCCTTCCATCGGGCTCTTGGGTTTGTCGAGGCTGGGGTTGGGGTTGGGCTTGTTGTCTTTGGAAACCAGGTGGTCTTTGGGTCTGTTGTTGTTGGTGCGGTCCCGTGGGATTGTTATTCTGATAGGAAAAATTAGGATGAGATCTAAATCCCGGGATGTAGACATTAGAGTATGGGTCAAAGTTCTGTCTTGGGTTTCCAATATAATTGGTCTGGTCCGAGGTCTCGGGACTAGCTAACCCAACAGGACAAAACAAGGTCTCATGCTCAAATGAATTACAAGAAGCACACGGTAGGGGAGGATTGGAATTTACATGCAAACGGTCTATCTTCTGAGTCACAGCATCTATTTTAGCAGTCAAAACAGAAATGGAATCGACATCATACTTACCTCCCGTTCTCGAGGAACGAGGCTTGGACCATTGGTGACTGTTGGACGCCATTTTCTCGATCAAAGAATAGAGGTCATCGACCGCTTTGTTCATGATGTTCCCCCCAGCTGCTGCAAGAATCATCGCCCTCAACTGATCATCCACTCCATTGTAGAAGGCATGGATGGGCACCCATGGCTCAAGACCATGATGTGGACACCGGCGAAGTAGATCCTTGAACCGTTCCCAAGCCTCGTACAGGTTCTCATTCGGCTCTTGGACGAAGGTGGATATTTGGTTGCGGAGGGTTGTCAGCTTACTTGGCGGGAAATATTTGTTAAGAAATGCGCTCGCCATCTGATCAAAAGTGGTGATGGAGTTCGGCGTAAGAGAGTCTAGCCACTCCCATGCTCGATCCTCCAAGGAAAACGGAAACAATCGCAGTTTGATTGCATCCGGTGAAGCCCCGTTCGCCTTGAACGTATCGCACGCCTGGCGAAAGATACGGAGGTGTCGGTTGGGGTCCTCACTGGGGTGACCAAGAAATGGCGAAGCTTTGACCAGATTAATCAAGGAATTCTTCAGCTCAAAATCATTGTTGGCGATGTTGGGAGGGTTGATGGTCGTGGGAGGATCTGTGACATTTGGGGCCATGTATTGTTCCAATGTCTTCGGTTGTGCTTCTCTACCGGCCATTTTCGATTATGATGCAGACTCCTCTTCTTGCTTCTTGCTAGCTTTCTCCGTTCGCAGCCTCTTTCTTCGAGAACGGAAAGTTCGTTCAATCTCGGGATCGAACTCAAATTCCGGAGATTTTTGCATACACCAAGAGTACCTAGCAAAACAAGAAATGAGACACAATCAATCACAAGTAAAGGAAAGAAAAAGAAAGAAAATAAAAATAAAAAAAAAAACAGCTTAGTCAATCTAAGAGTCTTCGCTTAATGGCTACTAGGGACAAAGTCCCCGGCAACGGCGCCAAAAACTTGACAGGGCCGCAAGCGCACGGGTACTATTGTAGCAATGTTAAGGTCGATCCCACAGGGACTTGGTCTAGTAACTCAGTGAGCTATCCCTCTACTTGATTGCTAAGCTAATCGGGTTAATGAATTTTTTTATGACTTCTAATGAACTAACTAGAACTAAAGTGGACTAGAAAGGATTAACTAGAGGTAATTCGATGGATGAAGACTTCTAGGGTTTTACTCACCTAACAACAGGGTCTGAAAGCCAGATTAAAGCATGCACAAGAAAGTAACTCAAACGAATCAAGAATCGATAACCTCTAAATTCTATCGCCCTTTCGATGCTAAATAGAATTATCCTGACTAACCTAATCAACAACTTTCGTCTGCTTTTCAGGTTAAACAGAATTTAAGGTCTAAGCAAGGTCGGGTTATCTAATGATTCCCTAATCTACTACTCCTTTCTCAACTTTCGTAGGCCTAGGTAGAAGGGTTGGTGGTCAAATTCCCCTAATTCACCTTTCGGTACCTCTTAGGTTAATTTCTAAATTACAAACATCCAAGGCCTTAAGAACATTCGTAAGCAAGAAAAACGCAACCTTCTATTGATTCAATTGAGAAATTCAAGTACAAACTAAAACATTTCTAATCAAACTCCATATTGATGGTTCATAAAACCTTAGAAAGAACGAAATCTACTCACAAGAAATACATTCTAAACATGGTAATCAATTCTAGAATTAAAGAAGAGAAAGTGAGAAAAGTAAAGCAAACACTAGGGAGAAATTCGCTCTCAAGAACTTCACAAGAGTGTTGCGTGCTTCTTCTCGAATTCCAAATCTTCAATGCCTTCGAATCGATTCTTGATGAATGAAGGTGTTTTGGTGAAGAATTCCTCTCCAAAAAAAATCTCTCTTTTCTGCCCAGAATAAGTGATAACCGCGTTCCCTCTCTTTTCCCCGGTTATCTCCGCAAAAATAACTGCCGCAGCGAGAAAACAGCTCCAACCACGCTCATGGTCGCTACCACGAATGACCGTGGTTGGCGTTGTCTCATTGTTCTCGTTTCTTGCTGAAATTTTTACCACGGTCTTATCAACAGTAGTTGATGCCCGTGGTATCCTTGGCCTTACCAAATTTGCTCCAAAAATTACCTTTTTGGCCCTAAACCTGAAAATCAATGCCAAAAACGCAAAGACCAAGTGTAAATAGAGAAATGGGGAAGATTAAACACCTTTTTTAGCCAAAAATCACCATGATTATGCTTTTAAAATACCTAAAAATAAGTGCAAATAATGCACTTATCACTGTTCCATTAAATGGATTCTCCTCTTCTTCTTCTTCATATTCTTCATCAGTCTCCTTATTAAGTTCAGCTCTATGCAACTGCATATAGTACTGCAGCTGATCACTTAATAACTTCATTTTCTGCTCCATTTCTTCTTTGTCTTTCAAAGCCTATTCTACTATCTCTTGAGGTGTTCTACTAGCTCCGACCATCTCAAATAACTCAAACAAACTCCCATCCAAGATAGAACACAGATCTGATACAAAGATGATGTATGCAGGGTCACAAAGATAAGAGTTTTGACCTTACAATACACCACACAGATCAAACACTATATTCTGACTATTAAACAAAGCTAATTGGATGCAATTACCTAGACTTGATGACAAACCGATACAAAACAATAAAGATAAACTTGCAATTTAATCTGATACAGGCTCACCACAGAATGAACAACAAGGGCAAGGACTTGATCTCTTCAATGGATACAAACACACCACCATTGAATCAATCGAGTTCTACACACACCACTAGGAATGTCAATCCTAGATACTGAAGTAGATTCAACAAATGAGAGTTTACTGTCAAGATGCTATTGAAAATATCACTGTTTAGTTTGCAAGCAGCTGGATACATTGCTATATATAGCTACTTCTAAACAGTTTGATTAGAGGTTCTTAAACACAAAGAAACCTGCTAATCTCCCTTACTAATCTTAAGCATGATAGAACTAACTAAATACATCATATTACATCCTATTCTAACTAATACAATCCTGATACATAAGGAAATAAAAAGAAAAACAAAGTTGGCTTCTGACTGGACCAAATTACACGAAGTTGGCAAAATGCACCAATCAGAACCTTTCCTAGCTGGGAGGGTAAACTTAAGTTACTATGGTAACTTTCCCGGGCTTCTCCTAAGCTAGGTGTAATCTCAACAGCTTAAGGAAGATGGGAAAAGACTAAAACAACCCTCATAGAAGCTGTGGTAAAATAACTTAGCACAGAACTGGGGTTCTGCAAAAACTGATAAAAATGGACATGGTAGATTGTCTGGTTCTGGTGCTTGTAACTTAATGAAAACCTACTCGATCATGCTGGCACTTGGCTTGGTCTTGGAAAATGCATGTCAAGGAACAAAATTCTCCTAGGGAAGCTTTGCTGAATCTTCCTCAATTCAGAGATATTGAATTGAGAAAAAGCTTGCCCGAGATTGTCTTTGCCGTTCTTTCTTGTCACTATTCACACGCTTTTAAAACTTGCTTGGTGATCGCAAAACACTCTTGGATGGCTGCTACTGACACTGGTGATGATGGTGATGAAGGTGATGAAGATGATGTAGAAGATTGGACCCTTTGGAAGCCTGCTGTTTCTGCTGGATTTACTTGTCCTGCCGCTGAGTTTGTTGAAGTGTTTCCTGCTCCTGCTGATGATGAACTCTCCTATGATGTTGCTGTAGCTAGATGGTCTCCATCATAGATTGTGGATAAGATAAGCATGAAACAATTATAAAATGATGAAATCACCTGAGGCTAACACCAATGCTTAAGGATTAGGGTGAGAAAAGGAGACGAAAGTTAATATTCAATCTGGAGCCATAACTGGCCGGTTATGAATATGGGTCAGGTGATAACGTGCGGTCTCTTTATGGATTTAGCAGAAATTGAAAAAACTACGCTTAGTCTGCGCTAAATGATAAGGCCCTTGGCCTATTGTCCCTAACCGGTCGATTAGATAGGTTAAGTTGTGGCCTGAATTATCTTCCTATACGCATCTTTTGGTTTTAGTTTTTAGGTGAAACTTTTGTTTCCCTTGCTGGTTTGAACATATTCTTTGTTGACTTTTGCAGATCTGGATAACCAAGCTCTTGAACCTTGTTGATGAGTCTTGCACTGGTACGCAGTTGGCACACTTTTGTTAAAGGTAAATGTAGCATAACTAGTGGAAGTCAGTGACTGAATGGGTCACTCTCTTGATGGCTGAGCCGGAGGTGCACTAGTGGGTACATTAATGGGGTATACCTTACCTCAGTTCATTAACCATGATTTCATTAGGGCCATTGTACACCAAATAGGCTAGAGGCAACACATTCTTTTACTCATTTATGCTATCACTGATGTGATGCCTTTGAAGGAGCCATTTATTGAATCCTAGAAGAACTATTAGGAGAAAGATCATATCTTTTAGCACCATCTAAGGAGACTATTGTGATCAACTAGAGGTTTGAGTAACAATCTTGGTTGGTTGCATCTATTGAGGCTGACTGAGAAGGGAGGGAAAGGAAAGAAAGGACAATCTAAGCTCAACTCTGATGCGAAAGTATACTTGGCCTAAAGACTGTAGACACCAGATTTTGTACCGGGACAAGTGTACAAATCAAGAATAACAAGAAAAGAGGCTAGCATGAAAGAAAATCAAAAGGGTCTTCCTCAATCAAAAGCTACCGGGCCAACCCACCACAAAAAGCCTTCATTTTCCACCCTTTCCACATGCATATGCCCACCATTTTGAATATCATTTTTTCCACAAGTCTTTTGAATTGGCTTAATCGGAGTCCGGATGAAAGAGTTATGGTCGTTCGAAGTTGCACTCAACCAGGCCCAGCAAGCGCGCCCCGGCTCAGGGAGCTCAAAACCCGCCTAGGTTTTGAGGGGAGTAGCAGACGACGCCGTTTTGCTCCACGTCATCGACCCGTGCGCCAATAATTCATGTAACCCGCCTGGGTTTTAAGCATTTTAGCGCCAAAATCTGCATGCAGGCATGATCCCTTGATATTTGCCCCACGTGGTTGACTTTTGCCCTTGACTTCCTATAACCCGCCTAGGTTATAGTCTTTGATGACTTGATTTATGGGGTATGTCCCCCATGGCTTCCCTCCAAAATCTTCATCCCTCACCTATAAATACCCCCCTCCATTCCACCTTTATTTCATCAACAATCATCTACTATCAACTACTATCAACAATTCCCATCTACAACTCTCACCAAAATACTCTTACTATAGTCCCTTTATTATTCCCATATTATACTTCCACTCTCTCAAAATTTCATCATCCACATCCATCTCTAATCTCTTCATAATCACACTTATCATATCCATATTATCACCCATACACCACCCTTCTAAACCACTCACAATACTTCATCCAAGCTTCAAGTCAAGGGGCAACTCAAGGGATCAAAGTCATCATCGCAACACCTTAGACAAGGTTCGATTTCTTTATTTACATTATTGTATTTAATCATGTAATCCGTTATTTATTTTTGTGCTTGTACATATTTTGTAAAATGAAAACCGCATTGTTTTATATTGCATGATTCGAATAATAATTCCGCGAAATTAATCAAACTTCTCCCCGCTCTCTTTCTTATTAATGTTGATTTTAGTAGAGTCTGTTTTATAACAGGCGGATTCCAGAGTTCTTATAACTCTCGAATTCATAACCTTACCCCCGAATCTAGAAATCGGGTTTGTAGACCGGAGTCTTTCTTTTTTTTATGGTTTGTCGATTTCCTTAAATCGGCTGGCGACTCTTTTACAATTTTACAATTTCGTTTAATTATTTGAAATACTCGATTTATTGCATAAAATAATTTAGAATAATAGTTTAATTCACGTTCAAGGCTAGGAAAAAGGGGCCAGAAATTGGTAAAACCTAGGCAGGTTTTACCAATTTCCACCCATTTTTTCCCTGGGCCTAGAAGTGAGAGGACCAGCCCAGTGCTTGTCAAAACCTAGGCGGGTTTTGACGACTTCTGGTGGCCCGCTCGCTTCTTGGCCTCGGTTTTATTAAATGGATTGGAATTGAATTATTATTAGATTATTTCGTGTAATTTTCAGATAATTTAAATAATAAAAAAGAGTTTGTAAATAAATAAAGTTTCATCACCCCGAAAACGAATTTAGAAAATTAAAAATATCCTTATTTAAGGATTAAGAAACCTTATGCGGCTCCCGATCGTTTAAGTAGCGCATCGCGGAAAAGGGTCACCTTTTTCCGGGTCCTACAAAGACAGATGTGTTGTAGAGATTAACTCCAAAGTCTAACATGAAAGATAGACTGTATCCAAGAGTAGACACGAAAGATAGACTAAGACTTGTTGAGACTGGCATGGTGATTCGTGAGCCTAGATTTGATGTTTCCATGAAGATGTCCGCGATAGTCAAGGAAAAGGAAAAGAGCCTACGATCCCTCAAGACAAGTTTAAGAAGCGCTATTACCCTAAAGATACCAGAACATGTTCAACAAGTAACCGGAAAGTTAAGCAATCTGAGCCATCTAAGAAGATAAAAGAGGATTGAACTTACCAGCCATCTTTCTTCCTTTTCTTTTGGTTGAAACTGATGTTGAACTATTTTGAGCAACAAGTAAACTGCTTGTTTGCTCACTTTTAGGATTTTTTTTATTTTTAGTTTGAATGTTAAAATAGTCTTAGACTTGTACTAGGATGGATGTAATAACCCAAAATTTTAAGCCTACTAAATGGGGTCAAACTAACTCTCTCCAATACCGGCGACGCTAGGAAAAAAAACCCTAGCTTCTTAGTTGTGAGAAAGCATGCCTCCAACAGGTGAGGTGGTGGTTGCAACGGAGATTAGTCTCGTAGTAGACTCGGGAGGCTTTTGGAAATAGAAGGGAGAGAAAAGGCAGTGAGTACATGTAGTACTTAGTGTCACGGTTGTGACGTATGGCCGAAGGAACTGAGTGTAGATATGGCAGACGGGCTGGAGCAGGAATGGAGCAAACTAAAATTAACCGAGAAAGAACAGGAAATTCTTGAGATAGACAATGAGGTCCCCGTAGAGAAATCGAAAGAGATAACCCTTAGCCTCATCGGCACGCTGTTGACGAAGACTTCCTACGATTCCCGCATGATGCGGTCGGTGTTGAAGAATGTATGGAAGCCTTCGAAAAGAGTGGTAATACGGGAGTTGGATAACAACCTGTTCCTCTTTCAATTTTTCGAGGAAAAAGATAGGTTCTTTGTCTTCAATGAGAGGTCGTGGTCCTTCGACAACAAGCTTTTGTTTCTCAAAGAATGGACAGGGAAGGAAAAATATCAAGACATAGTATTCAATACTGCAAGATTTTGGGTTAAAGCATATAGAGTTCCAACTATGAAACAAACATGGGCTTTTGCTCAAGTATTGGGGAATAAAGTCAGAAACTATGTGGGGTGCGAGGAGGAGATCATGTACGGAGTCGATAAAGCAATGTGCTTTAGGGTGGACTTGGACATCACTAAACCCCTATGTAGGGGTCTAATGGTGAATCTTGATGGTAAGTCGATCCTGATCCAATTCAAATATCTCATACTCCCTGATTTTCTGTCACGGATGTGGTAAGCTAGGGCACATAGTGAAGGAGTGTGAAAGTGTAAGTCTGGAGCTAATGCTAGAGGAGTGTGAGTATGGTGCTTGGATGCGAGCATCCCCCCTTAAAACACACAAAAGGAATGTAGATGTAGAATTACAGGAGGAGAAGCGGTTGTATCAATCCCTCAAAAAGAACAAGCATGTCACTAAGGCACGATAAAGGTTGTTCTTTGGAGGAGGAGGCCTGTGGACCGAACGTTGGCACCTTCATGGAGACGGCGTGAAGAGGATGGGGGAAGTAAAGATGAGGGACATTGTAAGGGGTATGAACATGAGACTATAGAAGGCATGCATGTAGACGAGATAAAAGTGGGTCAGGACGTACGCAAAAGGAAACTGGAGATCACAACCCTAAGGCAAGTAGTGGGGAAGACACTAGAGGTTGAGTATGGCAACCCAATCTTTAACATGGATGGTGGAGAGGAGTGAGTTGCATCGTAACCCCGCCAAGCCCAATGAATCTAATATGTCTCGACTGCCGGAGGCTGGGCGACCCCTGAGTAGTGAACGATCTGATGGGGTTCATCCGTAGATCGAAGCCAACAATTATCTTCCTTTCAGAGACCAAGCGGAGTGCATATGAGATGGAAAACCTAAAACGGAGGATGAAAAACTACTATGATATTTGTGTTGACAGTGACGGTAGATCAGGGGGCCTTGCCCTTTTCTGGAGCAAGGAAATATCATCTACACTACTTTCATATTCCCAACACCATGTAGATATGTTTATTGATGACGGCATAGGCTCAGCACAATGGAGATTCACAGGGATATATGGGTGGCCCTAGACTCAAAAGAAAATCAATACTTGCAAACTCTTGGAAGACTTGAACATGCACTCAAACCTCCCGTGGCTCATAGGGGGGACATTAATGAAATATTCTACAACTTTGAGAAGAAGGGAGGCCCACCTAAATCTCAGACAGTGATGGATACCTTCCGAGACACATTTGCACAGTGCGACCTCTTTGACTTAGATTACTCGGGGTATGATTACACAAGGTGGAGCCGAAGAGATAACCTTAACTTGGTAGAGGAGCGGCTTGATAGATACATGACAAATGAGGATTGGAGTAGCCTGTTCCCTTCGGCCAGAGTCACCCTCACCCACATGGATGAAATGTTTTCGGACCACTTGCCGGTGAAACTGGATTTTAATATTCACAGGCCTTCGAACCCACAAACAAGGAGAAGGTTCTTATTTGAAAATATGTGGGCAACGGATAAAAGGTGTGAAAAAGTGGTAACCGAAGCCTGGGGAAACTTAATTGGGCGAGTGACGGGGCTAATCTGTGCCCAGAAACTCGATTAGTGTCGTGAATCGCTTAGTGAATGGGCGAACAATGCTTTTGGTAATGTGCAGAATGCCATGAAGGATACCTAAAGGAAGCTTGATAGAGCCGCCTCTAGATAGGAACGGTCAAAGCTAATGTTGAAACTAAAAGACGTGAGGAAGAAAGAGGAAATCATGTGGTGGCAGCGCGCCAAGAGGGACTACTTGTCGTATGGAGATCGGAATTTAAAGTGGTTTCATCGCAAAGACTACGATGCATAGAAAAGCGAACAACATCATCGAGCTACATGACAATGAGGGTAATGCTTTTAAGGAAAATGATGATTTCGAAAGATTATTCCTTAAATATTATGATGGGATGTTCAAATCTGAAAGGGTGGTTGAGGCCGGGGAAGTTCTGCAAGTTGTACACAGCAGAGTGATAGGAGACATGAACGACATGTTAACAAAGCCCTATACATGTGAGGAAATCAAGGAGGCGGTACTCCAACTGCATCCTGGTAATCGCCTGACATCGATGGTTTCAACCCGTACTTTTATCAGCACTACTTGCCAGTGATTGCAAACAATGTCGCTGATGTTGTTATTGATATGCTGAATGGAGGTCGATTCCCTGAAGGCATAAACCATACGTTGGTGACAATTATTCCCAAATCAAAGAAACTGACCTCGATGGTGGACTATCGACCCATTGGCTTGGCTAATGTCTTGGTGAAGATAGCTACAAAAACTCTTGTAAACAGACTCAAACAAATCCTTTCGAATATTATTTCGGAGACTCAAAGTGGGTTTGGCAAAAGGAAGTTGATTAGAGACAACATTCTCGTCACTTATGAGCTCTTTCACCATATACATTGTTACAATAGAACAAAGGGTCATATGTCCATAAAACTTGACATGCGAAAGGCCTTTGACAAGGTCAAATGGAGCTTCCTCGGGAGAATCATGGGTAAAATGGGCTTTTATTAGACAAGGACCCAGACAGTCATGCGCTTTGTTGAGTCTCCAACCTTCTCGATTCTCATCAATAGTAGCCCCCGAGGCTTCTTGGCACCCTCTAGGGGCCTCCGACAAGGCGACCCTCTTTCGCCTTTTCTCTTTATCATCATAACAGAGGGGTTGTCTTCTTTGCTTCGTACAGTTGTAAACGAAGGTTCCCTGCAAGAGGGTTCAAATTTGTAGAGAAGCTCTTATCATCTCACATCTCCTGTTTCCTGATGACACAATACTTTTTTGTAAAGCGACAGAGGAACAGTCCCACGAGGTTAGGAGGATCTTGAAGCTACGTGAGAGGGCTTCGGGGAAACAGATAAATTTCAACAAGACAGATGTGGTTTTCTTCAAAAACGCCTCGCTTGAGAAACGCTGAGCTATCACAATCATTCTAGGGCTTCGGGAGGTCCCATTACATGACAAATATTTGGGGCTCCCCACGTTTGTTAGAAGATCGAAGTATAAGGACTTGATAATGATCAAGGATATCATGACTAAGCGATTGGGAAACTAGGATGATCGCTACCTTTATTGGGGGGAAGGGAGATTATGATAAAAGCGGAGGCCTAAGTACTTCCGGTCTATACAACGAGTATCTTCAGATTTACCTCCCTTTATGAAGACATCTAGAAGATTATATAGCGCTACTGGTGGGGAGCAAAGGAGAAGGAGCGAAAGATGCATTGGCTTGGTAAGGAAGGGTTGTGTTCAAGTAAGTATGAAGGCGGGTTGGGGTTCAAGGACTTGGCAGATTTCAATACGACCCTCCTTAAACAGGTATGGAGACTTTGGAGATACCTGAACAACCTTGCTGCAAATATGTTGAAGGCTAAATACTACCCGAATGGAGATGTTTTAAATTCTCAAATTGGGCCTAAGTTGAGTTATACTTGGTGTAGTATACTTGAAGCAAGAGACTTGGTCTAGAAGAGGATGCGATGGTATGTGGGGAATGGAAATAAAATTAACACTTGGGAGGACAAGTGGTTGGATAGAGTGTCGTTGTTCAAAGTTATCATGACACAACCACAAGCCAAGCACCTAGTAAAGTTTGTGAGCTCATAGATACTGATCGGGGAGTGTGGAACCTGCAACTCATCAGCCAACACTTCTTGTCGGGATCACTATTGTGCCCCTGTGTCCTACATGGCCAGAAGACAAACTAGCCTGATACGAAACGAGAAATGGAACTAGAGTATAATGTCAAAACAGGATATCAAGTGGTGGTTGAGTCAAAGCGAGCGAAAAAAGCGAGTTCTAGCGGCACATCGGAGAAAGCGTTCTGGAAAAAACTATGGAGATTAAATGTGCCTCCGAGAATCATAGCCTTCGGTTGGAGACTGGCCAAAGGAATCCCCCCATCTGCGGGGGCTATTGCCGGGCGAATCAGGAATGTTGACGGGGAATGCAAGATATGCGGATATAGTGTGGAGACAAACACACACAGCGTGTTCCACTGCCCACCAGCAAAAAATATTTGGGAGACGAGTGATTTTGAGGAGTGGCTCTGGTCCCCCCTTACCCTTCGGCCATAGATCACCTATATAAAGCTTTTGAGGTGCTGGACTTCGACAGGGCAAACACTTTTATTGCATTGGCTTGGAAATGCTGGAACCCGAGAAACAAGCTCATCATCACCAACTCATACACCCCAACTATTGTCTCAATGCAGATAGTGAAGGAGGTTGTGAAGGAGTTTCAATCACTGCCCTCAGTGAAGCCCAACCCGAGGACAACACATTCTGCGAACTGGGCTCCCCCCTCCCCAACTCCCAAAAGAGGTTGCTAGAAGCTCAATTTCGAGGCAGCTCAGCTTAGTGACTGGGGTCAAGGTTGGGGGTTCTGTTAGGTTTTAGGTTATCTATTTCCTAAACAGATACAGATTAATTGGCGGAATATTCATAACAATTATAAAACAATTAATCACAACAATTGCAGAGGCTTTAGTAATTATACCTGATCGCTAATCCGGCTGATGAAGAGGTTGACCTTCGAGATTCCAATGCTGAAATCCTCTACTGAAAGTCCACGCAGCACTCCGAGAACCCGACAGCTAGATCAACCCGATCGAGACGAATCTCAATCTGAGATGTATGTGAGATTGTTTCGGAAACAAATAATGTTTCCTGAAACTGGAACTGCAAAACTAAAAGAGAGAGGAACTCAGGAAATCACCCTGGTATCTCTCTAAGAGTCTCAGGTAGTTGGTGTATAGTAATCTCTCCCAGAGATCCCTTTATATAGTGTTTAGAAAACCTAGGGAGAGGATTCAAAAACCCTAAAGGGCCGACTTAACGCAACGGCGAAATTTTCAGGCCCAACACGGTCCGTGTTGAAACAACACGGTCCGTGTTGGCCTCCAAAAAGTCCATTAATTCGGCCCATAGACACCACGGACCGTGGTGTCTCAACACAGACCGTGTTGGCTCAACACGGTCCGTGTTGAACCCAATTCGGTCTGTGTTGGGCTGATTTCTCACAGAAATCAGTTTCCAACCTTTCTAAATGTAATACAGTATTACTTAGGTACATACATTGTTCCAGGGCACTGACTTGTGTGACCTAGTAGGACCAAATAATATAGTTGTAATTAAACATATTTAATTACTAATTATAGAGGTCTCTAGCAAGACAGATAATTACTATATTACTTTGGTTTAATCTCCGTGTATAT
This sequence comes from Portulaca oleracea, assembly GCA_029582165.1. NCBI lineage: Eukaryota > Viridiplantae > Streptophyta > Magnoliopsida > Caryophyllales > Portulacaceae > Portulaca > Portulaca oleracea. The sequence continues at coordinate 20,603,884 of CM055890.1, forward strand.
CGAACATTGTCGGGACATTCCCAACAATCTCCCACTTGTCCCACAAGTGTTCGATTCCTTGAATTCCCTTGTCACTTACTGTCTCATGTTCGGATAAGGTAAGCTGATGTCATCCTTATGTAAGACCCGATACGTTCCTCGATCTCCGAGTTTAGACTTTGAAAAGCAGATGATCAACTATTGATTCAACTAAGCTCGGCCAAGCATTTTCAGTCCAATCTCACCGAGTGGCCAATAAGACAATTGTCCCTAATAGGGAGGATAATGCCATCTTTCTCAGACACACATTCTCACATGATCCAACTGTAACCCAGACACCGCCTTTATAGCCTATTGTTACGAAAGGCGTTTGACGCGCTCCAAAATCACAGCAGATAATGCAGTCTGTTTACTGAACTCAAGATTCAGGAATTTTGAGTGGTAAGAGCTCCTATGACAATTCCCAACTTAAAGAGCTCCCACTGCGGGTCAGTTCGGTAGTTGTTCTCAACAATACCCATGTGATTGATTTATAATGTCATCACATCACTATGATCATGAAACTTGATCATTACCTCAATCCTACATGCTAATTGTGTTGATATTATCACTGTTCCTACATGATAATACAATTAGGAACTATGTCGATTGTTGACCAAGACTAACGTTATCAAGTTCACTAATGGGGTTTCAGAAATCGAACCTCATCCAATTTCCCATTTTGAATTCGCTAACCTTTTTGGACATTTACATAATTCTAAACCACAATTAATGTAAATTTTGGAATCTTATTCTTAATGATGAATCAACAAGGTCATAATTCATGAACAATTCATGTAAGTTTGACTTGTTAATATTCCGGAAGTTCAATACCTATTGCCAATGCATGACTATCATGCTATAACTACAATGGGGGTTTAGTATATAATACTTGTAATGAACCTCGCACATATACCATCTCACTAATGATCTTTCATTCAGGAAGATATTTCCGGAACTCATGTTTGGATTCACAGTGAGCTTCAGTTCCTTTGCTTGAGTGATGGCTCCTATCAACAAGGCTCCATTTCTCTCGCAAGGCTAGAAACATCACCCAGTTCTGAAACGAACTTCACAATCCTAACAGTTTCTGTCATGGCTTCTAAAACCGTGTCATGCTTGTCTTATTTTGTTGAATTAAACACATGTCATGTTAGGAACTTCTTCCAGTTCACCTCAATACCACTCAAAACAAATCGTATAATATTCTCTGACCTTTCAGATAATCATATTTCTCTGTCATAAGTGTAGCATCAATGCAACTCTTCACACTTAGCTTTTATCAACCACTTTAGACTTAGGACACATCCTTAAGTTTGATTATACATACACAATGTATATGTTATGTTAGGCTTTGAACATTTCGTGGCATACATTAATCTCACGCCTGAAGCATGAGTTATATGTCTCATCCTTTTTAGATCTTCTTATTGTTTTGAGACAGCCAGATTCCCTAAGGATATGCCATGATTTATGGAAGTTAATCCATTCTCGAAGTGGGTTGAACTATTCAACACCTAGTCAACTTTGATTCAAACAATCAAAATCTTTAATCTATTTTTATAGATCTTGTCTCCAAGAAAATTCTTAGCCCTACCGAGCCTTCACTTTGAAAATTATTTCCAAGTCAACCTCAGTAGAAGCAACATTGGAATATTCTTCTCAGTAGGCAGTATGTCAATCACATACAATATCAGAAAACGCATTGCTCCCACTGAACTTCTTGTAAACACAATATTATCTTTGGCACTTCCCAGTATGTCAAACCTTTTTTGATATCCTGGTCAACAAGGTCAATGATTCCAACTCCTAGAAGCTTCCTTAAGACCACAAATGGTCTCTTGAAGTTTACAAGTATTCCAACAAAAGACCACTCAGTTGTGTCAAGTACACATCTTTCTTCAAAATCTAATTTTGAAGTCAGTCTTGATGTTTATCTTAATGAACCCATGTTTTGCCTTAAAACCCTCCTATACTTGATGGTTCACACCTTCAGATAAATCAACCGAGTTCTAAACTTGGTTGTATACATGGAGTCCAATTTAGACTTTATGGAATCTTGTTTTGCTAAAGCTTCTTTGATGTAGGTAGAGTCATTACTTTCTAAAAGTAACATCTCACGTTCATCTATAGAAGATCGATATCTTTGTGGATGATGGAGTTGTTTACCTTACCTTGCTTGGAGTAATGTTTTTGGCACCTTCTCCTCAACGTTTTTGAGGAACTTCAACCGCCTCAACCTTGTTCTTAATTTCCCGACCAATAGGAAAATTTTGAACTAGGGTCAAGTAGTGGAGTTTAGGTGATGATTATAGTGTTTTGTGTCTCTTGAACTTCGGTAAGTTCAAAAACTCTCCCACTCTTTCTTTTAGAGAATAACATATTCTCTAAGAAGAAAGCATTTTGAGACACAAACGCTATCCTCTACAACAGTTTGTAGAAGTGATACCCCTTTCTTTTAGAAAGACAGTTCAAGGACTTTTCCTCTCTAAATCAAATGTGGTGTCTTTTTTAGTGCTTCAGATAATCTTTGTTCAGTAATTAGAGCTATGGTTAACTGCATGTATCCCCAAAAGGTAACCGGCAATATTGACTCAACCATCATTGATCGCACCATATCTAATAAGGTGTGATTCCTCCTCTTAGATACGTCATTGAGATGTCGTATTCCTAGAGGAGAGAGTCATGAAACAATTCCACATTCTCTAGAATGGTCAATGAAATCTTTGGCTCAAATACTCACCTCCTCAACCTAATTGAAGGGTTTTGATTTTCTTGCCAAGTTGGTTTTGTATTTCACTTTGAAACTCTTTGAACATTTTCAAAGGATTTGAACTTGTGGCGTATTAAGTAGATATACCCATATCTACTAAAAAATCGTCACTGAAAGTGATGAAATAGTACTGTAAACCTTCTTCTTAGCACTAGTGCTTATAGGCGCACATACATCAATATATTTGCATCCTAATAAGTCATTAGCTTGTTCACCAATTCCAATAAGAGGTGGTTTTAGTCATCTTACCCATCAGACATGCTTTATAAACATTGAACTTTTCAAAATTTAGGTTTTCAAAATCCTACACTATGCAGTTTTCTGAATGCATTTCTGATTAATATGACTTAAGCTTATAGTGCCAGAATTATGTTTCATTTGAGTCATTTGTTCAAACTCTTGGCTCAACCATTAGCATCCTTTCGATCGTATCTAGGTGCTCTCATTGTTTCGCCAAGACTACTTCATTTTGGAAATCATTAAACTATTTTAACATTCCAGCTTCATATGAATCTCATAGACATGAATCACCATTTGTTATTTTATTCATCTTTGAAGATTTGAAGTAATTCATCCCTTGTACTTGTGCTCAATTGGACTACATACATCCATATGTATGAGTGTTTGTTGGCATATTAACCCTTTCTTGTAAAAGGTATAGTCATGCTTTGCAGACATCACATGTTTCAAAGTCTTATTATTCAAAAGTTTATCACTGTGACGCTTCTGAATGCGCTCTGATTTGCATGACTTAATAGATAGTTACAAGATTTAAGTTTGAACATGAGTTATTCCTTTTAAACCTTTTGGTTTTCGATGTGTTGGGTGTGTCTATCCGAGATCCTCTCTCTCTTTAATTGAGAGTAAGAAATTAAATTTCTACTTATAATGAGAACATAGAATCACCTATATATTTCTCTTATAAGTCTTGAGAAAATGGATAAACAACCAACTCTTCATGAGAAGCTACAACTAATTGCATGTTCCCTTTTGTAGGCTGACTCTCATCCTTCAAAACACATCTACTTTGCTGTAGATCCTACGCATTTGCATAAATGCGAGTTGCACAACCGGTATCTTAAACTCAAAGTGGGTTTAATAAGGGTAGTGTGTATATCATATACGCATTTGCCTAGAATTGAAATCACATCTCAAGTCTTCCTTATAGTTATTCACGCTCCCAGTATCATACATGATCTGGTTGTTAACGGTTGCTGTCATTGGTTGGGTATGTACAACTGTTTGTCCTTACCTTTCCTTTGACTTCTTGTCTTTGATAGATTTCTTAAATCTTACTTCCCCCTTCACTAAAAGACTATCTTTGGTTGCCAATCTTTTGGCTAAAGGGGATCTGAGGTTTCTCGTGTTTTAAAAGAGTCAAATTATTTTAGAACATGAGTGCCATCAATTGGCCTTTATCCAGTTTAACTGAGACTATCTGGTTATTGGTTTCATATTTTATCAACTCTAACTAGTTCGATGAACTTGGTTTTGAGTTGGTAATATTGAAATCCTTCCTCTAATCTTCAAACATTTTGAGTTTAAAGTCGCGCGAATACTAATGACATTACATGTATTCATTTGGCTTGATTGACCTCTTAATATTGATGTCTAGCTCAATGTTATATCAAAGACATGTTTCTTTTAATTCGGCCAAGACAATCTTGTGATAGCGATGCCAATTAAGGAATTGGTGTAATTGTTTTTTCTCTTTCTCAAGGAGAAAACAATATTTTATTAGTGGTGGATGTTTGAGTGAAAAAGACATAAATAATTCTACGAGACAAAATTGGTTCATTTTAATTATTATTCATCAAAAGAAATTAAACTAATTTTAATTTTAAATCAAAACACTTTATTAACTCTCACTTAGTGTTTTAATTTTAACCAAGACCCACAAGACCCATGGGCTCAAGTGGACTTTGGCCCAACAAAACTTGAGCCCATGTTACTTTGGTGGATCATCTTATGATCGATCATTCAAAATGACTCTTGGCAAGAAATTTGTATCAAATACTATTTCTCTTCCTCTGCTCTTAACTCAAAACTATTTTGCTTGCTAATTTGAATTGACCTAACTCCCACACCCTACTTTATTAATGATGGATAAATAATTCGCTTTGGCTTTCTTTATTTTTCCATCTAAGTGGTGTTTCGATAGGTTGAGCAATAATTCAATTTTGAGATTAAGTTTTATTATCCTAAGCATGCAATTCTAGGTGAACTCTTTCGAAAAGCATAAAAGGAATAATAAAACAACATGCTATAACAAATTAAAGCATAAAATAAAACTCCTAGTATGGCCACCTAGATTTAATCAAACTAATTTTAACTAAGCCTTGACAGTCTTCAAGAAACTCTTCTTAGGTTTTGCAACTTCCTTGGATGGGCTCCCACTCGAATCACCACCTCCATTGATGTTGGGCTCCCACTCAACTTGATGTATTCAATTACAACAAATTTACAAAGTGGAGCTCTTTAAAGAGACCTTACATGAATTAAATAAACTTAACTAAAATTTAAATTTAAAATTAATTCAACGACGGCACGCAGGCCGTATTTCACCCAACCCGGGACGCAGACCGGTAAAACCAACTATCTATGGCCATACTAGAAGCACATCCAAACATGTAATATTGCAATAATTATATCAGATATAACATAAGCTTAAATAACAATTTTATAAAGGCATATTTAATTGCAATATAACACATATAAGGAAACAAATATTAAATATGGTTTCCTAAAAGATTGCATGATAAAATAAACAAAATTCCAAATTTTATCTTAATTACCTAAACAGATTTAGGATTTTATACCCATACATATAAAATACTTGATTTTCCTAAAATCAAGGAATCTAAAAGATACTATATCTTTTAAAGATATTGTAAGTTTGCCAAACTTTATAAACTAATAGATTTTTATGCCATCAACTGATTTAGTAGTAATAGGATTTAATAATTAATTTCTAAAATTAATTACAAACCTTAAAACACACGAATTCACCAAAACTGCTGGCAACACGGTCCGTGTTGGATCAACACGGTCCGTGTTGCTTCTCAGTTTCGGTTAATTTCGTGAATAAAAAACTTAAATAAAATTATCATAACTTATCGAATTTAATAATTTCATATCATAATGTTATCTAATAACCCAATATGAAAATTTTCCAAAATTTTAAGAATTTTCAAAAGATTGTAAAATTTTAGGGAATTAAACCTTTTAATTCTCCGTTTAAGAGGAAAATAAATAATAACAGTCCGATAAGTTTAAAAATCAAATTTTATAATTTTTCTCATACAGTAGGTTCATCCAATATGCTACTGTAAAAATTTCAAATTTTTATCAAATTTCTAAAATTAGAATAAAAATTAGAGAAGTAAACAATTTTACTTTTCTGTTAATCTGAAAATTAAAGGAAAATTAGTTAACGATTTCGAAAATTCACGAAAATTTTATCCATAATAGAATGCTTAACCAGTAACCTACTGTAAAATTTTCAAAAAATTTGCAAATTTCTCATACAGTAGGTTATCTATTTCCTAAACAGATACAGATTAATTGGCGGAATATTCATAACAATTATAAAACAATTAATCACAACAATTGTAGAGGCTTTAGTAATTATACCTGATCGCTAATCCGGCTGATGAAGAGGTTGACCTTCGAGATTCCAATGCTGAAATCCTCTACTGAAAGTCCACGCAGCACTCCGGGAACCCGAATACTAGATCGAGACGAATCTCAATCTGAGATATATGTGAGATTGTTTTGGAAACAAATAATGTTTCCTGAAACTGGAACTGCAAAACTAATAAAAGAGAGAGGAACTCAGGAAATGACCCTGGTATCTCTCTAAGAGTCTTAGGCAGTTGTTGTATAATAATCTCTCCCAGAGATCCCTTTATATAGTGTTTAGAAAACCTAGGGAGAGGATTCAAAAACCCTAAAGGGTCGACTTAACGCAACGGCGGAATTTTCAGGCCCAACACGGTCCGTGTTGAAACAACACGGTTCGTGTTGGCCTCCAGAAAGTCCATTAATTCGGCCCATAGACACCACGGACCATGGTGTCTCAACACGGACCGTGTTGGTCAACACGGTCCGTGTTGAACCCAATTCGGTCCGTGTTGGGCTGATTTTTCACAGAAATCAGTTTCCAACTTTTCTAAATGTAATACAGTATTACTTAGGTTACATAGATTGTTCCAGGGCACTAACTTGTGTGACCCAGTAGGACCAAATAATATAGTTGTAATTAAACATATTTAATTACTAATTATAGAGGTCTCTAGCAAGACATATAATTACTATATTACTTTGGTTTAATCTCCATGTATATCGAACATTGTCGGGACATTCCCAACAGGTTCGTCATTCGAGACTCTGGTGGGGGAGTCATAGTAGCGGGAACAAAGCAAACAAATGGGTTCTCTTCGGCCGAGATGGAAGAGGCGAAGGTGTGCCTCTTTGGTCAACAAATAGCTTGGGAGGTGGGGCTGAGAACACTCGAGGTTGAAGGCGACTGTCTTTCCCTCATCAACTGTCTTAGAAAAGGCTTTCAAAGCTTAAATTTCATGGGTACTATATATCATAGTTGAAATTTTGAAACTGGCAGACAATTTTATTTCTATTTCCTAGCACCATGTATTTAGTACTTAGAGTGGGAAACGAGGTAACTCATTCTCTAGCTCTTCTTCAGCCATACGACTCATCGATCCGTATTTGGCTGGAGGAGGGTCCCGAGGAGTCTGTAGCCTTGGCCTATGATGATATGTCTCAATTTTTGAATAATAATAAGTAAGTCGTTGTGGGCATTTTCCATAAAGAAAAAAAATAAATTTTAATATTCCCTTAACCATGATTATTTAATTAAGGATTATTGGACGCTAATAATACCAACTTTGGGGGTATTGGAGACCAATAATACAAACTATTTTCTTCGACACTAGTAGTACCAACTATCAACCTCTTTTCCTCCAACAGTACACGACCGAGTTGTTATAGTTTTAACTCATCGAAAAGATGACGTGGCTCCATGATGTGTGACGTGGAAGGCGGAGGTTGGGTAGAAAATGTTGACGTGGACACTAACATATCTTCCATGTCACATATTATGGGGCCACATCATCTTTTCGATGAGTTAAAACCATTACAATTCGACGGTGTACTGTTAGAGGAAAATAAGTCAATAGTTCATACAGCTAGCGTCCAAGAAAATAGTTTGTATTATTAATATCCAATACCCCCAAAGTTGGTATTATTGATGTCCAAAAACCCTAAAATCAAAGGTTGTTGGGATTAAAACTAATTTCAATACTAATGTTTTTTCGGGAAAATAACATAAATAAACTTGGTCGAAATTAATTAAATATGGTTGTTAGGAAAAATGTTTAAAGCGTATTGGATACTAATAATGTAAACTATTTTCTTGGACACTAGCAGTAAAAACTACTAACCTATTTTCCTCCAACAGGATACCGCCGAATTGTTATGGTTTTAACTCATTGGAAAGATGTTGTGGCTCCATAATGTGTGACATGGAAGGCATGTTAGTGTCCACGTCAACACTTTCTACCCAAACTCCGCCTTCCACGTCATACATTATAGAGCCACGTCATCTTTTCTATGAGTTAAAACCATAACAATTCGGCGGTGTACTGTTGGAGGAAAACAAGTCAATAATTGGTACCGCTAGTGTCCAAGAAAATAGTTTGTATTATTAGTCTTCAATACCCCCCCAAAGTTGGTACTATTGACGTCCAATAATCCAATATATAATTAATTTCTTATTAGTACTAGACTTTTCTTTATTGAAAAACTATTTTTTTTTCAATAATTTTATTGGCAGATTATTTTACTCCCAATTGTTTAAATATGAGGCAATATATAATATTTCTATCACAAGCAACAATTTAGGAAATAAGCTATTGCCAGTTTTCAACAAAGTAGCTATCCAAGTGAATTTTCGGGAACAAAAATTACCCCGTAAAACTTTTGCCTCCCATGACCTTTATGCAATTGCAAGAAGCTCCTCTTACTTTGTTAAAATTAGTCTCCAATATAGGCATACAATTTCATCCCAAATTATCCTTCATAGTTGCCAATAAATGCCAAATCAGATCAATTATTCATAACAAAGTTAAAACATCACAACCCATCCTGTGTCTCGGTCCTCTCATTAGCACCACCAACAATGAATCACGACCATTATCACCATTCACCCCCTCCCTGATCACCAGTATCACCGTTCGACACCACGATAACCACCCCACGGCTATATCAAAATCCAACACTAAAATTCGACCATTGTTTTTCTCCTCAGAAAAATCAAATCCATATATCAACGTCCAAATCCCTTATCACAAGAATACATCAATCAAAAGCTTGGACTTACCATTATACCTGGATATCCATCAGTAAATGTCTTTTTCATCGCTCAAACCACCACAGAAAATACAAATGGTATGCTTCGAGATATGGACAACCCAAATGGGGTTGTACTCTCCCAACACAGGTTTTCCCATATACAAACAAAGTTCTTTAAAGGACATGAATGTCGTAGCACTCATTCCGACTTGTGTTGGTGGACCAACTAGGAACTCCTTTTCTTTTCTTTTATCTTTTTTTTTTTGCTTGTTTCTCTTCATTGCTCCTGCTTTTACAAGTACAATCTTCATTCTACTTCTTGATAATGTTTGTCATAACACACTTTTGGTTTAGGTTTAGATGAGAGGAATGATAGAGTTATTGGAGGTGGAGGCTTTCCAGATGAAGGGTTTCATGTAGTGGATGATATGGTTAATGTAGGTATAGGTGGTAGGTAAGGATATGATGTAAGGGATAAAGGGAGATACAGGTGTAGGCATGGTGAAGGTGGGATAAAAATGGGTAATGTAGGCAAGGGTAGGATGACAAATGGATGGAGTTGAAGTCCCCTGTCCTAGGCATGTTTGTTTGAGTTGCAAGATGGTGTGGAGATATTCACTTTAACAGACTATTGGTTTTCATCTATTATGTTCTCTCCTTTTGCGCAATCTGTTTGATGGGTGTGTATGTTGGCTTCTCTCTTTTAATTTTTTTTTCTTTTTTTTTCTCTCTTTGTTCCTTAACCCTAGATTCTAAGGACATGAGAGGTGATGAATGGGAATGTGGAGGAAGGTACAAGAGATAGATGTGTGAAACTTAGATTTTGCGGTAGGTAAAAGGACGAGTGAGCTTTTCAACTTAAGTTAAAAGTGCAAACATGAGATTCTCTTTTTTTAGCAACTAGAGCAAATTCGTAGTCAAGAAAGGCAAGAGTCATGACCCATAACTGAATAGAATCCTCTTATTTAACCTTAAAAGATGCATACATTAAAGGCCAACTCATTAATGAGTTTGACTGACTTGAGAAATAAAAATGCTTCATATAGAAGATAATGACCCTAGCTGACTCCATGGCTTTCTTGGTACCATTTCCTTATTTGCAACTTGATCTTGAAGCATTCTCACTCTAGTTGGGTTTTTGTGTTGCTTTTGGTAGGGGCAATTTTCCTGATTGGATCATGTCTGCAAGTTTGTTCTTAAAGCTCCGACAATTCTCAGTGTCTTACATCTATGGTAGCCGCAGAACGGTTGGGGTTCCAGTTCTTTGACTTGATTTCTTGTTCTATCTTGAGCGGAGGCAACTTAATTTTCCCTTGCTTTAGGAGTTGCTTGAATGCACGAGCATAAGTGGTGTCGATAACGGTGTACGAGGCATAGGCGTGATACTTTCTGGTGGCATTAGTCTCCACATTTTCAGGGGAGATTCTAGTGGTACTAGTTGCTATCCTGCTAGACATGGTATTCTTCCCCCTTGGCAAGGTAGTTGTCGTGTGTTCCTTGTCTCCATCTCAATGGATACTCCTTTAAGACCAATGTAGTGATTGACGAACATTTCTCTTTGTCTTTTAGAAACATTCTTAGGTCCTACCTCTTCTTTCCCCTCATCATCGAAGCCTAACTTCTGATTAATTTTCAAGACAATTTCAAGGAGCTTGTCAATGGCTTTTTGTTGTTGTTCATGCTTCAACTCTAGGTCATGGGTCTTCTTGTCTAACATGCCTTGCATTTGCTGTAAGAGCTCAGTCAAATGTTTAGCACTTAAGGGGGAATTGTCTTCAGGCATCTGACACTCACTAGGATGAGTCACAGCAAGTTGTTTAAAACCTTTCGGGCTCAAGCCTAAGATACAAGGTCGCATAAATGATCCTATAGGCTGACTCTATGTAGACTTGACATGAATGCAACACATAGGACGTTGAAAGAAATGGGAAAGACCACTAATCGGGCCTCCACTAAACCGAGTCACGGTAAGCTGTTTAAAACCTTTCGAGCTCAAGTTTTGATTCGAAACCAGACAATATGTCTAGGGAAATGGGTATTGTAAAGGGCTGCAAAGAGTCGCAATGGTCACGAATGTGAATTCCCAAAATAGTCTCAAAAAGCTGGGATTTTTGTGCTATGATTTTATCTCACCGATTAATCATTCTGGGGGCTTGTGGTGTGCTTGGAATTCTGAGGTCGTGCACTTGCAAATATGTAATAAGGATGATAGATTTTTTCATTGTTTTGTCACGGATAACCATGACCAATCAAGTTTCATTCTTACTGCTTGTTATGGTCCTGCACAAGAGAGGGATAAACATATTTTCTGGGACAAGCTCCATCTATTATCATAAAATGTTGTTGGGCCTTCGTGTCTCTTAGGGGATTTTAATGAATTCCTTGGCCTTTCTGAGAAGTTTGATGGATTGTCGTTTAACCCGAATAAACACTTTTGTTTACATAACTTTCTACTAAATTTAAGATGCATCGACACAAATGTTATTGGCCGTCCTTTTACTTGGAAAAAGCTTTGTAAAGGACATTTAATCTATGAGAAATAGGATATAGTCCTTATTTCGATTTGTTGGGAAACTCTTTATTCTCAGTATCGTGTTACTAATGGGCCTTTTACGTGCCCGGACCATGCTTATGTGCTTCTTGACACTAAACCTTGGTCAAATGACCGGAAACAGGCTCCTCCTATGATAAGGTCCATTCGATGGTTTGATCGAACTGGAATAGTTACATAAAAGGATTACCTATGTATAGAGTGGTGCAAAAATTACATAGGATTAAACGGGATCTTAAGTCTTGGCATAGAAGTACCTTTCGTAATTTTCTTTTCATGCCAAACTTAAAGCTAATGAGGAAAAATTCCGAAATATGGAAAACTGTCTTCTTCTCAATCCGAATAGTATCAGGTTATATAATTGGCACTTTAGACTACTTAAGCAGAGGGAAAGAATGCACTTGTTCAACTAACTATATTGGGGCCATTTTGCGAGGAAGGAACGACTTATGAAGGGAGATCGAAATTCACGTTTTTTCCATTAGTCAATGAAAGCAAGGAAAAGTCGAAATTATATTACAAAATTACGAGTAGATGATAATATCTGAGTTAATGATATGGAGTTGATTAAAACTTAATTTGTTCGTGGTTATCATGCCTATTTTAAGAGTGTTGTTTCCTGCTCTAGGAGGTTAGATATCAATATGAGGACGGGATTATCCTAGCAAGATCAGGATGTTTTGATTCAACCAATTATGGAGGAAGAAATAATACAAGTAGGTTTTCAACAAAACAAGTTTAAATCTCCAAGTCCGGTTGGTTTTGGGATTGCGTTCTTCCAGAATCATTGGCCTGTGGTCTGTGATGAGGTGATAAAAGCAGTTAAGATGTTCTTTCAGCATGGCCACATGCTGAAACAAATCAACCATACTTTGATTGCATTAATACCGAAAGCAGAGAACCCTGCTACTATTAATAATTTTAGGTCGGTTAGTCTTTGTAATAGTCCCTATAAAATTATTTCCAAAATTCTGGTGAATCGGCTATGGTGTGTATTAGACAAGCTAATTCACCCGGTTCATAATGTGTTTATCCCAGGAAGATCAATCCATGACAACATTGTAATTATTCATGAAGTCTTGAACAAATTTCAGAATATGAAAGGAAAGAAAAGTTGGGGGGTGCTCAAGTTAGACATAGAAAAAGGCAAAAAGCTTATGATCGAATTGAATGAAATTATCTTAGAGAAGTTTTGATTAAATTAAATTTTCCTCATCAGTGGATTGTTTGGGTCATGGAGTGTGTCACCACAGTCTCATATTCTTATTAATCGCGAAACTACGTGCTTTTTTACTCCCTCACGAGGTATTTGTCAAGGGGTCCCATTCTCCCCTTATTTGTTTATTTTATGTATGTAAGGGCTCATAATGGAGCTCTCAAGGGCTCCTGGTGAACGGAGTAGTGGTATTGGTTTAAAATTGGCGCCAACTGCTAAGAAAATTCCTTGCTTATTTTTTTTTTTTTTTGCAGATAATAGTATGCTTTTTTTGCCGTACATGTTTGGAAGATTATCAAAGGTTACAATCCATTCTTGCTAGATTTTGTTCGAACTTAGGACAACTTGTCAACTTTCATAAATCTTCAATGTTTTTTTCTAAAAACACATCCTCAAGGGATAAATAGATGGTTGTTGGTGTTTGTTGGATTAATCAGCAAAATGCTATTGGGAAGTACCTTGGTTGCCCTTTGTTCAAAGGAAGACCTATAAAGGACACCTTTAGTCATTTGGTGGTTAATGCTCAGACAAAATTGCTATTAAGATAGCAAAGCATATTTCTAAGGCTGGCCGTGTGGCTCTAATACAATCGTACATGGAGTCTATTCTCACACATGTTTTGCAGTGTTTTCAAATTCCTAAGTGTATAGCACGGAAGATTGACTCAGTCGGTAGATCTTTCTTTTGCAAAGACCTGAATACAAATAAAGGTCTCCCAATGGCGTCTTGGGGAAAAGTTTGTCGACCAAAAAAATTGAGTGGGTTAGGCTTGGGAAAGTTGGGGCGGTTAATACTGCCTTTATTTGCAAACTCTTATGGAGAATAATGTTTGGGAATGGGTTCTAGGTGGACCGAATTCGGGCAAGGGTATTACTTAACGTCGCCCCCCTTTTTACTAATGTCGCCCCCCAAATGACTATTTTACCCCTATCCTTTTTCACTTCTCTCTCACTCCTCTCTCCTCTCTAATTTCTCTCTCTAATAATAATAATAATAATATTTACAAATTTTTTTTAAAAAAAAATCCGAAACTGACGGTTGCCGCACGAAACGTGCGGCGGCACCGCGGTAGCTACCGCGCGTCGATCGCGGTACCGGCTGTGGCTTTGCCGCGATCGACGTGCGGCAGCCACCGCGGTGCGGCCGCATGTTTCGTGCACCGTCGATTTCGCATTTTTTTTAAATTGTAAATATTATTATTATTATTGTTAGCATTATAATTTAGGTTGAATTTCAAAAACCGTTAATTTATTAATAATAACATTGCAATTTAATATTAATAATGATAATAATAACAATAATAATAATAATAATAATTACAATTTTTTTAAAAAAAATTGTAAATATTATTATTAAATTGTAAATATTATTATTATTATTAACTTTTTTGTTATTATTATTATTATTATTATAACAAAGAAAAATTAGAGAGAAGTTAGAGAGTGAAGGGTCAAAGGCGATATTGAAAATTATTATGAAAAAATGGGTGACATTAGTAAAAAAGGGGGCGTCGAAAAACAAACAGGCTTTGAAAATAATGATATTTTTACTATTATGCCTAAGCTTCGGATTCTTGCAAAAGATCATCGGTAATGCCGTAATGCTGAGAATTAATAACTTTATACAAGTAATAGCCGAAATGTTTTATGACGGTGGTCATTTATTTATTTATTTTGTTTGACAACGATATTTTTGATATTTACCGAGTTGCTTGTAGACCTGTCAATACGGGCGGGCGGAGTTCTGTCGATGTATATATCGGGTTCAGGTAAATCTGGTCGGGTGTATTTCGGGTTCGGTAAATACTGGTCGGTGTATTCGGTTTGGCGGTTTGGGTGGGTTTACGGTCATGACCGCTTCTTTTCTCGATCACTTACAACTAATAAAATTGATTATAATTAGTCAAAGACGCCATGTAATGTATCATTTCATTCCAAGTTAACCATGATATGTCATAGTTGTATTGACATATTAATATACACCTAATGGACAAAATTTAACAATCTTCAAGTCTACAAGTATTATGCGGTTTACGCCAACAATCACGAATAACAATACTTATGAAATATATAGGGTTTTGGGATGCTAATATACTAAACTTTTGGTGTATTGGACATAATAATGCATCGAATTTTGACCTTTGACAATAATACACTATTTTATTGAAAGAGAAGAGAGAGAGGATTTGGGAGTTTGAGGCCATTGAAAGAGTGAGTGAGTGTGATGTTAGGGTTTTGTTTTGGTCATTTGTTATTTGATTATTTCATTCAGATATCTCTACGCATAGCTTTTCAAAACCACCCAATATTTTACTTTTGAGCCTTAATTTTCATGGAATGACCCATTTTTTGCACAAGGTCAAAGTAGCAGCAACACTTAAAATTAAAGTGTCGACCCGATTTAACTCGACCCGACCGACCCGCTTTGCGGCTTTGGGTCGGGTCATTTTCGGGTCCCGGGTCGGAATTTCGTGTTCAAAACCCACTTTTTGCGGGTCGGGTTTCCGGGTCGGGTTGAGAATTGCCAGGTCTAGTTGCTTGTATGAATCAACTAGAATAACAGCATATACATGGCCTAAACCGAAGCCAAGTGTCCGTAGGACGAAGTTAGGGTTTATTCTGTCAGCTCCGGTGGAGACTGTCATACATCCCAATTTCTTCTTCAATCTCCTTCATTTTTGGAGCTATTTCATTGATCTTGTCACTCGATTTTTACATATCGTATCCCTTATCTCTCGTTCTCTGTATTTTTCTCGCTCTCTGCTGCTTTTTTTCCTTTTGTGTTTTTCGGTGACGATTTTGTTAATTTGATCAATTGATTGATTGATGATAGTGGCGCAGTTCAAAAATGGTGTCTGACGCCAGTAAGAAGAAGGCTGCCCAGAAGAAGGCCGCCGCCGCAGCAAAGAGAGGAGGGAAAGCCGCCGCTTCCGCCTCGTCCAAGGCTGCAGCTGCCGTAGCTCAGAGTGCTGACAAGGTGGCTGATGGAGTTTCTGATCTTCGAATTTCCGATCGGACTTGCACTGGCGTGCTCTGCTCCCATCCTATGTCCAGAGATATTCGGGTATGTTTCTTCAAGACTTGCATATTTCTCTGAAATTATTCTGTGGCTGTTTTCCTAAAACATGTTCTCTCCAGTAGTCCTCTGTAGTGTGGTTTGTGTTGTTTGCTGATAGTTATGGGTTTTAGCACAAGGACGTTTAGAAAACAGCGGTCAATTATGCGTAGGATGGAGGAAGCATATTGTTTCAGTTTTCATTGGAATTTTGTGTATAGTATGAGGTAGCTTTGTGTATTTATTTTGTGCACTGATGATGACTTTAAAACTGATGGGCTTGGTGTCCATATAGCTATATTTTTTCAACAAGTTAGCCACATTTGAGTATGGAATTGAAGTGTCGTTGATGAACATGCAGTACAAAGGAAACACACAAAATAATAGACGTGTTTGGAATCTATGATGACATAGGGCAAATGTCACTCAGTTTGTTCTAATCATGTGGTTCAAAACAGCGTTAATACTGAATGGACTAATTGCACCATGCCGACTGTGTCAATCGATGGATCCTGAGAGTATCTACACCTAGGAGTGAAGTATAGATGGCCTTATTATTTGTTTAAGGGCTTGTTCTTTTCAACTATCATCATTATGCTAATGATGAGTGTGGATGAGTACTATTGAGTGCTTATCGGAGTTAAAATATAAGTTGAATCTATCGCTAGTTGCTAATGGGATGATAAATACTTATGAATTATGATAAGTTAAAATATTTTTGTCTTACCATCTTTTTGTGCATAACTGCATAAGTCAAAAATGTTGTCAATATCATGTGGAACCCTTTTGTTACGAGATTTTCAATTGAAAACTGCCTTCCTTGATACTCCTGTGAAGGACATTCTTTTAGGCATAGTCCTAGTCAAACTTAGACTTCAGCTTCACAAACAGTGCTGTACGCTAGAATGTACTCTTTAAGACAGCAATCAAGAAGTAAAATAGGAAGAAATGATTTGAATTCAATCTCTTGGACTATAACAAGTTAGGTGTTCATGACCCTTGCAACTAGAACATGCTCTTTCTTCATATTGAATATGGTAGCTAGTTGGGTTGTTTGTTCTGTTTGGGATCTACTTGGTGTCTTTTTATGGAAGTACAGCAAGCTTCAAGGCACACAAAAGCACAAAGGTTCTTGTATGTTGGGGCGCAGGCTTCAAGGCGAAGGCATATGCTTTCTAGATGCAAGACGCACTTATAATAATGTTTAAAAATCATTCCCAATCTAGGCTTTTTATTTTTTTTTTATTTTTTATGTTTATTTTTTTTACAATAAGTTGCATAGCTTCAAAAAGAAACTGCTGATCATATGAAAAATATCACATGCTTTGCATTTTTTGGGCTAAGCGGGATGGAAAGAGAGATAAAAGAGATAAAAAGAAAGAGAGACAAAAATATTACAAGAATAGAGAAAAATTATGGATTACAAGAGGGGTCATTGTTTTCGTATACCAAATTTTTTTGGCTTTAGTTTGAAGTGCAAAATACTGCAGGCTTTTCCTAGCAGGTGCAACAGTTTGGTCTTTGGCCTTTTGTGTGCCTAGGCTAGTGGGCTTTTTCAAACTAAGGTTCACGCTTGTTTGGACGTTTGAGGAGAGTAAAGTCATGATTGGAAGAATCTGAGAGTAAGTAAGATTAAGTTATTATAAGTGACATGTCTCCCTTTGTCATTATTGCAAGTAACGCATAATTTTGAAGGCAATCTTGGAATCGTAATCAAAGCCATGGGAACTTAACTTTCTCAGGAAGCCAAAGTGAGTTCGGTCTGTTGGCTTTGATTTCTAACATTCACTTAGCTCTTGAAGGTAATCTCTCTAGTAAGATGATAGATATCCATGTCAGAGGATATTTTAAGTGTAAACCTCCCACCAAAGCTTGTTTTCTTGCTTTGGTGGCCACCAAAGGAATGTTACCTATTGATCACATGCTTAAGTGGAGAAACTTTGTGATGGCTAGTAGTAATAGGTGGCTGTTTTTTTCTTTTCTTTTTTTTTTTTTTGCCGGGGGGGGGGGGGGGGTGAAGAGTCCGTTTACAACCTCTTTATTCATTGCTGTTGGGCTTCGACACTTGGACATTTGGCATTTGCTTCCTTTGGGGTCGGTTGGGTGCAACCTCTAGGTTTAAGAGATGTCGTAATGGCTTGGTGGAGAATATTGTAGAAGCTTCTGGTTCTTAGTGTATGCAACTTGATTGCTTGGAGTATTTGCTGGTGCATTTGGAAAGGAAAAAAGAATTCATGGATTTTGGAAGACAAGGCTAAAATGCGTGATGTATGTTACTTGGACTCGGGTAGGACACGGATACGGGTGTCGGACTCGGCTATTTTAAAGAAATCTTATGCATTTTCATTGTAATTTGAAGTATCGAGTGTTGTACCCTTATCCGAGTATCAAGGGCCCGACATGGGTGCGGCAGAGAAAATGAAGAGTCGGAGTAACATAGTGTGTGATGATTTAGAACTTCATTTTCTGATTGGTGTCAAGGTTGATCATGGTAAAGAGATGACTGTTTTGAATTTTGTGGATAAGATTATTGTAGAGAGCTTAATGGTCTGAAGCTTTTTTGTTTATTTTGGTTATTTATTTATTTTTATGGCTCCTTTTGTATATGGGTGACATCACCTTAGCATCCTTTAATACATACTCATTAAAAAAGTGTATTCTTCTGCTCTTAGTAAAGGTTCAGAAGCTTTTCTTGTAGTGTAGTCATGTTAGCTATGGTGCACTTCAGATCAATGCCTTGATGGCAGGTTATTTGTCCTCTTGTATTTTGATAAATTGTCATGCCTTAGCCATTGCAGTAACTGGCTACTTTTGTGAATGCTTGGCATATAATTTCTTGTGCTCCATGCCATGTAGGAGCTGAGATTCTGCATTGGTATTACAATATTCCCTGCAGTTAAATTTATTTATTTTTTATTTTTTTATTTGTTTTTTTTTTATTTTTTACGTGAACCTCTGCATTGCAGATAGAGTCCGTATCAGTTACTTTTCATGGGCATGATCTGATAGTGGATTCAATGTTGGAGCTCAACTATGGAAGGTTTGTTGGTGCTCTTGATATACAATTAATTCCTGTTTTCCCTAGGAGTACCCTTATCTTCAACTTTCTTTTGTCTTACTTCTTTGCTGTTCATCTCTAGGCGTTACGGTTTGCTTGGTTTGAATGGTTGTGGGAAATCTACTTTGCTCACTGCAATAGGTTGCCGTGAACTTCCCATTCCAGAGCATATGGATATTTATCATCTTACTAGAGAGATTGAAGCCTCCGACATGTCTGCTCTTGAGGCTGTAATAAGTTGTGATGAGGAAAGGGTGAAATTGGAGCAGGAAGCTGAGGCATTGGCTGCTCAGGTATGTATTGTGCATATTTTGAGTGTTTGGAATTTACATCAAGAGGTTGTGTGCTTACATGGTCTTTTGTAATAGGATGATGGAGGAGGGGACAGACTGGAACGTATATATGAGCGTTTGGATGCTCTTGATGCTTCAACAGCTGAAAAGCGTGCGGCTGAGATCTTATATGGTCTTGGATTCAACAAGGCGATGCAAGCAAAAAAGACTAAGGATTTTTCTGGTGGTTGGAGAATGAGGATTGCATTGGCACGGTCCTTGTTCATGAATCCAACGATCTTATTACTCGATGAACCTACAAATCATCTTGGTAATTTTCTCCTCACTTCTCCTGTTTCTATGTTAGCTTCTGCATGATGTCCTCTTTTCTATGTGTTGATGTTCCTGTGTAACTATAGCATATCCAGCTTCACGTCTTCTTGAGCATACAAGCTCGACGGTCTCATATTTGGTGCTAGTACAAACTATCTGACTGATGTGACTTTGAAACTGAGTCTGATTAACATGACTTTGAAACTGAACGTTATTGGCATTTGTTGGGACTGAGCCGCCACCTCTGTATGAATGCTGTTGCTCCTGGCATGTGGCATTATACTACTGCTATGTACATTAAGGTTGATGTTTTAGCTGACGTGAATACATTATGAGTCTATGTAATAACAAGGGCTACCTTGTAAGCTCAATGGAACATGGCATGAGGTGGTTGAGTTGGAATGGAGAACCCCTTCATGTTTGATTGCAATTTGCTTACATTGTTTATATTTGCCCTTTATCTTGGAACTTAAACGCAATTTTTTTTTTCTGCCTTTGCTTTTGTCAAACATTGCAGACCTTGAAGCATGTGTTTGGTTGGAGGAGAATCTAAAGCATTTCAACCGGATTCTGGTGGTGGTGTCCCACTCTCAAGACTTTTTGAATGGTGTCTGCACAAACATCATCCACATGCAAAACAAGAAATTAAAGTATTACACTGGTAATTATGATCAGTATGTTCAGACACGTGCTGAACTTGAAGAAAATCAAATGAAACAATATAAATGGGAGCAGGAACAAATTTCTCACATGAAAGAATATATAGCGCGGTTTGGTCATGGTTCAGCCAAGTTAGCCCGCCAAGCGCAAAGCAAGGAGAAAACTCTTGCTAAGATGGAGAGAGGAGGACTAACTGAAAAGGTTGTTAGAGACAAAGTTCTGGTCTTCCGTTTCACAGATGTTGGAAAGCTTCCCCCTCCAGTGTTGCAGTTTGTGGATGTGTCATTTGGGTATACACCAGAAAATATTCTTTACAAACACCTCGACTTTGGTGTGGACCTTGACTCTAGGATCGCGCTGGTGGGGCCAAATGGAGCTGGAAAGAGTACTCTTCTTAAGCTGATGACAGGGGATTTGGTACCCCTTGATGGCATGGTGCGTCGGCACAATCATTTAAGGATTGCTCAGTACCATCAGCATCTTGCAGAAAAGCTTGACTTGAATATGTCTGCTTTACATTACATGATGCAACAGTACCCAGGAAACGAGGAAGAGAAAATGAGGGCAGCAATAGGAAAGTTTGGACTGTCCGGTAAAGCACAGGTTATGCCTATGAAAAACCTTTCTGATGGGCAAAAGAGTCGCGTTATTTTTGCTTGGCTCGCTTATCGGCAACCCCACATGCTTTTACTGGATGAGCCTACAAATCACTTGGATATTGAGACGATTGATTCATTAGCAGAGGCTCTAAATGAGTGGGATGGTGGAATGGTTCTCGTTAGTCATGATTTCAGGCTCATAAACCAGGTGGCTCATGAGATTTGGGTGTGTGAGAATCAGACAGTGACTCGGTGGGAAGGTGATATCATTGACTTCAAGGAGCACCTCAAGAGGAAAGCTGGGTTGGGTGAGTAAGCCTTAATAATTTCCATGGGTTATGAGCTAGCTGATGGTGCTATGTGAGGTTATGTATTACTATACTAGTACTAGTATTAGTGTTATTGACTTATTGTTCCTCAAACTTGGTACTTTTGCCTGGGAATATGGAGTTACTTCTTGTTATAGGCTTGATTATATTAAATATTATGCAAGCTGTGCTTTTTTTGAACGGGTTACGAGGTGAGATTGTGTTTTTTTTTTTTTTTTTTTTTGCCCTTTTATGTTTACTCACTGTTGATGATATCGGTTTGCTGGACACCTTCTGTATACAGTATACTGGTCTTGGTAAGCCACTAAGCCTGGTCGCTTTGGCAATTCACTTCTATTACGATTATCATTATTTTCTCTTCTAGCATTGTATTGCAAACTTAGCGCTATATATCCTGCACGGATGCACGGGAATGTTAGTTATTAAACTGTTGAAAATAATATGTGTTAAACTTATTAAAATTGAATAATCTAACATCTATAATAAATAATTTTGATAAAACATATTTAGATGTTGGCCCCTTTGTAAGTTAACATGTGTAAAAGCTAATGAATACCGTTTTAACTGTGTAATAAATATTTGTGTTCATGTGTGTAATAACTAATAAGGTTTTTAATTGATTAAAAAAAAATATGGTTATTAATTATGATTTTATTTTTGCTTTTATTTGAAAACATTTAATGATGACACATAGCAAAAGCTTCCATTAGAAGGTTTTGTTTTAATATATGTAATAGATAATGTAGATAGGCTTGTCGACTCCCGTCTCTTTTTCCTCATGCAAAAGAGACTACTATAACCTAATAAAGTGTGTACTTAAAGAAAGGCAAGAAAATCCTTAGTGAAAAATGCAAACAATTGCTGGGGGGTGCCACACATCTTTTTTAACTGACTCGCGGGTCACAACTTTTTTTTAATGTATTCCCGGGGGTCATTAAACTTAAGTGGTTGGGGGGTGACAATCCAGCATGTTTTGGCCAGAATCCGGTGACAGTTGAAAAAGGGTATCGAAATTTTGAAAAATTGTGCCAAAAGTAACTGTTTGCCTCTTTTATTTATTTTTTACTTTCTCTTCTATTTAAACCCCTTCAACTACTCTAAACATTCACTTCATCTTGTTCACTTCATCACTTGAGTGGGAGAGGGAGAAAGATTGAGGGGGAGAATTCTAAACACGGTTTGTATCCCAACCCATCAGGTTGTTTCCAAAACCCCTTGTTATCTTCACACTCTAAATCATCCTCATTGAAGGAGGAGGACATTAAGACACCATTGTTGTTCATGGAGGGAGGATTCATCTCTATGCCCATATGGGCATGTAATTGAGCATACGGGTAACCTGAAAATGGAGTCAATGGCACCACGTTCAAGTACAAATTCAACATTCCCAAAAACACCATGAAAAACAGCCATGAAAACCACACCTTTGGACTCTTCACAAGCTTACTCAATCTCTTGGAAGAAGAATTAGATGTTGAGGATGATTTCTTAGGAGGAGAAAGAAGAAGAGACTGAATAGAAGAAGAAGAAAGAGGATTGATGATCTGGGTAGGCACAAAAATGAAAGATTGTTGCTTTTTTTACACCATTCACAGGTCGACCCGTTTGGGTTTTTGTAGAAGAAGAAGAAGAAAAACCAGCTAAAATAAACACATCAATGGTAAGATAATGAGGCACCTGGTTGCTTGTCAACCACAAACACATACAATTGAACACCGAAAAACTGTAAATTACTCATCCCCGACTACACTTGAACTTACCATTTTTAGGGCTCTGTTTCACGATGACCATAAAATGCAGCAGCCGCCCCAGAAGATATTCCGACCTTCGTCGCCTTCCACAGTAGTCAAAATCACCACCGATCCCCTTCAAGCTCGACCAATTCCTTCCCCACTTCCACTTTTGAGGTTTTCGAATGATAGAATAGTGGAGCAAAACTTTGGGAATTGAGTAGTTGAGGAATGAAGAGGAGAGAGAAACCAATACAATGTTTTGAGCGGGCAAATTAAGGGTAAAAAGGACACTTCACTCAATTTTTCAAGGGCAAACATGACTTTTCCATGATTCCGGCCAAAACATGCCGGATTGTCACCCACTTAAGTAAGTTTAATGATCCCTAAAAAAAGGTTGTGACCCGCAAGTTAGTTAAAAAAAATCTGTGGCACCCCCAACAATTTTTTGGTGAAAAATGGTGCCTGATTTGTTCTTAATGGCTTGTTTAGAGCAAATGTAATAGTGATCCACACTTTTGGAATGAAAGTGGGGGTGCACCCCTTTTACGTCATCCATCATTTCTACTTTTGGGAACTTTATTTCATTATTTTTACAATAATAGGAACTCATTTCTAATTTTTTACAATAAAATATTTATTTGTACATCTCACTTTATCTTAATTATATATTTATTTATGTTTGTATTTTTAAAAATTTGATTTTGTTCAGTTCAGTATTGATGATAAATATTTAAAATAAATAGTCATTTTTTAAATATGGTTATTGGACGCTAATGCACTGTACTTTAGGGGTGCTAGACAATAATGCACTGAACTTTTTTGATGGACAATGTTGTAGCCCAAGAGGGGGTGAAGTTCACAATTAAGATCTACACACTAGGTAAGGACGTTAGAGCAAACTTCCTTGGTTTTAAGCCAATGATCAAAACACAGTGTAACTGAAATACCTCATTAGATTTATAACAATCAAAGAACAAGTTACACTTACAAAATAAAACAAGAAGTAACAACCCGAATGCAGTTACTGATAGAATCACTGACCAAGACTGAATGTCCTTGAGTCAGCTACAGATAAGGATCGTCGTAGGAAAAACCCTAGCGGTGATTTGGAACACGATGGATTACATTAAAGCACAAACACACACAACCTTAGTCCGTCAAGGCTCTGCTACACACCATCTCTCCACCACATGTGGACACAACGAATGCTCACCAAGGTCCTTGGCTATACCTTCACCAGAGGTCCTTTACTGGCTACCTTCACCACCGAACCATTGGTTACACACTCGAAGAAATCCCACCGGATTTCTTACACCGCGATTACTTCCGTGGAATCGCCTATCTTCCCAATTCTTCTATCGTCCTTTTTATAGATGCCTTTGGATGCTTGGACTTGAGACCTTCCAATGGTAACTTGCCTTGTGTGTTGATTTCTTACCTTTTGTTGCTACAATAATCATGATTGATTTCCCTTGATTTGTTTCCTTTTGTTTCTTTTTTATATCTACAAGAATCATGCCCATAATAAGAATATATAATATATAATCAAAATATATATATTATATACACATAATCTGAGTATATAATCAGAATATTTATTATATACTCAGAATATATAATCAGATTATATAAGGCAACTTCCCTTTTCTGGATTTTCACTTTCATCAAAACCGAAGGTCCTTCGCGGATGCGTGGTGAAGGACCTTGACCCTGTCTTCAACAGACAATAATATACTGTACTTTGCGCGTATTGGATGATAATGCATCTGAAACAATTATGGCGATGACTAACTCGGTGGCGGTCATACATGGTGGGTTGAGGAGCAAAAAAATTAAAAACATTACTAAATTAATGTGTAATAGGCATTGTTAGCAAATGCAAATGAAATTTAATTATTTTTTTAAAATAATATCTCATTACTCTACATTTTTGCTAACGTAAACGTTGTTTTTTGTTTACAAAAAAATAGAATTCATCTTTGTTTATTTGGACTTGCTTACATGACATTAATTTAGTAAAAATTTTAATTTTTTTGCTACCCAGTCTACCATGCAAGACCGCCATTGAGTTAACCACCGCCGGAATTATTTCAGGTGCATTATTGTACGTTCCTCGTTAGTTACTCCTTTATGCAACTTCCCATTCACACTTTTTTGGAGTAAAACGTCAAATATAGTTGTAAGTTTCTCGTTGGTTAATGTTTTATTTTTCCTTATTTAACTTGGTGGCTCATCTATTAACACCAAAATGATTCTAATTACTACTAACGCTACTGAACACACAACTCACGCAAACAGAAAAAAAATTAAAATTAAGAAGCCAAAGGCTTTCAAAACAAGTCACAACCATTGTTCCCAATTTTGTCTAACCAATCAACAATTATGACTACTCTAACTATGTAGCATAATGTAATTGTAGACAACTCTAACCATTCAAGGAAGCACATTGATAAGGACAAAGAAAGCGACTATCTAGTTCAAATCACTCTTTTTTTTAACAAGGTAAGTGAAAGAAGTGGTTATGAATTTCTTCTCACAAGAAATCCACCCACTCTATCCTTGTACAAGAGGTTGTTAAATCCACCCACTCTACAGGAAGTAGTTCAAATCACTCTTGTAGAAGAGGGTGTCAAAATGTTTATTCAATTGACTGTAAGACTATTCTAATTATGCTACATAATGTAAATTCAGACTATTCTATTGTGGATCACAATGTAATTATATTTCTCTGTATCAAGCCATCAACTACATGCCTCTCATTATCAAGGGGTCTCAGAAAATAGATTTGCTCATGAATTCTACAAATGATCATGATTAAGGTAACTCTAATTCAAGATTGGCAAAATTAGACCTGGGCATAATTACGCATTTGACTTCAACAATCTAACCCCCTGCATTATCATTGTTTTAGCATTTTGTTTATTTCTTATTTACAAGAAAAATACCCTTCTGATTTTAATTTTTTGAACTTTTTACATGGTGATCTTTTCCTCAAAATGAAGGACTTAGCTACTAAATTTTGTAACTCCATTCACATAGGATACATTCAATGCATTTAACTTGAATATGCAAGCAGAGAACCAGTAAACAGAGGAATATAAATCCACTCTAACTACAGTAACAATGATATTGTGTACCTAAAACACACAATGAAAAATAAAAATAAAATAACAAAAAGGTGGGGTAAAAGTTAAACTTGTACGAGGGTTTTGTTCCTCCACCATATCTACTCCTTCCCCATATGACTCTTCACACTTGCAAAAGTTTGACCGACCCAATTACCTGAATTCGTCCAACCTGGAAAAAGCTGGGTTTGGACACGATTTTTTTGTCCGAATTTAAACTCGGACAGTCCGGACGTGACCGAATTGTAATCCGAGTCGTGTTCGGATTTGACGGCTGGAATTCGGACATCCCGAATTTTGATGAAAATTGGGTCGGGACATTCGGACAATGTTCGACCCGAATTTGATTTCATTAAGTTTTGGCAGAAATCTGAATTGAAATGGGCTAGATTGCGTGAGACGAGGCCTAATATCATTACGGTTTTATTCTAATTTGAAGGTTGAATACTAACAACCTAATTCCTAGTAAACCTCCCGCCTCTTCACCAAAATAGCAACTTCTGCCTTTCTTCGTCATTCTCTCTAGTCTCTTTCTCTCTCAAGCCTCATGCTCTCATTAGAGGTGTTCACGAATGGAGTACCCGAACCAATTGGATAAATTTTTCGGGTACCCGAAACTTCGGGTTGGACATACCTTTGAATCGTAACCGTAACCGAAAGTTTCGGGTACCCGTAAGTTTCGGATAAGATACCAGTTAACCAAAAGACCCGATTACTTCTAATTTTATGAGTTTTCGCTTTTATTATTTTTATTTTTAATTTGTAAATTTGTAATTAAGCCACTATTATTATTATTATTTGAAAGAAAGTTAGTTACACTATGCTAAATACATTTTAATTTTGTAAAATTCGGGTAATTAGCTTTTATAATTAAAGCTACTAATTTCGTTTTTATTATTTTTATTATTATTATTATTATTATTTTAATTTCGGGTACCCGATTTTGGCTAGGGGTCTATCCGTATCCGAACCGATTCCCCGAATTTTTTCCAGTTCGGGCACCTGACCCAATTAAAATCAATTTTGGGAAACTCCAACTGGTAGGCACCAACTATTACCTATTCCAAGTGGTGAACACCCTTTTATATATTCCAAATGATAGGCTTAATTTACAAACAATTCCAACTCGTAGGCACTCCTTCAACTAGCTGTTAGAATATCATTAAAAAAAAAGAAAAAATTAAGGTTTTGAGCTCCAATTGTTGTCGAACAACATGTTGGTCTGATAAAGAAATCCATCGATACCAGGGCGAGATTGCAATTGCAATGAATAATTTGCATTACCCAACACTTTCATCTCTTCCTGCACGTTTCTACATGACCATATCCCCCCAAACAAACCACAAAATCAGTGACCAAAAACAGGGGACATGACCAAAAAAACAGAGTACAGAGAGAGGGGGGAAAACCTCTTGGAGAGGAGAATATTGGAGGAGAAACCTTGCAAAAAACCTATTTTGGGGGGAGTTATTGATGATGATGATGATGGGGATAGGTATAATGGGGATGATGGGTATGATGGTGATGATGATGGGGTCAGTTTTTGATCTTCTTTGCAGGGATTGGTGCACATTTGGTGAATTTGGATCACTGCTGATTCTAAAATCATGCTTATAGCTACTCAGGGCCTTCACCAAGGGGTATTTATTTCTTGCTTCTTCTTTCTCTTTCCTTGCTTGAGTGTCAATGAAATGAAATGAAATGAAGTGGGGTTTTCCTGTTCAATTTTTGGGTTTCAAAGGATGGTCCGAAGGTGAAGAATGACCCAGTGGTTTCCAATTATCGGATGGTTATGAATGTGGATAGGAAGCCCAACAAGGCCATCGAACAAGCCCAAGTCGCTATTTTTGGCAAGGTTTCTCCTCCAATATTCTCCTCTTCAACAGGTTCTCCCCCCCCCCCTCTCTGTACTCTATTTTTTTTGTCATCTCCCTCGTTTTTTATCACTGATTTTGTGGTTTGTTTGGGGGGATATGATAATGCGAACGCGAGAAAGAAGAAAGTCTGGTAATGCAGATTATTCATTGCAATTGGGTCAGTTTTTGATCTTGTTTGCAGGGATTGGTGCACATTTGGTGAATTTGGATCACTGCTTGTTCTAAAATCATGCTTATGGCTACTCAGGTAGGGGTGTGCATTATTCGGTTTTGAACCGAATAAACCGAGAACCGAACCTGTTCGAACCGATTCAAACCGGACCGATTTTCATTCGGTTCAGTTTTCGGTTTGCACTTTAGCCCTTATTCGGTTTTCGGTTTGACTCCTTCAGGTGAAAGTCCCATATGAATGTGTGCATTATTCAGTTTTGAACCAGATAAATCGAGAACCGAAACCGAACCGGTTTATTTGGTTCGGTTTTCGGTTTGAACTTTACCCCTTAATCGGTTTTCGGTTCGGTTTTGAACCGATGAACAGCCCTATACTCAGGGCCTTCACCAAGGGGTATTTATTTCTTGCTTCTTCTTTCTCTTTCCTTGCTTGAGTGTCAATGAAATGAAATGAAATGAAATGAAATGGGGTTTTCCTGTTCAATTTTCGGGTTTCAAAGGATGGTCCGAAGGTGAAGAATGACCCAGTGGTTTCCAATTATCGAATGGTTATGAATGTGGATAGGAAGCCCAACAAGGCCATCGAACAAGCCCAAGTCGCTATTTTTGGCAAGGTTTCTCCTCCAATATTCTCCTCTTCAATAGGTTCCCCCCCCCCCCTCTCTGTACTCTATTTTTTTGGTCATCTCCCTCGTTTTTTATCACTGATTTTGTGGTTTGTTTGGGGGGATATGATAATGCAGAAACGTGCAGAAAGAGAAGAAAGTATTGGGTAATGCAGATTATTCATCGCAATTGGATCAGTTTTTGATCTTGTTTGGAGGGATTGGTGCACATTTGGTGAATTTGGATCACTGCTGGTTCTAAAATCATGCTTATGGCTACTCAGGTAGGGGTGTGCATTATTCGGTTTTGAACCGAATAAACCGAGAACCGAACCTGTTCGAACCGATTCAAACCGGACCGATTTTCATTCGGTTCAGTTTTCGGTTTGCACTTTAGCCCTTATTCGGTTTTCGGTTTATTCGGTTTGACTCCTTCAGATGAAAGTCCCATATGATTTTGTGCATTATTCAGTTTTGAACCGGATAAATCGAGAACCGAAACCGAACCGGTTTATTCGGTTCGGTTTTCGGTTTGAACTTTACCCCTTAATCGGTTTTCGGTTAGGTATTGAACTGATGAACAGCCCTATACTCAGGGCCTTCACCAAGGGGTATTTATTTCTTGCTTCTTCTTTCTCTTTCCTTGCTTGAGTGTCAATGAAATGAAATGAAATGAAATGGGGTTTTCCTGTTCAATTTTCGGGTTTCAAAGGATTGTCCGAAGGTGAAGAATGACCCAGTGGTTTCCAATTATCGGATGGTTATGAATGTGTATAGGAAGCCCAACAAGGCCATCGAACAAGCCCAAGTCGCTATTTTTGGCAAGGTTTCTCCTCCAATATTCTCCTCTTCAACAGGTTCCCCCCCCCTCTGTACTCTATTTTTTAGGTCATCTCCCTCGTTTTTTATCACTGATTTTGTGGTTTGTTTGGGGGGATATGATAATGCAGAAACGTGCAGAAAGAGAAGAAAGTGTTGGGTAATGCAGATTATTCATTGCAATTGGGTCAGTTTTTGATCTTGTTTGGAGGGATTGGTGCACATTTGGTGAATTTGGATCACTGCTGGTTCTAAAATCATGCTTATGGCTACTCAGGTAGGGGTGTGCATTATTCGGTTTTGAACCGAATAAACCGAGAACCGAACCTGTTCGATCCGATTCAAACCGGACCGATTTTCATTCGGTTCAGTTTTCGGTTTGCACTTTAGCCCTTATTCGGTTTTCGGTTTATTCGGTTTGACTCCTTCAGGTGAAAGTCCCATATGAATGTGTGCATTATTCAGTTTTGAACCGGATAAATCAAGAACCGAAACCGAACCGGTTTTTCGGTTTGGTTTTCGGTTTGGACTTTACCCCTTCGGTTTTGAACCGATGAACAGCCCTATACTTAGGGCCTTCACCAAGGGGTATTTATTTCTTGCTTCTTCTTTCTCTTTCCTTGCTTGAGTGTCAATGAAATGAAATGAAATGAAATGGGGTTTTCCTGTTCAATTTTCGGGTTTCAAAGGATGGTCCGAAGGTGAAGAATGACCCAGTGGTTTCCAATTATCGGATGGTTATGAATGTGTATAGGAAGCCCAACAAGGCCATCGAACAAGCCCAAGTCGCTATTTTTGGCAAGGTTTCTCCTCCAATATTCTCCTCTTCAACAGGTTCCCCCCCCCCCCTGTACTCTTTTTTTGGTCATCTCCCCCGTTTTTTATCACTAATTTTGTGGTTTGTTTGGGGGGATATGGTAATGCAGAAACGTACAGGAAGAGAAGAAAGTGCTGGGTAATGCAGATTATTCATTGCAATTGCAATCTCGCCCGGGTATCGATGTATTTCTTTATCAGACCAACATGTTGTTCGACAACAATGGGAGCTCGAAACATTAATTTTTTCTTTTTTTTTAATGATACTCTAACGGCTGGTTAAAGGAGTGCCTGCGGTTGGAATTGTTTGGTACTTAAGCCTACCATTTGGAATATATAAAAAGGGTATTCACCACTTGGAATAGGCAATAGTTGGTGCCTATCATTTGGAATTTCCCATCAATTTTTCAATTCGGGTACCCGAAATTTTTGACCGGGTAACGAGTTTTCGGATCGAATATTTTGGGGCAGGTTTTTTTTGAATAACCCTAGCTCTCATGGCTCTCGTCCACATCTCCCTCAATCTCTAAAGTTTCAGAAAGCTCATGACTCTCCGTTTATAATCCTTTCTCATTCTGACTTTTCCGCATCTAGGCAGTGTCGAATTGTTTGTGTAATTGCATCTAGGCGGCGCCAATGAGCCCATCTGTAGTTGTCGTCACGTTTTCCCTCAGGCAATCCACTGCATGGTTTGAAACTATGAATCGTTCTCTTTGTTCTATAGTAGATCGATCGTCATTCTCCTTCATTTTTTTTTTACATTTTCCGTTGCTTACATGTGTTGGGGAGATCCAAGGCGGGAGCCTACTTCAACCAAGGCCCATGGTACACAAGTTAACTGAAGTTCCATCTTAAAATCGATTGGTGTTAAATGGAGTAACCCACCTTACTTATATACCATGTCCTTTTTCTTTACTTTTCCGATGTGGGACATTTTTAGTCATTGGTGAATCCCAACAATCTCCCCCTTCACACATGAGTCTCTCCCCCTTGATCGGAAGCCTCTTTTTGCCAAGGTTTCAAGTCACCATCAAAAGTCTATCATAGTCGTACCTTACTCTACAGAGCCGCACCCTACTCCACCTGAGTCTCATGCCACCACTATGCACATTTAGGAGACCCAGCAGTGTACGCACCATGGTCCCTGCTCCTGTTCATGGTGATTTTTACGGGACCATCTTCCCGCACCTTGCGCCCAACCGAATGAACCATCGGCTCTGATACCACTTGTTGGGGAGATCCAAGGCAGGAGCTCACTTCAACCAAGGCCCATGGTACACAAGTTAATTGAGGTTCCATCTTAAAACCAATTGGTGTTAAGTGGAGTAACCCACTTGACTTATATACCATGTCCTTTTTCTTTACTTTTCCGATGTGGGACATTTTTACTCATGGGTGAATCCCAACAACATGTGTTGTCTGCGGTGTTCTATGGCAGATCGATGTATTTGTCTTTGTTCCAATGCTATATATAATCGCAGATCTAGTATGGTGTGAACGAGTGGTATGACCATCTTCATCTCTACTCTCATATTTGTTCAACCTTTCTCTTCCTCGCTCGTTTTTTTCAATTATTGAGATGCTTTATGTCTGACTCGGTGATCCAGCGACAGATCTTGGGCTATTTGTTTTTATTTCAGGGTAATCACCTCAGATCTGGCATGGCATGAAGTTATGAGAGGGGTAGTATGCAATCGCCTTCCTAATCTACTTTACTATTTCTTCATCATTTTTTCGTTTTTAATTTTTTTCAGGTTTGCTTAAAATTTTCTTAGTTCTTGTTCCATGTTATATTTCAGAATTTTCCTCTGTGTTCATCTTTCAATGTTATCTCGCCAGATCTAGAATGGTGTTAAGTTTTGGTATGAATATCTCCATCCTTACTATCATATTCCTTTAATTATATGCCCAGTGATGATCTCTTGTTTATGTCAAGTTTTTGATACTATTTTAATAAATTTGGTTGATGTTAATAAGCTTGTTTGAGTGCTTCGTTTTGATGAAAACTGCGTAATTGGCTAGAATGGTGTTAAACTGTTAAGTTGTGGTATAAAAGTTTTAGATACTAATTTTAATAAGCTTGTTTGATTTTATGCTAAGTTTCCTTATTTTGAGTGCTCGATTTTGATGAAATCTGCATAATTGGTTCTTGAATGTTGTATTTTATTCTGTTAATTGATTTATAGTACTTGAGTTTTGCTAGGTATGGATTTTAGTTCCTATTTGTTGATTTCAACCTGTATGTCTGTTGTGTTGCGTTGTCAAAATATTATTAGTTGAAAATTGCTCAAAAGTATATCAACTATAAGACCTAACTCTAAGTCCTGCAACCAATTTTGAAATCTTCTTGCCATTTTCATGCATGATCGTTGAGATTAAGCCTTCAATTATGGTGGGTTTCTTGGAGTTTTGGGTAGTGAATGAGGTATATGGATTTTGCTTGTTTGGACTTTTCGGAATTATTTCAGTTTTCTGGTGGTATTTTCTTTCAAAATGTTAAGATTAATTCTTTTGTGGGTCTTTGGATTTGAGTTGATTGTTCCTTAAATGAGAGGTAAGAAAGAGGTAGTTATTAGTTTATTTTAAGTTGGGTTGGTGTCTGGTGGTGCTTTTTATGTCACTCATATTTATTTTTGCTAATGTGGAATGTAATATGGCTATTTCTTGTGATCTTCTATGTATTTGGTTATTCAAATTATGTGAATGTTGAACACTATGGTCTCGATTTACTGCAATGATATATTTTTGTTGTGCAATTCTGTCAATTTATTAAGACGTATGATTTCGAATATCTTCTTTCCTCTCCCTATCTATTTTGTTACTTAGCTTGTTTTTTTTATGTTTCATTTTGACATTTTTTTTTCTTCCTTTTAATGGTTGAAGACTTGAAGGTGTTTGCTGCTAACTGTTGTGTATTACCATTAGTGGTAGTGCTGATTCGAACATCTTTATCTGACTTTAGATCTAGTAAGGCAAGGTAATTTAATTTTCCTCTTCTATTTTTTTACTCATTACTGCTGTGTTTTGACTTTTGAGCAAAGTTCAGGTTTTTTTTATATTATCTACATTAATGGTTGAAGGTGTTTGTTATTGTGTGTTTACGACTAATTTGAGCGTCTTTATTCGTCTTCAAACCTATCTAGGTATGATGATTTTGTTTTCAATTTTGTTTTCCTGTTTTTTTATTGATTGTTGCTGTGTTTTTAGCAGTATTGAAGTTTTTTAACTGATATGCATAATCTTAGTTCTTATACTAGGTTTAAAACTTGTTTGATTGGGGGGGGGGGGGGTTGTTGGGTTTTTTGATACGATTATTGATTTATTGTGTCTCTCTATTTGTTTGTTGTTGTCATCTTGTGTAACTCTGTGTTGTACATATGTAAAATTTTGTACCTAAAACCCAACTGTGTGTTTTGCTATGTTATAATTTAGTTTGTTGCTAGTTGAGATTTATGGGTATGTTTATTTTGCGTTTGATTTCTCAATGACTACCAATAGTTTTATCTTATTTCCTACAAGCGTCATCTTGATTATATTCACGGTTTTATCCTAAATGATTTTATTGTGTCTTATTTGTTTTGATGATTCAACCAATTTTGAGCATGATTATGTTTTGAAATTGTTTTCTACATTAGATTTGGGTGTTCTTGTTAATAAGTTGTCTTGTTTCTCATTTATTTAACTTTTTCTACTTGATTTATTTTATTTGTTTTTCAATAATATACTAGACATATTATGGCTACTGGAGGTGTTGATGTTAATGTTGATGTGGATGTGGATGTCCTATCAGACTCAATTGAAATGGTAAGTTTTCCTTATTTGTACCACTCAACTTGTAATTGATTTAGTTTAGTAATTTTATTTAGATGAGTTTAATTTATATGCTTGGTTATTATGTTGACGGAAAGAGGGAACACAACCCAACAAATCTGGTTGTAAGAGGCCTCGCCGAAAGCAAAATACAAAGTTACCTAAGGCTGAAATTGGAGATGCTCCAGCTCCTAGAGAAGGAAGAATCAGTAAGTTGTGTGGGATCATTTTATTAAGCTCAAAAAGGGACATTTCCTGACCTTGAGGTAGATGGTTTCCAAAGAGGGAAATGCAAGGGATGTATTATTGTTATGATTTGCAATGGGAGGTATGACACTACTAAATATGAAACGTCATATGGATAAGTTGTTTGAAGTTGAAAGGTCAACTTGAATTAAAGCAAATGATGTTAAATGCTTCTAGTGATAATTCATTTAGGGGTGTTAAGTTAGATCAAAGTGTCCATAGTGAATTTCTTGCAAATATGATATTGAAGCATGAACTTCCTTTTTTACTTGTGTAGTATGATGGTGTAAGGGATTGTCATGCATATTTGAACCCTGATGCCAAGCATATCATTAGGAATACATGCAAAGTTGATATACTTAAACTTTATAAAAAGGGGAAGTCTATGGTGAAGGAGATGTTAAGTTCTTGTCTCGGTAGAATTTCTCTTACTTCTGACTTTTAGACTTCCATGAAGTCTAATTCTTACATGTGCATCGCCGTTCACTTTGTTGGTAGTGATTAGAAACTTCATGAGTTTCTATTGTGCTTTTGTCGCTTTCCGCCGCCTCATACTGGCCCATTTATCAGTGATAAGTTTTCTAACTTATTGGGTGAAGATGGTTGGAATATTGAGCAGAAATTAATAGCTATCACATTAGATAACACTACCAACAATGACATGTAGGATTGTTCATAATTCGGTCATGACTGATTGACCCAAAAAAATCGGACCGAAAACCCGGACCAAACCCGGACCGAATGGTAACCGGTTCGGTCTTCGGTCCAAGTTTTTTATTGTTTTCGGGTT
Organism: Portulaca oleracea; assembly: GCA_029582165.1. Lineage (NCBI taxonomy): Eukaryota > Viridiplantae > Streptophyta > Magnoliopsida > Caryophyllales > Portulacaceae > Portulaca > Portulaca oleracea. The sequence continues at coordinate 20,639,111 of CM055890.1, forward strand.
TCGGTCCAGGGCAGTCCAAACCCGTACTAGAAACCCAATTATTATAAAATTTAAATCGTAATAAAAGAATATTCATGATATTATAGGCGCTAATCACGCATGTCAAAATATTATCACCTAAAAAAATATTATGTTCTAATTCAACGACTCCTCCCCTTAACATTAGAAAGATAAATATTCTGACATATATTCATCCTAATCTAATTTTGTATAAATTCACATAGATGGTAATTAAATTTTAGCTAACTTTGTTTGTATTTATGTGTGACTAAAATTTTTTAATATTATTATGTATTCTACCATATTATTATATCATTTTAAATTTTTATAATTCATTACTTTATAAAATTTTCACCATAATTCCATAAACAATAACTTACAATACAAAAAAATGTAGTTTCTAAGAAAGAACATACATTAATTAACTAATCAGTCATTTTACAAATTTTAATAGAAAAATTCAAAAATATGCCAATTGGTCCAAATCGGTCTGGGTTGGTCTGGTCCAAATCCTAACTGGGTTGGTCTGGATTGAGACCGGTTGTTTCCTGTTTGGTCTTTGGTCTAAAATTTTTGCTATTTTGGGTTTCGGTCCGGGTTTGACCCAATAAACACCCCTAATGACATGTTTGTAGAGTCTATATATGATAAAGTTGGTATCTAAAGGTGCATTAGCTTTAAGAGGTCATTTGTTTAAAATTAGGTGTGCTGCCCATGTTATTAACTTGATTGTAAAGGCTGGTTTGGAGGAAATTGATGAAGTTATATGGAAGATAAGAGAAAGTGTAAAGTATGTGAAGGGTTCACCATCTAGGTTAGTGAAGTTTAATGAGGCAGCAAAAGATAAAAAGATTCCAAGTGTAAAGAAATTGAAGCAAGACACCTTAACAAGATGGAATACTACATACCTTATGCTTGAGTCTGCTTTATTACATGGATGTTTTCGCTCATCTTGCTATACTTAACAAACATTATTGTCACTGTCCTCTTCCTCATGAATGGGATAAAGTGAATGTGTTTTTGCAAGTTTTTTCAAGTGTATTATGACTTGACCAATCTATCTTCTGGAACTAAGTATTCCACTACAAACCTATTCTTCCATAGGGTCTCTGATATCCAACTTCATTTGCAAAAGGCTTCTTTGAATCCTACCTAAGTCATTAGAGCAACGATGTCCGGGATGTAAAGAAAATTTGATAGTTATTGGGAGGATTGTAATTTGGTGTTAGCTGTTGTTGTTGTGTTAGACCCTCGGTACAAGTTGAAACTGATTGAATTTACATATGAGAAACTCTATGGTGTAGAGGACGGGGCTCTGAAGGCCAAATCCGTCTATGACACTATTGTAGCTCTTTTTTCTGAGTACAAAGCAAATAGTAATAGTTCATTAGTTTTGACCATCAATCTAAGGGTCCATCAAGAGCAAACACAAGAGCAAGTAAAGAAGCCATGTACCAATAGTTTTGCCAATGTAAGTTTCTCTTTTTAATTATTTTTCTGTTTACATCTTATGTTTTCTTATCTAAGTCCTGTTTTGTTGTTATTATTTTTTTTTGATGAATTGACTATGTACTGTTTTGTTATTATTTGTTTGATGAATTTGTTCAAGTTCTGTTTTGTTTTGATTAAAATTTTGACCGAGTTTGTTTTTTAGGATTTTGACAAGTATGTTCAGTCTACATCACATGCATCAAGTAAATCTGAGTTTGATTTATTTCTTGATGAGCCTTTAACGGATAGACATGTAGACTTAGATATTTTGGAATGGTGGAAATCTGTCCAATATCGTTGGCATGTTCTTGCGGAGCTCGCTCGTAATATAATGAGCATTCCAATTACTTCGGTGCCTTCGGAAGCAGTATTTAGTGTTGGGGGTAGGATTTTAAGATCCAAGCAAGGAGGATGATCATACATAGTAACCTCTCCAACGGGTCAGAGTGAAAAGGGATTCAAATTCGCTTACCTAATGGAGGTTCAACTCTGTCCAATGGTATGGTCCAATAGTACTCGCAAGCTTCATAGATATCCACGTAAGACTTGTGCAAGTAGAGGTGCAAGAGGTGGCATGTGCAAGGGCTATATAGGTAGAGGCGCGAGAGGTGACACTCGTGAATCAGCCAAGAGGAAGGACCACAAACAACTGACAAGAGATATCAGAGATTGTCATAAAAGGAGAAAAAATTGTTCTATTATACTTTATGCTTGTGATAATAATTCTATCTTTGCAAGGAACGTACGAGGCATATATCTACTTTCGTTAGTTTAGTCGAGTCAGGAGGACTCTTGAGTTCTGGCTCGAATTTTTCCATCTCGCAAGGTCAGATAAGTTGAGTCCATAACGTAGCTAGCTAGGCTAGGGAAGTAAGTTATTTTGTCTTTATTTCTATTTACTATAACTGTTGCAAAAAAAAAAAAAAATAGTGGGACCATAATGCTACATGCTGTCGACCAAGATTTAATCAGCTTTGTAACAATGATTGGTATTATTTGTATTGATTTGTTATCGCTTAGATTGATTGTTTGTATTGATTGTTTGGAAAAATTGTGTTTGGTAGTTTCTGAAAAGATATTTCTAAAAAGTTTTGGACTAAAAGATCTTTTCTACAATAAATCATTTTCAATAGATTGTTTTGATCAACCTATTGAAAATTAGCTAATTCTAACCAAACAACCAATAAAATAGGTTGTTCAATATTTACTAAACACCGGAATAACCAATTTGACACCCTAATAACTAATTTTTAGAATAACCTATTTGACACTCTAATAACCAATTTTTATAATAGACAGGAGCTATAAGCTTATAATAGAATGCACGTGGTGGAAACGCGGCGCGTGGCGTAAATAGACATCCTCAAGTATCGTCCCGCGTGCAAAGCCTTCACAAAACCATGAAATTGAATCCCTCTCTCTGAAACCTCTTCAGTACTTTCATTCCCTTTTCAGCTCTCCTCTCATCAACTCACACACTGAGCAAGAGAAACTTTCTGTTTCCCGCGACTTAAACCCTAGACCAGATTCACACAACTATATTGGATTTTGAGGATATCCCAATCCCAACCCTAATTCTATCCTCTTCCCTTCCTTTACCCCACAGATCTTCTCTCTTTTTGCAGATTTCACCGGGAATTTCCTCTCATTGCTGTACATGCCTTTCGATTTCCTCTCTCAACTTCTCTATTCTCAATTCTTCAATTTTGGCGCACTCTCGAAACGTTTCCGTTTTGCTACACAACAACTCAATTTCAGTTACGAGGTATTTTGTTGCTCATGTTACTCAATTCTGTTGAATTCTGTTATCCCTGGTTGCAACCGAAACTTCTAAAAATTCGTATGCTTAAATTTCTTAATGAAGGATGCCAGAAAAACGTAGGCTGTCAGAATCAGATAAGAGCAAAATAGCCGAGAAAAGTAAGTTCTTCTGGCTTTTGTCAATTTCACTCTCAAATGTGGGCTCAACTTTCTTTCTTGTTTCCTATTTCTTAGCGTTTCCAATCGTATGTTTCAGTATCGGATTTCATATTGCTCATGGGGTACAATGCGGATTTCCAAGTTATAATTGCCAAGGAGCTTAATCGTCCAGTATGGATGTGCGCAGAAAATTTAGGAAGAAAACAGTGTCGAGAGCTTCTGTATCTTTTGTATGTAGCTGATACTGCAACTTTGTTGTCATTTACTGTTTGTTTGGGACGGGTAATATGGGAGAGTAATTTGAGGGCTAAAAGAAGAAGCCTGAGAAAAAAGCTCCTTGAAAGGGTGAGATTACGAGAGCGGGGAAGGATGAAGAATCAGAGTGGAAAACTACCTGGGGTAGTGGTAGTGGCTGGAAGGGTTGGCAAATCAGGGTCCTTGAAGGAAGGCACAGGAAATGTTGGGTTGTTTGTCAAGTTAGGGTATCGGTTGAGACCCATTAGTGCATTCAGAGTCGCAACACATAGGTGTGTCAAGGGTCAGAATGCTGAGTTTGGCAGTCGGATGTACAGGCTCGCACTCGCCATGCGGTTTCTATCCTTCAGGAACATATGTGTCACTTCTGAGTGGGAGTTCTGGGCAGTCTACCTTGTTAAGCAGGTATTTGGGTTCTGGAGGAGCATTGCCATTGGAGAAGAGCTGAATGATTCCTTTAATGGCATTGCTGATGCACTTGGCTTCGACGTGGTTTCATGTGAGGTTTTGGAGCGCCTACAGAGCTGTCTGCGGTGTTCTTCGACCACCCGATATCAAGGTAATTACGTTAGTAATTTCGGTGATTGACTCATGAGCAAATATAGATTTATATAATGTTTCATTCTGAACTCTCTCTCCTTCCATGTTCAATTTTATAGTTGAGAGCCTTGTTGGGTTTTCATCTGCGTTGGCTATCATTGTTGTGATTCATGTTACTGGAAGAAGCTGAATCTTGATGTGCTTTTTGACTACTTGACATGTTGCAAGGACTAGCCTAACCATTACATTCTGATCTTGCCTCTGTATAACTTTTGACCTGCTGTTTCATATGTATCAGGCTCTTTCGTGTGGATTCTGTTGCCATAGTTGAGATTTTGTTTTGTGTGTTCTGGGTGGCTGGGTCTATGGTAGTTGCCTGACTATATTTGATTTTATGATGCTTATTTGCTTCCACCTAATGCAATTCAGTCTAACGTACTGCCCTATTCAACATGTGACCTCATTCCCTTCTTTATGGATGATGTTCCTTTATTTCTTCTTATCTCCGTGAGATTCCAAAAGTAGTCTCTGACTGTACTTGTTGGACATTGCCTTCTGTGCCTCAAACATGTCAATCCTAAATCCAACATCATCTACACCAGCAAAGCATCCTGGCTCCAACTTTGTTTCCTTTGATTGAGACATCAGTTCAATTTGCCTTGAGGCAGAAGGGACTTTGAGAATTAACATGACAACTCCTTTAATACTCTTATGTGCTTTTGCTGATTTAAACTTTTGGCTGTCAAGTTGCCCATTGAATGTTGGAATGTATTTGAGAAATGGCTTTTGAGATGAGGGAAGGTTTTTTTTTATTTTATTTATTTTTATTTCTTAAGATTTATTTGTTGCTTATTAATTGCATTTCAGTGATTCATTAAACTGACATGTTTGTCCTCAAACTCTTCCTTTATTCGAAATTACCTATCTTTGCTATTTGATCTTCATTGTTGATCTTCATCCCATGTTCTAGCCCACTCTGCTTGTTTGCTGGACTGGTTTCCATGATTTTCAATGAAGTGTTGGCTTTCTTAGCACATTGTCATTGTTGACCTTCTAAGGTTTCCAGGGAAGGAAGTTTGCCACAAAATTTGGTTGACTGATAAAGTTTACTGTGTCTTTAGGAAGAAATAAAATTGAATTCCAGCAGTCACCAAAATTATGTCTGAATCTTGTAAAGTATGCTTTGCTGAATGCTTATTTGTTTAATCTTATGGATTTTGAGTGCATTAGTTTAGATATGACTACATATGGAGATACAAGAAGTGCAGAGACTACATCTACATTGTTTGGTGCCTGCTTGGCCTAATTTTCAGTAAACTATTTCTGGAGAGACTGTGGTGTGTTTGGCCTGGATTATAGTATAAGTGCTTTTACTAATTTATAGCCATTTCGCCTAGCTTTTCAAAATTATGTTGTAGTTTATTTGCATTTTATAAATTACTTTTAAATATTTTCTTATTTGCATTGTAATTATATCTGAGCACTGGACTATATTATTCATTAAAGTTTATAAGTTATTTATGTGTCAACATTTATCTTGATAGCTACTTACAGGAATATGATTATTACAACTATTAAAAATCCCCCCAAAAAATAACGCATACAATGGATCATATAGATGTTATTTATGTGATATTTTAGAACATTGTCATTCTCCGTTCAACAGAATAGAAATTAAAAAGATCACTAATTATACCCATTAAATAGAGGATCCACTAATTTATACCCATTAAATAGAGGATCCACTAACATGTGTTTGAGTTGAGATTATTCCCCTAGATTTCAGCAACATTTTGATAAATTTAAGCAGACGCAGTAAATTCCTGTTTCTGTTTCTAGGGCTGTTTTTCTGAAAACCATTTTTGGAAAGTAGTTTCAAACTTTTATGAAAACTAGTGTATCTAGTGCTTATCCGACTCTACTGAGCGAGGCTTCTAGTTTTAAATTTACCATACCATGTACGAAACTGAATGATAAATAAATGTTCAGAAGCATCCTGGATCCACTTTCTAGTCAATGAAAAAGGATATACAACTTCTTGGATAAGTGTAGTCCTGGTGGTCCTGATGATGTTTCATCTTTGATATCTATGTCATATCTTTCAACAGTGAATGAAGGTAATATAGCATATCCGTGCTTTTCCTTGAGCCCTTCACCTCTTTTAACTTCTTCTGTTAAAAAGCAAGCGAGACGATATTTTGGTGAGGAAAGCAATTTCGGGTTCATGTGTGCTTTGAGTTTTTTTGGTACTTTGATTTGGTATGTATCAAAAGGTCTTGCAGATCTTTGTTCAACAATGCCCAGCCTCACCGCTAAGCACGGGAGAATTTACTATCGATCAATTGATGTTAGTTACTGCTAGTTATCATCTGGATTATCATAATGAAGAAAAACACTCTGTGCTGTTCATGCTGAACTTTAATTTGATCTTGATTGTCTAAATAGAACAATGCTGGCAATCTATGGGTGTATTTGCTTTTAGATGTTGATCTTTGACATGGGAACATTTATTTGTTTATAGATTAGCCTTATGCCCCCCCCCCCACCCCGAGTGTTGTTGCTCTGCAATACAGTCAGATATATTGCCACTCCTGTGGTTCATCATATTATTTTCATGGATGAAGGAATCACATTCCTTTTTTGGTCTTTTCTTAAAACTGAAAGCTAAAGCACATACCTCATTTCATTGCTTGAGCACCATGTAGGTTCTGTAATGCAGACAACAGTTTCCTAGAAATGGCATTTTCCCCATAAAATTGCTGGGAGGTGATAAATGTTGCTAAAAACTGGCTGGCAGGGGACCACCTCTTTTTTCCCTACTCTAGGTCTCCCTATATTGCGAGAAGGCTGGGAGGTGAATTTCCGGCTATTTTGGCTGAAATTCAGCGAAATATAGGTAATAAGACAAAAGTTCCCATGTTTTTTTCCTCTAATTTCACACTTTCTGCCCCTTAGCTCTCTTTCTTTCTCTTGCTGTTCCTCCTCGTCCATTATCGGGATTTTGGCTGAAATCCGGCGAAATATAGGTAATAAGACAAAAGTTCCCATGATGTTTCCCTCTAATTTCACTATCTCTTCCCCTCAGCTCTCTTTCTTTCTCTTGCTCATCCTTTTTATCCATTATCGAGATATTTAAGATCACTAGCCCTTAAGTTGATTGAAACCAATTTACCTATGAATGTGATAAGATGCTGGTGTCTTGGTGAACAGATGATTGAATCCATAATAAATACGCATCTAACCAAACGTCGTGCGCAAAAAACTCATTTGAGAAGACCCGTGACTCATTTTCAACCTCAAAAACAAAACAAAACAAAGAAGCCAAGCTCAGCAGCCTCACCCTTCAAGCATTTGCAAGCAAAGGAATCCTGGATATGAGGATCAATAGATTACACAAGATAGCTTCTTTTTTCTTTTTCTTTTCTTGGAAAGGAATTAAAAACATGTGCATTAACAACAAAAATGATCCATTAACACATCACACAACCCAGTACCTCACAAATAGAACCCTAATAAATGGATATCTTGGATTTGGCATTCTCAAGCAACCGATGGTCATAAAGGGTTAAGAATTGTGGATCCTTGAGCAATCCTGGGTGCAGAGGGCGTTCCACAAGTATCAAAAGAGTTCATAGACTAGGTAATATTAAAGGATATGAAGTAAAGAAAAGCAAAATTGGAGAAATCAACTTGTTTGCAAACAACTGCATTTGAGGGAGAGCAGAGTTTTTACTGGGGGAATTTATAAGATGATGTCAAACATTGCATGTGGTACCATGGATCTTGGTTCAATCGTTAAGTTATGCTTCTTCAATTTAACAATTTAGGGAGAGCATGAGATGTTATTTTAGCGAGCAACTTTAGGGGCAACAAGGTCATTTCAAGTATAACTTTAGGGGCAACAAGGTCATTTCAAAGATTCTTGCGAGATTTGGCCTAAAGTCACCCCAGAGCTAATTTTTAGGAATATAGGGAGTTCCAGAGCAGCGAAACAAAAGTGGTTCCTTGCCAGCCAATTTTTAGAAACATGTCACCTCCTAGCAATTTTTTGACATTTTTCTACATGTTTCTTTTTTGTGTGACTTGATAACATCATGGAGAATTTGTGGCATTCACTCTGGTTATCTTTAATGATTAGCTTACAAAAAATGTTTTGCTGTTCTATGGCATCTATTGCGGAAAGCACACATAGCAATAATTAGTATACGCTTAGTTTAAAAAAGCGTGTCCGGGGCACAAAAAGCCCAACAAAGGCCGGGGTGCCCCCCTTTGTGCTTTTTCACATCGAAGTCCAGCCCCGTACAAAAAGCCCGTGCCTTTTGGGCTTTTTCGCGCTTTTTAGTGTGGTGCAGGGCGCAAAGCTCATGGGCTTTTTGCACCCTAAGTTGCTGTTGCTTTCTCTCCCCTCCAGATAAGTCTCTTTTTATCCTCTGCCGCCCTCCTCCTCCTTCCTCTTTCTCTCTCTAACTTGTGTGGCTAGCTTTCTCTCCTCTCCCTTGTCTCCCTCTTCCGAGTTCCTCTCTTTTCTCTTTTTTCTCCCTTGGTTGACTTCTTAGTTAATCACATCTCTATCTTTTTTTTTTAGCTAATTAATACTCAAACTTCCTTTTCTATTTGTTTTGGGTTTCTAATGTCGCACCCTGCGTATGAAAAGCCTGTGCCCGTGCTTCAGAGCCTGCACCCCGAGCCCCAAGAGTCGCTCTTTTAATCTAAGAGTATATGGCTGGCTTCCTATGTTCTGGGCTTTCCTTATCTCTCCACCTAACATGGAGCTTCTGATTTTTGTTTATGCTTTGTTGTTCTTTTGTTTGGTATATTATATTGCTATTGGTATAGCGTTGGCTTTCTTTGTTCCCCCCCGTGATTATGTAATATGGTCAGGGGACGCCATCCACATTGGCAGAGCTAATGATAAAGCACAGTTTTCTGAATGTTTGTCATCCTGAAACAGAGGGAAATAATTCTCATATTTTTGTCCTTAACGAAGATGAACATAATGTGCAGGGCCAGGAAGAGATTAACAAGGGGTAGCAGCAGATATGGTGGACTGAACTTTTCCTTGGTAACCTGACTCTGGAGGGTCTCTCATCAGCTGCGTTCGTGAGCTGAGCAAAGAGGTGGATTAAGTTCCTCTCATTGGCAACATGTTGATCGAGGTATCCTGGTACAGCCGTACAGATGATGGTTTAACCATTGTAGATATATGAATATGATACACAGGGCGGAGCCGGTGGGTAAATTCTATGCTTTAGAGCTCAGATGTAAAGTTTAAACTGTCAAATTGCAGTACAGTGAAAACCGGTTAGGGTGTACTTCAGTATGAAATGCAGAAAATTGGCGCTCTTTACAGATGCGCGATCTTTTTCATTGGGGAAGCTGAGTATTGATGACAAAAAATCTCTACTGTTGGTGCTTGGTGATTTCTCTCTTTGCAATGCCTCCCTTCCCCAAGTGTAGTAGCCACTGAGTGTAGTTTATATTGACTTTTCTTCTTTATATCCATGTCTATCCTGCTGTTGGAATCAACACCTAAAATAGGGTAACTTGATTATGATCTAGTTAGCAGATGTTATTGAGTGATCCTGGACCACGCTTCAAACCTGTACTCTTGTCCGTAGGGGGTGTAAACAAGCTTGAACCCGAGCTGGACCAGCTCTGACTCTGCTTGAAGCTCACTGAGTCTACGGAGTCTAGACTTGAGCTTGAGTTCGGCTTAGCTCTGTTTTCATGTTTTTAAAAGCTTAAAAATTTTCAATTTAAAGCAAAACTAGAGTAAAATTTTACACATTTATACAATGCAAGTAGAAAATAACATTTTTTTTGATAACTAGTGTAATGGAGTAAAATTAAAGTATTAACATATTCTATTGCTCCCTTTTTTTCTCTAGAAAACAGTAACCTTGGTTTTTTTTTTGGCGAGGTTATTATTGATATTTCTTATCAATGATAAGCTTCAAATTTATTAATTCTTGCTCCAATTGTTAGTTTGGCCTTATGTTTACATAAATAAAGTTAGTCTCTTCATTCTTAAGAGGTATATTTTTACCCTTATTTAGAGTTTTTTTAATTAGTATGGTGGTCTACTACGTTGCATGAATATCGACTTTCAAATCGCTACAATACGGATTGTGAGGTTCTCCATCAATTATAAAGATGCAAAGTTATCGAAAAAAAGATGAGAAGTCATCAAAAAAGTCGGAGTTGACTGTTAGTAAAATTAATATTAGTTATTTGAATGTTGAATTTTGTATCTATGTTTAGATCAAACATTATTCAGTCACTATTTTTATTACAAGTATCGTTTGACGTTTTATTAATGAAATCATCATGTTTATTTTAAAAATAAAAGCATTAACATATGAATTCTACACAAGTTAAACTAGATTATTAAAAGAGCCAAATGTATGTTCTAATATTAAATTTTAGGAAAATTGGATCATGTGTTGTACTTCAAGCTTTGGGATTGTGTTAAACTAAACTTTAAAAATGTCTCACATTAAGACGAATTGTGAAACTATAGGATTACAATGCACCACCACCAAGTTGGTGGAACCAAAGTATGATAAATTTGATTCTAGCTATCCTATATTTCATGACTTGGAGTTTAGTACACCATAATATGACAGATTTAATTGCAGTAGTTCAAACATTTAAACTATTAGATTGTGATACACATTACTATGACAATCCAATAGGTTGGTTACCTGAAAGTTCGACTTACCACAATCCTAAAGCCTAAAAGTACAGTGCACTATAATATAATTTTCCTTAATGGTAAACATTTAAATTAAGTATAAAATTTATTAATTTCTATAAAGTATAGCCTACTTCTTACGTTAAGCACTTGAATAATCTTAACCAAGCTGAGCTCGAGACAAGCTATTTAGGTTGGGGCTCGGTTTGATAAACATTTGAGCCAGACCAAGCTCGAACAAATCTTTGACTGAATCAAGCTTGAGCGGCTCATGAGATGGGTCAGTTCAATTACGACCCTAGTGGGGCCTGTGCGAAGAGGTTTACTATTTTCATGCCAAAAGTAATTGCCCGTATTTTATTGCATAGAGGTTAGGGTACCGCAATAGGTGTTGGGCCTTTAATTAATCTACTACGGTTATGTCTTAGGATGTTCCTCAAATTGGAGAACACACAGTACAAATAGTAACGTTATAATGTGTCGTGAGGTATAGATATTGATAATAGTTGGGAAATAGGATGAGGAATAAGTGCCAAGTATTATTGAAATGCATAAATGATGAAAAAACTCCATAACAAAACTCAAATAAAGTTCCTCCACAAAAAACCTTTCACATTAGTCCATTTCCATTTCTAGCCCATCTGCGTTCAAATATTCCAAAAAGCCGACCTTTGTTCATTTACCCGAGCCTTTTCATTAAATTACTGATTTTCCATAGACCTCCATGGGTTTCCTCATTTTGGGAGCTAAAAGTACTCATTACAAGCTTTCCAACAACACTTGAATCAAGTGAATCGGAGATCGGATGAGAAAGTTATGGTCGTTTGAAGTTGGGCAGTTCAAGATAACCTAACATGTTGGTCCGCACGACCTGTTTCCTTTCATTCTAACATATTGGGCCTTGTGCTGATCCGAACGACCCAGCTGTCCCTTCTTTATTTTTTTGGGCTTTGTTATATGTGGCCCCCCTTTTACTAATGTTGCTTTCAAATGTCAATTTTTACCCTTCTCATTCTCTCTCATCTCCCCTCATCCTCTCAAATTCTCTTAACATCAAATTAGTCAATAATCTATTAAATTCGTTACAGTTTTTGAAATTCAAACTAAAATATCAATGGATGGTAAAAGATCATATGAAGAAGAAGAGATTAGTTTGTAAATTTTGATTTTTGAAAACATTCGTAAAATGATCGAAAGAATCGGCAGAATGACGGTTGTCGCACGATAATTGCGGTTAGCCGGCGGGCTAGGCCGCACGTCGGTCGCAGTTGTCATGCGGCAACCGTCATTTTGCCGATTTTCCCCCTTTTTTTAAAAAAATAATATTATCATTATCATTATCATTATCATTATTATTATCATTATTCTTATTCTTATTACAATTTTCGTTAGGATAATTATAATTGTTATTATTATCATTATTCTTATCACTAATATTATTATGATTATTATTATTGTTGTTGTTGCCGCCATTAAAATAAAATAAAATTTAAAATGTTGATGTTGTTGTTGTTGTTGGTGGTGCTGCTGCTGCTGCCATTAAAATAAAATAAAATTTAAAATGTTATTGTTATTATTATTGTTATTGTTTATTATTAAGGCGAGAAAGGAAAACACAACTGTCTGCTAACGGCAACTACTAATAACTCAATAAACTTTAAGAATTCATAACGAAAACAGTATAAAAGATTCAAGGACTTCTAGACTCGTCGTCCTCACTTCTAACTCGCGTCCCCAGCATTTAGATCTTCACCTGAAATCAAAACATTTCAGAAAATGAGGGGGAAATCTCAATAATGTCTACCCCTAACGTTTAAAACAGTTTAAGTTCATTTCAATTCCTTTTGGGGAGAGGGAACAAGTCAAAACATTTCGCAAACCTTTAAACCCTTAACTGTTTTTCTCAACCCAACCAAATCATATTTTATTATGCGGGCGGGATACCACATCCCTTAAAGTAACAAATATCATACCGGATCCCAGATCCTCTGCCTACCACAGGCTACGACTGTGGTCCTGCACCCTTTGCCTACCACAGGCTACGACCAGGGTCCCAGACCCTTTGCCTACCACAGGCTATGACCAGAATATCAAGAGTTCACATTTCCGCCTACCACAGGCTACGACCAGGGTCCCAGACCCTTTGCCTACCACAGGCTACGACCAAAAATATCAAGAATTCACATTTCCGCCTACCACAGGCTATGACCAGAATATCAAGAGTTCACATTTCCGCCTACCACAGGCTATGACCAGGGTCCCTGACCCTTTGCCTACCACAGGCTACGACCAAATAAACCCGCTTAAATGTTTCACTTTGAATTAATAGTATCTTATGCAAAAACTCAACTCACAACTCTCAAGTCAAACCCAACCCAGGGTATCAAAACCATTAACAAAACTACTTATAAAGGACCATCACAATTTCTCAACTCATAAATCAATAATCACAAATAAAAACGCACAGTTATCCAAAACAGATGGTCACATTTTCCACAAAAGTCCCCTTTCGGGATGCAATTCTCAAAATAGATTATAAAACATCAAAACACATTTAAAGAGCATCCCGATGGGGATTAGAGCATAGACAATTACCTGATATACTTCACAGCACAGCAAATAGAAGAACACACTTGAGCTCACTAACGTCACGCACTAACTCGGGCCTAGAATAAGAATAATTATCTAATCAAAACGCGTTCTAACGAAGTTAGTATTAACTATCAACTACCTAACCCATCCCCTAGGAACACTTAGGTTCCTATCATTTATGAAATTACACTTAACATCTCTAAGATAACACATAACAAGATCACATATTATTTTCACTCAACAATTATTATAAAAAGGAAGCAAGCAGAGGACAGATTATAACGTTCACATAAAACGGGTCACAACTCGACTTCCCGACATCCTATGGGGCTGGTTCTAGACTTTTCGGAAACCTCGGGATGTCTACTAAAACTTCTATGTTGATGGTTAAGCCCAACTCAGTCCCGAAGGACCTCAAAACACCCGTCTTTCCCATTGGTCCAGATCTGACAGGTTCCGGTAAAACGGTTATAACTCGGGCTATACAAATCAAACGTTCGATCCGTAAAATTCCTATGGTTCCTAACATCTAAGGGAACCTCCAGTCCAAAGGGTTTGGTCAAAAGACGACTACACTAACCGTGGCCACCCGATCTTTAGACACTAACAAAACTGTCCCATTAACGGTTATCAATTAATTTGTTATTTTGGTTCTAACTTTTACCAAACGGTCTCGGGGTTCTAATTTGGACTCGAAACAGTAGCTAGGGTCTAAGATATAAAGTCCAACTCAACTTAGGTCCAACAATTAAACTTGTAGAAGTAAACTTAATTTAGAAAACATAAAAGACACTTTAATAAATTTAATCAACCCTAAAGTCATAAAAGAAAAAATATAAATTACTTAAAACATAAATTACTTGACCAAGATTTTAAAGATTAAAACATGGATTATTTACAAATAAGTTATAACAAGAGGAAATAATCAAGAATCAAGAATTAATAACAAGAATCGAATTCCTTTTTAGTAATTTAACCAACTCACTTATTTAATCAAGATTACACATGAAATTAACATGAATGAACCCTAAGAGAATTTAAAGAACATATGAATATTTAACTAACGATTCAAGAATTAATCTAGATAATTATACTTTTAAAGATTCGTGCATACAATAATAATGTTATCTAAACCCTAACATGAATGAGTCCTAAAAATAAAAGAACATACAATATTTAACTTAATGAAACAAGAAACCTAATTAATTTTCAAGAATTCAAGATTTTATTAACAAGATTTCAACTTCTAGTAGGTTAACTAATTTGTTTAACAAACTTAACAAGATTTACTTTTAAAGAACAATAAAGAACATAACGATTTATAAAACTAAAATTCAAGAATTATCCTAGGTAGATAAATTTCCGAATTCGTACATACAATAATATTGTGGTCTAAACGATTAATGTAAAGAATATAACAATATTAAAGAATCACTTTCAACCCTAATAAACAACTATTACAACCTAAATCTAATTACAAATTTTATAACATAAAATTACACATATCAAGTAACAAATTACACATAATAAATAATTATTTACACATAATTACAACCAAGAAATAATTACAATTAATTTCCCCTAATTACAAAAATTACAGAATTTATAAACAATAATATTACAAATATATAAATCAGATTTTTAATAATAAAACAAGAAAGAAAAAGGAAAAAGAAAAGAAACAGAAGGAAAATAGAATCAGTTTAGGGTTAGGGTTAGGGTTAGGGTTTTATGTAGGTGTTAGGGCACGGTTTACGCGATCGCGACGGCGTGGCCGAGCGGGGCGGCGTCGAGGATGGCGGCGACGATGCGTTGGTGGCGGAGCAAGGTCAACGCAAGGACAAGAGGAAAGGCGATAAAAGAGAAAGAAGGAGAGGGGCGGCGATGGTGGTGGTGCGTCTGGTGGTTCGCGTGATGGCGGCGGCGCTGGCGTCAACGACGGCAACGTCGTCGGTGGTGGTAGCCGGCGGAGCAGGGGGATCGAGAGGGTGAAAGAGAGGAAAAGAAAGAGAAAGGAAGAGAGGGAGAGGTTGCGGCGGTGGTTTCCGGCCGTGTGGTGGCGGTCGCGGTGGCTGCCGTCTGGTGGTCGGCTGGCCGAGAGGAGAGCAGGGAGGGAGAGAGAGTTGGAGGGATTAGGGTTTGGTTTAGAGAGAGATTAGGGTTTTTAGGGTTTGAGAGGGGAGAAAGGGGTTTATATATTACCCATTTAATTAGGCCCAATTAACTAATCCAATCTAATCCTAATCCAACCCATTTAACAATTAAAAACTGATTTTTCTAAAAACCTAATAATTCTAATAATAGTAATAATAATATTAATACTAATAATCGTATAATCACATAGCAAATAATATTCACGTAATTAATCACGTAATAATATTAACCAACATAAATTACTATTTTACCCTTGTTAGTCCCTCAACGGTCCTACGAGCTCAAGTGTTAGCATAAATAAACACCAATGAATAATAATAAATAACGAAGTCAAACCTATTCTATTAACGACGTCACGGTCAACATCGTTGGATTTTTCGGGGTTTTACATCATTACCTTCTTAAAAGAAGTTTCGTCCTCGAAATTTAAACTTAAACTTAACCCTAACGGTCCGGTAAGGAAACTAACAGTTCCACTCCTCCTAAAACTCGAGGTTTTACAACAGATTATTTGGAGCCAAAAGGAAATGTTTGAAATGTTAGTTAGTAGTATTATATAAAGGTTTTGAGAAAAGTAATGAATGTGGTATGGCTTTGCAGGTACAGTTAAAGGAATTTGGCGGTGACGATGTTGATTATTCATCGTTTTTTGCGACCAACGAAGAGTTTGAGACTATAGATGCAGTACATGAGTGGGTTGGTGAAATTGCTCGGGGCATCGGGTTTAAGTTTGTACGGGCTACCCACAATAGAAAAGATCCAGATAGTCCGCTCAAGGGTGACCCTCAACGGCTAGAGGCGCTCAACCGAACACGCCTCGTGTATGGGAATCCACCTACTCGCCCGAGGCCCACGAATCGTTCGCTCGCTGTGTGGCCTGAACGTGGGAAAGTACTCGTATATCCATGTCAGCAACAGTGTCATACACCCAGCCACCTTCGCGGTCCCAGCCTTACTTGTCGCCCCTAACTGTCGATATAGGTAAGCCAATGCAATCGTGCCCCACACAACTCTGTCGACAACCTCAGTGCTACGCCATGGATGTAGACAGACTCTATCCCTCGACTTGTCCACGAGGATATTGTGTCCCAATAAGCTCAACAACCACGCTCTGCCCCGGTGGGGAATCGGGTAATGGGACGAGGTACAAATTTCCCTCAAATCAATGTCCAGTCACTACAAAAAAAAATGGCTTTTACCAACAAATCACTAGTGACAGATATTATATCTGTTGGTAAAAGTGCTTATTTACCAACATATTAAGTAAGTGTTGATATTATTAATAATTTACCAACACTTATATTATCTATTGGTAAAATAATATTAATACCAACAGATGAAAGTTTAAATGTTGGTATTATTTTTACAATACCAACACTTATAGTAACTGTTGGTAAAAATAATTTTGTACCAACAGATAAGCACTCACTGTTGGTATTATTGTAATACACTTTATACCCATCCCATTGGATAAAAACCAAGGCTAAATAACTACAAACTGATAGCCCTAACAAAATTCAATTGAACGACTGGGCTTCTTCAAATCAAATGCTGGATTTTTCATTCTCAACTCCACCTCCCTCAAATCGCAACTCGTTCGATTCCCCAACTCTGCCTCGTTCGATTGTCTCTCGGCCGTTGTTCTTCTCTACCGTCTTCGTCCCCATCTGCCCGGCCGTCCATCATCTGCTGCCGTCGCATGTCTCCTTCCTTCCTTCCAGTAACTCCTCAATCTCAGCCTGCCTCCCTCGATCCCTGATTCCTTGTCATATTCGTCATCGGCTCCACCATTTGTAGATTTTTGCACTACCCCTCTTTATGGCTCTACACTCCAATCTTTGTCTGCGGTCGGCCTTCCATCTCCCTCCATCGATAACTCAGATTGACTCACGTACGGTGGCGCGACACTCAGATTGACGGCTCAATCTTCTATCTCCAGCCCATTAACGAAGACTCAACGCCTGCTCATCCTCTTATATGGTTGTTTGCTGAACTAGGTTTACAATTCTTTTGTCCATTTACTTGTTTTTGGTAAATCTGGTGTACGGATATGATTCGCTGATTCTGACTTAAATGTACAACATCAACCTCATGGAGATCGATCAAATGGTGGATTGGGTTGAGGGGTTTTTCAGTAGATCTGATTCTGAGGTAAATGTGCAACAACAATTCTTTTCTTCTGCTTAAAGTTGAGGGTGGATTTGCTTGTGCGCTTGATCTCATAAGTTTTTAGTGCTTTTTTTCCGAAATGGTGGACTGGGTTGTTGGGTTTTTCAGCAGATCTGATTTGATTTGGTAATTCTTCTGTGAGATCAGTGAGAGTTTAATGCGAAACTAATGAATGCGAAACTTCCAAAAAATTTTCCTCTGCTGTTTCACCAGATCATTGACATCCATGGGTTGCTCCTATGAAATTTCCATTTCTTGGACTCGAATACTGATTGGTTGTTTATTCAGTTGCTGAATTTTGTGGAACTGTGGAGTTGTGTCACCATCGAAGCGGGTTGTATTCTGACCCTATAAGGTCTCACAGTATATATCGGTGGACCTCTCCTTATCTTGACCGTGATGCTGAGGCTGTTCGCGAGGATAATAATCTAAAGCTTGAAGTCGCTCAACTGAAATCCATGTAAGCATTCATTTTAAACAATAATACACACTTTAATTTTTGATTCTGCTAGGTAATTCATAAGTTGATACTTGATAGTTGTCATTTTTTATTAGGTTCTGTGAAAGGGCTCAAGCCTTGATTCACAGTGATCTACACACTGGCTCCCGCCTTAACATAGAGCAAGTGTTTTACTAAAATCTCATGGCCTTGATTGCTATTTCAATGCCTGATACAAGCTTACGTAGGCTAAATTTTTAACTGAATCAGGTTTTTGATTCTGCTGGTGTCATTGGAAATCCTATGGGCTTTGCTAGAAGAGTAGGCTTGGTGTCAAAGACTTCTTATCTGTTCCAGCAAAGGGAGCTCTACAGGTTTATATTGGTTCTCCCTTATCTAAGAAAGAGTGCCAAGGTAGACATTAATTATGTCCTCGTGTATTTAAATTGCTACCTAGGACTAAATTAATGATGTCCTTTTTGTTTGTTGGTATACTATGAAACAATAATAATTAATGTGCCCTCACATTGGATGAAGTACAAGCATTGGGAGTCTGCTGCCCTGTTAAACCCCATGGGAGTCGAGCCTCAGAGAACTTAATCCTGAGGCTAAACTTCTGCTAGAAATGACATCAATGGAAACGAATAGGGAGATGGAGAAGGTCATGTTACAAGGATCCCTACTCCCTTGGCTAGGCAAAAGTAATGACAAATCCCCTACATCAATAATTACAATGTATGAAAGGAAGGTTTGTTGCCCCTACTCTCATTATGCTGAGTTTGTAGAAAAATTCAGATTTTCTTTCGCTGGCGTAACTCAATCCTCCTAATCGTGATCTTTCTGCTAATTAATTATATCATAATTATCATGATAATGCTTTTCTAGATTTTTGAAAGAGATGATTGTAGGTGGTTAATATGATATGGTGCACTTAATATTTTTCCTTAATTTAAATGATTATCAATGTTTTGTGCTTGTTTTTCATTTGCTAATCTTGGAAGTATTGTATGATTAATTTTGTGTAATTTGTTTGGGTATATTTGCTTCGTTGCATACCTAATTGGTTCGATATATAACTAATACATAATTTTTCAATCTGTTGAGCTCCAATTTGCAATTATTTATATTAGAGCAATTGGTTGGCTATGAGAAAAACATTATATGTTATTGTTTGGATTTTCTCTGTGTGGATCTTTGAGGTGTGATTAGTGAGCTAACTGCAAAGTGACAAAAACAAATAAACAAAAGGGAAGTGTTTGTGTTTTGTCAGACTGTCTTGCTAATAGTTTTGTATAAATAGGTTAGAAGTTTTGATACAATACTCTATGGACCTTTTTATTTTATTTTATGGACTTTTTAAATTTGTCACCTAAGTAGTTTGATAAGTTTTGATGACATAGCCGCATTGAGTAACATTTAGGAGCTTGAAACTTCTCCTTAGCCAGCTGGCATACATTGCCCTTCGACATCTTCATAGGCGCCAAAACTAGCTCCTCCCCTGTACTTCTGACAGAAATTTCAATATCTTTGTAGGAAATATCATTGTATCAATATCTCAATCAGAAAACCCCTCCACTGTCAATGAAATTAAGCATGGTTGGTGTCTTAATGCCTAACAAAATGGAACGTGTATAAATTGGTGAACCTTTGAAACTTGTTCTACAAATGGTAAGGTATATGCATTGGCATTATGGCAAATGGTCTTTTCTTCAAGTGTTTTAATAGAGAGGTGTCTTTTGTTTTGTGATTTTCAGTGAAATGTATATATTCTTAAGCTTGAGGGTAAGGGGTATGTTTAGGCCATTGTATATTTGAGCTGTAACATATGCTTTGACTCATCTTTTTATTCTGACATTTGCTTCAGGTCAATACTCAAGCCCAGTCTCATGTTGTTGATTGCAACGACCGCAACAATTCAAAGTACTATGTTGTTGTCCAGGTGCTTGCCATTTTCTTCTATACATTGATTTGTTTGTACTGTCAAGTGACTAATTGTAGTCTTTTTTCCAGTATATTGTAAAGTTCAGTGCAGAAATGGTCAAGAAGTATCTCTATTCACTCAATGAGGGCAAAATACCAAAAAAGAAATTTAACCGTGAGTAGATCTCTTCTTATGCTTAAATTGTTGAGTACATACTACCTCATATGGAGGTACGTTCAGGGTTTATTTATTCTTGCATCCCAAATATTGTAATTGATCAGAACCATATTGCAGGAGCTACCTCCAAACTTGGTGCCTGTGGTTAAAAGATTCTATCTCCCTTGTTCATGGCCTATTTTATTGCTTGCACAAATATTGATGACTTGATGATGAATGCATGCAAATATTAGCTTTGTTTCAAATTTCCCCTATGGTTTGATGCACTCTTTTCCGACCATTATACTGAATATGTGCTAATCTCTTATCTCTTGTTTCCTGTAAATTTCAATCGTCTTACCTCATTTCTCATTCACGATTGCCAAAAAAGAATAAGGAATAAAGAAAAGCCATATCAGAATGGAATAACCCTGTTTAAATTCTTTTGGGTTGCTAGACTCTGATATCCTGTTTCGTTGCTCAGAAAGTTTGTCGATGCTGAGTGCTGAGTATTAATTTCTGTTTTATGTAACTACCATTACTTGTTCATCTGTGCTCCCCGAGTAGTTTCTTTGCTTCAGTTCTTGGAAGTTGACCAATAATGTTATCACCAGTGAGGAGATATCAAACAATTTAACGGGCTTTGGGCACAATGCTGTAACATGTATTGGCATGAAGACAGACATACCGGTAATCATATGTTGTACCCCTGCTATTAGTAGATTTTCTTTTATAATATATCTTCATGGAGTGCAAGCCATTTTAGAATGTCCATCAATACAAGTTAATTGTCATTTTGTGAGCTGATATATCATTAAATTATAAATGATACAATTTCCTGTGTTGTAATTGCTTTTCAAGGGCTGTTAAGAATAATGCGCCAGCATGCCAAATCATGATACACTCAAGCTGTCTTTGGTGCATAAGTGTATTGCACATGGTTTGTCCTATGCTTCCCCCTCCCCGCTCTTCCTCTTCCCCCTTCTCCCTCCCCTCAGCCTACTCAATTTGTTGTCAAACACCATTTTCTGTTTAGATTGATAGATATAGCAATCAGCCATCCATTAGCCTCTTTTTTGTTTAGTTGGTTTTCTGATTAGATTGATAGATATATAACTGACAGATTCCCTTGAGTGTTGGAGTTTAGAGATTTATAAGCAAATTCAGTGTCAGTAGGACAAAATTCAGGGGATAATGGCAAGTTCTTAAGCCATTTGGGTATCTTAACATTGACCATTCGGGCGAGAAACATAGAGTCGAAGTCAAATGCAAAGTGTTGCTTGTGTTCTTGTTAACCATGTATATAAATGCCTTCTATACCATTGTTTGATTAATGTCTATATTTATTATTATTATTATGAATTTGACTTCTTATAAATTTGCAGGAGATACCGGAAGATCTCCATGATTTATTTGAAAGATGATGCCGATGTCGATGAATATGACTAAAATATCGTTGAAGAAAATGTAAATCGAGAACATTAGATTTAGGTTTTTTGCAATATTACTCTTAATATTAGCAAGTGCGATTTAGGTACTTTGCACTTGATTAAGTGACATTTCAATTTTGACATTATGTATTTAGCAATTCGAGATATCCAATGAATACAGTTTGAGATTGTCTGATATTGTAATTTAAATTAATTAGTTGTGTACATGTATAATATATTGTAATAACATATTTATAGATGCATAAGACTATCGTCATTATTTCCGAGAAATATTTTTGTTTTAAAATTGTACCAATTGTATTACCAACAGATATATTTGTTGGACAATGTTTTTGAAATTTGGCGAAAAATGTATTACCAACAGATAAAATGTGTGGGTAATAATTTTACCAACATTTAAAGATGTTGGTATATGTTACTTATCCACGACAGATATTAACTGTTGGTATAAAATTCTCAACACCAACAGAACAAAACTGTTGGCATTAGTTAGCAATACCAACAGATTACAATATCTGTTGGTAATACTTTTACAATCAGGTTTATTTCCAACAGGCTAGTGACAGATAATTATCTGTTGGTAAAACTTTTTACCAACAGATATTGGACTTTTACCAACAGATAAGCCCTGTTGGCAAAAGAGCTTTTTTTTGTAGTGAGTATGCCGCCCTTGTCATAAGTGTGGGTGGCGCGTAGTTCTTCAATAGTCTTGAGGAAAATTGTCAGGACATACTTGTTAACCTCGTCGCGATCGGGACATTCAGACATTTGACCTTCAACTTGAAAGCCCAAGATGCAATACACATTATACAACATGATTGTCATTTCATCGAAAGGAAGGTGAAATGTGTTTGTGTCGGGCTGCCACCTCTCCATGAACGCAGAGACAAGCGTAAAATTGATGTTTTCGAACATCAAGTCCGCCAGACTCGTGATTGGGATCCGATCCAACGCAGTCTGGCAAGCGGGATCCATATCAGATCTGATTGCCTTAAACTCCTTCAATGGTGCCTTCCTCGTCACGCACTCAAGAATTGGATGAGGCGAACGCTCCCCACCCTCCCAGATTACCTGAGCAATGTGACCTCCAAAGCTCGGTATAACGTCCCCCCTAGTGGTCCGCTGGGCACGTCACTGACTATCTTCCAATCAGCATCACTAGTACGGCTCCTCTTACTCTGCCTGCTACAGTTCGGCCCAACATCTTCGGAAGAAGAACCGCTACCCTGTCCTCATTGTCGAAATGGTGCAAACCTCCCGACCAACTCTCTTACCGGCATGAAACCCGTTGATGTGTAAACTGCCCCGGAAGGAGGTGCGACGCTAGTAGGGATCATCGGCGACACTCCATACTATCACCCCTCATCCCCCATTATCTCCGTGCTGGATGTGCTTTGACTATGCGTGTCCCCTAGCTGGCTAGCCCCATCTTGAGGTTCTCTAGTCCCTTGGCTACCACGCCGTGCTGACGCAGTCACATTACGACAGTGCGGGTTCCCAGTATCACCCGCCCTCTAACCAGACCGAAGCTGTGGCGATCGATCCCCAAATCATATACTCTTACCCTGCCTACCATTTTAATTCACCAGCAAAATAATAAAATTAACATTGTCGTTGATATTTACAAAAATAATAGACATAAGGAACCATAAACCCTAAACCCTAAAAACCCTAAAACCCCTAAAACCCATAAAAGTCTAAAACCTAAACCCTAAACATTCCTTGTTGCATTGTTTTCAAAAAATTTTGAATTAGCACACCTTAAATTATTGTATGATTTGGACGTACGTAGTTAGCGAGGTAATTGGTTAACATAATTAAAACTATGTGTGTAGATGCAAATTGAACTATGTTATTGAAAACAAAGTGCAGAAGTTCTATGTTTTATTCATTAGGTCGACGAGAAACAAGCTTGCAATATGGGAGTCTCATCCACCTTCAACGTTGCCGACCTCTGTCCTCATATCAAGGATGATGAATCTAATGAGGATTTGAGGGAAAATCCTTCTCAAGAAGGGAAGCATGAACAGGCTCGCGTACCCTACTCTTCGTTCGTTGCTTATGACAAGAGGGTTGCAACCACTCACCCAAACATGGAAGTTCAATTTCCTCTTGATTCTGGACCCTCCAAGATCGTCTCGGCCATCCTGAGCCCCTCTTGAAGCTCGGGACATGTCACCAACCCTTGAGGGCTTTTTGGAACCCTAACACCATGCTAGGCCGTCCCTAAGGCAGTGTGGTTACTTTGGCACTGGGGGTTGAAATTGGACCGGATTGGAAAAGTAAGTCGAGGAAGGAAGGAAAAGAGGCCTGGTTTAGGCGTTGGCCACCCCTCCCAAGCGCAGTCTGCACCTTGCCTTTTTTCCTTCCCCTCTTGCGTCAACATGCCCACAAATAGGCGCTGGCTGCGCCTCTGGTTTTTGCAAACACTCGAGGCTCCTAGAAGAGATGCGCCCCGCGCTAGAAGAGGCGCTGGCCGTGCCTTGCACTGCCGTCGTGATATTCTGTATTTTTTCAGCTTTTTTTCCCTTTCCTTTCATACCGTGTAATGGGTGACATACTTGTAATATTTTTACCTTTCCTTTTCCACTGCAATGTTTATAACCATTAACATTGGTGAGGAAGAGACATTCAACTTTTGCCATTAATGAAAGCAAGGGTTTCTCCCAAAACTTCATTTCTCAAATCTTGTTCTTACTTTAACCTTAAATAATTGTGGTGGTGTTAGCAAGTCAATTCCTTTATGGATTAGTGGTGCTAGCTAGTCTTTATCTAATCTTGGTGGAGTTGTAGTTCTTGGTGGTGAAATCCTACTTTACCCAAGTCCATATCTTGGGTTCAAACTCCATTGTTGATTCCCGGGTTCAAGGTCTTGTTTTTCATCAACTCAAGCAAGTCTTTCCCACCATACCATGCTCCATAATGTATAAGCGATACATTGAATGCTTATGTGACATCTTAAGTGGCTTCAATTTACTTGAGCGAATTTGACACATTACCAAGAATCTAAAGCATAATTAATAATTAACTATTATACATAAAATACATTATAGATGAATTATGTTAATGTTTTCATAACCCACCGGGGCACCAAAAATACAAATAAAACTTATTTTTATAAATTTCTATTCAATATACTTTTATAGAATAAAAGCTCAACTTATATTATGAAATAAAATCACTATAATTTAATTTAATTTACATATTTCGTTAAAGTTGTTAATATTTAGCTTTATTTGGGCAAAAGAACAATTAAATTTAAAATTTTTAATTAAGATGCCACTATATAAGGAATAAAACACCAAAAATGAATATACAAAAAGCCTTATGAAAGGAAAATTGGATTTTAATAATCACATTTTTGGGCAATTGGATGATAATCATCCCTACTTTATTTTTTCTGACTAGCTGTTCCAAAAATTTAATTGTATTCCTTGGACTATCACTGAGTGTATACCCTAAATATTGTGAATTTTGGCTTGTGTTTACTCCCAAACTTAGCACAATAATTTCTCATGATTTTTAGTGATTTACAAACTTTGTCCCAATTTTTTCAATATTATTTTCTAATTTTACGATTTTCTCATTTTATTCCATAAAAAAATCAAAGTAATTGTTCGGATTCTCAAAAGAATGTAAAGTTTTCTTTGGGTAACTACACTTCCTTACCTTTCTGGGGCATGAATGAGAAAAATTATAAAATCTAAAAACTTACAAAACCCATAAGTCAAAAATAAAGTAGAGATTATTATCATCCAATTACAAAAATTAGGGATTATTAAAATCCGATTTTCCTTTACGAAATTCCATAACAATTTTCTACACACCCTCGATATCCATATTTTTCTTTATTATTTTGTATGATGATAAAGAAATGATACCTCAATTTTAAAAATAAATTTTTTCTAACAAAGAGGGGTCATATTCTGAATTACCATCACCATATATTAATTTAAAGTTGTAACTAAGGTAATTTTAAAGTTTCACCTAGATATATTATCGTTTTTCTAATGAAAAACAACGATGACATTCTATTTTTAATTTAAGTCAATAACGTGAAGGCTTTTGTTTTGAAAAAAAAAGCACCAAATGAATTCTCAATTTTAAATTTAAAATGGCACAAAAACTTTATAGCCAAAACTTATACTACAATTTTATGATCAATTTCAATTTATCTTTTTATTAATAATTTTCTTTTACAAGTGAAAGTTCATGTCATTCAAAATGGTAATTCCAAAAGTTTGAAAACATAGACATTTCAATAACCCAGGAAAAAAAAAAAGAAGAGAAATGATAAATGTCTTGGACAGTGTCTTGTCATGCTACAAAACATATATATTTCTAAATTAAATTGCAAAAAATTGACATGATTGACTTCTACAACTATAATAATATATATAAATGTTATAAAATCACATTTTTATCTCTATTTTTTAAAATTTACGAAAATTCATTCAAAATATGCCCAACGGATGGGGTTCATTCGTTAGGGTGTCAATTTTAATTGTCGGCGTAACCAACATATTCCAGGCTTCTTATAATTGATAATTAATAGTATCTGTAAAAAAAATTGAGGTTAAAAATGATAATAAATATTAATTTTATAAGAGAGAAGACATTTAAGTAGTATATTGAGGTAAGACACTTATCATCACAAGAAAGAATATGGAGGAGTTTTTGTAGATACAAGTAATCGTAAAGTAGTTGTATAACCAAAAATGATTACTTCTCTTTTTTGTTCCTCCCAAGCTAGCTTCTTGAAATGAGACTATGAATTTGCACAATGACGAATCTACATCTTCTAACTAGAGATGATCACTACATTATTATATTAATCCAATATATATAAAATTGATAATTTTTATCACAAACTATATTGAATATTACTTTCTTTTTTTTTTGTGTTACCAATGACTGTGACCACCATTGACTAAGCCTGGGATCGGCCCAAGAATTTGCAGCCTCCAACTCTAAAGTATCCAATATCTAATTGAGGAAGACCTTCAAAAGTTGACATATCAATGAATATTTGCTATCATTCTCTAACGGAGCCACAACTGGCATATCCAGTGAAAAACACAGCCACAAAAAGGCAGGTTCATGGTAAACATAATTTACAACAGAAGCTTCTTCTTTGACCTTAAGAGTATCTGCAATGGTGAGTTTTAATTCGACTCACTACTGACGTGGCATGAAACGAGAATGAAGTGAGGTCGTGTAGGACATTTCAGTAGTGAGAATGAAACTCGTCTCGCGAGAATCTCGCTCGGTCATGAGGCGAGTTTGAAAGCGAGTTTGAAATATTAATATTTTAATCATGTTTTTTTCTCTCTCCTCCTCCATCTAATTTTTATCAATATAACCAAATTAATTATATTCTTAATTGGGACCCATTTACTTTTTTTAATTAATATGAGTCAAATTCATTCTTACTATTGGAAAGCTAACTAAATAAAAAGTTAAATTTTAACTCTCTTGATAGGGGTCCACAGATCTCACGTCATACTATTAGTCAAACTCAAACTCACCATTGCGGGTGCTCTAACACCATAGATTTGAGCTTCATCTACGGTAGAATCCCCAGCAACACCCCTTAATATTTAGGTAATAAAAGGAATAAAAGCAGAGGAAAAAAAAATGGGTGGTAGTTCGTTGGGTGAGACAAAATCATCAAGCAAATAGATAACAAATCATAAGGCATTGTCATCCTTTAGTTACTAACTAATAGAAAAGGGGGGGAAAAGGAAAGGCAGAGATGAGTTAGGGGACTTGTCAATTAATTAACCTTCTAAAGCATTTGTGTCTCCACCAACTTGAGTGATAAGGCGGTAAGTAATTGGTCATCTCACAACTACCTTCATCTAATTGTATACAATTTCATTTTTAGTTTTGTTGTTCGTCAATATTATCCCATACTTTCCATATTTTCTTTCTACTTTACTTTACCCCTCTTTTTGATATATTTGTAGCGATTCCAATAAAATATTATTATGAAAATTACCATATGTTGGATATCCAACCATAATTTCTATGAAATTTTTAGTATCCGAAAGATATTATATAATCCCGCGGAATATGTTTTTGCTCTATTACTTCCGCTATGGCACTATAATGGATAAATATTTTGGGCTTCCATTTTTCATATGGTGTATACATGTAGCTAGTTGGTCATTGTATAGTTTTGGAGTGCTTTAACGAGAATGTCACTCAACTTTTTATTTAATAAAAAAATGTCATTGACTTTTAAAAATTATCATTATTGTCAATTAACTTTTTAAATGAGTAAAAAATGTCACCAATACATGCTATAGCAGGTTATCAACCGGTTAATAGATTGTTTGGTTAAAAATGTCACTAATCTTTCTAACAAGTCAAAAATGGCACTCAATTTTTCCAAAAAATAAAAAATGTCACTACCATCAATTAAAATAAAAAATGTCACTAGCTTTCATTTACTTAAATTAATATATAAAAATATTCATGTTTCAACGGGAGATTTGTTAGAAAAATAAAAAATTTGTTCCAAAATCATGTATTGTAAATTAGTATTTTTTTCGATTAGGATTTTATATAGTGATGTTGAATTTTTTTTATATTTTCTCTATAAATTTTCTTTTATTTTATTTCTTATTTTATTCTTAAAATATTACAATAATATTCTATCCGTTGTATATCCAAAAACCCCTAAAAAGAACTAGAAAAAACCATGCAAAAGGCCAAACTCATACAAAAGCCCAAAACAAACCCAAAAACACATAAATGTGTCTGATGACCGCGAGTCCATCAGCAAAGCCCAAGCCATCACACCTCATCCCTACGTCACAATCAAAGCACCGTCCAAAGTCAGAGCTGCATTTACGTTTCGGATGACCACGCAGACTACACAAAGTTATACCATCCCCCCTACTGACCCTCCCTTCCAGTGAAACTACGTGCTGCATTGGAAGTCTGTGTAGCCGTCCTTAACATCTAAGATCCTCAAGAATGGACAAATGCATGCACGGAAAACCATATAAATAGTTCCCTTTGCTGCCTTAGTTCGACACTAATTAATCATCATCATCTCACTCACCCATCACCATACTACTCATCTCATCTTTCTCCCATAAAATCATCATCCTCACTTCACACAATCGTCTTCTTACTTCTCTTCATTCTCTAATTGTTCTCATCATCTTATTCTTTCATATCATCACTAAAACTTCTCATCCTCATTAACCAAACACACTCCATTCCATCCTCATTTACTTCATCTTTTATCCCTTTCACAAACAAGATACAAAAATATCACAAAACTATCCCAAAACCACAAAAAAAATCCATACTTATCACTTGGCATTTGAAGGCAAAAGGCATTCGAGGCTAGGAAAAAGTTCCCAATTCTTCTTGGTTTAGGTAGAAACTTTTTTTGTAATCATTCTTTGATTTGTGCAATAATATGATATGTTTATTCTTCTTTAATTTTAATGCATGATTGAATGATTTTAAAATGTAGCCTTTCACTTTACTTCCCTTCCAAATCTTACAAAAACACACTTTTAAACTTTTAGTAGAGTATTTCGAGTTCATAACCTTACTCCCGAACTTGGTAATCTGGTTCATAGCTAGGCGAAGCCTTTTTCTTAGGTTTTCTCGGCTTTTCCTCTTCAAAAGCTGAGTAGTGACTCTTTCACAATAAAAAGTATTATCTTGTTGCATAGAACATGGTTTTTCAAAACCTTAAAACTTGTTTGGTGTGAGTAATGGTCTTACAACGAGTCTAATATACTTTAAGAATGTAATATATATTTTTAAATTGTTTAAATTGCCTAAATTGTCATTTTTTTTTCAAGCTCCCGCACTATGAAAATAGGATAATCAAATTTGAGGAGGAAAGAGCAAGGCCTGCAAGGGGTGGCTCTTGATTTGGATTTGGTTCAAATATTTTCAAAGTGTTTATGGTAAAGGAAAGGTGATTATACAATTAAAATGTGCAAAGCAATTCCTAAAAAAAAATTCTTAGAAAAAAGTAAAAAATCAACATGGTCCAAAATTTCAAACTTGAAAACAAAACAAAGAGAAATAAACACAAACAGCGGCAGGATATATCGTCGCGGCCCGTTCTGTTCAAGGGGAAAGCCCTGGGGAGGTCGATGACCGGTTACCCTAGGGACGTCAACAAAATTTTGGTGACTCCACTTGGGAGTGTTTTTAAAAAGAGGGTAAAACGTGAAAACGTTTAAGTGTATTTTTAAATTTTTGGAAGGAAAATAAAATTTAATTTTACATCTTTTTAATCATTCATCCATAGGCATAAAGCATTATATATACCGTGTACTCCTTTGTCAGTCATTGGTGTTGGAACACTCAAAGTGACGGCTTAGGATTAGCCCAAATATTTAAACCATAGGATTTCAGACCGACTATACTTAGAATGGTGTATTTACACCAATTTGAGTCTTAGTCACCACATCTACTCATGCATCACTCTAAGGAGTCTCCATTCGAGCTTCTAAAAGCAACACCCTATACATGTGAATTGTAACACTCTAACAAGAATAATGCATTGGGGCGAAACATGATCGAGCTGTTAAGCCTTTATCCAGCCAATAAACTCCTTTTCGAACTTAATTAGAGTCTTGGTTTAGGACAGCTTATCATGTTGCATGTTATGTGTAAACTATTTTTTTTTTGTATGTGTGTGTGTGT
The DNA here is from genome assembly GCA_029582165.1 of Portulaca oleracea. Classification (NCBI taxonomy): domain Eukaryota; kingdom Viridiplantae; phylum Streptophyta; class Magnoliopsida; order Caryophyllales; family Portulacaceae; genus Portulaca; species Portulaca oleracea. The sequence continues at coordinate 20,669,581 of CM055890.1, forward strand.
TTTAATTTGAGTCTTCATTAGAGATGGATCTAATCTAGGGTTATTGTCTTAGTCCATATAGCGATCATTGTGTTTTGAGAATAAATGAGTTTATAAACTCAGTTGATTAACCTTGAATGTTGTGGGCGGCCCATATAGACCCCGAAAAATCACGGCAGACTTTTTGTGCAGTGCTACTTGGTTTGATTGGGAGCCAACTAAGGTTGCTTAATCTTGAAATAAGGATGTCCTTGCTTTGAGAAGAAAACATTTCGATTCTTTAAGTATCCTAAGCTTGTAAATTTACTTTGGGACAATCACCCCAATTTGAAATACCAAATTATATCCACCCGGGATCTTTACCAAGGTCATAAGTGGGATAAAAATCACTGGTCTGGCCCACTAGGCCAAGCGGCAATAGTAGAGTTAGGCCAGTGGCCTTTTGGGTCCACTATCCAGAAAATGAGTGACGAATAAGGGTAAGGGCGTCTGGCCTTGCCCAGTTTTTGGCCCATTTTTAGTCTCTCGGCTCTTCGGTTCCAATCCCAGGATGGGTACTGTTTTGGTTAATAAAAAAGAAGAGAAACTCCAAAAAAAAAATGAATTATGCAAGTTATGATAAAAAGCAGTCGCCAGATGATTTAAGGAAATCAATAAACCTATAAATGTTGAAAACTTCGGTCTACGAACCCGAATTCTGAGCCCGGGGTAAGGTTACGAGTCCAAGAGTTAGAAAACTTTCGGACTCCCCTATTTGAAAACAGACTCTACTAGAATCGATCTTGAAATGAAAAAGAGTAGGGAGAAGTTTAGAAAAGTTTCACGATATTATATTCATGTCATGCAAATGTAAAAGGCATAATGTAAAAATGTAGAACGGTACATGGTTACATGATAGAAAACACGAATGCTCTAACCTTGCTTACACACCACGCATGCAAGAGATTAGGTGGGACAGGAGAAAACTGAAGTCAATACGTCAGTATTCTTTTGATGACGATGATAACGAATCTTTGTGGTTGTATGGATGATGAGAGATGCGGGGGGAGTTCTTAGGGAGATCTTGCTTCCTCTTGATTTAACAAGTAACTCGGTGTTTATAGGGGAGAGGTTGGAGGAAGATGGAAATGGGACCAACATGATCCACCATTTTAGCCCCCTATTTCCCCTCATAGATCATTTGGCCTTAGAATCTGCATGGTAATGTAATCAGCATGCATCACGAGATTACTTAAACAGAGGAGTGGCGCGGATTAGTGACGTGGCAAGGAGCAAAGTTGTTTGTCCTTGCTTGCTTTTCCTTCACACAGATTGCTGGGATGGCGAATCGGTGAGGTGGCTAGAAGTTGAGCAAGGCGAGATGACCTTCATTTTTTTCTATTTTCCTGGGCTTAACTGCTTCTGGGCCCCACTATTAGAAATCAAGCAAGGTCAGGCATCCTTGCTTTATTTTTAGCACATTTTAGCTGCTCATTCGGGCTCTTGCTTTGCTTCGTGATAAGTGTATTTTTCACCTCGAATTTTAGGGAGTTTTGATAGCGGATTAGGGATGATTTTGATTAAAAATGTTGATTTATATCCAAATTTCCATGTAACACTTGGTGTTGTTGTTTATAATGTAAATTTGTAGGATTTGAGGCCTAAACACCAAGATTCCCTAAATATTTGGTGAAGGCAAGTGCACCACAGACTTCCTCCAAGTACTACCGAACCTCCAAAAAAATTTCACAAAAATTGGGCCAAGGAAAAGTCAGGTAGCACCTACTCCAAGCTGCCCAGAGAGGTCTCTCCAGTCCGGAATGAGTGGCGAAATCCCCTTTTCGTTCTATTTTTGGCCGACCTTGCGGGGCATGAAATAAAAGGCAGCTTTTCTGGGTTTTTATAAGCCTGGAAAAAGTAGTTACCAGGGGACTTCTTCATCCCCTAACATTCCATATTCCATCTCCCTCTCCTCCACATCAAATCAAGAGAAAACGAAAGGCGCGCGAAAATCGAAGCGAATATTCGATGGAATTTCTACCAAGATCGAAAGACTTGGCGAAATTCTCCTTGAAGATTGCTCCATCCTTTTCATCTCCATTTCGTTTTGAGGTTTGAATACCATGGTTAGATATTTCGTTGTGTTTCCAATAATTATGAGTGAGTAGATTTTAGTTTTCTAGGGATTTGCAATACCGAAACAATGTTATTTGATTAGAATTTTCATAGTTTGTGCTTGAATTCTAATTTTGAATCAATAGAAAGTTGTGTTCTTCATATTCATGGGTGTTATTTAAGCGCTTGAATACTTGTGATTTGAGATTAACCTAAGAAGTACTAAAAGGTGAATTAGAATAATCTGACTACCAACTTTTGCTGCCTAATTTTGTGAAATTTGAGAAAAGACTAACAAATTAAGGAATCGCTTTGATAATTGGATAATTGGAGACCTTCAACTTTGATTAACTTGAAAAGCATACGAAAGTTGTTAATTAGGTTAATTGAAGTAATTCTATTAAGCATTAAAATAGCGGTAGAATTCTAATAATTATTGATTCTTGATTCGATTGAAAGAATGTTTGCACAAACTAGGTTTTGATAATCGAACTCATTGCTAGGAAAGCATATCCCTAGAAGTTTTTCCCCATTTGATTAACCCTAGATTATTTTCTTGCTTTGTTAGTTTTAGTTAGTTTTCTAAAACCTTCGAAAATCCAAAATCCGATTAACTTAGCAATCAAGTAGAGGGCTAGTTCATTGCGTTGCTAGACTGAGTCCCTGTGGGATCGACCTTGACGTGCTACATCGTACCCGTGCGTTTGTGGCCCTGTCACTTCGGACGTTGTATGCGCGTTGCTCCTGATTTATACTCGTGTACTCTTCCCGATACAAAATCCAATGTCTACGACCCGGTTGTTAGGTCGGTCCATGTCAAACGGTTAATTTCTTTGTTTATCAATTCATTTTAACTCACGTTTGATGATTTTATTCAGCCTTTTTCAATGTTCTCTTGATTAAAATCCAAAGAAAGTTGACTAATAATTAAACAAAGTTAGTGTGTATTACTCGAGCCCGCGTAATAGTCATAAGGTTCGAGAAAATCAACTTGTAAACTCAATTATTGAGTTTAAAAAAATCCATGATCGTCCCGTCGGCAAGCAATCCATGGTGGAATTAATAATTATGTTTATGAATCTATTTTGACTCGCCTTATGGTGTCTTTATTTGATCCTTTACAACATCTACTTTCCATAAGTATAAAATATGTTGGGTCATAAAAAGTGTTTCTAGTTAGGAGTTAGACCGTCAATGTGTCAAGCATTATTTTAGTCCATATAATAGTCAATATGGCTTGAACCGAAATAAATTCGTTAGCCTAAGTGATAAATTCTCCTTAACAATGGTCGGCCTGTAGTTTTTGGTCCATCCATTTTGAGGATTGATTAATTGTGCTTTCTAATTCATTCTAGTTTGTCATTTTTTAACTTTATTTGGCCTTTATAATGCCATGTATAAAAAGTATCGTTTTCTGTCTTGGGATCATATAGAGTTTAGGTCATGCAAGCCCACGTCATGGGTGAGTCTCTTGAGTTGGTATATATGCATTTTTGCACTTTGTAGGAAGTCCCATGTAGGTCAAATAGGAATGCAAGCATCGGGGTGAGTTTTTCTTTGTGTGTCTAGTGTTAAGGCCAAATCCCAGAATCTTGGCATTGTTCTTGTATAGGCATAATAGGTGATCGACAGAAGGGTTGGATTTCAAGACAATCTAATCATCCGAAATCCGAACTTTGTCCCTCCACCTCCTAAACCCAGAGCATCCCATAGACTGAACTTCAGCATGGCCGAAAACCACAATGAGAAGAACGAGCAACTCAATGTAGCCTTGGCCAAGTACTTGGAAGATAGGTTCAACAAGATAGAAGGGCCACTCACCTTTGCTACTTTAGAGTAAAAGAAGAAAGTTGAAGAGCATATCGTTGGACATCGACAAATAAGAAAATTTATTCCGAATAATAATAGAGAATCACAAATTTTTCTATCAATTGTATCATCTTGATTTGCAATTCTTGAACACAGAAAGAAAGAACACAAAGAAAGAGTAACCAAAGAATGTATTTGTTATTTTCAGAGAATGTAATTGAATGAATACAAATGAAGATTCTTCCTCCCTTTATATAGGATCGAAGGAAGAAAAACAAAATGTGCTAAGTTATGACTAACAACCTTGTGCAACTCAGTAAGAAAATAAACTAACATTATAATTAACTTTAAACCTCCCTTCCAATATCCCCCCTCAAGTTTGGATGAGGAAGCATCCCAAGCTTGTCCAAAAGGATCCCATGTTGGTTGGAAGGTAAAATTTTAGTGAGAACATCTGCCAACTGGTGTTGAGTAGGAAGATAACTGAGTTGTAATAACCCTTCCATCACTTTGTCGCTTTTGAAATGACAATCCACTTCTATGTGCTTAGTCCTTTCATAGAAAATAGGATTTTTAGCAATATGCAAAGCAAACTAATTATCACAATGTAGAGTAATAGGCTTCTTAATGTTGATACCTAATTCCTTCAAAAGACTAACTAGCCAAGTCACTTCTACCGCAGCTTGAGCCATTGTTCTATATTCAGCTTCTACTGAAGATCGTGCAACAGTGGATTGCTTTTCAGATTTCCAATTGATGGAAGAATTATCAAGTAATACTACATAGCTAGTGACTAATCTTTTGCTAATAGGGCAGGCTACCTAGTCAAAGTCCAAGAAGGCTGTTAAGTGAAGGTTATCAGTGCCCTTAGTAGAATTCCTTGCCTAGATGTACCAGAAATGTATTTATGAGATGATCTAGTGTTGCCATGTGAGATGTTGTAGGAGACTGCATAAATTAACTTAATGTTTGGACAGAAAAAGAATGTCAGGACGAGTGTTAGACAAAAAAATTAAGTTTACCAATGAAAGTTATATAAATACTAGAATCCTTTAAAAGGACCCAACAATCAAAAGATAATTTTCAGTTCAAGGGTAAGGGACTAGAAGTAGGTTTAGAATGTAAATATCCTGATTCTTGAGGGAATTTACGCTGAGTAAGACTTATTCCTTAAGGAAGATGAGACCCTTCAAGCCCCAAAAAGTAATTCAACAATCCAAGATCTTTAATGCCAAAAGAATTGTTGAGCTGTTATTTGGGATCCCTTCTGACATCTTCATACATACTTCCTCATGTAAATCTCTATGTAGAAAAGCATTATTGACATCAAGCTGGAATAGAGACCACTTCCTTGCAGTAGCCATAGAAATAATAGTCCTAATGATAGTCATTTTAACCACTGGACTAAAAGTCTCGGTGTAGTCAAATCCTTCTTTTTGAGTGTTTCCTCTCATAACAAGCCTAGCTTTGTACCTTTCAAGAGAATCATCTGCTTTAAGCTTAACTTTGTAAACCCATTTAGAGCTAATAGCCTTTCTTCCAGGGGGAAGATCAACTTCTACCACCTAAGTATTGTTCTGTAGAAGAGCATCAATTTCTTTCTTCATAGCATAGACCCATTCAGGATGTATTGCTGCATGTTTGTAACTTGTTAGTTCTTGGAGATATTCTAGCTCAGTAGTATGTTGTTGTGCAGTAGTAAAAGCAATATAAGGAGTGATGCTCTTGTTCTTGTTTCTTTTATGCATAACTTCATAATCTTGTAAATATGAATGTTGTTTTATATCTCTTGAAGATCATCTAATAGGAACATCAGCATGCATAGAAGAAGTAGGATTAGAAGATGACTGGTGATGATCTTGAGACTGATCTTGAGGAAATTGACTTTGAGGTTCTTGAGCAGAATTATCTAAAACATGGTTGTGTAAATCATTTTCATGTGTCACTTCAAGAAATTGATTAGTAACATTTGAAAAGAATAGAGTATTTGGCATAACTAAATCATGAAAATCAGATATGTTATAATAGGAAAAGAACTTTCATGAAACCTGACATCGATCTCTACTATATATGATCTTTTTAGTAGAGAAATTATAGAACTTATAACCTTTCTTAGGAAAAGAACATCCCAATAAAACACATGGATGTGCTCTAGAATCAAATTTATGTCTATTAGATTTCAGAATTGAAGCAAAACATAAACAACCGAAAATTCTTAAACAAGAATAATCAGGAGCATATCCATAAAGCATTTCATATGGTGTTTTCTAATTGATAGTAGAATTTGGAAGCCTGTTTTTCAAGTAAGTAGCTGTGAGAACACAGTCACCCCAAAACCTTAAAGGTAATTTTTCTTGAATTAAGAGGAATCTAGCAACCATTTTGCATTTTAAGTTGTATAGTTGTATTCTTAGAGTTGATGTGTTGATGACTTTTGTAATTTTTTTATGTTGAACTTCGATCATAGCCTCGTACATTAAACTAGATGTTTTTATTGTATTAAAAATATTAAATAGAATGGTTATTATTATACAATTGTGCACGTATAAAATTAACCCGAAAAATTGATAAATCTAGTAAAAAAATGTATAAGATTGTTGGACCCATTAAGGACCCGTTATGGACCCATGGACCCGCGGACCCGGGGCTCTAGGTCTGGGCCCAAGTTTTTGGGACCCACCGGGTCCCGAGGCGGGTCTAGGTCCAAACAAATTTGGGGGGTCTGGTTCCGGGTCTAGTTGGACCCGACCGAGACCCGGCCCATTGTGATCCCTAGGTGTTGCCTTTCAACACAAGAAGTTTGATGATGAATACCATTAATAACATAATAAGAACTGACATAATTATCACAAAACTCTTGGCCATTATTAGATCTAATGATCTTAACAACAACATCAAATTATTCAGAAACAAAAGAAATAAAACTTTCCAACATAGGAAAAGCATTACTCTTATTATTAGCCAACAAGTAAACCCAAGTAGTACGAGTATAGTCATCAACAATAGTTAAGAAACAATGATATCCATCATATGTTTGCGTTCTAAAAGGTCTCCAAATATCTACATGGAGTAACTCAAATTTATTAGTTGATCTGCTAATGCTAGAAGGAAAAAGAAACTTGTGTTGTTTGGCTTGAGGACAAATCTTGCAAATCATGTTGCTTGGGATATTAGGAATTTCTATACTCAACTAAAGGATGACCCAATTTACAATGCCAAATTTTAGCTTTGGATAGAAGAATAATCCCTGTATTTTATCTTTCACTTAATTGCTTGGTATGATTAGCAGAATTATTGGCCCAATGAAGCCCCCCTTGTTGTTTACTAAGAATTAGGTGTTGAGTCTACATAGGGTCCTGAATATAATACTTGTCAGGAGTGAAAACAACATTGTATTTAAGATCTTTAGTAAGCTTACTTGCTGATATTAAATTGAACTGAAAAGAAGTGTAAGGCCCGCGGCCCGAAGGGCACAGTCCCCCACGGAGTGTCGAGTCGACGTAGGTTGCTTATATTCCTAGACTGCATTTTTAATTACTTTATGCACATATTATTTTTGCTAATTTTTATTATTTCACGTTATTATGAATGTTTAATTTTACTAAATTTAAATCCCGAACGCATCTTTCCTTTTGGTAATTTCAATAGGACGGCCTGACCCAAAGTCAACCTGTAATAACCCAAAGAAAATCACCTCTTAATACGTATTAATTAGCCTAAATAATCAAGATTAAATTTAATCATGAGTAATTAAAGCGCGTGTTTCATCTTTTCTAACTAAGTGTATGTCTTGCAGGACTTGAACAGTGCAACGATCGTCAAGTTTATCTGTCTAAATTTCTTTTCTTGATGTTTCTCTTCCGATAATTTTTTTTTTGTGATCATGATCGTTTACGAATTCTTTTTCCGAGACTGTTATATCGGGTCTTTCTTTTATCCAAGTCAATTTAGGATATAATTATGAGAATTTTTAAGGAGGCATATGAGTATATTTATTTGGGTTCTATGAGTTATCATTAATATTTACGATTTACCAAGTTATAGGTAATTTCAGTTTGGGAAGATATAAGTGTAAGGAGGGAATTAAAATTTGATAATTTGATTTTTTGGGCCATTATTTGGACCGGCCAAGATGCAAGGAAGAGAGGTCTTGGGCTTTCTTATGTATATATGTGGCTCTTATATGGATGAGGGATATTTTAGAATCAAATACACACACACTCCCTCTCTTGCTTATTCTCTTGTTTCTCTCTCCCGGCAAACCCCTCATCTCCCTCGCTGCCAGCCTCGCCGCCCCTCTGCCCTTACCGCCGGCCAGCAGCCGCCGCCGATCAGGTTTCCGGCCGACACACCACCTCCGCACCACCATTATCGTCATCATCTCATCTTTTCTCTCCTTTTCTTCTTGTGTTAATTGTCTCCATCTTCCACACTAACTTTATCAAGAGTTTTTCATGATTATAATCTGAATTTTAGGGGGGCTTTTCTCATGTTTTCAGAGGTTAATCAAGTGATACTTAAGATCAAGTGGTGGTGATTGAAGGTATACGATTACTAGAGGAGGAATTGGGTAAGTGTGGATGCATTTGTGTTTTTATTTATGAATAATTATGAATGATGTTAAAACCTGGACACGCATGATGATTTGATAGTATAATTTGCTGTAAAGAGTGGGATTATGATTAAGTATAGATGCATGTACTAAGAATAGGTTTAGAGTAGCAAATGATTGAATTTTATAAAATTTTGATGTGGATTATGTGAAGGAATTCACTTGGTGGATTCAATTATGTTTAAATTATATGTTGCATGTGGATTTTAGGGCCATGGATGGGTGTTTTCTGAAGGTTTAATTCTGCAAATTATGTTCATGCTTAAGAGGTGTATTTAGGGTGTGATTAGTATGAGAGAGTCAAGTACAACTTACATGCAAAGCCAAATAAATGATCTAGGATGTTTCTGTTTGTAATCTGATTTTCCCAGAGAGTGTAAGATATGCGTTTGATCCATAACTTTACATAAAATGGTAGCCTAAGATGTTATCTAACACCCGACTTTTGAATCTCAAGATTCCAATACGTATAACCCGAATTATGGTCAAAATCGTGAAGGTGTGCAAATTGATACGTGCTCTGAGGTCAGTATATAAATGCATGTTTTTCGTCTGTTTAGAGACCTTTTTGATTCAAGTGTTCAACATGAACGTTTTATAACATTTATCAAGCTTTTCATATGGTAAATTTTGTAGCTATCGGATATCGGGAGTGAAAGTTATGAGTCTCCGAATATTGAACAACAATCTGAGTTTCCAGAAAATCAGTTTCATGGTATGATGTTCATGGCCAAATTCCGGCCCTCTTTTCATATCCAAATCTGTTGGTGGCCTAAATGAGAGTTGTAGTATGTTCTTTGAGCTTTCCATAGATAGCTAGCACATCCCAAACCGATGTCTGTAGCCCGAGTTATGATTTTCTGAAAAACCAAGGTTCTTTTCCCTCTGTTCTGGACAGTCAGCTGTGTTTGGGGGTTTACCCCCTTTTCCTGTTGTTTTTGGATCTTAGGATCAACTGAAATGTTGTAGTATGTGAGTCAAGCTTTCCAAAAAGTCCTCTTACGTAACTTTTCGATAAGTATGGAAGAAGTTATGACCTCTCGAACCAACCATAGGGACCGTATCAAGTTAACATTAATCCTAGGATTTTACTAAGCTTCCCTTCATGTTTATCAATAAGAGTAAGTTCTAATTTAAGGTTATTAATGTGTTTAAGTTCCCAAGAGGCCGTTGCACCCAGCTGTTCAAGTCCGTGCGAGTCAAAAGTCGGTGTAAGTTGTCAAGCGTGCAGGTACGTATATTGCCTGTGACCCCTCTTACGTTATTTCATGATTGATTTTATGTCATTTAAATCCGATGCTTATTTTTAAGATTTATGTGATTCATTCCTTTTCAATATGACATGTACTAGTATGAGTGCATTTTATATGGTTTTATGTACCGAAGATATTAATGAGGTACTAGACCTAGTTGATTGGAATTTAAAAACTCCCATGCATTTGAATTTTCTTCTTAATTTTGGCGCGGAGTTCTCTATTCTCTTTGACTGCGGAACTCTTGTTCTTTCTCTTACCTTATTATGAAAATCCTAAGTTGGAATGTTCAAGGAGCTAAGAAAAAAAGTCTCCTTGATGAGATGCATTACATTAATCGTACTATTGCACCAACCATTGTATTCCTTCTTGAAACGATGGTTAATGATTATAACGCCCCATCAATCCTTAGGAAATTGGGATTTAACTCGTCCTTAGGAAATTGGGATTTAACTCGTATGACTACATATCCCCTGTTAATCATTCAGGTGGATTATGGTGTGCTTGGAATCCGGATTTGGTTGATCTTCATATTTGTTTGAAAGATGATAGATTCTTCCATTGTCTTGTTTCTGACAAAGTTGATCATTCTGACTTCTTCTTAACTACTTGCTACGGACCTGCTCAGGAGCGGGATAAAAATGAATTTTGGCATAAGCTAAATGTTCTTTCCAACTCTGTTACTGCTCCCTGGTGTCTGATCGGTGATTTCAATGAGTTGTTAAGTCCTTCTGAGAAATTTGGTGGGGTTCCTTTTAATCCTTCTAAGTATTTTCGCTTGAACAATTTTCTCCTTAACTCTGGTTGTTTAGATGGCAATGTTACTGGTCGGTTGTTTACGTGGAAAAAAATGTGTCAAGGTCATCTTATTTATGAAAAGCTTGACAGGGTTATCATTTCCTCTTCCTGGGACGCTACTTACCCCCAATATCGCATTACTAATGGACCGTTTACTTGCTCTGATCATGCTTATGTCCTACTTGATACTAAATCGAGTTTATCTTCTAGAAAACAACCTTCTTTTTGCTTTCAAAATGCCTGGTCATGTTATGATAAAGTTCATAGTATTGTTTTAAAAAATTGGAACCAATATATAAGGGGTTCTTCCTTATTTAGAGTTGTTCAGAAACTCCACCAAACGAAAAAAGATCTTAAAATTTGGCATAAAAGCACCTTTGGCAATTTTTCTGCGAAATTGAAACGAAATGAGGACAAACTTCAATATGTTGAAGAGCGTCTAATCCTTAATCCTAAAAATGCCAGGTTAAATAATTGGCATTTTAGGCTTATAAAAAAGAGAGAACGAATGCATTTGTTTAATCAAAACTATTGGGGTAAGCTTTTTCGTGCGGAGTGGCTTACTAAGGGCGATCGTAATTCTAGATTTTTTCATTTGTCAATGAAAGCAAGAAAGAGTAATAATTTTATTTCTAAACTGAAAGTTGATGGCAATATTTGGATAGATGATCAAGTCTTGATAAAAAACACGTTCCTCCAAGATTACCAAGCTAGGTTTAAAAGCTCGGCTTCAGAGTCACGACATTTAGATGTTGATTTGCGTCCTAGTCTTACTGAGGATGATAACAACTGTTTAATTAAACTTGTTTCGGACATTGAAATCTATAAAGTTGTGTTCGAGCAGGATAAATTTAAAGCTCCTGGTCCGGATGGCTTTGGGATTGCGTTTTTCCAAAATCATTGGCCAGTTATACAACGTGAGGTTTGTAATGCTATAAACTACTTTTTTCAGCATGGTCATATGATCAGATAAGTGAATCATACTTTAATTGCCTTGATTCTAAAAGTGGAGAATCCTTCTACTACTGGTAATTTTAGGCCTATTAGTCTTTGTAATAGCCTTTATATTGCAAAAGTCTTAGTTAATCGTCTTCGACTTGTTTTGGATAAACTGGTTCATCCGGTGCAAAGTGCCTTCATTCCAGGAAGGTCTATTCATGACAATATTCTCTTAACTCGTGAAGTTTTTAATAAATTCCATAATATGAAAGGGAAAAAGAGTTGGGTTGCTTTGAAACTAGACATGGAAAAAGCTTATGATCGAATTGAATAAGATTTCCTTAAAGAAGTTCTTTCCAAGCTAGGATTTCATCAGAAATGGATTGACTGGGTTATGGAATGTGTTTCAACTGTTTCTTATTCTATGATAATTAATGGAGAGACGATCGGTTTCTTTAAGCCCTCGAAGGGTCTTCGCCAAGGCGATCCCTTATCTCCTTACCTGTTCATTTTGCGTATGCAACCTTTGATAGAGGCTTTAGCTAAGGAATCTTTTATGCGTAATAGTGGTATTGGCTTCAAGCTTTCTTCTCGTGGGATTAAAATTCCTGGTCTATTCTTTGCTGATGATAGTCTTCTGTTTTGTCGTACAAATCTAGAATACTATCAAAGGTTACGTTCTATTTTAAATAACTTTTGTTTGACTTCTGGCCAGCTAGTCAACTTTCATAAATCTTCTATGATTTTTTCTAAGAATGCTCAGTCTAGGGATAAGCACATTGTTGCGGGTATTTTTGGTATTAGCCAACAAAATCGAGTTGGGAAATACTTAGGGTGTCCTTTATTTAAAGGTCGACCTACGAAAGAAACTTTTGCGCACTTAGTTGCTTCTACTACTGCCAAACTGCAACCTTAGAAGGCAAAATTTGTCTCAAAGGCTGGCAGAACTACGCTTATACAATCCCACATTGAATCCATACATTCCCATGTGTTGTAATGTTTCCAAATTCCCAGAGAAACCTCTCGTCAAATTGACAAGATCAGTCGAACCTTCTTTTGGAAAGATTTAACAACAAATAAAAGTCTTCCGTTGGTGGCATGGAATAAAGTATGTCAACCCAAGCGATTGGGTGGCCTTGGATTGAGGAAAACCGAATCAGTTAATGATGATTTTATGTGTAAATTGTTGTGGAAAGTTATGTTTGGTAAAGGGATTTGGGTGGATCAAATTCGAGCTAAATATATTAGCAACAATGACATTTTCTCTTTAGTTGCGAAGCCCACTGATTCTTGGGCTTGGAAGTCTATTTTGAAAGTAAGACCTCTCCTTGCTAAAGGGCTTCGATGGCAAGCAGGGGATGGTCAAAAGATCAATTTCTGGACTGACAATTGGTGTGCTCAATGCAATTTGCTGGAATTGTGTCATATTACCGACCTGAGTAATATTGATCTTAGCTTAAAAGTTGCAGACTTTATCAACCCTGATAAGTCTTGGAACTTGGAGCGTTTGGAGACTGTTGTGAATCATGAGATCGTTGGCATGATTTGCTCCATCCCTCTCCCCTCCATTCACGTGGAGGACTCAATTTGTTGGGGTTTAACAAGCCATGACGAGTTTTCTACAAAATCTGCCACTTGGTTAGCCCATGAGGATGTAGATTTCGAGAATGTTTGGGAATTTAGGTGGATCTGGAATTTGGATCTCCAACCGAAACTTTAAGTTTTCCTCTGGCAACTTTGCCATGAAGCCCTCCCAGTGAAAACTAATTTAGTACATAGGGGCATGAATGTTTCGCCCTTATGTCCCTTTTGTAACCATGAAGAGGAACAAGATGACCATCTCTTTTTACATTGTGATTATGCTCGCGAAGTTTGGCAGCTAGCCCTTCAGCATGGTTGGACTCAAGCCTCTCCTAATGACCAGGAAGGTTTGCAATATTTTTTGGCTAGATGTAAATTAAATATAACTAATTCTAATTTTGAGCGTATTATTGCCCTTATTTGGAGTATTTGGAAATCTAGAAATATTGTTACCTTTAACAATAGGTCAATTCCAAGTGGTTGTACTCTCCTTCGGGCAAAACGTGCTTCGGCTGAATGGAGGGTTCGCCACAAATTGACGAACTCTATGGTATCTTCTATCTCCCTTCCTACTCAACATCGTGCTAAAGCACCTTTTTGGGTTAATTGGGTTAAACCTCCCCAGGGGATTGTTAAAATTAACTTTGATGGCTCTAAAAGACATGGTAAAACTGCAGGTGGTTATCTTATTAGGGACTTTCGTGGCGATGTCATCCAGGCGTCTTCTTTTAATTTAGGGGTGGTTCAGTCCTTGTTGCAGAAGCCACTGTTATGCGTAATGGAGTCAGGGAAGTTGTGCTTGCTGGATATAGGAACATTTTAATAGAAGGAGATAATTTAGTCTTCATCAATGCGATCAAGAGCTTATTTCATGTGCCTTGGGAGATTTCTACGTTGGTCCAAGATATTCGAGCTTATATGGAGGTTGGTAGTGAAGTTCGAGTTTCTCACATCTTTCGTGAAGGGAATAGAGCTGCAGATTGGCTGGCGAAGTATGGTTTGTCTATTCAAAATGTTGTTGTTCTTAATGCTAGTTTGTATAGGGAGCATTCATTGATTGTGTTTGAGGATGCTCTGGGTAGATCCCTTGAGAGAAGGGCTACCTAAAAGTTCTTTTGTTTAGCTCTTTAAAAAAAAGTTTCATAAAGTACAACATCATACTTAAATATTTACGAGTACACGGTTTATTTTTATGCCTTATAAAGCTTATGTTGTTCTTAAGTTTCATATTATTTACTTCAATATTATATGTCATGATAAAGTATAAAAAGGTTTATGTGGTTCTAAGGACCAAAGTAAGGTTTATTACGTAAATTTCTTACTTAAGTTTGTAAATACACGTCTTCGTGATAATATATATATATATATATATATATATATATATATATATATATATATATATATATATATATATATATATATATATATATATCATGTAAGTACTTTTGGCCAGATATCTTTTTATGGTAACAAGTATTAATTTTGTTAAGGATTTTCACAAGGGAGTTACTATACGAGTGCGAGTTTCATCTGAGAGTATATTATGAATAGTTTAAGCCATAGTTAAGTCTTATAAGAAATCCAAACTAGGAAGATTAAAAGCACGAAATGTTTTAAAGTTTTCACACATAAATAAAGGCCCCGCCCATGTAATCGTGTCTTAGAGCACACCAGGAAAATCGTGTCTTAGTACACACCATGTTGATCGTGTCATAGTGCACACCATGAGAATCGTGTCTTAGTACACACCATGTTAATCGTGCCTCAGTGCACACCAGGATGATTTGTGCCATAAGTGCGCCCCATGGAAATCTTGCCAGTATAGGACATTGTCCACCATCCGAATCTCCCGATCGGTCCGGCTATGCGCATACGGAGGCTTAGCCGATGATCGTAAGTAGGGGACCTTCTAGATAACTATGTAGCAACCAAGTTTTAAGTATTCCAAGTTATCCAAGTTATTAAATTTAAGTAAAGCTTTATGATTTACATACTAGTATTTCAAGTCTTGATTTATGGTAATTAAAGATCAAGTTTAAGTGAAGATATGAGTTAGGTCCTGGTATTTTTGTGTAAATAAGTTATGGTTTTTGTCATGCTTTAAACTACTTTATATGTTATGTTTTAAGATATCGGGTACAGGTTAAGTTATGGGTTACGTTTTAAGCTAAACTACGCTTTATGTTGATTCAGGTATGGCTTTATGGTTATAAGTTAGGTTATGATTTATGTTGTGATAAGTTTTATTTTCTCGTTTATCGATTATTGTTATTTGCGGTGTTTTAAAGAAATTTTGGAACCGCGCTATTAGCTAAGACGAATTTCGAAATGATTCTTACAGTATAGGGGTATACGTACTGAGCTTATCTCACGTTTCTAAGTTTTATGTTTTTGTTTTAGGGTGCCCAACTAAGAGTAAACACAAAATACTAGAAGGTCGAACCCCTAGGCAACATAAGGCAACGAAGGTGGTTTGGGAAAGCAATCTGTCTTCTTTTCAAGGAGTTGTTACCATGGTGTTTGTATTGTACCTAAGTTATGAGCTATGTGTGAAGTTGTTAAGTTAAGTATGTTTGTGATAAGTTATACAATTTATGTTGGATTATGTTATGGATGTGTGGTTGGGATATGTTTTAGCCTTGTCCACTTCCGTGGACGGCGGTAATGCCCTCAGGTGAGTGTTTAGGCTCGATTTTGAGCCTAAGTATCGCTCCTTTTACTTAGAAATTATGGCTCGTTCCCTTGCCGCTTATCTGTTTTCCTTTAGTTTCATGCAGGATAGTTTGGGTCCGAGGCATTGGGAGTTGCTTGGTCGACGTCGTCGAGAACCCGGCTCGGGAATTCAAGGAAGCAACCCCGGGAATTTTCGGAGTGGCCCCCATCCTGGAGATAAGGCAAAGAGGAGTCAAGGAAACCCAGGAGGTCACGGGCGTGACCCCCATTGGTAGCACCCGTGACCAATTTCAGCAGAATTTCTCCCATTTTGCCGAGAGCGGTCACGGGCGTGACGATCCTTGGTAGCGCCCGTGACACAGCTGAAGGAATTCCTGAAGTTGCTGAAACCCAGGAGGTCACGGGCATGACGGCTTGTGGCGCGCCGTGACCTAGCGAAGGCTTCTTGTTCGAGATTTTTAAATCGCCTCGTCACGGCGTGGCGACACGAGGTAGCGCCGTGGCGACCTGTCCGGATGGAATTTTTAGGCCAAAACGACGCGTTTTAGTTATTTTTCTCCCAATGTATTTAAGCTCGGTCCAAAACTAAACCTACTTTTTTTTTTTTGAGGGGGGGGCTCACTGTTCATCTTTGCTTTGAAGAGAGCTTAGCACTCTTCCCTAAGGGGATCTTCTCACTTTTAATCACAAAAACTTGTCTTTCTTTGAGCTTTCATGGTTTTGGATTATCACATTTTGAAGAAGTATTTATTGTGAAGAAGTATTTATTCAAGTTTTGGTGTTCTTTCATCCTTTTATTATTATCATCTTATTTTGAGTAAGTCTTCATTTACTCTCTCTTAATCATTGTCTTAACTAGTGTTTGTGTTTAATCTTGTTGTGTTCCCTCTTCTAGATATCATGCTTAGGGTTCCTATGTTAGGCTTGTTAGTTTTAATGCTTATCATCATGATTAGTGGCTAGTCTCTTTTGGGTTTAGGGGAAGGTTTAGCCTTTAATGGGTTCCCTTGTTTAGAGTTAGTTCTAGATAGAACACTAGGCCTTGTTTATGAAGTTTTCATTCGATGACTCCCTTGATTACGGGATTTAGTGTGGCGAAGCCCACTAGACCTACCAAAACGTAGTCCTTTGGGGGTATTCGAATGGATTCTTGAACTATTCCACTTGAGAAAAGTGGAAGGGTTCGTAAGGAGATTTGCATTTCAAACTCTCTAGGCATCCTTAAGAAATTATTGACAAACCACGAGGTTAAATTCGGGTATACCTCGAGAGAGGCCCCAAGTGGCTCTACTTTGCAATATCCTAACTTCTAGCTTGGCTTAGTGTCTTGTCGAATTGCTTTGTTTGAGGGAAACCATTAGGTGGTAAAACCGACCCTCGAGCCTCTTTTACGTGTCTTTGTCGATAATCTATCCTTGCCCTTTTCCTTCTTTTTTTGTTTTGTTACCTTAAACTAAGCCTTAGTAAAGAAAGTTTCAAAAAGACCTTGTTCCTGTGGATACGATACAAAACCCGCATTATCAGATCGCGAGTTGAACAAAATGGCGCCATTGGAGCAAGCGCCTCTTCTAGTCTTAACTTACTCTACATATGTTTAGTTTAGGAGGTTTTTACCTTGCTGAGTCGAGTCTAGAGTCTTTAGGGCTTTTTACGCTGTTTTATTGTTTAGTGCATGCGCAGGAGAGCCTAAGACCTCTTTTACCTTTTGATCCTGAAATCGAAGCGACTGCACGACGCAACAACGCCGCGAACGCCCGTAGGCGTCTTCTTGAACGACGACAGCGAGAGGCTATGGCAGAACCTCGTACCCTCCTGTCATTTGCATCACCTTTGACGGGTACGGGAGGCTCTCCTATTGTCCTACCCAACCTTCCCGAAGGGACTGTTTTCGAGGTCAAGCCGAATTTCCTACATCTTATTGAGCAATCCAAGTTCCATGGGCTTGACTCGGAAAACCCCATTAACCATATTTCTAACTTCTTGGAGAGGTGCGGGATGATTCGAATGCACGGAGTACCGGAAGAATACATCCACCTTAAGTTCTTCCCGTTTTCTCTCGTCGGGAAGGCTCGGGGGTGGCTTGACAACTGTAATCCGAACACTTTTCGGACATGGGATGCACTAAGTCAAGGGTTCTTGAGAAGATTCTTCCCACCCATGGAAACGGCCCGCCTGCGAACGGAGATCATGAACTTTCGACAACAACCGGGTGAATCCTTATCCGAAGCTTGGGAGAGATACTAGGGGTTTCAACGGGCATGCCTACACCATAACCTTCCAGCCGCTCTTATTCTTCATACCTTCTATGAGGGTCTCTCGATGAATACGAAGCAATCAATCGATAACGCCTCGGGCGGCCTTTTTCTAAGCAAGACACTCGTCCAAGCCGATGCTCTTTTGGCTCAAATGGCGGAAAATGCTTGCAACTGGGGAAGGAATTCAAGGGAGGTGACAAGCTGCAGTGACGGTGAGAACTTGGGGTATCTTATCAAGGATATGCAGAAGACAATGCAACAACTTTCTCAGGACATGGCCGAAATGAAGACAACCCAACAGCTCAAGCCGATTATGGAGGTTCAATCTTCCATTCCTTCACCTTCATCCACCTCGGTTTTGCGTTGTGAGGTATGTGGGGGAGGGCATGCAAATTTCGAGTGCCAAACGGAGTTGGTATCCAATGAGCAGGCGAATGCTCTTTACCGGAACAACCTCTCCTACCGCAACAATGAACCCGTACGCCCTCAAGGAAACCCATCTTATGTCCCTCCGGGTTTTTCTTACCCTAACCAATCCCAAACACATCCACACCAAAACCAAAACCGCCCCCATCAGCAAAACCCTCAATACCAACACCAAGCCTACCATCAAGCTCCTCAATCCTATCAACCCCCTCCACAAATGAGCCAAGAGATGGACTTTATGCAAAGATATCTCAAGAATCAAGAGACCTTCAATGCTGCCCAGTTGAAACAAAATGAGGCTATTCATGCCAGCCAAAGGATGCTTGAAACCCAACTAGCTCAACTTGCTCAACAAGTCTCCAACTTCCAATCTCATTCTTCTTCTTCCAAGGGTCTACCTAGCCAACCTCAGCAAAACCCGAAAGGGCATATTAACGCCATCACTTTGAGGAGTGGTAAGGAGCTTGAGGGCCCAAAAACCGGGATTGATCAAGGAGTTGGAAATGAAGCTGAGGTAGAAGATTTAACCGTTGAGGAGGAGGGAGTTATTATTGAGGAGAAAAGTGAGAAAGTGGAGGAAACGGTCAAGGGAGACGAGCTGAAAATGAAAGGGAAAGCGGTTGAGAAGGAAGAGGAGCCGGTCATCCAACAAGTTAAGCCATATGTTCCGCCCCTCCCTTTTCCCCAACGCTTCGCCAAAGTGAAGGAAGATGCGAAGTTCGCTAAGTTCATGGAGATCCTCAAAACTCTCCACATCAACATTCCATTTCTGGAGGCGATTACGAATATGCCGTCCTATACTAAATTCCTCAAGGAGCTTCTCACCAACAAGAGGAGGATCGGGGAGAATGCGGTGGTCTCTTTGACTCAAGAGTGTAGTGCAATCATCGACAACAAGCACCCCCCCAAACTTTCGGATCCCGGAAGTTTCTCCATCCCTTGCTCCATAGGGGATGTGGTGATTAGCAAAGCCCTTTGTGACCTCGGTGCTAGCGTGAGTGTGATGCCACACTCGATTTGCAAAAGATTGAAATGTCACGATCTCGTCCCCACTACTATTTCCCTCCAAATGGCCGATCGGTCTATTCGGCGCCCGGTAGGAGTCCTTGAAGATGTCCCGGTGCAAGTGGGAAAATTCTATATTCCATGTGACTTCATCGTTTTGGATATGGCCGAAGATGCACAAATACCAATTATTTTGGGTCGACCCTTCTTGGCAACCGCCGAGCTATGATCGATGTGAAGAACGACAAGCTTTCTCTCACATCGGAGAGAAGATAGAATTCAACCTTCAAGCTTCTATCGCCGCTCCATCGATTGAGGAGTCATGTTATCAAGTCGATATCATTGAAGAATTGGTTGATAAAAATCTCAGCTCCTTTATGGCCTTGGATGATCCTTTGGAGGATGCGTTAGAGGCTTTGAGAACGGAGACTTTGGAGGGGAAGTTGCATACTATGTGTCTATTCTCGATGAAGCTTCGATTTCTATGGGCCATCCTTGGGAAGTGAATTCATAGCAAATGTTGAGGAACCCGAGCCAAAGGGATCATGGAGAAAGACGGGATATTGAATTGAAGCCCTTGCCACCATCTTTAAGGTATGAATTCCTCGGTCCTCGAGTCTTTTCTGTGATTGTTAATGCTAATCTAAATGGCACTCACCAAAGTCTTCTCGATGTAGCTTCGTGCAAGCACATCGGTACCATGGATATAGCATCGACGATCTCAAGGAGTGAGTCCTCTTTTATATGCATAGCATCGACCTTGAGACCGACCATAGACCCTCTAGGCAACCGCAAAGGCGGCTTAACCCTAATATGCAATTGGTCGTTAAAAAGGAAGTAATGAAGTTGCTTGAGGCGGGAATCATCTACCCCATTCCAAACAGTGAGTGGGTGAGCCCCGTTCAGGTAGTGCCCAAGAAAGGGGGGATGACGGTGGTAAAAAATGAAAAAAAATGAGCTAGTTTCCACTAGGACGGTCACGGGTTGGAGAATGTGCATAGACTATAGGAAATTGAACCACGCCACTAGAAAAGATCACTTCCCCTTGCCCTTCATCGATCAAATGCTAGAAAGACTGGCGAGGCACTCTTACTTCTGCTATTTGGATGGGTTTTCTGGGTTTTTCCAGATCCCGATCCATCCAAATGATCAGGAGAAGACTACCTTTACGTGCCCATATGGTACCTTCGCTTATCGAAGGATGCCGTTTGGGCTATGTAATGCCCCAGCCACTTTCCAGCGCTGTATGATGGCCATTTTCTCTGATTGCATCGAGAGTATCATGGAGGTTTTCATGGACGACTTCTCCGTCTATGGTAACACCTTTGAGGACTGTTTGAAAAACCTCGAGACGGTGTTATCGAAGTGCGAAGAAGTCGATCTTGTTCTCAACTGGGAGAAATGTCACTTCATGGTCCAAGAAGGGGTAGTTCTTGGCCATGTAGTGTCAGAACGGGGTATTGAGGTCGATCGGGCAAAGATCGAGGTCATCGAGAAACTACCGCCCCCGTCTTCTGTAAAAGGGGTGAGAAGCTTCCTTGGACACGCGGGTTTTTACCGCCGCTTCATCAAGGACTTCTCGAAGGTAGCGAGGCCTTTGACTGAGCTCCTCGCCAAAGATACCCCCTTTTTGTTCTCTAACGAGTGTCTCGAGGCGTTTCAGAAGATCAAGCAGGCACTCGTCACGGCACCTATCATTCAACCGCCCGATTGGAGTGTCCCGTTCGAGATTATGTGCGATGCAAGTGATTTTGCCGTCGGGGCGGTATTGGATCAAAGGACAGATTGCCATACGTGATCCACTATGCTAGTAGGACCCTCGACAATACCCAGCGGAACTACTCCACAACCGAGAAGGAGCTTTTAGCGGTGGTCTTTGCTATTGAGAAGTTCCGGCAATACTTATTATGTTCCAAAGTGGTGGTGTTCACCGACCACTCGGCCCTCAAATACCTATTGGAGAAGAAGGATGCAAAACCACGCCTAATTCGATGGGTTCTTCTCCTTCAGGAGTTTGACATCGAGATAAGGGACAAGGCCGGGATGCACAATGTGGTGGCGGATCACCTTTCAAGGATTGTGGTCGAGCACAAGGGTCCCCCGATCGATGACTCGTTTCCGGACGAACACTTGATGGCTATGTCGAATGAAGAACTACCGTGGTATGCAGACATTGTGAACTTCTTGGTAGGGGGAGTCCTAGCTCCGACTCTTCCTTACCATCAAAAGCAAAAGTTTCTCCACGAGGCGAAATCTTACTATTGGGATGACCCTTACCTCTTCAAGTTGTGCAACGACGGCATATACCGGAGATGTGTTCATCAAGATGAAGCTACCTCAATCATTGCACATTGCCACGACTTACCTTGTGGAGGGCACGGAGGTCCTTCCAAAACAGCGGCTAAAGTACTTCAAGCAGGATATTATTGGCCAACACTCTTCAAGGATGTTAATGCTTATGTCAAGTCATGTGACAAGTGCCAAAGAGCTGGAAACATTTCTAGGAGGAATGAGATGCCCCTTAATTATATTCTGGAAGTGGAAGTTTTCGATGTTTGGGGCATTGATTTCATGGGACCTTTCCCATCCTCTAGGGGAAATAGATACATTTTGGTGGCTGTTGATTATGTATCAAAGTGGGTAGAAGCGGTAGCAAGCATTGGTTGTGATGCTCGAGTCGTATCGAAGCTGTTCAAGAAAGTCATTTTTCCTCGTTTTGGAGTTCCTCGAGTGGTTATAAGCGATAACGGGCCTCATTTCATTGAGAAGAAGTTTGGAGCTCTCCTAGCCAAGTACGGTGTCTCTCACAAGAGAAGTTTGGCTTACCATCCCCAAACTAGCGGCCAAGTAGAAGTTTCAAATCGAGAAATCAAACAAATTCTAGAGAAGACAGTCGCTAGTTCGAGAAAAGATTGGTCGGATAAACTCGAGGATGCTCTATGGGCTTATAGGACGGCCTTTAAGACCCCCATCGGCACCACCCCATATCGCTTAGTGTATGGAAAGCCTTGTCACTTCCCGGTGGAGCTTGAATATAAGACATATTGGGCGGTGAAGCGTCTTAACTTTGTTATGAAGGCCGCCGGTGAAAGAAGGTTATTCCAACTTGATGAGCTTGAGGAGATTCGAAGGGATGCCTACGAGAATAACCGACTCTACAAGGAGAAGATGAAGGCTTGGCATGACAAGAACACCCGCAAGAGGGAGTTTCATGAAGGAGAGTTAGTACTTTTATTCAATTCTCGGCTGAAGATCTTCTCCAGGAAGCTCCGCTCTCGGTGGTCGGGCCCCTTCAAAGTGATCAAAGTCCATCCTTTTGGTGTAGTGGAAATCGGCCAAGATGACGAGGAAATGTTCAAAGTTAATGGGTCAAGGCTCAAGCCATACATTGCGGGACAAGTCATTGAGGCTACAAAGACTTGCATCCTTCCCGACATTTCAAGTGACGATTGAGCAAGTTTAACATGGTCAGGCTCGGGACCTAAAACAAGCGCTTATAGGGAGGCAACCCTTGTTTTTCTTCTTTTTTCTCTTTATTTTATTATTTTGTTTCTTTTTTTCGGGGTACTAGTTCTAGTTATTCTTTCAAAAAAAAAAAAAACGAGGGCGGGGGGTGTGAAGTCTTAATTCTTTTGTGCATAATTCTAGGTGAAAGGAGGTCATTTGGAGTCATGTAGAGTGTGTTTGAATATAGAGAAGTTAGGAAGGTGGTTGGAAGTTAGAAGATTGTGAGTCGATGTTTCCAGGAGGTCACGGGCGTGACCCACAATGGTAACGCCCGTGACCAGCTTTGAGAAAAAAATTGCAACTTTGCCGAATCGAGTCACGGGCGTGACAACCAGAGGTAGCTCCTGTGACCTCGTCGTAGCAATTTTCTGATTTCCAGGAGGTCACGGGCGTGACAACCAGAGGTAGCGCCCGTGACGACCTGCTTTTCGGGATTTTTAAGCCTTCTCCACTCATCTTTTCACTCATTTCTCACAATTACATTCTCACTCCCGTGACCCCCTCTCTCTCTCTACACCCAAACCCTAACCCTAGCTCTTCCCTCATTCACTCAAACTCCCTCAAATCCCATCAAATCCTCCATACATTCTCAACCTCCATCTCTTCAAAACCCTAATTCCACCCTTCTCCACTCTCCAATCACCCCCAAACTCATTCCAATCCCTCAAAAAGCTTTCAACTCCTTCATTCACCATTATTACCACCACCTTCATCACTTCAAACACCACCTTTCTCTCTCTAGAACCAAAACTCCAACCCTTGTGAGTTGGGTGTTAGAGAAAGAACGGTTGCTAACCTCCTCTATTCTTGATCTAACCTCTTTTGAAGTAATTCGGTGAACAATGGCGGCTCAAGTCGATCAAAGCGCCAACGACAAGCACCTTCCGCCGGCTCTTCTTCAAAGAGGGGACCCCACCGCCCTCAAGGTATGGCGCTCGGTATTCGTTAAGTCCGAGCCTTTGGTTGTTTTAGACCCTTCTAGATTCAATTCCGCCGATTGGCACCGGAGAAATATATTAAGTTCGGACTAGGAAAATCTCCGTTCCATTCATCTACCACGAGGAGACTTGTAGGAGATGAACACAAAACCTAGTCTAGACCACCTCTTCGAGTCCTAGGGTGGGAGACCTTCATAAAAATCAACACCAAAGTCTACGATCAGGTCGTCCTTGAGTTTTTAAGCTCATTACAAGTTGATCGACCAACTCGGAACGACGCCCAATTGAGCTTCCAAATTAATGGGCGCCTCGTGCAACTAACGTTGGACGAGCTAAGTGCGAAGCTCCGCCTTCCTGTGGGTGGCATTCCCGCCGAGGAGATTGACAATTTCCCGGCCAATAGGGCTATGAAGCTCTTAACTTGCCGGGCTAGGGCGGATGTCGTTGTCTTTGGTTCACGTCACCGCTACTTAGACCCCAAGCGCACCAAGGCCCGGGAGTTCTGCAATCCCGTCATCCGATATCTACATCGCTTGATCACCAACTCGGTGGTCGGGCGCGACGAGGGGCGCAACAATGTCCGCAAAGCGGACCTATTCATTATTTTCAATGCCCTTCTCGGACGTCGGGTCAACACGGCCTCGGTAATCCTCCACCAATTCCATGAGATCTCCCGCGCGACCCGGAAGTACACCATCGGCATGGGTCATATCATTTCCTACATTGCGGACCGATGTGGCTTCGGGCCATACATGCGGAGGGTGAACCCGCATTTTGAGTGTCAGCCTTTGGACGGGGTTCGGCTCATTAACATGAAGATCTTCTCCCAAGACCGTCTCCTGATCAACTATGTGCACGGCACCAAGCCCCGCCGCCAAACTAACTTTGATTTTCGGCGAAGCGGGAACGCAGCTCGCTTTGATGTTAGGGACCGGAACACGTGGTCTGCGGCGCCAGAGCGATGCCATGCTCCAAGGCGACCCTCTCAATGCTGAGAGCGAACACGAGGGGAGCCCTCTTGGGAGCGAAGAGGAAGAAAGCGAAGAAGAAGAGGAAGAGAGCGAAGAGGAGGAGGGGGAAGCTGAGGGACATGCCCAGGCACCTTCCGGCATGGGTTCGGTGGACTTCTCAGCTATGTCCACCCAACTCAGCAACATCTACGCCGGGATCCAGGACATCCGCACCCTCCAACAACAGGACCACGCCATCTTGGAGAATCTCCAAGCCCGGGTGCAACAGCACGATGAGATCCTAAACGACCTCCGCTACGGTTATTATAGCGGAGGCGGCCAGCGCCCGCCCTATGGATGGTTCCCACCAGCAGGCTACTACCCTTCCGATCAACCCCCTCATGGGGGTTCCGGTAATCAATGATTGTAAGCATCCCCTTCCCCTAATCTCTTTAGTTGATTTTGCATGATAAGTAAGTGTGGGGGGGGGGGGGTATTTGCTTTGCTCGGTTGGGTTTGGATCATGTTAACGGTTGTGTGCGTTCCCCTTTTTCCCCCTAGTGTTTAAGGTCTTGGTCAGCCGAGTTTATCATTTGCTTTGTGATGTTGCTGCGTAGTCCACACTTTCCCTAATGTGTGACTCTTGTGAGGCTCTTTTTCCCGGTTTTTGCTCAACAACATCGAGCATTAAGCCGGTCGTATCCCTGGCTATGTACATGTTGTAAATATTTTCCTGTTTTTCTTTAGTTTTCGTTTTTCTTTTCTTTGAGTTTTTGTTGTTTTTATTCATGCATGCCGTTTTATTTTTCCCTAACCATTTCTATGTCCCCCGCTGGTTCGGTGTTCACTTATACACTCAAGACACCTCTCGGTAAGCCCGTTCCACTTCTCTTTCTTTTTCTTTTCTTCCTTGTTTTCTGCTGCATGCATGTTTGTTTTTCTTTTTGGTGGCGCGCTCCTAGTATGCTACTTGTTGGGACTTTTGTTGTTGGAGCCGTGTGGGCTCGGGGCGCCACCCCCTTTCCTTTGTGTTCTTCGTTTGACTTTTTGCTTTTCTCGCTAGGTGTTTGTTTATATGTTTTCTACCCTTCATGAGACACCCTCTCACAATGAGGACATTGTGAGGCTTTAAGTGTGGGGGGGAGATATTCTGTTTCAAGGGTAG
Organism: Portulaca oleracea; assembly: GCA_029582165.1. Lineage (NCBI taxonomy): Eukaryota > Viridiplantae > Streptophyta > Magnoliopsida > Caryophyllales > Portulacaceae > Portulaca > Portulaca oleracea. The sequence goes on from CM055890.1 coordinate 20,695,565, forward strand.
ATCACCTAGCCTTTTTGATTTTATTTTTTTTTAGCTTTGGCCTAAAATTTTAAAAATTTTCACAATTTTCACAATTTTCACAGTTGTGTATGAAAGAGTAAAAAGGGGAGAATTCTTGTGAAAAACCCAAAAGTTTCTTTCTTTTCTTTTTGAAGATGTTTCCATTCACAGTTATGTAGATAGTTTTCTAATTTGCCGATTCGGTTAGTTGGAAGCGGCCGGTATGAATAAATAGAGACCTTAGGAAGGATTTTCGCCATGACTTATCTCTTTTAGACCTCTACATGGAATGGGAAAGCAGAATCCTCAATTCTTACACGCTTTGACTGAGTCTTCTTACCTAAGTTGGACGGTTTTGGTTGTTCAAATGCTTAAGCTCTTAATTAAAACATTAATAAATTACTGTCGGGCCTACCGTCATGGGTTGGTTTGGGTGGATCGGCACCCTATGCCCCTTAAGTGCAATGTCTCACGTATGGAGAAACCCAGCAGGGAGGGTAGCCCTTTGCGAAGGCCGATGCTTAAATCCTGCAAAACCCGACGCAAACACTCTAAAAGATACAAAGCGGTTGAGTGGAAAGAAAAGAGTGTAGTTTTTGCAAGAAAGAAAAGAGCGAAGTAAGAAAAGCAGAAAAAAAAAAGAGAGAAAGGAAAGAAAAAGAGTGAAGTGAGAAAAAGAAAGAAAAGAGAGGTTGAAAGGAAAACCAAGAGTGAATTAGGATAGATAATCCCGAGCTTGAGCATGAGAACAACTCTGATTGTCTGGCTTAGGATAGGAAGGACCAGTTAGAGCCCACTTGCACATATGCACGAGGTGTTTTGCTCATCAGGAAGTGTTTTGGTTCAAAATCTCGAAGATTGGCAATCTACCAACCTTCGTGTCTTAATTAGTTTATACTTGCTTCTTCCAGTCGATTGTTGAGGCGGGTTGGGGAACTAGGTGCATGATTGGGGACGGGAGTATTTTCTTTGCTTTTGTTTTGCCTTGTTTTGTTTTTCGGTTTTCACTTCTTTTTCTTCCCCTTTTTCCTCTTTCTTGGAATTTTGTGGATGCAATACATAAACCCTCACGAGACCTATCTCGTCCACCCGGGCTGCCGGGGGGTTTAAAGGGCTTGGTGCATACGCTAAATGCACCCGTTGTCTCCCGCGAAAGCGGAGTTTGTGTTTTTGTTTCGGGTAGTTTTTGTGTAGTTTGGCTCGGGACGAGCAAAGCCCTAAGTGTGGGGGGGTGTTTAGGCTTGATTTTGAGCCTAAGTATCGCTCCTTTTACTTAGAAATTATGGCTCGTTCCCTTGCCGCTTATCTGTTTTCCTTTAGTTTCATGCAGGATAGTTTGGGTCCGAGGCATTGGGAGTTGCTTGGTCGACGCCGAGAACCCGCTCGGGAATTCAAGGAAGCAACCCGAATTTTCGAGTGGCCCCATCCCGAGATAAGGCAAAGAGGAGTCAAGGAAACCCAGGAGGTCACGGGCGTGACCCCTATTGGTAGCACCCGTGACCAATTTCAGCAGAATTTCTCCCATTTTGCCGAGAGCGGTCACGGGCGTGACGATCCTAGTAGCGCCGTGACAGTGAAGGAATTCTGGTTCTTTGAAACCAGAGGTCACGGGCATGACGGCTTGTGGTAGCGCCCGTGACCCTAGCGAAGGCTTCTTGTTCGAGATTTTTAAATCGCCTCGTCACGGGCGTGACGACCTGAGGTAGCGCCCGTGACGACCCTGTCCGGATGGAATTTTTAGGCCAAAACGACGCGTTTTAGTTATTTTTCTCCCAATGTATTTAAGCTCGGTCCAAAACTAAACCTAATTTTTTTTTTTGAGGGGGGGGCTCACTGTTCATCTTTGCTTTGAAGAGAGCTTAGCACTCTTCCCTAAGGGGATCTTCTCACTTTTAATCACAAAAACTTGTCTTTCTTTGAGCTTTCATGGTTTTGGATTATCACATTTTGAAGAAGTATTTATTGTGAAGAAGTATTTATTCAAGTTTTGGTGTTCTTTCATCCTTTTATTACTATCATCTTATTTTGAGTAAGTCTTCATTTACTCTCTCTTAATCATTGTCTTAACTAGTGTTTGTGTTTAATCTTGTTGTGTTCCCTCTTCTAGATATCATGCTTAGGGTTCCTATGTTAGGCTTGTTAGTTTTAATGCTTATCATCATGATTAGTGGCTAGTCTCTTTTGGGTTTAGGGGAAGGTTTAGCCTTTAATGGGTTCCCTTGTTTAGAGTTAGTTCTAGATAGAACACTAGGCCTTGTTTATGAAGTTTTCATTCGATGACTCCCTTGATTACGGGATTTAGTGTGGCGAAAGCCCACTAGACCTACCAAAACGTAGTCCTTTGGGGTATTCGAATGGATTCTTGAACTATTCCACTTGAGAAAAGTGGAAGGGTTCGGGTAAGGAGATTTGCATTTCAAACTCTCTAGGTGCATCCTTAAGAAATTATTGGACAAGCCACGAGGGTTAAATTCGGGTATACCTCGAGAGAGGCCCCGAAGTGGCTCTATTTTTGCAATATCCTAACTTCTAGCTTGGCTTAGTGTCTTGTCCGGAATTGCTTTGTTTGAGGGAAACCATTAGGTGGTAAAAACCGACCCCTGAGCCTCTTTTTCTGTGTCTTTGTCTGATAATCTATCCTTGCCCCCCTTTTCCCTTCTTTTTTTTGTTTTTGTTACCTTAAACTAAGCCTTAGTAAAGAAAGTTTCGACAAAAAGACCTTGTTCCCTGTGGATACGATACAAAACCCGCATTGTACTGCGAGTTGAACAGTGAGTATTACCTTAATCTGATGATTAATATCCTGGGGGTGTTACACAACCCGAGCTTCCCAGACAGAAATCCGCAAGGATTTCTAGTCCAGGGCAACTTTGGCCTCAAGCTCACTACTACAAGATCTGCGAGGATCCCATGATAGTGTTGCTTGGTTAGGCCACTGTCCGACCTAAGGCAGCCCACCGGATGACTCATGGAGTGTCTCAAGTGAGCCCATTGAACGGAAATTCGTGAAGATTTCTAGACAGTAAACACACCCGAACCGGCTACGCAAGTCAACTGCTCACCCAAAAAAGAGGGTCAAGAAATAAATCCAAGATGAAAAACGAAGTCGCCAGTCAATTTGTGAAAATTGACAAAAACCAAGATGAAAACTCCACGATTTGCAAACTGAAGATCGGTTCGGGAAAAGGTACGAGTGCAGAGGGATGCCCCTACATCGCCCGCCGAAGCGGCCTTTACTCCATCGAGTTTTAAGTAAGAAAAAAAAAACAGAAAGAAAGAAAGTTGTCACAAGATTTTAGAAATTAAACCATGAAAAAGCTTAACAATATAAACGAGTACCAAAAAATGAAATTACAGCGGGCGGGGCATATGATCTACATTGTTACATATGAATAAAATAAAACAAAGGATTAATTACATAATCCTTAGCTGGACCCGAGCTGTAGCCGAAATGTGCAAAATCTGCGAGGACCCAAGACACAGCTGAACCCGAAATCAACAAATCCGCGAGGATTTCAGCGTTTATCGAACTCGAAAGTTATAAATCTACGAGGACCAAACCCTAAGAGTCACCAAATCCACGAGGATTTCAGCCTCCCAAAATGGTGTTTTTCCTTAAGTGTGAGGTGTGGGTGTAAGCTTATAGTCCAGAAAATCGTCCCAAAAATGATCTAGAGCTTCCTTTTTTTAGCCCCCTTGAGACCATTCCTCTGCGGTTAAAAAAATCCCCCATAATACCGAAATCTACGAGGATCTCTATAATGGGTCTAAGCGGTTATTTGACCGGCGGTTGATAGTGGTTGCCCGGAATCCGCGAGGACTCCAAAGGTGGTCAAGACAGTTTCTGGCCTGCGATTACCTTGTGTTGAACGGTGGTTGATAGCGGTTGTTTAGCTATTGGTTTGACTAAATCAGTCAAGACTCTATGTACTGGGTCAACTCAAAATCCGTGAGGATTTCCGTTGTGGGTCAGGGCGGTTTTTTGACTCGCGATTACCAATTGACCGGTGGTTGACAACAGTTGTTTAATCATCAGTTTGATGAAATCCATGAGGATTCCCTGTACTGGGTCAACTCGAAATACGTGAGGATTTGTGTCTTAGGCCATCTGCAAATCCGCGAGGATTTCTGTCTCATGCCAGCCCAAAATCTACACAAATTTTTGTGTTTGGCCTCTTGAAATCTGCGAGGATTTTTGTCTTGGGCCAGATTGAAGTCCATGAGGATTCTTGTCTTAGGCCAGATGGAAATCTTAGAGGATTCTTGTCTTGGGCCAGATGGAAATCTGCGAGGATTTTGGTCTCAGGCTAGATGGAAATCTGTGAGGATTCTTGTGTTGACCTTGGCTAGGAGTTGACTTTGGTCAAGAGTTGACATTGACCAAGAGTTGGCCTTGACCAAGAGTTGGCTTTGACTTGACTAGCAGTTCGAATCCTCAAAGACCCCCTTGACCAACAAACTCGACGATAAACCCTTTGAACCAAGGACCCTCTTGACAGAAATCCACGAGGTACCCATATCGCCTAAAATCCTCGAGGAGTCCAACAAATCTGAAATCCTTATGTCGCTTATTGAGTATTATTTTGGTGTCTACAAGAAGGTACATGCAAAACATCATGTGAAATTATCCCATATTGCAATAAAACTTTTCCTATATTCTTAACAGAAACTTGATCACCATTAGGCAAAGTTATAAAACAATCCTTATCAATAGGCATAAAAGAAGTAAAAAGATTTAAGCGTGGAGTGATATGATCAGTTGCTCCACTATTAATAACTTATTTAATAACCTTATTTGCTATCAACAAACAGAACGATTTACCCGCCATGAATGTTGTATGTTGAGGATCAATCTGTTCAGATATATGTAAATTTTGTTTGCTGAGTAATTCCATCAACTGATTATACTCTTCATTACTTAAGGTGTGCCTCGATACATCTTACATTGCTGAGGAATTCTCTGGATCAGTTTGAACATTAACAGCAAACCTTTGAGAATTTTCATTTTGTTTCTTCAACAACTAGAAACACTTATCACTAGAATGTCCTGACTTCTTTCAGTAATTGCAATATGGCTTCTTGCCTTGATTGCTTTGATTGCTCTGATTGCCTTAATTTCCTTGATAATTATTAGGCCTAGAGCAGGAATAGGGTATGCAGGTAGAGGAAAGGCCAGATAATTTGGAGGAGGATAACCAGGAAGAACAGGATAGGCAGGATATCTAGAAACTTGTGATGATTGACCTTGATAATTTGTAAAAGGCCTAGCAAAATTGTGATTTCTTGGCATGTTGAAATGAAATGCCACAGAAACTTCTTCAGGAAAACTTGGTTTCTTAATTTATACCTTGATGTTGCTATTCTTGTAAAACAATACTATATGATTGATTTACACTTGGTAAAGGATTAATAATGAGTGTATTTCCTCTAACAATCTTGTATTGATCATTGAGACCCATGAAGAATTAAGACAGCTGCTGTTTAGCAATCAACTTGGAAGCAAAACACTCAGATTCACAATTACAAGGAGTAATAATCATAACATACTCATCCTAAACTTGTTTGCATTAGTGTAATAGCTAGACATAGAAAGATTTCCTTTGCTCATATTACTCATATCCTGTTGAAGTTGATAAATATTGGCCCCTTGTTTATAACTAAACTTTTCTTTAAGGTCTGTCCAGATCTCAGCAGCAGTGTCAGTATACAAATACTCGAACCAATGTCCTTATTAACAGATCGAAGAAGCCAAGAAATAAGCATGCTATTACTTCCTCCGTTTCATATTAATTGTCGTCTTTGGAAATCATACAGTCAAAATTTAAAATTTGTGACCATAAATTTTTCAATATATACAATGAATTGCTATATAAGATTACTACCATTAGATTCGTAACGAAAAATACTATCACAAAAGTATAATACTGCAATTGTTAATAACATATTATGTAAGAAATTATCAATCAAAGAGTGATATTGAAGATCGTGAAAATCAAAATTATGACAATTAATATAGAACGGGGGGAGTATATCTTTCCTAGTAAGGCAAAAGAGGAGAATTAGCAGCAGGTTTAACAATTTCTCCTTTAATAATACTCAACTTATTCTTAGCTTTTAAAGAAACTTCACAAGATCTACACCATTGTCCATAGTTTGAACCATTTAAAGGCTCATTAGTTAAGCTAAAACTTGGACTATTCGAATGATGCAAAAACAAAACATGATCAGGACCAACTATTTCATCCACAGCAGCCATTTGCAAAAGAGATGCAAGTACTGTTGATGCCATTGTCTTGTTTTAAGAAATAACTTGGAATCACTGTTCCAAACGGCGACCTTATTTCTCCACCACATGAATCTCAATATCCGAGACTGACTTTCTTGTATCCCTTCTTCCCTTGACTAATTTCCATTAAACCCTTTATTTCCATCAAAAAGATTACGTGGCACACTGCCACAAAGAGACAAATTCAGAGCAATAACGGTTCCGGGAGAAAATGGGAAACCAACGACACTTTTGGTTGACTCCAAAATTTCTCAAAATTTGACGTCCCCATCGACACGCGTGACCACGTCTGAATGTAGTTCTACTTTGGACAATGATAGGTGGACACTATTAATACTCCCTCTGTCCTTTATGATTTTCTGTGCCAATTTTTTGTCACAATTCTATAGGCGACAGATAAAATAAAACGGAGGTAGTATTTAATAGAGATATATTGAATTATATAAAATTCGTGTATAATCTTAGATGATTTGTTTATATAAATTACACGTTTTTATCTATTAATGAAAATTTTAGTATAGTTAGAAAATATTTTCAACTATGATAGTTGAAAATTTTATATCATTCAATTATCAAAAATAAATCATATTTGTTAAAAAAATTTATATTCTCATAAATATGGTTAATTATTGTAACAAGTTATTTTGATTAACTTACATTGATTTTGAATTTTTATGGTAAAATTAATGGTATTTTAACTTTTCAACTATGATAGTTGAAAAAAAGTCAAATATGATAGAATTTCCTTAAAAATATTCAGTTTGTAAAAAATTATAACTTAACATATAGATTTATTTATTGTAATAAGTCCTATGATGAATATATGTATTAATTTTAATTTTTAATGATAAAATTAAAGGTAATTATACATTTTAACTACCATAGTTAAAAAAAATTTCAACTATGGTAGAATCTCTATTAAATGTATATGGTAGAATTTTCACAAATTTATATATTGCTCTCATTATATTAATTGTTATAGAAAAAATATGTTTTATATTTATAAGCAAATAAATAATAGTAATATAATGTTTTATGATTTGTAAATTAACAACCTTCAAACGATAAAATATATACTTTTCACAGTTTTGAACATCCATAAATATAATTTTTAAAATAATTTAGGTATAATCTAAGATGATTAACAATCATCTTTACTCAAGTCATTAACAATTTTATTTCTATTTTATAGTTTACTCTCTCACTAGCTTATTAGTCACTCTAATTTTTTTTAAATGACCTCCATTTTATGATATTGGTCACTTTAAATTTTAAAGAAAATTATACTTTTTGAGGAATTTATAGTCCACCGCGTTTATACGAAAGTGACTGATTTTGTAGAATGGAAAAATTATTTGTCATTTTATGATAGTCAACTATTTTTAAACTGTGATTATTAATTAATTATTCAATCCGTAAAATGACATATCGTATCTATATATTATAATAGAAATCATTGTAAGTCCCACGAAATAGATCCATGTAAGTGATTGTAAGGGAATTGGGTAATCACAACGAAAATTTTATTTTCTATTTTCAATTTATTTTTTATTTTTAATTCTGATTTTATTTTAAAACTAAAAAAAAACAGAAAGTATCACTAATCCTTGACTGCTTTGGACTCTAAATTAAATTATTTTGGTGCAAATAATAGTAATTATTTTGGTGTTACCTATAATAATAATAATAATAATAATAATAATAATAATAATAATAATAATAATGATAATAATAATAATAATAATCTATATAATAATAATAATCTATATAATATTAATAGTAAAGTTTTTTGGTCCCGCTAAATGGAGAAAGGAGCTTAATTATAGAGATTTCGACCAATCAGAAGATAGATAAATACTAAATTAAATTATTTTGGTCCAAAAATCAGTAATTATTTTGGCAAAATAATAATAACAATAATAATAATAATAATAATAATAATAATAATCGATATAATAATAATCTAGATATAATATTAATAGTAAAGTTTATGGGTCCCGCTAAATGGAGAAAGAAGATTAATTGTAGGAATCTCAACCAATCAGAAGATAGATAAATACTGAATTAATTATTTTGATCCAAATATCAGTAATTATTTTGGCAAAATAATAATAATAATAATAATAATAATCTATATAATAATAATAATAATAATAATAATAATAATAAATTTGTGGGTCCCACCAAATGGGGAATGGAGAAAGGAGATTAATAATAATAATCTTGATATTGTTTATATTTTATTTGAAAAATTATGTTACGATACGTTTTCATTTGATAATATCATTAATGTTTCCCTCTTTCTAATTTATATTTTCATTTGTATATAGTTTATTTTTTTTATTTTCTATTAAAATAACTATTTTTTCTTACACCGTGCATTGCACGGGTTTAAGACTAGTAATGTTAATATTACAAGATTTATTGGATAATATATTCTAGATAAATATAACGATGTAAAACTTACAAATATGTTATGTTAATAATTAAATATTAAATAATACATAAACTAAAAATTAAATAATCTTTCTTAGCCTCTGGACTAAGGTTGTGTTCGGCAGTAACGTTTGCGGTAGCGTTAAAACTCTAATTGTATAAATAAATAGTGTTCGGTAAGCTAGCGTTTTGAGGAGCGTTTAGCAATTTAAGGAGCGTTTTGTGAAACACTAATAAAGGTAACGTTTAGCGTTTGGAGTAGCGTTTCATATTTTTCGATCAAAAAATACCCTTTGTAAATTTTATATTTGAAAATTATTGATATCCTTTTATGTCAATTTACATTAATTTGTTAATTGAACCGCTAAATTTACCGAAAACAATTCTCATTTAAACAGTCATCCGCTATACGTTACTTAAACCGTTATCCGCTACATAAACAGTTATCCGCTATCCGCTATATAAACAGTTATCCGCTATCTAAAACACTAATTTTACCGAACGGGACCTAAGATCAAGCATAGAATACCTAAAAAAAATTAAATAACGAATATTGAAAAGGAAATAAATAATTATTCATTTGAAAAAAGAAAAACCCACTTGCTCTAATATATATATACCATTTCCCTAGTATGTGCTCCAGTTAGGGATAAAGCAAATTGGTCCCAAAGGGTAAAGGTTGTTGTTCTCCCTACCCTGTGCTTTCCCAGTATCACTGAAAAACCTCCAGTTGAGCTGCTGCTGCTGCTGCTTGTTCCCTCCCTTTGAACTTTAACCAAACACGGTATAAGAGAAGAGCGTAGATTAATTATGGACAGCTGTGAGACTACCATGACCGAGTCTCACGCATTGTCTCCGACGTCGTCAAACTCTCCACCACCGCACCCTAACAACTCATCGACGGTGGTTGTGAGTCCTTGCGCTGCTTGCAAGATCCTACGGCGTAGATGCGCCGACAAATGTGTGTTAGCTCCCTATTTTCCTCCATCTGAACCTCTCAAATTCACCATTGCACACCGTGTTTTTGGGGCCAGTAACATCATCAAGTTTCTTCAGGTATTTTACTTCTTTTTAATTTCTATGCCATTAATTGCATATCAACTAGGCCATGTTCTATACTGCGATTGGCAAACTACGGTGCCACACGGTACCGCAGTTTGCCACAACCCACCACATTTCACCGCAAATCGTTATTTTTTTCTCTCCTCACTTTTCTCCTCTACTTTTTACATTCTCTCTCCTCACCTACCCCACATACCAATAAACTACCACAATTCCACCACACCTCACCGCAAAATACGGCAGTATAGAACACGGCCTAAGATTGTTGATGAACCATCATATGCTGCCACTCACATATTCGAATACTAGAGTATTGCAACTAGTCATTACAGTATTTGGGATAATTGCAGAGTATGAGACTTCTATTTCTGTAGTAAATTTATATTAGACATAAACGTGGGGAAGAATTGCAATTTCTCATGTTATTATATGTTCCACTCTATAAACTGAAAAACAATGTTAGATGCAATATGTCAGTGTAGGTGACCCAACAGATGAGAAACAAGGATAAGTGTCCACTGTATATAAATGGCTAATCATACCTATCTTCGTTTGTTGATTTTGAAGGTAATTTTTGCAAACTATACCGTACATTAGACCATATAAAATTGAATTCTGCTTTTAATTTTTGTGTATCAATTATTTCTATTTTGTTTTTGTATTTTAGTGGTTTAAAAAAATGAAAATTGTATTTTGGTTGGATACCACAGAGTTATATCCAAATATTATAGATTTTGACTTACAATTGATTCAAAATTTCACGTAACACTTTGTCATGATTTTTAATGAATTTACAATATTTGTCGCAATTTTTTTTCCATTGTTTTAACTTTTTCACTTTTACAGTTTATTCCTTTAAAAAAACATAATAATTTCTTCAATTCTCATAAACATAATTTAAATTTTTTTTAGTAATTACATTTCTTAACCTTTCTAAAGGTAGGAATAGAAAAAATAAAAATAACATGCACGGCAAGAATGAAAAAAAATATAAAAAATATGGAAATCGATTTGATATCATTATAATACAATTATCATTTTTTTGACAACCAAAATACAAAAACAAAATATGGATTATTGACATATAAAAATTGAAATTGATAAACTAATATATATTTATAAATTATACAATGATATTATGATGATTTTCTTTTTATAATTTTACTTGAGAGTTTTGTTAGGTAGTGGAAGCTAGGTTAACTTTAGTGCATAAGTATATACAAAACTATACCAACCAAATCAAACCGACTCCACGCGCCATCATTTGTATCCAACATATCTAGAAAATACAATAAAATACATGCATCATAGTGTTGAGTTGTCCCACATCGGCGTTTGACATCCATATTGTGGTGTTTATAATGGCTTGGGTGTCTCAACCTCCTAAGCTAGCTTTTTGGATTGAATTGGGCTCAAGTCCATTATTTCACATGGAATCAGAGTCAGGGTCATTGATGTTGGGGCCGCGTGGTGAGGGGGCGTGTTGAGTTGTCCCACATCGGTCTTTGACACCCATATTGTGTTGTTTATAATGGCTTGGGTGCCTCAACCTCCTAAGCTAGCTCTTGAGATTAAATTGGGCTCAAGTCCATTATTTCACACATAGTATTGAGAGTATATCCAGCATATTAACCACCTACAATGCTGCAAGTTTATAAGTAGATCCACAAACCTATTAGCATGTCTATCCAACAAACCAAGGCGACAAAATAAAATACGTGCTTCATATTATTATTGAATGTATCATCATTAAGACAACCTACCTACAAAGGTCCCTCTCTACAAAGTTGAAATTTTGCGGAAGCAAGTAGCTTATTTAGTTATCACTGAAACTTCTACCAAAGTTGAATCTGGTTGGAAGCAGCTGATATTTCAATAGGTAAAAATTGAAAAGTCGATACGTCATACTTATTATCAGATAGTTTTATGGTCACCTCCTTCCCTATGAGCCAATTTCGGCTCGTTGAGTTGCTCTAAGGTTGGGGATTAGGAAGTTCACATTTACTCAAATCAATAATAATAATAATAACTTCCTTCATGTCTTAACACTTAAGCTCCATTAACTTACACATTGTCGCTGCGTAATTAAGACTCAAGCCTTATGACACTTTTTTAACTATTATAGTCTTCCACTTTCGTACTTAAAAGGGGTCGGGTTATTATATTTTTACCGTAAGGGTGGTGAAGATGCAGTTTGAGGCTAGAGTAATGAGGCAATTAAACCAGGAGGCCCAATTTTTGTGTATGATATTTGATGTTAAATTAGGGAATGAAACAACACAAGTCAGGGGAAACTGGGGTTGTGTGAATGCATAAGCAAACAAAGCATGATATGTGGAATTATATTGTTGAAAAACAACAAAGGTAGAGACTAGAGAGTGAGTGGATATAATAGTCAGATAAAGGCAGTTGTGAAATGACCAATAAGCCGGGTGTTGTTGGAGGCGCGCAATTATGATTTAGAAGGTTATAATTGACAAGCCACCAACCACTTTTAATTTTTCCTCTTTTCAATGGTGTGTTAGTTAGCAAAGGAGCATCCCTATGATTTCTTGTCTCTTGACCACATCATCTTGTCCTCCATTCATACCATCTCTTTTGTCCCCCCTTTACTTTTACTTTTCCACCTCAAAAATCCAACTAAAGCATACAACCTAAACAAAACCTAAACAAAACAATCCCCTTGTGTTGTTTTATGTGGCTTCTTTGTTAGTTATTGTTCTTTTAATGTACTTTTCTCTTTAGTCTCTTTTGTCTTTCAATAATAAAATAAAAAAAACAAAACAATGACCTTTAAGCCCTGTTCTTTTATCTTTCTTAGTTGCATTCTGATCTTGTATGCCATGTATGCTTTATCGCGTTTCATGCTTATCTACTTTTTCTAATTACTTTATCTCACTTTTTCCAATTACAATTTCACATTTTCAAACACATTTACAATTATTAAAATCAAAATCTACCACAACTTTCCACAATTCACCACAACTTTACCACACCGCACCACGCCACACCGTAGTCAGCCGTATAAAAGAAGGGGGCTTAGTCGATCGGAAACAAATTCTAATTAAGGAACTCATGTTGTGTATATATATATAGGATTCAAAATGATTATTGAAACAAGATAAGATTGGGTTAAGCAGCCAAGTTTGAAAGAGAATCAAGAGATTAATCAGGATTCTTTTTCTTGTGAATAAATGCATGGAGTGCCCTCTTACCAGGGCAAACTGTTTGACCATGACTGGATTCAGTTAGTTATTGTGCAAGCAAAGTTAGGGATTTGGAAATAAATGCATGGTATGATGAGGGTAAAGGTACATTGGTTATTAAACCTGAAACAATTAATTTCAGGAACTTCCAGAGTCGCAACGAGCCGATGCAGTGAGCAGCATGGTGTATGAAGCAAACGCAAGAATCAGAGACCCTGTCTATGGGTGTGCTGGGGCAATTTGCCAACTACAAAAGCAGGTTAATGAGCTACAAGCACAACTAGCCAAGGCTCGCGCAGAAATAGTGAACATGCAATGCCAACAAGCAAATCTCTTGTTATTTTGCATGGAAATGGCTCAGAAACCTCCCCCAAGATCCAAGTCACTGTCTTTAGATCATCCTGATGATAATGCTCCTACCAATGCCAACACTTGCTTTGGGGATGACAACAATTTAGGGTTGTCTTGGGAGGCTCTTTGGACATGAGCCTCAGCCTTCAATTATCAACCCCATATTATTCCTCTTATTTATAGTTTGCATATCGGAAAATTTGAGGCTAGAATATATGTATAATAGGAAATATTCTCAGTTACCGAGTATTACACAAATAGAACTGATTTTCTTTCTCCTGTAATTTTAAATTTGAATCGGCCCTAGTGGAGCTGTAGTATTTCTTATTCAGACTGCCTATACTAACTACTGTGATATTGAGTATTGACTTCTCCCTGCCTTATCAGATCTTTTGCATGGGGAAGTCCATTATACAGATCAATCGTTGTATGGTTCACCGTGGTGTACCTAAATAAGTGCACCACTTATATTAGTTTGTTAAAAAATTTATCAATATTAATTATATAGTTTATCATTAATATTTATTAATATTATTACGAAATTCGTCAATCATTTTATAAATTTATGAAATTTTTACAAAAAGTTATCACATAAAGGATTGATATATTTAAATACATGTGGTGTACCTAACACCACGATGGATGATGGATGATATAATTTGCAGGATATACTCCCTCTTTTGCAAAATCATTACAAAGAAATTATACTTGAATGAAAAAAAGTCAAAAGTACCTCTAGTTCAACTAAATAATGTTATTGATAAAGAAATAATTTATAAAATAAATTTCATTAAATCAGTCATCATGAAAATATAAGCTGAAAATACAAGAGAGAAATAGAAAAAAATTGAAATAAGAAAGGCATTTAGAAATAGGGATTGCAGTGGATCGCACCCAAATCATGTCCAAGTAGACCTAAATTAGTTCATTGTAGTTCAGACCCAAACCAGCGGAGACCCACATGTCTAGAAAAGTTAGAAGATCTACCCAAGCCCACCAAACATGCTGTTGGACTGCGAACGGCCCATTTAAAAAATCTGATGCCCTAGCCCCGGCCTGCTAATGGTCTGGCTAAGCTGGTACGTAAAATGGGATCAAGTTTAATTATTTATTAAAAATTGTTAATATCTTATTATAAAATTAGTCATAAATCTATCAATATACAAATTTATCAATTTCTTACTAAAATCATAGCTAATAAGAATTCACCATAATGTAAGTATAATCGTCCACATTGATTCATATTAAATATCAGTATATCACTGATTCACTGTCCTCCAAGTCAATGAACTTATAGCTCAAGTGACATGAGGGTAAGAGATTTATCGGTGAGAGATTTATCTTCCTCATTAGGGTGCTTTAGTGACCACAATTTCCATGGTGAAAATTATTGGTACTGTTAGTAGTCTCCTTGTAGGCCTCATTGTGATGTATCCCTTCCTATAGCTTCATAGGCCTACTAAATTCTCCTTGATACAAGGGACTTCACTTTTATTCACATATAAATTGCCAAAAGACAAAGTACCAAACTATTCTACACAAATAAACAGAAACTAATACAGTGAAATATAGCTCTTGCTGGCCGTTGCTCCCGATTTAGTAGTTCTTGCCCGACTCCGACCATCCATGTAGGCAGATGAGACGATCGATTCTACTGCTTCAGAAGCTTTCGCAATAGAAGCAACGCAGGTACGAGAATCATCGAACAGATTAAGTGAATTGGTTTATCCGGAAAAATACGGATGGGACGATCGGGGATATATATATATACCAAGATATCATCCAGTGTTCACTTTTATTCACATATAAATTGGCAAAAGGTAAAGCAGCAAATATCCGGCACAAATAAACAGAAACAACATACTAACTACACACAAATAAAGCATAAACTAAATACAGAAGCCAAATAAAAGGGGATCCACAAACAAAATGCAGAAGTAAAATGAGAGGCCAAGTGTCCCCTTGGGAATCAAACAAGCTTGATCAACTTGGGGATCTGATTCTTTTTCTTTGTGTCTGAGGCCTCCCTCTTCCTCTCCTTCTCCTTCTCCTTCTCCCTCTCCCTTTCCATCTCCGGTTCATCAGGTGGAGCAGCAGCAGGAGAAGGCAGTATGACAGCCTCCCTCTGAGCACCCACAATCTCATCAAACCTCTCTTCAGTCAATCCAAAAGCCGTCGCAAGTTCAGAACCTCGCATAGTATTCAGCACTGAAGAGCTACCCACCAGGAACTGAGGACGGTTCCTATGAGCCGATGTCGTGAATCCAAAGAATTCAAATGCACCCGACCTGGACGCTATCTGACAGAAGGGGAAGTACCTTGGGATCCAGAACACATCTCCTTCTCGAACTCTAGCATTCATCGCTGAGCTTCCATTCGGGTACACTACTTGGATGTTCCCTATTCCACTCAACACTATCCCGTACTCGGTCGCAGTTGGGTTCAAGTGCGGCGCCATCATCGATCCCTGACATCCATAACCAACTTAATTACGTCATCTCAACACATAACTAGTTACTCATGTTGGGATTCACCCATGAGTAATTGTCCCACATCGAAAAAGTAAAGAGAAAGCACATGGTATATAAATCAAGTGGGCTACTTCTCTAACTTGTGTACCATGGACCTTGGTTGAAGTGGGCTACCCCTTGGATCTCCCCAACAACTCACTAGTGTGTTTCTATTTTCGAAAGGAAAGTAAACTATTGCTTTTACATACCGCTGTGAGGTTGACAAGGAAGACACCAACTCCAGATTTCTTAAGAGGATGGTATGCATGTCCATCAACTGCAACACTCCATCCATATGCATTTCTGAAATCAGGGTCTCGATCGTACAGATTGTATGCATCTGGACCTGACCCAGTGTCTGAGCCCTTCTTACTGCCTCTTTCTTCCTTCTTCTTATTCGGTTTTCCTGCGAGTGAACTCCACAGTGTCTTCCAGGACCAGTTGGGCTGACCTTGCTGCTTTTCGTTCTCGTTCTCATTCTCGCTTTGGTCTACATTTGGACCCACCATCTTCAGCCGTTTTAGCTTTTCTTCATCTTTCAACTCTAGGAAATTTGCCCACAAACTTGGAGCATGAGTTGTCTCTGTATAGACAATCGGCCCTGCACCCTGTGCTGTCATCAAGTCCCTCAGCTCTCCAATTGAGACCTACAGGGTATCAGCTAGTCATTTGGTTGATTGTCATGTCCAAAATTCTCTATGACAAAACAATTCAGAATGAAGCATGGGAAAGCACATAGGAGCTCACATTGAAAGCAGTGGATAGCGTTTGAGGTTCGAACCCAGCAAGAACAGACACCGGGTTAGCTCCTCCTCCAATGAAGAAAGACTGCATTAAATACTTGTTAGCATCGATCCCACAGGAGTCGTGTGCGTATTTTTTTTTATGAATATCGGAAACATAAAGTCGGCGAGGTATCACACCTGAAAGGTACCCAACCCTAAGCCTTCATAAGGATCAATGCTGCAAACAATGTGAAGCCTTTGGGTCTCGCCGGTGTTTACAATGTAGAATGTTGAACCAGCAGGGATTCTGTAGACATCTCCTATCTTTAGCTGTCTTTGTACCAGCTCATCTTTGTATATCAGTCCCAGCTTTGCTTCACCTGATTCAGTTAATTACAGATAGGTGAGTATGTACAACCAGCTCTTGACTCTTGACAACAAGCTTAACATTTCAAGTCCTATTCACTAGCCCTCCATGACAAGGTTATTAGCATTGCATTTCAAGTCCTCTACAGCCCAACTACCCCAGAGTTCTGCCACAGAGTCCACATTATTCCACAAACTACATTGCTTATGTTGTGTCTTCCCAACATACATCAAATACATACAGCAGGCAGGGGCCAGGCAAAAACTTTGTATAGGGTGTTGAATAGTTAGTGAAAATAATAAGGAAATAAATGTATTGATTCTATCATATGTCTCACATGGATAGAATAGGGTTGTCTCTAGCTCTTAAAGAATATAAATAAGTTTCCTATTTATTGTCCCACATGGGGAAAATAAAATTGGCTCTTTATAAGTTAAGGAGTCATATGAGTTTATAAGTAAATAAACTCTGGATTGGGCTAGTTTGTGCTTAGGTTAAGGTTCAATGCTTATTAGGCGCACTTGGCATGTGAGCTCGAACCTTTAGGAGCAGACAAATAAATAACATTCATTATTATTTTAGGGTTTTCCTTTTAAACAGTTTAATGCAGTTGCCAAAAGCATTGTATCAGCATCATCATCCTTATCCATCTAGAACTGCTCAACAGAGGGATTGAATATATATTTATATGTCAATCCAGGAGCTTTGTTGTATCCTGGAGACACGATATTGCATTAGGGACAAAATCTTGTCTTAAAGATAGTGATTCATTCACGCCTCAAAGCTCTTCTCAATCCCAAATTCTGGCATAGGGAGGGGCTGATTAACATTGCAGGATAACTACAATTGGGTAATATGTTGATTCGAGTCGATCCATTTAATAAGTGGCTTAATTAGATAAATTTTGAAAATAATTTATATTTACTGATAATTGGAGAATAACAAGGTTTAAAATTAAAACTAAATGGTCAATTAAACTACCAGTTTTGGTACAAAATCAAATTTTACTTTATGTTGGATACAAGTTTTTCTCAGTAAAATTGGCTGTAAATTGGGTTGTTGTGTAGAATTCCTTGCTCAACTAGTCATTTTTCTTAATTTATAGTGAAAACATATGCAAGGAAAAATGACTTAAAAAGAAGTATAACGTACAAGAATATTTCCAATGGATGCTAAAGATAATAAAAATACGTAAGGAATGTCTTACTCAAGATTACATTCTTTTTTGACAAGAATTTCTCACTCATGATAGTTTAAAAAAAAAAATCATTTTTTGACAATCACAATTCATCCACCTAGTCCCAAGTTTGTATTTCCCTCTATTTCATTATTTCTTTTTTCTTTTTATACATTACAACCTCCACCCAACACCTTTTTGACACTCTCCAACACGATTCACAAATAAATTTGTATTTCTCTCTTTTTCATTATTTCTTTTATTTTTATACATTACAAACTCCACCCACCACTTTTTTACATTTCTGCTATGCATTCTCGATCTCTATTTCATTATTTCTTTTTTTTTAATACACTACTTTTTTAATCCATACAGAAGAAATCTTACTAATTTACATAATAATCCAATTATCGTACAAGGAACCAATTGGAAGAAGAAAAAAATCTTACTAAGTACTCCCTCCATTCTTTTTTATCTGTCATTTATGGTTTTCAGTGCCAATTTTTAATCAATAATTTCTAATATAAATGTTTTGTAAAAAAATATAATATTATACTTTTTTAATAGTATTTTTTATTACGAATCTAATGACATCAATTTCGTATAACGAATCATTGTACAAAATAAAATATTAACGGTCAAAGTTTTTGGCACAATTTCCAATGCGAATAATAAAAACAGACAGGGCGAGTAACTTATATAACGAAAATGATACGAGCCTAAGGATAAGACACTTTTTAAAGTATATGCTCTATTACTAAAATCATATTGTTATATATTAAAATTGAAGTGGAATGATAAATTGAATTCCATCACTATAATGTCACATCTAATTACATAAAGTTATATTTTTATCAATTATTTTTTATATTTCAAAAGAAAACGCCTAAAATCTTACAAAGCCAATGCAAGCAAAGTTTCTTACAATTGAAAGTTAATACCTATCAATATTTTATGCAAAAAATTATCGCATAAAAATTGATATATTTCAATTTATGTCATGTATTTAGGTAGGTACACGACGGCGCTCGGCATAATTTGCGTTATGAACCTAGTTAAAGGTGAAAGGAGTTGTAAAGAAGCCATGAAATTCAAGAGTCTGAAAGAAATGGAAGCAGTTGACAAAGTTTGACAAGTATTAGAACAAAGTAATTCCAAATTAGGGGAAAACACTACATGGACATGCATGAGAAGTTAGTTCCGAGTCTTGGAATGCTGTCATTTCCATCAGGGAATGCACAATCTTTCCATCTAGCGTTTAATTTGGTAGGACAAGCTGGTTGATGAGAAACTTCTAAAACACAATAACCTACACTTAATAACCAAACTTAACAGTGTAAACATATGAAATGGTAAGAAATTGACTTACCTCTACGTAAGAAGATGACGACGCTAGAGTCAATATACTGAGGAACAAACAAAGAGCGTGGCTCCATAGTAATGAACCCAATATGTAGAGGCCTGTCAACAATCCTCCCACCAAATGCTCTGACAACCCTCATCTGACCTGCTTCAGTACTAACAACACGCCTCGAATCCCTTAGAAGGAACATATCTTCACCACCAGGCACCACAGGCTCAGGCTCAGGCTCAGGTGGGCCTTCTCCCTCCTCCTCCCACTCCTCTCGTTCCCTCCTACGATGGCGGCGTTCCTCCTCTGCAGTTCTCTGTCTCCTCCGCCATTCCTCCTCCTCAGCCCTCCTCTCCTCCTCGGTCGGAGGCATTCTCCGGCCACCCTGTCCCTGTCTGTGTCTCTCCTGACACACTGCCACCTGCGTTACGTAGCACGCCACCAGCACTGCCACCAGGATGTACTTGAGCTTCCCCATTGTTGCCTCACTCCTGTTTCGATCTCACTCTTGGATTGTTAATACTTGCATGCATGCATGCATTCTTTGCTAATTTGGAAACAACGCAAGTATATGAACGCAAACTTGGGTCATCATCCAATGCCACCTGTCACCCATGCGGGAATTAATACCTCTTGCTGGCGCACTTCTCACAAGACACGACGTATTTAGATTTTGCTTGGAATATCACTACCAGTCTACCACACATTTTGATTTTGGTCTCTCAAATTACACTGACTGAGCATTTTAAATCATATCGCACACCACAGCTTCAACTTTAACTATTTATTTATTCTTCATTTGCTTTTATATATAACTTTGATTATAAATGTTAAATTTAGTATGAATACTGCGCGGATAGAAATTTCTGATACGAGTCTTGTCTCGAGACCATTTTTATGTTTCTTTCCCTTAATAAATTGGCAAGTATTTTTATGATTTTCGACAATATTTTTTCAATAGTAAGTATTAATTATTAATTGTAAGAAGTTTGGAATGTGTAGTTTAAACTTTGCATCAATAAGCACAAATGATACCCTCAAATCAACCCCTATGTTAAGTTTATTTTAAATATTTTTCCAAATATAAAAAATAATGGATAAAAATATAACTTTATGCAATTTATAAAAAAAATAATGGAGTCTTCCATGGCTTCTTTTGGGCCTTGGCAGGGGTTATAGACCGTTGGGCCTTTCCCGAGAACTGGGCAAAGCCACTTGGCCTTAGTGTCAGGCTAGTTTAAATTCAAACGGTCATAATTCTTTCATCCGAACTCCGATTGAGACAATTCAAAAGGCGTTGGAAAGCTTATGATGTGTACTTTATCCTCAAAAAAAAAAGATCAATGAAACTTGTGGGGAAAATGGGATTTTAAAGGGTGAGCACATGTATGTAGAAAGGGCGGAAAATGAAGGTTTTTGTGGTGGTTTAGTGAGATGACTAAAAAGTAAGCAAGGCCAAACGCTTTTGAGGGCTCCTTTAGGTTTTTTGTGGTGCTTGGGCTCAACTTGTAGAGTTAGAGGAAAGCTCCAGGGGGGTTTGATTGAGGAACCACATAAACAAAGTACAAAAGACAACATCAAAAATACACCAAAAAAGAGTCGAGGCAAAAGGCTTCACATCTTCTTGGAAGATATAACTTTCAAACCATATCTCTCTCACCATGGCCCTCTTACACGCAAGTATCGCTTCGATATCATTTAAGTCCTTAACATTTCGAGGTGCTTCATTGGTAGTCGACTTAGCTTTTCGAGTTGATTCCATAACTAACCTCCACTTAGATTTCACCATGGTCTTGTCTCTCCTCTTAATCCTAGAATCAACTGTCGACCGCGCTACGATGGAATCCTCAAGATCTCAAGAAACATCATAAACAAATTGGACTGACAAAGTGTCCTCATTGTCACTGGGATCATGTGTAGACATCACATCCTGACGCAAAAGCGGAGCCGGAGAAGACAAGCCAAAATCAAGAATGTCAGGGGATACTGAACACAGACTCAACTCAACATAAATAGGGTCTGAAATAGTCCGCTCAGAATGCAAGGACGAGGATTGGCAACAACACAAGATCGACCACAATCTAAGGGTCGATGGTTCAACCTACTCTGCTTAGCTTTAGGGACCCAAATTTACTTGGCAGGAAATGACTTGTGCTTCTTTTCAAATTTAGCCCAAGAGACCGTCAACACAGAACCATTAAAGCACCACCCATTAAAGCATTGAATAGCATTCAAATCGGTTGCTTAACTTTAAAGTGCACAATACCAAACCTCTTTCCATTTTTACCCACTTTTTAAGGAATGTAAGCATTAAAGACACTTCCAAAATCAGCAAAAAGATTCTTCAAGTACACATTATCAACCCCAACATAAAGGTTGTCGACAAAAAAGAGAGAAAGAGCAAGACCTAATCCCCAAAGGGAAAACATTAGAGGTTTTAACAGCAAGATCAACATCATAACTTATAGGCACGATTGGAACATCAAAAGCATCAGCACAAACAGAGCCATTAACATAGAAGAGGGGGATTAGCCACCCCCTTCAGCCCCAAGAATTCTTTTAGCCTACCATTCCTAGTCAATCATGTTAAATTTAACCCAATATAAATAATAGAGAAGAACAATAGACAGAAGAACATAATTGACAAGAATAAATTCTAATCACTCATAATAACGTATTATAAAAGTTTATAGGTGGTTATTCCTAATAGGGTTGATAATGATGGATCAAGTAAATTTGGTACCTCTCTTCACAACCTGTAAAGTTTACAAAAAAATTCTACAAATGAACAACAAAGAGAAAAATGGGCCAAAAACATACAAAGTCCTAGGCGACAAAGTTTGACAAATGACCCCATTGGGACATATCAATAAGGATTTTAACATTAATACTTGATTTACAACAATGAATCATCCTGTTAATGTTATAAAATACAAAGAATCTACAATTAGGAGATAAACAATAGAAAAGACCTTGCAGATGTTAAAATATTTACTTGAACATGATGGGAGGGGAACAAATATTGTTTGTATGGGGACAAGCACACCTAGTATCAGTGTGGAATTCAAAGAATCTATAATTAAACTATGAGATAAAGAATACAAGGCTTAACCAGTTTCTGCCCTGAGAGAGAAAGGTGTCCAGTGAGCTACCGTGCGCCAGTGATTGTTTCGACTTTCAATTACTGTGAGGTTGTTTGGGATTGAGAAGAAGCGTTAGTTTGAGAAGGGCAAACGGATGCAAACCGGCAAAAGCGACACTTCCACTGCTCACTCTCTGGGGCAAATCTGGCTTCTCGCTCTCCCTTCCAAAACTCCAGACAACTCTGAATTCGGTCTTTTAGCCAGCTCTCCTCATACGTGAATTCATCCTCACCAATCAACGAGTTATCCTTTTGAAGTTCATACCTGTTACGGAACCAGTCATTTTTATTCATTGGACCAAAATAACTGCAACGTTATCTCATATTTGCAGAGAAAATTCAATGAATTTACAAGCTGTAGCAGCACAGCACTTGCCTCAACAGCAGCTGATCATATGCACGAGGCAGCATACAACAGAAATTACTGAAATATCCGACCACTTCGCCAAATGTCTGCACACACAAATTTCAGATTAACAAACAACCAGGAATATATAGACTATTTGTTAGAACTTAGAAACATTCTCATCCATCAAGGTCTGCCAGCTCAATTACTGGGAAACACTGGAAATTGATTCTTTGGTCCATTAGAGAATAAGGTAATGTTTTAGAAAGTGACAGTTCAAACTTTTGCTGGCAGGAAAGTGTTATTGACCAAGAAACAAGTCAGAGACCACTTAATTTGCATGAAATTTAAGGAGAATAAAAAGGAAAACTAAAATAACTAAAACCCTCGGTACCAAGGTTCAATCTAAGGCCTCCAATTTTATTCAGCGTATTGATTTTTCTCAATTTAATGTTACAATCAATGCAAGATTCAAAGGTTGCCTACCTAGATGTTCAAAATAACCGATAGACAAAGAAAGAGGGGCGAGGGGATATTGGGAGGGCATACATAAAGAAGGGATTTTTCAGAAACAACGGCCATGTGTTTTACGTTGAAATAGTCAATAAATTTTAAGATTTTTGGTGGGAAACTATAGTCGGAGTTTTTTTTTTAATACAAAAGGTTATAGTCAATGCATTAAGATTTTTGGCGGGAAATTATAGTCACAGTTTTTTTCTTTTTTAACACAAAAGGTTCAAAAAAAACATGTTGTGTATAGGACCTATAGGTGATTGATTAGAGTCAAAGCCCCTTCACCTTCTATACACTTTATTACTTTTAAGGCAACTGACAAAGTATGCTGTGTAGTCGCGGAAGATAGAGTTGTTTGCCACACACATTCCTTGCGAGTTGCAAGGAGGTCGTGAAAAAGTGGTGCCTCACTTAATGTCGGGATCTTATTGACCTTGCTATTCAAATAAAAAAATAAAAATAATAAAAAATCAAACCAACACAGCCACATTGTAGAAAGATGCATCAGGCATTTTCTAAACCCAATCATACATCCAAACCCAGAATATGAGTAGGCAGGACTCACACTCAGAGTTCTTGCAAGCATACTATCAAAGAGCTAAACTTTCATGCTATACAGCTACAGCATTCATGACTAGGAAAATCAGATTGTATCTTATAATGTTTACTATCTGAAACTTTTTCGACATTCATTTGGCATAACAATTGGAACACCACCACACTAGTTCACAGGTTACACAATCTCCTGTAACCATATCAAATAATCCATTACTGTGTCTACAAGTTAGAGAACTCAATAAAGTAGCTCCAGGTAGCTCAGAGAATTTGCATGAAGGCATGAAGCCCATAACTCATGCTCAAAAGTTTCCACATCAACTAGAGAAATTAAATACATCAAACAGGCTCAAATTTCAGCCTTTTACAGTAGAAGCCACTAATGGTTATAAACAGCATATTCTCCTATCCAATTTCGGACAACACCAATTGTTGACACAAGGAATCTTTGAAACAACATGTAGTCATGGTTCATTTGTAAGTTCCCTAGGGAAGTGGACCAATCAGCTTAACCATCTATGGGTTTGAATGGCTACAAAAGATGCCTCCTTCGGAAGTATCTCCCCCAAAGCCATGCATGAATTTTGGTGAATTAACCTCCCTACTGCCCTCAAATGTAAACCTCTTAGTGGAGATGGACCAAAGACAGACACAGAAGCTCAGCAAGCAATACAATTATACAAGTACAACCACGCACAGGGCACCATGAGGAAGACAAATCAATTAAGAGCAGCACATAAGAATACAGCCTTACAGTAGAAAATTCAGTTGTAGATAGGTGTGAAATATAAGAGGATGGTATCCCACCTCAGCAGTAAAATCTGAGTCCGTGATAAGCCTCTTGATATCATCAGATAACTTGTGTTGTGAATCCAATGAGAAGTACTCAAAAAACTGATCAGAAGGAAACTTTTCAGATATTAAATTGTCCCACAGATACTTGTAGCACATCAGTTGGAGGCTGTACCAATCAACAGAGAAAATATAAAAGGTTAATATACTATCTGAAAAAGCATACTGCTATGTCATGCTAGCCTAAAGTCCTTGTCAGGCAAAATTTCATGCTACAGGAATTACCGTCCATTTCTTCGCTGTGGTTCAGTAGGAAGCCTGGGTTGCCTACGAGTCTTTGTGTCAACCAACATCAACTTTTTATCATTACCCACTAGAGGAATCCGCAATTCATCAATCACTCCCACCATCCATACACCTTGTACAAGACCGACTCTGGTCATATGGCAAACACCCATAATCAACATTATTTATTTCCAAAGTAAAGGCCCCTCCTACAAAAAAGCACTATGCTAAAGAGAGAGAGAGAGATATAACAAGTAAACAGCAGCAGAGCGGGGGGCAGGGCAGATATATAGACTGCAACTTCAACAAATATGATGAAATGTCTATGATTTAACCACATATCTATAGTCAAACCTTTCTATTTAAACACAATTTAACAAGAAAACAAAACCTGATAAATGAACCTATCCCATTACGAAATAGAGCACACAAAATAAATCAAGCTAGTTCAAGGGATGTAAGGGGCGGATGGCAATGCATAAGCCAATTCATCAAAATGGATATTCGATACTTGGGCTGTAGTAATTCAATATATATTAGATAACACTCAGAGCATATACTCCATAGTAAATCTTGATTTTATGAGTGAACAAAACAGAACAGGATACTAAACAATCCCCTCTCCTGGAGCAAAAGCTTTAGGAGCACCTAATAAATTGCCGTAGTTTTTGTTACTAGCACCTACAAGTCATAAATACTTATCATAAAAGAGTGTTGGACAACTATAAACAATCTCTAGCAGCAAGAGAGTGGGCTGAGATTTTTCAAAGATGATGATGTCAATGTATAATAAAATTGAACTCGGCCAAAGATAGTAAATGAATAAACCAGAAACCCTATTTGCTGATTTGAAAGCCAAAACATCTGAATCATCAAAATGTCTTAAGTTACTTACACAGGCACTTCGCGTGTCAATCCCTCAAACAATAGCTGATTTGTACAAATAATAAAATTCATGAACTTCAAAGCCCAAATATCTTCACGTGATTCTACACGGACTTCTACCCTTTTTATTACCTGTCATACACACAAATACAAGTGAAGATATAGTTTCATTCAATTAACAGTACTAAAACAAAATCATGAAATAGTGACACTTAAAGAAACTCTTAAATCTATTGATTCTTTTAAATTTATTGATTATATTACAGTAAACATTTGAATTTATTGATTAAAGTAAATGTTGATCAATCATGAACTAGCTCCTAGGGGCAAGCTCAAGAATCCTTACTGTATTTTGGCACCAACACCCCCCCCCCCCAACCAACCAACCAATCTTGTCATACTTCATACTTGCTAACTACATCATCATCTTCCTTTAACACAACTTACATATTTTCTATTACCTCCTTTCTTGAGAAATATCCTGCAACTAAAAAATTTTGTCACTCTCATAACTCTCAAAAATCCAAAGACAAAATAAACGCTGCTTATGACCAAGACTTTACTTGCTTTGATAGAACCTTCACTGCTTGCATCTTTCCATGACTTTAATCCTTGGGGAGATTCAATTGTCTTAACCCTTAATCAAACAAAAGCTCACAAAAATCAGCCATCCATTTGCCCTTCCATCGCTTGATTAATTTGAGCATGTGTTCTTGGATGATATTCTAAATGGTTTACCCCCACAAAGATAAATCTGGATTTGCATAGACCTCATTCCCTAGTTGTGTTGCCTAACAAGCCTGCATATAGGATGAACCGTAAGGATACATTAGGGGTAAAAGTAATGCTGACAAGTTGTTAGCCAACGGGTTGATTATGGGGGAGTTTGAGTCGTGCTGCCAAAGATGGGACAATGAGGATGTTAATGGACAGTAGGGCTATAAACAAGAACACTATCAAGTATTGGCATCCCGCATCTAGGCTTAAAGCTTTATGGTTCCGAAGTGTTTTCCAAGATTGATCTAAGGAGTATCTATTACCAAATAAGGATTATAGAGGGAGGTAAATGGAAAATTGTGTTTAAAATTGAAGGAGGCTTGTATGAATGGTTGGTTATGCCTTTGGGCACCCAAATACACCAAGTATATTCATGAGGTAGATGAACCATCATGGCTCCTATGAGCTAGGTACCCAAGGGTACAAGCTTCACGTGGAGTCTTAAGGCTCGCTTGGCTTTACCCTTTAAGACTATTAAAGAAATAGAGAGAGAATGACCCAAACTCGTGTTTCAGCCCTTCCATGCTCTGAGAATGTTTGACATTGAATGTGTTGCTTCGAGTGTGGGTATTAGAGGTGTCTTGACACAAGAGGGAAGGCCACTTACCTCTAGTGAGAAGTTTAGTGAACCAAAGAGGAAGTATTCGTCCTAAGACAATTCTTTGCTATCATTAGAGTCACTTCTGCATTCGACCCATTACTTGATTGCCAACAAATTCATTCTCCATTTGGATCATGAGGTTGTCAAATACATATTAGGGAAATATAAACCAAACCAAGGCCTGAAGTGGGTAGAATACCTCCAAACCTCCCATTCCACCATCAAACACAAGGGTGGTAGGCTTAATCACCGAGGAGGTGCATACTCCCAAAAGTACCTCCTTTTGTTCCAACTTGATTCATGTACTTTAGGCTTTGAACATTTAAAATTTTGTTCAATGATGATAAGAACATCGAAGAGATCTATTACGAGTATTGTAGCAACAAAGGGTGAATTTTTTTATCCATGATGGTTTCTTATTTATGAGAACTCAATTATGCATTGAAAATTGTGGTACAAGGGAGTTGATCATTAATTAGAGAGGTGCACGGATCATTGGCTAGCTATTTCGAGGAGGACAAAACCTTGAACACGGGTAGCATTGCTATTAGCCTAACAAGTCCAAGGATGCCCAAGAGGTGCTTATGAGATGTACAACTTCTCAAATAGCCACCACTTGCCTTATGGTTTGTACAACTTTTGCCAATTCCAAGCCAACCATATGAAGATACGAGCATGGATTTTGTCCTAACTTACCAAGGTTCGAAAGAGGGAAGGACCCAAAGGGTGAAGTTTTTACCATAGAGTGCTATGTAAGAAGCGAACAATGTACTGTCACCGGAAACGAAGTGATCAAGTTTCTATAGATAGAATTATTGTACTAAACAACCAACAAGAAAATTGAATGAATCAAGAACAGATCTTGACCAACTACAAATGAGTTCTCTGGTTCTTATTCAACCTCTACGAAAGAGACATACCTCTTCTTCTAACATTGCATGTCTAGCACTCCCTGCTTTCATAGCTGGTGTACTTTCCGGCTTTCCAAAACGGAGACTAAACTCCATCTGCTTTTCACACCATTCCTGAGAATTTACAAACAATGAGTTGTTTCAGTTAAAAACACTTCCAGTGCAGTGACTAGTACACCCAAAATAAAAAGCATGAGTGATAATGCTGGAGCTGCGAGAATCCACCATTCAAATCATAAATATGACTGAGAAATCCAAGGGTATGACAAAAACGGTAGATGAACACCTCACACCTCACCATCAAATGATCAAATAACAAGAAAGAAATTCAAGTGATGAAGGTTGAAATACCGTAGCGGTGAGATCAGTTACGTACAAGCCCTTTTTCCTCCTAAACCGAGTGAGAAAAGTTTGGGGGAGCTTGAATTTCTTGTTGTTAGGAGTAAGCAATCCATGGGAATCCTCGAGATCACACAGGGAAGAAGGTGCTGCAACATTGGAATTGGAGAATGTCCTCTTGGAATTCTGACCCAATTCAGAACAGATGACAGACAAACGAGACGGAAGACGAGGAGAGCATGAAAGAGACGACGGACGAACTGCAGCTGCTGCTGCTAAAGATAATGCGGCTTCAAGCAATGCCATCTCTTCCTCGCTCACTATTTCAACTGGGATTTTATTTGTTGCATCATTCTCATCGATTATACGCAAGTTTTGTTGGTTGATAGGAGGGGAGGTGGGTTGATGGGAGTTGGGATCGTGGGTGTCAGAAGATGGGGTTTTCCATTTCGTGGGGGAATCCGACATCTCAGTCTATGGTTGGTTGTTTTTTTTGGGAGTATTTTAAACGATGACTGGGGGGATGGATGATCCGTAGAATCAGGAGATTTAAACTTTGAAGCAAACTCAATCCAAATCTAAAACCGCCTTGTAAGTTGTCACAAATTTTGAAAAGCCTTGCACCGCTATTACAATTGACCTCTCAGATGGATACTGGATGCGCACGCTGGGAACAAGCAACATGGGCAGAGTAAACTCAAATATTAACCGCCCCAGGTTCCTAACACAGTAAATTACATTTACCCTACCTGACATTTGTTATAATAATTTTTACACATCACACATTTAAAAAACAATTTTTACCTTATTTGCTTAAGTGTTGATATATTTAAACTTCCTACAATATTCTATAATTGATTTTTGTTGGATTTTCCAGCGAACATTAAAAAATAAATATGAATCGACTTTTTTACCTTTGATATTAATTCATATAACTTTCAATTCTTTCTCCCATACTCAGATCGAGCTTGTGGCCGCCCGAGGTTACTGTTTCGAGGAGTTTCCGGTATGGTCTGCAAGGTCTTCTGTCTATATTAGTTCCGTGGTTGCGTCCTCGGGTGTGTTTGTTCCTGGTGCCCCAAATTCGATCGATTTACATTCTCAGATCTACTTTGTGGGTTGTTTCTTAATCGCCTTCTTTTCTATTTTTCTTCTATCTCGAATTTTTGCTTCTGGTACTAGTATTTTTTCCCCCTTTTCTTGTGATAGTTGATTTTCGGCTTCTGCACATCTTTTTTTTGTGGTTGTTGATCCTGCTTTTAACAATGGTGGCAAAACACTTGATTTTGATCCATGGGGCGGACCCTTTTACCAGGATGATCTTCTAATGGTGTGGAATTCCTTTTGTTGGATGTTTTGCATCCGTTTTTGGTCTATCCTAAAGGTGCTTTTGTTGGTCATTACCAGTTTGTTGTATTGTCTCTTGTCGATTTGGTGTCAGGATACGATTTATGCTTTAGGTTTTTTTCTAATACTTCTTGTCAGGATGTAATCCCTTGTTTCAATCGCTTTATTTTCCTAGCTAAAGAGATATTGATTGTTGATTACGTCTTCGACAGTTATGTTGTACCCTCTGTGTTGCTTTCTCCCTTAATAATATTAAGCTGCCTCTTTATCGCTCAAGTTTTATAAATGTGGTCCTGATTTGTTGCATTGTGTCCTCCTCACTGGCCCTTTGCTCCTGTTGTAAATGCCCAAATCTCATTTATGTAGCTTGCTCCTTTATCGTGTGCTCTATCCATCATACTTATTCCAACCTGATGTTTGTTTTGACCCCTAATTTTCAATGTCAGTGCTTTATGTTAGGGAATCAATATAAGATGTTGAGTAACCTTTTTTGCTCAAGCTTTCCCTTGTGCTTAATTTCCCTGCTTCTGTTTTGTGCAGGTCCCTTTATCCGCAGGATTGAAAGAACATCTCTAGTTCTTCATGATTACTTATGCTTGTCATTAAATTTTCTGAATTTTCCTTCTCTGTCCCTTGTAACCTATGCTCTGGTTCTCTTTTTACTATGCTCTCCCTTAGATGTTGTTGCCGCTAATTCTTTAGTTTGGCAGCCATCCTTCGATTTGGTATCGGGCTCTTTTGGGGATGTTGTTGTCGCTGTTTTTACAGCTTGGCAGCCATCCTCCTCTGAGCTTCTTTGTCCCGACCCTAAGAATATGATGAGTGCCCTTCTTGGGAATTTTGGCAGCTTTCTTTATCTCTGAGACCAATTTTGTCTCCCCTCCCATTTTTTTCCCATTTGTTTCTTGACAGGTTGCATGTCTCAACTCAGGTTTATTCTTGTGTTTATGCTGATCAAGGTCTTGGTCTCTTATTTTACATTCTGCATCGTTAAGATTCTTTTAATCCTTTTTGCTGTAATTCTTGTGAACCTCAGGATCTTACTCTTTAAGTTATTGCTTGTAATTGTTGTAACTTGGATCGGGTCCAATACCATGTCAATTGAATCTCATTCGTCTTATTTATTGAATTAATATAAAAACTTCAACACTTTTACAAGAGCTTGGGTGCGAAACCCTTTACTATCAGACCGCGGAAGTCACCATAATACCCCCTCATTATTCTTATTTGCTATTAAAATTTTCCTATTGGGTGCGGAACCCACGTATTTTCGGCTGCGGAAGCCATCTAATAAAATTTCAATTAATTTATTATGAAGATTCTTTGTTGGAATGTGCAAGGGGCTAAAAAGGCCCAGTTAAAACAAGAAATTGGGTTTATTAAGGCCACCATTAGACCTGACCTAATTTTTCTTATCGAAACCATGGTCAATCAAGAGAACACTAAGCGTATTTTACCTCGTTTGGGACTATCTAACTTCTTCTCTATACCTCCCTCCAATTATTCAGGGGGCATTTGGTGTCTTTGGAATAATGCCTCAATTGATTTAACAGTAATCGAACATGATTCTAGATTCGTACACTGTGAAATTATTGATAAAGTTATGAACTCCCGATTCATTTTAACTACTTGTTATGGGCCAGACCAAACTTGTGAGAAAGAGGCTTTCTGGGTTAAACTAACCAGTTAGCTGCCGACATTTCGCTACCCTGGTGCCTTATGGGTGATTTTAATGAGCTCCTTTGTCCTGCTGATAAATTTGGTGGGCCTAATCCTCATCCTGACAAATTCTTTTGGCTCAATCACTTCTTATCCAATTCTCAGTGCATTGATGCTTGTGTTTCTGGACGCCCCTTTACTTGGAAAAAAATTTGCAAAGGACACTGCATATATGAATAACTTGATCGGGTTTTGATCACCCCTACTTGGGAGGCACTCTTTCATAACTATCGTGTTTCTAATGGACCCTTCACTTGCTCGGATCACGCCTATGTCCTCCTTGAAACGACTGCCTCTCCCACCTCGCGTAAAGGTGTTAACTTTCGTTTCCAACCTCATTGGGCCTCTTACGATCAAGCTCGTAAATTAGTCAAACAATGTTGGGCTTCTCGTCCCTCGGGATCGCCTATGTTCCGTCTCACTAAAAAATTGACGCTAGCAAAAACAAAGCTGAAATCCTGGACTAAATCAACCATTGGAAACTACAAAGCCAAACTCCAAAGGAACTCTGAACTCCTCCATTCTATCGAAGACAGGCTCATCAATAATCCTGACAGTGCTTGTCTTAATAGTTGGTTTAACCGGCTTATTAAGCAAAGGGAGCGCTTACTCTCTTTCAATAAAAATTTTTGGGGGTCTTTTCTTCGGATAAATTGGCTGCTTAATGGTGATAAAAAGTCTAGACTTTTTCATATAATTATGCAAAGTAGAAAGAGTAAAACATGTGTTTCTCATATTAAGAATGATCTGGGTCAATGGACCTCTGATGCTCAGGAAATTAAGGATATTTTTATTAATGACTTCATCAAGAGATTCAAATCTGACGTTGATCCCAGTCGTAACTTGGGTCTTGATATATCTCCTAGATTAACTGATGAAGATAATCTTATGTTAACGAAGGATGTAACTGATGAAGAAATTGAATTGGCTGTTTTCCAACAAGATAAATACAAAGCCCCGGGTCCGGACGACTTCAGTATCGGTTTTTATCAAGCCTACTGGAGCATTATTAAAAAAGATGTTTGTGAGGCTGTCAAATCCTTTTTCAGAGAGGGTAAGCTGCTAAAGCAAATTAATCACTCTCTTATCACACTTATTCTTAAAGTTGAGGAACCCTCAACCCCGTCCCAATTTCGCCCTATCAGTCTTTGTAACAGTCTTTATAAAATTATCTTGAAAATCCTGGCGAATAGATTAAGACTTATTCTTGACAAAATTATTGACCCTGTCCAGTCAGCTTTCATCCCTGGCAAATCCATTCATGATAACATTCTTGTTGCTCATGAATTTATGCATAAATTTAATAACATGAATGGAAAGAAAGCCTGGGTTGCTCTAAAGTTGGATCTCGAGAAGGCTTTTGACAGAATGGAATGGTACTTCCTGCTTCAGGCCTTAAAAGAGCTTGGTTTCGCTGATAAGTGGATTAACTGGATTCGGGAATGCATTACTACTGTATCTTACTCTCTTATTATCAATAATGAAACTTGTGGGTTCTTCAAACCCTCTCGTGGTATTCTTCAAGGAGATCCTCTCTCCCCCTACCTCTTTATAATAGGTATGGAAGTCCTCACTTCCTATCTCCGAACGTTAACCTCGCTTCCGAATTCAGGGGTGGGCCTTAAGCTCTCACCCCAGTCTCAAGCCATCCCTTGTCTTCTTTTTAAAGATGACAGTCTGCTTTTTTGTAAAGCTACTGCTAACGCAACCACTCTTTTAAAACACTTTATATCCAGATTCAGCTTTCTCTCTGGCCAGCTGATCAACTTCAATAAGTCTTCTCTTATCTTCTCCAAAAATACCAACTCCCAAGACAAGCACCTGATTTCCAGTATCTTTAATATTCCTAGGCAAGATGGTCTAGGAAAATATCTGGGTTGTCCGCTTTTTAAAGGACGACCCTCCCACGGAACCTTCACTTACCTTATTAATAAATCTTATCAAAAACTTCAAGGGTGGAAAACTAAATTTATCTCAAAAGCTGGGCGTATCGCTTTAATTCAATCAAACCTTGAATCACTGCCGGCGCATACCATGCAATGTTTCAAGCTCCCTACCTCCACTGCTTCCAAAATCGACTCCATCAGTCATAACTTCTTTTGGAAGGATTTGAATTCGAATAAGGGTCTTGCTCTTGTTTCTTGGGACAAGGTTTGCATGCCTAAAAAATACGGGGGGCTCGGGCTCCGTAAAACTGGGGCGGTTAATAGTGTCTTCCTGAGCAAACTTTCCTGGCACTACCTGTTTGGTTCAGGTATTTGGGTTGACTTAATGCGTCTTAAATATCCCCTTGATACTAATTTCTTTGATCGCAAAGTCAAAAATAATGATTCCTGGGCCTGGAAAGCCATTCTAAAAAATAGAGACTGTTTTAAGAAAGGTTTGAGATGGTCGGTTGGTGATGGGAATAATATAAAGTTCTGGACGGATAATTGGTGTCATTCTACTAATCTGCTCTCTCTGAATCCAAACATTGATCCCAACAACGTTAATTTGGATCTTAAAGTTTCTGAAGTTATCATCAGGACAAACAGTGGTAAGTTTACTTCACATACTGGTTAACGATCAATCTATTCGACTCATTCGTGATATCCCTATCCCGGATAATGATGTTAAAGATCACTGTTGTTGGGGCATTTCGAGTAATGGCTCTTTTACCACTAAATCTGCCACTTGGCTTGCCCATGGCCTTTCAGTTGATGCTCAACCTTGGAAATACCGGTGGATTTGGCAATTAGACATCCAGCCTAAGTTGAAAGTCTTCTTATGGCTACTTTGCAGAAATTCTCTTCCCACTAATAACACGCTTTTAAAGCGGGGGTGTGTCATCACCCCGTTTCGTCCACGCTGTTCCTGCAATATTGAGGATCAAGATCACATCTTTCTGCACTGCGCTCAAGCCAAAAATGCTTGGAAACTTGCTTGTGAGCAGTCTTGGCATCCCTATCTTCCACGATCTCATACAGATATTCTTAGCCTTCTTAATCATTACAAGCATGATCGGAGTCGAAATCATTTGGAGCAGTTTGTCACATTCCTTTGGAGCGTCTGGAAAGTAAGGAATGCTCTCATGTTTCAAGGAATCAAGGCACATCCCAATGGCATTCTCATCTGTGCTAAAAAGACTGTCTCTGAAGAGAGGTCCCGATTCAAACTTGACAACCTTCATGCTGGGCTGATTTCGGACAGTCAGGGTTCCCGCAAGCGCCCTTCTTCTTCGTGGATTTCCTGGTCTCCCCCGCCTATTGGAACATTCAAGCTCAACTTCGATGGTGCCAAATCCCCTCAAGGTGCTGCTGGAGGCTTTATCATTCGTGGCTGGGCCGGTAACTTCATCTTGGGTGGCTCCTTTAACTTGGGCCAGTTTTCCATCCTGGTGACAGAAGCCACTGCTTTACGTAACAGTCTTCGGGAGGCTATCCGTCTTGGTCCGAACAACCTTGTTATTGAAGGAGATAATAAAATCGTCGTCGACGCTCTCAAAGGTCTTTGTGATACTCCTTGGACCATACATCAAATTCTACCTTGCTGAATGCTCCTATTTCAAGATAACTCACGTTTTTCGCGAAGCTAATAGGGCGGTGGACTAGCTCGCTAAAGCTGGTCTTAACATCGAGGGTATTTATTTCTGGAATCATAGTGAATCTACCGGGTTGAATTGTATCTTGCATGAAGATAGGCTAGGTTTGTCTCTTGAAAGAAGAGTTGCCTAACTGTTTTGCTTACCGTTATTAAAAAAAATATGAATTGATGTTTTTGCCCTTAATATTAATTCATATGGAATTTAAACCTCAACCATTTCTCTACTTTATTTCTTCGAAAACTCAACCCGTCCCCATTCTGAAAAGGAAAAGGGCATTTAAGTCATTTCCTTCTCAATGTTAGGGGCAACATGGTTCATTTATATAGTCATATAGGGATAGTTTGGTATTTTTTACATTTTCGATAAGAAGTAACCAGATTCAGCCACCAAAAATTATTTTCACTAAATGTCAGGTAAGGTAAAAATTATTTCACAAATGTCGGGTGTGCAAAAATTATTACCATAAATACCCCCTCATAATTGGTTGCCCATCTTTTGATCAAATTGCACTTTTGAAAAGCTTTAATAGAAAAATGGATTTTTTTTAACTTTAGAATTATTGACAATAATTTATTGAACCTTTTTATATAAATATATTGAATTTTGGGGATATTGGACAACAATGCACCTGGAATGACTTCAGTGGCGGTCCTCGTGGCTGGCTCAGAAAATGGAGTGGAAAAAAGTTAAAAAAAATTTGCCATGTAAGAAAGGCATATAAGTAGGATGTAATGTATTTTTTCTATAAAAAAAAAGAAGAAGAAAAACAACTCAAAGTAGGTGGAGTGTTACCGTCGCGTGATGGAAATGAATATTAGCTTGAGTGAATGAATGGATTCGATAATCAACACGAACAATAGCCTTGAACACCCAAAGGTTGGACATGACTTTGAGCAAGGAGAACCACAACTCTAGGTCTAACACCCCACCATGA
The DNA here is from genome assembly GCA_029582165.1 of Portulaca oleracea. NCBI lineage: Eukaryota > Viridiplantae > Streptophyta > Magnoliopsida > Caryophyllales > Portulacaceae > Portulaca > Portulaca oleracea. Next base: position 20,731,765 of record CM055890.1, read on the forward strand.
TTATCTAGGATAATCCACCAATAATCACTAAAGGAATGACTTGAATCACCACCAAAATTGATTAGATAAAGATAACAAGGTTTGAGAGAAACAATGGGAAAACCCTTACAAATGCAAAAGCATCACAAACTTAGTCTGAATAATCTGCCAAAACAAGCTAAGGGGAGGGGTATTTATACTAAAGGGGAAAATTAAAACGAAACACAGCGTTTAATAGAAAACACGCGCAGGATTCAACGACCGTCGCGGGCGCTACAAGGCAACTGACGCAGCAGCAGCAACTGGCAATAGGGGGTCGCGGGTGCGGCAACCTCCTGCCCAAATATCAACTCCTCTTCCAGTGTTGTCGTGGGTATTACGGCGGAGGTCGTGGGCGCGACCTTCTGGCAGTTTTTCCTGCCGACTTCAAACTAGCATAACTTTTTCACCCAAACTTCGTTTTAGGCCCATAAGGTATCGATGGAAAGCTCTCGATGTGTACTTTAAGCTCCCAAAATTTGAAATCTATCCGAGTTGTATTGAAAAAATTATGATCGAAAGAGTGACGGCACGACCAATTCCTCAACCTACGTTGACCCTTTTCCGCTTATTTTTTCCGAAAGACTTCGAACCCTTTCAAAGGCTTGAAGTAGGTCCTGTTAAGGACTTGTAGCTCCACTCCCGTGGTCCTGGGTCCTATTTGAAGTGGATACCACACCCAACACCGCTCAAATCATGTCTCCAGGGTCCCGGGTCCACCTTAAAGTGTACTCCACACCCGACCTTGAAGTTGTTTTCATCGTGTTTCATGGAAGGGGTGCGGGACGGTTTTGCGAGTACAAAACTCGAAGTTTGGATCCTCGCCCGATACGCTCCAGTAGGACTGTCTGTGTGTCAACCATCACCGGATTGTTCCAGGTGCATTATTGTCCAATACCCTCAAAGTTCAGTGTATTAGAGTCCAGAAAAAAGTTCAATGCATTATTGTCCAATTACCTAAAGTTTAGTGTATTATCTTTCAAAAATCCTAGAAAAACGCATACGAAAAGAAGATATAATTGATGATCCTCTTTTAAAGTCTATGCATTATTGTTAGGTTTGGTCAATTTACAGGTTTGATATTTTAAAAGTAACTTCATTGTTTTAACTTTGTTTCATTTTGGAGGTTGTGCATTTTGTCCGTGTTTGCTGCTTTTTTATTTGTTGTTTTTTATTATTGTCTAGTTACAGATCTATATAGCACTTGAAATGTAAACCTTTTTCAGTCTTTTAAAACTTTGAATAATAAAAAAAATAGAACCCCGAACACTCAAACGGGCTAATTTTATATTTTAGATAATGTTGTTTTTATTTGAACAAGAATGAGGAAGGTAAACGATGTTGGATAAGTATCATAATTGGTGGGTTTTGGGTTGTTGAAGAATATGGGCATTTTCCGTTTTCATTTCAAACTACTTAAATATTGGGTTTCATCATGTTTTGGATCTTAGGTTTTTGGTTTCATCTTTATTTGTTGCGAATTAGGGATGGCAATGGGGCAGGAAATCCCCGAACCCGTCGGGGTCCCGCCCCGCTCTAGGGAAAAATCCCCGCCCCCATTGGGGATGGGGACGAGGACGGGGACGGGGACGGGGACGATTTTCCAAAATCCGCTCGGGGACGGGGCGGGGATGGGGACAAAATTTTCCCCATCCCCGTCCCCATTTTCCCCGCCGGGGTGAATGCCCCGTCCCCATCCCCGAATCCCCATCCCTGAAAATGTTAAAATTACCAAATAACATTTATCCAAATTTAATATATATATTAATGGGAAGGACAAAGTAAGTAGTAATTTTCCAATTTATTCTCACTTGTTGATGTATTATTATTTGATTTTGATGTATTATTACTTGAACAAGTTAAAATACGTTGTATTTTGAACATGTTAAAAACCGGGTTCGATTTAAAACCGGATTCGATTAAAATTTAGTTAAATTTAGGATAGTTTTAAAAAATCCCCGTTGGATCCCCGTTGGGGATGGGGAATCTGCGGGGATGGGGATGGGGCAAGAATCATTCCCCGAAGCGGGGATGGGGACGGGGATGGGGACGGGGATGGGGATGAGTTTTGGGAGCGGGGATGGGGACGGGAGTATACTCCCCCATCCCCGATCCGCCCGTTGCCATCCCTATGTCATAGTTTTGGATCAAGAATTCATGGTTAGAATGTTGATTCATAGACTTTTGTCTCCTCATTCTTTGTTGCATGTATGTATGTTCTATATTACATCAATGGGAAGTTCTTTCAGCTAAACTAGTGCAAAAAAAATTACAAAGATGGGCATCCAATACCCAATAGTTGTTGATTGAAGAAAACAAAAGAGGAGAGGAAAAGGTACAAAGATAAAGATGGAGAGACATATACTTGTAATTATGATTCGCTACCAACCCTCTTGCTAATGGTCTTAGTGGTTCATCGTCTATGGTTTGAGATGCATAGTCAGGTAGGCTAAGGTCAGTTAGACATTTTGTCGAATAATTAGTGGGCACCAAAGAAAACCATGGCAATAACAAAAGCAAATGAGTGACAAATAGCTTCAAGCATAACAAAATTGAACAACACAAATTCAACATAGAGGAAGCCTTGAAGTCAACTTAGAGAAAACTTTACTCGAATAGACTCATTTGCTCTTGCCATAAAATGAAAGAATCATGGTACCTAATCCAATTTGATGGACAAATATGCAAATTTAGAATCTATGCCTCTTATATATGTTTCATGGAAATGGAGGAAAATTGGAAACAAGAAATGAACAAGTGATGAATAGTAAAAGCATTCATAATAGAAATTGACGGTGTTGTTTGACTTTAGGTAAAAATCACTAGTTCCGGCAACTAGAGATTACCAATGGAGTGGGCACAAACAGCATGACAAATAGATACAACCTATTGCATTTCATTAAAAATCACTTCACTTAATCAAAGTAGAGTCGGAAAACGACTTAATAAATGCCTAAAACAAAAAGCATCGAGCTAAGTAAGAGAACAAATTAAGTAGCACAAGGAAAGCTCGAACCCCAAGGAATAGCTAGAGATAGAGTCTCAAGTGAGAATGAATGGATAAGGGAGCGGGAAATGTAGAGAGGGTAAAGAAGGGGTGAGCAATTTCTTTGGGACAACTAATGTTAGTAGAAGTCCAATTTTACACGTGTACTATAATGTTGATCCGGGAGGGTCGCGCTAATATTGTGCATTTTTCTACTATGGACTAACCTAGGAATTTCCAAGGGCCTCAAGGTTTGTTGGTCCCAAAAGTTAAAAGGAAAAGCGGTGGATCCGGCTAATTTTCAATCTCATAAACTTGGAAAGTACCCACATGGAGGAAAGGAAGAAGTCAAGAGGGTCGAGTTTAAGCCAAGGGGCATTTTGATAATTTCACAAGGGTCAAACTCGGGCCTATGGAACATCAAGGAGGAGTATGGGAGAAACTGGGACCAAAGGATTGAAATGGAATTAAGAAAGACCGAAGAAGGAAAAAGAAAAGGGGGAAGAAAGTGAGCAAAATTGGGTACGAGAAAAATATATATCTTCACTCTTTTGATCATAACTCCTTCAATACAACTTCGATGACCAACATATTCGGCGAGCTTATGGTACACACTGATAGCTTTCTATCAATATATAATAAGTCCAAATCAAAGTTAAAATGAAGAAGTTATGTGCGTTGGAAGTCGGCAGACACCGACAAGCGTTGGCTGCGCCTGCCTTGTTTTCTCCACCCCACCTCCCTGGTTGAGGTGCTTGCCACATCTCAGCCTTTTGTTTTCAGCAGATGTGCAAATTTCCCTCCACTTCCTATATATTTGTGTGCCCTTCATTTTAGATCTAGTTTTTGAACATTGGGATTTAGATTTAGCCACTTGAAGAACACTTTGTGAGTTTTAGGGTATTTGAAACCCTTGTAATTAATATTAATCCTTGGTAGATTAATTAGCCAGTTTCCCTTTATTGATGTGAGTTGGTGTGTTTTCTTCCAATCTCTTGAGTAAAAATTCTTGGAGTTTCAAGTGTGGGTGCTAGTGGTGAATCCTTGCAACCTTCTTGAGGTTCTTAGGCTAATTGGAGTGTTTACTCTTTAATTAGTCATATCTATTTGTTATTATTGTTCTTGTGCTGATTTTCATCATTAATCTCCAAAAACCCTAAAAATAGTTATAGTTTTATGAGTTTTAAATTGAGGTTTTCTCAAACTTTAAGTAGTTAGTGGATCCTTGGCCTCCTATATTTATCCATTCAAAGGATCTCCGAGTTTCAAAGATTAAATGTCCCCAATTTAATTACTCATAAAACTTATTCTAATTGAGGGGGACAAGTTGTATAATTCTTGATTTAGATTAGGGAGCTTTACCACCACCATCCAAGAAAGGACAAAGCTTCTCTGAAAATGTACTACAACACTACGAGAGTAACTTACTCGTCCTATCACATTCATAACATACATTACAACATATCAAGTCAAGTACTCAAAATGCATATTCAAATCCATATTTCGTATTACATTAACATAAGTAGCACTAGATGCGTTCCTCATTTTAATTAAGAGATCTTAATTCTTGCAAAATCACTGTGAGCATTTAGCACACAGGTCAACGAGTATAAACTACGTGTTATTTCTTGACTCCCTCTGACTTACTGTAGAAGTTATTCATTGATCCTGAACCTAAAATAAGAACACAAAATGTTTTTGAAAAATGAGTTGAAACCCAGTATACTGAATTACCCTTAAATTGTAAATAGAGTTGGTTAACTTGTTTTAGTGAGCAAGCACAATTCAATTCATTTTATTTCGCAAAGGGGGATAGAATATATGTAAAATTGTGTGTTGGTTATTGTTTGAAATAGAAACCCGATATCAATGTGCTCACATTGATATGTTACAATCATGGAGTAAGGTACACAACTCCCATGCTGATCAGGAAGCTGAGTTGAAGATATCCAGGCGAAATTGATAGGTCGAAGCCTTAGGAAGCTATAACTAGTAGGTCCACTTAATTAAATGCAGAACATGCTTTGGAATTGATACAATAAATGATCTATATTGTGAATTTTGATTGTCACAAAAGCATGTCAAATTTTGAAAGTTACAGGCAATAAACATATTTGAATCGAATATTGTTTAATCTTAAGTAGAGCATATTCGATGCTCGTAGATAGAGTGGTTTTGCTTGTTGTAACTATTATATCATAGTTACTTGTTATGTTTTTATGTTTTGTAGGTGTGATAGAGAATAATAAAAATTTAAGTCAGAGAAAGCAAAATTAGGTGTGTATTGATGCTTCCCGAAGTCTCAAGACTGAAGTTGGAACTCCTCAAATACTACAGAGTGAGATCGAGACTACATGGTGGAAAAAACCAAGTTAGGGGGGGATCAATGCATTGGCACGACCATGCCATAAGGTTCGCAAAACCGTACCAAAGACGGAGGAAGAAATGGAAAAAGTCGAACCTGGGCACTCTCGCACCAAAGGTTGGTCGCAACTGCGAGATAAGTGGCACGCTCATGCCTATACTTAGCATACCCATGCCAGACACTGAGCAAAAAGAGAAGAAAATATTGCGACTTGGCACTCCCGTGACATTAGCTAGCCATGCCTATGCTAAGTAGGTTGTCGTGTCGACGTAAACACGACACACCCACGACAGACAGGTTTTCAATCGTTGTTTGTATTACTTAAATGATGCGTTTTGGATTTGATTATTTTCCTACATATACTATTGTAAAACGACGTTAGCACTTATTAGCAATTATTATTCAGTTTTTAGGGTTTACTTCATAGTTTTCTTGAGTTTTCTTAGTTTTTCACATTCGTGTAACGATATTCTCATTGAAACTAATACAAGTTCAAGTTTTTATTTAATCCCCCATTCTCTTTACGCTCTTCTAGTTATATTGTCTTGGTTATTTGAAATTTCATGCTCTTGATAGTAGTCTAAAACTCAATTCCGATTTTTAGTGAAAGAGGAGGATTAAGGTTCCTCGAGTTCTCTGGTCAAGTGAGGATTCGAGCAGTCTGAGTAATCCGAATCACGCTTTTGGTCGTAAGATTTCATTATTCAAATGCTTGGAGAGGTAGAGTGAAGAGAAGACAACATGTATACTTGTTTCATTTTACGTTTATTCAATATTCTAATAGTAGTAATTGTTGGTGCACTTGTTTAATTACTTATTAGTTTAGTTGAATTTTAATGCTGCAATTTTTCATGTTAAATTCTATTTTCGTAGCTAGATTAAGTTGGTTGTTACTATTTTATTTACTGCTTTGGACCTTAAAAACCTTATTAAACTGATGCCTTATTTACCTAAACAAGATCCTTATGGACACGACAACTCTACTCAAACCCCGAATCTACCTTGAACAATGGCGTCATTGTTAGGGATGGCGTTATTAAGTTTATTAGGATATTGGTTTGTGTGAATAGTTTTATTGCTTTCTTAAGATTATAAAAAAATTAAAAAAATGATAAATCAAGAAAAGGACAAAAAATGAGACAACTTGAGTTGTGGGTTCATAGTCTGAATAGTAATAGACTGGTTAGAAAAGAGGAAACCCCTGTTGATCCCCCTCTAGATATGACTGGAGGAGAACGTAGAGTGACCCTTAATGACCAACTATACCCTTCATACGATCTACCCCTGTGGAGCGTGGCGCGGTGGGGGAATTGATGATTCTCGCTTGAGTTTTTACTTTTGATGATTCAATCGAACAAAACTTGAACAATAGAGGAAGGATATGACCTTGAGCTAGGTAATCCACAACTCTAGGCCTCACACCCCACCATGACTATCATAGGTAATCCACTAGATAATCAATAAAGGAATGACTAGAAACACCACCAAAAGATTGGATAAAGTAATCTAAATTTTGGGAGAAAACTTAGGGAGAAACCCTAACAATGCATTAGCATATCATTCATAAACATCAAAAACTGCTTTGGAAATTGTGCTAAACAAGTATTTATACTAATTAAAGAAAATAAACAAAACTCAGCGTTTTAAGCCAAAGAAAACACGCCAAATCAGTTTCGTCACGGGCGTGACGCCGGTTGGTCGCGGGCGTGACGAATTTCTGTCCCAATTTCCCCAAAATGCCGAGCGTGGTCACGGGCGCTACGACGGGTCGTCACGGGCGTGACGATCTGGGCAGTTTTTCTGCCGACTTCAAACACGCATAACTTCTTCATCCGAACTCCGTTTTAAGCCCGTAAAATATCGTTGGAAAGCTCTCGGTGTGTACTTTAAGCTCCCAAAATTTGAGCCCCATCGGAGTTGTATTGAAGGAGTTATGACCCAAAGTGTGAAGGCACGCGTATTTCGAACCTTTAATCCCCATTATTACCTTGTGTTTATTTACCCGGCTCACAACCGAACCACGATGCCAGATATTCATGATATCTCGAGATGATCCATCATCCCATTGTCCCTCATGATTATCGACAAGTCTCGAATCTCTTCCCGACCATTCGAAACATCCGTGGAGAAGTTTGGACCCCGACAATGGACGTCTCGCATTAGCCAAGCTAAATTGACGCTCACCACTCCGCTCTTTTTGAAGGTATAACAATTCTTGAGAACAAGCGGGTGAACATACTTAGCAAGGTGTTGCCGGTTAGCTCCTCTATCCATGTTCTCGTCGAAATCCTCGATATAAGCATCACAAGAGAGTGCAACTACCGATGCTTGCTGAACCGTTGGCTTAACCTCGAACGTGAAAGCTTGGACCCGGTCCCGACACGGTCCATACTCCCCCTCTTGAAGAATAGTTGCCCTCAACTCTTGGGCGTAAAAATCAATGCATCCCCCATGACTTTGTATTCCATTGGAGAGATTTCCTATAAACCCAAGCATGGCTACAGTAAGAACTCCTCCTTTTTTGAATGAGTAGCGATTTTTAAAGATGGCCGGGGTTGTCTCTTCTTCATGGTAGCTTCTTCTTTTAATCCTAGCATTAATTATCTTGTTGAACACAACAAGATATTTATCACAAGAAAGATTGATGTTGAGGTAATCATAATGGACCTTACTTTCAATCAATCTTGGCTCAAGGACTGCCTTGCTAGGTTGATAGTGCATGACCTCCTCTTGTGGAAGCTCTTGAATTAGCGCCTCCTCCTTTAAGAACTCTCCTTGGATCTCTTCAAGCTCAATGAGCTCTCCTTCACTTGCCATGAGATGGACTTCTTCCATCACCTTTTGTTCTTTCTTTTCTCAACCTCCTCAAACTTTTCAAGTGGGGAAGGAAGGTTTTGCTCATCAACTTCCTTCTTCATACCACATGTTTGCTCTTCCACACCAAAGGATTCTTCAATTCAAGCCATAACCATAGCCATTTTCGGGCATTGCAAAGCATCGTGTCCCACACGCCGACATTTGACACACTTCCGGGACGTGACGGTCGTTAGTGGGGAATAGTAGAATAGCTCCTTAATAGAGTCCCGTAGACGATGGCGTCGAAGCGAATCTCTATCATCGTCACTCGACTCGTAGGAGGGAGGAGGACGAATAGGGATACGAGTGGACCTCCTTTGTTTGTCTCGGGGTTGTCTTTGATACTCTTGGGCTAGGTTGTTCACTTGGACCTTAAGGTTGTCAAGAGTCTGCTCGATAGTGGAGAATCGGTTCTCGTAGGCGGAGAGTCGGTCCTCGTAGGCGGAGATTCGATTCTCGACAGCTTGAACTCGAGGACTTCGGCATCGGCTTGATTCCTTTCGATTGGAATTATCTTCATCGTCCATATCGAAGGAAGGGTGAAGGACGGATTGTGTTTGGGATAATTTGTGGAGTTTGGGGGTTTTCTTGTAGTTGGCTTGTGTTTGGCTAAGGGTTCTTTGTGTTTTTCTCACTTGGGCGTTTTATCGAACACCTTGTATGCACAAATTTTCAACTCTTCCTCAAAGCTCCAATATGCACCAAAATCAACAAACACAATAGCAATAACAACTTCTCCAACACACTTGGAGGCACAAGGGATGGGGAACACCAATATTCAATCAAATCCAACAATAGACAACTCTACTTGCAAGAACAAAAATGAAAATTCAAGCTAGAACAAACCGTAAGTGGACCGGATGGGAATAGCTCTGATACCAACTGGAGCGTGGCGCGGTGGGGGAATTGATTAGTTCTGGCTTGAGTTGTTGTTGTAGAAGAGAGGAGAGCAATCTAGAACACCAAATGGGATTGGATATGACCTTGGATAAAGGTAGTCCACCACCAAAGCCTAACACTCCACCATGACCATCATAAAGGAAACATCCACCAAATGATCAATAAAGGAATGACTAGAAACACCACCAAAAGATTGGATAAAGTAATCTAGATTTTGGGAGAAAACTTAGGGAGAAACCTTAACAATGCATTAGCATATCATTCATAAACATCAAAAACTGCTTTGGAAATTGTGCTAAACAAGTATTTATACTAATTAAAGAAAATAAACAAAACTCAGCGTTTTAAGCCAAAGAAAACACGCCAAATCAGTTTCGTCACGGACGTGACGAATTTCGGTCCCAATTTCCCCAAAATGCCGAGCGTGGTCACGGGCGCTACGACGGGTCGTCACGGGCGTGACGATCTGGGCAGTTTTTCTGCCGACTTCAAACACGCATAACTTCTTCATCCGGACTCCGTTTTAAGCCCGTAAGATATCGTTGGAAAGCTCTCGGTGTGTACTTTAAGCTCCCAAAATTTGAGCCCCATCGGAGTTGTATTGAAGGAGTTATGACCTAAAGTGTGAAGGCACGCGTATTTCGAACCTTTGATCGCCATTATTACCTTGTGTTTATTCACCCGGCTCACAACCGAACCACGATGCCAGATATTCATGACATCTCGAGATGATCCATCATCCCATTGTCCCTCATGATTATCGACAAGTCTCGAATCTCTTCCCGACCATTCAAAACATCCGTGGAGAAGTTTGGACCCTGACAATGGATGTCTCGCATTAGCCAAGCTAAATTGACGCTCACCACTCCGCTCTTTTTGAAGGTATAACGATTCTTGAGAACAAGCGGGTGAACATACTTAGCACGGTGTTGCCGGTTAGCTCCTCTATCCATGTTCTCATCGAAATCCCCGATATAAGCATCACAAGAGAGTGCAACTACCGATGCTTGCTGAACCGTTGGCTTAACCTCGAACGTGAAAGCTTGGACCCGGTCCCGACACGGTCCATACTCCCCCTCTTGAAGAAGAGTTGCCCTCAACTCTTGGGCGTAAAAATCAATGCATCCCCCATGACTTTGTATTCCAATGGAGAGATTTCCTATAAACCCAAGCATGGCTACACTAAGAACTCCTCCTTTTTTGAATTAGTAGCGATTTTTGAAGATGGCCGGGGTTGTCTCTTCTTCATGGTAGCTTCTTCTTTTAATCCTAGCATTAATTATCTTGTTGAACACAACAAGATATTTATCACAAGAAAGATTGATGTTGAGGTAATCATAATGGACCTTACTTTCAATCAATCTTGGCTCAAGGATTGCCTTCCTAGGTTGATAGTGCATGACCTCCTCTTGTGGAAGCTCTTGAATTGGCGCCTCCTCCTTTAAGAACTCTCCTTGGATCTCTTCAAGCTCAATGAGCTCTCCTTCACTTGCCATGAGATGGACTTCTTCCATCACCTCTTGTTCTTTCTTTTTCTCAACCTCCTCAAACTTTTCAAGTGGGGAAGGAAGGTTTTGCTCATCAACTTCCTTCTTCATACCACATGTTTGCTCTTCCACACCAAAGGATTCTTCAATCCAAGCCATAACCATAGCCATTTTCGGGCATTGCAAAGCATCGTGTCCCACACGCCGACATTTGACACACTTCCGGGACGTGACGGTCGTTAGTGGGGAATAGTAGAATGGCTCCTCAATAGAGTCCCGTCGACGATGGCGTCGAAGCGAATCTCTATCATCGTCACTCGACTCGTAGGAGGGAGGAGGACGGATAGGGATACGAGTGGACCTCTTTTGTTCGTCTCGGGGTTGTCTTTGATACTCTTGGGCTAGGTTGTTCACTTGGTCCTTAAGGTTGTCAAGAGTCTGCTCGATAGTGGAGAATCGGTTCTCGTAGGCGGAGAGTCGGTCCTCGTAGGCGGAGATTCGATTCTCGACAGCTTGAACTCGAGGACTTCGGCATCGGCTTGATTCCTTTCGATTGGAATTATCTTCATCGTCCATATCGAAGGAAGGGTGAAGGACGGATTGTGTTTGGGATAATTTGTGGAGTTTGGGGGTTTTCTTGTAGTTGGCTTGTGTTTGGCTAAGGGTTCTTTGTGTTTTTCTCACTTGGGCGTTTTATCGAACACCTTGTATGCACAAATTTCCAACTCTTCCTCAAAGCTCCAATATGCACCAAAATCAACAAACACAATAGCAATAACAACTTCTCCAACACACTTGGAGGCACAAGGGATGGGAAACACCAATATTCAATCAAATCAACCAATAGACAACTCTACTTGCAAGAACAAAAATGAAAACTCAAGCTAGAACAAACCGTAAGTGGAGCGGATGGGAATAGCTCTGATACCAACTGGAGCGTGGCGCGGTGGGGGAATTGATTAGTTCTGGCTTGAGTTGTTGTTGTAGAAGAGAGGAGAGCAATCTAGAACACCAAATGGGATTGGATATAACCTTGGATAAAGGTAGTCCACCACCAAAGCCTAACACCCCACCATGACCATCATAAAGGAAACATCCACCAAATGATCAATAAAGGAATGACTAGAAACACCACCAAAAGATTGGATAAAGTAATCTAGATTTGGGGAGAAAACTTAGGGAAAAACCCTAACAATGCATTAGCATATCATTCATAAACATCAAAAACTGCTTTGGAAATTGTGCTAAACAAGTATTTATACTAATTAAAGAAAATAAACAAAACTCAGCGTTTTAAGCCAAAGAAAACACGCCAAATCAGTTTCGTCACGGGCATGACGTCGGTTGGTCGTGGGCGTGACGAATTTCTGTCCCAATTTCCCCAAAATGCCGAGCGTGGTCACGGGCGCTACGACGGGTCGTCACGGGCGTGACGATCTGGGCAGTTTTTCTGCCGACTTCAAACACGCATAACTTCTTCATCCGGACTCCGTTTTAAGCCCGTAAGATATCGTTGGAAAGCTCTCGATGTGTACTTTAAGCTCCCAAAATTTAAGCCCCATCGGAGTTGTATTGAAGGAGTTATGACCTAAAGTGTGAAGGCACGTGTATTTCGAACCTTTGATCGCCATTATTACCTTGTGTTTATTCACCCGGCTCACAACCGAACCACGATGCCAGATATTCATGACATCTCGAGATGTTCCATCATCCCATTGTCCCTCATGATTATCGACAAGTCTTGAATCTCTTCCCGACCATTCGAAACATCCGTGGAGAAGTTTGGACCCCGACAATGGACGTCTCGCATTAGCCAAGCTAAATTGACGCTCACCACTCCGCTCTTTTTGAAGGTATAACTATTTTTGAGAACAAGCGGGTGAACATACTTAGCACGGTGTTGCCGGTTAGCTCCTCTATCCATGTTCTCGTCGAAATCCCCGATATAAGCATCACAAGAGAGTGCAACTACCGATGCTTGCTGAACCGTTGGCTTAACTTGAACGTGAAAGCTTGGACCCGGTCCCGATACGGTCCACCCTGTAACACCCCATAATATTTTCTTATTATAACTTTTAATTATAAGCATTAGTCATCATCGGGAAAATTTCTATGAGATTACTTATGAAAACCCGGGCCCATGAAATAACGTAAAAGACTGGTACTATATGACAAGGGTCAAATAAGGTTACCTTTTAGTAATATTTATTCATACGACACGATAATTATGCCAAGATATACATACATTTGTGATTCAAAAATTATGAAGCGCATAAATTTTTTAAAAATGGATTTTTTTTTGGGAAATTTTATCTACCAAAGAAAGTTGTATGTTTTTAATTAGCAAAATTTTTTGTATTAATCCCCTAATGTGATGCCACCTAAGAGAAAAAGAATACAAGAAAATTCAGCTCATTACCCATTAAAATGATTAAAGGAAATTAGTTTGTGTTAGTAGAGTTGTAGGGGAACATCTAGGTGTAGAATATCAATTAAAAACATAACTAAAACCACTCATCCTCACCACTACCCACAAGATTGCATCCCACAATTTTAGTTTCTACGAGAATGCAACTACCAAGGAGGGTCATCATTGCTCTACACTTAGCCCCCTACTTTGCCTACTAAATCTTCACGATATTTTGCTTACTCATACACTCAAAATCCACTCAAATCTTTCACTTTCTCTCTCCAGCAGGTGAATTCCCCTCCTCACCACTAATATATTAAGCTTCATTCACTTCAAATCAGTCCAAGACATCTCTACCCCAATATTATCCTCAAACACCAAAAAGAGTCCCATTAAAGTAGAGTAAAGGAGTTAAAAATGAGGTTTTTGTTCTCAAGCATTCAAGGAATCTCTTCCATCCACTCTATTCACTCTCAAAGGTGTCTTTTTCTTTCAAAGTTTTCAGCCTTGCATGATAGATTACATAAACAAGAACAAGAGTTGATCTAAAAACCGGTAAATAGCTAAAAACCATTTAAAATGACACCCTTTTTCTCTAAATACGAACTTTATGTTTTTACTCTTGTTTTAGGTGTTAAAATGGTCTTAAAAACTTGAAAAAAATGTTCATTAAAAGCCTCATGAGATTCAGCCACCATGGATGTTCATAAGATGAGTTTTTCTTGCTTAAACAACCAAGTTTCCGGGTTTTTCGAACTCTAAATAACACCAAGATAAATCATATTTTGGAAAAACTTTCAACATGAAAGTTGTAGGTTTAGATGTCTAGAAACCCATTGAAAATTTTGTTTTTCAAAAAAAATATAAGGGCAGTGAGTTATAGAGCAAAAAATAGATCCTTTCCAGATTCGCGTCTATTCTGACATAGGTTCGGATTTTGTAAAAACTTTATTAATTGGTAACTCTTAAAAATAAATAAAAATATGAGGTTAAACTAGACTCATAAACAGAACGTTTCCAAGTGGAATGAACTTCAAGGCCTTTGTATAGAGGGAGAACGAAAATAAACAATACCGGGCAAAAAACTGATTTTTTTGCCCCAAAACAATTTTTGCCTCGATTCTGGAAATGGAAGGTTTAGAGCTGATTTCTTCATGTTTTAGCTAGAAAACCACTAGTAAAAGAGTTATAAGACCAAAGAATTAATTACTTATTAAAAGTAGCTTTATTTGAAATTAAAAGTAAGTTGTCTTTTAATTACACCTTTGCTAGAACCCAAGCAAGAGGTAGAATCATTTCTTTAAAAATTCCAGCAGCTTAAAACAAGATAAAATTGGCTAAAATGAAAAGATAATCAAAGCTTTTTATCTAGGATTATGGTTCTAATGATAGTTAAATACTCTAATTTTCAGGATACCCAAAAACACCAAGGAAGTCAAGGTATGGAGATCTGGATTTTCAGCCCCAAATGGATGTGTGCTAACTGCCTAAGGGAGGGACATAAGGGCTGAAAATCATTATATTTATATAATGTTTATTTGGTTAATTACTTGCACTTGATGAGATTTATGTTCTATGTATTCATGATGTATGTGAAGTATGATATTACAAGTTGATGATACTAACTTATGCTAACAAGTCAATGATAAAGTATTTTTATGAAATCAAGTAATATTATTCCATCTTTTATGTGATAACCTTGATGTTACCATGGTTATATGACAAAGAGATACATGATTCTAAGTTTTATGATACTACTTATAATGCTACTTTATGATACTTATGATTTAAGGTTATGATGCTACTTATGATTTAAGTCTATGATGCTACTTTATGATGCCACCACAAGATGTTAAGCTATTATGATAAGTTCTATGGAGATGCTCATGGTACTAACTAACGATTAAGGTTATAATACATGTTCTATGTGTTCTTTGCATCATTTAGCATTTCATGCATTCATGGCATGTAGTAAGATGATCTTGAATCATCTTTAGTAAGTCCCCTTGGGTATATGGTTCTTTAAGTCTTACCGGGTAAGAGAGATAGTCTATAAGACACATTCATTTTATGGTCTTTCTATGGTTCTTTTATGGTCCTTTTATGAGCTCTCTATGGATCTTCTATGATCTTTTTATGGCCCTTTTATGATCTTTCTATGGTTCTTTTATGATCCTTCTATGGTTCCTCAATGATCTTTCTATGGTTCTTATATGGTTCTTCTATGGTTCCTTTATGGAACTTCTATGGTTCTTTTTTTACTCTCCAAGTCCCATGGGCAGTATGACAAAGTATGATAAGTGGTACCACTAAGTCCCGTAGGCATCATGGTTTATGGTATGAGGATCCTCACTATGAAATCCTATAGAGGCGTCATGGACGTCCAAGTGCTTGGCCAAGCCATTTTATGAGCATTAGGCATCTAGGTCATGGAGAATATGCGCACAAGGATTGTAATATTGTATATATGCATGTTTATGTATGTACATATATTAATGATGATGTATGTTTATGTATGGTTAAGTTTATGTATATAAATATTTATATATGGTTATGTTTATGTGTATGTATGTTTAGACACGTTTAGGTATGTATATGTATGTTCATGTATGGTTGTGTAAGTATATATATGGTTAGGTATGTTATAATCTCCATACTTAACATCGGCTAATCCATGTTTATGTCCCCCTCTTATGACCAATCCATCTAAGAAGGCATGATGTTGGGAGATCTTCAAAGGAAAAGGAGGCATGGAGGCCAAGGCATGATGATGGGAACCAAGGGCTTACTTCAAGAAGACATGAATAAAGACTTAATGATGGAGACCATCATGAAGAGCAACCAGCAGCAGCAGCTTCATCAGCAAAGGAGGCATCTATAAGAGCTTCACCAGCACTTTCAGCAGCAGCACAAGGAGAAGACCATGCAGATTTACCAAACTCAACAGCTAAGGAAGCATTTCCAGAAGAAACAGCAGGCTTCCAAATCCCAGCACAGACAGCAGGCTATTCAGCATGTTTCTCAACAGTTCAGATACCCAACAGGTGGTTTACAGCATCACCAACAACCACCAATCCATCCACAGCATCCATCTAGGCTTGCTATACACTTGTTAAGAAAGTCCTGGCACCCACAGCCATTCAGCCCAGCAGCATTGGTCATCCAGACCAACCCCAGTTCCCAACAGCAACAGTCCAAGCAGCAGTCTTTCTCAATGTCATATCTATTGATTAAGGAAGATTCAGCCAAGGTTCCCAAGGAGTTTTTTGTTCCTTGTCATGCCATTTTCAAGTCCAAGCCAAGTCCCAGCATGATCGAGCATGGCAACAGTAAGATTCAGATGCCAGAATAAGCAGTCCCAACAGGGTTGCTTGTTATCAATTTTTGCAGAACCTCAGTTCTGAGGCTATACGTTTTGTTATTTGTCCCTAAGGGTTATTTTGGTCTTTCTAGCCTAATATTAATCTGTTGAGATTATTTCCAGGTTAGTAGTTGCGCGAGAATTACCTCAGTAACATCTAATTTTACCCCCTTGGGCAGGAAAGCCTCCCATTGATTCATTTTGCAACCATTTGGCAAATTGGTCCAATCAGGATTTAGCTAGCACTTTCTTTTATTTTCTAAGCAAATGTAATCCGAATCATATTAGATAGATTAGATGTAATCAGTTGTATTTATTTTAAGTTAGATTAAATAAGGGAGATTAGGCAGATTAGCTTATGTTAAGCAGCTGCTAATCAAACTGTTAGTTTCCTTTATATTCTGAAGTTTTCTATCAATGAAGGGCATCTCACTGTTCATTCAATAGCATTCTCGAGTGTCTTAGTACCTCTGTATGTTTGTGAGTATCAGATAACTCTCAATCCTTGGTGAAATCAGCTCCTGTCACTAGATTTTGGCAAGAATCCAGCAAGTGTCAGTTGTGCTTGATCATCCATGCTCTGGTGTGTCTGTAGGAGCATGAATGTGAGAGTCCTTTACCCTTGATTGCAACTGTGGTGTGTCTGTATCAGTTGTAAGCAAGTATATCCTTTTATTTCCTCATCGGTTTGTCATCTAGTCCAGCTAATTGTTTCTAATTAGCTATTGTTTGTTCAGTCAGTAGTTGTGTGTGTGTGAGTGTATGATGCATTCTAGTTCAATACTCTGATCTTTGTGAGCTAGCATACATCATCTTGGTATCAGAGCATTGTGTTCTGTCTTAGAGGAAGTTTGTTTCTAATCTTTCAGAATGTCGAGCAGCAGTAAGACACCCCAGGAGATAGCAGAGCAGGCTTTGAGAGAAAAGCATGAAATGGAAAGGCAAGTAAAGTATCTGAAAGATCAACTGAAGCATTATGTTTATTTGAAGCAAAAGCAGATTCAGGAAGATGAGCTTGAGAAAGAGCAAGGTTATGAAGAGGAGGAAGAAGCAGAGAATGTCTATGAGGAAGAGGAGGAGGAGGAGAATCCCTTTGGTGATTCTGGTTTCATAGGAGAAGTTGGTAGAGGGGTTCCAGCAAATAGAAGGTTCATTACGAGAAATTATAGAATGAGATGAGGTAGAGGAGGTCAGTATGATAGAAGAGGAAGTGATAGAGAAGACAGGGAGGATAGGGAAGAAAGAAGAGTGGAAAAATTAGACTTTAAGGTGGAGATACCTGAGTTTAAGGGAGATTTAGATGCTGAAGTTTTCTTAGACTGGTTGCAGATCATTGAGAGAGTGTTTGATCTTAAGGAGGTTTCTGATGAGAGTAAGGTTAAGCTTGTTGCTCTCAAACTGAGAGGACATGCTTCAACCTGGTGGAGTAATTTACAGAAAAGAAGAGTAGAAAAGCCTGGGAAAGATAAGATCAGAACTTGGGAGAAAATAAAAAAGAAGTTGAAAGAAAAATTTCTGCCTAAAACTACTTGCAGTCTAACTATACTAAATTTCAGCAGTTGAATCAGAGAGGAAAATCTGTGGAAGAGTACACTAAAGAGTTTGAGCATCTGTTGTGGAGGTGTGACTTAAGGGAGAATGATGTGTAGATCTTGGTGAAGTATTTGATGGGTCTGAATGACAGCATCAGGCATGTCGTGGAGCTTCAACCCTACTCCAGCTTAGAAGAATTGAGCTCTAAAGCTCACAAGGTGGAACAGCAAAGGAAGAGCAGGTTCAAGGAGTACCAAACCAAGCCTCAACCCAGAACCTACCCACAAAAACAGCCCTATTCTTACCAAAAGCCAGCCTACAATCCACCTCCTTGACCACAGTCCAACCCAGCTCCACAAAATAGACCCCCAATCCAAAAACCCCCACAAAATCAGCCACAAACCTATCCACAAAGACCCCCAGCTCCAGCAGGAAGGCCATTTAATGAAAGAAGATGTTTCAGTTGTCAAGGCCTGGGGCAGATTGCCTCAGAATGCCCAAACAAGAGAATGGTTACTCTTGCTAAGTACCAGGTAGCTTTGTTTATTGACTCTGAAAATGTGCAGGAAGAAGAACAGGTCTACGAAGAGCCTGAACATGATCCAATCTATGATGATGCCATAGAGGAGGGTCCAGATGAAGGGGAGTTGTTGGTAATCAGGAGAGTCTTGAGCAGTTCAGCAGTAGCAGAAGCAGAAGAGCAGAGGGAGAATATCTTTCATACAAGGTGCACTATAGAAGGAAAGGTGTGCTCTGTGATTATTGACAGTGGAAGCTGTACCAATGCAGCCTCCAGCACCATGGTGAAGAAGCTCAACTTGGCAACCAAGCCCCACCCAGCTCCATACACCATTCAGTGGCTCAGCTCAGGGAAAGGTATCTAAATTTCTGCTAGATGCCTTGTGAGTTTTTCAATTGGTCAATCATATAAAGATGAGGTCTGGTGTGATGTTTTGCCAATGGATGCATGCCATTTACTTTTGGGTCGACCTTGGTTATATGATAGATCTGTGAGTCATTGTGGTAGAGCTAATACCTACACCCTGACCCTAAACCACAGAAAGATCATTCTTACCCCCATGAAGCCCTCACAGTTAGCCAAAAAATCCAAGAGCCTATGTCTTGAACCTAGTCTTGATGTGTTGCTTTTATCAGATCAACATGAATATAGCACACAGAAGGACTTGATCCTTTTAGACCTTGAAGAACCCTCAGCCCCACAAAATGACCACCCTTTATTTTTACCTTTGCTCAGTGATTTCAGATGTATTTCGAGAAATGCCCGCAGTATGCCACCTAAAAGAGATATCCAACACAAAATTGATTTAGTGCCTGGATCAGTGTTGCCTAATAAGCCAACTTATAGGATGACACCAGCAGATACCAATGAGATACAAAGACAGGTGGATGAGTTGTTGGAAAAGGGAATGATTAGGGAGAGTTTAAGTCCATGTGCAGTCCCAGCCTTGTTAGTGCCTAAGAAAGATGGAAGCCAAAGAATGTGTATTGACTGTAGGGCCATTAACAAGATCACAATCAAGTATAGGTACCCTATACCTAGGCTTGAAGACTTGTTAGATGAGTTACATGGGTCAACAATCTTTTCTAAGATTGATTTGAGGAGTGGATACTACCAAATTAGGATCTATGAAGGAGATGAGTGGAAAACAGCTTTTAAAACCAAGGGAGGATTATTTGAATGGTTGGTCATGCCCTTTGGTTTGACTAATGCTCCATCTACATTCATGAGGCTCATGAATCAGGTCCTTAAACCACTCATAGGCAAGAGTGTTGTGGTGTACTTTGATGATATTCTTGTCTATAGTAGGTCTGAGCAAGAGCATGTCAAGCATTTGCAGGAGGTTTTATCTATTCTGAGCAGGGAGAAGTTATTTGACAACCTCAAGAAGTGTCACTTCTTTACAGCTCAAGTGAACTTCTTGGGATACATTGTCACAGCAGCAGGTATCCAGGTTGATGAGGAGAAGATCAAGGCAATTAGGGAGTGGCCTGTGCCCACTTCTATTAAACAAGTCGGGAGCTTCCATGGCCTAGCTTCATTTTACAGGAGATTTGTCAAGAATTTCAGCACCATTTTGGCCCCAATGACTGAAGTGGTGAAGGGAAAGTCCTTTATTTGGACAACAGTAGCCCAAAGAGCCTTTGAAGAAGTTAAGGAGAGGCTTACTTCAGCACTAGTTCTAGCATTGCCCAGCTTCAGCAAAGTTTTTGAGGTAGAATGTGATGCTTCAGGAGTTGGCATAGGAGCAGTATTGACCCAGGAGGGCAAGCTAGTTGCATATTTCAGTGAGAAGTTGAATGATGTAAAGAGAAAGTACAACACCTATGACAAAGAGTTATATGCCATCATTAGAGCTCTTCAACACTGGAGGCACTACCTTATTGGAGCAAAATTCATCCTACACAGTGATCATGAGGCCTTGAAGTTCATTCAAGGACAGCACAAGCTCAACACCAGGCATGTTGCTTGGGTAGAGTACATGCAGCAGTTTCACTTCATGATTCATCACAAGTCAGGAGTGCTAAACAAGGGATCAGATGCATTGAGTAGAAGGTATATGTTGCTTCATATACTTGATTCTAGAATTTTGGGTTTTGAGCATTTGAAAGCTTTGTATCAGGAGGATGGAGATTTTAAGCAGGTGTACCAGAAGTGCCAGCAGCAACTCCAGGATCTGTATCACATAGACCAGGGTTATTTGTTCAAAGGAAGCATATTGTGTGTCCCTAAGAGCAGTTTCACAGAGCTACTAATCTCAGAAGTCCATGGAGGGAGTTTAGCAGGGCATTTTGGAGTCGAGAAGACATTGTTGATGTTGAAAGAGCATTACAATTGGCCAAAAATGAGGAAAGATGTGGAGCATCTGTTGAAGAGGTGCAATATTTGTCAATTGGCTAAATTACACAACCTACCCCAAGGCCTGTATACCCCATTGCCAGTTCCCAGCAGCCCTTGGGAAGATGTCAACCTTGATTTTATTGTGGGTTTGCCAAAAACTCAGAGAGGGAAGGATTCAATCATGGTGGTGGTTGATAGATTTTCAAAGATGGCACATTTCATACCATGCCACACCACTTTTGATGCCACAAGAGTTGCTGAATTATTCTTCCAGGAGATTGTCAGGTTACATGGAGTGCCAAAGACAATGGTGTCTGACAGAGATACCAGGTTTTTGAGCCATTTCTAGGATACTTTATGGAAGAAATTGGGCACCCAGCTCAAGTATAGCACCACTTGCCACCCACATATTGATGGCCAGACAAAGGTTACTAATAGAACACTTGGAGTCCTATTGAGAGCACTGATCCACAAAAATAAAGCAGGATGGGATACTCTTTTGCCCCATGCTGAGTTTGCCTACAACAAAGCACCATCCAAGGCCACAGGCTACTCTTCATTCCAAGTAGTCTATGGTAAAAATCCAATTTCCCCTTTGGATTTAGTTCCACTAACTACTTCTGTCAAATTTAGTTTTGAAGCAGGAAAAAGAGTAGATCAAATCAAGGAGCTTCATCAGCAAGTGAAGGAGAAAATTGCAAAGTATACTGAACAGGTGTCTACATCAGCAAACAAGCATAGGAAGAAGGTGACTTTCCAGCCAGGAGATCTAGTTTGGATCCACCTAAGGAAGGACAGGTTCCCCAGCAAGAGAAAAGGCAAGCTACTACCAAGAGCAGATGGCCCCTTTGAAGTGCTTGAGAAAATTGGAGATAATGCCTATAGGTTGGACCTATCTGAAGAGTATGGAGGCTCAGCAACATTCAATGTACCAGATCTTCGACCACACTATCCAGAAGATGAAGACCTTCCAAGTTTGAGGACAAACTTTTCTCAACCTGGGGAGGATGATGGAGACCATCATGAAGAGCAACTAGCAGCAGCAGCTTCATCAGCAAAAGAGGCATCTATAAGAGCTTCACCAGCACTTTCAGCAGCAGCACAAGGAGAAGACCATGCTGATTTACCAAACTCAGCAGCTAAGGAAGCATTTCTAGAAGAAACAGCAGGCTTTCAAATCCCAAAGACAGCAAAGAGCTATTCAAAGATGTTTCTGATTCAGATACCCAGCAGGAGGTTTACAGCATCACCAGCAACCACCAATCCATCCACAGCATCCATCTAGGCTTGCTATACACTTGTTAAGCATGTCCTGGCACCCACAGCCATTCAGCCCAGCAGCATTGGTCATCCAGACCAACCCCAGTTCCCAACAGCAACAGTCCAAGCAGCAGTCTTTCTCAATGTCATATCTATTGATTAAGGAAGATTCAGCCAAGGTTCCCAAGGAGTTTTTTGTTCCTTGTCATGCCATTTTCAAGTCCAAGCCAAGTCCCAGCATGATCGAGCATGGCAACAGTAAGATTCAGATGCCAGAATAAGCAGTCCCACCAGGGTTGCTTGTTATCAGTTTTTGCAGAACCTCAGTTCTGAGGCTATACGTTTTGTTATTTGTCCCTAAGGGTTGTTTTGGTCTTTCTAGCCTAATATTAATCTGTTGAGATTATTTCCAGGTTAGTAGTTGCGCGAGAATTACCTCAGTAACATCTAATTTTACCCCCTTGGGCAGGAAAGCCTCCCATTGGTTCATTTTGCCACCCTTTGGCAAATTGGTCCAATCAGGATTTAGCTAGCATTTTCTTTTATTTTCTAAGCAAATGTAATCCGGATCATATTAGATAGATTAGGATGTAATCAGTTGTATTTATTTTAAGTTAGATTAAATCAGGAAGATTAGACAAATTAGCTTATGTTAAGCAGTTGCTAATCAAACTGTTAGTTTCCTTTATATTCTGAAGTTTTCTATCAATGAAGGGCATCTCAGTGTTCATTCAATAGCATTCTCGAGTGTCTTAGTACCTCTGTATGTTTGTGAGTATCAGATAACGCTCAATCCTTGGTGAAATCAACTCCTGTCACTGGATTTTGGCAAGAATCCAGCAAGTGTCAGCTGTGCTTGATCATCCATGCTCTGGTGTGTCTGTAGGAGCATGAATGTAAAAGTCCTTTGCCCTTGATTGCAACTGTGGTGTATCTGTATCAGTTGTAAGCAAGTCTATCCTTTTATTTCCTCATCGGTTTGTCATCTAGTCCAGCTAATTGTTTCCAATTAGCTTTTGTTTATTTAGTCAGTAGCTGTGTGTGAGTGAGTGTATGATGCATTCTAGTTCAATACTCTGATCTTTGTGAGCTAGCATACATCACTTAAATTAATTAAGTACATGTAACTTCTATTTGTACTATGAGATAACTCTAGTTTACTTTTCATTACTAAAGAATCTACATGTAAAGTGACTAATGAGAAAATACTACTTTCCCTCCCTCACTACAAATCAACTTAATAATGAACTAAGGGAGAAAGCTCAAGCTATGGGTGCATCTCCTTGGGAGTGATGTAGTGAGGACTACCCACCTTACTCTCTAGGTAAGATAAGCGCCATTTGGCCTAAGCTTAATCTATAACATGACCTTATTAAGAAATCTTTAAGTTGAACATGATCATTACCATAGCACTTGATGACATATGGACTTTATGGACTTATATGGATGTTATGGACATGCATGGCCTTTATGGACAATATGGTCTCAAATGGACCATATGCACTCATGTTACTAAACACATTAAATTGGTAACTAAGACAACATGACATATACTAAAAAAGAAAAGTACGGACGTTACAACCCCCATTTGCTTTATGTTGTCTAACCTCCCTGAGGGAGTGACTTTTAACCACAAGCAATATCATGTCCAAAATGTGCCATTCTTTACTGGCTCGGGCTCAGATTACTATCGACTGGTGTGTATGAGGAGTATTTGAGTATGGTGACCCCTCTAGGAGTTCCACCTAATTATGTGTTGTTAAAGTATTTGCCTTTTGCTCTTAAGGACGCCGCTAAGCGGTGTATTTAGAGCATCCATCCTCGGTCCATCACTTCATGGGATAGTTTTCTCAAGATTTTCATGAGAAAATACTTCCACAATTCTCTAGTTGTGCAATTACGAAATTCTATTATGATGTTTAGGCAAGAGTTAGGAGAGCCATACTGGAAAGCCTTTGAGAGGTTTAAAGACTTGCTTTCCCGATTCCCCCACCATAGATTTGATGTGGCCCGACTGTGTCAAATAGTATATGGAAGTGTCAACTAATAGACTAGGGTGATGTTAGAATCTATGTGTCAGAGGGATTTTGAATAAAATTGTTGCGGAAGTATAGGAATTCTTAGAGAATATGGTTGAACGAACCATGCAATGGGACGCCACTAGGGATGAGTCCTTGTCTGCCCGGTAGTTGAATGCTACGAGGGTGTGTTTGCTTTGGATGAGCCTACTAATTATGAGGCTAAATTTGCATCACTGGAAAACATGATAAAAACTGTGGCTCACCAACAAATGTTTGCATCGCAATATTTGTCTTATGCACAAGTTAATTCTTGGGAACAACCTGCATCTTCTCCCCCCCTCCCCATCTGTGTCATCTTTATTGTGTCATGGTGTTGGTCATGTTTTCATTGATTTCCCATGTATGTACAACAATTGGCTTCTGGTCATGAGAGTGTGAATGCAGTGAACCAAGGAAATAGGCAGGACCATTACTAATACAATCAGGGATATCGTAAGAATAACTTGCTTTCTTATGGTCCTAGTAATCAGAATGTGTTGAGACCTTCTAACTAGAGTGGGGATTTCCAAGGGAACCATCCTCCTCTCCAAAGGCCTTAGGGCCAAGGGGCATACTAGGCTCCTCCTAGAGGACACACAACTCAACCATATGGAGGCCATAGTAGTCTTCATCCAGGATACTCCTATTAGGACAAACATGATAAGGAGATTAGAGAGCTAAAAGAGGGATTGAAAGAAGTTGAGAGGAACATGAATAATCTAGAAAAAATTATGAAACAAATGCACGAAAACTTCTCTCAAAATCGATGCTTGCTAATAGAAACAAGGGAACTTTCCCGAGTCAACCGAAGGCAAATCCTAACAGACAAGCTTCCTCTTCTCCTTCCTTTAATCCTAATCAAGTGAGAGGGTTGAATGTTGTCATCAATCATTGCTCTAGAAAAGAGGTTTACAATAGGGTTGACAAAACTATGAATATGCAATCTTCCCTTCCCCTGTTTCCGATAAAATTCTTGATGATGTTTCTAAGATTGGCTTTGTTGACGTTGATGTTACTGAGGAGGATCCAGTTGTCTTAGTTGAGTCTTCTTCGTCCAAGACTAAACATGTGACCTCTTCTCTGACTAGTTCACCATCACAAAGGGTTTTCAAATCCTCTCCACCCTATCCTAATAGGTTAAGGGAGTAAGGACTATAAATTCTTGGAAAAATTTAGAGAGACCTTTTCTTAGGTTAAGGTGAGCATTCCCTTGTTGGATGTTATCCAACAGACCCCTCTCTATGCTCGTTTCATCAAGGAGCTCTACACCATAAAAATAGCCACTCAAGTGCCCAAGAAGGCTTTCTTAGCCTCAAATGTGAGCTCTATTATGTCTAATCAAATGCCCATCAAGTATAAGGACCCTGGATGCTTCACAATTTCTATACCATAGGTGATAATCTGATTGAGGGGGTCTTGCTTGATATGGGGGCTAGTGTGAACCTGTTGCCCTGACATGTGTATGAGATGCGAGATTTAGGTGAACTAAAGCCTACCAGAATGATATTGTAGTTGGAAGACCTTTCCACTAGGGTCCCCAAGGGTATTGTAGAGGATGTGCTGATTAAGGTTGGGGATTTTGTCTTTCCTATTGACTTTGTTGTGCTTGAGACTGTCACTCTGTCAAGGTTAGAACCACTAAAGGTGAGATTACGGTCATTTTGGCTCACCCATTCCTTGATTGTGCTTGGATTAATTGTAAAGATGGAAGAATGAAACTAACCTTTGGTAACTTGACCATGGAGTTAGATATTTTTAACCTCTAAAAAGCACCATTAAGCTTTGATGAGGAAGAGCAAACCACCCTTAACTGGGTGAGTGACTTTTGTGAGGATGCGTCAGTTGCTTTGAATGTTGTGTGTCTGTTGATGATGAGGTTGCTATGATGGGGATTGATCCTCAATGTATAGAATATGTGTGTGATTGTAGACACCAAGATTTGTAATCTAGTTTAGTATATATTTGTAACTATATTTTTCGTAACATCTTGTATTTTCTTGAATTCTTTATTTTTAGGAATAGGAGAAATAAGGGATCAAGAAAGCCAGGATATGGCTACAAGTTATGTACCAAAAACAAAAAAAAAAACCGATAAAAGGAATCAAAGAATAAACCATGCAAAATCCCAAACTCCACAAAAACCCAAAACAAACCCAAAAACTCATAAACATTACCAAACATAAATTCAAGAATACAATTAAGATTTATTCAATTATAAAATCTACTCTTAATTCCATGTAAATAATTTAGAATAATAAATAATCCAAAGGGAATAGAGAATGAGTCAAATAAATGATATTAGGAGCGAGCAGAACTGAAAAAACAATTATGGGCCGAACACCGTAATCGATCAGTTACAACCTAAGGTGACACAAATGTAACCAGTCAACTGTTTAAAGCAAAACCCAAACTTTCAAGCATAACCAGTTGGTTACAAGGAGAATACTTGGCTTTCTTTCGGTCGTAATATAATTCTTAACTAATTCACATTTCCTTGCAAGTTATTTATTACACTAATTACCAAACATAAATACAAGAATACAATTATGTAAATACAATAAATAAAAGAGTTGTCAGTCAATTTTAGAGAAAATTAATAAACTAAACAAATTAACTCTAGCCTATGAACCACATATTAGACTCGGTGGTAAGGTTACATATCCGAGGAAAGTTTCCTCTGACTTACTGATTATAATAATGACCTCTATTTAAATTAAGTTATTTATAGGATAGGAGGGACAAGAATAGATTTATTTCACTCCAATTAATTATTATACTAGCGGAAAATAAATAACAGAAAAGAAAGATAATGTTTTATACATGATTCTAAATAACAATGATAATTACATGATGAAGAGACATAAAATAACAACACTAACCTAAAGCATGTTGCAGGTGAGAGAATAGGGGGAGAAAGTTGTAAGAATTTCTCAGTGTCAATACACGTGGAAATTCTGGAACACCAAACTGATCGTTCATTGGAGGGGGTGTTTATAGGCTAGGATTTCATGATATGATTCAGAGCGTAACCGGTCAATTATGACCCAACCTAATTAGCGCGTTTAGGCTAATCTCCCGGTTACGGTCGGGGATTAGGCTACAAAAGAAGGTAACCAGTCGGTTATCTCCCATACCCCAAATTGCAAACTAGGGGGCACGTCACTTACAGTTTTGGCTGCATTTTGCAAATTAGGAGATTGGTCAATCAACCGAGGACTACAAAATACATGAGGGGACCGACCAGTTACATATTAACTGTTATGGACTAAGCTGGGTTGGATTTTTGATGCGTGGTATTCTTTTTGGGATCTTTTTGGATATTGGGCTGGTGTTTTGGGCTAACTACTACATGTTTAAAAAACTAAACACAAAAGATAAAATTACATAATATTCTTCCGAAACTAGAGACAAAATCACGTGTCAACAGTCAAATATTTTGATGGTTTGATATATTGTTCTTTTCTATGTGTAGAGCATTGGGAAATAAAATATCGTAATATTTAAATTAAAAGTTTAATAGTTAATTCAGTTAATTTTTTGGAATCATGTGAAATTTTTTTCTACTCATAGCTGAATCGTATCGGTGATACAACTCAATCGGTTTAATCGGGTTCAACTGAACAACGCAAATGGACTGAAACTAAGGTTCGGGTATCATGTAGATTCTAGGATAAAATGGATTACTTATGAAAATTTTAGAGAAAAAGTGTATAATTGTATCTAGATCTGTCAATTCGGGCGGGCGGGTCGGTATTGGGTTGGGTATATAACGGGATCGGGTAAATACGGGTCGGATGTATTCAGGTTTCGGTCGGGCTAGGTCGGTAATACGGGTCATGACCGCCCTTCTCATTCACTTATAACCAATAAAATTGACTATAATTAGCCGAAAATACTTACATAATGTACCATTCCATTCCATATTTCACCACCATAACATATTACAATTGTGCAAAAATATTACTATACATCTAAGGGATAGTTTAAACAAAATTTGGCAATCTCCAAGTCCGTAAGCATTATGCGATTTATGCCAATAGTCCACAAACGACAATCCTTTTGAATTTTTAATACATACATACGTACACACACACACACACACACACACACATATATATATATATATGTTCAACTCAAATATGGAATATTTATCATCACATACATACGAGTACCACATAAATTCATTATCACCAACAAAATGAACCGACTTAAGACTTAACTGAGTCTCAAATATTAAGTGTTTCAACCACAAAGTTGAGAACGATTGAACATATAACTCAACACTATGAAAATGAACGTCGACACAGCCCCCTATTGCTTCGGCTAGCAGGAGATGGAGGCGGAAGACCCCTCCTCCGACGACCACCAACCACAAAACCATAAGAGGACATTTGTGTACACTGTAGACAGTAGATTAAGTGGATATGTGGATGGATGAATGAGGAGCTTAGGGTTTGAAGGAGAGAGGGAGAGCTGAATGAGCAAAAAAATGAAAGCTGCGCACATAGTAAATGAGGAGTTGAGGGTTTTCAATTTGATTTTTGAATCTTTTGCCTTATTTCCTCAATTTCCCTAGCTTCTCACTTTTCTCCTCCTTACTTATGGCCGTTTGGGCCTAATTTTTTTTAATAAAGTGGCCCATTTTCAAAACATAGCCCAACCAATACAAATCTTTCAATTTTAGGCCTGTGACCCGTTGGGTCGACCCAAACCGTTCAAACCCGTTTTTTCGGGTTTAAGGGTCCGGTAAATTTCGGGTCCCGGGTCAAAAAATCGTGTTCAAAACCCATTTTTTACAGGCCGGTTTGGGTCGAGTCAGCTTTTGTCAGGTCTAATTGTATCGTTATCCAAAATTTTCTGAACCGGGTCCGGCCAAGCAGTTATTCGTGGGCGGCATATATGAGCAGGCAACTGGCAAGGAATCCACCCATATTACTCCTTTAAATCAATCTTTATATAATAAATCTTAGAAGGCATATTGGTTGCCCTTTTTTCCTTTCATCCGCGTTCTGTCTCCTCCCTCTCTTCCGTTTGGGAATAATCGAATCGATTTGAGGAGCAGGGCACCACCGTTCGGGATCGGCGTCGTCACCCAGACAACGATCCCCATCCAGATCAACAAGCCCTGCAATTCAATTCAACTTCTAGGGAAGAGAAACTGAGACAAATTGCCAGAAAGTAGACATAAACAACAGCAACCAAATCCATGAAGATCACAGCGATTCTGGTTCTTCGCTGCAATCCCGGGGATGATAATCCCATCATATTAGCTAATGCTACCGATGTCAGCCATTTTGGATACTTTCAGAGATCCAGCGTCCGTGAATTCATCGTCTTCGTCTCTCGCACCGTCGCTAAACGCACTCCACCTGGCCAACGCCAATCTGTTCAACATGAAGGTTTCTTCCTCTAAATCCTCCAATTACTCCTCCTCAGTCTTTCCAAATTAGCCGCTAATTTATGTGGTCATTTGATCATTATGATTATATTTTTGTGTCGGTTTTGTGGGGCCAACTTTAATATTACTTTAAAGTGATATCGCTGGAAATGCCAAATAGTTGATTTGTGGTAGTAGGAGCTGCATTGCCCCCTCCAGTTGGAAGCTGCTACGCATAAGTCTTGCTATTGTATGATTATCGCCATAAATATTTTATGTTTTCATGTTCTCAATTACTGACAAATTTCCTGGGCTGGCATGATCAAGCGATCAAGAGTTTATTTACGCCAAACTTATGATCAAAATCTTCACTAGCAAAAGTGAAAAAAAAAACATATGTTTCGTATATGCTTTTATTTATTTATATATTTTCCTTTGGGAAGAGTTCAAAGTGAAGATACTGCATCCATAGAATCCTAGTGTTGGCAAATAGCAAATAGGTTAATAGGATTGGATTTATGTTCATATATCAAACTTATACCGGTTCCAAATTGTGGGCTTGTGTTCAATTGGTAAAATCTTTTAAACTTATTGCCAAAGAGTTTGATTGCAATCCTGCTTAGATCTCCCTTTTGAACCTCCCTTCAAAGTTAACTAAGAAAAAAGTAGGTCAAAATTTATTGGCTTGAAGGCTGAAGCAAGTCATTATATTGAATGGGTATGAAAGGTCAACATGCCCACTTAATTTTTAAACAGGCTGAGTTCAATCAAACTTATTTATCTGCTTATGATGAACAAGTCAAGATATTTGAATACCTAATAACCGGTTAACATTCGCATCTATTGTATTATTACCTCAATTTATTAAAAATTAAAGTTTAAAACCACATCAAATAGTGAAAAGCTCCCCCAGTTTATCATAATTCACCTTTTTGTTGGTACTTCTATTTTTGAATTTCTAGTTCCTAAATGAAAAGGTAAACAGGTAACAAATTGGCAACCATTGTTCTGTCTAACCAATTCAATTAGACAATATAACCTGTTTATCCTGATTGATGGACTAATTGCATAGTTTCTCCTTTCTCGTGTTATTCTCAATTTAAATCTAACCCAACCAGTAAATGTGTTAAAGTCAATTAATGAGTTCTAGTTCATTAATTCTTAATTTCGTATACGATCACCTCTGACTATAATTTTCTTTTCCTGGAATTGAACTCTTATGATTTCTTTTTGCTAGAATACAAGGTGCATGCTTATAACAGAGGTGGTCTTTGTGCACTGGGCTTCATGGATGACCACTACCCTGTCCGAAGTGCATTTTCATTGCTGAATCAGGTAATTTGGCTCAATGCGCTATTTATGGTACCATCATATGTTTTGTCTGGCTAGATGAAGCTAAACTGAGATACATCATTCCTATATACATTCCTAGGTTGTTTACAATATGATGTCTTATTTGCATGATAGATCAAAACCTGCCTTTAAGCCGTATGAAAATAGAGCAGTCAACATTAGTGCTGCTACTATTCTTTGGCTAAGAGATTATCGTAGACAACCCAACCATTATTTATCAATGCTTTAATCAAAGTAACTTGTTATGCGGAGTTCTACTGCTTCTATAAAGCGATTATCGCTACAGTATAGTAAGTTAAGTTTTTATGCATTTCAGTAGAGTAACTAGTTGTGATTAGTCTACTTTAGTGTTGATGGCTATAGATTTGTAATTCCAGGTTTTGGATGAGTATCAGAAGAACTTTGGTGATTCATGGAAGACAATTATGTCAGACGTCACACAGCCATGGCCTTACTTGGACGAAGCCTTGACCAAGTTTCAAGTACTTCTCAATTCTTGCAACTCTAACTAATTAATCAAGCCTGTTCACTGGATTCTGTATACAATCCTCTTTAGTTCTTTTTTATATGTTCTGCATTTGGATTAATGATTTTGTACTTCAATGTTTATTCAAAATTATGCTGCTAACTTCAATGGAATTTGATCAACAGGACCCTGCTCAGGCAGATAAGCTACTGAAAATCCAGAGGGAGCTGGATGAAACTAAGATTATTCTCGTAAGTGATTCATGTTGAAATTGATATTCTTTAACTTTTCCCAAACGTTTTTGTTACACCGAGAGGCGTTGTGTCCTAATGGCTTGCAGATGGAGTCAGCTTGTCTGATGTACATAAATCACGTGTAGCTTGCTTGTCCATTCTGCTTGTGCACAACCTATGAAACATTCTTTCCATTGGCATACCATTGTCTAATGCATTTCTATACAGGGGCTTATTGTGCTTTGTTTGAAATATGTTTTTTTACTGTAGTTAGTACTTCTAGTTAATTAGTTTTTTTACACTGTCTAATGCATTTTATTGTGCTTTGTTTGAAAAAGTTTTTTCCCCCCTGTATTTATTGAGTTAATTAGTTTGTTAAGGGAATGGCTAGGAAAACAAAGTAACTTCTACTGCTTATAAGTACATGTAAATAGAAGAGAAATGTAAGGTGAATTTGAATGCCAAAATTATCTCTCAGTCTATCGCTTGAATCCTCTCCTCCTCAATCCTATATCCCAAATTTTTTAATCAATTCCACTGTGTAGAACTTTTGAAGACGCCTTTCTCCAATTCTTTTGTACTCTTCCCAAGTTCTGCGTCAATAGTACCAGAGCATCTGTGATCTTGTTGAGGATTTATTTATTTCGAAACTAGAAGAGCCACTTCATGGACTCTTTAAAGGGTGTGGAACAACAATTGAGAGGCTTTCTTCAACACCAAACTTATGTTTGGAATAAAAAAAGGTTGTAGACTTCAAAGGGCAACAAGCTCTTGCTAAGATCTTGAAGCTTCTGCAGCGTAAAGACTAAGTCCCAAGTTGATAGGAACCAATCAATAATTACACAACTAGAAGCTGCTAAGAACCGTAAGAAAATCTGTTCTTACATTTCTTATTCTGATGAAATTTTTGTGAATGGGACAAAGCCTTTGTGGAGTTATGTGATGAATCCCTTAGCCTTGGGCATAAACTTAAGAAAATGAGTTTTAATTACCTGCTTTTATTGGTGAATGATGATGAAGAAAGGGCTATTGATGAGATAGAGTATAGCATATGCTTGGAGAAATGTCCTTTACTTGGTGCACACCAATTGCTTGGCGATATGCGCAAGAGAGCTGGAATTGGAATTAGTGCTTTGGAAGTTGGTGGTTATGAAATGGGGTTAGGATGGAGATGCAAGCCGCTTGAGGAAGACAAAGATGGTACTCTAGCTAATCCCACTATTGTAGATTTTGAGCAATTTTGGTTGAGGCCCCCTCATGGATTGTACGTCATATCTAACCCAACCAGAGACAATAAAGTAGATTCAGGTGCATAGTGAGATTAAAGCTTTAATGACTTCAAACATTTTTTAAAGTTCGGAGAAAATGCAATCAATTTTGAGCACTTTGAAATTGATAAAGATTTCAGAACTTGGCTGTATCAGAACTATTGAGGTGTTGAATAAGTGTGATTTCTTTGATGAACTGGCTGTTAAATCCTTGATGAAATCAACCCATCAAGTAAACAGTAATGCACACCATTTGTGCTAGATTGGAAGAGGATGGTAAGATTGAAATTCAAATTGGTAGAGGGTTATTTGTCTCCTATGTTTGTATAAAATCATGGAAGAAAACGGGGTGAATACCTTTACTCCATCCCATTTGACCTAGGTGGAATACAACCTCTTTTCCATTACTTATCACCACATGATCCTGAAATAGGATAAATACCCTTACACCATCCCATTTGACCTAAGTGGAAATGTGGAATACAACCTCCTCTTTTTCGTTCACCATCACCACATGATCATACCAGCCATAAGCTTGTGGCAATAAGAGTAGTTTTCGATCTAAGTACACTTATGTTATCTCTAAGTGCAAAGATTGGGTAAATAACTATTGGGTTGTGTGTTTATTAAGCGCATATTTAGTAATATTGGATGACTAGTTTGTTGAAAATTGATCCGCTCACGAAGTTGAAGTTTTGATACTGATTTAAATTTTCATGGGAGAAATAATTATTTGCCAAAGCCATACTATTGAGGTTAATATTCATGGTGAACTTGAATTTTCAATATTTGTGTTTGACCAGAGAGTCATGAAGGTATTTGCACCATCAGACTTGGAAGACATGAATTGATACAATATTTTCTAAGGCAACACCACAAAAAACGCCTTAGGGTACCTTACATTTTGTGGAAATTATTTTAGGCCCCATGTTTCTAGAATGTATTTTAGGCTCCCATGCTTTAAGGTTAGCAATTGTTAAGGGGACAAATATGATTATTTGAACATGTTTCGGCAAAATTACTTGGACAACTGAAATGCCCCTCATTTTTTGAGTGTTGACACTCGTCGACAATAAATCCTTGAATTAACTTCCCATCAAAATATTGTCGGAAACATGCTCAAAATAATCTAAGTTGTCCCCTAGCAATTGCTAACCTTAAAACATAGGGGCCTAATAATATATCCTAGAAACATGGGGGCCTAAAAATTTGTTACAAAACCAAGCCATATTATTGAGGCCAATATTCTTGATAAACTTGAATTTTCGATATTTGTGTACCCGAGAGTGGTGAAGGTACTTCCACCAACAGACTTGGAACACATGAATTGATACGAGTTTTGTAGGACAAACCAATGGACGATTGTTGCACGACAAGGAGTGTGGTTGTCCCTCTCAGGGAGCTAGGTCTCACATAGATCTAAGGTTAATGTCCTCTTGACTTAAGTAGGGAACAATTCGAATGATTGGATTGGAAACCACAAAAATCACAAAGGGAAATCAAATATGGAGACAACCTTAGGTAGGAGATTCACCAACTAGCTTGCCAAATCCACAGATTATACTGCTACCATACTTACGCACATATTGATTTAGGGAATTGATTCAGCTTAGACCACCTAAGCCTTCTCACAAAGGTCAAAATTTAATTCAAGTGTATTAATCGATGTTTTCACACACAATTGAAACAAACGATTATAAAACTCGATTTTTCTCTTAATTACAACCTAGATTATTTTCACACTAGGTCAAAATCAACTAATCAAGTTGTACTAGGCTTAAGCTTTTTCTCTCGAAGATCACAAAAACCCTAATTAGCACAAAGATGGGACTCTCGAGCCTCGCATCAATAACAATTGACAACTTGACAAAAATTTGATGAGCAAGCATCAAATAGTGTCGGAAGCACAATTACGATTAAACAAGCATACTAATGGCAAATCCCTAATCTAAGGGAATTTAATCACTCATCTTCATGAAGCAACTAATAGCGAATTAAGTCCAAGACAATGGATAAGCAAGTATGGGAAAGGAGAAGAAGAAGAAAAAGTATCAATACTTGAATTACGAGCGCGTCCAATCCAAAAGTGGTGATTTTCAATCCAATATTCATCTAATTGCTAAGAGAGTTGCAGAGAAAAGCTATGTTAAGAATCCAAAAAGGTTTGACTAAAAGATAGCCTACATGTTCTCTATTGTTTTGGGATTAATCACAACTTAATCACGCTGGAATTCGGTTTGGCACGGTCGTGCGAGCTTGGCACAGGCAACTGTGCCAAACAGAAAAACGCCTAAAAAATGTAGACAGTGTGCATGAGCATGTTACCTAGCATCGGTGCTCGTAAAGGAGCTTGGTGCGGCCTTGCTAGGACGCATGGGTGCTCGTGCCAAACCTCTGAAGTTCTCTAGTTGAAATTTCATTGGTACGCGGCCATGCTGTCCTACATAGACACCGTTGCCGGACTGACAATCTTACTATAAGTTGTGTCAGCTCTCGCGCGTTTGCTTGGTTCCACCTTCATCGGCCTTTTGCGCTCCTTGTTCTCGTCCTGGCCTCTCTGAGGCTTCCATATCTTGCTCCCGATGATGACAAATTGCCACAAGTTGCCCAAAATTCACCTACAACTGACAAATTGAGCACTTTTAGTTAGAACACGCAAAAAGGAGCTAAACCATACTCAACTCATGGCAGAATGGGACAAACATCCTCGAAATGACGTTGAAAACCGAGGTTTAAGGTGGTAAAAATGAGGTTTATCAACCCCCGTGCTTGAACTTTGCTTGTCCGTAGAATGACTAATCATCAAGTATTGTGGAGAAGGATAATCCCACTAGGGGAGCGTCTCCTCGGACAAGGGGCAAAACTTGGCAATCAGGAGCGAAAGCATGCACGAGTTGCTTGGTAATGGCAAAGACTCAAGATCAAAACAAAGTCATGACCCATTTCAGAGATCACAAATTCAAGTGGCAAAACATTCACCCAATGTAGACCTTACGTGCAATCCAAATTCATTCAAGTGATTGGGGAACCAGTTAGGATTGGTAGGAACCTTAGAGTATTTGTTCAGTGGCTGCTAGGGACAAAGGTCTCCAACAATGGCGCCAAGAACTTGATACGCTGCAAGTGGACAAGTGTAAGTTTAACATATATCAAGGTCGTTCCCATAGAGACTTGTTCAACAATGCACCAAACTAGCCCTCTAACTGATTTGCTAAGCCGATCAAGTTTAAAGGTTGATTTTTCTAACACCTAATCTAACCATCAAAGCGGTAAATTTTAGGGTTTAATCAAAGGTATAAAAACGTCCAGGTCATGCTTAACAAATCAATCAAGCAGGTTGAACATGTATTTCACTAATTTGGAACATTCAAGGGTTGAGAATCGCATAAACTCTTTCGCAACGATCTTTTGGAAAAGAAGCAAATCACCTAGCAAAGACAATGACCTACTTTTGTGGATATTCACCTTTAATTAGGTTGTTAGAACCTATATGTCTAGCCAATTTTAGATTCAGTTTAGCCTTACCTTTTTAATTCTCAATTTTTCCTTTGGGTGCTTCAGTCAAGAATTGAAACCATGCTATTAGTCATCAAATAAAAGTCATTACATGCAAACTCAAAAGCTAAATAAAATGTATACAAATTAGATTCAAAACATGTTCAATCCAACAAAATTCAATCCCTAAAACTATGTAGTTTGTCCCCCAGACAAAAGGAAAACTACTCACTATGCACTAATACACTATACATGATTAAAACTACTAAAAGATTGGTGTAGAAAGCATATGAAATAAAGAGAATAAGAAATAAACCAAATTGGTGTAAAAACTCTTGAAAGGAACTTGGTAATCATGGACTTTTGCTACTACTAAACCTGTCCTTGAGAATCTTCACTTATTCAATTCACTCTGAACTCTTGATTATTGTTGAATGAGGGGCGATGGATGAGGGTAGAGATGGAGGTAGATGTATAAAAGGAGTGGATGGTCGTGGATTATGATTAACAGCGGGGGAAACCCCTATGCATATAGCAAATTAGAAGGAAAACGACAGAAATTCAGGCACACAGGCACGACAAGTTCTGGCCCAATCATTAACACGGGTTGTGTTGATGGTTTTTTGGGAAAACTGGGGTTTCTGGAGGCTTGCATGGACCGTGTCATGTCCAACACGGACTGCATCAGCTTTGGGAATTTCTGGGTCAACTTGTTTCAGTCATATCTCCTTCATCCGATGCCAGATTGACTTCGTCCTTGAGTCGTTGGAAAGCTGTATAAGTCTACTTTTCATTGGTCCAATTGAGAAAGTCATAGCATATATGTGAAGAAATAGTGGGCAAAGGAGTGGACATGTATCGGGTTTCGTACACATTCTGCTATTTGACTCGTAACTACATCTCTACTTGGAATTTAGCATATAATATATATTGTCGGAAAACTCTTTTAATGATGAATCTGGGAATGTATGTGAAATTTGGAGTTCATAGCACCAATTGGTACAAATTAAGCAATACACCCAGAACTTAATTACGATAGTAAAACAAGCACATTAATTCCCCAATTCTGCTATCAAAATGCTCCAAAAATTAAGTCAATATATGCCCTTATCGACAATGCTATAGTACTCACCAAAAGTGCATGAGAGTTAGCTGATACTTTAGCAGAAGTACCACTCTTCCACCCACAAGGATAGGGCTGCTTAGAGGGAGGAAGATCTCATACAGGGGGTTTTGTTAGGATTTATTTTAATAAGTTCTCCAAAGGCACAGACCTAGATATTTAGACACATTTGGTGTAACTTGTGCTTGCAGTTTTGTCATTACTGCTAGAAGTCAGCATGAGGTAGCAGATGAATCGCTGTGCTCGACTGCTGGATCATCTTTGCAAATCTTGTTGCTTATTTTGTTCATATCATGCTAATGGCAACAAATGGGAACAAGAGTCTATGATTGTATGAGTTTCCTCTCTTTATGACCTTTGTTCTTCTTGCAAATACTTATGGTTTTTTCTTACTTCTGCCATTCTTGTCCTACCCATGTCCATGTCCTCATTTCTACTCCACCTTTTGGCTTTTTTTTCCTATAAATTTTACTACAAACTTTCCCATGTTTTCCATATGTAAGTCAAACATTGTGAAGTATTCTTTTCCAGAAAAAAAAAATTTCTAAGGAAAAACTTTCCCAGGAGAAAGTTTCGTCGGAATTACCAAAAGTTAGCGGAACTTACCAAAATTTATCAAAAAACTTACGTTTGTAACAACACTTACTTTTCCCCCAAAAAAGTGCTCCTCTAAAAGTAACATTTTCCATTATGCTTACCAAACCTTGCCTTTATTTACCAAAACTTAGCTTTTACCATACCATCAATTTGCCAATGAATTTTACATGGTCAAGTGTGTTATTATCTTAAATAAGCCCCTCAAAGAAGGATCTGGTTTTAAAGATAATTGTGTATGTGCAGTCCTTGCAAGTCTTAAGTAAAATTGTGCACAAGAAGTAACAGTGTTAAAATTTTGATTTTTCAGTTTATTTTTCTTTTTGCCAAATCTTTGGGGACTACAATTGTCCATGCACGTGTCCTTTTTGTTGGAGATGTGGTCATTTTGCATTTAACAAGATAAGCTTGCACCGTAACCCTATAATGATTTTCAAGTATGTAGCATTTTCTTGATAGCTTCCAAAATCCAACTGCTGCAGAATTAGGCAGAGTTTATGGAAGGGGTGAGAAAACAAGTTGGAATAGGCAAAAGTGCATTTTACCTTGTCTCTTGTATACCCCTTCTAAATTTGCTCATTTTATGTATATGATATATGATATGATATGATGTGATGAGGTGTTACCTTTTAATGACGAGCTCTCTGGTGTTTAATACTCCTTTCCATCTTCCTTCTCTGTTACAGCATAAGACAATTGATAGTGTGCTTGAACGGGGTGAAAAGCTGGACACCTTGGTGGAGAAAAGTTCAGATCTTAGTGCTGCATCTCAGGTACTTAGCATAATTTCTTATTTTTGGAGTTTTCTTGACCCTGTTCTCTTTGTTTGACTAACTAAAGTAGGCATAACAAACACATGCCTAGGATGATGCGGGCATCAAATGTATTTTTGTTTGAGAAAGTTAATGATGCTTGTGGTGTTCTCATCTTATTGCTAATGAGCACGGCACACTGGAGTATTATGTCATGCTTGGGACTTAATTTATATATAAACCATAAATTGAGTTGGCAAGATACTTTAATAGTTGTGCTTTTTTCGATAGGGATATGGGATGATGTGAATGGGATCTCAAACCTGTCTTGGTGAAATTGTATTGCTAAGTACTTTATTACATTTGATTGTCTTTATTTATTGCTGATTCATTTCTAATTAACATCCTAACCAATGGCTCCCGTTCCTCTGGATGTTTGTGCTTTTGCTTCGTCATATTTAAGGGCACATTCTTTATGCTTCTGGTGGTTGTTGCTAAATGTGCTATCACTATGGAATGGGTCTATTTGATGCACTTAGATTCAAAAGCTAACACAAATATTTTATTTTTATACTTCTTGAGGAGTATTTTTCTTTGGCTTATTATATTATTTATTTAAGTTTCCCTGTAAGTATGGGAGTGACATTGCGTTCTATGATTAGAACATTTTAGGCAGGATGGGCTGTCACATTGTTTTGAGGCTTATATTAGTAAATCATGTAAAATGTTTGTATGAAATGGTCCAGAGATAAGCAAGATTGTTTACAAGTAGACTTTGTGAAGGGGGTTTATTTGTTTAGTTATTTTGTTTCCCCTTTGTTCATGCTCCTGTCAAAGGGGTTCAGGTGAGTAAAGTTTGATTCTGGTCAATTGTAGTACAAGGTTGACTGATGTTTGATCTTACCAAAAAGTGCTGTTTAGATTTGTTTTAGTACGTTTCGTTTAGTCCAATTTAGCTTCAAGGGTTATATCTGTTTTGTCATCAATATACCAAAGATGTTAGGTATTGGTAATCATGCTAATAATAGTAGCTCGTAAGAGTTAGACTGTGACCCAATGAGAGTGTTGGAGAGTTTGGTTTGGTCCATTTCTTTTGTGGGAATAGAACCAAATAGTTATCAAAAGTTGGGGATTTTTGTGCAGTTTGAGTTAGCCTAGTTTGTTTTTCTCACTTTTTTGGAGTAAATCGATGGCCTGAAATTTATCTGTTTCGTACTTTTAGGGAAAATATAGCATGGGTGTCTGCTTATGAATTTAGTTATTTTAGGGAATAAGAGTTTCCATCCTATAGGATGCATGAATTAGTCATTTATGGGTTAGTTATACGGTGTAATTAGGAACGCACATCAATAATCAGTGTAGCAAACTATTCACTATCTTATGAGTCGAAGCTTCTAACAACTATAAACTTAATCAACTTAATGGTTTAACTACTATTAGTGACCAAAATCACACTGCAAAACGAACAAGATATTGAGGTGTACAGTCCAACATTAGTCCAAAGAGAGAATTACAGCTCCATTAGTCTGAAGAGAGAACTAGAGACGGACAGATGGAATTTACCAAATTGAGATCAACATATTTTAGTCTTGAGGGTCCTTACAAGTGGGTAATATTTAACTACCCCTTGGATCAATTCTCCTATAAGGTTGAATGTTGCAAATTTAGAACTCAATTTGAGATGAGTTTGAGAGTTACATTTGGCCGATGGGGGAGTTATTTGAAGTGGGAATGCTTGGATGATTGGCATTAATTGCTTGTTTCCCTGTGATGAACAGGTTGTAATGTTCACTACTACTTAGAATAGGAAGGCTTGGATGATTGGCATTAATTTTCTAGAAATTTTGATTTGCATATATAGTAATAGTGTATGTTTGTTTTGAAACACAGATGTTTTACAAGCAAGCGAAGAAGACCAACCAATGCTGTTCAATGTTATAGGTCCAAGAAAAGAGGATGCCCAGGCACTAGAATGTTGTCTATGATGTCTCTAGAAACAATACATATGGCTTGATAAAATGACGAATGTCATACAGTTTATACCATATTATGTTTGTATTTTCTGACATCGGTTAATGGGGATTCATTTTCTTCATTTCTTTTGTTGTTGTATGTGTCAATTTGAGTTAATTCTGTTTTTAGCATGATCTAATTTGAAAGTATGTAATCAAATATGGCAGCTTTGTAGTTTGATGTGTGCTTTGGATCCTGTGTTGGTGCGTACTTTGGTGGAGTGGTTGGACCAGAAACTAATGCAGAAGTGTGCTACATGTGTCATTAAGGCCTTGTTCTTAGTCTTGTAATCTCATTTTTAGGTTCTTATTGGCTATCTTGAAATCTCTGAAGAGTTCATAGGATGTAATCTTTACATATTCGGTTGCAATACTGATCATTTAAGTTTTTGATCCATCTTTCTTCAACCTCTTCTTCTTGCCTGTGTTAATAATCATTCACAGCGAGGCAACTGATGCCTATTCCTTGACTCATCACTCCTAGTCTTAGTCTCTAGGTGCTCGATTTTTCTGATCCTTTTGCCTATGATTCCTAGCTGCTACACTGCCTAGTTGGGTTACGCTTCTAGATCTTGACCTCAAATATCGTGCTTATGCTTGTGGATTGAGCAAGATGGAAAGCTTGTTGAGGAAACCTTATTAGAAAACCAACTCAAGATACATGTGTGTTCAACTTTGTCAAGATAATTGTTATGATGGACTAAGGGAAGTTCCTAAATTATGAACTTTGATGCGTGCCTCTCCCTTCGTGTTTGAGCAGCCTGTTAAGTAGCAGGTTTAAATGCTTAATAGGTCAAACTAAGGTTGTTGAATTTAGCAACTAATTAAGGGCAAGGTAAGGTTCATAAATTGTTACCCAACCTGTCACTGTTGTCAAATAGGTTTAGGTTTAGGGAACCTGTTGTCCGAACTACTGTTGCGTTTGGTGGTTGTTGTGTGTAATGCTATTATTGACGTTGACATAGGATGATGAACCACCATGTCGTTGGTCATAGCCAAAAGCTGCATGTTCAACTCGCTTGGGTTGATATTTGGTTTTATCTAAACCTTAATTTGTTTATCATAATTTTCTGTTTAGAGTTTCGAGTTTCAGATTATGAATTCATATTATTTATCATTTTGGATCATTAGTATAAGTATTTTAGTTTACTCTTAACACTGTTTCTCATAAAAATGGCTTCCATAACAAGAATCTATGTTGCCCCGGGGTTGAAGGAGGATGTATGAAGAGAACATTCCGCTTTAACTTTGATGATGAAACCTGATAAGTCTCTAAACGAAATATCAGAATCGTTGGAGTTGATTTTAATAGTGTTACAAATTTTTGGCCAAGTATAGTGCTTAAGACTTGAAGCGATCCAAATACCTCTGTCAATATGTTTAAAGTAAACTTTTGTTGATTCTCTTACTAATTTCCAGACAATGTCGTGCTATGTATGGAGGATTTTTGGAGTTAAAACCAAAAAGTTAATCTACCCAAAAATAAAAGGAAATAAAACAGAAAGACTCAACCAAAGCTTGCTTATAACACATTACAATGATATTTTGCTCAATTTAAGTATGAAAAATTAAGTTTTGACTGGAAATCAATAAGGGTATATTTATTAATAAATGTGGGGTATAAAAATTAAATTGCAAACAATATGAATAGCTTTGTAATAACACTTAATATCAAGGAGTATATACATAGAAAAAAAAGGTTAGCTCCAAATTTGGACTTAAAATAATGGAACCCCTCTAGCCTATTTTATCGAACTTGAACTAACTAGGCCGATCGAATCAGTTCAATCAGAACCCCGACATAGATCCAATTTGGATAGGCCTACCAACTCGTGTAAATAAATAGGACTAGCTCATTTAAACTTGTTCAACCTAAAGACGATTTGACTAAGTAGGTTTATGGTCGGATTGTAATTCAACTTTTCAACTTGTGAAAGAGAGATAGAAAGAACAAAATGAAGCAATAAAATACGCATATTGTAAAGTAAGATGAAGTAAGATAAAAAAAATGAAGCTCTAAAGATTAAATTGCAACAAGAGTGAGATGCATGGATGAGTGTATGGATGAAGAAAGAGATAGCCTCAAATGGTCTATAGATGAAGAAAGAAGGGAAAAGGGAAGGGGTGTCGGGGTTTTAGATTAAGAAAGAGTATAGATTGTAAGACATGGATGGGGTAGTAGATGAAAAAACAAGGATGATTGCATTGGGCAGGTGCAGAGTTGCGGGCTATGGCATGCAACCACTTGTATATAATGAAGAAAGATAATAGAAAAAATTTTACAGGTTCGTCTTTCATACATTTGTTGTAAAACAATGAATATAAGAACACAATATATAAAAGAAAAGAGAAGAAAGATGAGGAAGGAGAAAAGAGATGATTTTATTCATAGACCAAGGTATTTATACCAGTTACAAAAATTTGTCATATTCTATTATCATCGTCCTAATATGATAAAAGTAATCCATAAGGTGGTATATAGAACATGAACATTCATATAATATATGGAACATGGACATTCATATGACATGTATGTACATAACACTCCCTATTGAATGTCCATATAAAAAATAAAGATCTCATTAAAACCTTGATCTCATCAAAACCTTACTATGAAAAACCCAATTGAAGAAAAACTCATTGAAAAGAAAAGAGTACAAAATTACTTTATACGCCAAAATATGGCTTTTTATGAAAATCATGGTATAACAAAACCTTAGTCAAGGCAAAGGGTCTACAAGGCATACTAACTTCCCTTATGAGGAAAATCTGTTGAGATCTCTGAGCAGATGCAATCCAATTTTGAAAACTAACTTCTTCAACGTTTAACTCAAAAGTGCCTTGGATATATATATATATATATATATATATATATATATATATATATAATACCCATTTACGAATTTTACAGACCAGAGATGAAAATGAATCAGAAAAAAATAATGTCAACACAATTGATGAGAGCCCACAGAAGCTTCATGTTTTCTGAAGAATCGGCATCTTGGAGCGCAGTATAACGCGGAAACAAAATTTATTGTCATGGTCTACAGCCAATGTAACATGCAAATGAAGTCAGTTTACATAGGCCAGGAAAACTTGCCAAAAACATATTTCAAAATAACATCCACATGGGAGTTCCAGCTGATCTCATAAATGGTGATGAAACAGAGATCGGACATTGTTTCTGATCCCTCAAGCTCTGAATTACATGAACATGAGAGGTCTCCAATGCCAAGACCATAATGTAAAATAAAAGATTGGCAGATTTATTTCAGTTATAGTCTATCACAGAGCAGAATCTCAACAAGTTTGCCCTAGGCACAAAACTCTGGAATCAGCACAGAAAATCAATATCCCCAATAATCATTACGGATTTCATCATCAAACTTCTTCCTCAGTTCTGGATGCTTCTCAAAGTATTCATCAGCAGTCATGGTGGTCAGCTTTTTCTGAAAATCGTTTTTACCATATTAGTCAGAAAATGTGATAAACATAACCTAAAAGCAACCACATTTAAACATTACAGGAGCAACACTTTCAGTACGAGCATAAGAAATTAAATTCATTACCTTCAATTCCTTTAC
Source organism: Portulaca oleracea (assembly GCA_029582165.1). Classification (NCBI taxonomy): domain Eukaryota; kingdom Viridiplantae; phylum Streptophyta; class Magnoliopsida; order Caryophyllales; family Portulacaceae; genus Portulaca; species Portulaca oleracea. Next base: position 20,776,118 of record CM055890.1, read on the forward strand.
TTCTGCTATTTCTTTTTCTAGTCTTTCAGACTCTTTCAAAGACTTTTGCTCTGCTTCTTTCAGCTCCACCAACTACAGTAAACATAGTATAGACATATTGAATTAGAATGTTCCTAATCAAACAGAATCTGTGAACTCTGGTCCAAGAAAACACTTTTGTGAATCCACAAACAATACTGCAGAGCTCCTTGTGGTTCTGATTTTGCTTTTTTTTTTTTTTTTTTTTGGTTTTTCGGGAGGGGGGGTTGAGAACACTAAGGGCCATCACTACCCACCAGGGAATCGAACTTTGGCTTGTACTCTGGAGTCACCTTGTCCACATATTTTGGGATCTCAATGCCTATACAAAAGAAAAGAGATATGTTACAGCTGCACCCGCATAAAGAATCTAGCAATTAAGGAGCAAAATTCTAGGAGAGACCATCAAACCAGCAAATGAAGACGTCATGTCAACACTGACATGTAAAGTCTAAAAACGGAACAGCCCTTCTCAAATTTTTTTTTCTCAATGAAGGTTTAGCAGGCCCGCCCACTTGCTTGTATCTCGGAGATCATCACTCATAAGAATTATAGGTCAGACGAAAGGGGAAAGTACCAAATTGCATGTGACAAACATGGCCCATCAATCCCATAACTTTCGCACATGTGAAATTTGTATGCTTCCACCAAGATTCAAAACTCTGGTGGGAGGCTTAGAAGATGGGGGGTGCTAACTTAGTTACCACCTCTTTGGTCCTTCTCAAATTCATTAGATACAAAGAACTTCCATGTTTAGCAAGAAAAGCACATAGAATTCTATCCTAAGCAATTTCCCAAATCACCCCAGTACTTTGAAAAGCTTACATAGTTGCATGCCAGGTAATGTCCATGCTACACTACATATGCCTAAGCCTAAGCAAATCACTTAAGAATTGACAAGAAACTAGCTAATACAATAGCAGTCCAACACCGACAAAAGCTATGTGAATACCTCCTCTAAAGTTTACTTATGCATGACCAGGTAAAGTATGATACTGGGAGGCTTTTCTGCAGCTATCCAGTATGAAGAGACAGACTTGATATTTAAACATCAACAACACATAGTCGTTCCTTCATCATTTTAGCATAAATTAAATCTTTAGCATAAAAATCATTATTTATAGGAAAGTTACATAGAGTAAAACATTTATCATTAAATTCTAAATGAAACCATGATTAGCATTGACTTTGAAGCTAGTGAACTACTATGTTGTCAGGTTGAAAGTTCCTTGTAGTTAATGTCAAACATTTACACAACTTATGCTACAGTTTATTATATAGTTCATTTTGCCATTCCTTTCCATTTGCTTAAACGATAGATTTCATAGATGCAAGTTAGTGTTGAGATAGCCGTAGTGTTTTATTCAAATGGAATCTTGAACTTCTATTCTAAGTCATTTGTAATTAATGACCCCCCCCCCCCCCAAAAAAAAAAAAAAAAAAAGAACGTATAGATGAAAATTGATAGATTAAAAAAGAATCAAACAAAATAATCTTAGAAGACATAGGTTGTAGGTGTAGGTACATTTATTGATATAAAACGAAAAGAAAATAAGATTAATAATGAATCAATATTATAAAGAATTATATTAATGAAGTAATTTTCATGGAAATTAAATTGCGTATTTTGCATAAGTATAATTATTTTTCAAAGCATTAATGTTCAATTAAAATTAATTTAGATGAAGGGCAAACAAGAAATTATACCGAATATCTCTTTCACATACAACTAGCTTTACCAAATGCTTTTTTTCTTAAAACAACTAATTTAAACAACCAACCCAATCGCCTAATGCAAACCGCTAGCAACAGCTAACACAAATAGCTAATACCTTCCAATCAGGGCCTATATCCATTTCCATACACATCGCAAAGTTGCCTAGACTCTTGTGCTAGTTTATATAGGCTAGCAAGTTGCATACATGTTAGTTGCTTCCCTTGTCAAAAGTGGTTATAAAAGTATGCTTAATTTTCAGATTTTTCCTTTCACTTGTTAACCCACCCCTCAAACACCCTGCTTTCCACACAAGCACAAAGCTACCCTTCCTTGTTGCATAATAAAGGTCAGAATTAAGTCTGCATATTATTAGCTTTACAAAAACCAAGAGAGGGTTAAAATTTGCACCTAATAGAAAGAATACACCCAAGAATGAATTCAAGATACCCAATCCCGAAGTATGAAGAGATTCTTTTGATTAAAAAAATAATATAAATAGTAAGCATTGCAAGCATGAAGCAAATGAATACCACAATATTTTGTTGGGTAGATTCTTTTTTGTGTCTGATAGGAAATCAAAATACATTAAGACATTTAGCAAAATCTTTGTGAATACTGTGTATTTCCAATGTACTATTTTTTTTTGGGGTGTAGTTTCAGTAGGGTACCCACACCTATCATCCCAAGAAATAACTTCAGCGTATAGTCATAATGCCTATTATTCACAAAGTTGGGCCCATCCAAAGAACACCAAAAGTTGCCATTATTTAAAAGAGATAATGAAAAAAAGAGAGGCTCAATCTAACTTACAACAAAATTGATAAGGTTAAATAAATAGGTTAGTGCATCAATTGACATTTATCTGTTAGACAAGAAAGAGACACAATGCTTGCAGCAGCATATAGTTTAGCAGTCTTCACATCAAAAGCTCAAATGTAAGTTTCCATGGACATCATACAGTTGAAGGCAAAAGTCATATTGTAAGTAGACAAGGAATTCTTGTAAGTTAGGGCTACAATAAAAACAAGACAGGTTGAGGTTATATTTCGACAAACAAGAGGGTGAAAAATGAAGAAAAAGAAAAGCCCTCGGGTGAAATTTTCTTTTGGGTGCCACATACAGCAATAAGCAAAGTAGAATGTAGAAACATACTGTCATAAGCTTCCTTGTACATATCAACCAACTTGGAGCCAATTCCTTTTCTATAGTACTCCCAGTTTATGGGCTCAGGCTCCTGCATAATTCACCACCAAAAAAGTAAATTACAATCAATCCCAAGGTGACCAAAGCATCTCATTCCAAACCCTTCAGGATCCATAAACAATAGCTTTTGAATAAATACAGCACATTCACATGAAGCTCGAATAAGTGAGCCTCATAGTTCAAACTGTAATATTAAAGATATAATTCTGACAAATCAGTAAATTCAGGTTTTCCAACTGCTCGGATACAAATCAGTAAAAAACTATTGACAAAGATATTAAGAGAGCATTAGAGAGCAGGTAAATTGAATTGAAAAATCACGCAAAGAACCCAAAGTATGCAAAAATACTAGCATTATACACAACCTGATATATAAAAGTGAATAATTCAACCAAGAGGTTTTCGTTTGTCTGTGTGGTGTCAGTCTTTAGGCTTCCTTATTGGTAAATAAATGACCAGCTCCATGGGGCCATTAAACCCTAACTAAAAAGACCTCCCATACCATAGAGAGTTGAAGAAGATACATCAACATTCATAAGACAAAGCTACATAAAATCAGAACGTCCTCCGCAAAACACTAACAATGCCCCTGCCCTTCTCTCTCACCTGTTGGGTGAACATTAAAATTTGAACATTCACAAACATCTACCCCATTTTTTCAACCATAATACTTGTTAGTTTCAACATTTCAGAAGGGATTCGGCCCTAGTAACCCTTTTTCACCCTCACAAATACACTATCCTCACTGCCATATAGGCCTATCAGTTTCTACATTCCAGGAAGAAATTTAAACCTGATTAATTAGGGGCCGTTCGGGAAAAATACACATCGTCAAACTAATCTGTTTGACTAATAACACGGATCTATAACAGAAATGTCAAAAAGGTAATATCGCAATCGAAAATCATCAACGATCTCACGATCAGACCCAGAAAAACTATTTGCAGAAAATCGGAAACCGAGAATCAGAAATCGGAATAATAATTAGAAAACCAAGAGCGAGATCTGTGAAATGAAATGATGAAAGCGTAGAAGAGAAGAGAAGAGAATACCTGACTGAATTTGGTAGAGAGCTCATGATTGACTTCGTCGAAAGCGCGACGAAGAGAAGCGAACTCCTTGCGAGCCTCGTCGGTGACAAGGAGCTTACCCATGCCATCCCAATCGATGTTCTTGGATGGTTTGAAGGCGGCAACATCGCAAAACTTCCTTGCCCAGATTCGACTCATCATCATTTCTCTCTCTGCGCAACTTTCTTTCTTCTCTCGACAAACTCAGAAGAAGGGAGTCGATGTGTTGTTCCTGAATTATATTTGTGGCTTCTAACTTATACCCTGTCTGTGCCTGCTATGTAACCCATCCATCCACTGCTGTTAAAAAGGGGGAAAGAGAGAGAGAGAGAGAGAGAGAGAGAGAGAGAGATGGCTCTGAAATGCGAAACATCGGCGGGAACCTTGGGCTAGGGGACTTCCAGAATCCCCTGCCTCAACCCAACACTTTTTTACCCACAAGGCCCAAATTAAAAACGATAATGCTCCTCTCTTTTTCTTTTTTTTTTGTTGGAAATTCTATTCGTTAAGTTTCAACTTTTGTCTATTTTAAATAGTCAACCACTTTTACAATTATTCTAAATAGTATACTTATTTTAAAAATTATTCCAAATCATATGTTTATTTTGAAAACTATAAAAATTATTCCAAGTTTTTAAGCACTTTAAAAACTATTCCTAGTTGTCAAACACTTTAGATATTATTCTAAATGAGTCGATTGTGAAATTGATAGGGAGAGAAAATAAAATTGAGAGAGGAGGAAAGTTTTGCGAACAATATTTTAATATTGGTACAATAAGAAGGTCACGAAATAGAATAATTTTCAAAATAAGTCTACCACTTAGAATAGTTTAAAAAGGTTGTTGACAACTTGGAATAGCCAAAAGTTGAAGCCTATAAATAGAATTTCCCTTTTTTATACAAAAACATAATACTCCTCTCATCACAAATTTATTTTGATTGTTGAAAATTTTAAATTTATTTAACAATATAATCAGAAAATGTAGATATTATTTTAAACCTAAATTCCTGTTAGTCTTTATTTCTATTGAGAATTTATATTTACTTGAAAAATCTATAATATTTATTTAGCTTATATAAGTTACAGGAATATATTTCCCACAAATACATTAATAGGCAGTCTCAAATCTATTCGAGTAGATAGACCTAACCTAAATTATTCTTTTTCTTTCATTTTTCCCAAAACCTCTCCTATTTTTATTTAGGGAAATTGGATTCTAATAATACAAACTTTTGGCTATATAAGGTTTAATAATACGAACTTTCGATTTGGTGATTAATAATACGAACTTTGACTCCCTGTTGCCCCCAGTAACACGCCACCGAGTTAACTCGGTGGCGATCCTAACTGACGGCGGAGGGATGAGTTTAGTCAATTTTGACTTGCCCAATCAGCATTATTTGTCCATGTCAGCCCCCTCTCTCTTCTCTCTCCTCTCTCTCTCTCTCTCTCTCTCTCTCTCTCTCTCCGTTGCAGATTTCTAGCTAGCCCCCCTCTCTCTTTCACAATCTTCTTCGTCCTCCCTCTTTCTCTCTCCTCTGTCTCTCAGTTTTTCTCTCCAACTTCTTCCTTCTTCTTCCATCATCACCCTCATCCATCTCCACCACTACAGAACAAACGAAAATTTCTGCTAAGCAAAGAAAAGAACTGAATCGAATCGAATTGAATTGAAGGAGCAAGCAGAAGAGCTCAACAATGGAAGATTCGAGCCTTGAGAATCGGAGATCGAAGTAGCAAGGAAATTCAAAAGGAGGCCTTAAGGAGATGGATGGGGGTGGTGGAAGTGAAGGTGGTTGGGTGATTTTTTGGTGGCTGCAATGGTAAGGTGTGGTGGTAGTAATGGTGGTTTGAAAGTTTTGTAGTGGTGGAGATGGATGAGGGTGATGATGGAAGAAGTAATGTATAATGGGATCAAAGATTGGATCTTGATCAATTACACATCAAGGGTGACGTGCAACCAATCTGAATATGGGACACTTCACGTGAACTAGAGCAAAAGAGAGGGTGATTCACGTGAGAAAGGTGAGATCTTTGAGAGGTTTAAATGATTCGTGAGGGATTATGGATTAGGGTTTGAGGAAGATGGGATCTTTGTGGAGTTTGAGAGAGGGAGATGGACGAAATTAGGGAAGCTATTTGGGAGTTGACGTGAGGTCTTTGTAGAGGGGAGGATGATTTGAGAGAGATTTGAGAGAAGAGAGGGAGGGGCGTTTGATTTGGGAGAGAGAGGAGGGTTGACGTGAGTTAGGGTTGAGAGAGGGAGGTTGGATGTTTGAGAGGGAGATTTTGAGAGGATAGATAGCCTTAGGATTTATCTAACTAAGATAGATAGATAAAAGTAACTGGGATAATTCAAGGGATCTAGCTTGATACAGAAACACCACAAGAAAGAAACCCTAGGGCTACTTGACCTTTAACCTAGTTACAGAAACACCTTCTAGGTTTAGGGTTCAAGCTCTTCCTCACCACTTGGTTACCAAACCAAGATACAATAGAAGAGATCAACGAGGTTATCATGAAACACTCAAGGGGTAAGCTAAAAGCTTGATTCTATTCATAATTCAAAGTTTGATGCCTTTGAAAGGCTACAAGCCTAGCTATTTATACTAACTAAGTCCCACACACATTAGGACTCTCCTACTTGGCGTCCAATCCTAGGCGCCATCTACTACATCTCCTCCTTGGATTAGGACTCCTTATCCTAAGAGGAGTTGGTTACAACAACCTTATCCTGAAAGGAATTAGCTTTCCTAATCCAAGATGAATTAGTTACAAAATAAACCAACCTTATCTAGGATTGTAACAAACCTGGCGCCTAATCTACCCTATCACACGCCTATCACACACACACCACACACTTCTAAACCATTCTAGAACATTCTAGATCATTCTAGACTAATCTAGACTCCTATGACTTGGTGACCAAGTTTACATATATTACTTGGCACCTTACATAATCATAAATGTAAAGAAAACTCTAGAAATGTAAAGAAATACATCAAAAGGCCAAAACCATGAAATTCAAACTGAAATGGTCAAAACTGTGAAATTCAAACTGAAATGGTCAAAACTGTGAAATTCAAACTGAAATGGTCAGAAATGTGAAATTCACTTTGAACTAACCCTAGAGGCGGGGTGAATAGGGTTATATAGGAAATTCTGCACTTCTTAACAACACAACAAGGTTAACAACACTTTTATAAAATGAAAGATACTTTTTTATTATTCAAACAAAAGTGCTTAGAATAGAGGAGGTTACAACTCAACTTAGGTGAAGACCATGAGGTCCTCAAATAGCTTACTGGGACAGAAGACCTTGCAGATGTCTTCTGTGCTTGAGGCCTCACAGAAGAGGCAGTTACAGACTGAGAAAGTGATTTCAACGTGAGGCTTCTTCCTCACTTCAATTACTCGACCCTAGAGGTCCTCACCAGTGTCCTCACTGGTTACACACAAACTCACCACTTACAATTGTGGCTACACTCAGAATATTAACACAATATTCCTACACTCAGAACTTTCTCACACAAAGTTCCTACTCAGATTTGCTTGCTTGGAAATCCACATCTCCATAGAGGTCTTCGATTGGTATATATATTGATGCAACAACGGCTCCTTGATCTTGGTGGGGATAGTTTCCTTCTTGTGAGTTATCTTCTCAATCTTCCATACAAATATGATATCCTTGATTTGCTTTCCATAAATTGAGTTCCTGGAATCAAGGAAACAATTGTTATTACATTAAATCAGAAAGAGTAGGAGAGAATATTATTTAGGGCTTTGGTAGATACTTCCCTAAATTAATTTTGTCAATCTTTCAAATAAAATCTTTAATGTTAGCGCTGGAGCTGGAGGTCCTCGAAGCTTGCTGCGATGAGGTCCTCAATCTGGGCTTGAGTTTCTTCAATCTCCCCCTTTTTGTTTGAAAGACAAAATTCCAGAGAACTTCTATGCATTCTCAAAGTACAACAAGTATAGGCAGTAGATGCAATTGTACATTCTTGTAATAGAGTATCATATAGTAGCAAGCAACAGTTCACCATGTTGTTTGATTCTGCATCAGGATATCTCCTCCCCTTTTATCTTTCTGAGTAAAGGAAACAGGAGAGTACAACTACTAAATTGTGTAGCCAAAATAAGTAGAGGGAGAGAGATGGAGAAGGAGGGATAGGAGGAAAAGAAATGATGAGGACACCTTGACCAGGCCCTGATTAAATTTTGAGGTGCCCGAGAGGCCATGCTGATGAGGACATCAGAGGTCCAGGCATGCAGTGAGTTGACGAACCTGGGAGGAGGAGAGAGACCACATGTAGGGAGGATGGATGATAGGACTCCCCCTCAATTTGACAGCTTATGCATAGGTTGAGGTCCTCATAGTAGACGACTCCCCCTCAAATGGTGCGGGTGGTGTTGTTTCACAACATTCCCAATGTCTAGGATCTTGTCTTGGATTTTGTCTCCAAAGGTCACTCTTGCATTCTTGTTGATTTTCAGTTTGAAGAGCTTGGTTGGATCTCTGTGTTTGAGGCATACCTGTAATAGAAGACACTATACCTTTCATGGTCTCTGACCAAGGATGAGATTGTTGCAATGAGGTCTTTGGGACCCAAATTTTAGTAATGCACGGAGGTCTAGTTCCTTTAGACAGGGGATTTGATGAGGTCCTTATTTTATTTTCTATAGGAGGTCCTCTATGATGATTTTCTCTAAGAGGCGGAATGTCTGGGATAGGAAGGATAGGTCCTTTGTTGGAATGGAAAGGAGGACTTTTATACCGATAGTTTTTGAGAGGTGGTGTATTGGGTGTGGGAAGGAGAGGTCCTCTGGGAGGATGATTTATAGGAATTTTGGTCTGAGGTTGAGAAGAGGGGGTTGTGGAGACTGGTTTGCTTTGGTAAGGATGGGAATTAGTGACTGCCTCATTGGATAATTGAGTGATGGTTTTATAGCAGTCTTTGACCTCAAGAGACAGTCTATTGCTTTCTGTGAATAGGAGGTCATTTTGAGACTACAGGCTTTCTATGGCCTCACTGAGACTTTGAACGTAGTTGGTAAGGTGCTTGATCCTTTCTATCAAGGACTTAGAGTATTTAAAAAGATGCATACACTTATGAGCAAGATGTAATGGTGAACGATTAAGGAGGTCATCAATGTTTACCTCGTCATGAGATGAGGTTGGATCTTGATCCTCACTTGTGTTTGTCATTAGACATACATTTGTTATTTCTTCTACCTCACTGTGGCCTTCACTGGAATCACTATCACTCCATGTTGCCATCATTGCCTCATGGTTATGCCGTTGAGGTCGACTGTTTCTCTTGTCTTTGTTTCTTCTGGCGTGAGGGCAGTCCTTCATAAGGTGTTTTGAGCTGCCACAAACAAAACAAGTAAATGGGGGTCAGCATCTTTTCTTAATGAAGACTTACCTTTTGAGGTTGCTTTTCTGTTTTGTCCATCCTTGATGTATCCTCGAAAAGTTGGATTTTTCTTGTATAATCTTCTGGACCCTCTAGCCATCATTGCCATTGTATCTTCCTCCTCATCATCATCTGACTCACTGTCAGATTTACATACTGCCTTGAGGGCAATTTCCTTGGGTTCTGAGAGGTCATTCAATTGGATCTCATAGGCCAATAGTTTTCCAATGAGTTCCTCCAGTTTGAGGGCCTTGAGATCTTGAGCTTCTTCAATGGCTGTGACTTTTGGACCCAATTTTCTTCTAGGCAGGCATCAAAGGACCTTTCTGACTTGTTCCTCATTTGGGTAGGTTTTTCCCAGAGATATGAGGTGGTTGGTGATGTTGCTGAATCTTTTGAACCTCTTCAATAGTCTCATTTTCTTCCATTTTGAACGCCTCATACTTCTGGATGAGAATGTCCAACTTGATGTCCTTAACTTGGCTTGTGCCTTCGTATGAGGTGACCAAATAGTCCTAAACCTGTTTGACATTTTCACAGTTAGAAACACGTTCGAAGTCATTTGAATTTAAACTGCAATATAGCAAATTTAGAGCACGAATAATTTTTCCTAAAGTTTTGAGCTCTTCAGCTGTCATTTCAGATCTTTCTTTTGGGATATCCTGGTTTGCAGTGTTCTTCTTTGTGAGAGTGGGGAAATTTCCTTTAGTGACTATGACCCAGAGGTCCTCATCCTGATCTCTGAGGAATATTTCCATCTGCCTCTTCCACATTCTATAATTTTCACCAGTGAGGAGTGGAGCTCTTGTCCACGAGCGTCCTTGAGGAGTTGTGTTGAGGCCGGCCATGATCTTTACCACGAGTTGTTAGACTCTTCAGATCTGTGGACCTGCTTTGATACCAATTGAAATAACCCTAGGGGGGGTGAATAGGGTTATATAGGAAATTCTGCACTTCTTAACAACACAACAAGGTTAATAGCACTTTTATAAAATGAAAGATACTTTTTTATTATTCAAACAAAAGTGCTTAGAATAGAGGAGGTTACAACTCAACTTAGGTGAAGATCGTGAGGTCCTCAAATAGCTTACTGGGACAGAAGACCTTGCAGATGTCTTCTGTGCTTGAGGCCTCACAGAAGAGGCAGTTACAGACAGAGAAAGTGATTTCAACATGAGGCTTCTTCCTCACTTAATTACGCGACCCTAAAGGTCCTCACCAGTGTCCTCACTGGTTACACACAAACTCGCCACTTACAATTGTGGCTACACTTAGAATATTAACACAATATTTCTACACTCAGAACTTTCTCACACAAAGTTCCTACTCAGATTTGCTTGCTTGAAAATCCACATCTCAAGAGAGGTCTTCGATTGGTATATATATTGATGCAACAACGACTCCTTGATCTTGGTGGGGATAGTTTCCTTCTTGTGAGTTATCTTCTCAATCTTCCATACAAATCTGATATCCTTGATTTGCTTTCCATAAATTGAGTTCCTGGAATCAAGGAAACAATTGTTATTACATTAAATCAGAAAGAGTTGGAGAGAATATTATTTAGGGTTTTTGTGGATACTTCCCTAAATTAATTTTGTCAATCTTTCAAATAAAATCTTTAATGATGGCGCTGGAGCTGGAGGTCCTCGGAGCTTGCTGCAATGAGGTCCTCAATCTGGGCTTGAGTTTCTTCACACTTTGAGCTTGAATCTTGGGCCTTGGCGTGTGACTTAGAGCTTCTTTTAGGATGTTTCGACATCCTCTTGCCATAAGGAGCACACAATATGAATGGGCCTTTGAGCCTCTATACTCAATCTTTCCTCCATAGCTCGCTCTTCTTCTTTGTAAATGTCATGGGCCTCCTTAGATGTATTTGGCGTAGGCCAAAATACATCAAGAAGAAGGAAAAAGAAGGTGAAGTTGGAGAGAAAAAGAGAGAGACAGAGGAGAGAGAAAGAAGAAGGAAGAAGAAGATTGTGAAAGAGAGAGGGGGGCTAGCTGGAAATCTGCAACGAAGAGAGAGAGAGAGAGAGAGGAGAGAGAAAGAGAGAGGGGGCTGACGTGGTCAAATAATGCTGATTGGGCAAGTCAAAATTGACTAAACTCATCCCTCCACCACCAGCTAGGATCGCCACCGAGTTAAGTTAATCTTAACTCGGTGGCGTGTTGTTGGGGGCAATAGGGGGTCAAAGTTCGTATTATTAATCACCAAATCAAAAGTTCGTATTATTAAGTCTTATATGGCTAAAAGTTCGTATTATTAGAATCCAATTTCCCTTTTATTTATGTGATTCCAAGAAAAATATAGATAAGTTTATCTTGACAGATAGATCCGGGTTCAATGTAACAATGACTCATTTCATCCTCCTTCATTCTAAGCCACTCATTTGTTCACACTCAAATAGATTAGTGCTCAAAAAAAAAGAGAAGCAAATTTCAAAATCTCAATATGTTGTAACTAATAAAAGAATGAAAAGAAAATAAAACAAAAAAAAATAGATTTCTTTTTCGATTCATCCCTGGACCACATTTAATCTCCCAAGCCCGTTATTGTGCAAATAATATCATGTTATGAAAATGTAACATTTCAAAAATTTGAGGATATGCTAGTGAAAATAGTAATATTTAGGGAGTGTTTGGTAGGAACCTTAGGGAAATTTTTTCCGGGGAAAATTTCTCATGGGAAGTTTTCCATAGAAAAAATTTCCCTTAGCGCCCCCCTAAAGGAAATTTTCTCTAGGAAAATGGAGAAAATGGTGAACCATCGTGAAAGCTTTCCTGAAATCAACCCGCATCCAAACATGGGGAAAATAAGTCAACGCGAGAAAATTGACTATTTCCCCAGGGTTATTGACCAACCAAACGCACCCTTAATAATAATGGTAACAAAATAGCTGTGATAATGGTAACCCTATTAATATGGTAAATAGTGATAATAGTTAGGGGTAAGCGGTTCTAAAACCGAAACTTGAAATATGACTGGAACCGATCAACGAGAAAGTGTAAGGTTCCTGAATTTCAGGAATTTGTGCTAACAGTTAAGGGTAAGGTTCCTAAATTACAACCTTGAATCAGAACCTGAATCCTGTTAGATAGGTTAACGTTTCGAGTATTTGGATCCAAGGCTCTAGAACTGACAGATATCCAAACAACATAACTTAATTTTAATATAAGAAATAAATAAATTTATTAAAGTGCATTCATTATTCAAAAACTCAGGCTAAAATTCTTCCATTTTCACCACTTGTACCAAATTTAATGTGGTATTGTGGCCATGATAACTAGATAGTGTGGTGTATTTGGCATTTAAGTGGAAAAATAGTGTTTTTTAAAAACAATTATATATTAGAAAATGTAATTTTTATAAATAACGGGTACCCTGGAACCTGAACCACAAAATAAAAGGTAAGGTTCCTAATATCAAAGAACATGTGCTAACGGATAAAGATAAAATTCCTAATTTTGGCACATGGTGCTCAGAAACGTTCATCTCTAATAATAGTGTAATATAATAAAAATAATTGTGCCAGTAATAATGGTTATTTTTACTTGACTATCTAATAGTAAATAATAATTATTATTAATATTAATATCAATACTAATATTCATAATATTAGAGGTAGTCATAAATGTATAACAACAACAATAATTGCTTGATTATGTAATTGTTAGATACTTGGATATATCATTCCCTTCGTTCTCGTCAACATTCTTTAATCTCTCTATAGGTTTGCTTGGAAATAATATGTAGAATGGCAAAACTAAGGAATAACATGTTTTAGAAACTAATAACATTTGCCCCACATTAAGTATTGCAAAAAAAGGATTTTACCTGTGAATGTCGGAAAATTCTATTAACCCTACCTAACATTTACTAATATAATAAATATCCACTTAATTTGGTAAATCAATGTTTCAGACAAAATTGTCCCTACATTTTAAGAGCATGTACAATGACATTCCATAGTTATGGAATGTTGATAGTAGTCCACTTATCCACATCATCGAAAATTTTAATTTTTTTGGAACTTCATTCCATTCATTCCCACGACAACTAGAACTCATTCCACTCTTTTAATGTAAATATTAAATTTGGGTCCCTATCCATTACAATTATAAATTAATTTTTGAATTATATTTTCTAAATTTATAAACTCTAAAAAAATTGCTCAAATTATCAAGTGACCAACTTTAAAAACATCTCCATTGGGATAAAAATTAAACGACAACTTAAAAATTTAGGACAACATTATTGACTTAAAAAATAAAGTAAAAGAAATACAAAACACAATGAGATGGAATTAAAAAAAGACACAACACTCAAGATTCTAGAGTTAGTAGTCCTAGGTTGAGCGATGGATCGTGATACTCCTTTGCTGCGCGACATTTCTATTCCATATTTCTTCAATTAAGTCTGATTGTAGACGCTTATGCAACTCCTCATATTAGACAATTGCTGATTGCCGAAAATAAGACTCATAGCAAGGATGATGGTCACGAAGGACATTAGGCTCTATAACAGAATTCTCGACATGTTCATAATCGAATGCAAGCCCATATGTATCACGCTCATCTTCCACAATCATATTGTGAAGTATAATACAAGCTTTCATTACAAAACCTAAGTCTTTTTCCTCCATGTATCGAGCAAGGTCGCGGATTATGGCAAAGCAAGCTTGCAACACACTGAAAGTGCGTTCCACGTCCTTTCTAGCGCTCTCTTGATGTTCAGCATATAATTTCGCTTTTGGAGTCATGGAACTTGGGATAGTCTTCACAAATGTGGACCATTTTGGATAAATTCCATCCAATAGATAATACACAATCGTATATTTGTTACCATTCACAAGATATTTACACTTTGGTGCCCGATTATTGTACAACTCATCAAAGATTGGGGAAAAGTTTAGGACATTGATGTCTTTCATACTTTCTGGGCACCCGAAGAAAGCATGTCATATCCAAAGATCGTATGAAGCGACTGCTTCGAGAATAATTATTGGAACTTTGTATAATCCTTTCTCAAATTGTGCTTTATAAGCTGAAAGGCAATTCTTTCACTCCCAGTGCATACAGTCTATGCTTCCTAACATACTAGGAAAATCACGAGCAATTCCACTTATAAAAGACGATCAACATCAGCTTGAGTGGGTTTCCTTAAGTATTTGTCCCCAAATATAGCAATGACTGCTTTTGCGAACTTCTTGGTGCATTCTAGAGTTGTATTTGCACAAATCTTTAGGTATTCATCAACAACAACCAGCTGCTACGCCGTAAGCCAAAATTCGCATAGCTGTTGTGCACTTAGTGAGTGGGGTTAACCCATGTCGCCTAGCTGCATCGTATCTAAGCCTGAAATACTCAAAGTGATGACTGAGGGCCTCAACTATGCGAAGAAATAGGGGCCTTCGCATTCTAAATCTGCGACGGAAATGTTGTTCATTATAGACTGAGTCATCTACAAAGTAATCTTGGTATAAGCGATCGTGAGCTTCTTCCCGATTTCTCTTAATGAACCTTTTCTTCCTTCTTGGACCTAATGACATCGAAGACTTTAACTATTGTGTAGCTTCTAAGAGTTGTACAAGGAGCAATTTTTGTTTGATCTCCAAATTGTCGTCCAACATTTATTGCACCATTAGTGTGTCATCCGAGGATGAATCCTCATCCATTATCACCTGTGTTATAAAAGAAATGTGTAAATAAAAGGAACAAGTACAATTCAACATAAACAAACAAGGTGGAATAATGAAATATTTTATTTCATAATACACTGAAAGAAAAGTATTACATGTTAAGCTACACCTCGACATTTAAAAATAAAGTAGACCACTGTGGCATACACAAAAACATACCATGACTACTTATTAGTCCTAAATAAGTTCATAGTAGACAAATATGTCCGCTTATTCAAAAAACTTGTCCTATAGGTTGGTGGATCAAAGAGGATGTTACTAATCTAGTTGAGGATGTTGGTAATATTTGGCTTTTATTTCATTTTTTCTAGCTACCCAGTAATGTTATTCATCTTCAGGCATCCCACTAATATCCTTCATCAAAATTTGATCATCCCACTTTTTTTGTTTGTGTATCTTGTGTTCCTCTTGGATTTTGACATAACACTCAAAGATGTCTACCCTCTGGGAAGCTTGAGTGTCCAGCTTTGCCATATGAGTGGAAATCACATCCATGATAAAGATGGAAGCTTTTGCTTTTGCTTTCTTTTGGTGGTTTTTTTCCCTATTGGGCGACTAAGTGAATATCCCTCAGTTGGAGCTTCTTCAGTTTTAGGGGTGGAGTTATCCCCCTAAGTTTAGCAAATGTCTTCCATTTAGGTTGATCCTTCAGCATCCGCCACCAATTCTCAAGCATAACTTTGTGTTCTTATTGCGTTGAGTGTACAACTCATGAGTATGTTGTATTACATTATCCATGCTCCAGCCGTTTTGAGCATTACGGGTGGCTTCATCCACATAGGCCGAGAACTTGGAGACACATGGGGCTGCTCGACTCCATCGAGCATTCAGCACCTTCCCAGTCCTTGGTTGGATTCCACGCGGAAGACCCTCGTTGTATAAGTCTGTCACTACGGATGGCAATGGGTCGGGTGTAGCTGCACTCGGACCCGGACTCACCAGATTTTTTTGGACCCGAACCCGCCCCGAGACCCGATGGGTCCCAAAATTCAGACCCAGACCCACACTCAGCGGGTCCACGGGTCTTTAGCGGGTCCTTAATAGGTCCAAACCTATTATACATTTTTTACTAGATTTATCAATTTGTTGGATTAATTTTATACTTGCACATATGTATAATAATAACTCTTATGTTTCAATACCTTATTTTTAACACAATAACAACATTTCAAAGGAAAAAATAGTATACTAGGGTTTTAGAAAATAGAATTCAACACTTCAACAGGCCCAATACTCCCAGGAGTCCCAGCAGACACTAGGTAGTACATAAGTAGTAGTGTAGTACTTGGGTTTTTATTTTTTCAAAGGAAAAAAATTATATATGTTTATATTTTAATGGGTCCACGCATTGGATCTACGGGTCAATGTTTGGACCCGAACCCGGACCCTCTATTCTTTTTCTAGACCCGAACCCGCCCCAGATCCGTCCTAATGGACCAGTTCCAGACTGAGTCCAGGACCCACTGTCATCCCTATCTGCCACCCTTCTCCAAAAACCATTCTTCTTCTGATCGGTCCCCACAACTGCATCATTACTAATGTTGATCCAACTACTTATTAGTCGATTGTTCTCTTCAACAGTGCACGTCCTTCCACATCCACTGCCTCCCCCATCTTCTTCTTCCATATCATTGTTTGTGATTTCAATCTCATTTTGGGATATATTAGTCATTGTAGTTTGTGTTTATGAAGGTGTTATGTTGGTTCCCCGTGTTAAGTAGGTGGGATGATGTGGCGATGGGTGATGTGGGTAGTAGCCAGGAGGAAGTTGGGTGGCTTGAGCCAAGGGGACAATAAAATTATGCGGAGGTGGAGGGAAAGCCCCATGTGAGTAGTATGGCGGTGTGTATTGGTATGATGGGAGGTATGGTTGTGGTGAAGTTCGGTTAGATGGTGGCGTATTCGGGTTCTGGGTCCCATTATTTGCCCCCATTAAAAAAACTCGTAAAAGATCTGTTCCAATTAGTTTCCATAATCAAACCTACATAAAAATTAAATTTTTTATTGTTAAATTCACTTTATACTCTTCATGTATTTCATATTGAATATGTATTTATACGTGAGCTTACTTTATTTTTCCATCTTAGAGAGCATAATAATTATTATTTAGGTTGGTTTCTTATAACATGAACAAATTTTATATTAATCTCTAAAATGTATAGATTTTTAAACAATTAAAATAATTACAAAAAATAATTAACAACATTTACCATGACAATCTAATATGCAAAAATTTTATATTAATCTCTAAAATGTACGCTTACTTATGTAATATATTATATTAATCTCTAAAATGTATAAATTCTCAAACAAATTGAAGCAATTGAAACAATAACTAACAACAATTACATAACAACCTAATATACAAAATTTTATATTAACCTTCAATATGCCCAAATTTTATATCAATCTCTAATTACAAATAAAATGTCAAATTTTCATAACCCAATTAAATTAATGACAATTACCATGATAATATATAACAAAAAATAATAATACTAGTAACTTACAAATTGTCATTGTATTTCACCCTTTACTCTCAAGTACCTACATAAATGCAAACAAAAAAAACAAATTCTCCAACATAATCATAATTATTGAATAAAAAAATATTAATAACTTACTCTAATTTTGCAATTGAGAGCAAGATGGGTA
Organism: Portulaca oleracea; assembly: GCA_029582165.1. Classification (NCBI taxonomy): domain Eukaryota; kingdom Viridiplantae; phylum Streptophyta; class Magnoliopsida; order Caryophyllales; family Portulacaceae; genus Portulaca; species Portulaca oleracea. The sequence goes on from CM055890.1 coordinate 20,793,895, forward strand.
CATAGAGACAAAATGGTGGGATAGGTGCATACTTTTACCCTCCAACTCTTCTTTATTTATACTACAATTTTTCACTTTAAAAAAAATTAAAAAGAGAACATCTTATTAACATTGAGACAAGCTCAACAAATATAATCACAAAATTTTGTAAATGAATTTCTCCAAATCATAATCAAATAAGAAATATCATTGTATAGTGTTATAAAAAGAATATTATAGCCCAAATAAAAAAACAAATCTTATTTCAACGGTCAAAAGTACTCCAGAACAAAAATTCAACCTATTTAATCAATTTTAAGATATTTTATATTTTCCCCCACAATTTTGGCATGCATGGAAGACTGTGATATCATTTCAACTTGCATTCTTTCACTTGATTCCATTTTGCTGTAGCCATTTTCTTTCCACATGTGTCATGTTTTGCTCCTCCATTTCATGGGCTGCCAATGCTCTAATATGAATGAATGAAATTACCCCTATAGTTTTAGGGAAAAAAAAAAACTGTTCGATCTCATTTCGAGCCGAATTGATACCATTAATAAAGGGTTTTGGAAATTATCTTCTTTTCCTAATTCCTTCTTTATAAACACAATTAGTCACCTCTAATATTATCATTAGCTTTAGTTATGCTTTAGAATAGTTTATGAATTTTAGTTTCAAGATTTCCTTAGTTTACTCTCAATCTATCTATTGTAATTTACGCTTTCATGATGCAATTCAATTCAAGTTTTTTCTTTCTTGCTTCCGCTTTGCTATTTTGATTTCATTAGTAGTCCACAAAAATTTCACTTTTTAGTGAAGTGGAGGATTAAGGTTCCTCGAATTCTTTCTTCAGGTGAGAATTCGAGTCGTCTTAGTAATCCAAATCACGTTTTTTCTTATTTGTTTGAGAGAAGATTCGTGATCCAAGACTCAAGATTCAAGATTAGAGTTCAGTACAATGCAATCCAGGTTAATGTTTTCAGTCTTAAATTCAGTAATTGATTCAGTTTTTACATTCATCGTTATTAGTTGCTTTCTTGAATATGCATTCGCTTTCTTATTCAGTTTCTAGTTCTTGTTCGATTAGGATAAGTTTTAATTCCCAATATATGTTTTCCTTAGAAATTATTGCTTTCAATCCTGTTTAGTTTAGTTTAATTATTATTTTTTGCTTTTTGCAATTGAAACCCTACCAAACCAATTCCCTATTAATCTAACACACCATCCTTGAGGATACGACAACCCTACTCTTAACCCCAAATTCTACAACCGAACAATGGTGTCGTTGCCCGGGGATGACATTATTTGGTAGATTAGGTTATTGGTTTGTGTGTGAATAGTTTATTGCTTTCTTAGATTAGTTTTTAAAGAAACCAAAAACAAATAAAAATAAATAAAAAAATTGATAAACCACGAAAAAAAACGTAGAACACAACAACCTGAGGTTTGAGTTCATAGTCATGTTAGTAATAGATTGGTTAGGAAAGAGGAACCCTCAGTAGAACCACCTAAGATGGACGAGGAAGCACGTAGGGTGACTCTGAATGACCAGCTATAGATTATAGAAAACTGAACAAGGCCACTAGATTATAGGAAACTGGACAAGGCCACTAGGAAGGACCATTTTCCCCTCCCTTTCATGGACCAGATGCTCGAGAAACTTGTTGGGCATGAGTATTATTGTTTTCTTGATGGTTATTCTGGTTATATCCAAGTCTCTATTGCCCCTTGTGACCAGGAAAGACCACCTTCACTTGCCCTTTTGGCACCTTTGCTTTTGAAGGATGCCGTTTGGTTTGTGTAATGCCCCTGCAACCTTTCAGAGATGCATGATCTCTATTTTTTCTGACTTAGTGGAGGACTGTGTTGAGATTTTCATGGATGATTTTTCTGTGTTTGGTACTGCTTTTGATGCTTGCTTAGCTAACCTGAATCGTGTATTGAGTCGATGTCAGGAAAAGAGTCTGACCCTTAATTGGGGAAAATGTCATTTCATGGTGAAAAAGGCTATGGTACTAGGACATGTGATTTCTACGGAAGGGATAGAAGTAGACAAGGCCAAGATTGAACTAGTTAAGAATTTTTTCCCTGCTAATTTCTGTAAAGGAAGTCTGTTCATTCTTAGGACATGATGGTTTTTACCGACGATTCATAAAGACTTCAGTAAGATTGCTAAGCCTTTGTCCTCACTGCTAGCTAAGGAGGTACCATTCCTTTTTCTGATGAATGTATGAGGGCATTTAATCAACTCAAGGATGCCCTTATTTCTCCTCTGTAGGACCTGGGAAAAAACTTCCATTGGTGTCCTACGCGATGTTAGGCGAATCGAAAGAGGTGTCTAGTCTTTAAGGAATTTGAATTCAATTTTAATTAATCAAAATGTTCAAATGCAATCTTGAATTTAATTATTTTTATTACCAGAAAATGTCATTGCTCAAAAAATAATATAACATGAAAAACGAGGAGAATCAGGGCTTGAAAGAGGCTCGGGACCCAAACTGGATTTCTATATCACTGGCCATGCGTACTAGTATGACAGTGAACCGAGACCTCAACTTTCTGATTCGTTTCTTTATGTGATATTACTTCCCATGCAATTAAGATTTTCTGGAAATCTATATATTATAATAGAAATCATTGTGGGTTCCACGAAATAGAGCCACGGGAGCGACTGTAGAGAAATTGGCCAATCAATACGTAGAAAATTATATTTTTTTCTATTTTCTATTTTTTTTTATTTTCAATCCGGATTTTATTTTAAAATTAAAAAAACCAGAAAGTATCACTAATCCTTGACTGCTTTGGACTCTGAATTAAATTATTTTAGTGTAAATAACAGTAATTATTTTTGTGTTGCCTATAATAATAATAATAATAATAATAATAATAATAATAATAATGATAGTAATATTTAAAATTAAAATTTGATAGAATACATAACGATATGATACAATTTGTACGCACACTGTCACACATAAATATATACACAGTTGGCTAAAATTAAATTATATTTTAAATCAACTTATACAAAATTGGACTAGGATGAATATATTTCTGGATATTTATCTTTCTAATTTAATGGAATGAACCACTAGATTATCACAGAATATTGTTTTAGGTGATAATATTGCGATTGTCGCCCATAATATCATGAATATCATTTTTCATTAAAATTTAAATTTTATAATAATTAAATTTTCAATTCAGGTTTGAGTTTTTCGGGTTTAGACCCAACCGGACCGGAACTAGAAAAATGAAAAGACTTGGAACGAAGACTGGAACGGTCACCATTTCGTCCAAGTTTTTCGTCCAGTCTTTTTGGGTCACCCGGTACAAACCATAATATTACGTTTGCACCGTAATAATAATAATAACAATAATAATAATAATATTATTATTATTATTATTATTATAATAATAATAATAATAATAATAATAATAATAATAATAATAATCATCTATATATATATAATAGAAATCGATGTGAGGCCTACGAAATGGAGCCACGGGAGTGATTGTAGGAGAATTGGCCAATCACAACGTAGAAAATTATATATTTTTTTCTATTTTCAATTTTATTTAATTTTCAATCCGGATTTTATTTTAAAATTAAAAAAACTAAAAATATCACTAATCCTTAACTGCTTTGGACTCTGAATTAAATTATTTAGGTGCAAATAATAGTAATTATTTTAGTGTTGCCTATAATAATAATAATAATAATAATAATAACAATAATAATAACAATAATAATAATAATAATAATCTGTATATTATTTTGATCAAAAAAATCTGTATATTATAATAGAAATCATTGTGGACCCCACGAAATAAAGCTACGGGAGCATTTCTCAGAGTCTAGACCAATCACAGCACAATAAACTGTATTTTATTTACAATTTGTTTCCGTATTTTATTTACAATTAAAGAAATTAAAAAATATATCCTTAATCACTTGACAGCAGTTACATCCAGAACGAGTCCTATTAATTAAGCCTCAAACAGTAGTGTTAAATTTTAATTTTAATTGTATTTTATTTTCTATTTCATTCATGATTTTTTTACAATTAAAGAAATTAAAAAATCTATATAATCTATATATATCTATCTATCTATCTATCTATCTATATATATATATATATATATATATATATATATAATAGAAATCTATTTGGGGCCTACAAAATGGAGCAAGGGAGTGATTGTAGGAGAACTGGCCAATCACAATGTAGAAATTTTTTTTTCTATTTTTAATTTTATTTAAAATTCCAATCCGGATTTTATTTTAAAATTAAAAAAAACTGAAAGTATCACTAATCCTTAACCGCTTTGGACTCTGAATTAAATTATTTTGTTGCAAATAATATTATTTTTTGTTGCCTATAATAATAATAATAATATATATATATAATAGAAATAATTGTAGGTCCCACGAAATAGAGTCACGAGAGTGAATGTAGGGGAATTGGCCAATCACAATGTAGAAAATTATATTTTTTTTTATTTTCAATTTTTTTTATTTTCAATCCGGATTTTATTTTAAAATTAAAAAAACCAGAAAGTGTCACTAATCTTTGATTGCTTTGGGCTCTGAATTAAATTATTTTGGTACAAATAACAGTAATTATTTTGGTGTTGCCTATAATAATAATAATTATAATAATAATAATAATAATAATAATAATAATAATAATAAGAATAATAATAATAATAATAATAATAATCTATATAATATCAATAGTAAAGTTTGTGGGTCCCACTGAATGGAGAAAAAAATTAATTGTTGGGATTTCGACCCATCAAAAAGTAGATAAATGCTGAATTAAATTATTTGGTGCAACTATCAGTATATATAATTATTTTGGAATAATCTATATAATATTAATAGTAAAGTTTGTGGGTCCTAGTGAATGGAGAAAGGAGATTAATTGTAGAGATTTCGTCCAATCAAAAATTTTATAAATGCTGAATTAAATTATTTTGATGCAACTATCAGATATATAAATATTTTGGAATAATAATAATAATAATAATAATAATAATAATAATAATAATAATAATAATAATAATCTATATATTATAATAGAAATCATTGTGGGTCCCACGAAATAGAGCCACGGAGCGACTGTAGAGAAATTGGCCAATCACAACGTAGAAAATTATTTTTTTTCTATTTTCAATTTTTTTTTATTTTCAATCCAGATTTTATTTTAAAATTAAAAAAACCATAAAGTATCACTAACCCTTGATTGTTTTGGACTCTGAATTAAATTATTTTAGTGTATATAACAGTAATTATTTTTGTGTTGCCTATAATAATAATAATAATAATAATAATAATTAAAATTTAATAGAATACATAACGATATGATACAATTTGTACGCACACTGTCACACATAAATATATACACAGTTGGCTAAAATTATATTATGTTTTAAATCAATTTATACAAAATTGGACTAGGATGAATAAATGTTTGGATATTTATCTTTCTAATTTAAGGGAATGAACCACTAGATTATCATAGAATATTGTTTTAGGTGATAATATTGCGATTGTCGCCCATAATATCATGAATATCATTTTTCATTAAAATTTAAATTTTATAATAATTAAATTTTCAATTCAGGTTTGAGTTTCTCAGGTTCAGACCCAACCGGACCGGAACCAGAAAAATGGAAAGACTTGGAACGAAAACTGGAATGGTTACCATTTCGTCCAAGTTTTTCGTCCAGTCTTTTTGGGTCACCCGGTTCAAACCAGAATATTACGTTTGTACCGTAATAATAATAATAATAATAATAATAATAATAATAATAATAATATAATAATAATAATAATAATTTCAAAAGTAACTAATTTAGTTCACTCCGTGCATCGCACAGGTTGAAGCCTAGTAAAAAGGTAAATTCGAAAAGAAAGCGAATGAATCAAATTGAATAAATTATATAGTCGCCTATTAATTTTTAGTGAGAATTAATAAACTCAAATTAGACTCCGCAAACCGCGAACCATTAGATTCGGATCCGGGGGTAAGGTTACGAATTTGAAAGTAAAAACCTTAGAATCCGCCCGTTCAAAAACGGACTCTACTAAATCAGTTCGTTAAAGAAGAGAGTAGAAGAGGAGAATTAATTAGGTTAATTTAAATTATTTAGATACTTGCGAAAAATTAAAGTACGAAAATAAATAAATGCGATGAAGAAATAAAAGCAATAAACAAAACACAAATAAATAAAGAATGAAATGAAAGTTATCTTCTCAAGTAATCCGGTTTAAATTAGTCATAATTGATATTAGCATCATATTACAACAGTATAAGTGATTACAAGAAAATAAAAACGACAAAAAATAATGCCAAGTATAGATGTATGCAAATGATGAAGAGAGGAGAAGGAGAAAAAGAGAGGGAGAAGAGGTGATTTGGTGTAAAAAAAATGATGGGAGTGAGGTTGTATTTATAGGGGAAATGGAGTGAAGAAATTAGGGTTATGAAATAAAGAGGGGTAGCTGGACCATTCTGATCAGCAGGAGGCCAAGTGTGTTGGAACGAAAGGAAACGGGCCACTGAAGACCAGCATGTTGGGTTATTTTGAGCTGTATAACTTCAAACGACCATAACTTTCTCATCCGACCTCCGATTGACTTGATTCAAGTGTTGTTGGCAAATTGTAATGAGTACTTTTAGCTCCCAAAATTAGGAAACCCATGGAGGTCGGTAGAAAGTCGGTAATTTAAAGAAAATGTTCGGGTACATGAACAAAATGGCTGTTTTATGGAATATTTGAACGCGGAAGGGTAGAAATGGAAATGGGCTAACGTGAAAGGTTTTTTTGTAGAGGAAAATTTATTTGGGTTTTTTGTGGGTTTTTTCATCATTTATGCATTTCAAGAATACTTGGCATTTAATCCTAAATAAAAATAAAAATGCTCAAAATAAATTACATAATTACAAAGTTGAACTATGACAAAATTCAACGTATACAGTTAGCCCCCACTTTGATCGAGTCCAAGTAGGACGCTGATCAAAGTAGTTTGAAGACGCTAAAAATGATATGCCCCGAGAGCGAAGTCTCGAGGCTGGATGGCACTTGGAAGCAAACGTCCTATGCCGCATGTATGACTCGTAGCTGATTGACATTCGGAAACGATATCCTATGTCTTTGTTGATTGTCGACGCTTGGAAGCAATTGTCCTGCGCCTAATTGTACTTTCAAACTTTTGTCATCGTATTATAAACGCCCGATGACTGTCTGAACTAACATCGTACTACATCGATGTTGATTTTCCAGTCTTTCCCAACGTCGAGATGATTGTCCAGTCTTTCCCGGTGTCGATGTTGTTTTTCCAGTCTTTCCCGGTGTCGAGATGAATGTTCAGTCTTTCTCGGTGTCGATGATGATTGTCCGTCTTTCCCGGTGTCGAGATGATTGTCCAGTCTTTCCCAGTATCGAGATGATTGTCCAGTCTTTCCCGGTATCGAAGATGATTTTCTAGTGTTTCCCGGTGTCGAAGATGATTTTCCAGTCTTTCCCGGTGTCGATGATGATTTTCCAGTCTTTCACGGTGTCGAGATGATTGTCCAGTCTTTCTCGGTGTCGAGATGATTTTTAAGTCTTTCTTGGTGTCGATGATGATTTTCAAGTCTTTCCCAATGTCGAGATGATTGTCCAGTCTTTCCTGGTGTCGAGATGATTTTCCAGTCTTTCCCGGTGTTGATGATGATTTTCCAGTCTTTCCCGATGTCGAGATGATTGTCCAGTCTTTCCCGGTGTCGAGATGATTGTCGGCGCTTGGAAGCAATTGTCATGCGCCTAACTGTATTTCAAACTTCTATCACCGTATTATACACGCCCGACGACCAGCTGAAATACAACGTTAGCCCCCAGTATGCAAGCTAGGGGTAACAATCAAAGTGGGTTTCCATTTTCAGATTATTTTCTAGAGTATATATATATTCATATTTCTCTTGAAAAAAAATCTGTCATAAATTCGTCGTTTCCTCCTTGAAAATTTAAATTAGTAAATTATCTAAGTATATGGATATTAATATTCATATTTCTTTTGAAAAGTTTTAATCCGACTTTCGGCCGCACTGCACTTCTCTTGAAGATTTAATTTATTTTCTGAGTATACAAACTTATTTTTTCTATTAAATAGAAAAATTATGAGTGTGCTCATTAGTCTTTCGGGTTGAAAACATCAAAAGGAATACATGAGACTCATTTAGACCCACACAACCCATCTGGATTTCGAGTGTTTGGGTCTGCAAAGGTGCATTTCGGGTTCCAACACCAAGACTTTGAGGCTCATTCGGATTCGGACCCACACATTCAGACCCACTTGTGTTGTCTGGGGTCTCGGTTATTTACGTGCGGACCAACACAAAGGAAGGTCGCCCTTGCTCCAATTCATACCAGCATAACCTCATATTAGGGCCTCAGTTTCACTGAATTTGGCTTCGTTCAGACCCGCCCAGTTGCATGGGCCTCGGTTTTCTTCGGTTGTTTGGACCCGCTCATAAGCCAATCCCGTTTTCTCTCCCTTCCAGTTCCAACTTAGCTGCAGGTGACGACAATCAAACCCGCACAACCGAGCCTGATGAGTTGCACTTTGGCTTTCTTGGCTCCTTATTTTTATATTTTTTTTGCGCGAGCTTCGATCAGTTATGTGCGGCTCCAGACCAATTTCCACGTTCAAACCCTTCTTCGGATCCATTTCTAAGTTCAAACCTGCACAACGGTGATGAAACTAGTTGCCATGATTGAATTTTTTCTGAGCTGTGAGATTCAGCCATTCATACCAACTCGGTGTAATAGACATAAATGGTATGGTTCTGGGTTCTTTTCAATTTCAACCTCAAAATTATGCCTTCAAATTTGCTTGATTTTTTAGCCTAGTTTGGTTCGAATTTGGGCTACCCGTTCTCGCCACATTCAAGCACTTTTCAGGACTGTTGTCTGGCTTCGTTCAAACCACCATAGTTAACTGTTTTCCAGTGGGGCTTTGAGATTTCTCTTAGTCCTGCTGTGCAGGTCTCCTCGGCCTGGGTCCCTTTACATTCAGGTCAGCATGGTTGGAGATCCTAGTTTCAGCTGCTTTGTTTCTGGGTCACCCGTTTTTTACATCCTTCATAACTTGAATTTGATCTTGTTTGCCTTGGATGTCATCTATACGTGATGGATAGATAAAAAAATCCCTTGAAGTTGACTCGGCAATGGCTCAAACTTGAGCTAAAACAACCTGAACTAAAATCGGGTCTGCCAGCATAGTGGGCATGGGCCAGCCAAATCTCATCTTTTTTCTCTTTTTAATCTACTATTGGTCCTTAGTCTCATACAACTTGGGCTAGCTTAAATTTTAGAGTTTAATCCGGATAATGTGAATTGTCAACAACATTTTCTCGAAAATTTAATTCGTTTCAATTTTAGAGTGTAATTTGGAAAATGAATTATTTACCAAATTAATTCTCATAAAATTGTAATTCTTTGTGATGGTAGCATCTTTATAGCTTCTAACGAATATCTATCCAGAGATGATTAAGATCCTTGGTGAGTGAACCTGAGTCACAATTCTCGGGGTTCCTCTCATTTCTTTTGAGACTCAAACGAGGGACAAAGGAATGCAAATGGGGTTTTATGCAAAGCTATGCTAGATGAATTACATGAAAATAAATATATACAAGACTCCGTTATGCACAATACAAGACTCAATTATGCATGTTTATACTATAAGACTCTTTATGCATGATTTTTATGCAACCTAATCCTAATGCATGATGTGACTCTTTTTATTATTATTTAAAAATTTTATTTATGCGATGTATGTGACTCTTTTTTCTTTTTTGTTACTCAAGAAGGAAAAAAAAGAAAAAAAATATGTGACTTGAAATGAAAACTAATGTGACTTAAAATGAAAAATGCACATGACCAAAAGCAAAAACTAAAAAATGCATATTGATTGGCTGCATGTATGCGATATGAACAACCCCCACTTTCCGAGGAAAGAAAAGAAAAAAAAAGGACAAGTAAATCAAAAACTCTAAATGTCAAGGGCGATTTCGAAGTGAGTTTCAGGACAAGACAAAAAATGGAAAATGATGAGTTCTCTTCTTGAATTGTCTCGCAAGTTGCCATGATGTGGATGTTGAGTGATGATTGAGCCCCCAGTTGAAATGCCATAAAACAGGATATAAATGGAAGACTCGGCCTGCTTATGCTTCTTGATGGGATGGTTAGAATGTTTAACCTTGATGACATGGTTAATTAGGAACCCCCAACATTAAGAGCGATCAAGTGGTAAGCCATCTTGATTTATCTTGCCTTTTCTCTATTCTTCTTGGTTCTTTTGTTTAGGTGGGAACATGTAAGCACTAAGCCCCTAGTAGTAGTGAACAAATAAATATCTTCAGGCGAGTCAGAATGAGGGACCAAGGTGGGTGTTGTCTTCAAGTAACTCTTATTTTGATGCAATTGGCTTCTTGTTCTGTTAAAGGAGTTATTCTTCACTCAGGTGTTCTGGAAGCGAGGATTAACTGACAAATCCCATATATGCACTAATGATCAAATCAGAAGAGCTCACAGGGTAAGGAATAATGAATGATGGGATATAGAAAATAGCGGTGAGCGGGACCGGGATCCCGGTAATTTTCGGAGGTCCCGGTCCCGGTTGTAACCGGGAGCAAAGTTTTGCTCCCGCTCCCGCTCCCGGTTGTGACCGGGAGCAAATATTTGTTCCCGCTCCCAGTCCCGGTGGGACCGGGAAATTGACCGGGAAATTTTTAGTCCCAGTTTCCTATTTTTTTCACCAATTATTTTAATTTATTTCCATTAAAAATCAACATAGATTATATAAATTATCTTTAATTTCACAAATGTGAGTGCCGATTTGTTTACATAGCCACTTTTTCCCAGATTAAAATTACGCAATATCTAATACATAACATTTTTTTCCGAAAGAATATGCTAAGTTTGAAATAGTGATAAATAAATAAATCTAAAGAGCGAGCACAAATTAAATTAAACAAATTTATCAATCATAATGAAGTCATTTGATTTATTATTATTATTATAATTATTATTATTATATATATATATATTTATATATATATTTATTTATAAACCAGGAATCGGGACCGGGAACGGGAAATGAGGTTAAGTCCCACTCCCGGTCCCATTGTTGACCGGGACTTTAATTTTAGTCCCGGTCCCGGTCCCGGTCCCACTCCCACCGGGAACGGGATTTTGGGACCGGGACTTGACCGGGACCGGGATTCCCGGAATTTTTGCTCACCCCTAATAGAAAAGTAGGAACGGTGGTATAGAAAGCATGTTTGTGAATAGTTAGGCCCCAATGGTGGGCAAGATGAGGCTATGGATGGCTGGACGAGTGTAGTGATCAGATGAATGGATGGGTAGTTCGACGGACAGAGGTTCGAACTGATGGAGGTGGACGAGATGGTCTATGGACGGAGCACCATATCTCGTAGGTTAATCTCATAAGGGAAGAGATGGTCAAATGGCTATGGTTTAATGGATTTAGGTATGAAGGGTGATCCAAGTCTGATGGGAAAAGTGAGTGCGTTTAGTGAAAGAAAGTTTGTCATTGTCCTTCGAGACTAAGGTTCCCTCTCCTTTTGCCTAGCCCGCCTAATGAGGTTTTCGAGCTAGCCACTCTTTATTTTATCTCTCAAAGACCAAAACATTTGATGATGGATTTTCTCTAAAGTGAATTGTAGCAGTCGGGCCTCAAAGAGGTTTTCCTACGTATCCAGTGTGGAATCAGGCCATTCGTAGTTCAACAGGTGCAGTTTTAAACGATTGATGCCTCAAGAAGGACTTTGAGATGGGTCTAAAGTTTAATGGGAAGGATAGGTGTGAAGGTTTGACGGGAAGGTTTTGGGATGTGTGCGAGTGACCAATGTAAATCGACAATTGCCTCTTATTCTTGCTTTCTTCTTTCTTTTTTTTTTTGTATATTTTTTTCTTTTTTTTTTTTTGAACTTGACAACCTCAATCTATATTCCTCTTATCCATGATTTTTGTCACCCGCAACACATTGGTTGGCTTAGATGGATTTAGGGATGAGATGGCCAATATGTAGGTGTTCATGTCGGCCTCGTATTTTGATTTTTTTTAATGAAATTTGTCTCTCCTTTTGCCTAGCTTCGCTTTGGCGGTGAAGTTAGCCTCTCTTCTCTCCATTAACCTTGGACTCGAGGTAGGACAAAAAAGGAAAAAAAACATAAAATGAAGGTGTGATCGGGATGTGAGATGGAAGATATGAGCAGATGGATATGTCATACTTGGATGGTCACACGGGTGAGTGAGCTCTTCGATTCAAATCAGGAATGCGAGCACAAGATTCTTTCCTTAATAGTTTAGAAGCAAATGACGGGTCAGGGAAGACAAGAGTCATAATCATAAAAGGGTTCATCTTTATTGAATGCAGCTAAGATGAATACATTAAAATCTACTTGGGATATATCCCAACTGACTCTGAAAATACAATGGGTCGCACACCTAAAATTTGAAAATATACAACATTAAGAGTTCTGTATACGAGTCATGCCATCTTCACCTCTAGTGTAGTTTGCGATCGCTTCTTCATTTTATTTATTTGATTTGATTGGCCTCTCCTTTTTCCTAACCCCAAGTGAGTTCTTGGAGTTAACCTCTCTTCTCTTTGTTAACCTTGGTTTGATTTGATTGGCCTCTCCTTTTGCCTAACCCCAAGTGAGTTCTTGGAGTTAACCCCTCTTCTCTCTGTTAATCTTGGATCTGACAAAAGGTGAAGAGAAGGAATATGATGGACATGGTATCACATTCAATCAGTGAGTATCGAGAAGAGTTGTTGGAGCTGGTGAAAAGCTTGAAGTCTCCATGATTTGATTCTAGTCCAAGATTTGACTCTTGATATTTTATATCCTATTTTTCCTGTATGGAAACCATAAACCTCAAAAATTAACCTTGACATTTACCTACCCAAACATCTAGCGACCTATATGAGACAACCTAATGCAAACAATGCTTATATGATGAATGAACCTTTTTTTTTGGGGGGTTGGGCTTGCCCACTGATGGGCTTGTATGATGACTCCTAACCTAGAATGATGTTATGTACATGAAGAGGGGATGTATCCATCAAGTCATCATAAAATCGAATTAACATTAAAATTTTAATGGACTCAGATTTAGTTAACGACCGGAGGGATGCCTTAGGGGTCAAACATTACTTAGGGTTGAGTGAAGTCAAACATGAATCTCAAGCTTAGTCAAGCCTCCTTGACTTGCCTTTTGGGCCTACTTTAATCTTGTTTGAATATTACCCAAACTAAAGTAATGTCTCAGGGAAATGCAAGTGTTTGACCGACTCACTTTACAATGAAATGTACAATTAGCACATAATTAGTACGTTATTTTTTTTTTTTGAAGAAAACAAAAAAAAGAAAGAAATGCACATAGCATACAAATGAGTGTTACCATCCTAACCATGGTTCTAGGTTCGACGTTTAGGGTAAGTTCCTAAAGGCTTCTATGCTCATGTCTCGTATGGGCCGTAAATTCTATGGAGTTCATAGTAATACGGATCGTGTGTTTCTCACAAAATTTAAGGGAAAATGTAAATTCATAATTCCTAAAATTTTAGAGTAATTCATGAGTGGGAAAGGGTTATGATCTTCATGAAATGTAGAATTCATTTCCTCGAAGTCATAAAGGCACTTTACCCGAAAGGGAAATTTAGAGTTAGAAACCTAAACGGTACCTTTTGGTTCTTTTCGATTTAAAAAAATCGAAAAGTAGACCAGTATGCAAAAAAGCCTACTAAATAATTAAAATTAAAAGAATTAATTTCTCGTTTCTACTCAAATATTTAAAAAACCGATTTTTCAAGTTTTACCCTCTTAAAGTAAGTCCCCAGTGGAGTCGCCATTTGTAGGACCAGGAAAAACTTCCATTGGTGTCCTACGAGATGTTAGGCGAATCGAAGGTCTTTAAGGGATTTGAATTCAATTTTAATTAATCAAAATGTTCAAATGCAATCTTGAATTTAATTATTTTTATTACCAGAAAATGTCATTGCTCAGAAAATAATATAACACGAAAACCGAGGAGAATCAGGGCTTGAAAGATGCTCGAGACCCAAACTGGATTTCTATATCACTGGCCATGCGTACCAGTATGACAGTGAACCGAGACCTCAGGTTTCTGATTCGTTTCTTTCTGTGATATTACTTCCCATGCAATTAAGATTTTCTGGAAATAAAAAGATAAAATTCGAAAAGAAAGCGAATAAATCAAATTGAATAAATTATAGAGTCGCCAATTAATTTTTGGTGAGAATTAATAAACTCAAATTAGACTCTGCAAACCGCGAACCATTAGATTCGGATCCGGGGGTAAGGTTACGAATTCGAAAGTAAAAACCTTCGAATCCGCCCGTTCAAAGAACGGACTCTACTAAGTCAGTTCATTAAAGAAGAGAGTAGAAGAGGAGAATTAATTAGGTTAATTTAAATTATTTAGATACATGCGAAAAATTAAAGTACGAAAATAAATAAATGCGATGAATAAATAAAAGCAATAAACAAAACACAAATAAATAAAGAACGAAATTAAAGTTATCTTCTCAAGTAATCCGGTTTAAATTAGTCATAATTGATATTAGCATCATATTACAACAGTATAAGTGATTACAAGAAAATAAAAACGATAAAAAATAATGCTAGTATAGATGTATGCAAATGATGAAGAGAGGAGAAGGAGGAAAAGAGAAGGAGAAGAGGAAGAAGAAATCACTTAGTGTCAATACTCCTAGGTGATTCGGTGTAAAAAAAAATGATGGGAGTGAGGTTGTATTTATAGGGGAAATGGAGTGAGGAAATTAGGGTTATGAAATAAAGAGGGGTAGCTGGGCCATTCTGATCAGCAGGAGACCTAGTGTGTTGGAATGAAAGGAAACGGGCCACATCGGACCAGCATGTTGGGTTATTTTGAGCTGTCTAACTTCAAACGACCATAACTTTCTCATCCGACCTCCGATTGACTTGATTCAAGTGTTGTTGGAAAATTTGTAATGAGTACTTTTAGCTCCCAAAATTAGGAAACCCATGGAGGTTGGTAGAAAGTCGGTAATTTAAAGAAAATGTTCGGGTACATGAACAAAATGGTTGTTTTTTTTAATATTTAAACGCGGAAGGGCCGGAAATGGAAATGGGCTAACGTGAAAGTCCTTTTTGTAGAGGAAAATTTATTTGGATTTTTTTGTGGGTTTTTTCATCATTTATGCATTTCAAGAATACTTGGCATTTAATCCTAAATAAAAATAAAATGCTCAAAATAAATTACATAATTACAAAGTTGAACTACGACAAAATTCAGCGTCTACACCCTCCTATTCTTAAGCCTCCCACCTGGGGAGAGCCTTTTTGAGATCATGTGTGATGCATCTGATTATGCTGTAGGTGTTGTGCTAGGACAGAGAATTGATAAGAACCCTGTTGTTATTCATTATGCTAGCCATACCTTGAATGATGCTCAACTGAATTACACTGTGACTGAGAAAGAGTTTTTAGCTGTTGTGTATGCCTTTGAAAAATTCAGACCTTACTTGCTTGGTTCTCATGTCATAGTTTACACTGATCATTCTGCCTTGAGATATTTGATGGAAAAGAAAGATTCCAAACCTATTGTTGTTGCAAGAGTTTGACTATCAAATTAGAGACAGAAGAGGAGCTGAGAATCCTGTAGCTGACCATCTATCTAGGATTGTGCCTAACACTATGAACACCACCCCTATTGCTACTCAGTTCCCTGATGAGCAACTCTTTAGTGTGGGAATGAAACCTTGGTTTGCTGATATTATGAATTTTAAAGTGATTGGAGAGATGCCTAGTGACTGGAATAAGCATGACAGGGACATGTTTCTTCACATTGTGAAGAATTTTGTGTGGGATGACCCCCATCTATTTAAATATTGCCCTGACCAAATACTTAAGAGTTGTGTGCCTGATGAGTCCATTATGGATGTCCTCTCGTTCTGTCATGACCAACCTTGTGGGGGACATTATAGTGGAAAGAAAACTGCCCATAAAGTCCTACAGAGTGGGTTTTACTGGCCCACCATCTTTAGAGATGCCCATGACTATGCCCAACGGTGCCCTAGGTGTCAAAGTTTGGGAAAGATCAATAGGGGAGACATGATGCGCTTCTAACCTGAGATTTTTGTTGATGTGTTTGATGTGTGGGGTATTGATTTCATGGGACCATTCCCTAACTCTTTTGGGAATGAATATATTCTCCTTGCTGTTGATTATGTCTCTAAGTGGGTAGAAGCCATCCCTACTAGAAAGAATGATGCTCAGGTTGTCACTAGATTCCTTAGGGAATACATCTTTGCTAGATTTGAAGTGCCTAGAGCAATTATTAGTGATCAAGGAACTCACTTTAATAACATATCTTTTGAGGCCTTACTGAAGAGGTACTCAGTTGTGCACAAGCTCATTACCGCCTACCGTCCGCAATCTAATGGTCAGGTGGAAGTTTCTAATAGGCAAATTAAACAGATCTTGGAGAAAACTGTGTCTAGAAATAGGAAGGACTGGTCTGTTAAGCTGATTGATGCCTTGTGGGCCTACCGAACGGCCTATAAGACCCCCATTGGGATGTCACCTTATAGAGTTGTCTTTGGGAAGCCCTGTCGCTTACCCGTAGAACTTGAACATAGGGCTTGGTGGGCTTTGAAAGCCCTTAACCTTGATCTGTCAGTAGCCGGTGGGGAGAGGAAATTAACACTCTGTGAACTTGAGGAGTCAAGGAGAGAAGCCTATGAGAATGGGCGGTTGAGTAAGGGGAGGTCTAAAATTCTGCACGATAGGATCATACATAGAAAGACCTTCTCTCCGGGACAGAAGGTGCTCCTTTATGACTCCTGGTTGCATTTGTTTGCCGGAAAGTTGAAATCTAGATGGACTGGACCCTTTATTGTGACTCAGGTATTCCCTTCAGGTGTAATTGAGATTAAGGACCCATCTAATAACTTTGTGTGGAAGGTGAATGGGCATAGGTTGAAGCCCTTCTTAGAATATCCTGAAATTGCTGACGTGGAGTGTGTTACATTCCGCGATCCATCCGATGCTTGAAAGAAGGTAAGTAGAGATTCTTATATACACTGTAAATCTAATTTTTCTTTTCTTAATTTTTCTTTATTTGCTTCTCCTAACCATGCATTGTCTAGTGAGAAGGAGTGAGTCAAGTGACAAGAAGCCATCCAAGTAATATCCTTCCTTTCTACTTCTAATACGGTTAGTGAGTTAGTTTCTTTTTATTTCTTTTGGTGTGTTTATTTTTCTTTCTTTCCTTTTGGATGCTTACTTCCTTCTATTTCTAATGAGGACATTGTTAACCTTTTTGTGTGGGAGTGGGGGTGGCATGCATGCCGGCTTGTGCATTTTTTCTTTTCTTTTGTGTGCTTTTTCTTTTGTGTGATTTTTTTTTTCTTGTGTGGGGTCACCTTATGCACAATGAGGACATTGTAGAATTTTTGTGTGGGAGTGGGGTGACATACGTGCCTAACAACTTTAGGAAGAGAAAGAAATTTAGGTTACCACTGAGAAAACGGGCAAATTTTTAAAATTTTTCTTAGCCAGAGGTTGTTTGTATACATGGTTGTGTCGATGATAGCTTGAATAGTGCAATTGCTTAGTTAGGAATGGTTAGTGAGTGCTTGATAGGTTTCAACCATGGTTGTTGCCTTACCTAAACATAATAACATCACCTGTATTTGCAACCATGTGGTTTCATTGGAATTTTCACTTCTGACTAGTTAATGCGATGGTCTTAGTTTAGGAGGGAAGTTTTGGTTTCTCATATATCCATGCTATAAGTAAGAAAAACTGAAAAAGAATGGAAAAAGAAGAAAATGTTAGTACACCTACACGGGTTGGTATGAGTGGTACGACACTCTTACCCTTAAACACTTTGTTGTGAATGAAGTAGCCTGTGTTAGGAGGGTACACCCCATTTATGGGTCGTTTTATTCCCGAAAAATACTGACGCAAAAACATTGAGAATGAGAAAATCTGAAAATGTGAGTTCACCTTCATAGATCGGTGTGAGTGGTGCGGCACTCACGCCCCTTAAGCACCTCGTATGTGTATGGAAAGGATCTATGTGGGAAGTGATGTATTTCGGCCCACGCCTGATGTAAGTCTACCTAGCATAGGTCTCACTTTTGGGGACCCTAGGTTCATGGAAGGAAATGGAGATCCACAAAGCCTTGGGCTCGCCTTTGGAGACCCAAGATTCATGGAGAATGATGGAAATCCATCATTGTTCTTCACGCCAAGACCAATAACACAGGAGGTCCAAATCGATTACCAGGAAGTATAACGGGCCATAGAAGAAAGAATTACTGTGGAGGCCCAAAGGCTCATCCATATGGTGTGCTCCTTATGGCAAGAGGACGTCCAAATGTCCTAAGGAGGCTCCAAGATCACGTCAAAGGCCCAAGTACAAAGTTGAAGTTGAACTTCACAGTTTTGACCATTTCAAGATGAATTTCACATTTTTGACCATTTCAAGATGAAGTTCACAGTTTTGGCCTTTTGATGAATAACTTCACATTTCTAGTGTTTTCTTTACATTTTGCAAGTTATTTGGAGTATTTTATTTATTTCTAGTTGTGTGAGATGCCAAGTAATATATATAAACTTGGACATCAAGTTATAGGAGTCTAGAATAGTCTAGAGTAGTCTAGAATGATCTAGAATGTTCTAGAAGACATGTGATAGGCGTGTGATGTGTCTCTTTGGCGCCAAGTTGTTATAGTCCTAGATAAGGATGGCTTATTTAATAACTAATCCATCTTGGATTAGGAAAGCCTATTCCTAATAGGATTAATATTGTTGTAACCAACTCCCTTTAGGATAAGGAATCCTAATCCAAGGAGGATAAAGTTAGTTAGGCGTCATAAAATAGTAATCCTTGGCTTGCACGCCAAGTTAGGAGTCCTATGATGTTTAGGACTGAGTCTATTATAAATAGCTAGGCTTGTAATTGTTTCAAACAACCTCGTTTTGAATTATGAATACAATCAAGCTTTTAGCTTACCCCTTGAGTGTTTCGTGAGAACCTCGTTGATCTCTTCTATTGTATCTTGGTTTGGCAACCAAGTGGTGAGGAAGAGCTTGTTTCTGAAGCCTAGAAGGTGTTTCTGTAACTTGGTGGAAGAACAAGTAGCCTTAGGGTTTCATCTTGTGGTGTTTTTGTATCAAGTTTGATCCCTTGAACTATCCCGGTTACTTTTATCTTTCTATCCTTTTTTAGTTAGATAAAACCCTAAGGCTATTCAATACTCTCAAAAGCTCTCATTTTCTCCCCTCCAACGTCAATCTCTCTCTCTCTCACGTCAACTACCCTCTCTCTCCCTCACAAAGGACCTCACGTCATTCCCTAAATTCCCCTCATTCAATTCGTCCATCTTCCTCTCAAATCTCACAAAGATTCAATCTTTCTCAAACCCTAATCCATACTCTCTCACAAATAATCCAAACTCCACAAAATCTCCCTCTTGTTCGCGTGAAACTTCCCTTCCCTAACCCTTTTCACGTGATATACCCTATACTTAGATTGGTTGCACGTCACCCCTTTGATGTGTAATTGATTAAACCCTACTCTTTTATATGATTATACATCAGGAAGAGTAAACCCCTTTTTAGGGTCGTCCTATTTTCGAAAAACCCAACACCAAAAAGAATTTAAAGTAATAACTGTGGAACCTTTCCTTAGGTAACCTGCGACCCTCACCAAGCCAAGGGCGACACAAAATAGGGAGGGGAACCACCTATAAGTCACTAAGTATCGAGCATGGGTATGTGAGTAGCTAATTCTAATCAACTGAGCTTTGACTTAAACAAAAACAAGCCAGCAACACTGCACTTGAGCACGAGGAACCCATCGAGCATATGCATGAGTGAAGTGAAAAATGTTAAGTCTGATAACGAACTTGCTAATAACCTTGATTGCTTTTGTTGAATGTTCTAAATTATGCTGTAGGTGTTGTGCTAGGACAGAGAATTGATAAGAACCCTGTTGTTATTCATTATGCTAGCCATACCTTGAATGATGCTCAACTGAATTACACTGTGACTGAGAAAGAGTTTTTAGCTGTTGTGTATGCCTTTGAAAAATTCAGACCTTACTTGCTTGGTTCTCATGTCATAGTTTACACTGATCATTCTGCCTTGAGATATTTGATGGAAAAGAAAGATTCCAAACCTATTGTTGTTGCAAGAGTTTGACTATCAAATTAGAGACAGAAGAGGAGCTGAGAATCCTGTAGCTGACCATCTATCTAGGATTGTGCCTAACACTATGAACACCACCCCTATTGCTACTCAGTTCCCTGATGAGCAACTCTTTAGTGTGGGAATGAAACCTTGGTTTGCTGATATTATGAATTTTAAAGTGATTGGAGAGATGCCTAGTGACTGGAATAAGCATGACAGGGACATGTTTCTTCACATTGTGAAGAATTTTGTGTGGGATGACCCCCATCTATTTAAATATTGCCCTGACCAAATACTTAAGAGTTGTGTGCCTGATGAGTCCATTATGGATGTCCTCTCGTTCTGTCATGACCAACCTTGTGGGGGACATTATAGTGGAAAGAAAACTGCCCATAAAGTCCTACAGAGTGGGTTTTACTGGCCCACCATCTTTAGAGATGCCCATGACTATGCCCAACGGTGCCCTAGGTGTCAAAGTTTGGGAAAGATCAATAGGGGAGACATGATGCGCTTCTAACCTGAGATTTTTGTTGATGTGTTTGATGTGGGTATTGATTTCATGGGACCATTCCCTAACTCTTTGGGAATGAATATA
The DNA here is from genome assembly GCA_029582165.1 of Portulaca oleracea. Lineage (NCBI taxonomy): Eukaryota > Viridiplantae > Streptophyta > Magnoliopsida > Caryophyllales > Portulacaceae > Portulaca > Portulaca oleracea. The sequence goes on from CM055890.1 coordinate 20,814,760, forward strand.
TTCTCCTTGCTGTTGATTATGTCTCTAAGTGGGTAGAAGCCATCCCTACTAGAAAGAATGATGCTCAGGTTGTCACTAGATTCCTTAGGGAATACATCTTTGCTAGATTTGAAGTGCCTAGAGCAATTATTAGTGATCAAGGAACTCACTTTAATAACATATCTTTTGAGGCCTTACTGAAGAGGTACTCAGTTGTGCACAAGCTCATTACCGCCTACCGTCCGCAATCTAATGGTCAGGTGGAAGTTTCTAATAGGCAAATTAAACAGATCTTGGAGAAAACTGTGTCTAGAAATAGGAAGGACTGGTCTTTTAAGCTGATTGATGCCTTGTGGGCCTACCGAACGGCCTATAAGACCCCCATTGGGATGTCACCTTATAGAGTTGTCTTTGGGAAGCCCTGTCGCTTACCCGTAGAACTTGAACATAGGGCTTGGTGGGCTTTGAAAGCCCTTAACCTTGATCTGTCAGTAGCCGGTGGGGAGAGGAAATTAACACTCTGTGAACTTGAGGAGTCAAGGAGAGAAGCCTATGAGAATGGGCGGTTGAGTAAGGGGAGGTCTAAAATTCTGCACGATAGGATCATACATAGAAAGACCTTCTCTCCGGGACTGTAGGTGCTACTTTATGACTCCTGGTTGCATTTGTTTGCCGGAAAGTTGAAATCTAGATGGACTGGACCCTTTATTGTGACTCAGGTATTCACATCATGAGTAATAGAGATTAACGACCCATCTAATAACTTTGTGTGGAAGGTGAATGGGCATAGGTTGAAGCCCTTCTTAGAATATCCTGAAATTGCTGACGTGGAGTGTGTTACATTCCGCGATCCATCCGATGCTTGAAAGAAGGTAAGTAGAGATTCTTATATACACTGTAAATCTAATTTTTCTTTTCTTAATTTTTCTTTATTTGCTTCTCCTAACCATGCATTGTCTAGTGAGAAGGAGTGAGTCAAGTGACAAGAAGCCATCCAAGTAATATCCTTCCTTTCTACTTCTAATACGGTTAGTGAGTTAGTTTCTTTTATTTCTTTTGTGTGTTTATTTTTCTTTCTTTCCTTTTGGATGCTTACTTCCTTCTATTTCTAATGAGGACATTGTTAACCTTTTTGTGTGGGAGTGGGGGTGGCATGCATGCCGGCTTGTGCATTTTTTCTTTTCTTTTGTGTGCTTTTTCTTTTGTGTGATTTTTTTTTTCTTGTGTGGGGTCACCTTATGCACAATGAGGACATTGTAGAATTTTTGTGTGGGAGTGGGGTGACATACGTGCCTAACAACTTTAGGAAGAGAAAGAAATTTAGGTTACCACTGAGAAAACGGGCAAATTTTTAAAATTTTTCTTAGCCAGAGGTTGTTTGTATACATGGTTGTGTCGATGATAGCTTGAATAGTGCAATTGCTTAGTTAGGAATGGTTAGTGAGTGCTTGATAGGTTTCAACCATGGTTGTTGCCTTACCTAAACATAATAACATCACCTGTATTTGCAACCATGTGGTTTCATTGGAATTTTCACTTCTGACTAGTTAATGCGATGGTCTTAGTTTAGGAGGGAAGTTTTGGTTTCTCATATATCCATGCTATAAGTAAGAAAAACTGAAAAAGAATGGAAAAAGAAGAAAATGTTAGTACACCTACACGGGTTGGTATGAGTGGTACGACACTCTTACCCTTAAACACTTTGTTGTGAATGAAGTAGCCTGTGTTAGGAGGGTACACCCCATTTATGGGTCGTTTTATTCCCGAAAAATACTGACGCAAAAACATTGAGAATGAGAAAATCTGAAAATGTGGGTTCACCTTCATAGATCGGTGTGAGTGGTGCGGCACTCACGCCCCTTAAGCACCTCGTATGTGTATAGAAAGGATCTATGTGGGAAGTGATGTATTTCGGCCCACGCCTGATGTAAGTCTACCTAGCATAGGTCTCACTTTTGGGGACCCTAGGTTCATGGAAGGAAATGGAGATCCACAAAGCCTTGGGCTCGCCTTTGGAGACCCAAGATTCACGGAGAATGATGGAAATCCATCATTGTTCTTCACGCCAAGACCAATAACACAGAGGTCCAAATCGATTACAGAAGTATAACGGGCCATAGAAGAAAGAATTACGTGGAGGCCCAAAGGCTCATCCATATGGTGTGCTCCTTATGGCAAGAGGACGCCCAAATGTCCTAAGGAGGCTCCAAGATCACGCCAAAGGCCCAAGTACAAAGTTGAAGTTGAACTTCACGCTTTGACCATTTCAAGATGAATTTCACATTTTTGACCATTTCAAGATGAAGTTCACAGTTTTGGCCTTTTGATGAATAACTTCACATTTCTAGTGTTTTCTTTACATTTTGCAAGTTATTTGGAGTATTTTATTTATTTCTAGTTGTGTGAGATGCCAAGTAATATATATAAACTTGACATCAAGTTATAGGATTATAGAATAGTCTAGATTAGTCTAGAATTATCTAGAATGTTCTAGAAGACATGTGATAGGCGTGTGATGTGTCTCTTTGGCGCCAAGTTGTTATAGTCCTAGATAAGGATGGCTTATTTAATAACTAATCCATCTTGGATTAGGAAAGCCTATTCCTAATAAGATTAATATTGTTGTAACCAACTCCCTTTAGGATAAGGAATCCTAATCCAAGGAGGATAAAGTTAGTTAGGCGTCATAAAATAGTAATCCTTGGCTTCAGACGCCAAGTTAGGAGTCCTATGATGTTTAGGATCGAGTCTATTATAAATAGCTAGGCTTGTAATTGTTTCAAACAACCTCGCTTTTGAATTATGAATACAATCAAGCTTTTAGCTTACCCTTGAGTGTTTCGTGAGAACCTCGTTGATCTCTTCTATCAGATCTTGGTTTGGCAACCAAGTGGTGAGGAAGAGCTTGTTTCAAGCCTAGAAGGTGTTTCAGAATCTTGGTGGAAGAACAAGTAGCCTTAGGGTTTCATCTTGTGGTGTTTTGTATCAAGTTTGATCCCTTGAACTATCCCAAGCATTTTTATCTTTCTATCCTTTTTTAGTTAGATAAAACCCTAAGGCTATTCAATACTCTCAAAAGCTCTCATTTTCTCCCCTCCAACGTCAATCTCTCTCTCTCTCACGTCAACTACCCTCTCTCTCCCTCACAAAGGACCTCACGTCATTCCCTAAATTCCCCTCATTCAATTCGTCCATCTTCCTCTCAAATCTCACAAAGATTCAATCTTTCTCAAACCCTAATCCATACTCTCTCACAAATAATCCAAACTCCACAAAATCTCCCTCTTGTTCGCGTGAAACTTCCCTTCCCTAACCCTTTTCACGTGATATACCCTATACTTAGATTGGTTGCACGTCACCCCTTTGATGTGTAATTGATTAAACCCTACTCTTTTATATGATTATACATCAGGAAGAGTAAACCCCTTTTTAGGGTCGTCCTATTTTCGAAAAACCCAACACCAAAAAGAATTTAAAGTAATAACTGTGGAACCTTTCCTTAGGTAACCTGCGACCCTCACCAAGCCAAGGGCGACACAAAATAGGGAGGGGAACCACCTATAAGTCACTAAGTATCGAGCATGGGTATGTGAGTAGCTAATTCTAATCAACTGAGCTTTGACTTAAACAAAAACAAGCCAGCAACACTGCACTTGAGCACGAGGAACCCATCGAGCATATGCATGAGTGAAGTGAAAATGTTAAGTCCGATAACGAACTTGCTAATAACCTTGATTGCTTTTGTTGAATGTTCTAAATTATGCCAGAGGTGTTGTGCTAGGACAGAATTGATAAGAACTCGTTGTTATTCATTATGCTAGCCATACCTTGAATGATGCTCAATCAATTACACCGCGATCGAGAAAGAGTTTTTAGCTGTTGTGTATGCCTTTGAAAAATTCAGACCTTACTTGCTTGGTTCTCATGTCATAGTTTACACTGATCATTCTGCCTTGAGATATTTGATGGAAAAGAAAGATTCCAAACCTATTGTTGTTGCAAGAGTTTGACTATCAAATTAGAGACAGAAGAGGAGCTGAGAATCCTGTAGCTGACCATCTATCTAGGATTGTGCCTAACACTATGAACACCACCCCTATTGCTACTCAGTTCCCTGATGAGCAACTCTTTAGTGTGGGAATGAAACCTTGGTTTGCTGATATTATGAATTTTAAAGTGATTGAGAGATGCCTAGTGACCGAATAAGCATGTGGACATGTTTCTTCACATTGTGAAGAATTTTGTGTGGGATGACCCCATCTATTTAAATATTGCTCGACCAAATACTTAAGAGTTGTGTGCCCGATGAGTCCATTATGGATGTCCTCTCGCTCACATGACCAACCTTGTGGGGACATTATAGTGGAAAGAAATCGCCATAAAGTCCTACAGAGTGGGTTTTATCGCCCACCATCTTTAGAGATGCCCATGACTATGCCCAACGGTGCCCTAGGTGTCAAAGTTTGGGAAAGATCAATAGGGAGACATGATGCGCTTCTAACCCGAGATTTTGTTGATGTGTTTGATGTGTGGGGTATTGATTTCATGGGACCATTCCCTAACTCTTTGGGAATGAATATATTCTCCTTCCGTTGATTATGTCTCTAAGTGGGTAGAAGCCATCCCTACTAGAAAGAATGATGCTCAGTTGTCACTAGATTCCTTAGTGAATACATCTGCTAGATTTGAAGTGCCTAGAGCAATTATTAGTGATCAAGGAACTCACTTTAATAACATATCTTTTGAGGCCCATCAAGAGGTACTCGCCAGCACAAGCTCATTACCGCCTACCGTCCGCAATCTAATGGTCGTGGAAGTTTCTAATAGGCAAATTAAATGATCTTGGAGAAAACTGTGTCTAGAAATAGGAAGGACTGGTCTGTTAAGCTGATTGATGCCTTGTGGGCCTACCGAACGGCCTATAAGACCCCCATTGGGATGTCACCTTATAGAGTTGTCTTTGGGAAGCCCCGCCGCTACCCAGAACTTGAACATAGGGCTTGGTGGGCTTTGAAAGCCCTTAACCTTGATCCACAAGAGTCGTGGGAGAGGAAATTAACACTCTGTGAACTTGAGGAGTCAAGGAGAGAAGCCTATGAGAATGGGCGGTTGAGTAAGGGGAGGTCTAAAATTCTGCACGATAGGATCATACATAGAAAGACCTTCTCTCCGGGACAGAAGGTGCTCCTTTATGACTCCTGGTTGCATTTGTTTGCCGGAAAGTTGAAATCTAGATGGACTGGACCCTTTATTGTGACTCAGGTATTCCTTCTGTGTAATTGAGATTAAGGACCCATCTAATAACTTTGTGTGGAAGGTGAATGGGCATAGGTTGAAGCCCTTCTTAGAATATCCTCAAATTGCCGACGTGGAGTGTTACATTCCGCGATCCATCCGATGCTCAAAGAAGGTAAGTAGAGATTCTTATATACACAGAATCTAATTTTTCTTTTCTTAATTTTTCTTTATTCGCTTCTCCTAACCATGCATTGTCTAGTGAGAAGGAGTGAGTCAAGTGACAAGAAGCCATCCAAGTAATATCCTTCCTTTCTACTTCTAATACGGTTAGTGAGTTAGTTTCTTTTTATTTCTTTTGGTGTGTTTATTTTTCTTTCTTTCCTTTTGGATGCTTACTTCCTTCTATTTCTAATGAGGACATTGTTAACCTTTTTGTGTGGGAGTGGGGGTGGCATGCATGCCGGCTTGTGCATTTTTTCTTTTCTTTTGTGTGCTTTTTCTTTTGTGTGATTTTTTTTTTCTTGTTTGGGGTCACCTTATGCACAATGAGGACATTGTAGAATTTTTGTGGGAGGGGTGACATACGTGCCTAACAACTTTAGGAAGAGAAAGAAATTTAGGTTACCACTGAGAAAACGGGCAAATTTTTAAAATTTTTCTTAGCCAGAGGTTGTTTGTATACATGGTTGTGTCGATGATAGCTTGAATAGTGCAATTGCTTAGTTAGGAATGGTTAGTGAGTGCTTGATAGGTTTCAACCATGGTTGTTGCCTTACCTAAACATAATAACATCACCAGATTTGCAACCATGTGGTTTCATTGGAATTTTCACTCGACTAGTTAATGCGATGGTCTTAGTTTAGAGGGAAGTTTTGGTTTCATATATCCATGCTATAAGTAAGAAAATCGAAAAAGAATGGAAAAAGAAGAAAATGTTAGTACACCTACACGGGTTGGTATGAGTGGTACGACACTCTTACCCTTAAACACTTTGTTGTGAATGAAGTAGCTGTGTTAGAGGGTACACCCCATTTATGGGTCGCTTTATTCAAAAATACCGACGCAAAACATTGAGAATGAGAAAATCAAAATGTGGGTTCACCTTCATAGATCGGTGTGAGTGGTGCGCACTCACGCCCTTAAGCACCTCGTATGTGTATAGAAAGGATCTATGTGGAAGTGATGTATTTCGCCCACGCTGATGTAAGTCTACCTAGCATAGGTCTCACTTTGGGGACCCTAGGTTCATGGAAGGAAATGGAGATCCACAAAGCCTTGGGCTCGCCTTGAGACCCAAGATTCATGGAGAATGATGGAAATCCATCATTGTTCTTCACGCCAAGACCAATAACACAGAGGTCCAAATCGATTACTGTGAAGTATAACGGGCCATAGAAGAAAGAATTATCGTGGAGGCCCAAAGGCTCATCCATATGGTGTGCTCCTTATGGCAAGAGGACGTCCAAATGTCCTAAGGAGGCTCCAAGATCACGTCAAAGGCCCAAGTACAAAGTTGAAGTTGAACTTCAGCTTTGACCATTTCAAGATGAATTTCACATTTTGACCATTTCAAGATGAAGTTCAGCTTTGGCCTTTTGATGAATAACTTCACATTTCTAGTGTTTTCTTTACATTTTGCAAGTTATTTGGAGTATTTTATTTATTTCTAGTTGTGTGAGATGCCAAGTAATATATATAAACTTGACATCAAGTTATAGGAGTCTAGAATAGTCTAGTAGTCTAGAATGATCTAGAATGTTCTAGAAGACATGTGATAGGCGTGTGATGTGTCTCTTTGCGCCAAGTTGTTATAGTCCTAGATAAGGATGGCTTATTTAATAACTAATCCATCTTGGATTAGGAAAGCCTATTCCTAATAGGATTAATATTGTTGTAACTAACTCCCTTTAGGATAAGGAATCCTAATCCAAGGAGGATAAAGTTAGTTAGGCCATAAAATAGTAATCCTTGGCTTGCACGCCAAGTTAGGAGTCCTATGATGTTTAGGACTGAGTCTATTATAAATAGCTAGGCTTGTAATTGTTTCAAACAACCTCGTTTTGAATTATGAATACAATCAAGCTTTTAGCTTACCCCTTGAGTGTTTCGTGAGAACCTCGTTGATCTCTTCTATTGTATCTTGGTTTGGCAACCAAGTGGTGAGGAAGAGCTTGTTTCTGAAGCCTAGAAGGTGTTTCTGTAACTTGGTGGAAGAACAAGTAGCCTTAGGGTTTCATCTTGTGGTGTTTTTGTATCAAGTTTGATCCCTTGAACTATCCCGGTTACTTTTATCTTTCTATCCTTTTTTAGTTAGATAAAACCCTAAGGCTATTCAATACTCTCAAAAGCTCTCATTTTCTCCCCTCCAACGTCAATCTCTCTCTCTCTCACGTCAACTACCCTCTCTCTCCCTCACAAAGGACCTCACGTCATTCCCTAAATTCCCCTCATTCAATTCGTCCATCTTCCTCTCAAATCTCACAAAGATTCAATCTTTCTCAAACCCTAATCCATACTCTCTCACAAATAATCCAAACTCCACAAAATCTCCCTCTTGTTCGCGTGAAACTTCCCTTCCCTAACCCTTTTCACGTGATATACCCTATACTTAGATTGGTTGCACGTCACCCCTTTGATGTGTAATTGATTAAACCCTACTCTTTTATATGATTATACATCAGGAAGAGTAAACCCCTTTTTAGGGTCGTCCTATTTTCGAAAAACCCAACACCAAAAAGAATTTAAAGTAATAACTGTGGAACCTTTCCTTAGGTAACCTGCGACCTCACCAAGCCAAGGCGACACAAAATAGGGAGGGAACCACCTATAAGTCACTAAGTATCGAGCATGGGTATGTGAGTAGCTAATTCTAATCAATCGAGCTTTGACTTAAACAAAAACAAGCCAAAGCAACATCGCACTTGAGCACGAGGAACCCATCGAGCATATGCATGAGTGAAGTGAAAATGTTAAGTCCGATAACGAACTTGCTAATAACCTTGATTGCTTTTGTTGAATGTTCTAAATTATGTCAGAGGTGTTGTGCTAGACAGAGAATTGATAAGAACCCCGTTGTTATTCATTATGCTAGCCATACCTTGAATGATGCTCAATCAATTACACGCGATCGAGAAAGAGTTTTTAGTCATGTGTATGCCTTTGAAAAATTCGCACTTACTTGCTGGTTCTCATGTCATAGTTTACACCGATCATTCCGCTTGAGATATTTGATGGAAAAGAAAGATTCCAAACCTATTGTTGTTGCAAGAGTTTGACTATCAAATTAGAGACAGAAGAGGAGCTGAGAATCCTGTAGCTGACCATCTATCTAGGATTGTGCCTAACACTATGAACACCACCCCTATTGCTACTCAGTTCCCTGATGAGCAACTCTTTAGTGTGGGAATGAAACCTTGGTTTGCTGATATTATGAATTTTAAAGTGATTGGAGAGATGCCTAGTGACTGGAATAAGCATGACAGGGACATGTTTCTTCACATTGTGAAGAATTTTGTGGGATGACCCCATCTATTTAAATATTGCTCGACCAAATACTTAAGAGTCAGGTGCCTGATGAGTCCATTATGGATGTCCTCTCGTTCTGTCATGACCAACCTTGTGGGGGACATTATAGTGGAAAGAAAACTGCCCATAAAGTCCTACAGAGTGGGTTTTACTGGCCCACCATCTTTAGAGATGCCCATGACTATGCCCAACGGTGCCCTAGGTGTCAAAGTTTGGGAAAGATCAATAGGGGAGACATGATGCGCTTCTAACCTGAGATTTTTGTTGATGTGTTTGATGTGTGGGGTATTGATTTCATGGGACCATTCCCTAACTCTTTTGGGAATGAATATATTCTCCTTGCTGTTGATTATGTCTCTAAGTGGGTAGAAGCCATCCCTACTAGAAAGAATGATGCTCAGGTTGTCACTAGATTCCTTAGGGAATACATCTTTGCTAGATTTGAAGTGCCTAGAGCAATTATTAGTGATCAAGGAACTCACTTTAATAACATATCTTTTGAGGCCTTATCAAGAGGTACTCGGGCCATGCACAAGCTCATTACCGCCTACCGTCCGCAATCTAATGGTCAGGTGGAAGTTTCTAATAGGCAAATTAAACAGATCTTGGAGAAAACTGTGTCTAGAAATAGGAAGGACTGGTCTGTTAAGCTGATTGATGCCTTGTGGGCCTACCGAACGGCCTATAAGACCCCCATTGGGATGTCACCTTATAGAGTTGTCTTTGGGAAGCCCTGTCGCTTACCCGTAGAACTTGAACATAGGGCTTGGTGGGCTTTGAAAGCCCTTAACCTTGATCTGTCAGTAGCCGGTGGGGAGAGGAAATTAACACTCTGTGAACTTGAGGAGTCAAGGAGAGAAGCCTATGAGAATGGGCGGTTGAGTAAGGGGAGGTCTAAAATTCTGCACGATAGGATCATACATAGAAAGACCTTCTCTCCGGGACAGAAGGTGCTCCTTTATGACTCCTGGTTGCATTTGTTTGCCGGAAAGTTGAAATCTAGATGGACTGGACCCTTTATTGTGACTCAGGTATTCCCTTCAGGTGTAATTGAGATTAAGGACCCATCTAATAACTTTGTGTGGAAGGTGAATGGGCATAGGTTGAAGCCCTTCTTAGAATATCCTGAAATTGCTGACGTGGAGTGTGTTACATTCCGCGATCCATCCGATGCTTGAAAGAAGGTAAGTAGAGATTCTTATATACACTGTAAATCTAATTTTTCTTTTCTTAATTTTTCTTTATTTGCTTCTCCTAACCATGCATTGTCTAGTGAGAAGGAGTGAGTCAAGTGACAAGAAGCCATCCAAGTAATATCCTTCCTTTCTACTTCTAATACGGTTAGTGAGTTAGTTTCTTTTTATTTCTTTTGGTGTGTTTATTTTTCTTTCTTTCCTTTTGGATGCTTACTTCCTTCTATTTCTAATGAGGACATTGTTAACCTTTTTGTGTGGGAGTGGGGGTGGCATGCATGCCGGCTTGTGCATTTTTTCTTTTCTTTTGTGTGCTTTTTCTTTTGTGTGATTTTTTTTTTCTTGTGTGGGGTCACCTTATGCACAATGAGGACATTGTAGAATTTTTGTGTGGGAGTGGGGTGACATACGTGCCTAACAACTTTAGGAAGAGAAAGAAATTTAGGTTACCACCGAGAAAACGGCAAATTTTTAAAATTTTTCTTAGCCGAGGTTGTTTGTATACATGGTTGTGTCGATGATAGCTTGAATAGTGCAATTGCTTAGTTAGGAATGGTTAGTGAGTGCTTGATAGGTTTCAACCATGGTTGTTGCCTTACCTAAACATAATAACATCACTCAGATTTGCAACCATGTGGTTTCATTGAATTTTCACTGACTAGTTAATGCGATGGTCTTAGTTTAGGAGGGAAGTTTTGGTTTCTCATATATCCATGCTATAAGTAAGAAAATCGAAAAAGAATGGAAAAAGAAGAAAATGTTAGTACACCTACACGGGTTGGTATGAGTACGACACTCTTACCCTTAAACACTTTGTTGTGAATGAAGTAGCTGTGTTAGGAGGGTACACCCCATTTACGGGTCGCTTTATTCTGAAAATACCGACGCAAAACATTGAGAATGAGAAAATCAAAATGTGGGTTCACCTTCATAGATCGGTGAGTGGTGCGGCACTCACGCCCCTTAAGCACCTCGTATGTGTATAGAAAGGATCTATGTGGGAAGTGATGTATTTCGGCCCACGCCTGATGTAAGTCTACCTAGCATAGGTCTCACTTTTGGGGACCCTAGGTTCATGGAAGGAAATGGAGATCCACAAAGCCTTGGGCTCGCCTTTGGAGACCCAAGATTCATGGAGAATGATGGAAATCCATCATTGTTCTTCACGCCAAGACCAATAACACAGGAGGTCCAAATCGATTACCAGGAAGTATAACGGGCCATAGAAGAAAGAATTACTGTGGAGGCCCAAAGGCTCATCCATATGGTGTGCTCCTTATGGCAAGAGGACGTCCAAATGTCCTAAGGAGGCTCCAAGATCACGTCAAAGGCCCAAGTACAAAGTTGAAGTTGAACTTCACAGTTTTGACCATTTCAAGATGAATTTCACATTTTTGACCATTTCAAGATGAAGTTCACAGTTTTGGCCTTTTGATGAATAACTTCACATTTCTAGTGTTTTCTTTACATTTTGCAAGTTATTTGGAGTATTTTATTTATTTCTAGTTGTGTGAGATGCCAAGTAATATATATAAACTTGGACATCAAGTTATAGGAGTCTAGAATAGTCTAGAGTAGTCTAGAATGATCTAGAATGTTCTAGAAGACATGTGATAGGCGTGTGATGTGTCTCTTTGGCGCCAAGTTGTTATAGTCCTAGATAAGGATGGCTTATTTAATAACTAATCCATCTTGGATTAGGAAAGCCTATTCCTAATAGGATTAATATTGTTGTAACCAACTCCCTTTAGGATAAGGAATCCTAATCCAAGGAGGATAAAGTTAGTTAGGCGTCATAAAATAGTAATCCTTGGCTTGCACGCCAAGTTAGGAGTCCTATGATGTTTAGGACTGAGTCTATTATAAATAGCTAGGCTTGTAATTGTTTCAAACAACCTCGTTTTGAATTATGAATACAATCAAGCTTTTAGCTTACCCCTTGAGTGTTTCGTGAGAACCTCGTTGATCTCTTCTATTGTATCTTGGTTTGGCAACCAAGTGGTGAGGAAGAGCTTGTTTCTGAAGCCTAGAAGGTGTTTCTGTAACTTGGTGGAAGAACAAGTAGCCTTAGGGTTTCATCTTGTGGTGTTTTTGTATCAAGTTTGATCCCTTGAACTATCCCGGTTACTTTTATCTTTCTATCCTTTTTTAGTTAGATAAAACCCTAAGGCTATTCAATACTCTCAAAAGCTCTCATTTTCTCCCCTCCAACGTCAATCTCTCTCTCTCTCTCACGTCAACTACCCTCTCTCTCCCTCACAAAGGACCTCACGTCATTCCCTAAATTCCCCTCATTCAATTCGTCCATCTTCCTCTCAAATCTCACAAAGATTCAATCTTTCTCAAACCCTAATCCATACTCTCTCACAAATAATCCAAACTCCACAAAATCTCCCTCTTGTTCGCGTGAAACTTCCCTTCCCTAACCCTTTTCACGTGATATACCCTATACTTAGATTGGTTGCACGTCACCCCTTTGATGTGTAATTGATTAAACCCTACTCTTTTATATGATTATACATCAGGAAGAGTAAACCCCTTTTTAGGGTCGTCCTATTTTCGAAAAACCCAACACCAAAAAGAATTTAAAGTAATAACTGTGGAACCTTTCCTTAGGTAACCTGCGACCCTCACCAAGTCAAGGGCGACACAAAATAGGGAGGGGAACCACCTATAAGTCACTAAGTATCGAGCATGGGTATGTGAGTAGCTAATTCTAATCAACTGAGCTTTGACTTAAACAAAAACAAGCCAGCAACACTGCACTTGAGCACGAGGAACCCATCGAGCATATGCATGAGTGAAGTGAAAAATGTTAAGTCTGATAACGAACTTGCTAATAACCTTGATTGCTTTTGTTGAATGTTCTAAATTAAGTAAAAGCAATGTTTGCGTAGTTAAATTCGCGACCGTGTGTGTAGACCTCCTCCTATGCTTACCTTATTTTTGCCTCTTGATCTCGTAATTTTACTTCTCTTTCTTTTCTTTGCTTTTGTGGGTATAACTTCTATAAACCATCACGAGACCTTCTTCGTCCACTTGGGCTGCCAAGGGGTTTAAACGGCTTGTTGCATACACTAAATGTAACCGTGATTCCTACGAAAGTGAGTTAGGGTAGCTTAGTCTCTTCTTATTTTTGTTTCAGTTTGCTCGGGGCGAGCAAACCCTTGTGTGGGAGGGTTGTTCGGTCTCATTTCGAGCCGAATTGATACCGTTAATAAAGGGTTTTGGCTTGTTTTAGAGCCCGAATTATGAGTAAGCTATGATGATTTTGTGTTTTGTAGGTTAAGTCAAAGAAAAGCGGAAAGAGGGAACCAAAGAGCTGAAAAATCCAACACCTGTGGTGTAGCACCTTCACGATACCGTAGTAGAACCCGCTACGACACGAGCGGAAGGCGTACCCGCTACGACAACAGCGGGGAACCCAAAATTTTCTTCCAAAGCGTAGCACCCGCTACGAAAATTGTAGCATCCGCTACGAAAATGGTAGCGCTCGCTACAAACTGAACAGAATGTCGTAGCGCCCGTGACCTATTCCATAGCACCCGTGACGACGATCAAAAATTCAACACATGTCTCCGGAAAAAGCATAGCGCCCGTTACAAACATCGTCGCGCCCGTGACCAACTGGACAGGAGGACGTCGCGCTCGCGATGGATGAGTGTAGTGTCCGCGAAGACGGTGAAAAAGTCGACGAAAGATTTCCGCCCAAAGGGGTCGCGCCCGCAACGGCCCAAAACTGCGGAAACAAAAAAAAAAAAAAGAACGGCGGCTGCACTTAGGGTTTTGGAAATTATTTTCTTTTCCTAATTCCTTCTCTATAAACACTATTAGTCACCTCTAGTATTATCATTAGCTTTAGAATAGTTTATGAATTTTAGCTTCAAGATTTCCTTAGTTTACTCTCAATCTATTTATTGCAATTTACGCTTTCATGATGCAATTTAATTCAAGCATTTTCTTTCTTGCTTCCGCTTTGCTATTTTGATTTCATTAGTATTAGTCCACAAAATTTCCACTTTTTAGTGAAGCGAAGGATTAAGGGTCCTCGAATTCTCCCTTCAATTGAGGATTCAAGCAGCACTAGTAATCCAAATCACGCTTTTTCTTGTTTGTTCGGGAGAAGATTCGTGATCCAAGACTCAAGATTTAAGATTAGAGTTAAGTACAATGCATTCCAGGTTAATGTTTTCAGTCTTAAATTCAGTAATTGATTCAATTTTTACATTCATCATTATTAGTTGCTTTCTTGAATATGCATTCACTTTCTTGTTCAGTTTCTAGTTCTTGTTCGATTAGGATAAGTTTTAATTCTCAATATATGTTTTCCTTAGAAATTATCGCTTTCAATTCCTGTTTAGTTTAGTTTAATTATTATTTACTACTTTTTGCAATTGAAACCCTACCAAACCAATTTCCTATCAACCTGACATACCATCCCTGAGGATACGAAAACCCTACTTTTAACCCCAAATTCTACAACCGAACAAAAAGCAAAAACAAAAAACATTGTCCTTCCCTTTTTCCACTTATTCCCAGTTCTATCATCGATCTACCATCATCATCTTCAGTCTACCATTCTTCTCATCTCAACCTTCTCCCTCCTCACTTCCAAACCCCATCACCATTGCCACCATGGCTTTAAATCATACCCAATTGTGGGCAGCATCCTGGAGTTCATTGTCGATCGCCACCAGCCCACCACTTCCAAGACCAAGGATGAAGGCAACCAATAAGAAATGAGTTTTTTTAGATAATCGTAGATTGTAAATCTGAAAGAGTGGTGTATTTATTATCGAGTAGCATCATCATTTTCAATCTACAATTTTTAAGCCATGTACCTTCAATTTTCAGTGGAGGCCATCGTCAGTGGAGGCCTTCAATCTTCGATATTTTTTAGTATTATCAGGTATCATCATCATTTTCAATCTACAATTCTTAAACCATGTACCTTCAAATCTTTAGTAGAGGGAGTAGAGCAAGGGGAGAGAAGAAACGGGGTTATGGTGTTTTTTTAGTATTTTAAAAAGAAACAAAAAAAAGGCTTCAATCAAGGTTTTTTTTTTTTTTACAAAAGTAAATTCGGGTCATGCAAATTGGGCCCCTAATCTCAAAGGAGCCCTAATTGGACTTAGCGACCCACGGGGAAGGGTGAAAACCCAAGTTCAAGCCCAAAGGCTTGGTTCATGATCCTGCGCTCATCTCCACACAAAGAGACTTACAAATCATGGGAATTGATTCCACCAAGATGGAAGGTCACAATGATGCCAAGTGAGCTACTAGCTCATTGACAATCAAGGTTGTTAATAATAAGGGTATGTTGGGCATTTTATAAAATAAAATAGCTAACCAAATCTAAAAAAGTAGGACTAAATGTTGATTGCAAAAGTTAGGTTAGATATTTAATACAAGTAATGTAAGTCACGTAGGGTAAATGAAACTGTCTATACCTCATGGGTAAAATTCTCTTTTCACAATACTTGGTGGGGTATAAATGTTATTAGTTCCATATCTCAATTATGGGCTAAAATTATGTGATTGGCAACTCAATCCTCGCTCACTTGATTGAAAATCTAAAATCATCTTTGATATATGATTGAAAATCTAGAATCATCTTTGATATACCATATCCACACGGGCCACACACATATATATATATATACATATATTAAAAACAAACCATACAATGGAAATTCATATCTCGACGATGAAATTTGGGAAGTTTGGTTGTTCTTAATCTACTTCCAAACCTAAATAATTAATGTCAATTTAAAATATAATAATAAGAAATAGTTTGCTTCTACTAATAGAAACAAATATATTATCAACAATTTTAAAAGTGAATTATTACGAGATTAATATGCACTATATAAGGTTTAATGATGGATAAATATATAATAAAGCTTTGATATACTTTTATTTAGCAAAATAGTTTCAAACCAATCCCTCCATATATATAATATAAATTCATTTTAATCTTTTTATGTAATTACTGATTATAAAAATCTTTGGATTTGGATGGATTTGATTCTTGCCTTTTTTGGCTGCTTATGGTGGGCCGAGGGTTGTATGTGTTTGGAGCGTACCGGGCTGGGGCCCGAGCCTTGAAATTCATTATCGCTAGACCGTCCCGTACCCCCTCCACGAAACACGATGAAAATAACTCCAAGGACGGGTGTGGAGTCCATATCAAGGTGGACCCGGGACCCTGGAGGCATGGTTTGATCGACACCGGGTGTGGGATCCACTTCAAGTGGGACCGTCCCGGGATGTGGAGCTACAAGGTAAAGGGGTTCGGACGAGGCCCAAGTTGACAAAACCCAAGGTGAAGAAGCGGTAGAGCAAACAGGCGCCCATCGCGCCCGAGTGGCAGCTGTCACAACCGCGAGTTTAAGTTGGGCTAGGAATCGCGCCCGCTACCCGCAACGTCGCGCCCGCGACGTCTCGATTTGGCCAGCCAGGGAACGAGACAGAACAAGCTTGCGGCCACGCCACGAATGTCACGCCCGTGACAGACGGTCGTCGTGCCCGCGACAGACCTGGTCGTGCCCGCGACCCAAGTCGGCCAGCGATGGTTTGTGGCGGACAATAGCGCGTCGCGCCCGCGACCTCCCGTTCCTGCGCATGATTTCCAGCCCAAAACGCTGCGTTTTGTTTATTTTTTTCCCCAATACTATATATACCCCCTCCCTTGGCATTGTTTGGAGTTTTTGCTGAATATGAATGTAATGCTTAAGCATTGTTAGGGTTTCTCCCTTGTTGTCTCTCAAACTTTGTTATCTTTATCCAATCAAGTTTGGTGGTGATTCAAGTCATTCCTTTAGTGTTATTTAGTGGATTACCTATGATAATCATGGTGGGGTGTTAGGCCTAGAGTTGTGGACTCTCATTGCTCAAGGTCATAGCCTTCCTTTGGGTGTTCAAGGCCCTTGTTCATGAGAGTATTCATCATCTATCATCACTCAAGCTAATCTTCACCCATCCACGCGACGGTAACGCTCCATTTGGTATCAGAGCTTCTGTTTTTCATTTAGCTTGAGTTTGTTCATTGTTCTTGCTAATGTGTTTTCTAGTGTTGGGTTTTTTGACTTGTATGCAAATATTGGTGACCCCCATCCCTTGTGCTATCAAAGTGTGTTGAAAAATATTGTATTATGTTTGTGTTTGTTGGATTTGTAGTCATTTGATGCATTGAGAAGAAGTTGGAAAATAGTGCACGCAAGGTGTTCGATGAAATGTCTGAGTGAGAAAACACAAAGAACCCTTAGCTAAACACTAGCCAACTACAAAAGAACCCCCAAACTCCACAAAATAACCAAATACAATTCGTCCTTCACCCATGCTCTTGTTATGGCCCCTACGTCGAGTCTCGAGAGCCGATTCACGAACATTCAAAATACTCTTGATGGCCTCTTGACTCAAGTAAACAACATTGCCATCAACGTTCAGTATCGAACCAGTGACGAACGAAGGAGGTCCACTAGTAGCCATATCCATCCTCCTCCCTCCTACGAGTCGAGTGACGATGATAGAGGCTCACTTCGATGCCATCGTCGACGGGAAGCGGTTGAGAAGCCTACACGGAATGAATTCTATGATATAGAGGCCAAACTTCCGGAATTCAATGGCTACACCGGCCTGAAAGATTATCGTGAATGGGTCCAAACCTTGAAGAGATTGTTTACCATTAAGGAGTATAGCGATGAGCAGGCCTTCAAAATTGCGAGATCAAAACTCACTAAGAGTACATCACTTTGGTTTGAAAGCGTCAATTTGCAAAGGACTATGGAGGGTCGATCAAAAATCACTTCATGGACAAGGCTAAAACGATTGATGGATAATTCTTGCCTAACCATTGCAAGTGAGAGGTCAACCATGAGCCCATTTCATCACTTGATGGGCATGGAGAAGTTAAGCAAGTGAAGGTCGATCTCATGCCCAACGAGGGAGTTTCCATTGGTCCTTGTGAGCCCATTAACCATGTTGTTGAAGCTTCATGCCACGAGGAGGATGAGAGCATCGACCTTGCCCTTCCTCTCGTTCTTATTGAAGAATCCCAACAAGAAACTCCGATGATCATCTCAACGTCACTTTTTGAGGAGCCAAGCAACAACGAAATTGTCACCAACACCTCTCATGACTTAGTCATTTATGATCTTCCTAAGGAGAACGATGACGTAACTCAATACTCTTTGCTTAAAATCGATGATGGGTGTACTTCGGAGTCTTTGATTAAATGGCGCATGCTATTTGGGAGGCATTGGTTGTTTGATGATGTTTGTTGGCGTGATAAGTTGTATGCTGATTATGTGGTGTCTAAGTTTGATGATTCTCTATGCTTGAAGTGGCATGCTAGAAATCTTGGTGTTCATTTGGTGTCTAGTGACAAGTTTGGGTTTGATGGAGCCATGATTCTAGTTCCTCCCATGTTAATAAGCTCGTCGTTTTTGTCGTCCCTCAATGAATATTGTTTGCACGTTGGTCGTTGTGGTATGATCTCTTTGAATGGGTCATACATGTTATTTAGTCGCCATTGGTTATTCGAGAAGATGTTGTTGATTGGGAACTATGTGAAGTTCAAGATGCAATAGTTTTGGAATTGTGTGTCAAATGAAGATCATCTGCTTGGCTTTGATTGCATGAATCCCTTAAACCCACATCAAACAAAACCTAGGTGGGAAGTGAGTTGAGGAACCTCCTTTTGAGCGAAACACGGGATGAGTGTGCTCTTGGTGAGGACAAGCAATCCATAGCTTTGTCTTTATCGAGTACCAAGCTTAGTGAGGTTGAGTGTTACCTAGCTCCACAAAAATTTCCCCCTTCCATCCTTTGTCCTTCACCCCCAAGCCTATTCAAGAATTCCTATTTCTTCAAGCAAGGTGGAGTTCACAGTGTGATCATGATTAGTTTGTTGGAGGGTTCAAGCAATGGGTGGCTGAGCTCTGGAATGTACCTTTCTTTTAACTCCCAAGAGTTGAGGGCAACTCTTTTTCAAGAAGGGGAGTATGGAGCGTATCGGGCTGGGGTGCAAGCCTCGAAATTCATGATCGCTAGATCGTCCCGCACCCCCTCCACGAAACATGATGAAAATAACTTCAAGGACGGGTGTTGAGTCCATTTCAAGGTGGACCAGGGACTCTGGAGGCATGGTTTGATCGGCACCGGGTGTGGGATCCACTTTAAGTGGGACCCGGTAGGGTGGGCACCATAAACCTAAACCGCAAATTGAACCGCAAAACCGCATAAACCAAACCGCAAAATGCGGTTAACCAAATTGATTTTTGCATACGGTTTAGGTTAACCAAACCGCTATAAGCGGTTTAGGTTTAGGTTTTGGATTTTCATGAAACGGTTAACCGCAGTTAACCGCTCTCAATTAAGTTGAAAAAAATGAATTTATTAGTAATATGAATTTAATTTAACCGTGTATCGTCGTATCAGAATATGAATTTATTAGTAATATGATTGCATTTATTTGCATAAATGTTATTGTAAATTTCCAGGAAATCGGTTAATCATAAACCGTGTATGTTAACCGGGTAAATTTTCAGATTTTAAAAGTCGTTAACCGGCACCGCTTCTAAAATTGCGGTTTCGAGGTTTGGTTTAGGTTTCTAGATTTCAAAAGCGGTTAACCGTATATTGCGGTTGCGGTTTAGGTTTTCAAAATCCAAAAACCTCAAAAGCGGTTAACCGCATATGCGGTTATGCGGTTAACCGTAAATGCGGTTAACCTGTTATGCCCACCCCTAGGACCCGGGAACGTCCAGGGATGCGGAGCTACAAGGTAAAGGGGTTCGGGCGAGGCCCAAGTTGACAAAACCCAAGGTGAAGAAGCGGCAAAGCAACAGCGCCATCGCGCTCGAAGTCGCAATCGCTACAACCGCGAAGTTCAAGCCGGGCCGACGCCGCGCTCACTCGCAGAATGTCGCTACCGCGACGCCTCGATTGGCGCCACCAGGAACGAGACAGAACAAGCTCGCGGCCAAGCCACGAATGTCACGCCCATGACAGACAGTCGTCGCGCCCGCGACCCAAGTCGGCTAGCGACGGTTTGTGGCGGACAGTAGCGCGTCGCGCCCGCGACCTCCCGTTCCTGCGCGTGACTTCCGACCAAAAACGCTACGTTTTGTTTATTTTTTTTCCCCAATACTATATATACCCCCCTGGCATTGTTTGGAGTTTTTGTTGAATATGAATGTAATGCTTAAGCATTGTTAGGGTTCCTCCCTTGTTTTCTCTCAAACCTTGTTATCTTTATCTAATCAAGTTTGGTGGTGATTCAAGTCATTCCTTTAGTGATTATTTAGTGGATTACCTATGATAATCATAGTGGGGTATTAGGCCTAGAGTTGTGGACTCTCCTTGCTCAAGGTCATATCCTTCCTTTGGGTGTTCAAGGCCCTTGTTCATGAGAGTATTCATCATCCATCATCACTCAAGCTAATCTTCACCCATCCATGCGACGGTAACGCTCCAGTGTTGTTGTTTGTTTGGCTGGTCTTTTGTTATCCCTGATGTTGAACGTCATTCTCGGTATTATTGTTATCCTTAATAGTTTTGATTTTGTAACATGTCAGTGTGGGGAGTTGTTGTTAATGTATATTGGCTGCCTAATCAGATAAGGGGTTTTGGGTAACTCTAGTGCTCCTTATGTTGTTGTAATTACGTTTAGAGCTCTTGTTGAACATGGCCTTTTGGGAGAACTTAGATTTTAGACTGCTTCCTACTTTTTTTGGTTGGACTTTCTGGTGCTCTTATTTGCTTAACTGGTGTATCTTATGGAGTTGTGCAGATGGATGTATAAAGAGTGTAACCCTCTATATTGTTAGAATGTTGTTTTTCTGTTTCTTGAACATTACCTTCGTCAATTAGCAAACACACTATGGGTAGAAGAATAGGGAAACCTATCTTTGCCCATAGATTGGACACTAACTGAACATGTGGTTGTTCTTTTGAGGATTTTTGGATCCTTGTCCGTACTCTTGTCTATGATGAGCCATGGAGTCTATGGTGTTGTATCATATGCTACCTTGTTCTGACCGTGAGATTGCATGTGTGTTTTTTAAAGTTTTTTGGTTGTTAGAATGGGTTGTCTTCATTTTTTGGGTTCTACTGGCCTTCTCTGTTCACCTTTTTCACATTTTTTTATTGGTTGGTGCTTATGTGGGCTTGTGCTGCTACTGCAGATGTAGTTAATAATAATAATAATAATAATAATAATAATAATAATAATAATAATAATAATAATATCAAAATATAATAACTCCCTCAAGAAGACAGAGACTACAAGTCAATCTCTTATGGTCAGATGAAACACTTTCAATTGCACATCAACAAGCCTAACACCTAGGCACTGTTTATAGTCAAGACTACAATATATTCTGGGTTAATAATAATATCAAAATATAATATATATCCCAAACACGACATGGTGTAGGATTCAATTGAGATACAACTGCCTTGATGGGTCATCACGTGATGTCTCCACTATTTCCTTAACATGGACAAAACCCAATCTCAATTTTATTCTCTCATGGAAATCCTTTGACAAATAGGAAACTAACGCGAGAAGATTCCACCGCTAAACTTGTCGCCTTAAACAATTTTCCTTAGCGCCCATGTCATTGAGACTAATCCAAATGTGGTCTCTACACTTTCCATTAATCCAACAATGCACACTCCGAATGTTCTAATTTCCCTACCCATCGGGGTAGCCCATGAACATGGTAGATGATGATTACCACAACTACCTTTTCATCGATCTCATATTGACCATGAACCATATTCAACACATCCACCATACAATATCAAAAGATGAGATTTCTCCACAATCAACATGATTGCAACATATTTGGTGAATGCTATGACCACACTATATGGATAATGTGGTCAATAGACAACACTTAGGAATGATACAAGAGTGGCCACACTATGATTCTTGGTATACATATCAAATATGGTTTTTCCACACAATCAACATAATTACAACATATCTAGTGACTAATATGACCCCACTGTGTGGATAATGTGGTCAATACCTGATAACACTTAAGAATGATACCAAAGTGGGTTCCCTATGATTCTTGGTATACATGTCAAAAGATGTTTTATACACACAATAAACAAGACTACAACTAAATTTGGTGACCACTGTGACTACACTACTTTACTATTTTGACCATACTTGCTTCAACCATGACATCCACACATAGCATCATGACCCAATGGAAAATGAGCCTACCCCACTCCCCCCCCCCCCCCCCAATACTTGGGATTTATTAAAGATATGAAAGTGTACACTTGAACCATATTCAACACAAACACCATACCTATCAAAATGACTACAACTTGTTTGGTTAACATTGTGATCACATTGTGTGAATAATGTGGTTAATATCCGACAACATTTAAGAATGATACAAAAGTGGTCCCACTATGCTTGTTGGTATACATATCAAAAGATGGTTTATCCACACAATCAACAATACTTTAATAAAATTTAGTGACCAATGCGAACTCTGCTATTCTGACCACACTTGCTTCAAATGTAACATCCACATATACCATCATGACCAAATGGAACATCAAGCTACCCCCTTCATATTTCATCCAACAATTCACCCCCCGTCCACCCACGTACTTAAAGGATTTCTCAAAGGCATGAAAGTGTACACTTGAACATGGGGTGTGACCAACTGATATTGACCACACAACTATTCAATTTGGCAACACATCGCACATCAATGCACAGCACTTGGAATCATAGTTCATGACAGTTGACTACACATCTACACAACTGCGACTTGGTGGGAGGTTCACTTACATGTTTACCACTGCTCCCCCAGTGTCGGTGCCGGCGTCTATCCCTGAGCCCTCGCCACCAGCCATTGTTTCTGGTATGATAATAAAACTGTTCCCAATCATACATTTATGACCCATTGTACACTCAAGATGGTTGTCAAAATAAGACCGTTTTGAACGGTCGCATATAGGCTTAAACGGTCGCAGCTAGAGGCGCGCGACCGTTCATTTGCGACCGTTCACTTCGGTCGCCTCTCAATGGTCGTCTGAGAGGGCGCGCGACCGTTCAATTGAACGGTCGCTAACTAGTGACCATTAAGTGTAAACGGTCGCCCAGTTTCGAATATTTTTTTCAATCAAAATTGCTCGGAACAATTACCCAATTATAATCCAACCCAAAAATTGAAACTAGATCCAGAACAAGAGAGAAGAGAAAAAACGAACATGAATCAAGCAACCCAACATATAAACCCAAAAACTTGAACATGAACATAAAAAATCAAATAAACCATCCCCAGAAAATCAAGACAAACCCAGACATTACGCAAATAAGAAACAAGAAACGAGGAATAATCAACCCGGAGAATGTATTAAACTTGTGAAAGTATCAAAATCCAGATCTGATTACATGAACTTAAGATCCGATTACAAGATGTTAAACAAGAAAAATTTGAATTAAACATGCGAAATTCAATTTAATCTAAGCTCTAAACTTTCAGATTCTCTACTCCCCTTTTATACTTTCGGATTCTCTACTCCCCTTTTATACTTGAATTACTCAATTCTTCCACAAAGCTCGACCGTTCGATCTCTTCCCTTTGAACGTTTAGATGGAGGCTCTCGATCTTGCTACTTTTGTGTTGCATGTCGGACTTCATGTGACAAGAAAGAGAATGTGATGGAGCTCGGTTTGAGTGTTTAGGGGAATGGAGAAGAAGAAGAGTGAGAAAGAGAGGGAATCGGTGAGATGAGGGAGAATCGAGAAAGAGAGAGATGAGGAAATTAGGGAATAGGAAGGGGGGTTTCGATATAGTAATTAATAACAAACGCGCGATCGTTTAATTGAACAGACGCAAAATTTGTGACCGTTTAATTGAACGGTTGCAAAATTAGTAGCCGTTCAATTGAACGGTCACAAAATTTTGTGACCATCCAATGAATGGTCACAAAAATTTGCGACCGTTCATTGAACGGTCATAAATAGCGACCATTCAATGAACGGTCCCCCGTTCGAAAAATGCGACCATTCAATGAACGATCGCAATGAACGGTCTTCTCTGGGCTTCCATCTTGTAGTGGTAGCATGTATATGTGCAAAGCATACAAAATTTCTGGAAATCGGTACCAATCTGGATAATATCAAGCCTTAATTCTAATCGAAGTTTGGTTATCCGACACAATTACCTTGTCGTTGAAGGAGACCAGTGCTCACCAACTACTAACAGGGGTCGAAATCCTTTGTTTCAACGTCCAATTTTGCCCCCGAATGGGAGTGCTCAATGGAGTCTTCGCAAAGTCGCCGACGGTGTACCTCGCTAGTTCTCTCACACTCGCCCTGAAAGTTGCAACAATTAAAGAAACTAGTTTGAAGATGGAAACAAAGAAAAAGAAAAATCTTTTAATCCCTCTAAATCACGCGAGAGAATCAATTGTATTTCCTTTTCTGCTGACCAACTCCCACGTGTGGTGGTTTCTAGGGGAGGGGGCATTAGTGGTTTTGATTTCAACCATCAGATCAGAATCTAATGCACCAAATCGCTTATTCTTACTTCCTACTAGACCCTTTCTCATATATATCATATATGGAACATATCTAGCTTATTAAAGGAAAGTGAGCAGAGGAAATCACAACCCTCAATTTTACATCTGATAGTGTGGTCATTGATATTAATGAGTGTGATCATAAATTTCATAACCGCACTCGCTAATATTATCTATAACCCCACCCTCTAATAATATCCATAGCAGCACTCTCTAATAATTTAGAAACGAAAAATTAAGATTAAATAATATGTTTTTTTTGTTTTAATTTCAATTTTCCTTTTTTTTAAAAAAAGAAAAGTATGACTACACCATGGAGTCTGTTTTTTCCCATTTTGCCTTCCTGTGCTCCCGTCGTAGGCGAATACGGAGCTAGAAGTGGAGAGCGGAAACTGGAAATTGGAAAAGCAGGAGAGCGGCAGTATTGGAGCAACAATGGCGGATAGGAGAATTTTTATGATCTTGTCATCGTGTTTCTTTCTTTTTCTTCTGATTAATGTAGTGCCCAGCAGAGCTGACGTTATAAACCTAACGGAAGACATTTTCTCTGATAAGGTACCTCTTGATCCAATCTTTTTGAGCTTTTGTCTCTCAATTCATCTATCACAAGTCAAGATCGAAAGTCAAAAGTCACCTTCATGTGATTTTAGCTAAATTTTGATGGGAACTTGTGAAAAAATTGAGTTTTTTTAATAAAAAAATTATAATTTTATTTTTTGTGGGTGGTTTTGGGTCAGTTCTACATGCTTTACTTGATGACAGCTTTGGTGTTGGTTCTATAGAGAAGTGGTTATAAATCATGTACTTGGAAAGAGAATATCCATAGGCAATAGCTTATGCATAGATATGGAAGTTTATTGTACTTTGTTGACTTCAGTTCTTTCTATCAACTATTATGGTTAATCAGTTTATCTTATGGGAATTGGATCAGTTAGGTTCAGCAGACTTCCGTTCGTTGCTTTTCATCCTTTTATGGATCTCGTTACATAGCCTCGTTGCTTGCTTGGGGTAAAGGTTGCATACGTTTTCATCTTCCCCTAAGCTTCATTGGTTGTGAATTGTGATTCATACAGTGAGTTCTTGAGGGAAAAGTTTTGAGGGAAAAGTTTAGAGAGAGAAGGAATGAGGATTACAATACAATCCAGACTTAAAGCAACTACCTGATCTCTCTCTTGATCTTTCTCAGCAACTTCAGCAGATTTAAAGCATTTAAGAAATTTGAGGAGTACCTTGCTGTACTTGTTCCGTTTGGCCCTTCTCTCCTCAAGTTCCTTTCGAGAGAGGTACCGCATGGGTTTGGAATTCACTGCTCCTAGCAATACTTCTTGAGGCCTGTAAATGGTAGTCTGTCCTGTCTTGTCCTGTCCTGTCCTGTCAGTGCTACTTCTATTCCATGATAATGGCTTCTTGAAGCGTATCAAGACAGTAAGCATCATGTATTGTCTGAGGTTTGAGCATCCTCACTGAGCTTGAATACCATCATCCAGGTCACTGAGAAAGCAACTTATAGTATGAGAGGGGGGTTAACTCTACTCAATCGATCAATGTATCAAACTGGAAATTTGAAAGTGCTTGTTTTTTAGTTTTTCATCCCTTCCCTGTGATAACTGATTGCAGCCAGCTTTTCCTTCTTATTTTGTTTTATTTGATGCAGAAAAAGGGTCAGACCTTGATAAGATTCAGAAAACTAAATTAAGGTCTATCAAACCTTTGGCTTCGCCACACCTTTAAAGTCCTAGTATAGGATTTGGCAACAAATGGGAAGGAACTTGTAGGAACTCAACAACTAGTCCTGCTTTTATAGGTCTCACTCCATTTGAGGAGATTCCGATGTAAGCGGCGTTCCCTGTGCACTCATTAGTGCTTATGGAGAGATCAACTCCAATAGCCCTACCATTTTTTTTAAAAAAAAAGTTTTGAAGAAAGAAATTGATGAGGACCTATTAAACAAAATAAAATGACAACCAAAATTTACCTTAAACAATAAATAGGAAAACTTAGAAGACAAAAGATTGTTAGCAAACCACCCAAGAATAAGGACTAAAGTGACAAAGTGTTCCAAGTAGAGTTGATTGACTACCCACCAGGTGTGCAACCCTCACCAGTCTCCACCCTAGAATAAAACTAATTTTATTTTGAACCACGTCCTCGTAATTCCTAAAGAAACCAGATTATGCTTAAATCACTTCTTTCATGCTCTTCTGTGGTCTCTTCCGATATCTTTTGCATTTTGGAAGGGGACTTCTAGGAGGTCAAGCATACAAAATTGAAAAGCTCCACATGTTGCTAGGCAATGTCTAGCCTGGTTGACTTCTTGGTACCAAAGTTTATATTAGTGAGCCATTTCTCATATTGATCATCTCTGTGTGATAAAGTTTGGTGGGGCTCCATGAATTAACCAAATTGAGTCCGTGAGGTTCACCATTGCTTTGATATATTGAGCAAGTTAGCAGTAATGCTATATGATAACAGTCTCATCATATACTAATGAAGTGGTACAACTTCCCCTATAACATTTTGTCTACTTGCGTGTGAATTACAACCTCCTACAACACCTAGAAACAAATCTGTAGTTATATGGAAAATGCTTCAGGTACTTTGCTGCTCAAGCTTCCCCTGTCTAACCATCATTATGGGGAATCACACCTGAGGATGCAACTTTTGGATTTTATAGGGAACTTAATCTACCTGAAGTAACCTTAAGCAGACTCTCTTTTCCCTGGTACAAAATAATGGAAATGAAAGTTTGTAAGGATAGTGCAAGCGATCATAAGTTATAACGTCTTTCTTTTCTTCAATTTCTGTTACCATTTAGCAGGGAAGTATCATTTTTTTAGGCATACTTTCTTATAGAACATGTTGTTCTATTTATATCATGATTTTGCTTATAAGCATTGGTCTCTGACATTGGCTGTGTGTTTTGTTTTATTAACTTCTGCCTCAGGATTAAACAAGATATGCAGTATTGGATGATTACTGCTTTATATGATTCCAATATTATTAATATGTTTTTCACTGTTCTATCATTTATTTGAAAATTATCCATTAGAATAGTAAATTTTATTCATTTATAGGCTGATCATTGGGGGACCAACCAGGTACTTGGGAATTCCTTCTGCCACCATATTGCTTCTATAATAACAGTGGGGACACTAGTGACATAGAGAAGTGTCTTATGGACAATCTATTACACCAAAGCAGAATTCATTTGAAATTTTTTGAGACATGTAGTTGCAATAAGCAAAATATGTCTCGGTTAGCTCAGTAATTAGAACCTTTTACGGGTAGCAGAAAATAGTAGAAGCACACAAATTGGTTTAATTTATATCAATAGGGTAGGTTCATAAGTCATGGTAGAAAATGCAATGCAGCGTTGGTTGGATGCAATGTTTTGATAGTGTCATTCAATTAACTATGCATTGTAATGGAAAAATGATTGCATTACCATGTTTGGTTACTTAAAATGGGTGATATAATAATAAATGTAACAAAGGTGATTGTATTTATTTTCTTTTTCATGAATATATGTGTGTGATAGAGCGGGGGTGGGTAGAGGGAGAAGGAGAGGTAGAGGGAGAATGTGTATGTTTTGAGAGAGAGAGTGAGAGAGAGAGAGAGAGAGAGAGAGAGAGAGAGAATAGATTGGGTAGTGCAATATTCATATGTATAGTATGTGTTCTTGACATTGTAATAAAAATTGCATAGGTTAGTGACTATTGTCACAATCAAGTTATTAGAGGTTATTTTCTATTGAATGTAATTTTGATTACAATGCTTATATGTAACTAAACATGGTAGTGGAAGTAAAATTGCAATTTTGATATCTTGCATGGTTGATTGCATCCAACCAAACAAGCCCTAAAAGTAAGGGCAGACTGTTACAATGTATCTTCTTTTGTCTTGCTTAAAAATTAGGAAAAGCTCAAGCCTAAAGCCAGAAATAGGGTTATGTTTCAGTGAAGAAATTTGGGGGGAAAGCACAGGCATAAGAACCTGAATCTGTAATCTTTAGCCAAAATGCTGTTCTTTGCAAATGCTTTAGGGTGATTCTGCTACAGTAGCTGCTGGTACTTATTTACTACAAATTTATGCTAGTTCAGATGTGGTATTAAACTTAAATGGCATCCCCTACTGATGCTTAATTAGACATAGATTAGGTTCTGGAGCATTATACTAAGCATGGTTCAGATTATGGCACTTAGATAAATAATTTAAGCAAGAGAATTGGCTTAGTAAATCCTGGTTCCACCTCACTATAAAATCTTATATTCCCTTATGTGCCATGTTAAATCTGAGTACGTTTCTGTTGTTTTTGTTTAGATAAAGGAGAAAGATACTGCTTGGTTCGTTCAATTCTGTGTTCCTTGGTGTAAGCACTGGTAAGAGCCATCCTTGTTTTAGCTATATTACCCGAACTAGGTTGGCTTGTTTGACTGATTTGAGTTTCACTTGCCAATACTCCTAATACTTCGATTCCAGCAAAAATTTGGGATCACTCTGGGAAGACTTGGGCAAGGCAATGGAAGGAGAAGATGAGATAGAGATTGGGCAAGTTGACTGCAGTGTTAGTAAACCTGTGTGTTCTAAAGTTGATATCCATTCGTACCCCACATTCAAACTTTTTTATAATGGGGAAGAAGTTGCTAAATATCAAGGTAATATACAGTCTTTTCCAGTGGCTTTCATCTGTTTTTGCCATTTATAGAATTAGTGATGTGTTTTGGTAGGAATTCTTTGCTTTGGGCTGCTATGCTTTGGTGTTCTTTGTTACTGGGTACAATGCATTATGTGATGGTGTGCATCTTATCATGTTTGGTTGCTCTTTATAATGCTTTTGACAAATCTGCCAAATATGCTTTCTTTGCCACTGGAAACAAAGGGTTATGTGACTTGTCATTTTTTTGGAGTGGAACTATATGGATTGCTGCACAGAATAATCCATTCAACAAGGCACTGGAGATTTACTTGGCCCGAAATGGTTATCATTCCATCTAATGTTGTCAATATATGGACTTTTATGCGATTATTATTATTATTATTATTATTATTATTATTATTATTATTATTATTATTATTATCATCATCATCTACGTTACCTGGACTCGGCTATTAGGGCTGTCGTACCAGGGTCGACACGACACGACTCGGATCCTGACACGGGACTCGTGGCGGACCTGGCCGGAATTGCGAGACACGGCCATGAACGAACCCTAGGCAGTGACAAACCCTAGATCGAACAATTGGACAACCAATTGGTGGGTGTTCGGGGTGGTAGTTGGGGGCTTTTGGTCGAATGGACGACGCGACCCCACCGGTGGGTTTTCTCCGGTCAGAAGTCGCCGGTATCCGCTCACCGGTGAGACGGGAGAGAGGAGAGAGAGCTGAGCGAGCGAACGTTGTTTTCATTTCGTACTGTGTTTTTTTGGTGAGAGGAGAGAGAAGAGGGGGGAGGGGGAGGCATGAAGAGCCACAGGGCCACACAGCACGTACATTCAAGTTGGGCCTAGGGTTTTTTTGGATTATTTCTTTCTTATTTTGATTATTTTAAAGCTGAAGTGGTAGTAATTTTTTTGGATGTTTTAATAATTGGGCTTAATATATTTTTTTGTATGAGCCAAATCAATTCAAATTAAAATATTCTTGGGTTCAATTTAAGGATGCTTTTAAAAAATAATATATAATATTTCACTTTTAGTATAATTAAATATGTTATGCAACTAAGGGGTTGCATTTCCCCTGCCGTGTCGGACCCTTGGATACCATGTCCCCGTGTTCTTAATTTTTAGGGATGCCATGTCGGACCCTCGGATCCGTGTTTCTGTCGGACACCCGTGTCCCGAGTCCAGGTAACATAGATTATTATTATTATTATTTATTATTTATAATTTTTTTTGGTGGTAAAATTGTTTTATTGATTGTCTAAGAATGATGCATGGGGTGATATATTGATCACATAGATGGTGGTGGCAACTTAGGTGTTGACGAGATATTATTCTCATTGATATTTAGGTGGCGGCCTCAATTTTGAGTTCGACACTCCTTTGTCATGTGTGAATATCAAATTTAATCCTCTTTGAATGCCTATGGAGTTTTCTGGAAGTACATGGCTAAGAATGCCAACTGCATGCATGTTCCTTAGAGGATCACATTGTAGCTAAATCTCAATTCGACTCTTAAACGAGTTGAATTTTCTTAGCTATGCGATCCCCAGAATCGTATGCATAAGGGATAGTTTAGCATGCTCCCCAGAATCGTACTATATGAAAGACATTTAGAGTCATGAGGCCAAACAATCTCTTAGTTACCCTTATGCATAATCACCAACTTAGCTAGCAAATGGCAAATATCAAGAGTCACAATGCCCTTTTAGTGATTTTAAAAATTTTATAAGGGATAGTTTACCATTCTTAAAGAAGAGTTCCCTGAGTGTATGGCAAATGTGATCGTCCACCCAGTCTTCAAAGTCACACCCTTGGGGGGTCCCGGCAAACTTGCACCGGAAGAACCTCCGAAATGGGTTCGTCGGTGTCATTGATAGTCCAACCAACAGGGACGGCCGCATTTACAGGTCCGATCAGTGCTTGAGTAACACGGACACGAATTGCATGCCATGATCTGGGCATGGTCGACAATGCCGTTATCCATTTTTTGTGTTTAGGGAGGGAAAAGGTTGAAAGTTGCAGTGGGGAAGGAAGAAGGAGAGCAAACCCTAAGAGAGAAGTAGATGAGGATGAAGTTTGAAAGGGGAGGCAGTGTTTTTTAAAGCAAATTCATCATAAGTTTAAAGGGTGCTCTACTCACAGTTAATTAATCATTTCCCGGTAAAAAATCACTGAAAGGGCATTGTGACACAATTTTACCCAGTTTAAGGTTATTTTATTGACAAAAAATTTTTCAAGACCAACTTTGATAGTTTTTCGAAGTACAAGGGAAATTTATTTTGGAAAAATTAACAACAAAATTTTTTTGTTAATTAACAACAAAATATAAATTTTCTTTTTAGTTAACTAGTTTTTTTTGCCCATCCTTGTTAGTTAAGTATTTTGTCAATTAATATACACAAATTAAGGCTGATTAGATAACTTCCAGCAGTTGTCGAATCAATGCAAGCCACACTCAATCAGTTACCAAAGAGGCTATCAATAATGATGGAATCCGAATAATGATGACTATTCAGTTCACAATTTCAAAGTTTGGGCGTAGTGTTTTTAGAAAAAATATTTTTGAGTGGCAATTCGGACATTTCAGCAAAGTATAGCGGCAGTTTTTTTTAGGAAAAATAATTTTAGGGCAATTCCAGCAATTGTTTTAAAAAAAGAAATGAGTACTTTAAAATGTACATTAACTCTGATGAATTTGCTTTAGAAACCTTGCCTCCCCTTTCAATCTTCATATTCTTCCTCTTCGTCTTTTCTTTTTTTCTCTGTCCTTCCCCTCTGCAAGTTTGAGTTAGGGTTTCCTCTCCTTCTTCCTTCCCCTCTGCAAGTTTCAACCTTTCCCCTCCCTAAACACAAAAATGTCGGGCGGATACGTAGACCATGCCCAGATATTGGCCTGCAGATCCTGTCCGTGTTACCCAAACACGGATCGGACCTGTGATTGCAGCCTTCCTTGTGAGGTTATTGCGTCCACGACACAGACGGACCCACTTCGGAGGTTGGCCGGTGCAGATTTGTTGGGACCCCCCGAGGGTGTAACTTTCAAGCATGGGTGGACGGCCCCATTTGTTCTACGCTGAGTCAACCCGCCGTCGCCACCATCGGTAGAATCACCTCCTTGGCTGCTCAATTATCAAGTTCAACCATTATACTCTTTGCTCTAAGGAGAGCACACGAGGAGACATTTGGGCAACTGATTGAGGCAGAGTATGAAGTTAGGGTACTCAAGAAGTCTCGAAAGAGGCTTCTTGTGTTGATCAGTGTGTTCATGGCGGTCATGTTGGTCCTGGTGGGGGTCATGATGAAGCAGCAGCAGTAGGAGGATGAAGAATTTGTGGTCTTTTTTCCAGTTTTTAAGTGTTATGTTTAGTTTTTTAGGGTACTCTGTTTTCATATGACTTTAAGTTTTAGTTTAATTTAGGGTTATATTTAGTTTTTTAGGGTTTAATTTAGTTGCAATTAATGTAAATGATGGTGAATGATCACTGATGAATTAATGAAATACCTTCCTTGGGCACCAGAATCTTTTGGATTGGAGTTGGTTTAGTTTTTTTCCGGGCTTAATTTAGTTTCATGTTATGTTTTGGTATGTTGTTGAATTTTATTGAAAAAGGATTCTGCCTTCTCTTCAAAAAACAAAACAAGACTGAACCACCACCATCAAGCCAGCGCCAGAAACACGACAACCACCACCACCACCAAAGCCAAAACCACCATATGCATCAGATTTTGCCTTCTCTTCATGTTAGTCACCCTTGTCTCCACTTTTATTAGCAACTCCCACACCTAATCATTCTCCGCCTGCAGACGGGTTACCTTTTCTTCGGCGACATTCAAGTCTCTTGATAGGGTTTCGCTCTGTGTAATCTGGGCGGCGGCAAGACTCCTAATCCGGGGGCAGAGTTCATCGTCTACCAACTCAACGTAGTCGCAACCCTGGATAGTGCCAGCGTTTCTGCACTGGGCATAGCGACGGAATGGGTTCTTGGTGTCAAACGAGAAGTAAAAAGTGCATTTGAGGCCACAAATACAGGTACAACGGGTTGCGGAGTAGCAAGGTGATGTATAATGGGATCAAAGAGATCTCATTACACACGAAAATCAGGATCTTTATGAACAAAGATAAGAATCTTCCTCTCTAAGTTCTTATAAGATCAAACGAAAGGATGAAAACAAGATAGAAATCAAAAAGATTCGATGGAATGTACCAATTGACGAATGAGATGAACGAATGATAGATTTGATATGGCTTGAGAAACACTTGAAGATATAGACACACCACTTCAAGAAGATCTTCAACTCTTCCTATCACCAACCAAGCTATCCAAGCATGGAATAGAAGAAGAGATTTGGACGATTCCCTTGAGAGAGAAATCGTTTCTAGCAAATGCTAGAGAGAACTCAAAAGCATGTAGCCTTTAGAAGTTTACTTTGTATTATTTGTGAATGATGAATGAATGATTACAAGGGCCTCCCAAAGGGTCTATTTATAGTAGAATAGGACCCCTTAGGCATGTACATATCAAGAATTACAATGGTTTCTAGCTTACATCATCTATTACAAATATGACATCATAAAGAATCAAAATGTACATAGTTAGAAAGAAACATTGATATCTTGCTCAATTCTTCTCCAATCTTCAAGATTCAAAAACCATTATAAAGCTCTTTGAATGATCTATATTCGGCTCCAAGATGACTTTCCCAATAGCTTCATGGATCTTGAGTTATAGAGCAAAGTATCGAATTGCACTTGATGAAGTCATTCATAATTGAGAGTGATGAGAGTGATTGAAGCTCTTCTTCCATATAAGCTTGTATTTGGTTCCCATGATGTGTATTTGGGACCAAATATACATCAATGACTTACTCTTTCTCCATGTAAGCTTAAGTAAGCTTAAGTAAGCAACAAGTAACTTCCCATGATTAGGCTTTTGATGTCTTCCTTGATGACCTTAATGTATATGGCTATCAAATATACATCACAAGGGCAACTTTTACATGTCCTGGGTGCGTCATTGTTTGTGGGTTGTTGGCCATCCATTTCCGGAAAATTGAGAGAGAAGGAAAGGAAATTGTAATGGGTGGATGGAGGGTGAAGAACACAAGAATGGTTGAGAAGGATGAAGAAATGAATGATCCTGATGGTGGTGACTTGGGGGATTTAAGAAGAGGAAAATCGGAGGGAAGCAAATCAATAACTCCCTCATGTAGTTGTCTAATCACTTATGGGGTTACCGAGGAAGAAAAACCCATTCAGTTTAAAGGAATAGCCGACTTCAGTTTCAAAAAATTTGAAAAACGACCCTTCAGTTTCGAAAAATTTAAAAAACACCCATCCAGTTTCATTGTTAGATTCTTAATAGTTATAACAGTTTTACTGTTTATAATAACCTGCTCTTGAAGTTACAAACAATTATATAAAACGCCCCTACACTATTCACCTGATGAATAATACCAGTTCATTTTCTATAATAATAAAAAAATGTCCTTTGACAACCCAAAATAACAAAATCAATAAAACCTAAATTCATGATCTTTTTTGGTATCTTGTTGAATGAATGTATGAATAACCATTTCCGTCATCACTATCTCCATCATCATCCTTATATTCTTCCTCATGTTCTGATTTGGGCACCAGAAACTTTGAAAATCAATATAACCTAAATACAGATTGTTTCCAGTTAATAACAAGAAGGTCGAGGGTTCAAATCCAGTAACATTACCAATATTGCCAATGTGCTAGTACCAAGGTGTAGCATTAACTGGAAACAATCTGTATTTAGGTTTGATTGATTTTCATAGTTTCTGGTGCCCAAATCAGAACATGAGGAAGAATATGAGAATGATGATGGAGATAGTGATGACGGAAATGGTTATTCATACATTCATTCAACAAGATACCAAAAAAGACCATGAATTTAGGTTTTATTGATTTTGTTATTCTGGGTTGTCAAAGAGGACATTTTTTGATTATTATAGAAAATGAACTGGTATTATTGATCAGGTGAATAGTGTAGGGGCGTTTTATATAATTGTTTGTAACTTCAAGAGCATATTATTATAAACATTATAACTATTAAGAATCTAACAATGAAACTGGATGAGTTTTTTTTTCTAACTTTTCGAAACTGAAGGGTCGTTTTTCAAATTTTTTGAAACTGAAGCCGGCTTATTCCTTTAAACTGAATGGGTTTTTCTTCCTCGGTAACTCCATAAGTGATTAGACAACTACATGGGGGAGTTAATGATTTGCTTCCCTCCGATTTTCCTCTTCTTAAATCCCCCAAGTCACCACCATCAGGATCATTCATTTTCTTCATCCTTCTCGACCATTCCTGTGTTCTTCACCCTCCATCAACCCATTACAATTTCCTTTCCTTCTCTCTCAATTTTCCGGAAATGAATGGCCAACAACCCACAAACAATGATGCACCCAGGGCAAGTAAAAGTTGCCCTTGCTACTCCGCAACCCGTTGTACCTGTATTTGTGGCCTCAAATGCACTTTTCACTTCTCGTTTGACACCAAGAACCCATTCCGTTGCTATGCCCAGTGCAGAAACGTTGGCACTATCCAGGGTTGCGACTACGTTCAGTTGGTAGACGATGAACTCTGCCCCCGGATTAGGAGTCTGCCGCTGCCCAGATTACGTAGAGCGAAACCCTATCAAGAGACTTGAATGTCGTCGAAGAAAAGGTAACCCGTCTGCAGGCGGAGAATGATTAGGTGTGGGAGTTGCCAATGAAAGCGGAGACAAGGGTGACGGACATGAAGAGAAGGCAAAATCTGATGCATATGGTGGCTTTGGTGGTGGTTGTCGTGTTTCTGGCGCTGGCTTGATGGTGGTGGTTCAGTCTTGTTTTGTTTTTTGAAGAGAAGGCAGAATCCTTTTTCAATAAAATTCAACAACATACCAAAACAGAACATGAAACTAAATTAAAGCCCGGAAAAAAAATTAAACCAACTCCAATCCAAAAGATTCTGGTGCCCAAGGAAGGTATTTCATTCATTCATCAGTGATCATTTACATTAATTGCAACTAAATTAAACCCTAAAAAACTAAACATAACCCTAAATTAAACTAAAATTTAAAGTCATATGAAAACAGAGTACCCTAAAAAACTAAACATAACACAAAAAAACTGGGGAAAAAGACCACAAATTCTTCATCCTCCTACTGCTGCTGCTTCATCATGACCCCCAACAGGACCACAATGACCGCCATGAACACATTAATCAACACAAGAAGCCTCTTTCGAGACTTCTTGAGTACCCTAACTTCGTTGATAGAGATACATATTAATATATTTAGGAATAATAATATTTAGTAGATTTATGATTTTATTATATTTAGTTTCCTATTCTTGTTAGGAATATTATAGTTTCCTAGTTTGAATAGGAATATAACTCTAGTTTCCTATTTCTATTAGGTTTAGTATTAGGCGGGTTGTTTACCTATAAATAAGGGCTTTGCTAGCCTTTATGAGACACATTACATTGATATTGAATATTGAATACATACAATTCTTACTGATTATGCACGGGGATGCTAATCTTTTCCTGAATTCAGCACGGGGATGCTGAATTCTCCTCTTGAATTCAACACGGGGATGTTGAATTCGTATCTTTAGCTTTTATTTATTTCCCGTTCTCTATCAAATTGGTATCAGAGCAAGTTCTCGATTCCAAACTTTCACCTAAATTTTTTTCTTTTCCTTTTCCGCTGCCAAACTTTCAAAAAAAAAACACCAAAAAAAAAAAACCATCTGCCCAGAAAAAACCCTAGCCGCTGTCCCCGCCTGAAACCACCACGCACCACCATCAGTCACCGCCACGACCACCGCCCGCCACCAGCCAGGTCAGCGACCCTCGCCACCACAACCGCCGCCATCCGCCCTGAAAACCCTAAAACCCCCCAATTTCGCAAACCCTAATCTGCGAAATTCTCAATTCTCAAACCCTAATTCCCCAAATTCGTCCTCAATTCGTCCACCCACTTCAAATTGCCTTCACCCATCAAATTCCTACTCAATTTCGCCCAAAACCCCTCAACCAATTCTACTCAACCAGCCCATAGATTGCTTGCAATTGGTCCGTCCTACTTTTGCGAAACCCTAAATCGTGAAAGTTGGGCACATTGTTCTGCTCTTGCTGCTGGTGGTACTCCCACTATCGAGATCCTCGAGAAGTTCTCACCTTTGTTTGGAGGTATTCTCTCGCCGAGAACTCCCGCAGAAGGTCGCCAGGATGATCACAATGGGCTTGAATGTTTCCTAAAACAAGGATGCTCTTGGACAGAATCGAGGCACGTGAAGCAAACAGGAAAATCGTGACAAAAGAATCGGTGAAAAGATGGACACTTTGAAGAAAGAGAGTGAGAAGATCGCCAACTTGACAAAAGAATTACCCTTGGCTAGATAATTTTCGGAGTCACTTAAGGAAACGATTCATGAGATCGTGAGGAACTCATGAGTCATGAAAGTTCTAGTCGGAAGAAAGAAAGGAAGTGAGTCCTCCATCTACTATAAGTTGTGTCCAATCTTCAACTCATACAGGGTGAACAAATTCATTCCAATGCGAACTTACTTGATTTACCTCTGATTTATCTATTCATCCTATATCCAATGTTGAGGATTTGATATTGTCCAAGGTACTTTTGAACCTTCTACGTTTTGGCTTGTGCCTAGGTCGTCCTACAACTTGGAGGTTATGGTACCTAGTTTGCCTCCTATTATGCCCTTTGTTGTTAATGGTGAAGATGTTGGCGGTTCAAGAAGGCAGTACTCACCACTACTCATGACTATAGGATACAAAAATTCGATTGTGTGGATTCATTTGTCCTCGATGAATTTTTCACTTGCAAGAAGCGACATCCTCCTCGAATTACTACTTTCTGGAGAAATTGAGAGTTGTGCAAATTTTTCATCTTTATTATGAAGTGGATATGCTCTTCTTCCGTAGGATTGTGATCTTTCTACGACTCTACAAAATTCGAGGGCGTGTGTTTTGCAATTGGGAGATTCCCTGCGTTGATTTGCTGACTAAGTACCTTCATGCAAACTCTCCGGAGGCGAGTTTTTTCAAGCCGGGGAGAATGATAGAGATACATATTAATATATTTAGGAATAATAATATTTAGTAGATTTATGATTTTATTATATTTAGTTTCCTATTCTTGTTAGGAATATTATAGTTGCCTAGTTTGATTAGGAATATAACTCTAGTTTCCTATTTCTATTAGGTTCAGTATTAGGCGGGTTGTTTACCTATAAATAAGGGCTTTGCTAGCCTTTATGAGACACATTACATTGATATTGAATATTGAATACATACAATTCTTACTGATTATGCACGGGGATGCTAATCTTTTCCTGAATTCAGCACGGGGATGCTGAATTCTCCTCTTGAATTCAACATGGGGATGTTGAATTCGTATCTTTAGCTTTTATTTATTTCCCGTTCTCTATCATTCGTACTCTGCCTCAATCAGTTGCCCAAATGTCTCCTCGTGTGCTCTCCTCAGAGCAGAGAGTTTACTGGTTGAACTTGATAATTGAGGAGCCAAGGAGGTGATTCTGCCGATGGTGGCGACGGCGGGTTGACTAAGCGTAGAACAAATGGGGTCGTCCACCCATGCTTGAAAGTTACACCCTCGGGGGGTCCCAACAAATCTGCACCGGGCCAACCTCCGAAGTGGGTCCGTCTGTGTCGTGGACGCAATAACCTCACAAGGAAGGCTGCAATCACAGGTCCGATCCGTGTTTGGGTAACACGGACAGGATCTGCAGGCCAATATCTGGGCATGGTCTACGTATCCGCCCGACATTTTTGTGTTTAGGGAGGGGAAAGGTTGAAACTTGCAGAGGGGAAGGAAGAAGGAGAGGAAACCCTAACTCAAACTTGCAGAGGGGAAGGACAGAGAAAAAAAGAAAAGACGAAGAGGAAGAATATGAAGATTGAAAGGGGAGGCAAGGTTTCTAAAGCAAATTCATCAGAGTTAATGTACATTTTAAAGTACTCATTTCTTTTTTTAAAACAATTGCTGGAATTGCCCTAAAATTATTTTTCCTAAAAAAAACTGCCGCTATACTTTGCTGAAATGTCCGAATTGCCACTCAAAAATATTTTTTCTAAAAACACTACGCCCAAACTTTGAAATTGTGAACTGAATAGTCATCATTATTCGGATTCCATCATTATTGATAGCCTCTTTGGTAACTGATTGAGTGTGGCTTGCATTGATTCGACAACTGCTGGAAGTTATCTAATCAGCCTTAATTTGTGTATATTAATTGACAAAATACTTAACTAACAAGGATGGGCAAAAAAAACTAGTTAACTAAAAAGAAAATTTATATTTTGTTGTTAATTAACAAAAAAATTTTGTTGTTAATTTTTCCAAAATAAATTTCCTCAGACTTGAAAACTATCAAAGTTGGTCTTGAAAAATTTTTTGTCAATAAAATAACCTTAAACTGGGTAAAATTGTGTCACAATGCCCTTTCAGTGATTTTTTACCGGGAAATGATTAATTAACTGTGAGTAGAGCACCCTTTAAACTTATGATGAATTTGCTTTAAAAAACACTGCCTCCCCTTTCAAACTTCATCCTCATCTACTTCTCTCTTAGGGTTTGCTCTCCTTCTTCCTTCCCCACTGCAACTTTCAACCTTTTCCCTCCCTAAACACAAAAAATGGATAACGGCATTGTCGACTACGCCGCATCATGGCATGCAATTCGTGTCCGTGTTACTCAAGCACTGATCGGACCTGTAAATGCGGCCGTCCCTGTTGGTTGGACTATCAATGACACCGACGAACCCATTTCGGAGGTTCTTCCGGTGCAAGTTTGCCGGGACCCCCCAAGGGTGTGACTTTGAAGACTGGGTGGACGATCACATTTGCCATACACTCAGGGAACAAAAAGACATTTAGAGTCATGAGATCTCAGAAAATTCAAATCCCAATGAATAAAATTACTTCGAGACACGAGTTGTTGAGCGGTAGCCTCCTTCACCTCTTCCCATCCTATAAAGGGCCTGGAATTGTTCTTTAAGAAGACGATCCTTAAACCAAATATCATGCTAGAGCATGACCCTACAGCTACTATTTACCTCAGAATACACTTTGGATTTGGCATGCTCAAGACTCATCAATATGGATTTCTGACAAAGCCCATGAGGATGGGAACTCTTCTTACTACAACATCCCTAATCATCAACACCATAGTTAGCCTTAATTGCATTCTCCCATTGAGCAACATCCTCCATAGCAAACTTCTAAAGCCCCTTGGACTAAAAAGCTTCATTCATGTGGAGTGGTCTAATACCAAGGCCTCCCTCAATCTTAGGACAACAAATTTCATCCTAATTGACCCAACAAAACATTGGTAGAATCATTGTGCTAAAGGAAGTCTCTCTTGATCTTCTCTATGTGGCCAATATGTAATAGATAGGAATTCTCCACAAGTGCAATTTAATAAAATGAGACACCTCTGGGCAAAAACTTAGATTTATTTCCTGCCACTATCTTATTAAACCTCACCACTATAGGATCCCACACTTATTAAGCTCTTATGCGATGCCCTAAGAAGACCAAGATAAACAAAAGGAATATGATCGACCCTACACCACCCCAAAAGATGAACCAAG
Organism: Portulaca oleracea; assembly: GCA_029582165.1. NCBI lineage: Eukaryota > Viridiplantae > Streptophyta > Magnoliopsida > Caryophyllales > Portulacaceae > Portulaca > Portulaca oleracea. The sequence continues at coordinate 20,855,571 of CM055890.1, forward strand.
TCCTCACTAACAGGAATGAGAGCACCTTGGAAAAATTTACTTTAAGACCTAGTGCAGCTTCAAAAAGAAGGATGCATCTCAAATAACCCAAGTTTCTATGGCCAAGGTTACAAAAACTAAGGTTTCATTAGCAAAAATCATATGGAAACCAGAAATTTCTACACTTGAGACTCTAAGATGACAACCTTCTTGAAAACCCACCTCAATAACATTTTCACCAACTTGCTAAAGTTCTCCGTAATCAAATTGAACAACTACGATGACATAGGATCAGCTTGCCCTGTTTCTCTACAACTTGAGAGAGAGCCCGATGCACCTTTAAACAAATGAGAGAAACACGTGGAAATACAAAAATACACTCAATATCTCCACTTAGGAGGGATGCCCATCTTTTCAAGAATCGCTAGAGAAAACTCCAAGTGACACTATTATATGCCTAGGCTTGATGTAAGCATCAATACATTCGTTAGCTATGAGAGTTGCGTCTAGAACAAGACACCATGAAGTGAAAACGTACCACTTGAGAGAAGCCACTTTACACATTGCAATCATGAGTCTAAGGCTTCAACAAGAATTTTATACACACTTCCCACTAAATCCATAGGTCAAAAATTCTTAATGTCATCCACTTTTGGAATCTAGGAAATACAAGTAGCATTTAGACTTTTCTCAAAAGCTACCTCTATTATGAAACTCTATAAAAGACTCATGATATCATCATTATCAATACTGTTGAACAATGGCTATGTTGAAACCATGGGGTCATGGAACTTTTTCCTTGCCAAACTCATTAATTGCTTTCCCAACTTCCTCCTCCCGAAAGTCTATGACTAGACATGTTGTATCCTGATACAATCAAAAGAGATTCCACCAAGAAAAGGCCTCATTAGCTCATAGTCAAGACAAAACTTTTCTTAAAAGTCAATAGTAGCCCCCTTTGTGGAGGTTGCATAAGAGAACAGGGCGCCATCTATTTTAATGTTCTTAATGGTGTTGTACTTTCTTTTACTATTGGCCACTCGGGGAAAACAGGTATTGCAATCACCATCTGCAAGACTGTAACCCCTTGTTGCTTAGGTCCTTGATGCATGGAATATCAATTTGACTTAGCTCCAAAGAGTAGGGATGGCACTTTGTTAGGTTCAGGGCAGGTGATGTCATATCCTCACCTATACCCATTTTCGAAATCATCACCCTTAGCCTTACCCATATTTAGTTGGTACTAAATATGAGCATCCATATCCATACCCACTGGGTATTGCGGGTATAGTAGGTATTATTTGAGTGTAATTGAAGATTATATTATAAAACTCGCTTTTATACCCATGTGTAAATTAACGGTTTTCGGGCATTGCTGCGGATGTTTTTGGGTCATCGTCTTCATCACGGCTTCAGGTTGACAAGTGGAAACACAATTGGATAAATCAATAATTGTTGTATTAAGATGGCTCATCTTCCACCTCACCTCGTTTAAGTTTAGATCGTAAATCATCAGCAATGATAATAATCGGGTTTTTTTATCCATTCAGGTCGGGTAAGGGTATTTGTACGGGTCAACCCGTACCCTTACCCCCACCCCTTTTAATATGACTCGACTGAACCCAATTTTTCACAAAATTTCATCACCCAAACCCATTTTTTCAGGTCGAGTTTAAGCAGGTGAACTTGGCTTCGGGATTTATTGCTACCCCTGCCGAAGCGATCTCCCTCTTAGCTTTAATCATTCAAGTCGTTAACATAGATGAGGGAATGATGTTACTCTTTCTGATTAAGCTCTTCATGTTACCCGCCTACAAAGCCATCTTAGAATTAAGGTGGTTGAGAACCACTTTGTTCCATACTTTGAGTTTGCCCTTAAGATAATTCAACATCTTAGCTATAGTAAAATTGGATTACGAGAAACATTTAGGTATTGCCAATAAGGTTGAACGAGGTTATAAAATGTAAAAACCTTCCGTCGAAAGGGACCTCTATAAGAGGAGATAGCCCCATTTATAGAAGGATAGGACAATAATATGAAGTGATCTTAGGAAGGGTCACTTGGTGCACCCCTAAAAGTGATCTTCCCAATCAAAAATGAAAAGAAACTAATTAATGTGAGATAAGACGAGAATCTCGTTGTGGCTAGACGAAGTGTACTAGTAATTTTCAAGGAGGGTCAATGGGGTTGCAAGAATTTATCAAAGAAGAAAAATCCCTCATTGTTAACTTGAGTCTGCCTCTAGAATATCTTTCTAAAGGAACCTAACAACATTAAAATCATCTCCCAAACACCAAGGATTATCCCGAAAAATTCAAAGGAACATAGCTCGTTGGAGAAAGCATCACACAAATCACCGTCATTTAGTCCATAAACCTTGATAAGACCCCACTCAAAATTGCTTCAAAGACTTAAACTTGCAACAAAGAACCACCAAACTAATACGATAATCAACAAGCTCCAAAATTTGAGGATCCCTAATAGCAATAATGACTCCCATAGGCTAATGAGCAGCGACAACATCATGAGAAATAACCTCTCTTAGATTCTAGGAGGATAGCAACTTTACAAGGCATCCTATGTAAAACCCACTTCACATGCCCTCTCATATTCGAGCAACTGAGCCCCGTTGTATTCCACATGATCACTTTAATTGTTACCCTCATGGTGATCCTTGCTTCCCCTACATTGTTATCCTGCACGTTCTCAATTACTAAAGGACATGCATTTTTCTTTTAGCATCCTATCCCGTAAAGGTTAGTAATTCCTTCTTTGTGTGACTATAGCGTCAATGGCTAGACCCAACGGCTATCCTCTAACAAAAAATGATCATCTATCCAACATGCCGGTATTACCATCACCATCATCTATAGTCATCACTCACCAAGATTGCTACATATCCGTATGATCCCCGTCACCGAAACAAGTGTTCCAAAGTAAAAAATAGACTAAATTTGTACAAAGTTAGCTATTGTTCGGACTAATGGCCAGGAATTTCCTGGTAACTATGCCACCAGTGTCACCATCTTTGAGACAAGGTCAAGAAGCACCCTTCAAATTACCTTGATGTATATCTCCCTAAACAGGATACACTCCCCCGCCGCTGCTCTCTCTCTCTCTCTCTCTCTCTCTCTCTCTCTCTCTCTCTCTGTCTCTCTCTGAATATGAGAGCAGACCGCCATCAAAATCAAGCCTATCTTTTCCATTCTTCTTTCTCATACAATAAACATGCAAATCCGTTGCTGAAGTGCGTAACATTGTTTGCTCCTCCTCTAGATCATTTAGAGGTAACTTTGGCATCCTTGAGGGGGGCACCATAGAGCAAGGGGAGAGACATTCACAATGTGAGGATGGATGGTATCCACATGGTCTCTTAGTACTTGAAAAATCGGTTAAGAGAATAGAAGAAATTCCATTGGCCCTAGAACCATTACCCTTGCTAGGAACAAGAGAAGGCTCATCACCAAATTCCTTAAAGCCAATCCCCAAACTTACCGAAGAAGCCATACCAACCTTCTGCATAGGCACCTCAGCTATGAAAAAATAAGTGTTCTCATACTCTTCACCAAGAGGGGCTGCAGAAACTTCCCAAGAGCCACATTCTCCAGCCATTTAATTTACTGAAATATGAACAGCCTGCTCAGCATTGACATAACTTCTTCCATTGCCCCTAACCATACCAGGAGGCCTGATGCCATTGGGAATTGCTCTAGAAGGCTCATCATGTATTTATAACGCTCTATCAATGTATCCTTCAATAGCTTTCTCACTCCTAACAAACCTTCTGCTTTAGAACCCCGTGGAATGGCCACTGCTAGTGAGCTAAGAGAATCTCTCCATTTACTTTTCTTTCTCAAATGAAGCATGAGGCATCTATCACCCCCTCGGCCCCTCCTAAAGTTACTACAACAACCATAACCTCCCAGGGGAAACATGTTTTTAGCGCGGACGGCCACTCAAGTTCTCGTCCATAATGATTCACCCTTCAGCAAACACAATCTTGCAATCTTAAGTGCTAGCCATGAAAATTGTTGCATATTTAGCTGAATAAAGGTCCTTTTCCTTCTTTTGGATTCAACAAGTCTCAACAGAAGAGGACCCCCTTTACCCCAACAAACTGCAATTTCTTTTGTTCAACTCTCATAGAAGCATACATTGAAGAAGAGCAAAGGGGGCCACATGGAGAGGAAAGGAAATGCACCTTAAAACCTAGATGCACAATCAGAAACAAAGAGCTAGTAACCAGAAGACGAGTGTAACAACTCTAGAAAATTGGATGGGAAACCACCACCATAAATGAGCTTGTCGGCCGTTTATGAAGTCACATTTTGAAATTTTTGGCGAGATTCCGATGATGGGAGATTTTGCCTTGTCGACCAATCAGATGATGAACTCAATATCGGCATCAGAAATGGCTGACCAACCCAACCCACCCAACAACAGATGACAAAGACCAGCACCGAAGGCACCTCACCCCTTAAAGTCAATCTCCAATGACTGCTGGAAGGCTTAAACTTCACCAACATAGAGAAATAAATTGCCCTTTTAGAGAGACAACCCTGCCCACGCATGTAGAAATTAATGTATGAGTTACCAGTTAATTGGGTTAAATATGTAAGTGTACTACTAACATCAAAGATATTTTCCTTTCCTTTAGATCATCCTCGAGTAACTTATTATCACACTTGACATCATGGAAGCATTAGCTTAAATCAATCTCTCTCTCTCTCTCTCTCTCACACACACACACACACACACACACACCCCACACACACACACACAGAGAGAGAGAGAGAGAGAGAGGGAGAGAGAGAGAGAGAGAGAGGGAGAGAGAGAGAGATTGATGCTAACTAATAAGATGCATGGATATTGACATCTGTTCCCGGAACACGGATTATTTGTTCCCAGAGCACGGGTCACCAGGGTTTGTTTGGATGAGTGGAAAGATTAAGAATGCTAGGTGGGTGCTCCCTCGTCTATTCATCAAAGTCTATTTCATTTCATAAATAGAAAGAGTCCTGCACGTGAGTAGAAAGTTCAAGAATATGAAGTTTCCACAAATCCATGCTCTCATGTTTCTTCAATCTGCAAACATACTGTCTGCCACTAGGAGATTATAAAGAAAGTAATGGGATTGGATCTGTTAGATCCAGGTTAGTGGATTTAGATTTGAAAATTATTTTCCTAAGTCCAAATAATGTACTGTTGCCTCAACTCTGGTTGTGTTTACTGTGGATGAGCTGTTGTCCCTAATCTCTTGTGATATCAATGAGTGGCACAGCTGAAATGCAAATACTGTGCACTCTTTTCTTGGGATGTGGCCATCAGTTTGACCTCAAGATGTGTTGCCTGAGCACTGAAAGAGAATGAAATTGTTCAGGTGTATTATGTTTGCATGATAAGGCTAACTTCATAACTCTGGGTCATGCTTTCATAGCAATAGATTTTCACACAGGTTCATATAACTTCCAGGGACAAAACTTCTTATTCTCACCTTCTATCTTGTTTATCTATTGACTTAGGCTCGCGAGAGTTGGAGTCGTTAAAGGCTTTTGTGTTGGAAGAAACAGAGAAAGCTGCAGCAAAAGCACAGGACGATAGTGAGAAAGATCTTTAATGGGATTCGGTATGTTTTTGTTTTACGCTATTTGTGGCATTAGATGAGTTATACTATACTAGAGAACTTGAGTTTTTAAAAAGCTAGTGGAGTCTCGAATCCCTCATTACTTTTCAAAAATGTATCTTGAAATTCACTTATGGGTAAATCCACAGAGATGATTTATGTGTGAACCATGCAATTTTGGGGAGACCAGATGAAGCGAGAGATGGTAGCTAACTAATGAGGAGGGTGGAATACGAGTTAGGACAAGGGGACGGAAGGTCTTGAATGCTTGGTTTCAATGTTGAAGATCATTTTTAAGTTATATACTGACAAGACATCAACAGCTTAGCACCTTGGCCATCCAATATCATGGATGGAGAAGGAATAGTGTTGATTCCCACACAATGATCATTTACGCTGGTATTTTGTTATTGGTTTTTAGTTAACTTGTATGTTTGACTCATCTCTTGCCCCTTTTTCTGGTGTAAATGAAATCAATGGCCTTTTATGCTCCAAAGTTTAAATTAGTTGGTTGGCTGGCTATGCTTGGAATGCCTACGGGTGTTATTATTGTACATTTACAATGCGGCAAACTTGATGCAAAGCTTACAGACAATAATTGTCTTGATGTTTTTCTTTTCCCTGTTCGTTGAGTTTTGATGCCGAAGGTGCCACCACGGTCCACGGGGCTAGGTTGTAAGTTGTAACACGGGATTGCTATTATTCTTGAACCACTTGATCAACACTAGATCCTACCTATTTTAAATATTAAATAGGCCCTTTTTTTTTTTTGTTTTTGGGAGGGGTGGGGTGTTGCAAAAGGTGGGGCCAAACCATTATAATGAAGTTTGTGTTGGACCTTTCTACGAGGTTTATTTAGAAGACAAATTCAAGTCTAGGATAAATTTGGATCGATCAAATTTGTTCAATGTCAAAATTCGGATGAGAAATTGATGTTTAGACTCGTTTTAAGTTGGATCTAGTCGAATAATTCGGATAGAATTAAATCTAGGTGAAATTGGGTTCAGACAATAGGAAAAGGAGAAATATTGGGTACGAATGTTTATTTAATGTCAAAATTCAGAAGAACAATCTGTGTCCAAATCCGACCTTTTCAGGTCAAACAAATTTGGATATGTGTTGTCAATCAGGGTGCAGGTTAGCAAAAGTGTTGGCCACTGGATTCAAGTCCCGGTTACGATGGGCTTCTCTGACTTTCCAACCATTCATGGTTATCCACAATTTGCATTGCCTAACAAGTGGTTTGATGTTCTTTCTTGTTTCTAAGTGTTTAAATATTAGGCCTCGTTCTTTTATACGACTGGCTTCGGTGTGGAAGAAATGTGGTGGATTGTGATGGGTTGGGAAAAGTTGTGGTGGGTTGTGGTGGAATATGAAAAATTTAACTTTTAATAAAAAGATAAACTAAATTAGAAAAAATAGATTGTGGTGGATTGTGGTAGATTGTGATGGATTGTAGTGGAATATGAAAAGATGCGGTGCGATGTGATACCGCAGACTGCCATCCACATAAAAGAATGAGACTTTAGATGGCATATGAATTATGATAATCATGCGGGATTTGAATTGTACCCATACTCCCCCAGCCCACCGCAAAACACAAATTGAATTCTCAGGGAACATACGTAGTGCTCGTCAACTAATGGTTGGTACAACTACTTTTATGGTAGAAAATTTTGTTGTGGTCTAGTAGTTGACATTCATTATATTTAGCACGGGTTTGGACCATATCTATTATTATACTTTGAAATTTTTATAAAATTATTATTTTTATTCTTTGGCATAATTTTATGCTTTGTTTTTTAGTTAAAAGATAATCTGCAAATTCTTTTCACGCAAATATACCAGAATATAGAGAAAAACAAACTGAACATCCATAATATATTGTGTGCTTATGTATTAATATTTGACGTGTAATCTTATTATTTTTTGTTTTAGCTATTTGATTTCTTAATTTTGTGAAATTTATTAAGTTGCTTTGCATTTTCTTTATTTTTGTTTTATTACTTCTTTTTTTATGAATATTTTTCTGAAACAGTAGCATCCAAAACTTTTTAAATTTAATATTTTATTACTTTGGATGATTATTAGTATCATATATATATCTTTGAATACTAATATATAGTTTAGCTTGAGTATAAATGGGTTTCCTCTTGAAGGTTGATTTTGTTATTAATTGATATCTAGTATACTAATATATAGTTTAAAAAAATTAAATAGAATCAATTATAAGTTTCCCAAAATTAAATAAAATCAATTAATTTTTTTCTGGTAAGGGTTAGGAATAATTGTTTATATAATGAATCATATCACTATCAATAATGCACACCAACTAATATAACTAAACATACCAAGGATTACCAACATATACAGTGGATGGACGCTATAAATATAATACTATTACACATCAAATATAATATTTGGGCAGATCATGTATTTTGAGTGTTTGGTGTTATAAATATCTTTGTGCTCATCAAAGTTTTAAAATTTTGAAGGGGAGCCTTAACGCAACGGTTGAATTGTTGTCGTGTGATTGTGAGGTTACGAGTTCGAGTTCTGAAAACAACCTTTTGCACAAATTCAAGGTAAGGTTTGCCTACATTACACCTTCGTGATGAGACCCTTCCCCGAACCCCCGCTTGCAAGGACGCTTTGTGTATTGGGTTGTGCTTTTTTTTTTTTTTTTTTTTTTTTACTACTATGATTCATCATATAAAAACTACTATCATTAGATTTATAACAAAAAGTTACTATTATAATAGTATATTGTTGTAACTTTTGGTAGAATATTTTTTGGAAAATTATTTGTTAGAGAAGAACTTCAAAGAACATAAAATAATGCATAATTGGATTTTTTAACAATATTATAATAGCAACTGATACAATATATATATTATTTATAATTAAATTTACATATATAGTACTGCAGTGAAAGACAATAAAGAAAATTTCTTTTAGACAAAGGTTTTCCATGGTGTAGCATGGATGTGTTGGAAGGAAAGGAACAAGATCATTCATGGAGGTTAGAATAAAGCGATGGGTAGTGTCATCTTATAGGTTAAATCCTTAATGAGGAGAATCGAAAAGCTCAAGCTAAATTGAAAGTTTCACAAAAGTTTCCATCTTTTCTTGTGTTCCTCCTCCGCTGGGGTTTGTTGAAGTTAAATTTTGATGGGACCATGCTAAGGGATTGAGGTTTTGGCACTAGAGTTGTAGTGTGTTTGGCCGGCGTCGAACATTATTTGTTAGTTTTGAGAGTGTGGAGATGGCTAAAGCTAAAAGCATGCAAATTGGCACTTTGTTTGGTCTAGAGCACGACTTCAAACGTGTCATAATATAAGGTGATTACCTACCCTTGACCTCAAAGCTCTATAAACAGTCTTGTCCAAATAATGCAGTCAATTTTGTAATTTTTGAAATTTTTGCTCTTGTTGAGCTTTTCAATTTTTGTGCTTTTACTTTTGTTTGTATAATGAGCAATCGGGTTATAGAGAGAGAGAGAGAGAGAGAGAGAGAGAGAGAGAGAGAGAGAGGACAAGTTTTCCCTTGCCATTCCCCTCACCTCTTCTTCCTTCTAATTCCTTGGTTTTCCTTCTCTGAAGCCTTGGTCATGGCCATGACTATTCTCTAGTGAGAGAGAGTTTCTCCTTTTTCCCCTTTCCAGAACCTTAATGACCCCTTCGAAGCCTAGTCGTACCATGGCTTTTCTGACCAATCGTGATTTTGATTTTTTTATTTATTTTTGTCAATCGATTTATCAGATTTTGATCTAGAAATGTTCAACTCCTCTGTAAGTTGTCGAATTTGAGAATTAGACTCCTTGTGATTATTTTGTATATTTGTTAAATAAGTTGTTTGTATAATCTGTATCTAAAAATCCTATAAAGTAAGTTTTTTTTGGGTGTTTTACTGATTATACTAAGTTGTGATTTCTGGGTTTAGTCAGTTGAGGGAGTCTTGCATCATTTTTTCTAGTTTGGTTATCTTCGCTGGGTCTTTGGAGTTCAAGTGTAGTTTTTGGCTGATTTCTTGCTATCAGTCTAAGCTTTGCCTTCTCCTTTTCTCTTTGCTGATGTTTTGCCCCAAAATCTTGAGCCTTGGTTTTTCGATCAATGGTTTTGCATTGGTTTTTCATCCTTGATTGGTGGCTGGGTAATTTTTCGTCCTTTGGTTTGATCCCAACGATGGGGAGTTTAAAGAAAACCGTTGGAGTAGGTAGAACCACGTATAGCGTGAGTTAGGCGGTGGTGGAGATGCTATAGGGGAAGATTAACGGCGGATAGACGTCAACTCTGGTTCCAGATGGTCAGATTGTGATTGTAAGACCAATACTAGGTAGGCTCCTTATCTATGGCACTCAATACCAGGAGGTGGGTCCCGTCAACGAAAGTGAAAGCTCCTTGCCTAGAAAGTTGGGTTTGGTGTTGTGTCACTGTCATGAGAGTGACATTTAATACCCTTTCCTATCGTGAAAAATTATTTGTGTTTTTTATTTTTTATTGGATTTTTGGACGCTAATATACTAAACTTTTATGGGCAGGAGCTTTGACAGTGATATCATTGATCACCGACTTTAAGGGGTGTTGGACAATAATGCACCCGAAACAATTTCGACGGTGGCAGATTTGGCGACAATCTTACGTGACAGACCAAGAAGATGAACAAACTAAATAATATCTAAATTTATGACATAGCAGCTAATCTACACAAGCAAAGGTAATTTTATACAACTACAATAATAATCTCCCAGCGTAAACACGTTTAAACAAATGTGATTTTATGTTTTTTTTACTTTATTCAAAGTTGATTCTCTTTGCTTATGTGTAGATTAGTTGAGATGTCATAAATTTAAATATTTTTTTTGACCAATTCATCTACTCCACCTGCTATGTAAGATCGCCACTAAGTTATGCACTGCTGAAATCAAATTGAGTGCATTATTGTTCTACACCCCCAAAGTATAGTGTATTATTGTCCAAGGTCAAAGTTCAGTGCAATATTGTCCAATACCACAAAAGTTCAGTATATTAGTGTTGGAGGAAAGGGAGTAAACGGTATATAGAACAATGGAAACTCGCTTGGATAACGCTAAGAGTCGTGGCCTAGTACTCACTTTCCTTAAGAACTATTTACTATACCATAAATGTTCAAAGGGATAAAACTTAGCTCTTGTAACACTCAAGAAATAGATTCTCACTTGAATCACTCAAGTATAGCTGCAGTCTAAACAAGAATGAGGTTGTGATTAGCTTAGAATGGTGTGTCTCAAATAGCTTAGAATGTCTCCTATTTATAGGAGACTTCCATCCTCTTAGGTTACCCTTTAGTCAAAGGACAATTAAGAGTCTTAATGGAGAATCATCTCCTTAATATGATCTTGACCAAGTCAAGTCATATAGCTGTTGGGATATCATCATAATCGTGCTTAATTACAATATCAATCACTAATTACACGAAATCATATAGTCGTTAGCATTTAAAACTGTTCTGGGTTCCAACACGGTCCGTGTTGGATCAACACGGTCCGTGTTGGGTGCAACACGACCCATGTTGTTCCAACACGACCCGTGTTGAGCCTAGGAACATTTTCCTTGCTCCTTGGAAGCCAACACGACCCGTGTTGATTCCAGTTTCACCTGTGTTGATCATATTCTTAACATTTCACTTATATATGATCCTTATACTTGTTATATATAATTCTTTAGGCTATATAATTATCTTATACTCTTGAAATATTTCCAACAATCCCCCGCTATTTCAAGAGTATGTAAAATCCTTTAAATAACTTTACTTAAGGAGCTTATACCCCCACTATTTGAGATATACCTTAACTTGTAATCACCAGAGAACCCACAAAACATATGCCTAATGAAAAATAGATTACTCTTTGAACTTTTCAATTAGTGTATATGAGCCAAAATTGAATCAAAATCACAAAGTAGACATAGCTTTGAACTTTGGATTTATATTGACCAACTATACTCATAACACACACACATTTTAAATCTTGAGTGTAAATACCTTGACACTATTATCCGGCCTTGTGTCCTTATCCTTCATAAGTGTTTCATAACTTTAGCTCATAGTTCCTTTATGCGGCAACACATTACACTTACATAGGTAGACTTTGTAATTATACCACCCTTGTAATTAGGCTTTCCACAAAGTCCATTAAGAGTACTACTACTCAACCTCTTATCATTACAGATTTTCTAAGCATCACTTGACCTTGGGATAAAAAACGATGCTTCCTACTAATTTAAGCAACTCCATACTCATTTGAACTTTAGAAATTGGTGGTATTCCAATTCGTAAAGTTGAGTCTTTGTTGTGATTAGTAGTTCTTTGAGCTACAAGCCATCCCTATTGAAGTACTTATTATCAAATCTTTAGCCAATCCTTTGGTTAAAGAATCGACTATATTTTCTTTTGATTTGACATAACTTAAAGTCACTACTGCATCCCTTATAAGTTGATGTATGTAAGCATGTCTTAAACCAATATGCCTTGACTTGCCATTGTAGACATGACTATATACAACATCAAGAGTAGACTTGCTATCACAATGAATTGAGATAGGTGCCATTGGCTTATACCAAACCGGTATTTCCAATAATAAGTTCCTTACCCATTCTGCTTCCTTACAAGCATCATATAATGCTACTAATTCCGAAGACATAGTGGAATCCGCTATATTAGCTTGTTTCTTAGATCCCCAAGAAACCGCTCCACCTCCTAATAGGAACACCCAACCACTGGTAGAGGAGAAATCTCCTTTATTAATCCAACTCGCATCCGAGTATCCTTCTAATACCGAAGGTTCTCCCTTATAGGTGAGTTGATAGCCTTTAGTACCAGTTAAATATCTTAATACTCTCCGAATTGCAAACCAATGCATATTACTCGGGTTACTTGTAAATCTACTTAATATGCCAATTGCATAAGCAATATCTGGCCTTGTACTTGTCACAACATACATGAGACTTCCAATCAACTCAGCATATTCAAGTTGATTAACTAGAGAACCCAAATTTTTCTCTAGTTTCTTATTTGAATCATAAGGTGTCACTGCCGGATATATCTTATCACCTCCAAATTTATTCAAAATTTTCTCAATGTAATGCTCTTGAGATAAACTTATTCTATCATTATTTCTAATGATTTTAATATCAAGAATTACATCCGCTTCACCCATGTCCTTCATAGAGAACTTTGAGGATAGGAATTCTTTGGTCTTATTAACTTGTTCTATGTCGGTCCCAAAGATCAACATGTCATCAACGTATAGGCATATAATCACCCCTTTTCCATTCTCAAACTTAGAGTATATGCATTTATCCGATTCACTGATCTTATAACCACTTGAAAGCACTACTTTATCAAATTTTTGATGTCATTGCTTAGGTGCTTGCTTAAGTCCATATAAGGACCTTATAAGTTTACAAACTTTCTTTTCTTGACCTTTAACAACAAACCCTTCGGGTTGTTCCATATACACCTCCTCTTCTAGTTCTCCATTTAGGAATGTCGTTTTGACATCCATTTGATGGATAACTAGATTATGGATAGTAGCTAAAGCTAACAATACATGTATTGAAGCTATCCTAGCCACCGATGCATATGTATCAAAGTAGTTAATACCATACTTTTGAGTAAAGCCCCTTACAACCAACCGAGCTTTATACCTCTCAACGGTACCATCTACTTTTCTTTTCCTTTTAAAGATCCACTTAGAGGTAATTGGTTTACTTCCCGGAGGAAGATCAACCAATATCCAAACATTGTTTTCCATTATCGAATCAATCTCATCTTGTACCGCTTCTTTCCACAAAGAAGCATCATGAGATTGCATAGCTTCTTTAAAAGTTTTAGGATCCTTATCTATGTTGTACATACATAGGGTCTCACTTTCAGTTGAGTCCCTTGAACCTTCTACTAAATAAACATAGAAGTCTGAACCAAAATCTTTTGGTTTCCTTGATCTTTTACTCCTTAATTCAATACTTTCATCTTCTTCATCATGAATGACATCATGAATCAAAAGATCATCTTGTATGGATATACCCTCATGATTTTCATCTTGAGGCTCAATTAGAGGAACAATATCTTGAGTTATATCTTTAGGTCTAGGAATTGAAGAGAACCTAGTCTCATCAAAAATTGCATCTATTGATTCCATAACGGTGTTCACCGAAATGTACTCATTTAGCTCAATCACCAAAAACCTATAAGCTTTGCTATCTTGAGCATAGCCTATAAAGATGTACTCAATTCCTCTTTCACCTAACTTTCTTTTCTTAGGTTCCGGGACCCTTACAACGGCCCTACAACCCCAAATCTTAAAATACTTTAGACTTGGCTTTCTTTTGTTCCATAACTCATACACGGTACTAGAATTCCCTTTGAATGGAACTCTATTTAAAATATAACAAGCCGTTAACATGGCTTCACCCCAAAATCCATTAATTAAACCGGAGTTAGACAACATAGAATTCACCATTTCTTTTAAAGTTCTATTTTTCCTTTCCGCAACCCCATTTTGTTGTGGTGTATACGGGACGGTTTCTCATGAACAATGCCCGTTTCTTGGAAAAACTTTGGATCATAAAATTCCCCTCCCCTATCGGATCTTAAAGATTTAATCAAGGTCTCACATTGAAGTTCACTTCTAGTTTTGTAAACTCTAAACTTTTCAAGTGTTTCATCTTTAGAACTTAAAAGATAAACTTGACAATATCTAGAATAATCATCAATGAATGTCACATAATACTTCTTACCACCCATAGAAGGTGTACTATGAAAATCTCCTAAATCACTATGAATTAAATCAAGCAATTTAGAAGTTCTTTTAATACTTGAGAATGAACTTTTAGTGATTTTATTAAGCATGCATGTCTTACACTTTTCTATGTCATCATTCAACTTAGGAATCAAATCAAGATTAGACATTTCCTTCAATTTTGAAAAGTTCACATGTCCTAATCTAGCATGCCATAGAAAAGATTTATTCAAAATAGACACATGCATATAAGCGGTAATCATGTCATCTTTATTACTTTTCGCATTCAATTTAAACATCTCCCCATAAGCATATCCCTTTCCTACAAAAGTCCCACCCTTGGAAAGTACATAGTTATCTCTATAATAAACTTGCATAAAACCAAACTTGCTAAGGAGATAACTGGATACAAGATTCTTACAAACTTCCGGAACTAAATACACATCATTTAAAAGCAAAGATTTACCGGAAGTGAAAACAAGTTCCACTTGCCCAATGCCTTCAACTTTGACCGGATGGTTGTTGCCCATGTAGAGTTTCACACCATCATCCGCTGGTTTGAGAGTCTTGAATAAACTCTTGTCAATGCAAACATGCCTTGACGCACCCGAGTCTATGTGCCAATCATTACAACCAATGGATACCATGTTAATATGATCCTTAATCATGGCTACAAAGGAATTGGGTTCCTTCTCCTTACTTTTGCCCTTAGATGTATCTTTGTTCAAAAGACCATGCTTCTTTTTCCATTGGTAACACTCTCTCTTTGTGTGCCCCGGTTTGCCACATTCCTAACAAACTTGCTTAGGCTTTTGAATACCCTTGCTAGATTTGTTGTAGCTCTTGTTCTTATTCTTGTTTCTCTTATATTTTCTTGCACCATATGGACCTTAGATTGCTCTTTGGAACCATCTTGTAGGCGTAACTCCTCTTCAATCCGAAGATGGTTAGCCAAACCTTCAAGAGACATAGCCTCTTTCCGGTGCATGAGAGTTCTTTTAGTCTCATTCCAAGAAGAAGGTAGCTTGTCAATAATAGACGATACGATTATAGATTCATCCATGTTCAAATTGTGTTGCTTGAAGTTACTCAAAATACGTTGAATCTCATGGAATTGGTCTAGAATTTTTCTATTATCATCCATCTTAAATTTCATGAATTGACTAACAAGAAAATTCTTACTCGACGCATCTTCCGTCATGTACTTAGCTTCAAACATCTCCCAAAGCTTCTTTGCCGTCTCCACATGTTGATAGACATCGAAGAGGGTGTCGCTCATCCCGTTGAGAATGCATCCTCTACAAATTTAGTCGTCATTCTCCACCTTTAGCCTTTGCCGAGTAGCCTCCGCATCTTCCACGGACACCTTGTCTTTTCCTTATTCCTTGCCTCCATCACCCGTGGAAATCTTGCCGGTTGCATCCTCTTTTGGAGACTCCTCGGTTGTCACCTTCTCGGATGAAGATTCTTGATTCACCTTGGGAGAAAATCTCAATGTTAAGCACATAAGCCACATTGAGAGTCGTTAGCAAGAAATGCATCTTGCTTTGCCAACGTCGGAAATCCACTCCTTCAAAGCGCTCTAGCTTTTGTAAATTGCTAGACATATCACGTAGCGAGGCCATTACTAAATAGTTCTTAAGATTGTTGGAGGAAAGGGAATAAACGGTATATAGAACAATGGAAACTCGCTTGGATAACGCTAAGAGTTGTGGCCTAGTACTCACTTTCCTTAAGAACTATTTACTATACCGTAAATGTTCAAAGGGATAAAACTTAGCTCTTGTAACACTCAAGAAATAGATTCTCACTTGAATCACTCAAGTATAGTTGCAGTCTAGACAAGAATGAAGTTGTGATTAGCTTAGAATGGTGTGTCTCAAATAGCTTAGAATGCCTCCTATTTATAGGAGACTTCCATCATCTTAGGATACCCTTTAGTCAAAGGACAATTAAGAGTCTTAATGGAGAATCATCTCCTTAATATGACCTTGACCAAGTCAAGTCATAAGTTGGGATATCATCATAATCGTGCTTAATTACGATATCAATCACTAATTACACGAAATCATATAGCTGTTAGCATTTAAAACTGTTTTGGGTTCCGACACGGTCCGTGTTGAGCCTAGGAACATTTTTCTTGCTCCCCGGATGCTAACACGACCCGTGTTGATTCCAGTTTCACTCGTGTTGATCATATTCTTGACGTTTCACTTATATATGATCCTTATACTTGTTATATATAATTCTTTAGGCTATATAATTATCTTATACTCTTGAAATATTTCCAAAAATTAGCATCCAAAAACCCTTTTTTATTTATATAGTTTGCCGCCCTCTTAGTTCAAACGGGTTTTCAACATTTTTTCCAATTTAGTTTTGCTTTTGTTTTTGAAAAGTTTTTTTTTTGGGTCCGTCGGAACCAACCTTTTCCTGCTGTCACACACATGAAGGGAAGACTGCCTACATCTGGATCCTCTCAGACATCGCTTTGGTGGGACCTTGTTGGGGTTTCTTGTTGTTGTTGTTGTTGTTGTTTAGCTACGTTGTGTTTATTTTTAATACTACTTTTTAGGTTTTGTTTTTAGTATTTTGTTTGTAACAAGTGTAGGTTGTGTAAGTTCTTGTGTTCCATGGTTAGTTATCGATCCTCAGATAGGAGGCTTTTAACTTCTGGTTGAACCCCTCATTAATTTACCTTGCAAAGGGTGGAGCAATCCAACCACTTTTACCCAAATTTAAAAAGAATAATGGGTAATCAGGTTGCTTATACTTTGACTTATCTATAACCTTTTGACTCAACATATTGAACTTGGTTAGATGAGGGTTGTGATGTTATTCAAGAGCTAGTGGTGCTTGAATTTTGTCTTGTGATTGAGTAATAAATAAATAGACCAGTTGATTAGAAAACCCATTGAGATATCCAAAATAGCGGATTTCATTTTATGGTTAATATGGAGCCTAAGCGATGAAAACAAGACGAGAGGTAGGGCAACAACAACGAAGAAAGGTTAGGCCCTGTTTGGCTAACAACTATTGACAATTGGCTGTTAGTTTTTTGCATTAACGGTTTACTGTTATTGACTATTTAGATTGATAGTTTGTATTAACTATTTGGACTGACAATTTGAAAATGTCGTGTTTGGTAAAATTAGCTGTTTCTGAATAACGTATTTGTTGAAATTTTATTTATACCCTTTGTCACCAATTTGCATTCATTATTTTTATGGTGACATGTGTAATTTTTGATATATTTTAAGTTTAGTGGTAATTTGTACAAACAACTAATTCCAATGAATCGTTCCTTTCAACCTACTGGAAATCAATCTTGGAGCCCGTTTGCTAAGTAAATAACCTGTTTACCAAACAACTATTTAATCTATTTATATTTTTTATCAAAGATAAACAAAAAAAAAATTGTTAGGTAACCTTTCTCTGAAAGAATTTGCCCAGAACATCTTCAATCACAATGAACGAAAGCTCCATGTACGAACTAGCATCAAAAACAACATCATTTTGAATAGAATCTTTTTAACTTAATCATGTCTTTCAAGAAACTTATTTTTTTTCAATAAACTATCCAATAAACAGTCTACTAAAGAGTAAACACCCCCCTTAATGGACCCCTTAAACTTGGCACGACCATTCCATAATCCATTCCCAATCTCACCGGTTCTTGTGAATGCTCCAAAACGGAAGGTACTGGAATTAAGTGGTGGGCCACACCTTGAAAACGAATAAATTAAATAATATGAACAAATATGGAGTTACTAGTATTAATCTCGAGTCTCTCTCGAGTATTGACACCCGCGTCAGTGGTTGGTTTCTCACACGTCACTCAGATCTCTTTCTCTCTTCTCTCTTTGCGTTGAATTTGGTAAGAGATCGCCATAGCCATCGACTCCCTTAGATCTGCATCTCTCTTTTCTCCTCGATTCAACTTTTTTCTTTCATATTCATATTTCAATCTTCTTTGTTTTGATTTTCATTTGCAGTGAAACTGAAGCGTTCACCCCATTACCCACGGTTTTGGAGGACTCACTTATGGTATTTTCCTCTTCTCTTCCCTTTCCTTTTACTTGGATTCTTGTTTGACGTCTTAACATGCGATCCATATGCATTGATTGAACCAGCTACATACATGCCAGATCCAAATCCTTCTTTGTTAGATAGATAGGGTTTATCCCTAATTTCACTGGGTTGAACCTTTTGTTTTCCCTCTTTCGCCTATTTCCGGTATCAAATTTAACCTTGTTGTAGACCTTATATTTACTGGGTATAGCATGCAAACACATCATGGTACTTCAATTTTGAATTCAACTTCGTTGTCGCCAATCCAATTTTTTCGCATGCAACAAGCTTCCACAAGGGCTCACCTTGTTGTTTGGCAACCCAACTCTTATGTGATACTCCTTGGAATATCTATCATGGCTATCAAGCTCCTCCATTGAGCTCTATTTTAGAAGGATATTCATCAATAGTTTTCGCAAATTCATCATCAATTTATTAATATTATTGCAAAATTCATCAATATCTCCAAATTTTTCACTTTATCCAAGAAATTCGTCACTTTTCTCTCAATTTTGGAAAATTTTATAGACAAAATCAATGTACCACTTCTCTCAATCTTGATTCGGGTGCGTTTAGAGGGTAAGGGTAGTTGGGTAAATGTCAGGGGGTTAGTTTTGGGAGAACATTGAAAATTTTGGAAAAGTTGGATAATTTGGACAATGTGTAATATGAGTGTTTGTTATATATTTTGTAGAACTTTCAAAAGTTTTCACATTCTCTGACAAATTTCCGAACGAAAACTTGCGAAAATTTACCCAATCTACCTTTACCTTTAAAAGACCACCAAAGCTCATCATAAATGATCTGTCGGAATCAGTCTCTTCATGAACTTTTGTTCATTGGGGTAAGGCTGCCTACTTTAGGATCCCCCAGACCGCGCTCAAACGTGTCATCTGGGAGTTTGTTGTTGTTGTTGCCTCGAAATGATCCAAAAAACCAAATTGTGGCTTACATAAAGTTGCTAGGGTATGATTAACCTCTGGACTTGAAATCACTGCCTATATACTTGGCATTGGCCATAAAATCAATTCAGCTTTTCATAATGTTTTTCATTGTGCTCCGATTCTATCGATGTTCTTTATGTGGTCAAATGCCAAACAAAAGAAAGTTAATCATTTTTTAAAATTCTTTGTTTCCATCTCATTTTCCAAGAGAATCAAAATGTGTCTAAATGTCTTGTCCATTGACAGAATGGCTTTGTATATATATCTTGTGGTAGCTTTCATTTTGATGATTTCTATTTTCCGGGATGGTTTATTCAAGTTAGAGATCTTCATATGTTGTAAATTTAGAGATAATTTGTGGAAGCTTTTTTTTCATGTGCCTGCTAATCTGGCTTAGTGGGTCTTTGGTGGGTTTTTACATAAGCTTCTGTGATTAAAAACAAAAGCTATGCCCGACATATGTTTTTTGGAGAAGTTAAATAAGCATTTCAAACAGTTTAGAGGCTGTTAGGCTTTTAAGAGCATCAGAAACAGAAGCATCATTTGGTGCTTTTGCTTCTTGTTTTTGATCCGCATGGGGCAGTTAGCAAATGTTACATATAGGGAATGAAATAAATCCATCCAAAAGAAACAACACAGTACTAATTTATTTGTAGGACACTCTCCTAGGAGGATCAGTCAATAATCTCCCTTCCAAAACCAATATTGTGAAATCCCACACAGATGGGTATGGAGGGGTTGGATATAGCAATCATACTCCTAAATTTTGCAATTTAGAGAGACAATCTCCCTTCCCTTTTCTCTTAAAGAAAAAGATGAAAGTATGAAGTCTACCCATCTCTGTTAAATTTACTGACCTCTGAAATAAGTTTTCTCCTTTTCGAGTTTTTGTAAAGTTTTCGCTATTGACGCTCAAACGTGTTTGTCCTGGGAGTTTATGATGTTAAGTTTTCACTAGGAAAATTGGATTCTAATAATCCCTACTTTTGGTAATTTACAATGATAATCCCTACTTTTGGTAATTTTACAATAATCATCCCTACTTTTTTTTTTGTACGCCAGTGGCTCCAAATAAATAAAATTATATTTTTTTGGGACCACCAACGAGTGTATACCCTAAATATTGTGGATGTTGACTTGTGTTTGCTCCAAAACTTAGCAAAACACTTCTCCATGATTTTTAGTGAATTTACAATGGTTGTCCCAATTGTTTGTGTTTTTGTTGCTAATTTTTATGATTTCCCCTGTTATTCCTTTAAAAAATAATCATAATTGCTCGGATTCTCAAAAAAATAATTTAAAAGTTCTTTCAATAACTACATTTCATAACCTTTCTGGGAGCATGAATGAAAAAATTAGAAAAATATGGAGGTAGATTTGGCACCAAAAAAATTAAATTTTGGGACCCCTAGCATACAAAAAAGAGTAGGGATTATTGTCGTCCAATTGTCAAAAGTAGGGATTATTAGAATGATAGAATCCAATTTTCCTTTTCACTATTTCTTCTTTGGAGGATTCAGGTTGAAGTCTATAAAAGTTCGAATTAGATGCAATAGTGAGTGCCAGTTTGATCAAATTGCTGCTGCTTGTTTTCCCTTTCTTGGTATTACACTTGTTATCCATCTCACAATTTTGGCAATTTTGGTTTTGGGTTAATTTTTAGTGGGAAACTTTGATTTGGTATTGACATGGTCTGAATTTGAGTTCTTCCCCTTTTTTGCTCTATTTTGGGGTTTCCTACTTGTCACATATCCCTCATCCTCCATTGTGGTCTTGGTTTGCTCTCTTGTCAACCATGGATGCCTGTTGGTTGAGTGTGTCATATCTTCACAATCTATAGATGAGCCATGCCCATGGACAAAGGAAAGGACGAATGGATGCTTTCCGTTAATGACAAAAAGGCTAGGCCAAACAATTAAAATTCTTGATAACATTTATGTTCTCTAAAATAGATGAGAAGTTAATCAAAAAGTAGAAAGAAAGCTCAGATCTAGAAGGAAGAAGACATGATCTTTTTTTTTTTTTTTTTTTTTGGGCGAAAAAAAGGGGGGGGGGGGGGTTAAGTAGGTGGTGTGGTCTTCTGGCTGCCCTTGCTGGCCCTCTCCTCTGTGTTCTTTTCTCCTGCAATGGGTAGTAGATTGAAGAAATCAGAGATGTATTTTTGAAAGATAAAAATGTTTTTCTTTTCTATTTAAAGCAATGTTGATTCTTTGTGGAATGGTATTTAAAACCCTCCAAAA
Source organism: Portulaca oleracea (assembly GCA_029582165.1). Taxonomy (NCBI): domain Eukaryota; kingdom Viridiplantae; phylum Streptophyta; class Magnoliopsida; order Caryophyllales; family Portulacaceae; genus Portulaca; species Portulaca oleracea. Next base: position 20,877,208 of record CM055890.1, read on the forward strand.
TTCAATTGCTATATGGTACCTACCTAGGTCTTCCAAGGTGTTAAATTTACAAAAAAAATCATCAATATTTATTATAAAATCATGGTAAAATTCATCGGTATTTATTTTTTTAAAATTTATCATTTTTTTAACACATTCATCATGTAAAAAATCAACCTTTAATGCATGGGGAGCCTAGGTAGATCCTTCATAGTGTACAGTGAAATGTACGAGCAAAAGTGGGAGGAATTAGATCCCCTTGTTTTGGGGGGGGGGGGGGGTTTGATACCTTGGGCCTGGGCTATCAAGTCCCTTACCTTTAAAACTGTAAACAAACAATAAGTGAACTTGATACTTTTTTTGGTATCATTGGTAAAGCCCCAACCAAACCTGCCCTTATCAAATATCGTCTTGTTATTTGCACCATATGTCTTCCACCTTACATTTTGCCCATTGAGGACATCCTTGCCATGATGTTGATAATCTTGACAAGAGAGAAATTGAGGGTATACATCAAAATCAAAAGAGAAAATGTCAGTGGTGGCGGTGTTGGCTGGCTTCCAAGTGGAGGCATAGGGAATGAGCATGCAAGTTGAATCTTTAAATGAAAAGAGTGCAAAGTCCAAAGGATCCTTAGTCTTATGGAATTAAGCAGTGTTGACGTTGGCTTCCGAGGTGCTTCTGTTTGTCTGAAGGATTCTAAGTTCAACGTTTTCAAAAATTCTTTTCCGTGGGTCTTATGGGAATGACAGTGACACTGGGAGTTATACTGGAGGTTCATCAGTTATCCTAATCACTGCTGGTGTATTGCAGAAAAGGCATTCATTGAACCTATTAATCATATTAGAATATAAGGGTCTCTTGACAACATTCTTCTTCAAACATTTGTTGCAATTTTTTTTTTTTTTTGTTTCTCTTCTTGTTGTGCAACTCTCATCTTTGGGAAGTGGTGCACTAACCCTTGCTTGTGAACAGGCGGTGAATGAAGTTGAAGTAAAAGGCTTCAATCCGGGGCTGATTGTCCTCCTTGTTATTGGAGGACTTTTAGTAACATTCCTCGTTGGGAACTATGTACTGTACACATACGCGCAGAAGCATTTGCCACCAAGGAAGAAGAAGCCAGTTTCAAAAAAGAAGATGAAGAGAGAGAAGATGAAGCAAGGCGTTGCACCCCCAGGAGAGTAAATATTTGCTTTCTATTTCCGCCCTCAACATTCAGCTGTCTCTATGGAACCTTTTTTGCCTTATGTTATTGTGATTTTTGATTTGGTAGTTAATATCTGTTCTGTTAGTCTTTAATAAACTTTATCAGTAGGTGTGCTTTCGGGGGAGAGATAGAAATAGCTGTCCTGAGTCACTTATTTCTGTTTCTTCAGAGTTTGATCCAGCCAGAAGTATGTATTTGAGAGTCTGTTTCGGATTAGTTTATGGAATTGATAGTCGTCTTCATTGTTTATTTCTTTCCTTATTTCTACATCTCAGGGGGAAAAAAAACTTGAATGCTCAATACTCAATAGTGAGCTCGAGTATATAACTGAATGATTAGTGAGCAATTAGCAAGGCACGAGTAAAAGGGGTAACAGAGAAGGTCAGTACTTGTCTAATGGATTCATGAGTCCCCAGCGCTTAGATGGTGCACATGGGAGTGCTAAGCAATAAGCATCTTGCATCTAGAATGTCATAATGTAACTATGGACTCAAAAATAGACTGGATGCTTATGGCTCATGCTATAGAATAAATCATCATTATAGAAACCAAATATAAATAAAAGGTCATATGTAAAATTTGGTTAAAAATATTAAGGTTTGTAGTACATAATATCATATAACTTTGTGGTTATAAAAAGGATTGACACGTGCTTTTAAGTTAAGGCGAAAAATGCCCATAAAAGAAACTGAGTGCTCAAACATATAACAACAATAAAGCCCCACTTAATTTGGCTAATGTGGGGCCTAAAGTGATCCAGATACATATAATCTTTCTCTAATATAAAGGAGTGCATGAAGAGTTGATTCCAGCATATCCAAAAAGTTCTTTTTTTTTAAAAAAAAAACCAAAAAAAAAACCTTTTGAAAACCTTTTGAAATCTAAATGGCAGCTTGTTAGAGAAACAACTTGCAAGGCTGTTTGTGGCCAAAAGGATGGTCAAAAGGTAGCGCGTGAACATCTTGGAAGCTTACAGTCTTGATGACATTAATGCCGAGATAGACCGAAGAATTGTGATTATTGGTCATGCTATAAGCGCGCGAATCCTCGATAACCCACCAAACTGATTGAGATGTAAAGGTTTTTTTGGTTGTCGTGGGTGCGTTGTCCTTGTTTACTTTTTGTTTTAGCAGTGTTTGATTGCAACTTTTATCTTTTGGATTTGGTTATCTACTGTTTCGTAATGCAGTTCCACTATATTTTGTGAACTTTAAGCCTGTTGGTTTTAATAATAATAATAATAAAAACAACTTGGGAAGCCGATAGAACAAGAGAAACATGGAGTAAGAAAACTTCATACTTGTATATTTCAAGCATTGTGCAGTTAGTGCAACAAATGTACTTGAAAAATACAAACATAAAGAGAGCACAAGAAACAACCAGAATAGACAAAACACAACCATACTAGTAACCTCTCACCCCCTTGCGCAATTATTTTAATCCTAAATCGCCAAGTACCCTTATCTAATACCATGTCCTCCACTAGCTCTATACGCTTCAAATCAGCTCTAATCATCTCTTTCATAGACTTCTCAGACCTCCCATCCCCATTATGTAGTGGTAGAAGTGTCATTTTTTTACGCCTCCGAACGAGCGCATCCATACCCCACACATGATCAAACCATCTTAATCTATTATCTTGCAACTTAACTTCAATGGAGGGCACACCTAACTTGGTGATCCCACAAATCTATCAAAACATCCTCATTTCTGCCACAGTTAACCTTTAACAATGCCACCTCTTTGTAGCCGAACAATCTAAACCATATAATATAGCTAGTCTAATTGCCATATAATACACTGTACATATCCATCTTAAATTATAGTCACAAGGTGAACATAAAACGCATTTGATGGAAAGTAAAATTTCTATCAGAGTCTATCTATATATGTAACTCAAGAACAAACTGGTGATTTGCCTGAACATGTGCGGATTTAGTATACTATTTATTTCTGTGACTACCTAGAAAGGGCTGTACTACATAACGTACTACTTACATACACAGGGTCTAAGTGATTTTGGAGGGCAGGTGTTGTGAAAGGCATACATGGATGATTTCGATCTACACTCGTCCAACTGGGGAGAGTGGGGGATGTGGAGTATGTTTTCCGGGACCTCCACCTCCAACAACCACCGATGCTGAGGAGTCCCTCGGCATCTGACTGTTGACAATTGCAACACAGATGGAAAATGCTTGCAAACCAGACATTTTTGCATCAAATTCCACTGATAATAGCCCTTCTTGTAAAGGAACCAAACTGAACAAGGGTCCTCTTTCTTCACCTTCTCCCTGCATTCAGTCAATACAAAATTATAGCCCATATTTATTACAATACAAAATAATAACTTATAGTAGTAACCTGGCATGGCATGAATGACCAACCTGTTCAAAGAGATCGCATCGAAGTTGCGGTTCAAAGTTCATGAGTGTCTTGCGGGCTTGCGTTGGGCTGGTGAGAATCCTTAACTTACATCCGACATCCCAACCCCCACAATCACATAAGCCTCCCGACCTCCAACGATTGATCAAAGATGAAGGCACTCCTTCGTGTGGCAAGCTATGGATGCCACCTGGCAGGATCACCATTGTGTGACCCGCCATCTCATCTTCTCCACAGCTACAGAATCGTCCATTTGAACAACACTCAGACAACCTGCATGCATTTTTATCAGTCTCCTTTTGCATCTTCACCACAATGGCAGCAAGCTCTCTGCTTGCCGTCAACTCTGAACTCGCAGCATTTTCCATGCCTAGCTCAACACTATACAACACCGACTCTCTCACAAGATATTGCTCATCAAATTGTGCATCACACCAACTTGGCTGCTTTGTGTCAGAAACCTTCATCTGGCCAATAACATTGTAGCTAAACCCAGAAGGCTTGTCTTTATGATTCCTCCAACCCACACTCTTCTTCCTGTTTTTATGGACGGAATAGAAAGTGTACAACCACCTGCTATCATCTTTTCCGAATGTGCTTAGATTTTTCACAGTGGATGCCAGAATCTCATTACTGGCTTTTACCATAAATTTGAAGAGAGGAAGACCACCTGTAACACTCACATGGAAAAACGCCTTCACAGTTGACGCCTCACATTCTTCACAGCTGGGGGCTTCCACTGCAGTGGGTGGGTCCAGTCTGGGGTCATTGGGATGTTCCTTTGTTTTGTTCAGAGCTCTATGTCTCAGTAGCGGGTCTAGCAACCTTCTGAAAGGGCTATTTCTCGCTCTGACACTCACGTTCTTCCTATTGCTCCTTGGAGTTTCACAAGCAACGAAACATTCTGGGTTAGCGGGTCCAGATTTGGCACTCACATAAGTAGATTTTTGTTCAGAATGAACTGAACCCTCCTTATGGCTAAGACTTCTTCCCAACCTGCTTCCGCTGAAGCTAAGTCGCGTAGATGCTGAAGCATCAATGGTCATTTTCAGAGAAGAGGGAAGAGCCCTTTTGTCTAGATCACCAGATACCTTGTTAGGAGTTGAAGCAGTCGTTTTCACTTTCAAATAATTCTCATTTGAGTACACTGGCATATCAAGTGTATTCGAAGGAAGCTCAACACCCTGTGCTTTAACCAGAGTATGAAGCTTTAAGTCTATCTCTCTCTCTGACTCAGAAGTGTCATTCAGAGGGAATGAGTGTCGGATATCAGAAAGTAACTCATCTGACTGGATCTCATCAATTGAGAAAATATCAGAGAAGCTTCCCCAACTCAACTCAGCCGACTTTCCATCAAGAGATGCCCTATGAGGCATCTCAGAGCTTCCTGGCTTTGAGAAATCTTTAGGCAAGAGGAGTATAATGTTATCCTGTTTAGCACAACCATGCTGTATTGGGTTACCAAGTCTGCCTGTTTTAAACTTATCAGCGCAGTTGTCCAGTTCACCACCTGGAATGATGACTTTCTTCTTTGAGTGTGACACTTTATAGTCAAAATTACTCTCATCTGAGAATGAGGTTTCTTTCATAAAACTGCTTCCTTGGTCAGATTGTTTCGCCTTGCCTTTGAAATCATGACCATGTCTATGCCGAGGCTTAGCTTTCGTCTGAATTTCCAGCTTCTTGTATGAAGAGCTATTTATTTCCTTTCCACTTATAGGCTTAACAGTGGGAGAAGCATCGACTAAATGGAAAGAACGGAGACCAGAACGAGAGGATTGATCCCGCTGGTCAGTCAAAGCTGAAGTGTCTGTTACACAAGGAACCGATGAATGATTTGTTGCTGTCGAACAATTTCCGCTAATTACATCATTTGGTGATCGTTTGCTTTGTTTCCATTTCTCAAGACATTCCCAGTCAAGAACACCAAAGTTGAAAACATTATCCCTGGGCTTTTCTCCTCTAAGGAGATATCCAGGCACTTTGGACATGTATTTAACAAGCTCCTCCTCCTCCTCCTCCTCAGTTGGACACTTGCATAGCTGAGGCTGATGTTCATTTCCAGGAAGTTCCGCCTGGACAACAAAACCAGAACTACCAGTCTTTACTAATTTGAGAGGCAGATCTGCATGTGGAGGACGAATCAGATTTTCAGCTTTAACCTTCTCCTTGAACTTCAAACTTTGACCAGCTCGTGGGGACCGAGGCTTCTCCTTTGCAAATCTTGATGCCTGGTACTGTTTTGAAGCTTTTCTGGGTTCAACCACATATCCAGTGCCACCATAAGCTCCTAAATTCTCAGTACCTGGTCGGGGTTGTGCCCTTGACGGCATGCTGTAGATGAAGAGATAATACTCTACTGCCAATACCAATACTGATACCTCTTCTTTACTTTCATTCCTGGAGGGGGGGAAAACAAATATATATACATAAAAATGTGTAACAACTAACAAATTACCTGAACTAGTGTTAATTAAGTTGAAAATTATTATACGTGCAAATAGAAATTTATGCAAGAACATCAGAGCAATAAAACCTGAGAGCTATGCATCAGACTTGGATCACAGACAACTATAGCTTTTACACAAAGCCCTTAAAAATTGCAATCACTATCACATCAGAGTACCAATTGACCACCATGTACATGTAGGAAAGAGGAATGATTCAGATAGTAAGCTGTGTGGTTCCTCATCCTGCTTTCTACATCCATATTTTAGTAATTAAGCGATTAAAATTATTTGCTAATGTGATTCCAGAAATGCCCACAAATTGTCCTAATCAAAAGACTTTATAAAGGAGGAGGCATGTCACAGTCTTCCAAAAAGCCTAAAATTGCCGAATTCAATGACATTCTGAAACTACAAAATCGGCATTATAGCCATTTTTTTTATAAAAAATAAAAATTGAAACCAGTTGGTTGGTGAATCCAATTTTTCTACTAGACAGGAGATACCCAGATTAGCAAAGTTTATGATTACAAAGACAATGACAGCTGCGACCATTATCAATGCTATATCAACTAATTAACCCAATTTGTATTAACAGCAATATATCAAACTGCATTTCTGCAAACAGAGATGCACAAAAACGGCATTACCACAGAAGATTGAGAATTTCATTATATTGCACCTAAAGAAGAAGCTGATATAAGGCGGAAAAGAGAGAGAGTATAGAAAAAGGAAGAAAATCCACCTGAAAGAGAGACTATGACTGAGAATTGGGCGCCTAACCAATGAAGAAACCAAAATGTATTTGTGTGTGCCGCGAAATCTAGAGCAGAGGAAGAGGAAGAGGAAGCGTAAAAAATGACGTAAATTGAAAGCAAAGTAAAGCACCAAATACTAATCAGAGAACAGATTTTGAGAGATTACTTGAAATAAAAGAAGAGAAAAAGAAAAACTGAAAGGGGGATGTATGTATGTATGTATGTATGAATGTATGTACCCCCAAATTTGATTCAGCAGTTGATTTGATTCCCTGAGAAAATGAGGAGACAGTAGCTGCCTGAGAGCAGCGGCCACTGAATGAGAAGTGAGAACAGAGAAAGGAGCGTTAATGGCCGCTTGATGCTTTGGTTTGTTGTCAATCAAGCCGTTAAAAGTTAACAAACGTCGCAATCTGAGGTTGTATGTGGGCCCTCGTCGGAGACTTAAAGCCGCATACTTCACTGATCCCTAGCAAAAGTGGGGCCCCTCCTCAATCATCATACTCCTTTACTCCCTCCCTACAATAATATTTCTGATTTCCTTTTATTTACTCCATTATTGTCCTTCATTTTCTACCTTAACAAGTTTTACTATACGGTAATAAATACTTTCCATTTTATCCATCATCTAATTTCTATATCAATCTAATTTTAAAAAATTTAATCATTAATTATTTAAAATATAAACAATATAATCAAAGTACTAGTATAATATTCATAACATGTAAATATTATTGTAAAAATTAATGTATCACAATTTTTTGATAAAATATTATGTAAAATTATTAATAAAATATATGATAGATAATTGTGAATGATGGAGTATTAAATTATTAAGTGCAAAAATTATTAAGTGAATAGAGGGATGGTTTATGATGATTGGAAGACAAAAATAATTGCCAATTTAATTACAACCTTTATAGTGATAGTATGATTTTTATGTTTGTCTTTGAGGTGTTTTTCACAAAATATTTGTAAAAGTAATAATATCATAATTTTATAGTAATATATTTATCACAAGTTTAATAATTGTAAATTAATATAATAAACGATTTTTTTATATATATATTGAGAAACACTTGAGACAAAAGTTGTTCTAAACCCGGCTTTTTGCTTTTAGACTGGATTGCTAAAGATAAGTTCGTGTCCCGGGGCTTTATTTGCTTTTTCTTCTTTTTCTTTTTCCTTTAGCCGTGTTATATCCTTTTTTTTCGGCCTTCGTAGAATATTAGTCGTCGTTCTAAATAGAAATATACTCTCTTCATTTCATATTAATTGTCCCTTTGTGTCATTCATTTCTCAATATATAATGTTTTAATATATGAAGTATCATTAGATTTATAACAAAAAATATTATCATAAAGAATATAATGTCGTAATTTTTTAATAAAATATTTTATAAGAAATTCCTAGTCAAAGATGACATTTGGGACAACTAATATGGAACGGAACGGGTATGAGTGAAGCAGTTCAAACAAAATTAGTACATATTTATAATGATAGTTAAATAAATACTCCCTCTGTTCCATATTAATTGTTTAGTTGACTATCACGATTTCCAATGTTATTCGTTGATTGATAATTTCTTATATAATAGAGATATTGGATGACAATATACCGATCTTTGGGGATATTGGATTGTAATATCGCGACCTTTATTATTGGACAACAATATCGCTGACCTTTATACTTAAGTGAGATTATTATACCTACAGTGATTAAGGGAGTGGTGACTGTTTAACTGATCTCTATTCTAACGTGATAGGCGGAGGGAAAATAACTGCCCCTTACCCGGTAACCTTTTTAACTCCTCCGGTTTTCTCACTAACCCACAATCGAAAAAAATCGACCCTAACACAGTGACTAAGGGGGTGGTGAACCGGCCTTCATACTAACGTGACACACAACCAACCAATGTCTTGTAATGTAGGTTAATGAGAAAAACGGAGGGGTTAACGAGGTTATTGGTTTGGGACAGTTTTTTCCCTCCGCCAGCCACATCAGCATGCATGGAGACCAGTTCACCATCCCCTTAGTTACTATTGATATAATAATGTCACCTAAATATAAAGGTCAGAGATATTGTTATCCAATAATAAAGGTTGGTATATTACAATCCAACACTACCATAGGTCGATATATTATCATCCAAAAACCCTATATAATATTTTATTAAGAATTGAAATATCATACTTTTATGATAATAGTTTTCGTTATGAATTTAATGATAGTAATTTTATATAACAAATCATTATGTATATTAAGAAATTTAAGGTCAAAATTCTTAAAATTTAACTGTAAAATTTCCAAAGATAACAATTAATATGAAATAGAGAAAGCAGTTATTGTAAAACTTTCATAAAAATATCTAGCTAAGTACAGGAAATAGAGAAAATAGTACTCTCTCTTCTCAATATCTATTGTCCCACTTTCTTCTATGGTAGTTCCAAAAGTTATTTGTCTATTTATTTATTTATTTATTTTTTTTTTACTTAGGTAAGTAGTCCAATGCATTTAACCCCTAGCGTAAGGTAACTCTAACCCAATAGATCTGTAGTGGATGGGGATATGAAATGTCAATGCCTAAATCAAGGTCTAACCTCCCACTCACATAGACCTGCTCAATGTGAGAGGATCTGACGACCCTCCTGACTCAAAAATTTGCAGGTCAATGTCAAACTTTTTTTTATCGACCCCAGCCGACCCGAAAACTATGGGTACTCGACCTAATTAGGGTTGGGTTTAGATCAAAGGTGCATTGATATATAAACAAATAATACAACTTTTCATTAAAAAAATAATTGGAATGTTTGGTGTTTGTAATAACTTAGATACTTGAGGTTGAATTTTTATTTTCTTCAAGTTTGACATTAGGAATTTTATTAGTTCATATGTATGCTTTAACTTTAAAATTTTAGGATATTTTTTAAAGAAAATAAAGAAAATATTAAATATTAAATTTCAAATTTTAGGGTTAGCTAACACGTAGGGTCAACGTAAGAGACTAACCCGAAGTCTGGGTCAATTCGAGTCCGAGTTGAGGGTCAAGTGATCACTTCATGAACCGTATGGGAATTGGGATATGCCAAATTCAAGTAGGCCTATGGTCTCAAGTTTCTCTAGGGCCTCCCTCTTTCCACAACCCGAGAAGATCGGGTGCGGTGTCCATTTTAAGGTGGACCCGACACCTTTGAGGCATATTTGGGTCATCGTTGGGTGTGACATTCATGATAAATGGGATCACGGCCCATGGGATGGTGCTACGAGGCCTCATCGGGACCTACTTCGGGCCTTTGAAGGGGTTCGAAATCTTTCAGCAAGAATAAGTGAGAAGGGTCAACCTGAAAAGTTGAAATGAATATGTCTTCACTTTTTCGACCATAACTCCTTCAATACAACTCCGATGGACTCCACTTTTTGGGAGCATAAAGGACACACCAAGAGTTTTCTATCAATATATTATGGGCCCAAAATGGAGTTCGGACGAAGAAGTTATGCGTGTTCAAATTTCGGCAGAAAATCTGCCTTGAAGGCTGTCACGACCGTGACGCCCCAGGTCACGCCTGTGACAGCAGCTCCTGGCCCAATTTTTGATAGGTGCATATGTCACGCCCATGACGTCACGGGTCACGCCCATGACGTTCTCGATCACGCCCGTGAAACCTTTCCTGTCTAGTTGCCCCTTGCGCAAGAAATGGACGTCGCGCCCGTGACGCCCCTGTCCGGACTTTATTTTGTTCTAAAACCCCCCTTCCTATAGATAACTCTTGTTAATATTTTGTAAAGGAATTTTAATGAACTTTTACTAAGCATTGCTTATGAATGGAGTGGTGAAGCTAATGGCTTTCATTCTCCTCTAAAATCTTGTTTACTTTATCCATTGTTAATGATGGTGTTGCAAGTCATTCCTTTATTGATTAGTGGTGGACAATCCTTTATTTAGTTTTGGTGAGGTGTTAGGTCTTGGTGGTGGATTCTCCTTTATCCAAGATCGTATCCAAATCCTTTGGTGTTCAAAGTTCTTGTTATCTTTCTTGGTTGTGACTATCGTTTTGATCCTCAAGATTGGAGTATTCATTTGGGTTCAAGATTATCATGTACAATCAAGGACATTATTCTCATCCATCATCATCTCTACATGTTCATTCCTCAAAAACAACATTGACATTATTATTACCAAGCATGAATTTCTATTATTCCCACCATGCATACGCTCCATTTGCTATCAGAGCTTCGAGGTTATTTCTTGCTTGAGCTTTATTGTTCTTGATTATTTTTTGTTATTATTTGTGTTCATGATCATGTTAGAGGTTGTTGAAATATGTTGGGGTTTAATGTTCTTGAGAGTTTTGATTCATATTAGTGAAGTTTGATCGTCATCCATTGATTTGCCTTCTTTGAAATGATATTTTGGTTGTTGGCTATTATTGTGATTTGGGTATCCCCATCCCCTGTGCAAATTTGAAGTTTTTGTGTTGGACTGTTGTTGGTGATTGGTGTGTTAGTTGAGTTGTGTTATTTTAGATTCTTTAGGAGTGGTGATCATTTGGATCATTGAGTTGTTGGTGTTGTGTCATTGCCTATTGTGATTACCTTGTCTTTTTTTGCATCAAACCACAAAGAACCCCAAAGCCAAACACAAAAACCAACCACAAAAGAACCAAGCACAACTAAAGTTCCCATAACACAATCTGTCCTTTACCTTTCTTGATATGGCCCCTAATCTAAATTTCGAAAGACGATTCTCGAATATTGAAAATACTCTTGATGTCATTATGAATCAACGTGAGAGAATATCCACACATTTCCAAGGTTAACCTCATCATGGAGGAAGAAGAAGAGATGATTCCTCCTAAAAGGAACCATTCCAATATTCCCCACTAAGGGCCTGTTCATCCCAAAAATATATCAATTGTAGGCGTGTGGGACGTGATTCTTTCTAATGCCCACAAATGACCATGGTTAGAGCTTTGATTGAAATTTTTTTTTGGTGTGGAGGAGCCTATGGTTGACTAGGTAGAAGAAGTTGATGAGCAAAACCTCACTTCCATACTTAGAGGATTTGTGGAGGTTGACAAGGAAGAAAGTTCAAGAGATAAGATTATTGTCCTTGTACCCGATGAAGGGGAACCTCTTGAGCTTTTTGGTGTACATGAAGAGCTTAATAAAATTGTATGCTAAAAGTAGGATGAGAAGGTTCACTATGATCTCCAACCAATCCATATTGAAGAATCCCAACAAGATGCCCCGTTGATCATCTCAACATCGCTTTTTGAGAAGACAAGCAACAATGGAAACTTCTCACAACTTGGCCACTTTTGATCTTCTGAATGAGAAGAATGAGGTAATCCAAGACTCTTTGACTAAAATCAATGAAGGGTGTCATTTGGAGTCTTTAATTAAATCACATATGTTGTTTGGTGAAAAGTGTGAGTCTCATAGTAATTTGATGTTAACTCCCCTATTGACTAGAGGTTTAGACTCATCTTTTTTGTTGACACTCAATGGGTCTTATGTGAATGTTGGTTGGTGTGTCATAAGTAAGCCATACATGATATTTGAGCGACATTGGTTATTTGAGGATATGCTTTTGATTGGGTGCTATTATATTGGAACTCTGGTATGCAATGTTTGACAAGTTGCTTCAAAATTGTGAATGGAATTGCAAAAAAAAAAAAAAAAAAAAAAAAAACCAAACAAAATTGCCAAAATTTGCAATCGTTAATACATGGATAAAAAAAATTTAAAAGCTAAATAAAAAAATGGCACTTGGAGACCATTAGTTAGAGACCGTTAAAATAAAGGTCACTAGTTGGCGACCGTTAATTTGAGACTATTAAAATAACAACTGCTAATTACCAATTGTTAATATCACAGTCCCTAAGCTAGCGACCGTAAATCGGAGACAGTTAAATGAATGGTCGCGTGACTGTTAAATTAATGGTCGACTCGACAGTTTAACAATCGTATCAGCAACCAACTAATTTCGGTCGTGCGGCTCGTGAAGTAACCATTAACAATCGACCGATGTTAATAGTCGCGAATTAACGGTCGCTTGTGTCAATTCACAATCGTTAAAGTCATTTCGTGATCGTTAATAACTGTCTCAGATTAGCAGTTATATTGTAGGGGAATGCGGTTGTGCTAGTCTGACTCAATAGTCTATTGTCAAATAATGATGTGTAACATCCATGAAAATCAAATACCTTAAATAATTAAAGTTTAAGAAAATTTTGTTGTAAAAAATAACAAATAGGCATTATTGTAGACATCATATTTCGTATAGGGAAAGATGCACAAGGATAAAAGATTGGAAGAGACACGCATAACCCAAGAGAAAAGGGCAATGTGAGTTGGAATAAAAGCAAGGCCACCTAGCCTTGCTCCATTTATAGGAGTTGAGCCCGAACATGACTAGGTCCAAAAGAGAAAGCCAAAAATAAAGCAAGGCCTTTTGGCCTTCTTTGATTTCTAATAGCTAAGCTCAAAAGAAGAGCTAAAATGGGTTATAAATAAAACAAAGGCCCCCTAGCATTGCTTCATTTCCAACAGGTGGGCCTAAAAAAGGGAGCAAAAGGGGCTAGAAATTGAAGAAGGTCGTCTGGCCTTGCTCACTTTTTAGCCACCTCACCTCATTTTGACCACAAAAGCCTTCATTTTCCAAAAGTCTCATTGGCATGATTTATTTTAATGAGGTTAAAGTACATATCATAAGCTTTCTAATGCCTTTTAAATCGCATCAATCAGAGTCCAGATGAAAGAGTTATAATTGTTTGGAGTTGAACTAATCTCAGCCCAAGGCCAAACGGCCAGACCCAGTTTCCAGCAAGGCCCAACAGACTATAATCTTTGCCACATCACTGATCCACACAGTCAATAATCTGTGTGATGCCAAGGCCAAACAGCTTTGCTCCCAGCCACGTCAGCAATCCATGTGAAGGAAAATCAAAAGCCATTGGGCCTTGCTCCACTTCTAGAAGCCCAAAAGGGATAACGACGCATTCAAAAGTCGTTGGGCCTTGCTCAAGCCCATACTCATCCCACGTTGTCAGGCACATCATCGATCTGCGTGAAGAAGCCACAAAATTCGTCTGGCCTTCCTCATTGCCACGTCACCAATCCGCGTTAACTCCCGGTTAAAGATTACCCGCGATGCATGTCTTCGCGCCATTGACCCATGAAGATTTGAAATCCAAACGATTTTTGAAGAGAGATTGAGGCAAAAATGGTGGATCATGATCCTTCCTTCCATCTTCATCCATCCCTTATTTCACCTATAAATACCCCCTCCATTCCACCATTCGGGGCAAGCAAGATCATCCAAGAAATCTCCCCTTATCTCTCACCATTATCGCACACAAAGTTTTGGTATTATCGTCGCATTGATATTGAATGAATTTCTGAGACTTTCTTTTTTGCATAATTCATTTCTGAGATTTTCTTTTATGTTGGATTAGCTAAAATGATATCTTTCCTGGGATTACACCAAGGAGCCAACCAAACAAAAAATGAGGCAGAAAATGAGCAAGGTCAAATGACTTTGCTCTCTTTCTAGCCCATTTTCCCAGGTAATGGGCCAAAAAGCCCTTGGCCTGGCCCAAGCAAGGTCGTTTGGCCTACTGGGTCAGTCCAGTGGCCTCACTCCCCCTTGTGGCCATGGTGAAGGTCTCAAAATGGATGTGGTTTAGCATTCATTGACTGAAGTGATTGTCCTTAAGTGAATTTACACGTTAAGATACTTAAAGAATCGAAAAGTTCTATTTCAAGGCAAAAACATCCTTATTTAAAGATTAAGCAATCTTGGTCGGTTCCCAAACTCACCTAAGTAGCGCAGCGGGAAAGGTCCATTTGACGACCCTTTTTTCTTGGGTCCTACAGATTGGCGACTCCACTGAGAACTTAAACTTAAAAAGAGGGTAAAACTTCAAAGAAAATCAATTTATTTTGAAATGTAAAAGGGAGAAAGTTGATTTATTTCACGATTTTACTATGCTTTTAAGCATCTTGCATATCAGGCTACTCCCGAGTCTTTTGATACGGGAGCACTAAAGCGTTGGTTTAGTATTAACTTATGAATTGTCCCGAAAACGAGCAACCACTACTTGTGTGAACATCGCCAAGCATTTGGTCTCTCCTTTCACCCATGTACTCTGAGGCTTCCTTGAAATCCGACAAGCAACGCCTCACACACTTTACCTATAAATTCTATATAGGTGAAGTGCACCGAGGCGAGCACATGTGATACCTCATCTTACCCTGAACCAAGTAATCCATGAACTTAGAGCCTTGGTTAGAATTAACCCTTCATATGTATGCTATATGCTTGCTGTATAACTTTTGTAAAAAAAAATAATTAACAAAAAGGGTCGAGTCAGCCTAGTTCGTGTCGGGTATTATATTAGCCCGGATAGAATCACCAAATGACCCTAGAAATGGGCCCAGAACAGCAGCAAGGTCTTATGGCCTTCATTTTCTATGGGTCCATTTCTAACCTAGTAAGCCTTATTGTGTGGCCCATGTAAGGATTGTAGGTCATACGGCTTTTAACAAGTTCTAGCCCAATAATTCTTGCTAGATCACCCGATGAGGTTTTCTAGGCCCGAGTCGTATGTGTTAGTTTTGTCCGGTTTTTTACGATAACACCGTGTCCGAATATCCATTGCATCTTTTACTCGGATCTGAGCTCGTAAAAATGTGTGCGCAAAGAAAATATACAAGTCCTACGTGACTCGATCCAAGTAAGGACCCAATAGACATTCGTGTTGTGTATCATCTTAGTCCATATAGAGTTAGACCATGCACTCCCAAAAAGTGAGCAAGTCATCCTTGTGTTAGCATATAGACGTCGAGCTCATAAGGTCCCATGCATATAGGCCCTGTAAAATATACATGCATCGGGTAGTCAGTGTCGAAGTCAATTATCGACCCACTGACGAATTTTCATATAGGCAAGATAGAAGATCTTCTCTGTGCTCGCATTAGAGATCCGCACACCAATCGACTCATTCCAAATCCAAATTACAGTCCTTTCGCATTCCAATTCATAACTTGTAGTACTATAATGGTTGAAGAGAGATTCCAAGAGATTCCTGTCCAAGGTGCCGAAGCCAACATCACTAAGCAACTTAAGGGCCTTTTTTTAATACCAAAATGCAAGGGATGATCTTTGCAAACTCTCTCGAACAAGAGCAAAATATCGGGAAAAGGTTCCACGAACAATAACAAGTGATGGATGGCATGCTGCAAGTCATCACAAAAATTAATGAGAAGTTGGGTCTGAGTCCCAAAGATGAAGATGATGTGGAAATCCATGGATACGAGTCTCAATCTGAACTCATCAAAACTCCAGCAGTTGATGAGTCTGGAGGATCGGGTTCATTCAAAGGGAAGTCCAAAGCCTCTTTGGAGACTCCCAAGGTTAGAGAAGACCCTGCTGTGAGGGCTCCTTCTATTGAAAAAAGCTGTGAATGCTTGATCGAAGCCATATACTTCTTGGTCGGGTATGGAGGGCGAAGTACAAAGTCCATTCACCATTACTTATTCCGACTAACTACCAACCACCATGCACAACATCATTTGCGCGGTGAGGGCTTTGCAAATGAGTGAAGTTGATACGGGGCAATTAACAATGGAGGGTTGGAGATGGATGCTCCATGCAGATAGGTGACTCAAGGAGGCTAAATGAAGGGCATATTGAAGTAAATCCAATGAGAAATACGGAGATTTACAAAAAAAAAAAAAAAGGTGACTGATTTAGTTATGGAAAATGGCAACGACGGGGAATGGAATAGCTCGTATATCATTGAAAGTTTCTCAAGGCAAACATCCCAGTGTATTTTCTCTTCAAATGTTCCAGCGGAAGAGGAGTGTGATACATTATGTTGGAATAAGCAATTATCAGGAAAATACACAGTAAAATCATGATATTCAGTAATGGGCCTAAAAAGTGGCTTATTCCGTTCATCACTATCTAATGAATGGGAAAGATTGTGGAGTCGGGTTGACATTTTGATCTACCACCAAAATGGAAAATGTTTATTTGGAAGTTGTGCAAATCAAGCTCTGCCAATTGGATCTAAAAGGCAAAAGTGAGAGCTCTAGGACGACAACACATGATGTGGTATGATCAGACTTCGAGACCATTGACAACCTATTTAGGTGGTGCAGTATAGCTAAGCATTTTTTCAAGCTAGTCCACTTGGAAATAGAGATGTGGACACTGATTTAGGTCGGAGGAAATGGTTGGAAGATTGGTTGAGATATTTGATGAATACATATAAAGATGGAGGTACAAGTTTATTGATATTCGTTGCAGTGCTATGGAAATAGGGATGACAATGGGGTGGGGAATACCAGTACTTGCCAAAGCCCCGCCCCGCGCCGCCTTGCTCTTGGGAAAAATCCCCGCTCCTTATGGGGATGGGGCAAAGAATTAAATCCCCGTGCAGGGACGGGGCGAGGATGGGAACATAAATTTTCCACGTTCTCATTCCTGTTTCCCCGCTCAGAAAAGTTACCCACCACATATTCCCCATCGCCGTCCTTAATTTCTTTTAAAATACATAAATACCCTTCCTACATTAATATTTATATATAATTTCGAGCAATTTGTAATCTAAATTAATAAAAACTCTAATCTTATATAGATAATTTATTCTCTCTAACCATAATTCCGCATTCTCACTCCATAATTGTCTTAATTTTGATTAGTCTCATCCCCGTTGGGGATGGAGATGGGGGAAGATCCCCCCGGGCACAAAGGGTAATGGGGCAGATGAAAGTGGAGTACCCGTGCGGGGATGGGGAATACAACCCGGTACCCACCCCGTTGGCCATAATTTGGAATAGTAGGAACTTGGTGAGCTATGAAGAGCTAGCATAGATCAAAGGAATCTTGAAAATTTATTTAAAATGGCTATTAGACAAGGTCATCTCTGGAAGAGGTACTCAGGGAGAAGGAATAGGAAATGTTTAACTACCAGATTACCGTTAAGAGGTAGTAAATAATATGTATGGATCAGCCGCCTAGATGTGTTTACGGAGGCAGCATGAACATATGGGGGATTGGGGAGGTGCGTGTATGTGAACGCAATCAGCTGTCCAAGTGGACCTCCAGGCAGTTTTTCTGGTGATACAGGAGGCAGTAAATAAGAATATCTCATACATCATCAATATAGCTACAGATTCCGAGTTGGCTGTGCGGTTTTTAGCAGACCAGAGTAAACGTTGGGTTGTTTGTTATCTGTTTGTTTGCAATATTAAACGTCCATGTGGTAGATTCATGGAGCAAGTAATATGTTGTTTATGCTCAAACCATAGATTCATGCTATGAGCTATCATGCTCTGTCAACGTTTCCACTACTGTAAAGTGCCAAAGCAAACAAATGGCAAATAAGAAAAGAAATCAAAAAGGAAATAACCACAGTTGATGGCTTAATTATCTTTTCAGAGGTAATAAACTAATAATAATTTCAAAGTAGTTTTAAATTTAAAAAAAATACAATTAAAAGGGATGAGTTAGCAACAAGTTACTACTCCTAGCCTCCTGGTGCTTGAGTTTCTGAAAATGTAATCAAAATTTGGAAGGAGGTAGTGGATGGTTGTTCTGTTCACCTTTGAAGGAGCATGACCAATTCACAATGGGGGGTATGAGGGAAAAGGTCAACAGCCATAGCTTTGACAGGTTGAAAAGGCTCAGACTTGGGCATTGATTTAACCCTGTGACGTGCCAAACCGGCATTGCTCATGTTCCTCCATCCCTGCCCTCTGTTGCTCCCTTTCTCTGTTTTATCCGCAGACGGTGTGCATAGTTCAATAGCATTTGCCACCAGAGTTTCAGGATTACAAGAAATGTATCTGTGCATCACAAAAACACAGCATAGCTAAATACTTGGGTATCAACGTTCGATGCTTTAACATCTATCAGCCAACCAGCCAAGTGCAACGCAAACTATATGTAAAGAAGTCGACAAGGACTTACACAAGCCTCTTTAGACGTGGATGAGTCCTCAAAGCTTTTATAACCTATAAAAAAGACATTAAAAAACACAGACATGTCATATAACCCTGGGATGAAAGAAAATAGGCAACACCAGTTCGAACCTTAGCTACTTTGATCATATATGTTTTACTCACAATTGGGTGAAGTCCAGAACGAGGAGGATCGACAATGGCAACAACATTTTTGAATCGGTGCATGTTGCTACTACCGCCAACAACATTGCTGATCCCCCTATTTAGATCGTCCTCTGTGCCTCTACTGGAACCATTCGCACTGTCACCTTTCATGCTTTCCCCATTCGAACACTTCTGAGGGTCTGATTTATCATCCACAGATTGTGTTTCATCATCGGCAGCCTCATTTTGTTTTCCATCATCTAAAGAATTTGAATCCTCATCTTGCTGCTGAGGTGCATCCAAGTACTCTTTCAGAAGAGACCCCATGACATCCTCAGCCTGCAGCCATAATACATACATTAATAAACATGAAAATGAGAGCCTCTCTCCAGAGTTTGCTTAGGCAGGATTAAAAAAAAAAATGTAATAAAGTTAAGATCTCCCGCTTTTAAATACCAAAGATAATATAATTTCATATTAAAAATAACCATGACACTGCATAGGCATTGTCAAAAGACTGGCAATTGAGCATAACTACAGTCAAAGAATAGTTGCATCCAATTTCAGATAGAGAAATATGACAGCAAGAAATCAAAAGAAGATAAAAATCATACCTTCGAGCAGACAAATCTACAATTTGCAATCCCATTTATCTCTGCGTTCCTCTGAGCGTCAGCTACTGCAGAAGCATTCATCTCAATGCCAACTACCTGGAGGGGAGAAAACAACAGAAAAATGAGGATCAACACCTAGGTGCAACTTGGAGAAAATATGTGCCAGAAAGAATTCCCCCAGAAACCATATGCAACGTAGATCAGATTTAAATGACCACAAAGCAGTATGGACTTCAAGATCCAAGCAGGACACCAGAGGAAAAGGACAGAACATCGCAAAACTAGCACTAGCTTCAGCTATCAATGCATGGCTTAACCTCCTAGAGAGAACGATATGCCTCAATGAAGACCAACTGGACTCTGATCCAAGAAAGGGATTTCCCTCTTCCAACCATCTTCTGGTCCTTGGCCCCTAACTTCTCTCACCAACCATGTACAAACATAATATTCTAACATATGTATGAACTGCCAAAATAAACCTACTCGAATGCAAATATCAAAACCAAAGGTAAACCACGCCAGTATAACGTTAGAAGCAAAAAGGAGGCAATCAGGAATTAAGATGCATAGTATTACGATAGTATTACCATACCAACACGGTTGGCTAAAGTCAAGCCTATGGTGCCAGTCCCACAGCATACATCAAAAAGTAATGTATCGGGGCCCAGACAAGCCCAATCTCCAGCAAGTGAATAGAGCTTCTCTGCAGCTAGAGTGTTGACCTGAGACCAATTAAATTTCAGATTGAAGTGAAGTCCATAAAGCAAAAGCCAAACAATTAGCAGCAGAAAAAGAATAAAACCTGAAAGAAGGCCGTTGGGGATATGGAGAACTGAAGATTGCCAATGTAATCATTAATCCTTGTCTCATTTACAGTCTTGGCTGCCACTGAATCTGAATTTGCTTGTATTGAAGTTATTGGCAATGAGCGCAGGGGAGCATCAGCAGGAGCCGCATTGGATATGCCTTTGTGATCCTGCAAATGATTTGAGTGCCATAACATATTTAAACTTATAGTCAGATATTCTCTCAAGGCTAACATGCAAAGCAAATACATGCTCCTTCCATTACGAAATGCAATCTTGCCAAACCAATATTCAACATTCCATATATTACAGAGTGCATCATGGAGAACAGGACAAGTGTGCTTTTAGTTCTTCACTTCTTTCAGTTCATTGTAAACCTTTTTTCATTTGCCCTTTTTTTTTTTTGCTCGAGGTAAGCTAGTGTTGACTTGCAAGGTGTAGAGCACTCCCATCACAAATATTCTTCATTCACAAGACTTGGAGCTTACTTGCAAGAAACAAGTCCCACACCACTTAAACCAGCCTATTTGGTAAACCCACCATGAAATAACAACTTTTTGCTTTACTTTTGTACACCCACTCAAAACCGCCATGAAATAGATATATACCTAATGGTCTATGTCTTCACCAACCCAATAATTTTCCCAACCCAAGTTCTTTTACACCCGTTGCAGTCTCCCTAGATCCAAACAGATATGCACCACATCAAATGCTTTTTAAGAAAAGACTAGGAAAGAATGCCCGTGCAAAGCACGCGCTAAAAATTACAGTTTTTATAAAGGTTTGGTGTAGTAATGTAAATTAAATTTATTATATTAAGCATATTTTACCTTGGATTAATAAATATGAAAAATTACAAACAGCAGAATTTTATATAATTTATAGTGTAGTACTACATTCATTTTTTAGATACAAATTTACAATAATTTAGTTTTCATACTCGCATATAAATTATGATAGTTTAAAAATTGTCGTATGTTAAAGACTCTTAACGTTTTCATTGTACAAATATTACACTTGTATCAAACATATTTGTCTAAGCTAATTTTATTTGCCCTCCCAAAAGAAACTAAATAACATCTGACCTGTATTTGACCAAACCCGAAATACACCTGACCCATAGTTACCTAAATCCAAAATACAAGTAGCTCATGTTTTTAATGTCAGATTTACCCAAACCCGAAATATACCCAACCTATATTTACCTTATCTAGTTATAGACCCGACCTTTATTTAACCTGCCTCACGAATTGACAGGCCTAGAAAAGCTTAAACTTCATTTGATTCTAGGCTCCTTAGTTGTTGTATTCAAGGGCAAAAGAGTAAAATCTCGTGTAAACACAAGCTACAAGGAAAGTTGTTAAAGCTACAAGGCAAGTTGCTGATTATTATAATAGAGGACAAAAAAGCAACTCGTGTGTTAAAACAATTTGCAAGGTATACATATATATATATATATATATATATATATATATATATGTATGTATGTATGTATGTATCTCTATAATTCTTAGAATTTCATAGCCAAAAATAAGAATGTATCATATGAGTTAAAAGAACCGATTGCTGATGCAGAAGCTAATTAGATATGCTGAAAACATGAAATTGTATCAATAAAAATCTACTCTTATTAAACACTAAAGCAAAATACCTCTCAAAACTCTTCCTTGCTTCCCTATTGAACAATAGGCAGGGGTATATAAGGGAACCAAACTCTTTGCAATCAGTGGTAAAGCTGCCAAATCAAACCCCAGCCCTGCCTCTAGTCTAATACACTCGATTTGGAATTGGAAGAGAAGACACATCCAACGAAAAATACATGCTCTACTCCCATAAACACAGTTTTCAGCCACTTTCAAAGAAGAGATTAGGCTACATTAAGAAAAGCATGGTAAGAAATAATAAATGAAAATATTCAAACCCCTCCCACCCCAGCCACCAAAAAAAGAAAGAGAGAATTAAAAAAAAATGTGGGAAGTATGATGCAACCACTGTCATACGTAAATATCACTTATGGTAACAAATATGATGCAGAGAAAGGAAAAGGTGTGAGAAATCTAAAACGTAACCTGGAGAACCAATGCAGTAAGAGGCAAAGGAGGAGTAGCTGAAGCAGCTCCTGCAGAAAATGCTTGAGTCATTCTCTCAAGTTCACTGTTTATGACCTCTTCATCATACCCAGTTGTGCAAACCTACACAAAGAAGAGAAAAATGCTTATGATCTGATACAATAGGGGTGAATGTCCATCATTCATCATAACATGATAATTTTTCTTTTGAACTTTTCTGTAAACTTTTTTCTCCTTGCAACGGTAAAATTGAATATAATAATCACTCATTAACCATCAAAACCACAACATTTGCATTCTATTTTAATCAGCAATGTGAAACGATTCTAAGAATGGAAATCAATAACAGAACTGTCCCTTCTCAATCATCTTAAAAGTCACTCAGTTAATTGTTTAGCTTAAACTATGATATAGACTACAGCAAAATGTCTCACCAAAATGGTTCCCTTTGTTGAGCTATATAAATCAAGAGAGGTAACAAGAACATCTCCACAATTTTAGGGGTACAATTGTCTTATTACTCCAACTTTCCAATTTACCCAACCATACATTTAGGGCCCTTGACACTGCAGCTCAGACATCAGACCGAGACTGCCGCCAAAGTACATTGAAATTCTGTAAATTTTCTCAAGTCATTTCATCATTTACCCATGTCGAACACCTGTACATGAATCCAAATAACATAGAAGGCTACCACATATGATTCTAGGACTTCCTGAAACCTACTTGTCAGGACTTTGAGCCATCAATAAGCAAATTAGCAGCAAACAAACCTGAACCATGATCAAGACCTCAGCAATATTTGCCTCATCACTTTGATCTTTCACATCTTCGTGAGGTCTTCTGCCTTCCCGGACCTGTACATCAGGAAAAAAGAATGGTCCAGTTCCCAAAAAAAAAAACAAAGGAAGAAAAAGGTTCAACATATTCAAGTCACTGAGTCAATCATATGGGTCAAACATTCAAACATCATCATCTCCAGACATAAAGAATGTTGTGAACATACTGTCAATTGACGCCAGAACCCACTATTATTGAATCTGTTCCAAATTGGTAAAGGTGAATCCTGTATTAATTCTTGGAAAACCAATGCATATTTGCATGCAATCTTAGACACATTGGGACAGTCAACAGGTTCCTGAACTGCTGTCACACCCTCCCTGCAAAGGTAGTGATGTTAAAATTAATAATCATACCTAAAATGACAATACTACTTTTTGGACTGGTCAGCAACACATTACCTGAAATTTCCAAGCATGAAACCCACAGTGGGTTTCCCTTGCACAGAATATCCAACCGAAAACTCACACTTGTTTCGATACCCATTTATAAGTGGTGATGCAATAATACCCTCTAGTTTGCATGGTAGACCACCTATGGCATTCAAAATAGGAAATATGAACCATTTAAGTCAAGACAAAAATACTCAATGATTTGGTTTAACTAAATGAAACAGCATGTCCCACAAGATATTGAACAGATGGAGATATTTATGGGCGGATCCATACTAATCTGGAACCATATAGTCAGGAAGGACATAATAGTAATGCAAGGCAAATGGAGATTCTTGCTAATCACTGAGAGAGCTACCTATTTCCCTAGACTTGAGGACCCACTCTGGTAGAGGAAGTCCCTTCGGACATGCTTTCCGGGCATTTCGAGTCTGCAGTAGAAGATAAGGTTCATAAAGAGCTTCTCCGGTGAACTGGCATCACAAAACTAAACAAGCCCAAAAATCAAAAGCAAGATAAATACTAACAAGTCTTTTGAGTAGTTGCATGAGAGAATTCTTTTTCTGTTCCAGCTGGTCCGTGTATGGCATATGAGCAAGAGGAGTCACTACATCACGAGCAGACTTTGCATTCGACAAAGAAGCATTCACTTCATTAGCATTTCCATCATCATTCAAAGTCTCTAAGCCCTCTGCTTCATCAGCTGTGCCAGACTGCACACTTTGGTACTTTTTTTCAGCTGATTTTATCTTAGCATCATAAGACCGAGGAATGACATCCCCAATCTTTATCTTCTTGTTGGCAACACTTTTTCCTTCTAATACCTGCCATATTAGAATCAGAACCCTGAGCAAAATTTAAAATCAGCCGCTACACATTGATCACCCCTACGGCAAATATGAATACCTCTGTTGTCTTTTTAATGTCCTCTGTGGTCTCAAATGTTATAAAACCAACAGACATGCCCTTTTTCTTCTTGGCTGACTTGAAAGTAACCCCCTGCAAAATAAGCATCATAAAAATGCCATGTCAGGTACACAACCAACCTTGTCAAAAAAAAAAACAGAGAATAGGAAAGAAGCCGACCACAACACACCTCGGTAAAGTCCCGCTAACACCAAGTCTAAGAGCAAATGGAAAGAAGCCAAAACAATAAATAAATAAATAAATAAAAAGAATTACACAACCAACTTGACTAAAGAGGAATGACAAAGAAACTAAAAACAAACAAAAGAAAGGCATCACGGACTTTTTTTTTTATTGACAAAGTAATCAAATTGCATTAGTTACCAAGGCCATGCCACCCACATAAAAAAAGGAAGCCGTTACATAATACAGTATGCCTCAAGCTCTCATGCATAATCTTATCTAGAAAACCAAAGGACTCATGTTTCTTCCACCATTAAGAAGACGAATCTGCGCATACAAGGTGCTCAAAAAGTAAAGCAATCTTTATAGACAATACTTTGTCCTCAGTGATCTGAATATTCCTTTCCCTTCCAGCGCACCACCAAATGCCCAGAAACAATACTCTTCTTCATTCTTCTACTAACCATCACCGCATCTTTGACACATAAAGGTTGAGCCCAATCAGACACAGGCCATCTTGTAAAGAGAAAACATGATAGAAATGACAAATGACAAATGTATTTGAGACAACTTTTTGCCTCAGCATCATCACACTTATAGCAATATGACAATCTGATAAAGCTTCTTGCTCCCACCACCAAAAATTGCAGATTCACCAAGAGAACAATGTGTTGACATTGTAGCCATGGTGCAACGAGTGTACCCCCACCCACCCAAAACAACTGATGAGGCTCATTCATGGATTTTACCACTAACCAAAGCTTCAACCCTCTATCTATGGAGTATATTTATTCAAGGACCAACAATTAGCAATGGGCATAGGGGTACCGCTTCGCCAAGCTGAGCCTCACATTTAATAGACTCGATTGAGTAAGCAACCAAGCCCAAGCGCAGCTTGGTCAAACAAAGTTTGAGGCGTGCTTTCATTGAGCCAAGCCCATGCTCAACCCAAGGCCAAGCTTTGGCGCAAGACCTTTGTCTGTTTTGCAATTCAGATTTACACAACTTTTAACTTTAAAAATATTACACCAAAAAATCTATAAGATAAAATATCAAGTATATCCTTTAATATGAAATTTCGAACATCCAAATTAATACAAAGTCGACCATCAACCATGTATGATACATACCTTGTTTCCAACCTAAAATACTTAATTGAGCTCAACACAGCAGAACCTCAGCGTACCTCAGTGCACCTCAAATTCAAGTGGGTCTCGCGACCCATAAAATTAGACTCAAAATCATTAACTTAAATGAAGCATTGAAGCTACTTGTATATAAGCATTAAGAAACCATCCTCTATGCTTCAATCAATTGCCAATCACCTCGCACAGTGAACTAATTGCCACATTCTTAGAATAAGGGTTTTATCTGAAAGCCGTAATCTATTAACTAGATGTTCAATTTATTGTATGTAGGGTTGGGTCGTGACTCATGAGGCTATTGCATAAGAAATCAATAACTACATGCAATGGAAGCCCTGGAGAGAAAAAAGAACCTACATAGACTCTGGAACAGATGTAAATTTGATACCTTTCAAACTTGTCTGTTGTTAACTAACTTCAAACACAGGCACCACTCATGATATGACTTACTCTTATTAACCCTACCTTTAAAGATGAACATATAAAGTAGAGGGGGTGTCCTAGAACTGAATGAAGTGTAAGAATAGGGGTGTGCAAGAAGTACAGAAAAGAAGGGCATAAAGGGACTGGCCTGTTCGTCAAGAAAAGCCTTGAGCTGATCAGAATTCCACTTCCTAGGCAAATGAATCAAGCATTTACTAAGTTGAGGATCAGAAGAGTCATCCAAGACTTCAGTCATCATAACAGTATCGACTTCTTGTTCATCATTGTCGTCTTCATCATTTTGATCTATCTTAAGGAGCTTCTTGGCTCGGTCGGAAGTGGGATCCCAAGAGCCATCAGGGCGGGGACGGAGTTCATCCTCGGAGTGTGCAAAGCGGCAAGTTTCGGCATGGCTGCAGGACCCACCATGGCGCCTGAAGTATGAGCATAAGCTTGTTTTGTAAAGGGGGTGGACGGAGCTGCTGCTGTTGATGCCATCCGGGTTGTCGTTGTCATCCTCACGCTTACGTTTGAGCCCACCCTCGTCGGAAGGATTGGGTTCTGCCTCCTCCGGCTTCATCTCCATGTTGGCGGCGGACTCCCCAGGAGGGTTTGGGTTTGGGTTGGGGTTTTGGGTTTCGATATCCATAATAATACAGGGAGGGGTTCTTGCCTTCCGCTGTAACTGTCGTCTCTTTGCTCACAGTTTGGGAACGTGTTTACAAAGAGATGGGATAGCTGAGATCGTGCTGCTTCCAATTTCCTTTTTCCCGATTATTGAAACTCCAAAACAAGGACTCAAGATTAATGCAAAAAAGATTAACAATTCCCTATATTTTGATGTAATCATTTTAAGGGTCATATATTTTGATAAATTATTATTGGGTGACATTATATTTGTGGTAATTATTTACTAAGGACATCCGACCAATTTTTCGATCTAAAGATGCGCGAAACAGTGATTTTTGTATTTAAGGTAGTTTCAATTGGAGTCAACTATCATTTTAAGCTTTAATATTTAGGGTTGGTCAAAGATACATAACCCTAGTGAACAATAAACACTGCAATTAATGTTTTGTCGCCGGAAAATAGATCGAAATGTCCCCAAAAATAATTACAACAAAGATAATGTCACCATATAATTATTTATCAAAATACAGGGCCCTTACAATAATTACATCAAAATATAAGGACTCTTTAATCGTTTTTTGAGATTAATATGTCGTAAAAGTTGTATATAACCGCATAAAACATATAATAAGACAGGAAAATAAATACAAAAAATTGTTAGGAGTTACCCCAATATTTGAAGAAGTTATTTTTCGGTACCCAACTTTTCAAAACTCATTTTGAAGTACCCTTAATTTTTGGGTTAGTAATTATTAGGTGTTTTTCGGTCATCAATTTGGCTAAGTAACCAGAATACATTTGTTCTCCCATTTTTTGAAGAAATACCCTTGAAGAAGAAGAAGAATAAGAGTATTTCGGTCACTCAATAAAATTGATGGCTGGAAAAGCACCAAATAATTACTAACCCAAAAATTAAGATACCTCGAAATGAGTTTTGAAAAGTTAGGGTACCGAAAAATAGTTATCCCAAATATCGGGTTACCTCCGACTAATTTTTAAATAGCAAGGGTGACCAAAGTAAATAAAATCCAAGCTAAACAAAACAATATTTAAGATTTATCCTATAAATTTGTCATCCTATTCTTTTGTCAAGTCTCTATGAAAAATCTCCCCGCAATCTCTCGGTCTTCGTGAATGATATCAAGGTTACAACCAATCTTTACTGCCTAATGAGCTTCGTTAACCATTCTATTATATGAGTTTTCCATGTACTTCTCTAATCCCTCTAATCGACTACGATCTTCCACTTATTGTTTCTTCCTTTTATTCTTTGAGATGGTGGTCTTACAAGTTGCTTGTTTAACTAATTGTCATTTGGATTTCACCATAACTTATTGTTTCCTTTTACGTCTAGCTCTGGCCTCATAAGCCACTAGATAGGAGTCCTCAAAATCAAAAGTCAAATTAGGGTCACCAATCACCATCAACTCATAATGCTTCTGGTCACAACTATAAGTGTTAAACAGCTAGGTCATGTAGATTTGGTTAGAATTTAAATAGGTCAAAGTAATCTCAACTTAAACCAACTTATTAAATTTTTTTATCAGCACCTACCTCTTTAATTGAGTCGGTTGAATTTTTCTGATCTAATTCTATTTATTAATTAAATGGGTTGACCTAGATTTGACCCATTAACTTGATTAATTTAAGTGGGTCTAAATTAGGTGTTCATGAATGGTTAACCTATTTAGTCTACTTAAATTAAATCCATAAAATATAAATTATGACAAGATAAAATGTCATCAATGAAGTTTTAATTTTATTTTAAATTCAAACTAGGTGATGGCAATCTACTAGGAACTCGTTATAATTCACTTATCCATCCACTATTTTGATTTTTGGCACTGAATAACTAAAGATGTTGGGGTCTTCCTAAAATAGAGACCAAAATTTTCTTCAACCCAAAAAGCGTCAACATTATTCTTTATTTAATAGGAAGTGATCATGTAAGCATGGTATTAGAATGAACATGTAAGCATGATTAATCTGAGCCTTTAGATGTGCCATTTATGGTAGGGATGAATTCATCGTTTTCTCTTTTTTTTTTTTATAACCCCTCCTCATGTGACATTTAATTGTAAATCGAAAATTTTATTTTTTAAAAAATGAGAATGCTATCACGACAATTGGAAAGGCAAGATTGATGGGATTTACTATCCCAAAATAATTGTCCAAGCTGTGATTTGGAATGTGCGATTGATCAGAGTTGAGCCAGGGGCTATGGGTGTGTAATATACCAAATGGATTTGCAGGCGTGAGTTCAAGTGACATCTGTTTGATTCAAATCAAGTTCCTGTGAGTACCGTCTTTTCGAGTCGAGTTAGAGGCACCACACTCTATTTCAATCACATCCATGGATAAGACAGTGGGGCAGGGGCGAAGCCAGGACTTTCACTTAGTCGAGGCCAAATATAAAGATTCTATATCGATATGATTTTCTTATATATAATTATTCCCAAATTTAAAAAATATATAGCATTGCAAAAATAATTTCATAATATCCACAAAACCGATATTTTTATCCCTTAATCTTGTCAACAATTTTCTATCAATAAATAAAAAGCTATTTTAATGATTTGTTTCATATCTCAAAATCATTCTTTATATATAAAATCTAAACTAAATACTAACTATCAAATTAATCATAATTATATTTTGAGATTATGCTAATCAATATTATAATAATTGACAAGCCTAACAAATTTTGAAAGAGATATGATATATGAGAAATATTTAAATTAATAATTAAATCGTCTTTTCTTATAAGGATTTCTTTCATGTTATGCAAATTGAGGCCCTTTTTTTTTGGTACAGAAAATGTGTAGGTAAAGTAAGGTTTTAGATAAAATTAGACAAGAAAATGTAAGTAAAATAGTGGAGGTAGATAAATGCTACCTCATCTATTTCTTTTTCATTTTTAAATAAATTTTGTGGATTGAATAAAAAAATTTTAATATAAATTATCTAAGTAAAACTATGTTCTTTTAGATAGTGAGATAAGGTAAGACAAGGTGAGGTAAAATAAGGTATATAAAAATATACTTACCTTACATAAAAAAACAAAAAAAAACAGGGCAAATTATTGGAGCAAATAATTTCCTACCTTCTCCTTCAATGTAAATGACAATATTAATAACTAGTTTTTTTTTTTGGGAGAACAATATTAATAACTAGAGTTAACAACACATAAAACCGGCCTAGTGCATACCATGGCATACATAAGGCTGCCAACCGCACTAGAATATAGAATGCGAGACATTATCTGAATTTCCTCATCAGATTGGGGACAACAAGCTGCTGAAAGTTTCATATGAGCACCAAAAGGAGTAGATACGGATTTGCAATTGCTCATATTAAATCGAGCTGGGACTTTCTCAAGATACTTCTTTTGAGATAAATAAAGCTTACCCGCCTTTCAGTCTCTCCTAATCTCCATGTCAAGGATATTCTTTGCATCACCAAGATCCTTCATCTCAAATTCACTCTTAAGCTGAGATTTCAATTAGTCAATCAAGGACTTATCCTTGGAATTAATAAGCATATCATCGACATAAAGTAATAAGTAGACAATTGAATCTCCGTACTTTTGAAAGTACGTACACACAACTATCATAATGGCAACGTGTGTATCCATGACCCACCCTAAAAGAATCAAACCTCTTATACCACTGTCGAGGTGCTTGTTTGAGGCCATATAAGGATTTTCTCAAACGACAAACAAAATTCTCCTTACCAAGAACCACAAACCTTCGGGTTGTCTCATGTAAATTTCTTCTTCCAACTCACCATGTAGGAATAGCCGTTTTCACATCCATATTCTCCAATTCCATATCAAATAAAGCAACCAAAGACAAAAGAACTCGAATGGAAGTATGACGCACTACTGGAGAGAACACCTCATTGAAATCAACGCCTTCTTTTTGGTTGTAACCTCGAACCACCAAACGAGCTTTCCATCTTGCATCTTCCACCCTAGGGATTCCTTCTTTCCTTTTATATATCCACTTAGTTGTCAAGGCTCGACGTCCCTTTGGAAGCTCACATAACTCCCAAGTCCCATTCTTGTGTAGGCTCTCCATTTCCTCTTGCATCGCCAAGAGCCAATTAGAAGCATTGGGACAAGATACAGCTTCTGAAAAAGTGGACGACTCAAAATTCTCTAGGATCTCCTCAGCAATAGATAAAACATATGCAATCAACCTGGTCTCATTATTACTAACATATCGAGAAGGTTTTCTGATGGTTCTCCTTAGTCTATCTCTAGCAATAGAATAAGAGTCCTCACATGAGGCTCATTAGGAGTAGCATTGCTAGAATTATGCTCATGATCCTCATCATGCAGATGAGGTGTAGAGAAGCTCGTAGCCTCATCATGAGTATCATTTGTCAAAGTAGAGGCTCCACCTTGAGTATCATTAGATGGTATTTCCAACTCCACCTTCTTGCTAGCATCATGTAAGGAATTTGCATCTTAAGAAGAAACAATAGACTTCTTTCCAAAAAAAAAAACATAACATTCTCATTAAATGTGACATCTCTACTTTGGATGACTTTCTTAGAGTTAGGGCACCACATGCGATAACCTTTAGACTCAAATGCGTATCGAAGAAACATGTTTTTTACTGCCCTAGGTGCCAACTTGCCATCATTAACATGAGCATAAACAATACATCAAAAGGTTCTCAAGATGGAATAGTCAACATGATTACCTGACTATATCTCTTCTAGAATTTTGAAGTCTAGAGATGAGTATGGAGACCAATTGATGAGATAACATGATGTAGAACATGCCTCCGCCCAAAAATCATGACAGTGCCATAAATTAGCATGTGAGAGCATGCAACGAGCCCTCTCCAATATGGTCCAATTGATGCGTTCTGCTACACCATTTTGTTGAGGTTTCCCAACCAATGTTTTATGTATGCCAATACCCTCAACTGCACTGAACTCATTAAAGTCATGTTCACAAAACTCAAGACCATTATCAGTCCTAAGTTTCTTAATTTTTCTTCCAGTTTAATTCTCCATAAGTGCTTTGAATTTCTTGAATGTAGGAAACACTTCATTCTTCTTCCTCAACAAATATACCTAAACTTTTCTAGAAAAGTCATCAACAAAAGTAAGCATATACCGCTTGCCACCAAAAGATACAACTCTAGAAGGATCCCACAAATCAGAGTGTAATCAAGAATACCCTTGGTCCGATGAGTGGCGGAGGAGAAACTTACTCTCTTTTTCTTACTAAACACACAATGATCACAAAATTCAAGCTTGCTCGTACCTTCTTTGCCAAGGAGTCCTCTCTTGCTAAGTATGGTCATACCTCTTTCACTCATGTGGCCCAAACGTGCATGCCACAAACGAGTCTGATCAACATCTGAGGAAGAAGTAACGACGACAGTTGAACCCGTAACCGTAGTTCCATCAAGAATGTATAAGCTACCACGCCTATCACCCTTCATGAGAACCATTGCGCCCTTAGTAACCTTCAAAACTCCACCTTCACCTGTATACTTGCAACCAAGAGACTCAAGAGTACCAAGTGAGATAAGGTTACGTTTAAAATCAGGAATATGACGCACATTAGACAATGTTCTCACAATACCATCATGAGTTTTGATTTTGATGGTACCAATTCCAACGACCTTACACTGAGCATCATTGCCCATTAACACAACACCATGATCAAGGGGTCCATAGGTTGAAAACCAAACCCGATGAGGGCACATATGGTAGGTGCATCCCAAATCCATAACCCATTCATTAATGCATTTAGTATCGGAAGTGGTGACAAGCAAGACGTAACCTTCTGACCTTGAATTAGCAACAGAGGCCTCACCATTAGACATGTTCTTATCTTGTTTCTCCTTTTTCTTCTTCAACTTCCAATAGTTAGCAACTATATGTCCTGGCTTCCTACAATAGTTGCAAGTCATGGTTGACTTACGACCTTTCGACTTTGATCTAGAGGGTTTCCTACTATTCTCACCTCTATTAGAGGTTCGCCCCCTAATGAGCAAGCCTTCTCCTCTATCATTTGCCTTTGAGTTAAGATTAAATTTCTCTTTGGATAACAAATTAGCTTTTACATCCTCAAATGACAATTCATAATTACTATATAGCAAGATCTCCTTAAAATTCCTGTACGACTCTAGCAATGAAACGACTAACATTATGGCCTTATCTTCATCTTCTATTTTCACATCAAGACTCTCTAAATCAACTATGATAGAATTAAAATCATTTAAGTGTTTTTGTATGGGAGAACCTTCGGCCATCTTGCATGAGTAAAGTCTTTCCTTCAAGCGGATCTTGTTGGCAATGCTTTTTGTCATGCAGAGCTCCTCTAAACGGTTCCAAAGATCCACTGGTTTAGTCTTATCAAGTACTTCCCGCAAAACATGGGGCGCCAAACATAGTTGAATAGTGGAGAGAGCCTTGTCCTCAAGATCATGCCAGTCAATTTCTTTTATAGATTCGCGTTTCTTTTTCTTATCTTCCTCCCATTGTTCATCGATCATTGATTCAAGTTTCTTGAGAAAACTGGATAGTGCATTCCATTACTCGTGTTGGATGAGAATCGCTTTCATTTGAACCTTCTTTAGGTTGAAGCTAATCTCTCCATCAAATTTTGGGATATCAACTTTAACGGTTGTAGACATTCTTGAACCGTGGCTCTGATACCAATTGTTATGAAAAATAGTCGGTTCGGATCGAAATACAAACAACCAAGAAAACGATAAATTGATGGAGAATAAAATAACAATAATGAGAGACATCAAATTTACGTGGAAAACCCAAATCGGGAAAAAACCACGGACGGAGAAGAGAAAATCCACTATAAGTGAAAGAGAGTACAATAATCGATCTCAAAGAAATGAGCCCAAAAGAGGTCGACAAGATATTAATACAACACTCAAAAATTAATCTCACAACTCTCAAAATGATAATAATAATGGAGTATGTTAAATAATAAATGGAGATTGAAGTAGAGAGACTTGTATTTTTTGTTGGTGAAATGCTTGAGAACAACAATCCCTTTTATATAGCATGGATGCGTAAGTTTGATAACCTTCAATTCATGAGTGCTACGTTATTAAGAAGTATAACGTAGTAATTAACTCCATGCCTTTTATCACAACACATAAGTTGTCTATAGCATTGGTAAAAACTAATATGCTCGAAAATGGAGTTTGCCCTATGAATTTTCAGCCGCTCCTCAACAGTATTATGCGAAAACTGTTGCTTCTTCCACCATTGCAATTGAAAACTTGAGACCTTCCTACCTAGTTAAACATCATTGGAATCTCATGAAACCTTCCTTGCAAATGTGTCTGCCGAGTGCGGGATTTCTCCTTCCATGATGCTGCCCATATACCCACCCTCCTTTTAATAAGATCTATCACAATTTCTCTGTTTACAAAACCATCTCATTCTTATGCTTCCAAATTGTCCAAATTGTAGCAAATCCAGTGGTAATCCATAATTTCTTTCTGGTTTTTTTGTCCACTTTTACCTCTTCCTCTAGCCATTGCTTGATCGTTCTAGTCATCGACCGACCTCTCCATTCCTAGGTCCTTCATCACTGCTGTCCATGTGTCTGCTGCAAATTCACCCGTCAACAGCACATGGCCTCTCCATTCCCAAGTAATCTTGTTCGATCTGACTTTTTGTCCCACATGAGCTGGAATGTCAAACCAGTCCACCTCCATGTTCCCCCAACATCTTTTGACTACCCACTAATTAAAAACACTATGCTTCTATTCCACAAGCCCTACAACATCTTTTGTCCACTGAGCCTATTCCCCTAACATTCCAAGCACCCATTCTCATTTTAGTGCCCTCTTCTTGTACTCCTCCCTACCCGTCTTCTCTTCTTTTTCCTTCCAGATCCCCCTCTATTTTTCTCCACCTTTTCCTTATAACTTCATGATATATCAATGAGTTTATTAATGATTCTCACGCCAATTTTACTCCCAATAACATTTGCTCTACTAGAAACATTTTTGTCAAAAGCAGCCGAGTCATCAGAGTAAGGAGTTTGTACATCAGATTTTCGGTCTTCCGCCTCTTGAGTGTCGCCATTTATTGCTTTCTTTAAATTTTCACTTTCATCAATGCTAACATAGTATAATTCCCCCACATTAAAGAACTGCTCACAAGCATTGCTTTTATTGTTACTTGAACTTCCACATTCTCCCTCATTTCCAATAATTCCTTCTTGTAACTGCTTGAACTCCTCCCAATTATTGCACCCCATTGATCTCGTAATGTTTTCCTGCAAATTTTCCATTTGTTCTATCAATATTGCCATGTCATTCGCATGCTCATTAATTGGATGTTGTTGTTGACTGACTTGATCATTTCCAATTGTGTTTGTGTTCGGTTGCTTTGACTTCTCATCTAACTTCTGGGTTGTTACTGCACCTCCTTCTAAAGGCTGCTCATCTTCCAAATTTTCAGCTGGTGACTCCATTACTTTTTCATCGTCCTCCTGAGGACCCCTGTTCGGTTGTGTATTTTTGTGGTTTTCAGTAGGGGTTGTCGGTCTCAGGGATGGATGTCTGGATTGTTAGGTTCAATGGCTTGTTAATACTTTCCCAATGCAATAAGCAATAAATCAAGTAAAATAAGCAATTATAACTATTCTAATCATGCATCATATCTAAACTAATCATTAACCAAAAGCAATCAAAACACATTCTAGGAAGCAATAAAGCATGAACAAGGCAATTAACACTAAAATCTAACAAATAACTTGAATATCAAAGCAAATGAAAACTAGAGATTATACCTTTGATGAACTAATCTTCACTTGAATCTTTAACTCAAACTCTCCCCCGAACAATTAAGAAAGTGTGATTTGGATTACTAAGGATCCTCAAATTCCCACTTTAGAGTGAAATTTGTGACCTTTAATCCTCCTCATCACTAAAAGTTGGATTTGGTAATTTTGTGGCTAATCTAGAACAATCAAAGTAAGAAAGACTAATTGAAAGCATTAAAGAAACAAGAGACAATGAATAAAACCTGGAAATTGTATTGATTGAAGTTGATTACAAAAGACTTGAAGAACAAGCTTAAGGAAAACCTAGGAGAGAGAAAATGGAAATCAACTTGAAAACATGAAAAGCTAATTAATAACAACTTAGAACTAGGTTAAAAGACTACTTGCTAGCTAAATTCGCAGCTGGGAGTATATATAATAGGCCCAATTTGTTACACAAAACGCATCACTTTAGCCCTCAACTAATCGTAGAAAAACAGGGTGACTCGAGCGAGTCACCCCCTGACTCGGGCGAGTCAGGCTTCTGGTCCTTTGGAGTTCTTCATTTTGGCTGGATTTCTTCAGCTGACAAGAGGGTGACTCGACCGCGCCGAGGGTCGACTCGGGCGAGTCGGCCTTCTGTCCCTCTCCTGTACTTAGTCAATTTTTCTGAATTTTGTTGGCAGCCTCCAGAGGCTCGACTCGACCGCACCGAGGGTCGACTCGGGCGAGTCGGCCTTCTGGTCCCACTCTTCCTTAGCTGATTTGAGGGTGATAGTCCCCACTTCTTCAAAGCTCTCAATTGGCTGCTTCCACTTCTTCTCTTCTTGATGCATTTTGCTCCATATTAGGCTCCTTATCGGCTCAACCTCCCGAATTCCTATAAAACTAGAAAATTCTTATAACTAACATATTATAAAGGGTTAAAACATGCAAAAACTTCCTAATCAAGAGAAGTATTCGGCTCAAAATGAGACCGAACAACCCCTATTACTAAGCAATTCTGGTGAATGGGTTGAATGCTCTAATGATTGCTCATCATTTGTGTCGTTGACGCCTTTTGGTTGGACCCTGCTAACAAGATGAACGTATGAGTCGACCTCCTTCACAGTAACTCTGACGAACAGTCTCCCTGTAACACCTCGGATATATGGTTAAATGTGGCTTAAAAAGGATTGCAATGACTACTTATATCACCAAGGTGCACCTTCTTTTATGGTAGTTTATGGGAACTCCTCAATTAAGCGTGCTTGGCTGGTAGTCTCAGGATGGGTGACCTCTTGGGAAGTCCTCATAGGCAGCGTGTGAGCGGGGACGAAGCACGCTGGAAAGACTCGTGGTAATTGTGGGGCCAGTCAACGATCTTTGAAGTAGTTATCGGTAATGTCCACGGCCCGGGAGGGGCCGGGGCGTTACAGATGGTATTAGAGCCGATCCGCGACTGTGAGTTGCGCCAGTGGACGGGAGATCCACGGGCAGTCACCTAGGCGGACAAAGATTCTGGAGTGGATTGTGGCACAACGAGGACGTTGTGCGCTTAAGTGGGGGTGATTGTAACACCCCAGATATATGGTTAAATGTGGCTTGAAAAGGATTGCAATGACTACTTATATCACCAAGGTGCACCTTCTTTTATGGTAGCTTATCTATTGAGAACTCCTCAGTTAAGCATGCTTGGCTGGGAGTAGTCTCAGGATGGGTGACCTCCTGGGAAGTCCTCTTAGGCAGCGTGTGAGCGAGGACAAAGCACGCTAAAAAGACTCGTGGTGATTTGTGGGGCCAGTCAACGATCCTTGAAGTAGTTATCGGTAATGTCCGCGGCCCGGGAGGGGCCGAGGCGTTACACTCCCAATGTCAACAACACTTGCCCTTCAATTCTTCTGAACTCCTTGGTTATCAGTTATCACCTGAACTCTCATATTCTTAAAGTGTACTGTAGATGCTGTATTTTGACCCAGGCTTATTATCCTTCCCTAGCTTTGAACGCACTTCTGGAAGTTATCCGTTTCCACCCATGTGGTGGAATTCCATGCACATCTAGCCACACTCTTCTATCCTCGCAAACCTCATATTTCGATCATTTTCTAATATCTAAAAGCCACACATCTAGCTCCAAGGGTTTTTTTTTTTTTTTCAGAACCTCCTCCAGAATCTCTTGATTCGGAACTGTAATGATGAATTTGACACTACTCAGAGTTGTTATCTTTGACACTGGTGCAAAGTGGCTAATGATATTTGATGTCATTGTTGCAAAGTCCCTAGGTTGAGGGGAAGTGTATACTAGGCTTCTGCTAAGCCATTCCTCCATATCCTCATTTATCTCTCCTTCTACTCTACTCATGACTTCCTCCCGATTGTGTTGATTCCCTGGTTCTTGTGACCGTTGTTCTGTCTTTTCCTTCCTCACCCACATTCTCTTCCCCTGTCCTTGCTTCATTGTCTTCTTCTCTTCCTAGAGCGTTTCCCGTCGCGTGGTGGAGTGATGATGAAATAGCTTGAGTTGTTGATGTTGAGGAGATGAGAGAAAACCTCTTGAAAACCCATGAACAATAGAATAGAGAGAGAAAGATGCAACACTCAATCATCCATACTTGAACATCTCAATATTAGCCTTGAACTTGAATAATAATCAAAATCAACCAAGAACATAGACCTTGAATACCAAAGGGATTGGATATGATTTTGGATAAAGGATAATCCACCACCAAAACCTAACACCCCACCATGACCATCATAAAGGAAACATCCACCAAATGATCAATAAAGGAATGACTTGCTAACACCACCATTAACAAATGGATGAAGTAAGAACAAGATTTTTTAGAGAAAAGGGAGAAAACCCTAACAATGCATTAGCATATCATTCATAAACATAAGCTGCCTAGAAAAGGGTGCTAAACATGGTATTTATACTAAACAGAAAATTAGGTTAAAAACTCAGCAAAATAAAACAGCAAGCGCATGTCGCAGGGGGGTCGCGGGCGCGACACGGACGGTCGTGGGCTTCTGTCCACCACAATCTGTCACTGGCCGACGTGGGTCGCGAGCGTGACAAGAAGACTCGCGGGCACGACGCGGACGGTGGCGGGCACGACAGGGGGTGTCGCGGGTGCGATAACCATCTGCCCCAAGTCTTCCTAGGCCGGCTGCCGAACGTCGCGGGTGCTACCGGGAGGGTCACAGGCGCGACGACGACTGCACCGAACAAAGCGCGGGGGCGACGGCACGACCGGGCGTGACTGCTTTGTCGGCCCGGCGACTCTAAGCCCGATCCTTCGATGTTTCTTGTCCCGAGACGGGCCGGTATGACCCCGAGTGCTATGGGGTTGGTGGGGAAGATCCCGAGCCTCTCCAAGCTCCACCGTCCGACGACTCGCCTTAACCATGATAACCTGATACTCATCAACCCACCTTTTGAGAAGGTGTATCAGTTCTTGAAAAGGCCCGGGTGAGCGAGTTTAGTGTGGAAAGGTCGGGTCGGGATTCCTTCCTTCTTGTCATCATCTACGAGCCTAGCTTTGGTAGCTCGGACCCGAACCCGACACGGTTCATACTCCCCCTCTTGAAAAAGATTTGCCCTCAACTCTTGTGTGTTAAAACCGAAACATTCTTCCTCGATTGGCTCCATAGAAATTCGAGCATCTCGATCACCACAAATCATTGTGTCGGACATTCAATAAGTTTCAAAGCCCACAATGTATCCATCGTCCAAATGTAATAAAGTGAAAGGAGGCTTGTTTTGTGTAGGTGAGGGTTTAAGGGACGTAAGAGGAAATTTACGTGGAGCTTGGGAACTTTCAACCTCACTAGGCTCGCTACAAGGCAAGGACAAAGCAAGAGGCAGCTCGTCCTCACCAAGAGCACACTCGTCCCGTGTTTCGTTCATCTGAGAAGGTTCCTCAACTCACTACTTATCCCGACTTTTGAAGTTTCGGTTTCTCGGGGAGAAATGGGAAGTAGTTTGATCTTCTTGCCTTTATGGGTGAATGTGTAAGTGTTGTCCAATCCATTGTGCACCGTTTGCTTGTCGTATTTTCATGGGCGACCCAATAAAATGTGACAAGCGCTCATAGGAACAACATCACAAACAAGGGAATCATCGTAGTTAGATCTAAAAGAAAAATTCACTAAGACTTGCTTAGTTACCTTGACGCCGTTGTGATTGTTGAGCCAATGGAGTGAATAAAGTCGAGGGTGCGGTAGTAGAGGCAAGCCAAGCTTCTCGACCATAGTTGTAGATGCGACGTTCGTACAACTTCCTCCTTCAATGACAAGAGTACAAACTTTTCAACCCACGAAGCACCGCGTTTGGAACAACATTTCCCTTTGAGCCTTGTCGAAAGGAGTCTCATGAGTAAGCAAATCTCTCCTCAAAACAAATGTGCTTCTACATACGCGCTGGGGGGGTACGGGGGCGGCGTTCTCCTCCTCACTAGTAACCGCATCTTCAACCACCACTTTGGAGTCATCTTGAGCCTTTTGAACCTCTTCATCAATATCTTGTACTTCTTGTAGGGTCAAAGTACGTCGGTTTGGACAATCGGCTTGAAAATGGCCATAACCATGACACTTAAAACACTTCCGGCCTTCCATTCGTCGAGGAGGTTTCGTTGGAGTCACCGTAACAAGTCTTTCCTTTGTCAATGCTTGGTACAGGTGTGGGCTTGGGTATCTTGCTAGACTTTGGAGTGTTTGAATCCCGGGGGGGGGGGGGGGTCGGCTAGAAGGTGAGTAAACGGGCCTAGACAAGGGTTTGGTGTCGGACCTTTCCTTTCTTCTTCGCGCAACTCGGAGAGCCAAACTGCACAAATCATCCATCGAATAGTAGGGTTGAACCTCAACCTTCTTGGCAACAGCAGGATCTAACCCATTCAAGAATCGCATCATCATTTGTTCTTCCGGCTCTTGGAGGCCAATTTTAATGAGATGTTCGAATCCGAGACGTCATCACTGACGGATCGCGTGCCCTGGGTGAGAGCATAGAGTTTCCTCAAAACGTCTTGTTTGTAGGTGTTAGGCAAGAAACGATGATTCATCACTTGCATGAGCCGTGTCCAAGTAGAAATCCTTGCTTTTCCTTCACGAACCCATTGTGCCTTCATATTCTCAAACCAAAGCGAGGTGGCTTTGGTGAGTTTCAAGCTCGCGACCTTATAAGCCTTCTCATCATCATATTTCTTGGTCTCAAAGATCCTATCCATTAATTGAACCCATTCGAGGTAGTCGTCAAGGTCACTAGAACCATTGAACTTCGAAATTTCGATCTTAACATCTTGGAAGTTGTCATGAGGGGGTCGATCATGCACTTCCCGACAAAATCGACGTCAAGGGGAGCCTCTAGCATCGTCACTCGACTCAAAGTTGGGAGGAGGGCGGATAGGGCTCAATGCACGCCTCGGTCGTTCAACTCGGGGTGGACGTAGACGTTCTGGGGCGAGGTTGTCCAACCATGCCATAATGGCATTAAGGGTGCGCTCAAAGGTGGAGAATCGTTCGTCATGGATGGCGAGTCGGCTCTCGATAGCCCGAAGTTGAGGGCTACTCCAGGGGCTTGGTTCCTCTCAATCAGAATTAACTTGTTGATCCATATCGAGGGAAGGGTAAATGACGATATGTGTTTGGGATATTTTGTGGAGTTTGGGGTTTTGTAGTAGTTGGCTTGTGTTTGGCTAAGAGTTCTTTGTGTGTTTCTCACTTAGACATTTCATCGAACACCTTGCGGGCACAAATTTCCAACTTCACCTCAAAGCTCCAATATGCATCAAAATCAACAAACACAATAGCAATAACAACTTCTCCAACACACTTGGAGGCACAAGGGATGGGGAACACCAATATTCAATCAAATCCAACAAAAACCAACTCTACTAGTAATGAACAATTGAGAAATGAACAAAAACTAAAGCTAATGCAAACCTTGAGCTCTGATACCAAATGGAGCGTTTCCCGTCGCGTGGTGGAGTGATGATGAAATAGCTTGAGTTGTTGATGTTGAGGAGATGAGAGAAAACCTCTTGAAAACCCATGAACAATAAAATAAGAGAGAAAGATGCAACACTCAATCATCCATACTTGAACATCTCAATATTAGCCTTGAACTTGAATAATAATCAAAATCAACCAAGAACATAAACCTTGAACACCAAAGGGATAGGATATGATTTTGGATAAAGGATAATCCACCACCAAAACCTAACACCCCACCATGCCTATCATAAAGGAAACATCCACCAAATGATCAATAAAGGAATGACTTGCTAACACCACCATTAACAAATGGATAAAGTAAGAACAAGATTTTTGAGAGAAAATGGAGAAAACCCTAACAATGCATTAGCATATCATTCATAAACATAAGCTGCCTAGAAAAGGGTGCTAAACATGGTATTTATAATAAACAACAAATTACAAAAAATTACTTAGGGGTACCCTAACTTTTGGCGAAATGGTTTTCTAGTACCCCAACTTTTAAAAACTAATTTTAAGGTACCCTAACTTTTAGAAATAGAAATAATTAGGTGAATTTTCGGCAAATTATTTGAATTCAACGGTGAGTTTTAGGCGGGAAATTGATTAAGTGTTTTTGTGGATGAAAATGCCCTTTGTTTTCGTGGACGAAAATGATTTGAATCAATCGGAGTTTCGCCGGAAATTCACCTAGTAATTTCTAATCCTAAAAGTTAGGGTACCCCAAAATTAGTTTTGAAAAGTTAGAGTACCAAAAAATTGTTTCTTCAAAAGTTAGGGTACCTCTAAGTAATTTTTTGAACAAAAAATTAGGTTAAAAACTCAGCAAAATAAAACAGCACGCGTGTGTTGCAGGGGGGGTCGCAGGCGCGACGGGCTTCTGTCTGCCACAATCTATCGCTGGCCGACGTGGGTCGCGGGTGTGACAAGAAGACTCACGGGCGTGACGCGGACGGTCGCGGGCGCGACAGGGGGTGTCGCGGGTGCGACAACCATCTGCCCCAAGTCTTCCTAGGTCGGCTGCCGAACGTCGCGAGTGCTACCGGGAGGGTCGCGGGCGCGACGACCAGACCCAGAACAAAGGTGCGGGGGTGACGGCGCTGACTCGAGCGTGACTGCCTGCTGTCAGCCGTCGCTAGTTCCTCCATGACTTCAACGATTCTATGATCATTCCCGAGCCCCGATCCTTCAATGTTTCTTGTCCCGAGATGGGCCGGTATGACCCCCGAGTGCTATGGGGTTGGTGGGGAAGATCCCGAGCCTCTCCAAGCTCCATCGTCCGACGACTCGCCTTAACCATGATAACCCGATACTCATCAAACCACCCTTTGAGAAGGTGCATCGGTTCTTGAAAAGGCCCGGGTGAGCGAGTTTAGTGTTGAAAGGTTGGGTCTGGATTCCTTCTTTCTTCTCATCATCTACGAGCCCGGCTTTGGTAGCTCGGACCCGAACCCGACACGGTTCACTTCCTTTCCTGCTGGACTATAACTTTGTAGCCTTTTACCAACCTTCCATTCATTCTTCGTATTGTTTCGGTTGTGAACTCTTATCCCAGAAATATAAGAACCCAAACCTACTCTTTATATTCCTCTTCCATGGCAGGAATTCTTATAAGTAAAAAAAATTGTAAAACAAATGGGAAAAAAAAATAGAAAATCAATGCAAAAAAGTATAGTATTGCTACTACTTACCAATTCCAACACTTTAACCTCGGCTAACCAATAATAGATATTTTCCAACTACACTATCACATAAGCAATATACTATTTTCTCTTTAATGACATACACTTTTTTCTGCTGCGCATTTGGGGGGGGGGGGGGAGGGGTTGTCAAGGCCCTCACCAACCCCCTCTTAGCTTTGCACTTGTCGTGTGCACACGTGTTGCTAGTGATAAACCAATTTGATGAGATACCACCGAGCCTAGTAGTTTAACTGTGGACAAAGAAGGCAGCGAAGCACCAAACTTTTAGGTTCACAAGAATATAAAAGATGGATATGATAAGTTGTCAAGAAGTGCTTGATATTTGAGTCTTGGAGTGGGTTTTACAAATACATGCACTTAGCCGACCATGATGAGGTAAAGTTGGAGACAATCATTGAATATTCTGTCAGCCTAATTAAAAAACTTGAGGACATGACCGTTAATGAGTCATCTAGGACTGAGTTGTCCTATTTTTATACATATTTTGGCACCCCTGTGCCAAAGTAGGCAGTAGTTCACACACCCTTCCCCCCAACGTTGTGACAAAAAAGGGAGGGAAGAGGACCAAGACTAGTGGAGATCGCTTTTGAGCAGAAAACTAGTGCCCATAGGTATAAGTGTTACGAGAAAGTAGCAACACACAATCGTTAGAATGTTATCCCTGATATTTTCTCCAGGATTTACTTTTGTATTGATTTTATTTCTTTTTATGTTAGTCATGTGATGTTCGAAATAATTGGTGACACACTTTATGGATTTTTACGATTGTTTTGAGATGTTAAATCACATTGTCATTTGATTTATTTGCGATCTATCCACGTTTATATGTTTTTAATTGTCTCTCAAATGTCAACCTATGTGGCTCCAACTATGGTGGTTGATGTTCTTATTAAAGAGATAAACCAATACATCACAGGGACATCACTATTGAAATCGGGGGAGGGGGGATCATACATTGCAGTTTGGGGTAGTAAGAACATTTTCATGCACAACATCTAGAATTCATAGGAAAACAATGCATTCGTTTTATTGACATGGGTGAGAAAATGTAAATGTGTACATCAACATAGAAGAACCTTACCATCAAG
This sequence comes from Portulaca oleracea, assembly GCA_029582165.1. NCBI lineage: Eukaryota > Viridiplantae > Streptophyta > Magnoliopsida > Caryophyllales > Portulacaceae > Portulaca > Portulaca oleracea. Next base: position 20,921,631 of record CM055890.1, read on the forward strand.
AACAAGATCATTCCCTCAAAGTCTTGCTATGGGTTTGCTAATTTCTTCTTGCACACATCGATCAAATGGTATATAGTGTACTTACACTTATTGTAATTCTTAATTCACTCAACATGCTTGACATTCTTCACAAATATGGGGAAGCAATGTCGTTATTGGTTACCATAGAAGAACATGAAAACAATGAACAATATGAAGTGCCTCCTAAATTTCTCGCCCACTTTCTTGAACTTAAAATGAAATAAGGTATGTTGACACTAGTAGCGTACCTTCCTCCATTCCTAGACAGGGACATCAACAATTATATGACTATTCTCAGAGTGAAAGTAGCCACGTTGATAGAGCACTTTAGCGAGTTTAGCATACCACTAGCGCGAGGCCTGTTTGAGCCCATATAGAGATTTTTTCAATTTACAAACTACATGAGGGACAACAGAATAGAGGCCAGGAGGAAGCCTCATGTATATATCTTCATGGAGATCCCCATGAAGAAAAGTGTTGTTGACATCTAATTAATGTAAAAGCCAACCCTTTTTTACAGCAACGACTATGAGTGTGCGAATGATGGTCATTTTGATCGCTGGGGAGAAAGTGTCTGTATAATTGACTCCTTCCTTCTGAGTGAAGCCTTTGACAACCAACCGTGCTTTCAACCTTTCAATGGAGCCATCAGATTTGTGTTTCACCTTATATACCCACTTGCACCCAATGGCTTTCTTGTCTTCGGGAAGGGAAACAATGTCTCAAGTGTCATTATCAAGGAGAGCCTGAAAATCCTTGTCAATGGCATCTTGCCAGCCGGGGTGAGAAGCAGCTTCATCATAGGTAGAGAGCTCATGATGGTCTAGATAAGAGAGAAGAGTTTGGCTAGCAGAAGATAAGACTTGAGGGGATATAATGGGAGGTTAGAGGGTGAGGTTGGTAGAGGTGTTAAGGCAGAAAGTTGTATTTGTTGTGGAACATTGGTAATCATGGAGATATGATGGTGTTTCGTGAGTACGAGTAGATCTTCTAAGAGAAGGTTGGGTTGGAAGAGATGGGACAGTAGGTGTTGTAAGAGGGAGATTGTTGTGAGTAGGGTGAGATGGAGGGATATCATCATGAAATGGTTAGTTGGGGGTTGGAATAAAAGGTTGATTGGCTTTGGGGAGAGCAAAGGGAAAAATGGACTCATGAAATATAACATCCCTGAATATAATGAGCTTTTGGTCTATTAGTGGTCATGACTTTATAAGCTTTTTTACCCATAGGATATCCAAGAAAAATACATGGAGTAGCCCGGGGTTGGAAATTGGACCTTCCAAGTTGGGATGTTGATACATAACATAAACAGTTGAAGGTTTTCAAGTGAGAGTAACTTGGAACAGTGCCATGAAGGAGTTCAAAAGGAGTTTTGTGATGTAGGATGGCAGATGGTAGCCTATTTATTAGATAGGCTGCAGTGAAAACACAATCACCCCAATATTTCTCAGGAAGGTGAGATTAAAATAACAAAGCTCTACTTATCTCTAATAAGTGTCGATGTTTCCTTTCAACAACTCCATTCTGTCGTGGGGTGTAGGAACAACAGGTTTGATGACTAATCCCAGTGTTAGAGAAGTATTTAATGGCATCATGACTAAACCCAAGCTCAAGGGCATTGTCACTTCTCAGTACTTTGATCCTGCTTTTGAACTGACTAAAGGCCATGTTGATGAAGGACTTAAGTAACCCAAAGGCTTTAGCCTTGGTTACCATCAGATGTACCCAAGTACTTCTACTATAGTCATCAACTATAGTTAGAAAATATTAGTTGCCTGTGTGAGTTTTAGTATGGTAGGGACCCCAAGTATCTATGTGGAGCAATTCAAAGGGTGTAGTGGTCGAAATAGAGCTGTGGGGAAATGATAGTCTATGTTGCTTGGCTTTGGGGCAAACATCACATCATAATAAATTAGTAGAAGTAGAATGAGTGCAATTGCTAATAAAAGGAATATGCTTCATTGATGTAAAAGAGACACGACCCAGTCTTCTATGCCGCAGATCACAAGTATTACAACTTGATTTAGATGAGAAAGAAAAAGACATCATGTCAGGCTCTATGTCTGTACAACAAACTTTATTGCAAGCACTATCAAATATCCTATTATCTCCAGGAAAGAGGCTATTGCCCAAGTCCCTGAAAACTTTATCTCCAAGAGAAACTTCATGGTTATATGCTGCCCCATTCAGAGTGTACAATCCATGACTTGTTTTAACAAGAACCAAAGGCCTCTTCATGGAAGGGCCCTACAAGAGGCAATGATGTAGAGTGAAGATGACATAACACTAAAGTTGATCACTAAGTCTCTTTACTGACAATAAATTGAAGGTAAAATGGGGGACCGAAAGCACATTATGTAACCTCAAAGATTTCCCAAGTTTCAATTCATCGCACTTAGTGACCCCACCATTTGGTAAAGTCAGTGAGATGGGAGTAGCTGAGGCTCTGACGTTATCAAGATATTTTGCATCAGAAACCATGTGGTCACTTACACCAGGGTCAATCACCCATATATTGTCATTCAAGCTAGATACACAATATATAGATGTGCTAGAAAAGAGGGGTTGAGAGCCAAAAATAATACCCGCCATAAGAGCAATAGATGATATATCAGTTGTTAGAGGATGTGAAGTGGAGTTTGCTTGTAGCTTACTAAGAAACTCAAGCATTTTTTGAGATTGTTCTAGATTTAAACCTGGGAGCAATATAGGTTGAACCTTCTAACCAGAGGTGTTAGCATGTTTGTCGTCCATCCCTCAAGCAGCATTAGCAAACTTTGGCTTAGGTTTGTATGGAGGTTTGGCTAGATAACCATGCAGCTTGTAGCACCTATCAATGGTATGGCCATTCTTTTTGCCAAAATCACAGAATGGTCTGGGTTTCTTGACTTCTTGAGGACGAGTTGGGGGTTGGTTGTAAGCTTGATTTTGCTTCAGAATAAAGGATTGAAAAGAGGCACTCTCAGTAAAAAAAATTGATGTTGTTTGTCACTTGTCTTTGTCTCTCTTCTTGAAGTAGAAGATAATACACTTGCCCCAAAGAAGGCAAAGGTGACATAAGCAAAAGATTTCCCCAAAGAGCAGTGTAACTTTCATCCAAGCCCATGAGAAGCTGGATGACTTTTTGTTCTTCAGCATAAACATGGCGAGCTTGATTTATTTTGACATCACATGTACATTTCCCACAGCCATAATGAGGTAACCCCCTACTATAGAAAAATCATCCCAAATTTTATTTGTTTTGTTGAAGAAAGCAGCTATGTCAAGGCGTCCTTGAGAAAGACTAGAAATACTCTGCTGAACTTGAAAGAGTCTCACCTTGTTTGTCTGACCATAATGTTCGACCATCTCCTTCCACATTTGAGCTGCAATCTGGCAATTCAAGAAACTTTCTCAAATGTCTTTCTGTACTGAATTGAGAAGCCATGACAACACCAAATCATCGAATCTTTGCCAAGCTCCGGACAAAATCGCATCATTTGGTTTTGTATAGTTTTCATCAAGAAATGGTGACTTGTTCTTCCCTGATAGTGCAATGAGCACTCCTCGTTTCCACTGCTCAAATTCTTCTCCATTAAAAGCTTATCCAACAAGCATCTAACCCGAATGATCAGAGGGATGGATGTAAAGAGGGTCTGAGGGATTGATTGCATCGTTTCTTCCAGCCACTGCCATTGCATAAGAGGTCATAAAGGATAACAAAAGAAGAAGAACAAGGAAAAATTGATCAAAAAATTATCAAAAAGGAATGAAGATCATGAGATCAAGCAGCGGAAAAAAAAAATGAAAACAAGTATGCTCTGATACCATGTTAGCATTCAGAGAACAAAAAGAAAACAGAGACCTAGAGAGAGAACATTAGAAGTGATCTTTTTATTGATTCATTCCATAGCATCCAGTACACCAGTATTGATGGATATATGTACAAGATGAAGGGGAGAGGGAGAGAGCCATAACAACCAGGGAAGTTGTTACAACCAAACTAACAAACCAGAGGTGGTTAGTTAGTAACAACTGAGTCTAACAATTACCCAACCCCTTTTTCCCCTTCCCAACTTCCCATTTTACCTCAAATACCTCAACGCTCTTACCATTTCCCATCATCACATTGCCCAAGAAATTAAGAGGTAGACAAATAAAGAGTCCGCAAAGACAAAGTGAGCCATTATGAGGCTGTGCCTGGGCGGGTTCTGAGGGGGGGAAAAACCCAAGTTTGTTATAGCAAAATGCAAAAATCGGTCCAATTGCGGCTCACCTGATTCATTGGGGTTGACCAAGTCAAGCGGTTTTTGGCGGTCAAACCAGACAGATGGGTTGACCGAAGAACCGAACCAGTTAGGCTCCTGGTTCATGATTGAATCGGTTGAACCGACTTATCCAGTCCGGTTTTAATAACACAGAAATGAAAGGGGAAAGGGAGACAAGTGTCATGTGACAGAGGAAGTAAGAAATTGATTAGGGTTTTGTAGATATGGGAATAAATGTAAGGCAAATCCTAGTAAGCCTAAAGTTTTTCATTGGTCATCATAACTTCCCTAGTTGAGTGGGTTTCAGTAGGGCATCCCAATTTAGAAACTTAAGCCTATCACTTCCGATGGTGATCTGTTCTTGACAACATTCTCTTACACAACATTGTTTGGGGTAATATAATGTAATGAATGAGGTATAATGCCATCGACATAGTGTAATTAATTATGCAATGGAATGAAAAAGTGATTTCATAATTAAGTTTGCTTATCAAACATAGATAATGTAATCACAAATGAAATAAATGGCCATATTAATTTTACAAGTGACTGAGTGTGAATGAGTAAGCAAATAACACATATTTGAGAGAGAACTGGATGCAATTGTAAATGGAAGATAGAGAAACATGCATGCAAGAGAGATAAATAGAAAAAGGAGAGCGATTGTTGAATGAAGAAATGAGTGCATATTAATTTTACGGACTCTATTAATGTTGTTTTGGATAGCAAAAAGCATGCAAGTAGGTTGTCTTATAAGGATACTCTCTTGAGTGATTCCAAAATCAAGCGGTCAGCTATTAGGGATCTGGAGGTCGACTCTGACAGTGATCGTACTCATAGCAACCCGATTGATTCCTTTGATGGTGTGGCTGAGCATGACATAATTGCAGATCTTGAAGAATCCATTCTTGAGGCTTCAAAGGGGAAAGACAGGAGTAAGAGAAAATTGAACATGTTGATGAAATCTAAGTGGCAGCTTGTTAGAGATGCAACTTGTAGAATTGCTCGTCGACAAAAGGGTGTTCAGAAGGTTAGGATGAATATACGAGCGAACCTGTCAGAAAATGACTGTCTTGATGACATTGAAGCTGAGATTGAACGAAGGAAGGTGATTATTGGCGATATTATTGGTGTGCGAGTCCTTGATGACCCAAGAAGCTAATTTCATTGATCTTGCTTCTTATTTGCGATGTAATGATTTGTTTGGCTGTAGTGCTTGAAAAAATTCTTGCTGTGTTATTTTATTTAGCAGTTTGGTTGTAACTTTTTTCTTTTGATGATGGTTGCTAGCTGTTTTGTGCACAAGTGACCGTATTTCATGAACTTTTAGTCTTTTGGCTATTAATAATCGAAAAAAAAAGAAATAAAAGCATATAGAAAGAAAAGGAAAAATAATGGGACTATTTGAGTAAGAAAGTGTGGCTGTGCTAGAGAGAGAATGTGAAAGTCAACAGGAAAAGGAAACCGGCTTGAGCAATATTGATGTGCAATGATAATGGTAATTGTTATATTTTAGGGGAACAATCACAATGACCGTAGCAAATGTGCCCCTTATTACTTCATTCAATCTTTTTTTTTTTTTTTTTTGTCAAATCATCTAACTTTTAAAATTCCAATAACCATAATATAAATTCTATCTTTAATAAATAAATTTTTTAAACTCAATCCAAGAATATTTTTGACAATTTGTAAATTTTTCACTCAATTCCCTATATTCATAGATTTTTGTAAAGGTAGTTGTGGGGATAACTATTTAGGATACAAGGGAATTTGACATGTTAACATAGTGATACAAAAAAGTTTGTAACTGAATACCATTACATGAATCTAAATGTCATACAAAATTCATGTCGAGCGAGTGCGCAATTATCACTACCAGATCATTGAAATTACAGCATCGTAGACATAGGAAGCCAGCCAACTCAGCTAAGTATTCACAACAGGCACAAGTCGCACCCAAATCGGTTCCAAACTCCCCCACAGCATAACAGGACTAACAGTCATAATGAGTTAGGCAAACTCTTCACAAGCCTAGGCTTGACCATGTTATTACAGCTAGCAACTTAGGGCGGCAATGTCTCTACAGGCTTTCTTTCAGCCATTGCCTTCTCTGCCGTCAATTTCTCAGGTATAAAATCTACAATTAAAGGCAAACAAGATATAACCATTTTAAGAATACAGAGAATTTTTGAGACATAAGCCAATCTGAATGCATGGTTGTGAAATTGTCAAAGAATGAGAGTTCTGAATACCTGAAAGAAAGTCGAATCTCTTCTCTTGACTGACAGCTGTGGCTGAACAAAACAGAAAGATCTATAAGACCTTGTGGATAAAATAAAATTCTGTGTGTGTCTAATTAATTAGTATCAACACACAGGAAACATTAAGGTAGGGATGCTTTATACTCTATCCAAGAAGACACTTTACATTCTTTCAACAAAAGGCACAGTCAAGACAAAAGGCAAGCACAATGGAAATCGTTAAGCTGCACCAGAGATCTGAAGGATGCCACAGGGAGGAGAAAGCATACTGCCTCTGACATGGTAACGTCAAGAGAAGCATCAACAGAAGACATTCTTCGGGAATAGAACTGCTTTTGTATCACAAACCTTGTGATAAAGTAGGTTGTTTGTGTTATATCCCATAAGAATAAGACGCACCCCTACTCTATATGGAATTATTTCTAATACTCCCATGTCAATTCCTTGAATATAAAAATATATACAATCAACTTACTTTCCATCATGACCAAAAGCAAAATATGCCTTTCAATCAAAAGCCCATACCTGACCAAAAGGTTCAAACCAAACTAGTATCTTTGTTCAAATATCACTACTGAGCAATGTGTAGAAACACAACTAAATGCCTAGGTTCAGCACATATCAAATAATGAAAAGTTGAAAATGGCACTGAAACAACTCCACAAGGATATTTTGTAATGAGCGTGAAAGAATCAACAAGCCAATAGAGGAAGTGATTCAAGTTCAGCGAACTCTGTTGCAGTGGCCTAGGAAGAACCTTGTAACCTTTTCTGGAAGGTCATTTTAGGAAGGAGTATAATCAAGCTCTTTGTCTATGTCAGTCAGATCAGTGAGACAGCAAACCAAGAACCAATGGTTGGATGAGAAAGATATCTGTACATATTATCTCTGTGGTAAACTGACTGTTCGGTCTCATTTCGAGCCGAATTGATACCTTTAATAAGGTGTTTTGAGTGCTTTAGCCCTTAACTTATAAGTTAATTATGATGATTTTGTACTTTTGTAGGTTGATCGAAGAGTAGAAGGAAAAGAAGGCCAAAAAGCAGAAAAAGTCCAAAGTCCAACTGATCGCGCCCGCTACCCTCAATGGTAGCGCCCGCGACCATGGCAGCAGTAAAAATTGAGAAAAATGCCGAGAGAGGTCACGGTCGTTACCCCTAAGGGTAGTGCCCGCGAACAAACTCGGGAAAACAACGATGCAGTTCCGCCAAGAAGGTCACGCCCGCGACCAACTAAAATCCGGAGAAAAAAGAAGAAAATGCCGAGAGAGTTCACGGTTGTTACCCTTGAGGGTAGCGCCCGCGACGCCCTAGGGTAATGCTCGTGACCACGCTCGGCAAATCAGCAAAAAAAAAATGTCCGCCTGGATTGTAGCGCCCGCGACGCCAACTAGTAGCGCCCACGACGAACCTGATGACGCGAAAAATAAAAGAGGCGGCTGGATTAGGGTTTTGTGATTTTATTATTATTTCTTTTCCTAAGGTTTTCTTTATAAAAACGAAGATACATTGTTATCAGTTATTATTAGTTTTAGATTAGACTTAGTTTTAGCATTAGCTTTTCCTTCTTAGATTTAGTTTTAGCTTTGTTTGCTTCCTTTTGTAATTTACGCTTTCAAGTTGCAATTCAATCCAAGCTTTCCATTCTTTCTTGCCTTCTGTCTCACTACTTAGATCTCCTTAGTATTAGTCCACAAAAATTCCACTTTTTGGTGAAGAAGAGGATTAAGGTTCCCCGAATTCTCCCTTAGAGTGAGGATTCGGGCAGCCTTAGTAATCCAAATCACGTTTTTCTCGTTTGTTTGGGAGAAGAATTGTGATTCAAAGATTCAAGAGTCAAGATCAATTTTCAGGTTAATGTTTTCAGTCTTACACTCAGTCATTGATTCAGTTTCTCTATTTATTGTTATTAATTGCTTTCTTGAATATGAGTTCAACTTTTTAATTTCGATTTTTAGTTTATGTTAGATTAGGTTAAGTTTTATTTTCTGATTCATGTCTTCCTTAGTGATTCTTGCTTAGTTTAGTTTAATTAATTTAGTTATTTACTGCTTTTGATTCAAAAACCCTACCAGACCAATTCCCTATTGCCTGACACACCATTCCTGTGGATACGACTACCCTTACTTTTAAAACTCCAATTTCTACAACCGAACAATGGTGGCGTTGTAGGGGATGGAGTTATTTGGTAGATTAGGTTATTGGTTTGTGTGTGAATAGTTTAATTGCTTTCTTAGATTAGTTTTAAAAACAAAAACCAAAAAAAAAAGTATAAAAATTGAGAAATCAAGAAAAAGATGGAAAGTACAACAACATGAGGTTTGGGTTCATAGTCCTAGTAATAGATTGGTTAGGAAAGAGGAACCCTCAGTAGAACCGCCTAAGATGGCTGAGGAAGCACGTAGGGTGACTCTAAATGATCAGCTGTACCCATCATATGACCCACCACCTTCATGTTTTGTACTACCTACCCTGCCTGCTGGAGTGACCTTTGACCCTAGGCAACACCATACCCAGAACCTACCACTCTTCACGTGTACTGGGTTAGCTTTGATCTGGACCGCTGAGTACAAGGAATACCTGAGCATGGTGACTCCTCCTGGAGTTCCATTAGACTATGTGCTCTTAAAATACTTACCCTTTGCTCTTAGGGACGCCGCTAAGCGGTGGATGTACAGCATCAAACCTAGGTCCATAACCTCTTGGGACGGATTTTTAAAAGTTTTCATGAAAAGTATTTTCCGCCAACTCCTTAGCTACGCAATTAAGGAATTCGATTTTGAAATTTAGGCAGGACGTAAGAGAACCATACTGGAAGCTTTTGAAATATTTAAAAACTTACTGTCCCAATTCGCTCACCATGGTTTTGACTTGGTTCGACTGTGTCAGATTGTATACGAGGGAGTCGACCATAACACTAGGGTCACACTGGAATCAATGTGTCAAGGGGGTTTCATGGATAAAATTGTTGATGAGGCATGGGATTTCCTAGAGGGAATGGCTGAGAGAACAATGCAATGGGGCACAACTAGAGATGAGTCATTAGGTGCCCAACTGTCCAATGCTAGGGGGGTATACATGTTGTAGCTGAGAGTACAAGTTATGAGGCTAGGTTCACATCGCTTGAAAACATGATAAAAACCTTAGCTCAACAACAATTGCTTACTTCACAATCCCAAACCTGTACTCAGGTTAACTCTTGGGATCAAACTGTTACCCCTACCCCCCCCCCCCTATCGCCTATGTCTTGTGCCTTGTACCAGAGTGTTGACCATATTTATTCTGCCTGCCCTATTTACCTTCAACAACTGGCCAAAAATACTGAATATGTAATTGCCGGACACACCATCCCTGTGGATACGACTACCCTTACTTTTAAAACCCCAATTTCTACAACCGAACATTGACTCAAGGTAATTGCAGTAGATACCAAATTTTAGAACAAAAATTGGATGATGGCCTTGAAATAGGACCAATATCTTAGTCCAGCACTTCAAAATGTTCCCTGAAGGAAAGTCTACAAAAGTGATGTCTACAATTTTGGTTATAGGCTTCATGTTGAAGATCAAACAACAGGAGATAAAACAAGCTATGCTCCCTATCCTAAATCAAAGCCTTTGTCAGATGATTCTTCATGTGCTTTTTCAAACAAGCATTTCCTATCATAGGCAACTTTGGCAGTTAAAGAAACCATCTATAATGGCAATATTCTTAAGCAAATTAAGTATATGTTGCCTGTGATGTTTGCAAAGACGAAATTTGTTCCTTAAAAAATTTTTAAAAAAGATCAAGTCAAGAGCTTTCTTCAAATATTTTTGGAAAGTTGTTTCTAAGATGTGCACTAAGTTGCTACTTAAGTAGATTAGTGACACTCACGTTTTCTTGTCGGGATAGATGCTGGATTCATAATGTCATGGTGTGTCAACCATCAGCTAAGTGTTACAACACAGTTAATGCTTAACGAGGCTATACGATGAAGATTGATCTGGGAAAATCGTATGGTCCATCTTTGATTATCTGGAGCACTCAAAAGCCAAGCAGTTACCAAGTTACATTTGTATCAGAAGTCTACAACCACTAAATTTGTTGCGCAGGTAAATGGTGAGAACCCTTGAGTTCTCAGAGATAAAGATCTATAGGACCTCACAAAATGCCTCTTTTTGTGAATGGTGATTGAATATTTATCTAGATTAGCAGGAAAAGATATGAAGCCACTGCTTTAGTATCATCGAAAATGCATGTGATTGAAGCTTCATGGACAACACATCCTTTTTGGCAAAGCTAAGGAAGAAGCTCTCCCAGACTCGGTGGATATTTTTGACGAGTACCCAGCTTTTTAGTTTGAGAATTATAAAACCAATTAATCACAGATCATGTTCAGTGGTTGAGTTAACCTACAAATTACTGGACCCCATGAAGGCACTTCCAACTTTAAGCACATAGGTGGTAAGAGCCTCTACTAACTAGAGACTGACATCCTTGTTCAGCACAAAACAAAATCCAGCTACAGAGTTCAAGGAACTTACATTATATAGGAAGGGCTCGACTTACCAACCCCCAATTTACTGGTTTCCAGGAAAAGCACTTTCTAACTGAATGTACTTATGTATGCATATCAGCACTCTTAAACATCAGCTAGAGACTTTCGTGCTTCTTCAGAAAATAACAAACATTCAGCAGTAGAACTTAACAAATTTCCCTTCTGTAGAAAAAGACTCAAAAAGCACTGTCCAGTTGAAGAATCATTGGCTTTGGGGCAAACACTTCCATTTCATCCCAAAAGTCAACTTGGAGAGAATGTCCAGTAATTCCATATAGAGAGATAAAGAAAACAATAGAAGGGTCCTCCTCGGTGCATAGGACTTTGTTTGGATAAACAAAAGAAATAAATCCTTCAGAATTAAGAGTACAAATAATTGGAAACTAGGTATTCAACGTGAGAATGCCATTGATGCTTCTAACAGAAAGGAAACAAGGTATTCACCCCAAAACTAAACTATACCATATAAACAGTTGCAACTAGCCATTGCAGAAAGCATTTTTCTGTTTTTAATTATCAACAATGATCTTTACTGTGAAGAATTAAAGAATAATAGTGCAGCTGCAGTAGACCCAGAATATGGCAAGCACAGAAATATCAGATCAAGCCACGGGTACCAGAACAAATTCCTTGATCAACTGGACAAAGTCCACTAAACGTCATAGTTTGTACAACCATTCATTCACACCTCAGGCAAGCAAATTTTCTTATGTTAATACACCTTCATGATAATATACATACATTGAGCTTTGCGCATGTGCTTCATTAAAATCATATAGGTAAACAATAGTTCCCGGTTATTGGCAAGTACATTCATTCGCTCAATAAGAGGGAAAGGTATCTTATAATATACTACAACATTAATCCTATACTTCTCACAAGAATCCCACCCTGCTGTGCAGTCTTGCCTTTTTATTAGAAAAGCATCAACTAGCTAGCTGATCAGCAACTTACCCAAAAATGACAAATAAAACATGTGATGAATGAATCTCTCACTTCCAACATCATGTGCTTGGCAGCTTCATTTTATTGGGAATGTTAAATCTATAGAGCATGAGTTTTCTACTAATACCAAGATAGTGAAATGCATATGCCACAAGTCAATAACTTACACATCAAGTGATGTGTGAACGAATGAATCAAAATAAAGTGATTTTTCTCTTTGGTAAAAGGAGATGACACAACCCCTATTAGAGTATGCCAATGTCATGTCACAACATGTCAAGAACATAATAAGAACCATCCAGAAAAATGTGAAAGGAATCTTTAGGAAGTAGAAAACAATTAAACATCAGCGGAAATGCCAGCTCATGCACAGTTTCAAACTTCGGATATGGTGAGGAAGTGAGCAAGGTGATGCCTCTGAAGCGGACCAGCCAACAAACATAATTAAAAAGATGGTTTGCGGCTAGCTAGTTGAGTTTTGGGGAGGTTGTCAGTCGAACATGAGCAAGGATTCACATCTATCACATTTTGACCACCCATAAGTTCCATCAGAGTTCTAACAATTGAGGAGAAGTGAAATACAATTGAACATGGCTTTGGATGGTCAGCTCAAACAAATATAGATAGGAGTATTTGATTAAAGACTTAAAAAGTTATATGGCCCTTATATCGAGCTTTTGCAATGATGTAAAATAAATGGCAAGGGTGTTTGAGTTGTAGTTTGCTCCCTAATGTGAGATAGGGTTTAGGCACAAAGATGTTGTGTGCCCTTTATCTATGTCTCGGGTAACCTTTTCCCCCTTGTCAAATACTTTCATTCCTAAAAAATGAAATCAGAGTAAAGATCCACTCATTTCCAATGACAAAATAATAATGCAGTAAACCCCTACTCTAAAAATTTTCAACATAACAGGATCAACAAGATACCTACTCCCCACCCCACCCCACCCAACAAACAAAAAAAAAGGGTTCCCAAAAGAAACAAATCAGGTCATTGCCATTTAGACATGATAACAGTGGAAGAGCTTTGCTCCAGAATCTCTTGTAAGAGTGGAAAATTCATTTTTGGTGAACTATCTGAGATGCTACTCTTTTTTATATCATATTATATGCCCAAGAGCTAGTAGCTCATGTAGCATGAGGGACGAAGATCCATCCTCCAAACCAAGGTTATGGCCACAATTTCCATAGTGGGAATTGCTAGTGCTCTTGGGGGCTCCTTATGAGCTTGTTTTCAAGACTAAGTCTCCATTGGGCCTAGTTTGATGCTTCTATTACCCCCCCCCCCCCCCCCAAAAAAAAAAAAAAAAAAAAAACAGAATAAAGAGAACCATTGGATGGGAATTACTAGCCCACTGTGTTTACACGGTAAAGGCTGCCCATTGGATAGGGCAACTTACCAATGTAAAAAAAAATAATTAAAAAATCATACATCACAAATGACACTGCTAACTAGTATAACAATATATTGTGCAATGTCTTCAACAGGATTATATCTCAATCAGTTGTTAATAGCAATGATTTCGAAGTATAGCATCAAGGAATCAGAATAAAGAGAACTAACCTAGGTGCTTGTAGGCAATGAAGCTCTTGCATTCTTGTGCAGAAAAATCATAGGCATCCTTAGAAAACAATTCAATAAACTTCTCCTGGACCAATAAAAAACAACAAAAGTAATGTACCTTTTTTCAATAAGAAATCCGTCAGCATACTTAAAACAAAAAAAATTGTTAAGCTTTTAAATAGCACTCTTCCCCCCTTTTTTTGCTAGAGAGCAGTCATAGCATGCCCATTTCTGACAACAGTAACTAAAAACAATAAACTTAAGTGTCTCTCTTTTGATCCAACAAGCCTTTAAACGGTGCCAGTGTAGCCCTCAAAGCAGAGGCTACTTACTCGTGTTAATTTTTTAGGAAAACTTACAAGGCAAATCAACATAGACTTTATCTGAATAACAAAGATATTTATCCAATTTCTAATATGCATTTTTATTTGGGGAATACATTCATTTTCTAGGAAAGGGATGAGAAATATGGCAGAATTGGTAGAAAGAAATCTTTTACACATGCAAATTCACTTTTGTCCTCCTCTCAATCTTCAAACTATACACTTATTAGACTGCTTTAAACAACAAAATCTTCCATAGATAAGCTGAGAAGAGAGAGAATGTGTTGGAAAACTTTGGGAAGATATAGTTAACGTAATCAACAGCTATTCAAAGACTAAAGGTATAAACTACCATTTCTATCCCGAAACGATGCATGGGAAGTTTTTCGTTGTTATTCTAATTTTAATAATCATTGGTAAACCTGTAGTAGTAAATTTTATTTGTAACTAATGTAGTTTGGGGAAACATTATCTGAGGCATTTTTTTAAAAATCAATATAAATATTTTTTAAAAATGATTATCAAATTAAATCAAGAAAGCAGCTTCTGTAGTTTCTGATGGGAACTTTTTTTTACAGAAAATGGAGAAAGTTGCAAGAAACTATCAAGCCAAAAGTTAAAATATACTGAGAACAACAACAACAATAATAATAATAACAATAATAATCGTTTATTATTTCTTCATGTTCTTGTAATTGTGTATTTATAGTGAATAGACTTGATAATTATTATAATACTCATATTCTATCTAATATCTTCAAAATTTCATATCTGTGATAGTAAAAGCATTTTATTAATTTACTATTTTTTATAGGATATTAATAATAAAATGAAAAGATTGGATACTTCGGAAGCATACTACAAAGTTATGTACAATAAAAAAAATAGGCTATCCACAAAATCTACTTCACCAAAAGAGGAAGAGCTAAACTTCCCATTAACCCAAAAGAAGAGAGATTTGATAAAATTGTTGTTCAAGCACTGAAGAGGAGTTTCAACTCCCTCGAAAACTCTTTGGTTCCTTTCTCTCCAAATCCTCCAAAAATCATATGTGGTATAACCATGGCATTCCTCTTCTTCGGCTTCCTACCAAAGACATCCTCCCAAACAAGAAGATGACTTCTAATTGAATAGGAAAATACCCAAGCAACACCTAGGCACCTAAATGCGAAATCCCAAAGAGACCTAGCAAAATCACAATGAAGCAATAAATGATCTAGTAGTTCAAGATCCCCCTTGCAAATAAAACACCTATTAACCAAATCCCCCCCCCCCCACCTTTTTTTTCATGTACTATCACAAGTTAGGATGTTGTCATGTGTCGTTACTCGTTTCCCTAAACAAAAAAGGGGCGAAAGACTTCCAAATAATGGTGGAAGGGAAAGCACCAATCTCCGAAAGATACAATGATGAAGATTGCAAACTAAGAAGTTCCAAATTATAGGAGCTAACTAAAAGGATCCATTTCTTACTCAAATCTTATCTCACCATGTCTTGCGAAGAGACTCCTAAAGTGGTCTCTTTAAGGATGCTAAAGAAAGTAACCAAACATACTTCATCAGCAAAACCATCCCATATAAAAATAGGAGACCAAACATTAGAACCTGAAATATGCTCCCAATATTCAGCAACGCAAGCATTTCTATCCACTCCAAGAAAATAAATACCAGGGAAGAGATCTTTCAAAGAAGCCTCATTGCACCAACGATCATGCCAAAATGAAATGGTAGAACCATCACCCACAACAAGAGAAACATGAGGGGGGAAACCACAACAAATAATAATTTTATTAAGAATAATAATTTGTGTATGGCTTGGAAATTCTGAACCTCCACAAATACTACATGCATCATGTGTTAGGCTTAGGAGTTAGAATTTTAATATATATTAAGATATTAACATTCAAACTACGTCTTAAATCTTTACAGAAATTTACACCAAACAATGGACATGTCCACAAGCAAACAAATCAACAACTGCATGGATGGTCAGAGCCATGTCCTAAAAGTTTTAACTATTTTGCTCCTGCCCAACAAACCAGACAATCAAGAGTAAGGGATCACAATGATAAGCACTTTTTCTCTTGATAGAGGGGAAGAGAGCATATTTCACTAGCCAATCCTCCCAGTTGCAGCTGCAAATATTCAGAACAGCATCTCATTTGAAAGACTTGATATTACACATCCTACATCATCATCACAAATCCAATGGGACACTTGAATAGAATTGAGAAAACATACAAAGACCTCAAGACATGAACTTTCTCGTAATCACTGCACTATAAGATCTTAAAAAAGATTAAGAGTGGTGGACAGGCAAATTTATCATAAACAAAGACAAAGGGAGATTTCCATCTTGTCAATAGTCCATCCAGAATAGTAACTTGTAAGTCTAGGTTAGCAAGCTACAAAGTTTTATAGAAAAGTAAGAAAACCATCACAGCAACTATGAAGATAATTTTGTCTCAACAGGTATCAATTGGTTTCTCACTTCTCATCAGTGAATCTAGATTGATAAGCTCTATAGAGCAGTTGAGAATAGTAATCTAGATCACCGTCATATTAACACTACATTGGTGAGCTCTCTTCTGGACATTACGCTGCCACAAATAGTAGAAGCTCCTAGTGCACTGAAATGTTCATCAGTATTATTGCAGAGTAAACTGGGAAGGGATACTATCCTTTACAGTTTTAGATATTAGACTACAAACTAAGAATGTATAGGGCTGTTATTTCAGCACAGTGGAAACTGTACCCACCAAGTGTTGCAAGGATCAGAAACATTGAACTCAATATACACAAGTAGATATACAAGCTTCCACTTAAAAGCTCAAGAGTATTGTGCAGTTTGTACAGCAAGGATGTTATCATCAATACCTCCATGACAAGGTTAACCTTACATCATTCTTTTCCTCTCAAATAAGGATATGAAGTTCGAAGAAAAGAAAGGTTAAAAAAACAGGCCTGTCTGTCTAATGGAAAAAGTAATAACCAGCCCCCATTTCTAATAGAATTGCTATAGCATGCATATAAACTCGGCATGCATTTACATAAAAGTTTAAGCTCTTGAGTCTTTCTTCTTTTTTCCCTGATCAAACAATGTTTGATATTTTTACGAAGAAAATGGGCAAAGGTTTCATCTTTTTCATCCTCTCTTCACAAACAAGCACCACCTTGTAGCTAGCACTGCTGTGTGTGTACCTTTTCTTTTAATTTCCCCTCACTGTGGGTGCTATTGGCCAGCATACAAGATATGCAAAGGATATCTACATCAGTCCTCTGAAACTCCATATAATAACTACTAATCATCATCACTCCGAAAACACTGACCGCAATGTCTCAATCATCACTTGTTCAAATCCTCTTCCTCTTGATTTTAATCAATTCCACCCTGCATTTCCCAGCCAAGTGACAATTCTATGACTCCATTTTTTGCATGTTAGATCCAATGTCACTTACAACTACTTGAAACAATGAAACCATATAGGATCGCAATCTTTCACTGATGTAGGTCAGTCCCTAGTTAGACAAGTATAATGTATATTTTCCCATTACGACAAACATCATCCTTAATGTTTCATATCTCTTCTCCCCCTAAGCTAGGAACTTCCAGTAATTTGCACAAAAGGGTGGGGCTTGCAAACAGGGAAAACCCTAACACATAAATTTGGGTGAAGCAGTGAAGAAGAAATCAATGGAGGACAAGGAATTAGGAATTGCAGTATTTTAAGAAGGAAAAAAAGGGAGAGAAAGAGAAATTACGGTGGCTTTGTTGATGAGGAAAACAGCCTCTGAACTAAGACGATAATCAGAGCCCTCACTTTTAATAATCCGAACCATTCGAGTGGTGGGAAATGCAGAATCAGAATTGTGTTGTCCCTCTTTTCCATCCTTCTGACTCTTGTTCTTTCTTTTGGTGGGCGTCACATTCTTCTTCGACGCCTGTTTATGGATGTCCCCGTTTTCCAGCTTCATTTTCTGCTTCTGGGCATCCTGCTTTTCTGTCTTTTGCTTCTTCTGGGGAGTTTCCTTGTTGCTGGTGGTGGGTTTTTCTCGGGGTTTCTTAGGAGTTTGGGATGTTTCGCCATTGGTGTGCTTCTTGGATGTTCGAGATTTGGCAGCTAGAGTTGACAACACTTGATCTTCCTCGCGGTCACTGCCCTTGTTTTTGTCCTTCTCCTTCTCCTTCTCCTTCCCCTTGTCCTTGTCCTTGTTCTTTCTAGAGAAGGTTTTCTCGAATCGTTTGGAACTGCTCATATCTGCGTCAATGTCGCACTGCTGCCTCCTCTCCCTCCTCCCTCTATAAGAGGAAGCTAGGAATTCAAAACAAAGTTCAGAGTTCTTCCTCCTTATGCTACCATAGCGTGGGTTTTTTTGAAATAGCACAAGAGCCTTGCATGAATTTTGCTTTTTCTTTTTTAAAATTGATAGTTTTACTCTGTAATATAATTAGACAACCCTCCTCTCTAGGCTCCAGCGTTGAGATGTGGTCTCAGCACCATATTTCACCATGTTTCCAAATTTGATATTTTAATTAAGAGTTTTGGACTTAATATTATTTTGGGTTGGGAGAATAAATGGGTTGTGTCAAAAATAATTGGGACCATGAAAAGTTATCCTCCCAAATCTTACATCTAATTTCTGCCTTCTCCCAAACTTATGTCATTTTTTTATGAGTATATAGAAAGAAATAGGTGACAAGGATTAGAATGATATAGGAAGAGTAGTTTTACATTATATATCTAATAAAAGGAATGGTGTTTGTGATGTATTAGGCCCATGTGTTGAGTTAGTTTTGCCAACCGTTTTGTTGATGAGTCATCCCAATTTTGTTAGTGCTTTCCTTATTTGTAAGAGGAATGTTGTTGAGAGAATATCAATATAGGAAATATCAATTCTTTCTTTAAAACCTCTCTCTCTCTCTCTCTCTCTCTCTCTCTCTCTCTATTCCTCTTATTGTTATCAATGAAACAGTGATCTCGAGAGTGTTTATCTACTATCCTGTTCTGTATCATTTGGTATCAGAACAATACTATCCTACAATTAAATGACACCCAATACCAGAAACTCTAACAATCAATCCAACCTAGAACCTCCTTCAATGGAAGAAGTCCTAAGATAAAATCCATGAGCTGCAGTTAGCCTTATCGCACCAATAACAGAGCAATTGCAACAGATTACTAACCAAAATCGGACACTTGATGAGCAATAGCATCAGTTCTCCCAAATAATGTCTCATATAAAGGGGCTCAAGATCAAGTAAGGTAAGCAAATTATTGATCTCAATCAGGCTGAAGGTAATCTTATAGGAATTTGTGATGGGATGCCTGAATTAGTTTTGGTGGGGGTTACTAGTGTTGGTAGTAGGAGAATTGGGGAAAATGACAATCATAATATACCATCCTTTGCATTTCACCATGAGATCGAATTTCCTCAGTTTGATGGTAATAATCCAATGGCATGGGTGAAAAAGTGTTCCAGATATTTTAACTTGTATAAAACCCCTCTGATACTAAGAAGGTGGATGTGGCTTCATTCCATATGATTGGTTAGGTTGAGATGTGGTTTTATAGATACATAGTGGGACGATTGTAGGTATTGTGGGAAGATTTTGTGATTGATCAGTGTGGATCGGGCCACTTTAAGCACCAACATGTTTTCGACCATTCTCGAAAGACCTAGGGTTCTAGGGTTTCTTTTGGTCCCAGCAAGGTGAATAATCAAGTTGGTTTCGAGGCGTATTTCTCTAGCCAAGCTCAGACTCAACCTATGGAAGCAAACGTATGAAGAGGAGGAAGTAGAAGTCAAGGAAGAAAAAGTAGAGTAAAGAAGAGGAAGAAGAAATCAAGGAGAAGAACAGCTGCAGGTCACAGGCGTGACCCACATCGTCACAGCCGTGATCCACCTACCGTTGGAATGTTGTTTCCAAGAATTAGTCACGCCCGTGACATCTCTTGTCACGGGAGTCATACCTCGACCTTCCACATGATTTCTCGTCCGAACCACATGCCACACCTGTTACATCTCAGATGGCTCGATGCCCCCTCGTGCAAGACACGGATGTCACGATCGTGACACTTAAGTGTCACGCTCATGACAGGGACAAATTCAGGCTTTTAACATGTTTCCTCCCCTTCCTTGTAAATAGACATCTTATGTAATTTTGAAGTAGCTTATAAACATTTGAATATTGATGAAATGAAAACTTATAGGTATTTGAGCCTGGACCGTATCGGGCTCGGGTCCGAGCTCCTTTAGCCAGGCTTGGGTATTAGACAGGATGGATGAAGTCCCGACCCGTCATTCCTGCGCTAAACCCGCTCGCCCGGTCACTTTTAAGAACAAATACACCTTCCCCAAGGGTGGGGCGATGAGTATCAAGCTAGCGTGGCTTTGGCGAATCGACCGACGTTGGAGTTTGGATAGGCTCGGGTTTTTCCCATCAACCCCGTAGGCTTCGCGGTCATACCGAGCCGTCTCGAGACGAGAAGCATCGAGGAATTGGGTTCGGGTATAGTCCCAGAGTCAATAAACTTTAAGGAGGAAGCAACGACACAAACAACAAGCAGTCGCGCCAGAGTCGACTCAGACGCGCCCGCGAAGACATTATGGCCTGGGCGTCGCACCCGTGACCAACTACCGTCGCGCCCACGATGCTGTGTTGGCCAAAGTCAGGAAGTTGGACAGAACAAGGTCGCGCTCGTGACCAAGCCTATCATGCCTGAGACAGCCTGTTGCCCCGCATGTCGCGCCCGCGACGCCACCCTCCTGCTGAGTCGCCTGGACGTTGTACGCACGGTCGCGCCCGCGACGGCCTGTTTCTACACGTGTTATGCGGCTGCTAAACGCTGTGTTTTAGGCTTTTTTCCCCCTTGTATAAATACTTGGTTTTCACTATTTTCGAGCAACTTTTGATGATTATGAACATGCTTATGCATTTGTTAGGGTTTCCCCTAGTTTTCTCCCAAAAATCTTGATTACTTTATCCAAGTTATTTGGTGGTGCTTCAAGTCATTCCTTTATTGATCATTTGGTGGAATTTTCCTTTGTGATGGTCATGGTGGGGTGTTAGGCTTTGGTGGTGGATTCCATCCTTTATCTAAGGTCATATCCAATCCTTCTAGTGTTCAAATTCATGGTTGATTGATTTTGATTCCTTTTCCAAGTTATCATCCATTGAACAAGAAGATTGTTACTATTTCAAGCGTGGATGGGTGATTGGGTTTCATTTCCACATCAAAGTTCATGGGTGTTCAATGGTTTTTTCTCTCATCTCCTCAACCTAACATCAACAACTCAAGCTATTTCATTACCCCCTCCACGCACACGCTCCAGAACCCCTTCCACAAATCTCTCTTATGTTTATCTATTTTATTGGTGGTGATTGTGAATGGTCTCTCTAGAGGTTGGGCATCATTTCCTTTATCTCAACTTTGGTAGGATCTTCTTGGCTAGTCAAAGGAGTTGTCGGTTGAATTCTTTATGCAACCTCTTTGGGAGTCTAGATCAATATGGTGAGCCTTCTTTATCATTGATCATATGTTTTGCGTTTTATTGTTTTGCAATCAATCTAGCTCCCAAAAATTGTGTTGTTGGGCGAGTTCTATAGTTGGATATTTCTATATCTAAGGTTGTTAGTGGATCTTAGGCCTTATTCAATACCTTTATATTCTCTCACGAATCAGTGATGGATGTCTGTATTGGATTTCATGATGACCTTGGGGAGGCCAGTAGTGGAGGATTTGAAAAAACTAAGTGAAATAGGATCCATTGATAGCTATTTGGATAAATTTGAAGTGCTAAAATCAATGATGATGATTAGAAACCCTACCCTTCCAATGGAGTTATATCTAGATAGTTTTATATAGGTCATTTCCCCTTAGATCAAATCCTTCACCAAAGCTCTTAAAGCTAAGACAATCATTGAAGCTGTGGAATACGGTCGATCTCAAGAAGCTACGATAAAGGCTCTAAATTAAGGGGCAAGAGAGATTTAGGGCTGGAATCCTATAATGAACCCCTCATAGGGGAATTTTACTCACCCCCAGTAACTCAGGGTTTAAGCCAAGGTACAATACCACACCAAATGCGAGACCACAAACCCTTTCTGCACCTGAGAAGGCGACCTTATGAGAGGGGCCATAAGTGTAACCTAAAGAAAACTCACATGTTCTTGATTAAGATACAAGACGGAGATGATGAGAAGGGTGTTGAAAGAAGAGGAGGAAGATGAGGAAAAAAATTATGATTGGACATATGAGGACCCACGTGTTTCTACTCATGCCCTGAGTGGTCTACCTATATTTCAAACAATGGGGGTCAATGGACTTCAATGATTGACTCGAGAAGCACACACAACTTTTTGGATATCATTATGGCCAAGAGATTGGGGTGCCAGTTGGAGGAGACTTATATCCATCCTGTAATAGTAGCTTATGGGAATCAGTTGTAGTGTTTCAAGTGGAAAATGCATAATGCCGAATTTGAGCCTGATATGCTTATCATTCCCTTAGGAATATTTAATGTAGTGTTAGGGGTACAATAACTAAGATAGCTAGGAACTATCAAGTGGAATTTTAGGAGGTTGTAGATGGATTTTACCTACCAAGGGAGAGACCACAAATTCAGGGGTATGAGAGGAAAGAAGCTTAAGGATATTAGTGAGGTGCAATTTATTAGGTCCACTCGGAGCATTGCTCCAAATTCTACCATTGTTCACCCACATATATTAGGTTGTTCATTATGATTATTGTAATTGTTCACTCGCAAATGTTTGGAGTGCATGTAATATATATTATTAGTGAGGTAAATTGAATAAGATGATGCCCACCTCGCAATTATGTATGATGCAGGTAGTGGGTATGTAGGGCCCTCCAACGCAATATGAGTAGTTGCACAATTTTCTTCAACAGTATCAAGATATATTTGAGGAGTCTACTTCATTGTCACCCAGTAGAGGCGTTTTTTATCATAAAATTCCACATGTACTAACCCCTTTTGTATCAGGCATTATAGGTGCCCCATTTAACAAAAGGAATTCATTGAATCCTTAGTACGGGAGATGCTTGATAAGGGCATAATTTAGCCAAGCTCGAGTCCTTTTGCTAGTCTAGTGGTTTCGGTGGGAAAGGAGGATGTCTCTTAGAGGATGTGCGTAAACTATAGGGAACTAAACAAACACAATATTTAAGATAAATTCCCTTTTCCTATCATTGACGAGTTGATAGATGAAATTGTTAGGGCTGTTATAAATTCTAAAATTGACTTAAGGTCTGGCTATCATCAAATTTGGATGAGAAATGACGATGTTACGAAAAGCACATTCAAAACTTATCATGGTCATGTTGAGTATTTGGTAATGGCCTTTAGGTTCTCAAATTAATGCCCCAACCACTTTTCAAAATCTCATCAATCATGTGTCTAGGTCTTGCTTAAGGAAGTATGTTCTTGTGTTTTTTTTTTATGACATCTTAGTTTATAGTAAGTTGGTGGATGATCATTTGGCACATCTGGGATCAATGTTTTTGTAATGCCCCATAAATTCAATTACCAGAAGTCAAACATTTGACTAACATATCAGTGGAATCTTAACCGAAACGACTGACATTACCGCCATACCTCTCAAGAGATACAAGCTTAGAATAGAACTAACTTCAAAACAACATAATTGTTACCTTAACTCCAAATAAACAACCAACTAACAAAACTGCAACTTTAACAACAAATCTCTCAGTCTTTCACCTTCTTGTTGAAGCGCAAGAAAGGAAACTCTGATACAGTTATACATTATGAAGGGGCCTCAACATGCGTTTGTAAACCATTGCAAGTTCCTCATATCTAGCCCGGGCTCACTCAACCTCAGGTAGCGGGCTTTATGTGATGATCCTTAGAGGCGGTCTGGCGATATCAATCGATAGCGTCGCCTCTATTCCATAAACTAAGGCATAAGAGGTTACTCATGTGACCGACTTGATGGAGGTCGATATCCACACAAGGCGAAAGGGAGCTTGTCGGGCCCATCCTTGTAAGGGACTGTCATTTTCTCTATGATTCTCTTCAAGATTTTATTTATGGCTTCTACGGCTTCGTTGGCTTACAATCTGTTTGGGGAAGACCGCTGGTGTTGAATTTTCTACTTGGTCAATTGTTTAGTAACTTATTTCCTGAAATGGCCCCGATTGTCACTAATAACTTCATGTGGAACCCTGTAATGAGATACCATGTTTTGTAGGATAAATTTGGTCACATGTTTTGAGGTTATCTTAGCATATGAGGCTACCCATTTGGTGATGTAATCTACCGCTAGCAACGCATATTCGTGTCCACCAATCCCTTGAGGGGAGAACTTTCCAATGATATCAACTCCCCAAACGAAGAAAGGTCATGGTGACGTTAAAGTAGTGAGATAGAAGGCCTTTTGGGACATTTGCGAACAAAGCCTAGGTAATCAGCCTCCATGGTAGTCCAATAGAATCCGATCCTTCACATCTTCTTGGGTAACATTTTGTCGTTAATGTAGGGCCTACATTATCCTCCATGAATGGCAATCATAAGCTCTTTTTGTGTCCTAGGACCCAACACAAACGAGGATGGGACCTATGGCGGTCTACTTGTATAGATGGTCTTATATGATTCAGTATTGTGTTGCTATAAGTCTAATAGCTCTATGAGCCCTGAATTCGCCTTTTGTTGGATATTCGCCCTTCCTAATGTAATTTTATATGTCAAAGAACCATTCGTCTGGATTTGTGGTATTGACATTCATGATATGGATATAGGATGGTTCACCTCACCTTTCAATGGTGATTAGCATGCCTGAGATTCATGCAATAATGGCTACCATTAATGAGAGCTTAGCTATAGCATCTGTAAACTCATTGTTGTCTCGAGGTAAATGAGTGAACATTATGTTGTCGAATTGTTTGCTATTGACAAGAGGTGGCTTTGGTAAGATATCAAGGACTCCTTTACTTTCTATACGCTCTTTGCTTGACTTATGATCAAGCTAGAGTCCCCTGATCCTCAAATGTTTAGCACTTATTTCTGAGGTTTAGGGATGGCAATTGGTCCTCAACCTGATCCAGACCTGACCCATTTAGGCGGTTCTGGGTCTAAAAATTTTGGACCCATTGGTTCTAGGTCGGATTTAGGTCCACTAAAAATTTGGCGGGTCTAGGTCTAGGCATAGACCTAGCGACCCATGTCGTGGACCCGTCAGATTATATCTTTTTTTTAAATGAAACTCTAGTGTAGAAGTGTTAGAGTTAATGATTTTGGAGCGGTAGATATAATGGTTGGCAATTGCGATTGGAGGTTAATAGCTATTTTGATTTGTTATTGAATAATGATGAACTTTGTGCTTTTTTTTGCATTTTAAGTTGTGCGGTTGTACTCTTAGAGTTGATGTGTTGATAACTTTGGAAATGTTTTTATGTTGGACTTCGCTCGTAGCCTCGTACATTGAATTAAATGTTTTTTTTGGTTGAAAACAAGTGTCTTTAAAAAGAATAGTTATTATTATATATGTGTGCAATTATAAAATTAACCTAAAAAATTGATAAATAACATAAAAAGAATACATAAGAGTGTCAGACCCATTAAGGACCCACTATGGACCCGTGGATCGACGAACCCTACGGGTCTGGGTTTGGGTCTGGGTCTGGGTTCGGGTTTTGGGAACCCCCGTGTACCCAGTGGTGTTTAGGTCCAAAACAATTTTGTGGGTCTAGGTCTAGGTCCAGCTAGGCCTAACCCAGACCAGACCATTGTCATCCCTACTAAGAGGTTGATTATGCATGCCTTATATTCTGCTTCATTACAAATTCATGGTTAAAAAACAGTTGGGTTAAAGCTAAATTTTGGTAAATTTTGGTAAATTTTGACAAATTTATGCTAATATATCAAAATTATTATTTTTTAACTTGGGTAATTTTTGGTAATTTTTGATAAATTTTGGTAAATTTTGGCTTTTTGGTAAATTTTGGCAAAAATTGGTAAATTTTAGTAAACTAATGTCACCTATGAATTTGACATGCCCTACTTATGGCATCAAAGCCTAGCTTGACCGAAAAATGAGTGTGTGCTCCTTCGTGTGAAATTAGGAGTACCCTTGCTCTACATCCCATTTGATTGATGCAAAAAAAAAAAGACCTTTTCATTTGGAAAACTCAATTCGACGTTTGGTGGCTCATTGGAAGGAAAACTGGCCAAGAAGTCTTATGTCGCTCTCTCCTTAATAGATTTCTAAGGTAAATATTTGAGGTTAAATTCTGACAGCATCACTACCTATCCACTTCTGCAGATGTGAATATGAGGTTACGTTGTTCCAATATATGCTTGATCGGACTTTGCTTCGTTATGACATAAATGGTGTAGGGGGGCATGTAATGCCTTAAACTTCTTTGTCAACCAGACTAATGCGAGAGCCACCTTTTATATTTCTATGTAGCAAGTCTCATGTTCAAAGAACTTCTTGTTGAGGTAATAGGTGCCTTTCCTTACCATCTACCTTTTGTGCTAACATAACACCCATTGCTATGTTAGTGATTGTAAATTAGGGGAGAGGATACCCATCCATTACTGGCGGCATGAGGGCTGACAGGTTCATCAAGTATTCCTTGATATTGTTAAAGGCTGCCTGACACTCGTCAGCCAGTTCAAGCTTTGCTCCCTTCTTGAAGATGGGGTTATAGACCATTGTGAGCTTAGTAGTGAATTTGCTGATGTATTGGACACTTCCCATGAATTCTCAACTTTCATTCTCAATGCGTGGTGCTCATATTTCTTGAATAGCCCTGATTTCCGAAGGGTTTGCCTCTGTTCCCCTCTGGCTGACCACATATCCAGAAAATCATTATGTCATGATGTCGAATGAACATTTCTGCAAGTTTAGCCTCATGTTATAATGGCGTAGTCGAAGGAAAATTTTCCTAAGACTAGTTGTATGTTCACCTCATCGCTTAGACAAACAATCATGTGATCAACGTACACTTCAGCATCCTTATGCATCATGTGGTGGAGTAAAGTGGTGGCGGTGCATTGGTAGGTAGCACCGACATTCCATAATCCGAATGACATGACTACATAACAAAATTTTCCCCAAGGGGTGGTGAAGGAGGTTTTCTTCAAGTATTCATCAGCCATCTTTATTTGATTATAACCTACATACTCGATCATGAAAGACAACAACTCGTGTGCACATGTATTTTCTACAAGGATGAATGCATGTCATAAAAGGAAATTATCCTTGGGACTAGCCTTGTTTAGATATATGAAGTTTGCACACACCCTGCTTTTTCCAACTTTTTTCCGCATAAACACAATATTTACAATTCAATCTTGGCACTTAACAAACTTCTTGAATTATACCTTGATTTGTTTCTGTACTTCATTAAGAATCTTCTCAATCCACACCTTCTTTATCCTCCTGGCCTTTTTCCTAACGGGTCTGGCATCTGGGTAGGGAGGTATCCTATGTTCTGCAATTTCACTATTGATCCTGGGCATGTCTTCATAGGAGCAAGGGAAGATGTTTACAAATCATGTCAATAGCCGCTTAAACTCCTCATGTTCTATTGAGGTCCAATTTTTTCAAATTTTGAGCTCTCGGGGTTTGTTTAGACTTCTCACATTAGCAATTATAGTCTCATCAATTATAGGGATTTTGCTTTCATGTTCCTCTATTAGTTGTGTTAATTCTTTAAAGTCTTTTAGTGGTTCGACATTAAATTCATTATTATTGGCGCAGCAAGAAGAGAAAGGTGATAAAGAGTCGGAGGAAGCAAAAATGTTCATCTTATTGGATGAGGAAATGAGTCAAGTTCTACTGACTCGATCAGACTCAGGAATTGGAAATCTAGGTCTTAAACTAACTAGGACTCTAAAGACACCACTGCAGACAAAGTAAACTTGGACTCAGTACCATCAACCCATGTGATCTTGTGGTAACTATTGACTTCAGTAATCATCTTGTTGGGGTCAAAGCTTAGATTCAGAGTGCGGCTACGAGGGGGTCGACCTCCTCTTTTATTGTTGTGCCTCCTACCAAATAACATCCCAAAAATGATGCTCTCTATGAGATCGGTCCATTCTAGCAACAGTGTGGTTTCAAAATAGGGGTAAAAGTTGTTGATATGTATAAGCTGCAATTTATGAATATTCCTAAACCAACTATCAAAATCCCTTGATCTTGAACGTAGTAGGATTCTGGGAATCAATATTAAGGGAGATCATTGCCCACCCAGAGGTATTGCTCCTTCAGCGTTAGTGGATATGGGTTTACCTGGTATTGAGTGGGTCGGTTATTTATCCTCTTCTATTCAACAAGGGATAGCTTGGCTAGGCGAATCTACTTCTTTGTTGGTTTATATCCTAGCCCGAATCGGCACGCTTACTTGAAGATTTTGAATTTGGGGCTAGTTTATTTTTGGGATTTTTCCCTAGAGGCATCCCAGGGGAGTGACCCTGCCTATTCATGATGGTGCGTACCTTAAGGATCAAAATCTAAGAGTGCTTCGCCATACCCCAAAGTTACCACTAACTTGAAGTTGTGTAGCTCATCATCAGTCGAGCTATGTTCAATCTCAAGTGCGGGTGTAAACACAAATTTCGAGTCAGAATTAAATAAGATAGAAAATTCGGTAACAAAATAAAATTTGTATTAATTTTTGAATTAGGAGATACAATTCTCTATTTGACAGTTATAAGAAAAAGTAACTAATCTTCCGATTCGATCTCCTTAAAGGAACTTTGGTATATTTGATCTCGAAAAAGGGTCTTGATGACTTGATCTCAATCAAGAAGGGTACTTGATCTCCTTTGAACCTCCTTTGAAGTGGCAACACGAGCCTTGATGTGTTTAATGCCTTCTCGAGGAGAGTGACTCTTTAGAATGTCTTGAGAGAGTCTTCCGGATTCAGCCAGTCTCCAATGTCAAAGTGCCCTGGGCTTAAAAATGAAGGTCTAGGGTTTTAGCTGGGTTTTGGGCTAAGGCCCAAATTAATTAATTACTTCTTTTTAAATAAAGAAATAATAATTATTATTATTTTGCATCGCTTTGACACTTGTCATCTTATGGTTGGTCGTCGAAATTTAACTTTGAGCAAATGGGTCCCCCGAAGTCAACTTGACACGTGGCAAATTGGGATTGGCCGGGTATAAATTACTTTATTTTCCACGTGTCATCTTTTGATTTGCCGACAAATTTTTGCCTCATACAGATGCCCCCTTCAAGAGTCAGATTCGTACACGAATTTTGAATGTTTGAAGCGGTTGGTCTCGAATATTTCCTAGACACGATTACTCTGGTCATTCATTTTTAATACAGATAATTCGATTGACCCTCAATCCTGGGCCTTCACAATGCTAGGTTGTCATTGTAATGTACATTTTTTTTTCCAAATTAAATTTGGACTTTGACTACACACTTGTACTAATCAAAGCAATTTGAGTTGTGGGCACCACATGCTTCATCTTGTTTCATTTTCTTCGTAGATGTAATGTCTTCTTGGGTTTTGTCTTTGATTTGGATAACACACAACCTGGCCCAACAATAGCACAATAACCATGACTCTTATTTTCCCTCTCTTTTATTTTATCAGTGTTGAATCAGTGTCCGACTTTTTGAGATGTCTATACCAATTTGTCTTCCACATAACTTCAATCTTTAGAGCCGAGTCACTTTGTATCCCAAAAGTTAATAGGATGAAATTCTTGGTAACGGAATTACAGAAGGACTCTGAGACTTGACTGATTAATTGTTATATAAATCAATCATTCTTGCTTCCTCCATTCATCTATAGTTCTCCTTCTTTTTCTCTTTTGTATTTTTTTTAATATCCTCCTTTCTCAGTCTCTTCAACTAATCGTCCTTTACTCTGTTTGTCAAGTCTGATTCCCTTTTTTTTTAATACCATTTTCTTCAAATATGAAAGAAGCTTATTCCTCTTGTTTTTCTTTTTCCTCCATATTTGCTGAGAATGGGCTTTATAAAATTTGGTTGTGAACTGAAGAACATGATTTTCATGGCTTCTTCCCTTTGTCTTTTCGAGCTCCCTTTTTGAAAACAAAGCTTTGTTGTTGCAGCCATGGCGTATGAGAAGTTGAAATATTTCAGCAAATTACTCTAATTGGAGAACTGGAAGGGAGTTTTCAGTCTGTCTGTCGTTTTTTGTATTACTTTGAAAATTGAAATTGGTGAAGCTAGAAGTTCCATAACCATGGCAATATGGCATCCGTCAGAATTATTTTGAGCAAAAGATCCCTTTTTATGCATATTTTTGTTCTCAAATACTGAAGACAAGACTCCTAATTTGTGATGGTTTTTTGCTTTCATTTTCTACTTTTTTATCTTGTGGGCCCCACATGCAATAAATGAGGTTGGCTCCCTTGTTTCTTCGTACACATGAATGTCGAACCAAATTGCTTCTTCACATCTTTTATCTTTGTTTTTTTACTTTTAAGCAGTAGGCCCCACTTTATGAAATTCAAACAAAATAGACATTTGTGAAGAGTGAATACACACCTAGGCCTTCGTTGAACATTACATTAATCATCATTTTTTTTGTTTCCATTCTTTTTTATTGCCTTTTCGTTATCTTTTTTTTTTTTACATAGGGACCGGAAAAGGATTTGTTTTGACTATTAGTGTCCTCTTGAGGTTAGTCTCTAACATTGTCTCGTCTTTCTTGCAGGTAGTCTTGTACAAACTTTGTAGGTTTGGAAGTCAATTATTTTGAAGACGAGATTTATAGTCTGTTTGGTTATCAGATGGAAAGGGGAGGGGAGGGGTAAGGAGGGAATGGGAGGGGATATATTTCTATCTTGTTTGGATTATAAGTGGAGGGGAATGAAAGGTAAGAGAGGTTAATTGTTGTGTTTGGATTAGAAAAGGGAGGGAAGGAGGGGGAAGGGAGAAAAATGAAGTAGCTATTATATTAATAAAGTTATTTTTTTAATGCATAATGAGTTCCCCTCCCCTCCGTTAACCCTCATATTGGGGGTTAATGAAAAGGGGGTCAATGGAGGGGAATGGAGGTAAATGGTTCCCCTCCCCTCCTATTTATTTTTCAAAACAAGGGTAAAGGGGGTTATTTAATATCATTCCCCTCCTTTCCCCTCCCTTCCCCTCCTATAACCCCTATCCAAACAGACTGTTCTACTTGGAAGTAATGATCAATATTGAAGACAAAATTTCCTGACTAGAAAGATGCTGACCTATATTAGGCCCGTCTTGAACATAAGACGTTGTCCTATGTTAGGCCTGTCTCGAAGACAACTTGCTGACTAAAAGGACACTTACCTATATTAGGCTCGTCTTGAACATAAGACTTTAACCTATCACGAAGACAAATTTGCTGACTCGAAGGACGCTGACCTATATTAGGCTCGTCTTGAACATAAGACGTTGACCTATGTCAGGCCCGTCACGAATACAAACTTGCTGACTAGAAGAACGCTGACCTATATTAGGTTCGTCTTGAACATAAGACGTTGACTATGTTAGGCCCGTCAAGAAGACAAACTTGCTGACCAGAAGCACGCTGACCTATATTAGGCTCATCTTGAACATAAGACGTTGACCTATATTAGGCCTGTCAAGAAGACAAACTTGCTGACCAGAAGGACGTTGGCCTATATTAGGCTCATCTTGAACATAAGACGTTGACCTATATTAGGCCCGTCATGAAGACAAACTTGTTGACGAAGCGGACGATGACCCTTGAGTGTTCCCTTCAGTTGGCAACATGATACGACCCGTCTTGGATACAACTTTCCGACGAAGCGGACAATAACCTTTAACTGTTCCCCTCAGTTGGTAACATGATATGGCCCGTCTTGGATACAACTTGGTGACTTGGAAGTCAGTTGCAGTGATGACTCATTAAAAATCACTTTACACCAGTGAACTTGGCAGATGCAACCTAAAAGACCATTTGTATAGTTGATCATGGGAGGTCGAGCTTCAAAACCGGCTACTATGAGGCGCTCAACTTGAATGAGGGAATTTAAGAGCTAAAACTCATAGCTTGATAGGTTGTTAACTCCATGGATATTTCACTACTCCAACTGTGTTTAAAAAGCTAAACTTAAACATTCTAATATCGAACATCTTGAAGGCAAATTTAATTAATTAATTAACCTTTTAATTCGCTTGGTTCTCATTCTTCAAAGTTTTCGCTGCTGAATAATTAACCTACCCCCATGGGTTCTCCTTAAAACACTTTCTTTAACTTGAAAGGGGGTAGCTTCGCTGCAAATTTCATAACTTGAAAAATTTAAGGTTGGATGACTTGAAATTATGGAATACTTATCAAACTAAAGTCCTGTATCTTGCTGACTTGGTAGAGTTTGACTTAAGAGTCATGAGTTTTGTCTACTTGAAGGTCTTCTATTTAATTGACTTGTGAGTATTTGACATGAGAGTCTTGTATTTTGTTAGCTTGTGAGTCTTGTCTTTCATAAACTTAGTAGTCTTGGACTTTGGTGACTTGAGAGTTACGAACTTGTGAATCTTCTATCAAGGGCGACTTGGGAGTCCTTTTTTTTGAGTGATTTAGGAGTTACGATGTTGAAAATCTTCTTCTGGATGACTTGGGGTCTTTTACTTTAATGACTTGAAGGTTTTGACTTTCCTCCATTTGTCAATCATGAATTTTTTTTGACTTGGTAGCCTTGACTCCGATAACTTGAGAGTCATGAACTTATGAATCTTCTATCAAGATAACTTGGGGTTTTTTTTTTCTTTGGTGATCTGGGAGTATTTGATTTTCTTCACTTTGAAGTTTTGATTTTGACGACTTGGCAGTCTTGAATTTTGTCAACTTGAAAGTCTTGAATTTTGTTGGCTTGAAAGTCTTAAAAATTGTTGATGTAAGAGTCTTGGGATCTGTTAACTTAAGAGTCTTTTATTTTATTAACTTGGGAGTCTTTGACTTGAAAATTTTGAGTTTTGACTTGTAAATCTTTACTTGGATGATTGGAGAGTCTTTGTCTTGAAAGTATTGAATTTCGACTGGGTTGGCAACGGGGCGGATCGGGGACGGGGGAGTATATTCCCGTCCCCATCCCCGCTCCCAAAACTCGTCCCCATCCCCGCTTCGAGGAATGATTCTTTCCACATCCCCATCCCCGCAGATTCCCCATCCCCAACGGGGATCCAACGAGGATTTTTTAAAGCTATCCAAAATCTAACAAAATTTTAATCGGACCCGGTTTTTAACCTGTTCAAAATACAACGTATTTAACTTGCTCAAGCAATAATACATCAAAATCAAACAATAATACATCAACAAGTGTTATTCGAAAAAAACAATAATACATCAAGAATAAAGGTTATTTGGTAATTTTAAGATTTTTGGGGACGGGGATTCAGGGATGGGGATGGGGAATTTTCTCCGGCGGGGAAAATGGGGATGGGGAAAATTTTGTCCCCATCCCCGCCCCGTCCCCGAGCGGATTTTGAAAAATCGTCCCCGCCCCCGTCCCCATCCCCAATGGGGGTGGGGATTCTTCCCTAGAGACGGGGCGGGGCCCCAGCGGGTTCAGGGATTCCCCGCCCCATTGCCATCCCTTATTTCGACATGGGAGTCTTTAACTTCGGTGACATGAGAGTCTGACTTGAAATCCTTCGGTTCGAACTTGTGAGCTTTACTTGTACGACTTGAGAGTCTTTGACTTGAAAATCTTGAACTTTGACTTGTAATTCTTGAATTTGCTAACTTGTAAGTCCTTGAATTTTGTTGACTTGAGAGTCTTGAAGTTGTTAATCAGGAAAGTCTTCAAAATTTGTTGACCTGAGAAGGAGGCTTTTTTTTTTTTTTGTTTTTTTTGGTATGGCTATATCTGAGTCTAGACCTAAATTTCCTACTTACCTTAAAGAATGAGACACCCACAAGGATAGAGCCAAACATAGTTCAAAGAAGGAGAAAAGCAAAAAATTGTTAGGAGGTGCCACACATTTCTAACAAATGACTAGAAGGGACCACATTTTTTTAACGCACTCGAAGGGGACCTCATACTTAAAGAACTGGCTGCTGGGTGATTTTCCGACCATTTTGACTGAATTTCGGCGATGTATATATGAAAAGACAAAAATACCCCTATGTTTTATCAAACAATTGCTGGGAGGTGCAATACATTTCTAAAAACAGACTGGACTGAGACAAGTTTTTTTTCACATCTCTTCTCTGCACTTTCTCTCTCCTCCTCCAAAGATTAATACAACTCAACCCATCAAAACCATAAACAAACTCATCTTCTTCTTCTTCATTCGTCCACCACCCGACCACCACCACTACCACCAGTCCAGCCACCACCACCACTTCAGCGCTCAGCCATCACCGAGAACAACAATGGCCATTTTAAATCAAATCTCAATCTAAGTTTGACACAACCAAGCACTAATCCCTCTTCTCATTCCCTGTTTCAAACTGAATTCAACACCCACACTATAACCACCAATCGGACTCCATTTTTGCATCCAAAATATCACCACAAATAGCCACTCCAGCCACCCAAAAACACTTACAACCACCCGAACTCAATCCTAAATCATTCCCGTTTCTCCTCTATTTTGCGCGACCAGACTCGCAGCTGCCGTCGAGGCCGCTGCTAGCAATCTATGTTGACCGACGCCCAAACCCACGCTAACCAAATTCCACACCTAGCGCCCTTCCTCCTTCTCTCTCCTTGCTTGCTTGATATTAGGTCTTAATGGGTTGAGTTAAGACCCAAAAACAAAATGTCAATTGAGAAATTGACATGCTGATGGAATGAAGAGAGAGATTTGTGTTTGGTTGTTCAAACTTAGATTGTGGTTTAATTTAAAATAGTTGTGGTGGTTCTCGGTGGTGGCTGAGTGTCAAATTGAGTGATGGTGGTGTTGTTGGCGGTTGGACTAGTGACTGTGCTGGTGGTCGCATGGTGGACAAATGAAGAAGAAGGAGAAGAAATGAGTTTGTTTATGGTTTTGATGGGTTGAGTGATATTTGGGGGAGGAGAGAGAAAGTGCAGAGAAGAGGTGTGGAAAAAGTGGTCCCGTCCAGTCATTTTTTAGAAATGTATGGCACCTCCTGGAAATTGTTTGATAAAACATAGGGGTATTTATGTCTTTTCATATATATATATATATATATATATATATATATATATATATATATATCGCCGAAATTCAGTCAAAATGGTCGGAAAATCACCCAGCAGTCAGTTCTTTGAAGATGTGGTGCCCTTCTAGTCAGTTGTTAGAAATGAGTGCACCTCCCAGCAATTTTGATGGAGAAAAGAAGGTTTTTATTTTTATTTTAGCCGTACACAGTTTAGAATCTTACGAGCCACGAGTATTAGAATGATGAAAATGAAAGGCAATTAAAAATAAATAGAAAGAAACTTTGTTTTTTTGTGAACAATTTAGGCTACTGTTCGGGAGCTAAGTCTTCCTTTTCCTAGATTTTGACATGGTGAGAAGAAATTGTCATCTTTCATTCAAGTTTCAGAGTTGGTCTTGATTTGATGCCCAGCGAAGACCATAGTGCATCTCTTTCCTCAAAGTAATCCTTCAGTCTTTACCTCCAATGTTGAAAAATGCTTCATTCAAGAGGGGGTAGTGCTTTGAACTTCTTAAATAACTCTAAGGCAACTAAAGACAGAACACTTTTCTTGGTTGAGATGTGAATTTGTCACTTCTTGGACATGTTTGATCCTTGAGCTTATAGAAGGGTTTGATCTTGAACCATCCTTGATCCTGCTAAAGACTGAAGCTTTGCGACTTCCTTGACACCATATCCACTCAAAGACAGATAATTGTTTTAGGGAAGCTTATGGTTTCAACCTATTAAACACGGAGGGCTTTGACTTAGGCTGATCATTGCTTCCTTTTTCATTATCTTCCTTGATCTCAAAGCAAGAGACCATGTTCACCGTTGCAACTTGGCCAGCCTCCCTAAAGAAGTCTTTCGAAAAGTATTCTTCTAGAGTAAGAGGAACATGAGGGCCTTGTTCAAGCAACTCGGATGAACAAGCTTCTTGTTTTTCGACGACTTCGAGCCTCTTTCTCTCCATCGAAGATTGAGGATCCTTATTCTCCTTTGTTGCTTTCTTCAAAGGGGTGGTGGTTTTCGGACTTCACTTTGCACCTTAGTCTTCCTTTGAGCGGTAATAATCCATTTTCGATCTCCACTGGACCCTATTTATAGGGTGGCTAGGAGAAGAAATAGAGTCAGATTAAAACTCAAATAACAACAAGTAGTATCTGACTTGAACATGGAATTAGAATTAGATAAAAACTGTATCCTCTACCGATTCTTCTCTTGTTTTGGACCCCACCAAGGATCCAATGGGCCACAAAACCGAACAAACTCCACCTTGGACCATGATTCGAGTCATCGGTCCAGATAAACATCTCGACTGTCGCCATCAACACGCCCCTCCGCAGGGCATTGCCCCGAAGGGCTCTCAAGCGGTATCAAACATCATATATCGCTGACTGGATGCCAGTTTAAGACCATCTATGCTATCTAACTCATCCAGATTTGAGACCGTCGCTGCAGTTCTCGTCACTGTAGACCCCTGTAAGGTGTGTAGGCTGCCCTTCCTAGTTCTCTTCATCCAAACCATGGAACCCCTGCACACTTTTAGGACACCATCTTCTACTTTGTACCTGCAACTGTTAGCCTTAACACAGTTTGCGGTTCCAGTTTTATTGCGATTATCCTTACTACCCTGCTTCTGGTATCTCAATTTTCTCCAACAGTCACTCTCTACAAGACCCTTCTTGTGCACCCATTCTTCAGTAAGAGCTCCTCGCCGTTTAGGCAACTCACACAACTCCCATGTATAATTCTTCTGCAGACTCTCCATCTCCTATGCAACACTCAGCGCATATACAATCATAGCATTGGCTTCTTCAGTATACCGTGTTGGTCTCCTGATCTCCCTCTTGGGACAATCTCTTGCCATGCTCGGTTCTTCCTCCACCTAAGGAACTTCAGTCTCGATCTCAGGCTCATCAACCTGAGCTGTTTCAGGAACATCATCAGCAGCTTGCTCCTAATTGCAGGTTCCAGTAGCTCCACCTTGAGCCTCAACCTGCTCCACCTCGAACTCAACTCTTCCTGCGCCCTCATTGCTCATTGTTTCATCAGTCTTCGTATAGGGATACTCAATCACATCCCGTACCCCATGCTGAATTAGGACCGCCGTCATCTGCAGTCTCCTTGTTCCATCGAATTTTGGAATCTCACACTTCATGATTGAAGCCATCTCCACCTCGCTCTGATACAACTTGTTGGAGAAAAGGTAAGTAAATTGCGGGATTACAGCGGAAGCGAAATAAATTTGAGATGACGGAAATTATGACAAAATTCAAGAACCAAAAATAAGCGATGAGACAAATACTAGGTTTACGTGGGAAACCGAAGAACTCGGAGGAAAACCCACAGACGGCAACAACCATAAAAATAATCCACTTTGAAAGGAGGAGTACAACTCGACCACTATCACATGGTGTGATGCGATTAACAGGAAAGGAGATTACAATATAAATCTCTCTAACTCTCAACTTGAACAGGGAATTAGAATTAGATTAAAATTGTATCTTCTACCGATTCTTCTCACGTTTTGGACCCCACTGAGGATCCAATGGGCCACAAAATCCAAAATCATGATTGCAACAAATTAACAATGCATTTATCATTGCAAAAAAGAAAAGAGAAAAGGGAAGTACTTTTTCCAAGCTAAATCAAACTCTGAAAGCGTATCACATCTTCTCAAAATATAATCAAACTGGTCTACGAAACTAGATATTGACCGCAAATGATTGATCTGATTCTTGGAGTTTTCTTCAATATGCCATGTACAAAGCCGATGTTTGAACCACAAAATATTTTCCCGATAGCATTTGCCATAGCAAAATCCTGATCAGTCATCACCGTCTTCGGATAAACATTATCCATGGAACTAAGGAACGTCTTGAAAGTCAACAAAAACTCTCAATCTTCTCATTTAAAACAAACCCAACACCCACCGTAAGATTCCCAACACGATAATTCATGCACACAAATAGCGCGCAAACCATTTTATAACGATTCATATGATACGTAGTATCAAACACTAACAAGTCAGAAAACAATAAGTAATCTTCCTTCATTTTTGAATCTCTCCAAAAGAAACCACATAGAGATAGATCAAGATCAAGCTCCAAAGCATAGAAAAACCATGCTCACTTTGTCTCCTACTTTCAAGCCTTTTATGCAATGTGTCTGCATCCCCAAATTCTAAACGAATCTTCTCTTCATCTGCCTTAGCATTATATGCATCTCGGGAAATAAAACCCGATATGGGAGACACCCCCCTCCGCCTCAGCCCTTAAAAGACGATAGCCGTCAATCAATTTAACAACACATTTTTTCATCAATCTCAACTGCTTAACAACAGATTTAGGGACACTCCTATGACCTCTTAACATGTGAACTTGATCAGGCTCTACAAACTGATGGCTATGAATCATGTCATGACCAGTGCACACCCAATCCCTGGTGTCTTTGTCAATTTTGAAACAACCCTGGCCTTACAATTGCACCGATAGTTAATCTTACTGTATTGTTTCGCTTTCCTAACATTAAGAGATTTAGTATCTTCCCTGGTGCAATTAAAAACTTTCGATCTTAAGTCATTCTTATTATATCTCCAATAAGTCTTACCCTTCCTCATAGCAAAACACATTTTATATGCATAATTCTGATAAAATAGAAATGACTCATCCTCATTTTTTAATTTCATCCCCAACAAATGGGACTCACCAGCTTCCACGACAGAAATGTCTTAAAAAAGGGGACCCAAAATCTCATTTAGAAGCACACTTTTATCAACCTGATCAATCTTCTGAATATCTACTACAGAAAACACATTTTTAAAAAGAATGATCATTATGTTTTAGCTCAAGACAAAAGATTAGTGTGCTTCAAAAATAGTTAGTGTGCTTCGAAAAATATTAGTGTGCTTGAACATATATTGATCTACTTTAAAAATAGTTATTGTGCTTCAAAAAACATTAGTGTGCTTTGAAAAACAATTTTCAGTGTGCTTGAACAGTTTTTCAGGGTGCTTTCTTCCCATACCTGACATTGACGCACAAATGGCTGGAGATCAACAGCTTTCATCACCATCAACCAGTTCATCCCCAGAAAAAACAAGATTGTCATCATCATTTTGCAAATCACGATTATCATCATCAACACCCAAATCACAACAATTACCACGATTATCATCATCAACACCCAAATCACAACAATTACCACGATTATCATCATCAACACCCAAATCACCATCACTGCCACCATCGTAGTCCGAAATTAACTCAATTATCTTCACCACTTTGCAAAAACACGATTACCACCATCATCATCTAAATCATCTCGATTGCGATCAGCATTTTTATCCCGAAAATCACCATTATCGCCATTACTCCTGCTGCCATTGTTCTCCAAATCACCATTATCATCCCCCAAATCAAAAAATCGGTTGATTTGAATCCATTAAAAACTAAAAAACACTGAAATTTTAGGCAAAAATCAAGTATATGCGAACACGAGTAGATGCCAGGAAGCAAAACGACCACAGGAAGCCATAGCAGCAGGAGTATATTCGAGGAAGACCAAAACAAACTCAGCAAAAGCAGCGAATTTCCGGGAAAAAAAGGGAAAATGGCTAACGTCAGCGTGACGAATAGAGAGAGGAGGGAAGCAAAGTGTACTCCCGTGGGAGTACCTAAAATTTTTCGGAAAAGATGACATCAATATGACATTAATATATGGTTGGGGGCGTACCCACTCATGAGAGTATCATATATATATATATATATATATATATATATATATATATATATATAGACACACACAAAGGGTGAGTATCGTAATATGTGTGATTTTATGAGAGTATTTTGGGTATTTTGCCTTCACCCCATGTTTAACACATAATTAATTATCAAGCATGATTAATAATAAAAATAAAAATAAATCATTAAAGTTATTAATCATTTACATACCAAACATCACTTACACAAATTGCCTAATTATAAAATAAAAAAGTTTACGAGACATCAATATATATTTTAATATTGTATAAATGATTGTATTTTCATGATTAGGCCAATGGACAAACGTCGTCATTTCCCAAAATAAAATGTCTGTCATTATTATATTTATTAATCAACAATTACCTTCAACCTACATTTATTTTTTAATTTTTAATTTTTATTAAACATACAATTATAAAAAAAAAACCCCATTCACATGTATGACAATAGAGATAATTTTAAATAACTAATGAATCACTCAGCCCAATTTTTTTTTTTAATAAAGGATAAATAAATCAATTTTTTCATAAAATATGTAGTTTAGTTGTGTCCCATGCAACGCATGGGTCTAAGGACTAGTATATATATATTTATGAGTACAAAGGGTGAAGATCGAAATATGTCGATTCTAATGAGGGCATTTTGGGAAACATATAATTGATTCTATTTAAATTTTTTTTAAAAAAATCATGTAATATTAATGAGTATGCATTAATGTGTATGTATGCATTGATGACTTTCTCTTTTTTTTTTTCTTTTTTTTTCATATGCACTATTCTTTTTTCTTTAGGATTATTTGGTTTTAAAATCCCCAACTTTGGGTCTTGTTTATCAAAATATCTCAAACTTTACTTTTAACATGAATATCCCAAACTATCAGAGTTGGTATTTATTAGCATCCTAGCATCGAATTAACATCAATTAAACTCAGGTTTTTCAACAACGCAATGGTTGTTTGTTGGCTTATACATACTTTCAATCTACAAAACACCCCAACAAATATTATTACATCACAGAAGAACCCGAGTTTAATTGATTTTAATTTGGTATTGGGCTACTACCAAATTCGACCCCCAAAAGTTTGGGATATTTATGTTAAAACTGAAATTCGGGATATTCTGATAAACAAACCCCAAAGTTGGGAATTTTAAAACCCAATAACCCTTCTTTATTCTTTTAAATAAAAAACTATTCTTTTTATTTTTCATTATTGCTTTTTTTATTCTTTTAAATATAACCTCGATAATGTTTTCAATAATACGTATGATTTACTTCCGTCCCGTGCAACGCACGGGTCTAAGTACTAGTATTATAGTAATACTACATCTGTCCCATAATAGTTGTAACATGATAAATATTTATGCAAATTTACACTAATATTTCACAATTTTTCATGCAACACAATACGTAACTAGCTCATTTCATTAGTTTTCTAAATTTTGGTTAAATGGACAAATAATATGATACAAAGGTAGTATATTAAGGGAATGAGAGCGAATGATTGTACATATATTCGGCTCCTCTCCCTCCCTTTTAATCAAATCAAATGGGTTGGTCCAATAATAACAGAACCAACTAAAGAAAATTTTGGCTTTCTTTAGCTCTATTTTTTAAGAGTGTAAGATTAAGATAGATAAGATAAGGTAAAGGGTAAAGAAAGGAAAGTTAAAGAAAATAGTTGAAATAGGTAAATATCATATTACATATTTCCTTTTTTTTAAAATAAATTATATGAGTTGAATAAAGAATTTTAAATATAAATTATCTAAAAGTACAATCCTATTCTTTTGGATGGTAAGATAAGATTAGGTAAAATTAGCATAAACCTATCCTACCAAGGGAAATAACAAGACCTTTGTTTAATGCAAAACTCAAGCAATGAGAAGCAAAAAAAATGTGTGTCCTTTCGAGAGAACCAATAATTTCTACATTCAATCACCTGAATTTTATTCACTCCCAAAATTTCGTTTTCCTGGCCCCAACCATCCCTCCCAAAAAGACAACCTTAAACAATCGCAGAAATACAGGTGCAAAAGGGATTGACAGCAATTCCGAAAAAAAACAATATTCTTCAGGAAAGTGACATAGATGGACTTGTGTGGATTTTAAGGGAAGGAAGAATTAAGACTGTAGAGACAGTAAAATTTTTCACTCTTGAGAAGTTGCAGTTGCATTATCAACCGGCTCAGGAGGTGATTCTTCGGTAACTTTTGTTTCAGAGGTCTGATGATTGTTCTTATCTTCCACATTCTCAGGTTTCTGAATCCAATCGGTAATCTTAGATGACTTGGACTGAGAAGCCTCGGATGAATGAGAAATGAGTGATGAATTCCTCGGGTTTGGAAAGAATGACTGATCAAACATAGGCATTGGGGACATGCCTATGTAATAGCTGGAATAAAACCCAGGTAAAGGATGGTTGAATTTGCACGTTGGACCATATTTACAGAGGCCGTATGCGCTAAAGTACGCACATACTTCTTCTCCCTACAAAACCAAGGTAAGTAATTAGAATCATCACAATTCACAACATTTGATTTGCACAAATGAAAACAATTGTGTGCCAAGTAATTAGAATCATCACAAGATTTGATTTGCATAAGTGATTATGAAAACAAATTGTGTGCCAAGTAATTAGAATCATCACAAGATTTGATTTGCATAAGTGGTTATTTGACTCAAATTTTCTGATTTGGATTTGAATGTTCTCAACTTATAAATTGCACTAGTTTAGTTTACTTTCTATAAATAGACGCAATGAAAAAAATTAACAGTACAGCAGACTGAATCGTCTTTTGTTAAAATTAATATCTTTACTATTGGTTAAAGTCGTCAGTCTACAATTGTTTATTTCATATATGTTGAAGGGACTAACCCTAAAGGGATATTTATTTCTTAATTTAATTGAAATCAAACAATAAAAATATTTCTCTTCAGATATAAAAACATTCAATTTTTTTCAAAAGTTCAACTATGTAAATTTTATTATTTTAACTAACTTGCCTTTTGTAAGATTTGTTTCCCCTTATCATTACATTCTTTTACGTTTTTCCTAAATGTCGCCAGAAAAGAATAGACTACTATTCTTGGTTATATATTATATACTCAGATATACACAGATAAACATATATATGTGCACGCATACATATGTATATATATGTAATATGTATGTATGAGTGTGTGTCTATAAATATAGGTAAAACAAAATAATATTTCCACAACTTCAGAGCTAGATTATGGTGGACAAAACTATTGTCTTATAACTGAATAATTCAGTCTGAATTGTTGGGTAGTCGTTCCACACTCCAGCAGGCAACTTTCTTTTCCTTTATATTAAGAAAAAAAAAGCATAAGATGTCTTTTGTTGTATTTATTTAATTCTAAAAGCAAAGGCTTTCAGAGTAGGGAATAACAATTGATAAATCCCCACAAGCATAGCTATTTGAGCTGCCTAACCAAAGTTGGACTATTTCAATATATCTCCTACTCCCAAAACAGGTCATAATTAAAGAATGTTTCTAAGCACAAGTTGCCGTGACGATTGAGCATGGAAATGTATGCAAAATCAGAAGCAGATGGGAATAGCTTTCAAATCTATATGGGGTGCAA
This sequence comes from Portulaca oleracea, assembly GCA_029582165.1. Classification (NCBI taxonomy): domain Eukaryota; kingdom Viridiplantae; phylum Streptophyta; class Magnoliopsida; order Caryophyllales; family Portulacaceae; genus Portulaca; species Portulaca oleracea. Next base: position 20,964,988 of record CM055890.1, read on the forward strand.
TAGAAACCTTATAGCCTCCTAGATATGATTTCATTATATCTGTTAGTATTGGTTTTACAGACAAACAGAAACAACATACCTGACTCTGAACTTAAATATATGAAGAATATGTAGGTAGACAGCCTTAATTTTAGCAGGTCTTACACTGAGTGAATTGCACAAAGGTCAACCAAACTTGATCATTTATACGGCAGCAAGACCCGTCTTGTCCAACAAGTAGGAGACAAGGACAAACTCCTATATTTGACACTTTGTTTCTTTGAAAGAGGGGGACAAATAAACATGTTGTAATTGAGGAACAGGCCCATGTGCTGTGTCATCCAAATCTAAAAACAGCAGAGGGAAACAACAACAATGGCTTGTATGAGAAGTAAGAAATTACCGGTCTCAACGGGAGCCCATGTGGACCTATGCTGTTGGCAAGCCGTTCCTTAGGGTGATGAAACTTGCAATTTGAACCATATTTACAGATGCCAGTGCTCATGAAATACCGACATTCCGGATGATCAGGTCTCTCGGGAAGTTGGGAAACCGTCATTGTCAATAAATCAACCTGCCCACCGGTCACCAGCTCCCCTTGATTCTTAGTGGGGTTGTACATAATATTAGATCCCATCAAACTGGAACTAGATATGGGGTTCAGGTTTCCCTGCTCAGCAAATGCAAGTGTAAGTTAGAATAGAAAGCAATACCCTAGGGATATTGATCGCTTCAATTTCAGAAGCTCGCGTCAAAAGTTTGCACAAACTACAAACTAATTATTGAGAAAGTTTACCAATTATAAATATAAACATATTACAAGTAGCAAAGTAGAAAAAAGAAACCAAAGGCTTTTTATTACAGTGCACACACCCCTCACAAAGGAACCCAAGTGCAGGGCAGATTCAAAAGCAGAAAGCTAGAAGCTTAACGCGACAACAGAATAATATTGATCTATGTTCCAAAAATCGAAAAGTGAGTCATTCCACTACCCATTTGTGTATTGAGCATTTGTGTATTTGTCCAGAGTGCTTCATATTTTAAGCCAGCATGTTGAGTGTGAGTACAAATGTCAAAATTTCTGTAACAAACCAGACAAACTCATAGAGCAAGATGAGAGCAAGCACAAAGACTATGCTATTTTATCTCAGGAATTGTCAGGAGAATATTGAGTATTGACAATCTTGAATGGTCGGTCAGTGTCCCAATCAGACCATTAAGCAGAAATGCCTAAGGCTCAGGGAACAAGAAACATTTGTTTCCACAGGCAGCCCCAGTGAAAGTTGTACGATAAGTATTGGCTATGTTTGTGCAAAACAAGACCAGGCACAGAAAAGAATCATTTCTACACAGACACAAACTCGAATGTGATTCAATACTGCCAAAACAGTATCCCAGGTAAACACACCCGATGAATAGGAGATATTCCATTCCCAAACAAGCACGGAATGATCTAGCATAAACGAGAAAAAGCAAAGCAAGTTACTCAAAAGCTAAGATAACTTTACCCAAAAGATAAAAGTTTGACGCTTGCATAACTTTCAGTGAAGCAGAAACTACGGAAAGTGGCGAGAATTGCCTTAGTCTCAAGGAAGAAGAAAAGAAATTGACTCACCGCATAGCCATTCCAGGTTGGAGGACCAATAGAACCTTGAAAAGGCGGGAAAACAACAGGCATGTAAGCCTGGGGACTAGAAACCCGTGACGGTAGATATGATGATCTTGCTAATGACCATCCTGGGATGGGCGCCACATAAGGAATACCAGCTGAAGGCAATATGGACCCCATTGTCCCAACGGCGGCAGAACCAGATGCAGGCAAAGCAGTTTCAAATGAAGCAGGTTGAGGATGATTGAACTTGCACGTCGGTCCAAATTTGCATGTGTAGGTTCGCATGTAATAAGGACAAGGTTTCTCCTCCTGAGGGAGGAAGTCAAGTCGTCAGCATAAAAGAGAACCCAAAATACAAAGACAGTTTTAAGATTAAAGACACTCGAAAGATAGGCCAAAAGGACAAATACTGCAACATTTGGATGGGGGCAAGCACCTGACGCATTGGTAGACCCAGAGAGTTCAATGGGACCTGTTCGACACCACGCCGGTCTAGAGGATGATGATATTTACATGTTGAACCATATTTGCAAGTTCCTGTCTTTAAATAATACTGTAAAGTTTGTACAATCAGTTCAGTCTCCACAAAGGTAAAAGGTACAACAAAACAGACAGTGATACAAGAATCCTTGTTGTACCAATTATTTAAACAATACAGCAGATCAATAAAGCCCAGTTTCATCTCCACAGAATCCTTCCATGAAATGATGTAAACTTCCAATTTGTATTCTAAACCATAATCATAACAAACTGATAGCAACTTCCCACATAAGTTTATACAATATTTTTCACTGCTTTCTTAGGCAGGTGCCATAAATTCAAATTCACATTCAGAGAAGCTAAAACACAGCAACCCATTGACAGTTAACAAAACAACCCCTAAAACACCTTATAACTCAAGAGTAACATAATCATGTACAGCATCACTTAGGTTCCTTGACTTCCTTCAAACTAGAGGTCACTTAGATGTCTAACTTGAGAGATACAAGGAATACTCCAAGAAGCATAAAGGAAGTCATTTTCCTAGTCTTTAGTTCAATCAGGGCGTGTTCTTCTCATCTCGATCAAGAAACTATAGGATAGTTGAGCTTTAGCTAGAAAAGCAGAGACATAAGAAGAGTGAAACAAGTTGGATGGAACAGGAAGACATCACGTCATACTCAGATGAGTAGAAGATAAGTTGATTTGAGTATTTTTTTCTCCATCAGAACAAGTTGAAGATGCATGAAAAGGAACAATATGTAAGATTCTAATTCTACTTGAGCAGTGAAAAGGGTGCGCATAAATTAGGATGGCTAGAAGTAGGGATGCCATGAAATTCAAAAAAAGAGAAGATCAAATCAAATAAACAAACAAAACCAATATCCACACGTCCATACCCCACAGTCAGGCTGCCCATCTCTTTGCGGTAACTCACTCCTATTCTGAGCAGTCTGCAAAAGTACAATCGTCAAACAAGTTATTCACCAAACCAATTTAATATTTTCAAACAAGCAGAAAAGCTAACAAGCAGCATAAACAATACCCATTAATGAACTCGGCAAAGCTTTCAACTTTTCTTTTTTTAAGTTTTTTATGCATCAATATTTTTTATTTATATAATATTCAGTGGGTCAGTACAGATAATGAGCAAATCAATAAGCAAAAAAGAGCTGATATGTACATAGGAGTTTTTTTAAGGAAAAAAAACTAAGTTACCTTTGGTGGAAGAGGAGGATGATTAAAGCGACAATTATTGCCATAACCACACAAGCCAGTCCTGAGATAATACCCACAATCTGGCTCCCCAGGACGATCTGGGTATTTTGATTGCCCCCCTTCCTCTTTGTTCTCTTCTTTGCTCTCAATTTTCAACTTCTGCATTCCATCTGTGTTTTGTTTTTTTTAATTAAATGCAAATAAAAAGTTTAGAAAATTAAACAGTAAAACAAACAGAAACCCATTAAAAGATCTATTTTTCTATTCCTCCCCTTCCCTTATTAGGATATAACTGCACAGTATAAACTCTGTAAACCAATCAAGCAATTAACGAAACAATCACAAACCAAATAGTGGATCATCAACAGAATTTCGATCAACTGAAGAGAACCCATGAAATAAAAACATAAGGGAATGCAATGTGTTGATTCATGTTAGAAGAAAACTTGATGATAATGGCGAGGATCAGACGACAAACCTGCAATGCTATCGAGGGGTCCATTGGACGAAATCGAGGCGGCATTGCTTTGATTCTGCCGATTATCAGGCATCGATGATGATCAACAGTTACCTCTCAAAAACACAACACGAAAAGCCCAGAAAAGACTAAGACAAAAATTTGTTTGTTTGTTTTTGATTTAAATCAGACCAACAACTAACAAGTGAGTGTAAAAGGGGGAAAAAAAAGGAATTCGACAAGTTTCCGATCAATATGCGATGTAAACTGAAGAATAGAAAATGGTGTGTGAGAGAAAGAGAGAAAAAGGGGAATCAAGAGAGAGAAAGAGAGGGGGGAGAAGGGGAGGAGGGGTGGAATGCAAGAAAGAGAGAATTTATTGATGGACCGATGTATCACGGTATACAGTGAAGGCCGATATTTGGAAATTTATGGCTTAAAAGACCAAGACAGAGTAAAAATTAAACTTAAACTGGCACCAATATGAATAGGATTAGGAAATATTCACACAAACAAATACGGAGTAGTATTTTCTGCCACTACTGTATTAGTATCAGTATTTGAATGAAAGTAGAATTAGAATCAACTTTTTCTAACAACTTACAAAAACAAAGTTGATCATCCTATATATTCTTGGAAACGTGATCATGTCTTAGATTTGGGGGGTTTTGGGCTTTCCGCATGACAAGTCAGACATAGAAAATTTGGGGCCTTGGATGGAGGGGGGGGGTCTTATTAACCCAATTATAATAATTATATTAATAAATAATTCCAATCACGCGTGAACCAGTATTTTTTTTCTACTTATTTATTTCCCATTGAATGAAATGCCCCATCCTAGGACGTGCATTGCTAAGTCGATTTTTTATTTATTTGTCAGATAAGAAATTGTGTTAAAACTTTTGATTGTTAATATCTTAATTTGTATAATAATTTATTATATAAAATTGATGTCATTAGATTCAAAATAAAAAACACTATTAAAAAAATATAATATTATATTTATTTATAAAAATATATTTAAAAAATTATTAATTTAAAATTGATACTGAAAGTCATAAATAACATATAAAAAAGTATAATATATATACTAGCTTTGCCTTGCGTTTAGGGTGATGGTAATCTAGTCTTTAGGATTTCACATGACTTTTTTTTATTTTTTTGTGGGGTACAGTATTTTCCTTCACGCATTTCTTACGAAAGAAGATGTTGGTGTTGAATATTTAATTTCTTTTTGTTGACTTTCTTTTTTTAAACCCGGAGTAGAGGTAGGGGAAGAAGGGCACTTTGACTGAGTTAAAGTTGAAGGAAGAAGACCAAGGAAAGGACCCATAGAATGAAATTTGTTGTCCGCTAATTGTGAATCCTGCAGGTTTTGAAGTGCAATCTACAAACAACTTGCTTTTTAGAACCAAAGCATTGTAAAGTTGTATGAGTTGAATATTTCAAAAAAAAAATTCCAAATTGTGAACTCACATGTATAAACTAGGAAAAAAAATAAAGGAAAAAGACAAGGTATTATTGATGTTGAGAATATTTTAAAAGTATAAGATAGTATAATATATGTTGGAAAGATTTGAGAAAAGTTTATGGGTAAACATGATGCCAATACATTATACACTCGTGTTGGTTAATATGGGAAAGTTCAAGACCAACTGTTGGTAACAAAAGCCAAGGAAAGGTTGTAGACAAGCAACACATTTAGTAGTTGAGTGTCACTTCAATATGAGCAGTGTTGGCCTTGACAGGACTCGTGTTACTCTAATATAAGTCATGTTGCTAAACTGGCAAGTAAGTAATGTATTCTAACAATATTATGATCTCGATGTTTAATATATAAATCATAACCATAATCATATATTAAAATGTGATATTTCGAGGCCAATTTAGGTCGGCTAGCCTACAGTGAATTGGTGACATTCTTTATTCTTATTTTCTGGATTATTATCTTAACATTAATAGCAGAATTATATGAAAAAATTAACCTAACAAATACGAACCAAATTATGCAAGCTATAATGAAAAGTGTAGCTAGTCAATTTTAAAGATAAACTAACAAAATTAAATAAAACATACTCTAACCTACGAAACAGAGAACAGATTCGTGGGTTAGGTCATAGATCTGAAGATTAATAACCATCCGACCTAACGATTTTAATAAAGCATACTCTCCTAAAATCATATTATTATGGATTTTGGACATCAATTATACAAACTTTGAGGGGTATTGGACACTAATAATATATACTATTTTCTAGGACACTGGCAGTACCAGTACCAACTATCAACTTATTTTCCACTAACAGTATACCATTGATTTGGTATGTTTTGACTCATGAAGAGATGACGTAGCTCCATAATGTGTGACGTGGAAGGATGAGCTTGTGTAGAAAATGTTGACGTGGACACTAATTTACCTTTCACATCACACATTATGGAGTCATGCCATCCTTCCAATAAGTTAAAACCATAACAACTTGGCGGTGTACTGTTAGAGGAAAATAGCTCGATAGTTGGTACTACTAGTGTCCAAGAAAATAGTTTGTATTATTAGTATGGATTCTAATAATCCCTACTTTCACTAATTGGACAATGGTGGACCGTACTTTCACTTTGTATTCTGATGGTAAAAAAAAAATAAAATTGGATTATAGTAGGATATTTTCGAGAGAATCATAGATTTTGTGTTGCATTTGATTCAAAACTTAGTATAACAATTTACAATGATTTTTAATGAATTTACAGCGTTTCACCCAATTTTTTTCATTTTTTACTATTTTTTACGATTTTTTCACTTTTATTATTTTTAAAAAATCATAATAATTGTTCGGAGTCTCAAAAAAATAATTTAAAAAATGTTTTAGAAACTACAATTCATTAACTTTCTAGGGGCAAGAACGAAAAAAACAAAAACAATATAGTGTAGGAATGAAAAAAATAAGAAGAATGTGGAGGTGGATTTGAAAAAAACAAAAGAAGATTGCAAGTAATGAGCAAATAAAATCTATGATTCTCTCGAAAATATCCCACTACAATCCAATTTTATTTTTTTTTGGACCACCAGAATACAAAATGAAAGTACGGTCCACTATTGTCCAATTGATGAAAGTAGGGATTATTAGAATCTAAGTATCCGTATCCAATACCCCCAAAGTTGATATTATTGACGTCCAAAAATTCTATTTTTATTAAGAAAGATTAGGAGGGAGGAACTGATTTATTTCATAATTAAACTATTATGTCATGCAAATAAAATAATAAAGATTTACAATTTATACATGTTACTGATTAACAAGTAATTAGTTTACATGATTATACATAAAAAAAAAGTGAAAATGAGAATAATAAAAGTAGGTTGACCTTAAATAACAAAGTACATAGCACACATGTGAATATGAGGGAGAAGATTAGAGAGACTTTTACTGTGTCAATACATTGGGAAATTTTGGGGTGGGAAATACTCACTTTTTTTTTTATAGTGGTGATGCACAAAATATTTGTGAATATTACGAGAATAATGATATTTTGAATTAATAATAAAAATATGGGAAATTCTAAATGGTAGGCATCAACTATTGCTTATTCCTACTTGTAAACCACTTTAAAAAGTATTCCAAATGGTATGCTTAATGTGAAAATTATTCCATCCTATAGGCTTATATCTAACTGTCGTTATGAATTTCCTAAAAAAAAAAAAGTGTTCCCCCCCTTTGGGTGACAAAGTTAGAACCATGGCTTCCTCTTTCTAGTTTCTCCTTTTGCTTCCATGACTAGTTTATATCCAGTGCAAACCACCCACAGGATCATTTTTGTTGTTGCTCGGTAAATCTATAAAGGAGTCCCGAGAATGAATATAATTAGGATTTGTTCTAGCTATTTGGCTTTCAGTTAAAACAACAGGAAGGGGGGGGGGGGAGGGAGGGGGCGAGAGAGAGAGAGAGAGAGAGAGAGAATAGGGGAAGTAAGGGGGATTCAACAAAAAAGGTTTCAACTCATCCAAATTTTATTTGCTCATTACTTGCAACCTTCTTTTCATCTTTCATTGTATTTAATCTGCCCTCATTGAAGCCTTTGCTTTCTTTTTGTGTCATTACTCAATGATGCTATGAATTGTCAAAGCCTCTTGCACTTTTTCTTTTGTTTTTGCTTTGGATGCCAATTCAGGTACCCAACTCCTATTTGTCCCAATAGCTGCAAAAAGTTGTTTGCATCGCGAATATTGGCGCAAGCGTTAAGCACCTCATTGAAGGCGGCAGTATCAGGGTTAGAGTCCTTGGCAAGGGTCAAGTCGGCGACTTTGGTGATCCGTTTGAGGACGAAATTGAAAAGATAAATGGCCTCGATTGGGCCATCATCGGGGGAAGCAGCAAGGCTGCTGACAACGGCGCTCCAAGCCTTGAGGTGGGGCAGGTAATTGGACCTGAGCATGGACTTAATGATAGAAAGGGCGTAAAGGGTATGGCCAGATTTGACAGCAGACACGACAAGGAGGCCGAGGGAGTTGGAATCAAGGCGGTGGAGTTGGTTCTCATGGCAGGGGCGGGTGAAGATTGACTGGGCTCATGAGAAGGATTCAGGGGTGTTAAGGTATGAGAGTTGAGAGATTAGCTGCCTGTATTCAGGGGTGTTGAGGGCAAGTGGGTTGGGGAGATGCTCAAGGGAGCTGGAATACAGGACCCATGTTTCTTTAGTTTTCCCCTACCGGAGGAGACATAGAAGGGCTTTGTCTTATGCTGCCTACCAGAAGTTTGAATATTTTATTCAGGGATTGGATTTGGCATGGAAATGAGAGAAGATTTGGGAAAGAAGATGAGATAAGAAAACTTATATGTTTTTTTTCTTTTTTTTTTTGAAAATTTTTAACAGGAGTTTGATTATGATCACAGGATGGAATAATTTTCATATGAAGTCTACCATTTGGAATACTTTTAAAAGATGTTGGCAAGTTGGAATAAGCAATAGTTGGTGCCTACCATTCGGAATTTCCCTAAAAATATTGTAATTATGAACGAAGGGAAGATCATATTCTACTAATAGAGTGACCTAATGTTTGGCTAGGAAGCAAATTTGAAATATTTTCAGTGGAAAAAAGGAGTATTATGTTCGGTTGTGTAAATTGTGGTTTTCTAAGTAGGGATTGTCGATCACAGGGATGGGTGTTAGGCTTGATTAAGGTAATCGGTTTGCTTAAAGGGGTTTTTCACACTGCGGAAAAGCGGTAAATTATGTACATGAAAGCAACAAAGCTATATAGACATGGAATCAAAGAAAGCAATAAAAGCGTCAAATAAAACATGAAATTAAGAAAGCAATTAAAAGCATGAAATCAAATAAAGTAAGAAATTATACCTTTGATGCACTAAATCTTCATTGAATCCTTCACCTTAAGCTTTCTCCCGAACAAATAAGAAAGTGTGAATTGGATTACTAAAAATCCTCAAATCCTCACTTTGAAGTAATATTTGTGACTCTTAATCCTTCTCCTCACTAAAAGTTGATTGGATGTTTTTTTTGTGGCTAATCTAATAAGAACTTTAAAGGAAATTTCACTTAAAAACAAAACAACTAAAACCATAAATCAAACCTTTAAAACAGAAACCTAAAACTAACCAAGACCTAACAGTTAAACCCTAAGAACTGACTAAGAACCCTAATACCAATATTTAGTAACTCTAATAACAATACTCAACCTCAACCCTAGCAAAACCTAAATCTACTCTAATACTCGACTGAAACTAACAACAAAAGAACAACCAAACCCTAACCTACTAACAGAGAAAAGAAGAAAGAAAGGAAAAGAAGAAAAGGGATTTCAAATCTCGACTGCCCAAATTCGAACAGAGGAAAAGAGAGAAATAGAGAAAGAGAGAATCAGAGACGAGAGAGAAAGGAGGAGAATACCGAGCAGAATAGAGACAGAAATTCGAACCAAATCAACACAAATTCACCAGAACATCAAACAGAATCAAACCAAAACACAAATGCATCAAACCTCAAGAACAATCCAATACCATTTGAATATTACATCAAACACTGAACAAATCATTAACAAAACCAAAATCCCAGAATCGATTGAAAAGGAAAGCGAAAAGAGATTCGAAACAGAGTTCAAAGCTTGAATTAAAACATGAATAAACCTAAAATCTAATTGCATAAATTAAACCCTAACCCTAATTTAGAGGCCGAAACCTCCCTAGAATACCCGAATGGCTCCTTCTTCTTCCTTTATATACTCGAATTCTTCCCTCCTCCTTCAAATCTGAGCTGTTCGAATCCCTTCTAGATGAATGGACAAGATGAATTTCGATAGTTAGAAGGTGTATGCGATGGTGCTGTTGCTGTGTGCACTTCATCTCAACCAAATCTTCAACAAACTCTGCAAAGTGAGAGGAGAAATTGAGATATAATGCGAGAAAGAAATAAGAAAAGAGAGATGGAGATGAGATGAAGAAGGGAAGAGAGAAGGAGAGAGATAGGGAATGTCGGGGTTGTTTGGGTGGTTGCTGCTGGGCGAATGAGAACCAGAGAGAAAGAGGGACGAAGGAGTTGAGAGGAAAGGGGTAAAATGAATTAAAATTAGGGTTTTGGAGGATGGTTTTAATCGGCTGAGGGGGGAAAAGGAAACGAGTATGGGTTTGGTAACAGGTTTCTGGGCATTCGGTGGGTAAATGGTTAGTGAGGGTTTGATTATGAAGCTGGGCTTGGGTGAAAGATGTGGGCCGATTAAGAGAAGGAGGGAAAGAAGGAATTTGGGCTGGTATTAGGAATGGGTTTTAAGGTTAAAATTAGGAAAAAGGTTTTCAATTTATTTATTTCTAATATTTACAATTTTGATTCATATTAATAATAATAATAACTATAAATAATAAACTAACATAAAATCTAATAAAAATGCAAAATGAATAAAAACATAATAAAAACTACTAAAATAATTATTAAAGGCAAGCAAAAATACCCTACCAAAGAGAAGAATTCGGCTCGGAACGAGACCGAACATATTATGAAAAGGATTTAAGGAAAAAACAGTGAAGGTGCCAACTTTGGTGATGTTGACTTTGACTTTTAGGGAGGCTAGGCCAACCTAGGGTGTGCGAGTTTGTCTTTTGACCATTCTAGGGTAATCGGTCAGCCTAATGGCTGATGTAGGGCCAACTTTTAAAGGGTAGGTCGCCCGAGCTGCCATTTTTCTACACGGGTTGCCCAAATTCAAATGACTATAGTGTTGGGAGTGTTCCCACAATGCTCAATTTATTTAAAGAAATTAAATCAAACTGATAAAGTAATTATATGTCATGCTAGAACATCTATAATTAGTGATTAAATATTTTTAATTACAACTATATTGTTTTGTCCTACAGGGTCACATAAGTCAGCATCTTGGAACATTATGATGTAATATGGTTGGGGAGAGGCAGGTCACGCATATGACCTGTGCATGGTGTTTTTAGAGATTGGGCAACAGGATGTCACGATCGTGACCTACATGTATTAAGGCGGCTACTTAGGATTTCATTTTATTGTCTATTGAATGATTTAATTGGATTTTAAATACAAACCTAAGATGAAGTAGTTTGGGGTTCCTTTTCTAGTCTCCTTAACTAAGCCAAGAGGGTAACATCTATCATGGGCTTGGAGATCCAATTTTGTCATAGTTCGGGACCTCTCAAGTCATGTTCGGCCATCCTTTGGGTTGGCCAAGAACCCCTCTAAGGGGAGGGGAGGTAGTTCATCGACAAGAATAAAGAGAAGGACTTGGGTATGGTGGTCGATTTTTTAAAGAGTTTAAGATAAGGAATGCTTGGAAAGGCTAATCCAAGGCGAGTCATGAGTATGACCACCCTGGTCATGACCATGACCCTCTGTAGACCCTGAAAAATTCGGCGATTTACCATGCGGTGCTACTTAAGGATTGTGAGTTGAATAAGGTTGCTTAGTCCTTAAAAAAGGATGTTTGTAAGAAGAGTTGTAAAGATTCTTAAGAACCATAAATTTGTAAGTTTAACTCGAGAACTTTACCAATTTGAACCAAATTGTTAAGACTACCCTAACACCATATATGCAAAGCAAATGACCCAACCTAAACTAGACCAGCGGATTGACCCAAAGGGCCGTTTGGTATCCACTAGGCTAGGCCACTAGTTGGCTTAGTTCTCTGGTCAAGAAGGGTAAAGTAGGGCCAAGGCCAGTTGGGCTTAGTTACTGTTTTGGGCTTGTGTAAATAGTGATAGGGATGGAATCAATCATACATTCGAATCAATGAAATATCAACGAATCAAACTATGTAAAATATGATTAAAGGAGGTCCTAGTTGATTTTAAGGAATTCAATGAACCTAAAAAATGAAAACCTCGGCCTATGAACTCGAATTCCAAGTCCGGAGGTAAGGTTACGAGTCCAAGGGTTAAAACACTCTCGGACTCGCCTATTTGAAAATAGAGTCTACTAAAACCAATTTGAAATGAAAGACAATAGGGAGAAGTTTAGAAAGATTTCACGATAATGTATTCATGTCATGCATCTTTAAAGATATTTTACAAAAATGTACAAGTGTAATAAGAAAGGGATTACATGATTACAAAGTAACAATAAACATGAACAAGTCCAACCTCGTTCAATCAAGAAGCATACAAAAACAGGTTTAAAAGGAGGGAGAGAAGAGAGAAAACTCTTAAGTCCAGACGTCGAGGAATTCTTGGTATCCTTGAACATGGAATGGGGATTGTATTTATTGGTGGAGAGGGATGGATGAAAGAGGAAGGGAGGAAGCATGATCCACCATCCAAGCTTCCAATCCCACCATTTGGGCCGTTTGGCCTTGATACGTGCATGCATAATCTTGCAATTGCATGGTTTGAGGGATTGAGTCAACCGAAGTAAGACATGCATTAATGACGTGGCATGGAGTGTAGGCCTTGTGGCCTTAGCTTGGGTTTCTTCACGCAAATTGCTGAGTTAGCACACTGTTGACTTGGAATTGCCCAAAACAAAGCCAAGGCCAAATGGCCTTGGCTATTATTTTAGCATGTTTTGCTCATTTTTTAGCCTCCTCTTGTTCTCTTGGGCCTTTGCATGTTCTATTAACTACTACATGTCTCTTTGCCTGTGGACTACACGTGTATACTTACCCCGATACAAAATCTAGTGTCGATAGAGAGCTTCTTCTTTGATCGAATCTAAATAAGACGAAGGTCAAAGTAGTCTTGAGAGTGTGATCCTTAACAATTGGCATCGTATTGTGAACACCCGATGGTTGGTGTGTGGTGTTGATGAAGTATCTATCTTGTTGTGAACGACTGGCATCCGAAGTGTAATAACTGAAGTGTATGGTTTGCCCTAGAACAGGGCAAACGAAAATGTTAGTCCTTTGAAGTATAATTTGAGCTTAGAAAATTACATGTCTGATGACTAGAGGTGGGCAATGGGCCAAGGCCCCTACGGGCTGTAAGGGTCAAGGCCAAATTTTAAGGGTCAAAGCCCATTAAAAAATAAAGACAGTCGGGTCGCTCGCGGGTCAGTGAAAGTATGGCCAAAACCGGGTTCTTCGCGTGTCATATTCGGGTCGGCAAACTGAGGGCCAAAATACGAAAACCTACTTTCCTCTCTCAGTTTCTCACCTTCTACCTCTCTCACTGTTTGCACCATCACCAATTCGCCATGCTTGAACTATAGACGGTGATCTCACTGTTCGAATTGAATCACTGATACAACAATCTGTCATGTTCGCGGTCGTTGAATTCTTCCTCTATCACCATCGCCATCCTTGAACTCGAGATCTGGTCATTTTCGAACAAACTGAAGGCGTCCTTTGAACTCGAGATCTGGTCGTCGGTAAGTTGTTCCGCCATGGCTGCCTCTCTCTCTCTCTCTCTTTCTCTCAATTCTCCTCTCTCTCGATCTCCTTCTTTGAATTTTGTATCCTTAGTTTTCTCTCTCTGAAATCCATGTGTAAATTCATTTTTCGTTTTGAGTTTGCAATCCTGCCCTAGTGCGCTAGTGTAGCTGATGATTCAATTTTGTACCGAATAGGTGAGTTAGGTCTTGAATTTGAGTTTCATTTTTTGCAAATTGAATTGGGTTTGGTAATTTGGTAATTTGGTTGAATACTTGAATGGACTATCTGGATGAATATTAGGTTGGAATTTGAGCATTAGTAAGGTTAATTTGAGTTGGGTTGAAATTTGAGCATTGTTAAAATTATGAGACAGATTCTTGAAAGATTATCAATGCACATTATGTTCATGTTCTTCCGCAAATATTGTATGTTCTGAGTTTGCAATCCTGCGCTAGTGTAGCTATTGGGTTCTACTGCCACATGAAAAAGAAAACAAAGATTATAGTTGGATAATATTGTCCTGCTTCTTGACAATCAAATTTTTATAATAGGAAAAAAAATCAGATTATAATAGCAGAAAAAACATATTATAATAGTAGGAAAAAAACATATTTTAATAATAAGAAAAATAAAATCATCCAATAAAAAAAATCAGTTTTATTAACAAACAGCAGCCAAAAAAAAAAACAAATGTAAATGGGTGGGTCATGGACGGGGCAGGGTCAGCTGGCCCATGATTGACCCTACTCCTTGTTTCAAAAGTGTTGACCCGACCCTAGCCCATAAGGTAAAGGGTCGACCCTAACCCGGCCCAACCCGGCCCATTGCCCACCTCTACTGATGACTAATCGGTGCTCCTGTAAGTTGTGGAAGTGATGATATCGAACTTACCCAAAGCAGATGATGCCTAATGGATTTTCCTGAGGTGAATTAGATTCTCTCAATGTTGATGAAATGATGATAGCTTATCGAATTTTCCCGTCGTTGATGATGCCCAACGGATTTTCCCGAGGAGGGTCAGATTCTTTCGACTGTCGATGAAGCGATGATATCTTATCTGATTTTTAGACGTTGATGACACCTAGGGGTGGCAAAAAATCGGGTTCGGGTCTTATCGGGTTCGGTCAATTCGGTATTCGGTCAAAAATCTCAAACCCTAACCCTGTTCAAATTTTAATTCGGACACATTTGCCAAACCCAAACCCGAACCCGAACCCGGTTGACCGATTTTGTCCGATTGACCGAATTTTATAATTGATCTTTTTATTCTTTTTAGTAATATATCTTGTGATTCTTGCCGAAAATAAGTAAATAATTCATTTTCCAATGGCAATGCAAAAGCAACATTAACTCTAATTCCAAATATCTATCAGACTATCACATCCTGTCCATAATTCATGCTGGCACTAGCAATATAGCATCCCTTGCTGCTTGTGTAACTTGTGTTGGTCACCTGGGTAAGCAAGCAAGCAACTGAACTACTGAAACAAGTCTATAAGCTTACCATACAAAACACCACATGATTGATGTCTCTAATGTGGTAGTAACATAAAACATAACAATTTATAAACCCCCCAAAGTTTATCAAAAGACAATCCAAAATATAC
Organism: Portulaca oleracea; assembly: GCA_029582165.1. NCBI lineage: Eukaryota > Viridiplantae > Streptophyta > Magnoliopsida > Caryophyllales > Portulacaceae > Portulaca > Portulaca oleracea. The sequence continues at coordinate 20,980,173 of CM055890.1, forward strand.
ACATCCATTTCAAAAGATTCACTCCACACTTGAACACTTCGAACCAATAAAAGTGAACTGCCTTTTGCCCTTGTAAAGTTGGCAGTTGCATACCTAAATAAGAAACACAACACAATTAGACAAGATAAGAATGAAAATTGACATACATAACAAAGGACCATTAAAGAGGAATTGATACCATCATTCATCCAAGTCATTGGAAGACCCATGAGAAGTCGAGTCATTAAGATCCACGCTCATCAATTCATTGGCCAAATCATCAACATGTTCTCTATCCTCCTCTGTTTAAAAAGAAAAAAGAAAGAAAAAATTTCCATTATGCATCATTTTGAACAGAAATACAAATGGTTGTAAATTTTTAGGTCAAGAAAATAATCAACATTAATACCTTTAATGCCATAAAGCCAATTTCGGGTGCAAACCAAAGTCTCTACCGCTTCGGGAGATAAGGATGCTCTACTTGGTTTCAATATTCTACCACCAACACTAAAAGCTGCTTCCGAAGAGACTGAAGTAATAGGGATAGCCAATACATCCCGTGCAAGCTTTGAGAGAACCGGCCATCGTTGTTGAGACGACTTCCACCAATTTAGAACATCCAACTCTTTTGTCCCATCTTCGAGTTTTTCTTGCAAGTAATAATCCAACTCTGTCTTGGCTTCAATGAATGTAGCATTTCGGACATGATTATCAAAGTCATCCTTCCAAATTTCAAAGCAAATAAGAAAAGAAATGCATGAGAGATTGAGAGGTAGTAGTTATAAACAGAAAACAAGTTGTGCTGTATTAGAATGAAATTAAATATAAAAAGCTTACATTCGGATAAAATGAAGGAGTGCTCCCAGAGACGATTGCTTCTTGTTGCCTTGATGTGGGTTGAGGCATTTGATTCGTAGTGAACTTAGCCTTGTACTCATCAAAGAGAGCAAGTAAAGCATCACGGACCATCTTAGTCTTTCTAGAACCTTCAACTTGCCCATAAATTTTGGTATAGGCATAATCAACAATCATCATCTTGTAGCGAGGGTCTAAAACAATCGCAACTCCCAATATCAAGTTACATTCTTGCCAATAGCTATCAAACTTTGATTGCATTCTCTTGACCATTCCACTTATAAATGGGTCACGATTCACAACCCCCTCCTGCAAGTTATGTTGTATAGCCCAAACTCCATGGAAGAACAAACAAGAAGTCGGATATTTGCTTCCCGAAAAGATATTGGTCAGCTCATAATAAAGCTTAAAAAACTCACAAAACACCTCAACTTGACACCATTCTTCACTTGATGGACAATATGTATAATGCTTGTCAATTATGGCCAAATGAGACAAGACATCTTTATAAAATAAAGCACTTTCAAGCATGAGATATGTAGAGTTCCATCTAGTCACAATGTCTTGTTGCAATTTCCTCACACAAGTGACATTCTTATCCTTAGCCGCTTCAAGAAACTTGACATGCCTAGAAGGTGAACCTTTAACATACTTCACACTTTCCCTAACCTTATGTATCACTTCATGAAGCTCCTCTAAACCCGCTTTCACAATCAAATTAACCACATGTGCAGCGCACCTCAATCTAAAAAATCGACCCCTCAAAACTAATGCACCTTTAGATGACAATTTAGACATATAAGACTCAACAAAGGTGTCATTGTTTGATGCATTATCAAGAGTTATAGCCATCAAATTTCGCTCAATGTTCCAACCCTTCTCCCCCAACAAATTTGCGAACTTGTCAGTGATGCGTGCACCATTATGTGGAGGAGGGAAGCAAGTAAAGCTCAGTATAAAACTTTGAAGATTCCAATCGTTGTCAATGAAATGAGCAGTTATACACATGTAAGAATCAGATGACATAGATGTCCAAAAATCAGAAGTAAGGGAAATCCTACTTTCACAACTACTCAACAAGTCCATCACCATACTTTTTCCCTTTTGATAAAGCTTAAACATATCGGCCTTACATGTGTTCCTAGTAATATGCTTCACATCTGGGTTTAAATATGTAGAGTAATCTCTAAGCACATCATACTCAACCACATTAAAAGGAAATTCATGCATAATAACCAACTTTGCCAAGTATTCCCGACACACAGATTGATCAATCTTTGCAGTTCTTAATGAGCCACTCTTATCCATAAGCATTTGTTTGAGATCATTTTGACCATGCAATTTCAAACAACCAGCTATATGTCGACTTAAGTTTGTTGTACCATACCTCCCATCACATATCATAATGGTTTTACAACCCTTGCACATACCCCTTTTGTAGTCATCATCTTCAGGAAACGTGTAATCCCCTAACTCGTCCTCTTCCAAGTCTTCCAATAGCACAAAATGGTCCCAAACTTTCGATCGATTTTTCCTCTTCTTTGGAAGGATGTACCTTCAGATTTGATTGTATAAGATTTTGACTTAGCATTATTCCCTTTACGCTTAACTTTTACCTTGCTCCTCTGTGATGGCAAGCTATTATTTACTTCCTACAAAAGATTGCATATTACTAATAGTTAGCAATAATAGCAAATAAATGTAACAACCTAAGTATATATAGCTAAAGCAAAAGAAACACAAGGATGGATAAAGGATAGAGGCACTAACCATAACTTCAGATTCAGAAATCGAGTCAAGATCGATTGAGGCCATGAATCTGAATTTCAATAATTAAATATGAAAAGTGAAAGTCAAAAATCAGTAAAATAAAAAAGAGTAATTTCAAGATGACAAGATTGATTGAGGCCGCAAAAATGGAAGATTGTGCAAATACGCATAATCAAAGAAGTTGATATCAAGTACATATACAGTTTCAAATATCCAGAAGACGAGTTAGAGTCGTAACAAACCTCGATTTTAAGTCCGACTAAACATCAGAATCGTGGAGTAGACAAAACCAAAGGCAGACCTTCCAAACCTGAAGAACATCGAGTAGTTCAGAGTTATCCCTCATAGAATCGCTAGTATAATAAACTTCAAGTTAAATACAAGTTTTTATTATACTTACTGATTTAATTATCAGAAGAGGAAGAAGAGAAGAAGGTGAGGTCGTGCTGCCGCGATGCCGTCGACGTGGTCAGAAGCAGCAGTCGCCGCGCTGCACCGCAGCAGACGAGACAAGGACTACGGACAAGGATGAAAATCGAACCGAAAGTGAAGATGGAGGGCTGAAGACTGGAAGAGTCGAAGAGAATGAGAATCAGAGAGATAAAGAAGAAAGATGGAGCCTGGAGGAGAGACACTGAGACAGGGACGAGTGGACGACTAGGGTTTTAGGATTTTATAGTTGAGAATTTTAGGTTATTTTCAATTAGCGGGCTGGGCCTTGTAAAAATGATCATTAAATAGATCAGAAAAGTTAGGTTGTTAGGGTTTCCCCATTTTCTTCAGAAAATTCGGTCAACCCGAACCCGTTTTTCTAAACCCGAACCCGACCCGGTTTTATTCGGTCAATTACCGAATGACCGAATTTTCAAATTCGGTCAAATAGCCATGTCCAATACCCGATTTTTTCGGGTCGGTAAAATTCGGACTATCGGGTCGGTCAGATTTTTGCCGGCCCTAATGACACCCAACATATTTTCCCAAACTCGATGATGCCCAATGGATATTCCCAAGGCGAATCGGATTCTCCCAATGTTGATGCGATGATGATAGCTTATCAGATTTTCCCGACTTTGATGGTGCTCAATGGATTTTCCCGAGGCGGATGATGCCTAATGGATTTTTCCGAGGCGAATCGAATTCTCCCATTGTTGATGTAATGATGATACCTTATCAGATTTTCTCAATGTTGATGATGCCCAATAGATTTTTCCAAGGTAGATGATGCCCAACGGATTTTCCCAAGCGAATCAGATTCTCCCGATGTTGATGTAATGACGAAAGGTTATCAAATTTTCTTGACGTTGATGATGCCTAATGGACTTTCCCCGAGGCAGATCGTGTTCTCTCGAATGTAGATGAAGTGATGATAGCTTATCTTATTTTTAGATGTTGATGACGCCCAATGGATTTTCCCGAAGTGGATGATGCCCATTGAATTTTCCCGAGGAGAACCAGATTCTTCCGATGTTGATACAATGATGATATCTTATCGGATTTTCCGGGTGTTGATGCCTAACGTATGATCCTAAGGTAGATGATGCCCGACGGATTTTCCCAAGACAAATTATGCCCAACAAATTTTCTCGAGGTGAATGATTGTACTGGTAGCGTTGATAGTAATTTATTGTTGCAATTTTCTTTGGCCGACCGGAAGATTTCCATGAGGATGAGCTTAGGATGATTGTTGATTGATAGTCTGCTTGATATAGATAGTACTCATTCAGAGTGTGTCTAGATATTTCTTTAATCTTGCTCTTAGTGATTTGTAGTCGAGCTTGAGTCTTTGTGCGTGATGAATTCTTTGATTCTCCTTCTTTTCCCGATGGAAATTGGTTAGATTTGGGGATGAATGCACTTGGTCTTCTAGACTCTAGACTCTTATGGATGATGTTCACTTATGCACGTCTGTTGGCTTTATGCATGACCTTTTGATGTAATGCAACCCTAATGTGACTAGGAGAATATGTGCATGGACGATATTTTATAAGGCACTTGACTCTATATGTTGACAACCCCTAGTGCCCAGACTAGAACGATGACTCCCTAAGTGTCAAAGCAACCTAATGTGTAATTTCAGGATACGGTGGGATAAATGAGTGATGTATAATGGGATCAAAAGAGATCACACTACACACGAAATCAGAATCTTTATGAACAAAGATAAGAATCTTCCTTCTCTAAGTTCTTAAAGGATCAAACGAATGATGGAAACAAGATAGAAATAAAAAAGATTCAATTGAATGTACCAATGGACGAATGAGATGAACAAATGATAGATTTGATATGGCTTGAGAAACTCTTGAAGATATAGACACACCACTTCAAGAAGATCTTCAACTCTTCCTATCACCAACCAAGTTAGTCAAGCAAGGAATAGAAGAAGAGATTTTGGTGATTCCCTAGAGGGAGAATCGTTTCTAGCAAATGCTAGAGAGAACTCAAAAGCATGTAGCCTTTAGAAGTTTACTTTGTATTATTTGTGAATGATGAATGAATAATCACAAGGGCCTCCCAAAGGGTCTATTTATAGTAGAATAGAACCCCTTAGGCATGTACAATAACAAGATTACAAGGGTTTCTAGCTTACATCATCTATTACAAATATGACATCATAAAGAATCAAAATGTACATAGCTAGAAAGAAACATTGATATCTTGCTCAATTCTTCTCCAATCTTCAAGATTCAAAAACCACTAGAAAGCTCTTGGAATGATCTATCTGCGGCTCTAAGATGTTTTTCCCAATAGCTTCATGGATCTTGAGATATAGAGCAAAGTATCTGATTGCACTTGATGAAGTCATCCATATGTGAGAGTGATGTGAGTAAATGAAGCTCTTCTTCCATATAAGCTAGTATTTGGTTCCCATGATGTGTATTTGGGACCAAATATACATCATTCCCCCCTAGTTGAGAAGAGTTTGTCCTCAAACTAGGAAGTTCTTCTTCTCCTCCATAGTATGACTTAAGATCACTCACATTAAAAGTACAACTTCCTTCATAATCTTCACCAAGTTTAAGTTTGTAAGCATTATCACCATTCTTCTCAAGAACTTCATAAGGACCATCACCTCTTGGTGCTAACTTACCTTTCCTCTTAGAAGGAAATCTCTCTTTCTTCAAGTGAATCCAAACAAGATCTCCCGGTTCAAATACAACCTTCTTCCTTGTTCTATTCACTTTACTTGCCACAACTTGTGTATACTTCAAGATTTTCTCATGAACGTCTTCATGAAGCTTCTTAATCTCTTCCACTCTTTTGTTAGCTTCAAAGCTAAACTTTGTTGAAGTAGAAATAGGTGTAAGATCCATCAGTTGGAGGGGATTTCTTCCATAAACCACTTGAAATGGTGATAAACCTGTGGCTTTGCTTGGACTTCGATTAAAAGCAAACTCAGCATGACATAGAAGAGTATCCCACCCTTTCTTGTCTTTACTAACCAATGCTCGAAGTAAGGCTCCAAAGGTACGATTTGTAACTTCTGTTTGACCATCCGTTTGGGGATGACATGCGGTGCTAAACTTCAATTTCGTACCAAGCTTCTTCCATAATGTTAGCCAAAAATGACTAAGGAACTTTGAATCTCTATCACTCACCATGGTCTTTGGAATACCATGTAACTTCACCACTTCTTCAAAGTATAGATTTGCAACTTTGGTAGCATCATAGGTTGTATGGCATGGAATGAAGTGTGCCATCTTTGAAAACCTATCAACAACTACCATGATTGAATCCTTGCCTCTTTGAGTTCTTGGTAGACCCACAATGAAGTCTAAACTCACATCTTCCCATGGACTATGTGGAATAGGCAAAGGAGTGTACAAGCCTTGTGGTAATGTATGAGCTTTTGAGATATTGCAAGTATTACACCTTTTAACCATATGCTCAACATCCTTGATCATACTAGGCCAAAAATAATGCTCCTTCATCACCAAATAAGTCTTCTCAATGCCAAAATGACCCGCCAATGATCCTCCATGGACTTCCATAATCAACAATTAACGAATGCTACTCTTTGGAATGCATAGTTGATTTCCTTTAAAAAGAAATCCATGCTCAATATGAAAGAGTTGGTGGGGATGCTTCTTGCAAAGCTCATAAACCTCCTTGAAATCTTCATCATTCTCATATAACTCTTTAATATGTTCAAAACTAAGGACTCTTGAATCAAGAATATGAGTGAGTAAGTACCTCCTAGATAAAGCATCCGCTCCTTTGTTGAGGTGTCATGCCTTATGCTTAATCATGAAGTGAAATGCTTGCATGTACTCAACCCATTTAGCATGTCTTGGATTAAGCTTGTGTTGCCCTTGAATGAACTTTAGTGCTTCATGATGACTATGTAGAATGAATTCACCACTTAGTAGATAATGACGCCAATGCTCAAGAGCTCTTATAATTGCATAGAACTCTTTATCATATGTGCTATACTTCCTCTTGGCTTCATTCAACTTCTCACTAAAGAAAGCAAGAGGTCGGCCTAATTGGGATAGAATGGCTCCAATTCGAACTCCACTTGCGTCAACTTCAACTTCAAAGACTTTGTCAAAACAAGGTAAAGCAAGAATAGGTGCATGACATAATTTCTCCTTTATCAATTCAAGCGCTTCATTTGCACTCCCACTCCATGAAAACTCCTATTTCTTCAACAATTCGGTCATAGGTGCAAGTATAGAGCTAAAATTCCTTATAAATCTTCTATAGAATGATGCTAAACCATGGAAGCTTCGTACCTCATGAATAGATGTTGGCGTAGGCCATTCTTGAATAACTTTCACCTTCTCCTTGTCGACTTGTATGTCATCTCTTGAAAGGACATATCCAAGGAATACGACCTTGGGTGAGAAAAAGTGACACTTCTCCATGTTGGCGTAGAGTTGCTCCTTCTCCAAAATGTACATGACCAACTCTAGATGCTTTACATGCTCTCTTTCACTTTTGCTATATACAATAATATCATCAAAGTAAACTACTACACACTTGCCAATAAGAGGCTTTAATACATGATTCATAAGACGCATAAAAGTAGATGGTGCATTAGTGAGGCCAAATTGCATGACAAGCCATTCATACAAGCCTTCTTCTGTTTTGAATGCCATTTTCCACTCATCTCCTTCATGAATGTGAATTTGATGATATCCACTCCTCAAATCAACTTTAGAGAACACAACACTTCCATGTAATTCATCAAGTAGATCTTCAAGTCGAGGTATTGGAAACCTATACTTGATTGTAATCTTGTTTATGGCTCGGCAATCCATACACATTCGTTGAGATCCATCTTTCTTTGGTACAAGCAAAACGGGAATGGTACATGGACTCATACTTTCACGCACCAAGCCTTTGGACAAAAGATCATCTACTTGCCTTTGAACTTCTTGTGCATCCTTTGGGTTCATTCGATAAGCCGGTTTGTTGGGGCGTATGAACCCAGAACTAGATCAATCTTGCGCTCAATTTCTCTTCTTAGAGGCAATCCCTTTGGCATCTCTTTTGGGAACAAATGTTTGAAACGTTCCAAAAGAGGTTGAAGGCGTGAATGATCAATTGTTGGGGACGCTTCCTCCTCTTTCAAGTTAGCTAGAATAAGACTTTTGTGCTCTTGGAACTCATGGTGCTCGGCCTTCAAAAAGGTCACAATATTGGTCTCCTTCTCTTGTTGTTGTTGTTGTTGTGGACGTATGATAGAAGATGGTGGTAAAGGAGCCAATGTGATCTTCTTTTTGTTGAGAATAAACGTGTAAGTGTTTGATCTCCCATCATGAGTAACATGTCTATCAAATAACCAAGGTCTTCCAAGCAATATATGACAAGCATCCATTGGAATTACATCACACCAAATACAATCTTTATAGTTTTTACCAATGGAAAGACTTACAAGCACACGATGGTCCACACGAATACCCTTCCCATGACTTAGCCATTGAATTGTGTAAGGGGATGGGTGTAGACTTACCTCCAATTGTAGCTTATTCACCATGGTTGTTGAAGCGGCATTAGTGCAACTTCCTCCATCAATGATTAGGGAACAAACTTTTCCTTGAATAGTACACCTTGAATGGAATAAGTTCTCCCTTTGTTCTTGCTCGTTTGGTACACAAACAACACTTAGAGCCCTTCTTACTACCAACATTTCTCCTTCATCCGCTTCTTCTACACTTTCTACCTCATTTGCGCCAATGGTCTCATCAACCTCCTCTTCATGTTCACTTTCGTTACACTCCGGTTCAACATATAAAGCACTTTGATATTCAACCAAAGATACTACTCTTTTGTTAGGACACTCCGAGGCATAGTGACCTAATCCTTGGCAACGAAAACATCTTCTTGGGGCTAATGGTTTGGTTTCTTGGACTTGAGGTTTGGGAATGGATGGGGGCAAATTTTTTTGTGGAGCTTTGTTGTAGGGTTGTTTTGTGGGAAATGAGGGTTTTTGTTGTTGAGTGTATGGACGTGTAGGTTGGGATGGTTTGTAAGATGTTTGGTACTTTGTCATGGTCTCTTTTCCTCTTTCTTTTCTTTGCCTTTCTACTTTTAAGGCCAAAGAACTCAATTCATCCAAAGATTGATAAGAATGTAACTCAACAATATTACGAATCCAATCATTAGACCAAACAAGTAACGTACCAAAGTTTGAGGTTCATTCTCTTGGAGATCACAACGCCAAAGTAGATGCTCAAACTGTTTGGTGTACTCCTCCACACTTCTACTTCCTTGAACCAAACGTTGCAATTTGTAGTAGTTATCTTGGAGATAACTTGGTGGTAGAAACTTTCCTTGCAACTTGCTTTTCATCTTACTCCATGTCTTAATCTTGTCCTTACCCTTAACTTGCCTCTTCTTTTGTAGATTTGTCCACCAAATGGACGCATGCTTGCGCAACTTTAGGGCCACATACTTCACTTTCTTTTCATCATGTACTTCTTTAAGATAAAAAAACTCTTTCAATAGTTTGCATCCAATCTAAGAAGTTTTCGGGATCAAGATTACCATCAAATTCCGGAATCTCCACTTTGAAATCAAATCGTTCCTCCCTTCTTGGATGTCCACTCCTTTCACTTTGTGCGTCCTCCTCGTCACCTTGGGGTTTCCTAGTATAAGAATCATCTCGCATCTCTCTATGCTGAAGATGCATATACTTTTTTAATTGGTCGGTGAGGTAAACAATCTTTTGCTTCATCAATTCTACATCATCTTGGGAAGTCGTGGATGGATCCGTTGGAGTACTTCCACTAGCCATCAATCTTGATACAAAAAGATCCAAAGAAACTCACGGTTTTGGGGCTAGGGTATAGGGACGAGAGATGGAATGTGTTTAGGCTAGATTGTGTTTGGGTTTAGGGGGTTCTTTGTGGAGTTTATGGGGGACGTGTAATGGGGAATTGTGGGGGATGGATTTGTGATGGAAAGATTGTAAAAAGATGGTGCAAGAACTAAGAGAATCGATCTCCTAAGCTCTGATACCACTTTTGATGTATAATGCGATCAAAAGAGATCACACTACACACAAAATCAGGATCTTTATGAACAAAGATAAGAATCTTCCTTCTCTAAGTTCTTAAAGGATCAAACGAATGATGGAAACAAGATAGAAATCAAAAAGATTCAATAGAATGTACCAATGGACGAATGATAGATTTGATATGGCTTGAGAAACTCTTGAAGATATAGACACACCACTTCAAGAAGATCTTCAACTCTTCCTATCACCAACCAAGTTAGTCAAGCAAGGAATAGAAGAAGAGATTTTGGCGATTCCCTAGAGGGAGAATCGTTTCTAGCAAATGCTAGAGAGAACTCAAAAGCATGTAGCCTTTAGAAGTTTACTTTGTATTATTTGTGAATGATGAATGAATAAACATAAGGACCTCCCAAAGGGTCTATTTATAATAGAATAGAACCCCTTAGGCGTGTACAATAACAAGATTACAAGGGTTTCTAGCTTACATCATCTACTACAAATATGACATCATAAAGAATCAAAATGTACATAGCTAGAAAGAAACATTAATATCTTGCTCAATTCTTCTCCAATCTTCAAGATTCAAAAACCACTAGAAAGCTCTTGGAATTATCTATCTTCGGCTCTAGGATGTCTTTCCCAATAGCTTCATGGATCTTGAGATATAGAGCAAAGTATCCGCTTGCACTTGATGAAGTCATCCATATGTGAGAGTGATGTGAGTGAATGAAGCTCTTCTTCCATATAAGCTAGTATTTGGTTCCTATGATATGTATTTGGGACCAAATATACATCAATGAGGCTTATGATGAAGGCATTATCCTAGATGACTTGTCTTGTCCTCTTACTTTATCGAATTGTTGTAGGGATAGGTGGAGCCCTAGTGAATAAACATGAGGGTTATATGAGGGCTAGGGGAGCCCGCCAATCAAATGAACTCTTATGTTCCCTTGAGTCCAATGTTGTTTGCAATTATCCGTTAATTTGGTCGATTTCTCGCTCTTGTTAATGGGTGGGCCTCCCTCAAGTGTACCGTAACGAGCCTCAAAATTTCAAATATCATACTTACACTAATCACCAAGCCAAAAAGCTCTGGTGTTATGGGAGGATGAAAGGGTTGACGAAAGAGAGTAAGTCTGATCATGGCCAAACGGGTTCATGGAGGCACTTAATGAAAAGGGAGATGATGGTAGGTATGTGGGTCGATTAAGTTAACGATTTCATATGATGGACCTTGGAAGACAATGATGGTTCATTGAAGAGGGGGACCACAGATAATATGGTGGAAGGGCTAATGAAGGTTGGCTCTGTGGACGAAGAGACGCTCATAAAAGGACATTACGTAATTGACAAATGACCATGTTTTGGACAAGGCTAAATGGTTAGATAGGGTGGACTCACCTTATAGGAGAGTGTAGTTAGTAGCATATCACATATACATGTAGCTCTGTAAAATTGCAAACCTGCATATTAACTTTCATGTTTTACATAAGAATACAATGATGTCTCCTTGTTTTCCTAGTTTGTTGTACAACGGTTTTGTTTAACCGGTTTTTATCGTTATTTTCAGGGATCCGGGGGCCTTTGCTAAAGGATCTAGCTCGAGGTAGACATTAAGATCACTAGAGAAAACAGGAATGGTTGGTTGGTTCCTTAAAGATAGCAAAGCAATCAAACAGACAACGGTCCAGTCAAGGGTAGAAATGGGCTTCAGAGACTTTCAGGATAGGGATGACAACAGGGCGGATCGGGGACGGGGGAGTATATCCCCGTCCCCATCCCCGCTCCCAAAACTCGTCCCCATCCCCGCTTCGGGGAATGATTTTTGCCCCATCCCCATCCCTGCGGATTCCCCATCCCCAACAGGGATCCAACGGGGATTTTTTAAAGCTATCCAAAATCTAACTAAATTTTAATCGGACCCGTTTTTAATCTGTTCAAAATACAACGTATTTGACTTGCTCAAGCAATAATACATCAAAATTAAACAATAATACAACAAAGTGTTATTTGGAAAAAAATATGGAATGATGGAGGAGGGAAGCGAGTTTAGATTAGGGTTTCTGTCTTAAAATTCAAAAATTACTACTTTATCCTTACTATTAATATATATATATATATATATATATATATATATATATATATATATATTGAATTAGAATAAAGGTTATTTGGTAATTTTAAAATTTTCGTGGACGGAGATTCGGGGAAGGGGACGGGGAATTTTCCCCGGCAGGGAAAATTGGGACGGGGATGAGGAAAATTTTGTCCCCATCCCTGCCCCGTCCCCGAGCGGATTTAGAAAAATCGTTCCCGTCCCCGTCCCCGTCCCCATCCCCAATGCGGGTGGGGATTTTTCCCCAGAGCGGGGCGGGGCCCCTGCGGGTTCGAGGATTCTCCGCCCCATTGCCATCCCTATTTCAGGATGCCAACAGGATCAAGGGTAGTAGGTTTTGCAACTAGGGGGTAAGAACGGGAGAAAATCAAGTGGGTATTCTGGTAGAAAAGACCCACTGGCCTCCCTCTCCCGAGGGTAGCCCAGAATCACTACCTCAAAGCCCATCACGGACCCAGAGGGTTAAAATTGTGAAATTCCCTAGTTAGTCTCATCCTCACTTTTGTGAGTGAGTTACTAACTCACCCGTCCCTAGCCTTCTAAGTGATCAATACATTAGGGAGCTCTCGGACCCTAATGAATTGCACTTGAAGGAAGGACTAGGGTGGGACATTGATTTTCTACCTAATTACTCCCTAAATTGCTAACCTACCCCCTAATCACCTATCAACACCCCTAATCACCCCTAACCCATAGGGTCTCTAGTCGGCCACTAATTATTACCAAAACTAAGCTAACATCATCAAAACCAAACCTAATCATGATTGCTAAAGGCATATGAAAGCAATAACAAGCAAGGAAATTAACAAGCAATCAAAGCAATTAATAAAAGGAAAGTAAAGTGAAGGGAAGAGAACTCTTATCAAGTGGTGAAACAAGCAAAGAAAGAACAATAGAAATAATGATCCAAGGCAATCTCTCAATTGTTGAATCTTCAAATCTTGATTACAAACTCAAATGATTAACAATCTAGATGAAATCTCTTACTAATCAATCCACTAATTACAACTTTCTCTCACCAAAACTCAAGCTAAGCAAATGTAAAAGATAGAAAACAACTTCCTCTTTTTTTTTGAAAAATCGACATTCAAGGTATTTATACAAAGCAAGGGAGTTACATAAAACACAACCGTTTTGACCGCGGAAGAAAAGCGTAACACAGAGCCATCGCGAGCGCGATAGTGAGAAAACTCCGAGGCGATTTCAGTTTAGCGCCGGGTCGCGGGCGTCACTAGACTAGTCGCGGGCACGACTATTCTGGGAAACTTCCTTCATCACTTGGTTGTCGCCGCTGTCACCTCGGCTGTAGCGGTGTCACGCCCTTCAATCTCCCTCCCCCTCTTCCTTCAGTGGGTGTAGCGCCCGCTACAAAGGTTGTAGCGGATGCTACGACCCTGTTTTGCTTCAAACTTTGGGAAGAAATCTCCCGGGTCGTCTGTGCTTCGCTTCTCGGCTCGGCTTGGCTCGGGAAATCCTCCGGGATTCCCTAAAATGCCCTTAAAATGCTACTTTACATTGTTTTACTCCTCGAATGCGAGAAACCTACAAAAGAACTAAAAATCGAATAAAAATAAGGAAAACGACTCAAAATTGAGCAAAAAGAGCAAGCTCAGAAGCGTAATTTAGGCCTAAAAATGGGCCTAAACATTTGTGTGTTTTGTGTGTGTGTGTGTGGGGTGGGGGGGGGGGGGGGGAGGGGGTGAGCGCTCCTTTGAATTCATACATCAACTGAATTGCATGGAGATTGTATTTGGCAATTAGTTATTAGTTGTTTGGATTAGTTATTAGTTGTTATGTGTCTGGATTAGTCATTTTGACTTGACGATTTGGATAAAAATTTGCAGGAAAATTTTTGATAAAATTATATATAAAAGATATTACAATTCTGAACAGAGATAATAATAACTTTTGTAATCCAGATAATTAAAAAAGGGAGGGGAGAACAGGGAGATTTATATAATGAACTTCTATCATCATAATTATTTAGAAAAAGTTTTTAACATATACTCGTACATATAATTTTGTCTAAAATAGTTTATGAGATAAGTGATCATCAAGGACAACAAGTACAACGGCTTGAAAAGGTTTATCAGCACTTCCAGGACCTGCTAAGAACAAACACACATACTAGGATTCATATAGATGATGGGATTATGGAGATAGAAAGCCATTTGAGCATAGAACAGTAGGTGGAGCTTTGTAAACCATTCACAGACAAGGACATCAAGGAAGCCTTCTTTACAATTCCAAACAACAAATCTCCTGGGTCAGATGGTTACAGTAGTGTTCTATAAAGCATCTTGGCCGCAAATTGGACACGTAATTTTCCAAGCAGTCAAAGAATTCTTTAGGACAGGGGATATGCCTCGAGTTTTCAATTCTACCATTCTCACCCTAGTCCTAAAAAAGGAAACGCCAAAACAAACAACAGACTTCTGGCCTATAGCGTGTTGCAATGTCTTCTACTAGGGCATATCGAAACTTCTATCAAGTATACTTGACCTTACCTTTCTAACTCTTATATCCAAAACTCAAGCTACCTTCGTGCCAGGGAGGGAGCTGTTGCACAATGTCCTGATGTGCCTGGAGCTTGCTCAGGGTTTCAGACGGAAGACAATCCAATCAAGATGTATTTTCAAGATAGACCTCCAGGAGGCCTTCGATAGTGTTCATTGGGATTTCATCCAAGAGACCTTGCAGGTTATAAATTCCCACCTACGTTTATTGCTTAGATTATGGCATGTATTTCCACTACTACTTTCACCATCTAAGTCAATGCAGGGACTTATGGTTACTTCCAGGGGGGACAGAGGACTAAGACAAGGGGACCCAATTTCCCCTCTATTGTGCCTTTCTATGGAGTACCTTTCAAGAAGGTTGGCCTATGTTGCACGAAACCCAACATTCAAATTCTTCCTAAGGTGCAAGGACTTCAGGCTAACACACATTGTATTTTTCAATGATCTAATGGTATTCAGTGTAGTAGACCCAAAAACTATTGTTATGATAAAGGATTCATTAGATCACTTCAAGGACACCTCAAGCATAATTTCCAATGCTTCAAAAACCATAATTCTCATTAGTGGTGTGCCAAATGCCATACGTGACCAAATTTTGCCTATAACAGGCTACAGGGAGGGAGAACTCCCATTTATGTATATAGGTATGCCCATTACTGATGGGAGACTCGCCAAGATGGAGCGTAATAAGTTGGTAGACAAGATCACCTCACGAATTCGAAGTTGGGTGCAATAACACCTCTTATGCTGGAAGAGTAATACTCATCAACACAGTCCTAATGGGGAAGTACTCCTTTAGGGCATCTGCTATGATCATCCCCACAGAGGTGACAAAACAAAATCTTCAAAATCTGTAGGAACTTCCTATACGGGGCCAGGGACCAATACCACAAAACTCCACCCATAAATTTGGAAACAGTTTGTAGCAACAAAAATTAAGGTGGCCTGGGGCGGAAAAACCTCAACCTCTGGAACAAAGCTCTTATCTACAAGCAAGTTATGGCAATTAGCACCCACAAGGAAACTCTTTGGGTTAAATGGGTTCACGAGAGATACATTAAGGGCAGGGATTGGTGGACTTTCAAGCCGAGGGAAGATACATGTTGGTACTTCAAAAAGTTATACAAAGTGAAGGACAAAATGGGGAGGGGAGTAGAGCAACCGAAGGAAGGTGAAGATGACGACAAGACATCAACTACAGATTACAAGGTCAAAGAAGGCTACACAAGGCTACTAGGGGACAGAGGGAGATGGACATGGACTAAGATAACTTGGAACAAGCTCAACACCCCTAGACACTCCTTTTGCACCTAGCTAGCGCTCTATGACAGGCTACAAGTTAGAGTCAGGCTGCACAAACACTAGCCTAGTATTCTAGACACATGCCCACTTTGAGCATGAGGAAACGACTGCCAACCTCTTATTCGACTGCAGATATTCATAAAAAAATAAGAAGAAACTTACAGGGGTAGCTAGGTATCCTAGAGGCCATGAATTGGGACATTGGTGCAGTAAGATTAAAGGCTTGAAAATGGCTAAATGGAAAAAGGAGACGGATATAGCAGGTTTCAACAACTGTATAAACCACATTGGGATGACTAGGAACAAGCTGATGTTCAAGTCCGAGGCCGAAGAGACAACTCATGTTGTCCATACAATAAAGCACAGTCTTAGAAATAGAATCATGTATCTAAATAGCAAGACAAAGAAATACAATAGATGTATAGATATTCTATGTGCTTAGGATGTATTTGTTAGGGGTCATCTCCCATATTTTGGAATAAATCTTACCTTTCCAAAAAAAAAAAAAAAATTGTCTAAAACATATAATTAGATAATGGAAAAATTATCACGTTGTCGACCACATAGTAGCAAAATATGTTGGACTAGTGCGGATCAAAAAATATTTTGATACGAGATAAGAAGCTACAGACTACTAAACTCATTAATCGTGCCTTACTTGCATATTTTATTGTGGAGATCACAAGCTTATACAATAGGGATCATGATTTTTGTAATGTGCTTCAATATATAAATGTTGGTCAATTCAACGTGAGTATAATAATGTTTTGCTTAATTTGAAGAAGGAATGCCTCAAGTTTTAAGTGGTAAATATAATATATTGAACAACATAATGTCATATTCAAAATTTAGCTTAGAATTCAACATGAGCACAAAACAATTAAAAAACGATTTATTACTTTTGTATGCTCTTGCAATCGAACCACGGGCCATACAAATAAATAATTAATAGATATTACTTAAGATATTAGGCCATGTGTGTTTAGAAAGTTAATCATTTCATCAATTTGGTCATTATATTCGCAAAGGTTCCATATTTCATTATGTCTCTGCATCATTTCTTCATTCTTTTTCCCACCATATGTTTATCTTCTCAAGACTATATCTGTCAAGTCATCATAACAATATCTCTCTGCTGTCTTTTACAGCTTGCAACATTCCTGAGAGACATAATTCCTCTCGATAAATACATAGCTATATATTTTATCACCACAACATTGGTTAGCTTGTGCTCATAACCTAGTTCAACTTCCAGTGCCGATGTAGGAACATGTTGACTGGTTACAGTATAAAATGTGCGAACAAAAGATGATGGACAACCTTCTAACTAGGGAAGTTTTTGAATTCACATGGGCTAATGAAAGTTGGCATTTTATGCTTTTATGTGGATTTTTGTTTTTCTTTTTTTGTTGAAATAAACTGTTTGTAGATTAGATTTAAAATCTACAAAAGTATCTGTATGATTAAATTACCACTAAAAGATTACGTATTTATACCACAAGAGTTAAGAAATAGAAGAACATATGAAAAACAACACAATCTTATTGAAGAGAAATGAAAAGAAAATTACAATTACATACATACATACATAAGTTATTGACAACAAACATAAGACTTAAGAAATAGAAGAACATATGGAAAAAAAAATGCATTCTTGTTTAAGAGAAACAAAAAGGAAACTCCAATTATTTGTTGTTGTTTTAATATATACATGCATACACTACTTAACCCACCAGATATTATTAAACATGTACTTGTAAGGTTACAAGATATCATTAAATATATGTTTATATTGATACTAATTTTTGTCATTGTCCTAAAAAAGTCATACGAGAAATTTATCACAAAATTACACAAATGAATTCTTAACTACTTCATAATTACACAAACCTATATATAATATGCATGACAATAAACACTCAAATAAATACAAATAAGTGAAAAAAATGTACATGAAAATTTTCATCCCCACTTGTTAAAGGTCGAGGTTAGCTCACATATGCATTGTAAAACAATAAACTTTTATAAATTTTTGCATTTTAGAACAATGAAAATTAAAAAAGTTAATTGCAAACATACAATTTCATTTTTCTGGTATGTAATTAAATGTTGACCTATATCAAATATGGTGTAGACTTATCCATTGGAAGGGTTAGAATTTTTTGTGTACATTATGCACGACTAGCATATGCATGTTTCAGTGTACATAGATTTTTTACACGCTCTCGTATTCTGATAACTTTGTAATGCCTATGTAATATATGTAAGTTCAAAGGACTTGTGCCTTCATTGATATTAAACTGCGATCTTATATTTATCTTATACTTTCTATACAAGTTATAAAAAAATGAATAGATTTTTAGGCATCTTTATTATATCAACTCAGAGTAGTTTCGACAATTCTTTCATCAAAATTATTGTCAATTTCTGGCCCTACAAATATAGGCCACTATTATTAGCACGATTCCCTCCATTACAAGATTTAAAACTATGCATAGTAATTTTGGTGCATTCATAGAAAAACTCGAGCACACATACGAATAATATAACTTAACAAATTGGTCAAGTTTCGCAAATTATAGACGGTGCTAAAGGAGCCTGGTTTCATAGGATTCATACAGCGACAATGCTCTCCATCTCTCTAACCATGGATGTCAATAGCTAAAACAACGAAAAGCCAACCATTTTATTGCTTTCCATATTTAAGTTTTTTTTATAGGAAAAAGATATGTATTAAAAATAGGATTAAAGGAATTGATGCTCAATTTTAGCACTATACAAAATTATGTACATCCAAGAAAACAAATTATCCACAAAATCTACCACAACAAAAGACGAATGGCTAAACTTCTCATTCTCCAAAAAGAAGAGAGACTTGATAACTAGACCTATCAATTTAGTCGGGCGGGCGGGTTCCGAATTCGATATATATCAAGTTTGGGTAAATATGAGTCGAGTGTATTTCAAGTTTAGGTAAATACGAGCGATGTATTTCGGTTTCGGGTCAACCGAACGGGCTGTGATTGCAATCTTTTTTCCATTTTTTCTTTTAAAAATGATTTCTAAGTACTACTTTTTGTACAATATACATAATAAAATATGATTATCTTCAAGTAACGATAGATTATTGTAACTATTTTAACTTAAACTAGAGAAATAACAAATAAATAAATTGCATTCATAGTTTAATAGTTAAAGATTGAAAAGTCACAAATTCTAATAAAGTTGAACTTAAAAAATAAATTTTACGGGTCAAACGAGCAGGCTAGGTTTGACCCATTAATTTTTGGGTTTGGTGTATTTCGGGTTTAGTTGAGAAAATCATATTCAAAACCCAGTAATTTCAGGTTGGGTCATAAATTGTCAGATCCACAAATTTCAGGTGGGTTCTACCATTTCAATGTTTGAAGAGAGAATACAACCCCCTCAAAAACCTTGTGACTCCTTTCTTTCCAAATTACCCAAAAAATCACATGCGGTATAACCAGAGTCTTCTTCTTGTTAGGTTTCTTACCAAAGAAACTCTCCCTAGACATGCGATGACTCCTTACTGAATGGGATAAAACCCAAGAAACACCTAGCCAACCATAGCTTAAAGCCCAAAGAGACCTAGCAAAGTCACAATGAAGTAAAAGATGATTAGTTGATTCCAGAACTCTCTTGCACATATAACATTTGTTAGCTATGATCTTCCTCCTTTTTTGTAAATTATCACAAATCAAAATGCTCTTATGTGTCGCTTTCCAAACAAAAATGCAACCTTTAATGGGGCAAAAGAGTTGCATACAATGGTAGATAGGAAAGCGCATGCCTCCAAAAAAATGCAAATGGAAAGAATCCATGTTATGAAGATTTGAATAAAAGTTACTCACAAAAAAGGCTTCATTCTTACTCAAAACCTATCTCACCGTGTCTTGTGAGGAGTCTCCAAATTTAGCTTCATTTAAGGCATTGAAAAATCTAACCAAATAACCTTCATCAACAAACCCATCTCAAACAAAAATAGGAGACCAAACATTAGACCCTAAAGATTGCTCCCAATAATCTGCAATAGTAGCATTTCTATCCACTAGAAGAACATAAAATGTCGGGATGAGATCTTTGAAAGGAGCCTAAAAGCACCAACTACGATGCCAAAAGAAAATGGTAGAACCATCGCCCACAACAAAAGAAATATGTGGATAGAAACGCTCACACTCCTTCATAATATACTTCCAAAGATTACAACCATATGAACCATTAGGTATAGAAGGTACCCACCCATAGCTCACCTCACCATATTTGATTGTGTAATTTCCTTCCTCCATAAAGAACCCTTTTCATTCATGAATCTCCACAACCAAATTCCCCGATCGAAAGAAGTTGCCTCACAATGTTTCATCTTGCCAAGTGATACTCTTCTTATTTAGTTTAGTGCCCTCGGTCCAGTCTAATTATTCTTCTTGATTTGTTATTAAGGAATTCACCGAGAATTTATAGTAAGGGGTTATATAAACATCAAGAAGGCATCAGGATGGGGAAGTTGAAGGAAGTTTACAATTTTAGGTTAGGCTCTCTAAAAAATAAACTAGGATAGATTACATGTACAAATTGTACAAGATCTTTTATTTTCATTTTGAATTCCAAAAACAAGTTTTATATCTTTCGATCTTTATTTTATGTTCACATATTTATTAGTTAGATTAATACTTTCTTTATTTGATTGTTGATAATTGTCGAGCTATATGATACAGTTATAGGTGGTTAAGGTTATTAGTTTATTATCCTAGTCAACATTAGTTTGTTACTAGGTATAACATATTACTCTACTGTATTATACCTTCCTATAACTTTTGTAATATTCATTCATACACAATAAATGAAATGCTCTACTTGAGCTTTCTCTCATTTCTCATGTCTCTCAAGTTTATCATGGTATTAGAGCCCAGTTTGACAAATTGATGTCTGTTTTCCTCTACATCATCAATCCTGGAAAACCCTACTTAGAGAGAAGTTCTACTAGGAACACCACCAAGATGTATGGGCACAGAACATGAAAATTGCAATGATGATCCACTATATTTACACAGTTCATATCATCCAGGTCTCTAGCTGGTAACTACCAAGCTTTCTAGAGCTAACTTCCAGAGATGGAGTAAGGAAATTACAATGGCTCTAAGGATCAAAGGAAAGTTTAGGTTTCTTGATGGTAAGGTTACTAAACCAGCTACTACTTCCCCTAAGTTGAATCAATGGGTTAGATGTGATAGTATGGTGATGAGTTGGATCTTGAATGTTATGTTGTCTGATTTGGCTGATGCTTTCATGTATGTTAAATCAGCTGAGGAATTATGGTCTGAGTTAAAGGAAAGGTTTGGTGAAAGTAATGGACCATTATTGTATCAATTGGAGAAGGAAATCTCTTATTTGTTTCAGGGAAATGACAGTGTGGCAGTTTATTACACCAAATTGAGAAAATTATGGGAGGAATTGAATGATCTATCTAATATACCTGTGTGTGCTTGTGTTGTGACTTGTTCTACAGCGAAGAAAGTGATGGAATTGGATGAGAGGAAAACGTTCACTCTTTAATGCACTTAAATGATGTATATGACACCATACGTAGTCATATTCTATTACTGGATCCTTTACCTACTGTGAATAAGGCTTATAGCTCAAATTGGCTATAATGCTCATGAAGGAGGAGCTAAATACTTTGCAGGCAATATAGCTCAAATTGGCTATAATGCTCATGAAGGAGATGGAGTTTCTAATGCTTTGGCAATAAAAGGAGTTGGAAAAGGGAGGAAAGATTGGAAAGATTCCAAAGAATTGAAGGCTTCTATGTTTTGTAATTACTGCCAGAAACAAGGCCACACCATAGACCAGTGCTTCAAGTTGGTAGGGTATCTAGACTGGTATAAGGGTCCTAGGGATTCCTCAAATCCAAAGGCTAAGATAGCAGCTAATGTTCACAGCCAAGACCAAGCAGATAATCCCTTGGAAGAGGTTTGTGGTAACAATTCTGGATAAATTGATACTGGGATGATTTAGTCCATGATTGCTTAAGAAGTCATAAAGTGGGTTAAAAGCAAGCAAAATGGAGACACTACATCAGATTCAGCCTACGCACATTTTGCAAGTCCATCCACTACTTTAGGCTCTCACTCTAATATTAAATGTGTTGTGTCTGAGATGAACTCTTGGATAATAGATACAGGGGTAAGTGATCACATGATGTTTAACCCCAATTTTTCTCTCAAACATCCTTTCTTTCCTCACCACCCAAAGTTACCTTACCTAATTGCTCTTTGAAGTCTATTTTTCAGACTAGACAAATACACTTACACCCTTCTCTAACTCTCAATAAGGTCTTACATGTTCCTGAATTTAAGTTTAATTTGTTATCTGTTGGAAAAACTTCTTGATGATCAACCCTTATGTGCCATATTTTACCCTGATAAATGCATTTTCAGGACCTTATAACTAAGCAAATTGTGGCAGTTGCATCCAAAGATCATGGATTGTACAAATTTACTTCTTTGTTCAAGTCAAGAACACCTACTGCTCTTGTTTCTTCTGACAAAACAGCAACAATTACCTCTCAACCTAATTTCTTGAAGTTTGCTTTCTCCAATATTACCAAGACAACAATTACTTCACCTAGTTTAGAAATCTTGCATGCTAGATTAGGTCACAGTTCTTTGTCAAAAATACAACATATCCCCATTGTAATGTTCATGATTTAGATAGTTTTCAATGTGACATTTGTATTTTAACTAAATCTCACATACTTCTACTCAATAAAAGTTATATTACTTCTCAATCACATGTTCAGCTTGTTCACATGGATCTATGGGGACCTTATAGAACAATAAATATTGATGGATCAAAGTACTTTCTAACCTTAGTTGATGATAAAACCAGAAGTGCTTGGACTCAGCTTTTACATAGCAAAGATCAAGTATCTTCTATTGTCATTCAATTTTACAAAATGGAGAAAACTCAATTCCAAACTAAAATTTCCTAATTTAGAACTGATAATGGGACTAAATTTATCAATTCCACTTGTCATTAGTCTCTTCATAAAAAAGGTATACTCCTATAAAGGTTTGTTGTAAAAACTCCCCAACAAAATGGGGTTGCTGAAAGAAAACATAAGCATCTTCTTGAAACAGCTAGGACTATCATGTTCGAAGCTGGTTTTCCTACAAAGTTTTGGGGAGAATGCATCTTGGCAGTCACTCATCTCATCAACAAATTACTAATGGAACTTTTAAAATGGAAAAGTCCTTTTGAACTTCTTTATCACGAATTACCCATTTATGACAACCTGAGAACCACCGGTTTGCTTATGTTTTGCACATAGAATTGTTGAAAAAGACAAATTTGCTCCCAAAGTTGTCAAATATGTTTTGTTAGGATATTCCTATGGTATTGAAGGGTACAAGGTCTATGATTTACAAACTAAAAAGATTTTTCAAAGCAGAGATATCATTTTTAAAGAAGACATTTTTCCTTTCAAATCTCCATCAATAATGCATAAATCTACACAAGATACCCTTTTCCCCCCTTCTGATCCTCATTCCCTTTTCTTTCGTGATTTCACCTATTATAAACTCAATTGATATCAACTCAGTTTCACCTCCTACTAAAATAAACTCAATTTCACCCTCTCTTATACAATCACCTGCTCATTCAGATCCTGATACTGTCTCCCCTATTTCTGATACTTCTCTTTCTCATCAATCTCCGCCTGCTGATGTTGTTGCACCTAGGAAGTCAACAAGAGCAAGGGTACCACCTACTCAGTTAAAGGACTTTGATTGTACAGTCCTACACAAACATAAATCAACTATCACTAATGTTTTCCACAACCTTTCTACTCATTCGTATCCCATTTTTACTGCTCGCCAATTTTCCCACATGTCTCCCTCCTATGTGGCATCACTTGTCACAATGTTCTACAAGTCCCTGAACCTCATTCTTTTGTACAAGCTCAGTAGTATCCTAAGTGGGTAATGGCCATGGACAAAGGCTTGAGGCACTTGAACATAATGGTACTTAGATCATTACTTTCTTACCTAAGGGGAAGAAAGCTCTCATGTCTAAGTGGGTGTACAAAACTAAGTTTAGACCAGATGGCTCTGTAGAAAGGCACAAGGCTAATAAGGGGTTTGAGCAAGTTAAGGATAAAAACTACAAACACGCCTTTTCCCCTGTTGCTAAGCTAACCACAGTGAGAGTTTTCTTTTCTCTTGCTGCTGCTAGGGGGTGGTCTTTATCTCAATTGGATGTGAAAAATGCCTTTCTACATGGTTTCCTGGAGGAAGAAGTCTGTATGCAGCCACCTTTGGGGTATACTAAAGCCTTACCAGGACAGGTTTGCGGAAAGATCATTATATGGGCTCAAACAGACTTCTAGACAATGGAATGCAGAGCTAACCGAATTCTTGGTTATTCGAGGGTATAGTCAATCCAAATCTGATTACTCTTTGTTTTCTAAGACTCATAATGGCAAGTTTGTCTTCATTGTTGTCTGTGTAGATGATCTTTTATTGGCTGGAGATGATGAGGAGACCATCCTCCACATCAAACATGACTTACATATAGCCTTCACTATCAAGGACTTGGGAGAAGCTAGGCATTTCCTAGTTATTGAAGATGCCAGATCTTCTGCCAACATTGCCTTAAATCAGAGAAAATATGCCTTGGATATCTTGGATGATGCAGCATTAGCATGAGCCAAACCACGCAAATTTCCTCTTCCAAAGGGTCTTTACTTGTGTTTGGATACTGGCATTCCCTTGGAAAATCCAGAAGTTTACAGAAGACTCATTGGTTGTTTGTTGTATCTTACTATTACTTGACCAGACATTACATATGTTGTCCAACACCTGAGTCAGTTTCTTCAATAACCAACTGATGTTCATCACCAAGAAGCTTTACATGTCCTTGGTTATTTGAAAGGCACTATCAACACAGGTCTCTTCTACTCTTCCAGTAATGATTTGCACCTCACTGCCTATTGTGATGCAGATTGCGCTGCTTGTAGAATGAGTGTCAGATCATTGAGTGGGTATTGTGTGTTCTTGTGATCCTCTCTCATTTCTTGGAAGACCAAGAAGTAGAAGACAGTGGCCAAATCTACAGCAGAGGCTAAATATAGGACCATGTTCACTCATGCTGCATCTAAGCTTGATTGGTTGTCTTAGCTTCTAGCAGATTTTCATGTTTCAGTTCATCTTCCTATCACCTTATACTATGATAACAAGGCTGCTATGCATATAGCTCAGAACCCTGTCTTCCATGAACGCACTAAGCACCTAAGGATTGATTGTCATTATGTTCGTGACAAGGTTCTCGAGGGATTCATTGTCACTGATTATATGGCTTCTGGTAGTCAATTGGCTGATTTATATACCAAACCCTTAGGGGATTCATAGCATCAGAACTTATGTTCAAGGCTCTCATTGTTGGATTCTTCCCTAATTCCACCTTGGTGGTGGGGGGGGGGGGGGGGATGAGCTATATGATACAACTATAGGTGGTAAAGGATGTTAGTTTGTTATCATAGTCCACATTAGTTTAGGTATAACAAATTACTCTGCTATATATATACACCTACCTACAGCTGTCGTAATATTCATTCATACACATAATGTAATGCTCTACTTGAGTTTTCTCTCATTTCTCATTTCTCTCGAGTTTATCAATAATTTAATTACTTGTTAGTTTTGAATTCTTTATTTTATGTTTACATTTTTATTAGGTAGATTAATGTTTTCTTTATTTAATTATTGATAATTTAACTACTTGTCAATTTTGAGTTGTTTTGGTTGTGCTCGATTCATTAGATGACTTGGTCATATTTACACCGAGTCAACCCTGACAAATTTGTAGTTTGAGTTTTTTGCGTAACACCCACCATCGCATGTACAATGAAATGATTAAGAGAGCGTTTGGTAGGAACCCCATGAAAATTTTTCCCCGGGAAAATTTTTCATGGGAAGTTTTCCATGGGAAAGATTTCCCTAGGAAAAATTTCCCTTAGCCCCCCCTAAGGAAAAATTTCCCTAGGAAAATGGAGAAAGTGGTGGGCCCTTCGTGAAATTTTTTCCGAGGTCAACCCACACCCAAACATGGGGAAAATAAGTCAACCCGAAAAAATTGACCATTTCCCTGGGATTATTAACCAACCAGACAGACCCTAAGAGAACTTTGGTCCCTTTTTTAGGGTGATTCGTGATTGGCTTACTCTAACAAGTGAGATGGCCAATTTTCTAACAATGCTATTCTTATGGCTTACTCCCTCCGTCCCAAATTAATTGACACTTTGACTAAATTTTGACCGTTAATTATTTATAAATTATAATGAGTTATAATATGAAATTACCTTCATTGTAATTTTTAGTAAAGTATCTTTCTAATAATGATAATTTCATATTGTAACTCATTGTGATTTGTAAGTAATTAATGGTCAAAATTTTATCAAAGTATCAATTAATTTGGGGCGGAGGGAGTAATTATCACCAGAAGAACAGAATAGATAAACTAACCTTTGTTCCGATGGCATTGTTTTACTTTATTGGTGCAACCAATCACTTCTAGTGACATGTATAGACACAATAGATAATGTGTTCTAACATTTTAGTTGGCTAAATGGTGACATCAAAATCTTAGCCTTCTTTTTATAATCATCGTATCTTTGTTTGTCTAGCTTGCAACACTAATTAGTTCTCGTGCTATGGAACGCCTCTTCGCAGACTTACCCATGCTCCTGGTTGCTAACTACAACTACAACCCTCGATGGCAGTTATAAATTTGATTAGACTCTGGTAATGAAACAGTACTAATGGATCTCGTGTGACTTGTAAGTTAAGCAAATTTACAATACAAAAAAGAATATCACAAGGGGTCATAGCACTCATGCAAAAAGTTATTCCAAAAAACTACTTCAAATAGTTAATAGCCTCAGTAAAATGTTTCTTCAATCCAAAAAGTTATTTCCAAACAATTCACAAATGCCTGACCACTAATACACTGAGGTTCAAACCCAGGGCCCCAGAGGCCACAAATGCCATCTGAAAGACTATTGTGACAACTAATCTTGAGCTTGCTGGAACCTTTTGCCTAGCTTCCCTAGCCTGCTTCAAAGGCTCAAAGCTCAAAACCTTAGTTATCACCCCTGGGGGAATGTTCAAAACCTTATCCATGGACATGCCATCGCAAGGAGAGGCCCATTTACCAAACCTAAAATTAATGTCAGAGAAAAAACTTGAAGCAAACCTTGAAGCTGCAAACCATACATCCACTTGGGTTCAAAAACTACCATCTACATCACAAGATAGAGATATATGTGGACAACCCTAACCCTGATCTATTTGTACAAAAACTGGCCCCAAACTTGTCATTCACCCAGAAAATTAACCCCACCCCGAGAACAGTTACCCTGATCAAAATTTACCCAGGTTTGATTACTGTATGAACACATGATTATATTTACACAAGTCATTACACATATGGTATACCTAATCAATTACCAGGTCAGCAGAAAAACATTGAATCCTTGACGTTGTCATGCAACCTGGGTAGCTCTGGGATAGGAATGTTTCCAGTGGATGTGATGCCGTTGTTTTCAGCAGGAGAATCAGCAAAATCCCCAAATTTCACAAACTGTCCCACTTGCCGGGCTGCATGATGGGCATAAGAGATGGGCGCCACTGAAGAAAAATGGGATTAAAAAAGAAGTGTGTTATTAACGTACCCAGGGAACAGCCTATGATTTCATGTTACACACAAGCAGATAAGTAAACGAGCAGTGAACTCACCAAGCGAAGTAGCATGAGTGCTTCTTTGGTACCTGAGCAAAGACAATTTATAATTAAGAACAAACAGTAATTGAAATTAGAAAAAGGCTTTCAGGAAAGTGTCTAGAGGTAAGTAGCTTACACATAGCATAAACAGTGAATGAAGTTTTGAAGTTCATCTGGTGAGAAGCCAATCTCATCAAGCAACACATGGTAGTGGGCTGGCCGTAGTGTTCCCTTCATGTAACATGAGATGTGATAAGGTATAACATTTGAGTGAAAACAGAAAAGGTGGGTAACGCAGCAGGAAAGGGGGGGGGGGGGGGAGGGGGAGGGGAGGGGGGGTATCGAACTTTGACAGAAGTGAAAGTGTTTGTTTGTCCTGACATGTGAAGCATTGCAACAACGCAATGTGCGCCATTCAACTTAGTTTACTACGGCAACAAAGTAAAAGCTGACCTTAACCCAAAAAACAACTCAAAGGGCCCTACATTTTGCCATAATTATTTTAAAGGCCTCATGTTTTCAAAAATAATGCTAGGGTAACATTATCTTTGTTACAATTATTTATGGGTGACAATCCAGCAATAAACCCAGCTAAAAATGGCGGGAAGAATTAATTATAGGATTAAAAATTGATTTGGGCTAAGTATGTTTGACCTAATTTAATTAACATAGGAACCTTTTAAGAAGCCCCTCCTCTTATTCTTCTCTCACTCACTAAGCACGGCAACAGACAATCCACCATTGACAACGGCATTCAGTAGCAGCAGGAGATAAAGTAAGAAGGTAAGCAGGAAACA
This sequence comes from Portulaca oleracea, assembly GCA_029582165.1. Classification (NCBI taxonomy): domain Eukaryota; kingdom Viridiplantae; phylum Streptophyta; class Magnoliopsida; order Caryophyllales; family Portulacaceae; genus Portulaca; species Portulaca oleracea. The sequence goes on from CM055890.1 coordinate 21,008,768, forward strand.
AAGGCAATGTCAGGTGAGGGAGGAAAAACGAAGGATGAAAAGAGAGGGGATTGAGATGTGATGTCTTAGTTGGGTACTATAAACTGCTGGGTGTTTAACAAAACAGTAGCCTTTAATCATTAATTAACACATAAGAAGACTTAGACTTTCAGTAAAAAAAAAAATGCTAAACAAAAAAACCCACCCTTTTCAGCCGTGCTTGTTACCGAACAGTCAACTGTGAATAACTACAACAAAGATAATGTTATCCCAGAATTATTTTTGAAAACAAGAATTACGGCAAATTGTAGGCCCTTTGAGTCGTATTTGTAGATAAAAACGTATTCCATGAGGACGAAATTCAACATTGGTTAATTTAGTCCACCAATCAATTTAAAAGCATTTCATAGTCTACAGTATCATGTTCACTTGCTTCTGTATAATATGTTGCGGATCTTGGACACTTGGACATGAAAATAAACCCTTGGACATGAAAAATAATTTGCAGTTGCAGGCATCACTGTATAGATAGCCCTAACGACATTCACAGAAAATTTGCTTGAATCCTAGCCTTCAATGAAATTCCTAACTACAGGCAACTACGGGAAAAGAACTTACAATCATCCCACCATGAGCACACATGTAGAAATCATAGTTTCTCGAATGCACAACTTCAGTATCCACAACTGTTCCTGCAGAGGGGGGGAGAGGAGGAGAAGATAAAAAGAGTTGGCACAGTCTGACAGGCATATTCAAACAAAGTGATTTTATGTGTCAAAAGCAGCAGACCTGCTGGAACATTGCTGCAAGTTCCGACTTCAAAGAATCTTGTATGATGATTCTTTTGCGCTATAATCACCGTGAATTTGGGAGCTTCTGTCTCACCAAGCCCCAGATAAGCCTGAAGATATAAACACTACATTGTTGAGATACTTGTGACGTTCATCCTCAAGGACCTCAACTATTTCTGGTTACATCCACTAAAGACCAATGTACCCGATACAGCTTTGGAATCCCCGATATATTCTTTTTAACTGATGCTTCATTACCACGAGACTTCATTTTCCCTACCATACCCATGTCGGACCCTTAACGTTCAGGAAAGGGTACGCCACTCGAAACTATAAAATTATGATGAGAATATGCAAATATTTTAAAAAAAGCCGAGTCCAACATCAATACCATGTCTATATTGGACACCCATACCCAAGTCCCAGTAACAGATCTGACATGCCAAGCAAAATCTTTGCTTCCTCCTCTCATAGGAGAAAAAGCTTTCAGTATTTATTCTCTTTGTCCCAATAAGGTAATTTTCCATGAAAGGGCCCTGAATGGATTCTAGGGTTAACCAAGAGTATTAGAGCAACTCCACCAAAGCAAGAATCAAACAATAATTACAAAAAAAAAAAAAAATAGCCATCATGAATTTAAAGTTAGAAGGATGAACTGACAGAGACCCATGTCTCCAGCATTTAAAGCCCTGCTAAACCTAGAGCAATTATGAACTTGAAATGCTGTAATTTTTTGCTATTTCTGTTTCAGAGTGACAATCATACAATACAGGACAGGGCCAAACACACACCAGAGCACTTCAAGACTGGAACAGTGTTTAGAATAGACAATGTCATTCTCTAAATAAGCATGACCACGTCAACAATTTTGTTGATTAAAATATTCACAAGTGAATGGATATATAATAAAGACCAACATGTATTTTCCATCATCAAAGCAATCAGGTATCCATATTTGCTTCAAGTACCACGGTGAATCCATTTCTGTTCCATTTCCAAGATCAACTCTGAAGTGTACAATCACTTCAATAATCTTTAGAAACCCCTGGTCCCCTACATAAGATTGGCTAAAAGAATGCACGAGTAAACTATAAAAAGCTACAAGAATAAAACATGCATAAACTAGTTGATGAACCTGCTTTATTTGCTCCAGTTCAATGTTTAAGACATCAGTGAATTGTGATTCACCAACACCATCTCTGCAAAACAAATGTAAACGGAAGAAACTCAATAATCGCCAATAGAACCTATCCTTTTAGACATTGAAGTTGGCAGTGAACAACACCCAACACAGTCCTGCCTTTACTTGGGTTAACAAAATGTCCACAACCAACCTTAACCCTGATAGGGAGCAAAGCATAGTTCACAAGCTGTTCATCAGAGAATGGAATCTTGATGAATGTCAAGTGGGGAATTTGATTTTTGGACGCTAATACTGTATTTTGGGGGGTGTTGGACAATAATGCACTACATATTATTTTTTTTGGTCACTTAATATATTGAACACTAGGGTGTTGGTTTTTTAGTACAATTTTAGGCTGAATTCTGGCGGATAGATGTCCCAAAAATAAAAAATAAAAAATAAATAAATAAATAAATAAAAATTGCACAGTTTGTACGCAACACACACCCCAAGTAGTACATTATCATACAAGAAAAATGCACAATGCATTATTATCCAATACCCCCAAACTATAGGATATTAGCATCCAAAAATACAAAGAAATTTGTACCATGCACTCACATAAGCTATGTGTTGTGAACCTAGCATAAACATTGTTGTATATACATGGAAAGTGCATGTCATATACACTGATAGTGTGCACCATGTATATTAGATGCTCATCAGTGAGCTAATATATTCGGATCAACAGCCCTACCTGCAACACTATCTGCTATTCAATGATACCCATAGTTTCCAATTACCCAACTGTACTCAATGTTAGATGCAAGACGCAACACTTTATATAATAGGACAAGTGATGTGTGGAACATGTGTTAAACTCCATAGTAGTTTAGATAAAAAAAATCAAAGATATATTCAATCCCTTTCTTACCTCAACTCAACTATACACAACATCATAAACATAGTCCCTTTCTTCCCTCAACCATCCTCCACGTAACATAGATGTTTGTATACCAAAAAAATATACATATAAAATCTCTTTGTCAAAGACCGTGCCCTGAAATGATGGTAAAACTCTAAAACCTGAAAAAAAAAAAAAAAACCTTGTATCTTTCATTCCAGATTTACAACATTCATTTATTGATGGGGTCAACTTGGGTGTTGGAGCATTTTACTCCTTCTAGTGGAAAAGAAAAGGAGGGGGGGGGGGGGATTGGAATTCAAGGTCAAGAATAGCAGTTGCTTGTGGTTGATGTTCTACTAAGATTGTTAGGATTGTTTCTTGGGATGTAAGGAGACTCAACTCTTCAACATAAGGAATGTCAAATGGGTGCTTCGTAGATATTCAAGGTGGAAGAGATGGATCGTCAAATTGTTTTTAGTGTTTGGGTCGATGTCCTTTTGATTGGCATTGCCTTCCATTTCTTGGTTGTTGTGGGGGCATTATTATTGTTTGGATTCCCAAATATCAAGCAATGGAGCTTGTTGATTCCGAAGTAAGGGTTGTACTGCGATGTATAATCCCAAGGATGATAATTCTACGTCTTCTTTTTTGGGACTAATTGAGTTCTTCCATGTTTCTATGGGACGTCCCTGACTGTGTAGGTGGAGATTTTGATGTGTCTAGATTTCCATCTTACAGATTGCCTGGAGGAACAATGACTTCATCAAAGAATGAGTTTAATGCTTTTATTAACTCTTTTAGCCTTATAGATCATCCTTTGGAAGGTGCTTGTAGCTAGGAGTTTCTTGTCCTATCTCGAATTAACAAGTTATATTTCTCTTATGAATGGGAGCTCCATTTTTTAAGAGGTTCGACAAGTAGCCCTGCCTAAGATTACTTCTGAGCATGTTCCTCTTCTTCACCATGTTCCTCTTCTTTTCCATGTTGGTAGTTTCACCAATGTGAAAATGTGTGGCTTGACATGCAAGGTTTCTTTAGCCTTGTGAAAGACTGTTGGAATGAATTGAAGGTTTCAATTACTCTAAGTTTCATTTTGGCCAAGAAACTCTACCTTTTAAAAATGAAGTTAAAAGTGTGGAATAAAGACGTGCTTGAGCACTTGGAGAGTAAGATGGGATCTTTGGTCGAGAACATTAAGCTCCTGGATGCCAAGGACCAACAACAAGCCCTCTAATGCTTATACAGTTGAAAGGCTTGAGGTGAAGAATGAGCTTTCTCTATTGCATAATTGGAATGACATTTTTAGGGAACAAAGGCCCAAACAACATTGGATGAAGTATGGTGATTGCAACACTAAAGTTTCTACATTGGCTAACATCATAGGAAATTTGATGTTATTCATAGCATAACAATGGATCATCATATTTCTCTACGAAGATTCAGCTGTCAAAGGAGCAATCGTTGAGTTCATGAGCATCATTTCATGATCACCACCAGCAAAGACCTTCCTTTGATGGGACTTGTTATGATTCAGTTAGTATTTCAGAGGGAGTGAGGGACAAATCAGGGATTTCATCTTTGATTTGGGGAAGGAGAAACACCCAGGCCAGATGGCAATATTTCTTTCTTTGATGTTTGTAAGGATTATTAAACCTAAATAGGATATTTTGAGTTTCTTCGCTGACTTCCATGAGAATTATTGTTTGAGAAGAGTCGAATGCTACTTCTATTGGCTTGATTCCTAAAGCACAATATTTTGAAGTTTAGGTCTTGTAGCTATGTCGGGAGTGCGTATCACATTCTTGCTATAGTACTTGTTTTTGAGAAAGGTTGGTAAAATTGTTACACCAAATCAGTCAGCTTTTATTCACGATCAGCAAATTTCGGATGCCTCTCTGTTGCTAATGAGTTCATTGACTTCTATCTAAAATCTAACAAATCCGAAGTATAAGATATTGAAAAAACTTATGACAATGTCTCCCGGGACTCTCCTATCTCTTGACAAAATAGGCTTCCTTATCAGCTGGAAGAGGTGGATTCGCTTCTATATTTTTGTTGTTCCTTTCTCAGTGCTCATTAATGGTGACGCGTTTAGCTGTGATTCTTTAACTTCTTCCGGGACCTTTGTTAAGAGAACCCCCTTTCTCTTCTTTTGTCCATTCTAGTTATGGAGACTTTGAGCATGCTTGTGAGTAAAGCAATTGGAGTTGCATTTCGGAATTTTTCTCCTTACTAGCTCGCACCCTCACATTATATGTCGATTATGCAGCTTTTTTTCCCCAATGACAATCTGGTTTTATTTCAGAGGTAAAAATAGATATATTAATCATTAGGAAGAAAAGAACGTATGCTTAGGAAATATCCTACAAAGTTATGTACAAACAAAATATAGACTATCCACAAAATTTATTGCATCAAAAGAGGAAGAGCTAAACTTCTCATTAACCCAAAAGAAGAGAGACTTGATAAAATTATCTTTCAAGCACTGGAAAGGAGTTTCAGAGAATAGATATATTAATCATTAGATGCTTAGGAAACATCCTACAAAGTTATGTACAAGCAAAACCCTTTGGTTTCTCTCTCTCCAAGTACTCCAAAAAATAACATGTGATCTAACCATGGCTTTCTTCTTCTTAGGTTTCCTACCAAAGACACCCTCCCAAGCAAGAAGATGACTTCTAACTGAATAGGAAACGACCCAAGCAACATCTAGGCACCAAAGGCTAAATCCCAAAGAAACCTAGCAAAGGAACATGTAGCAATAATGATCGGCATTTCAAGCTCCCTTTTACACATAAAACACCCATTAACCTAAATTCTCTCCCTTTTTTGTAAATAACCACAAGTGAGGATGCTCCCATGCATTGCTTCCCAAACAAAGAACGCAACCTTCAAAAAGATCAAAGCCTTCCAAATAATGGTGGAAGGGAAAGCACAAGTCTCCTGATGAGGGCATATAATGATTAAATATTTGGAGCATTTTGATAGTGAAATTTGGGGATTAATGTGCTTAATTGATCTTTTATGTCTTTATTTAACTATCTTAACTGAGTTCTCCGTGTTTTGTTCAATTTGTGCAGATTAGTGATATGAACTCCAAAAATTACATCCATTTCTTGATTCATCATTGAGAGAGCTTTCCGACAATATATTATAAGCTCAATTCCGAGTTAAGATGAATGAGTTATGAGTAAGATAGCACCTACCTTGATCAACCTTCATCCACAATCATCCACTCCTTCCATACCACCCACCTTCAAACTCTTTTCATCTCCTTCAAGTGTAAAAAGATGGTTAGGACAAGCAGAGGTAAGGAGCAAGCATCCAAGAAGCGGAAAGGTAACAACGGTAACAAGGGAAAGGGCAAAGCGGGATCGTCATCAAGACAAACTCGAGGTAACAATCCTTTTAATTTAGAAGGAGCTCATTTTGATCGTTACCTTGCGTTATCCCAAAGACATATCATCCCTACACGATATATGCATGAACCATTTTTGCAATCCACTGGCATATTGCATGATGTTGAACGGTTGTTAAATAGGAAAGGGGTGTTAGATTTTGCGCGGATGAGAGAGCCGACCTTTAGGAGCCTCACCCTTAAGGTGCTTAGCACTTTTGATGTGAACCTTAGGACTCAGGATGGAAGGATCACCTTCCAGTTAGAAGAAGAGGATCATAGTTTGACTCTCGCCCAATTTGCCCAGATCTTTTGTCTACCTGTCGTCCCCGATGCCACCAAAAGAGATGTGTCCCCTCTAGCCGAATATAATCCAAATGACTATTGGCAATTCATCACAACTAGGAATGACTACAAGCCTAGTAGGTCAAAGTGTACGCACATTCGGAACCCCGTGTTCCGTTACACGCAGCGCATCCTAGCTTGTGGACCTTTTGGTAGAGGGGATAGTATGAATGTAGCGGCCCTTGCTGAGTTTTATACGTTGTGGGGAATGTATAGTGCAAATCCAAATGTGAACATCGCCGCGTTAATTGCCCTACATCTAGCACGTCTCACATCTCATACAAAGGGGGACATTGTTGTGGGGGGTTTAATAACGGTATTAGCTAGGCACTTTGGTTAGGACCCAGCTCGTCATGAGCGGGATAGGGTTGAGGGCCCCATGACCTTAGATGGTAGGGCCATTAGCGCAATGACAATGTGTAAGTTGCGAGGCAAGGAAGTTTGGTGGGTCTATCCTAACAACGAGTTGATGAGGCTTCCTCATCCTAACCTCACCATTCAAGAGCTCCCAAATATCCTCTTCCTCCCAAACATGCCCATTCCACAACCCAACCCCATTCCCGACCCCGTGACGCGGCCGAATGACCAAGAGGGTGGTGAGGACGATGAAGAAGGTCCCGCCGCGTTCGAATTTTCAAGATAGTTTTAACTCTTTACGCACGGACCATGCCTCTCTTCGAGCCTATTGCGAAACCGTGTTCGGCTATTTCTGGTCTACTTTGGACCAAATTTTGCAAAATCAAACTCGTCTTTTTGAGAGGCTAAACCACATTGACCAAGCTCAAGCCGCTCACGCTGCCGAACAAGCGCGCATGCTCGAGATGATGCAAGCGATGCGAGATTGACAATTGAACTCACAAACAAAGTTGAAAATAAAGGAAATAACGAAAAGAGAAAATAAATGGGACAAAATGACTCAAATCAAAAGAAAAAGTTTCAAAGGAAAATGAAAAATTTATTTACAAATCTCCTCAGGAGTCAAGAAAGCATCGATAAGATGTTCGATTACTCGAATTTAATCAAGCATAGCCCAAGTATGAAAGAAAGTTTATATACAAGAGAAGATGAAACAATACAAAGAGTTACAAAAACTATACCTATCAAGGTCAAACTAATCATCCTCCTAATCTCTAATGAAACAAGCAAGCACACATTTATGGATGAAACTAGGTAAATTGAAAGCAACCTCACTTTGGGAAATGTGGAATCACTCCTCTCATCTGTTTGAAATGAATAATTCAATGAAGGTTCACTCAATACTCAATCACAAAGCAACATTCTACCATAAGCTTGCAAATAATCTCAACTCTCTACCACCAAAATGCAATGCACAAAGATAATCAAGAGGACTTGCAAATGGGTTGTAATAGGGCTAAGGTTAAGGGTGAAAAGTGGAAATATATTTGGAAAAGTGGAGCTAGAAGCCAAAACTTGGAGCATAAACCTCACCAAATTATTCAAAAAAACTCACACCATATATTCACTACAACGCATCCCATAATCAAGTGGAAATCGCCTCAAATCAAAGAAAATAAACTAGCAAACTACTAAACACTTTATTTCTACCTTTTTTTCATTCTTTTTTCTCATTTTTCTCATTTTTTTTTCTATTTTTGCTTTTCTTCTTTTTTTTCATTTTCAAAATTGAATTATAACTAAAGACAAAGGTATATACGATAGTAAGGCAAATTCCAACTCAACCCATATCAAGCTACAATGGGGAGCAATCTCAAGATTTTCAACTTTACATCATCCCCAACATAACCAAACCACAAAAAACACCACAATCAACCCAACTCTTCACACTCTAACACTCCAAGCATAGACTTAAGGGTAGGAAATTAAATATTTGGCCATGGCTATTGATATAGGTAATCAAAAGAAAGAGTTATTAAAGGCTAAAAGAGGGTTAAAGGGGGGATATTCACATATAAAAAGGGTGGCTTTTTGGCTTTGTAGCTAAAATATATACAAGAATGCCTCTATGATATTATCAAAGCACAAGTAAAAATGTAGTTTCAAAGAGATACATTGCAAGATTTAGAGAATGAAACTAAGGATGAGTCACACATGAAAATATGAGACTAATAAAAATGATTAGTCATTTAGGCTTTGTGGTCTCACGGGTTAATGCTCTCAAATAAACCTAGCTCAAATAGATGAATATATGCTAAACTCATTCCAAAAGATCATAGAAAAGACAATCAATTATCACTTTCAAAGTATAATTCTAAACTCTCTAAGTTTTCATAACTCTTTTCAAAACTTTAATTCACAAAAGGGCTATACAAGACTAAATCAAACTAAAAGAAAACTTATCTAGCTTTAATTCATCACCAGAGAATTTTTATTCACAAATTCTAACCTATCCTAATTTTTTCCTTTTCTTTTTTTCTTCTTTTTCAACTTTTTTTTAAAAAAATTTCTGAAATTTCTGTTTTTTTTTTTTTTGTTTTTCAAAAACTTAAAACAATAGTCGAATGAGAAACTAGAAAATAAGAAACTTAAAACTAAGAAATAAAAAGAAATAAAATCTAACATGCAACTAACTAATGCAAACCTAAGTGGATGCAAAAAGTTTTTACAAATGAAAAATAAAAACTAGGAAAATCAAAAAGAAAATCCTAAACTAACTAACTAAAAGAAAAAAACAAAGTTACACAAAATAAGAAAGTAAAGAAAACTAAAACAAATCAAAAACTAAAACTTAAGAAATAAAAACAAAACTAAAACTAAACTAAAGAACTTAAAACAAAAACCAAAGAAAAACAAAATAAAATCTCATATATACAAAGATGATTACTCAAAATTTTTAAATTATCCCCCCCCCCCCAACAACAAAATGCTTGGACAAAGCACTGTCCTCAATGCATAAACAATAAGAACTAGCACGAAGAGGCAATATAATGGTCACTGAGGTGGAGGAGGAGGAGGATAAGGATAATGGGTGGAATAGTTCAACAGCCAATCACGCATCGCTTGCATCATCTTGAGCATGCGTGCTTGTTTGGCAGCGTGGGCGGCTTGAGCTTGGTCAATGTAGTCTAACCTCTCAAAAAGACGAGTTTGGTTTTGCAAAATTTAGTCCGAAGTAGACCGGAAATAGCCAAACTCGGTTTCGCAATAGGCTCGAAGAGAGGCATGGTCAGCGCGTAAAGAGTTAAAACTATCTTGAAAATCGAACGCGGCGGGACCTTCTTCATCGTCCTCACCACCCTCTTGGTTATGCGGCGGCGGTACGAGGTCAGGAATGGGGTTGGGTTGGGGAGTGGGCATGTTTGGGAGGAAGAAGATATTTGGGAGCTCTTGAATGGTAAGGTTAGGATGAGGAAGCCTCATCAACTCATTGTTAGGATAGACCCACCAAACTTCCTCGCCTCGCAACTTACACATTTTCATTGCGCTAATGGCCCTACCATCTAAGGTCATGGGGCCCTCAACCCTATCCCGCTCATGACGAGTCGGGTCCCAACCAAAGTGCCTAGCTAATACCGTTATTAAACCCCTCACAACAATGTCCCCCTTTGTATGAGATGTGAGACATGCTAGATGTAGGGCAATTAACGCGTCGGAGTTCACATTTGGATTTGCACTATACATTCCCCAAAACGTATAAAACTCAACAAGGGCCGCTACATTCATACTATCCCCTCTACCAAAAGGTGCACATGCTAGGGTGCGCTGCGTGTAACGGAACACGGGGTTCCGAATGTGCGTGCACTTTGACCTACTAGGGTTGTAGTCATTCCTAGTCGTGGTGAATTGCCAAAAGTCATTTGGATTCCATTCGGCTAAAGGGGGCACATCTCTTTTGGTGGCATCGGGGACGACAGGTAGACGAAAGATCTGGGCAAATTGGGCGAGAGTCAAACTATGGTCCTCTTCTTCTAACTGGAAGGTGATCCTTCCATCCTGAGTCCTTAGGTTCACATCGAAAGTGCTAAGCACCTCGAAGGTGAGGTTCCTAAAGGTCGGCTCTCTCATCCGCGCAAAATTTAACATCTCTTTCCTATTTAACAATCATTCAACATCATGCAACATGCCAGTGGATTGCAAAAATGGTTCATGCAAATATCGTGTGGGGATGATATTTCTTTGGGATAACGCAAGGTAACGATCAAAATAAGCTCCTAAATTAAAAGAATTGTTACCTCGAGTTTGCCTTGACGACGATCCCGCTTTGCCCTTTCCCTTGTTACCGTTGTCTAGCCTTAGAGTTATTTGTCAAAAAAACTTCTCATTCATGTTGGTGAGGTGCCAGGTGCCTAGGATTCAGCATTTAGCTAAAATTTAGTTGTGTGGTAGAGCATTGTCCTCCTATTTAGGCCTTTCACTACGACCTCCTCACAAATGCAAAGTTGTGTGGGATCCAATTATGGCAGGATTCCATACGATATTAACCGCTAGAAGTCAAAACTTCTTTCTAAAGGGACAAACAAGAGACAAATTGAATTTCCATTCTCACTGAATTTTTGAAGTCTCGTTTCAACTTCATCGAAGAGCACCTCATGGAGTTTCCCGATTTACTTAATGCCTCAATTCTCCATCCTGGCAGCATTAGTGCACAAGATTCTCTTTGTTCGAGTGGTAATTTGGTTAAGGTTCTTCTTTAAATTAAGTGGGATGATGTTTGCCAACCTAAAGAAGAGTGTGTCCTTGTGCTGGACAATACATCTTTGCACCATAAATGACGCTCTTAAAGTAAAGTGGCTATGGAGGTTTACTAAGGAAGTTATTTTGCGAAGAAAGGTGATTGAGAGTATTCTATGGAATTGATGAGTGACAATCTTAAAGCAAAGTGGAGCAAGAAATATTCTTTTGCCAAGTGTTTAGTTGCTAGAAATTTATTATGGGTAGTATCGACTAGTTTCGTTCAATGATGCATTTTAAAGAGGAAAACAAGGCATGAATCTTGTTTTGGCATGACCTCTGGAGTGGAGGAGATCCACCTCTTAAGTAAGGGCCCCACTTCGCTGTTCATTTCCAATACTAATCGTGAAAGATCAATAAGCGACAGGATGTTGAGGTCTGAAATTCAAAGTGAAGTTTTGATTTGTCTGTTTCTAGTCGTTACTCCTAGGGCGTTAAGCATGGAATTAGAACCCTGACTTGATAGTGTGTGGTGAGAGGAGGAATGGAATCAAAAATAATTATTACCCACCTCCAAAAATCTCAATATGCAGTCTACAATGAACACAGTTCATTGAACTCCCACCACTTCTCCCAGTGCTCACATAATCCAACCACCGACGCAAACTACCACCACCACAGAGATCTACACCACCTTCTCTCTATTCTACTCCTCAGTGATCGTGGCCTCCAAGGCCCCACTACCTTCTCCTCTATTTTCTCTTCAGCACATGCTTAATTCAATGATCATCATCAATAGCATCATCACCAATAGGTAAGGGAGTCGTTGCTAAGTCGCCGATGGAGTCAACAATGTTAGATCTTTGGTAGCCAACAACCATGTAAGCTTATGTCTCTCTATCAACCATAGTCTTTTCTCTCGTTCTCTCTCTCTACTCAAATTTAAAAACAAAGGTGGTTGGGCAATGTTAGAGGTCATTGGGTCGAAGGTGGTTGGATGTTAATGGGGTCAAAGGTGGATTCGATGGAAAAGAATGGAGTTGATAAATTGGGAGCTCAGGGTGCAAGTGAATGAAGAAACTTTCATAATCTTTTTTTTAAAAAAAATTAAATGGTAGACAAGGGATTGATCTATTTGAGTATAACACCAGCATTGCACTTTTAGTTATCAACTTTAGCTTTTGGTTGAGATGGTTCTACATGGTATCAGAGTCAAACTCATTTAGAGTTCTCAAGTTCAAATCTCAGCAAGCCCCAAGTGTGGTGGCTTAAGGTGAGGGGAGCCTTTAAAGTATCTATGCTTCAAGCTCAGAGGGCATTCACATGAGGATTGAGGGGGCGTGTTTGAGTATAACACCACTATTGGGCTTTCAACTATCAGCTTAAGCTTTTGGTTGAGATGATTCTACAATATCTCATTTCTCTTGATTGGGGGGGTTCTAATTCCACCAATTTGAGGGGATAGGAAACCCTAAGAGTCTTCCATCCCATTCCACAACACCTTAATGAGGCACAACATAAAGGAACAAGAACCCTCGGTATCTTATCCCATTCCTCTTTACCCCACCAAACAAGCCCCAACTCTTAATTCCCTTATCATTTTAGAATGGCTCATCATAAAGAGGCAACCATCCAACATGTGGTTTCTTGGAATGGAGACAAACAAACCCTTGGTACATAATTTTCTGGAGAAGACCTGGCGACTGGGAAGGGGAAGGTGTGCTTATTTTATTGGCTTTGCTTGCTAAGTTTCATGTTGCTTTTGATGGCAGCAACAACATTCTTTGGCGTCCTCACACAAGTGAGCTCTCTCCAACTGATGTCCACAACATGTTGTATAGAAGTCTAAAGCTCCTAGAAAAGCGTGCATTCTTGCTTGGGTGGCTATAAAACGAAAGATTCATGCCGAAGATATGATTAAAAGGGCAACTTTTAGGTTGGATGGCAAATATTTTGTGTTTAAGGGAGGAAGAGTCCATTAACAAACTTCTTATCAATTGTTCAATTGTTGATGGATTTTTGCTTTATGCCATTTGTCATTTTCTTGATGGGGGTTGGTGCAACTTCAAGGGTTACAAGATTGTTCTAGTGGCTTAGAGAAGAAGATTTAAGAGATAGATTCTAAGTGTGTGAAAGTTGATACCTCTCACAATTTAGTGGTGAACTTGAAAGGAGAGAAATTAGCGAACTTTTGAGGGTGAGGCTAGAACCTTCGTGAATTTAAGCATTGTTTTTTGAGAACCTTGTATGGTTGGTGTCAAGTTCTCGATCATGTAAAGGTGTCACCTCACTGAAATTTTGTTCATAACATTTTGTAGAGCGCTTAAGGACTTGAGGCTTTGAGATTGGCTCCTATCATAAATGGGTGACATCCCTTGCTGCGCCTTATGTCCCGGGAAATTGAAAATAAAACAACGGTGAACTTTAGTGTGTTTTCCATTTGATACATGACAACTTCACTATTCATGCAGCAAATAAATCTTAATTTTTCTTCACCAAAAATTTACAAATCAATAAGTTGATTTGTCTTAAGAAAAGGTTTAACAGTAAATAGCAGTACCACAAGCCGTTTAGCATGCACAGTTCCTCGTTGAGAGATCAGAGAATCATGAATATCAAGACAGCTCCATGAGTTGCATGATTCAAACCTCCTCTTGTAGTGCCAATATTACTTCATGAAAATCAAGTTAAATGAGCAATCTCAATGTATATGATGCATTGATGACTGTATAAGATAAGCACTGTCAGCATATATAATAATTATTATCAACATACAGTTTACATACACCTGGGCATATGGTATAAAAATTAGGCAAAGATGGAATGACTGATAGGGTTGTTTCTGACCAGTGACTACCAGACAGTCTTTTCACAAATATAACCAAAGTGAAGACCTCATAAAGCTATACACATGCTTATCAGAATGGTCCCATTTGCAAAGCAGCACGGCATTACTAGCTAGCAACTTGGAGATTGACAAAGATTACCTGAAAACAACAATTTGTTTGGGTTTTCGACCATTACTAGTACTGTAAAAGTCCTTGAAGAGCTCCCTGAAACACAATGGATTTGGGAGTATTCAGCTGTAAAGCGACATAACCATCTATAGACCAATGGTAGTTTTTCATATAATTCTTGAATCTCAAACTCCTAATAAAACTACAGTTACCTCATGACACCATCATCATCCCCATTTCCCAACGGTTTGAATAGCCAATCTATTATCTCAGCTCTAGGAGATTGTGTTCGTATGGCTGCTCTATATCTTGATATGAGCGGCCACGAGAGAGAACCAACAACCTATTATACCAAAGGAGTGACAGAACCGGCAAAGCAAACAAGCAAATGAAATTATCTACAACGTCTGAAATGGCAAACAGAAAGTCTTGAAAATTCCTGATAGCATTAGTGGCAGCAGAAGTAAATAGTAAAACAGTAGAATTAGAGCTTAGAATTTCATTTGGTTGAAGAAACCATGAATGCATACCGCAGCAATAGAAGGATGATCAGCCTGACCAGGAGGACCATGAGAAACATCCATTCCCACTATCATGGTTGGAATATCCTTTACACAAGGAACGCGACAGGGGTTCTCTATTGCCAGGAAAGAATTTACACCTCCAAGCTAGGCACGATAAGAGGAAATGAGATTCAGAAACACATCACGTTCAGTTTGCCAACAATGTAACTCTACAGCTTACCTTAGAGTTAATCTTAATCAGAACATTTGTAAGATATCGCTCAGTTATTTTAACAGGACAAACACATTGTGTAACAATCCCAAACTTGCACAAACTCCTCATCTTCCAAGGTCCTACACGAGGAAGATATATGAGTCAACTGACCAGTGAGACAAAGAATGAAGAGAGGGTAAAAGAAACGGGGCAGAGGAAATAAAAGCAAAAGGTATTGATGAGTAGACAACATACCATATAATTCAGAACATTTGCGTTCAGGTAGAACACATAAAATGAATTCTGGTTCACCAGGAAGTTTTTCCTGCAACCTCTCAAACATTTCATCCACTCTTTCCAAAGGACTGGCCTTCCTCATATTTTGATTCTCTTCAACTAATGCATATGGCCGATCAATATTCTGAAAGTAGGAATTCAATGCAGCCAAGCTAAATAACAGTGTTAAGAAAACTGACAAGTTAGCAATGTTAAGATTCCAGAACCATTTGACCTACCATTCCTTGTCTCCTTCCACAACTAATGAGTTCACGAGAAAGCTTGCTTGTATCACAAGGAGAAGAAAAGTTAACAATAGCCCAGCACTCAATATTCACAGGCTGCAGAAATTCCTGCAGGATCACCCCATATCAGCTATCTAACTTGTAAGTGCAGAAATGAGGTGGTCCAGAGTTGGAAATTTTTCCTATTTCCCATCTCAAAGTTAAAATAAAAGGCACACATCAAGGACAAGGCTCAACCTTATTTTTCAGGTTCCATCGACCATTACAAGGACTGCAATCTTCGCCCCTACCAACTTTTAGCTACACAGAAAAGTTAAGACAAAAAATAGCAGTTAGTTACACTGAGGGGAAAAGCCAAATAATTAACGATACATTTATCACTTAAGAAGGAAGTAAAGACCTTTGGTGCCTCAAGGACACGGCCAGTAATCTGCACAAATTGTTTCTGAATAGAAATGCCACAAGCATCTAGCATTGGCTCATTTTCATACTGGTTGCTGTTGACAACCTGCCAATCTAAGAAAACCAATTACAAACTAGAAAAGATGAGTAATATCTTGATCAAGTAAAAAGAATCTCACATCAGTTAGAACTTTCATTCGGTCATGAGGCCGTTGCTTGGTCTTTTCAACAGCTGTTGCAAGCTGAGTTGCAGACAATACTTTTGTATAACGTTGTAGGGAGACCAATGAACACAGCTGCCATAAGAATAATAAGGGTGACATTTCCCTCAATCCTCATATCTTACTCAATGAAACAAATTGTTGAAAGAGTAATAATTTTCACTCACCTCGATAGGTAGATAAATTGGCCGGTCTGGCTTGCCAACGTCAAGGCATGGCATGTATTTGGAGTAAGTTAGTTCCACTCCACGGTGCTTGACGAAATACTCCAAAACAGTAGTCTCTACAACTCGCTCTTCCTCAGAGTCATCAGCTTTTAATTTAAGAAGGAAACTAACAGAAAGGTGGAACTTTTTAGAAGCAACTAGTCATCTCAAATGCAAAAAAAAAACATAAATGACACAAATAAGCATCTACCGTTGCTGGTAGCAGGGCCTTTCACTTAAGCCATGTATTTTAAATTCTCTGTTCGTGTGTGTTGTCTTAATTCTCAGCTTCCTTAACATTCTTTTGCCCTGAACATTGAAAAATGAACACAAATAAGAACATAGATGCAATGGTTCCACGTCAAGAATTCAAAATGCTGCTTCGGTCTCGCTAGTTTCGGACATAGCAAGGAAAAATTACTAAAATCCGGCAATTGCATTCCATATCACTCTTGCCACAGCGCAAAAATCGCGGCTTGCCAAATTCCGAAAACTTTCAGTGCAGCCGTTTCAGCACAGATCAAACACATTGTGTATCTATGAATTTCCCCTAAACAAAGGCTACTAGCAGTATTACCTTCACCCAGTCAATCAATCGAGGCTCCTGCACATTTTGGTTAGCCAGAAGAAAATCAAGGATAGGTCCTGGCGTAACTATCAGGGACATAGCAACATCTGTAGAGAACAGCAAGTCAGCATATAACAACTGATGGCAGAAGCATAATACGCACGAGGATACAGAAAATAGAAAGCTTTCCAGTACCCAAATTTAGAGACAATCCTGCCTTTGTCACATGAAAACTTGAATGGAATCCATAAACACCTGTTGCACCTCCGCCAACCTCAAAGTAGTTCCTGGAATCATCTTTGAAGAATGACTGTCTGATCAAAAGGCATCCCCTGCATTTTCAGCATAAGTGTAAACGCATGAGGCTAATACCTGAGTAAAATAAAATAAGAAACACAAATAAGAGACAGAAGTCAAGCTGGGAGGGGAAAAAAGAAGAGAATACTTCTTCAAAGCTTGCTGCCTCAGTATGGTGTTGAGTACTCTCACTGCATCCTGACTTAGACAAGCTTTGTGTCCTTCAGAGGTCATAGCAACTGAATGCAATGGAACTTTTCCAGAATAATTTATCTCCACTTTGAAAAGCCTAGGCTTCAAAGAATGCCTACATTTCTTTGTAGGTTCAGAAGGTTTTCCATTACTGCAAAAATTAATATAGCGTTAGGGCACTGCCTCCTGATTGAAATTTTTTAGGAGAATCAAGAGAGAAGTTACCAAAGTGCAATTGATTCTTCCAATATCACAGTAAACTCAGAGGTCTCATTAGGCAAAGGGCTGAGGGTGTACAAATTCTCTTTTCCATCAAATGTGAATATTTTCATGTTCAATTCAGATGAGTGCATCTGGCAAAGCTTATCTACAACCTTTACGCGGAAAGATTTACTCTCAATCACTGTGCTTTCATTGGAGGTTATCTTAACCTGCAAATACAGCTTAGGAATCAGGACATCACTTTGAAGAGCATCCATAGTTCATAATAAAAACAATGGAAACTTTAAACTTTACACTATATTGGTAAAACATGGCATCCAAAGACTCAATGCAGACTTTCAGATGGTTTGCAAGCAAGGGTATACAACGGCCACTGCTCCCTGATCCTGGCCTGCACATGATCTGATACTTAGAAGACTGCACTCCATCTGTATTCTCAATAGGAGGTAGTGCTGAAGGTGGTAGAGGCTGGGATTGATCTGGTTCTAGAATATGTCCTTCTGTCATGCTATAACAACCACCAAGAAAAAGCACCCAAAACAACAGCGATCTAGTCAGAGAAAGAAGAACATAAGAATAACATGTCAACGTCTCAGACAAATAGAAATGATAACAGTTACAAAGCTTTCCATGACTTGAAAGGTCAGGCCTTCTCTCATTCAGAATTAAAGAGAAGTGATAACAGTTGCAAAGACTTCCAAAGCTTGAAAGGTCCCACCTTCTCTTAAGCTTAGACTCTCATCTAAAATTGCAAACACATATCCTTAAGTAATGATGTTGCTTGACATATTCAGAATAACAAACACACATCCAAGATAAGACACGTCCCCCCACCCCCCCCCCCCCCCCATTTGAAGGTTAGCGAGAAAGTCTATTCTCAAAACACAATCAAAACTCTTCGGTCTAGAGATATGATTGGAGAATTTTGTATTTGTTATCCCAAAATAAATCATTTGTGATTACGTACACTCCAACGTCAATTGTTTAAGGTGCAATCTCAGGTAGGTTATATCATTCATGGGGTCTTTTTAATAAGTATTAATGGGGTGTATTCCAATCTGAGGTCTCCATCATGCTCTCCCACATGGTATATCACATTTGATGGTCTAAGTGGGCTTAGAGTTCACGGTCTCTCAAACACTACTTGTCATAGATTTTTCTTCATCACAATTGGCATTCTCATACAGACATTTTCAAATTCTACTCGGATTTGGTTTTGAGTTGAAGGCCAAAGACACATTTACACTCCAACACAGGGGCGAAACCAGGCTAGCCAGCTATAGTTAAAACAGGGAGGGGTAAACTAGTTTGAACCATTTATGTTGGGGGGGGGGGGGGGGGGGGATGGGGATTTATTTAAACGATTTCCCACGTGCCCTTCTTCGGTCCACTTAATGGACCCCTGCTCCGGGGGAAGGAAGAAAGTAATCACATCATCAAGATACACTTGCTAAGTTTTCTCTTACAGCACAGTTATGCTGGAAAATAACTAATGGTCTTTGGTCTTATCCTGTATTTGTCCTCACTCTTCACACTGAAACTCTCAAGTCAAACAAACGTTCAACACCCTAGACGTTTACAGGGTTAATATTTTGGGAACCCAGATTCTACAACCAAACTCATTTGATCCATGGAAAATGGAATGGTAAAAAAAATAAAAAATAAAAGATCTTTTTTCTCCTTATTAGTTTAGTTTAAAATCTCTCTTTTTTGGCTCATTTCTCACTTTATTTTCTCTCTCCCCAATCTTCCCTTCCAATTTAGCCTATCAAAGTTTCCCCCACTTTCCTCTGAACAAAATTTTCCATGGCATTTTCCAATTTACCCAATCAAATAGAGCCTAAATGCCAGCATGTAAACCAATTTCAACAGGAAAATCAATACTGATCCCAAAGGAAAAAGAATAAAATTCCCACTCCAATACTGAAACTGAAAAAAAAAAAACCCACAATTCATCGTTGAAGCAATTACCTTCTTGATCAACTTGAGAGCCTACCAGGGAGACTAGCAAAAGCCTTGCGCTTTTTCCACGGTTTATGAAGGGAGTTCAACAATGGGAACTAAACGATTAACAAAGCAAAATCGCAGTTAAATAACAACGTAATTGGACAATGTGGGGAATAAATTGGAGAATGAAGAGCAGAAGAAGGAAAGAAAAGCAAGGAAATGTACAAGAGCGGGAAGAAAAAGCAGCATGCAAGAGTGAATCAAGATAGGAGGAGGAAACAAGAATAGTAGATTTTACCCGGGGGTTGTGCCAGGGTTTTGGCGAGGGGGAATGAGGAAACAGATGCGAGGAGAAGTAATCCCCCCTACCTAGTAGTGGCTACCAACAGGGAGAAACAAAGAGTAGAGTGGAGTCGACTGTAGTGGAGGAGGGGAAGGAACCTCTCACTTTGCTTTTGTACCTATGTACTGCGCTCCGATGAGCAGAATTGTTTGGACTATTCAACCACCAAATCAAATCATGATACACAAATTTCTTTTGCTAAACCCGTCAGCGGTGTTTGGATTCAGTTTGGAAGGAGGAAGGGAGGGGAAAGGAGGGTATGGTAATGACAATATATATTATGGTTCTGTTTGGTAAATTAGTGTTTTAGATAATTGATAGAGGTTTATGTAGCGAATAGTTGTTTAAACAGTGGATAGTTGATGACGGTTCAAATGAGAATTGTGTTCGGTAAATTTAGCGGTTGAATTAACAGATTAATGTGAATTGACATAAAAGGATATCGATAATTTCCAAAGATAAATTTTTTTAAGGGTATTTTGTGATCGAAAAATATGAAACGCTACTCTAAACGCTAAACGTTAACTTTATTAACGTTTCACACAACGCTTCTCAAAGCGTTAAACACTCCTCAAAACGCTAGCTTACCGAACGCTAATATTTATGCAATTAGAGTTTTGACTAGGTTGATACGCTAAACGCTACCACAAATGCTACTGTCGAACACAGCTTATATGTACTGAAAGCATGTTCTCCAAATAATGGAGGGGAAGGAGGTAATTAGGATTAACCTTGTTTAGATTTATTAACGAGGGAAAGGGAGGGTAGTGCTCAGAGTTAAGTGTTCCCCTCCATTTCCCTCTCTCACCCTCTAATTATATTATGGTGTTGCTAAGCGTCTTCCCTAAAGACAAAATTTTCTATCTTGTTTGATGAGTCAGCAATTGACTGTACAAACATAGGGACTAGTTATAAATAAAGAAAAGTTGAGAGAATAAAGTAATATGTAAATATTAATTTTGTTTCTTAATCATTATTTTTTTGGTATCAAACGGAGAGAGAGAATTGGGCAACAATGTTTCATCGTATGTTCAGTGTTGTTTGATCTCAAAATGGTGAGTTTCAATGGTTGAATTTTTTCTTCTCCTCTTCGTTGTTCTTCACTCTGAA
The DNA here is from genome assembly GCA_029582165.1 of Portulaca oleracea. Taxonomy (NCBI): domain Eukaryota; kingdom Viridiplantae; phylum Streptophyta; class Magnoliopsida; order Caryophyllales; family Portulacaceae; genus Portulaca; species Portulaca oleracea. The sequence continues at coordinate 21,029,603 of CM055890.1, forward strand.
ATTCCAAGCTTCAATGGTTGAATTTTTTTCATCTTCTCTTCACTGTTCTTCAATCTGAAACTTTAGAGCTTCAATGGTTGAAGTTTTTTTCATCTTCAGTTCAATGTTCTTCGATCTCAATCCCATGCCTTTCCAGATGTGATCGACGCAATTAAGTGGGTTTCAATTTGATCGGAGCCAAAATAACAGCTTATGAGGGGTTGCCCACTCCCGAGGCCGATGTGATCCAGATGGAATTCCTCCTCCTCAACCCCAACTTCATCCTCAGCCTCGTGGGTCTCATCTCAATCAGTAACATTACGACCCTCAGGTGATAGGACTTGGTTGTGATTTGTGATATTGTCGAGGGTGAAGGGGGAAGTCTTCCTTCAGCGAGGGTGGTCAGGTCACTCGACTGCATGTCGGCCAGTCAACTCTTGTACGAGGGAGCGTAATTCAGAGGGGCTGACCTCCACCTTCGTTGGGTTGGAGATGTGCACCACCTTTATCCCACCTTGTTGCTGCCTCCCGGAGTTGTTCTTCTTCGCTTTGCATCTCCCCTCTTGCTCCCCAACTTCATCGTCGACTCTACTTTCGCCGATTTCGTCATACTGTTGTCGCTGCTGCTCATGCTTCACTTCGGTAAGCCATTGATTAGCAACGTAGACAGTGACGCCACAAATAGGAGTGACAAAAGTTGAAATTGAGCTGTCCACAAAGGGGAGTTACTCCCTCAGTTGCTCTGTTAATTGGGTGTGCATTTTTGTTGATTTAGAGGAAATCCAGTGGTGACAAACCTTGCAGGGTTGTAGGGGAGGTCCCTAAGCCATTGATTTTAAAGGAGGAAGAGGTTGACGAAGATGATGGCAAGAAGAAAGTCACCATCGTCTTTGGGACTCAAACTGGTACCGTTGAAGGTTTTGCAATTAGTCCTTTTTTTCCTTAAAAAATTCATTTTTTCCTCATGATCCCTGTTTAGATTTGATTTCTTGTTGGTTGATTGTTTAATTAACTTGTGTGTTTTGTTGTTGGTAGGTGTTAGCGAAGGAGGCCAAAGCAAGATATGATAAAGCGACTTTTAAAGTAGTTGATTTGGTAAGCTTAGAATTTCTTTCTTTTTGCTTTTGCACTTTGGATTCTCAAACTTTTAGACTATGATGAACTGGTGATTAATTTTTTTGGAACTATGCTATCAGAATAAATTATGTACCATTAAATCTAATTGTATTTGTTGTTTGTTCGAATAATGAGCAAGATGATTATGCTGCGGATGATGATGAGTATGAAAGAAAAATGAAGAAAGAAAATCTCGCTTTCTTCTTCTTGGCTACTTACGTATCTAGATTATTTTTGTTTGTGTTATTTGTCTTGTTTTAAGTTGTTACAAGGTGGATTAAAGGATTCAATCATTGCATGGTTTAGATATGGAGATGGGGAGCCAACTGACAATGCAACAAGGTTTTACAAATGGTTTGTTGAGGTAAGCTTATGCTCTATTTGTGTAGGTTAAATTAAACTATTTGGTGCCTATAGTAAGAGTGTTGTATTGATTATATGTTCCTTTCCCCATGGGAGGACCCATAAGTTTGTCCAAAGTTAAGCATGTAGCGAATGATTGGCGACGATTGGTGTTCTTCGACTAGAGGAAGCAGTTTGAGCTGGAGGATCTCCTCCGTGCGTCGGCGAAGATGCTTGGAAAAGACAGCCTGGGGACGGTGTACAGGGCGGCACTGGAGGACGGGAGCACGGTGGCGGTGAAGAGGCTGAAGGAGGCCAACCCCTATGTGAGGAAGGAGTTCGAGCAATACATGGAGGTCATCGAGACGATGAAGCATCCCAACATTGTCAGGTTCAGGGTGTATTACTATGCCAAGGAGAAAGATAATTGTGTATGGTATGGATTCTTTGCTTCATGGTATGGATTCTGAAATCTATTTGTGTCTTATCTATAGTTATGTTAGCGTATTATGGTGTTGTCTTTAGTTGTTTTCTGAGCCTTGGTTTGCATGGTTTGGAATGTTCAATTTGGCATTTCATAGATTTAAGTTTAATATTTATGCTCTGTCTCTGTTCCAAAGAATGTTCAAACTTTTGTGCTTGCAGTTGATCCGAGAGAGCAAGAAATAACTAACCCATGTATATTTTCATCTTACGTTTGTTGGTTGATAAATAACATATGTAGCGGAGAAACTAATGTGAAGATTGAAAAGGGGCGTTGAACTGTAGTCTCCCACTTTGAATGAAACTATAAATATAACAAGAAAATCCCAAAAAAAAACAAATTAAGGATGATTTCTAGAATCGAAACAAAAAAACTAACAATATCTTATTTCAAATTTCAAACTAAGAAAACAATTTAGATTTGACCTATTGTTAAGCACTTATATAAGTAGCTCATCCGAATTCATTGAAGAATACGGAAGAGTCTTCTTCTTTTTCTTTTGTGTGTTGGAAATAGGCCATTTCCCAAAATCAGTAAGGTATGTTTGAAATCCCAATTGATTAGTATTCTATTAATTGCATAGCATATATATGCTCTATTTCCCTTGTTAATCATGATAGTTTTTTTTTTCCTTTTTGGCCACATCTCACACACTGTCGAAACAGCTGCTCTCAGGGTTGGTTCTTCACACCTTGCATAAGCAATCAAGGCATATGGTAACACTTTAATAATCTACAATTTAGTTGATGTGTATGTTTTGGGTTAGGAATTGCATCTAAACCGATAAAATTGAAGAAAGTTTGGAATTGCATCTCATCTCATAAAAGTGAAGAAAGAAGGGACAACCTGTTACAAGAAAAAATGGGGGCACAAATTGGAGGTGGGGTCGTGACAGTAAAACATACAAGACCATGGGTGGGTAGGTGTGTGTGTGTAGGGGGGAGGGGGTTCTAGGCTTGCATTGAAGTTCTCATATTTTGCAGTCGTAGATACGTGAGTATTGCAAGTGGGTTTCACAAAAAAAAAAAGTAGATAGTACAAAATAATGAAAATGATAACTTATGACTATCAAATTCAATTCTAAACTTAACGGTCAAAGTCAAACGTTGACTAACATTAACAGTGGAAGTCTCATTCTTTTTTCTTTTTAATTGGCCGTTACTGCCGTATCCCCGAAGGAATACAAGGCAAGAAAGGAAAACTAGCAACTAATCATTTTTACTTCAATTTAAACAAACGAAAGAAACTTCAAATTCTAAAAACAACAAAACTCAACATAAACTAATTTCAAGTCTAAACATAACTAAACTTTTATTCTCAAGCTATTAACTTCAACGTCCTCACTTCTAATTCTCGTTCCCATCATAGAACTCTTCACCTGAAAACAAAACATTTAAAAACATGAGGATGACTCAATAATGTCTACCCTTAACCGTCAAAACAATTTCAAATTCATTTAAATTCATTTAGGGGGAGAAGTGAACAAGTCAAACCTTTTCGTAATCCATTTGAATCCCAAGTCCCGACCCAACACAAAGTTCTTAAATCACATAACTCAGAAAACAACATAATAACCTTTCAACTCAGAATCATAACATTCCAAAAATCACAACCGACTTTCAAGTTAGAATCAACATAGTATCAAAGAAATCCTTTAACCAGAAAACATATCAGAACTTTATTATGCGGACGAGATTTGCCTATCCTAGAAATATCACAATCACAATCACAATCTCAGAATCATAACAGGAGGAAAATCACAACCGACTTTCAACTTAGAATCAACATAGTATCAAAGAAATCCTTTAACCAGAAAACATATCAGAACTTTATTATGCGGACGAGATTTGCCTAACCCAGAAATATTACAATCACAATCACAATCTCAGAATCATAACAGGATCTCAAATCCTCATAATTAGAGCATGGATGACCATCCCAGAACGTAATCACACGTGTGCACACTTTATCTCATAAACATATCGGGACTCTCCGATGTCTTGATAACTCCCTGCAGGAACATATCCTGGTCTTCGGCACGTTACCCGCAAACATATCGGGACTCCCTGGTCTCTTTGTAACTCCCTGCAGGAACATATCCTGGTCTTTGGTTCATTACCTGCAAACATATCGGGACTTCCCGATCTCTTGGTAACTCCCTGTAGGAACAAATCCTGGTCTTTGGTTCGTTACCCGCAGACATATCGGGACTCCCCGATCTCTTGGTAACTCCCTGCAGAAACATATCCTGGTCTTTGGTTCGTTACCCGCAACCCACTTAATGTTTCACTTTGATTATTAGTATCTTATGAATCTCGGACGTCAGAGTTCAAATAAAACCCAACCCAACTTTCCAAAACCAAAAGAATAAAACTCAGAGTTTAAAAGACTGTCACATTTTACTCAACTCAGAAAACGAACACAGACATCAAACAGTCTAGTTTCTCAGAAAGTCCCTTACGGGATGCATACTCCATAAAACAGATTAAAACCATGAAAGCAAACAAAAGAGCATCCCAATGGGGATTAGGGCATAGACATTACCTGAATTTATTCACTTCACTTCACCTCAACGAACACACTTGAGCTTACTAAAACGAGGCGCTCTACATCGTGCCTATAAGTAGAATAATTCTATAAATCAATACGTGCTCTCGGAGTTAGTACTCACTACCATCTACCTAACCCACCCTAGAAACACTATAAGGTTCCCTTAATTCAAGTAATAACATATTTGAACCACACAAGATATTCACATAATTAAAACACACTATTAACTAAAATTCCACAACAAGTTAATTCAATCATAATAACATTTTAACATTGCTAAACAAAAGAAACTTGATAACCTCGTAATAATGGTATAACACATATCATAGATCAATAGTATGCTTACTACTTCAAGATCAAAACTTTACCTATCATAACAAAATTTACTTTGCAAAACAACAAGAAAATTTAAACCACCCCTTTTTAAAAGCTATATAATATATAATATGGTAATAATTATAAACCAAAGTTTTTAACTCCAATTTCTCAAAATTTACTCACACTTTGTAAAATAATTTGAGAAATAAAACACAACTAAATGTAAAACCCAACCACATGCATCCTTACTCAATTATAACATACAAAAACAGATTTTTCACTTTAATTAATCTTAAATCATGTATAATCTAATATCAACACAACCCTAAACATATTCTAACAAGGACAACACCATATTAATCTCATATATTGAAAACTAAAGCAACAACTATAATTAAAATTATGCATAAACCGAACATAATCGTATGATACTTGCAAATTAACTCAAAATAACTCACATGACTCACTCTTAATCAAAATCTAACAAAACCACATACAATAGTATCACATATATGGGCAAGATTACTAATCTACACTTCATAAATTATAACCTTAATATAATTCTGATCTACACAAGAATTATAGGTTTAAAACGCATAATAAACCAGATTATAATAAAAATAATAATAGTAAAAAAAACATCAGAACCATAATATAAATAAAACAGTACTAAACCAAAACAAAAGAAGGTTTAGCGTTTACACAAGGGCTGGGCAGAACGGTGGACGTTAGTGGTGGCGCGTCGGAGTGGTCGTCGGATGGATAGGAGTCGGCCGACAGCCACGGTTGTGGCCGGAGTCGAGGCAGACGATGGCGCAATAGCAGCGGTAACAGCGGGGGACTTCTTTGCGTCTGGGCAGCGTGCGACGGCCTCCGGCGATCGCTTGGGCGGTGCTTGGTGGTCGTGGGTGGAGCGGCGACGTCGACGACAGTGGCGATGTCCTCGGTGGCGGCACGCGGCGACCAGAAACGAGAGGGATAGAGGGAGAGAGAAAGACGAATGAGAGAGGAAAACGAAGGGAGAAAGACAATCCGCTGTGTGCGGTGGTTGCGTTGGTTGTCCTCAGGCAATCGCCGGCGAGGCGATGGCGACAACGGTTGCAGGTGGTGGCGCAGTGGTTGGCTGGGGTGGGGCGGTTACGCAGAGAGAGGGAGGAGAGGGGGAAGAGATTAGGGTTTTAGGGTGTATGTATTAGTTTCCTAATTATGTCTTTATACTCCCTAAAATAGCTAATAAAATAATTTACAAAAATGATAATTATAATCTGCTGCTAAAAATAGTCATAGGAAAAATATAATTTTTATTTCTGAATATTACTAATGATAATACTAAAAATAGCCACATAATAATTAAATAAAAACTAAACACCTATACATATATTCATCAAATATTAACATATAAAATTACCAAAATGCCCCTACTCCCGTGCACATAAAAATTTACCAAAATACCCTTGTTAGTCTTTCAACGGTCCTACGAGCTCAAGTATTAGCAAAGTAATTACAGATGTCCCTCAATTTCTCACAAGATGTAAAAATACCCTTGAAATTAAAGTTTTTGATCGCTTGGTAGGTTTACTCTGGAGTATTTGGAAGGCTGGGAATGAAATTACCTTCCGTCAGGTCCCCTCTGACCCGGCTGGCATTCTGGTTCGTGCTAAGAGAGCGGTGGCGAAATGGAGAATCAGATCTTCCCTAGACTCTGCTTTTCGATCATATGGAGTGCCTCCTTCTCCTTCTTGCTCCCTCCCTAAATCCTAGTGGATCGCCTGGGGCCCGCCTCCAAGGGGTTCGGTCAAAATCAATTTTGATGGTGCCAAGGCTCATGCCGGGGCTGCGGGTGGATTCATCATTAGGGACTGGCGTGGTCATTACATCTCTTGCAAGTCCTACAATTTTGGTTCTGCTTCGGTTCTTGTTGCGGAAGCTACTGCCATGAGAAACGACATTTGCGAGGCCATTCGGATGGTGTTCGACAAGATTATTATGAAGGTGACAACAAGATTGTCGTTGATGCGGTTAATCAATTATGTGAGGTGCCGTGGTCGATAAAAATGGTGGTGGACGATATTAGAAATTCCTTCCTCCAGTGCTCTTTTGTTCATGTCCATCATATTTTTAGAGAAGCTAATAGGATGACAGATTGGCTTGCTAAAGTGGAATTGGATGTCACTCGCCTATTTCTTGGCTCGTTGACTTGAATCATCCTCTTTTTATCCTTATCGACCAGGATAGGTTTCGTATGACCCTTGAGAGAAGGGCTACCTAACCTCTTTCTTACATTATATATATATATATATATATATATATATATATATATATATATATGTATATATATATATGTAAAGTCTATATTGCAAGTTTTTCAAAGCTCAATTTTCATTCATGTGTCCAACTATGTTATGCAGTGTAATTTTTGAATATGTTGCGCTTGATTTGGGGTATTATGACTTAGGAGTGTTGGCGTGCAAGAAGTAATCACCCCTTTATTCAGCCTTGCTAATACCTAATCTATTCATCTATGGCTTATCGGTGTCTCATTTGGGAGTATTTTTTTGGTGTGCACAAGTATTTGCCCCTTGATGTAGCCTTCACAAGAACATCAAACCATTTCTATTTGTTGGTGGGCCATCAGTTGTCTCTGTTGCTACGAAGACTGGATAAGGACGGATCAGAAGTGTTGCGGGAGATGTCCTCATGAACTAATCAATTCCCGGAGGCATCCTTTAAATTATCAGAAGTTCATAGCAAAAGAAAAGGATTTACAAACTTACAGGTGCTGCTAGCCTAGAAAATTCCTTTGGCAATGAGGCATTGTGCACATATTGTCAATTTGTCATCTCCATTATTGAGAATATAATAGTATGAAATTTGACAAGTCAATCCTTGCACTCCAATAAAATGGCTGAATTTTTTAGAATTTGATGAGTTTTATTTCCCTTATCTATTTTAGATTCACATTTGTCCCAGTTCAACATGCTATTTTTAGGATTTTCATATTTTTTCAGTTTTGTCACACCCAAGTAACAATTGAATGATTTATGGTAGGTCGGCATTTGAACTAGTGTCATTGGGGAGGAGAAAGGAGAAACACTTGAACTGAGAGAACTTAATTGACAACGGAAACATATGAATAGCATAGTAAGTAGTAACGTCGAATAGATACAAAATAGGGTCTTGATAATTAAAAAATATTTAAAGTTGCGTCAATAAATTCGATAAATTTAGAAACCGATTATATTATATAATATAGAAATATAATACTAATAAATATATGGGCAACCTATAAAATAGATACCCACGTGGTATTTCGGGCTTAGATTTCTTTTCGTCTTGTCAATGATGGGGTCCCAAGTTGTTCTACCTTGACGATGAGAGCTTACTCATACACCTAACTTCTAAAAATTCAGTTCTTTTGAGAGCTTACTCCAACAAGTTAGAGACTATCTTCCCAAATTGCCTTCTTTGATACCATCATTCAAAAGAGCATTAAATTTCTATTAAGAAAAAGTGCATTAAATACAAAAAAAAAAAACAAAAACAAAAACAAATTACACCCTGAAATACGACAGACAACAGTGAATGTTAATTTGTTGGGAGGGGGGGTTAATAATAATAGAACTAAATTTAGATGACTAAACAATAAAATATGTTAATTTTGCATTTGTGTTAATAAGGTAGTGCGTAAAAAAATTCTCAAATTCTAGTATTGAAAGCGTCTCGGGTAAATTTATCGTGAGGCAGATTCCTTACATAGTAACCTTTTAAATATTTACTATAACTAATAAGTGATATTATAATAAATTTTTAAATTGAATGTGACTAATAGTTTATCAAGAGATGACTTATATCAAAGTCACTGGAAACATATTATTAATCACCTTTATATTCATAAATAGTCAAATGTCTCACCGTAAATTTATAGTAAGACAATTTCACATTATAATTATTGAAAAAAAATATGTCTACAAAGAGGGAATTACACCATTGCAATTGCATTTTCAGGTTAAGCCCATGAAAGATAGCCAATTGTCATACTGTTTCTCGAACATCAAGATATATATGCTTGACAGTAATTGTCAGGTAAACCCTAATGATACACTTAAAGTTCAGTTACGCATCACAAAGTTGATAAGATAATGATAGGATAAAAGAAACAACTACCAACTATCAAGCACATAGTGAAAGCTTGAGCTGGAATTTGCAATGATATATATTACTAACCAAGAAAGATACATAGTAATTGTAGCACCAGAACAGAGGTGAGTTATAGGATTTACTAGGTTCAGTTGAGAAAAAAATTACTAGGCTCAGTTGAGAAAAAGATGGAAACAAACATGTTGTCTTCCTCCTCGCATCTATTGGTTGATTTCCACACTCTGGCGTACTCGTACCTGACACAAATACCCGTTGTTGCTGACACGACTCAATCGCTGCAAAAATGAACACCTCATCAGGTTTAAACCCTTTTAGATCATGATTAGTTGGCTATCAATGTTTTAATCACCTGCCCATAAGAAAATAACAAAAAGACACATAATAAACCTCATAAGTTTCCATAGTGATAACGTTAAATCCAAGCAAAAATTAAGAAAACTTAAACCCGCAAATTGTGAAAATGAAATTACTCAATTAGACATCTAATGTGATGACATTTGTGTGTATGATGAAATTTAAGTGATCATATCATCACACGAATGCAAATCAAATAATTGAAATATGGGAGGGAGGAAAAGAATGGTGGACCAACCTGATGATGGTGCAAGAAAACGACGTTACCAAGAACAATGACGAACCCCCTTCCACCTCCTCCTCCTTGTATACTGCCTCAATAACAGATTTGGCACATAGGAGAAGAAATATTCAATGGGTGCAGAGTGTAATCTTACTTTTATAAATTGCAGAATGTGAAGCCTTCCCTGCTCTTTCCTCCCCCAATCTAGCGATCCTATTTACTCCCGCCCAATTGGAATAACTGTTGCCTTTTTAGTTTTTACAGCCTGCAGTCATAGTCTCACACTGATTTGTAACTGCTAACTGTTACAAGTCTGATTCATCGTTCCCCCCCCCCCCCCCTCTCCCTCTCCCTCTCCCTCTCCCTCCCCCCTTCCACCCCACAATCCCCTTTCCCCCTCTTTTACCCTATTTCAAGCATTCAACACACTCACTGTTCTTAAATCTTTCTCATTCCAGTCCTTTTTAATCCCCTATTTCAGGCAATCCCCACATCCATTTCCTTCATACGACAGTTTGCATAATAGCAAAATTGTAGAGATCCATTTTCAAGTGGGGAAAACTACTAGTTGCCTCTCCAAATCGCCAACATTACTTCAAACCATTTGCATCCATATAGCTGGAGGACAGAAGAAAACAGAGTAAATGAGATTCCATGATCAACTAAATGAGCATCCACATTATTAAGGGCTGTCTGGTTGACGTAGAAATCACATGCAAACATGACAGCCCGTGAAGCCAGTCATCATGGATAGGGGCAAATAGCCCTCAGGAAACTCCCATTTAGCCTCTCCCTGCCTCATTTTGATGCTCTTCCCAAATGCCACACTAATGGAACTTACAAAGTATGAGTATGTGTATGATATTGTGAAAGGTAGCACGTACAACTTTTTCTCTTTTATTTTCCTCATACTTACCTTTAATGAACAATAATCTCATTTTTTCCCCTTCTCTTTACACATTGGAAGAGTGTGGTTTTTTTCTTTTAACTGATGGAATACAACCAATGTTTATTCTCTTGGTATTTTTAGGGGTTTGGCTATCAAGTTATAGCTATCTATGGCTACTTGCCTATTCATATCTTTTTCTTTTCTTAAATGAAAGGTTTGTTTTGTCTAACTATAATTGTTGAATTGTCAACGCCCTATTATTATTATTATTATAAAGATGATGATGATGATGGTGATTATTATTATTATTATTATTATTATTATCAATCTTTTGTTGCATTTTTTTCCAGTTTATAGTTTGTATTTTGAGTAGTATGAAGCAAATGATGAACAAACAATGAATTGAGAGCTAATGAGATCTATGGGCCTTGCTCGAATACATTGTGGCCTTGCTTAGGCCCTGTACTTTCAAGAGCTATGTAAAAGTTGAGTACAGGAAGATTATGTAAGTTGTTTTGCGTTAGGTAGGTTTCGATAGTTATGGGCATGATATCTACAAATTTATTAAAAGTATGACGTGTGTAAATTAATAAGTTATGAAAAATTGAAAAAAAAATTTGCAAGTTACGACAGGTTTTCGTAGAAACAAGTTGAATTGAATAAGAATCGATAAAGATAAAGTGTAGGTAATTTACAATTCGAAAGAATACGAACTAAGTGTAGGTATTTTTCTTTCCAAATTATTTTATTATTTAGATTCATATTTAGTAATTATTTATGTCATTTTTGTATACTTTTGTCATTATTTCATTATGTAGGAGGAGAAAGGCGTCTGCATTTAGGGCCTGTTTGGAGAGATTTCAAGAATGGGATGGGAATGGAATTAGAATCCTGGAGGGTTGGGAATGGAATTAGAATCCTGGAGTGAAGTTGTTTGGAGAAAAACTGGAATGAAATCTAATTTCATTCCCACTGTTTGGTGAGCAGTTATGGAATGGAATCAATTCTTTTTATTTTTTACTCATTATATGTATTGTAGGATATATTATTGTGAAACAATTTGATATTTTAATTAATTATAATTATTTTTTTCATTTTTTAATAGTTAATCATTATAAGACATGTATAGCAAAAAGATTGTGAATAAAACAAACACAATAACTCAGAGCATCGTATAATTGAAGGGCCATACCAACAGATGATATCATTTTCCCAAAAGCACACCAATAGATGCGAATCAAAAAAATTGAAGTATAACAACAACAGATGATATCATAATTGAAGGACAATAGCAGATGATAGCTAGCTATTACAAGATTGTGAAAAAATTCCTCAGATATGGAATATCCCAAAGTAGAAATCCTTCAAAATTGAAAAAAATTTTCCACAGATTACAGCAAAAACACTAGCAATATCCCATACAAGAATATTCATCAGAAAAAATTGAAAAAAACAGACCTGGATGCGAGTTGTTTGTCTCGAAGGTGTGCACTGGGCGGCGCTGGGCAGCGTGAGGCGGCACTGGGTGGCGGGGAGTCGACGCGGGTTGCCGGAGCTAGAGTCAACATTGGGCGGCGGTGAAGCGCAGCGGCGCTGGGCGGCGGTGAGACGAGGCTGGGCTGCGGTGGTGCGACGTGAGGAGCTAGGGTTTGTGGGTTGAGAGACAACAGATGAATATGACACTCAAATCCCTCTCAGGAATAGTATTTGATTCCCCCCAATTATGGGAGGTATCTAATTCCTCTCATTTGGGAGGGATAAGAATTCCTATGGAATACTAATTCCATTCCATTTTATGCTCTCCAAACAGGTAAAAAAGGAATAGCATTCCATTCCACCCTAATCTCATTCCTTTTTTACTCACCAAACAGGCCTTTAGATTCCTTTCAGTGATCGCGTTAGGGGAAAATAATTAGTCGATCACATAATGCAATTGAAAAAATTATGATTAGTGTCTTTAAAAATAACTTAATCTATATAAGCGGAAATAACATGAAATTGAAAAAAAAATACTTAGTCGATCAATATTGGATGATTGGCATCGTTAATGTCTACATTGACAATAGGAATACCCCTCCTCCTTGTTCTTAATGGACAAGACCAAAATCTACCTCTGGTCGAGTCAACACTGTGTTACCGTGCTCATCGACGGGGTAAAATAAGTCATCTTCACCAACCTCTACGAAGTTCTGGAAACGGTTAAATTTTTCCTCAAAAGTTCGTTGTAAAGTTGATATCCACCCTAAGCCAGCAAGTATCTGCGACACTCCTTCTTAGCCAATTAATGGATCCTCAAATAATTCCTTCAAATGTTGTTGAGCAGCCATTTCAATGGTTGAATTCTTTTTACTGCTTGATGATTTTGGAGTAAAAAAGACAATAAGGATGCTAATATAACTTAGTGCTCCACATGGTCCGTGTATCATGAATTGCTCCACCTAATCTGTTACATGTTGTAACTCTTTCAAAAAGAAAAAAATTACAACATTATCATGATTTTGGATTGAAGAAAATGAAAGAATTACAACATATATACAATTTACTCCTTATTTTTTGAATTGATAATTATTATAAAATTATTGAAAAATAAATCACATATAAATAATAAAAAAAATTCCATACATTGCACGGGATATATAAATCATAATGAATTGGAGTGCGATACAGATTCTCCCTCCTCAAAAATTTCCTCCTTTAAAACTTCTTTGGATTGGTAACTCTTTCCAATCCAATCCAATGCAATCCAATCCAAATCTTACACAATTTCCCAAACACTTTTCCTCTCTAAAAACACAATTACCAAAAAAGTTTCCAATCCAATCCAATCCATCCAAATTTCATTTTATTCAATTTCTTTTCGACTCTCTCTCCCAACCTCCAGGAAGACGTAATCTATTCTATCCATTCTTTGTGATTTCCTTCTTCTTATTTCGTTGATTTCAACAATTGGGGATACATAAATGATGAAATGTTTTTATAACCAATTATGTTGCGTTTTTTAACTTTACGAAATCTAATTACAATATTCTACCACTATTCCACTTCCCATACCACATGACCCACACTTCCTAACCGCCTATTTCTTTCAACACTCCCCATATTAATTAGCGCATAGTGTCCACCCTATATTTACCATGATTTATTCCCCGACTGCCAATTACTTTCAATTTTTTTTTTCTTTTAAAATTTGAACATGAAACATCTCATCTCGTCGTATTTCAAATTAGTGGGCTAATAGGAAAGGACAATAGGGCCTACGAATTAGTGGTCTAATTGATAAGTCAAGATTTAACTTCAAACCGCCGTTTGTTACCAAATTTTATACACCATCCATTCCATATTAATTGTAGCATTTGAAAATTGTGCGATTCAATTTTAAAAAAATTTACTAATATATAAAATGATTTATTATACAAAATTACTACAATGGAAATTGTACCATATGTCATGGGGTGACTTTAATTTGTACAACACTCGTACAACACTAACAAACTTTAACCCGATTTTATCTTAGAAGCTTGCTAGTAAGCTTTTGACAAACTTAACTTAGACTATGAGAGACTAAGAAAGCTTTGAAGACAAGGAAGAGAGACAAAAGTGTCTTTGGGATAATGCTTTGAGTATTGCTTCCAATTGTTAGATGGTTAGAAATGAGACCCTAAGGGGTATTTATACACTTTCACCTCCTCAATGAACGGTGAAGATTAATTTGATCTAACGGTCCATATTGTGTCTCTAGATCCTTTTATACAAGTATCAAATAATCTATATAAGTGTAGAGTACTCTAGAATATTCTAGGACATTCACGAGTAGTACAGAGAACCCTAGGGAATTCTAGAATAGTCTAGAGAATTCTAGAGACCTCATGAAAAATACAGAATATTCCAGCTATTTTTAGAATATTCCGGGTCATTCCAGATGGTTCCGGAAAATTCCGTTACACATATTGAAAAAATTTCAACTATGGTAATTCAAAATTTCATAACCATTAATTTATCAAAAATAAATCACATATATTAACAAGATTTATATCTCACTAAATAAGATTAACCGTTGTGATAAGTTGCTTTCATCAATATATTTTAATTGTGATTTTTTTATGGTAGAATTAATGTCACTTGCACTTTTCAATTATGATAATTGAAAAAAAATCAATTTTTGTAGAATATCGCTCAAATATTAAATTTTGTAATAAATTATATCGCAACAAATATGATTACTTATGGTAACAATTTCTTTAATTAATATGTATTAAATTCGATTTTCTTAAAGGTATATTTTAGGGTAATTATACATTTCAACTATCATAGTTGAAATAATTTTCAACTTTGGTAGATTCTCCCTTACTACATTCACAATGAAAAATGTTATCCTAATTGTATAATATTAGAATTGATAAATTTATATAATATTAATAGTAAAGTTTATGGGTCCCGCTGAATGGAGAAAGGAGATTAATTGCGGGGATTTCGACCAATCAAAGAGTAGATAAATGATGAATTAAATTATTTTGGTGCAACTATCAGTAATTATAATTATTTTGGAATAATAATAATAATCTATATAATATTAATAGAAAAGTTTATGGGTCCCGTTGAATGGAGAAAGGAGATTAATTCGACCAATCAAAAAGTAGATTATGCTAATTATTCTAGAGTACTCTACACTTATATTTTAATACTCCCTTCGTTGCATATTATTTGTCCATTTGTTGATTGTCACTGTCTCTAATGTCACTATTCAATTGACAATTTTTTATATAATATTTTATTAATAATTGCAATATTCTATTTTTATAATTATATTTGTCGTTATGAATCTACTGGTGTAATTTTATTTAACAAATCATTGTATATATTGCGAAATTTATGGTCAACACTGTTTAAGTTTGATTGCACAATTTCCAAAGAAGACAAATAATATGCTTAAATATATGTTTTCATTATTGATTTATTCAATTTATCATACTTTAGCTAATGTTTTTATAAATTATATTTTTTTAAAATCTGGTATTAACTTCAATCAAACAAATAATGTAGTTTTTCTTGAATTGTGATTAATTATGTTTAAATATATCTCATTACATTAATTTTGGTATATTTGGTTTTATTTGTCATTGTAATTTATCCAATGTGTTGTTTTCATTACTTAATTGTTATTTTATCATACTCACTCCAATATCATTGTTTTGAAATTCTTTGAAATGCATATTATCACAGGGGTGGGCAACAACCCGGGCTGGGCTGGGTCCGGGTTGGCCAAGTTTGTAGTAATGGGCTGAGTCAGGGCTTCCTAGTATAAATAAGGACCGGCCCACGAGTTCGGCCGTTTGATGCTAAAGTTAAAATTAAATGTAAATGTACCGAAAAAGTAATTATGCTAATTATTATTTAATGTGGAGCTGTGGACTATTAATAATATATTTAAGTAATATTAGCATTTAAAACAATTGGAAAAAACTATTTAGTTTGAGTTAGTGATCTCCCAACCCGGTCCGGTCGATTCACTGACCCTTTAACATAGTGAAACGGGCCGGCTTGTTCATGACCTGACCTTCACTGACCCAACCCTTTAACGACCTTATTTTTTAGGCCCGAAACCTCTTAATCCTATGGGGACCTGACCCAATGCCCACCCCTCAATATACTAGTTATGTTTTATAATTATTACAAAATTACATGGACTTTATTTTTATTATTCAGTAAGAATTATACCTTAATTAAATATGAGTTTCGACCCTTTCCGTAAACAAGGATATTATTTATGATTAACTTAAATAACATAAGTTTTACAATATTTGTCTTTACCCAAACTTTTAAAAATTTTATTAAATATTTGGTTAAGTTGAATAAACTTTTACAAATCACCATTTGCAAACTTTGTTTATTTAATTGATGAAACTTTTAGGAGCAGTCATATTTATTAGTAAATATGAGTTTGTAACTACGTAACAAAATTTTATCATATGTTGCCGCAATTTACCAGAATTTAAATTTAAACTTTTAGGAGCAGTTATATTTATTGGTAAATATGAAGGTGAGGTATGGAAACTTCGAATGTAGCATTATTGCTCCCTATTACCAAAGGCTAGTTCTAAATTGCAATTGGTGCAAGATTAAGATTTTGTTTCAACCTACAACTCCATATGTCACGAAATTTTCCGGAACCATCTGAAATGTTTCGAAATGTTCTAGAAACATCTGAAATACTCTGTATTTTTCATGAAATCTCTAGACTATTCAGAATTCCCTAGAATTCTCTAGACTACTCATGAATGTTCTAGAATATTTTAGGATACTCTACACTTATAT
This sequence comes from Portulaca oleracea, assembly GCA_029582165.1. NCBI lineage: Eukaryota > Viridiplantae > Streptophyta > Magnoliopsida > Caryophyllales > Portulacaceae > Portulaca > Portulaca oleracea. Next base: position 21,046,328 of record CM055890.1, read on the forward strand.
AGATTGTTAGATACTTGTATAGAAGGATCTAAAGACACAATATGGACCGTTGGATCAAATCAATCTTCACCTTCCTATGAGGAGGTGGAAGTGTATAAATACCCTCTTGGGGTCTCATTTGTAACCATCCATCATTCGTAAGCAATACTCAAAACATTCTCCCAAACACACTCGTCTCTCTTCTTTGTCTTCAAAGCTTTCTTAGTCTTTCAAAGTCTAAGTTAAGCTTGTCAAAGGCTTACTAGCAAACTTGTAAGATAAAATCGGGTCAAAGTTTGTTAGCGTGGCACGAGTGTTGTACAAATTAAAGTCACCCCGTGACATTTGGTATTAGAGCGTCGGTTTTGAGAAATTCGTGTGTGGGAGAAGTCATGTCGAGTATGGTGGAGAAAAGCTCCAAGAAGGGCAGGGGGAATGAGGAGAGCATGGAGAACCCAGAACTGGTCACTCTTCATGAAAGGGTGGCCTAGGTGGACACCGCGTCCCACCTAGTGAAGGAAGTCGATGCCTTGATGGGAAAGGCCGAAGACACAGAGGAATTCACTTCTAAGGATGATATGAAGGAATTCCAAGATAATGTGTAAAGTGCCTTAAATTCTATCAAGGCAGAGCTTGTTCATGGGGATGATGCTCTCAAAAAGGAGTTGAAGGATTCTAACAAAGCCCTTAGGAAGGAGCTGGAAGATTGCAAGTCAACAATTGAGTCTCTTTCCAACAAGGTGGAAGCTACACTACAAGAAATATGGTTATTTGTGCCATTAAATTTTGCCACAAAATATCAAAATATTGCTACAATAGACTTTTGTAGCATTTTCTGGAAATGCCACAAAGATGCCACAAATGCCTTGTTACAAAAGGCTTTTGTGGCAATTTTAAAACTGCCACAAATTGAAAGGCTATTGTGGCATATTTTGAATTCCTACAAATGTTAAAATGCTACAATATTATACAATTTATAGCAATTTCACTTTACTACAAAACTAACTGTGCCACAAATATACATTATTTGTGGCATAAATAATATATGAATTCTAAAAGAGCATTTGTGACGACTTACATTTGCCACAATGATATATATATATATCTTTAATTATTGAATAATTGTAATATAATTTATAACATTGCTTGTAGTGATATATATATATATATATATATATATATATATATATATATATATATATATATATATATATATGGGAATTGATATAATGAGAAGAAAGATTTTGTGAGAAGAAAAGCATAGTAAATCATAACCATTGGTTCCAAGATCAAGGGTGGGTATTAATTTTGCTTTTTTTTTTTTTGTTGAGAAAATGTGAATAATAAATGTTGCAACCTTTTTTTTTGTTGGCTGGGAAAAAGAGAGCAATTAATGTAGTGTGATTTCCAATGACATGTTAATTAATTCTCAGCTCTAGATAACTCAGAATGAACATCAACTATACCCAGAATGAACATCAACTTTACCATAAATGAACACCACATATACCCAGAATGAACATCAACTATGCCATAAATGAACGTCAGTATACTATACGATTATGGTATAGTTGATGTTCATTCTGGGTATATGTGGTGTTCATTTATGATATAATTGACGTTCATTTATGGTAAAGTTGATGTTCATTCTGGGTATATATAATTGATGTTCATTCTAGGTATAGTTGATGTTGATTCTGAGTTTTCTAGAGCTGCGAATTAATTAGCATGTTATTGGGAATTACACTGCATTAATTGTTCTCTTTTTCTCAGCCAACAAAAAAAAAAAAAGAAAAAGGTTACAACATTTATTAGTCACATTTTCCCAACCTAAAAAAAAAAAAATTAATATCCACCCTTGATCTTGGAACCAATGGTTATGATTTGCTATGCTTTTCTTCTCACAAAATCATTCTTCTCATTATATCAATTCCCTATATATATATATATATATATATATATATATATATATATATATATATATATATATATATAGACACACACAGAGACACACACACATTATAAAATAGTGAACTCATGTAAGGTAAAAGTACTAGATTTAAATGATATATAAATATTTATTACATATATCGTAGGCAATGTATAGTTAACATGGAGAGAAAACTTTGTTCATAAATTATAATTTCTACAAACATAAAAATTGCTTTAGTTTCATTTCTTGGAGTGATAAGGGTAAGCACCACTAGTCCACTATTGCTCTAAACAAATTAAGCAAATAAAAATAATATCATGAATATAGCCTAAACTAATATCTTCATGCTTGGGAGCCTCAACAAACTTTGCATCTACAACATCGTCTTTGTTTGCATTACTTATCATGCAAGAAGTCCCTGATTAAATGTGTAACTGCACAGATAACAATTTCAATAAAAGTATTTTTGAAAATATACTACCAAAAATCCGGCAACATTACCCCTAAAAATTGATAATATCCTAGGAAAAGTGCTTTACATATCAAATTCACAAAAAAATAAAAACTTCAACGGCCACATGCCGGAGTATATCACGAGTTACACGCTTGGAGTCCAACCAGATATATATAAATCTATACAAGGCAAGATAGTAACGATACCTTTAGTATTGTCTATAAGGACTTAGGACTTGACCTACAAAAGGACGGATATGTCGAGAAGATTCACTTGGTTGTAACTATCCACATTATAAAACTCAATTAGCTATAAATATTTTAGTTATTTTTTTTATTATGTCAATCAAATCATTAGAAAACTGCAGAATTCTTATTCTTAGCTAACTTAGGATTCATGATTAAGGCACTTAGGCATGACTGTATGACCTTTTCACTTCCTTACAAATTTCATTTAATCAAATAACTAGCTACATGATACTTACTGCCTACAAAATTTAAGTTATAATCAAATTACCTTAGGTATGGATTTTTTTAGCAATGTATTGTTGATTATATCAATACTTAATCATGATTCATCTTTTTTTAATCAAATTTTTTTAATCCTACAAAATGGAAGTGATGTCCAGCAGTACCTGTAATTCAATTTTTTTAATCCTACAAAATTTAATCCTACTAAATTTAATTTAATCTTACAAAATTTGATTCATGATTTAATCCTACAAAATCTAATTTAATCCTACAAAATCCAATTTAGCATGATTTAATCCTACAAAATTTAATCAAATTTTTTTAATCCTACAAAATTTAATCCTACAAAATCTAAGTAATTCAATCAAATTTTTTAGCTAACTTAGGATTCATGATTAAGTTATAGTTTGATTATGATAGAAATGCAAGTGTAAGAACTCTAGCATGGATTTTTTAACAATGTAATTTGATTTAATCAAATTACCTTAGGTATGGATTTAATCAAATTACTTGAGTTGTAAAATATCCATGAGCAATGTATTGTAAAATATCCATACCTAAGGTAATTTGATTAAGTTGTATGACTGTATAGTAAATCTAAGAGTAAAGAAACCTGGGAAGTCGAGCAGTTGTAACGTGGTTTTGTATACCCCGGTTTTGTCGTTCTTCTCATAGAGCGAGGGGCATTGGCTAAAGGTATTGGTCAAGTACGGGTCTAGAATGCTAAGGTCGCAAAAGGTGAGGGTAAGGTAACTAATCTAAGCAAACACGAAGAAACAAAGAAACTAAGGTCAGGTCAAAGGGAAAATGGGCTTCAGAGGCTTTTCGCGATGCAAACGGAACAAGGAGACGGGTTTTGTAACAAGATAGTAACAAGAGAGGACAATCAAGTGGAAATTCCGTTAGAAAATACCCACCGGGCTTCCTCTCTTGAGGATAGTCCGGATTAACTTCCTCAAAGTCCACTACGGACCTGGAGTGTTAATGAAACAGAATTCCCTAGTTAACATCCTTCCATTTTCGTGGGTGAGCATTAACCATCCCAACCCCAACCATCCATGGCAAGTGTTGTATTTGGGAGTTTTCGGACCCAAATACATCCCACTTGAGGGAAGGATTGGAGTGGGAAAGTGATTTCCCTCCTAATTACTCACTAAAATTGCTAACCCATTCCTAATTACCCATTCACACCCTTAATTACCCCCTAACCCATTAGGGTTCTAACCACTACTCATCCTAACAACTATGCTAACATCAAAAAAACCAACCCTAAGCATGGATTCTAACAAGGAATAAACAAGACTTAACCAAAGCAATTAAAATGGCAACAAGAACATCAAAACAACAAGGAAACAATTAAAGGAAAGCAATTAAATCAACAAGTGATAACAAAAGAGATTAAGGAAAGAATTCACCTAACAAAGATGCCAAAGAGTAAGGATGAACAAGAGAAAAGAGAAGCTTCAATCACCAATACTTCAATCCTCAATACAAAACCCAAATCAAAGTAACAATCTAAGTGGAAATCTCACTAATCACTCACTAATTAAACCCTAATTACAACCTAAGAGCTAGATGAACCTAGCTTAGAGTCTCCTAAGACTCCCTAAAACTCCCCCTCAAAGAAATTGCAGCTTAGGGTATATAAACAAAGCAAAGTGGTTGAGCAAAACGATGTCGTTCACAGCTACAGAACCCGTGAAATTGCATTGGTCGCGGGTGCGACCAACCTTGTCACAGACGCGACACAGCAAAGTAGGGCCAGGCGATTCAGTTGTTCGCTAGGTCGCGGGCGCGAACAATTCAGTCGTGGGTGCGACATCCATTTGGCTGGAGCTTGTCGCGGGTGCGACATATTATGTGACGGGCGCGACCCCTTGCTGGCGAGTAAAGATGGGCGAAGCTTGGTGTTGTGTAGCGACCGTTACACCCTTTGTAGCGGATGCGACATTCTGATTGGCACGGCCGTTCGCGGGCGCGATCATGCTGGTGGCAAAGCGACACCGGACCATTTCTTCCTTATCTTTCCAGTTCTAGCGCGCATAATGATCAGCGGGTGCTACAACCCTAATTTCCTTCAAACTTGGGGAAAAGGATCCCGGGTCGAATCCGCCTCGGTTCTCGGCTCGGCTAGGCTCGGGGAATTACTCGGAAATCTCCAAAATACCCCTAAAAAGCCCGAAATAGCTCATTTGCTTTGTTTTGCTCCAAAAGTGCGGAAACCTGCAAAACAACTAAAAAGTTAATAAAAACTATGAAAAAGACTCGGAAACGAGCCGAAAGAGCAAGCCGAAAGGCGTTATTTAGGCCCAAAAATGGGACTAAACACCTCCACACTTGAACTTTTGCTCGTCCCGAGCAAAACAAAACAAACTAAAAACTAAACACCAACTCCTCTGTCGTGGGAGGAAACGAGTGCATTTAGCGTATGCACCAAGCCCTTTAAACCCCTTGGCAGCCCAGGTGGACAAGGTGGGTCTCGTGAGGGTATGTAGCGCCTGTACCCACAAAAGCCAAAGAAAAGGAAAAAAGAGAGAGAAGAGGTTTAAAAACAAAACAAAACTCGAAAAAGAAAGAATGAAATAACTGCTTGTTAAAAGAATCATGCAATCAATTGCAAGAAAGCAATGCTAATCAACCAAAAGGAGCGGATATGAGCACATTAAGGACACCTAATCTAAGGTATCGCCAATCTTAGAGATTTTCTACTCCCAAACGTTTCCTATAAGACAAGGTCCTTTGTGCACAAGTGCTAGTGTATCCTAGTTGATTCTAATTGATCCAAAGCAAAAATCACCACCCGAGCTCATTTCAAAGCGAAAAGGTCAACAAAGTGTTGCCCTCCCTCACTTGTGTCGCCCTTGGCTTGGTGAGGGCCGCAGGAAACGCAAGGAAAGGCCCCACATTTTTATTCTCTTAACAATTTATTTGCTTTTCTTTTTCTCTTTGCTTTGCTTTTGTTCTTTTTCTCTTTGCTTTTCTAGCATCAAATCAAATTAAGGTTTGGTTGGCATGTTTCAAGATTAACGCGACTCGGGAAGGGGCTTACTCTACCAGCGTGGTTTCGCTCCATACATAAACAAGGTACTTAAGGGACGAGGGTGCCACAACCACCCACGTCAAACCACGTTGGTGAACCAACAGAATTAAGACGGTTTTTTCAGGAATTGACACGACCCTCCGAAAAGGGGTCACCCTCCCAACTCAGGCTACTCCATACACAAACGAAGTGCTTAAGGGGCAAGAGTGTCGCCCACTCACGCCAACCCTTTGTTGGTTTCACCGATAATTAAGGTTAATTAGGTTTAATTCAACTCACTTTTTCAACAAGCTCGAGGGTGAACAATTAAGGTCTCACAGTTTCAAAGAGGAAGTGGAAAAACAAGAACCTCATTTTGCAATCAACGAAGGGAATCTAATTAGATGAGTCATGGCAACACTCATACTAGATCCTACAATGCTCATACCAGCTTCTTTTTAGAAGATTAACAAAGACTTCGAGCTATCGACTACGCGATTCTAAAAACAAAGCAAAAACTAAAGAAAAACATAAAACTTTAGGGGTTTTTCACAACTCTTTCTCCTTTTTTTTCTTTTTCGCAAAAAGTTTTCAAAATTTAGCCTAAAAGATCAAAAATAAAATGCTAGGTGATCTACCCTCAAACATAATATCTTCTCCCCCACACTTAAAATGCCACAATGTCCTTATTATGGGAAGGGTGTCACATGAATAGGTAGACAACCTCATAAAGCATACAAACAAAAACACCTAACAAGAAAAAGTGGTGGCGACCCGAGCCCACACGGCTCCAACAACAAGATAATCCCAACAAGCACATACTAGGGGCTCGCCACCAAAAAAAAAAATAAAATTCAAGCATGCAACATGGATCAAAGATATAACACAATCAAATGGAGTGGAAAGAGATTACCTTGAGATCTTCTATTAGAACACTCTCAATCCACGATCCAAAAGAACCAACCATAGGGTTAGGATAAGCAAATTAAACTATCTAGATACTTAGGTCCTAGCATGCGAGATTAGAAACATGAAAAAGGAACTAACTAAGAAAAGAAAGGAAAAAAACTAGAAGGAAAGTATGGATTACCTCCCATATAGTGCTTGTTTTAGGTCCCTAGCTTGACCTAATACATGTTTGATCCTTGAGAGATGTGGTGCACATGAAAGAAGCATCTTCCATCTCTTCCACCTTCTTCTTTTCCTTCCTTTCCAGCATTTCCCCACTTTGTAAGCATATAGATCAAGATGATCCAACCAGTTCTTAGTTGACCTCGGGGAAAAGAGAGGTGACGCCTTCTTATGCTTTCTCCACCTTCATTTCCTCCTCTTCTTCCAACATCTCCCAACCACCTTAGTAAACCAAACAAGTTGTTCCTCCGGAGGTGGAATCGGGTGAAATAGATGAGGGGGCAATTTAAGCTCCTCTTTAGTTGGTTACCGGAGTTTTAGACCCTCGGGAACAAGCATGGGTTGCTCACGGTCATCTTCCTTCAATAATTCTTCTTCTTTCTCAACCCCCTCCTTGAATTCTTCTTCAACAAAATTGTTCAATGTGATCGGGAAGTACTTAAACTCTACTTGGGAAAAAGAAGACTCTAAAGATGTCGCATCGTCAATAATAAAATCTTGAACTTCCATACGCTCAAAGAAAGGCTCCTCCAGGGGAACATCCTCTACCTCTCTAGTTTATGTCTCATCAATAAGATTAGTGAGGAAGATAACCTCACTGCCATCAGGCTCAATTTGAATCGGCTCAAGAAGGATCTCCTCCAAAGGACACTCACATGAAAGCTCGAACGTATAAGGCTCTATTGAGTACCCTTCTATTTCCTCATTAAATTCTTCCTCTTCACCCCACTTCTCTTCATTCCCAGTTTTGACTACCACCACATCCCCTTCTTCATTCATCACTAACTCATTCTCTTCTTCTTCTTCTCCCAAACATCCCTCCTCCACAAAATTTGGTACTTTGGCTTCCTCCTCACTCCGTAGGGTGATAAGATTCACCGGCACCATTGGGGTAGGTTGAGGTTGGACGGGGATAGTTTGAGGAATATAATTTTGTTGAGCGATTTGGGCCCATTGGTTTTCAATGCCTTCGATGCAAGCCCTATCATTATCTTGGTTTTCCATAATTTGCTTCAACATTTTCTCTATGTTGGACTCTTGAAATGGTTGGGACTCTTGAAGTTGACGGGTAGGTTGGTGGTAAGTGGGTTGCCAAACTTGTTGGTCTTGGTAGCTAGGTGACAAATGTTGGATGTTTTGATTGAAAGCTTGAGTCTCCTACCTGATTTCCAGTTGGTTGGTTGCTCCATCAGATACCACCTTCTGTTGTATCTATTGGACGATGCCCATAAGGAGTTTGATTGTGGATTCGTTCTCCAAGGAATAATCTCCATCTCCAGAACTCTAACGCCTTCCCCAAGAAGGAGAATGTTGAAATTATTCATGAAGGAAGACATTTGCTTGATACTCGGTCTTCATAAGGAACATTCCTTCCGATGCGATGTCAATTGACTCTTTAAGATCGTCTTGAAGCCCATGGTAAAATTGATGCAACAATAACCAATCCGGTAGATTGTGATGCGGACATCGCCTTTGGAGACTTTTGTACCTTGCCCATGATTCGAAGAGAGTTTCTCCCGGCTCTTGCTTGAAGTTCAAGATGGCTTGTCGGAGCCTATGCGTCTCATCGGCCGAGAAGAAATGGTGGAGAAAATCACGGCTCAATGCATCCCAAGTAGTGTATGTGCCGAGTGGGCAAATGTCGAGCCACATCTTAGCTTTTCCCTCCAAGGTGAGAGGAAAGATCTTCAATTTCAAAAACTCCGAAGATACCTCTGACATATGCACAAAACCAATCCGATCTTCAAATCTTCTAATATGATCGACGGAATTCTCGAAGGCATCCCCGTGGAATTGGCTTCTCTCAAAAGCATCCAGGAGGCATGGTTTGAACTCGAATGTCGCGGTGGGTGGTAATGGCGGTAAGATGATAGGGTTGCCTCCCGTACCCGATGATGGAACGAAGTATGATAGGAGGGTACGGGGTGGATCGAGCTGACCTTGAGCCATAGGGATTTCGACGCCGCCAACGATGCTTGTTCGAAACTAGCGTATAATCACATAACCTGAAAAAGAACCAAAGAGGAATCAAGTACCCAAAGACCTAGACAACTGATCTATAGCTATGAAAGCAATCTAAACTACTCTTAACCAAAGGAACCTAAAGCTAGGGGCGCTAGCTCCCCGGCAACGGCGCCATTTTGTGTGATGTGGTTTTGTATACCCCGGTTTTGTCGTTCTTCTCAGGGAGTGAGGGGCCTTGGCTAAAGGTATTGGTCTAGAACGGGTCTAGAATGCTAAGGTCGCAAAAGGTGAGGGTAAGGTAACTAATCTAAACAAACACGAAGAAACAAAGAAACTAAGGTTAGGTCAAAGGGAAAATGGGCTTCGGAGGCTTTTCGAAATGCAAACGGAAACAAGGAGAAGGGTTTTGCAACAAGAGAGTAACAACAGAGGATAATCAAGTGGCAATTCCGTTAGAAAATACCCACCAGGCTTCCTCTCTCGAGGATAGTCCGGATTAACTTCCTCAAAGTCCACCATTGATCTGGAGGGTTAATGAACCTAGTTAACCTCCTCCCACTTTCGTGGGTGAGCAGTAACCATCCCAACCCTAACCTTCTATGACAAGTGTTGGATGTATTTGGGAGCTTTCGAACCCAAGTACATCCCACTTGAGGGAAGGATTGGAGTGGGAAAGTGATTTCCCTCCTAATTACTCACTAAAATTGCTAACCCATTCCTAATTACCCATTCACACCCTTAATTACCCCCTAACCCATTAGGGTTCTAACCACTACTCATCCTAACAACTATGCTAACATCAAAAAAACCAACCCTAAGCATGGATTCTAACAAGGAATAAACAAGACTTAACCAAAGCAATTAAAATGGCAACAAGAACATCAAAGCAACAAGGAAACAATTAAAGGAAAGCAATTAAATCAACAAGTGATAACAAAAGAGATTAAGGAAAGAATTCACCTAACAAAGATGCCAAAGAGTAAGGATGAATAAGAGAAAAGAGAAGCTTCAATCATCAATACTTCAATCCTCAATACAAAACCCAAATCAAAGTAACAATCTAAGTGGAAATCTCACTAATCACTCACTAATTAAACCCTAATTACAACCTAAGAGCTAGGTAAACCTAGCTTAGAGTCTCCTAAGACTCCCTAAAACTCCCCCTCAAAGAAATCGTAGCTTAGGGTATATAAACAAAGCAAAGTGGTTGAGCAAAACGATGTCGTTCACAGCTACAGAACCCGTGAAATTGCATTGGTCGCGGGCGCGACCAACCTTGTCACAGGTGCGGCATAGCGAAGCAGGGCCAGACAATTCGGTTGTTTGCTAGGTCGCGGGTGCGAACACTTCGGTCGCGGGCGCGAGCACTTCGGTCGCGGGCGCGAACACTTCGGTCGCGGGTACGACATCCATTAGGCTGGAGCTTGTCGCGGGTGCGACATAGTATGTGACGGGCGCGAACCCTTGCTGGCGAGTAAAGATGGGCGAAGCTTGGTGTTGTGTAGCGACTGTTACACCCTCTATAGCGGATGCGATATTCTAATTGGCACGGCCGTTCGCGGGCGCGATCATGCTGGTGGCAGGTGCGACCAGCTTTTGACCATTTCTTCCCTTATCTTTCTAGGTTGTAGCGCCCGCTACAATGCCTGTAGCGGGTGCTACGACCATGATTTCCTTCAAACTTGGGGAAAAGGATCCCAGGTAGAATCCCCTCGGTTCTCGGCTCGGGTAGGCTCGGGGAATTACTCGGAAATCTCCAAAATACCCCTAAAAAGCCCCGAAATAGCTCATTTACTTCGTTTTGCTCCAAAAGTGCGAAAACCTGCAAAATAACTAAAAAGCTAATAAAAACTATGATGTATAATGGATCAAAGATTAGATCTTGATCAATTACACATCAAGGGTGACGTGCAACCAATCTGATTATGGGATGCTTCATGTGAATTGGAGCAAAGGGGAGGGTGGCTCACGTGAGAAAAGGTGAGGTCTTTGAGAGGTTTGAATGATTTGTGAGGGATTAGGGTTTAGGGTTTGGGAAAGATGGAATATTTGTGAAGTTGGAGAGAGGGAGATGGGTTATCTAACTAAGATAGATAGATAAAAATAGCCAGGATAGTTCAAGGGATCTATCTTAATATAGAAACACCACAAGAAAGAAACCCTAGGGCTACTTGACCTTCAACCTAGTTACAAAAACACCTTCTAGGTTTAGGGTTCAAGCTCTTCCTCACCACTTGGTTGCCAAACCAAGATACAATAGAAGAGATCAACGAGGTTCTCACGAAACACTCAAGGGGTATGCTAAAAGCTTGGATATATTCATAATTCAAGGTTGGATCCTTTGATTGATTACAAGTTTAGCTATTCATACTAACTAAGTCCTAAACCTCCTAGGACTATCAAGATTGGCGTCCAAGCCATCTTTTCCTACTAGGACTCTATTACATGGCGTGCAAGCTAAGGACTCCTTATACTAGACGCTTAGCTAACCTTATCCTCCTTGGATTAGCATTCTTTATCCTAAGGGGAGTTGGTTATAACAATATTAATCCTATTAGGAATTGGCTTTCCTAGTCCGAGATGGATTAGTGTAACGCCCCAACCTTAATCACAAGATTAAGACTATACTTAGAATCCCAAACCTGTGATTAGCGCAGCGGAACACCTTAGGTCGAGGCATTACCGCCGTCCCTACTCGGGACAAGGCAACAACCCAAAAGAACATCATTAAAACAAATAAACATTACATGCTATACTTCCAAAACATAATTTCATACTTAAAGATGAATCTCCAGAGCATAACCATCAAACTTTTAAACAACATTAAAGGAAACAAAGTACAACGCTTCTTCCATAAACATGGGTGCTTCAAAACACGCGACCCTCAAGTCGACGAGGATACCTCACCCACGACTACCTTGCTTGTAACACGTGATTACCCCCGCTTTTTTACCTTTACCTTGGGTGCTCGGACCCCCTAAAACAAAACATTAAAAACATTGCGAAAAGTGAGTGGGGAAACACTCAGTACGTAAACCTCCAACACATCAAACCGTTCGAAAACGGTTTTAGTGCCGGCATTTAAATTCATTTAGAAAACGGGAAAGGGGATATAAAACACTAACTTGAAATGACATGAGCATAAACATATACATGAGTAAAATAACTTGAATTCATAAAGAAAGAACCTGTCACATGAACTTAGAAGTAAATACATAAACTTAAGAGTTTTGGGTCCCCTTTAGATCGATGCAAAGCATCTCGCGCACGTACGCCCAAACCGATCTGGAGTTTGGATGGGTGACTGCTATGCAGTCAGACACTGGCCAGGTCTAGGACACTCTGATCAGGAGTATCTAAAACATAAAATGCTAGCACTTCTCGTAACTAGCTAGAACATAGAACATAGAAACCATAAAATGGGACCGTTTAAAACCATGAATAACCATAAAAGCATAGATTAGCATAAATCGTAATCATAAAGGAGCAATAATCATAAAAGCATAACTTAGCATAAACTGTAACCATTTAGCATAAACCATAAACATTTATCATAAACCGTAAACATTTAACAAAACCCGTAAACCTTTAACCTAAACCGTAAACTTTTAACATAAACCATAAACCTTTAGCATAAACCGTAAACATTTAACAAAACCCGTAAACCTTTAACCTAAATCGTAAACTTTTAACATAAACCATAAACCTTTAGCATAAACCGTAAACATTTAACATAAATCGTAAACATAAAACATAAATCGTAAACATAAAGCATAAATCGTAAATATAAAGCATAAATCGTAAACATAAGGGAGCGAAGAGTTGGACAATTCGCGTACCTTGAACGTGTGGACTGCTCGGGGGTGATCTCGGCTGGGGAATGGCTCGGGTCGAGGCTGAACTTTGAGCTTAAAATGATAGAGTTCGGTATTAGAATAGAAGCTATGAAAAGGTGAGGGCATAGGGCCTCACAATAGAGTTTTGGAAATAAATTGTATAAAAATTTCAGGTTTTTATGACAATAGTATTTTGGTCGTAATTCGGGCTATAAAATTCGGATTTCGCTATGCGAGTACTTTTCGGAAAGGGAAAAATATAATCTACAAGTTTGTCAACTGGGCCAGAGGCTAAAAAGGATGAGAAGGGCTCGGAAAAAGCTCCGGACAGCAACAGTGAAATACGGAAATATACTCTTATGTGCGGTTTTGTCGTTTAGACCAAATCCATAGAACTTTGTAATTTCCTTTAAACTCAAAGGAGCTCTATGACTTAAAGAATACTTGTAAAATATAGACCTTAAATTTCTCAAAGAGACTTTAAAACTCTAAAGTAAAATGAACTCATTTCCTTAAATTTATGAGTTTTCGGTAAATTAAAACGGTAAACGTAGAATAGTTTAAAAGATCTCGGGGTTCCTTAAAACCTTTAAAACCGAGTTCCATGGTTCCTACTTATGGAATATATCATAAAGGTCATATGACTTAAGTTATACACCCATAAAACCAATTATAAGCTCAATATAATAACCTTTAACCCAATTAATGCATTTATCAATTACCCAGAAAATTCCAGTTTCGCAGCCCCGCTTCCGGGTGCTATAACTCACTCTCCCGATATCGGTTTGACTCATACCATACATTTTTGGAAAGCTTGAAACGTCTCCTACAACTCTTATGTTGAACACTTTCTCAAAATCCAACTCCATATGGACGGAAAATGCCCAACAAAACACTGACTCCAAATTCGTATATAAAAACATACCTTTACGGTTTTGGCTCTAACTTGAGCTATACAAATCGAAAACCCGTAATTCCAAAGCTCGGTGTTTACTAACATTCTTGGCTACATTTTTACACTAGAATCTGGGCTCAAAACGAATTTTAACATCCCCTTTAAAAGTCACATTTTGGGCAGTAGGTTCTGGATCGGTTTTCACCCACATGCATGGCTTATTTTCATCCAAACTTTATACCAATAATACACCCATTGTAATCCATCCATAACCTCACTAAAATCCAGCATTTAAACCTCTAAAAATCACCATCCACACTTGTAAATTACACATGCATCAATACCAAGCTACATGCACTTAATCTTCATCACAATTTTCATAGTTTTCTTCATAATTTTCACATAAATCATCTAAACAACTCAAGAATAATTCACTATCTCTACAAAACAGAAAGTATAACTCAAAAATCTCTTCCAATCCAACATGCATGACTATAGAACATCATCCCCGTCAATAATTCACATAAACCTCAACACATTTCACATGAACTTGAACCAAAAACAAAGCTTTACTCACTAAAATCAACGACAACAAATTCGTACTCTAAAATCATGAAAGGAAGTAGTAATTTAGCATAAAAACATCATGATAAAACTATAACATCAAAAGCTTCAAAATTCATAACAATGGAGGAGAGATAAACTTGAGAAATACCACTTAAAAAGATGAATAAAAGAGACAAGGAGGTAGAGGGAAGTGAGTGCTTCAAATTGCGGAAAGTCGGAACTCCGCTGGAAAACGCCCGTCCGGCGAAAACAGAGGGGCTGGGGTAAAAGGCGGGGCTATGAGGGAGAAAGAAGAGCTGAATTGATTTGATAAAATTTGAAAATGAAAAGGTCGACTTAACTCCCCAATTACTAATATATAACTCCACTTTTAAAATTAAGTTAAAACAATCAATAATAATCATTGTAGTTATCATCTAATACACCAATAATAATAATACTAATATTCTTACTCAAACATAAAATGAGTAAAACATATTCACTTTAAAAATTATAATAAATTTAATCGGGTTAAAAAGACGGTAAATCGGTAACCCGAAAATAAATTCGTTTCGTTGCGGAAAATTAATTTATAAATAAACCGACTTTAAAATAAAGTCATAGAACCTACAATAATTATATAATAAGGTCCAAAATATACTGTAACAAAATTCGATTAAGAATTTTGATCGGTAAAATTTGCCGCTTCGCCATTCCTCCGAGACCTGTCACCATTAGCTAACCACAAGGTACAAAGTATTTAATTAACAAATTATAACTAATTAAAATAGATTAACTACTGTAATACGTATGATTTAGGGCGGGGTATTACATCCTCCCCCCCTTAAAAGAAGTTTCGTCCCCGAAACTTGCTGTTGTATTAATCGTGAACGAAAAACCTTAGGAAAGCTCGTTAACATAAATAAGAGAAACTAGGCAAGGTGCGACTCTCAACTATCTTGAACCTTAGCTATTACAAAAGGCACTCTTGACCCTTCTCATAAACCATCCTAGAACCACATTAAACCTTTGTGTCATATAATACCTTTCAACCTTTCACCAAACATTTTGATAAGGTACCTTGCCCTTATTTTGAGCTTCGCACCAATCCCACTTGGAATTGGATTTTATGAATCCTTATTTGAATTGATAAAGTCTCTTTAAGACTAACTCAACATACTTCACATCTACACTACACTCATGCTCATGACATACTTTTCTAGGTCCAATCTCTTACGTTGCCCTTAACTTGCCCTTTAATTTGCTTAAATTGCCACTAAACTCCTCGATTTCTCGGAAAATTCTACAAAGACTTCCCTATAAACTGGACTATCCCAAATTTTTACATATCTTCATACCTGAAAGAAAACATATACACCATATATATACATCCACTTAGAGCTTCAAGCTCATCATCGAACCAACCAATGCACATATCTCCCATATCACCATAAAGGACGATAAACCACACATAAAAATCCCAAAATTACCATATTCAAATCATACTTCCTATAAACTCCTAATCTTCCCAAATACTTCTTATAACTCCGCTCGATACCACAATCAGACGCCCAACCTTAATCACAAGATTAAGACTATACTTAGAATCCCAAACTGTGATTAGCGCAATGGAACACCTTAGGTCGAGAGACATTACTCGTCCCTACTCGGGACAAGGCAACAACCCAAAAGAACATCATTAAAACAAATAAACATTACATGCTATACTTCCAAAACATAATTTCATACTTAAAGATGAATCTCCAGAGCATAACCATCAAACTTTTAAACAACATTAAATGAAACAAAGTACAACGCTTCTTCCATAAACATGGGTGCTTCAAAACACGCGACCCTCAAGTCGACGAGGATACCTCACCCACGACTACCTTGCTTGTAACACGTGATTACCCCTGCTTGCCTTTACCTTTACCTTGGGTGCTCGGACCCCCTAAAACAAAACATTAAAAACATTGCGAAAAGTGAGTGGGGAAACACTCAGTACGTAAACCTCCAACACGTCAAACCGTTCGAAAACGGTTTTAGTGCCGGCATTTAAATTCATTTTGAAAACGGGAAAGGGATATAAAACACTAACTTGAAATGACATGAGCATAAACATATACATGAGTAAAATAACTTGAATTCATAAAGAAAGAACTCACATGAACTTAGAAGTAAATACATAAACTTAAGAGTTTTGGGTCCCTTTAGATCGATGCAAAGCATCTCGCGCACGCACGCCCAAACCGATCCGAGTTTGGATGGGTGATCACTATGCAATGACATCGCAGTCTAGGACACTCGATCGAGTATCTAAAACATAAAAGGCTAGCACTTCTCGTAACTAGCTAGAACATAGAACATAGAAACCATAAAATGGGACCGCTTAAAACCATGAATAACCATAAAAGCATAGATTAGCATAAATCGTAATCATAAAGGAGCAATAATCATAAAAGCATAACTTAGCATAAACTGTAACCATTTAGCATAAACCATAAACATTTATCATAAACCGTAAACATTTAACAAAACCCGTAAACCTTTAGCCTAAACCGTAAACTTTTAACATAAACCATAAACCTTTAGCATAAACCGTAAACATTTAAAGAAACCCGTAAACCTTTAACCTAAATCGTAAACTTTTAACATAAACCATAAACCTTTAGCATAAACCGTAAACATTTAACATAAATCGTAAACATAAAACATAAATCGTAAACATAAAGCATAAATCGTAAATATAAAGCATAAATCGTAAATATAAAGCATAAATCGTAATCATAAGGGAGCGAAGAGTTGACACCGCGTACCTTGAACGTGTGGATCGCTTCTGGGGTGATCTCGGCCGGGGAATGGCTCGGGTCGAGGCTGAACTTTGAGCTTAAAATGATAGAGTTCGGTATTAGAATAGAAGCTATGAAAAGGTGAGGGCATAGGGCCTCACAATAGAGTTTTGGAAATAAATTGTATAAAAATTTCAGGTTTTTATGACAATAGTATTTTGGTCGAATTGGCTATAAAATTCGGATTTCGCTATGCGAGTACTTTTCGGAAAGGGAAAAATATAATCTACAAGTTTGTCAACTGGGCCAGAGGCTAAAAAGGATGAGAAGGGCTCGGAAAAAGCTCCGGACAGCAACAGTGAAATACGGAAATATACTCTTATGTGCGGTTTTGTCGTTTAGACCAAATCCATAGAACTTTGTAATTTCCTTTAAACTCAAAGGAGCTCTATGACTTAAAGAATACTTGTAAAATATAGACCTTAAATTTCTCAAAGAGGCTTTAAAACTCTAAAGTAAAATGAACTCATTTCCTTAAATTTATGAGTTTTCGGTAAATTAAAACGGTAAACGTAGAATAGTTTAAAAGATCTCGGGGTTCCTTAAAACCTTTAAAACCGAGTTCCATGGTTCCTACTTATGGAATATATCATAAAGGTCATATGACTTAAGTTATACACCCATAAAACCAATTATAAGCTCAATATAATAACCTTTAACCCAATTAATGCATTTATCAATTACCCAGAAAATTCCAGTTTCGCAGCCCCGCTTCCGGGTGCTATAACTCACTCTCCCGATATCGGTTTGACTCATACCATACATTTTTGGAAAGCTTGAAACGTCTCCTACAACTCTTATGTTGAACACTTTCTCAAAATCCAACTCCATATGGACGGAAAATGCCCAACAAAACACTGTCTCCAAATTCGTATATAAAAACATACCTTTACGGTTTTGGCTCTAACTTGAGCTATACAAATCGAAAACCCGAAATTCCAAAGCTCGGTGTTTACTAACATTCTTGGCTACATTTTTACACTAGAATCTGGGCTCAAAACGAATTTTAACATCCCCTTTAAAAGTCACATTTTGCGCAGTAGGTTCTGGATCGGTTTTCACCCACATGCATGGCTTATTTTCATCCAAACTTTATACCAATAATACACCCATTGTAATCCATCCATAACCTCACTAAAATCCAGCATTTAAACCTCTAAAAATCACCATCCACACTTGTAAATTACACATGCATCAATACCAAGCTACATGCACTTAATCTTCATCACAATTTTCATAGTTTTCTTCATAATTTTCACATAAATCATCTAAACAACTCAAGAATAATTCACTATCTCTACAAAACAGAAAGTATAACTCAAAAATCTCTTCCAATCCAACATGCATGACTATAGAACATCATCCCCGTCAATAATTCACATAAACCTCAACACATTTCACATGAACTTGAACCAAAAACAAAGCTTTACTCACTAAAATCAACAACAACAAATTCGTACTCTAAAATCATGAAAGGAAGTAGTAATTTAGCATAAAAACATCATGATAAAACTATAACATCAAAAGCTTCAAAATTCATAACAATGGAGGAGAGATAAACTTGAGAAATACCACTTAAAAAGATGAATAAAAGAGACAAGGAGGTAGAGGGAAGTGAGTGCTTCAAATTGGTGCCGGAAAGTCGAACCCGCGGAAAACGCCTGTCGCTAAAACAGAGGGGGCTAAAAAGGCCGGTGCTATGAGGGAGAAAGAAGAGCTGAATTGATTTGATAAAATTTGAAAATGAAAAGGACCCCTTAACTCCCCAATTACTAATATATAACACCCCTTTTAAAATTAAGTTAAAACAATCAATAATAATCATTGTAGTTATCATCTAATACACCAATAATAATAATACTAATATTCTTACTCAAACATAAAATGAGTAAAACATATTCACTTTAAAAATTATAATAAATTTAATCGGGTTAAAAGACGGTAAATCGGTAAATCTAAAATAAATTGCTTGCTATGGAAAATTAATTTATAAATAAACCGACTTTAAAATAAAGTCATAGAACCTACAATAATTATATAATAAGGTCCAAAATATACTGTAACAAAATTCGATTAAGAATTTTGATCGGTAAATTTGCCGCTCGCCATTCCTCCGAGACTGTCACCATTAGCTAACCACAAGGTACAAAGTATTTAATTAACAAATTATAACTAATTAAAATAGATTAACTATCAGTAATACGTATGATTTAGGCGGGTATTACATCCTCCCCTTAAAAGAAGTTTCGTCCCGAAACTTGTCGTTGTATTAATCGTGAACGAAAAACCTTAGGAAAGCTCGTTAACATAAATAAGAGAAACTAGGCAAGGTGCGACTCTCAACTATCTTGAACCTTAGCTATTACAAAAGGCACTCTTGACCCTTCTCATAAACCATCCTAGAACCACATTAAACCTTTGTGTCATATAATACCTTTCAACCTTTCACCAAACATTTTGATAAGGTACCTTGCCCTTATTTTGAGCTTCGCACCAATCCCACTTGGAATTGGATTTTATGAATCCTTATTTGAATTGATAAAGTCTCTTTAAGACTAACTCAACATACTTCACATCTACACTACACTCATGCTCATGACATACTTTTCTAGGTCCAATCTCTTACGTTGCCCTTAACTTGCCCTTTAATTTGCTTAAATTGCCACTAAACTCCCTGATTTCCTGGAAAAATTCAAAGACTTCCCTATAAACTGGACTATCCCAAATTTTTACATATCTTCATACTGAAAGAAAACATATACACCATATATATACATCCACTTAGAGCTTCAAGCTCATCATCGTAACCAACCAATGCACATATCTCCCATATCACCATAAAGGACGATAAACCACACATAAAAATCCCAAAATTACCATATTCAAATCATACTTCCTATAAACTCCTAATCTTCCCAAATACTTCTTATAACTCCGCTCGATACCACAATCAGAACGCCCCAACCTTAATCACAAGATTAAGACTATACTTAGAATCCCAAACCTGTGATTAGCGCAGCGGAACACCTTAGATCGAGTCATTACCGCCGTCCCTACTCTGGACAAGGCAACAACCCAAAAGAACATCATTAAAACAAATAAACATTACATGCTATACTTCCAAAACATAATTTCATACTTAAAGATGAATCTCCAGAGCATAACCATCAAACTTTTAAACAACATTAAAGGAAACAAAGTACAACGCTTCTTCCATAAACATGGGTGCTTCAAAACACGCGACCCTCAAGTCGACGAGGATACCTCACCCACGACTACCTTGCTTGTAACACGTGATTACCCCTGCTTGCCTTTACCTTTACCTTGGGTGCTCGGACCCCCTAAAACAAAACATTAAAAACATTGCGAAAAGTGAGTGGGGAAACACTCAGTACGTAAACCTCCAACACGTCAAACCGTTCGAAAACGGTTTTAGTGCCGGCATTTAAATTCATTTTGAAAACGGGAAAGGGGATATAAAACACTAACTTGAAATGACATGAGCATAAACATATACATGAGTAAAATAACTTGAATTCATAAAGAAAGAACCTGTCACATGAACTTAGAAGTAAATACATAAACTTAAGAGTTTTGGGTCCCTTTAGATCGATGCAAAGCATCTCGCGACGCACGCCCAAACCGATCCGAGTTTGATGGGTGATCGCTATGCATCGACATCGCCGTGTCTAGGACACTGATCAGAGTATCTAAAACATAAAAGGCTAGCACTTCGTAACTAGCTAGAACATAGAACATATAAACCATAAAATGGGACCTCTTAAAACCATGAATAACAATAAAATCATATATTAGCATAAATCGTAATCATAAATGAGCAATAATCATAAAAGAATAACATAGCATAAAATGAAACCATTAAGCATAAACCATAAACATTTATCATAAACCGTAAACATTTAACAAAACCCGTAAACCTTTAGCCTAAACCGTAAACTTTTAACATAAACCATAAACCTTTAGCATAAACCGTAAACATTTAAAGAAACCCGTAAACCTTTAACCTAAATCGTAAACTTTTAACATAAACCATAAACCTTTAGCATAAACCGTAAACATTTAACATAAATCGTAAACATAAAACATAAATCGTAAACATAAAGCATAAATCGTAAATATAAAGCATAAATCGTAAATATAAAGCATAAATCGTAAACATAAGGGAGCGAAGAGTTGGACAATTCGCGTACCTTGAACGTGGATCGCTCGGGGTGATCTCGGCCGGGGAATGGCTCGGGTCGAGGCTGAACTTTGAGCTTAAAATGATAGAGTTCGGTATTAGAATAGAAGCTATAAAAAGGTGAGGGCATAGGGCCTCACAATAGAGTTTTGGAAATAAATTGTATAAAAATTTCAGGTTTTTATGACAATAGTATTTTGGTCGTAATTGGCTATAAATTCGGATTTCGCTATGCGAGTACTTTTCGGAAAGGGAAAAATATAATCTACAAGTTTGTCAACTGGGCCAGAGGCTAAAAAGGATGAGAAGGGCTCGGAAAAAGCTCCGGACAGCAACAGTGAAATACGGAAATATACTCTTATGTGCGGTTTTGTCGTTAGACCAAATCCATAGAACTTTGTAATTTCCTTTAAACTCAAAGGAGCTCTATGACTTAAAGAATACTTGTAAAATATAGACCTTAAATTTCTCAAAGAGACTTTAAAACTCTAAAGTAAAATGAACTCATTTCCTTAAATTTATGAGTTTTCGGTAAATTAAAACGGTAAACGTAGAATAGTTTAAAAGATCTCGGGGTTCCTTAAAACATTTAAAACCGAGTTCCATGGTTCCTACTTATGGAATATATCATAAAGGTCATATGACTTAAGTTATACACCCATAAAACCAATTATAAGCTCAATATAATAACCTTTAACCCAATTAATGCATTTATCAATTACCCAGAAAATTCCAGTTTCGCAGCCCCGCTTCCGGGTGCTATAACTCACTCTCCTGATATCGGTTTGACTCATACCATACATTTTTGGAAAGCTTGAAACGTCTCCTACAACTCTTATGTTGAACACTTTCTCAAAATCCAACTCCATATGGACGGAAAATGCCCAACAAAACACTGTCTCCAAATTCGTATATAAAAACATACCTTTACGGTTTTGGCTCTAACTTGAGCTATACAAATCGAAAACCCGAAATTCCAAAGCTCGGTGTTTACTAACATTCTTGGCTACATTTTTACACTAGAATCTGGGCTCAAAACGAATTTTAACATCCCCTTTAAAAGTCACATTTTGGGCAGTAGGTTCTGGATCGGTTTTCACCCACATGCATGGCTTATTTTCATCCAAACTTTATACCAATAATACACCCATTGTAATCCATCCATAACCTCACTAAAATCCAGCATTTAAACCTCTAAAATCACCATCCACACTTGTAAATTACACATGCATCAATACCAAGCTACATGCACTTAATCTTCATCACAATTTTCATAGTTTTCTTCATAATTTTCACATAAATCATCTAAACAACTCAAGAATAATTCACTATCTCTACAAAACAGAAAGTATAACTCAAAAATCTCTTCCAATCCAACATGCATGACTATAGAACATCATCCCCGTCAATAATTCACATAAACCTCAACACATTTCACATGAACTTGAACCAAAAACAAAGCTTTACTCACTAAAATCAACAACAACAAATTCAGACTCTAAAATCATGAAAGGAAGTAGTAATTTAGCATAAAAACATCATGATAAAACTATAACATCAAAAGCTTCAAAATTCATAACAATGGAGGAGAGATAAACTTGAGAAATACCACTTAAAAAGATGAATAAAAGAGACAAGGAGGTAGAGGGAAGTGAGTGCTTCAAATTGGTGCGGAAAGTCGCTGAACTCACGGAAAACGCCTGTCGCGAAAAACAGAGGGGGCTAAAAGGCGGGGCTATGAGGGAGAAAGAAGAGCTGAATTGATTTGATAAAATTTGAAAATGAAAAGGACCCCTTAACTCCCCAATTACTAATATATAACACCCCTTTTAAAATTAAGTTAAAACAATCAATAATAATCATTGTAGTTATCATCTAATACACCAATAATAATAATACTAATATTCTTACTCAAACATAAAATGAGTAAAACATATTCACTTTAAAAATTATAATAAATTTAATCGGGTTAAAAAGACGGTAAATCGGTAACCCGAAAATAAATTCGTTTCGTTGCAGAAAATTAATTTATAAATAAACCGACTTTAAAATAAAGTCATAGAACCTACAATAATTATATAATAAGGTCCAAAATATACTGTAACAAAATTCGATTAAGAATTTTGATCGGTAAAATTTGCCGCTTCGCCATTCCTCCGAGACCTGTCACCATTAGCTAACCACAAGGTACAAAGTATTTAATTAACAAATTATAACTAATTAAAATAGATTAACTACTGTAATACGTATGATTTAGGGCGGGGTATTACATCCTCCCCCCCTTAAAAGAAGTTTCGTCCCCGAAACTTGCTGTTGTATTAATCGTGAACGAAAAACCTTAGGAAAGCTCGTTAACATAAATAAGAGAAACTAGGCAAGGTGCGAGTCTCAACTATCTTGAACCTTAGCTATTACAAAAGGCACTCTTGACCCTTCTCATAAACCATCCTAGAACCACATTAAACCTTTGTGTCATATAATACCTTTCAACCTTTCACCAAACATTTTGATAAGGTACCTTGCCCTTATTTTGAGCTTCGCACCAATCCCACTTGGAATTGGATTTTATGAATCCTTATTTGAATTGATAAAGTCTCTTTTAAGACTAACTCAACATACTTCACATCTACACTACACTCATGCTCATGACATACTTTTCTAGGTCCAATCTCTTACGTTGCTCTTTAACTTGCCCTTTAATTTGCTTAAATTGCCACTAAACTCCTCGATTTCTGGAAAAATTCAAAGACTTCCCTATAAACTGGACTATCCCAAATTTTTACATATCTTCATACCTGAAAGAAAACATATACACCATATATATACATCCACTTAGAGCTTCAAGCTCATCATCGAACCAACCAATGCACATATCTCCATATCACCATAAAGGACGATAAACCACACATAAAAATCCCAAAATTACCATATTCAAATCATACTTCCTATAAACTCCTAATCTTCCCAAATACTTCTTATAACTCCGCTCTGATACCACAACTGTAACGCCCCAACCTTAATCACAAGATTAAGACTATACTTAGAATCCCAAACCTGTGATTAGCGCAATGAACACCTTAGGTCGAGGTGACACGCCGTCCCTACTCGGACAAGGCAACAACCCAAAAGAACATCATTAAAACAAATAAACATTACATGCTATACTTCCAAAACATAATTTCATACTTAAAGATGAATCTCCAGAGCATAACCATCAAACTTTTAAACAACATTAAAGGAAACAAAGTACAACACTTCTTCCATAAACATGGGTGCTTCAAAACACGCGACCCTCAAGTCGACGAGGATACCTCACCCACGACTACCTTGCTTGTAACACGTGATTACCCCTGCTTGCCTTTACCTTTACCTTGGGTGCTCGGACCCCCTAAAACAAAACATTAAAAACATTGCGAAAAGTGAGTGGGGAAACACTCAGTACGTAAACCTCCAACACGTCAAACCGTTCGAAAACGGTTTTAGTGCCGGCATTTAAATTCATTTTGAAAACGGGAAAGGGATATAAAACACTAACTTGAAATGACATGAGCATAAACATATACATGAGTAAAATAACTTGAATTCATAAAGAAAGAACTCACACATGAACTTAGAAGTAAATACATAAACTTAAGAGTTTTGGGTCCCCTTTAGATCGATGCAAAGCATCTCGCGCGACGCCCAAACCGACCGAGTTTGATGGGTGATCGCTATGCAATCAGACGCCAGTCTAGGACACTGATCGAGTATCTAAAACATAAAAGGCTAGCACTTCTCGTAACTAGCTAGAACATAGAACATAGAAACCATAAAATGGGACCGCTTAAAACCATGAATAACCATAAAAGCATAGATTAGCATAAATCGTAATCATAAAGGAGCAATAATCATAAAAGCATAACTTAGCATAAATCAGAACCATTTAGCATAAACCATAAACATTTATCATAAACCGTAAACATTTAACAAAACCCGTAAACCTTTAGCCTAAACCGTAAACTTTTAACATAAACCATAAACCTTTAGCATAAACCGTAAACATTTAAAGAAACCCGTAAACCTTTAACCTAAATCGTAAACTTTTAACATAAACCATAAACCTTTAGCATAAACCGTAAACATTTAACATAAATCGTAAACATAAAACATAAATCGTAAACATAAAGCATAAATCGTAAATATAAAGCATAAATCGTAAATATAAAGCATAAATCGTAAACATAAGGGAGCGAAGAGTTGACAATTCGCTGCACTTGAACGTGTGGATCGCCTGGGGTGATCTCGCCGGGAATGGCTCGGTCGAGGCTGAACTTTGAGCTTAAAATGATAGAGTTCGGTATTAGAATAGAAGTTATGAAAAGGTGAGGCATAGGGCCTCACAATAGAGTTTTGGAAATAAATTGTATAAAAATTTCAGGTTTTTATGACAATAGTATTTTGGTCGTAATTGGCTATAAAATTCGGATTTCGCTATGAGTACTTTTGGAAAGGGAAAATATAATCTACAAGTTTGTCAACTGGGCCAGAGGCTAAAAAGGATGAGAAGGGCTCGGAAAAAGCTCCGACAGCAACAGTGAAATACGGAAATATACTCTTATGTGCGGTTTTGTCGCTTAGACCAAATCCATAGAACTTTGTAATTTCCTTTAAACTCAAAGGAGCTCTATGACTTAAAGAATACTTGTAAAATATAGACCTTAAATTTCTCAAAGAGGCTTTAAAACTCTAAAGTAAAATGAACTCATTTCCTTAAATTTATGAGTTTTCGGTAAATTAAAACGGTAAACGTAGAATAGTTTAAAAGATCTCGGGGTTCCTTAAAACCTTTAAAACCGAGTTCCATGGTTCCTACTTATGGAATATATCATAAAGGTCATATGACTTAAGTTATACACCCATAAAACCAATTATAAGCTCAATATAATAACCTTTAACCCAATTAATGCATTTATCAATTACCCAGAAAATTCCAGTTTCGCAGCCCCGCTTCCGGGTGCTATAACTCACTCTCCCGATATCGGTTTGACTCATACCATACATTTTTGGAAAGCTTGAAACGTCTCCTACAACTCTTATGTTGAACACTTTGTCAAAATCCAACTCCATATGGACGTATATAAAAACATACCTTTACGGTTTTGGCTCTAACTTGAGCTATACAAATCGAAAACCCGAAATTCCAAAGCTCGGTGTTTACTAACATTCTTGGCTACATTTTTACACTAGAATCTGGGCTCAAAACGAATTTTAACATCCCCTTTAAAAGTCACATTTTGGGCAGTAGGTTCTGGATCGGTTTTCACCCACATGCATGGCTTATTTTCATCCAAACTTTATACCAATAATACACCCATTGTAATCCATCCATAACCTCACTAAAATCCAGCATTTAAACCTCTAAAAATCACCATCCACACTTGTAAATTACACATGCATCAATACCAAGCTACATGCACTTAATCTTCATCACAATTTTCATAGTTTTCTTCATAATTTTCACATAAATCATCTAAACAACTCAAGAATAATTCACTATCTCTACAAAACAGAAAGTATAACTCAAAAATCTCTTCCAATCCAACATGCATGACTATAGAACATCATCCCCGTCAATAATTCACATAAACCTCAACACATTTCACATGAACTTGAACCAAAAACATAGCTTTACTCACTAAAATCAACGACAACAAATTCGTACTCTAAAATCATGAAAGGAAGTAGTAATTTAGCATAAAAACATCATGATAAAACTATAACATCAAAAGCTTCAAAATTCATAACAATGGAGGAGAGATAAACTTGAGAAATACCACTTAAAAAGATGAATAAAAGAGACAAGGAGGTAGAGGGAAGTGAGTGCTTCAAATTGGTGCCGGAAAGTCGCTGAACCACTGAAAACGCCCGTCGCCGGCGAAAACAGAGGGGGGGGGCTGGGGGTGTGCGTCGGTGCTATGAGGGAGAAAGAAGAGCTGAATTGATTTGATAAAATTTGAAAATGAAAAGGACCCCTTAACTCCCCAATTACTAATATATAACACCCCTTTTAAAATTAAGTTAAAACAATCAATAATAATCATTGTAGTTATCATCTAATACACCAATAATAATAATACTAATATTCTTACTCAAACATAAAATGAGTAAAACATATTCACTTTAAAAATTATAATAAATTTAATCGGGTTAAAAAGACGGTAAATCGGTAACCCGAAAATAAATTCGTTTCGTTGCGGAAAATTAATTTATAAATAAACCGACTTTAAAATAAAGTCATAGAACCTACAATAATTATATAATAAGGTCCAAAATATACTGTAACAAAATTCGATTAAGAATTTTGATCGGTAAAATTTGCCGCTCGCCATTCCTCCGAGACTGTCACCATTAGCTAACCACAAGGTACAAAGTATTTAATTAACAAATTATAACTAATTAAAATAGATTAACTACTGAACTACGAATTATTTAGGGCGGGGTATTACATCCTCCCCCCCTTAAAAGAAGTTTCGTCCCCGAAACTTGCTGTTGTATTAATCGTGAACGAAAAACCTTAGGAAAGCTCGTTAACATAAATAAGAGAAACTAGGCAAGGTGCGACTCTCAACTATCTTGAACCTTAGCTATTACAAAAGGCACTCTTGACCCTTCTCATAAACCATCCTAGAACCACATTAAACCTTTGTGTCATATAATACCTTTCAACCTTTCACCAAACATTTTGATAAGGTACCTTGCCCTTATTTTGAGCTTCGCACCAATCCCACTTGGAATTGGATTTTATGAATCCTTATTTGAATTGATAAAGTCTCTTTTAAGACTAACTCAACATACTTCACATCTACACTACACTCATGCTCATGACATACTTTTCTAGGTCCAATCTCTTACGTTGCCCTTAACTTGCCCTTTAATTTGCTTAAATTGCCACTAAACTCCCCGATTTCTGGAAAAATTCTGAAGACTTCCCTATAAACTGGACTATCCCAAATTTTTACATATCTTCATACCTGAAAGAAAACATATACACCATATATATACATCCACTTAGAGCTTCAAGCTCATCATCGTAACCAACCAATGCACATATCTCCCATATCAGTCCATAAAGGACGATAAACCACACATAAAAATCCCAAAATTACCATATTCAAATCATACTTCCTATAAACTCCTAATCTTCCCAAATACTTCTTATAACTCCGCCTGATACCACAATCAGACGCCCCAACCTTAATCACAAGATTAAGACTATACTTAGAATCCCAAACTCGTGATTAGCGCAATGAACACCTTAGGTCGAGGCATTACCGCCGTCCTACTACTGGGACAAGGCAACAACCCAAAAGAACATCATTAAAACAAATAAACATTACATGCTATACTTCCAAAACATAATTTCATACTTAAAGATGAATCTCCAGAGCATAACCATCAAACTTTTAAACAACATTAAAGGAAACAAAGTACAACGCTTCTTCCATAAACATGGGTGCTTCAAAACACGCGACTTCAAGTCGACGAGGATACCTCACCCACGACTACCTTGCTTGTAACACGTGATTACCCCCCGCCTTTACCTTTACCTTGGGTGCTCGGACTTCTAAAACAAAACATTAAAACATTGCGAAAAGTGAGTGGGGAAACACTCAGTACGTAAACCTCCAACACGTCAAACCGTTCGAAAACGGTTTTAGTGCCGGCATTTAAATTCATTTTGAAAACGGGAAAGGGGATATAAAACACTAACTTGAAATGACATGAGCATAAACATATACATGAGTAAAATAACTTGAATTCATAAAGAAAGAACTCACATGAACTTAGAAGTAAATACATAAACTTAAGAGTTTTGGGTCCCTTTAGATCGATGCAAAGCATCTCGCGCGCACGCCCAAACCGATCGAGTTTGATGGGTGATCGCATGCAATGACATCGGCTGTCTAGGACACTGATCAGAGTATCTAAAATATAAAAGGCTAGCACTTCGTGAACTAGCTAGAACATAGAACATAGAAACCATAAAATGGGACCGTTAAAACCATGAATAACTATAAAAGCATAGATTAGCATAAATCGTAATCATAAAGGAGCAATAATCATAAAAGCATAACTTAGCATAAATCAGAACCATTTAGCATAAACCATAAACATTTATCATAAACCGTAAACATTTAACAAAACCCGTAAACCTTTAACCTAAACCGTAAAATTTTAACATAAACCATAAACCTTTAGCATAAACCGTAAACATTTAACAAAACCCGTAAACCTTTAACCTAAATCGTAAACTTTTAACATAAACCATAAACCTTTAGCATAAACCGTAAACATTTAACATAAATCGTAAACATAAAACATAAATCGTAAACATAAAGCATAAATCGTAAATATAAAGCATAAATCGTAAATATAAAGCATAAATCGTAAACATAAGGGAGCGAAGAGTTGGACAATTCGCGTAACTTGAACGTGTGGACTGCTCGGGGGTGATCTCGGGGAATGGCTCGTCGAGGCTGAACTTTGAGCTTAAAATGATAGAGTTCGGTATTAGAATAGAAGTTATGAAAAGGTGAGGCATAGGGCCTCACAATAGAGTTTTGGAAATAAATTGTATAAAAATTTCAGGTTTTATGACAATAGTATTTTGGTCGTAATTGGCTATAAAATTCGGATTTCGCTATGCGAGTACTTTTCGAAAGGGAAAAATATAATCTACAAGTTTGTCAACTGGGCCAGAGGCTAAAAAGGATGAGAAGGGCTCGGAAAAAGCTCCGACAGCAACAGTGAAATACGGAAATATACTCTTATGTGCGGTTTTGTCGCTTAGACCAAATCCATAGAACTTTGTAATTTCCTTTAAACTCAAAGGAGCTCTATGACTTAAAGAATACTTGTAAAATATAGACCTTAAATTTCTCAAAGAGACTTTAAAACTCTAAAGTAAAATGAACTCATTTCCTTAAATTTATGAGTTTTCGTAAATTAAAACGGTAAACGAGAATAGTTTAAAAGATCTCGGGTTCCTTAAAACCTTTAAAACCGAGTTCCATGGTTCCTACTTATGGAATATATCATAAAGGTCATATGACTTAAGTTATACAACCAAAAAACCAATTAAAATCTCAATATAAAAACCATAAAACCAAATAATGCAATTATAAATTACCCATCAAATTCCACTTTAGCACCCCCCAGTCCGGGTGCTATAACTCACTCTCCCGATATCGGTTTGACTCATACCATACATTTTTGGAAAGCTTGAAACGTCTCCTACAACTCTTATGTTGAACACTTTCTCAAAATCCAACTCCATATGGACGGAAAATGCCCAACAAAACACTGACTCCAAATTCGTATATAAAAACATACCTTTACGGTTTTGGCTCTAACTTGAGCTATACAAATCGAAAACCCGAAATTCCAAAGCTCGGTGTTTACTAACATTCTTGGCTACATTTTTACACTAGAATCTGGGCTCAAAACGAATTTTAACATCCCCTTTAAAAGTCACATTTTGGGCAGTAGGTTCTGGATTGGTTTTCACCCACATGCATGGCTTATTTTCATCCAAACTTTATACCAATAATACACCCATTGTAATCCATCCATAACCTCACTAAAATCCAGCATTTAAACCTCTAAAAATCACCATCCACACTTGTAAATTACACATGCATCAATACCAAGCTACATGCACTTAATCTTCATCACAATTTTCATAGTTTTCTTCATAATTTTCACATAAATCATCTAAACAACTCAAGAATAATTCACTATCTCTACAAAACAGAAAGTATAACTCAAAAATCTCTTCCAATCCAACATGCATGACTATAGAACATCATCCCCGTCAATAATTCACATAAACCTCAACACATTTCACATGAACTTGAACCAAAAACATAGCTTTACTCACTAAAATCAACGACAACAAATTCGTACTCTAAAATCATGAAAGGAAGTAGTAATTTAGCATAAAAACATCATGATAAAACTATAACATCAAAAGCTTCAAAATTCATAACAATGGAGGAGAGATAAACTTGAGAAATACCACTTAAAAGATGAATAAAAGAGACAAGGTAGAGGGAAGTGAGTGCTTCAAATTGGTGCCGAAAGTCGCTGAACTCGCTGAAAACGCCCAAAACAGAGGGGGCTGGGGTGTGCGTCGGTGCTATGAGGGAGAAAGAAGAGCTGAATTGATTTGATAAAATTTGAAAATGAAAAGGACCCTTAACTCCCCAATTACTAATATATAACACCCTTTTAAAATTAAGTTAAAACAATCAATAATAATCATTGTAGTTATCATCTAATACACCAATAATAATAATACTAATATTCTTACTCAAACATAAAATGAGTAAAACATATTCACTTTAAAAATTATAATAAATTTAATCGGGTTAAAAGACGGTAAATCGGTAATCTAAAATAAATTCGTTTCGTTATGGAAAATTAATTTATAAATAAACCGACTTTAAAATAAAGTCATAGAACCTACAATAATTATATAATAAGGTCCAAAATATACTGTAACAAAATTCGATTAAGAATTTTGATCGGTAAAATTGCCGCTTCGCCATTCCTCCGAGACTTCACCATTAGCTAACCACAAGGTACAAAGTATTTAATTAACAAATTATAACTAATTAAAATAGATTAACTACTGTAATACGATGATTTAGGGGGTATTACATTCTCCCCTTAAAGAAGTTTCGTCCCGAAACTTGTCGTTGTATTAATCGTGAACGAAAAACCTTAGAAAGCTCGTTAACATAAATAAGAGAAACTAGGCAAGGTAGTCTCAACTATCTTGAACCTTATCTATTACAAAAGGCACTCTTGACCCTTCTCATAAACCATCCTAGAACCACATTAAACCTTTGTGTCATATAATACCTTTCAACCTTTCACCAAATATTTTGATAAGGTACCTTGCCCTTATTTTGAGCTTCGCACCAATCCCCACTTGGAATTGGATTTTATGAATCCTTATTTGAATTGATAAAGTCTCTTTTAAGACTAACTCAACATACTTCACATCTACACTACACTCATGCTCATGACATACTTTTCTAGGTCCAATCTCTTACGTTGCCCTTAACTTGCCCTTTAATTTGCTTAAATTGCCACTAAACTCCTCGATTTCTGGAAAATTCTGGCAAGACTTCCCTAAACTGGACTATCCCAAATTTTTACATATCTTCATACCTGAAAGAAAACATATACACCATATATATACATCCACTTAGAGCTTCAAGCTCATCATCGTAACCAAACAATGCACATATCTCCAATATCACCATAAAGGACGATAAACCACACATAAAAATCCCAAAATTACCATATTCAAATCATACTTCCTATAAACTCCTAATCTTCCCAAATACTTCTTATAACTCCGCTCGATACCACAATCAGAACGCCTCAACCTTAATCACAAGATTAAGACTATACTTAGAATCCCAAACTCGTGATTAGCGCAATGAACACCTTAGGTCGAGGCATTACCGTCCCCTACTGGACAAGGCAACAACCCAAAAGAACATCATTAAAACAAATAAACATTACATGCTATACTTCCAAAACATAATTTCATACTTAAAGATGAATCTCCGAGCATAACCATCAAACTTTTAAACAACATTAAAGGAAACAAAGTACAACACTTCTTCCATAAACATGGGTGCTTCAAAACACGCGACCTCAAGTCGACGAGGATACCTCACCCACGACTACCTTGCTTGTAACACGTGATTACCCTCGCTTGCCTTTACCTTTACCTTGGGTGCTCGGACCCCTAAAACAAAACATTAAAAACATTGCGAAAAGTGAGTGGGGAAACACTCAAGACGTAAACCTCCAACACGCCAAACCGCTCAAAACGGTTTTAGTGCCGCATTTAAATTCATTTTGAAAACGGAAAGGGGATATAAAACACTAATTTGAAATGACATGAGCATAAACATATACATGTGTAAAATAACTTGAATTCATAAAGAAAGAACTCGCTACATGAACTTAGAAGTAAATACATAAACTTAAGAGTTTTGGGTCCCTTTAGATCGATGCAAAGCATCTCGCACGCACGCCAAACCGACCGAGTTTGATGGGTGATCGCTATGCAATGACATCGCCGTGTCTAGGACACTGATCAGAGTATCTAAAACATAAAAGGCTAGCACTTCTCGTGAACTAGCTAGAACATAGAACATAGAAACCATAAAATGGGACCGCTTAAAACCATGAATAACTATAAAAGCATAGATTAGCATAAATCAGAATCATAAAGGAGCAATAATCATAAAAGCATAACTTAGCATAAATCAGAACCATTTAGCATAAACTATAAACATTTATCATAAACCGTAAACATTTAACAAAACCCGTAAACCTTTAGCCTAAACCGTAAACTTTTAACATAAACCATAAACCTTTAGCATAAACCGTAAACATTTAAAGAAACCCGTAAACCTTTAACCTAAATCGTAAACTTTTAACATAAACCATAAACCTTTAGCATAAACCGTAAACATTTAACATAAATCGTAAACATAAAACATAAATCGTAAACATAAAGCATAAATCGTAAATATAAAGCATAAATCGTAAATATAAAGCATAAATCGTAAACATAAGGGAGCGAAGAGTTGACAATTCGGCACCTTGAACGTATGGATCGCTCGGGGTGATCTCGCCGGGAATGGCTCGGTCGAGGCTGAACTTTGAGCTTAAAATGATAGAGTTCGGTATTAGAATAGAAGTTATGAAAAGGTGAGGCATAGGGCCTCACAATAGAGTTTTGGAAATAAATTGTATAAAAATTTCAGGTTTTTATGACAATAGTATTTTGGTCGTAATTGAGCTATAAAATTCGGATTTCATGCGAGTACTTTTCGGAAAGGGAAAAATATAATCTACAAGTTTGTCAACTGGGCCAGAGGCTAAAAAGGATGAGAAGGGCTCGGAAAAAGCTCCGACAGCAACAGTGAAATACGGAAATATACTCTTATGTGCGGTTTTGTCGCTTAGACCAAATCCATAGAACTTTGTAATTTCCTTTAAACTCAAAGGAGCTCTATGACTTAAAGAATACTTGTAAAATATAGACCTTAAATTTCTCAAAGAGACTTTAAAACTCTAAAGTAAAATGAACTCATTTCCTTAAATTTATGAGTTTTCGTAAATTAAAACGGTAAACGAGAATAGTTTAAAAGATCTCGGGGTTCCTTAAAACCTTTAAAACCGTGTTCCATGGTTCCTACTTATGGAATATATCATAAAGGTCATATGACTTAAGTTATACACCCATAAAACCAATTATAAGCTCAATATAATAACCTTTAACCCAATTAATGCATTTATCAATTACCCAGAAAATTCCAGTTTCGCAGCCCCGCTTCCGGGTGCTATAACTCACTCTCCCGATATCGGTTTGACTCATACCATACATTTTTGGAAAGCTTGAAACGTCTCCTACAACTCTTATGTTGAACACTTTCTCAAAATCCAACTCCATATGGACGGAAAATGCCCAACAAAACACTGACTCCAAATTCGTATATAAAAACATACCTTTACGGTTTTGGCTCTAACTTGAGCTATACAAATCGAAAACCCGTAATTCCAAAGCTCGGTGTTTACTAACATTCTTGGCTACATTTTTACACTAGAATCTGGGCTCAAAATGAATTTTAATATCCCCTTTAAAAGTCACATTTTGGGCAGTAGGTTCTGGATCGGTTTTCACCCACATGCATGGCTTATTTTCATCCAAACTTTATACCAATAATACACCCATTGTAATCCATCCATAACCTCACTAAAATCCAGCATTTAAACCTCTAAAAATCACCATCCACACTTGTAAATTACACATGCATCAATACCAAGCTACATGCACTTAATCTTCATCACAATTTTCATAGTTTTCTTCATAATTTTCACATAAATCATCTAAACAACTCAAGAATAATTCACTATCTCTACAAAACAGAAAGTATAACTCAAAAATCTCTTCCAATCCAACATGCATGACTATAGAACATCATCCCCGTCAATAATTCACATAAACCTCAACACATTTCACATGAACTTGAACCAAAAACATAGCTTTACTCACTAAAATCAACGACAACAAATTGCACTCTAAAATCATGAAAGGAAGTAGTAATTTAGCATAAAAACATCATGATAAAACTATAACATCAAAAGCTTCAAAATTCATAACAATGGAGGAGAGATAAACTTGAGAAATACCACTTAAAAAGATGAATAAAAGAGACAAGGAGGTAGAGGGAAGTGAGTGCTTCAAATTGGTGCCGGAAAGTCGCTGAACTCCGCTGAAAACGCCCGCCGCGAAACAGAGGGGGCTAAAAGGCCGGTGCTATGAGCGAGAAAGAAGAGCTGAATTGATTTGATAAAATTTGAAAATGAAAAGGACCCTTAACTCCCAATTACTAATATATAACACCCCTTTTAAAATTAAGTTAAAACAATCAATAATAATCATTGTAGTTATCATCTAATACACCAATAATAATAATACTAATATTCTTACTCAAACATAAAATGAGTAAAACATATTCACTTTAAAAATTATAATAAATTTAATCGGGTTAAAAAGACGGTAAATCGGTAACTAAAATAAATTCGCTTTCTATGGAAAATTAATTTATAAATAAACCGACTTTAAAATAAAGTCATAGAACCTACAATAATTATATAATAAGGTCCAAAATATATTGTAACAAAATTCGATTAAGAATTTTGATCGGTAAAATTTGCCGCTTCGCCATTCCTCCGAGACTCGCTACCATTAGCTAACCACAAGGTACAAAGTATTTAATTAACAAATTATAACTAATTAAAATAGATTAACTACAGAATACGTATGATTTAGGCGGGGTATTACATCCTCCCCCCTTAAAAGAAGTTTCGTCCCCGAAACTTGCTGTTGTATTAATCGTGAACGAAAAACCTTAGAAAAGCTCGTTAACATAAATAAGAGAAACTAGGCAAGGTGCGAGTCTCAACTATCTTGAACCTTAGCTATTACAAAAGGCACTCTTGACCCTTCTCATAAACCATCCTAGAACCACATTAAACCTTTGTGTCATATAATACCTTTCAACCTTTCACCAAACATTTTGATAAGGTACCTTGCCCTTATTTTGAGCTTCGCACCAATCCCACTTGGAATTGGATTTTATGAATCCTTATTTGAATTGATAAAGTCTCTTTAAGACTAACTCAACATACTTCACATCTACACTACACTCATGCTCATGACATACTTTTCTAGGTCCAATCTCTTACGTTGCCCTTAACTTGCCCTTTAATTTGCTTAAATTGCCACTAAACTCCTCGATTTCTGGAAAAATTCGCAAGACTTCCCTATAAACTGGACTATCCTAAATTTTTACATATCTTCATACCTGAAAGAAAACATATACACCATATATATACATCCACTTAGAGCTTCAAGCTCATCATCGTAACCAACCAATGCACATATCTCCCATATCACCCATAAAGGACGATAAACCACACATAAAAATCCCAAAATTACCATATTCAAATCATACTTCCTATAAACTCCTAATCTTCCCAAATACTTCTTATAACTCCGCTCTGATACCACAACTGTAACGCCCCAACCTTAATCACAAGATTAAGACTATACTTAGAATCCCAAACCTGTGATTAGCGCAGCGGAACACCTTAGGTCGAGGCATTACCGCCGTCCCTACTCGGGACAAGGCAACAACCCAAAAGAACATCATTAAAACAAATAAACATTACATGCTATACTTCCAAAACATAATTTCATACTTAAAGATGAATCTCCAGAGCATAACCATCAAACTTTTAAACAACATTAAAAGAAACAAAGTACAACGCTTCTTCCATAAACATGGGTGCTTCAAAACACGCGACCCTCAAGTCGACGAGGATACCTCACCCACGACTACCTTGCTTGTAACACGTGATTACCCCTGCTTGCCTTTACCTTTACCTTGGGTGCTCGGACCCCCTAAAACAAAACATTAAAAACATTGCGAAAAGTGAGTGGGGAAACACTCAGTACGTAAACCTCCAACACATCAAACCGTTCGAAAACGGTTTTAGTGCCGGCATTTAAATTCATTTAGAAAACGGGAAAGGGGATATAAAACACTAACTTGAAATGACATGAGCATAAACATATACATGAGTAAAATAACTTGAATTCATAAAGAAAGAACCTGTCACATGAACTTAGAAGTAAATACATAAACTTAAGAGTTTTGGGTCCCCTTTAGATCGATGCAAAGCATCTCGCGACGCACGCCAAACCGACCGAGTTTGATGGGTGATCGCTATGCAATGACATCGCCGTGTCTAGGACACTCTGATCAGGAGTATCTAAAACATAAAAGGCTAGCACTTCTCGTAACTAGCTAGAACATAGAACATAGAAACCATAAAATGGGACCGCTTAAAACCATGAATAACCATAAAAGCATAGATTAGCATAAATCGTAATCATAAAGGAGCAATAATCATAAAAGCATAACTTAGCATAAACAGTAACCATTTAGCATAAACCATAAACATTTATCATAAACCGTAAACATTTAACAAAACCCGTAAACCTTTAGCCTAAACCGTAAACTTTTAACATAAACCATAAACCTTTAGCATAAACCGTAAACATTTAAAGAAACCCGTAAACCTTTAACCTAAATCGTAAACTTTTAACATAAACCATAAACCTTTAGCATAAACCGTAAACATTTAACATAAATCGTAAACATAAAACATAAATCGTAAACATAAAGCATAAATCGTAAATATAAAGCATAAATCGTAAATATAAAGCATAAATCGTAAACATAAGGGAGCGAAGAGTTGGACAATTCGCGTACCTTGAACGTGGATCGCTGGGGTGATCTCGGCCGGGAATGGCTCGGTCGAGGCTGAACTTTGAGCTTAAAATGATAGAGTTCGGTATTAGAATAGAAGTTATGAAAAGGTGAGGCATAGGGCCTCACAATAGAGTTTTGGAAATAAATTGTATAAAAATTTCAGGTTTTATGACAATAGTATTTTGGTCGTAATTGGCTATAAAATTCGGATTTCGCTATGCGAGTACTTTTCGGAAAGGGAAAATATAATCTACAAGTTTGTCAACTGGGCCAGAGGCTAAAAAGGATGAGAAGGGCTCGGAAAAAGCTCCGACAGCAACAGTGAAATACGGAAATATACTCTTATGTGCGGTTTTGTCGCTTAGACCAAATCCATAGAACTTTGTAATTTCCTTTAAACTCAAAGGAGCTCTATGACTTAAAGAATACTTGTAAAATATAGACCTTAAATTTCTCAAAGAGACTTTAAAACTCTAAAGTAAAATGAACTCATTTCCTTAAATTTATGAGTTTTCGGTAAATTAAAACGGTAAACGGAGAAAAGTTTAAAAGATCTCGGTTCCTTAAAACCTTTAAAACCGAGTTCCATGGTTCCTACTTATGGAATATATCATAAAGGTCATATGACTTAAGTTATACACCCATAAAACCAATTATAAGCTCAATATAATAACCTTTAACCCAATTAATGCATTTATCAATTACCCAGAAAATTCCAGTTTCGCAGCCCCGCTTCCGGGTGCTATAACTCACTCTCCCGATATCGGTTTGACTCATACCATACATTTTTGGAAAGCTTGAAACGTCTCCTACAACTCTTATGTTGAACACTTTGTCAAAATCCAACTCCATATGGACGGAAAATGCCAAACAAAACACTGACTCCAAATTCGTATATAAAAACATACCTTTACGGTTTTGGCTCTAACTTGAGCTATACAAATCGAAAACCCGAAATTCCAAAGCTCGGTGTTTACTAACATTCTTGGCTACATTTTTACACTAGAATCTGGGCTCAAAACGAATTTTAACATCCCCTTTAAAAGTCACATTTTGGGCAGTAGGTTCTGGATCGGTTTTCACCCACATGCATGGCTTATTTTCATCCAAACTTTATACCAATAATACACCCATTGTAATCCATCCATAACCTCACTAAAATCCAGCATTTAAACCTCTAAAAATCACCATCCATACTTGTAAATTACACATGCATCAATACCAAGCTACATGCACTTAATCTTCATCACAATTTTCATAGTTTTCTTCATAATTTTCACATAAATCATCTAAACAACTCAAGAATAATTCACTATCTCTACAAAACAGAAAGTATAACTCAAAAATCTCTTCCAATCCAACATGCATGACTCTAGAACAACATCCCCGACAATAATTCACATAACCCTCAACCCATGTCACATGAACTTGAACCAACAACATAGCTTTACTCACTAAAATCAACGACAACAAATTCGTACTCTAAAATCATGAAAGGAAGTAGTAATTTAGCATAAAAACATCATGATAAAACTATAACATCAAAAGCTTCAAAATTCATAACAATGGAGGAGAGATAAACTTGAGAAATACCACTTAAAAAGATGAATAAAAGAGACAAGGAGGTAGAGGGAAGTGAGTGCTTCAAATTGGTGCCGGAAAGTCGCTGAACCCGCTGAAAACGCCACGGCGAAAACAGAGGGGGGGGGCGCGGGGGGGGTGCGTCGGTGCTATGAGGGAGAAAGAAGAGCTGAATTGATTTGATAAAATTTGAAAATGAAAAGGACCCCTTAACTCCCAATTACTAAGATATAACCACCCTTTTAAAATTTAGTAACAACTATCAATAATAATCATTGTAGTTATCATCTAATACACCAATAATAATAATACTAATATTCTTACTCAAACATAAAATGAGTAAAACATATTCACTTTAAAAATTATAATAAATTTAATCGGGTTAAAAAGACGGTAAATCGGTAACCCGAAAATAAATTCGTTTCGTTGCGGAAAATTAATTTATAAATAAACCGACTTTAAAATAAAGTCATAGAACCTACAATAATTATATAATAAGGTCCAAAATATACTGTAACAAAATTCGATTAAGAATTTTGATCGGTAAAATTTGCCGCTTCGCCATTCCTCCGAGACCTGTCACCATTAGCTAACCACAAGGTACAAAGTATTTAATTAACAAATTATAACTAATTAAAATAGATTAACTACTGTAATACGTATGATTTAGGGCGGGGTATTACATCCTCCCCCCTTAAAAGAAGTTTCGTCCCGAAACTTGTTGTATTAATCGTGAACGAAAAACCTTAGAAAAGCTCGTTAACATAAATAAGAGAAACTAGGCAAGGTGCGAGTCTCAACTATCTTGAACCTTAGCTATTACAAAAGGCACTCTTGACCCTTCTCATAAACCATCCTAGAACCACATTAAACCTTTGTGTCATATAATACCTTTCAACCTTTCACCAAACATTTTGATAAGGTACCTTGCCCTTATTTTGAGCTTCGCACCAATCCCACTTGGAATTGGATTTTATGAATCCTTATTTGAATTGATAAAGTCTCTTTTAAGACTAACTCAACATACTTCACATCTACACTACACTCATGCTCATGACATACTTTTCTAGGTCCAATCTCTTACGTTGCCCTTAACTTGCCCTTTAATTTGCTTAAATTGCCACTAAACTCCCTGATTTCCTGGAAAAATTCAAAAGACTTCCCCTATAAACTGGACTATCCCAAATTTTTACATATCTTCATACCTGAAAGAAAACATATACACCATATATATACATCCACTTAGAGCTTCAAGCTCATCATCAGAACCAACCAATGCACATATCTCCCATATCAGTCCATAAAGGACGCATAAACCACACATAAAAATCCCAAAATTACCATATTCAAATCATACTTCCTATAAACTCCTAATCTTCCCAAATACTTCTTATAACTCCGCTCTGATACCACAACTGTAACGCCCCAACCTTAATCACAAGATTAAGACTATACTTAGAATCCCAAACCTGTGATTAGCGCAGCGGAACACCTTAGGTCGAGGCATTACCGCCGTCCCTACTCGGGACAAGGCAACAACCCAAAAGAACATCATTAAAACAAATAAACATTACATGCTATACTTCCAAAACATAATTTCATACTTAAAGATGAATCTCCAGAGCATAACCATCAAACTTTTAAACAACATTAAAGGAAACAAAGTACAACGCTTCTTCCATAAACATGGGTGCTTCAAAACACGCGACCCTCAAGTCGACGAGGATACCTCACCCACGACTACCTTGCTTGTAACACGTGATTACCCCTGCTTGCCTTTACCTTTACCTTGGGTGCTCGGACCCCCTAAAACAAAACATTAAAAACATTGCGAAAAGTGAGTGGGGAAACACTCAGTACGTAAACCTCCAACACGTCAAACCGTTCGAAAACGGTTTTAGTGCCGGCATTTAAATTCATTTTGAAAACGGGAAAGGGGATATAAAACACTAACTTGAAATGACATGAGCATAAACATATACATGAGTAAAATAACTTGAATTCATAAAGAAAGAACCTGTCACATGAACTTAGAAGTAAATACATAAACTTAAGAGTTTTGGGTCCCCTTTAGATCGATGCAAAGCATCTCGCGCACGTACGCCCAAACCGATCTGGAGTTTGGATGGGTGACTGCTATGCAGTCAGACACTGGCCAGGTCTAGGACACTCTGATCAGGAGTATCTAAAACATAAAAGGCTAGCACTTCTCGTAACTAGCTAGAACATAGAACATAGAAACCATAAAATGGGACCGCTTAAAACCATGAATAACCATAAAAGCATAGATTAGCATAAATCGTAATCATAAAGGAGCAATAATCATAAAAGCATAACTTAGCATAAATCAGAACCATTTAGCATAAACCATAAACATTTATCATAAACCGTAAACATTTAACAAAACCCGTAAACCTTTAGCCTAAACCGTAAACTTTTAACATAAACCATAAACCTTTAGCATAAACCGTAAACATTTAAAGAAACCCGTAAACCTTTAACCTAAATCGTAAACTTTTAACATAAACCATAAACCTTTAGCATAAACCGTAAACATTTAACATAAATCGTAAACATAAAACATAAATCGTAAACATAAAGCATAAATCGTAAATATAAAGCATAAATCGTAAATATAAAGCATAAATCGTAAACATAAGGGAGCGAAGAGTTGGACAATTCGCGTACCTTGAACGTGTGGACTGCTCGGGGGTGATCTCGGCCGGGGAATGGCTCGGGTCGAGGCTGAACTTTGAGCTTAAAATGATAGAGTTCGGTATTAGAATAGAAGCTATGAAAAGGTGAGGGCATAGGGCCTCACAATAGAGTTTTGGAAATAAATTGTATAAAAATTTCAGGTTTTTATGACAATAGTATTTTGGTCGTAATTCGGGCTATAAAATTCGGATTTCGCTATGCGAGTACTTTTCGGAAAGGGAAAAATATAATCTACAAGTTTGTCAACTGGGCCAGAGGCTAAAAAGGATGAGAAGGGCTCGGAAAAAGCTCCGGACAGCAACAGTGAAATACGGAAATATACTCTTATGCGGTTTTGTCGTTTAGACCAAATCCATAGAACTTTGTAATTTCCTTTAAACTCAAAGGAGCTCTATGACTTAAAGAATACTTGTAAAATATAGACCTTAAATTTCTCAAAGAGACTTTAAAACTCTAAAGTAAAATGAACTCATTTCCTTAAATTTATGAGTTTTCGGTAAATTAAAACGGTAAACGTAGAATAGTTTAAAAGATCTCGGGGTTCCTTAAAACCTTTAAAACCGAGTTCCATGGTTCCTACTTATGGAATATATCATAAAGGTCATATGACTTAAGTTATACACCCATAAAACCAATTATAAGCTCAATATAATAACCTTTAACCCAATTAATGCATTTATCAATTACCCAGAAAATTCCAGTTTCGCAGCCCCGCTTCCGGGTGCTATAACTCACTCTCCCGATATCGGTTTGACTCATACCATACATTTTTGGAAAGCTTGAAACGTCTCCTACAACTCTTATGTTGAACACTTTGTCAAAATCCAACTCCATATGGACGGAAAATGCCAAACAAAACACTGACTCCAAATTCGTATATAAAAACATACCTTTACGGTTTTGGCTCTAACTTGAGCTATACAAATCGAAAACCCGAAATTCCAAAGCTCGGTGTTTACTAACATTCTTGGCTACATTTTTACACTAGAATCTGGGCTCAAAACGAATTTTAACATCCCCTTTAAAAGTCACATTTTGGGCAGTAGGTTCTGGATCGGTTTTCACCCACATGCATGGCTTATTTTCATCCAAACTTTATACCAATAATACACCCATTGTAATCCATCCATAACCTCACTAAAATCCAGCATTTAAACCTCTAAAAATCACCATCCACACTTGTAAATTACACATGCATCAATACCAAGCTACATGCACTTAATCTTCATCACAATTTTCATAGTTTTCTTCATAATTTTCACATAAATCATCTAAACAACTCAAGAATAATTCACTATCTCTACAAAACAGAAAGTATAACTCAAAAATCTCTTCCAATCCAACATGCATGACTATAGAACATCATCCCCGTCAATAATTCACATAAACCTCAACACATTTCACATGAACTTGAACCAAAAACATAGCTTTACTCACTAAAATCAACGACAACAAATTCGTACTCTAAAATCATGAAAGGAAGTAGTAATTTAGCATAAAAACATCATGATAAAACTATAACATCAAAAGCTTCAAAATTCATAACAATGGAGGAGAGATAAACTTGAGAAATACCACTTAAAAGATGAATAAAAGAGACAAGGAGGTAGGGAAGTGAGTGCTTCAAATTGGTGCGGAAAGTCGCGGAACCCGGAAAACGCCCGTCGCTAAAACAGAGGGGGCTGGGGTGTGCGTCGGTGCTATGAGGAGAAAGAAGAGCTGAATTGATTTGATAAAATTTGAAAATGAAAAGGACCCCTTAACTCCCCAATTACTAATATATAACACCCCTTTTAAAATTAAGTTAAAACAATCAATAATAATCATTGTAGTTATCATCTAAT
The DNA here is from genome assembly GCA_029582165.1 of Portulaca oleracea. Taxonomy (NCBI): domain Eukaryota; kingdom Viridiplantae; phylum Streptophyta; class Magnoliopsida; order Caryophyllales; family Portulacaceae; genus Portulaca; species Portulaca oleracea. The sequence continues at coordinate 21,090,665 of CM055890.1, forward strand.
ACACCAATAATAATAATACTAATATTCTTACTCAAACATAAAATGAGTAAAACATATTCACTTTAAAAATTATAATAAATTTAATCGGGTTAAAAAGACGGTAAATCGGTAACCCGAAAATAAATTCGTTTCGTTGCGGAAAATTAATTTATAAATAAACCGACTTTAAAATAAAGTCATAGAACCTACAATAATTATATAATAAGGTCCAAAATATACTGTAACAAAATTCGATTAAGAATTTTGATCGGTAAATTTGCCGCTCGCCATTCCTCCGAGACCTGTCACCATTAGCTAACCACAAGGTACAAAGTATTTAATTAACAAATTATAACTAATTAAAATAGATTAACTACTGTAATACGTATGATTTAGGGCGGGGTATTACATCCTCCCCCCCTTAAAAGAAGTTTCGTCCCCGAAACTTGCTTGTATTAATCGTGAGCGAAAAACCTTAGAAAAGCTCGTTAACATAAATAAGAGAAACTAGGCAAGGAGCAGTCTCAACTATCTTGAACCTTAGCTATTACAAAAGGCACTCTTGACCCTTCTCATAAACCATCCTAGAACCACATTAAACCTTTGTGTCATATAATACCTTTCAACCTTTCACCAAACATTTTGATAAGGTACCTTGCCCTTATTTTGAGCTTCGCACCAATCCCACTTGGAATTGGATTTTATGAATCCTTATTTGAATTGATAAAGTCTCTTTTAAGACTAACTCAACATACTTCACATCTACACTACACTCATGCTCATGACATACTTTTCTAGGTCCAATCTCTTACGTTGCCCTTAACTTGCCCTTTAATTTGCTTAAATTGCCACTAAACTCCTGATTTCTGGAAAAATTAGACACTTCCCTATAAATGGACTATCCCAAATTTTTACATATCTTCATACGAAAGAAAACATATACACCATATATATACATCCACTTAGAGCTTCAAGCTCATCATCAGAACCAACCAATGCACATATCTCCCATATCAGTCCATAAAGGACATAAACCACACATAAAAATCCCAAAATTACCATATTCAAATCATACTTCCTATAAACTCCTAATCTTCCCAAATACTTCTTATAACTCCGCTCTGATACCACAACTGTAACGCCCCAACCTTAATCACAAGATTAAGACTATACTTAGAATCCCAAACCTGTGATTAGCGCAGCGGAACACCTTAGGTCGAGGCATTACCGCCGTCCCTACTCGGGACAAGGCAACAACCCAAAAGAACATCATTAAAACAAATAAACATTACATGCTATACTTCCAAAACATAATTTCATACTTAAAGATGAATCTCCAGAGCATAACCATCAAACTTTTAAACAACATTAAAGGAAACAAAGTACAACGCTTCTTCCATAAACATGGGTGCTTCAAAACACGCGACCCTCAAGTCGAAGAGTATACCTCACCCACGACTACCTTGCTTGTAACACGTGATTACCCCTGCTTGCCTTTACCTTTACCTTGGGTGCTCGGACCCCCTAAAACAAAACATTAAAAACATTGCGAAAAGTGAGTGGGGAAACACTCAGTACGTAAACCTCCAACACGTCAAACCGTTCGAAAACGGTTTTAGTGCCGGCATTTAAATTCATTTTGAAAACGGGAAAGGGGATATAAAACACTAACTTGAAATGACATGAGCATAAACATATACATGAGTAAAATAACTTGAATTCATAAAGAAAGAACCTGTCACATGAACTTAGAAGTAAATACATAAACTTAAGAGTTTTGGGTCCCCTTTAGATCGATGCAAAGCATCTCGCGCACGTACGCCCAAACCGATCTGGAGTTTGGATGGGTGATCGCTATGCGATCGGACAACGGCAGTCTAGGACACTCACGATCGAGTATCTAAAACATAAAAGGCTAGCACTTCTCGTAACTAGCTAGAACATAGAACATAGAAACCATAAAATGGGACCGCTTAAAACCATGAATAACCATAAAAGCATAGATTAGCATAAATCGTAATCATAAAGGAGCAATAATCATAAAAGCATAACTTAGCATAAACTGTAACCATTTAGCATAAACCATAAACATTTATCATAAACCGTAAACATTTAACAAAACCCGTAAACCTTTAGCCTAAACCGTAAACTTTTAACATAAACCATAAACCTTTAGCATAAACCGTAAACATTTAAAGAAACCCGTAAACCTTTAACCTAAATCGTAAACTTTTAACATAAACCATAAACCTTTAGCATAAACCGTAAACATTTAACATAAATCGTAAACATAAAACATAAATCGTAAACATAAAGCATAAATCGTAAATATAAAGCATAAATCGTAAATATAAAGCATAAATCGTAAACATAAGGGAGCGAAGAGTTGGACAATTCGCGTACCTTGAACGTGTGGACTGCTCGGGGGTGATCTCGGCCGGGGAATGGCTCGGTCGAGGCTGAACTTTGAGCTTAAAATGATAGAGTTCGGTATTAGAATAGAAGCTATGAAAAGGTGAGGGCATAGGGCCTCACAATAGAGTTTTGGAAATAAATTGTATAAAAATTTCAGGTTTTATGACAATAGTATTTTAGTCGTAATTCGGGCTATAAAATTCGGATTTCGCTATGCGAGTACTTTCGGAAAGGGAAAAATATAATCTACAAGTTTGTCAACTGGGCCAGAGGCTAAAAAGGATGAGAAGGGCTCGGAAAAAGCTCCGGACAGCAACAGTGAAATACGGAAATATACTCTTATGTGCGGTTTTGTCGTTTAGACCAAATCCATAGAACTTTGTAATTTCCTTTAAACTCAAAGGAGCTCTATGACTTAAAGAATACTTGTAAAATATAGACCTTAAATTTCTCAAAGAGACTTTAAAACTCTAAAGTAAAATGAACTCATTTCCTTAAATTTATGAGTTTCGTAAATTAAAGCAGTAAGCGTAGAATAGTTTAAAAGATCTCGGGGTTCCTTAAAACCTTTAAAACCGAGTTCCATGGTTCCTACTTATGGAATATATCATAAAGGTCATATGACTTAAGTTATACACCCATAAAACCAATTATAAGCTCAATATAATAACCTTTAACCCAATTAATGCATTTATCAATTACCCAGAAAATTCCAGTTTCGCAGCCCCGCTTCCGGGTGCTATAACTCACTCTCGATATCGGTTTGACTCATACCATACATTTTGGAAAGCTTGAAACGTCTCCTACAACTCTTATGTTGAACACTTTGTCAAAATCCAACTCCATATGGACGGAAAATGCCAAACAAAACACTGACTCCAAATTCGTATATAAAAACATACCTTTACGGTTTTGGCTCTAACTTGAGCTATACAAATCGAAAACCCGAAATTCCAAAGCTCGGTGTTTACTAACATTCTTGGCTACATTTTTACACTAGAATCTGGGCTCAAAACGAATTTTAACATCCCCTTTAAAAGTCACATTTTGGGCAGTAGGTTCTGGATCGGTTTTCACCCACATGCATGGCTTATTTTCATCAAACTTTATACCAATAATACACCCATTGTAATCCATCCATAACCTCACTAAAATCCAGCATTTAAACCTCTAAAAATCACCATCCACACTTGTAAATTACACATGCATCAATACCAAGCTACATGCACTTAATCTTCATCACAATTTTCATAGTTTTCTTCATAATTTTCACATAAATCATCTAAACAACTCAAGAATAATTCACTATCTCTACAAAACAGAAAGTATAACTCAAAATCTCTTCCAATCCAACATGCATGACTATAGAACATCATCCCCGTCAATAATTCACATAAACCTCAACACATTTCACATGAACTTGAACCAAAAACATAGCTTTACTCACTAAAATCAACGACAACAAATTCGTACTCTAAAATCATGAAAGGAAGTAGTAATTTAGCATAAAAACATCATGATAAAACTATAACATCAAAAGCTTCAAAATTCATAACAATGGAGGAGAGATAAACTTGAGAAATACCACTTAAAAGATGAATAAAAGAGACAAGGAGGTAGAGGAAGTAGGTGCTTCAAATTGGTGCGGAAAGTCGCGGAACCACGCGGAAAACGCCGGCGAAAACAGAGGGGGGGCTGGGGGTGTGCGTCGGTGCTATGAGGGAGAAAGAAGAGCTGAATTGATTTGATAAAATTTGAAAATGAAAAGGACCCCTTAACTCCCCAATTACTAATATATAACACCCCTTTTAAAATTAAGTTAAAACAATCAATAATAATCATTGTAGTTATCATCTAATACACCAATAATAATAATACTAATATTCTTACTCAAACATAAAATGAGTAAAACATATTCACTTTAAAAATTATAATAAATTTAATCGGGTTAAAAAGACGGTAAATCGGTAACCCGAAAATAAATTCGTTTCGTTGCGGAAAATTAATTTATAAATAAACCGACTTTAAAATAAAGTCATAGAACCTACAATAATTATATAATAAGGTCCAAAATATACTGTAACAAAATTCGATTAAGAATTTTGATCGGTAAAATTTGCCGCTTCGCCATTCCTCCGAGACCTGTCACCATTAGCTAACCACAAGGTACAAAGTATTTAATTAACAAATTATAACTAATTAAAATAGATTAACTCTTGTGTCATTATGATTTAGGCGAGGAGTATTACATCCTCCCCTTAAAAGAAGTTTCGTCCCGAAACTTGCTGTATTAATGTCGTGAGCGAAAAACCTTAGAAAAGCTCGTTAACATAAATAAGAGAAACTAGGCAAGGTCACGAGTCTCAACTATCTTGAACCTTAGCTATTACAAAGGCACTCTTGACCCGTCTCATAAACTATCCTAGAACCACATTAAACCTTTGTGTCATATAATACCTTTCAACCTTTCACCAAACATTTTGATAAGGTACCTTGCCCTTATTTTGAGCTTCACCAATCCCACTTGGAATTGGATTTTATGAATCCTTATTTGAATTGATAAAGTCTCTTTTAAGACTAACTCAACATACTTCACATCTACACTACACTCATGCTCATGACATACTTTTCTAGGTCAATCTCTTACGTTGCCCTTAACTTGCCCTTTAATTTGCTTAAATTGCCACTAAACTCCTGATTTCTGGAAAAATTAGTGACACTTCCCTATAAATGGACTATCCCAAATTTTTACATATCTTCATACCTGAAAGAAAACATATACACCATATATATACATCCACTTAGAGCTTCAAGCTCATCATCAGAACCAACCAATGCACATGTCTCCCATATCAGTCCATAAAGGACGCATAAACCACACATAAAAATCCCAAAATTACCATATTCAAATCATACTTCCTATAAACTCCTAATCTTCCCAAATACTTCTTATAACTCCGCTCACGATACCACAAGCTATGCCCCAACCTTAATCACAAGATTAAGACTATACTTAGAATCCCAAACCTGTGATTAGCGCAGCGGAACACCTTAGGTCGAGGCATTACCGACGTCCATACTCGGGACAAGGCAACAACCCAAAAGAACATCATTAAAACAAATAAACATTACATGCTATACTTCCAAAACATAATTTCATACTTAAAGATGAATCTCGAGCATAACCATCAAACTTTTAAACAACATTAAAGGAAACAAAGTACAACGCTTCTTCCATAAACATGGGTGCTTCAAAACCACGCGACCCTCAAGTCGCGAGGATACCTCACCCGACTACCTTGCTTGTAACACGTGATTACCCCTGCTTGCCTTTGCCTTTACCTTGGGTGCTCGGACCCCCTAAAACAAAAGATTAAAACATTGCGAAAAGTGAGTGGGGAAACACTCAGTACGTAAACCTCCAACACGTCAAACCGTTCGAAAACGGTTTTAGTGCCGACATTTAAATTCATTTTGAAAACGGGAAAGGGGATATAAAACACTAACTTGAAATGACATGAGCATAAACATATACATGAGTAAAATAACTTGAATTCATAAAGAAAGAACCTGTCACATGAACTTAGAAGTAAATACATAAACTTAAGAGTTTTGGGTCCCCTTTAGATCGATGCAAAGCATCTCGCGCGCGCACGCCCAAACCGATCTGGAGTTTGGATGGGTGTTGCTATGCGATCGGACAACGGCAGTCTAGGACACTCTGATCGAGTATCTAAAACATAAAAGGCTAGCACTTCGTAACTAGCTAGAACATAGAACATAGAAACCATAAAATGGGACGCTTAAAACCATGAATAACCATAAAAGCATAGATTAGCATAAATCGTAATCATAAAGGAGCAATAATCATAAAAGCATAACTTAGCATAAGCGTAACCATTTAGCATAAACCATAAACATTTATCATAAACCGTAAACATTTAACAAAACCGTAAACCTTTAGCCTAAACCGTAAACTTTTAACATAAACCATAAACCTTTAGCATAAGCGTAAACATTTAAAGAAACCCGTAAACCTTTAACCTAAATCGTAAACTTTTAACATAAACCATAAACCTTTAGCATAAACCGTAAACATTTAACATAAATCGTAAACATAAAACATAAATCGTAAACATAAAGCATAAATCGTAAATATAAAGCATAAATCGTAAATATAAAGCATAAATCGTAAACATAAGGGAGCGAAGAGTTGGACAATTCGCGTACCTTGAACGTGTGGACTGCTCGGGGGTGATCTCGGCCGGGGAATGGCTCGGGTCGAGGCTGAACTTTGAGCTTAAAATGATAGAGTTCGGTATTAGAATAGAAGCTATGAAAAGGTGAGGGCATAGGGCCTCACAATAGAGTTTTGGAAATAAATTGTATAAAAATTTCAGGTTTTTATGACAATAGTATTTTGGTCGTAATTCGGGCTATAAAATTCGGATTTCGCTATCACAGTACTTTCGGAAAGGGAAAAATATAATCTACAAGTTTGTCAACTGGGCCAGAGTCTAAAACGGATGAGAAGGGCTCTGAAAATGCTCCGGACAGCAACAGTGAAATACGGAAATATACTCTTATGTGCGGTTTTGTCGTTTAGACCAAATCCATAGAACTTTGTAATTTCCTTTAAACTCAAAGGAGCTCTATGACTTAAAGAATACTTGTAAAATATAGACCTTAAATTTCTCAAAGAGACTTTAAAACTCTAAAGTAAAATGAACTCATTTCCTTAAATTTATGAGTTTTGGTAAATTAAAGCAGTAAGCGTAGAATAGTTTAAAAGATCTCGGGGTTCCTTAAAACCTTTAAAACCGAGTTCCATGGTTCCTACTTATGGAATATATCATAAAGGTCATATGACTTAAGTTATACACCCATAAAACCAATTATAAGCTCAATATAATAACCTTTAACCCAATTAATGCATTTATCAATTACCCAGAAAATTCCAGTTTCGCAGCCCCGCTTCCGGGTGCTATAACTCACTCTCCCGATATCGGTTTGACTCATACCATACATTTTTGGAAAGCTTGAAACGTCTCCTACAACTCTTATGTTGAACACTTTGTCAAAATCCAACTCCATATGGACGGAAAATGCCAAACAAAACACTGACTCCAAATTCGTATATAAAAACATACCTTTACGGTTTTGGCTCTAACTTGAGCTATACAAATCGAAAACCGAAATTCCAAAGCTCGGTGTTTACTAACATTCTTGGCTACATTTTTACACTAGAATCTGGGCTCAAAACGAATTTTAACATCCCTTTAAAAGTCACATTTTGGGCAGTAGGTTCTGGATCGGTTTTCACCCACATGCATGGCTTATTTTCATCCAAACTTTATACCAATAATACACCCATTGTAATCCATCCATAACCTCACTAAAATCCAGCATTTAAACCTCTAAAAATCACCATCCACACTTGTAAATTACACATGCATCAATACCAAGCTACATGCACTTAATCTTCATCACAATTTTCATAGTTTTCTTCATAATTTTCACATAAATCATCTAAACAACTCAAGAATAATTCACTATCTCTACAAAACAGAAAGTATAACTCAAAAATCTCTTCCAATCCAACATGCATGACTATAGAACATCATCCCCGTCAATAATTCACATAAACCTCAACACATTTCACATGAACTTGAACCAAAAACATAGCTTTACTCACTAAAATCAACGACAACAAATTCGTACTCTAAAATCATGAAAGGAAGTAGTAATTTAGCATAAAAACATCATGATAAAACTATAACATCAAAAGCTTCAAAATTCATAACAATGGAGGAGAGATAAACTTGAGAAATACCACTTAAAAGATGAATAAAGAGACAAGGAGGTAGAGGAAGTGAGTGCTTCAAATTGGTGCGGAAAGTCGCGGAACCCGCGGAAGCGCCGTCGCCGCGAAACAGAGGGGCTGGGGTGTGCGTCGGTGCTATGAGGAGAAAGAAGAGCTGAATTGATTTGATAAAATTTGAAAATGAAAAGGACCCTTAACTCCCCAATTACTAATATATAACACCCCTTTTTAAATTAAGTTAAAACAATCAATAATAATCATTGTTGTTATCATCTAATACACAAATAATTATAATACTAATATTCTTACTCAAACATAAAATGAGTAAAACATATTCACTTTAAAAATTATAATAAATTTAATCGGGTTAAAAAGGCGGTAAATCGGTAACCCGAAAATAAATTCGTTTCGTTGCGGAAAATTAATTTATAAATAAACCGACTTTAAAATAAAGTCATAGAACCTACAATAATTATATAATAAGGTCCAAAATATACTGTAACAAAATTCGATTAAGAATTTTGATCGGTAAAATTTGCCGCTTCGCCATTCCTCGAGACACATCACCATTAGCTAACCACAAGGTACAAAGTATTTAATTAACAAATTATAACTAATTAAAATAGATTAACTACTGTAATACGTATGATTTAGGGCGGTATTACATCCTCCCCCTTAAAGAAGTTTCGTCCCGAAACTTGCTGTTGTATTAATCGTGAGAAAAACCTTAGAAAAGCTCGTTAACATAAATAAGAGAAACTAGGCAAGGTCGAGTCTCAACTATCTTGAACCTTAGCTATTACAAAAGGCACTCTTGACCCTTCTCATAAACCATCCTAGAACCACATTAAACCTTTGTGTCATATAATACCTTTCAACCTTTCACCAAACATTTTGATAAGGTACCTTGCCCTTATTTTGAGCTTCACCAATCCCACTTGGAATTGGATTTTATGAATCCTTATTTGAATTGATAAAGTCTCTTTTAAGACTAACTCAACATACTTCACATCTACACTACACTCATGCTCATGACATACTTTTCTAGGTCAATCTCTTACGTTGCCCTTAACTTGCCCTTTAATTTGCTTAAATTGCCACTAAACTCCACGATTTCTGGAAAAATTCGTGACACTTCCCTATAAACTGGACTATCCCAAATTTTTACATATCTTCATACCTGAAAGAAAACATATACACCATATATATACATCCACTTAGAGCTTCAAGCTCATCATCAGAACCAACCAATGCACATATCTCATATCAGTCCATAAAGGCGCATAAACCACAAATAAAACTCCCAAAATTACAATAATCAAATCATTCTTCCTATAAACTCCGCATCTTCCCAAATAATTATTATAACTCCGCTCTGATACCACAAGCTATGCGCCCCAACCTTAATCACAAGATTAAGACTATACTTAGAATCCCAAACCTGTGATTAGCGCGTGAACACATAGGTCGAGGCATTACGCCGTCCCTACTCGGACAAGGCAACAACAAAAGAACATCATTAAAACAAATAAACATTACATGCTATACTTCCAAAACATAATTTCATACTTAAAGATGAATCTCGAGCATAACCATCAAACTTTTAAACAACATTAAAGGAAACAAAGTACAACGCTTCTTCCATAAACATGGGTGCTTCAAAACGCGACCCTCAAGTCGGCGAGGATACCTCACCCACGACTACCTTGCTTGTAACACGTGATTACCCACTTGCCTTTACCTTTACCTTGGGTGCTCGGACCCCTAAAACAAAACATTAAAAACATTGCGAAAAGTGAGTGGGAAACACTCGATCGTAAACCTCAACACGTCAAACCGTTCGAAATCGGTTTTAGTGCCGACATTTAAATTCATTTTGAAAACGGGAAAGGGGATATAAAACACTAACTTGAAATGACATGAGCATAAACATATACATGAGTAAAATAACTTGAATTCATAAAGAAAGAACCTGTCACATGAACTTAGAAGTAAATACATAAACTTAAGAGTTTTGGGTCCCCTTTAGATCGATGCAAAGCATCTCGCGCACGTACGCCCAAACCGATCTGGAGTTTGGATGGGTGGTGCTATGCGATCGGACAACGGCAGTCTAGGACACTCTGATCAGGAGTATCTAAAACATAAAAGGCTAGCACTTCTCGTAACTAGCTAGAACATAGAACATAGAAACCATAAAATGGGACCGCTTAAAACCATGAATAACCATAAAAGCATAGATTAGCATAAATCGTAATCATAAAGGAGCAATAATCATAAAAGCATAACTTAGCATAAACTGTAACCATTTAGCATAAACCATAAACATTTATCATAAACCGTAAACATTTAACAAAACCCGTAAACCTTTAGCCTAAACCGTAAACTTTTAACATAAACCATAAACCTTTAGCATAAACCGTAAACATTTAAAGAAACCCGTAAACCTTTAACCTAAATCGTAAACTTTTAACATAAACCATAAACCTTTAGCATAAACCGTAAACATTTAACATAAATCGTAAACATAAAACATAAATCGTAAACATAAAGCATAAATCGTAAATATAAAGCATAAATCGTAAATATAAAGCATAAATCGTAAACATAAGGGAGCGAAGAGTTGGACAATTCGCGTACCTTGAACGTGTGGACTGCTCGGGGGTGATCTCGGCCGGGGAATGGCTCGGGTCGAGGCTGAACTTTGAGCTTAAAATGATAGAGTTCGGTATTAGAATAGAAGCTATGAAAAGGTGAGGGCATAGGGCCTCACAATAGAGTTTTGGAAATAAATTGTATAAAAATTTCAGGTTTTTATGACAATAGTATTTTAATTAAGTAATTCGGGCTATAAAATTCGGATTTCGCTATGCGAGTACTTTTCGGAAAGGGAAAAATATAATCTACAAGTTTGTCAACTGGGCCAGAGGCTAAAAAGGATGAGAAGGGCTCGGAAAAAGCTCCGGACAGCAACAGTGAAATACGGAAATATACTCTTATGTGCGGTTTTGTCGTTTAGACCAAATCCATAGAACTTTGTAATTTCCTTTAAACTCAAAGGAGCTCTATGACTTAAAGAATACTTGTAAAATATAGACCTTAAATTTCTCAAAGAGACTTTAAAACTCTAAAGTAAAATGAACTCATTTCCTTAAATTTATGAGTTTTGGTAAATTAAAGCAGTAAGCGTAGAATAGTTTAAAAATCTCGGGTTCCTTAAAACCTTTAAAACCGAGTTCCATGGTTCCTACTTATGGAATATATCATAAAGGTCATATGACTTAAGTTATACACCCATAAAACCAATTATAAGCTCAATATAATAACCTTTAACCCAATTAATGCATTTATCAATTACCCAGAAAATTCCAGTTTCGCAGCCCCGCTTCCGGGTGCTATAACTCACTCTCGATATCGGTTTGACTCATACCATACATTTTGGAAAGCTTGAAACGTCTCCTACAACTCTTATGTTGAACACTTTGTCAAAATCCAACTCCATATGGACGGAAAATGCCAAACAAAACACTGACTCCAAATTCGTATATAAAAACATACCTTTACGGTTTTGGCTCTAACTTGAGCTATACAAATCGAAAACCCGAAATTCCAAAGCTCGGTGTTTACTAACATTCTTGGCTACATTTTACACTAGAATCTGGGCTCAAAACGAATTTTAACATCCCTTTAAAAGTCACATTTTGGGCAGTAGGTTCTGGATCGGTTTTCACCCACATGCATGGCTTATTTTCATCCAAACTTTATACCAATAATACACCCATTGTAATCCATCCATAACCTCACTAAAATCCAGCATTTAAACCTCTAAAAATCACCATCCACACTTGTAAATTACACATGCATCAATACCAAGCTACATGCACTTAATCTTCATCACAATTTTCATAGTTTTCTTCATAATTTTCACATAAATCATCTAAACAACTCAAGAATAATTCACTATCTCTACAAAACAGAAAGTATAACTCAAAAATCTCTTCCAATCCAACATGCATGACTATAGAACATCATCCCCGTCAATAATTCACATAAACCTCAACACATTTCACATGAACTTGAACCAAAAACATAGCTTTACTCACTAAAATCAACGACAACAAATTCGTACTCTAAAATCATGAAAGGAAGTAGTAATTTAGCATAAAAACATCATGATAAAACTATAACATCAAAAGCTTCAAAATTCATAACAATGGAGGAGAGATAAACTTGAGAAATACCACTTAAAAAGATGAATAAAGAGACAAGGAGGTAGAGGGAAGTGAGTGCTTCAAATTGGTGCCGGAAAGTCGCCGGAACCAAAGCGCCGTCGCGAAAACAGAGGGCTGGGGTGTGCGTCGGTGCTATGAGGAGAAAGAAGAGCTGAATTGATTTGATAAAATTTGAAAATGAAAAGGACCCTTAACTCCCCAATTACTAATATATAACACCCCTTTTAAAATTAAGTTAAAACAATCAATAATAATCATTGTAGTTATCATCTAATACACCAATAATAATAATACTAATATTCTTACTCAAACATAAAATGAGTAAAACATATTCACTTTAAAAATTATAATAAATTTAATCGGGTTAAAAAGGCGGTAAATCGGTAACGAAAATAAATTCGTTACGTTGCGGAAAATTAATTTATAAATAAACCGACATTAAAATAAAGTCATAGAACCTACAATAATTATATAATAAGGTCCAAAATATACTGTAACAAAATTCGATTAAGAATTTTGATCGGTAAATTTGCTCGCCATTCCTCAGAGACTGTCATCACCATTAGCTAACCACAAGGTACAAAGTATTTAATTAACAAATTATAACTAATTAAAATAGATTAACTACTGTAATACGTATGATTTAGGTGGGTATTACATCCTCCCCCTTAAAAGAAGTTTCGTCCCGAAACTTGCTGTTGTAATGTCGTGAGCGAAAAACCTTAGAAAAGCTCGTTAACATAAATAAGAGAAACTAGGCAAGGTCACGAGTCTCAACTATCTTGAACCTTAGCTATTACAAAGGCACTCTTGACCCTTCTCATAAACCATCCTAGAACCACATTAAACCTTTGTGTCATATAATACCTTTCAACCTTTCACCAAACATTTTGATAAGGTACCTTGCCCTTATTTTGAGCTTCGCACCAATCCCACTTGGAATTGGATTTTATGAATCCTTATTTGAATTGATAAAGTCTCTTTTAAGACTAACTCAACATACTTCACATCTACACTACACTCATGCTCATGACATACTTTTCTAGGTCAATCTCTTACGTTGCCCTTAACTTGCCCTTTAATTTGCTTAAATTGCCACTAAACTCCACGATTTCTGGAAAAATTAGTGACACTTCCCCTATAAACTTGACTATCCCAAATTTTTACATATCTTCATACCTTAAAGAAAACATATACACCATATATATACATCCACTTAGAGCTTCAAGCTCATCATCAGAACCAACCAATGCACATATCTCCCATATCAGTCCATAAAGGCCGCATAAACCACACATAAAAATCCCAAAATTACCATATTCAAATCATACTTCCTATAAACTCCTAATCTTCCCAAATACTTCTTATAACTCCGCTCTGATACCACAATTGTAACGCCCCAACCTTAATCACAAGATTAAGACTATACTTAGAATCCCAAACTGTGATTAGCGCGTGAACACATAGGTCGAGGCATTACCGCCGTCCCTACTCGGGACAAGGCAACAACCCAAAGAACATCATTAAAACAAATAAACATTACATGCTATACTTCCAAAACATAATTTCATACTTAAAGATGAATCTCGAGCATAACCATCAAACTTTTAAACAACATTAAAGGAAACAAAGTACAACGCTTCTTCCATAAACATGGGTGCTTCAAAACACGCGACCCTCAAGTCGCGAGGATACCTCACCCACGACTACCTTGCTTGTAACACGTGATTACCCCTGCTTGCCTTTACCTTTACCTTGGGTGCTCGGACCCCCTAAAACAAAACATTAAAAACATTGCGAAAAGTGAGTGGGGAAACACTCAGTACGTAAACCTCCAACACGTCAAACCGTTCGAAAACGGTTTTAGTGCCGGCATTTAAATTCATTTTGAAAACGGGAAAGGGGATATAAAACACTAACTTGAAATGACATGAGCATAAACATATACATGAGTAAAATAACTTGAATTCATAAAGAAAGAACCTGTCACATGAACTTAGAAGTAAATACATAAACTTAAGAGTTTTGGGTCCCCTTTAGATCGATGCAAAGCATCTCGCGCACGTACGCCCAAACCGATCTGGAGTTTGGATGGGTGACTGCTATGCAGTCAGACACTGGCCAGGTCTAGGACACTCTGATCAGGAGTATCTAAAACATAAAAGGTTAGCACTTCGTAACTAGCTAGAACATAGAACATAGAAACCATAAAATGGGACCGCTTAAAACCATGAATAACCATAAAAGCATAGATTAGCATAAATCGTAATCATAAAGGAGCAATAATCATAAAAGCATAACTTAGCATAAACTGTAACCATTTAGCATAAACCATAAACATTTATCATAAACCGTAAACATTTAACAAAACCTGTAAACCTTTAGCCTAAACCGTAAACTTTTAACATAAACCATAAACCTTTAGCATAAACCGTAAACATTTAAAGAAACCCGTAAACCTTTAACCTAAATCGTAAACTTTTAACATAAACCATAAACCTTTAGCATAAACCGTAAACATTTAACATAAATCGTAAACATAAAACATAAATCGTAAACATAAAGCATAAATCGTAAATATAAAGCATAAATCGTAAATATAAAGCATAAATCGTAAACATAAGGGAGCGAAGAGTTGGACAATTCGCGTACCTTGAACGTGTGGACTGCTCGGGGGTGATCTCGGCCGGGGAATGGCTCGGGTCGAGGCTGAACTTTGAGCTTAAAATGATAGAGTTCGGTATTAGAATAGAAGCTATGAAAAGGTGAGGGCATAGGGCCTCACAATAGAGTTTTGGAAATAAATTGTATAAAAATTTCAGGTTTTTATGACAATAGTATTTTGGTCGTAATTCGAGCTATAAAATTCGGATTTCGCTATGAGAGTACTTTTCGGAAAGGGAAAAATATAATCTACAAGTTTGTCAACTGGGCCAGAGGCTAAAAAGGATGAGAAGGGCTCGGAAAAAGCTCCGGACAGCAACAGTGAAATACGGAAATATACTCTTATGTGCGGTTTTGTCGTTTAGACCAAATCCATAGAACTTTGTAATTTCCTTTAAACTCAAAGGAGCTCTATGACTTAAAGAATACTTGTAAAATATAGACCTTAAATTTCTCAAAGAGACTTTAAAACTCTAAAGTAAAATGAACTCATTTCCTTAAATTTATGAGTTTTCGGTAAATTAAAACGGTAAACGTAGAATAGTTTAAAAAATCTCGGGGTTCCTTAAAACCTTTAAAACCGAGTTCCATGGTTCCTACTTATGGAATATATCATAAAGGTCATATGACTTAAGTTATACACCCATAAAACCAATTATAAGCTCAATATAATAACCTTTAACCCAATTAATGCATTTATCAATTACCCAGAAAATTCCAGTTTCGCAGCCCCGCTTCCGGGTGCTATAACTCACTCTCCCGATATCGGTTTGACTCATACCATACATTTTTGGAAAGCTTGAAACGTCTCCTACAACTCTTATGTTGAACACTTTGTTAAAATCCAACTCCATATGGACGGAAAATGCCAAACAAAACACTGACTCCAAATTCGTATATAAAAACATACCTTTACGGTTTTGGCTCTAACTTGAGCTATACAAATCGAAAACCCGAAATTCCAAAGCTCGGTGTTTACTAACATTCTTGGCTACATTTTACACTAGAATCTGGGCTCAAAACGAATTTTAACATCCCCTTTAAAAGTCACATTTTGGGCAGTAGGTTCTGGATCGGTTTTCACCCACATGCATGGCTTATTTTCATCCAAACTTTATACCAATAATACACCCATTGTAATCCATCCATAACCTCACTAAAATCCAGCATTTAAACCTCTAAAAATCACCATCCACACTTGTAAATTACATGCATCAATACCAAGCTACATGCACTTAATCTTCATCACAATTTTCATAGTTTTCTTCATAATTTTCACATAAATCATCTAAACAACTCAAGAATAATTCACTATCTCTACAAAACAGAAAGTATAACTCAAAAATCTCTTCCAATCCAACATGCATGACTATAGAACATCATCCCCGTCAATAATTCACATAAACCTCAACACATTTCACATGAACTTGAACCAAAAACATAGCTTTACTCACTAAAATCAACGACAACAAATTCGTACTCTAAAATCATGAAAGGAAGTAGTAATTTAGCATAAAAACATCATGATAAAACTATAACATCAAAAGCTTCAAAATTCATAACAATGGAGGAGAGATAAACTTGAGAAATACCACTTAAAAGATGAATAAAAGAGACAAGGAGGTAGAGGAAGTGAGTGCTTCAAATTGGTGCGGAAAGTCGCGGAACCCGCGGAAAACGCTTGGCGAAAACAGAGGGGGCTGGGGTGTGCGTCGGTGCTATGAGGAGAAAGAAGAGCTGAATTGATTTGATAAAATTTGAAAATGAAAAGGACCCTTAACTCCCAATTACTAATATATAACACCTTTTAAAATTAAGTTAAAACAATCAATAATAATCATTGTAGTTATCATCTAATACACCAATAATAATAATACTAATATTCTTACTCAAACATAAAATGAGTAAAACATATTCACTTTAAAAATTATAATAAATTTAATCGGGTTAAAAAGACGGTAAATCGGTAACCCGAAAATAAATTCGTTTCGTTGCGGAAAATTAATTTATAAATAAACCGACTTTAAAATAAAGTCATAGAACCTACAATAATTATATAATAAGGTCCAAAATATACTGTAACAAAATTCGATTAAGAATTTTGATCGGTAAAATTTGCCGCTTCGCCATTCCTCCGAGACCTGTCACCATTAGCTAACCACAAGGTACAAAGTATTTAATTAACAAATTATAACTAATTAAAATAGATTAACTACTGTAATACGTATGATTTAGGGCGGGGTATTACATCCTCCCCCCTTAAAAGAAGTTTCGTCCCCGAAACTTGCTGTTGTATTAATCGTGAACGAAAAACCTTAGAAAAGCTCGTTAACATAAATAAGAGAAACTAGGCAAGGTGCGAGTCTCAACTATCTTGAACCTTAGCTATTACAAAAGGCACTCTTGACCCTTCTCATAAACCATCCTAGAACCACATTAAACCTTTGTGTCATATAATACCTTTCAACCTTTCACCAAACATTTTGATAAGGTACCTTGCCCTTATTTTGAGCTTCGCACCAATCCCACTTGGAATTGGATTTTATGAATCCTTATTTGAATTGATAAAGTCTCTTTTAAGACTAACTCAACATACTTCACATCTACACTACACTCATGCTCATGACATACTTTTCTAGGTCCAATCTCTTACGTTGCCCTTAACTTGCCCTTTAATTTGCTTAAATTGCCACTAAACTCCCTGATTTCCTGGAAAAATTCGGCAGCACTTCCCCTATAAACTGGACTATCCCAAATTTTTACATATCTTCATACCTGAAAGAAAACATATACACCATATATATACATCCACTTAGAGCTTCAAGCTCATCATCAGAACCAACCAATGCACATATCTCCCATATCAGTCCATAAAGGACGCATAAACCACACATAAAAATCCCAAAATTACCATATTCAAATCATACTTCCTATAAACTCCTAATCTTCCCAAATACTTCTTATAACTCCGCTCTGATACCACAACTGTAACGCCCCAACCTTAATCACAAGATTAAGACTATACTTAGAATCCCAAACCTGTGATTAGCGCAGCGGAACACCTTAGGTCGAGGCATTACCGCCGTCCCTACTCGGGACAAGGCAACAACCCAAAAGAACATCATTAAAACAAATAAACATTACATGCTATACTTCCAAAACATAATTTCATACTTAAAGATGAATCTCCAGAGCATAACCATCAAACTTTTAAACAACATTAAAGGAAACAAAGTACAACGCTTCTTCCATAAACATGGGTGCTTCAAAACACGCGACCCTCAAGTCGACGAGGATACCTCACCCACGACTACCTTGCTTGTAACACGTGATTACCCCTGCTTGCCTTTACCTTTACCTTGGGTGCTCGGACCCCCTAAAACAAAACATTAAAAACATTGCGAAAAGTGAGTGGGGAAACACTCAGTACGTAAACCTCCAACACGTCAAACCGTTCGAAAACGGTTTTAGTGCCGGCATTTAAATTCATTTTGAAAACGGGAAAGGGGATATAAAACACTAACTTGAAATGACATGAGCATAAACATATACATGAGTAAAATAACTTGAATTCATAAAGAAAGAACCTGTCACATGAACTTAGAAGTAAATACATAAACTTAAGAGTTTTGGGTCCCCTTTAGATCGATGCAAAGCATCTCGCGCACGTACGCCCAAACCGATCTGGAGTTTGGATGGGTGACTGCTATGCAGTCAGACACTGGCCAGGTCTAGGACACTCTGATCAGGAGTATCTAAAACATAAAAGGTTAGCACTTCTCGTAACTAGCTAGAACATAGAACATAGAAACCATAAAATGGGACCGCTTAAAACCATGAATAACCATAAAAGCATAGATTAGCATAAATCGTAATCATAAAGGAGCAATAATCATAAAAGCATAACTTAGCATAAACTGTAACCATTTAGCATAAACCATAAACATTTATCATAAACCGTAAACATTTAACAAAACCCGTAAACCTTTAGCCTAAACCGTAAACTTTTAACATAAACCATAAACCTTTAGCATAAACCGTAAACATTTAAAGAAACCCGTAAACCTTTAACCTAAATCGTAAACTTTTAACATAAACCATAAACCTTTAGCATAAACCGTAAACATTTAACATAAATCGTAAACATAAAACATAAATCGTAAACATAAAGCATAAATCGTAAATATAAAGCATAAATCGTAAATATAAAGCATAAATCGTAAACATAAGGGAGGCGAAGAGTTGGACAATTCGCGTACCTTGAACGTGTGGACTGCTCGGGGGTGATCTCGGCCGGGGAATGGCTCGGGTCGAGGCTGAACTTTGAGCTTAAAATGATAGAGTTCGGTATTAGAATAGAAGCTATGAAAAGGTGAGGGCATAGGGCCTCACAATAGAGTTTTGGAAATAAATTGTATAAAAATTTCAGGTTTTTATGACAATAGTATTTTGGTCGTAATTCGGGCTATAAAATTCGGATTTCGCTATGCGAGTACTTTTCGGAAAGGGAAAAATATAATCTACAAGTTTGTCAACTGGGCCAGAGGCTAAAAAGGATGAGAAGGGCTCGGAAAAAGCTCCGGACAGCAACAGTGAAATACGGAAATATACTCTTATGTGCGGTTTTGTCGTTTAGACCAAATCCATAGAACTTTGTAATTTCCTTTAAACTCAAAGGAGCTCTATGACTTAAAGAATACTTGTAAAATATAGACCTTAAATTTCTCAAAGAGACTTTAAAACTCTAAAGTAAAATGAACTCATTTCCTTAAATTTATGAGTTTTGGTAAATTAAAGCAGTAAACGTAGAATATTTTAAAAGATCTCGGGGTTCCTTAAAACCTTTAAAACCGAGTTCCATGGTTCCTACTTATGGAATATATCATAAAGGTCATATGACTTAAGTTATACACCCATAAAACCAATTATAAGCTCAATATAATAACCTTTAACCCAATTAATGCATTTATCAATTACCCAGAAAATTCCAGTTTCGCAGCCCCGCTTCCGGGTGCTATAACTCACTCTCCCGATATCGGTTTGACTCATACCATACATTTTTGGAAAGCTTGAAACGTCTCCTACAACTCTTATGTTGAACACTTTGTCAAAATCCAACTCCATATGGACGGAAAATGCCAAACAAAACACTGACTCCAAATTCGTATATAAAAACATACCTTTACGGTTTTGGCTCTAACTTGAGCTATACAAATCGAAAACCCGAAATTCCAAAGCTCGGTGTTTACTAACATTCTTGGCTACATTTTTACACTAGAATCTGGGCTCAAAACGAATTTTAACATCCCCTTTAAAAGTCACATTTTGGGCAGTAGGTTCTGGATCGGTTTTCACCCACATGCATGGCTTATTTTCATCCAAACTTTATACCAATAATACACCCATTGTAATCCATCCATAACCTCACTAAAATCCAGCATTTAAACCTCTAAAAATCACCATCCACACTTGTAAATTACACATGCATCAATACCAAGCTACATGCACTTAATCTTCATCACAATTTTCATAGTTTTCTTCATAATTTTCACATAAATCATCTAAACAACTCAAGAATAATTCACTATCTCTACAAAACAGAAAGTATAACTCAAAAATCTCTTCCAATCCAACATGCATGACTATAGAACATCATCCCCGTCAATAATTCACATAAACCTCAACACATTTCACATGAACTTGAACCAAAAACATAGCTTTACTCACTAAAATCAACGACAACAAATTCGTACTCTAAAATCATGAAAGGAAGTAGTAATTTAGCATAAAAACATCATGATAAAACTATAACATCAAAAGCTTCAAAATTCATAACAATGGAGGAGAGATAAACTTGAGAAATACCACTTAAAAGATGAATAAAAGAGACAAGGAGGTAGAGGAAGTGAGTGCTTCAAATTGGTGCGGAAAGTCGCCGAACCCGCTGAAAACGCCGTCGCCGGAAACAGAGGGGGCTGGGGGTGTGCGTCGGTGCTATGAGGGAGAAAGAAGAGCTGAATTGATTTGATAAAATTTGAAAATGAAAAGGACCCTTAACTCCCAATTACTAATATATAACACCCCTTTTAAAATTAAGTTAAAACAATCAATAATAATCATTGTAGTTATCATCTAATACACCAATAATAATAATACTAATATTCTTACTCAAACATAAAATGAGTAAAACATATTCACTTTAAAAATTATAATAAATTTAATCGGGTTAAAAAGACGGTAAATCGGTAACCTGAAAATAAATTCGTTTCGTTGCGGAAAATTAATTTATAAATAAACCGACTTTAAAATAAAGTCATAGAACCTACAATAATTATATAATAAGGTCCAAAATATACTGTAACAAAATTCGATTAAGAATTTTGATCGGTAAAATTTGCCGCTTCGCCATTCCTCCGAGACCTGTCACCATTAGCTAACCACAAGGTACAAAGTATTTAATTAACAAATTATAACTAATTAAAATAGATTAACTCTAATGTCGTATGATTTAGGGCGGTATTACATCCTCCCCCTTAAAAGAAGTTTCGTCCCGAAACTTGTCATTGTATTAATCGTGAACGAAAAACCTTAGAAAAGCTCGTTAACATAAATAAGAGAAACTAGGCAAGGTGCGAGTCTCAACTATCTTGAACCTTAGCTATTACAAAAGGCACTCTTGACCCTTCTCATAAACCATCCTAGAACCACATTAAACCTTTGTGTCATATAATACCTTTCAACCTTTCACCAAACATTTTGATAAGGTACCTTGCCCTTATTTTTAGCTTCGCACCAATCCCACTTGGAATTGGATTTTATGAATCCTTATTTGAATTGATAAAGTCTCTTTTAAGACTAACTCAACATACTTCACATCTACACTACACTCATGCTCATGACATACTTTTCTAGGTCCAATCTCTTACGTTGCCCTTAACTTGCCCTTTAATTTGCTTAAATTGCCACTAAACTCCCTGATTTCCTGGAAAAATTCGGCAGCACTTCCCCTATAAACTGGACTATCCCAAATTTTTACATATCTTCATACCTGAAAGAAAACATATACACCATATATATACATCCACTTAGAGCTTCAAGCTCATCATCAGAACCAACCAATGCACATATCTCCCATATCAGTCCATAAAGGACGCATAAACCACACATAAAAATCCCAAAATTACCATATTCAAATCATACTTCCTATAAACTCCTAATCTTCCCAAATACTTCTTATAACTCCGCTCTGATACCACAACTGTAACGCCCCAACCTTAATCACAAGATTAAGACTATACTTAGAATCCCAAACCTGTGATTAGCGCAGCGGAACACCTTAGGTCGAGGCATTACCGCCGTCCCTACTCGGGACAAGGAAACAACCCAAAAGAACATCATTAAAACAAATAAACATTACATGCTATACTTCCAAAACATAATTTCATACTTAAAGATGAATCTCCAGAGCATAACCATCAAACTTTTAAACAACATTAAAGGAAACAAAGTACAACGCTTCTTCCATAAACATGGGTGCTTCAAAACACGCGACCCTCAAGTCGACGAGGATACCTCACCCACGACTACCTTGCTTGTAACACGTGATTACCCCTACTTGCCTTTACCTTTACCTTGGGTGCTCGGACCCCCTAAAACAAAACATTAAAAACATTGCGAAAAGTGAGTGGGGAAACACTCAGTACGTAAACCTCCAACACGTCAAACCGTTCGAAAACGGTTTTAGTGCCGGCATTTAAATTCATTTTGAAAACGGGAAAGGGGATATAAAACACTAACTTGAAATGACATGAGCATAAACATATACATGAGTAAAATAACTTGAATTCATAAAGAAAGAACCTGTCACATGAACTTAGAAGTAAATACATAAACTTAAGAGTTTTGGGTCCCCTTTAGATCGATGCAAAGCATCTCGCGCACGTACGCCCAAACCGATCTGGAGTTTGGATGGGTGACTGCTATGCAGTCAGACACTGGCCAGGTCTAGGACACTCTGATCAGGAGTATCTAAAACATAAAAGGCTAGCACTTCTCGTAACTAGCTAGAACATAGAACATAGAAACCATAAAATGGGACCGCTTAAAACCATGAATAACCATAAAAGCATAGATTAGCATAAATCGTAATCATAAAGGAGCAATAATCATAAAAGCATAACTTAGCATAAACTGTAACCATTTAGCATAAACCATAAACATTTATCATAAACCGTAAACATTTAACAAAACCCGTAAACCTTTAACCTAAACCGTAAACTTTTAACATAAACCATAAACCTTTAGCATAAACCGTAAACATTTAACAAAACCCGTAAACCTTTAACCTAAATCGTAAACTTTTAACATAAACCATAAACCTTTAGCATAAACCGTAAACATTTAACATAAATCGTAAACATAAAACATAAATCGTAAACATAAAGCATAAATCGTAAATATAAAGCATAAATCGTAAATATAAAGCATAAATCGTAAACATAAGGGAGCGAAGAGTTGGACAATTCGCGTACCTTGAACGTGTGGACTGCTCGGGGGTGATCTCGGCCGGGGAATGGCTCGGGTCGAGGCTGAACTTTGAGCTTAAAATGATAGAGTTCGGTATTAGAATAGAAGCTATGAAAAGGTGAAGGCATAGGGCCTCACAATAGAGTTTTGGAAATAAATTGTATAAAAATTTCAGGTTTTTATGACAATAGTATTTTGGTCGTAATTCGGGCTATAAAATTCGGATTTCGCTATGCGAGTACTTTTCGGAAAGGGAAAAATATAATCTACAAGTTTGTCAACTGGGCCAGAGGCTAAAAAGGATGAGAAGGGCTCGGAAAAAGCTCCGGACAGCAACAGTGAAATACGGAAATATACTCTTATGTGCGGTTTTGTCGTTTAGACCAAATCCATAGAACTTTGTAATTTCCTTTAAACTCAAAGGAGCTCTATGACTTAAAGAATACTTGTAAAATATAGACCTTAAATTTCTCAAAGAGACTTTAAAACTCTAAAGTAAAATGAACTCATTTCCTTAAATTTATGAGTTTTGGTAAATTAAAGCAGTAAACGAGAATAGTTTAAAAGATCTCGGGGTTCCTTAAAACCTTTAAAACCGAGTTCCATGGTTCCTACTTATGGAATATATCATAAAGGTCATATGACTTAAGTTATACACCCATAAAACCAATTATAAGCTCAATATAATAACCTTTAACCCAATTAATGCATTTATCAATTACCCAGAAAATTCCAGTTTCGCAGCCCCGCTTCCGGGTGCTATAACTCACTCTCCCGATATCGGTTTGACTCATACCATACATTTTTGGAAAGCTTGAAACGTCTCCTACAACTCTTATGTTGAACACTTTCTCAAAATCCAACTCCATATGGAAGGAAAATGCCCAACAAAACACTGACTCCAAATTCGTATATAAAAACATACCTTTACGGTTTTGGCTCTAACTTGAGCTATACAAATCGAAAACCCGAAATTCCAAAGCTCGGTGTTTACTAACATTCTTGGCTACATTTTTACACTAGAATCTGGGCTCAAAACGAATTTTAACATCCCCTTTAAAAGTCACATTTTGGGCAGTAGGTTCTGGATCGGTTTTCACCCACATGCATGGCTTATTTTCATCCAAACTTTATACCAATAATACACCCATTGTAATCCATCCATAACCTCACTAAAATCCAGCATTTAAACCTCTAAAAATCACCATCCACACTTGTAAATTACACATGCATCAATACCAAGCTACATGCACTTAATCTTCATCACAATTTTCATAGTTTTCTTCATAATTTTCACATAAATCATCTAAACAACTCAAGAATAATTCACTATCTCTACAAAACAGAAAGTATAACTCAAAAATCTCTTCCAATCCAACATGCATGACTATAGAACATCATCCCCGTCAATAATTCACATAAACCTCAACACATTTCACATGAACTTGAACCAAAAACATAGCTTTACTCACTAAAATCAACGACAACAAATTCGTACTCTAAAATCATGAAAGGAAGTAGTAATTTAGCATAAAAACATCATGATAAAACTATAACATCAAAAGCTTCAAAATTCATAACAATGGAGGAGAGATAAACTTGAGAAATACCACTTAAAAAGATGAATAAAAGAGACAAGGAGGTAGAGGGAAGTGAGTGCTTCAAATTGGTGCCGGAAAGTCGCCGGAACCCGCCGGAAAACGCCCGTCGCCGGCGAAAACAGAGGGGGGGGCTGGGGGTGTGCGTCGGTGCTATGAGGGAGAAAGAAGAGCTGAATTGATTTGATAAAATTTGAAAATGAAAAGGACCCCTTAACTCCCCAATTACTAATATATAACACCCCTTTTAAAATTAAGTTAAAACAATCAATAATAATCATTGTAGTTATCATCTAATACACCAATAATAATAATACTAATATTCTTACTCAAACATAAAATGAGTAAAACATATTCACTTTAAAAATTATAATAAATTTAATCGGGTTAAAAAGACGGTAAATCGGTAACCCGAAAATAAATTCGTTTCGTTGCGGAAAATTAATTTATAAATAAACCGACTTTAAAATAAAGTCATAGAACCTACAATAATTATATAATAAGGTCCAAAATATACTGTAACAAAATTCGATTAAGAATTTTGATCGGTAAAATTTGCCGCTTCGCCATTCCTCCGAGACCTGTCACCATTAGCTAACCACAAGGTACAAAGTATTTAATTAACAAATTATAACTAATTAAAATAGATTAACTACTGTAATACGTATGATTTAGGGCGGGGTATTACAATTAGTTACAAAATAAGTCATCCTTATCTAGGAAAATAACAAACTTGGCGCCTAAGATCCACACACATCACACACGTGACACACCTTCTAGAACATTCTAGATCATTCTAGACTAATCTAGACTCCTAAAACTTGGTGTCCAAGTTTATATATATTATTTGGCACCTCACGCAACTAGAAATAATAAAAATACAATATAAAACTCACTAATAATAACTAAATGCTAAAAATGTGAAATTTAAATCCAAAAGGCCAAAACTGTGAACTTCAAACCGAAATGGTCAAAAATGTGAAATTCATCTTGAAATGGTCAAAACTGTGAAGTTCAACTTGGGCTTTGTACTTGGGCCTTTGACGTGAACTTGAACTCTCCCTAGGACGTTTGGACGTCCTCTAACAAGGAGCACAAGATATGGATTGGCCTTTGGGCCTCCACAATGTATTCTTCTCCTTTGGCCCGTCCTATCTCCTTGTAGTTGAATTGGGCTTCCTTTCTTATTGGGCTTGGCGTGAGGAATGATGATGGATTTCCATCTTCTTCCATGAATCTTGGGTCTCTAAAGGCGAGCCCAAGGCTTTGTGAATCTCCATTTCCTTCCATGAACCTAGGGTCCCCCAAAGTGAGACCTAGGCTAGGTAGACTCACATCAGGCGTGGGTCGAAATACATCAAACTATGAAAAAGACTCGGAAACGAGCCAAAAGAGCAAGCTGAAAGGCATTATTTAGGCCAAAAAATGGGACTAAACAGCAGTACCTATAATTCAACATGGATCGTACTGCCTACAAAATTTGAAGAGAACCATCGTAAGGTAATTCAACACACATTAAGTTGGGACTAAATAATTAATCAAAACTTAGCTTGCTCTTTTTTTTTTTTTTTTTTTTTACCTCTATTGCATTCTTGATTTTCTTATGAGACTTGTTCAAGCATTCAGCTATCCTCTATAGTGGACAAAAGAGCATTATGATTATCAGCACAATATATTATGCAATGCAATTAACAAATGTAATGAATTTCAATCATAAACTCAGTAGCCACCCAGCACAAAATGTTACACAATAGTGTCATGATCAACAGTCGCGATCGATTTATTTGCCTCCAAGAGCCAGGAAAATTATGATACATAACTCTGTTAATGACATTAAGGCAATATAGCTTATGTCAAGAGATGGAGTTATTCCCTTCTCTTCTAGTTTGTTTTTTTGCATTGTGAATCAAACTTAACCGTTCATGCAGATGAGTTGGAAGCCTCAGTGCTCTTGAATTTTCCACTAATGCTCTTGACACGCCCTGCAGAAGAAACCAAAAACATAGGATAAACATGAGGGAAAGAAAAAGATGACAAGCATAAAAATTAACATGTAGACTACAAACAAATTCCCGAGCTCTACGATACATTTTGCAGCTTCTTATTACCAAAGTTGATCAGAAATCTTATCCTATCCAAGTCCCAGACAACTTCACAAAGAAATACAAGTTCAACTAACTACTCACAATTTAAGATGATTAACCTGGATCTATTGTGGACAAGAGTCATGGAGTTTCTAGCTTTGCTCTCCTCCCTCATACAAGTAGTAGGCTCACTGATTCTTCCTGTTACCAAAATAGAAAACACATTTCACATCGAGTCCTTGCATAAACAACGCCATCCAAATGATCAATCAATAAGTTTACACAGAACTATGGAAGATAATTACATAATTCATGTCACCGCACCAACGTTAGGGTATATCAATAGATAATTCCTACCATAGGGAAAAGACTATAGAGATTAAATAACCATTGAAAGTTTGAAACTCAACTCTAACTATATATTTCCAAATAAAGTCTGAAAAGCATCACCACTAGCGTCTCTCCAACAGCTTCGACACTTTCATTATAGTAATACACAGATTCGGACTCTTGTTTGTACTATGAGTTTGCAAATTCTATATTTTCTAACATAATTGCTCCTTGAGAAGGATTCTGGAAAAGAACTACTCACCCATAAACCAATTGTTGCACAATACCTCGGGTCAGCTCCGAATCCTAATCATTCCCAAAAAATGAATATTGACTTCCCGAGAAAACCAATTACACGTGCTTATTCAAATTGTATATGCAAAAAGCAGCAAAGGTTCTTATTCAATTGTTTATGCTACATTTAAAAAGGGTTTTAAGTTCAATAATTATTATCAGCTTCTCACTCAAACATGTATAATACAGAAAATTAATGACAATCAAGAAAGCACACTCAATTAATTTGTATAATCCAACCCTAAACCATTAAAAGTCCAAAATCCAACCCTAGTTCAAGTAGATCAACTTAAATACGAGTAAAATTCTCCCATCTGTAATCTAATTCCTAAAAGTTAATGAACTTCTTACTCAAACATATAGAATCCAATTAATGATGCGAATTAAGAAAGGGCACACAAGCAATCTCTAAAATCCAAGCCTAAACCACTACGAAGTCCAAAATCTGACCCTAATTCAACCAGATTGACTTAAATACCAAAATTCTCCCTTCTCTACTCCAATTCCAAAATTAAACAAGTATTCAAAACTAAAAAGTGAACATCAAAATCAGTTGAGAACTCACCGATGCCATTCATGGGTAGCAACTCCTTCCTGCTGCATTTGATTAAAAGGTAGCTAAACCGGCCATCGGACTAGAAAACTCTATTGTCCTCAACACCTCCTCCCAAATCGTACAACTTCCCATCACCATTCGACATAGCGACTGATGTTGATTCCAGTCAATAAGGACTTGTCTTCAATATCTAATTTTTGAATCAACTTTAAACCGCAACTCTACAAGTTCAAAATAGTTCTTGTCACAAACCGAATATTGAATTATATCAAAATCCTAAACTGCAAGAGTCCCACCTGGACGGGGCATTGGGCAGTACAAGACTACGCATAACAACCTCACCCATAAGATTTCATTGTGAAGATTAATAAAGTGTCTGGGAACAACAATGATGCGAAGGCCTCAAAACAAAAACAGGTACTTCACCAAAGAAACAAAGAAATGTGAAGATTCGATACTTACCTAAAAAAAACTTCAATCGTTCAGAGAGTGAAGGGCCGACGAAAGAGGCTGATGAAAACCAGCCAGAACGAAGGGAATTTGCACAAAAATCCAACAATTGGCAGATTAATCGAGTGCTAGTGAACGAGAAGATAAATAATCTAAAAAATGGACATTAAATCTTACGAAAATTGGACGAGAATGTACTTGTGAATGAGAAGATGAGGGCCGAGACTCAACATTGCTGGAGCTTGAAGACACGACGCAGCGAATCGGGAAACTATGCAACAATGGATGAGACGACGAAAGGGGACGGTAGGGAGAGAAGGGGGTTCAATTTTTCCCGGTTGATGAGAAGAAGAATAGGCGAGACGACACCATGGATGAGCGTTGAAGGAGACCACGCATGAAGCAGAACTGCAAAAGATTAGGGTTTTGGCTTAGTTTAGGGAAGGGGACGGATGAAGCAGAAAAGAAGGTAGGGGACACCATGGATGAGATTAATTAGAGGGAATGTAAAATTGGGCTGGAAAAAATAGGAGAGAATGTATAATTAATTGAAAAAAAATTGAAGAGAACATATAATTTTGCTTAAATTTTTTGTCTTGCCGCCTCTTTGAAAATTATTAAGTGTCTTTTGTAGCATTTTAAGCTATTTGCTACAATAAACCCTCTCTTTTAATTTGTGGCAAAATTGTATATGCTACTATTGTTTCATAACTTTTTGCATATTATGGCAATTATAAATTTGCCACTAATAAATTACCACAAAACATAGATTTTCTTGTAGTGAAGAACTCGAGTAGCAATTGAAGACTTGCATGACCGCGTTGGTTAAAATGCACGAGAGATTGATGACTTCATTTGGAATGTGGAGTCATACTTTGAGTCCAATGACATAATGAACGAAAGGAAGAAGGTAAATACCACTTCCCACTACTTTAAAGATGTTGCCTTGATATGGTGGCAACGCAGGTGTGAAGATGCTACCACCAGCACATCTGACCCCATCACTACTTAGGATCAACTTAAGAGGGAGCTTATATAAGAGGCAATTCTATCCAGAGGATGCCGAATTCAAAGCTCACACTAGGCTTCGATACCTCCAACACAAGGATGGACATATTCAGGAGTACGTCAAGGAGTTCCAAGAACTCATGCTGGAGATCACCAACATGATTTCCAAGGACAAGTTGTTTATATTCCTTGAAAGATCGCAACCATGGGCTAAGATGGAGCTGAAGTGACAAGGGGTGAATGATATTGATTCAACAATTGCCGTTGCCAACACCCTGCCCGAACGTAGGTGAGAGTTCTCCAAGGGGCCGAGAAAGAAGCCAATTAATAGCGGCAAAGTTGGGGGAGATTGAAAAAAGTCTCCCAAGAAGGATCGACCCTTCAAAAGCCACAATAAGGACAAGGGAAAAGGCAAAAAGGATAACGCTCCAAGGAGGTACTCATGCTTCTTATGCAATGGGCCACATCGGGTTGCCGAATGTCCTATAAGGGAAAAGATTCCTCCCTCGTAAGGGAAGAAGAAAAGAAAGAAGAGGAGAAGAGGATATCTTCTCTAAAATTCCTTAGCATCGTCCAAGCTAAGGTCGAGGAAGGATCCCATGGGCGCATGTACATAGAGACACACATCAACATCAAGCCTCTCCAAGCGGTGTTGGACACATGTGTGGATCTGGTCTATATAGTCAAGGAGCTTGCCTATGAGGTGGGCCTCTCCTACACCAAAACCTAGGGTTTTGTCAAGGGAGTAAATGTAGAAAAACTCCTGATCTATAGAGTTTCCAAGGACACACCCATTCACATCGTGCAATAGGAAGGTAAGGCCGATATCACTGTCGTTCCCTTAGATGACAAGAAGTTCTACTTGGGAATTGATTTATTTGTCAAGGCGAAGGCCTTCCCCTTCCCCTTCGCCAACATTATGTGCATCATGGAGGAAAAACAACCGTGTGTCCACCTGGTAAGGACGAACATTGATGAGGAAAGGATGTTATCCGCCCTTCAACCCTCTAAGGGAGTGAAAAAGAAGGAGCCTACCTACTTAGCCACTCTTAAGATGGAAGAGGGAGACAAAAAAGAAGCTCAAGTACCCGAGGCCGTCCAAGAGGTACTTAAAGAGTTCAAGGACATCATGCCTGTAGAGTTTCCCAAGAAACTTCCCCCAAGAAGGGAAGTAGATCACGAGATCAAGTTGGAGCCGGGGGCTAAACCACTCGTGTTTTCTCGCTACCTAATGGCACCACCAGATTTGGAGGAGCTAAGGAGACAACTCGAGGATTTGTTTGATGCCGGGTACATCCACCCTTCCAAGTTTCCTTATGGTACGCTAATCCTATTCCAAAAGAAGCACGACGGGTCACTTTGGCTATACATCGATTATAGAGCGCTAAAGATGGTAACCATCAAGAATAAGTACCCCATTCCTCGTATTGATGATCTATTCGATCAACTTGGAGGGGAAAGGTATTTCACCAAACTTGACTTAAGGAGTGGGTACTACTAAGTTCACATAGCTGAAGGAGATGAGGCGAAGACGGCATGTTGGACCCGCTATGGATCTTATGAGTTCTTAGTCATGCCGTTTGGTCTCACAAATGCCCTAGCCACATTTTGCACCCTCATGTACAAGGTACTTGCTCCATTCCTTGATCACTTTGTGGTGGTTTATCTTGATGACATTGTCATATATAACAAGACTATGGAAGATCATGTGGGGAATTTGAGGCAAGTGTCCAAGACACTTTAGGAGAATGAGCTTTATGTGAAGGATAAGTGTTCCTTTGCCCAAGAAGAAATATCATTCTTGGGACATATTGTGGGAAAAGGTAAGCTACGGATGGATCCGGGCAAAGATCAAAGTGATCCTTGATTGGGAGCCACCAACTAAGGTCATTGAGCTAAGATCATTCCTTGGCTTGGTGAATTATCACTGGCTGTTCATCAAGGGGTATTCCTCTATCTCCGCTCCTCTCACCGACTTGCTCAAGAAGGAAAGAGGATGGGCTTGAAGCAAAGAATGTCAGCAAGCCTTTGGAATTTTAAAGAAGGTTGTCACGGAAGAACCCGTTCTAGAACTTCCCGATCTTGGCAAGCCATTCCAGCTACACAACGATGCTTCCGACTTCGCCATTGGTGGAGTATTGATGCAAGATGGTCGTCCCATTTCTTACGAGAGTCGAAAGCTCAATGTCACCGAAAGGCGATATACGATACAAGAGAAGGAGATGACCACAGTTGTGCATTGCCTTCGAACTTGGAGGCACTACTTGCTCGGGAGTAAGTTACTTCCAAACCCAAAAGAAACTAACTCCCTAGCAAGCTCGATGGCAAGACTTCTTAGCTGAGTTTGATTATATAATGGAGTATAAGCCAGGTCGTGCTAACTTGGTAGCTGATGCTGTAAGTCACAAAGGAGAGCTGGCCGACATTAGCCAACCTCAAAGCAACCTAAGTGATCGAATCAAGAAAGGATTGGAGCATGATTCCTTTGCGAAGACCATCTCCAACCTAATTAAAGATGGGAAGACAAGGAGATTTTGGGTTGAAGATGGGTTGATTCTCGCTAAGGGTAGGCGAGTCTATGTTCCTTCATATGGTGGCCTTAGAAAGGAAGTCTTAAACGAGTGTCACGACAACAAGTGAGCCGGGCATCCAGGTATGCACCGCACACTAGCATTGGTAGGTGATTCCTACTATTGGCCTCAATTGAAGAATGATGTTGAGGCATATGTCAGAACTTATCTTGTATGCCAACAAGATAAGATTGAGCGAGGAGTACCCACATCTCGCAGGACTCCTCCATCCACTTCCCATTCTTGAGAGACCGTGGGAAAGCATTTCCATGGACTTTGTCGTGGGTTTACCCACGAGTGAAGGATATAATTGGATCCTTGTGGTGGTGGAACGATACTCGAAGTATACCACCTTTATTCCTACCCCCAAGGAATGCACCGCTGAGCAAGCCACCCAACTCTTTTTTTCAAGCATGTTGTGAAGTATTAGGGCTTGCCTCATGATGAGTGCTTTTTGTGACTAGATTTCTAGGGTGTTTTGATAGTAGATTAGGGAAGTTTTGGAGAAAACATATATACATATCCCCTATTTCTCTATTACGCTTGGTGTTGTTGTTTTTGATGGAAACTTGTAGGTTTAAGGCCAAAACACTAGTGATTTCTTGATTTTTGGCAGAATCGAATACACCACGGGCATCCTCCACGGATGTACGGATCGTGGCATGAGTTTCACGAGAAACAGAGTAGGGAACACCCGGCCAACGGCCACCATGGTCAGACCGTGGTGATGGCCACGGATCGTGGTGTCCCGATTTGTGTGCAGCAACAAGCAAAGGCAAGGCAAAACGACCAGCACCGACCACGGCACGACCGTGGCAAGCTCCACGGACCGTGGTGGTCCGGATGGGTCGTGTAGTGGCGGTTGCTCGCGAATTAAAAGAGGAGAAAAGGCATTCGATCGGGGATTCATTCATTCATTGGTTATCCTTCATTCCTCCAGCCTTCAAGAGAGAAAGAAAACCCTAATATCCCCTTCTATTCCTCAATCCTCAACCAAGATTTCAAGACCGAATCGATTCAAGAGAAGCCAAGATCAAGATTGGAGAGGAAAGTAGCGGCGTTCTCGAAGAAGTTTATATCTCGGGATCAAAAGACTCGACGGGACGTATTCTTTGTAGTTTGTTCTTTCTTTTCGATTTCCTTCTTTGTTTTGAGATTCGATTATGTTGATTGGAACTTGTTTCGTGCTTTCTTTGAACATGAGTGAGTAGATTACTTGAATTCTAGGGTTTTGCAACCCGAAACAATGTAATTTGGTTGAATGTTTCTAGTTTGTGCATAAATTCTTGTTTTGAATCAATAGAAGGTTGTGTTTTCCATGTTCATGTGTGTTCTTTGAGCTCTCGAATACTCGTGATTTGAGATTAACCTGAGAAGTACAGAAAGGTGAATCAGGATAATCTGACTACCAACCTCTCTACCTAGTTTTGTGAAATTTGAGAAAAGAAAAGCAGACTAGGGTACCTTTTTTATAACTAGAATATTTGATACCTTCAACTTTGATTAACTTGAAAAGCATACGAAAGTTGTAATTTAGGTTAATTGAGGTAATTCTATTAGCACTGAAAGAGAAGTAGAGTTCTTATGGTTATTGTTCTTGATTCGACTTGAATGAATGATTGTGCAAACTAGGTTGTAACGCTCAAACTCTTGTTAGGAAAGCAATTCCCTAGAAATCTTTCTCCCTTGACTGAACTTTAGATTGATTTCCTTGTTTTGTTAGTCTTAGTTAGTTGTTAAACCTTCATAAATCAAACCCTGGTTAGCTTATGAATCAAATAGAGAACTAGTTTACTGCATTGTTAATTGAGTCCCTGTGGGATTGACCTTGACGTGCTACTCCGTACACCGTGCGCTTGCGGCCTTGTCAAGTTTTTGGCGTCGTTGTCGGGGACTCTGTCCCTAGCAGCCATTAAACGAATGCTCTTAGGTTGACCAAGCTGTTTTCTTTTTCTTTCTTTTTCTTTTCTTTTTATCTTTGTTTTTCAAAAAAAAAAAAGACAACAAAAATAGCAATTCTTGATTTTCCCCAATTTGAGCAGGAATTATTTTGGCACTATTTTGAGCGATTACTTGATTTCCCTATTCCATGTGGTATTGTGCCTGGGAAATAAGATATTCTTGATATTGTTGTTGAGGGGGTGAATAGTGAGATTCGTACTCTATTAGAGTATTTTGGTTTTTATGCTAAAACTGTTGATGAAGCTTGGAGTTTGCTTGAGTGGCTTGCATGTGATACACTTGATTTTGAGAATTCTTATTGTGCATCTGATCACTCTTTCCCCAATCCTTGTGCATCTCATGCTAGATCATATACTCAACCCTATTGTTTGTCTCCTTGTAGTTTATGTTGTTCTTTTGACCATGATGATTCTACATGCCCTAGTTTAGCCAGACTTGATATTTTGATGAGGGCAATGCATGACCAACAAGATAGGATAAATGACATGGTGTGAGTGTCTGGCCCATTACCTAATTCTGACCATAGTTCTAGTTCTTTCAATTTGAATGTTGGATTATGTGATGAGGTTGAGCCTACCGTCCCTTTAGAGGCTATTCTAGAGGAAATAATTGACCCTTTTGAGGCACCCTTGCCCATTGTTGCTCCTTCTCATCCTAGCTTACCTAAAGACACTACTGATGGTGTCTTGACTCTCCATAATGCACCCTTACCTTTTTCTCAGTCGACGGGGTTTAAGGTGAGTGACTCCCATGGGTTTGATGCTAGGTATGATGATGATTTATGTCATGGGCCAATTGATATTAGTGATTAGGAGTCTTGTGAGGGGTTTATGGGTGGATTAGACCCTTCAAGCAAAGAAATTGATGATGTACTCCATGCCTCTATACTTTGTTCACCACCTTCCTTTGTCCCTAAGAACCTTGAGGAATCCATTCCCTGTGAAAAGACCATTGATGTTCATGTTGATGTGGGATGTGTGGCTAACTCTTGTGATGTGACTATGATTAAGGGGACCAACAATTTCTTGATTTGTCCCTAGGCACTTTAGGAGGGTTTCATCTCTATCTTGATCCATATTGTAAATGCCTAGAGGACTTAACTAGAAAAATCATGTGGACAACTTATTTTGATTCTTTTGATTTTTCTAGCACTTCTGACTTATTTGAGAGAGTGCAACTAACATTCTTTGCCATGAGTATTTTGTTGCTTTCTTATGTGCAGGCTTGTGAACCGCATGCTGCCGAGTTTGACAAGCTTCTAAGGGCTTTGATTGCGTCTGAAGTGATTGCTTAATCGTAAGGTCTTGATGGAGTGGCTGATGCTCCCAATGACCTTTGCTTGAAGAAGCGATAGTTTAGGTGTATCCTGCACCTAACATGGTGAGTTCTTCCTATTTCGTTCTTTTAATTTTCTTTGTTTTTTTTGAGTGTGATGCATTATGTCGCTTCCCTTTTATGCATACGATCCTTACTTGACATGCATTACGGACAATGCATTGTCCAAGCATGGGGGGGGGGGTTGGATTGACTGTGTTGAAATCATGTGCTTGAGTGGGACTGATGTTTAATAGTTGCATACTGTTAGTTTTTTTTTTTTTGTGTTTTCTAGGCTTTGAATTTGCATCTAGGTTGCATATAGGAGTAGTTTCCTTGCTTTCTTGTTAAAAGTTTAAAATCAAATAAAAGTTGGGGTAGTTTTTGCTTTCGAAAACCCCTCCCATGATGAGTACTTTATGAGGTGTGTTTTTGGATTGTCATTGCAAGTATGTACTCATGTGATTTCTGGCATGATGTGGATGATGAAAGAGACTTGGTTGCTTGTTCGATTTAGGTTGCTTTGTCTTGTTTGTGATTCAACTAGTCTTGGGTGATTCTTGTGCATGATAGTGAAGTTCCCGTGTTTGGTTTATCAAATGAACTAGTTGTAGCCAGACCTAGCAATTCTCGACCCGACCCGCAAAAATTGGGGTTTGAACACGAAATTCCGACCCGGGACCCGAAAATTACCCAACCCAAAGAGCCCAGTAAAAAACGGGTCAGGTTTAGGTCGACCCGTTGGGTCAGACACTTTAATTTTAAGTGTTTTGTCTACTTTGGCCTTGTGCAAAAAAATGAGCCCATTTCATGAAAATTAAGGCCCAAAAGTAAAATATTGGGTGACTTTGGAAAATTATGCATAGAGAGAGACATACAAATGAAATAATCAAATAACAAATGACCAAAACAAAACCCTAACACTGTCACTTACTCACTCTTTCAGTGAACCCTCTAACTCCTGCAGTCCCGCCGCTCTCCTCTCTTTCAGTAAAATAGTGTATTATTGTCAAAGGTCAAAGTTCAGTGCATTATTGTCCAATACCCTAAAAGTTCAGTATATTAGCATCCCAAAACCCTATATATTTCATAAGTACTGTTATTCGTGGATTGTTGACGTAAACCGCATAATACTTGTAGACTTGAAGATTGCCAAATTTTGTCCCTTGGGTGTATAATAATATGTCTATACAACTATGACATATCGTGGTAGGCGAACTTGGAATGGAATGGTACATTACACAGGTGTCTTTGACCAATTATAATCAATTTTATTAGTTGTAAGTGACTGAGAAAAAGGGCGGTCATGACCCGTAAACCTGACCCAAACCGTCCGAAACCGAAATACACCCGACTCGTATTTACCTGAACCGAAATACACCCGACCCGTATTTACCCGAACCCGATATACGACCGACCCGTAACCCGTCCGTATTGACAGGTCTAGTTGTAGCGATTGTGGTAGGTTAACCCGTGAGATTCTTTAAGCCTAAAAGACTATCACTTTTATAGTCTCATTTTCTTTTGAGTGTGACCTTATCATGTTTGCATCTCTAGAACTTGATTTGACTCTCTTCGAAACTGCATTTGACTAGTATATTGTGTTAATATGATTGAGGCTCATTTTGCAGCCACAAAGCCAAAAAGCCACCTGACATTTTGACCTCTTTTTGCTAGCCCTTTACTAACGTTTTTTTTTCCTGTCTTGTTATTTACCCTATATTGCGCGCCCTTAACATGTTCTTAATCACATGTCCTTTTAGCCAAGTTAGTGGAACAACAATTCAATTGGGGGGCAGTTTTGTAGTCTATTTGCTGGTGACTTCTTTGGATTGAGTGCTTGATGAGGGGAATGTACAAAGAATCACTGATACAAAACCTATACTTGGGCATTTCCCTGATTAAATGAATGTAAATACAGTTACATATCTCCCTAACTTTAGGGATCATGGTTTCATTCAATTTCGGCATGTACATAGTCAACAAAAACAAAGTTTTTCTCCAGTTCGTGCAGAACATAAGCCAAGGCAGCAGAGAGAATTGCAAGGCCACTCAAAGCAATTCGTGATGGCAATGCAGCAGGTATACATGTAGTTGCAGTAAAAAACACAGTTGCACCAATAAGAACCTTCTTCCATGTCTGAAACCCCTCAAAAGCTCCTTTGCACGAAGAACACACAAGGGTGTGCTGCTCAAATCTATCCAGCATCTGCCACAATAAAAACCAAGACAGCATGAGCGCAAATGCACAATATAATGTTGAACAGAAAAACCCTCATCTTCAGATGAATCATCTTGAACTCCAACACTCCCCAAATGATAAAATAATACCGTCCATCATAATGCCAATGGAATGAGATCCGAGAAACATGCATCAAGGAGAACTTTGTTTTTCATTGTTTTCTCCAGCCCTAGAACCTAAACCCTAAACCCTAAACCTAGAAACTGATATCCCCCGACCAACCCCGAAAAAGAAGAAAAAAAGTAGTTTCCGTTATAGAGCACTGCTAGTTTACTAAGTAAGACTTGAGGAAGAGTGAGAAGGAGATGGAGGTTGTTACTGACTCACCTGTCGTTTGGACAGGACAGTAGAGGGTAAGGGCTGTTGGATGAGAGGGGCAAACCATTCAGGTTGGCCAGTGCCATGCCGTCTGAGCCAGTTGCGGAATGCCAAGACAAAACGATCAGCTTGAGTAGGAGTAAAAGTAATTTTTGAATATTGCTTGTTAATATCCTCAGAAGTCTCTGCTGATTTGGAAAGAAAGATTTTCTCTTGCCCCTGCAGCACAATCATATCTCCATCATAGACTTTGTTTGAAGTCCAATGTTCATGCCATCTAGGGACCACCTGAAATCAATCAATCAGATTACATCAGCCAACACACCTGACGTCAAAGTACTGAGAATCATGTGTCCAATGTACACGCTTGACCAGCAGATGCGGATTATAAACACTGACCTGCCACCAGGCAGGGCCTGGCACTGTTAACTGGAAGAAGTTACGTGCACTACAAACAATAGAACGTGTCTTCCCAGGTGCCATTGGTATGTTGAACGAGCAAATCCATATAGTCCAATTCTGGTCCCCAACTATAGGGAGCTTTGTGGATATTTCTATCCTGGAAGAAGAGGGGGAAAGATCATCACATCTTTGCAAGAAACATTTACAAACAGTGCATATCCAATTATATGCACCTAGAGTTTGTGCTCGAGGTTATATGCAAGTGAACAATTGGGGGTGAAGGTGAACAACTTAGTATATGCGAGTGAACAATGCCTATTCGGAGCACATACTCCAGGAGCATGTGATAAATTGTAGTGCATATCTATTTCAAGGCCGTTTACAAGTCATATTTTTGACAAATAAGTTCAATAATGCTATTAAGTGATCAAGTAACAATTCTACAGTGATTTGCAAATGATAAATGCAATTATCACATGTTAACAGTAATACAGAACCTTTATATGTTTGTATCCATATGATCACAGACAGGCATTAGCCATTATCAAATTCACTCACACTCCCATCAAACTCTGATTTAAGATCCTCATCCCTTTCAGCCTTCATTAGCGACCTAATTTGCTAAATATTGCAGTCAGAAGTATCCAAAATTAGAAGACACATTTTCTACAATGCTTCAACTTGGTAAGTAGCAGAACTCAAGTGAAGAGGAAGAAGGCTCAGGAGGAGGGAAGTCACACTCGGAAGATGAGGGGGAAGGAGGATTAGAGGTAAAAGAGAACGTTATCAAGGAAGGAACAGACACTTTGATATCTAATAATCTAAGGACATGCCATTTCTCCTCTCCCACCCTTCTGTTAAGATGCTAAATATTTTTCCAAAGATTTTAATGCAGTATTGCCTAGTGGCCGTTCCTCTAGAATCATACCAAATGGCAACTAAAAAATATTTGAATGTTGAATTCTGACCCAAAACAGCTCAACATACTCCCACAATCTAGAATCATATCAAATATATGAATTGTCATCATCTGGAACTTGTTCCTCAATCCAAATCCCCCCCCCCCCCCCTCTCAAAAAAAAAAAAAAAAAAAAAAAAGACTACGCTCTGATGCATTGTTGTTAGATATGACCTACGGATATGAGGGTGACGATGGTTAGTAACCAAGGCAAAGCCCTATTTGACTCTTTGGTGGTGTTTTAAATGAGGCATAAATGATTGTTTTCGTTGGATCTTCTCAAACAAAGCTAGACTAGCCCTTGTTTGACCTTTTCATACACTTTTGAACAATCTGAACTGCCTTTGCAATCCTTTACTATGAGAATCAATTTTGGGACTTAGCCTTAGGCAAACCTGAATGATGTTAGCTTTGACATAGAGTAAGTGTACTGATTGCACCACCAAGGGACGTAGTCTAAGTACTTTTTGGATGGCAGTTTTGGGTGTCTACAGTCCACACCTTGCTCCAAACCAAAGGGGGAAAAGAACGGAATAGTAAAAGATGAGGAACAACATAGACAAGGACTTAAAATAAAGACATCAAGTAATCAAGAAATAAAGTCATGACACAGCTAACATCATTCCATCATTCCATCAGGTTGTGAATTGTAACTTTCATATTAGGAAACAACTCATGACAGCCATTTGTGCAGCGAGACTTTGGTTCCCCCTCCCCAAAACAAGAAAAAAAAAAGGAATTTTCTTCTCCATTTTTGCAGTAGCATGCTTCACCCTTTTATCATATATCTAACTTTCACACTTCTATTGAAGTTTCCCTCATATTCTTCCTTGGTTACGAGTTTCCACAAGTTCTTAACCGACCATTTCTATTTGGTAGTGAACTTTAACTTTCACATTAGGAATCTTAGCAGTTTCTTACTACCTATTTTATTTGTTAAAATATCAAAAGTAAGAAGATATCAGCTATTTTAACAACAATTTTAAAGATAATTGTACAATCTATACACATACTCACTTTCATCACCATATCCTAATGTGAACTAGAAAAACTGAAGAATACTCAATATTTGCTAGATTTTATGACTAAGTTATCTAATTAGCAACAAAAATTATGTTATGGTGAGCATGAAAAACTAGCCATGTGGAGTAGCTTGCTCAAGACTGACAAAAATGACTGAATATCAAAATTGGGGCTGAAAAGCTTGATGAACACCCCCCTCACCAACCCAAAAAAAAAAAAACAAAAATCAAAAAAGAAAGAAAGATTGTTTGCCTTTGCCTGCGGTGTGATGTACAATAGTAAATTACCACGGGGCACCACATTAGAAACCCAGAAAAATAGAGAAAGAAGTTTGAGTATTAATTAGCAAAAAAAAGATAGAGATGTAGTTAACAAAGAAGTACACCAAGGAAGAAAAAATATAAGAACGGATGAATTCGGAAGAGGAAGGAGAAAAGAGAGAAAAAGCTAGCCAGACAAGTTAGAAAAAGAAAGGAGAAGGACGGGAGTGAAGGACAAAGACAGACTGGTCTCGAGGTGAGAGAAAGCAACATTAACTTCGGTTACAAAAATCCCATGAACTTTGCACCCCTCTAAATAGCACAAAACGCGCAAAAAGCCCAGGCTTTTTGTACAAAGCTGGGCTCCGATGTGAAAAAGCGCAAGGGGTTTTTTGGGACCCGAGCGCACCTTTTTAAACTAGGCTTATCAGACACACAACTCATGATTACTTACTTATTCATATAATAGCAAGGAGCAATGAATGTTGCACTTATTCGTGGGTTATCATCATTTGCACCAGCAAAGCCCCAAGGACCACTGTCTTCAACCTTGAATGGCAAAGGCTTGGCCCTATCCCTTCTCCCAGTGACCTGGTGCACAAGTGATTAGAAGGAGACGTTAAATAGTCTTTCGGAAGCTACATTTTAGATATGGAACATTAAACACCTCACCAATTCCAGATACCTATCTGAAGCACAAGGGATGGAAAAATACAACCAACACTTGATTATTCAAATTATATGGAAAATTGAATACACTGCAAGGTACTTAATGGCAACAGCAAAGAACATATGAATTTAACACAAGACTTTAGCACCAAAAAGAAAAGCAGTAATTAGGCCATGTTCTTTCGTATAGTGCGGTGCGGTGCGGTGCCACAACTCACCACACTTTACATCTATGTAAGATCCTTTTATATGGCACTAAGAATGCTGATATTTTGTTGCTATTGCAATGTGATAAACATAAAATCATTTAGATGAACACGACCAATCTATTTGCCGACACAAATCTTTTGTTAATAGGCTACACGACCACCAGAAAACAAATGGCCATGGCTACTGTCTGACAATACAGAGTTCAAGTGATTAATGTTATGGAGAGAGCATCTCTTTTAATTTCAGTGCTGTTTGTGCTGGATTGTCCATGAGTTCAGTACTTTTCCAGTTTCCACTGCTGGCCCCCGGACTTATATATAATATTTCCATTGTTGGGTTTTTGTGGCCCATTGGATTCTCCTAGGGTCCAAAATCGGGAGGAGACACAGGTCGCGCCCCGTGAGGTGCAACCCACGCCTCAAACAGAGAAGACAGCAAAGCGCATGCTCGAGGTGCTAGCTGCGCCGAACACCGACCTCTCAAAGGAGCCAGCCGCGCCTCAATGACGTTTTTGTGGTTTCGTGGTTCGCTAGTTATTTTTTCGTGGGTTAATATTATTTAACCTAGGATTCTCCCTTTGGCCATCATATGAGAGTTATATAAGATACAATTTCCTCCACTTTTGTATCCTAGACTATTGAGAGCTTGTGAGTTGAGAGATCGAGAGATGACATTGTAATCTCCATTGTTGATCGTATAGCACCCTATGATAGTGATCAATTTGTACTCCTCCTTTTTCTCATAGTGGATTATTTCTGACTATTGCCGTCCGTGGGTTTTTCTCCGAGTTCTTCGGTTTCCAACGTAAATCCGGTGTTCGTTTTATCGCTTAATTTTTCGTTCCTAAATTTTATTGTAATCTTCGTCATCTCTTTTACTTCCGCTGTAACTACAATCGACAGTTAATTTCTTTGAAAACCCTTACATCCAGCACATTATTTCATTGTTGTCATATTGCCTCTTCTTCAATATCCATCTCTTGTATTCTAGAATATAGAATATGCTTTCATCCGTTCCAGCTTTTTCTTTTGCTTTGGGTGTCCTCTAGACACATCTTTGTATGTCAAGGGTAAGATTGGATGCATCTAGACTTCCCAGGTAATGCTTAAGAGCAAGCACATTGGTAATTGTTCCTTTTTAGCTATGTAATTACCAAAAATTCATTCTGATAATTTATATCCATGCGGAGAAGTGGTTTCACACAATAATTTGAAGTTCACATCAACCATTTAAAGCACGGAAACACCACGCAAGAAGTAAAATAAGAAAAGTTGTGTTAGAAATGTCAACATGCATCATCCAGCCTTATATTTGCGAAAGCCTTCCTGCCATTTGCTAGGCTTAAGAGTTGGGGACAAGTGTCTTGATTTGCATATTATCCAGGCAGGTAAATGGTGACCATAGATAGTTCTTAGGCCCCTGGGAAAGATAATAACGTCGGATATACTATTGGAACCCAAAAAAGAATTTGACAAGATACAAGGCATTAATTTCTGCTTTGATGTTCATTTATGAACTAAGATTTCAGAAAGTTCAGATGTGCATGCACAACCTTGCTGTGGACAAGCAAGCATGCATGAACACTGACAAGTAATTTTAAATTATGGTAAGTTACAGTTCACGAAGCTTAAAATCAGCTGTGGAATGTAAATTGTTCCACATCAATTGTTCTGCTCAAGCAAAAGGAGCATAGGGGATTCTTTCCTAACGTACTTGACATAAAATGAGGGACCAGATTTCTGACAGAAACAAGATGCATGATGATGAACCGTAGACAATGAGCTTATGAAGCAGCCCTTTCAGGCGGGCATTAAAGCTTACTTATCATGTTCCTTGCGGACAACACCAGTTGGTACTGGCTGTATGTCACAAACACATCAATCACACACACACACACACACACACACACACACACACACACACACACCAATCCGAGATAAGGTGCTACCTTGTGATGTGCAAAGTCAATATGTGAAGGATCTGACACGTTCTCCATCAAAGTATCATAGCCATAATACAGATCACGCTGGATTGACACTGTAGCAAACTCAGGCTTATCAAAGTCATCTGGCAACCTAACAAAACAAACCATACAAGCATGTCAGCAACTACCAGACACAAACTTTCCTTTTTTTTCCTGCTTCAAATATTCAAGTCAAGCAAAATCTGTTAGCTCTCAGTCAATCTGGCTAAGAATACAAATAGTATCATCAAAAACTTGATTACTTATATAAACAACTAAAACAAGTCCAGAGTTCAGTGAGTAATGGAATATAAAAAGGCCTAGAAAACCCAGCACAGCATACCAAACCTCCCTACCAATCATATTACAGTCACACCTCAGCGTAAATACAACTTAAAAAAATGCATCCCAGGTATACATAGTACGGACAAAATGGCAACCTTTTTTTATAGTAAACACGACCACCAAATCATGCTTATTAGTATTAATATATTGAGATTTGAAAGTAATAAGTAATGATTACCTAGGGGGATCTGTGACATTAGCTCTTTCCCATCCATTCTCATCAGGCCAAACAAAGAGCAAACCTTGAGACACCTTAGCAGGTAATCTTGTTGCACGAGCTCGAGGGGAGTTTACTGCTCGTGCTTCGGGACCATCCGACTTAGCCTGGGGAATCCGAGTACAAGAACCGCACCCATTGAAGGACCAGCCATGATACGAACACTGCAAATCCCCATTCTCATCGATCCTCCCTTCCTACAACAACCCAAAAACAAAATCAAACCCCAAAAAAGCTGGATTAATGAGCAAAGACAAAGAAAGAAGAGGTTAGTCACTGACAGAAAGAGGGGCTAGACGATGTGGGCACTTGTCATCCAAGGCGACCCACTCGTTGTTGTTTTTGTCAAGCCACAAAAC
Source organism: Portulaca oleracea (assembly GCA_029582165.1). Lineage (NCBI taxonomy): Eukaryota > Viridiplantae > Streptophyta > Magnoliopsida > Caryophyllales > Portulacaceae > Portulaca > Portulaca oleracea. Next base: position 21,135,437 of record CM055890.1, read on the forward strand.
GATGTCGCGGTTGAGAAGCTGGAAAGGGGTTGGCTTGCGAGGGTCGAGGTCCTCCAGGAGAGACACTGGGTACCAATGGTCTCGCCATGTAAACTTGGAGGATTCATCTGCGTCTTCAGTTTCAGTTTCAGGGACAACCAAATCCTCTATGCTGCTACTGCCAGGTTGTTGTTGTTGAAGCTGCTCCTCTTCAGGTGGAGGGGTTGGCTTGGTACTTGTAGGAGCTGTCACCCGCAATCGAGGGAGATTACAGAACCGTCGAGGAGTCTTCTTCTGCTGATTGCCAGAGAATAACCCCACAGAGAAGGAGGGTTTACTGAGACAACTGGGATTTGGGGTTGGAGTAGACAGAGAAAATACAATTGCCATTGTTTCGTTTAACCTCAATGAAATCCAACATAGGCTGCTGTATAAGGAGGGGGGAGAGAGAGAGATGAGCTTGCGTGTAGACAAAAGCAATAGAAGATGATCAAGCTTGGCAGCTAGAATGATTAAGATTCAACACGAAGCTACTGGACTAGGGGATCCACACGTCGGATTCTGTTTACACTGCAGAAACGTGCAAGAAATACGTGTCCCGTGCCAAACAAAAAAAAAAAAAAGTTTATGACTCGATGGATTGCGGTAAAGTTATTTAGACCATAAAATTTCAACCCATATCATAAATTTAGGCCCATTTTTTTATACGGTACCGCACTTTGCGATACCGCAAGTTATCGCAACTCACCACAACTTATCACAATCTCTTTTTAATTAATATATTTCAATATCCACTTTTAATTTCCACAACTTACCACAATTAACCGCAACTTACCGCACTCTATCATACCGCTAGAGGTGAGCGAAAATTCTGGGAATCCCAGTTCCGTCCCGCTCCCGGTCAAATCCCGGTCCCAAAATCTCATTCCCGGTGGAGCGGGACCGGGAGTGGGACTTAACCTCATTTCCTGGTCCCGGTCCCGATTCCCTATTTATATATATATATATATATATATATATATATATATAACAAATTAAGTTGTTTCATGATGAATGATAAATATTCAATTTAATTTGTGTTCGTTTTTTATATTTATTTTATTTATTACTATTTCGAACTTAGCATGTTTTTTTTGGAAAGAAAACGTTTTATATATTGCGTAATCTTAATCCGGGAAAAGTGGCTATGTAAACAAACCGGCACCCACATTTGTGAAATTAAAGAAAACTTGTATAATTTTTCTTTGTTTTTAATGGAAATAAATCAAATAATGAGTGGAAAAAAAATTAGGAAACCGGGACTAAAAAATTCCCGGTTGATTTCCCGGTCCCGGTGGGATCGGGAGCGGGAGCAAATCTTTGCTCCCGGTCATAACCGTGAGCGGGAGCGGGAGCAAAATTTTTCTCCCGGTCACAACCGAGACCTCCGAAAATTACCGGGATCCCGGTCCCGCTCACCCCTACATACCGCAACTTACCGCACCACAGCGATACCGTATAAAAGAATGGGGCCTTAGGGAGGGTTCATCGGCCTCCTGGGAGGTCGATGCTCCGGTTGCCGGGCTGCGTGCCGCCCCTCCTCCCCTCTTCGAGGCGTCCTGAAAAACCCTAACTTTCCCCTGCTGATCCCGACTGCTACCTTAGTTGCCATCTCTGACCTGCTTAGCTTCGGTGTTTCCAAGTCGCTGGGCCGCCTTCAGTCATCGTTGTTCCTAATCGGTGGGTTTCGTCGGCCTATGGGTGGTCCTTTGGTGTGGGTGTGCGTCGATGCCTCTGTGGCTTTCGGGGAACATTTGCTCTTTTCTCAGGTGACGTCTTGGCCTTTTCCCTTGAGTTTAAGCCTTTGGGTGTGGTTTTTGTTGTTGTTTAGTGGGTTTAATTCCTCTGGTAATGGTCATGACTTTAAGTAGTAATTTTCTTGACAAGTTTAAAGCGTTGAAATATGAGCTTGAGTGTCTTGTTTCCTCCATTTCTTTGGAGAACTTTTCATCAAAAGTTGTGTGTCGGGTCTCCTTGAATAGAGCTTGTGAAATCATTATTGTTTGAGAGAGTAAGGGGATGTTCATGGAGGGTTGTTGACTTCTCATCTTGCTCAGAGTCATTCGCTTAGCGGCTCGGGTGATGTTGTCATTGACTTACCCCTCAATGTTCACTTTGTTGTGTCTAATAATCCTTTAAAGGATAAGCGTATGTACTCCCTTTTTATTGATAATCTGCCTATAAACATGGGGAGCTTGAGGTTGAAAAGTTTATTTAGCAAGCTTGGAGGTGTTGATGCATACATTCCCGCTAAAATCGGAAAGAATGGTAGAAAATTTGGTTTTGTGAGATTTGCGAATAGGGATGATGGGTGTAAAGTTATTATTGAAATGAACCTTAAAATTGTCGATCGCAGGAAGATTTTTGTCTCGTGGACCAAATTCAATAAAAAAAACATGCTGTTAAACCTTCTACTAATAGAAAATTTAGCCAAAAGTGGATCCAGAAGAAGAATATAGGTGGTGCTCTTATTTCGAATGGTTTGCACACCTCGTCCCCTTGTGTGGTTAACAATGGGTTGAGGAATTTTGAGAAAGAAGACACGGTTGTGCCTGACTCTCTTGAGGCTCCTGATTGTGATGGGTCTGTGGACTCTTCTAGCAAAACCATTGCGGACTCTATTAATGTTGGTTTGGAGAGCAAAAAACATGCAAGCATGTTATCTTATAAAGATGCTCTCTTGAGTGGATCCAAAATCAATCGGTCGACCTCTTGGCTTCCGGAGGCCAACTCTGATAGTGATCGCACTCATAGCAACCCGTTTGATTCCTTTGATGGTATGGCTGAGCATGACATAATTGCAGATCTTAAAGATTCTATCCGTGTAGCTTCGAAGGATAAAGGCAGGAGTAAGAGAAAATTGAACATGTTGATGAAATCTAAGTGGCAGCTTGTCTGAGATGCTTCTTGTAGAGTTGCTCGTGGACAAAAGGGTGATCAGAAGGTTAGGATGAATAGACGTGTGAACTTGTCGGAGAATGACAGTCTTGATGACATTGAAGCTGAGATTGAACGAAGGAAGGCGATTATTGGCAATGCTATTGGTGTGCGAGTCCTTGATAATCCAAGAAGCTAAATTCATTGATTTTGCTTCTTTTTGCGGTGTAATGGTTTTGGTTTGGCTTGGCGCATGCGAAAGTCCTTGATGTGTTGTCTTATTTAGCTGTTTGGTTGAAACCTTTTTCTTTTGGGGGTGATTGTCTACTGTTTTGTATGCCGGTTGCTGTACTTTTTGAAACTTTTAGCCTTGTGGCTACTAATAATCGAAAAAAAAGGTTGAGATCCAAAATATGAGATGATAAATTGTTTTTTATTTTATCTATTCTATTCTTTTCTTCTCTTTTTATATTTGTTTCATGACCATTAAGTATTGCGATTTCTCTTAAAAAAAATGATACAGTTATTCTCTTTGTCTCTCCCTACTTCTCATTATGAATTCTGTCTCAAATAATAGTGGGTTTCTTTGGAATGCATTAAAGACAAAGGAGAGATGGAAGAGATTCATGGTGGGTGTTTGACTATTCTTATGCAATGAATGACATTAATTGAAGGAAAAAATATTGAAATTATAAGTCGTGTCTAGTATGCAATGATGTTTGTCGCAAACATTAGGGGTATTTGTTTAGTTTCAAGCACAACTATCCATATATAAGTTCCATTATCATCCATGGACAACATTTATGGTCATCCATTGACAACACCAAAGTGCATCCACAAACTATGTTATCAGGCCTGGACCGGACACAAAACCGGTTGATCGTGTTAGATCGGTTGACCCGAGCCATAGGTCGAACTGATCAAACCGACGTGACCCGGCCATAAATTTTAAAAAAATCATATATTTTTCAAAAATAATATTAAATATCTTTACATTGATTTGATTGAATAAATTAAATCCACATCTAAATAATAATTTCAGCTTATTAGGCCCATTTAACTTGCAAACCAATCTTCCTTTCTCAATCTCTCTCTCTCCTAAATAAAAAAATTTAAAAGTTAAATTGAAAAATGCAATTCAAATGTATAATGGCAAGGAAGACACATCCAAACCCTATTCTTTAGTGTGTCGATTTGCTCTGCCATCTCAATGTCTCTCTCCTGACGTTCTATCCTCTCCTATTACATGCTCCTGGAGCACGTTCTCCATATAGGTATGAGTGAACAATTATATTATAGAGAGTGAACAACAATTAGATATGAGTGAATAATTGTGCTATAGAGTGTGAACAATTACCATATTTGGAGCACGTGCTCCATGAGCATATAATAAATTGCACTCCTCTCTCTCTCTCTCTCTCTCTCTCTCTCTCTCTCTCTCTTTCTCTCTCTCCATTTTTTTCAAAGGCCAAATCTATATTGCTATACTTTCATCAGTTCAATTCGTTCTAAATCTTTTATTCTATCAGACCGTTAATCTGTTTGCAATACTGCATCAGATTGGTCGATCATTGTTGTAAGCCAATAGTTATACACAAGTAATGAGCTTCAAATATTTGGTGTTTGTTACATGCCAATAGTTGTACACAAGTAATGATCTTCAAATATTTGGTGTTTGGATGTGCAACACGACATGAAACCAGAGAACTAGGATTTAAGAAACCAACCATTTAATAGAAAATAAAAAAAATAAATGGTTCAAGTGCGGTTACCGAGTCACCAGGTTTGTTTCGATTTATAATAGTTGAACTAGATAAACGACCTGATAGAAGAACTGGACCAGTCTGGCTTTCGGTTCCCAGTTCAACCGGTTGAATCAGTCGGTCCGGTCCGGTTTTGACAACCCAATCCACAAATGAGGTATATGATCATTCATGGACGTAGTAGCTGCACCAACTTCAGTTGGTCTCCATATGACCACCACCCTGAATTTTTTAACCCTCGGCATCCATTGCCCGCTTTGTCAACTTCCCATAGCTTTCTTTATCGAAAACACATTCTCACACTAACAAAGTCTCTCTCCCTTTTTCTCTCTCTCGAATGTCTACTGCCCCTCACTTTTTGAAATTCAAGAGAAGGGAGGGATCGAGGAGATCCATGGAGCTTTTATAGCTCCTTTTCAAAATAGCCAAATGATCAAATTTGGGCAACTAGCTGGAAAAAAAAAATGAAGGGAAATTTTATTTGCCAAATCACCAACACTATGTCCTCACAATTTTTTAAATAAAAACTTGATAGTCTGACATAACATTTATGATCTCAATGTCTTTACATTAAAACTACAAAGTGAAAAACCCAAAAATAATAATGATAATGATGATGATGATGATGATGATGATGATGATGATGATGATGATGATGATGAGGAAATACACCTAAAAATACATCAATTAAAAATAAAAAGGATTAATCAAAACATAAAACTATTTATATCTTTTTATATCTAACTTTCTAACTAACATTTGTTTTTATTTCATACAATTTATCATATTACAATCTTTAGTAATTAAAATTCTTTCTAGGGAAGAGAGAGAAAAGCCAAATGTTTGGTCAAGGGTATTTATGTATATAAAAATATGTATAAATGTGCATTTTCTACTATGGTTGAAAAAATTAGGTCATTATTTATATTATTTGACCTAACTAATAAGTATTATACTCTTATCATGGATAAATATATATAATTATTAGAGAAAATGTTATTAGAAGTTACAAAAATGTGGAATATGGACAATCAAGATGGTTATTAACTATCTTGAGTCAAAATGTATTTTATTGTCCTTAATTAATTTTCTTACAAGTTGTCATTTTGGGTGGTTTGGTGTTTATCTATTAATAGATTAAAACAAAATGTGCATGCCTAGCAAGTTGCCATGTGGCACTCTCATAGTCTCATGTAGTAAATTAAACTCCAAAATATTTTTAAATTATAATTAAACTTCATTGATGAAGTCCCTTCAACTTCCTAGATTTAATTGATAATTTATTTTTTAAAGAGTTTAATCACTATAAATAAATAAATTTATACTTAAAACAAAATGTGCATGCCTAGCAAGTTGCCATGTGACACTCTCATAGTCTCCTGTAGTAAATTAAATTCCAAAATATTTTTAAATTATAATTAAATTTCATTGATGAAGTCCTTTCAACTTCCTAGATTTAATTGATAATTTATTTTTTGAAGAGTTTAATCACTATAAATAAATAAATTTATACTTTATTGTAACACAATTATGAAAATTACTTTAAACAAATTGAGTATAAAACTTAACAATTATTGAAATACTTTATTTATTTCAACACAATTGTGAAATCACTATAAATAAATTAAGCATAAAACTTTACAATCATCAAAATAATATATATATATATATATATATATATATATATATATATATATATATATATATATATATATATATATATATGGAATTGATATAATGAGAAGAAAGATTTTGTGAGAAGAAAAGCATAGCAAATCATAACCATTGGTTCCAAGATCAAGGGTGTGTATTAATCTTGCTTTTATCTTTTTTTTTTTGTTGGGAAAATGTGAATAATAAATGCTGCAACCTTTTTCTCTTTTTTTTTTTGTTGGCTGGGAAAAAGAGAACAATTAATGTAGTGTGATTTCCAATGACATGCTAATTAATTCGCAGCTCTAGAGAATTTAGAATGAACATCAATTATACCCAGAATGAACATCAGCTTTACCATAAATGAACGTCAATTATACCATAAATGAACACTACATATACCCAGAATAAACATCAACTATATCATAAATGAATGTCACTATACTATACGTTCGTTTATGGTATAGTTGATGTTCATTCTGGGTATATGTGGTGTTCATTTATGGTATAGTTGTCTTCATTTATTGTATAGTTGATGTTCATTCTGGGTAAAGTTGATGTTCATTCTGGGTATAGTTGATGTTCATTCTGAGTTTTCTAGAGTTGCGAATTAATTAGCATGTCGTTGGAAATCACACTGCATTAATTGCTCTCTTTTTCCCAGCCAACAAAAAAAAAATGTTGCAGCATTTATTAGTCACATTTTCCCAACCAAAAAAAAAAAAGAAAAAAGCAAGCTTAATACCCACCCTTAATCTTGGATTCAATGGTTATGATTTGCTATGCTTTTCTTCTCACAAAATCATTCTTCTCATTATATCAATTCCCATATATATATATATATATATATATATATATATATATATATATATTAAAACACAAGCACATTAGGGAATTACAAACAAGAAAAAACAATTTGGGAAATTTGATTATTTCCAAAGCATATTCAAAACCTCACAATTTAATACTGTCATAAATATATTCTAAATAAAAGAAAATCTTAATATTTGATTTAATATAGAACTAAGACATTCCCTAAATTTTTTTCATCAATTTTATATTATAATATTTCATCACAACATAGGAAATAAAGTATAATTGATATTAAAGTAAAATTTTCATGAAAAGTCTAAACTATTATTTTTGTAATTTCTTTAATAACTGTTTTTAAAAAATAACATTTTTATTAATACTACTATATATATTTCTATAGATAAAAAGTTTAAATTATAAGTAACTATCATAAACTAAACAAGAAGTTTGAGTAAAGGTAGATAAAAAGAATTATAAAACAGACAAAAAAAAAAAATCACAAAGTCAAAACCAAAAATCAAGAAAATAGAATTATTATAGTCATTGTAAGTTGTAACTTTCTTTACACTAACATTAATGGAAAATGAAATAAAATATTTACCGATAATTTCAATTTTAACCTATAGCGCCACTAATTTATATTCTACTGAATGTATAAATAAGGATTTTAATAAGTTTTTAATTTAGTAAATAAATACTTAAACATTAATTTATAACGACATGAATTTTTGAAATAATTTTTTTTATTTTTCTTCAAAATAATTATTATAAAGTATTGTTATTTAATAGTGATATGGATTTTAATATACTTTCACCACCAAATTATTCAAATGATACCATTGTTACACATTTTTTCATTATTTATAATTATCATTCAAATTAATTTTTTTCAGGAATGAAATGATAATTATTATAAATTACTCTAAAAAATTACAAAAAATTATTGAAAAATTTTCCATGCATAGCACGGGATATCAAAGGCTAGTTGTTGTTTAAATCATATTGGTGACCCCAATCCCTATGTTGATATTTTGATGATCGATTGAGTGTTGGATTATCAGGTATTGGAGTTGGTGATTGTCAGATCGTTGTGATTGTATTGTGGTTGTATTTTGGCGTGGTTTTTTTTTCCCTCTACTTTGGATTTTCTTATTGTCTCTCTTGTGCAAAAACTACAAAGAACCCTAAGCCAAACACATAGTGGAGAGTTTCATGATGGGCAATGCTTGAGTTTTTTGATGCACAGTTGATGAACCAACAAAGAGATGGTTGAATCATGAATGCTTTAAGCATTGCAAGGATATGGACTTGGCTTCAATGAAAACTCTGCCAACCAAGAACTAACTTTGGCTTAAAGGATTAATACACTAACCTAAGCAACAAACTCACAAAGATTAGATAAAGATAAACACCACTAATCTCTAAAGAATTTGGCTTAAACACACCACCATTAACAATGGATAAAGTCATTTAATACTTGAGAGAAATGAGAGCAAAAGGCTTTCAACATTTTTCGATAATCCATAATCAAAGTTCTACATTACAAATGAGGTTCTTGGCTCCATAAATGGACGTCCAAGGCTCCTCAATGACTGCCATACATGACTCAAAAGGGAAAAATATGAATACAAGGACAACTTGCTAAAATGGAAAGATTACACTTCAAAATGACACCTTAACTTGATGTATTCATCACTTTGACACCTCAATGAGCCTCTTCCCCAAAATATCACAATAATATGCAGCAATAGTTGTAGACACTAAGTATTTGAGCATAATAATAGCATTATGTAAGTGTAGTTTTATCCTTCTTTTTTATGTGCTTTAGTTAAGAAATAAAAATAAGAGGAGTCGAAGTCGAAAAACTTGCATGCATGCACTCTACATGCACAAGTTTACATGAAAATTACATATAATATCACATGCATGCGAAAGTCCTACCCTAAGCATGCACGACTCTTACGTAAGATCAAACCCTAGCCATGCATGTCATTCATAGGCTACATAAAAGTGCCATGCAAGAAGCTACAAAAGGTCCCAAGATCAAGCCCTCATGCAAGCATTAATCGCCCAAGTTTCAAGCCAAAAAATGTACACAAGCTTAAGCACATTCACACCATCAACCGTCCAAATGTGAACTAAGCTTAATGCATGTATGGTTCGAGTTATAGTTTGATTGGCCTTTAACAAGTTCACACCACTACCGACCATATGATTAGGGATGGCAACGGGGCAGGACGGGTGCGGGGGGTATGTTCCCCATCTCCATCCCCGCCACGGGCACCCCACCCCATTACCCGTTGCAGGGGGAAAATCTTCCCCCATCCCCGTCCCCAGCGGGTACCCAAACCCAGCAGGGATGAGACTAAGACCAAAACTAAAGCAATTATGGAGTGAGAATTAAGAATTATGATTAGTGAAAATAAATTATTTATATACGCTTAGAGTATTTGATTAAGTAAAATTATAAATTGTTAGAAATTATACATATAAATTTTGTAGAAAGGGTATTTATGCATTTCGAAGAAATTGAGGAGGGGGATGGGAATATGTGGTAGGTAATTTTCCTTTACGGGGAAATAGGGGCGGGGACGAGGAAAAATTTTTGTCCCCATCCTCTTCCTATCACCACGCGGGGATTTAATTCTTGGCCTCATCCCCATCCCCATAGGGAGCGGAGATTTTTCCCCAGAGCGGGGCGAGGCCTTGATGGGTACGGAGATTTCCTGCCCCATTGCCATCTCTATATATGATGCATGGATGAAATCAGGTTCATTCCTCCCCCTCTCCAAGGCCGATCGACCATTAAATGAGTTCACACCCAAGGTTCATCGTTCACACTCCTACCGGCCACAAGGTGCATGATTCCCCCCTTAGGCCGATCGACCGTCAGTTCGATGACTCCAATATGGCTGAGTTCATGCACATTCAAGCACCTTAGAAGCCTATAAATACCTCCCTATACCTCGAGGCAAAACACACCTTGATTCATCCAGAACACCCCTCACTCTCTCTTTCACTTCTAGTCTCTCAATTCTCTCACTTTTTTCTCCTAATCTCTACATCATTCTTGTTACTATTCTCTCTATTCCTTTACTATTTCCTTAAGCCTAAACACATCCTACATAAAACATCCAAAAACCTTACAAAACAAGCAAAAACACTTACCAAAACTCCACAAAAAGAGCCTTTTCCCTACCTTTTTTCTACCTTTTCTCTACCTCTTTTCAACCTAAACTTTGGTTCCATTTTGCAACAACCAAGGAAGTGATCAAGTCTCAAAGAAAGCTTCTTCAAGGGAGAAAATAAGGTGTTCAAGCAAGGCTAGACAACGCTCCTTTTAAAATCCACATATAGGTACATTTGTTGTGTTTATTTCCTGATGTAAAGTGCTTGTATATGTTGTAATTATTTCATTCTTTTGCATATTCAATGAAATAATCATGTAAAGTTTTAATTTACTTTCTCTTCCAACTTTATTAAAAGCACATTTTCAAATTTTTAGTAGTGGTTGTCCTTATTATGTACTTGTCATCTGTTTCTAGTTATGTCAAACTTATGGGATTTGTCTCGTCTGTTTGTTAGCTCTATATCTATAAGTGTTACATAAGACTTTAGTAGTGGGTGCCTTCATTTATGTAAGCTCCTTATTAGTCAACTAATGGCCTTTTGTTTTGCAAACAATGACTATATTATGAAAGTTCACTTTTTGATATGTTTGATTGGTTGGATTTAGTGTTTGCTCAATATGTGTGACTGAGCAGGTTATGAAATCCATTTTGCCGTCATCATCAGACAAGCCAGACATATGATGTCATGTTATGCCAAGTTATGGAATTTGACTTTGGATTTGGATTTGGATTATGTTTTGTTATGTGTGAATGAAGAACCTTATCAAAAGTCACATCAAGTTGCGTTTGTTATGAGCTGAAGAAGGACAAGGTGTCGTGGAAACAGTTTGAGAGGGAAACCATCATGTGAAATGTGAAATGTATAGAAAGTATAGAAAGTGGAAACAATTTGAGATGAAGATCTTCATTTCTGAATAAAATCAACATGTGAAATGTATAAAAAGTGGAAACAATTTGGAAGGGAAACCATCATTGATTTCATAGCATTTCCTTCATTAACATTGTACAGGCTATAGGTAGCTAATTACTAGTACAATGAAAATTTCGACAGAGGTGCAAAAAGTTGCTTCAACCATCAGTCATATGCTACCTTACCCCTAAACATACATACTACATTACATTACATAATCCATCATACATAAATAGTACTACAAAGCATCATCAACGATCACTTAAAACGATTTGGAATGACAACCACCAAGAACAACACAATCACGACCAAGTTCCTAATCTCCATCATGCACATCATCATGATCCACAACACCTTGTCTCATGCTTCCTTGAATTCAACAACCTTGTTCACAACATCTTCTCCATCACCTTACCCACATCCTTCCTCATTTCCCCTGCTTCAAGCACTGATCGATGCAGCTATCTGCATCCTCAGGGTAGCAAGCTATTCAGTGACATTGTTGTTTGACATAATCATCTCCCCCACATTATTCTTATATATGTAGACTAGCACCATGGCCTCAACAACCTTGCCCTTGAACTTCAACAATTCAACACTACTATCTCCAGGCATTGTTGGTTGCACACTAGAAAGACTTCAAGCTTTTGTTGTTCACACTTGGAGAATCTTCACATTTATCGAGCCACCCAAAAAATTTTCAACAACACATGCTCGGGCATTTACCACACACACGACCTGGGTTCTCATTACTCCTTAATACCTTCAACACACCATCCGCCCCACACTTTTTGCACACGAACTTGTCATTCACCCAATTATCCCTTTTGTTGAATCCCTTCATTCATCTGGTGTTTACGGTTAGCCCATCTACACACAAACCATGCATGACAATCAAAATGCAATTTTGGTTTGAACCCATAACAAATTACTCAATGATGTGCAACTGAAACCCTAATTACCTCATGAACATGACAAAGTTTTAAAAAATCCAACATTCTCAAACCAAAAGTTAAACATTCAGCAAATCCAAACCTAGTATAAACAAATTACAGAAGAAGGAATTCAATTAGGGCATACAAAACCCTAATTTTCGAAACCCCCCATCCACATTTACCAATTCCCAGACAACACTCATGAACACCCATTTACGATATCAATGGCGCACCAACCATAAACGATGAAGAAGGATGAAGAAGGAAGAACAAGGAATTCAATTATGGCTTAGGGTTTACCTGTCATTCTCCTCGTCATTGTATAGTGAAGCTCTTCACCCAACGAATTTCTCTTTTGCAGGTTGAAGAGGATTGGGTAGTTGGGGAAGTGAAGGGTTCTGTTATATAAAGAGGTGAAATGGAGGCAAATAGGATCAATTTCGACATTCTACATAACAAATTCAAAAATTTATTAACTATCACCAACTGTCACCGTCTTCCAGCGAAAAGGGTCTTGAAAATCACCAGATGGTCATTTATTTGAAAACAATGTCCCCTTTAAGTGCATTAAAAAAAATAGTTGAAAAACTACATGAAAATTTTGGAGAAATAAAAAACAAAATTTTTTCTTTAAAAAATGAAAGGATAGCTGAGAGAAAAATTTTGCATCTAAAAGTCAACATTTCTCTCAATCTCTCACGACTCTCTCAATTCTTTCTCTCTCCAACGCTCTTCTCTCTCTCTCTCTCTCTCTCTCTCTCTCTCTCTCTCTCTCTCTCTCTCCCCCTAAATCACATCATATGATCTATAAAATTAAAACTTGACATTTACAAGTTTCCATGTAAATTTTATTTTTCCATGCATTTTTCCTCAAAACAAACAAAGAAAACAAAATTGAATGGAAAAATAATTTTTTTTTTCTTCAAAATTTTACTTAAACCAAACAATAGAAAGAAACTTACTTTACCCCAAAAAATTTTCCCCCTAATTTTTTTTCATGAGATTTTTTTCCACCCTATTCTCCTAGGTCCATACGGACCCAAAAAACTTATTACCAAACACCTCAAGTAACTTTTTCACCTAGGTCAAAAAGCTAACAATGTCCAAAAAATTAAAAGTTAACCCAAAAAGCTGGCAACCAAACACCCCCTAAATGAGAGATCGTTCTTATTCTTGTGCACAACGCTCAATTAGCTCAGGAAAATTAATAACCGGCAAATTTGGATCAAGGACTGGGCTATACTACCTCCGTCAGTGTCTGTCATTTTTTTACGAGATACGAATAGAATTTTTTACTTCTTTGTTATGAAATTGACCATGGCTCAATTCCCTTTTTATTTGGAAGTATTTCAGTTTAATTTTGTATTAGGTCAGTCTTTGGGGGGGGGGGGGGAGTTTGTTTCGGATTGAACAATGAACATCCCTACCCCTAAATTTCAGACTTGTCATGTATGTTAGGAAGTTCGGATTATTTGTTATTGTCATGGCTCAAGTTAGGATTTATTCAAATCTGCGATCTCAAAAAAAAAAAAAAAAAACCTCCAAAAGAGCTTTGGTCACATAACTTAATTGGAGGCAGATTTGAACTTATATCATACTGTAGTGGCAAAAGCTAAACAAATATAGATGAGATCCTGCAGGAGGGCAGCCTCAACCTCATTTATCGGACTGCCATGCACCAAAAAGAATCCCCTCTCAGATGATCATAGACTCCCTTTTTTCTGGTTGTGAATTTTGCCTGGCAATTCTGACTTCACCTGATAGGCCTCCTGACAAGTTCCATTTCAGGCTCCGAGGCTCAACAGCCTTACCTCATCATATGACGGAAATCTATGTATGGATACCAAAGTTAATGGCAACAAAGCCTCAATCAGACTTCAATGTACTTTCAAGTGAGACAGGCATGGCTGTCAGCGGTGGCCGTAACAATATGTACAAAACTGGACCCAAGAACGGGATTATCGACAAGGGAAGTAGCCAGACTTTTTGGTCATAGCTGCAAGATTGAAATATCAACACAAGCTCAGCTGCGCTTTTAAATTCATATAACTATTTGCAGATGTTAAGACGACGAAATCCTTAAATCCTACCATTTGCGTGCAGTCATGTCATTGTAAACCCAGAAAGGTGCAAATGCAGATAGAAGAGAGAAATCCAAGCAAGTTGCATGAACCTAGTACACCCAAGCAAAAAGGTTAGTTGAGCGAATTCTGCATGACACAAGCAAATGCACTAACAATAAAGCACAACAGAATCACAGAGAACAGGGCTTTTATGCAGGTTTTAGTTAAAATGGAAATAGACATGTTGGGAGTTGGAACTGTGTTCATTTGAATATCACTCCATGGCAAAAAGTAGATGACAATTTAGCAAGAAATTTAGCAGTAGTAAAATCTGCAAGTCCCATTAATGGATTCATCTGCTGCTTGAAAAAGCTGCGATGCAAGCTGGCAGCTGAAAATACAAGATTTGACAGCCAACAATGTAATCAAAACGGAGCTAACCTAATGAAGCACTGGAAAGACATTTTTAGATTAATGCTATCGCCTATTAGTTAAAACTTTCACATTCACTCAGTTCATATACTAATGGGGGAAATTATTTTCCAGTTGCCATAACATGCTCTCTCGCTCACTTCTTCCTCTCTACCTGAAAGCCAGCGCATCTTCACCTTGACCGCTAACACTGCAAGTGACAGTCCATCTGAGGCCATTACCAGCACTGGAACAACAGATTTCTTTCCAATCTTTCTCTAAATTAGGCTTGATTTCATGTTTTTGCGAATCGTAGTTATCTGTGGAAGATGCTCGGATGTTTGAGGTTTTTTCGATAGCTACTTGAGCAAGGTGGTAAATTGCAAGGAAAGATTCTGGCGGGTTTGGATAATTGCTGGCTTGGGTTGTTTGTTGTGACCAGAATGGTAATAATTTGCTAATTATTGTTTTGTTTCTCAGCCTTGTTCAAGTATTGTGTTTGCCCGGTTCTTTCCTTGGTGTTTCTACGTGGGTTGTCACTGGTGTTGAGTGGACTGCTTAATTGGATGGGTTTTAATCTGACATGGTAGCGGTTATGTTGGTAGCTAATGAGTGATTTAAGCCTTCTTCATTCTTCTTAGTTTTCAATTCGTAGGTTTGGTAAGGATTTGGGTTAAGTCAAGCTAGCTTGCTGGCGATGGAGTGTTATTTGTTGTTTATGGAAGGTTGAGTTGCCAGCATGAGGGCACTTCCCTCAACCCTCTTAACCCAGTCGATAATTAAGTCAGTGTTTGAGGTTAACGGGGTTCTCGCCTGTGTACAACAATAAGCCACCCTAGGTATGCCCTTAACAAAGTCAAGGAACTTAAACAGAAAGTGAATAACCAGTTTAGGGAGGGGCAATTGCACGAGACATGCCATATGTATCACTTAATATTTCAATTCCTTAGTCTACGTAAACCCATTCATGACAAGGATAGCTATTGGGTCATGTATGTATATCAATTGGATTGAAAATGGCTCCTAATGGGTTAAAATTTGAGAGTTTAAAGCAAACCATTTATTCCAGTAATTATGTACTGGACATTGAACATGATAATGTCAAATATTACTTCAGAAGAGAGAAAGCTTGGGGTAATTTGGGTCGAAGTGAGACTGCACTCAAAGATCTTTAATACGCTGTATGGGATCCTGGAAATAAGGAGGAGCTCAAAGAACTACACGAAGTGCATACTTCACAAAAAAGCCGAAAGCACCTTTAAACCGAATGAGATCAAACTATGAGAATACTCTACCAATATGAAGATGGAAACGGCTCTCCCAAGAGAATCTCTAGGGAAAGACAAAGAAGGCCCAAGAACTTGCCACAACCCAAGTTCAGAGCAGTTCATGGTTGCCATCCACAAAAATGAAGAGGAAGAAAACATGGAGGCTTTGCCTATAAACAGTGTCAAATTTAATCACCCGAGGGATTTGAAAATCGGATCACAATCCCCTTTACCAACTTCTCTGTCATGTGGGAGTAAGGGATTCCAAAAGGCCCTACGAAATCTCTAGCTAACATTGCTTATGAAAGGCATACTAAGCCCCTGTTCATTTAGGTGGGTTATTACCCCCAATTTAATCAACCTAACCCAAATTTACTCATTCTTCCCAAATTGTCAACACTAGCCTTTCAACTTCTACCAAAACTTACGAATCTTTACTTCACCCATTACCTTACCCCTCTAAAGAACAAGCCTAAGCTTGATCTTAGTAAGAAGGCGATATTCCAAAAAATAGGGAATCCATGGCGATACCACTAAACTCTTATGAACTTTGTCATGGAAAGAAATGGAATATCAAGACTCAACTAGCCAACTATATGACAGTAAGAGTTCTGAAGCCAAGGCCTGTGGACAACATTTTAATTCAACAAGTTGAACTTATGCCCGATAAACAATCAGAGCAAAGTCACGAAGAACTACCTGAGGAACAAGAACAAACTCCTTGGGTAAACACCTAAAGACATCATGCTTGACAAAAGGTCACCTACACAGAAGATCATAGCTAAGGTCCCTCCAAATGAGATCAAGCATCCGCGGCTCTTTACTGTCCTAAGCACCACCAGAAAGCATGTATGATCACTCGTAGAGAACAAGGGTGAAAGAAGCAAAAAGATTACAACAGAAAAACAGAATGAAGTGAACAAGAAAAGGAAAAAGGCTAGAGAATCCACATAATTCAAACTTAGCTAGAACATCAGGAAACTATACCATGACCCCGGATCATGTGTTGTTAATAGTTCTTGGTTAGTTCTTTGTGTAAAAAACTAAATGCATCTTTCAATCTTATTATTAATATATACATACTTAACTTTCAAAAAATTACTCGGAGGTACCCTAACTTTTGGTGAAATGTTTTTCAGGTACCCCAACTTTGCAAAATTCATTTTGCAATACCCATAATTTTAGGATAGTAATTAAAAGGTGATTTTCAGGCCAAAATAATGAATTTATTAATGAGTTTTAGGTGGGAATTGGATTAAGGGTTTGAGTTGACTAAAATACCCTTTGTTTGTTATAAAACAAAAAAATGGCCGTTAATAAACCTCCTCCCCCCCCCCCCCCCCGTGTCTTATTCTCTGAGATATGCGTTTCCTTTTTCTCTGTCTTCTTCTCTCTCCCTCACAAGCAATAGTTGGAAGCCATTGAAAGGAAGCTTGGTTAAACAAGAGATAAGGTATGTGCTTTGCTAAGTATGTTCTGTTGCATCAAAGTTTGGGTAGTTTAGGGTGTGGTTAATTGGGGGCTAAGTTTGACGAAAACTTGGGGTTCAATTCCGAATTTTGAAAACGCAATTGAGAGTAAATCAAAGTTTTGCTAAGTGTATAACTCTAATTGTATGTTTTTTTGGTTGGTTGAGGATGAAAATTCATTGTAATTGAGGTAATTAGGGTTTAGGGTTCTGGTTTATTGTATGTTTGGGTAGTTTGCTTTCCTCTTCTCCTCCTTCCCTACGAAACCCTAAACCCTAATCAGAGCAGGCACATAGAAAGAAGATTGAAGAGAGGGGGAATTCAAGGAGTTAGAATGTCGATGGATGGAAGGAAGAGTATCAAAGAAGACTTCAGTTTATAAGACCCAATTAGTGAAGGCAGTTTACATAGGCAACTAAAAGGGCATCATCGTCTATCTCGGTCAAAAATTAAGGGTATTTCGGTCAGTTTGCAAAACCAATCAGACTTTGGCCGGAAAATCACCTTACAATTATTAATCCTAAAATTAAGGGTACCCCAAAATGAGTTTTGAAAAGTTGAGATGCCAAAAAATAGTTTCTCTAAAAGTTAGGGTATCTCTAAGTAATTTTTTGCTTTTCCTATAAAAAAAGAAAAAAAAACAGTTCTTTGTTAGTTTGACTTCTTTTGCAACTCTTTTATGTACCAACCTTAAAAATAAAGACTCTAAAGGCCTAAATGTTAGCTTAGCCAAAGCCTAGCCAAAAGGGCCAACAAAACCAATATGGTTGTGTTCGGCTATAGCGTTCAGAGTAGTGCTTAGCGTTTGACCAAGTTAAAACTCAAATTGCATAAATATTAGTGTTCGGCAAGGTAGTGTTTTGATTAGCGTTTAGCGTTTCAAGTAGCGTTTTGTGAAACGTTAATAAAGTTAAGGTTTAACATTTGGAGTAGCATTTTTCACATTTTTTGGTCAAAAGATGCCCTTTGAAAATTTTATCATTAGAAAATTATGCATATGTTTATATATCAATTCACTCTAATCTGCCAACTCAACTGCGAAATTTACCCAACACAATTCTCAATTGAACAATCATCCGCTATCCACTGCCTAAACCGTTATCTGCAACATAAATCGCTATTCGATATCTAAAACGTTAATTTTTCCGAATAAGACCTAATTTAACTTCCCAAGTGTTATGTTTGTACTGCTATAAATGTCTCATTTGATAAAAATTACATGAAAGTAAAGAATAACCAATTAGAGAACAGATAAAATCATATGTGGATAGGACATATTTGTGGTCTATACAAAGCACCAATGAATCACCACTCACCAACTTGCTTTCTCTGAAGTACTGAAAGAATTCTTTCCAATCACCATTTGCTAAGCCCGCATATGCTATTAGACCTAGTCCTGCTGCGCCCAATACCTAACACACAACAAGGAAAATTGATGGTCCCAAAACCATTAGATAAACTATAATTCATCCAAGAGCCTTAACAACAATAATTGATTTACTTTTAAATAAGAGCTAACAGTATCGCTTTCAATGCAGAATTTCAAGGAAGCAAGGACATGACAATTTATAGTTTGAACACTTGATGCCCTGGATGGAATTTGTAAGCACAAAAATTGAAACAAAGTGGATTAACTTTTCCTCAAGAGCTATTGCGACTTAAACACAGTAGTTTATCATTACCATAATAAGCAACAATTTAGCTAATTCTTGAATGATCAAAGTGGAGGAGACCCAATTGTTACTTGTCTAAGTATAATATCAGTCTCCTAACCTATTATGATTATTGCTTAAGATGAGAATAAGAGGAGATAAAAGAGGCAACATAAATATTTAAAGATAACATAAATGAAACTGGCCTTGGGTGCCTATTTACTAGGAGTCTAGGACCCACAAGCGAATTAAAAGTTTAAGCCCTGTTGGGAAAAGTTAGCAGGTTATGTATGGGGTAGTGAATAGTTATTTAAGCAGCGTATGGTTGTCACAAATAATCTATTAGTTGTTTAGATGAGCAATAGAAGAAATTGTATTTGGTAAATTAGTTGTTTCATAATGGTATAATAGGATAATTTTTAAAGATAAGTTTACGATGGGTATGTTTTATCCAAAAACAAAAAAATGAAATGCCACTTGAAAAAGTGAAACGTTAATTTTGTTAACGTTTGAGAAACTTTACTTGAAGCATTAAATGTTACTTGAAATGCTAATTGAAACCCTAGCTTACCAAACACTAATATGTGATTGATTAGAGTTTCCACTTAGTCAAAATGATAAACATTACTCTGACCGCTATTTCTAAAGTGCTCTTCAAGATCTATTCTTCCTCTATTGTCACACAATTGTGTGTGTGTGTGTGTGTGTGTGTGTGTGTGTGTGTGTGTGTGAGAGAGAGAGAGAGAGAGAGAGAGAGAGAGAGACAGAAGGGTAGCACAATGGCAATGGTGTAGGGAGGAGTTTGGCAGTAACCCAAACCATTATAGGAGCTAGCCACCTAGACGGATTAAGCAAAGGGCTTCTAGTGGGTACATGTTGGCGCGAAGGAAGAAAGACTATAGAGGACCGCAGGTGGAGCCATGAAGGCAAGTGATGGTGGTTGGGAAGGTGGGATGATATAAGTAGTATAGGTCATGAGGGCTCCCGACTCAAAGAATCAATGGCTAATTGGTGATGATTGAACAGTGATGGCGAATTGGCAAGATCGTGCTACGAAATCATGTCACACTCAACCTAAGAAAAATTTCAAGTGCCTAAATTGGAACAATATGTGTGTGGTTGTCTTAGTTTAGAAAAGATGGAGGTGCACAAAAGCATAAAGGATCCAAGGGCTTGGGATGCCTGCTTCTTAGAATTGACTTTAACTAAAGAAAAAAAAGGCTCCATAATAGTTTCCAAACCATAATTTTTTGACAATGAGAGTAGAGTCGAATGATTGACTGGACATTAATATAACTAAGAAAAATATCACATATTTTTCCTTATTTTGGGATTAAGAGGGATCGAAAGAGAGAAGAGGGGCCCTTAAAGGGTCCCCCCCCCCCCCCCCCAAAAAAAAAGAAAAGAAAAAAATCAAGCAATTATGTTCCATAAAGGGAAAACTTAGGTTGCTTTGAGCTTTGGCCTTAAGCAAAACAAATTCCATGCTTCCTATTACAAAGCAAAATAGGCCGAATTTTGACCTTTTGCGAGAGTGGTGCGCTTTTCTAAACTAGGGTGATTCTTTTTTCTCCATAAGACTTACCAATTGGAAAATAAAATCATTTTGATGCTTATGATGTGTCGAGGTTATATGTATGGTTCTTGTGACTTACCAAAGTGTATTGAGCATATTATCAATTGAAGCCTCAACCGTCACGGACTGAAATTTTCGAATGTTTCAAAATAAATCAGCAAGATAGATGATTCACGTCAAATTATAAGTTGAATTGAGCCAACAAGAAGGTAGAGATGAATACTTTGGCCAACAAAAAACTGAGTAGAGATGAACAACTGTGTACAAACGACCCAAGTGTCAATTGGTTAAACGTATATTATTCGGAGACATTTATTTGTGAGTTTAAAAACAGCTCAATCTCATCATGCTTGCGATTAATATAAATGTGCACTTTGTTAACAATAACACAAATGTTTGAAGTGGCTGCTCCAAAGTAATACGTTGTACTCGTGGCTGCTCCAAAGTAATACGTTGTACGTGTGAAAATGAGTTTAGAATATTGTTAACAGATGGTTTAAATTTACATGTGCAAAGAGTCCAATTTGTGAGCTCAAGGCTCATTGAGTTAAATCATACCTCTTTGAAAAGGTGATTATGTGGAAGGGCTTTGCGTTGGTTGGTGTTAGAATATCAGGCAGCAACAATTTGTATTCAATGGAACCTATTAGCTTTCATTGCAAGGCTGAAGTTCAAAGTTTTTTTTATGATTGTGAACTTGTTTGACTCTCTTTAAGCATTAAAGTGCCATGCGATTTTAGTATGCAAAAAGTGTGCGCATGAACTAATTTGATTATGCGAAAAAAATTATGACTTTGAACGTATGCATTTTTATGCATGTATTACAGATTTTAAGAGATTAATTCAGAACTTTGATGAGTTATGAACTTATGCTTGAGAGGAAAATGAATCAGTGAGAAGATCCATTGACTTCTGTTTGCTTCACCAAAGGTCAAAGGCATTCCTAAATCCTAATGGATAATCTCGAATGAATCTTGAAATATAGGTCCTTCAAGTTTCAACAATTCAATGCCTAATCAAAGAGGTTTATATAGTCGTATGGGTAAGGAAGCAAGTTTCAGGATGCCTCATGCATGCAAAGATTCCTTGTTAATCTGTGTGTTCCGAGCTAATTTTTTTGGTAGAAATGGAGGGCTCAGTCAATGTTTAAGTCATAGGACTCTCAATGTATCTCCACATTTTTAGTTTCCTAGTTAACCTATGTGTTTCAATTCAAGTTAGACAACTCAAACAAAAGTGGAGCACATCCTTCACTTTAGTGTATCTAAGGAAATGGCATCGGGGAATACATTTCACCCCAAATACTAAGTGTGCTAGCAGCCTATGCCCACAAAAGCCATCGTTGCAAAGAAAAGGACTTAAGTGCTTACATCTACATGCAAGTAGTAACATGCCACAATCTTAATGTTTTTGTAGTAAAATGTGATTAGAAATTTAAATCTTTGGTTTACTTGCAATCTTTTATCCTTAAATCAAAGTGTTCAATCAACATTTTCAAAGGATCATCAATATTAGTATAGGCTATACTGTTGCCTCAGATGTACACACACAAGTAAATTCATACGGTGCAACTTTGATTTGGTTTTCATAGGTGAGAATTATCCACATAAGTGCAGTTAATCAGCCTCTTCATTCCCCTTTTTCCCATGTTAACTTTGCAAAAGAACAATGCTTATTGTAATGGTTGTAGTGGATCATTCATTAATTACGTTTTTGTGAAATAGTAAACAGACATATACTTGTACTCGTTTTTGAGCCATGAGATTTAAGGTTAACATTAAGTTTGCACATTACTTAACATCATCTATGTACTATCATGTGGGTGTACACATTTGGACTAACCATGTCGATAGTTAGGGAGATTTGGTAATGTGCGTCTTCAGGGATGTAAACCCCTTGGAGCCCTTGTGTTCCAGGTGCATGACCCCTTGACACATATCTTTTGTTTGTAGGCTATATCCTCAGGGCATGTGGCCCCTAGAGATCTATCTCCAGTTGTGTTGTTCAGTTGTTCTCTAGAACAACATAGTTGACATTGTGATTATTCATTGTGATTGCTTTTGGAAGAGTTAGGCAATGAACCTAGGCACCTCTAAGTTTTAGGCAGAATAGACAGAATTCTGCCAATTTTTCTCTAGAATGTTTTTAATAAATTTATTAGCCAACTTATTGAACCCTTCTTGACTATAATGAGATTAGTAGCCCTTAAAAATGACCAGGGAGTGAGGGAGAGGGGGGTGTTTTGGCCTCATGAGGAGCATCAAAGGAAAAATAGACCACTACTTAACATAACTTTCACAGCAAGTTAGCAACTGGCATCCATGTTATGTCTCCCTACTTTAAAACTTGGATTAAGGCCTAGCATAGCTCATGAATCTCATGTTGAAACTAGCATATCTCACCAAACTTTCTTTCTGAAAGAACTGCCTTGTTTCTTTATTATACCTCTAATAATCTCACTACTTTTGTCGACAAGCCAAGCTGTTCCACTTCAAAGAACAATGAGCAGTAAATTTGGCGAGAATTAAATTCAATTTTCTAAAACCATGAGGAAATTTTTAGACATCCCCCCCCCCCCAAAAAAAAAACAAAAAAAAAAAAAAACAGACACACAACTTTTCTCAATGGCGTCAAGCTTCAGAAAGTCTAGAAGGCCAAGCATTAGACTGAAAACTACATTTAACATAAACAACCAGCTTCAACAATGTTTGACTCTTCTCAGCACTCAGCAGGGACCGCTTGCCTCTCATGCTCATTTAAACACAGGGAAGGGAGAAAAGAGAGGGAGTAAGCTCCCTCTCTCTCATAAATATAGTTAGATTCTTACCCCAGCAGTAATCTTCGATTCCAAAAAATTTAGAGGCCATATACTGAGCTCTCGTTCTTTTATTGGAGGTGGAGGAGGTCTCCAAAGAATAAAATAGGGTATAAGAGCATAAGCTCCCCCAAAGAATGAAAGTGTGAGGAATGGCCAAACAGGGATCTTGCTTTTTGAGCTGCCAAATAAAGAACATTACTTTTCAGCAACAAAATGACAAGTGGAATTCCAATGAAACTAAAGATTCAGATCACGTGAACTAATGTTAATTTACCTTCTACCAGAAGGAAGTAGCAACATGCAATAGACAATTGGCCACAAACCCATAATGTACCAAAGTGACACGAGCACTTGATTCATCCTAAAGCCATCATCTCCCAACAAGTTTAAGAGCTTCTTCAGGAAGTACAGATCCCTTGACTGCATGCCCACCAACAACAAATAAAATAAAATAAATCGATGTCAATATGTAGTTTGACTAATGATCTTTAAATCATTGTTGTTTTCAATTTCAGTTGAGGATCCACACATAGGCATAAGTTTCTGCTTACACTCCAGCCATGACAATTACAGTCCTTTTCTTTTCTTTTTTTCTATTATAACCCCTTTGAGGTTCAATCAAGTAAGAAGGTTAAACATGAAGCGACTGCAAGAAGTAGCGAAATTTTGGATCCCAAGTCTACACTCGCAAAACTAATATCCTAAACAAGAAAAACTAGTACACAAAGCATCACAGAAGAAGCAATTTGATGATGTATGAACAATGGGCAGTCACACAAGATATCCAACGCAATCAATCATAAATTAAAAGCTTAGAATTCAACCAATCAGGCTCTTCAAGATTTAATCTTACTAGTTTTTTTGCCTGAATGCACAGTGTGTTTAAATGGTAAACGAAAACTAAGGGTGTGTTAGGAAGTTTCCTGGGAAAAACTTTCCCTAACCTCCTCCTTGTGAAAATGTTTACTGAGCTTGAGAGAGAAACAATAGGCCC
This sequence comes from Portulaca oleracea, assembly GCA_029582165.1. Lineage (NCBI taxonomy): Eukaryota > Viridiplantae > Streptophyta > Magnoliopsida > Caryophyllales > Portulacaceae > Portulaca > Portulaca oleracea. Next base: position 21,159,788 of record CM055890.1, read on the forward strand.
AACATCAAAATTTTCCGATTCACTAAGTACAAAGCAATTGTCAACTTGAGCAGTTTACTAACTTTCTAAGAAACGTTTTACAGCCAAACACATCAAAAATTATATATATACCACCATAAAGTTCTAAGTACGGGAAAAGTAGAAGTATCAATCTAAACAACTAAAAGATAATGATAGGCCACTAATAGTTTAACATGCTATTCAAAATCTTCATCTTCAACACACATATCTTTTGAAAAATAAATAATTAATTAAATAAATAAAACATTCAAACTCAGTAGAATAAACAACAGTGAAGTAAAGTTAGGATTCATTCTATAGGATTTTTAACAAAACTAAATATAATTTCACTACTCAACCAAATCCCCCACATAAAAATATAATCTTTCTCAGGACATCACTAATTTGCTTGCATCGTACCATTTATAGCTTACAATGTCATAGTTTTCTTATAGTAACCATCCCTCATGGAATGTATTTTTTTGCATAACTGTACAGAACACTAAAAAGCATTTATAAATAATTGTTCAAACGATCAAAAATATCTTACGAATTATGCAAACTTTGATTAAATAAATGATGAAAACTAATATTAAACCAAAAGCACTAGTCATAAAAACTAAATGTATTTTTTTCATGGAAAAATAATAATCAAAATTATAGACAGAAAGAAGGGATTTTGCCAATGCCAAAACAATATACACAAATAATATACAACATATATAATTGGGAGCTTCCTGAGTCACACTATGAAGCTCTGGGAACGAGTTATTGAGCGAAGGTCGAGGGACAATGTGCACGTGTCTGAGAATCAGTTCAGTTTTATGTCAGGCAGGTTGACAATAGAAGCTATTCATCTTATACGCTGTCTTATGGAGCGGTTTCGGGAGAGGAGGAAGGATCTCCATATAGTGCAAGGGTTTCGGGAGACAGAATACATGTGGTGTCATTTTAGTGGACTTGAGACTAAGGACCACAGCCAAGATGTCATCATTGGAGGGGTGGTCATTCCACAGGTGGAGAAGTTTAGATACTTGGGTTCTGTCGTAAAAAGTGATGGAGAAATTAGTGATGATGTTACACATCAAATTAAGGCTAGTTGGCTAAAGTGGAGAGCGGCTTCAGGAGTATTGTTTGATAGGAAAATTTCTCTTAAGCTTAAGGGCAAAGTGTACCGTAGTGTGGTTAGACCGGCGATGTGATATGGAGCAGAGTGTTGGCCGACGAAGAAAATTCATTGCCAGAGGCTGAATGTAACGAAGATGAGGATGGTTAGGTGGATTTGTGGTTATGCTAGATTAGATACAATTAGGAATGTTGTCTGTCAAGCCAAACTAGGGGTGGCGTCTATAGAGGATAAGTTGAGAGAGATCAAACTCACATGGTTTGGGCATGTGCTTAACATAAGTGAGGATGCCCTAGTTAGAAGGTGTGAAGGGATTAGAATACCCTGGACATCGGGGGCGTGGGAGGCCTAAAAAGTCCATGAGAGAGGTAATCAGAGCATATTTGAAGCACCTAGGCTTAGGGGAGGAGGTGGCACTAGAAAAGGGAGCTTGGAGAGCTAGAATCAAGGTGGTATGGTGAGTTTTGTTGGTATAGTTTTATAATTTGTCTTGGTTGGTTGTCTTGTGTTTTCCATTTATGTATGATTGTGCATGTATATTTAGCTCTTCCTCAACTGCTTGGGGTGCACAGGTTTGCATCTCTCTACTTTTGCTACCTGGAGCATTACTCTTTTTTTTTTTTTTTTTTGTGTTTTCAAAAGGTTTCAAACTGGATTTCTTTTTGTCTAAATTGATTTCATGTTAGCTATTTAGAAAGCGCTTCTTGGGTCCACATGAATCAGCCTCTTCATGAACTTCAGTTCATGAGGGAAAGGTTGCATACATCTGGATGCCCCAGATCGCACTCAAACATGTTTCTCCTGGGTGTTTGTTGTTATATATAATTGGGAGCTTACATAAGAAGAATGCCCAAAATTACTATATTCTGCCTCTTTCAATTTGACTCTACAACTTCGATGATAAAGATAAGTTCAAGTGATAGATGTCGTAAACCTACCAATGTCTAACAATCCCAAGTACCATGAGTATAATACACAATTAACTTTCACAGGGTGTGTGGGACAGCTGACTCCACGGCAACTATGGGTCTGCTAATTGTAAGATTACAATGTCCAGTACACACTAAAATCTGCCCGTTCAAATTGCAGACAAATCAATGCTTTTAAATTCAAGAATCAGATAAAACAGACTCTATGCTATTGGTAGGTGATAGAGGATGCATTTTGGTTTTAGTATTTTGGTTGTGGCAACAATCAATTTCTTCTGTCTTTGTCTCAGAAATTGCTTATGTAGAATATCATCTCCCAATGAGTATAATGTGAGTGTGTGCGTGTGTGTGTGTGTGTGTGTGTGTGTGTGTGTGTTGTGGGGGCAGATCCTGACCTGTGATTCAGCATATTTGTTGAGCAGGTTTTTTTTTTTTTTTTTTTGCACAGGTTAAATTAAAAGCACTACTATATCATACTACCACGTTACTGTATGTTACCAAATAAAACAGGCAGCTGAGCATACCCAGAATCAGAAATCCCCCAATTCCAACCACAAAATAATGTAAATTTTAGTCTAAAGCCAAGAAATGCTTAGTGCCTGATCCTGTCATTGAAGAATTTGAAAGAAAGTAATCCTCCTAACATTTTTCCGCCTACAGCCCATTAGCCCCCACTCCTCTCCTCTCCCAAAAAAGTGAAAAGGAGTACATTACATGCTCCTGAAGCCTTAACCCGTAATAAATTATTAAACTCTGCTAATGTTACAGCATTTTGATGATTGGTTTGGCACTCCACCAATTAGTCAGGTGAAACAGATGCTCTAAAACTAGAAATAAACCAATGCCTATAAGCAGTTAAGGCAGTCAAATAAACATTGCAAGAACAGAGACCAAAAGTGTGAAAAAATACCGGGGTTTGATCAGGAGCGAGATTGAAGATATAGTACATGAGGGCAGTCCACAAGAAGAAGAGCAGAATAGAGGTAGTCCAGTCTCCACCATCGCCACCTCCATTTTTATCGGAATCCCCTTTTTGGAGAACAACATCCTCCTCAGAAATTGAACTGAAACAAGTTTGAAGGAAGGTTTCGGCCTTGTTGTTCTTGTGATAGAATTGGAAATGCAGAATAGGGTTCCTGTGATTAACCAAATGAATAGAGGGTTTGAGCCACCTAGAGGAGGAGAGGAGCTTGTTTGCGTAGTAGGGTGTAGGATGATGAGAGAGAGAACGGAAGAAATTGCAGGAGATAAGGTTAGCAGTCGCTAACATTTTGGTGCATACAGTTCAGTTCAGTGCGATGCTACCTTGTGCTTTGTAAAAACTAAAAACCCAAAATTCAACGCCTCGTCTCCGCTCTTAAGTCTCAACTATGGTTGGCTTCACCCTTGACAAGGCAACGCGAAGATTTGCGCGGCGGATATTTACAAATGAATAATCGTTACAAACAATCTAATATCTCTGGTGAATAATCATGCTATCTGGAGCATGTGCTCCGGGTGCACCTAATAAATTGCACGATTTGCTTAATGTTTATCTGAAGTAGGGATGAGCGGTTCCAGAATCGAAACCTGAAATCTGTTCGGAACCGATCAACGGGTAAGAGTAAGGTTCCTAAAATTCAGGAATCTGTCCTAATAGTTAAGGGCAAGGTTCCTAAATTACTACCCTGAATCAGAGCCTGGAACCTGTTAGTTAAGTACATTGTTTGAGTATACGCATCCAAGGGCTCTAGAACGGACATATATCCAAACATTTGAACCTCATTTTAATATAAAAAATTAAATAAAATTATTAAAGTGTATACATTATTCGGAAACTCAGGTTAAAGATTTTTATTTTCAGTGCTTGTAATGAATTAAGTGCGGTATTGTGGCCACGATAATTAGATAGTGTGGTGTATTGGCGTTTAAGTAGAAAATTAGTGTTTTTTCAAAAAAAATTATATGTCACAAATATAATTTTTATAGCTAATGGGCAAGGTTCCTAATTTTGACAAAGAGTACCCGAAACCACTCACTCCTAATTTGAAGACCTTATTTGTGAAATTTAATGCTGGGGTGGACGCATACATTCATCCCCAATGAATGGCAAGAGATTTGAGTTTATTCATTATTCATTGCACAAATAAAAAAGTGGTACAATGCATTAAAAGCCTTAAATGATTGGTTGTTCAATCGTACATCTTGAGTGTTTGCATTGGCGAAATTCGGCTCAATGAGAAACTTTGTCAAGTGGATTTGAGTTTCTAAACAGGTCGAGATGACCCAATCTCCGTCTTTAGGGTTCGCTTCGGACGGGAGTTAAAAACGAGGGTAAGAATCCATAAAAGTAAAGGAGGGTGAAGGTATGGGAGTGACTATTTATCCGTGCTTAGGAAACCGGTTAGGAGAGTTCATAAGAGTAAGTTTTTTAATTCACTACTAAAAATATGTATATTACCAACTATTTTTTCCAACCAATTTAAAATGATTGGAAAAACCAACCATTTTAGTAACCACTTCATATTCCAACCATTTTTCAAAAATTGTAGTGGGAAAACGGATTGGAAATTCCAACCACTTTTGCTAAAATGATCGGAAATTTTTCCTACCATCGTTTTTTTCCTACTATTTGAAATTGGTTGGAAAAAAGGTTAGTAATCCGACCATTTTTCCAACCATTTTAAAATAGTCGGAAAAATGACCAACCATTTTAGCAAAAGTGGTTGGAATTTCCAACCTTTTTTCCCACATATATTTTTTGAAAAATAGTTGAAATATGAAACGGTTGATAATCAACCATTTTAAATTGGTTGGAAAAAAGTTGTTTGTAATATTCATATTTTTAGTTGTGATTGACATATTTGTTCTTTCATATTATATATAATAAAATAGCACTCATACATTAACTCTATACTCATTCTCTTTGTGACCCCACCTTTACGCCCCCCCCCCCCCCAAAGAGAGAGAGAGAGAGAGAGATCTGAGAGAGAGAGAGAGAGAGAGAGAGAGAGAGAGAGAGAGAGAGAGAGAGAGAGAGAGAGGTGTGTGTGTGAGAGAGAGAGAGGGGGGGGGGAGATGTGTGTGTGTGAGAGAGAGATGTATATGCGCAAATTATTATGTAGAAGCATTCGTAAATAGAACGGAGCGAACGCACAAATGAAAATAAAAGTGTTGTGCAATATATCTTTGCTTATTTTTAGTGCTTATTTTCTATTAATAACCATACAAATAAAATATTATTTCTTTTATCATCAATAATAGTATAATGGTTCAATGGTAAGATTATTTAATGATCTATAGTTCTAAAGTTCAAATCTTGTTGTAATTTATTTTGTTGTATAATATAATTTTTAAATAGTTTTTGTCTTTTTAACGTATCTTTGTTCATTTTGTAATGTATTTTTCTTAAATTTGTAATGTATTTTTGTGTAGTGTATCTTTGAGAAGGTTCAGCGTATCTTTGCGAAGTATTAATGTATCTTTGAATATTATTGGCTTTTCGTCTTTGGAATGTATCTTTATCTTTGTTTACTTTGTGTTATATCTTTGTTTACTTTGTGATGCATGTTTGTTCAATTTGTAATGTATGTTTGTGTAATATATCTTTGTTTTGTAATGTATCTTTTTTCATTTTGCATTGTATCTTTGTTAAGTTCTAATGCATCATTGGAAATTATTGGTTTTTCGTCTTTGTAATGTATCTTTGCTAAGTTTTAGTGTATCTTTAATAAAGCGTTCGCATATACACGATACAAGCAGTTGTATCGTACGTATAAAAATTGGTGTGTGTGTGTGTGTGTGTGTGTGTGAGAGAGAGAGAGAGAGAGAGAGAGAGAGAGCGCAAATTATAAAATATAACCGAGTGTACGGTGCTAGGTGTGTATGGGAGGGAGTAAACCCACGCGCTTCATTTGAAAAAACACCCAGCTCATTTATGATAAAATTTCCATTACGCAATGCATCCTTCCCCATATTCAATACAGATTTTCCCAATTTTGATGTATGTTTCGGTGATAATTTTCGCACAACGTAGTGTATTTTCCCCAAATCGAATGCATTCTTTAGAAACATCAACGCAGTATTCAAACACAAGAAATCATATTTTGTTGATAAAATTTCCATTATGCAATGCATACTTTCCCTTATTCAATGCAAATTTTCCCAATTTTGATGCATTATTATCTAGATATGAGTGTATCAAAATAAACATAGTATGTTTCATTGATAATTTTTCCACTTCGTAGTGCATTTTTTCCCAAATCGAATGCATTCTTCGGAAACATCAACACAGTATTCAAACACAAGAATTCATATTTGTTGATAATTATTCCATTATGTAATGCAGTTTTTCACATATTTGATGCAGTATTCAAGCAATCCAATGTATACTTATTGCAACATCATTGGTTACTATTTACTTAATTCAGGAACATCTTCTTGATGGTTCTCTGTTTCGCCGCCATTGTTGAGTTCATCGAAGGTATCATCATTATTGAAGGTATCAACATCATGGTGAAAGGTTGCATTTTTTCGTCTATCCAACGGAGGTCCTTCAATTATATTCATGCTTGATTCACCCTCCATCTGCAATTGCTCGATCAATAGGTTCTCAGTATCAACAATGATATTATCGGTTTGTTCGATTGTTTGTTCCACCATACTTAATCTGCATAAGTGATGGCGCTAGGAGTACAATTGACCAAGCAAGAACACGAACGAACAAACGAGGGCAATGGAAGAAGGAAAAAATTTGACCAATGAAAGATACGATCGAATCATATCCGCGTAATAAGGAATGGGTCCATAATAAAATCTCACGTGAATCTTATATATATCCTATCCCATATATATACCAAGTGTACAATGCTATGTACACTCGGTCCTACCACATAATTACTGAGAGAGAGAGAGAAAGAGAGAGAGAGAGGGAGGGAGGGAGGGAGGGTGAGGGGGAGAGAGATAGAGAGAGGGAGGGAGGGTGAGGGGGAGAGAGAGAGAAAGATCTCGCAGCATAGCATAGAGAAATGGAGAGGTAAATTTGTCAATTGATGTATTATGTATATTATAATGTCATTAAACTCTTCCTTACACCCCCACCCCAAATTGAAGTGTTAGGAAAATGAAGTTAAGAGAGAGTAGGAAGGGGTGAAACTTCACCCTAGCCTACTCCACCTCACTCCACTTGACCCTCTCCCAAAGCAAGGGTAAGGAGGAGTAAGATTCTTACTCATCATCCCTAACCCCTCCTTACCCCACCTCCCAAGCAAACCCTTAGAGTTCCTAAACAATACCCAAATTGGTGACTCTATTGACTCATGGGACTCAGATCGGACCATTTCCAATTCAGCTTATGCATGTTTGAGTCGACCAAGCACTGCCTTTGTTGCCCCTTTTCTTCCATTCCGCGGCAACAACAAGATGTGCTTTTGAGGTCAGCTTCGAGTGATAGTAAGGGCATGTTGTCAGTCCAATTAGAATATAATTGTTCTCCTATTCTTGGTGATTTCATCTTGGCGGGCTCGAAAGTTGTTGTTAAGAAAAAGAACAAAGATAAGGTCTTGATGAAATCTAAGTGAGTGGGGGGTTTGGATGCTGCTAGAAAAGCTAAGACCCCCTTGATCATCTTGAAGATGCTCAATGAGATGTTAGATCAGATTGTCCAAGACATCAAGGTAATTTGGGGTGCACTAGAGCCTGTTAAGGCTCCATTAAGGTGTACTAATGCTTCCATCAAGGAGGTCCCCAAAACAGTCAAGGATGTCCTCAAAGGAGAAAATGAGCAACCAAAGCAAGTCTTTGCTTCTAGCCAAGAAGAATTGTTTAAGGGTTCACTTGTTGAGTGCTAACATCATTTTGTTTAAAGCCAAGCTTTTGATTCAGCAAGTTAATGTTCACACAACAAACTTAGGACTGCTAAGGTCCTTGACAGAAATTGTTTAGTAGAGTGACTTTGAGCCATGATGTCTTTCCTTACACAAATCAATGATGGGTGGATGTTTTCCACTTGATTTCCTACTTAAGCAATCGGTCAGGAAGTCTCCTACCTCAAGCAAATCAAGGATTAGTCCAGTCAAGTTTTCTCCAAGGATGTAACACCACGACCCAGGAGGTCGCAGACATTACCAAAAACTATTTCAAGGATCGCTGCGTGGCCGTAATTCATTATGAGTCTTTCCAACGTATTTTGTCCTCATTCACACGTTGCTTGGGAAAAAACTTCCCAAGAGGCCACCCATCCCGAGACTAGTTCCAACCAAGCATGCTTAACTAAGGAGTTCCCTATGGATGAGCTACCTTAAAAGAAGGTGCACCTTAATGATATAAGTAGTCATTTTAATCCTTTTAGGCAACACTTTAACCACATACTCGGAATATTACAACTACCCCTACTTAGGCACACAACGTTCTCATTATGCTTCAATCTATTCTAGAATCTTAGCGCCGCTAGGTGACTGCCCATGGATCTCTCGTCCCCTGGCGCAGCTCGTGGTCGCGGGTCGGCTCTGATACCATCTGTAACGCCGCGGCCTGGGAGGGGCCGAAGCGTTACAAAGGACCTTGAAGATCATGGTGCCAACGTCCTCTAGTACACGCTCGGTTTTAAGCCCCAATTTGGCTACTAGATTGCATGAGTTTGGGAGGCCCTTTTTGGAAGGTTATCCTCTAGTTCATAGCAGGTCCTCATCTACATGGACGAATCTGCCAACGTCCTTGGAAATTTCAGTCAGCAAGGACCTTGATCTGGGCAGCAACTTGTTTCTCATTGGGTGGCCGAAAAGAAGCTTCCATCATTACTTTTCTAGGCAACTGAGCTACAGCTGCTAACCCAGCATGTCATTTTGTAAATAATGCGAAATGTTGGTCTAATAGCAGCCTAGTTTAGTGTTTTAATTATATATTAATGTATGTTTAACAGTTAACTGAGGTCCTTAGCAATAAACATGTTTTAGCTTTCCTAATGACTAAGGTTTGTCTTGGCGGGATAGGCTACTTATAAATAGCCTTCCCATCTACTTATAAACTCAAGTTGAAGTCTATCAAAGATTCGATCTTAGCTCCTTGTGTTTCGCTCGAAATTCTCTCTTGCTTATCTCTAATTAGGCCAATTCGAGTGATGTTCTAGTTGAGTCTTGATCCTTCTCTTTTGGTGGTTTATCTGTATCCATTGGAGGGTTCAAGGGCCTTAACTTTCTGCTCGGTGGTGTATCTGTATCCAGGTTAGAGGTTAGTTCTATCCATTTTCAGAATTCTGTCAATGTCCTTGGTCACGTCACAGGCTAACTACCTTAATTGACTTAATTAGTAATTTATTCATCCTTTATTGCTTCCTCCCATCAAAGCTTGGTTTCTCACCCACCAATGCTTTGGGTCCAACTCTCAATTCATTTGTTGAGTTGATTTCATATCCTTTTGTACTTTCTTTAACAACTCCTCATTTCCAGAACTGCCAACCACCTTGGTCAGTATTACGTCAACTGCCTTGGTTGGCCTGATTATCTTCTTTATCTATAATTAATTCTCTTCATCCGAGTAGTACATATATTTGGTATCAGAGCAAGTTCCATTCCCTTGAGATATGTTCATCAAGCCTAAACACAACCCTTAGCCCAAACATATATGCTAGTCCACAAAAAACCCCTTATCTGGCATTCTTGTTCAAGATGTCTTTCACAAATAAAGTCTCAAAGAAGAATGGGAAGTTCAATTCAAGTGTGTTGAGGAGGAGAAAAGGAGATTATTAAGGTTGAAACACGAGTTTGATCTTTTTTATCTCAAGGTGCAACAATCCAAGGTGGCTTTGCATCAATTTGCCTTTGATTTGAAGAAGGCATGTGAACCACCCATGGTTCATGAGTAGGAACATCAAGTTCAAGAGGAGCCAGAGATCAATTTTAATCTCCCTCTAGAATTTGATGACATTGAAGAAGAAGCCAAGGCCCTTGATGAGCCTTTTGGGGTTCAACATCAAGAGGATGAGTTAGAGGTCGATCTTGATCTCCCTCCCAACTTTGATCAAAGTGAAGATGTTGAAGAAACTCTTGAAAGTACCTTTGAGGCTCGAAGAGAAGAGGAGTCCATTACTGAATTTCCTTTCAAGCCTGTTGAACCGGAGGTGGATGTCTGTCTGTCCTTGGCACAGTCAACGACCTTGGGATTCTATCAGCCATTGACATTGATAGAATCTCAACCTCAGTTCGAGACTATAAACGTCATGGCATCTTCTGGTGCTACAAGGTTAAGAGAGGAGAATGAAGCTTCTAGATGCTTTAATGTTGAGTTGGTTAATTTCCAACCAAGGTCACTTCTATGGGTGAACTTGGAGGTGACAATAAGACCAAAGTGAAAGAGGTGGAAGCAAAGGAGGTCAAAGTATGAGGAATGGAGTATCATGCCCCCACCAAGCTCAATGGAGGAGCTCATTGTCTCTATTAATGATGCTGATTTTCCAGCCTTGGTCCTTTTCAAGCTATTTGGTGTCCAATATTTCGGTCAAGGTATGGGCAAGGTATGAGATCTCAAGAATTTTCTTGCTACATTATTTTGTTATGCATGAATGAAATACACTTGGTAATATTTTGGTCAGTTGGGAGTTTCATAAATGCATGTTTTGTGAAATTTTGTATGCCTTGGTGTTGTTTGGAGATGGATGTCATGATTAGGTAACCTTGGATAAGTCAAGATTGTAGAATAGAAGTCAAGTCATATTATCTTGATTTTGTGAGCTTTGATGATAATTGTCGTGGTCTAGCTTAGAGTGTTATTAAGTCCTTGATCACATGCTCTATGTTGGAGAGTATGCATTGGTTGTTTATTGTGGAAGTTGTGCTAGGCAGTACATTGTTGCATCATACCCTCACTATCCTTGGCAAGAGAAGCACTTATGTCGCATGCCCTTTTGCTCAAATTGTCAATCATTCTGCCTCGAGGTCCTTGAGACAGCCAAGCACTTATCTGCATACTCCTAACCAACCTTGGTTTTTCTCTAATCCTACCATCACCCCACCACTTAAACCCCCACCACTTATCTGCACTTACCTTGCCTGGGCGGCAGAATTGGGTGACAAATTGTTTCTCATTGGTTGGCCGAAAAGAAGCTTCCATCATTACTTTTCTGGGCAGTTAAGCTACAGGCTACTAACCTAGCATGTCATTTCGTAAATAATGTGAAATGTTGGTCCAATAGCATCCTAGTTTAGTGTTTTGATTTTAGATTAATGTATGTTTGGTAGTTAATTGAGGTCCTTAGCGATAAATATGTTTTAGCTTTCCGAATGACTAAAGGTTTATCTTGGAGGGATAGTTCTACTTATAAATAGCCTTCCCTACTTATAAACTCAAGTTGAAGTCTATCAAAGAGTCGAGCTTTGCTCCTTATGTTTCCCTTGAAATTTTCTCTTGATTATCTCTAATTAGGCCAATTAGAGTGGTGTTCTAGTTGAGTCTTGATCCTTCTCTTTTGGTGGTGTTTTTGTATCCATTAGAGGGTTCAAGGGCCTTAAATTTTTTCCTGGTGGTGTATCTGTATCCAGGTTAGAGGTTAGTTCTATCAGTTTCCAGAATTATGCCAATGTCCTTGGTCATGTCGCAGGCTAACTACCTCAGCTGACTTGATTAGTAGTTTGTTCATCCTTGATTGCTTCCTTTCCCATCAAAGCTTGATTTCTTACCCATCAATGCTTTGAGTCCAGCTCTCAATTCATTTGTTGAGTTGATTTCATATCCTTTTGTACTTTCTTTGACAACTCCTCATCTCCAGAACTTCCAACTACCTTGGTCAGTATTACGTCAGCTGCTTTGGCTGGCATGATTATCTTCTTTATCCACGATTGCTTCTCTTCATCCGAGTAGTACATATATTTGGTATCAGAGCAAGTTCCATTCCCTTGGGATATGTTCATCAAGCCTAAACACAACCCTTAGCCCAAACATATATCCTAGTCCACAAAAAAACCTGATTTGACATTCTTATTCAAGACGCCTTTCACAAAAAAAGTCTCAAAGAAGAATTGGAAGTTCAAGTCTGTTGAAGAGGAGAATAGGAGATTATTAAGACAAGAGTGATATTTTTAACATTTATATGCCAAACCTAGGTGTTTTATGTCTGAATTTCATATTAACGCAAGAATGACACTTTTTTATGTTTGAATAATGGCCTCAAGGGGCCAAATTTTAGAATTACATTGATTGTGAAACTTAGACTATTTTCATTGATAAAATTACAAATAACTCAAAGCCACTAATAAAGAATACTCAACTTGGTGGTGGGAAAAGGGCTAAGAAGCAACACAAAGGGCATTATGTAGAAGGCAAAATTTTGTCGACAAATCAGAAAATGACTCGTGGAAAATAAAATAAATTTATTTGGCCAATTATTATCCGCCACGTGTAAAGTTAATTACGGCGGTCCATTTAATTAAATTTTAAATGGAAATGTATCATGGCCATTAGAGTCGTGGCACGTGTCAGTTATGATGCAGAAAATAATAATTATTTCTTTATTTTAAAAAATAAAGGAATAATTATTAATTTGGGCCCAAGCCCAAAGCCGACTCAAATCCTAGGCAACCCTAGGCCTCCAGAGCCTATAAATAGGGGTCCTCTCCCTCATTTTCAACACACTCTGCAGTCTACCCTCGGCGACATTCGGCATTCTCCACTCCAGAGGCTTCAGAAGATCAAACTGCCAACAGTCTCCAGCTACCAAGCGACAAGGACTAACGTCAGCTAGTTCAACAACTTATGTTCTTCACATCAAAGACTACAGTCGTCTTCCTCGTCTAGTTCATTGATCAAGATCAAGCCCTCGCATCCAAGAACTTGAAGAACTGCAACCGACAGTCAACCTGCAGACGGTTAGACTTCGAGCAACCTCCGGCTACCAAGCATCAAGGAGATCAACACTTAAGATCTTCAGCTCAAGAACTACTACAAGAGTCCTTCAGCTAGACCTGCATTCAAGATCGATATTAAGCGTCCGCTCCCTCGGCTCACCCAAATTTCAGAGATTGAATCAGAGAACTACTTTATTGTATTTAATACAGAGATTGTACCCACATACATTCAAATATTAATAAAAATTAATTTGTTTCTCAATTTTCTGTCTTTATTTATTTTAGACTAGACATTTATGCTTACAAATTTGGCACGCCCGATGGGACATCTCTACCTCTCATCTCCTTCCCTAAGAAGTCAAATTCAACCTTCGATCTAAGCTAAGTGATGGCTGTCAACATGGAAGCAAAGACAACTGAACTTGAGGCTATGTTAAACAGGCTCGCCATGGAAAGTGAAGAGAAAGACAAGAAGATCAGCGAACAAAGTGAAAAGATCGCAAAACTGATGAAGAAGATAAAGAAGCGTCCATATCAAGACTCCGATGAAGATTCTGACAAAGAGGAATTTGACAAAGAGTCTTCCAAAGGTGATGGCGATGGGCAAGACTAGAAGAGTAACTCATCTTCAAGATCACTAACTATGGAGCAGATTCAAAACTTGGTGGCAAATGCGGTAGGGGCTCAACCAAGAATCACTTGTATACAAAGCCCTATACGAAGAGGATCGATGCTCTTCGGATGCCACTTGGTTATCAACCCCCGAAGTTCAATCAATTTGATGGAAAAGGTAATCCCAAACAACACATCGCTCACTTCATCGAAACTTGTAGCAATGCTGGCACAGAAGGAGATCGACTAGTGAAGCAATTTGTCCGATCTCTGAAGGGGATCGCATTCGACTGGTATACGGATCTAGAGCCTGAATCTATCAATAGTTGGGAACAAATGGAGAACGAGTTTCTCAACAGGTTCTACTGCGCTCAACGAGTCGTCAGCATGATAGAGTTGACAAACACCAAGCAGTGGGAGGGCGAGCCAGTACTTGACTATATCCATCGTTGGAGGGCTCTTAGTCTTGAATGCAAGGATCGCCTCACCGAAGCTTCAGCTGTCGATATGTGCGCTCAAGGTATGCACTGGGATTTACTCTATGTCCTCAAGATGGTCAAGCCTAAAACCTTTTAGGAGTTGGCGACCAAGGCCCATGATATGGAGATCACCATAGCAAGTCGACGGGGAAGGAATTCATATTCATCCGAATCAAGGAACAGTGCTATTGGGTATAAGAAGAATGGCAAGTCGCCGAAGACTTCAACAGAGGAGTCCATGGCTATTTCAATGTGTGAACCAGTGAGAATCTCTGCTAAACCTAAACCTAAAAGGGAGAAATTCACTTCCTCGAAAGATACTGAAAAGAAACGTCCTACACTGAAGGAGCTTCAAGAAAAGAAGTACCCATTTCCAAACTCGGACTTGTCAGGAATGCTCGATGACTTGTTAGAGAAAGGTGTAATTGAGCTCCCACAACCAAAGAGGCCGGAAGAAGTGGGAAGAACTACCGATCCAAGATACTGTCGTTATCGTAGGGTAGTCAGTCACCCTCTAGAGAAGTGTATCACACTCAAGGTGCGGATCATAAGACTAGCTGAAGATGGGCAGATCATATTGGACTTGGATGACACGTCGAGGCTAATTATGTTTCAGCACCGCCGATTCCGGCCAAGAGAAATGAATTCTTGATGATCCAGCTTGGATGTCAAAAGCCAGTTCCACTTTTTGTACGAGTGCAGGCCCCTCAGGATGAACAAGAGCAAGTCTCAAAAGCTTTTGGTGAAGAGGAAAGATGGAGCTCGGTGTCTCGAAGGAAGATTGGGAGGCAAAGGGAAGTCCAAACACAACCACCTCGAAGGCAGCAAAGGAGAAGGAGAAATCCTCAACCTTCAGCAGAGAAGAAAAGGCTTGAAGTCATCAAGAAACAAGAAGTCGGTTGTTCAGCTAAGTTGCTCAAGCGAGACCCTCGTCTTCCTGTCACGCTAGAGGAATACTTTCCAAAGGACTCCTTTGGAAAAGTTAACAAAGTTGCCGCTGTGAACATGGTCTCCTGCTTCGAGATCGAGGAAAAAGATGATAAGGTAACCGATTATCAGCCTAAGTCAAAGCTCTCCGTGTTCGATAGGTTGGGATTCAAGCCTTTCTTCAACGGCTAAAAAACAAAAAAAAAGGAAAAAAGGTTAAAACCCAGGTGGGTTTTAACCTCGCAGATCACCAAGATCACCAAGATTTGATGAGAAGGGATCTTACGTGACAGAATTTGTTGGCAAGATCACCAAGAACACCCTCTGTTCCTGCAAGATTATAAATCAGGGAAGTAATCGGTTTATGGTCATTATAAAGATTAATCAAGTAATGTCAGAGAGAATTTTTACCGGAAAGAGTTAGCTCAATGGAGATGAGATGAATAATCAAGGGTAGGGAGCTAATTTATAGTGATTAGTCCAACAAGTATCCAACTCCAAACAAACTTTGTTTTCAACTGTGTATCCGTCTCCAACGACAAGTTTCAGTTGAATCCAACTCTAATCTTACTTCAGATTCAGTTGTGATATTCCAAATTTTATTTTAAATAAATTTTAATAAGAGTTGCACCCAATATGGGAGAGGGGAGGTAGAAGAATCATATCTGTTGTGAAATTCTCATGAGCCATAATCGGTGCTTAAAAAGAAAAATATAATACAGATTAAAAAAAGTATGTATGTTGTTATTGGATCAATCCAGTGGATTTTAGCCAAGACGGAAGCCTACTTTCTCTTACATGCCCGATTATATGCACAACCCATATACACATATTCAAAGAAATATATCTTTAAGTGGTGAATCACATACATGGCCCAATAAACTCATAATTATGGGTCTTGACAAAATTTATGGCTAATAAGTATTCGAGATTCAACCGCTTCAAATACTCAAATTCGTATCCGCGATCGACTCTCGAAGGGGGCATCTGTAGAAGGCAAAATTTTGTCGGTAAATCAGAAAATGACACGTGGAAAATAAAATAAATTTATTCGGCCAATTATTATCCGCCACGTGTAAAGTTAATTACGGTGGTCCATTTAATTAAATTTTAAATGGAAATGTATCATGGCCAATAGAGTCGTGACATGTGTCAGTTATGATGCAGAAAATAATAATAATTTCTTTATTTTAAAAAATAAAGGAATAATTATTAATTTGGGCCCAAGCCCAAAGCCGACTCAAACCCTAGGCAACCCTAGGCCTCTAGAGCCTATATATAGGGTCATCTCCCTCATTTTTAACACACTCTACAGTCTACCCCTGGCGACATTCTGCATTCTCCACTCTAGAGGCTTCAGAAGATCAAACTGCCAGCAGTCTCCAGCTACCAAGCGACAAGGACTAATGTCGGCTAGATCAACAACTTATGTTCTTCACATCAAAGACTACATTCGTCTTCCTCGTCTAGTTCATCAATCGAGATCAAGCACTCAAGCCCTCGCATCCAAGAACTTGAAGAACTGCAACCGATAGTCAACCTGCAGACGGTTAGACTTCGAGCAACCTCCGGCTACCAAGCATCAAGGAGATCAACACTTAAGACCTTCAGCTCAAGAACTACTACAAGAGTCCTTCAGCTAGACCTGCATTCGAGATCGAGATTAAGCGTCCGCACCCTCGACTCACCCAAATTTTAGGAAATTGAATCAGAGAACTACTTTATTGTATTTAATACAGAGATTGTACCCTCATACATTCAAATATTAATTAAAAATTAATTTGTTTCTCAATTTTCTGTCTTTATTTATTTTAGACTAGAAATTTATGTTTACACATTATTAAGGACATTAGATATGCACCACCTGAAGCTTCCATAGTGTCATTGTTGAGAGCGCTAGGTTAGAGTTGAGGTTGTTGGAAACAAATAGGAGACATTACTAATATATTGGTGAACGCTTGATGTGTCGGTTTGAACTACCCGACAATGGGAACCATAAAAAGAGAGGTGGATAGATGGAGTAATTATATGTGTGTGTGTGGAGGGGGGGCTGGAGGGGGGAGGGATCGATTTTAAGAGGGAGTAGTTAGGTGTGTTGATACTATTAGGGTTATCATTTAAGAATTGGTAGTTGTATTTTAGAATTGTTTTTGAAGTTTAAATTACAGTTTAAATCTTTCAAGATTCGGGGAAATTTGAAGGTGTTCAAACCTGGACTCAAACTTGATTTAAACTAATACATGTTTTATTGATTGATTTTAAAATTCAAACGTAACTTTGGTGGTTGTACCAAGATTTTTCTTGAGCGGAAAACTTTAAAGAAACCTAAATTGAATATCTATAGTGTTTTTGGATTCATTTTTTTTGGGGGGGGGGGGAGGAGAGAATGGAAGATAGGGTAAGACAATAAAGAGGAAAGGAAGAGAACGAAAGTGATTAGAGTTAATGATAGGACGATGTCCTAAAACTACCAAAATTTATGGCCACACAAATTATTTCGAGTTAGGAGATTATAAGCTTTGTTATTATGTTGGGCTTCCTAATTGTATTTGGTTGTGACTATCTAATTGGGATGGTGGTCAACATAGGTTTAGAGAGTTCGTTCTTTGAACAGGCAAATCCGAAAATTTTTATTTTTGAATTCGTAACCTGACCCCTGAATCTGAATCACATGGTTCACACTTTTGGAGTGTTGTTCTTCAAGTTTATTAATTATCTTCAAAAATGAATTCGTGGATCCCTTTCATCGTTCTACTTTTTCATTAATTTGATTTCATAATCTCGTGATATTATCTCGATTTTGAGAACTGAGTTTGGAGATAAAATTCATTAAAAATGAACTAAATAGGTGTAACCCTGCAATGACATGTCGTGCATTATGCCAACGGCTCGGGTACTGTGTGTCAAGGCAGTCTCTAGACTGGCCATAGGAACTTGATAGGCTTCATGTGACGCCATGCTGACCAGGGAGTAGCTCAGGTCAGTCCCGAGTGCTGGCATGCCATGGCTAGTGGCCTAGGTACCTCCTGCCTAAGGCAGTCTCTGGACTGGCCAGAAACATTAGGTCGGTGGCATGTCACGCTGCATGCAAGCTAGCCAGTGGCTCGGGTCAATCCCAAGACTAGTTCTTTTGGCTCTTTTCAGTTTTTTATCTTTTCTTGGTTTCATTTTTAACTTTGTAGTCTCGACTTGAATTATTATCCATTAGTGATTCTAAATAATTAGTGACAATAAAAATACACAATAAAAAGAAAATTGTTCAGCCAAATTTTAACTTCTACCCAGTTGATCGAAAATCCGGACACGCTATTTTCTACTTTCGCATTGACCAAAGTTGATATAGACCCAGATTTAAGCTTCTCCGAATTGTACGACCCGCAAAAATACCCAACAAACTGGGTATTGAACATCAACTTATCGTCCGATGTCCGATTCATCCGAAGTCGAAATGATGTGAACCCAAATTTTTTACAGTCCTACTTGGGGGCATCTTTTGTGCCCATTGCTAAAGTAACAACAATGCATAACTATGTCAAAGCAGTAGTTGAAACATGTTTCCACTTTCAACAACAATAAAGTTGAACAATGTTAACAACATTTTGATTCAAGTTGTGCCAAGCGTACCCATACCATGTGGATGATTAAAGAGTTAGTTCAAGATATCCTTATTTATTTAGAGTCTATAATTATGTATCAATCGTTCATATTTATCATCAATGAAATAAAGTGGGTTGGATGATTCGTGAAGTCATGTCATTCCCTCTAATTTATGCTTAAGTGCATCAGGTCCCATGTGGAAACCTCTTTAATATTTTGTATGAGGATTATCTAGATGAAACTTTAAAGAATCGTTGCTTAAACTGCAATTTATCCTTTAGTAACAAAAAAAAAAAGAGAGAAGGTCAAACTAATTATAAAAAGGAAAAGCAAAGAAAAATAAATAACTGCAATGCAGTGTTGGTCTCTACGTTCTACGATATACAACATGCTTTGGGAGAGGCTACGAGTAGTCCAACATCCAATATCACCAACATAATATATGACTAGAAGCAACGGTAATATTACAAGTAACTTCTTTGGAATCGAGCAAAGAAAAAAAACATAACTGCAATGCAGTTTTGGTCTCTACGTTCTACGATATGCAATATGCTTTGGGAGAGGCTACAAGTAATCCAACATCCAATGTCACCAACATAATATATGACTAGAAGCAACGGTGAAATTACAAGTAACTTCTTTGGAATTGACAGCAATGGAACCCAACACGCATTTCTCCTTCCCCCTTAGTGACCTCACCGTTGCCTGGTGACGAGGTTTCCGGCCACCCTCCTCTCCTCTACGCCTCCATTCTCTCATCGTTGTGTCGCTTGTCCTCCTCGGTTTTCAGTTCTTTTGTCTTCCATCCAGTTGCTCTTTCCCGATGGTGTTTTCTCTTTATGGACAAACAACTCTCGCACTGTTTCTCCTCTTCACAGTTGGCGCCTACCTCAAGCTTTATATCCACGGTCATAGGAGGTCAGTCCAACCTCCCATGGCGTGTAGGTCTCTGGGAGCAGCTTATGGGGCACATGGGCTCTAATTTGTGCTTTAGCCTTCGCCTTTCACCGCCTTTTTCTCCTTTTTTCTAGGTCTTGGTACCACCGAGTTGTGGGTTGCAAGGGTGTATCCATCATGCTCAATCCCTTTCACTCTTTCAGGAGATGCTCTTGCGCCTGGAACTAAGAGCAAGTGAAATTATGGCGGTGTTGAAAGAACTAAGAGGCGGTTATGGTGAACTTGTACACCTAATAGAAATACTTTCATACAGGTGAAGCCCCTGTAGGGATTAAAAAGGTCGATGATGAAATTCAAATCTTTTCCTTGTTTATAGATAATTTACCTGTTACTGTGGGGAACCCAAGGCTTAAAAATTTAGTAGCAATTTTGGTAAGGTCGTTGATGCTCATGTTCTCGCAAAAATTAGCGAAATGGTCGGAAGTTTGGTCTGTGAGGTTTGCTAATGAGGAAGGTAAGTTAGTTATTGAAGGGATGAATTACAAAATTGTCGAGCAAAGGAATTTAATTTGTTTGTCTCATGAGCTAAATTCCACAAACTTCAACCTGCAAGGCCCTCTGGTGTTGCTAATTGTGTTCAAAAATGGTTCCCAATAGGAATGATGCATCGTAAACTGCCATGGAAGAGGATAGGGTTGCAACTAATTCTCTTAAGGTTATGGCCAATGGTAGCTCTAAGTCTAGCAAGATTGCCACTAATCCTATTGGCACTTATGAGGTTTATACTAAGTGTGCAAGCAAGTTGTCATGCAAGGATGTTCTTTTCAATCGGTTTCAAGTCAATGGTGAGAAGGATAATGAGCAAGGGCCAGCTCCAACAATAATTGTCCTCTGAGTAATTCAATTGGATCGTGTGTTGCTGACAATGAGCTTGTTTTGGATATTAATTATGAGGACTCCTTTCTAAAGGTTTCGAAGGTCTCGGATAGGCGTAAAAGGAAACAGAATGCTATGTTGAAAATCATATGGCAACAAGCAAGATGAGCAACCTGTAGAGCCACCACCTTAAAGGGTTCACGTCTTTCTAAAGGGAGGAAAATACATGTTGGAGACCACAAGACTGGACAAAAAGAGAGACAAATAATTTATAAGAGTTCTTTGGAGAAGTCTCCAGAAAGCTCATATGATAGATTGGTTGAAGAAGCACACATGGCAGCAAAAACTGGTTGTGATCTGGACCTATTTGCAGGGACCAATAAACTATGATGATTCTTCAAAGAGCAATCATAAGAAGAAAGAAGCGCAAATTTCATTGACAAATCTGCATAACCATTTTGCTTTGCTACATTTTTGCTTTGGTGACCTTGCTTTCTGCTACCTTATCCATGCTTTCTGCAGTTATGTGCAACTTTTGCTGGAAAGTATCCAGTCCAATTGGACATTGAATAATTGAAGAAAAAACATACAACTAAAAATAGCAATTGGCTGACATTATAAATAGCAATTGGCTGACATTATTTTGGACCGTAAAGTAAGAGGGGGAAAAAATAACAAGTATTATAGCAGCAGAATTACCGGTACGTCGAGGTTCACCAGAGAATGGTCAATAGAAGGTGCATTCTCTTCAGCGAACCACTAACATTGTTAACAGCCAAGTCTTCTAATTCTTTTAGGTAGAAAGGAAAGGGGAAAAAAGCAGAAACAAAACAGCATTAAGAATAAGAGTGCAGCAAAACTTGACGCCTTAACCAAGCCTCATCAGTCAAAAAGATGTTCCAACATGTAGTGGACACGGCCAGGTTGAGATGTATAATCAAGGAATCCTCCCGCCTGACTAAATCAGCGTGTTTGGAACAACTCTCCAAAAGGCGAAAAAAGGATCGAATCTGATGGCTCAATAGTAGTAAGTAATACAGTACCGCAGCAGATGAGACACTATCTATCTCTATCTATTAAGGTTTACTCACCCAATCCAGCTTTCTTCTTGAGGTGTTCCTTGAAGTCGATAATATCACCTTCCCACCGAGTCACAGTCTGATTCTCACACACCCATATCTCTTGAGCAACCTGGTTTATGAGCCTGAAATCGTGACTAACAAGAACCATTCCACCATCCCACTCATTTAGAGCCTCTGCTAATGAGTCAATCGTCTCAATGTCCAAGTGGTTAGTAGGCTCATCTAGCAAAAGCATCTGGGGTTGCCTATAAGCCAGCCAAGCAAAAATAACACGACTCTTTTGCCCATCAGAAAGGTTTTTCATAGGCATCACCTGGGCTTTGCCAGATAGTCCAAACTTTCCAATTGCAGCCCTCATCTTCTCTTCCTCATTACCTGGGTACTCTCGCATCATGAACTGTAAAGCAGGCATGTCCAAGTTGAGCTTTTCAGCAAGATGCTGATGATACTGAGCAATCCTCAAGTGATTGTGGCGACGCACCATGCCATCAGTAGGTACCAAATCCCCAGTCATCAGCTTCAGAAGCGTACTCTTCCCAGCTCCATTGGGCCCAACTAGTGCAATCCTAGAGTCAAGGTCCACACCAAAGTCAAGGTTTTTATAAAGAATATTTTCTGGCGTATACCCAAATGACACATCCACAAACTGCAACACTGGAGGGGGAAGCTTTCCTACGTCTGTGAAACGGAACACCAGAACTTTGTCTCTCACAACCTTCTCAGTCAGTCCTCCCCTCTCCATCTTTGCCAGTGTTTTCTCCTTGCTCTGTGCTTGGCGGGCTAACTTAGCTGAACCGTGACCAAACCGGGCAATGTATTCTTTCATGTGAGAAATTTGCTCCTGTTCCCATCTGTATTGCTTCATCTGATTTTCTTCAAGTTCAGCACGCGTCTGAACATATTGATCATAGTTTCCAGTGTAAATCTTCAACTTCTTGTTCTGCATATGGATTATGTTTGTGCAGACACCATTCAAAAAGTCTTGGGAGTGTGACACCACAACCAAAATTCGATTGAAGTTCTTTAGATTCTCCTCCAGCCAAACACAAGCTTCAAGGTCTGTCATGGATAAAAGATAAGGAACACAAAAAGCATTTCAGGGCCCAGTTTCAAACAAAAATATTTAGCACACAGCACATTACAATCAGTCAATATTCAAAGAGTACCAATTGAACCAGCAAATGCAACCTCCCATTAAGCTTTGAAACAAACTCCTATTGTCACATTTGATGATAAAGCAACCACCTCAATAGTTAAAATGTACTATGTCAGCCAACTCACCTAGATACTGACGAAGTACAAACACGTACCACTGTTCCACAATCATAGTCACTACCGTATACATGCAGTTAAAGTTTAAAACTTCAACTACAAATTCCACACCACATAAATTATGCATTTTATAAAGTTACTATCATTAGATTCGTAATAAAAGATACTTTCATAAAAGTATAATGTTGTCATTATTGGCAAAATATTATCTTCAAAATTTATAATTAAAAGGACTGCATTGGAGACCGTGAAAAAGTCAAAGCAACTAATATTATGGACTGGAGGGAGTAGCAAATCCATCATGGCAGAAAAAATGACACATGAAACATTGTCAAATAAGGGTATTAGTGTTATTTATCAAATTAGGTAAAAAGCTACTCGTTTTTAAAACATTGTCTACTTCCCTTAGCTTTATAAAGCAAAAAATTTATCCAGACCAGAGGATACCACTTCATTTAAGATTCCAGATTGAAATTGCTCCAATGAGTAGTTGGTAGTCAGTTTCATTATTGACCAATTGACCACTATTCTCTACAATAACAATGGTTAGTGCAGTGAACACTGAACACTATCATGCCCTGTTGTGATCATTCATAATAACCATGACATTTTATATCCACTGCCAGGTACTCCATTTGTTCCTCTAATAGGATGTAGAACACATGCTAGGTTAAGGAAATGAGTGATTCTCATGCTTAAATGAACTTTTATTCCCCAAGAGATGCTATTAATACTTTTGGCAGCTACAAGGGCTTCGCAGTTTGCACCTTGAACTTGATCTCTATACTATACGTGAGCTTATACGTGACTACCACCCTCGCCTTCCTAGGTATATGTTGCACTACAGACCTCCTAGAGGTCTTTCAATTTCTTCACAACTTCCCACTGAAATTGGAGAACCGTGAGTTCTCCAACCGTGAGTTCTCACAGAGAGAGAGAGAGAGAGAGAGAGAGAGAGAGAGAGAGAGAGAGAGAGAGAGATAGATAAATAGCATCCTAGTCCTACACTACCCCCCTTTTGTAGGAATTACTCTTAAAGTGTCCTACAACAGATACAGAAGGGAGGTGCAACACTAACCAAGATGATTAGTAGGTTCATCCAGCAATAAGATGGTAGGATTCATGAACAGAGACCGTGCCAAGGCAATCCTCATTCTCCAACCACCAGAGAAATCTTTTGTCTTTTTTGCTTGCATCATCTTGTTAAATCCAAGACCAAATAATATCTCAGCAGCACGCTTTTCAGCAGTTGACGCATCAAGAGCATCCAAACGCTCATAAATACGTTCCAGTCTATCCCCTCCACCATCATCCTATAAAAGAAAGACAAAGTTAGCATGCAAAGACTTGAAATAGAGATTCCATCAAAAGAAGATTAATGTATGAGAGCACACCTGAGCAGCCAATGCCTCAGCTTCCTGTTCCAGTTTCACCCTTTCCTCATCACAACTTATTACAGCCTCTAAAGCAGACATGTCAGAGGCTTCAATCTCTCTAGTAAGATGATAGATATCCATGTGCTCCGGAATGGGAAGCTCACGACAGCCTATTGCAGTGAGTAATGTAGATTTCCCGCAACCATTTAAACCAACCAAACCATAACGCCTAAAGATGAAAACCAAAAACAAAAGATAATAAGTTTATAAGCATGAATCTATACATTGGGAAAACACACAATCATATACAATGAAAACAACAAACCTTCCATAATTGAGTTCCAACATTGAATCCACTATCAGATCGTGCCCATGAAAAGTAACAGACAAAGATTCTATCTGCAATGTAGAGAATTAGCATTAAAAGTGTGATAACAACAAAATCTTTGATCCTACGTGACAGAAAGCAAAAGAGAATTTATCTGACAGCATTGACAAAAATGCCAAGTTCATGAAATGAATTGGGACAGTATGGTAGAAATCAGGTTGACTAATGATCAGCACATCCAGGCATTAGAACCCACCATCACTAAAATGGATGAACAAATGAATAAAAAGCGGAACTCATGCATTTTAATTTATTCATGACTACAAAGAACACATCAACAGGTAGGAACTAATTAACATGACTAAAGCATATCCTCTAACTTAGGAAAAACACTGTTGGACAACTAAAACACATCAGTGTTCTCGCATGTTCGCATATTTAGATAAAGAACACATTAAGATTACAGAATTTCTATATATTTCGGTCTGTCGTAGATGGTTAGGCGGTAACTAAGCCTACGCATGGAGAAACACTGCAATTTCTGAACTAATATTTATCAAGTCAATGTCCATAAAACATGCACACAAATCAGAAACACATAGGAACATGGACGAACATATAACCCATCCTCATCATTGTATACAAGGGTTGTTTGCACAAAATAGCTTTAGAAATAAAAAGAATTTGACATGCCTAACCATCCCATATGCACATAAAAATAGGTCATTATATGGCTGAATTAATGTCAAAGTGATTACTTATTGCCTTAATGCACGGTAAGCAATATCACATCTATGCAGTCAAAATGTTACTCAACTGCAACTAGACCAGACAATCCAACGGTTGGGGTGTGTATGGGGTTCGAGTATATACGGGCTGGCATATTTTGGGTCCAACTAAATACAGGCATGTGTTTTTCAGTTTGGGTCAAATTCCACTACCTAGACATGTCCGATCTCCATTTCTCTAGTCAACGCAAACTCAAAGAAGCTTCTAAAGTAAGAACTACACCTTTCACTCTCTCCATCCTCAAAAAAACTCATTCTCACGGAAACACACTTTGAGCTGCTTAAATTCTTCTTGTATATACTGACCAAGTATCTGAAGGGCTATCCTCCAAACACCACTCACGGGATTTTGCCTCATTAGGAGGTCAAGTCCACCCTTGGAGCCGTTGACCCCTGAATAACCAATTTGGGGAAGGAAGAAGTCCCAATTCTTTCAGTTCATTAAGACTCAGAATTCATCCACAAAAACCATCTAAAAAGAAAGCAAATCCAGCTTTTCTTGGAATTATGGGTGCCACTATTACCACTATTTGGACTATTGAAGCATTGAACAAAACAAAAAGTGCTCTTTCTGAGCATTTTCTAAAAATAAGATCTGTGTTTCTCAGGCATAGACTCAACTATAACTATTATTCAAAACCTGTCCTTGACAGGCAGGAACCACAGCTCACCTAAACATAGTAGAAAGCCAACATTTTTTATTTTACCAAAACATAGATTCCAGCAAGCAATGAAAAAAATTTGAAAGACAAACTCAGCATACTAAAGTTACTTCCACATATTATCCATGTTTTACACCACTAGATGCGAACAACTGATTACCATGTACCCAAAATCATTATCCATGGTTGGACAAAAACAAATCAGACAACCAATGCAAAAGACAAATGGGAATTAAAAAATCAAGTGAAGCCGCCGTCTGGCAGCGGAGAGACTCCCCTTTTCTCCCCTGTTCCATACCCAAAGGCTACAAAATATCAACGCCAAAATCTAAAACTCGACATATATACCTCATAATCTAACATTCCAGGCTCCAAAGA
This sequence comes from Portulaca oleracea, assembly GCA_029582165.1. Taxonomy (NCBI): domain Eukaryota; kingdom Viridiplantae; phylum Streptophyta; class Magnoliopsida; order Caryophyllales; family Portulacaceae; genus Portulaca; species Portulaca oleracea. The sequence continues at coordinate 21,185,931 of CM055890.1, forward strand.
AACCTCAAAACAATCTGTTCCGACGTTTCAATGTACCCCAAACTAACCTCCACCAACAATCTTAGAATCACGGCTATAAACAACAACAGAAACCTCACCTATCCAAAGACCAAAAAACAAGGAATCATCATCAAAACAATTACCCCAATCATCAAAAAAGAGGAAGGCAGAAAGATACCCTGATATCTCTGGACATGGGGTGAGAACAGAGTACGCCAGTGCAAGTCCGATCAGATATGAGAAGATCAGAAACTCCATCGACGAGCTTATCAACGGTCGGAGCGGCGGTGGCGGCGGCGGCCTTGGAGGAGGCAGCCTTCCCTCCTCTTTTGGCGGCGGCGGCAGCTTTCTTCTGGGCAGCCTTCTTCTTGCTAGCGTCAGACACCATTTTTCAAACTAGTAGCCTACAAAAACATCAATCGATAAAAAAAAAAAAAAAAAAAAAAACAGATGAAAATCGTCGTGGACAGAATCAGTTGAAGATAGGGGAATTAGAGGAGACGAATACCTTACGATGATGTTAAGGAGTAATATGGTGGGCGATGAAGTTCCAAGTAGAAGTGGATTCAATGGGAAATGGTGAGATCTGGGATTAGGGTTTGAGATGGAGGTGAGAGACAAAACCCTGGAAGTGGTACGTAAGAGAAGAGAATAGCAGAGGAGGCTGCCAGTCCCAGATGTAAGGGTTGAAAGAAATTAGGCACTTGGAGGAAAAAAAAAAGAAAAAAAAAAGTGACCCCTATAAATAATAAACATCGACAGGATGCTGTATACTTTACATAAAGTAACAACACTCCCCACCCACCAGGGTTGTTGTTTTCAGTAAGGTCGGTATTTGACACTCACTGGGGTGAACGGTTCTAAAACCAGAATTTGTAACTTAATCGGAAACAGTTAAATAGGTAGATTTTAACCTGAAACGGTCAAACGAGTAAAAATAAAATTCCTAAAATTTAGGAACCTGTTAAATGTGTAAGGGTAAGGGCAAGGTTCCTAAACTATTATACTGAGGATTAGGTTTTGGATATTGTTACTAAATTTAAAAATTTCATGGAATTTTAAGTTTCTTATATGACTTAGCTATTTTTCGTGAAGTTGTAATTTATGTTAAGACTTAATATTTATTAAGTCTATTTGTAATTTTGTATTGTTTGTTTTCATAAAACCAACTTGTAAGACTATTTTAATTGTTTGGTTTGTTTGTACTATACAGCAATGTTGGATTGGTATGTGGTAGACAATGTATAAATGTTATAGATGAAATAATGACATGTTAGGCTTTATTATTCTTTTAACAAAATGCTAGACTTTAGATAACATACCTTAAAAAAGCTATTATAAAAAAAATGTCAAAAAATATATTTGGTGTATAGTAGGTGGGTACCCGGAACTGGAACCGACACCACTGGTAAGGGTTAGGTTCTTAAAATTTAGGAACCGGTTTAAACATGTAAAGGCAAGATCCCTAAAATTTAGAAACCGTTCAAATAAATAAGGGTTTTTTACCACAAATAATCCGTACTGAAGTGCTTGTGATTAGGAATAATCCAAAGTGACTTTTCGGCCACTGACAGTATGTACTTTTTCACTATTTTCTCGTAGTAGTCAAGAATTAATTTCCGGCACCGGAAAGCTGACGTGGCGACCGGAAAGTATGTTTATTCATACTTCAAAGAGGAAATTTTTGGTCACCACGTCAGCTTTTCGGTGTCGAAAATTGATTCTGGACTACTATAAAAAAATAGTGAAAAAGTACATACTGTTACTGGGTGAAAAATCACTTTGAATTATTCCTAATCACATGCCCCTTAATATAGATTATTTGTGACCAAAAACCTAATAAACAAGGCTAACATTTCTAATTTTAAACGAGGGTACCGAACCACACACCCCTATTCCTGACCGACTTGACCTGCGCGTCTCCCTTCCTCTATGGTCTGCTATTATGTCACGTTGTCCACCGCTAAGTCGCTAATCAACCAACTCCAGATCCAGCCCTATTCGCTCACGTTTTGCTTTTTCCATCCTCAAAGGCCAAATCAAAACCAAATTCTACTTTTCTTACCCTACTCAAATATCGTTTCCAGTAATAAAGGGCCAGTTTCATGAAATAAGTGGAATTAGTTAGATATCAAACTACAATTCTATCAAGTCTAATATAAAATTAGAGATGGTCAATTTCTCCCATATTTGGCTGATTTTTAATTGTTCCATTTGAGAGGGATAACAAATTTTATTTATGGGATTGCAATTTCATTCCAAAATATGTTCTTTAAACAACAAATAAAAGGAATTAGAACTTATTTCTCTTCTATTTCCTTCCTTTAATACTTACCTAGCATGCCAATGGTTCGACTAAATTAATATACAAAATAATCAAATATTAATATTCGTTAGGCAAATGTTTCAAGTTTTAACTAGTGTTTCAACTTGTGTTAATGAAATTAGTGATTGATATTTGGAGTAATGTTATATATTTTTTGGTAAAAAAGCTAGCTATTTAAAAACTTAATTTTTGTTGCAGAATAATATATGTGAACATTTATATATGTGAATGTTTATATGAGTGAATCTCTATATTAGGATGATATAATATGGGAGAATTTTAGTTCCATATGAAATTTATATATTATGTAAGACTCTTGTTATTTAACTAGTATAAATACTCTTTGTGGGTTATGAATGAAATCATGCTATTTATGGGAGCCTGGGAGGGTTCATAAGGGTAAACTACTTACCCCTACTTGGAAGAACAATTTGGAGAGTAGGGGTTCATAGGAGTAAATGAGGGTGAAGGTATGGAATGGTTCATAAGAGTAAAATATTAATTGACATATTTGCCCTTTCATATTATATGTAATTTAATATAATACTCATACATTTGCTCTAATACTCATTCTCTTTCTACTCTCCCCCCTCTCTCTATACTCTCTTAACAACATTTTTCTCTCAATATACTCTTTCTCTACCCTCCGTTTCTCTCTCTCTCTCTCTCTCCACCCTCTCAGTCTACTCTTTCTCTCTACCTCCCTCTCTCTCCCTCATTCTCCCTCTCTCTCTCTCTCTAATGAGAGAGAGAGAGAGGGAGAATGAGGGAGAGAGAGAGAAAGAGGAGGGGGCAGAGAGAGAGAGAGAGAGAGATGTGAGAGAGAGAGAGAGAGAGAGATGCAAGTGAGAGTGAGTGAGAGAGAGAGAGAGAGAGAGAGAGATGTGTGTGTGTGTGTAAGAGAGAGAAAGAGAGAGAGATGTGTATGTGCGAGAGAGAAAGAGAGATGAGAGAGAGACTAATATGTGTGTATGTGTGTGTGCGCGAGAGAGAGAGAGAGAAATGGATGTGTGTGTTATGATTTAGTTAGGGTTAAGGGTAATATGGTCATTTTTTATCTTATGTATGTTATAATTTAATTGAACACCTCTTTACACCCCAAATTGGGGTATTAAAAAAATAAGGGTTAAGAGGGCTAAACCTCACTCCCTCTTACTCTCCCTTACCCTCTCTCACTCTCTTCCCAAACAGGGGTAAGGAGGAGTAAATACCTCCTTAACCCCTCTTAACCCCCCTTACCCTCCTCCCAAGTAATGTCTTAGGTGGACAATAATACACTGCTTGAACTTGGACAATAATACACTGTACTTTAAGGGTGTTAGACAATAATACACCCAGAAAGATTCTGACGGTGGCTGACTTGGTGGTGATCCTACGTGACAGGCGGACCACGAAGGATTGCCACCAAGTCAGCCACCGGCGGAATTGCTATGAGTGCATTATTGTCCAACACCCCCAAAGTACAATGTATTATTGTCCAATACCTCAAAAGTTCAGTATATTAGCGTCCAAAAATATAAATCAACAATATTTAGTTTGTATTAACTATTGTTTGAATTATTTTAGGACTTTGTGATTTCTCTCTTAAGCGTGCATATGGAGGTGAAAGTGGGAAAAATTATCTCCACGGTTTATTCCTAACAGCATCAATAATCAATACATACACAAGTACAAATTGGCTAAAGGTACTCAATCTCTAATTCTCTATATAGCAACGAGTCCGATATCCTACAACATATCCACTATTTCAATAATATTTATCAATGTCCCATGCTTATTGTGATTATTTCTTCCTCATATTGTTTTGGTTGCACAATGGTACAATAAATTTTGTCAAAGAATGATGGTTAGAGATAGTAAATAAACATCATTTTTCCTGTTAATTAATCAGAATTCTCCCTTTCTTGTTTAATGAGCTATGAGTATATTTATAAATACTCATGCTCTCTCTTTCCTTTTCAATTCATTTAGTACATAATAGAATTCTCTTTCATATTACAATCTCTTCTTCTCCTTTCTTTTTCGTGATTGTTTATGTTTTTTTTTATTCACAAATCTGGTGAATCTTTACATGATATTAGCGTTAAGGAATATTCTTTTTTTGGTTTGGAGATCCTTCTGCTTCTTTTTCTTTTGCATCTTAGCAGAGAGTTCTACATTAACAACGAACACAAGAACTCTTCCAGTCACTGATCCATGTGATCCTTTGCTCATTCACCCTTCAGATCAACCAGGTATGTCTCTGGTAGCCGAACCTTTTAATGGAGATATTTTGATACCTGGAAAATATCATTTACAATTACCCTTTCTGCAAAATACAAGGTTGCCTTCGTTGATGGTTCTTTTCCATCTCCAACAATTGATTCTTCCATCTTTCCTTTATTCCTTACTGGAAAAAGGGAATGATATGATACATTCTTGGATCCTAAACTCTTTACACAAAGGTATCTGTGATAGTGTTTTATATTCAGCAATGTTTAAAGTCTTTGGAATGAGTTAATAGAGAGATTTGAACAATCAAACAAAGCAAAATTGTATTCAACTCAACAAAATGTTTCTAAATTGTCACAAGATTCTTTCGACATTGCTAGCTATTACACGAAGGCAAAGAAATTGTGGGATGAAATTGGAGCTGTTAGCAATTTTCCCAAATGCATATGTGGTAAATTCACCTGTCAACCACAAACCATCAACAAACAAAATGAGATTGATTTTTAGAAACAAAAACTGCTTCAATTTCTAATGGGTTAAACAATAGTTATACCAGAATTCGTGGAAACATATAGATGATGACTCCCTTACCTACTTTTGGTCATGTTTATTCAATTCTTTCTCAAGAAGAAAAACAAAGGCAAGTTCAGGGCAACTCTCTTTTCGGCCTAAGTCTACTTCCTTAAATGCAAATAAGAACACTCAGCAAGTTCCTGACACAAGGTCACTAAATGACCAAAATAAGCAAGATGCAAGAAAGGTTTTGTTCTATGATCACTGTAAGAGGTATGGTCACATTATCGATCGTTGCTACAAGCTTCATGGCCCTTCCTCTAAATAATTCAAGAAACCAGAATAGGAACCAAAACAACAAGTACCATAATCAACAAGGTGCAAGAAAGATGGCACATAATGCTTGTCAAGAGCTTGATCACTCTGATGCAACTGAAGAATCATTGCCATATGCTCCTGTCTTTAACATTAATCAAGATCAGACTAAGTAGCTGCTACAACAACTTCTGAATACTCTTGCTTCACAGAATGCTTTTCCTTCAAAGATGGATAGTGATGCAATGTCTGGTAACATACCCTTTCCAATTGAAAGTTACCTATTTGTAGGACCCCGGAAAATTCGTCAAAAGTTTACACATCAAAAGTGCTAACAAAAACACCGTGAATGGCCACAAACTATGGTAAGTCGATAATATAAATCATAATGTAGCAACCACACGTCACAAAACCAAGATATAAGTATTAACAGAGACAAGCAAGCAAAATCATCAAAAAAAAACATAAAATATAGCTATTAATTACTACTTATAGTAACTAATTATAACTTAAAGAAAGTTAAAAGAGAACAATTACAAGAAAACAAATACAGAATCAACCACCACATGAATGACATGCCACATGCTCAAAAGCCTTGAAAAAATCATCTCAAAAACTAAAGATAACAGTCACCCACAACTTTAGAAACACCTGCACAAGTCACACGAAGAAGCCCAGAAAAACTACATGATAAACCAAACTAGAAAGACAAAGTGGAGGAGATGCAACCTTGAAAATCAAAAGAAATGCTCAAACAGACGACAAAATCGAATGAAAAAACCATGAAAACCCATGACTGGATGTTGTAAACTGAAGACAATTAGAAAGGAGATAAGGAGGAAAGAATATTGAAGAAAAGTAATCAGGAGAATCAATGTATATCTCAGCCGAAAAACCAGGGTTTCAGTATACAAGAAGGTCCATTGTAAGCTTTGAACGTTTTTTCAGCAAGCAATTAGGATTTGGATCTCAACTTCTTTACTTGCGGAAGCTTTGATTTTGTTTTCTTAAAAAAAAAAAAATCTGAGCAAGCATCAAAACTTTAAGATCCATAAGGCACACCTCGGCACCACACCGGATGTGCGCAAAAGGCATGCCTTTCCTGGGCTGTTGGAATGCGTTGTGCATTAGGCGCACCGTGAGTTTTCATCTACAGATACAGAAAGGACAATCAGCAGAGAATTTTATTTTTTATTCCTTTGTAGGGAAAAAAAACATAGATCTCTGGATTGAGTTTTCATCCAATTGGGTAGAAAATGTTAAATTCAAGCCAATCAATATTTCTCTTTCGATCTATGAAGCACGGACACTTCTATCAGCCTCACGTATCCGTGTCGGATACGTATCCGACACCAACACTCTCGGACACTCCTCGAATACGTGTCAGACACGTGAAAAAATGTGTCCCCTAAATAATTTACCAAAATAAACATCCGACACTTGAAGGACTCATGGTTGACACACATATCCCAACCTTAGGACACTGCTGAATCATTGATGGGCATCACATTTTCGGCTAGCTACATCCATAGAAATCCTCAACTATGATCTCCTTTTTCCAATACATCATTGTTTTTTCCAATTGCTTTACCATCTTACACATACCTTTGTCCCTCTTTCATATAACTTTGTCCGTCTTCCATTATTTCATAAGATTTTATGTTTTATATATATAGTTTTACGATTCATAAACTATTAAAGAAAATATATTCATTCACAAACCTTTTTAAAATAAAATTTGATATTTTCTGAAGTACTATATAAAATTAAGGTACGTGTCGGACAACATGTCGTGTCCTTAATTTTTCAAATATTGTGTGTCCCCGTGTCTGGTGTTGTGTCGTATCCGTGTCTCGTGTCTGAGCCTATGCTTCTTAGCTTTCGATTGATAACATTAGAAGCCAAAAGCTAAAGGAAGAAAGAGGTTAGCTACCTGAACTTGAGAAAGCTCAATAATATCTCCCAACCCATCAATCCTAGGAAGTTCCTCTTTATTCTCAAGAAAAAGAATTAACCAGAAGTCCACAGATCATGTGACTTGTCCATTATTCTCAATGAAGAAAACTAATCTGCCAAGAGACAACAAGGATATACCCAATTACAGCACCCAAACAACCAAAAAAAAAAAGGGAAAAACATATGTCTAAACCTGACAATTTCTGACCAACCCGAACCCGCCTGAAATTTCTGGGTTTTGAACATGATTTTCTCAACTAAATTCGACATACACCGAACCTGAAAATTAGTGGGCCAAACCCGATCCGCCTGTTTGACCAAAAAATTAATTTTTTAAGTTCAACTTTTTTAGAATTTATGACTTTTCATTGTAATGTTTTAGCTATTAAACTATAAGTGCAACTTATTTATTTATTATTTCCCTAATTTAAGTTAAAATAGTAACAATAATCTATAGTTACTAAAAGATAATCATATTTTATTATGTATATTATACAAAAAGTAGTATTTAAAGACATTTTTTTAAAGGAAAAAATGGAAAAAAGTCGCAATCATAACTCGCGGGCCACTCCAAAATAAATAAACCGTATTTTACCCGAACTCAAATACACCCGACTGTATTTACAGAAACTCGATATACGCTGATCAACTCGCCACCCAATCGAAATGACAGGTCTACAAATATCAATGCCCAGTCCTAATCATATATTAAAACTGGTCCAACAAGAAACAAGTTCATGGACCTAAATACCACTATTTTTTTTTCATTTGTGTTCCTAATCTACCACTATGTCGTCCCTGTTTTTTTTTTTTTTTTTTTGTTTCCCTTTGCTTGCTTTTGATGACCAGTATCTACAATAGGAAGTCGTATATTAATTTTTTTTTTGTTTTATTAAAATTGAAATTTACTAATGCTTAGAAGAAAAAAGGAAAAATCTAAACCCCATACTTCCCTAAACGCACAGACGGGCCAAGGCCATAGATAAGCAGTAACCACCATCTCATCTGATCCACAAAATCTAAGTCAGCCTGTTTTTTCTCAAAATTCTAATTTAAATAAGGGAAATTGGATTCTAATAATATGAACTTTTGGCCATAGTAGACTAAATAATATGAACTTTAGATTTGATTCTAATTAATATCAACTTAACTCGGTGGTGGGATGACATGGCAGCGGAGGCACGTACCTGGGTCTGTTGACTTTGCCCTGTCAGATTACTTATGTCCACAACACCCTCATCATCTATCTCTCTGCTGTCTCTCCTTGTCACCATCAAACCCATCTCCACTGATGACTTTTTGAGCTTCTTCATCCTCAATGCTTCCATCACGATCAAACTTCTCCTACCTCATCTCCATCTTCATCTTCTTCTTCCTTGTGTGTTCAATTCATCTGGGAACCCGTGTTTACGCAGATCTCTATAATGCCCTCCATTCAACAACACATCCCCACCATTCCCCTCCTCAACTTCCCCAAGGTGCAGCCACCCTTCTTTCCACCTTCACTAACTCAAATTAGCACTTCAGGGATGACTCAGCGGGTCTAAGGGTCCATAGATCCTTAGTGAGTCTTTAATGGGTCAAACTCTATTATACATTTTTTTACTAGATTTATCAATTTATTAGGTTAATTTTATAATTGTACACATATATAATAATAACTATTATGTTTAAATACATTTATTTTTAACACAATAAAAACATTTCAAAGGAAAAAATAGTTTACTAGGGTTTTAGAAAATAGAAGCCCAACACTTCAATAGACCCAATACTCTTAGGAGTCCAAGTAGGCGCCAGGCATTAGACGAATAGTACTGTAGTATTTAGGTTTTTATTTTTTCAAAGGAAAAAATTATATGTTTATATTTTAGTGGGTCCACGGGTCAGGTCCGTGCCTGGACGCAGACCTAGACCTGCTATTTTTTTCTCAGACTCGGACACGCCCCAGACCCACAAGGTCTAAAATTTTTGGACCCAGACCCATCTTAATGGGTTGGGTCTGACAGGGTCTAGACCGAATCCAGGACCCACTGTATCCCTAGATGAAATCGCACTTTTACAAATTCTTGTGGAATAGGCCTTCGACTAAAGTTCCATACAACAACACTTTTTCAAGTGCAAGGTTAATATTCTCGGATAAATCCCCCAAAAGTATTTCAGGACAAATTAAACAAGCAGCCTTATATAACATGATAGTCCAGTGCACCTCATTTTACAATCATGCGCTCTCACAGTGGATTATTACATTTATAGGCTTATTACTAAACTGCAACCCATAGAAGCAGAACAAATGAAGTAATTTCTTACAGCGATATGGGCAAACAGGTGATGTACAGAATATGGAATGTTGGGGATAAAGGCAACCTTATAGAGGCTGATTCTAAGAGGCATCTAAATAAAAACCTCGATTTTCCACACTAACTTTGGTTGTCGTCATTAATCAAAGAACAACTCTATTCAATGTATGGCTAAGCATATTCAGGATTCAATGCTAATGCTTCTTGGTAGATCATCTCCTTCATTTGTTCCTCTCCCAATACTTGCTGCTCAAACTCAAATGAGAATGGCTCTGGACATACAGGCTCATCTGCTGTGTCATGTAATCTTGCCAAGTATGGGTGTGACAGCGCTTCTTCAACTACAAAGGAGCAAAAACTCACCTTTAGTCTACTGAGACATGTAAAGACCATCTTCATGAAGATCTACATGCCTTAAAATACAAGCAAACTATGTTCATCGACATTATACGTTTATATATCTTGATGTTACGTTTACTTAAGCATTTGTCTAAACAAACATGAAGAAAGGATGCTGTCTACTCCCATGGTCAGCTGTCTACTGTAGCATGTAAAAACCTTAAGGCATGAAGTTACATTAAAAAAGAAACAACTTTTCAAACAAACCATAGAAAGGATGCTTCATGCTGAAAAAGTAATCCAATCAGCATATATGAGATAATGCGTTAATGAGTAGGCACAATTCAATAGTTTTGTCGACAGCATCAGATTTCATAGCAAAACAGTCACAGAGTGAAAAAAAATTACCAGTAATCCTCCGAGAGGGATCAAATGTCAGCATCTTCTCAACAAGATCAATGGCCAAAGGATGAACATGAGGAAATACTTGGTGTAATGACAGACGAGGTTGTGGTGGCAATTGCTTAATGTATCTTCTTGCATCTTCATTGTGAAGAAACCCAAGATCAGATTCTGTGGGTGTCCCAAGCAGCTGTGAAATGACGAAACTTGCATCAGTCCTCAGCTTAAAGCCTCCACAGTGAAACTGGTTAATCTATCGGTTCATTTGATAATTTGTAATACCCACTATGCAAAATTTAAGTCTGTAGCAAACTAAAAGTGATCTATAAGCATATTATCCTTAGATGAACAGATAAAAGAATTTGCACCGGGAAATTTGCATCTTTGTGTGGTTTGATGTTAGATAATGTTGTTGGATGATAGTTACCTCAGTCAACAAGCGCATTTGGTGGACATGGTCTTTGCCAGGAAACAAAGGCCGCTTAATCATAAGCTCCATAAATATGCAACCAACTGACCAAACATCAATTGCAGCTGTGTAATCAGAAGAGTTAAGCAGAAGCTCAGGTGCCCTGTACCATCTGGTAACAACATATTCTGTCATGTGGTGATCATTTTCAGAAGTTGGCCGAGCAAGACCAAAGTCACAAATCTTGAGATCACAATTTGCATTTAGTAGCAGATTGCTCGGCTTCAAATCTCTGTGGATGACATTTGCTGAATGAATGTACTTTAGCCCACGAAGTATCTGGTATAGAAAGTACTGCAAACACATAATGATGTCATGATAAAATTCGAGCGATTTCAGCAGACGATTTCCGGCAGCATTTTGGCCCAAGTGAAGAATAAGAGAGTACCCAGTACCTGGCAGTGCTCCTCAGACAAATTCTGATTGGATTTTATAATCTGATGAAGATCAGTGTCCATTAGCTCAGTTGCAATATAAACATCAGTGAATTCTCTTCGCAAAGGTGGAGGGACGACATCTCTCAAGCCTATTACCTGATTCATATCCATCTTTACAAGTTAGGGTTGAATGACAATGACCCAATCCAACTTTTGAGTAATCAATGCTTGGTTAGTTAATTAGAAAGCCAACTTCTTGACTAATGAAGTGAGCAAGAAACATGGTGAAACTGTACAAAACAAAATAATTCACCAAACTTAGGCTGATACAGGGCAATCTGTTTTTGCTGCAAATTATCTTAATTTTGTCCATTTTTGAAGTTGTTACTTGTTATTTGTGACTGCTCACATGGCATGGTTTCTTATCAATTAGGGGGAATATCGGAGGATTATTAGGATCTTGTAATGCCTATTTATAGGCTGCTGTAATGTCCTTTTTCCTCAAATTCTCAGTCTCACACAGTAATAATGGAAGTTGAGTTATCCTTCCAATTTGGGTGGTTTCCTTAATTACCAGCAATCATAGGCTACCTTACCTTTACCTACCAGTGCTCAACCTATGTCATGATTATTTAACAAAAAGAGGGGAAATTAAAGACCAATAGATGCGATGATCTAGTTATTTATTGCCGATTAATCCATATCAAAGAAATTACATACATACATTTTCATGATCGAAATGGCGGAGGATTTTGATTTCCCTTAGTGTACGCTTAGCATCCATGTAATTATCAAAAGCATTTGCAATCTTCTTCATGGCGACCATCTCGCTGGTCTCGGAATTCAACACGGAACTACGAAAACAAAAGATAGTGAGAAAGAGGAAAGGAGAGGGAATTGGGGAAAGGAGAGGTGATGATATGATGAGTACCAAACGATGCCATAAGCGCCACGTCCGATGGGCATGATAGGAGGGCGGTACTTAGCAGTGACCTCGAAGAAATTTCCGAAGATGTTGTACTGAATGAACTGCCCACCGTGAGTAAATGTCGCCGGAAAATCGCCTGATGCCGGATTGGCGGCCATCGGAGATAATAGTTAGAATAGAAAAGTGTGAGAGTTGAAAAGGTTGACCGCATGTTGAGGGGAAGGAAAACAATATATAGGAAAGGAATGAATAATACAAGGAAGACCGAGTCTGAGTGTGATGAGGTACAGGAAAGGAGAAAGAAACAGCACAAGGAAGACGCGGTTTGTTAAAGGTGGACTACTGCTAATCCAGCCGCCATGCCTAATGACTATGACTATGACTATGACTATCACTATCACTGTGAGTAGGGGTCCGCGTAACAGGTTAACCATATTTGCTGTTAACTGCATATGCGGTTAATCGTTTTTGAGGTTTTGGATTTTGAAAATCTAAACCGTAACCGTAGTATGCGGTCAACCGCTTTTGAATATGGAAATCTAAACCAAACCTCGAAGTCGCAATTTAAAAGCGGTGTCGGTTAACGACTTTTAAAATATGAAAATTTACCCGATTAACATACACGGTTTATGATTAACCGTTTTCCTGGAAATTTATAATAACATTTATGCAAATAAATGCAATTATATTACTAATAAATTCATATTCCGATATGACGATACGCTGTTAAATTAATTTCATATTACTAATAAATTCATTTTTTTCAACTTAATTGAGAGCGGTTGACTGCGGTTAACCGTTCCATGAAAATCCAAAACCTAAACCTAAACCGATTTTATACAAAAATCAATTCGGTTAACCGCATTTTGCGGTTTTGTTTGTACGGTTTTGCGGTTCAATTTGTGGTTTAGGTTTATGGTGCCCACCCCTAACTATGAGACTAATGGGAGATGAGTGAGTGAGAGTAATTAACTAGCAGTACCATCCAATTTCTTACTTTTTTTCAAAAATACCATTCAACTTTTTTTCTTATCAACCCTACCATTAGAAGTGAAAATATTTGTCAATTATACCATCCATTCCAAAAAGAAACTGGTTTTACCCCCAATTACCAGCAAAACACCTAATTTAAAAAAATTAAATTTTGAAAAACCCCTTTCACATTCAAGATTCTGTCATTCTAAAACTCATGCTTAGTTTAGTAAAATTTTGTCCGACTTCAAGAATTTTCCGATTCGAGAAAAATTAGTCCGACATAAATTTTTCGTAATTTTGATATCGACCGAATATTCGCATAAAACTTTTCTTTTTCTATTGTCCAACCGCTTTAGCTTCACGCAAATTGTCCTACCCGAAATAAAACAAAACCCATATATGAATTTCTAGTCCGAATTTGACATTGACCAAATTTGTCCGACTCAAATTTATCTGAACCCAAATTTTTGACACTAGTTTCTCATGTCCCTCTTTCTCCCTCTCAAGCTCTCAGTCTCCATTCTCTCTCTCCCCATCCTTACCATTGTCAGTAAAAATTGGAAACCAACCCGAATTTCAGTGGGTATTGTAGATTTTGGGATTCCATCTTTCAGGTAATTTAATTTTGCTAATTTGAGATGAAATTTTAGTGGTGTAGGAGCCATCTCTCTCTCTCTCTCTCTCCTCTCTCTCTCTACAAGCTTATATAACGTTTTTAGTAGATAGTAGGTCATTTTGGAAGGAGTGGTACTTTTGACAGAAGTATTTACATATAATGGTACAGCTAGTAAAAAAACTCAAATCCCTTGTTTGCAGAAAAAAAAATCAAATCCCTTTTGACTCCGTCTCTTTCACTCTCACTATGTGGCCAATATAAACTGCTCATGCCACATCCACATGCTGGCTTATTTGTCACACCCCCAGTCAAACTTGGAAAACAATAGTTTTTTACCCATTCTTCCGAATGGGACTTATTTAGGTATATGAATACAAATACAAATAATATAGAGAATAAATGACAAAAATAACGACGAATACGACTAAAGCATGATGATCAAATATATAAGAATTTCAACTATGTATTAACTTATAATTAAAAAATAACCTAAATGGTAATAGAATGCGCGCAAAGTAAAGTGAAATATTAGGTATATTAAATAAAATATTTTTTTTAGATTAACGGTTGAGATTTAAAATAAAAACAAATCTAGTGAAATATTAGGTATATTAAATAAATTATTTTTTACCTGTTCTTTTGAACGGATGTCCATTTAGTTAAAGAAATGTAAAAAAAAAAATAATATAGTGAAATGAATGACAAGTACATCAAAAAATACCACAAAATAACTGTCAAATATGAATCCAAACAATAGTATATAATTTTAAAAAAAAACTAACGTGCCAAAAGGTATCACGCTACAAAGGAAAACAACAATGCTAAAGTCATAGTTTAACTTAGCGAAAGCAAAACATAAGTAACGTAGAAAATATCAAAGTAAAAGATGTAATGAACTGTCAAGTAATATGAAAAATCATAAACTGTCAAGTATGAATATGAACAATCAACAATCTGATCAAAATTAACAGGTAAAATATCTAGTAGAGATTACAATAATAAATTTATAACTTTGAGAGGAAAACAACAATTACATTTTTTACTCAAAAAAGAAAAACAATTGCATTTTGAGTATGTCGCAATTTTGAACCTGCGTGACCTATATGTTGTGTTTTTTTAAGGTGTAATGGTCCTTAATAATGAAGAGTCCCTTGTCACCCTCCATAAATTTGATAAATGCAATGTATACTAATGATGGGAGTTGGCAAGCAACATGCTTATATAAACAATTTATGTTTAGCAATCAAATATGGATAAATTGAGTGTAATTAAATATTAACAATTACTATATACGAATATTTGTGGGTAACTTGGAATATTTGTACCGATAAATAAATTTTGAAACATAGTTAAACTAAAAATATCAAAAATTAAAATATTATACCGATCGACATATATGTTGCAAAAATATTAATAATAAGAAAATATTAGAAGACTGTATATTATATAGAAATATGTAATATGTATATATATGGAATTTTGGACGCTAATATACTGAACTTTTGAGGTATTGGACAATAATTGTAACGCCCCGGAAATTCAATTATAGAAAGTCAAAGTCAAACTAACGTTAACAGACAAAACTTAGCGGAAGACTTCAAATTTAGTTTGGGCGTCACTGCCGTATCCCCGAAGGAATACAAGGCGAGAAAGGAAAACACAACTGTCTGCTAACGGCAACTACTAACAACTCAACAAACTTTAAGAATTCATAACGAAAACAATATAAAAGATTCAAGGACTTCTAGACTCGTCGTCCTCACTTCTAACTCCCGTCCCCAGCATTTAGATCTTCACCTGAAAACAAAACATTTCAAAAAAATGAGGGGGAAATCTCAATAATGTCTACCCCTAACGTTTAAAACAGTTTAAGTTCATTTCAATTCATTTTGGGGAGAGGGATCAAATCAAACGTTTTACAAACCTTTAATCTCATACTATTTCCTCAACCCATCCAATCCATATTTTAATTTGCGGGCGGGATACCAAATCCCTTAAAGTAACATCGCCTACCAAAGGCATCAAGAACATCGCCTACCAAAGGCATAAATAACATCGCCTACCAAAGGCATAAAACATCGCCTACCAAAGGCATCAAGAACATCGCCTACCAAAGGCATCAAATACTATCCTATATCAGGGAAGGAAGCCCTGATCTCCTGGTCCATAACCCTGCAGGTTGTTACACCTGCACAACAGGTTATCCCCCGAAACCCGCTTAACGTTTCCACTTGAATTATTTATACAATATTCAAACTCAACTCACGACTCTCAAGTCAAACCATCCCAAGTTATCAAAACCATTAACAAAACTTTGAATAAAAGACCATCCAATTTCTCAACTCAAATAAACCAAAATCACAATCGAATCAAAAAGATTAACAAAACAGATGGTCGTATTTCCACAAAAGTCCCCTTTCGGGATGCAATTCTCAAAATAGATTATAAAACATCAAAACACATTTAAAGAGCATCCCGGTGGGGATTAGAGCATAGACAATTACCTGATATACTTCACAGCACAGCAAAAGAAGAACACACTTGAGCTCACTAACGTCTCGCACTAACTCGGGCCTAGAATAAGAATAATTATCTAATCAAAACGCGTTCTAACGAAGTTAGTATTAACTATTAACTACCTAACCCATCCCCTAGGAACACTTAGGTTCCTATCATTTATGAAATTACACTTAACACCTTCAAGAAAACACATAACAAGATTACATATTATTTTCACTCAACAATTCTTATAAAAAGAAGCAAGCAGAGGACAGATTATAACGTTCACATAAAAGGGGTCACAACTCGACTTCCCGACATCCTACGGGTCTGGTTTTGGACTTTTCGGAAACCTCGGAATGTCTACTAAAACTTCTATGTTGATGGTTAAGCCCAAATCAGTTCCGAAGAACTCTAAAAATACCCATCTTTCCAATTGGTCCAGTTCTGACCGGTTCTGGTAAAACGGTTATAACTCGGGCTATACAAATCAAACGTTCGATCCGTAAAATTCTTATGGTTCCTAACATCTAAGGGAACCTCCAGTCCAAAGGGTTTGACCAAAAGGTAACTATACTATCCGTGGTGACTCAATCTTTAGACACTAACGAAACTGTCCAGTTAACGGTTATTAACTAATTTGTTATTTCGGTTCTAACCTTTACCAAAAGGTCTTGGGGTTCTAACTTGGGCTTAAAACGATACTTAGGGTCAAAGGTATAAAGCCCAACTTAACTTAGGGTTCAAACATCAAACTTTTTAACATTAAAACCAATTTATAAAACATGAAAATTCACTTTACTATTGTCACTAACCCTAAAGTCATGCATAAAACAATTATAACATTATCTTAAAAAGAATTCTACATTATTCTAATTCAATATTTCAAGAATTAACAAGGACGGTTATAACATGTGAGTTTCTTTAGTCAAGATTCGGAAAAGACTTAAAGAATATGTAAATAAACTATAAAGTACATATAAACATTTAAACTACTAATCAAGAACTCAACAACTAATTTCTTTAAACAAGATTTAATCAAGAATCAAGAATTAATAGACAGTAGACTCGACCTAACTTATTTAGTCAAGATTAAACATGAATTAAACAAGAATGAACCCTAAGAAAGAAATAAAAGTACATATAATATTTAACTTAATGAAACAAGAGGCCTAATTAATTTTCAAGAATCAAGATTTAACAAGAAACGTGAATTACTAACAAAATTGAACTTTTAATAGTTAAACAAATCTAATTCACTTAACAACTTAATCATGGATAACTTTTAAAAGAGATCAATATGTAAATTTCTTAACTACTATTCAAGAATTCAAGGATTACTAAGCAAGAATTATACTTTTATTAAGTCAACCTAATTTATTTAGCAACTTAAACAAGATTTTCTTTTAAGAAACAATAAAGAACATAACGATTTAATAACTAAACATTCAAGAATTAACCTAGGTAATAAATTTTCAAATTCGTACATACAATAATATTGTGGTCTAAAAATTCATAAAAGAATATAAAGAATATTAAAGAATCACTTTCAAACCTAATAACCAACTATTACAACCTAAATCTAATTACAAATTATAACATAAAATTACACATAACAATTAGGAAGTTACACATAATTACAACAAGAAAATAATTACAAATAATTTCCCCTAATTACAAAAATTACAGAATTTATAAACAATAATATTACAAATATATAAATCAGATTTTGATATTAAAACAGAAAAAGAAAAGGAAAAAGAAAAGGAAAAAGAAGAAGATGAACCATATTAGGGTTAGGGTTAGGGTTAGGGTTTACGTAGGGTTTTCGGCGGTGCAGGCGGTCGGCGGGTCCGCGATCAAGCGACAGCGACGGGGGGTGACGAAGGGTGGTGGGTGGAGCGTTGGTGGCCGCGGCGTTGGTGGTCGGGCGAGGTTCGACGGCGACAAACAAGAAAGGTCGCGCTGTTCTCTCGCCGTGCGACGGCGACTCGGTGGTGGCGGTGCATCTGCGGCGGTGGTGATGACGGCGCGCGAGCAACGTCGGTGGTTGGTGGTCGGGCAACCGCTGGTGCACGCGAGCAGAGAGGGAAAAGAAAGAGAAAGGAAGAGAGGGAGAGGTTCGCGGTGGTGGTCTTGCGGCGGGGGTGGCGGCGCTGCGGTGGCTGCCGGTGGCTGCTGGGTGCGGCAGAGAGAGAGGGAGAGAGAGAGGTTGTAGGTTAGGGTTTGGTATTGAGAGGGATTAGGGTTTAGGGTTTGAGAGGGGAAGGAGAGGTGTATATATACTACCCATTTAATTAGGCCCAATTAACTAATCCTATTCCTAACCCAACCCATTAAGCTAAAATCAGATTTAAAGAATTACTAATAATAGTAATAATAATATTAATACTAATAATCATATAATCACATAGCAAATAATATTCACGTAGTTATAACAACACATAAATATTAACCTACGAGAATACTATTCTACCCTTGTTAGTCCCTCAACGGTCCTACGAGCTCAAGCGTTAGCATAAATAAACACATTACGAACAACAGTAAATAACGAAGTCAAACCTATTTTATTAACGACGTCACGGTCAACATCGTTGGATTTTTCGGGGTTTTACAATAATGCACTGAACTTTAGGGGGTGTTGGACAATAATGCACTCGAGACAATTTCGACGGTGGCGAACTTGCAGACAATCTTACGTGACAGACTGAGAAGACAAATATTTTTCGACCAATTCATCTCCTCTACCCGCTACATAGCACTGTCACCAAGTTAGCCATTGCTAAAATCATATTGAGTGCATTATTGTTCAACACCCCCTAAAGTACAGTGTATTATTATCCAAGGTTAAAGTTCAGTGCATTATTGTCCAATACCCCAAAAATTCAGTATATTAACATCCAAAAAGCCTATATATATTAAAAAATTACGGTCATGTTCTTTTGTAAGATAATTAAAATTTTACCTTACGTTTTTTTTTTCAACTCATAGAATTTATTTAAAAATAAAAAAGAAATAGATAGGTAATACGACATTTACCTACCTATTTCTTCCACTACTTTACTTACGTACCTTTCCTTACATAATTTTATCATAGACATACAATTAGTATTCTGCATGAAGAAAATCAAATTTTATTATTAGTTGCTGCTAAGTGAAGGACCATTGTTAGTACTCCCTCTACTTCATATTAATGACCGTCTTTATAAATTCTGTAGTCAAATTATAAAAATTTTGATTTATATATATATATATATATATATATATATATATATAATTGCTACTATCATATTTATGATATAATATTATAAATATTAATAAAATATTAGAAAAAAATTATTAATCAAGTGGATTATGACCATAAACTGCCTGTTGTTATTGATTAATGTGATTGGGCGGGAAATAACAACAGAGTAGTTATTGAGTTGGAATAGGATCATAACTTCCTCCTAATAAATAGTATGGGGGAATAATTTTGTAACTAATAATTGGGTAGTTATTTTTTTTGAATGAATGGTGTAGATTTTATATTAAATAAAATCAATGACCGATATTGTCTGATCAATGGGATTTAAGAGATGGGAGAGAGAAGAGATTTGAGGGGTTCTCATTGCCATTTAATATACATAGATTAACGCCCCTTCCCTCCCACTAGGCATAACACTATCATCAACTCACAAAATTTCAGGGAAAAAAAAATCAATATACGTGATGTTTGGTAACAAATAGAAATTCACTATGTTGTCTGATTTAGACTGATTTGACCGAATTAAATAGGTTAATCTGATGAAAATCAAAATAGCTCGGTCATAGATAGAAAAAAATGACGCATGTGTTTGGTAAGGATGAAAATCATTTTCTGAAAAATAATTTCTCATTTTTCGGTGACCGAAAAATGGAGAAAACAATTTTCCAAGAAAATCATTTTCCCCCAGCCCTTTGTAAAACCATTTTCTCCCTCTATCCTCTAATCTCTCTCTCTTTTTCTCTCTCTTTTTTCATTCTCTCCAACTTTCTCTCTCTCCACCACTCTATATGACGCAGTGATTTGAACATTCTCTCTCTACCACTCTCCTCATACACCCATTTTAATATATCTCTCTCCATCACTCCCTCCTGCACCCGTTTTAATCTCTCTTTCATTCACCCTTTTAAATATTTTTTTTCTCTCTCTCTCTCTCTCGCCTTTATCTCTCTCCACCACTCTTTCCCGTACACCAAATTTAATCTCTCTCTCTCTCTCTTGTATTTCTCTTTCTCATGCACCCATATACATACATACATACATACATACATACATATATCAACATATATATATATATATATATATATATATATATATATATATATATATATATATATATAGAAATTGGATTATAATAATCCCAACTTTTACAAATTGGACAACAATAAACCCTACTTTCGGTTTATATTATGGTGGTAAAAAAAAAACAGAAAATTGTATTGTAGTGGGCCGCCGCCGAGTTAGAGGGTGGTGACTCGGTGGTTTGCTGACTTGTCATATATATATATATATATATATATATATATATATATATATATATATATATATAGATAGATATATAGATAGATAGATAGATAGATAGATAGATAGATAGATAGAGAGAGAACAAATTAAAAGGGAAATTTATTCAAACTAGAGAAAAGAATACAAGAGGAATTAGGCACATAGCCAGTGTATACAGTGTCTATATTTGTATTTTTTGCTAGCAATAAAAAGAGTTATATCCCTCAAAGTGTTTCTGATGGTGAGGTAGATGCTTCCAGGAGGCTTCCTCTAGTTCTTGAACGTTTGAAGGTTCCTGGCTGCCTAGAAATTGTATGTATATGCACATATTGTAGCTGCAACAACGTCTTTTTTCCATTTAGGAGTTTTCCAACGAATAACATTATTGCACCAATGTTCATAGTCTCTGCCTTGTGGACGACGGAGCCAAGAGACAAGAGAGTTCCTAATCTGATGAGCATATGCACATTCATAGAGTAAGTGATTATGAGTTTCTTTAGAATGATCACATAGGAGGCAAGTTGGGCTCACTAATTCTTGGAAGTGATGCAACCTGGCCTTAGTCTGAGTTTTCCATGAAGAGTAATCCAGGTTATGACCGATTGTCTTTGGTTGTTTAGTTTATTCCAAACTAGCCTAGTCGGTGACGGATCCAGGATTCAAAGTCAGTGGTGTCGAATATTTTATTTAAAAAAATTGAATACAAATAAGTGCTATAATAAACGTCAAAATATAACCAATTCATGATAATCTAATACATAAATCTAATTCATAAATCGCAACCAAGTATGAGATTACATTCAATAAAAGGAAAGGTTAACTTGAGAAAAGAATAATAGAGTGACTTATATAAATTACAATTCAATAATGGAGTTAGGGTTAGAGAGATTGGACGAATTGCTTGGTGGGTATGAGTGAAAAAAAAGGGTTTACAGACTTGGTTAAAGCTGAATAGACGAACAGTCGACGTCTATTATTTATACATTCCGCAACACTAGGGGATCAAACCTGCGACTTATTCGACAATAGATCCTATCCTTTACACGCGCGGACCAGCGAGCTACTGCTTCCTTTCTGATCTTCTATGGTGTCAAATTGTACACATACTAAATATTGTTTTTTTTTTCTAAACAGATTTTTTTAAAAAAAATTTTGAGTGGTGTCAATTGACACCACTCCTACGCATATAGATCCGCTCATTTCCAGGGGGTTGATCTCCTTGAAGCCATTTGTATGCAACTGATATAGTGTACTGCATGCGGAGGTGCACGACAAGCTTAAGAGTTTCCTTGACTTGGCATAGCTTTTTAAAATACCAGCATGTGTCCAGCTTTAGTTACACCTCCCACCCGTCTCTTCCTCGAATATATCTCTCATGGATCCATTTGATCCAAAGAGATTGCTTGTTGTGATGTATTGCCATTATTTGCTCTCCTATGAGGGCATTGTTCCAATGATAGGAGGTTATGTATGCTGAGCCCCCCTTTGGATTTGGGCTTGCAGATAGTCTCCCATGCAATTGGAGGATTCTTTTTGTAGTTTTCATCTGATCCCCATAAAAAAATTCCGACAGAGTTGGATGATTCTTCTACTCCTGGACTAATGGCCACATTTCGTCTCGGATCTACAGAATCATGGTCAACATGGATTGGTTTGCCTGCTGGGAGTTGGTCAAAATCGAATTCAAGACAATGAGGCTATCTAATCATAGCCCAATTGTCCTTTCATTCCCGGATTGCCCAAGGTCCGCAACACCCTTCAAGTACTGCGATATGTGGGCAAATGATCTAAGATACAAGGACATCATCTATGAGGGGGTTGACAAACAAATAAGGGGGACTAAACTCTACCAACCGCAACAAATCTTGAAGGACCTGAAGCAACCGCTAAGGAAGCCCCACAAGGACAGATTTCATGATATTCATGCCCAACAACAGATTGCGAGACAGGATCTAAAGCAAATCCAAGAGAGACTAATGGGAGAGCTCCAGAACGTCGAGCTTATTGCACAAGAAAAACAAGCAAAGGACCATTATCGAAGTATCATAAACTCAGCTCTATAGATGAAGCAGCAACAATCTAAGTTTGATTGGACATTATTTGGGGATGAATGCACCCGCCCTTTCATGGCAAAGATGAGGCAAAATTGTCAACACAATTATCTCTATGAATTACAAGACCATAATGGGAATCTTAGTGAGGGTAATCACAAGGTGTCCCAAATTCTTCTGGACTACTACTGTAATCTGCTGGGCACAAAAAAAACCTAACAGAGTTGGGGTGAACCCGAATATCATTAACAGAGGTAGTAAGCTACAGGTGGACCAACAACTTTACCTTGTTAAACCTTTCAAAGCTGAGGACATTAAAAGGGCCATCTACTCTATCCTAAACAGCAACTCCCCACGACCAGATGGATATACGAGTGGATTTTTCAAGCAAAACTAGGACATCATCGGCAAACATGTTGTTGAAGCAGTCCAGGAATTCTTTGAAACGGGGCATCTGCTTAAGCCATTCAACGCAAAAAACCTAGTCCTCATTCCAAAGGTACCTAGCCCAAGAATGACAAATGACTTCCGACCCATATCTTGCTGTAATACGATTTATGAATGCATATCCAAGCTGATAGTAAGTAGGATCAGTGAAGTCTTACCTTCAATTGTCGATCAGAACCAAAGAGCATTTGTGAGTGGGGGCCTCCTCCTTCACAATGTTCTCTTGTGCCAGGAGTTAGCTTGAGGCTATACACACAAGCATATCTCCCCCTGCTGCATGTTCAAAATTGATCTCACGAAGGCCTTTATGTCCATTGGAAATTTGTAGATGAAATGCTCACAACACTTCGGTTTCCTGACATTTTTCAGGAAGTGGATCAAAGAATGCATTTAATCTACATCATTTTCCATATGCCTCAACGAGAACACCTACAGATTCTTTAAAGTTGAACGGGGCCTGCGACAAGGGGACCCCATCTCTCCTCTACTTTTTGTTCTCACCATGGATTACCTCACTAAAACGCTCAAACACAATGCAGCCATGAATGAGTCATTCAAATATCACCCCCTATATAGGGAGCTTCAACTAACAAGCCTTATGTTTGCCGACGATCTGATCCTCTTCTGTGCAGCAAACCGAGGCTCCATTACTAGCATCATTGAAAGCCTCAGTTCTTTCAGCGATACAATAGGTCTTGAGGTAAACCCCAAAAAATCACAAATTGTGATGTTAACATGTGCGTTGTAATACCCTTCCTAGGTGAAGGGGCCTAATGAACTTCATAAAGGGTGATGGCATGCTTTTGTACTTATACGTGTCTGGAAAAAGGTGAGCCTTGTTATAAATCAGTTGTGGAGAAGGCAACGGTTTATAAAAGGTTAAATATCTCTAATTCAATCATGCCTACAAAACTATGTGGAACAAATGTTGGTTATTGGAGAACTAAGGAAGAGAAAAGTTCTATCAAGTGTGGTTAGTGAAGGGGAAGGATCTCATTTAATGACAATGGGCTTTGGGACTAAATGGAGCAAAACAGAATCACAAACACGAAGATAAAAGGTGAGGCGGTTTTTCGAATGTCATAAAGTTGGGCATTACAAAAAAAAAAAATGAAATCCTTGGGTGAATGAACATGCAGGTCTCCCTTGCGATTTTGTTTCATTTGAGGATACATTATGTATTAGGACTTGCTCACCTTGGTTGTTGTTATGAATGTGTTATTTGGAGTAAGTGATTTTCATTTGTTATTTTCACCATTGTGGTGATGGTCATTGAATGATACTGTAATCTAGTGTTACATTTTCATATAACGATGTTAACATGTTTTAGATGGAAAGAGGTGTAATTGTATGGGCTAGTCCATCTATAATAGTGTTTGGAATTTCACTAGTGACTTCAAAACGTCATTGTCTTATTGTATAACCTTAGGATAAAACTAAATACCATTGGGGACAACTAAGTGTGCATAGTTATGATATATAAGGATGACAAAATCTTGATACAATGATTGGATAACTTCGATTTGCGGAGTTAAGATGCATGGATTCTATTAATAAAGCGTTTACAACTAAACTTATTTGGTAGTATTTTGTGGAGCTTGATAACCTTTGGATTAAGAGTATGAGTGTGAAATATGGAATGCTTGTTTAATTTTTCATTGTAAGAAAAAAATATTCAGGCTCTTGGATGTAGAAGGGAATGCTTAAATCTAGTGAGATTTTCTAGTAAGGAATTATTTAGAAAGTTGGAGATGGGAAGTTGATTTGCTTTTGGAATGATAATCAACATGACACAAATTCACCACTCATTTAAATGGAATTTGTGAGGACCTTGTTGACAATTTGGAAGCTTGTACTATCAATTTCATTCTTCCTAGTAGAACTTAGAATTTACAAGAATTGGTTTGTGGAATCGGTTTGTACGATGCTTATTCTATTTACACAAATTGATGACTCTTTTTGTTGGGGACTTTCTAGTTCAGTCAGTTTACCACGAAGTATGCTATGTGTAGACCCATCTTTATAATACTAGGTATGTTGCTAAACATAAGTTTAGATGGTTGTGGAATTAAACTGGTTATTCCTCCTAAAATTAAAGTTTTTCTCTAGAAGTTGTGCCACAATGTTTTTGCTTCTAGGGGAATTTTGTTTGAAAGATAAATGCTTATTAACCTACTTTTTCCTATGTGTGGGGATGAACTTGAAGATTTGGATCATCTTTCATGTATTTCCCAAGTATCTCTTGGGTATGTGACTTGGTCATTGCTCATGAGTGGCTTAATAATTGCAATTCATATATCAGAACCCGCTACTTTACAAAATATTTTAGAGGAGCTACATCAATCCCGTTCTAAGGAAATTATAAAGATTGCCTCCCATCTTTGGAGTATTTGGAAGGGTCGAAGTTCAGTTGTGTTCCATCATCAGTTTTTCAATATGATTAAAGTATTTAATAATACAAAGTCGGTTCAGACTAAATGGTAGGCTAGACTTAAATTTAGTCTAAAGGATCAAAATTTTCAAAATTCCGCATCTATATCTTCTTCCTTCCTCGCATCATTGTCTTCCTCCCACCAGTCATCTTCCTTCATTCATTGACCTCTACCACCCTGAGGAATAATAGGAGTTAATTTTGACGGCTCCATTCACATGATGTAGAAGCTTCAGGATTTTTCTTAAGAGATAAAGGTGGTTGCTTTCTTGGTGATAGGGTTTATGACATTGGAGCGACTTCTATTCATGTTGTTGAAGCGACCGCTTAAGTAATGGTCTTTTTTTATGTTACTCGATCATGGAGGTTACTCTCGAGTAATTATTGAGGGTGATAATCAGTTGGTGATGAGTGTAGTTTGTGGTAATTATTTAGTTCCATGACATATTTGTTAGGATCTTAGGGCGTTATTAGTAAAAAACCAATAATTAGGCTAAATAATAAATAGAGTTTCCACGTACACAAGAATTAATGTGGAAAAGCTTAAATCGGGGAAAAAGCACTAACGATGCACAATCAGAGGATTACAAGTGTTTATCAGAGATTCCTAGACTTCTTAATCTCTCACAACCTCCCTAGAGTTGCAACCAAAGCTCACCCATTACAGTATAGGAGACTTACATAACCCTTCATGAACACAGAGACTGCAGGTAATGCAATCGAGTCTAGGGTTAATAGGAGTTCCTTGGCTGCCAAGCTCTTAAAAAAAACAACGACAAAATCCAAAATCAGCTAAGATTAGGAAAACAAATCAAAACAGGACTCAAAAATCTGAAATTCAACACCGCCACAATCTAGCATAACCAGTGTCCATGCAGCACGGTATTTATGTCCATATGGTGTCCGTACAACACGACCTATGTCTGTACGACACAATCCATGTCAGCCATTTTTCTACTCTCTGTCCACAACAAGATTCATGTTGTCTCATATTTCACCCGTGTTGCCTTCATTCGTGCTTCAAGTCATCGCAAACTTATAACTGGGGCTCCACACATCAAACCCATCAAGATTCATACTTTAGACTCAAATATTTAGACTCATCTCCATCATAATGTGGATCAAGTGCAAATTCATCACATTTATGGAGAATGCAATCAAGAAACAGATTGTCTTGTAAAACTCATAGTTTCTTTTAATTTATATTCTCATGAAATCTTCCGCATGTCACTATCTTCATATTTTCAAAAAATTATTGGAGCTTGTTATCTTGCAATGTACCTTAAGACAAGGTCATCCTAGATTAGTGTTGTACTTAACTTCTAAAGAAAAAAACGATTTGTGTATCCCTTGTGTTAGTTTTTAATCCCTATTTAAAGCTCACTAAAAAAGAATTATTAATTTGTGTGTCCGATGTATTACTTTTCAATCTTAAAACAATATTTACAAGAAAGAGGGATAACATAAATGCGATACCTCGATATATAGTTGAATGAGGCTTAAGAGGAATGAAATGACTACTTATATCACCAAGGTGCACCTTCCTTTTAGGAAGCTCATCCGTTGAGAATTCCTCAGTTAAGTTTGTTTAGTTGAGAGTATTCTCGGGTTGGGTAACCTCCTAGGAAGTTTGCCCAAGCAATGTGTGAGCTAGAACAAAGCACGTTAGAAGGATACACACTTATTTGTGGGGTCAGTCATCGATACTTGAAGTAGTTTTCGGTATTGTTCGCGACCCGGGAGGGGGCAAAGCATTACAAATGGTATCAAAGACGATCCACGACCTTGAGCTCCCCCAATGGATGGGATATCCATCTACGGTCACCTAGTAGGGCAAAGATCCTGTATTGGATTGAGGCATAACAAAGTCGTTGTGCACTTAAATGGGGGTGATTGTAACACCCCAGATATATGGTTAAGTATGGTTTAAGATGATCAAATAGCTACTTATATCACCAAGGTTCACCTTCCTTTTAGAAGCTCTTCGGTCTCGTTCCGAGCTGAATTCTTCTCTTTATTAGGGTGTTTTTACATGTTCTAACCCCGTGTAACATGTTAGTTATGAGGTTTTTCTAGTTTTATAGGAAAATGAGAGATTGAGCCAAGATGGAGCCAAAACGGAGCAGAATTCATAAAATAGAGGAAGCAGTAGCAGGAGGGGCAGTAAGATGACTCGCCCGAGTCATATCCTGGCTCGCCCGAGCCCACCATCTAGGAGCCTTGAATCATGCAACTTGCCAACATCAGCCCCAAGGAGAAGTGAAAGTCAGAAGGCTGAGTCGCCCGAGTCACCCTCTAGCTCGGGCGAGTCAAGCCTCTGCGGGCCGCCATGAAACTCAGAAGTTTGGCCAAGTCAAGGAGCAACCAGAGAGATGGCTCGACCGAGTCACTTTCACGACTCGACCGAGCCCATCGCCTGGCTGCCGAAGAAAACCTGCCAAGAAGACATTGTCCAGCAGGCCAGAAGCCTGACTCACTCGAGTTAGGGGGTGATGATTTTCTGCGTATAATCTGGGATTGAAATGTTGCGTTTTATGTAACAAACCGGGCTCAATATATATACTCTCAGCTGCGTTTTTATGGATAGCAGTCTTTTAACCTAGTTTTAGTTGTTGTTAATTAGCTTTTAATGGTTTTCAAGTTGTAATCTCTCTCTCTCTCTCTCTCTTAGGTTTTCATTGTCTTGTTCTTCAAGCTACTTTGTAATCAACTTTCAATCAATCCATTTTCAGAGTTTTCTTCATTGTCTCTTGTCATTTTATGCTTTCATTTTTAGTATTTCTTGTTTTGATTATTCTAGTTTAGCCACAAAAACATCCAATCCAACTTTTAGTGAGGAGGAGGATTAAGGGTCACAAATTCTACTCTTAAGTGGGAATTTGAGGATTCTTAGTAATCCAATTCACGCTTTCTTATTTGTTCGGGAGGAAGCTCAAGGTCAAGGATTCAAGTGAAGTTTAGGTCATCAAAGGTATAATTTCTTTGTTTTCAATTGCTTGGTTATTCTAGCTCACTTGATTGTTTTTTGTGCTACTTGCTTTGCTTCATGCCTTTATGCTCTATATTACTTGCTTTTATTGCTTTTGGTTGTTGATTGATTTGATGCATACCTAGGATTAGTTTTAATTGCTTACTTTACTTGATTTATTGCTTTCTGCATTGGGAAAACTCTTGACAAACCGTAAATCCTAAGAATACCAGACACCCATCTCTGAGACCGACAACCCTACTTTAAACCACAAAAGACGCAACCGAACAATGGCGTCGTTGCCGGGGATGACGTTATTTGGGAAATTAGGTTATTGGTTTGTTTGTGCATAGTGTGAATAGTTATTTGCTTTGATAGATTAGAGTTAAGTTAAAACCACTAAAAATTGAAAAATAGAAAAACCAACAAAAAGAGAGAAGGTGCGTTGGCCTTTAGGATGGGTTCGTATTCCGGAAACCAATAGACTGGTTAGATTAGAGACACCTTTAGTTGACTTGCTTAGAATGGGTGAGGAAGAACCGAGGGTGACTTTGAGCGACCAACTCTACCCTTCATACGACCCGCCTCCATCCTGTTTTGTATTACCGACCTTACCTCAGGGGGTCACTTTCGATCCCCAACAATATCACACTCAAAATTTACCTCTTTTCACTGGGACGGGGTTAGCATTGATATGGACAACGGAATACAAGGAATACCTTAGTATGGTCACACCTCCAGGAGTTCCATTAGATTATGTCTTGCTGAAGTACTTGCCCTTTGCCTTGCGTGATTCCGCCAAACGATGGATGTATAGTATTAAGCCTGGGTCGATAAACTCTTGGGATAGTTTCTTGAAAGTGTTTATGAAAAGATACTTCCCCAACTCTTTAGCAGTTCAGTTGAGAAATTCCATCTTGAAGTTTAGACAGGACAAGGGGGAGCCCTATTGGAAAGCCTTTGAGCGCTTTAAGAACCTTTTATCTCAATTCCCTCATCATAGTTTCGATCTAGTGAGATTGTGTCAAATAGTGTATGAGGGGGTAGATCAGGAGACCCGGGTGACCTTAGAGTCTATGTGCTTAGGAGGGTTTATGGATAAGACGGCGGAAGAAGCTTGGGATTTCTTAGAGAGTATGTCAGAAAGGGTTATGCAGTGGGGAAATACTAGGGACGAGTCTATAGGAGCACAATTGTCCAATGCAAAAGGAGGAGTTCACGTTGTGAGTGAGAGTACGGGGTACGAGGCTATGTTTGCTTCTTTGGAAAACATGATAAAAACCTTAGCTTAGCAGCAACTTGCGTCCTCTAAATCCCAACCTTGTGCACAAGTGAATGCCTTAGAACGACCAGTTTCCCCAACTCCTCAATCTCAATTGACTTGTGCTTGGTGTCAAGGACCAGACCATGTGTATGCTAACTGTCCCTTGTTTGTGCAATATGTGTCTTCAAATGTGGAAAATGTGAATGCTATGTTTAATCAATACCGGCCCTACCAATTTCCCGGGGTGCAAAAACATCCTTTCTTGTCTTATGGGCCGGACAATTAGAATGTCTTGAGGCCACCAATGCACCATGGAGGAGGTTTCCAAGGAAACCCACCTCATCCTCATCAACCACAAGTCCAGACTAGACCACCCCCTCAGGCTGCTTATCAAACGCCTCGAGGGCAGACCATTCAACCCCAAGTTGCCCATACCCGACCTCCACCGGGGTATCCAAGTGAGGATAAGGGGGATAGAAAGTATAAAGAATTAGAGTCTGGTTTGAAAGAAGTTCAGGATTCCATGAGTAGTATGGTAAAAATGATGAAACAGTTGAATGAGAGTGTCGCTCAGTTTATGATGTCTAACAGGGATAGGGGTACATTCCCTGGACAACCAGAGGCAAATCCCAATGGGCAAGCTTCCGGTTCGTCCTCTTGTGACCCGAACCAGATTAGAGGCCTTAACGCTGTGATCACTATTAGGTCCGGAAAAGAAGTGGAAAATAGGGTTCAGAAGCCACCCTCTGATGTGCATGGTAAACAACCTGTGTGTGATGAACCTAGTGATGAGTTAGTGTCTGTTGAGGATGAGCCTTACGAGGAGGAGAGGCCAACTAACTTAGTTGAGCCTCCGAGTGTCAAGACTTTACCTAGAATGCCTCCCGTGTCTAGTCCTTTACCACCTGTGGCATACAAGCCTCCCCCACCTTTTCCTCAAAGGTTAAGGGGGAATAAGGACCAGAAGTTCTTAGAAAAGATTAGGGAAACGTTCTCTCAGGTTAAGGTCAATATTCCCTTGTTAGATGCCATTCAACAGTGTCCGTCCTATGCTAGGTTTCATAAGGAGTTGTGCACTACCAAGAGATCAACCCAAGTCCCTAAAAAGATCTTCTTGGCCTCCAATGTGAGCTCAATCCTGTCTAGTCAAGTTCCAGCGAAATATAAGGACCCCGGATGCCCGACCATTTCTATAACCATAGGGGATAGCCAGATCGATAGAGCTTTACTTGACTTAGGGGTGAGTGTCAACCTGTTACCTCTACATGTTTATGAGACCTTAGGGTTGGGTGAGTTGAAACCTACTAGGATGGTTCTTCAGTTAGCTGACCGGTCTACGAGGGTTCCTAAGGGGATAGTTGAGGATGTTTTGATTCAAGTAGGAACTTTTGTGTTTCCGGTAGATTTCGTTGTGTTAGAGACTGCGAGAGTTCATAGCACTCGTGATGAGATACCCGTCATCTTAGGAAGACCTTTCCTTGCCACATCCAATGCTTGGATAAATTGTAAAGACGGGAGAATAAAATTAACCTTTGGGAATTTGACCATGGAACTGAACATTTTTGATTTGCAGAAGTCTCCCTTAGGTTTTGATGAGCGAGAGTGTAATGCTTTGAATTGGGTGAGCGATTTTGAGGATAGTGATCATTCTGATCTTGCTGATATTTATAGTGTGAATGAGCTTGTCGAGTTAGGATTTGACCCAGATTATGTGACTTCATTATGTGATTCTGATGTTTTCAATGGTGAATTGTTGTATGAATCATTGTTTGCTTCTCAAAATGTGCATGAAATAGTAGAGCCTGAGCCACCATCTTCCAAAACTCTTGAACTTAAGCCCCTTCCTTCTGATTTGAAGTATGTGTTCCTTGGCCCTAGCGAAACCTATCCGGTTATCATTGCTTCGAACCTAGGTGAGGATCAAGAGAACAAACTGATTGAGGTTCTTAGGTTGAACAAGGGGGCTTTGGGATAGACGCTTGGAGACATTAGGGGAATTAGTCCATCTATCGTGCAGCATAGGATATTCTTGGAAGACGATAGCGTGGCCCATAGGGATCTTTTAAGGAGACTCAATCCCCAAATGAAAGAGGTGGTTAAGAAAGAAATTTTGAAGTGGCTAGATAATGAGATCATATACTCTATTTCTGATAGTAAGTGGGTTAGTCATATACATGTGGTCCCTAAAAAGACGGGTTTGACGGTTGTGGAGAATGAGAGGGGTGAGTTAGTGTTAACCCGTATCCCTTCAGGATGGAGAGTGTGCATTGATTATAGAAAGCTTAACAAGGCCACGAGAAAAGACCATTTCCCATTACCCTTCATGGATCAGATGTTAGAGAAGTTGGAGGGACATGATTATTACTGTTTTCTAGATGGGTATTCGGGGTATACTCAGATTTTGATAGCTCCATGTGATCAGGAGAAGACTACGTTTACCTGTCCATTCGGGACGTTTTCTTTCCATAGGATGCCCTTCGGACTTTGTAATGCCCCCGCCACTTTTCAGTGGTGCATGGTGTCTATTTTCTCTGACCTTGTTGATGATTGTGTCGAGATCTTCATGGATGAATTTTTCTGTATTTGGCACTACTTTTGATGTTTGCTTGAATAACTTGAATCGAGTCTTGAGTCGTTGCAAAGATAAAAATCTGACTCTTAACTGGGAAAAGTGCCACTTCATGGTACAAAGGGGGATAGTCTTGGGCCACGTGATTTCGAGGGATGGAATCGAGGTGGATAAAGCTAAAATTGACCTAGTTAGAAACTTGACCCCCCCTCCAACTTGTGTGAAGGAGGTTAGGTCTTTCCTAGGACGTGCTGGATTCTATCGTCGATTTATTAGAGACTTTAGCAAGATTGCCAAACCTCTATTTGCTTTATTGGCCAAGGAGGTGACTTTTGACTTTTCTGATGAATGCTTAAAGGCCTTTAATACACTTAAAGATGCCTTAATATCACCTCCTATTCTCAAGCCTCCCACCTGGGGAGAGCCGTTTGAGTTGATGTGTGACGCATCTGATTTCGCATTTGGTGTTGTGCTTGGTCAACGCATTGATAAGAAACCGGTAGTGATTCACTATGCTAGTCACACACTTAATGAGGCACAACTCAATTACATTGTCACCGAAAAGGAGTTCTTAGCTGTATTGTATGCGTTTGAAAAGTTTCGACCCTACTTGCTTGGTGCTAAGGTCATTGTTTATACAGATCACTCAGCTATTCGATACCTTATGGAAAAGAAAGAATCAAAACCGAGACTTGTTAAGTGGGTGTTATTGCTCCAGGAGTTCGATTGTGAAATTAGGGATAGAAAAGGGGCTGAAAACCTAGTAGCAGACCATCTCTCTAGAATAGTACTTGAAAATGAGAAAGAAACTCCTATTGATGCTAGTTTTCCTGATGAATGTATTCTTAGCATAGGAGTAGAGTCATGGTTTGCTGACATAGTTAACATTAAGGTGACCGGGGAAATGCCGGGGGACTGGAATAAACACGATAGAGATAGGTTCCTACATATAGTGAAAAAATTCGTGTGGGATGACCCTTATCTATTCAAGTATTGTCCCGACCAAATCCTTAGAAGATGCGTACCCAATGAGTCTATCTTAGATGTCTTATCGTTTTGTCATGGCCAACCATGCGGGGGGCATTTTTCTGGGAAGAAAACGACATACAAAGTCTTGCAATGTGGTTTTTATTGGCCGACCATCTTTAGGGATGCCCATGACTACGCTAAGTTGTGTGCTAGATGTCAAAGCTTAGGAAGGATATCTAGGAGAGATATGATGCCTTTACAACCCGAGATCTTTGTAGATGTCTTTGATGTGTGGGGCATAGACTTTATGGGACCATTTTCGACCTCCTTTGGGAATGAGTATATCCTTCTAGCAGTCGATTATGTGTCTAAATGGGTAAAGGCCATTCCGTCAAAGAGAAATGATGCAAAAGTAGTGACTAAGTTCCTTCGGGAAAACATTTTCTCTAGGTTTGGGGTGCCTCGAGCGATCATTAGCGACCAAGGAACCCATTTCAATAACCGATCGTTTGCGGCTTTGCTTAGGAAGTATTTTGTGGAACATAGATTGACCACCGCTTATCATCCCCAATCAAATAGTCAGGCTGAGGTGTCCAATAAGCAGATTAAGCAAATTCTTGAGAAGATAGTATCTAGGAACAGAAAAGACTGGTCTGTCAAACTGACCGATGCTTTATGGGCTTATAGGACGGCCTACAAGACCCCGATAGGAATGTCACCGTATAGAGCAGTTTTTGGGAAACCATGCCATTTACCGATTGAACTTGAACATAGGGCATGGTGGGCTTTAAAGGCCTTGAACCTTGACCTTTCGTTGGCTGGGGAGATTAGGAAGCTTACTTTGTGTGAATTAGAGGAATTAAGGAGGGAAGCATATGAAAACGGGAGGTTGAGCAAGGAACGATTTAAGGTTTTGCATGATAAAGTCATTCTTAGGAAAACCTTTGTCCCGGGGCAGAACGTCCTCCTTTACGACTCGCGTTGTACTTGTTTGCGGGTAAGCTGAAATCTAGATGAACTGGATCGTTCATTATGACCAACGTGTTTCCATCGGGCGTTGTTGAGATTAAGGACCCCACTAACGAGTCTGTGTGGAAAGTAAACGACCACAGGTTGAAACCTTTCTTGGAGCTTCCGGAGAAGGTGGATGTGGAGTGTGTGACATTCCACGATCCGTCCGTTGATTGAAGAAAGGGTGAGGTAATATTCTTGTATATATTGTAAATTAATTTGTTTTTCTTGATTTGCTTCTTTGTTTGCTTCTCCTAATTATGCACTAACAAGAAGGAAGGATCCATTTATTGCTCATATGTGCATCATTTCATGGCTTGTCTACTCAATCTCCATTTACCAGTCATGCGAAGATTATTTTGTGATCCAATGAGGTACTACCCTTCCTTATCGTTTGAGTTTAGTTAATGAGAAGTTTCTTTTTCATTTCTTTGATGTGATTTTTGATGTTTCTTCTTTTAGGGTGCTTGTTTTTCCTCTCTTTTCTTTCCTTGTACAAAGTTTTGGGTACTATTTGCTTAGGTTTTGTGTGTTTTTGGTTTTCATTTTGTTTAAGTTTTTAGTTAGGATAGTTTTTAGTTAGAGTTTTTGTTTATTAGGTAAGTGTTTCGAGTTTTAAGGTGCCGAGGAGGTTTTAAAGTGTTGAGAGTTTAAAAAACCAAATCTTAGTGGAAGTGAGAGTTACATACTTAGTTTATTTTGAGGAGGTTTTAAAGTGTTGAGAGTTTAGTGGAAGAAAGGCGTGGGCGAGTCACTAAGACGACTCGGTCGAAACGTCGTTCGGCCAGGATTTTCCAAGGTGCACAGAAGCATGACTCGGGCGAGCCATTTAGCCGACTCGGTCGAGTCGTCTGCAGATCTGCGATTTATCGGGGCTTTTATTTCAGATTTCTCTCACTTCTCTCATAATTTCTCACTCGTTTTTTCTCATCTCACTCTCTTACTTCCCCAAAACCCTAGCACCTTAACCTACCTCTCAATCTTCACTAATCTCTTCTCTTTCTTCTCAGATTTTCAAAGTTTTGTGCCCTAGTTGTGCGATTTTCTGTCTGTGCGTTTATCACAAGAGTTTTTGCAACTGTGTGTGCCTGTTGAGCCTCGGTTTTACCACTTTTTACCTCGTTTTTATTGTCCTATTGAACTTATCTAAGTTATTTAGTTTAAGTTTGATAGTGTTTTTGCCCATCTTTGCTAATTGAGACTAATTTATTTAATTGTCTTATTTTACGCAATTCGAGTACAAATGATGATGACAATAGAGGAAAAAGATTGGAAATAAGGAGCAAAAGAAGCCAAGGCAAAACTGGAATTTCCAGTTTGGCAGACCTGGGTGTGCCAATCGGCACAGGCGCCCGTGCCAGATTGCAATATTTAGTTTTAAGTAGTTTTATTAATTAGAAAAAGACCGTTTTTCATTCTACGTTGTTTTTTCATTCTCAGTTTTCTCTCTAGGCTTGAAGGGAGGTTTCTCCCTAAGCCTTTATGATTCTAAGTTTAGATTTCCATTGAAGAATTTATGAATTCAAGAAGGAGATTGAATTTGGCTTTCAATTCGAGACTAAGTTCTTCTATCCCTTTCTCTCTATTTTCTTTTATGTTAATTTCTTGTTAGTTTTGTGTTGTTTGGGTAGTAATTGATGTGTTTGACAATGAATTAATCTTGTTTTAGTCCTAATCTATCTAAATTCATGCTTGTAGTTAGAGGTTTTCTCGTGCCCACCATGTGTTCGATGAAATGCTCGAGAGAGTTTTCGTTTGTATTTCTTAAGAAATTGATGTACGCCGAGAGGTGAGGTTAATTTGCTAGTGTGGTAGAGAAAATAGTTAGGGTTTTGGACATGAGAATAGTCGAATTCTAACTAGGTCTAGGGTTGCTATTTTTGTAGTTTAATTAGACTAACTCCATGAGAATAGGTAGTTAGAATAGTTAGACTAGCCCTTGACCCTCGAGAGAGGGCTTTGGTGAGCTTTGATGGTGCAACCGATCACTCTTAATTGCTTGTTTAGAATTGGTAGATTAGGTCGTTCAAATTGATTAGTTGTTGAATACCGATTTTGTTGCCTGAACATCTTTTTATTGCTTTCGTAATTTGTCTTTTGATAATCACCATCACTACCACTTGGTTAATCTACCTAACTTGCTTGAAACACTTGAGTCCGCTCTGAGTGCTTGGAACACAACTCCCTGAGATTGACAACCGTACTCCCAAAAGTACGACAACAAAATTGGCGCCGTTGCCGGGGAGTTGTTGCTTCCTAGGCTTTGAGCTTTCTTAAGGATTCTTGTTAGGTCTTTAAAATCCAAAAAAAATTAAAAATTTTTAAAAATCCAAAAAAATGAATCTTCCCCACTTCCCTCAATATGAGCAAGAGTTGTTTTGTGCTTACCGGAATCGATTAGATGACTGACTATCTTGCTTATTGTGCTCAATGTGGTTTTACTTATACAAGGTGGGAAGTATTGTATATTGTTGATGAGGGTGTGAATGTTGAGACTCGTACTCTTTTGGATTATTTCGGTTTTCAAGCTAAGAGTGAGTGCGAGGCTTGGGAATTGCTTGAATGGTTGATTTGGGATACTCCTGAGTTTGAGGAGGCTTGTTGTTCATCGGGTTGTTCTTTTGATGACCCTTGTGCTTTTCATGCTAAATCATACTATGAGAACCAATATGTGAATGTTTGTCCCTCATCCCCTTGTGTTGATTTGCATACTCAATCTCCATTTGTAGATCAACCCAAGGATCCACATTTGTACAATTCCTCATATGCTTGTGATTCATATTCTCTTTGCAGTTCTTTTGACCATGCTAGTAATTCATGTCCATACAATATTTCTGCGGAAGGTTATGCTAGAATTGCAAGTTTGATAAAGACCATGAATGAGCAACTAGTTATGCTTGAAAGTCATACAAGGGAACTTGAATCGTCGCATGATATAAACCTTATTTCATCTGCTAAGGATTATTTGTGTGATGATGATGAGTCTTTCATTCCTTTAAAGTCCGGACTAGAGGGAAAGATTGACCACCCCTTTATTGAACTCAATGTTTCTCATGGTGATAATTCTTCCAATGGGTCAGAGAATGCTTTTGTCGAGAAACATAGTTTTGAGGAACCTCCTTTAAAGGAGTCATGTGTAGTGGATATCCCATCTAATTTTGTGCAAGATGAGTTTGTGTCCTATGACCCCTTTAAATCGTTCCCAAGTTCTTATTTTTGTTCACCGCTCTCATTAGACAATGTTAAGAGAACACTCGCTATTATTTCCTCATCTTTACCAGTGTTTTCTTACTTACATTCATCTGAACTGTACTCGCAGGTGTTTGATAAGCTCTTGCGAGCCTTAGTGGCTTCCGAATTTCTTAGGTCAAGCTAAGGACCTTAAATTAGCGCTTCTTGGGAGGCAACCCAAGTTTTCATGCTTTATAGTTTGAATTTTTATTATGTTTAGTTTTATTTTATTGAAAAAAATGAAAATGAAAAAATTGAGTGTGTATGTGTGTGTCATTTTTGGGTGAAAGATTTGAGTGAAATAAAATGTTTGTTGAGGTTGAAATTGATGTGAATTAATAAAAGTGTGTTTGAGAAGTATTGGTGGGTTGATTAAAGGTGTTTTGATGTTTCTATGGTGAATATTGCAGGGTAAATATATGTTTTGAACTCAAAGTTAATGGAAATTGCTGCAGCAAATTGGCACACCCACCCGTGCCAAATCGGCACACCCAAAACAGCAAGGTTGTAAAAATTCCAGGATGAGTGCACACCTACCCGTGCACAATTGGCACACCCGTGCACTCATTTCCTACGCAGACCCCTTCTCTCATATCTCCTAATCCTCTCAAACCCTAACTCCCTCTCCCATCTCTCCTCACCCACATCCCATAACAACCGTCCATCTCATGGCCGCCCAGCCACCCACGACCTCACCAGCGCCGTCGAAGACGCTCAGCCACCACCGCTGCACCAACTTCCGGCCTCCACCACCGCGCCAGTTCAGCCCACCTTTTCGCAAATCCCCTTCCATCTCTCACACTACGCCCTCACCTTCCTTCCTCACCGACCGCCACACTCGCAACCACCACAATCAGCCCAGCCTCGCGTGCCCCTGTCGCGCGCCCAGCGACCGCCGCGAACACCCAGCGACGCCTATCGCCGGCTTCCTCCTGTTTTGACTCTCGCGCACCACCACCGCGTCCTCCATCGAACCCCAGCGAACCACCCGGCGTCACATCCTTCCCCCTTCGTGAGTATCTCCAATCTCCAGCCCTTTCAATGTCAAATTTTGTTGATTGCACAGCAGAAAATTGATACTTTCATGCGTTCGTATTGATGCTTGACCGCTGCGTTGTCTACAATTGCACAAGTTTTGGGTGTAAATTGCTCAGTTACATGAAAGATTTCTCTTTGATGCAAGCATCTCCGTTGTTAGGGCTTAAAGGTCTGAATGAACTGCTTCAGTGTGCTAATTGTATTTAGATATTAATTACTCTAAACTGCACATATTTTATTAGTGAATTTTCTCCAATTTGCTATTTGTCTCAAGCTTAACTTGAATGTGGGGGAGATTGGTTGTGATTTTTGTATAATGTGGTTTACTTGCGTATTAGTGAGTTTTTAGGTGATTCTTTTTGCGTATTGTTACATGATGCTTTGCTTAATTTTGTTGGTAATCCCCTAATTCGACATTGTGCTCAAAACATAGGTATTGTTTTGCTTGCCATTGTTGGTGGCACATGCAAGTGGTGGTGTTCTGCTACATTTTTGGGAGTCTTTTGCTGAATTTGCTTGGAGTACTCTACTGTGTTGAGGCGAAATTTTTTTTGGTAGTGTATTGTGCTCTATGTGCATTGCATTGATGATTAGATTATGCTAATTCCATCTTGTTACTCCCCCGAAATTACTAGTTGTGTTAGGTATTGGTTTTTGGTGGTGCTTAGTGTATTTTGCTTACTCTGGGTGCTTAAGTGTTTCTTTGAGTGTAATTCTTTCCAGAGCTCACCCTATAATCACATATGGCATCCAAGAAGTGCCCACGCTCTACAGCGTCTTCATCTAGACAGGGCATTAATCCACATCGAGGTAACCATGTCCAAATCATTGCAGAGATCCTATGTTGAGCTGATGGTTTCAACCATTGTGGGTAATTACTCCCATCCCATTTCAATTGATCACCTATACTTTTTATTGAGAACTAATGTGCCAAGTTCATTGTAAGGTGCTTTGATTGAGTTGGTGTTGTGAATAAATTTATTGTATATATTGTTCACTGGGGACAATGAACATTCTAAGCATGGGGGAAGTGTGATTTGAGCTATTTGGGGTTGAATTCAATTGGTATGATGTTTATGTGGATGATGCATATATTAGTGGTTCAATTGGCATGGTGGTGTTGATTTTGGTGGTGTGTATTTTGCATTTAGCTCACTCAAATTGCATTCCAGGTTGGTTAGTATATTAGATTGTATGGTTGCATTAGGCTAAGATAATTTTTTTTTCTTCCCTTTTATCAAGCACTTACTAGATTCACTTGCATTTGTTAGTTTAGGTTCATGTTTTCGGCACTTATTAGATTTTAGCTAGGTTGCATTTTAGGTTAGTTAAAATCCTTCTAGGGATGAACAAACATTTTAGAATAGAATTGCATTCATCTTGCATTGTAAAAGGCGAAAACAAAGTGAAAGTGGGACATTATCAAGCACTCAAGGTACATTTACAATACCCCTTCGCTTTAGTTTTCGTTTTTATCGCTTCCTTAGGTAATTTATTGCTTCTTAGTTAGTTTAGTTTCATTGCTTTCAATAAAAAAAAAGAAGGTGGAAAATCCTTGGTTTCTTGGCTTAGTTGTTGGTTTCGAAAACCCCTCCTAATGTTCAAGGGGTGATTTCTTGGTTGGTTGAGCGTAATTGTGTATGATAGGATGCTTGGTTTGGCTTAAATGATGTGAGAAACTTGTTGTATGTTTGTTTTAAGGAGATCATTGTCTTGTGTAATTCATTTACTCTTGAAAGTCTCTTGTGCATGATTGTAAGTTCTTGTGGTTGGTACATAAAAGGAATTAGTTACAGTAATTGTGGTAGGAATGAACCCGTGAGGTCTTTTTGAGCCTAATAGGCTATCATTTTTATAGTCTCACATTTCTTGTGTGTGTATAACTCTCCTATGTGTGTAAACTCTAGAACTTGGCTTGTTTTCTCTTTGAGGCCACACTTGACACTTGCTTGATGATCAACATGATTGAGGCCCATTTTTGTAGCCACTAAGCCAAATAGCCACCCTACCTTTTATCCCTTTTTATTAGCCTATGTTATGCTCTAACCCGTATTATGCTTCACCTATTTCTAGCCTTGGCCAGTCAATCTTTTTCCTATCCCTTTTGCCAAGCATATGAACAACACTTCGTGGGTGAGAGTATCTTATGGCTATGATGTATCAAGTTTGATGGTTGGTTTTTGGTGATTTGTGAAGGGAAGAGTTTCTTAATTCGAATTATGTTAGAACTTCCCTTGAAAATCGATTGGGCTTGATGTGTTCTTCCTTGGGGGTGAATTAACAGTTGTATTTTGACTCATGTCACTCACTATGCTTTGTAATATTGAAAAAAAAAGAAAAGGAAAAAAGAGAGAAAACAAGGAAAAAGTATATTTTCAAAAATAAAAAACAAAAAAAAACAAAAAAAAAAACAAAAAAAGAAAGTTTAGCTAGTTAGTAGTTTTGAATAAAGTGTGTGGCATGAGTAGTTCTCAATGTCTTTCCCCCTTGGTTTAGGTCATTTGTAGGTTGTATATGCTTTATTTATGGCGGATTGGTGGGATTATGTTGATTTTTGATTTGAGTTGGAAGTGTTGTTCAATCTTGGTTATTAACTCCACATTTCCCAAATTATTTTCCCCTCCTTTCCCTAGCCTAGCCCCGTTACAACCTTATGAAAGTCCTCATGATTGTGATTCTTGCTTGTGTCCTTAGTGGTGGAGAATGAGATCATTTCCAAGCCTATGGTAGTGCGCATGCATTAGGAGAGTTTTGAGTGAAACCGCATATTTTCTTCAAACACAAGAGGGGAGTGTTTCCACATACCCTAAAGCGAGGACCTACCGATCCCAACTAGTTCGCCAATCACTTGAATGAATTTGAATTGCATATAGAGTCTAGATTGAGTGAATGTTTTGCCACCTGACTTTGTGATCTTTGAAATGATTTGCAACTTTGTTTTGATATGAATTTAGGCTTTTCCAAGTAACCTATTGCAATGCCCTTGCTCTTGACTACCGGATTTTGTCCCTTGTTCAAAAGGAGGGAGGCTCCTCTTGAGGTTTTCTTTTTCTTCCCGGTACTTCATGATTAGTCTTGCTTGTGGACAAGCAAGGTTTAAGCATGGGGGATTGTTGAGCCTCGGTTTTACCACTTTTTACCTCGTTTTTATTGTCCTATTGAATTTATCTAAGTTATTTAGTTTAAGTTTGATAGTGTTTTTGCCCATCTTTGCTAATTGAGACTAATTTATTTAATTGTCTTATTTTAGGCAATTTGAGTACAAATGATGATGACAATAGAGGAAAAAGATTGGAAATAAGGAGCAAAAGAAGCCAAGGCAAAATTGGAATTTCCAGTTTGGCACACCTGGGTGTGCCAATCGGCACAGGCGCCCGTGCCAGATTGCAATATTTAGTTTTAAGTAGTTTTATTAATTAGAAAAAGACAGTTTTTCATTCTACGTTGTTTTTTCATTCTCAGTTTTCTCTCTACTCTTGAAGGGAGGTTTCTCCCTAAGCCTTTATGATTCTAAGTTTAGATTTCCATTGAAGAATTTATGAATTCAAGAAGGAGATTGAATTTGGCTTTCAATTCGAGACTAAGTTCTTCTATCCCTTTCTCTCTATTTTATTCTATGTTAATTTCTTGTTAGTTTTGTGTTGTTTGGGTAGTAATTGATGTGTTTGACAATGAATTAATCTTGTTTTAGTCCTAATCTATCTAAATTCATGCTTGTACTTAGAGGTTTTCTCGTGCCCACCATGTGTTCGATGAAATGCTCGAGAGAGTTTTCGTTTGTATTTCATAGGAAATTGATGTACGCCGAGAGGTGAGGTTAATTTGCTAGTGTGGTAGAGAAAATAGTTAGGGTTTTGGACATGAGAATAGTCGAATTCTAACTAGGTCTAGGGTTGCTATTCTTGTAGTTTAATTAGACTAACTCCATGAGAATAGGTAGTTAGAATAGTTAGACTAGCCCTTGACCCTCGAGAGAGGGCTTTGGTGAGCTTTGATGGTGCAACCGATCACTCTTAATTGCTTGTTTAGAATTGGTAGATTAGGTCGTTCAAATTGATTAGTTGTTGAATACCGATTTTGTTGCCTGAACATCTTTTTATTGCTTTCGTAGTTTGTCTTTTGATAATCACCATCACTACCACTTGGTTAATCTACCTAACTTGCTTGAAACACTTGAGTCCGCTCTGAGTGCTTGGAACACAACTCCCT
This sequence comes from Portulaca oleracea, assembly GCA_029582165.1. NCBI lineage: Eukaryota > Viridiplantae > Streptophyta > Magnoliopsida > Caryophyllales > Portulacaceae > Portulaca > Portulaca oleracea. Next base: position 21,228,870 of record CM055890.1, read on the forward strand.
GAGATCGACAACCGTACTCCCAAAAGTACGACAACAGTGCCCTAATAGTGCTGCAATTCACTTGTTCTTGTGGGGTGTTCGAGTGTTTCAAAAACTCAAAGAAGAAGGGCGTTGCTTGTTGTTGTTGGGTGCAAGGTTGTTAAAATCGGGACCCTAACTCGAAACTATGGGGAAGTTAGGATCGGAATTTAGCACATGTAGAATCGTGGATCGTGTGTAAATTGTAGAATCGTTTCGACGATTATGGACCATAAAATCGTAGGATCATAAATCAGGATCGGGATTTTAATAAACAAAAACTCTAAGTAATAAACAAAAATGTGAAAAGGGGTAGTGCGAATCCTCACGCCGAAGACACATCCTTTTTGACCAAAAAATTCCAACGGTTAGGACTTATGCAATTTGGCAGTGAGAATTTTCCATAGGATAGTCTCGAGTTCGGTTTTTAGGAGGGATGATGGACGAGCTAATGTTAGGAGAGATGACCTTTTTATAATGTTCAATGCTCTCCATGGGAGAAGGGTCAATACGGAGTCGTGCATTCTACACTGTTGGAAGGAGATCACCTCCAAGAATTTGTTGATAACGATTGGTACGGGGTATATCATATGCCACTTTTTGAAGAAGCAAAGGTTTGGGGCTTATCTCACGAAGTTCAACCTTTGTTATTTCCCCGATCCGATCGATGGCGTGCGCTTGCAACGGATGGGTATCCTTGAGAGGCACTCCACAAAGATCATCTACAAGCATGGTTCCGATAAAGCAGCAACTTCAATTCATTTGCATCATGAACGGGCCGCACGTTTCTTGGACGTGACTAACCAGCATAATTGGTCGTGCGGGGAGAACCCAAGGAGTTTATGACGGGTTGGGGGTGCCGATGACCCTTTTGCGAATGAAGAGGAAGAAGAGGAGGAAGAAGAGGAAGAAGAAGGGGAACCGGCAAATCAGGGTGAAGCGAGTGGTAGTGGCTCACGTGACGTACCAATGGGGTACCTTTGCTACCAATTAGAGCAGCTCAATGTTGGCTTTCGGGAGCAACAAACTTTGCTCTAAAGCCAACATAACCTTCTAGAGAGCCAGCAAGAGCTCCTTCGTACCCAGCAAGCTACGCTTCAAAGGCACGAGGAGTACTTTCAAAGGCACGAGGAGCATCTCCAGCGATACGATGAATACTTCCATCAACAAAATCAATACTGGAGAGATTAGGGGTACTATCACTATGCCATGGCTGATCGTCCGCCGGCACCGCCCGACTACGTCAACCAGTACTACCCAACGTACTTCCCATATTACCCTTACCCTCCTCTGGGAGGCGATGAGCAATGTTTGTGAGCATCCCATCCCCCTTCTTATCTCTTGCATTGGATTATTTGACTGATATCTTGTGATACATATGTGAGGGGGTGTGTTTGTGTGATGGGGTATGGTGGAAGGTTCCCCAATATGATTTTGCATTCTTGAGACTAGTTAGATGTTGAGTGTCGCTTCACTGACTTTGTCATGGTTCGTTGGTTGGGATGATTGTCATTGTCAGCTTGATCATCATGAACTTGGGTTGTATGGTGGAGGATGTATGGTTTGCGTTTGGGGTTGTCTCATTCGTAGGACCGGGTAGTGGCGATATATTTCACCCTCAATTCCCGCCTCATATAATGAGATTCGGGGTTGGGGTTAGGCATTGATCATGTACCTATTGTAAATATTTTGAGTTTTCTATGATTAGTTAGTCTTTAGTTTCTTGCCTTATATAGTTTGATTTTCCTTTTGATCTAGCATGTAAACATTTCACACATAGTATGCTTTCGTTGTCTATCTCTACTATATGGTGTCATGTTCGTGGATCGCGATTTGGACATGCGTTATTTGAAGACCTTCAGCTAACTTCATTCCACCCTCTCTTTATGTGAATATATCATTGATCCACGATGCATGCTTGATTTTCTTTTGGGTGGCGAACCCCTTCAGTGTGAATGTTGGATATACATTGTTGTTGGAGCCGTGTGGGCTCGGGTCGCCACCATTTTTATTTGTTATGTGTTTGATTGTGTGCTTTTAGGTTTTCTACCTTACTTGTGACACCCTTCTTCTCACAATGGGGACATTGTAAAGTTTTGTGTGGGAGTGGGGGGTGATTCTTCCATTTGTCATGGGTAGATCACCTAGCTTTTGAGTCTTTGTTTTCGTTTTTTGTAGTTTGTGTCAAAAATTTTGAAAATTTCTGTGTGAAAAAGGAGAAAAAAGGGAGTGAAAAACCTTAAAAGTTTTCGTTTTCGTTTTTTTTTGGTTTTTTGTTTTTGCTTCGTTTCTTGGGTTTCGTTGTCAAAATTGGGAAGCCGTTCTTAATCTTCTTTAAAAGAAACCGGTTTGAGCATTTTCGACCCTTTCCTGAGCGATTGCAATGACTTACTTAATTAGACTCCTTTCATTGAGTGTCTAGTGAGATCCCATTTCTTTCTTTTTATGTTCTGGTTGAAACTGGGAGATTCTAGGGATTCATGTTCGAGCTTGTTTTTCTAAATAGCAAAAGCAAAAGCAAAAGAAAGAAAAAAAGAAAGCAAAGTTAAATAAATTGATTATGTGGTGCGTGTTGGCTTTACGACATCAACCACCATACACTTAGCCAACTTACACAGGCCCGGTATTAGCGGTACGTCGCTATTACCTCTTAAACCTCCTTCTATATCATTCACGACGAAGAGGTGAATGGAAAAGACTGTGTTGGGAGGGTAAACCCCATTTTGGGCCGTCCAATTCCCGAAAGTAAGGCTAATACCGACCATTAAAAAGTAAAAAAGAAAGAAAATTTGTTGGGAATACCCAATCCAAAAAGTAGAAAAAAGTTTGAAGTGTTAACAAAGTGACGGGCCTTTCCTTGCATCACCTGCGGCCCTCACCAAGCCAAGGGCGACCAAATGCGAGGGAATGCAACTCCTTGTTTATTTTCTGTTGTTCGCTTGTTTTAAGCTCGGGCGTGAGTCTTTGGAGTCGTCCAGAATCAGTTAGAACTTTCTAAACTTTTACGCAAATGGGATTTAGCTTTACAGGAGGTGTAAGGGATCGAAAACTCCTAAGATTGACAGTTACTTGAGTTAGGTGTATGTGAGATGCTCATAATGGTACCTTTTGGAGGATTAACATCATTTTCTTGATTGAAACAACTCGATTCTTGAGACGAGCAGTTTTCTTTTCTTTGTTTTCAAACTTGTTTTGTTTTTCACTTTCCCTCTCTCCTTTTTCTTTGGCTTTTGCGGGTATAGTTGCTATAAACCCTCACGAGACCTACCTTGTCCACCCGGGCTGCCGGTGGGTTTAAAGGGCTTGTTGCATACGCTAAATGCATCCGCGATTCCTGCGAAAGTGAGTTAGGGTTTTAATTTTCTTTTTCTAGTCTTTTTCTTTGTTTTCAGTTTGCTCGGGGCAAGCAAACCCTTGTGTGGGAGTGGTGTTCGGTCTCGTTCCGAGCCGAATTCTTCTCTTTATTTGGGTGTTTTTACATGTTCTAACCCGTGTAACATGTTAGTTATGAGGTTGTTCTAGTTTTATAGGAAAATGAGAGATTGAGCCAAGATGGAGCCAAAAAGGAGCAGAATTCATAAAATAGAGGAAGCAGTAGCAGGAGGGGCAGCAGGATGACTCGCCCGAGTCATATCCTGGCTCGCCCGAGCCCACCATCTGGGAGCCTTGAAGCATGCAACTTGCCAACATCAGCTGAGCCAAGGAGAAGTGAAAGTCAGAAGGCTGACTCGCCCGAGTCACCCTCTGGCTCGAGCAAGTCAAGCCTCTGCGGGCCGCCATGAAACTCAGAAGTTTGGCCAAGTCAAGGAGCAACCAGAGAGATGGCTCGACCGAGTCACTTTCACGACTCGACCGAGCCCATCGCCTGGCTGCCGAAGAAAACCTGCCAAGAAGACATTGTCCAGCAGGCCAGAAGCCTGACTCGCTCGAGTTAGGGGGTGACTCGCCCGAGTCACCCTGATTTTCTGCGTATAATCTGGGATTGAAATGTTGCGTTTTATGTAACAAACCGGGCTCAATATATATACTCTCAGCTGCGTTTTTATGGATAGCAGTCTTTTAACCTAGTTTTAGTTGTTGTTAATTAGCTTTTAATGGTTTTCAAGTTGTAATCTCTCTCTCTCTCTCTCTCTTAGGTTTTCATTGTCTTGTTCTTCAAGCTACTTTGTAATCAACTTTCAATCAATCCATTTTCAGAGTTTTCTTCATTGTCTCTTGTCATTTTATGCTTTCATTTTTAGTATTTCTTGTTTTGATTATTCTAGTTTAGCCACAAAAACATCCAATCCAACTTTTAGTGAGGAGGAGGATTAAGGGTCACAAATTCTACTCTTAAGTGGGAATTTGAGGATTCTTAGTAATCCAATTCACGCTTTCTTATTTGTTCGGGAGGAAGCTCAAGGTCAAGGATTCAAGTGAAGTTTAGGTCATCAAAGGTATAATTTCTTTGTTTTCAATTGCTTGGTTATTCTAGCTCACTTAATTGTTTTTTGTGCTACTTGCTTTGCTTCATGCCTTTATGCTCTATATTACTTGCTTTTATTGCTTTTGTTTTTTGATTGATTTGATGCATACCTAGGATTAGTTTTAATTGCTTACTTTACTTGATTTATTGCTTTCTGCATTGGGAAAACTCTTGACAAACCATAAATCCTAAGAATACCAGACACCCATCCCTGAGACCGACAACCCTACTTTAAACCACAAAATACGCATCCGAACCGAAGCTCATCCATTGATAGTTCCCTAGTTAAGCATGATTGGTTGGGAATAGTCTTACGATGGGTGATCTTATGGGAAGTTTACCCATGCAGCGTGTTAGCAGGACGAAGTACACTAGAAGAACTTGTGGTTATTTGTGAGATGAGCCATCGGTCCTTAAAGTAGTTATCGGTAGTGTCTGCGGCTTGAGCGAGGATGGAGCATTACAATCAATGTGCATGTCCCTTGTGATTAGTTATTCCCTTGTGCTATACTTCCTCCATTTCTTTTTATCTGTCTTTTGGAGGTGATGACGGAAAACCAATATCACAAAAACCTATAGGGTAGTTAGTGAGAAAATTAAATAAAATTTGTTGTTGATTGAATGTTTGTTAAAGGTAAATAAAAAAAAGTGGTGATTAATATGTTATTAGGATCATAAAATGACAAAAAATATGAAATGAGAAAAATAGCTTAAAATTCAACTAGAAAAAAAAAAGAATGGAGATAGAACTTTGTTCTTAGGATAACATTAGCTACAAATGAGGTACAATTGAATATATAAGACATTGATAAGGATTGGATAATATGAATTTCAGTTTGGGATAAAAGGGTCGCAACATATGTCTTGTAATATTTTTTTCTAGAATAATGCCGAGGTTATCCAAGGAATGCACATGTATTTTAGGATGTTGCTGTGTCATGTCGATATGGTTATGTTATTTAAGGATTATGTTATCATTGATCCATGGAGGAAAGCTTGTCATACCTCTATGTGCCATTTACAACTGACCTTTGAATTTATTAACATACAAATTAAAAGGTTTCTAAGCTGAAGATGATCAATTTTGACAACCGTAGATTACCTTGCAACCTTAATAGTCAACATTATCAATATTTCATAACAGAAAAAAATAGTTGAGTTCATGCTTCTAATGTGAATAAATTTATCATTAGTTAAGATGGCTATTCACTTACATAAAAATAGAGGGGAAGAAAAGACTCGTCGGTCACATTGAATCATTGCCAATTAGAAAAGAAATAAATAATCAAATAAGGATTTCATTCCATTATTCCAGTGATAATATATAATATAATGCGCTATTACATGATTAAAAGGCTAAAAAATAGAAACTGAAGTATTAATACCGCATTATTAATCTCTAATACAAAATGATACTAGTCATCTAATTTATTTGAACCAAATACAACGGGTTCAAACATCTAAAGAGAATGGTCATTTACTTAACCATTATTTTAATAATTTATGGTAACTTGAACGTTGATAATAACGTATAGTACTTATAAAAAGTTGAGACTTGTTATATAAATGTTCATGGCACAGGGCACTTCTCAATGTCCCATATCTCCTTTGCATATTGTGCAATTGTCCGATCGCTGCTGAATTTTCCACTCCCAGCAGTGCTTAATATAGACATCTTCAACCATTTCTTTTTATCCCTGAGTTAAAATGATATACATGTTATCAGCACATATTAGCCTACCTTAAATTTGAGAAAAATAGAACCTCTTTGAAAAAGTTGTGTCATAGTCATTATATATAAATAAATCATGACACATTATCTACTCTAGTACAATAAGGAAAATCTAAGGCAATTTGGTTTGAGGGCTTCATATTTTACATGGTGAGGAGTGAAAAATTTATACAATAAAAAGGGGGGGGGGGTGACTTTTGGCACAACCAGTGTGGTTTTCAAATTTGGTTGCAATACTAATTTGTGGAACTGCAAATACCTGAATAGTTAAGATGATTGAGTGGAAGAACATCGGTTGGTGAAATCAATGAGATATAATGCTAGCATACGAGTTATTGGTTTATTAGTCATGATAGTGTTAGTATTAATGTGGAGAATAATGTAGGAAGGGCAACAATGATAGTGTGCATGTCTATTCTAGTGGTTAAAGAGGGATGAAGCCAAGATTTATCACCTCAAAATCAATCAATTTATTGGTGAGGCACAACTTTCCTAGCCACAATTCTAGTTTGTTTATAATGCTGCAAGCCTTGAACCTTATGCATAAAGGACATGGTTTATTGAAACTAAATAATATGTTATGCTGTTATTCTTACTTGTATGCCTCGTCAACTTTAGCTTGTGCATCCAAATAAAGCGGGAAGTCATGTCCAACAAGGAAATAATCCCCACGACCAAAACCAGAATCGCCCTCTAGAGATTCTAAGAGGGGGTTATAGTCATAGCTTCCAAATGCCCCAGACCTTATAAATTGTTTAGCCTCTTCAAAACGAGGATCTGGCTTAAACTGCAAACACCAATGTAATAATTTATTATCAAAATGAGAAAAGTCAATATGATATGCTTTTTTAGGATCTTCAAGGAAGAAGAAAAACAACCTCTCCATTTTCTCTGGCCTTACGGAGCTTTGGGACTTCATCTGCTGTGGCTCCAAAGAGAAAGAAATTTTCAACTCCAATTTCTTGTCTGATTTCAACGTTAGCCCCATCCAAGGTTCCTATAATGAGGCAACCATTAAGTGCAAACTTCATGTTGCTTGTTCCACTTGCTTCCATCCCAGCTGTACTAATATGTTGTGACAACTCACTACCAGGAATAAGCAATTCCGCCAAAGACACATTATAATTTGGAACAAACACAACCTGAAATGTTTAAAATTGAAAATTTTGTAACACTATCACTTTCAATGATCATAAAATTCAACTTGAATCACTTAAAGTGCATCTACCAATTACATGATTGATCAAGATAATTTATAATTTCTATATTACCTTGAGGTAACTATTAACTTCTGGATCAGCATTGACAACAGCTCCCACGTCATTTACTAATTTAACTATTCTTTTAGCATTTGTATATGTGGCAAATGCTTTTCCACCAATCATGATGGTCCTGGGAGTTGTTTTTTTCCGCTCCTCCTTGCTCATTTCCTGTTGATGAATAAACCTTGGGTTAACTTTTAAAAAAAATTTGTCGAACAATTATGAGTGACGGATCTTGACCTTTTAATTAAGGGTGGATAATACACTGTTATTTTATATAATAAACATAAAATTCATAATTTTTATTCTAAATTAAACTAAATTATTTTTTTTTGGGTTAATGGTGGTTCTGGCCGCCGACGACATACCCCCAGGTCCGCCCCAGACAGTTACCATGTAGTGCATGTTCACTAATTTATTTGCTTCCTTTAAGCGCCATTAAGAGGGTTTGAATTGATTTGTGTATTCAAACTGCACCTTATTCTTTGATGTCATTCTTTTCATGTCGTACAATCCTATTGTTCAAAGATGACCATCTAAGGGAGTGTTTGGTACGAACCCCAGAGAAATTTTTCCCGGGGAAAATTTTCCATGGGAAGGATTTCCTTGGGAACAATTTCCCTTAGCCCCCCTATGGGAAATTTTCCCTAGGAAAATAGAGAAAATGGTGGGCCCATCGTGAAAACTTTCCCGAAGTCAACCCGCATCCAAACATGGGGAAAATAAGTCAACCCAGGAAAATTGACCATTTCCCCTTGGTTATTGACCAACCAAACGCACCCTAAGATTGAGATTAACTATCTTTATAATGGACCCTTGCAACTCCATGCAACCATTTTAGCGAATCAATGTAAAATAGGTCCATGAGCAAGTATTACATGATTTAATGGTGCACTCTCATTGTCTTAAAAACATGATGCACTTTCATTAGCTTCAACTAAATGTCGCACCATGCCCTTAAACATAAGATTTTCTTTATCTAATTTTTCTATTCTTCTAGAAATTCGATTTTGCTGAAAGTCACCCTTAGATGGCATTTAAAGGGTATTATACCCATTTAAAACTGTTGAATCTTCCTTTGTTATATTTTACCTATAATTTTAGCTTCCTAAAATAGAGTTTCAATCAATAAAAAGACATTATTTAATCAAATTCAATTTTTTTTTTCATATTTTCATTATATTCTACTTTGAATAAATCTTATACTAGATTTACCAAGAATACCAACCTAAGTAACATTGAAACTTTGTGCCTCCTATATCCCCGACAAATTAGAAAAAAAATAGATTAAGTACTTGTTTGGCCTAAGTTTTGAGAGTGTTTTTGGAGTTAAAAAGTACAAACTAGGTCAAACAGTATTTCTTTTAGAAGTTAATAATTGTTTTCCAAAAACAATTTTGACCAAAAATAACTTCAAAAGTAGAACCAGTAAATTGCTGCTTCTGCTTCTTACAAATTAATTACTACTCAATCTATGAGATTCTTTAGTGATTAGTTTTAGGGTTTAGGGTTTAGGGTTTAATTATAACTATAAGCTATAACTATACGATTATAATTATGGTTAAAATTAAAATATGATAATTTGTTTAAAAATTAATAAAAAGAGAAAAATGTAAATAATCATATGACAATTTGACTCCAAAAAATCACATGATAATTTTTAAAACTTAGACTAAAAAATTAAATTTATTAAAAGCACTATATCATAAGTTAGGTCAAACACTTTAATTTTTTTTACTCATATAATTATATAATTGAATTGAATTTGTGATCTAATGATCCATCAATGCAACTAAAAAGTCTAAAATCAACGTACAAAAGAGTTTTTAGGATTAATTGGTGAATATATTCTACGTAGTGTCATATAATATTCTTAACTACATATATATATATTGCTCATTGTCAGTGGTGGATATTTAACGACTTTCTGAAACATTAACAATGTTATATATTGATTTATGTTTTGCCATTTCATTTATAATACTATACGAAATTATTGCTCCTTCAATTATTCAATCAATTTAAAATATTACTCGTGAATTAATTAGCAAAGATATCTAAAACTCATATTATCCAATGAAATCTTAAAAAAATAGAATAGAACATCAACTTTTTTTTAAAAAAAAAACTTTCGTAGAATAAGAACTTCACCATGCTCTTACCTACTAACTTTCTACTAATTTTTTTATTAAACACGTCATACATTTTTCTTAAAATATTTTTTGTTAACATTTGAAAAAGTTATTTTAAAACATTTCAAACCAATGTCAATTGCAAGTGAAACGATAAATTTGTCTCTAGTGCCACAATCCTAACCAAAAATGATCTATTTATCAATCTCCAAATTATCTCTGAGAGTGGTCCATATAATGTGAGTTGAGGAGCCCACAAAAATCACATTTTTTAGAATTTGGATAGTTTCCTTAAACAATTTCACATGCCCTATGATTATATGCATTCTCCTGTCACCCCTCCCATCTCTTTCAAATTTCAATTTAGTAAGTAGAACTACTTATGGTTACTCTTAAACGAATCTTAGAGTTATTTGATAGAATAGTAACGCAATTTTTCAATCATTTTTACTACTCTCACCCTCCTTTACTCAAAATCAGGTGTTGAGATTGTGTCAATTATTGTTGGTTTTAAGCAAATGATTAGGCTATTTTAGTATAATGTGACATTTGAGAAAATTTATCAAAATGTTAAAAGAACTTCATCTAAGAACAAAAGAAAAGGAAAAGCTCATATACCTTCAACTTCTTGTATCTGTAAATTGCACCCAGGATGTTTAAGAGTTGTCTTTTATATTCATGAATTCGTTTGATCTGAATGTCAAAAAAGCTATTTGGGTCTATTGTCACTCCTGTAACCTTTTGTACATGTTGTGCTAAACGCTTTTTGTTTGCCATTTTGGCAGAAGCCCACTCAGCTTGAAGCTGTTCATTGTCAGCAAGCTGATACAAAAAAACATATCTTTAACAACCATTTATTTTTTTCATAATTAGCAAGCTATTGAGAAAATACATCTATAACAACCATTTGTTGATATTAAGGATGTGTTGACTGTGCAAGAAAACCTTTTCTACCAAATTGTTTTCTAAAATCTCAGTGTTTCGCATCAAAAAGTTGAAAAAGTAACTTTTAAAGAAAAAGTATTTTCCTTAGAGAAAAGGTAATAGTCTTTCCTTTTCAAGAGAGAAAATTATTTTTCAATTTGAATTATTGGATTGCTTTCCCTAAAAAGATTTGTTATGATAGGATCGATCAAAAGAGCTTATGTAAAATCCCGAACCCCAAAATTTTTCATTTGATAATATATATCGCCTCTCTTATCAATATTTTTTGCAGCCAAAATAACTTAAATTTAAGAGAAAATTCAATTTTTATGGTTGAACAAAAAACTTTATAATACAATATAGGATAAATTTAATGAACCTAAGAATATAAATTTGGAGCTCAAATTCTTTCATTCGATAACATATATCAACACTTTAGTTGATATTTATCCTCATTTAAAATTCAATGAGACTTAAAAGTAAAATATAATTTCAATAATTAATATCAAAGCTTTATGATAGGAGATGGTAGATAGAAAAACCAAAATATGAATTTGAAGTGCAAATATTTTTATTTGATAACAAATATCACCACTTTTGTGGAGATATTTCACCACGAGAATTAACTTAAACTTAAAAGTAAAGTTCAAGTTCAATAGATTGGATTGAAACATTATTGTTCGATATGATAGATTAAGGAAAGTTTAATCATGAATTTTGAGATCTAAGTTCTTTAACATATACCACCACTTTTATAGATTTTTTTTTCACACTAAAACGGTCTAATTGAAATTCTAAAAGAAGAATTTAACTTCAATAATTTGTATCAAAATCTTATAATATAATCAAATATATTAAAAAATCAAATATGGATTTTAAGCTATAGTTTTGTTCAATTAATAATATATAACTTATATGATCACCTTTAAGAAAATCATTTTTCGTCTTACAAAATAATGTAGAACCACATAAAAAAAATAATTTCATTGGAAAACACTTTTCCTTGAAAAGTCGCTTTTGGGAATTCATGATGTTATTTTACTCACCAGGAAAACATACCACAAGATATTAGATAAAAAAAATGTTAAACACTAACTACAACTTACATTTCGTAAGTTAGAAAGAAGTTCAAGATCAACAACCCATTGGTCTGTCTTCAACCATTTTGTTATTATATTACTAAGCTGGGGGTTGCAAAACCGAAGCCATCGGCGGGGAGTGATACCATTTGTCTTGTTTTGAAACTTGGTTGGCCATACAGAAACATAATTTGCAAATAGTTCTGCTTTTAAGATGTCACTATGCAATTCTGCGACCCCATTCACCTGTATTACCATACATAGTCAACACAAATCTTCTTGTTTAGATTACATCCATGCATACATACACACATAAATACATACATACATACATTGCTTGGTAAGAGTCATGAATTCGATAAATATAGTTTTGAAACAAATGAAGTATGGTGTTGCTTATTATTCTGTGGAAAATAGTTATTGAACCTTGGAGCTTACCGTATGAGAAGACACCACACACAAATTAGCCATGCGTACAACTGGTTTTTGAGGATTGTCATCCAAGATGCGCATAGAGTCAATCTTGCCCTTAAGGTCGGGTCTTGTGGAGTTGATTATCTCTACAAACTGCAAGACAAATCACAACATATATGTTTAACTATTCCATGTCAAAGAATATTTTAGGCATTTTGTATTCTAACAAATTGAAGATAAACAATATGGTGCGCCTACCCGCTTATCAATTTCAGTTATAATCTCCATGTGACGTGGGAGAAGCTTCCACATTACAGATTGTGACCATTTCTCTAGAGCTTCAGGAAGTACGGTGTGATTTGTGTATGCAATTGTCCTATTTGTTCATTAAAATTATTAGTAAGGTACAACAACCTTTGTATACAACAAAGTAGAGGGAAGTAGGCAATCTAGTTCACCTAGTTGTAACATCCCAAGCTTCATCCCAGCCAAGTCCTTCCTCATCCATTAGTAAACGCATTAATTCAGGAATAGCAAGTGTTGGATGTGTATCATTAAGTTGAACACCAACTTTGCTTGGAAAGTCACACCATTTTCGTCCTGATTTTCTTTCTTTAAATCTCACGATGATGTCCTATTATTCATTATATATTAGAGTTTCACATTACGGACAACATCAAATGCAACTTGAAGAAAATTGGACAAGTGATACATAAATAGATATGAAGAGAGTAAACCTGAAGTGAAGCACTACATAGAAAATATTGTTGCTTCAAACGCAACAATTTTCCATTTTCAGTAGTATCTCCTGGATAAAGAACAGCACATATCTACAAGTGTAATGACAAATAATTAGACATAAAAAAAAAGACAAAACTGAGGGACGTGTGTGTGTGTATGTGTGTGAGATAGGATATTATGTATGTAACCTGTTGAGCATTTGAATGGAGTTGTTGTGCTGATTCATATTGTCCATCATTAAACTGAAATAGATTAAAGTCTCTAGCACATAGTTTTGCATCCCAAAGGCGAAGGCTAATTGTGTTTTTAGTCTTGTAACCAGGGATTGGCACATCATATGCTAAAGCTTGAAAAACTTCACCCCCGACCCATTTTCGCCTAAAATGCAAATAAGACAATGTGAAAGTAGATTAGGGAGTTAAATCAATGAATTCTAGTACAGAAACTTCTAGTCATTGTAAGCTAGATAACATACTATAATGCACGTGCATGCACACACACACATATGTGCATGTAAAATTATATATATATATATATATATATATATATATATATATATATATTTATATATATATATAGAGAGAGAGAGAGAGAGAGAGAGAGAGAGAGAGAGAGAGAGAGAGAGAGAGAGAGAGAGAGAGAGAGAGAGAGAGAGATTGAACTTACGGAATAATAAGACATAATTTATTAAGCTAACAATTTCTAGTTCTAAAGGTTTGTCTTCCATGACTACAACTAGTGACTTTTTTTTTAAAGGAATACTTACGATCCATTAGGATTGACCTCAACTTGGCCAAAAAATCGGATTGGATATGTAATGTCATGTCGAACTACTTCCCAGGGGCTAAACTTCTGCAAATATTCAAGGGCAACATAAGTTAAAGAAAAGCTCAAAGTAGTGTTAAGTGTGTTGAGTTAATGAACTTAAATTCAAAACAAAACCTCAAGCCAATCTTCAGCAAGTTCTTGCTGGCCTTCTTTGGTCATTATTTGCTTGAAGAGCCCATATCTATATCTTAAACCATATCCCCATGCAGGCAAATTTAATGTAGCCATAGAATCCAAGAAACAAGAAGCCAATCTTCCTAGACCGCCATTTCCAAGTGCTGCATCTTTTTCCTGATATAAGACCACAATGAGTTCACAGTGACTCCATTATAATTCTATATGAATGAGTCACCATTGCAACCCCAAAATAACAATCAACATCTATTCTTTCACATGGTTAGCTGATGGAGAGAAGGCAAATGATCGTTTTTATTTTTTTTAAAAAGAAATAAATAAATTTTTTTCTTAAACAACTAAATTATATCTTTTAAACCTTTTTCAAATGCTACCTGCTCAACAATCTCTTCAAGTTGATGGCCAAGCTTATTAAGAGCATCCGCATAAGCATCATGGATATTCAAATTGCCAACTGCATTTGTTAAAGCTCGACCTTGTAGATATTCCATGGACAGGTAATATGTTTGCTTTGGATCAACCTTATGAAAGTGAGAATATGTCTCGTTCCAGTGCTAGAGATAATAATGACATAACACAATTAGAAATATTATGAGCACAAAAGTTGATACAAAAAGAATTTGTCCCTCAACTAGGCCTACTTCCATGCTAAACTCAACAAACTTGAAGTTTTTTCTTTACCATAGCCTAAATATTGTACAAGAGTATGTTATCAAAATAATTCAAAGGTTATTTCTATTTTAATAATTAAAGAGCAAGCTAAGTATACAAATTAAAATTTGAATAAATTCTCCTATGAAAACCTAACACGACTTCATAGATAATAACACAAGTTATACCTGAATCAAACGATCACGGACACTCTCAGCAGTAGCATAGAAAGCTTGTTCAGGTACAAACTTGAGTGGTGAGAAATGAGGGGTAAAATGTGCATGGTAATTGATGTTTGAAGCAATATCAATTGTTTTCTCAGATAAAGGATGTGCTTGTGCTGGAATTTTGGAAGCAACTTCATACTTATCATCCTTATCGATAGCCATTTTTTAGTGCTTAAGCTCACCCTACAACCGAAGAAAGAAGTTTCTCAAAACTTTTAAACAAGCCCCAAATATTCAAGGAAAAAAGGCGATAAAGAAGTATTATGTTGGATCAAACATAAGATGGTGATGTCTCCAACATTTCCTCATTGACAAATCAAATAAAGACATTGATTGGGGTTTGACTCATATACAACAACAATTACATCCAAAATATTAAAACTCATAATAAAACATAAAGATTCAACTAATCAAATAGAGAAACAAAGTAATAAATGTCAACCAAATTCAACTTGAATATGATTTTAACAACATCAAAGAGTATGCAAGATTTCTAATGTATGGTTAATTAGAAAAAGGCTTAGTATATTAGGCCTCATATCATTTCCCCATGTATCTCGTTATCCTGCCCTTCACCATTTATTACGATATATTGTTCCATTCCATATTAACTATCGCTTAATAATGTTATACGGTCTTCGATATTTTTTTCAATAAGAATTTCTTATAACATATTTAATCAAAAGTTATAGCATTATACTCCTATAATAGTTTTTTCCATAAGAAATCTAAAATAAAGTACTTTTGTATAATAGAACATTGAACATTTTGAAAAATTAATGGTCAAACTTTAAATTAACAGTTAATATGGAATGGATGAAATAGCAGGTCACAATACCTATGTTTCAATAATTAAAGTAGTGGTAGATGATCAAAGAGTGCGGTACAAAAGTAACTATAGTTATAATAATTACGGAGATATGTTTAGCAAGAGAGAATAACAATGGAAAAGGAGGTGGAGAGGGCAGAGTAACAATGCAAGTGATGAATTATTTATTACAGTAATGAGTAATATGTGTTCCGAAGAGAACGCATGAGGAAAGTTGAAAAAAGAAAGTATAATTTACTATATTTAAACAAAGCAATTTTAAAATAGGCATGGATTTTATGGTACTTGGTCTTTTTCAATTAGCCTGAAAAGGTAGGGGTCTTGTGATGGAGAGGCTTTATCGCTCTCAAATTTGACACAGTCAATTTTAATTATTGCACCGTAAATGTCACTTTTCATAATAAGCTTAATGTGTAGGAAGTCAAGAATCATCTCAATCAAAAGTTAAAGTTAATGGTTGAAGGGTAAAGAATGATTTTTTACTCTACCATACCACCTTATATGATATGTCCTTTTGGCTTTAAGCGTGAATGCTTTAGATATCCCCCTCAAAATTGCATAAGTAAACATAGGATTCGTTGAGATTTAAACTTGGGACCTCTCGCTCAAGAATGCTCTGATACTATGTCAGGAGCCATCTCTTCCAAAAGTTTAAGTAAATGATTGAAGGCCCAAGTGGATTTATATTTTATCATTAACTACTTCCTTTGTTCTTTCTTGCTGCTATGGTTTACATGTGGTCAAAGTTTAAAATTTAAGATTCTTAATTTCTCAATATATAAAATAATATATTATATGAAATCACTATCATTATTCTTCATAGCGGAAACTAACTTCAAAAAAGTACAATAGCATAATTCTTTAAGAAAACATTATGTTCAAAATTGATTATCACAATAGCACATTGAAGATCATAAAAGGTCAAAAGTAATAAGTATTACAGAACGAAGGGATAAAAAATTTACTACATTGTACTCCATTAGTCTCTTTTTATTTAGTAAGAATTTCTAGCATAGATGTTCTATATTATTTGCTAGTGTCTATATGTGGATATGATACCTTCATTGAAAATAATTATTCTTTTAGCCATTTGGGGAAAACCAAGAAAACTACTTTTGTTGTCTATTTTAGTTTGAAAAGACAAAAATGCCTTTACTAATATAAACAATGGAGTGGAAACAACAATTAAGAATGGAATTTGGAAAAGTAGTCATTAATACCCCTTCATTCTTATTTACATGTCAGTTAAGCTTTGAAAATTAGACGGAGCCAAACTAATGACTTAAAGAGGAAAGAAAACGATGCTCAATAGACACTATTAAGCCCTGTGGGGCTAAATTCCCCTTCTCCGAGAAGATTACGTCAAAAAAGGATTGTTCTACCATTAAAAGGGCACATACTTCTCAGAAAGAAAGCATTAACTCCGAAACCTTGAAAGAAAAGGCTAAGTGTAAGATTCTCCAAAAGTGGTAGCATGGGCTATTAAGCCAAAAGTGGCTATCTGCTGATTATAAGCCTCCATCCGACTTCAAAGCTCCTTGAAAGTCAGAAGCTTTACAATTCTTGTTGAGGAAGACAACTCTTTTAGTACCTTCGGGTGAAGACTTCAAAAGCTCCTTGTAATTTGCAAATGTAAATTGATTTTTCAGTTCGACCGGCTAGTTGAATTAGATTTTTACTGAGTTTGACCAATTAAACCAATGATCTAGTAAAACCATTCACCCCAACCAGACCTTTCATCAATTTCTGGTTCAACCAGTCTAGTGGGCTCGGGTTTAACAACACAAATTACCTCATGTCTTTAGAGAAGAAATATAGTTACAAGCGAAGAACTGCTACAATTTTTGCTTTAGAAACATTTAGGAAAGGGTACTCTAGCTAAATTATGTGCCACCACACTAGAAAGTTTACTTTCTAGACATAACTAGGTTTTCACAACAATTAGCTTCTCATTTTGATGCATGCACGATACCAAAAGATCCATCTTTATGCAAGAAAATAAGCCCAAGGGTCTATTTTTTTAGATCATAACAACTAACCTAACAAGAGTGACGTCAAACCACCCCAAATATTGTTCCTAAAATAGACTATTGTATCAAAACTATCAAAACTTCACCAAAACAAGAGCAAAATAAAGGGGGTATGAACACTTATAATGAATGATCATCCAAGTGCACTAAGAAGGATCAAGACATGCATAAAGAGTTCACCCACCAGCACAACTAAATCGATCCAAGTTTCTCATCCAAATCACTCTAAAGAATCACCAAGTAATTTGTAGAGGAAAAGATTTCAAACATCACCAAATAGAACAAAGTTTGAGAGAGAGGAATTCTGAGATTGGGTCTCAAAGATACCCTGTTTTGATTAATCATCATAAATTGGTTGATTCTCCCTTCAAAAGCCTTGGTATATATTGTTATTGTTAGGGAAGTTCCCAAGGAAAAAATCCCATATCAAGGGCTAATACAAACCTTAATACAATCCAAAGGTTGAGATTAACTCTCGCTATTACATCTATATAATGAGAGTACGGGGTAGTAGGGGAAAACTACATGAGAAAGGTAAAAACTCAAATAAACACAAAGAGGAAGGCACACATTGAATCAGCTGAAACGTAAGAACGACACCACCATGTCTGTTAATGATACGATCGTGTCCACCCTAATGGTTGGGGGATCATGATCAGTCAAGTGACAATACAATCGTGTCTAATTGAAAAAGGGGCACACGATGACGCTAGGTCACCACCGTGTCTAGGATCCACAAGATCATGTCCCCCTTGCTAGAATGGGTGTCAGGATCATATCTACGATGTCAAACACCTTGAAGCTCCAGCACAAGACACGAGGATGTTAGCATACAGCACAGTCGTGTCATAACTTCTAGTCTTCATACTTTTTGTTCTATTCCTTTATAGCTTTTCTCCCTTGTCTTCCATGTTGAACCTCAACTCTCTTACTACCATGCCAACATCATTGGCCCCCTAAAGACCCAAGGGGCCTCGGGAATACCCCAAGAGCTCACGAGGGTGAAGTAAGACCCATTATCAATAGATTCAAACCGAGTATAGTACTTGGTTATGCTATGGATGCCATGAGTAGTGGCCTTGACCATGGACTCCTCTTCAATGTTGAGGAAAGATAGCTCAATTCGAGGTGCCAGGCTAGTGAGGCATATATCATCATCCCCTTCTTGAGAAGGATTTTCCCTCAAATCCAAATAGTCCTCTTCCTCTGAATATGGTGTAAGACATTTGATATTGAATGTAGAAGAGACATTCCCCAACTCACTTGGCAACTCGATCTTGTAGGAGTTCCCCAATTCTTTCAAGCACCTTTCCCAAATAGTTTATCCTGGGCAATAGTTTATCCTTCCTCAAAGATGAGAACCGTTCCTTTCCAAAATGTAAATAAAGAAGATCTCTGGGTTCAAATGAGTAACTCCTCCGATGTTTGTTCACCCTCACCTTATACAACTCATTCACCTTCTAAACGCGGGCTCTTATTTGTTGATGCTACTTATTGATCTCCTTGGCCCTAATAGAGGTCTCAACATTAGCTCTCGCATCCACGGGCAACGGGATGTGATCGATGAGGAAAAACGGGTTCACTCTATACAAGGCCTCGAAGGGTGACACTCTCCTAGCATAAGAGGGGGTCTTGTTGAAGGCAAATTCAACAAGCGATAGCGTTAACTCTCATTCCTTCATGTTATTCTTAATCAAACTCCACAATAGAGTCCCACCACCCTATTCACCTCCTCGGTCCGACCCTTAGTTTGAGGGTGATAGGCAATGCTAAACCGCAGCTTGGTACCCAATAATCTCCACAATGTTCTCCAAAAATGTCCCCATGAGTTTGATGTCTCGATCAGATACAACACTCTTGGGGATACCATAAATTTGAACGGTCTCCTAGAAATACAAATGGTTAATGTGGTTTGTGTCGTCAGTTTCGAAGCAAGCGATGAAATGTGCCATCTTTGAAAATCTATCAACAATCCCCATGATAAAGTCCACAACTCTAGCCATCCTAGGCATTGCAACAATAAAATCCATACTTGCGTCCTCCCAAGGACCTTGGGGAATAGGCAATGGCGTGTACAATCCTTGGTGAAATTGACTTTTGTCTTTGTGACAGGCCCCACACTTGGCACAACATCTTGCATATCACCAACCATTCTAAACCAGAATAAGTGTTCCTGAAGCATATCCACTATTTCATTCACCGCAAAATGTCTAGTCAACCCATCTCCATATACCTCCTTAACAAGCAACTTCCTCAAAGGGTCATGTGGAAAACAAATGTTTTTTTATTCTTGAAGAGGTAACCATCTTGGTTTACATAAGGAGACTTCGGACTGGAATAGTTATCAACAACGTAGGGGGCAAAATTCAGGTCATACCTTCTAAGTTTTTATCCAAGCAAACCCAAGGACTATAACTTCAATAACAAATAACAATGCATTCTTCATTGATAGTACGTCTGCCACAATGTTAGAACTCCTCTTCTTATGTTTGGCTACGAAGTTGAAGGATTGAAGGAATTCCACCTACTTAGCATGCCTTACATTTAGTTTATGTTGTCCATTCAAATATTTCAATAACTTCATGAAGGTGTTGCACATGAGCTTATTCATCTTTGGAATAAACTAAAATATCATCCAAATACACTACAACAAACTTTCCAAGAAACGATTTTAGAACCCTATTCATAAGGTTCATGAATGTGCTCGGGCATGTGAAAGCCCAATTGGCATCACAAGCTATTCATACAACTCGCCTTAGACTTGAATGCAGTCGTTTACTCATCCCCTTCCTTCATCCAGATTTGATGATATCTTCTCTTCTAGTCGATCTTGGAGAACACCAAAGAGTCTTGGAGTTCATCCAAGAGATCATCCAATCTTGGTATTGGATAGTGATATTTAATTGTGATGTTATTGATGGCTCGACTACCACACACATGCCATAGGAACCAACCTTCTTAAGAACAGAGAGAGCCGGTACAAAGCAAGGGAACATGCTCTCGTGTACAAAACCATGGGGAATGAGTTCATCTACTTAGAGTTGAAGCTCTTTGGTCTCGTCTGGGTTGCAAAGATATGTCGACTTGTTTGGAAGGACTGACCCCAGGACCAAATCGATTTGGTGTTCGATTTCGATCGATAAGGAAGATCCTAGGGAAATACATCTTGGTATCGGGAAAGGAGGGGTTTCATTTGAGGTGTTATGGTTGTCTCTACTTCACTCTTATTGCACTCAAACATGGGAAAATTTAACACTTGTTTGCCCTTGCTTAAGGCCCACTCTTCACGTGTTTCACTCATGAGATGGTTTTCCTCTCATTCGCGGCCGATGTTGATTTTTTTGGAGATGGGAAGTTGGGAGGGCATTTGACACAATTTGATCCTTTCCCAGAACAATGATCAAGTGTTTTTCACTCCATCATGCATCACACTCTGATTAAATTTCCATGGGCATCCAAGCAACAAATGACATGTTGTAACACCCCGGATATATGATTAAAGTGTGGCTTAAAAGGATTGAAATGACTACTTATATCACCAAGGTGCACCTTCTTTTATGGTAGCTCATCCGTTGGGAACTTCTCAGTTAAGCGTGCTTGGTTGGGAGTAGTCTCGGGATGGGTGACCTCCTGGGAAGTTTTCCCAGGCAGCGTGTGAGCGAGGACGAAGCATGCTGGAAAGACTCGTGGTGATTTGTGGGGCCAGTCAGCGATCCTTGAAGTCATTTCCGGTAATGTCCGCGGCCCGGGAGGGGCCGGGGCGTTACACATGCATCCATAGGAACAATGTCACATAACAAAACATCTATATGGCCCAATAGTAAATCATATAAGAGATTGCTGAGTTACCTTCGCATTTTCAATGTCATAGAGCCATTTAAGGGAGTAAGGTCATGGATGAGAAATAACGGGGAGACTCAACTTCTCAATAAGGGTAGTTTATGCCACGTTCATGTAACTCCAACTATTTATGATCATGTTGCACACTTTTTCCTAGATCGTGCATTGAGCATGGAAAATCATTTCTCATTGGGACTTGTCCCGAGGACCGCCTTTAATGTGGAGGGGCCTTCTAAGGGCTAACACCAACTTCATCATCAACACAAATGGTGACTTCAACATTCCCGTAAATATCCTCATCATTGCCTTGTTCTTCAACATTCTCTTGGATCGTCTCCTGTAAAACCACTTCCTCAATCTCTTCAATCTCTCGGAGAGTCATAACCCTCTTATTAGTGAAATAAGCTAGGTAGTGGCCATAGCCATGACACTTGAAACATTACGTCCCTCTAGTTTCTTATATGGCTCTGTGGAAGCTGCTTGAGTTGTAATGGATGACCTAGGAAACTTAGAAGGAGGATCACCCTTGGAAGCATCACCCTTAGAGAAAGACCCACCCTTGACATAAAACTTGGAACCTTCCTTCTTCTTCTTTCTCCTTTCCTTCTTTTTTTTTCTCCTTTCCTCAACGAGGTAGCAAATTCATAAAGGTCATCAAGGGATTAATAATTTTGTAGCCTGAACTTGAAGGAAATTTTGTAATCAAGATCATTGGGAAATCTCTCCATGAGTTGCTTCTGTGATTCTTAAGTATCACATTTCATCAAGAGGTGTTCACACTCCCGAATGTACTCTGGAACACTTTGAACCCTTGCTTGAGTGAGAAAAGTTGATTGTAAAGGTCTTGCTTTTAGCTTGAAGGTACAAACATTCTCATACTAAAGTGAAGCAAACTTGGAAAGGTATAAGGTAGCAACCTTAAATTAATTAGTCTCATCATACTCCTTAATCTGGAAGATCCTCCCATCACCCGGAACCACTCAAGTAGTCATCTGGGTTGGAACTACCATTGAAGGTAGGAAGCTCGACTCAGAGGTTGCCCAAGTCATCCTGGGGCCTACGAATACGAGGAGCCTCTAGAGAAGATGCATCATCCGAGTTTTCACTTAATCCACCATCCATAGGAATAACTTCTCGAATAAGAGGACCCCTAGGTGGAATACCACCACCACCAAGTTTAGGGGGAGGTCTAGGAATACCATCATCTCTCCTTGGAATTTTAGATGCGGCATCCCTCAATTACCCCTATGAGATCCCTCATTTGACACTGGATGGCATCTTGTCCATCAACAATTCTTTGTAAGGTTTGATTGAGGTTTGGTTGGGACTGGGGAGGAGGATATGGAGGGGTTTCTCACTCACCCATTTGACTAGACGTTGAGGCCATTTTGTGGAGTTTGGGTGAAATATGAGAGTGTAAAGATGTCCAAATGGTGGTTGGGTTTTTGTAGCTAGGAGTTTCGTGGAGTTTAGTGAGGCTAAATTTTGTGGAGGAAGATGAGGTGTTATTGACAATGGAAATGACTGCAAATAGTAGCAAAATCACAAGAATTCCAAGAATCACTTATACACACATGCTCCAAACTTCAACCCACATCATAACATCATTTCCGAAAATGCTATCACTAGAAATACACTTCAATAAAACCAAAAGACAAACTAAATCACAAAGAAAATCCATCATTCAACACGCCTGTAGACGCTGAATTTTATCTTTCAATTCAGCTTTCTAATTATGTAATTTATTTTGATAAGTTTTTATCTTTATTTTAGTATTAAATGCCAAGAATTTTTGAGATGCACACATTCTTCACATGTTGAAATCCCCAAATCAAACCAAATCAAATCCCTCTTAATCTTATTTCATTCTTCCTCTATTTTCCAAATCAAATAAAATCATGTTTTATTTTATTTTAACCTCTCAATATTATCTCATCCACCGCCATAAATAAACTCACCTCCACCATTATAAATACACCCTCACTTCCAGTCTTTTGATACACCCTAAAAAATCATTGTAGCAGTATTGACACTGTGTTTTTACCTTTCTCCTCCATCCTCCATCTGATCATTTTGCATTCATAATCTTGAGATTAACTTGATGTCAGTGTTGCTCTTTCTTATTTTATCCTTACTTTGTTATGATGTAAAATTTAACTTAAATAAGTAATATTGATGCTCTAATCAATTTGACTAACTGTTAACTTGTAATATTTCTGCTTATGTTCTTCTATTTCATTTTATTATTTACATTTATTTGTTTTATTTTATTTTTACATTTAATCATTTCATTTGTATGTGCTAAATAATATTGATTAATCTAGTTAATTGTCCTCTTCTACCATTTTCTTTAATCAACCGATTTAGTAGAGTTCGTTCTTTGGGCGAATTCGAGAGTTTTTACTTTCGAAGTGGTAACCTTACCCCCGAATCTGAATCTCATGGTCCGTTGTTTTCTGGAGTTTAAATTGAGTTTATGAATTCTCATTAAAAATTAATTAGCGACTCTTTAGATTTTTATTATTTTGGTTCACTTGAACATTGTAATAAAATGCATTTAAATCTCCTAAAGACTAAAACACCTCATTCGACTCGCCTAACAATCGCGTAGGACACATGGAGTTTTCCCGGTTCCTACAACACCTAAAATAAAGAAGTAAAATGGGGCTGAAAATTAATCAAAAAATATGTCAACACAACCAATCTAGCTCTCCTATGCTCTAATACGAATTTGATGCATGCAAGTGCCAAAGGATTCATCTTTATGCAAGAAAATAACCCCAAGGGTCTATTTTTTTAGATCAAGAACACCTAACCTAACAAGAGTTACTTCTAACCACCCAAATATTGTTCTCAAAACATACTATGGTATCAAAAGATCAAAACTTCACCAAACAAGAATGCTCATCCACGTACACTTAGAAGGATCAAGACATGCATAAAGGGCTCACCCACCCACCCGCACAATTCAATAAAATCCAAGCTTCTCACCCAAACCACTCTAAAGAATCACCCACTACAAGAAATATGGCTTTTACCAACAGGGTCATATCTGTTGGTATAAGTGACTTTTCTGTTGGTAATAGCTTTTACCAACAGATAATTATCTGTCACAAAACTGTTGGTAAAAACTCCGTTGGTAAAGGTAATACCAATAGATAAGTGCATCTGTTGGTATTGTTTAGTAACACCATCAGATCAAATAGTGCTTTACCAACAGATATTGAACTGATGGTAAAAAGACTTTTACCAACAAAATAAATTGTTGGTGTTACAATTTTGGCGCCAAAGTTATCATTTGTACCAACAGATTGTTTACGTTGGTAATACTATTTTGGCGCCAAAAACAAACAAATCTCCATCTGTTGGTAATAGTATTCTAAACATGCATACATCTGTTGGTAATTGTAGTCTACACATGCACCCATATATTTGTAATAACCATATAGCCAAATCCTATATCTATTAATAAATACATTTTTGCCACCAGTTGCTAGTTGTATGAACCTCTTTCAATGTATGTCTATATTAACAAACATTTGTACAAATCATAGAGTAATCCTGCTAATAGTTTGGTTGTAACTAATACTTATATAACTAAAAACACAAGTCTAAACGTAATTGTCCGCATATATACAACTCATATGATATCATTCTCTTGATCTTCAACGTCGTCATCAAGATTATTGTATACTTCATCATGCCGACCCTCAATATCTTCAAATTCACGCTCATTTTTCCTTTCAGAAGCATCACCCTCAAGTGATAAAAGAAGGTCATCCAACAATCCCTACAATAATATTAATGACGGAAATATATTAATGCAACTATTACAAAATTAAAAGGAATAAAAATAAAATCTTTGCTCCCAAAACAACATATGAAAAGAATTTTAAACAATATATGAAAAGAATTTCAAACAATATATTGAGCCCCTTGCATTAATGTCCAACTTTCAGGACAAAGAAAGGACAATACCTCTAGATTGGTGCTAACAGCCACTATATATTTGGCTACAACAGCAAGCCTGCAACAACATAGCCATGAAAATATTACTCACATGAAGGAGATCTAAGCACTGCTACACTAGCAAGTAAATTAACTCCTAAGTAAGAATCGATACTGGAATAGCTAGATGAGCATGTCCAAGACTCTCTTCAATTGCAAAAATGATTCCATAAAAATTCTCAACGAATCTACTAGTCTCATTCCACTTAGATCTTGGTAGAAGATATGACAAACTTTGCCAAAAATCTATAATAGAAATATATTTGAAGTATTAGAGCTTATCAATTAAGCTTCTCAGTACCCAATTCATCTACCATTGAACCCAATTCATGTATTTATTTGTTTGTGAGTATATTGCAAACAAAACAAAAAAGGAACTTGATTCTATTGAACCAAATTATGTAACCTATTCATATATTTATGAGTGCGAGTATGTTGCAAACAAAATCAACAAGAATACAGAATATAAACATCCTAACTATTCTAACTTATCCTAACCTAACTATCCTAACTTGAAAATAACTCATCCAAAGAACAGGACCTTAGAATATTAAGTTGAACTATTTTCTCTAAGTTTTTTAGAATATATTAGATTTAAATTAAAATATATCCCCTGTTTTACAGAGAAGACGTTTAGGGTATTAAATTTAAATTAGATTTTGGACCAGTGGTCCCTATTAGGGATATAATACCCCTGTGCGCGTATGCGCACCCACCCAAACAAAAATAGAAAAAACATTTGAAAGCTCCTTACATGTTTTCTATTAACTTCTTATACTGTTTCACATAAACTTACAGTAAATATACATATCAGAAATATAATCTTTCATATAATATTTTATCAAAAATTACAAAGTTGGACTCATAATAATTACATTTCTGTTAAGAATTTAATAATAATATATTATACACATTGAGAAATTAATTATCAGAATTTTCAAAGCGTGATTACATAGAGAAAAATAAAATGGAAAGGGAAGGGGAGGGAGTATATACGTACCAGAACCAACATCGCGAGTCTTAACCTCAACAGTGGGAAAAACATAGGGCTGAACAGGTGCATGGTGTTGGTGTATGCCAAGTCCTTTTTGAAATTTGTGTTTGAGCCAGCCACCAACCTGCTTGGCCTCCTGATGTTATTTTCAAGTTATGCAGTATATTGCAAACAAAACCAAAAAGGAAAATACATAACCTAATACAAGAATGTTGAAGAGTAAATTATATGCATCAAAAAAGGCCATCAGGGAGCTGCATTAAGCAGGATTACAAAAATACATAAACTTACAAGTGTAGCTCGCGTCCTTTTGCACATTCATCAGCCTCAAGTTCTATGCTTATTCAAACAGAAAATCCTATCCATCAATCAAATTGGAGTCGGTCAATGTCAAAATTCGGATGAGAAATTGATGCTCGTACCCCTTTTTTTCTGGGTTGAACAATTCAGACGGAACTAAATCCATGTCAAAATCGGGTTTTGACAATAGAAAAAAGAGATATTGTATTATTTGGTTATTTTGGACAATATCCAAATCAAGTTTGGATCAAACCGACTTTTTTTTTTTCTTATTGCACAAATTTAGGTATTAGAATCGGATAAATTTTTCGAAGCACTAAATCCATACAACCAAAGAAGACAGTGCCATAGTCATACCTGACATTTGCCTTTTCCATTTGTCCCTTTGCAAAGTGGATCACGGAGTGAGGTTTGAACATGACCACTGTGTACTCCATATTTGTCGAGGCTAAACTTTGAAATATTTCGTCCATTATAATAGAATAATGGATTCGAGCCATCTGAAATATTTCGTCCTTCTACACATTCAGCAGGACTACAAAAATACATAAATTAAATGACATGAATAGAGATACTATGCTCTAAAGTAAATCCTATCCATCAATCAAATTACAAAATATAAACAGATAGAGGGGGACCTATATCCACAAAAATCTTCATATTCATCAATTCACGAACATGAGGATCATGGAACACCAGTATTCCTTCCAAAATAATCACATCAGTAGTGTTTTTTTCGTAAGTAAAATGATTCATCAATAGTTATTCATTTTAAACAACAAAAAGTTGTGCCAAATCACAACATTCTTGGCCAAAGAATCACCGAACCTAGCATTCTTCTTCTTGGTAGAACCACTGAATCAGTTTCAATTTTACTATAGATTCATCAATTGTATCCAGCATGCAGGCACTTTCACTTTCCAGTATACAGAATAGTCCGTCACTTGGGAAAGTGTTATCCCTACTTCATGTTCATGGATTGATGAGCAGGCTTAATGCAACAGGAAAAATGAGATAAACTCCGGTGATGCAGCAAAAGGACATGCCAAGCTAAATGATAATCATTTTCTAAGGACAGCAAAAGCAATAATCTAGAGAACATAAGAAAACACACTACAGAAGACATCAAATGAAGATTTTTGCTCCAAAGTTCAATGCATTATTGTCACAAAAAAGATTGGAAAGTAAATCCTATCCATCAATCAAATCAAAATCCAAGATGAGCAAATATCATTTCTTGGCCAAAGAATCACCGAACCTAGCATTCTTCTTCTTGGTAGAACCACTGAATCAGTTTCAATTGAATTTAAAGCCTATGGTTTGCTAACTCAGATATCCTCCAACTGAAGACATCAATAAGGCACATAAGGATGATCTTGCACCTTAATTTGGGGAGTATTGAGGTGTACAAAAAGACAAAGGATTATATCACATACAGTCAGAACAATGAGGCAAAAGCCAGTGTAGGGGCACAAAAAAGTCAGTCCTTTTGACCGAAGAGCAACAACACAAAGAAACTAGCTTACATCAAAATGGTCAAATCTGCCAAGCAAGGACCAACCAGACTATAGCAAAATAGGCTAAAAACAGTGAGCCCAGGACAGCCACAAAGCCAAAAGATAGTGCCATTGAGCGCTAACCAGACTTCATCAAACGAAAGAACCCAAAGCCAAGAACCCTTGGTCTTCAGCATAAAAAGTCTTTGTTCAGCACAAAACCAAGTACAGATCTATCATCAAATGAACACTGGCAGGACGGTTTCAGTGAGCAACAGCAGCAAATTAATGTCAGCCACAACTAATTGTAGCAGATACTTAATATAAATGTAATAAGATCAAGAAATTGATCACTTAACTAATCCGCCCACATTACCTCGTTCCTAAACATGCAAGCAGTCCGATCAACAATCCCGCACTCGCAAACAACTCAATAAACAAAATTGGGAGCAAATAAAAAAACCCTAAAACAAAATGAAGAAGCAATAAGAAAAATACCCTCAATGTCATCAAATTCAGAGCATCGCTTCAATCCGCGTCGAACTCCATGGCAGAATCTTCGAAGAATTGGAAAACGGCTCGATTCCTCTCCTCCTTGGCAATTTCGTCATCGTTGAGTCGTTTTCTTTTACCGGAGGCAATCGCCTTTCCCTTCAACGCCATTTTCGCCGGCTGAAGGGGTCCCGAGTACTCCTAGAGCGGCAAGAATCATGAATTTCAAAGACGAGAAGGTGGTTGTCACCTCCTTGACGCTTTCAGGAAGAGAAAGAGAGAAATGAAAGGGTTGCGCAATCCTGTCTGCATATTCAAGATTCGAGACGCATTGACACAATGGCGATTGGCGCTCGGGAGATTTGCACAATCTTGTCTGCGAATTCAAGATTCGGAAATTCAGAGAATTAGGGGAAGAATTAGGGACAGAATTAGGGGGGAGATACTGAGAGGCTCCGCGTCGCGCGATGGTTTCCAATTTGGCTTGGATGTGTTTGTTTTTGTTTCTTTTTTTCGCCTATTTGCTACACTAATACCAACATTAGTTTTTATCTAATATTAACGGTTGGTAAAAACGTTATATCACCAACATGTATTTAATTTGTTAGTACTGTAAAAGTAATACCGATAGTTTAATTTATATCTATTGGTATTAAAATTACTTTTCCAACAGATATATAAGTGTCGGTAAATTATTAATAATACCAACAGATATTTAATATGTTGGTAAATATGCATTTTTGCCAACAGATAATATATCTGTCACTGACAATCTGTTGATAAAAGCCACTTTTTTTGTAGTGACCAAGTAGTTTGTACAAGGAAAGATTTCAAACACCACTAAATTGGATAAAGTTTTTGAGAGAGGAATTCTAGATTGGGTTTGAAAAATATCCTATTTTCATTAATCATCATAAGTTGTTTGCTTCTCCCTTCAACATCCCTGGTATATATGGCTATTGTTAGGGAAGTTCCCAAAGAAAATGTCCCAAATCAAGGGCTACTTTAAACCCTAATACAATCCAAAGGTTAAGCTTAATTCTCGCTATTACATTTGATTAAGAGTGAGCGGTAGTAAGGGAAAATTATATGAGAAAGGGAAAAACTAAAAAATAAAAACAAAGGGGAAGACACACATCAAATTAGCTAAAACCCGAGAAGGACACTTTCGTGTCCACCATAAAGGTTGAGGGGTCACGATCGTGTCAAGTGAAGATATGAGCGTGTCCCATTGAAGGAGGCACGATAACGCTGGGTCACGATCTTGTCCCCCTCGCTAGAACGGGCGTCACGATCGTGTCATACCTGGACACGATCGTGAAATCCATGATGTCAAACACCTGGAAGTTGTAGTGTGTGACACGAGCGTGTCAGCATACAACAACATGTCTTAGCCTCTCTTCTTCATACTTTTTGTTCTTTTCCTTTGTAACTTTTCTCCTTTTTTGCCCATGTCGAACCTTAACTCTCTTATTGGCCTACTAAGGGTATTTGGCTCCATGGAGACCTCGAGGGGCCTCAAGAATACCCATAGAGCCCATGAGGGAGAAGGAAGACCCAAACCGAGTATAGTACTTGGCTATAATGTGACTGATCATGATGATTCGCCATGATCATGGACTCCTCTTCAATGCTGATCAAACAGAGCTTAACCCGAGGTGTTGGGGTAGTGAGGCACGTGTCACATTCATTATCTTAGGTAAATCGTTTTATTGATAGAAAACCAGAGGAGTGTACGTAGGTCTTCATCTTCTTATCTTATTGACGAACTAAGTCCTCTTTGTGACATTCGGCCAACCCTCAAAGTTGTCAAACTTCCCTACAATAATGCAAAAGAAAATACCGGTGTCGCATAGAGCGCCAGCCTCTCAAAACCAAGTAAACCAGCCTTGATTAGGGGTGTCCAAGAAAAGCTGAAATCGAAAATCAAACCGCAAAAACCGAACTGGTTAACCGTTTGGATTTTTCGAAAGTTGCAGTTTAGTTGACCGAAGGTTTCTGTTTTACATTTTTGTGAAGCAGTTAACCGCAGTTAACAGGTTTTAATAAATTTCGTGGCAGAATATGAAATTTGAGACTAAAATTTTAAATTTCTTCAATGATTGTTACTTTAAATTTCCCTGTGGTGCTACTTGAGGGATTGGGAGTCGAATGAGTTTACTTAATCCTTAGATAAGGATGCTTCTCTTAGAGAAAGGTTTAACTATTCTTAAGAATCATAAGTTTGTAAGTTCGATTTAGAAACTTAACCCACTTGAGTAATTAATCACAATCATTTGCTCAGGAGAGACCATGCAAATGACCATATGGGATCAAGAAGGGTCAATGGACTGACTCTGTAGGCCAAAAGACTTTCATTGGGTCAGGCCAGTGAACCTTTGATCATTGGACCCAGAAATGTGTAAAAACAAGGCCAAGGTCGCTTGGCCTTGGCTAGGGCTTTTGCCCATTTATGTTCCTTACTTATTGTATTTTGATGGCTGAGACAAGCATTTGACTAATTAAGACAGATGGAGGAAAAAAAACCACAAACCGAATTATTCAAAATATGATTAAAGGAATCGCCAATTGATTTTAAGGAAATCAACGAACCTAAAAACAAAAACTTTGGTCTATGAACCCAAAATCCAAGACCGGGGGTAAGGTTACGAGTCCAAAAGCTAGAAAACTCTCGGACTCGTGTGTTTTCAAAAATATACTTCACTAGAGTCAATTTAAAATGAAACATAGTGCGAAGAAGTTTAGAAGAATTTCATGAGTGTATATTAATGTCATGCATGTTAAAGATTTTTTACAAAAATGTACAAGTATAACAAAACCGAGGTTACATGATTACAAAGTAATGAAAATAAACATTATTATTCTAACCTTTTTAAAACAAGTAGCGAGCAAAGCGGAACTAGTACGTATGAGGAGAGAAGAGAGAAATTTAGAAAACAACACGTTGGGAATTTCTTG
Source organism: Portulaca oleracea (assembly GCA_029582165.1). Taxonomy (NCBI): domain Eukaryota; kingdom Viridiplantae; phylum Streptophyta; class Magnoliopsida; order Caryophyllales; family Portulacaceae; genus Portulaca; species Portulaca oleracea. Next base: position 21,260,425 of record CM055890.1, read on the forward strand.
TATCATTTGAACGTGGAATGAGGGGGTATTTATAGTTGAAAAGCGGAGGTGGATGAGAATGGTAATCGAAGACATGATCCACCTTTCACTCCTCCATTTCCCCCATTAAGGTCGTTTGACCTTGATCCATGCATACCATAATTACGTGAATGCATGGATCCATGGATCATGGGATTAAGTTTGACCAAGTTGATGCTCGGGTTGGTGACATGGCATGGCGTGAAGGTCGTTTGGCCTAGGATATGCTTCTTCATGCAAATTGCTGACTTGGCGGATTAATGACTTAGAAGTGCATAAAACCAAACCAAGGCCATACGGCCTTGGCCATTATTATGTCATGTTCATGTGTTTTTGGGCCTTTGTTCATTTTTGGGCCTTTGCTTGTCTTTTTAGCTTCTGCATGTCTCTTGGATTTTGGGCTACTTGTGCATACTTGACCTGGTACAAAATTCGGTGTCTACACGAACCCAAAAAGCAATTGACCGCATTTTCAATGTGGTTAACCAGCAGTTGTGGTTTGGTTTTAGTTTATAATTTCTAAATGGGGCTAACTGTATGCAGTTTAGATTTAGATTTATGAACCCCATAAATTGCAAATGCAGTTAACCTATTTTGGACGCCCTGAGTCATGATGACGTGCTAAAAGACCTTTTGAGCCAAAGGAAAGCACCACTCGTCAAAGGGACAATCCAACAATCTCTGCAACTTGAAACAAGATCAAAGTCGATTATATTTGCCAAAAATGGGGTTGGGATTAATTATCACCGATAGGGACTCGGAAGAGTTACGATATCATATTCCATTCATCTACATCACAAAGTTGCCAATAGATGGAATATGAAGCTCTAATGTTTGCTTTACAGGCACGTCATTAGACACATCATAACAAATTCACCAACTGGCATTCAATTGCTTAATCCAGTTAGGAACTCAGAATAGGTAATCAATGGGAAAAAGACTCACATCCCTTATAGGCTAGATCAATCAGATTTGACCAAGATAGCTTGAAGCCCTCTAAAATCTCATAAGGTTAATAGTATTACGATCCTACTCATAGTAGAATCTTCTAAAATCCTTTCGTGACACATATTTCAGGACATGACATCTACTCTATATGGTCCCCAAACCTCACTATAGGAGGCATGGGTCCTAAATTCCTTATATAAAGGTGGCAATGTAATCTCATCTATCAACACAAACCCCTGTGTAAAATGGTAAACACTTTTTCTCTTAAGAGATTGCTTATCAACTCTACTTATAATCCCTTTATAAAGGTGGCGGTGTAACCTCATCTTTAAACACAAACCCATATGCAAAACGGTAAACATTTTTTTCCTTTAGATTTTTTGTGAACCATCTTCTTACACTAAATTAAGCATCTGACGGGTGATCCCTAAGACATTGCCCTAGGGCTTGCCTTCTTTTATAGGTAGAGAGTCCATTGGTGAATAGAAGATCAGGAATATGATCTCGATTCTCCCTCCTCATCATCGAACTTAAAGTTTCTATACAGAAACACAACGCAATAATTTTTAAAACAACTCATAAAGTACTAGCTACATATTTAAATTTCATCACAAACTACTAACCAAAACAAAACAAAAAAAAATGTTTTGGAAACCTAGCAACAAAATTCAATTTGGTCAATAAATCTTTCATTCTTTTTTTTGAAAGAATAAGAAGTGTAGCAATTGAAATGGATTTCTTCACTAGTTCATCGCTAGATCCTTCTCTAGGCCTAGCAACGAGCTAAATAGCGATGAAACCCGTCTTTTTCATCCTAAATTTGATTTTTATAGGGCTGAAGTGTACAACTAGTTTGTCTTTGTGAAGACCTTCTTTTAGTGAACCATCTCTTTCAATTTTCTAGTCCCGATCTTTTCATTCATCTTTTAATTATCCTTTTGAAGATTTTATCTCATTAAATTGAACATGTTTTTTGAATTTGAAAGCATAAACAAGGGAAAATTTGCTAAAACCCCCCTGAAGTTTGGGGAGTTAATTTTTTAACCTCGCTATTTGAAAGTTTTATTTAACCTCACCTAAAATTTGAAGACCATATTACTGGTAAAATGCTCCGACAAGATTTTCAAAAAATAGATAAAGAGACTCTTTAATCCTTGCATTAAATGCATGACATGAAAATGAAAAGTCAGATGTTCAACATCTCCCATACAATCTACCTACTATTCAATTTCCTTATTTCATACACATACTTCCTTTTGTATCTCTTCTCTATTCTTCAATTATTTTTCTCTCTATTTATTTTTTAATTATATTTGGGAACCCAGTAACAAAAAGAAGGGGATTTTGAAAAAATAAAATAAAATTGGTGAAACTTTCCAAACAAAATTTTCATCAAAATTTTTCGGGCATGGGTAACCGTCTATGTAGCAGTATCTGAAACGCGGAGTAAGACTTTTCTTTTGCTGAAAATCTTGACGGAAGAGGTTAGTAAATTTTTATGGTTTTAAATTTGTCTTTGAAAATTTGGGATGTTTTGTTGATAATCACCGTATTAGCAGTAATGAAAATCAAGTGTTAAAGATTATATTTTTATGATGTTTTGATTGTGAAATTAGAGAGTTTACCAAAATAAATATTTCATTGGACTTGAAGTTTAATTAAGTTGTTCATTAAAGGTGAGGGGTGGTTAAATTCAACTCTCAAACAATTAACGAGGGTAAAAAAAAAATTAATTCCCCAAACCTCAAGGGGGGTTTCAGCAAATTGTCCCAGGTAAAAGTTTCTTAATATTTTGAACTATGAATCCACTCTAGAGCTAATCAAGGTCTAACGGATCATCAAACTCAAGTATATTAATCTTAAAATCATTGAATATGTCCCAAACAGGTCCCCTTTTTTCCTCTGGTTTCTCTTTTGTTTCTCCATGAGGACTATTTTGACTAAAACTTCTAGGGTGTCTAGACAGCAGAAAATATGTTGGAAAAAAAATCTTCTGAAATAAAATTAGGAGGAAAAAAATATAGGTAAAGTTTCTTTCTATTGTTTGGTTCAAGTAAAATTTTAAAGGAAAAAAATTGATTTTTCATTCATTTTTTTCCCTTCTTTGGTATAAGAAAAAATGCATGGAAAAATAAAATTTGGATGGAAATTTGTAAATATCAATGTTCCTTTTTCTAAATCATACAATGTGATTTGAGATAGAAAGAATATTAAAATTGGTGCATGAGAGAGATATATATATATATATTAAAATGAGTGCGTGAGAGAGAGAATGGGAGAGAGAAGAGAGTAGGGATGGAAGAGAGAAAGAGAAATATTAAAATGGGTACAAGAGAAAGAGTGGAGAGAGAGAGAGAGAGAGAGAGAGAGAGAGAGAGAAGTGTGGGAGATGAAGGAGATGAAGGAGAGAAAGATTAGCCTTTATATTCAAATATTAATTTCTCTTAACTTTTCTCTCATTTTTTCCATTCACTTTTCCACCTATTTTTTTCATTTCTTTTTTTTTTCAACCCAGACAAAGGAAACATTTTCATTTTCCAATTTTTTTTTTCTTTCCATCCTTTTTTCTTCAATCTAAACACACTCCTAAGAGTCCGTTTGGACCTAAGAAAATAGGATGGGAAAAAAATCTCATGGAAAAAATTTTCCTCCTAAATTTTTTTGGGTAAAGTAAATTACTCTCTTGTTTAGTTTAAGTAAAATTTTAAAGGGAAAAAAAATAATTTTCTATTCAACTTTCTTTTCCTTGTTTGGTTTGAGGAAAAAATAATTTGCATGAAGCTTTTAAATGTCAAGCTTCATTTTTCTAGATTATATGATGTGATTTGGAGGGGGGAGTTATAGAGAGAGAGAGAAAGAAAGAGAGAGAGGGAGAGAGAGAGAGAGAGAGAGAGGAAAAAAACCGAGTGAGACTGTGTGTGTAAGAGAGAGAATCAAGGAAGCCATGAGAAATGATGGAGAGAAAGGTTGGCTTTGATTTCTCACAACTTTCCTTTCATTTTTGAAGGGAAATTTTTTTATTTTTTGTTAGTTGTTACACAAAATTTTTCATACAATTTTCCAACTACTTTTTTTTCCATTCCTTTTCCTTCAATCCATACAAAGGAAACATTTTCATTTTCCAAAATAATTCTTTTCCATGTTGTTTTCCCAAGTCCAAACGGATCCTAGGGCTGTCATGTCATTCTCTCATCAATCTTTTGAGTTGAGCAATAATTCAAGGCCCAAAAGGGCAGAAAAGATTGTAACAACATTACCAAATAGCAAAGAAAACACCAACAACAACAACACAGCTAAATAAAAATCAAATAGGAACATTACAACCCAACAGCTAGAAATGACACAGCTGAACTATTTCTTTGAATTTAACATTTTCTCTTTTCGCCATTTCTCTTTGAGTTGCTCCATTGTAGTCTTAGGATCCCCAAGGATGAAGCTCGAACCACACTCAAACTTTGTCACTCTGTGTCATTTCCTCCAAATGATCGTAAGGAAGCTTCGAGGATTTCTCAAGCAAAATAGTACTGTGGTTCTTCCTCGTTATGACCTCTAAACCCTATAGAACCAGCCCTACACACAGCTTGGCTGACAAGATGTCATCTAGACTACAAAAAAGTTTTCCCACTCTTTTTCCTTCTACCATTAGCAATGAAACCGTACAAGAAAGAGTCCCCAACATCAACAGAGATAAAAGATTCAAAGTAAAGTGACAGGGTGAATTTCTTCATTGTCAATCGGGTCACAAGAAAGGATAATTGTGGCATTTCTTAGGTGACTTAAAACAACACAAATTGGGTTAGAGATGGTTTGTTCAGAATTCGTTGGGAATTCGCAAGACTATCTACAACCACCTCAAGGGATAAATCAACCTTATCTTGTGAAGGGTCAATCTGATTAGCTTTCGGGATCCAAACCTACTTGACAAAGGCTCTCCTCGAAGAGGGAAGCACACTCTGCTTTTTATTATACTTCGTCCATGAAACAGATAACTTGGATCCATGAAACAATCTATCATTAAGGGCATTAATAGCAATTGAACCCTCCTCTTGAACTTTGAAAGGAACAAAACCAAATCTTTTTTCCATTTCATCCCTCTTTGCTAGGAATATAAATATCAATAACATTTCCAAACTCCACAAAGAGGTTTCTCAGCATCACATTCACCAAGAGGTAAAACTCTCCATGAAAATCGAAAACAGGCAACCACCCACACCATTAGAAATGGAAGGCTCCATAACAGGTAGCTTAAACACAATACTCACGTGTCCATCAGGGATAACAAGTTCACCAAAATCAACCACATTCGGGTAAAAAAAAAAAAAAAAAAAACTTGGCGTTTTAATAATTCAATCTAATAAATTCCTTGAACAAAACTAAACTTTCACCAGCGCTTGAAAGCTGGGATTAAAATAGCGCGTGGCGCAAAATAGCGCAAGGGTCCCCGAGGCGCGATGGCGCGCGCCTCACGCACGCGAGGCGCACAAAAGCTCAATTTTGCTTCAAAATCATGTAGAAGCTATATTTTCACATAATGAACTCAAAAATAACATAAAAAATTAGATTAGACACAATTAATATGACGAAAAATCACGCAAATATGCTTGACATACGATATAATACTAAATTAGTCTTCAAAAGAGATAAACAAGCATAGTCATTTAAAGAAAACATAAAAAAACACATTACACTAAGCAAAGTAGCCAAGTAGCAAACTGAGTTTGTTTTTTGAATTCCATAAAGTCTTGGCATTCTCTAACAACATGTGGGGGAGCTTTAGTGCACGCAGTTGCATTTCGAAATCCACCGACCAAATGTTGTTTCATCCGAGAGACTCCCCCCGAGGTCTTATGTCCACAAAAGTCACAATAGAATACACTTATATTATTTGGATCTCGTCGTGAGTACTTCCAAGCAGGATCATCAGATTTAGGTTGGCTTGAACCACTAGCAGAACCTCCTTCCCCCTCCATAACTCACAGTCTCACACTCAGCCCACCCCCCACTCCACTCACTGCCCAACAGACCAAAAGCTACAAAATAAACAGCAGCCACAGCAACCAAATTAAAACAGTAGGCAAGCAAACAGAGAGCAAATAAAGATAAAAAGAAAAAGAAATGCAGAAGGAGCAAATGTCTGTGACAGTGTGACTCACTGCCCAGAAATTTAAAAAAAAAAAAGAGGATGAAGAACCAGCAGGCAGCAGCAGCAGCACACAGAAGAAGAAAAGAAGCAGGCAGAGGAAGAAAAGAAGAAAAGAAGAAGAAGAAGAAGAAGCAGCAGCAGCAGGCAGAGGAAGAAGAAGAAGAAGAAGAAGAAGAGAAGCAGCAGGCAGAGGAAGAAGAAGAAGAAGAAGAAAAAGAGAAGAAGCAGGCAGAGGAAGAAGAAGAAGAAGAGAAGAAGAAGAAGAAGAAGAAGAAGAAGAAGAAGAAGAGAAGAAGAAGAAGACATACCTGAGTTGGAGCAGCACGCACAGAGGCAGAGAAGCAGCACCACGCGTGAGATTTGTGAAATGAGGGAATTTCAGGCAGGCTAGGGTTTTTACCCAAAAATAAAAGCTTTTCCCTTTTTTTTTCAAAAATAGCACAGTAAAAAGTAAAAAAAAAAAATTGAACAGTACAAAATCCATGTAGCGCGCGCCTCGTGCGCCACGCGCCTTTGCCCACATAGCGCGCGCCTCGTGAACTGCGCTACGCCTCGGCAGTTCATAGCGCTGTGGGTTGCGCTACAGCGCCTCGTGCGCTATAGCGCGCGCCACGCGCGCTATTTTAAACTAAGCTTGAAAGGGCAACAAAAGAAACATCCAAATTTTCACCATCAATCGAAATAGAGGAAATAATAGAAGATAACTCACATATCAATTCAGCACATCTCGTTTGAATTGGAATGAGATTCACCATTGTACACCACCTAAACCCAAGAAAGCAAGACCCGCACTATGCCCCTGTCCAACCAACAACAGAGCATGAAGCACCATGCACCAACCTAGGAGAATAGGAAAAGCGAACCCGCCGACGCCAAAAATGGACCCCGAGCGCTATCTACTAAGACCCACTGTTGAACACCACCGCAACTTGAAACGAGACCCCAACCTCCAAACCATGCACCCCTCAAACAACCCCAACAAAGAAGAGCGTTGGGCACCACCGATGAAGGCTCAAACGAGCGACCTCAACTGATACCCCCACCCCCGACCGCCAAGCACCACCTCTGAGGGTCACCGCGACCAGACACGAGACCCAAAGACCTGGACAAAAGCACCCCTGTTGAGGAAACAATAGAAGAGCGTACGGAGGGTCGAAGCTGCGAAACCCCAAAAGGGCTCTAGCGGCCCACCGGGCAAACGACGATGACAGGGTTACAAGGGGAGGGGGAGGCTACTGTGTTTAGGATTTTCTGGGTTAGAAAGAGAGTCAGAGGGTCGCGAAACTTGTTCAACTTGTATACTGTTTCCTAGGGTCTACTAGACATCTTCTTTGTGTTCTTTGTGACTCAACTATATTTTGGCAGACATGGTTGCGTTCAGGCTTTTAGGGAAGATTGACCATGAAAGCAACCAAACTCTAATACGAATTGATGTTTGTGTAGTGTGGCAAGGCAAGACTATCATACTACAATAAAACAAATATACGTGCTAGGAAACTCGTCAAACAAGAAAACTGAACAAAAACAACCAAGGTATACTCGAATGCAAACTAAAGAACAAAAGACACGATAAATGGATATAGTAAGTGATCTAAAGGCTGAACAGAAAAAGCGATGTAACGTTGATACAAAATCACTGCAACATAACTTACATAAGCACATAAGTATGAAGGATTATATAGATACAATGCTAACCATATTAGAAAAATATATATTACATGCACCTGGAGCATGTGCTCCAAATATTTAGGAGTGAACAATTATTCAGGAATTGACCAATTATAGTTATAAAAGTGAACAATTATAATAATAAGATAAAACAATCGTAATATTTGGAGCATATGATCTGGGTGCACCTAATAAATGGCAATATTAGAAGACCCTAAAGATCACCACTAGAACCTGCCTGATTCTAAATACAGTATACGGCAGTTTGGAGAAAGTTATGCGCTCACAAACCAAGTTTGTGCTACCATTCAACTCATCTGTCCAGTACATGAGTGAGACAACATTTAAATTGAGAAAACAAGCTCCTTCAATCAGATTTTAAGTCCCTAATGATCAGGAACTTTACACCTATCCTAACTTAAGCTAAACACAACTTAACATACGCCAATTTGCCCCTACTCCCTAGGCATTAAAAATGGATACAAAATACAACAGTCAAGCACCTAAACAGCAGAAACAAGCAAGCTGACCACTTGAAAAGTTAAAAGGCGCATTTGCCTTCAGTGAATCAAAAGCTTTCCATCCCCTTGCCTGCTGTACGATTGGCCTGAGCCTATCTATGGGCTGATGATGACGTTGGAAGAGTTGCAAAATGGCAAGAGTTCGTATTATGATTAGATAATTAAACAAGCAAGGAGCTCCCTTTACCTGGGCATTGAAATGGACTGATTTCTGTAGTGCTTGATCTTGGGTCCAATTCGAAATATCAAAGGAGCTTCAATCTGGCTTGCTGCACCATTTTGGAATGCTTATAAAATCAAAAAGACTTGATTCTCCGGTTTCAAAATATTCAAACAAACAGAAGTCATTCTGCTGGATGTCTGTGTACTGCTGAAGCATTTTGGATCAAAGCAGGGCATTCATTGATCATGGCTGATAATCATAAGCTTGCTGAAGTCCCCTGATCATGGCTATTGGATTGATCCCTATCAAATGTTCCTTGAAGTTTTCAGTTCAAGTGTTTAAAGCTTGGATTAGACAGCAAAACATAAGCCAAAACCCAGTCCCTCTCCAACAAAAAGCCCAGTTTTCAAAGTAAACAACCCCAAAAAATGGTCAACCAAGTCCCTGATTGATGTTTAAATAAAATAAATGCAAGATATTGAAAAGCACAGAGTACACAGTCTCGTGTTGGCAAAAAAATGGTCAAATTGTCAGGGGAATTCATCGTCAATTACTTCCCATTTATGTCATGGTAATTAAGAATGAAGCTATGTTCAGGCCACTACAATACACACTGACAACAATCACCAGGGTTTTTTTTTAATGGCCACATTTAATCTTCAATCGAGATGTTTGCTATTTTTCATTTCCGATCAAGGTTTTAATTGTGCTGACACAAACTACCACAAGGCGGCATATTCCACAAATATCCAACAGCCAATTGACTTTGTATGTCTAAGGGAGGTTGCTGAATATATCATCAGAACAGCAAATCACACACATAGAAAATTGGATTGTTGAAAAGTATGGAAACACAGGTTGATAATCAAATCTAACCTCGCATTGGCAGAGGAGTTTTAGGATAGTTCATTCTTCCAATCAGTCAAGCCAAATTCAGAACTATCGCCTCTTGAGTCTCGAGAACATCTCATGCATCTCTGGAAACTCTTATTCTGTGTTGCCTCCCTTGCAGACGAGCTGGAGTACAGTGCTGTGCTTGATCCAGGCTGTCAACTCAGGTTGATATTCGAAAGGATTCAAAGGAAGCATTCCCTTGTCTTTCACCTCAATGCCATAGACAAAGGGTAGCCTGATTGAGACAAAACTTTCGGGAGGCAAAATAACTCGACATCCAAGGCTGAACTGCAGCTGCTGTTCATGGCTTGATACAACAGTAGACTGATAAGATCCCTGCAAAAAAGGCAGAGCGCTTCAACAACAGCTGGCAAATTGACATGATCCAATCACAACACATGCCTTAGGTCACTAGCATTAACAGTATCAAGATATTAACCACTAATTTTGCTTTATGGACAGCTTCACTTGATGAGTATTCACAAGTTACAAACTTGATCCCAAGGAAAACCAACTCTGGTAAATGGAAATAATAAGCAACACATTCATGAGGTGCACAATCTAACCAAAGCAACACCATGACAGATAACAGATTTTCATATAAATTTGGCTCCTTTCTCACACAACCACTATACCCTAGGCCCCTAGCTCTAACCATTTTGATAAATTCCCAACAAGCACGATGCACAACAATGGTGATTTGATGAATAAACACATTTGAGCAGGGGCGGATTCGTAGGTATGCTAGGGGTGTCCATGGACACCCCTGACCAAAGAAAAATTTGTGATTCTCTAATATTATTTGGAAGAAATTTTCTTAATTGGAGCAAGTGAACACCGTAAAACAAATCCCAAAAAATAAAATAGGGGTGTTCAATTTAGCAACAACCCAAAAACTCTAAAATAATACTTCCTTTGTCCCAAATAACTTGTCCAAGTTGACTAATTAGGTCAAAATTTTAAATTTTGATCGTTGATTTATCAAATTATATGTTGAGTTATTATACAAGATTGCCACTATTAGATTTGTGATGAAAAATATTTTTACCTGAAATACAATATTATTAGTCTTGTTAAGATAAAATGTGAAAAATTAGTGGTGAAAATGTTGCATCCAAGACGATGAAAAAGTAAACTTGAAAAGTTAATTGGGACGGAGGGAGTATTAAATTATTTTTTTATAAACAAAAAGTGTAAGTCAATGAATAGGATAATTGGGTACGTATTAGTATAAGTTTAAGATGTAAATATCTAGTTAATGTAAAATTTCAATTTATTTGGTTGACATATTTATATCATGATGTGAAATTTTGTTAAGTTGGTGAATACGTCATTTAATATTTATTTTTATTTTTATTGTTATTTATTTATATTTTATAATTTTATTTTTCAAAAGTGCTTATGTAATAACAAGTATATTAGACACCCCTCAATTGAATGTCTGGATCCGCCACTGCATTTGAGTTATGTAGCTCAATTAGTGGCCATAGGTGTCGCGAGATTCAACCAAGAACACCAATGAAATCATAGTTGCTTAAGGGTCAAATATACGGGCAGACCATTAAAGAGTTGATTATTGTGCCTGTCGTGGTCCATGGGCTAGATAAATACCAAACTTTGCTCTGTCAAGCTCTCACCACTAGGGCAATACTTCCAGCACTACATAACGGTGAAAGGAGAGTGGGAGATGAGGGCTTTGAGTGGCTCAATGTGGATTCATGTGCAACATGTTGTACTCGAGTTGCAAAATCTTTTCTATTTTTCCCTCATCATCAAATAGTAGCCCTTGCCATGCATTTTAATGAATGGGTGAGTGCCTGAGTGGGTGTTCTGTATGTGGTAACAACTCTCAAACGGCCCATGAATATCATCATTTCAAACCCAAACTTTCTGTTCACTCATCAATTTTGCCACTATCTGTGCCGTGACTCATGAGTAATGTGAACATATAAGGGTGTTTCGACTATCAATGTACGACTTATTAGGAGCTCACTTGCTCAACATGGGGAAAAGTTTACACATGCTTGAGAAATATGCTAGATAGGAAAGCACATTAGCAATGAATCAAGGCATACCTCAAACTGTATAATAGGATTTGCTGCCAACACAAGGGGAAACTGAGGTGTTACCTACACAAGAGAACAAGATAGTTATAACATACACAGACACAAAATGAATACTTGAACAAGGTACAGATTAATTGCAATTTGAATTACTCATATCGTAGCCATTAGCAAAGCAACAAAGAACAATTGAAATTACTAGTGTACTAAAGGGTACTACAAAATGCTTTAGAATCAAATTCTAACAAAATTGCTGAAACAAAGACGTACGCAAAACACATGCTTAAAGAGTTGAAGATTCTCGGAGTTAATTCCAAAACAATTGAAAGTTCACTAAACATCAAATGAGATATATGATATCTAAGAATGTGGATGTCTATGGACAAGATGTCATACCACAAAAATCCGCTGCAGTTGGGATATCGTACCAGCATAATTCAAATTTTGTCCATCCTTCTTACTCTTGGAGGCCCTGCAATGTGGGCAATTCATGTATATCGGTATGTTTCTATTTAGCAAAGAAAAAGCAGGCCCATCATTCTCAACTTTCACAGAATCCTGAATGTGCTGAATATCCACAACAGATTCAGGTGGGATTGATGGATCAAGAACTGTTTGATCAACTGGCTTGGACATACATGAATTTTCATTCGCAGTAGGGTAGTTGTCAATCAAAACTTCACCTGAAGTCCCAAACTTGCTAGCTTTATGAATGATTGTAGCATTAGATGGCCGCTGACCTTTACTATGCCCATCGCTCTTACCCAGTTTTACAGGACCCTTTTGCTTACGATTAACATGTTCCACAGAACAAACACTGTAAGACTCCTCTGGCAAAGAATACGGGTGCCCAAGTTGGTTCAGAAGCTCTGGAGACAGGAGAAAACGGTGGCCATGGGGACATTCATGCTCAAACCCAACATAGACCACAAAACGTGTGAAAGACGGATCAAACCTGCCCTTCCCTGCGTCAGCCATGTTCTTCTCATAAATATTTCTCCCATCATTGAGGGGAACTACAGTGCTGCCTATTTGCAAGAATGGATTACGATTTATATGGTCAACAGTGTTTGTGCCAGTTAAGTTTTCTCCTCCCATCGAGGCTGTCTCTCCAGATTTCTTAGATTTTTTAGCATCACCAGTAGAAACATTAATTAGCTCCATATTCCCAGCTTTATTTTCAGTAACACCTTTTCCGTGAACAAATGACGGCTGCATCCTTGGCTGTAATGGGGGAAACGCTGAATTAGAAGATGCCGATCCAGCCACAACTTCAGAGAACGCTTTCCGCATTGTTATATTAGGGAGACCTCTACCAAAGCTTATCTTTTTCTTATCAGATTTAGAATTATCAATATCCTTCTCATAGCTCTCAACTTTAGTTTGCATTTCTGATGGCTGCACAACTGGTGCATTGTTTTTTTGTGAATTCTCATCTGTGGTTGATTCAGGCTTGATATCAGCAGCACTACCCAGGTAACCTTGCCTCAGGGCATTAGCAAATGAAACACTTGTGCGCTTTTCCTTCTCAAGGACAACTGTCCATCTTAAAAGGAACTTTTGATTAGAAGAAAATCCTGTTTGAAGCAAGCCTTTAGAAGGGTCGTAGTACTTTGCCCCCCCAAGTCGAACTACCGTCCAAGAAATGGGCTTAATAGCCCCATCGTAACTAATTTTTGGTAGTTGAAACATGGGAAGAAGCTTGTCACAATCAGGAAAAATATTGAACGTAATGTTAGCAACCTCAAAGTCAAAAGGATCAGGTCTTATCTGTCGAGATCGGCCACAAGCACAGGCATGAAGAAAAACAAACCCACTGCTGTGTTCCCCGCGGATTGAATCTGAACGACAATCATCATCCCCAGTATCATGCCTCTGATGCATGCATGGTTTTCCAGTCAAACTAACAGCGTCACATAGTTGCCTCCCAGACTTCCAGATTGACAAGCACTCCTCCTCCAGCTTCTTTATGAATAGTTGCATAGACGGTCCCTTTGCCATTGAATGGAACGCATGGATAGCCTTTTCCAGATGAGCTTCATGCTGTGAAGTTGGATAACAGGGAGGCAAATCTTTCAAATATACTTCCATAGCAGCTGGCAATGCCCTCTGGCACCATAAAGCAGAAAACTTTCTGTTAGTCCCATCTGCACTCTCCAACAGAAACACTGAAGTGTCTGCAGTATTGAAAACTTTAGGAGGAACCCCTTCAACAGGAGGTGGGACACCATTCCGGTGCCGCAACTTTCTTTTGATGATATCACTATCATCAGCTGAACCACGCTTTGCAGACAAAATCCCTTTCAAAATAAGCTGGCAGGAAGTTAACCACATCTCCAAGCTGGGTAGCTCAGGAACAGTAGTTGACCTTCCAGAAGCAACGGACGCTGCTGCTGCTGCAGCAGCAACAGCAACCATACCCACACCTCCTGCTGCACTATTGTTGGCATTTGCAACTAGCCCACCTTTTCCTCTCAAAATATCACATTGCCTGAAGATAAAATCCTTAAGAGTCAAAATATCCTCTTCACTTCCCCTCTGACTGTGACTTTCAAGCAACAAAGAATCTGATGACACCTCGCCATTCAAAACCTCTTCTACAAGACATGTGGCAAAATCAAGTGACTCGCCTCTCTTCATGCTTGAGTTATCCAAAAGCACAACAGCTCTTGATGCATCAAGCGTTAATAATGGAGCCAACCCAGAATGGGCACCACTTCTCGACCCACCATGACTATTACTTTCAAAGCCAGAGAGCGTCCGGCATTTCTTAATTAAGAATCGAATCTGTGCTTCAAGAGAAGACTGCAGTTTCTTGCGCAAACTGCCTTCACATTTATTTGCCAGGCGAGATAGCATGACAACTGAACTAGAACTCTTGATAGCCATACTGGATCTACCCATGTTGCTCAGAGCCGATTGATTGGACACGGAGGAATCAACCGACTCATCTGCTACAGCACTGGTATTTACCACATCTGATAAGTCATCAATAAACACAAAAAGAGTGACAGGGGTACACTGGCCAGGGAATAGTGTCGTATACAAACCTAAGCCAGACATAGCAGACATAGATGAATTGTTTCGAGTTTGGGCAGCACTGCCTCGCCGAGGAGAGGGAGTCTTGGATGATGTTCCTGGTGCCGGAGGACGTGAAGAAGATGAAGGCCTACTAACAGATGGCAATATATTATGTGATCTTAAAAATGGCATCAAACCATGTTTTGCTGATTGCAATACCCGTAATCTTTTCAAAATCTGGGTATCAAAGCCTGACCCTTCCTGGATATAGATAACTACATGGCAAACCTGCAGAGCCACATGCAGTACAAAATTCCATCTGAGTCATGTAGACAACCAAGCGAAGAATACTAGTTTCTAAAACATCAATAGAAACTTAGAAAAAACAATCAACGAAGCTTAAATTTTCATTGAATTAACAGAGGACAAATTATATAAGTTCATCCAGCCCTTTGCTAACAACCCTTTTGAAAAGTTGAAATGTCTGCGAGAAATGCAGAGTTCAACAGTCTTTCCATAACTCTCCAACCATCAAACTCCCTCTCATGAATGATGTAAACTCTAAGGGTAACCCAACTGACACAAGACCAAAAGAATTTGCAGTTGGTGTAAAACAAATTAGGGTGACAAAGTGATCATAAGCAACATTTGACATAAACTAACTTCTACATCATCAGCAATACCACTATATCAAATCAAAGTATAGAAGCAGAAGAATGATTTTTTCTAAGTTCTAAAGCTCCAAAAATCACACTTAATGGCTCCATTGGAGCGGTTATTGGTTAGGGAAGCAAAAGCAATACAATTATGATAGACAGAAGAGCAATATGAAAGACGGTATAATACTAAATTGACAGAACCACCAAGTAGATTACTTCTAACTGCATCATACAAGTGAAGTGAGCTAACAGCAACACATTCCATTCCATTCAACTCTACTCTAGTTCAGCTGATATGTATTGAAACATTGGCCGTATTGAAGCAAATTTATTAGAGTGGGCAGAAAAAGTTGGAAGAAGAAAACTTACAGTGAAGATGAAGAGCAAGCCCTGAAGTTCGGAAAAGTCAAGGTCATCAAAAGCAGAGTTGAGGTCGAGTCCATTGGCAGGAGTCATCCTTGTTGGGCACTTAGTCCAACAGAATTGAAGAAAAACAATACCCTTCTCCTGATGATGAAAATAACTGAGACGGCGATCCTTGAAGAAATCAGTAAGCTCAGGGGTGAGACCTTGGAAGGTGTTATCACGGGGAGTTGAACCGAAGACATCGGAGTCAATAATCCGATTAAGAAGGTGAGAGACGTGAGAGTGGTTACGGCCGATGAAGCCGACGACAGCGACGCCGGAGGAAGAAGGGGAAGGATCGGTAGGAGGAGGAGGAGGAGGTGGCGGCAATGGTGGCGTTGATACGGAATCAAGGGTTGAATGAGGACGAATTAAGACTCGCATTGAAGAAGAGGGTTTTGAGTTGTTGTCCATGGCCTGCTCAGCTGAATTAATGCCCAGAAACAAATACACTTGAATTAATTGAAGAAGAGGAGTTTTGGTGTGCTCTCTCTCACACACTCTCTCTCACTGTCACCCAGGCCAGACTCAGTCACCGCCTGACAACGGTTGTGCCGCAAAGGAAGAGGCACTCTAGAGTACAAAGGAGGTGGCCACGCACGCCTCCCCTCCAGGCAGCCCCAGGGATATCTCGAGTTGTTCGGATTAAATTGCCCGGGTACCGGGTTTGTTCAATAATTTTTTGTCCGAATTTTAAATTCGGACAATTCGATCACGTCCGATTCAAAATTCGGGTTGGGTTCGGGTTTGAGGGAAGAAATTCGAACGTCCGAATACTAGAATTCGGACAAATATTTGAATTATGTATATATTTAGTGTAAATTCGGGTTTGGTTATATTTGGACAAATCCGGATTCGGACAATTCGGGTTCGGGTTCGGGTTCGGATACCAAAAAATGTCTGAATTTGAAATTCGGACAGGGTCCGGGTTTGAGGATTTTGTCCGAATTGTCCGAACCCGGTTTGACCCGAACCCGATTTTTTGTCACCGCTAAGGAAAACAATTGACAGGGACGGATTAGAGGGACAATAGAGCAAAAAATGACTATGAGGTTGCTTTTATTTTGTGGCATCTATTATCAGGGTCTTATAATTTTAAAACTAATTATGAGGTCCCTAAATTTACTTGGTATTTAATTTCTTGGTCGAATTTAACTTACTTCTATTATTGGAGTAATTGAATGACAAAAATGTCCTTATAAGTTCCGACGTTGACTCGGCTTTTTTTTAGTTTGACTTTACTTTGATAATTTCGGGGATTGATGATTATATATTTTTGAAAGTTTATCTTTCACAGTAATTGATTGTACGTCCAGTAGCAAACTAGAGTAGTGAAGGGGAGGGATTGTGAGGAAAGAGAAGGGAGAAAGAAGTAGAATGAAACTCTTTAATTTCTTTCATAATAATTATTAAAGTTAAAATAATTAAGCCTCCGTTCTTTTATGTGGTAGGTTACGGTGTGGCACCGCACTCTTTAATTTCTACTACACTTCACCACACCACACCATAATCATTATCAATATATCTCATCACTTTTAATTTCTCCTCTACTTTTCATATTCTCTCTCCTCACCTACCCCACTTACCACAACTCTTATCATAACTCACTACAACTCACCACACTTTTTCAAATTTCACTGCACCGCACCAATCGTATGAAAGAACGAAGATGTAAATAAATAAGCAAAGGGCAAATTTGGAATGAATTTAATCTCTAATGTTTCCCGCCAAAACACTCATTTGAAAATTCATGCCTAGAGCTGGCTAATAGGTCAGGTCGAGTCGTGTTCGTGTTCGTGTTCGTGTCAAACTTAAACGGGTTCAAAATCCTCCGACCTGAACCTACCCATTTATTAAATGGGTTGAAAATTGAAACCGTTTACCGTTTAAATTTTAAACGGGTTGACCTTATTTTGACCTGTTTACCCATTTAAGTAAACGTGTTAGAATAAATTTACCAATTTACCCGTTTAACCATTAACTCATTTATACAAAACAACTCATTGTGGGATCGAAATAATGACATATCATACTCCACAATTTGTGTGGTAATATAATTCGAGTTATACATAAATAGATGTCTTTTAATTCATAGTCAAATATGAATATAAGTTAAAATTACAAGTCTTACGTATATTTCAAAGAGTATTAGCTGAAACATTCACCTAAGTTTAATGATAAACGGTATAATTAGGTAACAATTATCGAGCAAACGACTTGACCCATTTAACATGTCTAATTAAACGGGTTAAGTAGATGTTTTTTCGTGTCGAAAATTCTGACCTGAACCTAACCCATTTAATTAAACGGGTTTACCATGTCAACCCATTTAATTAAACGGGTTGAAAATTTTTACCTAAACCCGTTTAATATCGTGTTAGGTTCAGGTCGGTAATCGTGTCGTGTCAGCTTTTCCTAGCTCTATTCATGCCCCTCACCGAAATTAGCTCAAAAAATTAGATACCAAATAAATATAGGGATCTCATAATTAGTTGTAAAATTATAGGGCCTTGATAATAGATACGACAAAATAAGAGGGACCTCAAAGTCATTTTTTAGACAATGGAGTATCGATTTATAATAAAAAGTGGGGCGCAGGTCGTAGAGTTGGCATTTGACATTTTTTTTTTTTTTTTGCAGCCTTTGCATGAAGAAGATGGATTTTTGCAAAGAAGAGGAAGGGTTTTTGCAAAGAAGAAGAAGAAGAAGAAGAAGAAGAAGAAGAAGAAGAAGAAGAAAGAAGAACAAGACAAGAATTGGGTTCTAAACCTATTAACATTAATAATGGATTAATTCTGCGGAACTTCTTCTTTTTCATTAATTCCGTCATGCAAGATTTAATATATACATCCCTGGTACGTTATATATGTAATCCATGGATATTAATATGGTAATCCATGGTTGTTTTTGTATGTTATGGAGTACCTTTGTTGAATATATAAATAAATTAATAATGAATATGGTTAACCATGAAACACATACAATTGTTTTTCCTCATGTGAGGATTGTCGTTAGGTTTCAAACAATTGTTACGGACACTGAAAACCTTGGATTACCGGAATGGTTGACCATGGAACACATAAATGGAAAAACAATTAAAAAATAAACCATTACATCAGCGTGTATCTATTCCAGGTGACTAATCAATAATAAATCTGAGGAACATCTAGACTCCCTCAAACCCTGCATTAGAAGGACCACACCGGGGTCAGTTGTTGTTGTTGTTGTTGTTGTTGTTGTTGTTCAACTTGACATGTTAGATTTCATCTGGTGGGCACGTCAAGACACAAACTCAATTTGCACCTAATTTTTAAGAAGCTCACCTGTAATAACCCCACATTAATTCAATATAATTAAATTAATTAACCAGTTTAAATTTACTAAATCGCGCATGTCAGTTCAGTTAATCGTTTGTGTTTTTGCAGAATTCGAACAGTTCAACAACTGCCACACTTAAGAATGTTATTTTATATATACATAGACTATGTGTCAATTGTAGCTATCCAACTTAATCTCGAAACAATTGATTACTTAACTAGCTAAATTTTGCAAAGATTGACTGATTCGTCATTATTATTATTATTATTATTATTATTATTATTATTATTATTATTATTATTATTATTATTAGTACTTAGTTTATTTAAATTCAAACTTATTTCATCTTCCCATTTTATTTCAACTCTCTTTATTATTTTGATTTTGTGAAAATTTCATCCCGAGACTTTAGATTAGCACTGTTGGGTTTTAGTTGGGAAATCATTTTATTGAGGAGAGAAGAGTTACTAAGTGTTTTTTTCCTTTAATTGGACAACACTAGATAAAATCCTCCTCCCAAGTGTTTCAAACATCAGACGTGTTTTTCTTTTTTTTTTTTTTCTTTTATACGCTCAAATTGCTCCCCTGCGTTGTGTCTTCTTCATTTGCCCCCATCTCCTTCTGCCTTCCTCTTCCCATTCGCCAGCATGTGTCCTCGCTCCACTGGCAGCCTAAGTCGTCGGCTGACGTTGGCAACAACTGCGGCTCAGGGCCACCTCCCATCGGCCATCGCTGTCTGCTCTCTCACTTACTCCTCCGCTCTTCTTTTCTCTTTCTCAAGGTGTTAGGGTTTTTAATTATAAGAGCAATACATAATAGCGGATGCACCAAAATAAGATGACTACTGGATATCGAGAAAAATAAATAAGTGCAAGATTAAAGGGAGACAAGGATATTAACGTGGAAACCCAAATCGGGAAAAAATCACGGGCGTCACAAGCACAAACGAATCCACTATGGTAGAGAGTACAACGAACGATCTCCTCCCGAGATCCAACAAAGAGAGTCTTACAAAGATCTCAAACACCGAAAGAGATCCACCCGAAAGAGACACATGCTCCTAATCAACAAAACTCTCAACAAAACTCTCTCACCAATTGGAATACGAAATTTCAGAATACTTGAATACACCCTCTCCCATAGGAGGTGCCCCAAACTTGGCCACATCACACAAGGTGAATAAAACCCTCTATTTATAGGGAAAAAACTCTCTATAAACCTAACTTGACTCCCACTCCAATTAGATTTAGAATCTAATACAATTAGGAAACCTTACATAATAAGGAAACCTAAATAATATCCTAATACAATTAGGAAACAAATAATTGTGGGATCAAGAGACTGGGTGATTTTAGGACACTTTCCTAACACAAGGTAAATCCTAACTCCTTAAAATAAGATTTTTAAGTTTCAATTTCAAAATTTGTTGTTTTTCTTTGTTAATTTCAGTTTGCAAGTGTGATCTTGTGTTAGTATGTCAATATGGGTTACTTTGGATGCCTCTTGGGCATGAGTTATGATGAATATTTGATATATAGATGCTAAATTAAGGGTGATTATAATTGATGGATGAAATGCATGTTGTCTTGATGTTAAAATTCTCCTGAACATGGAAATTTTCTAGTTGAGTATGGTTGCATGTGATTAAAATGTATTTAATTGTTTAAGGTAGAAGGAATTGGGTATGGAAGTGGTGAATTAAGGAGATTGAAGGTTAGAATGAAGTTGTGTATGATAGATTGAGGCACAAATGTTGTTTTTAGGGCCAAATTCATTACTTAACACAAAGGTACAATCCAAGCACCAAAGGAGAAGTTATAGTAAAGTACAATGGCTGACTTAACAATATTCCTATAACTGGAGTGGAAAATACGTCATGAGGTTTGTTTTTGTAACGCCCCAACCTTAATCACAAGATTAAGACTATACTTAGAATCCCAAACCTGTGATTAGCGCAGCGGAACACCTTAGGTCGAGGCATTACCGCCGTCTCCCAAAAGAGACAAGGCAACAACCCAAAAGAACATCATTAAAACATATAAACATTACATGTTATACTTCCAAAACATAATTTCATACTTTAAACAACCATTAAAGAGAACAACTACAACACTTCTTCCATAGACATGGGTACTTCAGACATGCGACTCCCAAGTCGACCAGGATACTTTAACCATGACTACCTTGCTTGCAACACGCGATTACCCACAACGCTTTGCCTTTACTTGAATTTCGGACCCCTAAAACAAAACATTAAAAACATTGCGAAAAGTGAGTGGGGAAACACTCAGTACGTAAACCTCCAACACGTCAAACCGTTCGAAGACGGTTTTAGTGCCGGCATTTAAATTCATTTTGAAAACGGGGAAGGGGTAATAAAACATTAACTTGAAAAGACATGAACATAGACTTATACGTGAGTAAGAGTAACTTGAGTTCATAAAGAAAGAACCTGTCACATGAACTTAGAAGTAAATACATAAACTTAAGAGTTTTGTTGGGTCCCCTTTAGATCGATGCAAAGCATCTCGCGCGCGCACGCCCAAACCGATCTGGAGTTTGGATGGGTGACTGCTATGCAGTCAGACACTGGCCAGGTCTAGGACACTCTGATCAGGAGCATCTAAAATATAAAAGGCTAGCACTTCTCGTAACTAGCTAGGACATAGAACATAGAATCCATAAAATGGGACCACTTAAAACCATGAATAATCATAAAAGCATAAATTAGCATAAACTGTAAACCTTTAACATAAATCGTAAACATTTATCATAAACCGTAAACATAAACATAAACCGGAAACCTTTAACGTAAACCATAAACTTTCAACATAAATCGTAAACATAAAACATAAATTATAACCATAAAACATAAACCGTAAACATTTGCATAAACCGCAAACATAAAACATAAATCGTGAACATAAAGCATAGATCGTAAATATAAAGCATAAATCGTAAACATAAAGGAGCGAAGAGTTGGACAATTCGCGTACCTTGAACGTGTGGACTGCTCGGGGGTGATCTCGCCGGGAATGGCTCGGGTCGAGGCTGAACTTTGAGCTTAAAATGATAGAGTTCGGTATTAGAATAGAAGCTATGAAAAGGTGAGGGCATAGGGCCTCACAATAGAGTTTTGGAAATAAATTGTATAAAAATTTCAGGTTTTTATGACAATAGTATTTTGGTCGTAATTCGGGCTATAAAATTCGGATTTCGCTATGCGAGTACTTTTCGGAAAGGAAAAATACACTCTACAAGTTTGTTGGCGGCCAGAGGCTAAAAAGGATGAGAAGGGCTCGGAAAAAGCTCCGGACAGCAACAGTGAAATACGGAAATATACTCTTATGCGGTTTTGTCGTTTAGACCAAATCAATAGAACTTTGTAATTTCCTTTAAACTCAAAGGAGCTCTATGACTTAAAGAATACTTGTAAAATATAGACCTTAAATTTCTCAAAGAGACTTTAAAACTCTAAAGTAAAATGAACTCATTTCCTTAAATTTATGAGTTTTGGTAAATTAAAGCAGTAAACGTAGAATAGTTTAAAAGATCTCGGTTCCTTAAAACCTTTAAAACCGAGTTCCATGGTTCCTACTTATGGAATATATCATAAAGGTCATATGACTTAAGTTATACACCCATAAAACCAATTATAAGCTCAATATAATAACCTTTAACCCAATTAATGCATTTATCAATTACCCAGAAAATTCCAGTTTCGCAGCCCCGCTTCCGGGTGCTACAACTCACTCTCCCGATATCGGTTTGACTCATACCATACATTTTTAGAAAGCTTGAAACGTCTCCTACAACTCTTATGTTGAACACTTTCTCAAACTCCAACTCCATATGGACGGAAAATGCCTAACAAAACACTGACTCCAAATTCGTATATAAAAACATACCTTTACGGTTTTGGCTCTAACTTGAGCTATACAAATCGAAAACCCGAAATTCCAAAGCCCGGTGTTTACTAACATTCTTGGCTACATTTTTACACCATATTCTGGGCTCAAAACTAATTTTAACATCTCCCATAAAAATCACATTTTGGGCAGAATGTTTAGGGTCAGATTTTGCCCTCATGCATAGCTTACTTTCATCCAACCTTTACACTAATGAAACACCTATTGCATATACCCAATTCCTCATAAATTTCCAGAATTTAAGCCTCTAAAATTAGCATCCACACTTGTAAAATTCACATGCAACAACACCAAGTTACATGCACTTAGATCACACCATAGCTTTCACAATTTTCCTCACTAATTACACATAAAAAACCCAATTAAACATGATTAATCTATTTAAGCCTTTAAAAACAAAAACTAACCTTCAAATTGTCATCAAATACCACATGCAAAAACCATAAATATCAATCTCTTCAACAAGAAACACAACTCTCTCAAAAGATTCACCAAACCTCACTAAACACATGTAGTTTGTCCCTAAAATCAACTCTACTAACATATACTTTGAAATTTATGAAAAAGAGAGGTGATTAGAAGGATGAATAATAGATTAGTACATGTAAAACATCAAAAACTCAGATTGTATATCAATGGAGATGAAGGAATAAGATGAATACCACTTGAAAGAGATGACAAGAATGAGCAAGGAAGTGTAGAAATGGAAGAGGAGCAACCGGCCGCCGGAATCTTGGCCGGAAAAGCTGCCGGCGCCGGCCAAAAACACAGGGGCAGGGGGGTGTTGCTGCTCGGTGCTGTGGGAGAGGGGAAGGGCTGAGATGAGTTATCAATTTTTTTGAAAAAACAAAGCCCCTTTGACTCCCTCTTAACGTATTAATACTAACCCTCCCAATTAACTTAACTAATAACACTAAAAATAATAATATCATTACTCCAATTATAATACTAATAACTTAATTAAAGAGACATAAAATTGGTAGTAGATGATAGCTATAAAATGTATTTAATTTATGCGGGTTAAAAAGACGGTAAAATCGGTAAATTAAATTTAAACCGTTTGGCCGTAAAAATCGAAACAGTACTTAACCCGACTTTAAAATAAAGTCATAGAACCTACAATAATTATATTATAAGGTCCAAAATATACTGTAACAAAATTCGATTAAGAATTTTGATCGGTAAAATTTGCCGCTTCGCCATTCCTCCAAGACCTGTCACCATTAGCTAACCACAAGGTACAAAGTATTTAATTAACAAATTATAACTAATTAAAATAAATTAACTACTGTAATACGTATGATTTAGGGCGGGGTATTACAGTTTTGTTTTTAGGTGCTACTTCTAAGGCCGCTAAGGTAAGCTCCGACAATAAGACGTGTTAAGCGAGAGATGGTGAAGTTCTTGGTTTGGCCATAGTAAATATTACTTTGATGTGGTTGCCTTTTCTCTATTTTGGGTCAAAGCATTAAAGTATCACTAAAGTGATGATCATATCTTCTTAGGGTTATAACTATGTTTTAAGAAGTTGATTATATCTTTGTGGTGGTATTGCAAACTCGGGATCTGAGATTTAGGCGTGTTCTGAATATAGTTGGCTTTATTATGTTTTGTCTTTGCTTGAGGGACGCTATGCTATACTTGATTTATGTGAAGTATATTTTGGTCTAGTGTGGTTCTTTTAGCCTAGTCCTTTGCATGGGGACGACGGTAATGCTCTCGGGGTTCTTTAATCCGCTATGCTAATATTTAAGTTCAAGTAAACTTGTATATTAATTCAATATGGTTAATGATAGATTTATATATTTTTCTTACATAAATGTGGTCTCAACCCAAGTTACTTGTGTCAATAGTGCACTGCCCACGTCATACCCTGGCCAATGTCAACCGGTTAACTCCGTCCGGACCTCTCGATCGATCCAGGTATGCGTATATGAAGACTTTGTCCGATGATCGCAAGTAGGGATTCACTCAGATAATATTTATCTTACAACATGTATTTATTTTATTTATTTCTTCTCTCTTTATTGCAAAATGACATTGAAATGCACGAAATAAAATGAATTACCTAAATTTATTTGACTGTATAGGAGTATGCATATTGAGATTTTCAACTCATTAGCGAAAATTGTTTTTATGTTTTGTTTTAGGTGGTTCATTTAAGTCGGTGAAACCCGACACCAACAAAAAGTCAAGCTAGTTTTTGGGACGTGAAGATCCTTGGTTTATAAAGTCAGCTATTATCGAAGTATGGTTGTCCTATCCTTGTGGGTTAGGTATAAAGAATATAAGGGGCTTAAGACCAAAAAACCCTAGCCTCCCCCTCTCTTTTTCTCTCTAAAAAAACCCTAGCCTCCGCTTCCTTGAAGGGGCTGCCATCGATTCTTTTGTCGATGGTAAGCCCCAATTTGATTGATTTCTACTCCAATTGTTAGTTTGGTTTTACGTTTACGCAAAGAAAATTAGTCTCTTCTTTTGTAAGAGTTTTTAGTGTACCCTTATTTAGGGTTTTTAGTCTCTTTCTATAGTTTTTATTATACCCTTATTTAGGGTTCTTAGTCTCTTTCTAGAGTTTTTGTTCAGTTGGTGTGGTCTAATACGTTGGATGAAGATCTACTTTCAAATCGCTATAGCACGGGTTGTGAGGTTCTCTGTCAATGGTAAAGATGCAGAGTCATCGAGGAAAGATGCAGAGTCATCAAAGAAATCGGAGCCGAATGTCAGTAAGATTAGTATTAGCTATTTGGAAGTTGAATTTCATATCTATGTTTTAGATCTAAAATTGTTCAATCACGATTTTCATTGTAAGTGCCGTATGGCTTGCTATTAATGAAATCGTTATGTTTGATTTCAAAAAAAAAAAAGAATATAAGGGACTTATTATGTCAGGACTTTGTATAAGGAGGTCAAATACTTGTGTTATATCTTTGTACATACGAACTATCCAAACCCTTTAGAATGTTTTGAGGTTACTTGGTATGATGTGTTATCCAGAGGACCTTTATTAATCTGTGTGTTTTGCTTAGCATGATGAAGTTCATCCAAAGTTCTTGTGGTCATACGTGTTTGGTTAGTGTGATATTGGTTTGCTTGATGTCTTTGTGTTTTGTTGGCCTAGTCCCTTGTTGGACGACGGTAATGCTCTCAAAATTCCTAATCCGTTGTGCTAATCATTAGGTTAATGAGGTAATTATATTAATTTGATCATTGTTTAACCTGGGGGCGTTAGATCACCCACACTTTTAATCTACTTATTTTGATACGAGAGTTTATAAGATGTCTAACAAGATTCTTTCAAGACCAAAGCAATTATCTTTCGTGTCATCCTAAACGATAGGGTTTATACTTTGTGTTGTAGATCTCATACGTAATTAAACATTACTTATGACCCCCATATTTTAAGCCATCTTTTTCAAATGAGCACATGTAAGGTCATTACTACTAGCATTATCCCCAGTACAAGTAAACTGTTTGTCATGTAAAACTCATTGTATCAAGCACTAGTCAATTGTCCTACCAATCGCTTCACCTTTATGACTGCATATGAGACACAAGTTCAAAATTCTCTTATTTAACTTCCATTTGTCATCAATAAAATGTGAGACACATATAGCTAATTCTTTAAATTGAATTTCTTGTATCAATAGTGAGACATACTCTTTTACATGAACTTTTTAAGAGATTCATTTTATGTTGGAGGAAAGAGAGTATGGTATAGATTTCAATGGCTATCTCACTTATGATATCGCTAAGAGTCGTGAATGATCTCACTTTCCTTAAGAACTATTTACTATACCGTAAATATTCAGAGGGATAAAACTTAGCACTTAACACACTGAAGAATATTGTTTCTCACTTGAAACACTCTAGTATAGCTGTAGTCTAGATAAGAATGATAAGATGTGATGTCATTAGCTTATACAAAAGAGGTATTTCCAATAGTAGGTTCCTTAACCATTCCGCTTCTTTACATGCAGCAAATAATGCTATTAGTTCCGAAGCCATAGGGGAGTCTGCTATACTAGCTTGTTTCTTTGATCCCCAATAAATCACTCTACCATCTAATAGGAACACCCATTCTATATTAAAAGAATAATCTTCTTCATCACTTATCCAACGTGTATCCGAGTAACCTTCTAATGTAGAAGGATCTCCTTTATAAGTATTTGTAACTTTTCGTACTGGCTAGATACTTTAATACTCTCCGAATAGCATACCAATGCATGTTGCCCAGATTACTTGTATATCTACTTAACTTGCCAATTACATATGTAATGTCTCGCCTTGTACTTGTCATAGCATGCATGAGACTTCCTATTACCTTAGCATACTTAAGTTGATTACCCAGAGAACTCATATTCTTCAACAATTTCTTACTTGAATCATAGGGTGTACTTACCAGAGCAATACTTTTACCTCCAAACTTGTCTAAAATTTTCTCAATGTAATGCTCTTGAGATAAATTATGTCATCATTATTTCTGTTTGGAAATAAGTAAGATAATAGCGGAAGCGAAATAAATTGAAATGACGAATATTACGACAAAATTTAGGAACGGAAAAAATAAAAGCGATAAATCAAACACTATATTTACGTGGGAAACTGAAGAACTCGGAGAAAAACTCACGGACGGCGATAGCCAGTAAATAATCCACTATGAGAAAAGAAGGAGTACAACCTGATCACTATCACAGGGTGTAATGCAATCACCAAAGGAGATTACAATATAAATCTCTCTCACACACTCAACACACAATCTCTCAGGATACACTAGGAAAATATTAGTGAGACTCACTCTCTCTCAATATTTTCTCTATCTCTTGCTCTGGTGAATAAAATAGAGAAAACTGAACCCTATTTATAGGGTGACTAGGAGAGAATAGAGTCAGATTAAAACTCAAATAACAACAAGTAGTATCTGACTTGAACAAGGAATTAGAATTAGATTAAAATTGTATCCTATGCCGATTCTTCTCAGGTTCTGGACCCCACCGAGGATCCAATGGGCCACAAAAATCCAACAATCTCCACCTTGGACCATGATCCGAGTTATCGGTCCAGAATAAACACCTCGGCTGTCCCATCAGCATGCCCCTCCGTAGGGCGTGGCCCCGCAGGGCTCTCACATGCTCAAAACACCAACTAAGTCTAAACAATGTTCGAACTTAGCTATAGATAGAGGCTTGGTTAACATATCTACAAGATTATCAGAAGTATGCACCTTCTTCACCACAATTTCTGCTGCAACAACTGTATCTCTGATGAAGTGATACCTGACGCTTATATAATTGGTCTTTGAATGATAAGTGTCATTCTTGGTCAGATGTATCGCACTCTGACTGTCTGAATAAACCACGGTCTCACCCTGTGGTACTCCAAGCTCCATGACCAATCCCCTCAACCAGATGGCCTCCTTCACTCCTTCTGTCGCAACAATATATTCAGCCTCAGTAGTAAAAAGGGTTGTTATAGGCTGAAGTGAAGCTTTCCAGAACACTACTCCTCTATGCATAGTGAACACATACCCTGAAATTGAGCGTCTCCTATCCATATCTCCACCATAATCAGCATCAACATAACCTGCAACATTAGGCGTTGCAACACTACCTCTATCATACAGGATGCCCTTCTCTAAAGTGCCTTTTACATAATGAAGGATCCACTTCACTCCTTCCAATGCTCCTTTCCTGGATTCTGCATATATCTACTCACCACACTAACTGCATGGGACAGGTCAGGTCTAGTGCACACCATAGCATACATCAAACTACCAATTGCACTAGCATAGGGAATATTTGACATCCTCCTTACCTCCATATCAGATTTAGGACAATTCTCACCAGACAACTTGAAATGTGCAACTAAGGGTGTTGAAACTGCCTTACAGTTTCTCATGTTGAATTTGTCCAACACCTTCTCCAGATACCTCTTCTAAGACAGGAACAACTTCCCTGCCTTCCTATCTCTCTGGATCTCCATTCCCAAAAATTACTTTGCCGCTCCGAGGTCTTTCATCTCAAACTCTTGGTTGAGTTGAGATTTCAGCTTCTTTATAACAGACATGTCCCTAGAGGCAATCAACATGTCATCAACGTACAATAATAAATAAATGAAAGACCCTTCAAATTGCCTGAAGTATATACAATTGTCATAGTGACTCCTTGTGTACCCTTGCCCTACCATAAAGGTATCAAACCTTTTGTACCACTACCTGGATGCCTGTTTAAGTCCATACAAGGACTTCCTCAATCTGCACACTTGTTCCTCCTTACCAGGAACGATGAAACTCTCTCGTTGCCTCATATATATTTCCTCCTCCAACTCACCATGGAGGAAAGTTGTCTTCACATCAAATTGCTCCAACTCCAAGTTAAATAGAGCAACAAAGGCTAGCAAGGTGCGGATCGACGTATGCCTCACAACTAGCGAGAATACTTCGTTATAGTCGATTCCCTCTTTTTGGTTACAACCTCTAACCACCAATCTAGTCTTCCACCTTGCACTCTCTACACCAGGGATACCTTCTTTCTTCTTATACACGCACTTTGTAGTAAGAGCTTGTCGCCCTTTAGGCAACTCACACAGCTCCCATGTATGATTTTTCTACAGACTCTCCATCTCCTCTTGCATAGCTCCTATCCAGTTTGAGGCACTTAGACAGGAGATGGCCTCCTGAAATGTAGAAGGTTTAGCACCTTCAGGAGTCTCCTCTACAACACTCAACGCATATGCGACCATAGCTTTGTCTTCTTCAGTATACCGCGCTGGTCTCCTGATCTCCCTCCTGAGACGATTTCTTGCTATGCTCGGTTCTTCCTCCACCTGAGGAACATCAGTCTCAATCTCATGCTCATCAACCTGAGCTGTTTCAGGAGCATTATCAGCAACTTGCTCCTGATTGCGGGTTCCAGTAGCTCCACCTTGAGCCTCAACCTGCTCCACCTCGAACACTGCTCTTCCTGCATCCTTCTCCTGATTTCCTGCATCATTAGAAATACTGGTAGATTCCATTCCAAATAACATAGTAGTTTCATTGAAGGTTACATCTCTAGACTGTATAACTTTCCTCAAGTTAGGACACCACATTCTGTATCCCTTAGACTCAAACCCATAACCTAGAAACATGCATTTAACAGCCCTGGGAGACAGCTTCCCCTCATTCACATGGGCATATACAGGACATCCAAAAATTCTCAAATTAGAATAATTAACTGGATTACCTGTCCATACTTCCTCTAGAATCTGGTATTCAATAGAGGCATGAGGTGATCTGTTCAGTAGGTAGCAGGCAGTAGATATCACCTCTGCAGAATGATTTGTTCCTCCAAAGCGCTACATTAGAAAGCATGCAGCGGGCTTTCTCCAGGAATGTCCTATTGATTCTCTGAGCTACACCATTTTGATGTGGCTTACCCACTGGGGTTCGATGCCTAGCAATCCCATGCTGCTCGCAGAATTCAGTAAATTCAGAATCAACGAACTCAAACCCATTGTCTGTCATGAGTTTCTTTATTTTCCTGCCTGTCTGGTTCTCCACCAATGGTTTGAACTTCTTGAAGTATGAGATGTCTCATTCTTATGCCGTAGGAAATAAACCCAGGTCTTTCTCGAGAAGTCATCTACGAAGGTCAACATGTAGCGCTTGCCACTTAGTGATGGCACTCTAGTAGGACCCCACAAGTGTAAGTGAATATAGTTAAGGATCCCTGCCGTTGTATGGTTAGCCCTGGAGAAACTGACCCTTATATGCTTCCCATAGACACAGTGGTCACAAAACTCCAGCTTGCTGATTTGTACGCCTCCAAGATATCCTTTCTTGCTCAACATTGACATTCTCTTCTCTCCCATGTGGCCTAGTCTCATGTGCCATAACTTTGCGTTGTCGGACTCATCAAGATGTAAAACTGCTGCTGCAGTTTTGGTCATTGTAGACCCCTGCAGGTTGTATAGGTTGCGCTTCCTGATTCCCTTCATCAGAACCATGGAACCCCTGCACACTTTCAGGACAGCTTCTTCTCCTTTATACCTGCGACCATTAGCCTCATGAGTACCTAAAGAAATTAAATTGCGGGTCATGTTAGGGATGTGACGAACCTCCTTCAGAGTTCTAACGATGCCATCGTGAGTCCTGATTTTGATGTTGTCGATTCCTGCAACCTTGCATGCTAACTCGTTACCCATGATTACGACACCGGTGTCAACACTCTTAGAGGATTCAAACCAATCCTTATGAGGACACATATGATAGGTGCACCCCGTATCAAGAACCCACTCATCTATAACTATCCTACTCAATGTGGTAGCCAATGCATCATCCGTAACTACAAACCCATCACCATTTGACTCGGACTCAACACAATTTGAGGTACCAGGTTTGGTGTGGTTATCCTTACTACCCTGCTTCTGGTTTCTCTGCTTAGCCTAACAATCCTTCTCTATATGCCCCATCTTACCATAGTAATTACACTTCTTGTTCTTGTGAGGATTCCTAGACTTTGAACGGTGTTTAGACTTCCCTCTAGACCCGTTTCCGCTTCGATCATTATTCCTCTCCCTTACTATCAAGAAATCACTACCCTGGTCTTCACCCTCGATATCAAATTTCTCCTTATACAGTAAACTGGCCTTTACTTCAGTAAGGTTAAGGACACCACGGTTCCCATACTACATAATCTCCTTAAATTGTTTATGTGATGCAGGTAGGGAC
This sequence comes from Portulaca oleracea, assembly GCA_029582165.1. Lineage (NCBI taxonomy): Eukaryota > Viridiplantae > Streptophyta > Magnoliopsida > Caryophyllales > Portulacaceae > Portulaca > Portulaca oleracea. The sequence goes on from CM055890.1 coordinate 21,291,882, forward strand.
AGGATTAAATGTAAAGCCTTATCCTCATCAGTGTGTTTCACATCCATTGATTCTAACTCAGTAATAATAGAATCAAATTCACTAAGATGTGCTTGCATAGAAATACTTGTGGGAATTCGCAGCCTGTAGAGTTTCTCCTTCATTCGGTACTTGTTGGCAAGACTCTTAGACATGTACAACTCTTCCAGTTTGGTCCAAAGCTCCCGAGGTTTCTCGATATGCATCACCTCTCTCTGAATATGCTCTGTCAAACACAGTTGAATCCTTGTCAGGGCCTTATCTTCCAACTTCTTCCACTCTCTTGGACTCAAGTTGCCCTTGATATCCTTTTGGAGCTTTTTGAAATCTTCATCGCCCATCGTTTCATCAGTATTCGTGTCGGGATACTCAATCACATCCCATAACCCGTGTTGAATCAAGACCGCCTTCATCTGCAGTCTCCACATAGTGAAACTCCTCGTTCCATCGCATTTTGGAATATCGCACTTCATGATTGAAGCTATCTCCACCTTGCTCTGATACCACTTGTTAGGAAATAAGCAAGATAATAGAGAAAGCGAAATAAATTGAGATGACGGATATTACGACAAAATTTAGGAACGGAAAAGTAAGAGCGATAAATCAAACACTAGATTTACGTGGGAAACCGAAGAACTCAGAGAAAAACTCACGGACGGCGACAGCCAGAAAATAATCCACTATGAGAAAAGGAGGAGTACAACTTGAACACTATCACAGGGTGTGATGCGATCACCAAAGGAGATTACAATATAAATCTCTCTCACACACTCAACTCACAATCTCTCAGGATACACTGGAAAAATATTGGTGAGACTCACTCTCTCTCAATATATATATATATTTTTTCTCTTGCTCTGATGAATAAAGTGGAGAAAATTGAACCCTATTTATAGGGTGGCTAGGAGAAAATAGAGTCAGATTAAAACTCCAATAACAACAAGTAGTATCTAACTTTAACAAGGAATTATAATTAGATTAAAACTATATCATATGCCGATTCTTCTCAGGTTCTGGACCCCACCGAGGATCCAATGGGCCACAAAAACCCAACAATTTCTAATGATCTTAATACCAAGAATTACATATGCTTCACCCATATCCTTTATAGAGAACTTAGAGGGTAGAAATTCTTTGGTCTTATTAACTTGTTCAATGTCGGTCCCAAAGATCAACATATCATCAACGTATAGGCAAATGATCACCTCTTTATCATTCTCAAATTTATAATATATTCACTTATCTGATTCATTGATTTTATAACCACTTGATAGTACTACTTCATCAAACTTTTGATACCATTGCTTAGGTGCTTGCTTAAGTCCATATAAGGACCTTATAAGTTTACAAACTTTCTTTTCTTGACCATCAACAACAAAGCCTTCGGGTTGTTCCATATACACCTCCTCTTCTAGTTCACCATTTAAGAATGTCATCTTGACATCCATTTGATGAATTATTAGAGCTAAAGCCAAACAATACACATACTGAAGCTATCCTCACTACCGGTGCATATGTATCAAGGTAGTCAATGTCGCACTTTTGATTAAAGCCCCTTATAACCAATCGGGCTTCATATCTCTCAACGGTACCGTCTACTCTCTTTTTTCTTTTAAAGATCCATTTAGAGGTCATTGGTTTACTACCTGGAGGAAGATCAACCAGTACTCAAACATTGTTTTCCCTAATATAATCAATCTCATCTTGTAACGCTTCCTTCCACAAATGAGCATCATGAGATTGAATAGCTTCTTCAAAAGTCTTTGGATCTTTGTCTATGTTGTACATATGACAGGGCCGCAAGAGCACGGTGTACGTAGTTGCACGTTAAGATCGATCCCACAGGGACTCAATTAGCTGCACAGAAAACTAATCTCTAATGCGATTGCTAAGCTAATCAGGTTTTAGGTTTTGGAAAAGGTTTAACAACTAATCAAACTAATAAAGCAAGGAAAAATCAATCAAAGATTCTTATCAAGAAAGAAAGATTTCTAGGGAGATGTTAACCTAACAACGAGTTTGATTACTAAAACCTATCCTGCACAATCATACATTCAAGAATGAATCAAGAACGACAACCATAAGAACTCTATTGCTCTTTTGATACTAATAGAATTACCTCAATTAACCTAAATCGCAACTTTCGTATGCTTTTCAAGTTAATCAAAGTTGAAGGTTTAAAATATTCTGGTTATCAAAAGGTTCCCTAGTATGCTATTCTTTTCTCAAATTTCACAAAACTAGGTAGATAGGTTGGTAGTCAGATTATCCTAGTTCACCTTTCAGTACTTCTCAGGTTAATCTCAATTTACAAGCATTCCAGGCCTAAAGAACACTCATAAACATGGAAAACACAACCTTCTATTGATTCATAATAAGAATTCATGCACAAACTAATAATATTCAATCAAACTACATCGTTTTGGGTTGCAAAACCCTAGAATTCAAGGAAACTACTCACTCATATTCAATGGAAACACAAAACAAGTTCCAAACATTATGATTGATTTTCAAAACAAAGAAGGAATCGAAAAGAAAGATAACTACGAAGAATACAACCATCGACTCTTTCGATCCCGGGGTGGAGTCTTCCTCTCGAGCGTTGATAATTTCTTCCTCCCGATTCTTGATCTTGGTCTTGATTGAATTAATCTTGATCTTAGTCTTGATTAATGGGGAGGAGTATGGGATTCTTGGGTGCTTTTCTCTCTTGATGTATGAATGAATAGGATTATAGAATGAATAATAATAATAACCGTCACTTGCTGTTCTTTTTCTTGCGACGCACGACCATCCGCAGCACGCCACGGATCGTGGCAACCCTGCCTTTCCTTCTCTTCTTGTGCTGGGCCCATGGAAGGTTGAACGAATGAAGTCAATGGCCTCCACTTCTCCCTTTTTCCATTGGACCGAATCAATGGCTGAATGAAGGCAATGAATTCATCCACTTATCTCTCTTGGGTGATTAGGCTGAATGAAGGCTTGGTGAATTGAATTGAATTGAATTGCCCTCACTTTTCTCTCTCTTGTGATTGGGTTGAGTGAATGGTGATAGCCCACAAAACAAAATGCTGCTGCTACTCTTTTTACTCGCCAAACAGCCAACAAACAGGATCGTGGCAGCCACCACGGTCAGACCGTGGTGTGTACTGCCCGGTCATTTCGTGCTCCTTTCAGTCCCAAATTTGTACCACAGTATGGGTTTGACATGTAGAGGTCCGTGGTGTCTTCATTCTTGCTTGAAATTGAGAGAATATCCGTATTTTGGCCTCAAAACCTACAAATTTACATAAAAAAACAACAACACCAAGTGTAGTAGGGAAACTGCAATAAAAATCAAGGTTCACACATAAAACTATCCCTAATTCACTATCGAAAACCCTTAAAAACATAGTCATGAAAAGCAGTTATCAACATACATAGGGCCTCTCTTTTAACCGAGTCACTTGAACCTTCTACTAAATATACATAGAAGTCCGAACTAAAATCTTTTGGTATCCATGCTCTTTTACTCCTTAATTCAACATTTTCATCTTCTTCATCATGAATAACATCATGATTCAAAAGATCATCTTGTATGGATGCCCCTCATGATTTACATCACAAGTCTCAACTTGAGGAACATCATCTTGAACTATATCCTCAAGCCTAGGAATTGTAGAGAACCTAGTCTCATCAAAATTTGCAACTATTGATTCCATAACAGTATTAACCGATATGAACTCATTTGGTCAACTACCAAAAACCTATAAGCTTTGCTATCTTAAGCATAACCTATAAAGATGCATTCAATTCCTCTTTCACATAATTTTCATTTCTTAGGTTCTGGGACCCTTACAATGGTCCTACAACCCCAAATCCTAAAATACTTTAGATTTGGTTTCCTTTTTGTTCCATAACTCATATAGGGTACTAGAATTCCCTTTTATTGGAACTCTGTTTAAAATATAACAAGCCGTTAAAATGGCTTCACCCCGAAATCCATTACTTAAACCGGAGTTAGACAATGTAGAATTCACCATTTCTTTCAAAGTTCTATTTTTCCTTTCTGTATCCCTATTTTGTTGTGGTGTATAAGGGGTTGTTGTTTCATGTACAATCTCCGTTTCTTGGAAAAACATTAGATCATAAAATCCTCCTCCTCTATCAGATCTTAAGGTTTTAATCAAGGTCTCAAATTGTAATTCACTCCAAGTTTTGTAGAATTTAAACTTTTCAAGTGTTTCATCTTTAGAACTCAAAAGATAAACTTGGCAAAATCTAGAATAATCATTAATGAAAGTCACATAATACTTCTTACCACCAATAGAAGGTGTTCTATGAAAATCACCTAAATCACTATGAATTAAATCAAGCAATTAAGAAGTTCTTTTTATACTTGACAATGACCTCTTAGTGATCTTGTTAAGCATGCATGTCTTACACTTTTCTATGTCATCATTCAATTTAGGAATTAATAAAGATTGAACATTTCTTTCAACTTTTGAAAGTTCACATGTCCTAATTTAGCATGCCGTAGAAAAAATTATTTAAACTTGACACATGCATATAAGTGAAAATCATGCCATCTTTATTACTTTTAGCATTCAACTTAATGATTTCACCATAAGCATATCCCTTCCCAACAAAAGTCCCTCCCTTAGAAAGTAAATAGTTATCCCTATCATAAACTTGCATAAAACCAAACTTACTAAGTAGATAACCGCATACAAGATGCTTACAAACTTCTAGAGCTAAATACACATCATTCAAAAGCAAAGTTTTCCCGGAAGTGAAAGTAAGTTCCACTTGCCCAATGTCTTCAACTTCTTTCCTTACTCATCCCATTCGAAATTTCGATCATTACCTTCTGATTATTTCCTTCCAAAACTCCATTTTAGAACTTTTTTTAATCTTTTTCCATATCCCCTTCTAAATTCCTAGATTTCAAAATCTCTCTCCGATCCTTTTAAATCTCTTCTATGATTACCTCTCATTTCCCTAGATAAAATTGTCATTTCAAAAATTTAAATCCTCTCTTCTCTCTCCAGTGCGTCATCTTCCTTCTCAACCTCCACCATCCTTCTATAATTAACCCTCTCATCCTTCTCCTTTTTTAACCTCCACAAAACCACATGTCACCCCCTATTTAAACTCTCTTAGTTTCACCTTCATCCTCACTCTCTTTACTTGACCTTTTCCTTCCTCTCTCCCTCCTCAGTAAATTCATATATCCCTCAGTTCAACCTCGCCTTCTCCTTCTCCAACCCGTAATCAATGGCGAAACGTCTACTGCCAAACTCTCTTCATCAACCAACCAACCTGTCGCTGCACTATGACGTAAACCACCACTTCCTCGACCTCCTCTCCTCAACCATAATCTCCCATCTCCGATAGTGAGATGACCATTTCCAACATTTCCCCTGACTCCCCCCCCCCAAGCACCTAATTGCTAATGACCAAGAGAGGATCAAATTCTTCTTAAAACGAGATCTCCTATGGAGTGACCGAGTAGACATGATCACTCTCTCTGAAACCCAATTTCCCAGTCTAGCACATGTACAACACCTATGCCTCACCAATCTCCTTCAAGGACACAAATTCTATTATCTCCGCCTCGTCAAGTTGTTTTACACCAATCTAATGAAAATCACTGCTAGAAACCGAGTTTACTACACCACCAAGGTCCTTAACTAGGAGATCACTCTCATCCCTTCCACTCTAAAACTCATCTATCACTTCACCCTTGACTTCACCAAGCTTCTCAATCCCTCTCTATCCTCATATGGTATCCTTCGCCAATTTTTCTCTAAATATGCAACCTATCTCACTACCAAGCCCAAAAACCTCTCCTACACCTCTTTCCGCTTGATGCCCATTTCCTCTACTGCATCCTTGGCCACACCATTTACCCTAAGGGAACCTCCCTTGAAATCCTAAACGAGACTTCCATTGAACTCCTATTCAATCTCCTTGAAGGGAAAAGCCCCGACATATGAGAAATCATGCTTCAGGAGATGACTCAAGCATCTGACCCTCGCCCATCCTCTCTTCCTTACTTCAACATCCTTAATCAGGTCTTCCATGCCTTCAATATTCCTGTCAAAAATGAACCAACCGACTCCAAAAAAGCTCAAATTCATTTACCTCAGCGTCATCCAGAAGATTGGCTTTGTGCCTCGGTCATCAGGCACATGGATTCACCAATCCGAGCTCCCTGAATCCGGAAAACATTTTGCCTCAACCTCCTTAGTCCCCACTACTAACTTCAAGGGGATCCTCGACGACCTGAAGGTTACCAATGCTCAACAGAATGTGAACCTCAAGTCCGTCAAAGAGCTTCTCTCAGACCACTCGGCCGCTCTTGAAACCATTCATACTTTACTTGGCCAGATAGAATCTTAGCTCACCAGCATTGAGAGTTGTTGAAGGCACTTGTCCTGGGTGCCCACCAATCCCCTACTAAGCAGACAACCCCGGTCATCCTCAACCCCGTTCCCCTTAATGTGGTTCTCCCTCCTCCTCCATGTATGTAGGTCCTTTCGGCTATTTTCAAGCATTTTTAAATTTTCTTACCAAACATTTTGCATTCCCTTCTTGAATACAAACAAAAAAAGGAAGAAAAATTTGGGTCTGTAATAACTTTGATGCTGGTTATTTTGGATGAATTCATGCGTTTATGAATGTTTCATCGCTTTACTTGCATGACTAGTGGATTGTGTGGAATTAAAAAAGGGGAGATTGAAGAATTTCTCAAGCTATCAATTCGCTTGACAGGTCCACCTAAACATGTGATAAGTTTTGAAATGCAAAATCCAAAATTCCAGCGACATTGGCATGGCATTGAAGAGTTGCACATCAATGCCTCGATCGACGCCTGATATGGTGAATATCCATTTGACTAAATTAGATGATTAATTAATCATATCTCGCCTTATTTATGTTGGAGCTAATATTTTGTAATCTGAACAAGAGACATGGAAGATACTAGAGAGATAAAAATGGAAAGACTATCGTGAATAAAGATTGTAGCAAAGAATCAATTCTGAATTTATCAAGTACCAAATATAGAAGTTGGGGAAGAATTGATTACACCTTCCCTTGTCATCTAACTCCCACGCTAACGTTGAAGAAAACTCAACGGTTTTATTACTTCATCAACTATAAATAAAAGAAGAAGAAAGAAGAAAGGGAAATAGTTGAATTACGCCTTATCATACGAAGCCACACAAGAATCCTTATGTCAATCTTGTAACTATCTCAGTGAATTGTAATAGTAACTAAGCCTTGAGCTTGGTGAATCATGATTGTAACTAGGCTTTGAGCTTAGTGAGTCGTGATGGAGCATGACATGGTGGGAAAGACTTGCTAAATTGAGAAGGATGAAGACCTTGAACTCGGAAACCTTCAATGGAGCTTGAACACAAGATATGAACTTGGTAATGAAGGTTTCCACCACCAAGAGTTACAACCCCACCAAGATTAGATAAAGACTAGCAACACTAATCCATAAAGGAATTGACTTGTTAACACCACCACAAAGATTTGGGATTAAAGTAAGAACAAGATTTGAGAGGAGAGAATTTTGGGAGAAGCCCTAGCTTTTATTAATGGCCAACAAGTTGAATAACTCTTCCTGCCTAATCTAAATGAATATAAACATTGGAGTGGAAGAGAAAGGTGCAAATGTTACAATTTTTCCATCCAAAACACGGAATAGAAAAAAGAAAGAAAGAAACGCGAGAAAAAATAATCGTTGAAGTCGGACGACAGAAGGAGGCGCGACCAACGCCTCTGTTAACGCGTCTTGCGCCTCTCTCAAAGAAGACAAGGCCTCACAAAAACACCAGGCGCAACCTGCTCCTGAAAGACGCTGCCTTCGCCAGCCTTGCGTGGCCAGTGTCTCCCAAGGCGTGGCCAGCGTCTCTTTCTGGCCTTTGGGACGACGCAAAAAAAAAAGGAGAAAGGGATAGTGTGGCATGCCCCTGGGAGGCGCGACCAGCGCCAATCCTGGCGCGACCAGCGTCTTCCAAGGCGCAGCCAGCACCTTACCCAATCGCCATTTCCTCCCTTCCTTGGCTTGTTTCTCCAATCTAGTCCACTTCCGACCCCCCAATGCCAAAATAACCATACTTCCTTGGGACGACCTGACATGATGTTAGGGTCCAAAAGGCCCTTGGAGTTGGTGACATGTCTTGAGTCTCTAGAGGGGCACGGAACCCATCTAAAGGATGGTCGAGACAATCTTGCAAGGCCCGGAATCAAGGGGAAATTGAACCTCCATGTTCGGGCGAGTGTTGCAACCCTCTTGGCGTGGGCAACGAGTAAAGGGTAAGGTACCCGGGCCTCTTCATCCTCCCCTTCTTGAGAAGGATTTTCCCTCAAATCCTCATTGGGCTCATCATCCTCGATGTAAGGAGAGAGATCACCAATGTTGAAGGTGGATGAGACTCCCATGTCGCTAGAAAGGTTGAGCTTGTAGGCGTTGTCGTTCACTTTCTCCAAAATATTGAAGGGACCTTCACTCTGTGGCATAAGCTTGTTCTTTCTCCTCGATGGAAACCGTTCCTTGCTTAAATATAGCCAAAGCAAGTCTTCGGACTTGAAGATGATGCCCCGACAATGCTTGTTGGCTCTTGCCTTGTAGAGTTCATTGGTCCTTTTAATTTTGGTCTGAATTTTTCAATGAAGTCTTTGAACCTCCTTAGCCTTCTCGCTAGCCTCAAAACTGACTCTCAACTCCAAGGACAGTGGAAGGAGTTCAAGAGGAGTGAGTGGATTCACACAATAACAAGTCTCAAAAGGCGAGTGGCTGGTGGCAAAGGAGGGAGCTCTATTATATGCGAACTCAACGTGGCATAGCTTGGTGTCCCATGGGCCAAGCCTAGCTCCTGAATTCACTCTCATAGTTCCTCTTAAGTCAAACATGTCACTTTTTTCGATGGTCCATTTATTGACTAAAATTGTACCACTAAATGCTCATTCTCCAAGCTATAAAACCATACAAGCCCGAGCCTTGACCCTACAGGCCACGAGCCGGGTCAACAGACCGACAACTATATAAGATGGATTTATTTTTTATTAAAAGAGCCTAAAAATTCACTCATTTTATTTATGTATTTAGTCGGGTCATCGGGACGGGCCGGGTCAGGTCACAAAAAACTAAAACTTAAATGAAGATGTTTTTAAAGAAATTTGTATTTAGTCGGGTCGTCGGGCCAAGCTGGGTCACCGACCCTTGGCTCAAGCCCGACCCGACCATACTTCGGGGCCCCGACATTTTCAGGTCGGGCTGGGTCACCTTCTAAAATTGTGACCTTGACCCACATTTTTTTGGGACGGGTCGGGTCGAGCGGGTCCCCGATCCGTTGAACAGGTCTAATATATATACATACATATATATATGCAGGGATTATTGGACAAGGTCACGACATTATTGGACAAGGTCACGACAAAGTACTTTCGATCCCTACAATGCTCTAGTGAGAGAAAGATTCTCCCAACCCAAATGAAAGATAAAGCGAAAAATTAAACCTAGAAACTCTTATGGCCTCTAATCACTCTCTCTCCTCATCCTTTCAGATCTAATATGCTTCCCCCTTCTCAAAAGCAGATCCTCCTTTTCTTCTAGCGTTGCTGGAAGGAATAGATTCAGAGTTGGGATTTGGCGTTTCTGCCTTGTCCTGCTCTAGTTGAATGGCGCGAATTCTAAGGTTTGCCCACCCTTTGGTGGCGACGTTGGTAATTCGGGAAAAATCTTTGATTCTGGGTTTGAGAGAACTAGGTTTAGCTTTTATTTTCAGCTATCTTTGATTCTGGGTTTGAGAGAACTAGGTTTAGCTTCTATTTTCAGCTATCTACTATGTCTAAGGTCTTTTGCAACCATCTGTTAAGGGGATTATGCAAGAAAGACCCGAGGTTTGCCGTAAAGCAAAAGTAGATCTGGATGGGGTTTTTACCAAGATCAGAGTTTGCGAAAAGGTTAATCTGGGAGAGGCTTTTGAAAATGATTGATCGAGCAAGCTTGACCCAAATATTGGCCAAATCGATGCAGAGAGTATCTTGTTCCTGAATGCAGAGAGTATTGTATTCTTGGATGTTCGGTCACTATTAATCCCATGTGCTTTTGACCCTATTCTGCTTTTACACATTGTTCTTTGGGTTATGTGTTTGGTTTGTCTGAGTTGGCCCAAAATTGTCTGTACTCCACAGAGCTTGAGGCTATACATTTGCTTTGTGTACGATGTTAGTAAACTTTTGTCTCTCTATGTGTGCAAAGGTATTGATGTGTTCTTGTCACCTTTGCTAGCTGAGGTCCATAACTATTTTGTGGGCTATAAACATAGATGCCTGATGGTTTGGTTCTCCAACCCCATCCTTGTTTGCTCTTTGATCCTCTCTAATATTCAGTCTATGTCAAACCCCTCTCTTAATAACCGAGTATATTACATTTACCCTACCTGACATTTGTGGTAATAATTTTTGCACACCCGACATTTGTGAAATAATTTTGCACATTACCTGACATTGAGTGAAAGTAATTTTTAGTGGCAAAATCCGGTTACTTCTCATCGGAAATGAGAAAATACAATAATGCCCCTTGTGGGACCCGGGAAAATCCCCATTATCCCTCGCGGTAAACGGCGAATCGAAAGGGGTGTCTTTTCTTGGAAGGGATTTAAATACATTTTATTATGATGTTCAAATGAATCAAAATAATAAAAATAAAAAGAGTCGCCAATTAATTTTTAATGAGAATTAATAAACTCAAATTTAAACTCCATAAACCACGAACCATGAGATTCGGATCCGGGGGTAAGGTTACGAATTCGAAAGTAAAAACCCTCGAATTCGCCCGTTCGAAGAACGGACTCTACTAAATCAGTTAATTTAAAGAAAAGAGTAGAAGAGGAGAATCAATTAGATTAATCAATATTATTTAGCGCACACAAATGAAATGATTAAATGTAAAAATAAAATAAATGCGAATAGAAGAATGAAATAAAAGAACAAAAGTATAAACATTTACAAGTTAACATTTAGTCAATTTGATTAGAGCATCAATATTATTATTTAAGTTGGATTTACATCATAATAAAGTGAGAATAAAATAAGAAAAAAATAATACTAACCTCAAGTTAATGCCAAGATTATGAATGCAAGATGATGATGATGAGAAGAAGAAGAAGGAGGAGGGAGGAGAAGAAAGATAAAATCACCTAGTGTCAATACTCCTAGGATGATTTTGAGGTGTGGAAAAAGAGTGGAAATGAGAGTGTATTTATAGTGGTGAAGGGGAGTTTATTTATGGTGGTGAATGAAAGGATATTGGGAGGATAAAATCAAATAAAGGTTGATTTTATTTGATTTGGAAAAGGGAGGAAGAATGAAATAAGATAAAGAGGGATTTGATTGGGTTTGATTTGATTTTGGGGGATTTTAACATGTGGAAAATGTGTGCATTTCAAAAATCTTGGCATTTAATCCTAAATTAAAACTAAAGATAAAAAAATGATTAAAATCAATTACATAATTACAAAGCTGAATTGAGTGACAAAATTCAACGTCTACAGTTAGCCCCCACTTTGATCGAGTTCGAGTAGGACGCTGATCAAAGTATTCTTGATGTTTTTTGGTCTTTCCCGATGTCAATATTGATCTTCCAGTCTTTCCTGGTGTCGTTGAAATGTAGTTCAGTCTTTCCCAATGTCATTCAAGTGTAGTTCAGTCTCTCCCGATGTCGTTCAAATGTAGTTCAGTCTCTCCCGATGTCGTTGAAATGTAGTTCAGTCTTTCCCGATGTCGTTCAAATGTAGTTCAGTCTTTCCCGATGTCGTTGAAATATAGTTCAGTCTTTCCCGATATCGTTCAAATGTAGTTCAGTCTTTCCCGATGTCGTTCAAATGTAGTTCAGTCTTTCCCGATGTCGTTGAAATGTAGTTCAGTCTTTCCTGACATCGTTGAAATGTAGTTCAGTCTTTCCCGATGTCGTTGAAATGTAGTTCAGTCTTTCCCGATGTCGTTGAAATGTAGTTCAGTCTTTCCCGATGTCGTTGAAATGTAGTTCAGTCTTTCCCGATGTCGTTGAAATGTAGTTCAGTCTTTCCTGACGTCGTTTAAATGTAGTTCAGTCTTTCCCGATGTCGTTGAAATGTAGCTCAGTCTTTCCCGATGTCGTTGAAATGTAGCTCAGTCTTTCCCGATGTCGTTGTAGTTCAGTCTTTCCTGAGGTCGTTGAAATGTAGTTCAGTCTTTCCTGATGTCGTTGTAGTTCAGTCTTTCCCGATGTCGTTGAAATGTAGTTCAGTCTTTCCCGATATCGTTGAAATGTAGCTTAGTCTTTCCCGATGTCGTTGTAGTTCAGTCTTTCCCGATGTCGTTGAAATGTAGTTCGTCGAAGATGATGCAGCCGTGAAATTCGAATTAAAATTATTTTCTGAGTCATACAAAAATTATATTTCCATATTTTCTTTTGAAAATAATATCTCTCCTTTTTTATTATTGGAGTATTAAAACAAAAGTTTTAAATTCTCCTCATAATAATTTTCCAGTCAATCTGGCTATACCGGTCAAATATTCATTTAATTGAATTTAAGGATGAGTAGGTGGGAGGTTGAGGAGTTAAAGGAGTGGTTTTTAAAAAGGGGTGGTGTCTTCATTTTATCCACACACCCAAACATCTTATCCTCACTCCCACTCTCTCTACACTCACTTTCTCTCTCTAAAGCCTCGAGCAGCCAGCCCCCGAGTAGAGCACACCGCCAGGTGTGGCGGTTCCCTAAGCTTCCTTGCTGCCCGTCGATCACCAATGGGAACCGAAGAAGGAGACCTCATACCGCCAGGTATTGCAGTCGGGTGGGTCGGTTTTTGCCGGTGACGATTCCTCGATTTTTGTGCCAGAGACATTGTTGGCCGGCGCTCCATACCGTCGACTGTGGCATTTTTTTCGGTTTTCTGCGCCGATACGTCATCGTCAGGCCTCGCCGGAGCTCCGACCGCAAGTGATACCGCCAGGTATGCCCGGGTTTCTGCCAATTTTGTTCACTTCTTTTTTTGAAAATGACACTGAAATTAGTTCGGGTTTTGAACCTGGAAACGGTTGAGTCTGTTCGGTGTTACTCAAAGTTCCGGATTTCGGTTTTTTCGGGACCAGATCTGAAAAGTGGTCGAGTATGCCCAACGGTACCGCCAGGTATGTTCTGTTCCCGGACTTTGAATTTGATATCTTGCATGCTTTTCACTCTCGGTGGCTTGCCGGATTCATTGAACCGACCCATACCGCTGTATGGTCTCGTTCGGTTCGAGCTTGACCCATTCTAGTTTTCGGTCATCTTTCGACAATCCGGTTTGGTCTCGTTCGCTCCATACCGCCGTATAGTCTCGGTTTGGGTTTTTGGTTCGAGGACTTCGCTTTATCCCGGATTTTGAACCTTCCTTTGTGTTTCGCACTTATACGATGACACAACCCTTGAAACCTCAAGGTATCCAAATGAGCATGTGTGGCTTAGAGATCGGAAGTCGGTAAGCCTTTCAAACTCATATTTTTTGTATGGTCTTGGTATCCCGTGCATGCTTTATACCAACCTTGTCATGTATTGAGGCCCAAAACTTTTTCGCTTTTTTTGCCGCCAAATTTTTAGAGTTTAACGTTGGGATTAACTAGTAATCCCAAGATTTTTCTCATAAAAATCTGATGTCATGCCTCCAGGCATGCAGCTCCGTCCAGTTTTCCATACTTTTCTGTACTGTTTTTTTTTCAAATCCTTGTACAGTCAGGGTGTCATGCCTCCAGGCATGCAGCTCTGTCCCGTCAGTGTCAGTCAGTTGGTCCTTGCTCGTTGTTCAGAACCCTAGGCAGGCTACCATGCCTGTAGGTATGGTGCTCTGTCCGGAGTTTTTTTGCATGGTCTGGACAGATTTAAGTCTGGGCAGGTGGGCATGCCTCCAGGTATGGTGCTCTGTCCGGAGTTTTTCTGCATGGTCTGGATAGATTTAAGTCTGGGCAGGTTGGCATGCCTCCAGGTATGGTGCTCTGTCCGGAGTTTTTCTGTATGGTCTGGACAGATTTAAGTCTGGGCAGGTTGGCATGCCTCCAGGTATGGTGCTATGTGTGATGAATTCTGTCCAGTTTTCTTTGTTTTTGCGCTGCCTCATCAGATTTGGGGTCTAGTCAGGTTGTCATGCCTCTAGGCACGCAACTCTGTCCAGCCCAGGATCGGTCAGCCGAATTTCACTTGTTGCGCGGAACCCTAGATAGGATGCCAAGCCTGCAGGCATGGCGCTCTGTCCGATGTTTTTTTTTCTTCGCATTGCCCAACCTTGAGTCTCCTCATCCGAGCATACCGCCAGGTATTGCTTTGTGAAATCTTGCATCTTGTCTTCGCATCGGGTCCATTTTTTTCTTGGTGGTGTTGTATGTGGAACCCAGGTCCGGACTGTACTTGGTGATATGGTGTCCGCTTGCAAGACCTAGACCCGGCTTGTTCTTGGCAATATGAGTCGAGTTTGTCCGTATGCTCGGGTCTTCACAATTAATTCAGAAATGAATTATTTCCAAACTAATTCTCGTGAACATTGTGAATTGAATTTTTAGAGTTTAACTCAGAAAATGAATTATTTTCCAAGTTATTTCTCATAAAAATTTGCGATCCGTTTTAGAGTTTAACCCGAAAATGAGCTAATTCTCATAAAAATTTGTGATCGGTGTTAGAATTTCCGAAAAATGAGGTAATTCTCATAAAAATTTGTGATCAGAATTTTCAGAGTTTAACTCGGAAGATGAGTTAATTCTCGTAAAACTCGAATTATCTCTTCATCGGCACCGTCCTTTGAGTTTCTGGCAATACGCCCGAAGGCGATTAAGATTCCAAGTGAGCTTGCTTGATTTCTAGCCCTCATAGTTGCATTTCTTTTGAGGTTCGGGCAGGAGATAGAAGAATGCAAATGCGGTCTCATGCATGTTATGCTACATGAATTATGTGTGAAAAAGTACAGGATTCTTTTATGTACAATACACAACTCTATTATGCATTCTATACTATAAGACTCTTTATGCATGATTTTATGCAGTTCTAATTCTAATGCATGATGTGACTCTTTTTTATTTTTCTGTACTTTTTTTTTAATTTATGCAATGCATGTGACTTTTTTTTTATTTGACTCGAGAAGAAAAAAAAGAAAAAAATAATAAATAAAAACTAACATGACTCAAAATGAAAATGAAAAACGAATTCATGCGACTCAAAATGCAAACTAATGTGACTTAAAATGAAAAATTCACATGACGTAAAACCAAAAACTAAAAAATGCACATTGATTTGCTGCATGTATGCGATATGAACAACCCCCACTTTCCCGAGGAAAGAAAAAAAAAAGGAAAAGTAAATTTAAAAAAACTCTAAATGTCAAGAGTAATTTCGAGGTGAGTTTCAGGACAAGACAAAAATAGTGAAAATGATGAGTTCTTCTTCTCGAATTGCCTCGCAAGTTGCCATGATGCTGATACTGAGTGATGAGCGAGCCCCCAGTTGGAATGCTGCAAAAGACGATATTAATGGAAGACTCGGTCTGCTTAAGCTGCATGATGGGATAGTCAGGATGCTCGACCTTGATGTCATGGTTAGGAACCCCAAGCACTAAGAAGGATCAAGCGACAAGTCGTCTTGATTTCTCTTGCCTTTTCTCTATTCTTCTTGGTTCTTTTGTTTAGGTGGGAACATGTAAGCACCAAGCCCCCAGTATCAGTGAACAAATAAATATCTTCAGGCAAGCCAGAATGACGGACCTAGGTGGGTGTTGTATTCAAGTAACCTTATATTGATGCAATTGGCTTCTTGTTCTGCTAAAGGAGTTATCCCTCACTCAGGTATTCTGGAAGCGAGGATTAACTGACGAATCTCATACATACACTAATGACCAAATCAAAAGAGCTCGGAGGATGGATTATGGAAAAGGTAGGAATGGTGGTATAGAAAGTATGTTTGTGAGTGGTTAGGCCCCAATGGTGGGCCAAACGAGGCTATGGATGGCTAGGCGAGAGTAGTGATAAGATGTACAGAGGTTCGAACTGATGGAGGTGAACGAGATGGTCTATAGACGGAGCACCATGTCTCGTGGGTTAATCTCATAAGGAAAGAGATTGTCAAATGGCTTTGGTTTGATGGATTTAGGTATGAAGGGTGATCCAAGTCTGATGGGAAAAATGTGGGTGTGTTTAGTGAAAGAAATCTGACAGCTTTTCATTATCCTTACATACCAAGGTTTCCTCTCCATTTGCCTAGCTCGCCTGGTGAGGTTTTCGAGCTAACCACTCTTTATTCTATCTCTCAAAGACCCAGTGATTTGATGATGGATTTCCTCTAAGTGAGTTGTAGCGGCCGGGCCTCAAAGAGGTTTTCCTACGTATCTAGTGTGGAATCAGGCCATTCGTAGTTCAACAGGTGCAACTTTAAACGATTGATGTCTGAAGAATGACTTAAAGATGGGTCGTAAGTTTAATGGGAAGGATAGGTGTGAAGGTTGGACATGAAGGTTTTGGGATGTGTACGAGTGACCAATGTAAACTGACAATTGCCTCTTATTCTTGCTTTCTTTTTTTCTTTTTTTCTTTTTTTTTTCTTTTTTTTGAACTTGAAAACCTCAATCTATATTTCTCTTATCCATGATATTTGTCACCCGCAACACATTAATTGGCTTAAATGGATTCAGGGATGAGGTCATAAAATGAATGACCGGGTTCGTGGTGGTGGTTAAGAAGATGGTGTGAGAAGGTAATAATGTAGGTAAAGCGGTTAGGTGAGAATGAAGGTGGTGATGATGTAGGTGGTAGAGGGTGGAAACCTTCTATCATAGGCACGTCCTTTTAAGCTGCATAATTTATTTGATAGTGAGATTCACTTTTAGAGACTATTGGTTGTTTTGAATTCTCTCCTTTTGCCTAACTTGTTGGATGAGTGTTCAGGTTAGCTTCTCTCTTCTTAATTTTCACTCTTTTGCCTCTCCTTTGCCCAACTTGTTAGATGAGTGTTCAAGTTGGACTCGCTCCTTTTTATTTATCTCTCCTTTTGCCTAACTTCTCTTTGGCGATGAAGTTAGCCTCTCTTCTCTCTATTAACCTTGGACTCGGGGTAGGGCACAAAATGTGATGGAGATGTAAGATGGATTGGAAAATATGAGAAGATGGATGTGTCAGACTTAGATGGTCATATGGGTGAATGAGCTCTTCAATTTAAATTAGGAATGCAAGCACAAGAATCTTTCCTTAGTAGTTTAGAAGCAAATGAAGAGCCAGGGAATACAAGAGTCATAAACATGAAAGGTTCCATCTTTATTGAATGCAGCTAAGATGAAGACATTAAAAAAAAACTACTTGGGATATATCCCAACTGACTCTGAAAAAGAAGATAATTGCCATGAAAAGAAAAGACGTGACATAAGGGAATCTCCCAATTGATCCCTGCAGCTTAAGACCCTGTTTGACTTTGTAGTAGGCCACGTTCTCTACTCTGCGATTGGCAGTGATAGCTCCCCGAATTGGAGCATTTCTTCTATCTTGTCCTTGAGAATATTGCATTTCTCGGTGTCATGACCTCGCATTCTATGATATTTGCAAAACTTGCTAGCATCCCAAGTTTTGCTTTTGACTTCAGGTTCAGCTCGAATAGGGGGAAGCTTGATCTTTCTTTCCTTGAGGAGACAGTCGAGAGCCTCCACATAGGTAGTGGAGATCGGAGTGAAAGACATGGGTTGTCGCGATTCAGCATTTCTAGCAAAGGAATTAGGAGCCCTTTGACGGATGTCAATGTCATACAACCCCGTCGATGATGATCCTCCTCCTACATTTTCTTTGATGCAATGCTCAATATTGGTCATCCTTCTATCGTTTTGTAGAGTCCAAAGAATCATGTCCATTTTTCGGTCCAGACCTTCCATGCGTGATTGCATTTGAATTATTGTGGTAAAGAGTTTGTCCATAAAAGAACTTTCTCGTTCACCACATCTTCTTTTTTGATATCCTCCTGTAGCTAAGGGCGGAATTTGGTCTTTATTCTCAGTTAAAAGTGATCGGGAGACATTTGGAGCTGTTTTAAACTTCTCCATTGGTGAGTTGGACTTATGTAATTGATCAACTCTAGGAATAGAAGTGAGTCCCGTGTCCATATAGTGATTTGCAGACATAGGGATCTCTCTCTATTTCACGCATGCTTGACATTTCACTATGACGAGTGTTGCTTCTATCTTTATCAAGAAAATTCAGCTCATCATTCATCCTTGCTAACGTATCGATGATTTCATCTATTCTCCTATCGTTGCCTTGCATTTGCTGTGAAATTTCAGTCAAATGTTGGGAGATGAAGAGATTGAGTTCATTGTTGCTAGGTATTCCGTTGGAGGCCATTGGAGACAGTGGTGCAAAGAAGGCAACTTGTTTACTCCGAGTTCAAGGTTGGTTACCGGATCCTTATTCTGCCTGTATGGAAACCATAAACCTCAAAATTAACCCCGACATTGACCTACCCAAAGACCTAGTGATTTATATGAGACAACCTAATGCAAACGATGCCTACATGATGAATGATTTTTATTTTTATTTTTTTTGGTATGGACTCACCCAACATTGGGCTTGCATGTTGACCTCTAGCGTAGGATGAGACTATGTACGGGGAAGATCCATCGGGCCATCATAAGATCGAGTCTACATTAAAGTCTTAATGAACTCAAATTCAAATAACGACCGGATACACACTTTATGGGCCCAACTACCTCCAAGGGTTGGACAAAATCAAGCTAAGATCTCGGGCTTAATCAAACCTCTTTGATTTGGGCCCAAGAGAGACCTCTGGGTCTTTTTTAACTTTTGCATGACTATTGCCCAAACTAAAGCGGCATTTGGGGGAAAAACAATGAGACCGACTCTTAAAAAAAACATATAGCACATAATTTACACATATCACAATAAGAATGCACATAGCATACAAAATGGGTAATGCACCTAACCAAGGTTCTATATTCATTGGTTTATGGTCGGGAACCTAAAACTATCATACTCATGTCTCTCACTCGTCACAAATTTTATGGAGTTCATAGTAGTGTGACTTGTGTGTTTCTCGCAAAATTAACGAGAAAATGTAAATTCATAATCCTGATAATTTTGGAGTGCTTCATGAGTGGGAAAGCAATTCGCGACATTCTCGAAATGTGGGGTTCATTCCTTGAATTCGAAAATATACTTTACCCAAAAGGAAAATTGGGTTAACCTAGAAGGTACATTTGGGTTCATCCCGATTTATTAAAAACCGAGATGGAGGTCCGCATGCACGATGCCTAACTAAATAATAAAAATTACAAAAATTAATTTCTCCTTTTCTACTCAAAAATTTTAAAAACCGTTTTTTCAAGTTTTACCCTCTTAAAGTAAGTCCCCAGTGGAGTCGCCATTTGTGGGACCCGGGAAAATCCCCATTATCCCTCGCGGTAAACGGCGAATCGAAAGGGGTGTCTTTTCTTGGAAGAGATTTAAATACATTTTATTATGATGTTCAAATGAATCAAAATAATAAAAAGAGTCGCCAATTAATTTTTAATGAGAATTAATAAACTCAAATTTAAACTCCATAAACCACGAACCATGAGATTCGGATCCGGGGGTAAGGTTACGAATTCGAAAGTAAAACTCGACCGCCTGCTCAAGAACGGACTCTACTAAATCAGTTAATTTAAAGAAAAGAGTAGAAGAGGAGAATTAATTAGATTAATCAATATTATTTAGCGCACGCAAATGAAATGATTAAATGTAAAAATAAAATAAATGCGAATAGAAGAATGAAATAAAAGAATTAAAGTATAAACATTTTAATGCAAAGATTATGAATGCCAGATGATGATGAGAAGAAGAAGAAGAAGGAGGGAGGAGAAGAAAGATAAAATCACCTAGTGTCAATACTCCTAGGATGATTTTGAGGTGTGGAAAAAGAGTGGAAATGAGGGTGTATTTATAGTGGTGGAGGGGAGTTTATTTATGGTGGTGAATGAAAGGATATTGGGAGGATAAAATCAAATAAAGGTTGATTTTATTTGATTTGGAAAAGGGAGGAAGAATGAAATAAGATAAAGAGGGATTTGATTGGGTTTGATTTGATTTTGGGGGATTTTAACATGTGGAAAATGTGTGCATTTCAAAAATCTTGGCATTTAATCCTAAATTAAAAATAAAGATAAAAAAATGATTAAAATCAATTACATAATTACAAAGCTGAATTGAGTGACAAAATTCAGCGTCTACACCCCTATATGACTATGTGAATATACCATGTTGCCCATAATATTGAGAAGAAAATGACTTAAATGACTCTTTCATTATTTTATATAGAAAAAGGTGTTGAAACTCCAAATAGAAAATGCCAACGGTTGATTCTTCTCACACTCCTCTTCTTCAACACTCCTTGTTAATGTCATATGACTTAATATTAATGGTAAAAATGTCAATTCATATTTAATTGAAAGTCATATGAATTAATATCGAGGATAAAAATACTCAATTCATATTTATTTTTTAATGTTACGCCGGAAAATCCGACAAAAATCAATTATAAAATATCATAGGAGGTTTAAATTTATGAACACTTAATGTCAGGTAAGATAAAATTATTTCACAAATGTCGGGTGTGCAAAAACTAATACCACAAATATCAGATAGGGTAAATGTAATTGATAACCTTTCACCTGAAAATGGAACCTGAGATGAAAACTTACTCAACCACCCTGAACTTGCCCTTCCTAAGCTTCCTTTCCAGGGGCAGACTAAGTATAATTTGGATGGTAGTGGGACTAGAAATTAGTTTTCACCCCATCAACCAACAGAGAGTACTTATGCTAACAAACTAAAATACCATCTAGGAAGTGAAAGCAGTCATCAAACTTCCTTTCTAGGGGGAGAATTTGGAGTTCCATCTGTGGAATCTCCTCCTCATCAAGGGCAGGTTGACCTAGATGTCTCCCCCAGCTTAGACCCTAATCCTGAGTTGGAACCAAATCCTAACTCCCCATCTATCACTGAGAGTATGGAGGAGTTGAGAAACTTTCGTTTGCTAAGTAAGTTATGGGGTAAATCTACTAAAATGACCATCATTATTTCAAAAGTAGGAAGGATTGGGTATTCCTTAAAGGAAATGTTGATTTCATAGATATTGGGAATCACTGGATCTTTCTTAGGTTTGCGAATGTCAATGACCGTCGTCGTGTTTATGATGGAAGCAGGGGCGAAGTTAAGGTGAGTTAACGTGGGGTCAAGCAACTCCGCTTTTTGAAAAAAAGAAAATATATATTGATGTTTTTGTACTAAAGTAAATTTATATAATATTTGTTATAATTCATAAAAAAGTAATGAAATTTCAATTGTTTGAGCAATTATTTTAATATTTTTATTATCTAAAACTTTATTATGTTAACTTAAATTTAATTTTGTGAAGTGTTAAATATTACTAACGATAGTTTTACTTCTAAAAAATACGATTTTTGTTTATATATCTATTTTTATTTGTCAAATTTACAAGCATTCTTGAGTCTTTAATCAACTTAAATTAATTTGATTGTTTGTATCAATATCTAATCGACTTTTGTTGCATTTGTTAGTTATTACTTGTGTTTGTGTTGATTTGTTGTTATTGTTCTTAACTTTTGTCTCAATGAATAATATTTATGCTTATACATTTCAAATATTTGGAAAATTTGATTATATGCGAATGTGATGCCAATTACTTAAATTTTGGGTTAGTTAGGTGTAACTATTAAATCATCTCAAATAAGTTGATAGCAACTTTTATTTATTATTTAAGTTAAAATGCAAAAAATTGAAGAAAAAATTACATATATTATATATAACAATATATTTTATATACAATATATTTTATATTATATGATACTTATGATTTGTTTTTATTTAATTTTGAATATTTTATTTTTAAATTTTGCTAATTAGATATAGAGTTTCAATTACTCATCTTTAAATTTTGACCCCTCTAAATTTAGTTGTTGGATTCGCCTATGGATGGAAGGTCTTGGTTTGTGAATGGCTTCAACTTTATCCTTCATTGACCAATGGTTAAGGGTTCCAAGACTCTCATGGGAGTATTGGAACAATAGGGCCCTAAACCATCTGCTTCAACCTCTAGGTCGTATTCTGAAAGTGGATAAGATGACCCTTCAAAGGCAAAGGGGAAAATTCGCTAGAGTATGTGTCAATCTTGACATTACAACACCTCTGAGAGGTAGCCTTAGCCTGAAAAATGGAAGTTATGCCGTCATGATTCATTTTATCTATGAGGGACTCCATAAGGTGTCTGGTTTTTGCAAGTATGTTGCACATGCCTTAGAAGTTTGCCCTGTCACACCAACTGAAACAAAAATTGAGGTTGTTGTGGAGAGATTTGAACAACACACTATAACTCCTAGAGAAGGATTCCCTCCTTCAAATGTCACCCCATTAATCCTACTAGCTGAAAACTGGATCATTGTCACCCCTAGAAGGCGTACTAGGGGTAATATAACCTTGAGACCTCCTAGAACGACGGCCCCTACCTTTCACACCAAGCCTTTTCATCCTGACTTCAAAGTTTTTGGAAAAATCCACCTCCTGTGAGCCCTATTCAGAAGAAGACTATCCTCACTATGGATAACCTCTCAATCCTACCATGACCATCCATCCCTAGCTAAATGATGATGATATTATTCTTGATGGAGTGTTTGCTGAGAAAAATAGTGATGATGATGATGATTTTGTTGATTCCCTAATGACTCTGCAGGATGACGACTTTAAGGAAAGTTTCAAAGAAGTCATAGAACATCTTGATAACTTAATAAAGTGGCCATGAGTGGGGAAAGCTCTGAGAAAAGGAAGATAGTGTAGGAAGGAGACGAGTTCTCCTCTTCTAATGCCTAAGTATGTTTAAAGTCCTACTAATGATTTGTATTGAGGTTAAACCTCTGTTAGTGAAATTAATAATTAAGTCTAGAATATTTCCTTTATGCTTCTATGTTTTGCTGGGTTGTGCTAAGTTTAACGAGTTTAAGTTACCAAAGGGTTATGTATGTGATGTTGACCTGCTGTTATGTCCAAGTGCCTTATGCTACTTGGGATCAACGTTTATTTTGTATTCCAGCTAGGTTTGATGATTTCAGGGGTTAGTGGTGGCCCTACTTGTTTTTGGATGGAAAGTTTGTCCCTGTGCTGTTCCCCTCTGTTTGGAATATAAATGTTTGTTTGTGGCTGAATTTTATTTATGATGACAAAACCTCTTTATTTCTCTACCTCCCATTTTTTATGAGTGAAGAGGAGAGATAGGAGGAATATTTGCTCACTTCCTTAAATTGGCTTTTGGCTGGCGGGTGTTGAGCTTATGTTGGCCATTCAAGTACTTGAGGGCCTCATAATCGGAGTGGAGAACAAAATGATAGGGCCTCAAATAATGGGACCAATGGTCGAGAGCACATACAAGGGCATAGAACTCCTTGTCGTAAGTGGAGTAATTCTTTCTGGAGCCATTGAGCTTCTCGCTAAAGTAGGCAATGAGGCGTTGATTTTGCATGAGGACAACCCGAATACCCACTCAGCCAGCATTGCAATCAACTTCAAAAACTTGTGAGAAGTCTAGGAGGGAAAACATCAGAGCCTCACAAAGCTTGGCCTTAAGTTTCTCAAACGCACCTTGCGCCTCCTTAGTCCGTTCAAAGGTTCCCTTCTTTATGCATTCAGTGATGGGAGCCGTGAGGGTGCTAAACCCTTTGATGAACCGATGATAAAAAGAAGCTAGGTCGTGGAAGCTTCTCACATCCATAAGGGTAGAGGGGACGAGCCATGAACGAATAGCTTTCACCTTCGAGGGATCCATCGAGATTCCTCGGTCAAACACAATGCATGTAGCCAAGAAAGGTAACTTGAGGTGTACAAAACTTACACTTCTCAAGCTTATTGAACAACTTCTGTTGTCGAAAGACCTTCAATATGGAGTCCAAGTGCGAGAGTGATCGCCCTCACACTTAGAGTAGACGACAATGTTATCGAAGTACACAGCTATGAACTTGCCGATGTAGGCCCTCAAGACCTCATTCATTAGGTGCATGAAGGTGATAGGGGCGTTCGAGAGGCCAAAAGGCATAACGAGCCACTCATACAACCCCCCTTTGGTCTTTAAGGTTGTTTTCCACCCATCGCCTTCCATCATCTAGATTTGATGGTATCTGCTCCGGAGGTCGATTTTGGAGAATATGCGTGAGCCATGCAATCGTCAAGCATATCGTCGAGTCTCGGTATTGGATACCGGTACTTGATGGTGATGTTGTTGATAGCTCGACTATCGACACACATCAGATAGGTTCCATCCTTGTTGGGAACCAAAAGGGCGGGCACGGAACACGGACTCATGCTCTCCCAGACGAAGCCCCTAAAAATGAGCTCGTCAACTAGTCGTTGAAGTTCCTTGGTCTCTTGTAGGTTGCACCGATAGGCTGCCTTGTTGGGAAAAGGGGTCTTGGGTATGAGGTCAATTTGGTGCTCGATGCCTGCATGGGATGGAGGCCCGGTGGTAGATCCATTGGGAAGACGTCATTGAACTTGGCGACGAGGGGAGCCACGAGAGGGTGTAGGGGTATCTCTTTCTCACGTTTGTTTGCCTCTAAGAGGAGTAAGGCAACAACGACTTTCCCCTTGCTTATGGCTCTCTCTACCCATGTTTCACTTATGTGTTTAGGCTTTTCACTTCCCACCTCGGGTTTTGTTGGTAATATTTCATGTGGAGCCATGGACGAAGCCCCTTTGGGGCAAAAAGGGGCCATTGCCCCCCTAACCCAGAGAAAATTTGATAATGGGTAAATTTTGTGGCATATTATTGCATAACTTCTTATTGGTAGAATTGGTAATTATGTACCTTATTAACATTGAGATCCTAGGTTCAAATCTTGATTTTACAATATGTATAGTTATTATTTTTCAGAAACAAAATCAAAGGCTATCATATTTGTTGGATTCTCTTTTATTGTTGTTTCCATAATTTATTGTTGTTTCACATTATCATTATTATTTTATTTCTAACCATTTTCTATAATAAATATATGCACTTTATAATTTCATGATGTGTTTTTATAGTTCAAGCATAAATTATTTGGAATGATGATGTATTAAATTATTTATCATAATTTAACAACTCGTGAAGTTTAGGATTAGGGTTTAGCTTTTCTTAATTGTAAATTTAAAAATTGTGTAAATTATTTTACGTAATCTTGATTTTACAATATGTCGTGTATTTTAGCTTTTCTTAATTGTAAATTAAACGTTCGTAACTACACTTGCATCACATTAAAAAATCGTTACTACTGTACCATTTTTCTAATAATAATTGAATTTTTGTTAACTATATATGAACTTAAATTGTTATTACATCACAATTCTATTGTATTTATGAAAATTATTTTGCAATTTCCAAATTTTTCTAATTATTATAATTTATTATAAAATATTTCAATTTAATATTTTGCCCCCCTTAACATTAACTCTTGGCTTCGTCCCTGTGTGGAGCAAAAGGAAGTAGTTTGACCCTCTCGTTTCCATGGGCAAAGTGTAGATGTTTTTCAACCCATCGTGCAAAGTGCGCTTGTCGAATTACCAAGGACGCCCCAAAATGATACGACAAGCACTCATCATGACCACATCACAAACAATAGAATCATCGTAAGTAGGGCCAAAAGACAAATTAACAAGGACTTGCTTTGTTACCTTGATGTCGCCTTGATCGTTTAGCCACTTGAGGGAGTATGGCTTGGGGTGAGGCATCATTGGTAGGCCAAGCTTCTCGACCATGAGAGTTGAGGCGACATTAGTACAACTTCCCCCGTCGATGATGACATTGCACACTTTTCCTCCAACGAAGCACCGTGATTGGAAAATCATCTCTTGTTGAGCCTTGTCAAGAGGGAACTTATGAGCATGTAATACCCTCCTCAAGACAAGTGCATTGCCTTGCACGGGTTGCACGGGCTTGGCGCCATCATCATTGGACTCAACCTAATCCTCAACAACCGCTTCAGATTCATCTTGTGCTATTTGGAGCTCCTCATCAATTTCCTAGACCTCTTGAAGAGTCAAGGTTCTCCGGTTTTGACAATCCACTTGGAAGTGACCATACCCTTGGCACTTGAAGCATTTTCTACCCTCCATCGATCCTCCGGGAAAGCTCTGTAGGATAGGGCATGGCGATCCCCTTCCCCTTGCCAGTCCTAAGGGTAGGTGTGAATTTGGGAGCTTCACTTGGCTTTAAAGTGCTCGGGTAGGGAGGCCGGCTAGAAGGTGGAAAGAAGGGCCTATTCAAAGGCATGGTTGCGACCTTCTCCTTCCTACGCCTCTCAACCTTGAGAGCCAAACTACAAAGCTTGTCCAAGGAGTGGTAGGGTTAGATTTCAATTTTCTCGGGGATGGCAGGGTCCAATCTATTCAAGAACCTCATCATAGTTTGCTCTTCGGGCTCTTGTAGGTTGCTCTTGATGAGGAGTTGTTCAAACTCCTGAATGTAGTCATTCACACTTCTCTTCCCTTGCGTAAGGGCGAAGAGCTTCCTCATAATGTCTTGCTTGTAGGTGCTAGGCAAGAATCGACGATCCATCAATTGCTTAAGCCTCGCCCAAGAGGTGACTTTCGTTCTACCTTCCTTAGCTCATTGTACCTTAACATTCTCAAACCAAAGGGATGTGACCTTGGTGAGCTTCAAGCTAGAAATTTTGAAGGCCTTTTCATCGATATACTCCTTAGTGTCAAAGATCATCTCCATGATTTGAACTCACTCAAGATAATCGTTGGGGTCGGTGGAGCCATTGAATTCCAAAATTCCGATCTTAACATCATGGAATTCATCTCGTGGGGGTCTTTAACTCGTTTCTCTTCGACGAGGTCGTCGAAGGGAGCCTCTATCATTATCACTTGACCCAAAGGTGGGAGAAGGACAGATAGGGCTACGAGTGGGCCTCCTTCATCCGTCACGGAGTTGACTCTGGAGGTGTATGGCGATGTTGTTCACTTGATCCATGAGGGTTTCGAGAGTCCTCTCAATAGAGGAGACTTGGGTCTCCATAACCACATCTTGGGGACTTTGGCGACGTCTTGACTCCACTCGATTGGGATTATTAACTTCATCATCCATATCGAAAAGAGGGGAAAGGACAGAATGTGTCTCGGAAATTTTTGTGAAGTTTGTGGTTTTTTGTAGTTAGCTAGTGTTTGGGGCCTTGGGTTCTTTGTGGGTTTTCTTCCAACAACACCATTCAAACATAACTACATATTGGCCACCTCAACACTCCAACAAGAACTCCAAATTTCACCATACAACTTCAATAATCAACAAGAACAACAATTTCAACAAAAATATTTTTTCAACACACTTGGAGATTCACAGGGGATGGGGGTACCCAAATTTCACACAATTAACAACAAATTCAACAATGGGTATGAACCCTAACTTGGAATATGAAGAACAAAACTCAAGCCAAAACCCTAATATTTGCTCTGATACCAAATGGAGCATGATATGGTGGGAAAGACTTGCTTGATTTGAGAAGGATGAAGACCTTGAACCCGGAAATCTTCAATGGAGCTTGAACACAATATATGAACTTGGTAATGAAGATTTCCACCACCAAGAGCTACAACCCCACCAAGATTAAATAAAGACTAGCACCACTAATTCATAAAGGAATTGACTTGTTAACACCACCACAAAAATTTGAGGCTAAAGTAAGAACAAGATTTGAGAGGAGAGAATTTTGGAGAAACTCATAGCTTTTATTAATGGCGAACAAGTTGAATAACTCTTCCTCCCCAATGTCAATGAATATAAACATTAGAGTGGAAGAGAAAGGTGCAAATATTACAATTTTGCCATCCAAAATACGCGAATGGTAAAAAGAAAGAAAGAAAGAAACGCGAGAAAAAATAGTCGTTAGAGTCGGACGACAGAAGGAGGCGCGACCAGCGCCTCTGTTAACGCGTCTTGCGCCTCTCCCAGAGAAGACGAGGCCTCACAAAAACACTAGGCGCAGCCTGCACCTAGAAAGCGCTGCCTTCGCCAGCCTGGCGCAGCCAGTGTCTCTCAAGGCGTGGCTAGCTAGTGTCTTTTTCTGGCCTTTGGGACGACGTATAAAAGGAGAAAGGGATGGCATGTCCTGCACCTGGGAGGCGCGAGCAGCGCCAATCCTGACGCGACTAGCGTCTTTCAAGGCGCAACCAGCGCCTTACCCAGTCGCCATTTCCTCCCTTCCTCGGCTTGTTTCTCCAATCCGATCCACTTTTGACCCCCAATGCCAAAATAACCATACTTCCTTGGGGCGACCCGATATGATGTTAGGGTCCAAAAGGCCCTCCGGGTTGGTGACATGACTCGAGTCTCTAGAGGGGCTCGGGACCCATCCAAAGGATGGCCGAGACAATCTTGCAAAGCCCAGAATCAAGGGGAAATTGAACCTCCATGTTCCAGCGAGTTGTTGCAACCCTCTTGGCGTGGGCAATGAGTGAAGAGTAAGGTACTCGAGCCTCTGCACGTGATGATAGCTAAGTTGTGATCTTAGTAAGTGTACATGAATAGGGATTAATTTAGGGAGTTTGTATGTGTGTAGCCAAGTAGGGTAGTTTGGTGATAACCTTCTTATACTTAGTCAAGAGTTTTCCAGGGAGGTGTTAAGCTTATATTCATCAAAGAAGTCTTGGTTGGGAGTTGATTGTAATCTGTCCTTGAAGTGTCGGAATCAAGAACATTAGCTTAGTCAAGGAGATTGAAGAATCTCTCTCTGAAGTTGTAGTCACAGTCCAAATGCCTGATTGAGTCTCTACTCCTCCAATTAGTTAAGCTTTCAATTTATCTTGAATAAAACTTGAAATATTTATTTTATGTCGAATTGTTCTTTAAAGAGTTGCTACACAAATATATTTTTGTGAAATTGGTGTTACATTAACAGAAAAAATTCAATAGCTTCATTCATCCCCCTGCCCCACTCACTCAAGGGTTATTTCAATATATTTCCATGTTCTTATTTTTAAAATATTTCTAATTTCTTGTAAGGAACTCAATTTTCTTATACTAATTGATTTTAAATTTTTCATATTTATCAATATAAAATAGGTAATGTTTGATAATAAGATTTTTTACTCATACAATTCAAGTTAATTATTTTACATAAATCACATAAAATTTTTGGAGTGCTATAGGTATTTTTTTCAGAAAAAAAAAAACAGAAAGTAAAATCGTATGAGTAATATGAAAGTTTAAAATTTTGAAAAATGAATAAACAAAAAGAATATGATAATATGTGATGCTTTAAGGTAGCAAAAATATGTATTTACAAGTGACCAAATACTAATTAATCATTGTTACTTAAAAATAATACTAGTACTATAATATATATTACCAAACACCTAAAATTTTGGGGGAATCAATCATTTTGTCAAAATAACGAGGCCAAACACACCCTTATACTCTTATGGCTGACGGTTGAATCTCTTACCTAATTAGGAAACAATATATGAATGATACAATAAATCATAATTAGAAGAATGCCTGAAAAAATTCAGTAATTTTGAAGCACAAAGGCTATGCAGTCTAAAACTATAATACAAATCCTGACAATTGTGCATACCCAATTCAGTAGCAAATTATCAGAATCGCAATGGCTCCCTGCGTTAAAATAACAAGACAGGGAAACGAAAAAATTGAATTTCACTATGAACAACAACAGCCCATGTGTGGGGACAGAAATCAATTATGTACATCCCAAAACTAAAATGGAGTGATTGAAGCTATAGTGTTGGCTGAAACAGGAATATGTATGATGATGATGATGATTCTGCCCCATTGACAACATCTAACAACCACGGTGACAACATTAGGGAGTCACTGGAACAGCTTTTGAAGCATCCAGATGGTTCAGACGGCAAGTACCAAGAAGCTGCTCTGGGAGCTCTTCCTCCACATTTGCCTGTCAATCGTAATTTACAAAACCAATATCAACTTCAACTCACCAAATACCTCAATTTTCAGCACAAAAAAAAAAAAAAAGAAAATTGCTCGCACATATCCTATGTTTTGCGGAAACTATTTTTTGAAGACCATATTATTGGAAATCATAATTGGGTGAACAATCTTCTTAGGTATCTATTATTTGGGAACTAACTCGCCAAAATTTATAGGAATCTAACAAAAAATGTAAAATTACTAACCTGCCTTCTAGTTTTAACTGTTATATTTGGGATTTATTTTTGTTATTTATGGTTGGTTAACCTCTTCAATTTAACTCCCAAATTATCCCATCTCAATTATCTCTCGTCTAGGCGTTAACAAAGGTTACAAATTTTGGCGGCTACAAGCATTCAAAGCAGACGGGCACCATTTAACGATAGAGGCAGCTATCTATATATATACACACACACACATATATACATGTGTACACATAAAACCACATCCATTAGTCCCAACCTCCCATTCCCTTTCCCATTTAAAGTTGGTCCAGTACACAGGAGCTATATCTACAGCAGGCAGATTGGGATGCTTGTGAATGAGACAGAAAAATCTACAAATTACTTCACCCAGTCGATAGCATGGTGATATGTTTGAAGAAACCATATGATGAATGGGACAATTTAACTATTTTTTTTGCCAAGTCTAGTGACATTTTATTTTGAGATGTTTAGTCGAGCAGACTCTGAACATAGTGGTTTGCTAGGCTAGCTGCCTAGAAGTCTAAGACACATTAGTGTGGCCAGTGATGTATGCACACACTATGTATTCGTTAGAAATTTGTCCAAGAAAGATTGATAAATTAGTTATCAGAATGTTCAAATCTGTCCCACTTCCTATTCTAGAGATGGTCGGACTTTACAACAACTCACCCACAAAAAGTAACCAAAACCCTTGATCGACCACTATCATCTTCTCCCTTTTCCTTCTACTCCTTGCTTTTCTTCTCCTTCCCCTCACACTTTCATTTCCATCCTTGAGTCCTTTATTGAGATTTTTTTTTTACTTCCCTTTTATTTCCTATTTTCCCCATTGTGCTTCAGCTAATCAAGGGCCTTGCCATAATTTTAAAGCTATTTAACCTCATGTTTGACACATAATGCAATACAAGATAATGCCAAATGCATCGTCAATGATAGAGAGCCTTTTTTGAGTGCACAGGGATACAAGATTTCTAAACAATGATGCTGTTTCATCAGTTAATACATTTTTTGGCTGGACTTCGTAATGGATATATTGGTCAAATTCTAAATTTGGTCATACAAAGAAAAGATCACATGGGAAAGGTTTTGGAGTTGATACAACTAGTATTTTTGCCCACAAACGTAATATGGAATACAACTACAGCATTTGAGTAATTTTATTGAACTGTATTGAATCGTACTTTTAGTCTGATCACTGTAACAATGCAAGTATAATAATGTATTGGAAAATTGGATTCTAATAATTCCTACTTTTACGAATTGTATAATAATAATCCCTACTTTCATTTTGTGTCCTGGTGGTCCAAAAAAAATTGAAATTGTATTCTGGTAGGACGCCACCGAGTCAAGTGGTGGTGACTCGGTGGTTTGCTGACGTGTACCGGCGAGAGTGTGTTTAACTAAGAAATTATTATTTTAGTTGTATTCTAGTGGTCCCATTTAAATTGTTATTGTATTCTAGGAGTCCAATTGACATATTTATTCTATTTTGGTGGTCTCATTTGATAGTTGATTGTATTCTGGTGGTCCGAATTCTTGGTCAAACACACTCTTGTAGGTACACGTCAGCAAACCACTGAGTCACTACCATTTGACTCAACGACGTCCCACCAGAATACAATTTTAATTTTTTTTGGACCACCATAATACAAAATGAAAGTAGGGATTATTGCTATACAATTCGCAAAAGTAAGGATTATTAGAATCCAATTTTCCTAATGTATTTGTATAAATTAATTCCTGATAAACTTTAATGGGGTGGTTTTCATACTTTTTCCCATCCCGATTGGTAAGCATTTCAGGTGAAAATGAGCCTTGCGTCCAAGAAGTCCACACAAGTCCAATACCCTTTGAACTATTGCACACCTCAAGCTTTCTTAATTAAGATTCCGAACACCCCCCCCCCCTTCTTTTTTTCTTTTCTCTCCCCTTCCTCCTAATTCACCACCCACTCATCCCTCTCCCCTCCAACTTTCAAGTTTGTACATTTGCCACCATTACCATAAACGCAAGATACTCTTAGACCAACGCTCCATGTTGGGTTTTCTGATTACAACCTTCCATGTATCTCCTTTCACTTAACACTTCACATGAGGCAACCCTAAATCAACATACGCAATTAATCCCTATCCCTCTTCTGATGGTTCGCATGAAGTACAAAAACTAATTATCTAATAGTGAGTTGGGTTGTTAGGATGCTAAAGGATGATTGATAGGAAAAGGATAAATTAAAATCACTTCAAGCCAACGCCTACCACGTGGCCACAGTGGTAGTTTTGAGGGGGGGGGGGGGAAAAGATTACATTTATTAATGGATACTTTTAAAAAAAATTAAAAAAAAAAAAAGAAACTTAGATGGCAAGACTTCTCTTTTTCAGGAAGTATATTGATAGTTTATCTCAAAGCCCCAATAAGTGTTCTTCACCCAATAAAACACCAAGAGAAAACATGATCGATATGGGTCCAACAAATTTCAAAATGTCTGACTTGGGTAAGGCCAACTCTTGGATAAGGACAACCAAGGTCAGGTCAAAAGTGACCCATGGGTAGTCTAGTTTTCAGTCATTCATTCACAGTAGATAATAATTACACCTAATTTTCACCATATCAACACGATATGCTACAAGCCAGTATTAGAGCAAATAACAGTTTCTTGTTTCTTATTTCATTTTTTTTATGGTAGATTATTAATAAAAGATTAATCTGTAGTCTTTAGCAAAGAAAGCAAGAACCTATTTTCCCAACTACCATACCTGTATCAAGAATGCCAATTCAATAACCAAGTTGTTCAGGTAGCCAAGAACAAGACCAACCACTCCCCTTGCCACCGTTGATGAGCCAATATCAACACCAAGCTGAAATAGCCATAGCAAATAAATACTGTCAGGTTTTTCATCGCATCACAACTATGTAGAAACACATTACACATCTGGACGAACTGTGCGCTAAAGAAGGGACAGACACCCTTTTCCCCTTTCTTTCGAAACTTCTATTGCAAATTGGGACAGCAGGATAGAAGAGTTGTAAATAAGAGTAAAAGCACCAATCAGCCCACCGAGGAAAAAAAAAAAAACATTGTCAGCACTGCATTGTTTCTAGGTAGGATGATAGATATATGCCATATTTGGAAAGTACAATTAGGATGCAATGTACAAAATCTCTTTACACTAGGATGGTATATGCTACGCTACAGCTTTTCATAAAACTTTCCATGTAAAGATTCAGTTTGATCTTGTTTGGATCTGAAAAACAAATGGAATTGTGGTACTAAGAAAAATGAGTCACAATGACATCCATAGAATGAGAAAAGGATCTCTGAGGAACTGACAGATTCAACAAACTAATTGTTACCGTTCTTGTAAATCTGTACAAATCTATTGAATGGATCCCTAAAGACCATAAATAACCACTAAGTCATGAAATGTGCAAATGGGACAATACAACTACATCATACCTCTATATAATTCTTCCCACGGAAATAGTTAATTTCCAGTGCTTGACCGACCAGGCATGCTTTTTTCCCAACACTTTGTTTAACTATCCATGAGCCCTGAGTCAAGATACACAGACATTTAAATAGGCGCATCCAAAAAGTCTGAAAGAATAAGAGCCAAGACCAATAACATGAAATGGAGGTGTGATACTGTGATTCTTCCCAAGAGACATATATTCAGAGGAATGGCATCAGAGATACTAGCAACGTGAAATTCACTATCCAAACAAAAAGCATGCAAGGAAATACATGCACCGATATGAACCAGAATGCTACCCATCTTTTATAAGGAAATTTACAGTGTTTAAGCGGCAATTTAACTTGGTTGCTTATACACACGTTCAGGCTAAGGCCCAAAACAGCCAAACAGTTAACTCTACCCCCAATGCGGTACAAGCATGATGAAGAGACACTCGTGTACTAAAACCTTAACCCCCAATGGCCATGACAAGGCTCTTGCTGCAAAATAAAATTAAAAATTAAATAAATAAAACAAGAGGGGGGTCTGTGACCTTATTCTTGCAACCCACTTGGTGAGGGAGCAAGGTGGAGGGTTAGGGAGCAAGATGGAAAGGAGAACGTTACCATAGAATACAAGAGTTCTAGAGCTCATTCCATAACAATAGCACCATCAAATAAATTTAAAACACAGTCAGCTTAATGGTACTTAAGAACCTACTAAAAGTAACGAGAATGTATATACTGGTGAGCTTTTCTCATAAAATTCAATTCTGTGCATTATGGTGATGGAAAGCAGAAAAGGAAAACAGAAAATCAGCAGCCCTGTGCTAAGAATAGGTAGTCTCGAGCTTAGAATAATAGCAACCACGTGTGCAACAGATAATATCCATATTCAACACTCAATGTAAGGAGCTAAGGATTACAAAAGTTCATAAAACCCTTATATAAAGGCACAAACTTCCTCAGTACTTGGGCCTAAACTAACTAGGAAACTATCCGAACCTGAGCCCAATAGCCGAAAAAGTTCCACTGCAAAAACAAGGATTGAACCATGACTTTAACATCGTTCACCACTTACTACCCCATGGAATACAAGCAAAAGTTGTTACGTCAAAATCCGTTGGTTCCTCTATTTCCAAGTACAACATCAAACAACTAAGAAAAGAAACTTCCGAATTCCTGAAATACAACTCTTATTCAAACCTTCAAAAGGGGTTGAATTCTTATTTCTTAAGGTTACAAAAGACAAACTAAACGAAGAGGTTTAGCACCAGAAAGCACTTTAGTTTCATAGTAGGGTTGCAAGACTTACAATTAGCACACAAACACGCACACAAAAGGAAAGAAAAGCATCCCATTGCAGTAAGATGACTCATTCTCTCTGAGTCTCTGCTCCTCGTTACACTCTCAAGAGGTTACAATTTCAACATCAACAGGACAGACATTTTCATCAATGAGGTCATCTTCTTTAAGATTTTAAGATCCTACCATAACAGCATGATTGGAGCACCGAGAAGTTAGGTGACCTTTCTCATGACACGCATGATTTATGAGACTGTAACAAAAAAAAAATGAGATGACAGTGAGGCCAAGGAGTTATAAGGGAAGGAGCAAATTTTTTTTACCATTCACCAACGGTCACCCGAGAACATAACAATAGTTCTGAGTCCCATTATCTCACGTCAACATTTTTGGCCGGAAAATACAATCGAATTATTTCAATACCCGAATTACAAAGTTCATAGGACCTCGACGGACTAAAAAGATAATTTTTTTCTCGAGATGGCCTTTGTCTAGTCATTTTCACTTGCTGAGACAATCCTCTGTTTTAAGGGCTTATTTAGGACTCTTCCCTCATAAGATGAAGAGATAATCAACTACGAAAGCATTTTGCTAGAAGACAGTTTGAGAAATGCATAGTAGATCTGCTCACAAGATCTAAGCAAGTTCAAACAAAAATTCCCTGGTTGTTGCATCTGCATCTGTATTCTGTAACCAGTAAGAAAACGAAGGGGAATTGTCGAAACAGTCAAAAGAGGTCCAAAGATTCAGACAATGATTTTCACAATTTTGGCATAATATCTTCCACAAAAGATAATTTGGCTCAAATCCTTCTCTCCAGGTGAATTCCTTCTTTGTTCCCCTGTTTAAAGGTTTATGTGTTGGATGTTTTATGTTTATGGTCATTTAGTCCTGCCCTGAGATTGTGATTATAGGGTGTTTAATGTGTTTGTGTACTGTTTGTGTGCTTTATTGTTGGGTCATGCTCGGCGTTTGTTTTGTTGCTCCTCTTCTCATTTAAGGAGGCCGCCTAAGCCACTTCTAAAGTGCAATGTTCCCTCTTCTCTCTTCCGCTATTCTTTCCGGGGTTTTCTTATACCTGGCTCCCACGCTTTGAACCACCCTTCTCAGACCAATATCAATGACAATTTACTCAACAATACTCACTTCCCAATCTTGTCGTTCCCGAGCAAAAAGATGAGAATTTTGTGGATGGTGGTTGGCTCAAATTTGCAAAGTGAAGTGCGAGTGATCATTGAAACGCCGTTCTAGAGAGAGAGAGAGAGAGAGAGAGAAAGAGAGAGAGAGAGAGAGAGAAAGAGAGAGAGAGAGAGAGAGAGAGAGAGAGAGAGTTCAATATAGGCAGACTCGAGCATAGAACCTGACCTACACTGTGATGAAGATAGGGACAGGGATCTCATTCCTCCCCCCCCCCCCCCCAATCCTTATTAAATTGAAGCGCTTCTTGCTTTTTGCTTGCTAGGCAAATCATGGTTAAGTCTATTAAGTTGTCCGGTACCATTGCTAAAACAAACATGTTGTTTGGCTGGGTGTTGGGTCATACTGCAATCAACAATGTAACGTAATCAACTATGTAATGTAATGCAAAAGTGATTGCATTACTATGTTTGGTTACTTAAAATAGAAAATGTGTATGTAATCACCAATGTAATAAATTAATCAGTTTTACTTTTGCAAGTTTGTGTGTATATGTGAGTGTGAATGTGAATGTGTATGTGAGACGAGAAGAATGGGTGTGTTTAAGAGAGAGAGAGAAATGGTTGCGATTGTTAGAGAGATAAAGAGAGAAATGATGCACATGAGAAAGAGAAAAAAGAATGGATATGTTTGAGAGAGGGGGAGAGAGAAACGAGTGCAATTGTGAAATGGAGAGATAAGTGCGCATAAGAAATAAAAAAGAATTGGATAGAGATAGAGAAAGAAAAAAATTAAAATGGCTGCGAAAAAGATATGAAAATGGGTACGCAAGAGAGCGAGAGATTTAAATGGGTGCGAGAGAGAGAGAGAGAGAGAGAGAGAGAGAGAGAGAGAGATGTGTGTTCAAAAGAGACAAAGATAGCTTGTGAGGGAAAAAAAAAATTCATTGAATAATGAAGTAATATAGCAATAAGTTATATATGATGCCATGAAATGATATTTTCAACATTATAATCAAATAACATAGGTAAGTGTCATCACCATTACATTACTTGAGGTTCTTTTGTTTACAATGCAATTTTGATTACAATGCTCGAATGCAACCAACCATTGAAATGCAAATAGCAGTGCTATTATGATTACATTACATGGTTGATTACAACCAACCAAACAAGCAACAAGTTGGATTGTGAGTGTGTGAAGGCACAAATAGATTACATTCACATAGGCAATACCTAGACCATGTTTAGGTTTGCCAACACTAAGGATAGGTGCATGGTATATGAGTATAGACTTTCGTTTGCCAATGGTTTTAATCTTGTTCTATTGGTTAGATACCATTCTTTGATCCCTACGTATCCACTATCGATAATATCAACCAATGGATCAAAATCTCTGGACTTCATTGACAATTATGGAATCTCCTGTCTTTTAACCATTTAATGAGGCCTATGGGAATAGTAATTAAAGTGACCGGCACAGCATGCTTTAAAGAAAAAAGAAGCAAATTTCCCAAGCTTCGTGTTAATGTTGATGTTACAAGACCATAACGGACAGTTTGAAAGTCTTAAATGGTCATTATTAAGTTGTTGTCGCCCTCATATATGGCTTCATGAGGTATGCCCCTCTGTAGTTGTAAGGCTCACACAATCAAAGCCTGTCTAAAGTTCCTTGTCTACTACAAAATTGAGGTTGTAGAGGAAAATTTGAGCAACATACTATCTCTCCACCTGTTGGTTCTTCTCCTAGTGTACCCCCCCCCCCTTCCCTGCCTCCTTTGTCGATTGTTGCATCACTGTTACTCCTAAAAAAGGATCAGGCATTCAGACTTGTCAATCAAATAAGAAAACTAAACTGCTTTAGGGTTTGGACACTATTGTGCTTTTATACGATGCCTTCTTAACATTGGCAGCTCATAGATAGGAGACGAGGGACAAGTCACAATCATATTATCTCTGCAATGCAGGAGGAAAGCTTTAGACAAAAGGATAAGGAATGGTGAATATTTAGGACACAAATAAATTATATTCGCATCAAGTACCTTGTAAAGTCTAGTTTTAATAATCTCATCCAAAATTTGCATAGTTGCCATCGTAATGATCATATAGAGCCAAGAATATCTAGTCAAACCATATATACTGAATATGAGAATGCATGGCAAGACAGAATTCTACTATAGCAGTTTCTCCAAGGCTTTATCAACGACTATCCCTTGTGGGAATTGTGTGGTACAATGGATGAGGGTTTGTGCTGTTAGGAAATGGGACAACACCTTGATTTGTTAGGAACCAACCCCCCCCCCCCCCCCCACCCCAAAAAAAAAAAACACTATGCCCATCAAGCTAGTTCCTCAGCTAAGTGAGTTTCCGCCAGTCTCTGATTCTGGCTACTCGTTTAACGATTTGCAGTTAGCGACAGTGACACCATCCATAGTCTCAAAAAAAAAAAAAAAAAAAAAAGAAGGGCACCTGGGAGGGACTGTGCTGTTCTTCAAAAGTTAAAGCAAAATTTACACTCAAATTGAAAACCAATATACCTTAAACTATCCGAGATGTCTGTTCTACATAGTAGATATGGATATACTACTGTATCTATTTAAGGCACCAATAAGCAATATGTGAAAAGGGGTGCATTTCATTTCCATTTTACCAACTCACTGTATCCCAGAATATCTTTCTGTGGTATCTTCTCAGCATATATAAGGAAAAGCTAAACCCAAATTTTTAAAAAGCCCGAAAAATGTCCAGGTAGTTCACAGAAAAAACACAAAATGGGTTTAATAATGCCCTTCAAAGTACTGCATCACAAGGCATACTAACCTTCGATATGTATGGAATAAGTTTAAATCTCGAATTTCTATATGCATCATCTCTCTCAACGAAATTCTGCAGCAGCGGAACATCTTCCAGAGGTATACTCATCATATAATACAATGCAAGACTGTATGTTGTCGATCCAGGAACCTGGTTCAAAGTTCAAACTCAAAATTAGCAACTGAACCTACCTGAATGTTCACTATGAAGAAGAATTCTGATACCGCTGAATTATCCAGCTACTGAACCTACCTGAATGTTCACTATGAAGAAGAATTCAGGTCTGCCTTTTGCCGCATAATCCTGGGATAAAATTAATTATAATTTTCATCGGTTAAAGTAGCTTTCATCAACTATACAAAAGTGCATCATTGACATCAACACAACAAAGTGACTGAGTGATTGAAGAGGGGAGTTGGGGGGGGGGGGGGGGAGGGACCTGTACAATGCTCCCAGCACGACCTCCAAGATCATCTTCTCGTTTGTTGGACTTCAGCCAATCAGCTGCAACCATTTCCATCACAGTATGATTTGCCTTAATCTGGACATTGTAAACCCTGATATGGTTAGTTCTATACAATAAGCAACTTGGAAGTTTTGAACAAGCACATCTAAAAGTTTAAATCGCCTTCACATGGATCCATCACACTGACTTGTGCTAGCACAAAAGTTCTCATGAAATCTCTTCATAGCAAAATGTTCATCTTATGTCTGTGACACGATCACATGGTTTTCAAATAAGTTTTCAATTAGTGAGCACTGAGCAGTATGACAAAAGCCTTAAGTTTCCTAAACTGAGAAATAGATAAACTTTCGAGCAGTGAAAAAAAACTGAGATTCGACAATATTTTGCATAGGAAAATAATGTAAAACAAATACTTCCACCCAAAAGCATCAGAACTAAGAAGTATTACAAAAAGGAAGGACGATGTTACAATTTCCGGTGTCTACCTCAACCACACGTCATTTAAAAGATTGATCACATCAGCACCCCTCCCCCCAAAAAATGTAATTTGATACTGTAAGCCCTTTCGCTAATCATTGACCAGTTATTCCACAAACACGTACTTTTTGATGATCATCGAGATAAGTTTTTCCTCGAATCAGAAAAGTTGATGGCTCTGTCATTGTCCAGGTAGAAGGAATAGTACAGGTTGGATCTTTAGGAAGGGTAGCACCATAGCGACAAAAAGTAGTATCCTCCTTCGTCATCTCTAGCAAGTCCACATAGCCCTTCTTATGCACTACATCAAAAACAAAAATAAAATGAAACAAATTTCCTTACCCTCGAATGTTGAATAGATCTACCATTTGAGACAACCAGCACACTTAAATAAAGTTTATACCAAATGTATCATCCAAGTTGTTCACTAACCTGCTAGTTCATGCAATTTTTTCACCAGTCCTGCCGCAGTTGATAACTTGGGGCGTGTATCCTGCAAACTCTGGGAGCACAAGGAAAATAAGACTATGGAACAAGGATCATTGAGAACAATGCAAATGGTGTTGTTGGTTTACTTGGAGATCATGTTATTTCTTCTCTACTTTAGGTTACTTTTATTTCTTTTTTTGGTGTGTGATATGGTTGGTGGGGGGTGTGGAGGGGGGGGTGATGGAATGCAGGACAGGAACATACAGTTTGATAAGCTGTGTTAGTTCCCCCAAGATGACATTTTCCAAATTACTCGTCACACAAGCCGGAGATTTTAAATGTAATTTTCAGCCCCAAGATTGTCTATGTGGAAGATGGGCACAAGAGATAGAGCCATTTTGAAAGAAAACATTTGTCAAAACAATAAATAGCGATGAAATGGTAACAAAAATAATAATCAGGGAAGCACAACACTCTCTATGGGTAGCACATGAGGTGCTAATAGGAAATTACATTATACACCCTCATGAGAATGAACGAGGATTATTTATGAACCATAGGCAAATTATTAATGAACATAAGGCTGGTTTAAGAAAGGGAGTGTACAGTATCCCTTCCTGTGCCTTAGGGTACATGATATAACAATTGAGCACTAATGCATAAAAGTCAAAAGGTGGCCCAAGATGACTTCTACCAAAACCCCAATCATAAGGCACTCATACAACATGCTATTTTGGGTCCGGCTTATGCGGGTCTGTTGAGAACTTGAGATCTAAATGTAGATGGCCTTTTCTTATTAGACACTTCTCAGCCTGTTGAGGGATTCACTGAAAACAAATTTGTAGAAATATTTTGTATGTGAAAATCTTTCGTAAAAATGTTACATGCACATATTTTGCAACTAAATATATAAATAGATGGATAGCTAACAAATAAATATAACATGAAAGATAAATACTAATAATAAAAAATATAATAGAAATAAAAATGAAAATACTAAATTAATAAATTAAAATATAATAAATAAACAAATGAAGTAAATAATTACACATGAAAATAAAATTCAATTCATAAAAGATGCCAACAACAATCAACACTGGCTGACCCAGGAAATACAAGAACCGTTATGCGAAATTATTAGTGATACTTGACAAGAGCCAACAGCCACACAGAATAGACAAGCCTACCCTTGCAAATGTCCAATAAGCAATGGAAAGGTTTGCAACAAACTACCTAAGGTTTGCAACCTCAATCCTAGCTAAGCCACGAACCTCTATACCAAGCTAACTTGCATTTACACAAAAAAGCGAAAACCGCCTCTTTTTCCTCTGTCGGTGACTCTAGAAACATCTCCACCGCCATCATCGCTCCTTCCTTTCCGAACGTTTCCGGCGTCGGCAACTGCCGTTTCTAAGCGGTCGCCGGTCGCTTATCACTTTATTCATCGTTTCCTATCTCTGTTTTTGGCTTTGGAGTTAGTAGCATCTACTTCTGGGGTTGTTTCTTACAGTCTGGTGTTGTCAACAGTTGGGTTCGTGGGCGCTTATCAGAGTCTTCGGCTCCGGTTGTCGATTTGGGACTTTCTGGTGATTCGGTCTGGTTGTTTGGGGGGTGCCCGTTCGGGGCATTTGGCAATCTGGTGTTAAGCTGGGCATCAATTGGTTGTTTCGGGGTGCTAGCACGGGAACAATTTGCTACTGCCTATCAATTCTTACAGGTAACTTATGATTCTGCCTATCTACAGAATTTGGGAAAGTTTTGATTGGGTTTGAGGTAGTGGTGGCTTCTAATTGGGTATTTGGTACCTATTTGTCGGTAATGGTGTTGTTGGAGTCTTGTCCACTTTGGATGTAAATTTTGCTGGAGTGGTGTTAGATTGAATTCATATTTCATCTTGACATACAAACAAAGATATTGGAGTTTAGCATCAGAGGGCTCAAGATAAATTTTTGCCAAGTTTTTCTAGCGTTTGATAATTAGGAGGTAGGGAGTTCACGTTATTGTCCATGGACCCTAGGTTTGAGGAAGCATTTGAGGAATTAGTTGAGACGCAGTTGAAAGCTGAATTGCCACGAGTAGTATTGGAATGTTTGGAACATATGAGTCATCCAAGAGAAGCTATTTGAGTTGCTTGAGACTTTAAAGATAAAGGAAATCTCTTGTTTAAGGCTTCTGATTTTTTGGCTGCTATAGACATGTATGAGCGCGCGATTCTTTTATGTGTGGGTATACCAATCTGTAGTCAGGATGCCCAACTCATGTCTGAAGTGGGAGTTACTCTCAATTCCAATCAGGCAACATGTTGGTTGAAGCTGGAGCAATACGAATTAGCGCAAAACCATTGTGATTTAGCTATGAAATTTGATGCGTACAATGTTAAAGTGCGCTACCGGAGAGCCCTTTCTTTTTGGCATAGAGGCATGGTGGAAAATGCAAGGGTGGATTTGCAAATTGCTCTTAGATTTGAGCCAAACAACAAAATTGTTATGAGAGAACTAAAGAAATTGGAAGAGGAGTTTGGGCATTCATTGGATAGAGGTGCGAGTTCATCGCACGTAGATGTCAATCACAAGGGGTTTGATCCATTGCGTGATCATCGTAGTCGAAAGGGAGGGGGTGACATCCAAATTCGGTCAACTAAGGCAAATAATAGTGATATTCCTGTAGGTATGGTAACACTGAGTTCTGAATGTAAACAGGCGCGTAAAGAAGATCAAATGATTTCTCTAAAGGATAGTCCTCAACCAATAGGGGAGATAGGACATGGGGTGGTAGACCGAGATGCTATAAAGGACGAGCATGTGCAATACAATTCTGCAGATCGACGAAATGGTGCAGAAATCCAAGACAAGAAAATGCCTTCCTTTGGACTTGCGTCAGTGGATGAGGATGAATTAAGTTGTATAACTTCTTGTCCTAGAGGAGTGGAGGAGAGTTCTATCGTGAGTGCAAACTTTATTGATGAGATGGAAGTATGTTCAATCGGGAAGGAAGAAGGTAATTGTGATCGGGATATAGTTACTTTTTCATGCTCAACTAAACCGGGTAGACTTCTGAGAA
Organism: Portulaca oleracea; assembly: GCA_029582165.1. NCBI lineage: Eukaryota > Viridiplantae > Streptophyta > Magnoliopsida > Caryophyllales > Portulacaceae > Portulaca > Portulaca oleracea. Next base: position 21,335,264 of record CM055890.1, read on the forward strand.
TTCCCAAGGCAGCCTACCATCAGATAGTGCAAGGGAAGAATGTGAGCTTTTCGTGCAAGCAGCGTCAAAGTTTCCTGACAGTTAGGAAGGTTCCTACAATTGGTCCAAAGGAGACGTCATTTCCCGCACAAGGTGACAATGAAACTGGCAGGGAATGTGAATCAGATAATGAATCCTGTATAAGCGTAGTTAGATCACAGGAGCTGGTGCATCGAATGGATACTGTGCAGCAACAAAATGACCACGACGAATTAGGAAGTTTGAACTATCGATCCTCACAAGGTGTGGTGAATAACACAAATTTCTCACGCACCAAGGAGGATGATATTATAATGTTCAAGTCTTGGTCCCTTTGGAGCAAACGGAACTCAAAAAATGGTCCATGTTATCCACGTCGGCGCCGTAATACAAACAAGTACAGGACTAAGAAGCATAGAGGAATGCCCCCCGAGAAAAACAACGATGTTCTGAAAAATATGTTACTGCTAACCATATTTTCTTTTGCAGGAAATTACTAGAGGATGGCATTGAAGGAAAACGAAAATTTGAACAGATAGAGGAAGACACTATACCTCTAGTTGCGAAAAGGCGCTACACAGGGAAGCGATGTGATAAGGATTAAGATTATATTTATGGGTGTGTAAAAAATACGGTTGTGTATGTACACTAATATCTTATCCTTTTTAATGCTATGGACTATTTTGGCCAACAAAAAAAAAAAAAAAAAAAAAAAAACCCCTCTATCCTAAGCCATGTCCTCCGTAATCTTAAATGGCATAAATCTTGTCGAGTAACATCTTCCAAAGTCTATTGGCAAAGGAAAGGCATTAGTGTACTAAATAATTAGAGGGCATTGTAATGCAAAAAGGATTGCAGTTTTTACCTGCAAACATGACTCCTGTCCACAATCTGAAGGCCAACCTTCATCCGTAAGATCATAATCCGATTGTTCTGGAACATCATAAAATTCATCACTGACATCATCTAGTCCCACAAGGCTACCATGCTCTGATTTGTCCAAGCCTTTCTCCTCCACTCTCTCATCTCTGCTGTCAGAAAATGCCTGACATTCAGACTTACAGTCGATTTGTTCACTATTGCGAAACGGCAGATTTCCCAATGTGAAGTCAGATGAGAAATCTCCTGCCTTAGCTTTAAAAAACTCCCGTAGTGCTGCAAACACAATTTTCTAAGACATGGAAGATATTTGATTTGGTTCCTCCTCAGCAACAAGTTATAAAAACCAAGCATTACCTGCAACTCTTTCAAGCATGCGTATAGTTATGGATTGAGCTGAAGAGGGCAGGAGATAAGCTTTCCAATATTTCCAGTCAATTGCAAGCATGTGCTTCACAACAGATTGCTTTCCATGATTCACAGGAGTTATTACATAGCCTCCACCTGAGGAAAAGAGTACTTCAAATCAGGCAAATCCCGGCAAAGAACCCCAAGATCAAGCTGGACAATATAAGTTCTACAAAGTTGCTGTCAATTCAAACAAAACAAAGCCATTAGCTCAAACTCCCACCTGTGGTGGGGCATGGCAAGGCATACCAAATCTAAACAACCTTATAACTGAAATAGAAATGTAATGAGCGTAATTTTGACAAATCTCTGCAGGTATTTAAAAGCGTAACAAAGTAGTTGTAAATCCAGGGAACTATTCTTTATTACACCACTGCTCAAAGCTCAAACAATTATGAAAATCTCACCTAGTTGCTAATGGAAATTGTTAACCCTACAACCAAGCAATTAGTTTGTACTCCTAATTATAAGTTTCAATTATAGATCTGCAAGGTCAAACTAAACTCAGAGTTCTGAACTATTGTGTGTTGGCATCAAAGAATATTTCTACAACAATTGGGAAGGACAGTGGATACATCAGTTAAAATCGAACACCTTCGACAAAAGGTCCTGATAATAAGGCCTTTGTCACTCTTGAATGTCAACAAGGCACTGAGAGGACAACATGAGGAGGTAGAATCATTTCCCCCTGCCTCAACACCAGTGACCTCCTTTACAACCAGAAAAAGACTAAATCTGGCAAGTGGCATCTGTGATATCTGAGGTTCGGTTTAGGTACGGGATTTGATTCCAAAACTAAGGTATTTGTTGAGAAGAGGAATGGAATCAAACAAACTAGATGTAAACTTGCTTCCCTGGAAAAATAATAATAACAAAAAGGCCACCTATGCACCATAGAGGGGACGGTGGGATAGGCTCACAGCTATAGGGATTACTGGGAGATACGCACCCTCATGTCAATATGACACACCAAATGTTCATCCTAAAGTCAACATAATGCTCCGATGTTTTTCCCATACATCATAACCAAGCCAGATGTTGATGGTTACTTTCAAGTTCCCAATCCTCCTTTTTACAAAACACATGATTGAGTTTTTCCAAAGAGACGATGCAGCTCTCTAGGGGAAAAAAAAGGAATAAGATATTTAAAATCTATGTCATAATTCTACAAATTATTAGGTTAAGAAAAACATTGGTTTTCGATATTTGTAATCGTATTTCCATATTTTAAGTTGAGGATATTTGTAGGGTAATAAATTTTATAATACAAGTCAGATTTGAATTAGGGTAGTATTTGAGTTATACAATATTAAATTAGTAGAATTTTTTTCTTATCTTCTTAGATGTTTAATGTTATAAACACCCCTTTAATTTTGTTTTCTTTTGAAAGTTGATTATAACATTGCGTGTTTAGTTTTGCAGTGCATCTCTACTAATGTAACTATCCTGTAGTCATTCAAAGCAGCAAAACTTGATAGAACATTGTATGACATGCCAGCGAAACAAGATCTGCAGGGCAAGAAAATATGAAAACAAAACACCTGCCTTTCATGACTCAGTTACCAAAAACTTATTTTTAAAAAAATCCCCCATTTGCGTGAATGCATGAACTCTAGTAGAAGTACATAGAGGGAAAAGCGAAAACTTTCCTGAAACAATAAAAAGCTTGTGAAATTATCAAATCGATAACTGTTCGAAAATTTATACACAGAAATGGCATAACAAGTTAGAGACTGTCCAAGAAAATGCATTTGGAGGAAGAAAAGATAACAACTAGGAATACCAAATGGTACTACAAAAAGGTATGTTATATAGGTTTGAGCCCAAGTGTATAACAAATAAGAATGGCTAGGGTACCTGAAATTTAGTAGTGATAGAACAATTTGATCATCCATTAAAGAAAAACCATACACTTCAATTGTTTGTATTGCGATAGCAACAGACAAATATTTTGATGACTAGTATTCTTTTAAAGAAAAGAAACTAGTGATCTGAACTTTATGTCTTATTTGAGTATCCACATTGATTCATCATAATTTTTTTATAAGTAAATGGAAAAAAACACAGAATTTTAAGGCTGAAAGCAGATGAGAAGCATGAACACAAAGGAAGAATGCATGAGAGAACAGGACAACTCTTCCATCAACCAAGTGCTGAGACCCAGAAACAGCTCAATTTCAGCACGTACAAAGTATAAAATAAATAGTGGGTAGTAATAAATATTTATAATTCAAGCATACATTACTTTTAAGGCATGCACGAACGTAGCCTTTCTGCAGGGGGCATTTCTTGTGATATACTGAATGGTAGAGGATCACTGCAAAACATCAACAATCAACAATACAGTAAAAGATAAGAAGTAAGCGATTGTTGACATTGCACTAAAATCTACCATATGTTCCATCATCATCCCGTCTCCAATAACGTCTCAACAAAAGGTCTCTTCGTTTCATCCCCCTGAAAACCACACACAATCTTCATCACCTGGTTGAGAATCAAAGTAATTTTGAACCTAGTTTGATGTATTGAGCTACACCGTAATATTCGGTCAAATACTCACCAAGGTAACCAATTACTAAATAGCTGCTTATGAATGATATCAGTATGACCATCAAGATGTTCAACAACATTGCCTCTATAGAAAGAGAAGTCCCATCTGCCAAATAAGTTGTGCATGATAAGTTTATTAAGTTCCAGCCGCCCAGGAAGCAAACAGAGTTAAGAGGTGCAGAAACTTTTGGATGTTAAAAGCTACTTTGACAAAACAAAAACAAAAAAAAAAACAAAACAAATGGCATCACAATTTAGAAACCTGAGTATCTTATAGCTTACTTGATGAATCAACAAATAAATAACTTATATAAGCGACGATGAATCTGTTCACTGCTTTTATGAGGAACTCATTATTGGTTTTTGAACCTGGGAGATATAAATAATCTACCAAGATCCAGCAAAGATACAACAATATCTTGAGCTAGTACAATGGTCTCAACAATACTATAACTCAATACTAAGGTACCACACACCAGATGTTGATCAAATAAATCAATTCAAGAAAAGGTATACAAACATCTAAAGCAAATACATTAAGGAAAAGAGTTAACTAATAACTTTGCGCTAAAAATCATCCACATCTGCAAATACACATAAAGTCCCATCTAATGTGGGCATGTCACAATTCACTTCTATGAATGGGGTTTTGCAATTGCAGTCTCAACTTTATTTCCAACTCTGGTCAGCTTTTAGAAAACTTTTCTAAATTGTAATGATTAGAAGGTGCTCAAAAGCTCCAAAGTCGTATATGTGATGCAATCCAGGATTAAGGCTGTTACATCTGCACCTCTCCATACACACACCCATCCAAGACTTTGAATGTGTCACGTGCCATGGTGAATATTCGAATGAAATCAGTCACAGAGGCCATGTGAAGGAATTAGACCCTCAGGAGACCACCGGGCTCCATTCCATGCCCAGAATCCTCACGAAGCAACCCACAGAAATTATGGTCACTTGGTCAGCACATGTCATGTGAGTTAAGCCCACATTTGTCCATCTAATTTCTCAACTTCTAGAGTGGGGGCAGGGAATTGCACCATCCAGTCTTTGTTGGACATGAGGTGAAGGCACACTTCATATGTATATATCTAATTTGCATGAAAATCATTCCCACATGAATGCACTAGAGAAAAGTAGAACTTGTTAGTGTTGTGGGGTTTTTTAGATGAGCCTTGCTTCACCTCGGCTGAGGAGCCAGGTCTGAGCCTTGCGCCTCACTGGGACTATGTGTGCCCTTTTAAACTTAGATCCAGTCCCCTTTAATTTAGGAAATTTCCTTTGAAATAAAACAGGAAGCAGCCCTTTTAGTTTCCAATTGCAATATTCATCCACAGCATGGTAGTTCTCCAAGAAAAATAAATGGACATTTGGTCAATTATATTATAAGTGCATAACTCATACATATGGGTGATTTGTTCAACTCATCGATTTCTGACTCATTGTAGTATGTATGCCTCAGAAATTACATTAAAGATTAGTGTAGTGAGTCTATAAAACATAAATCTGAATCCTATCTTGGGAACTCATCCTAGGATGCAGCAAAATCACCTTCAAATTACAAGCTTGACTTAGTTGGACCCTAGATAAACAAAACATGCACTGCCCATGCTCTATGGCAAGAAAGTATAAACCAATCTAAAGAGAAATTTCTAAAGAAACCATAAAAGTGCGATGTGCTTACACAATTTCAAGTAGACCATACAGGTAAACTTGAATTTATGTAGCTCACAACATAGTAACTCTACTTCTTTTGTAATTCTTTTATTAACTAGTATAGTATTGCCTTTTTTTACAAATCAAAGGGCAGACGATAACTCAGTAACTGATCTACTATGTCCTGGATCACGAATGAAAGAATAGAGACCCCAAAGGAATGTTTTTCAGAATGATCCTTAAATATTAATAGAAGTATCAACAACATGTCAACAGGTGTCACTTGTTTCTGACAATGAAAGAGTTAAATAATCAATAACTGAAGAAATCGCTGCACATCTGTCACTGACATCTAGAAACAGTTAGCACTTAGCACAAGCGAGGAACATGCACACATGCACATGCTTCTTCAGGTAAATATCCTACAGCTGCATAAAGAACAGTAAAACTTACTGTGATCTTGACGGACCAAGAGACATGATAGTTCGAAAAATGGCCTCTGATGTCCCATCCACGACACCAACAGCCATTATTGCTGGATGATCATCCCACTATTGAATAGTAAAGGCAAATCAGCTAACTTTTGTTTAAGCTGCAAACAGAAAAAGGGAATTTTATGAAGCTACCCACCTTGCCATGAAATTCCCTGTCTTTGGCTTCTTTGAAAAGCCGTAATCCTGCAAAATAATTTTTTTCAATTAAAAAATAAAAAAAAAAAAGAAAAATCACAATCAAAACTGTAAACCAAAGATTTTCCAGCAAGAGGAAAAACAAATAGAACAGAAATGATTTTAAGGAAAACATCAAGGCTAACCATTTTGACAACCAAATATTGTCCATGGTGAGGGAGCAATAACATCAGATGTTGTGGGGTCAACCCGGGAAGATGAACCCATTGCCCAATCTGTGGAGCTAGAATGGTGTATCCTGCCAGAACTGTTCAATCTGCCCATAAGTTGTAACTTATTACGCTTATATAAGACATGAATTGTAGCATAAGCAATTCTATTTGAAGCGTGCATTTTTCTCTTTCTGTTCCTCAGTGTGACGTATTATTGGACTAGCAATCCAGGACCAAGACAACAGTAACAAAGTCACCTAAATAGAGTAAAACTACTGGCTGCTGAAGGAAGTCACTTCACCAATATATAAGGAAAATGCTACATGATGAACAAACTCACTTGAACGATGGGCACATATTCTTGGGACAATCCAAGCTGTTAGCCGCAGCAACAGGACACGTCTAGAGGTAAGCAAAAGATTAGTTTCTTTTACATACACCAAAATGTTGATAGGTAGTGGCATAATAAAGTGTGAGCACAGAAAACCTTTAATGCTGCTTCCTGCAATGAATGTATCCATCTGGCTGCTTCTTCAGAACTACTTGCCCCTAACTATACATAGATTTCCTTAAGACATTGAAGGCTTTAAAATACTATAATTCAACAGAAAGTGCATCACCAAACCTTTAGTCGATCATTGTGATTGGAAGTGTTATATAGCGTGAAAATATAAAATACCTACAAGCCAAATTGAACAAATGGGGGAAAAAAAGGCATGTCAGAGAATAAAATATGAAAATCAATGTTCAAGAAATCCTCTCAATTTTTTGGAGTAACAATGACTCAGTGAAGATTCAATTGCAAAAGTCCATACTTTTTTATGTATGCTCTCTCTGCCTTCATCAGTTACACGGATGCAGGAGTCTATTACAGCGCTTTTGATGGGACCCTGAAAAGGAAGCAATCACAAAGAATGGCAGAAATGAGCTCCTATACACAGAAAAGAAAATTAGTGATTCAGATACATTTGGAGCTGACATTCACTAGCCCAATTTTGGAAAAGGTAAACATGGGGAAACCTCAAGATCAGTGTTTAAGCTAAGCTAATTCATCATAATTGCAAAAACAATGGCAGCAGAATTACAGAAGAACCATTTCCGATAGCAGAAAACAAACCCAATATGCCCACAACTCGAGTTGGTTATGCTCAACAAAATCCAACTTAACAACCATAAGAAAGACAAAACACCAATCATCAAAAGTACAAAGCACTTTCTCAAATGGTTAGTCATTTGGTTGATTTTGAGTCCTCCCAAAAGGCATGATGACATTCTTTGTTTTGTGATTTTATGAACAATGATGACTCTTATTCATCAAATGCTTACGACCAAAAGGCATGTAATGCCTCACGTTATGAATTGGAATGTATAGAAAACATAGATTTGGAGCCACATTCCATTAGAATTAAGTGCTAGCTACCAATCAGTACATAAATTATAAAACAAACTAAAGGAACTTCCAAATTCCTTTTCCAGCTTAGAAAACAAGATTTTATAATAATAATGATCATATGGAAAGGGAAAGTAATTTTGATTTTATGGAAAGGCAACCTCATCGTTGGAATTAGGGCTTGATTTGAAGATTTTCAAGTGATAATCCTCGAGAACAAAGTAGCGCATACGGGAGTTCTGCAAACCGAAGCGATTGGACCTGATTATACACAAGGAACCCTCCATTTTGCCATCAAAGCCGATTTGATTAACAACCATACCCATTTCTGCAAAGCTTGATTAAGTTGGAAATTTGTGGAATTGAGATTTTGGGTTTAAGAATCGGTCAGCAGCTTGTATATGTAATTGTTGACTAAGATTGAAGAAAATTGATGACTCCTTTGAGCCAATTTTGAAAAGGAATCAATCAATGTTTATGTATACTCTGACTCTGTAGGATGGACGCGTTACCGTGGACTGATTGTGGGTTGGCTCCAAAAGAGAGTCGTCTGTCTGTCTCTCTCTAGTTATTTAGGCAACAACAACTAATCTGGTGCACTGCATATGTAAATGTGTATGTGTGACAAAAGATTTGACAGGCTCAGCCCAACTACACCTACCAATAAATTATGACTAATGCCTGCAAGTTTACTTTCACGTCTCCCGAGTCTTCAATTTACACTGTCATATTCCGATACTACCCATGTGAAAAATTTACAACAGTTTCGCTGTGTGTTTTTTTTTTTTTTTGTTTTTTGAGGTCATGCCTTTCTTTCACTTATGGATATTAACTAGCCTCTTAACAGTATATGTGATCGGAGCAAATGCAATAGTGCTCCTTTTTTTTAAAAAAAAAATAATTTAGATGATAATATATCAAATTTTAAGGGTATTAGATAATAATATATTGAATTTTTTTGGACTTTAATACATTAAACTTTGAAGGTATTGAACAATAATGCACTCAGAACAATTCCGGTGGTGGTTGGCGCGATGGCAGTCCTAATTTGAAGTGTCGTTTTTCTTTGTTTAAGAAAAAAAATTGCCATGTATTAACCATATTAGCATGATTCTTCTAGTTGTTAATAAGGTCTTTAAAATTGAGCAATTATTGTGTTTTTATCATTTCCTACTTTGCTACTATCTTTTCCTATTATGCTACTATCTTTTCCTATTTTGCTGTTAGTTAGGAACAATTTTGTGTATATATGTATGAGTCTTTCCTCAATAATATACATAACATTTCATTCCTCTTCACATATTTTGTCATGGTATCAAAGCAAATCTCCACTGTCATCGTCGCGATTCTGGTGTCCATCCGTGTTTTCCCCAGCTGACGTGTTTTTCTCCGGCTCATTCAAAATGGCATATTCGAAGCCCAAACATGCCGATCCCGCATCTCCATATTATTTGGCGAGCCAAGCAATTCCAGGTTACTCACTAACCAAGGACCTCTTGAATGGTGATAATTATGCGACATGGGTACAAACTGCAACTATGGCTTTGAAATCTTGCAACAAATTGGGTTTGGTTGAGGGAACCATTACTGAACCGGCTAAAACATATGTTGATTACTCAACATGGAAAATTGTTAATTCTATGCTTTGTTCTTGGACTTGGAATTCTCTTGATTCATCTGTACGTGCCACTGTGTCTCGTATTATTAATGCCCAACTTATGTGGAGTACTCTAGCCACTCGGTATTGAATTCCAAATGGTCCTCGCACTTACAAAATATGGTCAGATCTGTCTAATACCAAGCAAGGTCATCATATGTCTATCATGGTTTATTACACAAAGCTTTTAGGCATGCGGGATGATTTGTTAACTTTGTCTCCGTTGGACGCTTGTACTTGTGATAAAAAGGAGGAGAAAATATCATGGTTTAACAACCTTCGAACGTATCAGTTTCTCATGGGTTTAGATGATATTTATAGTACACGCGTACTCAAATAATCAATATGAATCCCCTCCCAATTGGCCAATTGGGTGTATGTTATGGTTATACAGCAGGAATCACATCGAAGAATCACACAATCGCATACAAAGCCTGCATCTTTCGGGTTTTATGCCCAAATTGATCAATCTGATTCAAGTCTCCCTCGACCTCAGTCCGCTCCAACTAAGCTTCCCGATCGCACTCCATTTGGGCGTCCCTGGTGCACTTTCTGTAGTCGCATTGGTCACACCCAGGATCGATGTTTCAAGCGCCTCGGGACGCCGCCATCTGGAAGGGGACGAGGGCGCGGACGTCCTGTCACTTTTCAGCCCTCTCCTGTAGGCTCATCCACAACTCCTCCGATTGCTACTGTCGCTGCTATGTTGTTCCCTGCTACTCCCGCTAATAACTCTGTTTTTTCAAGTGCAACAAATCAACCTGTTATTTTGGGACTATCTGCTGACCAAGTACAACGTTTATTGGCCTTCTTAGACTCTCCTCCAACAACCTCGGAATCTCTAACAGGTAAAACTTTTCAACCACACTCGGCGTGGTTGATTGACAGTGGTGCCTCACACCACATGACGGGTAACGAGACTTTCTTCTCCCAGTTACAAGATATATCTCCCTGTTTGGTAGGTCTTCCTAATGGAGGACAAACATATGCAACACAACAAGGGAATATATCACTTCAATCAGGCCTTATGCTCCATAATGTCCTTTATTTTCCTGCTTGCATGTTAACCTTATATCTGTGGCATGCCTAGTTCATGATTTGGATTGCCTTGTGACTTTCGGAAGAAAATTATTTATTGTGCAAAACTGCACTTTGAGGAGCCTGATTGGATTGGGTAGGATGGAGAAGGGGGTGTACCTGTATCAGCTAGTAGATCAAGCTCATGTAGTTGTTGTTCGCAATATAGAGTCTTATGATCTATGGCATCGTCGCCTAGGACACCCGTCAAGTCAGCCGCTATTTCATTTTCATAATATTCCAGTAGATTCTACTTCCAATAAGAGTCTTTGTGATGTATGTTGCAAAGCCAAACATACCCATTTGTTTTTCTTTCTAGCAATAGTTGTGCATCAGACCCCTTTGTTTTGATTCATTGTGATATATGGGGGTCGTATCGGTGTAGTACTCTTATTGTGCCACATATTTTTTTATCATTGTTGATGATTCAAGTCGTGCTATTTGGGTTTATTTGATGAATGATAAAGGTCAAACTAGAGAATTGCTTCAAAATTTTTGCACTATGGTCCCTACTCAATTTGGGAAGACCATTAAAATTATCCGTAGTGATAATGGTCAAGAGTTTTTGTCTACACCTATGAAACGTTTTTACGCATCTCATGGCATCATTCATCAAACCTCTATGGTCAATACACCCCGACAAAATGGTCGCGTTGAGCGAAAGCACCGTCATATTCTTGAAGTAGCTCGAGCTCTTCGCTTTCCAGCTAATATACCAATTGAGTTTTGGGGGGAATGTGTTATAACCGCTGCACATCTCATTAACCGCACTCCTTCCGTTGTCCTCAAATAAATAACACCTCATGAAGTCCTCTTTGACTCACCCCCAGTTTATTCCCACATTCGAGTCTTTGGGTGCTTGTGCTACGTACATGTTAAAACCCGAGACAAGTTTGCTCCTTAGAGCCGTCACTGTATATTCTTGGCTATCTTCCAGGGAAGAAAGGATGGAAGGTCATGGGCCTTGAAACACATGACATTTTTATCTCTCGTGATGTGAAATTTGATGAAAATGTGTTCCCGTTTTTGTCGCCCATGCATGCCTCTCACTCAACAGATATTGTTCTCCCTATATCCCCAACTTGGGATCCTATTGATAGTTTTGAACCACCTATTGAGCAAGGGGGAGATCCACCATCTCCTTAAGTTGACACCCCCAAACCACACTCATCAACTTCAAGTGTGGATCCTCCATCTCCTATTTTTGGCCGTGGCAAGCGTAACAAGCGTCCCCCAACTATCTACCATGATTTTGTGTGCAACACTGCCAGAGTTGCTGCCCCCTCTTCATTGTCCTTACCTTCCAATGACTCAAGTGGTCCCAGGTATCCCCTTGCTAATTATGTCTTGTGTGCTTCTTTTTCTACTGCCCATGCCAATTTTCTTAATGCAATCACCTATGGGGTTGAACCTCGCTCTTACTCTATTGCTGCTCAAGATCCTTGTTGGCGCACTTCCATGCGCGACGAGATTGATGCACTCGAAAAAAAATGAGACTTGGACAATTGAACCGCTACCGCCTGTGAAGAAGGCCATTAGTTGCAAATGAGTATAATAAATAAGTATCGATCTCACAGGTCAATCGAACAATACAAAGCTCGCGTTGTAGTTCGGGGAGACACACAAGTGGAAGGTTTAGACTATAATGAAACATTTGCCCAATCGCCAAAATGGTAAGTGTTCGATTTTTTCTAGCATTTGCTGCTATCAAGAGGTGGGAATTGCATCAAATGGATGTCAATAATGTCTTTCTTCATGGTGATCTACATGAAGAAGTTTACATAAGGCCTCCTCTCGATTTCTCTGTGTCTGATCCCAGTTTGGTTTGTTGACTCCGCAAATCCTAATATGGCCTAGGTCAATCTCGCCGAAATTGGTTTGTTAAGCTTGCCAAGGCTTTAAGAGCATATGGGTTTCTCCAATCTCATGCAGACCACACCCTTTTCATTTTCCGAAAAGGGCCTGTTTTTCTTGCAATCTTGGTTTATGTAGATGATCTGATACTTGTCGGCAACAATGACACAGTTTGCTCCGACTTCAAGAAGTACCTTAATGAGTGCTTCAAACTAAAGGATCTTGACCCTCTCGAGTATTTTTTGGGTCTCGAAGTTGCTCGCAGTTCTACCGGTATTTTTCTATCTCAATGCAAATATACCTTGGATATTTTAGGTGAATCTGATCTCACAGCTGCTAAACCAAGTGTGGTTCCCATGGAGCAAAACCACACTCTTGTTCTCGCTGATGGTGTGATCCCGGGCCTTATCATCGTTTGGTTGGCCACCTAGTCTATCTCATCATCACTCGCCCCGACATATATTACGTTGTACATATGTTGTCATAATTTATGCATGCTCCCCGTCAACAACACTGGGATGTTGCCATACGAGTCCTTTGTTACCTTAAAGGGGCCCCTGGTCAGGGTATTTTTCTCCCGCTAATAGCACACTTCAACTACAGGCATATTGTGACTCTAATTGGGTTGGGTGTCCTATCACCTGACGATCTGTATCTAGATATTTTGTCACCTTAGGCAATTCCCCCATATCCTGGTGTACTAAGAAGCAACCCACTGTCTGTCGATCGTCTGCTGAAGCTGAGTACCGTGCCATGGCGATCACCACTTGTGAGTTGACTTGGCTCAAATATTTCCTTGCTTCACTTGGGATTTATCTTTAGTGACCTATGCGCCTGTTCTGTGACAACCAGGCTGCTATCCACATCGGCTCTAACCCCATCTTTCATGAAAGGACCAAACATATTGACATTGATTGTCACTATGTTCGAGAACAACTTGTAGCCGATCAGAATGCCCCTGCTCATGTTCGAACCTCCGAACAACTTGCCGATCAATTCATCAAGGCTCTTGGAGGTCGACAGTTCACCTTCTTACGAGACAAGTTGGGCATTCGGAATCTTCATGCTCCAACTTGTGGGGGAGTATTAATCATATTAGCATGATTCTTCTAGTTGTTAATAAGGTCTTTGAGATTGAGTAAATATTGTGTTGTTATCCTTTCCTACTTTGCTATTATCTTTTCCTACTTTGCTACTATCTTTTTCTATTTTGCTGCTAGCTAGGAACAACTTTGTGTATATATGTATGAGCCTTTCCTCAGTAACAATATACATAACATTTCATTCCTCTTCACATATTTTGTCACCATGTAAGAAAGTACAAATAAACAGTATGACTAATATATTTTTTCTGGAAAAAAAAAGATAAAGAACACCTCAAAGTAGGACCGCCACCACATCAACCACCACCAGAATTGTTTGAGTGCATTATTGTCCAATACCCTCAAAGTTCAGTGTATTAGAGTAAAAAAAAAGTTCAATGCATTATTGTTCAATACCCCTAAAATCTGGTGTATTATCGTCCAAAAATTCTTTTTTAATGTTAGTGGAGATTCCACATCATCCATAATTTTTATTTTTTGGAACTAATCTCAAACACGTACAATGTATGGATATATTAAAAAGTAGGCATTTATTATTATAAAAATAACAACTTTAATCTATATAAATATAAACATAAATTGTAATGTAAAAACTATAAACATACATATATATTATAAAGAAGAAAATATAAATGATGATGTCTTACTCACAATGAATATACAAATATAAATGTGTTGGCAAGTTTGATTAATAAGTATGGTGTAACCTAACATTTAAATATCATATTACAATAAATTTTTAGCTCTAAACATTAAACATTGCACGTGTTTACATATTGAATGTTTAAAACTTGACATATATAAGAACATACAACATTGGCAACAAAAAAAAATATATATAAATACAAATTTTAAGAGAAATGAAAGGCAACTAATATTATTTAAGTAGTATATTATAATTAAATTTGAACTCTAAACGTATAATCTTTCACCTCTTTGCATATTAGATGTATGAAACTTGACATACATAAGAATATAAATACAAATCGGTCACATAAAACTGCTTAAGGAATTCCAAGAGCACGTTAAGGACACACTGACAAAGCCAAAACAATATATTAAGTACAACTATATATCAAGATTGCTCTCACAAATTACAAACTGAAAATTTGTTAGCATGACAATAAAATATTACATGGGCATAACGGAGTGTAGCAGTACACTTGTTCATTACAATTGCAAAAACTAAAAAAATGTTAAATTAACTTGGATTCTTAAAGTACATACTAAAATCTTAAAATTAAATAAGTGCTCATAGTGATCGAAACATTTAATAATAGCAACTCGTTTGATTCCCTCCAGTGCTCGAAATAAAATTTCTGACCAGCATGTTCATAAGAACTTAACAATATAAATCCTAGATTGATGTGAATAACTTGCATCTAAAACTAATCAAGTCATTGCAACTCAATGTTGTGAAATTTGGAGCAAATATTGTGGGCAATTCAATAAGTTGTTTGTTTCTTTGGTACCATGATCGATCGAAGATGTCAGTCTTATATGTTATCACTGTGAACTTTACCCATATCAAAATCAAAGCACAAAATTAGAGTATGTATACTGTATAGTAGTTGAATATGACTTTGGAGTTGGAGTTTTGGTTGGAGCGAGCGGTTTTGTAGATGTGAGATTAGATATAGTATAATTTTATATAAAATCTAATTAGATAAAATTCTTTATAATTAATATAAAAAGATACACGGCTTAAATTAAGGGATGAAAATAATAACCGATCGATGAGAGAGAGAGTCATAATAAGAATTTGCTCAATTCAAAAATTAATAAATTATCCTTTGGGTAAAAAATAGGCTGGAAAAATAGTTAATATATTATATTTATCTATAATTTCATTAGAAGTGAGCACCTAAATTCACTCTCCATTTAGTATTTCAAAATATAAAGATATTACTTTTATATATCAATAGATAAGGATGTACAATTGGCCTGTAAATACAATAATTAAGGAATGAGGGAGTCTTATCATAATGTTAGGACCTTGACTTCTATAAATAAACACTTTAGAAACTCGCATCCTTTGTTTCGAATATTCAAATCCTATATAAAGACAGAAATGTTTGCATATGGACCAATCCAAAAATTCTGCATAATACACCAGCAACACATCAAACGAGAAAATCGAAACATCATAAAGCAAAGTTTCAAAAGGTCCAATAAGTATAACTAATCATTAAAAAAAAGGGTTTTTGGCTCAAAATAATCCGAAATCGGAGGTCATTGGCTGAAAATAATCCAAACTTACTTTTTGGCTGAAAATAATCCAAACTTTTAACCTATTTACTCGGACTAAACCGAAATCGATTTCCGATGTCAGAATGATGACCGGTCAACTTATGTAGACCCCCAGTCAACATAAATTCAAAACCAAAATCAATTAAAGAAACACGTGCTCCGGCTACCTAATCAGCATTCTAACTCCGAAAATCGATTTCGGTTTAATCCGAGTAAATAGGTTAAAGGTTTGGATTATTTTCAGCTAAAAAGAGAGTTTGGAATATTTTCAACTAATGACCTCTGACTTCGGATTATTTTGAGCCATAAACCCTTTAAAAAAAATCAACAAGGCATCAGTCTCAATAAAAATCTAGCAACTCACTTCATGACTGCTCTGCCATCGTCGTTTCTTTTTGCCTCGACATCGAAACTAATAGAGACATGTCACTTAAAGCACTTTAGAAACTCGCATCCTTTGTTTTAAATATTCAAATCCTATATAAAGATTGAAATGTTCGCATATGACCGATCCAAAATTCAACATAATACACGGGGATCACATCAAACGAGATAACTAAAACGTCACAAAGCAAAGTCTCAAAAGGTCCAATCAGCATAACCAATCATTAAAAAAATCTACGAGGCATCACTCTCAACAAAAATCTAGCAATTCGCTTCATTACTACTTTGCCATCGTCGTTTCTTTTTGCCTTGGCATCCCAAGCTAACAAAACCTCTCACTTGAAGCACTTGGAAACTTTATCCTAATTCAAGTTATTATTAAAGTACCTAGTGTCACGAGGTGACTTTAATTTCATACAACACTTGTGTGAGTTTTCTTGTAAACTTGCTAGTAAGAACGCGTCAAAAACAAAGTAAATCGAAACAAGTGTGTTTGGGGAAATGCATTGTGTATTGCTTTCAAATTATGAATGGTTGCAAGTGAGACCCCAATGGAGTATATATACATGTGTCCACATTATTAGTGGACGGTGGTGATTAATTTGATCCAACTATCTACAATAGTTCTTCAAAATATTCTATACAAGTACCTTATAAGGTAGAATGATGTAGAATTCTCTAGAAATCACTCTAGAATAACTAATAGTTTATGGATCTCACGAAAAATACGAAGCATTTAAGATGCTTCTAGAACATTCAGCAACACTAAATACTTTTATTGTCAAATATATCATTCATTTCTTACTAGTCATTTTAGAAAAGTCAGGAAAAACTAAAATAATCGATAAATAAGGGGAAACAATTATAAAATTACTAAAATTAGTAACCATTAATTATGAGTAACGGAGAATACAAAAATGTAATCCCTTTATTTCATATTATTTTTTGGTTTGGAAATTGTGCTAGTCAAATTTTGGAAAGTTTAACTATTAGTTTTTCAATGTAACAACGATTTGTTATATAAAATTATCACCGTTAGATTTGTAGCGAATACTTATATCAAACTAGCTTTTTCTTGTTCTTTCAAGCGGGTGGTAATTTAGGGCATAAATCCAAATAGAAATGAAAAATAATCAAAAGAAAAATATTGTAATAGAATTAAAAACAAAATATGATTCCAAACAATGTCATAAAATGTCAAAAATTATATACACATAAATGTCAAAAATATCAAAGAATATTACCTAAATAAATATAAATGTGAATCAAAGTAAGATAATAATTTGTTATCATTTCATTTATGATTTAATTTATCCTTGTCATTGTGACACTTGAGGAACAGTATAGTACTACTTCCGTCCCATTATCTTTGTCAATTTAATTAATTTGGGAAAACTAAGACATATTGGAATTGGGGTGAAAAGTTTGTAATTTACGCAAATTACCCTCATGTTAATTGAAAATAATAATTTTTGGAATTATAAAAAGTTATAAACATTTTATTAATGAAGGGTAAAAATGGTATAATTGTTAGAATTGTAAAAGTGACAAACAAATTGCAATAAAGTTAGTTATGGTGACAAATATTTTGGGACGGAGGTAGTAAAACGGGTGATAATTAGGGTTTAACAATGGGTCAGTCCAGGTTAGGATTGACCTATTAGCTATGTAGGGTATAATCGGGTTAAGATAGACCCATAATTTGTGGGTCGGGTCGGGGTTTTCAAGGAAAGGGAAGGATTGGTCCATGGGCCGACCCGTTTTGATCGTAATATTGAAATCTTGATTGTTATTAATACACCCTACAACTACCCTTCTGCTTCAATTCCTAAGGAAGCTTCCTTAGGAATACTTGTAAACTTCAAAATTAGATTTGGAAGGAGGATGTGTACTTAACACAACTGAAAGGTTTTGGTTGGAATACTTGTAAACTTCAAGAGACCATCTGTAGTCTTAAGGAAGCTTCTAGGAGTTGGAGTCATTGATCTTTTTGACCAGGATATCAAAAGGTTTGATATACTGAGAGGTGCTAAAATAATAGTGTTTACAAGAATTTCAGTGGGAACAGTGTGTTTTTGATACTGTATGTGATTGACATACTGCCTATTGAGAGGAAGATTCCCGTGTTGCATTTACTGAGGTTTACTTAGGAATAATTTTCAAAATGAAGGATTGGTGGGGCTAAGAATTTTGTTGGAGACAAGATCTATAATGATAGATTAAAGATTTCGATTGGTTGAATTAAAGTTGATGAGGTGTTGAATAGTTCAACCCACTTCGAGAATGAATTAATTTCCATGAATCATGACGTAACCTTAGGCGAATCTAATTGTCTTGAAACAATCAAGAGACCTAAAAAGGATGAGACATATAACCCATGCTTCAGGCATGAGATTAATGTATGCCACGAGATGTTCAAAGCCCGACATAACATATACATTGTGTATATGTATAAGCAAAACTAAGGTTATATCATCAGTCTAAAGTGGTTGATAAAAGCTAAGTGTGAAGAGTTAGATGATGCTACATTTATGTCAGAAAGGTATGATTATCTGAAAAGTCAAAGAAAATTATGCAATCTGTTTGAGTGGTATTGAGGTGAGTTGGAAGAGGTTCCTAACATAACACAGGTTTAATTCTACAAATAAGACAAGCATGACGTGACTTTAGAAGTTACGACAGAAATTGTTAGGATTGTGAAGTTCATAACTCAAGGAAAGGAACTAAAGCTCACTACGAATCCAAACATGAGTTCCGGAGATATCACCCCATACGAAAGGTCGTTAGTGAAGATGGTATAAAAATGTGTGAGGTTCATTGCAAGTATTGTGGACTAACCCCTTATTGCAGTTAGAGCATGATAGTCATGCATAGGCAATAGGTATTAAACATATTCCGGAATGTGAATAAGTCAAGTTTCCATGAATTATTCATGAATTATGATCTTGTTGATTCATCAATAAGAATAAGATTCAAGCTTTACATCAATCATGGTTTAGAATTATGTAAATGTCCAAAAGGGTTCACGAATTTAAAATGGGAAATTGGATCAGGTCTAATTTATGAAACCCCATTAAGTGAACTTGATAACGCTAATCCTGGTCGACGGTCCACCTAGTTCCTAATTGCATTATCGTACATGGATAGTGATAATATCATAACAATTAGCTTGTAGGGTTGAGGTGATGATCAAGTTTCGTGATCATGGTGATGTAGAGACATCATGAATCAACCACATGGGTAATGTTGAGAACAACTACCGAACTGACCAGCAGTGGGAGCTCTTTAAGTCGTGAATGTCAAAAGAGCTCTTTAAGGCGGTGTCTGGGTTACAGTTAGATCATGTAAAAATGTGTAGTTGAACAAGATGACATTGTCCTCCCTATTAGGGACAATTGCCTAGTTGGTCATTCGATGAGCTTAGACTGAAAATGTTTGGCTAAGCTCAGAGAATCAGTAGATGATCATTTGTTTTTCAAAGTCTAACTCGGAGATCAAGGAACATTCGGGTTTTACATATGGATAACTTTATCTTACCTTATTCGAACATGAGACATTAAATGACAAGGAAATTCAAGGAATCGAACACCTGTGGGACAAGGGGGAGATTGTTGATGTAACAACCCGCCCCAAAATCACGATTAATTAAGTACTAATTACCGTAATTACTTAAATTGCGTATAAATTTTTCGCGTTTACTTCTAATTATTTATTTTATCGGTGTCAAGTCTCGTGCAGGAGATGGCAAAGAATATCAAGTTACGGGTTTATAAACCTTTAAGTTACTCTATTTACTCGTTAAAGTGATTTATATCGAGTTTTACCGTTTACGTTATTTCTTTAACCGGAAAGAGTTTAATTATTTCACTTCTTAATGTTTATATTTTATTATCCAAACTTTAACTTATTTTATTTGGATTATGTTTATTTTATTTTAGTACAAGTAATATTTATATTCCATTCATTTAATTTTATTAGTTCAAGTCCTATTTTATTTTAACCCAATTGCTACCGATTAATTTTATTCCGCACAACTAATTATTATTTGAACCTAGCACTTCTCTAATTATGTTGCTAAAGTAAAGTTTCAGATTTCATTGAGTTTAATTAGTGATTAATTAAGGGGAGGGAGTATATATTATGTTATGTGGGTATTAGTGAACCCATTTCTTATCAATTCAAATCAAACCCACACCCAAGCTCTTTCTCTCTCTACACTCCATCCCCCTCTCTGTACGCGTGGCACTCCCAGCAGCCGCCGGCCACTTTTCCGGCCATTTTCCGACCAGCCGCCGCCAGCCACGGCCACTGTGCACCACCCCCTTCCTCTCTCTTGTGTTTTCATCCATTTTTAACCTCAAAGGTAACCTCTCAAAACCCCCAATTTTAAATTCTCTAAACCCTAATCTGAAAATCTATGTTTTACATATGTTTCTTTTGTAATTTCCATCTCTTTTACTCTCTTTATTCATGAATTCAAGTATATAATTGTATTGGTTAAGTTAGGGTTAAGTTTTGAAGTACATGCATGTTGATTTCTAAGTGTTTTGTGAGGTTTAGAGTTGAATTCGTGGTGGATGATGAATTAGTGTTGATGCATGTGAATTTCTTGAGAGATTCTTAGTATATAAGGGCTGAGTTTATGTTTTAAGATTATGAATTAAGTGTTATTATGTTAAATTTGGGTGAATTGGTGAGGATTTGATGCAAGAGTTCAAGAATATGTCTTTTATGTTGAGTTTATGTTTAATCCATGGATGCATGTGGTTTTTAAGGCCTTTGATGAGTTGATTTTTCAAGGCTTATATTCTGGAAATATAGTGGATTAAAGTTTAAGTGAGATTTGGTTATGTTTGGTATAATTAAGGGAGAAAAATCCAATTAAAAACTGAATTATGGGTGATTAAAGTTTCTGTTTAGTTTCTGGAAATTTACAGAGGTATGAAAGTGGGATTTTTGCCCAGATTTTTTTACTCCATTTGATAGCTTAAGGTGTTAGCAAACCATAGGCTTTGGAATTTCTAATTTCCGACATGTATAGCCCGAGTTACGACCAAAACCGTAACCTCACGATTTTATATACGAACTCTGAGTCAGTGTTTTGAGGGCTGTTTTTCGTCCCTTTGGAGACCTCTTTGGTTTTTATAGTAAACATGAAAGTTTTAGGCCTCATTGCAAGCTTTTCGGAAAGGTATGGTTCATCGTCATACGATATCGGGAGTGTGAGTTACGATCCCGGGAAACCGGGCTGTCCAGAACACCATTCTGCTCAAGTTAACCTTTGAAATTAATGTCTTTTGGGCCTCAAATCAACCCAATAAGGGGTTCTAGGTATAAATGGATCGTGGTTATAAATTTTCATTATAGAGTTATGTGTTTGAGGCTAAGAGTACCAATTTGGTGTCCTAAGTAAGTCTTAAGAATACCTTTCAAGAGCTAGTATGTTTAAGTAATGTATCGTGACTCTCATATTTCTTTAAGTATCATGTTCAATATCTTTACTCTAGCTAAAAGTTCCTTCTAGCTTGATAACCTCCAATGTCTAAATTCAATTCATTCCTCATTCCATAATTCATTAATCCAAGCTTGCTTTTATTCACATTTGGACGTGTATATCTTGCTCCATTTCGCCATTTCACTCGATATCGTATTATCAAACCATATTTGAACTCGTTATCTCGCATCCTAGCTTCCAATTTATAATTACCCTATTCATCGTCAATTCAAGCTAATTGTCCTAAGTTCAAGCCCTTTTATTTGAATCACCTTCTACGTTATATTTCTCGTAATTTTCCAACCCGAAAACTCCAAAGTTTTATGTGCACAGCTTCTGTCCGGGCCCATTTTGGGGCCCTTCCATTCATTTTTAGCTTCTGGTTCTGTTGAAAAAGTTGTAGATCATGATTTTCCCTATTCCGAAATGTACTCTTTTACTTCGTTTCAATTTTCCTAACTCAAGTTATGCTTTAAACTCTATTTTACTAAACCTGAATTTTACTCCTGAAGTTAATTCATTTATATTACTAAGTTTCTAAACTTATGAGTCTAATTTAGAACCCTATTCGGTTCTTCATTTCTATTTATTCTCATCTTAGTTGACAAGCTTCCAAAGCCATCTCCAAGCCGAGCTGCTACTTAAGATCTTTAGCGTCCCAAGGTACGCAAATTGTCCACTTTACGATCTAAGTTATATTCATGATTCATTCAATTTATGACATGTCAAGCTTTATGTTTTATGATATCATTATGTTCGAAAGTGGACCCATTTTATGTATTCTATGTTTATGTTTTAGCTAGTTACGTGAAGTGCTAGCATTTTAGATGCTCATGATCAGAGTGTCCTAGACCTGGCCAGTGTCGACCGCGTAGCGGTCACCCAATCCAAATCTAGATCGATTTGGGCATGCGCGTGTGTGAGGTGCTTCCACCGATCATAAGGGTTCCACGTATTTTCTATATACCTCTATTCTATGTTATTCATGTTTATGTTTTATGCACATCATTGCAAGTTATCGTTTTATCCCTTTTTCCTGTTTCCAAAATGAATTTAAATGCCGGCACTAAAACCGCTTTTGAGCAGTCTACGTCTTTGGAGGTTTATGTCTTTGAGTGTTTCCCCACTCACTTTTGCGATGTTTTATGGTTTTGTTTTTAGGAGGCTCGAGCTCCCAAGGCAAGGACAAGTCGGTTCCAAAGTAAGTCAGGCTCTCGAGGTAGTTCTCTAAGGAAATCACCGGTTAGCAAGGGCGAGCAGGATTTTTTGGAAGTCGTTTAGTTGTTAAGCTATGTTTAAGTTTATGTAGTTTATCCAAAGGTTGTATAAGTTTTATATATGAAGGTTTTTAATCTAGTAAGTTATCTTGTGGTTTTGGAAGTTTTTTTTTGTGTTGTTGCCTTGTCTCTTTTGGGAGACGGCGGTAATGCCTCGACCTAAGGTGTTCCGCTGCGCTAATCACAGGTTTGGGATTCTAAGTATAGTCTTAATCTTGTGATTAAGGTTGGGGCGTTACAGTTGAGAGTATCCCGACGATGTTCAATATACTTGGAGTTTAAGCCAAAATAATACAGTGATTATATGTCTTGCTAGAAACCTCTATATTCAGTAATTAAATATGTTAACTACAACTATATTATTTGGTCCTACTGGGTTTCACAAGTCAGTGACCTGGAATAATGTATGTAGCCCAAAATAATAAAGTATTATTTTGGAAAGTGTTAGAAGTTGATTTTTTTGGAGAAATCAACACAACACGGGTCGTGTTGGGTGAACACGGACCGGGTTGAGCTTCAGACGTTTTAAGAGAAGTTGGTTATTAGGGTTTAGGTTAACCCTTTCCCCAAGCCATCCAACTCTATAAAAGGGGAGTCTCTCTAAGAAATTTATTCCAATCAACTGTTTGAGACTTCTAGAGAGATACCAGAGTAATTTCCTGAGTTCATTTCTCTCCTAGTTTACAGTTATTATTTCCTGAAACAATTCACAATATACCGTAAACACATACATCTTAGATTGAGATTAGTCTCAATCGGGTCGACCTAGTAATTGAGTTCTTGGAGTGTTGCGTGGACCTACAGTAGAGAATTTCTCAATTGAAATATTAAAGATCAACCTCTTCATCAGCCGGATTAGCGATAAGGTATAATATTAAACATATGTAATTATTATCTTTCCAGGGTGATTAATTGTTTTGTAAATTGTTATGATGTTCCACCAATTAATCTGTATCTTTTTAAGAAATAAATCATCTAAAAACTCAATACTAGGCACTAGTAAATGGTAGTAGTATACAAGGCAAATGAAGACTACTCTCCCATTAGTCAATGACTTGAGAACCCCAATAATCAACTAATCAACATGCCATTTAGGAGTTTGATATAATCGCGATTGTTTAAAACCATGCCTGAGAATTGAGAAGAGGGTAATAGAAACGTGCTCCATGTTCATCTAGATCTCTATAATTCCTTCAAAAGGAAAAAAAGCATCTTGGGTAATCCTTTATTTTCATCCTTATTCAACGCTTGTTTTTTTAGATAGATGTAGATCTTGGTAACAAAAGTCGAGAAAAACAAAACAGAGAAAATAATAAAGGGGGAAAATACTAGACCCAACGCATAAAGGGAGGAGGTCAAAGTCAACACCCCCCCCCCCTCCAAAACACCAAAATAAAAAATGTACAGTTTGGGATAACTGAAAAGACCAACCCCATTTGGCATTTCCATTCACATTGCTCTCAATTGTACCATGTTGACATATCTTGCTGTTGCGGTGCATTGGATGATCCTCCTTGAAAATCTGTCATGCAGTCCACATACTGAACATCAGATGGTGTGATGGGTTCCTCAACAAACAACGCTTGCATATCATTGAAATCTTCGATTAAGATACTAGTGTAATTCACCTCCATGTATTCTTCTTCAATGCACTCAATATCCTGTAAGTTAGATTCAAAAAATGTTAATGAATATAAATCAGTAGTTTATAGAGATAGTAATAGGACAAGAAAAACTCAACTTACTTCATTACTGTTATTCTTGTTCAACTCCTCCATTGAAGATTAAGCATGTAATACCAAAGCCCTATCCTTTCAGCCAAGAAAATCTCAATATACTGTGACTCGAACCCTAATCATCAAGCACGTAATATCAAAGCCCTATCCTTTCAGCCAACTATATTTTGTTCTTCTACTCTTTCAATACTATTGTATTCATAACTCGGAATTGGGAATTGCAGCTAATTAACGTTGTACCATCCACGACTGTTGACATTCCTAAGAATTTAGGAGTCTTCACACAGCACGACCGACCGATCGATGACCATACATTCTCAAAGGTCGATCGAGGTCACCGACCATACTGGCTAATGTCATCGCCGGAGGTTGTCATTGCCGGTTATTATCATTAGTGTTTTCGGCCCTGAGAACTAATATACTGGACAGTGGCGAGGGAAGCGGTGCAGCCGACGGAGAGGGTCAAGGCAGTGGTAGGGCGGCGTCCGAAGCCATCTCGCTGCGGTGGCTCCAACTCCAGTGACCTTTCGCCAGAAAAAATGATTGTTCGTCGGTGCTCTGCGTTGGGGAAATTTTCCTCATCTTTCCATGAAGTTAACAACCAATCCTTGAAAAATTAATTTTTAATTAATTATATTTAATTCCTACAATCAAAAAAATAAAATCTAACATACTTAAAAATAAATAAAATCAATGTGCGAGATTATATCATGCCAAATTTACAATGTATAATGCGTGAATTACCATTACTGTCGTAATTCCTAAAATCTAGAAATTGCTATACATGCTTCCAAAAAAATTGTGTATAAGTCATTTTAATCAATTTTTTATTTTTGCAATATTTGTCGCCGTACAATTACAAGGGACAGTAAGGATTGGGTTTGGGTTTTAATCTAGCACAAATTATTATTTTACCTTATTTTCATTTATTACTCCATCCGTTCCATATTAATTGACATCTTTTCAAATTCTGCAGTCAAATTTTAAAAATTTTAACCATAATTTTTCTCAATATATTTAATTATTTGTCATTAAAATTACTACTACTAGATTCGTAACGAGAAATATATTACTAAAAGTATAATATTGCAATTGTTAATATTATTTTACAAAAAATTATCAACCAAAGAAGGATATTAAAGACCATGACACTTTCTTCATTAATCGCTGATCAATTTTAACTACAAGGTATGCCTTTGACGTTCTTCATTGGCTTTGGTGCAGGTAACCCCCCTTCTAAGGTAGGCACTAGTAAATGGTAGTAGTATACAAGGCAAATGAAGACTGCTCTCCCATTAGTCAATGTCTAAACAACCCTAGCAATCAACTAATCAACATGCATTTAGGAGTTTGATATAATCGTAATTGTTTAAAACCATGAGAAGAGGGTAATAGAAAGATGCTTCACCTTCATCTCTAGATCTTTGTCATTCATTCAAAAAAAAAATATATATATATATCTTTGGTAATCTTTTATTCTCATCCTCATGCAACGTCTATGTTTTTTAGATAGATGTAGATCTTGTTAACAAAAGTCGAGAAAAACAAAACAAATAAAAAAAGGGGGGAAAATACTAGACCCAACCCATAAAGGGAGGAGGTCAAAGTCAACATTCCCCAAAAGCAACACCAAAGTTAAAAATGTACAGTTTGGGATAACCGAAAAGACAACCCCATTTGGCATTTCCATTCACATGTGCTCTCAATTGTACCATGTTGACATATCTTGCTGTTGCGGTGCATTGGATGATCCACCTTGAAACTCTGTCATGTAGTCCACATATTGAACATCAAAAGAAGATGATAACATGGAGTTGACACCATTCTCATCTGACTTGGGTTGATATGGATTGTTTATAATCTTACTCCGGCTGAACTTGCCATCCTCCTCCCAAAACATCTGATGATTCACTTGTATGTCTGCCTGTCCTAGGACATTCGACTCCACTATCGCTGCTTGATGACTATGCATTTGATCATTTTGTCCAAAGCCGACGCCTGGCACCACAAAGCTTTGATTCCCATGAATCTCAGTTTGTGCGGTGGCTTGAACGTTAGCATCATAGAATGACATTAGCTCACTTATCATCTTCTGCCCATCCTGTGGAGCTCCAAACCCGGATAAACTGAATGAGTTATTGGGAGGGAGAGAATGCTCGGCGCCTTGGAGGACTGGAAGTGGACACATAACTGGTTTGATGTCATTGACATGAATATTTGAGACGTCGAATTGTAATGTGGTGTTTCGGTAAGGACAGGTGAGCTGATGGTTATCCCTGGCCATCCTGTCATGAAACCCAAGCTGCAGCTGACTGTGAGGACACTGAACAAACCCGCATGTGTATATTTGGCCGCTCCTAATGTCACCTGTTTGCTCAAAAGCCTTCCTTTTCCTGGAAAATTCCACACTAGGGAACTTAGGTATCATGTTACCCTCGTGATTAGAAGGGTCATTGTCAATGGGATTCTGTTCTTGCACATCGAATTTGGGTTCTTCAATATCGTAATTGCTGGCATCATCAATTATAAAAGGGCTGCTACTAATGCTAGAAGTGCAAACAGGGGGAAAGTAAGCAGGGTAAAGCTCCCGAGCTAAGGATTCCTCATGATTAATGATGGCAAGCCATGTAGCAGTCTCCTTGGCAGTCATCTTGTCTTGCAGACATTTCGATTGCCTCACCAACTTACGAATCTTAGGAATGTCAGGCGAAATATGCTTGATAACAGCAGTCAGGACACTAACCTTCCAGGCCTTCTTAAGATCATGAGGTTTCTTGTAAGGGGGCGGGGAATAATCAGGGGACAAACCAAGCTGAGGCCACCAGTCCTCCTTCCCGGTGGGCCACCACGGAGGAGGGACACCCTTCTCGAGAGGGAACCGCCTCTGAGGAGGGTCACAATGCTGCATAAGAGCAGACAGGAGGGAACCAAGAGTGGTGTCCTGAAGCTCGTTCAACGCCTGAGGGGTAGGCCCCACAGGGTTAGACCCTTGGCTTGAACCCGGAATAGAGTGGTCCGCTTGGTACTTGGCAATTGCAGCAGGGCCATTGCGGTCAAACCGGACCTTCTCCTTCCACCACTCCCTGAGATTGTCTGACGCTCCGCTCACAGGCTTCCCTTTCTCCGGGATGATGCCGTAGACAAAACCCTGGGCTTTGCACACTTCCATCATTTTCAACATGTACTTCAATATCCCATCTTGGGCTCGGGACATCTTCTTGCGACGAGCCTGCTCCTGAGACTGTCGCTGCTTCGTTACAACAACCACACCGCTTTCTCGCGATCTGTTCTGCTCCTTTAGCCTCTTAAGACGCATTTTATCCCTCCACACTCTCCTCTCAAGTTCGTCGACGTCGATATCCTCATCGCTGTAGTCATCCAACTCTACTGCCTCTGATCCTGCCTGGGTGGCCATGTTGTCTTTCTCTAGTAGGTGTCCTGATAAAAACTCAACATCACCACTGTAAAAACCCATCTCTTCAAACATCATCATCTAGCCCGCCAAAATGGGTGATGAATTCAATCAAAATCTCAAATATCCTTCCCCTTTAATCTGATTCCGGGTTTTTCGTCACACACAAATTTTGAACTAATGACCACACACCTGCAATCAACAATAAAGGAAATCTAAATTATTAGAATTTAGAAATATGCTATTGCTTTCCTAATCGAGGTATTAAACATAAATCTATCATCAAATTGTATCCTACAGTTGTCAAACAGAATCCAGAATTTGAGTAAATAATTTTTTTTTTAAAAAAAAAGATACAACATGAAATAAACCCAGAATATATGAAACGCATCAAAAAGCAAAGTGAAGGAGCGGGGAAAGGACCACATCTGTATGTACTATTTTTTTTATTGTAAATTCAGGAGTAAATCCAAATATTACTCGAAACAAAAAACAATTTCATGTATAATGATATTAATATCTCATTGAATGGTCAAAGCAGTCAAAATCACAAAAGCAAAGCAAATACTATTTGGGCCTTGTTCTATACTGCGTTGGCAAACTGCGGTGCCACACGATACCGCAGTTTGCCAAAACCCACCACATTTCACCGCAAATTATTACTTTTTTTTCCCTCACTTTTCTCTCTCCTCACTTTTCTCCTCTACTTTTTACATTCTCTCTCCTCACCTACCCCCACGTACCAATAACCTACCACAATTCCACCACACCCCACCACAATTCCACCACACCTCACCGCAAAATGCCACACTATAGAACACGGCCTTGGAAAACAAAATGAACAGAAAAATCAACCCAGAAGTAGGAGTTTTGTGATCGCACTAATTTAACCTGTTCAATTAACAATCCAAATCATTCTATCAAGAAACAAAAAAATCCAAATGATTTATCTACCCGAACCAAATCCAATTCAAGCAAAGTGAAAGTCAAACTGGAAAAAGTAAACACAATAACAAATGAAATACAAATTGAAGGAGATGGATATGAAGATTGAAGACATCAGACCTGAAGTAATTATGGTTGTGCAAAGAAATTCTGAAATCTCTGTCACGAAGACGCAGGAGGGAGAATTAGAAGGAGGGAGAGGGTGGGGATTTGAAAGAGACAGGCAAGTATTTATTTTGGGGGGAGTAAAATCAAGAGATGCAACGCGTCATCAGTGTATCAAAGGGCGGTTATTCTCGTCCCACATCACTCTTTTGTAATAAAATACTATATTTTTGACGTCATCTATTATTATTTTTTATATTAGTCTTTATGTTGCTATTTATGGCATCCATTTTGTTCTTTTGTTTGGGAATTGGATACCCTGAAAGATGGGTTTTCTTCTTTAACTATACTAAAAACTTTATTTATCATGCTAATATGATACGTTGGATTAGCTTTTTGTACAAATTACGCTAGTAATCCCCCAATTTTGTATACCATAATAACAATATGTCCGTAATTTCTCTATATATATATATATTAAAAAAATAATACATACCCTAATTTTTTCGTATATTATTTACATTCTCAATTAAAACATTTAAATATCACATTATAAATTATTAAATATTATACATTATAGTTTTACATTTAAGTATGTAGGCGCTTTTGAGACAATAAATCTAAGATTATAAATTTATAATGGTTAAATGAAAGTTGAAAATTAATACATTTCTGGTTAATTTAAGTGACTATATAAACTTTAATGATATTTTACCCACGAGTTTGGTTACTACTCCCTCCAATCTTCAATAATTATCACATTTGAACTTTGGGAAGATTTTAAGAAAATAATATTGAAAATGATAATAGTATTGGAAATGATAAAAGTAATGGATAAATTTCTATTTTAGTTATATATTTGTATTGGTAATGGTAAAAGTAAGACGTAAATTTGAAAACTGTCATTAATATTGTATTGAAATTGTAAAGTGACAGATATTATGAAAAATAAAAAATTAATTAAAGTGACGGATATCAAGAAATAGACAGAGTATATTTCAATAGACAATGTTAAAAAAAAAATCTCTCAAATGGATCATATCCACAATTTACAAGAAAAACAAAGTTTAGAAATACTCCCTCCTTCCCATATTATCTGTCATTTTAACTAACTTTCTTTTTTGCCATAATATCTGTCACTTTATATTTCCAATAGCACATTAAATACTAATTTATCAAATTAACCTTATTAATTACATCTTTTTCATTCATTTTTCTTTTTTATTCACATTTTTTCTTTTTTATTCACCATTTTATTCAACATTTCCACATTTTCAATACACTAAATTAATGTAAATGAGAAGTTTTTTTGATTTTTTAAATTGTGTCCCAAGTGACACTTAATTTGGGAAGGAGGGAGTAACCTTTTATTATCGAGAAAACAAAGAAAGAAATTTGGATCCAAATCACTTGGGATATTGATTTGGGTTCATCCATTTTCGAGGCATACACTGATACACCTATGACCTATTGCAAAATGACGTGTCCCACAGTGCACACTTTGTGCCTCCTCCACTATGAGGCATTTCTTTTGTTATAATTAAATTTATTTCCTAATTAATGAGTTACCCACATTAAATACTTGATTTGTGGGGGATTTTCAACTTTGACGTGTATTAACATAAACCAAGCTTTGTGATCTGCTTAATTACAGTTTGGCTTTACAACATTCAAATAGATTTTAACATAATAAATTAGCATGAGATATTTAGAGTATGGAGATTTCTTCTTCTTTTTTTTTTTTTATGTGGAATTAGAGTATAGAGATATCAAGAAATATCATATTAATTACTTTATGCGTTATAATAAGTGTGAAGCATTTTCTTCAGATCAACTAAAAAATAATGTATCTTTAACTCAGGGTCAAAGCGTCTTTTATAAGTACATTAGGACCATATTCTTTTGCCATGTTAAACCTAACTATTAGAACTTATTTTAACTTATCCTAACCTAATATAATTCCCCAAAAAAAAAGCATCCACTTTAAAAGTAAAATTCCCCAAAAAAAATCCTAACTTATCCTAACTTATCTTAGCCTAACTATTCTAATTTGAAAATAACTTATCTAAATAACAGGGCCTAGAAAGAAAGAGGGGGGGTGAGACCACATACAAAGATTAGAAACCCCCAAGGCTCATTTAACTAATTTATGAGCAACCTCATTCCTAACCATGCCAGCCCAGAGAATATCCTTAATGTCACTGCTCTCCTAGTCCTAGAGTTAAGTCTTCTAAAAGTAGTGCATTTGCACCTATGTCCAACTCACCATATTTAAGCTTGTTAGCCAATGAGTGGTGTACCTCTGAGATAGAAACCCGGTTTGGATGACCCGAACTTACCCTTATGAAAAAAAAATATTTATGCTTGTTAACCACACCAAAAGCATCACCCCCCCCCCCCCAAACCAAATTCTCTACTCCTCTCTCCTTGCCCACCTATACTAAAGAAATGCTTTTCAGTTCTACTAATTCAGCATCCTAGAGGACATCCACCTTACACCCTACATCTCAAAAGTACTCTCCCTTCTCCCTACAAGCCACACACCCAAGACCAACCATACTTCATTCCTTATCAATGGCAGCATCACAATTGATTTTGTCCCTTGGGGATAGTCCCTCCACTTCACCTTATCTGAACAACATAGGAAGGCTTCACTAAGGAGTTTAACAACTCCAAGCATTTACTCCCAGCACTATCAGTCACAAACTCTGCATCGAGGCCCTTACTGAAATTGTAATCATTATAGGCCCACCAAATACTCCATAAGCCATAGCAATAGGAGATGTCTTCTTTCTTAAGATACTAAACATATTTCTTGCACCAATCTGCCCCATTTACCCCCATAAATATCCTTCACCTTAGGGGTCCTAAACACCTCCCAGGCTCTGGGGTGAAGCATTTAATATTCACATCAAAAGAACTTTTACAAATTGTTTTGATTTGAGAGGTAAATTGTTCAAGAGTAGGAGTAGGATAATGTGTTAGGTCGGGATAAAATTAGGGTCAACCATTAGTTAGCAGGATCAAGTTGGGTCAAGTTCGGCTCATTGAAGTGTTGGGTCAGCCAAAAATAAGGGTTAGCCAATGCATCGATCCTTTTTTATTTTAAATATAAAATGACATGTGATTATACCAAAAAGAAATTTTTATTGTAACTATTGTTTGATGCTAACAACCGGACCCTTTGGTAACCCAACCCACCCCTTTTACATGTCTTAACCCACTCGACCCTATGAGGACCCAGCCCATTGCTGACCTTATGCCAGAGATAAATATAGCAATGTTGAATAAAGAAACTTTAAGGATACTAGACATAGAACTAAACAAATTTTAGTAATCAGAAAGAACTACAACTATGTAAAGTTGAACACGAAGTTGTTTAAGGAAAGAAGTTGATGTAGTATTTTTCAAGTTTTTCGGTTACCACGTTCATATGTTCATAGCATATATAGCATATTCCTCCACAACATTTCAAGTAAATAATAAATGAATGTAAACTCACAATTACAATGTAGATGATATACATGGAATCGCAAAGGGGGAGCTAGTAATATACACATGAATGTAAAGAAGGTTACCTTAAAAATACATGAGCATATATTAGCTAATAGTATGACACAAAATTTTGATCGATGTTGAATTTATTTTACTTCTCTTTGCTCGCCTTTGTTTATTGACACTCCGATTTATCATAAAACCAACTCATTGTTGACACATGGGTTGACCTACTATGAGATTTCAAGGTTGGTTGGCTCCACATACTTAATAATGGGGTTGATGTTGATATGAAAATATCATATACTATGCTCTTATTTGCCTATTTTTTAAGCCGTAAAAGAATATTTAAATTTACTGTAGATTTTGTAGCTAATAAATTAAATTGAATAAGATTTATAAAATTGGAGTAATGCAAGGACCAGAGGTGTAATACTTTGAGATTCACAATCATCGGATTAGGACTAAACATCTCACAACCTCATGATTAACGTGTTAGGTTAGGATAAAATTAGCTTCAACCATTAGTTAGCAGGATCAATTAAGTTGGGTCAAGTTCGGCTCATTGAAGTGGTGGGTCATGTTGGGTCAGCGAAAAATAAGGTTTAGCCAATGCATCGATCCTTTTTTATTTTAATTATAAAATGACATGTGATTATACCAAAAAGAAATTTTTATTGTAACTATTGTTTGATGCAAGTACCACCAAAATATTTAAGAAAATTTATATTGGAATTAGTCCAAACTATTTATTTTGAGGTTAAAATGCTAACAATCGGACCCTCTGGTAACCCAACCCACCTCTTTTACATGTCTTAACCCACTCGACACTATGAGGACCCAACCCATTGTTGACCCTATGCCAAAAATAAATATAGCAATGTTGAATAAAGAAACTTTAAGGATAATAGACATAGAACTAAACATATTTGAGTAATCAGAAAGAACTACAACTATGTAAAGTTGACACGAAGATGTTTAAGGAAAGAAGTTGACGTAGTATTTTTCAAGTTTATCGGTTACCAGTTACCACGTTCATATGTTCATAGCATATATAGCATATTCCTCCACAACATTTCAAGTAAATAATAAATGAATGTAAACTCACAATTCCAATGTAGATGATATACACGGAATCGTAAGGGGGAGTAATATACGCATGAATGTAAAGAAGGTTACCTTAAAAATACATGAGCATATATTAGCTAATAGTATGACGCAAAATTTTGATCGATGTTGAATTTATTTTACTTCTCTTTGCTCGCCTTTGTTTATTGACATTCCGATTTATCATAAAACCAACTCATTGTTGACACATGGATTGACCTACTATGCGATTTCAAGGTTGGTTGGCTCCACATACTTAATAATGGGGTTGATGTTGATATGAAAATATCACATACTATATGCTCTTATTTGCCTAGTTTTTAAGCCATAAAAGAATTTTTAAATTTACTATAGATTTTGTAGCTAATAAATTAAATTGAATAAGATTCATAAAATTGGAGTAATGCAAGCAAGAAAGGTGTAACACGCTCAAATTCACAATCATCGGATTAGGACTAAGCATCTCACAACCTCGTGATTAACGTGTTAGGTCAGGATAAAATTAGGGTCAACCAAGGGCGGATCTCAAGCTTTTCTAGGAGTGTCCACGGACACCCTTGGTCAAAAAAAATTTGTGATTCTCTAATATTATTTGAAAGAATTGTTTTTTAATTGGAGCAAGTAGACACCGTAAAAAAAGTCTAAAAAACATAATAGGGGTGTCCAACTTAGTAGGAACTCAAAAACCTTAAAATATTACTCTCTCCGTCCCAAAAAAATTATCCAAGTATGACTAATTAGGTCAAAATTTTTAAATTTTGACGATTAATTTATCAAATTATATATTGAGTTATTATATAAGACTACCACTATTAGATTTGTGGTGAAAATATTTTTACTTGGATACAATATTATTAGTCTTGTTAAGATAAAACGTGAAAAATTAGGGGTAAAAGTGCTGCATTGAAGACCATAAAAAAGTAAATTTGACAAATTAGTTGGGACGGAGAGAGTACCAAATTACTACCTCCGTCTCTAAATAATTGTCCATTTAACTAAATTTTGACTGTTGATTACTCATACATTACAATGAATATTATTGTAATTTTTAGTACTATATCTTTCTAATGGTGATAATTTCATATTGTAACTCATTGCAATTTGTAAGTAATCAACGGTCAAAGTTTAGTCAAATAGACAATTATTTAGGAACGGAGGTAGTATTCTTTTGTAATTACTAAAAAGTGTAAAATGAATTTGGTAATTGTGTATTAGTATAAGTTTAAGATATAAATATCTAGTTAATGTGCAATTTCAATTTATGATGATGTGAAATTTTGTTAAGCTTGTGAATATGTCATTTAATATTTATTTTTATTTTTAATAATATTTATTTATATTTTATAATATTTATTTGTATTTTATTATTTTATTTTTCAAAAACGCTTATGTAATAAAAAATATATTGGACACCCCTAAGTCAAATGTCTAGATCCACCACTAGGGTCAACCATTAGTTAGCAGGATCAAGTTGGGTCAAGTTCGACTCATTGAAGTGGTGGATCATGTTGAGTCAGCCAAAAATAAGGGTTAGCCAATGCATCGATCCTTTTTTATTTTAAATATAAAATGTCATGTGATTATACCAAAAAGGAATTTTTATTGTAACTATTGTTTGATGCCAAGTACCACCAAAATATTTAAGAAACTTTATATTGAAATTAGTCCAAACGATGTATTTTGAGGTTAAAATGCTAACAATCGGACCCTTTGGTAACCCAACCAACCCCTTTTACATGTCTTAACCCACTCGACCCTATGAGGACCCAGCCCATTGCTGATCCTATGCCAGAGATAAATATAGCATTGTACGTTGAATAAAGAAACTTTAAGGATAATAGACATAGAACTAAACATATTTTAATAATTAGAAAGAACTACAACTATGTAAAGTTGAACACGAAGATGTTTAAGGAAATAAGTTGACGTAGTGTTTTTCAAGTTTATCGGTTACCACGTTCATATGTTCATAGCATATATAGCATATTCCTCCACAACATTTCAAGTAAATAATAAATGAATGTAAACTCACAATTCCAATGTAGATGGTATACACGGAATCGCAAAGGGGGAGTAATATACACATGAATGTAAAGAAGGTTACCTTAAAAATACATGAGCATACAAAAAATTACTAAGGGGTACCCTAATTTTTGGTGAAATGTTTTTCTGGTACCCCAACTTTTAAAAACTAATTTTTGGGTACCCTAACTTTTAGAATTAGAAATAATTAGGTGAATTTTCGGCCAATGATTTGAATTCACCGGTGAGTTTTAGGCGGGAAATTGATTAAGTGTTTTTGTAGACGAAACTATCCTTTGTTTTTGTGGACGAAAATGATTTGAATCAATCGGAGTTTCACCGGAAATTCACCTAGTAATTTCTAATCCTAAAAGTAAGGGTACCCCAAAATTAGTTTTGAAAAGTTAGGGTACCAAAAAATTGTTTCTTCAAAAGTTAGGGTACCTCTAAGTAATTTTTTGTATGAGCATATATTAGCTAATAGTATGACGCAAAATTTTGATCGATGTTGAATTTATTTTACTTCTCTTTGCTCGCCTTTGTTTGTTGACACTCTGATTTATCATAAAACCAACTCATTGTTGACACATGGATTGACCTACTATGCGATTTCAAGGCTGGTTGGCTCCACATACTTAATAATGTGGTTGATGTTGATATGACAATATCACATACTATATGCTCTTATTTGCTTAGTTTTTAAGCCGTAAAAGAATATTTAAATTTACTATAGATTTTGTAGCTAATAACATGGGCGAACCTGGGGCTTCGACTGTTAACCCAAGAAACATTTAAAAAATTAAGTATAATTTGGAATAAAAATTATGAATTTTATGTTTATTATATAAAATAATAGTGTATTGGTCACCCCTAATCAGAAGGTCAAGATCCGTCACTGGCTAATAAATTAAATTGAATAAGATTTATAAAAATTGGAGTAATGCAAGCAACAGAGGTGTAACACCCTCAGATTCACAATTATCGGATTAGGACTAAACATCTTACAACCTCGTGATTAACGCAGCGAAAATTAGAATCCAAAGGCATTACCGTCGTCCATGGGAAAGGACCAGACCAACCAACTAAAACAAAACCCAAATATAAAACACATTCCCAAAAGTTACCTTAAACATTATACATAACTACAAATATACCAAACTAGACCTTAAATTATCAGTTTACATAACCAATACAAGAAATTACAACAAACTTTCAAGGTTCGTAGATACATTGATCCATAGTAACATATACCACAAGTAGAAGACGTGACTTCAGCAAAAAAGAAGACTACCTAATTCCTAATCTAACTTAACTTCTTAGAAATGCTAGGTTTACAAAGGCAAAACATTTTCGCAAATATGTCAAAACCCGATACACATACTCCTGAATAGTTAATACAAGTCAATCAATTAATTTTAGTTCGCTTATTTCAATTCAATTTACAAACATAGAGAAGAGAAATTAAGTAAACACGTATTGCATGATTTTTATTATTTAAGTGGTTCCCTATTTGGGATCATCGAACTTAACTTTCATATGCACATACTCAGACAGTTGGACCGATCGGGAGATCGCGATGGAGTTAACTGGTTCACACTTGCCAAGTTATGAAATAAATAAAGTACTTAGATTTAACATATTATATGCGAGACCACGTTGTAAGGCGTGGTTTGTATAATCCAATTTTTTGTCGTTCTTTCTCGAGGAGCAATGGGCCTTGGCTAAAGGTATTGGTCAAGAACGGGTCTAGATCGCTAGGGTCGCATAAGGTGAGGGTAAGGTAACTAATCTAAGAAAACACGAAGAAATAAAGAAACTAAGATCAGGTTAAAGGGAAAATGGGCTTCGGAGGCTTTTCGGGATGCAAACGGGAACAAGGAGATCTGTTTTGCAAAAAGAGAGCAACAAGAGGGGAAAATCAAGTGGCAATTCCGTTAGAAAATACCCACCGGGCTTTCTCTTTCGAGGATAGTCCGGATTAACTACCTCAAAGTCAACCACGGACCCGGAAGGTTAATGAAATAGAATTCCCTAGTTAACCTCCTTCAACTTTCGTGGGTGAGCATTAACCATCCCATCTCCAATCTTCCATGACAAGTGTTGGATGTATTCGGGAGCTTTCGGACCTAAATACATCCCACTTGAGGGAGGGATTGGATTGGGAAATTGATTCCCTACCTAATTACTCACTAAAATTGCTAACCCATTCCTAATTACCCCTTCACACTTTAATTACCCTAACCCGTTAGGGTTCTAACCACAACTCATCACAACAACTAAACTAACTTCAACAAAACCAACCCTAAACATGGATTCTAGCATAAAATAAGCAAAAACAACCAAACTAATTGAAAAGGCATCAAGAACAACAAAGAAACAAGGAAGCAATTAAAGGAAAACAATTAAATCAACAAGTAATAACAAGAGATTAGGGAAAGAGAACCACTATCAAAGATGCCAAAGAGCAAGGATGAACAAGAGAAGAGATGCTTCAATAATTTTCAATCAACAATACAAAACCCAAATCAAAGTAACAATCTAAGTGGAAATCTCACTAATCACTCACTAATTAAACCCTAATTACAACCAAAGAGCTAGATAAAACCTAGCTTAAGGCTAGATTCTCCTGCCTAAGACTCTCCCTGAAAAAGCTCTCTAATACAATCGCAGCTTAGGGTTTAAATACAAAGTAAAGTGGTTAAATAAAACGCTGTCGTTCTAGCCGCAGAATTGCGTGAAATTGTAGTTGGTCGCGGGCACGACCACCCAGGTAGCGGGCACGACCATGAGAAAAGTGGCCAGGCGATTCCGTTGTGCGCTAGGTCGAGGGCGCAACGTGCCCTGTCGTGGGTGCGACGCTGTGCTGGCCGGAGCTTCCTTGGCATTCGTCGCGGGTGCGATCCTCTACGTAACGGCCGCGAGTCTCTGGTTGCACAGTTGTTCGCGGGTTCGAACTCCTGTGGTCGCGGGTGTGACCTTGTTCTGGTCGGTCTATTCCCTTCTCTTCTTCAGGGTTTGGCATTTGGTAGCGAACGTCACCAGCAGAGTCGCGGGTGCGACCTGCCTCTGCCAGACCTTCCTCCCTCTCCTTCCAGGTTGTTGCGCCCGCTACAAAGGCTGTAGCGGGTGCTACAACCCTATTTTTCTTCAAACTTGGGGAAAAGGTTACTGGGTCGACTCCGCCTCGATTCTCAGCTCCGTTAGGCTCGGAGAATCATTCGAAATTCTCCAAAATACCCCTAAAAAGCCTTGAAATAACTCATTTGCCTTGTTTTACTCCTTAAACGCGAAAAACCTACAAAAGAACTAAAAAAAAGGTAAAAACAATAGAAAAGGCTCGAAATCAGCCGAAATATCAAGTCGAAAGGTGTTATTTAGGCCTAAAAACGGGCCTAAACACCCCCCTCCAACACACTTGAACTTTTGCTCGTCCCGAGCAAAACTAAACAAAAACAACCTAAAAAACTAAACACCAACTCCTTTATCGTGGGAGGAAACGAGTGCATTTAGCGTATGCACCAAGCCCTTTAAACCCCCTGGCAGCCCAGGTGGACGAGGTGGGTCTCGTGAGGGTTTGTAGCGGCTATACCAACAAAAGCCAATAAAAAGGAAAAAGGAGAGAGAAAAGGTGAAAAATAAAGCAAAGCTCGAAAAAGAAAGAAAGAAAGAACTTGCTTGTTAAAAGAATCATGCAATCAGCTGCAAGAAAGATAATGCTAATCAACCAAAAGGAACGAATACGAGCGCATCAAGAACACCTAATCTAAGGTATCACCAATCTTAGAGGTTTTCAACTCCCAAACGTCTCCTACAAAACAAGGTCCTTTGTGCACAAGTGCAAGTGTATCCTAGTTGATTCTGATTGATCCAAAGCAAAAATCACCACCCAAGCTCATTTGAAAGCAAAAAGGTTAACTAAGCGATGTCCTCCCTTGCTTGTGTCGCCCTTGGCTTGGTAAGGGTAGCAGGAGACGCAAGGAAAAACTCCACTCTTTATTACTTTCTAAGTTTTTTTTTCGTTCTTTTTAACTATAACGTTGTTTTTCTAGTTGGCATGTTTCGAGATTGGACGTAGCCCGTGAAGGGGCTACTCTCCCAGCGTGGTTTCGCTCCGTACATAACAAGGTACTTAAGGGACGAGGGTGGCGCAACCACCCACGTCAAACCACGTTGGTGAACCAACTTTTCATTACACTTCCAATTTTTAAGTCGGGTTTTTCGGGAATTGGAACGACCCTCCGAAAAGGGGTCACCCTCCCAACTCGGGCTACTCCACAAAGTACTTAAGGGATGTGAATGCCGCCCTCTTACAGCAGCCCTTGTTAGTTTAGCCGACAATTAACCAGTTATTCCAATTTAATTAGCTTTTACTTTTTCAACGAGCTTGAGGGTGAACAACTAAGGTCTCACGGTTTCAAAAAGGAAGTGAAAGAATCAAGAACCTCATTTTGCGATCAACAAAGGGAATCTAAACAGATGAGTCATGGCAACACCCGGACTAGGGCCTACAACGCTCATATTGGCTTCTTTTAAGAAGATTAACAAAGACTTCGAGCCATTGACTATGCGATTCTAAAAACAAAGCAAAAACTAAAGAAAAACAGAAAACTTTAGGGGTTTCACGACTTTTTCTCTCTTTTTCTTTCAAATTTTAGCAAAAAACTAAGAAGATCAAAAATAAAATGCTAGGTGATCTACCCTCAAACATAAATATCTCCCCCTCCCCCCCCCCCCCACACACACACACTTAAAACGCCACAATGTCCTCATTGTGGGAAGGGTGTCACATGAATAGGTAGAACAACCACAAAAAGCATATAAACAAAAACACCTAGTAGGAAAAAGTGGTGGCAACCCGAGCCCACATGGCTTCAACAGCAAAATAGTCCCAACATGAACATTCAAAGGGGTTCTCCACCCAAAAAGAAAATCAAGCATGCTATTTGGATCAAAGATATAAACACATTTAAAGAGAGTGGAAAGAGGTTACCTCGAGATATTCAATTAGAGCATACTCAATCCACGATCCAAAAGAACCAAGCATAGGGTTAAGATAAGCAAATTAAACTACCTAGATGCTTAGACCTTAGCATGTAAGATTAGAAACAAGAAAAAGAACTTACTAAAAGAAAATTGGAAGTTTCCTTAAAAGAAAAAAAAAACAAAAGAAGCAAACGTATGGGTTACCTCCCATTAAGTGCTTGTTTTAAGTCCCTAGCTTGACCTAATACCTGTTTGATCCTTGAAAGATGTGGTGCGCATGAGAGAAGCATCTTCCATCTCTTCCACCATCTTCTTTTCCTCCCTTTCCAGCATTTCCCCAGTTTGCATGATTGTAGGTCAAGATGGTCTATCAAGTTCTTGGTTGACCTCGGGGAAAAAGGAGGCAATGGCTTCTTATGCTTCCTCCACCTTCGTTTCCTTCTCTTCTTACAACATCTCCCAACTACCTTAGTGAACCGAACAAGTTGTTCTTCCAGTGGTCTGATTGGGTGAAAGTGATGAGGAGGCAATTTAAGCTCCACTTTAGTTGGTTCCCGGAGTTTTGGACACTTGGGAACAAGCATGGGTTGCTCACGGTCATCTTCCTTCAATATTTCTTCTTCTTTCTCAACCTCCTCCTCGAATTCTTCTTCATCAAAATTGTTCAATGTGATCGGGAAGTACCTAAACTCCACTTGGGGAAGAGAAGACTCTAAAGATGTCGCATTGTCGATAATAAAATCTTGAACCTCCATATATTCAAGGAGAGGTTCCTCCAGGGGAATATCCTCTTTCTAGTAAGTGTCACATCAATAAAGTTAGTGAGGAAGATAACCTCACTACCATCAGGCTCAACTTAAATCGACTCGAGAAGGATCTCCTCCAAAGGACACTCACATGATGACCCAAATATATGGGGCTCTATCGAGTAACTATCTACTTCCTCATTGGATTCTTCCTCCTCACCCCGCTTCTCCTCATTCTCACTTTTGGCCTCTTCAAACACCACCTCCCTTTCTTCATTCATCTCCAACTCACTCTCTTTTTCTTTTCCCAAAGGTCCTTCCTCCACAAATGTGGGTGCATTGGCTTCTTCCTCACTCCGTAGGGTGATAAAATTCACCGGCCCCATTTGGATAGCTTGAGGTTAGACGGGGACGGTTTGAGGAAAATAATCTTGCTGAGAAATTTGGGCCCATTGGTTTTCAATGCTTGCGAGGCGAGCCTATCATTCTCTTGGTTTTCTATAATTTGCTTCAGCTACTTCACTATGTTAGATTCTTGAGAACGTTAGGACTCTTGAAGTTGAGGGATAGGTTGGTGGTAAGTCGGTTGCCATACTTGTTGGTCTTGGTAGCTGGGCGAGAAATGTTGGATGTTTTGGGTGAAGGGTTGGGTCTCTTGCATGATTTCCAATTGGTTGGTTGCTCCATCAAATACCACCTTCCATTGCATCTCAAGAACAGTGCCCATAAGGAGCTTGATTGTGGGGTCGCTCTCCAAGGAATACCCTCCATCTCCTAAACTCCGGAGGCCTCCCCAAGAAGGAGAATGTTGAAATAATTCGTGAAGGAAGACATTTGCTTGATGCTCGATCTTCATAAGGAACATTCCTCCCGATGTAATGTCAATTGACTCTTTGAGATCGTCTTGAAGCCCATGGTAAAACTGATGCAACAATGACCAATCCGGCGGATTGTGATGCGGACTTCGCCTTTGGAGACTCTTGTACCTTGCCCATGATTCGAAAAGAGTTTCTCCCGGCTCTTGCTTGAAGTTCAAAATGGCTTGTCGAAGCCTATGCATCTCATCGGCCAGAAAGAAATGAAGAAAATCACGGCTTAATGCATCCCAAGTAGTATATGTGCCGGGTGGGCAAATGTTGAGCCACATCTTAGCTTTTCCCTCCAAAGTGAGAGGGAAGAGGTTTAATTTCAAAAACTCCGAAGATACCTCTGGCGTATGCACAAAACCAATCCGATCTTCAAATCTTCTAATATAATCGACGGGATTCTCGAAGGCATCCCTGTGGAATTGGTTTCTTTCAAAAACATCCAGCAGGCATGGTTTAAACTCAAATGTTGCAGTGGGTGGTAATAGCGGTAGGATGAAGGGATTGCCTCCCGTACTCGATGATAGAACGGAGTATGATAGGAGGGTACAGGGTGGATCGAGCTGACCTTGAGCCATAGGGATTTCATACCGCTTAAGATGCTTATTCGAAGCTAGCGTATAACCGCGTAACCTGAAAAAGAACCAAAGAGGAATCAAGTACCCAAAGACCTAGACAACTGATCTCTAGCCATGAAAGCAATCTAAACTACTCTTAACCAAAGGAACCTAAAGCTAGGGGCGCTAGCTCCCCGGCAACGACACCATTTTGTGTAAGGCGTGGTTTGTATAACCCAGTTTTTTGTCGTTCTTCCTCGAGGAGCAAGGGGCCTTGGCTAAAGGTATTGGTCAAGAACGGGTCTAGATCGCTAGGGTCACAAAAGGTGAGGGTAAGGTAACTAATCTAAGCAAACACGAAGAAATAAAGAAACTACGGTCAGGTCAAAGGGAAAATGGGCTTCAGAGGCTTTTCGGGATGCAAACGGGAACAAGGAGATAGGTTTTGCAAAAAGAGAGCAACAAGAGGGGAAAATCAACTGGTGTTAGAAAATACCCACCGGGCTTCCTCTTTCGAGGATAGTCCGGATGAACTACCTCAAAATC
Source organism: Portulaca oleracea (assembly GCA_029582165.1). Classification (NCBI taxonomy): domain Eukaryota; kingdom Viridiplantae; phylum Streptophyta; class Magnoliopsida; order Caryophyllales; family Portulacaceae; genus Portulaca; species Portulaca oleracea. The sequence continues at coordinate 21,378,625 of CM055890.1, forward strand.
AACCACGGACCCGGAGGGTTAATAAACGGAATTCCCTAGTTAACCTCATTCAACTTTCGTGGCTGAGCATTAACCATCCCATCTCCAACCTTCGATGACAAGTGTTGGATGTATTCGGGAGCTTTCGGACCTAAATACATCCCACTTGAGGGAGGGATTGGATTGGGAAATTGATTCCCTACCTTATTACTCACTAAAATTGCTAACCCATTCCTAATTACCCCTTCACACCCTTAATTACCCCCTAACCCGTTAGGGTTCTAACCACAACTCATCACAACAACTAAACTAACTTCAACAAAACCAACCCTAAACATGGATTCTAGCATAAAATAAGCAAAAACAACCAAACTAATTGAAAAGGCATCAAGAACAACAAAGAAACAAGGAAGCAATTAAAGGAAAACAATTAAATCAACAAGTAATAACAAGAGATTAGGGAAAGAGAACCACTATCAAAGATGCCAAAGAGCAAGGATGAACAAGAGAAGAGATGCTTCAATAATTTTCAATCAACAATACAAAACCCAAATCAAAGTAACAATCTAAGTGGAAATCTCACTAATCACTCACTAATTAAACCCTAATTACAACCTAAGAGCTAGGTAAAACCTAGCTTAAGGCTAGATTCTCCTGCCTAAGACTCTCCCTGAAAAAGCTCTCTAATACAATTGCAGCTTAGGGTTTAAATACAAAGCAAAGTGGTTAAATAAAACGTTGTCGTTCAAGCCGCAGAATCGCGTGAAATTGCAGTTGGTCGCGGGCGTGACCATGAGAAAAGTCGCCAGGTGATTTCGTTGTGTGCTAGGTCGCGGGCGCGACGTGCCCTGTCGCATGTGCGACGCTGTGCTGGCCGGAGCTTCCTTGGCATTCGTCGCGAGTGCGATCGTCTACGTAACGACCGCGAGTCTCTGGTTGCACAGCTGTTCGCGGGTAGCGGGCGTGACCAGTAGGGTCGCGGGCGTGACCAGTAGGGTCGCGGGTACGACCTGCCTCTGCCGGACCTTCCTCCCTCTCCTTCCAGGTTGTTGCGCCCACTACAAAGGTTGTAGCGGGTGCTACGACCCTGTTTTTCTTCAAACTTGGGGAAAAGGTTAGCGGGTCGACTCCGCCTCGATTCTCGGCTCAGCTAGGCTCAGAGCATCATTCGGAATTCTCTAAAATACCCCTAAAAAGCCCCGAAATAACTCCTTTGTCTTGTTTTGCTCCTTAAACGCGAAAAATCTACAAAAGAACTAAAAACCAAGTAAAAACAATAGAAAAGACTCGGAATCAAGCCAAAATATCAAGTCGAAAGGCATTATTTAGGCCTATAAACGGGCCTAAACACACATTAATTTGAGAAAAATGTGTAAAACACAAATTATCCATGTTAAGTAACATAAACATTTTAGTTGAACTCAAACAAGTGAATTTGGGTAAGGTACAAGCAATATGTGTTTAACGTGAACCTAGGGGTTAGGAGCATGGTCGTATTTGTCCGAGGAGTCGGGGTTCCAACCTAAGAATCTAACGGGAGCACTCACCAACTAGGCGTGGGAGTCGATGTTTGCAATGGTTAGACTACTATCTTAAGGTTGAAAAGAAAAAGCATAATAGAAAGGTAAGGGCTCGGGGGTAGTACCGAGCCTCCTGACGAAGGACTAAACATAGAAACTATGGTAGGGAAGATTCATGTTCGATAATCAAGTGTAAGAATTGTGTGCATAGCAAGCTAGCGCCGGCTTCCCCCGCCAGGACTTAAAGCTGATATTCGCTTCCTATGCACGAACTAGCATTGATCCCCCCCCCCCCGGTTAGGTCGATGAATTGATGTTGTACTTTCTAAAGTCTACCATCACTCCCTGCGCCCAGAGCAAGGAATTTGGATCGATTAAACCACCCTAGAGTTTCAAAAGCGATGGTCGAAAGGATATATAGCCTCCCGGCGCCCGGTATCCTTCACCCATCGCATGGAAATCTGGGGCGAAACACTAATCATATCATTAATCACCCTAATCCCGCTAATCCATGCCTAATCCCTTATTAGAGACTGTAATTACCCCTAACCCTAAGGGAACGACCAACTCATGGTTAACATTAACACTACTTCAATTATCAAACCCCTACTTGACATGAATCTAGTAAAATAATAGAGAAAACAAATAACAACACTAATTAAATTAATTAAAAGCATAAACAAGATAATCAAAGAAGCAATTAACTAATTGAATGCTGAAAGTGAAAGGGAAGAAGAGGAACTTATTGAAATTTGGAATTGATTCAAGGCTTCAATGTAGAAAGAACATGAATGAAAGATGGAAAGTAGCATAAAAATACCATAATTATTCATGGAACCGAGAAAAATGCCAAGGGAAAAAGATGCATTTAGGCTCAAAACCAACCCTAAACAGTATGCGTACCTTAAAGCTGAAAGTTACTGGTAAAATAACTTGAAGGCTTAGGTGACTCGAGCCGAGAGTACATGTATTGTATTTAAGAAGCACATCAACAAGGTAAATTTCTTTTACAGTTTTGGGAGTGAAAGTGCTATCTAATTATAAATTAATAGAATTCAACCTCAGTAAAAAGATTTAGAAAATTTCAGATTTTCTTAAGATTTTGTAAAAATCATAACTTTCTCTATAGTGGTCAAACGTCGCTCATAAAGACTTTCTGGAAAGATAAATCAGGTAATACAACTCTTTAGTTGAGAGCTAAGGCTAAAATTGAGAGTAAAGCTCTGAAAACGAGCAAAAAGCACGGTGGCTCTTCAGATAGAATAATTTGGAGAGCAAAACTTTAAAAATTGTGTAGAAGGCAAAATTTTGTCAACCTGTTAAGATTCGCCACGTGGAAATTAATAGTATTTTTTTCGGCCATTTATAACCTGCCATGTGTCAAAATTAATTATGGCGGATCATTTAATTATAAATAAAATGATATTGTATTTTGGCCAATTAAATTATGCCACGTGTCATGGGTGACACATAAATATTTCTTTTTTTAAAAAAAGTTGTTAAATGGGCCCAAATGTTGGCCCAAGTTCTCTATAAATAGAGACCTTCCTCCTTCATTTTGATGGAGTTGAAAAACATCCAAAGAAGATTTAAAAGATCTCATACTCTCTCTTGAAGACAAGAAGCACAAAAAAGTTTAAGCTCGTGTTGTTTATTCATGGAAGATCAAACCACTTCATCTTGATTGGGATCAAGTCTCTACGACCCTCGTTCAATACCAAATTCATCCAAGTTTATATTCACTCAAGAGTATATTCATCCAAGATTATATTCATCCAAAACCATACTCATTCAAGACTCATTCAAGTTCATTCAAGGAGATCAAATCGGAGGAGTTACTTTTTCATTTTGTAACAAATATACAGAGATTGTACCCAAAATCCTTTGAAATTAATATAATTATATTTGTTCACTAATTTCTTGTGTTTATTTTTTAAACCCGGAAATTTGTGTTTACAAATTTTGGCATGCTCGGTGGGACATCTCTAACTCTCATCTCTTTCTCCAAAGAAAAACCACCCATCATTCACAAAAGACATGGCTTCTAGGAGTAACATCCCTCATTCATCGAAGAAAGCTATGTCGAACAAATCCCAAGGGTCAACAATTGCTAGTGTGACATCCAATGGGGTACTCACAAGGAGGATGGCCAAGATCGCTGCTATGAAGGCCCAAAGACAAACTGAAACCACCCATCATTCACAAAAGACATGGCTTCTAGGAGTAACATCCCTCATTCATCGAAGAAAGCTATGTCGAACAAATCCCAAGGGTCAACAATTGCTAGTGTGACATCCAATGGGGTAGTCACAAGGAGTATGGCCAAGATCGCTGCTATGAAGGCCCAAAGACAAACTGATGTGATTGCGCCATCACATATTGCTGATTTTGACTTGCCGGGGGAAAGTCACATTACGTCTCATTTGCTTAGAAAGAAATCTGCTCAAGTCCCTCCAAAGGAAACATCCGCTCAGTGGATGGACGAACTTCACCGTCACATGGAGTTTGTGGCGTAACCATTTGATGAAGAAACTGAAGATTATGAGAGCGATGGGGAAATGTTGAAGCCTCAAATGATACGCTATCACATTCCGACATTGAATCTGTTGACACCATTGTTATGCTGGTTATGACCACTAGAGCCATTAACTATGAAGAAGAGTTCAAAATCATGAAGGTCATCCTAGCTAGACTTGACAGAGAAAGCGAGGAGAAAACCGAGCATATCAAGCGCCAAGATAAATGAATTAAGAAGCTAACAAAAGAGTTAGAAAAGCGACCTGCTAGCAACTATGTCATTAGCTCGGAAGATGAAGATTCTGACAAGGGATCCAATCATGGAGATTCTGATGAAGAAGAAGGGAAGAAGGAAGACTCCGGCTCAGGTTCTTTGTCTTTGGAGCAAATCCAGAACTTAGTGGCCAATACTTATTAAATCCATCGTATTTATGGCCGACCTGTTGTCAGGCCCAACCATATTGGATTTACCAATTAAGCCTATAAACTAATTATAACCTGCTTATTGTTGGCTTTATTCAGTCCTTTACAATGTCCATTTTCCTTGAGTAAATAATGAATAAAAGAAATGTGTCAAAAAGCATAGGTCGTCAGTCCTGTCGAACATTATCCTAGTCCGCATGATAACTAGTATAGCTCGAGTTATCTGAGTTCGTTGGTCCAAGTTACTGATTCTCCTTAAAACGGTCGGCCTATGGAATGGGCCCATCTGAATTGAGAAACATTGACTTGTGCTTTCTAAATTATGATTAGCTCGTTGTATTTGACTTTATTCGGCCCTTTATAATGTTCTGTTGTCAGGTTCATATACAGTTAGGACATGTACTTCCAAGAAGTGGGTGAGTCATTCGAGTGTCAGATGAAGGTGTCGAGTCCATTAGGGTTCCATACAGGTCTTCTTAGACATGCATGCATCGGGTAGAAAGTGTCAGAGTTGATTATCAAGTCACTAACAAGATTTCCATACAGGCATGAAAGGAGATCGACTCCGGGCCCGCATCAGAGATCCGCGTACCGGCCGACTAGTTCCAAATTCGAACTACAACCCGTCCACCATCCAAGCTAGAGTTCAAAAGCGCCGGGGCCAACATTTCAAAGCAATTAGAGAATCTGTACACAAAGATGCAAGGCTTAGTCTTTGCAAATGCCCTCAAACAGGAGCAAAAGATCCGGAAGAGGCTCCATGAGCAACAACATGTGATGGATGGCATGCTACAGGCCATCACTAAGATAAATGAAAAGTTGGGCCTAAATACTGAAGGAGATGATGATGTGGTAGAAGTCCATGGGTATGAATCTGAGCCCGAACTTGTCAAGACACCTGTAGGGGATGAGTTAGGGGGCTCAGGGTCGTTTAAAGGGAAGTCCAAAGTAGCCTCAGAAGTTCCCAAAGTCACTGAAGATCCTGCTGTTAAGGCCTTGGAACAAAAACTTGAGAGTCTTACCAAGATGATGAGCACTGTTCCAGCCTTTGCTGACAAGTACACAAATGTACCTTTGCCTATACATTCATTCATGAAGGTGACCAACAAAGTTGAAGTACTTAACATCAATTAGTTCAAGCCCTCTGAAAATCCTACCCACCACATCGAAGAGTTCATGCGACTCCCACCTCTCAACATGATTGACGTTGACTTGTACTCTACAGTCTTCCTATCCACCCTAGATGGAGAAGCCAAAGTATGGTACCATACCTTATCACCTCAAGTCAAGGTTGATTGGAACGAGCTATTTAAGGCCTTTATCAATCACTACAGCCGTATCCAAAAGAAGCATGCCACAGTGAATGACCTAACAACCATGAAGCAAAGGGAAGACGAGCCCTTCCTGGATTACTTTGAAAGGTGGCACATCAAGTTGTCTCACATCAATGAGACGATACCCTTGCGATTACAGTTATCCACCTTCAAACAGAGCCTCAAAAGTAGCCTAGCTCGACACTTGGGATACCATGTGATCAAGGATTTCGACTACTTGAAGGACCTTTGCGTCCAACTCGAAACCATGAACAATGAGAAGGTCGCCGCCGAAGGGTGGAATAATTCCAGTCCTAATAGGAGGGCCACTGATTCGCCCAGCCACCCTTCTAAGAACGCTGAGACTAATGTAATTCAGTCAGGAATCCAACCAAAGTACGACCATTACACTCCACTCGACACCACCTATGGCGATGCTTTGGCTCATCTCTTAAGAAAAAACATGATTGAGTTGCCTTTACCAAGACCGGAGCTAGAAATGAAGTATCCAAGCTGGGATGACAATGCATTCTGCAACTATCACAGGTATAAGGGACATGACACTAAGAAGTGTTGGACCTTAAAGAATAAGACTGGGAGAATGATCCGGTCAAGTAAATTTCCCCTGCCAAAAGCAGCACAGAAAGCCTGTTAGAGCAACGACCCTCCCGGAGCAGTCAATAGGGGAAGGCAACACTACAAGAAGAGGAATTTAAAGTTAGTTGGGGTCTCAGTTCCTTTGAGAATTATGTTTCAGAGGCAGTTGGGGGGGCATTGAGTCGGTCTTTGATATGCTTGTCTTTTGAATTCAATAAGATGCATCTATTTGATTGCGATTGTTTGAGAATCTCGTGCTTGCACTCTTAACTTGAGTTGAAAAGCTCTTCACCCATTCATTAGCCTTAACATCCAAGTCTGACATACCCATCTATCATCACCCTCATATACCCTTCCATTCATCAAGTTTGTCATCCTACAAATCCAGGGTTTAAAATAAAAAAATAAGAGAAAAGAAGAAAAATAATTAAAAAAACAAAAAAAAAGAAAGAAAAAAAAAGAGAAGCCAGTCTGCATTCATTAAGCAAGCTGGGCAAAATGAGAGAAGACCAAAACCACCAGTTTCTTGAAAGTAGACATCTCTATGCTCCTAGACCAGCAGCTTGAACAAAACGTGTCTAGGACAGGGGGTTACTGCCTCACCACCCACTTCACCATCTATACCACTTGTTACCTTCCCATTCGCCCACAACATCTATCCTTAATTATCATCTACATCTCCATCCCAAGTTCCCATTCATCAAATCATCCCTCTTTGCATCACTCATAACAGTCACCGTTCGAAAACCCTTAGCCTTGACCAATCCGGTCATTCTCTTCATATCTACTCAAAGCCAAAAGGTGTGTTGTGATTAATATCATTAGAAAGGCGGACATGAGTCTATCCCATGATGAAGAAAGGCGGAAAAAAAAGAGAGAGTAGATAGCAACAAGAAAAAGAAAGAGAAGAAAAGAAAAAAAAAGAGAGAGTAGAAAGCAAAAAGAAAAAGAAAAAAAGAAAAGAAGAAAAAAAAAGAGAGAGTTCCTAGTTGGTTCACCAACATGGGTCGGCATGAGTGGTACGGCGCTCATGTCCCTTAAGCACTTTGTTTGCGTATGGAAAACCTGTGCTGGGAGAGTAAACCCTGTTTGGGTCGTCTATATCTCGAAGCATACCAACAAAAAAAAGGGAGTAAGAAAGTGAAAAAAAAGTAGAGAGAAAAAGAAAAAGAAAAGAAAAAAAACGAGGGTGAGAAACCGGAGACGGAGCTAATAGTCATGCACACCGAAAAATCCTTCATAAACCTTCTGAATTGCTCTCAAACCTTATGCCTAATGCCTTCACATTGCCATCACGCCTTTGCATCCATAGGCTACCTCACCAAGCCCTCCTCAAGGCACCGATCCTTTGAAGTTGCACCTTATGAACTACGACTGGCCTGATTCCACATCGAATATGTAGGAAAACCTCTTTGAAGCCCGACCGCTACATTCAAGGAGCATCCCTAATCACAAAATTTGGTCTTTGAGAGAAAATTAGAGAGGCTAGCTTGGAACCCCGAGCTAGGCAAAAGGAGAGTAAGAGAACAAGAGAGGCTAGCTTGGAATCCCAGGCTAGGCAAAAGGAGAGCGAGAGAATAAGAGAGGCTAGCCTGAAAACCCATCAAGGCTGGTTAGGCAAAAGGAGAGTACACCTTGGATTTTTAAAGTTCTTTCATATCCCCACCATCATAATTCCTCGACGTTCCTTCTGTTAAACTTGGATCACCTTCATATCCGAATAGCCAACCACATGTCCTCCTATGACATGAATCCATATCGACCATTCCCTCACCTCTTCTCCTATGAGGTGACCTAACCCTTGTCGACCACCTAGCCTTATCTAAAACTTGGTCATCTGTCAATCATTCGACCATCAACCCACCGTCATCTCCTTTTCACCGAGTGCTTCATGAACCCATCTTGCCATCATCAGACTTACCCTTTCTTTTGCGAGGCCCATCCGCCAAATGCATTCTTCGATGAGTCAAATGCATTGTAAAATACCATTCATGTACATATTGTCCTAGTCATTGCATTACATCAGGAGGTCATGCATAAATTCAACAGTCATGCATAAGTGCAAGAGTCTAAAGTCTAGAAGACCAAGTGCATGCATACTCATCGAGAAAAGAAGGAGAATCAAATAAATTCATCTCACATAGAGGCTCAAGCTCGGCTGCAAATCACAAAGAGCAAGATTAGAGAAATCTTTAATCTCACTCTAGATGACTTCTATCTATCATCTAAAGCTCATCCTCATGACAGTCTTCTAGTCTGCCAAAGCAACAAAAGTTGCCATAGATGCTACCGACACAGTCATCTGCCTCGAGAAAATTCATTGGGCACCATCAACATCGGGAAAATATGATCTGCCATTGGGCTTCATCTGTCTCAGGAAAATTTGTTGGGCATCATAAACATCGGGAAAAACCGATCCGCCTCGGGAAAATCCGTTGGGCACCATCAACATCGGAAAAGTTGATTCGCCTCAGGAAATTTCGATCTACCTTGAGAAAATTCGTTGGGCATCATCAACATCGAAAAAATTCGATCCGCCTCGAGAAAATCCGTTGGGCACCATCACCATTGGGAAAATCCGATCCGCCTCAGGAAAATCCGTTGGGCACCGTAAGCATAGAGGAAAATCTGATCTGCCTCGAGAAAATCCGTTGGGAACCACCAACATCAGGAAAATCCGATCCGTCTCGGGAAAATCCGTTGGGCATCATCAACATCGGGAAAATACGATCCGCCTCGTGAAAATCTGTTGGGCACCATCAACATCGAGAAAACCTGATCCGCCTCGGGAAAATCAGTTGGGCACCATCAGCATCGGGAAAATCTGATCCACCTCGGGAAAATCAGTTGGGCACCATCAGCATCGGGAAAATCTGATCCACCTCGGGAAAATCTGTTGGGCACCATCAACATCAGGAGAATCCGATCCGCCTCGGGAAAAGCCATTGGGCATCACTAGCATCAGGAAAATCTGATCCGCCTCGAGAAAATCCGTTGGGCATCATCGATAGTAGCGCTGAAGAAAGGAAGTTTGGATCAACAACGATTAATCAATCAGAGAGGTAATTCTCTATAGCTCCAACCACTGTTCAAAATGATCTAACATTCTGTTTTGATCTCTGTCCAGGGAATCATCAGCGACACCGGGAAAACCGGGACATCATCTTCCAGCTGCCACTAAAAGACGGCTGACATCCACCCTCAGATCGCCGTTAAAAGAGCACCGACATCATCCATCTTCTGGTCGCCGTTAAAATAGCACCAACATCATCCATCTTCCGATCATCGTTAAAAGAGCACCGACACATCTTCTGGTTGCCATTAAAAGAGCATCGACATCATTCACCTTCCGATCGCAATTAAAAGAGCATCGACATCATCTTCCAGACGCCATTAAAAGAGCGCTGACATCCATCTTTTGGTCGCCATTAAAACATCACCGACATCATTCATCTTGAAAAGAAAGAAAGGCAATAAGCACCATAGGCTACTTTGACCATCGTTCTATTCGGACTCGATCAAAGTGGGGGCTCTCTGTAGACATCGGATTTTATACAGGATATTTTAGATAAATTGTACAAATGCAATAAATTAGCATGCAAAACTCAATACAAAAAAAAAAACCCAAAAATACAAAAAAAAAACATTCCAAATCATCAATCCGTGTGAGCATTCAAAGACATCCATGTATCCATGTCATGTCATCAATCCATGTGAGATAGCATTCAAACACATTCCCTAATCCATGCAATCCCCACAATCATACACTCCCCTAATCTCCTCTTATCCCATAATCAAATAACTTTAATGGGGGTATTATGATATTAATGGAGCATAATTGGTGGATCATGTTTATTCCCTTCCATTCCATCACCTCCCTTCCTCGCCTATAAATACCCGCCCCCCACTCATTCGATCAATAATCATCATCAACACTCATCATCTATCATTTTCATCCACTCTCTCAAATTCTCCCATCAAATTCTCTCTATCATCCATAAGTCTTACCCTTCCCCACCTTCAAATAACCCACACTCCATCCAAGATTCTCAACTGACGTCATATTCAAAGTGTTCGCTATAAGGAGTCCGATCATCCTTCCATCACTTTGTTTTGAATAATCTTACTTGTACATTATTTTGTAAAAACATCATATTTTAACCTTGCATGTTCAGAATATAATATTGCTAAATTTATTAAACTTCTCCCCGCTCATTTTCATTCCAAGTTCGATTTTAGTAGAGTCTGTTTTAAACAGGCGGATTCGAAAATTCTTTAATTCTCAAATTTGTAACCTTACCCACGGATTCAGAATTTGGGTTCGCAGACCGGAGTCTTCTTTCTTTCTTTTTTTTTGGTTCGTCGATTTCCTTAAATCGATTGGCGACTCTTCTTTTATAACCTTTTTTATTATCTAATATATCCTTTCGTTGCATAAAAATATTTAGAGATGAACCAATAATTTTACTCCAACTATCGGCCATTCCAACAGATAAATGAACTTAGAATCCATCATAGGCCCAACGGCCTATGCTGGGTTTTATTCATTTTTCTGTGGGCTGAATACACGTAGGCCCAACAGTATCTTCGCCATAGGCCCAGCGGCCTATGATGAGTTCAAGTGGCTCACGTGACTTTATTTTGGCCTGGGTTCGGATGTGAATCGTTATTGGTTTATCGACAAAATAATTTTGTGCAACTGCGAATATATTAATAATAAAAATAGGTTTGTAAATGAATAAAAGTCTCTCACCTCGAAAATATTTATAAAATAAAAATATCCTTATTTAAGGATTAAGCAACTTTAGTCGATTCCCAATCACATCATAAGCAGCATGTTCGAAACTATTCCCTTGGCGGGGATTTTTCGGGGTCCTACAGCGTACTTCGTCCTCGCTCACACGCTGCCTAGGAAAACTTCCCAGGAGGTCACCCATCCTGAGACTACTCCTGTAATAACCCGAAGAAAATCACCCTTTAACACATATTAATTAGTTTAAATAATCAAGGTTAGCAATAAATCATGATTAAATAAAGCGCGCGTTCCTTTTCTTTTCTAACCAAGTGTGTGTTTTGCAGGACTTGAACAGTGCAACGATCGTCACGTTTATTAGTCAAAAAATTTTCTTTCTTCCATGAATCTTTTCCGTTAATTTTATAGTGATCATGACCGTTCATGAATTCTTTTCTGAGACCGATATATCGGATCTTTCTTTCATCCAAGTCAATATAGGATTTAATTATGGGAAATTACGAGGAAGTGTATAAGTATATTTATTCGGTATCGATGATGAATTTTTTTATGGTATACCAAGTTAAATAATTTGGGAATTAAGGAAATATAAGTATAAGAGGAAGGATTAATTGGATCAAAAAAAAATTTCCCCATTTGGGCCCTATTGGACCGGCCGAATTAAGGAAGAAGAGAGGGGAGAACTTTTTGAAATTTTTGGGCTTTTACATAGTTATACATGGTATTAGGAGGGAGTCTTCATTTGATGAAAACTAAATTCAAACTCCCTCTCTTTCACCTCTTGCTTGCTCTCTTTCTCTTGGCTCTCCATCTCCCCTGACGCCCCCACCACACCTCACCACCGCTCTGACTGCCTCGCCGTGCCACCGAGCACGCTGGCGGTCTCCGGCCGTCGCGCCGCCGCTACGAAAGCCACCAAAGCCTCACCACCGTACCATCCTTCCTCCATCCTTTCTTTTGAAGGGTAAAACTTTCCATCACCTCTCCTTTGTATTTGAAGTTGAATCAAGAGTGTAATCTTGAGTTCTTTTCTTGTAATTTAGGTTTTATTCCAGAAATTATTCAAGGCTCTAAGGTTTCAAGAAGGAGGTGCAAAGAGTTTGGAGGTTCAAGTGATTTTGGGGTCAGTTATGATAGTTTTTAGGTGCTTTAATGTTGATTAGTTAAGAGATGTGTGAAAGATGAACATGCATGTAATTGTAATGAAGTAATTCTCTTTGAAAGTATGGAAAGTTTGTTTAAAATGAAGAACGTGTTTATAGATTAGCTATAGAATAAGTAAATTGAAGGTTTTAAGTAATGCATGTTAGTTTAAGTGAGGGATTTTAGAAATGGATGATGTAGTAGTGTTGCATGGGTTTAAAATGAACTCCTATGGTGATTTTTTGGATGTTTTAAATCTAAAATTTGCATTTTTGATGGTAGATTATATTTTAAGAGAGGTTTAGGCTAAAGTATAAAAGTTTAAATATGCATGTTAACAATTTATTGAGTGTTTTGCGATCTGGTTGGTAAATGGATTTTCCAGAAAATGAAGATTCTAGGCTATTTTATGGCATGAATAGGTAGATTAAAGTGTTAGCAAACACCCCATTTTTGTAGCTCGTCATTTTGATAAGTATGTTAGGAGTTATGACCAAAACCGTGAGATTGCGCAAATTTGTGAATATTTGACGTTAGTACAAAGATGGGCATTTTTCGAAGGTTTAGAGGATTCTTTGGTTTAAATGCTAAACATGAAAGTTGTAGGGGATATCTTAAGCTTTCCATAATGTTATGGTACACATTCATATCGGGAGTGAGAATTATGAGTTCCCGACTCGAGGCTAATAATCTGAGGTTACCCATAATGTGTTTTTATGACTACCTGTATTCTTGGCCAAAATCCGACCCTTTCCCATACTCAAATCAACTTAGGGTTAAAATGAAAGTTGAAGTATATATTACGAGCTTTCCATAGATAACTTACCCGTTCTGAACCGATAAGTAGAGCTCGAGTTACGATTTTCCGAATAATTGAAGTTTAAATTGTTATTGTTCTGGGCAGCTTGTAAAGATGTTAGTTTTTACCCTCCTTAACCACGTTTTTAACCTTCATCGTCAATTACAAAGTTGGAGTGTATGTTCTAAGCTTTCTGAAAAGTTCTTTTATGCCATGATCCAATATTTGAGGAGTAAGTTATGATCTTACGAGTACACTTTAGAAATCGAGTTCATTATTATTAATCTTAGAAAAATTCGCTAAGTTATTCTTCCATGCTACCACCTAAGTTAAGTCCTAATTCTTGATTTTCGTTTCTTTTAAAGTCCCTCCAAGAGATTGTTACACTACTGTTCAAGTCTCTGCCCATCCAGTACGTGTGTTTAAGTCTTCAGGTACGTGTATTGCCTGTAACTTCTAAGTTAAACTTATGAATTATTCATGTCATACATATCATATCTATTTTACGATTTATGTCATTTATGCTAATTCCATGTTTCTTGTTCAAAAGTAAGTAAGTTTTATGTGGCTTTATGTACCCAAGTATGATTTATTCTTTTATTCCTATTTCGTTATATTTACTCTAATATTCATGCTTTTATGCAAACTCTTATGTTTTATGCTCAAGATGTTATGCAAGTCTTATGAATTTCATTTACCAGGGTTGGATTATCAAGTTATTTTATGTTCTACTTTAAGAGTTTATACTATGAATCACTTATGTTCAAACGCCTTATGTTAAGTCCATACTTGTATATTACGAGTACCTCAAGATTTATATTCCCTTACAAGAGCAACTTATGTTCAAGAGATTTTAAGAATACCTTCAAGTTGCGAATAAGAGTGGTTAAGGATTAAATGGTATCAAGTTTCCAAGGTTAAAGTTTTAAGTGTTCCAAGGTTAAGAAGGGTCTCCGACCATGTTTATGGTGCCTTAGTGCACACCCTGATACCCATGCCTTAGAGCACACTTTGTTAATCGTGCCGTAGTGCACACTAGGGAAAAATATGAAGATAGTGCCTAAAGTGTACCCCATGGAAATTTGGCCAGTATAGGACATTATCCACCATCCGGATCTCCCGATCGGTCCGGATATGCGCATACGGTGGCTTAGCCGATGATCGCATGTAGGGGACCTTCAGGATAATAACATGATAACCAAGTTTAAAGTTTCTTAGGTCACTCAAGTCTTTTGAGTCAAAGTAAAAGCTTTATGAGTTACATACCAAAGTTTTATAAGTCTTGGTTTATAAGGATTTAACGTCAAGTTTAGGTTATGGCTTCGTGTGTGCTGTAGGTTAAGTTATGTATGATTTAAGTTTCTTTTGAAACTATGTTATATTATTTTTAATGTTATATTATTTCTAATGTTATATTATTTTTTTTCCTAATGGAAGGAACCCATAAGTATGTTTTCATTTAAGTTGTGAGTTAAGTTACAGGTTAAGTTATATTCTTCACGTACAGGTTAAGTTATGATCATGCCATGTAAGTTATGTTATTGTTTATTGTTATGGTTATTTTTGTAGCTTTTAAATGATTGTGGAACCGCGCTAATTAAATAAAATTATCTACGAAAAGATTCTTACGCTATCGGGGGTAAACGTACTGAGTTAATCTCACTCTTCGAAGTTTTATGTTTTTGTTTTAGGAACCTCGGCAAAGGAGAAAGGGAAAGCCCCGGAAGGACGAAACCCTAGAGCATCTTAAGGAGATTGAAGGTGGTTAAAGGCACTTTATGAAGGAATGAGAGAAATCACTGTTATTGTGGCTTGTATGATTTTTATTGGGTTGCGTTATGTTATTTTGAGCTGGTTTAAGTTAATTTATGTCTTGATAATGCATGTTTGAAGTTGGTTTTATGTTGGTTGTTTTTATTGGGTTTTAGTCTTAGCCTTGTCTACCTCCGTGGACGGCGGTGATACTCTCAGGTGTTTATCCGCTGCTAATTATTAGGTTAAGTGAATCATTAGCTTAATCTTGTGATAAGTAACCTGAGGGTGTTACAACTCCCAACCAAGCACGCTTAACTGAGGAGTTCCCAACGGATAAGCTACCACAAAAGAAGGTGCACCTTGGTGATATAAGTAGTCATTTCAATCCTTTTACACTACACTTTTTAAACCATATACTGGGGTATTACATTTTTAGTCTAAGTTCATCGAGTGGCCAATGAGACACATATCCCTAATAGGGAGGAAAATTCCATCTTGTTCAACTACACAACCTCACATGCTCCAATTGTAACCTAGACATCGCCTTTATAGCCTTCTATTACAAAAGGCATTGAACGCACTCCAAAGTCACAACAGACCAAGTAGTTTATGTAATGAACTCATAATTTAGGTATTATCCTTAGATGGCGAGAGCTATTACGACACTCACAACTTAAAGAGCTCCTACTGTGGGTCGGTTCGAAATTTGTTCTCAACATTACCTATGTGATTGATTTATGATATCTCCACATCACCATGATCACGAAACTTTGATCATCACCTCAACCCTACATGATAATTATTGTGACAATATCACTATCCTTGTGTGATAATACAATTAAGAACTAGGTCAAGTGTTGACCAGGCTTACCGTTATCAAGTTCACTTAATGGGGTTTCACAAATCAGCCCTCATCTAATTTTCCATTTTGAATCTGCTAACCCTTTTGGACATTTAAATAATTCTAAACCACAATTGATGTAAACCTTGAATCTTATTCTTATTGATTAATTAACAAGGTCATAATTCGTGAACAATTCATGTCAACTTGACCCATTCACATTTTGGAATGCATGTATGACCATCATGCTTTAACTGCTAAACCTTGCACATTTTTATACCATTTCCACTAACGACCTTTCGTATGGGGTGATATCTTTGGAACTCATGTTTGGATTCATAGTGATCTTCAGTTCCATTGCTTGAGTGACAGCTCCTATCAACAAAGGTCCATTCCTCTCGCAAGGCTAGGCACACCACCCAATTCTCAAACAAACTTCACAAACCTAACAATTTCTATCACAACTTTTAAAGTCGCACCATGCTTGTCTTATTTATAGAATTAAACCCGTGTCATGTTAGGAACCTCTTCCAGCTCACCTCAATACCACTCAGACAGATTGTACAATTTTTTCTGACCTTTCAAATAATCATACCTTTTTGACACAAATGTAGCATCAGTGTAACTTTTCACACTTAGCTTTCATCAACTACTGTAGACTGAGGGCATATCCTTAGTTTTGTTTATATATATATACACAATGTATACGTTATGTCAGACTTTGAACATCTCGTGGCATACATTAATCCCAAGCCTGAAGCACGGGTTATGTGTTTCATCCTTTTTAGGCATCCTGATTGTTTCGAAACAATCAGATTCGCCTAAGGATATGTCATGATTCATAGAAATTAATCCATTCTTGAAGTGTGTTGAATTATTCAATACCTTATCAACTTTAATTCAACCAATCAAAACTTTTTAATCTATCATTATAGATCTTGTCTCCAAAAAATTCTTAGCCCCACCAATTCCTTCATTTTGAAAATTATTCCTAAGTCAACCTCAGTAGATTACAACATAGGAATCTTTCTTTCAATAGGCAGTATTTCAATCACATAAAGTATGTAGAACGCATTGCTCCCACTGAACTTCTTGTAAACACAAGATTATTTTAGCATCTCTCAGTATATCAAACCCTTGGATACCCTGGTCAAAATGATTGATGATTCCAACTTGTAAAATCCCCCTTAAGGCTACATATGGTCTCTTGAAGCTTAAATGGATTCCATCCAAAAACCTTTTGGTTGTCTCAAGTACACATCCTCCTTCAAAACCTAATTTTGAAGGTGATCTTGATATCTATCTGTCGCATCTCATAGTCATACTATGAAACTATGGCTAGGAGTATCTTAATGACCCCATATTTTACCTTAAAGGCCCTCTTATGCTTGATGGCTCACACCTTCAGGCAAGTCAACCAAGTTCTAAATCTGGTTTCATATATGAGTCCATCATAGGTTTCATAGAATGATGACTTATTAAAGCTTCTTTGTAGTAGGTAGAGTCATTACTTTCTAAAAGTAACATCTCACGCTTACCCATAGGAGATCGATATTTGTGTGGCTAACAGAGTTGTTTACCTGACCTCGCTTGGAGTAGGGTCCATGACACCTCCTCCTCAACATTTTGAGGAACTTCTACTACCTCAACCTCGTTCCTAATTTCCTGACCAATCAGAAAATTAATTGAAATAGAACCAGGTAGTAGTGTGAGGTGATGACTATAATGTTTGTGTCTCTTGCACTTTGGTAAGTTCAAAAATCTCTCCCACTCTTTCTCTTAGAGACTAACATACTCTCTAACAAGAAAGCATTTTGAGATACAAACACTATGCTCGACAACAGTTTGTAGAAGTGATACCCCTTTCTCTCGGAAACCAGTTTAGAAACCTTTCCTCTCCCTATCATATATGGTGTCTTCTCTACTACTTTAGAGAATTCTTGTTCGATATTTGGAGTTGTGGTTAGTAGCGTGTCTCCCCAAAAGGTGACCGACAATGCTGACTCAGCCATAATCGATAGCACCATATCTACTAAGGTGTGATTCCTCCTTTCAAACACGCCATTGTGTTGCGGTGTCCCCGGAAGGTAGAGTTGTGAAACAATTCAACACTCTCTGGGATGGTTGGTGAAAATCTTGGAACAAATACTCGCCTCCTCGATCTAATTGAAAGATTGAGATTGTCATGCTAAGTTGTTTTTGTACTTCACTTTGAACCTTTTAAAGGATTTGGTCTTGACACATTAAGTAGACATATCCATATCTACTAAAATCGTCACTAAAAGTGATGAAATAGTATGATAAACCTTCCTCTAACACTAGTGCTCATAGGCCCACATACATAAGTATGTATGCATCCCAACAAGTCACTAGCTCGTTCACCAATTCCAGTAAGAGGTGATTTTAGTCATCTTAGCCATCAAGCATGCTTCATAAACATCGAATTTTTCCAAGTTTAGGTTTTCCAAAAGTCCTGCACTCTGCAGTTTCTGAATCCATTTCTAATTAATATGACTAAGCTTACAGTGCCAGAGTTATGTTTCATTTGCGTCATTTTTTTCAAATTCTTAGCTCAACTACTAGCACCCTCTAGATCGTATCTAGATGCTCGTTGTCTTGCCAAGACTACTTCATTATGGAAATCCTTAAACTATTTAAACATTTCAACTCTAGATGTAACCCACGGACATGAATCACCATGTCTTATTTTGTTCATCTTTGAAGATTTGAAGTAATTCATCCCTCATACTTATGCTCAATGGTCTACATACATATGTATGTATGAATGTTTGTTGGAACATTCACCTTTTCTTGTAAAAGGTTCACTCATGCTTTGCAGACATCATATGTTTCAACGTTCGGTTATTCAAAACTCTATCACTGTGACGCTTCTGAATGCACTGTGATTTACATAACTTAATAAATATTTCGAAGGTTACATTTGAACATGAGTTCTTCCTTTTTAAACCTTTTGGTTTCACTGTGTCAAATGTGTTTATCTAAGGTCCTCTCTCTCTAATTGAGAGCTTGAAATCAAATTTCTACTTATAATGAGAATATAGAATCAATTATAAACTTCTGTTATAAGTCTTGTGGAAATGGATGAATTACTAACTCTACATAAGAAGCTATAATTGTTTGCATATTCCCATTTCTAGGATGGCGACACATCTACTTTGCTGTAGATGTTGCACATTTCCATAAATGTGAGCTTTACGTGCGGTATCTAATAACTAAATTGGGTTTAATAAGGGTAATGTGTACCATATACGCATTTACCTATAAATGAAATCACATTTCTACTTCTCAAGTCTTCCTTATAGTTTGGACATTCACGCTTCCAATGTTATATACCTCTACAATAAAAGCATACATGACCTGGTTGCTAACCGTTAGTTGTCATTGGTTGGGTATGTACAACTGATTGTCCTTACCTTTCCATTGACTTCTTGTCTTTGATAGGTTTCTTAAATCTTATTTCCCCTTTAGCTACAAGACTATCTCAGGTTGACAACCTTTTGGCTAACTGGGGATATGAGGTTTCTTATGCTTTCAAATAGTCACATTATTTTAGAACATAAGCGCCATCAATTGGCTCTTATCGCTCTTAACCGAGACTATTTGGTTATAGATTTCATATCTACCAACTCTAATTAGTTTAGTCTTGAGTTGGCAATATTGAAATTCTTCCTCTAATCTTCAAACATGTTAAAGTTAAAGTAGCATGGATACTATGACATTACTTGTATCCATTTCGCTTGATTGACCTCTTAACATTGATGCATAACTTAATGTTATATCACAGACATGTTCCTTTTATTCACCTCCAAAACAATGCTGCAATGGCGATACCAATTAAGGAATTGGTGCAATTGTTCTTCTCCTTCTTAAGGAGAAAACAATATTTGATTAGAGGTGGATGTTTGAGTGAAAAACATAATTGATTCAATGAGACAAATTGGTTCATTTTATTTATTGTTGTTCATCAAAATTAAACCATTTAATTTCAAATTTAAAACACCTTATTAACTCTCACTTAGTGCTTCAACTTTAACCAAGACCGACAAGACATGTGAGTTCAAGTGGACTTTGGCCCAACAAAACTCGAGCTCACTTTGCCTTTGGTAGATCATCTCATGATCGATCACTCCTAATGACTCTTGGCGCGAAATTTTGTATTGAATACTAAACCTCTCTTCCTTGCTCATGACTCGAAACCCGTTTGCCTGTCATTATGAACAACCTAACTCCCACCCAACTTATTAACAATTCATGAATGACTCGCTTTGGCGAGACCACCCACAATCTAAGTGGTGCTTGTTAGGGCGAGAAACAATTCATTTTGAGAGTATGTTTTATTATCCTAAGCATGCGATTCTAGGTGAACTAATTCGAAAAGCATAAAAGGTATAATAAAACAACATGTCATAATGAATTAAAGCATTAATAAATAAAACCCCCAGTATGGCCACCCAGATTTAATCCAACTAATTTAACTAAGCCTCGACAATCTTCAAGAACTCCTCCTTGGATTTGCAACTTCTTGAGACATGGCTCCCACTCGGACAAACATTTGTTAATTTACCTCAAAAGATTTAAAAATAAGTTATAAAAAATAGAGAATACAATTTAGTCTCTTTCAATTTTTTTAAGCGAAATACATTTATAAGTGTTTATATCACCCGTCTCGATGTATTTGTCACTCTAATCACTTTCTAAATATTAAAGAGCATTGGCAATAAGGTAAAAAAAAAAACCTACCAAGTATTTAAAATAACCTTGTGTAATCTTTACATAGAAAAATATGAAAATTTATATTCTCTAAAAGTATATTCATTTAATAGGGATAAAAAAAATGTTATAATGATTGTTTGGACTGCAAAAATAACGTTAAATAAAAAGGGACAAAGAAATTAGTTATAATGACCATTAAATAAGGACGAAGGGAGGACAAGATTCAATGGCTACACAACCGAGATGGAGAATATATAGTAAAGAGTGGGTATAAGCTGGCTTGCGACCTGGAAGAAGCGGAGAACTCAACAAGGATAGCAAAAATGGTATGGAAGGAGATATGGCAGTTACAGGTCCATCCCCGAGTCAATAACTTTATATGGCGTTTTGCAAAAGAAATTCTCCCCACAAGGCTAACTCTGACGAATCGACATTTGCTCTCTATCATCGTTCTGTGGCATCTGCAAACAAGAGCTAAAAAGCCAAAAGCACCTTTTCCTAGAATGCACACAGACGAAGGAAGTATGGGCCTTGTTGGGAATCACCAAAGTGATGACAGTGTAGTCGTCAGAGTGGCCTGGAATGGGTGCAAAAAAGATAAACAATGTCAGGGAAGATGATGTGAAACTGGCGTGCTACGGCCTTTGGAGCATCTGGTGGGCGCGCAATGACCTCACTCACAACAACACTCGTTTCAACCCTCGACTAGTGGCTAACAAAGCTAGCAGCCATTGCTCCATGTATGTAGACAACCTGGAAAATACGAGAAAGGGCAGCCCCACATAAAACGCAAACAGATGGTAGGGGGCGAGTAGGAGGACGAATATCAACTTCGACGTAGTAATCAACAAGGAAGCGGGAATTGTTGGGGTGGGGTGTGTGGCGAGAGAAGACAACAGGGAATTCATCTGGGAAGCAGGGCGCCGATTCGATGCATGCTGGGATGTAGAACTGGTGGAACTCAAGGAGATCCAATTGGGGATGGAGATGAGCAAGAAATTCAGGGTGATAGAAGGGGTCATAGAATCCGATGCTCAAATCGTAGTGAGCAAATTAAATTCTAGAGAAATAAGGAGAGGGAGGTACGCCCAAGTATTAGAGGACGTGATCCAAGAGTGGACCCACAGCAACATCAGAGAAATCCAATGGGTTGGAAGACATGCAAATTGTAACGCCCTGGAACTTCAATTATAAATTTAACGATCAATGTCTAACATTGACTAACTTTAAATAGCAAAAGTCTTTTTTTTTCTTTTCCCTTTTCAACTGGGGGTTACTGCCGTATCTTCGAAGGAATACAAGGCAAGAATGAAAAAAACACTAACAACTATTCTTCGAATTAAAACCAAATTGAACAACGTCAAATCCTAAAATCAAACAACTCAAGATCACTAACTCCAAGTCTTTCTGAATTGAAACACAAGATAAATTACAACTATCAAACATGTCATCCTCACTTCTAATTCCCGTCCCCAGCATAGAGGTCTTCACATGAAAACAAAACATTTACAAACATGAGGGGAAACTCAATAATGTCTACCTCTAACAATCAAAACAAGTTAAAGTTCATTTCAATTCATTTACGGGCAGGAGGGAACAAGTCAACCATTTCACAAACCATTAACTCTTCTTAGAAGTAAAAACGAACTCTCTCTCAATAACCAGAACCCAATGGACTTTCCTCAACCACACCCTATTCGTATTTTTATTATGCGGGCGGGATGCCAAATCCTTTAATACAATAGATCACTCATATATCAAACTATATCAGGGCACCCACTGATCTCCTGGTCCATAACCTTATATGATACCAAATTCTGGTCTCTGAGTTATCCACCGCAATTCACTTATCAATCACAATGACTCTATCAGGCCACCCCTAATCTCTTGGCCCATAACCTTGGAAGATGCCAAATTCTGGTCTCTAGGTTATCCCACGCAATTCACTTATCAAACATAAAGCTATATCAGGGCACCCCCTGATCTCTTGGCCCATAACCCTGCAGGATGCCAAATTCTAGTCTTTGGGTTATCACCCGCAATTCACTTATCAAACACAAAACTATATCAGGGCACCCCCTGATCTCTTGGTCCAGAACCCTACAAGATACCAAATCTTGGTCTTTGGATTATCCCCAAAACCCGTTTAATGTTCCACTTTGATTTATTAGTATCTCATGCATTCTCAGTTCACAACTCTCAACTCAAACCCAACTCAGGTTACCAAAACCAATAACAAAACCCACTTGTGGGTACCAACTCAATTTCCTCAATTAGAAAGCAACATCCATAAACAATAATCCATAAGACGGACATTTGTCACTTGTAAGCTCGGGTTTTAATATCCCCAACTTTAGGGATTATTTATTAAAATATTCCAAATTTCAAATTTAAAATGAATATCTCAAACTTTGGGAGTGATCTTTATCATCAGTTTAATATTGAGTTAATATCAATTAAGTTCAAGTTTTTTTCTTTTTATATAATGTAGTGGTTGCTTTTTTGAATTAGACATACTTCCATTCTATACGTATCTCCCCAAAAAATGTAACTACATTAAATGAAAAACCTAATTTTAATTGATGGTTGATAACTGCGTTTCATGACTATGTTTTTGGGGGTTTTCAATAATGAATTAGGGATAATTTTGTGTGTGAACCTTGATTTTTATTCCAATTTCCCTACTACACTTGGTGTTGTTGTTTTTGATGTGAATTTGTAGGTTTTGAGGCCAAAACACCAACTTTCTCTCAACTTCAGGCAAGAGTGAATATACCACGGACCTCTACATGTCAAACCCAAACCGTGGTACAAATTTGGGACGGAAAGGAGCAAGGAATAGCGGGCAAGCAAGAACCTGGGCGGCCGTGGTGGTAGCGGTCAGTCGTGGCGGACTTGCCCACTCATTTTGGCGAAGGAAAGAAGAAAGAAGCGGGGCGATGGCAACCTCGGGCGGCCGTGGTGATCACCACGGTCCGTGGTGTACTGGATGATCTGGTGAGGATCGAGGCGAACGCCTATGCGTCGGTTATTTTCGCAGTAGAAAAGGGAGGAAGCGACGGTTTTCGAAATTTAGTCATATTCTATCGTTTCCTTCATTCTTTGGCGTCAAGGAGAGAAAAGAGAGCCCTAATACTTCCATTCTACTCCTCTTCCCACCATCAAGATTCAAGACCGAATCGATTCAAGAGAAACCAAGATCAAGATTCGCAGGAAAGGAGCGGCGTCATGGAGAAGGTTTCTACCCCGGGATCGAAAGACTCGACGGGTTGTATTCTTCGCAATTCTATTCTTTCTTTTCGATTTCCTTCTTAGTTTTGAGATTCGATTAAGATGTTTGGAACTTGTTTTGTGTTTTCATTGAATATGTGTGAGTAGATTTCTTGAATTCTAGGGTTTGCAACCCGAAACAATGTAGTTTGATTGATTGTTATTAGTGTGCATGAATTCTTGATTAGAATCAATAGAAGGTTGTGTTTTCCATGTTCATGTGTGTTCTCTGAGCGCTCGAATATTCATGAGTTTGAGATTAACCTAAGAAGTACTGAAAGGTGAATTAGGGTAATCTGACTACCCACCTGTCTACCTAGGCTTACGAAAGTTGAAAAAGGAGTAGTAAACTAGGGAATCATTAGATAACCTGACTTTTTAAGGCATTCTATTCTGATTAATCTAAAAGGCAGACGAAAGTTGTTGATTAGGTTGTTTAGAATAATTCTATTTAGCATCGAAAGGGCGATAGAATTCGGAGGTTGTTGATTCTTGATTCATTCTTGAATGTATGATTGTGCAGGCTAGGTTTTAGTAATCAAACTCGTTGTTAGGTTAGCATTTCCCTAGAAGTCTTTCTCTCTTGATAGAACCTTTGGTTTATTTTTTTCTGCTTTATTAGTTTAATTAATTGTTAAACCTTTTCCAAAACCCAACTCTGATTAGCTTAGCAATCGTGATAGAGATTAGTTTTCCGTGCTGCTGATTGAGTCCCTGTGGGATCGACCTTGACGTGCTACTACGTACACCGTGCGCTTGCGGCCCTGTCAAGTTTTTGGCACCGTTGCCGGGGACTCTGTCCCTAGCAGTCGGTAAACGAACCCTCGTAGGTTGACTAAGTTTTTTTTTCTTTGATTTTTCTTGATTTTCTTGTTTCACTGCGTTGGTGTTCTTGTTTTTGTTTTGCTAGGAACTTTTGGTGTATGCGGCTGATTCCGGAGTTCGAGTTCGATCCAGAAATAGAGAGGACTTTCCACCGGAGGAAGAGGCAAAGGCTAGAAGAAGCTAGAAAAGAGACACCCTCGCAACAATCCAAGATGTCCGGAGAAGAACGATCGAAGACACTGGCCCAATATGTGACTCTGAACGTCACAAACCCACCCACCGCCATCAAATTACCTGAAGTGGGGAACGATTTTGAGCTGAAGAATTCTCTCATCAGCCTAGTACGTGCTACGCCCTTCCACGGTCTCCCAAGCGAGGATCCTAACCGACATTTGCGCGTTTTCCGCCAAATATGTGATACCTTCAAAGCCAGTGGAGCCTCGTCGGACGCGATCAAGCTGAGACTATTCCCATTTTCCTTGGAGGATCGAGCATGGGAGTGGCTGGATTCCCTTCCGGCGAACTCCATCACTACTTTCGATCAGCTGGCGAGCGCATTTCTTACTAAGTACTTCCCGCCGAGCAAGCTGACGAGTCTTCGGAATCAGATTTCCACTTTCTCCCAAGAGCCGGATGAGACATTATATGATGCATGGGAGAGATTCAAGGAGTTGCTTCGCCAATGCCCCCAGCATGGATTCGAGCCATGGGTTCCCATCCAAGCCTTCTACAATGGGGTAGATGACCAGTTGAGAGCGTCAATCCTGCGGCGGTGGAGGGAACATTATGAACAAGACGGTGGAGGAGCTTCATGAGCTAATTGAGCAAATGGCGTCAAACAGTCACCAATGGTCACGACCCCATTCCACGAGGACGGGAGGTAAGTATTCTGTTGATGCTATCACATTGCTTTCTGCGAAACTTGATGCTATAAATGAAAAGATGGAAAGAATGCATGTGAATGCTTCCCCTCCTCCCCAATGTGCTTCATGTTACTCTTTTGACCATGCTACCCTTTATTGTCCTAATGGGTTGGGTAGTAGTAGTAGCCAACCTGACCAAGCCAACTTTGTTGGTAATCCTACCCATAGATCCCTCTTTGACCCCTACTCCAACACATACAACTCCGGTTTGAGACCCCATTCTAATCCTTCTTATCGGAACCAATTGGGTCACCCACAAGGACAAAGACCATCCACTCAACCTTACCAAGCCTCTCAAAATCCTGACTTAGAAGTCATGATGAAAGCCATTCTCTTGTCCCAACAAAAGCAATTCGAGCATCAACAAAGACAAGATGAGGTGATTAAAGCTTTAGCCACTAAGGTTGACCTTTTATCCACCCACAACCAAATACTTGAGAACCAGATAGCTATTCAGTCTGGTACTTCCACCACCCCTCCTGGACCACCCATACCTAACCCTAAGGAGCATTGCAATGCTATAGTCTTGAGGAGTGGGACACAGCTTAAGGGTCGCGAGATGCCAAATGCCAAGCATAGGGGGAATTTGGGTGAGGGGAGTATTGAGAAAGAGAGTGAGCAGGAGAAAGACCATGAGAAAGAGACCATCGATGAGGGTCGTGCTGAAATCCCTCAACCATCACCATCACCACCTAGAGTTTATGTGCCCCCTATTCCATTCCCTTCTAGGGTTGCTAAGCCTAAGACCGATGTTCAATTTGGGAAATTCCTTGGTATGCTTAAAAAGTTGAATGTGAATGTTCCTTTTCTTGATGCTTTGTCTCAAATGCCTTTGTATGCTAAATTTTTGAAGGAGATTCTCTCCAAGAAAAGAAAAATAGATGATTGTGAGGCAATTACATTGAATGAGGAGTGTAGCTCTGTTGTCTTGAATAAGCTCACTCCAAAGCTTAAGGACCCTGGGAGCTTCACTATTTCTTGTGGCTTAGGAACCATGAACATCGATCGAGCTTTATGTGATGTGGGCTCAAGTGTGAGCTTGATGCCTTATTCCCTTTATAAGAGACTGAACTTAGGTGAGCTGAGACCTACTGCCATGTCACTGCAAATGGCTGATCGTTCTGTTAAGTACCCAATGGGTATTTTAGAGGACTTTCCTCTTAAGGTAGGAGACTATTATGTGCCTGTAGATTTTGTGATTCTTGATATGGCCGAGGACATCCGTACCCAAATTATTTTGGGAAGACCTTTCCTTGCCACTGTTGGGTGCGTAATAGATGTGAAAAAAGGGAAGATGAGTTTTAAGTTTGGGGAACATGAGGTTGAATTTGATCTATTTCATGAACATATGCCTCCTAATGTTTCTTCTTGCTGTGGTGTTGATGTGATTGGGAATGTGAGTTTGATTATGTATTTCCTGAGAGCCATGTACTTGGCGACGCGTCAGATTGGGTACAAATTATTGAACCCGAACCTAACATCACCAAGGACAGGGCATGTGCTACTAATGAGGATTGGTTGAGAAAGTTTTGTAGGTTTGAGTCCAGGATGCCTTCCAACACTAAGGAAGGAAATCAATTCGACCCTTGCTGGCGGGTTCGACTTCGAGATGCTGAGGGAACACATGCTGATGGTGTTCTAAAAGAGTTTGACTATGATGTGGAGCATTCTCCGGACTGAGGTGAGTTTCGTCTAGCTAAAGACGTTAAACTAGCGCTTCTTGGGAGGCAACCCAAGCATTTAATTGCTTTATTAGGTTTTATTTTGTTTTGATTGCGAAAACCCTCCTTTGTTGAGTACTTTATGGTGTATGTTTGGATTGTCATTACAAGTGTGTACTCATGAGATTTTTCTGGTTTGATGTGGAAGATGAAAGAAACTTGGTTGTTTGTTTGACATAGGTTGTTTGTCATGCTTGAAATTCATCTAGTTTTGATCAATTCTTGTGCATGATAATGAAGTTCTTGTGTTTGGTACATCAAAGGAACTAGTTGTAGTGATTGTGGTAGGTTAACCCGTGAGACTTCTTAAGCCTAAAAGACTATCATTTTTATAGTCTCATATTCTTTTGAGTGTGACCTTACCATGTTTGCATCTCTAGAACTTGATTTGACTCTCTTTGAAATTGCATTTGACTTGTGGATGGTGTTAATATGATTGAGGCCCATTTTGAAGCCACATAACCAAAAGCCACCTGACATCTTGACTTCTTTTTGCTAGCCCTAGCGCAGTTTTTCCTGTCTTGATTTGCTTTACCTATATCGTGCACCTTTGGCTTGCTCTTAATTCCATACCCTTTTAGCCAAGTTAGTGGAGCAACAATTCAGTTGGGAGACAGTTTTGTAGTCTAATTGTTGGTGACTTTGGTTGGTTTACTTGATGAGGGAAGCATTGTTCATAATCATTATTTATCCCTCTTTGAGATTGAAATTGGGTTGAAAGGAAATGAGTCCATCTTTGTGTATCTATGCTATTCACCAAAAAAAAAAAAAAGAGAGAAGAAAAAAAAAAGAAAAAAGAAGAAGTTTTGAGGAATAAGGTGATTAGCATGGTAGTTTTTCTTGCTTATATCGACTCTTTCCCCTTACCTTTCTTTGATGGGGAATATATTTGAGCTTAATTGAGGTGTGAAGTAGGAGGTGTTGTGTTTTAAGTCATTGGGAATGTTGTTCTTTAGGTCCTTGGCTCTTAGCTCCACATTACCCAAATGAATTCCATCCTCCCTACACCTAAACCCCATTACAACCCTTGAAAAGTCCTCATGATTAACTTTTATGCATGTTGTCTATAGCGGTAGAAAATCAAGAGTCTTGTCAAGCTTATGGTAGGTTGTTTACATTGGTTGAAGGTTTTGAGCGAACCGTTGTATCTATTTAAAACACATGAGGGGAGTGATCCACATACCCTAAAGTGAGGTCCTACTGATCCCAACTAGTTCGCCAAACATGTGAATGAATTTTGATTACATTTGAGTTGTGATAGACTAGTTGTGTTGCTTCCTGGCTTGTGATTCTATTTCGAACAACAATTTTTGTTTCAATTTGATTCTTAATCTCGATAGGGAGTCACTTTGTGTATGCTTGTTTTGGCTTTCTAATATGCCCTTTTTATTAGAGGAGGTGTGAGTAGATTTCTTTTCCTTTTCAAGTCTTTTCATCTTGTTTTGAGTCTTGTACTTGCTTGGGGACAAGCAAGGAGTAAGCATGGGGGGATTTGATAACTGCGTTTCATGACTATGTTTTTGGGGGTTTTCAATAATGAATTAGGGATAATTTTGTGTGTGAACCTTGATTTTTATTCCAATTTCCCTACTACACTTGGTGTTGTTGTTTTTGATGTGAATTTGTAGGTTTTGAGGCCAAAACACCAACTTTCTCTCAACTTCAGGCAAGAGTGAATATACCACGGACCTCTACATGTCAAACCCAAACCGTGGTACAAATTTGGGACGGAAAGGAGCAAGGAATAGCCGAGGCGACAACCTTGGGCGGCCGTGGTGGTGGCGGTCAGTGGCGGACTTGCCCATTTCATTTTGGCGAAGGAAAGAAGAAAGAAGCGGGATGGCAACCTCGGGCGGCCGTGGTGATCACCACGGTCCGTGGTGTCTGGTATGCGGTGAGGACCGAGGCGAACTGCCTATGCAGGTCGGTTATTTTCGCAGTAGAAACGGGAGGAAGCGACGGTTTTTCGAAATTTAGTCATATTCTATCAGTTTTCCTTCATTCTTTGGCCGTCAAGGAGAGAAAAGAGAGCCCTAATACTTCCATTCTACTCCTCTTCCCCACCATCAAGATTCAAGACCGAATCGATTCAAGAGAAACCAAGATCAAGATTCGCAAAGGAAAGGAGCGACGTTCGCGGAGAAGGTTTCTACCCCGGGATCGAAAGACTCGACGGGTTGTATTCTTCGATTCTATTCTTTCTTTCGATTTCCTTCTTAGTTTTGAGATTCGATTAAGATGTTTGGAACTTGTTTTGTGTTTTCATTGAATATGTGTGAGTAGATTTCTTGAATTCTAGGGTTTCTGACGAAGCAATGTAGTTTGATTGATTGTTATTAGTGTGTGCATGAATTCTTGATTAGAATCAATAGAAGGTTGTGTTTTCCATGTTCATGTGTTCTCTGGCTTTCGAATATTCATGAGTTTGAGATTAACCTAAATCTTGAAAGGTGAATTAGGGTAATCTGACTACCCACCTGTCTACCTAGGCTTACGAAAGTTGAAAAAGGAGTAGTAAACTAGGGAATCATTAGATAACCTGACTTTTTAAGGTCTTCTATTCTGATTAATCTAAAAGGCAGACGAAAGTTGTTGATTAGGTTGTTTAGAATAATTCTATTTAGCATCGAAAGGGTGATAGAATTCGGAGGTTGTTGATTCTTGATTCATTCTTGAATGTATGATTGTGCAGGCTAGGTTTTAGTAATCAAACTCGTTGTTAGGTTAGCATTTCCCTAGAAGTCTTTCTCTCTTGATAGAACCTTTGATTTATTTTTTTCTGCTTTATTAGTTTAATTAATTGTTAAACCTTTTCCAAAACCCAAATATGATTAGCTTAGCAATCGTGATAGAGATTAGTTTTCTTTGATTGAGTCGCATGGGATCGACTGACGCGCTTCTTACGCACACCGCAAGGCCATACTTCCTATCAATGGTTAATTAGGTGTTATATTGTCTAACCCCAAAATTTGTTATATTCTGCTGAACAATTTTCAAAGTTGGGATTTTAAGCCAAATAATAATAATAATTAATAATAATAATAATAATAATAATAATAATAATAATAATAATAATAGTTTTTTGGCAAAAACAACAAGAAAAATCATGGAGGGCGGCTTGATTCTTTCCTTTCATCCCCCTGGCCCGTCATCTTTTGGAGGGCGGCCGTCGCGAGTCACTCCGCGTGGGATTAAATCCAACCCTATTTGTATTGCTTGTGCCGCTTTTTCTCAGTTCCTCCCGATCACTCCGTTCTCACTCACTCAATCACTCTCCCCCAACTCCATCTCCATCTCTGTCTCTGTCTCTATCTCTGGTAGCGTTCATTGGTGATGGCGAGCACAGATCCAGAGCACAGAGAAGAGGAGGAGAATGCTCCTGCTGAAGATGAAGATACCGGTGCCCAAATTGCCCCAATTGTCCAACTTCAAGAGGTCCCCGTCTCCACTGGTGAAGAAGACGAAGACCCCATCCTCGATCTGTACCTTTCTCCCCCTTTTTCTCTTCCTTCTACTTCTACTTTTTCCATTCCTCCTCTCTAATAGTCTAATCACGTTCTTATTGTCCAGGAAATCAAAGCTTTACAGATTTGATAAAGATGGCAATCAATGGAAGGAGAGAGGTACTGGTACTGTCAAGTTTCTCAAACACAAGACCACTGGCAAAGTTCGCCTTGTTATGCGCCAGTCCAAAACACTCAAGATCTGCGCCAATCATCTCAGTTCGTTTCTTCTTTCCTCTGTTTCTTTTCTTATGATTTTTACGGACGTGCTTGATTCCTGAGCATCTTTCTTTTGTATCACTTGTATCCGCAGTACTTCCTGGTATGACGGTTCAGGAGCATGCTGGGAATGACAAGTCCTGTGTCTGGCATGCCACTGATTTTGCTGATGAGGAATTAAAGGATGAAATGTTCTGCATACGATTTGCATCTGTTGAAAGTAAGTTTCCTGAGTTGGGTTTTCCATTCTGCTGCTATCTGCTTAATTATTTGTATTTGTGTTCAGCACTTCAGCTTGAGGCCTTGAGCTATCACTAATCAACTTGCTTGGATCCACACCTTAGTATCTGTGGTGTTTGATCGTATTAGTTTTCCCCCGATCATTCATAATTCTTATCTTCAAAAGAATATATATTGATAAATCTTCCAAAACTAAGACTAATTGAACATGGGTAGTAAGATGGTAAATCACTTGGACTTTCTGATTCTTTTCCTTTGCGTCATGCTGTCTGCACTATGAAATGGTCCATCTCATTTGTCATGCTTAGCTTAGTATCTAGTTGACATTTGTTTAATATACTGACATATTGTGTTATGAACTCCGATCTCTTTTATTTGAGAAAATCTGACGAGCCTGTGTTCGATGTGAAGAAAGTTATAAATGTTTGAAAGTCTTATTAGAATGATAAAAGCCTGCTGCTAGCTATAGATTAAAACCTTGATTGGTGAAGGTGGAGGCTAGTAATCAGTACTTTTTTTTGATGGCATGCCTATTGGAGTGTGTGGGGGGACGACTGCAAAAAAGGATGGTTTTTTTTTTTTTTTTTTTTGGAGGGGGTGTGGGGGGTTGTGCACCATGTAATGCCTTCGTTCCTACGATCCAAAAATCTCCAAACATCCAAACTCTCTCCAGATCGCTGCCTTGTCGGGATTGTACCAGGATAGGGCTAGGATCGGTCAGGATTGCTAGGACCGTATTAGAATTGTTAGGATCGATTCAAGCCTAATTATGGCTTGTTTGTGCTAGAATGTTGACAATCAAACCAGGATCGCTCAAAATCGTACTAGAATCTGTTAGATTTGGTGAAAATCATTGTTTTTGTATAATTTTGAAATACAATGTTTTGTTTGAAAACTTCAAGTCACCTAAAATAATTTTACTTTATTCTTAGAATCTTAAGATCCTGAATCGGATCCTAGGATCTCAATTCTAAGGACCCCTAGCAATCATTCTTGGAGCCCCCCCCCCCCCCAACAAAAAAAAAGAGGAAAAGCACATCCAAATTATGCTGCATATCCTATACAAGAATCAAAAGAAACAAAAAGAAGATGCACAGTTGTAGAATCCATTAGTGCCTACTTAGATAACCAATTAATGTCGTTAAGCTAACACACAATGGGCAGTTGCCAATTGGAATTGTAACGCCCCGACCCCTCCTAGGCCACAGACATTACTGAGAATTGCTTTATGGATCGACAACTGGCCCCATAAATCACCACGGGTCATTTTAGCATACTTCGTCTTCGCTCACACGCTGCCTGAGAAAACTTCTCATGAGGTCACCCATCTTGAGACTATTCCTTCCTAAAAAGAAGGTGCATCGTGGTGATATAAGTAGTCATTTCAATTCTTTTAAGTCAAATTTTAACCATGTATTAGGGTATAACAAGAACCCTCTAACAATGTTGTTGCTCCTTGTCAGCCAAGACCCCTATCTTCCAATAGAAATACCCATCAATGGATACTCCAATTGTTAAATCTAGGGATTTTTGAGTTTTCTTCACTTTGAGGTTGAATTTGAGTGACTCCACATAGTTGATTGAGCGGCTATTGTTCCAAATATATGTTTATATGAGTGAGGTAGATATCAATTTTAGGCTACTCTTCAATTTTGATTGTTGATTTCTCCTCTCTTTCTCTATTGTTGGGGGAAGTCATATTACAGTTGCCTTATGCACCTTGTGCCTCTTCCTAAAGCCCAGAAAGGCATACACGACTAGAGCTTTTGGATAGGGCGTCTTTTAACCCCCTTTGAGTCACCAACGCCTATGCCTCTAGCGTTATTGTTCCTAGATGTGCCCTGGGCTTGCTGTTTTAAACTATGTTTCTTAGCACCCTTTCTTTGCTCCCCTTTCCTTGACAATATGAACGGTGTATTCTTTTGAGGGTAGATTTATGTTGGATTGATTTGATAAATATTGGTTGATAAGCATTAGGACGTGTAAAATTTTGAAAAAGTTAGGTAATGTGGGTAATTTGTAATATGAATATTTATTATATGTTTTGTAAGATTTCAAATTTTTTTACATGTTCTCAAAATACTATACCAACCAGTATTTACCACAATCCATCCAACCTAAATTTACCCCTCAAAAGAACACGCCAACTTCCAATTGTCCTTGTTTTTCTTTTCTTTTCTTAATTTTTTAAAAAAAAATTTGTGTTAGTATAAGGAATAAGTTAATGGCTTGCATGTTAAATGGTTCATGTGGTTAACCTATTTTCCCATGCAATTATATGGGTTAAGTAGGTATATATGTGTTAATGTCAACTTGAACTAATTTGTGGTGTTCTTGCTTGGGCAAACTACCTATATTTTCTACTCTACCCAATATAATCTAATCTTACCTAGTTTGACCTATTTTTACCCAAATATATACAAACTTACCCAAACTTTTGTACTCAATTTTGACATTGCTAAATCTACCAGCTTCTATCCAAACTTACCCAAACTTACCTAAACTTACCGAACCTAGTTTATACAACTTTACCCTATCCACCAAAATACCAGAGCAAGTTGACCGTGTCCTCATGTGCATAATCAGGCAAATGATTGGGTTAAAGATTTATGCCTAGTGTTGCCTTGTTATGTGTTTGTTTTGGATTGGACTGCCAACTTCTTGACATTCTTGCTGGTTCGTGTTTCGCTTAGTATTTTCAGGTTGGTTTGGGTTTAGGGTTTGTCAGTTTTGGGTTGGTCCAGGTTCAGTAATCGTGTCTCGTCAGGCCTTCCCAACTCTTTGTGAGAGTGAAAATGATGGGTGTAAAAATCAAGGGACAAGCAATAGGTGATGCAAAAGTTGCTTCAACTGAAACAACTGACCTTTGGTATCAGTTGCAATCAATAGAGTTGCTGAAGTAGAAGATGAAGCTATTCATCTAGCGAAAAGAATAGGGACCTACACAGAAAGAGTAAAAGAGAAGCTGGGGGGGGGGGCACAGACTTAATTGAGCTAATGAGAATAATGCTCTACTGTGAGTGTGGAAATTACTTGTTATTTTTCTTTTATATATAGCTATTAAGGGAAGGCTTGTTACTATGGATAGGCTACAAAAATTTGGAGTGCATCTTGCTAACAGATGCTTGATGTGTCAGAAACAAGAGGAGTCAAATACGCATCTTTTCTTTGATTGTGAGTTTTCTAGACAGGTGGGTGAGGAAATCTGGAATTCTTTGTTTGGTTCACTACCAAATTGGAATGTTTGGTCTAGTCAAGAATGGGATCGAGCTGGGTTTGGTGACAAAAGGAGGAGGTTGGTTTTATCAGTTGTCATATATCACATCTGGAGTGAACGGAATAGAAGGAGAAAATTACTTAGAGGTACTCTAACTTTTGAAGAAACAATTTTTTGGTACCCTAACTTTTCAAAACTAATTTTGGGGTACCCTAACTTTTAGGATTAGAAATTACTAGGTGAATTTCCGGCGAAACTCCGATTGATTCAAATCATTTTTGTCCACGAAAACAAAGGGCATTTTCATCCACAAAAACACTTAATCAATTTCCCGCCTAAAACTCACCGTTGAATTCAAATAATTGGCCGAAAATTCACCTAATTATTTCTAATTCTAAAAGTTAGGGTACCCCAAAATTAGTTTTTAAAAGTTGGGGTACCAGAAAAACATTTCACCAAAAGTTAGGGTACCCCTAAGTAATTTTTTGGAATAGAAGATATCACCAAAATCTTTTTCGTACTCCTCAGGTTGTGTGTATGTCTATTAATTCTGATATAAGGTTGAAGCTCTATTAGAGTTTGGTTTGTTTTTATCGTTTTGAGGCATTTTGATTTTGATTTGGTTGGTTTTGACCTTGGGTCTGGTTTATTGTTTGACCCCTCGGGTATGCCTGAGTATCTTGTACTCGATTTTGTCTATGACAAATCTTACTGATTTGTCCAAAAAAAATATATATATACATATATATATATATATATTTTGTGTGTGTGTGTGTATGTAATGTCTACATATATAAATTTAATCTTAGTCTTCACGGCACAGGTTAGGAGGATTTGTGTGTGTATATATATATATATGTATGTATATTTTGTGTGTGTGTGTGTGTGTATGTCTACATATATAAATTTAATCTTAGTCTTCATGGCACAGGTTAGGAGGATTTGTAAACCTAGACACTGGTATCTTTGATGCATGATAAGTTTTTCAAGCTGCTATCATGCACGATTAAACATTTTTAAGGACTGCTGCTCCCATATGTGTAGCTGTATCTTGCTGATCCCTTCTCTAATGTTATGAATGACATTGTTGCCCCCCTGCCAGACTGCAAGACATTCATGGAAACATTCCAAGAGGTTGCTGAATCGCAAAACAAGGAGGAGAACAAGGATGCATCTGCAGCAGCTGAAGCTCTTGAGAAATTGAGTGTTGAAGAGAAAAACAAGGACAAAACTACAGAAGTGGCACCTGCTGAGGCTTCTGAGACAAAAACAGAGGTAAACAAGGAAGATGAGAAGGCGGCTGATGTTTCTAGTGCCTGAGCTGAGCCGGTGTGGGTGAACATCCGTATGGTGCTTCATGGATCACGGCTGAAAGTCTGAGGAATCATTGGCCCAGCAGCTGCCATGTTATCCAATTATTTGAGCAACTATTTTGGTGGGTGATTTATTCTTGGACCAATATGGGGTTGTCTTTTCTTTAGTGTTTTGGTGCCTAATGCTTGGGTCTGTGTGAGTGGCAAGGGTCTCTTATTATACTTTGTTTTTAGTTTTGAGATGAGGGTTTTTGAAATGATTCTTCATATCATTGGCTATCATGGGTCTGTGTGGGGTAAGTAGGGTTGTTTCTGGCCAGTGGTTGTCGAGTCTGCTATACCGAATTTTTTTAAAGGAAAAAGATTTGTCAGCAGTTCTGTCAGTCTCCGTTGCCAATTTGATGTTTTTTATTTTTCCAATTGTAGTATTCTGGTTGTAGTAAACCAGCTTGATGGACTCGCTCAGAGCATTTGAAGGTATGCATGAGGGAGTAGTTCAAGGTATGAATAGGGATTTTAGATGTCCTGAGTTAAATGTAGGAGGAAGTCTTCTAATGTCATAATGTGGCTGTGGAAATGGGGTTTTCAAAAGTGATATTTAGACCATTTCTAATGGCGAGTTAAAATTTGGCTCAGTGTTAACATGACATGGGATAAAAATGGTTTGCGTAGAGCATTCCGTTGGTGAGAATACGACTAATAGTGTTGAAGGATACCTGTTTTTGAAGATCGCAGTCCATTTCAAGAGGATATGGTTCTCTATCTATTTCGGATGAGGTGGAGACCTTCCGCCCCGAGCAAGTAAGGTAGGATGCAGCCCGCGAAGGGACACATGGTTGTATTGGTTAGCTTTGGTTGGAGATTGACCGGACCAAACTACAATTAATTTGGCATGGTGTATGTGTGTGTGTGTGTGTGTGTGTGTGTATATATATATATATATATATATCTGTGTGTGAGAGAGAGAGAGATGCCTTATTCTAATCGCAAATGATAAAATATAACCGAGTGTACGGTGTTAGGTGTGTATGGGAGGGAGTAAACCCACGCGCTTCATTTGAAAAAACACCCAGCTCATTTTTGATAAAATTTCCATTATGCAATGCATACTTTCCCATAATCAATGCAGATTTTCCCAATTTTGATATATGTTTCGGTGATAATTTTCCCACAATGTGGTGTATTTTTTCTCAAATCGAATGCATTCTTCAGAAATATTAAAGCAGTATTCAAACACAAGAATTCATATTTTGTTGATAAAATTTCCATTATGCAATGCATATTTTCCCTTATTCAATGCAAAGTTTCCCAATTTTGATGCATTATTATCTAGATATTAGTGTATCAAAATAAACGTAGTATGTTTCGTTGATAATTTTTCCACTTCGTAGTGCATTTTTTCCCAAATCGAATGCATTCTTCGGAAACATCAACACAGTATTCAAACACAAAAATTTATATTTGTTGATAATTATTCCATTATGTAATGCATTCTTTCACATATTTGATGCAGTATTCAAGCAATCCATTCCAATGTATACTTATTGCAACATCATTGGTTACTGTTTACTTAATTTAGGAATGTATTATTGATGGTTCTTTGTTTCGCTGCCATTGTTGAGTTCATCGAATGTATCATCATTATTGAAGGTATCAACATCATGGTGAAAGGTTGGATCTTGTCATCCATCCAAGAAGGTCCTTCAATTATATTCATGCTTGATTCACTCACCATCTGTAATTGTTTGATCAATAGGTTCTCAGCATCAACAATGATATTATCGGTTTGTTCGATTGTTTGTTCTACCATACTTAAATTGCATAAGTGACGGCGCTAGGAGTACGATTGACCAAGCAAGAACACGAACGAACAAATGACGGTCGTGCAAGAAGGAAAAGTTTAACCAATGAAGGATACGATCGAATGATATCCACGTGATAAGGAATGAGTCCATAATAAAATCTCACATGAATCTTATATATACCCTACCCCATATATATACCGAATGTACAATGCTATGTACACTCGGTCCTACCATATAATTGTTGTATTCTAATGGTTAAGATTGAGGCCTTAAATACATTAGGCAATTGGGAGTGTATTTAAGGCCTAAATTTTATCTATTAGAATAAGGCCTCATCAGCGTATGGGCCAATACATACACAAACATACTAGACACATTGGATACTGCTATAGTTATAGAGGGATGATAAATAAGAAGTAATATTGTCCATTAAATACTACAATTAAATTTATTGGAATATTTTTTATTTACATTTAATAATAAAATATAAAGTATATAAATCGAAATGTTTTTGGCTCTAAATAATATGAAATTAGAGGTGAATGATTGAAAATAATTCTAAATGACTTTTTGGTTGAGAATATGTCAAACTTTAATTTATTTACTCTGACTAAACAAGTATTGAATTCCGATGTTGGAAAGTTGACTTGACACCTTTGAAAAGTTAAAAGCTGACTAAAAATAATCTAAACTGATTGAACTAGATATTTACTAATTGCATCTTTGAACTTTTGCCGTTGATAGCGATTTCGAAACCAGAACCTTGAACCTGATCGGAACTTGTCGATGGATAAAGATAATGATCCTAAAATTGAGGAACTTGTCCTAGCGGGGGTAATGGTAAGACACTTAGAATGCTACTCTGGACTGTTACTTGCAACCTGTTAGACAGGTTCAAGTTTCGAGTATTTGTAATCAGATCTAGAATGGACAAATACGAAACATGGAACCTAATTTTAACATAAATGAATAAAGCCATGGTTGAAGAAGAGTAAAGAAGGACGAATGAGACAGAATGCAACATTGAAGTTGTGCTTAAATAGTGAGTCTACTACAACCACGAAGTCAGGGCTCCCACCGTGTGTAGGCCGATCAACCTTCAGAAGAAGGGTAGGTTCATTGTTTCTTTGGTTATCACACTCAATGGACGCGGAGAAGTGTGCATGAGTGTTACATAAACAAGATTTTGTTTGGACGGTGGGCATGCAATAAAGCTTAGTAAACCTTGCTCTAGCTAGTAAAATCCCTTGTAATGTTGTATTATTTTAATTCTTTTGTATCATTCTGTGGCAACTGGAGATTGACCTGTATAATGATAAACTGAGGGTTGGCATGTACTTTGCATTGTAGTTTCAATAAAGTTAGTTATGTGCATTAATAAAAGTCTACTTGCTTACATTCATTGTTGCATGTTCATACATGCATTGCATAATAAACAAACTAAAAAGAAGCCTTGTCAACGATGCCTCATAATTTCCATTTGAGCTACCACCGGCCTCGAGGCCATCAAAGATGCTTCAGAATGTTGCGTCCGCAAAGGAGTCAGGCTAAGACTCGTCCTGCGTACCGGAAGGCCCAAACAGGAACTGACTCGAAGGTGCGCCATATGGACCGGAGCCAGGATAATTCTGACTATAACCAGGGGGACTGGCTATAGGGGACAATAGAGTAAGGATGATATTGAGGCACCCATAGGCTGGGCACCCTCTTCATCGAACCCTGGAATCCGGTTGATTCCGAGCAATCTTCTACCATAACCTCTAGTATACTAGAAGATGTCGTCCTACCTCCCGAGGACCTGGAAGAGCTAGCCCGAGGAGCTTGACGTCTTCCCATCAAATCCCGATCCCTCCTTATGGTCAATCCTTCTCCTGGATCTCCACGATGGGGCCTCCTACTAGTTTCTCCGACGGAAGAATGGTGAGGAGGCTGCCGAGAAGTGCTCCTAGAACGCCGCAAGCTTGCATGAGAATGCGCATCGCCAGCATCATTCTCTGGTACTGCCATGGGGCCTCAGTATTGGCCATTCTCGAAGTTCCAGTCAATAAACTCTCGAGCAGTAATGCCCTCTCTCAACAAGATGCGGATGTGAGCATATGCTTGTTGCATAAGAAGAAGGAAAGTGAGAATCTGCACTAACAAATAAAGCTCGGGATGCATGACTTATCGAGTTGGCATCGAAAAATTGCAGTACTTCATGATCATTTAGCACAATGGGGATGAAGTCGAGCAGTAGTTCTTCACCCTCTACATGTTCTAGACCTTCTGCATGTTAGTCTAAGAGAGGATCGTAGTATCCTCCTAGCTACAGAAAGGTAAGTCATCAATAAAAGGACAAAATACCAATCACAATTGAAGAAGTGAAAATCATACCTGAATGAAAGCCAATCGTTCCCTATGGCGAGTCGCTGCCTCCTCAAAGTTGTCAGTAGGAACATTGAAATTCTCAGCAGCCTCCCTGGCCATGAGACGAGTCATCTCAACCCAAGTCAAGGCCCACCTATCGAAAATAAGCTCGGGAGGATCCACAGGCACTCTCTAGAGCCATTCTCCATTATGCTGAAAGAAGAATCGATCGCTCACATAGAAACACGACCAGAGGGGCCCTTAAGTAGTAGACGAGACAAGGCTCGCTTGCCTTACCACCTCCAAGTCAAAATGTAGCCTTCTGATCGAAAATCTTCCCAAGGAGACTAGACTATATCCTCCTGCAGGGACATTCAAGTCCTTGAAATGGTATTTCGGACAATGATACAACTTAGGGTCTACCTATTGTCGAGCGGTAGGAACGCTCCAGTCAGGACATTTGGTACCACCTACCACAGTGGACAAGTACTCAAAGGTCAACACCTGCACAACAGGAAAGACCTTCATGAGATCAAAAAGGAATTTTTGCACATAACAAAAATTACAAAAAATGTCATGGAGCATACCTTCAAGACTCGCCAAAGGATGCTATCCAGGTTGAGCAGCTTCGCTTCGGTGGTCCTTGGACGACCCACCATATCAACACCAGTGGGACGACAGACGATCCGTATCCCTCTCACCAAGTGGGCATAGGTTGCAGCTGCCCAGTTGAACCTAATCACCTCATCATAATTCAAGAGGTGATGCATTCAGAAAAGAGTAATCGTGTCCTCACGGTTCGCAAAAATGGTAGCGTTGATAAAATGCGCCAAATAGAGAAATTGTCGCTGAGGAAGAGGAAGGTCTTCAAAACCTAGACTTTTCAAAGTCGGCACTAAATGGTGTACCGTAAGACCCCATTTCAACCCGCTAACGCAGTGGCAGGTTACAAGAACTCAATCACCTGAGGGTCAGCTTCCCTTCGAAATTCCAACAGCCGGCCACCCCAATTGAGCCCCGTGATCATCACAAAATCAACTGGAGTAATCATTATTTCTCCAATAGGGAGGTGAAATGAGTTTTTTGTATCCCAAAACTATTCCACCATGGCCTGACCAAAAACCCTCCTACCATGGGTTCTCCAAGTTTCCAAGCAGACAAAGAAGGGTCCAAATCCTGCGTTCACTATGGTCGATCTATAAAAGGCACCTACTTGAGGATCTCTTTACAAGTCTACAACACTTTTGAAACTCCTGCATGTCTTGAAGGAGTCTTCTTATGGTCAAGCGGTTAAACGAGGAAAAGTTCAAGTTCCTCCAATGAAATTCTAAACTGATACTTATGAACTTAAAGCAAAATTTAGAGTATTATCCTACCTTAAATACAACTTAAAGTGTTAAAACAAGCAGTAGCATGCAAGTCATTTCAACAATAACATGCTATATAAGACAAGCTTGTAAGAGGAACGGAACATACCGAAGCGTGTGAACAGAAAAACCAAGCATATTCATCCAGGCGGAACACCAACTGCGACGGTGTAAATTCCATACTAGGATATTCCCTTTGCACTATCCTCACATAAGGACATTATTGTACAACTGGTTGGGTCGCATGGCGACGTCCTCTCAACCAAGTAGCCATCCTCTTTCAATAAAAGCAAAAAACACCAAAAAGAATTGTAGAGAGAGAGTAGAAGCTATGAAGGAAGCTAAGAAGAGCTCGAATGCATGAGTGGTGTAACACCCGAATCCAGCTCACCATGGCCACGTGTCATAGCAGGATTGGTTGAAAATAAAGGTCGATCAAACTTCAAGAAAACCAACAATAATTGCATTCAATGGTCTTTGGCATGCCCTGCAAAAGTTGCATCGTACGAAAAAAAAGATTCTTTCTTTCTTGAAGGCCAATCAACCTAGAAAGAGGCATTTGTCTTCTTCCTTGTGCATTTTACTGAGCATGATTTGTTTGGTTCCAAGAAGAATTCAGCCATTGTGCACCCAATAAGGTATGGTGGTCTTTCCCAAGGGTTGAAGGATCAAGCCCCAAGACATGCAGTTCTCAAAGTTCATATGCGGACAAAACCTGAGGTAAAATATCATAACCGAAAATTAATTCTTCAAAACTGATAAAATACTTGTGATTTACAGGAAATAAGAGCCTCAACGGCATCAGAGCCATCAGCATTGCGCCCGGTGAAGTCTCTCGGCATCAAATTGCCACTCAAAACCAACATCAGAAGCCATCGACATCATGCTTAGTGAAGTCTCTTGTCATCAAATTGCCACCCAAAACCAACATCAGAGTCATCGACATCGCACCCGGTGAAGTGTCATGACATCAAATTGCAACCTAAAACCAACATCAAAGCCATCAACATCACGCCCGGTGAAGTCTCTCGAATCAAATTGTCACCCAAAACCAACATCGGAGCCATCGACATCGCGCCCAGTGAAGTCTCTCGGCATCAAATTGCCACCCAAAACCAACATCAGAGCCATCAGTATCTCGACATCAAATTTCATGTAAGGCGTCATTCTCACCTGATATCAAACCATAGTTCCGAGTAGGGCGTCATTCTCGCCTGAGATTATTCATCATTCCAAGTAGAGCATCATTCTTGCTCGAGATCAACGAAAAATTGCACCCTCCAGTCTCGCCTGAGATCACCCCCAAGAATATGCAAGTCGTCAACAGTTAGGTGCATGACTTCAGCTTTCAACTGTCGCTTAGGCTTTGCACTCCAAAGTCATATCCCTAAGACCAGTGTCTAATAATCATTACTACTTGGATTCTCATCTGTTTAGTCCCATTTTAGGGGCTAAATACCACTCGTTTACGCCCAAGTCTATTGCCGTTCCCTAATAAAATGGTTATTTATTACGTGTTTTGTGATTTTTAGGTATTAAGTTCGGAGAATAATAAAAGGGGGCGAAGTTGCGAAAAAGGGCGATAACTCGATCATCCCGAGACCTTTGGAGCTGATTTGATGCCGTGGTGAAGACCTGGGAAGCATGGGAGACCAATCGTGCCCAAAAGAGAGGGAGTTCGGGCCAAAAGGCTAAGTATGGGGGCATCCATGTTCGTAGCGTTCGGTACAACGACTGCAGCGACCGCTACGCCCCTTTACTTGGCTCGAAGATCAATTGAAGACCGTAGCATTCCCTACGCCGGTCGTAGCGAACGCTACGACCGTAGCGTTCCTTACGTCGGTCGTAGCGAACGCTACGAGCCCAGGCAGAAGGTTCTGCCCAAGACCGTAGCGGTCGCTACGAAGGGTGTAGCGAACGCTACGATATAGCCCAGATTTCCCAATTTTCCAGCTGACGGTCATAGCGTTCGCTACGCCCTTCATAGCGTTCGCTACGGATCATTGGTAGGTCGCGACTGGCGTATAGCGGACGCCTTGAGCCGAGGAGTTAGAGTTTTCGCCTGTCTTGGGTCGTAGCGAACGCTACGATGCCCGTAGCGGTCGCGACGACCCTTTTTCCAGCATAATTTTAGGCCAAAACGATTGTGTTTTGGCCCTTCTTCCCCTTTTGTTTAAATAGCCCGTCTTAGGGCATGAATAGGGGGATATATTATCTAATCTAGGGAGATATCTAGGAGTAGCTAGGGCATCTAGGTTTAGACTTAGATTTTATTTTCAGTTTGTAATTAGTAGATTTTAGAG
Organism: Portulaca oleracea; assembly: GCA_029582165.1. Taxonomy (NCBI): domain Eukaryota; kingdom Viridiplantae; phylum Streptophyta; class Magnoliopsida; order Caryophyllales; family Portulacaceae; genus Portulaca; species Portulaca oleracea. The sequence goes on from CM055890.1 coordinate 21,422,051, forward strand.
GGAGATTAGTGAGAGATTAATCTAGGGTTTTGGAGATTTGAGTTTATTATTGAAGATTTGGGGATTCAATCAATTGAGAGATTGTTGGATCATCTTTTTATTGCTTTCCATTGTTCATCTACAACATTTTGATAAGTATTCTCTTCCCTTAACTCTTTATTTAATTACTTTACTAATTACTTTGCTTGTTCTTAATTTCCTTACTTGCTATCTCATTGTTCTTGTTTGTCTATGGTTGTTGATTCCTCCATCATGTCTAGAGGCTAATCTTTCTTGAGGTGAGGGGGTGATTAAGGCTTTAATGGATTTTGGCTAAGGTGTTTATTGATTAAAGTGTGTTTTAGTTGGAGGAGTCTATTTCCACCTAGTGTCTTCTCATTGGGGGTGGCGGTTCAAGGTTCGAGAGCTCTTTGAATCGTTATACACTCAATGGGAAGTCTAGAGTGGGATAGTTAAGCCCACACTTACGAGGGTAAGTGCAGGCTTAACTAGGAATTAACGCGATTTTCAACCCGATGGTCCATGGTGGACATAGGGTAGTTAATTTGAATCTTCCTCGAGGGAGGGGATTCATCGTGGCCTTTTTCCCGCGTTGTTCCATAGATGAATCTAACTTTATGCATTTTAATCATGAAAACTTCTTGATCAAAAGTTCCGTTAAGTGTCTAAAACCCCCGAACCTTTTCCATTCCTTGATCGACCTTAGTTTTATTTCTTGCTTTGTGATCTTTTAGACCAATATCCTTACCTTAGCAATCTCAACCCGACCTTTGACCTAGTTCCTTTGACCAAGGCCACTCTCCTGAGAGAACGACAAAACCGAGGTCTTACAAGCCGGTACACAAAATGGCGCCGTTCTGGAGCAGCGCCCTAGTTTTAATTTCTTGGTCTTTGGTTAATTGAGTTTGCTTTCACGCTAGAAATTAGTTTGTGCCAATTCAAATGAATTTGATGCTTCTATCGGTTCTTGTTGATGCATGTAGTGCACGCCTAATGTTCTACCGAGCATCGTAGGAGGTTTCAAGTCCTAATGGGTGAAGCCCAAGCTGATTCACCCCGTACCCTTCTATCATATGCCGTTCCATCATCGGGTACGGGAGGCAATCCTATCATCCTACCGCCACTACCACCCACCGCAACATTCGAGTTCAAACCATGCTTTGGGCTTTTGAGAGAAACCAATTCTATGGAGATGGCTTCGAGGATCCTATCGATCATATTAGAAGATTTGAAGGTCGGATTGGTTTTATGCATATGCAGAGGTATCTTCGGAGTTTTTGAAATTGAAGCTTTTCCCTCTCACCTTGGGAGGAAAAGCTAAGATGTATTTCGACATTTGTCCACGGTACATATACTACTTGGGATGCATTGAGCCGGATTTTCTTCACCATTTCTTTCGGTGATGACGCATAAGCTTCGACAGTGCTATCTTGAATTTCAAGCAAGAGCTGGGAGAAACTCTTTTCGATTCATGGGCAAGGTTTAAACTTCTTCAAAGGCGATGTCCACATCACAATCTTCCAGATTGGTTATTGTTACATTAGTTTACCATGGGCTTCAAGACGATCTTAAAGACTCAATTGATATTGCATCAGGAGGAATGTTCCTTATGAAGACCGAGCATCAGGCAAATGTTTTCCTTCACGAGCTATTTCAACATTCTCCTTCTTGGGGAAGCCGTCGGAGTTTAGGAAGTAGAGGTTATTCCTTGGAGAGCGAACCTACTATCAAATTCCTTATGGGCGTCGTCCAAGAGATGCAACAGAAGATGGTATCTAATGGAGCGAAACCAATTGGGAGTCGTGCGGGAGACCCAACCCTCCACCCAAAACATCGATATTTCTCACCCAACCACCAAAACCAAGAAGTTTGGCAACCCACTTATCACCAACCTACTCGTCATCTTCAAGAACCCCAACCATCTCAAGGGTCCAACATAGAAGTTCTTTGAAGCAAATTGTTGAAAATCAAGAGAATGATAGGGCTCGCCTCAAGAACATTGAAAATCAATGGGCCCAAACGGCTCATATAGACTACATCCCTCAAACCGTCCCCATACAACCTCAACCTACTCCAATGGTGCCGGTGAATTTTATTACCCTCCGGAGTGAAGGGGAAGCGATAGTATCAAATTTTGCGGAAGGGGGATGTTTGAGAGAAGAAGAAAAAGCGAGTGAGTTGGAGATGAATGAAGAAAGGGAGGTGTTTCTTGAAGAAGCTGAAAGTGAGAATGAGGAGAAGTTGAGTGAGGAAGAAGAATTCAATGAGGAAATAGGTGGGTGCTTGATAGAACCTTATACTTTGGAGCTTTCATGTGAGCGTCCTTTGGAGGAGATCCTTCTTGAGCCTATCCACGTTGAGCCCGATGGTAGTGAGGTCGTGTTCCTCACTAATCTTACTGATGGGGCATATACTCGAGAGGTAGAGGATGTTCCCTTGGAGGAACCTTTATTTGAGCGTATGGAGGTCCATGATTTTATTATCAATGATGAAGCATCTTTGGAGTTTCCCCTTCCTCAAGTAGAGTTTGAGTACTTCCCGATCACTTCGAATTATTTCATTGAAGAAGAATTCAAAGAAGGGGTTGAGAAGGAAGAAGACTTCTCGAAGGAAGATGATCCATCAACTCATGCTTGCTCCCAAGGCTCAAAACTCAGGAAATAAGTAAAGTGGAGTTTAAATTGCCTCTCATCTATTCCACTCTATTCGATCGGAGGAGCAACTTGCTTGGTTTACTATGGTAGTTGGGAGATGTTGGAAGAAGATGAGAAAAAGAAGGTGGAAGAAACATAAGCCATCGCCTTTCTTCTTGAGGCCAACTACAAACTGGTTAGATCATCTTGACCTTTATGCTTGCAAAGTGGGGAATTGTTGGAAAGGGAGGAAAAGAAAATGGTGGAAGAGATGGAAAATGTTCCTATCTTGTTCACCCCGTCTTTCAAGAATCAAACGGGTATTTAGGTCAAGCTAGGGACCTAAAACAAGCACTACATGGGAGGTAACCCATACTTCCGTTTTGATTAATTTCTTTTCTTTTGTTTCTTTTTCTTGTTTCTAATCCTGCATGCGGATCTTACGAGCCTTGCTTGTTTTTTTACTTGAATATCCTAACCCTTTGCTCGATTATCACGGATCGCGGATTGAGTAATCATTTATTTTGAAGAACTCGAGGTAATATCTCTCCGCTCTTCTCTTTTTGAGTTGAATATCCTATGATCCATGCTGCATGCTTGATTTTCTTTTGGGTGGCGAACCCCTTTGAGTGTTTATGTTGGTATATATTCTTTGGAGCCGTGTGGGCTCGGGTCGCCACCACTTGTGTTTGATAGTTGTTCTTGTTTGTTTGTTCTTTTCGGTTCTCTACCCTTTTTCTTGTGACACCTTCCCACAATGAGGACATTGTGGCGTTTTAAGTGTGGGGGGGTGAGAGATATTTGCTTCAAGGGTAGATCACCTAGCTGTTTTTGTTTTTATTTTCTTAGTTTTTTGCTTAAAATTAAAAAAAATTTGTGTGTGAAAACAAAAAGGGGAAAAATGTTGTGAAAAACCCAAAAGTTGTTTTTCTTTTTGAAGATGTTTCCGTTCACAGTTGTGTAGATAGTTGTCTAATTGGCTGATTCAATCAGTTAGAAGCGGCCGGTATGAATAATGATAGGCCTTAGAAAGGATTTTTGCCATGAATTATCTCTATTAGACCTTTACATGGAATGGGAAAGCGGAATCCTCAAATCTTATACGCTTTGACTGTGTCTTCTTACCTAAGTTAGACGGTTTTAGTTGTTCAATTGCTTAAGCTCTTAATTAATGCATTAAATAATTCTTGTGGGCCTACCGTCATGGGTTGGTTTGGGTGGATCGGCACCCTATGCCCTTAAGTGCAATGACTCACGTATGGAGAAACCCGGCGAGGAGGGTAACCCTTTGCGAAGGCGGTGCTTAAATCATGAAACGACACAAACGCTCTAAAAGACACAAAACTGATTGAGTGTAAAGAAAAGAGCGTAGGTTTTGAAAAAGAAAGAAAAGAGTAAAGCAAGAAAAGGAAAAAAAAGAGTTGAGCAAAATAATGGTAAGAAAGAGAAAAGTAAAAAAAAAGAAGAAAAAGAAAGAAAAGAGTGGTGTAAGAAAAAGAAAGAAAAGAGAGGTTGAAAGAAAAACCAAGAGTGAAGTAGGATAGATAATCCCGAGCTTGAGCATGAGAACAACTCTGATTGTCTGGTTTAGGATAGGAAGGACCGACTAGAGCCCACTTGCACATATGCACGAGGTGTTTTGCTCATCAGGAAGTGTTTTGGTTCAAAATCTCAAAGATTGGCAGTTTTCCAACCTTCGTGTCTTAATTTGTTTATACTTGCTTCTTCCAATTGATTGTTGAGGCGGGTTTGGGAACTAGGTGCATGATTGGGGACGGGAACATCTTCTTTGCTTTTGTTTTGTTTCGTTTTTTCGGTTTTCATTTCTTTTTCTTTCCCCTTTTTCTTTTCTCGTGGCTTCATCCTATTCATGATTCAATCAAGGAAGGAGCTATCTGTGGATACCAGGTATTTGAACATAGTTTTAGGAAGTACAAGATAAGTAATAAAGATAAGGAGCCAAGTCAAGACACTTGCATGCACGCACTCTACATGTGCAAGTTCACGTGAAATCACATGCATTATCACATGTGAAAGATCCAACCTAAGGCATGCACGACCTTTATGTACGGAAATGCCAAAACCCTAGCCATGCATTGGAACGTATCGGGATGAGGCCCGAGTCTCACTTTTCATGGGCACCAAGTCTTCCCGCACCCTTTCCATGAAAAACAAGCAAAACGACTTCAAGGTCGGGGGTGGGATCCATTTCAAGGTGGACCCGGGACCTTGGAGGCATACTCGGACCATCTTTGGGTGTGGTATCCACTTCAAATGAGACCCCGGACCATGGGAGTGGAGCTATGGGTCCTTATCGGGACCTACTTCGGGCCTTTAAAAGGGTTCGGAGTCCTTCGGCAAGAATAAGCGTAAATGGGTCAATGTGGGTTGTGGCTATGGACGTGCCTTCACTCTTTGGGTCATAACTCCTTCAATACAACTCCGATAGGTCTCAAATTTTGGGAGCTTAAAGTGCACACCGAGGGGTTTCCATCGATATCTGATGGGCCTAAAACGGAGCCTGGATGAAGAAGTTATGCGCGTTTGAAGTCGGCAGGGAAAAGTTGCCCAGAAGACGGTCGTGCCCGCAACGCATATGGTCGCACCCGCGACCTACTTCTGCCAGAAGCTGTCTGCTGCATCCAGAGGGTCGTGGCATCCGTGACGTATGGGGTCGCACCCGCGACCTCCCACTGTTCGGACGTTGCTGCTGCGTCCGTTTGCCCCGTCGCGCCTGCGACGCTCCCGTGACACCCGCGACGGCCCTGCTGCGACGCGTGTTTTGTGGATAATTGTTGTAATTTTCTGTTTTACCCCCTAGCTTATTTCCTAAGAAGTTTTTGCTGAATATTATTGTGATGCTTATGCATTGGTTAGGATTTCTCCCTTGTTTACTCAAAAATCTTATTAACTTTATCCAATCAAGTTTGGTGGTGTTTCAAGCTCTGTTAGTTAAAACGTGTATAATAAGCGTATAAAACATGTATTGACGAATTGACCGTTTAAAAAGCGCGAATCCGTCTTCTATAGAGGCCGCCGAATAATAAGGGGTTTTTTTTGACCTCGCCGAATTATAACGTTTAGAACACGTTTAATACGCGAACTATTCGTTTTAAAAGGGGAAGGATTATTGACACAAAATCGATATAATAATAAGAATTTAATAGTGTTCCCGAATAAAAAAACTACCGTATAAAACAAGAATTTTTCATGTATCACCGTTTAATAAAAGTCAATGTTTATATCAACGAATAATTGACCGTATTTTTACACAATGTTGCCGAATAAAACACGTACCGTATTTTATGCGTTTAATTCCCGCACCGTATTTTACTAACATGGGTTTCAAGTCATTCCTTTAGTGATTATTAGTGGATTACCTTGGATAATCATGGTGGTGTGTTAGGCCTAGAGTTGTGGTCCTCCTTGCTCAAGGTCATATCCATCCTTTGGGTGTTTAAGGCCCTTGTTCTTGTTGATTATCGTTCATCCATCATCACACAAGCTAATCTTCACCCATCCACGCGACGGTAACGCTCCATTCATGCCATGCATGAGCTACATAAAAGCAACATGCAAGGAGATGCCATAAGTCCCAGGATCGAATCCTCACAAAAGCACTAATTAATACAAGTCTTAAGCTGAAATGTGCATTTACACCACTAGCCGTCCAAGTGCGAACAAGGCAACTAGCACATACATGTTTCACACCATCACCGTCCAAGTGTGCATGGACAAAGTCAGGTTCATCCTCCTCTTCCTTCGAAGGTCGATTGACCTTTAAAGCATTCACACCCCAGATTCATCTTTACACCATTGTCGACCACAAGATTCATGGTTCATCCCCTCTAAAGTCCTATCGGCCGTAAACTCGATGAAACCTATGCCAATCTAGTTCATGCATGATGCATGTACATCCCCCACTTGAACACCCTAACGCCTATAAATACTGCCCAAGACCTCGAAGCCAAGGACACAACATCGTTCTATTCCCTCCTCAACTCATTCACTCATTCCATTCTCTCTTTCACTTCTAATCTCTTAATTCTACTACCTTCTACTCCTAATCTCTACACCATTCTTTGTCATTCTCTCTATTCCTTTACTTTCTAAAAGCCTAAACACATATCCGTACATAAACCCTCCAAAAACCATCCAAAAACACCAGAAAAACACCCACCAAAACCCACAAAAAGAGCCATTTTCCCTATTATTTCTCCTACCTGCTTTCATCTCTTTTCTACCTAAACTTTGGCATTATCAAAGGGAGTATTCAAGGCTTCAAATCCAGCATCTTCAAGGGTGAAATTCAAGCATTCAAGCAAGGCTAAGTAAGGCTCCTGAAAACCGTGTAAAGGTGCGTTTATTGTTTGCTTCTCATAATGTAAAGTGTACTTGTACATGTTGTAATTCTTTCATTCTTTGCATGTCAATGAAATAATCATGTAAAGTTTCAATCTAGTTTCCTTCCAAACTTTGTTAAAAACATATTTTCAAACTTTCATTAGAGTCTTTCCTTAAGCAAGAAGTGAACTCAAAGGTCTTTACCTTTCGAGTTCGTAGTCTTACCCCCAAATCCACTTCTTGATTCGTAGGCGGAGTTTTTTTTTGTTTTCTTTTTGGGTTTTGTCTTGACTTTTCTCCTTAAAGAAGTCGGGTGACAACTCCTTTTTAAACCAAAACACATCGAAATTGCCTAAACTATGTTTGACATCGTTTTACAATGTAATGATGCAACTTTAGGGAGATTTTGTATATATTTAAATAGTGGTTGTATAAATTACCTTCTTTTGAGGCTAACATATTGTGAACAAATTAGACTAATCCTAAAGAGTTGAACAAGTGGATGTTCGCTCCTAAAGTTTAGTTTAATTATTCATGAAATGCACAAAGTAAAGGGAAAATGATTTTACAACTACTATTCATAAAATGTGCGACCTCCACGAGTTTTAAAAAGTAAATTCCAGCACAAATCCCCTGTCCCGCGGATGTTTAGAAATCTGAACGACGAGAAAAAATGTCCACAAATAGTAAAGAAGAGAAGGAGGTTGATTCTGTCATTCAGAGATGGAGTGAGATGTTGATTTTGCGTTCATGTAGTAAAGAGGACAAGAAGAGAGAGACGGATGACTTACTTTCAGAGAGGACAGAGAAAATTGAAGGCCTATGATTTTAAGGTTTAAAATATAGAAAGAAGATAGAGAAAGGTTTGAGATTTTTTTTACAGGTTGAAAATCGAGAAAGAAGAGAGAGAAAGGTTTAGGAGGAGGGGGGATGGTAAAATTTGGGTGCCAGCATGGATAAAGAAAAAAGAAAAATTAATGAGACATGTGTTTTTAGTCTGATTTGGTATTCACATCCTTGGTCAACGTAATCAAACAAGGTCAAACACACGCCTGCTGTGACATGTCGACAAACTATCAAGGTTGTGTTCGACAGTATCGTTTAGGCTAGTGTTTAGCTTTTTGACCAAGTCAAAACTCTAATTGTATAAATATTAACATTCGGTAAACTAACGTTTTGAGGAGCGTTTAGCGTTTTAAGGAGCGTTTTGTGAAACGTTAATAAAGTTAACATTTAGCGTTTAGAGTAGCATTTTCATATTTTTCTGTCGAAAATTACTCTTTGAAAATTTTATCTTTGGAAATTATTGATATCCTTTTATGTCAATTCACATTAATCTTTTCATTCAACCACTAAATTTACCGAACACAATTTTATTTGAATAGTCATCCGCTATACGCTACTTAAACCACTGTCTGCTGCTTAAAACCGTTATCCGCTACATATACCTATATTCGCTGTCTAAAACACTAATTTTGTCGAATAGGCCGCAAGTCACATCATACTGACTCGATGACGTCTCACTGCAATACAATTTTATTTTTTTGGACCACCAGAATTCAAATTGATAGTAGAGATTATTACTGTCTAATTTGTGAAGGTATGAACTATTATAATCCGATTTTCCTAATATTAAATATAGATTACCTATTTATGTCTTACTTTTATTTTCATCCCCTAAATTAACACTAATAAATGGAATTTTGCCCAAAAAAAAAGAAAGAAAACAAAAATCATGGGAGCAGTGGAGCATTGCGTTGCTGTCGCTAATCAGTCCGTCTTTTGTAGGGCGACTTTATCGTTTCCTTTCCTTCATCTTTTGTAGGGCGGCTGTCGCTAGTCACTCCGTGTGGGATCAAATCCAACCCTAATTGTGTGCTTTGTGCTGCTTTTTCTTCTGTTGCTCCCGATCACTCAGTTGTCACGCAGTCATTCATTCTCCCCAATCTCCATCTCCATCTCTATCTGTGGTAGCATTCATTGGTGATGGCGAGCACAGATCCAGAGCACAGAGAAGAGGAGGAGAATGCTCCTGCTGAAGATGAAGATACCGGTGCCCAAATTGCCCCAATTGTCCAACTTCAAGAGGTCCCCGTCTCCACTGGTGAAGAAGACGAAGACCCCATCCTCGATCTGTACTTTTCTCCCCCTTTTTCTCTTCCTTCTACTTCTACTATTTCCATTCCACCTATCTAATCACATTCTTATTGTCCAGGAAATCAAAGCTTTACAGATTTGATAAAGATGGCAATCAATGGAAGGAGAGAGGTACTGGTACTGTCAAGTTTCTCAAACACAAGACCACTGGCAAAGTTCGCCTTGTTATGCGCCAGTCCAAAACACTCAAGATCTGCGCCAATCATCTCAGTTCGTTTCTTCTTTCCTCTGTTTCTTTTCTTATGATTTTTACGGACGTGCTTGATTCCTGAGCATCTTTCTTTTGTATCACTTGTATCCGCAGTACTTCCTGGTATGACGGTTCAGGAGCATGCTGGGAATGACAAGTCCTGTGTCTGGCATGCCACTGATTTTGCTGATGAGGAACTAAAGGATGAAATGTTCTGCATACGATTTGCATCTGTTGAAAGTAAGTTTTCTGAGTTGGGTTTTCCATTCTGCTGCTATCTGCTTAATTATTTGCATTTGTGTTCAGCACTTCAGCTTGAGCTATCACTAATCAACTTGCTTGGATCCACACCTTAGTATCTGTGGTGTTTGATCGTATTAGTTTTCCCCATAGTTATTAAAATCCCGATCCCGATCTATGATTCTACGATTTTATGATCCAAACCCTCGATGCGATTCTACTGTCTACATTAGGATCCACGATCCTACATGGGTTAATTCCGATCCTAACTACCCCATGGATCCGAGTTAGGATCCCGATTTTAATAACCTTGGTTTTCCCCCCGATCATTCATAATTCTTATCTTCAAAAGAATATATATTGATAAATCTTCCAAAAATAAGACTAATTGAACATGGGTAGTAAGATGGTAATCACTTGGACGTTCTGATTCTTTTCCTTTGTGTCATACTACCTTCACTATGACTGTCCATCTCATTTGTCATGCTTAGCTTAGTATCTAGTTGACATTTGTTGAATATACTGACATACTATGTTATGAACTCCGATCTCTTTTCTTTGAGAAAATCTGACGAGCCTGTGTTCAATGTGAAGAAAGTTATAAATGTTTGAAAGTCTTATTAGAATGATAAAAGCCTGCTGCTAGCTATAGATTAAAACCTTGATTGGTGAAGGTGGAGGCTAGTAATCAGTACTTTTTTTTGATGGCATGCCTACAGGAGTGTATGGGTGGACGACTGTTTTTTTTTTTTTTTTTTTTTTTTGGGGGGGGGGGGGGTTGTGCACCATGCAATTCCTTCATTCCTACGATCCAAAAATCACCAAACATCTAAACTTGCTCCGGATCGTTGCCCTGTTAAGATTGTACTGGGATAGGGCTAGGATCCATCACGATCGCTAGAATCGTATTAGAATTGTTAGGATCGGTTCAAGCCTAATTATGGCTTGTTTGTGCTAGAATGTTGACAATCAAACCAGGATTGCTCAAAATCGTACTAGAATCTGTTAGATTTGGTGAAAATCATTGTCTTCTGTAGAATATTGAAATACAATGTTTTGTTTGAAAAGTTCAAGTCACCTATAATAATTTTACTGTATTCTTATAATCTTATGATCCTTAATTGGATCCTAGGATCCTAATTCTAAGGACCCCTAGCAAGCATTCTTGGAGGCCCCCCCCTCGAAAAAAAGAGGAAATGCAAAATCCAAAATATGCGATATAATCCTATACAAGAAATAAAAGAAGCAAAAAAAGAGGCACAGTTGCAGAATCCATTAAGCCTACTTAGATAACCAACTAATGTTGTTAGCTATCAAACAATGGACAGTTGCCGATTGGAATTGTAATGCCCCAACCCCTCCCAGGCCGCAGACATTACTGAGAATTGCTTTATGGATCGACAGTTGGCCCCATAAATCATCACGGGTCATTTCAGCATGGTTCGTCTTTGCTCACTTTCTGCCTGGGAAAACTTATCAGGAGGTCGCCCATCTTGAGACTATTCCTTCCTAAAAAGAAGGTGGACCATGGTGATACAAGTAGTTATTTCAATCCTTTTAAGTCAAACTTTAACCATATGCTAGGGTATAATAGGAACCCTCTAACCATGTTGTTGCTCCTTTCAGCCAAGACCCCTATCTTCCAATAGAAATACCCATCAATGGATCCTCCGATTGTTAGATCTAGGGATTTTTGAGTTTTCTTCACTTTGAGGTTGAATTTGAGTGACTCCACACAGCTGATTGAGCGGCTATTGTTCCGAATATATGTTTATATGAGTGAGGTAGATATCAATTTTAGGCTACTCTTCAATTTTCATTGTTGATTTCTCCTCTCTTTCTCTATTGCCGGGGGAAGTCATATTACAGTTGCCTTATGTACCTTATGCCTCTTCCTAAAGCCCAGAAAGGCATACGCGACTAGAGCTTTTGGATAGGGCGTCACCTAACCCCCTTTATGTTGCCAAAGCCTATGCCTCTAGTGTTATTGTTCCTAGATGTGCCTTGGGCTTGCCGTTTTAAACTATTTCTTAGCACCCTTTCTCTGCTCCCCTTTCCTTGAAAATATGAACGGTGTGTTCTTTAGAGGGTAGATTTAGGTTGGATTGATTTAATAAATATTGGTTGATAAGCATTAGGATGTGTAAAATTTTGGAAATGTTAGGTAATGTGGGTAATTTGTAATATGAGTATTTATTATATGTTTTGTAATATTTTCAAATTTTTTTACATGTTCTCAAAATGCCATACCAACCAATATTTACCACAATCCATCCAACCTAAATTTAACCCTCAAAAGAACACACCAACTTCCAATTGTCCCAGTTTTTTCTTTTCTTAATTTTTTATTTTTGTAATGTTAGTAATTAATATAATGAATAAGTTAATGGGCTGCATGTTAAATGGTTCATGTGGTTAACATATTTGCCCATGCAATTATATGGGTTAAGTAGGTATAATTGTGTCTAAATGTCAACTTGAATCTAACTTGTGGTGGTGTTCTTTGCTTGGGCAAACTACCTTTATTTTCTTCTCTACCTAATGTTATCTAATCTTACCTAGTTTGACCTATTTTTACCCAAACATATACAAACTTACCCAAACTTTTATACAGTCACTTTACACATTGCTACATCTACCAGCTTCTATCCAAACTTACCCAAACTTATCTAAACTTACCGAACCTACTTTATACAACTTTACCTTACCCACCAAAAGAACAGAGCAAGTTGATCGTGTCCTCATGTGCATAATCAGGCAAGATTGGGTTAAAAGATTTATGCTTAATGACGCCTAGTTATGTGTTTGTTTTGGATTGGACTGCCAACTTCTTGACATTATTGTTTACAAGAGTGAAGGTTACTTTTATTTTATTTTGAATTTTTTTAGGGGAATTTATGATAGTGATGCATTTCTGATTAGCAGCCCTTCTAGTACAAGGGGGAGTTGGACTCGACTAATTTTTTGCTACTTTATTTATACTAAAAATGTTTTCGGTATGAACTCTTAATTTGGCTTTCCGTGGATTATAGCTAGCCCATTCATCTATTTAATGTAGAGAGGGAGGGAGGGGAATAGACGGGTGGGTGATCTGGTATGGTAGTGGGTGGAATGCATGGATATAAGAGTGCAATATTAAAATTCATCCCTTTCTCAAACTCCCATCATTATGGGGGAATGAAGGGAAATATGGGTGACATATTTTCCTTGTGTACGCTACTCTTCCTTCCCTTCTAACGGTTATTAATGTTCTCAAATAAAGAATAAGGTTTAACTAATTTCTATTTCCCTATTTAGTCCAAGGGTTAATTAAATGGGTTCAATTGGTTAGTTAAAATTCATTTCAAGGTATGCATTTAGGAGGATGCATTTTGTTTTCTTGTCTCTGGAATGTATATACTGAACCCACATCACCTCTCTTTCGAAACAAAAGGGTAAATTACTTACCCCAACCTTGAATGACCCATATGCAATTTTTCAGAAATTCTTGAATTTTGTTGGAACTTGGAATGATTTGGAAGAATGGGAGGTATTTTATGGAACATGTTCCTGACATTGCAATAACTGAAAAGGTTATTAACGGATGTCCTACAAGATGGGAGTAAAGCTGGGCAAACTAAAAGGGTGGTAACAATGGGCGGGTTTGGCCCACTTAACAAGTGTGTCAATTTTGAGACAACTTCGTATCTAACACCTTGAATTTACTCCAAATTGAATTCGGTCAAAATTGGTTCCATTCTTGCTGGTTAGTGTTTCTCTTAGTATTTTCAGGTTGGTTTGTTTGGGTTATTGTGTCTGGCTGGGTTGTCAGTTTTGGGTTGGTCCAGGTTCGGCAATCGTGTCTCGTCAGGCCTTCCCTCCCAACTCTTGGCGAGAGTGAAAATGATCGGTGTAAAAATTAAGGGACAGGCAATAGGTGATGCAAAAATTGTTTCAACTGAAGCAATTGACCTTTGGTATCAGTTGCAATCAATAGAGTTGCTGAAGTAGAAGATGAAGCTATTCATCTTGCCAAAAGAATAGGGACCTACATAGAAAGGGTAAAACAGAAGCTGGGTGGGGGCCACACAACTTAATTGAGCTCATGAGAATAATGCTTTACTGAGTGTGGAAATACTTGTTATTTTATATATATATAGTATATATATGTATATATATATTGTGTGTGTATGTGAGTATGTCTACATATATAAATTTAATCTTAGTCTTCATGGCACAGGTTAGGATGATTTGTAAACCTAGACACTGGTATCTTTGATGTATGATAAGTTTTTCAAGCTGTTATCATGCACGATTAAACATTTTTAAGGACTGCTGCTCCCATATGTGTAGCTATATCTTGCTGATCCCTTCTCTAATGTGATGAATGACATTGTTGCCCCCCTGCCAGATTGCAAGACATTCATGGAAACATTCCAAGAGGTTGCTGAATCACAAAACAAGGAGGAAAACAAGGATGCATCCGCAGCAGCTGAAGCTCTTGAGAAATTGAGTGTTGAAGAGAAAAATAAGGACAAAACTACAGAAGTGGTACCTGCTGAGGCCTCAGAGACAAAAACAGAGGCAAACAAGGAAGATGAGAAGGCGGCTGATGTTTCTAGTGCCTGAGCTGAGTCGGTGTGAGTGAATGTCCGTATGGTGCCTCATGGATCACGACTGAAAGTCTGAGGAATCATTGGCCCAGCAGCTGCCCTATTATCCAATTATTTGAGCAACTATTTTGGTGGGTGATTTATTCTTGGACCAATATGGGGTTGTCTTTTCTTTAGTGTTTTGGTGCCTAATGCTTGGGTCTATGTGAGTGGCAAGGGTCTCTTATTACTTTGTTTTGAGTTTTAAGATGAGGGTTTTTGAAATGATTCTTCATATCATTGGCTATCATGGGTCGGTGTGGGGTAAGTAGGGCTGTTTCTGGCCAGTGTTTGTCGAGTCTGCTATACCGAATTTTTTTAAAGGAAAAAGATTTGTCAGCAGTTCTGTCAGTCTCCCTTGCCAATTTGATGTTTTTTTTCCAATTATAGTATTCTGGTTGTAGTATACAAGTTTGATGGACTCGCTCAGAGCATTTGAAGGTATGCATGAGGGAGTAGTTCAAGGTATATGTCCCGCCTCCTCCACTATCATTTGAGGCAAGGTGGGATAACACCATCTTTGGCTTTGTCACGGATGGTAGGAACTGGGACCCGGAAGTTCTACCATGGTTAGTAGATCAGCGATCGGGAATGGCCCCCTCAAGACCCGGTATCCTTTGATAGCTTGCTGTTCATAATGGCACAAGGATACGCCGAGCTCGCGCCACAAAGTCTAGACTTTGACACTACATATAGCTCCACACTGCATTCATATAGGTCCAGCTGGAGGGGTTGCAATTCCGCCACCGTTGGAGGGGGGGGGGGGGTAATCCACCACATAGCAAGGCTGGCGGGACATATCGTAGAATATGGATTTAGTGGAGATTTTGCTACTGATGGGTTGAATGCAAGGGTTATGGTACAAATAAATATCACCAGACCACTAGTTCCTGGTAGGCTTGTCAACTCGATTGGGCTGGGTCGGACATATATCGGGTTCGGGTAGATATGGGTTGAGTGTATTTCGAGTTCAGGTACATACGTGCTTTGTATATGACCTTTTTCCATTTTTTCTTTTAAAAGCATGGTCTCTAAATGCTACTTTGTGTACAATATACACAATAAAATATGATTATCTTCTAGCAATGGTAGATTATCGTAACTATTTTAACTTAAATTGGAGAAATAATAAATAAATGAGTTGCACTTATAATTTAATAGTTAAAAATTTCAATAAAAAAAGTCGCAAATTCTAATAAAGTTGAATTTAAAAATTAACTTTTCGGGTCAAACGAGCGGGTCGGGTTTGACCTGTTAATTTTCGGGTTTATTGTATTTTAGGTTTAGTTGAGAAAATTGTGTTTAAAACCTAGAAATTTTGAGCGGATTCGGGTCCTGTCAGAAATTGCCAGGTCTAGTGTCAGGTGTGTTGATACGAGACAAAAGGGGATAGATCTTCTAGATCAGGTTTCGGTACGAAAATGTTTTTATTTTTTGTCAAAGATGTGGCAGAGTGGGGCGTTACACTACAAATTGTATGCGTACACCAGAACAAGGTTGAGCCGAAGTGGTAGCACAGATTAGGGAGGGAGCACAAGACGACAACCATATTATGACGGGGTAGGACAGGGATATTCAAGACACATTAGGGCCTATCCCCCTCAAAGAGGATACCTAACTGCTATAGTCTTTCAGGGGTAGCGAATCCACCTAGAAGAGTCGGAGCTCGAACTACCCATACCGGAATTGATGGTAGATGATCATGAGGTGGGGGAGGACTTGGAAGTTCCAATGGTAGAAGTTCGGTCCATGATGGGCGAGCTTAACTGACATGGACGAGTAAGACCAAACCATCGACGTCGGAGAGACGACTATTATGTGGGATCATCATCATCCACAATATAAAACTAATTCGATCGGCACGTAGAAGGCAGGTTGAGAGCCAAAAAGGGGGTTATATGGACGGAAATTTGATGGCTGAAGAGAAAGTTCGGGGATAGCAAGCCCTCATGCACCCTACGGAGGAGAACCAAGGAGAATGCTCAGTCAATATGAAAGCAAGGAGGAACGACTCAACCCGGCAGGAGATGGAATATACGGTGACAACAGACAGAATTTTGAAACTATTGGAGAAGAATCAGAGTTAACGACGGTGAAGAGAAACACTCAAAAGGAACGACAGGAGACAAAGGAAGTTGAGGAGCATTCACACTCGATGGGAGAAGAGTTGCAAGCAGCCGTGCAACGTATCTCACTATCCCCTGACATGAATGGCAGAGAAGTCGAAAGCTACGGGATGGGCACAATGGTAAACTCATTTGTAGAGGGTAAGAGAGTAATTCCCAATGGAGAAATCCAAGCCTAAGTCACATAGGGAGGTCGTCATTGTCAGAAGAAGAAAGGGAGGAGCATTATCCGTTTACATACGGTGGGACCCCACCACATCACAATTCTCCACCCCCACTATGTCCATATAATGAGTAGCCTTGAGATAGGACCTTCAACAATTATAGCCCCACCTACTTCATGGGAAACAACACAAGAATTCTTGGAAAATCTCTGGTGTCAAGACATTGAAAACGTAGATAGATCGAGATCGCCAACATATATGGAGTTCAATCTACCGAGGTCAGAATTGGACGACTCGACGTATTAGGAGATCATAGCACAAGGGAGTGGCGGGGCGAATACAATGGAGACAGAGTGGCCATCCACGTGACCGGAGATGGAACGCTCATAAGACTGGGGCCACGATGAGGTGATCGTAGGTACGAATCGGACCACAAGATTCATCCATACATCTCCCAATCGAGAAAAGCTACCCTTGTCCATGTCATGTGACCGAGGAGAATGGAAGATGAGGGGCAAGAAAAAGAGGACACGATCTTGGCCGCTGTAGTGGGAGGAGGAAAAAAGATTCACTAGAGGCCTTAAATGCATAACTTTCAAGAAGAGAAGCAAAAAGATCATACAGTATCAGCTGAAAATCAGTTTCTATAGGGCTTTCCTAGCCGGAGGGTCGCTTCGAGATACCCGTTAGATGGATGCTATTTTGGAAGAGGTGGTGGAGGCAGCCTTAAAAATGCCTCCCTCACGAAAATGATCTCCATAGGAGCATGGAATTGCAACGGGTTGGGAACAACGGAGCACTTTGCAATTCCATATCTATTATGGCTCCGACAAACCATTGGTTTCGAGGTGCTAGCATTATATGAGTCTAAAATGTTTGTAGTAGAAGCATTAAAAGTATTGTGTAAAATAGGTTTTAAGAACGGAGATGGAGTCAATGCTATAGGAAGGTTGGGGGGGGGGGGGGGAGATAGTTGTGGGGTGAGGGGATACAATACAAGCAACAATAATATGTGACAATGCAAATTACGTTGTACTTACTATAGATAATATTGGTTGTCCTCCTTGGTATTTGGTGTTTGTGTACAGAGGTCCGGAACTAAGAAATCGACAGCCGATATGGGAAGCCATTAAAAATATACTCAAAACACTGGATGCACCGTTTGTGATGGCGGGCAATTTTAACCAAGTCAAGGACTCTACACAAAAAATGGGAGGCTCGTCACAAATAAGAGGACAACAGGAGTTTATCTAATGGAAAACAGAACTAAGACTATTGGACATATCCCCTTTACAGGTGTCCCATATACATGGTGCAACAAGAGAAAGGGCGATGACTAGATATAAGAGCGTTTAGATAGAGCATACGCTTCTACAGATTGGATACTAAAGTTCTCAGATACCATTTTTATAAATATGCCGGTTGTCATCTCATACCACTCCATGGTGCAAATTAAAGTACAGAGCGGACAAAGCAAGAGACGACGATTGTATAGGTTGGATCCCAGGGGTTACCAATATTGAGGACTTCCGGGAGCAGGTTCAAAACATAAAAGAAAAGTCAGTATAGGATACCTCGATGTATCGGTTGGTGCAAATGCTAAAACAAACCAGAATGGCAAGAAAAGCTTGTGTCTGGAAGCCAAGAGAAAAAGACAACAAGAGGTAGCCAACAATTTCAAGGAAATACAAAAATCCAGCTTCAATTGGTGGATATGGGGTTGGAACAATCCGCTTTTGCCGCGATGGAACTAAAGGAAGTAGACTTTGAGGATGCACTGCGAAGGCTGGCTTACTGGAAATACAAGACAAAATTAAAGTTGATCACGGAGGGAGACTACTACTCAAAATTTTTCTTCACCTAGTTTAAGGTAAGACAAAACTATAATAAAATACATGTGCTTATGCTGGAAGATGGAAGGTGGGTTTTACCAAGAGTCAATAAGGGGGGAGGCAGTTCAGTACTTTAGAAACTTATACTGCCCTCCACCAATTTGCACCTCTACGAGAGATCAATGCTTGGACGTCATATTCTCCAAATTAAAAGAAACTCAATCCTAGGGATCAGCAAGATCTACTACAACCCTTTTTAGCGACAGAAGTAAGGAAAGCGGTGTTCCTGATGGGGAAGCACAACAATTCGGGACCAGATGGCATATCGCCCGCTTTCTTTCAAAGCTGCTTGGAAACGATAGGACAAGAAGTCACAGAGGTGACACTAAACATACTCAACGGGGACCATTCTTAGGCGAAATAAACAATATGAGTATAATACTCCTATGGAAAAGGCCTTGGCTCAGGGCATGATAGATTACCGCCCGATAAGCCTCTGCAATGTCATTTATAGAATTTTGTCGAAGTGCCCGGTTAACAGACTAAGACCAATAATGGAGAAACTCATAGATCCAACTCAAGGAGTGTTCCTTCTAGGAAGGTTCGCAACGAACAACTGCATGCTGGTTCACGAAATTCTACTTACAATAAGAAAGAAGAAGAGTGGAACCCAATTTATAGCTTTAAAGGTGGATATGAGCAAAGCCTATAATAGAGTACGGTGAGATTTCATTGAGCACCTACTACGTAAACTGGAATTCCCGGAGACTTGGATCTGACCAATCATGCAGTGTATTGCTACAGTCCGATACTCGATAGTTATTAATGGGGATAGTACACCATAAATTACTCCCCAAGTTGGCTTACTTCAAGGCGACCCCATTTCATTGTACCTATTCATTTTGGGGATGGAAGTACTAGCTGCTGCTATTGAAAATGCCGCCAGTGATGGACTGCTCAAGGGTATAGCAATGTTGCGAGGGGGACCTCAGATCACACATTTGTTCTTTGTGGATGGGCCACAACAACTGCCGTAACAGGACTAAAGAGCATCTTAGACTGTTTCAATTATGTATCAAGGCAAGTAACAAACGCAGGAAAGTCTAGTACATGCTTCTTAAAGGGTACCACCACAGAAGAAAAGGACGCGACCAGGGGTGCACTCGGATTTGTGGAATGTGATATACTACACAACTACCTAGCGGTTCCCCTAGTTATTTAGAGAGCCAAAATGCCCCAATTCCAATTCCTGGAGGAAGGGTTCTAGCGTAGATTGCAAGGTTGGCAAGCAAAAATGTTATCCTCGGTAGGCAGGCTTATCTTAATAAAAGTAGTCTTGGCAGCACTACATCAACACATTCTTTTGGTATACAAGATATTGAATGGAATAGTGAGGCGCATCAACAAGATAATCTTAGACTTCTTCCGGTGGAACTTGAAAGGGGTGAAATTCGTACATTGCAAAAATAAAAATACGTTGTTCCTCCCAAAAAGAGCAGGTGGACTAGGGATCAGAGAGATGTGAGCTTTCAACTTTGCCCTACTGCTAACTAAAACAGGCTTGGAGAGTATACGAACGACCGTCTTCACTCTTAGGTGAGGTCTTGCGACACAAATATCGCATGCACTCCACGATAGTAGCGCCAAAGGAATATAAACCATCGCCTATAACGTCATGGACCTGGAAATCCCTTTCAACGATAGTATAAGAATCACATAAAATGCAGAGATGACGAGTCCATTACCAACATCCATGCTAGGGACACCTGATGGATAGACGAAAAACCACTATGCATACGGGGCAGCAAATACAAAAGAAAACAATATTAATGTCAGGAATCTCACGTACATGGAGCGTGGAAGGTTATACTAGAACCATGTACTAATCAGAAACCTATTCGAAGGTGAATAAACAAAGAAAATATTGGCCTCACCCGACACCTATGGACGGAGAAGAAGATATGCTTCTTCGGGGGGCACACCATCGGGAGAGTACACTGTTGGGAGTGGGTATTGGTACTTACTACACAAGGGACACACAGTGGAAAACCAAGAAGAAAAACACACCGTTTTTTGAGAAAATTTTGGCATTTACAAATTCCACCTAGGTGGAAACTACTCTTCTGAAATGGTACCACAATGCACTACCTTTGGGAGAGAACTATAGAGTACGGGATATGGAAAGAAATTCACTATGTATGCTATGTGGGATGGCAGCAAAGACAACGCCACATTTATTCTGAGAATGCTCATTAGCCAGGGCAACGAGGTTCGCCAGCTCACTGGAAATAACATATTCTACAGAACAGGTACATTGGACAACATGGATAAAGGATTGAACACAATTCTTACATAACAAGGACAAGGACGAGGGGCAGCGATCTCTTTGGTTCATTACGGTCCTATGGAGTATCTGGAAGTGTAGAAATGAAGTTCAGTTTGGACGGACGATAGTTACACACAAACACGTCGAGAACCAACTACATAACTCTCGAGGAATCACCCTCGTAGTCCTAAACCAAAAGCTATCTAATAGATAGTTTTCCCGGTTTCCTAAAATTTCCAAAGGAAGATTACCCATAGGGGCCTCATGGGATGGAAAGATAATCTTTGCCATCACATGAGTCACATATATATAGGGGAGAGAAAGGGGGAGGAAGAGTTCCTCCACCGATGTGGGACACACGCCTAGGGTTCACCACGGACCGTGGTGAGCAATAGATTAACTTCTGCTGCTCACAGGCCCACCACGGACCGCGATGGCCTTGCCGCTGTCCGTAGTGGCCTGTTTTCTCCTAAACAGGCTTCCGTGCTTCCCCCTGGTCCAATCCCGTATCGTCCCAGACCTTTTTCCACATACACATTGCCTTCAAGTCGCTGACTTGTGTGACCCAATGGGGCCAAATAACTCGGCTGTGATCGAACCTATTCGATCATTGATTAAGGGGACTTCTAGCAAAGTCATTAATCACCGAATTAACTTAGCTAGAGTACTCGGATGAAATTTAATATTGTCGGGACATTCCCAACAGTTTATTCCAAAATGGGAAGAATAGATGATGTCTGGTCTTGTGAAGTCCCATTTGGTGTAATCCGAATTGCTAGACCTGGTTGAATGTCGACCGAGTTCCTAACTGGATCAGTCATGTTGGGACAATGATGATTGCAAGCAATTAGCATGTGGGATTGATGTGATGATTGAGTTTCCTGATTATAGGGACATTGGATGTTAAGAATCAATCACATGTGTAAAATGTTGGAGAACATTTATTGCACTGACCCGCGGTGATAAATTCTTTAAGTTATTATAAGGTCATATGAATTGTCACCAACTCAAAGAAATTCGTAAATCCTAAGTTCTTTACATTTCATACATGGTTCGTGATGACTTTGGAGCACGCCCGAAACCTCTTGTAAAAGGAAGTGAAGTGGGTGGTGTCCGGGTTATTTTCGATCGTGTAGTGATTTGTAGTTGAACAAGATGCCATTGTCCACCTTCTCTAAGGGTTCCATGTCTCATAGGCCACTCGATGAGTTCAGACTGGAAAGTGCTTGGCCAAGCTTGGATGGATCAACAGTTGATCATCTGTTTTCAAGTCTAACTCGGAGATTGAGAAACATTCGGGCTAAATAAGGATGACTTGAACTTACCTTATCCAAATCAGAGACATCAAGTGACAAGGGAACTTTGTATTTTGCACACTTGTGGTAGATTGTTGGGAGTACCTCGACAATGTTCAAATGCAACCGAGTACTCAAGCCGACGTGGCACGGTGGTTGACGTTTTTGCTAGAAGATCGATCTCTTAACTAGTGATTAAACAGTTCAATCACAGTCGTGGTAGTTGGTCCCACAGTGTCACACAAGCTAGTATCCTAAGGAAAGAGTATGTTGGAAAGAGGCCGGATCAATAAAGTATTGAACTGGGGATGTCAGAAAACCTCTAGGGGATGAAAATGAAGCACCAAGGAGGGTGGCAAGGGCCACCACGGTATGTGGTGGGCCATCACAATCCGTAGTGCCCTTCCACAGTCCATGATGCTCTCTTGGGAAGCAGATTCTGAATCTGTAGCTCATCACAGTCCGTGGTGGGGTCACCACGGTCTGTAATGATGCCTTGGAGGTGCGTCCCACATCAGAAATGAATCCTTCATTTCCCCTCCCTCTCCCCTATAAAAAGGGGTCCCTTTGGATTGAAAAACCTTATCTTTGCATCCTAAGTAGCCATTTAAAAGGCTAGTCTCTTAATTTGAGATTTAAGGGATAATGGGGAAATCTTTCCTTCGAAAGTTATGGGTTTTAGGAGTCTTGGGGTGATTCCCGGGAAACCTCCCTAAGACAGGAAGGACGGGTTGTATATGATACAGTCAAACATACTCTTTTGTCCTCGGTTTGGTTAGGGTTGAAATGGTCTAGCAGCCATGCCGAAAGGTGCTGCGTGGACCTTTTGTGGAGGATTCCTATTTGGAATCTTCTACTTAGAGTCTAGAGCGTTCAAGAGTACAAGGTCGGCCGAGGTGATCGTTTTAAGAAACACGAGGTAATACTAAGCCCCTGCTATTTCAATTATGTTATTTATTATTGGGTTAGATTAGTTTAGATTAGGTGGGAATCCCAATAGTTAGGATTCCTATTCCGCCCCTAATCGGGGTGTCCGATTAGATTGGGCCCACCTCCTCTTGTGCCCTAGATAGGTTTAGACCACCTAACCTAAAACTATGGGGGATTACGGTCGTGAGGTGCCTTTTGTCTCATTTTGGGTTCAGCATATCATGGCCGTGAAGTAATGTGTCACGACCGTGAGGTACTTTCTGTCTTGATCCCAGATTGTCTCCTCTTTGATAAGTCACGACCGTGAGGGAATGTGTCATGACCTTCAAGAAACGCGTCACGGTCGTGACCACCCTTCAGTCTTAGGTTTCTTGAAACTTCTTCCTTTGGCCCTTGGAGGATCTTGTCACAGCCGTGACCATGGGTGTCGTGGCCGTGACTAAAGGTGTCACAATCGTGAGGTCTCTGCTGCCCTGAGTTTTTCTTGAGGTTCTTGAGCTTTTGGTTCCCTTTTTCCTATTACTTTTTTTATCAACCTACAAAAACACCGAAATCATAATAACTAACTGATAGTTAAGGGGCAAAACAAGTAAAACACTTTATTAAGGGCATCAATTCTGCTCGAAACGAGACCGAACAACACCCACATACAAAGGTTTGCTCGCCCCTAGCAAACTAAAACAAAAAAAAAAAAAACTAAACTATCCTAACTCACTTTCGTATGAATAACGGTTGCATTTAGCATATGCAACAAGCCTTTAACCCCATTGGTAGCCCAAGTGGACGAGAAAGATCTCGTGAGGGTTTATAGAAGCTATACCCACAAAAGTCGAGAAAAAGTATGAGAAGGAGAAGCCAAGAGAGAAAGAGGCAAACTTCGAAAAAGAAAAACAGGAGAAGGTCTATGCACAAGGTCGTGAAGTTAATTAATTAAACAACATTACCACTCAACTTAGAATAGCAATAAGCACCTTCAAAACCACTTGCAAGTTCGTTGCCAAACTTCACATTTTTCACTCTATATGTGTACATGCTCGATGTGTTCCTAATTCTCAAGTGCAGTGTTTCCGGCTTATTTTTGCTCAAGTCAAGGTTCAATTGGTTAATCCTCGCCATTCACATACCCCTGCTCAACTTATAATTACTCAGTCATTCCTGTGTGGTTCCTCTCCCTATTTAGTGTCGCCGTTGGCTTGGTGAGGGCCGCATGTTACATAAGGAGGTGCTCCACACTTATTTAGCTCACTTCTTTTTTCTTGGTGTTGGTTTGTTCGAGATTCAAACGGCCCTAAGAGGTGTTTACTCTCCTAACATAGGTGTTTTCCATACACATACAAAGTTCTTAAGGG
Source organism: Portulaca oleracea (assembly GCA_029582165.1). NCBI lineage: Eukaryota > Viridiplantae > Streptophyta > Magnoliopsida > Caryophyllales > Portulacaceae > Portulaca > Portulaca oleracea. Next base: position 21,446,268 of record CM055890.1, read on the forward strand.
GCAAGAGTACCGCACCACTCATGCCGACCTATGTAGGTTATCCAATTTTTTCCTTAATTCCTTTTTCTCACTTCTTTGTGTCAGTATTTTTCGGGAATAGCACGAACCATAAATAAGTTTACCCTCCCAACACGGGTTACTCCATTTGCAACAAAGTGCTTAAGGGGTGAGAGTGTCGTACCACTCATACCACCCCGTGTTGGTGTACTAACAATTTTTTTCTTTTTCTACTTGTTTTTTCGGTCTTTTTACTTAGAGGATGGATATACAAGAAGCCAAGACTTCCCTCCTAAACTACGACAATCGTATTAACAGGCCAGAATTGAAAGTTCTAAGGAAACCACATAGTTGCAAATACAGGTGAGGTCATTACATTAAGGCAAGGCAATGACCTCGCAAGGAGCCTATCATGCACTCACTAACCATTCTTGGCTAAGCAATTATGCTATTCAAGCATTCATCAACACAACTATGTATATAACTACCTCTAGTTAGAAGATTTTAACCGAAAAATTCGCCTTCTCTCCGCTGTTTTCTTGTACTTTTTCTTTCTCTTTTACAAAACAAGCATGTGTGCGACCCCACCCCCATATAAAACTCTAAAATGTTCTCATTGGGCATAAAGTGACACTTCACAAAAGAAATGACACACAAAGCCGGCATGTATGCCACCCCCACACCCACACAAAAGGTCTACAATGTCCTCATTGGGTACAAAGGTACGCATGCATCCAAAAGAAACGAGAAAACACACCAAAAAGAAAGAAAAGAAAAGAAAAGAAATACAGAAAACACACAAAAATGGTTATAACCCGAGCCCACATAGCTCCAACAACTAATATCCACTCTAAACCAAGTTGAGGTGCACCACCAAAAGAAAAACAAAGTAGATACATAACTAAAGTGAATTGAAAAGAGATGGGAACGAGGTTACCTGGAAAGTTTTCATGTCCACTTATAACTCAATACTCATCCCGCAATCATAATGACAAGACAGATTAATGTTAGGATAAACAATGTGGCTAACTACATGCAAACAAACTACCAAAAATGTTCAAGTGAACAAAAAGAAAAGGAACGAAAAGGAAACCAAATGCCATGCTTACAGTTGTACAAAGTATTCAATACTCACTCAATTCAAACACGAGGAGGATCCTGGAATGTAACACACTGCACATCTGTACCTCTTAGGTACTCAAGGAAGGGTTTCAGCCTATGCCCATTCACTTTCTACACTAATTCACTAGATGGATCTTTTATTTCAATCACACCAGAGGGAAACACTTGGTTCACAACGAAAGGGCCATTCCATCTAGATCTCAATTTCCTGCAAACATATGCAGTCGGGAATCACAAAGGAGTACCTTTTGTCCCGGGGAGAAGGTCTTTCTATGTATTATCTTATCATGAAAAATTTTTGACCTCTCCTTACTCATCGCCTATTCTCATAGGCTTCTCTCCTCAGCTCCTCAAGTTCACACAATGTAAGCTTCCTCTCTTCACCAGTTGTAGATAAATAAAGCTTAAGAGTTTTCAACGCCCACCAAGCCTTGTGCTCAAGCTCTACAAGTAAGTGACAAGACTTCACAAATACAAACCTATATGGTGACAGCCCAATGGGGGTTTTATAGGAAGTTCGGTAGGCCCAAAGAGCACCAATCAGTTTAATAGACCAATCCTTCCTATTTTTAGACACCGTTTTTCCTAAAATCTATTTTATCTGCCTCTTGGATACCTCCACTTGAATATTCGACTGTGGATGGTAAGCAGTGGTGAGCTTTTGCACCACGGAGTACCTCTTAAGCAAGGCCTCAAAAGATTTGGTGTTAAAGTGTGTGACTTGGTCACTAATAATAGCTCTTGGTACTCCAAATCGTGAAAAAATGTATTCTCTAAGGAACTTGGTGACAACTTTTGCATCATTCTTTTTAGTAGGGATGACCTTTATCCATTTAGGCACATAATCCACAGCAAGAAGAATGTATTCATTCCCAAAAGAATTAGGGAACGGTCCCACGAAATCAATGCCACACACATCAAACACATCAACAAAAATTTCAGGTTGTAGGGGCATCATGTCTCTCCTAGTAATCTTTTCCAAACTTTGGCACCTAGAGCACCGTTGGCATAGTCATGAACATCTCTAAAGATTGTGTGCCAGTAAAACCCACTCTGGAGGACTTTGTAAGTAGTCTTCTTTCCACTATAGTGTCCTCCACAAGGTTGGCCGTGACAGAAAGAAAGGACATCCCTAATAGACTCATCGGGGACACATCTCCTAAGGATTTGGTCAGGGCAGTATTTAAACAAGTAAGGTACATCCCACACAAAATTCTTCATGATTTGAATAAATCGGTCCCTGTCGTACTTATTCCAATCACTAGGCATCTCTCCTGTTACCTTAACGCTCCCAATTTCGGCGAACCAAGGTTCCACCCCCATACTAAAGAGTTGCTCATCAGGAAACTGAACATGAATAGGAGTGGCATTTACAGTATTGGGCACAATTCTAGGTAGGTGGTCTGCGGCAAGGTTTTTAGCCCTTTGCCTATCTTTAATCTCACAGTCAAATTCATGCAACAATGACACCCACCTAACTAACCTATGTTTGGAATCTTTCTTTTCCATTAAATATTGCAACGCAAAATGGTTAGTGTATACTATGACATGAGAACCAAGCAAATAAGGTCTAAACTTCTCAAAAGCATAAACAACAGCTAAGAACTCTTTCTCAGTCATAATGTAATTAATTTAAGCTTTATTCAAAGTATGACTAGCATAATGCATCACAATGGGTTCATTGTCAATTCTTTGTCCAAGCACAACACTAATAGCATAGTCAGATGCATCACACATGAGGTCAAAAGGCTTTCCCTAGGTGGGAGGCTTGAAAATGGGAGGAGAAACTAAGGCATCTTTAAGCTGATTAATGGCCTTTTCACACTCATTAGAAAAGTGGAAGGCACCTCCTTAGCTAGCAATGAGGACAAGGGTTTAGCAATCTTGCTAAAGTCTTTTATGTATCGCTTGAAAAATCGGCGCGTCCTAGAAATGAACGCACTTCCTTCATAGAGGAAATTCTTAACTAAGTCAATTTTAACTTTATCAACTTATATCCCATCCTTAGAAATTAAATGCCCCATCACGATACCCCTTTTACCATGAAATGACATTTCTCTCAGTCAAGGGTCAGACTCTTTTCCTAACATCATCCTAGCACGCGATTCAATTTAGCCAAACATGCATCAAATGAAGTGCCAAACACAGGAAAGTCATCCATTAAAATTTCAACACAATCTTCCACCAAATCAGAAAATATAGATATCATACACCTCTGAAAGGTGGCAAGGGAATTACACAGGCCAAATGACATTCTTCGAAAAGCAAAGGTAACAAAAGGACAAATGAATGTGGTTTTATCCTGGCTACATAGGGCGATAGAGACTTGGGTATATCTAGAATAACCATCAAGGAAACAATAATACTCATGCCCAACAAGTTTCTCAAGCGTTTGATCTATGAAAGGGAGAGGAAAATGGTCTTTCCAAGCGGCCTTGTTCAGTTTCCTATAATATATGCAAACACGCCATCTAGATGGGATACGGGTAGGAACATGCTCTCCCTTGTCATTCTCAACTACATTCAGACCAACTTTCTTAGGGACTACATGAATATGGCTTACCCACTTGCTATCATATATGGGGTAGATGATATCATGGTCTAGCCATTTCAGAATTTCCTTCTTAACTACCTCCTTCATTTGTGGATTTAGTCTCCTAAGGGGGTCTCTATGAGCAATGTTCTCATCTTCTAGGAAGATTCGATGTTGTACAATGGAAGGACTAATCCCTTTAATGTCACCTTATGTCCACCCCAAGGCCCCCTTATTCTTCTTGAGAACCTGAATCAATTTGGTTTCCTGGTCCCTACCTAATCACGGGGTTGGTCTCATGAGGGCCAAGAAACACATACTTCAATTCAGCAAGGAGGGGTTTCATATCAAGCAAGGTTGTTAAAATCAGGATCATAACTCGAAACTATGGGAAAGTTAGGATCGAAATTTAGCCCATGTAGGATCGTGGATCGTATGTAAATTGTAGAATCGTTTCGACGATTTTGGACCATAAAATCGTATGATCGTAAATCAGGATCGAGATTTTAATAACTATGATATCAAGAGTGGAAGAAGAAGGTATTCCAGGCTCTACCTTTTCAGGTGTGGCTTGGGATGCAAATAAGGACTCATATAGTATGTCACCATCAAGTATATCAGCATCACAAACAGAATTCACACACTGAGGGTCAATCCCATCATAGACAACTCATCAGAATAAGACACATTCACATTCATCATCTCATAATTAATGGTCTCACTCTCCTCACAGAAATCACTTACCCAATTAAAGGTGGTATGCTCATGTTCATCAAAACCTATGGGTGATTTTTGCAGGGTAAAGATATTCAATTCCATGATCAAGTCATCTCATAGTTAATGGTCTCCCATCCTTGTAGTTAATCCAAGCATTGGAGGTAGCAAGGAATGGGCAGCCAAGAATGACTGGAATTTCATCTCTAGTGCTCTTAACCCTAGTAGTCTCAAATATGATAAAGTCAATAGGAAACACAAAATTCCCAACCTTTATCAGCACATCTTCCACAATACCCTTAGGTACCCTAGTGAATCGGTAAACCAACTGCAATACCATCCTAGTAGGCTTTAATTCACCTAGTCCTAACATCTCATACACATGTAAAGGCAGCAGATTCACACTAGTACCCAGGTCAAGCAAGGCCCTCTCTATCAAACTATCACCTATGGTAATAGAAATTGGGGGTACCCAGGGTCCTTATATTTGATGGGCATTTGGTTTCACAAAATAGAACTCACATTTGAGGCTAAGAAAGCCTTCTTGGGCACTTGGGTGGCCCTCTTCGTGGTACAGATCTCTTTAAGGAAACGCGCATATGGAGGGATTTGTTGGATAGTGCCTAACAGGGGAATGTTCACCTTGACCTGAGAAAAGGTCTCCCTAATTTTATCCAGAAATTTTAGGTCCTTACTCCCCCTTAACCTCCGAGGATATGGTGGATGGGGTTTGAATACCCCTTGAGATTGTGGACTAGTCAAAGGTCTGGTCACAAGTGTGGTCTTGGAAAGATAAGGCTCAACTATAACAGTGGGCCTTGCTTCATTAGACTCATTCTCAGCAAAAACAATTTCATTAGTAGAGATATCATTTACAGGCCTCATGTCAGACATATGGGAAGGGGAAGATTTCATTTTCACTTTATTGTCATCCTCTTTCCCAGAGAGAAGAGTAATGACAACATTCAACCCTCTCACTTAATTAGGATCGAGGAAGAACCTGAGCCTTGGTTGACCAGGAAAGGTTACCTTATCTCTATTAGCCAACAATGGTTGAGAAAAGTTTTCATTCATTTACTTCATTATCTTTTCCAGGTTATTATTTATGCTTTTCTCAACCTCTTTCAATCCATTTTTCAACTTCCTAATCTTTCTCTCATGTTTGTCCTCATTGGTATATCTCGGTGGGAGTTGGTTTTGGGCCACAAATAGTTGGACGGGAGGTCCCCTAGGGGCTTAATAAGCGCCCTGGGCTGGAGGTCTAGCATTAGGGGGTGATTCCTTGGAAACCCCCACCTGGATTTGGTGGTCTCAACACATTTTGGTTCTCAAGACCATAAGAGAGTAGGGGGTTCTTAGGATGCCCCTGGTGGTATGGTTAGTATTGGTCATGCATATGTTGTTGATGCAATGCATTCACACTTTCATTATTTTTGGCCAATTATTGAATAGAGATGGGGCAAGCAGAATAAATGAGGTCAACGCTTTGTCACAAAGCACATAATGCGGGAGGGGAGGGGGAAGGAGCAACAGTTTGATCCCAAGAATTAACCTGAGCACAGGTTTGGGACTGTGAAGTAAGTAGTTGTTGGGCTATGGTTTTTATCATATTTTCAAGTGAAAGTGAACCTAGCCTCATAACTTGTGCTCTCAATAATAGTATGTACACCCCTCAGCAATGGATAATTGGGCACCTAAGGACTCATCCCTAGTCGTATCCCACTGCATTGTTCTCTCAACCATGTTTTCTAGGAATTCCCAGGCATCATCAACAATTTTATTCATAAATCCTCCCTGACACATCGACTCTAACATCACCCTAGTTGATTGGTCGACACCCTCATACACAATTTGACACAGGCGAGACATATCAAAACCATGGTGAGGAAATGGGGACAACAAATTCTTAAACCTCTCAAAGGCTTTCCAGTATAACTCTCCTCCATTTTGTCAAAATTTCAAAATTACATTTCTTAGTTGCATAGCCAAAGAGTTAGGAAAGTACTTTTTCATGAAATTTTTAGAAAACCGTCCCAAGATGTAATGGACTTAGGCTGGATGCTATATATCCACCGTTTAGCGGTGTCCTTAAGAACAAAGGGTAGATATTTTAAAAGCACATAGTCAAGTGAGACTCCCGGAGGGGTCACCATGCTCAGGTATTCCTTATACTTTGCGGTCCATAGTAAAGCCGACCCTGTACCAGTGAAGAATGGTAGGTTCTTTGTATGGTGATCTCTAGAGTCAAAGGTTACTCCAGCAGAGAGTTCATATAACACAAAGCAAGAAGGTGGGGGATCATAAAAAGCGCACAGTTGGTCATTTAGAGTCACTCTACGTGCTTCTCCAACCATATCTACAGGTGGGTCAACGAAGGTTTCTTTTCTAATTAGCCTGTTACTACTTGGGCTACGGACGCAAACCTCAGGTTGTTGTGTTTTTTTTGTCTTTTACGTGGTTTCTAAATTTTTTTTTTTGAGTTTTAAGTTAATAGCTAATCCTAAGAAAATAGTAAACTATTCACAAAACCAATAACCTAATCTACCAAATAACGCCATCCCCGACAACGGTGTCATTGTTCGTTTGTAGAATGTTTGGGTTAGTAGGCTTGTCGTGTCCACTGGGATGGTGCTTAGGTAAACGAGGCATCTGTTGGAGGAAAGTGATTGTGAGGTATAGAAATAATGGAAACTCGCTTTGGATATTTGCTAAGAGTTGTGGACTAAACTCACTTTCCTTAAGAACTATTTACCATATCATAAATGTTCAGAAAGATAAAACTTAACACTTAACACACACAAGAAAAATGGTTTCTCACTTGAATCACTCAAGTATAACTGCACTCTAGACAAAAATGAGAAGATGCGATTATAGAATAGTGTCTCAAATGGTTAAGAATTTCTCATATTTATAGGAGACGATCACCCCCCTTCATACCCTTGGTCAAAGGACTTAATTAGGGTCCTTAATGGAGAATCATGACCTTGACTAAGTCTATTGACCAGTGGTGTAATGAGAATAAAACTGTTGGAAAGTAATATCGGATATAAAATCGATATTGAAACTTAAGGCATAAAGATTATATAGTCGTTGGCATAAAAATTGCATTATGGCATTCAACACGGTTTGTGTTGACCGTACCACGATCCGTGTTGAAGCAATATTGTCCGTGTTACCTCAACACGACCCGTGCTGAATCCAGACCTAGTTTTCTGTTGTTCTGGAGACCACATGATTTCTCATACTATATAATCTTCTTATACTCTTGAAATAATTCCAACAATCCCCCGCCATTTCAAGAGTATGAAACTACATGAAATGATCTTACTTAAGGAGCTAATACCCTTGCCATTTGAGATACACCTTGACTTGTAATCACCCGAGAAACACACCAAAGCGTATGCCTAATGAAAAGTAGATTGCTCTTTGAACTTTTCATTTAGTTTATATAAGCCAAAATTGAATCTAAATCACAAAGTAGACATGTCTTTGAACTTTGGATTTATACTGACCAACTATACTCATAATACACATACGTTTTAAATTTTAAGTGTTACTACTTGACACTATTATCCGACCTTGTGTCCTTATCCTTCATAAGTGTTTCGGAACTCTAGCTCATAGTTCCTTTATGCGGCCACACATAACACTTACATAGGTAGATTTTGTAATATACCGCCCCGGTAATTAGGCTTCCACAAAGTCTATTAAGAGTATTACTACTCAGCCTCTTGTCATTACAAATTTCTAAACATCTCTTGACCTTGGGATTAATATTGATGCTTCCTACTAATTTAACAACTCCGTACTCATTTGAACTTCAGGAATTGGTGTTGTTCCATTTGTAAAGTTGAGTCTTTATTGTGATTAGTAGAACCTTGAGCTACACTTAAACCCATCCCCTTTGAAGTATGTTTTATAAAATCTTCAGATAATCCTTTGGTTAAAGGATCAACTAAGTTTTCTTTTGATTTGATAAACCTTGAAGTTACTACTCCTTCTTTTATTAGTCGATGTATATAAGCATGTCTTAAACCAATGTGTCTTGACTTACCATTGTAGACATGGCTATATACAACATTAAGAGTAGTCTTGCTATCCCAATGAATTGTAATAAGAGCCATTAGCTTATACCAAATAGGTTTTTCCAATAATAAGTTCCTTAACCATTCCGCTTCCTTACATGCAGCATATAGAGCCACTAATTCTGAAGCCATAGTGGAGTCTGCTATATTAGCTTGTTTCTTGGATCCCCAAGAAATCACTCCCTCTCCTAACAGGAACACTCATCCAGTAGTAGAAGTGTAATTTTCTTTATTTATCCAACTCGCATCCGAATAACCTTCTAATACCGAAGGTCTCCTTTATACGTGAGTTGATAACGTTTAGTACCGGATAGATATTTTAGTACTCACCGAATAGCAAACCAATGCATATTACTCGGATTACTTGTATATCTACTTAACTTGCCAATTGCATAAGCAATATCTGGCCTTGTAATTGTCATAGCATACATGAGACTTCCTATCACCTTAGCATATTCAAGTTAATCAACTGGAAAACCCAAGTTCTTCTCTACTTACTTACTTACCGGAGCTATATTCTTACCTCCAAACTTGTCCAAAATTTTCTCAATATAATGCTCTTGAGATAAACTTATTCCATCATTATTTCTAATGATCTTAATACCAAGAATTACATCCGCTTCACCCATGTCCTTCATAGAGAACTTAGAGGATAAAATTCTTTGGTCTAATTAACTTGTTCCATGTCGGTCCCAAAGATCAACATGTCATTAGCGTATAGGCATATAATCACTCCTTTACTATTCTCAAACTTATAGTATATGCATTTATCTGATTCATTGATCTTATATGCACTTGAAAGTACTGCTTCATCAAATTTTTGATGCCATTGCTTAGGTGTTTATTTAAGTCCATACAAGGACCTTATAAGTTTACAAACTTTCTTCTCTTGACCTTCAACAACAAACCTTTCGGGTTGTTCCATATACACCTCCTCTTCCTAAGAATGCCACCTTGACATCCATTTGATGGATTACTAGCTTATGGGTAGTAGCTAAAGCCAATAACACACGTATTGAAGCTATCTTAGCTACCGGTGCATATGCATCAAAGTAGTCAATACCATACTTTTGAGTAAAACCCCTTACAACCAACCGGGCATTATATGTCTCAACAGTACCATCAACTCTTTTTTTCCTTTTAAAAATCCATTTAGAGGTAATTGGTTTACTACCCGGAGGAAGATCAGCCAATATCCAAACATTGTTTTCCCTTAAAGAATCAATCTCATCTTGTACCGCTTCTTTCCACAAAGAAGCATCATGAGATTGCATGGCTTCTTTAAAAGTCTTTGGATCTTTATCTATGTTATACAACATAAGATCTCACTTTTAACTGAGTCCCTTGAACCTTCTACCAACTATACAAAAGTTCGAACCAGAATCCTTTGCTCTCCTTGTTCTTTTACTCCTTAGTTCAATACCTTCATCTTCTTCATCATGATTGACATCATGACTTAAAAGATCATCTTGTATGGATGTACCCTCATGATTTTCATCATAAGGTTCTATGAGAGGAACAACATCTTGAATTATATCTTTAGGCCTAAGAATTGAAGAGAATCTAGTCTCATCTAAAATTGCATCTATTGATTCCATAACAGTATTCACCGACATGTACTCATTTGGCTCAACCACCAAAAACCTATAGGCTTTGCTATCTTGAGCATAGCCTATGAAGATGCACTCAATTCCTCTTTCACCTAATTTCCTTTTCTTAGGTTCCGGGACCTTTACAACGGCCCTATAACCCCAAATCTTAAAATACTTTAGATTTGGTTTTCTTTTGTTTCATAACTCATATGGGGTACTAGAATTCTCTTTAATTGGAACTCTATTTAAATTATAACAAGCCGTTAGCATAACTTCACCCCAAAATCCATTGCTTAAACCGGAGTTAGATAACATAGAGTTCACCATTTCTTTTAAAGTTCTATTTTTCCTTTCCGCAACCCCATTTTATTTGTGGTGTATACGGAGCGATTGTCTCATGAACAATCCCCGTTTCTTGGAAAAACTTTGGATCATAAAATTTCCCTCCTCTATCCGATCTTAAAACTGTAACTCACTTCTAGTTTTGTAAACCTTAACTTTTCAAGTGTTTCATCTTTAGAACTCAAAAGATAAACTTGACAAAATCTAGAATAATCATCAATGAAAGTCACATAATACTTCTTACCACCCATAGAAGATGTACTATGAAAATCTCCTAAATCACTATGAGTTAAATCGAGTAATTTAGAAGTCCTTTTTATACTTGAGAATGAACTTTTAGTGATTTTGTTAAGCTGCACGTTTTGCACTTTTCTATGTCATCATTCAACTTAGGAATCAAATCAAGATTAGACATTTCCTTCAACTTCTTAAAGTTCACATGTCCTAATCTAGCATGCTATAGAAAAGAATTATTCAAACTAGACACATGCAAATAAGCGGAAATCATGCCATCTTTATTACTTTTAGCATTCAATTTAAACATTTCTCCATAAGCATATCCCTTCCCTACAAATGTCGCTCCCTGGGAAAGTACATAGTTATCTCCATCATAAACTTGCATAAAACCAAACTTGCTAAGGAGATAACCGGATACAAAATTTTACAAACTTTCGGAGCTAAATATACATCATTCAAAAGCAAAAATTTTCTGGAAGTGAAAACAAGTTCCACTTGCCCAATGCCTTCAACTTTGACCGGATGGTTGTTGCCCATGTAGAGTTTCACACCATCATCCGCCGGTTTGAGAGTCTTGAATAAACTCTTGTCAATGCAAACATGCCTTGACGCGCCCGAGTCTATATACCAATCATTATAACCAATGGAGACCATATTGATATGGTCCTTAATCATAGCTACGAAGGAATTGGGTTCCTTCTCCTTGCTCTTGCCTTTAGATGTGTCTTTATTCAAAAGACCATGCTTCTTTTTCCATTGGTAACACTCTCTCTTTGTGTGCCCCGGTTTGCCACATTCCCAACAAACTTGCTTAGGCTTTTGAACTCCCTTGCTAGTTTTGTTGTGACTCTTATTCTTATTCTTTTTCCCTTTATTCTCTTGCACCATATGGACCTTAGATTGCTCTTTAGTACCATCTTGAAGGCGTAACTCTTCTTCAATGAAGATGGTTAGCCAAACCCTCAAGAGACAAGCCTCTTTCTAGTGCATGAGTGTCCTTTTAGTCTCATTCCAAGAAGAAGGTAGTTTGTCAATGATAGAAGATATGATTATAGATTCATCCATGTTTAGATTGTGTTGCTTGAAGTTACTCAAAATACGTTGAATCTCATGAAATTGATCTATAATTTTCCTATTATCATCCATCTTAAACTTTATGAATTGACTAACAAGAAAGTTCTTACTTGATGCGTCTTCCGACATATATTTAGCCTTAAGCATTTCCCAAAGCTTCTTGGTCGTTCCACATGTTGATAGACATCGAAGAGAATGTCGCTCATCCCATTGAGAATGCATCCTCTACATATGTAGTCATCATTCTCCATTTTTAGCTTTTGCCAAGTAGCCTCCACATCTTCCATAGACGTCTTGTCTTTTCCTTGTTCCTTGCCTTCATTGTCATCTTTGGAAGTCTTGTCGGTTGAATCCATAGGAGGCTTCTCGGTTAATGATGCTTGTGCCTTCTCGGTCAAAGGAGCCTTGCGAGAAATCTCAATGTTAATCACATAAGCCACATTATAGGAAGTAAGAAATGCATCTTGCTTTGCCAACGCCGAAAGTTGACTCCTTCAAAGCGTTCTAACTTTTGGAAATTGCTAGACATATCACGATGCGAGGCGATACTAAATAGTTCTTAAGATTGTTGGACGAAAGTGATTGTAAGGTATAGAAACAATGGAAACTTGCTTTGGATATTTGCTAAGAGTTGTGGACTAAGCTCACTTTCCTTAAGAACTATTTACTATACCGTAAATGTTCAAAGGGATAAAACTTAGCACTTAACGCACTCAAGAAAATTAGTTTCTCACTTGAATCACTCAAGTATAGCTGCAGTCTAGACAAGAATGAGAAGATGTGATTATCGAATGGTGTCTCAAAAGGTTGATAATGTCCCCTATATATAGGAGACTTCTCCCCTCTTCATACCCTTGGTCAAAGAACTTAATTATGGTCCTTAATAGAGAATCATGACCTTGACTAAGTCTAGTGACCAAGAGGTGTAATGAGAATATAGTTGTTGGAGAGTAATATCAGATATAAAAACGATATTGAAACTTAATGCATAAAGATTATATAGCCGCTGGCATTAAACTGCAATCTGGCATTCAACACGGTCTGTGTAGACCTTACCACGGTCCGTGTTGAAGCAACATTGTCTGTGTTACCTCAACACAACCCGCGTTGAATCCAAACCTAGTTTTCTGTTGTTCTGGAGACCAGCACGACATGTGCTGGTCTCATATATACCCGTGTTGATCATATTCTTTGTGTTTACCTTATATACGACCCTTATACTTGTATCACATGATTTCTCATGCTATATAATCTTCTTATACTCTTTTTCTGGGAGTAAAATTAATTAACCTTCCTTTTTCTGGGAGTTTGTTGTTATTGCTATTATAAAAATAATTAACAAATAAATTTAAGTGGTAGATAAAATAAATAGGAACTTTTATATAATTGAACATTGTATACTTGAAAATTTTATTATTAGTTTTTAAAATTAATTGACAAATAAGTTTAAGCGATAGATAAAATAAATAGGAATGAGTAATACAGATATAAAATTAATAAAATTATATTGAAAATATAAAATACTCCCTCCTTCGCATATTATTTGTCCCTTTAGACATGATTTATAAAATCAAAAAAACTTTCACTCTAAATTAATTTACCTCATTGGAAATGTAAAAATGTTGAATAAAATAGTGAATAAAAAGGAATAAGGTGAATAAAAGGGGAAAATGGAAGAAAAAGATGTAATTAATAAGATTAATTTGATAAATTAATAATTAATGTGTTATTAGAATTATAAAGTGACAATATTATGGGAAAAAAGAAAGTTAGTTAAAGTGATAGATAATATAGAAAGAAGGTACTACCTCCGTCCCATATTGTTTGTCCATCCAACTATATTTAAAAGTCCAATGGTCATGGGAAACGGGGTGAAAAATGTGTAATGTACCAGAATTGTCCTTACTTTTTTCATGTGAAGAAAAATAAAAAAGAAACAAAAGAGTATTTATTAGGGGTATAATAGGAATTACAATCATTGAAATTATAAAATGGACAAATATTTTGAGATAAGGGAGTTAGGTAGATGGATAAATAATTTGGGACGGAGGTAGTAGTAACAAATAATTAAGAAAAAATAGCTAAATAAATAACTGAGGAGTAAAGAAAGGGGGAGGGTATTGAATGAAATCATAGGGTCTGCGACGTTCCAAGTGTTCACGTGACGGAAGTCGGAAGAAGCCCATGTGGCCCGTGAATTTGAGTGGAGAAAAGTGCAAATGAGTTGGGAAAAGCGTACCCTTCATCGTTCAATTCATCACTCACTCACTCACTCACTCACTCACTCACTCACTTCTTATTAACTATGGCTTCTTCTCTTCTGCATTTTCTCAACTCCCCACAACGATTTAATGTTTGTTGTCTAATTAACAATACTTTCGTCTTCTCACCCCAAATATTAAAAATAAAGGAGAGGAGTTAGCTGCCAACATGTTTACTTCCCCACCTACTCACCCTCCTTACTCATCATCACTCTTCTCTCTCTGTGTTCTCCTCTCATTTTGGTGGAGCACCAGCTCAGCTCTCAGTCTTCATCCATACGCACATGACTTTTCTTCTGGTAATAATTTCATCTTCTTCTTCTTATATTACCCTTGAAACCTAAAATGGGCCCACCCCCACCATTGATATTGCCTCAGTCATAGACAAATTGTTAGATCTGACTCACCATGGTCATTGCCAATTGCTTACATTCATCTTCCTTCCTTCCTTTCATTGTTTCTAAGGGAGTTATGGTTATTAAAGTTGTTATTACTACCATACCCAAAGTAACACAATTAATAACAATTTCTGTCCCAAATACGTTATAAATTTAGTATATTTCCTCTAGATCTTCTATCTTGTCGGAAGCTCCTATGTCATTTTCCATCTACACATAAAAGTTGCCCCAAAAGGACACCCCCAATCAACTCCTTCATTATCATCTTCCACTGTTAAACCCTACGCCCATCCATCCCCCTGTTATATATATAACACCACATTGAGACACTCTCTTTCCTAACTTCCTTTTCAATGGGTCGGATCCGAAGTGGCATTCGGGTCCTCTCCCTTACTCTTCTACTGTATATCAGCATTACCAGTTTGTTCTGTGTATCTCGTGCACAAAATAATGACGCAGAAGCGCTGTTGGCCCTGAAAGCTGCGATTGACCCGGAAAACCATCTCCCATGGCAGCGGGGATCCGACCCGTGTACTTGGTTGGGAGTGAGAGAGTGTGTGAGAGGCAGAGTGACAAAGCTAGTTGTGGAAAACTCCGCCATTAGCGGGACTCTCGACAGCATCAGCCTCTCGAAGTTGGAGGAGCTCCGGGTCATGAGTTTCAAGTCCAATAATCTAACGGGTCGGATCCCAAACATGTCAAAACTAGTCAACTTGAAATCACTGTACCTAAACATGAACCGTCTCAATGGCAAGTTCCCGGAGTCTCTCACCACTCTCCACCGCCTCAAGATCATCGTGTTGTCCGACAACTCTCTCTCCGGCGAGATTCCACCGTCTTTGGTTAACCTCACCCGGCTGTATACTCTATATTTGGAAGACAACAAGTTCACCGGAAAAATTCCGCCGTTGAACCAAACAAGCCTCAAGTACTTGAACGTCTCAAACAATCGACTCTCAGGCGAAATCCCAGATACACAAGCATTGTTGCAGTTCAACGAATCATCCTTCTCCAACAACATCAATCTGTGTGGGCCCCAAATCGGGGAGGAATGTGGGGGCCCATTGAGCCCGGCATTGAGTCCGGCAATGTCTCTTCTCCCTCCCCCGAAACGACACCGTCACGGGCTATCGAAGACCGGGAAAATCATCGTAGCGAGCGTCGCCGGGGGAGTCTTCCTGATTGCGGTGCTATTGGCGGTGGTGTTCTTCCTCCTCTGCCGGAACAGGGCGGAGAGGACGGCGGAATCCGGGGGAGTTGCGGCGGCGGAGGGGAAGCGGGAGGAGGAGAGGAGAGAGAAAGGGGAGCCGTCAGGTGGCGGTGGAGCAGGAGGAGGAGAGAGAAAGGGTTTTTCATGGGAAGGAGAGAAGCTTGGGAAACTGGTGTTTGTAGGAGACCAAGTGATGAATTACAGCTTGGAAGACTTACTGAAAGCCTCTGCAGAGACGTTAGGGAGAGGGACCATTGGGAGTACCTACAAAGCAGTCATGGAGTCTGGCTACATTGTAACTGTCAAGAGGTTGAAGGATTCCAGGTACCCAAAACTAGATGAGTTTACCAGGCAAATGGAAATTCTGGGCAGATTAACTCACCCCAATATTGTCCCATTGCGAGCTTATTTTCAAGCCAAGGAAGAAAGGCTCCTCGTTTATGACTATTTTCCCAACGGAAGCCTCTTCTCTCTCATCCACGGTACGTGCCTACTCTTTCCTTCATTCAAACTACTCATTTTCATCTTCGTTTCATAAATGTCTGACAAACTCCTGACGTTGGCCTTAATCAATAACGTTACTATACCAAAATTTGCTGGTTAATTCAACTTAAAATGACACATGTTGTTACAATGCATGTCCTTAGCTATCATTTATAAGAATTATAAGTGTATGAAAATATTTTTCCAATATAAATACAACCTTTGTGATTTCATATAATGGATTGGTATATGTAATTAGGAAAGTAGGAGCTAAAGTTCTCAATGTTATGGATATAGGGAGTATTAGTATAGGAATTAATGTTTAGTGATTAGCTTGACGAAATTTTTTAATGGATATTTGTATAGAAAATTATTTGACAAGAAATTTTGGACTATTAATATTTGTAATTATTTTAAGTGGTGAACCCTTTATTTGATGTCCCTTATGTGGCTTTTGTTGTGCGTTGTAATCATTCAAAACTTTTAAAATAGTGGGATCACTCCCGGTTATATTAGGGGTGATGACTGATCTACTCGTTGAAGTGGAACACCACAATAGTTTTGAACAAATTAATTAAAAGTTTTTGGCTCAAAATAATCTGAAGTTAGAGGTGGGTGGCTGAAAATAATTTAAACTGAATTTTTTGCTGACAATGTGCCAAATTTTTAACCTATTTATTTTGACTAAACCAGAACTGAATTCCTACATCATAAAGCTGATTTGACATCCTTAAAAATTTCAAAGATGCAGTGGGTTAATATCTGGTTCAATCCGTTTATATTATTTTTAGTCAAATCCGAACTTTTCAAGGGCGTCAGGTCAGTTTTGTGACGTCGGAATTCAATTCTGTTTTAGTCAGAGTAAATAAGTTAAAAGTTTAGCACATTCTCAGCCAAGAAATCAGTTTGGATTATTTTCAGCCATTCACCTCTAACTTTGAATTATTTTGAGCCAAAAACTCTTAATTAATTTGTTCAAAACTATTGTGGTGTACTTGATGGGAGTTGGGAAATAATACTGGTTAATTTATCTGATCTGGCTGGCAAAAAATAATTGAAGGCAGAGAATTTGATAATTGGTGGGCACTTTGAAAATGCTGGATTTCCACAAAACCACCTCATCATTTTTTTTAGCTTAAACATTATTGTCAATATTTTCGTGTTCTTTTCTAATTTGTCTCACCTAATGATATCTGGAATTTGTATTTAATAAATTTAGAGGCAGCATTTGCATGTCTGAAAAAGGCACTGTGGTTAGATAATATTTATATATTTGAACTAGTGTCAGTGCACTGCTGTAATTAAGCATGCAAATATGCAAAAGAATGGATGGATGGAATCATGGAACAATGAACAATTCTTAATTGTTTTGTCCTTCATTTCTGTACAGTGTAGGCATCTGAGCCCTTGGTTTGGTCTTTGGTGTGGATTTGACCAATCTGGGCCGTTGGTTCTGGTAGATGTAGTAAATTGTCACTTTGTCAGTGTTTAATGTGGCTGTCGGTACAGAGATTAAACACGTCCTTTTCATTCTGTTTTGAGAGCGATTCTACTTTTGCCTTTGTTTTTGGACCCAAATACTTACCCTACCATTAATCTCATGTTAAAGTGTTAAACAGCTATGTCTTTTTATGTTTTCTCTGTTTTTGGGGTCTCGTTTGAGAGTACTTATCAATAACATCAAGCGTTATCTCAAACCCAAAAAAGAAAAGAGACGTTATAGTGTTAAAATGACGTTCAAAGTTTTCTTTTCTTCCTTTTTAGGAGAGGGGGTGTGGTACAGGGTGGGGTCTCCAACATTATTTTCATACACTGTTTTAAAGAAGAACTAGGGGTGTACTTAGGATGCCTGCTTGGAAGGTTTTGCATTACTCCTTTGTCTCATATTATCTTCGGAAATTGGATTGTCGAACTTTAAAAAAAAATTATCATAAATTTCTCAATATATACAATGATTTATTATATAAAATCACTACCATTGAATTTGTGACGAAAAATACAATCCTAAAAATATAATATTATAATTGTTAATAAAATATTATATAATAAATTATCAATTAAAGAGTGAAATTAAAAACCATGATAGTTAATTAAATGATAATTAATATGGAACAGAACGAGTAGTATTAAAAAATATGGAAAGATGAGTAAATGTGGGTAATAACCCACCTAAAAGAACAGTTGGTGAAAATGACTTGTATGTGGCTGATTTGTCATGACTGTCATAATTAGGCATCCATCCTCATGTTTCCTTTTCATGTTGTGAGCTGCAGTAAGTTACATTTGTTGTCCTATTTTGTATCTTAAAGAACAAGTGCCCAAGTATAATAACCCATGGGGAGAAGTTCAGATGGATGATCAAACCCAATGGTCACTAGTCATGTTAATGCAGGCATTGCTTTTAAGCAAAGACCTCCAGCTGACAGATACTAAGATGTCAGCAAAAAGCCTAAAATACATCATAGCTTTGGGACAATCACCTTTGCTGTTGAAATACATCACTAAAACTTCTGTTGTAAAGCTCTTTATCATAATGAAGTATAATTGGATGAGGCAGTGCTATATTGTGCTGGACCACTATTTGTTTCCAGTAAGACTAATGGAAATTGTTATCCAAAACTCTATCTTGGCTTGTTTTAAATTGTTCAGATGGGAAAAACTCTAGGTACTTAGTAAGATCATGTTCCCCATCAGGTCCCTTAGTTTATTTGACACAAGATTGATGTTTCGTCATCAGTGTAATTGATCTTCCCAGTATTGTTATTCCTTCCTGCATATTCTGGAGAGTTCCTGCACACGGTATTTCTGAATGATTTGTTCCAAAAGCTGAGTCCATCGCACATCCAACACGAGTTCAGAGTTCTCAATGGATAATGCAACACTACATTGATATTGATTTGTGCAACCCAAATCAACCTGAAAATGCTTCATTTCTGACTGTCACTGCTAATAATGTTGAGTGCTTGAAGTTTTATCCTGTTTCTGGGTAAAAAAGAAAGTGATATTTGCCTGTCTTCAACTACACTGTAGTAGTAGGCTAACTAATTGGCTTTCGTTTCTCAATGGATAAGCATCCTGATGCACTAAATTGTGTTTTCTTAGTCTATAATAGCTTTGCTATTCACAAATACTTTGATTTAAGGGCTACTCATATGTGATGGTATTTTTTCTCTAACGGTAAGTCTCGTATTTGTATTTCCCTCAGGAAATAGACCTTCAGGCAGTGGAAAACCTCTACATTGGACATCTTGTCTGAAGATTGCAGAAGATTTGGCAACAGGGCTCCTTTACATCCATCAAAACTTTGGGCTAGTCCACGGGAACTTGAAATCCTCGAATGTTCTTCTCGGATCAGACTTCGAGTCATGTCTGACGGACTATGGACTCCAGTCATTCAGAAACCCAGAATCGATAGAAGAGCCGAGTGCCGCTTCCCTTTTCTACAGAGCTCCAGAGTGTCGGGATAGCAGGCGGCCCCTTACCCAACAGGGTGATGTTTACAGCTTTGGGGTCCTGATATTGGAACTACTCACTGGGAAAACTCCATTCCAAGATCTAGTTCAGGAGCATGGGTCTGACATTCCCAAATGGGTCAGGTCCGTAAGGGAGGAGGAAACTGAGTCTGGTGAGGGAAGCTCAGGAAATGAGACATCCGAGGAGAAATTGGGAGCTCTCTTAAACATAGCTATGGCTTGTGTCACCTTAGCTCCTGATAACCGCCCTGAAATGAGCGAGGTTTTGAGGATGATCCGAGATACTAGGGCAGAAGCTCAGATATCTTCCAATAGTAGTGACCATTCGCCAGGAAGATGGTCCGACACTGTTCAAAGCCTTCCTAGGGAAGAGCATCAGAGCATATGAGAGAATGCATTTTTAGGGAAACTATTTACAGGAGTACATGATTTGAAAATTAATTTTGAAGTCCTGTTTTATGTCATAACTATTGAGGGTACAGTCCCAGTGTGATAGAATGCATTTTTTCAATGAAAAATGGGCAGAAAATGCAATTTTTTGAAGAACATCTTACCTTTTCAAGTTCCCTCTTTTCGTTCGCTACTTATTACCTCATTGCAGTCATCGTTTTTGTCTATAATTCTTGTGTTCGTTCATGTTCTTCTCATTCCTTTCAACCTCTAACTATTGTTTTCTTTCTTGTTTGCAAGGGAAAAGGGGAGTTTCTGCTTTCCCAGGATTGATGTTTTTTTGAGGCATTCAGATTAGGTTGTTGATATTCTTTGTCAATGTTTTATTTTTGAAGCCAAAGTTGATTTAATCAAAGAGTAAAGAAATTTGTTGACTTCCCTTACCTTGTTCATCAATCTGCAGTTGTATCATCCATTGATGTGATCAATACAAAAAAAGGATCTATCAACTGTGAATGCCGAAGAACTTCTGATAAAACCAATCTTGTGGGGATCCAGCAAAATTGATGAAAATTAATTTGAATCAGATTTATTTTACCCAATAAAAAATTACTGTAAAATTAACCAATCCTAGAAAAGTAAAAACCACTCTCCAAGCAAAATCATCAAAGCTCTTTGGTGTTTGAGTGATTGAGTAAACAACAAAATTGTCATACAAAACTATAATAATGACAAAAAAATATCAGAAACCAACCCAAATACTCCAAAAGCTTAAATTCGAGAAGTGAAAACTTACATTATCACTTCTGTTCGATCAATAAAGAAAGAGACGGAGCAGAGGTTCTCCGTACATTAGGTTGCATGTTTGTGACTAACCCAGCCCACGTAATTGTCTATTGGTAAAAAAAAAAAAGAAAAAGAAAAGAAAAGTTGCCCTTATTTTCTACCTTTTCAACTCTTATCCAATTTTAGTCAAGTTTACTTATTTTTACTTGAACATATTAAAATTTAGTTAAAAAATATTCACTGCCTATTTCTACTTAAACTTATCCAAATTTACCCGATTTAATTTACCTATGAAAAGAGCAGAGCCTTAAAAAGAAGTGAGAAAGAGAAAAGAGGGGAAAAAACATATAGAAAGGAAGGGTACTCTTGGAAAATTTCCAAAAAATTGTGATTTCTCACATTTTTTTTTCAAGAAAAATTACATTTAAGTTCAAGAAAAGATGATCTGCATTCTCCTTAGACGAATTACAAAGGACATCTTTGATCATGTTCCAACCCTCTTTTAGCAAGAGCCATCTTGGTTGGCAGAGCGTTATGACAAAGTTGCTAAAAAAACTTGTAACTTAGATAGAATATCCAATTTCTAAATCCATCTAAAATCCTAATGAGACATATTCTGCGTGATACTATGAGTTATCCAAGATGTCGAGCGAGTGATGAAGGATCCATTAATGGAGGAGCCCAACACCATTCATCTTGCAAATCAAGGACCGAATGGGGTCGTCGCTGTTATCGGTTCTAAAGACTAATCATTAACCAAAGAACAAAGAAGTGGGATGTTCCAATCCCTAGAGGGTGAATGTAACGCCCCGAAAATTTAAATTCTAAACTTAACGGTCAAGGTCAAACGTTGACTAACATTAACAGCGGAAGATTCATTTTTTTTTTCTTCTTTTATTTACTTGGGCGTTACTGCCGTATCCCCGAAGGAATACAAGGCAAGAAAGAGGAACTAACGACTACTAATTATTTACTTCAATTTTACGAACGGAAGAAACTCAAATTTTAGAGACAACCCAACACATTTTCAATACAAAAACCAAAAGACTGTCCATACTTTATGAATAAAGAACATAACCATCTTAAACAAAATAAACAGTCAAGTTTTAGATAAATCCCCTTCGGGATGCATGTTCCGAAATCAATATAGAAATCAATAAAACAAGTAAAGAGCATCCAAAGGGGATTAGGGCATAGACATTACTTGAATAGCTTCTCTTTATTGCAACACTTACACACGGGAACTAACTATCGCGTCGTCTCGCTCGGACCTAGAATTTCGAATATAAACTTCTAAAATTAAAACTCGACTTCTACGAAAGTTAGTTACGCACTAATCCTACCATGCCCCAATCTTAGCCTTTTCTTATACGTTAATTAACCATGTATCGAGCGTAACTATTAAGAAAACATGAACATCACAACACACATTTTCTAAAGGTAAAATAATAAAATTGACACGACATATTTAAAACCATAACTCGATACTAATACTTTTAATAATACTATTAACGTAGGGTTTTTGAACATAACAATCATATTACCACATAACAACATGAAAACTTTATAAAAACTTTAATACCAAAATATATGAAACCTAAATACTAAGACATATGAAACTTTGATACTAATAATGTGAAACTTTTGATACTAATAATATGAAACTTTCAGGAAACTTTATAATAATTATAATAATACGAAACTTTAATAATAATAATAACATGAAACTCTAAAATAATAACATGAAACCAATAACATGAACTTTATAATAATGAAATAACTTAATAATACTACGAAACTTAATAAAATCACGAAATTTAATAATATTTTAGGAAAATTTAATAATAATGATACGAAACTTAATAAAATCATGAAACTTAATAAAATTACGAAACTTAATAATAACTTATGAAACTTTAATAATAAAACGAACTTAATAATAATAATAATACGAAAATAATATGAACACTTAATAGTAGTAATATAAAATATCAAGGACATGTATTAACATCCTAGGACTAAACATATATCTTTGAAACCACACTATCAACACACAAACACACATTAAACCAACCCTACTACCAAAACTTAAGATATCAAACATGGTTTCCAAAATACCAATCATTAAACATTTAGTAATCTAAAAACTTTTTAGACTAACCCAAAACAGTAAACCCATATTAATAACCTATAGAGAGAGAAAATGAGAGTTTAGGGTACAAACAAAGGTCCAAGCAATGACGCACAAGGGCTTCGGCAATGAGTGGTCTGAGTCCGGTGACCTGGTCCGGAGGCGACATGGAGTGGCGGAAAGAGGGCGGCAATGGTGGGGCAAAGCGGCGTTAGTAGCAACTTGATGAAAACCGAGGAGGGTCGGGTTCGTCTCGCCGAAAAGGGCGCGGTGATTGTCTCGTCGGCATGGGAGAGGTCACCGGTCGGGAAGTTCGACGGAGTCCTTGTGGTCGCGGAGGTGGCGGCGTCGACGATCGGAGTTCACGGTTAGGGCAAAACAAAAGGGTTCGGGTGATGCTCTAAGGTGTTTCGGCGAGATGACGCCGGCGGAGCAAGGCGGTCGGAATGTGGTGGGGTGGTGGTCGCCGGTGCAATGCAGGTGGAAGGAGGGTGGTGCGAGGTGGTGCAAGTGGTGGTGTGGGTGGTGCGTCGGGTGCACAACGAGGAAGAAGAAGGAAGAGAATAGGGGGAGGAGAGAGAAAGGAGAGAGAGAATAAAATCTGGGGGTTTTGCAGCTGATGGATAAAATTAGGGTATTATAAAAAGGGTAGGGGTCCCAAATAGGGTATTTATAGAGGGAGAAATTTGGGTAAAATTAGTACAAATTAAACCTAGGTGTTAGTAACACCCTTCCAAAATTAATCTTTTCCTAAAACAACACCTTTCTTTAAACGATTTTTACCAACTGATCCCAATTAATTTTAACCGATACCCAAAAAGTCTCTAACTGATATTTTTAAGACTCTAAAAATTCTAACGAACGCACTCGTCGTCCTAAAAGCTCCGTGTGATAACATATCATACAAACGGAAAGTAACGCACGTCAGAAATTTTAACGGTAATAATAATCGAATTTTTCGGGGTTTTACAGTGAAATAAAGATAGAAAACATCAAGGTCCACAAACGAGTGGAGACCTCGTAGAATGATGCATGAGTGGATGTGGTGACTAAGACTCAAATCGGTGTAAATGCACCATTTTGAGTATAGCCGATGTGACATCCCATTGGTTATATTTTTTGGGTTGAAAAATAAAACCTAAACCATCGTTTTGAATGCACCCACGCCAAAATACATGGCAAAGGAGTAGTCCAGTATATGCAATGCTTTATGCCTCAAAAGAATGATTTAATGATATAATGCTAAAATTTATTTTCCTTCCAAAAATGTTAAAGCATGCCAAACCTTTTTCAAGTTTTACCCTCTTTTAGAAAACTTCCCAGTGGAATCGCCAAAAGTCTAGTGGACATTTTTTGCGTCTTTCAAACTTTGAATATCCGTGGAATGGAGAATTTGTTGGGGTTTACTTTTCAAAAACACTTTAACGATTATTCGCACATTTTATGAATAATACATTGTAAAATCACCTTCCCTTTACTATGTGCATTTCGTGAATAATTAAACTAAACTTTTAAGGTAAACATCCACTCATTCCAAGTCTTTAGGATCAGTCCAATTTGTTCACAAAATGTTAGGCTCGGAAGAAGACAATTTATGTAACGTTATTTAAAAACATGCAAAAACACCTTAAAGTTGCATCTGTTCACTATAAAATCATGATAAACATGATTATGCATTTTCGATGTGTTTTAGTTTGAAAGGAGCCGCCACCGACTTTCCAATGGAGAAAAGTCAAGACAAAACCGAAAAGAAAACAAAAAAAGATTTCGCCTGTACGATCCTAGAAGTGGATTTGGGGGTAAGGTTACGAACTTGAAATGTAAAGACCTTTGAATCCGCCTCTCACTTAGGAAACACTCTACTAAAAATTTGAAAATGTGTTTTTGATAAAGTTTGAAGGGAAGTAAATTTAAAAGTTACATGATTAATTCATTAAAAGCAAATGCCACGACCAGAGCTTTCCCCAACTTATATTGAAAACCCACAAGTGATCGTAACGGAGAAAAGCAAAACAAGCATCCAAAACCCAACATCCAATCAATCAAAGCCAATGTTCAACCGAAACTAGATCATTACACATAATAATCAAGGTTAACCAACATGACATGCCAAATTAACAATTAATCTAGCATCCATACATCCTAATATATCATATCTACCAAGATTATAGCATAAAAGGCATAAACATGTAATCTAGCAGGCTATCTAAACATGAATCAACATTTGAAACATATAAAAGAGATAGGAAAAACATAAGCATGCTATTGAGGCTTTGATACCAATGTTGGTTTAGGTGGTCTAGACCTATCTGGGCCACAAGAGGAGGTGGGCTCGATCTAATCGGGACCATCTTGATTATGGGCGGAATATGAATCCTAACTATTAGGATTCCAACCTAATCTAAACTAATCTAACCCAAAAATAAATAATAGAATAGAAATAGCAGGGGCTAAGTATTACCTCGGGTCTCTCAAACGAATGCCTCGGTCGGCCTTGTACTCTTGAATGCTCCGGACTCCAAAGGGACTCCAAGTAGAAGATTCCAAAATAGGAATCCTCTACAAAAGGTCCATGCAGTACCTTTCGCCACAGCTGCTAGAACGTTTCAACCCCAGTCAAACCGAGGTCAAAAGAGTATGTTTGACCGTATTCTATACGATATGTTCTTCCTTCTTTGGGGTAGTTTCCCGGGAATCACCCCGAGACTCCTGAAACCAGGAGCTTTTAAAGGAAAGATTTCCACGATATCACTTAAATCTCAAATTAAGAGACTAACCTTTTAAATGGCCAATTGAGATGGAAAGACAAAGTTTTCTATCTCAAGGGGACCCCTTTTATAGGGGAGAGGGAGGGGAAATGAATGATTCATTTTTGATGTGGGACGCGCCTCTTGGGCATCACTACGGACCGTGGTATCCCACCACAGACCGTGTTGAAGTACAAATTCATAATCTGCTTCCAGGAGGACACCACGGACCGTGGTGGCCCCTGTTACCCTCCGTGGTGCTTCCTTTTCACCCCTAGGGGTTTTTCGGTCTCCTCAGTTCAATACTTTATTGATCCGATCCTCTTTCAAACATACTCTTACCTTAGGGTACTAACTTGTATGACCCTGTGGGACTAACTAGCACGGTTGTGATTGAACTGTTCAATCACCGGTTAAGAGATCTTCTAGCAATGACATCAACCACCATGCCATATTAGCTTGAGTACTCGGTTGTATTTGAACATTGTAGGGGCACTCCCAACAGAAGGACCACATCTCTAATCTCATTCCTCATTGCAGTAGCTTCAGTAACCAAAACCGAACATCTTCCAAGATTAAAGGATGCTACCTGAATGACCCGTCCTCGTTTGTCTCTAATAATGTACCCTTCTGCGGCTTTATTTTGACCCTGCGAGCCATCAGAATTTATCTTGACCATCCCTCTAGGAGGTTTGGTCTTGCTAACCCAACTAGTTGGTTTCCTAACAAGCTAAGATTGAGGCCAGGGCCCAGACAACAAATCAGTCAACCTATTTCTAATTCTCTATTCCGCTAAAGCGCATTTTGCTCTTAATAGCATACTCCCAAGAGTAGTGGATTTATGGTTGAAAGCATCCATGTTTCTTGTTTTCTAAATATTCTATAGCAACGCAACTGCCCTATCAAAGGTGGATTTCATCGATTGTGTTTTACACCTATTTAGAAAAAGATCAAGATTCTCATGTTCTTCTAGAGAAATTCGTAACCAAACATGTTATTTAGCTAGCTACCAGACCTCTTTAGCGAAATCACAATAAAGAAGCAAATGCTCTTCACACTCCTCTGCATTACTACAAGCCGGACAATGCGAAGGAATATTCATTCCTCTATACACCAGGTTAGATCTAATCGGCAGCGCTTCATGACAAATTTGCCAAAGAAAGACTTTAAGTTTGCGCTGAATATTTAATTTCCAAATCCATTGAAAATCCTATACATTATCAAATTCACCCCTTCGTCTGCTAGCCAAGTAGCTGACTTTGTGGCAAATTCTCCATTACTTCTTAGGCCCCTATAGAGAGAGTCACCTGAGTCAAAAAATGGTAACGGTATTGGCTTGATCCATCCAATTCACAATTTCAGGGTTCACTGCAAACGAAAGCAATTCTAGATCTGAAGTGTTATCACTCTTAATGAAGTGCGCTAGGGTTGGGTGTAAAAACCGAAACCGAAACCCAAAACGCAAAAACATGAAAACCAAGCCGGTAAAATCGGTTAACCGTTTGGGACTTTTGAAAAATGCGCTTTAGGTTAACCAAACCGGTTTCGCCGTTTAAGTTTAGGTTTTGCATTTTCGTGTAGCGGTAACCATGGTTAACTGGTCTTGATTACTTTAATAGCAAAATGTAAAATTTCAAAGTAGAATGCTAATTTTTTCCCATAGTTGTTGCTTTAAATCTCCAAAAATCGACGATTAATCGTAAATCCAATCCAAAAAGCGGTTAACTGTGTTCTCAATACGGATAACCAATGATTTTGATTTCCAAGTTTCACTTGCGGTTAACTGGTTTGCGGTTAACCACATAAAGCGGTTTAAGTTTAAGTTTACAAAATCTTGAAACCGCAAAAGCGTTTAACCGGTTATGCCAACCCCTAAAGTGCGCTACTCTTAAAGAAACATCCTCCAGAACAGGGTTAGTAATATAGCACATTTCCAAAAGGCTCGACCACACTAATTATCAAGCCATAAATTAATTTTTTCACTATTTCCAACCTGCCATCTCAAGCCATTGGCAAAAACAGATATTACTTTTAAAATAGACTTCCAAACACAAGAGTCAGTGATCTTCGAGGTAATAGAAAAAAATATTCATTATTCTTCACATACTCGGCTTATAATTGTCAAATTTGGTGATATGATATAAGAAAAAAGAAGTTTAATATTTGCACATTCCCATACAATTTTAAATTTTCCATACACTCCTTCCCTTCCATATTAATTGTCATAATTTTGACTTTCATGATCTTCAATATCACTTTTTGATTGATAATTTCTTACATAATATGTTATAACAATTGAAATATTATACTTTATGATAATATTTTTCATTACGAATCTAATGATGATAATTTTATATAGCAATTCATTATATATATTATGAAATTTATGGTCAAAACTTTTAGAATTGGAATACACGATTTTCAAAGACGACAATTATTATAGAACAATGGGAGTATTTGTTTTGAACACAACAAGAAAGTAAAAGTTAAATGAAAAGTCAAAATTTTTTTCTTCAAAATTATATATAACCCAAAATGGAAAAAACTTTAATTGTTGATGGCAATTTTATTTTCCACCCTATTTTCCCCATCCAAACACAAACACATACCCTCTGGTGTTTTACCAGTTTATTGCCTCCCGTCCTTGATCCCGTATTTGTAGGAACGGAGTGAGTTATTTGTGGTGTAAGAAGAAGAAGAAGAAGAAGAAGAAGAAGAAGAGAGAAGGGTTCAACGTCTTTGGTGGTCTTTTCCTTTCATACCTCTTCCTGGTTGCTGATGATCTTGTAATTCTCAAATGCAGCGTATTCACCGACTCAAATCCTCTGTTTGGATTCCCCAATTGAAGAAACGAGCTTCCAATTCCTGGTTCGCTGTTCAGGATACCTATTATTCCACCAAGGTATGTTTCCATACGATGCAATCCACAATTCCGCATCTATTATTCTATTTCTTTACATCCTTAATCTTGGGATATTTGGCTGAGTTTTCATTAATTGTTCTAATTCTGATTTCCCCCTCCGTTAATTTATTGTAATTTCCTTTAATCAGGATACTTTTGAGAGGCATAGGGTGGTTTTCACTATTGGCTCATCAGTTGCATCAGTTGCTACTGCCTTGATCGGTTAGTGAGTTTTTTCAACTTTATTTATTGTTGGTGATATATTTATTTGGCCTTAGACATACGAGTTTTGTATATAAGCTCAATTGAAAATCCAACCTAAAGCTAATTGGTAATCGGTGCGGTAACCCCTGAACATATATGCATGCTGCAAGCCTTTTTGTTTGTCAATGTCGAAGTTTTACACACTTCAAACTCCAACATTTATGCAGCTGTTTTGCAAGTTCTTCGCTTTTGTGTGAAGAATTTGGGTTTAAAATCTAAATATGCTTAGTCAATCGTTGAAGTTTAAGGCATTCTTAGCAAAAATTGAGAGAGTGGGAAATACTTCTCTAAGTCATTTTTTCCTCTGTGCTTATATCACTGAAAATAAGGAGTACATTTTTGTTCTGTAATTGGTTAAGTAGATGTCTTTATGCTCCAGCTATCAATGGAGATAAGTTTTCCAGACTTGTTGGGTAGAAATTGGACTGCTAATCTCAGAAGAAAGGTTGCTCTCCACTACCTCTCTTATTTGGGTCCTACAGTTGTCAAGCACATGACAAATAGATGGGCACTAAGAAGTTTGCTGTTTCTATTGAATTTGTTAAAACTCATGTACTACTATTTCCTATAAAAAAATAAATAAATCATGTACTGTTATTAACAATTTCGCATTATTTCCATCCAATGACAACCATATCCAAGGCTATTAGCAAACTGTAGTCACACAGATGTGTTTTCATCACTATATGCGTACAATATGTTTTGTATCCTTTTTCTTGTTTGGAAAAATCATATTTCAATATTTGTGTGACAAATCTATCTATCATACCATTGTCATACTTGTGCCCGTGCTTCTTGGGAGTTAAGTAATCATCTTGCTTAGATTAAAAGAGTGTGAAGCGCAAAAAGCTCATAGGGTCGAGGGGCAGGCTTTTTGCATGCGGAGCAGAACGCTAAATGTCCCGGAAAAAGATTAGAGAAGGAAGTTTCAGTATTGATTAGCAAAATACAAAAAATAAAAGAAAAAGATAGAGATGTGGTTGCTAGAAAATTCCACCGAGGAAGAAAAAATAGAAGAAGATAGGAATGGGGAAGAGGAAGAAGAAGAGGAGGGAGAGAAAGCTAGCCAAACAAGTTAGATAGATAAAGAGGAAGGAGGAGATCGGAAGAGAAAGAAAAGAACTTATGTTGAGGTGAGAGAGACCAGTAGTAGCTTTGGATGCAAAAAGCTCATGAGCTCCACGCCCAATAAAAAGGCCACACATTCGGATTGGGATGGGCTTTAATGTAAACGTTGTAAGGGGGTGTAACCCTAGTTTTTTAGGCCTTGAGCTTGCTTTTTTATTTTTTATTTTTTTTTATACTAAGTCACCTTTGTCTAGTCAATATTCTGCTCATGGAGTACGCTATTACTTTTTGGTATTACTTAGTTTCAAAGGATAAAAGGAGGAACATGATGTGTCCGATATGTTGTGCATTATTCTTTGGGGGCCTCCAGGTAGGTGCCAATGTGGTTGTAGATAGTTAGCAGAGTTTGAAAGGCGTTAAAACATCTGTCTCCCCATAGTGGTTAATGTCAATGCCATATTAATTGGAATACAAGATCCTATAGTCACTTTGGGTGTGACCTTATCAGGGGGAAGAGGAATGCATGCATGCTCTATGAGTCCCCCCCCCCCCCCCCAACCCACCCCAATGAGTGTAAGTTTCATGGAAGTAAATTCATCAAAGTATTTCTACTATTGAAAATTTAGAGCAAATCTCTAGGTTCCTCTAAAAATATTTTTGCTTTACTAGAAGTTTTAGGGATTTCCTATGAGTTTCAGGGTTCATCGAATCATCGTAGAATTTAAACTCCACCCTATAGGCTCAAATGTTCTCAAGAATTTTTTGGGCTAATATAAAACTTAGTCTAGAAAGGTGGGCGCAAGGTGTGGTTTGACTCCATGAAAGCTCGTGACACAACTTGTTGCACCTAGCAAGGCCAAGCCTACACTTCTTTGTGCTTGAGCCTAAAGCTCAAAGCAACCCAGGCACACTCTATGGAACATAATTGATTATTTGAGTAAAAATAGGAAGGAAAATCCTTTGAGGAGTGTTGAGTCTATTCTTTTCTGGAAACCTGTGAATCAAAGCTGTGTTGCATGTTTGCTGGTGTCGGAGATTTGAATTTGGTGCACAGAGAGTGAAAAACCCTCCTTTTTCTTTGTCATGTGACACCCACGCTTGCTTTTTGTGCCTCTCTTTTGCTCCCTTCTAAGGGTAAAAAGTCTTCAGCTTATCAAGAAATGGATTTGTCTTTGATGGGTTTCTCGAAAATTGTAATCACATGATCATTTTTTGTGATAACGATTGTGAACAAATGGTTTGAGAATTACTTTTCCAAAAGTTCTATTATGGCCGTGGGTCAAATGGATAACATGTAGTTGCTAGCGGGGGTTTTCGGTTGTGGTATTCAGTCTTCCCCCTCTACATATCTTGGTCTTCTTCTTGTCGCAGGCTACAAGAAGTTTGATATTTGGGATCTAGTTATTGAAAGGTTTAAGGAAAAAAATATACTCTAGGTGGAAATCAAGATATCTTGAAGGGGCGGGGGGGGGGGGGGGGGGTTAGCTCTTGTGGAAAGTGTTCTCTTAAGCATTCCGACTTACTTCCTATCTCCTTGCCCCTTGCCTTCTTCAGTGGCTGCTAAGTTGGAAGGAATCCTAAGGAAATTCCTTTGGGGTCTTTTGGAGTGACTTCGAGTATCACTTGGTGAGACGGAACATTGTCAAACAACCTCTTTCAATGGGGAGTCTTGGTGCGAGGGATTTAAGATTGTGTAATATGGCTCTTGCCTCTTTTGGATAAGTGGTTTTGGAGATTTATGATTGAAAAGACAATCCATGGAGGAGGGTGATTACGATTAGATATGGTAAAGTGGGTCTTGGGTGGGCTCCCTTAGTTTGGATTGGCTCTTATAGGTGTAGTCTTTGGAAGTTCATTGCGAAGGGGTGTGAGCGTTTCTCCCATCATATTTATTTTGTTGTCTGTGATGGTTCTACCATTTCATTTTGGCATGATTGTTGGTGCAATCAAGTATCATCAAAAGATCTCTTCTCGAGTATTTATGTTCTTTTAGTGGATATAATGCTTGCATTGCTGATTACAGGGAGCCACTTTTATGCTCTAATGCTTGGTCTCTTATTTTTATTCCAGATGCTTTTGTTGATGGAGTATCTTTGGTTATTTTCTTTAACATCCTTAATGAGGCCACTTTAGGAGTCCCTTCACAAACAGGGTGAGATGGGATTTGAGTAAGAAGGGGATCTTTTCAGTTAGCTCGTATTATTTCAATCTTCTTACTTTGCAATATTCATCTTTGTATCTTTTGGAGACTTGTGCTTTTCCTTCCACCATTATTTGGAAGACTTTGGCCCCTTTGAAGGTTGCATTCTTTGTTTGGGAAGCGATGCATGGGAGCATCCTCACTTGTGATAATTATAGAAAAGGGGTGAATTTTGGTTAATATGTGTTTTATGTGCAAAGGGCAGCTTGCATCGTTGGATCATTTATTGCTACTAGGTCTCTTTGGGATTTAGCCTTTGGGTGCCTAGGTGTTGCTTGTTTCGTTTCTTACTCAGTTGGAAGTCATCTTCTTGCTTGGGAGGGTGTCTTTGGTAGGATACTGAAGAAGAACACCATGGTTATGCCACATGTTTTGAGTATTTGGAGAGAAAAGGGACCAAAGGGTTTTTGAGGGAGTTGAAACTCCCCTTCAAAGCTTGAAAGGCAATTTTATCAAGTTTCTCTTCTTTTAGGTTTGGAGAGTGTAGGTCTTCATCTTTTATGGAGTAGATTTTGTGGATAGTCTTTATTTTGGTTGTACATAACTTGGTATGATGCTTCCTAAGCAATTTGATATTTTCTTCCTAATTATTAATATATCTATTTTTCCTATTAAAGAAAAGATTGCAATCTCTCCCTGCTTCCCCCCGCCCCCCACCCACAAACACACACACACACAAAACACCTTGTCAACCTGGTGATGGCAAAGCATGTGCCATATTCAAATCACTTATTGTTGCTATATAAATTATCCAAAAATTATGGCTTTGGTATGATCGTTAATCATTTTTTATAAAACTATGCCTCAGGTTCAAAAAGCATGCATTTTGGGTGTTAGGAAGGACCCTTGCACTTTTGTGAGCCTCAAGCTTTTTTCAAACCTAATTTAAAAGAAATTTGAGGTTCACTTGTACTTAATTTGAGACAATCTAACCATTCAAACATTCACACGAAGCAATGAAGCCAATAAGTCTGTGTAACTTCTAGGCTTTGGTATCCATTTCCTAGAACTTGTGTTTTAATTCTATTTAATTCTATGATTGTTTCGATGCCAGCTTCCAATATCTTTATGACGCACACAAGAATGGATCAAGGGAATCTGTGATTACTTGTGAGTATAATTTATCAAGAGTGCCAGAGTGAAGGAGATATGGAAAACTTTGGCCCATTTTATTTGCCTGTCTAGCTAGCTTAAGAATGTATTGTGAAGTGGTTCCTTTTGAATCCTTACAAGCCAAGTTTAAAATCTTACACGCACCTGTCACGATTAATTCTGAATCAACCTTCAGGTTGGCATCTTTGTGTTTTTTCCCCCATTTGTTGAAGGAGGATTTTTTTTTTTTTTTTTTGGGAGATGGCGTTGAAGGGGCATGTTTGAATACTTGATTAGTGTTTCCGTGTTACATGACTGGAAGACGAGCAGTTAGGTGGTAGACGTGTATTGCCAATCATGGGTGAGCCATATTTTTCCGTGGCACATTCATTATTGTTTCAATTTTAGGATGTTGTGAGATTGGATGATTCAGAAGCTGTTTTCATCGCCCTCTCTATTTGTGGCTATGGGCAATTTCAGGTTAAGTTCCTTTGCTGAAGCTTCATTTACTGCTTCTGTGATGTTCATGGGGAAGTAGTTCCTTACTGCATATTGCAAATCCTTTCTGGTTATGCTTATTTAGGAGAGGTATTTTTCCTTGATGGAATCATCATAGTTTCTCTTTAGGATGTTCTAGGGATGGATTACTCAGAAACAATTAGATAAATCACAAAATCCATTCATGATCCAATGGTATAAATTAACTTTGGGACGGGAGCAGATTTTGGGGGAGCCAACCTCTGTTTTTGTGGATGATTAAAATCCTTTGGGAGTATTGATTTAAAGGAGGGGAGCGCCTTGGGAGTTGGATAGATTTATGAGGGAGTTATGAGTACAAAGTACTTGTCGGAGAAATCCCATCTTTATATTTCGCTTCTCTTGAGTTTCTATCAAGCTGTTACCATATTTTTGGTCTTCCTTTGTCTTCCATTGTAGTTCATGTAATTACTTATTTGGCACTTTGACTCTTCTTTACATCCTCCTCAACACTCTTTTCTTATTTGTCACATTAACCTTGTGGAACAGTGGTTTCAAGAAAATTCCTCTCTTGGTTCTGATAGAAATACATATTAGTAGATTTAGGAATAATAATTAGATATTTTAGATGTTTTAGTTTCTTATTCTTATTAGGAATATTAGAGGTTCCTAGTTGTTTAGGAGTATTATTCTACTTGTCTATTTCTGTTTAGTATTAGGTAGGTTGTTTACCTATAAATTAGGGCTTTGCTAGCCTTTATGAAACACATTACATTGATATTGAATATTGAATTATTATGAATTCTTATGGATTATGCATGCGAATGCTAATCTTTCTTTGAACCCAGCACGTGGATGCTGAATTGTTCTCTTGAATTTAAGACAGGGATGTTGAATTCTTATCTTTAGCCTTTTCTTGTTCTCTATCAACTTAGTATCAGAGCAAGTTCTTGATTCCGAGTTTCACCCATTGTTTTTTTCTGCTGCCGCCCACTTTCCTTTAAAAAAAAAAATCTCATCTACCCAGAAGACCCTAATCCCTAGCGCTACCTTGCCTGAAACCACCAACGACCACCACCCACCCCCCATTAACCACCCCCCGTCCACCACCCAGGTCAGGCAACCCCCATGCCGCCACCCCCATCGCCACCCGTGCAGTATAAACCCAAAATCCCCAATTTTGCATGCCCTAATCTGCGAAATCCTTAATTTCCAAACCCTAATTCCTCCAATTTGTTCTCAATTCGTCAACCTCTTAAAATTGACTTCACCCATCACCTGGCTACTCAATTTTGCCAAGAACCCCTCAACCAATTGCACTCGAACAGCCCTAGATTGCTTCAATTGTTACGCCTTAATTTTGCAAACCCTAGGTCGTGAAATTTTTGTGCACCGTCCTGCTATTGGAAGTGTGCTGCCTACTGCTGAGAACTCTCAGAGAAGGTTGACAGAGGACTGTTGGGGCTAGCCTGCAGTTTCCACTGCACCTGGTTGCCGAGGTCGTCGGAGTTAATGTTCGTGGTCCACTGCAGCTTGTCATCGTGTTGCTGCTGCTGGGTACTTTGTGTACTGTTTGGTGCCTATGGAGGTTGTTGCATACCTGATTGTGATTTTCTCACTTCAACAAGTAGGTTTTCTTGTATCTCGTAATTTGTTCAAATTCGTGCTTTGATTTTAGGTTAATCGATAATTAGGCGATTGTTAATTACGTTTTGTTGGAGCCTTAAACTTGTTTTCTGTTTTCCAAAAAAAAAAAAAAAAAAAATCAGGACTACTAGGATGATTACATAATTGTCTTTGTTGCTTTACTTTCTCATGTGCATTAGTAGTAGGTTTACTTGAATTTACTTTGTTGCATATTGAAAAAAAAAATTAAAATTCACCTTGTATGCCAATCACTAGAGCAATGGCATTAGAAGAGAGAGTTCATGGACTTGAGGTGAGCATGTGGGATGTTGAAAAAAAAAATAGTCGCAATGATGAAAAATTTCAAAGAAGGGGTAGAGGATGATCTTCGAGACGTTTAAAAAAATTACTTTTAGATTAGATGATGTTCGAGAGTCACTTCAAATGGAGATTCGTGAAGTCACAAGCAGGGTCACAGGCTTAGAAAGTACTATGACAAGCTTCCAAACCTCTTTAGGTGGTGTACGTAACAATGTTACTAAATTAGAACAAAGGTCGGAGTCCCATCTCACCAAGAGTGGTAAGGACATGCTAGATCTTACTCCGACAAACAAATTGTTGAATGATGCCCTCAACTTAGAGCGATCCATTATGGGAGAACCTAGCCAAGGCCCCGACTCATACAAACCTATTTCCCGTCCCACTTCCCGTACCCGTGATTCTAAGGATGTTGGTTACTATGACTTAGATTGTATGCATCGACAACATCATAGGGATAGGAACCGTGCCCACACCCCTAGGCGTCCTTCACCTAGGCATGGTTATGATCCCTCTAGGAATTGCAATCAGGAGGACCCTTACGATGTTACTCGTAAAGTCAAGATTGTGTGCTTGAATTTGATGGTCGACATGATTCTAATGTGTTCACTGACTGGATAGATCGTCTAGATAACTACTTTGAATTTTATGGCCTGACTGACATTGCTAGAATTCTCTTCACTAGGATGAAAATTGTTGGGTCTGCTATGAAATATTGGCAAAGTGTAGAAAGAGAGATTAACCACTTACATGATCCCCCATAACTTTATGGGAAAAGATGAAAGGTAAGCTGAGAGCAAAGTATCTACCAACCTTCCATAAGCAACAAATGATGAATGAGTGGTTAAACCTGAGCCAATATGCTAGTGTGTCAATATATTATGCTCAATTTGAGGAGATGGAACTTAGGTGTGCCACTGGAGAAGAACTGTGGGTTTCTGTGACAAGGTTTGTTAATGGACTTAATGAAAACATTAAGGGCGATGTGAGCCTCCACCAGCCTGAGTCCTTGCTAGAAGCCTACCAGAAGGCATTAGAAATTGAGGCATACAAGAAGGCTTCCTACCCTTTTAGGTAGACTTCCCAAGTTGGGGAGTTTATCCCTCTAAGCCTAGTACCTTTGACAAGATACCCTTCCATAGATGCACCATCCAAGAAAATCAGTTGCCTCAGCCCAATAACCAACCTACACACTCAGGTACTTCAACTAGGACAAGCTCATCCTCTTTGCCA
Source organism: Portulaca oleracea (assembly GCA_029582165.1). Lineage (NCBI taxonomy): Eukaryota > Viridiplantae > Streptophyta > Magnoliopsida > Caryophyllales > Portulacaceae > Portulaca > Portulaca oleracea. The sequence goes on from CM055890.1 coordinate 21,483,023, forward strand.
TCAACATAGTTTATTGTTTGTCATAAGTGTCATGAGACAGACATCCCGCCTCTTGTTGTCCTAATCGTGCCCTTACCATAGGAGGCCAACCTATTGATGATATTGAGGGTGTCGATGAAATTGTTTATCCTGTGCAGGGAGAAACCGCTACTGAGAGTGACAGGGAGGAAGAGGGCCATCTGACTGTTATGTGATGTCTTTTTATGTGCTGGTAAGATTCTTCGCTTAGTGACTGATAGTGGTAGTTCTATGGATGCGATTTCTAAGTTTGCTCTGAGACTTCTAGACCTTGAACCCATACCTTCTTCCACTCCTCTCACAGTTGCTTAGGTTGACAAGACATCTCTGTCCATTACTGAAAAGTGCGAAGTAAAACTCTTCAGTTAGGTGCATACTATGATATTTTTTGGTGTAATGTCTTACCTATGGATGTTGCTCACATTTTTTGGGGCCGCCCTTGGATTAATGACAAAGATGCCACCAACTTTGGACAGGAAAACACGTATGTGTTTAGGCATGAGGGGAAGAAAATGCGGTTAGCTCCTATTTGTCCGACGCATCTTAACAAGCTTAAAGATTGTGGGGTGAGAGTAACTCAAGCTAAGAAACAACCCCTTAGATTGCAGTTTATAAGGGGATGCATTGATCTGAACATGTCCCTTCATCAGAGTCCATTTGATGTTGTGCATGGTTCGTTCCTCGCCTTCCTCTTGCTGTAGTGCCATTGCCTATTGATTCTTGGCCTGCTGAATTTACTCAATTTTGTGCTAACCACATTCATGTTTTGCATGCCGATGTTCAACAGAAAATTGCACTGAGTGCTGACACTCATAAACTTGCCCCTTATGTGCTTCGTGGGAAGTTAGAGTTTAATGGAGTTGATTATGTGACAATCTGAAGTTGTCCTGATTCCTGAACAATTTCCAAAACATTCTTTTCAATAGCATTTTGCTCGATCCTTTTGGATTGTAAATCACTTTGGTTCCAATAGTTACGTGACTTCCCTCCTGATTTATCTTTTAATCCTATCTTCACTGTCAAGGATTTGATATTTTAACTAGATACATTTGCGCCTTCCCAATTGTTTGCGAGTTTTGCAGGCGGGTTTGTGACTTCTTCTGCTTCAGTACCCATACTACCTCCTGTTGTGTCCTTTGTTGTTATGATCTCTGCTGTTAATATTGGTACCCTTCTTGCCAATAAGATTGTCCGCATTGCTGTTATGGGTTTTCCCTGCTTCTTGGTTTGTTGGACTGATCGTCGACCTGATTGTTCCTGGTCCCGGCTGAAGCTGGCCGTTCTGCTTCTGGTTCGCTAGGATATGTTTCTTCATGCAAATCTGGAGTGTTTCTTTCAAGCCGGGGAGAATGATAGAAATACATATTAATATATTTAGGAATTATAATAATTAGATATTTTATATGTTTTAGTTCTGTATTCTTATTAGGAATATTATAGCTTCCTATTTTTGTTAGTTTTAGTATTAGCAGGTTGTTTAGGAATATTATAGTATTACATTGATATTGAATATTGAATTATTATGAATTCTTATTGATTATGCACACGGATGCTAATCTTTCTTTGAATCCAGCACGGGGGTGCTGAATTCTTCTCTTGAATTCAACACGGGAATGTTGAATTCTTATCTTTAGCCTTTATTCCTAAAATAGAAGAGAATATTCCTAAAATTAGTAAGCAAAATCCCACCACTTCCATCCCTCCAGTTCTCTCTCTCCCCTCCTCCTCCTCGTCCTCTGCGTCCTTGAAGCCCATAAATAAAATCCCACGAAACCCCCGCCTTGCTCACTTTTTTACTCTCTCCCCTCACCCCACCCAACACTGTCCCTTTTTATGTACTTGAAATTGGTTCAAATTTTCAGCCCTAATTTGTAATTACATGTCATTCAATCCAATTAAATTAAAAATCTCAAAATTTTCGAAGAGATGGACAATCAATTTTTACCTCATCATATCCAAACACTACCCCAGCATATGTGACACAGTGAGAGCGATGCTTCTGGAGTAGTATAGCAGTCAAAGATGGCGAGGCGATTGAGCAGAGTTGTGAGAGAAAATAGCGTTATGGATTCATTCGTGGATGGAGAGGGTTAGGATTTAGCTTCGCAAATTCTCCTCATGTTGTTTGTTGTTTGGGGGGGGGGAGGGGGGGGAGGGGGAGCTTATGTAACAGTTTTATTACATGTATGGAAAATGACAAGATGGCTTCTGTAAAGAGAATTCTGTTTTTCCCTTTGTTGGCTGTTCTTTGTTGGAAGTGCTTGTTCTTTTCAGTCAGGTGGCAAATGCGGGTTTAGAGCTTGAATTATTGTGATGATTATGCAGGTTATTCTCTACGTCATCTCCATGAAACGCGAGTGTCTAGAAGACTTGATTCAATAGAAGCAGCAGTATGTATCTCTACAATACTGTAAAATCCATATTGAGATTTGACCTCTGCATATTGCTTTATGTTTTAATTGTTTCAGTTGCTTTAAAAATTCAACAAGCTTACAGATTCCATGAAAGATAGAAATAGTAAAGTTGTATATTCCAAGGCATCAAGATTTCTAAGCTTTAAAACTTTGAAGATGCAGTCTAGCCCAAAAGGTTGGAACAAACATTACTCTCCATAAGGTTTCAGACCAAACATCCAGGTGGGAATACGGTTTCTATGTCTAAGAAGCAGATAATGATGTCTAATGACTAGGCTGATCGGAATCTCTTGGGGGATTAGATGAATTTTATTGCCTTTCCGCATAGAATGCTATAAAATTAGTCTTTCTTCAGAAGGATTCTTCTGCAGGGGCGATAAATCTTTGTTGTGATTGGTATTTTTCATATTTCATACAGAAAGGTGAATTCCACCAAGCCACATGAATATAAGTTCACTTTAATAATATAAGAAAATTGGACCATACTACATTGTATCTAAGGCCTTGTGGTAAGCCGAACTTTAAAATTGTATCATAATAAGCTAAATTTTGAAACTATTGGACTAAAGTGTACCGCTACTGAGTTTGATGAAACCAAAGTATGACAGATTAGGTTCTAGTAGTTCTAGCATTTCATGACTTGGAGTTTTATGCACCATAGTATGACAAAATTTGATTGCAGAAGTCCAAACATTTCAACTAATAGATTGTGGTACAACAAACTATGACAATTCACCGAGTTAGTTTCACCCAACTCAGTGGCGATGCACTGTAGGCCATTAGTTTTACAATTTGACTTATAGTGCAGTACGATCCAATTCTCCTTAATAATAAATAACAGTTAAGTGGGGTGGGGTGGGGGGGGGGGGGGGAATGTGCTGAATATCATTTGTGTTGATGATACATTGTTTTCACAGATGCTGTTAATCTTCCATGCATTACTTGGATGTTGTGCGTTTGATTATGTATCTGATATGTTTCCGCCAGATGAACAACAACTACCAATTTGAACGAGAGGATATTAAGAAGATCGTACGTACTGGAAGTTTGAGTGCTGAAGCTTGCATTGCAACTGCAGGGACAACTTTAATTGTTGGGTTTGTTTTCTTTTCTTTTTCTGTTGTCAGTTATTTTTTGAATTTGTTCTGTGCTTGGTGACGTCATTCATACCTGACCTGTGATGAACAGCTTATTTGTTATTGAATTTATTTTAGTATATGGTGAAAACAAAGCACCTTATCAGTGTCCTGCCTTGAAACTCCAAAGGGCCTTCTATTTATCGGTAACCATTAGCTCAGTTGCTTGCATAAAGATACAGTCGATTTTGCTCTTGGCCTTGTAACCCCCCCTTCCTTGAAAGTGAAAATAGGCACAAGGCTGAGCCTTGAGAAACACTGGGGACAGGATCTGTTTGGAAATGGACCGAGGGTGTTTTCTTCTTCTGGCTAAGAGAATGGTGGGGAAAGGGCCAACTTTAGGTATGTGGGGGAGGGAGGGATGGGTAACTTTGAATAACTTGGGGGAAGGTGGAAGGCATGAGAAATTTATTTATACATAGAAACGTAATGCAAAAATCGCATTTAAATTAAAATTTACCCCTTTTTTGAATTTGAAATTATCTCAAATTAGCCAAAAATCTGTTAACTTTAAAAAAAATAATTAAATTTTAAATATGGAATGGTCTGAAATAAGTCATCTAGGTAGGTTAAATAAATTTTATTTTATTAAAACAAATATTATAGTGAGTTATGTTAATAATCTTCTTATTTTGATCTTAGTTGTATAAATTTAAAAGTTTGCCATCTTATATCAATTAACTTTTTTTGCAATTTATTTTATTTAAAAGTAATTTAAAGGAATTTTCTCTTTTCAAATATCAATATTAGCATTTATCTTATTAGGAGGCTCTTGCATTAGGATAATTCTATATAAAAACTAAATTTTAGAAAATACCAAGACATTGGAAAAATAAATTGAGAAGGAAATATCAATTGTGTGAATATTTCGTTTTTATGAAAACATATATAAGTAGTAATTTTAAAATTTATTGTGTGTTTTTTTTTTTAATATCTACCTATGCAGAATATGTTGATGTAACTATATATTTTCATGCATAATATATCAACTATATATTGTTATAATTTATTTATAGCATAAAATACGGTCAAATAATTATTATGGAGTAGTCCTTAAAAAACGTTTAATATACAAATGTAATATGATACTCTCATATTCACAGTATTTATTAGTGTAACTGACTTTCTATTAGCCACAATATTCATAGTATTTTGTTATATATTTGTTTTAACTTTTTATAAATTGTTACTATTGTCATTTCTAATTAATTTTTGTCAATTAAAGTATGGCCCCAACCATTTTAGTTATATTAGTATCTGTCAGTTCCCTACAAAGTGACAATTATTCTAAACGAAGCGAATTTAATTTACAAAAGCACGTGAAAGAAATTAACGTGTGACTAATTTGTATTATGACCAAAATAACAAACATACCTACATAAATATTTAATGAAAAAAATGTAATAAATAGATGGACGTGCATGATTCTTATAAATCATATGCGCTATAACTAAAACAACATAATATTACTTTCTCTATCCTAATTTAAAGATCCTAACTTAAATTCTGGTTTGTCTCGAAAGATTATCATATTTGAATACTTATTTAGGGATTATAAATGGGTTAAATAATTTCATCCCAACTTATATTCAATTTTCAAGTAGTGCATCTAACCTTTTCGTATAATTTTCATCTAATTTGGTAATTTTGTTTGTAATTGTTTGAGGTATGCAGATATGCGTTGGGATGGCGAGGGGGGAAATGGTATGCAAACAGGAAGTTTAGGAGGGAGCAGATGAAATTATTGGGGCAGACCAAACCCAGGAGATGGAAACTTCAGTTCATCAAAAGGCCCAGTTTCCAGTTCACCAGATTACCATTGATTAGAAACAAATTACCCAAAGCTGCTGTTAGTGTTACCAATTCAGAAGCATTGCCCAAAGAGGGATCACCCTCTACCCTTGTAAAGCAATAGCAAACTTGGATTCCTAGCCAAGAGTACCTACTATTATTAAGGCACATACATACATATTGCCTGATAATTTTGTACTTAGCTACCTCATGTTAAGTCTTTCTACTTGTTCCTTGTGCAAATTACAAGGTGACAAATGAGCGCATATAACTCGTAGCATTTTTAACTGTTCAAATCAGGAGGGTGTTTATATTAATTCTACCTCTTTCAAACTACAGCTTTGTTTGCATTTGTATTTGTATTTTTGTTACTTTAGAGACGCATAAAATAGGCATTTTTAAATTTGTACCAAAAGCTTGGATGAGGCGTTTCTTCGAAAAGCATATCGTCACGGACTCTCTCAGTCACAAATAGTAAAATAGTCCGTGAGCAAGGTGGTTGACCCTCTTTGTCTATTTTGTTCTCTTTGCAATTCACATATTTACCTCAAAACTAATTAGTCAAAGTGGCATTCAATTGAAATTTGAAACACTGACGTGTATAGTCGATGACGTGGTTCCTGTGTGAAACACTAATCTAACCAAGGAATTGCCTTCTCGAAAGTTCTCTAAACCACCACCAACCCACGCCGCTATACTACTATTGAATATCCCCGGCAATGGCAACTGCTAAGTAATGTTGGGATCACGTTGCTCCCCTTTTCTTCTATGTTGTAAAAACCTGACCGGTTTGGTTTAGTTCGAATGACTAGTTCAACTGTAAAAAAAAGCCAAAACCGGTTTAAACAGGCAGTTCATGGTCAGACCGGGATTTTGTTAATTTTAACCGGTTCAATCCGATTTTGACCAATTCATGTTATATTCATGCCGATTTAATTATTTTGGTAGCTTAATTATTCTTGAACTATATGAAATTTTTTTAATTTGAGACTGATTCATGCCGGTTTTGACCGGTTCAACCATCACCCGAGTCAATCGGTATAATCCGACCAACGGTCCAACTAGTTGAATAATTGACCAACTGAGTCAACCGGCTCAGTGGCCGGTTTGGTTCTGACAAGGTAGCTTTTCTTTGGAGGTGGGTTGTGACTTTGGTGGTGATTGAGGATGAGGTGTTAAATCTCTATTTGCGTTGTGATAGTTGTTATAACCAATAGAAACTTGACAACATTTTGTTGAGACTATTTGCTCTTTGGGAGAAATCTTATCTTATCACAATAAAGGGATTTTGACGGGCAGTTTGAAATTTGGCTATATCACTAAACTTGGACTTAGCTACATGTAGTTTGAAATTTGGAAAGCTCAACTGAACTCTTACATTTTGCACTTGTACTTTGAAATTTGACCTTCTGAATATTGAGGAGTTATTTCGTCGAGTGAGAGTGTTGGTAAAGTTGAATTGTGCTCGTGAAACTCTTAAAGATTGAGAAAGAGCTATGACCTAATGCCCCTAACAATAGCGAATTGAGTAAGGAATCACAAAAGGTCAAGAAAGTGCTAAGCATCATACCCACCAAGAAAGAGTGTGAATTACTGTAAGAATTATGGAGGATTGGGTTAACTCGAATCCTTTGCAATCTCATTTTGACAAGGTAGAGGAGAGGGTGTAATGGCAACAAGATTGATGGAACTCAAACAACTATCAACTAATGCTCAAGAATTACCAAGTAAACCAAGAGGTTCTTCACACTTGTGGTAATAATTTTTAGGCACCCGACATTTGTAAAATAATTTTTACATTACCTGACATTAAATGTTCATATATTTAAACCTCCTAAGATATTTTATTTTTGATTTTTGTTGAATTTTCCGAAGAACATTAAAAATATAAATATGTTCTTTTATACGGCTTGTTGCAGTTGGTTGAGGTGCGGTGGAGAAGAAATGTGGTGGATTATGGTGGGTTAGGAAAAGTTTAACTTTTACTAAAAAGATAAATTAAAATTGAAAAAGTAGATTGTGGTGGGTTGTGGTAGATTGTGGAAAGTTGTGGTGCGGCGTGGAACCACAACCAACTAGCCATATAAAAGAACGGGGCCTAAATTTGGTCCCGCAGTTCAGCTTATGGACAAAATAGTGGTTTAGTTTTATGTGTCACATGCGGGATTCTCTTTAACATTTTGCATCAGCTGCTCTCCTTTATATTTTCAACATGTCTCACCGGAAACTAATACAGACAGCCAGGAATATACTTATTATACTTGCTGCCACTAACTAATGCAATGGCTCTCACTAACCTTATTCACCTTAGTTTACTACTGCTAGTGTTGTTCTTCTATCAGCCAACAACAGCCGGGGAGACACCCTCTGCTGCCGGCATTTGCAAATTAATGGTCGCCTCATCCGGCTATCTTTGTCAAGAACATACAGTTATTTCTTCTGCTATTCTTCAGCCCCTTTTTTTCATTTCTGTTACTTTTCACAATTTCTGTTCTTGGATCTTGATCATGTTAATTGTAATACTTGTATGGGGAGTTTTAGGTGACAACAAAAGATGGTTACATTCTAAGCCTGCAAAGAATCCCAGAGGGGTTGTCAGATATTGCAACTGATAAACAAAGGCCACCAGTTCTTTTACAGCATGGAGTTTTAATGGTTAGTTCTTGTTTCTCATATTTACAGCATGTGTAAAAGATGATTTGTATATGAATTTTGGTGATTCAGGATGGAGTGACATGGCTGCTAAGCCCACCAAACCAATCTTTGGCTTTGATTTTAGCTGACAGTGGTTATGATGTTTGGATCGGCAACTCTCGTGGCACCCAATACAGCCTTGGCCACACAAACCTAAGCTCAGCTGACCCTGTAACTACCCCCCCATTTGCTTGAAGTTTTTGTTGAAAGTTTTCTTCTTTTCCTGTAGTTATTTACTCTATTTTGATGTTAAATTTGCAGGCATATTGGGATTGGTCATGGGATGAGATGGTGGCCTATGATCTTCCAGCAGTTGTTGAGTATGTGTATCATCAATCAGGGCAAATGCTACACTATGTTGGCCACTCTCAGGTAATATAGTGTTCACTGTGCATGTCCAAACTTTTACATTTAACTCTAATATGGGTTCCCATGAATTGTATCGAACTCGAAAGTGAGTAAAGAAGAGATACAGAAATGTAGAGAACTCTGAACGGCTGTTTTGGCATATGCAGGGAACGTTGATAGCACTGGCAGCCTTTTCCCAGCATCAGGTGGTGGACATGGTAAAATCAGCAGGCTTGCTCAGTCCAGTTGCTTACCTTAGTCGAATTACTTCCTCTCTTGCAAGAAATGCCATTGACAATTTCCTCACGGAAGTAAGTTAATTACGCACCATATTTCTTGTGATATTAAGTTGTTGAATACTTTATGATGCTCTCATCAGTTTTCTCTACTGTAACAGCTTCTCTACTGGTCTGGACTCCATCAGTTTGAACCACGTGGGTAAGAAGTCGAAACTAAGATGACCTCAACAATCATTTACACGGGATTCGTGATGCAATTTGGAAAACTTAGGAACTAGTTAATCTCAACCATGTCTCTGCTAAACTGATATATATAGCTGTCTTCTGTTCTGGGTGATCAAGACAAGCTGTAACAAGCCTACTCAAGGACATGTGCAGGAAGCCAGGGATAGAATGTACTGATTTGTTGACTGCATTCACCGGTACTCAGCTGTTCACGATACATGACAATTACCAAATTCATCCTAGTTTAAGCTCTTACATATCTTCCCAATAATGGTGGTTAAGATTAATAACGAATGCAGGTGAAAACTGCTGCCTGAGTACTGCAATTGTCAACACTTTCCTGGAGCATGAACCTCAGTCAACAGCTACAAAAAATATGATCCATCTGGCTCAGAGTACGTAGCTCTTGATAAAAAGAATGTTACTCCAATTAGCGAAATCATACAAGTAGACCAAGTAAACGACTCCTAAGGTTAGGTGCAATTATGTCATTTGGATGATTTTGATGAACAGGCAAATCCCCACCCTGGTTTGGCTAATTTCAGATTTGGGTAAGATCATGACTGGAGTCAGATTTGTGAGTCTCCAAGATGTACCTTGATGGTCTAGGTAGAAGATAGTTGAAACCATTGTCAATTATTCTAGGAGTGAAATTCTATAGTGATGACATTACTTTGTGTTCCTTTGTCAAATGATTCCAAGAGGCTACAACTGACTTGTGAATGTGTAAAATCAGTGGCCAGGGCTGGAACAATAGCAATGTATGACTATGAAGACAGGGAGAAGAATATTCAACGGTACGGGCGCCACACTCCCCCAGAATATAACTTGACAAACATTCCGAATGACCTTCCTCTGTTCCTTGCTCATGGAGGCAGAGACACACTTTCTGATGTTGACGATGTCAAGTTCCTGCTCGACACCATCAAAACTCACGACACTGATAAGCTTTTCCTTCAGTTTATAGAGGACTATGCCCATGCTGACTATGTCATGGCACTCAATGCTAAACAACTAGTTTATGATCCACTTATTTCTTTCTTCAAGCTCCATGATTGATTCTCATGCCAATACTAACTATTGCCAACTTGGCTTCAAGAGCTCTATAGTGTACAACTTTTACTTATGTGTGGCCTTGGACTGTTATTAGACTAACTCCTAACAGAGTAGACTCTCAATGATTTTCAGACCACAGTACAATTGCTAAATCTGAGGCACAACTCATAATAAGGGTGTAGATTCTGATTTGTATAAACCAAGTCAAACTAAGACTTCAGGTTGCTTTCTGAATAAATATTAAGCTTTGTAAATTACAATATATGCAGAAAAGAATTACAATTTTCATTGATGATGGAGGCATGAAATAATGATGCCTTGTACTCTAGGATTTACATCAGTAACATCACTGTACAGAATATGATACAGAATTTAAACTATTCAGGGAGAAGGGGCAACTGAGAAACAGTGGGGCCTTGTTTGGGAGCCAGTGTTGGTTTGGAGGTTGCTTCTTGATTAGAGGATTTTGATGAAATCTTCTTCTTTGATTTAGATGGAAGAATTTGCAACCTGGGATTGAGTTCTGTACCCGAATTCTCTGCTGCAAGCTGGTAACTGTCTACCAGCTCAAGTTGGCGTGCAATTATTTCTGAGGGTCGAGGAAGAAGTTCTACTGGCTCCCCACCCGGAATCACAATATACTCAATTGCAAGTCGAGCTTCCTGTCAAAAAAAGCCAAACAATTCCATAAGATGGAACTGCCTCTCAAACTCAATCTAAAGTAAAGGTCAAACACTACCATATCCAAATTCTACGTGGCACCTCACATTTGGCTGAGGTGATCAAAACCATAAAATCACCTAACACAGCAAGTTAAATACAGGAACACACATTCATCACCAACATGGTAGATATAGCATCATATATGTGATTAGACATCCTTCCAAAAGTAAGAAAATTACCACATGCTTTGCCTTCTTTTGGGCATACTGATCGAGAGAGAGAGAGAGGAGAGCCCCATGAAAGGGTTTCCTTCCACTTTTCTCTCATGAACACTCAATTATGTTTATAAAGTAATGCCTAGGTAGCTTTAAGCTTTTGCCTTGAAGCACAAAAAGCTAGGGCTTCCCCTTGCAAGGTGCAACAGGTTGGATTTTGAGCTTTTGTTGGCTTAGGTGCACCTAAAACGCGCTTTTTAAAGATTTAAGCTAACTTGAAACCTGATGGATCATATGATGCTAAAGATTTCAGCCATAGCTTAGGCTCCTTATGAACCACTCAGGTCAAGATGTATCATCTAATTTAAGTGACTGCACTCGGTTGAAGTTGACAGAGTTGTAATCCTGAACAGAAAATACTTTCATAACGGTTCGATGTTCTTTTCTCATATTCATCACAAGGCCAAAAAAAGAGCATACAATTTTCAAAGCAAATTGATTACCTCTAAAGCATCCAGCTCCTCCAATGAGGGTTTCCTTTTTGGTGTATCATCCTCAATCTCAATGTCAAGCGCGTCTTTTGATTGAGGTAATGCAACTGATCCAAAAGATTCAATCTCAAGAATCGCACGTATTGCCTTCACCATTTGTGCCATTGTGTTTGACTGCAACATCATATAACCAATTAGGTTAAGAGTCGTCAATCAAAAGTTGGTAAGTTTGGCAGTGAAATACAAAGAGAATAACCTTGATAACAAAGATAGAAATTTGGTAAAATTTTGCAATTCCACGGATCCACGGATTCTGCTTAATCTCTGAGCTGGATGCTAGGATTGCATCTGCTACTCCAATATCATCGGTAACATCTATCATACCGTCAAGCCCCATAACCTCTGCTACTTGCAATAGATCAGCTTCCAGGATCTGAAACATGAAGCACAAGTTCAGTGAATTGAACACAAATATATAATCTCATAATGCTTATTTTAATACATTTAACTTCACCTTAGAGATCACATCCCACTACGTACAGTCCAAAAAAGGGTTATAAATATGGCTCCTCAAGTACTCTATAGCATATGGAAAATAAATTTCACAAATATAATGAGAATCTGTGCAAAAGAATCTTCGTTCAGAAAAGCACACCTTATAAGTGTAAACGCATACTGGGAACATGTTCTTCTTTAGAGCTCTGGTACGCCAACTCTTGGCATGATTAGGGCTACTCAAATGTCCCACATCTGAGTCTCTGTCTGTGCTTTCAGTTTCTGGTTTAATGAATTCTGATACTTTTTCCAGCTTCTTCTCAGGCATCCCAGTGGGACTCCTCGAGCTTTTAGCTTCAAGATCTATGTGACGGAGCTCAAACATAGGAGGTTTTCCTGTTAATTAGGAAAATTTTTGTAAATGGTCCCCGGAGTTTGTACATATACATAATGCAGATTCATCAAAATTACACAACACCTGCAAGTATAGCATCAACAGTCGCATCCAATCTGTGATGGACCCGGCATTCAGTTCTAGAAATCATTTCTACCGCACAGGTAAATGTAGGAGGGCCTTTCCTTTCGAGGACTGTCTTTTGTACTTTTCTACGCCTTGCTTCTTCATCACCTAGTGTGACACTCTTCATATGAATTAAGAAGCCAAACACAATACACTGTCAGCTTAAAAGTTGATAACAATGTTGAACAGTGACAAAAGGTGGGAAGATTGGAGCACACCTCTATGCCACCCACAAGCAATTGCAGAGTGGGGTTCTTTATTATACTTTCTATTGTCATGCCATGTGCAGTTCCGACAAGTTGCACCCCCCTCTGAGCAATGGTACTGGCAGCTAAAGCTTCAAGCTCTGTTCCAATTTCATCAATTATAATGGCCTCGGGCATGTGGTTTTCTACAGCTTCAATCATCACCTAACCAAAGGAATAACTAGCTTAAGTCCATGACAATATCATAAAGGTATTAGTAGAGCAAAGATGAACTCACATTATGCTGCATGTTGACATTTGGAACTTGCATCCTTCTTGCTCGGCCTATACCTATATGAGGGACATCACCATCACCCCCGATCTCATTTGATGTGTCCACAATGACCACCCGTTTCTTATGCTCATCTGCTAACGTCCTGGCTATCTCTCTAGTACGAATCCAAAAAAAGAATCCCCATATTTTTTAAGTCTCCAATTTTATATCCAAGAACATCGAATCAAATCATATAAAGCAGTTACAGAACTAGAAGATTTGAAGAAATTGATTACCTTATCAGTGTGGTTTTGCCAACTCCAGGAGGTCCTATGACCAAGATAGATCCTCCACCTTCAACTAAATCACATATGATCTCAGCACTCCCAGATACTGCTCTCCCCACTCTACAAGTAAGCCCAATTATTTGCATCTTACGATTCCGAATGGCACTTATGCGATGCAATGAACGGTCAATACCCGATCTGTTGTCATCTGAAAAATCACCCACCTGAAGAATGGAGCTAATGCATATAAAATCCAATAACATTTTTCAATTACTCTCGCAAACCACAAACGCTTTGGAGGTTACTTGAAATCCAATTTAACCAAAATGGGAATACAACAGAGCGTCTCACATAAATTTATTGTGAGATAAGGTAGCAACATCAGCCCCAATCCAACTCAAATCACCTTCATATACCAAGTGCGTGATACACGCGAATATAAGCATCTATTGCCTTCATTCTCTCTAGTTCATAGCACCAAAATCAAAGATTTTGTTACAATTGCTTCATGTATCAAACGCCAATAGATGACCTTCAGCATGAATTTGCATTTCTTTTTCTTCATTATGATTACAGTTACATGATTTCACTTCTCCCATAATTTGAGATGTTTGACTAGTTTGATCAGGGGAAAACAAAGTGATTTTGATTCATTTTCAAGATTGACACATACATTTGTCCATTCAACTATTCTCGAAGGTCATGACCCCTAACATCTTCCAAAGCTGTTTAAATTAAGTACAGCCACTTGAAATGAGCATAAAAGCATGAAGACGATAAGACGGTGAATAATACTCCTTGCATGCCATAATATTTGTCACTTATTTGACCTTCTTTTTTTTTTCGATCTCCAATGTCAATCTTTGCCTGGAAATTTCCCATTCAGTATTTAACCAACATCATAATATTGTGCTTTAATGATAGTATTTCCCATTACAAATACAATGATGGTAATTTCAAATAACAAAACATTATATATGTTCAAAAATCAGTAACCCAACTTTCAAGGCAACAAACAATATGGGAAGGAGGCCGTACATGACAAGTATAGTCATTGAAAGTTTATATGTTAGATGTAAAACTGACCCTGAATGGTAATGAAAGAGTAATGAGAACAATATCTAAATGCACATCAGAGGGTTCAAGAAATCCTAGCTTGAATTGCCATCAATCACAAATGGAACTTGGATCATATGACAGATAACATGACCAATAATTAGCATTAAATTACCTTAGAAATGGCATGCTGCAAATCGTCACGCTTGACAGGTTCTTCAGAAATGATCCAATCACCGGAAGGGAATCGAGCAAGGGGCTTCCTTCCCAGATCCATCACGACTTCAATTAAACCTTGAATCTCTTCATGGTTGAGCAAAGCATTTCTCATCCTGATGGGCACCAACTCAAGGAACAATTCCATCTCAGAAGCTGATTCATCGAGTCTGTAAGTCGAAATTGAGGTTGTGGGAGATGAAATTGGAGGGTTTGGGAACAACCCATTTCTGGGAAAGTTGCGATCAGTCGGACGCCGGATTGAAGGAGCGGAAGATCTGGAAGGAGCAATGATGGGTTTACGCCCACCAGGTGTTCGACGAATTGCTGCAGAGACAGGGGAAACGAGCTGGGCCCTTTTGAAACAAGCAAAAGTTGAGATTTGGGTTTGGTACATGGAGTGCCATGAGCTTTGAAGATCAACCAGCTCAACCCCATAACTCAAAGCCCTCATGTTATCTTTATCAACTCTTCCTTCTTTATCCTATACTACTACTATTGTTTAGTATTTCTTTTTATCTGACAATCACAAACACTTACAAACCCCTCCTTCAATGATATCATGGAGCACTTAGAACGATTTTCTGTTTTTTGGGCGCTCAACAAACAAATGTAAAATAGAGTAGAAGGAAAAGTTGAAGAGGGAAAGGAATTAAGGAAATGGAGGAGGAGAGAAAGAGAAGCAAAGAAGATTCGTGAGAATCTCCTTTGTGATTGGAAGTCTGTAGGGTCCATTGAAGAAGAAGAGAACAATTACTAGTACCTCTGTCCCAAATTGTTTGTTCATCTACCTAATTCCCTTGTCTCAAAATGTTTGTCCATTTTATAATTTTAATGATTATAATTTCTATTATACCAATATCCTTTTATTTCTTTTTTATTTTTCTTTACATGAGAAAAGTAAGAGCAATTTTGGTACATTACACATTTTTCATCCCATTTCCCATGACCATTGAACTTTTAAATATAGTTGGATGGATAAACAATATGGGACGAACTAGTAGTTATGAGCTGCCTGTAGAAGACTTGAAAATTGAGAAGACACGTGTTCCATTTCAACCACACGTTACCAATAATTGGGTCCTACCTGCTTCTCAAAGGTCAGCCTCCAATTCTGTTGATTTTATCGTCCAGTCATCCTGTGCTTCATCTCCAGGATTTTTTCCCCCCTCAAATGAGACCGTTCTATTAACAACAAAAGTACTCTCTCCGTTACAATATATTACCCCGTCTCAAAATATTTATCCTTTGACTAAATTTTGACTGTTAATTATTTATAAATTATAATGAATTATAATATAAAACTACTGTCATTATAATTTTTAGTGAATTATCTTTCTAATGACGGTAATTTTATATTTTAACTCATAATAATTTATGCGTAATTAATGATCAAAATTTAGTCAAAAGACAAACATTTTGGGACGGAACTAGTATAAATTAATTTTACAAAAAAAAAGGTTCAGCCAATAAAATATGGTCAATTGACAGTTGAGATGTTTTTGATAATCGTGGTAGTGAAGATATAATAGTATAATAATGAAAAAAGAGAAAAACTTTGTTAAATAATCAAAATAAATTCCAATGTGTCATTATGCTTCTAAAATGACAAATACTGTGGGAAAAGATGAGTACGTTGGAGTGACGATTGACAACTAATATGGGATGATGAGTGTAATTCAAACTTCTTTGATACAAATTATTAGCTTGTTGGCTGAGGCTATTGTATTTTTAATAAACTTCAAATTAAAGAACAACAAGTCCCGGTATAGTCTTATTAATGTGAAACCTTAGGAGATTTAGATGTACGCAACATTCCCCTCATACATGCAAGCAAATGCATAAAATTATGTTTTGGTACAAGAATCACTTTTGACCAAACTGAATTTATTTCTACTGTTTAAATCCGCTTGTTTTGATTTGAGAAGAGATTGTGTAACTTGTGTTGAACTCAATCCAATCTCTATTTTCTTCCACCCTTTGATAATGACATGTTGCGAAACCAATTCAATTATTATAAGTTCCGCCTGTAATGATGATTTAACCCATAGGACCCGTGATTAATTCTCTACAATTTGACCATCTTACATCTGGACTCATGTTGCACTAACTTTCAAAAATTTCTTCAAAGCTCCATCAGTGAAGACAACATTGTCTGATCTAAGCTTTCTCCCAACTTCCAAAAGAAGTGTTTATGTGTTGTTATCTTCTTCCCGAGAGTTTGTGTAATAACAGATTCGTTTATAGAATAATTACTTTCATCAAGGGTCTTAATTTTATTTAGTAATCTCCTATCATATTAATTGCTTAATTTAGTCTTTATTTTATGCAATTGTATTTATATTTATTTATTTACTACAAGTAGAGAAAAAAGTGAGAGAGAGAAGATGGAAAAGAAGATAACTAGAGCAAAGACTTGTATATTTTGGGATTCTTATTTTCCAAGCCGCACATAGTTATCGGCAGCCGATCGCACAAGAGGGAGACAGAGATGTAGGGGTTGGTCTTCTTCGTCCTTTTCTATTGACCATCACAAATAGTGGGTGAGGGAGGAGCCCAAGAGAGATTAAGGGAGATGAGGGCAGGGTGGCGTTGGATGCTTAGTCCCCCGCTGATGGAGGTTCATCTCCATCAGCATTGCTAGCTGAGACAGCAGGGTCCTAGGAGAGGACTTTCTTTCCTGAGGTCCTCAGCAGGTCCTTCACAAACTAGGGCGTAGCTGGGAATTCAGGAGGGATCAAGTCCCTCCTACAACAAAACTAAATCAGCAAGGGAAGAGTGGAAGATAGGTCCTAGGGTAATTTTGAAGTTATGAATGGAAGCTATGTGATCACCCAAGGAACCTGTGCAGAAGGCAGCTTTGGCCTTAGAACCAAAGTTCAATTCATGCAATTGACCTTGGCAGAACCCTAACCTGTGCAATGTAAGGCAATGGCATTTAGTGGATTTTATGTATTCCTTGGTCCATCAACAACCACTGATCGAGGAGTGCAAGTGATTGATGTTCCTGGACATTTTCTACAGCCAGTTGGTTCAGGGAGTGCAAGCAACAAGCAGCTAGGACAGTTTTGGAATTCATTGCTTTGATAAGGTCATTTGGTCATTTTTCCTAATGATCTAGTAACTTTGAGTTCTACTACAACCAACCACTCTCGGCAGCCAAGGAAGACTTAAATAATGCAGTGGAAAGATGACTAATGCATGAAGGAAGCAGCTGATGGCCCAATCAGAACAAGCCAGCCTTTTTTTAATTTTATTTTGCTGTTTCTTTGATGTAATCTGATGTAATTAAGCTTTGTATTAGTTTTAAGCAGCTCACCTATGTATCTTAAGCTAGCTTAGCAGTAGTTTAGAGGTTTCTTCCAGCTTAGGAAACCTCAATTACTCGTAGACAACCAACTACTTGCTTAAAGTAGCATATATAAGCCAGCTCATATGTAATGGTATTCATTATGAGTGATTGATATGAGAAATCAGTCGAGCTTGGCTCCTATGTTTGTGAGTATCTCAAAACTCTCAACCATTTCTACTTGTCTGTAACTAAGCTTTGGCAAGCTTAGAAGGTGCTAAGTAGAGCTTAGTTTGTGTCCTGGTGGTGTGGTATGTATCTAGTGCATGAGCTGAGTATTGCCCTTGTGTTTCCTGCTGAGTTGTGGTCTGTATCAGTTGGATACATAGGTTTCCTATCTTTCCTTATTTATTTTTCGTTCCTTAATGCTTTTCCATCCCTAGGAAAAGCTTAGGTTGAACAACCAAGGTCAGGGAGGGCCTTTGGTGTTGTCCAGGCCAGTGCACTCTGATTGGTTTTGGTCTACACATACATCAGCTTTGGTATCAGAGCTGTGTGACTTTCTTGGTGAGCTTCTTGCTGGTTAAAGGATGTCTACTAGTAGGACTGTCGAGGAGGTGGCTGAACAAGCTCTTAGAGAGAAGGTTGAATTGGAGAAACAAGTTCAATACCGTCTGATCAGCTGAAGAATTATTTATATTTGAAGAAACATAATCAGAAGGATGAGTCTGGATATGAAGAGGGGGAGAACACTTATTCCAGCAACCCTTTTGCTGAAGAAGATGTTTTTTTCTGGAGGGAAAAAAGTAAGAACTAGACAGAAGAAGGCTGGAATGGATGACAAATTAGATTTTAAGGTATAAATTCCTGAATTTGAAGGTCAGTTGGACACTGAGGTGTTCTTGGACTGGCTCCAAATTTTAGAGAGAGTTTTTGATCTAAAGGAGGTCTTTGATGAGAAGAAGGTCAAGCTTATTGCCCTAAAGCTGAAGAAACATGCTTCAATTTGGTGGTCTAATCTGCAGAAAAGGAGAGTAGAGAAGGGAAAGGAGAAAGTTAGAACCTGGGAACAGATGAGGGAAAAGCTGAAGTCCAAATTTTTTCCTGTAAACTATCTTAGGGAGAATTATGGTTAACTGCAACAGCTGGTACAAGGCAACAAGTCTGTGGAAGAGTATGCAAAGGAATTTGAGCATCTTTTGTGGAGGTGTGACCTAAAGGAAAATGAAACTCAGGTGCTAGTGAGGTTTTTGGCAGGTCTGAATGAAGGCATAAGGAATGTTGTGGAACTGCATCCATATATTACTTTGGATGAGCTTAGCTCCCTGGCTCACAAAGTAGAATTGCAAAAGAGGTCTAAAGGAAAGGAGTTTGCTGTAAAAACCCCCTATAAACGTCAACCCAAGCCCTTTACCTATCCCAGAACCTACCCCACAACCCCAAGAACCCCCTTTACTCCAAGATACCCCACAAAACAACCTACTCCCCCACAAAAACAGCCCCCAGCTCCTCAAAAAAACCCAAACCCTATTCCTACTGATAACAGAAGGTTCTTTAGATGCCAAGGACTAGGGCACATAGCCTCAGAATGTCCTAACAAGAGGATAGTGACCTTAGCAGATTACCAAGGTTCATGGTTTGCTGAACCTGAAGTTGAGGAGGATGAGGAAATACATCTAGAGGGAGAAATGCTTGATCATGTGCATGATGAGGTTGAGGAAGGTCCTAATGAAGGAAAGCTATTGGTGATAAGTAGAGTTCTTAGTAGTTCTTCTGTGGAAACATGACAGGAACTAAGAGAAGCCTTATTTCATACAAGGTGCACTGTGAAAAGGAAAGTCTGCTCAATTATTGTAGATGGTGGAAGCTGTACAAATGCAGCTTCACAGAAAACAAAAAATTACTTAGAGGTACCCTAACTTTTGAAGAAACAATTTTTTGGTACCCTAACTTTCCAAAACTAATTTTGGGGTACCCTAACTTTTAGGATTAGAAATTACTAGGTGAATTTCCGGTGAAACTCCGATTGATTCAAATCATTTTCGTCCACGAAAACAAAGGGAATTTTCATCCACAAAAACACTTAATCAATTTTCCGGCTAAAATTCACGTTGAATTCAAATAATTGGCCGAAAATTCACCTAATTATTTCTAATTCTAAAAGTTAGGGTACCCCAAAATTAGTTTTTAAAAGTTGGGGTACCAGAAAAACATTTCACCAAAAGTTAGGGTACCCGTAAGTAATTTTTTGCCTAGAAAATGGTAGAGAAGCTGTAGTTAGTTACTTCATCCCATCCAACACCTTATTCTATCAATGGTTGTAGTCTAGCAGAGGCATTCCTATTATAGAAAGATGTTTGGTGAGTTTTTCAATAGGCAAATCATATCATGATTATATTTGGTGTGATGTTTTGCCTATGGACGCATGTCATTTATTGCTGGGAAGGCCTTGGACATTTGATATATCTATGCAGCATGATGGAAGGCCAACACTTATACTTTGATGGTGAACCACAAGAAAATAACCTTAACCCCACTCAAACAAACCCGGCCCACAAAGAACCTTTACATTAAGCCTACCCTTGATCTTTTACTAACTGCTGAACATCATGAGTTCAGTGCTTGTAAGGATCTTATCCTACTATCCCCTGATGAACCACAAACCCCACAAAATGACCATCCTTTACTTGTCTCACTCCTGGAAGAGTATGCATTTTTGTTTCCTGATGAAACGCCCCCAGGATTCCCCCCCCCCCCCCCCCAAAGAGATATCCAACACAAGATTGATCTAGTTCCAAGATCAGTCTTGCCTAATAAACCTGCTTATAGGATGACTCCAGCTGAAACTGCAGAGATTCAAAGGCAAGTAGATGATCTTCTTAGCAAGGGAATGATTAGGGAGAGCCTAAGTCCCTATGCAGCGCTTGCTCTGTTGGTTCCAAAGAAAGACGGTAGCCAAAGAATGTGTATAGATCGCAGAGCTATTAATAAAGTCACTATCAAGTATAAGTTTCCAATACGTAGGCTTGAAGATCTTCTTGATGAGCTCCATGGGTCTCAGGTGTTCTCAAAGATAGATCTGAGCGGTGGCTATTATCAAATCAGAATTTATGAAGGTGATGAATGGAAAACAACATTCAAAACAAAGAGAGGATTATTTGAATGGCTTATAATGCCCTTTGGTCTCACTAATGCCCCTTCTACATTTATGAGACTTATGAATCAGGTACTGAAATCTTTGATTGGCAGTTGTGTGGTAGTTTATTTTGATGATATCTTGGTTTATAGCAAGACAGAAGTAGAACATCAATAGCATCTGAAACAAGTGATGGAAATTTTGTCCAAGGAGAAATTATATGGGAATTGGAAGAAATGCCAGTTCTTTATAGACCAAGTTATCTTCCTTGGTTATATAGTGTCAGCTGATGGTATTCAAGTTGATCAAGAGAAGATCAAGGCCATTCAAGAGTGGCCTACACCCAATTCTATTCAGCAAGTAAGAAGCTTTCATGGGTTAGCTTCATTCTATAGAAGATTTGTGAGAAATTTCAGCACCCTTATGGCACCAATGACAGAAGTAATCAAAGGCAAGTTCGTTCAATGGACTCCAGCAGCATGGAAGGCCTTTCAATAGATCAAAGAAAAGCTTACAAACAACACCAGTTCTGGCTTTACCAAGCTTTACTAAGGTCTTTGAAGTTGAGTGTGATGCCTCAAGAGTTGGTATAGGAGCTGTCATATCCTAAAAGGGTAGGCCTATAGCCTATTTCAGTGAGAAGTTGAATGAAGCAAAGAAGAAATACAACACTTATGATAAAGAATTCTATGCTATCATCAGAGCTCTTGAACATTGGAGGCATTATTTGGTTGGTGGAGAATTTATCCTGCATAGTGATCATGAAGCCTTGAAATTCATTCAAGGACAGCACAAACTCAATCCCAAACATGCTAAATGGGTTGAATTTATGCAATCTTTTCATTTCATGATCCATCACAAGTCAAGCAATATGAATAAGGGAGTTGATGCCCTTTCCAGAAGATTTTTCTTATGACATATCCTGGATTCCAGAATCCTAGGATTTGAGCAGTTGAAGGTACTTTATTCTAGTTATGATGATTTCAAAGACAAATTTCAGGCATGTCAACAACATCCTCAGGGTCTATATCATACAGATCAGGGATTTTTATTTAAAGGCAACAGATTATGTATTCCTAAGAGCAGTATAAGAGAGTTGTTGATCTCAAAAGTTCATGGAGGAGGGTTAGCAGGATACTTTGGCATAGAGAAGACACTTATTATGCTAAAAGAACATTACTTTTGGCCAAAGATGGGAAGAGATGTAGAGCTCTTATCAAGAAGTGTAATATATGCCAGCTATCCAAGAGCCAAAGCCTATCTCAAGGGCTTTATACCCCTCTACCAGTTCCTAAAGGTTCCTGAGAAGATGTCAGTCTTGATTTTTATTGTGGGACTACCAAGAACTCAGAGAGGTAAAGATTCTATTATGGTTGTTGTTGATAGATTCTAAAAAATGGCACATTTTATTCCTTGCAATACTACCTTTGATGTTGTGAAAGCTGTTGATTTGTACTTTCAAGAGGTAGTCAAGTTACATGGCATTCCTAGGTCTATGGTGAAACAGGGATACCAAATTTTTGAGCCATTTCTGGGTTACGTTATGGAAGAAGATGGGAACTCAGCTCAAGTTTAGCACCACCTGTCACCCTCACACAGATGCGCAAACTAAGGTTACAAACAGAACCTTGGGTGCACTCTTGAGAAGCCTAGTGAATAGGAACAAAGGAAGATGGGATACTATGCTATCACAGGCAGAGTTTGCATTCAATAGGGCCCCAAGCAAAGCTACTGGTTATTCACCTTTCCAAGTAGTTTATGGTCTGAATCCAATCACCCCTTTGGATTTAGTCCCTCAAGCTACTTCAGTCAAGTTTAGCTATGAAGCTGAAGTACGGGCCAAGCAAATTAAAGAGTTCCATCAACAACTGCAACAACAAATTGAAAAGCACAATGAGAAGATAGCAGCAGCGACAAATCAAAAGAGGAGGAGAGTTGTGTTTGTTCCAGGTGACTTGGTATGGGTACACCTCAGAAAAGACAAGTTTCCTAGTAAGAGGAAAGGGAAGCTTGTTTCCAGGGCAGATGATCCTTTTGAGGTGTTAGAGCAAGTCAATGAGAATGCTTACAAGCTGGATTAATCTGAAGATTATGGAAGGAGTGCAACCTTCAATGTTGCAGATCTCAGACCCTACTATCCAGAAGAGGAGGGTTTACCAAGTTTGAGGACAAACTTTTCAGAGCATGAGGAGGATGATGAAGGTTCATCTCCATCAGCATTGCTAGCTGAGACAGCAGGGTCCAAGGAGAGGACTTTCTTTCCTGAGGTCCTCAGCAGGTCCTTCACAAACTGGGACTTAAG
The DNA here is from genome assembly GCA_029582165.1 of Portulaca oleracea. Classification (NCBI taxonomy): domain Eukaryota; kingdom Viridiplantae; phylum Streptophyta; class Magnoliopsida; order Caryophyllales; family Portulacaceae; genus Portulaca; species Portulaca oleracea. Next base: position 21,506,073 of record CM055890.1, read on the forward strand.
CTGGGAATTCAGGAGAGATCAAGTCCCTCCTTCAGCAAAACTGAAACATCAAGGGAAGACAGGTCCTAGGGTAATTTTGAAGCAATGAATGGAAGCTATGTGATCACCCAAGGAACCTGTGTAGAAGGCAACTTTGGCCTTAGAACCAAAGTTCAATTCATGTAATTGAACCTTGGCAGAACCCCAACATGTGCAGTGTAAGGCAATGACATTTAGTGGATTTTATGTATTCCTTGGTCCATCAACAACCATTGATCGAGGAGTGCAAGTGACTGATGTTCCTGGACATTTTCTACAGCCAGTTGGTTCAGAGAGTGCAAGCAACAAGCAACTGGGACAGTTTTGGAATTCAGTGCTTTGATAAGGTCATTTGGTCATTTTTCCTAATGATCGAGTAACTTTGAGTTCTATTACAACCAACCACTCTCGGCAGTCAAGGAAGACTTAAATAATGTAGTGGAAAAATGACTAATGCATGAAGGAAGCAGCTGCTGGCCCAATTAGAACAAGCCAACCTTCTTTTATATTTTATTTTGTTGTTTCTTTGATGTAATCTGATGTGATTAAGCTTTGTATTAGTTTTAAGCAGGTCACCTATGTATCTTAAGCTAGCTTTGCAGTAGTTTAGAGGTTTCTTCCAGCTTAGGAAACCTCAATTACTCGTAGAAAGCCAGCTACTTGCTTAAAGTAGCATATATAAGCCATCTCATATGTAATGTTATTCATTATGAGTGATTGATATGAGAAATCAGTCGAGCTTGGCTCCTGTGTGTTTGTGAGTATCTCAAAACTCTCAACAATTTCTACTTGTCTGTAACTAAGCTTTGGCAAGCTTAGAAGGTGCTAAGTAGAGCTTAGTTTGTGTCCTGGTGGTGTGGTCTGTATCCAGTGCATGAGCTGAGTACTGTCCTTGTGTTTCCTGCTAAGGTGTGGTCTGTATCAGTTGGATACATAGGTTTCCTATCTTTCCTTATTTGTTTTTTGTTCCTTGATGCTTTTCCATCCTTAGGAAAAGCCACTACAACATAAAGGGCCTAAGGCAACGCCTCGAATTACAACAGTATAAGAATTGTTGCCTTATATACCCTAAGGCAACAGTGCTTTATTTGTTGCATAGTTTTCGTAGTAATAGTTAAGGGACCGTTGCCTTAACTGACATAGGCAACATGTCTAGAGGCGTTGCTTATTATAATGCTATGGCAACAGCCATAGGAATGTTGCTTACGAAAAGGTAATGGATTCATCAGCGTTGCGACTAAGATTCCGTAGTAACAGTTATGTGATCGTTGTCATAAATCACAAAGGCAACATTTCTAGTGAGGTTGCTTATTTTTAAAGCTATGGCAATTGTTATAAGAATGTTGCTTTAAATATATCAGGATAATTGAAAATAGAAAAAATCCATATGTTGGATATATTTTAAGTTGTGCTTATTTTAGTGTTTTGGTATCATAACAATATAATAAATTCCGTGCTCACAATCCAACATATAGTACCAGCCGACCCCCTCCTCCAACATAAAAAATAATACAAAGCTGCCCTTGCAGTCCTACTTATAATAATAAACATTACCGAATGAGATGAAACACGTACCTTACTATTTTCATTTCTATTTTAACGTAATCAGTCCGACCTGGAAAAACCGGGTCCGGATATCTGTTTCTCATCTGAATTGACTGACTTGAATTTACCCGAACCCAAAATTTGCCTACGCTACCTAAAAATGGTTATCGCCATGAGTACTTGGCAATATGGAGGAGAAGGCCTTCTAGGGTTTGTTGACCACCATATGTGATTGTCGACCCATCTAGCTGACCACCCGTAGGCACTAACTATACCAATTCAGACATGACTTAACATTCATCCACTCAATAGCTAAATCGAACTACACAAGCCAAATGAAATTACCGTATTTATGTTAGTCCCAAATTTATTTGACTCGAAATGACCTTGAACCTAACATAGACTGAATCCATGCTCAATCTAAATGACCTATATGCTATGTCTACTTTAGAGATTAACCAAATCGTCCAAAGTCCCAACACGAACACAAACACAAACACATGCTACCAGGATTGTGCTATACACCGATTTAATATTTGATCTAGAAATCAAAAATTGTCAGTGTGTTTTAGAAATTATTGTTATTAATAGTTTTTATACTACTCCGTTGTTCTTTTGCTACTGCTACTCTTGCTGCACATGCTCCTTTCTCTTGCATCGCTGCTACTACTACTATCGCTATCGCATCGCTCACGCATCGCTATTGCTACTACCATCGCTGCTCGCTGCTACTACTACTACTATCATTTGCTGGCCACAGTACTGTTGCTACTACTACTACTACTATTACTACTACTACTACTGCTGCTACTTCTACAAATTCTTGGAGTTAAAGGGGTAGATGCTATTCTTTTTATTGCTGGCATCCTGCTTAATGTGGATAAATATGGTGAAATTCTTGGAGATACATTATACAAATTTTTTTCTCTGGTTTCAAGATGCATTATATAGTTTTTCTTTCAATTTTTTCACTAGTATAATTGTGTTGGGAATTTTCCCTCTAATTTGCCACTAAAAATTGTTCAAATTTATTTATTTTTGTTTAATATCTTATATTTGCTTACTAGTTTTCCACTGATTTCCTACCAATAAAAAATTAAACACTTTCACTTCTTCCCTAAGAAAAAAACCTCACTCTAACCAAAACTAATTTCATTTATCTCTAATTCTATTTTTTCCAAATTTAAACTGAAATTTATTCCCACCAACAATAATTTAACTTCCCTCCACCCCTATTTTTCCAAAATTTAAACTAGATATCACTCCCACCAATAAAAATTTCATTCCCTCCAACCTTAATTTCCCAAAATTTAAACTAAAGTTCAAAAACAAAATGAAAACCCTTGTTCCCTCGGTTCTGTTAGAACCCTAATTCCCAAACACCCATCTCCCTCATTGCCCCCTCCATCCCTCCCTAGCTTCCTCCCCGCCTCCTCCTTCCCCTCCATCATTGAGAGGAAAAAGGTCGGTTTTGAGTGATAGAGAGGAGATCGGGGTTTCGTGGATCTTGTCAACGTTTTCTTCTATTTTGGTTAGAGTTTTTTGGTTGAAGGTTGGGAATAGAAGTGGAGATTCGCTGAGGATAGAATTTCTAATTTTCCAGATTTACTGCCTCTTCTTCACTGATTCGGTGTTCATCGCTGCTTCTTCTTCGGTCCTCTTCTTGGTGGTTCTTTGCAGTTTCTTCTTCAGTATGTTCATCATTCATTTTTCGCTGCTCATCGTCGCCGTCTTCTCTTCGCCGCTCTTCTTTGGCCCACTTATGGTTGTTCTTGGTTTTGTTCTTGTTTGCTGCTTGCTACTGGTTAGTGTTTGTTGCTCAATTGAAATCCCTAATTGCACGTCAAGTACATTCTTGTCTCTTTTACACCCATTGCTCCATTGTTGTTTGTTTTTGAAAAATCTTATATGTTCTATATCCATTTACTTGTCCTTGTTTGATTTCAATTCCTGTTGAGACTTATATGATGATTCTCGGATTTTTTTATTTCAATTTGTGTTGAGACTTGCAGAAATCTTCGATTTCTTTGCAAGTTATGAATGATTTTGATTGTGCGGTCCTTTGTCTAGGGTTTAGTAGCAAACTACTGTTGGTTGTTTGGAAAATACCGAAGGACGCTAGCCCCTGGTATTTTGGATATGTCTTAATATAACCCTATTTTTAATTTTATTCATTGTGATTTTATTGTTTTGGGGGATATAATTTTAGAGATGAGGACACTCCTTTGTTGTACAATGCACAGTAAAAGCGGTGCATTGAATTTATGGAAGAATAAAGAAACGAAAAGGACAAATGGAAAGAGAGACAAGTCATTAACAAGCTATAAGTAAGTGATCTATCTTATCCCATCCTGTTTTAATTGATATTTTAAATGTTTGTACAACAAATTATTCTTAATTTATCTAATTAATAGTTTAGGAGGGAACTTTACCTTCAGCAACATAAAAAAAAATATAAGGACAAGTAATTAACAAGCTATAAAGTAGTTTTATTCTCTTTATCTTACAACTATCTATTATTAAATTATACATATTTTTTAAAATACTTTATATTAACTTCTAAAATTATTGCTCTCGAAGAAAATTTTATATTTGTCTCTAAAAGATGAAAGATTGGATTGGAGAGAATGTGATTTACCACACTACTAATAAAATACCAAAGACTTGTTGAAATCCAACTTGAAGTAATTAGAGTAAAACCTTCCTTCTACCTACTATAACTGTGACAACAACCATGATTTTTCTGCAATGATTTTGCAGGAGCTTAGATGATGTTTGCATGAACCTTGAGGTTATTAAGTAATGCAAAATAGCTCTCTTCTTGGTAAGTTTCTGGTTTTGCTCTAACTTCTGTTAAACTTTACATTGAATGATGGTTTTTTGAATTGCTTAGATGACTTCCTAACCTTTTGAATAAGCAAGAATGTCAACTTCAAATCATAAGTGTGGTCCATGTTTATACTTAATTTGATATTTGCAAGTGTAAGAGACAAGTCTCCCAGACAATCTCATAAGTAACACTCATAGTTCTCCAAAAACTTCTCGAAGAACTCACAATAATGTTAAATTTCGGATAAGATTGTATTTTATTTCGGACATGGATATATTTTTGGTTAATATAGGAATGCTTTTCTAAATTTGCGTCCTGAGAATTTTGGGTCATGTATTCAATCTGCTATTTCATTGTTTCATTATGAATTGAGGATTTCTCACCCTCTGGTCATATTTTCCATAAACTAAGCTCAATATTTATGGCAAAGTGTGTTGTAAGTTGCTGCTATTTATATATTGATATCCAAGCTGAAACAAGAGCCCTTGCCTTAGCTGCTCATTTTCTTCCTGGAAACTAGAGAATATGGCACCAACCACTATGAGGCAAAGTGTGTTATAAGTTGCTGCTATTTATTTATTGATATCAAAGCTGAAACAAGAGCCCTTGCCTTAGCTGCTCATTTTCTTCCTAGAAACAAATTGATATTAAATATTTTGTTTTCTTTTTCCCAGGAAGAAGATGAAGGTGATGGTGAAGATGAAGGTGAATATGGAGAGCTAATATGATGAATTGTCTAGGTCGTTATTTATCTATATTGGATCGTGTCATAATATTAGGATAATCTACAAAGATGAAAACTTTTATTATTAGATATACTATTTTGGACTTGATACTTCTTATTACTATCTTTTGTGTCTTATATGGATGACCTATTTCATATTTTGACTCTTGTAATGAGATCCAGCAATGATATTAATAACATTTGGACGTTTGTTGTCATATGTATATTATTTCGTATTACATATCATTACAGGTAATCAATTATAAATATTGAATAGGTACTGGAAATAAGCATATGCAACAATAGTAGATTGTTGCTATGAAATACAACATCTAATGTACCGTTGCTTTTGGTGGGATAAAGCAACAGTCCATTTCCTTTTAATACTGTTGCCTATGTTGGTTTATACTGCAACGATACTTCACTGTTGCCTTTGTCGCTTTAATATACAACACTATTGGACCGTTGCCTTTGTTGTCTTCAATACAACATCCTTGGATTGTTGCCTTTGCTACTAATGCAATGACACTGGATTGTTGCCTTTGCTATGAATGCAACACCACTGGCCTGTTGCCTTTGCTATTGCTGCAACAGCACTAGACTGTTGCCTTTTCTGTTAACGTAACAACACTGAACTGTTGCCTTAGATGGACCGTTGCCTTAGGCATTGATTGAGCCCTCTTGCAGGAACCGTTGCCTTAGGCTAAAATACCGTTGCCTTTGGAAAAGGCAACGGAAGTATCTGCAACGGCCCATGCCTGTTGGCTTAGGCCAAAATACCGTTGCCTTTGGCCTAAGGCAACAGTTTTCGACTGTTGGCATAGGCCCTTTATGTTGTAGTGAGCTTAGGTTGAACAATCAAGGTCAGGGAGGGCCTTTGGTGTTGTCGAGGCCAGTGCACTTTGATTGGTTTTGCTCTGCACATACATCACCCGCAGTATGTAGACACGCATAAAGGATGGCTTCGGGTCTTCACTTTTTTCCTCCATGTTAAACTAACGAGAGATATCGAGAGTAATTTTGGTCTAGTGGCAACAATTGGTCGCGGATGTCCATTTGCCTAGTCCTATACGGTAACATAACCAAAGTAAGAGGGAGTTGAAGAGACTGTGAGGAAAACCTTGGTGCCCATTTACTTAGCTAATTTGCATGAAGTGTTAGTTCAGACAGACTAATGCTCAGTTGGGAGAACGGTTTCCATAGTCGCCCAATTCAAACCAAATAAAAAACCTTGAGTCCTTATTTGGTCAAATAAATGTGGGAAATCTCTGTCATCTCTTAATAACTATTATGTTTCAAGTTTAACAAGTGGAGTTTGATTACTCGAATTTGTATGTGAAGCTGTTAATTATCGTAACGTGGTTTGCGTGAACTGGTATTTGTCGTTCTCTCTCAGGGAGCGAGGGGCCTAGAACGAAAGTCACTAGGTCTAGGTAAGTTTAAGGTCACAAGATAGCAAAGGTTTTTGGGTGATAAGCAGCGAAAACAGATCACAAAAGCAGACTAAGGTTCGGTCAAGATAGGAAAATGGGTTTCGAGAGATTTTGAGGTGCAAACGACAATGAGAATTTGGGTTTTGCAACTAATGAGCAACAAAGAGGGGGAATCAAGTGGTAATTCCGTTAGAAAATACCCACCGAACTTCCTCTTTCGAGGATAATCCGGATTAACTTCCTCAAAGTCGACTACGAACTCGGAGGGTTAATGAAACAGAATTCCCTAGTTAACCTCCTTCCACTTTCGTGGGCGAGCATTAACTATCCCATATCCTATTTTCTAACACTAGTGTTGGATGTATTCGAGAGCTTTCGATCCCAAATACATCACACTAGATAGAAGAATAGGAGTGGGAAATTGATTCCCCTACTAATTACCCACTAAAATTGCTAACCCAAACCTAATTAACCATTCACACCCTTAATTCCCCCCTAACCCATGGGATTTCTAGCCTCTAATCATACTAATTAACATGCTAACAACATTAACAACTCCAACAATCATGATCAAAACAGTAAAAACAACTATCAAATGCAATAATCCAAATATCACAAACATAAACCAATCTAATCACAAAATAGAGATTGAAAAACTATTAAAGCTAATTAAATGAGAGTAGAGATTAAGAAATGCTCAGCAAAATGGCGATGATCCAATGGATGATCAAGAGAAATCAAGAATTCCAAGCTCCAATGTAGATAAAATTCTTCAATCTTCAATAGAACTTCAATCAAATCCAATACAATTGCACTAATCTTCCACCAATCACTCACTAATCACTATAGAATCTCTCCAATCCTTACTCTAATGGTGCTTTTCTCTCTAATGAACCAACTCCTCAACTAACCGTTCATTGGGGTATTTATACATAGCAAAAGAAGTTAGACAAAACGCATCACTTCATTCAACTAAAACACGTGATTCCCAGGAGATCGCGGGCGCGACCCAATTCGCCCAACTCCAAGCCTCTTCTTCTAAGGGATTGCCTAGCCAACCTAAGTAGAACCCAATGGGGCAATTGAATGCCATCACACTGCGCAGTGGCACCGAGCTAGCAGGTCCGAGTGATCTGATGAAGCAAGTAACGCGGAATGAGGTGATTCTTGAGGAGGCAACATGAGAGGAAGTTGATGAGATGATTGAGGAGAGAACCTCAGGTCGAGGGGCAATAGAGAATTTGGCTAAAGGAAAGGAGCAGAAGAAGAAGGGGCAGCTTGAGGAAGAGTCTAGTGATCCTATTACACAATAAGCTTGCACCTACAGGTCGCCCGTTCCATTCCCTCAAATGTTAGCGAAGAACAAGGAGAATGCTAACTTCGCTCGGTTCTTGGAAGTACTCCGTAAGTTGCATATCAACATTCCATTCATCGATGCCATCAACGATATGCGAACTTATAAGAAGTTTTTGAAGGACCTCTTGACCAATAAGAGGAAGGTGAGCGATCATGCCACACTCCCTATGACTACAGAGTGTAGCGCCATTATCGACAACAATCCGCTTCGAAAACGGGCTGATGTGGGGAACTTCTTGATTCTATGCTCCATTGGTGATTTGGATATTAGTCGCGCTTTGTACGACCTTGGAGCAAGTGTGAGTGTAATGCTCTATTCAGTGTGCAAGCAGCTCAATCTAGATGACCTCACCCCTACCTCCATCACCCTGCAACTAGCCGACCGGTCTATTTGTCACCTTCTAGAGATCATAGAAGATGTCTCGGTGCAAGTTGGGAAGTTCTTCACACCGTAAGACTTCGTGGTACTTGACACGGAGGAAGATGCACGCATCCCTACATCTTGGGCAGACTATTCTTGGGCCTCTTGGCCATGGCAGGGGCAATCATCAATGTACGCAATGGGATGTTGACGCTCAACATCAGTGATGAGAAGCTGGAGTTCAGTTTGGGGAAGCCTATGGCTGCATTAAACATGGAACATCCTTGCTACCGGGTCTATGTGATAGAAGGAGTACAGAACGAGCATGACCACAAGGAGCTCGAGGATCATCGACCACACAAGGAGCCCAGAGAGGTATGTACGCTTGAGTATTTTATCTTTAAAGATTCATATGATGAGGTTGCTTGTGTTGAGAATTTTGAATGTTTTCCTAAGGTCGAGTCCTTTGCCTTTGAGGAAAATATCGATGTTGACAAGTCTGACCCTCTTCCTCCGGAGGAGATAGTGAGGCGATTTGTGAGAGTTTTACCTTTGATGAGTTTGAATCTGACCATGACAATGACTATGAATCATTTGGATTCCCATTGACTGTCGCCCTACCTCCTAAGTCCCTTAATGTAGACCCCATAGCCCCTACGGGGAATGACACAGACTCTGTCCCCTCGAATGCTTTGAATTCGAGATGGATGACGATTATAAGTGTTGGGGAGGGGAGGATTTCCTACTTAATTGTGAGTGCTTACTTGATTGTGAATGCTTTGATTCGTCGAACCCTTCGTCCCTAGGTGACCTCAAAAAGCATGACTCCGTCGGTGATCTAGATTGCCCCTACCTAGAGGATGTGTTTCGAGAGCTCCTGACCATTTGTGCCCTTCATGACTCTACTGATTTTGTGAAGTCATTTGATTTTCTATTGAAGTTACTAACGTTTGTTGATGAATGCATGAGAGTTCAATCATACGTTCGCAGCATGAGATGCACTCAGGGTTCAATGACAAGCCGGGAAGGGTGTTGCACGACTTTAAGGTCAACTCTTCGAAGGTCAAAAATTACGAGGCTAGCAAAGAAGGCAAGGTCGATGACGATGTCCACGTCAGCGACATCGAATTTGAATAGTAGAGGTGAATATGGTCATGCAATTCACAGTCTTGAATACATTGGTTGAAAGGGTGTGTCATGAAACCTCAAATTCAACACCCCCTCTTTTTCATCTACTTTAGAAATGGCATTAAAATCCCCAACAACACCTCAAGGATCTGTCATATTCATGGCAATATCTCGGAGGTCGCCCCATAAATAGTCTCTCTCATACAGATTATTACTAACATACACATATGCAAGATAAAATGATGAAGAGTTGTGCACCATGTGTCCCTTAGTATGAATGTGTTGATTAGAGATTCCCAGTGGTTCCACACAATGGAAGTTTGGGGTTCCAAGCAAGCATCACACGTCGTCTACTGCACTGAGCAATGTTGGTTACCATGTTCCATCTTGGAAACAAACGATTTTTTACTACATTAATATTTTGGGGGAGAATTTTGGGTTCATAAAGTTCAACAAGCCCTGCCCCCTGCTAATGCAAGATGACTCTCATATCTTCTTGCTTCTCAGGATTTTTAAGCCCTCGAACATTCTAACTTATGATGTTCATTATTAAGACTTGTTTAGGTTTGGCTTGAACCATTATCCACCTCAATTCGTCCTTACTCGTCTTCCTGATCTTCCTTGTCCAATACTTCAAACCGGTTTGTGGTAATAATCTCCTTCCTTTCTCCTATTTTCCTACAGGCGTGTTTAGTTTTAGGTTCGATAAAGCCATGCTCATCAACCCTAGGTTTTGATGCCGTTGGCTTTGTGATCTTCATTTGGTCCTCTTCCCTTTTCCTCCGGCATGCACTATCAACATGTCCAACGTTTTTGCAATATGTACACATTAATTTCTTCCTACAGTCCCCTTCTTCATGGCCATACATATGACAATAAGAAAACCTAATTAGTTCCAGTCATAGTGGATATTTAGCCGAATCAGGTTATCATGGTGATCCAAGAAATCAATAGAGTCTGGGAAAGGCCCTTTGAGAGGCATCTCAACCATAACTTTTGCAAACCCGAACTTAGTTCGTTTCCTCGTTTTTCGGTCTGTTTTAGTAGGGACTCCGATCATACTTGTGATCTCACTCAACCCTTTGGTACTCCAAAACTTAAAAGGCAAATCATGCATGGTGACCATGGACCCATATTGGTAGAGTTGAGATTGATTATGTGTCCATGTCAAGGTTTTCATTCCATTCTTTAACAATAAAGGGTTTATTGTCAAAAAAATGGAAACCTTGATGTATGGCGCGATCTCGATCCTCCTGCTTCTTAAAATACACCATAAAAATATCTTTCTTGACATCAGCCACATGATCTGATGAAACAAACCATGACGTCTAAGGGAGGATTTGGACCAAGTATACAACATATGACTGAGTTGTTCGAATATTCGATAACCTCAACAACATCAGCCATGACCAACTTTGTGCACGGTACTCCATTGTTTCCTGTCTCACACTTTCCACAAGAGCATTGCGCATTTCTTGTATTCCCCCTTTATCCTTACTTCAAGCATCCGTTTTCCGGCCACCAAGGCCTGTTTTCCCCTGCGTGAGTTGTCGATTTCTAGCCGGTGTAGCCCCTTGTGTGGTTACCTTGGCGACAACAGTGACGCTAGGGCAAAGTCTTTATAACAATATCATACCATATATATATATGTGTGTGTGTGTGTGTGTGTGTTTATTCCGTTATTTTGCATGTTTTACCCCTTTATTCTATGACTTTTTGTTTGTTCTTAATAATTAATTTAGGTTTTATTATCATGATTTTATGAATTTCACATGTTTATCTTGTTTTATTTTATTTTACCATTTTAGTTTATTGCTATTAGAAATTGAATCAAAACTATAAAAATTAAAAATAGTTTCTAAAACAAACCTACCCACTACCCAAAACCCATCAGCCCACCGTTTGTTTTTCTCCCAGCCACCGCCTAAGCCTACCGCCTAACCCCCATTTCTCCTCTCTCTCGGCCCAAATTAATCTTTCCTCTCTTTTTCCCCTTTTCTCTTCCCTTCAGCCCGCTACCTCCTAAACCCACCGACCCCTTTTCCTAATCCACGCCAAAATTAACCCAAATCCCACCTAAGCCCTAACCCATCTTCACTAACCCATTTCCCTTTCTTTCTTTTCCATTCACCGAAGACAAATCCCACCCCCCAACCTAATTATTTTCATCCCTAACATTTCAATTCCCCCCTTTTCCCTTTTCCATTTCATTTCCATTCCCCTCGTCCTTTTCCCTCTTTGTTTTTTTCTTCCGTTCTGTGCAAATCCACCGAAAACCATCACCCTCCATTTCTCCCTCTTTTTGTTCCTCTCTCTCTCATTCCCTCACTAAATTCTTCTCTCTCTTCTTTGCAGGCCGAAAGTACAACCGCAACAGTGGCAGACAATTCAGAGGCATACACCACCATCTCTGCAACCAAGCACCAAAGGATCCATCAATTGCGACCGTTGATCTGGAGGAAAATGAAGGGCCAAGATTGAAGATTTGGGATTTTATTTCGAGTATAAATTCAAATAATCAGCAAAGAAGTACAATTACGCAGAGGGCACCACCCACCATCAGTGCATACCACCACCATCTCCATTCGAGCAAGCAGAGGGTATCTTCACCATTGATCTCGAGGGCAATCGACGGTCGTGATTTGAGATGGAAGGTTGAGATTCGGCTATATATTGAAGAGGAAGGTCAGATTTGAAGATTATGGTTGGTTTTGGGGCAAGTGACAACCCCTAGCCTTACTTCCATCTCTTGGGTTAGTTTAGAGTAAATATTAGATTAGGGTTTTAGTTCAGTTTTAATTCATGTGATTAGATCTAGTTGTTTTCATGTTCTAAGATTTCATGTTAGCATCTACTGTTTTGATTGCAAATTTCTGGAATTTATTTGTATAGTTTTGTAGATTAATCCTTGTTTTCGGTTTGTTCTATTTTGTGCTTTTCATTTTCCCTTGTTCCGTTTCCCCTGTCTTTCTTTTCGTCTCTGTCTTCTCATTCTCTGTTTCTTTCCTTTCTTTTGTTTCCATTTGTTTTGGTCAGTAGATAGATGCTAGGTTTTAGTCTTTTTCAATCCTTTTATCTAGTGTTATGTTTAGGTTGCAAGATTAGGTTAGTTTTAGATAATTAATAGAGTCAAAGTTTGGGCTAATTGAGTGTGATTATTAGGTTGGGCCTCTACGTTAGTTTAAGTTAGTGTTTTGGGCCATTTTAGTTTTTAGAATTAATTGGGTCTAGTTGATATTGGTCTTTAGGTTAGTCTCATTAGGTTATTAGACTAGTTTAGTTTAATTCCAAGTAAATTGAGTTTTAGTTTTTAATAAAGATGATTAGTGAGTAGTTGTTTTAGGTTAGGGGGTCTTATTAGGGGTTTAATTTGAGGTTTGATTGGAATGGAATGATTAGTTTAGTTTAGGATTTTTCATCATTACTCTCTATTTTTTGTGGAAGTTTAGTTAATTGAGATGTTGCTAGATTTCCTTAAAGCATTAGTGTGAGGTTTTAGTGGGATAATTAGATTTGTCATTCATGGAAATGAAGATTGATTTAATTAGGGTTTGCTACATTTATACTCTTTGGTTTTAGTCTTCATGAGAATGAGGGGTAAGATTTGGAAAGTTAATCTAATGTTATCCTTGGAAGAGGGTGCTTAGAGTGATTTAAGTTTTAGTGCCAATCCATTCCTAGCTTAGTTATAACCTTTTGATTTTCTTTCGATTAGATTTCCTTTATGTGGCTAAAATCAACCCCCCAACCTTTTTCTTCTTTTATTTATGATTTATATTGTGTCTTTTTATTAGTTTACAAAATCTCAAAAATCTTGAAATCTAGACCTAGAAGGTGAGAGTTCGAGCGACTTTTAGGTTCGGTATCCCAACTCCCTGTGGATACGATAATTAAACCCCGGCTATACTATAGCTAGATCAGTGTGTGTGTGTGTGTGTGTGTGTGTGTCCCTAATTGTTTGCCAATTTTCAGAACTAACTTGTATCTTTTTATTTGTCAAATTTACAATTTCAAAGATCAAAATACTCATTTCCCCTTTTTAATGCTACGTTTGAGGCCGTTAAAGTGCACTTTGTTGGGAAAATAACAATGGAGATGAAAAAAAAGAACACACGGAAGATAGGGGATCACTTGGGTGATTAGGAGTCGATGACTACACCGTCTCCCCTTGCCAATAACAAAGAGCATAATCCTTGGAATATGTTTAAATACCATTGATGAGAAATCATGACTGATTTCTCAGTCAAATAATATCCCAAACTATGCTAAAAAATAATTGACCACGAGGCATAAATCATGGAATTACAAAATCAATCCTGACTGAACTCAACACGATCCGTGTTGAGCTCAACACGACCCGTGTTGGATCAACACGGTCCTTGTTGATTTAGTGCACAAAAATTGTGCTCTCTGGACACCGACACGGGTTGTGTCAGACTAGACACGATCTGTGTTGAGTCCCTTTTTCTTATTAAGCTTATTTCTGACCTCCCGATCAAACCTATGCTTATAACTTATACTTTTATACCTCTTAACTCTTGAAATACTACAACAATCCCCCGCCATTTCAAGAGTACCACTTGAAATAGCCCGGGAGCCCTCACTTTGGTAAAAATACCCCCACCATATATGGCACATTATAGAAAGATTCAACAACCGAGAAATCAAGGAGTTATTATGCGTCATGAAAGTGCCTTTCGACTTCAACTTTCACTTAGTGTACATAAATTCAATTAGTATGAATGCATAAGTAGATAAGTCCTTGAACTTTTACATTCTTATTTAACTAATTGGATACATAACACACATACAAACCCAAAACCTTGCTTAAAAAATAAGACACTATTTCACAACCGGCCATGTGTCTCATACCCTCCGTGAGAACAATCAAGCCCAGCCCTAGGCTATCCGTAGCGGCCCACTTCACGTCCTCGCATAGACAGACTTTTATGCCCCGTAATAGAGCTCCCAATCTCAAAGATTCAAAGTCTGTTAATAAGTCATAGATTCAAACCTCTTGAACATTACGGTTCTTGAGCATCATCTTGTTCTTGGGATGATTTATCTTGAATGTTTTGATGCTCCCATTATCATTCAACGTTGTCGACCATTAAACTCAGGCTTAACCAAAGGTGTCAAGCGTGAGTTCGATCTTCGTTGATTGTAATCTTTCGAGTGGGCTCAACTCCCATCCCCATTAATGAATTTATCTTAATTCCGTGTTCAATCCTTTGGTGAAAGGATCGGCCAAGTTCTCACTTGTCTTAATATAGTTTACCGCCACAATTTCATCCTTGACGAGTTGATGGACATAAGCGTGTCGTAACCCAATGTGCCTTGACTTGCCATTGTAGACACGATTATAGATACTTGCAATTGTGGCATTGTTCTCACAATAAAGTATTGTTGGAGGCATAGGCTTTTTCCATAAAGGAATTTCCAACAACAAGTTTCGTAGCCATTCCGCCTCTTTACAAGCGGCGGCCAACGCTACGAACTCGGAAGCCATGGTAGAATCCGAAATACACGCTTATTTCTTAGAACCCCATGAAACAACGCATCCACCAAGTAGAAACACCCAATCGAAAGTTGAGGTGTAATCATCCTTGTCACTAATCCAGCTTGCATCGAAGTATCCCTCTAAACCCGAAGGATCTCCCTTGAAACGCAAACTATAGTTTTGGGTAAGTTTTAGGTATCCCAAAACCCTTCTTATGGCTCGCCAATGCTCTTTGCTTGGGTCGCTAGTTACTAAGCTTCCCTACCGCAAAGGCTATATCAGGCCTTGTACAAGTCATAGCATACATTAAGCTTCCTATGACTTTAGCGTACTCCAATTGGGCAATAGGCCTATTATCATATTTACTTAGTTTGATGCTTGGATCAAATGGGGTAGTAGCCACATAGGAGCTCTTATGAAACTTTCCTAACACCTTTTCCACATAGTGTGATTGTGTTAGTCTTATTTCATCATTATTTCTAATGATCTTGATACCAAGTATCGCATCCGCCTCTCCCAAGTACTTCATAGAGAACTTGGCGGATAGAAAACTTTTAGTTTTCTCAACTTGTTCCATGTTGGTCCCAAAAATCATGTCATCAACATGTAGGCATATGATCACCCCCTTTCCATTCTCAAACTTAGAATAGACACACTTATCCGACTCATTGATTTTAAAGCCAAATCCAAGCACTACTTCATCAAATTTGTGATGTCATTGCTTAGATGCTTGCTTTAGACCATATAAAGATTTTATGAGTTTACATACTTTCTTCTCATGACCCTTCTCAACAAACCCCTCGGGTTGTTCCATATACATTTCCTCTTCTAGTTCTCCATTTAAGAATGTCGTCTTGACATCCATTTGATGGATTATTAGCTTATGGATTGTGGCTAGAGCTATAAGAACTCTTATAGTTGCAATCCTAGCCACGGGTGCATAAGTATCAAAGTAATCGATATCATACCTTTGTGTAAAGCCCCTTACTACTACTATCCGGGCTTTAAACCTTTCTATGGTAACATCTACTTTTTTTTTGTGCTTAAAGATCCATTTTGATGTAATTGGTTTACATCCCGGTGGTAAGTCTACTAAAACCCAAACGTTATTTTCATTAATGGAGTCTATCTCATCTTGCACTGCTTCCTTCCAAAAGGAAGCATCTTGTGACTCCATGGCCTCTTTGAAAGTGTTAGGATCCTCATCTACATTGTAGATATAGGGAGTCTTATACTCAATAGAGTTCCTATTTCCCTCTACTAAATAGACAAAGAAATTTTATCCATAATTCTTGGATTTCCTTATCCTCTTACTCCTTATTTCCTAACATTTTGTTGAGTTTCTTGAATAACATCCTCTGGAATCAAAAATTGCATCTATTGACTCTATTACGGTGTTCATCTTTATGTAGTCATTTGGTTCGATAACCATGAACCTATATGCTTTGCTTTCAATAGCATAGCCTATAAAGATGCACTCAATTCCTCTTTCACCCAACTTTCTTTCTTTGGTTCCGGGACCCTTACGATAGCCCGACACCCCCATACTCTAAAGTGTTTTAGAGTAGGCTTTCTTTTGTTCCAAAGTTCATATGGGGTCTTAGGGTTCCTTTTGAGAGGAACTCTATTTAATACATAATAAGCCATTAACAAGGCTTCTCCCCAAAATCCTTCACTTGATCTAGAGTAAGATAACATGGCTTTAACCATTTCTTTTAGAGTCCTATTTTTCCTTTCAGCCACACCATTTTGTTGAGGTGTGTAAGGTGTTGTTGTCTCATGCACCACACAACAACCTTGAAAATAATTTGGATCATAATATTCTCCACCCCTATCGGATCTTAATCTTTTTTATTTAGGCCTCATAATGCAACTCACTTTTAGCTTTGTATATTTTAAACTTGTCTGAAGTTTCATATTTTGAATGCAAAAGAAATATTTGGCAATACTTAGGAAAATCATCAATGAAAGACACACAATATCTTTTACCTCCTTTAGAAGGAGTGCTATGAAAATCTCCTAAATCACTATGAATTAATCCAAGCAATTTAGAATCTCGCATAATACTTGGAAAGGAACTTTTAGTGATCCTAATCAACATGCATGTTCTACACTTCTCTATCTTTTCATCCAAAGTTGGAATTAAATCAAGATTAGACATGTACTTAAGCTTATTAAAATTAACATGTCCAAGTCTTAGATGTCATAGAGAAGAATTTAAACAAGAATCAAGCAAGTAAACGGAAACATTAATCTTATTGCCACTTGTAGCATTTAGCTTGAACATATCACCACATGCATAGCCTTTACCTACAATGGTCCTTCCCTTAGACAAAAGTTAAGTCCCCTTCATACACTTGTTTAAAACCATGCTTACTTAGAAGGAAACTTGAAACAAGATTCTTACATATTTAATTCCCGAGCCAAATACACATCGTTCAATAGAAGTGTTTTTCTAGAAGTAAACACAAGTTCAACTTGTCCTATCCCTTCAACCTTGACCGAGGAGTTATTGCCCATAAAGAGCTTCTTCCCCTCTTCGGCGGGTTGGATAGTCTTGAAGAGAGAACGCTCGATGCACACATGCCTTGCCGTACCCGAATCAACCCACCAAATATCATCACTAGAAACGACATTAATTTGGTCTTTTATCATGGCTACGAAGGGTCCATTGGACTCCTTCTCACCACCATGATTCTTAGTGTTCTTGTTCTTGAGCTCGTGCTTTTTCCTCCAATCCGGACATTCCCTCTTGGGGTGACCCGACTCACCGTATTCCCAACAAATCATTTTTGGTTTCTTGTTGCTCTTATTCTCATACTTATTCTTGTTCTTTGTTCCCTTCGAGTTCTCTTGAACCACATGAACCTAACCTTGGAGGGATTCTCCTCGGTGTCATCCTGCATTCTCAATTCCTCCTCAATTCGGAGGTGGTTAGCCAAGCCCTCAAGAGAAATAGGTTCCTTAGAATGCATTAAAGTCCTTTTGGTTTCTTTCCATGAAGGTGGGAGCTTGCCTATAATTGAAGATACAATATAGGCCCCATCTATGTGGATCTTATGTTGATTGAAATTGCTTAGTATATGTTGAATCTCATAAAATTGGTCAAGAACGTTTCTACATTCAACCATTTTAAAATTATTAAATTGGCTAACAAGAAAGTTCTTACTTGTAGAATCCTCTGACAGATACTTAGCTTCGAGCAACTCCCAAAGCTCCTTGGCAGACACAACGTTTTGGTAAACGTCAAAGAGAGGATCCATCATCTCATTGAGAATGTGGCCTACGCAAATGTAGTTGTCATTCTCCATCTTGAGCCGACGCCTCGTTCGCTCCACCATCTCGTCTTCACCCTCAACCGGAACGTCTTGAGTAAGCATATACACCACTTTGAGAGTGGTGAGCATGAAGTGCATCTTCTTTTTCCATCTCTGGAAATTGATCCCCTCAAACTTGTCCAACTTTTGGAAGTTGGTCATGTCTTTCAAGGAGTGAGACATAATGAATAAGTCTTAAGATTGTTGGAAAAAACAATGGAGATGAAAGAAAGAACACACGGAAGATGGGGGATCACTTGGATGATTAGGAGTCGAGGGCTACCCCGTCTCCCCTTAAGACTTATTCACTAGACCATGAAAAGACTCAAGGGTAAAACCTAACGTCTTGTAAGCAATGTTACAAGATTTCTCTAAAGCCTCTCAAGAATATTGCTGCAGTCAACACCTTAAGAGTGTGTTGAATGCTCTCTAGAATAGAAAAGATGAAGATTGAGGGTGTGGATGAATGTGCAATTCATCCACCTTTTATAGTGATCTTTGGAACCATCAAGATGGTCAAACTTGCCAATAACAAAGAGCATAATCCTTGGGATATGTTTGAATACCATTGATGAGAAATCATAACTGATTTCTCAGTCAAATAATATCCCAAACTATGCTAAAAAACAATTGACCACGAGGCATAAATCATGGGACTACAAAATCAATCCCGACTGAACCCAACACAACTCGTGTTGATCTCAACATGACCCGTGTTGGATTACCATGGTCCGTGTTGATCCAGACTATCCAATGCACAGAAATTGTGCTCTCTGGACACCAACACAGGTAGTGTCAGACTAGACACGATCCGTATTGAGCCCCCTTTTCTTATTAAGCTTATTTCCGACCTCCCGATCAAACCTATACTTATAACTTATACTTTTATGCCTCTTAACTTTGAAATACTCCAACACACTTAAGATAAGAAAATTCACGCAACAAATAAAGCACATGTTTGAGAGAATAAGCTTTTTCATTTCCTAAATAAAAGGGGCATACTTGTCAATATTCAATTTTTTAATTCAATTTTATATGTAACTTGGACTCCAAGAAGTAGTTAAGGTGACACTAATTATTTTAGGACAAAGGTAGTTTATATACAATGTGTACTGTCTATGAGTGTGTGTGGTTGGAGGGGGGGGGGGTGTCATGTTAATGACTGCAAAATGTTAATCTATGTACTTATTTTAGAAATGAAAAATATTATTCACCGCTCTAATTTCTTTGTGAATAAGAACTATAATTTTGATAATATATTTAGTCTGTTTCATATTATTCGTGATTTGTCTAATATTGCCAATCTAATAAAATAATTTTATATAATAAATAGTTATATATATTAAGATTTTAATTGTCCAAATTTTTGAAATATGATTAATACCGTTTTCAAACTGACAAATAATACGATAGCGAGGGAGTAAAAAGTCAGGGATGACGCAACAATTTGTGAAAGTGAATGACATTGTTGAAATTCTTTAACTTGTGGTTTATAAGGAATATAATTTATATAGTGTATATATCAACGACGAAGAGTAGGAAGACTTTTGGGCTTTAAGATGATGAACTGTGCAAGGATTTAAAGGCGGGGCAAGTAGATGAAGCAAGCATCGCTATTTATGGTAATACTGGAAAGTGATGTGGCAGCATGAAAAAGAATAGTGCATTCCTATAAACCTATGCAATGCATATAAAATCTAGTGCACTGGTTTTGTCTCAAAATATTTGTCATTTTAATTAATTTATTTGTCCCAATTTATTTGTCATATTTACAATTCTAACAACTTTCATTCAATTTTTAGCCTTAATTAATAAATATATCTATTACTTTTTATAATTCCAACAACTTCCATTCTCGATTGATATAGGGGTAATTTGGGTAAGTTATAAACTTTTCACTTTATTCCCAATATACATATACTTTCCAAATTTATTTAGGGTGACAAAGAAAATGGGATGGAGGTAGTATAAGTTTTTTTGGGTTTTCATACATTTGTTCAAAGGAGGGGAAGCCTCTTCTGATAAAATACTTTTCATTTTTTTGGGTTAATACTTAGGCTCTGTTTTTTGGATCGGATAGAATGAGATGTGGATGGATTAGATTGGATTGGATTGAATTTGATAAGTTATGATGTTTTTTGGGGAATTGTGTAAGGTTTGATTTGGCTTGGATTGGATTGGAAAGAGTTACTAATTCAAAGAACATGGGCCTTAAAGAGTGGTTACAGAGTAACTACCAGAATTTTACAAAGAGGAGGCATTGTTTGGAATATTAATTACTAGGTTAGCAGCACCCCCAAAATATTTTTTTTTTTTTTTTACAAAGAGCACCCCCAAAATATTGAAGTCATTAAATCACATCCTTCCCCACCCAACCGTAACTAACATAATTAATGCCGCCAAGCACAGTTTTACCAAGTCCTATAAAACCAGTCATCCCGAATTCAAACCTCACATAACACTTCCCACAGGGGTTGATAAATTTTCTCACAAAATAGGAAACTATGGGGAAACTACCCCACCACATTCCCTTCATTTTGGCATTGTCATTAGTTATGACAATGGAGGTGGTGAGTGGTAAGATCCCAGCGGTGATAGTATTTGGGGACTCTTCAGTGGATACAGGGAACAACAATGGGATCCAAACAGTGCTTAAGAGCAACTTTGAGCCGTATGGGCAGGACTTTGAGGGGGGAAAGGCCACTGGTAGGTTCTCAAATGGGAGGGTACCACCGGATTTCTTGTCTGAGTATTTTGGGCTTAAGAAGACGATACCGGCTTACTTGGATCCTAGCTATGGTATTGCTGATTTTGCCACTGGTGTTGTCTTTGCCTCTGCTGGTACTGGCTATGATAATGCTACTGCTTCTGTCTTGGTAAGTCTGTCTCTCTTGCTATCGTATTATAATTCCTCATTTATCACTGCTTTTTTCTAAACCTTGGATCCCTTCATGATATATTCTCGTGCTGTCCTCTTATTTTTAATCCATGCTCCTCACTTGCATTTCCATGTCCTTTTCATTTATGGTTATCACGGAATCATATGAACTTGAACGTACGTTAAGTTTAATGATAATTCTGCTCTGCGTAAAAACCTTCTTTCGTATTTTTTTTTCTTTTTTTTTTCAATAATTTGCAAGTCAAGAAAGACTAAAAAGGCATCAAAGATGTTGCAAAATCTGCAATAACAGGAAACCGACAAGAATCCAGTAAAATAAGAAACAACACAATTCGTTACAACGATAAACAAAAGATAAAAACAAACAGACTACAATTAACTAACAAGGTTCTTCTTATGTTCCAGCAAATCTTCTCTGAAAGTCTTATTCATAGTCTCATGATTATCACGACACATTTTCAATAAACGAACAACCTTCGCCACTGTTTTAGCCTCCTCATTCAGTCTTTCCAAGGATAGATTCACATCGTTCAAAGATCTTACAGTAGAACTATCAACCACATCTTCACTGAGAGAATTGCAGCTTCGAGAAAACTTCTTAACACCTTTAACACGACTAAGACTACTAGAGCGGATCCTACACGAAACTTTATTTACCAATCTCCACTTTGGGTTCCATAATAAATTTACTTACCAACTTCCACTTTGGGTTCCACGATAGAGTTTACAATAAGTTTACCTTTCTTTCGTATTCTCTCAGTATTACTATTATTTTTGTCTCTTGTTATTTGTTGTATTATGATTTGAATGCATTTCTTTTAATTTTTTTTCATTGGCAAAAAGAAGGAAAAAGTAAGCGATCGAAAAATGTGCAAGCATCCTCAAAAAAGAATGTGCAAGTATACTTTAGGCCCGGTTCTTTTTTAAGGTTTGTGGGTTTGCAGTTTCACATCATATTGTAACTTTTTAATTTTCAATACAACTCACTACAACCTACCATTTTCCCTTTTTGGTGTATTTGATTATTAAAGTTTTCTAAAAAAGTTGACTAACTTTTCCATGTTTGGGAGTAAAATAGGGACAAGAAAGTTTTTAATTGGAACCCACAATTTTCCTAAGCTTCAGGTGAAATCATTTTCAAGGGGTGTATGAGAAACTTTTTTACCATGAGAAAGGAAAAGTTTTTTTTAACGTTATTTCTAAAAATGTCCTTAAAAACTATTTTATAAATTAGCATACGTAAGGTAATTTGAACATTTCACATGAGTTTTCCCACAAACTTTCCCATTTTTCAAATAAAAACCAAACACTGTGAATTATTTTTTCTTAGAAGAAATTTTTTTAGGAAAAACTTTCTGGGAAAAAGTTTCCCACAGAAAATGTTTCTCGGGAAAGAACCAAATGCACCATTTATTACAAGTGAAAATTTTTCAAATAAATAATCTATACCAACTCAATTTCCATTATTTTTACCACAACTTCTCACATTCTACCACACTTTTTAAATTTCCACCACACCACAACCGCATTGTAAAAAAGAGCAGGGCCAATAATAATGTTTTGATAATTGGATTATTGGATGATAATACACTGAACTTTTGGGGTATTGGACAACAATACACTTAACTTTTTTCTTGGACTCTAATACACTGAACTTTGAGGATATTGGACAATAATGCACTAAGACCAATTCAACTGGTGGTTGACGTGGTAACTGTCTTACATTGATGTGTCATTTTTCTATTTTTTCCAAAGAAAATATATTAGTCATCCTGCTTATGTATACTTTCTTACACGACAAAAATGTTTTCTGAAAAAAAATAGAAAACCGGCACCTCACAGTAGGATAGCTACCGCGTCAACCACCAGCTGAATTGGTATTGGTGCATTATTGTCCAATACCCTCAAAGTTCAGTGTATTAGAGTCCAAGAAAAAAGTTCAATACATTATTGTCCAATACCCCTAAAGTTCAGTGTATTATCATCCAATAATCCTTGATAATTTGATTAGTTTCACTGAATGATCAAGTAATATGAGCCCAAGTAATCCTCCATTCCTTACCCAATTTATGTCATTCTAATTTCTAACGAATTTTTTATTTTACTTTCTTTATATAATTTTAATAGAACATTAGTTGCTCTTTTTTTAAATTTAACTCTTACTTTGATCATTTTGAGTACAATTATTATATAACTATAAATAAAAATAATTTTAATAATATATCAATCAACCACTAATTTCTTGAAAATCTTCCCACTACCCAAAAGAATATGGCCTCTTTGTTTCGCTTATTTTATCCACATTTATTCACTCATCCCACCTATTCATACATAAAATGGGTTGGGGAGTTTTGTTATCTAAATTTACCAAAATTTTTATCAAAATTTACCAAAACTTATCAAAGGTAGAAAACAAAATAAAATAATTTGGATATATTAGGATAAATTTGACAAAAGTTAACAAAAGTCACCAAAAGTTATCAAAATTTAATTTTTACCCAATTATTTTTTATTCATAAATTTGACATACCCTAGATATTATATTTATTATTTAATAATTATCATTTTTATGGTTTGAAGGAATATTAAGAAAATAGTAGTTAATTTTTCTTTTTTTTCTTTGAAAAATAGTAGTTAATGTTGATATTGACCAAAAAAGAACCTTCTGTTTTTAAGAAGTATTTTTGTTAGAAATAAAGTTACGATAAATATAGTAAAATAAGAAGAAACTGCAAAGGGAGAGAACGTGGTGCAGTCTTGTAAGATTGGTCAACAATTTATACAAGAGGGATTGAGGGGCTCTTTGAATCTTGTTACTTTATATGGTCGGTAAAATTTTCCCGCATTAACTTTTGTGCGTTGCGTTTATGTTTAGGTTGCGTTAAGTTGCGATAGAAATAGTTAAAAAGTAATGATAATTTGCATTATGTTGCGATAGGGTTGCGATAAGTTGCGTTTGGTGCGTTAATGCATAAAAAAACGGGGCGCTTTTACTAACCTTACCTACCATGTTCTTACCTCATTATTGTTTGCTTACGATAACTATCTACATTTTAACAACTTAACCATAATAAACTGCAGTTGATTTGTTTTCTACCTCACTATTGATATTCGTCTTGTTATGTTACTGTTTTTTTCATTGTCTAATTGTTAATTCATAAATTCTAGTATGACTCTCACGTAAACTTACTCTCACATAGTGACATTTATAATATTTTATTATGATTAATAAGTGATATTAGTATGATACTTTAATACAAATATATGATTAATAATTTACTAAGGGGCAACTTTTATTAAAGTCAACCCAGATGAATTATTCAACTCTTTATTCATAAATAGACCTCACAAAATTATACGATTTTGGATGATAATATACCAAACTTTCGGGTTGTTAGATTGTAATACACCAACCTTTACTATTGGACAATAATATCTCTGACCTTTATACCTAGGTGACATTATTATACCAACAGTAATTAAGGAGGTGGTGAACCATTCTCCATGCACGCTAACATGGCTGGCAAAGGGAAAAAAACTGTCCCAAACCAATAATCTCATTAATCTCTTAGTTTTTCTCACTAACCCACATTACAAGACATTGGTTGGTTATGTTTCACGTCAGTACGAAGACCGGTTCATCACCCCGTTAGTCACTGTGTTAGGGTCGATTTTTTTTTTTAACATGGGTTAGTGAGGAAAACCGGAGGGGTTAACGGGGTTATTGGGCAAGGGCCGGTTATTTTCCCTCCGCCTATCACGTCAGAATCGAGATCAATTAACCAGTCATCACCCCCTAGTCACTGTTGGTATAATAATCTCATCTAAGTATAAAGGTTAGAGATATTGTTGTCCAATAATAAAGGTCAATATATTACAATCCAATAATCCTAAACGTCAGTATATTATCATCTAATTTTCCAATTTATAATGATACGATCTTGCATAAGAATTATTTTGTTGGAAAAACTTTGGATCATTTAGGATGACAACTTTTAAGCTCCTCAAGGGCTTTGAATTATCGAAAACAAGACAAAAAAAAATTCCAAATCAGTAATTACCCCAGCTCATTTAACACATGTTCCCCCTTTAAAATTAATTAATGTTGCCTATTTTCGGTTGACTACTTGAGTATGTGTGGGCGGACCCACTTCAATTTATTATGTAAATGATCCGTCATCACTCACCGATAATACTAGTATTAGTTACCGTCTTACGGAGGATACTTGCAATCTCAACTTCGCATTCGATTGCCGAAAATCTGTGGTGCGTCATTTAGGCCCTGTTCTTTTATGCGGTATTTTGCGGAATGGTGTGGTGAGGTGTGGTAGAATTGTGGTGAGGTGTGGTGGAATGTGGTAAGTTATTGGTATGCGAGGTAGGTAAGGAAAGAGAATGTAAAACGTAAAGGAGAAAAGTGAGGAGAGAGAAAAGTAATGATTTGCAGTTAAGAAATGTGGGTTGTAAAGAATCAGAGTCGCGACACCACGCCACAATCGAAAAGAAAGCCTAAGGGATGACAATGGGATGGATTGGGGTAGGTAAAGTCGTATCTTACTCTATTCATATTTAGTGGGTATAAAATACAAGTATCCTTATCCTTTTCCCATCAGGTAGTGTGGGTATAACGGGGTATAATGAAGATTAAATTATACAATCCGTTTTATAATCATTTGTACAAATTAACGGGTTCTTTTCGGATATAAATATAATCATGTTAGCGATAAAAAAAATTTATATGAAGATTCCTATTAGAAAGAGGAAAATCGGACAACTATCATGCCAAAATACATTTAATATGTTAATATACCCACCTTTACCCGGTCCAAAAAAAAAAGAGTACGAATATTAAAATTTTAGAGAAGATATCGTGGTTACAAAATTCAACAAATTACCTATAAACGCAAATATTAATATATATGCAGGGCCCAATAATAATATATCACCCTATCCTGACCGCTTTTTTCTAAAATATATCACCCATAACGAGTCAGGTAAAGGCGGGTACCCGCAAGTTCGGATTTTATTATCATCTCTAATTTAGTTTGATTAGGAAAAATGGGTTCCGCTACAAATGATCTTTAATTTTTCTTGTTATATGGTGCTATAAAGAATGGAATTTTCTTTTCTTGTAAAGTTTGTTTTACCACCGATCAACTAGCTCGTCCTACGTATCAACGGTTAGATATACCGATCTGTATTTATTTAGATTTGAAACACATGTAACTCTTGTTTTTAATGTCAAATTTACAAGCCTGAAATACACCAGTTTTGTATATGTGCAAATCAAATATATGCTCCACCTATATTTAACCGTCAGTCCAAATTGATAGGCCTAGTAGCATAGTTTCCATTTGATGCTATGATGTTTAGTTATTGTATTCAAGCACAAAAATTAATTCGTGTACGTGTAAACAAAAAGTATAATTATTAACTTGAATTCGAAACACTTTTCCCCTAGATTTAATGTCGAATTTGCCTGCACTTGAAATATGTTTAATTTGTAATTGCCCTAACCAAATATACATATGACTGCATTCAATCCCACCTGTTTAAATTGATAGAGTTATTAACTTAGTCTTTTATTTGATGTTATGATCCTTGCACAACAAGAAAAATTACTTTGGGTAACAAAAAAGTTTGTTGCCCTAGTCAATTTTTATAGGCTTTTAACATAGGGCTACAAAAAATGGTTACAGTTTGATAGCTTTATCCTCAAAGCACAAAATACAGGTTACAAATTAGTAAAAATGGTAGAATAAAGTGGTTGCGGTGGGCAAAAAATTTTTTTTTGTTGTCTTAGTAAGTTTTGACAACGATTTTCCTTTAAATTGTTGCCCAATTTATATCAATTGCAATAGAAAAAAGTTTTGTTGCCACAGATACTATATTTAACCACAAAATTATTTGGTTGTCGTATTTTAAATTAATGCAATAAATAATTTTTTATTGCCCAAACTATTTTAAATTTGTTACCCACACATATTTTTCTTGTTGTGTTGGTTATTGCACTCGAGGGCAAAAGAGCAAATTTGTGTATGAAATCCTTAGTTATTGTACTTGAGGACAAAATAGTAAATTTGTGTGAATAAAAATTAAAAATCATGCTGTTGATTAATTGTTATATAAAAGGAAAAAGAGTAAATTTGTATGTGAACAAAAAATATAAAGCAAATTACTGATTAATTATTATAATCAAGGGTAAAAGAGTAAATTCATAAATGAACATAAACTAACAAGGAAGCAGCAAAACACAACAAAAATTATCCTTTTTATATTAGTTAACGATAATGCGAGCATACAGTCCTACACTAACAGTCTGTTTGGTTATTAGAGGAGGAGGGGAGGGTATTAGAGGGGAGAGAAAGGGAGTGGATCTATTTATATCTTGTTTAGATTATAAGTGGATGGGAATGACGGGTAAGAACAGTTAATTGTTGTGTTTAGATTAGAAAATGGAGGGGGATGAGGGGAGAAAAATGATTGTAGGGGTGAGAATTGGGTGGGTATCGATAAATACTATTCATATCCACATTTTATCCATAGATTATAGGATCTTACCCACACCCTATCCATATCTCTTGATATTACTTCTGTGGGTATTACCCATGGGTATTCATGGGTGTTGTGTAATTTCACAATCATTCAAGTATTCAACTAACTATTTTGATTTTACATTCTAACGTTTTAGATAATAAATTTATATTTGGAGCTCAAAATTTATATATGAACTTTTTTTAATATATCCTATCATATTATAAAGTTTCAATTTAAATCGTTAAAATTGAATCTTAATTAAAAATTTCAGTTAGTTTTAATTAGCAGCAACAAATTATTATATATCTCGCAATTTATGTTATCATATTAAAATATTTGGAGCTCAAAAATTATATTTGAACTTTTTTAAATATGTCCTATCATATTATAAAGTTTCAATCCAAACCGTTGAAATTGAATTTTTCTCTTAAGTTTCAGACAAATTTTAACAATAGAAACATCGACATAAGTGACTGTCTATGTTATAAATGAAAATATTTGGAGTTCAAAGTTTATATTTGAGTTTTTTTTTATTCCATCATATCATATTAGAAAGTTTTGGTTAAAACTATTTAAATTAAATTTTGCTTTAAAGTTTTAGTTAGTTTTAACGGCTAAAAATATTTATATATGTCACGATATATGTTATCAAATAAAAATATTTGGAGCTCAAAATTTATATTTGAACTTTCTTTAATCTATCTTATCATAGTATGAAGTTTCTATCAAACCCGTTGAAATTAAATTTTGCTCTTGAGTTTCAGTGTCAGCTAGTTTAGCAGTAAAAAATGTCTACATATGTAGTCATATATATCGCAAATGATAATATTTAGTACTTAAAATTTATATTTGAGCTTCTTTTACTCCATCCTATTATATCAAAAAATTTTGACTCAAACCATTGAGATTGAATTTTATTTTAAAGTTTCAGTTAATTTTAGCGAAAAAAAATGTTTATATATATCGCGATAAATGTTATCAGATAAAAAAAATTAGGAGCTCAAAATTCATACTTGATATTTTTTTCAATCAATACTAACTTATTACGAAATTTTATGTCAAACCATTAAAGTTCAATTTTGCCTTAAATTTCAGTGTTTAAACGCAATGCAACTAGATATTAAATTCTCACATGGTTAAAACATCAATATGGATACACATGAATAATGGATACCCACACCCAATTTTGGGTAATCCATACCCACCCTATCCATTACCCATCCTTAATGGGTTTAGCCCACCCATTATGGGTTGGTAAGGGTGGGTATCCAATATGTGGGTATCAATTCCCACCCCCAAAATGTCATGCTCCGTTATTCTATGAAGTAGGTTGTGGTGTGGTAATGGTGTGGTACGGTGAAATTTGAAAAAGTGTGATGAAATGTAGTGAGTTATGGTGAGTGTTGTGGTGAGTGGGGTATGTAAGGAGAGAGAATATGAAAAGTAGTAGAGAAAAGTGAGGTAATATATATTGATAATGATTGTGGTATGATGTGGTGAAGTGTGGTAGAAACTAAAGAGATGCGATGTGGTGTGGTACCGCACCGCAACCTATTGCATAAAAGAACGGAGCCAGACAGTTATCAGGTTTATGTTAGGATCGAAGAGTACTCAAGCAAAACACAAACAATAGGAAATAATAGCGGAAAAGAAATAAGAAATTTGACACCAGGATTTTAACGTAGAAAAAACCCAAAGCGGGAAAAAAAACCATGGAATCGATGCACTAGTAATATGAGGATTACAATACAAGGTTGTGTTTCTCTCTATCTTACTTGATCTCAGGGATTTTCTTTCTGGGATACTCTCTGGGATTTCTCAAGGATACATAATAGGGAGAACCTGAACCCCTATATATACTAGGAAACAAGGGGGAACTAGGTTAACAATAACCTAAAAATATCGAGCAACTTGCCGCACAAGAAACACACAACTCGTGGGCCTTTATTCATTGGCCCAACAAATGACGCACAAATACTTAGACGCTATAGCGTCAAATTGCGCGCGGGGCGAACTCCGCAAAAGGCGCGGTGGGGGTTCCAACGCGACAACGCCCGGTGTCCCGAAAGGTGCATCGACCGAGGCGCCGCGGTGTAGGCGCTTAGACGCTGGTAGCGTCTAGATGCGATATGCGGCGCTGGTGGCGTCCAAACCACGCTGGTGGCGTCTTGCGGTGCTCAACTTCTTCCTCCTTCCTTCTTCCATTTGGTCTCCACACCCAACAATCTCCCACTTGGAGACCAAACCATAACCATCCTCAACTTTCACCACAAGTTCCCCTAGTGCATCGACTGGCCCCTTCATCAGTCCGAGAGGCTTCCTGAGACCGCTCCGGGCCTCAATTTCCCAACATCCACTGACTTACCCTTGATCATGTAGACCCACTTCTTCCCGGCCTCCTTCCTCGTAGACAATCTCACCGGCTTCCAGGTTCCCTCAAGTGACGCGATCTCATCAACCATCGCGTGCTCCCACTTGAACCGAGCCTCCGCCTGCACAGCCTTCCTGTAGGTCTTTGGCTTCCTAGCATCTCTGGTAGCCCTCCTGGATCTCCTCACAGTAGATGGTGCGCTGGAGCTTTCACCTAGCTCCTGTGGTTCAGGTTCTTCAGCAACCTGATCTGCAACCTGTGGAGCTGCCTGTGGTTCCCCCGTTTCGTCCCTTGGCACATCCAGCCTACCAAAAACCTTGACCGCCACAACTCCCACTGGCTTCTTGTCACATGAGTCACTCCATACCTCCTCAGTTTCCCTATCAGTTTTGGCGAAACTGACCCTCTTCTCATTCCTGCAAAGCCATAAACTAGAACAAGAAGCATAAGAAATCATGTTAGTGCTTTCCCCCGGTAGAGTACAACGTACCGGATCTCAGTCCCTTCGCCACTACCATAGCACTCTTCATGATCTTCCACATCCCTTTCCCGAACCCTGCAGTGTAGCCCATCTCATCGAGTTGATTCACTGAAATTAAATTCCTCCTAATTCCAGGAATATACCTCACATCCTCCAACTTCCAAAGACTACCATTAGCAGTCTTAATCGTCACGTCTCCTATACCTGTTATCTCACAACACTTGTCATTGGCAAGATACACCTTGCCAAAATTCCCACTCCTGAAATTATGAAATAACTCACTGTTTGAAGAAACATGAAAGGATGCGCCAATATCAACTATCCAAGACTCTTCAGGGCTAGACACACTCAAGACCAAGGCTTCACTAAGATCTTCCGCAGAGTTGACAGAGTCCCGGTCATCATTACCCTTCCCCTTCCCAGGTCTAGGGCAATCCCTCTTAAAGTGACCCTTATCCCCACAACCATAACACACAACATTGCTCATGTCCCTAGGCCTGCCTCCCCTGGAATTATTCGAATTCCTATTGTTCTTCCTATCCCTGACACTTAGCGCAATTCCCGAAGATTCCTCACCAGAATTCTTCCTGCGAAGACCCTCATTAAACAATACAGACTTGACATCATCAAATTTCATCTCGTCAGTATCCTTAGCACTACTAAAAGCAGTTACAAGGGTTCTCCAAGACTCAAGCATAGAAGATAATAATACGCAAGCTCTAACATTCTCAGGAAAAGCCATCTTTACTGAAGCAAGTTGCGATAAAATTTTAGTAATCTCATTAATATGATTAGCCACATCCCCACCTTCAGCCATCTTACAGCTAGTTAATTTAGTGAACAAATATACCTGATTTGCTGCACTAGGCTTCTCATACATATTCTCCAGTGCCTTCAGCAATTCCTTTGTTGTCATTTTCTCCATGACGTTAAACATGACGTTTCGAGCCAATGACATCCTGATTAGAGACATCGCCTGTCGATCCAACAGATCGTATTCAGTTTGCTTCATCTCATCTGGCTTATCCAAGTGAACATGCAATGACTTCGCATCGAGATCCTCAATCTGCAACTTCCAGTAGATGAAGTCAGATCCATCAAATTTCTCTATTTCATACCTATCTCCTGCCATTGTTTGAAAGCGAGTTCTCTTTCACAAACCCTGAAAGCTCTGATACCAGTTGTTAGTATCGAAGAGTACTCAAGCAAAACACAAACAATAGGAAATAATAGCGGAAAAGAAATAAGAAATTTGACACCAGGATTTTAACGTGGAAAAAACCCAAAGCGGGAAAAAAACCACGGAATCGATACACTAGTAATATGAGGATTACAATACAAGGTTGTGTTTCTCTCTATCTCACTTGATCTCAGGGATTTTCTTTCTGGGATACTCTCTGGGATTTCTCAAGAATACATAATAGGGAGAACCTGAACCCCTATATATACTAAGAAACAAGGGGGAACTAGGTTAACAATAACCTAAAAATACCGAGCAACTTGCCGCACAAGAAACATACAACTCGTGGGCCTTTATTCGATGGCCCAACAAATGACGCACAAATACTTAGACGCTAGTAGCGTCAAATTGACGTTGGCAGGGGGTGAACTCCGCAAAAGGGCGTTGGTGGGGGGGGGGGGTTCCAAACGCGGACTGCGTCCGGTGTCCCGAGTGTACTGACTGAGGCGCTGCCAGGGGGTGCTTAGACTCTGGTAGCGTCTAGATGCGATATGCGGCGCTGGTGGCGTCTCGCGGTGCTCAACTTCTTCCTCCTTCCTTCTTCCATTTGGTCTCCACACCCATAGTTTATGCCAATATAATTATAGATCAAGCCTTGTTAGGGTCGGTGTAATTTCAGCTCAAGCTCAATCTATCTTGTTTGGCTCGACTTGTGGTTATATATTTCAATTGTTTGCTATGCGTGTTTTGCAAACGGCTTTTGGTTAGGGCTCAATTCTAGACTTCTAGCCAACATGCTTCGTGTACTAATATAAGTATGGCTCTATATATACTTAAATTCATTTTCAAGTTTCTGGTGGAAGTAAACTCTAGTTAATTATCCATTGAGATTGAAAATGCTTTGTCGAGGAAATCTAAGGCGGGAGCCCACTTTAACCAAGGCCCATGATACATTGGTATTAAGCGGAGTAGCCCACTTGACTTATATACCATATATTTTCTCTTTATTTTTTTCAATGTGGCACATTTTTACTCATGGGTGAATCCCAACAAATCATTAATTGATGTTTGTTCCACATGCAGAACGTGATACCCTTTTGGAAGGAAATCGACATGTTCAAAGAGTACCAAGACAAACTAAAAAAATACCAAGGAGAGCAAAAGGCAAAAGAAACAATAACCGAAGCAATGTACCTTATAAGCATAGGCACAAACGACTTTCTTGAGAACTACTACTTACTGCCTACTACAAGGATGGAGTACAACACAGTTGAACAATTTGAAGACCACCTTGTGAGTGTGGCTAAGAGCTTCATTGAGAATATCTACAGCCTCGGGGCACGAAAGATCTCCCTTGGAGGACTCCCTCCCATGGGCTGCTTGCCTTTAGAAAGGACGATGAATTTCATGGCAATCAGTGATTGTAATGAAGACTACAACAACGTCGCGTTACAGTTCAATGCCAAGTTGAAGGCATTGGTCGATCAACTCAACAAACAATTGCCTGGGGTTAAGTTGGTTTTTTCTAATCCTTATTATATCCTTATGGCAATCATAAAGAAGCCTTCCACTTATGGTGAGTTTAGTTCTTTGCTTCTGTTATTTAATTTGATAATCATGACTTAATTAAGGAAAATGATAAAAGTCTTGTGTATGTGTCTTGCCACTATAGAAAATCTATATATTTGTAAATTAAATTGGAAAAAGTTACATGATTGACTTCTATAACTATAATAATATATGTAAATTGAATAAAATCACACATTTATCGATATTTTTTAAAATTTACAAAAAACGTCTAAAATATGCCTAACGGATGGGGTTCATTTGTTAGGGTGACAATTTTAATTGTTGGCGTAGCCAACACATTCCAAGCTTCTTATAATTGATAATTAATAGTATTTGTCAAAAAAATTGGGGTTAAAGACGATAATAAGTATTGATTTCGTAAGGGAGAAGACATTTAAACAGTGTCTTGGGGCAAGACACTTATCATCAAAATATACGTAATGTTTTAGTTGTTTACCATAATGGTTTGAATATATTAAATCAACTATTGATAATATTTCAAAATATTTGATATTTCTTAGGTTGTTGTAAATAGTTGCAATTCAATATTCAACAGGTAGGAGAGAATAGAAAGGGAGGTAGTGAATAGTAATGTACTCATGTATTGCTGTGTTATTCAATGTGTGAAGCCAAAGGAGAATGAGAGCACTTAGAGCATATGCAATACGGAACTTTGTCAGTGGAATTCTTACACTCTCTCTCCCAGTTGTCACCCTCTCTCTCCTGCTTTTTCTTCATTCCACTGCCAGAACTCAGTGGAATTAAGAAAAAGCAGGAGAGAGAGGGTGACAACTAGGAGGGAGAGTGTAAGAATTCCACTGATGAAGTTCCGCATTGCATATGCTCTTATAGCTAGGAACATACACAAAGCTACAACAAGAAAAAGAAAATAAAAAAACCTAAAAAAAGAAAGATCAAGAACCTAAAGAAAGACTAAACTAACATAACTAACCCTCTAACAGTTGTTATAAGAACTTGGAATTTACAACTTATCTTCACAAGTCTTTACTGTATGTAGCTGCTTTGAACAAATAAATATTAGAAGGATTACTAGAGTTATTAGGATCAAATCTAATGGGTTATCTCTAAACCAGAGGAAGTGCTATTTTTGTTCTGCTCCCTCCTTTCCATTTTATTTGTCACTTGGGACATAATTTAAAAAACCAAAAAAACTTCCATTTCACATTAATTTATATCATTGGAAATGTAAAAATGTTGAATAAAATGGTAAATAAAAAGGAAAAATGTGACTAAAAAGGAAAAATTGAAGAAAAAGATGTAAATAATATGGTTAATTTGATAAATTAGTAATTAATGTGTTATTGGAATTATAAAGTGACATATATTATAAAGTGACATATATTATGAGGGAGTACTAAAGTCACTGACAACGTATTTCTACATGAGGGAGTACTAAAGTCACTGACAACGTATTTCTACTATGTAGAATGTCACTGACTGCGTACTTTTCTGCTCTTAGGCACTATCTTTTGCTAGAACAATTTTGGCTAAACAATTATAAGAATTGACTTTTTCTCTCCAAAAAATATTTTGGATTATTTGTCTTCTCTATTTCTCTTTTCTTATGCTTTGATACAGAGTAAAAAGTTTGCTTAGTCTATTCTTCAAGGTGCACAAAAGTGGGTTGTGGTCGATTACACTTTGATTAATTACTTTATTTGGGTCTGTTAAATTCATGGATAAACTAAATTTAGTAGTTTTAATCTAAATTTATCTAAATTTATCAAAATTAAAAATAAATGTTAAGGTGAATTTATCAAAATATATCAAAAATTATCAAAACTTATCAAAATTTAATCTTTGCCCAACTGTTTTCTACCCATGAATTACACTTTAATTAATTATCTCAACTCAATGCCCTATTTTATCCTTAAGTTGAAATAAATGGTTTCGTTGAAGATTTATCCCCCAAACTGTACAACGAACAAATCATTTATAACAAAAACTACCAAGCTTAATTTCAAATAAAATCCTTTGGTCCCTTAATTTATGTTCTTAAGTAGTTCATCAGTTAGATTATGTATGTTTACGAATTTGAAATAAAACAGTAAACCACTGATTTGGCATTGGCAGGGTTTGATGAAACATCAACGGCATGCTGTGGGACTGGGTTGGCCGAGATGAGCTATCTATGCGAGGTTAATATGCCCTTAACATGCTCTAACCCAGACAAATATGTGTTTTGGGATTCTTTTCATCCAACTCAGAGAACCAATGAACTTGTTGCACAACATGTTTTCAAGACAATACTTTACAAATTTCTGTAAGGATGTGGAGGATATCCGCGTATGTATTATAAAAAATTTAGTAATTGCTCGTATACTGTATACTATTTAGTCTTATGTCATACTAGCCGTATATATCCGTGCATGTACGGGAACATAGTCAATTATTAAAATATTGAGAATTATATGTGGTAATTTCTTTTGTTTTTTTGATATTTGTGTTTGTTATGATCGAAGATCACTCAAGCAACCACAAACAATAGGAAATAATAGCAGGAAAGAAATCAGAAATTGATACAAGAGGTTTAACATGGAAAAACCCAAAACGTGAAAAAACCACAGAATCGATGCACTAGTAATAGGTGGATTACAATTACACTGGTTGTATTTCTCTCTGTCTCACTTTATGACTTACCAACAGCTACCAGAAGTAATAGGAGGATTACAGAAACCACAGAATCAATAAGGGAAGATTTCACCCTTATATATAATAGTGGTACAAGGGAAACTAGGTTATAATAATAAGGAAGTTGCCGCAGAAAGGAAATGTAACGCCCCGGAAATTCAATTATGAAAAAGTTAAAGTCAAATTAACGTTAACGGAAAACTCAGCGGAAGTCTCAAACTTTACTTGGGCGTCACTGCCGTATCCCCGAAGGAATACAAGACGAGAAGAAAAACTACAACTGACAACGGTCAACCAACTAACAAACTCATACTTAGAAATAAAACTCAACACTAACTTCAAGTCTTTCAGAAAAGAAACGCAACATAAATAACAATTTCTAATCACGCCATCCTCACTTCTAATTCCCGTCCCCAGTATACAGATCTCCACCTAAAAACAAAACATTACAAAAATGAGGGGGAAAACTCAATAATGTCTACCCCTAACCGTTAAAATAAGTTAAAATTAATTTCCTGGTAGGGTGGGGGTGGGTTGAAACGGGGCGACTTCTTCCTCTTGAGCCCCTGGGTGCCAAGTTTTCGTTCCATGTTATGCATTACCCTCTCCACAGTGAGGGCAATATTCATCATGTTCTGGTAGGACGTGAACTCACGTGTTAACATCCGATCCTGAATTTTGTAGTTCAATCCATCCTAGAATCGATCCATCCTTAGCTGCTCGCTGGACACAAAAGCGGGCGCAAACCGAGACTACTCCATGAACTTAGTGGTGTAAGCGGGCGCACTGAGCTCCCCTTCGCGTAAATCCATGAATTCCCTTTCTTTCGCCTTTTGAAGGGACATGGGGTAGAATCGATCCTTCAGCACTTCGTTAAAACGACCGCATTTGAAACCTAGTTCGTTTCGCATCTCCTTCACGCTGGCCCACCATAGGTCAACCTCCTCCTTCAGGTGGTACGCAGCAAAGTCCACCCTCGGCTCCTCGGGACAGCCGATTGTATCGAAGATCTTCTCTATTTCCATAACCCAATCTTCAAAGACCTTGGGGTCAGCTACCCCTGTGTAAATGGGCGGGTTAAAGCTATTGAACCTGTGGAGGAGAGCGGAGGGGTCATCTTCCCTTCCATCTCCTCGTCGATCATTCATTCTCCTTAGCTGGTCATCGTGCTTGTTTAGCATCTCGATCATCAACATACTAGCGAGGTAGTTCCCAGTGGTGTTGTACTCGACCCCGGTATCAAGTGAGTGTAACGCTGGCGGAGCTCGGCTACGGTTAGAGGGCGTTGTTCGACCGTAGCTTGTGGATGCTCCCGGTTAACGTTATTGGGGTGAAAACCGTTTGTGTCTGACATCCTGATTCAAAAGGGTTGATTTAAACTACTAAGGTCTTATTCTCACACGTAAATTACAATTTCTAGGAGAAAACTGTTCATAATAGGCTAGATCATAAAAGGAATCGACAAGTAACAGAACTGTAAACATACTTTAACACTAATCACATTTAATAGCATCATATTTCACATGATTGTTCGTCACACATCATCTCATTTTCACATGATCACAGTATTATCTCAAAAATCGGAATTCCATTCTGTATATTACTTGTATACCAGCATATCATAGTATTATCTTCCTCCTACTCTAGGTCACTCTCAGGATCCAGGTCTATGATAGGTGCTGCGGCTAGATCCGCTTGGGCCCTCGCTACGCCACGAGCCCCAATCCTCGCAATCTTATCAATAAGATCTGGAATGTTGTGGTTTGGTCCTGTTGGGTACCTTTGGCACCAACAATAGGGATGAGGGTACTCTTGGGTGGGAAGTGGAGGTGGTAACAGCTGAGCCAGCACATGTCCCCACGTAGGTTCGTTCCCAAAACGTGTGCAGAAACGCATTAGCCATACAGTCCTCGTTGTCCCGAAGATAGGAGTTCAGAGCGCTCTCAATATACACATCCGATTTATCGTAGAAGACTAGCATATGACCTCAAAGGCTGTCCTCAGGGCGGATATGAATAAAACGGTGGAAACACAGAGTAGGGTGTTGGTAGCAGTGAGTGTGTTGTGCCATCCTACAGAGTTAGAACATATTAGCAAGCACTGAGAAATAATCACTTAATCACATAATAATAGGGAAGTACAAAAACCCTTTCCCCATCCTACATTCATCACTCCGATTTTAGCTTCCTAAGGTCTGATAAAACCTAATGGACACTTAGGAGCTATTAGGTTGCAACCCAGAGCTCTGATACCATTCTATAATGCCCCGGAAATTCAATTATGAAAAAGTCAAAGTCAAACTAATGTTAACGGAAAACTCAACGGAAGTCTCAAACATTATTTGGGCGTCACTGCCGTATCGCCGAAGGAATACAAGACGAGAACGAAAACTACAACTGTCTGACAACGGTAAACCAACTAACAAACTCATACTTAGAAATAAAACTCCACACTAACTTCAAGTCTTTCAGAAAAGAAACGCAACATAAATAACAACTTCTAATCACGCCATCCTCACTTCTAATTCCCGTCCCCTGTATATAGATCTCCACCTGAAAACAAAACATTACAAAAATGAGGGGGAAAACCCAATAATGTCTACCCCTAACCATTAAAACAAGTTAAATTCATTTCAATTCATTTAAGGGAAAGGGAATAAGTCAAACCATTTCGCAAACCTTTACCCCTTATAACTATTATCCTCAACCCAACCAAGTCTTTTTATTATACGGGCGGGGTAACACGTCCTTTAAAGTAACTGAACAACCAAATCGCTGATACATCGCCTATCACAAGCATAAAACTTTCGCCTACCACAGGCATAAATCTTTCGCCTACCACATGCATCAAAATTCGCCTACCACATGCACCAAGAGTTTGCCTATCATAGGAATCAAAGAGTTAGCCTACCACAGGCATCAAGAGTTCACCTACCACGAGCATCAAAGTATTCGCCTACCACAGGCATTAATCAAAACCCGCTTATTGTTTATGTTAGGAAAGTGTCCTAAAATCATCAAATCTCTTGATCCCACAATTATTTGTTTCCTAATTGTATTAGGGTATTATTTAGGTTTCCTTATTATGTTGGGTTTCCTAATTGTATTAGATTCTAAATCTAATTGGAGTGGGAGTCAAGTTAGGTTATAGGGAGTTTTCCCTATAAATAGGGTACATGTTTCTCCACCAAAAACATCGGTAAACACAGAGAGCTAGAGAGATAGAAAATATTGAGAGAGAAAGGGATCTCACCAATATTTTCCCCAGTGTATCCAGAGAAATTGTGAGTTGAGTGTTGAGAGATTGTTATTGTAATCTCCTTTATGGATCGCATCACACCCTGTGATAGTGATCAGGTTGTACTCCTCCTTTCTCATAATGGATTATTTTCTGGTTGTCGCCGTCCGTGGGTTTTTCTCCGAGTTCTTCGGTTTCCCACGTAATTCTGGTGTTTGATTTTATCGCTTATTTTCGTTCCTAAATTTTGTCGTAATATCTGTCATCTCGTTTTCGATTCTATTATTCGCTTCCGCTGTTACCTTGCTACTTACTTTTCTCTAACAAGTGGTATCAGAGCAAGATGGAGATGGCTTCAATCATGAAGTGCGATATTCCAAAATTTGATGGAATGAGGAGTTTTACTATGTGGAGATTGCAGATGAAGGCGATCCTGATTCAGCACGGGTTATGGGATGTGATTGAGTATCTCGACACGAAGATTGATGCGACAATGAGCGATGATGAATTCTAACAACTCCAGAAGGATATCAAGGGGAATCTGACTCCAAGGGAGTGGAAGAAGCTTGAAGATAAGGCTCTGGTAGGGATTCAACTGTGTTTGGCGGAGCACATTCAAAGAGAGATGATGCATATCGAGAAACCTCGGGAGCTCTGGACCAAACTAGAAGAGTTGTACATGTCGAAGAGTCTTGCAAACAAGTACCGAATGAAGGAGAAATTCTACAGGCTAAAGATGCCCCAAGGTACTTCTATTCAGACACATCTTAGTGAATTTGATTCTATTATTATTGAATTGGAATCAATGGATATAAAACACACTAATGAGGATAAGGATTTACATTTAATTCTATCCCTACCTGCATCATATAAATAATTTAAGGAAATCATGTTGTATGGGAATCGTGGTGTCCTTAACCTTAGTGAAGTAAAGGCTAGTTTACTGTCTAAGGAGAAACTTGATACTGATGGCGATGATCAGGGTGGTGATGCTATGGTTGTAAGGGGTAGAAATACTGAACGTAAGGGAAACGGGTCTAGAGGGAGGTCTAAACACCGTTCAAAGTCTAGGAATCCTCACAAGAATAAGAAGTGTAATTACTGTAGTAAGATGGGGCATATAGAGAGAGACTGTTGGGCAAAACAGAGAGACCAGAAGTAGGAGGGTAAGGGTAATCACACCAAACCTAGTACCTCAAACTGTGTAGAGTCCGAGTTAGATGGTGATGGGTTTGTAGTTACGGATGATGTCTTGGCTACCACATCGAGTAGGATAGCTAGAGATGAGTGGGTTCTTGACACGATGTGCACCTATCATATGTGTCCTCATAGGGATTGGTTCGAGTCCTATGAGAGTGTTGACACCGTGGTCGTAGTCATGGGTAACAACACAGCCTGCAAGGTTGCAGGAATCGGCAGCATCAAAATCAGAACTCATGATGGCATTGTTAGAACTCTCAAGGAGGTCCGTCATATCCCTAACATGACTCGAAATTTAATTTCTTTGGGTACTCTTGAGGCTAATGGATGCAGGTATAAAGGAGAAGATGGTGTTTTGAAAGTGTGCAGGGGTTCCATGGTTCTTATGAAGGGAATCAGGAAGGGCAGTTCTAAATCTTGATGAGTCTGACAGCACAAAACTGTGGCACATGAGACTAGGTCATATGGGAGAGAAGAGAATGTCAATGCTAAGCAAGAAGGGATATCTTGATGGCGCAAAGATCGGCAAGTTGGAGTTTTGTGATCACTGTGTCTATGGGAAACAGAAGAGGGTTAGTTTTTCAAGGGCTAAACACACAACAACGAGGATCCTTGATTATATTCATTCAGATCTGTGGGGTCCTGCTAGAGTGCCATCACTGGGTGGCAACCGCTACATGTTGACATTTGTGGATGACTTCTCGAGGAAGACTTGGGTTTATTTCCTGTGGCACAAGAATGAGACATTCTCATATTTCAAGAAGTTCAAAGCTTTGGTGGAGAACCAGACAGGCAGGAAAATCAAGAAACTCAGGACTGACAATGGGTTGGAGTTTGTTGATTCTGAATTTACTGAATTCTACAAGGAACATGGGATTGCGAGGCATCGAACCTTGGTGGGTAAGCCTCAGCAAAACGGCGTAGCTGAAAGAATCAACATGACACTCTTAGAGAAAGCCCGCTACATGCTCTCGAATACATAGCTTTGGAAGAACAAATCATTCTGGGCAGAGGTGATATCTACTGCCTGCTACCTGCTAAACAGATCACCTCATGCCTCTATCGAATACCAGATTCCAGAGGAAGTATGGACAGGTAATCCAGTTAACTATTCTAATTTGAGAATTTTTGGATGTCCTGTATATGCCCATGTGAATGATGGGAAGCTGTCTCCCAGGGCTATTAAATGCATGTTTCTAGGTTATGGGTCTGAGTCTAAGGGATATAGAATGTGGTGTCCTGATTTGAAGAAAGTTATTCAATCTAGAGATGTAACCTTTAATGGAACTACTATGTTATTTGGAATGGAATCTACCGGTACTTCTGATGATGCTGGAAATCAGGAGAAGGATGCGGGAAGAATGGTGTTCAAGGTGGAGCAGGCTCAAGGTGGAGCTGCTGGAACCTGCAATCAGGAGCAAACTGCTGATGATGCTTCTGAACCAACTCAGGTCGATGAGCATGAGATTGAGACGAATGTTCCTCAGGGGGAGGAACAACCAAGCATTGCTAGAGATAGGCCCAAGAGGGAGATCAGGAGACCAGCGTGATATACTGAAGAAGATGACGCTATGATTGCTTACGCGCTGAGTGTTGCAGAGGAGACTCGTGAAGGTGTTGACCCTTCTACCTACCAGGAGGCCATCTTTTGTCTGAATGCCTCAAACTGGATAGGAGCTATGCAAGAGGAGATGGAGAGCCTGCAGAAAAATCATACTTGGGAGATATGTGAGTTGCCTAAAGGGCGACGAGCTCTTACTGTGAAGTGGGTGTACAAAAGAAAGGAAGGTATCCCTGGTGTAGAAAGTGCAAGGTGGAAGGCCAGATTAGTGGTATGGGCTTGCAACTAGAAAGAAGGAATCGACTACAACGAAGTATTCTCGCCAGTCGTGAGGCATACGTCAATCCGTACCTTGCTAGCCATTGTTGCCCCACTTGATTTGGAGTTGGAGCAACTTGATGTCAAGACAGCTTTCCTCCGTGGCGAGTTGGAGGAGGAAATATATATGAGGCAGCCATAGGGTTTCATTGTTCCTGGCAAACAGGAACAGGTGTGTAGATTGAAGAAGTCCTTGTATGGACTTAAACATACACCCAAGTAGTGGTACAAAAGGTTTGATACCTTTATGGTAGGGCAAGGGTACACAAGAAGTCACTATGACAATTGTGTGTACTACAGGCAATTTGAAGAAAGATCTTTCATTTATTTATTATTGTATTTTGATGACATGTTGATTGCCTCCAGGGACATGTCACTTATAAAGAAGCTGAAATCTCAACTCAACCTAGAGTTTGAGATGAAAGACCTCGGAGCGGCGAAGAAGATTTTGGGTATGGAGATCCAAAGAGATAGAAAGGTAGGGAAGTTGTTCTTGTCCCAGAAACAATATCTGGAAAAGGTGTTGGACAGATTCAACATGAGAAACTGTAAAGCAGTTTCAACTCTCTTAGCTGCACACTTCAAGTTGTCTGTTGAGAACAGTCCTAAATCTGATTTGGAGGTAAGGAGGATGTCTAATATTCCCTATGCTAGTGCAATTGGTAGTTTGATGTATGCTATGGTGTGCACTAGACCTGACCTGACCCATGCAGTTAGTGTGGTGAGTAGATATATGCAGAATCCAGGGAAGGAGCATTGGGAAGGAGTGAAGTAGATCCTTCACTATGTGAAGGGTACTTTGGAGAAGGGCGTCCTGTATGATAGAGGTAGTACTGCAACGTCTGATGTTGCAGGTTATGTTGATGCTGATTATGGTGGAGATCTGGATAGGAGACGCTCAATTTCAGGGTATGTGTTCGTCATGTGTGGAGGAGCAATATCTTGGAAAGCTTCACTTCAATCTATAGCACATCTCTACTCTGAGGCTGAATATATTGCTGCAACGGAAGGAGTGAAGGAGGCCATCTGGTTGAGGGGATTGGTCATGGAGCTTGGAGTACCACAGGGCGAGACTGTGGTTTATTCAGACAGTCAGCGTGCTATACATCTGACAAAGAATGGTGTACAGTGGTTTGTTAGACCTCGGTATTGTCATTCTCTCTCAGGGAGCTGGCGGCCTTGGTCAAAGAATCTAGGTCAGTGGTCGGGATGAGATTGCTAAGGTAAGGATGTTGGTTTTGAAAGGATCACAACGCAAGAAACAAAGCTAAGGTCGGTCAAGGAATGGAAAATGGGCTTCGAAGGCTTTTCGGGATGCAAACGGGGATGAGGAAATGGGTTTTGCAACAAGAGAGTAACGAGAAGGGGAAATCAAATGGTAACTCCGTTAGAAAATACCTACCGGGCTTCCTCTTTCAAGGATAGTCCGGACTAACTTCCCCAAAGTCCATCATGGACAGGGAGTTCAAGGAACGGAATTTCCTAGTTAGTTTCTATTCGCTTATGAACTAGAATACTAACTATCCTAATTCCTACCTTCCAACAAGCGTTGGATGTAGGGATGCTTTCGCACCCAAATACATCCCACTGAGGAAGGATAGGATTAGGAAGTTGATTTCCTAACT
Source organism: Portulaca oleracea (assembly GCA_029582165.1). Classification (NCBI taxonomy): domain Eukaryota; kingdom Viridiplantae; phylum Streptophyta; class Magnoliopsida; order Caryophyllales; family Portulacaceae; genus Portulaca; species Portulaca oleracea. Next base: position 21,549,915 of record CM055890.1, read on the forward strand.
AATTACTCACTAAAATTGCTAACCCAAACCTAATCACCCATTCACACCCTTAATTACCCCCTAACCCATAGGGTTTCTAGCCACTAATCATAACACTAACTATGCTAACAACATCCAATCCAACCCTAAACATGATTTCTAACATCAAGCAACCATTAACAAGCAAGAACAATGAAATAGCAAGCAAAGAATTCAAGAACAAGCAAAGTAATTAGCAAAGTAATTAATAAAGGAGTTAAGGGAAGAGAAAACTTATCAAAGTGTTGTAGATGAACAAAGGAAAGCAATAAAAGATGACCCAACAATCTTTCAATTGTTTGAATCTCCAAATCTTCAATAACAAACACAAATCTCTAAAATCCTAGATTAATCTCTCACTAATCTCCCTCTAAAAACCACTAATTACAAGCTGAAAATAATGTCCAAGTCTAACCCTAGATTCATACCAAGAAATCGTTCACAAGGGATATATATACAAGTGAAAAACATTGGCCAAAACGCAGCACTTCAAGCCGAAAACACGCGCAAGACATAGGGAGACCGTGGTCACGGTCTAGGAGACCGTGGCCATGGTCATGTTCTGTCCAGCGAAAAAGGTCGGGCGATTTCAAGCTTCGAGAGACCGTGGGTACGGTCAGGGAGACCGTGGGCACGGTCTCACTCGGAATCAGGAGGTCGCGGGCGCGACCCATATGGTAGCGGGCGCTACCTTCCTCATATGACAATCCCTGCTGACTTTGAGCACAGGTAGCGGGTGCTACCTCTCTGGTGGCGGGCGCTACCCCCTATGGTAGCGGGTGCTACGCTCATGGTGGCGGGGGCTACCCTACTCTTTTCGTCCCTTTGTTTCTTCCTTCTTTCCGAAGCATGTAACGCTCGATCCGAGGGTCGTGGCATGCGTTACTTCACTAATTGGCACTAAAGGTTGGGAGTGTGGTCCCGGGTCGACTCCGCCTCGGTTTTCGGTCCGGCTCGGCTCGGGAAATCACCAAAAATGCTATAAAAAGGCCCGTTTTGCTACGTTTTCGGCGAAAGCTCCAAAATCTACAAAAATAACCAAAACGCATTAAAAACTTATGAAATTAAACCATGAAACGAGTTAAAGCCTAAGGATTTAGGCGGTATTTAGACACAGAATTGGGTCTAAACACCCCCCCACACTTAAACCTTTTGGAGCGTGGCGTGGTGGGAGAGAATGATGGACTAGCTTGAGAATCTTGAATCAACAATCAACAAAAGCTTGAAACCCCAAAAGGATTGGATATGACCTTGGATAAAGGAGATTCCACCACCAAAGGCCTAACACCCCACCATGACCATCATGAAGGAAGAATCCACCAAATGATCAATAAAGGAATGACTAGAAACACCACCATTTAATTAATGGATAAAGTAATCTAGATTTTGAGAGAAGTTTAGGGAAACCCTAACCAATGCATAAGCATGTTCATAATTCATCAAAAGCTCCTGGAAACACATAACAACTAGCTATTTATACTAATTCTAAAATTAAGTCTAAACAGCGAAGAAACGACGTCTTCCAGAACGTTGGCTCGGGCGAGCAAGGGCACGGCTCGAGCGAGCAGGCCTTCTGTCCGCCATGGCCGTCGCGAGCGGAAGGTCGCGCGCGACATACCGACGATGGCTTCGGCTCGGCGAGCCAGCCATAAGATGGCTTCGAGCGGCGGGCCATCTGGATGGATGGTGGCGTCGACGCAGCGGTCCGCATATGCTCGGCCGGCGAGCAAAGGTGCCGCCGAGCGGCGGTCCATCTGGATGGATGGTGGCGTGCACGACGAGGGTCGGGCAGATGCTCGGCTCGGGCGAGCAAAGGTGCTGCTCGGGCGAGCAGTCCATCTGGATACATGGTTGTGCGCACGATGAAAACCCGACAGAGACGCTGCTCGGGCGAGCAAAGGAAAGGCTCGGGCGAGCAGGCTCCCTGACGCCCAGTTCACGCTTATTCTTGCCGAAGGACTCCGAACTTTTTAAAGGCCCGAAGTAGGTCCCGATGTGGACTTGTAGCTCCACTCCCATGGTCCGGGGTCCCATTTGAAGTGGATGCCACACCCGTTGCCGATCACACCACGCCTCCAGGGTCCCGGGTCCACCTTATAACGCACCTCACACCCGACCTTGAAGTCATGTTTCTCTTGTTTTATGAAAGGGGTGCGGGAAGGCTTGGAGACCATGGATTTTAGGGATCGGGACCCATCACGATATGCTTCACCTTTGCTCGTCCCGAGCAAAACAAAACAAAATAAACTAATTAAACACCAACTCCTCTGTCGTGGGAGGAAACGAGTGCATTTAGCGTATGCACCAAGCCCTTTGAACCCCCCGGCAGCCCGGGTGGACGAGTTGGACTCGTGAGGGTTTGTAGCGGCTATACCCACAAAAGCCAAAGAAAAAGGAGAGAGGGAAAGTGAAAACAAAACGAAGAAAAAGGAGAGAGGAAAAGAAAAACAACAGCTTCGCTTCAAAAGATCTCGAAATCTAAATCAGGAAAACGTTATTAAACCTCCAAAAGGAACCGTTATGAGCGTCTTAAAAACACCTATCCTAAGAAAAAGTCAGTCTTTGAGATTTTCGATGTCCGACACCTAATGTCAAGCAAAACCCATGTGCGTAAGTGCTAGTGCGTTCCAACCGAATCCAAAAGACTCCAAGGACTTATGCCCGAGCTCAAAAACAACGAAACGAACAAGGAACGAGTTGCCCTTCCTCGCATTTGGTCGCCCTTGGCTTGGTGAGGGCCGTAGGTGATGCAAGGAGAGGCCCCACGCTTTATTAACGCTCAAACTTTTCTTTTTGGGGTTGGGTAATCCCAACAAAATTGTTTTTCTTTTTCTCTTTTTTTTTTCTTTTTATAGGTCGGTATTAGCCTTACTTTCGGGAATTGGACGGCCCAAATATGGGGTTTACCCTCCCAACACAGTCTTTTCCATACACACCTCCACCGAGAATTCAATATAGGAGGAGCTTAAGGGGTAATAGCGCCATACCGCTAATACCGGGCCCGTGTAGGTTGGCTAAGTGTATTGTGGTTGATGTCATTCAGCGACACGCTCCACTTAATCCGGTTATTGTAGCTTTTCTTTCTTTTTCTTTCTTTTTGACTAGCATTTGCTAAAAAGGGAAACAAAACAAGCTCGGACACAAACCCCTAGAATCTCCCGACTTCAACCAGAACGTGAAAGGAATCGGGGGTTTCGCTAGACACTCAATGAAGGACATCTAAAGAGATAAGTCATGACTAGTACCCGAGACAAGGTCGAAAACGCACAGACCGGTTTCTTTTAAAGAAGTTTGAGAACGGCTTCTCAATTTCGACAACAAGATCCAAGAAACAAAGCAAAAACAAAGCGAAAACAAAACTAAAAGAAAAACTTTTAAGGTTTTTCACTCCCTTTTTCCTCCTTTTTCACACGAAATTTTTTCGAATTTTAAGTAAAAACTAAGAAAACAGAGATCAAAACTATTAGGTGATCTACCCTTGAAACAGAATATCTCCCCCCCACACTTAAAACGCCACAATGTCCTCATTGTGGGAAGGTGTCACAAGAAAAGGGTAGAGAGCCTACAAAGACAAACAACCAAAACAACTAGCAAGCAAATGGTGGCGACCCGAGCCCACACGACTCCAACAGCAATATAATCCTAACACAAACACTCAAAGGGGCTCGCCACCCAAAAGAAAAATCAAGCATGCAACAAGGATCAATATATACATTCAAAGAGTGCGGAAAGAGGTTACCTCGGGGTCTTCAAATAAATAGCGAACCAATCCGCGATCCAGGAAAACATCACACTCGGGTTAGGAATAAACAAGAAAAACATAATAAGTGTGAGTTCGCATGCATAAAGAAAAAAAAGAACAAAAACAAAAACAAGACACTAGCTAAAGAACAAAAGAAAAGACAAACTATTGACTGTATTTACATTGACACTAGCTAGCCTCAACCCCGAATCTCACTAGTTTGAGGCGGGAATTGAGGGTGAATCAACTCTCATAACCGGCCTAACCAATGATGAAGCAATGAAAACAAAACAACTCAAACCATGGGGGCAACGAACTCAACAAAACCAACTAACCGACACACCTCCCAACTTTTCCATAAAGCACCCCCCCACACTTATCTAACACTAACAGTGTAAATAAAATCAATGAAGAGAGTAAAGTGGGAGTGAGGGCACTTACAAATTATTGCTCGGATCCTCCTGGGGGAGGATATGGATAATATGGAAAGTAGGTGGGGTAGTGCTGGTTTATGTACTCTGGTGGTGCCGGGGGATGGTTTGCAATGGAGTAGTGATAATACCCCCAGTCACGCCAATACTGGTTTTGTTGCTGAGAGTACTCCTCGTGCCTTTGAAGATGTGCATGTATATTGTTGAGCGTAGACTGCTGGGCACGTAGCAACTCTTGTTGGGACTCTAGCAGATTATGTTGACCTTGGAGTAGCGTTCGTTGTTCTCGAATGTCAACCCTCATTTGATCAAATTGAGAGTTGAGATGCTCAAGCAAAGCGTCTCATGGATGATTTCTACTTCCACTAGCTTCGCCATGGCTGGGACCCTCCTCTTCTTCTTCCTCATTTACTTCTTCTTCTTCCTCTTCATTGTCCTCCTCTTCACCACTAGACACATCTGGACCACCCACCTTGCGATCACTAGGAACCTGACCACAAGACCAGTTGCGTTCCTTAGTGATATCCAACGATTGTTCAGCATAGTCCGGATCCAAGAGAATCTCTGTTTTGTTGTCATGCCCATGGCAATAGATCGTGGCAGTTGGGTGATTGGCGAGGATATTCATTTTCTGCAACCGGACTTTGTCGATAGGATCCGGATGATAGCGTGGAGTCCACTTCTTCAAATATTTCCCGAAACCCTCTTGAACTAGGAAGTGGCAGATGATGTGCCCCATCCCAATAGTAGTAGGTCGGGCTCCATGCTAATCTCCCGAAGGCAATGTAGAATGCAAGATCTGGTGTTTACCTTTTTACCCCTCATTGCATTGTAAATCACAAAGAGATCATCTTTCCGAACCTTGGGGCGTCCATCATCTCTCCCAAACACTGAACTAGTCACGATTCTATGGAAGATTCGAACAACTGGATTGCAAAAATCACGCCCCTTAGAGTTGCGGGAGCAATGATAGCGTGGTTGTCCATTTCTCATGCCATGATTCATCCTCCTCCAACAGGTCAAGTCCTTCATTGCCTGCTGCTCATCAAAATTCGCACATCGCTCATAAAATCTTCCATCCTCGGGCAACCCCAACTTTCGGCAAAAACGCTTCAAGGTGCACTTCTTATCTTTGTTGGCGACCCGGTATTCAAAATGCGCATATTTCTTGCCATCATCGTAAACCTTCAAAGAGCTTAAAAACTCGAGGATGGGCTGGTCCACAATCGATTCATCGATCATGATGAATACCTCCCAACCAAGAACACGAATGAGATAATCGAAGCTTGGCTTGCAATGGATGGCTTCGATCGTTGCCGCATCATAAATATCCGGCACATATTTTCCGTGCTTGGAGCGCTTGCATCATTGTCATGCTCTTCATCTCGGAAAGTCACATCCGCATCGTTCACACCGAATTAGTGTGGCGGTTGCGCCAGTAACGGTCCTTTGCAGAATAGGATGGTCCTGGTTGCGATGAAGAAGCTTCCTCGACTCGTGAACGCTTGCTCCTTCCACTCATGATGAGCTAAAAGCAAGACGTGGCAAGAACCTCGCAAATATAGTGCCTAAACTCCAAGGTAAACCAAAAACAATCGACACAAGCAACAAACTCGTGAGTTTGAAAGTATTATGCACAAGTTACACAAGGGATTACCTCAGATCGGAGCACTTTGAACTTGTATTCACCAAGGAGAAACGATTCTTGCTTGACAAAATGAGCAATACACACAACACACAAATAGAATGCAAGAATAGCACAAAGACAGCTTACTAACTCAGCTCACAATGCAAGTGTGTGTGAAAATCAACAGTCTTTTAGTGCAACTAGCATACTTGTGCTTTGACAAATGAATTTCGACAGTTAATAGCACTAACCACTAGTGAATTAACACAGCATGTACAAAACGAATTCCCAAAACAGCACACTAATATCATTCACTGTGTAGGTGTGTGCAAAAATCGACAAGAACTCTTAATGTAACAAGTGTGTGTGTGCTTTCACAGGTGAAATGCAACAACCAAACACTCAAAACACTAAAACAAGATCACAGTATTCGGACTCAGTGCATAGCTGGGCAAATTCATGTGTAAAAATTGACAAAATCAATTTCTAACTCAACAAGGATGACAAACGAACCAAATGCAAGAGAAAAAGGAAAGGATTTTGCTCAATTGACACAAGAAATACCTCCTTTAACTGTGAAGAACAAATGCTTGACCAATGTCACACGGCTAGGGCAGATATGGGCAGAAATTCGAACCCTAGCAGCAGAAATTCGCAGCAGAGGAAGAAATTAGGGCATGGGAATCGGAAATGGGGGAAGAGAGGGGATCGAATTGATGAATGAGAGGGATGAAATGGGTGTGAGTGAGAGTTTTTCGTAGGTTTAGGGCTTGAAGAGAGAAAGGGGGTCGAGTGAATGAGAAAAGAAATGAGGGAATTTGAGAAAGAATCGGGATTAAGGCCGAAATTAATTATTGTGATGCGCTGTCGCGGCGCGCGGCGCTTGTTATGGCTGCTGCGTCTTTGCTGGCGCTCGTGTGACCGTAGGCGCGGTCTTCCTGAACCGTAGCTGCGTGAGAGTCAGTGATCGATGGTAGCGGGCTCTGAGGCAGGCTCATGGTGCGGCGCTGCTGGAAAGCCGCCGCTGCTGCCGGTTGTGGCGTAGCTCACGACTAAGGTAGCGCATGCTACCTCTTCTGATGTTGCTATGTTGCTGAGTGTAGCGGGTGCTACACTGAGTGTAGCGGCTGCTACCCTTTCGCTGACAATTCTTCCAAATTGTTTTCAACACTTCAAAAAATACAAACTCCCAAAAACCTTCACACTTCAACACTCAATTTTTCCACACTTCCTCACATTCAATCTAAGATTTTCCAACTCTTAAACTCTCCCAACACTCAAATATTATTATTTTTATTTTTTATTTCTTTTTCACATCTCACTTACTCACACTACTTCTTTTCACTCAAACTTCAATTTTCTTATTTTTCAACTCCAACTTTTCTATTTTTCACATCATTTTTCCTCTCTTTTTTTTCAAACTTTTTCTTTTGAACTTAGAACTAATACCTCAAATTACAAAGAAAGAAATAAAGAAAAATTAGAAAGACAAGAAAAATAGAAAAACCTAAAGAAAACTAAACGGAAAAAAAAATAAAGAGAAGAAAAAGAATAAAATTAGAAAAATTGCAAAAAACTAAAAAGAATGAGAAAGGAACTTCAAAAATTATGGGGTGCCTCCCATAGAGCGCTAGTTTTAGGTCCCTAGCTTGACCTATATACTTTTCTTGATTCTTGGGATCCTTGGGACACAAACCAAAAACATTATCAACCTTTTCCACCAATTCTTCTTCCTCTTATTCCCACGATTCTCAAAAAGAGTTGTGGTTGCCATGGAATACTCTTCCGGTGGTTTGGTTATTTTCCTAGGAAATCCAGGTATAATTTTCCTTGGCTTCCTCCACCAACGCTTCCTTCTTCTCTTCCAACACTTCCTAACTTTGGGAATGAACGAGGCTCGCTTCCTTAAAAACTTTGTAGGCCATGAAGAAATAGAAGTAGAAAGTAACTTCAATTTGGTGTTTGGTGGTTTACCGGGCCTAGGACCTTTGAAAATCATCGCATTGACGTTGTTGCACTCAACATAGGTTTTACTCAAAGAAATCTCCTTCCTCCATGGAATGATCTTCAGAGGATGATCATAGTAAATGTCCTCAAATTCGCTTAGATTTGGATGCGAAACCCTTAGATATTTGATTTCTCCCCAATCACCGGGCTCAACTTCGAGAAAATAGGACTCCTTTTGGGGTTCATCCAAGATGCCTACCACCGCATTGGCCTTAGAATGAGATTCTTTGTGGGATTTCATTCTTGAAGGGTCAATGTCAAAATCAATACGATGTCTACCCACATGAAGAGACAAACGACCTCTTTTCACATCTATAGTAGCTCCTGCGGTAGCCAAGAAGGGTCGACCAAGAATAATAGGATTTCTCCAATCTTCATCCATCTCCAAAATAACAAAGTCACAAGGGATAAGGAAACTTCCCACTTGAACCGGGATGTCTTCTAATATTCCGAAGGGCCTCCTAACACTCCGGTCCGCAAGTTGCAAATTGATAGTTGTAGGGGTCAAGTCATCAATGTTCAGCTTCTTACATATAGAGTGCGGCATGACACTCACACTCGCCCCCAAGTCACATAATGCATTGTCAATCCTCATATGACCAATTAAGCATGGAATAGAGAAACTACCCGGATTGGCTAGTTTCTCGGGGCACTTGCTTCCCATAATGGCGTTGCAACTAACTGTGAGATGAACGGTCGACGACTCCTTGATACTTCTCTTGTTTGTCAAAAGGTCCTTCAGATATTTCTTGAAAGAAGGGACCTCCGCCATAGCATCTAGAAATGGTATATTAACTTGGAGCTTCTTCATTATATCAATAAATCTGGAAAATTTCTCATCATTCTTGTGTTGAACCAATCTCCTAGAAAATGGAACAGGTGGTCTATATGGAACGGGTTTCTCCAAAAGGTTTTCATGAATATCATCCTTCAAGACTTCCTTTCCTTCCTATCGTCTTTTGTCAATCTCTACCCTGTCTTCCAACTTCTCTTTTTCTTCATCCTCGGCCTCATTAACCACAACATCATCCTCCTTTCCCTCAACTATGTTTTGCTCAACTTCTAAATCCTCTTCTTCAGTACTATCCTCCACGACTCCCTCACCCAAGCCTAACTCAATCTCTTGCTTTTCCATTAAATCTTCCTCCTCCGAGACATCTACCACATCACCCTCTTTGTCACCCAAAGGTCTCTCCTTCTCCACATTCTCCTCCACTACCATAGGTTCTTCAATTTTTCTTCCACTCCTTAGGGTAATGGCTTCAGCTTGCTCCCCTTGGATGGGTTGAGGTTGAATGGGTTGAGAAAAGTATACTTGGGTCATTTGGGTTTCAAGGTCTCTAAGGCGAGCACCATCACTTTCTCGATTAGTCCCAATTTGTTGCAACAACTTTTCAATCATAGAATCTTGGGATGGTTGAGAAACTTGGGGTTGTGGGGTGGTTTGATGTGAGAACTCTTGAAAATGTGCATGATGGTCATAAAATTGAGAAACATGATCAAATATAGGATTGGCAAATGTAGTGTAACCGGGATCATCATCTTCATAAGAATGGGAATAAAGTTGGTTGGAATAAACGGCATTCACATGTTCTACTTGACGATACTCTACACATTGATGCTCGAGATGTGGACCACAACACAACTTGCAAACATGCACAATGGGAATAGATGTGGATGCAAAGGTTTGCATACCTCGGGCTAAGTTCAACTGGTTGGAAACCTCATCGTACACCATCTTCTTCTGCAAATCGAGAACGGTGGCCATTAGGAATTTGATAATGGGGTTGTGTTCCAAAGAATAGTCCCCATTTCCTGAATTTTGGCCGTCTCCCCAACTAGGAACATTATGAGATAGCTCGTGAAGAAAAATGTTGGCTTCCTCCGCAGTTTTCTTTAGAAACATCCCTCCAGATGCATGATCAACAGATTCTCTAAGAGGACCACGGAGCCCATGATAGAAATGTTGAAGCAACATCCAATCCGGTTAATTATGATGAGGGCACTGTCGTTGAAGACTCTTAAATCTCCCCTAAGCGTCGAAAAGACTCTCTTCCGACCCTTGCTTGAAACTTAAAATTTCTGCTCGAAGTCGGTGTGTCTCCTCCGCCGGAAAGAAACGGTGAAGAAAATCTCCTTTGAGTGCCTCCCACGAAGAATAAAAACCAGGTGGACATGTTTGTAGCCATATCTTCGCTTTGCCCGCAAGAGTGAGAGGAAAGAATTTCAACTTCAAAAATTCTGGTGATATCTTTGGAATATGTATAAAGCTAATCCGATCTTCGAATTTATCAATATGAGTAATGGGACTTCCAGCAGCATCGTCCCCATGAAACGGGTTTCTTTCGAAGACTTCAAGTAAGTACGGTTTAAACTCGAACACAGCATCGGGTGGTAATGGTGGTAAAATGATAGGATTGCCTCTCGTACCCAATGATGGAACGGCATATGATAGAAGGGTACGAGGTGAACCAGCTTGAGCTTCACCCATTAGAACGCGAAGCCTCCTATAAGAAATGAAGAAGCATCAAATTCATTTGGATTGACACAAACTGATTTCTAGCGTGAAAGCAAACTCAAATAACCAAAAACAAAGAAACTAAAACTAGGGGCGCTGGCTCCCCGGCAACGGCGCCATTTTGTGTACAGTGGTTTGTTAGACCTCGGTATTGTCGTTCTCTCTCAGGGAGCTGGCAGCCTTGGTCAAAGAATCTAGGTCAGTGGTCGGGATGAGATTGCTAAGGTAAGGATGTTGGTTTTGAAAGGATCACAACGCAAGAAACAAAGCTAAGGTCGGTCAAGGAATGGAAAATGGGCTTCGGAGGCTTTTCGAGATGCAAACGGGGATGAGGAAATGGGTTTTGCAACAAGAGAGTAACGAGAAGGGGAAATCAAATGGTAACTCCGTTAGAAAATACCTACCGGGCTTCCTCTTTCAAGGATAGTCCGGACTAACTTCCCCAAAGTCCATCGACAAACCCGGGGGAGTTCAAGGAACGGAATTTCCTAGTTAGTTTCTATTCGCTTTCGCGAACTAGAATACTAACTATCCTAATTCCTACCTTCCAACAAGCGTTGGATGTATTCGGATGCTTTCGCACCCAAATACATCCCACTTGAGGGAAGGATAGGATTAGGAAGTTGATTTCCTAACTAATTACTCACTAAAATTGCTAACCCAAACCTAATCACCCATTCACACCCTTAATTACCCCTTAACCCATAGGGTTTCTAGCCACTAATCATAACACTAACTATGCTAACAACATCCAATCCAACCCTAAACATGATTTCTAACATCAAACAACCATTAACAAGCAAGAACAATGAAATAGCAAGCAAAGAATTCAAGAACAAGCAAAGTAATTAGCAAAGTAATTAATAAAGGAGTTAAGGGAAGAGAAAACTTATCAAAGTGTTGTAGATGAACAAAGGAAAGCAATAAAAGATGACCCAACAATCTTTCAATTGTTTGAATCTCCAAATCTTCAATAACAAACACAAATCTCTAAAACCCTAGATTAATCTCTCACTAATCTCCCTCTAAAAACCACTAATTACAAGCTGAAAATAATGTCCAAGTCTAACCCTAGATTCATACCAAGAAATCGTTCACAAGGGATATATATACAAGTGAAAAACATTTGCCAAAACGCAAAGACTTCGCCGAAAACACACGCGCGAAGACATGGAGACCGCGTGGCCATGTTCATCGATGAAAAGGTCGGGCGATTTCGAAGCCGAGACCGTGGTACGTGCAGTGGCGCGACCCATACGGTAGCGGGCGCTACCTTCCTCAAATGACAATCCCTGCTGACTTTGAGCACAGGTAACGGGTGCTACCTCTCTGGTGGCGGGCGCTACCCCCTATGGTAGCGGGTGCTACGCTCAGGGTGGCGGGGGTTACCCTACTCTTTTCGTCTTTTTGTTTCTTCCTTCTTTCCGAAGCATGTAACGTTCAATCCGAGGGTCGTGGCATGCGTTACTTCACTAATTGGCACCAAAGGTTGGGAGTGTGGTCCCGGATCGACTCCATCATTCGAAGACCAAGCATATAAGCGTCAGGTATCACTTCATCAGAGATACAGTTGCTGCGGGAGAGATCGTGATGAAGAAGGTGCATACTTCTGATAATCTTGCAGACATGTTAACCAAGCCTCTATCTATAACTAAGTTCGAACATTGTTTGGACTTAGTTGGTGTTCTAAGCATGTGAGAGCCATGCGGGGCCACGCCCTGCGGAAGAGCGTGTTGATGGCGACAGTCAAGATGTTTATCTGGACCGATGATTCGTTGATTTTAGTCCAAGGTGGAGTTTGTTAGTAAAGTGTCCTAAAATCATCAAATCTCTTGATCCACAATTATTTTTTTCCTAATTGTATTAGGGTATTATTTAGGTTTCCTTATTATGTTGAGTTTCCTAATTGTATTAGATTCTAAATCTAATTGGAGTGGGAGTCAAGTTAGGTTATAGGGAGTTTTCCCTATAAATAGGGTACATGTTTCTCCACCAAAAACATCGGTAAACATCTAATTGAGCTAGAGAGAGAGAGAAAATATTGAGAGAGAAAGGGGTCTCACCAATATTTTCCCCAGTGTATCCAGAGAGATTGTGAGTTGAGTGTTGAGAGAATGTTATTGTAATATCCTTTATGGATCGCATCACACCCTGTGATAGTGATCAGGTTGTACTCCTCCTTTCTCATAGTGGATATTTTCTGGTCGCCATCTGTGGGTTTTTCTCCGAGTTCTTCGGTTTCCCACGTAATTCTGGTGTTTGATTTTATCGCTTATTTTTCGTTCCTAAATTTTGGCGTAATATCCGTCATCTCGTTTTCAATTCTATTATTCGCTTCCGCTGTTACCTTGCTACTTACTTTTCTCTAACAGTTTCACTTTCAATTGTTAATATCTTATGCAAATCTCAGCTCATAAATCTCAAGTCAAACCCAACCCAAGTTATTAAAACCAATATCAAACCACTTATAAAAGACCATCTAAATTTTTCAACTCAATAAATCAAAGCACAAACAATTACCCAAAACAGATGGTCACAATTTTCACATAAAGTCCCCTTCGAGATGTGAATTCCAAAACAGATTAGAAATCAACAAAAACCACTTAAAGTGTATTCCAGTGGGGATTAGGGCATAAACATTGCCTGATTATGTTCACTTGACTTCAAATAACGAACACACTTGAGCTCACAAACGACGCGAACTAGCTCAGGCCGGCAATCTGGGCGGCAGCAGTCAAGGGCAGTAGCGGTGGTCGCAGGTGATCGGAGGCGTAGCGTCGGTCGGAGTGTCGGCCAATCGGTAGCGAGGGAGAAGAGGTCGCCGGGCGACGGTGAGGTTTCAACACGCAACCGCAACCACACGCCGGGTTTCTCCGTGCAGCACGGCGATGGTCTCCGGCGTTCAGGCCGATCTCCGACGTCGGAGCATTGACAGCGGTGGTCCTGGTGGCGGCAGCAGCGGCTCGCGGCGCGGTGGAGCAAGAATTGAACGAAGGGAGATGGAGAGTAAGTGCGAACGAGAAAGAGAGGGTAGAAGAGCGTCGACCTGGGCTTTGGGAGGCGGCTGACGACAGTTTTGGCGGTGCTTACCCTCCCGGTGGCGAGGATTCACGGCAGAGAGGAAGGAAGAGAAGAATGAGAAAGAGAAGAGAGGAAAGAGGAAAGAGCAGGGTGCGTGTGTTAGTATTGACGTTAGCCTTAGGTTATTAACCCTAATTAACCTTTAATCTCTCTCTAACTAACATTAAAACTAATTCTAATCTAACTCTAATCCACTCCCAATCCCTTCTAACTGAACGAAGATCTAGGCCTTAACCAATTTTAATACTATTAGATTTCTACTACTAACTAATAATTAAGATTAATACTAATAATACTATCTCTAATAACTAGCACTACAAATACGAGTTTGAAACTAATAGCGATAATAATGATAATATCACATAATCATAAAAACACATAATAGTAATACTAATCATATAACAATAATAAGCACTTAATAATACTAATAATAATAATAATAATAATAATAATAATACACAAGATATTACCAATATACTCTAGTTAGTCCCCCTACGATCTTATGAGCTCAAGTGTTAGCAAAAATAGACACAACGAATAAACATCTAACGGAGTCAAACCTAATTTACTAACGTCGTAACAGTCAACACCTTTAGATTTTTCGGGGTTTTACAGGAAACCTCTACAAAAAGGAAATATCTGCAAAAAGGAATGTTTTTCTTCTTTCCCTTTATTTCCCACTTGGTCTTCACACACAACAATTTTCCACTTGGAGACCAAGCCTTCTGGAATCCTCACTTTCAGCACGAGTTCCCCTGGAGCATTGACCGACCTCTTTATCAAACCGAGAGGCCTCCTGAGGCCGCATCGCACCTCAATTTTCCAGCATCTACTGGCTTATCCTTGATCTTGTAGACCTACTTCTCCAAGGCTTTCTTCCTGCAAACAACCTGACCAGCTCTCAGGTTCTGTTTTTCTCAAGTGACGCAATTTGATCGATCGACCATTGCCTGCTCCCACTTGAACCGAACCTCCGCCTGCACAACCTTACTATAGGACTCTAGCTCACCACCATATGTCAGTAATAAGTAATGCAAATATGGAGAATGTCTTTCAGGTGCATTACCTCTGGTAGCCCTCATGGATCTCCTCACAGTGGGTGGTGGAGTATGTTCATCCTAAATAGAGCTTTCACCTAGCTCCTGTGGTTCAAGCTCGTCAATAGCCTGATCTGCAATTTGTGGAGTTTCATGTGGTTACTCTATTTCCCTCCAAGGTACACTAAGCCTAACAGAAACCTTGACTGTCTTAGCTCCCACTAGCTTTTTGTCACCTGAGTCACTCCATACCTCCTCAGGTTCCCTGCCAATTTTGGTGAAACTGCCTCTTCTCATTCATGTGACCAAGCCTGCAATGCCACTACCATAGCACCCTTCACGATTTTCCATTTACCATTCTCGAAGCCTGCAATGTAGCCTATCTCTTCGAGTTGATTCACTTAAATTAAATTCCTCTTAATTCCAAGAATATACCTCACATCCTCCAACTTCCAAAGACCACCATTAGAAGTGTTAATTGTTACGTCTCCTTTTCGTGTTATTTCATAACACTTGTCATTGGCAAGATACACCTTGCCAAAACTTCCACCCTGGAATTACGAAATAACTCCATATCGGAGGAAACATGAAAGGATGCACCAAAGTCAACTATCTATGACTCTTCAGGACTAGACACACTCAAAATTAAGGCTTCACAAAGGTCTTCCATAGAGTTGATAGAGTCCCTGTCATCATTAGGGGTGAGCGGGACCGGGATCCCGGTGTTTTTCGGAGGTCCCGGTCCCGGTCCCGGTTGTAACCGGGAGCAAAGTTTTGCTCCCGGTCCTGCTCCCGGTTGTGACCGGGAGCAAAGATTTGCTCCCGCTCCGGTCCCCACGTGAAATCGACCGGGAAATTTTTAGTCCCGGTTTCCTTTTTTTCAACCAATTATTTTAATTTATTTAAATTAAAAATCAACATAGATTATATAAATTTTCTTTAATTTAACAAATGTGAGTGTCGATTTGTTTACGTAGCCATTTTTTCCCATATTAAAATTACGCAATATTTAATACATAACATTTTTTCCGAAAAAATATGCTAAGTTCGAAATAGTGATAAATAAATAAATCTAAAGAGCGAACACAAATTAAATTAAACAAATTAATCAATTATCATGAAGCCACTTGATTTATTATTATTATTATTATAATTAATATTATTATTATTTATATATATATATATATATATATATATATATATATATATATATATATAGATATATATATATATATACCGGGAATCGGGACCGGGACCGGGAAATGAGGTTAAGTCCCACTCCCGGTCCCGTTGTTGACCGGGACTTTAATTTTAGTCCCGCTCCCGGTCCCGCTCCAACCGGGAACGGGATTTTGGGACCGGGACTTGACAGGGACCGGGATGGGACCGGGATTCCCGGAATTTTTGCTCACCCCTAGTCATCATTATCCTTCCCCTTCCGAGGCTTAGGGCAATCCCTCTTAAAATGACCTGTATCACTACAACTATAGCACACAACATTGCTCATGTCCTTAGGCTTACCTCTACCCCTGGACTTCGACCGTCCCCTGGAATTATTCGAATTCCTATCGTCCTTCCTACTCCTGACACTTAAGGTGCTTCTAGAAGATTCACCTCTAGAATTCTTCCTACGAAGGCCCTCATTATCCAACACATACTTCACCTCATCAAATTTCATCTCATCAGTACTCTTAGCACTACTAACACCAATTACAACTGTTTCCCAAGAATCAGGCATAGAAGACAACAATATGCAAGCTTTAACACTCTCAGCAAAAGTAATCTCTACTGAAGCAAGTTGTGATAATATCTTAGTAATATCATTTATATGATCAGCCACATCACCATCCTCAGTCATCTTACAACTGTTAATTTACGGAAAAAATATATCTGATTTGTTGCGTTTGGCTTCTCATACATCTCCTTTAGTGCCTTCAGCAATTCCTTCGTTGTCTTTTTCTCCATAACGTTAAACCTAACATTCCGAGCCAATGACATCCTGATCAGGGACACCGCCTGTCGATCAAGCATATCGTATGTGGCCTGCTCCATGGCATCTGGCTTCTTCTTCAACAGTGGAATATGCAGCGACTTCGAGTACAGCAGATCCTCAATATGCAACTTCCAGTAGGTGAAGTCAGGTCCATCAAATTTCTCGATTTCATAATTATCTCCCGACATTGTTTGAAAGCAAGTTCTCTTTCAGCAACTTGCAGGCTCTAATACCAGTTCTTAGGATCGAAGAGCACTCAAGCAACCATAAACAATAGGAAATAATAGCGGAAAAGAAATCAGAAACTGACACCAAATATTTAACGTGAAAAAAACCCAAAGCGGGAAAAAACCACGGAATCGATGCATTAGTAATAGGAGGATTACAATTACACTGGTTGTGTTTCTCTCTATCTCACTTGATGACTTAGGGGGAAGATTTGACCCTTATATATATTACTTAAAGGTGTTGCATAAAGGAAACCTCTGCAAAAAGGAAACAAAAAAATTACTTAGAGGTACCCTAACTTTTGGTGAAATATTTTTCTGGTACCCCAACTTTTAAAAACTAATTTTGGGGTACCCTAACTTTTAGAATTAGAAATAATTAGGTGAATTTTCGGCCAATTATTTGAATTCAACGGTGAGTTTTAGGTGGGAAATTGATTAAGTGTTTTTGTGGATGAAAATGCCCTTTGTTTTCGTGGACGAAAATGATTTGAATCAATCGGAGTTTCGCCGAAAATTCACCTAGTAATTTCTAATCCTTAAAGTTAGGGTACCCCAAAATTAGTTTTGAAAAGTTAGGGTACCAAAAAATTGTTTCTTCAAAAATTAGGGTACCTCTAAGTAATTTTTTGAAAAGGAAACAACTGCAAAAAGGAATGATTTCCTTATTTCTATTTATTTCCCACTTGGTCTCCACATACAAGAGTGTTAAACTTATTAAAATTTATATATATATCTTTCACACACATATGGATGATATAAAATACTAATTAAACAATTTATTTTTCAATTTAGCGAATAAATATATATTTTTACAAATCTGAAAATAAAATAAAAAAAGATGTGTATAATTTTGTCATCTCCCAGCGATAAATCGCACCATCCATATTCAGCCAAGTAGAGAGTCATTTTTGCTCGAGATCATTCATCACATCAAGTAGAGCATCATTCTTGCTCAAGACTAGTGACAAATCACACTCTTCATCGACAGTCAAGTAGAACATCATTCTCGCTCGTGATTATACATCACATCAAGTAGATCATCATTCTTGCTCGAGACTAGCGACAAATTGCATCCTTCACCGGCAGTAAAGTAGAGCGTTATATTCTTGCTCAAGATCGTCGATCAATGTTACCAACATTCAGGCTCAGAGTTCTAACTTCCAAGAGTCGCACCATGTTTTGAAATTCAATCATATCCAATACCAGTGTCCAGCAATCAAAACTAGTTTGATTTTCGTCCTACTCAGACTCAATCAAAGTGGGGGCTATTTGTAGACATCGAGATTTTTATTTAATTTAATATGTTTTTCCACATACCTTTGTAATATTTTATATGTTCTTATATAGGATAAATAGAGGATAAAAAATCAAGCATGTCAAATCTGCAAGTGATAAACCCAGAAAAACCGGAAAAAGAATAAAACCCGAACTTGTACAAAAAAAAAAAAAGAAGCTAAGAACAAAGCCCAAAGCCATAAAAAGCCCTCATGGCCCTGAGGCCATCAGTAAACCCTAAGGAAAAAAAAGCGTAGACACCTCATCTCTTATGTCACAACTCAGCGCCGTCCAACGTCAAAAATTGCATTTATTGCTCGGACGACTACGCGGACTACACGAGGATGTATCATCCCCCTTGATGACCCCACCGTTCAGTCAAACCACATGCTGCATTGGAAGTCCGCGCGACCATCCTTGACAACTGAGATTACTATGTGATCTTATAGCTCAAGCATGGATGTATGTTAAACCCTAAAAATATTGCTCCTTTTCTGCCTTAGCGAGGACTCGAATTCTTCATCTCATCATCCTCCATCAAACTCATTCTCTAAGTCTCTTGTCATCCCACATTATTCTCTTATCAATATCTCATTTTATCCCACCACCCTCATCATCCAAACACACATCGAATTATCATCTTACTATCTCATTCTCACTTCATTCTTTTCCTTACTAAACACAAATCCATCATTATTTTCTTCTAAAATCCATGCATACTCTTATTCTTTTATCATATCACATTTTCATCCTATCATTATCACCACCAGTATCCTACCATCCTGGTCACCTAAACACATTTCATCCTATTCTCATTTTCTTTATTTCTTATTCCTTCCAAAAAACAAGCCACAAATATACCACAAAACCATTCATACTTATGACTTGATATTCAAAGATAAAACGCATTCTAGGCTAGGCAAAAGTTCTTGGTTCTTCTTGGTTTAGGTATAATTTCATGTCTTTATCCTTTATGTAATCATTCTTTGATTTATGCAATAACATGATACTTTTATTCTTTTATTTCGTTTTATATGCATGATTGAAAATCTTTTACTTTCTTTCCCATCCAAATCTTATAAAAACACACTTTAAGCTTTTAGTAGTCTTTCCTTTAGTAAGAGGCGGACTCAAAGGTATTTACCTTTCGAGTCCGTAACCTTACCCCTGAACTTGATAATATAGTGATCCAAACCCATACCCAGACCCATACCCATATCCGACCCAAATTATAGTGATCCAAACACACTCGACCCAACCACTCCCGACCCATACCCGACCCAATGGACCCATTTGTCTAGTCTAGCCAAATATGATGGATGTCAAACAATACAAATATAAAATACGTCACATAGATATATATAATTAAAATAAAATTGAGTGATTATTGTCCGAATTGATATGTCGTCCAACAATTAAAATCTAGGTCACTCGCGAATTCACAAATATTTCCAACCATAGAGTTAGGTCATTCATATATAATTGGTAATAGTCTAATATGTCGAGCCCCATATTTCAGGGATACACTAATCCAATGATCTCATGATGAATAGAGTAGCGAATGTCAATGTCCATGCAGAGCCACATCTTCCATTCAACATAATACCGCATCCTGATAGACAAAAATATTTTCCTCATAAATCAAACCCTAGAAAGAGAAAATGGAAGGGTGAGGGGCTTACCACCAAGGCAAGCCCCAATCAACATAGAGTTAGGTCCCTTGTTCTTACCTATATTTTATGGTTTGTTTTTAAGGCACACTCTTATAACTAAAGATAATTTGAGATTCTTGATGTCCTAATTTTTTTGTTTTGATTATTGAAAGCCAAAAGAGGCTAAAGAAACAACAACATTGCGAAATTCGCAGAGAAAAGTACAGTGAAAGGACAGGAACCAACAAGAAGCCACACAAACAAAACCCGGACAAACAGCACAAATAAAACACAAAACAATTAACACTTTTGCCAAGTCTCCTCAAGCCGATTCGCCACAATCACATGGTCCCCCCGAATGAAGCCTGAATCGCATCCAAACTTAGCAACTCTGCGTGCCATGTCCGCCAAAAGAGCCTGAGGACGTTTTGATAATTCAATTTGCAAGCTCGCATTTTTACCCTTCCTTCTGACACGTCGATCAGACCTAGCTGAGTTGATGTGATAATTATCTATGAGACATTTAAGTTCTCCACCGATTTGTGGTGCTTGCTCATTGAATTAATTATTTTTGACTTTTGTGTCAATCAATTAATTAAATGAAAGCTCTGTTGCAATTGTGTGATCAACGATTGACAATTTAACCTAAGATTGGTTGAAATTTCAAATTCAAGTTTACTTTGGAATATTGGGCCATACGACACTATATTCTATTTTTGTGCCATAAAATATTGTAGGCTGATGGTGAGTGTTGCTTATAAGTCGCATGTCTTTTTGGACAATTATGCGCTAGAATTTAATTTATGGCCATAGGACCCGTTCTTTTATGCGGTGGACTAGAAAAGTATGGTGAATTATAGTAGGTTGTGGTGGAAATTATAGTAGGTGGGTTGTTATATTTTAATTTGAAATTAGAATAAATAAATTGGTATTTTTAAGTTAAAAATTAGGAAAGAATAATGGTATTTTAATTTGAAATTGGAAAAAATAAATTATGGTAGGTGGGTTGTGGTGAAAAGTTTTAAGTTTAAACTTTTAATAAAAAGCGAAATGGTATGTTGTGGTGAATTGTGGTGGAAATTGGAAAAATGTGGTGCGGTACGAATCCGCAACCAATCAACCACGAAAATGAACGGGCCTTATTAAAAATTTAACGCCCCAAAGGAGAGTGTGTTTTTATAAAAAAAAATAAATAAAGGTATGATATAGTGCTTTTAACACCCTTAAAATATAGTACTACCTCCGTCTTAAAATGTTGGTCCGTTGACAAAATTTTAACAATTAATTACTCACAAATTATAATGAATTAAATGAAATCACTACCATTAGAAAGATAATTTGCTAAATATTACAATGACGGTAATTTTATATTGTAACTCGTTATAATTTGTGAGTAATCAACGGTCAAAATTTAGTCAACGGACAAACATTTTGTGATGGAAGTAATATATTAGAATCCAAAATTTGTTGTTAGCAAATAGTCGCCATGTCTAGTGAAATATCTCCTTAGGAAACAATAATGTCGAAAGGGATGGGGCAAGTACGTGTTAGAAAAATTAGTTAATAGTACGATTAATATAATAAACAGTATTTCATGTGTAGTTTTATTAATGCAATAGAAATATATTCTATATAATATTAATAGTAAAGTTTGTGGGTTCAATAGATTGTGCAACGAGAATAAAAGTAAAGATTTGAACCAATAAAATTTAAGATAAATTTTTTGTTTTTGTTTTATTTATAGAAATGCAGTATTTTTTATATATGAAATCATATTACAATCTTCCAAAACCCTATCATATGCCTATATATCATATATGCAGTCACTTTTATTTACAAATTTTCTCTGCTATTGATATTTAATTATGAAGCAGATGGATAATCATACTATAATACTCTTATTTAATTATTTTAGTGCAAATCAAAGTGTAGGAAAATAAAAAATAACAGTTATATTATCTGTTATATTCATGCCGAATTGCTTAACCGCCCATAAAATTCTCATAATATCCAAATAATACATCCAACTGAATTTCTAACACTGACTTTCAATTGGAAGAAAACAGGGTTTTATGAAACCATCTCCAAATATTAAACAATTTAGAGAGAAATTAAACGCACATATATGAGAACAGTTTGATGAGAAGAAAATAGGACAATAGCTGCTCAATATTCATGGAGATTTGCCTTATCTCCCAACTTCGACTGCTCCCCGACAGGAAATTTGCACGTACCTTTTTTAAGTTTATAATATTTATAAGTCTAAATCCTAACCTTCCTGACTTTATATTTAATTATGGAAAATTGGAAAAAAATAATCCAAACTTTGGGGCTAGTGGAAAAAAATAATCCGAACTTACAATTTTGTTATGAATGAACTAGACTTTAACTTCTATTATTTTTAGCATCCATCATCTAGTTAAATTCGTCCGAAAATTGACGTGGTGGTCGCGATATTACACTTGAAGCAAAATTTTAACTTTTTTTGAGTTACAAAAAGTTACACGTATAATATCACCACCAACACGTTACTTTTTTGACGAATTTAAATAGGTGGTGGATCCAAAAATAATAAAAGTTAAAGTTCAACTCATCCATAACAAAGTTGTAAGTTTGGATTATTTTTTTCAATACCCCTAAAGTTTGGATTATCTGTTTTCAATTTCTCATTAAAATACTCATATTACCCTTAATTAATGAATCAAATTTTTATATTACCTTTTAAAATTCTCCTTTATTCTTCTTTTTCCTTAATGAGGGGTACATTTGTCTATGCATAATTTTTTCATGTCATTTACAAGATACATTGATCTTGTAAAACTAACTAACCTAGAAACTAGGGTATTTAATTATTCCCATATTAAACAGCCGCTTAAAGAGGTTAAAATACTTGGTCAAAATTCGAAAGTAAAACAGCCCATTTAAGACAGAGAAAAAGAAGGGTGTTAGGGCTTGAGGAATTCATGGATAAATTGAATTTACTAGTTTTTACTTAAATGTATTAAAATTTATCAAAATTTATGAAAACTTATAAAAAATTAACAAATTTTAAGAAACAAAAGAAATTAGTTTTGATATATTAGGATAAATTTGATAAAAACAAAATTTACCAAAATTTACCAAAATTTACCAAAAATTACCAAAGATTACCAAAATTTAACTTTTACTCAACTGTTTTTTACCCATTAATTAGGTTTATTTAGGGTGGTAAATTAGTTTTATTTTTATCTTGTTTATCGTATCTTATCTGAATCCTTGAAAAACAATCAGATCAAAGTCAAAATTTAAACAAAGAAAATTGAAATAATATTATTAAAAGCATTAAAATATGGTTTTGATTTGTGGAAAAATTAAAATATTTTAGTGATTATGTAGTTATAGTTGGTAATTAGTGTAATTAGTCAAGCTAATCAATTAGATTAAAATGTAGATAATCTTATGAAATGAAACTTGAGGCAGAAGTTGTGTAGTTCCGGTTGGGTGTCGGGACCAAATGGGAGAAGGAAGGAGGAAGAAGGGAGGAAGAAGGAGAAGTAGGAAGTTGGAAGAAGAGAAATCAAGAAAACGCTTCCCACTAGAGATTGCCGCTACCAGCGGCGTGATTCGGCCTGTCAGCTCCCAGAAGCCCCCTCGACAGCGCCTTGTCCAGAGACTCCAACTTGTTGCACGTTGTCAGCGTTTTTTCCCCCTTGCCAGCGTTTCTTGATGGTGCTATGAAGATTTCGAGAATCCTTTGAATAGCACTGAGATTTTTTTGTCTGTTTCCTTTCTTCTGTGGTTTCCTTTTGTTGGAGATTTCCATATATTTAGGTTACTACCATATTGTAACCTAGGTTTTCCCTTGTATCCCTAGTATATATTGGGGCTCAGGTTCTCCTATTATGTATCCCAGAACATCCCAGAGTATATCCCAGAGTTATGTATTCTGATTGGGATCAAGTGAGATAGAGAGAGAAACACAACCATTGTATTTGTAATCCTCATATTAATAGTGCATCGATTTCGTGGTTTTTTTTTCCTGCTTTGGATTTTCCCACGTTAAACCTCTGGTGTCGAATTTCTTATTTCTTTTTCGCTCTTATCTTTCATTGTTTGTGGTTGCTTGAGTGCTCTTCGATCCCAACAACTAGTATCAGAGCCTGCAGGGTTGGTGAAAGAAAACTCGCTTTCAAACAATGGTAGGAGATAAGTATGAAATAGAGAAATTTGATGGATCTGATTTCACCTACTGGAAGCTGCAGATTGAGGATCTGCTGTACTCAAAGTCATTGCATGTTCCACTGTTGGAGACGAAGCCAGAAAAAATGGAGCAGGCTGATTACGATATGCTAGATCGACAGGCGATGTCCTAGATCAGGATGTCATTGGCTTGAAATGTCAGGTTTAACGTCATGGAGAAAAAGACAACAAAGGAATTGTTGAAGGTACTAGAGGATATGTATGAGAAGCCCAGCGTAGCGAATCAGGTATATTTGTTCACCAAATTAACCAGCTGTAAGATGGCTGAGGGCGAGGATGTGGCTGATCACATTAATGAGGTTACTAAGATTTTATCACAACTTGCTTCAGTAAAGATGGTTTTTGCTCAGAATGTCAAAGCTTGCATATTATTGTCTTCCATTCCTGACTCTTGGAAAACCCTTGTAACTACTATTAGTAGTGCTAACGATACTGACGAGATGAAATTTGATAAGGTCAAGTCTGTATTGCTTAATGAGGGTCTTTGTAGGAAGAATTCTGGTGATGAGTCTTCGGGAAGTGCCTTAAGTGTCAGGGGTAGGAAGAACAATAGAAATTCGAGTAATTCCAGGGGAGGCAAGCCTAGGGACATGAGTGAAGTTGTGTGTTATGGTTGTGGTGATAAAGGTCACTTTAAGAGGGATTGCCCTAAACCTAGGAAGGGGAAGGGTAATGATGACCGGGATACTATCAACTCTGCTGAAGACCTTTGTGAAGCCCTGGTCTTGAGTGTGTCTAGCCCTGAAGAGTCTTGGATAGTTGATACTAGCGCATCCTTTCATGTTTCTTCAAACAGGGAGTTATTTCATAATTTTAGGAGTGAGAATTTTGGCAAGGTGTATCTTGCAATGACAAGTGTTATGAGATAATAGGTACATGAGACATGACGATTAAGAATGCTAATGGTAGTCTTTGGAAGTTGGAAGATGTGAGGTATATTCCTGGAATTAAGAGGAATTTAATTTCAGTGAATCAACTCGATGAGATGGGCTACACTGCAGGCTTTGGGAATGGGATGTGGAAGATCGTGAAGGGTGCTACGGTAGTGGCTAAGGGATTGAGGTCTGGTACTTTGTACTCCACCAGGGATAGCACTAACATGATTTCTTATGCTTCTTGTTCTAGCTTATGGCATTGCAAGAATGAGAAGAGGGTCAGTTTCACCAAAACTAACAGGGAACCTGAGGAGGCATGGAGTGACTCAGGTGACAAGAAGTTAGTGGGAGATGAGGCGGTCAAGGTTTCTATTAGGCCTGGTGTGCCTAGAAGGGAAACAGAGGAACCAAAGGAAGCTCCACAAGTTGCAGATCAAGTTGCTGAAGAACGTGAATCACATGAGCTAGGTGACAGCTCCAGCGGACCATCCCTGTGAGGAGATCCATGAGGGCTATCAGAGATGCTGGTGAGCCCGAGTCCTATACTGAGGCTGTGCAGGTGGAGGCTCAGTTCCAGTGGGAGCACGCAATGGTTGATGAGATTGCGTCACCTGAGAGAACCTGGAAGCCGGTGAGATTGTCTGTAGGGAAGAATTGGGTCTACAAGATCAAGGGTAAGTCAGTGGATGTTGGGAAGTTGAGGCCCGGTGCGGTCTCAGGAGGCCTCTCAGACTGAGAAAGAGGTCGGTCGATGCACTAGGAACTTATGGAGAAAGTTGAGGATGGTTGAGGTTTGGTCTCCAAGTGGAAGATTGTTGGGTGTGGAGACCAAATGGGAGAAGGAAGGACGAAGAAGGGAGGAAGAAGGAGAAATAGGAAATTAGAAGAAGAGAAATCAAGAAAACGCTACCCACTGGAGATTGCCACTACTAGCGGCGCGGTCCGAAAGCCAGGTTCTGCCTCGTACAAGACCCCCTGTCAGCGCCCAGAGGCCCCCTTAACAGCGCCTTATCCAAAGACTCCAACTTGCTGCATGCTATCAGAGTTTTTTCCCCCTTGCCAGCGTTTCTTGATGGTGCTATGAAGATTTCGAGAATCCTTTGAATAGCACCGAGATTTTTTTTTTCTGTTTTCTTTCTTCTGTTGTTTCCTTTTGTTGGAGATTTCTATATATTTAGGTTACTGCCATATTGTAACATCGGTTTTCCCTTGCACCCCTAGTATCTATTGGGGTTCAAGTTCTCCCTATTATGTATCCCAGAGCATCCCAGAGAGTATCACAGTGTTATGTATTCTGATTGGGATCAAGTGAGATAGAGAGAGAAACACAACCATTGTATTTGTAATCCTCATATTACTAGTGCATCGATTTCGTGGTTTTTTTTCCTGCTTTAGGTTTTTTCCACGTTAAACCTCTGGTGTCGAATTTCATATTTCTTTTTCGCTCTTATCTTTCATTGTTTCTAGTTTCTTGAGTGCTCTTCGATCCTAACAATTCCGTTGAAGGGGTTCTGTGTTGTGAGGCAGAGGAGCGTGGTGGCATGAAAGAGATGGAGCAGTGTGGTTGGAGAAGGACGATGGTGCGGTGGTGGCTAATTTTCCCATTGGGTGAATGTCGACGATGACAGAGAGTAAATAACAATCTGAAAATTGTGCTTGTCGGAAGAGATGAAAAGGCATCAATGGAATATCTACCACAAAGTTTTTCCTTACCTTACTTAACTTAATCAACAATAAAAAAAAGTCTAATAAGTTAAATCAAGTCAAATAAATTTATATAGCAGTAAATAAATGAAAGTGTTGAAAATTACTATTAATTTTAATACATATGATCGAAGGAATCAAAAATTAATATCGATTATATGGATAGATATCGAACAATGAAAAGTAATAAACTATAATCAAAGATTTTCCAACCGTAAGGACAAGAGTTTTTAAAATCATACTGACCAGAAATTTCAGTTCCTCCATCCTTGATGGGGACAACAATTTGATACAGCATGTTTTATTAGTTTGGAAAAGATAAACGTTTTCCTCCTTGTGTTTCTAAGATAGGTTTCAAATTTAAAATGGAATAGACATATTTGTTTTTAAAACATTTTAGGAATGGGATGATTTGAAATATTAAGAGCTTCCACCTAGGGTTTATGCCTAGAAATAACTAAAGTTCAAAACATACGACGGTAACGCCAAAACAAATTATTATGTTGCAAATGTTCCTCCTACTAACCTTACATAATATTGGTATACGTTCGGATTTAAATTTGAGACCTCCGGCTCAAAAGGGTGAGGTTATAATAATATTTGGCACCATTTCAATAATAAATTTTGTTGAATTTGGCCAAAATTTAATCAAAGATAGATCTTCGATCATGACATAAGATACTCATTTGATGAAATAAACCATGAGTCGTTTAATTAGGATGACAATACATTACAACATGAACTTGGCTTTGGCGGCAATCATGTCAACAAAAAAGTGCAACAAAACATCATAACTTAATCGTGAGTTGTAGGTTTGACTGTGACTATCAATTGATGAGAATAACATCAATCATTTGGGGGGGGGGGGTAGTTGTTAGAAATATAAGAACAATAATATATGGGTAAACCGAGTATACTGAAAGAGTCGCAGGTGCACCTACTCTCCTTAGACTTTTGTATCGACTGTACAAAGTCTTAGGGATAAAACTCTGTCAAGGAAATACTAATAACTTAGTTTCAGACTTCCAATTACAGCTCTAGAAATGCTCAATCGAGACCAAAACTAGAGAGACATGTTTGGTTGAATGAGAATAAATCAACAACATGACTCACTTGTCTTTTGGAATTGATTTGGGTTGCAATTTTGGAGAGCACTGGGAGTAAGTTTGGAGATTGAATATTTTGGGGTTTGGTGTCTGTTCATACTTCCATGGATGAAAGTGGTTAAATCGAGATTTTGTAGGATAACTTGTTGTAGCTATTTTTGTGTGTGAGGTGGTCACTTGGTGTATGTTCATTACCTTGGTGACTATCTTCCATCGATGCTTATTATTGTCATTTCTCATTTTCGGATTCACCCCATCCTCCCCCACAAAAATTAGCCTTAGAAACTCCATAAAATTTCCTTTAGCCACAAAAGAACCACAAAACCTCATACGACCATCTTTAGCTACCCCAATAAACCCTTAAACTCCTCAAATAGCCTCTGCATCACATCTCCAAGACAAACATAATTTCCCTCCTAGACCCGATTCTCATTCCAAAACCGCTCACTCGATGGCTCTTCAACACATCATAGATAGCCAAGAAGTGATGCTACGTCAAATGAGTGATTTGAGCTATGTCATAGCCAAATTGCGACCAGGTTTCCCGAGAAAGGTTCATGGTGACTATCGGAGGTCTTAGGTTGGAAGTCGACCTAGTAACTCTACTCATGAGCCTAGAGTTGATGATCTACATGGTTGGAGAAAAAAGAAGGCTTATTCATGGTCTTCTAGCAAGGAGGACACTCGGTCTCGGGTTAGCCCTTCCTCCAAGGGAAGTCGATTCAAACCATCTTTTGAGGCTCAAGCGGATGATGCAGATTATCTTAGGAAGCTCAAGCGTAGAAAATGCTTCAAATGTAGAGAGTATGGTCATGTCCAAACTCAATAGATTTTAAAGATGGTTGAATGTCCCAAAACCAATGAGGTAGCTACACTGGGGACTCCAACGGCTAATGTTGAGGTTCGCGTGCGACAAGAGGAGAGCTCCACTCCTAGGCGATCCTTTATCATGACTAAAGATTCCCGAGGTGATTCTCAACAACGGGAGTCAATCTTCCAAACTAAGTTCACCGTCGGCGAAGGGTTTTGCAAGGCCATCATCGATGGTGGGAGCTTCTCCAACTTGACCTCTACCTACATAGTTGAGAAGCTCTAATTACCAATTGTGCCTCATCCCTAACTGTATAGCTTGCAAGGGGTTAAAGATGGTGGCGATCTTCACATTTCTCAACAAACCGTGGTATTTTTCTCCATTAGTCCTCACAAGGATAGTGTTCTCTGGAATTGTTCCTATGGATGTTTGTCATTTGCTCCTTGGTAGGCCATGGTAATATGATAAGTGTGCCATCTATGATGGATTTAGGAACGCTTACTCAATTGATGGGAGGAAAAAGTATCACACATAGCCCCCTCTCACTTACCCAACTCTTCACACACCAAATCGAAGCGGGAAGTGAGAAGAAAGACCCCTTCCATATGAGTGAAACACGGGATGAGAGTACTTTGAGCAAAGGGAAGCCACGTTCGACTTTACTTTTGCGGAAAAGTAACCCTAGTGAGGTTGAGCGAACCTTATCTCCACAAAAGTTTCCAACCTCCCTCCCTTGTACCTCATATTTACCTACAACTCCTACTAGTGTCTATACCATGAATGTAAGTGTTGAGCCGTGTCTAATCATTCCCGGACCACCTTTTGGAGACGAGTTGCATGGTAACAAGTCGATCGCGTCATACCCTAGCTTGCCTCCTCCCACACCGAGATTGACCAAGGAAGAGGCCTCTTCTACCGTCCTTGACCTTTATCTCTCTTTGTGATGACTACATAGTAGAATTCAACAAAATCATGTATGGGAGAGTCAACCCGGAGAGCCAAATAGGGAACCTTCGCCTTTGACTCATCAAAGATTGTTATACCTTCATGTGGGCAAAGTGGTAAGCAAGTGCTTGATATGGCTCTTCGATGAGGTTCATTTTGGAGGGTCGGTTCTTCTTATCGGCGCATCAAAACCCCAGGATTTGAGGGCAAATCCTCTCCAACCCGGGGTGTATGATCCGAGAGGATCGCGCTAACATCAAGCCTTTTTCTAATACGGATCAACATGGAAATTTCCAAGGGCCTCGAGGTTTGTTGGTCCCGAAAGTTAAGAAGAAAAGTGGGGGATCTGGCTAATTTTCAATCTCACAAGCCCGGAATAGTAGCGGATCCAATATGTTGCCGGTGTAGTCAGCCTACTCCACTGAAATTTTGGGGAAAAAAATTTCTTTCGAAAAAGAGAAATTGTAAAAGGATATATACAGGTAATTGGATTGGTTTGTGGAGCGCAGTGGTTTACATCTCAGTTTGGTGTTGTTGGATGTCTCGTAGGTCGTGAGTTCGAAACTCGCTTGACATAGTTGTCTAAATTTTTTTCCTTTTCTTTGAATTTTTTTGTGGAAGCCAAGACTTCTCTTCTACTTTGTTTATCACTTATCACTTTCTTCTATTTGAATCTCCTGGATGTATTGGTGGAGCTACATTAGAAGTAATGGCATTCATGAACCCCATTAAAATATTAAAATTAATTTATCATAATATAACTATTAGCTAAAAATACATATTTACATTAAAGGGGTTCCATAAAAGTTAATTTTGTTAGTTGTTTTTTATAAATTACTACATTTAAACGTTACAGTTTCAATCCTAAGCTTTTTTCCCCTCTCTTTAGTTTCTAAATTACTATATTTGATTTTGGAGAATGTCAATTATTAGGATGTGGAATACTTACATGCTAACTAATAAAAGCATTGAATGTCTAATTTGCGAACTTATTAATAACTCAATGTGGTTAAATTAGAATTAGGGAGACGGACTTGTTAAGTTTTTATTTATGCTAGTTTTGTGATACTCTCAGTTACTAAAAATGATGTCTTCCAAAAAGGCATCTAATGACATTATCATTGACCATTTTAGAAAGATGCATTTTGTTGTATTTTTGTTAAATAACATTTACATGACTAGTATTAAATTTCGTTGTTTTGGTACCGTTTAAAATTTTCAAGGTTGTTAAATTTTATTTTTAACATATTAATGTTGTCTCCATTGATTCTAAATCCTAGATCCGCCCTTGGCTCGGAAAGTCCCCACATAGAGGAAAGGAAGAAGTTAAGAGGGTTGAGTTCAAGCCAATGGGCATTTTAGTAATTTCACAAGGGTCAAACACGGGCTAATGGAACATCAAGGAGAGCACGGGAGAAACCGGTACCGAAGGGGTTCAAACGAAACTAAGAAAGACCAAAGAAGGAAAAAGGAAAGGGGAAGAAAGGGAGCAAAATTAGGCACAAGAAAATTACATGTCTTCACTCTTTTGATCATATCTCCTTCAATACAACTCCAATACCATCGAATTTGGTGAGTTCATAGGACACCGAGGGTTTTCCATCGATATATAATAAGCTCAAATCGGAGTTAAAACGAAGAAGTTATGCGCGTTGGCAGACGTTAGTAGGTGTTAGGATCAGATACCCTTGTGAGGCTCTGATACCACTTGTTAGGATCGAGGTAAAAGATAGCCTAGTATGCGCAGCGGAAGAGAGAATTATCAGGATGTATAATATTGAGAAGAAATATAAAAGGATCAATAGTTAAAAGATTTGAGAGTATAAAGACACACGATTTACATGGAAACCCAAATCGGGACAAATCCACGGACGGCACGGAGCAATGATCCACTAGCATAAGGGGAGAGATTACAAGAGAGATCCCAAGGGGCTATATAACGCAACGAGATCGACGGCAAGATCTCAAGGGGTTAATAACGCAGCGGGAATATACTGAAGACAAAATAATTCTCTAAAAGGACTCTCACAACCTAGGGATGGGTTAGAGGTGAAAAATGCTCTTAATAAGGGGTGTTCACGGGGCGGGTACCCGAACTGATTGGATAATTTTTCCGGGTACCCGAAAATTCGGGGCGACCAAAACCTGGAACCGTAACCGTAACCGAAACTATCGGGTACCCGAAAACTATCGGGTACCCGAAAGTTTCGGGGCGGATACCGGTTAACCAAAAAATCCGATTAATTATAATCATATGAGTTTCCAATTTTGATTTTTAATTTGTAACTATTAATTAACACTCCAGTAGCAAAAAATGTTTCGAAAATGTTCTGAAATTGGGCCAACAGGACCACCGGCACTGAGTTTCCATATGTTTTGAGTTTTTGGAAGATTTAGAATTGGAGCACTGAGCGCCAACATTAAGATAAATTAGGGTTTTTTCCAGATTAAAATTTGGGCTTGGACAGTGGACTGGAGATTGGAAAAAAAATTAAATCTGGACCTAAATGTTAAATTTAATTTCGGGTAATCGAAAACGTCTAGGGGTCGATCCGTAACCGAACCGATTAACCGAAAAATATTTCGGGGCGGATACCCGACCCAATTAAAATTGATTTTTCCGGGGCAGGTACCCTAAATTAATGACTGGGTAGCGGGTTTCCGGATCGGGTTTTTCGGGACAGTTATTTATGAACACCCCTACTCTCAATGTGTATATTGAATAGGTTAACAATAACCTATATTTATAGTAGAAAGAAGGATAAAAGAAACTAGGTTAAATATTACAAAAACCTAGAAACAAAAGGGGAAACATCGTCGCTAATCAGCCAACCTATGAAGCGCTGGCAGCGCCAACAAGCGTTGGCCGCGTCAAGCATAAAACGACTCCCTGGGGCAGGCGCTGGTAGCATCTGGCGCGACACTGGCAGTGTTTGATTCCTTCAATCGATTTTGGGCCATAAACCCAACAGTAGGCGTTGGTTGTGGCCAGCCAGGTGCGGGTTGCGCTTGCCCTATTTTCTCCGCCCCAACTCCCTGGTTGAGGCGCTGACCGCGTCTCTACCTTTTTTCAACAAATGCGCGAATTTCCCCTCCCCCTCCTATATATTTGTGCTCCCCTCATTTTAGATCCAGGTTTTTGAAAACATTGAGTTTTAGGTTTAGACACTCGAAGAACACTTTGTGAGTTGTAGGGTATTTGAAACGCTTGTATTTAAGATTAATCCTTTGTGGATTAATTACTCTATTTCTTTTTATTAATGTCAGTTGGTATGTTTTCTTCCAATCTATTGAGTGGAAATTCTTGGAGTTTCATTTGTGGGTGCTAGTGAGGAATTTTTGCAACCTTCTTGAGGTTCTTAGGTTAATTGGTGAGTTTACTCTTTAATTAATCGTATCTCTTTATTATTATTATTGTTGTATTGATTTTCATCATTAATCTCCCAAAACCTCTAAAAATTAGTAAAAGCATTATGAGTTATAGATTGGGGTTTTCTCAAACCCTAAGTGGATAGTGGATCCTTGCCTCCCATATTTATTTATTTGAAGGACCCCCCGGGTTTCACAGATCAGGGTATTTTAGACTTGAAATGATATTAAATTTGGTAAAGTTTTTTTTTTCCATAAATTTGTTAAAGTTAACAAGTACTCCCTTTGTTTCATATTAATTGTCGTCTTTGAAAATCATGCTGTCAAATTTCAATAATTTTAACCATAAATCTATCAATATATACAATGAATTGTAATATAAAATTACTACGATTAGATTCTTAAGGAAAAATAATATCATAAAAGTATAGTATTGTAACTATTAATAAAGTATTTATATAAAAAATTATCAATCAAAGATTAATATTGGAGACCATGACAATCAACTAAATATCAATTAATATGGAATGGAGACAATACTTAATGACAATATTTACCATTAAACTAACTACTATTCCCTCCATTCCTCAATATCTGTCACTTTTAACATTTTTTTATTTTTCACAATATTTGTCACTTTACAATTCCAATGTATTATTAATGACATTTTTTTCAAATTTACTTCTTACTTCTGCCATTTCCAATACAATTATATAACTAAAATAGAAACTTAACTCTTACTTTTATCATTTCCGATGCAATTATCATTTTCAATACCATTTTCTTAAAATCTTCCTCAAATTCTAAAGTGACAATTATTAAGGAATGGAGGGAGTAATTGTTTTAATTAAGATACCATTGGATTCCTGTAACTAATGGGCTTTAACCACATGCCTTATATACTTCATACGCTTTGTTTTCTCTGTCAAAAATAACTAAATTTGAAAGTTTAATGTATTATGGGAATTGAGGTAAAAATGTTGTAAATTGTCATAATGTCCTTCATAATTTCTGAGAAAAAAAAAAAGAGAAAGTTTACTTATTCAATCAAATTCATTAATAAAAATAAAAAGGTAGTAGCATTTGTTAGAAGTAAAATAAAAATTATAATTATTGAAATGAAGTGTCAAACTTTTTGAGACGATAAAATTAGTTATGGTGAGAAAGAAAAGGGAGAATGGTATATTGTTTGATTAAACAACCACTGATCCATATGATGATCATCCAAACTGAAAGATCCATTCCTTTTATCAATCTTTTCAGGAAGTGAGAGAAAATTAATATAAAAAAAACTACTCATTGTTCCATATTAATTGTCATTTTGTTGATTATTATGGCGTCCAATGTTAATCTTTGATTGATAATTTTATTTATAATATTTGATTAATAATTGTAATATTATAATTTTAGGAAAGTATTTTTCATTATGAATCTATCAATAGTTCTTTTATATAAGTAGTATTTTTTTTTTTACAAAGGTAAGCGGGTGGGAAAGGCAGGCTAGCGACGTCTTCTCACAAGACATCGTCCTGCCCTATCTAATCCTACAATATTACAGAGGGTGGGGTTATTAAGAAGCGTTATACAATTACCAACCCCTCTGTCATGTCCTGTATGAGCTAACCAGTCAACAGCCGCGTTGGCTTTGCGGTAGATATGAGTAATTTTAACATCGTGGAACCGCTGAAGAAGAATTTGCGAAGCCTGAATGAGACCTCTGATTTGCCAAGGAATAGAGTAATTACCCTTCAACGCCTGAATGACCACCAAATTATCACCTTCAATGTGAATATTTTGGCACCATGCTGAAGAGGCTGCAACCAACCCATCACGAAGGGCCCGAGCCTCTGCCACTAGAATAGGAGCATCACCATAGTAATTAGCTCCGCCACCCAGAACTGCTCCTCGCCAATCTCGGATGATGAATCCTCCTGCCGCTGAGTTTAAGATGAGGGAGTCGTCGAAGTTTAGTTTGACGACTCCCATAGGGGGGTATACCATCGCACTAGGGAAATCGGAAGAGAATACCCATCCCTAAGACTGCTACCATGATTATCTACCTCTGTACGATTCCTAATATGCCATTCCGCCGCCCTACTTTTGGCTTGAATTAAACACTGGAGAGGCCGAAAAATTTTATTTCTAAAAATAGCCTCATTTCGATTCTTCCAGATCATCCATAGAAGAAAAATGCACCAAACTAATTCACCATTATGGTTCCCCAAATGATGTGAACGTAGAAATTGTTTGATGGAGCCAGAATCCTGTGTCGGTGTTGAGTTGCCAATCCAGCCATGTTGACCTGCTAACTCCCACACCCTTTTAGTCGTAGGGCATTCCCAAAAAAGGTGACTATCACTTTCCACCTCTTCGAGACAAAGTGGGCAGGTTGGATCTAGATTAATTCCTCTTCGCAGTAGATTACCACGGGTCGGAAGAGCCTTGTGCAGCATGAACCAAAGGAAAACACCAATCTTGGGTGGGATATCGATTTTCCAAATCCATCTAAATTCCCATTTACCTTAATGATCAATACACTCTTGAATAATTCTAGTAGCTGTTTTCGTGGAAAAGGATCCATCACCAGTGAGTCCCCAACAAGCTTCATCATTCATAGTCGCCATGGTAATTGGTATACCAATAATTTTCTGAATAATACCAGGATCTTGAATGAGGGTGTTCAATTTGCTTAAATCCCAAGTTTTGTCCTGGGTAATAAACTGGTCAATAGTTAGATCTTCATCAACAACAGAGTTGTTATCACAAAGATCTTTTAGTGGCTTATCATTGAGCCAATTATCCGTCCAAAATTTGATGGTTTTGCCATCTCCAACACTCCATCGAGTACCTTGTCTTAGAATAGTTCTAATTTTTAACAGATTTCTCCAAACTAGAGAATCTGTATTCTTGCTTTTGTACAAAAAAGGTCAGTTGATCGTAGATATTTTTGACGCATTAAATGAGCCCAGAGAGAATCACCATATAAAACCTTCCGAGCAAGTTTACATTGAAACGCCAAATTAACAGCCTTTGTGCGTCTAAGGCCCAACCCACCATATTCCTTGGGAAGGCAAATGGTATCCCATGCAACCATCGGCATCCCACTATTCTCATTGTTTTTTTTTCAAAAGAAATTTCTATTAACTCGATCTAGATCTAGACAGGCCGCTTTAGGAAGCCTGAAACATTGCATAGTGTGAGCCGGGAGCGATTCCAGATTAGATTGGATGAAAACCACTCTGCCAGCTTTAGAAAATGTATTTGCTTTCCAAGTAGTCATCCTATCGGTCGCTTTACCAATAATACCATCAAAATCTCTGGGAACTTGTCTGCCTTGCTTTATTTTACATCCTAAATATTTGCCCAATGAATCAGACACAGGGATGTTGAAAATTCCCTGGACCATTTCCTTATTCTGTCGCGAAGCGTTGTTAGAGAAAATCAACTTAGATTTATGAAAATTAATTAATTGCCCTGACATATTACATAACTTTAAAATAAGTTCTTTTAATTTAGAGGCTGCAGAATGTGAGGCCTTACAAAATAGTAAGCAGTCGTCAGCAAAGAATAAACCTGGTATCTTTAATGAGGGTGGGGCTATTTGAATCCCTAATCCGGATTTCGCCTCTTGAGCAGACTGTTCCAGCATAGAAATAAAAACATTCATACAGATCAAGAAAAGGTATGGTGATAATGGATCACCTTGTCGTAGCCCTCTGGACGGTTTAATAAACCCTTTGGGCGATCCATTTAGTAAGATCGAATAGGACACCGTGTTGATACATTGGTAGACTAAACTAATCCACCTGGGGCTAAAACCCAGTTTACTTAGAGCTCCTCTCAAGAAGGACCATTGAATTCTGTCATACGCTTTTTTCATGTCTAGTTTTATCGCGACCCAACCTTTTTTTGCTTTAGAACTTTTAAACTTATGCATAATTTCATGAGTTATTAATATATTATCATGAATCGATCTGTCAGGAATGAAAGCACTTTGTAAAGGTGAAATAATATTTTGTAAGAGAGGTCTAAGACGATTGACCATAACTTTAGCTAATATCTTATAAAGAGTATTACAAAGACTGATAGGCCGATACTAGCTAGTCTGGGTTGGCGTGCTCGTTTTTGGAATGAGAGTTATGAACGTGTGGTTGACTTCTTTAAGTAAACGTCCTTTTACAAAAAAATCATGAACCGCTAGTACAATGTCACTTTCAATAAGATGTCAGGAGTCTTGATAGAAGCCAGCCCCAAACCCATCAGGCCCCGGGGTCTTATTAGGATCAATATCAAAGACCGCCTGTTTAATTTCCTCTTTAGTTGGGATTGCTAATAGAAGCTCATTATCCGAATTTGTAATTACCTGATTAATGCTCGAAAGTGTATCAATAGACACAGTAGTGGCCTGTGACGTGAAACGAGTGGTATAGTCCTCCACAAATTTCTCTGCAATTGCCTCTTCATTTTCTAACCAAGTATCTGAGTCCGATTGTATTTTGGTAATTTCCCGTCTCTTTTCTTTAGATTTGACTACTCTTTGGAAATAGGAAGAGTTTCTGTCACCTTTCACTAGCCATTCTTTCCGAGCTAACTTACCCCAATACTTCTGGTGATATAACAACATTTTTTCACGTTGTTTAATCATCCGATCTAACCACGAGTTTAACCTGACGTTATTGGGATTCTGAAGTAATTGTTCTTCAATGTACTCAATTCTAGCCAAATTCTTCTCTAATTTGTTTTTAAAATTTCCAAACTGGGTTTTGGCCCATTCTCATAATCCATATTTTACCAATTTTAGTTTCTGGGTAATTCAAAAAAGGCGTATACCTTGTTGAGGTTGACCCCAACATTTTTTTGTGATCTGTTGCATTTGACCATATTGACTCCAAAATCGTTGGTAGCGGAACGAGATTTTTTTTGCGGAGTAGAGTTTCGATTAGTTTCCATGACCACTGCACAGTGATCAGAGAACGTGAATGCACCATGCCAAGAAACGGCTTCCGGATATCGCTCTACAAAGTCCTGCCTGAAAATTGCTCGGTCCATCCTTTCATAAATCCAATGGCCCTGTATTCTTTTTTCCAAGAGAATTTATTTCCTCGCACTAGCGCTGATTCCCCATTAATATATGAGAGAAAGTGAGAGAGTCGTTCTAGTCTTGCTAATGGAATTGGCTTACCACCCCTTTTTTCAGTCCTAGTTTCTAGTTCATTTAAATCCCCCATAATACACCATGGAAGATCAAAAATTGAGTGGAGATTCCTAAGGTTATTCCAAAAGGACTCTTTTTCACTAATTTGTGTGGGGTCGTATACGCCAGAAATAATACAATTTTGTTGTTGAATCGTATCATACACTAATAGATGTATAGAACGATTATCTTTACTCAGAGTCGCTATTCGGAGCTGGCTCGAATTATCCCAAAGGGTCCAAATCTCACCCGAATGATTAACGGGGTGAACAATCTCAGCATTCTCATAGCCTAACTGTCTTATAATTCTGTCCAAATTGCTTGGGTTCGTCATTGTTTCAATAAGAAACAATATATCTGGTTTTTGTGTTCTTTTAAGAGCTTTTATTTCACCTAGAATTTGTTGTCTTTTTGCTCCACACACATTCCATGCTATGACTTTTATTTAATCAATTGTTGAACCAAGCTTTGAATATACTGAAACTTTGCACAAACAGTTTATAACTGTTGTATCCTAATAGGTTGCATTGACAATGGGAACCGTCCATCCAAACTGGCCCCCATTGAGCTTGCCAAAATATCCACCATAGTGGAAGCTTGCCATGGAAATCCATGGATTGTCTGAGAAAGGCCTTGGAGGGATACCAATTGGTATCACCACACTCGCCCAAAGATTGTCTGTAATGTATCACAACTTGATAAGAAAAACACACCCAAATAATATTACACAACCAGGCCCTAAAACCAAGTACAGCAATTCTGAACAATTTTAACAGCCGTCCATCCCAGCAGCTAGTTAACAAGACCTCCATGTTTCTTGTGCCAATCCCAGCAGACCAAATCAACAAGTGAGTATGACCTAGACACCAAATCAATAATATGAGAGAATATATAAACTCTTTAAGATTAGAAACAAAGAATCTATAAACCAAGCTAAATTGAGAGTCAAATTGGTTCAGCTTAGTTAATCTATCATTCCAGTAAATTGTACTGTTTATATAACACCCTAAAAAAAATGGAAGTAGCAAAAGGATCATAACAGAATAAGGGGCTGAAAATTCAGTTCTTGTCTTAGGGTACACCCTTTGCAAATAAGGGGGCCTCACATCATT
Organism: Portulaca oleracea; assembly: GCA_029582165.1. Taxonomy (NCBI): domain Eukaryota; kingdom Viridiplantae; phylum Streptophyta; class Magnoliopsida; order Caryophyllales; family Portulacaceae; genus Portulaca; species Portulaca oleracea. The sequence goes on from CM055890.1 coordinate 21,588,881, forward strand.
GACAGTTTGTTGTGCCTACTTTGGAATTAGCGGAGCAATTTGGAACAAATTCTGCAGCATGCCAACTTCCAGTTTAACATGCAGCCTCCTACCACTTGAAACAAACAAGTAATATTTGCTCCAAAAAGTGGGCTGGCAATGCACGTCGAACTTGGAAATCATATCCTTAAGAATTCCATGGTTCAACATCCAAAAAGAAAACCCGCAATGGTTCCAAAAGTTCATCAAGATAATGCGAAAAGATGAATGTTGTTGTGTCTTTAGCCAGCCCCACCGAGATAACCAGAAAACTCCATAGTCTTTCATAGCATCCAACACAACATCACAATAGCATCCACCGAGATAACCAGTACAACTACTAGGGGTCTCCCCCTTAATTTGATTCATAGTTAACAACATCACACCATACAGAAAGCGAACAGGACACAAGTAAACAGAAAGAACACTACCCCCATTATGTGTTTGGGGACTAGCTTGAAGGGTGGGTGAACCCTGCCACGCAAATCTAGTGTGGTTATATACATCTGAAGTGACCATACAACACACACAGCTAAGCTTATTGACACACTTAACCAAACACATTACACAACATCATAGTGAGAGCAGCTAGCGGATGATTTAGGCAGTGCCTTCACCATCCTCTCCCCTCTTACGCTTGGCTGAGTCCGAGGACATCTCCACATCTTGAATCTTAGGGAGATCCAGGAAGGTATCAGAATAGTCCTCGTGATTGCTTACCGCTTGGCTATCATCTTCCATAAACTGTCCAAAATCGTCACTCAGAGGGTCAATAGCATTTCTCGGGCAAACTGGCTCCTTGGGACCCATCTGATCCCTATAGGCCAGGATAATATTCGGAGGGACTGGAGTGGTTTTCAGCTTACCTTCGTTAGATTTAGGGGTCTCCAAGTGAATAGGAGAGAGATGACCCCTAGTCTCCATACCTATAGGATCCTGATTAGCATCAGTAGCAACTTCTTTTCCCTTGGCCGATGGGTGAGTCCCCACAGGCCTCAGATTGCCCATGGTAGGTCTTTGACGATTAGCATGCATTGCTCTCTGCCTCTTCTTGGGGGAGACCCTAATCCAATTTTCCGAGATGGACATAGAGTAGGTTGTTTTCTGTGGTTCACCCCAAGCCCCAGGAGGCCCATTGAACCTTTCCACTACAATTTCAACTTTAGAATGATCGGGCACATTAGGACAACCCTCGATCTTATGGTCATCCGCCCCACAGAAGGCACACACCTCATGAAGATTTTCGTAGATAAGAGGAATTATCTTATATTGACCCCCCGCAGACACAAATAAGGACCCTGGAAGTGGTTTCGTGACATCAATGTTAATACACACTCTTGCAAATTTTCCTTTCAACCTAAGTAAGGTGTTTTGGTAAACTTTTATCACTCGACCCACAGGTTTGAGTAGGTGCACAGGATGTCGAAGTCCCAGAATTCCCAGGGAAGTCTGGGAATCCGAACCCATTGGTCAACGTGGGTAATTTCAGCTGCAAATGGGTCGAAAAACGGGACAAACTCTAACATAACTATGTTGAGCCCCCCCCCCAAAGTATAAGGTTTTCCATCCAAACCCGGTCCCTATCATCAGCATTGGTGAAGTAAACCGTGACCCACCTGTTCCCCATAAGTAGTATATATTGAGAAAGTTATTGTCAACATTTTTAAAGTTTCACTGCACAACTTTCGAAGACAATTAATATGGAACGAAATAACTATATACTGCCTCTGTCCCTGATTAATTGTCCCAAAAACTAATTTCACAAAACCAAGAAATATAGGGAATGGAGCGAAATATTTATACATTGCCAAAAATGTCCTTGAAAATACCCTTGGAAAGATGTAAAAAGTGCATTTATTAGGGATAAAATGGGTATTATAGTTATTGGAAATATAAAAGTTAGGTAATTAGACAAATAAAAAGGGACGGAGAAATTAGTTAATTGGACAAATAAAAAGGGACAGAGGTAGTAATAATTAGTGAGAAAATTAATTAAATATAATTAATTAAGCATTAATTCAATGAATGTAAATTCTCAAAATAAAAAGTACTAATTAATATGTTGATCAATATTGTAAAATGACACATAATATGAAAGGGGCAAAATTAATTAAAAGGTGAAATTATATATATTTAAAAAAACAAAGTTTGGATGTAGTATCAAACAAAGCACGTTTTCAATTGAATTAAAATGTACTCCCTCCATTCCATATTAACTGTCGTCTTTAAAAATTGTGCAGTCAAATATCAAAAATTTTGACCATAAATTTAGTAATATATATAATGACTTGTTAAATAAGATTACTACCATTAGATTCGTAACATAAAGTACTATTATAACAGTATAATATTGCAAGGGCATTGCTCTTTGTCGCCCTAGTTTTACTGTGTGTCGCCCTTAATTGACATAAAAATTCCATTTCATGCCCTTGGCCCTCAAACACTCTACACAACCCTCCACAACTCCCCACTCTCTTTCTCTCTCTAGAAATTTTTCCCTTTCCATTTAAACCCTCAAAATCTAAACAACATTTTGTAGAAAATGAGTAATGGATTATCATCTGAAGAAGAAAAGGTGATTTTTTAAGTTTATTCGTTGTTAATTTCGTTGAATTTCATTTATTATTGCCGAATATGAAACGCGCCCGGATTGCGGTTCAACCAAGCCCGAAACGCACAAAAAACGCGCTCGGACCATGGTTGAAACGCGCCCAGCGCGCGGCCGGTACATGGTTGAGCCGCGTTCTGAGCGCGTCTCAACCATGGACCGCCGCGCTACGGCGCTGCTCGCCATGGTCCGAGCAGCGCTTTTTGTGCTTCGGGCTTGGCACGTTTCATATGTTTGTTTTTTTTTTTGACGAAATAATTAAATAATTTAATTATGTTTTTATTTGATTAATATTTTTATTAGTTCAAATAGTTTTTTTACTTTAACTATCATGTATATAAGATTATATTGTTATGAAAGCATTTTTAGGGCGCATTTTTATTTGAATTCAATTATTTAGGGTTTGATTAGTTTTGTATAGAGTATTATTGTTGTGGATTTTTCCTAAGTATTTGATAATTTTGTTTAGGCGTTACGGGAAAATTAAATAATTGACCTAATTATGTTTTTATTTGATTAATTTGTTTAGGTGTTGCTTGAGGAATTTGGGGAGATGGTGTAGATTACTCGACAATTTGCTTGAGCAGTGGTTTGATAGTATCGATGATCTACATGCATGGGCGATAAAATAGCTAGAAACTTTGGGTTGATTGGTGAGCATCTTACAAAAAGAATGGAAATGTGGATGGTCTGTGCGATGCTATATAAGATCTTTGGCGATATGGGAAATATCGAGGAAAATCGCACGATTGATTGCGACGATCGATTAAACACGAAGACAAAATCGTGTCGGTGTCCATTCATGATATGCATTCTCTCCAACGGGGAGAAGTGGGTTGTCGAACGCACCGGGTGACAAAGGGATGCATAATCATCGATTTATTCTTTACGAGGAGGGACACCGAAGGGAAACCCGTTGGCGGTGAAATGAAAGTCCATATCGTGACGATATGATCGACATGGTTGCACTCTGCCACGATACACACATCGTTGAAGCGGCATTTTCGGATGTAATGTCAACGTGGGGCAGATATACAATGAGAGATTTAAAGTTAGGTCGGAGGAGATGGATGGTCGGACACACGTGCAGCATTGCCTTCACTTGGCAAATGAGCACGGCTACTTGTACTGGACTGCATTTGATGGTGATGGGGAGTTGCATCTGATGTTTATGTGTCACCCATACTCGCTGAAGCTTCTCCGCACATATCCACATGTTATACTCATCGACAGTACGTACAAGACTAACAAGAAGAAGTGGCCATGTTGTGAGATAGTTGGTGTCACGAGTACAAATCATAACTTTCTTGTTGCGTATTGCTTAATGAGAGATGAGGTGAAGGAGTCATATGAGTGGGTACTCCAAAGGCTATCCACATGTTATACTCATCGACAGTACGTACAAGACTAACAAGAAGAAGTGGCCATGTTGTGAGATAGTTGGTGTCACGAGTACAAATCATAACTTTCTTGTTGCGTATTGCTTAATGAGAGATGAGGTGAAGGAGTCATATGAGTGGGTACTCCAAAGGCTGGAAGAGCTCATGGGCGTCGGTGTGAAACCAAACGTGATCGTCACTGATAGAGAGCATGCTTTGTCATGGGCTATAGGACGCGTATTTCACGGAGTTCCTCACCTATTATGCGTATGGCATATAGGGAATGACGTTGAGAGCAAAGTTAATGACCGATTTGGCGGAAGAAGAATGGACAAGGATCGTTGTTTAGGAACATATGGTGGAATCGCGTCGTCTATTCGAGTACAATTGAAGAATTCGACATGGATGGTCGTGTTTGGAGTCACATTGGGTTGGGAACAATAGATCGGTTGTCGATTATTTGACCAAGACTTGGATGAAGTACAAGGAGAAGTTTGTGAAGGCATACACCGACGATGTCCTTCATATGGGAAACATCGCGACTTCGAGTTGAGAGTCAACATTCGACTTTCAAGTATTATCTCAGAGCGGTCGTGGTTCATTTGATCGGTTGTTCAAAAGGGTTCATCATCGATTGAAAACCAACATACCGAGATCGAGGGCACTCGGCGATCTAGGAGTGGACATGCGGTGTTGAGGAAATCCTCATTGTTCAAGCATCTACACGGTCGTGTTTCTCATTATCGCGATGGACACGATCAACAATGAGTACCGTAAGGTGACGAAAATTGAAGCATGGTTCGAGCACTGTGCTAACACATTCATGGAAAACACATCGCCTTCCTTGTGCATGCGATGTTAGGACTCGTGATCGGGATGCTGATTTGTACGCCCAAGCAATACACAGCTTCTGGAGGCAACTTGAAGTGATTGTTGATTATGATAATTCGGACACAGTGCCTGATCCATCTACCCAAGACGTTGAGTTCTTTGAGTCCATTGTGAACAAGATAAGGGCAAGTGACCCCGCTGTGATACGCCGGATGGCTCGAGTATTGAACACTGAGATGCACCCCGAGCAGTACGACATACCGGATCCTGAGGTAAAAGAACAGGGGAGAGGGAGACCGTCTATAGGGAAGTCAACAAAACGTGACCCTAGTGCTTTTGAGTATCGTTGTTCGAAGACCCCGAGCAGCGGATCCAAAGAAACGCCAGAGCAAGAAAAAGTCGAGCTCTTCTTCGATTGGAGGCGGAGGGTCAATTGGTAAGCGATATTACGTAATGGTAGTTTAAAATGTAGCATACAAAAAAATTTAATGGGTTAACTACTATTTATTTGTACGCGCAGGGAACCAAGAAATGACTACAGGTGCATTTCCTTGGCCAAATGACGTTCCTGATTTCATTATTCCATACATCATTGGCTGGACGGATGTTGAAGACGATGACAACTGTGGGTTTAGATGTATTGGCGAGGCAGGTTTTGGGGGCCAACATAAGTGAATTGTGGTCAGAAATACCATGAAAAATGAAATCAAAGTCAATCCACAAATGTACGATGCGGCTTACGGCTACGATAACGCGATGAACATAGCAATGACCAGGATTGGAAGTCATTTACATGGATCATGCGGCCCGGAACATTGGTTGGAAACACCTTCTGATATGTTTCCCGCTGCCACCATATTGAACTACGTTTTTGTTAGTCTCGCAACTGTTCGTGGACACGGTCAACATACAACTGAGTCGTCTATGACGGTTTTGCCACTCACTGTAGCGACCGGCATTGTTGCTCCTGAACGCGTTGTAGCCCTAGCACATATCCACAAAGTCCATTATGTTCTCGTGCATTTGCAACAAGGATGTCCTCTACCTCCGTTGGATATTAGATGGAGACGTGCCTGCGACAACTCTGTGGAAGGATTTGATGTTGCTCTTCATGATCGTTTTCAGTTGTGGTCTAGACTTAGACAAAGTCGTAGAGATAACATATGATTTAGTTCCAATTTTATTTGAGACTTGTGGGCATTGGTCTTTTATTGTAGGGTTAAATTATGAAACATTGTCACCTATCTGACTCATGCAACCTAATTTCACAGGTATTAACCTCATGTTGATTTATTTTGGGGTTTGAGGCCGTTGCTATCTTTTTTTAAAATTATTATGTAACATTGTCCATAGCACAATAAAAACAAAAAACTAAAAATTCCATTTCAACATTGTTCCATGCTACCCAAATAAACATTGTTCCATGCTGAAAAAAACCGAAATAAACATTGTTCCATGCTACCTTAAAAAAATAAAAATAAATAAAAATAAAAAAACAGTCACTCCTGAAATAAACCATAACAAACTAACAATAAGGACAATCAGTCATCATCATCATGAGTCTCATAATCATCATCGTATGGGGGCGGACGAGGGGGGGCCTGGATGTGCATATGCCGACACCACTGTTCATACAGTTGAAGGACGCTGTTGTGAGTCTCTACTGGTATCTGGCCACCCAATGGGAAATCGAACATAGGCGACACACGTCGTAGCCACTCATGAGCCCACTACAACCATGGAACAAACATGAGAAAATTAAATTAGTAGGCAATAAATATACCAACAAACAATTATTAAATAAAAAAAAGTTACTTACAAATTCCGGATTGTTAGGATCATCTATGACGGCCGGACCAGGGTTGCCATCCTGGATCAGGTACGGGTGTGAGACATTACAACCGCATCAGTAATCCCGTTCTGCATCCCATGGGTTCCGGGACCGTCTCCATGTAGCAAGTCTCATGGCGTTGGCCTGCGGAAATCGGCCCCACGATATATCAACCAGTGAGTCGTTAAAGGTCAAAATATATGTATCATTTGCTGGTCGGCTTTCCTTTTGTGGTGGGTCTGGGGCTAGAGGGATTTTTTGAACAAGGCCAAGCTGTCGGACAGTACGAATGGGCATGTAGGGCTCAATCACATCATAAGCTCGAATGATACCATGGTATGTCGTACGCGGACAGATTTGGTAAGGTTCTGGACCGTATGGGCACCAAATAACCTGTTCCTCTGTTAGGCCGTCTAATATACGCCTGACGTTCCTGAGGCGTTCCAACGTACGTGGCTCACTCCGCACAGACCACATGTTAACCCGTGGCCCTGTCACACGTGTTGGGGGGTGAGGCCTCAGATGTGGGAAATGCTCATATATCCACGCCTGCAGAATTGTCAGACATCCCCCAATCTTACTGGTCCCGGCCCTAGAGGCTTGACCCAACTGCCTATATAAATATGCCAAAGCCACCGCTGCCCATGCCAATTGGTGCAACCATATGCATGTGGACGCACCCTATCCCGAGACTTGTCGGCCAGCAATGTGTTCCCCAACAAACTCAAATACCATGCCTGGATCTGGATACGCGCTGGAGTGTGCGGGTCGCTGCATAAGTTTCTAAGCTCACTATCAAGAATGCCCCCTTGTTATATATTTTGCGTGACCGGATGACATCCATACCATAGGGAAACAAGGTAGTGACGTAGGTGTTGACCATATCACGATCAGGTGATGCAGGCAAAATCCCCTCAGCTGAGAGGCCGAGAATGTTCTCCACATCGTGGAGCATAATGGTCATCTCACCAAAAGGAAGGTGGAATGTGTTGGTGTCCGGTTGCCACCTCTCCACAAATGCAGCAATCAGTGAATAATCAATGTGCTCGAACATCAAAGTGTCCAGGATGGCCAACGGGCTACGCCCGATCGCTTCTGTCGCTACCGGATGCATCTTACGCAACACGTCCCTAAGGTGACCGAGTGCCACCTTCCTAGTAAGGCACTCAATGATCTCAGGATTACGTTCATCCCCCTCCCAAATTAACCGAGCAATATGTCCCCCGAAGCTGAGTATCACCTATGGAGTCGAAGGACCACCAAGCATCGGCCCTTTAATCTTCCAATCTTCGTCATTTCGCCGCCTCTTTTGCCTGCTCGCTGAACTAGACCCCCCCTGATCTACCCGTAACTCAGGTGCTCTTCTTCCTTGGAGAAAACTTGCCACTCCGGGCTCTAAGTTGAACGTAGTCAATCGCTCGAACATCCCGCCTCGCCCTCTTCATCCTCGCCCTCCGTTCGCTTCGGTTTGCCCGTGACTACCGTGACGCCATCATAGAATCTAGTGGTTAACAAAATCCCCATCGACAAGATCGGACGACTCGACGCTGAATCTCGCGCATCGTAGCACGATGAAACGCTTGTGAGGATGCCGCTAGCAACGGCTGCTCGGGTTGCGCATGAGTAGTCGTTTCTTCAGTGCGAGCACGACGAGCTGATGCAGTCGTCCCGCGTCTATGGGGGTCGCCTTCTTTCTCTGCTCGCCACCCAGTCGCATACCTCTTCAATGTGAGTGAAAGTTTGCTTTTGAGCTTTTTATCCGACATTTCTATTCCTGCAAGATATTAGTGTTTATGACATCATACAAATATATATTATGTTTTTCTTCTTAACCAATAATGCCAAACCCACAAATTGCACCCTAAACCCTAAAACCTTAAATACTAAACCCTAAAACTCTAATACTTGTTGCTACACATGGAAATAGGTAATTTGTGATGGTAGTTTAGATTAGTAAGTAGGTTAATATATAGTTCCAATATTACTTGTAGATGTCATCAAAAGAGATTGAGTATGGATCTTGTTATTGTACAAGGAGAGTGTGTTTGTTCCTGTTAATGTATGGGTGAAAAAGTATTTCTTGAGTCGTAACGACTTATCTTTTATTTGTGTGGTTCCCAAAAAGTAGAGCAATATCATCCGTGAAATGCGCGAGTCTCTGATGCTCTGGGAGTTAGAAGCGTATGAGATTCGGTACAATGCAGTGTTCCCATTGTGCAGCCTGGTGGGCAACAAGACAATGTGAGTCTGAAAGATAAGCTTATAGTAAAAGTTTATCTTTCAGACCCACATTGTCTTGTTGCCCAACAGGCTGCACAATGGGAACAGTGCATTGTACCGAATCTCATACGCTTCTACCTCCCAGAGCATTGTAGACCTCGCGCAATTTCACGGATGATATTGCGCTACTTTTTGGGAACCACACAAATAAAAGATAAGTGGTTACGAATCAATAAATACCTTTTCACCCATACATTAACAGGAACATACACACTCTCCTTGTACAATAACAAGATCAATACTACACCTCTATTCATAACATCTACAATTAATAATACTAAAACTACAAATTAACCTACTTACTACTCTAAACTATCAAACCCACAAACTGCACCGTAAACCCTAAAACCCTAAAACTGCTAAATAGTTCTTTCTAATTAGTACACACACCTTAAGTTATTATAATTTGATACAAGGGTATGTAGACAGCAAATAAATTGGATACTGACGTTTAATTAATTTATCCACTAAAGACGCTGTCTACATACACTTATATAATTTTAACAGTCATCCTTATATGGAAAATTTGCTCCTTAATAGAAGAATTTCCACCAGAGACGACTGTGAACTGAACCCTAAACCCTAATTCATTTACTAGTAAACCATAAACACACTATAACCAAACTAAAATCCCTAAACCCTAAACACACTAAAACCAACCTAAAATCCCTAAACCCTAAAAAAGAAACTACCCAAAATCTCTGGGACCCTATAACCTAGAACGAACTAGTCTTAAGTTAGTCACCCGTAAACGTTAAACAATTACAACATTAAAATAAACAATTATTATTATCAATCTTAACATTATATATGTCATTAACATTTTATTTTTCGAATTGTTATTTACTCATCTTAGTATTCGCTTTACTTTTTCAAATATTATTCCCCAAATACTATTTTAATTTTACAATTATCAACAATTTTTTTCAAATACTATTATTGATATTCATTTTTTTCAAAATCATTTTCAAAATATTAATATACTTTAAATTTCAGATTAAAGTAATATTAAAAAATTTAAAAAAAAACTCAATAATTTCCGGAATCGACTCAGCGCCTCGAACGCGTGCAGGCCATGACGGGCAGCGCGCGCGCAGCGTCCAAGACCAAGCCGCGATCTGGGCGCGTCCCGGTCATGGCCCAGACGCGTTCCGGGCGCGGCTGAGTCGATTCCAGAAATTACTGAGTTTTTTTTTATTATTCCACACCCACAAACATCGTAAACGCACTCTAACCAAATGAATTAAAATTTCAATACAAAAAAACACAAAATTATGTTCAAATTACTCCAACAAACACATTTTTAATTTCGCATGTTTCAAAAATTTGCCCGGAAATTTCCCCGAGCGCGCCGGATCGCGGTGGCCACGACCAGCCGCGTCTTTAGCGGCGTGCAGGTCGTGTCGGCGCGATCTGGGCGGCTAGGGAAATTTCCGCAAATTTTCCAAGTTTTCGGTCGATTAAAACCCCCCATGCCCAATTAACAACTACAAATTTTAAGATTTAATCCATTAAAACAAACCTAAACAACATACAACTACAAAATCAACTATAAATTTACAAAAAAATTACTCAAACTAACCTTTATGGTGGTCGGACGGAGGAGGACGGATCGGCTCCGGCGCACGTCGGCTCCCGGCGGTGGGGGAATGTTGCGGTCGTCGGCTCCGGTCTTCGGTGACCGGCGAGTGGCGGTTGGAGGTGGTGGTGGTGGTGAGACTTGGAGTGTGAGTGTTGTTAGAGAGAGAGAGATAGAGAGTGAGTAGAGAGAGAGTGGCGGGTCAGGGGTAGTATAGGTAACCAAATGGTGAATTAAGGGCGACGTGTGAGATTGTAGGGCGACGTGTTAGTGGCGAATCCAAACATTTAATTTAGGAGTGTCCAATATACTTACTATTACATATGTGCTTTTGAAAAATAAAATAGTAGAATTTTAATAAATAACAATAAATTAAAAATAAATATTAAATGATATATTCACAAGCTTAATAAAATTTCACATCTTCATATAAATATGTCCACCAAATAAATTGGAATTTCCCATTAACTAGATATTTATATCTTAAACTTATATTCATAGCCAATTACCCAAGTCGCTGACATACACTTTTGTTTATAAAAAAATAATTTGGTACTCCCGCCGTCTTAATTAAATTGTTCAGTTTCCCTTTTCACAGTCTTCGATGCAATACTTTGATCGCTAATTTTTCACGTTTTATCTTAACAAAACTAATAATATATTATTCAGGTAAATATTTTTCATCACAAATCTAATAGTGGTAAACCGGTAATCTTGTATAATAACTCAACATATAATTTGACAAATCAACCGTTGAAATTTAAAAAATTTGACCTAATTAGTCAAAAACTTAGACAATTTATTTGGGAGTTGGGACAAAGGGAGTAATATTTGAAAGTTTTGGGGTTGCTGCTAAATTGGACACCCTATTATGTTTTCTGGGACCTTTTTACAGCATCCACTTGCTCTAATTAAGAAAATTTCTTCTGAATAATATTAGAGAATCTCATATTTTTCTTTGGCTAAGGGCATCTTTGGACACCCCCACACTAAATAGGGACCTGCCCATGATTGTTAATATAATATTATACAGAAAATTATCAAACAAATAGTAACGTTGGAAACCATAATAATCAAAGATATGACAATTAATATGGAACCGAGAGAGAATCAAACAAACCACGCTTACGCCTATTTAAGGGTTGCATGCTCTTTCTCCTAAAATGGACAACAAAACACCCTTTGCGTCTCTCAAGGGTGGCCCCCCCAATAAGCAAATTGGAAAGCACTATAAAATTAGTGTACAAAATGAGTTGTCTACAGACTAAAGAGCATGTATCTGGTGATCGAAGCTACCAATTAGCCCGCCTCCTTAGTAGTCACTGTAACGTGCAAAATCATCTTCCTATTTCCATGGCTATCCAATGTAAACAGCTAGTAAAAATGTCACACGACAGCAATTCTATATTTACCCAGTTTACAGTGACATGAGCTGAAGTGAGGAAAAAGGCTTCAACTTTGAGATTTATGAGTACATTGACTTAAACCCTTCTGTAAGTGGAACCACCTTGGCCGATACCTTGGCTTGCAACTTTGATACTGCTTTACGAATGTCCTGAAACCATGTTTACAACAATCATCAGGGACCCTAGCCAGCCAGCCCATTACTCAACACAGAACCATAAGAAACTACACATAATATTGAAAATAGGGTATACGCCTTCAAAATTTATCTCATTTATTAGTTGAATTGGCCAATCTCAAACTGATACTACCAACCTCCACTTAATTACTCTCTAGTTAACCCTCATCCAAACCAAACACTACTCATATTTTTACCCTTTGGCATTGCTCTACTTCAAGTTAATATCCAAAATGATAAACATCTCATAATTCTCACCGAAGAATGATACTAAAGGTTCACCAAACATCAAACGAATACTTGTTAAATATGCAAATAAGCTAGTTTTCCTTGGCATCAACCCCCTAACCATGTGTACAGCAGGCTGCATAATGACCACTATAGCATTAAAAACAGTATTCAATCCGTCCAAATTCAAGTTATTCACGCATCTCCATAGTGGGACAGGGAGCACAACACGGAGGAGTATATTATAAATCATCCTAAGTATACACTGATCTTCTTCAACCACTTTAAGATGTGGAATAAAGACCATGACAGCACAGAATAAATGGAAAATTACCTCAAGATGATAACGGGAAGAGAAATGTGTCAACAAAACAGCTTTATTTCGTATCCACTGGGCATTCTCGATCAGCTGTAGTTGAATCACAAAATAACTCAAATTTGAATTAAAGACTCTTAAACATAAATATTTAGCGTCCATGAAATACAGCTTCAGGCAATTTAATTAAGGAGTATCCTTAAAACCTTCAGATCACATTGACTTTCAGAATTCGATATTAATCTTAAGGGTAAGACAACCAATGCTCTTCATAAGGACACGTGGCACCCATCCAACAGTCAAATATCACAAAGAAACCCTCCCTTGCTAAGGTTTCCCCAATCTCTATGCCTAATGAACAGAAACTCGGTTGGCTACTGGGACTTTCAGGTACCAATTGTAACCAAACCAACAAATAAATAATGTTGCCAAGAAAGTACTGGGGCAAGGATCATTAATTATACAGCTTTGCACCTAAATTGCAAACAGACAGTTTCAATTGAAAACCTGAGTCGAAAAAACACAAATTGTTCACAACTCGTCTACTGTTTCAACAGCTCAAAAGTCAATTGTCTGAATTTCTTTTAGCTTAGGCAATAGTGAACTGAAGCAAAATGACCCTATAAATATTGTCTGCTTCATTTCCATGGAGTACTAGCAGCCTAGTATGCAATAAATTATTCTAAATCTAACATCTTAAAGGAACCAGGCTCTTTACAATTTAAGTGCAAGACTATAATAACATATACCCCACCCAAAAACATCTTACCTACACAGAACTCAAAGGGTCCAAGTTTGGATTTCGAATTTCTAATTTAAATGTTAACGGACTAGAAACCAATTTATGACCAATCTTCCAATGGTTTCCCATAATCAAAAAGAGGCTCTAACCAAACAATAAGGACCAAGTTTGGATTTGGAACTTTGAATCTGAACATTAATGGACTAGAAACCAACTTTCCAATGGTTCACCATAATCAAAAACAGGCACCAACCAAACAATAAAACAATGACTAAAAAAATAGTGAACACAATACCCAATAGAAATACCACTGAGTACAAAAGTTGGTTATTGTTTTATACTAAAGAAAAAGTTTTAAAGGTGAATAATTGAGAGCTCAAGGCCCTTGCAGAAAATAATATAAGCAGCAATATATCACTGGAAAATATGTTACAATTTATTCATGTTCTTTTATTGTTACCTCAAACAGATGAGTATGACCACGCTCACGTGCATCTTCAATGCTAAATCCATCGTCAAGAAAAGTTGCCTGTTAAGAGCATCTACATCTCAGAAAGAAAACTAGAAAAGCTTGGAAGTCTCACAGCTACATGTAAATGATAATCATACACATCAATTAACAAACACAAACATCTCAGTAATGACAAAGAGAAGAACGAGCCATCCAAGTTAAAGAAATCACTGGAGTACCATAGAACATTGAAGCTTCTCTAGTACTATCACTATTATCAGACTAAATTTATGCTGCTAATGTTCAAGAGACCATGCACAGCAGCAAATTAGCCAACAATTCAACACACAAGTTGCACTTGCAAAGAATGATCCCATCAGGCAAGAAACAGAAATGGCCTTGAAAGAAAATGTTTACCTCCGTAATGAGAATCTTTGCCCTCAGGGCATCAGCATTACGCGGTTCAAGCATAAAATCTGACGTAGTATCTCCCGTGAATGCTATCTCAGGAGACAATACCATGTCTGTAATCTAAACAAATCCCAATGTCAAACGAGTTAGGGCACACAGGAGGAGGAGAGATATCACACGAATAAGCTAACCTCAACACCAGATTTCTTCAGTTTCTCAATTTGCTTCCCATTGAGATGGATGTACTGCTTCTTCAACTTTTTCCTGATTGTGTATATCACATAACCCTGCAAGACAGTAAAAATACTAGACTATCAAAAACAACTAAATTCTAGATTGGAGCTTACTCATCTCTACAAGCAGTTAAAATCGAAATGCATGCAATCTCATAAGTCTTGTTCATTAGGATGCTAACCTTACAGTCCCAATTCCCAACTTATATATATTTGCTACACAAAACACCCCGATGCGCTACAATTTAGTGAGACATGTTGAACTGATAAAGGCATTAGCAAATCCATAGTTTATGAATTAGTAGGCAAACCTGGCTTTGTATGACATGATGAGTCCGGAATGGTCGCACAACCAGGTCGTTCCGCAATTCATAAGTTTCTCCTTCAGCATAACAGGGTCAAACAACACAATCAAATTAGAAACGAGAAACTTTCAACAAGGTGAACATGGAGAAGGTAATGAAATTGGCATACCAACATCAAGAGCCACCAAATCAAAATTGAGGTCCACCTGACCCATGGATCTATGAATGTCAAATAACCTCTCAATGTACTCTTTAATGCATACTGGCACGAAGATTGTCGGCGGTTTCAACCCATAAAGAGCTCGAGTTGCAACATACATAGGTAACCCTCCCTAGAAACCAGAGGAAAAAACACAAACATCATATCACCATAACTTGGGTAAAGCGGGAATAGAAGGAAGGAATTAAGTTTGCTTACAATATGATCAAGATGGGCATGAGTGATGAAGACGAAATTCTGATGAACAGCTCGCAAAGGGCACCTTCCAATATCAAAGGCAGCCTTCAACTCAGGGACAATAACGCAAGTTTCATGGCCGCCAACGGAAATGCCCTCGATAGAATAGCCATCAAGGTCAAGCCCTTTTCTCTGAACTTCGGTTCTGGCCTTTCTGTACTCTTCCTCCTCAATAGCCCTACCAATTGCAGAGAAGATACCTGAACCTTTAACTGCTTCCAAAGGACTCAATTGGTGTTTCGATGAAAGATTGCGGGGGAATGCTGGAATTGGGGAAAGTAGTGGAGGAAAGGGTGACGGCGGTGGTCTTTGGGAGTCGTTCGAATGGTGAAGATAAGACCAACTGCTTGGAGATGAAATTGTTACAGAGGCTTGCATTTTTCTTGCTCAGACGGAGGGGGTTTGGGTTTTGGAGGGGGTTTTTCTGCCACTGAACTACTATAATCTGCTTCACCCTTTCTTTTTTTTTTTGGTTTGTCTCCCGCAAATCTCTAATGTCGCCCTTTTGTCAAAATTTTTTCAAAATTCAGGTGATTGAGATAGTATAATTATTCATTCACATATATTATTGACTATAAATATTATATTGTTCACTTTTATTATAATAATTGTTTATTTGTAAATATATGGAGCACATGCTCCTGGTACATGTAATACTACCTCCATCCCTAAATAAGTGTCAAATTTCCTAACTACCTTGTTCCTTTTTATTTGTCAATTTTACAATTTCAATAATTAAAATACTCATATTACCCTTAATTAATACTAGTATACAATGTATTTTATTTTTTTCTTTCCCAATTTTCTATGTGGTGTAAGGGCATATATGTCAAACTGTAAATTTTTTACACAAGTTCATAAACACTTTAGACTTATAAAAGTAGTTTTTTTGACAATGAATTAGGGACGGAGGTAGTATATATTATCCAAAAATACCCCCCGTTCCCTCCCTCTCTTTCTTTCTCTTCTAGTCTCCCTCTACATTCTCTCACCCTCTCTTTAAACGAGCGCCTCAACTGTTGTGCCACCACCTGCCGGCACGAAGTTGACCACTGAAGTCAAAGAATGGTTCACCTCATTGGTTTAGTTTTTGTATTTGAATTTATCTTTGAAATTTGAAATCGTTGATTGTTTGCGTCGCTTTATAGTTTATTTTATATCTTTGTGGAATTCGAATGTAAGTTTATAATGATAAAATGATGAATTCGAAGTTGGAGATCGTTTTTTATTAAAATTTGAAATTTGAAATTTATATTGTCGATGGAGATGCAAACACCCCCGGATCACCGTCGGGTCGAGGCCGCAACGCACTCGGAATGCATCTGAACCTCAGTCCGGACGCGATCTGAGGGCGTCTGATCCTCAGTTAGACACGATCAGGTGTGTCTCAATGTTGGTCCAAACACACTCAGAAGACGTCCAGACCAAGGTCCATATGCAATCTGGGCATGTCTGGGCCTTATTTTTTAAAATAAATTATTTTATTATTATTTACGATTATTATTATTATTTAAAAATAATAATAATATTTTTTGAGGGAATAATAATATTATTATTACTAATAGGGTTTAGCGAATGATTGTTATTGTGATTATTATTATTAAGACTAGTCTTAAACCTAAGCGATGCAAGGATGTATTAAAAACAACTTAGGATTATTGTAGAATGGCGAGAGTTATACTGATGGGTAATTAATTGTGTAGCCGAGCGAGAATTAATGCGAGGTAGTTAACTAATCATTTTCTTTTTCTAAAAAGAAGGGAAAACTAAGATCTTTTTGAATAATTGAAATTGCATAAACTATTAGATAACTAAACAACTCAAATAAAACAAAAAAAAATTGCTTACATATGAGAAGTGACCCTGGAAATTTGGTTGAAAGTTATAAAGTTTGGGTATAAATCATGAGAATTATGTGACAATTTCTAATGCATCATTAAACGATTTCTAATGCGTCATTAACTGGATATAACCCATAGTAATTCTGTAACAAACAAAAATAAATGAATATATGAATAAACAAAAGCAATCTAGAAAGAATATGTAAATGGAAGATCCCCACCCATAAATATTGTGGTTTTTTTTTATGACCGCATGAATTGAAGTGATCAGAGAGAAGTGAAAATGCAAACGAATGAATTAAATTAGTTTGCGTCATGAAGTTTCCCATCTTTAACTCTAAATTTTCAGACGTGATAGTATCACATTTAGTAGTTATGTGAGAGTGTTACAGGTTTATAAAATAACTTAGTTTTTACGGTTTTATTAGAATTGGTCAATTAATGGAATAATGGGATTTATTACAAGTCAGTGTTAGATGTTCGGTGGGATGCATTATTTGGATATTATGAGAGTTTTATGGGAGGTTAAGCAATTGGGCGTGAATATAGCAGATAATATAACTGTTATTTTTTTATTTTCTGACACTTTGATTTGCACTAAAATAATTAAATAAGATTATTATAGTATGATTCTCCCTCTGCTACATAATTAAATACCAATGGCGGAGAAAATTTGTAAATGAGAGTGGCTGCATATATGATTTATAGGCGTATGATAGGGTTTTGGAACACTGTAGTATGATTTGGTACAAAAATAAAATAAAAAAATGTGTGATTCTTGATTGATGATCATTAAATCTAAAATTAATGTTAGGTATCTTAATTGGATACGTTTTTGTAATTATATGGTAAGTTCAGAAATTTTGATATTTTATGAACTGTGTAATATATGGAATTCAAAATTTTCTTTTTTTTTATGCTATGGAACTCAAACTTCATGATGATCTTAAAATTCAAAATCGTATGTTTAACAAAATAACGTGGTAACAAAAAATTGTAATAAACAGGATTTGGGAAAATCTATATATTATAATATAAATCATTGTGTGTCCCACAAAATAGAGTCGCGGGAGTGATTGTATTTTTTAATTTTTTTTTTCAATCCGGATTTTATTTTAAAATTAAAAAAACCAGAAAGTATACTAATCCTTGACTGCTTTGGACTCTGAATTAAATTATTTTAGTGCAAATAACAGTAGTAGTAGTAATAATAATAATAATAATAATAATAATAATAATAATAAATAAATAAATAAATAAATAATAATCTATATATTATAATAGAAATCATTGTGGGTCCCACGAAATAGAGCCACGGGAGTGACTGCAGGGGAATTAGCCAATCACAACGTAGAAAATTATATTTTTTTTTTCTATTTTCAATTTTTTTTTTTAATTTTCAATCCAGATTTTATTTTAAAATAAAAAAATCAGAAAGTATCACTAATCCTTGACTGCTTTGGATTCTGAATTAAATTATTTTGGTACAAATAACAGTAATTATTTTGATATTGCCTATAATAATAATCTATATATTATAAAAGAAATCATTGTGGGTCCCACGAAATAGAGCCACGGGAATGACTATAGGGGAATTAGCCAATCACAACGTATAATTTTTTTTTTCTACTTTCAAATTTTTAAAAATAATAATTATAATAATAATAATAATAATAATAATATCATTGTGGGTCCCACGAAACAGAGCCGCGGGAGTGTACGGGAATCGGCCAACCACAACGTAGAAAATTATATTTTTTTCTTTTTTCTATTTTTTTTTATTTTCAATCCGGATTTTATTTTTAAAGTAAAAAAAAAAACCAGAAAGTATCACTAATGCTTGACTGTTTTGGACTCTGAATTAAATTATTTTGGTACAAATAACAGTAATTGTTTTGGTGTTCCCTATAATAATAATCTATATATATTATAATAGAAATCATTGTGGGTCCCACAAAATAGAGCTGCGTGAGTGACTGTTAGAGAATTGGCAAATCACAACGTAGAAAATTATATTTTTTTCTATTTTCAATTTTTTTATTTTCAATCCGGATTTTATTTTAAAATTAAAAAAACCAGAATTTATCACTAATCCTTGACTCTGAATTAAATTATTTTGGTGCAAATAACAGTAATTATTTTGGTATTGTCTATAATACTACTACTAATAATAATAATAATAATAATAATAATAATAATAATAATAATAATAATAATCTATATATTATAATAGAAATTATTGTGGGTCCCACGAAATAGAGCCACGGGAGTGACTGCAGGGGAATTGGCTAATCACAACGTAAAAAAATATTTTTTTTCTATTTTCAATTTTTTATTTTCAATCCGGATTTTATTTTAAAATTAAAAAAAACAGAAAGTATCACTAATCATTGACTGCTTTGGACTCTGAATTAAATTATTTTGGTGCAAATCTATATATTATAATAGAAATCATTGTGGGTCCCACGAAATAGAGTCACGGGGGTGACTGTAGGGAATTGGCCAGTCAAAATTTTCTACAAAGCAATAATAATAATAATAATAATAATAATAATAATAATAATCTATATCTATTAATATACCAAAGCTAAATGTCGAGCAGATAAATGTTGAATTTAGGTGCATCATAAAATTCATCCTGGTCAACGTTAGTTGGCAATTTAGGAAAATTTCTATTTCAACAGACACCAATACATATTTTGTTTGAACAATTTATTTTAGTGTTTTCCATTTAACAGTTTCATCAATGTTTCATACTATTTACTCTATATGGACAAGTAGTTATTCATGAACTTTTTCCCTTTTAAACCAACTATTTTATCAAATTTCGTGCATCGCACGGGTTTAGGACTAGTTATCTCTAATAAACAAAAAAATTGAATTTTCATAAATAAAATAAAAATTAAAAAATTATCTTAAATTTGACTGGCTCAATCCCTACTATTAATCTCGTTGCACGATTCTGTGGGGCCACAGACTTTACTATTAGGATTATATATATTGTCATCATCATGATCATTATCATTTATCATTAATGTTAACATTATTATTATTTTTGTTTTAAACATTACTACTAGTAGTCCTAAACCCGTGCGATGCACAGAGTATAGCAAAATAATTATTTTATTTTAAAAATAAAAATTAATGGATAGTTAACTGTAGATAAAATTTAAAAAATATAAAACATTGATCATATCTAAAATCAAAAAGCATAATAATAAATTGTTCAAACGAAACATATATATATATTTTTATAATTATTGGTCAAAAGACCCATTTATTCAAATAAAGCCGCAAAGTCAAAGGGACAATGCAAGCACTATAGAAGACTTTCAAACAGCAACATGAAAGCCACCCAACACGAAGTTTGACATGATACATCAAGACAATGAAAATCAAACCCAGAGAATCCCCACACCCTCCAGAATAACAGTGACATCCTATTGAAAAATGATGACATCTAATAGATATTTGATGACTGTTCCTTGCAAGATGATCCACCGATTATGGTTGCTTTTCCTTCCAGTCAGTCCACCAAATACATACACTCCCTTAGACAGAATGCATCACCTGCAGATTGTCCCTTATCATCATTCTTGCAGCAAAAAGACTTTGTGTTTCTTGATGAACAAACTACACCAGAACCCACACACAATACTTGATCTCATATTGGAGTTGGAGCTGAAATAGTAGCCAAGCATCAAGCCACTCAAAATTCACCCTTCATTGTTGAGATCTTGGACTGCAGCAAAATGAACGCTTGAAACTGCAGTACGATTGAGAGCATAAAACTAGCAGCCCCCATAGATGCACCACCCAAGATGAAACCAGCAACAACAGTGAATAATCTCAGTTTTGCAAACAGAGAAATACACCCCTATGAAGAAGACAACATCAATAGTAACTACTCAGCCAGGGAGAATGTACATGACAACCAGATCAAAGATGTAGCGCCCAGGGTGAAACCAACAGCAGTAGCAAGTATAGGAACCGCAGCAAAATAACCATAACACTGAAGCAGAGGAAAATGTCTTCAAACGAAAGGCATACACAAGATCAGAACATGTTCTGAAATTTGACTTGAATCATCTTTAATAATAGCCTTTAAATCACAGAAGCTGCTGCACAAAATGCCCCAAATTTTGTACAAAATGACCCCCCAATCAAAACCATTCATTCTTTTACAGAACATCAACACCTTCCAGTATATTGACTACAACAACAGCACCACGAGCTCCACACAAAACTGCAACATCACAGTCAAGCTTCACATTCCATACACCAGTTTTCATGACTGCTGATCACCTCCTTTAAAAGGAAGGCGATTGTGATCTGGCTGAATTGCGGTTCCTCCTCTCACTTTCTTTCAGCTTCTTTTTCCTTCTTGGAGTGAGTTTTTCTCGAAAGTGTTTCTTCGGATTTGTATTCCTCTTTGCTCTCATAAAACCACTAGATTCCCCAAATTTGATTGCCTGTTCGGCAATGAATTCCCGAGCTCTGATTATTAATTCATTATCAGAGGAAATGGAGTTGGACTCGTCATTTTCCACCTCATTCTCAGTAATGTCAAGTGTTGCCTTTGTCTTCTGGATTTGCAGCCTCTGGGAATTTCCTTCATTAATTTGGGAATCTATATCATTGACGATCTCCACAGATTTCTATAAGCCTCGTGAAGCTTCATCTCCTAGAGCCGTCGTTGCAATTATTAGTTGGTGATCATTAATCACTTGCACAATTGCCAGAGAATGTTCATTCATTGAAACAACCCTGTCACCATCTTCCTGCCTTCTCAGTTCTAACTCATGCAGCCGCTCAACTTCATTCCAAGCATTCATTCCCAAGACTTTTATTAACTCCTCTTTAAGAGTATTGGTTTGCTCATTCAACAACCTCACTTCTTCAATGCAACCACTGTTAGTCAATTGCTGTATTAATTCAAAAGAATTAACATTTGAATTGCCATTATTGCAATATGATTGTTGCATCCCTTCATTATTTGGCCTACTGGTTTGATGACTATTTGCATGTTGAGGAGTTTCAGGAACCACTTTGCTACCGTCGAGTATGTCATCATCTAATTCTTCATTTGGATTACTGTCATCACTGGAGTAGTATAGCCCAGAGACACGATCATCATTATAATCATGAATAATAGACGGAGGAATGATGTGGGTGCTTACTTCCCAAATAAACACTCTAAATGAGCAATTTTGAATATCTAAGAGAACTTCTCCTTCAATTCTCTTGAACACTTTAGTTTGTATCAAAGCTCTCATGACTTCAAATTGATTAGTAGAAGACACATATCTCGCTAATGACAATAGGTTGCCCCATGGCTGAGTACACCTTTGGAAGTTCTCCGAAACCTAACCATGAGGAGGAATCCAATGATATCAAGCCATACTCTCCTGGGGTCAGCAACCTCATATATTGACCAAGGCTTGATGTCATAGAACCAGTCACTTAATTCCGAAGGATTTGTAACTACTTCTTCCATCTCCTGGACTGAGTCAAAGGTGATCAAGAACTTAACTCCACTTAATGATGTGATCTTGGAGAATGGCCTAAAGTTACTCCTTAGTAGAGATTCTAGAGAGTTAAGGTCTCTTGGATTCTTGGAAGTGCATACAATGCTACACTTTAGCCACTCCATGAAGTCTTCATTGGTTTCTCCTCGAACTCTATGGCTCGATTTCTCTGGGTCTGGACTTTTTGATACTGGCTTACTGTGTGACAAAAGTGTTTCTTTTGGTACCCAAACCAGTTTACTCTTTCTTGGTCCTCCTTTGTTCTTTTTAGCTCAATCCACTATGAGTTTCTTGCCCCTGAGTACTCTTCCATGGAGTTGCTGAACACATCGTGCTGCTTGATGGTATCTCCAAACTTGAACAAAACCAAAGTTGGTGTTTCTTTCCTTTCGACTGATGATGGAGGCTGATTTTACCTTTGCAAATCTACTGAATATGCCACTTAGACCAAATTGATCCAAGTATTTTGGGAGGTTGCCCACATAGATGTTCAGTGGACCAGATTTACTTTGTCCATCTTCGCTTCTCCTACTGACTCCCTCTTCACTTTCTCTCTCCACCCTCTTCCTCTCTCTCTCATGTCTAGCCACTCGGCAATTAGCTGCGTTTTCAAACGAAACATATATATATATATATATATATATATATATATATATATATATATATATATATATATATATATATATATACACACACACATATGCAAACACACACACACATCAAAAACACCAAGGGCCAACACTTTAGTTGCAAATAATATAAATTGGCCCGAAATTACAATGAATTTATTCATAGTAATAAGTAACTACTTAATAGATGACAATAATATGTTTATAATTTTGATAGTAGAACAACAATTTACATTTTGAGACATTGTCGTTACGGAGGATAATTTTGAACCTGCATGGCTCATTTGTTGTTAAGACCTTATCTATGCTCCATGCATTTGAATAAATGCAGCGTGTATTGATGTTGTGAAAATACTATAACAAAGTTGGTATTTAAAAAAAGGGTATTAGATGATAATATACCGACATTTGGAGGTGTTGGATTGTAACATACCGACCTTTACTATTGGACAACAAACTCTCTGACCTTTATACCTGGTTGATATTATTATATCAACAGTAACTAAGGGAGTGGTGAACCGATCTCCATGCTAACGTGACTGGCGAAAGGAAAAAAACTGTCCCAAGCCAATAACTCCGTTAACCCCTTCGTTTTTCTCACTAACGCACATTACAAGACATTGGTTGGTTGTGTTACGTCAATACGAAGACCAGTTCACCACCTCATTAGTCACTATGTTAGGCCCGATTTTTTTTTTAACGTGAGTTAGTGAGAAAAAAGGAGGGGTTAATGGGGTTACTGGGCAAGGGCTGGTTATTTTCCCTCTGCCTGTCACGTTAGAACAAAGATCAATTAACCAGTCACAATCCACTTAGTCACTATTGGTATAATAATGTCACCTTAGTATAAAGGTCAGGGATACTGTTGTCCAATAGTAAAGGTTAATATATTACAAACCAATACCCCCAAAAGGTCGGTATATTGTCATCCAATATCCCTTAAAAAAAATACACTATAAATATATATAAAAATTAATAACAGCAAAATGCAAGTGGTATTATCAAATGAAAATATTATTATAAGTATTGTTCAATGAAAAAACACAAAATCAAAAATTATAAGGTCTTACTAATTTTTATATACATTTATAGTATGTATTCGTTGAATAATTTATAATAATATTTTCATTTGATAATACCATGTCCAAGGTTGTTAAAATAGGGATCCTAACTTAGATTCATCGGGTAGTTAGGATCGAAATCAACCCATGTAGGATCGTGGATCGGAATGTAGATAGTAGAATCGCATCGAAGATTTTGGATCATAAAATCGTAGTATTGTAGATCAGGATCGGGATTTTAATAACTATAACCATATCATGTCATCCCTCCTCCCCGTGGCCACGCTGATGCTGATAGTCTAACATGGTGCATAACTAACCATCAAGAGGACATTCCAGTATGGTGACAACATATAGAAAGGTGGCTTGTTGGTTCTACTACAAGGGTTTAAAAAGAATGTTAAAAATTAGGTGAGAAACTGTGATTTGTGACGGTATGTCCAAGGGCCAAGGTGCAAACCAGATCAGATGCTACCAGCAGGAACTCTAGCCATTACCCATTAAAATAATTTACACAGAATATAGAACAACTCAGTAAGTTTTTGTGCATATATGTTGTTTCTGTCGCTCAAAAACTGGCATGTAAAGAAAAAATCTGGTATTATTATCATGTTTCCTACCATAAAATTTGGAATTTGCAGTTGATGGTAATTAGGAAAACTAAAAAAATTAATATCACAACTGGAGGCTTTTCCAGCACTATATTCCCTTGAGTTTCAAACCTGCTATTAGTGGTATATTAGTACAACATTATTTTTTTGTATACAAAGCAAATTGTTGTGGAACTTGTAGGACTATACATGATCATGTACAAAATTACAGCTTGTTACGCAATGAGAAGCAACTGTACGAAGTGGAAAGGCACCTCCGGTGCAGGACACAACCAAAGCAGTTGACATCCAAGTCTGGAAAGACGATATTACCAAAGGATGCAGGACCTCCCTTGACCTCACATACGGCAATATAGACAGATACCTACGAAGTGAGGACTGGAACCTTAGCGAAATAGTCCAAATTCATGTATGCTACATCGCTGCAAATCATCATCTGGGAGTCCAAATAGCTAATTTTGGCTTTCTCAAGGGTGAAACCCTGGATCATAGGCAATGGGAACCCTACCCATAGTCTTGTGTTCACATATGGCAATAGTACTGTTCTAACAACCGTTGATATCACAGGCTGCAAAATGAATTCAAATGTGCGTCATTACAGTTAAAAACTTAAGCTTTACGAAATCACAAGTCCAACATACCACAAGACACAGTTCTAGATTAACATCGAAGTACATATAGGTTGCACCTCCTGTCTTACCCCATGCTTAAACTCAAACTAAAACTTTAGCATAAAAGTGATTCTAAAAATTGCCACCGTAAAATTCCTTTCGTGTTAAGAGAATTTCTTTTATCCCAGTTATTATCTGGCTCTGAACGTCTCTTTTTCTGTTTCCATCCCAATATTTTAATTTGACTTTGATTATGTCATATCAGAACAAGAATACTGAGAACATGAGGGCCAATGAAATAGTTCGTGAGCCAAATTTTTACGCTAAGCTCGTGAGCCAAGCCGAGACCATGAAATAGTTCGCTGAGCAATGTGGCAGGCTTGGGCTTTAGCTTGTTGTCACCCTACTTTTCCATTAAAGGAAGATTATGACATGGAAACCCTGGAGACAAGGACTTCTTTGATTCTTCATCCTTACATAAACTATCATAAAATCTCTCAAAGATCATGCTTGATAGCTTGGGAGAACTGTTAAATGGGCAAAAACTCCAGGGGGAGGGGGGCTCCTCACACAAACTCTGACAACAAACCACAGACTACTACCACTACCAAGAAAGAGTAGGGGCTGAAATTACCTGAATTAGAAACATCTTCAAATTACCGATCCTGCTCCATTGCAGTGTCATTTTGAAATCACTCAATTTCACCTTACCACAAAGGTTGTTGCCTCTGACATTTACGGAGCCAGAAGATTCGGTTTCCTGAACACAAACACAAACCGATAATATAGGTAAAAACAAGGTAAGTGCAAACTTAATCGTTGGATGGAACTAACACAAGGAAGAAATCAAATGGACGACCACCATTAAAACTAAAAAGTTGTCTCCAAACGTAATCACCCGCACCAAGGGTTGTTCACTGGATGGAAATACTATAGGGGCAAAAGTATCATTATCTAAAGGTAGTTGTTTATAATTTAATTACTTCATTTTTACAAAAATTCAATTTCAATTAACAAACTGCACTCTCACACACGTAGGCCTCCTAGTTCTTTTTTCTAGTTTAGTTTTACTTCATCGAATTTAACAAATTTGCTATTTATTCTTTTTGTCACAGAAAATCTAATTTCAATCCACTTTTTAATTAATATTGATGTTCAAATATTTACAAACACACACGTGTGTGTACACACACTGACAGACACACACACATACATAAATGTTTGTGTGCGCGTGCGCGTCTGTATTGAAAAATACTTTAAATATTGGTCAAACAATGACTGAGATCCAATGTTATTTTAGGTAATTGGATCTATACCTCACAAATTACCAGCTGTTATAACTGGCTAAACCCTTGCTTAGCAGTTGGCTCAATGGAGAAGATAAAAGTCAAGTTAAAATTAGAGTTTGTTCCCTTTATAAGACATATAACAGCACTAAATACTGTTACTAAAGGCAACCATCAGGTTACTTGTTCTCAAATCACATAAAGACCCCAAAAGCTTTTGTGATTAAGTGCAAAATTGAAACTTACAAAACAGTTTCACGATCATGTCATTTGTGTTTTATTTTTGTTACCGAGGGGTGGGGGGAATAGTATAAACAAAATTTCAGGCAATTATAAACAAGGCGCTTACAACCGAAGTATGGAGTAGCTAAAAAAACAGATAATTTATGTAATAAACTACCCAAAAGAGTTTGGAAGCTTACCAACAGAATGCACGCAACTGGTATTACTTGCCCACCTTCCAGGACATTAATGACAAAGTTAACATTCACAGAAACATCAATCTTCTGGCTTGAAATCCGCAAGACTGGGGGAGAAGCTAAAGAAACATTCAAATTCATATCATCATTTGGATATTTCTTGTATAGTTGAGGAATGATGAATCGCCAACCAGCAGTGTTCAGGAGAGCCTGATCCGGTATTTTGTCCACAATCCACTGTAAATAACCTGACTGATAAGGGAGTAACAAACTTCATAAGAAAAACATGTCATAAAGTAATTTATGCGACATTATTCACATTAAATGGAATCTCCAATCAACATGGTAAAGCATAACATAAAATATAAATGAACAAATTTCTAGACGGTCAGAATAGATAAGCCAACAGCACAGTGACAATTGAAAATTTTCAAACAGTACAGAATGGTGATGAGATGGAAGGAAAAAAGTCATGGAGATAGCACGCATGTCTACTGTAACTATGAAACCTTTTCTAAGATGGTGAAGATGTTGAATATAGGGAAAATCACCCTACCTCACAAGATGCAGGCATTTGGAATTAAGCCCTAATAGTAGGATCATCAGACAAGTACATTTGGCCACCATTACAGGTGTCATAACAGATCATGAACATCTTGAAAGCACAGATTATTCACAAATACAAACATCAACGATCCTTCAGCTAAGCAAATTAATCCTTTATGATTCTGCTTCTACTAAGCTTTATAAAATTTCAGGGAAACAAAAAATGAATCTGTAAAGGATATGCTGTTACAAATGAAAAAGGACATTAGCATTTTCTAAAATCTCAAACAGATAAGGAGTTGTTTCTGAAGCGTGAAAGAGTCATTACTGCGCAATCCTGACGTTCCTGTTATACCTAACCTGCTGTGTGTGGAGGCCAAGTGGGAAGAAGGGAGAAAGATGGAGGCGCCAGCAGCGCCTCAATCAAAGGCTCGAGACTAAAGACGCTAGCAGCGTCTTTCGGCACTGGCAGCGCCTAAGCCCGCCGCAAGATTCCTTCGTCCGCCACAGGCGCTACTCGCGGGACATCGGACGCTAGTTGCGCTTGTCACAGAAGCGAGGAATTGAAGACGCTACCACCGCCTTTGGGACACCACCAGCGCCTCGCATGGGCTTGCTCGCGTCAAGGCCCAACTTTGTGCGGCGGCCGACCTTTTATTTAGGTTATTAGAATAACCTAGTTCCCTCTTGTATCTTTTAGTATATATTAGGATCAGATCTTCCCCTTAAATAATCAAGCGAGATAGAGAGAAACACAACAGTTGTATCTGTAATCCTCATATTCTAGTGCATCGATTCCATGGTTTTTATCCCGCTTAGGGTTTTTTTTCACGTTAAACCTCTGGTGTCAATTTCTGATTTCTTTTTCCGCTATTATTTCTCATTGTTTGTGGTTGCTTGAGTGCTCTTCGATCCTAACATAACCAAGTTGGAATCTGGTTTGGTGCCAATTATCATTCGGTCTGCAGGCCACAACTGAAGTTGTGTTGCAATTTACTTAATTCCACCACAATGGGGGAATCTTTATCCATGGATGTGTAAGCTTCTCACTAGTCCACTTAGCACTTATTTTTCCAGCACTTATTTTTCCTAGCTTTGCTTTATTGTAATCACTAATTAGCTAATTTCGAGCTTTTCTATTGATTAATTTTAGTTACTTCTTGGGCAAGCTAATTAGTGAATTTTGGGTTTTTAAAGGCACTTACCCTCGCTCAAGCTCGATGAAAGCTAAGAACATTGGTGATAATTGGGGAGCCAAGACTGACCAAGACCTCAATCAGACAAAACCTGGACTCGAAGGTCGTCGAGCTTATCCGGTCTACGCTCAGGCTTGGGCTCGATGTTTTCTTATCAGTTTTTCTTAAAAGTTCTAAATTGAAAGCTAAAATCCAAAGCTGAGTTCTAGATTTTTAAATTGAATTCACAAAATAAAGCTGAAATAATATTTTATTGTTATTAGGGCATGCAATCAAGAGGAGCCTGCACTTGAGCACCAGAGTTTTTGTTTTATAATTCAGATTTTACTCAGTTTAAAATCAAACAAAAATAGTAAAATTATGCTCTATTATCACATTGTAGACATCTAAATTAATATAGAGTCTATATATATCCATGAAACATAGCCTATTTGTCTACATAAACAAACTAAAATGAGTCAAGCATCTTGTCACAGGCTCAGCTAGATAGACATCCAAGCTGAACCAAGACTTAGTCAAATGGAGCTCACACCAAGCTTTGACCAAGTCAAGCCCAAGGGCTCACTAAGCCCGCTCGGCTCTTTTATGACCTAAGTCACTATAGTGCCTTTATATGTCTCTCTAAATCTCAATTTCTTTAGCTCTTTGGGTGCAGAATTAAGGATCTTTTTTTTTACCTCTACACTAGTTGACTATATATATAATCTTTACTCTGTAGAGTGTTCATTGGTTAAGTGTTATTAACATTATTTTGTTCTTGATTTGGTTCCTAATCTCCTTGACATGAATGTTGAGTTAGCCCAAAGCTTGATCACTCAATTGATATATGTTTGTGATTTGTTTGGATATTGACCTGTGATCTTGCTATCTCAAGGCCCAAATGTTCCACATTCCTATACTCTTCTTGCTATAACATGACCACAAATCATTGTGGCAACTGAAACAATATTTCCATTTTCTGAGAGCCACTGCTGCGGTCGTTAATCACTAGAAAATCAACCAACATGGGATGGCGGAAAGTAATAATTCAAGAAGGCAGGGAGCTTACAAACTTCTACTTTGCACAGGGTTAGCAGCCAAATTTACCATGTAAGGGCAGAAAGGAATAGATGTACATATGCAATGCACAGGTCGTCTAAAGTTCTAGACAATAAAGAAAAGATCATTGTGAGGTTTGGAAGGATAGTATTTAAAAAAGGAGGACTGGATTCATTTAAAGGATACGATAGGATAGTTGCTGCTTGCTTGACTAGTTAAGATCATGCATATTCTTAAGGAACTCTTGCTTTATAACTAGGTCCACAGAATCATATAATGATACATATTGCTTAATTGCTGAAGAAATTTAAAAATTTCAGCAATCACTCTTCCATGCAAAGTATCTAACAAATGGTTCACATGGACAGCACCAGATGTTGATCTCCGATTACTTCCTTCGCAATGAACTATGTAATGAGAACTACTGAAACAACATGAGCAGCAAAACTTGAATGCATCACCAATCAACGTACTTTCAAAGGATAATCCCATATGTAAAATGTACAGAATCTTCACAACAGTGACAAAAACCACAAGTATGACTCACCCACAATCTATAGCATAGCAAAAAAGTAATCTCATAAATCTGATTTCAGGATTATAAGAGAAAGAATGATTTGCATGTCCTCTAAATGTGAAAATAGTCCACAAAATTCAAATTCTTATCACCCTTGCACGTCAAACTCTAGCTATACAACATTCTCAAAAAGTATAGTTTCAGATCATCAAGGGACAAGCTTTGTCTCAAATATGTAACCGTTTCATATCACAGTTATCAATATCGAAAATACAATTTGCTTAACTAGAGAGTCTTTCTGATGTGACGACCATTTAATTGTTGAATGGCCATTTTGCATCCAAGTGCCAGCCAATTTCTTGGGAATATCCACCTAAGGGAATATGCCAAGTTGAAAAATTCAGGGATTTGAATTGATTTGTTTTTTCATGTACCCCCTTGACATATAGGTAAAGATTGCTTTTATCCCTGAAATTTTGGAATTAACATTTAACGGGACAATACTTGCCAAAGTGACTAACTAAACCAATCTCAAGTGAGGATGTGAGTGATGAAATAAAGAGTCCCCACATTAATAGAAAACTAAGGCGCCAACTCTATTTTCCTCCATCTAAGCAGTATCAACCACTATTAGCCATTGTACAATAGGAATGACCAACTCATGCTTACCCACTAAACTGAAAACATGTTCTCCCCTCAATAAACTTGTAAGAAGCTACCCACAATCACCAAGCTTATGGGCAAAACATGACTAAGACAACTACCCAAAGCCCATAACCTTTATAGTGCACCTCCAAAAGCTACCATCTTAGGTCATGTCCTCCCTTGATCCTCCATAAGTCGCATGTATTTTGATAACTTCAACCCTACTTTTCCTAGCTCTTACTTCTCTTATTGTTTTTAGGTCTTCCTCTAGCTTTCTCAATATGGGAATATGAATTCTTTCACACCTCATAACCAGTGCATATAGAGTTATTGATGTATCCTAAGTCCTAACACTACAAGTCTCCTAAGTCCTAAGCATCTAAGTCTAGCCACTCAGATCTTGCCCTCAATTCAAGCAAATCCCTCCTGTCTAATTACTTATGTTTTCTTATCAATCCAATCTTGAAAATCCACACATACAATAGATCATTCTCATCCATGATACCATCGTATGGCAACAATCCGAGCCTTCATGTGGGGTAAACCTAAGTGCCAATTTTTCCATCATTTTGAAGGGTTTCTTCCTATCACATAAAAATTCTCGATGCTTGTCTTCAACTATGGAGCATGGACACTTCAATTTTCCTCACGTTTCAATACAGAATCCAACCAATTGGACACGCATTAGTGAATGCCAATCATATCTCACAGTCTTCTTCTACTTGCGTCACTCTTGGGCCTCTATTGTTACTCTGCAATCTTGGTTTGTGGCTGAAAAATAGAGATAGAAAGAAGGCCCCTCTAGCATATTCAAGGGCGAATGGAGAATAGGTTCGAAATGTAGGTATGAGGAAGGTAAGAGAAAGAAGAAGATCGAAAGGAGGGAAGGAAATTAGTACAAATGAACATGGGAAACTAATAAACAATTAGTAGTGCAACAAGGAATGGGAGCTAATCTAGGCCACAAGGTGGTGGATAGTAGAGAAAGGAGTCATTCAATGAACAAGAAAAGAAGTTGTAGGGTATGGTGGATAGTCGAGAAAGGAGCCATTCAATGAGCAAGAAAAGCAATTGCAGGCTGTCCTATCTTAGCTTTGAGCCTTTTGTTTCCCCTTTCTCCCTTTCTTCTCCGTTATTATTGCCTATATTCTTAAAAGCAACACTTTCAAGAAGGCCAAAAAAAAAAAAAAGAACTAATAAAAAAATGAAAAGTGAAAACAAATAAGAAGCTCTAACATGACTAACAAGCTTACATTTTCAAATAATATGGTCAAAAGATAATCCTACAATATTGTAAAGCGTGTTAAAAATTATGTGTATCCTCACATTGTTAAAATCGCATGTCAGTGTCTCTGTGTCGTGTCGTATGAGAGTCTCGCGTGAGTGTCTGCGTGTCTTAGGTCTCCAATTGTGCCAACCTGCCCTTATATGATGAATAATATCCTCATGAACATCCTGTTTACCTATGGACGCTTGCTATGTCATAAAGAATGATCCACATGTGGTATGCCACTACTGGCCAAAATGAATTGAGAAGAACTTAAATAAATTGAAAAATAACATGGAAGAAACTGTAAATGTAATAGGGGTGCAATTGGAGTCATTCATAGAGCTATTTATATTTTCAGAAAAAGAGATACCAAAACCCTAGCCTACATAAATATGAAAGTTATTTGCCCTTCTGACTTGTCACACTTAGTGATTATAATTCTCCTTCATACACATCAAGTAGTTTACTTTGGCAAAATGTGAGCATACCTCAAAGTATAAGGTTGCGGCTGAGTTGAAGACAGCTTCATCTATTGAAACTCCAATCATTTTATATGGACCGTCACAAGATAAAGTCTCCAAATGCTCCTTGTAGGGCTTGGCATTCCAGGTTTGATCTCTTGGAGAGAACAAACCATTGATCTCCAATCCAATTGAAGAATTATGCAGAACAGGATCACTTATAATTGTTACATTTAGGGATGCAACATCATCAACAGGGATTTCTCTTGGTAAACTCTGGAGGTATGAATCAAGAGTTAGAACTCCTTCCTTAAGTTTATCGGTGATAGATGTCTCCACTGCAGCCTCGATTTGTCCAACAAAAGCATCCACAAACCTTGAGGCAAAAACACCAGTAACCAAGCAATCAGCCAAGACCAAAATGTAGTCAATGTTTGTCGACTAGAAAAATCAAGGGCCCTAAACCAAATGGAAACGACATCTAAGTGAGAAAACTAGCAAGAAATTTAAATTTCTCAAGCCAGGGAAAGGGGAGGTAGACAAAGGACATATTATTATGCTTGTTATTGAAAATATGATGTTACAACTTGTAACACAAAAGTTAGATGATTAAACAAATAAAATTTCATGCATAACATCATTTCTGATAAGAGATTGTTTATAAAGTCTTATGTGTATTTTGTTGCTCATATCTTGTTGATCCTCAAGTCAAGTTGATATATACATATTCTTAGCATAGATTGGCAATTAGTGAAATTCTCAAGGTTGTGTTGGTGGTGGTGGTGGAGGTGGAGGTAGCAACAAGGGAGAAAAAAAGTAACAGATACCATTGATAAAGCCAAGTTGTGCCGCCTTCCACTTTGATAGCAAGATCTTGAATGAAGCAACCACATTCTAAGAAAGACAGTTTCAACCCCCCTCCTTGGTTTCTCAGGCCAAATGTGAGGCCAACTTGTAGTCCCTCAACCTTACACCCAAAAATAAATAAATAAGTTTTTGTATATTTATGTTTATATGGAGCAACATAAGTGAACATAAGACACACACTTTCAACCAATTTCAAGCAGCCACCAAGGCATGATTCACCCATCTCAAGTATGTGAAAAACAAAGCCCACAGCAGAAACCATTAAGCAACCCTACTCTTTAAAGGTAAGAGAATCATATTTTGCACAATCAAAAATAAATAGAACATTGACAAAAGCTATATATCAATAGAAACTATGAGTAAAGAGAAGAGATCCAACAAGAAATGGATAAGGATTCGAAAAGGCAGAGGAGAAACAAGGAGAACTACGACAGAAACAAGGAATAATATCACAATATGTGACTCCATTATCCATCAACAAATTTTTTTTTGTTAATAAGCAATAACGAGATGTACTGAAAGGACACCAAAGGGTGTCAGCATGAACAAAGAGAGAAATAAAAAATAATTACGCCCCCCAAACTCTCATCCATGGTCTTATCAACAAAATATGAAAATTCCAAACACTATCACCCATAAGTACAACATTCCAATTGTACAACATCCCCCAAAAACAGAGCTTGAAATCATGAAGGACAAAGCTTTGTCTTAAACCCAAAAAATAAATGAACTTTTATCAAAGCATAATAAAGCTTACAGCATATAATATACTTATAAGATTTTATGGCTAGGAAAACAAGCTAACACTTACCTAAATCTACCTTAAATAGAATAGGAAATCAAATCTTGCTAAAATACTACTGAATAACATTTTTTGACTCTCCTACCCTATGTTATTGTTAAAATACTACTGAATAACATTCTTTGACTCTCCTACCCTATATGCTATAATGTTATATCCAAGAATCACATAAATTGTTAAAATGTGATACATTTCTGAAAATTAGAATATTTCCTATATTACTGATTTTAGCTTGCCAAAATGTACCAAACATATCCAAATTTACTCTAGCTTTCTATATTTACCCTACCCAACCTTACTTGCTAAATGTACAACCCTGAGAACATAAACAACATGATGAATTCATGTTAGGGTCAACAACAAAAAAGAAAAGGAAAGCAAAAAGAACCCAACCCTTGTTCTTAGTTTCACAATCAAAAGTAATCATGAAAGTATCAAAATATATAGCATTCTTCATTAGTTTGGGAATAAGAAATCAAAGTGCTTGACTTTCACAGTAACATCTTTACTCTTTTTGTGCCAAATGGCCCAAATTTTCATAACCACTTCAATTAAACATGCGTAAGTGTATATCTGCACTATTGACTTTCATCAATTATAAACTGCTACTAGTTTGAGCACTTTTAGATCCTAAAACTGAACAATATGCACTTACAATAGCTTGTCGTTCTATATCATAACTGAGGCGGTCACTAGTTAAACCCAAGATGCACATTTTTCCAATACACCTTTGCATAGATTTTGAACATGTTGATGCTACTTTTCCAGAAGTACAGAAAAGAGGAACTCAACCAAAGAGCCATATGTTTTTATACCACCAAGGATGGATTTCATAAAAGAAAGCATTAGAGGATTGTAGTGTCTAGGATGCAAGAGGATGATGAAAACGTTCGTAGGACAAGCATCACATTCAAAGATCTAGCATCACAAGATAAGATTTTACTTTGGCCAAGCTATGAAGTATTACTAGGCCTCTATGAGTAGAGTAGGATAGGCATGGCTTGGCTTGGCTTGGCTGGCTGCATCATCTATGTTTTGAAAAGATGATATGATCAGCTCAAAGACCTCTTTCATAGACTCTTAGACCAAAAGTGTCTAAGTTTATCCAACAACGAAGTTTATCATTATAAAATGAAGAGGGGCGGGGTAAGCAATTGATTCCCAACTTTTCAAAGTTGCCTTGGAAGTCCTCGTTTCAATAGCCATGCTAGCTTTAATGACACCATAAGGATAGATCAAGCCACAACACGGAGCAATACATGAGAGTATCGCAAAAGAGCACATCAGGAATTTGAGAATTGTGGCAGCAACTATAACTTTTGAATTTAGGGTGTTTTTGGTGGAGAGAACCTGGCTTAACTTTGGACAAAACCTAAGTAAGGAAAAATAATATCCATTTGAAAAAGAAGCTGATTCAAGAAAAAGCTTGCTTTGGACAAAAGCTTAAGTATCAAATTGAGAAGATTAAAAGCATCTTAATATGAATTTGGAGTTTCGAAATCTTTTATCTGATTAACATCCATCTCAGAAATATTTCAGTCCACATTTTTGCCACTTAAACAATTTAGTCGAAATTTACAACCAAATCCAACTTCAAGTGTTTAGATTAAAACTTAACCATCTTATGAGAAAGACTAAACTTCCAAACTTCTTGATTTGTGACATAGAAGTTTAGAATAGAATTTCTGACAATAAACCTAATTCTTTATTCATTATTTTCATTGTGTAATAATGACTTTAAAAAAAAAAACCTTCTATAACAAAATCTACCAGCAAATTTATTTCTAAGAACGATAAAACATATTCCATGTTATGCTTTCCTAAAGTGAAGGGAGCTTAATATAAGTACCACTCTCATTTCATCTAGGACACTAAATGTACAAAAATATTATAAGATCCAAAAAGTGCTTTGCATAATTTCTACCTCTGACAAAGATGTTTGTCCTTGAACATTTAGGTAAATTAGAAACTTATCAAAAAAACATTTAGGCGAATTTTGAGCTGATATGCTAAATTTGGTACCTACAATAATAATAGGGACTTCAATGGAAACTCTTCAACACTATAGCATTGACATGCCCGTAACAAAGGCCTTAACACAATAATATCACATGGCCTAAGTTAACCAAAGAACCTAGGGGAAAACAACAACCTTCCAAGTTAAGGTCTAGTTTTTTTCACTACAAATCCACAACCATGCTAACGCCCATTTGGAAACCTCAGATATGGATCCTTTCCTCAATAGGAACCTGCTATATGGATCCTACAAGAACATGCTAGATGTACATGCAACTTCGTAATAACTTTCTACGAGATTACATTGGCTGCAACACCATTATCCACCAAAACATGTAGTAAGGAGATACCTCATGCATAGACTCCTCCCCCACAAGCCAAAAACAGATAATAGAACTTTTGAACCCATTCTTTTCTTGCTGTAGGAACAACCTCATAATGTGCTTGTGACCATGCACAGCACCTCTAAATCACTTGCTAACACTCCTCCACATGCCTGAAAACAAATTCTTGAAGTTCCACGCATGTACAGGAGTTGGAGGGGTTGAGCCCTTCTTGTTCTACTAGCAGGAAAATCCTCCTCTAGTGCCTGTGACCCATCACAAGACCCTTCAGGTGCTACTGGACGGAAAACAGTTGCATCCTTGTTATTTTTAGTTGCAGATTCTAATTTTCAACAAACTTAATTGCCTTGACTTTTGAATTGCTGTGGGAGATTTGCCATACGATCCATAGCACGCTATAGAAGATTACACAGAAATGATATTATACACTCACATCTCATGTATAAATTCTGTATTCATCACTTCCCCCTTTTATGACCATTAGTGATTGTTGTTAATGAACAATAGGTGATTTTTTTTATGAACAGAAGTTAGTTTAATACGAATATCAAAATTGGCTAAAGGAGAGAAAATACTTCAGGGCATTTTTTCATAAATCACAGGACAATTTTTCATAAACAATAGGCTATATTATGGGAGTGTACAATATTCCTATATGTAATGGTGTATAGAAGATTTCGTAGTTTCTCTCCTTGATTGAAGGGTTTGCTGGGGAGCTTTAATTTTTGTTCAACAATCAAAGCACAAGCAATAGCCATATGAGAGAATTTTGGACCACTTAAACAATCTCATGCTGAAATTTAGGAGTAAAACTCAACTTCAACAGTTTCAGTTTGGCTAGAAACTTGACCACATAATGATAAAGATGAAAAGAAGCTCATACATGAAATTTTCAGCTCCAAGTTCGTTCATCTGGTTAGCATTTAGTACCAAGTCCACAGAAATCCCCGCAGAGCCCGAAACCCATCAACAACAAACTTGTTTTAAAATAATAATAATAATAATAATAAGAGAGAGAGAATACCTGAACAGAAGCAAGTCCGTGATCGGAAATCTGATAAGGTATAAACCAACCATAAGAATAAGAGTAGGACCAATCCAAGGTCAAGTTGGCAGTAGCACCTGAAACAAGAATGTTAACACCGGAGTCACCTGGGGTGATGTATGATTGAGAGACGTTGATTTGGTGGATGGTGATATTCGATAACAGGACTTGTACATCGCCGAGCAAAGGGATGTGGCGAGTGCGCTGAATTTGGGGGATGTGTAGAGGGATGACAGAAGAGAGGGCTTTGGAGATGAGGAGGTCTTTGATGAAGTCCAACCCAGAAGATGAGACGACGACGGAGACAAAGCCCCCGGCGTCATCTGCGCCTGCGCCTGGGCTGAGGACAGAGATCAACAGGAGGAGCAAAACTATCAAAGACAGCCTGCGTTCCATCGGAGGAGCAGGAAGATGCACGGCAAGGCCACCAGGTGGTTGGTTGCCTTTGCCTTTGCCTTTGTTTTTGCCTTTGCCTATGCTGTAAAGTCAAAACACAATGAAAGAGGCACAAGAGATGCCCGGTAAGTTAACACACCTAGCGTGCCACCGCCCCGCCAAGATTTTGGGGAACATCAACAACTTTTCCTTTTAAACTCTAGTCGTGTAAAGTTAAACTACTATCTCCGTCCCATTTTATTTGTCCATTTACCTAATTTGAAAAGATCAATGCATATTGGGAATTGAGGTGAAAAATTTATACTTTACCAAAAATACACCTATTTTAATTGAAGATAATAGTTGTTGAAATTGTAAAAAGTGAAAAATAAATTTATTAGTCAAGGGTAGAAAAGTAATTACAGTTGTTGAATTTGTAAATGAGACAAATATTTTGGGACAAAGATGTTAGGTAAAAGGACAAATATTTTGGGACGGAGGTAGTACTCTCTCCATCCATATTACTACCTCTGTCCCATTATATTTATCCATTTACCAAACTTGAGAAGATCAATGCATATTGGAAATTGAGGTAAAAAATATATAATTTTTCCAAATTACCGTTACTTTAATTGAGGATAATAGTTGTTGGAATTGTAAAAAGTTTTCTCTCTCATCTGAGAGCATCTCTCTCAAAGATTTCCGGCTATTTTCCGGCTAGTTTTTTCGGTGAGGTGTTACTCTGCTCAAGCTGGTGAGAGGGATTTCTTGGTCCGTTTCTTCTTGCGCATTATGAGCGAGAGTGATAATGATTGTTCAAATGTGGTATCACATTTCAAAACATTGATAGGAGAAGAGGATTTGAGTTTGAGGTTTGTTCCACCTAAAGTTGCAAATGGGAATCTATATGCAGAACTTACGGATGATGACTACGGTGAGGAATCTTGGGATAATACTGTTCTATGTCGAATTCTTGGGACTACTTTGCAATGGGAGGAGATAAATCGGTTCATAAGAGGAATTTGGGGAGATTTGGGTGTTTTGAAGGTAGTGAAAGCAAATCGAGGTGTATATCTTGTTCAATTTTTCTCGGTCAATCATATAAAAACAGTTTTGGAGAAGGGGATCTACTATTTTGATAACAAACCAATGATTGTTAGGGAATGGAATGAGTCTTTTTCTATTGATTTGGATTCGATAATCTCTTTGCCAGTTTGGATAATTTTGCCTAAATTGCCACTGAAATTTTGGAATTCGAATGGATTTAGTAAGATTGGTAGTATGCTGGGTATTCCAATCAAAACATGTAGCAGAACTAGAGAGAAATCGGATCTGACTGCTGCGCGATTGATGATTGAAATGAATGTTGATGGTGTTTTTCCTGAGGTGGTTAACTTTGCTGATAATGGTGTGCTTGTTTCTCAAAAGGTTATTTATGATTGGAAACCAACAAGATGCACTCATTGTAAGCAATTTGGGCATTCAGTTGTGGATTGCAAGAAAAAGGTGTCGAGTAATCTGGTTATTGTTCCTGATTCAGCATCTGTAGAGGTTAATCCTCAGCCATCTCAGCAGGGTGTGAACAATTCTCCTCCCCCTCCTTTTATTCCTAAGCAACCAGTGGCTACTCCATCTGTTCCCTCTAAAAGTCTGCCTCAAAATGTTATTCCCAGAAGACTTCATACTACCAAGGCAGGTGAAGTCCTTAAGGCATTTCACAAGGCAGGTGGGGCTTCATCAGGTGCTAATGGTTAGAATTATGAGCTGGAATGTGAAGGGTTGCAATCACCCTAATAAGCAGGAGGATATTCGAGCTTTCCTGCATCATCATCAAGTAAGTCTGGTTGGTTTATTTGAAATAAAAGCAAAATTTGATAAAATGGCAGATATTGAGTCTCGTCTTGTTCCTAGTTGGTCCTCTATCCATAATGCTCCTGTGAATGGCAAGTGTAGAATGATGGTTGCCTGGAAACCTAATGATTACAAAGTTGATGTGTTGGATATACAATCTCAATGGATTCATATCCTGGTTACTCGATTGTTGGATGGGTTCTCTTTTTATGTGACTTATGTGTATGGTTCCAATAATTTGATTGAAAGGAAAACTATTTGGGAGAAGTTAGATCAATTGGACAGTGTTATACATGAAGGTTGGTTGGTCTTGGGAGATTTCAATGCGGTTTTATATCCTGCAGATAGAATTGGAGGGACTGAGATTGACTACTTTGAAGTTATTGATTTCCAAAACTGCCTGAAGATTACTAATATGCAAGAACTTGGATTTCAAGGGGATTATTATACTTGGACCAACTCGCATGTTTGGTCTCGCATTGATAGAGATTTCTCTAATGAAGAATGGCTAGTGCAAGCAGGTGCTATTCATACTACTTTTCTCCCTTTTGGTCTATCAGATCATTCTCCTATCCTTATCTCTTTCCCTGATAGTTCTAAAGTTGCTTATTCTTTTAAATACTATAGTATGTGGCACAATGCAGAGCATTATCAGCATATTATCTTTGATGCTATTTGCTACTTTAAAGAAGGGAATAAGATGTTTCATTTTTATAAATTTCTTATGTCCCTGAAATATCCTTTGAGCAAGTTGCATAAAGACCAGTATTATGATATACATTCACAAGTTGATAAATGCAAACTTGAGTTGGAGAATTTGCAGATAGCTATTTCAAATGATAAAGACAATCAAGTTCTCATTGATCAGGAAAAGCTGAAGCGGGCGTATTATGTCAGGATCCTTAGTTCTGCTCAACAACTTATTCAGCAACAATCTAAAATTAGTTGGTTGAACTATGGGGACTGTCCTTCCAGGGTTTTTTTCAGCAAGATGAGGAAGAAAAGGCAACTGTCTTTTATTTATTCTCTGAGGAATGATAGTGATGAATTGGTCACTGGCTTTGACAATATAGCCACTGCAGTCCTAAGGTACTATGAACGTTTGCTAGGGGAGCAGTATTATGACAGGCAGCTTATTGATTCTTCCATTTTTCAGAATGGAAATTTGCTGTCCATTAATCAGCAGTTTGATCTCATAAAGAATTTTACCAAAGAGGAGGTGCGTGATGTTATTTTCTCTATTCCTATGGTGAAGGCTCCGGGTCCGGATG
Organism: Portulaca oleracea; assembly: GCA_029582165.1. Taxonomy (NCBI): domain Eukaryota; kingdom Viridiplantae; phylum Streptophyta; class Magnoliopsida; order Caryophyllales; family Portulacaceae; genus Portulaca; species Portulaca oleracea. The sequence goes on from CM055890.1 coordinate 21,630,362, forward strand.
GGTTCAGCAGCTCTTTTTATCAACATAACTGGGAGATCATTGGAGATTATTTCTGTGAAGCCATCTTTGATTGTTTTGATAAGGGATCTATCCTACGAAGTATCAATGATACTATTATTACACTTATCCCTAAAAAAATCAATCCGGATAGCCCTGAAGATTTCTGTCCAATATCCTGTTGCAATGTCTCTTATAAATGTTTATCAAAGCTTCTTTATAAAAGACTTAGAGATATTCTCCCTAGTGTGGTCAATAACTGCCAAGGAGCTTTTGTTCCGGGTAGGGAAATTGTTCATAATATCCTCATTTGTCAGGAAGTTGCTAAAGGCTATTCTCGCAAGAATTTGTCTCCCAGATGTATCATGAAAATTGACTTGAGAAAAGCTTATGATTCGATCTATTGGGAGTGTATTGAGGAAGCTCTCAAAGCTCTTTGTTTTCCCTCGAAGTTTATACAATGGATTATGATGTGTGTCACTTCTCCCTCCTATATGATCAACTTGAATGGACAATCTCATGGATATTTTAAGGGTGGCAGAGGCCTTTGACAAGGTGACCCTTTTTCTCCTCTATTGTTTGTTCTGGTCATGGAATACTTATCTCGGTTGCTAGATAATTTGAGATATTCACAAGACTTTACATATCACCCTAGTTGCAAAAATTTAAAGGTGAATTATCTCATGTTTGCTGATGATCTGATTATATTCTGTACTGTTGATCGGAGTTCTTTAACTCATATTTCTCATATTCTGCATCAATTTGCTAAGTCTACGGGTTTAAGTGCCAATCCTGCAAAATTCGTATGGTGTTTGCAGGCTGTAATAGTGAGGAAATTCAGGTCTTTAGCAGTATTTTGGGGTTTAACCAGGGAAATTTCCCTTTGAGATATTTGGGTGTCCCAATTACAACAGGGAGATTGGGGAAATTTGATTGTTTGATGTTAGTGGAGAAAATTACTGTCAACATAAGGGCTTGGTCTTCTCGACATCTTTCATATGCAGCTAGAGTGCAGTTGGTAAATTCAGTCCTCTTGAGCATTGTAGATTATTGGGCTAATGTATTTCTCCTTCCTCAGAATGTTATTGATCAAGTGGTGCAAATTTGTAGAAATTTTATTTGGTCAGCTGATGTAAAAGCTAAAAGAGTCCCGCTGATTGACTGGAATACAATCTGTAAACCAAGAAGACTGGGAGGCCTTGGTTTGAAGAATCCCAAATTCTGGAACATGGCTAGAATTGGAAAATTGGTTTGGTGTATTGCTAAAAAGAAGGATATCCTCTGGGTACGATGGATCCACGAAAGGTATATGAAGAATCAGAATTGGTGGAGTTATAAACCACCGGTTACTAGCTCATGGGTTTGGAAGCAAATTTGTAAAGTTAAGGAGACAATCAAATTTGGTGATGCTCAAAGTAAAGATTTGAGAGGCGACATAATTACTCATTATTCAGTGACTGATTGCTACATTTGGTTCTTTAGAGATATGGAGAAATGGTCTTATTATCACATCATTTGGAATAAGCTGTCTATTCCCAGACATAGATTCACTGCTTGGCTCGCTTTACACCTGAAACTCCCTGTTGCTGCACGATTATCTGCTCATGGCTGTGTGATTGCAGTGGACTGTAGTTTTTGTCAAAATGCTGTGGAAACTATTGATCATTTATTCTCTGAATGCTTGTTTGGCAAACAACTCTTGGCATACTATTGTGACAAGCTTAAAATCAAGAAGGAGTTCTCTTCTCTTCATCAATGGGCATTGAATTGGAAAGATATGAAGAGGAAAAAGCATGTGAAGGATATTGCTGCTGCTGTATTTGTCACTATTGTTGTTGTTATTTGGGAGATGAGGAACTACTTACGATATCCAAATGGGCAGAAGATAGTCTCTATACAAGAGGCCATCAAGAAGATTAATTATGTGATCATTAATAGATTCCTTTTCATGGCTAGAAAGAACAAAAAATTTTATATGTACTTAGACATTTTCCTGAAGTAGTTCTTTGTACTGGTTTTGGTTCTCTGGCTCTGTTTTGGGCCTTTCAATGAAGAGATAATATTCTGCCCAAAAAAAAAAAAAGTTGTTGGAATTGTAAAAAGTGATAAACAAAATTTATTAATTAATTAAGGGTAGAAAAGGAATTACAGTTGTTGGAATTGTAAATAGGACAAATATTTTGGGGCAAAGAAGTTAGGTAAAATGACAAATAATTTGGGACGGAGGTAATAATTTTCATATTTGAAAATCGTACAGTCAAATATTAAAAAATTTTGACCATAAATTTCTTTATATATACAATGTCTTCTTACATAAGATTACTACCATTAAATTCATAATGAAAAATACTATTATAAAAGTGTAATATTGCAATTATTAATATAAATACTACCTCCGTTCCATATTAATTGTCATTTTCGAATTCATGCAATCAAATTTTTTTTAAACAAAATTGATCATAAATTTCTCATCGTATACAATGAGTTGCTATATAAAATTACCATCATTAGATTCGTAATGAAAAATATTATCATAAAAGTATAATATTGCAATTGTTAATAACATACTATGTAATCAATCAATATTGACATTGGAGACTGTGAAAGTCAAAATTATGACAATTAATATGGAACGGAAGGGGTATTCTACAAGAAATTATCAATGAAATAGTGACATTGGAGATTGTATCGATCAAATATATGACAATTACTATGGAACAGATAGAGTACTTTTCTTTATGACACGTAAGCCGTAACTTTTACTATTAATCTATCTAAAATTAATTTTAGAATTAAATATAATAATTATCAATTTATATTTAATAATTGATATTTTAGAAAAAAAAGTTATACTATCATTATTCATATATTTTATGCTATAAATATTTTAATATTAGTTTGAATTATATGGTTGCAAAATCATACTAACTAAAGTATATGTATAGAGTTTGCAATATCCTTTTTATAATCATTAATTAGAGAAAAAGTTAAAATGAATTTATACTATATATACTAAGAAAAAGTTACATAGTCATTCTGAATGATGGCTCATCGCTCCAAAAAGTAGGTTACTCATCAGGTCAACACAATCGATCCGAAAGGTGGTTTTTTCATCACAACTTAGTCACCTCAAAAGGTAGCTCTTCGCTCTTAAAAATGGTACATTCACCAAGCTCAACTCAAAAGGTGGTTCATCTTTCCGAAAAAGTAGATATGATTTTCAAGGCACCACTCCACATCAGGCGTAAGACTTTAGCTTACAAGCATCCCAAACATAGGATATCATTTCCTTGGCAACCTCTCCATCAGCCACAACATATCATTTCCATAAAACATCAACATCAACATCAAACATACGACATAGCATCCAAGTGTTGACCTGATCATCATTAGTCAAATGTCAGGCACAGGGTTGTTGTGCCCATGATTAGAAGATCATTTTTGAGTCATATCATCATTAACACCATCATCAGGACTACTTTGATCATCGTCTTAGTCAAACTCGATCAAAGTATGGGATATCTATAGACACTGGATTTTGTCCCGATTTCATATAATGTATTATAACATTTTATTTTGTTTTGGATTAAATTAAAACTTGAGTCAATTAATGATGTGAAAGCACACATTGTCCCATCTCCATAAAATAAAAAAAATCCAAGAACCCTCACCATTTCATCAATTTCTAAGCCTAGCACAAAAGAATCTTTCATTTGTAAGCCAAAAACCACATTTTTCATAGACATAGACCCACTCTTTCGAACGACATGTTTACCATAGGTTTTCATTGGCCAAACTGTTTGATTGGGCAAGCTTAAATTTCACTCTATAAGCTTTCTAACAAGACTTAAATCACTTTAATCAGAGGTTAAACAAGAGAATTATGGTCGTTTTAAGTTAGGTTATCCAACTAGTACTTGTAACCAGACTTGTCCCATTCCACATCTCAACCCAAATGGGAGCCGAGCTCTGTGAACCTAGAGCGTATCATGATGACAATAATGTTCTTGTTGATAATAATAACAATAGTCTTGATTGTAGAAGATAATCACAATACCAAAATGAATACTCAAAGCTTGAAACACCCAAAGGAAGAGTTGATATGAACTTGGGTAAAGGCTAGGCCACCACCAAGACTAGCAATCCACCATGAATTTGATAAATGAATTCCACCACAAATTCAATAAAGAAAAGACTTGTAACACCACCATCAATCAAATGGATAAAGTAAACAAGGTTTGAGAGAGGTTTTGAGTTGGTCTCAAAAATACCATTCAATTCATTCAACTTATCTAATGCCATCTCTTTTCTAATTACCCTTTTATAAGTAAGAATAGGGATTAGCCCCAAGAGAGATAAGCTTTAAAAAGGATCATTAACTCAAAAGTTAATTACATCTTAGAGCCTAAACCAACTCAGAAATACATTGAGTTATTTAAGCTTAAAAACATAATAACATTGATTAGAAAAGAAAAGATAAAGCTACCCTTAATGAAACACAAGAAAATCTGGAACAATAGGATCGTCGCGGTCGTGACACTGTGGCATGATCAAGGGGGCAACTTCTAGGTGTGTTTGTCGCGGGTGGGACTAGGAACGTCGCGGCCACGACCAAGTTTGTTAGAATCGAGATACTAGTTAGGATCGATGAGCGTCCTTAGGATCAGAATCGTAGATTCGGATTGAGGTCATATGATTCTAATACAATAGAAAAATATCAAAAAAGTTCTATAATAATTAAATTTTAATAAATATCCACAAGTGATGAAACAATATGTTTAATTATGTATCAGTGGATAACTTTAATACAAAATTTTAAAGATAATAATGTGCGCAAAAATTATCAAATTCACGTCAGATCGTGGATCGAATCGTTGGATCGTAGAATCATATTGTGATTCTAACACATAATATTTAGGGTAAATCAGAATCGTAAGATCCAAACTACTTTAAGATCCTAACAAGAGTTGGATCGATGGGGGGTTTTTGGAATGTAAACTCGTAGAATTGTTGACCCGGATCGGGTTTTTGATAACAATGGTCACGACAGGGCGAGGGGCAATCTACACTCCAAAATGGCTTCGCTGTGTTACAGCCGCGACCCATGTTGTCGCGGGTGCGATGCTAAATTGTGAAGTGAAGTGTCACGGTCGTAACAGCTTCGTCGGGGTCGTGATGTCCAAGGGCTTCAGCTTGTCGCGATCGTGACCTGGGCATTGCGAGCATGACACACTTCGGGAAAAAACCCCATCAAAAATTGGGCTAAGGCATGGGATGGGGAGGAAAGGGGTCCTGACCTCCAACCAAGGCGTCCTAGCCTATGTGTCACGATCGTGACCATGAGTTTACTAATTTGTCGGTGCTAAGGCGTTCTAACACAGTTGTCACTCTGATTTGTTGAAATGAAGTGAAAATTGTTGGTGCTTCAATGCTTCTGGAGTTTACTAATTTGTTGAGTTTTGTGACCGAGTATTTATAATCTTATTATACCTAAAAATAACCCATTAATTTACATACGAGGGTATAAAATGGGTGTATAATTTAATCTTCAACTATACTCGAATTATACCTGTTGCACCCACAATACTCGGTGGGTAAGTGTAAGGGTACTCATACTTAGGACCCAGTTAATATTAATAAGGGTAAGTGAAACAACCCAGGGTCCTTAATCAAATCTTGTCACAAGGGCGAAACAACTCGCCACCCGGGATTCCAATAGGTTACAATTTCATGTTGATCCGGACCCAGGGGCGGATATTTACGGCCATCCAATGGATGGGCTAGGAGCCCATCTAGGGGGCGTTTTCCCTTAATCGACCCAAATAAAGGAGGGACTAAGGTGACGATTTTTTGGGGAATGGGAGTGATCTTGGCTGGGTGGTCAACAAGAGGTCACGAACATGATCATGCAGGTCATGACCGTGACCCCCACTTCGTTGTTACTTTAGCCTGGAGGTATCAAGTCAAGAGTCACGGGCTTGACCACCTTGGTCACTGTAACAGTGGTTTTGTGAGACCTCGGTTTTTTCGTTCTCTCTCAGGGAGCTGGCGGCCTTGGTCAAAGAATCTAGGTCAACGGTCGGGATGAGATTGCTAAGGTAAGGTATTTGGTTGAAAGGGATCACAACGCAAGAAACAAAACTAAGGTCGGTCAAGGAATGGAAAATGGGCTTCGGAGGCTTTTTGGGATGCAAACGGGGATGAGGAAATGGGTTTTGCAACAAGGGAATAACAAGGAGGAGAATCAAGTGGCAATTCCGTTAGAAGATACCCACCGAGCTTCCTCTTCCGAGGATAGTCCGGATTAACTTCCCCAAAGTTCATCGACAGACCCGGAGGGTTAATGAAACGGAATTTCCTAGTTAGCTTCTATTCGCTTTCGTGAATAGAATACTAACTATCCAAATTCCCACCTTCCAACACAAGTGTTGAATGTATTCGGGAGCTTTCGAACCCAAATACATCCTACTTGAGGGAAGGATAGGAGTGGGAAATTGATTTCCCAACTAATTACTCACTAATATTGCTAACTCATGCCTAATTACCCATTCACACCCTTAATTACCCCCTAACCCATAGGGTTTCTAGCCACTAATCATGATACTAACTAAGCTAACAACATCCAAACCAAACATAAACATGATTTCTAACATCAAACAACCATAAACAAGCAAGATAATCAAATAGCAAGTAAGGAAATTAAAGAACAAACAAAGGAATTAGCAAAGCAATTAATAAGAGAGTTAAGGGAAGAGAATACTTATCAAGAGCTGTAGATGAACAAGGAAAAACAATAAAAAGATTATTCAACAATCTCTCAATTGTTTGAATACCCAAATCTTCAATATTAAACACAAATCTCCAAGACCCTAGATTAATCTCTCACTAATCTCTCTCTAAAATCCACTAATTACAAGCTAGAAAATGTCTAAGTCTATCCCTAGATGCCTCCCCCAATCGACCTCCCTCAAAATCGCAGCAAAAGAGCTATTTAAACAAGTGAAAACAGTTGGCCAAAACGCAGCGTTTCAAGCCGAGGAATCGCAACCCAGCAGGGGGGTCGCGGGCGCGACCACCCTCGTCGCGAGCGCGACCAGCAAAGACACTCCAGGCGTTTCTCCTTCGTGGCGTCGTGGCTACGGTCACCAACACCGTGGGTACTGTGTAGCTCAGCTTCCAAATGTGCTCTGGGCGTAGCGGGTGCTACGCCATTCGTGGCGGGGGCTACGCCTTGGCTTTCCTTCCGTTTGTTCTTCCTTCTTTCCGAAGCATGTAACGCCCGATCCGAGAGTCGTAGCAGGTGTTACTTCACTAATTGACACCAAAGGTGAGGAAGGTGGTCCCGGGTCGACTCCGCCTCGGCTTCCGGTCCGGCTCGGCTCGGGAAATCACCAAAAATGCTATAAAAAGGCCCGTTTTGCTACGTTTTGAGTGAAATCTCCAAAATCTACAAAATAACAAAAAACGCATTAAAAACTATGAAACTAAACCACGAAACGAGTTAAAAGCCTAAGGATTTAGGCGGTATTTAGACACAAAATTGGGTCTAAACACCCCCCTACACTTAAACTTTTGCTCGTCCCAAGCAAAATAAAACAAAAACAAATAAGAAAACTAAACACCAACTCCTCTGTCGTGGGAGGAAACGAGTGCATTTAGCGTATGCACCAAGCCCTTTGAACCCACCGGCAGCCCGGGTGGACGAGATGGACTCGTGAGGGTTTGTAGCGGCTATACCCACAAAAGCCAAAGAAAAAGGAGAGAGGGAAAGTGAAAACAAAACCGAAGAAAACAAAGGAAAAGAAAAATGAAAGCTTTGCTTCAAAAGATCTCGAAATCTAAATCAGGAAAACGTTATTAAACCTCCAAAAGGAACCGTTATGAGCGTCTCACAAACACCTATCCTAAGCAAAAATCAGTCTTTGAGATTTTCGATGTCCTACACCTAATGTCAAGCAAAACCCCATGTGCGTAAGTGCTAGTGGGTTCCAACCGAATCCAAAAGACTCCAAGGACTTATGCCCGAGGTCAAAAACAACGAAACGAACAAGAGAAGTGTTGCCCTTCCTCGCATTTGGTCGCCCTTGGGTTGGTGAGGGCTGTAGGTGATACAAGGAGAGGCCCCACACTTTATTAACGCTCAAATTTTTCTTTTTTGGGGTTGGGTAATCCCAACAAAATTGCTTTTTCTTTTTCTCTTTTTTTTTCGTTTTATAGGTCGGTATTAGCCTTACTTTCGGGAATTGGACGGCCTAAATATGGGGTTTACCCTCCCAACACAGTCTTTTCCATACATACCTCTGTCGAGAATTCGGAATAGGAGGAGCTTAAGGGGTAATAGCGCCGTACCGCGAATACCGGGCCCGTGTAGGTTAGCTAAGTGTATTGTGGTTGATGTCATTCAGCGACACGCTCCACTTAATCCGGTTATTGTAGCTTTTCTTTCTTTTTCTTTCTTTTCGACTTTGCATTTGCTAAACAGGGAAACAAAACAAGCTCGGACACAAACCCCTAGAATCTCCCGACTTCAACCAGAACGTGAAAGGAATCGGGGGTTTCGCTAGACACTTGATGAAGGTCATCTAAAGAGATAAGTCATGACTAGTACCCAAGACAGGGTCGAAAACGCTCAGACCGGTTTCTTTTAAAGAAGTTTAAGAACGACTTTCTCAATTTCGACAACAAGATCCAAGAAACAAGGCAAAAACAAAGCGAAAACGAAGACGAAAGAAAACTTTGAAGGTTTTCACTCCCTTTTTTCTCCTTTTTCACACAAAATTTTTTCAAATTTTAGGCAAAAACTAAGAAAACAAAGATAAAAAATGCTAGGTGATCTACCCTTGGCACAAAATATCTCCTCCCCCCCCCCCCACACTTATCTAACACTAACAGTGTAAATAAAATCGATAAAGAGAGTAAAGTGGGGGTAGGGACACTTACAAATCATTGCTCGGATCCTCCCGGGGAGGATATGGGTGATAAGGAAAGAACGTAGGATAGTGGTGGTTCATGTACTCTAGTGGTGACGGGGGGTTGTTTGCAATGGAATAGTGATAATACCCCCAGTCACGCCAATACTGGTTTTGTTGCTGAAAATACTCCTCGTACCTTTAAAGACGTGCATGCACATTGTTGAGCGTAGACTGCTGGGGACGTAGCAACTCTTGTTGGGTCTCCAACAGATTGTGCTGACCTTGGAGTATCGTTCATTGTTCTCGAAGATCAACTCTCATTTGTTCGAATTGAGAGTTGAGATGCTCAAATGAAGCTTCCCATGGATGACTTCCACTTCCGCTAGCTTCACCATGGCCAGTATGCTCCTCTTCTTCATCCTCATTTTCTTCTTCCTCCCCTTCTTCTTCGTTGGCCTCTTCTTCATCCTCATTTTCTTCTTCCTCCCCTTCTTCTTCATTGTCCTCTTCTTCTTCCTCACCATCGGACACATCCGGACCACCCACCTTGCGTTCACTAGGAACCTGACCACAAGACCAGTTATGCTCCTTGGTAATATCCAACCATTGCTCGGCATAGTCCGGATCCAAGAGAATCTTTGTTTTGTTGTCGTATCCATGGCAATAGATCGTGTCAGTTGGGTGCTTGGCGAGGATATTCATTTTCTGCAATCGGACCTTGTCGATAGGATCCGGAAGATAGCGCGGTGTCCACTTCTTCAAATATTTCCTGAAACCTTCTTGAACTAGAAAGTGGCAAATGATGTGCCCCATCCCAATAGTAGTAGGTCGGGGTTCCATGCTAATCTCCCGAAGACAATGTAGAATACAAGATCCGGTGTTTACCTTTTTACCCTTCACTGCATTGTAGATCACAAAGAGATCATCTTTCCAAACCTTGGGGCGTCCATCATCTCTCCCAAATACTGAACTTGTCACGATTCTATGGAAGATTCGGATGACTGGATTGCAAAAATCACGTCCCTTAGAGTTTCGGGAGCAATGGTAGCGTGGTTCTCCATTTCTCGTGCCATGATTCATCCTCCTCCAACAAGTTAGGTCCTTCATTGCCTTTTGCTCATCAAAATTTACGCATCGCTCATAAAATTTCCCATCCTCGGGCAACCCCAACCTTCGGCAAAAACGCTTCAAGGTGCACTTCTTATCTTTGTTGGCGAGCCGGTATTCAAAATGCGCATCTTTCTTGCCATCATTGTGAACCTTCAAGGAGCTTAGAAATTCGAGGATGGGCTGGTCCACAATCGATTCATCGATCATGATGAATACCTCCCAACCAAGAACACGAATGAGATAATCGAAGCTTGGCTTGCAATGGATGGCTTCGATCGTTGCCGCATCATAAATATCCGGTGTACATATTTTTCGTGCTTGGAGCGCTTCGTACCGTTGTCTATGCTCTTCATCTCGGAAAGTCACATCCGCATCAGGTTCACACCGAATTAGTGTGGCCGGTTGCGCTTTGTAACGCTCCTTTGCAGATAAGGATAGTCCTGGTTGCGATGAAGAAGCTTCCTCGACTCGTGAACGCTTGCTCCTTCCACTCATGATGAACCAAAAGCAAGGCTCGGCAAAAACTTTTAGCAATAATAGTGCCTCACTTAGCTGTGTATACCAAACACTTGAACAATGGCGCACGATTTGGGACTGAATCTGGGCAGAATTTCGAATCCCAGCAGTAAATTCGTAGCAGAGGAGAAGAATTAGGGCAAGGTTTCGAAAATGGAGGAGAGATGTGGGTCGAATTGATGAATGAGAGGAAGGATTTAGTGTGGGAGAGAGGTCTTTGCAGTCGCTTAGGCTGTTAGAGAGGGAGAGTGTCGAAGGAGTGAGGAAAGAAATGGGGAAAAAATGAGAATAGAGTCGGATTTTAGGCCGAAAAATAGCTGACAGTATCAGGTCGCGAGCGCGACCCACACTGTCGCGGGCACGACGCTACCGAGTGTTGGGCGTCTTTGGCGCCGTGTGATCAGCGCGGTCTTCCCGCACCATAGCCGCGGTGAGTCGGAGGAGCCTCGGCCGGCCGCTATTGCACGTGTAGCGGGTGCTACGTTGATGGTAGCGCCTGCTACCTGCTGTTGCACTGTCAATTCCTCCAAGACAACTCCAACAAAAACCAACTCCTAAAAACTTCCACACTTCAACACTCATTTTTCATACTTCCTCACATTCAATCTAAGATTTTCCAACTCTCAAACTCCCTCCACACTCACATTCCTTTCAAAACTTCACTCACTCACACTATTTCTTTCACTCCCACTTCAATTTTCTTATTTTTCAACTCCAACTTTTCCTATTTTTCACATCATTTTTTTTCTCTCTTTTTCTTCAAACTTTTTCTTTTTGAACCTAAAACTAATACCTCAATTACAAGAGAAAGAAATAAAGAAAAACTAAAAAGAAGACTAGAAAAATAGAAAAACCTAAAGAAAACTAAAAGGAAAAAATTAAAAAGAAGAAAAAGAAATAAAATTAGAAAAATGCAAAAAAAACTAAAAACTTGAAATAAGAAGCTCAAAACTTATGGGGTGCCTCCCATAGAGCGCTAGTTTTAGGTCCCTAGCTCGACCTAAATACCCGTTTTATCCTAGAGAGACGTGGTGCACATGAGAGGTACATATTCAAATTCTTCCACCACGTTCGCCTCTTCTTTCTTCCTCTCCAACTCCTACCGTCCTTGGCCAACCTCAAGTCAAGATGTCCTTCCGGTCGTTTGATTGACCATAGACAAGGAGAGGATGATGATATCTTCAATTTCTTCCATCGTCGCTTCCTTCTCCTTTTCCAACACCTCCTCATCACCTCCGCAAATAGAACAAGGGTCTCCTCCGGTGGTTTGATTGGGTGATGGGGATAAAGGAGCAACTCAAGCTCTTCTTCAAGTGGTTCTCCAAGTTTCAAGTACTTGGGAACAATCATCTCAATATCTATGTCCTCAATATAAACTTCATCCAATGAAATTTCCCTCCTCAATGGAACAATTTTGAGAGAATCATCACGAGATGCATTCAAAAACCTCGGATTCGGGACATGAGGTTTTGGAATGATCGCTTTCATTCCCATTGTCGGGTTCCACTTCAAGATTATAAACTTCCTATTTATGCTCATGAACAACTGTGGTTATTGAATTGACTTCAACACAAAGTGGCATGAGAGAAGGTTTCTCAATCAGAACATCATGCCTTAGATCTATATGCTCTACATCCTTCAAGTGTTGTATCAACCATTCGGGCAGTGGAATTTGCATTTGGCGGGAGTCAAATTGCTCTTCGGAGCATTCATGGATATTTCCTCCCAAAATCTCTTCTCTTTGTTGTTCTTCCTCCATCTTCTCATCCAACACTTCCTCATCTAAAACCTTAGCTTCCTCAACCATAACGAATCCCTCTTCAACATTCGTCTCTACCTCATTCTCTACTTTTTCCTCCAAAACACTATCCTCTACCCAAGAAAACTCATCAACCTCTTCCCCATTCCCTAAGTCGACAGAATTTACTTGTACCATTGGAGTCGATGAAGGTTGGGTGGCTTGAGCTAGTTTGAGTTCGAGACTTTGAATGTAGGCTTGGTTTTTCTTTTGGTCATCCATCATCTTCATCAACCTCAACTCAGCCGAGAATTCTTGGGGTGGTTGAGAAATTTGGGGTGGTACTATGTCTTGTTGAGTTAAATGGGAGGATTCTTCTTGGATAAATGAGTGGTGGTCATAAGGTTGAGAAATGGGGTTGAATGTAGGATTGATAAACGTGGTATAGTCATAAGCATGCTCTCCAAAAGAATGGGAGAAAAGTGGGTTGAAATATGATGGATAGATAGCGTTCACATGCTTTTCTTGATTAAACTCCCCACATTGATGCTCGTGATGTGGACCCAAACACAACTTACAAGTATGCATATTAGGAACAGAAGTAGATGTAAGGGTTTGCACACCTTGGGCCACTCTCAATTGATTTGGAGCTTTCTCATTTGCCTTCTCTTTTTGCATTTCATAAATAGAAGCTAAAAGAAGTGTGATAATGGAATCTTGCTCCAAAGATAAATCTCCTCCTCTTGATTTGTAACCTCCCAAATCGGGGGCATATTGAACGAGCTCATGAAGGAATTTGTCGGCCTCCTCCGCAGTTTTCTTCAAAAATGTCCCTCCGGATGCAATATCCATCGATTCTTTGAGAGAATCAAAGAGTCCACAATAGAAGTGTTGTAGAAGCATCTGGTTGGGTAGATTATGGTGCGGACATTGACGTTGGAGACCTTTGAATCTTCCCCATGCTTCAAAAAGAGTCTCTCCGGGTTCTTGCTTGAAGCTCATAATAACTTGCCGAAGTTTACATGTTTTATCAGTCGGGAAGAATCTTTGAAGAAAATCTCTCTTGAGAGCCTCCCATGAAGAATAAAATCCAGGTGGGAATATATCAAGCCACATCTCAGCTTTCCCCTTCAAAGTTAGAGGAAAGAACTTCAACTTTAGATACTCCGAAGATATCCCAGGTATATGCATGAAACTAATGCGCTTCTCGAATCTCTCCATATGAGTAATAGGACTCGCGGAAATATCTCCATGGAACGGGTTGCTTTCAAAAGCTTCAAGAAGACACGACTTGAACTCAAATACCGCGTCGGGTGGTAATGGTGGTAAGATGATCGGGTTGCCTCCCGTGCTCGATGATGGAACGACGTATGATAGAAGAGTACGGGGTGAATCAGCTTGGACTTCACCCATTAGGACTTGAAACCTCCTACGATGCTCGGTAGAACATTGAGGCGTACTTACATGTACCAACAAGAACCAATAGAAGCATCAAATTCATTGGGATTAGTACAAACTAATTTCTAGCGTGAAAGCAAACTCAAATAACCAAAAACCAAGAAACTCAAATTCATTGGGATTAGTCACAATTGTGACCCTGCCCGACCTTCTTTGCCTTAGTTTTTGAAGATGTTTGAAGTTTGCTCCATAAGTCGGTCACGGTCGTGACCTCCTTAGGTCATGCCGTTGACCAATCTTTCATCTTGCCACTTCGCGCTAATGACCATCATGCTAAGAACATGGTTACGACCGTGACTTCTTTAGTCATGCCGCCTATGACCTTGTGAAATGAAGCTTTCCCCTTGCGCAAGACATCAAGGTCATGATCGTGACATGGGCCTGTCACGCCTGTGACCCTTTGGTGATCAATTCTCCCTTGCACAAGACATCAGGTCACAGTTGTGACCTTCCTGGTCACGCCCGTGACCTCCTTTTCTTTCGGCAATTGCAAGCTTTAATTAAGGGCACTTTAGTGTATAAACTTTTGTATTCCTTTTGCTAAATTTGGCCAGCTTTAGTCCTCTTCTTACTTAGGATTATTTTGGCCATTAAGTAAAAATAATTAACTTAGGGCTAATTATGCCCTTTTTAGTTAACTTTTTTTGGGTTTCAACTACCTTCCTTACTTATATAAGGGTAATTGGAAAAGAGAGAAGATTAACTTGGATGACTAATGATATGGTATTTTTGAGACCACTTTCAAACTTCCTCGTAAGTCTTAATATTCTTTATCTAAATATCCTATTTGGCGGTGAGATTAAGTTAATCCTTTATTGATTTATGGTGTGTTTTCTTTATCAAATCATGGTGGGTTGATCAAATTTTGGTGATGCCTTGCTTTATCCATGACTAGTAACATGGTTATCTCTTCTTTAATTAAGTGGATATGCAAAAGTTGGATATATAAAATAGGTAATGAATTATTTTAGATGTAGAAAATTATATGGATTTAGTACAAAAAATATTGCAGTTAATTTACTCATTAAATAAACTACAATAGAATCAAATATATATATCCTAAAGCTTGTTTTCAATATAATCTAAGGTCCTATTTATTTACTTGGTAGGATTAACCTTGTTTTACCCTACCTAACCTAATTTTATTTACCTTACCGTCCAAAAGATCAAGATTATACTTTTAGGGAATATATATTGAAAATTCTTTATTTTATTTACTGAACTTATTTAAAAATAATTATAAAAAAAAGATGATGAGACATTTACCTATCTCTACTATATCCTTACCTAACTTATCTTTTCTTACCTTTTCTAACCTTGAAAATGTGTAATTACCCTAAAATATACCTTTAAGAAAATCAAAATTAATATATATTGATTAAAAACTTGTTACAATAAGTAATCCTATTTGTTGAGATATAATTTTTTATAAAGTTTAATATTTGAAGGATATTCTACCAAAATTGATTTTTTTCAATTATCATAGTTGAAAGTGTAAGTATTATTAATTCTACCATTAAAAAAGCAAAATTAAAATTTATTGATGAAAGTAACTTGACAACAATTAATCCGATTTAGTGAGATATTGTAAAACCCTGAGAAATTCAATCGCGTTTACCGTTAAAATTCCTAACGAGCGTTTTATTCCGTTATTTATTTATTTGTTTTTCACACGGAGCTTTTAGGACCGCGAGTGAGTTCGTTGATATTTTTAGAGTTCTAAAAATATCAGTTAGAAATTTTTGGGACTTTGGGTGTAAAATCTTTTTATCAGTTGAGAGGGTTTTTATCAGTTTTTCTTAGGTTTTGCTGTTATAGGATTTATGAGGTAATATAATTTTATTTGGAAATTTTTGGGTAGATTTATGATGTCACCTCCTCAAAATTTTATCAGATTGTAATTTTTGGGTTGTTTCTAACAGTTGTTTCACCTGCATTTTTGTTGTTCTCACTACCAATGCATACCCACCCCTTGCCCAACCCAAGCCCTACACGTGCCCCCCCCCTCTCTCTCTCTCTCTCTCTCTCTCTCTCTCTCTCTCTCTCCCTTATTCTATAGTTTTCCCCAGTACAAATAATACTGTTGCTCGAAAATCACCCTCAGCAAGCTCCATTTGCTTCTTCTTCCTCTTACTTCTTCTTCCTTTATTTCCTCTCCTTCCTCCATTTTCATTTCTCTTCTTCTTCTTCTTCTTCTTCTTCTTCTTCTTCTTCTTCTTCTTCTTCTTCTTCTTCTTCTTCTTCTTCTTCTTCTTCTTCTTCTCTCTCTCTCTCTTCCTTCTCTTCTTTCTTGAGCTCCATTTCCCCTACACTCTTCAAGCTGCTGTGCAAATCCCAACCTAAGCTCACACCGAGCCACCGCAAACACCACCTTGCGCCGCTGCACCGCCACCGCCAACGCTCAGCGCCGACCACCACCTCTGACCTCCCTCTGACCACCAGGACCACCGACGACACCTCCCCACCATCGCGACGCCCAACTCAACGACGAACCCGAGCCGGAGTTAGGAGCTCACCGCCTGCTCTAGACCACCCGATCGCTCCGCCACGACGACCACGACGCCACTCACGACCGACCACCGACCGCCACCTCTTCTAGCTTGGATCCATTGTTTGTGCCCTAAAACTCTTACGTTCTCTCTCTATATTTTATTAGTATAATCACTGTTTTGGGTTAGTTAATGAGTTAATAAGAGTTGTTTATTGATAATATTATGAAAGATTACATGGATGTTTTAGAACTTGAGGCTTTGGAGTGAATTAATGGGTGTTTTTATGCTAGGGTTAGTTTATTCATGCTATATTATATTACTAATGTGTTATTAGAGTAAATAAACTTGTGTATATATTATTAATGGAAAATACATGTTAGTGTATTAAGTGTAATATTAGGGTATGATTAGTTTAAATGTTTATGTATGATATCTTGATGCTTGTATCCATGTTTATATCTCATGAATATTAATGTATTAATGTTGAGTAAGTAGTGTAAAATATCATGTTATATTATATGATAGTTTTGGGTAACATTATTATTTTCCTAATGCTTAAAGCATGTTATTATTATTATCTATATTGTTGGTTATTTACTATGTATGTAATATTTTGAAGTATAATATTTGATGGTTTTTATTTAAAAAGTATGTTGGAAAATAATAATAGTAGGTCTTGATTTTATGTATTTAAAAAGTTATTACTATTACGTTAATATTAAATTAAATATATGGTAGTAGGCCCTTGGTAAAGTTTGAACTTCATATTTGAAGTAATACTATTAGATCCCAATATTATTTTAGTACATATGATTTTACTAAGTTTATTGTTATTTTAGAAGTTACTATTACAAGGTAACATTATACTAAAGTTATGACGATTTTTGATTTTCAAGCTTTGTATTATTAATAGCATAAATTTACAATGTTCGAAACTTAGTTTTATACTACAAGTATTAAAGTACCTCTTTACATTACAAGTCTTGGGGTAATCCAATAATTTATATTGTCTTTTTATATGATAAGTATAAGTTGGAATATTAGCAAATTTTGGTGGAAAGTTTAATATTGTTACTATATGGAAACTTGTTTTACGACTAAGAGATTATTAAGTTATACTACTTGATATTACCAAATTACATATACTAGAAGAGTCCTTTGTTTTTCAAACTTATTAAATAGTGATAAGTGTGTGTGGACTTGAAATTCTATGTCTTGGAATGGTATATTTATTATGTCACATGTGAAGTATTTGTAAGGTTGTCTCATGAGACCTAGAAATATGTTTAGGAACCCTAAATACGTGTTGTAACTAATTTAGATGTGATAATAGTGGCATATTGTAGTATAATGCATGTCTAATGACATTTTAGTAAATATAGTGAATAGTGCCATGCAAATCTCAAGTTGGGTTCTAGGTACTACTTGAAAATGAGAAGCATGTTATGTGAGAAACTTCAAGTAAGCCTCTTGTCTAAATAGTCATGTTTAGTATATAGTTTGAAAAGTAAGGCATATGCTTCATGTTAGTGTTTGATAATTAATTACACATAATACGTGATTCGTAGGTTTTTGTTAAGTTGGGAAAGGGTAGAATTTGTGTGAATTAGCTATCGTGGAGAGAGAGTTTTAATTTTAGAAATATTATTCGAATTCTAGGTCCGAGCGAGAAGACGCGATAGTTAGCTCCCGTGTGTAAGTGTTGAAGTAAAAAGAAGCTGCTCAGGTAATGTCTATGTCCTAATCCCCTTGGGATGCTCTTTATCTGTTTTGTGATTTTAATATGTTTTGTGAAGCTTGCATCCCGCACGGGGATTTTCTGTAAAGTTGGACTGTCTGATTTGGATGTCTGTGATGTTCTTTTATGAGTTAAGAAAAACGTGGCAGTCTTTTTAAACTCTGAGTTTTATTTTGTCGGTTTTATAAACTGGGTTGAGTTTTATTTGAAGTCTGACACCTGATAATTCATAAGATACTAATAATCAAAGTGAAACCATAAGCGGGTTGCGGGTAACGACCCTTAGACCAGGATCTGTTCCTGCAGGGGAGTTATCAAGAGATCGGGGAGTCCCGATATTATTTTTGAGATTGTGCACACATCTGATTCTGTTTCTGGGACTGACCATCCATTCTGATTCTGAGGATCTGAGATCCTGTTCTGATTCTGAGTTCTGATATTCTGGGGATAGGCAAATCCCGCCCGCATACTAAAATTCAGATTGTTTTATGAGGAAATGATTACTCTGTTTCTGATTTATGATTTATGATTTCTGATGTCTGATTCTAAGTTTGAAAGTGTCAGTTGAGGTTTTCTGGAACGTTGTGTTTTTCTGAGTGGAAAGTTGATACTGTTGGTTTATAAGTTTTGTTATTTCTGAACTCTGGTTATTTTTGGGTTGGGTTTCAAATGAGTTGTAAAAAGGTTTGACTTGTTCCCCTCCCCTAAAATGGTTTGAATTGATCTTTGAACTGTTTTGACAGTTAGGGGTAGATATTATTGAGGTTTCCACCCTCATGTTGTGAATGTTTTGTTTTCAGGTGAAGATCAATTATGTGATGGGGACGGGCAATAGAAGTGAGGACGTTGGAGTTAGCCGTTTGAGAATAAAGTTTAATTTATGTTTAGACTTGAAGTTTAGTAACGTTGAGTTTATGTTGTTCTAGAATTCGAAGTTCTTTTCGTTGTTAAATTAAAGTAAACAGTTATCGTTTGTGGTTAGTTTTCCTTTCTTGCCTTGTATCTCTTTGGAGGTACGGTAGTAACGCCCAAGTTAATAAAAATAAATAAATTTGAGTCTTCCGCTATTAAAGTTAGTGACCGTTTGACTTTGACCGTTAAGTTTAGAATTGAATTTTCGGGGCGTTACATATATAAATCTTTTAAATATATGTGATTTATTTTTATAAATTAATGGTTATGAAATTTCAACTACCATAGTTCAAAAAAAATTTCAACTATGGTAGAATCTCCCAACTAACCTAAACTAACTTTATCTTACATCTCTTAAAAAAATAATCCCTTATTTTGACATTGTTTTTAACCCTTTCCTTCACAGTTTGTATTCGTACCTAAACTAATAGGAAAACTAACTATTGTTTTACAAACTTTCTCTCTGCAAAGCATAATTTGCTTTTAGGATAGACAAAAATCAAGTCAAAATTTGCTTAAGTTGGATAAAAGTCAGGCCAAATTGGATATTAACATTATCAGCAATTCAACTTAAAAAGTTACTGTAAAATTTGTTCACAGTGGGTTTTTAAATAGATTTAATGGTTGATTAATCAAAAAAAATTATTTATTAAAAAGTATATACATAAAATAAAATTTATTCTAATCCTTAATAATGTACGACACTTTTTTTTTGAAATTTAATAATATACTACTTCCACTTCAAATTAATTATCACTTAAGGTAAAATTAGAGACCAAGGGTTTATAGAATAAAATCATAAACTATGGCGGTGAAGGGTTTTTTTTTTTCTGGAATTATATGGAAGAAATTGGGGAGTTGTAGATGAAAATGAGGATTAGACACAGACAGAATCAAATGAAGAGGCAAATAGCATCAATAAAGTCCAGGTGTCTGCCTTTTATATTAGAATCCAGCTGGCACCAAGCAGCCTAACATCCTACAAAACACAAACAAAAAAAGGGAGGCAACTCTCCCTTTTATATTAGAATAAATGATTATATCCTAGTATTCAAGATTACTTTTGCTAAGTTTTTCGAGCTTCTATTGGAGTTTTTGTTTCATCACAAGTTGTTCAATCTCTTGATTACATTTACTCAAGCAACCATTGAAATCTCCACCGCGTCAAGCTTTAGTAAGAATAATGATTTCAAAAAAGGGTATGGTTAAGGGTAGAGCTCTACCTACCCTGAACACGACCCATTCTCATTGCTACATTTCGACTTCAATTCGAACAATACAACTTTTTAATATGAGTAGGATAAATATATTTGGAGATTTACGGAAGATATTTAATGTGGTTTATAAGAAGGACATGCAATTTGCTTATCCTGCACCAAACCAATTACTTTCCTATACTCTAACCTTTAGGTCGATTATTCAACTTGCTATGTAAAGGGTTCATTTAATCACGAATCTTAGAAACATTACGACCATGTTCTTTTATGCGGTGTTTTGCGGTATGGTGTGGTGAAATTGTGGCGGCTATGGTGGAATTGTGGTGGGTTATTGGTAAGTTGTGGTGGGTTTTTTGTATATATATATATATATATATATATATATATTGTATTGGTAATTGTGAAAAAGTAATTGGAAAAAGTGAGTTGAAATATTGTATTGATAATTGTGAAAAGTAATTTGTGGTGGGTTGTGGTGAATTGTGGTGGAATGGTATGTTGTGGTGGGTTGTGGTAAAGTGCGATAGGCTGTGACACCGCAAATTGCCAACCGCAGAAAAGAACAGGGTCGTACGTTTGGGAAATATTTTGATAAGAGCTTGCCAAAGTTTGTGTGCCATAGGTTTAAACTCTATTTTACCAATTAGAGCATTGTTTTGAGGCAAAAACAGTGAAATTATATTAAAACTTTGGTTGAGAGTTAGTCACGATATGTGAATTTGTGCATTAAGATAAAAGTCCTAGTGAGCCTAAGTTACAACCTAAAGTGATATTTATTAGAGAAGCGAGGTTTCTGGTCTATCTGAGAGTTAGGTTCTACTTAGGAGGTAGGGTAGGGGTTAGGGAGGGTAAGTAAGGGTCTTACACCTCCTTACTCTTACTTGGGGAGAGGATGAGATGGAGTAAGGTGGAGTAGGGTGAGGTGAGGTTTACCCGTCACTACTTTCATTTACCCTCATTTTCCTAACACTTCAATTTGGGGTATAAGAAAGAGACTAACGACATTATAACATACATAATCGATAAATTGACAAATTTACCCTTCTATTTCTCCTTATTATGTTGTGAGATCTCTCTCTCTCTCTCTCTCTCTCTCACACACACACACACACACACACACACACACATCTCTCTTTCTCCCATGTGTAAAGGGAGAATATGAAGAGTTTTGGTAGTTTGTGAATGCGTGAGTGTATTATGTATAACAGAAAAGGTTAAATATGTAAATTAAAAACTTACTCTTATTAACCCTTTTATAATTAAAAAAGGACTTTCCAAGCAAGTTTAGATTGCCTACCCCTATAAATACTCATTTACTCGCACCCTCATTTACTCTTATGAACTCCTACTATTGCTTAATTATAACCCCCTCCCAAGCAGACCCTTAAGGTTATAAGATAGTGTTAGAATGCGCTTAAATTGGTTTTCCACATAAAAATATGTGTTTCTTTATTTCCGCATTATTATTTTGTTCATAATCTAGTTGAAAACAATTGATCCATATATTAGCTCCTCACACGCAATAGAAAATTCTTGTGTATTTACTCTCATTCTTGTGTTAAGTTGAGTACTTTTACGCTTGATTATTTCCTTTCAATTTGGTAACCAAATGTTGGATACAGTTTCATGTATTTGATGACGTATTGGACAATGGGATTTTTAAGTGTCAATAAGAAAGTCTATTCTACTTAGATTGAAATACACACCAAGTAAAATTTGAGCTTATAGTCTTCGTATGAATATACCTGACATTTTTTTTATTAAGATTTTATGAAAGTATTGTTTACTTAATTTTCTTGGCATAAGTTATATAAAAGAATTTTTTTAGGCAAAATAAAATTATATTTACATGATATGAGTGGTAGAAATTAACCATAAATAACGCATAGGTCATTTTAGGGGAAGGATTTGGAAACACAATGGAGATTTTACACCGTCAAATCAAGAAACTGACGTTTGGTAAACGCAATCTCATAGGATGAATGAGATAAACGAAAGAGAGGGAGTAGAGAGAATATGTCAAATGATTTCATCGTAAACCCTAATAAGAATTAGTTCTTCTCAATTCTTCTTGTTCTATTCCTATCCCAAAAGTTATAGAAAAAAATGTCATTGTTTAAGTCAAAGCCACGAACGCCATCAGAGGTGGTACGCCACACACGTGAGCTCCTTCTTTGCATCAATCGTAATGTTGATGGGCGACAAAGCAAGCAGAAAGACAAGGTTATTCTTCAAAACATTATAAGAAAATTCTTTATTTTCGCATGTTTTCAAATATCATTTTTGAGATATATACACTTCAATTCTTATTCTTAATCTAAGCTTCAAAAAAAAAAATAGTGTTCTTAATCTGTCATTATATTGTTGTTGGACATGAAATTTATTTATCTATAATCATTAATGTCATAAATGATCAATGATTGTGGTTATAAAAAGGAACAAAAGTTGAGATTATGCATGGGTTGGATATATCTTCTTAATAAATTGATATAGTAAAAAAATGTCAATATATCAAAGTCAAGAAAAAAGATATAACAAATAATAGATTTTATTGAAATGTTATAACAATATTTGGCTACCAATAGATTTGAATTAGTTACAACTTACAATATAATGGTATTGCTATGCTAATGCTAAAATGAGAACACTAATCTTTTAAATAATGAATCTTATGGGTTATAATTTATGCTCACTCAATTTAGTGACTGTCATATGCAATAACTTTTATTTAAGGGTATAAGCACTTTGAAAACGAACTAATTATCAATATAAGGGGATAATTTATGCATCGTTCTTGATGTTCTATGTCAATTTATCTATGCTTAAATGTAATATATTGTTAATCTACTTTATTAGTTCCCTTTATAATCATTTGTGTATCTTATTGGCTCATCACTATTTTCTTATATATTAAAACATAATGTAGTCATATTCTACTTTTAATCATATATAATGCTAATACAAAAAAGAGATTTCATAATAAAATCACATTAAAAAATTGTCAGTGAGAATCAATTGAATGATTATTTCAAGACATTCTAAGTTGAAAGCATGACTTCATAGTCAAATCATACTTTTAGCAACATCTAACATATTAAAGATGATTAAATTAGGTGAAGATATAGTAGTATTGTCACAATACTCTACTAAGTAATTCTTGTGTATATATATTTCTGCATGTGAGATGTCATGCCACACTTTTATAGAACTCATTCAAATAAATATATAATAAAAGTAATTTAAGTTTTAACAAGCTCAAAGAATAAGAATAGGGATACTGGCAAGTCACAAAAGGCAAGTAGACATGAAATTAAAAAAAAAAAGTTTGGTATTTTGGTAAATGTAGTTCATATACAAATTTGTGCACTTGTCAGAACTTAGATTTTTTGTTCAATTACTAAATTATTTAACACCTATGGTGTAATATGGATCAACGAATAGAGAGAGACTCATGAATGCAAGAGTTGTTTATATTATTATGACATATATTATTGAGTAGCAAAATAAATGGCCTACATTGATTTATATATATAGCTTTTATACACAACACTAACTTTGTTCTATTGACTGTAATCTCATCAATATAATTGTAACTAAGCTTAACATAATGCAACAAATGTTAAGAAAAGGGAACATCCAACCCCCTCCCCTCCCCTCTCCCCCCAATCTCAAATTTAGAGTCTTAAACTCCTCATTCGACCTAAATAGAGTGGTGAGAACCGCTAGTAAGTAGTTTAAGGTTGTATCCAAGTTATACTTTTATATTAACATGACTAAGTGAAATTAAACCATCGAGGAGCTTTTGTACAAGACTTTCATAGTCGAGCTCAATGTGCTTGGTTTTGTCATGAACTATGAGTCTTTTGAGGTATTGAGAACATGAATAGTAAGGTGTGATAGTTAAAATCCTCACTCGCCTTAAATTGCAATATGACAATAAAGAAAAACTTGTTTCATTCTATATGGAAAATCTAAAACTATGATTTTTTTTTAAGGTATTGAGGTCATGAATAGTAGTTTGATAATGATGTGCAATGATTCTTGCATGACCTAATTTAGGTATTCCACAACAAAAGCTATGTTTGGTCGTGTATCGATAAGAAAGTTCACTTTTCCAATGAGTTTTCTATAGTTTGTAAGCTTATCATATAAGTCTCATTAAGAAGAACCAAGCAGACATAAGAAGAAAAGAATTTTTCTGTTGAAAATTTAAAGTGATCGAACAAATTGATTTATTCATAGTAGAAAAAAAAGTTGTGCAAATTTATTGCTTCGACTTCATCCCATAAACATTCTGGATCGACTTTGTAGAGAGAGAATGGAGATAGAGAAAGAGAATCGTAAGTGAAGAATTGTGCATACCAGTACTTTGATTTGTGCATTACACAGACAATAATTTAATTTCGTGTACAACACCCCAACCTAGGGTAGTCAGGCATGTGACCGCTATGGGGTGTTATTTGGACACCTACGGGCCTACCTAAGCTTCATAACCACACTCGTCTCTTTAATATCATAGAGCAACAAAAGCTTTTCTCCATAATAAAACTCAAATTAAGGTCTAAGGAGTCAATCTAAAACATACATTTCCATACATACTTAAATTCAACAAAGTTTTACACATTTACAAACAAAGTACATCCATAATGTACTTAACAACATATTCAACATCAAACATATAACTTCAATCCTCTTTCCTAGCCATAACTCCAAAGACTTCAAGTGCTATCTTCTAATTACCATTATGCTTCCTAAACCTGAAAAAGGTGAGGTCATGAGCTCCCCGAGCCAGTGAATAACCCTATCTCCCCCGTTGTTATACTTTGTACATTGATCGGTTAACACGTAAGAACATTGGAATATATACATACATACATACATATATATATATATAATTTATTTTCAATATAACCAACAAAGAAAAAATAACAAGATGACAAAATGTCAGAGCCATCATACAATCATACAACTCAAACCAACATTTTTTTCTAAAAGCTTCCAAACTAACACATACATAAAACAAGTCACAAATGTTATAAGGCGGGCAATGAGACTAATTCAGCTATATATGTTCGATACTAAGTATGATTTAGGGGCTCAAAAGCTTTCACTGAAGTCCCTATCTACTGTTAGTTCATTCGTTAAACTATCTATGGTTGCCACATATCAACTATGTCCCTTGGGCTCATAGTCATCACTTGAGTCCAAAATGAAGTAAAACCTACTAAGCTAGGCTAATAACTTGAATATAACCATGACTCATACATACATATTACATAACTTACATAAACTATCAAATTCTTATCATAGTGACATCATATTTGATAAACAAAGTCACACATAATCACAATCTTCCAGTTCCGGAAAGATTAACACAAATCGCAACATAGCATCGTTGTCACATTTACCTGAAATATCAAATTATTGGGGTATCATATTATTGTTGGGGAAATCAACTTATGACTCAATGAACTACACCTACCATAAGGGTTACAAACACATCCTGGTGGATCGAGCAATACCTACTCATGGTACCTACGAGGGACTCATCGCTCTATAATGTAGATGTCCTCAATTCACAAAGTGGGTCACATTCACATCCTAGCGAACCGGGAAAAGCCCACTCAAGGTTACAATTAGGGACCCACATAACTCCTCACAAACAGGCCAAAAATTACATCCTAGTGGACCGGACAATGCTCACTCAACGTACCTACTAGATGAGTTGCTCACACAAAGACACTACAACTGCGGCCATAGCCATAGAACGACACATAAGAAATAACACAAAGTAAGACACAAATCTCATTTCCCAAACGTAGTTTAATTCCATCATTATCAAGAATAAACTTAGAATATTATGTTTCTTGAAAGCAAGTAAATCATAATAATTAACAAGATAACATCCACCACGGCATAATTATATTTTTCATCATAATACTTGACATACCTATTGGCTTCAACGCATAATACACATTATTTTCACAATTGATAACTCCACTAAGCAGACAAACAAGCTCAATTTACACCAATTAACCATATATATTCAAAAATTCATAACTCTTAAAATAAAGGGAAATCGGAATTAAATAAACCAACCTTTGGGGGTGCTTCAATATAACGGACCAACTTTGAACATTAATATTAGACAAACTGACCTTAATAGGTTGTTTTTTCCAGCAAACCGCCACCGAGTCAAACTCGTCAGAAGTATGACATGGCGGTGATGGAAGCTTACTGGAGGAAGCTTCTCATAGTGACTAATATTAATGTTCCTTTTTTTTTTGGCTAAAACACCCTCCATATAAGCTTCCGCCACCGTCTTGTCACACTTCCGACGAGTTTGACTTGGTGGCGGTTTGCTGGAAAAAACAACATATTAAGGTCAGTTTGTCTAATATTAATGTTCAAAGTTGGTCCGTTATATTGAAGCACCCCCAAAGGTTGGTTTATTTAATTCCAATTTCCTTAAAATAAACATCCTACCTTCTTGAAAAATTAAACACACATACTATATACCAAGCAGATTATAAAGTAAAGTTTACACACACGGAATCCAAGTATATAATTCACGAAAATTCACACGAGTTCACTGAATTCGCACTGAAAAACAAGACTGTTTCACTAGAAAATTCATATCTCACAAAATAAATGTCCAAAATTCATAAACATTTACCACAAGTTGCCTAATAACATGTCAAATCTGCAGTAAACGTTTCACTCAATTTGGACAAGCTAATAATTCAAGAAAAAAATGAAAAGTGACAAAATTATTGTTCATCCGAATTTTTCAAAATATTCATCCATGATTTTTGTTCTCCAAACCCTAAAATTCAAGCATAAACTACAATTAAATACATGCAAATTTAGATTCATATCATAAACAACAAGTTTCGTTCAACCCATATAGTCAAACAATCTAAAACATGCAATTTAAGGGTTGGTTTCTAACTACTCAAATTAAACTTTTCTACTCTTTTAAACCCTAACAACAACTCAAATTCATGAATTAAACATCAAATTTAAATGCAACTCATGTTCATTATCTTTCACAATTAAGTTTTAGTTAATAAGAAGATGAAAATTACTCACATAATTAAAGAATCAAAACCCTAATATTATTTTTTAAATAATATATTCCCTTATTAATAAAAAAAGGCAAGATTGCACAAATAAGTTCATGTTCTATTGTTTAAATAATTTTATATTTATGTTGAAAGAAAAATTACTTTAAAAGTTGCTTCTAATAATATATTCCCTTATTAATAAATTGGTTTGTTTATAAGAGTTGTTCCAACACATGTCAAGATTTCAAAAATAGTGATAGCAGTATAAAGAACAACAAAAATAATAAGGACAAGCAAATACACAGGAAACAATAAATATGTATGTCATTTGCTTACCTAGTGTCTAACAGAAAATATAACCTTCAAAAGAATACTTTTGGATTAATTATCAATATTTTTTTATACTTAGGATTTTATACATGATGAAGTGTTCTTTTTTGGTCTTTTGTTTGTTGAGCTAACAGACTAATGTTTTATCTTTTTGGTAATATTAATGTTTTATGTAAGTGTTATATATAAAGAAATATGTGCATCTTGCTACTCTTGCAAATTACTAGAGGATGAGTACTACTTTTGTTTTAGATATTTGATTTCCTCATTTATTATATTATCGAACATTTTCCATCTTACAGATGTCTGAGTTTGGGAAGAATATATTAGAATTACGATCGATCCTTTATGGTGTTGATGGTGCAGAGCCTCATCCAGAATCATGTGCACAAGTGACTCAAGAATTTTTTAAGGACGACACATTTCATCTTTTGATAAGTTGTCTCAATAGCATGGATGTCGGGGTAAGGTCAAGAAAGACCAATGCAAACCTTTTTTTATTAATTATTGCATGATGATACATAGTTGAGAACTTATATGAATAGATCCGCCAAGACGCAACTCATGTGATTGCAAACTTACAAAGACAACGGGTGAATTCTCAAATTATTGCTTCAAGTTACCTTGAAAATAATTTGGATCTTATGGATACTCTGGTGATGGGGTAAGTAGTATCCTCACAGTTCCTCTTACAAATAGTAATCACTTTGAGTAGTAAGACGCATGTTATAATATCAAATCTCACACACGTTCTTTTTTTAACATTTAGTTACGAAAATGAGGAGATTGCATTGACATATGGTGCAATTCTTAGAGGTTGTATTCGTCATCAAATTGTAGCTAGGTGAGCAATGTGAATACATTTTATTTAAAATTTTTAATATACTTCAGGTATGTCTTTGTAAATTTAATAAAACTTTTTTGATCCTTCTCATTCTTTTTCACTAATATGTGTACTAACATTTGATATAGTATTTCGTATTTCAATATATCATATATTACACATTCCTTACTTGATATTTTGTTTCTTAGTTGGATTTTGAACTTCAAGATTTTTGGATAATTTTTCTCTGTCCTCCATCTTTTAATTCAATATTTTCTTTTCAACTTAATAATTATCACATGTTTATGTTCACGGTGTAGCTTACACAATAAATTAGATGGTATAAATGATTTTTTACTTTTTTTTATTTATGTTATTTTAAAAACTAGTGACAAATATTAATAAATTTCAAATATGTACTACTATTTCAGGTACATCTTGCACTCTAAGTATATGAAGAATTTTTTTAGTTATATCCAATGCCCAAACTTCGAAATAGCATCAGATGCTGCAGCAATTTTTAAAGTTGGGTAATCTATCTCTCAATAAAAGATTTTGATTTATTGTTTAAGAAGCATCACAATGTCTTTGTATTTTAAATTTATAAATGAGTTAAGTAATTACTGACATTCTAATTCATATATTGATGTACACATATCATCATTTCTACAATTGATGTTGTATTACATTTGTTCCTCCAACTAAAATTAATTTTAGATATAACGCCATTGAAAAAAAAATGGCATAACTTGCTAAATCTGTCTAAACCTTGCCTAGCTAGATTTTTTTTTTTTTGAGGAATGCCTAGCTAGAATTGATTATATATTCTTATAATTTTATTAGCAAACAAAGAACATGTCCTAATATAGTTTGTCAATATGATCAACTGACAAAGCCTAAAATTATTGTGAAATAAATAATTTTTTGAAGATTTGTCGTTTTTAGTTTGCCGATTTTTGTTTTCATTATGTATTGTAAACAATAAGTCTCCTTTCTAACAATAACAATGGCATGCCCTTTCGTAGGAGTTGTTGACAAGGCACAGGTCTACAGCTGCAGAATTCTTATCGGCTAATTATGATTGGGTAGTTGCTTTGCCCTTTATATATAATGTTATAATTGTAAAAACAAAATTACACTGAAGCATCATATGTTTTGTGTTAACTATTTTTTAGAAACTGTTTTTAAAACCCGCTCTAGGCCTCTTTAAGTTTTGTGCCTAAGAATTATTGGGTGAAATCTCGATGTTGAGAATCATTGAAAACTTGAGATGTCAATGTTGGCCCAAGAAATCGATTGTCTTCTTCTTGTTTGTTTTCGTTATTCCCTACTTTCATCTTCTCATTGCAGTCTTCTCTAACTGAACTCAAAGTTGAAGCATTGTGCTTGGAATATATGTTTTTGAAGCTCGAACTACTTCATCATCTTCTCACTGGGTTCTTGTTTTGCTCAAGGATTCTTAAATTTCAGCTACATATTTATTTTTTTAGTTGATTTTTTTTTAAAAAAAATTAATTTCAATTTGGTTGAAAAATGGAAGAAACGAAGTTAGGGAAGCAAGAGTAAGGAAGAACACCATTAAATTTTGGTGGCAAAATTGACATTTCTCATTTTTGTCAACCCAACGTTGAAATTGGGTCAGATGATTTTTCAAGCACAAAACTTAAGGTATCTCATAATCAATTTTAAAAATATAGGTTCTACAAAATACCTAATATAGTATCACAAAACCTAAGGTACATCAGTTTAATTTTTTTGTTACAAATATAAGGAATTTTAAGAATGTTCACCTCATTTGTGCTAGTTTTGCTAGTAGCGATAACTTCACTTGTCTAATAAGTTTTCTATCTTTGAATAATATTTCCACTATCTTTGGGTCCAAGTTCTTCCATGACTACAATGAACAACTACTGCAGTCCAACAATTACATAACTCGACGACATGCCATTCGGGTATGTATATTTTTCTTTGTTTGTATGTAAACTTATTACATGATTTTATCCTAATTTTCAACATATTTATATATAGTTGTAATTGTTAATGTGGATTTCATTTGAGAAGTTATGCAATATACACATGCCTATCAGAATAATGCTCTAAATATTTAGAAATGATATTTTCTAATGTCTTATGTCATGATTAAAAGTATCGAGTATGCCTATTTTCTTTTTTTGTTCATAAACTTGTTATGTATATGGTATTACCCTAATATTTGGCTTATTTTAAAAATAGTTGTAATTACTATGGTCATTTTTAATTGATAAGTACTATAGTAAATACTTTCATCTAGAATCATGCTTTGAATAATTGGAAATGATATTTCCTAACGCCTTATGTCATGATTATGTTGAGATTATTTCAAGAGTATAAGTGGATTGTATAACATGAGAAGTCATGTGGTATAAGTATAAAGATCATATATAGGTTAAACACGAGTTATATGATCAACATGAACCAAGTTAAGGCTAGCGCGAGTCGTGCTGGCAACTAGAGCAAGACGAAGGTTTATGGGATGACCATGGGTCGTGGTGTAGGCACCATGGACCGTGACAAGGCCCAGATGCCTTTTAATGCTCCAACGGCTATATAATCTACATCATTAAGGTGCAATCTCTTATTAACACCAGAATAAAGACCCCATAAAGATAAGATTAAATTAGTTTAATCTCTCTTATTGGCACTCATAAAGAGTAAGAAGACTCGAGTATAATTCCGTATGAATTTAAGATCCAGATAGACAATTCACGAAACATACCTAGGTTTAGTATAATCTCTCTTAATGATAAGATTAAATTAGTTCTAGAAAAATTAGTCTTTTCCTAGCTTCTTGAGTGATCAAGGTGATACACAATTCATAACCATGGATAAACCATAATAAAGCATTGTAAATCAAAAGTGATACATAATACCTCAGTAATTATCGAATATCCAATTTACGAAGCCTCCACGGCCCAACTTAGCATCTAAATGTAGATCTTAAAGCTTGATCGGTTCAAATTAGGTCACATCATCAAGATATTCTCAAGTTCATTTTTTTATTAGTCTTTACACTTGCTTTAACTAGATGTGTTTATCATATTCAACATTACATTTCTTACCAAAGATCTTCATATGTATACGGCTAAACCCGTAATTGTTCGGACTAATTGGAAGTAAGGAGACAATGGGAGGAGTAAAATATTTTTATCATAGAGAGATGTGCTTGTCAAAGATTAAGGATCCCAATTGTTAAATAATGGACTTGAACCCAATTCATTCCCAAAAGCTAGCTTAGAAGGTTGAGGCATACAAGTCATTATAAACACCACAATATGGGTGTCAAAGGCCGATGTGGGACAACTCAACACGCCCCCTCACCACGAGGCGCAGACAACTGCGGGCACGGCCCCAACATCAATGACCCTGACTCTGATACCATGTTAAATAATGGACTTAAGCCCAATTCAACCCCAAAAGCTAGCTTAGAAGGTTGAGGCATACAAATCATTATAAACACCACAATATGGGTGTCAAAGACCGATGTAGGACAATTTAACACCAATGACCCTAGATCGATCTGTGCTGTAAAAGTAAACAAGATTTGATGGATGAATCCCTTCATGGAAAAAGGTTTTAGTCCTTGTTCTTGTAGCAGAAAGGAGGAAGGCAAGGTAGGTTTGTTGAGTAAAATAACATACAATGACAAAGATTGGTTAGGAAGATTCTAGTTTTAAGTAGGGGGTATCATATATAAGGTTCTTCAGGAAAGCACATTTCTCTAAATTTACTTTTATTGAATTATTATTTATAGTTTTCTGATATTGAAATTCTTTATAATACACTTGCACATGATATGCATAAACGTTTTTGTTATTAATTTTTGGTAGTGATGACCAAATTCTACTAGCATTATTGCATCCAAATACAACCATTATTGATAATTACATAACATCATGATGATGATGATGATGATGATGATGATATGAGAACAAACATTATTCCTTTTTATAATAGAACTCCACTACGCATGTTACATGAAATGTCCTATACTCTTGTATTTCGAATTATAGTGCGACTTTTACCACATTCACAGCTAAAAATATGTGTATTACCAACCACCGGTTGGAAAAAAGCAACTATTTTAGTAACTATTTCATATTCCAACTATTTTTCAAAAAAATTATGTGGGAAAAAGAGTTGGAAATTCCAACCTCTTTTGCTAAAATGGTTAGAAATTTTTCCTACCATCCTTTTTCCTACTATTTGAAAATGATTAAAAAAAATGGTCGGATTAACCATTTTTCCAACCATTGGAAAAAGGATGGTAGGAAAAATTTTCAACCATTTTAGCAAAATTGGTTGGAATTTCCAACCCTTTTCCCACGTAAAATTTTCGAAAATAATTGGAATATGAAATAGTTGCTAAAATGGTTGGTTTTAAATTGGTTGGAAAAAAATGGTTGGTAATATACATATTTTTAGTAGTGATTGCATCATTCTTTTATGTGAATATCTTTATTTGCTATTGAAAATTGGCATGATTTATTATAGTTCATCATCAATATAGTTAGAGTATTTACCCTTCTTGATTATTCATTTTCTTGATGAAGTATTTTAGTTTTTGAAAATATGGTTAGAGTTTCTTTGTTCAATTTTCTTCTACAATAGTGACACTGACACATATTCCTTCTAATTTTGAAGAGTTTATTTCTTGACTTCGCCTTAAAATTTATATTGTGGCTCAGTTGTTAGGTGAAATGCTTCTAGATCGCTCTAACACTGCTGTGATGGTTCGATATGTTAGTTCATTGAACAACCTCAGGATTCTCATGAATCTTCTAAAGGTAATTTTATGTTTGTTATTGCTAATAATACACGGGTTTTTTGCATTTTGGACCCCGAATTTTAGGGGTATTTACATTCTGAACCCTTAGTTTTCAACTTTAACTTTTTGGACCCTAAAGTTTGTAGGCTGAAAAAAAAGGACCCTAAAGTTTGTGAGGTGAAAAAAAAGCTCGTTTCCCGTTTTTCTTTTTCTTTCCATGTTTGAATTTCTCTCCCGATTGACATCAAACTTCAAGACTAAGGTTAAAACTGATATTAAAGTTATAATAAACCTCTTTTATTCATGTTAGAATTACTTAAAACCATGTACTCATGGGTCTAAGTAGCCTCGACACGAATAAGAGAGGTGTATTATACCTTCAATATTAGTTTTAACCATAGACCTAAAGTTTGACGTCAATCGGGAGATAAGTTCAAACATGGGAGGAAAATAAAAAATGAGACAGGGGCCTTTTTCTTCAGTCCACAAACTTTAAGGTCCTTTTTTATTCAGCCTACAAACTTTAGGGTCCAAAATGTTAAAGTTGAAAACCAAGGGTTCAGAATGTAAATATCCCTAAAATTCGGGGTCCAAAATGAAAAAAAACCCAATAATACACCTGAATGTTGAATAGAAATTGCGTTGAACAGATAGCGGTTATTTTATTTTTTGAATAGACTAAACCTAAATAAGA
The DNA here is from genome assembly GCA_029582165.1 of Portulaca oleracea. Taxonomy (NCBI): domain Eukaryota; kingdom Viridiplantae; phylum Streptophyta; class Magnoliopsida; order Caryophyllales; family Portulacaceae; genus Portulaca; species Portulaca oleracea. The sequence goes on from CM055890.1 coordinate 21,664,170, forward strand.
GCTAGTCTACAAAGTATTTAAATTATAATTTATAGTGTGTATCTAGTGCGAAAATTCTTAATTATAGTTATAAGTACTAAACTAGTTTTTAAACTCATGAGATATGTGGAATAATTATTAATATTTACTTAAAATTAATTATTTAATTTTGTATTACTGACCTAATATCATAAATAAATATTGGCTAAAAGATAATTTGAGCAATATACAATAATGATCTTTTTCATTTGTAACAGCCAAATGAAGCTAATTAGACATTTTTGGAATGAGTTATCCTCTAAGTTCTAATCTACACCTACTTAGATTTTTATTTATATAATGTGCTTACGGTTAATTCTTGTTAACTTACATCTTCTAATTCTTCTTTATCAAATTATATTTTAATGAAGTATCAAATCAACATTAATTTACACAATAATATTCAAAATAATATGCAAATCTCAAGCCATGGTTCCTAAAATGAAAACCCTTAAAGAAAAATTTAGATTGGATGACAATTGAAATAATGTTAATCGAAAGGGTTAAATCACATGAAAATAAGCCAACATGTAACTTCTTATTCATCGTTCATTTTCAAAGAAAATTGGATCAATACTGTGTATTATGCATGAAGAGAAACCATTTTTTTCCTACTATTCAAATTTAGTTACAAAAATCATTATATGAATAAAAATAGTTTGTATATATCAGACAAAAGACATCGGTCAGCAACAAATAAATTAAGCAAAAATTATATCCAATAATAAATGAGAACTAAGGGCATAACTGAAGTTTTAGTGAATATTTTTTTTTCATTCACAACTAATTTTATCTAGTAATATTTAGTTAAATCATCTATGATGTGACATAAATAATAGCCAATAGTTGGGACTCTAGTCGTTTGTCAAACTAAATAAAGCATATATGTCAATTAAACTAGGGACTATAGTTGATCAATGCAAAATAACTTGCCAAAATTAAAATGGAATAAAGTTACTTCTTGACTCTTAAACTAGGATTGTTAAAAGATTGAGCCAAAATTTCTAAATGAAATTTTAGATATCCTACAAAAAAAAAATGGATACTAGATTGAAAAGTATTTATTTTAGGGTCGGGTAATTGAACTATAACTTCTTTATGGTTAATTCGTTTCAGTAAGATTCTATAACCCTAGTAATCCTGGTACTCAAAAACCATTTTTTTTTTGTTTATATTTTCTAAACCCTAATTCTTACTTTCTCATGCCAACCAACAACAAATGGGGAAAAAATTGCTACTTATTATTTAATTATTTTACTATTTTATAAAGCCTTAAATTCTTACTTTACTTTTTTTATTATTTCAGCAAATTTGTCATGTTGATACTAATGATTACGGGATACTACCAATAAAGGGGGGGGGGGGGACTTGAAACGAGGAGAAATTTGAAAACATAATATTTAAAGTAGAAAATAAATAGGTTAATGAATAATTAGTAATCCAAAATAAAAGTTTCGATTATCCAGCCTTTACATATCTCAAATGTTTGGGTCGATCACATTTCAGGAATATAGTCTACTCGAACTTTTGGTTCGGAAAAAAATAATTTGGATTTGACACAATCCATGAATACCTCTTTATTTAAGTAAATTTAAATTTTAATAATTAGTAATATTTTTTAATACATGATGAGCCTTTTTTTATAACAATAATACATGATAAATCTGCTACTCTTGTTCATCACAGGAATCTAACAAATCAATCCAAATAGATGCATTCCACGTATTCAAGGTGAATTTATCGATTCAATATTACTTGCATTTGTTCTTTGCTGTTAAATCACATGAAGATGATATGATATTCAAGTTTATTTTATTTTTTCGAAGCAGCTCTTTGTGGCCAATACAAATAAGCCTGTTGAGATTATTGGAGTCCTAGTTCGAAATAAGACCAAACTTTTAAAATTCTTCAGTGATTTTACCACGGATAGAGGTATGGTTAGAATTATTTTTTTAATTCGCAACTTGTACATTTTTGAAAGAAGAAGAAAATTGCTCTTATGTATTTATAAATTTCATTAGGTTTTAACACTTCCCATCTGAACAAATCTTTAGCATTTATAAATAGTTTAACGAAAATGTATTATTCTTAATGTGTTTTGTTTATAAATTATCTTACAGAAGATGAACAATTTGAAGCAGACAAAGCTCAGATTGTACGAGAGATTATGAACATGGAGGTCCCTCACAACTTTGGTCCAACCTTGAGTAAATTTGAAAGTCTTAGCTTAGGTTAGCTCTAGGTCAGATAAGTATGTAAAAGTGTCAGTAACCAAATTTCACTTGAATTGTCAGTTTATTCTTTTCTTAATGTTAGTTAGAAATGTAAATAGGAAATCACTTTTGTTATGCAAACATGTTGAAGTATTTTGTCTTGTGTGTAGAGTTCTCATGGTTCCAATGTCACGTTACACTTTGTAACTTTTAAGTTTTAGAATTCTACTACCTCCATTTTTTCACTTATACACCATTTTGAGGATTGGGGTAAAATTAAGTTTGTACAAATAAATCGGGTGATTAATTGGAAAATTATTTATTTGAACTTGCTGATGTATGCAAGGTCGCTAGGATCAGAGTAATGACCTCACAGTACACCACATTAACACACAACACACAAATTCTGGTATCACAACAGAGAATCAATCACAAACACACCCAAAACAGACCTCACACAGAAAATCAACTATAACCTTCTCTGAAACAGACAGAACACCAATGAACAAATGTATGAAATGGATGATGTTGAAATGATGATCGGATGAACAAACTTACAATCAAACAGTAAATGAAGATAGGCTTGAGGTTTAAGCTGATACAGGCCCACCACAACTAGAACTTCAAGGGCAATGGACTCGATGACCTCAATGGATACATGCACACCACCATCGAAGCTACCAAGCTCTACACCCACCTCAAGGATTGCCAAATCCTTGATACTGTAGTAGAATTAACCAAGGATGAGAGTTTAACGTCACTCACAAACAAGAGGCGCAACAAGGCACTCAAAATGTTATTGATTTCACTGATAGATAATGACCTCAAGCTGCCGATTACAAAGTATATAAAGCTAGGGTTGAGCTAGATGATTAAGGGTTTCCCCTTGCTCAAAAACTTTTCTAATCCGGCATTAAGCTACTTAACTAACTTAGTAAGCTAATTAAGGCTCATTACAAACTGGATTACATCAAAATAAAAATGAAATAAAAGATAACAAACGCGCTTTCATTATTACAAAACAGTTAGTTCACCTCACAAGCTGGAAATGGCCTCAACAGCTTGGAAATGAGTCTTCATGGAGGACCTCAATGCAGGAGCACCTCACAGGACTGGAATATCCTTAACAGTTCTAGAAGTGATGTCTTCATAGAGGACCTCAGAACTGACAATCATCTTCACTGAGCTGGAAAGTCCTCAATAGCTCTAAGTGAAGTCTTCAAAGTACTGGTGAGGGCCTCAATCCAAAGATATGAAATTGAGAAGTATCCTCACTGGCTGGCTGTTGCTGTTGCTGATGTTGTTGCTGTTGGATGACCTCATGACCTGTTGGGCCATCATGAAACACTCCTGGATGTCAGTGTTTGATGCTAATGTTGGTGAGGTCGTTGCTGCTCCTGATGCTGGCTCTAGTTCACTTGGTTCTGGACTTTGGACATTTGATGGAGAACCTCCATCATCCTCCCCAGGTTGAGGAAAGTTTGTCCTCAAACTTGGAAGGTCTTCATGCTCTGGAAAGTAAGGCCTCAAATCTGCAACATTGAATGTAGCACTGCCTCCATAGTCTTCAAAAAGGTCTAACTTGTAATCATTGTCTCCAATCCTCTCTATCACTTCAAAAGGTCCATCTGCTCTTGGTGTCAACTTTCCCTTCCTCTTGCTTGGAAATCTATCCTTCCTTAGATGAATCCACACTAAATCTCCTGGTTGGAAAACCATCTTCCTCCTATGCTTGTTTGCTGATGTAGAAACTTGCTCAAAATACTTGATGATCTTCTCCCTGACTTGTTGATGAAGCTTCTTGATCTCCTCTGCATGTTTACCTGCTTCATAACTAAACCTCACAGAATTTGTTAGTGGGGATAAATCCAATGGAATTATAGGATTTCTGCCATAGACAACCTGGAATGGGGAAAAGCCAGTTGCCTTTGATGGTGCTCTATTAAAAGCAAATTCAGCATGAGACAAAAGGGTGTCCCATCCTATTTTGTTTGTGGATATCAGTGACCTCAATAGTGTTCCAAGTGTCCTGTTTGTGACCTCTGTTTTCCCATCAGTTTGGGGGTGACAAGTTGTGCTATACTTCAATTGTGTGCCCAACTTCTTCCAAAGAGTAACCCAAAAATGACTTAGGAACTTGACATCCCTATCTGAAACCATGCTCCTGGGAACTCCATGGAGTCTCACTACCTCCTGGAAATACAATTCAGCCACCCTCACAGCATTATAGGTGGTATGGCATGCAATGAAGTGAGCCATTTTACTGAATCTGTCCACAACTACCATGATTGAATCTTTTCCTCTTTGAGTTCTTGGTAGACCAACAATGAAGTCTAGGCTGATGTCCTCCCAAGGACTGTTTGGGACTGGCAAAGGTGTATATAGCCCTTGAGGTAAGCTATGACTCTTGGCCAATTGACAAGTTGCACACCTCCTGACCCAATGCTCCACATCTCTTCTCATTTTAGGCCAGCAATAGTGTTCCTTCAACACAAGAAGGGTCTTCTCAATGCCAAAATGTCCTGCTAAGCAACCTCCATGAACTTCAGAGATCAACAACTCCCTAAAACTGCTCCTCGGAATACATAACCTTGCTTCTTTGAAGAGAAATCCCTGGTCTATATGGTATAGACTTTGAGGATGTCCTTGACATTTCTGGTACAACTCTCCAAAATCTTCATTATTCTCATACAAAGCTTTCAACTGTTCAAAACCAAGCACTCTAGCATTCAAAACTTGCAACAACAAATACCTCCTGGACAATGCATCAGCTCCTTTGTTAAGCTTCCCAGATTTATGATGGATCACAAAATGGAATTGTTGCATGAACTCCACCCAAGTAGCATGTCTAGTGTTGAGTTTATGCTGCCCTTGAATGAACTTGAGGGCCTCATGATCACTGTACAGGATAAATTCAGCTCCAATAAGATAATGCCTCCAATGTTGCAAAGCTCTAATGATGGCATAAAACTCCTTATCATAGGTACTGTACTTCCTCTTGGCTTCATTGAGTTTCTCACTAAATAAGTCACTGGTTTGCCTTCTTGAGTCAACACTGCTCCAATGCCCACATCTGAGGCATCACACTCCACTTCAAAGACTTTGGCAAAACAAGGTAATGCCAAAACTGGTGTTGAGGTTAACTGTCTCTTGACCTCCTCAAAAGCTTTCTGTGCAGCTGGAGTCCAAGTAAAGCTCTTCCCCTTCACTAATTCAGTCATAGGAGCTAGAATAGTGCTGAAGTTCCTCACAAACCTCCTGTAAAATGATGTTAAACCATGAAAACTCCTTATCTGCTGGATGGATGTAGGAACTGGCCACTCTCTGATGGCTTTGATCTTATCTTCATCTACTTGAATTCCTTCTGATGTGACAATATAACCAAGAAATATGACCTGGTTGGTGAAGAATTGACACTTCTTGAGGTTCCCATACAACTGCTCTCTACTCAGGATCTCCATAACACTCCTCAAGTGCTTCACATGCTCCACTTCAGATTGGCTATAAATGAGTATGTCATCAAAATAAACAACAACACACTTCCCAATCAAAGGTTTCAGAACCTGGTTCATAAGCCTCATAAATGTTGAAGGTGCATTTGTCAAACCAAAAGGCATGACTAACTACTCATACAGACCTCCCTTAGTCTTAAAGGTTGTCTTCCACTCATCTCCCTCATAAATTCTGATATGATAGTATCCACTCCTCAAATCAATCTTTGAAAACACAGTAGAGCCATGGAGCTCATCAAGCATGTCCTCAAGTCTTGGAATAGGATATCTATACTTGATAATAAACTTGTTGATGGCTCTACAATCAATACACATCCTCTGACTTCCATCTTTCTTAGGGACCAATAAAGCTGGTACTGCACAAGGGCTCAAACTCTCTCTAATCATTCCTTTCTCCAACAACTCATCAACTTGCCTTTGGATCTCATTGGTTTCAGCTGGGGTCGTTCTGTAGGCTGGTTTGTTTGGTAGGATAAATCCTGGGATGAGGTCAATTTTATGTTGGATGTCTCTTTTAGGGGGTAATCCTGATGGCATTTCTTCTGGAAAAACATGTAGGTACTCGTTTAGGATGGGTTGGAATAAAGGATAGCTATTTTGTGAGGCTGGTTCTTCATCAACATCAAGCAAAAGAAACTCCTTCTGTTCACAGAACTCATGATATTCAGCTGGCAAGATCACATCAAGGGTTGGTTCAACAATGAGGTTTTTGGTTCTTTTTGTGAGCTGGGATGGTTTAAGTGGGGTGAGCACAATTTTTTTGTGGTTTAGGTTAAGGGAATAAGTATTGGCTCTTCCATCATGGTTAACCGATCTATCAAACAACCAAGGTCTTCCCAACAATAAATGACAAGCATCCATAGGTATAACATCACACCACACTTCATCTTTATAAACTGAACCAATTGAAAAGTTCACAAGGCATCTGGATGAGATTTTGATACCTTTATGGTGTAAGGTGCTGGATGAGGACAGGTTTGCAAGTTGAGCTTTTGCACCATAGTCTATGAGGTTGCATTAGTACAGCTGCCTCCATCATTAATCAAGGAACATATCTTCCCATGAATAGTGCACCTTGTGTGAAAAATGTTATCCCTTTGCTCAGCTTCCTCATCAACTACTATGCTGCTAAGGATCCTCCTGATCACCAACATTTCACCTTCATCTGGTCTGGCCTCAACTTCCTCTTCATCATACACAGGATCTCCTTCAGGTTCATCAAACTATTCCTCCTCAACAACTGATTCAGGTTCAACAAACAGTGTTGCTTGATATTCTGCTTGATATTCTGCTAAGGTCATTGCTCTTCTGTTTGGACATTCTGATGCTAGATGTCCAAGACCTTGACATCTAAAACATCTCCTCTCAGGGAATGGTCGATTGGTAGGAACTGGGGTTCTTTGTGGGGGATTTTGGGATTGTTTTTGAGGTGGTTTAGGGGCTGGATATCTGGTTTGTGGTTGTGGGGATGGATAGGTTCTTTGAGGTGGGTTATAGGATTTGTGGTAATGGTCTGATTTGGTTTGAGGATAGGTTTTGGCTAGGTACTTGCTTCCATACTCCTTCCTTTGTGCATTCTTCTGTTGTTCCACCTTATGAGCCAAAGAACTCAGCTCATCAAGTGAATGATACACTTGCAACTCAACAACATTTCTGATGTTTTCATTCAATCCTGCAAGATACCTCACATAGGTCTGAATTTCATTCTCCTTCATGTTACATTTCCATAGTAGATGCTCAAACTCCTTGGTATATTCCTCCACTGATTTGCTGCATTGAACCAAGTGTTGAAGCTTTGAATAATTCTCCTTCATGTAGCTTCCAGGTAAGAATTTCTCCTTGAGTTTCTGCCTCATTTCAACCCATGTATTGACCTTAGGTTCATCTGTCTCCTCTCTCCTCCTTTGCAAGTTGTTCCACCATGTAGATGCATATTTCTTCAACTTCAATGCAACCAACTTTACCTTGTTCTCCTTAGACAACTCCCTCAAATCAAACACCCTCTCCACTATTTGTAACCAATCCAAGAACACATCAGAATCTAACTCTCCTCCAAACTCAATAATGTCTATTTTGAAATCCAACTTCTCTACTCTTTTATCCTCCCTCCTTTCTTCTCTTTCAATCCTACTCCCAGATTCACCTCCACTACTCCTAGGTGATCTACTTACATACCTCCTTCTTATGTGATACCTATGTCCTCTGCCTCCTCTCCCAGTTTCACTAAAAGGGTTCTCCTCTTCTTCTTCATACTCCTCATCAGTCTCTCCATTCAGCCCATTTTTGTACAACGTCATATAATATTGCAACTGATCACTCATAAATTTCAGTTCCCCCTCCAATTCCTCCTTCTCCCTTAAGGCTTGCTCTGCTACTTCCTGAGGTGTTTTACTACAGCCCGACATCATGAACTACACAAATAACACAAACAGACCTCCTCCAAGATGAAACTCAGCTTTGATACCAATTATGATGTATGCAAGGTCACTAGGATCAGAGTAATGACCTCACAATACACCACATTAACACACAACACACAGATTCTGGTCTCACAACAGAGAATCAAGCACAAACACACCCAAAACAGACCTCACACAAAAAATCAACTACAACCTTCTCTAAAACAAAGCACGAACACCAATGAACAAATGTATGAAATGGATGATGTTGAAATGATGATCGGATGAACAAACTTACAATCAAACAGTAAATGAAGATAGGCTTGAGGTTAAAGCTGATACAGGCCCACCACAGCTAGAACTTCAAGGGCAATGGACTCGATGACCTCAATGGATATAGGCACACCACTATCGAAGCTACCAAGCTCTACAACCACCACAAGGATTGCCAAATCCTTGATACTATAGTAGAATTAACCAAGGATGAGAGTTTAACGTCACTCACAAACAAGATGTAACAGCCCAAAAATTTAATAATTTCTTGATTACGATTATTTTATTAAATAAGCTCTAATTTTACTCTAGAATTAATCAATTCCTCTTTCAACTAAATTATTTCCAGAAGACCGTTGAGAAATAGTTTTAGTTCTACGAAAATTGGAATTTTCGAAATTTCGGAACTATTACATCCTTACATTTTTCATAACATATTAGTGTATGCATTTTTGTATGTATTTTCTTATTACCAAATTCTTTTTCTTTACCAAAACTATTGCTTTAATTTTGGTCTCAAAGTAACCGACCAAACATAGTATCATCCAACTACTTGCTACCTTTCACAAATCCATTTCACCTTTTTCCCTCAAAGCTTTTTGACCTTCCTTCCCATGAAACCCCAGTCAAATTGCTAGCAAAATTAACTACTCCATCTTTCCTACTCTAGAGCGTTCAAGGGGGGGTAATTTTCCAATTGATACCAAGTTCTCACAGTTTTCATCTACTCTGTTCCACCGCCCACCTATCAAAGTCAAGCCACCCCCTTGTTGTTTTCCACCTCCCATGGCTCCCAGTCAAATTCAATAGCAGGTTGAATTACTCCACCTCCTTCATTCACCACTGAATTTTGCCGCCCATGAAATGCATCAGCCGACCAACTCCCCCTCCATTAGTTTGAACACCATCCCTTTTTCAGATCAAACATGTCAAATACTCAAATACATCACAAGTAATACTCTATAAATATCCACATATCCAGAGCATCTACCTTCCACTCCTCTCCATCACCATTGCATTTTCTTCTTCGATCACCACCATCATCCACCACAGCGGCCTCCTCGTCCACCACCAAGAACCACCTCCAGGCACCACCAATCCTACCGTGGCAAACCCAAACCCAAAATCCACCATACCCATTCCAAAACCCCAATCAATACCCATCCAAAAATTCGCCAAAATACTATACCCATAACCCAAATTCATCAGTTCTAAATTTACTTACCATTTAAGAACTCACTGGAAAATCGCCATTTGTGCCGCCCAAAACCACCCGAACCATCGCCAGAAACGCCCAGAAAACGCCCCTGTTCTGCGACCCGAATCCACCGACAACCACCTCTGTGGCGGTCCTGTCCCTCTCCGTCACCGACATACTTCGGGGCCGGCGACACCTCCTGCCTCCGCCCTGTCGTCCGCCTGTCGCGTGCCAGCCAAAGCACCCATCTCCTTTCTCTCTCTAGTGTGCGTTTCTTAGCAGAGGAAGAGGGGTGAAGACCCCTTTTTAATATTTTCAAACCCAATCAATTTTGGGCCTCCTTTACCTTAGGAGATCATATTACCAATTTGGGTAATTTACCAATCCAATCTTCCGTCCTAATTTCTACTAGTTATCTCAATTATTTACCCTTAATACTAATATTATTACTATTTATTTATATTTGGACAAATCAGTGTTATCAAGTCGAAAAGGGACGATTTAATCGTTTTTCCGCCAACTCAGGTATATTTCGATGACTGTAACCTTCGAAACTGTTTAAATGTAAAAGCATAAAATACTCTAATTAAAGTGGAATAATTATTGTTTTTTTATTTTTCCAAAGTTGATTTTATGACTAATATATGTGGACTCACCCATTGTCGTTTTTGAAAATCCATTGTTTCATGTTCATTGGTTAATAATCGGGTTGCATCGACCCGAATGCATGCATCTTCATGGTCCATTGTTTACCTAATCGAGGGTTGACCGTCCTCGAGTGCATGTGCCGTAGGGAAACAGTGCCGGAAGGGGGTGCTGGCTTCCAAGATCCATTGTTAAACCCCTATCGCAATGTTCATTGTGTATTATTGTACATTGTCTATCGTATATCGTTTAGGGGTAATTACATTGTGTTTAAGTTAATTATATGTTATCTGGTGTCTGCTACTTGTCTTATACGTGTTCAAATCAATGTTACGTTATTTTCGCGTTATTGTTACTGTTTTTATTAATATTATTTGGGCAGAGTTCCACATTCAGATAATAACCTACAACTGTTTGAGCATATTCTCTTCTCCCTCATTTCAAAATGAATTTAAAAATGGCATGCCCTAATAAAACTATTTGTTTTTCAAAATGTTTTTACATTACAGTGTCGAATATATTGAGCTCCGTCTCATTTTTTTTTCTCCATTGTTTTCAAATGTTTTGTTTTTAGGTATCAGTGGGACATTTTGGGCAGATACGTGGCAAAGATAACTCACTTAGCAATCAGGCCGCCACCTAGTTTAATAATTTTTTTTAAGTTCCACAATAGTAGTTGGCTCACCTAGGTAGATATACTTACGTTTTAATATTTTCGTTGTAATTAGACGTTTTATACAATTTCTTTAATTTCCATATGGAATATATTTTGTTCAAGTGTTTTCATAGCAAAATCCTTACTTTTCCTCCCTTGGGAAAGCGGCGTAACACTCTCGGCTTTATACGCTTCCACTAAATCAAGATTAAATAAATTAAAATATTGCTAAGTAATACCCCAAAAGTCGGGGCTGTTACAGATGGTATGAGAGTAGGTCCAGCCATAGGGTTTAATAAAGTATAAAATCTGGAAAAAAAAATAAAATCTGTAGACATAGGTGAGAGATCGCGGGCCCTGGGTTTAGTATTTTATTTTCTTGATTAAGTTGTTAACTTTTCATGTCATATATTTACGTGATTTTGCATATTATGTGAATTACTACGTGCATGATACTATTTGAAATTATGTTTAAATAAATATGCATGTGAAAGTTTTGCTATACTTGATGAATTTATCATATTATGTGACTTTAGTAGGAGATTAGAATTTATGTGATGATTGATGATTTTTGAATAATGACATTTGAAAGCATTTTCAAATGTTAATTCGTTAAACTCAAAAGGTCATATCTTATGTTTTCTTATTTTACAAATATGGTGGTTTACCTATATACATATATGTGTATTTAGTTTTATCTCAATCATAAAAATTTTGCAACAATTTATGCATGTTTTCAACTTATTAATTGTTGTGACTTATTTTTGATAAACATCTACGACATAAAGTAAGCACTAATTGTTCGTTATTAATCTATTTTGGATTTGGTCTCAAGAAATTTTAGTTTATTAACTGATTATGAGTTACTTTTTGAGATTTTCACTATGTGTGCTAGATGCATGAAAAAAAAATCGATTTCTTTTTCTAACCGTAATTTTGTATTCACATGCATTGATTTGGCACATGATAAAGTAAAGTTTTGGATAATATCAATTTGACTTAGCATCATATGATATTTCATAATGAGTTTTTATTTATAAGATTTATGTGAAAACATGCCTACATTATTTTACTATTTGTTGATAGATACAATGTATGCTTAAATAATTGGTGTTACATTTTATGTGTGTATATTTGCTTGGTTCCCATAAATATTAACATATTCATAAGCATGATGTGAATTATTGCTACTATTTACATGCTACTTATTTATAAACCAATGATTGATGGCCCAAATTGTTTAAACCATGCATCTTTGGATTTCAAAATTTCGTGGAACCTCTTTCATTGTGATTTTCTTTTAACCATTCATCTAAATATACATAGTTCGTGCATAGAGCATGTTGGTATTAATAGCCCTACATAACCAACCCAACCTGATTGAGCCTTTTTAATTGTCAGAATGCCGGAGCAAGAGATTGAAGCCAATGGTCGCAACCATATTGCTTATTACCCCCAACCCAATGACCAAATCCCACCTGGTTCACGAGAAAGCCCAATAAACACCCCATCAGCTCAAAATGCCAACCCTATGGAATTAGATTCAAATATCTTGGGTCAGCTAATTGTGGAGTTACTTAAGAAAGTGGGAGACCAAAACAAAGTTCAGGAAGGAAACGGTAGCAAACTCATTGAGAGGATAGCCAAACAAAACCCGCGAACCTATGATGGTAAGGTTGACCATGTTAAATTGGAGGATTGGATTAGGTCCATGGAAAAGATTTTTGAGGTTGTCCAAGTCCCTGAGAGTAGAAAGGTCAGTATTGGAGCATTTTATCTGGAGGGTCAAGCAGATATATGGTGGAATACAGTCCGTGAGAGACAACATGAGTTGGGATTTAATTGGGAGAAATTCGTGAGAATGTTGAGGCAACAATTTTACCCTATTGCCCTTCAGCGTCGAAAAGAAAATGAGTTTATGAATTTAAAGCAAGGGGAGAATATGTCTGTTTTGGAGTATGCTGAGAAATTTATGGAATTATCACGATTTGCTCCTGACTTTGTGGTTAATGAAAGACTTAGAATGACTAGATTTGATGGAGGACTTGCAGATTCTATACGTTATCACCTAGCAGGTAAATACATTAGTACATACCAGGACCTATATGACAAAGCTGCAGATGTTGAGAGGGTGTTCATTGAGCTTCGGGGCAAAAGTCAAGGGGAGAATAAACAGAAAATGGTGGGAGATGGAAATTCTAGCTCTTCTAAGAGGTATATCTATGAAAACATGGGAAGAAATGCTCGACCTATTGAGCTTTGTCAAAAGTGTGGTCTTGGAAACCATATTACAGCTGAGTGTAGAAAAGGGAGCAATTTATGTTTTTGGTGTGCTAGTCCCGAGCATAAGATAGGAAACTGTCCTAAACGAGCAGAAGCTATCAAGCATGGAAAGGTCAAACCAATCCCTGCACCTCGCACTTAGGAAATTATCACCACCTGAAGTTCACCATGTGGTAAGAATAGTTACAATCTTCTTGTTAGTAACAATTACATGAGTGCATTCAAATACTTGCTTGCCTACAAATTGATTCTAATTCATGTGTACCTATCCATTGTCAAGTTATTCACTGTGTATATATGCTTACTTACTAGATATATTGTGAATTTAAAGTTATTGTTTTATTGTGAAAACTGTTTAACCGAGTCCACCAATATTTCAACAGTACTGTATTTATATCTTCTGCGCCAGAGGAGTCGAGTTACGTAGCTTGGGAAATTCTTATGACTGGCCACCATGAGAACTAACCAAGTGGCGTGCTCCCTTCCCTAGTGGCAAACCTTTTAAGCACTATTTTCCAAACTGTTTTTTATTTAAGTTTCGAGGACGAAACTTATTTTAGGGGGGGGGGGAGGAAGGGTGTAACAACCCGAAATTTTAATAATTTCTTAATTACGATTATTTTATTAAATAAGCTCTAATTTTACTCTAGAATTAATTAATTCCTCTTTCAACTGAATTATTTCCAGAAGACCGTTGAGAAATAATGTTACTTCTACGAAAATTGGAATTTTAGAAATTTCGGAACTATTACATCCTTACATTTTTCATAACATATTAGTGTATGTATTTTTGTATGTATTTTCTTATTACCAAATTCTTTTTCTTTACCAAAACTATTGCCTTACAAATTAGCAAGCTATTTCATTTAAATATTGAATTATATATGATGTTCCATTTATTTCTTTTTGCAAAAGGCTTTAATTTTGGTCTCAAAGCAACCGACCAAACATAGTATCATCCAACTATTTGCTACCTTTCACAAATCCATTTCACCTTTTTCCCTCAAAGCTTTTTGACCTTCCTTCCCATGAAACCCCAGTCAAATTGCTAGCAAAATTAACTACTCCATCTTTCCTACTCTAGAGCGTTCAAAGGGGGATAATTTTCCAATTGATACCAAGTTCTCACAGTTTTCATCTTCTCTGTTCCACCGCCCACCTATCAAAGTCAAGCCACCCCCTTGTTGTTTTCCACCTCCCATGGCTCCCAGTCAAATTCAGTAGCAGGTTGAATTACTCCACCTCCTTCATTCACCACTGAATTTTGCCGCCCATGAAATGCATCAGCCGACCAACTCCCCCTCCATTAGTTTGAACACCATCCCTTTTTCAGATCAAACATGTCAAATACTCAAATACATCACAAGTAATACTCTATAAATACCCACATATCCAGAGCATCTACCTTCCACCCTCTCCATCACCATTGCATTTTCTTCTTCGATCACCACCATCATCCACCACAGCGGCCTCCTCATCCACCACCAAGAACCACCTCCAGCCACCACCAATCCTATTGTGGCAAACCCAAACTCAAAATCCACCACACCCATTCCAAAACCCCAATCAATACCCATCCAAAAATTCGCCCAAATACTCATACCCATAACCCAAATTCATCAATTCTAAATTTACTTACCATTTCCAATTAAGAACTCACCGGAAAACCGCCATTTCTGCCGCCCAAAACCACCCGAACCATCGCCAGAAACGCCCAGAAAAGCCCCCGTTCTGCGACCCGAATCCACGGACAACCACCTCTGCGGCGGTCCTGTCCCTCTCCGTCACCGCCATACTTTGGGGCCGGCGACACCTCCTGCCTCCGCCCTGTCGTCCGCTTGTCGCGTGCCAGCCAGAGCACCCATCTTCTTTCTCTCTCTAGTGTGCGTTTCTTAGCAGAGGAAGAGGGGTGAAGACCCCTTTTTAATATTTTCAAACCCAATCAATTTTGGGCCTCCTTTACCTTAGGAGATCATATTACCAATTTGGGTAATTTACCAATCCAATCTTCCGTCCTAATTTCTACTAGTTATCTCAATTATTTACCCTTAATACTAATATTATTACTATTTATTTATATTTGGACAAATCAGTGTTATCAAGTCGAAAAGGGACGATTTAATCGTTTTTCCGCCAACTCAGGTATATTTCGATGACTGTAACCTTCGAAACTGTTTAAATGTAAAAGCATAAAATACTCTAATTAAAGTGGAATAATTATTGTTTTTTTATTTTTCCAAAGTTGATTTTATGACTAATATATGTGGACTCACCCATTGTCGTTTTTGAAAATCCATTGTTTCATGTTCATTGGTTAATAATCGGGTTGCATCGACCCGAATGCATGCATCTTCATGGTCCATTGTTTACCTAATCGAGGGTTGACCGTCCTCGAGTGCATGTGCCGTAGGGAAACTTGATCTTGGAAGGGTCTTGGCTTCCAAGATCCATTGTTAAACCCCTATCGCAATGTTCATTGTGTATTATTGTACATTGTCTATCGTATATCGTTTAGGGGTAATTACATTGTGTTTAAGTTAATTATATGTTATCTGGTGTCTGCTACTTGTCTTATACGTGTTCAAATCAATGTTACGTTATTTTCGCGTTATTGTTACTGTTTTTATTAATATTATTTGGGCAGAGTTCCACATTCAGATAATAACCTACAACTGTTTGAGCATATTCTCTTCTCCCTCATTTCAAAATGAATTTAAAAATGGCATGCCCTAATAAAACTATTTGTTTTTCAAAATGTTTTTACATTACAGTGTCGAATATATTGAGCTCCGTCTCATTTTTTTTTCTCCATTGTTTTCAAATGTTTTATTTTTAGGTATCAGCGGGACATTTTGGGCAGATCCGTGGCAAGGATAACTCACTTAGCAATCAGGCCGCCACCTAGTTTAATAATTTTTTTTAAGTTCCACAATAGTAGTTGGCTCACCTAGGTAGAGATACTTACGTTTTAATATTTTCGTTGTAATTAGACGTTTTATACAATTTCTTTAATATTCATATGGAATATATTTTGTTCAAGTGTTTTCATAGTAAAAGTCTTGCTTTTCCTCCCTTGGGAAAGCGGCGTAACACTCTCGGCTTTATATGCTTCCGCTAAATCAAGATTAAATAGATTAAAATATTGCTAACCAAAAGTCGGGGCTGTTACACAAGAGGCTCAACAGGGCACTCAAAATGCTATTGATTTCATTTATAGATAATGACCTCAAGCTGCCGATTACAAAGTATATAAAGCTAGGGTTGAGCTAGATGATTAAGGGTTTCCCCTTACTCAAGAAACTTTCCTAATCCGGCATTAAGCTACTTAACTAACTTGGTAACCTAATTAAGGCTCATTACAAACTGGATTACATCAATATAAAATGAAATAAAAGATAACAAACGCGCTTTCATTATTACAAAACGGTTAGTTCACCTCACAAGCTGGAAATGGCCTCAACAGCTTGGAAATGAGTCTTCATGGAGGACCTCAATGCAGGGTCACCTCACAGGACTGGAATATCCTCAACAGTTCCAGAAGTGATGTCTTTATAGAGGACCTCAGAACTGGCAATCATCTTCACTGAACTGGAAAGTCCTCAACAGCTCTAAGTGAAGTCTTAAAAGTACTAGTGAGGGCCTCAATCCAAAGATATGGAATTGAGAAGTAGCCTCACTAGCTGGCTGCTGCTGATGCTGATGTTGTTGCTGCTGGATGACCTCATGACCTGCTGGACCATCATGAAACACTCCTGGATGTTAGTGTTTGATGCTGATGATGGTGAGGTCATCTAGCAGCAACAACATCAAAATCCAGGAGTGTTTCATGATGCTCTGGTTCACTTGGTTCTGGACTTTGGACATTTGATGGAGAACCTCCATCACTTGCTACATTGGTTCCTTTGCTTATAGATGTTCTTTTAGTTGGATCTTGGGTGACAAAGATTTTATTTCTTATATTCTTAGATTTAGTTTATACTCATTAGGTTAAGCCTCGTACTTGTGTAGGATTGACTCATATCTTTTGACTTGCAACGATTAAGTGATACACTTACCATATGACTTTTAAAATTACCATCATATGCCTTGCTCCGATACCAAATGAACTATGTGGGCTTAGGGTCTATATAAAATGATAGGAATGAAGCCTAGGATCAAAATATACTCATGGAAATAATCAAAATCCACTCATAGAACTCATTAAATCATAACAATTGTTTTGGAGATTTTTGTATATAACGAGAATAAGAATACATGAATTTGACTATTTTAAAGAGTATGGAACTCACCCAAATAGCGTACGGATCAAATGATTGTTGCACAAGTTCAATCATAAGCAATTCATTCTTGATCACCTAAGAAATCCCACCAAAGAATGTTACTCACTAACAGGAGATTTGATTCAACACTACCACTCAAAGGATTAAGCTTACAAGATTGATTACGGTTTCCAAATACCGTTTTCAATACATGATTAACAAATTATGAGGTCTCCCAAGTCGAACTATACAAAAAATTAAAGGGATACTTATATATAGAGGAGAGGATCACGCGAAATAACACTAAAACAAGAGGGTGTCGATGTGACCCTTTATGTCACAGTCGTAACCCATCTGCTGGATAGGGGTATCACAGGCGTGGCGTCAAATGTCACGATCGTGACTATCTTGTCTTTCGAAAAGGAGAAGCGGGCTGTAAGGGGGTCATGCTCGTGTTGTTTGATGACACAGTCGTGACCTTCGCTGGGCATGTAGGTCATAAGCTGACTAAGGAGTCATGGCAGTGACCTATAGTATGGCCAATATGGCACGCTCATGTCAGATACGGCTTGTGTTCTTTTTTGATATCTTCTTCTCTTCCTTATTCTTCCTCTTCCTTGGCCTCCCAACCTCTTCCATGATTTTCCTTTATGTCTATGTTGCCTTGATCCACCAATATAGGATGACCAAAACGCCTTTCGTTCCCAAAATAACTAAATTTTCACTTCATAAAATAAGGCCCGAGCTTAACTATTCGAAAATTAGCTTGGACCTCTTAAGTTATTATTATCCGAGATGAGGTCCCTAAGGTGATAAAATTCAAACTTCCCTTGTTAGAGAAGAGTTGTCCTCCTCAACTCTTTGGGGTTTAAATCCAACCGACTTCCCATGCAAGGTCAGCTCAAAATACTCCATCTATCGGAGAAAGGTGCCACTCATCAACCTGTGCTTCTTATAGGTATACCGATTCTTGAAGAAATGAGGCGTCAAGTCATCCCCTTGAGGAATCCATTCACACCTAGCATGCATCAACTTATTTAATGCAACAAGGAAGTCATCACACGAGACATCAAGGTCGAGGCTACTATGAAAGGCCTTTCCTTAATCAATCTTAATGCGGGAGGAACATAGCTAGGGTAAGAGGCCATGGATTTGCCAACAAGCATTCCAACTGAAAGTAGAGGTACAGGAGTGAACTAACACTGCTCAACACTACCAAGCACGATGCACAACTCAATAGGAGGCTTTTTTGGTAAAGGTGAGGGAAAAGGGAGGGAGATAGGATATTCTTGTGGAGCTAAGGATATCTCAACCTCACTAGGATGGCCTTTTCGCAAAAGTAAAGCCTGATGATGCTTTCTTTTGCCCAAAGCACTCTTGTCCCGTGTTTCATCCATATGGAGGCAGTCTTTCTTCTCATTTCCCACCCCGGGTTTGTTTGTTGTAGGCTAGGGAAGGGGATAAATTTTGGACCACAATCCCCTTTTCTCCCCATAGAGAATGAATATGTGTTTTTGTGATCATCATGGATGACATACCTATCATATTGTGAAGACCTATCAGTAAGTGGCAAGCATCCATGGGAACAATGTCGTAAACAACATTATCTTTATAAGGGTTAGTAGAAAAAGAGATCAAGGCTTGTTAAGAAACTTGAAGATCACCATCATTGTAATCCCTTGCAAGTTATATGATTGTGGATGAGATAGAACAGGCAATTCAAGCTTCTCTGCCATAGAAGTAGAGGCTACGTTGGTGCAACTTTCACTATTGATGATCATCTTGCACAATTTACCTTGAATGGTGCACTTGGTATGAAAAAGCATCTCCCATTGAGAGTCATCCTTGGGATCTTTGGTCGTGGATAAAGATCTCCTATGAAGAAAACCTCTCCTTCTTGAGCACGAGTCTCAACAATAGCCTTACAAGCTTCAGGAACAGTCACCGCATCTTCTTAGAGTGTTCCAACCAACATAGTAGGGTAGTGAGCTTGGTAATGACCATAATCTCTACATTTGATTCATTTTCTACCCTTAAGCTTCCTAAGATACTCTTGAGTATTGACTTGTTCTTTAGAAGATGGTTTAGGTAGCTGCAAAAGATCAACTTGCCTTAGATGAAGTAGTAACCCGAGAATGAGTATCTTCCTTTCTAGAAGATCAAGATTGAGCCTTTTTCTCCTTTATCCTATAATGACGATCATCAGCTCTAGAGTCGTGAGTAGAGCCTCCATGTTGATGTACAACATAAGATCTCCTATGATCACCATGACGAGCTTTAAGATCCCGAGATGGAATGTCATCACCTCTTCTCAGGGATTTGAGTTGCGAATCGACCACAATGTAGACCAAGGTGCTCATTTGACGTTGCATAGCTTGTTGACTCTCATGAGATGTAGAATGATCGTCTCGAGGTTAAGTTAGGATTAGGGAGTAGGTTGAGGAGGGGAATCAAATTTGCTCAAGTGAAGTGATGAAGAGACCATTAATGAAGGAGTATAATTTGATCGGATGGAAGCTTAAGTTCTTCATGTCTAAGGAACTTTGAGGTGTTTTGCGAGGTTATTTTGCGGTTGGAAGATGGGGTGAAGTCGGAAAAACGGGAAGACACAAAATGATGTATGCAAGGTCGCTAAGATCAGAGTGATGACCTCACAGACACCAAGCGAACACACACAACACTGAGATTCTGGACCTCACAACCAATAATTAATTACAATCACTCCAAAACAGGCTCAAACAACAAGGATCAAATGGATGATGTTTGAAATGAGATAGGATGAACAAGAACAGATGGATGATGTATGCCAGCTAAAGGACCTCTAACTCAGCAAGTTGGAAAAACAACACAGAAATACAAGGACCTCACGACTTACTCCAAGGATCAAATTCGAACCAGGTTCACCACACACCAAATAACATCAAGAACTCATAGGGGATTTTAGGACTCGTTCAAATGGATTGAAATAGATAATGAGGGATGGAAAATGCAGAAAGATAAAGGATAGAATCAAGTGATTACCGATCAATACAGGCACACCATGACCGATTATCACAAGGGCAATGGACTTAATGACCTCAATGGATACAAGTACACTACCATTGAAATTACCAAGCTCTACACGCACCACTAGGATTGCTAAACCCTAGATACTGAAGTAAAATTAACCAAAATTGAGAGTTTAACGTCACTCACAAACAAGAGGCTCGAAGGCTCTTCATCAATTTCATGTATCAAGTGGTTAAGTTGTTTCTTACAATGACCTCACAGTGGGTATATATAAACCCAGCTGAGATTTCTAATTAGGAGTTTCTTGAGCAAAAAGAAAACGTCCTAATCTTGCTTAATTAAACTAATTACATCATAATAAGATAATATGTAACTAACTTAAGAAGCTTCTAGACCCATTGGTAATGAGGACTAATAAAAGCGTCACACATGGCATCTTCATGAAGCTTCTAGAACAATTGGAAGGCACTAGAAACATCACACATGGCGCTTTCTTGTTGGAGCATTATTCTTCACGTGGACAAGGCTGGATAATCATCTCACGAGCTAGAAGGACCTTAACAGCTCGAAAGTGGCGTCTTCAAAGAGGACCTTAATGACAAACACCTCACTGAATTGGAAAGACCTCAACAACTCAGGAAGTGAAGTCAAAAGGTGCAAATAGTCTTCCTCCAGTAGGGAACGTCCTTGGACGTCCAAATTCTCAGTAGTTTCAAGATGGAGGTCCTCATGCGTATATTCAGATTGCATAGAAGGTTAATGACCTCCAAATGGCTCAACCATTGGCATTTAGGAAAGCTCAATAATAAACTTCCTTGACATCCAAAGAGAAGAGAATCACAACCCAAGTTGAAAAGAACAACCGCCTCCAAATAAACGTCCTTAATAAGAACAACCGACTCCAGACAAACGTCCTCAATACATGTCCAGAACAAGATAGCTCCGTGGAACCCAAATGACCTTCGGACCATGTATGCTTGGACATTATGAACAACCTCCAAGGGACCAAATGTGAGTGATGCCTCAATTATGAAGTATTGAGACAGTAAAGATGGCCTCACATAAGGTGAATGACCTTCAGTATTGTCAAGGCTCATCTGGGATTCATGGATGGCCTCAAAGCATGTTGACACCAAATGAGGTTGTGAGGGTTGATCTCCATCACAAAATTTTGATAAAACTCGAATGGAGCTCACAACCATGAACATAACAACTACAATATTCATGCAATCTAACAAAAATCAATGGGTAAAACTCAGTCACCGCAACCATAGACCTTCATCAATCATTCATATATCAATCAAGAACCTTCACAACACCTAAACAACACCAAAGGATAATAAGGTCACTCTGAGACACCAAATAACAAGCTGGGAAAAAATTCAAAATGTCCTCCAATCAAAAGTTCACTATGAGCACAAATCAACTCCAAATGTTTCGAATCCAACTTCCACAACTTCTTAACACATCAAGGCATTCATTGAGATCACTTACGAACCAAATTTATTTGAATAATCATCTATAAACATCCCAAAATGATCAAAAGCCCAAAACAACAAATACATTTCTAGGTAAAAACTCGGTGCACACCTTAAGAAAACCAATCCAAAACTCAATGAATACTTAGACCCAAGAGATAAAAATTATATCTCCATATTCCTATCTGAACTGCATCGTGGTAGGGTCCGAGCCTCAGAGTTCTTGGCCATCAACCCCATCCATATGTTCCTTGAACTTTCCAAGCAAATCAACTTCCAGGTTGGGTGTGGGGTTCGTTTCAAGCTGAACCCAGGACCAGAAGAGGCCGTCAACACCTTCTAGATGTGAGTCCTTTCTACATCAGCACTAATAATAGAGGAGGGTTTGGGCTAAGGTTGATGAAGTAGGGAAGGTTCAACACTTGTCACGGGCGTGACCATCATGGTCACGACCATGATCCTGAAGACATCAAAGTTGCTTTTCAGCACGTCCCACCATCCCTAAATCGATGGACAAACGGAAACTAGAAACGAGACCCTCTCCACTAATTGCTTCGAGGGCTTGTGAGCAAGAGTTTGCGGGACTAGGACCCCAAACTTTGTCATGCCGAGTTCACATATAATTAAGCTCCTTCCAATGCTATTGGTCACTACCCATTTGAGACTCGTTATGATGTGAATCCTCTCACCCCTGTTGAACTCCTTCCCTTACCATTGGAGTCGAGAGAAAGCTTTGAGGCGCGAGAGAAAGCTTTGAGGCGCGTGAGAAGCCCAAGAAAATGCAAAAGCTTCATCAACAAATTCAGGCCTGCATCGAGAAGCTTGATGAGGTCTACAAGGATAGGGCCAACAAGTACCACTCGAACATCACTTTCAAGCTCGGGGATTTGGTTTGGCTCCAGTTGAGGAAGGAATGGTTCTCGTCAAGAAGGAAAAAAAAGCTCATGCCACCTAGTGATGGTCCGTTCCGAGTCACGGAGAAGATTAATGACAATGCCTACAAGCTCGACCTCCCGGGGGACATGAGCGTCTCCTCCACCTTCAACATTGGTGACCTCTCTCCCTACATCGAGGATGATAAGCCCAATGAGGATTTGAGGGCAAATCCTATTCAAGAAAGGGATGATGGAGAGTCTCGGAACTCGTACTCTTCTCTCTGCACTCAAGCCAAAAGGGTAGCGTCATCTCGCACCCGCATGGAGGTCCAATTCTTTCGTGACCCATAAACTCCCAGGCTTGTCTAGATCTCGACCGTATTTGGGATTGGCCTCGAGCCCCTTTGAGTGGCTCGGGAGTATTCACCAGCCCTGAGGACTTTTGGTCGTCTACTTCCCGAGGGTGAGTTGGTCTTTTGTCATCAAGGAGAGGGATAGGATTCATTATGTGCAACAAGCAGGCGAGTTGCGCCCGTGATGAGGCTCTATGGTAGGGAGAGAAGACCTCTCAGCACCAAAATCCTCCACATTGAGTGAAAATAAAGGGAGGAAACACTTAATCACCTCATTAATAATCCTAATCCCACTACGAGCCTAATCCTCCATTAGGGGCCCTAATTACCCCCGAACCCTAAGGGAAATTAGCAACACATGTTCACTATAGAAATAACTACAACTATCAAATCAAAATTAGACATGAATTCTAACACAAGGAAAAGCAAACCAAAGCAATTACACTAATAATCTCAAAATTCAATCAATTGCTAAGCACAATTCAAAACTACTAAATTAGGGAAAGGAAACATTACCCAAGTAGAACCAAATGAAGATGTGGATGCAATCAATGTAGACACTAAATGCTTCAATTGAAACTTGTATTAACTTTAATAGAGTCACAAGAGTATTCAATGAGAGAGATGTATTTAACCTAGAAAAAGGGGCTAATAAAGGGAGAGGAAATTACGCTAATGTTTTCTCCCAACTTTCAATAATAAAACCTCTGATAATGTCTAATTACAACATAGGGGTATTTATACAAAGAGCCTCATTAAACAAAACACGGTCGTTTTTGCCATAAAATTACATCGCAACAAGGGTGTCGCGGCAGCGACACTGACCCTCACCCTCACGGCCGAGACATCTTCTTCTGGGTGATTTTCAAATTCTTCCGAAGAATGGAATCACGGTTATGATGCTTGATGTCGCGGTCGTGATGTCTCAACCCTTCATGAGTTACGATCGCAATGAGATATGTCACGGTCTCGACAAGGCGAAATGTATGATCTCATTCTCAGAGTGTCACAGCCGTGACGCTGAATGTCGCGGTCGTGACGCTGTTACTGGGGAAGGATGTCTCCCCAAGTGTCACGGTCGCAACTCAGATGTCACGTCCGTGACAACCTTAAGTCTAGCTAGGCTTGGGGTGCTCTTACGGAGTCACGGGCGTGACAGTGATGTCACGACCGTGACGTCCCTGCTGGGGAAAATGCCTTCAGGGTTGTCATGGTCGCAACATCAATGTCACGAGCGTGATGCCCTTCGGCCACACAAGCCTTGACAACAATGAAGGAGTCGCGGCCGTGATTGTCGGTGTCACGACCGCGACGTCCCTGATAAAACCTCTTTTGAGGTTTTCCTTAACCTTGAGCTTGATTCTTTCCTTGTTCTTGGCTCGGGCTGCCTCAGATGTCTCTCGGAACTCTGTCCAGGGTCCGGTCTTGCATGATTGTCCTCGACCCTGGCCTTTTTTCGACTAATTGTGCTCAAATCAGCCCAAATGCATAATTTCTGAGACAAAACCTACAAAGTAAATAAAAACACATATGATAAACACTTTTATTAAGGGAACGATCACAAAAGCTTTAGTAAAAGAGCGATATTTAGGCTAAATGAGCCTAAACAGTGACTTAGGAGAAATCTTGTTTGAGAATTGCCTACGGTCACGCCTGTGACCACCTGAGTCACGTCCGTGACCAACACATGGTCACGCTCGTGACCTAGAGGTCGTGCCCGTGACCCCCCTGACGACACCCTTTTGTCTAGGTTCTCGAACGAGGTCACGCCCGCGACTGTTATAGGAAAACCGGGTTTGAAGAATGATTTATATTTTTTGTTTCTCCCTCCTTTTGTGTATTCCCCCTTAGTGAATTGTAAAGCCTCTCTAAGAGGGCATTTATTATATTAGTATGGGTCCTTTTGTAATTTGGCCCTTAGTTTCCCTCTTTCCCCTCATTGTTTATAACTATTTACAATGGTTTGGAAGAGACACTAAATGTTCATTAATGAAAAGCTGAGTTCTCTCTCAAACTCTCTCCTCTCAAGTCTTGCTTACTTATTTTCAATGCATTTGTGGTTGTGTTCAAGCCAAATCCTTACAGAATTGTGGTAGTTGATTCCTTTATTAATTTTTGGTGGGTTTGATAGTACTTGGGTGGTGATTCTCCTTTACCCCAAGTCCATATCTTGTCTGTGGGTCATCATTCCTTGGGTTTGGTAGTGACAAACATCATTATCATCATCATCAAGTTCATCAACTCAAGCATATAATCCCACCATGGTATGCTCAAGATTCTCATTGATTTTGATTCGCAATTTTTTGGGGTTGCTTTTCGATCTCTGAATTATTTGTGTTCCTCTTTATTTTTGCTTGATTTTTTGATTTCTCTGTTCATATTTCTGGGTCTGTGCTCATGTATGCATGATGTTCAATTTGATTTTCGATTATATTCTGGCCGATTTGTTGATTGCAATATATTCATATTATTTATCTAGGCTCAAATTCACGATGAATTGTTTGATTTAGCCAATGTTTGATCTAATTACTCGAACTTACTAATTTTTAGTCCTTAATTTTTTGGGTGCTTGATGCGCTTTCATTTGATAGCTTGTGTGAAGGCCTCAAATGGTTTTGTAAATTACGCTCTCTCAACTCAGGTCCAATTTAACAACTTGAATTCTGTTGTCATGGGGTACACTTGAAGGTCACTTGGTGTTTAGTTTCTTGTTTTAATCACTGGGTTTGATTTCATTTTTATTCCCTAAGTTTTGCAACTCTATTTCTTATTTCGGACATGTATCATTCTTTTTTCTTATACTTTGTTTCATTCTTGTTGTTCTAAATTTGCTTCTCTTTTGTGTTTGTGTTGATAACCCTAAATTTAAGGTTAAGTGTGCTTAGAATGTTAGAGAGAGATGAATGAATGGATGATGAGGACAGGAAAAGAGAGGAAGAGAGCTAAGCAAAAAATGATTTGGAGGTACCTATCTTTTTGTGAAAATGATGTCTAGGACCCCATATTTTAAAAACTAATTTTGAAGTTTCTTTCTTTATATGCTAATAATTATCAGGATCCACTATTTTAATAAAAACCTATTAAAAGGGGTAGTAACTTTTTATATTTATAGAAAAGGGTATAAAACAAGGACCTTTTATGCAAAAATATGATTTTTTTGATATTTTTATTACAGCAGGTTAAAATAAACACTCTTAACTCTTTTATAATAATTTTAATGGTATCAGTAATCACAATCTACTACTTATACCTCAAAAATTGTATTTTATGTGGTTATAGCCTCACCATGCTTAACAAAAAAAGAAAAATTAAATTTAACTAGAGAATTTTGACGGATATATTAACGTAGTTGTGTTGGATCGTCAAATTATTAAAGTTATCATAAGCAAGTACAAATTTTGAGGTATAAGTAGTTGATTGTGATAACTAATACCATTAAAGTTATCATAAAGAGTTAAGAGTGTTTATTTTAACATGTTTTAATAAAAATCTCAAAAAATACTATTTTGCATAAAAGGTCCTTATTTTAAACCTTTTTCTATAAATATAAAAAGTTAATACTCCTGTTAATAGGTTTCTATTAAAATAATGGGTCTTGATAATTATTAACACATAAAGAAAGAGACTTCAAAATTAGTTTTCAAAATATGGGGTCCTAGAAATCATTTTCACAAAAAGATAGGTACCTCCAAGTCATTTTTTGAGAGCTAAGTGGTAAGAAGTGTAAAATTAGATGACAAAATAAAGGTTACACATAGTTCGCCGAATTCAGTTAAAATGATTAAAAAGTCACCACTAACCAGTTGTTTCAAGGCTTAGTCCCCCATAAATATAATGAAATAATATGGTCTCCTTCCGGAATGTACAACACCTCCTAACAATTTTTTGCAAAACAGTTACCATTAAAGGAAGACGTGAGCATAAAAGAGGGCATACATATGGATGGGTGATGATACGAGTTTGGGGGAAGACACAATTTACATATATCTTGCTTTTGGTGAGCTTAATATTTATAATAATTTTTTACACCAATTTTTCTGATAAATACTATTAAAAGCTTGAAAGGTGTTGGTTACACCAACCATTATAAATGAGATACCAATCGAATAAACCCATTCGTTGTATATATTTTTGACACTTTTTTTTGTAACTTTTAAAAATAATGATAACAATGTAATTTGATACAATTTATACAGAATATTATAGTTATAAGAGTTAGGCCCTGTAAATTTCATGGGCTGATTGAGGTAAGTAAATAGTTACCATAAATTATCGAAAGTTATCAAAAATTACTCAAAGTTACCAAAATTTACCGAAAGTTACCAAAGTTATCGAAAATCACATGACACGAGTAAAGTAGGTTTTTTTTTTATTTTTTCCTTTTATTTCAAAACCACAAATTCACCCAAAGTTACCAAAAATTACCAAAAGTTATCAAATATTACCAAAATTCATCATTTACCTTACGTCAAGATACCCATGAAATTTACATGTCGTTAATTATATATATTTTTCTCCAACTCGATATCTACATGTATGATTTTATACAGTGCAAGAAGCCAAGAAGTGTTGTATCTAAGATTAATGTCATTTTGGTTAAGTGGAAACCGACTTTGACACAGCCAGAGCCTGGCTATCTCAGTATCTGTACCTACCTAAATGGAAGTTGATGATGTATATCATCTGGCTGGCGGAAGTCCCTGACGCTGAGGTTGTAGTTCAGTTGTGTATCTATCCCTGTACATTCTCCCACCCTCATTCTCAGCCTGTCACCTGGGCAGCGGCAGAGGCAGAGGCAGGCCACCATTGATTATTCAGCAAGTGAATTGAAAATGTCCAAAGCAATCCCCCTGACAACAGACCTGAGCGAGATTGACCTGGACGCAGAGGACTTCGCCGCCTCTGTCCCCATCAAAAAAGTCCCCCACGGCAGCGTATTCGAGGCAGCCAGAGCCGGCGACGTTGAGCGTCTCCGGTACCTTCTGGAGTCTGGCGTGAATGTCAACGCAAGGGACCAGTGGGACTCCGTGGCACTCTACTATGCCTGCTTGGCTGGACACCTTGACGCTGCACGTATGCTCCTCGAGAGCGGCGCAATTTGCTCTGAGCATACCTTCGATGGGGATCGCTGCCATTACGCCGCACTTAATTTGAAGGTCAGGAAGCTCCTCAAGGCTTTTGAGGCACGCCCTCCCCCTCTTGCCCCCCTTCAGGCCGCTCTAAGGGACACTTTCCTTGCTTCTATCCCTAATCGCCTTTACTTGCAACACTCTCTTTCTGATTCCCACCTTCTGTTTTCTAGTGAGTCCTCCCCTTCTTTTCTTCCACTCATATTTTCTACGGATTGATTGAATTTTTTATTGGAATGACAAAAAATCATTGGGATATTGTGTGGGTCGGTGCTGCTTTGCATATTTGATTGGGGTGACAGAAAATCAATGGTTTTTAATTGGGACTAATGTAGGGTTTAGACTTCTGAGTTTCAGGCTGTTGCTAAATATATGTATGTTCAGTGTCCACTGGTTCTAAAGCTTGTTGGTTTGTTATCTCCTCTGTATTGGTTTATTTGTAAGAGTGGGTCTTCATCCATGTATACTCTCAACATATACTCATGCGGTATTATAATATGTTAAATTTCATTTACACGGCCTGGATGCTGTTCATGAACTGAGGTTCTGTCCTCGCGTTTTCTTGGATGCTTCTGAATCATCTATCATTGTCACTTTTCTACTTATTATTTTTCTTTGAAATACCATTCTGATGATCTATTGGCATGTGTGCTTTTTTTTTTTTTTTCCCGATATGGGGTTTAAATGCATTTTGACAATCTGTTAGCTTCCTCTGTTTCGTAGGTGCTTCGGTGCCAGCTGTACCTGACCTGGGTTGCTTCCCTCCAGATTTTGTATTTTATGTGCATGGAAGGCCCATAGAAGCTCACAGAGTAATTCTAAGTGCTCGATCACCATTTTTCAAGCAGAAATTTGAAACTAGTTGGAGGGATCGCAAAGAAGTTAGATTCTCAAAGGAGAAGTTATCATATGCTGCACTGTATAGCCTCATCCACTTCTTTTATTCAGACAGGCTTGAGATTGCAGTAGATGATATGGAAGATTTGGCCCGAATTTGTAAAATCTGCAAATGTGAATCGTTGCACAGGACAATTGAGAAAGAACTTGTTCACCAAAGATATGCAGAATACAAAGCTCTAAGAGAAATAGACAGCTCTCAGAGGCGCTTCATATTGCAAGGGTTATCCCTTCCTGAGGAAGATCGTCTTCCAGCTGCTTTGCATCGTGTTATCCTAAGCACATTGGCAAATTCAACAGACCAGGATATAGATAATCTTGGTGAACATGTTGATGATCTTGCTGATATATGTGTAAGAGTTGATGAAAGGGTTTTCCGTTGCCATCAAGTTATTCTTGCATCAAGATCAGAATATTTCAAAACAAGGATATTCCGGATGCAGGATTTTCTTGAGGGGAGAGATGACCCCTCTGGTAATGCTCTTCCATGTCTAGAGGAGCATGATTTGAGCCATGAGGCATTTGAGAAAATGATTGAATATATGTAAGTGTGTTTTGTTGTCATTCCAGCATTTGTATGCTTAGTATTGATATTCTGTGGTAAATGATGAATGACCATAAGAAGTTTTGTATTTCTTCTTTTCACATGATAGCTTGTGCACTAGACATGACCCTCTAACTGATGTGTGTGGTTTACTGTTTTCTATCATATTATCTGAATCATTTCATATGCAATTATTATCCCTTGTTTGATATACTGACATGGCCATTATTTCTTTGGTTTCTTAAGGTACACTGATGGTTTGAAGGATGTAGATCCTGAACAGGTACACTGAATTCCTTTTGAAAGTTCTATTGTTTGTGCATGCAGTCTGCTTATGAGCATATTTCATTTCATAATGTCAGGCGGAGGAGTTGTTTGATGCTGCTTCGAGATATTTGCTATTTCCCCTAAAGCGTGCTGTGGCTGATGCCTTACTCCCACATCTAGAAATTGTCTCACCAGCGGAACTGTGCCATTGGCTGCTCGTGGCTGACATGTACGTATTTTTACGATATCATTCTCTTTAATATCAGATTGATGTTCTTATTATCTTTTTTTTTTTTTTGGCATTACCATACCTAGTAAGCCCCTCTTTTTCTCTTGAGGTTTTTGGATGAAGTCTGACAGGAGAACATTAGTCAAGATGGTTGCTGGATGATCCCTTTAGCTAGTTAGGTATACTAGTAGTCAGTGGTGGATGCTAGAGTGGCCCACTTTTTGGTAGCTGGGAAAGCCAAATTGGTGTTGTTCTTTCTGTAA
Organism: Portulaca oleracea; assembly: GCA_029582165.1. Lineage (NCBI taxonomy): Eukaryota > Viridiplantae > Streptophyta > Magnoliopsida > Caryophyllales > Portulacaceae > Portulaca > Portulaca oleracea. Next base: position 21,694,669 of record CM055890.1, read on the forward strand.
ATTCCGTCCAGCCCATAAAAAAGTTGGAACATTTTGCAGAAATTTCCTTTTGTATTTGGAAGGGTGTGCTGGTGCCTTTGAGAAGGATGAAGAAAGGTTTATTTATGGTATTTGGAATGTGGTTCCTTTAGCTGTTTGGTGGGCCATTTGGAAGGACAGAAGTTGATGCATGTTTGAGGATGAAGCTTTGTCCCTTGATGATTTCATGCTCTTCTTTTTGAGGTTGTTGTATAGTTGGATGGAGTTTGATGCTCAAGGGTGATAGTAGTTTGAATTTTGTCCTACTAGTTTAATCAGCATGTTAAGCCTCTTGATATTTGACCTACTAGTTTCACATTCTAGCTGTATCGTACTGTGATCAAATTGGTTTTCCTTAATATCCTATGGACTTGACTTCTGGTAATAAATTGAAAATAGTTTTCATGCTTATCTCTAGCATCCATCTGGGTATTCTAAGAATCTTGGTTTTACAAGCAATTCTCTTTGACTCATGGAGGGGTGGTAACTTGTAAGTAATGTTTAATCTTTCTGCCATACTCTGCTCTCAACTTTTTCCGTCTTCTATGGACATAACCTTAGTATCTCTATAGACTTTGTAAACCTTTGTTTTTTGTTTGTATAAATTAGGCGTGTAGTAACTCTTAATCTAGGGTATCGTCAGCAAGTATATTTATGGGTTCTGGGCTCAAATGTAATTAGTGTAAGTATATGCTGATGTTTAGACCTCTTGTGGATATATCAGTTGTATGCTAATTCTTCGATTAGGTCAGTTGGATTAGCATTTCAGTTAAGTTGTGTGATACTCTCATATTTCATGTCCAAGATGTTATTTATTAACTCCTTTTTGTAGACCGATTGTGGTAAATGGGTTGACATGTTATTGATGGGATCAAATTGTGTTTTGAGATAAATCCTAAAGGTGCAATTTTACTCTATACTTGTCTATGTGATCTTTGTGTTTGCAAAATAGCCAATTGAATGTAATTTCGTAAGATGTGTTTATATTTGGAACTGTATACAATAAGTGTGATTTTATCATGTTTTGACCTTTATATTTGCTATGTACCCTTATTGAACGAACTAATTTTATGGTCAATTTAGTGCTTAAATTGATATTAATGGAGCCTTTCATTGGATAAATGACCTTTTGTATTGTCTTTGATTGTTATTTTGAAACTATATGGATATTGATCTGTATGATTTGAGATTCAAGATACTGTAATTGGTTTTGGTCTATGTCTTCTGCCTTTGCCAAAGGAGGTATATCTTTGACAACGGAGGCCTGTGTTAGACTTGTCGATCGACTTATAGCTTGCTCACCATTGTGAAATCCGATATTGATATGTGTATAGACTTATGTTAGACTACTCACCTAGTGACTTGGGCTAGTAAGGAACTTTTTTTGATGGGGGGGGGGGGGGGGGGAATAGGATCAAAGATTAGCTAGCATCCTACAAAGATTATGTACATAAAAAATACAACCTATCCACAAAATCCACATTGAAAGAGGAAGAGGTACACTTCCTGTTAACCCAAAAGAAGAGAGACTTGATGAAATGGTATTTCAAGCGTGAAAGAGAAGCTTCATCTCCCACGAAGACTCTTTGGTTCCTTTCTCACCGAATTCTCCAAAAAGTACATGCGGTACGACCATAGCCTTCTTAGGTTTCTTGCCAAAGAAACCCTCCGAAGCAAGAAGATGGTTCTCAATAGGAACAGACCGGAGAAACACCTAGGCAACCAAAGGCTAAATCCTAAAGAGACTTAACATAGTCATAGCAAAGCAATAAAATAAATGATCTCGTCATTCAAGATCCGTGTTGCATGTACAACACCTATTAAAGATTGCATATTAAGAAGTTTAAATAATAAGAGTTAATTGTGAAGATATACTCTAATCCCACCCCACTGTCTCAAGTGGAGAGTCCACTAAAATGGCCTCATCAAGGGTGTCGAAAAAAATTACCCAAACCAGCATCAGTAAAAATAGGAGACCAAACATTGAACCCTGAAATTAGATTTCCATAATCAGCAATGGGAGCATGTCTATCCATTACAAGAACATAAAGAGTGGGGAAGAGATCTTCCAAAGGAGCCTCATTGCTCCATTGGTGATGCCGAAGGGCAACAATAGAACCACCGCAGACAACATAAGAAACATATGGAAAGAAACGTTCCGTCATTGTAGCGATAACCTCCAAATCTACACATGTAAGAGCCATTCGTACTAAGGGTGCCCACCCAAAACTAGCTTCACCATATTTGATCCAAAATTGCCTTCCTCCAAAGATTGCCCTTCTTAGTCATAAGTCTCCATAACCACTTACCCAGAAGAGCCACATTACATTATTACAAAGTTGTACATCCTTCACTTCAAGACCCCCATTTATAAGGGTTGCTTCACACCTCAATAAATGATGCTTTTTTTGATAGATGCACCTCCCCAAAATGATACTTGAAATCATTCCCAAAAGAACCCTAAAGGAAATTTCTTCGAATTCTTTCCATCTTGTTGGCCACTGAAGAAGATAAAGGGAAAAGAGATAGGAAGTAAGTTAGGATGCTTGTTAATACTCTCTTTACAAGAGTTAGTTTCCCCCAGTCAAAAGATATATAGATTTAGATTTCCACTTGAAAAGGTTTTCCTCGGGCCTTCTGATAATTGGAGATCGAATATCTATCTTCTTGAAACCTGCATTGAGAGGAAGAGTAAGGTATGAAAATGGAAAGATTTAAAGCTACAGCCCAAAATTCACAGTAACAACTGCAAGTTTTCCACTTGACCTAGAGGCATAGTAGAACCTTTTGCCAAATTAATCGTCGAACTTTAAAACTTTAAAACAAGTTAGAACACATGGATGATTCATTGTTTGTTCATAATTGTTATCACAAAAACAAATTTTTTTCATCAACAAAATGAAGATGTGAACCACTCAAGATTGAAAAATTTGCGTGTTCCACATAAATACTAGATGGCAGCCCAACGAAGCTGACTCGATCATCCTCAGAAACAACTCCATCATCGACAAGAAAAGGTTGGGGGGCGGGGGATAGCCGGGGGGGGGGGGGGGGATAACAGATCTTCTTGCTGAAGTACTTTAGAAGCATAAAAGAACTCTGCAGGGGAACCATTACCAATAGGGTTGTCAAAAATCTATCCAACCCAAATACCCGGTTGGCTGGTTTAGTTCAACCCGAAAAAACCAGGCACGGTCATTGATTTTTCGTCTGAGTTTTGACATTGACGGGTTTTACTGAAAATTTGGACATATTTCATATTTCTATTGTAGGAAGGCGATTTACTGGACCTGAATTCGGACTTGTGCGAATTGTCTGACCTGGACAATACCTGAAAATATTGGGTATTGGACATCAAGTTTTCGATGTCTGACTCGTCCAGATCGAATTGACCCAAGCCCAAACTTTTGATAGCCCTAATTACTGCTAATTCGGCGGAAGAAATGCTGTGGAATATAGACATTCCATAATCCATTCTTCACTTGATGTAAAGAAATTATTGCTGACATGATCATAAGCCTTCTCTATATCTAGTTTTCAAACAGCTTTGGCACACTTGGCAGCTTTGGGCTGGAATTAATGAGCTCATTTGCAATCATAACAACGTCAAGAGTTTGACATCCCAGATTGAATGCATTCTGATTAACTGAAATAAGGTTCCCAATAACACTCAATCAAAGAGCTAAAACCTTAAAAAGCAACTTGTAGATACTCCGGATCAGGTTGATAGGTCAAAAATCCTTGATGTTGACTGCATTTGCCTTCTTGGAAATGAGACCAGTAAAAGTTGTGTATAGGCTGGACATATAATTTGCCTGCAGAGCAAAACTCATGAAACATTTGTATCACATTACCACGAAAGTATCCTAGTTGTTTGGAAGGAATGCCATCATCACATCACCTGCACCAGGAGCTTGATCCCCATAGCATTCTAAAGGAGCTTTAGTGACTTCTTCCTCACCAGAGGCAACTTGATACACTCCTGACTAGAATCCCTTTAAGAGGAAAGTTGTAGACTGTGAACTTTAGGTCTGCAAGTTTCAGATTCATAAAATAGTGATTTGTAGAAAATAGATTGCGACACATAATTCATCTTCTCAGAAACCACTGAAGATAAATGATTACATTTTCTATAGCCATAGCCCTAAGTGTTGCGATTTTATTTGATATGTTTTGTTATTTACCTTTTCTATTTAAAAGGTAAATCATTTCATACATGTTATCATGTATGTGAAACTTGGAACAAATTTAAGTGTTATGGGAAACTGACTAACTGAGTTATATTTTGCTATTTGAATTTTATTAACTCTGACCCCATCCATCTTTTGCTCGTATGCCTAATCTAGCTAAAGAGGTGTTACACTACTCACTAGGCTTCCAGTCTTGCCCCCTTCTTCCATTTATTTAGGTCATGGTTCTTGATAGGATGAGGGTATTATAGTGAAACATAGTGGCCCAAGATGCTGTGTATTTACTTTGTTATTTGTTTTTGATTTAGTTGTTTTTTAAAGTTGTAAGCCTTTTGTTAACTTCTGTGGTATAGTTAATTATCCACCTAGTTCGGCTACCCCATCAAGTCTTCTACCTCTAAATTTGTCTACTTTGGATCTTCAGTGGGTTTTCTCTCATTTCTTTGGTCCAGGCATGATAGATTAGAGGTAGGAGAGCTCAGGTTAAGATATTTTGAAAATTCTGATTTCTCTTATGTTGTGTTTGGATGTTCTTTCCTGTATGACTTGAGTTTGTATTGCTCATCCTATGCCAAATTGGAATATTTCTTCAGTTTGAGCCAGTGTCTTTTGTAAGCATTGTTTTGTTTCATGTAAGTGAACCTGAAATTAATGAGATGGTTGGCTGCTTACAGTCGCTAGAGGATTCTTTAAGATTTAATGTGGATTTTGTCTTCTGATGGTTCACCCTGTTGAATTACCTCTTACATTTATGTGGCTGTAGGTTCCTTTTTCTGCACCTTCATGTGTTCACAAATCCATTTGTGCTATGACCGTTCCTAAATCTCATAGGTTTTGCCCTTTTCTGCCATTGTCTTTTGTGTCTGTGTATTTCTTCTCTTTACTTGAGCCTATTGATATTTATAGCTAAATCTTTTCTTGTGTTAATTGTAGATTCTCTAAGGCCTCTAAGATTTAAGTTAATTGATTTGGCCTACACTTGATCAAAATGTTTGATGCTATCTGTTTGTTATTCTTATTCATGTTTTTAGAACGGTCGTGCTATTTATGCGGAAGATGCAACAGTTAAGAAAGACAAATTTGAAGATAGGGAATATCGGCAAACTTATGTTGAACATATATTCTTATCTAAGATATGATTTTTGTGTGTCATATTTAGTTATGTTTTGCTCTAGTATGCAAGGGGGAAAAAAACTTGATGTGTTCCCATGTCATGAATAAATTAATAATCACTAGTTTTTTTTCCGTCTAGTATCTGTGAATTTTATAAACATCATGGTGTTAGGCTATGCGCATGTATGGGGGTCTTAATGTATACCACCACTATTCATGATATGATCATATGACTTAGTTAGAAGTTACAAGCTATTTTGGAGATAATAGTGCTGATAGTAGTCCATCCAACGTGAGGAATTTACGTTATCCAAACAACTTATGTTGTATACCTTTGGTTGGATTTGAAATCCTGTTTTATTATATTATGCTTTACCTTTTGATCTTATTTGCCTAAACATTTCTCTTTCACCATGAATAATAATGTTTTTATCTTGAATCATCATTTTATGCATTACTTCTATGTTTTATCTGGAATTATTATTTTATGCATTACTTGTATGTTTAGCGTGAGTGTACGCTGGAATTCTTAGCTGCAATGACCACCACTAGTCTAATCTTCTGTTTTATTATTCATATAGACATAGTCTCACATTGTGTGTTTACTAGTTGACTCGTGATTGTATTGATACTATAGCCAATTTATGATTTGTCATTTTCAAGTGACCTAGACCTTAATTAAATTGGCCTGTATGCAAATAAAAAGTGTGAGCTGGTTGTGCAATTTTGTAACATCTTAGGCATGTCACTGTTATTCTGAATCATAATCATTGCAATTGAACAATTAAGATGTTTGCAGCAGCTTTTGATTTATACAGTTTTTAATTAATTTACTCATCACTCCATGTTAATTATTGTTATTCTTTACACAACATGGGTAGTGACTTTTTTGTCAATATTATAGTCTACATAGAAAATTCTTTAGATACCTATCCTCAAGCATGACTTGCATTTCTTTATTTTTCTCATGCCCTATAAAGCTCTAGCAATTGGTGTATATAGAATTATCTATGCTACTATTTATTTCTTCTCCAGATTTGTCGATAGTAGTTAGTTTTGTGCATTATGTGGTTCAAACTTCATTTTGTCGATTTTGTTCTGAATTTTAGTGAAATATTATTTGGTAGGAGAAACTCTTTGACAAGGGTAAATGCGAGCCATCCAAAGTAAGCCCCTACCTTAGGGATATCCCAATTCGACTTAGTGACCTGAGGGGAGAGAGAATCCAAGCCTAAAGGCGTGGTTGATAGCCCTAGTTATCCCCACATAAGGGTGTCTTGTAAGTCATGGGATTCGGTCCCTTGGCAAAACCATCATGATTCCAAATATGCTACTCGTTCATTGGCATTTGTTAGACTAGAGAGAAGATATGCTTGAACTGCAAATAATTAACTAACATATTTGCTCGTGTCTTGTGTCAGTTGGCTTCACCCATGGATTTGTTGTAAAAATTCAATTTCAAACGCAGGTGATTTGTACCCGCTAAGGATCCATGGATTCGTTGGACCTAGAGGAGTGGGTTTGAGTCCTCATAGAAAAGATCTAGAGGATCTCGGTCTAGTTGGAAAAACACAAAAAGGATTTGGGTCTAGGTGGACTCGGTCCTAATCCTGCCCATTGCCATTCTTATTTTCAATTTTTCAACCACAAACCAAAATTATAAAAAAACAATGGAACTAAAGCTATTTAACACGGCCACTTCTTTCAGTCTCGTGTATCTGTGTCAGACACTGACACTCTTGGACACTCCTTGGATACATGTCGAACACACGAAAAACATGTCCTTTAAATAATTATAAAAATAAACATCCGACACTTGGAGGACTCATGGTGGACACGCAAATCCCAACCTTCAGACACTTCTGAATCATTGATGGCCATCACATTTTTGACTGGCCTATCTCCAGAGACATCCTCAACTATGATATTCTTTTTTCAATACATCATTGTTTTTGCCGGTTGCTTTGCAATCTTACACATACCTTTGTCCCATTTTCACATAACTTTGTCCCTGTTCCATTACTTTATTGGATTTTATATATTATATATATAGTTTTACAATTTATAAAGGATTTGATATTTTATGAAGTAGTATATAAATCTAGGGTACGTGTTAGACTACATATTGTGTCCTTACTTTTTCAAAAATTGCATGTACCCGCATCTGTGCCGTGTCATATCCATGTGTCATGTACGAATCCGTGCTTCTTAGAAGCAAAGAGTTATCCTAGGCGTGTCAACTCTGAATTTACATTTAGAGTGTGTTTGGTAGGGGGGAAAACATTTTTTTGGAAAATGTTTTCCCAATTTTCTAGTGTTTGGTACAAAAAAAAAATTTAGAAAATCATTTTCCTCTAAAGGAAGGAAATTGACTTCCTTTGTTCAACCTAGAAAAATCATTTTCCACCATTGATTGTTGGATCGATTTTTACTACTAACCCTAACTGAAATGTGAGGCCGAAATTTAACATTAACGGTTTTGCTCGAAATTTTGTAACACGATAGAATTGATTAAAAAAACCTCAAATATAAACTTTTAGCTCAAAATATTTTTATTTGATAGCATTTATCTCAATATACATCAAATCAGAAGTTTTTGCCCTAAAACTGACTGAAACTTTTAAAAATTCAAACTGAACTGTTTGAATCGAAACTTTATAATTTGATAGTATGAACTAAGAAAAGCTCAAATATAAATTTTGAGCTTCAAATATTTTCATTTGTAACATATATCGCCACTTTTAGCGACATTTTTTTGTGGTTAAATATGACTGAAACTTAAGAGCAAAATTCAATTTTCTCAGTTTGTCATGAAACTTTACAATATGATAGAAATGATTGAAAAAGCTCAAATATGAATTTTGAGCTCCAAATATTTTTATTTGTAACATATATCACCACTTTTGTCGACATTTTTTTGCGGTTAAATATGACTGAAACTTAAAAACGAAATTCAATTTTATCGGTTTGTCACGAAACTTTATAACACGATAGAAATGATTAAGAAAAGCTCAAATATGAATTTTGAGCTCCAAATATTTTCATTTGTAACATATATCGCTACTTATATCTACATAAATGATCATTTTTCGAAAAATAATTTATCTCCTACCAAACAAGGGAAAATTTGGCATGGGAAACCATTTTCCTTGGAAAACCATTTCTCATGGAAAACAATTTCCTCAGAAATCATTTTCCTCTCAAACAAACACACCCTTAGTTTTTCAGACCACAACCACTTTTCTCTAACCTTCTACAATGATATATCATGAAGGTTCATTAGTGGGTGTCCAATTTGTTAGGTTCGTGAGTTCTGAGAGTATCCTAGGTGTGTCAACACTCTGAATTTCCATTTTATTTTCAGACATGTTTTTCCCACATCTGACAGTGTCAAAATTTCAGATACATAATGGGCATGGTTAGGTGAGGAAAACTGAAAGTGTCATGTTTCACTTGCATGCCTTACTAGCTGAAGGACTGTTGTACCAACTTACTGGGCTCTGTAGGTCACCCCTTCCATCTTTTCCAGGTTGTGGTTCTCTATAGCTAGAGAGTGCTTCCATTCTTCAGGTTATGTTTCTTGATAACATGAGGATCTCGCACTGAAGTGTATTGTTCCTAGATTTTATGTATAACTCTGTCTTGTCCATTTTAAATTTGTAGGCCTTTTATAAGGCTTTGTTATATCTTCTGTATTGTACTTAATTATCCACCCTACTCCAGTCATCCAGTCAAGTATTCTATTTCTATATTTAAGTCTGTTTTGGGTCCTTTGTTTTCTCTCATTAGAGCCTTGCATGCTTGTGGGTGTGACCTGTTCTATAGGTCTGTGGCATCTTCATTCCTTGGGTTTGAGTTGTTGCACCTGTTTGGGCTGTAGCAAATCCATGGATTAGAACACCACCCCCCCCTCCCCTCCCCAATCTGTGCTGTGGAGCACCCTGCCCCACTAGCCAAAAGGTAAAATGGGTAACATTCCCTAGTTCATAGGTACAGGGCCTCCATGCTTGCAAATAGACGTCTCACTTTGGGCTGGTCAACAAGTACAAGCCAAGATAAGTGTTTATTTTGTTAGGGTAAATAAAGGGTTGGTGTATTTGGGTTAAAAATGATATGGCCCGGGATATTTGGTTTTTTGACTTTGAGTCAACCTCTTAAATCACATACAGAGTATCTTGTACCAAAAAAATTTCCTGGAAAGTAATACTTCTTTATGCTTATGAAAGTACTTCGAATATTCAGACTTTTGATTATAGAGGGATATTGAGACTCATTAGTTATACTTAAGAAATTGTAACTCCCAATTTTTCCAGTAGGGACAAACTGCTGGTTTATCCTTGGTAGTTGGCATTAGTACTTCTACATGCACTTACTGTAGTTTATTTTAGCAGTTTTGCCTTTTCCTCCCTTGTTGCTGTATAAGCTACTGCCCTTAATTTACCGTGTGAGTTTAGTGTTCATTTGGTATCTTGGTCTTCTGTTCGAGGTCTCCTATGGGAGATCAGAGATGATTAATAATGTGTCTTAGGACATTGGTAATGTTTTATCTGGTCTATTGGTGCAGGTATGGTGTACTGAAGATTAGGGAGTATTGTTTGGACACAATGGCATGTAACTTTGAGACATTTGCTGATACGAGAGAATTTCGCGCAATGCTTTTGACACTTCCTCCTCCATCGGGAGATTCCTCTCTACGAACGACAGCACCTAGTGCTCCTGGAGCAGGAGGGACCTCTGACCAAGCCAATGTCCTTGATGATCTCAGAGAGAAGTGGCTTGAGGTTGAGGCTGCTCAGCTTGATAAGAGAGATGACAGTGCTCTGCTTTTTGACAAACGACTCGAGATGCTTATGCATATTGCTGAACAAGAGCAGGAGCAATTCGAAGGATGTTAAAATTCTGTCCACTGTGGGTTGTAACATTACTTGGCAATTTGTAAGCAGCAGGGTCCTGAAATGTCCCAGTGCTCAAAGTTGATTTTTTGAAACTTTGTGCTTGTACTACTACATATACAATTCTTCCTCATCACTCCTCACAAAGTAAAGTCAATTTTATGGAAATGATATCAGTCTTCAATATTAGTGAAATATTCATATTGCAACCCTTATCTAGCGTAATTATACAAGGAAACCACTACATGAGGAACCTTTTGCACTTATGGACTAAAGCAGCGTTTTGCATCTATTATAAGTTGGGAATGAAAATAAACGATTCAGTTGCAAAATGAAGTCGAAAAGGCGAAGAACGATAGCTCGAGAATGATTACAAGCAACATTAAGCACAGAAGGCAAAGACCCAAAGCTCAAGAATGATGGAACGCAACTTCAACCAGATTTGGGTCCATGCAAACTACGTTATCATACTCGGCTGGATCGGTTGAATCACATCAGACCAGATGATCCATTTGATGGTTCAATCAGATATTCAGATTCAAGTGGGTGTGTGTGGGTGTGTGCGTATATACACATACATATATGTGTGTAGATATATCTTATATTACTTTCTAAGACCTTGGATGTGTGTGTATGTGTGTGTGTGTGTGTGTGTGTGTATATATATATATATATATATATATATATATATATAGGGAAATTGGATTCTAATAATCCCTACTTTTGCAAATTGGATTACAATAATCCCTACTTTAAATTTGTATTCTGGTGGTCCAAAAAAAATTGTATTGTAGTGGTACCAAATCCATCACCACATTCTTTTTATTTTTTGCATGCCTACCAATATTGTTTTTGTTTTTTTCATTTCTGCCCCCAGATAGGTAATGAAGTGTAGTCTCTAAAACATTTTTTAAATTATTTTTTTGAGATTCCGAGCAATTATTATGATTTTTTTAAAAAGAATAAAATTGAAAAAATCATAAAAAATAGAAAATAAATTCAAAAAAATTAGGAGAAGTGCTGTAAATTCATTTAAAATCGTGGTAAAGTGTTATACAAAGTTTTGAATCAAATGCAACACAAAATCTCTGATATTTAGAGTATACTCTCGATTATGTCCCATTACAATACAATTTTTTTTTTGGACCACCAAAATACAAATTGAAAGTAGGGATTATTGTCATCCAATTTGTAAAAGTAGGGATTATTAGAATCCAATTTCCCTATATATATATATATAGGAAAATTGGATTCTAATAATCCCTAATTTCACCAATTGGACAATGGTGGACCGTACTTTCACTTTGTATTCTGGTGGTCCAAAAAAAAAATAAAATTGGATTGTAGTGGGATATTTTCGAGAGAATCATAGATTTTGTGTTGCGTTTGATTCAAAATTTAGTATAACACTTTACAATGATTTTTAATGAATTTACAGCGTTTCTCCCAATTTTTTTTCATTTTTTTACTATTTTTTACGATTTTTTCACTTTTATTATTTTTAAAAAATCATAATAATTATTCAGAGTCTCAAAAAAATAATTTAAAAAATGTTTTAGAAACTAAAATTCATTAACTTTCTAGGGGCAGAACGAAAAAAAATAAAAACAATATAGTGTAGGAATGAAAAAAATAAGAAGAATGTGGAGGTGAATTTGGTACCACTACAATCCAATTTTATTTTTTGACCACCGTAATACAAAAGAAAGACGGCCCACTATCATTCAATGGAGAAATTATGGATTATTAGAATCTAATTATCCTATATATATATATATATAGACACACACACGTGGATATGGTGTGTATATATACACATACATATATGTGTGTTAGAGATATCTTATATTGCTTTTTAAGACCGTCAAAAAAATTATTAAAGCAATCCAAAGACAAGTGAAGAATAATAAGTCCAACTTGGTCTTGATGCATATTCCAACCCTTCTAACCACTAAGTTTTGGCTGCTGTCCTAAGGTCCAAGAAAGAGGCCTTAATCAAGTCTTACTACCAAAATGCTCTATTTATCTCACTTCTCCAACCTTGATCATGACATTCCAAGGACCTTGGTGAGTTTTTGGGATATTCCTAAGACCTAATGTAGAGTCTTAAGGAGCTTAATATCCTTGTCACAAATAAAGTTCAAGGACTAAACTTAATTTTCAAGTTCAAGGCTTAGTTCCAAATTTCAAGGCTAGACACATACTCATTTTGCTCAATTTCTAAAACCAAGCAAATTTACTCGGTAGGTTCTAAATCCATTTTGAGGATCATTTTGTAGAGTATCAACTGGAATCACCTAGCTTCCAACTCCACAAAACAAAATTTTTATGCCCAACTGATCGATTGATGGTTGATTTCCAAAATCAACTCTTCCTCATATACAGGACTTGAATGGAATCACCCAGTTCAATGTTGCAGGCTAAATCTAATTTAACCGGGAAGTTATAGAAAATGAGATTTCAAGTCTAAACACTTTAGATCTAAAACTCAGATCTTTCAAATTATGCATCCCTATGGTATGAGAATTTGAAGAAGCAAAGGGCGTAAGAAAGCAAGTTAAGGATGAGAACATGGTATGAGTTGAAGAAGTGCATAGAGAGAACATTTTTTCCCTCGCGTTACAAGCAGAATATTTACAATAAACTATTATCTCTCAAACAAGGGTTTAAGGGTGTGTCTGAGTATCTTAGTGAATTTAAGCGTCTCTTAATGAAATATGATACCCAAGAGCTTCAGGAACAATTCATGGCAAGGCTCCTCACTCGCCTTGACTACAACTCTACAAGATAACCTTCAACGTCAAGCTCCATAATTACTATTATCTTGATGATCTGCATAGTCTTGCTACCCTTATTGTAGAAAAGAGAATGAGGAAGAAGGTTGGTTCCAAACTGTTTGTGAAGATTTTTTCTTTCTTGAAGGGAAGTGCTTCCAAGGGTGATCCTCCTTCTAAGTTTCGTAGGCCATCCATTGCAACTCAAGCAGCTCGCAAAGATCCCTCAAGAAACTAAAAGGACAAAAATGCTTCAAGTGTCATGGCTATGGTCATTACTAAGCATATTGTCGTACCAAGAAGATTATGACCCTCCAGGAGATTGAAGAAGTAGTTTTGGAAGGGGTTGAAGAACAAGACGATATTTTGGAAACTCTCGAGAACGTTGAAGCTCCTACTGAAGTGCTTGCTGAAGATGGTGAGGTTTTAGTCCTTAGATGGTCCTTGAGGGTCCTCTAAACAAGTCCCAAACGAGAAATGATCTTATGTATACTCGGTGCCAAATTTCAGGATAAGGCGCACAACATGATCATACACAATGGAGGTTTACTAACGTGGCATCCATTGCTCTTGTGTAGAAGTTTAGCCTCCCTCTTATTTCTCATTCGCAACCGTACTTCTCTCAAATGGCTTAACGATAGTGGCGATGTGAAGGTAACTTAACAAGCTCTTATTTTCTTTTCTATTGCGCCATCTAGAGATGTTATTTTGTGCGATGTTGTTCCCATGGATGGTACCACTTATTATTGGGAAGGCCTTGCCAGTTTTATAGAGGAGTGGTGCATGATGGAGTGAGGAATACATATTCATTGTTGACTGGAAAGGAGAATATTATGCTCAAACCCCTTCCACCTACCTAACTCCACAAAATTCAACTTGGGGTGGGAAGTAAGAAAAGGAACCGCCTATTGAGTCAAACACGGTTAGAGCGAGCCTTAAGTAAGGGCAAGCAAGTTCTACATTTGCTCACGCTCGAGAGTAACTACAGTGAGATAGAGAAACCCATAACCAGTCAAATGAAAACCATACCTCTCCAAGTACCCCAATTTCTTTCCTGTGGATCTTCTTATTGGTCTTCCTCTGATAAGGGGTATAGAGCACTAAATAGTTTTGATTCCCGGTTTCGTGCTTCCAAACAAACCAACGTATTGGTGTAATCCCGAAGAAACCAAATAACTTCAATGGCAAATTGATGAATTGGTCGTTAGAGGATATGTGCGAGAAAGCATGAACATGTGTTCCAGCTCTTATTTTACCAAAGAAATATGGTTTTTACAGGATGTGTGTCGATAGTCGGGCCATCAACTACATCATGATGAAATATTAATACCCAATTCCTAGATTGAATGATTTATTTGATGAGCTACATGGAACAACGATGTTCTTCAAAATGGACTTGAGGAACATATATCATCAAATCTGAAGGAGACGAGTGGAAGACAACCTTTAAGACCGAGGGTGAATTATATGAATGGCTTGTGACACCGTTTGGGCTTTCCAATGCTTCGAGTACGTTCATGAGGTTGATGAATGAGATACTACAGCCTTTCTGTGGAACATTTTTTGTTGTTTATTTTGATGATATTTTGGTGTACTACAAGAGTGAAGAAGAGCATATGCAGCATTTACACGAGGTCTTTGATGTTTTGGGAGCTCAAAAATTATATAGGAAACTTGAGAAGTGTGAAGTCTTTCCTATAAGGTCACTTTCTTAGGGTATATGGGTATGTGGTTTCTCGTGAGGGAATTTCTTTGGGTGACTCAAAAGTATAACCAATCAAGTCATGGCCTATGCCAACTACTATTATCGAAACTCGAAATTTCCATGGCCTTGCCTCATTTTGTTGGAGATTCATCGGGAATTTTTCTACCCTGATGGCATCAATCACCGAATGTTTGAAGGAAAGGGTCTTCGCTTGGACCCAACTCCCAAGGAGAAATTGTCTAGTGCCCCTGTTTTTTGGCACTCCCGGATTTTGAGTAGTTGCTGAGGTAGACTTTGACACTAGTAGTGTGGGTAATAGAGTTGTTTTGATTCAACAAGGTCGTCCTATTGCTTATTTCAACGAAAAACTCATGAGTAATGGCTTAACTACAACACATATGATAAGGAATTTTACGCTATAGTCAGGGCCTTAAACCATTGGCCCTATTACTTGAGGTCCAAAGAGTTTATCCTTCACTCGGACCATGAGGCCTTGAAGTACGTCAACACCCAACACAAACTTAACACTCGACATGCCAAATGGGTAGAGTTCCTTGAATCCTTCAATTTCGCAACCAAGCATAAGAATAGGAGTTCAACATAGTGGAAGATGCACTCTTGAGAAGGTATGCGCTGTTTCTATTGTTGAAGGTAGAGTTTTGGGTTTTGCTTGCATGAAAAACTCTTATGAGATGATCATGACTTTGCCTTGTATCTTCTTGATGACTGTTACGGTCCTAAGTCCCCTTATGTGAAGCAAGATGGTTTTCTCTTCAAGGGAAACAAACTTTGTGTTCCTCATGGTCCCTTAAGGAAGTACATAGGGGTGCATTGGCTGGACACTTTGGGATGAATGAAGCGTTAGACATGCTTTAGGAGCATTTCTTTTGGCCTAGGATGGTTGGTGATGTACAAGATGTGGTGTGTAAGTGCATTACATGTCATAAGGCCAAGAATCAATTTCACCAAGGGTTGTATACTCTATTGCCTATTTCACACGATGCTTGAGAGAACGTAAGCATGGACTTTAGTGTCAGATTGCTTATGACAACTAGAGGTGTGGATTCTATTATGGTGGTTGCAGGTAGATTCTTGAAGATGGCATATTTCATTGCATGCTCTACAATTGATAATGCGGACCACATTGTTCACTTATAGTTTAGGGAAATTGTCAAACTTCATGTAATTCCCAAGAGTATAGAATCTTATCGGGACACCAAGTTGATGGGTCATATTTGAAGGACGTTATGGAAAATTTTGGGTACCAAGTTGTTTAGAACCGCCTATCACCCCTAAACATACGACCAAACCAAGGTGTTGAATAGGATGGTGGGAACTCCATTGAAAAGCTTAATCAAGTCAGACGTGAGGGAATGGGATTTGAGACTACCAGTTGTTGACTTTGCCTTCAACAAGGCCTCCTCCTGCGCTATGGGAGTATTAGCCTTTGAGGCCTTGTGTGGAGTGAACCCACTTTCACCTATCAACCTCATTATGTTGCCCGTGCATGCTGGAGCTAGTCTTGAGGCATCTGCTAGGGCCAAGGAGATCAAGAAGTTGTATCCACAATGAGAACCCGTATTGAGAAGGTAAATGAGCTTATGGGTGAACAAGCAGTAAAAGAGTTACTCATTTCAACCTGAAGATCTTGTTTGGCAATATTTGAAAAAAGGAGTGGTTCCCATCTTTGAGGAAGAACAAACATTACCAAGGGGAGATGGACCGTTCAAGGTACTTGAGAAAGTTGGAGATAACGTTTACAAGATCGAGTTGCCAAGTGAGATGGGGAACGTGTCTTCTATATTCAATATCGAGGATCTTCCACCATCTAGAGGATGAGGAGCATTCAAATTTGTGGACAAATCCTTCTCAAGAAGGGGAAGATGATACATGCCTCACTACCCTAGCAGTTCGGATTGAGCTAATTTTGCCCAGCATCAACAAAGAGTCCATGACCAATGCTGCCACTCAAGACCTTCTTACCTTAGCCAAGTATTATACTCGATTTGGGTATGGTGACCACGGGTCTTCTCTCACCCTCATGAGCTATTAGGGTATTCTTGAGGCCCTACGTGGTCTCTAGGGATCTAAGTACTCACAGCATGGCAGTAAGTGAGTTGGGTTCAACATGGAAAAGGTGGAAGGAATATACAAAAGGAAAAGCACAAAGTATGAAGAAGAAGGTTGTGACACGCCCGGGTGGGGCAATGATTTTCACCGTTCCACCGAGCGATTTCTAACCTTGAAACATGAGAGTCTAAAAATACATTCTAGAAACACAGGGACCTGAAAATAGTTTCCACAAAATGTGAGATACCACTAAGTCGTTTTTATTTTTATTTTACTAATTATAATTAGCGAAAATATTGACACGTGAATCTGATACTAAATGGAAAAAAAAACAATATATAAAACATAAATGCATGTGGAAATATTAATATGACTTCTTAATTACTTGAGATGAAAATAGGGACACTTTTGTCTTGAATAGTTATAGGCATAGGGACATTTTTTTGTCCTGATCCTCACCTTATCCCCATGCGAGGATTTAATTTTTTGCCGCATCCCCATCCCCATCGGGAGTGGGGATTTTTCCCCAGAGCGGGGCAGGCCTTGGCGGATATGGGGATTCCCCACCCCACTACCATCCCTACTTGTGTCCTAATCTTGTCTCATAGCACTTCAATATGTCACCCACTATTAAGCTAACTATTGTATTATTGCATACACTACAACTAACGACTCTATGGTTACACAATCTTCCTGCTGAACTGCATACTTTTCACTAATCTCATTTAGACCATGTGTGTTAACATCTCTACGACATATCTTGCAATCAGTCCTATTCAACATGATTGTGGTAAGCATATTAAGGTTAATTGTCATTTTGTTCGCAAACAAAGCTCCAGGTGACTTGGTTTGCTACATTACAACCAAGCTCAATTTCCAGACATTTTTATAAAATCACTTCCTGCAAATAAGGTTTTATTCTTAAAATTCAATTTATATGAAAAACACTAGGGAATGAAAGGATATATGTAAACTACCAGGGAACCCTAATGTATTATTGTACACTTTTACAATAAATATACAGATGGATCCAGTGAGAGGTAAAGACATTGTTGCATGTAGTCTGGGAGTGTTCTTTTGCAAGTGTGGTCCCGTACTTGTCATACAAAAACGAGAGGGTTTCACAAGAGAAAGACAAAGGGCCTGCCATACTTGTCATAGAGGTCGAGTGCTATTTACACGAATACCTGCAAGCCCAGAAACAAGAGTAGTTACCAAGACCACATCCCATGCTGTACAGTGGGAGAAGCCTTGTCTGGGGGAGACTAAAATGCTCTTATGCAACTGTCAGTCAAGCAACAAACCAGACAGGATTAAGTGTTGCAGTTTGAGACTCACAATGTTAAGTTGCGGCTTGTGGCATGAAAAACGTCAGAGGCGCACTGGAAGTTGAAATTGCGGAAATGTTGGCTGTCAAGTGGGATGTGAGTTGAAATGATCTATTTCCAAAGTACCATATACAAAGAGGTTGATTTAATTCGTTTCTGTTGGACATTGAGTGAGCTGGACCAAGCACTACCATAGACCCACTTGTTCAACCAGTCAAATCTTCGGCTCAAGTCAGTGTATATTCATACACGACAAACAAACAGTTGTATTCAGTACTCATATATGAAAAAATGTATCCAACACACAAGTGAAAGCAGATGAAAAACTACACTTCCAATCGTTTATTTTCTATAGTATACAGGTAAAATGTACTAGGGTTCAATTGACCAATGAAAACAAAAAATTCTATCACAAAATTTTTGATTTTTCTGCACTTGCTTTTCTTCTTTTCTCTTCTACTTCAGTTCACCAAAGAGAAGAAATGCGGAAAAAATTGCACACAAAGAAGTTCCAAGGGCATTACTTGGGTAGTCCTGTATCCGGAATTATGATGCCTCAGCAGAATCGTCAACAGACAAATTGGAAACATCAGCAGCCAAAGCATCAGCTGAATCAGATGGGGTAGCATCCTGCGCGGCCAAAGCATCAGCTGAATCAGATGGGGTAGCATCCTGCGCAGCCAAAGCATCAGCGACATCAGCAGAATCAGACGGGGTGGCATCTTGCGCAGCCAAAGCATCAGCAGAATCAGATGGGGTCGCATCTCGTGCACTCTCTATAACAGATGGCGTGGCATCTCGTGCACTCGCTATAACAGATGGTGTGGCATCTCGTGCACTCTCTCTAACAGATGGTGTGGCATCTCGTGCACTCTCTATAACAGATGGCGTGGCATCTCGTGCACTCTCTATAACAGATGGCGTGCCATCTCGTGCACTCTCTGTAACAGATGGCGTGGCATCTCGTGCACTCTCTGTAACAGATGGCGTGGCATCTTGTGCACTCTCTATAACATATGGCGTGGCATCTCGCGCACTCTCTGTAACAGATGGCGTGGCATCTCGCGCACTCTCTGTAACAGATGGCGTGGCATCTCGCGCACTCTCTGTAACAGATGGCGTGGCATCTCGTGCACTCTCTGTAACAGATGGCGTGGCATCTCGCGCACTCTCTGTAATAGATGGCGTGGCATCTCGCGCACTCTCTGTAACAGATGGCGTGACATCTCGCGCACTCTCTGTAATGGCTTCAAGTTGTCCTGGTTTTTTTTGAAGGCTCCAATACATGATGCTTGCAGTCAATGTAAGAATCATCTTCTGGTTAACCTATCAATGGATTAAAATCACATACTTGAGTTTTATTTTTTTTTTTTCTTTAGTATCACAACTGGCAATGAATGTATTCAGAAGCAAGATATAAGAAGCAGTACACAAATGTAAGGAGCAGTGAGAAGCGACGACAACTAGTAAGCATTTTTTTTTTTTTTGGTGCACAGTAAGAATTTTGTTGATGGTCCAAAAGGCTCAAAAATGGGTCTGATGGTAGTAGGAATTTAGTTAACAGAAAACAAGACAGCATACAGTTTTAGCAACAAGGACTCCGCCACAGTGGACACACAACTGAACCATACACAGAGGCACAAAAACGTGGGCATGTGTGGAGAGTCTGGAGACATACCCTCCACAAACAAAGACAGTGGTTTACCATGAAATCCAAAAATCTCAGTTCAAGGTTAACATTCCATACACAATAAACAGATGTAGAAACACGAACGTCGACCATCAGGTCACTTGTTCGGTGTGTCAAACACGGTGGTTGCCTACTAGAAAAACATGATGAAAAGTTGGGCACATTAGAAAGGATTTCTGACTTGGGTTCGCTAAAAGTTACTAGCCCTAAAGTTCATATTATTATATTCCAATTTTCCTAAGAAAAAAAAGTAAAATCTCAGTAGTTTTGCTGTAAAAAGGGCCTAACAAGCATGGATGGCAATACAATTACGGAACTTGAATTGGAGGAAAGTGTTGTAATACCGTAGGTGCAGGCAAAGTATATCACATACCTCAACAATATCCTCTGGCAACAAAAAGATAGAGCACCCGAGCTTTCTGGCAACACTAATTATGTAATTTGCATTTGCCTTTTTGTCCTCATCTGCAAGCACATGATGATTTACCCATTAACTCCACCTTTTCCATAGTTGCTTTCTCTTAATATACAAAACAATAAATGAAATTCTAGTCTTAGTATGGGGGGAAAACCCACAGCCAACTTATATAATTCATCATGGCAGCTACGGAATAACTCCAAATTGTAGACTGGAGGATGAAGAAATCACCAGACTGATCAACATGTAAGGTTTTTAACTCATTTCCTTTCTTCAATAAAAATTGACCAAGACAGCATGACTGTGAAATTTTACATTTGCATTAGTTTTGTCGATTATTCTTGGAAAATATGATGAAACTGCACTTTATTCTTGCATGAAGACTTTTCTTTAAAAAGATAGTTTATTAGTATTCTAGACAAATAATATCACATATCAAACACCAATCATTTGACAGTAACAGCACATAAGTAGCCAAAACAACAGGCGTTATGAGTTTAACACTGGGCAATTGTATTTATTTTTATTTTATATACTCCCTCCGTTCCATATTAATTGTCCCTTGATGTTATTAATTTCTCAACATATACAATGTTCTATATACAAAATTACTATCATTAGATTTGCAACGAAAATACTATCATAGGAATATAATGTTGTAATCTTTTAATGAAATATGCTGATAAAAAATTCTTAGTCAAAGAAGACATTGAAGACAATTAATATGGAATGGAGGGAGTAATAATAGTAATGGAAAAAGTTATGCTGAGTTAGTTTCTCTCTTTTTTCTTTTTTTTTTTTTTTTTTTTGGGGGGGGGGGGGGGGTGGTGGTGTTATAAAGAAAATATTTTGCAAAGAGCGAAGTACCAGTTTCTCCTTTGGTGACAACTTGCCAATTAACAACCCTTGGCTCTACAGCAGAAAGAAGTTCCAGAAAGAAAATCCCATTCGAGAGGCTTTTGTCCTGAAAGGAATTACTATCAGGCATCATAAATGAATCCTCATAGTCACATGGGCACCAACTATGAGCAATGTTAAGTACCTTGAAACTCTCCATTTGAGAAGATTTGCCAGCACTCTGCACCTTTTTGTTTGCCCAACTAAGAATATCTGCATCTGTAATCTCCTTTCCTTGTGAAAAGGACCTCAGATTCCTCAGGAGTTGCAGCATTGTATAGCGCATCAGCTGCCAAAGAAAGGCTGAGAAAGAGAGTTTGAAAAATGTTAGCGGGAGAAATTCAAATCTATCTCTGCACGGCTATCTTTAGTAAATTACTGCTCAACATTTGTTGGTCTTGACTGCCATCCACAGATCGACTGTTAGTTCATAAATTGATAAACTCAAATGTTGTCTTCGTAAACTCCATACCAAGGAGCACATTGGGTGCAACCGAGGATTGTGTCACACAAAAAATATTTAGTACTATTTAGGGCTTTGATCAGGACAAAAAGCTTCACACATGTATTGATATTGCAGCAAACCAACATCTATGCTACTAACTTTAGTAGCATTTACGATACCATTTTAGTGTTTCAAGCTATGCTACTCGGACTCATGTACGGCTGTTGGACACATGTCCATGTGTCGGACTCACCTAGGGAAAAAATGTTGGGCATTGGGACCACGTCTTAAAATTGCAGATGAGTATGGTGACACAGCTGTCTTTGATTTTTCTAGTCTAAATTTATAGATGCTTCAGTGATTGTTTTAAAAAATATTAGGAGTCATCCATAGTTACTGCAATCATTTGAAAAGGAAAAAAAAGGAATGCTTATGTTATTGTTTAAGCGAAATTAGGACAATAGTTGGGCATTATGTAAAATTACGACATGAGCTTCCTTGAGCCGAATAAATTGTCATTCCCTTGCCGCACTCTACTCCAACTTTGAACAAAGCATCAATTGTGATTCATGAATGGTAAAAAACCACGTCTTGCAGCCACCTCAATGAAAAAACCTAGTTGGGTATTATGTGTGTGTGTGTGTGTGTGTGTGTGTGTGTGTGTGTGTGTGTGGAGAGATACAACCTCACGTAAAATTATCGTGAAACAGACACCTTTTGGGGTGACCTTTTTGATATTTTACTATGGCTAACGAGTCTTATTAGAATGCCTTTTCAATACGAATGTGACTGATACTTTATTAATAGATGACTTTTATCAGAGTTACACCAAATAAATTATTAGTCACCACTATATTCATAGAAAGTTACCACAAAGCTTTATGTCTCACAATAGGCTTATGGTGAGACGGTCTCACGATCAATTATAGGTGAGACGTTCTCGCATGAGACTTGCTGATATAACTTTGTGTGTTTGTGCATCCGCGTGTATGTTTTGGCACTTTTATCATACAGGTAAGAGTCCAATGGCTACTTGGGAGGATAAGAAGAAGCAAATGGCGCTACCCAATTGAACGTATGAAACGAAAAATGAACAGAATTGGAACCTGACCTACAATGAGCTTCTTATTTCCTTGCACTATGTCATTTCCAGCAACATTCACAAGAGAAAAGTTCAATTCTCTTCCAATTTCAATGACTTGATTACAATTCTCGACTTTCTTGAATGGCATCTTGATAGGAGGCTTATTGGCCAACTTCCAGTTGACTGATCCTGGGGCGACTTTGTCAAGCACTTCCAAAAGAACCCACCTGTGCAGGAGAATTGCAAATTAGCCTAGTAAACCTAAATTTGATATGTGCACATAAGAAATGACGTACCCTGGTCTAACATCCTCAAACAAGTTATTGACATATGTCATAATCCCAAGACTGTTAATCCAAAGCCGGAAGCATCTTTCCTCCATTGACGTTTGTGTGTCATCATCTAACATGGTCTCTGCAAGGGTTATCTTCTCATTGTCGACAGTCAAACCCTTTCTGCACAGCCAATAACAATTCGCTGAGAAATTCCCATACAGAGATCAAAATTATAAATGTGCATAGCATTTACAACTCAATAACCCCCACTCCCACCCAACCCCCTTCCCCACCAATCTCCACCTCCCCCGCCCAAAACAAAACAAAATAATAATAATAATAATAATAATAATAATAATAATAACAATAACAATAACAATAACAACAACAACAACAACAACAACAACAATAACAAAAGAATTTTGTTGGGGGAGGGGGGTGTTACACTAAAAGATGAAGAGTATTGTTTGCATCAATGTATAATAAAGCCAACAAAAGTTAGAATTATTAATGTGACTTTTTCATTTGGCATCAGATGTGACGTTCTAGATTATGATACTTCACCAGAAGATTTTAGAAGGAATGAATTCAACTTCTATAAAATTAAACATTTATGAGGAATTTAAATGTAATTAACTTCTACAAGATAAATTTACAAGGGACCAGAATCAATTGAGAGGCTCAAAGGCAATACGAACTTGCCTAGGGTAGAGTTAAAATATAACCTAAGTTCATACCTAAATTCCACTGTACTAGGTGAAATCAATGACAATTTTCCCCATGGATAAACCCCATACTGACAATCTCATAAAAGACTCGAACAACCATGGAAAAAAGATAACTGACAGAAAAACGAACTAAACATGATTCAACTCTCCTGCAACAGCTCCCATCGATAGGAGACTGTTAGCTCACGTCAAAAAATGATTTAACACAGAAAAAACTTTAACACTAAAAGTCAACGCCAGCTTTCCCTTGCTTATAGTGTCAATGTGACATCAACCCTCTCAGTACATCATATATGACTACTCTTAGCATTCTCCTCAACAGTATACGGTGAAGTCAGGGACGCCAACAGTTAGTTCTTAGACCAGCTTGTCTAATTATGCTAGTTGAGGCTGTCACAATAATTTCCCCACCCAATTCTGATAAGCATTTGGTTGATGAAATGAGGTGTACAGGAGGCATCCCAAATTGGAAGATTTGTCAGGAAAATACACATTCTCTCTCTCTCTCTCTCTCTCTCTCTCTCTCTCTCTCTCTCTCTCTCTCTCTCTCTCTATCTCTCTCTCTCTCTGTCTGTCTGATTCCTGCTGTAACACATGTATCAATTGGTATTAGAGCCAGCACCATGTCTTTGTGCAGAGTCCATGGAAGGCTACATATGCAATGGAGTAAAGCTATTTCACAGACACCTAATTGTCGAACAGAAGTCCTGGCAACAACTATAGTGATTGTGGTGATGGTAATTGCATGTATTCCCATCTCCCCCTTCTGATTCATGCTGGATTTGTACAGTGATTAACTCATTATTTCACTAGTTTTTCTATGTTTTTCTTTTTTTCTTTACTTCTTTAGCATCCTAGGAATTTCATTGTGTTTTCACTTTTTTGCTAACTTTACAGATGGATTTTTTTTATTTGACACTGAAGGATCAGTTCAAGGGGCAAGATATGCAAGAGAGGAGGAGAATGAGGGAAGGGAGTGCATGGACACTCATGAATGGGGGGGACATTCGTGTTTTTGCTAGCAGAGTGTAGTTGAATCACCAGCATAATGCACCACATTCAAGGGTGTTTGGTGCACAGCAAGCTCAAAGAACACTTGAGCAGTTGAGAAACAAAAACGGAAGAATTTTTATAGAATCTGCAACAATAATCTAATAATCTTGGTCAAATATAGTGAGATCAAGACATTTCCAAAATGAGATCAAGAAGCAGATGCAAGACAAAATCAACTTTGCCATGAATGAGTTGACATAATAGAGGCTACAAGTTTCTATCGAATACAATCAAGTTGTGGTAATGTCACCCAATGAACTTTTCCAACATTCCAGGGTTGATTTTCCCATTTGAAGATTTATCCTAAATATTAATGAAATCTCATATGGATCTTGTAATGCTCTCATCATATGAGTCCTCTCCCTTGATCCACAAATTAACAGCCTTTGTCTACGAAATATCACAAGCTAAGACACGGACCTACCAATTTATGGTGTTCCAAAAGCGCCCAACTTCCACTTCTTATTTTGGTATTGAATTGTCAACCTAGACAGTCTTTTTAATGAACGTTGGTAAAACCTTTCCCCCCCCCCCCCCCCAAAAAAAACAAAAAAAAGGTTACGCTAATATCTGTACGAATGTGGTAGCTTTTGAAACTTAACATTGGTTCTCGGCTGAAATATGATAATGGAGAAAATTGAAAGATAGAATCACCTATTGTGAAAGATTTGGGCAACAAATGCAAGATTTAAATTTGTTGAGCCATCTACGATATCCTTTTCGGTGATGAATTTCTTGCAATCCAACTTTTCAGCTTGCTCCAAAACCAATTTTGCTCTTTGAGAAGGATCCCTCGTTTCTAATGTACTAGTAGTACTGTGTTCTGGGGCAAGAACATTAAGTAAATGAGCATAAGCCTCACCATCCTGCAAACATAGAACACAATGACCTCAATGAGTGTAAAAAATTGGAGGGAAAATAGTAGCTATGGTATCTAATTCTAACAAAAACCATATCAATTAAGGGCCTGTTTGGTAGGAGGGAATAGGGGATTGGGAATGAGAATAGAGGGATGAAGAATAGAATTACCATGTTTGTTTCATGGTAATTAAAAAAAAGAAGGGAATGGGAATGGGAATAGAAGTGGTCTATTCCCAACAATCTATTACCATGGGGGGTGTGGTAATAGACATTGAGAATTCATTAGTCACTATTAAATACCAAAACTACCCCTATTTAAAAGAAATAAAAACTCACATTTATTCATTTCTTTTGCTTATTTGAATAAAAAGTCACGTTTATCGTCAATCTTGCCGGCTACCATCACCTAAACATCGTATTACTTTTGCTTATATTAATTAAATATTATTGTTATTATGTATCCTTCGGTTGAGATATTACTAATGTAGTAGGGTTTACGCCTTTTCCTTCTATTAATTAAATATTTATTATAATTAATACTTTGAACTCAGTTGAGTTATTGAATGTTACAGCAGCCATCAACAATTGGTCTATCATATTGGTGATTTATTGAATCATTCATACTTTGAACGTTTATATACTTGTTTTTAATTTTTAATTCATATTTGATGCTTAATTAATTTTTATTAAAATCTTAATGTACTTAATTTTTTTTAATTTTTTTCATTTGGTAATTGATTTTCTAAAAGTAAATGTGTGTCATTTATGACATTCCATCCATTTAAATTTATTAAAACATTCATAAATCAATATAAGGATATTTTAGTCAATGTGTGTTTATTCCCAATCCTATTCCCAATTTAAATTACCACAAAACAAACAAGAAAGTTGGTAATTCATAAAGACATGTTAATTCTCATTCCCATTATAAATTCTCATTCCCAGTGTCATCATGAATTCCCATTCCCATTCCCACTGCATGCCAAACGGCCCCTAATAGTCAGATTGCATTCATTACAGTCAAACCTCCATGTTAAGAAGTTGACACAAATGTATATGATCATGTTATTTTGAGAAATGTTTTTACTTGATGGTAAACAAAACCAAGTACAACAGTCATTCATTGCAGTATGTTGGGTAGTGATAGGCGAATATGTGTGCTATTTTTAGCCCTCTAAACCTAGCTTTTGTTCCCTCTTTTATTAAGTTACCTTACTTAGCTTTTAGCCTTTGGTATGCTTTTGCTTGTATTGTAGTTTAATTATGATTTGTAGCAGAAATATAGAAATCATGCAATTTGGCCTAAAAGACGACAATTTTGAGAATGTCGTGCATGGTGAGGAATATGGGGGATCAAAAAGACCTGAGATAGCCACAGTGGGACCCAGAAGTGTAGATAAAGGCCAAAATGAAGTAGTCAAAGTATAGGTAAAAACACAGGCAGACATCTTCCTGAGTCTAGACATACCCATGTCTTGCCTGCATTTCAAGGACAGCTGACCCAGAAAATCAGTAATTGAGCACAGGCAGCTGAGTCTCGTAAGACACACAGCCATTTTCTCCATGACATAACAGGAGAGAGAAACCGCGATGCCCGCTAGTGGGCTTCATGAAACACCTGGTCACCTAAAGAAGTTTACGTAGTCAGTGAATCCAATAATCCCTTGTTTTGAAACTCTTGGTAACATCACTAATAAACCTCTGTTTCATCAATTTTTCCTCCTATTTTACCCCTGATATCTTGCACTTTATTGGCTAGGGATTCAGAAGATTTTGCTCTTTTTCTTAGAAGTCGCTAACTTGTAACACTTGCACTTTTCCAGGCATCTTAGTAGCAAAGATGACAAAGTAGAGAGACATTTAGCACAATCCAGTTTGAGAAGATATGAGATGAGAAGAAATAGGCGAGGAGGAGGAAATTAAGAGGCAACATGGGAATGAGTTGACAAAATAAAAGTTGGACACAATTGGAGCACAGGAGAAGACATAGGCTTATGCTCTTTTGATCACGACTTCATCCACAGATATCCGTTGTCTTTCATATTTGGGGAGCTTAAAGTAGACGCAACAAGCTTTCCAACAAAGAAAAGAATTGAGGAAATCTGAGTTCAGATGGCCATTTTTAAGTTCAGTAGGCTTTCAGCAGTAATGGGCACGGGGCCTGTAGCAAACGAAACACCCCGTTGCCACCTGTGACCGGGGGGGTTTTTTTGGGGGGGGGGGGTCGTTTTGCACACCCCCGTGACGATGGTCAGAGAGCACGAATTTTTCCTATTTTCAAAACTGATTTGGTTTTTCATTTGTCCACCTTTCGCCGTACCTTTTCACTTACATTTTCTCTCTATTTTAGTATTAGGGTTTATATTTTGTACTTACTTTTGGCATTGAATTCAAGGAGTCTACAATTGATTTAACCTTAATCAAGTATTATTCATCAGTTCTCTCTCTCTCACTATTATTCGCTTTTTATTTGTTATTTCTTCATTCTTCAAGATGTTTAATTCCACTGAAATTTATATGTTCTTGAATATATTATATGCTAATATCCCAACTTGGTTTGGGATTAGCATCGAATTTTATGGTGATTTCATGATTTCATTATTTTTCTCTATTGGTTAGGCATTGCTATTCGCATCTTATTGTGCTTGAAAGTATCAATAGGCAATTAGGGTTTATGCATGAGCATGTTGACATTCTAATTGAGATTGATTATTTGGCTATTCTTGACTACTAATATTAGGAGAGTAGATCCTTGTAGCCTTTAGGGTTGATCTTCGATTTTAACATTTGCGAGAAGGTGAAACCTAGACCTTTCTATGAATCTTTCTATTCAAAAATACATGTTTAACCTAACTTGAATTGAATTATTGATTAAACTACTTTTGATCTGTGTTGGTAATTCCATCCTGAGTACTTTACTTCCTAGTTTACCTATTTCATGCTTAGATAAACCAAACCCACAACCTTTGGATCAACTTTAAGTGGAGAACCTATCTAGTGGTTACCTCAGCTCCCTGAGATTGAGAATCCATACCTAGTACGGCTAGGAGGGGAGTCGGTGTTGTTTTCACTTCTACAAACGTTAGTATGCTTTCAAAAAGGTCATTTATTATTTTTATTTTCTCTCTTCCTTTTGGTGATTTGTTGTTGTTTTTTTCTAGATATTGTTATGCTTGTAATAGTTGTAGTAAGCGCAAGAAGGGCCACAAAGAGCAAACACTTATTCCTTGATTGAATCAATTGCTAGGAGGCTAACACTCCACGAGTCAGAGGACAAAATCACTATGGGTGATAAGGACCAACCGCAAGCATTCTAGTCTTATTCCATGTCCACTATTGGGACGGGAATTTTTGCCATTGTTCTAACTATAACCCAAGCTCACAACTTCAACTTCAAGACGGAATTCTTTAGTTTGATCAGATAGAACCAATTTGAGGTTCACCATCAAAAACCAAATCAGGCACCTCAATTCTTTTGTGGATAAGTGCCATATGATCAAAATCAATAACATTTATAATGATTAGATATGGACGAACTTTTTTCCATTCTCTCACATCTACAAGGCTATAAGAGTTGGCTCGACTACTACGCGCTGAACTCCTCCACTATTTGGGAGCAATTGAACAGATCATTCCTCACCAGATTCTTCCTCCTTCGCAGATCTTCAAAGATTCAGGAACCATCAAACAACAACAAAAAGGTCATTTAGAGGTTCAAACATTCCCAGTGTTCTTCATGTCAAGTCTTGCTAGGGGACAAGCAAGAGGTAAGCATGGGGGTTGATAACCCTCTATTTTATTGGTTTTTCCTCATCTTTACCTTCGATTTCCTACACCTATTGGCCATTTCATTAGAAATTTGTGAGTTTTTGCTCCTTGTTCTTCTAACTCATTAACTTTTAACACTTGCTCTTTTTAGGCATCTTGGTAGCAAAGATACGAAACCGTAGAGACATTTAGTATATTCAGGTTGAGGAGATCAGAGACGAGAAGATATAGCAAGGAAAAGGGATTTAGGATGCAACATGGGGTAATGAGTTGAAAAGACAAAAGTTGGACAAAATTAAAGCAAAGGATAAGGTATAGGTTTAGTTTATTCCTTTGATCATAACTTCCACAAACGTTTGTTGACTTCATGTTTAAGGACCTTAAAGACTTGATAAGCTTTCCAATAAAAAGAAAATCAAACAAAAAAGTTATGTCATTTTCAAGTTCAACTGCCTTTTAGCAATAATTTGGTGGTGGGGTCAAAGGGAATGATTTTGCCTGTTAGCAAGACTTACTTGGATTCTAAATTACTCTACCCCTCACTCTACCTTTTCAGCATACATTTTCTCTCTACATTAGTATTAAGGTTTATATTTTGTACTACCTCCGTCCCTAAATAATTGTCCATTTGACTAAACTTTGACCGTTGGTTACTCACAAATTACAATGAGTTACAATATGAAATTATCACCATTAGAAAGATATAGTACTAAAAATTACAATAATATTAATTTTATATTGTAACTCATTATAATTTGTGAGTAATCAACGGTCAAAGTTTAGTCAAATGGACAATTATTTAGGGACGGAGGTAGTATTTACTTTTGGCATAGAATTCAACGAATCCACAATTGATTCAACCTTAATCATTTAATATTTTTCAATTCTTTGTCGTTCTTTCATCATTATTCGCTATGTATTCATTGTTCACAATGTTTAATTCCATTTATGTTTATATGTTGTTAGGCTAAAATCCTGACTTAGGTTGGGATTGATGCTGAATATGATTGTAATTCTATGACATAATCCTTGAATCTATCAATCATGCAACTTTAATTCAAATCTTGTTGTGTTTGAGAGAATTTCAATGAGTACTTAGGGTTTATGCATGAGAGTATTTAGACACTAATTAGAATTAATTAAGTAGCCCCTCTTGACTATGAATTCTACGAGTGTAGACCCTTGTACTCTTTAGGGTCGGTTTTAGATTTCAACCTTTGAATAAGGAGGAAGTTAGGCCTTTCTGGGAATCTATCTCTTCAAACACTTGTTTAACTTGATTTGAATTGGATTAATGATTGGTTTACTTTTAATTCCTATTGTTAATTTCAACGTGAGTGTTTGGATTTCAGAATTAATACTTTTTTGTTAGATTAGTCAAAACAAAACCTCCCCCGTGAATTGACCTAGCTTACGCAGAGAACTTACCTAATTGTTGTTAACCCCAGAACCAGAGCAACAATCCATACTCTCAAAAGTACACCCCAAGAATCACACACTAATCTCCCACTGAGGTTTACTTTGTTTTGATTCCTTCTAAAATCACCCAAAAGATTTGCTGAGTCTAGAAAAGATCAAAAGGTCAAACTAGGTGCTCTGACTCCCTATGCATAGGAAAAACCCATAGCTTCATGCTAAACCACTTCTACATTTAGTTTCTTGCTATATTTCATAAGCAGTAGATAAAAGCTTGAAATTCTCCAAAGTTTCAAGCCTCAACGATAAATACATCCATAAACTCTCTTATGGTACATTGTTTATGCATAGATCATAAGTCCATAACAAACTACTTTTACTTAACCTATTATAGGTCGGGGAGAAAAGAATCTTAAATGTTGCATATGTCCTTCCAATCCAAGAATCCCTAAAGGTTAGATATGGAACACTCATGAAGGAAAATGATACAAACTTTGTACCATATTCGTCCTCAATTGTGAAAGTTCATAAAAGTGGTAAGTGTTAGGTAAATTTAACCCTGCTATGGGAGTAGATGGGATGGTAATTTTACTTAATGAATATTAATTGCGGTGAGGTTTCTTTTTTCAAATGGAAATTTTGCAAGGTGTAGTTTGTTCCAAAATGAGACAATTTGCAAGTTGCAACAAAATGAGACCTAGATTGTTTTGATATTGAATGTGGGATGGAGGGTGGTTTAGAGCTTAGTAAATCTACTTTAAGGGTTTTAGGTGTTAGGCCAAGAAAAATATGTTCGTAAAATGATATGATATTATCCCTATCGCTTAAATGGCTCAATAGAGAAAAAAACAAATATCCACGATGTCTATTTGGTACAACAGTTTACTTGGGTATTTTAAAAGCCAGAAATCCTCGTATAGGTATAAAGAGGACTTGTCATAGCTTGCAAGCTAGTGCCCCATTGATGACTTATCTTCCTCAAAATCGACTGATCTAAAAGATTGAAGCACAATGCAAGCTCAGGGATCTTTATATTCTTAGTAGTGCAGCAAGAACACGTATGCTTAGAGGCTAACACTACAACCAATGTGGTATGCTTGAGATTCAAATATCTTTGGTACACATTTATCAGCTTTAGAAAGCTTCATAGAGAAGCACCAACCAAGACATCCTTTAGTTTTTGGTCCAAACATGAAACATCAATAACAGGCAGAAGTATGTTTACCATCATTGCTAGGAAACATGCGAAAGTACAAACAGATATTTTTAATATTGGACCATGGTGTTATATCATTTTCACTGTTGATTATCATTTTCACTGTAAAGCAGCTAAATGTCATCATTCCACAATATTTGAATAGGAAATATGGTGAATAAAGCTATTGTACTCTCTTCTACTTCTCTCTTCGCATGATATGAGCGAATCAAAGACCTGGCAAAACTAATTCCATTGGAAATGGAATCCACCCAAACCCAAAAACCCACATATTAGTGGATCAAGAAATTGCTAAAGTGATTTTCGTATCTACATTTGTGTATTGAGGCTTAACCAAAAAAACATAGACCCCAAGAACAAGAGTCTTCTAAATTCCAACTAAACTTGCTATTAGAGTCCATTTCTAATACCAGCTGGAAATAAGCATCCAGTTTTAAATTGATGGCCTCCAAAACATCACAAAAAGAATCTCTTTCCTTTGATCTCAACAATGAAAGGCAAGGTGAGTCCTCTTTCCAGAAGAATTTTCACTTTCCACCCGTACCAAATTCAAACTTCTGCCTAGAAGAAATACAATAAAAGAAGGGAAAGCTGGTGCATGCTTTCCAAGCAAAAGTTTTAATCTAATATGTCTCAAGAATGAAACCCAGCTTAACTATTAAAGCTCTTTTACATCCCTGTTCTAGAGAAAAATGTCTGCCAACTTACCTCAGAACAATCCCATGGTCAGTAGGATTTGGTGACATATAGCTGTGTGTGTTTAGTCACCTAAAAACTGGATAGCAAAAACCAGAAAAGAACAAAATAGCCCAAAAAAGCACAAAAGAGCACTCACTCTGCCCCATGTTCAGAAGTGCATTGAGTGCACCTTATGCATTTTTGTGCTC
Source organism: Portulaca oleracea (assembly GCA_029582165.1). Classification (NCBI taxonomy): domain Eukaryota; kingdom Viridiplantae; phylum Streptophyta; class Magnoliopsida; order Caryophyllales; family Portulacaceae; genus Portulaca; species Portulaca oleracea. The sequence goes on from CM055890.1 coordinate 21,727,497, forward strand.
AGTGTGCACTTTTTTAAACTAAGGTGTATTGTAAGCCCCTAATAACTGAAAAGCAGAGATAAAGATGACTTCCATAATCACGATAGATCTCACCTTCAAATCACTAGAAAAGTTTGTGACTTCTTTATTGTATCCCGCTTTCTTCAGCTGGAAGTTCATCCACTTCAACAATACCTTTTCTGGAGGTAAAGCCATGAGCTCCTCCACACCCTGCACAATCGTGTTATGCGGTCAGCAGACTATTTGCTGGGTCATAAGGAGCAACGTCTATGATCTATTTTCAAAATGCCAGATATGAAAAAGGTCTGTGACCTTATCCTCCTCCACCAACTCCACAAGTTCAGGAGTCATCTTCAAGTTGAGGTCAGCTAACAATTGAATCTGACGTAAACAATATATGTTAGAGTTCATGATAGAATACAACATAGTCAGATATTCCATGAACGAGAAATGAACAAGTGGTTAGAAATGGATAAACGATCTAAATACCTTGATAATTTGTGAAATTAATCCCATTATCAAGTGGGGCTACAAAATGACAACTAAATAAATCAGTTGAGTTGGCTCAAAACATATCAAGGAAATGCATAACCATATCTTCTGGCTAACTTACACGTCCTTCCACCAAGTCTTGCGTGCCAATATTGACCACAGTGCAACCAATTGCCTTTGCAGAGTTGAGACAAAGTGTATGATTCTCATTTCTCTCCCAAGGATTAAGGACCTTTTTCGTGTTGATAGCTCTTTCATCTATCGTCCCAGGCACAGCAACATTTATCAATTTACTGCAAAAGAAGTGATAAAATATGAGAGTTGTACAAGATAAAAATCACCAACTAAGTAAAAGAAACACAATTTCTCTTTCAATACCAAATAAGCACTCCATCCTTGGCAAGCTCAAACAACTGATTGGTTTTTGGATCTATGGGAAGATAGCTCTTTAAGAACGGATCCTCTCCAAGATAGTTGTTGATATGAGCAACATAAGAGGCCTTCTCTGATTCACTAATGGTATGAAAATGAGTGGTGGTCGACTGTCTGAGAATTGAAGAAGTCCGTTTGTAACCAGCACCTTTACTACTAGCTTTCCCTTGAAAATTTAGATATTCCTGTCAAGCATTGAACTCTTAAATACTTCACCAATGATGAAATCAGTCCACAACCAAGCAAAAACATAACATTCTATCCTTCTACACACAAATGTGCTTCTTCTTGAAGAGTATACTCACTCTAAGGAATGATTCAAAGTCAAGCTGGTGAGATACATCAGGATATGAATCTTCCAATGCAGACCTGACTTCATCCTCACTATACGTCCCACTGATACCCTTTAGCTTTGCAAATACAGGCGGCAAATCCGATACAGTTACATGCCCAGATTGAGATTTCAAAGAATTGAACTGCAAACAATAAAACGCCGACAAACAATCAAACCTAACCAGACAGCCTATAAATCCCACAAAAAAAAAAAAGAAGCAATATGCATTATGACAGCAATAAAGGGCCAAAGCATTGCATGAGCTTAAGAAAGAATTAGACCAAACCTTAGACTGCAGGGTGCGTAACTCCACTTGAGTAAATTGGCTCTGCAGCCATGGATCAGAAACAAGTACACCCACAGCAGACATCTTCAACATTAAACGGGAATTTGTCCTTTATTCTTCAATCTTCAAATGATCTCATCAAAACTGACAACCCCAACGACCAAAAAAAAAAAAGTCATCATCACAAAACACAATTGCAGCACAACCAACACATATATACAAGCATCATAGAAATCAAAGAACAATAAAATGATCGTATTGGTCATCAGACAGACAAAACATTGGAACCAGATAATGGAAAGAGGGTTACCTTCTCGGAGAATATTGCCAGAAATGGAAGGATTCCAATCAGTCGACCGATGGAATTGAGAGAAAAGCAACGATCTGAGAGAGAGAGAGAAACGTAAGGGCGATCGAAGAAGCGAAGGAGAGTCTATGCGCAACTAAAAAGCTCGCCCTTGTTCTTGTATGTCTTCCCCCCTCTATTGTAATGAATTGTTGAAATCACATGAACATGGCAGACACTCCTTGCTATTATGTTTGTTTTTGGTATGAAATCAGAAAAACAATTACAGAAATAATTAACGACAGGGACGGTTGTAAATTGTCATCGTCCAAGGTATGTCCACACGCAAGACCACCGCCCAAGAAAAAGGGAAAAAGAAAAAAAAAAACCGCCATGTCTGGACGTTCGACATTTTCAAACACGATTGTTCAACTTCAGCACATCAGTTGTTTGAGGGTCCCTTATTAACTAACACGTCGTATTTTGCAATAATGATTAGGACTCTGTGGTGGGCCACCTACTTAAAGCATGTGAGATTCATAGGTAAGGTAAGTTAGATAAGTTTTGATAATTTGTTAGCTTTGGTTATTTTTCGACGGTTTTTGATAACTTAAGGTAATTTTGGATGAATTTTGATAAATGTATACAAATATTTAACAAAATTTCAATTTTCATTTATGCATAATTTACTTATCAATTTTTACCAACTTATGATTTAGCCGTGAATCTTACATGCTCTTAATTTACAATAGTTTACTACCTCCGTCTTTTTTATTAACATTTTAACTAAAATTGCTCGTTTCAAATTATCCGTTACTTTACAATTCTAATAACACTTTAATTACTACTTTTTTATTTTACCCATAATATTCATTGAATAAAACCCCAAAAATTAATTTCATTGAGAATATTCTAATAACATTTTTTTTAATTACTACTTTTTTATTTTACCCATAATATTTATTGAATAAAAACTAACATTGCTCGTTTCAAATTATGCATCAAACACCGGTAGAATTGTTCTGAGTGCATTATTGTTCAATATTCTCAAAGTTCAGTGTATTAGAATCCAAAGAAAAAGTTCATTGCATTATTGCCCAATACTCCTAAACTCCAGTGTATTATCGTCCAAAAATCCTTTCCTTTTTCGTTTTTTTTTTATTTTGACCGTGAAGTCATCCTTTCATTTCCCTTTCACTCTGTCTTCCATAGTTAACTTTCCCTTTCCATTTCCTTCCATAAAAATTGCTTTCCTATTTCATTCCAAATTGGAGCAAACGTTCCAACCCTGAAAGACTAGACTTCCATGGCCATCTAAGATCCAACCATTGTTGGGAGGACTTTGTGTAAAATCCCGAGTTTTTGGTTAAGGTAACCGTGAGTTCCGTCTGAAGAATCGCTAAGTAAGAGTTTAAGTTTCGAGGACGAAACTTCTTTTAAGGGGGTAATGATGTAAAACCCCGAAAAATGCCTTTGTGTTTACCGTTCAATTACCTAACGTGCGTTTAGTCCTGTCAATTATTTATCTGTTATCACACGGAGCTTTTAGGACCGCGAGTGAGTTCGTGGGAATTTTTAGAGTCTTAAAAATATCAGTTAGGAAATTTTTGGCTTACGGGTCGAAATTATTTTTATCAATTGTGGGAAATTTTATCTGATTTTCTTTATGATATTACCTGATAATAATTCTTGAGGTTGTAAAATATCATTTTTAGCGTATTTTCCTTTTATTTTGTTTTAGTGATGTCATTGGTATGAAATCATTCAATCCTTTTCCCCCCTTTTTATCTGTTTTTGGCTAAAACCCTTGTCCAAGTATTAGGGGCGGAGCTATAAAATATTTATTAGGGGGGCCGATTTGTTAATATTATTGTACAGCAACTGCGTCTTTAGTTCAACTTTCAAATTATATATACTAGCAAATACCCGCATGTTATTACGCCTTTAGATTAAAAATAATAAAAATAGTAGAAAGATACTTATTAAATTTTTTGGTACAAAATTAAGAAGGCCTTTTGAGTACAAAATTTACTAAAGAACTTGAAGGATCAAAGAATTGCAACTAACATGACTCGAACCCACAACCATTAATGTCATGTAATAAACATTCAAAGACCTACCATTCAACCATAAAACTAACTCATACATAACTTTCCACCTATTCATACATATACAATTTATGGAGTATAGGGGGGCCATGGCTCCCACTAACCCCCCTCTAACTCTGCCACTGCCAAGTATCTTATATAACCGTTTTTGGTGCTGTATGCATACCCCACTATTTTCTTGCTCATCCTCTTACCCTATCTCTCCCTTACACGTGCCCTCCTTTCTCTCTCTCTCTCTCTCTCTCTCTCTCTCTCTCTCTCTCTCTCTCTTTTTTGTTGTTGTTTCCTTCAGTACATATAGTACTGCTTGTTCGACCACCACCACCACAGGAGACCCCTCCATTCTTCTACCTCAACTCCTTCATCTTCTTCCTCCATTTCCTCCCTCTTCCTCCATTCTTTCTTCTTCTTTCTTCCTCTTTTTCCTTTCTTCTTCTTCCTGTGCACCCCGATCCCCCAAACCCTACGCAGCCCGACCACTAGGGGTGGGCACGGATCGGTTAACCGATCCGATCATAAATTCGGATAGTTAAAATCATGAACCGTATCCGATCCGAAAGTTTCGGTTAACCGTACTTTCGGTTAACCGAATTGTCGGATAATAAAATTTGCGATCCGTATCCGATCTGAATGTCTCGGTTAACCGGATTTCGGATCGGATAACCGTATATCCACGGATTATAAAGCACTTGCACAATAATAATCATTGTCCTTCTTACTTTAATGGGTTCAAAATGGTAAACTTTATGTATTGTGTTACATTTTTACGCTAATGACTTCTAATTCACGACAAAAAAATAACATTTAAAGGATTCAAAGTTGAAAATTAATTATTTTCGGATTTTCGGATAACCGACGGATTATCCGGATTTTTCATCCCCCGATCCATATCCGATCCGTGATCCGGGGAAAAAATTCGGATCGGTTAACCGATCCGCCAACTTCAAAAATTATCCGCTAATTATCCATTTTTTCGGATCGGATAATCGGATTTTTGGATCGGATTACGGAATTTTTGCCCACCCCTACCGACCACCCCTGTTCACCACCTCAACGAGCCACCTCAACCACTGCTGAACCACCTTGCGTCGCTGCACCGCTATCACCGGACGCTGTCGCACCACCATCTCCGACCAACCGCCGCCTTAGACCACCTCGGAGCCCACCCCGATCTCCCAAGCTCCATTTTTTTCCTCTCTCCCGTGCCCTAGCTTGAAACCGCCGCCGCCACCGTTGCATTCTCCGACGACCACCACCAGGACCCCTTGCTACCGCCGCCTCCGACTCACCACCGGACTCCAACCACCCAGCCGCCGACCACCTTGTGCGCCATAGCTTGGACCCATTGTTTGTGCCCTAAAACTCTCATTTTCTCTCTCTATATTTTGCTAGCATGAATTTACTGTTTGGGTTAGTTTAAGCAAGATAATATGTTATTAATGGTTGTTAATGGGTAGTATTCTGGAAGGTTATGTTGGTATTTTAGAACTTGATGATTAGGAGTGGATTAATGGGTGTTTATATGTGTTGATATTATGGCCCAAAGATGCATGTTTAGCCCTAGGTTGTTAGTAGGGTTCATATGTAATATCTATGTTAATAATAAGTTTATCTATATTATTTGATGATTAGTAAGTTACTTCTATTCCTTATTTGAACTAGGGTTTATGTTATAAAAGTTTTCCTTTTTGATAAGTTTATATTATTATCAAGGTGTTCATTATATTACTAGGTTTTAATTTTATTTTGAAGTTCTCTTTTTAGTAAAAAGATTCATGTTATTAAGAAATAATATTACCAAGTTAATTTCATTATATTACTAATAAATCTCTATTATTATTTCTTTAGAAATCTCTTTACTAATAAGTATCTTTGATCATTTCTAAATTATTAAGTTCATAATATAAAGGTTGCAATGTTATTCATTTCATTATTATTAAGTTTTACGTAATAATGTTATTTAGTTTATAAAACTAGTAGTTTTCAAATTATTATTGTGTATATTAAAGTTTTAAATGATTTTAAGAGTTGTACTATTATTAGTATTAATTAATTAAGTTGAAATTATTACGTTGTCACACGAAGTGACTAAGTTTATTTTACTCTATTTTGTAAAGCTATATTATGAATAAAGTTCTTTTTATCATGTTGGTGTATATTAATATTATTAGTAATCAAAGTTCGCATTATGCTATTAAGTTATATTGAAAGTAAAGTTCTTATGTCTATTTCCTTAATGTTATTAGATTAAGTGTGAAACATTATTTTATACATCTATTAATACTTGTAAGTCCTTGTGGAGACCTTATGTGTTGCGTGTATCTTGGTATTACATGTCTTTGGTAGGATTGAAATATTTTAGGGTTGTTTCATGTTGACATGGGAGACCTAGGAATATGTTAGAAACCCTAAAAGAGTAATTTTAGCTAGTAAAGCATGATACTATGACCTAATATGATTATTGCATGAATAATGGCATTTTGGTAATTTTTTTGTGAATAGTACCATGCAAGTCACATGAATAATGAACTTGATTAATGAGAAATTGTTGGGGACATGATTATGTGATTAAATTTCATGTTAGTACCCTAGTTCCAGAGGTCATGTATAGTTACATAGGTTGTGGCCGGGTTATGATGTATGTCTCTTGTTCTGGATGTTTTAATAGATATACATGTTATATGGCTAGTTCGGTAGCAAGGAATTGTTAAGTTGGGAAAGGGTAGAATTTGTGTGAATTAGCTATCGTGGAGAGTGAGTTTTAATTGTAGAAGTTATATTCGAATTCTAGGTCCGAGCGAGACGACGCGATAGTTAGCTCCCGTGTGTAAGTGTTGCAGTAAAGAGAAGTTGTTAAGGTAATGTCTATGTCCTAATCCCCTTTGGGATGCCCTTTTATCTGTTTTGTGATTTTAATCTGTTTTATGAAGCTTGCATCCCGCACGGGGACTTTCTGTAAAGTTAGACTGTCTGATTTGGATGTCTGTGAGTTGTTTTTCTGAGTTGAGTAAAACGTGGTAGTCTTTTAAACTCTGAGTTTTATTCTGTCGGTTTTGTAAACTGGATTGGGTTTTATTTGAAGTTAGACGCATGATAATTCATAAGATACTAATAATCAAAGTGAAACCATAAGTGGGTTGCGGGTAACGACCCTTAGACCAGGATCTGTTCCTGCAGGGGAGTTATCAAGAGATCAGGGAGTCCCGATATTATTTCTGAGATTGTGCACACATCTGATTCTGTTTCTGGGACTGACCATCCATTCTGATTCTGAGGATCTGAGATCCTGTTCTGATTCTGATTCTGATATTCTGGGGATAGGCAAATCCCGCCCGCATAATAAAATTCTGATATGTTTTCTGAGGAAAAGTTTACTCTGTTTCTGATTTCTGATTTCTCTGTTTCTGATTTCTAATTACTCTGTTCCTGATTTCTGATTACTATGGTTTCTGATTTCTGATTATGAGTTTAAAAAGGGTAATCGTGGTTTTTGGAACATTGTGTTTTTCTGAGTTGGAAGTTGGTACTATTGGTTTATAAGTTTTGTTATTTCTGAAACTCTGGTTATTTCTGATCTCTGGATATTTCTGGGTTGGGTTTCAAATGAGTTGCGAAAAGGTTTGACTTGTTCCCCTCCCCTAAATGGTTTGAAATGATCTTTGAACTGTTTTGACAGTTAGGGGTAGACATTATTGAGGTTTCCCCCTCATGTTGTGAATGTTTTGTTTTCAGGTGAAGATCAATTATGTGATGGGGACGGGCAATAGAAGTGAGGACGTTGGAGTTGGATGTTTTGAGAATAAAGTTTAATTTATGTTTAGACTTGAAGTTTAGTAATGTTGAGTTTATGTTGTTCTAGAATTTGAAGTTCTTTTCGTTGTTAAATTGAAGTAAACAGTTATCGCTTGTTGTTAGTTTTCCTTTCTTGCCTTGTATCTCTTCGGAGATACGGCAGTAACGCCTAAGTAAGTAAAGTTAATAAAAAGAAAAAAAAATGAGTCTTCCGCTGTTAATGTTAGTCAACGTTTGACTTTGACCGTTAAGTTTAGAGTTGAATTTTTCGGGGCGTTACACTTTGCATTTACTCCATCGCACTCGTCTAGTTCCATATCGAGTGGAGTTCGACTTTGAGTGGAGGAAAGGGGATGCTAGGCTTAGATAACATGCCTTGCTTTTTTCAGTTCGGCGCACCCAGAATCAAAACATGTTTGCTAGGCTTGAAGTTCGACTTTGAGTTTGACGGGAGAAAAACATGGCCTCTCGTTCTTTGATTTTCCGGCTCCGGCACTAGCGTCTTTGACTCTGGGTCCCCCCCCATGTTTTATCTTGGATTGTTGCAATAGAATGACCTGTTTTTTGGATGAGTTTTTGTTAATTACTTTCTTGGATCTTGAATCTTGATCTACGTTCATAAGAAACGTCAATGGATTGTCGACGGAGTTCTAGGCTCTGTGATCTAATTTCAATTAATTAGATGGAGTTGTTGGTGATTTTATAATAGTTGGACCTCAATTAACCATTTGATTATGTGAAATTGTTATTGATTGCATTCTTTTTGCATCAATCTGTAGTGCTTTAGTTGAATTTCCACTGCCTAAATGTTGTCTTAGCAATGATATGGCATTTGAAACCATTTGTGTTGAGCTTCCAATGCCAGTTGTGTGGAATGTTGACTTATTTGTGTTCTATTGTTGCTAAAAGCCATTTGTGTGGAGTGTTGTCTTATTTGCATCAATTTGTATTGGTTTGGTTGAAATAATTTATGTTGGTTTGGTTGAGTATAACTACTCAGTTGTTGGAGCTTATGCTACTAAAAACAATTTGTATGGCATTTGAAAGCATTTGTGTTATGATATGTGCTAATGTATGTTCTACTGAGTTCAAAAATGCCTACGAGATATTATGTATAGCCTATTAGCTCAATTGGTAGAGCACTTGCATATATACAATGGAAAGATGTGGATTCGAATCTCCCATGGGCTATTTGATTAATCGGTCCATGCTAATCCATTTAATAAAACCAAAACTCCTGACAATTATCAGCAGCATTTTGAAATGTTCTTAGTAAGCAACCAAATTAATAAGAAAACTCTTTGGTAAACATGCTATTGTTGTGCAACTGAATACTCCACTTATGTAAGACAAGAAACCTGGACAAATGGATAGAGCATTATAAATGTTATTAACAAGGCTACTCCTAACAACTGAGTATCAAGCAGAATTTCACAACCCTGTTAATTCTATTTCAATACCAATCTACAAAGAAGACAATATAGATATTTGGGTAAAAATTGAATAACTAGTTAATGTGTCATTAGAAGTCACATGCTTTCACCATATATCTGACATTTAGTTCATTGACATCAAAGAAACAAAAGCAAAAAAAAAAAAAAAAAAAAAAAAACTCAAAATACTCAATATAACCATTGACATCTTAAATTTATTATCTCTGATATTTAATCCCTATCTCTGATATTCCTTACACTTGCTCATTGACATGCTTTTTCTGTCTTTCCTCTTCTTGTCTTTACTGTCAGCTACTGCCTACTTGCTTCCTTGCTCATTGGCATTTGCTTGGTTGCCAAAATATCCTCATTCCATATCCAATAAATAAACAACACCAAATATTAAATTTTGAAGAAAATAATTTCTGAAAAATTGATTTCATCATTAAACACATGCCATTCCATCATTAAATAAATGTTATCCAGAGAGTTTGCTTAATCCTACACATACTATTCCATCAGTAAACATATGCCAAAAAATTGATTTTTTTTAATCCCACAAAAATCATTCAGTTGTGACTAGAACTTATCGCATTAATAGTGCAAGACCGAAATACTAGAGAGTTTGCTTAATTTCTAAAGGAATCTGATTTCTAAAAACATTAACCATGGACTATAATTAACTACTAGTAGTATAAAGCAGATAGATAAATCTTTGACATAACCGCAATGGTTTGCTTGATTTATTCTTCATTGAGTCAGTTCGGAAGAAAGGTATCATCCATAGAATTGTTGACAGCCACCCTTCACCGTCCATTGAATGTTCAACAACCCATTCCCTATTTATAGAGTCATCAACAACCATGAAATTTTCTGAGCCTAGCGAATATGCTACTAATCATGCAAAATTTGTTAAAGCACTCATCAAAATCAAACAAGAAAATAAATACTGAAAAAGTAAGTAGTACTAACTTTGCACTAATTAATGAGCTATACCGGATCTAAATCTAAAATCTAACCAAAATAACTACCAACATCTTGCACCAGCACAGGATCGCATCTTAATTGATTAGGGAGTTGACCTAGCCTCTTTAACCTCATTTTACTCATGTGAGGAATCTTGTAGTTATTCGAACCCATATTTCGCATGATTTGAATCATGCATTGTTGCAAAGTAACAAATACATAATTTTGCTCTCTTGGACAGGAAGTCATAAAAAGCTTTCGTAACGCCATAGACAAACTAATCAATATTTCTTGGGCATTCTTTATGCGGCAAGGATTGAATAGCATTAAAAAAATCCCAAATCCAATACACTTAAATTCGAAGAGTTTGCAGGCAGATTAATTAAGTAAATCCAATACACATCCTGATCATCCCAAGTTACTAAGGCAATTAGTCTAAGATAATCCTTTAATCCAACAGAGGTCATACCCAAAATAAATTCATCTAGGCAACCTAAAAAATCATCCAGCCAACTACATATCAAGAGAGGTCATGCCAAATGAATAAATCAACAAAGACAACCACTGGGGACAAAAAACAATTCTAATTCATCAACACAGGCAACCAGTGAGGCCACAATATTCATCAATTCAACTTCCTTTATAGAATCATAGGCTAAACATATGAAGAGAGACCAAACATGATTTTTTTTTCCCTAGTGTATATACAGCAAAACAAACAGGTATGCTGCCTAAAAACCTAAAAAAAGGCAAAACACAGGTAAAGACCATAAGAGGGTGAGGGAGGAATAACTGTTTCCAAGTGTTCTTCTTGATCTTCATCATGAACCTCATCTTCCCAATATGTTTCTGGCTCTATTGGTGACACAGTCACGTCGATTGTTCGGCCTCGTTTCGAGCCGAATTTCTTCTCTTTTATAGGGTATATTTGCTTGTTTTAACCCCTATTTATATATTAGATATAATGATTTGGTGTTTTGTAGGAAAATAAGGAGTTAGAAGAAGTTTGGGCTTAATTGAAGGTTTTTAGGGAATCCCGAGCTATTTCCCGAGTCAAACCAAGTCAACCCGAGCCGAGACCCGAGTCAAACCAAGTCAACCCAAGCCGAGAGCCGAGGCGAAACCGAAGTCGGAAATTCCATATCAAGATTGGCGCAAACAGGGGAACGGTACAAACTTAAGGTTTGAAATACGTGTGCCTTCACCCTTTGGGTCATAACTCCTTCGTTACAACTCCGATGGCTCTGAAATTTTGGGAGCTTAAAGTACACACCGAGAGCTTTCCATCGATATCTTACGGGCCTAAAACGGAGTTCGGATGAAGAAGTTATGCGTGTTTGAAGTCGGCAGGAAATCGCGAGTAACGCTTGCTCGCCCGAGCCAAATTTCTCGCCGCCCGAGCAAGGGTTCGAGCAACAAAACACCAGCCAGAACGCTTGCTCGCCCGAGCCAAATTTCGCCGCCGAGCCACACTGTCTGTGACGACGCGTCGCGCGATTGTTCTAGGTTTTGGGGTTGTATTTTTCCTTCTTCTATAAATACCCACTTGTATTAATCTAAAGAATCAATTAGCCTAGGTAGTTTAGGAGTAGAATTAGATTTAATTGCTTTCCTTTATTTGCTTTAATCTCTCTTAATTGTTCTTCAAGTTTTCAATTGTTCTTCATTGTTCTTCAAGCTTTCATTGATTTCTAGCATTTGTATTCAAACTTTCTCAAGCTTTCTCAATTCAAGCAAGTTTCCATTGAAGTGTTTTACAAGTTTTCTCTCTCTCTCTCTCCTCTCTAATCTCCATTGTTGACTTGTTTTCCAAGCTTTATAGTGTTAGCCACAATCAACTCCATTTTTAGTGGGGAGGAGGGTCAAGGAACTCCAATTCTACTTACTAGTGAGAATTTGGGGGATTCTTGGTAATCCAAACCACAATTTCTTGTTTGTTCGGGGGAAATTCAAGTGTAGATTGAAGGTTTATTGAAGATTAGTCATCAAAGGTATAATTTCTCATTCCCAATTTCATTGTTCATTCATTGTCTTCATTCATGCCTTTTAATTGCTTTCATCTTTAAGTGCTTTCTTTATTGCTTTCTTTTAATTGCTTTCTTTATTATTATCATGTCTAGGTTAGATTTAAATGCTTCCTTTACTTAATTTATCGCTTTCCGCATTTGAGAAAAACCCATTTACACGAACCGATTACCTTAATCAAGCCTCACACCCATCCCTGTGGACCGACATCCTTAACTTATAAAACCACAAAAATTACAACCGAACAATGGCGCCGTTGCCGGGGATGGCGTTATTTGGTAGATTAGGCTATTGGTTTGTGTGTACATAGTTTATTGCTTTCTCGATTATGCTAGAAAAATGTAGCGAAAAAAAAATTTAATTATCGAAAAAAGTGAAAAAAAAGAAAAAAAAAATAGAAAATTAGAAAAATAGAAAAAAGAGAGTTATGGATAGTCCCCAATTCCCTCAATTTGAGCATGAAATATTTTGGAGGTATTTTGCTAGATTACATGATTATCGTGCTCAATGTGAATTATATGGTGTCTTCTATGATACTTTAGATCTTTTGGGAATTGTGAATGAGGGTGTGAATTATGAGACCCGAAACCTTTTAGAATATTACGGGTTTTCAGTTTAGGAGAAGAACCACATGGGAGTTACTTGAATGGTTGTCTAGGATTCCTATGAGTTTGAACAACAAAATGTTAGTCCTAGCTTCCAACCTCCTTATGCACCACCCTTTGGGACCAAATGAACAATCATGTGAATACCGCGTGTATGTTGATGATCACTCTTATAATGGGGAATATGTGGAAAACTGTTATGAACTTTCCCAAAGTGCCGATGAGTCTCCTTCCGTGTGCTCCTTGTGTGATTCGCCGTATCATAGTTCAATTTCTTGTTTGCAAGCTCTGTTGGCTTCCTTCGAGGCTAAGTAGAAAAATTATGTGTGAACATGAATGAGTATATGCGTGAATTTATCCATGAGAGTAATCATAGGGTAGAAACTCCGTCTTCACAAATGGTTGATTCGAATGTTGAAGTAGGACATTCATCGTCTTTTAGTCCTGAAATGCAAGTTGATTTTTCCGTATGATGAGGATGATGACTATTATAACCGCCATGCCGTGACTACTTAGTGATTCCTTAGCTCTAGCCCCACCTAGTGAGCATGAGGAACTTGTTGATTCTGTGTGATGATGTTGAAATTGATGAAAACATGTTAGACGATGAACCGTTGTCACACCATTGTCCATGCCTTTATGTGAAGAAAAGATTGAGTTTAGTGAATGCCGTGATGTAATTGAGCATAATCTTGTTGAGAGTGAAATTGAATCTTGTGATTGAATGTGTGCTTGATAACGATTTGTTCACTTTCATTGAGGATCATTGCATTAGTGAGGCATTAGCTACCCTTGTATGTGAGTCCATTGATGTGCATACCCGTGATGATGAGCATAATTCTTTGGGGAATGATCATGATTGTTTGAACTTGGTTGTTGACAATGATGCTTTTGATGATGACATGCTTTATGAGTCATTCACGATGAGTTATGACCCTGAACCTTCCACTTTCACTTTTGATGTTGCTTTGGATGATGCACCTTTGTCTTTTGATGTTGATAGTTCTTCTAGTGAGTCTGATATTGATGAAGATGAAGATGTGGTTGTGTGTGATGTTGGGAGTGTTGTGATGTGGTCTAACCCTCTGTTTTCCTTATCACCTATTGACGATTGTAATGTTTATTTGGATGAGAGTGGAGATTTGGAATTTGTGATTGATGAAAATTGCATGGAAATTGAGTTTGAACCATTGTTTGCATCCAAATCTTCGCATGAGCATGTTCAGAAATGTGTTGTATTGCCTCCTTCCGTTGATTTGTATACCCAATCTCCATTTACGAGTCAATGGGAGGATCCATTTGTCATGTCTTCTTTCACCGTGCCTAGAAAAGTCTTGTATATTCATGAATTTCATCAGTTCTATGACTTTTCTAAGGCATTTGATAAATTGTTAAGAGCACTAATGTTTGTTTATGTGCTATTGCGAGTGTGCTCTTACCACCACCATTCTGAGATGCATGAGAGGATGCATGATTTGTTACTCCGGGCGTTGAATGGTTCTGACATGATGCCCGATATCTTGAGGTGAGAAGGAGTGAATTTCTTGATAAGATGCCTTTGAGGTAATATCCTTCCTCACCCTTCTTGTATAATTAGTGAGTTGGTCTTTCTTTTCTTCTTTTATTTTCTTTTTGTGTGTGTCTTTTTCTTTTATTTTGGGGTGCTTGCTTACCTACTTCTGTTTCCATTTTGAGGACACGACAACCTCTTTGTGTTGGAGTGGGAGGGTAGTATGTATTCCGGTTTTTGAGTCCAAAGAAAAAAAAAAAGAAGAGAAAGTCGTTTTGTAAATATTTTAGTTTGTTTTCTTAGTTCATTAGTCCTTAGTGTCTTGTGTAGTTTGTTTTTCTGTTTGATCTTGCATGTGAACCATCACACATAGTATGTTTTTCTTGTTTATTTCTAACCTTTGGTGTGATGTTCCTTGGATCGTGGATTGAATGTGCTTGATTGAAGACCTCGAGGTAACCTCTTTCCACTCTCTTTATGTGAATATATCGATGATCCATGTTGCATGCTTGGTTTTCTTTTTGGGTGGCAAACCCCTTGAATGTGAATGTTGGGATTATATTGTTGTTGGAGCCGTGTGGGCTCGGGTCGCCACCGCTTCTTATGTGATAAGTGTTTTGTATATATGTTCTTCTTGGTTTTCTACCTTGCTTGAGACACCCTTTTTCTCACAATGGGGACATTGTGATGTCTTGTGTTGGAGTGGGGGTGATATCTTTTATTGTTCATGGGCTCCTGCTCCCAGTATTATTTCGACTTCCCCAGAGCCGTCGATAGATTACCTAGTTTTGAGTCTTTGTTTTTGTTTTTCTTAGTTTGTGTCCAAAAATCTAAAAATATTTTGTGTGTGAAAGAAAATAAAAAGGGGATAAATGTTGTGAAAAACCCAAAAGTTGTTTTTCTTTTTGAGGATGTTTCCGTTCACAGTTGTGTAGATAGTTGTCTAATCGGCTGATTTAGTCAGTTGGAAGCGGTCGGTATGAATAATGATGGGTCTTAGGAAGGATTTTTGCCATGGATTATCTCTATTAGACCTTTACATGGAATGGGAAAGCGGAATCCTCAATTCTTACACGCTTTGACTGTGAATTCTTACCTAAGTTAGACGGTTTTAGTTGTTCAATTGCTTAAGCTCTTAATTAATGCATTAAATAATTATTGTCGGGCCTACCGTCATGGGTTGGTTTGGGTGGATCGGCACCCTATGCCCCTTAAGTGCAATGACTCACGTATGGAGAAACCCAGCAGGGAGGGTAACCCTTTGCGAAGGCCGGTATTTAAATCCCGCAAAACCCGACACAAACGCTCTAAAAGACACAAAACGGATTGAGTGGAAATAAAAGAGCGTAGGTTTTGAAAAAGAAAGAAAAGAGCGAAGCAAGAAAAAGGAAAAAAAGAGTTGAGCAAAATAATGGTAAGAAAGAGAAAAGTAAAAAAAGAAAAGAGCAAAGTAAGAAAAAGAAAGAAAAGAGAGGTTAAAAGAAAAACCAGGAGTGAAGTAGGATAGATAATCCTGAGCTTGAGCATGAGAACAATTCTGGTTGGCTGGTTTAAGATAGGAAGGACCGATTAGAGCCCACTTGCACATATGCACGAGGTGTTTTGCTCATCAGGAAGTGTTTTGGTTCAAAATCTTAAAGATTGGCAGTTTTCCAACCTTCGTGTCTTAATTTGTTTATACTTGCTTCTTCCAATTGATTGTTGAGGCGGGTTTGGGAACTAGGTGCATGATTGGGGACGGGAATATCTTCTTTGCTTTTGTTTTGTTTCGTTTTTCAGTTTTCACTTCTTTTTCTTTCCCCTTTTTCTTTTCTCGTGGCTTTTGTGGGTATAGTTGCTATAAACCCTCACGAGACCTACCTCGTCCATGCTGCCGGGGGGTTTAAAGGGCTTGATGCATGTGCTAAATGCATCCGCGATTACTGCGAAAGTGAGTTAGGTTTTTAGTTTTTCTTTTTAGTCCTTTTCTTCGTTTTTAGAAACTCGGGGCGAGCAAACCCTTGTGTTGGAGTGGTGTTCGGCCTCGTTTCGAGCCGAATTTCTTCTCTTTTATAGGGTATATTTGCTTGTTTTAACCCCTATTTATATATTAGATATAATGATTTGGTGTTTTGTAGGAAAATAAGGAGTTAGAAGAAGTTTGGGCTTAATTGAAGGTTTTTAGGGAATCCCGAGCTATTTCCCGAGTCAAACCAAGTCAACCCGAGCCGAGACCCGAGTCAAACCAAGTCAACCCAAGCCGAGAGCCGAGGAGAAACCGAAGTCGGAAATTCCATATCAAGATTGGCGCAAACAGGGGAACGGTATAAACTTAAAGGTTTGAAATACGTGTGCCTTCACCCTTTGGGTCATAACTCCTTCGTTACAACTCCGATGGCTGTGAAATTTTGGGAGCTTAAAGTACACACCGAGAGCTTTCCATCGATATCTTACGGGCCTAAAACGGAGTTCGGATGAAGAAGTTATGCGTGTTTGAAGTCGGCAGGAAAATCGCCGTAACGCTTGCTCGCCCGAGCAAATTTCGCCGCCGAGCAAGGGTTCTGGAGCAACAAAAACACCAGCCAGAACGCTTGCTCGCCCGAGCCACACTGTCTGCAGACGCGCGTGCTGCGATTGTTCTAGGGTTTTGGGGTTGTATTTTTCCTTCTTCTATAAATACCCACTTGTATTAATCTAAAGAATCAATTAGCCTAGGTAGTTTAGGAGTAGAATTAGATTTAATTGCTTTCCTTTATTTGCTTTAATCTCTCTTAATTGTTCTTCAAGTTTTCAATTGTTCTTCATTGTTCTTCAAGCTTTCATTGATTTCTAGCATTTGTATTCAAACTTTCTCAAGCTTTCTCAATTCAAGCAAGTTTCCATTGAAGTGTTTTACAAGTTTTCTCTCTCTCTCTCTCTCTCTCCTCTCTAATCTCCATTGTTGACTTGTTTTCCAAGCTTTATAGTGTTAGCCACAATCAACTCCATTTTTAGTGGGGAGGAGGGTCAAGGAACTCCAATTCTACTTACTAGTGAGAATTTGGGGGATTCTTGGTAATCCAAACCACAATTTCTTGTTTGTTCGGGGGAAATTCAAGTGTAGATTGAAGGTTTATTGAAGATTAGTCATCAAAGGTATAATTTCTCATTCCCAATTTCATTGTTCATTCATTGTCTTCATTCATGCCTTTTAATTGCTTTCATCTTTAAGTGCTTTCTTTATTGCTTTCTTTTAATTGCTTTCTTTATTATTATCATGTCTAGGTTAGATTTAAATGCTTCCTTTACTTAATTTATCGCTTTCCGCATTTGAGAAAAACCCATTTACACGAACCGATTACCTTAATCAAGCCTCACACCCATCCCTGTGGACCGACATCCTTAACTTATAAAACCACAAAAATTACAACCGAACATCGATCATCACCTCACTGTTCCCATTCTCGCCATCAGGATCGACATAAACCTCCTCTTCCAAGTGCATATGTGGCTCCATTGGTGGGATATTCAAGTTGATCGTCATTCCTCCACCAAAATTCTCAACACCAGGGTTCAGATTAAGGTTTGAGATTTCAGCAATCCATTGTTGTTCTTCCAGATTGAACTCACCTCCTTTTACTGCCTCCATATTTCATGTCTATTTTAGCTAAGGGTCCTTCCATCTTTTTAGATTGATGTCTGGGATTTTAGTAATTTGTGTTTGACAATCTTTCAAAAAATTGTGTTCGGATTTCATATCGTGTTGTAGATGGACACAATTTATAGATGAAATTTGGGGCAAATCACAAAAACTTGGAGGGTAGAAGTTCATGGTGATTTTTGGTGGCATATTGAAACATTCATTGAAGTCAGACACGCACACGTAGATGGGTTGAATATAATTCGTTGAGCTTCCTTCTTCATCAATGGAGTCCATCAATTTTGTTGAGAATAAAACTAAGGGGGAGAGAGATACAACAGATGGATTGAAGATGAAATGAAAAGGTTATACTTTAATAAAGCAATTGGACATTTATGATAAAAGCAATTAACTAACACATGTGATTTAGGAGTATTGATTTTCCCCCAAATGAGTCAACGGATAGATAAATAAAAATAGACGGAGTAGTTTACAATTCTAATAATATTTTAATTACTTCTTTTTTATTTTACTCATAATATTCATTGAATAAAGGGTTTTTAGACGCGAATATATTGAACTATTGGGGTATTGGATCATAATACGCTAAACTTTGACCTTAGACAATAATACACTACACTTTGGGGGTGTTGGACATTATTGCACATGCAATGATTCCGACGGTGGTTGACTTGGCGACGATCCTACATGGCAGGCGGAGGTGTTGAGTTGGCAAAAAAAATAAATAAATTTATGGCAGATCAGATTAGCCACATAAGCAAAGGTATTTTTTACTTTTTTAATTCCTTTCAAAATTAAGTGTGGTTTGCTAGCCTAACGTGTATTGACTTTGTTCCCTCTAACCATTCAAAATTTTATAATTAAAAAATAAATAAAAAAAGGAATTTGTATAATTCATAAATTCAAGTGGCTGTTCAACTTCATTCTTTTTCCATTCACAAAGTAAGTCAGTAACTCATCCCACTCCTTCTAATCTTATCATCAACAATGGCTGCTCTTCTTCTCTCCAAATTAAATGAACCCTAATTTGGCGTTTGAATATTTGATGTTCCTCTTCTCTCCAAATTCATCACAAGACCTAATTGTGTCGCTGAAGCAAATCCGACAGAACTGTTACTAGCGTTGAAGAACCCTAATTGTTGAGGTAAATTTCGTAAAATTTTTTTGAATGATTATCAACATTTTCTATTGTAATTACGTTTATAGGAATTCCGTGTTGTTTAGTTTTGTGTTTATGTAGTGGGCTTTCCCAATTTTATTGAAGCAAGCCCTAATTTACCCAGTTTTATTGAATGTTGGGTTTATGTTATGAGATTTCCTGATTTCTGTGTTGTTTAATTGTGTGTTGATTGTGAAATTTCAGTAATGGCTAGTGGTGAGATTAAGGTGCGTCTTCATCATGGTGGTAGATTCACATGTCGTCGAAATGTACACTACTACAATGGAGAGAATTCAAGGTTGGTGGAAGGTGTTAACATTGATAGGTTGTCTTACTTTGAACTTAAAGGGATTGCCAAAGATGTTGAAATAGTAGATGTTGTTGTAATATACTACTTGATACCTAGTAATCAATTAAAATATGGGTTGAAAAGGGTTAAAACTGATAATGAGTCCAGGGCCATGGTGAATAACTATAAGGGGAAGGAACTAGTGAATGTGTACTGTTTTGGGGAAGATTATGAAACTCAAACTACAAATCCCGACAACCCTAATCTCAGAACAACGACTACTACTAGTCCAACTCCCAAAAATCATAATCTAAGCACACCTACTACAACCAATTTTTGAAATCCTAAAAGCCTAGCAGTTAAAGGCCCACAAATTCCATGCCCAAAATCCAAAAGTCCAAAAGGAAAAAGCCCTAAAGCTAAAGCACAACCTCTTTTGGACAACCCAAAGACAACCAATGTTGTTATTGAAGAGTATGATCTTGAAGATCCAAGGCCCGATTCTTCTTCGACTTGGTGTGAATTGATTTCTGGTGATCTTGATATTACAAGTGGTAGTGAGTACCAACCTAATGAGACCGAGGTGGATTCAGATGAGGTTCTTGAGGCATTGGGATTAATTGATGAAGCTAAATTGCTTAGGAAGGAAAAAAGGAGAAAAAGTAAGTCTTGCATTGAAGCTCGAGGTGATGATGAGAATGGTGCAAATATTGATGATACAGATGTTAGTGACGTTGAAACAAGTGATGGTGAGTGGGATGTTGCGAAAGATAAGGTTGATGTTTTCATAAAAGGTGATGTTATCCCTACTGAAGGACCTTTGACGGAGCAAGTAGTGGCACCTAATAGTGTTGGCAAAAGACAATTGGAATATGAAAGTGAGTATGATGACTTTGAAGCTGAGATGGAGTTTTTGTGTTCTAGTGAAGACGAAGAAATTCAGATGTCATGTAGGAGAAAGATAGCTAAGAAAGTTGATGCAAGCACTGATTTTAGTAAACTAAAGTGGTAAGTGGGCATGACATTTGCAACCGCATCTGATTTTAAGAATGCGGTGACTCAGTTTGCTTTGACACAAGGCTACAACTTGAAGTTTAAAATTTCAGTCTCGGTGAAGAGAAGATATGAAGCAGTGTGTAAAGAGAATTGCATGTTCAAAGTGTATGTTTCATGGGACAAAAGAGAGTCACATTATGTTATTAGAACAGTCAACAACCGCCACAGGTATCAACATATGCTAGACAGAGTTATGTAATACATTGTTATTACTCTTTAGAAATTGCAGGTTAGGTGTAATTAATGAAATTTTGGAATTATACAGGTGTACTAGGGACATGCGCAAGAATAGGCTCCTTAAACCATCATGGATTGCCACAGAGTACATTCTTATTTTCAAGGACAAGCCCCATTGGACAAATAAGGAAATTGTTCTCCAAGTAAGAAAAGATTGGCAGATTGTAATAACCAAATGGGTGGCCTACAAAGTTAGAAAAGCAGCAACTAAATTGTTACATGGTTCAATGAGGGACAACAAGGTGGGAAGTTATATTGAGAAGCTAAAAAGTAGCAATAACGGAAGCACCTTCATTCTCCATCATAATATAGAAATCCCTCAAGAAATCCCAATTTTCCACAGATTCTTTGTATGCTTTGATGGGTTGAGAAGGGGTCTTCTACATGGATGTAGGTCAGTCTTAGTCATTGATGCGGCTTTTCTGAAACCTTTTTGGGAGGGACTTTATTGACAGCGATAGGCGTGGATGGAAACAAGATGTTTCCTGTTGCTTGGGTAATAGTCGAGGGCGAAAAAAACAAGAGTTGGGGATGGTTTCTAGCACATGTGTCCAACTATATACAGTCTATAGATGGCAATGGATGGACAATTATATTTGATCAACATCATGTAATTTTATTTCATTGAAATTCTTTGTGTAGCTTAAACTGATTTGTATGTCTCTTGTTTTTTTATTATCATGTTTTTTTTATTGACATCTTCTTTGTAAAATGCATGAACTGGATATATAATATCCTTATAATGTATAGAATGCTTATGATATATGATTATTATATGTTGCCAGAAATCATGTAAATCTTCCTGATCTTGTCTGTGGAAGCCATTAAGGCCAATTTATTCTAACCATGTAAATTTTCTATTTCACTTATTTGCTACTGTATAGAATATAACATGATATTTGAGGAATAATTAGATACTAATTTTCGTGGAACTATAACATGATATTTGAGAAATAATTAGATACTAATTTTCTGTTTCACTTAGAAATAATTAGATACTATATTCTTGTCTGTGGACGCCATTAAGGTCCCTTTTATGTGACTTGATCACCAAATTTAGAAGGGAAAAACGATTGATGCTATCATCCTCATAAGCAGATCATGTTGACTAATAAGTCCTGTTGTTTATCTTGCTATAGTTTCGTTAGCTGAATTCCACTATTATCCACATAGGTGCTGATTTGCCTGTACAAGTTATACAAAACAATCTCATGTTAATAGAAATAGGTTCTAAAACACATAGTGTTGTACAAGTCCTGTTATTTAACTTCCTTCAATCTTGTGCAGTACATTCTTCTTTCTGCTTACATCATTTATTTTTCTAGACACATGGTGAATACATCTTAATAGAAATAGGTTCTAAGACCCCGAGGACTTTGTGAATTCCTATTTCAAAAGGGAGACTTACCTTATGGCGTATGAGCACTCTATTTGTCCACTAAATGGGGAGAAACACTTGCCCAAAGTAGGTATGCCTCTAGATCCTCCCAATGCAAAGACCGTGCCTGGAAGACTGAGAATAAACAAAAGAAAAGATTCATATGAGGATCCAAAGAGGGCAGGAAAGCTCACCAAGCATGGAAGAGTAATGATTTGCTCGATTTGCTCTAGAGTTGACCACAATAGCAGGACTTGTCCAGACAAGAGAAAGAACATAACTGATCCAAGCATTGCAGTATCTGTAGGGAGGGGAAGACTTCAGAAGCAACCTACATCCATTGAAGGTGGTCCAAGCACTGCAGCAGCACATCCAAAGAGGAAGGAAAGAGGAAAAGGGAAATCAAAGGACAACACAAGCACTCGAAAGAGAAAGGTATGGTGTAAAACCTAAACTTGCTTATCTGAATTAAAATATACATTATGTGCTTTGTGACCATTATGTGCTTAGGTTGGGTTTATATAGCGAACACAACAAAAAGGAAAAACTTATCATTAGCTTAAAAAATTGTGATTAGCTTGAATATGTGTTCATTATGTGACTGTGACTGTAAAAGTTGAAAATTGAGAAAAAAAGTTATTTAAGGTTGTGAACTGCCCTACCAAAAAAAAAAAAAAGAAACAAAGCATAGCACATTAGCTTACAAAAACCAAGAACAACAACAGTGAATGATGAAAAACAAGAGAATATCCACAATAGACCACAAAAATAAAAGGGCAATGAGGAATGGAAAGCTACCAGTAGGAAAACATACCAGATGGAAAACAAGAAAATATCCACAATAGACCACAATATAACAACCATGTTTATAAGCTGTGAGAGCAACCTAAAAACCTTTCTCTTTTTAATGGAAAGGAGCAGGGACGATATCTACTAGCGCATGAATTGAAAGAAATTTCCCCCCAAAATCCAAATCAAACTTTTTAATGGATGTGGTTGGTGGGGTTGTGTGTTGATGTTTTGTGTTACCCTACAAGATCTACCACCACTTGCTCAATCATGTTTTAGAGAGAAAATGATGATATTCTTGTGTTTACATGAAACTGGAGGGCATCCAACAGATCCAATATCAAGCCAATTCTCCATTGGCAATTGCTCTCAAGCACAAGCATCACTTGATTAGATCCAACCGTTCTAATATCAAGACAAGAAAACATTACCTTTTTTAGGGACCATCACTTCATATGCACTAGCTGGCATATTTTTTGGGGACCATCACTTCACATGCACTTGCTATTATTCTAGTTGTAATATACTTTGAATATGCCAACTTTTTGGGGACCATGTATTTGTATGGTAAACAATGACCGCCTTCTTATGTATTGGGTAACGTTTATATTTTTGTCTTGTGAAAGATGGATTATCTTTAAATTTGATTGCTCCTGGATAGTTGAATTTATGCTTCTCTCTCTACTCTATGAATTGTGAGAACTTTGGCATTTTTTAATGAAATTCAAGGAAAAAGTTTACAAACCAACAATCATACTCTTGATTCCGACATATGCTTACAGGAATTTGGGTCAGTTTTTGTGCTTCCTGAGACACATATGGCAGCTACCCACATGGTTTAAGATCATGATTTGTGAGTTTTTTTTTAAAAAAATTAGATTGAATTTATGCTCATAAGTCACAAGTCCATAGTATGTAAGAAAACACTAATTATCACTAGATATCAGAGTGTTTTGGAAATAAACTAAACTGACCACCAACATTC
Organism: Portulaca oleracea; assembly: GCA_029582165.1. Taxonomy (NCBI): domain Eukaryota; kingdom Viridiplantae; phylum Streptophyta; class Magnoliopsida; order Caryophyllales; family Portulacaceae; genus Portulaca; species Portulaca oleracea. The sequence goes on from CM055890.1 coordinate 21,751,278, forward strand.
ATTACATCTCAAATATTCAATTACACTATTACTATAACCTAACTACATCAAACCTACTTCTCTTACCCACTGTATCCCATCTAACTTCTGCCTAGCCATTATAAACACAACCACACATAAAACCAATACAATACATACTCTACCAACTCCATCAAACACACTTCCCTTCAATTGCATCTCCTTTAGTGCTCTCACTTCATCCTCAGCCATAATTCTTTTTAGCTTTTCTTTGGAAACTATGTTTCTGAGGTTTGTGTTCTCCTCTTTCAACTTTCTTATCTCACTTGACAAACATTCACCATCAAAGGATTGGCTGCTACCTTCATTCAATGTCATGAACCTGCTTGCTTCCATCAATCGGTTCACCTCTGCATTCAACTCCGCAATTCTGTCCTCTTTTTGCTTGTTTGCTTGCACTGCATGTAAGTTCAATTCATCTTCCCACACAAAAAAATCTACACTCTTGACCCACTTTCAATAAATTTACAAAATGAAACACAATTAGCCACAATAATGACAAATTAAAGGTTCTGCAAAAATTTACCCACCTTCGATTAAGTTAAAGGTTCTACAAAAATTTACCCACAAGAATGACAAATTGGCCACAAGAATGACAAATTAGCAACAAGAATCCAAAAAAAAAATGAAAAAAGTTACCTACCTCTCCAAAACAACCCAGATCGTGAAAAAGGAAAACCCAAAACATTTGGGGGGAAAATCACGACCCTAAAATTACCAAGAAATTAAGATAATTACATCATTAGAAACCCTAATTTTCGTATGAAACTACAGATCTTTAATAATAGAGCTAAAACTACACCAAATCTTGAACAGGAAGCCCAACTTACCTTCCACATGGGCCAACCATAAAACCAACTCCCCACATATGGAGGTTTTCGACAAAGTCGGTTTACAACAGGTAAAGCACGCTCACATTTCAAAAAATGTTTCCCTTGCACTTGAGAACCCAAATTCTGTTATGTTCTTGTCTTCGGCGACTCGACACACTCATGCTGGATTCGTCTCCTCTACTCGTCATCGATTGTTGGGTCGTTGAAGAAGAAATAAGATCTGGAAGATAGACAGGCAATGAAACAAGGGCTTTTATTCGTTATCAATTCATATGTTTCCTAGGTGGATTTTTGGGTAGGTGGCCATGACTCTCTTCTCAGGCCTCACTTGTTGATGGAAAAGAAAGAACTGCTAGAAGATAGGAGCAGTAAAAGGAAAAAAAAAAAGGTTCAGTACAACTTTACCCTTTTTTAATTCTTGGGTGTAAACTCACCATTAGGTTACGACAGCAAACCACAGTTAACTTTGAAAGGAATTAAAAAAATAAAAAATATCTTTACTTATGTGGCTAATCTGACCTTTCATAAATTTAATTTTTTTTCCAACTCAGCACCTTCGCCTGCCACATAGGATCGCCATCGATTCAACCACCGTCGGAATCGTTCTGGGTGCAATAATGTCCAACACCCCCCAAAGTTCAGTGAATTATTGTCCAAGGTTAAAGTTTAATATACTATTGTCCAATACCCCAATAGTTCAGTATGTCGACGTCCAAAAATCCTTGAATAAAACCCTAAAAAATAATTTTATTGAGGATATTTATGTAGTTTTCTTACTAATTACCGCATAATCTCCGTGGTATTGATTTTCTTCCATCACCTCCAAAAGACACTTAAAAAAATACAGAGGCGGTAATGTTTAACGAAACAATTTCCTACAAAAGCAGCTCACCTCGAATACTTCATGCCCAAGTCAACAGCAAAATAAATCAACATTCCCATGGGCTAAACTCCACCAAGCCTATAATTTCCTCATGGATGAAGATACAATCATGCCATTGCCCTAATTGGAAAATACCATGTTCAAGGCTTAAGTCCCTATAAATTCCAATCAATCACTTGATTGGACAACTCATATAACTCATAATAACACCTTATCTCTCTACTCTCTTTCTATTCTCTCACTAAAACTCGTCATATTCTTTGACTTTCGACTAGTCGGTTGGGGCTACTCGGATGTCACAACTTCACTAATTTGAGCGTTGGAGGATCTCCCCTTGGTTTTTCAAGGTGACCTTTTTTGCAGAAAGTAGGAAAGAGGTGCACCGAACCTGAGAACGAAGCGCCCAACACTAGTACACCAGTCTAAAAGGCGCCCCGTTCGCATAGGGGAGGCACGCGAAGTTGCCATTTGAAGCCGCATTGACAGGCATCATCATTAACTGCGTAAACCTGAAAAATGGGTCAATTGGGTTGGGTACTGGTCAAGAAAGGTTGGGTGGGTTGAGTTTTGTTCACCATGTTTTGGGTCGGATATGACTATGATTTCGGGTAAAGTTCGGCTTGGGGTGAAGTTCGGGTCAACCCATTCGGTTCAAGTGAGGCTTCAGTTCGGGTTTGCTTCAGTTCAAATTCGGGTTATAGTACTTCAAGTAAGTTCAGTTATGGGTCGGGTCATCTATTGGTTCAAGGTTCTGGATCAATCTCAGGTCAAGTCAACCTCGGGTCAACTAAAATTCGGGTCAAGTAGGAGTAGACCTGGCAGTTTCTGACCCGACTCGAACCAGCCCGAAAATTTTGGGTTTTGAACATGATTTTATCAGCTAAATCCGAAGTATACCGAACCCGAAAATGAGCGGGTCAAACCCGACCCGCCTATTTGACCCGAAAAATAAAATTTTTTAAGTTCAACTTTATTAGAATTTGTGATTTTTCTTTGTAATTTTTAACATTAAACTATAAGCGCAACTTATTTATTTGTTATTTCTCTAATTTAAGTTAAAATAGTTATAATAATATATCGTTACTAGTAGATAATCATATTTTATTATGTATATTGTATAATAAGTAGTATTTAGAGACCATTTTTTTAAAAGAAAAAGCGGAAAAAGGTCGCAATCATAACCCGTTGGGTTGACCTGAAATCGAAATACACCGCCCGTTTTTACCCGAAATATACCCGACCCGCATTTACCCGAACCCGATATACACTGACCCAAAACCCGCCCGCCCGCCTGAATTGACAGGTCTAGGTAGGAGTCATATAAAAAAACAAGTGTAATGTAAAAATTCAATGCTAGTTGAACTTACCAATAGCCGGAGGACCCACCTTTTTGGCAATGTATATTAGATGCATCTGGAGCATGTGCTCCAGATATTTATGGGTGAACAATCATATAAATCAGAGTGAACAATCATAATAATCAGAGTGAACAAATTAATACATATGAGTGAACAATTGTAGAATCTGGAGCACATGCTCCGGGAGCACCTAATAAATTGCACCTTTTTGGGTACCTAGATTCTTCAGTAAATTATTCAGAAACCATATTACTTTTACTTATAAATATAAGCTCATGGTATGATTTTCATGGGCCTTTGAATTTATAATTTTATTACAAACTACTCTCTCTGATTTTTTTTTATTATTTGTCGCCCCGTTTTTCATGGCGGAAACTTTGACCGTTAATTTGTCAATCTATACAATGATTCATCACACAAAATTAATACCATAGATTTGTACTAAAAAAATACTATTAGAAAAGTATAAAATTAAAACTCTGGTAAAATATTATGTGAAATTTACAGAATAAAGATGAACATTGAAAAGCGTGAGTGACAATTATTTATCTCATTTACTATATGTCGCCCACCTTTTTACTAATGTCGCCCACCTTTTCATTATAATTTCTAATCACGCCCTTCACCCTCATAATCTCACTCTCCACCTTCTCTCTAATTTATCTCTCTAAAACGCGCTCTACCAACGACGACGAGGGACGCTACAACATCAACATCTTCCCGGGGATTGAAAACGACGATATTCTTGTACATTTTATGTGTTTATAATTGTTAAATTTGAATTTGAAATTTGAAAAAAAAACAGCGAAACGATGAATTTCCGGATATTAGGTTACAGGGTGCACGATCTCGGCAAACGGCGACGACTTGCTTGCGCGCGCGATTAAGCAAAAGCGGCGATTTTCCGCGTGCCGATCTCGGCAATGCTGCAGTTTGCTGAGACCGACACGCGGCAAATCTGTCGCGATTTGCTGAAACCGGCGCGCGGCAAGCTGGCCGCGGCCTGCTGAAATCAGTGCGCAGCAAACCGGCCGCGGTTTGTCGAGATCGGCGCGCGGCACCGAGCAATTTTTTTTATTAATTCCGAATATTTATATTTATTTTTGATAATATTATTAGGAATGTAATAATCACTGTAAATGTTAATATTGTTGTTATTAATATTAATGTTAATATAATTGTTATTATTATTGTTAATGTATTTTATTAATTAATTTAAAGATTATATATTATATTTAAAGATATTATATTGTGATTGTTATTATAATTGTATTTTATTATATATTATATTTAAAGATGAATGTTATTATTATTGTGATTGTTATTATTATTGTTATTATTTAATTTATTTGTTATTGTTATTATTTAGTTTAATTGTTACTGTTATTATTTAGTTTAATTGTTATTGTTATTATTTAATTTATTTGTTATTGTTATTATTTAGTTTAATTGTTATTGTCATTATTTAATTTATTTGTTATTATGTTAATTATCAATGTAAATGTTAATATTATTGTTATTATTTAATTTAGGTTTTTGGGTTTAGATTATCAATGTATAGTTAAATATTTTTTTATTATTATGCAGGTGTAGGGCCCGCGACCCCGGAGGGCACGGTCCCCCACGGAATGTCGAATCGACGTAGGGTTGCTTAGGGTACAAATTTTAACGGTTTCTCATTATTAGAATCGATTAGGCTGTGCCCATCGACCGAAAACCTCACGGATTTCAGCGAGCAGTTCACATCGACCGTAAATCCTCGCGATTTCTCGACAAGATTCCGTGCATCGCCTCGGAAATCCATGCGGATTTCAGAACAGTATTCTTGGGCCAACTTTCCTGTTCTGGTTAAGGATACTAAAACCGGAGCGAAGTACTTGGCCTAAAAAAAAACATTAATTTGCATAAAAAATAAAAGGAGTCGCCAGTTAATTTTTAATAAAAATTAACAAAAAACAAAAGAATGACTCCGGTCTCGAACCAAAATTCGGATCCGGGGGTAAAGGTATCGATGTAGGGGGGTGCCCTTGCATCGTCCGCCGCAGCGGCCTTTACTGGGTCGGGTTTATTAAGAAAGAAAAAAAAGTAAAGAAAAGGTTGTCACTCGGAATAAAAAAAACATGCATAGAACTCCTAATAAAGTCTAAACAAGTTCGAAAATTAAATTACAGTGGGCGGGGTGATTAAACTACATTTTACAATCTAATCTACTGAATACGAAAACTGAACAAAAACACAAATCCGCGCAATTCCCCAAATGCGAAAAACACAAATACGAAAAATGAAGGCGCCCTACCGAGCCTTCACAAATCCGCGCAATTCCCCAAAGATATCCGAAAATTTCCACCCAGAATGGCTCAGAATTGCAGAAATATGGTGCAGAAATCCGCGTGGAATTTCAGTAATTGGCTCTCTTGCTTTGCTTTCTTCCTCAGAATTCTCTCTGCTTTTTTCTCTTTTTTTCCGTCCCCCACTGCAGGATCCACTCGGATCCTTTTATAGGCAAAGGGCGAGCGACTTCAAATCTCACACTTCACGGAAATCACAGGATTTCCCATTTCAGTGAAATGTGGTTTAGCGGTTAGCGTTAGCTGAGAAATCCGCGTGAAATCGCTCAGGATCCGGACTGACCCAAAAACCGGATCCGCCAGGCTCTGGGTTTACCCATGGATCCCTCTTGGTAAGAAACCCGCGTGATCCCATGGACTGACCCGCGGTACATTTTTTCCCAGTTTCGTAAATCCGCGTGGACCCGCGTGATTTTGGATCTCGGTATATTTTGGCCCTGGCTTTGCAAATCCGCGTGGACCCAGTACATTCTGGCCCAAAATCCGCGCAACTCTGGCCCAAACCCTGACTTTTGTAAATCCGCGCAATTCTGACTTTTGCAATTCCGCGCAATTCCGCCATTTTTGGGCCTAGCTTGCAAAATCTGTGTGGCACTGATGCAATTTTGGTCCGACTGAATTTTGTGTCTACAGCAGGTGATCTAATATGGCAGGTAGGGGCAGGGCTTCCGGGTTTCTAGATAGGTCGAACCAGCTTCCGTCTGGTTGGAGGGGGTGAAATTGGGAACCCGCAACGACGTAATGTGACTGTGTCAGCACGACGTAGGGGCCGAGGTACTGAAGCACCTGTTGATGCGGTTGGGCAGCCGGAAGGACACGCACAGTCAGACCACGCAAGGATTAATTGATTACTCAATCGACACGGAGACAACGGGGGACGACGGACGAGCACAAGTCCCGGGCGATCCTACTCAAGCGCCTCCTCCTACTTGATTATGCAGACGGGGTTCGAGCCGTTGAGAGATGCGTCAGGGAGGTTTGCCCCACTGCGACATGGGGGAGACGCAGGTGGCGAGGCTGGGACGAGCAGTAAGGAGCCAGAGAAATGAGGAAGACTGGAAGATTGACGGTAATGTTCCCGGGGGACCACAATTGGGGGACATTATACCGAGCTTTGGAGGTCACATCGCTCGGGTAATATGGGACGGTCGGGAGCGTTAAATCGGCGATTCTTATTTGCGTGAGGAATGCATTGAGGGAATTGAGGTCAATGAGGCCCTCAATGGATCCCGTACGCCAGAGTAGTGCTGGATATTGTCCAGGCTTTAATACTCAAGGGTAGCTTGAGAATTTATCCGGAGTTAGTCCGTTGCTAGCATGGTTGCTGGATATCGTCCAGGCTTGATACGTTTTCTCCTGAAAAGGACAAATTTTGTAATTATATGACAGATAAAATAAAATAAAATAAAAAAAAACCTGACTTAATTTAAAAAATAAATAAATAAATAAAATAAAAAGAGAAAAATGAAATAAAATAAGATGGAAATAAGATAAGGATACTCCCCTTCCATTTATGTCCATTATCTTCATTCATGTTCAACCATTCATTCAAACTCTCTTCTTTCACCACTCATTTTGAAGAGCAAATCCGCGAGGCTCCTAGCTCACACTGGTAGACAAGGTTCTTCAACCTTTGGAAGAAATCCGCGTGGAGCTCGAGCCCAGGCTATATCCGGGTAAGTTCTCACAGCTCACTATCTTCATCTTCAACCTTGTGCTCAAACTCAGGGGCTTGCAATTTTCAGCACAAATCCGCGAGGTTCCCCAGTCCTCAGTACCAATTTTCAAGCTCACGAACTTGCAGAAAATTGCAATCGGGTAAGTTCTGTCGTTTGTGTTTTTTTTTTTTTTGAACTTGAGCTAGAGCTACCTGAATCCGCGAGGAGCCTCAAATGCACAGATCCGCGTGGATCTGACACAAATAATTTACCTTTTTTGTTTGTGCATTTCAAATCCGCGTTTTTGCGTACCCGAATCCGCGGGTGTTTCTAAAAAAAACCCATTTTCAAGTGAAATCCGCGTGAGCCTTCACTTTTCTGCCATTTTTGAGCTGGTGTTGAACCAAAATCCGCGTGGAGCTGGGTGAAGACTGAGCTAGAACCGAGCTGAATTTGAGCTGGATAAGAACTGAATCCGAGCTATACTTTGAGCTGGGTTTGTAATTTGAGCTGCGCCGTTGCTAAAATCCGCGTGGATTTCAGTGGCGGTTGAGAACCTTTGCTCTGTTTTCAGTTGCTGTAAAATCCGCAATTAAGCATTTTTGTTGCATTTTAGTAGCAGAAATCCGCGTGGATTTCATTTGCAAATGAGTCATTTTTGCTCTTGTTTCGTTATTGAAATCCGCGAGGATTCCCACTGCAGTTGAAATTTTTTTTTTTGTTTTGTTGCTGAAATCCGCGAGGATTTCAGTTGCAGTTAAGAATATTTGCTCTGTTTTGTGGCTGAAATCCGCGTGGACTCCAGTTGCAGTTGTGAATTTTTGCCCACGTGATACCCAGCTTTTTGAGCTTTTTTTTGAGCTTTTTGTTTGGACATGCCATGAAATTTTGAAAAATTATGTGTGTTGGGTAACAAATCCGCGTGGATCCGGCCCAACCCATGCATGCACTGTCAAGTCTTGAACTTAAATCTAATAAGATTAAGTTTTGGACATCCCATTCCATTTTGCTACTGGATCCGCGTGGAGTTTCACTAAGCCGGGCCAAACAAAAATTTACTTGGCCCAAATCTGCGCGGACCTCCGCTGTTCTGAGAAGTTTTTTAGTTAAATCCGCGTGGATTTGGTACAAAATTTCCATTTTGTCAAATCTGTATTGGCTTTGCTCAACTTGGGAAATTTTTCTTCATTTTGTCTCCAACTTACTTTCTTACTTTGCTCGAGCATTTGAGAAGTTTACGCTTGAGTTGAGTATTGCTTGCAGTATGCCTTCGACAAAACCCGTGAAATATCACCATAAGAAAGCGGCGTGGGCTACTGACATAGCCCAAAAGGGCAATATGAGCAGGGAGTGGGCCGGTCCTGACCAATGGGACGGTCATGACCTCTTGTATTGTCGAACCACCCACATTTCCCATTATGCGACACAAATCCCGGTATGTAACTTTCTTTACCTCTTATAGTGTCAAGCTGACAACTCGCAGGTTTTTTATCGTGTATTATGTTACCTTGCAGGCGGATAACATCCAAGCCTATGGGGCTATAGGGAAAGTGATGAAATTGCTGGACGAGCTGGAGCAGCTAGACTATCCAGCCAAAAACATCATCCGAGATGCTGGACTTGGCCATCTGCTCAATGCTCTGCATGCCATGCGAGAACCCACCGGCCACTGTGTCGTACGTGCATTAAGTGAACGGTTTTGGGATACAACCAATACCTTTCACTTCCCCGAGTATGAAATGACCATCACCCCTTTGGATTTTGCCATGATTACCGGTCTATCTTTTGGTGGTGATCCCCTGTATTACTTCGACGTTTTGGGTCACGATAAGGCCCAGCAATTGGCCCTGTTTGGTCCGATAATGGCTACCATGCATGACAATCGAAGTTTCAGATACTCTGTTCTTTTCGACGAAGTTCAGAAGGGCAACTTCTGGGATGAAGTTTATACCGATGCTCAGCGGCGGCGAGTGATACTTGCTATTTTCCTATGCACCACCATCTTCGCAGAACGTGGTAGTCGTGTTTATTTTCATTATTTAGGGAATCTAGAAAATCTAGATAACCTACATAACCTTGCTTGGGGAGCCGCGGCTTACACATGTCTCTTTCGTGGACTCCGTTCTGGGGTGCGGGTCCCTAAGTCAAAACTTGAACAGAACAACACCTATCTTTCTGGCTTGTGGAAAGTCATTGAGGTACCTCTCTTCTTTTATCCTTCATTCCCTCACTGTAATTCAAGTACTAAACCTTCCTTTCCCGCAGATTTGGTTTTATGAGTATTTTGAGGGGCTTTCTCCCAAGTCTACTGCTGGAGATGTCTTTCCGATCGCTCTCCGCTGGGGGAGTGATGATTTGTTGGAGAGAAAGCGTCGGGTAGAGCATCTGGAGCTCTTTCGTGGCCTGCTGAATAATCCTGGACAGGTATGACCTCTTCCTTTCTTTTCCATCCTGTCCTTGATGTCCTTAAATTATCAACTAACCCATATTCAGTGTGCCTTGAACCCTTGGGCTGCCTACGAGGTTACGGAAGATCAACTTCCAGATCTCGATATCCTACAAGAGATCAACTGCCGGAGGGTCCTATTTGAAGGCCCTTTCACTTTCATCTGGTATTGTGGCGAGAGGGTCACCCACCAATGTATGCATGTATGGCCTCCTCGGGTGCCAGTAGATCCCCCAGCGAAAATGTTCTATCCTCGCTCTTTGACCTTTGAAGAGCTCGAGGTCAACCTTATGGGGATCCCCATTGGTCATCTACTCATCATGGGTGCTGATTATGTAACCTCCATTCGACCGCGCCTTATGGGGCCCATGGTAAGTACAACGATGATCTATTCATGCATTCATGTTTTCACACTGTGGCTAATTTGATTAACCTGCAGGATACTGGAACGCCGGAGGTTCCTAACCCTCTTGGTTTGAGGCGTCGAAGAAGAAATTGTCCCGAGCTTCCTTTGTCCTCCAACAGTTCTGGCGTAAGACTTCTACTTTTATTATAACGAACAACTTTTACTCTTGCTATCCCTGAATTTGACTTTGTGAAACGAAATTTCTTGTAGTGGAGTCGGGAGCAAACCATGGAGGCTATCGCTCTTATCTACGGCCTTTGCGACGAGCTCCAAGATATGAGGAGACGATTTCGGCGTCGCATGGGCTTTGGACCTCGCCGCGGCGGAGGCGGAGGTAGAGGGCACCACCCTGGTGGGGGGCGTCATCATCATCACGGTAGGGGCCATGGAGGTCACGATGCCAATGACGATGATGAAGATGATGATGCTCATGATCACGACCTGGGCGGAGGAGGAGCCATACCCATTGCTTTTTACGCACAGGACGACAATCATCCCGGCGATGATGATGAAGAAGAGGGTAACAATTGGCAGGATATTGACTTGGGAGGAGGAGGCTCTTATACAACACCTGGCGCGGGTCCTTCAAGTGGTAGTGGTGGAACGACCGCCTATGGATCCCAACTCCATAGTTATGTTCCCAATATCCCAGTAATTCCTGAAGATGAAGCTGAACATTCTGCCGGATCCTCCAGTAATATGGGCTTTATATCTGCTCGAGGATCATCTCGAACACGCACCTATGGGAGATGTCTTAGCGAAAGTGATGCTTCGCAAGCCTCTGACACTTCTGCCTTGGAGCAACTGTTTGGTAACATGTCTATTTCCCGAGGATACCCTGACTACTCTCAACAGAGCTGGTCGCATGATGTTCATCGATCGTTTGTGGACTTTAAAGACATCCCCCCAGAGACTCCTATTCCGGCCACCACTAGCTTCTTCGACTCGTCTTCTTCATACTTCTTGGGTAAGGAGGAACCGGTCAAGAAAGAATATGATGACAATTGGAGTCTAACTCCAGTTTTGCAGGCTCCTGTCTTGCAAGGGCACTACCCAGGCTCTTTCCATGTTGATGAATCCGGGCGAGTTCACTCTTATGACACTCCCAGTTCTTCGTGGAATGAAGATCCTACCGCTGGAGGATATCAACCAGATTCGACTCAACCCTCTTCCTCTTGGGCAACTGATGGATGGAACTTCTTCACTGGGCAAGATCCTGCTCCCCTACCGGGCCGACGCTTTGGTTTCTCGGGCCCAGAATATATAGACTTGGTTTTAGATGAGGGAGATAACGATTGAGGAATTTTCCATGTATAATGCTTGGACTGGTTTTTTTTTATTGAACCCATGAACTATCCTAGACGCAAACATTGATGCAAATGCTAATGTATGAATGCCTTTTTTTTGTTATTATTGTAACTAATATAAGAAAAAGCTAAGACTACATGCGATGCAGAACGAAACAATTAAGACAAGACGTTGAGCTGTGGTCAGAACAAGAGTTGATTTCTATAAAAAATGTCGGAAGCAAATAACTTGATTACATCAAAATTTACATAACTAGCCTCCCTGCAAACAAATAGCTCGGGCTTTTAATCCCAACAACTTCGACAAATCTGCGAGAATTAGCATAGCCTTAACTCTGACTGCAAATTTGTGTGAACCCAAGCAATGGCCACAACTTCGACGAATCCGCGTGGATCCCAGTCCGACCTGTGTTTTGGCCCAAAATTTACAAAATCCGCGTGGACTTGTGTTCGGCCTAAAACTGCAAAAATCCGCATGGACCTGTACTTGGCTCAAAATTCTGCAAAATCCGCGTGGATCACAGTACTTGACACAAAATCTGCAAAATCCGCGTGGATCACAGTACTTGGCCCAAAATTCTGCAAAATCCGCCTGGATCACAGTACTTGACACAAAATCTGCAAAATCCGCGTAGATCCTAAATCTGTACAACTTCCACTGCGATTCGAAACTTATCCCACTTGAATTGCCAACCGAGTCTTTGATTTTCATATGGATTAGTACTCTGCAAATCCGGATGGACTTTTGCTACAACCATAACACTGCATGCGGACTTCCGCCCTATAAAATCCGCGAAGATCTACCTCCTATATCATCGCAAATTTCCCCTACACCTGTCCTTTGGCTTGGCCAATTCTCCAAAATCCGCGTGAGACCCACGTTACTACCAAAATATGTCGTTCGAGAAAGAGTTAGAACGATGGATGCTCTCCCTTTCGTATGCTGAAAAAGAAGAATTGAAGAGATACAATCTTCATACCTTAATTAGCCTAAGGCAAGTGAGGATTATGTGGGATTTCTTGAGGGCCGCTGCTGAATTCTGGGACTCTGAGCTTCACCTATTTAGGTTTGGGGAGAAAGAACTGTGCCCTCTCCCTGAAGAATTCGGTGCAATACTAGGTTTCAAATTCACTTCAACACCCGTAATCCCGACTTCTTCTAGGAGTACCGCCCCTAGGTATACCTCCCTTCTTGACCTAGAGAAAGATAACCTAGAAAGAATTTTAGAAGGTGAAAGGGTGAACTTTATGCCTTTAATTTCTTTACTCAAAAGAAGTGACAACGTTGAGAGAAGAACTAGGGCTTTAGTTCTGTATTTGTTGGGAGGATTTTGTTTCTACCATGGTGGTACAAATAGCGGTCCGGCTTCGCTAATTAATATCAGCGAGAGCCTCTGTGATGATCAAAATCTAACACCCATGATAGTAGCTGAAACCATCTTGTGCCTGGATCGACTTTGTGAAGAACCCAAGGGTGAATTCTCAGGAAGCCCTCTGCTTCTTCAGGTAATTCTCTTTCAAATCTCCTATTTTCACCGAACTCAGCGCGGATTTTACTCCTATCACCCAAATTGCCACCTACAAATCCGCGTGGATCTTCCTCCCCGGGAATCCGCGTGGATCCACTTTGTCGTAAACTCTAACTTTCTCTTTTCTTTCCTTGCAGATATGGTTGATGGAGCACACTCGCTTCTTGGCTCCTCCGAAGAACGAACCCACATTCCGGATGACCCAATTTTGCCAGCGTGCCCGTAAGTACAAGGAGCGCTCTACGGACAAGTGGTTGAAATGGTTCATCGAGGAGATGATCGTTAAGTGGCATATCACCTGGTGGAGAATAAGGGAAGTGGTAACCGTTGACCGCCGATGCCCTTTTGTGAGGCTTGTGGGTCTAACACATACCACTTATTACTTCCCCGAACGGGCCAGGCGTCAGATAAGAAGAAAACAAAGGATCCCCACACTTGATTGTATTCCTCCTAACCCTAAAGTCATCACAAACGATGCCGCAAAGGTTAGATCTTGGCAAGACTATTGGATGAGCAGGCCAACTCTCACTGTTCCTTCAACAGGTGGAAGTACCTATGTATCTACAGCTTATTGCCATTGGATACTTGAAAAAGATTCCGCTACTAGGGAGCAGTTAAAGGAAGATGAAGAAAAAGAATTGAACCCACCAGCGACTCAACCGACCCCTAAAACTACTGGGAAAGGCAAAGAGAAAGCCCCCAGTGACTATGCTGCCAAGAAAAGACAACGAAGAGCATCTACACAAAGTGAAGGATCTGGGTCAAACACTATTCTAGAGTCTGGAAAGAAACTCAAGCAGGATTAGATACTGATGCTGCCTTGCCTTTAGCTTTTTTTTTTTAGTCTATTTTTTTTTTTGATGCTGATGAACGTTGTAGTTGCAAGTTATTAGTTTGCATGCTCTCCCTTAGTTTTTGATCTTTAGGCTTTAGGTTTGTTTGAAATAAATTGCATTTTACGGGATTTCAGAATTTTCAATTATATGTGTGAAATCCGCGTGGACTTCTGCACACTGAAAATTTACGAAGATTTTTGCATCAAGAAAGTAACCCACGAGAATCGAAGTAATAAAAACGGGCCCAGGAAAATATGAAATCCGCGTGGATCCAACCAAGACTGCTCCGGAAAATATCTGGTAAGTATCTGGGTCGTTAAGTAGATCCGCATGGATTTTATTAAAAAACAAATGGGCCCAGAAAAGCTGAGGATTTGCGCGGATCTACCCAGAGTTGCTCCAAAAATGAGTATTCTGGGCCAGGTCAGTAACCAAAACCGCGAGGACCTCCTTAAAATAATGGGTCTAGAAAACAAAGGATCCGCGCGGATCCGACCCAAAATAGCTCCAGAATTATAAGGTGAGTATTTTGGACCAAGGATGAGTAAAATCCGCATGGATCCACAGGCTTGGGTGAATGGTCCCGCATGGAGGACTGGGCTGACGGTAGTTCATACGAATTCTGATTCGGGCTTTGCAAAATCCGCAAAGATCTATGGGGGTTTCAAGACTTAAAATTAAGTCAGGCTGTGAAAGGGCATAAAACGGGACCCAATGTACCAAAAAATCCGCGTGGACCCAGTTGGGTGGCAAAGGAATCTACGTGAGCCCAACAGAATTGAGGCTTTTCGTATGAATCGAGGCCAAATTGTCCAAGATCCGCGAGGATTTGTTGGAATTTTAAAACCCAAAAACTGAATTAGGCTTGGACGAAGTACAACTCCGGATTTAGGTCTCAGAAAATCCGCGTGGACCTGCCGAGGCCTAGGTAAGGTTTTTTTTTTTTTTTTGAAATTTCGAGCCCTAAAAAGGTTTTAAGTTTCATTGAATCCGCGAGGAGTCCATGTTGCTTTAAAGGCCGAAAAATAGATAACCAAAATAAAGTATTGGGAAATTTTTATTTGTTTGAGCCGGACTTTTAGAGAAGCTTCCTACGTATCCACATTACATGGAATCAGGCCATCGTAGTTCAAATGGTAGTGTAAGTATTTAGTTGCTGACTTAAACAGATCAGTGGCTAATGTTTTGAGGATAGTTGCTGGTTTCGGTCACCAGTTTCTATGTCCACTTTTACCCTTAAGCGTAAAACTTCTTCAGTTGATCCAAGTTGGTTAGCTGAGCATACTCTTCACCCTCCAAATCCATCAACTTCAAAGCTCCTCCTGGAAGGATCTCTTTTATAATGAACGGGCCCATCCAATTGGGCCTAAACTTCCCTCTCGGGTCCTGAATAGGTGCCCTTACCTCTTTCATCACCATATCACCCTCTCCAAGGTTCTTCGGCCTAACCTTTTTATTGAATGCCCTAGATATGCGGTTCTGATATACCTGGACATTGTGCATGGCTCTGAGTCTCCTCTCATCCACATTAACCAATTCTTCATACCTGGCTTTAGCCCAATCCGCTTCTGGAATCTGACTTTCTGCTATAATTCGCAGTGAAGGAACTGCCACCTCTACTGGCAAGACTGCTTCTATTCCGTATACCAAAGAGTAAGGTGTTGCTCCAGTGGATGTACGAATAGAAGTCCGATAACCCCACAATGCAAAGGGCAACTTGTCTGGCCAGTCCTTATAAGTTGTGGCCATTTTCTCTATTATCTTAATGACGTTTTTGTTAGCTGCCTCAACCGCTCCGTTGGTTTGAGGTCTATAAACCGAAGATCTATGATGTTGGATCTTATATTTAGCTAACAACTCTGCTGTCTCCCTCTTGAAATGAACCCCATTATCACTAATCAACTCGTGAGGTACCCCGTAACGGCATATAATATTTGTAAGTATGAATTTAGCAACATGTTTAGAAGTCAACTTTGCATATGATGCAGCTTCTACCCACTTTGTGAAGTAGTCAATGGCTACAAGCACATACTCATGTCCTCTTGTTCCTTTAGGAGTGATCTTCCCTATGATATCGATGCCCCATACTGAGAACGGCCAAGGCGATGTTAAAGTAGTCAAGAATGAGGGGGGTTGGTGTTGCAAGTTCGCATAAATTTGACACTTGTAGCACTTCTTCACATAATCGTGACAGTCAGCTTCCATAGTTGACCAGTAATACCCCATTCTTTGTATTTTTTTGGACAACATCCGTCCATTCATATGCGGACCACATTCTCCTCCATGAACTTCTTCCATCAAATTCTTAGCTTCCTCCCGGCTTAGACAAAGCAAATTGATGCCTATGTCAGTTTTCTTGTACAGTCGACCTTGAATCAAGCAATACTGTGAAGCCAAGAGTCTAATTGCTCTTTGTGACCTCGTAGTGGAACCTTCAGGGTAAGTTCCTTTGGTGAGGTACTGGTATATATCGTAATACCAACAAGTTGGGTCTACCTCACAAACCTCCAAAGAATACACATAAGCCGGCTGAGCTCTTCGATCTACACATATGGGCATAGAAACGGCTCCTCTCGGGATATTAAACAATGATGACAACTTAGCCAAAGCATCCGCTAACTCATTATGCTCCCGAGGTAAATAAGTGAACACTATTTGATCAAAGTGTTCTGCTAAATCTCTCACATAAGCTTGGTAAGGTGCTAAAGCTTCATTCTTTACCTTCCACTTATTGGAAGCTTGATTGATTATGAGGCTTGAATCCCCAAATACTCTTATGCATTTTATGCCCATCTCTACCGCAGCCTGCATACCAATGATGCATGCCTCATATTCAGCCACATTATTGGTGGCTTCAAAATCCAATTTCACCGAAATCGGAGTATGTGCTCCTTCGGGTGAGATCAGAATGATCCCTACTCCGTATCCACTTTGATTAGAGGCGCCATCAAAATACATTTCCCAAGTTTCTTTCTGTGTTTGAAATACTTTCTCATCGGGAAATTCGAGTTCTTCTTCACAAGCTTCCCCTACGGGTAGTTCAGCCAGAAAATCCGCCACCACTCTTCCTTTAATGGCTTTTTGCGGAACAAACTGTAAATCAAACTCCGACAACATGACCATCCACCGAGCTACCCTGCTATTGACCAATGGTTGCTCCATTAAGTACCTGAGAGGGTTCATGAAAGCAGTCACATGCACTGTATGAGCAAGCATGTAGTGACGTAGCTTCCTTGTTGCCCAAACAAGAGCTAGGGACAACCTCTCAATGTTGGAGTACCGAGTCTCATATTCCAAGAACTTCTTACTTAAATAGTAGATTGCTCGTTCTTCACCTTCGTATCTTTGAGCTAACATAGCCCCCATTGCTGCCTCTGTGATAGTTAGATACAACAATAAGGGTCTTCCAGGCGTGGGAGGCATTAAAACGGGTGGATTGGCCAAGTATTCTTTGATCTTGTCAAAGGTCGCTGGCATTTTCATCCCACTCAGGCTTGACTCCTCTCTTCAGCTTCTTAAATATGGGGTCACAGATCATGGTCAACTTTGCTATGAACCGGCTTATGTACTGTAGTCGGCCTAGGAAACCTCTTATCTCCTTTTCTGTCTTAGGCGGTGGCATTTCCTGTATCGCCTTGATTTTTGCGGGATCGACCTCAATACCCCTGGAACTTACTACAAAGCCTAACAGCTTACCTGACGTCACCCCGAAGGCACATTTCTGTGGATTTAATCTCATTCCATACTTACGAAGCCTAAGGAAAAACTTTCTAAGGCTATCTAGATGTGTTTCGCGATCAACGGATTTAATAATCATATCATCCACGTAAACTTTTGCTTCTCTATGCATCATATCATGCAACAATGTGGTGGCAGTCCTTTGATAGGTTGCACCTGCATTCTTTAATCCAAATGGCATCACTACGTAACAGAATGTACCCCAATGAGTGATGAATGTTGTCTTCTCCATATCCTCCTCAGACATCTTGACTTGATTATAGCCCGAGTACCCATCCATGAAGGAAAGAAGAGCATGACCACAAGTATTATCTACCAAAATATCAATGTGAGGTAGAGGGAAGTCATCCTTCGGACTTGCCTTGTTCAGATCTCTAAAGTCCACACACATCCGCACTCTCCCATCCTTCTTCGGGACTGGGACTACATTCGCTACCCATTGTGGGTACTCCGACACTCTAATGAAGCCTGCACTTAACTGCTTCTCAACTTCCTCCTTGATTTTCAATGCCCATTCTGGTTTCATATGACGAAGCTTCTGTTTTACCGGTTTAGCATCAGGGTAAAGCGGTATTCTATGCTCAGCTATCTCTCTGTCTATGCCGGGCATGTCTTGGTATGACCAGGCAAAGACGTCTACAAATTCTCGTAGAAGTAAAGTAAATTGCTCTTGCTCCTCGAGGGTTAAAGATTTCCCGATTTTGGTCAATTTAGGTTCTTCCAGGGTACCCAGATTTACGGTTAAGGTTTCTTCAATTACTGAAATTCAATTCTCATGCTCCTCTACAACCTCTAAAATATCTTTAGGAATTTCAGATTCGTTTACAACATCATCATTATTTTCTTTGGAGGCAAAGCAGTTCAGGGATAGGGGATGAGAAGAGTCGTAAGCGAAAGAGTTCATTTCATTGAATTGGGAAACAAGAACATTAACAGATGACTCAACAGACCTTCTAGAAGTGGATGCAACAGACTTAGTGGGCTTAAGGCCCGACTCTAAGACAGACTCAGAAAATGGACCATGAACAGAATGAGAACTAGACTCAGATCCATGCACAGACTTTCCTATAGCTAAGGTGAACTCTTTATCTCCATCAACCGATATCCAGGTGACTTGCTTGTTCTCCTGGCCCCATGTTGCGATGAGCTCAGTAGGATCAAAATCCATGCTTGATAAGGCTAGAGAAAGTGCCTCCACAGGTTTCTCTTCTTTTCGTGCCTCTTGACCAAACAACATCCCAAAGATGTTACTCCCGGCTAGATGAGTCCAATCTAGTGGGGTCTTGCTTTCCCGTGCTGGTGTGAAAAGTTCTTCTTCGAGCAACATGCAGTCACTGAAAATCTCTAATCCTGGAACCAAAATCCCCTTGCTTTTCAAGTAGTATGGCTCTGGAAAGCCGAAGTAGGGAAAATAATCTCCTTCTTTCACAAACTGACCGTTAAGTGTGAGTGGATACGGTTTTACACTATAAAGCGGTATTGGCTCGCTCCTCTTGACGATCACAGCCTTCTTGGCTAATCGTTGTTCTTCCTTCGTTGGAGTGTACCCCAATCCAAAACGATAGTTTCCTTTTTGAGTCAAGGGAAAGGATGTGGGCCCTTGTGCTCTCCTTCCTAAAGGTAAACCAGGAAAGTAACCTTGTCCTTTGAGTATAGCGTTGACCTTCCTATTCGAGTAAGGATCGAAGTCCAAAGGTGCTTCGTCCTCATCCAAGGCAGCAACAATGTCAAAATGATGGAACTCCTCATCCTTAGAGTTATGTTCTACTTCCAACATCGGCTTCTTAGAAGTAATCATCGCGGATAACTCCGCTCCCTTAATGGTCACCACCTGGCCCTTGACCAATAGTTTTACTTTCTGATGCAAGGTAGACGACACCGCTCGTTGTTCATGCAACCAAGGGCGCCCTAGTAGGAGATTAAAGGAAGCCGGAATGTCTAGTACCAAGAACTCGACATTGCTAGAAATTGTATCCATAGTGACTGGCAAGAGGATTGAACCCAAAATTCGCCTAGGAGTATTATCATAAGCCCTAAGTTGGATAGCTTGTTGAGTAAGTTGATGAGGTTGAATACCCAGCTTTTGGGCTGTCCTCCATGGGCAAATATTTACAGCAGATCCGTTGTCAACCAATACCAATGGTATCACCTTATTAGAACAGCCCACAGATAAGTATAAGGCCTTGTTGTGTGCAAAGCCTTCTTTGGGCAAATCCACATCACTAAAGGTTATAGTACTTTGGCCTGAAGTGACAAAAGATACTACTTCCTCGGGTGTGGTTTCGGGCGACACTTCAAGCTTACTTAAAGCCTCGATTAAAGCCTGTCTGTGCTTTTGTGAAGCTGCCAATAACTGCCAGACCGTAACATCCATCTTCAATTTCTTCAATTGCTTTAACACAAGATCCTCTTCAGGGGTAGGGACCACTGTCTCCCCTACTTTTTTCTTCCCTTTGTCTTGAGGTTGGACTTGGGAGGGACCTCCTGGATGATTATGGCGCCTAGACCGTGTGAGGAAAGTAACATCCGGGGTTTTGGTTCCTCCGGATTTTGCTGTTCCCCAAAAGTCGTCGTCACTATCAGAGCCCCAAAAGTTGTTGGTGATGTTCTGAGTTTGAGGTTCGCCATAGACATCTTCCTCATCGCTAACCCATAAACCATTAACCTCATTGTCCTCGGAAAAGTAGCGCATAATGTACGTCGGTTTCTTTGCATCAGTAATGAAATCAGAAGGATCCCATTCACACTCCTCAGAAATAGCATGTATGTGTAAGGAACCTAATGGGTTTCCAGTGTTGCTCGGCTTCTGTGCTGCCTTTGGTAAAGGCAGTTGCTTCGATCTAAACATCTCCTCCATTCTATTCTTCAAGGTGAAACATTGTTCAGTATCATGTCCTCGCGCCCTGTGATACTTGCAAAATTTACCAGCATCCCAACTACGTGGCTTCTCCTTCGGCTCAGGTTTTAAGTCGGGAAGGGTAATCATTCCCTTGCTTAATAGGCGCTCCAAGGCTTGAGCATATGAAGTGTCTATCGGGGTATACTCGGTGTAGCGTTGTAAAGCATTCACCTCGTTCCCTTTATTAGCCGCTGCGGATGGGCCAGCTGACTTTTTATTAGTGTAAGTGTTCTTCCAGCCCCCAGTTGTAACCCCTTTAGCGAACTCACTCTCAATCTTTGTGCCGGCCAATCTCAGTGTGCCAAAGTCTTTAAGAGGTTGAAATCTCAGATGAGTGTTGTATGAGGGTTGCAGGCTTCGAATAAGCATATCAACCTGGTGTTCCTCCGAGGGTCGATCTACCATTTGAGCTGCCTTTGATCTCCACCGAGCAAAGTAATCTGAGAAAGATTCCCTTTCTCCTTGCTTCATTAGCTCCATGTCCCTTAAGGTGACAGGCATGTCGACATTGTAGGAGTATTGATGTAGGAACTCCTTGCAAAGTGAGCTCCATTGTGAAGTCTTGGCAGGACTGAGCGTACTATACCATTTCATGACGTCTGGACCTAAAGTCCAAGGAAAGATGATGTGATAAATGTCCTCTTCAACTCCTTTCAGTGTCATAGCCCCCAGAAAATTCCTTACATATTGATGTGGGTTCTCGACACCATGAAATTTGATATCAGGCATGTTGAATTTGGGGGGAAGTCTACCCCGGGGGACAGGCGTGAAACCTACATCATCCATGAATTGATTGTTAAAGAGTGTAGACTTTTTCAACATTTGCTCAATGCGATCAAGTCTCGAGTTCGAAACCCCGTGGACTGATCCATCCTTCTCTCTTCCAGATTGTTCTACTTCACTCGTAGGGGGATTCTTCATATTCGAATTTTTTACCTCCTCCATGGCGTGAATGACAGCGTCGATTCTTTGGTTTTGTGCCTCTAATTGAGCATTCATAGAGACTTGCATATTCAGAATTATGTTGGTCAATTGCTCCATGTCGTTACGTGGAGGTGGTGGAGGAGGCACCGGCTCCTCTCCATGGTCACTAGGCGGATGATCTTCAGGATGATCATCATTGGGATCCGACATTATCTCAAATGGGTCAATTACCAAAGACTCAACACCTTCCTCAGATGCTTCTTCGTCGGTTGCTCCTGATTAGTTGCCTTAGATGATACCCGATCTTCGCATCGCCAGAGTGGACGCCGGTTTCCAACCGACCCGTCTCGCCCCGCTGATAAACCCGAAACCAACCTATCCTGCCCCTGAAAGGTGGATGAACTCGAAGACTCAGCTCAACGTCGCTCTAAAATTCATGCATGCAATGGATGAAGAATTCTATTTGGACTCCGAATGATCGAACTAAAGCTCAAAATCATATGCGAAGCCCAAATAAAGCTCTTATGCAAAATGCAGACTCTGGCCTGGAATGACATATTTAGACCTTATCGGGCCGAGCTTGAAAACGAACTCAGGCCTCACATAAGGGCTAAACATACCGTTTCTAGCCGACTAAACTGACCGAGGAGCCCATTTGGACCTCACAAGAGTGGGCTCGCTCACGAAATCCGCGAGGATCCATGAGGCCCAGCAGTCTTGTGCCACCCAAATGACCTACCGACACAAGAAAAAAAAGACTTCGCACACAGAGACATGCAAACTAATGACCCTAAGGACACCTAAATTTAGGCCTAATAGCAACCGAGCTCAACGGGATCCGCGCGGATTTCATAGGCTCAGGCCTACTGAGATCTGCGCGGATTTCCTGGGCTCAGGCCTGCTACTAAGCCTAAATCCAGGTCGAACAAAGAAAAGAGGTGTAGGAATAAACGAGAATTTGGACCATACATAGCACAGCCCAACCTGAGATCCGCGTGGATCTCCTGGGCTCGAGTAATGTATGGGTCAAATCCTAAAGACAAGACGACGAAAAAGGAAAGCGGGGACACTGGCTTGGACCATACGGGTTCGACCCTGCCTGAGATCCGCGTGGATTTCAGGAGCCTAAACTCCGTATGGGCCAAGTCAGTCACCATGACCCAACACATAACCCTAGAAAACATCTTGACTTAGGCCCGGCAGTACCCGAGCACACCAAAATCCGCACGGATTCTGGGCTCAAAAGCACTACAAAGCCTAAACAGAGACTGACGACCATTAGCCATGACCATTGATTTGGGCTATACAAGCCTGACCGATCACGAGATCCGCGTGGATCTACAGGGTCAGAACTTGTATAGACCAAAGTAATTATCTCAGCCTGCAGGCAAACAGGGACGACCATACTTGACCCTTTTTTTTACTCTTTTTTTTTTGTCTAAGCATTACGGCATGGTCTTGGGTTCGAGGGTTACAAAGAGCACATAGCATACAAATGAATTCCAACTTAACCAAGGTCTTATGTTTAGAAGGTTAAAGGGTCGGTTCCCTAGTCTCTAGCTCGTGTCCCGGGTATTTGATCTTCCATGGGGTGCATGGCAAGATTAACACACTTGGGTTGCTCCCTTTTATCATATGGATTAGGGAGTGATGCACGAGTGGGAAAAACAACCACCGGCTCGGTGAAGGTCTAAATGGACCCACCTGAGTTGAATGGTTCAATGTTTTCCCAAAAAAAATGGTAATAATAAAAGGATTTTTACCTAAACGGTGCCTTGTGTGCCCAACAAAGGGGAAGGCCCGTAAATGCAATATGCCTAAAATAAAAAAAATGTGACAACCTTTATTTTTTTTTAAAAAACAAAACCCGACTTTTCAAGTCTTACCCACTAATAAGTCCCCAGTGGAGTCGCCACTGTAGGGCCCGCGACCCCGGAGGGCACGGTCCCCCACGGAATGTCGAATCGACGTAGGGTTGCTTAGGGTACAAATTTTAACGGTTTCTCATTATTAGAACTGGGATTAGGCCAGGCCCACTGACCGGAAAACCTCACGGATTTCTGAACAGGTTCGGGCCACCGACTGCAGGACAAGATTCGTGCCATCGCCGAAATCCATGCGGATTTCAGAACAGTGTTCTTGGGCCAACTTTCCTGTTCTGGTTAAGGATACTAAAACCGGAGCGAAGTACTTGGCCTAAAAAAAAACATTAATTTTCATAAAAAATAAAAGGAGTCGCCAGTTAATTTTTAATAAAAATTAACAAAAAACAAAAAAATGACTCCGGTCTCGAACCAAAATTCGGATCCGGGGGTAAAGGTATCGATGTAGGGGGGTGCCCTTGCATCGTCCGCCGCAGCGGCCTACTGGGTCGGGTTTATTAAGAAAGAAAAAAAAAGTAAAGAAAATGTTGTCACTCGGAATAAAAAAAAAACATGCATAGAACTCCTAATAAAGTCTAAACAAGTTCGAAAATTAAATTACAGCGGGCGGGGTGATTAAACTACATTTTACAATCTAATCTACTGAATACGAAAACAGAACAAAAACACAAATCCGCGCAATTCACCAAATGCGAAAAACACAAATACGAAAAATGAAGGCGCCCTACCGAGCCTTCACAAATCCGCGCAATTCCCCAAAGATATCCGAAAATTTCCACCCAGAATGGCTCAGAATTGCAGAAATATGGTGCAGAAATCCGCGTGGAATTTCAGTAATTGGCTCTCTTGCTTTGCTTTCTTTCTCAGAATTCTCTCTGCTTTTTTCTCTTTTTTTCCGTCCCCCACTGCAGGATCCACGCGGATCCTTTTATAGGCAAAGGGCCAGTAGCAGCTTCGAAATCTCACACTTCCTGGAAATCCGCGTGGATTTCCCCATTTCCAGGAAATGTGGTTTAGCGGTTAGCGTTAGCTGAGAAATCCGCGTGAAATCGCTCAGGATCCGGACTGACCCAAAAACCGGATCCGCCAGGCTCTGGGTTTACCCATGGATCCCTCTTGGTAAGAAACCCGCGTGATCCCATGGACTGACCCGCGGTACATTTTTTCCCAGTTTCGTAAATCCGCGTGGACCCGCGTGATTTTGGATCTCGGTATATTTTGGCCCTGGCTTTGCAAATCCGCGTGGACCCAGTACATTCTGGCCCAAAATCCGCGCAACTCTGGCCCAAACCTTGACTTTTGTAAATCCGCGCAATTCTGACTTTTGCAACTCCGCGCAATTCCGCCATTTTTGGGCCTAGCTTGCAAAATCTGTGGCAGCGATGCAATTTTGGTCCGTGAATTTTGTGTCTACAGCAGGTGATCTAATATGGCAGGTAGGGGCTGGGCTTCCGGGTTTCTAGATAGGTCGAACCAGCTTCCGTCTGGTTGGAGGGGGGTGAAATTGGGAACCCGCAACGACGTAATGTGACTGTGTCAGCACGACGTAGGGGCCGAGGTACTGAAGCACCTGTTGATGCGGTTGGGCAGCCGGAAGGACACGCACAGTCAGACCACGCAAGGATTAATTGATTACTCAATCGACACGGAGACAACGGACGACGGATGAGCCTCAAGTCGGGCGATCCCTACTTCAAGCGCCTCCTACTTCTGCATGTATGCTGAACGGGGTTCGAGCCGTTGAGAGATGCGTCAGGGAGGTTTGCCCCACTGCGACATGGGGGAGACGCAGGTGGCGAGGCTGGGACGAGCAGCAGCAGCAGCAGCAGGCAGAGTAAGAGGAGCCAGAGAAATGAGGAAGACTGGAAGATTGACGGTAATGTTCCCGGGGGACCACAATTGGGGGACATTATACCGAGCTTTGGAGGTCACATCGCTCGGGTAATATAGGACGGTCGGGAGCGTTCGTCGGCAGCAGTTCTTGACTGCGTGACGAAGAGGAATGCATTGAGGGAATTGAGGTCAATGAGGCCCTCAATGGATCCCGTATGCCAGAGTGTACTGCAAAATGTCCAACTGACCGCTTTGTTATATTTGATGTATGAAAACATCGATATGACGCTGATCTCAGCCTTCGTTGAGAGGTGGAAACCTAACACGAACACATTTCACCTTCCCTTTGGTGAAATGACTATCATGTTGCATGATGTGGAACACATTTTGGGCCTTCCAGTTGATGGTATGATGCCTGATTGTCTTGCTCGGGCAGCGGTTAATGAGTTCGTTTCGGCTATTTTCATGAAGCCTATGCCGGAACTAAAGACAATGGGCATTTATGACAAGGGTGCCATGGCTGATGTCGATTTGAGGTCGATTGTTGTTTCGCCCATGTTCCCCCTTCCCCATAGGACACGTGCATGGTTGTTGAGCTTGTTAGGAAACACTATCCTCGTGGACAAATCGAGGGATAGAGTACATCCGCATCCGTGGCCTAGCACTGAGATTGTCGATACAGTTGCTTGGGGTACGACATAATCGTGTACCAGACGATTAGGGATGGCGAGCAGGGCTGGGACAGCGAAGATAGTTGGGTGTTTGACCCTTTTGCAGGCCTGGATATATGAGTATTTTCCATCATTTAGGCCACACAGTGAGCAACCGGTTCGGGGACCACGCGCGGCCAGGTGGGCGACGTATATCAAAGCCCCTAATATAATACTACTGCTGATGTTCTGCTACTCGACGCAACTCACCACAGCCATCACCCTCTCCATTGTTTCTCTTCTTCTTCTTCCTCCTACATTCCTTCTTCCCCATTTCTTTCTTATTTCTTCTTCTTTTTCTTCTTCCTCTTCTCCCTCCATTTCCTTCTTCATGTTGCTATTGTTGTTCCCCGACCTAAACCCTACGCCGAACCACCGCCCTCATGGCACCATCACCCCGCGCCACCCAACTCCACCTCCTTCCACCCGCATCAGCGCCGACCGTTCCTCTCCCGGCGAACCACTGAGCCTCTGTTCCACCTTGTTTAAACTCGGGTTTGCTCTACTGCCGCCCCGTCACCGCCGACGACCCACGACGCTGGTGACCTCCATGATAATATTATTTAGTTTCGTAAATTTATTATTTAGTTTTCATAAGTTATTGAGGTTCGTTACTATTATTATTATTATTAAGTTTCGTAATTTTATTATTAAGTTTCACATTATTATTATCAAGTTCCAGTTATTATTAAGTTTCGTATTATTATTTTTAAGTTTTTCATAAGTTATTAAATTATTATTAAGTTTCCATGATAATATTAGGTTTCCATATTACTTTAAAGAGTCATATTATTATTATTATTATTAGTTTCATGATTTTATTTTAAAGTTTCATGTTATTATTATAAAGTTCATGTTATTATTTTTAAAGCTTCATATTATTAGTATAAAGTTTTGTATTATTATGATTATTATAAAGTTTCCTGAAAGTTCATATTATTAGTATTAAAAGTTTCACATTAATAGTATCAAAGTTTTATATGTCTTAGTATTAAAGTTTCACATACTTTGGTATTAAAGTTTTATAAAGTTTTCATGTTGTTATGTGGTAATACGAATATTATGTTCCAAAAACCCTACATAATATTATTATTAAAGTATTAGTATCGGGTTATGGTTTTAAATGTGATGTTCCGATTTTATTATTTTACCTGTAGAAAACGTGTGTTGTGATGTTCATGTTTTCTAAATAGTTACGCTCGATACATGGTTAACTAACTTATAAGAAAAGAGTAAGGTTGGGGTATGGTAGGATTCGTGCGTAAGTAACTTTCGTAGAAGTCGAGTATTAATTTTAGAAGTTTATATTCGAATTCTAAGTCCGAGCGAGACGACGCGATAGTTAGCTCCCGTGTGTAAGTGATTGCAGTAAAGAGAAACTGTTCAGGTAATGTCTATGTCCTAATCCCCCTGTGGGATGATCCTTTATCTGTTTTGTGATTTTAATATGTTTTGTGAAGCATGCATCCCGCGCGGGGATTTTTCTGTAAAGTTAGACTGTCTGATTTGGATGTTTGTGAGTTGTTTCCCTGAGTTGAGTAAAACGTGGCAGTCTTTTAAACTCTAAGTTTTATTCTGTCAGTTTTGGAAACTGGGTTGGTTTTTTGTTTAAAGTCTGACGTCTGATAATTCATAAGATACTAATAATCAAAGTGAAACCATAAGCGGGTTGCGGATAACGACCCATAGACCAGGATTGGTTCCTGCAGGGGAGTTATCAAGAGATCGGGGAGTCCCAATATATTTCTGAGATTGTGCACACATCTGATTCTGTTTCTGGGACTGGCCATCCATTCTGATTCTGAGGATCTGAGATCCTATTCTGATTTTGAGTTCTGATATTCTGGGGATAGGCAAATCCCGCCCACATAATAAAATTCTGATTGTTTTCTGAGGAAAAGATTACTTTGTTTTTTATTTCTGATTTTTTATTTCTGATGTCTTATTCTGAGTCAGTTGAGGTTTTTGGAACATTGTGTTTTTCTAAGTTGAACGCTTGTACTTTTAATATCAAGGTTATGGTATTTCTGAACTCTGGTTATTTCTGGGTTGGGATTCAAATGAGTTGCGAAAAGGTTTGACTTGTTCCCCTCCCCTAAATGAATTGAAATGAATTTGAATCTGTTTTGACAGTTAGAGGTAGACATTATTGAGGTTTCCCCCTCATGTTGTGAATGTTATGTGATGGGGACGGGCACTAGAGTGAGGACGTTGCAGTTTGCCGTTTTGAGAATCAAGTTTAGTTTATGTTCAGACTTGAAGTTTAGTAAATGTTGAGTTTTTGTTGCTCTAGAATTCGAAGTTCTTTTCGTTGTTAATTTGAAGTAAACAATTATCGCTTGTTGTTAGTTTTCCTTTCTTGCCTTGTATCTCTTCGGAGGTACGGTAGTAACGCCCAAGTAAATAAAATGAGTAAAAAGAAAAAAAGAGTCTTCCGCTATTAATGTTAGTCAATGTTTGACTTTGACCGTTAAGTTTAGAATTGAATTTTCGGGGCGTTACAATATATATAGATTAATGGCTATTATGTATACAAATTAAACAATACAGTAACTATCATATATGAGAATGAGAGCGTGAGAGTGAGAGTTGAGAGAATGAAAGGGAGATCTGAGAATGTAATAAAAAAACAAAAGGAGCTAACCTTAAGCTCGGTGGCTATTGACGAGCATCGACTTCATCGAGCAGTTGGAAACCGACAATGAGCAAAAGCAAAGGAGCAGGGGCAGCCGGCAGGGAGGGAGAAGGGAGGAGAGAGGAGCCGAGGAGGGAGCACTGAGCACCGAACGCAGGCAGAGGGAGATTGGAGAAGGGAGGAGGGAGCAGCAAAGGCCGAAGAGTAAGAGAAGGGAGGAGCGAGCAGCAAATGGAATTATGGAGGGGGAGGGAAGCGAGTTTAGGTTAGGATTTCTGACTTAAAATTCGAAAATTACTACTTTATCCTTGCTATTAATATATATATATATATATTGAATTAGAATAAAGGTTATTTGGTAATTTTAAAATTTTCGGGGACGAGGATTCGGGGTCGGGGAGGGGGAATTTTCCCCGGCGGGGAAAATGGGGACGAGGATGGGGAAAATTTTGTCCCCATCCCCACCCCATCCTCGAGCAGATTTTGAAAAATCGTCCTTGTCCCCGCCCCATCCCCAATGGGCGTGGGGATTTTTCCCTAGAGCGGGGCAGGGCCCCAGTGGGTTCAGGGATTCCCCGCCCTATTGACATCCCTAGTCGGTTCAGGTCTACTGTGGTGCGGGTGTAAATCTGGTCATAGGTTCGGTTCAATTTTGGGTTGGTTCGTTATCTGGTTTCGGGTCATTGTTGGTTCAATGTTTCGTTTAGGTTTGGGTCAGTCAAGTCATTTTAAATCAGGTCTCGATTTTGTCAGGTCTATTAACTAGGGTGCCTCGACCTAACTAGGTCTCCCAAGAAATCTTTCCATGTTTATTTTTCCTGTATCTAACCCTAACAACACACACCAACTCACAAGGCGAACACCATATACCAACCCGCAAGAACGACATCGCACATTTTCAGGTGAGGTGCACAAGCATCCTGACTCACCACCTAAGTCGTGCAGGGCTGCAGGCACATCAAGGCACCAACCAAATCGCCTAGGGCGCCTCGCCCAGCTCACCCGAAGTCACCAATCCTTTTTGATCCAATCCGCTTTCCCGAGGCACCTCTCACCTGAAGTCCAAACTATTTGGGTTCAAACCTGAAGCATTCAAGACGACTCATAAGACCAACACTGTACAATGGCCCATCAACTCCTACTTGTAAATTACATCATCCTATATTTAGCTCTTAGTTGAGTAAAGACAAACTTGAAGTTCCCTAAAGAGTGATCCAATCATTTTTTAGGCAAAATAGTACTATTATGCAATATGCACGGCATTTTTTTTTTTGTTAAAGTTGACATTTATGATGTTACTATTATAATTAAGTTTTGAATTTGCTTTGGAAAAACTCAAATGTTTCAAATGTTTTCTTTTAGATTTGGGATTCACTTAAGTAGTTTTGTTTTAATATACATGTGTGTGTGCATCAGAAATCTATGAGAACTCCATTACCAAAACTGAATATCTAGAGTGGCACAGTAAAGTTTAACTCCCAAGTTATTCCACCCTACTATACACTAAGAAGTATGGGTGGGTGGGTGGTGGGTGGGTGGGTGTGTATATGCATTTTGTGTGTATGTGTGTATATACATACATACATACATACATACATACATACATACATACATACATACATACATACATACATACATACATACATACATACATACATACATACATACATACATACATACATACATACATACATACATATATATGTATGTGTGTGTGTACTCACACAGTCACACATATGCATATGCATATGCATAATGGAACATATAGGGGTAAGGTCCCAAGTGAAAAATCGATGATCATCAAGCCCTTCCAAGCCTACTTTCATGCTAAAATAAATAAATATAAAAAAAACAAGCTAGCTCAAGTCAAGGTTAGGTGTGGTGTTCATTTCAAAGTGGGTCCCGGTTCTTAGAAGAAGGCAAAGGCCATCCATTGGTGTTGAAACAGACCTTCTAAGGGGTCCTAACTTGCCCTAGGTGTAAGTTCAATAGGAGCATAAGCAATAAGGTCTAAGAAGATGGTTTTGATTATTCGGCAGATTGTACCCTAAAATTGGCCTGAGGTGTCGTTTGTTTATATGATCAAGGATGTCCTCACAACTTAGCATACCTGATCCTTACAGTTTAGATTTTCTGATGGACATGGTTAGGAAGCCAATAGAGGTCATTAATTAAGGGGTTCGATTTGGTAATTTAATTCAACCATGCAAAACTTCTAAGACAACAGAGACATCAAACTTTGCAAAGTTATAACTTGATCAATTTTGGACAGAAAAATGACTTTGAAGCTATTCATGATTCCATTTTGGACGGAAAATCCCAATATAAGAAGCTCGTAAAAGGGCAAGATCTAACTCCAATGCAATTGGGAAAAATCTATTGCAAAGTGAAAACAAAAATGTCATTTTCATATTGTACATTGCTACTTTTTACTCTTTTCCCTTTTGGCTTAACTAAAGCTTCTCAAACTTTACCAACTCTATTTATTTGATCTTTCCAAGCTAATTTGGGAGCTTCTTAGAAGCCTTTTGGGACCATAATTCAGCCAACCAACTCAAGGGACTAAGAAGATAACAATAGTGTTTGAATTTGTTTCTACTTTATACTTAATGCTTATGTACTTCAATGTAAGTTTTATGCTTTGTTGAGTAGTACTAGGAACCATCGCATGTGATGGGAAGCTTTGTATTTTAGCTATATAGAGAGATAAGAAGCCTTGTTTGAAACTAGAACTTAAAGGATGAAATGAAATGAAATACAAGCTTGAAAGCTTTTTCCCTCAAAAATCTTAAGTTTACTTTATCCTTGTTTAAGGTGGTGTTTTCTTAAGTTGGACCCTTAATAATATTGTGGTGGATTATCCTTTATCAATATTTGGTGAGTCTATTAGGCTCAGTGGTGGGCCTAATCCTTTATCTAAATTATCTATTGAAATTGTGGTGGCCTAGCCTTTATCAACCTTGTTATTTACTCTTATTTTCCCTTTGTTTCCTCTCCTTTGGTGCCCGAATTTATCATGATTCTCTAAATTCGATTTTCTTCAAGTGAGATTACAAATTCAAGCTTTGTTATTCTTCCTCATTCCGCACTTCACACACACACACACACACACACACACACACACACACACACACACACACACACACACAGAGTTATCTTGACCTCATTGGAGTCATTCAATCATCGAAGGGAGTAGAGTCGAGGATGATAGATAATCAGTATGCATAACTTCTACATGAGAGTAGTGAAAGCCATATTGGTGCAACTCTTATTATCAATCATCATGTTACACACACGATCCTTGACATTGCATCGGATGTGGAAGATCATTTCTCTTTGGGACTTGTCTGGGGGGGGGAGGGGGGAGGGCTCATCGGTGTAAAGGGACTGAGACCTCTCTATCTTCTGGGTAAGATGATGATCTTCTTCTCCCTCGGAGGGCACTACCTTTTCTACATGTTCTACTTCTTCCTTTTGCACCATTTCTTCGATCTCCTCAATTTCTTGGAGGGATAGGACCCTCTTGGTGGGACATTTCGATTGAAAATGCCCTTACTCGTGCCATTTATAACGCTTTCTCCCTTCTAGCCTCTTGGTGGGTTCTTTTAGAATCATTGGAGTTGACACAGGAGGCCTAAGAAACCTTAAAGGAGGAGTGTTCTTAGCCAAGGATATATTGCCTTTGGCATAAGGACGACTCTTTTCAAAGGGTCTAGAAATACCTTTTTTCTTTTTCTTTTTCTTCCTCTCCTTGACAAGAGTAGTAAGCTTATAGAGATCATCGACGGACTGATACTCATAGATCTTGACCTTGGAGGAGATCTTGTAATCGATGCCATTGAGAAACCTTGTCATCACTTGTTCAAGGGACTCTTGCACATCACATCGCATCATCACCGATTCAAATTCTCGAATGGGATCTCCAACACTCATATGACCTTACTTTAGCGAGAATAACTTGTTATAGAGATCTTACTTGTAGTTAGAGGGCACAAATCGCTTCATCAAGTATTTCTTGAGCTTAGGCCATGTTTGAACATGAGCCTTGTTGGCCTTGGCACGTTGCTTCTTCAAATTGTTGAACTAAAGGGAAACATACTTGGTGAGATGTAAAGAAGCCGCTTTGAATTGCTTCTTTTCGTTGTGCTCCTTGAGCTCAAATATCGTCTCCATTGCTTGCACCCAATCAAGGAAGTTACCGGGACTCTCACTACCATCTCATCTTGGGGCCTTCGCACACGAGTAGCCTCTAAAGAGGAGGCGTCATCGGAGCCTTCATCTGATCTGACGTCATCGAAGTCGATACGGCCTTGGGGGCCATGGGGTGGAGCAACACCTCGGCAGGAGGAGGAGGACAACCAATTCAAGGAAAGGGTGGAGAGGTGGTGTAACACCCTAGGTATATGGTTAAAGTATGGCTTAAAAGGATTGAAATGACTACTTATATCACCAAGATGCACCTTCTTTTATGGTAGCTCATCCGTTGGGAACTCCTCAGTTAAGTGTGCTTAGCTGGGAGTAGTCTCAGGATGGGTGACCTCCTGGGAAGTTTTCCTAGGCAGCGTGTGAGCGAGGACGAAGCACGCTGGAAAGACTCGTGGTGATTTGTGGGGCCAGTCAGCGATCCTTGAAGCGATTATCGGTAATGTCCGCGGCCCGGGAGAGGGGCGGGGGCGTTACGGATGGTATCAGACCGACCCGCGACCGTGAGCTGCACCAGTGGACGGGAGATCCATGGGCAGTCACTTAGTGGGGAAAAGATTCTGGAGTGGACTGTGGCACAAGAGGACGTTGTGTGCTTAAGTGGGGGTGACTGTAACACCCCGGATATGTGGTTAAAGTGTGGCTTAAAAGGATTGAAATGACTACTCATATCACCAAGGTGCACCTTCTTTTATGGTAGCTCATCCGTTGGGAACTCCTCAGTTAAGTGTGCTTAGCTGGGAGTAGTACTAGGATGGGTGACCTCCTGGGAACTTTTCCCAGGCAGCGTGTGAGCGAGGACGAAGCACGCTAGAAAGACTCGTGGTGATTTATGGGGCTAGTCAACGATCCTTGAAGCAGTTATTGGTAATGTCCGCGGCCCGGGAGGGGTCGGGGCGTTACAGGTGGGATCTCCTCAATTCCCATTGGGGCTTAAAGATGAAGAGTTTTAACAGTTCTGCCAATTCACCAATTTGCCTTTCAAGCATACTTTGATTGTTCACAAGCAATTGTTGGGTGTCTGTAAGCTGTTGCAACATTAGTTTGAGGTAATTTTAGGATTGGGGAGTAAGGTTGGGAGGGGGAGTTTCTCTATTGCCATTTGACTAGACGTAAAGATCATTTTTGTGGAGCTTACTGATCCCGTAGAGGGAGATTGATTGCTTGAGGGATGAAGAATAACAAGAATAATAGCTTGAATAACAATGGAGATAATAAAAGACCTTGGCAAGGAATGTCCATCGCCTTAGTCTAACATTTCACCATGATTAATTAGGAGTAATCCACCATCAACCATTAAAGAAATGACTTGAACACCACCAATAATACTTGGATAAAGTAAACAAGATTTAGGGGAAGAGGCTTGGGGAGCATTCATTCATTAACATATCATAATAACATAAGCTATCTTGGGAAATGGGAAAACAAGCTATTTATACGAAACAGAAATTAAGCCAAAACTTAGCACAAAAACGCAGTAGCACGCGCTTGTCGCAGGCCGGTCGCGGACGCGACGTTGGCTGTCGCGGGCGCGACGACCCTCTGACTCGGCAACCCATCATCCCATCGCCGAGCGTTGCGGGTGCTACCAGTTGCGTCGCGGGCGCGACGACTAGGACAGGACAAAGTCGCGGGCGCGATACCATGTGACTCGGCGCGACCCACGGCTTGACGCGAGACTGCTCCTTGGTCAGCTTGATGTCACGGGCACGACGCCTTGTGACTTGGGTGCGATTGGCGACTGTTTGCTGGTGATGTTCCGACTTGAACTTTATTGCTTTCGGGACTACACTCGAACCCTGATACCTCTTAGCTTCCATTCTCGGGACGGCCCGGTCCGATCCCGAGGCCTCCAGGGTCGGTGCAATAAACGAACCCGTCTAGGAGGTCCCAGGGCCCATCCATTGGATGGCCGAGACTAGCCTCGCAATTCCGGGAGAGACCGGGAATTGTAGCTCAAGGCTCGACCGCTCGAATCGATCGTGGCGGCTCGCTTGGCGGATATCACAAGCACAGAGAATGGAACCCGGACCTCTTCATCCTCCCCTTCTTGAAGAGGATTTGCCCTCAAATCCGCATCGGGATCAACATCCTCGATGTAAGGCGAAAGATCCCCGATATTGAAAGTAGAGGAGATACTGATAAGCCGCAAGTGCACGGGTGTACGTGTAGCAAATATCAAGGTCGATCCCACAGGGACTTTGCTAACTACACACCAAACTAGCTTCCTATGTGATTGCTAAATCAGTCGGGTTTTGAATGAGATCAATCTGTAGCTAATTCTATTCACTAACAAATAGCAAATCTAACTAATATTCACACAAATCACAAGATCCAATCAATAGGAAAAAGACGTTCAGGGGATAAAACCTAAGTAACTCTATGAATCAAATAAGTGGATTGAACATGTATGTCACCAATTTGGTACATTTTAGGGTCGATAATCGCATAAATTATTCCGTAGCGAGCTTTTGGCAATGAAACGGATTGCTTAGCAAAATCAATCACCTACTGTCGTGGTTATTTCAATTTTAAGTAAGTTAAAGATCAAATTATCCAATGACCCCTAATTATAAAGTCTTCTATGTCTAGTTCACTTCATAACTAGTTTAATCCTAAGGGTTCCGATTATCGAATTTCTCCGCTCTACTTCATTCAACAATCTAATTCCATATTCTTGATGGCTACCAAAAACAATGACATACATAATTAAAGGATAAATGAAATGCATTCAAACTAGATAACAACTTGTTCAATCCAACAAAATTCAATCCATGAAAGCAACTAATTAGAGTTTATCCCCCAAACTAAAATAAACTACTCACTACTCATGTTCAAAACACAAATCATATCAAAATCTATTCTAGAAAGCATGAAATCTAAAAGAAAGAGAAGTAAACCGAGATGGAAATCGTTCCTCGCTTGAATGATGATCGGTGGGGACTTTTGCTCCTCCACTTCAATGGATTTCTTGAGAATCGATCTTCAAACTCCAATAAACCCTCAATCTTCAACTAAGGATGAATGTGGATGGATGTGTGGAGGAAGGGATGGATGATGGTAGAGATGGACATGGATGGTATGGAAGGATATGGATTAGGGTTAGGTTATGGAATGGAAGATGGTAGAATGATGATTCCCTATGAACAATCGGAAACAAGCATAATATAGGCAAATAGCAACTCAAAACCGCCGAAAATGAAGAGACACAGGTGACACGGACCGTGCCAGGGGTGACACGGACCGTGCCCCTGCTGACACGGACCGTGCCTCCTAGGCACTACCCGTGTCAGTGCACTGCTTCAATTTTTCTCATGTTCTGGTTATAGGCACTACCCGTGCCTCCTCTGGCACCACCCGTGCCACTACAGACTCGGGCCTAAGAGGTCTTTGGGCCATTGTTTGGGCCTTGGGTGATCTAACTTCTCACTTCTTGGTCCTTTAAGCTCATAACTTGGATCTACACTTGATTTTTAGCTCGGTTTACATCAATTCTTCACAAAGTACCTACAAAACTCACCAAAC
Organism: Portulaca oleracea; assembly: GCA_029582165.1. NCBI lineage: Eukaryota > Viridiplantae > Streptophyta > Magnoliopsida > Caryophyllales > Portulacaceae > Portulaca > Portulaca oleracea. The sequence goes on from CM055890.1 coordinate 21,787,250, forward strand.
TCCAAACCAAGCGTAATATGGGAAATTTGGGTATAAAGTAATATAATCATGTCAAATACTCCCCAAACTCGCACCAAAACAACCAAGTTCTCATATATACAAGAAGCACTTATCAGATACCCATATCACCCGGAAGATCAAGCTTGTAGGAATTGTCATTTATCTTGGCCAAAATCTTGAACGGCCCCTCGCTTCGTGGCATTAGTTTACTACTCCTCCCGGAAGGGAACCGTTCCTTCCTCAAGTGGAGCCAAACCAAATCACCAGGCTTGAAGGTGACCCCACGGTGATGCTTGTTGGCTCGGGCCTTATACAGTTCATTGGTGCGCTCGATCTTCTCTCGAATCTGCCGGTGAAGCTTTTGGATTTCGACGGCCTTCTCACTTGCTTCAAAGCTAACCCTCGACTCTAATGGAAGAGGAAGGAGCTCGATAGGGGTAATAGGGTTGACTCCATAGCAAGTTTCGAAGGGCGAATGACCCGTAGCAGAAGAAGGGGCCCGATTGTTGGCAAATTCGGCGTGATACAGTTTTGCATCCCAATCCCATAGACTCCTACTCACAAAACCCCGAAGCAATGTAATGAGAGTCTTGTTAGTTACCTCAGTTTGACCGTCCGTTTGAGGATGATGTGACGTGCTAAAAAGAAGCTTCGCTCCTAGGAGCTTCCACAAAGACCTCCAGAAATGACTCATGAACTCAGTGTCGCCATCCGAAACAATAGTCTTCGGAACACCATGCAAGCGCACCACCTCCCGGAAGAAAAGAGTAGCAATATGTATGGTGTCATCGGTCTTTTCGCAAGCAATAAAATGTGCCATTTTTTAGAAGCGGTCCACGACGACTAGAATGACATCTTTACCACGCACGGTCCGGGGAAGTGCCACAATAAAGTCCATACTCAAGTCCTCCCACGGGCCATTCGGAACAGGAAGAGGTGTATAAAGCCCTTGGTGGAATTGACTTTTGGCATGGTGGCAAGTAACACATTTGGACACTACATCCTGTACATCGCCTCCCATCTTCGGCCAATAAAAGTGCTCTTTCAACATGTCGATGGTCTTATAGATGCCGAAATGACCGGCAAGACCACCCCCGTGAACCTCCCGCACTAGAAGTTTCTTCAATGGGCATTTTGGGACACATAACTTGTTACCCTTGAAGAGAAATCTATCTTGTAGCAAATAGGGTCCATCACCACCATCGAGGTGTGATTTGAAGTCATCATCCTCCTTATAGAACTCTTTTAAGTGTTGAAATCCAAGGACCCTTGCCTCCACCACAGATAGAAGGGAATGTCTCCTAGAGAGTGCATCGACAACCATGTTAATGCTCCCCTTCTTGTGTATTGCCACAAAATTGAAACCTTGAAGAAACTCAACCTAATTGGCATGACGCGAGCTAAGCTTATGTTACCCGTTCAAATATTTTAGAGCTTCGTGATCCGAATGAAGGACAAATTGGCTAGGCCTCAAATAGTGTGACCAATGATCGAGGGCTCGCACGAGAGCGTAAAATTCCTTGTCATAAGTAGAATAATTCCTCCTCGACCCGCTGAGCTTCTCACTGAAATAAGCAATAAGGCGTTGGTTTTGCATCAAAATGGCTCTAATGCCTACCCCGCTAGCATCGCAATCCACCACGAAGACTTGTGTGAAGTCCGGGAGAGCAAGTACTGGTGCCTCACATAGTCGAGCCTTAAGCTTCTCAAATGCTCCTTGGGTCGCTCGGGTCCACTCAAAGGCGCAATTTTTCATACATTCGGTAATAGGGGCGGTAAGGGTACTAAAGCCATTGATAAACCGACGGTAGAACAAGGCCGTGGAAACTCCTCACCTCCGTGATAGTAGAGGGAGAGGGCCAAGAGCGAATGGCCTCCACCTTGGAGGGGTCCATAGAAATACCCTTATCGAAAACAATATACCCAAGAAAGGTGACTTGGGGAGTGCAAAATTAGCACTTCTCCAGTTTGCCGAAAAGCCGTTGTTGCCGCAAAACCTCGAACACCAACTCCAAATGTGTAATATGCTCCGTTTCACTCCTCGAATATACCAGGATATCATTAAAATTAACCACCACAAATTTGCCGATAAAAGGCCTCAACACCTCGTTCATAAGACGCATGAATGTGCTCGGGGCATTGGAGAGCCCGAATGACATGACGAGCCACTCATATAATCCCCCTTTTGTCTTGAAAGTCGTCTTCCATTCATTTCCTTCCTTCATGCGTATCTGATGGTAACCAATCCGAAGGTCAATCTTAGAGAATATACAAGAGCCGTGCAACTCGTCGAGCATGTCATCGAGCCTCGGTATAGGATACTGATACTTGATGGTAATGTTGTTGATGGCCCGACTGTCGACACACATTCGGAAGGTACAATCCTTCTTCGGAACCAGGAGGGCCGGGACGGAACAAGGGCTCATGCTCTCTCGAACATAGCCTCGAGAAACAAGTTCGTCCACTTGCCGTTGCAACTCCTTAGTTTCCTATGGGTTGCACCAATATGCCACCTTGTTGGGGAGTGGAGCTCCGAGAATAAGGTCGATTTGATGCTCAATGCCCCGAATAGGAGGTAGACCTGGTGGAAGATCTTCGGGGAACACATCGTGGAATTTGGCAAGAAGAGGGGCAACGAGAGGGTTCTTGGGTGTCACTACCTTACTTGTGTTGCCTCTAAGAGGAGTAAGGAAAAAACGGCCTCCCCCTTGCTTAGGGCTCGCTCTACCCGTGTTTCGCTCAAGTGTTTGGGCTCCTCACTTCCCACACCAAGTTTAGGAGGTATAATTTCATGTGGTGCTAGTGGAAGAAGCTTAACCCTCTTGCCCTTGTGGGTGAAAGTATAAGTGTTTTTCAACCCATTGTGAACAGTTCGCTTGTCAAATTGCCACGATCGACCCAACAATATATGGCATGCGCTCATGGGAACAACATCACAAACAACAAAATCATCGTAGTTAGCAACAAAAGACAAATTCACTAAGACTTGATTGGTTACCTTTATGCCATCTTGGTCGTTGAGCCATTTGAGAGAATAAGGACGAGGATGAGGTAATAATTGCAATCCGAGTTTTTCAACCATATAAGTTGTGGCAGCGTTGGTACAACTCCCTCTATAGATAATAAGATTGCAAATCTTACCCCCGACGAAACACCGTGATTGAAAGATAGTCTCCCGCTGGGCCTTGTCAAGAGGGGTTTCATGAGCATGCAAAACTCGCCTCAAGACAAGAGCGTCACCTTGCACATGTGACACGGGGGCGACATCCTCATCTTCACTAGTAACCGCATCCTCAACCACCACTTTGGAATCATCCCGTGTCACTTGTAGTTCCTCATCAATATCCTGAACCTCCTTGAGAGTCAAGGTCCGCCGGTTCGGACAGTCCGCCTAATAGTGACCATACCCATGGCATTTGAAACATTTTCTTCCATCCATATGCCGAGTAGGATCCGTAGGAGACGCCACAACAAGTCCTTTCCCCTTGTCGGTACGGGGTATCGAAGGAAACTTGGGTGTCTCACTAGATTTGGGAGTGCCCAATTGAGGAGGAGGCCGGCTTGACGGGGGAAAGTAGGCGCGCGACACCGATTTGGAAATAGCCTTCTCTTTCCTCCATCGCTCAACCCGAAGAGCCAAACTGCACAAGTCATCCATGGAGTAGTAAGGTTAAACCTCAACTTTCTTGGTAACCGAGGAATCCAATCCATTCAAGAAACGCATCATGGTTTGCTCTTTCGGCTCTTGAAGGCCACTTTTGATGAGGAGTTGTTCAAACTCCGAGATATAATCACTGACAGATCGTTTGCCCTGGGCGAGAGCATATAGCCTCCGTAAGACGTCTTGCTTGTAAGTGTGGGGCAAGAAACGGCGATTCATCACTAGTTTAAGCCGTGACCAAGTAGAAATCCGTGCTTTTCCTTCACGAGCCCGTTGTGCCTTCATGTTCTCAAACCAAAGCGAAGCGGCTTTGGTGAGTTTCAAACTCGCAACCTTATACGCCTTCTCATCATCGTAGTCCTTGGTCTCAAAGATCCTATCCATCAATTGGACCCATTCGATGAAGTCATCCGGATCATTGGGACCAGTGAACTCGGGAATGTCGATCTTGACATCTTGGAATTCGTCGCGAGGGGGTCGATCATGCACGTCCCGTCGAAATCGACGTCGAGGGGAGCCTCTAGCATCGTCACTCGACTCAAAGTTGGGAGGAGGACGGATAGGGATCGGTGCGCGCCTCAGTCGTTCAACTGGTGGTGGACATGGACGTTCTGGGGCGAGGTTGTCCAGCCGTACCATAATGGCATTGAGGGTGCGCTCAAAGGTGGAGAACCGTTCGTCATGGGTGGCGAGTCGGCTCTCGATAGCCCGAAGTTGAGGGCTACCCCAGTGGCTTGATTCCTCTCCATCGGAATTTACTTGTCCTTCCATATCGAGGGAAGGGTAAGGACGTTATGTGTTTGGGATATTTTGTGGAGTTTGGGGGTTTTCTTGTAGTTGGCTTGTGTTTGGCTAAGGATTCTTTGTGTTTCTTTCACTTAGACATTTCATCGAACACCTTGCGGGCACAATTTTCCAACCTCTCCTCAAAGCTCCAAATTGCTTCAAAATCACCAAATACAAACACAATACAAAGTATTCCAATACTCTTGGATAGTACAGGGGGTGGGGATCACCAATAGATGCAAGAAATCCAACAAAACCCAATACTAGAGAAATACTACCAAGAACAATGAAAAACAACTCAAACAAATAAATAACCAAAGCTCTGATACCAAATGGAGCGTTACCGATCGCGTGGAGGGAGATTGATTGCTTGAGTGATGAAGAATAACAAGAATAATAGCTTGAATAACAATGGAGATAATAGAAGACCTTGGCAAGGAATGTCCACCACCTTGGTCTAACATTTCACCATGATTAATTAGGAGTAATCCACCATCAACCATTAAAGAAATGACTTGAACACCACCAATAATACTTGGATAAAGTAAACAAGATTTAGGGGAAGAGGCTTGGAGAGCACTCATTCATTAACATATCATAATAACATAAGCTATCTTGGGAAATGGGAAAACAAGCTATTTATACTAAACAGAAATTAAGCCAAAACTTAGCACAAAAACGCAGTAGCACGCGCGTGTCGCAGGTCGGTCGCGAGCGCGACGGCCCTCTGACTCGGCAACCCATCATCCCATCGCCGAAAGTCGCGGGTGCTCCCAGTTGCATCGCGGGCGCGGCGACCAGGACAGGACAGGACAAAGTCGCGGGCGCGATACCATGTGACTCGGGCGTGACCGACGGCTGGACGCGAGACTGCTCCTTGGTAAGCTTGATGTCACGGGCGCGACGCCATGTGACTCAGGTGCGATTGACGACTATTTGCTGGTGATGTTTCGACTTGAACTTTATTGCTTTTGGGACTACACCCGAACCCCGAAACCTCTTAGCTTCCATTCTTGGGACGGCCCGGTCCGGTCCCGAGGCCTCCGGGGTCGGTGCAACAAACGAACCCGCCTAGAAGGTCCCAGGGCCCATCCATTGGATGGCCGAGACTAGCCTCGCAATTCCGGGAGGGACCGGGAATTGTAGCTCAAGACTCGAATTGATCTTGGCGGCTCTCTTGGTGGAGATCACAAGCGCAGAGAATGGAACCCGGACCTCTTCACTTAGAGATTCAACGGGCTAAAGCAAATATGACCAGATGAGGTTTCAGGTTTTTTTTTTGTAGTTTGAGGGACTTTGCGGAGTTTTGAGAGACTATTTTTATGAGGCAAGATGGGGTGTTACCAGCAAGGGGAATATACAAAACCAACAAACAAATAATCACCAAGTACCAATACCAACAACACTACATTTTCCACACCAAAACCAAGCACCAAATTCAACAATCTCAACCCTCAAAGTACTCATCTATGGTTGTCCAGAAAATTGGCAAAATGTGGCCACAATCAAGAACAACCCTCAACTTAATCAACCCGAACAACATCAAACTGCAAATACAACAAGATTTTCCAACAACACACCAAAAGAAATTCAAACACCACAAATTTTGGTTCCCAACACAACCAACTCAACACCAACACAAAAGGGCATGACCAAGTTCCCCAATCAAGCAATCACAGTGAATTCTACACCAAGCTCTGGTACCAAATGATCTATGAAGGTTTTGGCAACAGAATGAAGGAAAACAACCCAAGGGACAAATTTTCAAACCATAATACAAGAGTACCAAGTAGAACTCACAAACAACCAAACCTTAGAAATGGGTATCCCTTGAATCAACCATTCAATAAGTAAAGATGCAAGGATATGTTCAATTTATAAAGAGAAACTCACCAAAATTGAACTACGAGGACAAGAAAAGCATAAAGGAGAACCACCAACAACTCTTGAACTCTAATGGATCCTCACCCAGCTTGAGTGAAAGGAGAACCACTACTCAAACTGTAAAGGGGGATGCTCAACTTCACCACCACAATCAAACATGAATAAAGAGAGATGAGATATGAAGGAAAGGTTTCAAAATACCCAATGTTTTTTATTCAAAATATGTAGGTTACTGTTTCATTAGGGGATACAAAGAGCATATATAGTGGGGCAAAAACTTGCGGAAAAAAGCGAAAACGATATGGTCGCGAGCGTACCAAAGCTTTGGCACGAGTGCAACCGATAGATGTTGCGGTCGTGTAGACACCATGAATTTTTTTTGTTTAGTTTGATATATAGGTACTTTTGTAATATTTTATATTTTCTTTTTTTAATTTATTTTTAGGAGTAGGAGAAATAAAGGACCCAGAAAGCCAAGCCATGCCTATAACTTGTGTACCCAAAAATCAGAAAAAACCCATAAACAACCAGAAAAAACTATGCAAAAACTCAAACCATTCAAAAAGCCCAGGGAGCGTCTGATGGTTGTAAGGCCATCAACAAGGCCCAACAATCACACCTCATCCCTTGCGTCACAGTCAAGCACCGTCCAAAGTTAGAATTTCATCACACTTTTGTTGAACACGCGGACTACACAAGGTTGTAGCATCCTCCTTGTCGTCCCCATTGTCCAATCAAAATAACGTGTTGCGTTGGTAGTCTGTGTGACCGTCCTTGACTTTGATGAAGCTTATGTAAACCTTGGCATCCTAGTTGAACGAATACATGCATTCCTCTGCCTATAAATACCCCTCCCTTTTAACTCAGATGACACCAAGCAATCCACCTCTTCCTCCTCCACTCTACTCACTCTCCATCCTATCCATCATTTTTCTAAATTCTTCTCACCCTAAACATCACCATCTTCTTTAATCATCCATCTCATCTTCCCTAAACTACTCTTCTTAGACCTACCCTATTCTAATCCATTTCATCCCTCAACTCATCTACAATACACAATATCATCAACACTTTATTCTCTTACTCTCTTTCCCGCAAAATCATCCTAAATCTTCTTCTCTAAACCCTTATCATCCTTACCCTAATCACTTTTATCCCTCCATTCATTCAAAACACCAAAACACAAACCACAAAAACACTTCTAAACCATTCCTAAACCACAAAAATATCCATACTTGTCACTTGAAGACAAAAGGCATTTGATGATAGGCAAATGTTTTCGTTCCCTTATTATTTAGGTATAATTCATGTATATACTTTTTTTTTTTATGTAATCATTCTTTGATTTTTGCAATAATATGATATGTTCATTTCCTTTCATTTTAATATACAATTGAATGGTTTTAAGATGTAGCACTTTATTTTATCTCCCTTCTAAATCTTATAAAAACACAATTTAAATTTTTAGTAGAGTCTTTACTTAAGTGAGAGACAAACTCAAAGGTCTTTACCTTTCGAGTTGGTAACCTTATCCTCGAACTTGGTAATCTGGTTTGTAAGAAAGTCTTTTTCTTAGGTTTTGTCAGCATTTCTTCTAAATAAGATTGGATCACGACTCTTTCAAAATAAAAGCATTATTCTTGTTGCATAGACCATGGTTTTCAAAACCTTAAAACTTGTTTTATGTGAGTAATGATCTTACAATGAGTTTAATGCAACTTTAGGAATGTAATGTATATTTTCAAATAGTTGAAATTGCCTAAATTGTCTTTTTTTCGAGCCCCGCACTATGAAAATAGAATAACCAAATTTGAGGAAGAAAGAGCAAGTGGTAGCTCTCTCTTTGGATTTGGTTCAAATATTTTCAAAGTGTTCATGGTAAATGAAAGGGGACGTTAAAAGTGAACTGTTCATAAAATAGGCAAAATAATTCCTAAAGGTATTTTAAAAAGTAAAAAAACCAGCAAAGTCCCAAAATTTCCAACCGGAAAACAAAAAGCGGTGATCCCGCAACGACTCGTTTTGTTCAAAGGGGAAGCCCCATTGAGGTCACTGACCAGTTACCCCTGGGATGTCCACAAGCCGTGGCGCCCAAAATTTCCCCGAATTCCTCCCAAAAGTCACGGCTTGGCACTGGTGTGCCAAGCAGTGTAGCAGGCGCGACGACCGAAAACCCAGAAAATCTACATCAAAGCTGCGTGATGGCACTCCCGTGCCAAGCTACGACATAGGCATGCCACCCCTTCTTCTTCCAACTTTACTTCCTCGATTCTTCTGACAGGACCCAAGTTGATGGATGTGAAACAGACCAGAGCTCAGATCGAGGATTATTATTTCCGAAGTTGACCCACCCCAAGACCATCAAGGGGCCTTGGGATTGACCCTGGAGACCAAAGAAACTGAAGACGGACCATGGTTGAAAGATTGAACGTACTTGGTGAGGAGTTGGATGTCACTTGCGCAAGCTTTGATCCAATGTTCTTCGATTGGTATTGGGAAGCAAACATCCTAGATAGATAGAACCCGGATGGGACCGAATCATAAAACACATATGAAATATATGTAGTCCATGAAATATACAGCTAGCTTACAACAAAAGCAATAAAAAACAACAGAATATGGGTGTACCAACTTGCTACAAGCCTACAAGCCAAGATATGGGACATAACCACAACAACACAAGCCTAAAAGTCATTTCAATTTTTAAGTTTTCCATAATCAAGCCAACCTATTGGGTATCAATTTCATGAAAAGAGTTTACAATTTAAGGACCCAATTAATCGGCTAATACTAATACAGTCTCTTACATACATTACAGAGCATAAACCAATTAACCAAATGAGCCATAAATTTGGAAAATTGAAACTGACCCAATTTGATTTATACTTTGAACACTAAAACCCACAAAGTAACTTGAATGTTCTTATGAGTTTAACCAGTTTGTGTAAAATTAACCAAGACCAAAATCCCTAAAAAGCTATCCTTTCAATTTCTGACATGACTCTGAATCAAATAGCTAAGAAAGTGCATGTTGTAGTGCAAAACTCAACAATCCATGCAAAAGGGCATGCTTCAAACATCAATTAATCCAAATTTTAAAGAAAGATTCAAATCCACCAAAAAGGTGTAGAAATTGCAGAGTTGGATGAACAGAGAAGCGACTTGGGCTTGGCGTGAAAAGTTACATCGTTCTAAAAAAGGGCATCCCAGGTGATTTCCCGCACACTTGTTCCTCTAAGAGAAACCTGAAATCGACGAATCTCAGTGTAAAATAGGAAATCGTGAAATTCTACACCGGAAGTTTGAAAATAGTAGATTCTGAGATGGAAAACTAGGCAAGAAGTAGGATAGAGGTTGTGTTTACCTAGATTTTGAGATGGAAAACTCAGCAAGAAGTAGTAAAAGATGACCAGGTTCAATGCGGTGGCGAAATTGGAGGAGTATGTAACCCCTAGATGCCGAATGAGCAGCAACACGCAAAGTCGCAAACCTTAGATGCCAAATGAACCCACTAGGAATTGGCGATCTCACGAAAGATCGATGGATGCAGACTGATGTCACCGAAGATGGATGACATGTCATGTTTTCGGCGGAGTTGGAGGTCGTGGCTTGGGGAAGTGAGAGCTTAGGATTTTGGTGTTTAAGCATTGGCTGTTGTAATTGATGGATGCACAATCACAAACTCTTTATCCATGCCTGTTTAAACCGATTAAGAAACTTACTATTATGACCCGTTTGAGGCCTGTGGGGGTCCCTTACTGATCTTAAACGAGTCCTCTCCATTAAAGCCCATCCCACTAAGTCACTTACACAGGTTGACCTCGGTTAATCCACACCGCCCACTAAGACCCAACGGGCCCCCTGTCCAATACCAACCCCTAGCTAGGACTAATCATACCTAGCGATGGTCTAGATACGTCAAAACTAATTTTAATGAATCCTTCTTAAAGTTTCTACCACGCCACCTAATAACTTTTTTTTAACAAGGATGGAAGACGTGAATTGTTTCGTAGAGTTGTGTCATATGCCTCATTCAACACTTGCTTTCTTACCTATAATCTAAGTAATAATCTTACAAGTAACACTTGGTTTCTTGCGTGAAAAATTACAACGCTCTCAAGAAGGGCATCCCTGGTGATTTCCCGCACACTTGCTCCTCTAAGAGAAACCTGAAAGCGGCGAATCTAATTGTAAAATAGGAAATTGTAGAATTTCACATAGGAAGTTGAAAGTGGCAGATTCTGAGATGGAAAACTCGACAAGAAGCAATAAAAGATGATCAAGTTCAATTTAGTTAGCGAAATTGCAATCTCTAGATGCCGAATGAGCAGCAACACGCACAATTGCGAACCCTAAATGCCGAATGAACCCACTGGGAACTGGCAATGTCACTAGAGATCGATGGATGTAGGCTGATGTCACTGGAGAACGACGACTTGGCGCATTTCCGACGTTGGGCGTGGCGGCTTGAGGGAATGAGAGCTTAGGGTTTTGGTGTTTAGACATTGGTTGTTGTAATCAACGGATGCATAGTCGTAAATAGGGATGACAACGGGGCGGGTTGGACGCGGGGGGTATATTACCCATCCCCATCCCCGCCCCATTACCTGTTGCTGGGGGGGGGGGGGTGATCTTCCCCTATCCCCAGCGAGTACCCAAACCCGACGGGGCTCCAGTGCCATCCTCAGTCGCAAACTCTTTTTCCGTGCCCATTTAAGCCCGTTGAGAAACTTGCTATTATGACCCGTTTGAGACTCGCGGGGGCCCACAACTGATCTTTAATGGGTCCTGCCCATTAAAGCCCGTCCCACTAAGTCATTTACATAGGTTGAGCCCGGTTAATCCACACCGCCCACTAAGATCCAACGACCCGCCTGTCCAATACCAACCCCTAGCCAGGACTAATCGCAGTTGCTTTTCCACTAGAATCGATACCAACACTAAATTGAGAGCGGAAGACTTGAATGAATTTCGAAGCCGATCACATATGATGATCCACTATAATGTAAGTAATAATCTTACAACAAGATCAAGGAGTTGAATTAACCTTTCCCTTCCACCACTAGGGAAAACACAAAACCCAACCCGAAAAGGCAAAGGAAATTGGTCCGTCCGGCGGATTGACTCAGGCTGAAAACAACCCTAAACAGACTGGTGAGAGAGAAAGAAAGAGATGGGGGCATTCTAGGCTTCTCAACTACTGAATCACCTCTCTTTCCTTCCTCACATCACAGCCGTGGTCTGCCAATGACCACGTCTACAGAGGAGTCCGACCCTCTTTCCCTTTCTCTTTCTCTTTCTCTTTCTCAACACCTACCCATCTGCCCATTCTTTTAGCCCAGAGGCAGGCAAGTGTTCACAAAACTCCTCATTCATGGTGGCACGCTCTGGGTCTCTCGATCTTCCATCGCTTAAAATGGTAAACCTCCTCAAAAACCCATCTTTATTTTATCTATTGAAGGTCTATTCTCCTCTAAGTTGTCGCCACTTACGGCGATTTTGTTCTTCTAGTAAACCCCTTGCTACACCACAGCATTGCTTGGGGGATGATACAGTCTCGCGCGTTTGTGCTATATTGTGCGATGTTCAATGGAGGCGGAGCTCCCAATTGAAGCGTTTGACCCCAAAACTAACACCCCATCTTGTCAAAAGAATTATCGTTAGCCATAAGGATACTATACCAGTCTTGCACTTCTTTCATTGGGTCTCTAAGAGACACTCTTATGCTCATGATTTCGAATGTTATGTTGCTCTGCTAAATAGGCTTGTGGTGGATGGTTTGTATGCCGATGCTGATCATCTCAGGATTTTGATTATTAGAGCTTGTAGGGACGCGCATCAACTGACAAGGGTAATGGATATTTTGAATGAATTCAGCAACCGCGGTCTGAAGCTTACTTTGTACAGTGGCAATACCTTATTGATTGCATTGGCCAAATTTGAAATGGTTGAAGCTGCCTATACTGTGTATAAGCAGATGTTATCTAGTGGGATTAGACCAAGCCTTTTGACTCTAAACACTATGATAAACATATTTTCTAAGAAGGGGAAACTGCAGGATGCTCAACTTGTTGTAAGTAAGATTTATGAGTATGACATGTGTCCAGATGTTTTTACGTATACATCTTTGATTATTGGACATTGTAGGAATTGTGATTTAGATGGGGCATTTAGTGTGTTTCATAAGATGTTGAAAGAGGGCTGTCAACCGAATTCGGTGACCTTTAGTAATCTGATCAATGGACTCTGCAATGGAAGTAGGATAGATGAGGCTCTGAGCATGCTGAGGGATATGATTGAGAAGGGAATTCAGCCTACCGTGCACACTTATACCACTCCCATTGCCACATTATGTGCACTTGGCCGAGTTGAGGAAGCCTCCAGACTTTTAGCTGATATGTTGCAAAGAGGCTGTCCCCCTAATGTACATACTTACACGGCTCTCATCAGTGGCACATCCCGTGCTGGACAAGTTGAAGTTGCTACCGGTTTATACAACAGGATGGTAAGAGATGGTCTGATGCCAAATACGACTACTTATAATGCATTGATCCATGAATTGAGCATGGCTGGAAGGTTTGAATCTGCTGTGAAGATCTTCTATGGAATGCAGGCTCATGGCTGTGTCCCAAATTCTCGCACATACAATGAGATAATAAGTTCTTTTTGCTTAAGAGGTTCTATGCAGAAAGCTATGGTGTTTTTTGATGATATGCTCAAGGCTGGCCTTTCCCCAACTTTGGTTACTTATAACATACTCATTCATGGTTATGTCATGGAAAACCATCTTGACCATGCTATGAGAATGTTTTCCTTGATGGGGGAGAATGGATGTGAACCTGACGAGTACACTTATACTGAAATGATTTCTGGGCTCTGTAAAGGAGGTCGATTGGAGCTTGCTTCTGCTCTTCTTCACGATATGGCTGAACGAGGTCTGCGCCCAAATCAGGTCACATTTGGTGCTATGATTGATGGTCATTGCAAAGCAGGGCGCATCGATGGAGCGCTAGCAATACTTGATAAGATGAAGAAAGTTGGTTGCCCTCCAAGTACAGAGGTCTATAATGCCATTATTAGTGGACTAGCAAAGGAAAGAAGGTTTGAAGATGCAGAGATACTAATCAGTACCATGTCCAAGGATGGACTGACATCTAATGTTGTTTCTTATACATCTGTGATTGATGGTCTTTGTCGAAATAGAAGAACTGATGCTGCACTCAAGGTGTTCCATGAGATGGAAAAGGTTAATTGCTTACCCAATTTGCTCACTTATAGTATACTCATTCATGGGTTGTGTCAAGAAGGAAAGATTGATAGTGCAGAATGTCTGTTTGAAGAAATGCAAACTAAGGGATTGTTTCCTGATGTGGTAGCATTTACATCTCTTATTGATGGCTTTGTTTTGATGGGTAGACTAGATCATGCCTTTTTGCTTCTTCAGAAAATGTTTCATGTGGGATGCGAGCCTAATTACCGTACTTTCAGCGTGTTATTGAGAGGTTTGCATAAAGAAAGTCAGTCTCTTGTAGGCAAGGTTGCAGTCCAAAATGATGTCTCTTATAGTTTGCCTTCTGTTAAGCAGTCTGAACTTGATGTGATGACCCAACTATTACTCAGACTGTCAGAAATTGATTGTGAACCGACAGTTAGTACCTATGCTACCTTACTCTCTGGTTTATGTGGGGAAGGCAAGTATCATCAGGCGGAGCTATTGGTTGAACACATGCAAGAGAAGGGATTGCCTTTTGATGATGAGATCTACAATTTGCTGCTGGTTACTTATTGCAAGAATTTAAGAGTGGCACCTGCTTTGGAAATCCTAAGATCATCGAGAAGCAGTGAGCTGAATCTCCCCTTATCTACCTATGGATTGGTTATATCTACTTTGTGTAAGGTAAATCAGGTCGATGAAGCCGTAGCGCTGTTTAAGAACATCATGGACAAAAATTGGAATGCTGATGAGATTGTATGGAGCATACTAATTGATAGTTTGTTGAAGGAAGGACTGGTAGGTCCATGTGTGGAACTTCTTCAGGTTATCCGGTCCAGTAAATGCAGTATCAGCCTGAATACGTATATGTTATTGGCTAGAGAAATGTCTAAAATAGACGATTCGTTGAAAACTGACCAGCTTGGTGATGAATTAGACAACTCGAGGCAAATTTCACCTGGCTGAGATCTCACACCGTCAGAATAGATTTCTTCAGGTAGCAATGATTTGGCAGAAACTGTAGCCTGAATCTGCCTCTTACAACCCATTATCCTAAGATGAATAGAAGGTGAAATGTAACTTCGTATCATGTTTCTGCTTACTCTTTTTTTTTTTTTTATTTTAACAGAATTATTTGCTTAGTACTGTATTCGCTATTAAATTTCCTAAAAGTCTCCTATAACACCCCCGCCCCCCAACACACACACACACACACACAAAAGATCCAAAAATAGAAAAGTATAGAATGGATAATTCCTTGGTATCTGATTCTGAGTTGTTGCATCTAAATGGCAGGAGATAGTAGTTCTCACACTGACAAGATGGGCTGACACAAGTGCCACATGTCACAGTGGATGGGGATCGTCAGCGTCTCCATAATAGAGGGGACTGTCTGCTTCCTACTTGTGATCCTGGGGGGCATTGGCCCAAAGGAGGGGGAAAGAGAAGGGTGTTTGGAGCCTGGAGGATACTGAGATATTGCCCCTGATATGGTTGGTTCAGAAAAGGCTAAGTGTCCTTTTGCTACTTGGAGTGCAGCTTTTGGATGTGAACTAATGGTGTTCACCCCACACATTAGCATGGAAACAAAAGATAATGATGTGGTGGGGGCAAGAGATCTCCTTACAGTATCCATTGTGAATCTGGTTCCATGACACCAACCTAAAATAAAAATGGGCCATCATGTACATGAGTGCTACTGCTGGTCAAATAAGTGACGAAGTCGCCGTTTTAAGGTATGTGGTGCCTTATTTCAATGTATGATACATTAGACACTTGAAACCCTGAATTTCACCTCCCTTATACTCATAAATAGTTGGAATGAAAGGAAAAGCATGTGTCCAACGTTAGTTGTAACCTGCCTTAATTTTTTTGTTTATATTGTTCTTCTGTATAAACTTCTTGTTCATTGTCAGATTGGCATAGCTCCTAAAATAGAATATGTATTTCCTTAGTATAGTAGGTAATAGGTCATCTCAGAAAATACGTATCCATTTTGAAAATTGAATCTGCATGAAAAAAGGGAGCGCATTCTTCTTAGCACTCTCTCACGCCACCCTTGGCTTCTCTTCTATTTCTTATCAGACACGGTGTCTAGTCTACTCTAAATCCCCTAACCGCTTATTTTCCCCTCTAGTCTATGCTATCGTAGATTCATTCAATTTTTATTTGAAATGTTCAATGATAGCGCAACACTAATGAGGTAGTATTAAATAATAAATATTATATATTATATAAATACATAATAGTTATATCTATAAATATATTAAAATGAAACTACCTAGGGTAAATCCATACCTAGATGGCAAAATTTTGGAGGTTTGGTTACTCTTAAGCCACTTCGAAACCAAAATAATTTACTATAATCATAAATGCTATTCTTTAAATAAAATTAATAGTCATACACTCATACTATAACCTATTCTAATTATATCTAATTAATGTCGTAATCTGGATGGTTGAAAGTATATCTTTTCAACTTAGATAGTAATGAAATAGAATAAAATGTCTCATCATACCTCCTTTGTTTCTTTTCCATGGAGTAGTAGGTAGTGAACGATTTCTAAATTTTGGGTCAATCGGAACCAGCCTCTCTAAATTGCAAAATTTAGGTGTAAGATTGCTACATTTGATCCCTACATACCTTGCCTAGGTGGGATTTTGGAGTATTAGTTTTGGTTTAATTATATCTAATTAAGTAAATTATTCTTACTTTTTTTCATTAATATTTTGATAGTATATAAAAGGTAGAATTACCTATAAGATATCACACTCAATAAATTATGTTCTAATAAAAATGCTTCAAGTCATTGCTATGTTGTATTTTACTAAAATCACAAAAACAATAAGAAAACGGAATTATCATCATCATTGTAATATTTTTTTCCGCATAAACATCCTTTTTTCGTAAAGATAGATAAAAAAAAAAATTATTTATTAATAGTTTCAAGGTTGACCTATTGCATCACTAATTTATACGTTAGTTGGTTTATAAATAGATAAATTAGATTGAAAATTTATCTTATTTTAATTTAGTAAATAAATATTTAGATATGTTTCTTAATTTATGCATGGTATCAAATAAAGTTTTACATTTCCTTGAAATTAATTATTATATAGTATGGATGTTGCAAGTAATATAGACATTAGTATGCTTCTGATACCACATTATTCATTGCACAAAAAAAAAAAAACTACCACATTATTCTAATTAGTTTTGGAAACGATTTGTACTAAGAACATATGTAAATAATCACACACACACACACACACACACACACACAGATATGATGTCAGAGAATTGTGTTTAATGGATACATATATATTTTAGCAACTTTTTTTTTTAGAGTAAACAGTCATGGTATTTGTTTGATGTCTGTAAAAAGATTTGAGTTTCTTTTCATCACAATTGTAGAGCAATGACAGCATTACTCTACACTAGGCTAACAAACATTTTCTGGTTATTGTGCAAAATCATGGTTCATATTTGCAGTCTTCCTGTTAGAAAAAAAGAAAAGAACTTTAGTAACTAATATATGGAGGATTAAAATTCAGATTAAGTAATCGATTATTTAATCTGAAAGGAATTTCAACCTGAATTTGTAGCAAACTTTATTAGGGAGCAATTTGAAATAGATATGAGTATGAACATGAGATCTGTGCATAATGATGTAGAATGTGTCCTTGTTTGATGGATTTAGTAGCTTGGATCCTTGCAACAGGGTTATAATGTTTATTGGCCACTTGCTTCTTTCTTCAGTTATCAGTTAGGCCACCTTAGTCGGGGGTAAATTGTTTCTATGCATTTGGGTTAGGTTGGGGGTGCACAGCCATCATGCTTGATTGAAAAATGCCTCAAACTCCAAACTCATGGTCAATCTAGAGCTTTTTTTTTTTTTTTTTGGGTGGGGGTGGGGGGGGGGGGTTTGTCTTTTCATTTGCTGCTATGCTGTTTTTTTGTATTGAACTTGTTCTAGAATATGATTGTCTATTAAACAGCCTTTTTTATAGTTTGAATAATAATAATTTTAAAAAATTCTAAATGGAGGGGCTCGGTTACATAGGCTGAAAGTTATGCAGTTTTCGCATGTATTTTCCTCATTGGATTTCCAAGGTTTACTGTTTTCACCAGAGAATGCATTGTGTTTTAAGTTTTAGCCATGGAGATTCCAGACCTGATATTGATCTGCCATTTTCTGTGACTTGAGAGGTGTAGGATGATATCTATCCATGTCTATGCTTGTGTATGGTTGTTTATCTGTTGCCTTTTCTAGATTTAAATGTTTTTGTTAGCCTACAGCTGTAGGGTTAATGTACTTGGTGCTTTCTTTTTGCAGGCTCAGCTGATACTTTTTGGATATTTCATATTTTGAACATATAGCTCTCATTGAAGTTATGAGCAAATGTACAGGCACAAGTTTGACCCAACATTTGACCTTTTTTTTTTTCCCCTTTTGTTATTCTTTTCTTTTAAAGAAAATTCTTTGTCCAAGAGTATTGCTGATTTGTTTCTAGGATATACTGCACCCGTAGATCAGAACTAAGGTTACTCAGCGGGATACGTGTGATGTGTTATTGAGAGACAAACGGGTCTTCGTGTTTCTCATGTATACCAAACTTAAGATTCATTCATATTCTTGTCCCAGAATAATGAAACTATTGGTTTCTGGAGTGTTGCTTGCACAATTTTTTGGATATTACCATTGATTGCAGTCTTTGATCATTTGTTCATGTGCAAATTTGCAATGTTAGTATGTTTACCGCAGAAAACTGGAACAGAATAATAATATTGAGTTATCCTTGACACTGACAGAGCTATGTTGTCAATTATTTGAAGTTGGGTTGGAAAATTAGGTTGAATGACGCCCAAAACGGATTTGGGACAGAAACTACAATGAACGATTTGGCAGCTAGCATTTACGGGCAAATTGTCTTATGAGGCAAGAACTAGATTTGGGAAGAGAGATTGTATTTAGGTATGCATACTTGTAATTTTCATTAAATTAAATTAGCTAACTAGTTTTTTAAACTTTTTTTATGACCCATGTGATGCATGATATAATTTTTAAATTTACCTAAAATTATTTTAGGACTAAATTATAATAAATATCAATTTGTATTCAATATTAATATCTTTGAAAAACAAATTGTACTATCATTATTGATATATTTTGATACTACAAATAACTGAGTTTTAGTACTAATTTGAATTGTATGGCTACAAAAACATACTAATTAAAATAGATGTGGACAACTTGCAATATACTTTCTTTTAATCATTAAATATTTGTAGGGCCTTTGGGCCAAATTTCTGTGTTTGGGCCTGGTCTCCTTTTGCTCAAGGCCGTGCGGCCTTGATTTCTCCCGGGCCTTTGATGGTTCTTGGGCTGTTGTCTTTTATTAGCCAAAATCACATGGTTTTGGGCGGTTGGCCCTAACTTTTTTATCCTTAGTACAGTGCAAACTTTTTGGTACAAAATCCGATGTCTACAGAGAGCTCCCACTTTGATCGAGTCCGAATAGGACGATGGTCAAAGTAGCTTGAGGTGCTGATTGCCTTTCTGTCTTTTCAAGATGAATGACGTCGGTGCACTTTTAACGACGACCGGAAGGTGGATGTTCAACGCACTTTTAATGGCGGCCAGAAGATGATGTCGGTGCTCTTTTAACGGTGATTGAAAGTCTGATACCAAATGGAGCGTTACTGTCGCGTAGATGGGTGAAGATTAGATTGAGTGATAATGGGTGGTCGATATTCAACAAGAACAAGAGCCTTGAACACCAAAAGGATGGATATGACTTTGAGCAAAGAGAACCACAACTCTAGGCCTAACACCCCACCGTGATTATCCAAGGTAATCCACTAAATAATCACTAAAGTAATGACTTGAATCACCACCAAACTTGATTGGATAAAGATAACAAGGTTTGAGAGAAAAAAGGGAAAAACCCTAACAATGCTTAAGCATCACATTTATATTCAGCAAAAACTACCTTAGAAAATAAGCTAAGGGGATATTTATACTAATGGGGGTTAAAACAGTAAAACTCCAAAATCTCGGCAGCAAGACAGGAGGTCGCGGGCGGCACGGAGGCTTCGCGGGCGCGACAGGCGGCTGGGACGGGCGACTGGTGCGGCTTCAGCAACCGGGCAGGGAAAGGTCGCGGGTGCAACCCCATGCGTCGCGGGTGCGACGTCCTTATGGATGCAGCGGTCAGCAACCGACAGTAGGAGGTCACGGGTGCGACATGTTCCGTCGCGGGCGCGACTAAGCAAGGGATGCAGCAGCCAACATTTGGGCAGAAGGTGGTCGCGGGTGCGAACCCAGGCGTTGCGGGTGCGACGACCTTCTGGGCAGCTTTCTTCTGTCGACTTCAAACGCGCATAACTTCTTTATCGGGGCTCCGTTTTAGGCTCATAAGATGTCAATGAAATGCTCTCAGTGTGTTCTTTAAGCATCCAAAATTTGAGACCCATCGGAGTTATATTGAAGGAGTTATGACACAAAGTGTGAAGGCACGTCCATTCCAACAACCCACGTTGACCCGTTTGCGCTTATTCTTGTCGAAGGACTTCAAACCCTTTTAAAGGCCCGAAGTAGGTCCCGACGAGGACCCGTAGCTCCATTCCCATGGTCCAGGATCCCATTTGAACTGGATACCACACCTAGTGATGACTCGAATACGACTCCCAGGCCTTGGGTCCACCTTGAAATGGACTCCACACCCGATCTTGGAGTTGTTTCGCTCGTGTTCTCGGGAGGGGGCGCGGATATACGTGGAAACCATGGATCTCGAGGCTCGGGCCCCATCCCGATGCGCTCCATGCTCCCCTTCTTGAAAAAGAGTTGCCCTAAACTCTTGGTAGTTAAAACCGAGACCTTCTCCATAATTTGGCTCCAAGGAACTTTGAACATCCCGAACTTCCCGATTGCAATGAACATACACATGAGGTGCCCAACAAGCTTCGAACCCTACGGTGTATCCATCATCCAAATGAAAGAAAAAGGTTTGAGGCTTGTTGTGTGGGGATAGGGGATTAAGGGAAGGAACGGGAGTATTTTGAGGTGTTTGGGAACATACATCCTCACTTGGCTCGTTGCAAGGTAAAGACAAAGCAAGAGATCGTTCGTCCTCACCAAGAGCACACTTAACCCATGTTTCGCTCGAAAGGAGAAGGTTTCTCAACTCACTTCCCACCCCGGGTTTGATTTGATATGGGGTTAAGGGATTCAAGAAATCAGATTCAAAAGAACGATCTTCATTCGACAAACACTCCCACAAGCATTGCGTACCGAATTTCCAATAACACTCATTCAACAACGAATCCTCAAATAACCAATGTCGCCCAAATATCATGTATGGCATATTCACATAGTTCACATCACAGTGACCAACATGTAAGCAATATTCATCGAAGGACGACACAAATGAAGAGCTCAAAAACTTAGGTTGAACTAGAATCAAGGCATCACCAATCCCAACTTCGCCACTAAACAACAAACGAACACCAAGATTCCTAGCATGCCACTCAAAACATAGTGAATTTTCAATCGTAGACATCAACTGCTCATATTGCAACTTATCACGCCAACAAACATTCTCAAACAACCAATGCCTCCCAAAGGTCATGCACAACTCACCGAAAGACTCTACATCACAACGTCCATCTTTCAAGCATGATTCAATAAAATTTGTATGAGAGCCTTTAGTTACCTTGTCCTTCTCATGGAGAAGAATTTTAGTGCCCATGAGTGGAAGGGAGTGAAAGTAATCACTATGGTTGTTTAATCCCTTGGCTTATGGCAATGATAAAACCAAAGGAGTTTCTTCTTGGTCCTTTTCAACAAGGATAAGAGGAAGGGCAAGGTCGACATTCACATCCTCCTCTTGGCTTGAAACTTCGTCAATCTCACCATGTACACCAAGTAGCTCAAGGGTTACCCCTTCATTGGTCACAAGGACATTAACCCCGTTCTTTGAACTTTCCTTTTTCTTAACCTTCTCGTGGCAAGACGCTTCAACAATATCGCCAAGGGGCTTACATGGATCAAGGGAAGCTCCCTCGTTGGGCATGGGATCGACCTTTGCTTGCTTAATTCTTCCATGCCCATCAAGTGGCGAAATAGGTTCATGGTTAACCTCTCGCTTGTAAGTACTAGGCAAGAATCGTCGATTCAACAATCGCTTAAGCCGTGCCCATGAAGTGATCTTTGCTCGACCCTCTTTAGCTCGTTGTGCCTTGACATTCTTAAACCAAAGGAATGCAACCTTGGTAAGTTTTGATCTAGCAATATTGAAGACATGTTCATCGCTATAATCCTCAGTTTAAAAAATCCTCTCCAAGATTTGGACCCATTCGAGATAATCATCGGGATCGGTATTGCCAATGAATTCCGGAATTTTGATCTTGATATCATAGAATTCATCCCGTGGGGGCCTATCAACCACTTCCCGGCGTCAATGGCGTCGAAATGAGTCTCTATCATCGTCACTCGACTCGTAGGAGGGAGGAGGACAGATATGGCTACGAATGGACCTCCTTCGTTCATCAAGAGTATTTTGAATGTTCGTGAATCGACTCTCAAGTCTCGGCATGAGGGCCATAACAACAGTAAGGGTAAGGACAGATTGTGTTTGGAATAATTTTGAGGAGTTTAGAGGTTCTTTTGTAGTTGGCTAGTGTTTGGCTAAGGGTTCTTTGTGTTTTTCTCACTTGGACATTTCATCGAACACCTTGCGTGCACTATTTTCCAACTTCTCCTCAAAGCTCCAAATGACTTCAAAAACATCAAATACAATCAAAGTACAAAATATTACAACACTCTTGGATAGCAAAGGGAAATGGAGAACACCAATATTTACATATGATTCACAAAAACCTACACTAGAGAACAATACTAGCAAGAACAAAGAACAAACTCAAGCTAAATGAAAACTAAAGCTCTGATACCAAATGGAGCGTTACTGTCACGTAGATGGGTGAAGATTAGCTTGAGTAATGATGGATGATCGATATTCAACAAGAACAAGAGCCTTGAACACCAAAAGGATGGATATGACCTTGAGCAAGGAGAACCACAACTTTAGGCCTAACACCCCACCGTGATTATCCAAGGTAATCCACTAAATAATCACTAAAGTAATGACTTGAATCACCACCAAACTTGATTGGATAAAGATAACAAGGTTTGAGAGAAAACAAGGGAAAAACCCTAACAATGCTTAAGCATCACATTCATATTCAGCAAAAACTACCTTAGAAAATAAGCTAAGGGGGTATTTATACTATGGGGGTTAAAACAGTAAAACTCCAAAATCTCGGCAGCAAGACAGGAGGTCGCGGGCGGCACAGAGGCTTCGCGGGCGCGACAGCGGCCGACGGACGGGCGACGGCGATCGTGCGGCCAAAGAATCGGGCGGGAAGGTCGCGTGCGACTTACGCGGGTGCGACGTCCTTATGGATGTAGCGGTCAACAACTGGCAGTAGGAGGTCGCGGGTGCGACATGTTCCGTCACGGGCGTGACCAAGCAAGGGATACAACAGCCAACATTTGGGCAGAAGGTGGTCGCGGGTGCGACGACGTTCTGGACAGCTTTCTTCTGCCGACTTCAAACGCGCATATCTTCTTCATCCGAGCTATGTTTTAGGCTCACAAGAAATCGATGGAAAACTCTCAGTGTGTTCTTTAAGCTTCCAATAATTTGAGACCCATCGGAGTTATATTGAAGGAGTTATGACACAAAGAATGAAGGCACGTCCATTCCAACAACCCACGTTGACCCGTTTGCGCTTATTCTTGCCGAAGGTCTTCGAACCCTTTTAAAGGCCTGAAGTAGGTCCCGATGAGGACCCGTAGCTCCACTCCTATGGTCCAGGATCCAATTTGAAGTGGATACCACACCCGGTGATGACCCGAATACGACTCCAAGGCCCCAGGTCCACCTTGAAATGGACTCCACACCCGATCTTGGAGTTGTTTCGCTCGTGCTCTCGGGAGGGGGCGCGCATAGACTTGGAAATCATGGATCTCGAGGCTCGAGCCCCATCCCGATGCGCTCCACTGTTGGTGCTCTTTTAATAGCGACCGATAAATGGATGTCAACACTCTTTTAATGGCGGTTGGAAGATGATGTCGGTACTTTTTTGACATTGAATGGAAGGCGGAGTTGTTGGCGCTCTTTTAATGGCGACTGATAGATGGATGTCAGCGTTCTTTTAATAGCGGCTGGAAGATGATGTTGGTGCTATTTTAATGGCGTCCGGAAGTTGGATGCTGTTGGTACTCTTTTAATGGAGACCGATAGATGGATGTCAGCGCTCTTTTGATGGCGGCTGGAAGATGATGTCGATGCTCTTTTAATGGCGACCATAAGGTGGATGTTGTTAGTGCTCTTTTAATGGCAACCGGTAGATGGATGTCAACGTTCTTTAAATGGCGGCTGGAAGATGATGTTGGTGCTGTTTTAACGACAACCGAAAGGTGGATGCTGTTGGTGCTCTTTTAATGGCGACCGATAGATAGATGTCAGCATTCTTTTAATGGTGACTGGAAAATGATATCGGTGCTCTTTTAATGGCGACCGGAGGGTAGATGTCAGCAGCAGTTGGAGAACTTCTTGTATTGTTCCCTTTGAAAGATGAAATAAAAGTCATTCTTTTTAACATGGTGAATGCTTATTTATACATTTGTGTTTCACATCGTGTCTGAAATCTGGTCTTTCAGTTGCTTAACTAAGCATAATATCGTTTGAGATGATCCAGATTAGAAGGTTGAACCATCTCTTCTTCATCCATTCTCATTAACTTAGCTGCCCCATCAGGCAAGATGTCCTTAAGAACATAAGGTCCCTTCGAATTAGGTGCAAATTTCCCTCTTGGGTCCTGTATGGGTGCCCTCATCTCCTTAAGTACCAAATCCCCTTCCTGAAGTGCGCGGTCTTTAACCTTTTTGTTGAAGGCTCGAGAGATCCTACTATGATACACTTGTAATATGCAGTGCTCTTAGTTGCCTTTCATCCATCAAAGTGAGCTCCTCGAACCTGGCTTGTGTCCATTCCGCTTCCGAGAGTTGGCTTTCGGCCACTATCCATAAAGAAGGGACTGGTAGCTCGACTGGGAGGACTGCTTCCATCCTATAAACCAATGAATAAGGGGTTGCGCCCGTGGAAGTGTTTTTAGACATCCGATATTCCCATAATGTGAATGGGAGCTTATCTAGCCAATCCTTATAAATGATGGCCATTTTCTTAATGATTCCCGCCACTGTTTTGTTTGCTGCTTCTACCGCACCATTAGCTTGAGGTCGATAAGGTGAGGAACGATGATGCTGATTTTGATACTTGGTACATTTTCACCTCCTTCCGAAAGTGGCTTCCATCATCGCTAATAATCTCATGAGGTATCCCATATCTGCAGATGATATTCCGGAGCATGAATTTCGCCACGTGTTTGGATGTGATTTTAACATAGGATGCCGCTTCTACCCATTTGGTGAAGTAATCTATATCAACCAATATGTACTCATGACCTCTTGTGCCTGAGGGGTGGACTTTGATTTTAACATAGGATGACCTATTGATGCCCCAAACTGAAAATGGCCATGGTGCAGTTAGGGTAGTTAGGTATGATGGAGGTTGATGTTGCAGATTGGCGTATTCCTGGCATTTGTGACATTTCTGAACAAACTCTAAATAGTCGGCTTCCATGGTGGTCCAATAATAACCGGCTCATTGGATCTTCTTAGCCAACATCCGCCCATTCATATGTGGTCCGCAATCCCCTCCATGTATGACGATCATGACCTCTTTTGCGCCTTTAGCATCTATGCATAATAAGTTAATGCCAGTGGCCAACTTCTTATACAACCGATCGTGGATCAAGCAGTATTGTGTTGCCATGGATCTTATCGCTCGTTGCCCTCAGGCATCCACCTCGGCTGGATATTCCCTTTGCATAAGTAATTATAAATGTCATAGAACTACGCCTTAGAATTGGCTTCTTGTATGTCGTTAGTGCAAACAATATGCTGGTTCGGATTGTCGCTCTACTTTTATGGGTAATTGGAGTACGCCTGCAGGGATATATATCATTGAGGACAGCTTAGCCAAGGCATCTACCAGCTCATTGTTATTCCTTGACAAATACTGAAAATTAATGCACTCGAATTGATAAGCAAACCCCAAAAGCTTTTGATGGTAGGCCACGAGGTATTCATTCTTACTTTCCATGCATTTTTGGCCTGATTAATGATAGGGCTTGAATCTTCGAAAACCTTGAGATGTCGAACCCCTATAGACAAAGCAGCCTACAACCCCATGATACATGCTTCATATTCCGCGACATTGTTGGTGGCATTGAAGTCTAGCTTCACGGATATGGGAATATGCGCTCCTTCTAGTGAAATCAGCAGAACTCCTACTCTGCATCCCATTTGGTTGGACACTCCATCGAAGTACATTCCCCATATGACTTCATTGGTGAGGAAGATATCGTCATCTGGGAACTCCAAGTTAGTGCTTGGGGGTTCTTGTGACGGTGATGCAGCGAGGAAGTCTGATATGACCCTACCTTTGATGGGTTTCTGGGGTAGGTATTTGAGACTGAATTTAGAGAGCATTACTACCTACAGGGATATGCGGTTGTTGATAGTAGGTTGCTCCATGATGAACTTGATGGGATTGCTTCCGGCCACCACGTATACTGTGTGGGGAAGCATGTAGTGCCTCAACTTGTTAGTGGCCCAAACTAGGGTAAGTGCCACTTTTTCTATGTTAGCATACCGGCTTTCATATTCTAGGAATTTCTTGCTCAAGTAATAGATGTCGCTCTCCTGTCCTTTTACCTTTTGTGCCTGCATAGCCCCCATCGCGGAATCTATTATTGTAAGGTAGAGGAGGAAAGGCTCATATGGTACCGGAGGTACAAGAATCGAGGGATGCTGTAGGCATTCCTTGATCTTGTCAAAGGTCGCTTAGAAGTGACCATCCCATTCTATCTTGCTCCCTTTCTTCAATTTCTTGAATAGAGGCTCACAAGTCATGGTAAGCTTGGAGATGAACCTACTGATGTATCGCCCTTGGAAACCCCGTATTTTTCCTTCTCTGTCCTCGGCGGCTTCAGTTCTTGGATCGCTTTTATCTTGGAAGGATCCACTTCTATCCCTCGTTGGATGACTACATACCCAAAAGCTTCCCTGAGGTAACCCCAAAGGTACATTTTGCGGGGTTGGGCCGCATTTTGTACTTGTGGAGTCGGAGGAAGAACTTACGGAGATTTACAATATTCTCCTCTCTTATCTTGGATTTAACAATCATGTAATCAACATAAACCTCCACCTCCTTATGCGTCCATCTTTGGATCCTTTCTTTAGTTAGGAGTTGATCCAAGATGCATAACCAGGCTATAAACCTGTCTCGGGATGCAGTACCTAGACCAAATTGCTCGTGCCCATGGCTTTTTTTCCCGTAAGTTCAGAAGCCACTGATAGCTCTGTTTAATGCTGTAGTGCTAGTGGAACCCCCCCCCCCCAAATGCCACTTCTGATGGGGGACACACCCCCATTTAAATTGCTCTTTGATGTGTGAAATCTTCTTCACATACCAGCAACTGTCGTATTTTGGTGTGAAATCCCACCAATTGATCGTTTGTAAGTACCGAGTTGGATCTATTTAACCCATAGAACATCTTTTTTCAATGCAACATCTCAACATAGCTTTGCCATGCTCCCTCTGTTCCAACTGTAGATGTGCTAGATGTTGAGGCCACCATAGCTCTTGGAAAAACAAGCATCCCTCTAGTTAACCATAGGCGTTTTCAGGTAGTTATTCTCCCTGCTCCAGAGGAAGTTACGACAGAGAGCCACTACTCATTCTAAAATAGCCTGGGGAGAGGGAAAATATTTGTCCAAAACCAATTAAACCATTGAGCACCGAGTTAATAAGGGTGACTCTCCCTGCATAACTGATATTTCTTGATGTCCACAATGTGATTTTCTTAGTAATTTTTTGCACTAGTGCATTACAATCAATCTTGGTGAGGCGGCTAGGGGTGATAGGAACCCCAAGGTATTTAATGGGGAAGCTTCCCTAAACAAAGCCAGTATAGGATATTAGTTCCTGCACCAGATGTTCTCCAAACATTCGATGATTATTTGGGACTTGTGTGGATTTACAACCATCCCAATGGTGTCACTAAAGTGCTTTAACCCGTCAAGAAGACTTTTATTGACTCTTTTTTAGCAGCACTAAATAGAACTAGATCATCTGCAAACATTAAGCTTGTTACCTGATGTGTTTTGTAGTGAGGATGGTGTCTGAACCCTGAGTTGGCCGTGTAATTCCTCAGAGTCCTGGTAAGGTACTCCATTATGAGGACGAATAAGAGCGGTGATAGAGGGTCCCCTTGACGTAGACCTCTTTTCCCCTCAAAATATCTGTGTGTATCCCCGTTTAGATTTATGGAGAATGACGGGGATTGTATACAGGCTTAAATTCATTCTCTGTAACATAATGGAAAACGTAGGGCTGTGAGGAGTTCCTCCATGCCAGTGGACCGAGTCAAAAGCCTTGCGGAGGTCGATTTTAATTATGCACCAAGGTGAGATGTTTTTGCGTGAGTAACATCTAGCAAGCTCTTGACACAGTAGAACATTACGAAGCAAAAGTCGACCGCACACAAACGCCCCTTGATTTAAATATACCAATGAGGGAAACGCCTCACTCAGCCTTGTTGCCAATAATTTCGATATGCATTTATAAATTACATCACAACACGATATAGGCCCGAAATCATTAGCTGTGCTCGGGTCATTTACCTTGGGGAGTAGAACCAGGTTTGTCGTGTTGAAAGCTTTTAAAAGCTTCCCAGTTGCAAAAAAGCTCATAGACTGCATCTACCACCAGCTTTCCCACAGTACTCCAATTGTGCTTGAAGAATTCGCTTGTGTACCCATCAGGGCCAGGGGGCTTGCAGTTGGGGATGGAGAAAATTGCATCTTTTATTTCTCGATTAGTAAAGTTTTTCTCGAGGAGGATTTAATGCTCCACTAACAGGCATGGTCCTTGATGGTCTATATTGGGATCTATGCTTCTTTTGACATTCACTTTTGTACCAAGTAGATGCTGATAGTAGCCAAGCAAGATGTTCACCACCTCGCGGTTGCCTTCTCTAACAATCCCCTGCTTGTCTTTCAATGTGAACACAAATACTTGTTGCTTCCTTTGATGCATCTTGGCCATGAAATAGCGAGTGCAATCATCTCGAAAATGTGTCCGGTCAATTTTTGATTGCTTGATTTTCATTTGTGTAGCTGAGTTGAGCATTAATTTACAATGACCCTTTGCTGTTTGTTCAGACGCCAGAAAGGTCAATATTCATCGGATTGCTGAGGAGATCACTTTGAACGCTTTCAAGCTTTCTGCCTTGCTAAGCTCAATTGAGAGTGTATGTCATGGAATCTGTCCTTGTGGACTGATCTGAGCGGACGTTTGAGTCACTTGAGATATTGATGCAGTTGTTGCATTTTAGTACCCGATAAGTGAGCACCCAGCTCTGCCTCTAAATTTCTTTATAGCGACTGTCGTTAGACCACATGTTGCAATATTTAAAAGGTACCATCGACTTCGGGTATTCTGGAAAAGAGATAAATAATGGACAATGATCCAACAGACGTGTTGTTCTGCTGTCAACCCGAAAAAGATCCTAGCAAGCATACCATTCAAGGTTTACAAACATTCTATCAAGTCTTGACCAAATGCTCTTGTTTGTCCATGTATAATATGCACCAGTGTATGGTGGTATTCCAACACACTAGAGTGTTCAATCCAAGATCGAAAGTCTTCTGTTTCAGAACTTTCCACTGGATCTCCTCCCAACCTTTCTTCTGGCCCTGTGATTGAGTTGAAATCTCATACCACCATCCAGCTATCAACCATGTTGTCTGCAATATGAGAGTGTTGTTCCCAAAGGCTCTTTTTTGTGCAATCGTGTTGTGATCAAAACGAAGGTAGCATATAATTGTTTTTCATAGACCCTAGTGGGTAATGAAACAATGTAGAAATTGGTCATGGGGTTGCAGTACCTGAACATCATAGTCTCTGGGTGACCTAGCCACATGGACTCTATTACTAGCCGACAAGACTGTGCGATAATGCCAATTCCTAAGCATTCGATTGATAATATCGTTCACTTTCCCCTCATGAATTTTGGTTTCCAACAAACTAGCTAAACCAACATTGTTACTATTAAGATAGCAAGCCACATCAGCTTGCTTATTGGGGCAGTTTAGGCCCCTAACATTCCAACTTATGATGTTATTCATAAGGTGAGGAGGGAAACATTGAAGGTTCCTCTTGTTCACCCGCTCCGATGCTCAACGCTGAGAAAGAATTTGTTTCACGCTCTTCAAATTACTGCACTTGAGGCAATTTGTCCCGCATTACTATCCTTCTTGGAGTGATGAATCCATTATCATCCACTGATGTTCCACCGGCGGGATTTTTTTTCCCCTTTGTTAAAGGCATTCTACCTACATCACCTATGCTAGTGCCTACAACTCTCTCAGGTTGCTTGTCTTTAACCCTCCATTCCCTTCTAATGTTATTTTTGAGTTTGCATTCTTCCTCTATATGCCTATACATCTTACAATGCATACACTTCACTAGTTTCCATTCATGCACAATCGCCTGTTTGTAGACAATGCCCTTATCATCCACAAACTCAACCGTCTCTGGAAATTTGCCATCAAGTTTAATATCAATGAGGACTCTCGCATATCGTAACATCAATTTCTCCTTAGTAGCTCTATCTGTTTTAATTGGAATGCCCACCAAACTACAGATCTCACTCAAGCTTGGAGCACCCTAAAATTTAGGGTCTAGCCCAGAAAATTGGATCCAAACAGGTGGGAAGACTCAATTGCCATGTCAAGATCCTCATTCCAAGCTTTAACCAAGAATGGTTTCTTGTCGAAGAAATATAACCGAGTTTTAAGAGCTGCTTGTCTGTCTTCCTCTTTGTGGAATCTCACAAAAAATATCCCCTTCTAGCCAGAACCATTGTTTCAATGCCCCGATTCGCCCAAATTCGGGTAAGGAATCCCTTGATTACCTCTAATAGCGGATTGGCCCCAAGGACGGTTCAGATACATCCAATTCCTCAGGTTCAGGCTCTGCCACTGTTCCATTGTCCTCCTTAATTGTAGAGGCCCTTATTTTCCTCCCGTCAATTGGTTGCGCTGTAGCCAGTGGTTTGGATTTTTGACTCGAACATGACTACGATTGATTCGATGGATGACTATTTGTTCTCCTTCCTCCCCTTACCATGGCTGAGCGCCCCGTTAGGGTTTGTTCAGGGAAGAAACGAAAACTAACCATTCGATGCAAGAAAAGCACAAACTACACAATTAAACCATTTGAATACGCTAATGTTACCATAGGAGCTCTGCAGGCTGCAACACATATCTGATAGCACTCTGTGTTGCCAAACAAAAAATAAAAAACAAAAACTCATTGAAGCCAATTGACACGTACAAGCGTAGGAAAGAAATGTGTGTGTCCCGCGAGACAGCAATTTAAAGAGAGAATAAGCGATGTGTCATTGTCCATGTACAATGCCAAAATTTCCATTCAAGGCAAATAAAATAATATGTACTACAAATCCCCTCCGATGAAGCCTTACGTTTTCCATCCCCCAGGGTAAAATATTCCACCTTCCTATACGGAATGAAAAAACGACTAATGTAAACGGTCGTATCTTTCCCACCAGAGGAAAGATCTGACTTGAAAGAATGTAAAAACTTGCGCTTTCCCCTCTTCTTCCTCTAGGATTCCCATGTTACTTACATAAGGAATTTGCCTGAATGCTATACAAGAAATCGGTGACGAGGTGGTGATCATATCATCTTTTCAAACTTATCAAGCCTATTGACCCTGCGCATGGACCTAACAACCAGCAAGAAGAAAACACCTGCAAGCAGAATCAACAAGTTTACAATTTGCTACATGAATAACATAACGCAAATGCGGCCAAGTTGAAGCTGTTTTTTTTTTTTTTTCCAGCAATCAGCAGAGGGGCTCCAGGATTTACCTGCACCTACGAATGAACCATTGGCCAAAACTTCACTTCCTTGGCTACTGAGTGTGATTCCCAGGTTCAGGAGCGTACCACTCAAAACTGTGTAAATTGTTGCCATTTGCAGTATTGTTGCCTTCCGAGCTGCTCTTTCCGACTAATTATACATAGTTTTTAACATGGCAAGAAATTCATGAGCATTTGCCATAAACTAAGGTCTAAAGCTTGTGTCTACAGCTTCCTTGGGTTCTTATTCAAAAGAAAAGTAGAAACCCAACCAAATATTATGTCATTGATTGCATATAATCTAAATGAACCTGCCTATGGAACTATAGAAGAAAGGGGTAAGCACTTCTAAAATACCCACTAGGAAAGTTCCCTATATTTACTGACGACACTAGCCGATTTGTACAAACAGGGAACCTGTATCTTTTCATTGAATTTTAGTTAATCCAGACATGATTTTCATCCTACGTGATTGTCTGCAATTTTGCATTGCCCTCTGCATTGATGGAGCTCTAAGCTTATCTTTTATCTTTGTCAGAAAGATGATTATAGTGATTATTGAACATATCAAACTCAGGCATATCAAGCATAATTCCCAGATAATTAAGAAATCGGCTTACCTCAAGAACACGCACTCGGAGTTTCAAGTCTCCCGACTCTAATTGCTTAACAAACTCTTCAATTCGCTGGACTCGGTATGGCATGGTTATTGTAGAGTCCCTGGCCTGAAAGCAAATGGTGAAATGCCACTTGCTCAGTATTTCTCCTACTAAAATTGTACAATACCACATGGAAGAAAGAGGACCAAAATAAAGGCAAAGGAACAATTACATCTTCAGCTTGCTTCCTGATCTCCTGCACAAGTTGTGCTCCAGTACGCCTCCTCTCTTTCAAATCAAGAAGCTCCTGAACACATGTTGGACTTTATTTGATTAAATGCAGCAGGAGTACTAAATCATGCAAATACTGAAAAGATATAGTGAGCATACATACTTGTGCATAAGGGGCAGCAACCTTAACAAAGGAGAAATCTGGGTCGAGTGTTTTGCCAACACCTTAAGAAAAAAGGATAAAACAAATTTTAGCTGCAAGTAAAGGGTAAACGAACAGTGTACATGCAGAGTATATCAAAGTTCAGTGAATATTCATGATAATGCAAGGAATTTAACTTAAGCATCTCCAAAACAATGAAACTGCTTCATAGCAAAGCCATAAACTTGCAGCTCTCAAGAAGAAGAAAGTAACATTGGGAACACCTGAATCTAGATTTGTTTACTTTTTAGGGTAGCTGGATAAAATAGACATACACTAACCATTTATTTATTCATTTTGGTAGGACATGGTTTGCATCTATCTGACGTCTCCTGAACATGTCATTCTAAATGTAACAAGGACAAAAGTGCGAGTTCATAAATTTGAGGGAAAACTAGTCAAGCCCCAATACAAGAAAGGTGAAGAAGCGAACTGGTGAAGTTCATTCAAAGCTCAACTATTTTACTCTTCAGCTTCTAGTATTTTGCAATGAGCAACTTGTCAACATCGAATATAGCAACAACCATCTAACATGCAAATAAAACATTCCAGGCACAAGGACAAAATATTCAAGGCAGGGTTGAGTTGTTCCCTCAGACACTCAGGGACATTGAATCGAAGCACAAGACTCCCAAGGAAATCATTCGAAGCCAAGCCAAGTTCAAGAACACTTCCAAACAATTTAGCTCCCTTGGGTTCTAAAACTTCTTTTTCTTAGTGGTTCTTTAGCAATCCATATAAGATGATTCAACAACATCTAAACCATATCCTTTTGACAACTTCATGATAGGTTCTGCACTTGGGTGACAGCACTGCAATCAAGTTCCTAGATGTGGTGCAACTACTTTCAAGTGGATCGAAGTGCGCAGAGTTTTCGTTTATATCTAGGAAACCATACAGTTTATTCTACTAAAGTTTTCGTGCCTTATTTTGTGTAGAAAGGTCAATGAAATGACTCTGGCCACGAAGTGTTAGAGATGGATGGATTAACAACACTTGGGCTAGCTTTCTACTTGTATAGCTTTCCTCCTACCCAAACTGTAGCTTCTTGTAACTTCCAATGCTCTAGTCTTCCTTTATATAAAACTATAAAGCCAATTGAGAATCCGCTTCAGTTGTGAACTGTCTATAACCTACTTGAATCTCTCACACTATCACCAGTTGCCGGAAACCGGCGACTGATGGCCGGAGAAAACCCTACTACCGGAGTCGCACTTCCTAGTCGACCAAAAGCCCCAAGTTCCTCCTCGACAATTCATCAATTGGTCATGCAATTGTTAGATCTAGGGTTTTCGCACGTTTCTCCCTTCAAATTCAACTTTCGGTGGTCGGAAACCGATGACTAATAGCCGGAGAAAACCCACCGGTGAAGTCACAACTGCCACTTGACCCAAAGCCCTCGAATTCCATCTCGAACACCCACCACTGTCAGTGAAAATCAGATCGATCAAATATATATTGATCTGGGTCGAATCCCTTGCCAATCTAGGGCAGTTTCTGATTAGGATCGCCGATCCTGGAACGGGGATCCAAGGGGGGTTGACCGATTTAGGTAACTAAAAGCTAAGCATAGAGATGGATAAGGCTCTCTCTCATCATACTGTGCTGCTGATTTGTCTTATACTGTACATGTCATTGTTGGTCGTTACATCCTCTGTTTCATTAATTCTTAAAGACTGTTAGTATATCTAGTTTCTCAACATCACCATCATTTTCGGATCCACAATGAACACCAGCATCAGACATATACCTTATCACACCCTTGCTAAGATGGGACTCTTCAAGGTACAGATTTGACTTGGATTGAGTGCAAGTAGCAGCATAACTTGGGGAGGAGGGGTAGTGATATTAGAACTGCGTGATTTGGGCTGTTACTAATAACGATATGACTGTGACTGAAGCCAAAGAGCCTAGACCCTACTCTCCATGCAATCATATAAATCTACATATGTGATGACCACCATTTTGATAGAAGCTTATGAAATGCTACCTTCAAGCGTTGAAAATGCCCTCAAGACGAAAGTAAACGTAGATGGAAATCGGAAGGGCTGATCTTGTGCTATGGCAAATAAATCCTGAAATTCACAAAACCAACAGAATATCAGTCGGACTTATTATTAACACACACACACACACACACACAAAACACAGAGAGAAAGCAAGAGTCTCGAGCGATTCACTTGAAACCCAAAACATTCAGCTGAAGATGGCTAATTAAATTTCCATGTAATCAGAAAGTTCACATGGATGGTAAAGGGCTTCTGATTAAATTTCCATTAAATTTCCATGTAAATCAAGGACCTTCTGGTTGAATCAGGCAACACAGAAGATTCAGGTCACACCGAGGCTCAAACAGAAAAATTAGCATCTGCAGATGCCATAAATCACGAAATTCATTAATAGGGTTTCATCTTAGGAGCACGATGACAAAACCTCCCAAGTCAAAGCCCATCTAAAAAACTATGAAATATATGCATGCAAGTGACCAAAAAAAAAAAAAAAAAAAAAAAAAAAAAAAAAAAAAAACCACAAAACAAATATGAATAGACAGGTAATCAAGTAAAAACATCTCCGACTTCCCTATATTCCTATAGATACAGCCAGAAAATCAAATATAGGCAACCATGTTAATCATTTCACTTCACAATAAAGTGAAGAATGAGAATAGGGACTTCACTTTGTACTTCCTGTAAATTAGTGGAATCAGTTGCCAAAACTATAACGTAAGACAAAAATAAATACCAAACTTCATCATACCTCCCCAATTGCCGCCAAAGTTTGTTGCTGATCAGGTGTTTGACTTAACAAATTGTTAAGAAAGAAATTTACAGATCTTCTCACCTACAAGACAAATGAGAAACTTTTATGATATCACATCATCGTGTGAGGATATATCAGTATGGATTTTTGAAGCGCTTGTGAATTTGCTTCACATCAACATACCGCAGAGAGATCCCCTGTAGGCTGTAGTGCTCCAAGATCAATGAGGCTCTGCACCACCTGAGTGGTTCAAATTCATCAGTTAGGGGTTGAATACAGTAATCTTTGATGGGTGCCCTGCATCAATTACGATTTACTTGTGGACACACCACATGAAACCGAACCAAACTACCAACCAATACAGGGGAGGGTCATTGCCAAACACAACTTCAGTTTAAAAATGCAGCCCAACCCTTTATTAGTAGAGAGTACGTCCCAAATACAAACCAACCCAGGAACTGACTTTAGCCAGTTACTGAGAGTGGACAAACACGCCACTTGCACAAATTCCTAAGCATGTGTAGTAAAACATAAACCATTCATCATTTACTGTATTAGCTGGCACCCGTTTGGGGAGATAGTCAAACAATGTATTTAGAATAGGATTCTGTAAAGATTTCAGTAATCCAACTTTGCATGCTCTAGGAGAATCATATATCAGAACGTGAGAACCCAATACACTTACTGAACATGAAACATTGCATTTTTTATATTAGGTAATAGGCCAACACGTTGGGCCCCCTATCTCAAGGGAATACTAACCCAACGGCCTTATAGCGGACAGGGTTAGGGGATGTCAACACCTTATACAAGGCCCACGCCTTCCATTCAACAGACTCCCGCATCCTAGTAAACAAGAATGTTCTTCCCAGGAATTGAACCCTGGAGGAAGTGGATAGAAGGGTGGGGTGCTTGCCAATGAGACAAGCACCAATCGACAAATATTTTGCTTCCACCAAGACTTGAACCTTCGTTGAATGAACTGGATTGATTGCACGTCAACTCACAAGAACCCATTCCATTCATGAATAACGCAGAAACATGATTATTGAGCACAAGATTCAAACTTGGGTTGATACAAGAAGACATGGCAGAAGTAAAGATCATCTCTTGCAAAGCGGGAAGAGAAGCGATCGAAAATAGCTAAAGCAATTGACTGAATCATAACGACTTATTTTAGAAAGTTAGGAAGAATAATAATTAGTATTAAGAAGGTTGGGACCTATAAACTAAGGGATTGCTAGCCTTTGTCAGACACACTACTATACACTAATTGTTGAGTATTAATAATTATTGTTGATCATGCATGGGGATGCTAATCTTTTCTTGAATTCAGCAAGGGAATGCTAAATTCTTTTCTTTAATTTTCCCATTCCATATCAGTAATATTTTGATAAGAACAAAACCTTTTTTGTGTCCTTCTCATACACTGCATAGAATAAATCGAGCAATCTCTCTCGTGTGAAGGTTTTGATTTCTCCCATCATTCCAAAATCGTAGTAGATGATGGCTTCATCTTTGTCTACAGCAAGATTTCCAGGATGAGGGTCCGCATGGAAAAAACCTGTTTTCAGTATCTGCAAAACACCCGTAAAGGACAAAAATGATCAGTGCTGAAAGCAGAATTCATACCACATAGGACATAACAAGGGCTTAAGCCCGTATTTCGCACCAAAAAGGAGAGAATAAAGAAGATATCAGGGCTAAGTTGGAATAGTTATGCAAGTTCAGCAAATGATACAACATAAAAATCTATCGTGTATCACAAACTTGAATAAGCATATCAACATAACACTGTTCAAACTCATTACTCATGTGAGCCAAACAAGTCAAATATTCCCCACCTTAAAAACAAAGAAGATAACAGAGATAGCAGCTCTTATTAAAAGAACCCAAAAAAAAAGAGAAATAAAGCTATTAATTATTTCAAATAGTTGGAAGTATAGCAGCACCAAGTCCTAAGTCCTATCAAAACCAGATTCTGCAGACTGCAGCCACATACCCATTCGCACCTGGTTAGCGATACACATGCAGAACTCTTATGAAGGCCAATATCAAGACATCCAAGAATGAAAAAGACTGTACCTGAATTAAGTATGCTTCAATAGCACGTGAAGCTATCCGAGGTCTACTAAAACCCTGTCTGTCCAACTTATCCAACTCGTTGATTTTGATGCCTGTTTGGAATAACATGACGAAACACAATGGCAAAAGTTATTGTAATGACATTCTGAAAAAATGGATTCCTTATCGTTGAACTCAGCGGAAGTTTCATGGCTTTTAGCCTGATACCTGGAACATACTCCAAGGTCAACACCTTCATGGCAGTATAATCCCAGTACACCATCTAAAGGTACAGAACATTAGGGTCATAAAAAACAAAGTCTGCAGAAAAGAGCTTGAAATCAAAGCTACAAGAATGAGACAAACGTACTGGCACTCGGACCCACTTCACATTCCGAAAATCCCGGCGGAATCTATCAGCATTTTTTCCTTCGTTGATGTAGTCAATTTCTTGGTACAAGATTCTGCAACTCAGAAAAGGTGCCAAAATGTTCACCAAGTTCATGAAGTCAATTGCAGACAATTAAAGAGTACCTATAGAATGACAACTTTTATATTCTACCAATAGAATTATCCTGTCATTTCCCAAAGAGACCTGGTAACTGAAGGATATTAATATCTTTTTCCAAGTTGAACAAGAATTAGCTAGTAGTCATGAACAAGAATTAGCTAGTGGTCATTTCCCAAAGATGAACAAGAATTAGCTAGCAGTCATGAACAAGAAAAAAAAAAGGCTCCAACTCCTATGAGTGAGACCCAAGGTCTGCCAAGAATGACAACATTTTATGATAGAATTGAGAGTTTGGGAAAGAACGATTCAACACCTTGGCCGTTCTGCAATGCAAAGCCTATAATACGACTATGATTTAGCTAGTAGTCATGAAATAGGCCGTAACATAACATTAGTTTTACCAAAATTACATGCAGTAACTCACCACACTGACAGCTAATGTCCACCAGTGAAACAATTATGTAGCTGGATTACACGATAATTTTGAGCAGAGATATTCTCATGGAAAAGTGGAATCTAACAACACGAACTTTTGGGCAATTTACTTTTAACGGACCCAAGTTAGGAAATGCTTTTCAATGGACCAAACTTTTAATCTTATTTTTTCTAACAGATCACCACAGAGTTTGACTGCGCAGGGGAATGAAACGGCGGCAGCAATGCCCAATGTGTAATTTTTTGTGCTAAAAAATAAAGTTAAATAATTTTTCAAACACATTGTCAAGACTCAACTAAAAGTTTTATTTCTTTTTGGATATAGACACACACACACACATATCATATCATATCATTTATAATCTATATTAAAAGTGACATTCATTTTGTTGCCTGCTTACTTGTGTTCACACATGAATTTACTTTTTTCCCCTAAATATAATAATTAATTAGCAGCTTGCTTTTTAGATTGTGTTCACACATAAATTTACTTTTTTGACCTTGAATATAATCATATTTCAACAGCTTGCTTTGTAACTCGTGTTCACACATAGCATTTTACCCACGAGTACAATAACTACCAGCAGGACATGTAGCTTGTGTTCGTACATGAACTTACTATGCCTCAAATAAAATAACCATAGAGCATAAGATCAAATGAAAGTTAAGCAACTAGACCTATCAATTTAGGAGGCAGGTTAAATATAGGTTGACTGTATATTTAGTTAGGGTAAATACGTGTCAGGTATATTTCAGGTTCGGGTAAATCTGACATTAAAAACACCAGTCGGTTATATCTCAGGTTTATGTGAATATAGTCAGGTGTACTTTGAGTTCAGGTAGATACGGGTCGGATGTTATTTGACAGTAAAAGTTTCTTTTGAGATGGAAAATAAAATTAGTTTTACATAAATATCTTTCGTTCTAATTATAATATTTTCACAATGAAAAAGCTAAGAGTCTTACCATACAATAATTTTTAAAGCATTTGATGTTAGTATGAAAATTAAATTATTATACATTGCATTTGAAAAATAAATGTAATACACATAGTACATATAAAATATATAACATTTTAGTTTTGTTTGTAATCTTTGCATATTTATTAAAATTCAAGTCAATATATATTTGTTGTGTGTGTGTGTGTGTGAACCATGAAATAGACTATTTACAAAATCTACCACATCAAAAGCGGGAAAGCTAAAACTTCTAATTCACCTGAAAGAAGACTAGATGAAATTGTCTTTCAATCTCTGAAGAGGGATTTCAACCACCTCAAAAACCTTTTGGTTCCTTTCTCTTCAAATAATCCAAAAGAAGAGAGACATGACTCTAGTAAAGTTTCAGAGCTGTTTCTGAACAGAAATAACCTCAAAATCTAGTAGTACATGATGCATAACAGACGGAGAGGTACAAAACAAATGGATATTCACATCCCTATCTTATACCCTACAAAGTAGTAGAAACTGAAAGGAAATTATTAAAATTCTTCATACTTACGTAGCACATTCTTCATATATTCCAACCCAGTCCCTGGTAGGACCACCCAAACTTTCACTGTTCTGGAAATATTCTGCAATAAGCTTCAAATTTTCTGCATGATAGAAACCAACATCAGTAGTTTACTAAAACAAATGAAACTAATAACAGAAAATGAATTAGCATCTTGACCACTAAACTGTACAGCAGTGCATCTGAATCATACAGAACAATCTCATTTCCTTTAATGGAAGACAACGTGTGTCTAATGCTTATCTCATAGTGTCAGCATTATTAAAGGAAGATAAATGATCAAATAAAAAAGAAAAGGCAAAAAGTAGGAAAAAGATAACATCTTTGAGCATTAGCTTATAACACCTCTTTTTCCATTTCCGATAGAGTTGAACTCTGACAGATAAGTTTCGAAACCTAGCCAATCTGTTAACCGTCAAGTAGCCTACAAAGCTCTAACAATTAAGTGCACAGCACATAATGACCAAGGTTCATCACTAGAGGTTCATCACTAGAGGCTCAAATAAATTACTTACAACATTAGTACATGCAAGCTATCCAATAGAAAGAACCATGCAAATAAAAGGACGTCCTGCATGGAACAGCATTTCTGATGCAACCAAAAAACATAGAGTAGAAATTCCATTCAGAAGAGAATTCTAGATATTAGAGTCAGCAGTTACATAACCACAAACCAGCTGTAAAAGAAACAAGAGATCCTTCATCATACATACAATAAGGCCACCATATTCAAGTTAGAAAGGGAAAAGGGGGAAGAACTGAAGAAGAGGAGAGACACTAGTTAAGTTCAGTTCCCCAAAAAAGCAGTAAGTGACATCCCCCCCCCCCCCCCTAAGTCAACATCCAGCATAGAGTACTTTGAAGGGAGACCATGTCAAGCATCACTTACGTAAGTCAATGTCGAAAAGTCTTTTCAATCCGGGCCTCTGCACTTTTACAACTACTTTTTCACCATTATGTAGGATTGCTCGATGTACCTACAAACCACAGTGACAAAATTTTAATTCAGCAAGTTGAATAATAATCTGCAACCCAGCATGAACAAACCTACCTAAAGGTATTACATGGTTAGCTGTCATTTACTAAACGAAACATAAAGAGTTACTATTGCTGTTCCACAATAACCATGAAATAAAAGGAAATAGAGAAAGAAAACCTCCGTATGACATGCTGATCATGTAGTTTCTTATGGTTTGTAAGCTAAATTGTAATCAACCATGTAAGGAAATCAAAAGTACAATGTTGCTTGCATTACCATGCTTGGTGACATATCAACCACATAAATAGAATTCCTTAATAATAAGGATTACATCTACAGTGGAACCCCACCCCACCCAAAGCACTCTCTCTCTCTCCGTTGGATGTAATGTAATGAGGGTATGATGTGATTGATTATGTGATGCAATTTAATATGAAATACAATAGAAAAGGTGATTGCATTACCATGTTTGGTTACTTAAACATGGTAACTTAAAATTGATGTGTGTTTGAGAAAAGAATGGGTGCATTTGAGATATGTGATGCAATTAAATATGAAATACAATAGAAAAGTGATTACATTACCATGCTTGGTTACTTAAAATTGATGTGTGTTTGAGAAAAGAATGGGTGTGTATATGTATACAATCAAACATGGTAACGTAATCACTTTTCTATTGTATTTCATATTTAATTGCATCACATAATTGATCACATCATACCCTTACATTACATCCAACAAAATCTTACATTAGTTCTTTCCGAAGTATGATGTGGCTCCAACATAATACATCCTCACAACAAGCAATTGTCGAGATTAACTTGTCAGAAATAAATTACTGTGACATCTAGCTTCTCAAATATACTAAGAGGCACAAATGTCTGCTTTTCCAAAACAATACTTGAAAATTTTCATCTTACAAATATTACATTTCTTACACATTCCTTTTTATACCAAGTAACAATGCGAGTAGATCAAATTCATTAGTCCATGTTATCACAGGGCTATAAATTAAAAGCCCAAAGAAAATTGCACTTAAGCCCATTAGGTTTGCAAAGTAAGTTTAAGCATTCACTTCAACGAACTTACCAAAACCAATACTCCCAAATCCTGTCCAGACAGGATATGGAGGGGTTGGTTGTAGCAGTCTTACCCTAAATTTTTCCATTTAGAGAGACTATTTCCAATTGACCCAAGATTAAGAAACCGTTCGCTACGAACTACTCCATGGAAAAGTCTAGGAGGTTTAATGAGGCATTTCACTTTAGTCCATTATAATCTAAGTTGAAAAACAAACTTTCTCACTTTGTAGAACTTATTCTTCATAAATATAAGCTGAAGAAAAGCGGCCTAAGTTTTAGTTGAAATAAGTATAGACTCTATAGTCAAAATATGCTAAGAGAACATGGCTTTGGGCCCACTATCCACTCTTGTACTTCCATGTCAGAGTAGAATGTTAAAGTCAAGGGGGGAGGGGGTTTGGACAGAAAACTAAGTAAATGTAAAATAAAACCATCAAACTAAACATAAGTGGTTGAGCTAAATTAGTGCGACAACCGAAACAAGAAAAGCAAAGGAAAGAGTTTTAGGCAAGCATAAACCTGACCAAGACTAGCCGCAGCAATTGGCCGGTCTTCAAATAGCTTAAATAGAATGTCAACAGGGGCTCCAAGTTCCTTCGCAATGAAATCACGTGCTTTCTTAGATGAAAATGCCGGCACCCTATCCTGAGAAACAGTTCCATCAAAAAGATAAACAATTATTAAGATTCACATTCATAATTGTTTGATTTTCTTGTACAAGGTCCGCATTCATAATTGTTTGATTTTTCTTGTATATAGTACTTGCACACGCCAGATCAAAGGAAGCTTTGGAGATTTCAAATACCTAGGTTGTCAAACAGGTTGCGCCAGATGGGGTTAACTTTTTATGTTCTGGTTGAACTTAAACAGGTTGGGACACCCCCACCTAAACCAGACTGAAAATATTCAAGTTTCACAGAGGTTGACTTGATTATGAATTTATGATCCAATAACCTACTTAGTTTTGAACAAATTTTGTCAGCAACTAGAAGTTAAGCTTTCATTATATAAAAGTTCATCCTCCAAATTTCAACTCGTCCTATT
The DNA here is from genome assembly GCA_029582165.1 of Portulaca oleracea. Taxonomy (NCBI): domain Eukaryota; kingdom Viridiplantae; phylum Streptophyta; class Magnoliopsida; order Caryophyllales; family Portulacaceae; genus Portulaca; species Portulaca oleracea. The sequence continues at coordinate 21,830,292 of CM055890.1, forward strand.
TTTGGATCCATAGTCATATATGCTTAATAAACGGGCTAAACAAGTTACACAGTGAATGAGTAATCAACTAATCATGTGATCTGTTAATCAAAATGGACTGCAAATCGCAACCTTAACCGAATATGTCGAATTAAATGCAATGAATGTATACCCACTCAATATCCAATAGGTTCAAAATATTTATCCAAACTCAATTAACTCTGTGTTTACTTCAGGTCAGCAACTGTATCTAGAACTTTTGACAGTTTTAGTTTACCTGTAGCTTGGCAAGCTCATCCACATACTCTCGAGGAAACAGATCAGATCTTGTTGATGAAAGTTGACCCAATTTGATAAAGGTAGGACCAAGCTGCAATACACGTTCTCTCAACCATGCAGCAGTTTTTTGCCTCCTTTTCTTCTGAAAAATGAATATTCACAGAATTTGAGAAATAGTGAAACCATAATGTTCCACATAAAGGACAACATTAGAGCAAAACAAGGAAGCTTACTTGCTTCTCTTCACTGAACCCACCAGCATATGCCCACTTAGCATTGTCCAACAAAATGCGGACACGAAGAGAAATCACAAATGACCATACATCTATGGATCTCTGCACAGAATTGTAATTATCACTAGCCCAACTGAATCCAACATCAGTGGGGAGAACCCTTGTGTCATCTAAAGGAGGAAGTCCTTCATCGTCAAGAATTGTTGGCCTATTAGCCAGAGAAGAGGATCCTTCTTTCTTGACTATGCTCACTCCATTCACAACCTTGCTAGCTCCATTAATGTTTTGCTTGGTACCATTAAGTGTTGCAGCCTTGTTCACCGACAAGCTTCTAGTACTCCTGGTTAACTCACTAGGAGGCACCAGTTTAATGGGTCTGCCATTGCTGGCAGGTTCAGATGGCTGTTTGGTCTGCTGCATCTCCACTTGAAAACTGAAACCTCCTTTAGGGGATGCTGGCAGATTTCTTACGCACCTCTCCGACTCAATAAATCTTTTACTAGACGACACAGACCTCGAAAATGTGAGATCATGGAGCCCCATTCTTTGCATCTCACCCAAGTAACAGCTCTGTGAAGCTATAGTTACTGCCAGTGCCATCCAAACAGGGTCCCTGACAAAGATGGAGAATATACAATTACAACAACAATTCAAACAACTTACTTAATAGTAGCATGTTCCTAACACTTGCTAAACAATGTGACCCAGCAAATATGATCAGTAAACTGCTTAAGAAATTGGGCTAAACAGATCCCCCCAAATCAAGGAATACAATTTGAAAAAGCAAATTCACCTGATTTCACAAGAACTAAGTGAAACAGAATGAGTTAAATCCAACCAAGGAGCATATGGGTGTCAGATTCCTGTAGACTCACCAGTCGAGTACACAACTGAGTTAGATGAATAATTACAATCAATCAAACTCTACAAATGAAAGCGCATCAAGACTTTCAACTGATTGGATGGATACAAGGCGTGCAAGAAACACATACCACAAGCCGTTTACACCCACATAAATAAAATCAGAAAGAAAAACAGACACATCACAAGAGAACAGAGACGAGAAATGAATTTTACCTTTCAAATTGAGAAGGACCCGGCACCTAATTATCGTAACAGCGATTGTTAATTCTTTCCTTTCACACCCTAAATTGACACGTTGAAAGCACTGGAATTATGGAAGGAAGAGAGTTGAATATAAATAATTGACACCCGATGAGAGGTGAGAGAATTTGAGAGAAACTTGTTCAAATTGAACAGGAAAAAAGTACGGACCAATGGCAAAATGAAAAATCCAAGGGCAATGGAAGATTCCCATTTTTCATTGCTTTTCTTTTTGCTTGTGGGTTTCAACTACCGCCATTCAGTTTATTGGTTGCTATTGCACTGCGTGTCTCAATACCGTGTCAGTGAACGGCCCTGAAGATACAGCAACTTCAATAGTTAGCACTTAGTTGGTTACTCCTTCTTATTTTATTTTAAGGAAATTTGAAAAAAAATAATCCAAATAATTGGGGATATTGAAATAAATAATTTCAATTTATAATTTTGTTATGGATGAATTGAGCTTTAACCCATAATATTCTTAGCATCTACCACCTTGTTAAACTCATCCAAAAAGTGACATGGTGTTAACGATATTATACGTGGAACATTTTGCAGTTGAAAAACAAGTTAAAAGTATGCACCGTATGTAATATCACCATCATCACATCACTTTTCGAACGAACTTAACTAGATGGTAGATGGTAAAAATAATAGAGGTTAAAATTTAGCTCATCCAGGACAAAGTTGTAAGTTCGAATTATTTTTTTTTCAAAACCCCAAAATATGAATTATTTTTTCCAATTTCCCTTATTTTAATTGGTTATTCATACGATTATTGATTGATTTATTTTATATTTTTGAAATTTTAAATTTTAAAATCCTCCAGTAAAAGGCTAAAATTTCAAAATAAAAAAAAATCTAAGGGCTACAAAAATCAACAAAAACCAACCGCAAAAGAAGACAACATGCCAAAGTTCATCGCAATTTAAAAGATACAAACCAAGTGCTTCGGGAAAAAAAAAAAAAAAGACTACAAGTCACTCAAAGAAGAACCCCAACATTTTGGCTTTCAGTATCCCTCTTAAAGTGTTCCTACATTGCACGTTGCTTACCAATGACTTTTATAACACAAACCTTTCTTACAAGTATCCCCCTAAGAGCAATCTCCACACTTATATTCTTGAAATCTTTGAGTTATCTAGGAGGTTTATTTGAGGTAAACTTCGCCTTTCAAGCTACAACCTATCTCCTCCTCTACTTAGATTTCAACATGGCCTTATCTTTCTTCTTTTTTCCAACAAAAACTTTCGAGCCTGCCAAGATCGAATCTTAGAGATCATAAGAAAAATCATACTCAAATTGGACTGACAAAATGTCTTCACTATCATTCTGATCGGGTCTAGAAAGCACATATGACCTTCTTTCAAGGAGGTATTTGTGGAAATTCCCTTTTGGTTTTGGTATTGTCAACCCACAACCTAGTTCACTTAATGTATTAAAATGAAGGAAAATTGGATTGTAGTAAGTTGAACTATAGGGGTTGGGATAATAGTAAGTTCAACTTTAGAAATATATCAGAGTAAGTTGAACTATTGAATCCTCGTGCACCACCACCAAATTTCCTATGTGGTACCAAAGGAGGGGTTTGTTTCCTACATGGCACTGTATTATAGTAATCTCAAATAATTTTGATAGTCCTACCATTCCAAACCGATGGCCAAACGGAGATCACTAACAGGACCCTCTCCATCTTGTTGCGAGGTCTAGTGAGTAAAAGTTTGTGGGATTGGGACGTTAAGTTATGCTATGCGGAGTTTGCCTACAACCGAGCTCCTTCCAAAGTTACCACCCACTCATATTTTGAGGTTTGCTACAAGCTGAACCCTCTCACCCCCTTTGAACTCCTTCCGCTACTCTTGGAGTCGAGGTTGAGTTTCGAGGTTAGTGAGAAGGCCAAAGAAATCCAGAAGCTGCACCAACATATCTAGGCCTAAATCCTGAAAAAAAGAAAAGAAAAGAAAAAAGAGAGACCGGGACTCACAACTAAGGACATACCAGACCTTCATCAGTACAACATAGTGTAGACACCGGGTATTTGAGCATGTAAATATAGATAGAGATAAACAAATAAGCAGAAGAAGTCGAGTCAATAAGCCAGGGGCGAAGCTTTGGGGGGGGGGGTGTGGGCCAGGGCCCCCCTATGAATTTAAATATTAAAAAAAAACAGATTTGTTTGGGCCCAACAATTTAGATATCAACTATCAAGTTTTAGATAGTTTTCTATGATATTTTACCCTAGGGGCCGTTTGGTATGAGGGAGTAGGGGGTTGGGAACGGGAGTAGGATAATTGGGAATATTATTGTCATGTTTGTTTTGCGGTAATTAAAAAAAAAAAGTGGGTAATGGGAATGAGAATAGAATGCCCCAACTCTCAGTAATCTATTACCAGGGGGTGGTGGTAATTGGAGATGGGAATTCAGTAATCACTGCTAAATACCAATTTTGCCCTTATGTTTAATTGTTATTACCAAGACTATCCCTCCCATTTGAAAGATATACTTGTTTTTAATTTGTAATTCATATTTAATGCTTAATTAATTTTTATTAAAATATTTATGAATTTAATTTTTTTAATTTTTTTTAATATGGTAATTGATTTTTTAGAAATAAATGTGTATCATTTGTGGCCTTCTATCTATTTCAATTTATTAACATTCATAAATTAATACAATAGTATTTTTGTCAATGTGTGTTTATTCCCAATCTTATTCCCAATTTGAATTACTACAAAACAAAACAAGAAGGTTGGTAATTCATAAACACATGTTAATTCTCATTCCTATTTTGTATTCCCATTCCCAGTCCCATTATAAATTCTCATTCTCATTCCCATTGCATACCAAACGGCCTCCTAGTGTCTACTCCAACACTTCCAGCGTTGTTCCCAACTTCCAATAAAAGAAAACTAATGTTAATGGCTGACGCAAGATTAGATTGAAGTCAGAGACACAAACTGAGAATAGTTATAAAATTGGATACCTACACAAATGTATGATACAATTTTATAATTTAATTAATTAATTTTATTTGTTAAAGATATTTGCTTCAACTTCTAGGAAAATTGATGATGATGATGCATGACATATTGGCATGTCTTTTCATTCTATCAATTTGCCACACTTACACACCTAATACCCACCTACACTCTTTAGTTTATCATCTTGTGCAATTATGCAATTGCTCTTAGACATACCATTGATATATGTACGTACAACATTTTAATATTTGGGTGTAATATCACTATTTTTTTAATTAAAATATAAATATATTATTGTGTGAATTGATTTAATTACATGTTTAATTAGTTAAATATATTTATATTTTGTTGATTACTTGAGTAATTCAATTTGTGAATTTTGTTTAATTTATTGACTTTCGTATCCAGTAAAAATATAATAATTGAATGAGTATTTTGTCTTTTTAATTAAATGTTTAAATTGATCATAGTTTCAATAATTAATATAATTTATATGTAAAATTTTTATAGGTCAATAACATCATGTCAAAAAGAACAATTGATTCTTTTTTAAGAAAAAAAAAAAAGAAGAATGTTGTTCTTGAATATAATACACAAATTGCTGAGGTGGATGCAAATTTAACATACATATGATCAAGTAAATTTGGATAGCGAACAACCACAACCTTCCTGTAAGTCTCCAAGAATTGAACCAAAAGTTCTATATGCAAATTCTTTGGTGTGTGATCCGTGTCTACGTAAACCAATTGATAGTTATCCTGTAAATGAACGGGATGAAATACGAAGGGTATATATGAAGCATGGACCTTTTCAGCCTTATCAAGATGAATATGAAGCTACTGGTTCAGATAGTCATTCCCGCCGATTTAATTATCATTGGTTCGAACAATATACCTGGTTAGAATATTCTCCTAAAACAAAAGCTACTTATTGTTGTCCATGTTTTCTCTTTGCAAAGAAGCCAACTGGGAAGGGAGGATCTAATGCGTTTACTGTTAAAGGCTTCCAAAATTGGCGAAAGGTAAGTGGAAAAAAAGTGCGATTTCCTTGCTCATATTGGAAAAAGTTTGAATTCAGCTCATAATTTTGCAGTAAGTTGTTTCAATAATTTGAAGAATAAATCGTGCCATATTGAAAGTGTTGTTAAGAAACAAACTGCGGAAGAAGTCTTAAGCAACAGATTGTAGGTGAAAACATCAATTGATGTTGTTCGATAGTTGACATTTCAAACTTGTGTATTTAGGGGTCATGATGAAAGCCTTGATTCATAAAATCAAGGAAATTTTCTTGAGTTGATGAAATTGTTGTGCCCTTATAATGATGAAGTGGAGTCTGTTTTCAAAAATGCTCCAAAAAATTCCAAGTATACATCTCCTGAAATTCAGAAAGATATCCTACGTGTCCTTGCCACAAATGTCCAGATTGCAATACGTGAAGAAATTGGAAATTCTAAGTTTTGCTTAATTATGGATGAATCCAGGGATGTTGCAAAAAGGGAACAAATGGCTATAGTTGTGAGGTTTGTTGATAGAAATGGATATGCACGAGAAAGATTTTTGGGCATAGTACATGTCAAGGATACAACTTCAGTGACACTCAAGAACAAGATTTGTGAAGTTTTGTCCAACCATAATCTTAGCATTACAAATATTAGAGGACATGGGTATGATGGGGCTAGTAATATGCATGGGGAATGGAATGGATTGCAAGCATTATTCCTCAAAGATTGTCCTTATGCATATTATGTGCATTGTTTAGCTCATCAATTGCAATTAGCAGTTGTTGCTGCAGCAAGAGAAGTTCCAGAAGTTCATACTTTTTTTTTTCCAGAACTTACTCTTCATTAACAATATTGTTACTAACTCGGCCAAACGTCATGACGAGTTACAAGAAAGCCATAAGGCAGAGTTACCGCACTTGATTGCACCTAGTGGCCTTGATACGAGAATGCACCTTAATCAAATTGGTACTTTACAACATCCTGAAGACACTGGATGGGGTTCACATTTCAAATCATTATGCAGTCTGATTAGATTATATGGTCCTATTTGTTCTGTTGTTGGTAACTTGCTATTCAAGGATCTTCATTTGCTCATCGAGGAGATGCAAAAAGTGCCCTTAGCACTTAATGTCTTTTGATTTTGTGCTCATTTTACATCTTATGAAAGAGATTATGGGTGTCATAGAAGCACTTTGTCAAGCTTTACAGAAGAAAAAATAGGATATTGTAAATGCTATGCTTCTCGTTTTAAGTACCAAGCAATTAATTCTAGAGTTTAGAGATGATGGGTGGGAAGATTTAGTAAAATCAGTCAAGCTATTTTGTGAGCAACATGATGTTTCAATGCCTGACATGAATGGTCCCTATGTTGATGTTCTTCGGTCATTACGAGAGCAAGGAAAGCAAAAGCATACTGTGACAGTGGAGCACTATTTTCGAATGGAAATATTTACTGATACTATGGATCAACAATTAAAAGATTTGAATAGCAGGTTTAGTGAACGAACAACAGAGTTGCTGATTTTGAGTGCAACTCTAAATCCTAAGGATGACTATCGTTCTTTCAAAGGTGATGACATATGTCGTTTTGTTGAAAAATTATTATCCAGCTGATTTTTCGGAGCAAGAACAAGTTCGTTTGAAGTATGAATTGAAGCATTATTAGCGAAACATCCCCAGTCATTCAAAGTTTCAAAATTTAAGAACGATTGCTGATTTATGTTAAGTGCTTGCTAAGATGGAAAATTCAAAAGAGTATCCTTTGGTTGATAGAGCACTGCGTTTGGTTCTGACCCTTCCTGTTTCAGCTGCAACTACGAAGAGAGCTTTTTTGGCTATGAAAATTATCAAAACAAATCTTCGTAACAAAATTGAAGATAGTTTCCTTACAAATTATATGATTGTTTATATCGAGAAGAAAATTGCCAAGACATTCTCAGTGGATAAGATAATAGATGATTTTGATGACAACAAAAATAGGCGAGCAAGAGTGAAGTGATGAGGTATCTTCTATGATTTTTGTATTATTATGTGTATAAGTTTTACTATATGTCACTTTTTTTAATATAGTATTATTTGTTTTGAAGGATACAACAGTTGTACATGTTGCTCCATGAACGCCAAACTGAAGAACTCCATTAAATTAATGTATGTTTTCCATCATCAGTTACATTGGTTTGTTATAATATGTGGTTATGCATTATTTAATATAATATGTGACTATATAACTTTTTAGTGTTTTTTTCATATGATGTAAACTTTGAACTTGGCCCCTACTATAAAAAAAAAATTCCTATCTTCGCCCCTGACTCTACATGCACAAGTTCATACAAAAACACATGCGTTATCATGTGTGAAGGTCTAGTTAATTGCATGCACAATTTTTTACGTAAGAAAAGTGCTTCATGCAAGCCATGCAAAAGCTACGTAAAGAACACATGCAAGAAGCCACATAAAGTCTCAAGTTTGAAATCTCACAAAAGCGCTCTTTTAAGCTTAAACAAAAGCTTCCACCGTCCGAGTATGAAAAACCTATTCTCGAAACACAACATTCACACTTACACGGACCAAAGGTGCATGGACGAGGTTGAGATTCATTCTCCCCAAGCTCTAGGCTGATCGCCCTTTAAATGTGTCCACATCCACATGCATTCATACGACATTAATTGTCGACCACTAGGTACGTACATGGCCTTTTCCTTCCTTAAGGTCGATCGAACTTTAACCCCGATGACTCAAATGCTACCAAGTTCATGCATGTACATTCCCTCTTGAAGCCTCCACTAGCCTATAAATACTACCTAAACTCGAAGCCAAACTCACCAACTCATTCACTCACTAATTCATTCTTTCTTTCATCCTCTCATTCTCTCATTCTCTCATCATCTCTCTAGTCTCCATCCTACTATCATCGTTCTCTAATCTCTACTATACTCTTACCATCACAATCTTGATCTTTCTACTCTCTTAAACCCCTAATCTTCATCATTATATAATCTCCATTATCCCTCCATTAAATCCCACAAAACTCAACAAAAAGCCTATCCCTTATACTACCTAAAAACACCACAAAAAGAGCCTTCTTCTCCCCCTTTTTATCCACACTTCTACCAAAACCTTTGGTACTATTTTAGCATCTTCAAGAGGGTTATTCAAGGTATTCAAAGGAGCTATTTCAAGGCTAGGCAAGGATTCTTCAAAAAAAAAAAAAGAAAAAAGCATCATGTAAGCTTTTGTGTGTTTTCTTTCTTATGTAAATAAAATGTGTATGTTGTAATACCTTTCACTCCTTTTTGCATGTTTAATAAAATAATCATGTAAAGTTTCAATCTAATTTCCTTCCAACCTTTATTAAAAACACATTTTATAACTTTTAGTAGAGTCTTTCCTTTTGTGGGACGCGAACTCAAAAGGTGCCTACCTTTCGAGTTCGTAACCTTACCCCCAAATCCATTTCTTAATTTCGTAAGCGGAGTCTTTCTCTCTTTTTCTTTGGTTCTTCTTGGCTTTTCCCTTAAAAAAGTTGGGGGCGACTCCTTTCCAAACCAAAATACATCAGGATTGCCTAAACTGTGTTTAACATGGTTTTACAATGTACGATGCATCTTTAGGGTAATTTTAGATATTTCTAAATAATGGTTGCATAAATTACTTTCTTCCAAGCCTAACATCTTGTGAACAAATTGAATTAATCTTAAAGGAGTTGGAACAAGTAGATGTTCACTCTTAAGAGATTAGTTTAATGATTCACAGGATGCTTTAAGTAAAGGGAAAGTGATTTTACAACTATTATCATGAAATGTACAAATAATCCTTAAAGAGTTTTAAAAGTAAACCCCAACACAAATCCCTCCGTCCCGCAGATGTTTAGAAGTCTGAATGATGAGAAAAAATGTCCACATGATTTTTGATGACTCCACTGAGGAGTTTTCTAAAAGTAGGTAAAACTTGAAAAAAGTTTGGTGTGCTTTAAAATTTTTGGAAGGAAAATAAATTTTAACCTTACATTATTAAGTCATTCTTTTTAGGCATAAAGTACTGCATATACCGGGCTACTCCTTCGCCATGTATTTTGGCTTGGGTGCACTAAAAGCGGCGGTTTAGGTTTCTTTTTAACCACCAAATAACTCATGGGATGTCGGACCAGCTATACTCAGAATTGTGCATTTACACCGATTTGAGCCTTAATTACCAAATCCACTCATGCATCACTCTACGAAGTCTCCACACTAGTCTCCAAGAGTAACACCTAGGGGTGGAAATGAGTCAAGCCGAGCTCAAGCTCATAAGGGTTGAGGCTTGGCTTGCCATCTTTTGGGTGAGCTTGAGCTTTGCTTGTGGCTTGCCGAGCTTGAAGATGTTCGGCTTGGGCTTGGCTTGGCTTGGGTCGAGGCTTGGCTTATGGCTTAACTTTTATGTTTGATAACTTTACTTTCAAACTTTTTTATATGTAAAAAAAGGATAATCATTTGCACTTCAAGTACTTAATTATATGCAAAATGGATTAGAAAAAATGGTTTCAATATATTAAATAAACTAAACCAAAGTACTTTGTGAAATTAACAATATCTTCTTGAGACATATTTGTACAACCTTAAAAATAGTACAAGGGTAAATCCATTAGTTACAATATATGACATGAGATAGTTCATGTAATTGAGATCAAGAAATACACAGGACAATAAAATCGTATTAATCAATCTCAAAAAAAAAATAAAAATACAATAACTATATATGATAGGTGATAGCATAAGCACCAAAAAAGCTTTAATATTGTACACTTTCTAAACTTAATTACTTATGGTTTCTACACTTCTTAAAGTATCCAGAATAGAAAAGAATAAACACAAACAAATCATTTAATATATTATTTCTGTTGGAAATATTAATCTAGAAAAATCATGAAAAAATTACTAGAAAGATCTATAATAAAATCTAGGATATTATGTGAAAATATACGATAGTTCTAGAAATATTAAGAGATAATGTAAGAAAAATCTAGAATATAGATAGTGACAAATTAGTAAGGAGATTAAGGATTCTAGCACCTCGTTACTACATATAATATAAATAGGCATTAGGGACATGCTCTTGAGGTGTGAAATTAATAAGCTCCTACAAGGAGCTCCTCCCACCATCATTATGTATCCAATTTCCTCCTTGTAACATTATCCACTTCCAAATCCAAATTTCGAGTTTATTATCCAAATTTTGGCTCACTAAACTTCTGCTACGCACCTCTCAAAAATTTCAACATGGTATCAGAGCTCAGGTTGATCTTTTCTCCTCCATCTCTACTCATGCTACAATAAGAAAATCTTTTCTATGCTTCCTAAAATCATTTTCATTGTTTCAACATCTTTATCCACATTCAAAGCCAAGTGCATTGATCAACAACTCTTCCCATACATTCTAGCAAGCATGGCTAAGATGCCAACCCAAAAAATTGTTCATTGCTTAAAAGCAAGAACACTTTCTTTAACCAAGCAAGGTTAGCTAAAAGTCTAACCTAATCAACAAATTCATGGGTGGCCAACTAAAAAAGCAAACCCAATTCATGAAATGGGGAGGACGCCAACATATGGCCAAGTTCCCCGAAATGGGACAAAGTATCCCAAACACAACAAATCAACAAAGCCCAACAAGCATACAACAAGAAATATGGGAAAAGTGAATAAATTCAATCAAATGGAGAGTTCAAGACATGCAAGATGTTAGACACAAGAAGCAATGGAGGAGAAGCATGAAGAAGAAATATCAAGCAGTGAGGCAATCTGCAACAAGACAATCGTAAGAGGCTTAATACAATAAGCTCCAGACATACATCATTGAGATACAATCGACGAACTTTAAAACACATACAACCAAGAGGCATAAGTGGATTTTCGAGAAAAAAATGCAATGAGTAAAATGGACCACACATCAGTATCAACAGATCAAGGATATCAAAATTAGGGGGAGCAGATGTCATATTTTAGAAAAGACATAAAAAAGATTTTTCTAGATTAAGGGGGAGTGTTGGAAATATTAATCCAGAAAAATCATGAAAAATTTACTAAAAAGATCTATAAGAAAATCTAGGATATTATGTGAAAATATACCGTAGAATGTTCTAGAAATATTAAGAGATAATGTAAGAAAAATCTAGAATATAGATAGTGACAAATTAGTAAGGAGATTAAGGATTCTAGCACCTCGTTATTACATATATAAATAGGCATTAGGGACATGCTCTTGAGGTGTGGAATTAATAAGCTCCTACAAGGAGCTCCTCCCACCATCATTATGTATCCAATTTTCTCCTTGTAACATTCTCGACTTTAAAATACAAATTTTGAGTTTTATTTCCAAAATTTGGCCCACTACACTTCTGCTACGCTCCTCTCAAAAATTTCAACAATTTCCACTCTTTAATTAGTCATGGCACAAACAAATCATTAATAAAGCTTTGATATTAATCACGCATACACTTACTTCCTTGTTCTCACCAAAGCTCCCGTTTGTGATTGTTAACTTATAGTGCTTCTTATCAAGATATATCAAATTATAGAGATAGAGATTCCCAAAAGTAGTAGAGAAAAAAAATTATGGAATATAGTATGAGTGAGGATATAATGGCCCAAGTCAACGCTTTGATTTAGTAGGTTCTAAACGCAATAATTCTAGAGTTTTAAATTTTTTGGAATATAATATGATTTGAGGATATGATACCTTAAATTAATGCCCCAATTTAATATGTAATTGATTTCATATATATATATATATATATATATATATATATATATAAAGGGACGAAGCTAGGACTTCACATTAGGGGGAGGGGCAAATCACTCGACAAGTTGGCTTATTATAGTTACAAATTAAAAATAAAAACTAACACTATCGATATATAAACAGTCACGTTAGTGCATATATATGAGCAGTCACGTTAGTCGGTGTTGGCTCATTTTTGCATGTAGACGCATTTGCTACAATATCTTTCCCGAGTCTCCTTTCTTTGTCTTTTAAAAAGCATATCAATTTTGCCTTGTGTTTACCTCTTCATCTTGTTTATATAAATATCTAAAAAAATAAACAAGATTATATTTTCTACTAATCAATCATTATTTAAAAATTAAATATATATCAATATTAAAAAACGTAAATTCCATATATTAATATAGGAAAATGTGCAACGCACCAATGCTTTACTTTGATCAATTGATTCCATATACAGCAGTTTAACTAATTAGTCATCATTTACCTGGTATATAGGAAAAAGTCAATATACTAAAAAAAATTAAATTAGACTAATCTTTGAAAAAATATAAAATTTCAACACTAAAAAAAATTAAAAATTAAATATACATATGTACATGGTCAATTGATTATTGGTGGTCTGATGGATGATGCATGACTGTATTGTATGAATGTTGATTGACAAATGACAATTCACAATTGAAAAAATTAATTCACAAAGAATTAAAAAAAATCACTAAACTATATATTAATATAGTGGAATACTCATCAGTCATGGTGAATGAGAGTACAAACACGAAATAGATAAATAGATTGGATAAATTAGCATGTACTACCTCTGTCCCAAAATGTTTGTCAAAATAACTAACTTCTTTGTCCGAATTTGTTTGTCACTTTTACAATTCCAACGATTGTAATTTCATTTTTGCCCCTAATTAATAACTTTATTTATCACTTTTTACAATCTCAACAACTATTATATCAATAAATATAGGGGTAATTTGAGTAAGGTTCAAATTTTTCACCCCAATTCCAAAGTGTATGGGTTTTGCCAAGTTAGTTGAAGTGACAAAGAAATTGGGACGGATGTAGTAGTATTGAATATTCACCAGTATAAAAGTCATAAATTTTGTAGCAAATAAGAGAGTTGGAGCCTTGGAAACTGAAATTGGAAAAAAATATGGAAAGTAATGATAATTGAGAGTATATATATGAGCGGGACGGTTACTCTGTCAGGCAGTTATAATTAAGGTTTCTTTATTTTACAACTGAATAAAAGTGAGTCTTTTTTCTTCCAAAAATAATTTTATTTATATTAATTTTTTTTGGGTTGGGGGGGGGGGGGGGGAGGGGGAATTGCCCCTGCTTGCCACGAGCACCCTCCGTCCCTGTATGTATATATATATATAGCAAGCTTTTTAGGCTTGCTAAGCCTAACGAGCCGAGCCATTCGTGGCTTGGCTTGGCTTGTTTAATTCACGAGCTCAAGCCCGAGCCAAGCCGAGCTTATCTCGAGCCGAGCTTCTTGCCGAGCCGACTTGGCTCATTTCCACCCCTAGTAACACCTTACACATTTGAGTTGAATTTATACAACGAAAATGCATCGGGGCGAGACATGAGCCGCTAATTCTTTATCCAACCAATAAACCCTTTGTACATAGACCCTTTATACAACATGAAAGGAAAGTTGAGGAGCACACCACTAGGCAGCAGACACTCATTGAACAACAGCGCAACCTGATTGAGCAACAACAAGACACCTTGAATGGGGTCTTAGAAGCTCTACAACGTATTAGTGTGCATGTAGGAATGGGCGATGATGAAGAAGAGAACCCAGAAAATGTTGTCCCAAACCGTGTGTCTGCCACTGATAAAGGAAAAGGCAAGTTAGGGGATGGTCCCAATACGGGAGTGGTCATCCACATGATAGATGACCCCCAACACTGAAGCTACCACTACCAGTAGCTACCCCTCAAACTGTTCCAATTAAGACTGAGATAAAACTACAGGATGACCCTGTCATCCAGGAGATGAAAGCATAATTGAACGGATTCAAGAATGCCAAGAGTGAAATGCCCGCATTCTCTAACTAGTTTGTCGGGTTTGAACCTCCTGCTGAGGTTAACACCAATGTCTCTAGAAAGATGGATATACCACTCAAGGAGTTTATTCCGTCCAAGAATCCAACCCATCATGTGTGGGAGTTCAACCGGGTAATCCCGCTCCGAGGCATCAGTACCGAGAATTACAAGCAAGTTTTTCCATCATCGCTGAATGATGAAGCATTAGACTGGTACTATACCCTCCCCTTAGAAGTTCGGGTAGATTGGACTGCCTTGCGAAGAGCTTTCATCGAGCATTACAACAAGATCCAAAAAGACAAGGTGATTTTATCTGATGTCATTGTAATCCGCCAAAGAGATGGCGAACCATTTCTGGCTTACTATGAGAGGTGGCATGCCAAGCTGTGTCAAGTGACTAGCATCATCCCTATTAAAATGCAGTTGGACACCTTTGTTCGTGGTTTGAAACCAAGTCTGGCGCAACAACTAGACTTCCATGTGGTGGAAAGTTTTGTGGATTTGAAGAAGTTATGCCCTAAGCTGGAGGCATGCAAAGAGAGCAATGATGCATCCCAAGGCAAGTTATGCCATTCACGAGGGAGCAACTACATTCCCCATCGAAGATTTGACAACATTTACTATCAATGGCATATGGGCAAGTGATGAAGAATGTAGCAATGATCGTGAAAACATAACTCAATGTCTAGATGATCTACTGGACAAGGTACACGATCTAATTATGTGAATAACTCTCCGACAGGATGAAAGGATTGGAGAACACATTGAGCGTCAAGATCAACAAATAAAGCAACAACGGGATACCTTGAATGACGCATTAGGAGAGTTTCAGCGTATCAAAACTTATATCAACGAAGAAGCACCGAAACAGAAGAAGAGAAAGAAGCTGACCCGGTGGTTGTTGTGTTGTCCAATCCTGAATTTGATCCAAGCGCCGGGGTTAATATGTCTACACATAGAGAAACCATCAATCCTGAATTTGGTTGTTAAAGGAGTTTGTCGATGTCTTCGCTTGGTCTTATGAGGATATGCCCGAGATTGACATGGAAATTGTCGAGCATGCAAACCACTTGATGCTAAGCCAGTTCAACAGCGACCGCGCCAAATCAAAAATGAATGGTCGGACAAAATTCATGATGAGATTCAGAAGCAGTTAGAAGCCGAATTCATCAGAATTGTGAAGTTCCCGGAAAGGGTAGCTAATATTGTCCCATTACCGAAGAAGGATGGAAAGGTTTGGATGTGCGTCGATTTCAGGGATTAAACAAAGCTAGCCCGAAGGATTTCTTTCCTTTGCCACATGTTGACGTCCCAGTTAATCACACTTGTGGACACGAGCTCTTGTCATTCATGGATGGGTATGCTGGCTACAATCAAATCAAGATGGCTAATAAGATATGGAGAAAACATCATTCATTACCCCGTGGGAACCTTTTGCTATGTGGTTATGCCTTTTGGGCTCAAGAATGCTGGTGCTATGTACCAGCGCACCACAACTACATTACTCCATGAAATGATCCACGAGGAGGTAGAAGTGTATGTGGATGATATAATTTTCAAATCTAAGAGGCGAGAAGATCACATTCCCAACTTGCGTAAGTTCTTCCTTAGGGTCCGCAAACACAACATGAGGTTGAATCCACAAAAGTATGCATTTGGAGTAACTTCGGGGAAGTTACTAGGATACATTGTCTGTTAACGGGGAATCGAGGTTGATCCATCCAAGATCAAGGCTATTCAGGAGATGCCTCTGCCTAAGACAGAGAAGGAGATTCGCGATTTCCTACAGCAAGTCCAATATTTAAGTAGGTTCATATCCAAGCTCACTATGATATGTGAGTTGTTGTTTAAGAAGTTAAAGAAGGATGTGAAGATTGAATGCGACGACCAATGCCAAGTAGCATTCGACAGGGTTAAGGCAGACTTAACTTATCCTCTTGTGCTTATCCCACCTATTCTAGGGAAGCCTTTGTTGCTATATCTCACTATCAATTAGAATGTCATGGGTGCCATGCTGGCACATAAAGTTGATGGGTTAGAAAAGGCCATATACTACATCAGCAAGAAATCCTCGGGGTGCGAGTCTCAATATTCTGAAATTGAGAAGATGGCATTGGTATTAGTGTGGTCTACAAGGAAGCTTCGCCACTACATGCTCTCGCATACTGTTTATGTGATAACAACATGCAACCCAGTCAAGTACATCATGGAACAACCTACCATCAACTGTCGAATTGCTCAATGGGTGGTTATGTTATCCGAGTTCGACCTCCATTTACAACATTAGAACTCTCTAAAGGGTCGAGCTGTTTTCGATTTTCTGGTTGACCTTCCAACAGAAGATTCCAACACTGGGGGCTTGGAGTTCAATGATAAGCAAGTTTTTCAAATAGAGGAGGAAATTTGGAAGCTATACTTCGATGGTGCTGCAAATCAAATGGGATATGGAGCCAGTATGCTGCTAATCTCTCCTGAAGGTCTACATTTTCCCTTGGCAGGCAAGTTAGATTTCGATGCCACCAACAACGCTGCTGAGTATGAAGCATGCGTCTTAGGGATGCATACTGCTCTTGAATTGGGTATTGAACGACTGCGAGTATTCGGAGACTCGAGCTTGATTGTTAACCAAGCCACTAATTTTTGGAAGGTGAAAAGTGAATCCCTGACACTATATCAGCAACACCAGTCCAACTTGGCTAGTCGGTTTGAGCATATTGAACTCAAGCATCTACCTCGAAGTCACAACGAATTAGCTGATGCATTGGCCAAATTATCATCTATGGTGGCTATGCCAGAAAAAGACTAATCCCTAACGATGGTTGTAGAGAGAAAAGTCAAGCCTTCCCATCATCGATCCTTGATGATGAGCTCCATTGACCCTGATGTTTGGTTTATTGAGATCTGCACTTTTTTGAAGAACGATAATGTATACCGTTAGATGCGGGAAGTCGAGCACGGAGGGCTATCCGGTTGATGACCGCAAAGTATTGCATCATTTAAGACCGTTTGTATAAGAAGACTGCAACATGGATTAATCTTCTGTGTGTAGATGAGGTTGAGGCCAGTGAACTGATGAAGTCGACACATCGAGGTGAGTATGGGCCTCATATGAATAGAACGATGTTAGTGAAAAAGATTCAGCGGACAGGATATTTTTGGTCGACTATGGAATCAGACTGTCTCCAATTTGTGAGGAAATGCCTAAAGTGTTAGGAGTATGCTGATCTTAAGCACCAACCATCATCTTGCTTGACCACTTTAGCCTCGCCTTGGCCATTTTAAGTATGGGGCATTAACATTATTGGGAAGATTTCGCCCTAGGGTACCGGAGGACATGAGTATGTACTAGTGGCTATTGGGTACTTCACTAAGTAGGTAGAAGCTGCTTCTTATGCAAAAATCACTTCTAAGCATGTGACTAAATTCATGTTGAAAAACATCATCTATAGATATAGGGTGCTACATGAGGTGATTAGTGACAATGGGAGCCATTGTATAGGAGAGTTTGCAAATCTTCTGACCAAATACAAGATCTAACATCATCATGCTTCCTCGTATCGACTACAGACTAATGGTGCAGTTGAAGCTGTGAATAAGACTCTGGTGAAAATTATCAAGAAGATGGTTGTCACCTACAAGAGTGGCCTGACAAACTCCCTTTTGCCTTATGGGGATATCAGACTTCGATGTGAACTACTACCGGGGCTACGCCATATTCTTTGGTATATGGAATGGAGGCAGTTCTGCTTGTGGAAATTGTCGTCCCTTCCCTGAGGATTATCGCTGAAAGTCAGATCCCTAAAGCTGAACGGGCTCAAGCAAAGTATGAGGAGTTAACTTTGTTGGATGAACGGCGGCTCTGTGCCCTACTCAACGTTCAACTTTACCACAGTCAGATTTCCCGAGCGTTTAATAAGAATGTTAAAGATCGGGAATTAAAAGAAGGAGACTTAGTGCTACAAGAGATGAGACCTGCACGTCAAGTCCCTCGAGAAATATTTGCCTCAAATTGGAAGGGTCCTTACGTCATTATCTCTATCTCTCAGGAGGTGTTGCTCGATTGGCAACGCCAGAAGGAGAAGAAGTCCTTCAGCCGATGAATTTAGATCAGGTCTAAAGATATTATGTTTAAGCTACTAACGGTCGGTATGTCCTTAACCACATAAGCATGTATTGTCTTATAAAAGAAAGCAACCGAACTGCCAACATGCCACTTGCTTCTGAGCGAAAAAAAGAAAAAAGAAAGAAAAGAAAAGAAAAGAAAGAGTGAAAAACTATAGTGGGGTCGATTTGAAAATCTCTTTGAGACAAATCGGGCAAAAGGAGAGTACAAAAAAAAGAAAGAAAAAAAGAAAAAAAGGAAAAAGGAAAAAGAAAAAAAAAGCGAGTGACTAACTTGCAAACCCCTCGGGGCAAGTTGGGTAAAAGGAGAGAATAAAATTATCCTATTGAAGGTGTTGAAGATGGTGATAGACCGAGAAGAAGAAGACCATAGCTTGTGCAAATCTTGTAAAATAAAATGTGATATATATTGCTTCTAATATCAATAAAAGAAGTACATCATTTTGTTACATTTTATTTCTACTAATTTCAAAAGGTGAAGCATCACATAATTAAAATACATAACATAAGCATTTATTTTCAATTCTTACATCTATATCATCTCTTTCCTGCCATCTTTTTTGTCAATTGTGTCGGGTCGATCCTTGTTTGAGTCGGAGTCCTTGGATCCACTAGTGCTCACTCGTCGATATTGGAACTTGCTAGACCTCGGATCCTTGATAGTGATGCTTTGAAGTATGGGTTGTATGACGCTCTTTAATCTTGGGGCTTCCTGGGGAGGAGAGCGAGGTTGCTTCCTATTGTGCCAATGGCTCGGCTCTATGGTGGTGGTTAGCCAACTTCGATAATCGTCCGTTGAAGAGGTGATAACGCGATGAGAAGAAGGGGCTTCCACTCTGGAGCGTTTCTTCCAATATTTTAGCTAAGATTCGATAATTGACCCTCGAAGATGAGTAAGGTCAGGAACTTCACAAGGAGAAAGAGGAATGTCTTGAAGATGACTCATTGCCTCATAACCCGATCAGGAAAGTAGTAGGTAAGCTCTGTGAGGCCCAAAAAGAGTGATATGGGTGGCCTTGCGAGAATGGTTAGAAAAGCATGGCACTTTCCACCATTGGATTCACCACTGAATCTCCTTGTGATTCTTCAAGAAGGAGATCCATTCCTCGAAGCTTTTACGGGTGTTATATTTTCTCTTACGTTGGCAAAAGTTAGCCAACTACGAGGCCGTAATAAGGGAGTAGATTATGCTGAGGTGCTCCATGAGCCAGATCTACAAAAGAAAAGAAGGGTAGGAAATTAAAATCTTGGTTGCAAAAAAAAAAGAAAAAAGAAATACAACCAGGGAATTATTGGCGAATGATTCCACATGGATCGGTCAGCGATTCCATGCAAAATCATAAAAAATATACATAAAAATGATGAATAAAAGAAAAAAGTGTCAATACTTACTTGGAGAGCAAAAAGACTTCCCGAAAGATCTGTTTGGTGTTCCATGAGTCCAGGCCAAGGAGGGTCTCCGTGATCATCATGGGAGTCGGGTTATAACCTCGGGCCATTTCGTCCACGATATGAATAAGAGAAAGAGGAGCAAATCCCGAACCCCCGTGGAATAAAAATTTAGTGAGAATGCAAAATACCAAACCTCGAACTCTGGATGTCAGCCGGAGTCTAAGTGCCTCGGGAGACTAAAAGAATTCTACCAATGCTTGCAGGTCGACCATATTATCCACGAGGATGTGCCTCAAAGCCCGATGGTAAAAGTTCGTCAATTCTTCAAACTTCTCCCTGTGACTGTGATCAAGTGAAGGAGTTGTAGGAGGGGCATAAAGATCGAACCCGAAGATATAAGCCCATTTTTCGGGGAGAGGGGAAAACTCATTCCATGAGAAGAGGAAGACATGGAATTTGGGATCCTAAAACGTGAAAGTAGCCTTTAGGAAATCCCAACTAATCTTGACTAGTTTAAGGCTCAAGATGAGGGTAAGGTTATAACATGCGAGAACTTGTTTCTCGGTTTTGGTTCAGGTGTTCATCTAAGTATTTAGTTTTCTTTCGAAGGCCATGATTGATGAAAAGAGAAGAGAAAGAATACAACAGAATGTGGCAACAAGGTCACGCTTAAATAGTATTTGTTAAGGCCTTGAGAGTTTACGCAAATACATCCTCTACGTGTGAAGGCCGATCGGCCTACAAGGCGGATTAACCACGCTTCACAACGCGCATTCAGACAAGCCACCCTCGTCTCCGACGAGTGAAGGCCGATCAGCCTTAAGGGGGGGGGGATGCGAACCTGTGGCCTTGAGAGGGTAGTGAACCCGCAGCTTCACATTCACACTCGACGTACAAGCATGGAGATGCATGGGTGTTGACATGGTGGGCCTAGTGGCGTAATTAGTGGTGTTGTAAAAAAAAAAGTACATTTGTAATATTAGATTAGTTACGTGTGCGTTTTTTTGTTTTAAATCTTTTTGTACCTTTATTTGTGACAACCTGAGATTGACCTATGTAATAATAAACTTGGGGGGTGGCTTGTACTGTGCATTAGTAGTCGAGTTACGTGCATTAATAAAAAGAGTCTACTTGTTTGCATTCTTTGTCCATATATTTGTTCGCATACATAGTTAAAACTGCTGAAATAAAATAAAAGAAAAGCCTTGCCGATGATGCCTAACAATTCCCATTAGAGCTACCGCCGCCGAAGATGCTTTTGAACGTTGCGTCTGCAAAAGAGCTGGGCTGAGATTCGTCCTAAGTACCAAAAGGACCGGGCAAGAACTGACTCGAAGGCACATCATAAGGGCCAGGGCCTGGATAGTCCTGACTATAGCCAGGGGGCTGGCTATAGGGAACAATAGAGTGAGGATGATATCGAGGTGCCCATGGGCTGGACACCCTATCCGTTGAACCCTGGAATCCACTAGATTCCGAACAATCCTCCACCATGAACTTTAGCATGCCAAGGGTTCCATGCCTTCTACCTCCCGAAGACATGCAAGAACTAGCCCGAGGAGCTTGACGTCCTGCCATCAAATCCTGGTCCCTCCTGAGGGATGGTTCTTCTCCCGGATTGCCACGGTGAGCTCTCCTACTAGTCACCCCCGCTTAAGAATGCAGAGGAGGCCACCTCGAAATACTCCCAGAGTGCGGCAAGCTCGCATGGGAATGTGTGTCACCTGTATCATCCTCAGGAACCAGCATAGGGCCTCGATACTGGCCATTCTCGAAGTTCTAATCAATGAACTCCCGAGTAGTGATGCCTTCTCTCAACAGAACACGGATACGAGCATATGATTGCTGCATGAGAAAAAAGGAAATCATGAAAACCCATAGGGATAAGTAAAGCTCGAGATAACTGACCTACCGAGTTGGAATCAAAGAACTATAGTACTTCATGATCATTCGGGATGAGGGGAATAAAGCCAAACAACATGTCTTCGTGCGCCCTCCGCATACTCCGGACCTTCTGTATGCTGATCCAGGAGAGAATCATAATATCCTCCCAGCTACAGAAAGGAGAGTCATCAACAAAAAGAACACAGTGCCAGTTACAAATGGAAGAAGTGACAATCATACTCGAGCAAAAGCCAAGCGTTCCCTGTGGCAGGCCGCTGCTTCCTCCAAGTCATCGGTAGGAATGATGAAATTCTCAGCGGGCTCTCCAGCTATAAGACGGGCCACTTCAGCTTTGGCCAAGGCCTGCTGTAGACGCTGAATTTTGTATCTATTTTATTTTCTTTTTTAGTGTTAGTTTTAGAAAATAGGCTAACCGATAAATAGCATGCAAGCCCCTCATCCACCTAAACCCAAAAGAAACACAAAGCCCAAATGCCGGAGACAACCCGTCTGGGTTCAGTGGGCCGGAGCTCAGCTCCAACCCACAGGAACCCGTCTGGTTGATGGCGGAGCTCGGCTCCACCCACGTGAACCCGTCTCAGGTTCGATGGCGGAGCTCGGCTCCCACCCACAGGAACCCGTCTCGGGTTACGTGGCGAGCTCGGCTCGCCACGTGAACCCGTCTGGGTTCCTGGGCCCGAAGCCCATCTTCCCTCAGTGAACCCGTCTGGGTTCCTCCTAGCTTCCCACGGCGCCGCGGCAGGTTTCAACCAAAAACCCTAAACCTAAACCTAATTCCCCCCTATAAATACCTACCATCCATCACCCACAAAAGACACACAGAAATATACCGGGAGTATTGACACTGGTATATTTCTCTTCTCTTCTCCCCCCAACCGCGTGTTTACTTTGACATTAGCGTAGTTTTCTCTCTTTTTGTACATAATGTAATTTATGTGTTTTCTTATTTATTTGTTTGTAATTGCATGACATTAATAATACTATTGTGAAGTATTCAAATTCCCTCCTCTCTTCTCTTCTCTTTCTCCACTTTAATTTGATCCTAGTAAAGTCCGTTCGGTTGAACGGGCGAGTTTGACGGTTTTTATCGTCAAATTCGTAACCTTACCCCCGAATCCACCTTTGGATTCGCAGGCCGGAGTCAAACTTTCTTTTGGGTTTGTTGTTTTATCCCTAAAATTCAACTGGCGACTCTAACAGTTTTCCTTTTCCGAAAATCCTTTTCGAAAACCCTTTTTTTTTCCTTTCTTTAGGTCAGAGACAGGAACCCAGACGGGTTCCATGTCTCCGACCCCTCTTTTTCTTCTACTTTTTCCGGTGAACCAAGCCGGTTTCCTCCTTTGGACCGGTTCAGACTAGAGAACCCAGACGGGTTCCTCTAGCTGAATCGGACCCCCGATTCGCTCTCCGGAGCGTAATCGGGTTTGGATCTTTTTTTATTTTTTCTGTTTTCTTTCGGGAACCCAGACGGGTTCCCTCTTTTCTTTTTTCCTTTTTCTTTCTTTTTTTTCGTCTTCTTTCTTTCTTTTTCTTTTCAAAATCAGGTTTTCGGGTTAATTAATTAAATTTATCACTTAATAAAAAGTGTCCTAAAAGTCGAGCCTTTGATTAAGGATAAGCAATCCCACGTCGGCTCCCAATTCAAAGAAAGAGGGAAAAATCCACTCTTTCGAGTAGCGCCACGGGAACATTCCCCTTCGGGATTTTTTCGGGGTCTACAGATTGGCGACTCCACTGGGGACTTAAACTAATAAGAGGGTAAAACTTGAAAGGATTAAATTTTAGTGTTTTTTGGGAGGAATTAATTTACTTCACAATTTTATTATTATTTTAGGCATATTGCATCCAGGCTACTCTTGGGCCTTATGGCTGGGGAGCACAAAAGCGTTGGTAGGCTATAAAACTAGGGTTACCCTTCGAGAGCGGTCTGTCACTACTTGTGGGATGCACTTACATCGCCAAGCCTTTGACTCGCCCTCTCCCCGTGTTACACTCTAAGGGTTTCCCTGAAACCCCGAAGAGCAACACCCCACACATCACTGCCTACCTATGTAGGGGGGATGCACCGGGGCGAGAACATGCGGTACGATCATCTCCTATACCTAGAAAACCCTAATACCTAGAGTCATGGTTAGGTTAATCCCGCATCTGTATGCTATGTGTTATTTTATTTTTATTTATTATTTTTTTTTCAATGTATAGGTTGTAAAGTTTGTATCTTTGTAAAGTTCCATCCATGTACAAAGTTGTAAAGATGTATTTTTGTACGAGTTGTAGAATTTTATTAGTTTGTAAAGAGCTGATGTACATATTGTAAAGTTCCACCTGTAAAGAATTTCAAGTTCATCATGTAGTTTCATTTTGTAAAGAGTTTTAGAGTCCGGTCTTAAGGAGTCTTTGAGTCCAAGTTGTCAAACCTTTCATGAGTCGGAGTCATTCTAGTCCGCGTAGGGACATTCGAGGTGGGTTCTGACTTATCAGAAACCCGGACGGGTTTCTGGTCTGTCAGAACTGGCCCATCCGCATCAATTGTCGGTAAGTGGGAGTCCAGTGCGTCAGAATCCCAGACGGGTTCCTGGCCCATCCGGACTGGCCCACTTGCTGAAAATTGACGGTGCAGGCCTCGTCAGAGAAAGAAGAACCCAGACGGGTTCCTAACCCAGTCTGGTCTTCTCTCTTCTCTTCGGGCCTGATCGCTTCACTCCACGGACGGCCCAATGCCTCGTTGATGATCCTATTCGGCCCTTTATGACTTTCCCTAAGCCCAATCCCTATTGCGTCTGTTATTTGAATCTGAGCCCGAAATCGAAAGCAATCGTGACTCGATCCAGGTAAGGGTCCAATAGGCGATTAATGTTGTCAGTCCACATGTTAGGTCCATATAGAGTTAAGACATGCACTCCCGCGAAGTGGGTGAGTCATCTTACGTCAGCATATAGGCGTCGTGTCTGTGTCCTAGGCCCATGTAGGTCCACTAAGTCATACATACATTGGGTGGGTTGTTTAAAAGTTCTTTCGAGTACTAAACCAATTTCCACGCAGGCAAAATAGCATACCATCTTCGAGCCCGCATCCGCGACCCGCACACCGGTAGGCTCATCCACAATCCAAGTTACAGACCACCAACCCGATCCAGTACATCCAGTGAATCCATCATGTCGGGATCTCCTAACAACAACCTTTCCGGGGAAAGTTCTGGTGACAAGCTACCTGATGGGCTATATGAGAGGATACAGGAAGCAATAGCCTTTTATATATCAGATTTGGAGGATAGGACTAATGAAAAGTTGGAAAAAAGGTTCAGCGAAAGCCAACAGACCATGAATGGCATGCTGGAGGCCATTAGGCAGCTCAATAAAAAGCTAGGTGTTGAAGCCGAAGAAGAGGAAAACTATTATGAGTGCAGTCGAGTAGGGATGATGACGGGGATAGAAAGGAACGCCTCAAAACCAAAACTGGAGGCCCACAAATTAAATCATCTGGTGAGGTCAGGTCCAAACTTACACCAAAGGGCTCCAAAACTTCGGAGGACCCTTATGTCAGAAAGCTTGAAGAGAAGGTTGACATGCTCACCAGGAGGATGATGAAAACCGATCCGACCTTCACCGACGCATGCATGGATTTAGCCATTCCTAAGCACCATGTATCGAGGGTAAGAGACAAGGTCGAGGTGCCCGCCATAAAGTTCAAGCCCACTGAAAATCCCTCTCATCATCTGGAGGAATTCATGAGGCTGGCCCCTCTCCATAAGGTAGATGAAGGTCTCTATACCACAGTCTTCCCTTCCACTCTAGAAGGTAAGGCCAAGGTATGGTACCAAAATCTACCCTCACAAGTTAAGACCGTCTGCATTTAATTGTTCAAAGCCTTCATCAGCCACTTTAGCCGTCTACAACAGAAGGAGGTCACTGCGGATGACCTGACTTCCATGAAACAAGGGGAGAACGAGCCATTTCTTTCCTACTACGAGAGATGGCACACCATGCTATCTGAAATCGATGAAGCTATCCCCTTTAGGATGCAACTGAGCACTTTCAGGCAAAGCATTCACCCTCGCATCACGCGACATTTCGGCTTCCAGTCCATCAAAGACTTCGAAACCCTAAAAGACTTGTGCATTCAAGTTGAAGCTGCTAACAATGAGAGGGAAACGCAAAACTCTGGTTGGAAAGGATCTAGCTCCAACAGGAGGGCTACTAGCACGCCTAGCCTCCCTCAGAAAGCTGTTGAGACTAATTCTATCCAACGAAAGTCTTACCCCCCGAAGTATGACTCCTATCATCCGCTAGACATGTCTTACGCTAAGGCATTGGAAGGGCTTGTGAAAAAGGGGATTATCCAACTGCCCTTGCCAGCACCCGAGCCTGAAATCAAGCCTCCAAGATGGGATGAAAATAAATACTGCAGTTTCCATCGCAGTCGAGGTCACGACACCGAGGTTTGCTGGACCTTGAAAAACAAGATCGAAGGACTGGTTCGAAACGGTGTTATCCCTCCACCGAACTCATCGCAAAGGCCCAATAACAAGGATAACCCAATGCCTAATCACGAATGCCATCTTTCTGGAAAAAGATCACTTTGATCCATCCACCTTCATCACTAAAGTGGGCCAACCAGTCCCAGTCATTCCTTCATTTACAAAGGACTTCACTATTAATGGCATTTGGCATAGTGATGATGAGAAAGATTTCACTAACCATGAAAATGAAGGGCATCCACTGTACGGCTCTTCCGATAAAGAAGAAGATGAGGAAAAGACAACAACTCCTCATGCCAAATCACTGCTATAATAGGAGTGCTACTCTGATGACTCCTAGTCCCGAGGCGGGAACCCCAACACCTCCACCGGAAAATCCTTTCCTCACGCAGTTGAAGAAGTTTTATGCATAGAAAATTAGGGCGATTTAACCAAGCAACTAGAGTATCCACTCCTAGCCACTTGGTCATAACTCAAACCGGTTCAAGCCTCGTCCTAGTTAGGCCAAGCAACTAGAATGCCTCTCTCTAGCCACTTGGCTTTAACCCAGACGAGTTTAATGTGGAATATGGGTGAAGAAAAAGAGCGACGACAGTTTAAGAGTGTTGAGAAACCCAGGCTGGTTCCACCGCCTTACTGCACCGCCATATGGGTTCCACCGACCTATCGCACCACCGACATTGCTCCACCGACTTGCACCACCGACAGAAGACTCCTCGCCGCCGTCGAAGTCTGGCTCTCCTCGGTCAGAACCCAGACGGGTTCCTGGGTCCCTGGCCACACCACTCCAGGCCTAGGAACCCAGACGGGTTTCTGGCCCTCTGTGCTCACCATTTTGGCCCATTTGCTGTAAGCCCAAAGCTCCCTTTGGGCCCTCAATTCAGTCGGTTTTCCTTCGGCCCGAGTGTGGTCGCGATGCGGGCCCGCGAGCTAACTATGTGTATTCGCTAGCCCTGAAATTGTAGCTCGAATTTACTTATAATACTTAATTTTCTTTTCGTTTTGGGAAGTGGGAATGATCCCACCATGTAGGTTGCATTTTGCATTGCATAAGTCCCGTGTCTCTCATCATATAGGTCGCATACTACATTGCATGAGCATCATATCCGTTTTAGTCATAGGTTAAAAAAAAATAAAAAAAGAAGAGTCCATACCTTTTTTTTTAAAAAAAAAAAAAACGACCTTTTTTCCGGCTTGATTTGCTTCACTTAGGAAAATCTAGATGAGATCTCAAAAGTTTTCAAAAACCTTTTCTTCAAGCCTTCTGATTTTGAGACAAGTTATAGAAGACGTATCTGGCTGCTTTGACTATCTTAGAAGGTATAAATGCGTCATGCAAATCTTTGGGCTAAGCTTAGTTGATTGATTGAGCCCGTCAGTGAGTCCACATTGCCTAAAACTTGAATTGATTACTTTCATCAATTCCATGATCCCTTGAGCGACTCACCCATTAGTTGCATCTCTAGAACTTGTTTTGCATCTTGCTTGAGACTACATGTTTGCATAGCACGCAGTGACAATGTGATTAAGGCATTCGATTTTCTTAAGCTACATAGCCAAATAGCCTTCCCTGCATTGTATTTACCGTTCTTTTTGCCCCGCCTAGCCTTTGTTCATCCCTTTTTAATCATTGAACCCTGACAGTACAAGCCTTAGCCTATGATATCCAATACCCCTTGAGCCTTGCTTGGTTGGAAGAGAGTCTGTCATTTCTGGAAAGAACGCCGGGTTGGAAGAAAGTCTGTCATTTTTGGAAGGAACAACTGCTTTCGTGTGAGCGAAATATGAAGCTTGGGAGAATCTGAAAGTCCCATATCTTGAGCCAATGTGGTTATGCTATTCAAAGTCAAAGTCGTAATAGAAATTTCTCCTCCCCGATCACCCAAAAACAAAAAAAATCAAAAAAAAAAATCAAAAAAAGGAATCAAAAAAAAATCAAAAAAAAAAAATAAAAAAAAAGGAGGGTGGTTAGGGAGATTCAACTTAAAGTCCAGAAAACTTTGACTCGGTTGTATTCGGTTGAGATGTTTTAGGATGGAAGGTGAAACGCTTTGCATACATTAAGTGAGAAGAAGAGTTTAGAGGATTTCATTGAAAATCAATCCAAGCATGGCTTTTAACTCCTCATTCCCAAAATTTTACCGCTCCTTACCCTAGCCTAAGCCCCGTTACAACCCGAAAAAGTTCTTTTGATTGTCACTTGTGCATTGCATACGAGTAGTGGAGAGCGAGGTTCTTACCAAGCCTATGGTAGTTTGCTTCTTTTGGTTTGAGTATGAGAAAAACTCACATACATATTCAAAATTGAGTGTTTGAGTGTTTATTCTGTCCTATGTGAGGTTTGTTCTTTCGACTAGCTTACGTCCATAACCAACCGCGCATATTTGCACTATTCTTCGAACTGTTGGCGGACTTATGCCTCTGAATTACTTGTTCTCTCCCTAAAGATTCGAAAACTTCTTCCTATCTCTTTCGAACTGAGTTTTGATCTTGTCCAGATTAATCTTTGTGTTTGCTTGTTAGCCTTGGCTTCGTGTTAATAAGAAAATTCCTTTGTCACAGTTTGTTTCAGTAGCATGTAGAAAGTCATAGTTGTACTGCATAACATCATCATTGCATAAGCATTGCATTAGTTTGCATTAGTACATAAGTGTGTCTAAGTACATCATTACATAGCATGGTCCTAAGTGCATGGTAAAAGAGTCGTGCATATCATAGTGTCGGAATTCTGCAGGCACATCATCTTCAGCAGTCATCACGTACCACCGCCGCCGCTAGCACTATCAGCTCCATGAGCTCCGTTTCCACCAGATCCGAAGTAAGTGTCCCACTGGTAGTAAGAGGGGTTTACCACCTCTGTATCGCTACCTGAGCCAAATAGGTGCAGCACTTCGGCACCGCCTGCATTTTCGAGTGACGCCGGCTTAAATTCAATCGAGTTTCCACTAAGCCGGGGGCTGTTTGAATCCAAAAGGAAGTATGTCACCGCGGCAACTATCAATTGACTCACAGTTTAGCAAGAGTTAAATCAAACTGCCACTAAACTGGGGGCTATGCAGCCCAAGCGAAGGGACAAATCAGCCGGGACAGCCTGCCTAGGTCCACAGAATCCACCATGGAAGAATTCAAAAGGGGCAAGTCACTACGGCAACCATCGATTAATCCCCGGTTTAGCAAGAGTCAGATCAAACTCCCACTAAACTGGGGGCTATGCGGCACAAACAAAGAATCAAAACGGTCTAAGGGTCAGGATGCAAAAGAAGAGCCCAACGCCCTTTGGACCCTTTGAACCTTGTTCCCATATCACTCGGCCCGTAAAAGATCAAAAAGGGAGCCCACTCTCCGACACAACCCAGACAGGTTCTTGTCAATAATTGAGGGCCATTTGTCGGCCTGAAACCAGACGGGTTCTAGAACTTTGGCCCAATTTCAGGCCCACCCAGACGGGTTTAAGGCCGCTAAACTAGGGGCTATGCGACACCAAAGAACAGTCAAATCGGCTAGCGCGAGGCACAAAAAGCGGTTTGGGTCTTCTTCTATTCCATTTGGGCGGGCTTTTCGACCACGCAAAATAAAAGAAGAGCGACGCTGGGCGACAGTTTTAACCTTTGGGCTTTGCTTCGCCACAAAAAATGTTGGCCCATTTCATGAAAGAACCTGACGGGTTTACCTCCATTTCGATGGGCTTCCTTCCATCTCCCTCAGCCCATAAAAGACGAAAAAGGGAAGCCCGTTCCTTCCACGCACAAAGATTACCTAGCCCATCTCACAAGCTACCCAGACGGGTTCTACGTCTTTCAGTGGGCCTCCATCCTTCGGCCCACGTGCAAACACAAAAAAGAGAAGCTGAAAGAACCCAGACGGGTTCTTATTCTTGTCCAGTGGGCCTTCTTCCATCTATTCGGCCCACGCACAAAATGAAAGGGAGGAGCCATTTCATACGAGGAACCCAGACGGGTTCCTGCTCATTTTCAAGGCCCTTTTTCCACCTTTTTCGGCCCACACACGAAGATTGCTTGGCCTACTTCATGATCAACCCAGACGGGTTCTACACTTTTCAGTGGGCCTCCGTCTTCTCGGCCCACGTGCAAACACAAAAAAAGAGAGCCATGACCAGGAGAACCCAGACGGGTTCCTGGCCCCATTTCTGTCGGCCCAGCTCGCGAGCCCGATTCGTAGAACCCAGACGGGTTCTACTCGGCCCACGTACCGGATTTTCTACTTCGGCCCAATTCTTAGCTAAATCAACAAGTGGGAATCAAACATTTCTACTTGCAAATTTAAGCTAAAGCCAAAAGCAAAAAGGAGCCGAACTCGGACGATTTCTTGACCCAGCAGTAGGAACGGACAAGTTTCCTTGGGCCAAGACAGGCCCAAAACGCTGCGAACCCCAAACGAGTTGTTCGGGCCAAAAACACACCCAAATCTCGCAAGCCCAAACGATTTTCTGGGCCAAAATGGGAGATCAAGGTGGTTTCTGAGCCCAGCACGTTCCCGCACATCATCGAAGGCTATCATTGGGCCGCAATGCAATGAGGGCCGTCAGCTGTCTGCGACATTCACATCGGCCGTCGCCGCTGTCTGCGACATCCATTCATCATCAGCCGTCGCCGGGCTAATACGCGACATTCACATCAGCCGTCGCCGGGCTAATACGCGACATCCATCATCAGCCGTCGCCGGGCTAATACGCGACGAACATCACATCATCAAAGGCTATCATTGGGCCGCAATGCAATGAGGGCCGCGAACCTAACAATACGTGACAACAACAAAGGCTATCATTGGGCCGCAATGCAATGAGGGCCGTCACCGGGCCTAACAATACGTGACATCGAAGGCTATCATTGGGCCGCAATGCAATGAGGGCCGTCACCGGGCCTAACAATACGTGACAACAACAAAGGCTATCATTGGGCCGCAATGCAATGAGGGCCGTCACCGGGCCTAACAATACGTGACATCGAAGGCTATCATTGGGCCGCAATGCAATGAGGGCCGTCACCGGGCCTAACAATACGTGACAACATCATCGAAGCCTATCAGTGGGCGCGATGCAATGAGGGCCGCCACCGCCTAACAACACGTGACAACAACAAAGGCTATCATTGGGCCGCAATGCAATGAGGGCCGTCACCGGGCCTAACAACACGTGACATCGAAGGCTATCATTGGGCCGCAATGCAATGAGGGCCGTCATCGGGCCTAACAATACGTGACAACATCAAAGGCTATCGTTGGGCGCAATGCAGCGAGGGCGTCGTCGCCTAACAATGCGACGAACATTACATCTACATCGGCGCGGACCCGGCTTCCAGCGTCAGCGCCATTGTCGGGCCTTAACAATGCGACAAGGGCCATCATCGGGCCTTCACAATGCGATGAAAATCATATCTACATCGGCGCAGGACCCAGCTTCCAAGCGTCAACAGCGGCCATTGTCGGGCCTTCACAATGCGACAAGGGCCGTCATCGGGCCTTCACAATGCGATGAACGACATCTCGACATCGACGCAGGACCCAGCTTCCAAGCGTCAACCCGGCTTGAGCGGGCTTGATTCATATCCAAGATCATCAAGACTACTTTGATCGTCGTTTTACTCAAACTCGATCAAAGTGGGGGCTATCTGTAGACGCTGAATTTTGTATCTATTTTATTTTCTTTTTTAGTGTTAGTTTTAGAAAATAGGCTAACCGATAAATAGCATGCAAGCCCCTCATCCACCTAAACCCAAAAGAAACACAAAGCCCAAATGCCGGAGACAACCTGCAGGTTCGGTGGCGGAGCTCACTCAACCCACGAGAACCGTCTGGGTTCGATGGGCGAGCTCGGCTCCACCCGCGAGAACCGTCACGGGTTGATGGGCGGAGCTCGCTCCACCCACAGAACCGTCCCGGGTTCTGGGCGGAGCTCGGCTCGCCCACGAGGACCCGTCTGGGTTCTGGGCGGCCCATCTTCCCTCAGTGAACCCGTCTGGGTTCCTCCTAGCTTCCCACGGCGCCGCGGCAGGTTTCAACCAAAAACCCTAAACCTAAACCTAATTCCCCCCTATAAATACCTACCATCCATCACCCACAAAAGACACACAAAAATATACCGGGAGTATTGACACTGGTATATTTCTCTTCTCTTCTCCCCCCAACCGCGTGTTTACTTTGACATTAGCGTAGTTTTCTCTCTTTTTGTACATAAATGTAATTTATGTGTTTTCTTATTTATTTGTTTGTAATTGCATGACATTAATAATACTATTGTGAAGTATTCAAATTCCCTCCTCTCTTCTCTTCTTCTCTTTCTCCACTTTAATTTGATCCTAGTAAAGTCCGTTCGGTTGAACGGGCGAGTTTGACGGTTTTTATCGTCAAATTCGTAACCTTACCCCCGAATCCACCTTTGGATTCGCAGGCCGGAGTCAAACTTTCTTTTGGGTTTGTTGTTTTATCCCTAAAATTCAACTGGCGACTCTAACAGTTTTCCTTTTCCGAAAATCCTTTTCGAAAACCCTTTTTTTTTCCTTTCTTTAGGTCAGAGACAGGAACCAGGCAGGTTCCATGTCTCAAACCCCTCTTTTCTTCTACTTTTCCGGTGAACCAAGCCGGTTTCCTCCTTTGGACGGTTCGGACTAGAGAACCTGCACGGGTTCCTCTAGCTGAATCGGACCCCCGATTCGCTCTCCGGAGCGTAATCGGGTTTGGATCTTTTTTTATTTTTTCTGTTTTCTTTCGGGAACCCAGACGGGTTCCCTCTTTTCTTTTTTCCTTTTCTTTCTTTTTTTTTCGTCTTCTTTCTTTCTTTTTCTTTTCAAAATCAGGTTTTCGGGTTAATTAATTAAATTTATCACTTAATAAAAAGTGTCCTAAAAGTCGAGCCTTTGATTAAGGATAAGCAATCCCACGTCGGCTCCCAATTCAAAGAAAGAGGGAAAAATCCACTCTTTCGAGTAGCGCCACGGGAACATTCCCCTTCGGGATTTTTTCGGGGTCTACACCTGCCTATCAAAGATAAGCTCGGGAGGATCCACAGGCACCTTTGGAGGCCATTCTCATTTCTCCTGTGTGCTAGAAGAAGAAGCGCTCACCCAAATAGAAAACCAGATTAGAAAGGCCCTCCAGCAACAGTCGAGACCGGCTCGCTTGTCTTGCTAACTGCAGAACAAAATGCAGGCTTTCCAATTGAAAGTCATCCCATGGAGACCAGATAATGTCCTCCTGCTAAACCTACTGTTACTTCTAAAGGTCAAAGGAAAAAGAGAAAAGGGAGTAGAAAGAAGCGTTACCGGTCGAAGAGAATCAATAATTCTCCTAAGGCCATTCAGGTCCTTGAAATGATACTTTGGACGACGATACATTTTCGATTCCGACCATCGTCGAGCAGTAGGAATGCTCCGATTAAACAGGAAAGGTCTTAGTGAGATTAAATAGGAATTTTGCACAATACAAAATTTCTAAAGAAATGTCATGGAGCATACCTCCAAGACTCGCCATAGACTGCTACCTAGATTGAGCGACTTTGCTTCAGTGGTCCTCGGGTGACCTACCATGTCAGAGCCAGTAGGATGGCAGGCGACCGACATCCCTTTAATCATCAAATGGGCAACTAGCAGCTACCCAATTAAACCTCCTCACCTCATTATAATTCAAGAGGTGATGCATCCAGGAAAGAGTAATCACGACCCCACGATTCGCAGAAAGGGTGGCATTGATAAAATGCATCAAACAGAGGAATTGTCGCTAAGGAAGAGGAACGTTCTCAAAGTCCAGACTTTTCAAAATGGCCACCAAATGGGTGTAACAACCCGCCCTAAAACTGTATTAATTAATGTACTAATTGTCGTAATTATCTAAATTACGTTCTAATTTTTTTTTCTTTTTCGATTTTATTTAATTTAATTGTAGCAGTGACAAGTCTCGAGCAGGAGATGGCAAAAGGGTGTCGAGTTATCGTTTTAAAAAAATCTTTGAGTTTCTTAATTCACCCGTTAAGTTAAACTACTTCGGGTTTTATCGGTTACGTTATTTCTTTCACCAACAAGGGGTTTAATTATTTTACTCCTTAACATTGTATTTTATTATCCAAACCTTAAATTTATTTAGGTTGTACTCTTTTTATTTATTTACAAGTAATACTTATATTTTACCTATTTAATTTCTCTTTAAATTAAGGTTCCAATTTATTGTACCGATTTGTTATCGATTAATTTTATTTAATACAAACTAATTATTTCAATCTAGTGTACTCACACTTATTTTATTTTATTATTTGATGTTTCTAATGTCATTAAGCCTCTAATTGTTGTCCTAATTTTAATTAGTATGGTTATATATTAAGAGAAGAGGGGGTAGGGGATCATTTTCTTTTTTACACTTTCTAATTTTTCAAACATCAAACCCACTCCTCTCTCCCTCTCCTTCCCTCTGCCGTGCACCCCCTCCCTCTGCTGGTGTTTTCCGGCGACCGGCGCCGCTGCCACCGCCGTCCAGAGGTGGCCGTCGGCCACTCCTCCCTCTCTCTTGTGTTTTCATCAATTTTATTCTCCAAAGGTAATCTCTAAAACCCCCAATTCAAATCCAATTAAACCCTAATCTGAAACTCATGTTCTTTTTATGTTATTCTTGCAAATTCTATCTCTTTTATACTCCTTTAGCATGAATTCAAAGTTGTGATTGTAATTGCTAAGTTAGGGTTTGAGTTGGGTTGAATGCATGTGAGTTTTTTGAGTTATTCTTTAGGTGTTTTGGTTGAAATTATGTTGAATAATGATTTTCCTCTTTATGCATGTGGGTTTATGGAAGAAACAGTGAGTTTAGGGACTGATTATAAGTATTGATTAGGTTAAATAAGTGTTTTTATGCTCTAGTGTTATAAATTGGAGAGTTTTCATGAAGAAGGTACTAGTTTGAATGTTGTTTCATATAGCATGTTGTAATCTATGGTTGCATGTGAAGTTTATGCCTGTATTTGAATAAGTTTTGAGTATTTATTTCTGGAAATATGGTGAAAGTTAGCTAATTTGAGGTTTGGTTGTGAATTGATATAATTACTTTAAGTCTTTTCGCACATTAAATTACCTTTCGTTCTTGTTCAAGCCTCTTTTGAGTTCGTATCAAGAAATCAAACCGAAGGTTTTTAAATTCCAACTTTCAGCTTCAGCTTCTGTCCGGGCTATTTTTTTCAGGCCCTTACCTTCATTTTTAGACTTCGGTCATGTTGACAAAGTTGTAGATCATGATTTTTCCTATTCCGAGATGTACTCGTCTGCGTAATTCCAAGTTTTCTAACCCGAGTTATGCTCTTATGTTACTTAACTTTTGAAACTCACTAAGAACCTTATTCGGTTCTCCATTTTATACTTTTCTTATCTTAGTTCCCAAGCCACCCAAGCCATCCCAAAGCCGAGACGCATCGTCTATCATCGCATCGATTCAAGGTACGCAAATTGTCCAACTTTTTACCATTCAAGCACGTTTCGATGCTTATTCATTCAATTTATATCATGATATATGTTATACCATAATATTTTCAAAGGTGGTCCCGCCTTATTAGTATCATTCTAGCTAGTCGTGTAGTGCTAGCCTTTATTTCTTCTATAGGGTGCTCCTGATCAGTACTGGACTGGCGATGTCGATCAAGATAGCACCCTCCCAAACTCCAGATCGGTTTGGGGCGTGCGCGTGTTCGGTGCGGTGCACCCGATCGTAAGGGAGACCACTCTAATATCTATATATATATATATATATATATGTATATATATATATATATATATATATATATATATATATATATATATATATATATATATATATATATTCACTTTTATATGCTTACATCTCTGTCAAATCCATTTTAATGTTTTTTTAGCCCCGCTCCCGTTTTCAAAGTGAATTTAAATCCCGGCACCGAAAACCGCTTTCGAACGGTTTGACGTGTTGGAGGTTTGTGTACTGAGTGTTTCCCCACTCACTTTTGCGCCTGTTTTAAATGTTTTGTTTTAGGAGGTTCGAGCTCCCAAGGCAAGGGTAAATCCAGTTAGAAGTAGTCTGACCCAAGCAAGGTAGACTCCGAGGTCTTTCGCAAATAAGCATGGGCGTTCGGGAAATTGAAGAAGTTGTGGAACCTTTCTATTTAAATGATTATGCACCTAGTTCAAGTGTTGTAAAAGTTGTATTATGAGTTGGCTTATGGTGGAGTTAAGCTTATCTTTTCCTTGTGGTTTGTAGTCTTTTTGGTGGTTGTGTTGCCTTGTCTCGAGTGGGGACGGCGGTAATACTCCAGCTTAAGTGTACCGCTGCGCTAATCACAGGTTTGGGTTCATAATTAGTAGTTTAATCTTGTGATTAAAAGTTGGGGTGTTACAAAGAGCTTAATAACTCGAGGGTCAACTTTAATTCCCTCCGAAATTCCAATAGTTGGCCACCCCAGCTGAGGCCGGTAATCATCACGAAATCAACAGGAGTGAGCATCATTTCACCCATAGGAAGGTGAAACGAGTTGGTGGTGTTCCAGAAACGTTCCACCATGGCTTGACCAAAGATTCTCCTACCGCGAGTTCTCCAAGCATCCAAACAAGCTAAGAAAGGACCAAATCTTGCATTTCCTACAGTGGTCCGATATAACTTCCCTACCTGAGGATCTTTTGACAAATCTACAGCACTTTGCATGCTCTCACATATTTTGAAAGAATCATCCTATCGTCAAAGAAGTCAAAAAGAAAGGTTCAAGTTTTCCCCAGTGGTAATTCAAAAAGCAACGCACATGCGCTTAGTGTAAAACTTAGAGTACCATTCTACTTTAAATTCAACTTAAAGTGTTAAAACAAGCAGTAGCATACAAATCACTTTCAGCGATAAATGCTACGAAAATAAGGTTGTAAAGAGCATGAAGCATACCGAGGTGTGAGAGAGGAAGAACCACTCATGCTTATCTTGTCGGAAAACCTACTGCGCTGGTGTAAATTCCCTACTAAGATATTCCCTCTGTACTGCCTTTGCATATGGACGCTCCTGAATAGCTGCTGGTTGAGTAGCACGACGGCATCTTCTCCACCAAGAAGCCATTACTTTTCAATAAAAGCCAAAATACCCAAAAGAGATTCTAGAGAGAAAATAATAAGAAAGCCAAGTAGAGCTCAGATTGAAATGGTGGTGAATGCCGAAACCCAAGCTCATCATTTATAGGCAAAGTGAGACGACCCACGCACCACGTGTCAGTATCACATTGGCTGAAGATAAAGGCTGATCAGCCTACAGGAAGATCACAATTATTGTGTTCAAATGGTCTCTTGCATGGCCTGCAAAAGCTGCATGGTACGAAAAAGAAAAGATTTTCTTCTCCTTGAAGGTCGGTCGGCCTATAAGAGAAGGATGTTTATATTCTTCCTCATGCCCATTACCAAGACCAAATGTGCATATTTCCAAGGGTGAAGCTCTTCTATTGTGCCCAATAAAATACGGGTGGCCTTCTCAAAGTTGAAGGATCAAGACCTAAATGGAATACATTTTCCAATGATCATGCAGACGCAATCTGAGGTAAGTTACCTGGATTAAAATTTGAATATCTTAAAACTGACAAAAATTATATATGTTTTGCAGGAAATAAGAGCCATCGGCATCGTGCCCGGTGAAGTCTCTCGACATCAAATTGCCATCATCAAAATCAAACCAAAATCAGAGCCATCGGCATCGCGTTCGGTGAAGTCTCGACCTCGGAGCCATCAGGATCGCGCCCTGTGAAGTCTCTCGGCATCAAATTGTCATCATCAAAATTAAACCAAAATCAGAGCCATCGACGTTGCATTCGATGAAGTCTCGACCTCAGAGGCATCGGCATCGTGCCCAGTGAAGTCTCTCGACATCAAATTGCCACTATCGAATTCAAACCGAACTCAGAGCCATCGAGATCGCATTCGGTGAAGTCTCAACCTCAAAGCCATTCGCATCGCATTCGGTGAAGTCTCTCGGCATCAAATTGCCATCAAACATTAACCTAGAGCCATCGACATCAAATTACCATCAAACATAAACCTAGAGCCATCGACATCATGTTCAATGAAGTCTCCACTTCGAGTAGGGTGTCATTCTTGTCTGAGATCATTCATAATTTCATGTAGGCGTCATTCTCGCTTGAGATCAGTCACAACTTCGAGCAGGGCGTCATTCTCGCTTGAGATCATTCATCATTTCAAGTAGGGCACCATTCTCGCCTGGGATCAGTCACAACTTTGAGTAGGGCATCATTCTCGCCTGAGATCATTCATCATTTCGAGTAGGGCGTCATTCTCACCTGAGAAGAGTAACAACTTCGAGTAGGGTGTCATTCTCACTTGAGATCAGTCACAACTTCAAGTAGAGAGTCATTCTCTCCTGAGATCAACAACAAAAGATGCACATTTTTAACAGTCCCATATAATCTCCGTTATCCCTCCATAAATCCCACAAAACTCCACAAAAAATCCTATCCCTTATCCTACCTAAAAACACCACAAAAAGAGTCTTCTTCACCCCCCCTTTTTTTATCCACTCTTCCACCAGAACCTTTGGTACTATTTTAGCATCTTCAAGAGGGTTATTCAAGGCATTCAAAGGAGCTACTTCAAAGCTAGGCAAGGCTTCTCCCAAAAAAAAAAGCATCATGTAAGCTTTTGTGTGTTTTCTTTCTTATGTAAATAAAGTGTGTTTGTTGTAATCCTTTCACTCCTTTTTGCATGTTTAATGAAATAATCACGTAAAGTTTCAATCTAATTTCCTTCCAAACTTTATTAAAAGCACATTTTATAACTTTTAATAGAGTCTTTCCGTTTGTGAGAGGCGAACTCAAAAGGTTCCTACCTTTCGAGTTCATAACCTTACCGGCCCCCAAATCCATTTCTTGGTTTCGTAGGTGGAGTCTTTCTTTCTTTTTCTTTGGTTTTTCTTGGATTTTCCCTTGAAAGATTCAGGTGGCGACTCCTTTTCGAACCAAAATACACTGGAATTGCCTAAACTATGTTTAACATGGTTTTACAATGTACGATGCAACTATAGGCTGATTTTGTATATTTCTAAATAATGATTGCATAACTTGCTTTCTTCCACACCTAATGTCTTGTGAACTAATTGAATTAATCTTAAAGGAGTTGGAACAAGTGGATGTTCACTCTTAAGAGATTAGTTAAATGATTCACGGGATGCATCAAGTAAAGGGAAAGTGATTTTACATCTATTATTTATGAAATCAGCGAATAATCCTTAAAGAGGTTTAAAAGTAATCTCCAGCACAAATCACCAGTCCCGCTAACATTTAGAAGTCTGATCGATGGGAAAAATGTCCACACTTAGGGAATAATGCCTCCTTTTCTTTCAAGGTCTTTGTGCATCGTTAGTTTACACCAAACTGGGGGGGGGGGGCTCACAACTCTCTAATATGCCCTCCAAAGCAAGACAGTATCATCCAGAGGCTACACTAAACCGGGGGATCCCGGATATCAACATGGATTTTGAAGCAATCAGTCCAAGGTTATCTACAAAGCTATCCAAGAAAGCAAATCCTTTAAGCTTATCGCCTCCACCATCATTCCATGTCCCAAAAATGTTTTTCATCTTGCATTGTCCTAAATTCCCCACAAGTAACCTTGACCCTTAGGAAATCATTGTCTTAGAAAATCATTGTCCTAATATGGAGTTGGGGGATGCATGCATATAGAGTTGCATGTATAGAAGCATAAAACATCATGTGTGTCCCGTCAGAGCATAATAAATTTGCATTGCATCCACAAGTTATGTCAAAATCACATGGAGTCAGTTTGTCGTGCATAAAGTCGATAGTCATGTATAAATGCATAAGTACATGAATACCTGTGTAAAAAAACAAAAACAAAAACAAAAAAATGTATCATTTGTATGTAAGAGTCGAATAGACTAGTAGCAAGCATACCTACCCTTAGGGCATCAAAGAAATGGGGAAAAAGCAAAGAAGTCCCACATCATCACTCCAAAATGCAACACTGGGGGATGATTAAGTCCATATGTCATCTCATTCAGACCATCAACATGGTTTCCTATCACTAAGAACAAGATGAGAGCAATCTCTAGTCTAACTCTAACAGGTCAAATTAGCATCCATAAGCCATCACAAAATTTGAAGGCATAACCACATTAGACTTATGACACCAATCAAGTCATATTTCATCAGCCAGACACAAATGGCGACTGTTAGATATGAACGACAAAATCATTATCAGCCAAACACGAATGACAACTGCCGAACACGAATGACAGAATCATCATCAGCCAGACACGAATGGCGCTTGTCAGACACGATTGACAAAATCATCGTCAGCCAGACATGAATAGCGCCTGCTAAACACGAAGGACAGACACGAATATACGATTAGGAAAAATTCAAAAATCCCTTTTCCTCAATAGATCTAAGCTTAGGCAATAATGAGCGAAGAATTTTATGCCCTTGAAGCAAAATTTAAAGTATTATTTACTTTAAATTCAACTTAAAGTTCTAACAAGCAAAAGCATGCAAATCAATTTGGCAAGGGAACATGTTTGAAAAAAAAAACTGGCAAGTCTAGAACGGACTTTTTCGAAGCCTTCAACGACACGAAAGCGTCGACATCACGCTCGATGAAATCTCTCAGCATTGAATTGCCACCATCAAAATCGAAGCCATCAACGACACCAGAGCCATCGGCATCGCACTCGATGAAGTCTGTCGACATTAAACTGCCACCATCAAATCAAATTCCTTCAATGGCACTAGAGCCATCGACATTATGCTCAATAAAGTCTCTCGGCATTTAATAGAGACCATCAAAATTAAAGCCCTCAACGGCACCAGAGCCATCCACATCGCGCTCGATGAAGTCTCTCGACATTGAATTGCCACCATAAAAATGAAAGCCCTGAACGGCACCAGAGCCATCGACATCACGCTCGATGAAGTCTCTCGGCATTGAACTGCCATCATCAAATCCATTTAACGGTCAATTAGGGCGTCATTCCCGCCTGAGATCAGTCTTTCACGACACAAATCCATCTTCAGTCAAGTAGAGCATCGAATCGCTCGAGATCACCTTTCAAGCACAAATCCATCAACAATCAAGTAGAGCATCAAATCGCTCGAGATCAACTTTCAAGCACAAATCCATCGACAACAGGGTAGGGCATCAAATTGCATGAGATCAACTATATATGACATAGTTCATCAGCAACCATGTAGGGCATCAAATTGCCTTAGACCAACCACAAATGGCATAGTTCACCAGCAATCAATTAGGGCATCAAATTGCTCGAGATCATCATCAATGGTCAGAATGCACGAATTTCCATTTCCAAGCGTCACCCAGGCCTTTCATTCCAAAGTCATATCCTCACACCAGTGTCTAATTATTAGAACTACTTTGATTTCGTCTTATGCAGACTCAATAAAAGTGACAGGTATCTGTAGACAGCT
This sequence comes from Portulaca oleracea, assembly GCA_029582165.1. Taxonomy (NCBI): domain Eukaryota; kingdom Viridiplantae; phylum Streptophyta; class Magnoliopsida; order Caryophyllales; family Portulacaceae; genus Portulaca; species Portulaca oleracea. The sequence continues at coordinate 21,872,022 of CM055890.1, forward strand.
GGTTTTTAGCATAGTTTTGGTATGCTTTTAATGTAATTTTTATCATTCTTTTTTATGTATTTTAGTTAGGAAATAGGTAAATAAGGGGGACCAAAGTGTAAATACTTGCATGCATGCACTCTACATGCACAAGTCCACATTAAATATTTACATGCAAAACTCACATGCAAACCCTAGCCATGCACAATTTTCTACGTAAAAATGAACCAAAACCCCAACCATGCAAGTACTTGCAAAAGGGTATGTTAAAGTCATGCAAAGTTTACATAAAAGACCGAAAATCCCATGCATGCACATCTCAAAGCCGATAGCCTTGAGTAAGGTCACGAGTTCAAAATCCATTGCCAGTTGTATTATTTATTCACCGTCCAAAAATGCACAATAGTGTGTACACACACCCAAATCCGATCGGCCAATAAATGAGGTCACATTGCAACATCGACCACATGATGTATTCATCCAAAGTTGAGATACATTCATCTCGTGCATTGCAAGGTCGATCGACCATTAAGAGTGTTCCCACATGCTTCATTCAAGCTCAAGTCAAGCACCGTCTAACTCATACATGCATTCTTGGAGCCCAAGGCCGATCAAACTTCCCAAGATGCCAAGTTCACTTCACAAATCAGCACCGTCCAAAGCTTGTTCATGCATGGTGAATGACTAAGGTCGATCAGACATCCCTAAGCCTGAATGAGCGTGACTCAAGGAGGGACCTTATTAACCAAGGCTTGCTAGGTTCACCCTCCCTATCCATCTGATTCTACCTACCCTTAGCCTATACATAGGGCCCTCCTAGCTCAAAGGAAGGGGTCCCCATCCCCAATCTTGGAATCATCCTCCTTTCTCTCTTAATTCTCATATTTTTTCCCTAATCCCACATATCTATCTTAACATCATTCATTCATCCTCTTTTCTTTCTCCTAAAACCTAAACACATACCTCCCTAAACCATCCAAAATACCAAAAACCATAACCAAACACACCCCAAAACTACAACAAAACCTCACAAAAAAGGTCAAGCTTAATTTTCCTACCCTAATTTTGTCCCTTTTTGCATCAACAAAGAGGTGTCCTAATCTTTCTTCTATTCAAGTCCACTCGGATTTCGCCAAGTTCAAGGCAAGAATAAAGCACTCAAGAAAGCTAGTGGAGCATATGGCCAAGGTGGGAAACATAAGCTTAAGTTGGAGCATAGTAGATAATAGATAACCTTCTTGCTTAACAATGGAGATGAAGAAGATAGATGAGCTTGCACTTGAAATCCTTAATTGTAGATGGTAATATTCTTGAATGATGAGATATAATAGATGAATCAAAAACCAAAAGAATCAAATAAACAAGGAGCTTGCACACACAAGGGACTTGGATATGATTATGGATAAAGGATAATCCACCACCAAAACCTAGCACCCCACCATGATTAGATAAAGCTAAGCACCACTAATCAATAAAGGAATGACTTGCTAACACCACCATAAACAATGGGTAAAGTAAGAAAAGGATTTAACAGAAAGATTAGGGAGAAATCCTAGCTCCACATTAATGTTTAATCAACCAAATAAATTGCCCAGAAAATTACAAGAAAAACCTATTTATACAAGGCAAACAACCCCCTTAAAGCGCAGTCGTTCCAGCTGAAAAATGCATAAAAACAGTGTCGTCGCGGGCGCTACGACACTGGGAGCAAAGGAGGCGATTCCAAAATCGCACGGGATCGTGGGTGCGACAGTCTTTTCGCGGGCGCGAACACCCTGGCTCAGATTGGTCACAGGTGCTACACTTGCCGTCGCAGGTGTTACGGCCTTCGGATCATTTTTCCCATTTCTTCCTCTCAGTGTCGTCGCGCCCGCTACAAAAGCGTCGCGGGTGCGAAGACCCTGTCACACTTTAAACTCGTATAACTTCTTCATCCGAACTCCATTTTAGGCCCACAATATATTGATGGAAAGCTCTCGGTGTGTACTTTAAGCTCCCAAAATATGAGCTTCTTAGAAGTTATATTGAAGGAATTATGATAGAAAGAGTGACCGCATGTGCTTTTCTAGCAGTTGAGGTTGATTCTGCCTCGTTATTCATGTCAATGGTCCCGGAGCCCCTTAGAATGCTCGGGAATGGTCTGATAAAGACCCAAGATGTCAGCATATGGCCCGAGGTCTTTGTAGAAGGGAATATCGCTCTCCTTGATGGCCATAACGACCCTCTAAGGACCCGTATCCACCATGAGATGGATATTGAAACTGGGTTTGATTCAATGAGAGGAGAGGGCGACTTAAAGAGAGCCGGTGACCACAGGCGAACCAAAAAGTGAACTGATCCCACACGGTTCAGGATAAGGTACCCGAGCCTCTTCATACTCCCCTTATTGAGAAGGATTTGCCCTCAAATCCTGGGGGTTAGAAACAACCGCGGGAAAGATCGAACCCCCATAGTAGACGACTCCCAAAAGCCATGCTAGTTCGATGCTCAACACCTTGCCCTTCTTGAAGGCATAACAATTCTTGAGGATATGCGGGAGAGCAGATTCAGAACAGTGAACCCGGTTAGCTCCTCCACTCATGATCTTGTTGAACTCTACGATATAATCATCACAAGTGAGTGCAACAACCGTTGCTTGATGAACCGGATGCTCATCCCTCGCACCATCAAACACAAATTTGGTAGGCACCCGACTTGCATCAAACTCCAACAGAAAACCTTTCTCATGGCAAGTCCAATCAATAGGAGGCTTTGGGCTTGGGGGTATTGGGTAAGGAGGGAAAATGGGAAAATGGGAAAATTTTTAAGAGTTAAGGTACACTCACTCACTTTAGGCTCACCACACGGTAAGGACAAGGCCAAAGGATGTTCATCCCTACCATGGGTACAACCCATTCAAGAACCTCATTATGATTTGCTCCTAGGGCTCTTGAAGATCATCTTGATGAGGAGTTGTTTAAACTCCTGGATGTAGTCACTCACACTCCTCTTGCCTTGCGTAAGGGCATAAAGCTCCTCATAATGTCTTGCTTGTAGGTGTTAGGCAAGAACCGTTGATTCATCAATTGTTTAAGCTTTTCCCATGAGGTGATTTTTGTTCGACCCTCCTTAGCCCTTTGTGCCTTGACATTCTCAAACCAAAGGGATGCAACTTTGGTGAGTTTCAAGCTAGCAATCTTGAAGGCCTTTTCATCGCTATGCTCCTTAGTTTCAAAAATCATCTCCATGATTTGAACCCATTCAAGATAATCATCGGGGTCGTTGAAGCCATTGAATTATGGAATGTCGATCTTAATATCATGGAATTCATCTCGAGGGGGCCTTTCATCCATTTCCCGACGACGACGTCGAAGGGAGCCTCTATCGTCGTCACTCGACTCAAAAGTGGGAGGAGGATGGATAGGGCTACGAGTGGGCCTCCTTTATTCATCTCGGGGATGACCTTGGAGGTTTAGGGCGATGTTGTTCACCTGAGTCACGAGGGCTTCGAGAGTCATTTCGAGGGAGAAAACGCGGTTCTTCATAACCCCAGCCCAGGGACTACTGCGGTGGCTTGACTCCTCTCGATTGGAACTAGTTTCATCGTCCATATCGAAGGAGGGGTAAGGACATATTGTGTTTGGGGAATTTTTGTGGAGTTTGGGGCTTTTTTGTAGCTAACTAGTGTTTGAAGGCTTGGGTTCTTTGTGGCTAACATCCAACAACATCAGTCACACACAACTGCACATCCTCCTTATCAAGATCTCCAAATTCCACGACAAAACTCCAATAGACAATAGGAATCAACAAACACAAGCACAATAATATCTTCTCCAATACACTTGGAGAACACAGGTGATAAGTGCTAATTATGACTATGTTTTTAGGGGATTTCAATAATGGTTTAGGGATAATTTTAATTGTGAATCTTGATTTATATTCCAATTTCCCTATTACGCTTCGTGTTGTTGTTTTTGATGAAACTTGCAGGTTTGGGGCCAAAACACCATCATTTCCTCAACTTTGGCAAAGTCGAACACACCACGGGCCTCCACTGCAGACAACCAAATCGTGATGCAATTTGGAAGCAGGAACAGAGGAATGACCGATAGCCACTCTGATCGCGGTATGGTGAGCTCTGTTCGTGGTGGCTGGCCATGGACCGTGGTGATCGGCTGGATTGCGCGCCGTCGGTTTTCGTTTCAAGGAAAGAAAAGAAAAGGGAGGCTTCTGAAGAGGTCGTTCATTATTCATTCGAAGGGAGAAAAGAAGCCATAACCCTTCCATTACTCACTCTCATCCATCCTCAATCAAGATTCAAGATTGAATAAAACCAAGAGAGGCAAGAATCAAGATTCGAGAAGAAAGTAGCAGCGTCCACGTAGAAGGTTCCTCCCCGAGATCGAAAGACTCAACAGGACTATCTTCACAGTTTGTCTATTCTTTTTGTATTCTCTTTTGTTTTGAGGTTTGATATCATGTTGGGAACTTGTTTCATGCTTCATTGACTATGAGTGAGTAGATACTTATTATTCTAGGGTTTTGCAACCTGAAACAATGTAGTTTGATTGGATTTTCAAGGTTTGTGCTTGAATTCTCGTTTTGAATCAATAGGAGGTTGTGTTCTTCATGTTTATGAGTATTTGTAAGGCCTTGAATGCTTGTGGTTTGAGATTAAGCTAAGAAAACTAAAAGGTGAATTAGAATAATCTGACTACCAACCTTTCTACCTAGTTTTGTGAAATTTGAGAAAAGAATAGCAAACTAGGGAATTGCTTTGATAATTGGATAATTTGAGACCTTCAACTTTGATTAACTTGAAAAACATACGAAAGTTGTTTGCTAGGTTAATTAGAGTAATTCTATTAAGCATCGAAATAGCGGTAGAATTCATATGATTATCGATTCTTGATTCAACTGAATGAACGATTGCACAAACTAGGTTCTAATAGTCTTTCTTCATTGATTTGATTCTAGATAAATTTCCCTGCTTTATTAGTTCTAATTAGTTTCTAAAAACTTTCTAAAATCAAAACCCGGTCAGAGTAGCAATAAAGTAGAGAGCTAGTTCAATGTGTTGCTAACTGAGTCCCTGTGGGATCGACCTTGATATGCTACAACGTACCCATGCGCTTGCAGCCCTGTCATGTTTTTTGAAATCCCCCCATGCTTACTCCTTGATTGTCCCCAAGAAAGTACAAGACTCAAAAAAAAAAAAAGAAAAAAGAAAGGACTAAAAAAAAACTACTCACACAGAGAAACCAAAACAAGTACGCACAGAAGGGCTCCTTAGCGAGATTAAGAATATGGATGAATCAAACCAAATGGAGTGTACGGGCGTGGGAATCATGAGCTTGAGTTGGAGCATAGTAGATAATAGATAACCTTCTTGCTTGACAATGGAGATGAAGAAGATGGATGAGCTTGCACTTGAAATCCTTGATTGTAGATGGTAATATTCTTAAATGATGAGATGTAATAGATGAATCAAAACCCAAAAGAATCAAATAGACAAGGAGCTTGCACACACAAGGGACTTGAATATGATTTTGGATAAAGGATAATCCACCACTAAAACCTAGTACCCCACCACGATTAGATAAAGCTAAGCACCACTAATCAATAAAGGAATGACTTGCTAACACCACCGTTAACAATGGGTAAAGTAAGAACAAGATTTGAGAGAAAGATTAGGGAGAAACCCTAGCTCCTCGGGTGCTACGATATGATTTAATCAGCCAAAACAACTGCCTAGAAAATTCCAAGAAAAACCTATTTATACAAGGAAAACAAACCCCTTAAAACGCAGTCGTTCCAACCAAAAAACACATAAAAACAGTGTCGTCGCGGGCGCTACAGCAGCCGTCTCGGGTGCTACGATACTTGGAGCGAAAGAGACGATCCAAAATAGCGTGGGATCGCAGGTGCGACAGTCTTTTCGCGAGCGCGAACACCCTGATCCAGATTGGTCGCGGGAGTCACAGCCTTGGGGTCATTTTTCCCCTTTCTTCCTCTTAGTGTCGTCGCGCCTGCTACAAATATGTCGCGGGTGCGACGATCCTGTTGCATTTCAAACTCGCATAACTTCTTCATCTAGTCCGTTTTAGTGTCGTCGCGCCTGCTACAAATATGTCGCGGGTGCTACGATACTTGGAGCGAAAGAGACGATCCTGTTGCATGGAAAGCTTTCGTTGTGTACTTTAAGCTCCCAAAATATGAGATGCATAGGAGTTATATTGAAGGAGTTATGATAGAAAGAGTGACTGCTTGCCCTTTTCTAGCCGTTGAGGTTGATTCTGCCTCGTTATTCATGTCGATGGTCTTGGAGCCCCTTAGAAGGCTCGGGAATGGTCTGATAAAGACCCAAGATGTCATCCTATGGCCCGAGGTCTTCATAAAAGGGAATATCGCTCTCTTTGATGGCCATAAAAACTCTATAAGGACCCGTATCCACCATGAGATGGATATTGAAATCGGGTTTGATTCAAGGAGAGGAGATGCTCAGTTGCGTATTTTATGGGTTTCTAGAGTAAGGGTTGTCATATCGCAAGGATGGTGTCTTAGGTTCTCAGGAATATGGTTTGGTAAGGTTTTCAAATTTGCAGAAAGCTGTAAATAATGAAAAGCAATTAAGCTAAGTTAAACATGGATTCAGAATAACAATAATCAAGAAAGCATGAAAAAGATGAACTAAACCTAATTTCAGCAAGAAAGTAAACTATACTAAGAAAGCAATGAAAAGCAATAAATGAAAAACTAAATCTAATAATAAAATTGAGAACAAGAAATTATACCTAGAATGCCCAAATCTTCACTATAACCCGGAATATCGAATCCTTCATCTCGAACTTTCCCTCGAACAAACAAGAAAGTTGTGATTTGGATTACTAAGAATCCCCAAATCCTCATTTGGAAGGAGAATTTGTGAACCCTTAATCCTCCTCTTCACTAAATTGATTGGAAGTTTGTGACTAAAACTAATGAAATTTGAATGACAAAACAACAATGAAAACTAAAGAGAGCAAGAACTTGGAAATAACTTCTTGAAATTGATTGAAAAAGACTTGATTACAATGAAAGAAATCTTGAGAAAACTTAGAGAAAGCTTAATGATAAACCTAATTGATTCTAATGAAAAGATAAGCTAAAGGAAAGATGCAATAGAACTGAATCTAATCCTAATTCTATTCTAATTCTACTCCTAACTATTTGATAATGATGCTGAAAAGTTTGGGTCTATTTATAGAAGGAATAAAACAACCCTAAACCCTATACATAAGCACAGCAGCCGTGCGTTTAATTTCCGCAATCTACCGATCGGTCGCCTGCCCCTTTTCATCCGTCACTCGCTCAACAGCCGTCGCGGGCGCGACAATTGTAGTTGTGGACGCGACAAGTCACTACAGTCCATGGCGTATGCTACGGACTGCCCATGATTGGTACTGTTTCTTTTGGCTGTACAGCGTTGCCGGAAATTGGATGTCGGGGGTGCGACAACATGTGTCACGGGCGTTACACTCCACAGCTTTCTCTTGTTGTCTCTGCTGCTACTGGTCGAGGGTGTTACTATATAGGTAACGGGTGCTACCCCCCTGTCGCGGGCGCTACACTGCTGGTATTGGGGTTGTTTTTGCCTCTTTGTCCTCGGTTTTCCTTCTAACTCTTTACTATCCTACAAAAACATAAAATCATGATAACTAATATATAATCAAGGGGCTAAAACAAGCAAAACACCTTATAAGTGATATCAATTTGGCTCGAAACGAGATCGAACAACACTCCCACACAAGGGTTTGCTCGCCCCGAACAAACTAAAACAAAGAAGAAAAAGAAACTAATTACCCTAACTCACTTTCGCAGGAATTGCGGATGCATTTAGCACATGCATCAAGCCCTTTAAACCCCTTGGCAGCCCAAGAGGACGATGAAGGTTTCGTGAGGGTTTATAGACGCTATACCCACAAAAGCCAAAAGAAAAAGGAGAGAGGGAAAGTGAAAAACAAAACAAGGTTTGAAAAGAAAGGAAAGAAAGAACTCTTTGCCCAAGGAATCATGCAATCGCTGCAAGGAAAATGAAACTAATCAACCGAAAGGAACCAATATGAGCACATCGAAATCACCTAATCGAAGAAATTACCAATCTTTAAGGTTTTCGATTCCCAAACGTCTCCTACAAAACAAGATCCTATGTGCTCAAGTGTAAGTGTGTTCGAATTGATTCTGATTGATCTAGAGCAAACTCACATTCCAAGCTTGTATCGAAGCAAAAAGGTTATTTAGGTGTTGTCCTCCATTGCTTGTGTCGCCCTTGGCTTGGTGAGGGCCGCAGGAGACGCAAGGAAAAACTCCACACTTTATTCACTTAACAAGCTATTTTCTTTCTTTTTCTCTTTTTTCCTTTTTTTTCTAGTTGGCATGTTTCAAGATTGCACACGACCCGTGAAGGGGTTTACTCTCCCAGCGTGGTTTCGCTCCATACGTAACAAGATACTTAAGGGACGAGGGCGTCGCAACCACCCACGTCAAACCACGTGGGTGAACCAACTTTAACACAACACTTCCAAGGTTTAAGTCGTGTTTTTCGGGAATTGGAACGGCCCTCCGAAAAGGGGTCACCCTCCCAACTCAGGCTACTCCATACATAACAAAGTACTTAAGGGGTGTGACTACCGCCCACTCACACCGGCCCTTGTTGGTTTAGCCGAAAATTAACCAATTATTCCATTTTAATTAACTTTCATTTTTTCAACAAGCTCGAAAATGGTCTACTAAAGTCTCACAGTTTCAAAAAGAACGTGAAAGAAACAAAGATCTCATTAAGCACTTAACGAAGAGAAACTAAATAGATGAGTCATGACAATGCTTGAATTAGGGACGATAATGCTCATACGGGTTTCTTTCAAGAAGATTAACAAAGTTTTTGAAGCATTGACTACACAATCCTAGAAACAAAGCAAAAACTAAAGAAAAATGAGAACTTTAGAGGTTTTTCACCCCCCCCCCCCTTTTTTCTCCTTTTCCACTCAAAAATTTTCAAATTTTAGGCAAAACTAAGAAAAACAAAATCAAAAGGCTAAGTGATCTACCCTTAAAACAAACATATATACAAATACCTAGCACATAGAAAAAGGAAAGTCGGCATGCATGCCACCCCCACTCCCACAAAAAAGGCCAACAATGTCCTCATTGAAATAGAAATAAGGATAAACAAGCACACGAAAGAAAAAAAAACACACAAAAAGAAAACAAAAGAAGAAAAGAAAGTCAACTCACTAACCGTAAAAGAAAGATAAGGAAGGATATTACCTAGTTGGGTACTGAGTATACCCAAGCAATAAAGTCTCAGAATAATAAAACCATCTATGGAGCATCAGACACTCTATCTCATCTCAAGATATCTGGCACCATCTCAAAAACCATTCAATGCCCGTAGTAACAAGTCATGCATTCTTGCATGCATCTCCAAGTGGTGAACATAAGAGCGCAATCTCAATAGTACATCAGTAAACGTTAGTGCTCTCAACAGTTTATCGAATGCCTTGGAAAAGTCGGAGAAATAATGGAATGAATGCACAAAATTGATTCTCCAACGCAAGTCCTCTAGGTAGGTACTATAAGGATCAGTGAGGAAATTATACTCTCCTAAAAGACTTAGGGACTTCATAAACTCAGGTTCGTGAGAAAGGATTTTAGGAAAGCAAATCACATGAAGGGGAGGTGGGAAGACATTTTCAATTTCATCAGAGCACAAAGTAGAATCCTCATTCTCAACCTTAACGCAATTTTCATCAAATACAGACTCCAATTCATCCAATTCATCAGTGGGTGATAAGAAAAAGGTAGGGTTATACCACATAACAATATTCTCAACATTATGAGAAGGTACATCATCATCTTCATCAATTTCAGACTCATCAGAAAAACTATCAATATCAGAAGACAAAGGTGCATCATTCAAAACATCATCAAAAGTGAAAGTGGAAGGTTCAAGGTCATAACCCATCGTGAATGACTCATAAAGCATATCACCATCAAAAATAACATTGTCACAAACCAAGTTTAAACACTCAGGATCAATCCCCATAGACTCAAGTTCATCATCACAAGATTTTACATCAATGGACTCGCAGGAAAGGGTAGTTAATGCCTCATTAATACACAGATCCTTAATGAAAGTGAATAATTCAGTATCAAGCACATATTCAATTAATCACCAAGAATTCTATTCCACTCTCAACAAGATTATGTTCAGTTACATCACAAATATCATGGCATTCATTAGACTCAACCTTCTCTTCACACAAAAGCATGGACAATGGTTCATCATTTAGCATGTTTTCATCAAGTTCTACATCCTCACACACAAAATCATCAATTTTCTCATGCTCTCTAGATGTAGCTAGAGCTAAGGATCTCTTAAGCTCAATGCATGCAAAATGAGATCCATTATAGTAGGCATCATCCTCATCATAATCATACAAAGGAGAATCATCATGCATTTCAAGACTCAAAGATGCAACTATCGAATCAACCACTGGTGAAGAAGAAGTTTCTACCCTAGGGTCAGTCTCATGTAAAAGTTCATGTGGGTACTCCTCCATTGTCGCAAAGAATTCATTCACCTTAGCTCGTATGGAAACCCAACCACAAGAATCAGAATCATGTCACGAAGATTCACAATGTGAGCATAAAGGATGAGACTCAACAACATTACATGGGGGAAGATCATAAGAGTTTTTACATAATCCCTACCATAAGATTGATCATCAAAATACAGCGGATATTGATATGATTGTTCAGTTAAGGTCTCAGAGGGTGGTGCGAAATTTGAATTATGGGGGTCATAGGGAGAATTTTATTGTTCAAGTTCATAAGTATCCCTAGACAACCATTCAAGAAATTCCCACGCAACATATTCTCCTAAATTAGAAAACCCATAAAATTCGAAGAGATTTCTGGTTTCATAATTCACCCCCTCATGCACAATTCCCAAAATATCCAATCTCTCATAATAGACACCATATGATTCACATTCAGCAAGATAATCCTGTAATCTAGCAAAATATCTCCAAAATATTTCTTGCTCGAACTATGGAACCCTAACATCAGTCATAACTTTTTTATTTATTTTTTATTTTTTATTTGTTTTTCAGTTTTCGCATCTACATTTTTCTTGGAAGAATCTAGAAAGTAATAAACTTTTCACACACAAACCAATAACCTAATCTACCAAATAACACCATCCCCGGCAACGGCGCCATTGTTCGGTTGTGTATTTTGTGGTTTTCTAGAGTAAGGATTGTCGTATCCGCAGGGATGGTGTGTTAGGTTCTCAGGAAATTGGTTTGGTAAGGTTTTCAAATTTGCAGAAAGCAGTAAATAATGAAAAGAAATTAAGCTAAGTTAAATATGGATTCAGAATAACAATAATCAAGAAAGCATGAAAAAGATGAACTAAACCTAATTTCAGCAAGAAAGTAAACTATACTAAGAAAGCAATGAAAAGCAATGAATGAAAAACTAAATCTAATAATAAAATTGAGAACAAGAAATTATACCTAGAATGCCCAAATCTTCACTATAACCCGGAATATCGAATCCTTCATCTCGAACTTTCCCTCGAACAAACAAGAAAGTTGTGATTTGGATTACTAAGAAGGATTATTGGATGATAATACACTGAACTTTAGGGGTATTGGACAATAATGCACTGAAATTTTTTCTTGGACTCTAATACACTGAACTTTGAGGGTATTGGACAATAACGCACTCAGACCAATTCAACTGGTGGTTGACGCGATGGCTGTCCTATTTTGAGGTGTCGTTTTTCTATTTTTTTCAGAAAAAAAACTTTTGCCGTGTAAGAAAGTACACATAAGCAGGATGACTAATATATTTTTTTTGGAAAAAAATAGAAAAACGATACCCAAAGTGGGACAACCACCGCGTCAACCACCAGTTGAATTGGTCTGAGTACATTATTGTCCAATACCCTCAAAGTTCAGTGTATTAGAGTCCAAGAAAAAAGTTCAGTGCATTATTGTCCAATACCCCTAAAGTTCAGTGTATTATCATCCAATAATCCTACTAAGAATCCCCAAATCCTCACTTGGAAGGAGAATTTGTGAACCCTTAATCCTCCTCTTCACTAAATTGATTGGAAGTTTGTGACTAAAACTAATGAAATTTGAATGACAAAACAATAATGAAAACTAAAGAGAGCAAGAACTTGGAAATAACTTCTTGAAATTGATTGAAAAAGACTTGATTACAATGAAAGAAATCTTGAGAAAACTTAGAGAAAACTTAATGATAAACCTAATTGATTCTAATGAAAAGATAAGCTAAAGGAAAGATGCAATAGAACTAAATCTAATCCTAATTCTATTCTAATTCTACTCCTAACTATTTGATAATGATGCTGAAAAGTTTGGGTCTATTTATAGAAGGAATAAAACAACCCTAAACCCTACACATAAGCACAGCAGCCGTGCGTTTAATTTCCGCAATCTGCCGATCGATTGCGGGCGCTACAAAACAAGTCGCGGGCGCGACCTTGCCCTGCCCCTTTCATCCGTCACTCGCTCAACAGCCGTCGCGGGCGCGACACTTGCAGTCGCGGGCGCGACGAGCCACTACGGTCCGTGGCGTATGCTACGGACTGCGCGTGATTGGTACTGTTTCTTTTGGCTGTACAGCATTTCCGAAATTTGGATGTCGTGGGTGCGATAGCATGTGTCGCGGGCATGACACTCTGCAGCTTTCTCTTGTTGTCTCTACTGCTGCTGGTCGCGGGTGTTACCATACAGGTAACGGGCGCTACCGCCCTGTCGCGGGCGCTACGCCCTGTGTAGCGCTACACTGCTGGTATTGGGGCTATTTTTGCCTCTTTTGCCTCGGTTTTCCTTCTAACTCTTTATTATCCTACAAAAACACAAAATCATCATAAGTAATATATAATCAAGGGGCTAAAACATGCAAAACACCTTATAAACGATATCAATTCGGCTCAAAACGAGACCGAACAGGAGAGAGCGGCTTGAAGCGAGTCGATGACCATAGGCGAACCAAAAAATGAACTGATCCCACACGGTTCAGGTTAAGGTACCCGGGCATCTTCAGCTTGGCAAGGTTCCCCTTAAAACATCATATCGATACTCTTTTGGGTTTTCAATCCTAATTTGTAAAATGTCATTGTATTCATGTTATAAAGTATACATTTTTGCATGTTTAATGAATAAATTATGTAATGTTTAAATTTGTTCCCCTTCCAAACTTTATTTAAAGCACATTTCTAAATTTTAGTAGAGTCTTTCCTAAATTAGAGGCAGACTCAAAGGTCTTTACCTTTCAAATACATAGCCTTACCACCGACTCCACTTCTTAGTTCGTAGGCGGCATCTTCTTTTTTTTTTCTATTTGGTTTGTATTGGTGTTTCTCCTTAAAAAATTGAGTGACAACTCCTTTTTAACTAAAAATACATCGGGATTGCATAAACCGTGTTTATCATGATTTTATAATGAATTGATGCAACTTTATGGTGCATTTGTATGTTTTTATATAGTGTTGCATAAATTACCTTATTTCGAGCTTAACATTTTATGAACCAATTGAATAAATACTAAGGAATTGGAACAAATAGATGTTTCGTTCAAAGTTTAGTTTAATTATTCATAAAAATTCACATTAAAGGGAAGGTAATTTTATAATAAAACTATTCTTAAAATGTACAAATAACCCCTAAAAGTGTTTTTAAAATATAAACCCCTGCAAATTCTCCATTCTGTGAATGTTCAAATCAGAAAGACGCAAAAAAAATATCCACAATAGGATGGCAAAGTGGTTAAATGATGTGAGAACTGTTAGAGGATATAACAAAACAGTAAAATGATAAAAGGATTTTTAACAACAGAACTTTGCTGCTAGCCTACACCAAAAACTTGTGACAAAAGGTTAATAACCAACCACTACCCTCCACATCATGGTCATTCTGAATTCCCATTTATATACTAGTGACGTACTGTTATCACAAAATTGTTTTTACTATTATTGTCCAATACCCCAAAGTTTGTAATGTCTTAAAACAATTACATTTGCATAGAACTGCAACTGCGAGTGAAATCTGCACACTTGAAATAATATAAACTATAACACAGGAGCAGAGGCTATCGACACCTGAAACCCCAAGTTATATACGGTCTTAAAAATAACAAAAAAAACTTTTTTTTAATTTACAACTCTATCAACAGAAATTCCTGTAAGATGATATATTACATGCATAGCATTGTCTCAAGGAGGGGGGAGGGGGAGGGGGAGGGGCACAGTGATAGGCACAACAGAAGCGTGGAAAAGATTAGTGATCATCCTTGGGAAGAGCAGCAGACAGCCTCAAATAGATTGTACAAAATACAACTAGGAAACTTGGGGTACTTGCACATTTGCTCTGGATCAAGGGGTACTCAACCGCCTAGATCTCTGGTCAAGTTCTGCCATCACAGCCGGCTTTTGCTTTGTCCTCTGCTTTGATATTGTCCGTGTCATCATAAATCCCATTTTGTCAAAAGCCACCTGCATAAATCGTGGGAATCAACACAACATTTACGGCTTGTTCGGTTGATTGCAATAAATTTTTCCATTACATTTCATTGTTAGTACATTACATAACATGTATGGCTTGTTTGGTTATTTGGTTTCCATTTATTCAATCTAAGTTCCAGGCCAACAAGCATAGGAGATAGGTTTCTGAAATTGATTGGATGGGAATGTAAGGTAAAGTTAATTTTGGGCAAATTTGCATAAGTTTGGGTAAAAGATTAGGTAAATAAAGATTTGGAAAGTTTTGGTATATTTGGCCATTTGGGTAAATTTGGTAAGTTTGAGGAAATTGTCCCTACCTACAATTTACACATGAATTTGTTGTTCATCAGGTTCTGGGCTGTCGAATTTTTCTGTTTCTAATCTCGATTCTGCCATGTTCTTCCACTCGGCATTAATTATTTTATTTCACACGGAAAAACGATCTTTTTGATTGTGTTTTTTGTTGTCTAAAACTGTGCTGGATGATGATCATCATCATGATGAATGATCATCATTTTAGTTTATTAGACTCTAGACCTTAAGGCTACATTGCTACATTACTACTTTGCTTAGTGTTACGTTTTCTATGCTTTCTTTACAAGACTATGCTTGTTTTATCTCTTTCGAAGACCATTTCGGTGTTATATCTTATGTTAAAGACTATTTGCGTGATTTTTGATCGTATTACCTGTGTCTAGGGCTGTAACTGAACCGCGCCGTTTCCAAGTTGCTCAGATTTGACTCAGTCAAAGCTTGGCTCGCGCTTGGTTTGACCTAAGCTCGGCTCAGCTCGGTTAGGCTCGTTTAAGTATTTCATGTAGGAAGTAGGCTATGCTTTATGACTATTAGTAAATTATATATTAATTTAGATATTTAAAATTTAATATTACAGTAGAGCATAAATTAATTGTTTTTCTTTAGTTTTCTTGTTAAGTTTCATAAATCTCTAGCATTAATGTTTAAACTACGCTTAATTATAATCCTACTATAAAAAAACATGTTATTTTCTAGTTAAGTTGAATAAGTATCTCGAATTTATTTGATTTTTGCTTTGCATTTGGAGAGTTTTGATTAAAAAAAAAATCGAGTCAAACTTCGAGCCGAGCCCGAGCCTTGACTTTCAAAGCTCGACAAGCTTCGAGCCAACCTCGAGCTAAGCTTTTCCTGACGAGCCGAGCCCTAGCCTAGGGGGCTTGCGGGCTTGGCTCGTTTACACCCCTACTTGTGTCTAAATAAATTAATGGATGCCCTTTTCTAACTTACTGTGTAAAAATATAACTTGGTTGTGATTTTGAAACAAAAGTGTGCTTTGGTGCACCTGTCACGTGCATGAAGCGTGCGCCTTCATTCCGCGCTTCCCGCCTCGGGAACTTGTGTGCTTTTCTATGCCTCACGCTTTTTTAATCTAAGTATAAAAATAGGCTAAGTACTAATTAAGTCCATACCTACTTAGTGATTTAACCTTGTTTAGGGGGATATATTTCCTATAAATAGACACCCTCCTTTATCATATCGACACGAGATTATGTAAAATCTTATTACTCAGTTTTGAGTCCATTAAAACTCTTTGAAATCCCATAAAGGTTGAATCTGATTTCAGGCAAGATTCAGTGGTGATCCTTTAGGTCTTTAAGGTGTGTGATCTAACTCACATTAGGGGCTTTGCGATAGCACATTTTAAGTTGTGGTGTTCCCACAATAAAAACAACATACTACTAGGGGCAACACCTATGTTTCTATATCAACTTAAAATCTTGTAAACTATCCACCCCCCCTTAAAATATCTTTGAAACTATAAAGGTCTGAACTACTTAAGGAGTGTTTGCCTATTTGGCTACCCATCTTTTTGGGTAGCTTTTAGCTTTTTTGGCCAAGGTTTAAAAGCTTTTATATTAGCTTTTTTGACCTAATAAGCTAGTTTTCAAAAAGCTACTTGATGAAGCTTGTTGATGTAGCTTTTCACAAAAAGCTAATTTACCAAACACTTTCCTGCAATTAGCTAACCAAAATAGCTAAAGTCAAACAACTAATCCAAACATCTATTAGCTAACAATTACAAGCTAATAGTTAGCAGCTACCAGTTGGTTGCCACACAGGGCCTTAATCAATTTGTCGTTTAGTTCTCTAAAGGTGATGCCAACGTTTGTTTTTCTTTCCTTGGTGCATTCCAGTGGAATAACCTAGGTGTTGTGTTTGAGTTTTGATTCTCCTTGGTTGTTGGAAGGTCGAATACCTCCTAAGGAAGATAAGATGCATTGTCCTATAATAGTTCCCACTGAATCACTAGGATCCTTGAGTTGATTCCTCTTGGTTGTTGGCAGCTCAAATAAATACCTCCCTTTGAGGAAGGATAAAATAGAATAAATAACAAAGTTGCTGCTAAATCACTATGAAACCTTCTTGGGAGGGTTATGATCTGTATTCAGTAAAAGACCTTGGCTTGTTGTTGTTTGCATTCATCTTTTTCAGCCCTTAGATTACAAAAGCCCAAAGCACAAAAAGGCGCAAAGGGCTCCTGAAGCCTAGATGCACGAGCGCGCATGCCTTTTAGACACTAGGCACACTTCATGTGTTTATATTTTCTTAGCATGAAAATCATTCCCACATAAACATAATAGAGAAAGTAGAAGTTCTGTGTATCGAGACATTTTAGGGTCGAGGCATCGAAGTAGAAGAGAACTTAGCAAAAAGAATCTCTTTACATTTCGTTTTCACCGGGAATGGATCCAAAAGGCGTACAAAAAGGTGCCCCTTTGTGGGCTTTTGGATGAGCCTTGCCTCACACTGTGTGAGGTGCCAATGTCTGACCCGTGCACCTCACTAGGACAAAGCCTCTTTCAACTAAGTTTCGACCCCCAGCTAGATGGCTAAATGACTGTGATTGTTTCTTAAGCATGTATGTTGGTTTCTTACACTCTTGATTTCTTTACTAACCATATATTCATCAATTGGTAAATTTGGGTTGGGTAGGTTTAGATAACTTATAACAAAAGAGATGCACACAACAATATTGTGATAAGGTACTCGGTTTCACTACTTCGATGAAACATCAAAACAAAGGGATCCAACAATATAATATTCCATTAACTCACGATAAGATGAAAACAAATAATAATATGATGCCACTATACTTAAGTTTCATTGCAATCCAAAAACTAGGGTTGTCAATAATCCGAACTCAGGTCATTTTGGGTTGGGACAAATCAGACATCAGACAAAAAGTTGATGTCCCATACCCATATTTTTTGAGTTTATTCTGGATCAAACAAATTCGGATGAGCCTAAAGTCGGATCTAGACAATAGAAATGAGTAAAAGCATTGTGTTCGAAACCCCAAAAAATATCAGTTAGGGTCAAAATTCGGACAAAAAATCGATGACTATACCCGTTTTTCCAGGTCGGACTGAATAGTTTTTTTTTTTTTGGACAGTTTTTGACAACCTTACCAAAAACTAAAACCCAATAGAATGCATCTGTGAAAAATGACTATGAATTTAACATGTCAAGTTGCAAATAAATCTAACTCACAATCATATGACCGACCCCCCAACCAAACGAAAAAAGCAAAAGTCATTCTATTTTTTTCAAGAACTTTTTATGCCACCTTGAGAGAAGAGAAGCAAGTATACTTTTCCTGGTTTTCCCTTTTTTTTTTTTTTGGGGGGGGGGGGGAGCTTTGTTGCCTCCCGAACAAAATGTTAAAAGTTATCCATCTTACCATCAATAATTCGTCAGGATCAAACATGTGGTGAGTAGCTTTCTGCAAAATGTTTATAACATCACCAACTTGATGTGCCATAAGTAACTCATCTTCTTTCATCTGCAACAAACACCATAGCTTAGAGCATAAAATAACAATTTGTCAAAATGACCAATCATGCGATCTATCATTGAAAGAAGTATGCATTCCTTGGAATGTGTGGAAGGCCATCAGAATAGTCATAGGCAAAGGGAATGGCAGAAGGTAGCTACCTTAAATATGGCCAGTGCAACATGAAGCAAAACTTTAGCTCCCTCATTGAAAAGGACATCCCATACTCGCAAAGTTGTCTACAAAATTGAAATCGGGAAGAGCAATTCAGTAAAATAACAAATGATAATAACAAAACTAGTAATTTAACCCAACAAAGATACCCAATAGTCTCGCTTAGGCACGGTATGGGAGTTCAATTTGTGCAATCTTACCCCTAAAATTGCAGAAATATTGTTTATACAAGAAAAGTAAGATAATGCAAAAGATTGTCTACAAGAAAACCAAACAAAAGGTTTTTCATCAAACCTCTGAAGGCAAGCTTTTAGAGAAGAGGCACAAGAACCATTCAGTGGCCACGAGAGAGATATCAAACTCCAAAGCTTCCAAGTGAGCAGCTATCCTGCAATTCCGCTTTCCAGTTTATATTATACCCAGCACAAAATGGTAGGACAATTGGGTAGTGTGATTCTGTGGACAAACTACCTTGGACACTTTTTGGCTAGTAAATCTTTGAATACCCTTTGCTCTACATGGCATCCAGATAAGTTATTCGTGTAACAATCATTAACTAAAACATCTTCCAAAAGGACGGCAAGCATCCAAAAAGCATCTTCCTCTGTCTTCATAACAAGCAACAACAATGCTGCAACATAATTTAGACCCTGAAACAATAAATAAACCAAAGTAAAGAGCAATCAAAAGTTTTTTCAACCCGTAAACAACATTTGACTTCTTCTCTTCTATACACACCAAGGAATAAGAAGCCAAGGGTGCAAGTGACATATCTAATAAAGTATATTACCTGACAATAGCCGACGTAAGAATCACGAAAAGAGTATACAACAAGGATACGCCGCAACGCTGCATGGCCCTCCTCTGTATCTAACCAAGGGTGACCAGGAAAAGTTCGAGGCAAGTCCTGATGATTAATTGAATGTGGGATAAATAACCAGGATTTTAAAGTCTCTTACATAACTTTGAACTACAGCAGTAAATGATTGAGGTGACACAAATTCACACACAAAATTTAGCATTTATATAAAAGGAAACTAAAAATACATATCGATCCATAAATGAGAAACAATTCGAAAAGGGGGATAGAAAGAATAAAGCCAGGCACACAAGGAGCTTCTTCAAACTACATCATCATATGCAAGGGCAATCACAGAAGAATGGAACAATCAAACTCAGAGTCTCAAGATCAAGTAACAACATGCACCTTACACAAAACACTATATACTACTTTTTCTAGCTAAAACGTTGATGAATATCATTTGTAAACAAATAATGCAAGTTCACCCGGTGGCATCTGACCACCATTCCTCACAAAATTAATTTTTCAGCTAAACTGATAAATTTAATGTACCTTGCTAGCGAAGGGAACATAAGATAGCACGGCCAAACAAGTTTCATATCATAAATTCATAGTAATGGAACATATTCTCTCAAGAAAATTAAGTCTATCCCACCTAAATTTGAGGAACCTACCAGCACAAAAATCTTAAGCAAATTTCATATGCAAAACTTTCATTTCAGACATACGTACAATGTGCATTGTTGTGGCACAAGGCTACAGCTAGACCCATATAGGGTCACTTCCTATCTTGCAACATGAATCATCATGGAGGAGGCAGAGTGTCTCTATGTATCTGTCAATATTGGGAGCTCTCCACAAAAATGTGCCTCCAAACTCCAGAAAAAGCGAGGTGTCACTCCAACACCTCCCCCCCCCCCCCAAGGTAGAGGAATCAAAAGTTGCATACATTCCATCAGCAGTATAAATATTTAAATTCGACAACCAGCTGATTAATATGAGATAACCATTGATCTTTTACAATAATCCAATCATTAGAAAATCAGTGATGACCAATACCATAAGAAACAGATAATTAAATTTGCACATAAAATTACATGTTGAATCTAACAGAAATAAACAGATTTCAAGATGAAAAATAAGCCAACATCAAGGTAATCCAAGAAAATCCGACATAATGAAAAATAAATAAATAAATAAACTTACATGATCGATCTGCTGGGTGGCAGGCGTGACCATACCCTCGGTTGCCTTTGTTAGATCACTATAATAACTCTCAGGAACAGTGGACTTTTTCTTGGCAGCTCCAGACAATGCAAACCAAACCTTAGGCCTCAAAACTGGGGGAATCCCTTTCCTGATTAACCTCTTAAGGGCAATGGCATTAGCCAAATCTGAAAATTTAAGGGTGGCTTTGAGGGTTGTTGAATCATGGGTTTTTAAATACCAATTTGCACCTTTTCTAGCTTCCAATGCCCACCAAACCCTGCCCTGTTGCCTCACTTTCTCTCTCACCTCATTCAACACATTTACATCGTCAACATTCCCTTCCACCGTAAACCCATAAATATCTTGGAATTTGACGGTCAAATTTGCCCTCCTTGTATGGATGCTTGGCCTGTAATTGACTAAATGAGCCTTGACTTCATACGGCAGGCTGCTTCTGCTCCTGGGTGCGTACATTTTTTTGGGGATTAGGTGGATGGATGAATCAAGAATTGCAGATACGGAGAGAAAGTAAACAGGCAGAATTGATGATGTTGACCCGAATGGAGATATGGATATCGCAATTTACAATCAAGAAATCTAGGATAACCCCAAAAGGTTGCAAATTTGAGGGAAATGGATTCAAATTCAATGTCAGAATTGAAATTGAAATTGAAATTGATCCCCCAAATTGTGCCCCCTAGAAAACTTTAACTAATTCCCAAAAAAAAATTGTATACTCCCTCAACAGAAGAATGCAAATGATTCACCTGAAAACCTAATCAACCCAGAGAGACTTGATCTAATGAGGGTCCCCAAAAATATTAGCTTGAGCAGCAAGGTCAATAAGGGAACCCGGGGGGGAGGGGGGGAAATTAGAGAAACCAAGAAATACCCACAAGAAAAACGGGAAAAGAAACGATTCTAAGAAAAGATAATAAGAACAAGGAAATAAAATAAAGAGATGGTTCGTTCCTTGTTCTTATCCTCCTATATCTAGAAGAAAATCACGGAGAATTGCAAGGAGACTTACATTGGAGATCAAATGGAATACCTCGATGTCCCAGATCTTAAATGGCTGTCAACATAGAAAGAGAGAGAGTATGGTGAGGAGAGCACGACGGAAAACTGAGCTGCTATGTTCAAACTCCGTCAAATTTAATGGTTTGAATTTGTAATGCTCAAGCTGTACTTGCTGCACACTGAGGAAGAAGATATTGTGTTTCGGGTACTCACGTGAGACACGGCATGCTTGATTCCTATAATCTCGCTTCGATGTGTTTTTCCTAAATACTCCTTCCGTCTCAAATTAATTAATACTTTGACTAAATTTTGACCTTAAATTATTCACAAATTATAATGAGCTACAATATGAAATTACCTCAATTGTATTTTTTAGTAAAGTATTTTTCTAATGACCTGAATTTCATATTGTAACTCATTGTGATTTATAAGTAATTAACGGTCAAAATTTTGTCAAAGTGTCACTTAATTTGGGACGAAGGGAGTATCAAATATTTGTTGCAAAGGATAATTATTTCCTACACTCTATTTCCCATATTATCTGTCATTTTAATTAATTTTCTTTTTTTTCTTATAATATATGTCACTTTATAATTTCCGTTAATTATAAAATTTATCAAATTAATCTTATTAATTACATCATTTTCTTCCATTTTTCTTTTTTATTCACCTTTTTTTTCTATTCACCATTGTATTCAATGGTTTTTTTGGTTTTTGAAATTATGTCTCATATGACAAATAATATGGGAAGGAGGGAGCACTATGCTACCTCCATTCCATATTAATTATCGTCTTTAGAAATTATACAGTCAAATTTCAAAAAATTTGACCATAAATTTCTCAATAAATACAATGGGTCGCTATATAATATTACGTCAATAGATTCTTAATGAAAAATACTATTATTAAAGTATACTATTGCTATTATTAATAATATATTATGTAAGAAATTATCAATCAAAGAGTGATATTGAAGACCATGAAACTCAAAATTATAACAATTAATATGGAATGGGGGAATATTTGTTTATTTAGGCAAAATTTTAAAAATTAATGAAATGAGTTCGTTAAATATTATAAGCAAATTCTAACAATCGCCCCAATACCTATGGTTAAGCATTAATTAATGTTGGAATCTAACAGAATCTGTAAAAAAATTGTCATAGAATTTCAAATTGTAAACTCACATTAATTATACAAATTCAATACTTTAATTAATCATGTGGTTTGCTTTCTGGTGTTTATGAAAGAGATGAAAAGTGAAAGGGTAGTAGGAATAAAGTGAAAATTGATAAGACTGGTAGGTTAAGCTGACGATGATGATGACAATAAGAGAATAATGAAAGAATGAGATAAGAGAATAAGAGGATGATTCTGAGAGAGGATGATGTGATGATGAATTTGTGTCCTTGTTGAGGTACAAAATTGTACCATTTGTAGCGTTTATCATATATGCAAACGTCCATACTTGAGCTCCAAGATTATATAGTAATCTCAATTGTCAAGGACAGTCACGTGGACTTCCAATGCAACACATAGTTTGACGAGACGGTGGGGTCATCAGGGGGATGCTACAACCTCGTGTAGTATGTCTGATCATCCGAAGCGTAAATGCAGCTCTAACGTTGGATGATGCTTGAATGTGACATAAGGGATAAGGTGTGATGCTGGTTGGACCTTGATGATGGCCTCGCGGCCATCGGGCATTTCTATGTATTTTGGGCTTTTGCATGGATTTTTGGCTCTTGTATGGGTCTTATATGGTTTTTATGGGTTTTCCTGGTATCTTGGATTTCTCAGTCCTTTATTCCTCATATTCCTTAAAATGAAGAATACAAGAAAATATAAAATATTAAAGAAGTACATCAAAAATACATATTATACAAAGCAAAAATTCCAATGTCTACAAATAGCCCCCACTTTGATTCATTCCGAGTATGACGAAAATCAAAATAGTCTCGATTGTTGGACACTGGTCTTAAATATGACTATGAGTTTCAAAGCATGGTGCGACGCTTGCAAGCTAGAAGTCTTGCGCCTGACTATAGGTAATAAATGATGATATCCAGCGAGAATGACGCTCTACCCGACTTAAATGGAGGGTGCAATTTGTCGTTGATCTCGAGCAAGAATGATGCTTTACATGATGCGATGGAAGATCTCGAGCTAGAATAACACTCTACTTGACTGTCGATGAAGGGTGCCATTTGTCACTAATCTCGAACAAGAATGATGCTCTACTTGATGAGATGGATGATCTCGAGCGGGAATGATGGTCTACTTGATTGGAATGGATTGCAATTTGTTGCCGATAGATTGCACCAAGCGCGATGTCGATGGCTCCATTTTAAGTGGTGATTTGTCATCGATGTCATTTAGGTTGGATGTCAGTTGTGGCAATTTGTTGTAGGGAGATTGCACCGAGCGTGATGTCGATGGCTCTATTTAAGTGGTGATTTGTCATCGATGTCGTTCAGGCTGGATGTTGAGGCAATTTGTTGCCAGGAGACTGTATTGAACGCGATGTCGATGGCTCCATTTGAGTTGTAATTTGTTACTGATGTCGTTTAGGTTGGATTTTTCCTGCAAATGGAAAGGAGTATTCATTAGTTTAATTTTGAATGAACTTAACCAGAACGAATTATTATCTCTTTTATTTTTTGCTGCTTCGGATTGATTTTCTGCACATCTTGAAGTTATGCACACTGTCTCAAGAATTTGTATATGGGTACCCGAATAGGGCAAGGAAGAAAAACGAGCTACATGCCACCCAGACTAGCTGTTGGGAAGGACATTATTGTCCTTTTCTTATGCATATTTTTGTAGAAAATGTTGGATAGTCGCGTTGACGGCATTATTGTGATATTCGCGTTGGTCGCGCGGCGGAGAGCATGATCCAGTAAGATTTTGACACATGGACACTACAGGTCCCACTCTTGAGTCTATATAAACCAAGCTTAGCCAAATACTTCTTCATTCATTCGAAATCCTTCTTCAACTCTTCTACTCTTCTCTTCTTCTTAAATCCTCTTTTGAGTTTTTGATATTTATTTGAAACACCATGGCTTTCTTGTGGGGAAACAGTAGAAGCGCCAAACAACAAGAAGTTCGGGACTGTTCATATGTGCGGGCTATGCAATGGGAATACCTGAGCAACGGTTTTACACCCGACCAACTCGTCTTTCGTCCTAACGAGCATGCTTGATTCTTCCGTTCTCGTGGCTGGGTATGGTTTTAACGCACTTATGTACATTGTCCGATATCTTGCTAGATAATCTTGTTCGTCCTTAAATTTTGCATATTTCAACACTTTAAGTTAATTCAAAGTGTGTGCTACTATAAATTTTGCTTTTTAGTGTCCATAATTTGCATGTAAAAATTGTTACTTGTGCTTCTTTAAGCTTCACTAGGGAAAAGAAAACTTTTGAATGTGAATATGTTCTTAGTCCCTTCTTTTTTCTTGACTATAGGAAGACTCGTTAAAAACATGTAGGAGCATTCAAGATGTAGTAGATCTTGCAAAAGACTCTTCCTTAGGGGTCTTTTATAGGGAAACACTTGAGGGTGCAGGATTTGGTCCTTTTTTTCATTTCTTAGAAGTATGGGGGGTTAAGAGTGGAAGGACCTTTGGTAGGGCTTTAGTGGAGCGATTGTGGGACACCACCAACTTGTTTCACCTTCCTATGGGTGAAATGATGGTTACTCCTTTAGACTTTGTGATGATCACCGGTCTTAATTGGGGCAGTCGCTTTTTAGAGTTCTAGAGGGACATCGACCCTCGGGTGGTTGCTTATCTTAATCCGGCCATGACTCTTCTTTCTCAAGGTGCATGCTTGGTCAATATTAGGTATCAACATTTGGTGGCCACCATCAGAGGCCCTAATTTCCCCAACCTTTCTCTGCCTCATCGACAATTCATTTGCTTGGAAAATTTCATTAATGCCACCATCTTCACCAACCAGGGTGATAAGATCACCCTGTTTTGGATGCATCACATGTGGATTATGGTGATGTAATTGAACTCAACTAGGCAGCCGCCAACTATACTCATTTTGTCATAGGGATGCGTGTCGCTTGCCGCCCTACTGGGAGTGAAAACTTGGCTAGACCTCGATCCACAACTCCAGAATTGCTTTACTTCGGCAACAGTTTAGGGCGAGTTCTAGAGGTATGCTCCTTAAACTTTTTTGGATAATTTTTGTAATTTGCAACAAATTTCTTTTCCTTATTATGGTCTTTTCCTTTTGTGTAGGTCTGGGTCTTCGAATATTTCTCCATATGGTCTCAGGTACCCATTTCTCCGATCGATCCACTCCTGCTGCTCGGAAGTGAGCCGATTCAAAATTGTATAATAAGAAGAAGTACCATTTTGGAAACTAGAATGGGTTTCGCAGGATCATTGATTCGCTAGAGCTGGTAAAAATCTCTTACTTCTACTTTAGACATGCCCTTGCATTTTACCTTTCTTCTTGACATAATTTTCCATGGCAGGATGAGATTGCCCAGTCCCCTTAAGATGGATTCCACCTCGAGGGCCTACATTTTCCTATTGATCTGGCGACCTATGCCAGTCGATCCCAATTATTCTTTGAGGGTCCCTTGGGGTTTGTCTTCTACTTGGAAGAGCGCTTCTTCTTTCAACACTTGGGGATGTGGCAACCGCTAATCCCTAAAGATAACTCATGTTTAACATGAAAGCCTTGCTCCAGGAGGTGATAGATAGATCTGCGGAGGGCGAACTGGCTGACCACTTTCTGGTGTACACCTCCGTAGACTAGCTAAGGCTCTGCTTGGAAGGGGAGTTAAAAATGGAGAGTAGGAGTTCATAAGAGTAAAGGAGGGTGAGGGTATGGGAGGGTTCATAAAAGGGTAAACTACTTACCCCTACTTGGGAGAACAATTTGGAGAGTTCATAAGAGTAAAATGTTAATTGACATATTTACCCTTTAATATTATATGTAATTCAATTAGGGTTAAGGGTATTATGGTCATTTCCCATTGTAGGTATATTATAACTTAACTAAACAATTGCTTACACCCCAAATTGGGGTGTTAAAAAAATAAGAGTTAAGAGGGGTAAAGGGATGTAAACCTCACTCCGTCTTACCCTCCCTTACCCTTTCTCACTCTCTTCCCAAGTGGGGGTAAGGAGGAGTAAGGACCCTCCTTTACCCCTCCTAACCCCCCTTTACCCTCTCCCAAGCAGGCCCAAAAGGAGGCGGCTGCAGCATTCCAAGGGCAATTAGCCTATTCTAAGGTATGTTTCTAAGATTTTGGCCATCTTTCTCCATATTTATGCACATAGTGAGGATTTGATCATTTTGTTGCAGTTTGGAGGATATTATGATCCTCTTATAAATCGAAATGAGGAAGATGGCCCCGAAGAAGAGAATGAAAAATTGTTGTGCGGGTTCATCCCACTTGTCTCCAATGACCACGAGACATTGTGGTACTTTGATGAAACCCTGGTATGTGTGTATTATAACATTACATACCATAATACCTTGCAGTTTCTAATATTGTGACATAACTTCCCTTTTTTCTTATGGCATGCTTAGCCATAGATCCGTGCTTGGCTTAGGGAGGGGATCATTGCCCGAGAGTTCATTAATCGGAACTTCACTGATGATGGTCAACGTGTGGTTCCTGTTGCAGCCCCTGCAGGTGATGCTGATGACGGAGAATCACAGACGTCGGCGCCTCCCTAGGCGTCAAACGTAGGTACGACGCGCTTTGGTAGTTTGCTAAGGAAGGTTCCTCACCCTAGCTCTTCTCGATCTTTTGGAGGTAGAAGACGGGCTACTGGTTCTCAGGAGGTTATGGTGTATGATTGCTCAGAATCTAACACCAGTCATGGATTCTACTGGTCCTGAGATTCAAGTCCATGGGTTCCTTGGTACAATTCTTAGGTCATTGTTCCTTATGTTAAGCCTCAGGAGTCCCTAGTGGCTTTGGTTATGGTTACCCTGCTGCAGGCTTCAAGCAAGGTCCTACATATGATGTGCGTACGAGTCAGCACCTACTTGGGCCTCCTAGCACCCAACCTGACATACCTGGAGCTCAATTCGGAGAACCCTCATCCCGATCCTTTCTTCGATTCAGCCTTCCATAGCTTCCTTGGTGGACCTGGTGGAAGCTTGGGTGCCAACTACTGAGGCATCACCGGCATAGTTCCCAAGTTCAATGTAGCCTTTTTTTATTGTTCTTTTTATACAACATGTATGACTCTTAATGCAAAAATCAGTGAAAAGAATGACTTCATGCACAACCAATGTTTTATTATCACGACATAATCATGCAATCTACATGCAAACTTTCCCTTTCTAACTCTAAGGACTCGACAAAGTCAAATCCCAAGATCAAAATTGTTAAGCTAAATCTGTATCTCCTAACCTAATGTGGGGCTTTGAAAAGATCAAGCCTTGCATTGGGTTAACTTGGGCCACAAAAATTTTACTTACACATTTTGCATGGGCCACCGACCAATCAAACGTGTGTGCATGGCATGTGGGTCACACGGTCATAGGTTGTTCGCATTCCAGATTCATCATCGTCCTTTTACGTAAAATGTGAGTAAATTCCCCTGGAAATTTAGGAGATGCATCTCTTTGTAGGCCACCCGGCCAGGGCGAGTGGCGGTGTCCTTAAACTTGCCTTTTCACACCTCAAATGAACCTCTATATAAACCTCGTCTTGGGGCCATTTTGTCTCATTCGTAAATCTGCAAACACTTTTAACCCTTAAGAACAATGGGCTTCCAAAAAAAACTCCACTCTTGGATGAACTCCCTTTCCAAACCCGAGAAAAAGATCCTTGCATACTACAACCTTACCCTTCTCTTAAGCCTAAAATAAGTAAGAATTGATTGGGCTTTTCTTCAAGCGGCCCTAACATTTTGGGATAGTGAACTTCATGTGTTTCGGTTCTCACATAATGAATTTTGTCCCCTTCCCGAGGAGTGGACATGCATGCTCGGGTTGGGCGTTTATGCTCTTCCTACTACTATTCCTCTAAACCACAATTCTGTACCCATTCCGAAGAGCCATATAACTTCAACCATCGAGGTTTGGGCCACATTATGGAGGGAAACACTATAAACCTTCAAGCCTTGGCTGTATTCTTTCAATCTCCTAAGGCGCTTCGATTTCGCTCGGCAACTTGGGTTCGTACCCTTGTGTTTTGCATGCTCGTGGAGTTCTTCTTCTATCCTGGAGGCTTGGGAATCGCCCCTCTTCTTTGATCCATATTGTGGATGAAATGTGAAAGAACCCTAGAGGGAGGTGAATCGGGTTATCATAATTTCTGCACACTTGAGATAAAGAATGTTAGGTCTCTTAATCTTATATAGATTAAGAGATAACTTTTCACAATATAAAGGACAATATAGATATGAATGAAGAACTTCCTTTATTTAATCATAAACAGAATACAGAATAGAGTAAACCTGGTTGCTCAAGGAGTAAGGTCCTTGTAGCAACTGCTCGGGGAGTGCCTTACTGAAGGGCACTTTCAAAGGATGTTTA
The DNA here is from genome assembly GCA_029582165.1 of Portulaca oleracea. Taxonomy (NCBI): domain Eukaryota; kingdom Viridiplantae; phylum Streptophyta; class Magnoliopsida; order Caryophyllales; family Portulacaceae; genus Portulaca; species Portulaca oleracea. Next base: position 21,901,097 of record CM055890.1, read on the forward strand.
GACAAGCACACACCAAATTCACTTTGGTGCTGAACACACTCTCTAATCCTAGATCCTTTAAGGATTAAGAGCCTAACATGCTAATGTCCTTGGCTTACAACACAACACACAAAAAACGTCTCTCAAAGACACACGAATTTCCTACTCTTCGATTTCTTCCTTGGAATCGCTAAGTCCTTCTATCTTCAAGTCTTCTATTTATAATTGCAGCTTGGTAGTCGTTTGGATGGTAGACGTTGGAGTTGATTCTTTCCTTCATTGTTCTCTGCTTCTCTTTCCTTGTTTTCTTCTTGAGATCTTCCTTCCTTATTATATCTACATAATCAGAATATATAACATAAGGCATGATCTTGATTCTCTTTCCTTTCTTGTTTCCTTGCTCTTCTTTCCTTCTTTGAGATTTCTTTCCTTGCGCATTATATCTACAAGAATCACACACATAATCAGAATATATAATCTAGGATCTAATCCAGATTTCTCTAGTGAAGGATACTTCCCTTTTCTGGATATTCAAATTTTGACTTTCATTCAAAACCGATCCAGTCGCCAAGGTCCTTGAGCCTGGGTCTGTCAATGTCCTTGAGCCTGGGTCTGTTAAGGTCCTTGAGGGGTTCTAACAAAATGGTCTGAGGATACAATCCGACTCCAATGATGATTGTCGATACTATCATGGGATTGGATAATTGGAACACTAGCCAAAAGTTTCGGGGAAGCCCCCTTACTTTATAAGTAAGTTTTTTGTTTTTTTTTTTAATTTCTCGTTCTTCTTTTTCATTTTTTCGCTCATGTTTTTTTTTTCTTGGGGATTTTGCATGGAATCGCAATTGATCCTCAGTTGTAATATTTCTATTGTTTTTCTTCTCCTTTTTTTTTTGGAACTAGGTGCTAATTCGGGCTACCCCTCTTTTTTTTTTTTTTTGTAGATGTGGCTAATGGAGCATTTGAACATGGTGTATCCTCCGAACACCGCATCCAAAATGGCAAATTGTTGTCAACGAAGGAGGAGATTCATGACCCAACGAGACTTAGTAGAGTGGATCTCATTTTTGGGCCATCACCAAGAGACTTAATGGTGGATCTAATGGTTGAAAATCTCATGCTTTACTAACCACTCCAAGAAAGCTGCCCACATCACCATCTTGGGCCTATCGAGCCTGACTTACTATTCCCACTAGTGAAGAGGCAAATGACTCACATGCAAGACATTCCATCTATGCTGTACGAAATCCCCGATTTAACCCATCTAAATTCTTCTGTGGTGGAAGTTTGGGTACGATACTGGGGTAGAAGGTCCGAGGTAGAAGCACCACCTCCTCATCGCATCATCTCCTCTACTACCGATGATTATTTGGATTGACTCAACCCTCCTCAAGAGGTGGATAACAACAAGAAAAGATATCATACCACTCCGAGGCTGAGGAGCACAATTGAACTGGCACCTCTGAGAAGCACCATTCGGGAACCCAGGTCGAACACTGGCCGACATAGACTTTTTATCCCTAAGGGAAACGGGAAAGATCCTATGGCTATTATGGAGAAACCGAAAAAACATCATGGCCACAAGATTAGGGGTACAAGAGGGGTCAAAGACTCCGGACCGACTCGCGACAAGGAGGATGAGAAGATGGAAGAGGAAGAGAAGAATTAAACTGCTTTTTTTTTTGTTTGAATCTGATGCTTTCCATTTAAATTATGGAAATAAAAATGTAACTTAGTAAAAATGAGAATGTACTCCTTTTTATTTATGAAATGATAGAAGCAATTTTTACAATTTTTACATTTCTATTTTGAATTACACAAGCTCGAATGTCTTCTCTTCTTGCAACTTGGCAAATCTTCAAGATGATCTTCAACTCTCTCTTTTTGGCTAACTTGCCTCGAGCGCTTTCAAGTTAGCCTCTCTTTTACTTATTTTCTTTTTTTCCTTTCTTTTTTTCTTTTCTTTTTCTTTTTTTTATTCTCCTTTTGCTTGATTTGCCTCAATAAGGTTTTCAAATCAACCACTCTATAGTTTTTCACTCTTTTTATATATATATATTTTCATTCTTTTTTTCTTTTTCTCTTATAAGCAAGTGGCCTATAGGCAATTGGGTTGTTTGTTTTTAGACAATACATACTTAAGGATTAGGGACAGATCAACCCTAGTGGCTTAAGTGTAGTATGTTTTGAGTTGGCCCAAATTGATATATTGAATCAGCTCTTCCCCTTTTGGTGTTACCAAACGAGAAACACCTCCCGGAGAAATAGAAATAATAACGTATGGACCCTTCCAGTTTGGAGCAAACTTTCCCTGGGGATCTTGACGTGCTGCCCTCATCTCATGGAGCATCAAATCACCTTCTTTTATGTCTCAATCCTTTACTTTCTTACAGAATGCACGGGTGATTCGACTCTGTATTATTTGTACACTATGCTAGGCTCAAAGTCGTCGTTCATCTAGTAAAATCAACTCCTCATTTCTGGCCTAAGCCCATTCAACCTTAGGAATATGGCTTCCAACAATGATTCTTAAAGATGAAATGACAATCTCTACTAGAAGAACAATTTCCATTCCATAAACTTGGGAGTATGGTGTAGCCCTTGTAACAGTCCTGATTGATGTCTTGTACCCCCATAAGGCAAATGGCAGTTTGTCTGGCTAATCCTTGTAAGTGACAACCATTTTTTTAGGATCTTCGCCAAAGTTTTGTTTGTTGCCTCTATAACTCCATTTGTTTGTGGTCAATGCAATTAAGCATGCCAGTGTTGTACCTTGTATTTGGTCAACAAATTTGAGAATTCTCATATGAAGTGGCTCCTATTGTCATTGGTCACTTCGTGAAGCACCTCGTATCTACAAATGATGTTGTTCAACATGAACTTGGCCACATGCTTTGAAGTGATCTTTGCATAGGACACTGCTTCTACGCACTTTGTAAAATATTCTATGGCAACCAATACATATTCATGCCCTCGTATGCCTTAAGGTGAAATATTCCTTATGATATCAATGCCCCATACTAAAAACGACCAAGGTGAAGCCAAGGTAGTCAAGAACAATGATGGTTGATGCTTCATATCTCAATACTCTTGACACCTAAGACATTTTCTTACAAAAGGCAAGCATTCAGCTTCCATTGTGGACCAAAAGTAACCAGGTCGCTGGATTTTATCAATAACACCCTTCTATTCATATGAGACCCACATTCACCCCCATGAGTCGACTTCATTAATTCCTCAGCTTCATCTCCTTTTACACAAAGAAGATTAAGCCTAGTCGCAGTCTTATTGTAAGGGTGGTCATGAATGATGTAGTATTCAGAAACCATCAATATGATAGATCTCTGAACTCAGGCTTCAACATTTGGAGGATAAGCACCATCCCTAAAAAAAAATGTATAGATGTAAAAGTACCTAGCTTCGGAACTAATGGAATTAATCATGAACTAACGCTTGTTAACTAGCTCCTTCCTTCTTTCCACTCTGACAGACATGAATGCATCTCCCTTTGATATGTCTATCTTAGAGGACAATTTTGCTAATGTATCGAATAACTCATTGTGACTAGGTAAGTACTTAAACTCGATATGCATGAATTGGCTTACTAAATTAGACAAACACCACTAATGTATGGCCAATGACTCACTCTTCACATTCTTGACGCTAGTGGCATAATTAACGATCAAACTTGAGTCCCCAAATACCCTAAGCCGAGGGATCTCCATTTCAAGATCCATTTGTATCCCAAAGATGCAAGCTTCATACTCACCAGCGTTGTTGGTAGCATCAAATTCTAGTTTTATGGCCAAAGGAAAATGCAGACCTTCGGGAGAGATTAACAAGGCACCAACCCCATATCCCGTATGATTCAAGGCACTATCAAAATATAATTCCCACGTTTCTTCCTCCACTTGAAAGACATGCTTGTCGGCAAACTCTAAATATTCAACTTTTGAATCTCAACTAGAAGATCAGCCAAGAAATCATATAAAATCTGACCTTTGATAGACTTCTGATGAATAAAATGTAGGTCGAACTCAGATAGCATCACAACTCATCGAGCGATCCGATTGTTAACAATAGGTTGTTCTCATGATGTATTTGACTAGATTGCATGTTGTGATCACATAAATTGTGTGTGAGAGTATGTAGTGACGAAGCTTCTTTGTGGTCCATACCAACGCCAAGGCTATTTTCTCGATGTTAGAATATCGAGACTCATACACCAAAAACTTCTTACTAATGTAGTAAATGGCCTTCCCTTGACCTTCAACCTTTTGGGATAACATGATACCCATCGTAGCATGATTCACGTACATTGAGGTACAACAACAATGGCTCATTTGGAACTGGTGGAACCGGGACTGGCGGATTTGTCAACTCTGACTTGACTTTGTCGAACGAAGCTTGGAACTGATCATCTCATTTAACCTTTGCACCCTTCTTCAGCTTTTTAAAAAGTGGTTCACACGTCATGGTGAGCTTAGAGATAAACCCGAATCTCTTCTATGTTCTCGGCGGAGGCATCTCTTGAATGGCTTTGATTTTGGAAGGGTCGACCTCAATGCCTCGCTAGCTAACAATGTACCCTAATAACTTCCCAGAGTTACCCCGAAAGCACACTTTTCTGGATTCAATCTCATGTTATACTTGCGAAATCTAAGGAAGAACTTGCGCAAGTTGGGGACGTGATCTTCTTGCTCCTTGGACTTAATGATCATATCATCCACATGCACCTCTACCTCTTTGTGCATCATATCATGTAGTAAAGTAGTCGCGATACATTGATAAGTTGCACTGACATTCCTTAATATGAATGGCATGAAAACATAGCAAAAAGTGTCGCATGGAGTGATGAAGGACGTTTTCTCCATGCCTTCTTCAACCATCTTAATCTAGTTGTACTTGGTGCACTCGTCCATGAATGAAAAAAGCTTGTTTCCACAAGTATGATCAACAAGAACATTAATGTATGGTAAAGGAAAACAATCCCTTGGGTTGGCTTTGTTCAAATCTCTGAAGTCAACATACATTCTAACCCTTCCGTCCTTTTTTGGTATTGGGACGATGTTGGTTATCCATTTAGGAAGCTAGACCATTCTGATGAATCCGACGCCGATCTATTTCTGGACCTCGTCATGAATCTTGTCGGACCATTCATTCTTGATACAACATGGGTGTTACTGAACATGTTTAACATCAAGATAAAGTGGAATAGCATCCTTAGCATTCTTCCCATCAATCCCAGGCATATATTCATAGGACCAAGCAAACACGTCGATGGAATCTCTAAGAAGTTTAGAGAACTCTTGTTGCTCCTCCGGGGTTAATGATCTGTAAATTTTCAATTCTCGGGGAGTTTAAGGGAGGGAATAGGAAAATTTTAATGTGCTTGGGGACATTCTATCTCACATGGCTCGCTACAGGGCAAAGACAAATCCATAGATAACTTGTCCTCACCATGAGCACACTCAACCCATGTTTCTCTTACATGAAGGTTCCTATTCTTACATCTCAACCCGGTTTTGATTTGATGTGGGGGTAAGAGATTTAAGTAATCACAGTTAAGCAAATGAACTTCATTCAACACACGCTTCCACAAATATTGCATAGCAAACTTCCAATAGTACCCAATCAACAACATATCCTCGAATAAGCAATGATGACAATACAAAATGTACGACCCATTCAAAGTGTCAATATCACACCAACCAACATTCAAACAATACTCATTGTGTGACAATACAAATGATGAGCTCATAGCTATTGGATGAACTAGATCAAGGTATCACGAAGCCCAAATTTGTCATTAGACACCAAATTAACACCAAGATTCTTAGCACGCCCAAAAGCACTATCAAAGTTAATACATGATGCTCTCAAGGACCTCATGCCACAACATCCAACATCCAAGAAAGACTCAATGAACTTTATAGAGAGTTTTTAGTTACTTCATTCTTCTCATTGGGAAGGTTAAAAGTGGTAAAGCAATAAGAGATGATAAAGCCAACTCCATTGTTGCTAGGCTCGTCAATTGATGGATTTGAGATGAATAAAGGTGCTTCCTTTTGGGTTTCTTCAACACGGATGGGGGGAAGATCAAGGTCAATCTTCTTATCCTCCTCTTGGCATATAATTTTATCAAGCTCTTCATGTACACCAAAAAGCTCAAGAGATTCCCCTTCGTCGGCCACAAGGACAATAACCTCATCTCTTGAACCTTCTTCCATCTCAACCTCCTCAAATCCTCCATGTGTGGAAGTTAGGTTTTTCTCATCAACTTCCTCTACCACGTCAACCATAGGTTCTTCTATACTAAAAGATTCCTCAATCCAAGCTCTAACCATGGCCATTTGTGGGCATTAGAAAGAATCATGTCCCACACGCTTACAATTGATACACTTTCGAGATGAAATGACCCTTAGTGGGGAATAATGCAATGGTTTCTTCTAATAGGAATCATCTCTTCTTCTTCCATGATGGGATTGGTCTTGGAGATTGGCGGATATTCTCTTAAGTTGATTCGTATTGGCATCAAGAGTATTTTCAATATTCAACAATCATCTCTCAAAATTCGGATTAGAGGCCGGCCATAACAAGAGTAAGGTGAAGGACGGATTGTGTTTGGTGAATTGTTTTGGTGCTTGGTTCTTTTGTGCACAATAAGAAAAATATTTTTGGGCAACAAATATAGAGTAGTTTAAGCACAAAAAAGTTATTATTCCATTAATTTAAAATAGGGCAACCAAATAATTTTGCAGTTAAAAACACTATATGTGCAACAACTTTTTTTTTGTTGTTGCAATTGATATAGATATGGATACAATTTAAAGAAAAATGGTTGTCTAAGGCTACTAAGGCAACAAAAAAAATTTGTTGTCCATTACAACTACATTGTGCTACCATTTTTACTAATTTATAGCCCGGACTTTGTGCTTCGAGGATAAAACTACCAAATGGTAACAATTTTTTTTTGGTAGCCCCATGTTAAAGGGTAACAAAAATTGGACTAATACAACAAACTTTTTTGTTGCCCAAAATAAGTTTTCTTGTTGTGGTGGTTGGTGTTTAGCTTTGCCTTGGAGTTCTTCGTGGTTTGATGCAAAAAGAGATAAGGTAATCACTATAGACAATGGCACAACACCAATAACTCAATAATCCAAATGATCATCACTCCCAAAGAATCTAAAATAACACAACTCCACCAACTCACCAATCGCCAACAACAATCCAACACCAAAACTTCAAATTTGCACAGGGGATGGGGGTACCTAAATCACAATATCAACATAAACACCCAATACCGAACTTCTAATGATGCAAAAATAGAGGAATAGGATCAAAACTTCATCAATAAGAAGGCAAAACTCCCAAAATCAAACTCCAACAAGTATCAACACCCAACAATTTCATAGAATTCAACATGTTCATGAACACCAAAAATCACCAAAATAATCAAGAACAATAAAGCTCAAGCAAGAGATAACCTAGAAGCTCTGATATCAAATGGAACGTGGCGCAGTGGGTGAATGAGATTAGAATAGATAATCCTCTTGCTTGAGTAATGGAGATAAGGATGGATGATCTTGATGTTGAATGGATGATAATAATCTTCAGGAATCAATAATATAATCAAAACCCAAAGAACAAATCAACAAGGAACTTGAACATTAAAAGAGTTGGATATGATCTTGGATAAAGGAGAAATTCCACCACCAAGACCTAACATTCCACCATGATTAGATAAAAGAATATACACCACTAATGAATAAAGGAATGACTTGCAACACCATCATAACATAGTAATTACAGATAAAGTAAACAAGATTTAAAGGAGAATGAAAGCCATTAGCTTCACCATTCTATTCATAAGCAATGCTCAGAAAAAATCATCAAAAGTTCCTTACAAATATTAATAAGAGCTATTTATAGGAAGAGGGTTTTAGAAAAAAAAACAAAGGGTCGGACAGGGTGCCACCGAAGCGACGCAGGGTGCCGCGCCCGTGACACCTTGGCTTGGGTAAGGAGGCACCTCTCCATGGGATCCGCCGCGGGCGCGACGCACCATGTCGCGCTCGTGATGCTGCGATTGATGTTCCTAGTCTTCGCTGCATCGCGGGGGTGACGAGGGGGTCGCAGTCATGTCGTTTCCCCCATTGCTATTAGGACGCGACCGTGACGACCAAGTCGCGGTCATGACATTCTTGAGTTCATCGTGACGGTTGAGTCGCGTCGTGACCGGCTTCAGGCCTAATTTTGGAAGGAAAGAGGAGAACGGGGTCGCGGGCGCGACGTGCTGTGTAGCAGGCATGACACTATGTTTCCTTGGGAAAAACATGCCCTGATGAGGGTCATGGCCGTGACGGACCTTTTGAGGCCCCCTTCTCACTATAACCTTAACCCGAGCCCTCTTCCGTTATTAGTGCCAAGGTGGAAAGGAACACCCATCTAGAGGGCTTCCCGAGTCATCCCAGGGATGGCATCAACGGTCTCTTCCGGTCCCTGGTCTGAAATAGAGCCCACACCCAACCCGGAAGTTCATTTGCTCACAAATTTCAAGGAATGCACAGATAGGGTTGATGGCCAGTACTTTGAGGCTCAGACCCTACCTCGATTCGATTCAAAACTCTCATTGAATTATGTTCCGTAATATTTTATTTCATGATGTTTGTATATGCGGAAACTGCCATCCCTGATCAAATGATCCACTTTTCATAGAAGTCAGATACACAAGTGGGATGCATCAACGGGTTGGTTATGATCAAGGTTATTTTTTGCAGGAAATTCATCTCTATCCTTCATCGGGGAGGGGACTGGGAGATATAGAATTGTTGTTTGACAACCCAGGGATCATAAATCATCCATAAATCAAACCATAACCCATGTAGAACTCACAGCACAAATGCAACTATTTTTGTGTGATTTTTGAATGAGAAAGTAACAACAATCAACAATAAAATGCAAATATGATCAATCCCTAAAGAACACTTACCATGATTAATCTTTGAAGACCCCAGATGGATGCATAAAGGAATCCCACCAACACCCACTTAAAAACTCCAATGCAAATCCTCACCAAATTTGAAGGAAAGGTTGATAGCCACTGTTCAAATTCTAATGGGGGCACTCAAATCCACCACCCTGACCAAACCCGTCCAAAACCCTGAAATTGGGTTGGTCGGAGGCGTAAGCAATGCAAGTCATAACTGTGACGCCCCAATTATTAGCATCGTTATTTAAGTAATTGATTGCATGATTATACGTATGAGCATTTCCTTCCGTTTTTGTAACTCATTTTGTTTTTCACTTCTCTTTTTCCCATTTTTCTTTTCATGGCTTTTGTGGGTATAGTCGCTATAAACCCTCGCAAGACCCACCTCGTCCACCCGAGCTGCCGGAGGTTTAAAGGGATTGGTGCATATGCTAAATGCATCCGTTTCCTCCCAAAAAAGTGGAGTAGCTGTTTAGGTAGTATGTTTTGTTTTGTTTTGCTCGGGACGAGAAAAAGCTTAAGTGTGGGGAGGGGGTGCTTAGGCCCATTTTTAGGCCTAAATTACGCTCCCAGCCTTGTAGTTTTCGCTCAATTCGAGGTTATTTTTATGTTTTTAATAGGCTTTTTTAGTTGTTTTTGCAGGTACTTAGAGTTTTAAGAATAAAACAAGGCAAAGAAGCCAATCAAAGGCTAAATAGAGGGTGTCGAGAGAATTCCCGAGCCAAGCCGGGCCGAGAAATGAAGAGAAGTCGGGTCGGGACGACAAAGTTATCTTGGAGGACCAAGATCAGGGTCGTCGCACCCACTACAGTTCATGTAGCGGGCACAGCAAGGCACTCTTTCATGCCCAATTTGGTAGCCCCCGCCACACTTTCATAGCGGGGGCTACGGCCAAAGAGGAAAAATTGGAAGAGGAGACCAAAGGTCGTGCCACCCGCGACGATTCCATGGAAGAAAAACCCAGAGAGAAGTTGGAGCCAGGGTGGTCGCGCCCGCGATAAACCCGACGCACCCGCGATCCTAGGCGGTTTTGGAATCACCACTTCACTCCTAGAATTGTAGCACCCGCGACGACACTATTTTATTATACTTTTTCGGCTGAAATGGTTGCGTTTCAGGAGTTTTATTTTCCTTGTATAAATAGATTTTGTCATAATTTCTGACGAGTTTTTTAGATAGCTTTTACTAGTTTTTAGAGAGCTTTTAATTACTTTCAAGCATCCTTTATGAGCTTTGTTAGATTCTAGAGTTTATTAACCTAAATATCAGCAAAAATCCATCTCCATTTTGGATTACTTTGGTTGTATTGAGTAATTGTAGTTGAATCAATTGAGAAATTGAAGAATCTACTACCTCTTTTGGCCATTGTTCTTTACTTCTTTTATCCATAGGTGACATGTACTCCTTTTTCCTCTATGTTGCTATTGTTGGTTGATTGATTATTTGCTTGTTTATCTTTGATCATCTTCTGGCTTTGTTGGTGTTTGCCTTTTGTTGTGATAGAATCATGAGTAGTTTTGGTTTTGATTATGCTAGATTAGTGATGAATATGATTATGGCTAAATTTCTAAAGGGTTAGGGAGTGTTTAAGGATTCTGATGGGTGATTAGTATTGGGTTAGTGAATTATGGGGTAATTAGTTGTAACGTGGTTTTGTAAACCCCGGTTTTGTCGTTCTTCTCAGGGAGCGATGGGCCTTGGCTAAAGGTATTGGTCAAGAACGGGTCTAAATCGCTAGAGTCGCATAAGGTGAGGATAAGGTAACTAAACTAAGCAAACACGAAGAAACAAAGAGACTAAGGTTAGGTCAAAGGGAAAATGGGCTTCTGTGGACATTTTTCCTCGCCATTCGGGCTTCCGAACGTCCATGTTGGATTGGGGTGTGATTTGGTGATTTGTGTTGGGGTTTAACCTTTGAAAACTCTGTAAGGAATTAATCGTACATTTCATCAATAATATCTTGTAAAATCAATTTTCCTTTACTTATGCATTTTATGAGTCCTTAATTAAACCTTTAAGAATGAACATCCACTTGTTCCAAACTCTTCTAAATTTAACCCAATTTGCTCATTAAAATGTTAGGCTTGGAAGAAAGTAATTTATGCAAATATTATTTAGAAATATACAAAGAATGCCTTAAAGTTGCATCGGTACATTGTAAAACCATGTTAACCATAGTTTATTCAATCCCCGATGTGTTTTGGTTCGAAATGGGAGTCGTCACCCGACTTTTTAAGGGAAAAGCCAAGACAAAACCAAAGAGAAAAGAAAGAAAGACTCCGCCTGCGAAACCCAAGAATGGATCCGGGGTAAGGCTACGAACTCGAAAAGTAAACTTTAAGAATTCGCCTCTCACAAAAGGAAAGACTCTACTAAAAGTTTAAGAATGTGCTTTTGATAAAGTTTGGAAGGAGAATAAGAAAGAACTTTATAGAATTACTTCATGGAACATGCAAAAGAATGAAAGAAAGAAAGATACATCATGTACAACACTTTATTTACATAAGGAAAGAATACTTAGGTTTAAAGGAGTAGAGAGATGGAGATAATAATGGTAGAAAAAGTGATGGAAAAGGATGGGAAAAAGGTAGGAAAAAGATAGGAAGAAAGACTATTTTTATGGCTTTTTATATGATGTTTTTGTGGGGCTTTTGGGAAGTTTTATGGGAGATTTATGTAGGGGTATGAGATGATAGAATAAGAATATGGATTAGTGGATTTAAGAAGATGGAGGAATGGATTTTATGATGTTTAGAATATGGTGGAAAGATGATAGAGAAGGTGTAGGAAGCAAGGGCTTTTTGTAGGTTTTTAGTGGTGTTTTAGGATGTTTTTGTGAGGGTTGTATGTATGAATGGTGGGGATAGTATGAGAGTATGGATTAAGGGGTTTAAGAGGATGAAGATAGGGAGATTAGAATAATAAGAGAATGGTGGAAAGGTGATAGGAAAGGAGTGGTAGAATGATGATATTAGAATAGAAATTAGTAGGGAGCATAGTTATTAAAATCCCGATCCTGATTTACGATCCTACGATTTTATGGTACAAAATCGTCAAAACGATCCTACAATTTACACACGATCCACGATCCTACATGGGCTAAATTCCGATCCTAACTTCCCCATAGTTTCGAGTTAGGATCCCGATTTTAACAATCTTGGTAGGGAGTGATGAGAGGAATGAGAGAATGGATGAATGAGAGTGTAGGGGGAAGGATGAGTGAATGATTGAGTGAGTTTAGCTTTGGAAAGAGGGGGTATTTATAGGCTTTAGGATGGAGTAGATACATATGCACATACATGCATTCTCTCCATTCGTAGCAACCAGTCAATAAGCTCAGAAAACTAGGGTGGCACGGGGGGTGTCATGGAGTGGACGGTGGCACGTGGTGGATGAATTTATGGTATGAACAGCCTCAAGGCCGACCGACCTAGGGAAAGGGGAGGCTTGACTCGAGCTTGGTTCACGTATTCTTGGACGGTGAGGGTTTGAATGGAATGCATTCGAAGTCAGTTGTTCACACCATGGACGGTGGGGTTTTATATGAGCTCAAATGAGTGCTTTTGTGAGGATTTGAACTTGAGACTTATTTGGAGCTTCCTTGCATGTGTCCTTTACATAATTTATGCATGGTATGCATGGTTAAATGAAGCTTGTTGCTTACGTGAAGATCGTGCATGCAATAGGCGAGATCATCCGCATGTAATGATGCATGCGTTTTTATCTGAACTTGTGCATGTAGAGTGCATGCGAGCAAGTGTCCCGGCTTATCCTTGGCTTGGCTTGGCTTCCCTAATTTCCTAATTCTAACTAAAGTACATAACTAAAGTACATAGAGAGGAAATAATAAAAATTACATTAAAAATATATAAAACCTATGCTAAAATCCGTTGTCTGAACTAACTTATCGACCAGCTTCTTTTTCTTTATTTCTGCTTCGTTTATATAGAAATGCTATATATTTATGTGCCAAAATCCGGTGTCTACACTTTGAAGGCTTTTCGGGATGCAAACTGGAACAAGGAGATGGGTTTTGCAACAAGAGAGCAACAAGAAAGGAAAATCAAGTGGCAATTCCGTTAGAAAATACCCATTGGGCTTCCTCTCTCGAGGATAGTCCGGATTAACTTCCCCAAAGTCCACCACGGACCCGAAGGGTTAATGAAACGGAGTTCCCTAGATAGTCTCTATCTCACTCTCGTGAGTGAGTGCTAACTATCCCGATTCCAACCTTCCAACACAAGTGTTGGATGTATTTGGAGGTTTCGAACCCAAATACACCCCACTTGAGGGAAGGATTGGAGTGGGAAAGTGATTTCCCACCTAATTACTCACTAAAATTACTGACCCATTCCTAATTACCCATTCATACCCTTAATTACCCCTAACCCATTAGGGTTCTAACCATTACTCATCACAACTATTAAATTAGCATCAATAAAACCAACCCTTAGCATGGATTCTAGCAAGGAACAAGCAAAACTTAACCAAAACAATTAAAATTGCAACAAAAACATCAAAGCAACAAGGAAATAATTAAAGGAAAGCAATTAAATCAACAAGTAATAACAAAAGAGATTAAGGAAAGAATTCACATAACAAGGATGCCAAAGAGCAAGGATGAACAAGAGAAAAGATGCTTCCAACAATCTTCAATACAAAACCCAAATCAAAGTAACAATCTAAATGAAAATCTCACTAATCACTCACTAATTAAACCCTAATTACTACCTAAGAGCTAACCTAGGCTAACCTTAGACTAATTCTAGGCCCCCCCTAAGAAATCGCAGCTTAGAGTATATATACAAGGCATGGTAGTTGATTAAAACACAGCCGTTTTGAGCCAGAATTGCGCGCAGAAAACAAGGGGTTGCGGGCGCGACCGTGCGAAGAGTGTTCAGGCAATTCTGGCGCTCGACAGGTAGCGGGTGACATCTTCCAGGTCGCGGCCGTGATCATCAACTAGCTGGAGCACGTCGCGGGCGCGACTCAACACATCGCGGGCGCGATGTCTTCCTGGACTTTTCCCATCCAAGATTTTCCTATCTCCGGTTGCGGCCTCCACAACCGGGGTCACGGGCGACACAGATGTTTTCGCGGGCGTTACAGTAGTTGTGACGAGCGCGACCTCCTTCTGCCGGAACTGCCTTCCTTGATCTCCAGATTGTAGCGCCCGTTACCAATTCCGTAGCGGGTGCTACGACCCTGTTTTGTTTCCAACTTGAGGAAAAGCTTCCCGGTTGACTTCGCCTCGGTTCTTGGCTCGGCTAGACTCGAGAAATCGCTCGGGATTCCCTAAAAAGCCTCTAGGTAGCCTATATTCCATTTTTTGCTCCAAAAGTGCGAAAACCTACAAAACAACGAAAAAGCGGATAAAAACAATAGAAAAGACTCGGAATCGAACCAAAATAGCAAGCCAAAAGGCGTTATTTAGGCCCAAAAATGGGACTGAACACCCCCCCGCACTTGAACTTTTGCTCGTCCCGAGCAAAACAAGACAAAACAAACTAAAACTAAACACCAACTCCTCTGTCGTGGGAGGAAACGAGTGCATTTAGCATATGCACCAAGCCCTTTAAACCCCCTGGCAGCCCAGGTGGACGAGGTGGGTCTCATGAGGGTATGTAGCGGCTGTACCCAAAAAGCCAAAGAAAAGGAAAAAGGAGAGAGAAGACGCGAAAAACCAAAGCAAAACTCGAAAAAGAAAAAAAGAAAGAACTTGCTTGTTAAAAGAATCACGCAATCAACTACAAGAAAGCAATGCTAATCAACAAAAAGGAGCGGATACAAGCATATCAAGGACACCTAATCCAAAGCATCGCCATTCTTAGATATTTTCGACTCCCAAATGTTTCCTACAAGACAAGGTCCTTTGTGCACAAGTGTTAGTGTATCCTATTTGATTCCGATTGATCCAAAGCAAAAATCACCACCCGAGCTCATTTCAAAGCGAAAAGGTTAGCAAAGAGTTACCCTCCCCCACTTGTGTCGCCCTTGGCTTGGTGAGGGCCGCAGGAGACGCAAGGATAGGCTCCTCACTTTATTACATTTAACTTTCTTTGGTGTTGGGTTTTAGAATTTATGGCCTAACATTTTCAACTTCGCTCAACAAGATTTAGCATTAGTTTTTTTTTTCGGGAATTGCACGATCCATAATGGGGTTTACCCTCCCAACACGGGCTACTCCATACGCAAACAAAGTGCTTATGCACCGCTGATACCAATCCCGTGTAGATATACTAACTTAACATTACACTTTCAAGGTTAATGCCGGGTTTTTCGAGATTCGGAACGGCCCATAATGGGGTTTACTCTCCCAACACGAGCTACTTGACAGACCGTAAACTAATAAGGCGTTTGTGTATCGCAACTGCACGGGTCTGTGTAGTAATAAAAATATCGTTCTCTCTCAGGGACTTGTGTTCAACTACGCACTAAACTAGTTCACTATAAAGGATGCTAGGTCGATCAAAGGGTTGTGGGTAATGATTCAGATAATTAACTAAGGAAGCAGGAAATTAAAGGATTCAACCAAATAATTAAAAGAGTTTAGGGGAGTCTACTCTAGTCAATCAATTAACTAATCAACAATCTTGGTGTAAATTGATAAAAGGATAATTCAGAGTCTATAATCTTTCTAGGCCCTTTCATAACAATCTTTCGATTCGAAGTGAGTTACAGTGATTAAACTAAAAATTATTTCTAACTATTTAATCTAATCAAAGGTTAGAACTGATTATAACCGACCATAGGCAAGAATCATTATTTCTAAATATTTTCTATGCCTATTCAATCTATGTCTTTCCAATTCAAGATTCAAACTTTTGTCATGTTATCAAGAATCTAATACCGAGTAAAAGGCGGTTAGCTAGAT
The DNA here is from genome assembly GCA_029582165.1 of Portulaca oleracea. Lineage (NCBI taxonomy): Eukaryota > Viridiplantae > Streptophyta > Magnoliopsida > Caryophyllales > Portulacaceae > Portulaca > Portulaca oleracea. The sequence continues at coordinate 21,916,942 of CM055890.1, forward strand.
TTTACTATGACAGACAAATTACAGATTAAACAAACAAAAGGAATAAATTTACAGCGAGACTGTAATCATAATCAATCAAAAGACATCGAGTTTATCCCCAAACAAAGGGACTAGCTACTAATGATAGTAAAAACTAGGGAAACGGTAATAAAAAATGAATAACAAGACATAATAAAAATAGAGAAATAACCAAATATCTGAGTCGTCGAATTCGATCTCCTCGTGTCACTCGATTCGATCTCCTTCTCCTCCTCTTTTGTTCATAAACTAATAAAACGGCTCCCCGAAGGGAGGAAAATAATTAAAACCCTAATCTAAAGTTTTGTGGAAAACTAAACTGATAAATTGTTCGATGGTTGAACAATAAAAGCAGAGGGTTTTTAAACCCCCGAAGGGAGAGAATTTCTAGCGGAAACCCTAAACTGGGATTCACCTAATAATGCGTAGCGGATGACTTTTATAAACGAGACGGACAAGGAGACGTGACCAGCGGGGGCCAGCCGCTGCCAGCGTTACTCGTGGACTCACGGCTGCCCCGGGCGCTGCCAGCGGGCAAGTAGTCGCTGCCAGCGGTTCACTTCGGTGATCGGCGCTGGGCGAGTTTGACAAACGCTGCTAGCGTTTCTGATTTTGCTCTACATGCTGCTGTTCATGTGTGATATTGTTGTGGCTTGAACTTGGGCAAGGAGCTGGGTTGTTGTTTGTACAGTTGTTGCTCGTCCCAGTGGGTGAAGGCATGCATGCTACTGTTTGATGTTGCATGGGGGACGGGTGAAGCTTGGGGTTTGTTGTGCGTGTAAGCTTGAAGCTGGGCTGCTGGAGGCGTGAATTTGGCGCTGGTGAGGGTCTTGGATGTAGCTGTGATGGAGTTGGGTGCTGTGATGATCAAGGGCGCTGGTGATGGGAGAATGGTGAAGACGGGCGTGGCTTGTTGCTCGTCCCAGGCGTGTGTGATGCACTGCTGTGATGATCAGCTGTGATGATTTGTTGTGCATGCTACTGTTGCTCGTGTTGCTGCTGAGCTAGGACGTGTGATGTGGATTGGGGCAGGTGTAGTTGGGCCGTGAATTGCTGTTGGGGACGTGGCTTCTTGAAGTTGGGCCAGCCTCCCACTTCTTATTCTATACTTCCTTCTTATTTGCTTCTTCTTTTATTATTTCTCATCTTATTTTCTTCCTCTTTTCTTCATCTATTCTTTAATTCTCCTCTATTTTCTCTTCAATTTCAATTCTCTAAATTTCCCTTTCAGTTTCTTCTTCATTTTCTTCATTTTTCTTGGTTTTTAGGGGATTTTCACTAGAATCTGCAAAACAAACCAATTCCCGACCAAGTGAAGAATATTATAAAATTTAATATAAAAATATGATTATATTAGAAAATCGACTAAAATATACAAGTTAAATACCTAAAAAGTACTAATAATTACTATATAAAATTCACTTATCACTACTACATACGCAAACGAAGTGCTTAAGAAGCGAGAGTGCCGCCCACTCACGTGTACACCAACTCGTGTAGGTTTAGCCGACAATAACCAAATTAACCAAATTAATTAACTTTCACTTTTTCAACAAGCTCGAGGGTGAACAACTAAGGTCTCACGGTTTCAAAAAGGAAGTGAAAGAAACAAGAACCTTATTTTGCAATCAACGAAGGGAATCTAATTATATGAGTCATGGCAACACTCGGACTAGGGCCTACAACGCTCATACTAGCTTTTCTTAAGAAGATTAACAACGACTTCGAGCCATTGACTACGCGATTCTAAAAATAAAGCAAAAACTAAAGCAAAACAGAAAACTTTTAGGGGGTTTTCACAACTTTTCTCCTTTTTTCTTTTCTCTTTTCACAAAAATTTTAGCCTAAAAAGAACAAAAATAAAATGCTAGGTGATCTACCCTTGAAACAAGTATAACTCCCCCCCCCCACTTAAAACGCCACAATGTCCTCAGTGTGGGAAGGGTGTCACATGAAAGGTAGAACAGCCACAAAGAGCACATAAAAATACCTAGCAAGAAAAAGCGGTGGCGACCCGAGCCCACACGGCTCCAACAACAAGATAAACCCAACACGAACATACTAGGGGATCGCCACCAAAAGAAAAAAATCAAGCATGCAACATGGAAAAAATAATATAACACATTCAAAGGGAGTGGAAAGAAGTTACCTCGAGATCTTCAATTAGAATACTCTCAATCCACGATCCAAAAGAACCAAGCATAGGGTTAGGATATGCAAGTTAAACTACCTAGATGGGTAGGTTCTAGCATGCGAGATTAGAAACAAGAAAAAGAACTGACTAAAAAGAAAAACAAAAGAAGAAAAGTATGGGTTACCTCCCATATAGTGCTTGTTTTAGGTTCCTAGCTTGACCTAATACCTGTTTGATCCTTGAAAGACGTGGTCCACATGAGAGAAGCATCTTCCATCTCTTCCACCATCTTCTTTTCCTCCCTTTCCAGCATTTCCCCACTTTGCAAGCATATAGATCAAGATGATCTAACCAGTTCTTAGTTGACTTCGGGGAAAAGAGAGGTGATGGCTTCTTATGCTTCCTCCACCTTTGTTTTCTTCTCTTCTTCCAACATTTCCCAACTACCATAGTGAACCGAACAAGTTGTTCTTCCGGAGGTCGAATTAGATGAAAGCAATGAGGAGGCAATTTGAATCCCACTTTAAGTGGTTCCTTGAGTTTTGGAGCCTTGGGAACAAGCATGGGTTGATGCCGGTCATCTTCCTTCAATACTTCTTCTTCTTTCTCAACCCTCTCCTTAAACTCTTCTTCATCAAAATTGTTCAATGTGATCGCGAAGTACTCAAATTCCACTTGGGAAAGAGATGAATCTAAGAATGCCGCATCGTCGATAATAAAATCTCGAACCTCCATAAATTCAAGAAGATGCTCCTCTAGGGGAGTATCCTCTCTAGTGGGTCTCACATCAAAAAGCTTGGTGAGGAAAACAACCTCACTACCATCGGGCTCAACATAGATCAGTTCGAGAAAGATCTCCTCTAAAGGACACTCACATGAAAGCTCGAACATATAGGGCTCCATTAAGTACCTATCTACTTCCTCATTGAATTCTTCCTCCTCGGTCCTCACCCATCTTCATCTCATCCTCACTTTTGGCCGCTTCAATCACCACCTCCCCTTCTTCATTCATCACCAACTCACTCTCTTCTTCTTCTTCTCCCAAACATCTCGCCTTCACAAAAATTGGTACTTTGGCTTCTTCCTCACTCCATATGGTGATAAAATTCACCGGCAGCATTTGGGTAAGTTGAGGTTGGACGGGGATATTTTGATGAAGATAATCTTGCTGAGCAATTTGGGCACAATGATTTTCAATGCTTTCGATGCGAGCCCTATCATTCTCCTTTTCTGTAATTTGCTTCAACATTTTCTCTATGTTGGACTCTTGAAATGGTTGGGATTCTTGAAGTTGAGAGGTAGGTTGGTGGTAAGTGGGTTGCCAAACTTGTTGGTCTTGGTAGCTAGGTGAAAAATGTTGGATGTTTTGGGTGAAGGGCTGGGTCTCCTGTATGACTTCCAATTCGTTGGTTGCTCCATCAGATACCACCTTCTATTGCATCTCTTGGCCGACGCCCTTAAGGAGATTGATTGTGGGGTCGCTCTCCAAGGAATAGCCTCCATCTCCTGAACTCCGGCAGCTTCCCCAAGAAGGAGAATGTTGAAATAATTCATTAAGGAAGACATTTGCTTGATGCTCGGTCTTCATAAGGAACATTCCTCCCGATGCAATGTCAATTGACTCTTTAAGATCGTCTTGAAGCCTATGGTAAAACTGATGCAACAATAACCAATCCGACAGATTGTGATGTGGACATCGCCTTTGGAGACTTTTTACCTTGCCCATGATTCGAAGAGAGTTTCTCCCGGCTCTTGCTTAAAGTTCAAGATGGCTTGTCGGAGCCCATGAGTCTCATCGGCCGGGAAGAAATGGTGAAGAAAATCACGGCTCAATGCGTCCCAAGTAGTATATGTGCTGGGTCGGCAAATGTCGTGCCACATCTTAGCTTTTCCCTCCAAAGTGAGAGGAAAGAGCTTCAATTTCAAGTACTCCGAAGACATCTCTAGCATATGCACAAAACCAATCCGATCTTCAAATCTTCTAATATGATTGGCGGGATCCTCGAAGCCATCTCCGTGGAATTGGTTTCTCTCAAAAGCATCCAGCAGGCATGGTTTCAACTCAAATGTTGCTGTGGGTGGTAATGGCGGTAGGATGATAGGATTGCCTCCCATACCTGATGATGGAACGGAGTATGAAAGGAGGGTACGGGGTGGATCAGGCTCGGCTATCAGGGCTTGATGTCACTTACGGTCTCTGATCGGCACTAGAGCGAATCTGCATGCACCAAAGAAAACAAAAGAAGCATCAAATTCCATAGGATTCAAACAACTGATCTCTAGCTACGAAAGCAATCTAAACTACTCTTAACCAAAGGAACCTAAAGCTAGGGGTGCTAGCTCCCCGACAAAGGCGCCATTTTGTGTAACGTGGTTTTGTAAACCCCGGTTTTGTCGATCTTCTCAGGGAGCGAGGGGCCTTGGCTAAAGGTATTGGTCAAGAATGGGTCTAGATCGCTCGGGTCGCAAAAGGTGAGGATAAGGTAACTAAACTAAGCAAACACGAAGAAACAAAGAGACGGGGCTTCGGAGGCTTTTCGGGATGCAAACTGGAACAAGGAGATGGGTTTTGCAACAAGAGAGCAACAAGAAGGGAAAATCAAGTGGCAATTCCGTTAGAAAATACCCACCGAGCTTCCTCTCTCGAGGATAGTCCGGATTAACTTCCCCAAAGTCCACCACGGACCCGGAGGGTTAATGAAATAAAATCCCTAGTTAGTCTCTATCTCACTCTCGTGAGTGAGTCTAACTACCAATTCCAATCTTCCAACACAAGTGTTTGATGTATTTGGGAGCTTTCGGACCCAAATACACCCCACTTGAGGGAAGGATTGGAGTGAGAAAGTGATTTCCCACCTAATTACTCACTAAAATTGCTAACTCATTCCTAATTACCCATTCACACCCTTAATTACCCCCTAACCCATTAGGGTTCTAACCATTACTCATCACAACTATCAAATTAGCATCAACAAAACCAACCCTTAGCATGGATTCTAGCAAGGAACAAGCAAAACTTAACCAAAACAATTAAAATTGTAACAAGAACATCAAAGCAACAAGGAAACAATTAAAGGAAAGCAATTAAATCAACAAGTAATAACAAAAGAGATTAAGGAAAGAATTCACCTAACAAGGATGCCAAAGAGCAAGGATGAACAAGAGAAAAGATGCTTCCAACAATCTTCAATACAAAACCCAAATCAAAGTAACAATCTCAATGAAAATCTCACTAATCACTCACTAATTAAACCCTAATTACTACCTAAGATCTAACCTAGGCTAACCCTAGACTAATTCTAGCCTCCCCCCCCCCTCCAAGAAATCGCAGCTTGGGGTATATATTCAAGGCATGGTAGTTGAATAAAACACAGTCGTTTTGAGCCAGAATTGTGCGTAGAAAGTAAGGGGTCACGGGCGCGACAGCCCAGGTCGCGGGCGCGATCGTGCGAAGAGTGTCCAGGCGATTTTGGTGTTCGACAGGTAGCAGGCGGCATCGTCCAGGTCGCGGCCGCAATCACCATCTGGCTGGAGCACGTCGCGGGCACGACTCAGCACATCGCGGGCGCAATGTCTTCCTGGACTTTTCCCATCCAAGATTTTCCTATCTCCGGTCGCGGCCGCCACAACTGGGGTCGCGGGCGGCACAGATGTTTCGTAGGTGTTACAGTAGCTGTGATGGGCACGACCTCCTTCTGCCGGAACTGCCTTCCTTGATCTCCAGATTGTAGCGCCCGTTACCAATTCCGTAGCGGGTGCTACGACCCTGTTTTGTTTCCAACTTGAGGAAAAGCTTCCCGTGTTGACTTCGCCTCGGTTCTCAGCTCGGCTAGACTCAGGAAATTGCTCGGGATTCCCTAAAAAGCCTCTATTTAGCCTATATTCCATGCTTTTGCTCCAAAAGTGTGAAAACCTGCAAAACAATGAAAAAGCAGATAAAAATAATAGAAAAGACTCGGAATCGAGCCAAAATAGAAAGCCAAAAGACGTTATTTAGGCCCAAAAATGGGACTAAACATTAGCGAGGAAACCTAATTCCCACCTTAATCTTTCCTTCAAGTGAGGTAATTAAGGACCGAGAGCTTCTTAATTCCCTAAACACCTACTAGGAAAGGTAAGGACGGGATAGTTAATCCCATCCCCATGAGAGTGAGGATGGGGTTAATTAGAGAATGTCGCATGATCAACCCCTGGGATCCATGGTGGATCTCGGGGTAGTCAATTCGGGGTACCCTCGAGAGAGGGAGCTCGGTGGGATTATTCTAGCAAGGTTCTCATTTGGTATCTTCTATCTTCTTACTTCCTAATCACGAAATCCATGTCTATCCCGCTAGTTTCCTAAAACCCCTAAAGCTAATTTTTTGCTATTTAAGCCAAATTCTACTTGTTTGTTCGTGCCTTAGTAGTTTAGTAATCCTGTCAGTCCTTGCATTTTACTTGTGATCTTTACTCCCTTCAAGCCAAAACCTTAGAGTTAGGCCCCTCAGGTCCTTCTAGAAAACAACAAAACCGGGTGTTAAAACCACTCGATACAATTACCTTGTCGAACCTTTGTTTCCAATTCCTAGAAGCTTTCTTAAGTCCATAAATAGCCTTTCGTAGCCTTTCGCAGCTTTTAGACTTTCCCAGCTTGCTTGGGATCCCCAAAACCTTTTGGTTGTATCATATACGTACAACTCTTCTTCTAGAAAACCATTTCGGAAGGCGGTTTTGACATCTATTTGCCATATCTCATAGTCATACCATGCAGCAATGGGTAGGAGTATCCTAATGGACTCAAATGCTCCAACTGAAGAAAAGGTCCCTTCATAGTCAACACCATGAATTTGCATGAAACCCTTAGCTACTAGTCAAGCTTTGTAAACATTCGGTTTACCATCGATGTCGGCCTTTACTTTAAAGATCCACTTGTTCCTGATGACTCCCGTGCGTGTAGGCAAGTCCACTAAGTTCCAAACTTGGTTTTGGTACATGGAGTCCATTTTAGACTTCATGGCCTTTAGCCACTTCTTGGAATCTGGGTTTTCCAATGCTTGCTTGAAGATGGCAGGCTCATCACTTTCCAAAAGCAATACTTGTTTGTTTATAATGAGATGCCCGTATCTCTTAGAGTGACGAACTTTTCTACTAGTCCTACGAAGGGTCCTTGCCACAGGTTCCTTACTTGACTGGCCCTCAATTCCTTGAGTTCGGTCCTCAGGTTCCTCATTTGACTTGACCTCAACAGTTTGAGTCCGGTCACCATCTTCTTGAACCTCATCCGGTTGATCCCCAACTCTTTGAGCTTCATCCCACCCTTGCTAACTTTCAGAAGGTGTTTGGGTGATAGAAGGGGTATAAGGGATGGTTGAAGTGGTTTGTAAGAAGAAATTTCTCCTACTCTTTCTCTTAGAGATAAAATCTATTTCTAAGAAGAAAGCTTCTCGAGGCACAAACACTTTGTTCACTGAATGATTGTAGAAGAAATACCCTTTGGTTTATTTTGTATAACCCACAAAGAGACATTTTTCGGATCTAGATGCAAGCTTGTCATTTGGTTGGGCGTTGACATATGCTTCGCAGCCCCAAACCTAGAGGAAAGACAAACTGGGAACTCTTCCTCTCCATATTTCACTTGGTTTCTTTTCAGCAGCTTTCGTCGGAGATCTGTTTAAGATGAGACAGGCAGTTTCAAGAGCATATCCCTTAAAACTAGCATGCAATTCAGACTCACTGATCATCAATCGTACCATATCAAATAAAGTATGATTTCTCCTTTCAGATACACCATTATGCGATTCTAGGTGAACCTAGTGAATCAAGCATGAAAGACATAATAAAATGATCAAAACATGCTAAGAACCATTCAAAGCTTAAAATAAAACCCCTAGTATGGCCTCCTAGACTTACAAATTTAATTAAGATAAGCAAGTCTTCAAAGCTTCAAGAATTCCAACTTGAACGATTCAAGGATTCTTCATATTAGTTCTTCAAGATCTCCTTCTAGAATGCTTTCAAGAACTCCTTCTTGAACTATCGCAATATATATAAAAGCTCCCACTCGAACCGACATCAATGCTGCATTGGGCTCCCACTTCATGTCTCCACATTGCAAGATTTATAAGCGAGTCTCATTAAATGATATTACATTGATTTCAAATACAAATTGCAAATATAATCAAATTAAATTGAAAATATACTCAAAATCGACGGCATGCATGTCGTATTTCACTTAACCTGACACATAGGCCGGTAAAATCAGACTAGCTAAGGTCATACTAAGAGTGCATGTGATCAAACAATTTTATTTTGGCAACATTGTAATACGACATATCAACATATGTCAAAACCTGCTCCAATAACAATTATAGAAGGTATCCAACTTGTAACATATCAAATAAAATCAAGGGATATAGCCAAAACAAATTCAGCATCAAACAAATCCCAAACAACTAGCAAGAATAACCGCATGCAAACTGCACAAACCCAATTTTATCAAGTTTATATCTCCAGCCCAAAACAATTTTAGGTAAGACAGGAAACCCCTTTCCTTCTTGAAATTACAAATTTCAAGGCTAGACACATACTCATTTCACTCAATTTCAAAATCGAGCAAATTTTCTCGACGGATTCAAATCAATGCTTAGGATCATTTTGTAGAGGTTCAACTGGAACACCCAGCTACCAACTCCACAAATGATGTGTTTAACTAATGATTGATGATTGATTTCCAAAATCAATTCTTCCCACAATGCAGTACTTGAATGGAATCACCCAGTTCAATACGGCATGTTAAATCTAATTTCACTAGGAAGTTATAGAAAACGAAATTTCAAGTCTAAACACTTTAGACTCAAATCTTAAATTTCTTAGGTTTGATGTTTGAAGAAAACATGAGGTGGCACTAGTTATGAGTGTGACATCATATGCCGCAACAATTACTCGAGATGGTCAAAATGAGAGAGGAAAGGCTATGAGTTTCACAAAAATCACGGGCAAAACACCTAGTGTCGTGCTCAAGATTCCTTGTCAAACAAGGGATGAAAGATCAAAAGCTAAACGATGGTTATGGCAACAATTTCCACGGCCAAGGCTTTTCCTATCTCATACCAAAAACCTAGATGTAATCGTAAAGGGAAAAACAAAACAAACATCCAAACCCAACATCCAATCAATGAAAGCTAAGATTCAACCAAAACAAAATCATTACACATAATAATCAAGGTTAACCAACACAACATGCCAAACCAACAATTAATCTAGCATGCTTACATCTTAATATATCATATCTATCAAGATTATGATACAAAAGGACATAAACAAGCATTCTAGCAAGCAATCTAACATGATTCAACATTTGAAACACATATTAGAGATAGGAAGACATAAGGATGCTACCCGAGGCTCCGATACCACTGATGGGTTATGTAGTCTAGTCCTAACTAGGCCACATGAAAATGTGGACCCCATCTAATGGGGACAACCCCGATTAGGGCCCGAAAAAGGAATACTAACTATTAGGATTCCCACCTTATCAATTCAAGACTAACTGTTGAGGCCCTTGAAGGGGGTGAATAGGTTTGTTACAGAGTTCTTCATTTATAAACACAAGGATGTTAATAGCACTTAATTGAACTGAATAATACTTCTTTAATAAATAAACGTTGAGGTACAAGAGAAATAGAGGAGGTTAGGGAACTCAACAGAATCAGGATATGAGGTCCTTGATGACTACTTACAAGGACAGAAACTGAGATTCAATTTCTGTTGAGGGGCCTCATAGATGAGGCTTGTGATGAGGGGTCTCACAGATGAGATAGAGAGAAGGGGCCTCATAGACGAGGCTTGTGATAAGGGGCCTCACAGATGAGGCAGAGAGGAGGGACCTCACAGACGAGGCAGAGAAGAGGGGCCTCAAAAATGAGGCAGAGAAGAACATGACGGATTACAATAGATATCAAACTCAGAAAGCCTTAGTACTCCAAGGCTTTGCTACACAGCACCTCACCAACATAATTGGCTACATAACTCACCAAGATTCTTGGTTACACCTCACCAGAAGTACCTTACTAGCTACATAACTCTCCAAGGACTCATTGGCTACACTCAGAAATCTCACGAGATTTCCTATACTCGATTATTTGCTTGGAATCGACTACTTGAGAGAGGGAGACAGCCAAGCTTTATATAGATGCTTGAGGCTCCAATACAATGACTATTTTGAAGTTTCCTTAGTTGGTGATCTTTTCCATAATTGCTTGGTCTTCTATCTTCTTTCTTTTGGCAGTTTCAATCTTTCCTCAATCAAGATATAATCTGCGAGAATACATATCAGAATAAATGTATGTAATCTTGGAGAATATTTTGATGTTAAGATAGAGATTTCAAGATACTTCCCTAATTTGTTCTTTCAAACAAAACTTTTTGTGCATTGTGGTGGTCCTCAATGCTAAGCATTGCGGACGGCATCACAGTTTCTACACTAACCCTAAAAGGAAATAACAGAACTGAAAAGATAGCATGGGCTTAGTTATTACCTAAAGTCTCTAAAAACAATATCCTTGTCCGGCCTTGGATTATTGAACACACCGGTTTTCAAGAGGGACTCTGAGTAGAAGTTTTTTAAAAGGAAACCTCCACAAAAGGCCCACGCAACACCTTTCGGCACGGTTGCTAAACCGTACGACCCTGATCCAATTGTGGTCAAAGAGTATGTTGACCATATTCAATATACTATATATCCTTCCTTCCTTAGGAAGGATTCCCGAGAATCACTTCAAGACTTCTAAACCCGGAAACTTTCAAAAGGAAAGTTTTCCCCGTATCCCTTAAATCTCAAATGAAGGGACCTCTTTTTATAGGGGAGAGGGAGGGAGAGAGATAGTTCAACTTTCATGTGGGACGCCCCTTCTGGACATCATGTGGTGGCCTCACCGCGGATTATGGTGAGCAGCAGATTCACAATCAACTGGCAGGAGGACACCACGGATCGTGGTGGCCGCTGCCACCCTCCGTGGTGCTTCCTTCTGACATCCCCAGGGGTCCCGACCTCCCCTAGATCAATATCCAATCGATTCGGCCCTCTTTCCAACATACTCTTGCCCTAGGGCACTGGCTTGTGTGACCCTATGGGACCAACTGGCACGGATGTGATTAAACTGTTCAATCACTGATCAATAGATCTTCTGGCAAAGAGGTTAATCACCGTGCCACGTTAGCTTGAGTACTCGGATGTATTTGAACATTGTTGGGGCATTCCCAACACTAAATATCATTGAATCTCCATAATTGCTTTAAAAAGCATTACACTAACCGTTTGTAACTAAAGATATTGATAAACAAAGTTTTGCACTCTTGACAAACCTCATTGTAGATTGTTTAATGAAAGATATTTCCAATATCAATTGTTGTCTTAGCTTACTAGTTGAACATGTTGGGAATAGAATAGAGGTGAGTGAAAATTTTGGGAATCCCGATCCCGATCCGCTCCTGGTCAATTCCTTCGCTTTAAATATTCTCTTTGTATGTGCTAATGGTCTTCTCTAAATGTCATGTGTGTTTTTAAATATATTTGAGAAACAATAGTGACTGGATGTTTAATTTGTTAGAAATTGAATCAATTCAAAATTCGGGTGCGAAAGGGTGGCAGCCAACAACAATCCTTTCTTCTTTTTTACCCTATGTCAACCTTTATAGGCCTTTATCGGGTTGATAATGGACATAGAGGGACTCCGTTGTGGTCTCCTGAATGATTGTTTCTGTTGCTTGTCCATTAGACCATTATGTGCTCCCCCTTTGACAAGAACTTCCATGTCATACATTTGACAAAAAACTATACATCGTCCACCCACGGCTAGAAGACGAGCTGAGGTTATTTAAGTACTTTTAAAATCTTAAATATAAATAAAGCACAATTAAAAGTCAGATAATTTACATGATTACCTATGAATAGAGGAATGCCTCGGGAGTTAGGATGAATCATGGGGGATAAATCTTGTATTAGGATAATCAATAAGGCCTTGTATTAGGGAGGGGGTGCATAATCCAATGAATAAAAATAAATAATTAAATGTAAAGCAAAGAGGTAGGAGCAGTCTCATTATCAAGAGTGTGAAGTTTCCTATGAAACTGGTTTAGCTTTTCCTACTTTTGAAGCATTTCAACCCCTCCCCCCCCCCCCCAACTGTAGTAATTCAATGAAGATCCATGATCATTTGAGCATCTAACCTTGCAAGTTAAGCTTTTCTCTTTGCGGATGTGCTTGCCCTCAATTGTCCCATGTATACCTTCTCCTATGGAGTTTTGGAATTTCTCCAAATAGTTGAGATTTTTTACTGACTCTCTTTGTTCTATCATCGCAGTCAGGGCGCTGTAGGCCACCAAATAGTTGCACTTTCATCTCCAAGAGTTCACTAGTATGAGTGAACTACTTAATTAGCAGGCAAGGAATGGAATGATAACCCCAAAGCCCTCTGCTTCATGTATGAAGCTTGCAAGGTTGTTGGACATGACAATGCTATTTCATTATGATAAAATATAGTACTATGTATGACAGTGCCTTTGATGACTATATATGCTTAAGTGACAGATTTGCTATATCTCAGATAAGAGGATTATGGTGTCAGTATAGTACTTTGGATTGTTGCTATGATGAATTAGACAATGTCTTTCCAGTTTGGTTTGAAATCTATTGTGCGAATTTCACGTTTATCGTAAGAAACCCTAATGCTTCGGGCAACAAAAATATTTGTTGCCTTTGAGAGAAATGGGTATAGGCTACTAGATTAATTTGAAGCTCAAATAGTTTTTAGCAACAAAAAAATTTGGTTACCCAGATTCACTAAAGCTACAAAACCCTTTTGTTGCCCGCAAAAGTACCTTGTGCAACAAATTTCACAATTTTGTTGGCCTAACCTTGGGCTTCGCAGATATTGCAACAAACTAGACAAAACTTTTTTGTTTCCCAATGTTAAAGAGCAATAGAAAATGGTTTAGGGCAGCTAAAAAATTTGTTGCCCAAGAGGATTTTTCTTGTTGTGATACGAATTTCCTCACAATATTCATCCATTATTTTTGTTCTCCAAACCCTAAATCAAGAATCAACCATTATCCAATGCATGCAAACTTAGATTTACATCATATCCAACAAATTTCATTCAACCCACATAATCAAATAATCTAAAACATGCAATTTAGGGGTGAGTTTCTCAGTACTCAAATTAGGGTTTTCTATCCTTTTAAACTCTAAAAACAACTCAAATTCATGAATTCAATCTTCAATTTGAACATGAAACAAAAAAATTAATCTTCCCTTACCAATTATTGGAGCGTATCGGGCTGGGGCTCGAGTCTCATTTTCCGTGGCCTTCAAGTCTTTTTGCACCCCCTCCCGAGAACACGAGAGAAACAACTCCAAGATCGGGTGTGGAGTCCATTTCAAGGTGGAATATTGGAGGCTTATTCGGGTCATCGTTGGGTGTGGCATCCACTTCAAGTGGGACCCCGGACCATAGGAGTTGAGCTATGGGTCCTCATCGGGACCTACTTCGGACCTTTAAAAGGGTTCAGAGTCTTTCGAAAAGAATAAGCGAAAAATGGTCAACGTGGGTTGTTGGAATGGATGTGCCTTCACTCTTTGTGTCATAACTCCTTCAATACAACTTCGATGGATCTCAAATTTTGGGAGCTTAAAGTACACACCAAGAGCTTTCCATCAATATCTTATGGGCCTAAAACGGAGTTCGGATGAAAAAGTTATGCGCGTTCGAAGTCGGAAGGGAAAAGCTTCCCAGAAGACGGTCGCGCCCGCGACACCTTGGTCGCACCCGCGACCCTCTACTGCCCAGATGACGTTGTTGCGCCCGCTTGCCCAGTCGCACCCGTGACGACCTACTGCCTGCATATAATTTTGTGTTAAATGTTGAGTTTTGCTGTTTTAACCCCTCATTGGTATAAATACCCCCTAGCTTATTTTCTAGGGAGTTTTTGTTGAATATGAATGTGATGCTTAAGCATTTGTAAGGGTTTTCCCCTTGTTTTCTCAAAAATCTTGTTATCTTTATCCAATCAAGTTTGGTGGTGATTCAAATCATTCCTTTAGTGATTATTTAGTAGATTACCTTGGATAATCATGGTGGAGTGTTAGGCCTAGAGTTGTGGTTCTCCTTATTCAAGGTCATATCCATCTTTTGGGTGTTCAAGACCCTTGTCCTTGTTGAATATCGATCATCTATCATCACTCAAGCTAATCACCAACCCTCCACGCATGGTAACGCTCCATTTGGTATCAGAGCTTTTGTTTTTTATTTGCTTGAGTTGTTTTTCATTGTTCTTGGTAGTATTTCTCTAGTATTGGGTTTTGTTGGATTTCTTGCATCTATTGGTGTTCCCCAACCCCTGTGCTATCCAAGAGTATTGGAATACATTGCATTGTGTTTGTATTTGGTGATTTTGAAGTATTTTGGAGCATTGAGGAGAAGTTGGAAAATTGTGCCCGCAAGATGTTCGATGAAATGTCTCTAAGTGAGGAAAACACAAAGAACCCTTAGCCAAACACAAGCCAACTACAAGAAAACCCCCAAACTCCACAAAATATCTCAAACACATACCGTCCCTTACCCTTCCCTCGATATAGATGGACAAGTTAATTCCGATCGAGAGGAACCAAGCCACCGGGGTAGCCCTCAAATTCAAGCTATCGAGAGCCGACTCACCACCTATGATGATCGGTTCTCCACCCTTGAGCGCACCCTAGATGTAATTGTGGCGCGGTTGGACAACCTCGCCCTGGAGCGTCTAGGTCCACCTCTAGATGAACGTCGGAGGCGTGCACCAAGCCCTATCCGTCCTCCTCCCAACTTTGAGTCGAGTGACGATGCTAGAGGCTCCCCTTGACGCCGTCTACGTCAGGAAGTGCATGATCGACCCCCTCGTGACGATTTCCAAGACATCAAGATCGACATCCCCAAGTTCAACGGTTGCATAGGCCCCGATGATTATCTTGAATGGGTCCAAATCTTGGATAGGATTTTTGAAGCTAAGGATTATAGTTATGAACAGGCCTTCAAGGTTGCGAGATTGAAACTCACCAAGGTTGCATCCCTTTGGTTTGAGAATGTCAAGGCACAAAGAGCTAAGGAGGGTCGAGCAAAAATCACCTCACGGACAAGGCTAAAGCGATTGATGAATCGGCAATTCTTGCCTAACACTTACAAGCGAGAGGTTAACAATGAACCCATTTCATCACTTGATGGGCAAAGAAGAAGAGAGGATTCCTCCTGGAAGAAGCCATTCCACTGTTCCCCATTAACGGCCTTTACGTCCCAAAAATGTGTCAAATGTAGACGTGTGGGACATGATGCTTTGCAATGTCCGACAATGGCTATGGTTGAAGCTTGGATTGAGGAATCTTTTGGTGTGGAGGAGCATACAAGTGACATGGTAGAAGGTGTTGATGAGCAAAACCTCACTTCCACACTTGGAAAGTTTGAGGAGGTTGAGAAAAAGGAAAGTTCAATGGACGCGGTTAATGTCCTTGAGGCCGATGAAGGGAAACCTCATGAGCTTCTTGGTGTACATGGTGAGATTGATGAAGTTCCAAGTCAAGAGGAGGATGCAAACGTCGACCTTGCCCTTCCTCTTACCCTTGTTGAAAAAGCCCTCGAAGAAGCTCCTTTGGTTTTATCATTGCCACCGATCGAGAAATTAAGCACCAATGGAGATATCTCACATTTCCTTCCACTCATGGGAACTCAAATTCTTCTCCATAGGAAGAACAAGGTAACCGAAGGCTCTGTTTGAAATATATTGAATCATGCTTAAAAGATGGATGTTGTGGTGTAGAGTCTTTGGCTGAGTCATGCATGATTTTTGGGAGACGTTGGTTGTTTGATGTTGTTTGTTGGCGTGATAAGTTGCATGATGAGCGTGTGATGTCCTCGATCAAAACTTCTCTATGCTTGGAGTGAAATGTTAAGAATCTTAGTGTTCGTTTGGTGTCTAGTTGCAAGTTTGGGTTTGATGGAGCCATAATTCTAGTTCCTTCCATGTTAATGAGATCGTCATTTGTGTCGTCCATCAGCGAATATTTCTTGTATGTTGGTCGTTGTGATATGAATTATTTGAATATGTCATTCATGATATTTGGGCGACATTGGTTATTCGAGGATTCGTTGTTGATTGGGTACTATTGGAAGTTCGAGATGCAATATTTGTGGGATTGTGTGTTGAATGAAGATCATTTACTTGGCTTTGAGTGCTTGAATCCCTTAACCCCACATCGAATCGAAACCTGGGTGGGAAGTGAGTTGAGGAACCTCCTTTTGAGCGAAACACGGGATGAGTGTGCTCTTAGTGAGGACAAGCGATCCATAGCTTTGTCTTTACCGAGTGGCAAGCTTAGTGAGGATGAGCGTTCCCTAACTCCTCAAAAATTTCCTCCTTCCGTCCTTTGTCCTTCACCCCCAAGCCTCTTCAAGAATTCCTATCTCTTCAAGCAAGGTGGAGTTCATAGCGTGATCGTGATCGGCGTGTTGGATGGTTCAAGTAACGGATGGTGGAGTCATGGAGCGAGCCTTCATTTTGACTCCCAAGAGTTGAGGGCAACTCTTTTTCAAGAAGGAGGGTATGGAGCGTATCGGGCTAGGGATCGAGTCTCATTTTCCGTGGCCTTCAAGTCTTTCCGCACCCCCTCCCGAGAACACGAGAGAAACAACTCCAAGATCGTGTGTGGAGTCCATTTCAAGGTGGACGCGGAACATTGGAGACTTATTCGGGTCATCGTTGGGTGTGGCATTCACTTCAAATAGGACCCCGGATCATGGGATTGGACCTACGGGTCCTCATCGAGACCTACTTTGGATCTTTAAAAGGGTTCGAAGTCTTTCGGAAAGAATAAGCGGAAAAGGGTCAACGTGGGTTGTTGGAATGGACGTGCCTTCACTCTTTGGGTCATAACTCCTTCAATACAATCCGATGGGTCTCAAATTTTGGGACCTTAAAGTACACACCTAGAGCTTTCCATCGATATCTTATGGGCCTAAAATGGAGTCCGGATGAAGAAGTTATGCGTGTTTGAAGTCGGCAAGGAAAAGCTGCCCAGAAGACGGTCGCGCCAGCGACGCCTTGGTCGCACCTGCGACCCTCTACTGCCCAGATGACGTTGTTGCGCCTGCTTGCCCCATCGCACCTGCGACAGACCTCGTCGCACCCGCGACGACTTGCTGCCTGCGCATAATTTTGTGTTTAAAGTTGAGTTTTACTATTTTAACCCCCATTAGTATAAATACCCCTAGCTTATTTTCAAAAATTTGTTGGGAGGTGCCATACATTCTTAACAACTGACTCCTGGGGGACCACATTTTTTTATGCACTCAAAGGGGACCAAGTTGTCAAACAAATGGCTCCCAGGTGCATTTTCGGCCATTTTTCATCGGAATCCATGAAAAGACTAAAATGCCCTTGGGGATGGTTGTGAAAAGACCATGCTGCCTTTATTTTTTCCCGCTCAAAAAAAACGAAGGCCTCTCCATTACCTTCTTCAATGCATGCCAACTACCACTAAACTAAACACTATTCAATGGAAAGTTTTTGAAATTCTTCATCAAGAGAAGGAGGTGGCTAGGGCGGTGATCGGAGTTCGACGACGGTTGCTTGGATGTCGGAATGTTGCTGCTGATCTCCTAGTGTTGCGTTGATCGTCGAAACAGAGCAAAACAATGGTACCTCTTGGATTTTGTGGCCTTATTTCTCATTACCCACTTTAATTCCTTTCTTTCTACTATTAATCGCATGATTAGTCTTCACCTCCCTTAATTTCCTCTCTCTCTCTCTCTCTCTCTCTCTCTCTCTGTCTGTTTGTCAGTCTGAGTCCGTCTACAATGAAAGACATGGTAACCTACTTGAGTGAACATGTTGTGAGGGTATCAGAAATGACATGTCCAAGCTACCCCCATCAAAGCATTCCACCAAATCTAAATCTGAGTCCTTCACTCCAGAACGCCATAGTTTGCGTCTACAAAACCTTTCTCCTTTCCTCACCAAAACAACAATTTCTAATCACAGTCACCTGGTGTAAGAACCAGCTAGGCCAAGGTGGATTCACCATCTGCTTTGTAGATGAACATCCACACCCTTCAAACTCATCATCTTCTACGTCTTTCAAACTCAACACATTCTCCCGTCTATTCCGCAAGAAAAAGGGCCACAAATCCATTGAACTCGAGTCCCCCTCCTACAACAAGATAGAAGTTGTCAAGGATCTTTCCTTAGCCACATACGAGTCGAGCCCCGACCCGATTGATGGGTATTTATGATGAGAAATTTACAACACCAAATTGTATACTTTTCTCAAATCCGACAACCCAAAAGGTGAAAGATTGCAATTTTGTTTAAACATAACCCTAATTTTCCAAAATCCACACCCATATGAGAGAAGAACAAGGAGGAAGAACAAAGGAAGAAGGAAGATGAAGGATCTTACCAACGACTCTCCTCGCCATTGCAGCTAAATTGCCTTCAAACGTCACAATGATGGACCATCGACACCAGGAGAACCCAGAAGATGAAGAAGAAAGTCGAAGATGACAGAAGAAGAAGTGAAGAAGAAGAAGACAGAAGAAGAAGAAGAGAAGATGGAAATTGAGAGGGAGACGAAAGGAGTTCAGTTAAATAAGAATGGATTTGGAGGCAATGGAGGGTAGTATCGGAATTCCACAAAGCATTTTCAAAAAAATTCTCACTTAACTCAACTGTCGCCATAATCCGGTGAAAAATGGTCGGAAAGGCACCTGGGAGCCATTTGTTTGACAACTTGGTCCCCTTTGAGTGCATTAAAAAAATGTGGTCCCCCATGAGTCAGTTGTTAAGAATGTATGACATCTCCCAGCAAATTTTTGGCTTATTTTCTAGGTAGTTTTTGCTGAATATGAATGTGATGCTTAAGCATTTGTAAGGGTTTTTCCCTAGTTTTCTCAAAAATCTTGTTATCTTTATCCAATCAAGTTTGGTGGTGATTCAAGTCATTCCTTAAGTGATTATTTAGTGGATTACCTTGGATAATCATGGCGGGGTGTTAGGCCTAGAGTTGTGGATTACCTTGGATAATCATGGTGGTGATTCAAGTCCATCCTTTGGGTGTTCAAGACCCTTGTCCTTGTTGAATATCGATCATCTATCATCACTCAAGCTAATCATCAACCCTCCACGCGTATGGTAACGCTCCAATTTTACTCAAAGAAAAGATAATAATTACTCACTTAATTGAAGAATCAAAGTCCTAAACTTCTTCTTCTTCTTCTTCTTCTCTACCTTTCTCTTTCTTTCACTAAAAGTGTGTGTTTAACGTAATAGTGAAAACCACCCCCTCCCCTAATTGTGTTTTTCTTTTCTCCTTTTCTTTTCCTTTTCCAATTCCTGATCCTTTTTTTTCTTTTATTCTTTCTTATTCACTCTGTTTTTTTTTTTACTCTATCTAACGCCTAATTACTAACAAAGAACTAATTAATATTATAAGAAACTAACACATCAATATATCACACAGATATAATTTTAAATACTTAAATAAACCACAATATCAAAGTTAGTCAGTTAAAAAAAAGGCGGGGTGTTACATACACGACGCCATAGAAGCCAAGAACAAGTAGGTCCATCAACCATCATATATTAAAATATAATAATGACGACTGATGGGAGATGAGCGCCATGGCCAAATAGCACACAAAGAGAGGTTGAACAAGATTGGTCCATCAGCCATGAAAATCAACCACTAAGCTTAAAATTTAGGGTTTTGGGTGAGCAAATACTAATCGTTTTTATGTGAAATAAGAAAATCAATATGATCGCCAGTTCCGGGTTGACCAGTCTTTCCACCCTTTCCCTGGTTCAACCTACACGGCGGGTTGACCTAGGACCCAGCCGACCAGGCCGCCGATTTTCGGTCGAATCGGTTGAGTAGGTCCAATCTGTTCATTTTTTACAACATAGTTGAGCATTGATATATCTTGCTCTATCACATTACATTTGATATGGTCATGCTTTACCCTCACAACAAGAAAAATTACTTTGGGCAACAAAAAACTTTGTTGTCTTAGTTCAATTTTTGTTGCCCTTTAATATGGTGCTACAAAAACAAATTGTCACGATTTGGTAGTTTTATTCTTGAAGCACAAAGTCCGAGCTACAAATTAGTAAAAATGGTAGCACAAGTAGTTGTTATGGGCAACCAAATTTTTTTGTTGCCTTAGTAACTTTTGGCAACCATTTTTCTTTAAATTCTTGTACAATCTATATCAATTGCAATAAAATAAAATGAAAAAAATTTGTTGCCACATATAATATATTTAACCACAAAATTATTTGGTTGCCCTATTTTAAATTAATGCAATAATAATTCTTTTGTTGCCTAAACTACTATAAATTTGTTGCCCAAACATATTTTCTTGTTGTGCGTCATGGCGTCAAAATGGATTTGACTAGCTATTATGATTTTAAATATCTATATAATGCTTGATTATATATTGAGTGTGTATATGCCAAAAGTAATGTTCAATAATCCCTTCAAGTGAAAATTAAACAATTTTATTTACCAAGTTACTTTCAACAGTGATATTTGAGAAGTTGGTTAATATAATGAGGTTACATCAACTCAAGAATCAAGCCAATTCATCATGAAAAAAGTTAAACAAACTACATAGAGGGCCCTACGACTAACCTCTAATTTGTATCGCAAGAAAACATGTTCGATTACAAAGGCTGAAAGATAAGTATAAGGTGCATTCAGTAGGGGCGATTTAGAAGATCAGTCATGTACTTCCAGTATTGCATATCGAGAGTGCATGGATAAAAATGCCACTAAACTTTCCGAAATAATAAAAAATGTCACTGGACTTGTAAAACTATCAAAATTACCCCTAATTTTTTCATAATGATCAAATATACCCTTTTTACCTGCTATAGTAGGTTACCATTTAATGAAGTTGAAAAAAAAAAACAAAAAAACCCAAAACCTCCCTTTTTTCAACCTGACAGTCGAGATCTTTCACATCCCCTACTACCCAACTATTAAGTACCTACCCCTAAACTTCTTCCCAACTTCTTCTTCTTCTTCATCATCTTCTATGTGTTGCTTCCCCTATTCCAGCATCTCCCCTGTTCCACCATTTCATTCCCATCTTCTTCTTCTTCCCACCATGTCTAACTCGTCTGTTGACTTTCATGGGAATCCCTAAAGTTGTGTACGCTGCTATTGTAACTCCAACTTGAACATTCATTGTGAATGTGACAGAAATCCCACCATCTTGACCTCTCAAACCATGGCCAACCCAATCAAGAGGTTTGCATTGTGTACCAGAAGGGGACGCGCAAGTGGGTGGAAGTTCAAAGGAGAGAGATGAGAACTGTGTACCAAATTAGGGTTTTGAGGTTGAATTGGGACTGTTCTTTCTAGAAGAAGGGGTAGAAGTTCAGAGGAGAGAGATGAGAATGGAGGGAAGATGGATGTCAATGATTTCCCATTTACCTTTTTCTATTTTATTTTTTTTCAAATTTTCTAACTATTTTCAACTTAGAAACTGGGTACAGCCAATTTAAAAAAATTAAAGGGGTATATTTGATCATTATGGAAAGATTATGGGTAATTTTGATAGTTTTGCAAGTCCAGTGATATTTTTTATTATTTCGGAAAGTTCGGTGGCAATTTTATCCAAGCACTCTGCATATCCATGACAATACCCAACTATTAACTCCTTTTTGGTTATTTCAAACCAAACAACACGCAACAAAAAACCTAACACATAGCCTTACCCCATAGGGATGGCAATGGGGCGGGGAATCCCCGAACCCGCTGGGGCCCCGCCCCGCTCTAGGGAAAAATCCCCACCCCCATTGCGGATGGGGACGGGGACGATTTTTCAAAATCCGCTCGGAGACAGGGCAGGGATGGGACAAAATTTTCCCCATCCTTGTCCCCATTTTCCTCGCTGGGGAAAATTCCTCGTCCCCATCCTTGAATCCCCGTCCCCGAAAATTTTAAAATTATCAAATAACCTTTATTTTAATTCAATATATATATATATATTAATAGTAAGGATAAAGTAGTAATTTTCAAATTTTAAGTCAGAAACCTTAACCTAAACTCGCTTCCCTCCTCCTCCATAATTCCATTCGCTGCTCGCTCCTCCCTTCTCTTACTCTTCGGCCTTCGCTGCTCCCTCCTCCCTTCCCCAATCTCCCTCTACTTGCGTTCGCTGCTCAGTGCTCCCTCCTCGGCTCCTCTCTCCTCCTTCCCTGCTGGCTTCCCCTCCTCACTGCTCAGCTCCTCACTGCCCCGTTCCCACAGCTCAGTAGAGTCAGTACTCTTCCAACGCCGGCCACCGAGCTGAAGGTCAATTCCTTTTGTTTTTTTATTACATTCTCAAATCTCCCTCTCATTCTCTCAACTCTCACTCTCACACTCTCATTCTCATATATGATAGTTACTGTATTGTTTAATCTATATACATGATAGTCATCAATCTGTATATATTCTAGCCATTACTCTCGCACTGCTTTGCTTCTTCTCGAGTTGTGAGTTTCTTCTCGAGTTGTGAGTTTGATGTATTATTGCTTGAACAAGTTAAATACATTGTATTTTGAACAGATTAAAAATCGGATCCGATTAAAATTTGATTAGATTTTGAATAGATTTAAAAAATCCCTGTTGGGGATGGGGAATTTGCAGGGATGAGGATGAGGCAAGAATCACCCCCCGCAGCGTAGATGATGATAGGGATAAGGATGAGTTTTGGGAGCGGGGATGGGGACAGAGATATACTCTCCCGTCCCCGATTCGCCTCGTGGCCATCCCCATTACTGCATTTTTCTCATTTAATTTTATTTCAGCTTTAAATTTGCCTTTTTAACCGCCCAGTCTTAAAAATAAACAAATAAATAAAGGTCAAACTCGTGATCTACTTCGTCTTACTGAATAAAATGATCAATAGGTAAAGCTCAAACGCAGGGTAAAACACAGTAGTACATACAAAAGATGGAGTTAATTAGCTACGACAGCCCCTTAGAATTAATGTTATGTACCCGTTTGAGCGTGATCCCCCCACCCCAATTAACCCTAATCCCCCAAAGAAAGTAACTCATCCCTAATGTCATTGGTAATTAGTCCAGGCGGAACAAGATGGAGTACGATTCAAGCACCAAAATCCCACATATGAATGGTCATGTCATCAGTAGAAGCGACGACATTGCGATCACTAGCAGCAATTGCGGTGACATCCCCTAGATTGTCCCTAAGACTGTACAAATGACCTCCCCCCTCGGCTTCCCACACCCTGACAACACCTGCTGTACACATCAGTACGTACAAACGGTTCATGCACCCAAGCAAACCCTGCAACTGAGCTCCTCTCAGGGGTCTCCGGTCCAACCGGCAAACCTCTCCCAAGGTGCGCACGTAACGGACGCTTCCAGACCCACGCGTATCCAACATCACGAACACCTCACCCAAAGCATCCACAGACCCAACAATGATTCCCCTCCTGGCTTCCTCCTCCCTGATCACCATGGCGTGGGCCTCAAGGTCCAGCACCAACACCCGACGACCCGTGATGCATATTGCCAGCTCATCGGACACGACCCGAACACGGGCCACGGGCTCAGCAGGCCGTAGCTCGGCCAACATGTGCCAGCCCAACACGGACTCAGGGTCTGTCAAAGAGCCATTGACAAAGAGAAGCTCCGCCGAGACAGCATCCCAGACTCGGATGGCCCGACCAGGGACACCTGCATAGAGACCAACCCAAAAGCGGTGAGACCCGGAAAAGTCGACCAAAGACCCGTCGTTGACAACGTCACCCAAGTAAGCCCTCCGTGGCACGTCATCCCCAGCAAGAGGAGTGACGACATGGATGTCCCCGTCGAGGGAAGCAAAGGTGAGGCGGTCAGCATGAGGGAGAAGGATGATCCCTGAGACAGCACGGGAGAAGTGTCCAAGAAGGTCGCGGACAAGAGGGTGAATGGTGCGGACATGGAGGTGGGTAGGCAGGTGAAAGAGCCTGACAGTTCCGTCAGAGAAGCCAGCAGCGAGGTGGTCTTCTGAAAGGGTAAGGCGGAGGCAGAACAGAGGGGGTTGCTCAGGGGCCTCTTCTTCTTCGTCACCGGGGGGTGCCGGTGGTGGGTAATCTGATAGCCGGAGGGTCGCGTATGAGCATCGATTCTGCCGGAAGTTACGGGCCGTGCGATGCTGGTAGATAAACTCTTCACGCCATGTTGGACGCAGAAGGACTCCACGGTTCCATATCAACCCAACTAAGTTTTGCCAGAGGAGTTCGGAATGTGACACTGCCCGCCATGTACTGCAAACCTATTCATGCAACAAATCACATATAAGCCAACCTTGGAAATAAAGGTTTCGACCTTCGAACAATCATACTATTCTTCAACACAACGAAGCATACTGCAACTATTTCCAAGCAAAGATGATATGAGAGCTGAAATAGATATCTCATGTCTTGATGTGACATAAAATTCATATATTTAGATATTAAATTGAAAAAAATTATGATATATTTATATATAATTGTAATAATTTATGTAAATTGTGAAAAATTATATTTTTATTTATAGAATTTTGAAAATTTTGAAAAATGTCAAAATATACCCATCGAATGCAGTATATTTGATTAGAGTGTCATTTGTAATTGTTGGTGAAGTCAAAACGCCCAAAACAATCCAAATTTTTTATAATTGACAATTAATAATATTTATCAAAAAAACATGTGATGAAATTATAATAAATATTAATTTCATCAAAAAGTTAGGTCTACAAAATTATAACAATTATTATAATAAGTACAATATTAAAATAAGACTCGTATCATTATCCATAAGTACCAATACGCTATAAGAATTACAATAATAAAGAGAATACTGCAAAACTATATTATCATTAAGAACTTCAAATAAAATGATCCAATTGAATATAACTATAATACTCCCTCCATTCCTCAATAATTGTCACTTTGAAGTTTAGGGAAGATTTTAAAAAAATAGTATTGAGAATGATAATTGCATTGAAAATGATAAAAGTAAGAGTTAAGTTTCTATTTTAGTTATATAATTGTATTGGAAATTGTAAAAGTAAGAGGTAAATTAAAAAAAATGTCATTAATGTTACATTGGAATTGTAAAGTGGCAGATATTGTGGAAAATAGAAAATTGATCAAAGTGACAGATATTGAGGAATGGAGGAAGTATATAAATTGCAAGAAGTTATGCTTTAATCTATTACATTTTATATTTCAAAAAACATTTAAAATATGTCCAACGCATAGCGTTGACTTGACTAGGGTATTACTTGTACTCATTGGCGTAGCTAATATATTCAAGCATATTACAAATGATAATTTAATGATTATTTTTGAAAAAATTAGTGTCACAATAAAAAAAATATATTAATTTGATGAAGGATCAAACTTAAAAAATGTCATGCGGTAAGACATATATGATCACCCTAAGTATTAGCCATGAAGTCTAGGGATATTTAGGCCCCGCTCTTTTATACCGTTGATTGCGATTTGATAATAGTGCGGTACGGTGAAATTTGAAAGAGTGATGAGTTGTGGTGAAGTTATGGTAGATGTGATAAGTTACGAGAGAATTGAAAAGCAGAGGAGAAAAGCGAGGAGAGCGAAAAATTAAAAGTTATATTAGTAATGATTGTGGTGTAGTGTGGTGTGGTGGTAAAGTAAAGGTTGTATGACTTTGCAGTTGTGAGATCCATTCTTAGGAAATATGTGTTTTTGCTTTAGTACTTTTTTTTCTCTTCAATTTGCTTTGATTTTTCAATTTTTCCTACTAAAAGCGGAAACAATTAAAACTTTGATATCATTCATTAATAATCACAGTAACCTATTTATTTTGAATACTTTTGATAATTTGCCAAAATTTACATAATTTTGATTCAAGTCTTTTAGAATTTTAAACACTTTTTGCACATGAATTATTTTTGGAAACATACACGAATTTGATATATGCATTACTAAATTTATAATTGAGTGAAATCATTTGTGTGGCGCATAATTTTATCTTTCTGTCAGTTTTGCCATCAAGCTTTAAAGTGAGTCGAATATACCACCTAACTTTGTAAATTTATCAAAGCTGCCACAAACTCATATTATTAATGACCTGCTAGTGTAGGTAAAACTATTTTAATTTCAATTTCCATTTTTGTACTTATGATAGAAAAGACTTGGGGGAAAAAAGAAAAGAAAAAGAAAATCCCTAGCTAACCCTAGCTTTTTGTTGAAATTCAACAAATCCAATCATCTTCTTCATCTTGTGTTGATACTTTCTCTAATATATATTATATGTACTCAGAGCATGAATTTCAGATATTTGTGAGTGAACAATCATAATAATCAAAATAAACAACCAAATATATGTGGCTGACCAATCGTAGTATTTGGAATACATACTCCACATGCGTACTTGCTCTTTCTTTCATTGGATTGAACGAAGGCTTCCATGGCTCTATTTTTGGACTACATCAATTGAACATAAACAGGAAAACAGTATAAATAATTACCAATTTATGGACTCTATTTTTTGCATGGCTTCACAAGTGCCCAAACTGGTAATCGATTTTTCCTAGCACTCGACAACTTTCACCACAACAATTAGTCCCTTAATCAACCGAAGGCTTCCATAAGTTAAACCCACCCAAAAAAAAAATTACATACATGCATGGAAATGGGAAATGGGAAATGTAAGGAAGAAGGAACAGGGGTTGAACATAACGGACATAAAGCCAATGAACAAAGCATCACAAAAAAAAAAAAAAAAGAGCGTTGAAGGAGATGATAGAAGGTTATGGGAAAAAGAAATAAGATTCATGGGTGTTTTGAATATGTTGATGTTTCAGTAAAAAAAAAATTAGGGTTTTTTGTCCCTCCCCTATAACTCTTTATACCATATGAAAAAAGAAATATAAAAACAAAAGTGTCACCTATAATAACAGGTTAGAATCGAATTATGTAGCAGTTTTTGAAGATTTTTAATAGTAATGTGTCATATTTGACAACTTGTAAATTTTGGTGGCAAAACTGAAAAAAAGATAGAGTTATAAGGCCAAAAAAAAAAATACACATTTTTTTTTTTTAACGACTCACTATTCACAACTTTTTTAATGATTCCTGTGACATTAAACTTACTTAAGTAACTGGGGGGTGACATTCCGGTTATTTTGGCTGAAATCCGGCTAAATATGTTAAAAAAGACAAATATACCCTTATTTTTCTCTCTAATTTAACTTAATCTGCCATTATCTCTCTTCCCCTCTTTTCTTCATTCTCTGCCATTACCTCACCTTCCCAATTCTCATCACCCAATACTATCACCATCACCATCACCATCACCATCACCACCACCATTGTTACAACTGAAGTGAGGTGAGTCATGGCTGTCACCGACCTCTTTGCCGGCGAGATAGCGACGAAGCTCCTTAAGCAGCTCTTCTACATCGTCCGTATCCAGAGCATTCTCACTCGACCAGCACTTCACTTTGCATCACCAGTGCACCTCCTCTCACCACCGCGCAGCCATTCTGGCCACTACCCAGCTCGCACCAACCCCCGATCACCGCAGTTCACTTCAAGTGCTGGATCTCAGCGCTAGGGCCCCATCCAGCACAACAGTCCTGTCCAGCGCTTGCCCTCGCTCAACGCCAGTCTGCACCTGTTCCTGCACCCTTCTTCCGTCCTCCCAGAGCCAGAAATCAACAGAACTGGTTCTTCTCAGCGCCAATCATGTATATGGCTTGCCGGGTTTTACTCATTGTTTGAGTTGCACTCGTCTTCTTCAATGCTTGTCATTGTCTGGTTTGATTCAACCATTGTAAGTATGGATTCCCTTGTCAAAGTTGATTCTAATCATGTGGATTGTTGAGGATGTTTGAGTTGCTACTGCTTACTTGCAGTCTGGACAGCCTCCAATGCCCTTCATGGTGCCTAAATCATACTAACGATTGTCTTTTGGGGTCCTTTGATTCAGAGGGAGAGTGGTGAAAGAGAAAGGTGGTGGGAGGAGGAGCCTATGAGGATGGAGGAATTTGAGAAGGAGAAGTTTTGAGCGGAGAAATTAAGGGTATAAATCGGACACTTCACTCATTTTTTTGAAGGGCAAATCAGACTTTTCAATGATTCCGGCCAAAACACGCCAGAATGTCACCCCCCAGTTACTTAAGTAAGTATAATGTCACCTGGGAATGCATTAAAAAAAAGTTGTGACCCGCGAGTCAGTTAAAAAAAATGTGTGGCACCCCCCAACAGTTTTTTGGTTATAAGGGACACAGTAGATTTAACTCGTTTATATTTCTCAGTCACTTTGATCTTTTAAGTAAACGTATGATCAATATTGCATTTTTAACATATGAAACTATTGTTCCATGGTCGGCAAACACTTCAAGAAGAAGCTAAAAAGAACAATAAACATTTTGTTTGATTTTGTTTTGGAGTGTTTTATTTGTTTAGCTGGTTGTTCGTAGTTTTATCATTACTTGTTACGATTTGTCTTGTTGTCTTCTTTTAAAGTTTTGTCGTATCTGCTACGTTTTGTAACATATTTGACAAGAATTTTAACCGTTTATGGCATTCAATAATCAGGCAATAAAAAACTATGGTTCCACAAGTAAATTTTGAAGCATCATGTAAGGTATTATCATCTAGGATCTCCAATATCACTTGAAACAAACACTAGCCAAATAGTTGTCATTCTTTATATTTATCCTCTTTGTTCTTCTTGTTCAACTTTCTCAAGAATCGTTACATTTAATTGTCAAATTTCACTTGCAATGCAATTGGAAACTCAAAAATTGAGTTAAGGATTTTGTTCAGGCTAGTAAATTCAAGGAAATTTAACTCTAAAATATGAGACTTTGTTAAAGAAAGCACAAATAACTCGTGTACAATAAAAAGAGAAGAAGAAGAAGAAGGAGGAGGAGAAGAAGAAGAAGAAGAAGAAGCAATTGGAGGGAAGAAGAAAGAGAAAACAAGGTTCAAGAAAAGTAATATATTCTTCTAATATGTTATGCTACCATTAATCGAGGTCACATTGCTGAAGTTTTTCAAGCGTTTGTTTGGTTAACATAAATGACATGAAAAACAAAGTATAATGATAAGTTAAGAGAACCAAACAATGTCATCTCGGGTCCAAAAGGAACAAATTTGGGTACGAAGGATTTGTCACAAAAGTGTCATGGATTGACACAAGAATAATAAGCCTCGAAGTTGGCCAGATTTTCGGCAGAGTGCCTGTCAAGCGTGTCATGATTGGGCACGGGAGTGACAGGCCTCAACACAAAGAATTCTGGATACTTCACCGCTGACACGGGCATCTCATGCCTCAATACGGCTATGTCAAGACTCAACAAGGTTCGTGTCAACTAAACACGGCCCATGTCATGTGTCTAGGTACGATTTTGTTCATTTTCATGCTTTCCACGTATTTCTGATTCATTTAACACATGTTTTTCATGCTGATAATACTTAATGTTAGTTAGATATCCTAGCGATCTTATCCATGATGATCAATGTGTCATCATCTTATCCGTAAATAAGAGTACGTCCTTGCACTATAAATAAGAGTATATTTGTCACTTTCATACTACTTCATACCTTCCTTGAAACACCCCTTTCTGATTAGGGTATGATTGCACCACATCTTAGCTTTGGGAAGAGAGTTTGTTAAGTCTCCTCCTTTTAATACGAGAGTTGTATCATGCATTGTATAAAGTTAGTATATAAGTCAAAAAAGAGCAAGTATACTTATGACTCTCTCCATTATCTAAATACTTCTCATCCTACATCAACCTTTTCTTCAACACGCACTCTCCTTCGACCCAGATAACCAATTGTCGTGGCAAATTTAGTGCCTGTTTGGCCAAATTTTTAGAAAATTAGTTTTACTACATAAAGTTAGTTTGTCTAAAAGTTATTTTGGAGAAATTATTAAGTGTTTAACCTAAGTTATAATGTAGGTACTTTTGTTAATTATTTCCCATTTGGTATTAATTTAACTTTATTATTGTTATTGTGTTTTATCTTGTTTATATTATAGCTACACTTAAATATACTGTTCATTAAAGTTTTAAAATTAACTATACATCAATATTTAGTAAATACTTCACAACAATAAGATTATTATAAATATTAAAAATTAAAAAAAATAATGTACAATTAGTACGGATGGCAGTGAGTCCTAGACCCGACCCATACTCGCGCCGAACACGACACATTTAGGCAGGTCTGGATCAAAAAAAATAAAATTGGACCCATTAAGTCCAGGTCGGGTTCGGGTCCAATAAAAAATTTGGTGGATCTAGGTCCGATTCTAGACACGGACCTGAGGACCCAACCCATGGACCCGTCAATATATATACACACACACACACATATATATATAATGAAAACCGTCGAGTCCGGGTCCGTAAAACATTTTGGCGGGTCTAAGTCTGAGTCTAGTCACCGACCCGTGAACCCAACCCATCGACCCGTCAATATATATATATATATATATATATATATATATATATATATATATATATATATATATATATATATATATATATATATATATTTATATATATATATATATATTTTATATATATATATATATATATATATTTTATATATATATATATATAAAAAATGAAACCCTAATGTATTTGTATTCTTAGACTTGTATAACGCGATAAACATGAACTTTGTGTTTTTTTGGCATGTAAGTTGTGTAATTATATTTTTAGAATTGATGTGTTGATGACTTTTGTAATGTTTTTATTGAGTTGACAATATGTATATTTAAATTGAATAGTTATTTTATACAATTACGCATGTATAAAATTAATTCAAAAAATTGATAAATCAAATAAAAAAATACATAAGAGTATTGGACCCATTAAGAACCCGTTATGAACCTGTAGACCCACGGGTTTGGCGGGTCTGGGTCAACCCACCGGATCCGGATCGGTTTGGATCCAAAAAATTGACGGGTCCAGGTCCAGATGGACCTAGCCCAGACTCGGCCCATTCTCATCCCACACAATTAGTCACAGTAATGTTTCTATAAGATATTTTAGAAAATAATAATATTATCCCCAAAAGAAAATCAATAATTCATAAGCAATAGATAAATAAAATTATTATGTTAGGAATCTCAATAATTTTAACCATTTGATAAATAAAAAATAAAAACAGTAATTTGATGCTTTCGCTTTTGGGTTGATTTTCGCCAAATTGTTTTTGAAAAACAGTTTCGAGCTTCTATAAAAAAAACGGAGCCTTACCAAACATAGGGTGACAATTTAACTTAAAAAACAAATAGGAGGTCAGTTTTGACCAAAAATTATTACAATCGAAATTCAGATCTAATGATAATTATTAGTGTGTAAAGATATAATACGTGCAGCGAAAGTACATATATATAAGATGGTCATGAAAATCGTGGATAATAAGAAAATTACAAAACAAAGATAAAGAAAGTGACAACATTTTTTATGAGTAAATTCAAATCAGAGAAAATCACGTTAAGCAATCAATGTCCACCGGTAAAAATAAAATATTACAAGAGATAAAGTAAAGGCCATCATACACTCTCACAACCTAGAAAAAAAGTGGGAGTAAATATGTGAAATGAGCACCGTACTTACCTCATAAAAAATGTTAAGGCACCCATATTAACCGTCTGAAGAAAGTTCTCCATGTACAGGGAGACAACTCCTCTAAACTTACCTTGACCATTATCCTAACTTATCTTATGTTCTTTGGCTAGGTTGGATATAACTTTCCCAACTTATCATGACTTATAAAAACCTAATACAATTTCCTAAAGAAGCATCCACTCTAAAAACACAATTTCCCAAAAAAATATCATAACTTATCCTAATTTATCTCAACATATCCATCCAAACCTAAAAATAACCTAATTAAAGAATAGAACCTTACTATATTTAGAAAGGCAATATAACATGGAAATCTAAATAACTTTATGGTACAAGACAAATTATAAAGAAGTCAAAAAAATTTTAGAACACTTTGCCAGCAAAAATAAAAGTTGGATAATACAATATTTCATAAACATTACTAATAGCCACTGTAATTACATCCTTAACTAATCTACAGACTATGTAGTATTCAAATTTATAAGTAAATTCAATTTATTTAAATTTATCAGTTTTTGTTTAAATTTATCAAAATTTATTAAAACTTACCCAAAATTACCAAAGTTAATAAACAAAAAATTTTTAATTTTGATATATTAGCATAAATTTACCAAAATTTACCAAAAATTATCAAAAATTATCGAAATTTAACTTTTACCCAATTATTTTTTACTCATAAATTTTACACACCCTATAATAATGAAGAAGTGATAACTAATTGTCATTTTCGGATATGGTCTTGATTCTTTTGAATGTGACAGCATGTTTTCATTTTTTTGTGAGTGTGTATAGGAGAACATTTATATTTGATTTGATAGCGGGAGTAAGCGAGGAGGGAAAGACCTGGTGATGTTAACTTAAATACAGATGGAGATGTGGGGGATGGCAATGGGAGACAATGCCAGCCGAGTTAAGAGGACCGGATGACAGTACAGCCAGTGCCAGGGGCCTGCCTGAGCCTTTAATCATAGGGTCATATAACTCTACTCTCTCATATCAGGCTGGAGCTAGAGAGATAAAGATAGAAAGAGAGAAAGTGAAAGAAAGTGACAGATACTTAAAAAAAAATGTTGTCTTTTTCTCACGTTAAGTACACCTTCAGAAAAGAAAGAGTGAGAAGACAGACAGAAATAAGAAGCATGCAGAGAGTAGGAATACTAGGCTTCTATAGACCCCTACATTTTATATATATGCAGGTCTCATCAGAACTAAAAATATATAAAAGGAAAAGCGATTGAGTCAGAGGAGAAAAAGAAAAGAAAAAGAGATTCAACCTATTTCTCTCTCTCTCTCTCTCTCTCTCTCTCTCTCTCTCTCCCTGCTTCTCTCCCTCTGACTCTATCTTCATGTCACAACCTCTGGTTGACAGAGAGAAGCAAGCACACAAACAGACAGAAAATACGCAGAAGATGTAGACTAATGTGCGGCACATTTTCAACTTTGAACGATACTTTTATGCCCTGTCTTGCATCTCCCAGATTCCAACTATATTTTCACACTTCCAACTAAGAATCACTACATCACGTTCCTAATCTATACTTTTCCCAACAACCACAACCTTTCTTCAATTCCCTTTTTATTTTTCTTTAATGGAGGTCCATGGTTTATGTACGAATCTCCATGGTACGACCACCCAGAGAAAGGCAACAAATCCAGTTTTCACTTTTCATCACTGCTCGTTCATAGTATCTCACCGTAGTCTCTAGTAATACCCTAATTTATCCTACTCCCTCTCAAAGTAATGGCTAAAAAATAGTTGCGTAAAAGTTAAATTTTGATAATTTCCAGTAACTTTTGATAAATTCTGATAACTTTTTACAAATCTACACCAATATATCAAAATAATTTTTTTTATTTTTCTAAATTTGGTAATTTTTGGTAAATTTTAATAAATTTAAGTAAAAATTGATAAATTTTGATAAATTATATTTATCCATGAATTTAACAGTGCCTGAGAAAAATTGGGGACAGTTACAGATTTTATGTCCAAATTTTAATCTTACCAATAATTTAAACACATTCACATTTATCAAATAATCTAACATGATCCAACCTGAAAAAACTACTATCTATATACTTTGTTCTATATTAAGGCCGTGTTCAAGTGAAATCATGCAGATCTTTCACTGCAAATTGCCACAACCCACCGCATTTTACCACAAATCATTACTTTTCTCTCACCTCACCTTTCTCTCTCCTCACTTTTCTCCTCTACTTTTACATTCTCTCACCTCACTTACCCCACGTACTAGTATCCTACCACAATTCCACCATACCCCACCACAATTCCACCACACCCCACCACACCATTCCGCAAAATACCGCATAAAAGAACACGGCGTAATTCTTATTTAGTTGATTGTCATAGCTTCCAATATCACTTTTTAATTGATAATTTCTTATATCATACTTTATTAAAAATTGTAATATTATACTTTCAAAACAATATTTTTCATTATAAATGAAACGATAATAATTTTATATAATAAATCATTATATATATGGAGAGATTTACCATCAAAATTTTAAAAATGCATTTGATTAAAAAAAGTTGAGGAATATCCCTAGTTCCAGTAGTACCGGTTCATTCATTTGCATTTATTTATAAACATAGATCAATTGCATGTAAAGATTGCCGTAAGAAGATGCCATTTCATGTTGACCAGCTATGTCATTAGAGCATCCCCATCAAAGTGTCAAAAATAGTAGGAGTGATGGTAGACCTCTATTCTTCTCATCTTTGTGATTTTGGTGTTTTTCACCTCAGAGTGGAAGGATAGTGGTAAGTGAACACACTTTTTTTTTATTTTCCTTCCTTTCAATTTATATAATTAAATGGAAACGGATCCTTTTATTTTTCTTTCTCCCACAATCTCCCACACCTGCCAAGTAAACTTGGCTGTCACTCCCTCTCCAAGTGAACTACACTCTGTCGTGGGTTCTTCACTCCCTTGCCACATCATCACATGCTCATTTCCCCCACAATGGTGCTAGGTAAAATTGGCTAAAGTACGAGTAGATAACTTTAAATAAGTTTGAATAAATTTAAGTTAAGTTAGATGTAGGTAATGTGTATGGTTGGTCTAATATGAAGGTTTCCTTGCTTTTTTTGTTATTTGCTAGTTAGCTGGACAGTAGTTAGAGTTGTGGGTGTGTTGATCGTAGTTACAAATTCACCATGGGTGCGCCAAATTTATGACTAAAAAATAGTTGAATAAAAGTTAAATTTTGATCATTTTTGGCAATATTTATTAATTTTTTATAAATTTTGGTAACATAGGGTAATTCTATACTAATGCATCAAAATAATTTTTCTTTATTCAATAACTTTATAAATTTAAGTAAATTTTAATAAATTGAAATTATCTATAAATTTGAAAGACCTTGCATAGGGCTCCCATACTCTGAGTTGGTTGTAACTTCCTTTAATTTTTTATAAATTTTGTTTTTTGTTGTTTTCTTGCTTGACTGTTGTTTGTTGCGGTTTTGTAGCATTTTTGATACTTTCTTAGCCTTTTATGAAAATTTATCAAGAAAATCATCTAATATGTGTTAGGCGTTGCACTTGTTGTTTAGTTGTCAACTTTGGGCATTTCGCTTAATTTGAATTTCGCTGCTTGTAGTAATGCTCCGATTTTTTGTACGGTTGGTACAAGGAACAATGAGATAATGGGATGAGTTGTGATGAAAGTTTTAATAAGCTAAGTAAGAAAGAAAAATAAAGAGATATATTGGTAATAATTGTGATGTGGTGTGATGAATGTGGTAGAAATTAAAAAAGTGCGGTGCGATAGAGCGCAACCTATCGCATAAAAGATGGGGCCTTAGAGTTCAAAATTTATTTTTGAATTTTATTTATATTATATTTCATCATATTATATCTGAAAATTTTGATTAAAGCTATTAAAATTGAATTTTGTTTTAAAGTTCTAATTAGTTTTAGCAGCTAAAAATATTTATATATGTCCAATATATGTTAACAACTAAAAATATTTGGAGCTCAAAATTCACCTTTGAACTTTCTTTAATCTATATCCTATCATATCATGAAGCTCCGATTCATCATGTCAAACCGTTGAAATTGAATTCGTTTCTTAAGTTCCAGTTTCAGACAATTTTAACAGTAAAAAAATGTCTATATATCTAGTGATATATGTTATAACAAATGATAATATTTAGCGCTTAAAACTTACATTTGAGCTTCTTTTACTCTTTTCATATTGTATCAAAAAATTTCGGCTATAATTATTGAGATTGAATCTTACCTTAAAGTTTCAGTTAGTTTTAGTGATAAAAGATTAAAAATGTTTATAAATGTTGCGATCAATATTATCAGATAAAAATTAGGAGCTCAAAATTCATATGATCCTTTAATAATACTACCATATTACAAAGTTTCATGTCAAACTATTCAAATTAAATTTTGCCTTAAATTCTAATACTTAAAGGCAATGCAATTTGATATCATATTCTCACATGGTTTAAGACTTCAATGGATATATAGATACCCATGAATAATGGATGTCTATACCAAATTCTCACATGGTTAACACTGATAAACAAGAGGTCTTAGGCTCGAATCTCATCACCCCCCATATTCATTTACACAAGGTAAAGGAGGTCTTTGCAACATCCAGGCTTTAAGCTCAGAGGACGTTTACAGGTGAATGTGTTAAAATATAAAATTATTATTGAGACTTCAGCCATCAATTTAACTTTTGACTGACATGGTTAGTGTCATAATGTGATAAATTATGATAGATGCACCGAGGAACATGTAAAGGAATAGGGCCGTAGATTGCTTAAAAGAAAGTATCCTTACAAATCAGAAAACCCCGGTATCATATTGAAAATTGTCCAATAGATAAAAAGGGGTAAAGGAATACTCCGTTTAAGAAAGGTTATTGTGTTTCTCAAAAAGAAAAACGGGAAGGTTACTGTGGATCGAGTATATGGCGAAAAGGACAGATATATATCTGGAGGCAGTGGTCCAATGAATTGGCAGTAGTAGTAGTACTAATAATAAAATAATAATAATAATAATAATAATAATAATAATAATAATACTTCCTTTATTTTATATTAATTATCTTCTTTGGAAATCATGTAGTTAAATTTTAAAATTTTTAACTATAAATTTCTTAATATATACAATGAGTTGTTATATAAAACTACTATTATTAGATTTATAAGGGAAAATACTATTATAAAAGTATAATATTGTCATTGTTAATAATACATTATATAAAAAATTATCTATCAAATAATGATATTAGAGATAATGATACTACCTTCGTCCTATATTGTTTGTCCATCCAACTATATTTAAAAGTTCAATAATCATGGAAAATGGAGTGAAAAATGTATAATATACCAGAATAGCCCTTACTTTTATCATGTGAAGAAAAATAAAAAAGAAACAAAAGATTATTTATTAAGGGTATAATAGGAATTATATCATTAGAATTATAAAATGGACAAATATTTTGGAACAAAGAAGTTAGATAGATGGATAAACAATTTGAGACGGAGGTAGTATCAGATATAATAAAAATTAAAATTATTACAATTAATATAGAACCAAAAGAGTAATAATATAGAGAGCAAGGAATGAAGAAAAGGTGTTTTGGGTCAAGAGGGAGGTGGGAGAAAAGCTTACAGAAACATATGACCTGAAATACAAAACAAATAAGATAAACATGATGGGAAAAGGCTTTTGTTATATCTTTATTCAAGAGTAGTTTATTTTCTCTCTCTTTCATTTCCAAGAAAGAAGGTGGTCTCGTTAAAAGCAACGAATCTGTATCTATCCATATACTACCTACCAAGTACCTATCCCTATCCTACTACTTGCCTGACGCTATGCTATCCAGCCTAATCTATACCTAGTAAGTCCAAACCCAAAGACCCTGTCTTGTTTATCTTTTTATGCCCTTTGACTGTTGCCCTCTCTGCCAACGCTTCATATCTTCATTAATCTTACTACAACTACTACTTTTTTTTTATACTGTCTAACTTTTATATTCTGCCATTAAACACTCCACTATTTGTAGTGTCATCTGTAGATTTCGTGACAAATTTCGAGATCTTCCCAATGTATCCACTTTTGAATCTTGTCAAAAATCAATTTTTAAGAGAGGTGTCACTTGCAAATTGGTTGGAATACGTTTGTTACAATTGTCATGGCTTAGTAAATCAACATGGGGCATCATCTGAGTTTATCATCCCATACTGACTCCACTTGGAGCCTATTCTCCTAACCGAAGCTTTGACATTGAAAGGCGGGATTGAGTTGGCTCTTCAAACAGGTTGAAAGAAAGTTTAAGTTGAAAGTGATAATTTAATTCTTATCCAAACGATTTGAGGTATTTTCAAAGTTTAATGGCAGATTAATACGACTATTAGAGATATCAAGATGTATTTACAAAATGCTAGAGAAGCCAATATGACGGCGGATTGGTTAGTTAATCGGACACTTCACTAAAAACCTAGATGTTTGGAGTCTTACGTCTTCTTCTGATCTTATTTTATTTTATGATAACTTAAGTAAACGCCTTACAATAAGAATTTCCTAAGTTCCCTTGGCTTGTATTTCTCCTTTACCCGAATTCAATTTAAATTTTTTTTAAAAAAAATCCTTACCAGTACTCCACCTTAGGAGTTGCAAATGTGGTTACACTTGAATACTTGAACAATTCCAACATTATATAAATATATCATTTATAGTAGTAGCAGTCCTATAAGATTACACCCAGTCATAATCGACATAGGCTATAGCCTAGAAGGTGGAGTAATTTTTTATGGTAAGTCACGGCAAGAGCTTGGTACAGCTAACAAATGCCTATTAGACATAGGTCCTGTTAGTCAAATAATTGTTTACTATTAGATGTTTTTATTTTTATTTGGACTTGTTATTTGAAAAATATATTTAATAAAGTTAGTTATTTATGAAAAAATGTTTACTAAAATTTTATTTATACCTTTATAAGTTACATTTTATAATGACATTTATGTAAATTTAAACAATTTTTAGACAAAAACGTCTTTTCTATAAGTCATTCTTAACAGGTTGTTCTAACCTGCATATTAGAAATTGGCTTATTCAGGCACCGCATTCAACCAAATAAGCTCTTGACCAAACTACAACTACGGCTTTGTTCTTTTGTGGGGTTTCATATTAAACCTACCATATTTTTTTCCTGATTATCATAATCTTCCATACCATTTCTCCTCTACTTTTTACTTTCTCCTTCCTAATCTATCACATCAATCAATCTTATCACAAATTAACAGACTGTTAGGATTTATGGGCCAAAATCTACTTTGAAGGAAACTAGCGCTGCCCTCCTCTTTCAGGCGCTACCAGCGGCATCAACAGATAGATTTTTATACAAAGCGCTGCCAGCGTTTTCAGGTGCTGCCAGCGCCTCTACCTAGGGTTCTCGTCCGCGACGGTTTCCTTCTATTTTGTTACTTAGGTTTTGTAATATTTAACTTAGTTTCCTTTTCTTGTATTCTACTATAAATATAGGTTGTTATCAACCTATACACCTATGACATACAACAAACACACACACAGAGCATTCTTTACCTTTACTCATCCCTAGGTTGTGAGAGTCCCCTTTAGAGAGCAATTTTGTCTGCAATATATTCTCATTGTGCTATTAACCCCTTGAGATCTTTTCTTCTCGATCTCGTTGCGTTATATAGCCCCCTTGGGATCTCTCTTGTAATCTCTCCCCTTATACTAATGGATTATTGCTTTGTTGCCGTTCATGGTTTTTTTTCCCGATTTAGGTTTCCACGTAAATCGTGTGTCTTTATACTTTCTATATTTTAATTATTGATCTTGTCTATTATATTTCTTCTCAATTTATACATCCTGATAATTTTATCTTCCGCTGCAAATACTAATCTATATTTTATCTCGATCCTAATGACTGGTATCAGAGCCTTACAAGGATTTCTGAGTCAGGTCTAACACAGACCATACCATACTTTTCATAATTCTTCCATGTTATACCATTATCTGTACTTTACCATCTGCACAAAAGAATATGGTCTACATTGCTTTGTTAAAGTCTATTAGATCTTACCCAACTTTTTTATGAACGATGATATATGTATTGTTGTAAGATTGTTAGTAACCATCTTGTATGACATAACCTATCAAATCAATTTACTTATTCATAATAGTAATGTGACAATTACTTTTTTACAATTAAAATGAGTATACTTATGGAAATATGGCATGTCAAATTAGGTGATTATTAACCATCTTACTAAAAACACATCGTTTTCTCTTTTCAATATGAACACCATTTTTTAAATCTATTGTCACGTCTTTCTATAAAACATGTTCGTATTTTTATAAGAGATAACTTTGCTACACACCTTTTAGGCTCCGTTCTTCTACACGGTTGATGGTAATGGTGCGATCCGATGAAATTTGAAAAAGTATGGTAAAATTTGATGAGAATTGTGATATGTGGTAGGTGAAGAGAGAGATTGTGAAAAAATAAAAGAGAAAAGTGAGAAGAGAGATGAGAGAAAAGTGAGAAAATATATTAATAATGATTATGGTGTAGTGTAGCGTGGTGAAGTATAATAGAAATTAAAGAGCGTAGTGCGGTGTAATCCTGTACCATAACCTACCATATAAAAGAATGATGTGTTGTTATTAACCAGAGTTTTGAAGGAAATACTTGTATATAATTCTTGGCAAATATAAAGAATGATTTGTTGTTATTTTAAACGTTAATTTGAATGATGTAATATAATCTCAGGAAACTTGCAAAGATTGTTACTCCATCTAGGTAAAAATGACAGTACTAGATTGTTACGAACCATATTGATATTTCTAAACAAAGCAAAAGATTAAACGAAATGGAATAAGGCACTGTTTTTTTTTATCAGGTTAAACCTAACTATTCTAACTTATTATAATTTATTTTAATTTATCCAACTCTAACACAATTCCCAAAAAAATATCAACTATAAAAACACAACTTGACAAAAGAACAAGGCTTAATGGAAGACAATACTAATCAGAGGCATATGTGAAGATTCAAACCCTCTGATGATTTTTAAGTGTCTTATCCTTACTCAAATTAGGCCCGGTTCTTTTACGCGGTATGGTACAATATGGTGTGGTGAAATTGTAACGGATATGGTGGAATTGTGGTGGATTATTGATAAGTTGTGGGTTTTTTTGTATATATATATAAATATTGTATTGCTAATTGTGAAAAAATAATTAGAAAAAGTGAATTGAAATATTATATTGGTAATTGTGAAAAAATATTGATTGAAAATTTATATTAAAGATACGTAGTATATAATAAATTTGAAAAAGAAAAAGTAACTAGTATTTTTAATGATTTTGTTATACCAACTTTTTAGTAGTAAGTACTAATTATCAATCATAGGAAGTTTGTATATCAATAACGAGAAATTATAGTTTATTCAGATCAACCTTATTCATTAGGCTTATTCTAAGCGCTTTTTAAAAATATAAAAATAATCTATAAATTATAAATTAATACAATTTATATATAATATTATAATAATAAAATTTAATATTATTTTATTTTAATTTAATATATAATAATATAGTTTTAATAATAGATCAAGACACCTATTCCAAAACTCATATCATTTCCATTTTGAAAATGATCTTTTTTATATATTATGTCATTATACTACGCTAGTTACAATGACTCGCTATGCAATCAAAAAGATTTCTGAAATAATGGGGTTACCCTGGTCCTTCAGTTCTGCCACTGTCAATATCATGAAAAATTATGAAATTGAATATTTTTAACTAAAATAAACATTTAAATTTTAGGGTTCCTTCAATTACCTAAAGGTTAAAATAAAGAAAAATAGTACTACCTCCGTCCCAAAATGTTTGTCCGTTGACTAAATTTTGACTGCTAATTACTCACAAATTAAAATGAATTAAAATATGAAATCACTACCATTAGAAAGATAATTTGCTAAAAATTACAATGACGGTAATTTTATATCGTAACTCATTATAATTTGTGAGTAATCAACAGTCAAAATTTAGTCAACAGACAAACATTTTGGGACGAAAGTAGTAATTTATATCATTGAGATCATAAAAATGTAAGATAATATAAAATAAAAAAAATAGATAAAATGTCATAAAAAAAAGAATGGAACGCGTATTTAATTTTGATATAATGGACTCATTACTTTGATTAGTTCAAACAAGTTATGATATACACTACTCCTTTCATCCCTATTTAGACCCTGTTCTTTTTTACAGTTGATAAAATATGAAAATTGTGCGTTGTGATAAGAACTGTGAAATGTGCGAGAAGGTGTGGAACGGTATATATATATATATATATATATATATATATATATATATATATATATATAATGAAATTTGCGAAAATTGTGGTTGATATGACAGGTGGGGAAAGAAAATATTAAAAGTGATGGAGAAACATGATGAAAGAGAAGTGAGGAAAAACGGTACAGTGAAGTGCGGTATACAACTCAAATATAAATCGATAAGAATGTTGGATTTATTATTTAGACCCACTAAGTCTCACAGTGGGTTCAAAAATATTTGACGAAGCTGAGCCTACGTCCAACTGGAGCAGCCCCATTACCAAATTACCAATTAGACGCATGGGATTACAGTAGACCAGCAACATGGTGGTAGAGTTGTCCTATTCTGTACGATCAAAATCAAACTCAACCACCCACACCACTCTACTACTCACTACTCACTACTCACTACTCACCAAGCAAGCTGCAGTGGTCGAGAAATTCCATAATATTCTACCTCTCAAAATTCCAGTTTGCAATATGAAATCACTATGGCGGTGTTCTTTCAGTGCGGTCT
This sequence comes from Portulaca oleracea, assembly GCA_029582165.1. Lineage (NCBI taxonomy): Eukaryota > Viridiplantae > Streptophyta > Magnoliopsida > Caryophyllales > Portulacaceae > Portulaca > Portulaca oleracea. The sequence continues at coordinate 21,959,659 of CM055890.1, forward strand.
CATGGCCTCTGCATGATTCTGCACAACCCACGCATTTTCATCGCAAATCATTACCTTTCTCTCTCCTCACCTTTCTCTCTCCTCACTCTTCTCCTCTACTTTTTACATTCTCTCTCCTCACCTACCCCACATACTAATAATCTAGCACAATTCCACCACAATTCCACCACACCATTCCGCAAAATACCGCATAAAAGAACACGGCCTATATCAATCAGTACCCAAAGTTTTGAATTATTATTTATTTACCATAACTAATTAATTTGTTTGCACAGTGATAGCATTGGCTACCTCTCCTTCTAGGGCTTGGTGAGAAGATTATAGATAGCAAACAGACACCAGAATGGGAACAAGCAAAAGCGTTTTTTGGGAACTTCCCTCTTCCTAGTTTCGGTTTTGACTGATGGTCCATTTACATTTTCTCAAAACATCAACTAATAAAATCTTGGACACCGAACATAAAGCAGTCCAAAGTAATAGTATATATTTATATAAAACTTAGTTTTTATATGCTGTAAGCCTGAAGCGCAATATTAATGGTCTCCTTCTCGTACATACTAACCGATGTCACACTTTCTATTCGCAAGTCCTTTTCTCAGTCTTCTGGCTCCCTTTTTTTTTTTTATAATAATGTAAAAAGTGTACCAAACATGTAACCTAGGCTACACCTCAATATCATTCATTATGGGTACACTTTCAGTTTTCCGAAGATTTAGCTAAAAATAGCAAAATTTCTGCACCCCATTGAAAATTACTACTAGCTGGAGTCAGACATTAAAACTACTAACACCCTTTTGCACAGCGCAAAGCTTTTTCTTTGGAGTATTCACAGACTTCTAACTTACAACAAACAAAATCCACAGGGATTTACTAGACAAGGACCATGCATACTAAATTTATTACGAAAAAAGAAAAAGAAAATGACCCAAAACCCTTTACGTACTGCTGCTCCTCTCATCTTGTTTAGCTCCATTATCGTTTCTTTTTTCTGGATCAATGGTACTCTAAAAAAAAATAAGATAATTACATAAAAGTGATCCTTTAAAAAAATAAAAAAAAAGCCCTCTCGCCTATTTTTTCTCATTCATAAAACATCCATTGGCTGTCAAAATTAACACCTCATTGGTACGTGGTTTGGTTACTTGGGAGTAAACTGGAAAGGGACTCGAATCAGGATGCTCCTTCTACGCGTTCTCTAAGGTGGTTTATACTCTATATTTTAGGCCATATTCTTTGGATGACTTATCTTTATGTTAGTTTAGGATAAGTTATGATTCTGTTTTTTAAAATTACATTTTTAGGATGGATACTTGATTGAGGAATTATGTTAGGTTAGGATATGCTAAAATAAGTTAGAATAAATTTAGAAAATTAGGTTTAACATGGCAAAACAAAAGAACAAGGAGATGGCAGCATACAAATCCCTTTAACATTTCATAGCATTGTTCAATATATTATTAGGGCACGGCATGATGGCAATCAGTACTGCTCACAACTCCACGGAAAGAAACACGACTGCCGCAGGTTGGTTTCCAAAATTTGGACACTCATTCCTACTTCCTTTAATTTTACATTGTTGGCCACATTTGTTTCTCCCTTATGGCCCTACACTTATAACTATTTTGGCCAAATTCGGACACTCCATAACTAGTTTCTGTATTTTACATTGTTGCTTCTCCCCTATTTTGGCAGATAATATAGCCAAACGTACCCTTTTCGAAAAAATGAATCTAACACACGTCACACCACCCTTTTACCATTATGAGAAATTTAAAATAAAAAACAAACAACTGATTCAATCCCCCATGTTTACTAGAAGACCAACCCTGAAAATGTTTACTAAATCTAGCGCCAATCAGTGAAAAAAAAAATATCCAATATAGAAACTACATTATAGCAAAATCGACCAAGATCTTCTATTAATAAAACAAAATAAAAATCAAATTGAGATCATGCCATTTCTAATTTTCGAAAAGGTAATTTTATATTCAACGGTGAAACTTATCTGGCAAAAGTGAACATAAAATTAGCTTCATCCGTAGAAAACTAGAAAATGTCATCGCGAAGCAATATGCTTAAGGATAAAATATGCAGTTTATATTGTAATAGATGAATCTTACTGGTAGAATTTTTTATGTGTAATAAGGTTTAGTATTTTTTTGATACCATAATCATTAACTTTCCTTTGTTTCCCTGTATTCTAATGTCACGCTTCGATGTCTCATTAATTATTTGGTATAGAACATACAGCTATGATCGATCATTTATTAAATGGCACTTCCTCTAGCTTTTCTAAAACTATCTAAATGCGGTTGCAAGCCCAAAAAGAAGTTCAGTGATTTATTCCACTAGACATCTTTTTTCCCCATGCCTACCACTACTTCGTCTAACAAAAAGAAAATAAAATGATAAACATCTTGATTTATCTAAATTATTTAAAAAAACTAAATAAAAAGATATTTAATTCATTATAGAGTTATGTTTATTAGTTTGAGGGTTATTACTATTTATAACTTGTATAAAAATAATCATGTATATATATTATTTGATAATGTAAAAGTATACATAAAATACACAATTTCTGCTATAACTCATAAAATTAGACTATCATTTATATTTATGAACATGACTAATGAGTATTATGTTCTTATCATTTAATAAATATAGATAATTATTAAAGGAAATAATATTATTAAAAATTACAAAATGAATTATAAAACACTCAAGACGGATACTGATTTAAGACGGGTACTGTTGAGTTGTCACACATCGGCCTTTGACACCAATATTGTGGTGTTTATAATGGCTTGGGTGTCTCAACCTCAAGTCCATTATTTAACATAGTATCAGAGCTAAGATTATTGATGTTGGGGCCGTGCCTGCAGTTGTCTATGCCTCGTGGTGAGGGGGGCGTGTTGAGTTGTCCCACATCGGCCTTTGACACCCATATTGTGGTGTTTATAATGGCTTGGGTGCCTCAACCTCCTAAGCTAGCTTTTGAGGTTGAATTGGGTTCTAAGTCTATTATTTCACAGGTATCATTGTCTCATATTCACAAACGGAAATGTGAGCACAGGTAACACAAGATGTTGGTTTCATTGATCATCAAGTGCAACGGTTTCCTTTGCAAAGCGGTTACCCCTTAAAAGGAGGAAAAGGGGACTGAAAACAAACTATGTAAGAGCGAATTAGCGAAATGAGTGGACACATATATAATCCTTGTCTGTCACCCCAGAAACAACATCTAGAAATTAATCATCATTCATCAGGTATTAAGAAATAAAGTCCGTTGAATTTGGTCAAAGATGTACCCCTCAACAAATCATGATGAACATATATAGCGCATGAAAAGGGAAGAATAAATAAGAAGAGGTAGAGGGAGAGGGAGAGTGCACCTGGAAGAGAAAGGCAAGGGCAGGGGCGACAGCGAGGCGGCCAAGTGAGCGACAAGTGTCAATAGCAAGTTGGATAGCGAGGGCTTCAAGAAAGGGCTCAGGCCAAACACCCCCGTTGTTATTACTACTATTGAAACTGGAGGTTGATGGTGGTTCTTCTTGAGGTGGGGGAGGTGGACTTGGTGTTGGTGTTGGAGGTCTTCTCCTTCTCCTTCTTCTCGACCCATTTCCAGTCTCTCTCGTCGAAGAAGCCTCCCCACTATGTGTTGGGGATGAAGACATCGAGAGAGAAAATGTTTGAGTTCGAGAGTTAGAGAGAGAATTCCTTAGGCAAAGGATTATATTGGACTAAATACGAAACACAAGTGCTGTTGTTTTAAAGTGTCACAAGGCCAACGGATATTGCCTAATTAATTGCATTAAACTATGACATCAGGGGGAAACCAATGGGCCCCATATCCAAGCCTGTTGTAGTGTTGTGCCCCTTTGGATTGTAGTTGTACATTACTCTTTTTCAGGCCGACTCTAAGGCATTGTTTGGTAAACAGCTTATTCATTAGCCTATTGTAAAAGTTGGTTTATTAGGGGGTGAAATAGTTTGTTGGGGTGTTTGGTAAACAGCCCATTTTATTAGCTTATTGGTCCCAATATGCCATTTTTCAATAGGCTGAGGGGAGTAGTCTATTGTAAATGGTTGACTGTGAAAAAGACCATTTTGTCTAAAAGTTGTCTAAATTTACATCATATGCCATCCAAACAGCAAACTTTATCATATTAGTGATAAAGGGTATAAATGAAATTTTAGCAAAAAAAATTTTAGAATCATCTAACTTTATCAATCACAACTTTTCCAAACAACCAATACAATCAGCCAATACAAACAGCCAACAACAATCAGCCAACAGCCAACAGCTATCAGCTGTTTGCCAAACAGGGCCTAAATACGTCTTTTATACCTACCTCTGTGTATAGGTAATGCTCCTTTTTTATCAAAAATGATAATTGTAAGATATGGGTAACAAAAGTGTTTATGATAGGGGTTTCCTACTTTGGCATCATTCTTTTGTGCGTTGCGTTTACGTTGAGTTACGTTTAGTTGCGTTGGAAATGGTTAAAAAGTGATGATAATTTGCGTTATGTTGCGTTGCATTTGGCTGCGTTAACGCATAAAAGAACGATGCCTAAGAACAATAGCAATGCGGAATGAAACCTATAGAATTCTGACACTCTTTCTCATACTTAGCACCCCTCTCTCTCTCTCTCTCTTTTTTTCATTTCTTTGAGTTTTGGAATGTTGCACGAATGGGAAATTGGACGGTAATATACCGACCTTTAGGGGTGTTGAATAGCAATATACCGACCTTCACTTTTGGACAGTAATATCACTGACCTTTATAGTTTGGTGACATTAATGTACTTTAAAGATTTTCTGGGCGGCGAACCGGTTGACGGTCTGACATGGCAGGCGGTGCAAAAAAAAATTGGTGCCATTTTTAGGTATTTTTAAGGGTGTTGAGTGTTTGTATTCGGTATTTTTAGGATTAGAGGGTTAGTTTTATTGTTAATTTTTAAGGTGTAAATCCTTGAAGGTACATTAATGTCACCAAACTATAAAGGTCAATGATATTACTGTCCAAAAGTGAAGGTCGGTATATTGCTATTCAACACCCCTAAAGGTCGGTATATTACCGTCCAATTTCCCTAAACTCAAAGGAATAAAAAAAAAAAAGGAGAAGAAAGTGTGCTAAATAGGAGAGAACGGGTGAAAATTTCTAATACAAAGTTTCACATTGAATATGCTCAAATGCTTTTATAGGAAAAAAAAATTGAAATCTTATAGCAATACAATAATTTATGATAAGCGATACAATAATTCTAGAAAAAATTGTTAATGAATTCTAACCAAAGTCCACTGCAGACACAAGCATCCTTACATATCAACATATATATAATACACAAATAAATAATCAACCTACAAAGTGGAGATCTCATAATACAGTTCTCAAACGCAAATGTTAAAGAATTTGTATTTTAAGAGATATTTTACATAATTAAATTTTTTTAGTACTACATCCGTCCTAAATTATTTGTCATTTTATTTAACTTCTCTGTCCCAAAATATTTGTCCAATTTATAATTCCAACAACTGTAATTCATTTTCTATCCCTAATTAATAAATTCACTTATCACTTTTTACAATTCCAACAACAGTTATCTTCAATTAAAGTAGGAGTGGTTTGGGTAAATTACAAACTTTTTATCTCAATTCCCAATATACATTGGTCTTCTCAAGTTAGGTAAATGGACAAATATAATGGGACGGAGGTAGTACTGTAGTCAACTTTATCTAATACCTTTGATTGGTGTAAAAAATTACGCTGAGGTACTTTAATTTTTGCGGTGACTAATTTTTTAGTCCACAGTTTACGAAAATGATTTCTAGATACCTTAACTTTTTTAGCTAAAAATTGTTAGGTTCCACCCTGATGGAATCCGGCCAAAATCCCACCGGAGATTTCTTTCTATGTATAGAAAATATTGGACTTCCTGTTTTGCCCCTATTCCTGCTCATCCTTCCTCTTTTCTTCTTTTTTCTATGGTTACGTTTGACGAATGATAGACCATTCATCACCATCAACATCAAAGAAAGATCCACAGTATATTATTGATTTAATTAGAAAAGGCTCATCTTTTAACTTTCGTTTATCTTAATTATTTTATTTTATCAGAGTGCGCAACAAAAACCTTGTTTTCTCACTGTTTGGGAAAGTTGTGGTGATAATTTTGGCTTTATAAGCTTCAGCTAAATGAAGATTAAATGGATTAAATTATTGCTAAGTAATACCCAAAAAAGTTGAGGCTATTACACTAGAGTATTACTATACCGGGTTTAGCATAAAATGGTGGTTAACAGTAGGGGATTTCAATTCCTCTTTTTTTGCTAATTGGCTAATTTTAGAAAGAGCAAAACTTCATTTGCAAATTTAAAATACCCCTAGTGTTTGGATTCAAGACGCCGAGGAAATTCAGAAGCGTTTCATTAATGAATTTACTTATAAATTGACTTTCCCCAATATCAACAACTTCTAAGAACTTCATGCCCTTCCTAAGAACTCACAAACGCAAAGTATTTAACTTGTCGCCAACATTGCTATTGAAGAAAAAAAAGACAATAGTACGTATTCCCAATGGATCCTACCCAAGCGCTAGGCCCTAATGGGTTTGAAGTAATGTTCTATCAAGAATATTTGATCTGGTTGGTCTCAAAATTTCCTCTATTATTCGAGAATTCTTCTCTAGTGAAAAAATCTTGAAAGAAGTCAATAATATTTTTATTGCCTTAATTTCTAAAGTGGAAGACCTAGTTCTACCAAATCAGATACGACCATTGTAACATACTGTACAAAATTATTGCAAAAAAATTTGGTTGATAGTAATGTTTGACACTATCATTATATGCCTAATAGGAAAATCCATGAAAATGTGTTGTTGGCCCATGAAATTATGCATAAATGAAAATAATCCAAAGCTTCAAAGGCTTGGATTGCCTTTTGGATCCATGATAATCTAATGTTGATCCATGTAAAAAGGCTTACAATTGACTATAATAAAATTTCCTAAAGAAAGCATTTCTCACTATGTTCCCCCTATTTTGGGTAAAATAGGTCATATAATACATCTCTACGATCACATATTTAGTTATTGTTAACAATCTACCTTGTGGGTTACTAAAACCTTCTTGAGGTCTAAGACAAGAGGATCCTTTATCCCCTATTTTCCTAAAGTGTATGGAAGTACTTAATCAGTCATTAGTACAACATAGTAGAGAAAAGAAAGAATGGATTGAGTGAAAAAAATTTATCCTTTGGACATGTCAATCCCGTGTCTGCTTTTTGTGGATGATAACTTACTATTTTATAAAGGAAGAAAATCGGCATGTAGAAAACTCAAGCAATTTTTAGAAGAATTTTGTGCTTAATCAAGACAGTTGATTAATTATCACAAGTCAACCTTGATTTAGCCAAAGTGTCTACACAATATATGGATCGAGCAAAAGAGATTTTCAATATTCGTACCAAAGAATATCTTGCTAAATGTTTTGGTTGCCCATCCATATGGTGGTCAAAAGATAGTGTTATTGTCCACAATCCTAGACAAAAGCAAGTAGAAAACTCTCAAATTGGAAAGCCAACTCGGTGTCTAAAGCTGGGAGGACTATCCTTGTTTAAACTAACTTAGAATGTCTTTCAGTCCATATAATGTAATGTTTTATGATGCCAAAAACCACTTGTGACATTATTGACAAAATTAATAGAAAATTTTCTTAGAAGAACTCTTCGGAAGAAGGAATGCTCATGATTTCTCGGGATAATGTTTGAAGGGGACTGGGACTTCGTAATATTCACGTAGTCAATTTGGCCTTCTAATATATATATATATATAAAAATTGGAAATTAATGTGACAAAAATAATCTACGGGTCTCTTATATGAGATTTAAGTATAATCCCACTGGCGATTGGTTTAAACAAAAGCCAAAATCTTGAGTTTCTTGGGTTAGGAAGAATTTATGCAATCCTTATCCTTTTTGTAGAAAAGGTTTTAGATGAAAATAGGTAATAGTTTTAGGGTGCGTTTGGTGTAAAGGAAGATTGTTTTCTAAGAAAATGGTTTTCCTTGTAAAATGATTTTCTTTGAAAATGAATTTTCATTTGATATTTTCTCATGTTTGGTAAACAGGAAAATGATTTTCTTGGAAAATGATTTTCACCTGTTTAACAATAGGGATACAGAGATTAAAATGTGTGTGTGAGAGAGAATGGTAGAGAGGGAGAGAGAGAAACAAAAGATATATATATATATATATATATATATATATATATATATATATATATATATAGAGAGAGAGAGAGAGAGAGAGAGAGAGAGAGAGAGAGAGAGAGAGAGAGAGAGAGAGAGAGAGAGAGAGGGGGGGGGGGGGGGGAAGAGAAAATGATTTTACTTATGTTGGAGTCAAGAAAATAATTTACAAAGAAGTGAGGGAAAACCATTTTTTCGGAAAATGATTTTTTTCCATTTTCGGTCACCAAATACCAGAAAACGGGAAAATCAATTTCCAGAAAATGATTTTCATCCCAACCAAACATACTCTTAAAGTAAATTTCTAGAATGATAATAGGTGCCATCAACTGGCACTATCAACCCTAACTAAGCAATCAATTCATTTGATTAGTGTATGTGGATGAATTCCGAATAATGAATGGAATCAGAATAAACTCCGAGACAGATCTTGCCAAACCCTTTGGTAGACCTTATCCTGAAACCTCTTATTCCACTGATTGAGGAATATCATGAGTTGTGTTGGAGACTTACCGAAATGGTAACTTATCTACTAAAACAACTGTCATGATTTGGAAGCGATGGTAATTAGATGTGGAAGCACAATATCCAACCTAAAATTAAAGTTTTTTTGGCAAATTTATCATAATAGTTTACCTCTTAGAGGTCATCAATATTGATCCCTCTTGCGCTATATGCCTTCGAAACATGGAAACGGGTGACCGTCTGCTACATCAATGTCATTTAACAAATAAGTTTTGGTGATAGTGCCCAATCCCATAAATGATTGTCCAACTCTTTAACTTGGCCTATAGACATTTTGAATTGCAATAACACTGCAAGATTGATTCAATAAAGTCCATATTGAAGGGGATAAACTAATTCTCATTCAAACTACCTAAGACATCTATTCATATATTATGGTAAATTGACATGATCGTTAGAGACATTAATCTTCTTCAATATTTGTATTCCTTCTCTCCACACTACATCTGTCGAAAAGCAAATTTAGATGCACATTAGCTATCGAACAAGGGGCATAACTTAAATAATGTTACTATATAGAATTGTAGTCCTAGTCCTGCTTTTTCTTTTCTTTTATTTGAAGAAAACACGTTGATAGAATGGTCCCCAAGTAACGCTGCATTCCTTTAACATGAAGTAAAAAAAAAAGATTCATCATAAATTCTCAAATAAAAAATAATAATCATACCAATTTTTTTTTATGTATAATCGGTTCGACTGAAAAGTTAAAAAATATTTGTGTATTGAGCATATATGTAACTCAGATATAAGATTATTCTCTTTTAAAGATCGTATTTAGGATTTTATTAAATTATTTAAGTTCGAGGTTGCTTGCATAGGAAAGAACCAAACCTCTAATTTTTTTTTATTTTTTATATTTAGGTTTGGGTTTTGCTTTCGAGCATTGGTTATAATATAATTGTATGAACAATATTTAGGTTCAAATTGGAAAACATCTATGAGGAACTTCTACAAATTATTCATTGGTTACAAGTCTAAAATTACTTTTTATTTTTTTATTTTCTAAACTCTCCTAATTTTATTTTTGTGGCTTCTAACAGAATGTGTGCAAGTTTACCTAGATTAGTACACCCACGACATCTTATAAAACACTCCAGACCTTGGGCAAGTAGAGGAAGGCTAGAAAGCGAGTCTCTCTCTTTGTTTTCATTTTTTTGGGAGCTCAGCAACAAGAGTTGGAAGACAAAGATACCATTCAAAATTCAAATTTTCCTATAGCGAGACACTATCATCACCAAACATTTCTTATACGCATAAATGGAACATTATTACATTGCCTATAATAGGAAGAAGAAACTCTAGACCTACCGGCATATTGTGAAATTCTCCATCTTGTATCACAAATGATTGTGTAAAATATCAAGTTAGTTTGGTTTCTCAGACTGATGAATTAAGGCAACCATTGAACCCTTTTATAAACTCCATGATGCATGACGACCGTCAGGGCGAAGTAAATCCAATCTCACTAGAACTAAGCCTTTGACTATTTGTCATGGGCTACTTCTTCAACTTCAATTGCATGAAAATTTTCATGTTTTTTCATCTAAAATGAATGAAGGCCAATGTTGATTATCAGAGATTCAAAGTGCTAATGAACATGCTTGACGTTAGATGAATGTTGGAATAAAGTAAGGTGAACCAACTAGATCTACATATGCATAGGTTGGAACAATCATTTGTTTCGCTTCTTTGCTTCACTGTAAAGAACAACTCCGATTACAGTGAGACAGTACCCAAGCATTCCAGTCACTGTTACAGGGTTCCTAAATATCAAAATTGAAATTACAACAGCAACTGCTCCTTTAGCGTTTCCCAAGACCTGAAACAATGAGAATTTAGATTCTAATACAAATAGATAAGCACATAACAAAACAACTAAGTGATTCAATATCATCGTCAATCATTATAAAGCCAAACAACAACACTAAGGATAAGATTCCTAGACAACATGAACCATAAATTACAAGGCTTTCAGAAAGGATACTTGGAGAGTTAATGCGCTTGTGTGTTTAGTGACCAAGAAGTTGGTCAAATTCACAAAATATGCTAGTGCAGAATTGAAGAGCAGATACCAAATAAAGTTCTTATCTCTTTTTGCGAGAGCAATGGTAATCCCAACTACATTTTTCTCCATCATGAGTGCCGCTGGAATAAGGCAGACAACAGCAATAGGAGCCATGTACATCAAAAGATTCATCGAATTAAGCTTTTCCCTACACAATGACAATGGATAATCATTCATCACATCTTCCCACTAAGGAGAAATATGAAGGATTTAGCTGCAAACTAAAAGATATTTGCCAATAAATACATGGAGCAATGAATAGCAAAAAATGTCATTTTTTAGGAACTAAAAATAGAGGATTCTTACGCTTCAGAGGAAAGTAAAATCCCTTGAAGTACAGTCTTTAGTGCCCGGGCAGCAGTTGCTCCAACACACATTAAAAATCCAAATAAATGGAAACTGGGTTCTCCCTTCCAAGGAATATAAAAAAAAAATCTAATATCAGCATCAATCCAAAAAAATAAAAATAAAATATATATATATATCAATATTAAGATAGAAGCAAACATAAATATTTTTAAATTGCAACATTTCATAAATAAATCAACATCTAATTTCCCTAATTACCTCTCACATACTCACATCAGACTATACACGGGTTAAAGATTGCAGTATTAGTGACTGTTGAAGGCCAATGTGCAAAATTACAAGGAATTTCTGATATTGATTTGTATTACGCTATACCCAAAACTGTGTATGTGTGCGGAGAATATAGGGTTGTGTCAATAATTGAAATTGTGTAGGTAGATTTGCATTCTACCAACCTAGAACTGTAGAAAACAACATCTGTGGGATAAGTGGGTGGTCAAGGCAAAGAGCCATTCAATAGTTGGTTTGCTTCAAGGCACACACGGAAGGCTAGAACACAATATTTGATGCAATTATGCACGTGCTGATTAAAGCACACCAAACTTCAATAGGACAAAAATTACAGCTGATTCTAGGAATACCATTCATCTTCTCTCTTTTTTCCCCCATAATACGAATAAGTCCATAACATTCACTTCCATATCCAAGCAAGAAATCTAAGTTTCAAAATAAGGCCCAACAATTATAAATTGTGTAAAGTTTGATCTCATAACCAACACTTCAGCGCCTCTTTTTTTTTTTTTTTTTTTTTTACATCTAATGGAAAGGGTTAAAACTTCATCCAAAAATCACATATTCATCAGACAAGCAATCAAAACTCAACAAACATGGAAAAAGAAATTGTGCGCACCAAACATGGAAAATGTTACTTGTAGTTGTAGATCACTTAAACTAACTAAAATTCCGGATTGACACAAGAATTGAAAAAAGATACAAATCTAATACTCTCCATGGATAAAATATTATCCCTTTTCCCAATTCTAAAGGAGATCAGGTACATAAATGTCTATAAATACAATAAGATTGTCAATCAAACAATTGAGATTTAAGACCATGTAAGACATAAATGTAAGATAAGAATAAAAACAAAAGGACAAGGAATAATATCAATGGTGAACATAATCCTTACCCCACCGGCAATCATAACGCCAACAACAACAGGGATGAGAGCGATATAAGTAAGCCACCCTTCCCTCTTGAGTGTCATCAAATACGCAAAAATGGCGGTGAAAAAGGGCGTCGTAGCACCGATAGCTTGATTGAACGACACGGGAAGGTACCTGAGCGAAATGTTCCCGCCGACAACTGAGGCGCAAAATACAGCACTAAGAGTAGCAATTTTGGTAAATTGAACCCTAGATCGAACGACCTGCATTGGAACAACCTTCAACCATGCAATGGCGATGTAGCTGAGAAGAGCGCATGCTGTCATATGACACATGGTTAAGAAAATCGGGTACTTGAACCCGTAATTGCTCAACAAGTACTTGTTTAGCAAAATCACCCCAATGTTGGATGAATACCAGAAGCTAATAAGCCCAATCGTGAATAGCTTTCCCGATGTTTTCATCCTCGATGTCTCCGTCGATTTCTCCATTGATTTTGTCGATCGACTAATTTGAAGGGCTGGTAATTAGGGATTCGATTTTGATGAAAAGATAAATATGAGGGAATGAGGATTGAAGAGAAAGAAAAAGAGAGAAGGTGATCTTTTAATGGCCGGAGAGCTGGCGGAGGAGGAGAGGAAAAATAAGGCGCGAGGCCAGCTTTGAGTGCGATCAAGGAATCCTCTCCTAATTCTCCATTGCTAATTTCTAAAACAAACAAAACAATCTTTTATTATTCTTGTAAACTGTAACTTTTTAGATAATTAAAGCCAAAGAATATGAGTATTCTAATTTTCAACCTATATCCGCTTTTGTTGACGCGAAGTTTTCAACTTTTTTTCCAATATGTTGAAATTTACAAGAAATTTGATTTATTAAGTTTAAATATGTTGTTAGGGTAAAAGTCACTATCCTTTATTTACAAGGAAAAAACAAGGAGGTCATCATATAAAAGAGTATGAAAATAAATTTGTGCATATCTTACATAATTTATATTATTTTAATATTTATATGTTTTGGTCGCCAAGATTGCTTGTCTGATATCTACATTTTTATCTGCAATGAATAGATTAAAAAATGACTGTGAGCCCGGGTGTACTATGCTTGTATGTCCGGGCCTCACAATCAGTGATCTTTTCATTATTTTTCTAAATAACGAGTTTCTTGTAATTTTAATATAATGTCAATTGAGGTTCCCACTTTAATAATTATTGTAATTTTTTATTTATTTTCGTCCAATCCATTTATATTTGTTAGTTTGTTTATTTTTTATTTTTAATATATTTTAGTTTTTATTGTACTTTTTATGTTCTTTTCCCTTATATTGTGTATTTAATGTTAAGTATTTTTAATATTTAATATGTCTCGCATGAGTATTGTGTTTTATTTTCTCACTGTTATTATTAACATTTCTGTCTGTGTATATTTTTTGAGAATTATAATGCACTTTTATGAATATTTTACGTGATCTTATGAGCATTATTGTAGAACTTAAGAGTATTAAATGATTTGTTATGAACATTACGTACTTTAATGTTTTATGTGCATTAATATTGAATTTTATGAGCATTGTTATTTAACCGTTGTCTTTGTAAAATTTCAAGAGCATTTTAGTGCATTTTTATGTACAATTTTCATGATATTTATGAGCATTGAAATAGAGTCAAAGGTATTCTATGATTTGTTCATAAAGACCATTTTAGTGTTTTATGAACATTGTTATTATGTTTTATAAATATTTTTATATAAATATTGTACATGTAAAATTTTATGAATAAATTTTTAAAAAATGTGTTTTATTTTTCAGAAATAACTTTGCACAAAAAAAATAAAACTAAACTAAAATAAAGTGCAAAAAAAAAAAAAACAGAGGTGGACCTACCACGCAAGGTAACTAGGGGATCACCATCAAAGACATCTGAATAGATACACCCCTTCTTCCTCTCAATTCGCTCATCTTATTATTTTCTTTTCTCAATCCCTCCTCTCATCAATTGTTGCGATTGTAACCACATCTAGTTATCAGTCACCGAATTCTACTTTCCATTATACCAATTATAATTTAAGGTAATTATTACTAATTATAAGTGTGTAATTTTGTTTAATTTTTTAAATTTAAATATAACTCGAACACTGTTTGAATTTATGTGTAAAAATGACTTTTTCTCAAAAACTTTTTACTGTAGGTTAAAAATAATATTAGGAACATTGTGATAGAATTTCGTATTTTTTGGAGTTATATGTGAGTTATAAATTTTTGTATAATCTTGCACATTTAATTTATAAATTTCAATATTTATTTGAATTATTGTGAAACGTTAGTTTGGATAAAAATTCTGAAATTTGAACTGTGAGTTTTGCACAATATTTGAAAGTCTGTTATATTTTCAATAATTTTCAGAGTCGTGGGGTTTGAGTTATGAATTTTTTTAATTAATTATGCATCATTATCTATCAAGTTTTGGTTACTATTTGATATGTTAAAAATTATTATGTGTAAAATTATCAAAATCTTTACAATGGATTATACATGCTACTCTATATTTCATGCAATATATTGATGAACTTTTGACGTGTACTTTGTGAGTTACGAAATATTTTTTTATGTGAATTTGTTCTTCAATTGAACTCCTTGATTTATTTATATAGCACTAAGTAACAAAATTATGGTAATCTACTTAATGACCTCACATATGACTATGAGAACCTTGAGTATTAGAGAGTTACCTAAGTAAGGGAAGATTCTCATCTGACCCTGACCTAATTCTGGCCTTATGGGAATCCTGAAGCTATGCATTTAATGAAATACCTATATGAAGTGGGTTAAAGGCGTGTTGTTGATGGACGATAGCCCCTTATTGAGCTTAATCATCTAAGGCCCTTGCTATGAAACTTGAGGCTCACCATTCTAAAACATGGACATAGTTTTGTTAATTTCAATAATGAACCTGAAGTTCACTCTATTATTGGGAATTTTATCGCTTGCATTAGTGACTAAAAGTTCACTTTGATAGTGAATTATGTTTATTTTCATCAGTGAACCATAAATTCACTCCACCATTAATGATAAATTTCATATAAATCTTATTGATGAACAAGAAGTTCTTCACACCATTAATATTGAAATCTGTATGAATAGTAACATGCTCATTGTCTGATTTTTTTTTAGAACTATTGAATAAGCCAAATTGCGTGAAATTTTTACTGTAGGTTCTATATATTGTTAGAGAACTTGTAGTAAATGTTCATGAATTTTGGAATTGTATTTTGTGAGATATGAATTGTAATGAAACTAGCCTATTTTTTCAGTAGAAATTTGACAATCTTCTTTGAGTTTTATTAGATTATGTACATGATTTTAATAGTACAAATTTGACTTTATAATCTTTGTATTGTATATTAGTTGTGGTTAAAATTTGAGGACTTTAAAATGTTTATTTCAAGAGTTATGAATTTTTTGAGAAATATGATTATTTGTGTTCTTAAGGCTAGCTTTGTGTACTAAGTAAGGTTATCGATTGTGAAAATGAGGAAGACCATTTGACCTTGCTCACTTTTTAGTCACCTCACCAACCCACCATGAAAACCTTCATTTTCCACCATTTCCACATACATATGTTCACCCTAGCGGTGGCAAAAAAATCAGGTTCGGGTCGAACCAGGTTCGGACAATTCAGACATTCAGACAAAATTTCCAAACCCAAACCCTGTCCGAATTTCAAATTCGGACAAAATTCGGATATTTTGAATCCCATTTTTTTTCCACAAGTCTCATTGGCCTTATTTCTTTCTATGGAGGGTAAAGTACACATCAAAAGCTTTCCAACGCCTTTTGAATCATCTCAATCGGAGTCCGAAAGAAAGAGTTATGGTCGTTTGAACTTGAACTAACCTTAAAGCAAGGCCAAACGACCTTGCCCAGTTTCCAGGCTAGGCCTAACGACCTATAATCCCTTCCAGAGCCCAAAAGAAGCCATGCAAGATTCAAAAGCTGTATGGACTTGCTTTAATTCTACAAGATGGGCCTAAGTGCAACAAAAGCCCATAAGAGCTCTCAAAAGCCGTCTAGCTTTACTCGACCCAAAGACGGCCCGCGGTTGCTGCCGCATCAGCAATTCGTGTGAGAAACACGCAAAAGCCGTCGGGCCATCATTGCTGCCACGTCAGCAGTTCATGATTTCGCCCAATCAAGATCCTGCGATACCCATTTTGGCGTCGTTCACTCATGCGAAGTCAAAAGCCAAACGACTTTTACGGTGATTTAGGGGCAAGAAAAGTGGATCATGTCTTGATCCTTCTATCTGAATACTCTTCTCCTCACCTAGAAATACCCCACTCCATTACACTATTCGGGGCGTCCAAAACCCATCCCAGAAATCCCCCTCTCTTCCCTCATCATTCTCACACAAAGTCCCGATATTATCGTGGTATTGATATTGAAACAATCTCGGCGTATTGACTTCGGTTTTCTCGTTGTAATCATGTAGTCCCTTCGTGTTATTCTTGTACATTCTTTTGTAAATAATCATCACACATTTACATGACATGAATGTAACATCGTGACACTTTTCTAAACTTCTCCCCACTCTTTTTTTTTTCATTTCAATATCAATTTTAGTAGAGTCTGTTTTCAAACAGGTGAGTCTGAGAGTTCTTTGACTCTTGGACTCGTAACCTTACCCCCAGGCTCAGAATTCAGGTTCGCGGGCTGAAGTTTTATCATTTTTTTTGAGTTCATTGATTTCCTTAAATCAACTGGTGAGTGGTGACTCCTTTTCTATTCTAACATGCAAGACTCATTTTTTGTGGGCTTCCTTTCTGTTTGACAGGCTAAATTGGTGTTTTCTCTTGAGATCAACACCAAAGAGCCAACTGAAGAGGAAATGGGGTAGAAATTAGGCAATGATAGACGACCTTCCCTTCTCTTTGACCCATTTAACTAGGTTGTGGGTCCAGTGGACCACTGGCGTGGGCCAAGCAAAGCCATTTGGCTTACTGGGCCAGTGTAGTGGCCTCGATACCCTTTTTGGCCATGTTGGGAATGCCAAAGTAAAAATAATTTAGTATTCGGTAAGGCTTGCTCTATAAGTAAATATACAAAGTTAGGATACTTAAAGGATTGGAAAGTTTTATTACAAAGCAAAAACATTCTTATTCAAGGATTAGGCAACCTTAGTCGGCTCCCAATCACATTAAAGTAGCGCAATGGGAAAAGTAGTCCTTATGACACCCTTTTTCCAAGGGTCCTACAAATTGGTGACTACACTGGGGACTTAAACTTAAAAAGAGGGTAAAACTTGAAAAAATCGATTTGTTTTGAAATTGTAAAAAGAGAATGTTGATTTGCTTGGCGATTTTATAATTCTTTTCGGCATCTTGCATACTAGGCTACTCCAGGGTGTTTTGACAGGAGAGCACAAAAGTGTTGGTTTAGGATTAACCTAGGATTTGTTTCAAGAGCGAGAAGTCACTACTTGTGTGATGCACTCTACATCGCCAAGCATTTGGTCTCTCTTGTCACCCATGTTATACTCCGAGGTTTCCTTGAAGTTCGACGGGGAACACCTCACACACTTTACCTATAAATTCTATATAGGTGAAGTACACCGAGGCGAGAACATGTGGCACCTTATCTTATCTTGAACCTAGTAATACATAAACTTGGAGCCTTGGTTAGGATTAACCTTACATTTACATGTTATATGCTTGTTGTACACATCTTTTAAAACATAAATTAAAATAAAGAAAAGAATTGAGTCAGCTCAATTCGTGTCGGGTATTGTATTAGCCCACATAGAATCATCAAATGGCTCAAAGAAATGAGCCCAGAACAGCAACAATGCCGCCTGGCCTCCCTCTTCTGTGGGCTCGTTTCTGACTCAACAAGCCTCATTGTGTGGCCCATGCAAGAATTAAAAGCTAGACGACTTTTGGCTTTTTCTAGCCTAGTAGTTCTTATTGGATCACTCGATTGTGCTTCCTAGGTCCGGGTTATAGGTGCCGGTTTTGTCTGATCCTTTATGATACCCCATGTCTGGATTTCCATTGCTTCTTTTACGATCTGAGCCGTAAAAAATTGTTTGTAAAAACAAAAGCCTATCATGACTCGATCCAAGTAAGGACCCAATGGATATTCTTGTAGTACATGCTAGGTCCATATAAATTTAGGTAACGCACTCCCGAAAGATTGGTAAGTCATCCTCGTGTCAGCATGAAGGTGTCTGATTCATTAGGGTCCCATATAGGTCTCTTAAGACATGCATGCATCGGGTAGACAGTGTCATAGTCAATTATCGAGTCACTAACAAATTTCCATATAGGCAAGACAAGAGATTGTATCATGGTCGAGGAACGATTCCAAGGAATCCCTGTCCAACAGGGGCGGAGCCAAGGGGGGGCTAGGGGGCCTTGGCCCAGTCTATGATTTAAACATCTATTAACTGTTGCATATGGATACATAGGAAGGTCTGTAGCTCGATGGTTTAGATGACCCAAGTATGACCCTTACTTTCATCTCTGTGCTGTGCGCGCGTGTTCGATTAATTCTTCTTATAAGCATATCATCCAATTTTTTTAGCAGCAAGCCACGACTATTCACTAGACATCTTTTTTTAAAAAAATGATTATTGGACAATAATACACTGAACTTTAGGGGTATTGTACAATAACGCACTGAACTTTTTTTTTGGACTCTAATATACTGAACATTGAGGGTATTGGAAAATAATGCACTTAGAACAATTCTGGTGGTGGTTGACGTGGTGGTCGTCCTACTTTTACGTGTCGTTTTGCTTTTTTTCCAAAAAAATATATTAGTCATCCTACTTATGTGTACTTTTTTACACGGTAAAAAATTTTTCTGAAAAAAAAATGGAAAAATGACACCTCAAAGTAGAACAGCCACCGCGTCAACCACCACCGGAATTCGCATGAGTGCACTATTGTCCAATACCCCCAAAGTTCAGTGTACTAGAGTCCAAAAAAATTATCACTGCATTATTATCCCATACCCTTAAAGTTCAGTGTATTATCGTCCAAAAATCCTTTAAAAAAAAAGTTTTCTTCGTTTGAACACTTTTAAACAAATCTTTGTTATTACTATTTTTTGTACTTCTATAATCCGAGGTTATGCAGTTACTAATCATTTTATAAATTGCGTTCCCTTAGAGCAAAACATGTGGGAATAGAATGTTTTTAAAAAATAATTAAAATATAGATTTTGATTGTTCTTTTAAAAAAATCTATTTTTCCAAATATTATTTTATAAAGCTATGCAATTTAATTATAAAGCTATGTAATTTAATCAAAACATTCTTTTATCTATCAATGAAGTAATAATGTTCTCTTATTATAAAATCAATAATATTAACTAGTCTCATAATAATTGTAAATAAGAGTAATTTGTTTGTATCAACGCCACATTGATAAATCAATATTTCCCGTATATACTTTACGTATTAAGTGACATTGTTAAATATAAAAATTATCCTATTATGGCCCACCCTAATAAAATATTCTGGCTCCGCCCCTGCTGTCCAAAGTGCTGAAGCTAAGTAGCTAACATTTCTAAGCAGCTAAAGGAAATTTATACCAAGATGCAGGGTTTGGTCTTTGCAAACTCTCTCGAACAAGAGCAAAAAATCAGGAAAAGATTCCCTGAGCAACAAGTAATGGATGCCATGCTGTAGGCCATGACAAAGATCAATGAGAAGTTGGGCTTAAAACTTGAAGAAGATGATGATGTTGAAATCAGTGGGTATGAATCCATGCCTGAACTTATCAAGACACTCACAGGTGATGAGTCTGGAGGCTCAGGTTCATTAAAGAGAAGTCCAAAACTCCTTTGGAGACTCCCAAAGTTGCGGAAGATCCTACTGTAAAGGCCTTAGAACAGAAGCTGGAAAGTTTTACCAAGATAATTAGCACTGTTCCAGCATTTGCTGACAAATACACGGATGTGGCCCTGCCCATACATCCAGTCATGAAGGTGGTCGACAAAGTTGAAATGCCCAACATCAAGTTCAAACCATCTGAAAATCCCACTCACCACATCGAGGAGTTCATGCGACTAGCATCTCTCAACAAGATCGATGTTGACTTGTACTCTACAGATGGAGAAGCCAAAGTATGGTACCATGCATTATCACCTCAAGTCAAGGATGACTAGAACGAGTTGTTTAAGGCCTTTGTCAATCACTACAGTCGTGCCCAAAAGACGCAAGCCACTGTGGATGACCTGACCGCAATGAAGCAAAGGGATGATGAACTTTTCCCTCACTACTTAGAAAGGTGGCATACCAAGCTGTCTTACATTGACGAGACTATACCTCCATGCTTACAGTTTTCCATCTTTAAACATAGTCTCAAGAGTAGCTTGGCTCGACACCTGGGATACCATGTGATCAAGGACTTCGACTACTTGAAAGACCTTTACGTCCAACTCAAGACCATGAACAATGAGAAGGTCGCTGCCAAAGGGTGAAAGAATTCAAGTCCTAATAGGAGGGATACTAGTTCACCCAACCACCCTTCTAAGAGCCTTGAGGCTAATATAATTCAGTCAGGAATCAAACCAAAGCATCACCATTACACCTCACTTGACACCACCTATGTAGATGCTTTGGCTCGTCTATTAAGGAAAAACTTGATTGAGTTGCCTTTATCGAGACCAGAGCCAACAACGAAGTACCCAAATTGGGATGACAATGCATACTGCAACTATCACAGGTGTAAAGGACATGACACCGAAAAATGTTAGACCTTATAGAATAAGATTGAAGGTATGATTCGACCAGATAAATTTCCCCTGCCAAAAGCAGCACAGAAAGCCAACTAGAGCAGTAACCCTCTAGGAGCAATCAATAGGGAAAGGCAACACCACAGGAAGGGGACTTTAAAGTTAGCTAGGGTCTCAATTCCTTTAAGCATTCTATTTCAGAGTCAGTTAGGGTGGCATTGAGTTGGTCTTTGATATGCTTGTCTTTTGAATTCAATGAGATGCATCTATTTGATTGTGATTGTTTGAGAATCTCGTACTTGTACTCTTAACTGGAGTTGAAAAGGTCCTTCATCCATTCATTAGCCTTGACATCCAAGTATGATATATCCATCCGTCATCACCCTAATATACACTTCCATTCATCTTGTTTGTCATCCTACGAATTTAGGGTTTAAAATAAAAATTAAAGACAAGAGGAAGAAAAACAAAAAGAGAGAAGTCGTTCGACATTAATCAAGCAGGCTAAGCAAATGAGACAAGACCAAAACCATTAGTCTCTTGAAAGTGGACATCTCTACGCTCGAAGACCTACAACTTGAACAAAATGTACCTAGGATGGGGGGATGCTACCTCACGACCCATATCACCATGCGTATCACCTGTTACCTTCCCATTCGCCCATAACATCTGTCCCTACTTATCGCCTACATCTCCATCCCAAGTTCCCCTTCACCAAATCATCCATCTTTGCATCACTCATAATAATCATCATTTGAAAATCCTTAGCCTTGACCAACCCATTCATTCTCCTCATGACCACTTTCATATCTACCCCAAATCCAAAAGGTTTCTTGCGACTAACATCATTAGAAAGGCAAAAAGGAGTCAATCCTATGAAGAAGAAAGTCGAAAAAAGAGAAGAAAGCAAAAAGAAAAATAAAACTAAGGTAAAAAAAAAAGACGAGAGAGTTCCTAGTTGGTCCACCAACATGGGTTGACATGAGTGGTACAAAACTCATGTCCCTTAAACACTTTGTTTGCATTTGGAAAAACTTGTGCTGGGAGAGTAAACCCCATTTGGGTTGTCCATATTCATTTGAGGAAGGAACAATTTCCATCAAGAAGGAAGAACAACATGCTACACAACGATGGACTGTTTAGGATCATGGAGAACTCAACGACAACGCTAACAAGCTCGATCATCCGGGGGACATGGGAGTCTCCTCTACCATCAACATTAGCAACCTCTCTCCTTACCCTGAGGATGATGGGCCCAATGAGGATTTGAGGGCAAATCCTTTTCAAGACGGGAAAGGATGAAGTATCCCGTGGTCTATACTCCTCCCTTGTCATCCAAGCCAAGAGGGTAGCGCCAGGTTATACCCGAGAGGAGGTCCAGTTCGCTCTAGACCCAGGAACCCCCAAGTTTGTGTCGCTCATCTTATGGATCAGCCTTGAGCCCCTTTGAGTGGCTCGGGAGCGTTCACCAAGCCCGAAGGCTTTTGATCATCTATTTCCCAAGGGTGGCTGGTTGTTTGTCATCAATGAGAGGGTTAGAAGACACATTGGGCATATTTCAGGGGCGTAACGGTCATGACACCAACGTGACGCCCGTGACAGCCCTCGGCCAAATTCGATGCTGGGAGCAAGTGGGGTGTCGTGCCCATGACAAACCTATCATGACTGCGACAGGCTTCGGGAGTGAACGTCACACCCGCGACATTTCCTGTCACGACTATGACATTCCCCTCAAGGTTTTTGGAGTTGATGTCCACCACGACCACGACCACGACACCATGTTTGGAGAACTTGGGGTCAAAGAATCGCCAGGTATCATGGCCGCGACCCACTTGTAGTCGCGACCACGGCCAGAAGGTCGCGCTCGGGACGCTGCCAACGACAATTTGCCCAGATTTTCCTCGAGTCAAGTCACAACTGTGACGCGTACGTCACGCCCGCGACATTTTAGGGGGCTTCGACTGTCGCTACAGGGATATCCCTTTTGCACCTGCGAAGAGTGTGAAAAGTCGAGCTTTTTCATCTGATTTTCCCCAATTGTTTTCTCCCCTTTTGTGCAATCCCTCTTTTGCCCCTCCTTTAATGTGTTGTAAAGCCTCTCTAGGAGGGCATTTAATGTATTTAGCATAGGCCCTTTTATTATTTGATCCATAGTCTACCTCTTCCCCCTCATTGTATTTAACCATTTACAATTGTTTGGAAGAGGCAGTGATTACACATTGAATGCAAGGCTGAGTTTTCTCTCTAGTTCTCTCTTCTTCAAAGTCTTGCTTACTTTATCCTCAATCTCATTGTGGTGGTGTTCAAGCCAAATCCTTTATAGAATTGTGGTGGTTACTTCCTTTATCAATTCTTGGTGGGTTTAATAGTTCTTGGGTGGTGGTTCTCCTTTACCCCAAGTCCGTATCTAGTGTGGAAGCAACTATCTTAGGGTTTGGTTGATACATTCATCTTCTTTATAATCAAGTTCATCAACTCAAGCATCCATCCCCCGCCATGACATCCTTTATTGTAGACACCGAATTTCGTTCAAGGACAAGTGCACCAGTGTAACCAGGAGCAACGGGAATACCTATTGCAAGATTAGGCCCAAAATCCTAAAATGAGCTAAAAACAAAGCAAGGCCACTTGGACCTGCTTCAAATCCAGGTAGTTGAGCCCAGAAGTGACAATGACCAAAAAGAGGAGCAAAAAGGACTAGTAAATGAGGAAGGTTGTCTTGCCTTGCTCACTTTTTAGTCACCTCACTAACTCACCACAAAAACCTTTATTTTCTACCCTTTCCACATACATGTCAGCACCCTTTTCAATCCCACTTTTTCCACAAGTCTCATTGGTTTTACTTAGTTTTATGAGGGTAAATCACACATCATAAGCTTTCCAAGCCTTTTGAGTCACCTCAATCGGAGTCCGGATGAAAGAGTTATGGCTGTTTGAACTTGAACAAACCTCATATTAAAGCCAAACAACCATACCCAGTTTCCAAGTAAGGCCCAACGACCTGTAATCCCTGCCACAAGGCCCAAAAGGAGCAGGAAATGGGCCAAAAAAAAAGAAGGTCGTCTGGCCTTGCTCCACCTGTAGCCAACTTGGCGATCCGCCATGTCATCGATCTGCGTGAAGAAAACACAAGGTAGTCTGGCCTTGCTTTTTGCCACGTCAGCAATCCGCGCCACTCCTTCGCCAACTCAATCCCACGATGCATGCAATTGCATGGTTACCTCATGTAGAAATCAAGGCCAAACGGCCATGCTAAAAAAAATAGAGACATAAATGGCGGGATGTGTTTGATCATTCCATCTTCATCCACTCTCCCCCCCCTTCCCCCCTATAAATGCCGAGACTCTTTGTTGAAGAAGAGCACCCAAAAATCCTCCAAGAATTCCCCCAAGTGAATTCTCTCATACTCACTCTTCCATATTCTTAAAAAAAAAAAAGGGTTCTGATATGAGTGTCGGTTGTCTCACGATGGAATCTCGATGTATTGACATCGGTGTTCTCATATTTCACCCATCTCATTCACATTCTTTATATCGAGTAATGTTAGCTTGTTTGTATTCTTTAATCACCCTCTTTGTAATAATGTAACCTTTCTTTGATGTTGCATTTTGTACATAAACGTTTTGTAAAAATCGTTACATTTGCATGCTATGAACATAAATTTGTGAAACCCTTCTAACTTCTCTACGCTCTCTTTCATTTCAAGATCAATTCTAGTAGAGTCTGCTTTCAAACAGGTGAATACGAGAGTTTTCTAACTCTTGGACTAGTAACCTTACCACTAAGCTCATAATTTAGGTTCGTAGACGAAGTTTAATCGTTTCGTTTTTTTTTGGTTCGTTGATTTTCTTAAATCAACTGGAAACTCCTTTTCTATCCTAACTTGTATAAGTCGTTTTCTGAATTTTCTCATCGGTTTGATAAATCAAAACAATACATATCCCAGAATTCAAATCAAGGTCTCAAAGGGCTAAAAATGGTCCAGAAATTGAGCAAGGTCCAACAGCCATGCTCAATTCCTGGCCCATTTTCTGGTCTGTGGGCCCAAAAGGCCACTACACTGACCACCAGAAGGCGGTCTGGCCGACAAAATCAGTACAATGCCCTTCTCCCCATTTGTGGCTTTGATAGATGTCTTGGGTCAAGTGCGAATTGATATCTCAAACCGAAGTGATTGTCCCCAAATGAATTAACATTTTCAGGATACTTAAAAATCGAAAGATTTTCTTCAAAAATAAAAAGCATCCTTATTTAAGGATTAAGCAACCTTAGTCGGCTCCCAATTACATTTAAGTAGTGTCATAAGGAAAAATCTTTCGACTTTTTTCGGGGGTCCTACAGAGCTATAGTCTGATCAGTCTTAAATGAGGCCACATTTTCCTTCAATCCAATTGTAACACCGACCACGTGACCACGTGATTCATTCACCAAGGCCACAAATACATTCCTCACATGGAGCTATAGTCTGATCGACCATTAAATCTGTTTCATATATGCTACATTCAACTTACTTCCATCCACTGTCCAAAAGAGAAAACGTGATTCATTCATCTACAGTCCGATCGACGTTTAAGCATGTGTGAACCCTTAGTGATCCTGTTAACCAAGGCATGCTAGATACATTCCCTCATTCAGCTAAATCTAGCTCCCCTTAACTCTATAAATAGGACCCTCCTAGCTCAAAGGGGCCCCCAATATTCGATCATCATCTTCTCTCCCTCAAACCTTATTGCTCTCTCTCTCTCTCTCTCTCTCTTTCTAATCCCATACAGTTATTCTAACTCATTATCTTTTCTTTCTAACCCTTCTTTCCTACCCTTCTCCTAAACCTCATATGTACCTACATTAACCCTCCAAAATACCAAAAACTGTGCCTATAAACCATCCAAAACACCCCAAAAACATCACCAAAAAAAATCCCAAAAAAGCATGTTTTTAGTTATAGGTCGATTTTCCTATAAACGTTACCTACCCTAATCCTGTCCCATTTGGCATCAACAAGAAGAGTCCTAATCTTATCTCAACTTGTAGGTCGACCAGACTTCATCAAGACCAAGATAGGGATCCAGCATTCATGAAGGCTAGGCAAGGTTCCCCTAAAAATACCATGATATTGGTACTTTATTTTACAATTTACTTCAATTCTGGTTTGTGATTATTCTTGTATTCATGTTATAAAAATGTTCACTTTTTCAAAATAAATGAGTTAATTATATAAAGTTCAAATTTACTTTCCTTCCAAACTTTATCAAAAGTACATTTCTAAACTTCTAGTATAGTCTTTCCTAAAGTGAGAGGCGGACTCAAAGGTCGTTATCTTTCGAGTCAGTAACCTTGCCCCCGAATCCACTTCTTGGTTTGTAGGTAGAGTCTTCTTTTTATTTTCCTTCGATTTGTCTTGGCTTTTCTCCTTAAAAATTCGAGTGGCAAGTCCATTAAACTAAAAACTACATCGAGATTGCATAAATCGTGTTTATCGTGGTTTTACACTGAGTCGATGCCACTTTAGGGTACTTTTGTATGTTTTTATATAGTGTTGCACAAATTACCTTCTTCTGGAGCGTATGCATAGTGGGAATAATAGAAATCCATGTTTGATAATAATAATAATGTCATTGTTGTTCTTAAGGAATGAATAACCATAGACTTGATAGAAGAGGAAGATAATAATAACAACCCAAATAAATGCACCAAAAAGCTTAATGACCAATGGAACTTGATATGTTCTTGGATAATGGATGATCCACCACCAAGAACTAACACCCCACCACGACTAGATAAAGGAAATCCACCACTAACCAATAAAGGAATGACTTGATTTCATCACCATCAACAATGTAATAGATAAAGAGCACAAGATTTTAGAGAGAGTTTTGAGTACTCTCAAAGATACCTTTTTTATTCATTAAAAGCTAAGTCTCTCTCTTTTCCAATTACCCATACATAAGTAAGGACAGGGATAGAACCCCAAGAGAGATTAGCACAAATAGGGTTATTAACCCAAGAGTTAATTATATCTCAAAGCCCAATCTAACCCAACAATACATTGGGAGGCAAAAGGCTTAAAACATAATTACATTGATTAGGAAAGAAAAGACAAACTACCCTGAGTGAAGAAAGGCAAAAAATCGGATAAGTAGGGTCGTCGCGGGTGCCACACACACTACCAAAAAAAGGTCCTCCTTCCACGCTTAAAACGGCTTCTAGCCATACCTATAAGCGAGGCTGAGAATCCTTGCCACGGATAAATAAGCGTGGTAAGGGAATGTGTGGGGAAAATTTTGACACGCTTAATAAGCGTGCATGGAGCAACTTTGCCACGGTTATTAAGCGTGCATAGACGAACCCCCGACCACAGTACATAAGAATGAGTGACTAACCAAACCCTTACTGATTGAGTATTAAAGATTATTTGATTCTAATAACTAATTTAATACTATATATACACAACTACCACTTGACTTTTGTTATCTTCTATTTTAGCTTTAACTAATAGATGGGTATATTAAAAAAATTATAATCATAATTTTTTAAATATTCTTAAAATTAATATAATACTATATGTACACAAATACCACTTGGCTTCTAATATCAACGCGCCCAAAATTCAATAATCCATAATGTTTCTTTTAATTTTTTTGAAATTATTTTTAAGACTAAATTATTTCCTTAATTAAACCTGGTGCCTAATTAAAATATTATACTTTTTTGCAAAAAAAAAAAATTATGTAAAATTGTTGTCTGCCACACATATTATATGTGGAAATATAGATTTGTTTGGGAGAATATTATAACCTCCCTTATTAAGTGTGGCCAAACTCTTACAACGCGCTAGCACGCTTATATGTGTGCTTACCGTTTAACCACTCTTAGTAAGCGTGGCCATTGCATATAGTAGGAATTTGCACGATTTTTTTCCCCTCATTTAAATAAGCGTGGGTAAATATGCGTGGAAGCATGCACATTTTCTTGTAGTGACAGGTGTCGCGATCATGACAGGTTATCTTGCACAAGGGGCCCCCTTCCGGATTTGGCTGTCACGGGCATGAGGGACATCGTAGTGGTCGCGGCAGGCGATGAGAGAAAAACCCTACGAGAATCGTCTCCACGAGTCACAGCTGCGACGTCAATACAATGGTTTGATGTCCCGATCATAACATAGCTGTCACGGTCATGTTGATCACGCATGTTCCCATATGCCACGGGCGCAACCCTTTCGTCACGGGTGTGACGACCCTGAGCCTTCAACTCCTTCAAAAACAAAAACATGGTCGTCGCGGTCGTGATAGGACAGCCGCGCGCGACAGGCCAAGGCTGGCCTGAGGTCGCGGTAGCGACATGATCGTCGCGAAAGCAATGACCTCCTAGTCCTAAAGTAGAAAAACCATGGAAAAAGAGTGGATGGGGGAAGCAGGGGTGGCGGTTGCGACCAGAGTAGTCGCGCCCGCGATGTCCTACGCCTCAGCCCTTGACGTCCCCTACGGTCTATCACGAAAGTGACAGGGCAAGTCACAGTCGTGATGGGCTTGATGTTCTCCTTCTTTCTTCTTCTCCGGTCCCGTTTTCCTTATTCTTGCCGATATGAAAAGAAAGCCCCTTTAGAGGCTATCATGGCCCATCCATTGAATGGTCGTGATCACTCAGTTTGGCCCCAGGTCGATGTGGAATTGGAGCGATTCGATGGCTGAGAAGCAACCCGCTTGGGCCAAGTAATAAGGGTCAAGAAAGGAACTCAGGATGCTTCATCCCCCCTTCTTGAGAAGGATTTTCCCTCAAATCCACATCAGGGTCGTCATCCTCAAGGTAAGGAGATAGGTCCCCAACATTGAAGGTGGATGAGATGTCCATCTCCCCTGGTATCTCCAATCTGTAAGCGTTGTCATTGATCCTTTCAATCACCTTGAATGGACCATCTCTTCGGGGCGTAAGTTTGCTCTTCCGTCGGGTTGGAAACCTCTCCTTCCGTAAATGTAGCTACACCAAATCTCCCGGTTTGAAGGAAATGACCATCCTATGTTTGTTGACTTCCTTTGCCTTCTCACTAGCTTAAACACTTGCTCTAGAGTCAAGTGGAAGTGGAATCAACTCAAGAGGTGTGAGAGGGTTGATGTCGAGCAAGTTTCGAATGGGGAATGACCCGTGGAAAAGGAAAGGAGCCCGGTTATACGCGAACTCCGCATGGTTCAATTTCACATCCCAATATTTTAAACCCCAAATGACCGAACTCCAGAGCTAAGTAGTGAGAGTCTTTTTGGTTGCCTTTGTTTTGGTTATCCGTTTGGGGGTGGTGGGAAGTGCTAAAAAGTATCTTGGTGCCCATCAACTTCCATAAGGACCTCCAGAAGTGGTTAATAAATTTCGAATCACGGTCCGATACGATACTCCTCGGGATGCCGTGAATTGCTTCACAATTTCTTTGAAGAAGAACGAGGCAATATGTGTGGCATCATCCATCTTCTCACAAGCTACAAAATAAGCCATCTTTGAGAAACTGTCCACCATAACCATGATAGTATCTTTTCCACGTTGGGTCCGAGGTAGTGCCACTTTGAAGTCCATACTCAAATCCTCCCATAGACCTTGAGGAACCGGCAAAGATGTGTAAACACCTTGATGGAATTGGCTCTTGAAATGTTGGCAATTGACACATTGAGAAATCACGTCATGTACGTCACCTCCCTTCTTAGGCCAATAAAAATGCTTCTTGAGCATGTCAATGGTCTAGTTGATGCTGAAATGCCTGACAAGACCCCCACCATGAACCTCTTTGACCAATAGCCGCCTCAAAGGACAGCATAGCTTGTTTCCCTTGAATAAGTACCCATCTTGCAACACATAAGGGTCTCCATCTCCACTCAAATAATGTCGAAAGTTCTCATCACCATCATAATATTCCTTGATAATTCGAAAACCAAGCACCCGTGCCTCTATCAAAGATAGCAGAGAATAACGTCTCAAGAAAGCATTCACTACTATATTCACACTCTCCTTCTTATGTTTAGCCACAAAGTTAAAACTTTGGAGAAATTCGACCTACTTTGCATGATGAGCATTCAACTTGTGTTGGCCATTCAAATACTTGAGAGCCTCAAGATCGAAGTGGAGGACAAATTGGCTCGGTCGAAGGTAATTTGACCAATGGTCCAAGGCCCGAACAAGAGCATAAACCTCCTTGTCATAAGTCGAGTAATACCTCCGGGATCCGTTCAACTTCTCACTAAAATAGGCTATGGGGCGAAGTTTTTGCATCAAAATTGCCCCAATGCCCACACCACTCACATCGCAATCCACCTCAAAGACTTACGTGAAATCCGACAATGCTAGAATGGGTGCCTAGCACAAAGCAATCTTCAATTTCCTAAATGCCCATTGGGCTGAATTTGTCCGCTCAAATACACCCTTCTTCATGCACTTCGTGATAGGTGCGGTGATGGTGCTAAAACCCCAAATAAACCTCCTATGGAACGACACAAGCCCATGAAAACTTCGGACCTCGATAATAGAAGTAGTGGTCGGCCAAGAACGAATGGCCTCCACCTTGGACGGATTCATGGAGATATCATTTCCCGAGATGATGTATCCCAAGAAGATGACTTGGGAGGTATAAAAGTCACACTTCTCAATCTTCCCATACAACTTCTGCTTCCTCAACACTTCAAACACTCTCTCAAGGTGAGTTAAGTGCTCGCTTTCATCGCGTAAATACACCAAAATATCATCAAAATAAACCACAACAAATTTCCCGATGAAAGGCATTAATACCTCGTTCATGAGTCGCATGAATGTGCCAGGAGCATTCGACAGACCAAATGGCATCACCATCCACTCATATAATCCTCCCATGGTTTTGAAAGCAGTTTTCCACTCATCTCCTTCCCTCATCCGAATCTGATGATAACCGCTTCTAAGATCAATCTTCGAAAAGATCCGAGAATGATGTATCTCATCCAACATGTCATCCAACCTCGGTGTGGGATACTGGCACTTGATCGTAACCTGACCTGGCAGTTAAATAGGAGGTGCTCTTGTGACTCCTCTACAGACCCACATAAGGGGAGCCGTTGACCAAAAATTTGTCTACATAGCTATATTGTTGATTGCCCGGTTGTCCACACACATACAAAAGGTTCAATCTTTCTTCGGCACACAAGGAGTGTCGGAACCGAGCATGAGCTCATACTGTCCCGCGCGTATCCTCTCTCCAGTAATTGAACGACTTGTTGTTGTAACTCTCGAGTCTCCTCCGGATTGCATCAATAAGCCGCTCAATTAGGAAGGGGTGCTCCGAGAATGAGATCGATATGATGCTCGATTCCACGGAGGGGCGGTAGACCGGGAGGTAAATCCGCCAGGAAAACATCAGCAAATCGACCAACAAATGGTGCCACTAGAGGGTATATGAGTTTCTCTACCTTAATTTTGTTTCCTTCAAGGAGGAGCAAGGCGTAGACACCCTTACCCTTTCCAAGAGCTCTCTCAACCCGTGTTTCGCTCATGTGTTTGGGCTCCTCACATACCACCCTTGGTTTTAAAGGTAGTAGCTAATGGGGAGCTAAAGGTGTAAGCTTAACCCTCTTTTTGTTCATGACAAAGGTGTAGGTGTTTTTGAATCCATCATAAACTACACGCCTATCAATTTACCAAGGCCTCCCTAACAAAATATGACAAGCGTTCATACGCACCACATCACACTCAATAGAATCCCAGTACTTGGACCCAATAGAAAGAGTCATGAGAGCTTACTTTGTCACCTTGATATCCCCTTTATCGTTTAACCACGTCAAAACATAAGGCCTAGGATGTGAAGTAAGAGCTAGTCCCAACTTCTCGACAAAGTAGGTAGAAACCACATTTGTACAACTCCCTCAATCAATGATCAAATTGCAAACCTTCCTGTTCACCGTACAACGGAGCTTCACTCACATGTAGTACCCTCCTCAATATAAGCATATCACCATGGTTGGGAGTGAGTGTGTCGGGAATGTCATCATCTTCAGATTCATTACCATCCTTCACTAAATACTTCTCATATTCTTGCACCACCAATAGCTCATTCTCAATTTCTTGCACTTCTTGTATAGTCATAGTCCTCTTAGTAGGTTAATTGGCTTGGAAATGACCATAGCCTTGACATTTGAAACATTTCTTTCCCTCTATATTCTTAGGTAAGGTCGTGGAGGACGGGTATAAAATGCCTTTGCCCTTATCAACCCTCGGAGGCGGGGGAGTAGCTGTAGCCCTAGGTGTTTCTTGAGGCTTCGGTGAAACCATAGGATTCGATCTTTGGGGAGGTATAAATGACCTTTGGAAAGGCCTAGTGTTAGCCTTTTCCTTTTTCCTTCTCTCGATCTTGAAACTCAACCTTCTTCACGATTAAGGGGGATAAGTCGTTCAAGAATCGCATCATAGTCAACTCGGGTGGCTCTTGGAGATCACTCTTAATCAAGAGCTTCTCGAACTCTTAGATATACTCAGTCGTGCTTCTCTTTCCTTATTCAAGGGCGAAGAGTCTCCTTAACATGTCTTGCTTATAAGTGCTTGGAAAGAATCACTTGGTCATGAGTTTCTTAAGCTTTTCCCGTGAAGAAATCTTTCGACGACCGTCCCTAGCCCATTGTGTTTTCACGCTCTCAAACCATAACGAGGCTACCTTAATCAACTTCAAGCTTGCCACTTTGAAAGTCTTCTCATCACTATAACCCTTGACTTCGAATATTGCTCAACCAGTTGAGCCCATTCCAAATACTCGTCCGGATCAAGTGAACCCTGGAACTCCGGTAGCTCAACTTTGATGTCGTAAAGATCATCCTTAGGTGGGTGTTCGCCTCTTCCCCGTTGTCAGAACATATGCATAGAATCCACATCGCCGTCACTCAACTCCAAGTTAGGAGGAGGACGAATGAGGCTCGGGGAAGGTCTCTCTCTCCTAGTAGGTGGCGGTCGCACCTAGAGGTGTGCGTCAATCTAAGTGAGTCTTGTAGTAACGACATCAAGGACGTTCTCGATGCATGAGAACTGGCTCTCATTGCCCGGGTTAGGGGCCTCTTCCAGCGAGGATCCCGTTGAAGACCTTTGACGTCGGTTGGATTCCTCTCGGTTTGGATCGTTGGGATGTTCCATACCGAGAAGAATAAGTAGAGGACGGATTGTGTTTGGGAATTTTTTTGAGGAGTTTGGTTCTTTGTGGTTGGCTTGTGTTTGGCTTAGGATTTTTGTGTAGCTATGCTCAAGAGAGACAATTGATGACACCTTGTTGATGAAGAAGCAATACACACCATTACCAAGAGCACCACTCTCCAACACCCAATCACCACAATAGAGCCACAACCCCACAATACTCCAATAGTCACTTGTTCAATGTCAAAATTTCAATCCAACAAATAAAGTAAACACACCGTGAATGGGGGTCACCAATATGATCATACAATAGAGAATAACCAAATCAACTAAGAACAACAAAAATCAATCGAGAGATAACCTGAGAGCTCAGCTGATACCAAATGGAGCGTATGCGTAGTGGGAATAATAGAACTCCATGCTTGATAATAATAATGTCATTATTGTTCTTGAGGAATGAATAACTATAATCTTTATAGAAAAGGAAGATAATAATAATCCGAATAAATGCACCAAAAAGCTTAATCACTAATGGAACTTGATATGTTCTTGGATAAAGGATGATCCACCACCAAGAACTCACCCCACCATGACTAGATAGGAAATGCATCACTAATCAATAAAGGAATGACTTGATTTCACCACCATCAACAATGTAATGGATAAAGAGTACAAGATTTTAGAGAGAGTTTTGAGTAGGTCTCAAAAATAGCTTTTTCATTCATCAAAAGCTAACTTTCTCTCTTATCTAATTACCCATATATAAGTAAGGATAGGGATAAAACTCCTAGAGAAATTAGCACAAATAAGGCCATTAACCCAAGAGTTAATTACATCTTAAAGCCTAATCTAACCCAGCAATACATTAAGAAGGAAAGGGCTTAAAATACAATTACATTGATTAGGAAAGAAAAAACAAAACTACCCTTAGTGAAGAAAGGGAAAAACCAAATCAGTAGGGTCGTCACGGGCGCGACACAGGTTGTCGCGGTCGTGACGGGTTGTCTTGTACAAGGGGGCGCCTTTCAGATTTGGCTGTCGCGGGCATGACGGACATCGTAGGGGCCGCAATGGGCGATGGAAGAAAAACCCTACGGGAATCGCCTCCTTGAGTCATGGCCGCGACTACGGATGTCACGGTCGTGATGTTAGTATGATGGTTTGACGTCCCGGTCGTGACGCAGTTGTCGCGGTTGTGTTGATAATGCATGTTCTCAGATGTCACGAGCGCGTCCCTTTCATCACGAGCGTGACGACTTTGAGCCTCCAACTCCTTCAAAAGCGAAAACATGGTCGTGGCGGTCGTGACAAGACCGTAGTGAGCACGACAGGCCAAGGCTGACCTGAGGTCGCGATCGTGAGATGACCATCGCGAGCACAACGACTTCCCGGTCCCAAAGCTGAAAAACCATGGGAAAAAGAGGGGATGGGGGAAGCAGGGGCCGCGGTCGTGACCAAAGTAGTTGCGCCTGCGACGTCCAGCTCCTTAGCCTTTGACATCCCTTAAGGCCTACCACGGGCATGACAAGGTGAGTCACGGTCGTGACGAGCCTGATACTCCCCTTTCCTTATTTTGTCTTCTCATCCTCACCTCTTCTCCTGTCCCGTTCTCTTTATTCTTGCTGATATGAAAAGAAAACCCTTTTAGAGGCTATCACGGCCCATCCATTGGATGGTCGTGATCACTTGGCTTGACCTCTAGTCGATGTGGAATTGGAGCGATTAAGCCGGTCGAGAAGTAACCCGCTTGGCCCATGTAATAAGGGCCGAGAAAGGAACCCGAGATGCTTCATCTTCCGAGCTCAACCTTGTATGAATTGGTTGAACTAATCTTACGGAGTTGGAACAAGTGGATGTTCGCTCTCAAAGTTTAGTTTGATTATTCATGAGATGCCTATAGTAAAGGGAAGGAGATTTTATAATTGACTATTCCTAAAGTGAACAAAAATATCCCTAAAGTGTTTTAAAGAAGTAAACCCCAGCAAATTCTTTGTTCTGTGAACGTTGAAGTCTAAAAGATACAAAAAAATGTCCACAACTACCTCCTAGGCTTTTGAAGGGGATTGGTCCTCAGAAATCAATGTGCAGTAGTTCCAAACATTTAGTTGAGGGTACTACCTTTAGCGATTTGAAGGAGGTTTTGACTTGCTTACCAATTACACATGCATCATAGATTTTATCTGTTTCATACTTATGATCTGGAAGTCCCGTTACCAGATCTAGTTTGCTGAGTTTGTGAATGATATCCATGCCGGCATGACCAAGTCGTCTATGCCATAACCAAGCTTCCTCCACTTTGTCTTTGAGGCAGGTGAGGTCATCAATTTATCAAGTATGCTTCCTTGAGGACCAATGCTTGGGAGTTCTTAGTTCGTACAACACATTCATCAATGTCAAATATGACTGGGTTTCCTTTATTGCAGAGCTGGGATATGCTGAGGAAATGTATTGCAGTCCTTTAATCAGATAGACATTGTCAATGGCATTTTTGCTCTCTTTTCCTACCTTACCAATCCTGATTATTTTTCCTTGGCTTTTGTCTCCAAAGTTCACTGTGCTCTTTTTACAGGCTCGAATGTCAGAGTCATGATATGTCCTAGTCATGTGGTGCGAGCAGCCATTGTCTAGATACCATAGGTTGCTTTGAGGCTTTAGATATACATGCAAAAGAAAACATCATGCCTCCCTTAGTCTTATGGTATGATTAACATATGTTTGTAATAGGGACGATCTGATTTACTACAAATCCTTTGGGGACCCATTTTGGGGTAATTCTCTTTGTTTGTTGTTGTTGGATCTACCACATTGGTTAGTGGAGGTTTGATGATTGTAGATGGATAGAGGGTTGAGGAGATGTTTTGTGCTTCGGTGAACACTGAAGAGGTTATGAGCTTAGAAAGGGGTTCATGAAGGATCTCCAAGAATTTGAGTTTTGAGGATTATTGTTTGGGTAGGAGTTTTGAGGATCAGTGCTTGCGTAGGAGTTTTGAGGATTGGTATTTGAGTAGAAGTTTTGAGGATTGGTTTCTAATTAGGAGATATAGTTGTGTTTAGTACACGCTTTTTTTGCTTGTTTTTTTTTTTGTCAAAGAAGGTAATGTAGCTTTTGCTCTTTAGGCTACATCTAATGCCTTCTCGGATGAAGGAAACTTGTTGTGATCAGAGGAGTTTGTAGAGGTTTTCTTGGCCCTTGGTCAACATAGTGAAGGATAGGTGACAGTCCTAGTATTTGTCATTTAGATCTAACTTTTGTACTTCGAGGAGAGTCATTTTATTGAGAGTTCCTCATAGGATTCCTGCAAGCATACACAAAAGGACTCCTTAGCGAGATTAAGAATCAAATTGAAACAAAGATCGCCGTTCGAAACATAATCACAAGTCAAGAAGCAACACAACCAATCTATCACAACTCAAATGCAATCAAGTTCCATTCACATGCTTGGTGAATTAGTTGGGATCAGTAGGACCTCACTTTAGGGTATGTGAATCACCCCCCTCATGTATTTGAGAAATATATGACAGTTCACTCAAGACCTTTAACCAATGTAAGCAAACTACCATAAGCTTAACAAGACTCTCAATTCTTTACCGCTATAGACAATATGCATAGGTGCCAATCATAAGAACTTTTCAAGGGTGGTAATGGGGCTTAGGTGTAGGGTAAGGAGGGAAATCATTTAGGGAAAGTGGAGCTAAAGAGCCAAGAACCTAAAGAGAAACATTCCCAATACATAAAACACAACACCTCTTACATCACACCGCAATGAAGCATAAATACATCCCCGTTGAAAGAAAAGTAAGGGAACAGTCGACATTAGCAAGAAAACCACCATGCTATTGACCTTATTCTTCAAAGCTTCTATCTCCTCTTTTCAATAGTTTTCTCTTTTTTCGGTGAATAACATAGATACATAAATATTGACTCATTTCCCTTCAACCCAATTAAAGCTTCGAATAAGAGAGGGGCCTAAATTGTGATCAATGACAATGCTCCTCTCATCGAGCAAACTAACCAACAATGTCACCAACAAATAGACCACAAAAATGCCCCTAACTGAATTGTTGCTCCACTAACTTGGCTAAGAGGGTATGAGATTAAGAACAAGCCAAAGGTGCTAAATATAGGTGAAACAATCAAGACAGGAAAAATTGCGCAAGGGCTAGCAAAAAGAGGTCAAATGTCAGGTTGCTTTTTGGCTTTGTTGCTACAATATGGGCCTCAATCATACACAATATACAAGTCAAATGCAGTTTCAAAGAGAGTCAAATCAAGTTCTAGAGATGCAAGCATAGTAAGGTCATACTCAAAAGAAAATGAGACCGTAAATATTATAGTCTTTTAGGCACAAAAAGTCTCACCCACTACAACTAGTTCATTTGATGTACCAAACACAAGAATTTCAGTATCATGCACAAGAATCATTTAAGACTTGCAATGACAATCCAACTCATAAGGTATCAGTCATTGGAGGGGTTTTCACAATCAAATCAAAATGAACAAAATAAAATCAAATAAAGCAAATAAATGTTTGGGTTGCCTCCCAAGAAGCACTAGTTTAACGTCTTAAGCTAGACGAAACTTACCTCATCCATGTGAATGCTCCACAATGTCATAGCCGAACTTGTTCGGGTCACCATCAGCACGTGATCCCTTAAAACTTCGCAGTCGAACCCACCAGCTAGGGTCGAACTGATCACCTTCCTTAGCAATGGAAGGCATCCTAGAATCAAACCTACAAAACTCTCTCAACAAATCCTTATTAGTAGCATAAGGCATGTCCTTGGTGTTGTTAGGTTCGAGTTCAATACTGTGCACCCAATCTGTCGCATCACCTAGTCTATGGCCCTCAGGAAACAACATCGAACAAGGATCTCTCAGCACTCATCGTGGGAGTCTCAACAGGCTCATCACTCCCAACCACATCAATACTACAACAGGAAGAAACATTATGAGGCACATATTCACGAAACAAATCAAATTCAACCTCATGCTCCCAAAACTTAAAGCTCATTTTCCCTTTTTGCACATCTATTATGCACCCAATTGTGGCATGGAAAGGTCTTCCCAAAATGATTTGGGTACAAGTGTCCTCGGCCATATCAGGAATCACAAAATCCACAGACACATAATAATCTCCTACCTTAAGAGGAAAGTCCTCTAAAATACCCATTAGGTACTTAACAGAACGATCGACCATTTGAAGTGAGATGGCGGTAGGTCTCAGCTCTCCTAAGTCTAGTCTCTTGTAGAGGGAATAAGGCATCAAGCTCACACTTGAGCCCAATCACATAAGGCATGGTCGATGTTCATACTTCCTAGGCCACAATGAATTGTAAAGCTCCCGGGGTCCTTAAGCTTTGGATTGAGCTTATTCAAGACCACAGAGCTACACTCCTCACTCAATGCAATTGCCTCACAATCATCAATTTTTCTTTTCTTGGAGAGAATCTCCAAGAATTTAGCATACAAGGGCATTTGTGACAAAGCATCAAGAAAAGGAACATTCACATTTAACTTTTTCAGCATACCCAAGAATTTCCCAAATTGAACATCATCTTTAGACTTAGCAAGCCAAATTTCCCAAATTGAACAACATCTTTAGATTTTGGAAGACTGTAAAAACTAATTAAAACTAACAAAGCAAGGAAATCAATTAATGGTTCAAATCAAGGGAGAAAGACTTCTAGGGAATTGCTTTCCTAACAACGAGTTCGATTATTAAAACCTAGTTCGCACAATCATTCATTCAAGTCGAATCAAGAACCGATAACCACAAGAACTCTAGTGCTCTTTCGATGCCAATCGAATAACCTCAATTAACCTAAATTACAAATTTCGTATGCTTTTCAAGTTAATCAAAGTTAAAGGTCTCTAATTTTCCGGTTATCAAAGAGGTTCCCTAGTTTGCTATTCTTTTCTCAAATTTCACAAAACTAGGTAGAAATATTGGTAGTCAGATTAACCTAATTGTCCTTTTAGTGCTTCTTAGGTTAATCTCAAATCAGGAGTATTCGAGCGCTCAAATAACTCCCATGAACATGAAGAACACAACCTTCTATTGATTCAAGTCAAGAATTCATGCACAAACTAGAAATATTCAATCAAACTACATTGTTTCAGGTTGCAAAACCCTAGAATTCAAGAAATTTACTCACTCATTGTCAAAGAAAGCATGAAACAAGCTCCAATCATCATATCAAATCTCAAAACAAAGGAGGAATATGAAAAGAAAGAACAAACTATGAAGAATATGTCCCGATTGAGTCTTTCGATCCAGAGGTGGAACTTTCTCCGCGAACGCTGCTACTTTCTTCTCGAATCTCGATCTTTGCCTCTCTTGAATCAATTCGATCTTGAATCTTGATTGGATGGAAGAGGAGTAGGAGGAATTTTGGCTCTCTTTTATCTCTTGATGGCCCTAGAAGGCTAGAACGAATGGAGAATGATCGATAATCGAGTAACCGCTTGCCTCCTCTCTTTTTCTATTCGCGAAAACAAGTCGGCCTGACCGTGGTGAGCCCCACGCCTGTACAGGTGTTGGTCCATTTCCTCTCAAATTCATGCCACGGTCTGATCTTCAACATGGGAGGCCCGTGGTGTGTCCATTCTTACCAAAAGTTGAGAGAATGTTGGTGTTTTCGCCTCAAAACCTACAAATTTGCATTAAAAACAACAACACCAAGCGTAATAGGGAAATTGGGATATAAATCAAGATTTACAATTAAAGCTATCCTTAATTCACTATCGAAATCCCCCAAAAATATAGTCATAAAAAGCACTTATCACTCAGCTATGCTATTTCCACCGGGCGGTCAGTCTCTTCAAATTGGTGGACTAGGCTCTAATACCAATTGAAATAACGTTAGAGAGGGTGATTGGTGTTATTCAATTTTTCCTGCCAATGTTATACCGATCTCACAAAGACACGTTAGTGTAGTAATAATTCAACAAGATTAATTCAATAGAAAATTAAATACTTCAACTTTTATTCGATGAATAGAAAACTTAACAGATTGAATAAAGGGGAACTCAATCAGGAAACTTGGTCGTGATCTACGACCTGTCAGAGAGATTCACCAATCTCCTGGACTCAGCTTCAGCCTTTGGTTCAAGGACAAATTACAATCAATTTCCAATAAAGGCTTCTTACTTGGCTATAAACTAAACCACTCCCTGGAAGACTCTTGACCAGGTACACTCAGAAACCCACCAAGTTGTCCTACTTAGCTACACACACACTGACTCCTTGAATCTGTCACTATTCAGTATACTCACTAAGCTCACTGCTTAGCTACTATCACAACTCACTAAAGCTTGATTCTTAGCTCCAATTATGACTCACTAAGCCGAAGCCTTAGCTACAATTACAAAAACACAGGGGGGGTAGGGGGAGTATAGAATTGACAGAGGGAGTCTTTTGTGACTTCGTATTTTTGTAGTGTAATTCAATAATCTTCCTTCTTCTTTCTTCGTCTTTGATTTATAGTTGACGAGGAAATTAAGACCGTTGGATATTCTTTAATTGGAGGGGGGTGCTTCAGATGATAAGGGAACGAGAATCAATTCTTTCACAACTTCCATTTTTAGTGCTTCACATACCCAAAATTGATTTGCTACTATTATCTTCATTCACGACATTCTTTCCATTTTTGTTTCTCTGATATCCTCCATATCTTCTTGTTTAGATTTCTTCGATTTATTCCAAATTATTTGCCTCCGTAAAATTAAGTTAAGAGATAATTAATCAATCGTAGTTTTAATCAAACAGATACTTACCATATTAGGTGTCGATGAAGGCATTGACGCGTAGCTCTTCAATGTCATCCCGATGTTGCTG
The DNA here is from genome assembly GCA_029582165.1 of Portulaca oleracea. Classification (NCBI taxonomy): domain Eukaryota; kingdom Viridiplantae; phylum Streptophyta; class Magnoliopsida; order Caryophyllales; family Portulacaceae; genus Portulaca; species Portulaca oleracea. The sequence continues at coordinate 22,000,669 of CM055890.1, forward strand.
AAATTTGGCATTTTCATTTCAAAACGTGTTATCTGTTTGACTGGACCTATCAGGGATTGATAGGGGATTGGCACTGTCTTTAGGTAGGATGTATTTCTTTATCTAAATGCATCTTCTTGTGTGATCTCTGATGCAAGGTTAGTTAAGGTCACCTATCTTGCTTGTACGGAAATAAATGATTTAGGAATAGACCTTGATATTGGGCCTAACAATGCATTTATATTTCAAGGGCCTTGATAAGTGTATATTTTATAATGTTTATTAGGTGTTTAACATATGGATTTTAGTCAATTTGTAATGTGAACTTGCTATTTTATATCAAATTTCATGATTTCTTCACTTGGTTTCGAGATTGGTGAGTTTTGTAGATTTTATAGAAAAATCAAATATAAAACTAAGGCAAAGATGAAACACAAAAAAGGAGTTGAAGAAGAAACAAATAGCAATCAAAGCCCCAGCCCATCAAAGCATACGCTAGCCCCAGGTGCTAGCTGCGTCTTGCCTAGTGCAAGTTGCGTCTGGGGCAGAGATAGTAGCAATGGAGCAGCAAGGAGGCACAACCAGTGCCTACCAGACACCAGTCACGCCTAGCGTAAAGCTTCCAGCGCCAGGAAGGCATGCCCAGCGTTAAAACTAAGAAAACACGCAGAAGGAGTAAGGCACAACCAACGCTTAGAGAGGCACAAGACGTGCCTCCTCCCTGATTCTTTTTCCTCTCGTGTAATATGAAAGGGCGTCACGGATATTTTGGAAGGGAGTTGACCGAAGAGTTCCAAAGTTCCAAGCTTTAACCTAATTTTCCATGCTTCGACTAAACGTCATAGAGAGGCAGCCAAGAGGAAGAGATTGAAGATCGAATTGGGTGACACAAGGAAGATCAGATTCAACCCCTCAAATTGTGGTTACTTCTATTTAGTTTTCGTTATGTTTCCTAGTATGATTTTTATTGTTGTGTTTGTTCTTAATTGTTACTCCCTCCGTTCTTTTTTATCTGTCATTTACGGTTTTCAGTGCTAATTTTTAATCAATAATTTCTAATATAAATGTTTTGCAAAAAAATATAATATTATACTTTTTTAATAATATTTTTTATTACGAATTTAATGACATCAATTTTGTATGATGAATCATTGTATAAATTAAATTATTAACGGTCAAAGTTTTGGCACAATTTCCAAGGACGACTAATAAAACCAAACAGAGGGAGTATGAGTAGTTTATTTGTTTGTTTAGGGAACAAACTCGATGTTAATTAATTGACATTTGGTATTTAATTTCAATATGAAGTAGTTATTTCAGTTCGTTTAATCTTTGTAGTTTCTATGTCATAGTAATTGATTGATAACTTTTTGCTTGGTTTAGATTCTTAATATCGGGTCGAAAGATTATTATTTTGAATCGAATTGGCAACGATTAAATAGGCATAGTACTCGGTTAGAAATAATGTGTTCATGTTGTATAATCTGTTCTTATCCTTGATTGAATTAAATAGCTATGAGGATAGGTGTTTAGTTCAATCATTGCAACTCACCTCGGATCCAAAGATTGTTGTGATAGGCCTTAGTACGATTATAGACCCCAATAATATCAAACTACTGATTACTGGAATTAGCACCTAATTGATTAATTAACTAGAGTGAACTCCCCTAAATGCCTTTTATCATCTATTAAGAACCCAAAAGATTATTGCTTTGATTAGTTTAGTTCAGTTAATTAGCAAAATCCAACTTTTGGCTAACCTAGCATCCTTTGTAATGGGATAGTTTAGTGCGTAGTATGAGCAAGTCCTCGAGAGAACGACCTTGATATACTACATTGTACCTTGTGCACTTGCGGTGTATCAAGCTTATATCAAACGTCCTAATGCAACTCGCCATCTATAAACTAACACGGATCTTACTCACCCACTGTTTGGCCTCGCACGCCCTAGTTTTATATGATGGTAAGATAGGATGATGCACACACAAAGGGATCAGTCATTGGGTGTCACAAGATTAAGTCATGCTTCTCTAGGTGGAAGAAGCAAAATCAAGAGATGGCTAGAGGAAACAAGAAGAGAGCTCCAAGCAAAAGCTTGAGGTGGTCGATGAACATCAAATAGCTTTTGGGCAATATGCGACACCCAATGTCAATAATCCACCGATGGCCATCAGCCCATCAATGTTCCAAATGTGGCGACTGATGATTTTGAGTTGAACTCTCCCATAAATTTGGTGAGAGCCACTCCTTCCCATGGCCTCCTAAATGACCAACACCTTCACATTTTCCACTAAGCTTGTGATACTTTCAAAGGTAAAGAATGCTTCATCGAATGCAATCAAGGTTCGATTGTTTCCCTTTTCACTAAAGAGGAAGGAATGCGACTGGCTAAACTCCAATCCAACAAATTCCATAAGACCTTAGATCAACTTGCTAGTGCATTCTTGAAAAAATACTTCCCACCAAGCAAGTTTATGAGTTTGAGCAACTAGATTTCCACCTTCTCCAAATAGCTGGAAGAGTCATTGTATGATGCATCGGATATGTAATATCTCTTGAGACTAAGCCCCCGGCATGGATTGGATACAAATGTGGTTAATGATCAACTGAGAGCTACAGTCCTAGTGACGGCGAAAAGTAACATCATGATCAAGACCGTGGGTGAACTCTACGCTTAGATAGAGCATATGGAGCTAAACAACTTTCCAATGGTCCAAGCATTGTTATAAGAGGACGGGAGGTAAGCTTGAAGTTGATGTTGTTTCTGTTTTATGTGTAAAAATGGATGTTATTACTAAAAATAAAAATTAAAAAAAAAGGGTTGTTTGAATGTGATTGTTGCCTCTTCTCTTCCATGTCCTTAATGTAATTCAATTGATCATGAGACCTTGTTTTGTTGCGAATTTGGCTAGTACTATTCCGATCAATCAAGCCAATTTTATTGTTGTCCCTAACCCAAGGGCTAACTTTGATGCGTTTTCAAATATGTGCAATCTGGATTGAGATATAACCCAAATTTTTCTTACTAGAAGAATAAACCAATAGGTCATTAAAAAGTCTCTAGGCCACCTGCCACCACCTCAACCTCAAGGGTCCTAACAGTCCAACCTATAGGTTACGATGGAGACCACTCATATGACCCGACAAAAGCAAGAAGAGATCATCAAGCAATTAGCTATTAAAGTTGAAATTTTACAACCCATAATAAAATGAGTGAGACTCAGTTATTAACTAAGCAAGTTCTCTGACTACCCCTCTGAGAATACTTCAGGGACAGGCCATGACTAACCCTAAGGAACACTACAATGGCATAATCTTGAAAAGTAACACACCAGTTGGGACAGGCCATGACTAACCCTAAGGAACACTACAATGGCATAATCTTGAAAAGTAACACACAAGTTGAAGGTCCCAAGGTGTAAATGATTAGAATGAGAGACGAATCCAAAGACCAATGGAAATGAGAAGTCTGAAGAGAGTGATTCCATGGAGGGTACTTAAATCCCTCAACCATCTTTGCAAGAGTCGATCTGGCCCGATTTCCCTTTCCCCAAAAAGTTGTAAAGTCCAAACTTGAAGTACAATTTGGTAAAATTGCTACTTCCCAAAAAAAAAAAAAAAGATGTCGAATGTGAATGTCCCATTTTTGTCTGAAATGCCTTTGTATGTTTAATACTTGAAGGAGATTCTCTACAAAAAGAGAAATTAATGATTGTTACACAATTGAACTGAGTAAGAAATGTAATTCCATGGTTTTAAACAAGTTACCTCCAAAGCTTAAGTACTCCAGGAGCTTTACAATTCCATGGGACATTGATACTACTCTATGTGATGCGGGCTCAAGTATGAGTTAAATGCCTTATTTTTCGTACGAAAGACTTGATTTGGAAGAGCTGAGACCTATCCCTATGTTACTAAGCTAGGAAGAGACATTTATTCACTGTCACAGTAAAGAAAAGAAAGAGACCTGATCTTAACACAAAGGCTTCAATACTCCATTATTATATAGGATTTATTATATATCCAACCAACTGAATAGAGTTTTCCGTGATGGAAATATTACATTGTAGTATGTACATAGCATGGATCATACATATCACAAAGGCAGAGTTTACTTCGTGTTCGCACATTGCATTGATTTCCTCTCTAACAGCATCACTGTGATCCTACGACATATATAGAGGATTGACAAAATTTCACTTAAATTGAAATCGGTGGCCTACTCTTCTACAGGAGGGTCTACCCATCGTCCATGTTCTTTGATTAAGTCAATTAATGCATCCGTAGCTTGCTCCATTGCAATTGCTCGTTTCACAACCGTCTGCAAAACAAAAGATCCACAAACTTTGTATGTAAATAGTTTCAAACTGGAAGTAATAAAGTCCTACAAATAAGAAGTAGGGATGCAATTGGAGTTGTGAAACGTTGAGGGACAGCACTGGATTAAACGAACTTAAAATAGCTAGTCTAGATGGTGTATATCCAAACCAAACCAGTATTTTTAAAACATACACCACCTATGACCTCACAGGATAAATAACCTATAGACCTCACCTTGAATTGAAAAAAGAATGGCATAGTTTTTCCCCAACAAACACCCGAAATGGCTACTCATGCAACGTAACCATAAATGTTACCGAATTGAACACATTTATATTTCTCATGAATATGTGTGCAAGATGGAGAGAGGGATGTGCTTGTGATAAAAGAATTTCAATAGACTAAGGAGTGAGACATGATGTGAATATATGAGGTAACTTAACATTCTTATCAAAATGAAATAGATGGTTTAGCATCGCCACAATTACATCAGTAGATTCTATTATGATTACAATGTATTTTGATTACAAGGTTCATAGACAGCCAATCACTTTAATTACAGGCACTGCAACTATGATTGCATGGCTGACTACATCTAACTAAACAAGCCTTAAGGGGATTCAATGTGCAGTTTTCTCCCTAGTTTGGTTTGAAGAGAGTATCTTTTTCATCCAAACCAACTGATACCCTGAACTCTCACTTGGAATAGGAAGGATTTAGGTTTAAACCTTAATCCTTGAAGATAAATTCATGGGTAAGATCATGTCAAATAAGAGTTATATGACAAGGACTTCTAAATATTATGTTTAATTATTAAATATTCAAAAGACTCAGGAGAGAGCATGCAAGATTTTTGGATCAATACTAGGCTACATCAAAGGTTCAATGCTTAGGCGTTGTTAAGCAAAATTAGCGGTTTAGATGGTGAATAGCGGTTTATGTAGAGAATAACAATTTAAATAGCGGATAGGAGTTTAAATAGTTGGAAAAGCGTGACAGTTTTCCATTGATATAAGGGTGCCCCAAGGGTCTGCACTTAGCCCGTTTATTTTTACTTTGGTGATGGATGAGTTGGCTAAGGATATACAGGATGAGCTATTGTGGCGTATGTTTTTTGCAGATGATACAGTGCTTATTGACGAAACGAGGGAAAGGTTAAATGACAAGGTGGACCATTGGAGAGATACATTAGAGTGCAAGGGTTTTAGATTGAGTAGGTTCAAGACAGAATACATGTGGTGTCATTATAGTGGACTTGAGACTGAGGACCACAAACAAGATGTCATCATTGGAGGGGTGGTCGTTCCACGGGTGGAGAAGTTTAGATATCTAAGTTATGTCTTACAAAGTGATGGAGAAATTAGTGAGGATGTTACACTTCAACTTAAGGCTGGTTAGCAAAAGTAGAGAGTGGCTTCAGGAGTATTGTTTGATAGGAAAATTCCTCTTACGCTTAAGGGGAAAGGTGTAACATAATGTGGTTAGACCGGCGATATTATATGGGGCAGAGTGTTGGCTGACCAAGAAAATTTATTGCCAGAGGCGAATGTGGCAGGGATGAGGACGGTGAGGTGGATTTGCGGTAATACTAAATTAGATAGAAATTATACTTGAAATATTAAGCGCAACTTAAAACGCTAGTTTACCAAACACTAGCATTTGTCCAATTAGAGTTTTGACTTGGTGAAAATGTTGAACGCTACCTTGAAGCCTACTTGTAAATACAACCTTAGTTATCTCCCAATCACTTTGGTAATGAATGACAAAACTGATTCAAGAACTGTCATGGTGTATGTATTTGCCAATGACAATGTCCTTGTGAATGAGATAAGACAAAGGAGAACATGCTAAGAGTCTTGGAGAGATGGAGAAACACCTTGGAGTCTTAAGTTCATAAAGCTAAGCACGACAAAGATGAAATACTCAAGATGTGAATTCAATGGCTCGGAAAGGGAGGAAGGAGATGTGTCCATTGTCACAGGGACAATACTACGAGTTCGGAAATTCAAGTACTTAGGCTCAATCATACAAGAAAACAAAAAATATTGACGATGACATTTACCAATAAAGAAAGGTGAAATAGTAGAAGTGGGAGAATGTGGTCAAGGTGTTGTGTGATAAGAGGGAAAGTTTATTGTATGATTGAGAGGACTATGATGCTATATGGGGTGGAATCCTCATCAACCAATAACACTCACATTCAAACAATCATGGTTGTGAAGATGAGGATGGTTAGGCAAGATGTGTGGTCATAAGAGACTACACAGGATAAGGAACAAAGAAAAAGATGAGAGAAACTAGACTTAGGTGATTTAGATGTGTAGAGGAGCAGTGCAGACTCGGAGAGTGTAAAAGAGCGGAAGGGAGCCCAAATAGGTGCCTAAAGAAAGTGACTAGACATAAATCACGATATGAGCCTTTGGAGATCTAGAACTAGGTTCCAATCATTACTTTTTATCTAAACTTTTCTAATTGAACATAGGTTTATGATTTAAATGAATGTATGAGGAAAACATCAAGCTTAGTAAAAGTAATATTATGGACTCTAGCTTAGATAATAATGTGGATACCATCTTTAGTTAACTGGAAATGAGTATTTATACAGTGTGTAAATGAAAACATATGGTAATGAGCAATTATGAAAAACAATGAGCGTTTTAGGAGTTTATGTGTCTTCATGTGTGAATGGTTTAAAAATAAGCATTTTGAGAAACAGAATTTATGTGGTGTACTAACAAAAATCAATAGTATTTGATGTATTATCACATGTGAATGGTAGATATGTTGGTTCATTTTATGTATTTTTACTTTTGTTTACCTTCAACTTTACCGAAATATAGTACTATTGTTTGCTACGGCATAATTAATGAGCATCTATCCAATTCCTAAATGAGCATTTGCAAGAATTGCAAATAATAAACTTTATGGTAGTTACAGTGTTCATATGTTAATATGTGTCTTTACTGGTTTGATTTTCGTTTTTCAAGATTGCACTATTATGTTCATCAAAAAAGTACAACAACAAACTCCTAGGTGAACACGTTTTGACCGCAGTATGGGGGATCCAGATGTAGACAGTCTTCCCTTATGAATTGAAGTTCATGGTGAGGCTGATTTTTGTGGACCATGATCATTGAAAAGGTAAAGGAATAAAATAAGCAGTGAATCAAGTTTTCGAGTCAGAATTTCATCATTGAAATATCACCGAAAAAATGATAATAAAACTGTAACGCCCCGGCCCCCCAGGCCGCGGACATTATCGGAAACGACTTCAGGATTCGTTGACTGACCCCACAAATCACCACGAGTCTTTCCAGCGTGCTTCGTCCTCGCTCACACGCTGCCTAGGAAAACTTCCCAAGAGGTCACCCATCCTTTGACTACTCCCACCCAAGCACGCTTAACTGAGAAGTTCCCAACGGATGAGCTACCATAAAAGAAGGTGCACCTTGGTAATATAAGTAGTCATTTCATTCCTTTTAAGCCACACTTTAACCACATAATCGGGGTATTACAGTCACCCCCACTTAAGCGCACAACGTCCTCGTTGTGCCACAATCCATTCCAGAATCTTTGCTCCGCTAAGTGACTGCCCATGGCTCTCCCGTCCACTGGCGCAACTCACGGTCGCGGGTTAGCTCTGATACCATCTGTAACGCCCCGACCCCTCCCAGGCTGTGGACATTATCGGAAACGACTTCAGGATTCGTTGACTGACCCCACAGATCACCACGAGTCTTTCCAGCGTGCTTCGTCCTCGCTCACACGCTGCCTAGGAAAACTTCCCAGGAGGTCACCCATCCTTTGACTACTCCCAGCCAAGCACGCTTAATTGAGAAGTTCCTAACGGATGAGCTACCATAAAAGAAGGTGCACCTTGGTAATATAAGTAGTTATTTCATTACTTTTAAGCCACACTTTAACCACATAATCGGGGTATTACAAACTGAATACATAAATGTTTTTGAAGATGAGACCTTATATTGATGGATCAGAATTTTTCTTGTTAGATAATTTTCGTAGCAAATGCCATATGGTTTTTCATTAATGAATCATCAATCAAAGAAAAAACGTCATTTACCATTAAAATGCTATAGTGGAAAGTTTCTCAAGAGGAGTTTGCAATCAGAAAATGAAAACAAGATATGACCAACAACACTCAAAGAAAAATGCCATACCTTGCCAACATAAAGATCAATTTTCCCAGGAGCACCACCAACATATCCGAAGTCTGCATCAGCCATTTCCCCGGGACCATTAACAATGCAACCCATGATTGCAATCTGCATGTATGAATGCACAAAAACATGGGAAAATAAATCTTGTGCACTAAAGTTTCCAAATGAACTTCATGCTAACAATTTTACAACGAGCTTAGGATATTACAGAGACACCAGGCAAGTGAGACGTCTTTTCTCTTATTTGAGCACTAATTTCTTGAAGGTCAAAAAGTGTCCTTCCACAAGATGGGCATGATACGTATTCCTGAAAATTGAGTTCAGAATTTCACATAAAAAATCATCAACTGAAAACGAAACAATTTCTTACTGCAACAATTACCGTTTTGGTGTTCCGCATTCTGCAACCTTGAAGCAAATTAAAAGATGTGTTTCTAAGGAAATCAAAGTCTTGGTCAAGAGCTTCCAAAAGTACACCATCTCCTAGCCCATCCACAAGAAGGGCTCCAGCATAGGTACCAGCACGAATGACCAAGTCATCCCTGATTCAAAATAAGAAACAAGTAAATAGAGAAACAGGAACAATCGAACAGACAATACAAAATAGATACTGATGTTTGTGTTTATAATTAAAGAACAAAATACCATGTACTTTGAAATACCTGTGAAGTCCAGAGGGGAACAGAATATGGTGAACTACAGGGAAGTTCAATGCATTATCTGATAGGTATTCAAACAGCCTGCAGTTCAAACATCTTAACTTAGATACATCCACACTTCTTTTTTTGTGTAGGTATTTGCCCCAGTATCCTTTTTTTTTTTTTTTTTTTGGGGGGGGGGGGGGTTTGGAGGGGCGGGGAGTAGGGGAGGGAGGTCAGAGCAAAAGCAAAAAGACAGGGAAAGTTGGAAAACTAAGGATAGTAATGTTGTACAAGCCATTGCATACACTGCCTATCCTCAACATTAGGAAGCAATTTACACAAAAACGAAAGCTCATATTGGGAACTAGAGCTATCTGGTGTTCTGAGCATCTGACTAACTGACAAACCTCCTGCACAGAAGCAGAAAAATACAAGCAGGAACTCATACTACTTATGATGTTTTGTTGCTTTATAGAACATGCTTTAGTGGATTGTCAAGTCCACTCTGTCGCTCAGACAAGACATGCAACAACTCGTAATATGAAATACTTTCATGTTAATGATTCACCATTTTATAGGCAAGACAAGCTTCCAGAAGGGGACATAAAGCATTTACAAGCAGTTAAATGATTAATGATAGGCCTTGAACAAAGTCATGTCACAAGAATATGCGCCTAGTCCATAGAAGATTATAGGCACGTATAAGCATCAATAAGAGACTCAAACGGACCACTACCTTCTTGCTGCATGTACTCTGCTGATTTTCCCGTCAGTAAAAGGTAACTCATGCAGAAGCATAATAGCATCTATGTTTTTGAGGATGTCCAGCTCCTCATATGGTTCATCACCTCTCACAGTCACTGCCAAGCGTGTTCCTACAAGATACAATAATGTTGTTCAGCAACTCATTCCCCAGAAGAACATGCCACAGACCACTTAAAAATCCACACAAAGAAATCCACCTTCCGGTAAAAGCTTGTATGCGCCGGTCATCAACTCCTTAAGGTTGACCAGAACAATTGCATGAGGCAAAGGCTTTGTCAATTGCTCAGACAAAGGGGTTATAATGCCCATAGTTATGTCTGTTAACCTCTTGAGAGCTAGCCGCTGGTAATAGAAAACATGAAGACCAAGTCAAAGTGTCTTTGAAACAATTGATGAAACAATACATCAGATAGGAGAGAAGAAAGGGATTGCTTACTGCATCAGCATCATCAACTGGTGGCAGCTGCCTCAGTAAAATTGAATCTACAGTTGCCAGATCCTAAATGTAACACAAGTTATGAGATTTCTAAAATATAATCAAGAAATTTCCTGGATGACAAGTCTTTAGTGACTAGCAACATACCTTGAAGGGCATACCAACCACAAGTTTTGCTGCTAGTGACTTGTATAGTAATTCAGGTGCCTGGATTTTATTATGTGAGAGCAGACTTAGATTCACAGATTCATGATACGTAACTGAAATGTCTAACTGTCCTACTCAAATGAACCAAAGACAATTAACATTTAGGATGTGTTTGGTAGGAGTTAATCATTTTCTCTTAAAGAGTTGTCCAATTTTGCCAGAAATTTGGGAAATCAGTACATACGTACGTACTTACATACATACATACATACACACACACACATACACACACACATACACACACACATACATACACAACATCTCAATACTATACCCAACATTCTGTTTGAGCCCATTTCATTGACTGATAGCATAGTTGCCAGGGTCGGGGATCGCTAGGGGTCGAGGATCGAAATCGGGATCGAAATCGATAAATTTTAAAATCCCGGATCGGAGAGGGTAGGTTCAGTAGGAACGGTATTTGGGATCGGAATTCGCCGATAATTTTTTTTTGGATCGATAAATTAAAAAAAAATCATCTAATTAATAAATGCGCCTAAACCTATTCTACCCAGCCATGCTAATAATGTAAATTCTGTTAAGTTAAAAGAGAATTTTACTAAAATATTAAAATAGCCAACTATTCCATGGTGGATGCCAGCTATTAACATTAAATGCTCACTCTTTCCTCTCTCCTCTCTCCTCTCTCTGACTTTCATAATTACTGATGCAGCCCCACTCTCTCCTTTTCGTTTCTCCAGTCGCACACTTGCTTCAATCTCTCTCTCTCTCTCTCTCTCTCTCTCTCTCTCTTCTCTGCGCCTCAGTCACTCGATCTACCACCGTCGGCTGGAATCTGGTGACTGATGGCCGGAGATAACCCACCGGTGAAGTCGCAACTTATGGTCGACCAAAAGCCCTCCAGTTCCACCTCGAATAATCTTCAGTTCAGCATCCAAATTGGTAGATCTAGGGTTTGCTGTTCATGAGAATTGGATCGATCAATTTAACGATCTAGGTCGCGATCCAGACCGATCTAGGTCGCATTCGATCTCCGATTGGGATCGACGATCCGGGAACGGGGAACGAGGGTGGTTTCACCGATTTAGGTAACTATGACTGATAGTTTATCTTCCGAACCGGTTAAGGACCTAGCCACAAGGATATTCTCCTATCAAACTCATGTGAGCGAATTATTTCTCCATCCAAAAGTAACCTACCTCACTCATGGTTCACAACTATCTCACTCATGAAGGTTGAAGGCTTGAAGCATACCCCCCCCCCCCCCCCAAAAAAAAAAAACACTCGTGGAGAAAAAAAAAAAAAGACACCCTGAAAAGCACACTCTGTGTGCAGTTGAAGAAAAAATTCTCTGTCTAACATTGAAGCCAAATTAGTTCAAGCACCAAATTTCACTCTCCAATAGATTGTCGACGAAGTTTACTTTGACCAAAGTTAAATCTGAGGTGATAATATATTTTCAAGATAATCATTTTCCATTAAAAGAACACTGTAAAGAAAATTATTTTCAACTGTACCAAACACACTGTTAGCATCGATGGAGGTAAGACCAAAAATTTTAAGGATCGACCCACAAATGTTTTACCATTATCTAAGAGTTAGTAATAAGCTACCGTTGAAGGACAGAAGAATAAGGTTATTAACTGTAAGGACGATGATGTGACATAAATCAACACACAACTTCAACCTAATTGTCCTTTAAGCTAACTTTCCGCCCAGTGTTTTAGCCCACAAAGTTGCCTATATCGCCCTTCTTTTTTGTTTTTGATCTTCAGCCCACAAAGAATCCCTGCATTTAACCCTTGTCCAACCCTAAACACAACCTAAAAAGCCCCACAAAAAAAAAACAAAAAAAAAAAACCCAGAATTGCCAAAAATAACAAATTCAAGGATTCAAATGCGGTTTTGGTCGCATGTAAGGTTTCGGACATGGTACAGAAAAAACACTAAAACGCAGCAACTGTGTTCTATATTGCGCTTGTTGCAGGAAAACACATTTCAGTCAACTCAAAAACCTTTCCAGTGCGACTATGTCAGTGTGGATCAGCAAAATGTTGAATTCATGGCCACGTTGACATCAAAACCATAATATTCAAATTTTAAAACTGAAATAAGAATCTCACCTTCAACTGGTTCAGTGAAACACTCATGAGAACAGAACCATCACGGTGGAGGACACCTCTATAGTCTACTTCTTCTCCCTATGGAAGGAAAATCACACAAGAGATCACACCTTTTTTTTTCTTTTTCTTATAAAGAGTATTTAAGAAAAGATCAAATTTCAGATAACAAAAGAAAAAGAAAAGGAAGGAAAGAAACAAAGATGGCACCAAGGGACACATAAGTAATATTTTTCTCAATAAGAAGTCAACCTCTTTCTGAGCTGGTAATTGACCACTTCTACGTTGAAATTCAAAATAATGCCTATGCTTCTCTTCAAATGGTGCCTGATTCAAATTTACAACAAAAAACAGTTCCTATAAATGTATTTCTCACTTTTTATACATACATGATGAAAACAGATCATTACTCATACCACTCCTTGCTGTAGCTCCGCTGCTCGGGCACCAAGGTTAGCCAGCCTTCTGCAAGGGTCTATCTCTTCCTCTGGTGGTTCAGTTAGAGACACTCTGATTGTATCTCCCAGACCATCCTATTAGGAGTTGTAGCTCTTTAAATTTATGCATACAAATATCACATACTGAAGACTAGACTATAGAAAAAAGGAGCTAAATAAAATAATAAACAAACATGCAAGAACCAGATATGATCAGGAATCCTCATTCTTGACACTCTCACTCTTTTAGGAAAACAGATGAAAAAAGTAATAGATAGTGTAAAGCCACACATGAAGTATGGTTCCTCCACTCATCATAAAACAGGTAGGTGGACCAATCTGCACTTAGAGGTGTTCACAAAAGACACTTTAATATATTGTAACCTGAACCCACAAAATCCCTCAATTTGATACTGAAACATTTCAAAAGTTACCACAATAATATTTTACATATGTATGAAGCTGAATAACAACAATCCTCAACATTTTCAAGAAAATCTACCTGAAGAAGAGTCCCAATTCCAATTGCAGATTTCATTCGCCCATCTTCACCTTCACCAGCTTCTGTGACTCCCAAGTGTAACGGATAATCCCACCCTTGCAAATACATTTCAGCTACCAGCAACCGATAAGCTTCAACCATTACCACTGGATTGCTTGCTTTCATGGAGAAGACAAAATTATGATAATCTAACTTGCGGCATATTCTTGCAAACTCAAACGCAGATTCAACCTATTTAAAAGTAAGAAACCAAAATATCAAACCAGACAGAACAAGCTAACTTCAATATCATATAAAAAGTACCCTGAATCATGAATGATGTCAGTCTTATAGCCTACACTCAGAGCAGAAGACAAAAGAAGTTACCATTCCCCGTGGAGAATCTCCATAGTAGCTCATTATACGGTCTGAAAGACTACCATGATTTGTCCCAATACGCATAGCCCTACCATACTTCTTACATTTCTCAACCAATGGAGTGAAAACCTGACATGACATCAAAAAGACGAACATAGGCCAAAAATATTATGTTATTCACATCCTTTAACATACAAACATCAAGTTCCATTCACAAACATAAGAAAGCCAGCAGAAACCACCAAAACACTGAAAAGGTACAGATGCCTGAGATGAACCCAGAAACAACTATCTACCATCTTAACCGTGCTGCTCAACCACATGCAAATTCTGATTTCAAATGGCACTAATGCATTTTCCTCTGGACTTCCATTCATAGGTTCATTCAATTTAGTGAAATGGTTGATATAAAAGTTCATTTTAAGACTACAGCACTGTACCAACCAATGCATATTTTTAAATACTCTAGTTCAGGTCAGCCAGAAGGTCAGAAGGACACCACTGATGTAATATGTAAAAACAATAGGCATTTATTTGTTTGAAGATGGTGTCATAGACCAGATGTTGAGACATTTTGTGTTGACAATCAGGTGAATGCATGTCACATGAACATTCTAGTCTGTATATAACCATACTAGAGAGCATAGAAAAACAAGAGTTTCTTAAATAAAGTTGGGGTGCTAGGCTGAAGACCATTTTGCAATTGAAAGATTAAACATGACAGATGTAAAAGATCAAAATACATCTCAAAGCCGCAAGCCCACAATGTACAAAGAGAAAGATGAATGTAGAAGCTAAGAAAGGTAGGCATAAGTACCAAGGCAGCTGATCAACTACAGCCACATAAGCCTAGTATAAGTTTGCAACACTATACAATCAGGTTTTAGAATTATATATAGGGGGGTTTCTCCATTGCCACTCTAGAATCCAAGTAGAATACAGTCATCCAGTAACCACCTGTTATTAGGGTGAACTTCTAGCATTTTGCCCATCTTCGGTATCCCATTCACATTTCTTCTAAACCTTGCTTCTAGTTTGTAATGTAATTATCCTTTGTATCAGTTTGGCAGTATGCTTACTAGTTATTTGCTATGACTTCTTTTGTATTCATGATCCATTGATACCTTGATCATTTCCTTTAGACCATTGAGATATTTCTCACATTTGCATTGTCTGATTTGTTTCATATAAATTTACTTTCATCTTCAATTGTATTTTACTTTTGTTTACTTACCTTTTACCCTCCTCTCCACACCTGCAACTATTATCTTTTCCCTTACTCCACTTGCTACTATTATTTCTTATTTTTATGCTATCGTTACAACCATTTTGCATCTGAAATCACATGTTAGATCTTGCCAAACAACCACTGCAAGTACGCCAACCATAAGGTTGTGCAGCTCATAATCTTTCCATGCTCCAAATCGATACAGCATAATACAAGCTCTTTCAGGAA
Organism: Portulaca oleracea; assembly: GCA_029582165.1. Lineage (NCBI taxonomy): Eukaryota > Viridiplantae > Streptophyta > Magnoliopsida > Caryophyllales > Portulacaceae > Portulaca > Portulaca oleracea. The sequence continues at coordinate 22,016,028 of CM055890.1, forward strand.
CATTAACATGAATCAACAAAGGAATTTCTCTTTCTGAAATTTTTCATAGCAAGGCTATCAACCATATACAAATAAGAGTGTCTAGGGCCCTCTAAATTTATTTGTTATAGTTTTTATTTAAAAAATTAAACAAATAAAAAATAAAAACTAATTCTGTCTCCAACCATCACCAGTTTGTCCATATAAGTTATCCTCCCCGTTAATTATTACATTTCCCCATCTTGTCTATATTTCAGAGACCATTCATACATCTTCCTCTAGGTATTTTTTTTCATGAGAAATACAATTGAAGATGAAAGTAAATTTATATGAAACAAATCACAAAGAAGAACTCATAGCAATTAACTAGTAAGCATAATAAAAGTGCATGCTTGTAACATAAAATTCCATTGCATAGGAAAATGTTCTCTACCCTCTTTGGTAAGGGTCTGTTCTTACAGGAGGATAATTTACCTTCCTAACTTCTTCCTACTCTGCTCCACTTCTTTGTTTCCCCACTTTCCACACCTTCCTATCCTTTCCCACTTTTTCCCTTTCTCACACCCCAATTTCCCACTGAAAAGAACTGGCCCTAAGTTGAGTTGTCTTTTATACTCCCAATTGAAGGGGCGGGGGAGATGGGGATATCTGTGGATTCACCTGCTCAATATGCTCAAGTTCCTTTTGGTAGTCCTCTTCTGTGTACTCTAGCTGTTCAAATTGGGCCCTCCTGTCAGCTGCACCAAAGCATCCTCTTCAATTGCAAGTTAGCTGGCTCAACAACTCTAAGCTTACAGAATTACTGCAGAAAACATACCAAAGTTCCCTGGATTGACACGAATTTTCTCAAAGCACTCAGCAACACGCATTGCAACGGAAGGAGCAAAATGAATATCTGCCACTAGAGGAATATTATAGCTGCGAGGATAGATAAATCAATGAATAAATGAATAAATAAATAAGAAACTGAATAATAAATTGTCAAAACAAGTAAACAAACAAACAAAGAAAAAGACGGATTAAAACCAATTGATAATATCAGTATATTCCTACAACCAGGACGGAATTTGAAAAATTGCCTACTTTTTCTGGACGAGAGTGTTCTTAATTTCAAAACAAGCATCAGCCTCTCGCTTTCCTTGCACCGTTATTCGAACAATGTCTGCTCCACTGTCAGCAATTCTCATGACCTAACAGTAGGAGAAAGGAAAAAAAATACCATCACAAAGAAGACAAGAATATAGACTAGCTTCAATAAAAATTGGCAACGTTTGAATTGTGGCCATGAAGCTTGATTGCCAACTACTACTAAGTTCTTACCCCTCTTTATAAGACAGCTATGCGGCATTTAGGATTGTATGCTACGCATGCTAACATATCCAAGGTCCCAAAGTTGACACTCATCGTTTTGACATACAGACATTCGGCGAAGTAGCACATTCTCAAGCAGTAGTTATCAAAGTCAAAGCAATGAACCAAAAGATAATACATTTAATTGGTTGGCATGGGTAAAGCAATTCATTATTATGAATATGGAAAACCAATAATACTACAAGTAGTGAATTAGTGCAACCAATTATCATATCTAGAAAAAGTGAAATCACTGGATCAATAGCCAACATCCTCTTATCTTGTTCCTTTGACCCTTTGTTCATTCTTAAATTTCGGGTTTAATTTAGGTATTCGGGGCACATATATAATAACCAAGAAGCACTGGTCCAAGAGAGCAAAGCATTAGAAAACCTGCTCTACTGTTGCAGCAACATCTTTTGTATCAGTTGTTGTCATTGTTTGTATCCGGATTGGGTGATCACTCCCAATGGCAACATTTCCCACCATTACAGTGCATGTTTTCCTCCTTATAGTTTTGTGTGGAGACTCACAATACTTCTGGCGAGGTACTGCAAGTGATAATAGATCAACCAGTTTAGGGAAAAGAGAACATTGCTATCCAGTAGTCATGGTTTACCTGAATGAGAAAAGAAGATAGAATTCAAACTCAAATTGGGTAAAATTTTATTCTCTCATCATATATTATTTTCTCAATACTGGTGCTCGTTGACTACTTTTTGGTTTCCCTGTCTGAAAGAGACATGATGGTTTTAGCAAATCATGCCCAGGAGTTTTATGAAACTCAGGATAAAGGGCCTCTTTCATTCCACTTTCCTGCACTTGGGATTGCATCCTATTTCTACCATCCAAAACCAGACCCCAAGTCACCAATGCACTTGATCATAATTCTGTACTAGACAGCCATTGCTATTGAAATACCATTATATGCAGGCATAATATCAGTTGGTTTCTGTGCAATTAGGGGCAACTTTACCCAGCAAACTGCTTCCTTCTGATGCAGGCTGAAGTTCAACAGTATCACGGCCCGGGTTTGAATTTTTAATGATGGAGAACTTATTTCTTGAAGACTTGGCCCTCCTGACGTTCGAAATCCTGACAAAATCTACATTTTTGGTAAATCCCAGGTCATGCTGCTTGCTCCTTACATGTAAAACTGAAGCTTGAACTATTCCGGTTGCCATCTCTCAATCGAACTACACTCGCTCCTTCACAATCCACAGCTCTGTCAGCAAAACCTCCGCCAGCTAATTCAAAAATCAAAGAAAACAAAAGTATGTGAACTCAATTCAAGAATTCGACCCCAAAAGATGAATTATAAAAACGAACAGCAGAGGCATAATTTGAACTGAATTTTCTGTACCAATTCAATTATAACCAAAAACAAGGTGAAAGAAAGAAACGAACTCGAAGACAAAGGTTTTCCGGAGAAATCAAGTGTAAGAAACTTACTAACCGTTGTGCAGTGGATTAAGCTGGGAAGCAAGTGGGGAAGCAAAATTTGCGAGGAGAGAGAAGAAAAGGATGTGGTTGGTAGCTGGAGAAGTGATGGTGAGGAGAATGTGTAAAGCAGAGTTTTGGGGAAACTATGAACAGGTTTGGGAAGAAATATGGAATTGAGCAAAAATGGAAGAAAACAGAAATGTTCCTTCCTCCTTCCTCCTTCCTCCTTCCTCCTCTACCTGAATTCTTAGCTGATTGATTTCCCACACTACACCAACACCCCCACCACACCACAAAAAAAGGCAACTGATCCAATAACGTTTTTTGAAATAAAATATTACATCATGTGTTGGTTGTATTCACACTCACCATCCGGGACTTACGTCATGGTTGGGGTCTCATGGCAAGCACACTCAACGGTGTGTATCATTCATAGGTAAAAAATAATTGGATAAAAATTAGATTTAGGCAAAAACTTGTAAATTTTGAAAAATTGAATTTATCCATTGATTTGACAGGCCTACTTATATTTGACGGATATTAAATATGAGTAGTCTTAAGTATATGGTTGCAATTTTCATTTCATTTTAATTAATGAGAACCACAACCGTATCAATGTGATTCTTTTGTTTAATTACACAAAGTTTAATGCGTAAAACTCATGAAATTAGTCATAGACTCAAAAATTAACATATATCTAGTCCCCAATAATGAGTAAATGACGTTCTTTTTTTTTTTTTTTTGTCTGTTAGATATTCGATTCAGGTTGGTTACCCATCGGATGGGGACAAGTACCCTTACCCTACCCTTACCCTTTTTTTCTAAAATTTTATCACCCATACCAAGTTAGGTAAAGGCAAATTCGAGTTTTATTGTCATCCATAGTTTCAAAGTCTGGTTCCAAGTGATTCATGATTCACATGAACAATTCCACAAATTTATCATAACACTAATAGTTAAGCGTGAAAGTAAACTAGTCACCCATGCTTAATCAAAACTCTGTGGGTAATCGGTAGTTGGGCGAAAATAAATTTTTGGTAGTTTAAGGTAAGTTTTTGGTAAATAAAGATAAATTTCGATAGTTATGTAAATATATATGAATTATATTTGAAAATTTGAAAAAATAAGATATATATATATATATATATATATATATATACACACTACCTCCGTCCCTTTTTAAGTGTCAAATTAACTAACTTTATAAAACCTATGTGTGTTGAAAATAGAGTGAAAAAGTTATGTATGGATAAATATGTCCATTAAAAGAGAGGAATAAAAGAGAATTTTAAAAGGTAAAATAAAAATCATATTCATTAATTAAGGGTAATATAGATATTTTAATTATTGGAAATGTAAAATTGACAAATAAAAAGGGACAAGGTAGTTAAAAAAGTTTACACTCATTAAGGGACGGAGCGAGTATATATATATATATATAGAAATTCAATTTTAATTTTGGAAATGATGAAATTGTAGGTTTTAGGTTTTTTGAAAAAAGAAATTGGACGAAAAGTAATGGTTTCCATTCCTTTAGTGTCTCGATAGTTTCAGGAGTTGCAGTGGTGAGGCAAGACTGTCGGTGGTGGTGTGTCAGTTAATCGGCGATGGTGTTTATATGGTAGTGGTTGGAAGATGTTGGGTCTCGCCAACAACATCAGATTTTTGGATTTTGTAGATTGGTTCTAGGGTTTAGACACATTCGATTTTGGGTTATTTCAGGTGACCCTTGAAGTGCTTGAAATTTAGGGTTGAATGCTAACTTTATTTCTTCATTATGTTTAACTAATGCATAACTTGTAAATGGTTCATGTGAATATGAATATTGTTGAAGATAGGGTTAAGGTCCTTCACCTGTGCATCCACGAATGACCTTAAGTTTTAATGAAAGCCAAAATAGACGAAACAATAAAGGGGAAGTATACTCTGTTTTTCTGGGTAAATAAAGTATCTGATTTTCCTCTCCATATTTCTAACCAGACTAATCTATTGGACTATCTATTTTGTAGAAAACAATCGATGAAGAAAATGGAAGGAAGATAGAAGATTGGATGGGAACAAGAAAGGAAAGGAGCTGTTAAATTGAAGAACCAAATCTGGAAGATATTGATAGAATCAATATATATAATTAAAGAATCAGATATGGAAGACATTGACAAAATCAATCAACCATGGTAAGAAGTTGTTGAGAGAATTGCCAATCAAGCAAGGAAGCAAACTATAAATACATCTCACATTACCTTGTGTCAGATTAGGCGATTCCATGGAAGCGGAAGTATTTGCAGAGTAAGAAATCCGGGGGATTTCTGAGTGTGTAGCCAATGGTTCCAAGGTGAAGGTAGCTGGTAAATGACCTCTGCTAAAGGTATAGTCGAGGACCTTGGTGATTGTTCAAACATGTTGGTGAGCTGATGTATAGCAGAGTCTTGACGAACTAAAACTTTGTGAGTTTATGCTTCAATGTAATCCATCGTGTTCCAAATCGCCGCAAGGGTTTTTCCTACGACGATCCTTATCTGTAGCTGACTCAAAGACCTTTAGTCTTGGTCAATGTACCTATCAGTAACTGCCTTCAGGCTGTTACTTCTTGTTTTGTTTTCTAAATGTAACTCAATGAAGTATTTCAGTTACACTTTGTTTTGATCCTTGGTTTGAAACCAATGAAGTTTGTTCTAACGTCCTTACCTAATGTTTAGAGTTTATTTGTAAAATTCACCCCCCTGGGTTCCTACAAGTGGTATCAGAGAATGTCCACTCAAGAAGAGAATAACCGCTCTGTGGAAAAGATCATGGGGGATAGTGAAAACAACAAGGTAAGTCACGGACGTAGATGCATTCAGCTATAAGGACATTGACAAGGTAAAAAAATTAACTCATAATCCTTATGTCCTTCATCTGGCACAAACCTTGAGGTATGTCATCTGTAAACCATTCATTGATCAAATTTAATTATGGCATGAATTGAGGGGGATGACCCTCTCTTAATACTGACAAGTTTATCAAGCGTTGTAGGTTTCTAGACAACCTCTAAAATATACTAGATGTTGTATCAAGGGGGAGATTCTCTATTGACCTTGCGATAATCCAAAAAGGGAAAAAGGATTTATTATTGCTGAATTTTGTCTTTCATCAAAAAGGGGGAGATTGTTGAAGACAGGGTTAAGGTGCTTCACCTACACATCCACGAAGGACCTTAGGTTTTAATGAAAGCCAAAATAGACGAAACAATAAAGGGGAAGTATACTTTGTTTTTCTGGGTAATAAAGTATCTGATTTTCCTCTCCATATTTTTAACCAGACTAATCGATTGGACTATCTATTTTGTAGGAAAGTATCGATGAAGAAAATGGAAGGAAGATAGAAGATTGGATGGGAACAAGAAAGGAAAGTAACCGTTAGATTGAAGAACCAAATCTGGAAGATATTTACAGAATCAATATATATAATTGAAGAATCAGATATGGAAGATATTGACAGAATCAATCAAACATAATAAGAAGCTGTTGAGAGAATTGCCAATCAAGTAAGGAAGCAAACTATAAATACATCTCACATTACCTTGTGTCAGATTAGGCGAATCCACGGAAGTAATCACAGAGTAAGAAATCTGGGGGATTTCTGAGTGTGTAGCCAATGGTTCCAAGGTGAAGGTATCCAGTAAAGGACCTCTGGTAAAGGTATAACCGAGGACCTTGGTGAGTGTTCAAACATGTTGGTAAGCTGATGTGTAGTAGAGTCTTGACGGACTAAGACTTTGTGAGTTTGTGCTTCAATGTAATCCATCGTGTTCCGAATCGCCGCTAGGGTTTTTCCTACGACAACTCTTATCTGTAGCTGACTCAAGGACCTTCATTCTTGGTCAGTGAACCTATTAGTAACTGCCTTCAGGCTGTTACTTCTTGTTTTGTTTTCTAAGTGCAACTTGTTCTTTGATTGATATAAATATAATGAGGTATTTCAGTTACATTGTGTTTTGATCCTTGGTTTGAAACCAAAGAAGTTTGTTCTAACGTCCTTACCTAGTGTGTAGAGTTTATTTGTGAAATTCACCCCCTCTTGGGTTCCTACAAACGTTATAATGTTCACGCCTTAACTCTCTTCTCTTTTTATTAAGCTTGCTTTTCATCTCATTTGTATGACCTAAATGATAAAGATTGAAATGGCATAATAATAATTCTCTCTCTTTTTCTATCTTTTAATTTGAAAACTGATCTAGTAGAGTCCGTTTGTTAATGGGTGGATTCTAGAATTTTTAGTCTCGGATTCGTAACCTTACCCCTGAATCTGAATCTCATGGTTCACGGATTTAATTTTCTCTTGAAAATTAATTGGCGGCCCCCTTTTTCTTCTTGTTTTTGTTAATCTAATTTGGGTATACTTTGGATTTTGTTTCGATTTTGAGACATGAAAATTGGACTAAGACTCGCAGAAATAGGCTAAACAGGCGCATTTTGCCTCGGCAAACCACGCGGCCTGCTAGTGGCATGAATGTTTCTTGCCTAGAGCAATCTGGACTGCCTAGAGGCTTTAGACAGGCAGCATGCCATGCAGCCTACTTGTCAACCAGAGGCTCGGGTTAGTCTCGAGACTCTCCTTGATGGCTTTAGTTTGCCTCCTCAATTTTTTTTCCTTACTTCTGGTCTCGTGTTGAAGTTTTACCCATGAATTATTCAAACAATTAATAAAACAAAAAGGTGCAATAAAAAATGACATTAGTTCCTTTAAAGAATAAGAAACCCTTTTTTGACTCGTCACACTGTGGGACACTTGGAAAATCTCCTTCAGGAATTTTCCTTGGTCCTACAAATGGCGACTCCACTGGGGATTTTACTTTAAAAGACGGTAAAACTTGAAAGTTTGATTTTTCAATAAGAAAAGTTTGAAAATGAAAAGAGAATTATTTGCTTTCCTTTCGTTTTATTATTTAGTCGGCATTTTTGCATATGAGCCTACTTCTCGGTTTCTAAATCGGGAAGAACCAAAAGGTATTATTTAGACTTTTAAGTTTTAACCCTGATCTCCTCTTTTAGGCAAAGTGTGTTTATGACTTTGAAGAAGTGAATTCCACATTTAAGGAAGATCATAACCATTTTCACGCTCACAAAGCACTCCAAAATTTTAGGAGTTATGAATTTACATTTTCCCTTTAATTTTGTGAGAAGCACATAACTTGTATTACTATGAACTCCATAATAATTTACGGTCCATGCTAGACATGAGTATAAAAGCCTTTAAGGAATTACCCTAAACCTAGAACCATGGTTAGGTTTGTAACACGCATTTGTATGTTATGTGTTTTATTTTTCTTTTGACATGCTACATGATTTTGTATGGATCAGCCCAACACACACACACACACACACACGCACACACATGTTTCCCGGATATTATTCTAGGCTGGAAAATCGCTAAAAGGAATCATAGTAGGCTGGCTTGATCTAAGCCAAGCAGACCTCTCTTGGTCGACTACCCAAGACGACCAGGGTCGGCCTAAGATCCATTTTGACTTTTTTTTTTTCATCCCAGAGTAATATTCGACCCCCAACATGTTCATCCTCCCTTCATCAAGTCTGAGTCATAAAGCCACCATAGGCCTAATGTGATTTGATGTGGTGGAGTTGGGATAAATGTCACCCCCATGTACATCATTACATCATTATAGGGTAAAGGTCTTCCTAAACCTATCAAAACTGATCTGAAACCCGATATCTGAACCGAATGACTCGAGCCCATACTAGAACTGACATCCGAAGCGAGATGAATCGATGATCACCGAAACATCCGAAATGATCCGACCGCAAACCGAATCGAACCTGAGACCTATTATGATCCGAAACGACCCACACCGGAAATGACCCGCATCAAAACTGAACTGAACCTGAAACTTCTCACGAACTAAATCAACTGACACTCGAATGACCTGAACCATAACCGAACCAAATCCTTGCCATCAACCATAAAGACCCGGGCCGATTCTAAGCCGATCCATATTGACCCGACCCAAAGGTATCTGAACAGGAATAACCCAAATCCGAATCGATCACACACGATTTTCAAACCAATCCAATTCATACCCGAACCAACACCTTAACCAAAATGACCCAACCTAAACTTCAACAAACCAAGCTTTGGTTTGAACCAATTTAAAGTTATTCTTAATGTGAATTGATATAATAGTAATGAAATATGCCTAAAGTGATACAAGCTAGCCATGAGAACTACCAAACAGTCCGAACATAATCCATGCAATCCCAAATAAAATGCCACAATTTCTTATTAGTGTAATTTGAATTATAATCTATAGATAGATAAATATGCAAATGATAATCTCATCTTAATTTAATGTGATAATCGTAGACTATTCGTATATGGTTGACATTAGAATTTTGCGTTTTCACCTAAACAGTAGTAAGCGATACATACAAAATAATTATTCCAGGAAAAAAATATCAACTCCAAATTCATTTTCTTCATATATTTTCCCTTTTTTTTCATAGGAAAGTGATGGAAAAGGATAGGAGAAGGAAGGGAAAATGATGAAGAAAGGTTCTTTTTATGGGTTTTTAGGGGTAGTTTTGTGATGTTTTTGGGAGGTTTTATGGGAGATTTATGTAGGGATGAGTGAGGATGGGATAAGAGTGTGGATTAGAGGATTGAAGAAGATTGAGGAATGGAGATTATGATGTTAAGAATGTGGTGGAAAGATGATAGAAAAGGTGTAGGAAGAAGGACTCTTTTTGTGGGTTTTCTAGTGGGGTTTTTGTGTAAGAATGGCGAGGATAGTGAGGATGATGATTTAGAGGTTTAGGGAAGGATGGAAATGGAGATTATGGAGGTAAAGAAAGGATAGAAAGATGATAGAAAGTGGTGGTGGAGTGATGATAAGAATGGAGAGATTAGAGAATGATGATAGAAATGAGAGAATGAGAGAAATGTGAGTGTAGGGGGAAGAAGGGATGAATGAGTAAATGATTGAGTGAGTTTGGCTTTGAGGGAGGAGGTATTTATAGGCTTAGAGACGGCTTAGGATACATGCATATACCGTCACATACATCCACTCTTGCAAGTCGTAGTCAAATGCACAAGTCACTAGGCAGCAAGGGGGAGTGTCTTGGAGTGGACGGCAACACGTGGTCAATTGACCACATGTGGTCAGCCCTCAAGGATGATCGGCCACCAGGCTGAGGGGGGATGAATCCGAGTATTGCATGCATTCTTTGGACGGTGAGGTATGAATGAGATGCATGAGAAAGTCAGCTTGTTCACACTGGACGGTGGAAGCTTGAATTGATGTGTATGAGATGATTTTGGATGCTTTTGCTAGGATTTGATCTTGAGACCTCTTGGAGCTTCTTTGCATGTCACCTTTACGTAGCTCATGCAATGGCATACATGGCTGATTTTATCATTTTAATTACGTAAAAGTTGTGCATGGAATATCTCACGTAATCTTGAGCATGTAGAGTGCATGCGATCAAGTCTTCTGGCTTCGGCTTTGGCTTTGGCTTTGGCTTCCCTTATTTCCTAATTTTCTAACTAAAAATACATAAAAAGGAAATAATAAAAATTACATTAAAAGTATATAAAATATATGCTAAAATTCGGTGTCTGAATTAGCTTATTGATCGACTTTTCTTCTTTATTTCTACTTCATTTTTATATAGGAATGCTATATATTTATGTGTCAAATCCCGGTGTCTACAACTACGCAAAGCCAATTTCAAAATCAATATAAAACTAGCAATTATTATTTTAAACAAATTTCCAAAATAAAATAATTGTCGACTCAAATGTAGACAAGTTCACAAAGAAGTTAAAACTCTAGATGGTGAATCCCTAAAACTTATTTTTATTTAGACCAAATCCTAGGTGAGCGCCCTATGACATCAAGAATCCCTACAAGCTACTAATCCATAGGCAAATCCATGGGTAAGGGAGGGGTGTCCACAGACACCGTTAGTCGGAAAAAAAATTGTGATTCTCTAATATTATTCAGAAGAAAATTTTTTAATTGGAGCAAGTGGACACCGTAAAAAAAAAGCCCCAAAAAACATAATAGGGTCTCCAATTTAGCGGCAACCCAAAAACCCTAAAATATTACTCCTTCCGTCCCAAATAAATTGTCCAAGTTTGAGTAATTAGGTCAAAATTTTTACTTGAATACAATATTATTAGTGTTGCTAAGATAAAATGTGAAAATTAGCGGTCAAAATATTGTATCGAAGACCGTGAAAAAGTAAACTGGACAAATTAGTTGGGATGGAGGGAGTACCAAATTATTTTTTTATAAATAAAAAGTGTAAGTCAATGAATTTGGTAATTAGTATCAATATAAATTTAAGATATAAATATCTAGTTAATGTGAATTTTCAATTTATTTGGAGGACATATTTATACGATGATGTGAAATTTTGTTGAGCTTGTGAATATGTCATTTAATATTTATTTTATTTTTATTGTTATTTATTTATTTATATTTTATTATTTTATTTTTAAAAAACGATTATCAATCGGACATCCCTAAGTTAAATGTCTGGATCCGCTGATCACCTGAAAGCAGAAAATATTTAAAAATATAAGAACAGAATCTTAGTACTATAAACTCAATTATGTAAAAACTAATTTATGAAATCATTTTATCTTTGAAATGAGGGAGATTAAGCAATAAGTGGATAACCTAAATGAGGAATTTTAATTCCCTTATACGAGACAATGAGCAATAACTCCCTTTAACGGACAATGAACAATGATTCCCTTTAAGGGACAATGAAAAATGAGTGCGCATACGATGGTCAAGGTGATTACCCGAACGATAATAATGAACAATGAACGGTGAACAATGATTAGGGCATCAGATAAAATAATTTAAAACAGTTAAAAACAATTTTCTTTCAAGATTCCATAAAATAAACAGTTCATAAGAATTGACATTTGTTATACTTTAATAGATAAAAAGGTCTTGAAGACAACCTCGATAACTATTTATATAATTTTGACGTGGTATTATGATAAAATGGTTATCTTGAAAGTGCAATACAAATACAATTTATGAGAGTTGAAATTGTTACACGGTGTTTTTGGTCCCATGACTGTAACATTGGGGGTATTTATAGATGATTTAGAGATAAACTTTACTAATATGAGATGTTAAAGTATAAAGGATTTATTTGTGGCATTAAAAACGATTTAACGCATTTGAACGTGTGAACGTGAAAAGTGCCAAGGAAAGTTAACATAAAACTGACATATACAACGTATAACAGTGGTCTTTAAAAATCAAATGTTTCATTTACTTATTACAAATAAGTTACAATTAAAATGAAATAACCACATCCATTTGCTCTCGACAATGACGCATTTAGCAATTAGAGAATAGCGATAATCTTGTAATATCTAAAAAAAACCCACTAATTAAAGACGTTAATTACTATTATATATGTATAAACGTACATTAGATCCATTTTTAGGGCGATAGAAATATATAGTTATAATAATTATTATTATTATTAATATAATATAATATAATAGTAGTAAAATAATAGTAATTAAATCATAATAAGTATTAAAATTAACAGTAATAATAATTATTATTATAATAATAGCAATAATAATAATTTTTTTTGGGATGTTACATTTATCGTGGATTCATACTTGACCTGAACCAATGGAGGGGTAGCTACTGGAGGTAGTGGCTTACATTTAGGGTCGTCTACCATATGGAAGACCCCTTTTGTGTTGTGATTTTCCCCTATTTTGCATTTGCCTTTATTTATCGCAGAAAGGCGAGGATGGTAGAACTTTCAGGAATGTCCTCTTCATCACTACTAATACCAACATAGACACTAATGTGTTAAAGAACTTCTAAAATCTCATTCAAAGTATCATGTTCTTGTTCTATCTATCGATTTTGTTGTTCAATGAGTTGCCACTGTCTAGCGGTATCCTCTGCAACTTTCTTTTCTTGTAGTTAGGTAGCGAAGATGATTGACCCTTCTATCTTGTTGAACCTATCCTCCAAGTACTTAGCCATGGTTGCATTGAGTTGTTTGTTGTTCTCGTTGTGGTTTTCGGTCGTGCTGAAGTTCAGTCTACGGGATGCTCTAGGTTTAGGAGGTGGAGGAACAAAGTCAAGATTTCAGATGATTTGCCCGTATGGTCCTAAAATCCAACCCTTTTGTCGATCACCTATTATGCTTGTACAAAAACAATGCCGAGACTCAAGGATTTGACCTTAACACTAGGCACACAAAGAAAACCCATCCCAATGTATGTATGTCCTATTTGACCTACATGGAACTTCCTAAAAATGCAAGACAACTATATGCTAACTCGGAAGAAACTCACCCATGACATGAGTTTGCATGTCCTAGATGATCCCAAGTTAAAACGACGAGCTAAAATCGATTGGAAAGCACAATTAATCAATCCTTAAAATGGATGGGCCAAAACCACGGGGTCGATCATTGTTATAGAGAATTCATCACTTGGGCTACTGATTTTATTTTGGTTCAAGTCATATTTACTATTATACATACTAAGATAATGCTTGATTCACTGACAGTCCCACTCCTAATTAGACATACTTTTTGTAACACCCCAGGTATGTGGTTTAAAAGGATTGAAAGGATTGAAATGACTACTCATATCACCAAGGTGCACCTTTTTTTTTTTATGGTAGCTCATCCGTTGGGGACTTCTCAGTTAAGCGCGCTTGGCTGAAAGTAGTCTCAGGATAGGTGACCTCCTGGAAAGTTTTCCCAAGCAGCGTGTGAGCGAGGACGAAGAATGCTGGAAAGACTTGTGGTGATTTGTGGGGACAGTCAACAATCCTTGAAGCGCGGCTCGGGAGGGGTCGAGGCGTTACAGATGGTAACAGAGCCGACCCGCGACCGTGAGCTGCGCCAGTGGACGGGAGAGCCATGGGTAGTCACCTAGCGGGGCAAAGATTCTGGATTGGATTGTGACACAACGAGGACGCTGTGCGTTTAAGTAGGGGTGATTGTAACACCCCGAGTATGTGGTTAAAGTATGGCTTAAAAGGATTGAAATGACTACTCATATCACCAAGGTGCACCTTCTTTTATGGTAGCTCATCCATTGGGAACTTCTCAGTTAAGCGTGCTTGGTTGGGAGTAGTCTTAGGATGGATGATCTCCTGGGAAGTTTTCCCTGGCAGCATGTGAGCGAGGACAAAGCATGCTGGAAAGAGTCGTGGTGATTTGTTGGGACAGTCAGCGATCCTTGAAGCAATTATCGGTAATATCCGCGGCTCGGGAGGGGGCTGGGGCGTTACACTTTTTATGACCAAACATATTTTATTTGTACTCGTGGAAAGTGAATGTTGTAAAGGATTGGATAAAACCAACAAAAGGCGAGTTAAAATAGATTCATAAATCCTATTACTAAGTCCACCATAGATGGGATTACCAGCGGGCCAACCATGGATTTTTTTAGACTTAATAATTAAGTTTAGAAATTAATTTTCTCTAACCTTGTGATTATTATGCGGGCTACAACAACATACACTAACTTTGTTTAATTATTAGTCAATTTTCTTTGGACTTTAATCAAGAGAATATTGAAAAGGGCTGAATAAAATCATCAAATGTGAGTTAAAGTGAATTGATAAACAAAGGCAATCAACCTTTTTTGAAATGGCGGGCCTAACAATCGGGCTGGCCATAAAATTCAACGTTAATTAGTTGAGTTTATAAACTCATTTCTTCTCAAACCCAATGATTTTTATGTGGACTAAGACAATATCCCTAAATTAGGTCTGACTCTAATGACGACTTGAAATAAACAAAACATGTATTTACACATAACATACAATATGATAGGGTATCTTAAACCAAGGCTCTATGTTCAAAAAGAGTTATTGGCTGGATAAAGGCTTAACGACTCATGTCTCGCTCCTGTGGATTATCCTTGTAAGAGTGTTACAATTCAAATGTATGAGGTGTTGCTCAATTGCTCTTAGAAGCTCTAATGGAGACTCCTTAGAGTGATGCATGAGTGGATGTGGTGACTAAGGCTCAAATTGGTGTAAATGCACCATTCTTAATATAGCCGGTCCGACATCCCATGGGTTAAATATTCGGGTTAATCCTAAACCGTCGCTTTGGGTGCTCCCACACCAACAAATGGCAAAGGAGTAGCCCAGTTTATGAAATGCTTTATGCTAAAGGGTGAATGGTTAAACAGATGTAGAATTAAATTTTATTTTCCTTCCAAAAATTTAAAGCACACTAAACATTTTTCAAGTTTTAACCTCTTTTTTAAAAACACTCCCCAGTGGAGTCGCCAAAATTTTGTGGATTTCCCCTGGGCAACCGGTCTCCGACCTCCCCGAGGCATCCCCCTTGAACAGAACTAGCTGTGGCAATCCCGCGGCTTTTTGCATGTTTCCTTTTTTTTGGTTTGTTTTAAGGTTGGAATTTTCGGGACTTTGCTGGTTTTTTACTCTTTTTTTTTAAAAGAAATCTTTAAGAATTGTTTTGCACATTTTATGAATAGTTTAACTGTAAAATCACATTTCCGTTCCCATGAACACTTTGAAAACATTTTAACCAAATCAAAAGAGAGAGCTACTACTTGTTCTTTCCTCCTCAAATTTGATTGTCCTATTTTCATAGTGTGGGGGCTTGGAAAAAGGCAATTTAGGCAATTTCAACTATTTAAAAATATACATTATAGTCCTAAAGTTGCATTAAGCTCGTTGTGAGACCATTACTCACACAAAACAAGTTTTAAGGCTTTTGAAAACCATGGTTTAGGCAATAAGAATGACACTCTTATTTTGAAGAAAAAAAATCGTCACCCAACTTTTTAAGGCGAAAAAGCTGAGAAAACCTAAAAAAAGACTCCGCCTGCAAACCAGTTACCAAGTTCGGGGGTAAGGTTATGGACTCCAAAGGTAAAGACCTTTGAGTCCGCTTATCACTTAAGGAAAGAGTCTACTAAAAATTTAAAAGTGTGTTTTTATAAGATTTGGAAGGGAAGTAAAGTAAAAGGTTACATCTCAAATCATTCAATCATATATTAAAATGAAAGAAGAATGAATACATCATATGATTACAAAAATCAAAGAATGATTATATAAAAGATAAAGACATGAAATTATACCAAAACCGAGAAGAACATGGAAATTTTTCTTAGCTTCGAATGTCTTTTGTCTTCAAATACCAAGTGACCAATATGGATATTTTTGGGATGACTTTGTGATATTTTTGTGGTTTGCTTGTGGAAGGAATAAAAGATGAAGTAAGTAGGGATGAAATGAAGTGTGTTTGGATGATAATGATGGTAGGATAAGATGATGATAATGATGGGAGAATGATGTGGGATGATGAGAGGATGAGATTATTAGAGAGTGATTATGGAGTAAGTATATGAAAATCAAATGATAGGAGAATAAGATGATGATTTGATGAGAGAAAATGGGATGAAGATTTCGTGTCCTTACTGAGGCAGACAGGTGCACTATTTATAGTGTTTATCATACATCCATATGTCCATGCTTGAGCTCCAAGATTACATGGTAATCTCAGTTATCAAGGACGGTTGCACGGACTTCCAATGAAACACGTGGTTTGACTGGATGGTGGGGACATCGGGGGGATTGCTACATCCTCATGTAGTTCACGCGGTCATCTGAAGCGTAAATGCAACTCTGACTGATGCTTGGACTGTGACGTAAGGGATGAGTTGCGATGTTGTTGCTTTAATGATCTTGTATAGAGGGATAGAGGATGACACACACACACACAAAGAGAGAGAGAGAGAGAGAGAGAGAGAGAGAGAGAGAGAGAGATTGGGGAAGGTGTATTTGGGGAGTTAAGGTTTCAGGAAGATTTTGAGAATGATGGATGGATAGTTAGGGTTTCGGTGGTTATTAGGGGGATTTTGGGGTAGATGGGTAGGTAACAAGCTAGGGTTATGGGTTAGGGTTTTGGGGCAAGGGAGCACGTGCTGACTGATGGTAGGGTTAGTGGGAAAGTGGGCTAGGTTGGTTTGGGTATGCAATTTGGGAATTTAATTTCTTGTCTTTATTTATCACTGTTTTTTTTTTCTACTCGTTATCTTTCTTTTTGTACTAGATTTAAAAATGTAAAAAGGACTAAACTAAAACACAACAATAAGGTCTAATTTTATTTCCTTTTATGAGATTTTCGAATAAAAACTATTTCTAGGATTTTAAAACTAAAAATCAAATTGAATAAAACCTAATAAAAATGTCTAAAATAATTATTAAAAATTAGTTTAAAATCCTATGTAAAGGGGTGTAAAGAAAGGTATAAATTATGGGTCAAACTAGGCTCTTTGTAGTCAAGACTGTAAGATAGTGGATTTAAACATAACAAAACTCAAAACTTTTTGACATCAAACCATAGTATGATACCAATTAGACTGCTCAGAATCAAAATAGAGGTAAACCATGCATAAACTATACCAACTTCTACCCAAGAGTACCAAGCACCTGAACTGGCTGAAAACTTTTTCTAAGGACAACTTATTTACACAAAACTAGATCAAACACCATAGGATCAAGTTTCAAAACTCAACAATAAAAGGGCGAGAAATTGGAATCCAACCATATATACAAATATCTCAATCAAAGATACACAAAATCAAATCATAACCAATGAAACATTATCACTCGCACAAAAGAGCAGAATGAAAGAGCAAAGGATAAATGGTCAAAGTCTAAAACTTAGTCATCAACCTTATTGAGGAGAATCCATCAAAATGGTAGAGTTCAAAGAAATTTGTATCTTACTAGATATTTAAACCCTTGATATCGTTCATCAATTAATAGTTTATCTTTGTCCCTTACATTTGAAGATGTGCGCGCACACACGCGCGCGCGCGCACACACACACACATATGGGGGGTTAAACTAAGGAGAAGGGTGTAAACTTTAAGGAGGAAGCTAATCTGACAGCTAATAAAAGCCTTACACAACTGGGTAAACAAAGGTAATCAAATACTATAAGGGGGCCAATGTCATTGACCAATTAGACGAAAATAACATAATTCAAGCACTAATTGTGATGGTGCTAGCAAATGCAATTTCCTTTGATGAATCTTTCTTCATTGGGCACCTATTTTGAGATAATTCTTCAAGGATTACCATAAAGTAGCCTATTACATTATCCCTTGTCAAGTAAATCATTCAAATATCCCATGTAGTTTGATTTGATCAAAACTGCCAAGTTTGCCTTGATTAATTAAGCTCGAATGATCTGCCAATGGCCTTATTGACTTAATTGCAACTTCTAAATATGGATATGAGATCTAAGAAACTCAATTAAGAGTCCAAGAGATCCATGGATGTCCAATAGAATATCCTTGGGTAAGGTAGAAGTGTAACATCTTGGGTATAGTTCAAGTATGGCTTAAAGGGATTGAAATAACTACTTATATCACCAAAGTGCACATTCATTTTAAGTAGCTCATTTGTTGAAAACTCCCTAGTAATTAAGCATGCTTGGCTGGGAGTAGTCTTTGGATAGGTGACCTCCTGGAAAGTTTTCTCAGACATTGTGTGAGCGAGGATGAAACACGTTAAAAGGACTCGTGGCAATTTGTTGAGCTAGACGTCGATTCTTGAAGTAATTATCGGTAATGTCTGTGGTCCAAGAGGGGTCGGGGGCTTTGCATATGGTATCAAATCTGACCCACAACCGTGAGCTGTGCCAGTGGATATGAGATCCATGAGTAGGCTCTTAGCGGTGCAAAGATTCTGAATTGGATTGAGGTACAATAAGTACGTTGTGCGCTTAAGTGAGGATGATTGTCATACCCCGGGTATAGTGCCTTAAATGGCTTAAAATGTTTACTTATATCACCAAGTTGCATTTTCCTTTTAGGAAGCTCATATATTGAGAACTCTCTAATTAAGCGTGCTTGGCTGAAAGTAATCTCAGGATAGGTGACATCTTTGAAGTTTTCTTAGGTAGTGTGTGAGCAAGGATGAATCACATTGGAATGGCTCGTGCTGATTTGTGTGGCTCATTGAGGCGATCCCTGAAGTAGTTATCGGTAATATTCATGGCTCGGGAGGGGCCGGAGCATTACAAGAAGGCACTAAAGCTCCTAGTATGGTTGATTAAGTTAAGCTTAGTCTAGAACTCCAAATGACCTTAACCTTGACTTCTGACTAGTAGCATCATCAAAAATATTGGGTTGAGGGTTTGTACAAGGGTGTGAGCTAGTTCAGATTCCCTCTTATATTTTCTCTTGTTCACGAGAACTTCCTTTGTGAACATTTTCTTGGCACCATTGTTCACTTGGACTCTAATAGTCTAACACTTTGGATTCCTTAACTTCACAATTGGAGGACTCCCTTTGGTATGTCCATTGGGGCTTTGATCAACTGCTTTTGTGATGATGAGGAGGATGGGGTATCTTAATTTTCATTAGGGAGGACTGAGGAGTACGCACCATCTCGTGCGTCACAAGGGAGGCATGCCATCCTGCCTATCACTAAGGAAGATGAACCATCTTATGCATCTCTAGGGAGACACACTATTTTGAGTATCATTGGGAGGACAAATCATCTTGACCATAACTAGGAAGAGGGACCATCTTAACGATGACCAGGAGGATACCCCTACCAAGGAGGACCGTTTGGGCTTGACCTTCATCCTTATCCGCTTAACCATCGATCTTGACTGAATGACTTGTATGCCCAGCTTGACTAGCCTGGTTGTTTACCCTGTAATGCCATTGTAAACAAAAATTTTGAGTCTAAAATAAATAAATATGGGAAATTGAGAAACAAATCAATTTGTATTAATATTTGAATGTATGTGAGTACAATATCTGTATTGAATACAATAAAGTAGTCATCTGATTCGATCTTCTGAAATTTGGGTGAGCCGATGGCGCAGACGCTTGATCTCGATCTTGAATAACTGAAGAGCTCCATCACAGTTCTTGAGCTAAAGGTCTTGAGCGTTGATCTCCTTAGTGTTTGGTAGATGGAGGCTGTTCGAAGGTTGACCGTTTGCAGGTTGACTATTGATTACAATTCTTCAAGTTCTTGGATGCGAGGGCTTGAGTGCTTGGTCTCGATCGATGAACCAGATGAAGAAGATGATTGCGGTCTTTGATGTGAAGAACATAAGTTGTTGAACTAGCAGACGTTGGTCCTTGCACTTGATAGCAGGAGGTCGCTTGTAGTTCAATCTTCTGAAGGCTTCGCAGGCCTTGCTGAAGAACTCTGAAGCAGTTCTCGATCTTGACGCGGTAGAGGCTTGGAGACTCGATCTTGAGCTTTTGCAAACTTCGATCCTTGGCGCTTGGTAGCTGGAGGCCGCTGGCAGTTCGATCTTTTTGAGCCTTTGGATGCTGACTGCTGAATCTCCGGGGGCTTTCAAAATGATGGGGGAGGACCCCTATTTATAGGCTCTGGAGGCCTAGCCCCTAGGGTTTGAGTTGGGCTTGGGCTTGGGCCCAAGTTAATTAATTATTCCTTTAACTTTAAATAAATAAATAATTAATATTTTCTGCATCATCTTTGACACGTGTCATGATACTATTGGCCAGGATGCATTTCCATTTAAAATTCAATTAAATGAGTCGCCGTAATTAATTTAACACATGACGGATAATAATTGGTTCAATAAATTTAATTTTTTTTCCACGTGTCATTTTTTATTTGGTCGAAAAATTTTTGCCTCCTACAGCCACTTCTTCACAGTCGACCCACCTCGTTCAAGTTCTACACCCCTCAAGGATTCACATCGCACCGTTAAGACTTAGGAGGCTAACTTCTAGTAGACCCAACCAATTCCTTAGACTCAACCAAGTAACCAAAACAAAAATCTTCTCCTTTTCAAACTTAACTTTCTCAAAGCAACACTCATTTTGTAATTTTTATGTGAAAGGGTTGTAGAAACTAGTATATTTTGTAAAGTTTACAACACAATTTCAAAGAAGCTATACATAATATATGCCTTAAAGAATAATTTTCGCAATGAAAAATTCTAGCATAGTTGCTTTTTTTTTTCCCCAATTGTGGTAGTTGAGAATTTTTTACTATTAGTTTAGTTAAAATAAATTTCATTTGTTGAAAAGATTTTTGTGTTAATAAATGTGATTAACAATTTACAACAAATTACTTTGATCAATATGTATTTATTTCAATTTTTTGAAGTAGAATCAACTATTGTTATATTTTTTATTTAGGGTTTTTGGCTCAAAATAATCCGAAGTCGGAGGTCATTAGCTGGAAATAATCCAAACTCGCTTTTTGGCTGAAAATAATCCTAACTTTTAGCTTGTTTAATCGGACTAAACCGAAATTGATTTCCGGCGTCAGAATGTTGACTGGGTAGTCGGAGCACGTGTTTCTTTAATTGATTTTGGTTTTGAATTTATGCTGACTGAGTTTACATAAGCTAACCGGTCAGTGTTCTGACGTCGGAAATCAATTTCGGTTTAGTCTGAGTAAATAGGTTAAAAGCTTGGATTATTTTCAACCAAAAAGTGAGTTTGAATTATTTTTCAGCCAATGACCTCCAACTTCGGATTATTTTGAGCCAAAAACCCTTTTAATTATGATAGTTAGAAAAAATTCAGTTATAGTAGAATCTCTTTAAAAATATTAAATTTTGTAAATTTGTATCTCAATAAATAACATTATTTGTTACAACAAATTACTTTCACCAACATATACTAGTTTTGACTTTTCGAATATAAAGAAAATTTTTTCAATAATATTCCAATGACAATTCCTTGAGTAAAAGTAGTTTTGAAAATTTCTTTAATTGTGGTAACATCAATTCAAAATACAGTAACAGTTTATAGGAATTTCTTTTTTTTTTTACGAAAGAAAAAGAAACTATGAATAGGAATTTCTGGTAGTGATTTTCATTATTTTTTTTACAAATTTTAAACGAAAATGATAAATATCTTGACACAAGATGTTTCTTAACCATCTTGCATTTTTTCTAAATCACTAATAAAATGAAATGTAGGTGTATTTAAATCATTCTAAAGGTGCGTTTCATTATTTTTAGGGTTACTACAACTTATAAACAATTTAAAAATAATTATTTATTTATACTTATTTCATAAATATAAAACCATATATAAAATGTGAATTTTCTAATATGATTGATAAAATTAGGCTATAGTTATTTTTTTCACCTAGCTAATAAGTATTATATTATTATAATTGATAAATATATATAATTATTAAAGAAAATATTAATAAAAGTTAAAAAATGTAAAATATGAATAATTCAACATGGTTAAGAACCATCTTGAGTCAAAGATGGTTATCATGGTACTTAAATGGAGATGATCTCTTGGCGCAGACAAGGCCATGGGAGCTATAAGCCAGTGGATACCAAAGATAGGAACGTGGGCCATTTTAGTTCTCACAAAATCCACAACCATAAGAATTAGCCATAACTATAACCATAAGTCTGTGTCTCTGTAACCATGCTCTTTCTCTCCCCTTTCCTTCTCTCTCCTGCCCACCTCCATCAAACCTTGCTCCTACGTTTCTCCTGATTAGAATTTGATACTACGTTACGCTTAGCAA
Organism: Portulaca oleracea; assembly: GCA_029582165.1. Taxonomy (NCBI): domain Eukaryota; kingdom Viridiplantae; phylum Streptophyta; class Magnoliopsida; order Caryophyllales; family Portulacaceae; genus Portulaca; species Portulaca oleracea. The sequence goes on from CM055890.1 coordinate 22,038,358, forward strand.
ATGGATGAGAGCTCCTCCGGGGCTCTGGTGCCGGCGGTCAAGGCCGACGTCAAGCCTCTTTCGGCGGTGCCTCCGCCTGATTCCGCCGCCGCCGCCGACGACGATTTGGAGTTAGCGGCGTCGCCTGGTGATATGGACAGGGATTTGATGTGCCCCATTTGTATGCAGCTCATTAAGGATGCATTTCTCACTGCTTGCGGCCATAGCTTCTGTTATATGTGCATTATCACCCATCTTCGTAACAAGAATGATTGCCCTTGCTGTGGCCGACATCTCACCAACAATCAGCTCTTCCCTAATTTCCTTCTTGATAAGGTACTCCATGATATCTTGCCTCCTTGCTTATGCTTCAGTCTAGTTCTATCTTCAGTTTGGGGCTGGGGGTTTGGGAAATGGGATCATGAGCATATGAATGATTCTTTTTTGGGGGGTTCGAGATTCCTGCGTGAAATTGCATTGCAGCTTATTTTTGTACAATTTCTTGCCGCATTTGTAGCTTTTGAAGAAAGCGTCTGCTCGGCAAGTCTGCAAAAGTGCATCGCCAGTTGAACAATTTCGTCGTGCGCTGCAGCAGGTCAGTTATGCAGATATTGGTTTTCTTTGCTGGTGCTAAAATTCTTAGTTTCGTTGTGTTTGATCATCTGGGTAGCAAACCAAGCATTTAGCTGTTCTTGTAAAGGTGTGTTAGACCGAATTTCTTTAACACATGTTCTGATGCTTTGATTCGTTTGAAGCTCTTTTTCAAGATTGGTGCTTGTGGAAACAGTATACCTAACCGGTGTATTCAAGCTTTTAGCTCCTTGGTTTCCCTCAGCTTGAGAAACTTCACAACTTCAAGATTTGTCCAAGTTTGGTCCCTTGCTACTTTGGCTACTCGCACTATAAATACAAGGAGTCCTTGACCATTCAAGACGCACAAGACACAAGCATATATCACACTTGAGCATTATTGTTTCTTACTGTTGTTGAATGTGAGATTACAAAGAATTGTATTGAGCTATTGATTAGAGTTGTTGAGATAGTTTATTAGGGAGAGGGCTAAGAGTTGAGAGGTCAACTCCCCACACTTGATTGGGAGGTGATTTCAAGTGGTGGGATCTTGAGAGTAGAGAAGGCTCTAAGATCGATTGTCAAAGTCAATCCTAATAAGAAATCGAAGTTCAATCCTAGAGTTGGAGAACTCTAGGTGGTGACGTACTCTAAAATTGAATTCGGAGCGTGTTTGAGAATGAAAGATCTTCAACAGAACCACGAAGCAAACTAACACAAGGGCTTCTCTTAGTTTGTGTTATGAGCGTTAGCAAGATGCACACAACATTCTGCCTGCAATTTGGGGACTTTACAGAACACATTCTCAGCCTCACACTGGGATTAGGGTGCGTAGAATCAAGGGCTGGAAGCTCCCGAAAGTGATGTCACTAGGAAATTGCAACATAATGGAGTGTCAACGAATTAGTCCATACCTTCAATTAACCGAATATCTTTATGAAGCTTGTGAGGTTGTCTATGTCCTCACCTGCCCTTGGTGTGGTGGGGTTGGGCGGGAGGATTCAGCTCTATCCCTTCACGATGAATAAGTTGGTAGACATTTGATTATCTTGTTTGATGGTAAACTATCCAAATGGTCCTGTATTGACATTGAAAGAGGGAAGATCCAGAATACTAAAATAAGACAACATTAAGAAAAACTGAGGGTGGTATGAGGCTATTTGGCAAATAGTGTTAGAAGAGATAGGTAGAACATTGATGCATTTTAGTTGGGTTCGGAGTCTTGTAGGTCATATCCAGATGCAGGCTGAGCAATGTTGGGTTGTATCTCTGCATATGTGGATTGACTGTTTAATTAAGATGGCATGCTGGTTCATACTGAACTGCTTCTATCTTATTGACCATTGTTGCCTGATTATATCTTAAGATATGAACCCATATTCTTATTTCTGTTGCTGTAGAGCTGACAGTGCTGTCTTTGAGTAATGACATGTCTGAACACTTGATTATATTTGAGTCTTACACGTGCTTATGTTTCGTAGTCAGGGTTGTGAAGTGTCAGTAAAGGAAGTAGATACCATATTGTCACTTCTTGCGGAAAAGAAGAAAAAGATGGAGCAAGAAGAAGCAGAGAGAAATATGCAGATTTTGCTCGATTTTCTGCATTGCTTGAGGAAACAGAAAGTAGATGAGCTTAGTGAGGTGTGACCTTTGGTTTCTAACTGTCTTGGTATATTCATTCAGTGATCTTAACATGCCTTGTGGGAATCTAAACTGATCTTTTAGTTTGACATATCTATCTTTAACTTGTGGAATTTTATTTAATAGCAGTTGTTTGTTTTTAGATCCAAACTGACCTTCAGTACATCAAAGAAGACATAAATGCAGTTGAGAGACATAGAATGGAGTTGTACCGGGCTAGGGATAGGTATTCAGTAAAACTCAGAATGCTTGGTGATGATCCTACATCAAAATCATGGCCTTCAGCAGTTGATAAGAGTAATGGGGGGTATTCCTCTGCTTCCCGTAACTCACTAGGAGGGTTGGCTGCAGGAAGTTTTCAGAACAAAAAGATGGATGTAAAGGCTCAAGCAACTGCTCATGGGCCTTCAAGAAAGGACGCTTTGAGTGGGTTGGACTCACAATACATTAGCCAATCGGGTTTAGCTGTTATGAGGAAAAAGAGGATCCATGCACAGGTTAGTATCTATACATGTTAGTGTTTTCTATGATTTGCAGTCAAGGTGCATTGCTTCTTCCTATTGGTTGTTAAATTACTGTACAGTTCATTCTGTAACTTCCACATGAGAGCTTGCACTTGCATGCACAAATAGAACCTTTTACTTAGTCAAACTGTCAAAAATCCCTCGATGAAAAAGAGTGAAAAGATAGGGGAAGGAACTTTGAAATTATATATTGCTGTTACTTACAGTTTCCCATGTCTAGAATCAGTCACAAATCTTCATTTTTCGTGATTATAGTTTCATGACCTGCAAGAGTGTTACCTACAAAAGCGTCGTCAATTGGCTAGTCAACCTCTCAGGCAGGATGAAAGGGATATGAATTTTATGCAGAGAGAAGGATATAGTGCAGGTCTTGCTGAGTTTCAGTCTGTGCTATCTACCTTCACCCGCTACAGGTGCTGTTCCCCCTCCCCCCTCTCTATTTTTGTGTTCCTGTTTCTATTTAATTCCATTTTTGGTGCCATGTGGCACAACTTCTGGTGTTGTGCTTTTTTCACATCAATTTCACTATTATGTGCTTTTTTTTTGAAACAGCCGGTTGAGAGTCATTGCTGAGCTTAGACATGGAGACCCTTTTCATTCAGCCAATATAGTGTCTAGGTGAGTCCTTTTTTGTCCTTTATTCTTTTTCGATTGTTTTCATGTGATGTCAATTTCGCATTTGGAAGTTGGATGTTCAAAGACTAATTGCCTGCAATAATGGTTGCATGATTTTATGTAAGAACATCATGTTTCAGAGGGATAATGCCATTATAGCATGGATCTACTGCTTTGTGGGAGAGGAACACTATGTAGTTTTGCTGGTATTGATACCAGTAGAGATGAGTGTTATTGCATTTGGTTTGTGTATTTGACGTCTGGTTAACTAAAGCAATTTATGGCTCCTCATTTCTCATCCTGCGGATAGATGAGCTCATGTTTAGTTGGATGGTTAATGCAAATGGGTATGACAGATTTTTTGTTTATTCATGTGCTAACTTTGGCTCTAAAAAAAACAGAAATAAACCCCCCTAGGGATATAGAGCCTCTTCTGTCCAATGTATTTATCCTCTGAAGTCTGAACCATAGACTTGGCTTTTCTCATCTGCATTTTTTTGAATTTTACATGTCATGTGGGCATTTAAAGAAACCAATCTGTTTATTTGAATTTTGGGTCCAGCTGTGATAGGTTGATGGGGTGATATCTGAATGAATATTGATAAGCATAAGTTTTGAAGTGGCAGCTGTTTGTATCAGTTGAGAAGCTGTTATATCTATGTTTGTCTTCAAAAGTCAGTCTAATGAGGAGTTCGCTATGCTGTTGCAACAGCAATAGGTACCTATTCCACTCATTTGGGGTGAGCCTGGTTCTGGCACATGGCTTTCCTTTTGGCCTTAGTTATGGAAGCCTTTTGTTTTTCATGTGTTGGGGGCCGGGGTTAGTCGGGAGGAGAAATGGTTTCCTAGCAGAAAAACAAAGATAAAGCAACGGGGATTTTTTTTTATCTTTTTTAATGGTCATCTATTTAGCGAGCCTGCATTTTCAGTTGAGTGTTGGTCATGGTATTATTGTGACTATTTTTTGGTATTGCTATAGTTTGTTTGTATCTGTATTATTATTATTATTATTATTATTATTTATTATTTATTATTTATTATTATTGTTATTTATTATTACTATTATTATTATTATTATTATTATTATTTTCTTATTTCCTCCCCCGGGCAAAAAAAAAATATCAGCCTTAAATGTTCCAAAATTATTGTGGGTTTGTGGGAGTTATTATTTATTTGCTTATTTATTAGTTCTTTTTTTGAATGAATTTCAACCTCAACTTTCTTCTACTTGTTGCGAGTCAAGGAATTAGTCTCTTCGAAGGTAGATATGCTTGTCGATGTAAAGTTGCCAACATTTGAATTTCCCAAACCCATCAAAGCGGGATCCACACTAGGAGCTTTTATTCTTTTGGGCAATTTAGCTTTTGAAGACATGATCCTTTACTAATTTCAAAATGCCTTTGTCTAATTGCAGCATAGAGTTTGACCGTGATGATGAGCTATTTGCTACTGCTGGGGTTTCTCGGAGAATTAAAGTCTTTGACTTCTCATCGGTGAGCTTTATTGGAATTTCTGTTTTATGCTTAGATCCTCTTATGAATAATTACATAAAATTCATCTACGAAGAGATTATCGATGCCACCGTCTCATACAGACAATACAGTCATTTTGCCTGTTCTAAAAGAGACAGAACCATCATTTCTTGTTGCTATTGTTGCGATTACCGTCTCTCGTTTTGGAAATTGGTAAGACCTGAAGGCGGAAAGGGGGAAAAACCGGAGAAACTATACATATAGGCACCTAGGCGCTCTGTGTTTGCATCGTGAACTGGCGACCTTGTTGATAGACCCCTCTTTCTGAAAATGGTGAGAGGTATGCATTGAACAGTATCCAGTGTTAGTTTTAGGACCTAGGGTGTCCAAGGACTATTGAGAAAGAGATTAACTGCGAGTGAGCTGCAAATAAGTATTGATAATTAATGAAAAAAGGTGTTTTATGTCCAAGCACGAATTGTTGGATTTGGAGTCATAAGATCATCTGCTTTAGTGTCACTTTCTAGGCCTCTTTAGGAGTTGGTTTTTGAGTGCCTTGGTGTTACATGAGTCGTTTCTCTTATTTGATTAGGAGTCATCATCTTGCTTAGGAAGGTTTCTTTGGTAGGATACCAAACAAGAAGGCTATGATTCCATAATTATGGTCTCCAGTATTCACCTAAGGTTATTTTATTTTTATTGAAACTGAAGTTTTTCTTTATGGAGTTCATTTTCTTCTTTTGTTTTTTTTTTCCCCCAAACATAATGACTATCTAATTAGAAAGAAATAAATTCAAACAACACCGAATTGCTGCGTGACATCTCAGTACTTTACCCAAAGCTCCTCTCTCCTCCCCTAGCCAAACCGTAACTCTAAACAAACCCGATGGCCTGACGCGTTCAAAGGTTACTGCCAAAGGTTCCAGCGAGGTCACGACTAAGGTCGCTGGTTGACGGCGAGCGTGTGGAGGGAAAGCAAAAGGGGCGATGTCGGAAGAAATGTGGCTAGTCAACGATAAGGACATAAAAGATAGAACTTGACCAGGAAATGGAGTGTCAAATGGTGCTGCTAAATAGTTTGACAAACTTGTCGGAGGACAGTAGCTGCAATGGTGGCGTGACCAAGTGCTGCCACCTGTAGCTAGGCTCGGGTCTGGGTGGAGGCTAAATGGGTCAAAAGGCTAGGGTTTTGAAATGGAGAGGAGACATAAAGGCTGGTGTAGATGGCTATGCAGGTGTGCGTGTGTGCGTGTGTCTATGTGTTTGTGTCTACATATAAAAGGACAATTGTCAGAGTTGCAGTTTTTTATGGGGCGTGTTGTTTCTGCAAGTGAATAAAAGGTAAAAACAACTGACATTCATCTATCACTTGTGTCAATTGGCTGAGATGCACTCTGGTAAACTTCACCTTTTTGATTTAGGAGTCTGTTCCCTTAATTTTTTAGTCAGAAAAGACTTGATGGACTGGAGTGGTTTGCCTATGACCTTTTTTTAATTCCTTTTTGGCATCTGGTTTTACTTCTTCCAAAGTGTTTACGTTATTTTTTCGGCATTGTCCGTTAGGATGAACATCTTGTATTTATCAATCATACAGCTACTACAGAATGTTATGCTCATCTGGTATGATCAAATAATTGCAACTACAACATCGTCTATCCTGCTTTTCAGGTTGTGAATGAACCAGCAGATGCACACTGTCCTGTTGTGGAGATGTCAACCTTGTCCAAGCTCAGTTGCTTAAGCTGGAACAAGTTTACCAAGAACCAAATAGCTAGTAGCGATTATGAAGGAATAGTTACCGTGTGGGATGTTACAACACGTCAGGTAAAGAGACTTCTGTAGATCTGACAGTAGGCGTACAATATTGTTATGATGCGTTTTCTCACTGTTCTTGTAAATTTTATGTTTTCTTGTTTGTAGAGTGTGATGGAGTATGAGGAGCATGAGAAACGGGCATGGAGTGTCGATTTTTCTCGTACAGAACCTTCAATGCTTGTATCTGGCAGTGATGATTGCAAGGTATTTGATATGTTCCTTAAGATTTTTGAGTTCGTGCCATGGTATTGAGCCTGAAGTTGTTATGGATTTTCTAGAACAGTGACAAATGACTGATTTATCCTGCCCAGAGTTACAGATGTATGTTTTATTGATATTCTTTTAGGAAAGTGCAGAAAATTGAGGCCATTGTCTTCTTTAGTGCAACACATTGGTTTATTGGGTGGGATGGAATGTGCAAAGCAGTGATGAATGCAGAATTTGAATCTAGTGGTAATAACTTCAGACAGCACATGTTGAGCCAACCAACACTCTCAACCAAAGAATAGGTGACCTTGCTTCCTGAAAGAAAAAAAGCATAGGTGACCTTGCTATCAATGACATCGGGTTATTTAGCTAGGCTGGGAGAAAATAATCCAATTTCTTGGGCAATAGGTTATTTTAAGATGATCAAATTCATTGTCAGATTTCTGATTGCAAAGGGCATGGAGAATGTCAGATGTAGTGGCCTTATGCATGAATTATGGATATGTTATCTCAGTTGGCCCCCTAGTCCCAAACCTTTAATTGTTAAGGGTCAAGTATACTACAGAATGAGAAGCAGAGGCTGTTTATTGTAGTGTTGTGCTATTTCTATCTGTGTTCAGAGAAGATTTTAAAGTGACTTCATGTGCTATGCAAAAGTTGGACCAGCTTTTGAGAACTTTTAGGGGCTTTTTTCTTTGGGGTGGGGGGTGCTCTTGTGTCTTATTTCCCAGGACTTTGATGTTCATATCTTCCTCATCTGAGTAATTATGTTCACTCTGGGCCCTTATTTCTCTAAGGTCGTAATTTCGGATTTCTCAATGCCAAGTGAAAGTTTAGAATTGCTGAGTATCAATATTTTGGGGTTATCTAGAATGTAAGTATTGCAGCACCAGCATTTGATATAGGGTTTGGGAGACCATTTTTGATGTTTTACAAAAAAAAAAAAAAAAAAAATTGACTTGAAGAACATTTTGGATGTTTTACATGCCAGTGGTGGTGACTTTGATGGGGAGGGGGCACTGCCACTGGCGTTTGATTTAGGGCATTCAAGACCATTTTTGATGTTTTGCAAAAACTTTTGATTCGAAGAACATTTTGATGTTTTACATGCCAGGGATGTGGCCATCTCTATTTAGGTTATGGGAGACCTTGCCATGTACCCATTTTGCAAACTGAAGGAGGTTCAAAAGGGGAATTTGTACAATTGTACTGAAATGGTATCAAATTTGTTTAGTTGTCAATAGTTGTTTCAGTCTTGATTGTGAGTTGCAAAATCTATGTCCAGTGGAAGGTCTAGTTTCCTAAAAAGCTAGAGCCTTAGAAAGTTGAAGGCAGTTTTTCATAGTGAAAATTTGGGAGGAGTACCTGGCAAAATATTACAGCTTTGTGGTTGGTGCTTTCCATTTTGGTTAAACTTCTTTTAGGACCCCACTTTCTTTTTTTTTTTTTTAAAAAAAAATAATGTAATAAAAAAATAAAATAATGAAGTTCCTTGTGATTTTTAAAAGTTTCAACAGATCCTTTTTCCACTTGAAAATATTGGTTGGTCTTAACTCTTAATTAATTCAAACTAGACTAGAAAAATAGTAACCCAAATTTGTAAAATATTATTGAGAATTTTACATGAAAATATCAATTAAAAGTGTTGTTGAGAAAGATAGTGCAATGTAAAAATATAATTTCACTATACCAATAACTTAGGAATTCTATTTAATACAAAAGTGTGATAAAATCAATAAAGTATAAATTATTTTAAAACTAAGTATAGATGAAATCAAGCCTCTAAACCTGACATCATTCAACCTCCAAATGCTGCCTGCCAGCTTTGCTATGTTCTGGAAGCTGGACGGGTAGCCACTAGCCCACATCTACCTCGACAAAGTCTGAAGTTCTAAATTTACTCTGTATTTTACAATAGCTTCATGTTATCTTATCATTTCAATTTTGCTAAATTAATTTTTGAATAAAACTTTATTGATTTTCATGTTTGTCGATTTTAAATTATTTGTCTCAATTGCGGTCAATTATGTCATTTGAAGTGAGAAACACAAGATCTACAAAATATTTACAAATAAAGATTGGGGACATTATTTAGTCTTGATAAATCAGTACCCAAAACCTCTTTCACCAAAGTGAAGGACCATACTGCAAATTTAGGGATGACAGGGTTGATTTGGAAAGAAATTCTCGTGATGCAGGTCATAATAAATCTTTGTTCTTCCTTTTTAACCATTATCAACTTTTATCTTCCATTTCCTTTGGTTTTTCTCGTCCATTTTTTTAAGTTACTTGTGACAAACGCTACCCTTGATAGATTTCAAAATGTTGTTACTCATTTACCCCAAAGTGTCATAAGTGTCTGATCTTGCTAATAATAAAAGGACAAACTGCATCTTCTACTTGTGGAACACATTTTGAGTTGGCCAGTAGGAAAAAGCAGCAGAATAATCCGATAGTATGTTGCCCGATTGCATATTCCTGTGATAACCAAATGACTCTTTGTGCTTGGTTTCTTTTTGTCGAGTGACTCATTCTCATCTCATTATTTGTGAAGCTGTTTCGTTCGTGGACTATGGAATCTATGATAACATATATGCCATGTGTGACAGGTCAAAGTCTGGTGCACGAATCAGGAAGCTAGTGTTCTTAACATCGACATGAAGGCCAATATATGTTGTGTCAAGTACAATCCTGGATCGAGCTATTATGTTGCGGTATGGACTCTGCTCAAGCATGATGGAATTGGTCAACCTGTCACTTTGACCAATTACATTTTGACTTTCTTAATTTAAAAATAAAAAAAGAAGAAAAAGATAATTATTGGTTGGGATGTGCTTTAGAATGTCCACTGCAAAGTTTAGGGTAGCTGCCAGCCTTGCTTTAGTCAAACGAGTACAGTTGAATGGCCAAAGGGTGTTGCGACATTATTGTAAATTACATAGATTAGAATGGCTTGATAAATATCTTAAACGTACATTCTAGGTATTATTATGTAGCATTTACTGCTTCTGGTGTTGTTGTTTACTGCTTCTGGAGTTGTGGATAACTTGCTGTGTTGGACAGTCATGCTAAGGGTCTCTTTTTTTTTTTACTTATTATTTTATTGCGAAATTCTCCTGGAACAAATTCTAAAGTTACATGTGTTATGCAGGTTGGTTCTGCTGATCATCACATTCATTACTACGATTTGAGAAATGTTTCTCAACCATTACATGTCTTTGGTGGGCACAAGAAAGCCGTCTCATATGTCAAGTTTTTGTCAACTAATGAGCTAGCTTCCGCATCAACGGACAGCACATTGAGGCTATGGGATGTCAAGGACAGCGTCCCTGTGAGTAGCTTGCTGCTTTAGTTCTGCTATGAACATATATGATCACCCAGGCTATCCTCTGGACTTAAATTGCTCTTCCTGTTGCAAGCTCCGGCTCTTTGAAGGACATGAACCCCTAACCCCTTATTTATTTATTTTTTTTAAAAAAAAAGACGTTACGTAATACATGCAGTTGTAGCCTATAGGTTAATTACAGAACTCGTATAGCTTTATCTAACGATGAGTTATCACATAAGCAGCAATATGTAGGACTGAACTGATAAGCATTTAGAGCCTGCAGTTATCTATTTAACTGAGCTAGCTAAAAGAGAAAAAAGATAACCTAGTTAAACTAATTGATGGGTCTGAAAGGTGCAAACAGAGACTGTATTTCTGTGAAGCTGTCTGCGGTTCTCTTGTGGTTATCCAAGCTGATGTCATCATTCTCATATTTTGCTGTACTGGCATAATATTGTCTCAACTACTAGTATTTGCTTTTGCTTTGCACTTCTGATGTTCAGCTTGCTTTCAGTGTGGCATGCAAAATTCCATTATCATTTTCTTACCTGAAATTCATTGTCTCTGAGTTTGCAGGTTCGTACATTCAGGGGTCATACAAATGAGAAGAACTTCGTAGGGCTGACAGTAAACAGTGAATTCATTGCCTGTGGTAGTGAAACGAATGAAGTTTTTGTCTATCACAAGGTCAGTGTTGAGTGTCATGATCCTTCCCTCCATGTCTTGACCTTGTAGTTGGGCCGGCATTGGTTTGTCGTGGTTGTTACTCATAAATTATAAGTCTCCTGTAGAGTGCTGAGTGCCTGATATGGGTCATCAACTAATGAAATGTATGGGGCGATCTTGTAGGAAATCTCTAAACCAGTAACATGGCATAAATTTGGCTCACCCGATATTGAGGATGCTGACGATGATGCGGGGTCTTACTTCATCAGCGCTGTGTGCTGGAAGAGTGACAGTCCGACATTGTTGACAGCCAACAGTCAAGGAACAATTAAGGTGCTGGTGCTTGCTGCTTGAATTCTGCTTCATTTTCATTTAACTTGGACAGCGAAGGGGTTAACCACATGAACTGGTGTTAAGACTCATTTATCAATGGCTCCATTGTTGCCCATAGCAGAGCAAATTCTTTTTACTTGTACATATTGTATGATTCATATTGTTGGGTAATTAGGGCTCCATGTTGAGTGTGTTGTGTAAAATTTAACAATTAGAGTGAAGTGAACGTCACAGCTGGCGGAAAAAATACTGCTCCGGCCCCTCACGGGACAATATTGTCTTTTTCAGCGTTCTGTTAGTACAGCAAAATGGATAAGAGCACGGTTGGTATATAACCTGATATGTTGTACGTGGTGCTGGAAACTTGCTAACCTTTCTCATTACATGCCATGTTGCCCCAAGTGTGATAAGTAATTTATTGGCGATTAATTGTTCTTTCAGATTGGGACAGGTGGATTATTGTTGATCTTTTCGACTTTGTTGATTGGTATTGAGCTATGTTGTCAGAATCGGACCGGTCATCGAACCGGTTGACTCAATGGGTTAATGGTTCAACTGGTCGGACCGGTTTAACCGGGTTGAATTGATTGACCCGGGTCACCGGTTGAACCGGTCAAAACCGGTCACAAATAAAAAAAAAAAAAAATTCATCTACTTCAAAATATTAGTTTCTAAAATTTCATATAAGTTATAATAGGCTACAAATAATAATTGTCCCTTAATAGAAGTGTTTGCTGCCTATTATAACTTATCAGAATCCAAATTAGTTTCTAACCTTGCTTGAGCCAAAAGGGCCAGTAGCAAATAATTAATTAGGCTACCACATAACAAGTACAAGGCCAGTAGCAAACAAAATGCTAGCCGCTTACATTCATCCTTCTCTCACTAGGCCTCCGCCCCTCCCTCTCTCTGTCTAAGACCCTGTTCCTCCTTCCCCATTCCCATGGCAACGCATCCATGAAAATCCAAGCACTAAGCTCGGTTCTTCATCGCCGGTGATCTATCGCCACGGTTGGCAACCCAAACAACCCGATGATGAAAGAATCGCAACCCACCCCTCCTCTAATATCTCGATCTCTCTTCTCGCCACCGAACTTTGAAAACCATCGTTACCATCAAGCAGATCGGCGAGAGGCGAAGGCAACAATGTCGTCTGCGCCGCAGACGTGCCTAGGCGGAAGCGTGTGACAACCAAACACCTCCCTATAGTGTGTTTCGTTGTTCTTTTGTTGTGGTATTCGGAGATCGAGGTTCAACAGGGTCGGCGCGAGGAAGATGGATAGCAACAGAGCCTTTGTAAGTGGCATATGACATACGAGTTACTACTTACAGTTACAATTAGGGTTTTCTCACTTTATGACGAAATTTCATTTTTTTTAAAAAAAAGAACCGGTTTGACCGCGGTCTGGCCGAGTCAACCGGTTCAACGGATTCGGCGGTTTTTGGACGATTAAACCAGTTGAACGAGTTGACCACAGAATCGGACCAGACAACTGCCCGGTTCCCGGTCGAACCGGTTGAACCGGCCAGTCCGGTCCGGTTTTTACAACATAGGTATTGAGTGATGATTTGTTAATGAGTTCTGATGACTACCGGTTGGTGCCGACCAAATTGTTTTGTAGCAACTACAGTAACATTTATGTATTGCTTGGGAGGAGGGTAAGGGGGGTTAGGGGGTTAAGATGTGTTTACTTCTCCTTCCTCTACTTGGGAAAAGAGTGAGGGAGGGTAAGGGAGAGTAAAGGGGAATGAGACTTACTCCCCTTTATTCTTTTTAATTCTTATTTTTCTAATTGGGGTGTAAGGAAAGATTTAATTAAAATAATTAAATCATAACATACATAAAATAGAAAATGACCATATTACCCTTCACCCTAATTGAATCATAACACGCACATTCATCTTTTTCTCCGGCTCACTCTCTCTCTCTCTCTCTCTCTCATCCCTCTCTCTCTCTCGCATCTCTCTTTCTCTCATCTCTTTCACACATCTTTCTCCCTCTATGTTTCTCGCTCTTTCTCTCTCTTACACATACACATACCTCTCTCTCTCTCTCTCTCTCTCTCTCTCTCTCTCTCTCTCTCTCTCTCTCTCTCTGAGGCAACGTGTGAGCCTTGAAGCTAACGTATTCCCACCGGAGCGTAGCTTCTACTCACAATGTATTGAACTTAGATTGCACTATCATATATAATAGAGCCTTGAAGCTTATTTCTCCTCTATGTAGAGCTTTGGTTTTTGTTACACCCTAGATATATGGGTAAAGTGTGGCTTAAAGGGTTTGAAATGACTATTTATAACACCAAGGTGCACCTTCTTTTAAAGTAGTTCATTTGTTGGGAACTCCTCAGTTAAGCGTGTTTGGATGAGAGTAGTCTTGGGATGGATGACCTCCTAGGAAGTCCTCCCAGGCAGCGTGAGAGCGAGGATGAAGTACGCTAGAAAACTCGTGGTGATTTGTGGAGCCTGTCAGCGATCCATAAATCATCTCTCGGTAATGTTTGTGACCTAGGAGGGACCGGGACGTTACAGATGGTATAAGAGCCGACCCATGACTGTGAGCTGCGCCAATGGACGGGAGATCCATGGGCAGTCACCTAACGGGGCAAAGATTCTGGAGTGGATTGTGGCATAACGAGGACGTTGTGCGCTTAAGTGGGGGTGATTATAACACCCCAGATATATGGGCAAAGTGGGGCTTAAAGAGTTTGAAATGACTACTTATATCAGCAACACGAACCTTTTGTCCTTTCGACACTATCACTGATCTATATGAGCCATCCCTAACGAGACAGTAGGAGGTGATCTAGAGCTCCATCCCTTACCTTTTGTCGTTCCGACACTATCACCGATCGTCCAACAAGAACCAAGAAGGAGAAGGATCCTTTTTTCTTCTTGAGGTTCCTAAGTCATTATTGAGGTCGTTTATGTAGTCGCCCTTATATCTTATTGGTTGTGTCGGCTTTGTATTGTCGACTAACAACCTCCACCTTATCCACCCTGACATATTCAAGATTACCAACAAAGCTCATGGATAATGAGTGAATTCGTCCATCTCAGTTGGCTAATATTTACCAAGGTTTGCACAAGATTTCCTCTGTTGAAGCTTCAATAAGATAGAGGATATCATCCCCTCACAATATGTTTATGGATAGTTTGAAACTTATTTTAAAAATCTTCTCTAGATGGTTAGAATTTTAGGAGAAAAAATGAATTTTTCCATTTGATAAGTGTATATTTTATAGTAATTATTATTTTGTACTGTGAACTTGCTATTTTATGTCAATTTTCATGATTTCTTCACTTGGTTTAGAGAATGGTGAGCTTTGCCCATTAACGCGCGCAAGCTGCACCAGGGGCAGAGACAGCAACAATGGAGGAGACAATAGGGGCTGCCAGCCGCGTCTGGTGTAAGGCTCCCAGAGCTAGAAGAAAGCACTCTAAGCACCAAAGATAATAAACTAATGTGTTTCCTTGACACCTTTTTCTATAAAAGGCGCTGTATACGTTTTTTGGGAGAGCTGGATTTTCTTCGTTCAAAAGTTCTAGCTTTTAACCTAATTTTTGATACTTTCCAAGGGGCAACATAGAAGGCAACCATGAGGAAGAGTTTGGAGGTTGACTTGAGTGACACAAGGAAGATCAAATTCAAATTTCAACCCTTGGAAATGTGATTACTTCTATTTAGTTTCACTATGTTTTCTAGTGTGAATTTCATTATTGTTGCGTTCGTTTCTATTAATTAGGAGTAGCTAGTTCGATTGTTTAGGGGACAAACTCGATGTTAATTAATCGACCTCCGGTGTTTAATTTCAGTCTATGTTGTATGAACCGGACCGGACCGGTCGGTCCGACCGGTTCTTACGTGAACCGGCAAGTTGACCGGTCTGGTTCCAGGTTTAACTCAGCTGACTGGTTCAAACGGGAAAAAATCGACAAAATCGGTTCAACCGGATGAACCGGTTTAACCGTCCGGTTCACGGTTAGACTGAAATTTTGATGAATTAATTTTAAAAAATTCCGATTTTTGACCGGTTTAATCTGGTTTTTGGCCGGTTCAATCCGGTTTTGGCCAACTCAATTCGGTTTTGACCAATTCATGTCGTGTTTGAGCAGGTTTAATTATTTTGGTAGCTTATTATTCTTCAAGCATATGAAATTTTTTTAATTCGTGACCGGTTCAACCGGTCTAATCCGGTCAAAACGGTCCGACCAGTTGAACCACTGACCCATTGGGTCAACCGGTTCGATGACTGGTCCGGTTCTGACAACATAGATTTTAGTATGAAGTGGTTATTTCAATTCATTTAATGTTTGTGGTTTGTATGTCATTGTAATTGATTGATCACATTTTACTTGATTTAGATTCTTAATATTGGGTCGAAAGATTGTTATTTTGAATCGGATTGACAAAGCTTAAACAGGCATAGAACTCAATTAGAAATAATGTTTTCATGCTTAGGGTCGATATATAATCTTATTCTTATCCTTGATTGAATTAAATAACCATGAGAATAGGTGTTTAGTTGAATCATTGCAACTCACCCTAGATCGAAAGATTGTTATGATAGGCCTTAGTACGATTATAGACCCGAATATTATCGAACTTCTGATTACTGGAATTAACACCTCATTGATTAATTAACTAAAGTGGATTCCCCTAAACGAATTTTATCATCCGTTAAAAACCCAAAAGATAATTGCTTTGATTAGTTTAGTTTAGTTATTTGGCAAGAAAAATCCAACTTTCGGCCAACCTAACATTCTTTATAGTGAAATAGTTTAATGCATAGTCTGACCAAGTCCTCGAGAGAAAAACCTTGATATACTACATTGTGCCTCGTGCACTTACAATGTATCACCATTGATCGACAAGAATGTCAAAAGTTGCTTAGGCACCCTAAGTTGTCAGCTATGTATCGTAATGCTCTATTGAGGGACAGTAGCTGGGAATCATTGACATTGGTGCTCTATCTCTTAGTTAGAGTACTTTACTTGGTCTACTTATGTAATGGTTTTTGTCCTTGCGTCAAGGAAAACTATTGTTATAAAGCCTTACTTCCCTTACAAATTTGGGTGGCAATTTGGCTTTTATCAGGATGGGCTAAGTGGCTCAAGTGAGACTATTCGCGGTGACAATATAGAGGATGTAGCATACTATTGGTATAATTTGAGATAGCATGTAATGAGATTCGTAGTGACCCTTCCTTGTGATGAGAGTGGATGACCGAGTTACATTTACCTTACCTGAGATTTGCAGTAATAATTTTTGCGCACTCCACATTTGTGAAATAATTTTTACCTTACCTCACAATAGCTCTAATTGTTTTTTATCCTACCTAAAGTTTGACGTAATAATTATTACACACCTCACCTTTGTGAAATCATCGAATACAACTTTTCACAGAATTCAATATAATTTTTAACTTACCCCATATAGGATGTAAGTTGTTTTTACCTTACCTGAGGTTTGTTGTAAGTGTTACGTAAGTCTACAACATAAAAGGATACGATGACTTAACAGAGCGATCCATATCGTATTGATCGCAAAAATTTTTCGCGCAATTGATAGCTTATATAATGAAGCATTTAGCTTGAAGGAGGGGTATCCTTTATTTATCACTTTTTATTATTTTTTGATAGTGAATAAATTAAATCATGAAGTGTATGAATCAATAACTAGTTATATATGGGTAGATTCACATTTTGGTTGAAATCGACGACCGCGAAAGAGTTTAAGATTAATCTACGTGATTGGCAGTGGAGAAAGTATTAAAGGAGGAATTGGAGGTTAGGGAAAATTTAATGGAACATAGATGACAGATACTGAGATTTCATTATGGATTGTTTCCTGTTTTGTTCCTAGGCTAGGATGACATTTCATGATGTTCAAATATCGTCTTGAATTCTAGATCTTCATTAATAAAGGCGGAAATCAAGAATCTAGATTTTCGGTAACACTTACCACTATAATAAATCAAGTAAAAATCACTTATAACTAAGAAGCAATGGTAGGAAAAGGGGAAGGAGGGTAACGGATTGTTGTGTAGCTGGCAAAATTTTGTCAAACCCGAATTGTCCGACCTGGAAAAAAACCGGGTCTGGACATGGATGTTTAGTCCGAATTTTGATATTGACCGAATATTCAGACATAAAATTTCTCTTTTTTCTATTGACCGAACTTGATTTTATTTGTCCAAATTGTCCGACCCGCTTCGACCCGAAACAAAACCGGGTCCGGACATGAATTTCTTGTCCGAATTTTGATATCGTCCGAATTTGTCCGACCCGAATTTACCCAAACCCGAATTTTTGCCAGCGCTAGCAATTGTGAACATAAAGTGAACATGGGCAGCAAACATGAGGAAAAAGTTAGGAGGAATTTTTGAAAAATAAAATGAGTTGGGCTATGCAGCTTCTTGCAAAGTCGCGAGTTTTGGTACCCTTATAGAAATAACATATGATACTTGGAAAGCAAATACCACTGTTTAAGCAGAGCTTTCTAAACAGCAGAAAGCAGGCTACAGCTACAATCCCAACCATATGAAAAGCTAATTGTCGAATGTCAAAATCGCAAAGCAGAAAAGAAACACCTGCTGCTGTCTAGTCTTAAAAAATAAAACTGCTAATTCTCGAACAAAAGCACACCAGGAACTAATAAGACATGACTGAGTTTCCGCAGATAAACTTCAACAAAAGAACACTAGGAACTAATTTTCCATGGGCTTCCGTACCAAGAAGAAATACATAGGTGTGAATATCTCTTTCCTGTAACAAGCACATCAGAAGCATTTTAGAAAAGAAACAAAGTCTTGTAATAACACAAAAAAAAAACTGAAAAAAAAAATAACATTCAGCTCAGCCAAGAATCCACGATACTTCACAGCTAATGAGAGCTTTTTCACAGCTAATGAGAGCTAATGAAAAAAAGTAGCTTACCTTCCACCTTCAACTAGTCCTTCTGCAGCTTTTTCAAGAAAAGATTGAACTCTTTCGCTTCCCTTAGGGGCGAGCCCAATGAACTCAAGAGTCTTAACCTGCGTTACGGACACAAGGACATCGTAGTTAAGAATTGCACAAGGACAAACGTGAAAGAAATGCTTAGAAAATCTAAGAGAAACAAATTTTAATATATAAGCTAATATAAGAAACGTTGTTTGAGCTACCAAGAATCAGCTTTGTAGAACAGACAATTTTCCGTGGTTTAAGAAAAGAGGCGACTATTTCTACAAACATCAGTAAACTGGGCTAAATATTGCCCCCAAAAACCCCTAACTTTTGGCAGTAAACTCATCAAAAACTGTGTCAAACACCACTCCCCAAGAAAGAAAAAAGAGTCACCATTAACATGTTTATCTTACCAGGTTTCTTGTGAAGAAGCGTCCAACAGCAGTGAGACGGAAACTACTTAAAGAGAAGTGACTCTTATCCAAAGGCAAGTACCAAGGAACTGGTGAGTCAACTGCAAGATCTTTCTCCCAAATAACCTTCAAATATATGGAACATATTTGCATTTATCGTAAGTCAGCTTAAGCGAATTTAACTAGAGTTACAATTTAATGAATGTCCCTAACTACCAACCTCAAAGCCTGCTTTCTTCAAAGCATCAAGGCACTGTTTGGTAGATCTAATGTCAGGAAGGCCATCTCCTAGCTCAATTTCTGCCTGCATTTACCAAATCTCATCATAAATGAACATAGACATATTGACCTAAGAGCATTAGAGCAAACTGTTAATCTGATACATGATCTCCATAACATACCTTAATTTTTTGGTGTTGTTGATTAGCAGGATCAAAGGCATCAGTCATACACCACTCATAAGCAGCAAAATGTTGCCCAGGCTTCAATACTCTATATATCTCTTTATAGCACCCAAGCTTTGCACAATAAGAGTTTGAAAAATCAGGACAGAACAATTTTTTTTTTTTTTTTTTTTTGGGGGGGGGGGGTGTGTGAGATCAAAATCACCACATTTTTAGATATGTGAAATGCAGTTAATGGAATTGACATCAGTGCTAAGACAAAACCTAAAAAGACATAAGTAAATGATCAATGAAACATACTGCATCTGGAGCATGGCATGTTGCCTCAATTGCATATATTGCATCAAAAGAATTGTCAGGAAATGGCATTTTCATGAAATCAGCCTGCAGATTCAATAAACCAGAATCATGGGCTGTTCAGAAGTTATAAGATATCTAATATATATTTATATACTTCCCTAGCTCAAATGGCACAATTGAAGATGAAAATTATAACTTATATCCAAAGATTGATTCAGGACACCATTCTATACAAAAGCTATTGACATGGCCTTACTTACCTTCACAAAATTGCATGTCTGGTGCACCCCAGCAATCCGGTTCAGTTCCTAAAGTGTATCAAAGGTGCAAACATAAAATTAGAATCTGATAATCATCAGTTCAAAATTTTGCAAGTTCCAAACATTTCCAGCAATTTAAGGACTCTAAAGGGCTGTTAACTTTTGTTTTGAATGTTCTGATTCATTCCATCCGCTTTGCAGAAGCATGATAAACTCAGTTGTAGGCAATTTTCAGCTTGTATTATGATGGATCAAAGCAAAATGCCTATCAACTATCCTCCACCTCATCTTTATAGATAAGCGAAAGGTCAAGGTCAGTGGTTTTAAATCGAAGGTTTTTGACATTAATGGTTTTAATCTAAGGTCTAGGGGGTGTTGGACCGGCCTATCTAGCATTCAGGGCTCAGGGTAAGTCTTCATATTTACAGCTCGAGCAATGTTGCAACATTAACCCCCCATAGGGCTGGTTGAAACTCTCATGGTAGTATTGATGTCCAAAGGGATGCCCTGAACCATAGCAGACTGGTGGACAAAATAAGATCTCACCAAATGGCAATGTCATCTGCGGACAGGTCATGCACCTTCACAGTATAAATTTTTGTCAAATCCACATTGGAAAACCCAGGACTTTGGGTATAGGAACAAACTACTTACATCTGGTACAGAAATTTCTCAACCAATATATTGGATTTCTGAAGTGAGGGGAAGCTTGCACCCCTTTTACTTTCAAAACAAATAACAGAAAACAAAAAGAGACCAAAAGGGAGGGAGTGCGATTATACCTTTCCTCTAGTAATTTGATATTCGTTATTGTTCAATCCTGTAACAGATGTTGAGCTGCAAAATATTCAGAATTAACATGTGAAAAAAGTTGTGAAATAATACAGGAATAAGGTATGGTTGGCTTTCCAATATATTTGATATTAGTCATACTCCACCCAACACAGGAATTACAACCCATTAGAAGACCTTATTGTTCAGTTAAATTAAATGGCATGAAGAGTAAATCTAACTGAACAATAACAATGCAATAGTCACCTAACAAGTAGCAACAGGTATGAAATGAAATGAGGATGAACTCATTGATAATCAAACCATAGTAAAAGACTAATATGAGATGCAGATCTGTCAATATCGACTGGGATCCTCATTCCTCTCCCTAAAATAGGTAAACGCGAACCTAAACATAACTAACCCCGATATATGAATGGTAGAAAAATAATATTTCATGAGATGACACATGAAGAAAATGTAAGAGCTGCATGGCAAGCATATATGACATAAATATATGCTAGAGACCCACCTAAACCTGGAAATTTCCCTAAGTGGTCCACCAATACCACATCCCACATCCAACACCTGCGAATGTCAAAAGAAACCCAAATTGAGAACAATACTGAGCAATAAACTATACAAATATATTATTCAAAAAGACGTAAAGGAAAATAACCTTCTGGCCAGGTTTCAGGCCGAGTTGCAAAGCAAGGAAATGTTCATGACGTTTTATGCTCTCACGGAGGGATTCACCATTCCATCTAAAATCACAGAATGAAACGTATTGTTTGCAGGAAGAGTGTAAGGGACAAGCCATCAACATGAAGAATAGATTTAGTGACTTTATTTGTAATAAACATCAGCAAACCACCTGTGTGCAAAATGAAAGGACTCTCCCCAGCCAAATTCATAGAAACTAGTAGCCAGGTCATAATACTTGTTAACCTGAAAATAAAGTATATCCAAGAGATGAAGCTAGTTAGGAAAATAACTATAGAACAGGCATAACGATGACAATAGCAAGCAAGAGTACTCAATGGACAAAATGAGAACAACATGAGTTAAGCTTTATCACCATGTCTGTGTAGTTTGATTTCCTTTCCTCCTCATCACCTCCATAATAGACATGATACTTCTCATACCTGAACAAAAAGACACATTTGATCAGGGCATGGAGACATACCAAGACTTATCATATCCATCATCATTCCATCTCTTAAAAAGTCTTTGTAAAACTTGTTAGGTTACCAAAATTCACACATCTAAACCTGAAAACAACCTTCAAATAGGATAAAGGGAAAAAGATAAAATGAAATTGACTGGTCATAAACAGCTAGCAATAATAAAGGGCACCTAGTCTCATGTAAAATTTACTCAACAGCAGAATGTGTGGACCTTATACAGATATTTCCACGATGAGCCCATCCCACAACCTAAATTATCGAATGTGGTCGAACAAATAGCAATCAATGAACAAGCTACATTGAATTTCGGGGGGTCATTGTCATTACCAACAACAATGACTTTAATGAACAACGTCTCCTCCTGACCAACTTGAAAACAGGTTGAAGGATCCAATGTGGGTGAGTAAAAACAGTATATGTAAAGAAGGGAAATTACTGGTCAACTGCAGATTGCACATTATCCTTGTCAATTTTTCCGCCAACACCCGAAGCGAGATCCAAAGCTCCAGCCTTTGACATGCTGCAGAAATACAAACCACATTTACAGCCACCCAAGTCAACATGAGATGAATTCAGTGAAACAGTAAAGCCAGAAAATCCACACACACATACATACGCGGAAATGCAGTCTCGTGAATGAAATCAGGTGGGTAATCAGAAGAAGAAGAAGAAGAAAAGGTTTTAGAAAAATGGGATGATGTCAATAGTGAATTTGCGCTGACCAAGACCTGGGTGGGCGGAGTAAGCAAGGCGGAGGCGATCTGGGAGTGGCCGGTCACGAAGGGAAGCTGCAGTGGTAAATCAAGGACTGAGGGAGGGAGAGAGTGGTAGAGAGCACTGCAAATTATTAATAGAGAAATCACGATCAATGATCCCTTTCCTTTGTTTATTATTTATTTATTTATTTTCAATGATCCCTTTCCTTTATTTATTTATTTATTGTTTATTTATTTATTTTCCCTTCCATACACCTGGACTTTTCGTCTCATACCGCACTACCGGTTCGGTTTGATTGCCTGGATTACGGCCTTTTTTTTATAAAAAAAAAAAAGAAACTCCACTAGCTATGTTGCCACTTGCCTGTGCCCTGTGCTATGGACAGGTGGCCCCGCTCATTTATACGGTGTTGCGCGGGGCGGTGTGGTGGAATTGTAGTGAATTGTAGTATGTTTGGTAAAGTTGTAGTGGATTGCGGTGGGTTGTGAAAAGTTGTGGTAGGTTATGATTTTAATAATTGTAAATATGTTGGAAAATGTGAAATTATAATTGGAAAAAGTGAGATAAAGTAACCCGCTTGCTTAACATCGCTATCCTTTTTATTATTGTCGCCCACCTTTCGCATAATATTTCCAACCCTGCCCTTGAACCTCATAACCTTCACTCTCCACCTTCTCTCTAGTTTATCTCTCTAGAAAACGCTCTCAACCAACGACCACCACAAACCACCGTCATCCCGGGTTTTCGAACGCTACGAATCGAAGGAGTTGAGGTATGTTTCGAATTAGTGTTGTGGATTTGTGTTTTTATTTTGAAAATGGTTGAAAAAATGAAAAAAAGAAAAAAATTGGACAGCATCGGCTGCCGCGCGAAACGCATGGCAACCGGCGACTGGTGCCGCGCGTCGATCGCGGCAAGGCCGCGTGACACCGGCCGCCGGTTGCCGTGTTTGCGCGGCAAGCCCGACAATTTTTTTTATTTTTTAAATTAATAATATTAATAAATTAATATTAAATATTGTTATTATTAATATTATTGTTAGTAAATAAATATTAATATTTTTATTATTAATATTTTTGTTAGTGATTTGTAATAATAATTATTATATGTATATTATTGTTAATATTAAAAATTTGGTTAATAAATGTTATTGTTAAGCATTTGTTAATAATAGTAATTATTATTTGTATATTTTGATTATATTGTAAGTGTGTTATATGATTAATTGTTTTTAAAATATTTTAATTATTATTGTCAAGAATATTCATAATATTAATAGTGTTTTTAAAATATTTTCATTGCGAGTCCACGCAACAATGACGAATTTACAGACGCGTCGGCGTCTTCTCAGAGTCACATCATCGAGATCATTCAGTTTCCCACGATATTTACCGTACCTCCAACACTTCAAGTAACACTTTTTCGGACTCTCTACATCTTTTCTCTTGTAAGAAAACCGTACAAACCTAAATCTGATTCCCCCAGCTATTCCATTGACCCAATCTTGCACTGCTTCTATACTCTCAAAAACATTTTGCGTCACAAAATACGTTGAATAATCAACGCCGTCTCCACCAAAGTCCTCCAAATAAACCTGCAAACAATACAACACAATTATCATACTAATAATAACTGGGATACTAATTCCTAATAATTAATAATAATAATAATAGCATTACCAATAATAATTAACATATAAATAATATGAATAATAATAATAACATTGTTTGTAGCATTAATGACCATAATATTTATAATTAACATAACAACAATTATAATTAAAATATTAATAATAATTACCAACAATTATAATTAATATATTATAATAATATTAACAATAATAATTAATATATTATAATAATATTAATTAACATAATAATAATAATATTAACAATATTAATTAACTTAATCATTAACATATTATAATAATATTAACAATATTAATTAACATAATAATATAATATTAACAATAATATTAACAAATTAAATACATTTTTATAAAAAAAAAATTAAAAAAGGCCGAAAATTTATACGTGCCATAAATAAAACTGCCGCCATGGCCCCTTGCATGGCGATCGCGACAATGCAGTGGCGAATCACAAACTGTTTTTTTAATGCAGATTTTTAAAAAATTAAAATTTACAAACTAACCTTTTGTTCTTCACTTGAATTATCACCTCTCTTGACATTTTAGGTTAAATTTCAAAAACAAATACAAATTTTAGTGAGGTTAGAGAGAGAATGTGAGAGGAGAGTGAGAGGAGAAAGTAGACATTAGTAGAAAGGGTGGCGACGTTAAGCAAAACCTAGTAACCCGAAAAAAGTAGATTGTGGTGGAATGTGGCAAGTTGTGGTGCGGTGTGACACCGCAGCCAGCCAGCCGCATAAAAAAACAGGGTCTTAAGCCATGTTCTTTTTTGATATATGACAAATTTATCATATTTTAATTATTTTTTTCTCATCTTTTTCTTACTATTCATATTTCTTTATCTACCTTATATAATAAATATTTAAAAATTTGTATATTTGATAAACATTGTGAATGATGTGATTTTTCTTACTCACAATAGCTTATAAAAAAATTATAAACTATATTTAAAATTCATGTATTTGAATAATGCAACTTACATTTACAAACATTATCATATCCACCCACTGCATCCCATCTTTACCACCCTCCAACTATCTTACACGTTAAAAGAACATGACCCAAGTTTTGCAACTATTAAAATTATCAGTTTTTACCTTAATCTAGATAGATGTAATGTCAAAACTGTCTGACCGAAAATACACTTTGACTTGTATTGGCCTTTACCAAATACACACACAATCTGTATTCATCCCATTTGTCCAAATTGATAGGTCTAATACCATATTTTCCAATTGATGGTAGGATCCTTAGTTATTGTATTTGAAAGCAAAATAATAAAATTCAAGTGTGAATATAACCTACAAAGCAAGTCGTTTGTTACGATATTGTATCCGATGACAAAATGGTAATTTGAATGTGAACATAAACTACAAGGCAAGTTGCTTGTTATTATATTATGTTTAAGAGCAAAAGAGTAAATCCGTATGTGAATACAAGCTGCAAGACAAGCGAGTAGACAATCTGCTTATTATTATATTGTTTTCGATGGTAAAAGAGTAAATTAATCTGTGAACACAAACTACAAGGCATTGAAGGCATGCCAGCAGTCAACAATAAAAAAAATTGTCGTTTTTATTATAGGTAATGAGAATTATTATAATAACTAGTGGGGGTGCCCGTGCTTTGCACGGGCTTTTATAAGTAAAAACCAATCAGTAAATTGTACATATATTGTATTTGACTATGTATATATTTGTGTACAACAAAGCTACAATTGTGTGACTTGTTATTTTGCAGGAAAGCTGCTGCAATTTGTTATTCTGCTCATTGGTTGCTTTTTATTATGCTTCATTTCTGTTCCGAAAAGTAAACTCAAATGATCATTCTTGGCCGCCCTCAAATTACCCTAACGATGTGATTCAATAGAATCAAATCTTTTAGAAGCTGTAAAAGAGTATGACTTGTAAAGAAACAAATACGACAAAACGGTCAAATTTCAAAACAAAACCGAATGTGTACTAATATATCAAAGAGTATCAAAACCTGCAGCTTACGGTAGTCCAAGAACAACATTAGAAACAACAACATGCTTCGGCATGTTTAGGGTGACTTGTGACAATGTGTCCTGGCCAGACATGATATCCCACGACCGCGACACTTCCGTATATTAGATCACACAGTCCAAAGCTACATAAGATTACATAAGAATAAGATGTCACACATGCTGGACACAGATTTTGAGTTTTGATGCGGAAGGAGTTGCATATCAAGCAATAAGTGATGCTGTGAATTTAGTCTTGTCGGCCATAGAATGACATATGTTGGGGAAGATCGAATGTCCAGCATAGCAGAATCGATAGACACGAATTGCATACGAAATGTCTCTCCAGTTTACCAACTGTGCCGTGTGATGAAAACCTCAGATGGACATGTCTCCAATGGGTGAATTTTGAGGGAGGCTTGAGGGAATATTCCTGATAAGGAATTCTTCACTTTGGATGTTCATGGGTCGAAAATTCTTTTAATGCTCATCAGTAAGAACAGCTTGATTTATGACCCACCAGCTGCAATAAGGAAACATTTCGCATCAACAATGGATGATTCTTTTGACAGAAAAAATATGGACTGATTGTCAGTAATTCTAGATGGGAATATCACCTGAAAGGTAGGAAATGACGCGATGATCCTTCAACGAAACAGTTGGCAGGACAATAAGCACAGTTAGAATGGCAAAGAAGTGAGTCAAGTCTAGGTGAAAACCACTCAAATCCAAGGCTGCCCCTGGGAACAGTCTGGTGAGATTATTGCATCCTTTACTTGCATATAGTTCTGCATACAATGCAATCTGCAGTAGAGAGGTAAAATGTTAGTAAAAAATGTGAAAGAAAGAAAGATACTGAAAAATTGTCTTAAGGGGTATGAAGTATGAACTACGAAACCACTCACAGAAATGAATAAACGACCATATTTCTGAAACGCGGCTTCACCCATGTCAGGGTAGGTTGTAATTCCCGCTTTGCTTTCGAAGCAATGTCTCATAAGAGAAGCCTTATAACAACATATCAAAGCAAACAAAAACAAGAGTCCCATGCTCAACCGGCCACCTTCTTTTATTGTGGAAGGAGTTGACAGTAGCCCAACTCCCCCCATGACATTTAACCCTGCTAAGTCAAAAAGAAAGAATGACAATGTGTCCTGCCCAAACATGAGATATCCCATGACTGCGACACTTCCTTATATTAGATCACATAGTCCAAAGCTGTATAAGATTATAGAAGAATAAGATGTCACAGATACTCGACACAGATTTTGAGTTTTGATGCGGAAGGAGTTGCATACCAAGCAATAAGTACTGCTGTGAATTTAGTCTTCTCGACCATAGAATGATATATGTTAGGGAAGATCAAATGTCCAGCATAGCAAAATCCATAGACACCAATTGCATACGGAATGTCTCTCCAGTTTGCCAACTGTGTTGTGTGATGGAAACCTCAGATGGGCATGCCTCCAATGGGTGAATTTTGAGGGAGGTTTGAGGGAATTAGATACAGTATAGCAGAGGTCGGCACAAGTATTAAAATGAATATTGCAAATAAGGAATTCTTCACTTTGGAATGTTCATGGACCGAAAATTCTTTTAATACTCATTAATAAGAACAACTTGATTTATGACCCACCAGCTGCAACAAGAAAACATTTCACATCAGCAACGGATGATTCTTTTTAGCAGAAAAAATATGGACTGACTGTCAGTAATTATGGATGGGAATATCACCTGAAAGGTAGGAAATAACGCAAAGATCCTTCAACCAAACAGCTGGCAGGACAATAAGCACAGTTAGAATGGCAAAGAAGTGAGTCGAGTCTAGGTGAAAACCATTCAAATCCAAGGCTGCCCCTAGGAACAGTTTGGTGAGATTATGGCATCCTTTACTTGCATATAGTTCTGCATACAATGCAATCTGCAGTAGAGAGGCAAAATGTCAGTAAAAAATGTGAAAAAAAAAAAGAAAGATACTGAAAAATTGTCTAAAGGGACAGAAATGAATAAACGACCATATTTCTGAAACGCGGCTTCACCCATGTCAGGGTAGGTTGTAATTCCCGCTTTGCTTTCGAAGCAATGTCTGATAAGAGTAGCCGTATAACAACATATCAAAGCGAACAAAAACAAGACTCCCATGCTCAACCAGCCGCTTTCTTTTATTGTGGAAAGAGTTGACAGTAGCCCAACTCCCGACATGACATTTAACCCTGCTAAGTTATACAAAATAAAATGAGGTAAATGAAGAAGTAAAGCTACATATCTTGAGGTGAATTTTAGAAATTTATACTTACCGTTGAATGCAGTTTGAGTAAAGGTGCATCCTGCACCGATTGGTAGTTCTCCAGTTATCTCATGCAACGATGCTAAAATGGAGTGTCTCGATGATGCTTTACTTAGCTTATCGTATTCTTCTTTCTGATGCTTAATGTCATAGTCAGAAAGCAAGGCGACCTTTCCGTAGATGTATATGTTGCTTTGGTTGCGAAGACCTGGCATACGTCTAAGGAGTGCAAATCCAGGGGATGCAGCAAGTGTATACTAAGGAAATTCACAGTACAAAATGTAATTAGAGAAAACTACAGGCGATAAAGTTGAACATAAATAAAATTGAACAAACAAAAGTGAATTTGAATATTACAAAATAAAATGGTTAAAGTAGAGGAAAAAAAGTGATAACTTTTTTAGTGCATATAGTAGAATTTCTATGGGCGATCGAACAGATTCTTTTCTTGAGTTTTACCTGGGAGAATCATGGGAAGTGGTACTTAGCTGGTATCTACGAAGACAAATAAGCATTCTGTATGCAGCTGTGAGCAAGAGTGAAGAAAAATGAATGAAAACCATATGCATCCAAAACATAACAAAACAAGATCAATAAGACAACACAATTCATATTCAATAATTTGATGTGTATGCTTTGAAAAGGAAAATCTTAAGATTATCAAATTCAACTAACAGATATTCAAATCTTTGCAGGTTAAGCAAAGTCATAAATGCATATTGTGTGGATTACAGTACTTACATGTCAACATTGAACAATACTTCAAGGATTACTAAACTCAGCTAATATGGATCCACCAATCAAGTATTTACTCCAGTTCCTATAATGAAGGCAGGCATAAGAGAGGTGAAAGGAAACATGAATGTGTTGATAGTGCAAATGAAAAATTAGTGGACTGTAAACATACATGGCTAAAGAGATTAGTTTTGCACCATTTACTTATTTGCTGCAGATAATATTTCTTGATAAACTACATTATTCGTATATGTCTTGGTCGGATATTCTGGCAATGGTTTTACAAGAACTTTGACTGATTCAGCTTTTTTTGCTCTGGATAAGGCAATATATAATTGTCCATGAGAAAATACAGGTTGTGGTAGGTAAATACCCATACGTTCTAAAGTTTGTCCTTGTGCTTTATTAATTGTCATAGCAAAGCATAATCTTATAGGAAATTGGGTTCTTTGAATGGAATAGGAAATTTCTCCGATTCTGAAGGTTCTAAAGGTATTCTAGGAAGAAATACTCTTTCTCCACGATGATAGCCTACTGCAATTTCACAATCAATGACATTTTTATCAAATCTTTGACATATTAGACGAGTTCCATTGCATAGACCTTTGGAGGGGTCAATGTTTCTTAACAATATAACAGGACAATTTTGTTTTAATACAAGGATATGAGGAGGAAGTCCGTTTGGTGTCAAACTATTTATGAAATCTTCGTGTTCACCTTGTTAAGTAGGATCTTTAGTTGTATCAAAACTGTGATATATTCTTTCAGTTCCGGGAAATTTCTTTATAAGTAAGTCATTTATTTGATCAACATAGTCATTTTTTGGTGTTAATATTGCATGGCACATCATACTTTCTGGATAAATAGAAAATGCGCCCAAGTCTGGGAAAATATGTTGCGATAGTGTATTTAAAGATGTGGTTTCATCAATATATGGTATTACTATGTTGGGAGGTAATTCAATCAAATCATCAGCAATTACTTTTTCTGTTCCATTTCCAATACGCAGTAAGTACTCACTAAAAATTGGGTCATCCATAGCACGCATATTTTGGGTTAACTTTAGTTTTTCTAAATCATGCCAAAGATAAGATTTAACCAAACTTCCATCTATTTGTTCTTCTCTAGTCGTTTTTGGATTTACAGGTAAGACCTGACGAAAATCTCCGCCAAATACAATCACTTTACCTCCAAATGGTAAACAACAATCAGTTATATCTCTAAGTGTTCTATCAAGCGCTTCAATTAATTGCTTTTTTGCCATTGAGGCTTCGTCCCAAATAATAAGTTTAGCTGCTTTCAAGAGCTTGGCAGTGTTACTTTCTTTAGTAATATTACAAGTTGTATTATCATCAACATTAATTGGAAGTTTAAATCTTGAATGTGAAGTTCTACCAAGAGGCAAATTTGATGCAGCTATACCTGAAGATGCAGTAGACAATGCAATATATCCCTTCGATCGAAGAGTAGCGAGTAAAGCACAATATAAATATGTCTTTCCAATTCCTCCAGGACCATCAATGAAAAATGAGCCATGACATTCTGAAAATATCCTATTCATTATTGTATCATATGCGAGCTTTTGTTCTGGGTTCAACGTGTTTGTAGATAGAAGATCTTTTTCTGATACTATTACATTTAGTTCATCATTGATTTCTTTGGACGATTCGTTATATTCGTTTAAATTTATTTTTGCATCAATGAGAGCATAGTTATTGATGTTTTTTCCTATTGAATCTAGTATGGAACCAATATTTTGTAAAGCTTTCATTTTCATGTTGTCTTCTGTAATGTTGGGTATTTTAGTATAATCTTCAATCAATGTTTTTTCGTATTTTTTCCATAATTTTTTTGGATCATTAGGAGTACAATAGACTAAAATAGTGGCAAATAATAAACGAAATGTATATGGCATTTGGTAACTTGCCGCTTCTTCTAAGCTTTCATAAAGGTAGTGATCAGATTGCAGCAGCCCATGCAATAATGCAGCTTCTCGATATGATGATGTTACTACCCCATTAATAGTTTTCAGATCGTCAAATGATGTTGGGCCTTTTATATGGTTCAAAAGCAAACGTAAATAATATCTTTCACCTTGAGTTGGGTGTGCAACTACAACTCGTCCAATTACATCTTTTTGCTTTCTTAAGTACCAAAATTTATTCTTTCGATCCCAAACATATTTTTCGGGGAACTCTTTATAGAGAAGTTCTCTTGCTTTTGGATCACTTTTATTCATTTGAAAGTATTCTGTAAGTGGTGTTTTAGACAGTAGATTGTCGTTAATGATATAACTAAGATCATTATTGTCTCTAAATGTAACACATTGTTCATTTTCTAAATGTAATTGCAAGCTCTGCACGGAAGGATACATCTCATTTAAATGGAATCCATAGATTCTCCACATAGCTTCAGGAGGAGAAATCCATCTTGCATTTTGAAAGTCCGCAATTTCATCAACATCATTAGATTTATGTTGGGAAAATATATGGAAAGCTACACGGTCATGGCCTTTGTATATATATTTGTATAAGTATTTAACTGCACTTATTGTTGAGCATATTTCAACATTGATATGACAGTCAAACATAGCAAGTAAGTAAGGATTATAAGGTACTATCCATCTATTATCCAAGATAGCACCACGCACTTGTGCGCTACTTCCATTCTCACGTCTTCTGTATTTAGGATATGAATTTTTCCCATGGGTAGTCAAAGGACAAAATTCTTTAGGGTATTTATTTTTACAACGTCCAGTTCTTCTATTCATGCAAACGTTATCTTTTTTCAACATTCCGCATGGTCCATGCAACATATGTTTGATAACTGCGGCATATAAATGCGGATTGCTATCTTTATCAGGTATTTCAGCAGAAACAATGTTGTCATATTGTTCTGGTGAGGTCAGTTTATGCGATGATTTTAGAATTAGCAAGAAATGAGCATGTGGTAAACCTCTTTTTTGAAATTCCACTACATATACGTATGCAGCAATTGGGCCAAAAATTCGTTTCTTGAGTAGTTCTTCTTTCAATTGCAATAATTTTGAATGAAATACTCTAGCAACAAGGTCAGGTCGATCTTGTGATTCTTCACCTGGAAGTAACTCCTCCTTTATTTCAGGCCAATTTGGATTACATGTCATTGTTAAGAATATATCAGGTTTTCCAAATCGTTGTACCAACGTCATTGCATCAATGTATCTTTTTCTCATATCTCTTGGGCCACCAATGAATGATGCAGGTAAAACTATTCTTTTCCCAACTTTAGATCCATGTGTTTCACCACTTGCTATGCTATCTACAATTTCTTTATAAAGATCAGCTCTTATTTCAGCTTGTTTATGTCGAAAATAATCCAATCTAGATGTTTCTAATTTAATGTACATATCAATAACGTATTGCTGGAGAATGCGTTTTGCATGTAGTAAAATTGACTTATCGTATGGCCTGATTTGTAATTTGTAACAATAGTACTCTCTGCATGAAACTGTCTTTCTCTTTTTTTCCTTAGACTTTCCCTTCCGTAGAACTGGAAAACACAAAATGAAAAAGGTAAGCAAATTAACACAATCCTAACATGCAATAATTATATAACATTTTTTTGTATGAATATATTTATATTGTAATACGTACCTTGTTCTTCTCTTTGTAAAAGATTTTCCACAGAAGTTGCTTCACGTGCATCTATTATTAGTTGGGTCCTGGAAGTGGACCTCTTTTGAGAACGTTCCCTCTTTTTTATACCTTCGTGCCATCCCGTCTCTCCATATGGAAATAATAAAGGATATTGTAAGGGGTCATAGCAACCGTAATAGTGTTGCACTTTATAGCTAAACCCAGCATGGTTATAAACCATGATATCTCTTTCTTTTATTTCTTCTAATTGACTGTTCTCAATCCATATTGCTGCAACTTGAGAAGCTGTGGGAGTATTGTAAATTCGTTGATCCAAATTTGAATCTTCTCTTATTACTATTTTATGAGTTTCTAGTTCAGGAACATTTTTAAGTGTCCTAAAGAACAAAGCGTAAGGATTCAATCTTAGAATATTAATAAGTTGTTCTAATATAGTTGAATTTAATTTATTGGATAGATTCATGCAGTTTTGAACTTCATGCTCAGTATCATAGAAGTATAGTTGTAAATGTGATGGTTGTGCATCATTTGGCATTAGTTCATTAATAAAGTGATATACTTGTCCTTGAACGCGAAATGTGTAGATGCCCTTATTTCTTTTGCATAAAGATTTGTCATACTTAACTCCAAAAGAAGTAAAAGCAAATGTATTGTTATAAGTTCTTACATAAGTTTGAAATTGTTTTGCATCTTTGGACGATGATGTATATAAGTTATATAATTCATCTGGTGTGTCATTTAATGCCAATAGAATTTCACCATCATTACAACAGAACCCATTAGGTTCACCATAAAATTTTTTTGCTCCACAATGTTTACATGGTTTAACAGAAGGTAAAATTGTTGATGCCATTGGGATATTCTTTAAAAGATTAGTACCATCATCATATGTTCTTGTTCTCTTCTTATTACTGATTGTATTGTTACGTGTATTAAAGTCATTGTTGTAAGTTGAAGATGACGTGGAACCTATACGAAAAGAAATTAGAAATTTCTAAGTATTGTTACAAATCAAACATTAAACCATAGTAGAAAAACAATGCTATAAGAACATCAAAGGTTACCTGTTTCAAAAGAGCTGTAATAGGTAACTTGTGTTTTTCCTTTGCCTTATGGAGGATTGCAAAACTTCTCAGGTTGTTCACCTTTTAGAAATAACAGTGTATTACATATGCACTCACTTATCTATATACAAAACTACTTGCATATGTAGATAATTACAAAGTATTTATAGAAGCTGGACTGCTTACCTTCCAGCAATGGCTCTCGTATATGTACATGGTTGGTATGTAAGCTTCTAGCTCTCTCATGTGTTTTCGTTGAATGTGTGCATGTATATAATTTTTTTGTGCAGCACTCATTGGTAGCATCAACCATTGCAGTGCTCTTAGCCTTGTTCCGATGATACGCCTCTCTGTTCTTTTTTTCGTATTTGTTCCTTCTTTTCATCCGTAAGGGTAGAATACCAAGATCTTTTCAAAGGAGTTGTATCAAGTTTCTTTGTTTGATGATATAATTCTCTTCTTCGTTTACACACTTCTTGTTTTTGTTCTAAAGATAGTGTAGAGTACCAGCTTCTTTTATATCGGGGAGGATCATTATTTTGCACTAAATAAGTTCTGTCAGATATGGTGTTGGGTGATATACCTAGTAAAAACTTTTGGTTAGTTTACTATTATTGTATGATTAAAATAGAGAAAAGTGAAGAACTAATATAGGAATATGAGATAGGTAATACCTGATGCCTCTGTATGATCTTTGTTACGGGATCTCTCATTTTTGTTGTCGCATACATTCGTTGTTTCTTCATTTTGTCGAAGATTATCCATCTAACAATTTCATCACATTTACAAAATTATTAATAAAATTCATTGTAGTAATTACATTACTAAGTCACTAAATATCCCAAAAGATAAGGATTTTATACGCAGTTTGTTGTCTTCTTTTTTTCATGATTGGGAAGGGGGCATCTAAATCTCCAACACAGATATATATTATTTCGTTATTGCATATCCTCAATGCGTGCATCCATAACAATTCTTGATGAAGAAAGAAGGGCATCATTATTTCAGTACAAACGATTTCTAACCAACATAGAGCCAAAGCTAGATCATGACAAACAGACAAATGGTGTGTATCACTAAATACTATTACTACTGAAGATACATTATAGAGAAAGTACTACCATAATTCATGTCCAACACTAATCATGCAGACCAACTGTTAAATTTGTTTTGAAAGCATCAACTATTAAATATTAATTGTTTCAATTAATTGTTTCAATAAAATATGTGCAAGAAAACTGTAATAAAATTAGTTATTTATGAGATGTTTTTCAGAGAGTTACTCCAAATTTCCAATAAGCTTTGCAAAAATCAGCATTGTAGGTATAAAAAATTAATGTAAAAAAATTATTTAACAAATACTTGCTATAGTTTTTATCTTTCTGACCTAGGTTAAAGCTAATGGCCTAAAAGAAAATCTTTTTAAGGGAAAAAAAATCTTTACCACAAACTCCTAAGATTTGTGAGATCTTAAGCCATTTAGATGAGTTGAAGAAAATTAGCAATGGGTACCAGGTAGTGTACTGTAAGGCTGCCCCTTTCAATGTTATGAATTGGTCCACTTTCTATGTTTTTGTTAAGCTTCAACTTCAGTGATAGGGAATACAAAAGGCCTACTATTGGGCTCAACGTCACTCTAAAAATAAATGGATTCCACATTTCTTTCTCGATCTCTCAGGCCTCAGTTGCCGAATAACAGCAAATAAAGGGAGATTAATTACACGCTCAACCATAAACATTTGGGTTATTCTATAATTCAAATCCCTCATTGAATAATGATAGTTGTTGAGATAAGGCATGCTTATTTTCAATCCATAAAATCCCACATGTATCTATATTTTAGTGTCCTTCTCAGCAATTAAGAATCATAAGGCCATGAAATCCAGAAGCCTAGATTTCTAATTGCAAAGGGTTCCTTGGTCACTCACCTTCCCCCAGATTGATCATTACCACCATATAAAAAAAAATTTTCCTTTTAGTTGGTGGGCAACAGCTGCCCCAAATTGCACTCAACAAAATTGTGTCATCAATAAAGACACGTACAAAAGTAGTCATAAGAAGCTAGAACATAGGGTACAGCAAAGTAAGGAAAAGTTAATGCATGGTTGCTGCATTGAGCTTCTAATTAACAAGTAGTCAAATCTATTCAAGTATGAAAGCAATAAAAATACATAGTATATTGTTAACTGTCCAAAACAACATCAGTGGTAATTCAATTCAAAATTCAGCAAAAGTTAATTAAATCCCCTCATCTCAATTGCACTCTGTAGCCTTTTTACTGATTCGTTTTTATTCACTCATCAAATGCTTTGCTCAATTTCCCAAATTCAGTTGCAACCAACCCTTAAAACTGGGTCCCAAAATTTATGTCAAATAGGGGGTCCATTCATGACTCAATCTATATTGCTTCTATTCTAATCTGTTATTTAATTTACTTCACCTTTTTTTGAGATAAGTTTTGCACATTGTATATGTGTCTAACAATGTCGATTAAGAGGAAAGATGAAGAAATGCTCTTAAATTAATATGCTTGTAGAGATAATCAGATAACCAAAATCTATCAGAAAAAGAAATGAAAATGAAATGATTACAATTTTCATCAAAATCTCATCTTATCACGAATCTAAAAATCAGCGCACTTACCTCAAATTTTGCACTGATTATGGTGGAATTAAATCCAGGAGCTGGGTTGGCGGCAACACTGTAGCGCAGGTTGCTGGTCGGTCGTCGACGGAGACTCAAGTGAGTTGGAGCGGTGGAAGAACAGACTGAAGATGGAGAAAGATGTTCGATGTTCGATGGAGAAGGAAGGAAGAAACTGGAGAGTCTGGAACTGGAATTGTAGAAAGAGAAAAGGAAATGGACAACTGTTGATAATCCAGTACCCTAAAGTCCACCTGTTAACAATTCAGTCTTCCCTATTATTCAGCTTTAAAATATTCAATCCTCCCTATTATTCAGCCTTAAAATTTAAAATATTGGGCCAAGGAAGCAAGCAGGCATCCTGCATACCAACAAAAAAAACTGCCCCTTTTATATTAGGTAAAGGACTAGTAGAAACCAGTCCGTGCAAGGCACGAACAATTTTTGTATACTACCTCGGTCCTTATATGTTTGTTAATTTGAATAAGTTTTGATATTTAATTACTTACAAAAAATAAAAAATTACAATATTAAATTATTGTCATTAGAAAGATACATTACTAAAAACTACAAGTTATTTGTTATTATATTATATTCAAGGGCAAAAGAGTAAATTCATGTGTGAACACAAGCTACAAGATAGGCAAGCAAGCAAGCTGCTTGTTATTATATTATTATTCAGGCGCAAAATAGTAAATTCACAAGCTAGAAAACATGCAAGCAAGCAACCTGCTAACAGTTGAAGTATCTCTTTTCTTCGTGTGTGAACACAAGCTAGAAGGCAAGCAGGCAAGCAAGCCGCTAATAACCGTTGTGAAGTGTCTCTTTTCTTTTATAGTAAATGAAATAAAATTTGAAAATACAAAACAACCCCCACCCCTAGTAGAGCACCCCAACTCCGCAACAGTGAGTCTGAGTTTGGTTCATTTGATGAGTGAAATTTGTTGATCCCTACCAATAGAGTTAAAATTGCTCTCTTTATTTAGCCAGATTTCTAATAATGAGCATTGAGTTTGACTCATATTCATTAAAAAAAAAATAAATGTGGCATACTTAATAACATAGTTAATTCGGTTATATTGATAAAAAAAAAGAGGTATATGAGGAGTGAGACAAAAAAATAATTAAAATATTAGTGTGAACTCACAATCAAACTCATCTCGTGAGACTTTTACCATCAATCTTGCGAGTCAAGTCTCATTCTTACCAATGGAATGTCGTACACAATCTCATTTCATTATCATCACATGTCATATCAACAATGAGTTAAATTTAAACTCACCATTGAAGATGATCTTACCAAAGAGTGCTATGCTCATACATTGCATAATTTATTTTCACATCTATCTTATTTAAAAATTATTCTTAAATTTAAAATTTGAAGATGATAAGTACTGGTCTTTTAATAAGTAAAACTTATTCAAAATAGAAACACATAAAAAAATATATATCTGTAGACATGACAATAATTGTCATAGCCATAACTTTCCCCATCTTATACCAATAACTCACGTGTTATTGTGAAGGAACAACCAAATAACACATCCAAAACCCAACAATCAATTAATCAAAACCAAGGTTTATCAAATAAACAAGATCATTACAAATAACATATCTAGGTTAATGAATACAACAAATTCAAAGGGATCAAATAGGAAACGATACTCTGAATCATAGAACTATAAGGAAATATACGATCAACCAACATTTATCAAATTTGAAAAAGAGTCAGAAGAAATGGTTCGATCCTCTTACTTTGATATCTGGAACCGAGAGATTCATGAATCGGGATCCTGATGCATATAGATACAATTAAATGGTTCAATGGGAGCAAGAATTTCCAGGAACATTTGGAACATTTCGTTTCTCGGCGGTGAAGTAAGACCAAGCTCATGGGCTTATTATCCTAGGTCGGAACAAGTTGATAGGATCCCCTTTTTCGCCCCCATGTCCCCCCGTGTGGCGACACGGGGACGTAAAAAGGAAAGAGAGGGATGGGGTTTCTCTCGCTTTTGGCATAGCGGGCCCCCAGCGGGGGGGCCTGCATGATGGGCTATTAGCTTAGTGGTAGAGCGCGCCCCTGATAATTGCGTCGTTGTGCCTGGGCTGTGAGGGCTCTCAACCACATGGATAGTTCAATGTGCCCATCAGCGCCTGAACTTGAGATGTGGATCATCCAAGGCACATTAGCATGGCGTATTCCTCCTGTTCGAACTAGGTGAAAATATGCGGAATTCTATCATCAAAAGGTAAAAGAATAGACGAGACATAAATCAATATACTAAATAAGAACTTAGGCAAATATTGACCCCAAAAAAGAAACTGTAGGTACAACTAGTCTGTGAACAGCCAACCATCGCACTGTAAAAATAGGATAGGTTCGATCTATGGTCATTGGGCCTCCTAAAAGGATCTACTAAATATTCATTTGGCCGAGGACTTCCAAACACATCGTAAGCTAAACCCGTGCTGACGAATAACCAACCCGCAATGAATAGGAAAGGTATGGTAATGCTATGAATAATCCAGTATCGAATACTGGTAATAATATTGTCAAACCAACAATTAATTTAGTATGCAGACATCCTCCAGATCATATCTACTAAGATTACAACATAAAGGGCGTAAACAATCATTTTAGCAGACTAACAAACATGACTCAACAATTGAATCATATATTAGAGATAAGAAAACAAAAGCATGTTATCTGTGGCTTTGATACCACTTATAGGTTAGGGGGCCTAGTCCAAACTAAGCCACAAGAGTGGTGGGCTAAAGGAGTCATAACTACTAGGACTCCACCTAATCTACTCTAAACTAACCTAAAAGAAGTATAGAAATAAAAGATAGTAGTGGCTAAGTTATTACCTTTTTGCTCTAAATACAATAGCCTCGGTTGGCCTTGGACTCTTGAACGCACTATCTTCAAAAGACCCCGAGTGGAAGTTTCCAAAGAGGAAACCTCCACAAAGATCCACGTAGCACGATATCAGCTCGGCTACTAAACCATTTGGCCCCGATCCAATTGGAGTCAAAGAGTATATTGATCATATCAAGTATATGACCCGCCTTTCCATTCATGGGGAGGACCTCGGGAATCACCTCGAATGTCCTTAACTGGAAGCTTTTAATTAGAAAGTTTTCCTGGATCCCTTAAATCTTAAAGTGGAGATTAGCCTTATAGGGGAAAGGGGAGGAAGAGAGGAAATCTTTTTATGTGGGATGCAAACACTGCTTTTCATCACAGGTCGTGGTGAGCAGCAGAATCACATTCTGCTGTCGTGGAGGCCACCACAGACCGGGGTGGCCCTTGCCACCACTTGTGGTGGCTCCCTTCAACCTCAATGGGGTTTTGCGCTCCCCCAAATCAATCCCATGTCGATATGGGCCTCTTACCAGATACTCTTGCCTTGAGGTACTGACTTGTGTAACCCTGTAGGACCAACTAACACGGTTGTTTTTTTTTTTTTTGATAATTTGCAAGCCAAAAAGGCTAAGAAGGCATCAAAGATGCTACAAAACCCGCAACAACAACAAAACATCAAGAGCCCAGCCAAACAAGAAACAACATAACTCGCTACAACGAGATTACAAAAAAACACTCAAACAACCAGCTATCTAACAAGATTCTTCCTTTGTTCCAACATATCATTTCTGAAAGCCTTAGTCATAGTCTCATGATCATCACGAGACATTTTCAACAAACGCACAACCTTCGCCGCTTCCATGGAAAGATCCACATCATTCAAAGATTTTACTAACGCGGTTGTTGTTCAATCACTAGTTAATAAATATTCTAGTGAAAACTTTAATCACCTTGTCACGTTGGTTTGCGTACTCGGATGTAATTGAACATTGTCAGGACATTTCCAAAAATGATGTTATTAGTCTCTTCCTTACACCCCTAATGGAAGTGTTAGAAAAATGAAGGTAAGAGAGAGTAGGAAGGGTAAACCTCACCCCACCCTACTCCTCCTAACTCCACCTCACCCTCTCCCCAAGTAAGGGTAAGAAGGATTAAGACCCTTACACACGGCAATTTATTAGGTGCTCCCTGAGCATGTGCTCCAAATTCTACAATTGTTCACCCATATGTATTAGGTTGTTCACTCTGATTATTATGATTGTTCACTCTGATTCATATGATTGTTCACTCGCAAATATCTGGAGCACATGCTCTGGGTGCATCTAATATATATTGCTTACACACCCTCCATAATCCCTCCTTACCCAACCTCTTTAGCAAACACTTAGGGAATCCTTGAGTATGCCTTAAATGATTTTCAAAAATTTTCTAAATAGTTATATGATTTTGGCCCTTGGACTAAGTTAGGACTAGGAGATAAAAATTATTGCTTTCCAAAATTTGTGTTTTCTATAGAATATAGAGGCTTAATATGAGATGGTGATGAAATACACTTAACCCACGAGACCATAAATCTAATGAATAGTAGTCATGATTTCTTTGTGTGTAAGTATTTTCCTATTTGCATCTTTAAAACTTGACAAGTTTGTATCTTTGTGTCATTTTTTTAAAAATTTTTACAAATAAATATATGAACAAAATTTTAAACTAATCCATACGTAGCACGAGGTTTAAAATTAGTGTTAAACTAAAGGTA
The DNA here is from genome assembly GCA_029582165.1 of Portulaca oleracea. Classification (NCBI taxonomy): domain Eukaryota; kingdom Viridiplantae; phylum Streptophyta; class Magnoliopsida; order Caryophyllales; family Portulacaceae; genus Portulaca; species Portulaca oleracea. Next base: position 22,079,126 of record CM055890.1, read on the forward strand.
AATACGTTCCTCGAATAATCCAGCACATGCCATCAAGGCATTAGCAATTTGACATAAATAATAGTTAGTACTAAAAGAATTTTTAATAGGAATTATTTGCAATTGTTGCTTTTTTTTTTTTGAGATGGACAACCATTTTAAGTTGTCTATAATTCACGTTTTGTAACTTTTAACAATATTTTCTCTAGTAAATATATATGTTTTATCAAATATAAGAGCATAACATTTATTAGTTAGGTCAATAAATATAAACTAGCATTGTATATCCCGTGCGATGCATGGGAAATTTTCAGTATTTATATGTAATTTCTATTGGAGAAATTTTAAAATAATAATTAGAAATTAATAAAAACAATTATACAACAATCGTATTATCATTATTTTTGTATTTGTTTCATTCAAATTGTCTTTAAAATTAATTTACATAATTTAGTAGTGAAGGATACCAAAATTTATATTTATTTTTAATATTATTAATACATATATTAAAGAATAATAGTAATTTTTATTATTTAATTTGAATAAATTCAAGCAAATTTATAATTCTCTTTAAATCTTTCTCAGTAACATTTAAAAAATATTAATTTTAGACATCGAAATAAATGATTAAAATAATAGAAATTATGTATATACATTATAAATATAGTTCTGTTGGAAACTTATTTTCATAAATAAATAAATTTTTTTATAAAAATAACTAAAATAAAAATATTATAGAGAAATTATAAATAATTATACCATTTAGTAGTAAAAATTAATAATTATACATTTTAAAGTAATGATTAAATCTAAATTTAAGCATATATCAACAATCGCAACATCAATTAAAACAAAATTCCATTGCTTTTTTTTTTTTATAACAAAGAGAGGTTAATTTACATTTTTTTATCGCAATGTTAGTATTTTTTCCTTTTTTTCAGTTATTAAAGAAAACATACAACAATAGTATAGGTTTTCCATGAGAGTTTTACGCTTTAATATCTCTTATATTTTATTTTAGTCCAATTTTTAAATTGGGATTGATAAATTATAATTGTAATTTTAGTGAAAGAAAGATTGACTAATGACTCTTGAATAATTTTTTTTTATAAAAAGCTTATTAGAGAATTTTAGTAAAATAATTTTGGTGGATTAATTTGAATTGAAATAAATTGCTATATGAAAGTATGTAAAAGCAGGCTTAAGTGTTACAATTTGCATGTGTTCTATCATATGTTACAATTTGGATGTGTGCTAAATGATCAATCCATTTGCTTATCTTTTTTTATACTTGCTAACATTTTTTTTTTTTGAGTAATTTTGCTATCAGTCTTTGTTGTTTTCAAGCGGTAACATGCAACACATATTTATGCTGGAATTTGAAATATAATGTGAATGTTGTCCATTAATCACCATAAAATAATGTTACTAAATTCTATTGGGGTTGATTGGCGGAGCACAATTAATTTGTTTTATTTTATTACTTGGTGTTCTACATATTGAAACTTATCAGTTAGTAATAGTGGTACATAAAATTACAAAACAAACATGCTTATGCATCCTTTTAAAAAAGGAGGAAAAAAAAAAAGAAGAACCATAAAAATAGTAAAATTTTGGAAAATTCTTATTGAAAGATGAGAATATTTTACCTTATACTTTAAAGGGAAGAAATTAGTCAGTGTAAGTGATAACTTGTGTTTAGCTATACATGATGGTTTCACCTGTCAAAAATAAAAATTGAGCATGAATTATGAATACACTATTCTTCAATATAAAATGAAAGTAGATACAATTTTAGAATAGTGAGATAATGAAATACCATTACCTTACGAATTTGCTTTGTGAATTATGGAAAATCATGTGAGGCTACGTAATACATATATTTATATACAACAATGAGATAGGTTTTGATTTTTACTTCATTAATTATTATTATTATTATTATTATTATTATTATTATGTGAGGCTAAGTGATACATATATGTTTTGATTTTACTTTTGGCTATTGGTATTCTAAATTTTCCTTTTGGATATATGTTTTCTTTTTTTCTAATTGTCTACTTTTTAAATCTAATTAATGACTGCAATTATGTTGAGAATTTGGAAAGTTATGTTATTTTAATGTTTTTGTAACTGATTATTTATTTAATGTATATAGAATAATAATCATAATATATCAATGGCAGTTGGGGAATATATTAATGCCGATGGTCATTGATTTTAGGATTTAGAAAGTTTTGTTGTGTAATTGCCACTAAGTGACTATTAACCTTAGAATTTAAAAAGTTATTCTTGGGATGTTTCTGTAACTAATTATAGATTTATTAGTTTTGATTATGGGTTTTAATAATATACCGTCATGGTTCATTTCTCTCTTTTGAAACTATTACATCTAGCCAAGTGGCAATATCACATACATTAGAATTTTGTTTTAATAATATTATAGATTATAGATTATAAATTATTTTCATTATTGTAAATTTTTTACTTAATTTATTTAAAGAGGTTTTCATAATTATATTGTAATAAAGTAGCAATTAATTTGTTTATAGTGATTAAACTCTTCAAAAATAAATTATCAATTAAATATGGGATGTTGAAGGGACCTCAATTTTGTTATTTTTTATTTTAAAAAAATTTGAAGTTCAAGTTGCTATTTATGAGTGCCACATGGCAACTTGTTAGGTATACAACTTTTGTTTTAATATAATTAATAGATTATGATCTAATCTCATCTATTATAGTAAAGAATGTAAATTTTACTCATAGTTTTATATTTATGAAAAATATAAATAAATAATTATTTTTATATAGTTTATAAGTCATAATAACGCTCAAAGTAATGAAACATACATTTATAATAGTTAACTATGCTTATATTTAATTTTTTAAGTGATTTAGGTGAAATTTAAGATGATTATTAACCATCTTGAATCAAGACGCATATCATTTGCTTTTCAGATGCTAATAATGAAATTAAGTTAAAAATACATGAAATTTATTCTTAGACAGAACATGTACAATTTTCTTTTAGTAAATAGAAAAAGTCTTCTCTAGGAAGGGAAAAAAAAAAAGAACTCCATTCAAATTGCCTAATTATTGATGCTTCATTATGGCTCTTTGTTGAATTATCCAACTAATTAAGCCAATCCTTAAAACACTAACAAAAAATAAACGGATAAAGAAGTGTGCTAAAATATCTCTCAATCTCCAATTCTCTAACAAATTCTCAACCTTCAAGGAACTTCTCACTAATTTCTAATTTGTATCCGCCCAATAATTAACCTGAGTCTATCTTGTCCTAATGTTATTCATTGATGCCAATCAATATACCCCTTTCATTTCTCTTCTTGTTCCTTTGCCTCTTGTTTCTAACTTTTCAATTGTTTTCCCTTCCCCTTTCTAATCTTTTCATTGTTCCCCCCTTCCCTCATCTTCTCTTATATTTGCTTTAGAGTCTCTCATACATAATAGATTATCAAAAGTATCCACCATCTATCAAGTTCTTTTTCTGACGTTTCTTATCAATTGATAAAAATCTGTAGAACCTGAACCATAAACAATATCCATCTCAGCTTTAACTTAAATTCAATTTAATATTTGTCATCCTTTTAAAAAAAACCAATAAAAAGGAGGAATTTAGGAAATGGGTAAACAACTACACATAGTGATGTTCCCATGGTTTGCAATGGGGCACATGATCCCATACATGCATCTAGCAAACAAACTTGCAGAAAGAGGCCACAAAACAAGTTTGCTAGTCCCAAGAAAGGCCATCACTCATATTAGCCCTCTAAACCTGTCCCCAGCCAATATTACAGTGCACCCAATCAATATTCCCCATGTGGAGCCCCTACCTCATGGCACGGAGACTGCCTCTGACATCCCAATCCACCTAACGACCCATCTTGCCACTGCCATGGACCTTACTCGCCCTGAAGTGGAGTCAATGATAATGAGCCTTGACCCCAAGCCTGAGCTACTTTTATATGACATGGCCTATTGGATCCCTGAGATAGCCTCCAAGCTTCCTGGCGGGGTGAAGGCCGTATGCTACAAAGTTGTCTGTGCTGCCTCACTGGCCATTGCAGTGGTCCCTGCTCGAAACCTCGCCCAAGGCAAGCCTCTCACTGAGTCGGAACTAGCCCAACTACCTCAAGGCTACCCCTCCAAAGATGTGGTTTTAAGGGGATCAGAGTGGCGAAACCTCCTCTTCGTTGGGTTAGAGTTTGGCTCTGGAATTACCTTCTATGAGCGGATTATGAGAGCAATGCGCTCATCGCATGCAATTGCACTCCGAACATGCAGAGAAATTGAAGGTAGCTTTTGTGACTACATAGCTGAGCAATACAACAAGTCTGTGTTCCTCACTGGTCCCGTTTTACCTGAGCTAGACAGTACTGCAACCACACCACTAGACCCAAAATGGGGAGATTGGTTGGGCAAGTTTGAGGCCAAATCGGTTGTATTTTGCGCGTTTGGGAGCCAGTTTGTACTAGAGAAGGAACAACTAAAAGAGCTACTCCTTGGGTTTGAGATGGCAGGGAAGCCGTTCTTTGTGGCGGTGAAACCCCCTTCAGGGTGCGCCTCTATCGAGGAGGCGTTGCCAGAGGGATTTGAGGAGCGGGTACAAGAGAGAGGTGTTGTGTGCAGCTCATGGGTACAACAACCACATATTCTAGCTCACCCCTCGGTGGGTTGCTTCGTCAACCATTGTGGATTTGGTTCCATGTGGGAGTCATTGATGAGTGACAGTCAGATTGTGTTGTTGCCGCAGTTAGGCGACCAGATTTTGAATGCTAGGATAATTGCTGGGGAGATGAAAGTGGCTGTGGAGGTGGAAAGGGAAGACAGTGGGTGGGTTTCTAAGGAGAATTTGTGTAAAGCTATAAAGTCAGTCACGGATCAAGGGAGTCAAGTAGGGGAGTTGGTTAAGAACAATCATGCAAAGTGGAAACAGGTTTTTACTGAGAAAGGATTTATGAGCGGTTACATTAATCATTTTGTTGAGGACTTGGAAACGCTTGTTGGATGCCATTGATAGAGTATGTAGGTTGTTAATACTTAACTAGCAATGGTAGGGTCAGTGCCGGAGCTGGGGGGGGGGGGGGGGGGGCACGACACCCCCCATGCTACATGAAATCTATGTATATTGGTATGTGTAAAATGAAGCATGAGTACTATGATAGTTGGATGGTAGTATGTTGAAAATGTTTAATCTTTGGTCATAGGTTCAACTTTTGTAAGGAGCAATTTTATTTCTGAACTTTCCCAGTTTATTAATCCATTCATCTAAGTTATTATTTTATTTCTTTTAATGTTTATTTTATAGTTTACTTCATCCTTTATATCAACTATTTTATTTATGAGGTCTTTGTTTTATTTTTTTAGTGGTCTTTTCAACTGGGTTATGAGTTAATTTTAACAATTGTATTTAGTCTCTTACACATGTAAGCATTCTTTTTTCTCACTTTATACTATACTAGTCTTGTCAGCGCGTGTTTCGCACGCGCTGACCCGACAATCTTAACTGTTAGTTAGATACATATTCATGGTCGTAGCTATTAATATGCATAATATATCATGTTTAGCGTGCTTAAAACAATAGGATACACTAAGCTTAAAAATAGGTAGATATTGCAACCATATGAATATGAGCATTATTTACAATGAAGGCCACTAAAAAAAAGATATCATATAACTTTAGCGAATCAAATAGAGCTCTACTCTAGCTTCATCAAGCACAACTTGAGCAAATTGCATTTGATATTCATTCAACAATGTCTCATACAGGTACATGTATGCTTCATTTGTGTTCATATAATGCTTTTTCTCAAACACCTGCCACCAATATATATTTAACAATTGTGTAAATTACTATAAACGAATTGATCCTAGACTTGGTAAACCATCAAGAAATGGAAATACAGTAACAAGCACCAGCGTCATCAGGCCATATACACGACCATCGACAACACAATTGTTAAATGCATTTGTGCCATGTAACTTGGTAAAGTGGCACAAACCATAAACACATCCACAGAAATAAAACTAAAAACCCCAAATTTGGTAAAGTGGCACAAACCATAAATGCAATAACCAAGCCAATATTGACAGGCTAAATACAGTACCATCATGACACGGACTTAGAAAGTAGTAAGATTTGCATAGATCAATAAAACGGTATTTAATGTTCGTCAAATAGAAGAAAGTTGATCTCAAGCAGAGCAATTTGGTCACAAGGTGAGCACGTAAAGAGATAAAAAGAAAACACATAAACTTACTTTAGATGTTGACAGTAGAGGCGGAGAAGGATAGAAGAAACGTAACAACGAGGCATAGAAGTAGCAGGTCTTGATCTTAGTTAGGTGACAAGCTTTGAAACCTTTTCGACCAAGGTGAGCTCAAGTGACAAGATTTGCGCTTCAACTTGCATAAGGATATTCTTTGAGCTGCACAACAATAGGAAAGTACTTTAAATGCATTAACACAAACAGATATAATCAAATACAAAATGAAATCGAGAAGAGATGATACATTAAAATCCCTAGATCTTTCTTTGTTAACACTCATTGCAAGTACTGAATTAACGCTGGCCTCTCACATCTTTTGTGCAGCAACATAAACAGGATCTGACGACGAGGTTGTTGCTAGCCTGAACATGTAGCATAAAGCACATAAAAAGTAGAAAAACTTAGGAATATAGTGATTATTACAAAATCAACATAACAAAAAAAAAAAAAATCATTAACACATACTTGTGATAGTGGCCAAGGAACGGAAGCTTGAACATTCGTTCACTAAGTATGTAATGAATGTCGTTGGAGTTGAAAAATACAACATAATTGAGACATTAGATGGAATAGTGTATTTCTACAAACATATTATAATAGCTTTGGTGAACAGAACTTCAGATGATAGGATCAAATTATAGAAAACTCCAAAAAGGAACAAAACATTCCTATTGCTATTTTTTTTATAAAAAAAAAGCAAGCAAAACACAATTCTAGTCTTAGACAACCTTGGGGATAAGTGGGTTAAGTGAAGAATTTCAAGGATTACAATAAACCAAATGCACAAAAAAAGGGGAAACAATGTGAAATTAATTGTTACCTAGTAGATCAAGCTGTTAGAACCCCTCAAGGATGTTGCCTTGGCGACTGGATCAGTTTTGAATAAAAGCCAAAATTCATTTAGCCAGAAAAACTGTGATACGAAAGAGGCTGAAGGACATTTACGTCAAGAGGCTGAAGGACATTTACGTCAAGCATCTCAAGGACGTTCATATCAAGCACAAAAGATAAAAAGAACAAGGAAGCTTTTTCTGGAAACATGTTAATCTACATTCCTTGTCCTTTTTCTAACCAGACTAAATTGATTGTAACTATGTGAATTGTAGGAAACAATCAATGAAGAGATTGGAAAGGAAATATGAAGACAATTCCGGAAATCATGCGAAAAGGAAAGAGGATTGAGTCAATTATGGAAGGATGCTGGAAATCGCAAAGAAGGAATGAATCCACCCAGATCATATCTCAAACGGCTCGCACATCAGACTCTATAAAACTGAAGATCTAAACTTGAGGAAAGATAACGATTCCAAGTGAAGTAATCAGGTGTTACCAAAACAGAGGGTGCTCTGTTTTGAGTTCTTTTCTTCGTGTAGAAAAGTTGTATTCGGTGAAAAATTTTGTGTTTGAGTGTAATCGATTCCTTAACGGAATTAGGATTTGATTGATACTCTTGTAATCGATTCCTAGAAGGACTTAGGATCGATTAGTATTTGCACCAAATTTGTGGTTGGTGTGTGTTTCCCAGAAACTTTGTTCGTTGTTCGTTGTTCGCTGTTCGCTGCAACCCTAAGGACGTTCACCTTAGGCAGTTGTCACATTCAAGCATATATTGTTCCAACGAAATAAAGGAAGTTATTCAGTTATCTCTTATTGTCCTTTATTTCAGCTTACCTTGGTTTATCTTAAGTTGAATCTTAATCTGAAAAGATTAAGAAACCCTAACGTCCTTTACCAATGAGTATTTGTGCAGAAATTTTCATAACCCTATTCACCCCCCCCTCTAGGTTTCTTTCAAGTGGTATCAGAGCCTGGTCCACTGAAGATTCAGAGACTAACCGCTCTGTGGTAAAGATCATGGTTGGGATCGAAGATGGTGATATAGGGCAAGGACGTTGCTTAAAAAGTCCTCCTTTATTCAGAGGATCAAACTTTGCACACTGGAAGAAGCGTATGAGGACATTCATCATGGATCAAGACTATGACCTTTGGGACAGAATTGAGAATGGAGACTTTGTCCCCATGATCACTGATAGAGAAATCACGAAACCCAAAGATAGATCCAAGTATTCGCGGAGAAGCGAAAAAGGCGAATAAAAATGTTAAAGCATTACATATCCTTTCGTGGACTTGATTCTAATGAATTTGAATTTATCTCTGGTTGTGATCTGACTAAGCAGTGTGGGATACCTTAGTGACCACATATGAAGGAACGAACCAAGTTCAAAGAATAAGGCGTGACAATTATTTCAAGCACTATGAATCCTTCAAAATGAAGAATGGAGAATCCGTCAAGGACATGTACAAACGATTCACTGTCATAGTCAATAATTTCAAGTCCTTGGGGAAAACCTACTCCAATGAAGAAAAAGTTCACAAGGTCCTCAGATGTCTTACAAGAAAGAAGTGGGAATCAAAGGTCACTACAATAGAGGAAGTTCACAATGTGGAAACTCTCCAATTAGATGACCTCATTGGAAAGCTTCTTGCTTACGAAATGCGTCTCCAGGAAGAGCAAAATGAAAAGGAAGACGTAGCCTATAAGGACATCTATGGTCCTAAAGACAATGATAAGAACCATATCTTGGCGTTGATGGCCAAGGATCTCAAGAAATCATGCAAGAAAAGTCATACCTCTAGAGGACCTTCATCCAAACGAATCAACCAAAACGGTAATGACTCATCAAATAATAGAACTAACATATTCTCTTGTTTTTCTTGTGGTGACCTAGATCACTTGATCAAGGACTATCCCTACCACAAAAAGAACAAAGAAAAGAGAAATCACATGGCCCTCATGGCCACTTGGAGTGATGATGAGGAGACCACTAGTCATTACATCATGAGAAAAGACACCAACGACACAGAGGAAGTTGGTGCAGCCAGTGATGACTACCAAGACAGTGAAGAGGATGAATCAAGGGAGGTAACATTTGATAATCTCCTCACTTACCCTAAAAAGTACTTGGGAAAATGTCTGTTAAAGTTTGCTGGACGAGAGACCAAGCATTTAAACAAGATTAGGTCACTAAAAGAAACCAACAAAGGCCTCAAGGAGTTCAATGATAAATTGGAGAAATTGTGTGAAGGGATTACCTCCAGGGTCAACATTCTCAAAGCTGAAATACTAGACCTCAAGGCCAACCTTGATGTTTGTCACAAGTCTCTGGCTGAAGCAACCAAGCAACAAGAAAGAAATTGTCATCAAGGACATTCTGTCTCACAAGATCAAGTTATCGAACCAGTGACAAGGGCGACACAAGGACCTTAATGAGCGATGCAAGGCCACAGATTTCACTCTAGGCACCAAGAACGACACAACTATCTTGGGACAAGATATCAAGGTCATTTATCTCTTCCCAAGAGTAAATATGGTAAAACTCACTACTTCAACCATTATCGTTCTAAAATTGTACAAGTTTGGGTTCCAAAAGGAATAAGACCTCCGAACATGGTTGGTACTAGTAGTCAAGAACCTAAATTTAATGTCATTTATGGCTTGAGGAAGGGTGTCTAAAGTTTTGCGGTATATTCAAAGATCCAGAGAGTGGATACTTAAAGGGCTTGGAGCACTCAAGGACATTACTTACATCAGCAATAAAAACCCCTCAAGGACCTTGTCAGACCTAGGATCAAGGACCTTGACAAATGGATCTCCTCACAGAGCAGTATTATTGATTATTTTTATGGCACATATTGAGGGGGAGAAGCCTCTCTTAGGACTAACAAGTTCATTGAGTATTGCAGATTATTGGAGATGATTACACTATTAAGGGGGAGCTCTCTAGACTTTTTGATAAAAGTCAAAAAGGGGGAGAAGTGGTGTAAATGAGTTTTGCCTTTCATCAAAAAGGGGGAGATTGTTAGAACCCCTCAAGGATGTTTCTTTGGCGACTGGATTAGTTTTGAATGAAAGCCAAAATTCATTTAGCCAGAAAAACTGTGATACGAAAGAGGCTGAAGGACATTTACGTCAAGAGGCTGAAGGACATTTACGTCAAGCATCTCAAGGACGTTCATATCAAGCACGAAGATAAAAAGAACAGGGAAGCTTTTTCTGGAAACATGTTAATCTACATTCCTTGTCCTTTTTCTAACCAGACTAAATTGATTGTAACTATGTGAATTGTAGGAAACAATCAATGAAGAGATTGGAAAGGAAATATGAAGACAATTCCGGAAATCATGCGAAAAGGAAAGAGGATTGAGTCAATTATGGAAGGTGGAAATCGCAAAGAAGGAATGAATCCACCCAGATCATATCTCAAACGGCTCGCACATCAGACTCTATAAAACTGAAGATCTAAACTTGAGGAAAGATAACGATTCCAAGTGAAGTAATCAGGTGTTACCAAAACAGAGGGTGCTCTGTTTTGAGTTCTTTTCTTCGTGTAGAAAAGTTGTATTCGGTGAAAAATTTTGTGTTTGAGTGTAATCGATTCCTTAACGGAATTAGGATTTGATTGATACTCTTGTAATCGATTCCTAGAAGGACTTAGGATCGATTAGTATTTGCACCAAATTTGTGGTTGGTGTGTGTTTCCCAGAAACTTTGTTCGTTGTTCGTTGTTCGCTGTTCGCTGCAACCCTAAGGACGTTCACCTTAGGCAGTTGTCACATTCAAGCATATATTGTTCCAACGAAATAAAGGAAGTTATTCAGTTATCTCTTATTGTCCTCTATTTCAGCTTACCTTGGTTTATCTTAAGTTGAATCTTAATCTGAAAAGATTAAGAAACCCTAACGTCCTTTACCAATGAGTATTTGTGCAGAAATTTTCATAACCCTATTCACCCCCCCCCCCCTCTAGGTTTCTTTCACAAGCATCTCCACAAATTTAATAAATAAGTCTTTCAAACCACAATGGAGAACAATTATCCTCAAGGACAGAACAACATGCAAAGGGAAAAGACATTATTCCATATCATTCTAAGTTCTTAGTGATTTAAGTTGTCAAACTCGTATCAAACGTTAATATTGCAATAGGCCAGACAAAGACACTCCTAGACTTGTATGTATGCTCTTGAAAACAAAAGGAGGGATGCAATAGAAAACACAAAATTTTGCATTTTTATCAAAAATTCTAGAAAGAGCATATTACAGTTAGCTCGTGGTTGGTCACATGCAAATATTATTCTCTCCAATCTCCACAAACAATCAAGTCGAATTGATGAGTGCAAAACCAGTTAAGAAACATTTTGTACCACTACGTTTTCATTATATGTGTTGTATTTTATTTTCTTGAATCAGATTAGTGAATTCTTGAGTCATATTGTACCTGTGCTTTTTAGACCCCAAATCCTCCCAGCCCTGTCTCTCCCATTACCACAAACCCCGAAAAAAAAAGGGGGAGGGGGGAGGGGTTTTGTACTCTAATAGTTATACCAAACTTTTTCGACTTTGAACACAAGTTGCAAGTGATCGATTTATATTAGGTAGCAAACTTCCAATTGGGAAAGATAACAAAAGAAACAAACAAACAAATTTTCAATACGAAAATAGTAGACTCATACCAATTCACTAAATATGATCAGTTCTGAAAATTTCTTACCTAAAGATGTTTCTTTATAAATAGTTGCCGCATGAAGTGGCTCCTTTTCCGGGCCTTTCACATCCTCTATATCGTAGCCATCTCCGAATTGAGCTCAAGAAGAACCCTCAACAAATGGAATGAGAGCTTCCCCTTTTGGAGGAGTGTATCGAATCATGAAAACTGATACTGCAATAGCAGTAAATGTAAGCAATTGCCAACACTAAGCTAGACAGAAACCAAATTACTTTTATGTTGGGGAAAATGATGTCAAAAGCAATGAAAAACAGGTATACACTTCTATATGTTGCAACTCAAAATCAGCGTACCATTCCCGCCAATTCTAAAACAGCCATTAAGAATGCTAGTAATCCACCAAGGATGCCAATTGCTATATACCCTCACTGGGATATGGGTGCGTGTATCAGTATCAACCAGTAAGTTAAATAAGAGAATTTAAGTTTATAATATGAAAATCCTCATTTTGTGATCTGCAAATTGCCTTTTTTCTAACCTAAAAATCTCATTTGTTTTATCTTAAAAATATTTTTCTGATATGAAAGTTTTCTAATTTGAAGATTACATTTTCTTATATAAAAAAAATTTCTTGCATTTTCCAATTTGAAATGCATATTATATGTTCAAAAAATTGATCTCAAAAAACATTTTCTGATAAAATGCTTTTCGAGATGAATTTCTAGATTAAAACATTTCTAAAAACATTGTAAGTTTAGGAATGAGTTGAACTTGTTTATTGGTAATTAAGCTTCTGTGTCACATTCTGGTCACGAATCCCTGTGGAAATTGATTGCAATTATTTTTCATTGACTTGGAAAGTTTAGAAAAAAGTTGAGCCTGTTTGTGGGTAAGTTGGTGTATCATTTTTAGGCATTAATCTTGATGTTCCCACTTGAATAAGTCCTGCTTATTATGCAATAGTCTCTATTTTGCTTGATACAATATCAAGATGCGTATTCTAAAGATTGGTCTGATTATTGAATTTCTCTATCTTCCAAATCATAAGATACGTCAAATTACACTAATAGCTTACATAAACTTCTTGGGAAGATTTGGTGAATTAGTGTTGTTGTGGAGTACTAAAAAACAAACTGGCAATGCTAAAAGTTCTACTGGGAGATGTCACATTTTGCATTGAACATAAGTAATTTAGTCTCAATGTACTCATTTCTTAGATATACAGACTCTTTGATCAACCCATGAATTTGGTGGCACAAAAACAAATCTCTCCCATTTAGACACCCTTGCAGCAAGTCATCATACATAATTCTAGAATTTTTTTATGCTCAACTCAATTCCAATATTTATATCTATGAGAAAATTGAAGATATAGGTAATGTTGACAGTGAAGATTGATTGTGATGCACATTGTTAAAAAGAAGCTTTAATAATTGGGTGATAAGTTCATTTGCTTTCTATGCATAAGGGGTTCACTAATGTACAACAAAATGTGTTTCATACCTCCCTTTCTCCATAGAACCTATTTTTACCATCCAATAATGCTTGGAGATGTATACAACTCTAATCTAAGTTACCTAACATCTCATTACTCCCAAATGCTAATATAAGTTGCTATTGCCATTAATGATTATCTTGAACTTCCAAGCTTACTCTTTTTTTTGTTGATAATTTGCGTTCAAGAGACCCTTTTATTCAAATCAAAGGATGAGCTTACAAAAACAGCAAAGACAGCCATACAAATGAAATGATAACAACCAACCAAGAAAACCAACTGACACTCCCAACCCACTTTAGCTTGAACTTCCAAGCTTACTCTTTTTCCCCATATATGAAACTTACAATTTAACTGAAATATAAAGATATCATCAATGAAACATGTTTGAGATTAGCTACCCTTTCTCATCAAACTTCGTTTATCATCTCACCTAGTTCACTTTCAAGTTCCAATTGATGGAAATTGAACCAACTTTTCACCAATACAGAACAAGAACCATTTGGATCTTGTGAAGCATAGAGGGGTCTAGTAGTTCAGCATAGGTGTCCTGTGCACCCCTTAACCAAAAAATTCCTTTTTTTTTTAAATCTCACATAATAAAAATCTTAAATTATTTCAAAGGTTACCTGTAAAAGTTAGTTATTTCAAGTTCCCTAAAGAGCAGCAACCCTAATTTTTGGATAAATTAGTGTGTAAAGAGGTTCTGCTCTAGAAGATCCAAAAGTATGCAACTTTACTCTAACACAAAGAGATATTGATGTCAAGAGTCAAGACACCTCCAAAACTATTGTTTTATTTATCTATGGCAATCTAAAATAAAAAAGAAGAACATAGATAAAAAGAAATTTAAAAGAAAAACAGTTGAAAGAACTTTTTTTTTCCCTCTCGCCACTCGTATAATAAATAAAAAAACATGCGCACTTCTAATTCACTATTGAATCAAAATGTGTCTTCTTCAATTGTAAATATGTTTCAAATTAAAAAAACAAGATTGACTCTCTTGATGTGTCAACATTACTTACAACAACACTTTAGATGAGACAACCTATATTTTGAGAAATATTGTTGTACATTAAATAAGATTAGTTTTACTGAGATTCAAAAGAAAATCATAGGGGAAAGAATTAAATGGTGAATTATTCAGAGATAACCACATAAAGTGGTCATTGAATCATCAACAACAAGGCATACCAATTCAAGGTAAAGTGGGTATGATGACCTCATATTAGGAGCAGGCTCTTTTGTGAGCATCCAAGCTGGAAAGCCACTGAAATCCCACTCTTTCGGGCATTCATGTACATCAGGATCAGAAACAGGATCCAACACATCCTAAAGTTGTGGCAAACGAGGTAAAAGCCAGAGTCCAAAAGTAATACAAGTGATCTTGAAAACATCCCTAGACTGCAAATGAACAAGTAAATCATATACTAATAATAAAATTGATGCAGACCTCCACATAGAGCAATATATAAGGAAATTATAAAATTCAACCAAAATTAGTTGTTAACCAGAAATCGAATCTCACATACATCAACCCCCTATTTGTCAAAATATTCAGGCAGATGAAGGATATTCATACCAGCTAGGAAGTGTCTGAAAAATTGAACATATCACACCAAGCTAAGAAAAATATAGCTCCTCTTGCAATCAAAATGAGAATGTATGTGACATGCAACAACAATAAGATGCTGGAATAAAACAAAACGCCATTGATCCCACTCAATTGTTACAAATTAATAAGCTATTTCCTATCTACAAGAGGAACAAGCATATGACCTTTAAGATTTTTATTTTTCAACAGAATAGCCACAACCATGAAGCCCAAGCAACAGGTCTTACCATCAACAGTAGTCAATATCTTCTTTGTTTTATGTCTGCAAATCTTATAGTAGTTATTTTGCTAGTTGAAACAACATACCTCCGAACATGTTATGGGCAACATTAAGAAAACTCATCTCACAATCGTTTTAATTATGAAACTAAAAGCTTTGCAAAAGTAGCAATTAAACTTCAAGACATAACACATCATAAGTAGAATCTCAGACTATTGCATTTCAACCTTGATTTTATTAACTAAATCAAAACACAATAGTTCGTAGCCAAAATTGAACTCTAGCAAAGACATCAACCTAAAGATCATCTAAGTAACCTAATATTTGACATGCAAGAACAAACTATGCAATAAACAAAATATATAAACACTTTCTCGGAAAATAGGGACAATGAAAAAGTAAATTGGTACAGAAAAAATGAGAGTATTTAACCTTGCTCGAATGTTGATAGGTTGTTGCAATCAACAATCAGGATGGTAAATCAGCAGGTAGAAGAACAAATGTAGAATCAAACACATGCACAACCAAAATGAAAAAAAATAAAAGGGTTCTAAGACCATCACCGAACAATTGCAACATTTTGAGAACTCCAAACATTTTAAACTAAAAAACTGTAAATTCTAACCGAAAAATTCAACCTCCTTCGTTCTCATCTTCATCCTCTTTTCATACTCGATCTACTACTTCCATCATCGAATCTTGACCGTTGATTCTGAGTTAGCACGGAGGATGGATGCATATTGCTTCTCAAATCTTCTTATGCTGACATGTACCCAAATTCATGCAAAACGACGTAGAAAGAGAGTGTGTGATATTAGGGAAGAATCGAAAAGAAGATGAGAGATGGAATTCAGTACCCAATTTCACCCGTTTGGAGTTTACATTTTTGTGACAGAGAAACACAATCAGAGTAAGAAGGAAATGGGCTGATGTCGGATAGTCACGTATTTTTCTTTTTTTGAATCCGGGTAAAAGAGGAGTACAAAGGAACTTAGGGGACCCTTCTCGCAAGACGTTTACCTAAGTTATCATGATACAAAATAAGAGAATGATCAGCAAAGGGGCTAAGACTCCAAACTACAAGATTTTGAGTGGAATGCCCCATATTCGCTAACAAATCTGCCGCCATGTTGGCTTCCCTAAAAATATATTCTTCCGAAAAATCGTCGAACGTTTGTAAGAAGAACTTAATATCTCTAATAGTCATATCAATCTGTCAGGGTAATTTGAACACACTTCTAATTGCTTGGATAAGAATCAAGTTATCACTTTCCACCTGAACTTTCTTGAAACCCGCTTGAAAAGCTTGTTGAATTCCAGCTCTCAAAGCCAAAGCTTCAGCAAGGAGAATAGATTGCGAGTGAAGTTTAAAAGACCCTCTTGAAGGAAATTACCCAAATAATCGCGAATGATGAATCATACCGCTGCTCCTTGATGATTAACTGAGCTGTCACAGTTGAGTTTAACCCACCCAGGGTTGGGTCGATCCCAACCAATATGAGCTATCATGTGGGAGCGACTGATGGTATTCCGACGAGGTTGCGAAGAAGAAATAGACGCCCTGAAGGAGCTTTTAGCTTGCCACTCCGCATAATTTTTCTTTGCTCGGATGATAACTCTAACATGGTTGAAGACGGCATTGTTGTAGGTACAGTCGTTCCGCTCCTTCAAATACTCCAAAGAAGGTAGGTGGCTCTTTTGAGCTCACTTGGGGAGAGAGAAGCTCGAAGTTTTATAAGAATTTCCTTACCACTAGAATCAATTGGCCAGTCAATAGTGGAGCTCATCCGATTGTGATCTTTGGCTGTTTTCCACACCTTTTCAGAAAAATGGCATTGATGGATCAAATGTTGGTCAATTTCAATGTGCTCCGAACACATAGTGCAAGTAGGATTGATATTGACACCTCGTCGAGCTAAGTTACCTTTAAGAGGAAGGCCGTTATGGAAGGTTTGCCAAAGAAAGGCTTTTAGTTTAGGTTGGACATCAAGATTCCAAATCCACCTGTCCTCCCGTTTGTCTCTTTTATTGATACCGTGACAGAGCCATGTAGCAGACTTTACAGAAAAAAGACCATCACTTGTCAAACCCCAACAAGATTCGTCCTCCTGATCAGAAGAGGGGATTGGGAAAGATAAAATAAGGTTGACAATATCATGATCTAAGACATCCCTTAGTTTTGGGATGTCCCACTTTTTATCAATTATGAAATCACTTACCATAAGAGAGTCATCAATATTAGCAGTAGTCAAACTGCAAATGTCAATTAAGGGTTCTTGATAACACCAATTATCAGTCCAGAACTTTACCTTGTTACCATTCCCGATTTTCCAATGAATTCCTACCTTATAAAACTTAAAGGCCTTATGAAGATTCTTCTAGACCCAAGAGTCTGTTTTCTTAGGAAGGTTAGCAAAAGGCTTATCATCTTTAACATACTTTAGTCTCATTTGTTGTACCCATAAACTACTATCATCATGAAAAAGCTTCCAAAGTAACTTGCACCGGAAAGTTAGGTTGACTGCAAGAGTTTTCCTAAGACCAAGACCCCCTGATCTTTTGGCTTACAAATTTTTTCCCAAGCTATCATAGGCATCCCTTTACCTGAATTTTTCCAGAAAAAATTCCTATTGATTCCTTCCAATTGCTCCGCCGTGTTCTTTGACAAGAGGAAACATTGCATAGTATGTGCAGGTATAGATTCTAAATTAGTCTGGATGAGAATTGTTCTTCCAGCTTTGGAAAGTGAGTTAGCCTTCCAATTACAAAGTTTTCTATTAATGTTTTCCATAATTGGCGAGAATAACTCAATCATCTTATGCCCACTAACCGAGGGCAGCCTAAATATTTTCCCAAGGATTGCTTGATAGGAATGTTAAAAATCCCTTGAGTCATATCTTTTTTCCGAGTAGGTGTCTTGAAAGAAAAAATCATAACTGACTCATGAAAGTTTATAAGTTGTCCTGAAGAATTGCAAAAACTTTCAAGAGAAATTTTGAGCAATCTACAAGCACTTTCTTTTCCCTTGCAAAATAAGAGACTATCATCGGCAAAAAATAGGGTCGGGATGGTTGCACCCCCTTTGCAGATTGTGATTCCTATTCCATGTTTCTTAGTCTTACTTAAATCATTCAACTGACTGGAAAGAACTTCCATACACAACAGGAATAGGTATGGAGACAGAGGATCTCCTTGCCTGAGACCTCTAGATGGCTTAATCATGCCACACGGCTGGTCATTGACCAAGATCGAATAAGAGACCATTGAGATACACTCATAAACCCATTTAATCCACTTATTGTGAAAGTTCATTAATTTAAGAACACCTATTAAGAATTTCCACCCGACTTTGTCATAAGCTTTTTCCATATCAAATTTTAGAGCTATCCAGGGGGTCTTGTTGTTAGATTTTCCGAATTTGTGCATAATTTCATGAGCCAAAAGCACATTATCATGAATGTGTCTATTAGGCACAAAAGCACTTTGAGTTGGACTAATTAAGGTGTCTAGATAGGGTCTCATCCTATTTACCATTATCTTAGGTATAATTTTATAAATAATATTACAGAGACTGATAGGTCTAAACTGGTTAGGAAAGGTAGGGTCTTTCACCTTGGGTACAAGAGCGATGAAGGTATGGTTCAATTCCTTCAGAATTTTACCGTTCAAGAAAAATTCCTGGATGGTCATGAACAACTCATCTGCAATTAGGTCCCAATAATTTTGGAAGAACACCGCTCCAAAACCATTGGGCCCTGGAGCTTTAGCTAGATCCATTTGAAAGAGGGCTTCTTTAATTTCCTCCTTTTTAACATTAGCTATGAGTACGTTGCCCTGGTCATTAGTCAACTTAGGAAGATTAATACCTTCCCAACAAGGGTTGTTTCTTCCAGATGTAAATCTATTTTCAAACTCTTGTATAAACTGATTTTGAATAACCTTTTCATCTTCTATCCACACTCCTGCCGGATCTTTAAGACGTAAGATAGTGGACTTGTGCTTACGAAAGGTGACTGCCCTATGGAAGAAGGAGGAATTTCTTTCCCCTTCAGTTAACCATTTTTTCCAAGAAAATTTAGCCCAATATTTTTGGTTGAACAATAACATTTTTTCCCTTTGGTTAATAAGTCTATTATGCCATTGGTTAAGACGAATACTATTTGGAGCTTAGCCTTATTTTGATCCATCTTATCATTAAAATTTCTAAAGAAAGTTCTACTCCATTCTTTAAGCTCCAATTTTATTTGCTTAAGTTTTCTAGTGATTCTAAAGATAGAGTGGCCTTGGTAGTTGCCTCTCTAGCCAACCTTTACTATATTATTAGCTTGGTAGTAATTGGACCAATGTTGATTAAATCGAAATTGTCTATTCTTTCTTTCCCCCACTTTAGGGTTGGTGTTGAGAAGAATATAACTATGATTCGAAAAGAAAAAGGTCCATGAGAAACGATAGAATTAGGATACAAGCTACCCCAGTCATTTCTTATAATTGGTCTATCTAATCTTTTATAAATAGTATGACCATGAATCTTCTTTTTCCAAGTAAATAACCTTCCCAAAGGGGTGATATCTGAAGCATTAATGTCTTGGAAAAACTTAGTTAGACGAGCTGTTTTCGGTTGTTGTGCATTACCCCTCCTTTTTTATCGGAAGGGTAATTAAAGGAGTTCGTTACAGTCTCCAATAATACACCAAGGCAAATGAAAGACATGGTTTAACAACTTTAAGTGATCCCAAAAACTAGATTTAGCTCTCTCTTGAGCCGGTGCATAAATTCCAGAGACTATGGACTCGACTTTTGACTTTTTCTCGTTGACATACAAATAGATAGCACGAGTATCCTTTTGCAGCACATGCACTTCCAAATTAGTGTCGTTCCAAAGGGCCCAAATTCCCCTTGAATGGTTTTTAGTTGGAATCAATTCTGAATGGTCACATTTTAGAGATTTCAGAATTCTATGTGTATTACTTGGGCTAACAAGAGTTTCACTTAGAAATGTAATATCTGGTCGTAGGCTATTTAGAAGATGGTTAATTTTAGCAATTTTACTATTGTTTTTAGGTCAATGAATATTTCAATATAAAATTTTCATAAAAAAAAAAACTTTTAGGACTTAAAGAACCATTTAAAATCAAAATCTAACCAAAAGGTCTGATTAGGTTATAGAAAATCAACAATTCCTTCTTTAACCGAAGTAACCTTTTCCACCTTGGTCTTTTTCCCAACTTACTATACTGACCAATACACCCATTAATCCTTGAAGGGTACTGCCCAACGACAATCTTGAAAAAGGTACTTAAGGTTAACAACCTCATCCCAACAGTCATCACTGAAAAAACAATGGTAAAAATCCCACCAATACAAATTGTAATCTGAATCATTACCGCAAGCCACAAAAAGTCAAAGCTTTGGAAGCTTGAGAATTCAAACTTCCTCTCCTTTAACTTAGGAGGATGCATACTAAGGATATGGGAATCAAAAAGAGGCCAACAATGAGTTTCCCAAAACCCACAATGGCTTAAACGGTAAAGGGCCTTGGATGGTATTACATTAGATACACCCTTCCTCGCCAAAACAAAAGTGGTGTGGAAACAATCCAACAATCTAACACAAAGATTAATAACAACAATAGCCAACCTGGATAACCAATTCAAAGAAGTCAATTTAAATATGCATTGACAACCCCAACCACTTTGTGAAACTTTGCGACCCAATTGGCTCAATCCACCAAACCTAATCTTATCTGATAAGATTGCTCCTTGAACTAACAAAAATTCAATGAAAAAAATTTTGATATAAAGTCTTGGAGGGCTACCGATGGTAAGACCCTCACTCACCAAAAAACATTTGAGAACGATAAAACTCATGACAGGGTAGACTCTTGGAGCCAAGCATAAAAACACTACTAATATAACCCTCTCCCCCAAACAGGGATACAAAACCAAATGCTTAACATAAGGGTAAAAATCAACACTACCCCACAGAAGAAAAATACAACACAAAAGATATAAACTCCTCAACAAAACTTGCAAAATTGATTACTTAGTCAATCTCTTGAAGTAGTCATTCAGTGGTCTTGAAGGATAAATGCAGAAGAAAATCCACCACAACAAATCAAAATCAAAATGAGCGACATGAACAATGCCACTCAACCAACCAATTTCAATCTTGTCAGATAAAAAGTCTCCTTGAAACAACAGTTGACCAATTAAAAAAAACTTCGATAGAAAGCCTTCTAGGGTTTACCATTGGTAAGACCCTCTCTCGCCAAAAAACGTTTGAGGACAATACTAGACATGATCGAGTGAACTCTTGGAGCCAAGCATAAAAGCATAACTACTACAGACCTTTAACCTTTATAGGGATACAAAACCAAATACTCTACACAAAGGTAGATATCAATACTAATCCACAATTTTGAAAGACAAATCAATTGAAACAATCTCCTCCACCAATCTTGCAAGTGTGACTGTTGAGCCAAGCTCCAAAAGCAACCAGCCAGGGTTCTTAAATGATACCTACAAAAAAGTATCCACCACAACAAATCAAAAATAGGGTGAACAACAGGCAAAAGGGAAAAAAATGGAAGTTCCCACCTGTAGGGCAATGACAGCCTGATACCAAAAAAAATAATCATAAAAGGAAAAACTCAAGACTTCCCACCAATAAATGGACTGTCGATTTGAGAAACAAGGTCCAAAAGGTCTCAGGAAAGCTAGCAATACGAAGGTTGTCATCATTGACCAAGGGGAAGAAACTTAGATTAAGGAAATCAATAAGGGCAATAAAGTAAATTAAAATTGGGACAATCTATTTCCTTATTCACTTTTAATAATAAGTATAGATTAAATACTATAGTATTAAGTAATTTAATAAATACTTTTCATTGTATTTTCCTATCTTTCATCTTAATATTTCGTTATGAGGTCCTTCCAAAAGATCATTAATTTTTTTTTTTACCAAAAGAATCAACTTCTTCATATACTCTTCATGTACTCTCATATATAAGAGGAAAATTGCCTGTACCTAGACCTGTCAGACCTCGCGCTAGCAGGACTATAGTGGAATATGTTATTGTTCTTGTACTTCTTGTAGTGTATTTCATTGTGACCTCAAAATTAAATAAGTATCTTTGTGTAGATAACGGGTATTTATACATAAATATATAGTATAAACTATATAGTACGGGGTAGAAATAAAGGAGAAGAAACCGAATAATAAAGCGTAATTACATGCACTCTACATGTACAAATTCGCATAAGAGCACATGCATGATCATATGTGAAATATTTGATGGTTACATGTGTCCTCATAAGGATTGCTTCAAGTCCTATGAGAGCGTTGACATCGGCATTGTGGTCATGGGTAACGACACGGCCTGCATGGTTGCAGGGATTGGTAGCATTAGGATCAGAACCCATGATAGTATTGTTAGAACTCTGAAGGAGGTTCGTCATATTCTTAACATGACCCGCAATTTGATTTCTTTGGGTACTCTTGACGCTAACGGTTGCAGATACAAAGGAGAAGAAGGTGTCATAAAAGTGTGCAAGAGTTCCATGGTTCTGATGAAGGGAATTAGGAAGGGTAGTCTATACATCCTGTAGGGGTATGATAGAAACTGCAGCGACAGTCAAACCTTGATAAGTCCGAAAGCATGAAGTTGTGGCATATGAGACTGGGCCACTTGAGAGAGAATAGAATGTCAATACTGAGCAAGAAAGGATATCTTAGAGGCGTACAGATCGACAAGCTGGAGTTTTGCGACCATTGTGTCTATGGGAAACATAAGAGGGTTAGTTTTTCCAGGGCTATGCATACAACAACAGGGATCCTAGACTATATTCACTCAGATTTGTGGCGTTCTGCTAGAGTGTCTATCACTAGGTGGCAAGCGCTATATGTTGACATTCATGGATGACTTCTCGAGGAAGACCTGGGTTTATTTCCTATAGCACAATAATGAGACATTCTCATATTTCAAGAAGTTCAAAGCTTTAGTGGAGAACCAGACAGGCAGGAAAATAAAGAAACTCAGGACAGATAATGGGTTTGGAGTTTGTTGTTTTGAATTTACTGAGTTCTGTGAGCAGCATGTGATTGTTAGGCATCGAACCTTGGTGGGTAAACCTCAGCAAAACGGTGTAGCTGAGAGGATCAACATGTCACTCCTGGAGAAAGCCTGCTGCATGTTCTCAAATACAGGGCTTTCGAAGAATAGATCGTTCTGGGCAGAGGCGATATCTACAACCTGTTATCTGCTGAACAAATCACCTCATGCCTCCATTGAGTTCCAAATTCCAGAGGAAGTATGGTCAGGTAATCCAGTAATTATTTTAATTTAAGAATTTTTTTATGTCTTCTATATCCCCATGTTGAATGAGGGGAAGTTGTCCCCCAGGGTTATGGGTCTGAGTCCAAGGGATACAAAATGCGGTGTCCTGATTTGAACAAAATCATACAGTCTAGAGATGTAACCTTTAATGAAACTGCTATGTTATCTGGAGTGGAATCTACCTTTATTTCTGATGATGCAGGCAATCAGAAGGAGGATGCAGGAAGAGTAATATTTGAGGTGGAGCAGATTGAGGCTCAAGGTGGAGCAACTAAAACCTGCAATCAGGAGCAGACTGCTGATGATGCTCCTGAAACAGCTCAAGTTAATGGGCCTGAGATCGAGATAGATGTTCCTCAGGTGGAGGAAGAACCTAGCATAGCAGGAGATCGTCCCACGAGGGAGATCAGGAGACCAGCGCGGTATATAGAGGAAGATAATGCTATGATCGCATATGCGCTGAGTATCGCGGAGGAGACTCCTGAGGTACTAAACCTTCTACCTATCAGGAGGCCATCTCCTGTCCAAGTGCCTCAATTGGATAGGAGCTATGCAAGAGGAGATGGAGAGTTTGCAGAAGAATCATACATGAGAGCTGTGTTAGTTGCCTAAAGAACGACGAACTCTTACCGTAAAATGGGTGTACAAGAAGAAAGAAGGTATCCCTGGTGTAGAGAGTGCAAGGTGGAAAACCAGATTGGTGGTTAGAGGTTGCAACTAAAGAGAAGGAATCGACTACAACGAAGTTTTCTCGCCAGTTGTGAGGCATACGTCGATTAGCACTTTGCTAGCCTTCATTGCTCTATTTGACTTGGAGTTGGAGCAACTTGACGTGAAGACAACTTTCCTCCATGGCGAGTTGGAGGAGGAAATATATACGAGGCAACCAGAGGGTTTCACTGTTCCGGGTAAGGAGGAACAAGTGTGCAGATTGAGGAAGTCCTTATATGGACTTAAATAGGTACCCAGGCAGTGGTACAAAAGGTTTGATACCTTTATGGTAGGGCAAGGGTACACAAGGAGTCATTATAACAATTATGTATACTTCAGGCAATTTGACAATGTGTCTTTCATTTATTTACTATTATAAGTTGATGACATGTTGTTTTCCTCCAGGACATGTCACTAATCAAGAAGCCGAAATCTCGACTCAACCAGGTGTTTGAGATGAAAGACCTCAGGACAACAAAGAAGACTATGGGAATGGAGATCCAGAGGGATAGAAAGGCAAAGAAGTTGTTCCTGTCTCAGAAGAGATATCTGGAGAAGGTGTTGGACAGATTTAACATGAGAAACTGTAAGGCAGTTTCAACACCCTTAGCTGCACATTTCAAGTTGTCTGGTGAGAATTGTCCAAAATCTGAATTGGAGGTAAGAAGGATGTCTAATGTTCCTTATGCTAGTGCAGTTGGTAGTTTGATGTATGCTATGGTGTGCACTAGACTTGACATGTCCCATGCAGTTAGTGTGGTGAGTAGATATATGCAGAATCCAGGGAAGGTGCATTGAGAAGGAGTGAAGTGGATCCTTCGCTATGTGAAGGGCACCTTAGAGAAGGGTACCTTGTATGATAGAGGCAGTGCTGTAATGTCTGACGTTGCATGTTATGTGGATGTTGGTTATGGTGGAGATTTGGATAGGAGACGCTCAATTTTAGGGTATGTGTTCACTATGTGTGGTGGAGCAGTGTCCTAGAAGGTCTTACTTCAATCTATAGCAGCCCTCTCTACTATTGAGGCTGAATATATTGCTACTGCAGAAGGGGTGAACGAGGTCATTTGGTTGAGGGGTTTGGTTATGGAGCTTGGAGTACCACAGGGCGAGATTGTGGCTTATTTAGACAGTTAGAGTGCTATTCATCTAACCAAGAATGACACTTACCCTTCGAAGACCAAGCATATAAGCGTCAGGTATCACTTCATTAGAGATATAGTTGCTATTGGAGAGATTGTGGTGAAGAAAGTGCATACTTCTGAGAACCCTGCATATATGTTAACCAAGTCTTTATATATAGCTAAGTTCGAGCATTGTTTGGACTTAGTTGGTGTTTTGAGCATGTGAGAGCCGTGCGGGGCTACGCCCTGCGGAGGGGTGTGTGTTGACGGCGAGAGTCGAGGTGTTTATTTGGACCGATAACTCGGATCATGGTCTAAGGTGGAGATTGTTGGGTTTATGGCCCATTAGATCCGCTAAGATCCAAAATGACAGATGATACAATTTTAATCCAATTTTGATTCATTCTTCAAGTCAGATACTACTTGTTATTTGAGTTTTAATCTGACTCTATTCTTTCTCCTAGCCGCACTATAAATATGGTTCAATTTTCTCCACTTTATTCATCAATTAGATCAGAGAGAAAATATTGAGAGAGACAATTTCACCAATATTTTACAGTGTATCCCGAGAGATTGTGAGTTGAGAGTTTGAGAGATTTTTATTGTAATCTCCTTTTGTTGATCGCATCACACACTGTGATAGTGATCGAGTTATACTCCTCCCTTATCATCATAGTGGGTTATTTTATGGCCGTCGCCGTCTGTGGATTTTCCTCCGAGTTCTTCGGTCTCCCACGTATACCTGGTGTTCTTTTTATTCTTATTTTTTGTTCCTGAATTTTATCGTAATTTTCGCCATCTATTTATTTCGCTTCCGCTATAACCTTGCGCTTATTTTCCTAACAAGTTCAACCAACTTTTGAGACAAATTTCACTTTCCATGGTTGAAGCTTTGCAGCAGCACAAACAACCATCTTTCTTTAGTCAACCTACCTTTAAAAAAAGGACAACCTAAATATTTTCCCACATTATTTTGTTGGGTAATATCAAACACTCCATTAACAACGTGCTTATCCCTTGATGAAATATTTTTGGAAAATATCATTGAAGACTTATGAGAATTCACCTATTGGCTTGAAGCGCGACAAAGTTGTCTTGCAATAGAATGTAACTTTTGTTAGTCTTTTAGATTTGTTCAACAAAAAAGGAGACTGTCATCAGCGAAAAAAGACAAGGAACTTTTGTTGCAGCAACCGAAAATATGAAGCTTATACCGCTATTGTGTTTGGAACAGACCTTAGCTAATTCATCAATAAGTGCTTGCATAGACAAAATGAACAAATAAGGGGAGAGATGATCTTTTTGACAGATTCCTCTAGAAGGTTTGAAAAAGCTGCGAGCTTCACCGTCAAATATTTATAACCTATATATATGATATTTTTTTTTTGC
Source organism: Portulaca oleracea (assembly GCA_029582165.1). Classification (NCBI taxonomy): domain Eukaryota; kingdom Viridiplantae; phylum Streptophyta; class Magnoliopsida; order Caryophyllales; family Portulacaceae; genus Portulaca; species Portulaca oleracea. The sequence continues at coordinate 22,105,790 of CM055890.1, forward strand.
GTAAAGTCTATACTTATATGTAAGTTTGAGCAAAACAAACATCTCAAATTCTTTCTTCAAGTTGAGTTTTCTTTTGAAGGTTTTGTTTATATATATATATATATAGTATGTAACAATAATTCTATAGAAAACTTTGTTTAAAGTTTCTATTCAATGGTTGCACTTAACCGATGAACCAAATGTAAAGACTAGCCAATTGATTTTATCAATAACTATTATGGTTATGATTTTCTGGATCGATAAAGCCGGTTAACTGGACAAAACCATGCTCACCTACTAAAGTATGCTACAAGGACACACTTTAGAAACACTTAATTTATAAAATAATACTCGCTCCATTTCTTTTTATTTGTCGTCCATATTTCCAGTAAAAAGATTTGACCGTTAATATTTTAATTTGTATGATGATTCATTATATAAAATTGAAATCATTAAATCTATAATAAAAATACTATTAAAAAGTATAATATTATATCTTTTAATAAAAATGTTATGTGAGTAAATACTAACTAAAAATAAGTTTCAAAAAAGTAGATGACATAATTTTTTTCTTTGCTGAGAGTAAATGACGTATAAAAAAGAAAGCACGAAGTGATCCAAATTATTAACTAAAAATCAACTATTAATTAAAATTCTCATGCGTGGAGTTACTAATTGGAAAGATGGTCGCTCCAAATCTTTTTTTGAAAATGATAAACATCTTGACACAAGATGGTTCTTAACCATTTTGTATTTCTTTTAAATCACTAATAAAGTTAAATGTAAGTATATTTAAATCATTCTAAAGGTATGTTTCATTATTTTCAGGGTTCTACAACTTATAAACAATTTAAAAATAATTATTTATTTATATTTATTTCATAAATATAAAACTATGTATAAAATGTGCATTTTCTTTTATGATTGATAAAATTAGGCTATTATTATATTTTTTTGACCTAGTTAATAAGTATTATATTATTATAATTGATAAATATATATATATAATTATTAAAAAAATATTAATAAAAGTTACAAAAATATGAAATATAAATAATTTAAGATGATTAAGAACCATTTTAAGGCAAAATGATTATTATGGTCCATCTTTTTTATGGTTGCATTTGTTAGGCAGATGAACTGCTCAATTGGTGAAAATGTAGAGGAGAAGCGGGAAGGAGGACGCAAAACGGCAAAAGGGGAGTGCCAAATGGACGATACCTCGGAAGCGTACTGTGATGGATAGATGACACCCTTTCAAACACGTTGCCGTCGCTCTCAGTCTCTAACTTCCTGTGTCAGTGGTCAGCTGAAGGATCGCCCCGGCATTGGAGTCTCCAAAGTCAATACGTACTCTTTCCGCTTTTGATAGACTTTCCACACCAGACAATCCATGATTCATCAATTCAATCCAAAGCCACATAATTATTCTCCTAATAATCTGATTTACTGTGTGTGATTTTGATTTTTCTTTCCTCATCTACATTATAAATCATCCCCCCCACCCTTGAGTTCATCTTCTCATTATGTCCCTACGTCTCTTCTTCTCAACAGTAGCCCCACACAACTCGTCCTTCTCACACCACAAACTCTTCTTCCACTCTCCCTATCCTCCACTCAACCTTCCATTTCCCCGTTTCCAAATGGGCGCTGTCGATGGAGCTCAAACTCAAACTCAACATGAAGCAATTGAATCTCAGTCTGGGTCAGAATTCAAGCTGGTTGGGTACTCCAAATTCGTCCGGGTTAACCCGAAAACTGACCGGTTCAAAGTGAAGCGATTCCACCACATTGAGTTCTGGTGTGGCGACGCTACCAATGTCAGCCGGCGTTTTTCGTGGGGTCTTGGCATGCCAGCCGTCGCTAAATCCGACCTCTCCACCGGGAATGCTGTCCACGCCTCTTATCTTCTCAGGTCCGGCGACTTATGCTTCCTGTTCACGTCACCGTACTCTCCATCCATCTCTGGAGGCCACTCTCTCTCCTCCGCCGCCATACCCACCTTCAGTTTCTCTGTCTACAACTCATTCCTCGCCTCCCATGGCCTCGGCGTCCGAGCGATCGCCATTGAAGTTGAAGACGCCGAAGTCGCATTCAACATCAGCGTCGAAAACGGCGCCAGGCCTTCGTCCCCTCCATTTAAGCTAAACGGCGCCGTATTGGCTGAGATCCACCTGTACGGCGACGTGGTCCTCCGTTACGTTAGCTACGACGGAAGCAACGGGAGAAACCCTGAGAACCCTAGCGAGTGGTTTCTGCCGGGATTCGAGGCCGTGGAAGAGACGGCGTCGTTTAAGGGTCTTGATTTCGGGCTTCGGAGGGTAGACCATGCAGTTGGGAACGTCCCTGCGTTGGGTCCGGTGGTTGAGTACATGAAGAAGTTCACTGGGTTTCACGAGTTTGCTGAGTTCACGGCGGACGATGTGGGGACGAGTGAAAGCGGGTTGAACTCAGTGGTGTTAGCAAACAATGAAGAAACAGTTTTATTGCCATTGAATGAGCCGATTCATGGGACGAAGAGGAAGAGCCAGATTCAGACGTACTTGGAGCACAACGAAGGCCCAGGGGTTCAACACTTGGCTCTTACGACTGAAGACATCTTCTGGACACTACGAGAGATGAGGAAGCGATCTGGGCTTGGTGGGTTCGAGTTCATGCCTCCCCCTCCCCCTACTTACTACAAGAACCTCCCCAATCGTGTTGGGGATGTCCTCACTCCGGAGCAGATTAACCATTGTGAGGAACTCGGGATTCTTGTTGATAGGGATGATCAGGGGACTCTGCTTCAGATCTTCACTAAGCCCGTTGGTGACAGGTATTTGGCTATTGCTTCTTTCTCATCCTCTAATTGCTTTCATCTCTGTGTTTTTATTTCGTTGTCTATGCAAATTTACTGATGGGTAGTTATTTTTGTTGTTTAAGATAATGTATTAGTAGTAGTCTAGGTTAATTTGGATTCGGTAGCTCCATTGGTATTGGGTTGTGGACTTGTGGGAATAATTGGCCAGTAGTTAAACAATTTGTTTTTGGATTAGTTAAATAATTTGTTCTCCTTTTGGAGTGCATGGTTGGGGTTAGATGATGAATTGATGATGGGTATCTTTCTTCTGAATGTTAATCTTTCATATATTGTGGATGCTGAAAGCATTTTAGCTTCACTTTGACGGGTGGCTTCCACTAAACCTTATTTAATTTCGTTTTCAAACTGCTTTCATTGTTGTCGAATCATCGTCATTTATTCATGAATGTAGTGTGGAATACTGGAATGTGGATGCACCTTCTTCGCTTGTAGGCTAAGTTTTGGCTACATCTATGTCCTGGAACTTCCAGGGCTCCAGCTAGACGTATGTAAGCTTGCTTTAGGGTGAGATTCACTGGGTCAATTGATCATTTGGCTGATGTGGTGGAGTCTAAGCTATGTTCTTTTGTGCGGTTGGTAAGATGCAGAAATGATGCGGTGTAGTGAAATTGTGGAGAGTACGGTAAGGTATGGAATGGTATGATAAAAAATTTGCGGGAAGTGTAGTTAATGTGGTAGGTGAAGAGAGAAAATGTGAAAAAGTAGAGGAGAAAAGTAGAAAAGAGAAAAGTGAAAAGATGTATTAGTAATGGTTGTGGTAAAAGTGTGATGAAGTGTGGAAGAATATTGAGTAGTATGATGAGTTGTGGTACCGCATGGCACCGTATAAAAGAACAGGCCCCTAGGTGGGAAATCTAGTTTTTTTCATTGTGTCTTGGTCATTTTTTGGATAGGTCGTTTCATGAAGTTGAGCTCTAGCTCCATCCAGATATGCAATTGACTGCTTAGTACACTACAATATAGACTTTCATTATTTGGAGAGATTGCTGGAGACAGAAATGTAGATTGGACCGTGTTGAGTGTTGAACGTTCTGATACGGTATTAGCTATGGAAGGAATGTATTCTTGACATGCTCTGACCAGTGGTTTAGCTGAGACTGCAGTGAAGAGTAGTTGTGACTTGTGAATGAGGGAGGACACTGTCGTCTGCCTTGATCACAGGATGCCTTCTTTTTTATCATACAAACTTAATCCATGGAGAGCTTACTGACTTCTGTAGTGTGGTGATACCCTGATACATTCCTGTTTTTTTTTTTTTTTGGGTCATCTTCAGGAATGACCTCACACTACAGGAAAACCTAGTTTTCTAGTGGAAAATAGAGCATCCAATTCCAGTGGTGAACTTCTTTTGATAGTAGGACCACCTTGATTGCTACATTTTGTAGGAGCATCTCCAACATTTTGGGAGCTATTGAACCACTGTTTTTTGATAGTCAAGTTCCATTTATTTATTTTTTTCCCAGTTTAAGCTGGAAACAAAAGCGGGTGAATTCGTATTCCATGTTTCAGGAATGAAACTGAAGAGTGTACCTCCCCATTTGCTTAGTCGAGTTCTGTGGAAAATAGTTTGCATCTACATTCCTCTGTGGGACTTGCAGCTTGGGTTATACCAATGGTTTATGTGCATGTTTCTGCATCTGTTGCTAGTCGCACCTGTCCCAGAACCCTTTACCGTATGTCATTATCCCCACGTAACCTCAACCAGGGTTGTATGTATACCATTTGGGATCAACCGATCCTATAGCTTCCTGTTGGGTACTCCGAAAAATACCCATTTATCAACTCTTAAAAAAAATTCATTTATGGGTTTAAAGGCAAGAAAATTAGTACAATGATGAGAAGCCTATCCCACAGTCTGTCAATACTCTGGATGCATGCATAGTTGTTAAAATCTTGATCATGATCCATGATCCTACAATTTTATGATCCAAAATCCTCGATGCAATTCTACGATCCTACGTGGGTTAATTCCGATCCTAATTACCCCATGGATCTGAGTTAGAGTCCCGATTCTAACAACCTTGGATGCATGGAGTACTCACTAAAATTGAGTTTAGTTTGAAGAGCTTAATGTGGTGGTGTACGAACCAAGTATGGTCCTTGTAATGTCATACTAGACTAAGGTGATCATAGCTGTTGCATAACTGAGCACACATTTGTGTTGTGAGCAGGCCTACAATTTTCCTGGAGTTGATCCAAAGAGTTGGGTGCATGATGAAGGATGAGGACGGGAAAGAGTACCAAAAGGGCGGGTGTGGAGGATTCGGAAAGGGAAACTTCTCAGAGCTGTTTAAGTCGATTGAGGAGTATGAGAAGACACTTGAATCCAAGCTTGTTCCTGATGCAGCTGCTGCTTGAAGGCTGAAAGCTAACTGTTGGTCTCAACTCGGCTGCTCTGATGCTATTGTTCACAGCTGCCATTTATACTGCTTGTGTTAGATATAGAATTGTCACATGTTACAGAAGTACGCTGTGGTATTTCAGATGTTCTTACTTAATTACACAGTGCTATTACTTATGTATCGTTGTTACTTGCACTGAACAATAGCTGTCCTTAACTATAAATCTATAATAAACAGTACAGAGAGATGCATTTCCCTTTCTTCTTCTTTTTTTTTTCGATTACTGATAGCTAAAAGGTTTAAAGGTTCATAAAATACAACAAACCGCAAACAAAACAACTAATTACCACCGCCAAAATAAAAAGGTTACAACCAAACTATTATATAAAATAACACAGTAAGGACTTTCGCGAGCAACATAGCCAAACGAAATCATTATATCGCAAATATGATACAAGATCAATGAATTCAGCTTGATGGGTCATCAAGAACTCGCATACCTATGACATTGCCAATAATCACAGTCTTTTGGGCAATTTCAGCTTCAATATCATCAAAATTGTCATCTTTCGACATGTTTGCATACCTATTCATCCTAACCTTTTGATCACTCTTTTGACCACGAGCAGTTCTACAAGTTGCATCTCTTACAAGCTGCTACTTAGATTTCATCAACATGTTTAGTTTTCTCTTACTCCTCCCTTTCTTTTTTTTTTGCCCCCCCCTTTTCCTATGTACAATTTCCATTGAAATTAAATGCAAATATTGATGTACATGTAATAAATGTTATTCTTGTAACCCTTTCGTAGGAGGGACAGGAACGGAGAATTGAAACAAAGGGTACCTGGGTTTTGCTATAAAAGACAGGGCTGGGGTAAGCATGAGGAGTACAAGTCGTTTTCAAGAGTGAGAGTGAGAATCTCAGAGGGTCACAAAAGTGTTTCTCTCATTTTCAAAAAAGGAGGGGAAAAATGAGCGGGGAACTTGGCAAAAGAAACACTATTAGTTTCCCACAAGGTCCTAGGATGGGTGCTCGAGTTGATCTCAGTCCACCGCCCCTGATGGTGGAGGTTCACCTAGATCATACTTTTATTGGGTATGTTACGGACGGGAAAGACTGGGATGAGGGGGCGTTGCAGAGGTTGGTGGATGTTAACTGGAGAACTAGAAGTCCGGTGACTGTGAAGAAAGTGGGAGTGAAGCATTTTTCCTTCTGGTTCATTCACCCGGAGGATTGTATGGATATGATGACGCAAAGAACTGTCAATTTTGATGGTTCTATGCTTGTCATGCAAAAAATTAATCTGGAGATTAAGTCGGAGGAAGTACGTTTCCGTTTTGCATGCTTGTGGGTGCAGCTGGAAGGACTTCCTTCGCATGGCGAAGTGGGAAATCGGCCATTAAGCTTGCAAGAACTATTGGTGACGTCCTGGACGTGGATATTCATGGTGTGGCGGATTTTACGCTGAACAATGTTCGAGTCTTAGTGAGAGTGGAGTTGGCAAAACCTTTGGTGGCAGGAGCGTATGCCCGAGATGATCAAGGCCAGACCCATTGGGTGTCCTTCAGGTATGAAAATATTTTTATATTCTGCAAGAAATGTGGTAGGATAGGGCACCATGATTTTGAATGCTTGTTGCCGGAGGGGGTCGCTAATGAAGAAGTCAAAAGCCGGATTCTAGAGGCGGTTGAATTAGGGCATGCAGTAATTCATGGGGATGGGCTGTTTTACACTAGTAAAATTAGGGCTTTCCCAATTAAGAGGGGTTATCTTACAACCCGTCTAAACTGGGACAGCGACAACACCCGGATAGGTCGGAGCCGGAGTTGCATTATCCGGAGTACTTTGAGGTGGAAGAGGCTGGGATCAATGGGTTTGGGCCAGTTATTAATATTTCTTCTGAAGAAAGGGGGGAAACGAGTAATGCAGGCAGACGAAGGGGGAGGCCAGTGGGAAATAGAAGGGAAGGGGATGAGGGGGGAAGAATGGTTCGTAGGAGGAGTTTAGGAAGTCAGACTGTAAGGCGGGGGGAAAGTAGTTAGGGAGGGCGGATGGAGGACCTGGATGTTATGATGGAGGTGGATGAAGGTTCTGGGGGAGAGAGAACAATGGGGGAGGTGGAAGCTGGTCAGGCACATAGTGATACTGAACCCATGGAGGATACGGAGGAGACGGAGGAAGATAGGGATGAAGGTGCAGAAGGGGATGGTGAGGGAGAGGAAGAAGGAGGGGATGAGGAGGATGATAGTTCTGGTGATGACGGGGGAGATGATCCATCGGATGGAGGTGGTGTTGGGGGAGTAGGAGGAATGGATGGTGAGTCGGGGGCTGCTGAAGGAGGAGCATCTGACGGAGGGGTTGAGGGCAGGTCCGTGCAGGAGAATGGTGATGTACAAAGTTCTGGGATCGGGAGCCCAAGGCTGGGTTACTCTCAAAGGGAAATATTTCTGAATGATTGCATGGAGGAGTTGCAGAGGAACATGCAGATACGTGTTTTGGGAAGTGCTAGTCTTGATCTTAATGGAAGTAGGGGCCCGCCAGAATCTCAAATGCATGTGCTTCCAAGAGGTCCCTATTCCCCTCCAGGGCCTCCTGAAGATCAAGGGGATTTAATCTGTGCGGCCATTCGACGTCTCAACTCTGTGGGGCCTGAGCCAAGTAACCCCTGGGAGGGCTTTTCTGTCTTTTCCTTCGATAATTTGAACACTTATTCTCCTCCCTTCTATTCTTCTATTTTTCCTTATGGGGAGGGGAGTGTTTCAAGAGAAGGGGTTTCTGGAGTGGTCAATGGGGAGGTTTTGTCGTCCTCGGAGGCAGTTTATGCTAACCCTTATATACCTCTGAATAGGATGGGGAGCTGGGAAACTGGGGTATTTGAAAGGGGGGAGTCTAGCTCCCATTAGGTTGGTGCCCAAGAAGGGGGAGAGGAAAATTTGGAAGGGGAGTTGGAAGAGGGATCCTGGTTTGAGTACACCCCTAACGGGTCTATCTCAGAGGACACCCTAACCATGGGAAAGGGAACAGAGTCAGATGTTGTGGAGGATAATTTCTCCTGGCCACCTGTTTATAATGTACCTAGAGGGAATGAGGGCAAGACGGAAATGGGGGAGTCTGTGACGGTGGTCGGAATAAAACAAGTGGTTAAGTGCACCAAATCTGTTTCATCAAAAACTAGTTCATTGGATTCAATTGTGGGCAGGGTGGATGTTCCCTCCAAGAAAAGACAACGACAGGTCCGGAGTGAAGAAGTTGGTGGACAGGATCAAGGAGATGAAGCCTCTTCGTTTTTTGCGGAAGAATACAGGAAGGCTAGACTCAAAAGACAGAAGCAGGATGAAATGATGACAATTCTTCAGAAGGAATTCGAGACTTTTTTGAAGGTGGAGGAGCCAACAAGGGGTAGTGAATGGTTTGTTCTTCTTGCTGAAAGGGTGGCGGAGGCAGCCCAGGGAATGCCTCCTCAGAAACTTGGCCTAAACCTCTGCAATTCCAGGCTGCTACTATCATGGCTTCTGAGGAGGCATTCCCTGGGCTGTACAAAAGTTTGGCCAATTCACGCCTAATGAATAAAACCAGTCTAACAATGTAATCGGTAGGTTATACTGTCCTCCTAATTTTATTTATTTTTCTCTTAGTTCCCTTGCCTCAATTCTCATAATTGCACAAAAATGTTAACAAGATTATATATGATTTAGAAAGACTCGTAAGGTAAACTTATTAACTTGACAAAGAATAGAAAACCACCATACGAGGCTAAAGATCAAATAATGCAATTCATTAATAAAATATTCGCCAGTTAATTTCAAAGATAAATTAACAAACTTTGATGACTTCGGCCTGCGAACCAAAAGTTATGTTCAAGGGTAAGGTTACAAGTCTAAAGTATGCTTCTTTGGACCTGCGCGTCGAAAAAGACGGTTTTTACTGAAGTCAGATTATTGAATAAAGAGGTAGAAGAAGAGGAATATCATTACTTCATTAATTTAATCATTAATGAATACATAAATAAAAATAGGAATAAAGACATAAATAAAAGACAAGAAATAATGAAAAATACACATTTAATACAGGCATAAATGATAAATCATCAAAATAAGAGCTATATGATGAACATAATATAAAAGATTAGAAATAAGAATTAACCACATATAACACAAAGAGAAAAGGGGGGAGAAGTGAGAAGAATTCACTAGTGTCAATATGGTGGGAATTTTGGGGTGAGGAGCAATGAGACTAGAGGGCCTTGCTTAGTGGTGTTAAGGAATTTAAATAATTCTTGCATAATCCGAATTTGAAGAGTTTGAATCCGAGTTAACGTCGCATGAAGAGTTCTTGATGAATGTGGAATAGATAGCATAACATGCGGGTTACACGTTGTAACTAGCAAGTTAAGAACATGTTGTAACCTGTAGTTCACGAAAATGTTGTAACCTACATGTTTCATATTGTACCTGTAGGTTACACAAGTTAGCTACTGAGTAGACAACTCAATTTCATACGACTATATCTCCCTCGTCCGACCTTCGATTGAGGTCACTAAAGTCTTGATGGAAAGTTTATAGAGTGTACTAGTCTTTGAGCTCATCAAAGGATTTTGACATGTGAGAACTTCATGGAGGCCACCTCCATAACCACTACCAAATAACCATCAATCAAGATTTCTTTCAATGTCGGTAATAATTTTTGGTTACTATTTCAAGAAGTTGTTTCATCAGTTACTATTCAAGATTCATCGCTCAAAAATTATTGATCCATACTGTTCGAGTGCCACGTGGTTCCAACAATAGTCAACAAAAATTCAAGTTTGTCGGCAGATATTATCATGATCAAGATTCCATTCCAACCAAGGGTTATCTACCGTTCAAGTGTCCGAAGATCATTCAATATTGTATTCTATAAATATGTATTCCATAGTTTAGTTTTAGGCATCACTAGAGAACAGATCACTTGATCGCACAATCTCATAAACACTATCAAGCAGTTACTCATCAGTCATCACCCACTACTCCACTCATCCCCTCCAAGTGTAATTCCAATAATTTCCCACTTCAATCCTCATACTCTCCATCCTTCTTTAAAGAGCTTGTAATTGCAATTCTCTTGTACGTATTTTTCATTCAATCAATAAATGTAAGTTTTCATTCATTCATCTTCATAATTGTCTAATTATAATTGTTTGTCTTTTCAATTAAAGCTTTTGCTAAATTAAATCTTTTATTACAAACATTTTATTTTTGAAAATCGATTAAATTGCAAAGCAAACAATTGAAATGAAATACGTACAACGATGAATGAATGAAAACTTACTTTAATGGTAAAATGAAAATACACGTACAAGAGAATTGTTGAAATTGAATTACAAGCTCTCTTGAGAAGGATGTAGAGTATGAGGATTAGAAATGAGAAAGGATTGGGAATTACAATTGAGAGGGGTAGTTGAGTAGTGGGTGATAAGTGAGAGAAAGAGAGGATGCTGGATTGCCAGGAATTATGAGATGCGATGATTAATCAATGGATAGTGTGATCTAGTGTTGCCTGAGACTGAACTATGGAATACATATTTATAGAATACAATATTGAATGATCTACGGACACTTGAACAGTAGATAACCCTTTATTGGAAAGGAATCTTGATAATATATGTGACAACTTGAATTATTGTGGACTGTTGTTGCAACCACATAACACTTGATTAGTATGAATCAATAATTTTGGACTAACGAATCTTGAACATGAACTGATGAATCAACTTCTTGGAATAGTAACCAAAATCATTACCGACATTGAAATAAATCTTGATTGATGGTTATTTGGTAGTGGTGAAGGAGGTGGCCTCCATGAAGTGACTTGAGTGACAATTGAAATGACTCCATTTTCGACCTTGAATGAATTTTGCATGTGCATGTGTTTGCGACTTCAATTATCTTCAACAAACACATGCACAAGCAAAATTCATTCAAGATCAAATGGAGTCATTTCAATTGTCAGTTGTCACTCAGGTCACTTATGGAGGCCACCTCCTTAACCACTACCAAATAACCATCAATCAAGATTTCTTTCAATGTTGGTAATAATTTTGGTTACTATTTCAAGAAGTTGATTCATCAGTTACTCTTCAAGATTCGTCAATCCAAAATTATTGATCCATATTGTTCAAGTGCCATGTGGTTCCAACAATAGTCAACAATGATTCAAGTTTATCGGTAAATATTACCATGATCAAGATTCCATTCCAATCAAGGGTTATCTACCGTTCAAGTGTCCGAAGATCATTCAATATTGTATTCTATAAATATAGATTCCATAGTTTAGTTTTAGGCATCACCAGGCATCACTAGATAACAGATCACTTGATCGCACAATCTCATTAACACTATCAAGCATTCACTCATCACCCACTACTCCACTCATCCCCTCCAAGTGTAATTCCAATCATTTCCCACTTCAATCCTCATACTCTCCATCCTTCTTCAAAGTGCTTGTAATTGCAATTCTCTTGTATGTATTTTTCATTCAATCAATAAATGTAAGTTTTCATTCATTCATCTTCATAATTGTTTCATTTCAATTGTTTGTCTTGCATTTCAATTAAAGCTTTTGCTAAATTAAATCTTTTATTACAAACTTTTTTTTTGTGAATCGATTGAATTGCAAAGCAAACAATTGAAATGAAACACGTACAACGATGAATGAATGAAAACTTACTTTTAATGGTAGAATGAAAATACACGTACAAGAGAATTGTTGAAATTGAATTACAAGCTCTCTTGAGAAGGATGGAGAGTATGAGGATTAGAAATGAGAAAGGATTGGGAATTACAATTGAGAGGGGTAGTTGAGTAGTGGGTGATGAGTGAGAGAAAGAGAGGACGTTGGATTGCTAGGAATTATGAGATACGATGATTAATCAATGGATAGTGTGTTCTAGTGATGCCTAAAACTGAACTATGGAATATATATTTATAAAAGATTACGGACAGGAAGCTCAAGAAGATGAGAGAGAGGGTAGAGAGAGAGAGAGAGAGAGAGAGAGAGAGAGGTAAACCAGAATGGTCGTTGGAGGATTGGCTATCATACAATCTATGTGGCAATCTTCCAAAAACCCTTGATAAATTCGGCTTAGGAGGGATCTTTAGAAGGTTTGCCAAAATCAAATCAACAATGATTGTAAGCAGAAGAGGCAGAAGTTCAAATTTTGGGTTTGTTCAAGTTTGGAACCAGAATGAAGCAGCGACATGCATTCAACGTCTTCAAGGGAAATCAATCAGAGGCAGGAACATCATTGTTGATTGGGAAAAATCCAATCAAAATGATTCCACAAGAAGCAGACGCATTTGGATTCTGAAGCAAAGAGCAACAACTACCACAACAGAAGAAGAAAAAGCAAACTTCAGAGTGAATGGGTCGTTGAATGATGATATTGCTGAGTGGCTTCAACGAAGCATTGTCTGTACATCAAACACAATTAGAGATTTGGATGCTTTAGTCTCTCTTATCAGGGAAAATTTTGGCCCCTTCTCTAGAATTACAACTCTAAGTGGTGTTAAATTTATCATCACATTCGCCTCCACACAAGAAATGGAAGAAGCATTAGAAATCCGATGGAACTTTGTGATTGGTTCTCAGAAATAAAACCATGGTCCATGTATGAATCTGCAGATTCGAGGAGGGTTTGGTTAGACATCATTGGAGTCCCACCTCACGGTTGGATGTGGGAAAATGACCAAGCTTGTACTCTTCCATGGGGCAAGCTTCTCTCTCTAGCTAGATGCATCTCATCTACCAATCAATTTGAAATGATGAGAGCCTTGATTCACATAGATGTATTCAAACGTATTGAAGGGAAAGTCTTTCTGGACATCCGAAATTGTTCATTCCGAGTTTTCATCAGGGAAATAAACACTCTTTTCATCCCCCCCCCCTTCAGTCCAGGATCTCAACATTGGAAGTGTCTCAGAGCATAGTGAATCAAGTGATGAAACTGATGATAATAATGCAATAGATGATGTTGCAAATGATGAAGGTCTGCAGGATAGCAATGGTGATCTGAACAACACAAATCTGTCGGACAGAATTCAATCATGTTTAAAGGAACATGAACAGTCTCATTGCAATAATGATAATTCAAATGCTAATTCTGGTGAATTGATAAGGCAACTCTCTAGCAATGGGTGCATCGAGGAGGTTAGAAAATTAAATTACCAGACCAATGCATGATAGGTGAACTGATCAGACTCTTGGAAGTGCAAGCTTGGAATGATGTGGAGCAGCTTCACAATAAGGAATTGAGCAGGCAAGAGAATATGGAAGAATTGGAAGGAATAAATGAGCCGTCTTTTGCTTCCGTGCAAGTAGTTAATGATCAACAACTAGTTATTGCTACTGCTACATTGGGAAATAACTCACCATTAGGATTTGAAAAATTTGTGGAAGTAGTAGAAGACTTTGATTACTGTAATGGCTCTTCGATTGTGGCATCTCAACTACCAAATCAATTCTCCATTGAGCCTACCAATAATCATGAAGAAAATCCCTGTGATGAAACCAACTCCATCTCATCTGGTGATGACTCAATTGTGAGAGCCAGAAATTTCATAGTAGAGAAAGCAATTCAGTTTGGTGAAAGTAGTGGTTTTATGCGAGCAAAGAAAAACATTGACTCGAAAAAGCATCTTGGAGGAAAACTCTCAGCAAGGAAAAAAAAGAAGATCAAGGAGAGTGAAAGAAGAAAAAGAAGATTGGTCTGCTCGTCCTCCAGTTCTGTGGAGGGAAGTGATTTTCAGTAATAAGAACAAGAGCATTCATCTCCTTTCTTTGTAGGCAGTGCTTGCTGCTCTTATGAAGTTGAAGTGAAGTGTGAGGAGTTTTGGGGAAAGTAGAAGTTTTGATTTGCAAATTCTCTCATGTTGCAAGTGCTCGGTGCTTTCATGGGTAATGCGTTTATGACACATCAATCTTTAATGAGTAGTGTGTTTAACAGGCTTTGATCAAATTATTTGAATATTTACATTTATGCATGGTTGGTGGCTGCATCTGTCATCAAATGTACAACAACATCGGAGTGTGAGTAGTGGTAGGGTTGCTTTGGTGTCTGATTTGGGGTTGATGTTTGGCTTGAATTGTCTTTCAACTTGCCAGCAATTATTCTTAGTGGATTGAAGGCAATTAATAAAGGTTGACTTTGGCCTAGTAATGAGAGCTTCATCTGAATGATTTAGTCACAGAACAAGATTTCAATCATGTGCTAAAGTTGTCTGGAGTTTGATCCTCCATGTGAAGATTGATGGAAGTGCAACATAAACTGTCTTGAAAGAAGTTGTTGATTGCTTGGGTCCATTTAAAGTTTCATATTGGAATCGGGACCTGGTTGTGAGTTGCTGCTTTTTTTGTTGATATGGCAGCTTTACAAATTTTTGGCGTTCGATCATCAGGAGAAACACAAAGTCTTGGAGCTGCTAACAACCATGTGGAGGTTTTGTTCTTGGTCTTCGAGGAGAAAACACTCATACTCAGTGGAACAACACATTCAAGTTTCATATTCTGAACATTTTTCAATAGATCTCTAGTAGTATAGCCTGATATATCTGAAGTAGATATGTTGTCTTAGATCAGGCTCTTGTGGTGGAGGAATTTCAGTTTGATCTTTGTTGTGTGTTCTCATTTTAAGTTGTATGTCTGCTTATGAAGGCCCAATTTGTCTTTTGAATAAAAGGGTCTTATGACCGCAAATTATCAAAAAAAAAAAGAATACAATATTGAATTATCTTCGGGCACTTAAACTGTAGATAACCCTTGATTGGAATTGAATCTTGATCTTGATAATGTATGCCGGCAAACTTGAATTATTGTGGACTGTTGTTGGAACCACGTAGCACTTGAACAATATGGATCAATAATTTCGGACAGACGAATCTTGAACAGTAACTTATGAATCAGCTTCTTGGAATAGTAATCAAAATTGTTACCGACATTGAAAGAAATCTTGATTGATGGCTATTTGGTAGTGGTGAATGAGGTGGGCTCCATGAATTGACTTGAGTGACAATTGAAATGACTCCATTTTCGATCTTGAATGAATTTTGCATGTGCATGTGTTTGTGACTTCAATTATCTTCAACAAACACATGCACATGCGTAATTCATTCAAGATGGAAAATGAAGTCATTTCATTTCTCACTCAAGTCACTTCATGGAGGCCACCTTCTTAACCACTACCAAATAACCACCAATCAAGATTTCTTTCAATGTCGGTAATAATTTTGGTTACTATTCCAAGAAGTTGATTCATCAATTACTATTCAAGATTCGTCAGTCCAAAATTATTGATCCATAATGTTCAAGTGCTACGTGGTTCCAACAACAATCCACAATAATTCAAGTTTGTCGGCATATATTATCAAGATCTAGATTTCATTCCAATTAATCAAGGGTTATCTTCCGTTC
This sequence comes from Portulaca oleracea, assembly GCA_029582165.1. Taxonomy (NCBI): domain Eukaryota; kingdom Viridiplantae; phylum Streptophyta; class Magnoliopsida; order Caryophyllales; family Portulacaceae; genus Portulaca; species Portulaca oleracea. The sequence goes on from CM055890.1 coordinate 22,121,415, forward strand.
AAGTGTCCGAAGATCATTTAATATTGTCTTCTATAAATATGTATTTCATAGTTTAGTTTTAGGCATCACCAGAGAACAGATCACTTGATTGCACAATCTCATACACACTATCAAGCATTCACTCATCACCCACTACTCGACTTATCCCCTTCAAGTAGAATGTGATAAATTGAAATGGTTAATAATGACTCTAACTATTTCATTTCGTATATTCAAGCAACTATTTTATGTTAATAACATCACACTTATTTGACATATAAAATCAATGTCATTATAGCATTACATTAATAATCAAACGATCTTCTTTTTCTAATTAGAAGTATTATTAATATTAAATTTCATAAACTTTTAGATAGTTGGTACAATGATTTTTGTTATTGATTTCAATGACGTATAACTCAATTTCCTTCCTTCCTAAATAAAAAAGGACAGTGTACTGCTTGCTAACAAATTTGTTATCATTGTGAAATTTTACTTGCCTACTTACCTTTATACCCTTCATTTATACTATATTTTACCTTAATACCCTTTATTTAAACAACTTTGTAATTTTTTTGAGTTCCTTGTTTTTCTAATTTTACTAATCCCTCCATTGAAATTTTACTTGCCTACTTACCTTTATACCCTTCATTTATATTATATTTTACCTTAATACCCTTTACTTAAACAATTTTGTAATTTTTTTGAGTTCCTTATTTTTCTAATTTTACTACTTCCTTCATTTCATATTAATTGACACTTAAACAACTTTTTTTGTTCCAAAATAATTGTCACTTTTCATTTTTCAATACCTAATTTAATTATTTTAACTTTAATAATCAAGTTAACATTTATTTTTTCAATCAATAATAACTACTCCTACTCACATTCTCACTACCTAAACTTTGGTATCCGAAAAAATACCTTAGAAAATAGTGTTATTTAATTATGTGGGTAGTTTTTTTAGTTAAACCTTGGTATGTGAAAATTTTTGAAATATGTCAATTAATATGGAACGGAGGGAGTATTTACTAAGCTGCTGAATTTGTCCTTTAGGTAATCTAATCCCCCAATCCTCACCTCACTAACACCATACCAGTGAACTTTATTTGGGATGAAAATGGCCTAATGTTACATTACCTATTTCATTTCTATATTTAAAGAAATTTCGTAAATTGAACAAAGAATTTTAAATATAAATTATCTAAAAGTAACGTCTTGCTTTTTTGAATAATAATGTAAGGTAGTAAGGTAAGGTAAAATTTTACTTACTTTGCAAAAGAATGAGACCTTACTATTTTTTTTAAAATTATTTGATAATAAAATCTAAAATATTACAAAATACCCACTCCATTTTAAAATGTAAGTCGACTTTTACAATAAGTTCAAAAATTAATAAAACGTAGGTTGTTGGGTATTTGAGATATTTTTGATAGTCATACTAAAGAGAAAATGGTGAGGTAATATTGAAAGAAAAGGACAAAATTAGTTAAATAAATAAAATTAGTTGAATTATGTTATTAAGATTCTAAAAGAACATATATTATACGGAAAAAATAACCAAAATGACTTATATTTTGAAATGGAATAAGGGTCTGTCAAATTTATAAATAACTTCATTTTATCAAAATTTACCTGTTTTTATCAAAAATTACCAAAAATTACCTAAGTTAAAAAATATTTAAAAAATTAATTTTGTTATACTAGCATAAATTTGCCAAAAGTTATTAAAATTTACAAAAGATTACCAAAAATTACTAAAAGTTATCAAAATTTAATTTTTACCTAAAAATTTTACAAAGCAGTTATATGGCTCTGTCCATAGGACGAGCATATTCACTAGTCTTTACAGAAAAGACATACGTAGTATACTACTTCCGTCCCAGTTTTTAACTAATTTTACAAGATCAATGCACATTGGTAATAGTGTGAAAAGTTTATTAATTGCCAAGATTACCCTTGAAAATATTTTGAACAAAAAAATAATAAATAGTTGGAATTCTAAACAAATTCATTTATTAGAGGTAAAATAGGAATGACAATCATTGAAATTATAAAAAAAACAAATAAAAAAGGACAAAGAAATTAGTTATTTGGACAAATAAATTGGGAAAGAGGTAGTAATTTGTAATAAGTTTCTAACATAATTATACAATATTTTTATTTAAGATTGAATATAATACAACCAAAATCAATGCTCCAAAATTCCATTCAGGCGAATGAAGGGGTGTGAGACAAGGACTTCTCAGGACATCACCTATTTCAGTACTATTCGCACTCGAACACGCTTAACTGTGGAGATTTAACGAGATTCGATACATCAATATTGATCCAATCATCACACCTTTAAAATAAATTCAATAACTACTCTAACCAAATAAATATTTTTATTGTAGATTCTATTTTTATTGCTTGATTAGCCAACTTTACATTTTACACAACTACAAGGTGACATTTCGTATAAAATATGTACGAATGCTTCATCAGTTAATTGGTTGAGCCTACAGTTTAACTACAAGTCCACCATGCCTGGTTCAACTACTAGTCCACTAAGTTGACTATGCGATATTCTAATGGTAGAAGGGGGCAAGTGGAAAATAGAAATCACGTTTGAGGTGATATTTAACATTCGATTAAGTTTAAGGCCCCGTTTTTTTTATACGGCTGGCTGCGGTATGATATGAAAGAAATGTGGTAAATTGTGGTGGGTTGGAAAAAGTTGTGGTGGATTATGATGGGTTGGGCTGGGAAAGTTGTGGTGCGTTGTGGTGGAATGTGGAAAGTTTAACTTTTAATGAAAAGATAAATTAAATTAGAAAAAATAGATTGTGGTGAGTTGTGGTAGATTGCGGTGGATTGTGGTGGGTTATGGTGAAATATGGAAAGTCGCGGTACGGTGTGGCACCGCAGCCTGCCAACCCTATAAAAAAACGGAGCCTAAATTCCAACTAAATAAATAGTAATATTCGATAAATAAATATTTTAATTAAGGTTTTGGGTAGTGTTTTAAATTTAGCATTAACTAGCATTCTTTTGGGAAATTGAATTCTAATAATCTTTATTTTTAACTTTTGTAAGTCAATAATTTCTACTTTATTTTTGAATTTTGGTGGTCCTAAAAGAATAAAATTGCATTACATTGAGTTCTGTGGCAGTCACTCGATGGAAAGCTGACATGTCAAACATACTCTGCCTATACACGTCAGCTTTCCGCTGAGTCAGCACAACTTGACTTGGTGGTGTTCCACTAGAATATAATTTTATTTTTTTGGACTACCAGAATATAAAAATAAAGTAGAGATTATTAGCGTATAAAAACTGAAAATAGAAATTATCAAAATCCAATTTTCATTTTTTTATTAAAAGTTATCTTTTGAAATTTGTTCTATAAAATTTTAAGTTTTAACTATATTCATTTATATCGATTTGAGGTTTTAAAATCCCCAACTTTAGAGATTGTTTATTAAAATATCTCGAACTTTATTTTTAATATGAATATCCCAAACTTTAGGGGGTATTGTCAACGGTCCAACACCAAGTTAGCATCAATTAAACTTAGGTTTTTCTATAATGTTGCAGTACTTTTGAGTTAATACATAGAATGGAAGTGTGTCTAAACCAAAACAACAAGCGTTACATTTATAGAAAAATTCGACTTTAATTGATGTTATTTCAGTGTTGGGATGCTGACAAATACAAACCCCCCAAAGTTTGGAATATTAATGTCACAACTAAAATTCGGGATATTCTAATAAACAATCCCTAAAGTTTGGGATTTTAAAACCTAATAATCCATTTATCTTAAATAGTTAATCCATCACCTAAACTAATCTAGCATTTTTTTTATCAAACAGTATGTAGAATAAGTATCCACTAAACAAGAACAAATATATGTAGTTGTGTCTCTTTTTAATTGATTTTTTAAATAATTTTTCTCTTTTCATCTTATATATCACTTTACGATTCAATGGCATATTGATTACTGATTTTTCTATTTTACACTTAACATTCCTTGTTTTTCCACCATTACTTCTAAAGGGAAGTACATAGTGCAAAAAGTTATTGATACGTGCCACACATTTTACTAAAACTATTTTTATGAGATCACATTCTTAGAAATTTAGAATATATTTTTAGACAGCCTACATTTTGCAGCATCTATTTTAATTTAACAAACAATGTTTTAAAGCTATAAGAAGGCGTCTAAAACTATTCAAGTGTACAAAAAAAAGTCTATTTAATTTTATTTCAAACAATTTATAACATACCTTCCATGGCTCTAACATCAAATAAAAGATGACTAAAAATAACATGAAAAACATAAAATTATTGCTTACGAAAATATTAATTTTTCTAACATAGTTTTTTCATTGCATGAGCTCAACAATAGACAATTTTTTTTTTCCAAATATGAATAGCTTTGAAGATCTTTTTATAATTTTAAAATAGTATTTATCACATGAAAATAGATGCCACAAAATGTAGGATGCCTTGAAATATATTCTAATAACATTGTCCATCAAAATTTTTTGCATAAAATGTAGGGTACCCTTCTAGTCTTTTATACATACTTCATCCATCCCAAAATACAAGTCACTTTAGTAGAAAGCTCAAAAACCATCAAAATATACTCATATCATCCCTATTTTTATTTGTCTACTTAACTAATTTTTTATCGGTAATTATTTATCACTTTACATTCCTAATACAACTTTTACCAAATTTTATATATGCTCCATCCCTAGTAATTATTTTACCAATTTAAGTAGTTTCATATATTTTTTCAATAACTATATTAATTATCTTGGTATCTTCTAAATCTTTTAAATTGACAAATAAATAAGGACGCAGGGGGTGGTTAGTTGGATGGTTAATTGAGATGTTTTTGGTAGTGGTGGTAAAGAGAACAATTATGTAATAATGAAAATAAAACGGTGAAATTGAATGAATAAATAAAATAAGTTCAATATGAAATTTGAATGAGAGCAGCAAAGGTTAAATGCAATGTGAACATTAATCGTGATTATTAAGAGACTGTTGAAAAGACTTTTAGACTTTTAGGGATGAATAACTACAAGAAAGAATGAGAAAAATGAAAAGCTAGCTCTGTTTGCTGTATATTTTGATACTTGTGTTTGGTTCTTCTTTGCCTTATTTTTAGACATGTTCAACGGACGGGGGACCTACTTGACCCGAAAAAATGCAGGTCAATACCACAATTTTTGAAGGTGACCCGCTCGGCCCGAAAAGGTCGGGACCATGAAGTATGGTTGAGCCGATCTCGGGCTAGGGTTTCGTAACCAGGCTTGCCCCGACGACCATACTAAATATATAAATTTTTTTTAAAAAATTCTCACATTAGGTTTTAGTTTTTTGTGACTCGGCTCGACCGACGACCTTACTTAATACATAAATTAAATGCATGCGTTTTTGAGTTTTTTTATATAGAAAAATCATCTTATATAATGTAGTTGATGGCCCGTTGCCTCGGCCCATGGCCCGTAGGGTCAGGGCTCGGGCCGAGGTACCTAGCCTGAATGTCGGGCTGGTGGGTCAAAAACTTTCGACTTGACTGACCCGACTCAGCCCTACTATTGAACATGTTTACTTATTTTTTTGTGCTGTTGAGTTGTTGTATTTAAGTGTTTTTGGTAACGTTACCAATTCTTTAATCCATTTTGGGCTTTGAACAACAAAAAAATATAAATATTATGATACAAGAAAAATTAGTTCAAGTGGAGGGAGTAAGACTCTAACCACTAGAAAGGTAAGTAAGACATAAGTAAGTAAAGTAGGGAAGATAAATAAGGTTGTGCAAGTGTTGGTAGATAAGTTAGTAATATCACTTAAATATGAATTTTTAAGTATATATTTTAAATGTTAAATAAGATAGTGTGAGTAAAATAAGTCATGTTAGTGACATAGACTTATTAAATTAGACCTGACAAAATTGACCCAACCTGAATGACCCACCCAAACTCGACTGGCCTAGATCCAAAAATGCAAAAAATAATTAACCCGGACCTAAACCCGACATCACCCAACTCGATCTGACTTGACCCAAATTCATCTTCCACCAAAGTTGTTCGCTTTTTTATAGATAATCTCATAGATCAAAAAATAAAGTGACCCGAAATAAACCTGACTCAAACCTAACCCAAACCCGACAAAACACGAACATCATTCACCCTAATTGACCCAACCCAAATGGGTCCCACACAAATTCGACCCAAATGACCAAATTGCCAGGTCTATATTAAATAAATGAATTTTTGAATATATATTATGCAAGGTGTTTTTTTAGTGCTTGTGCTTTGTTCATGAACTTTAGTTTATATAGAGAAGACTGCTTACATCTAAGCCACCAAACCGCGCGCAAAAGTATTTCTCCTTTGAGTTTGTTGTTGTTGTTATAGTATTTTAAGTAGTGTAAACAAGGTAACTAAAAATAGATAAGGTAAATAATAACAGGTAAAGTAAGTCCTATTCCATTCCAAAATGTTTGTTACAATAAAGCCTCGTTCTTTTATACGGTTAGTTGCGGTGAAATTTGAAAATGTGTGATAAATTGTGGTGAAAGTTGGGTAGGTGGGGTTCATTAAGAGATGTGAAAGTAGAGGAGAAAAATGAGGAGAGAAAATAAAATGAAAAGATATATTGATAATGATTTGTGGTGTGGTGTGGTGAAATGTGATTTAAAATTAAAGAGTGCGGTGCGATGTGGTACCGCACCGCAACCTACCGCATTTTATTTGTTACTTTTACGATTTCAATAATTGTCATTTCTATTTTACCTCTAACACATAAATTTATTTAGAATTTCAATGGTTTTTTAATTTTCTTTATGCAAGGATAATTTGGGTGATTTTTAAACTTATCTTTAATTTTGTAAAGATAGTCAGTGTGACAAATAGATTGACACAGACCAAAAAGTAATTTCTTAGTTACCTAACATATCCTAAATTATATTCGTCATTCTCAAGGAGCAGAATCTGGCGGCGTAAAAGGTTAAAAAAACAAAAAAAAAAAACAATTAAAAGGGAAACCTAACTGTTCAATAGCTGAACAACGATCAGTCTTATTGTCGGAGTCGAAAGCTCGAAATTAGCTAATTCATCTTGAGCTCAACCACTTTTCTTTCGATTCAGTGCAAAACTTAACCTAACATGGATTCTAATGGAGCTTCTGCGGTTCGTCACTTTCTTTCTTTCTCTCTTTGTCTGCTATTTTGCCGTTCGAGCTGTAACTTTAGGAGATTTTCGTGTGATTGATGTTGGAGCTAAGCTGATATTGGGATTTATTGAATTAATTGTTTTAATTTTGATATTTTGCAGAGGGGTGAGGATACTGAAATCAGTCTTGACAAGATCAAACGGCAGTTGGCTTCTGCTTCTGGTCGTAATTTGTTACAAGGCCCGCTTTTGAAACGATCTGAAACTGTACTTCCTCTTTTCTCTCTCATTTTTGTACATTTCATCAGGAATTCAATTTGCGGAACCCATAATTTTAGAATGAGGGATTTCACTTTTAAGTTTAAAGATTTCAGCATTGTAAATGGTCACTATTTTGAGGATGAGCGAACCTTTTAGGCGACCTCATATGGATACTGTCTCTTAGGGATGGAGAAGGGAGGAGAAAATGCAAATGCAAAGCAGTAAGCATGATACAATGCAGCGATCCAAAAAAAAAGCATGATACAATGCACCGATCAAAAAAAAAAAAAAAAGCATGATACAAGTCTTGTAGAATAGAGCAACTAGTTTTTTTTTTTTTTATTATTATTTTTTTATTAAATGATAGTGCTTTCATGGAAAAGAAGCTGATGAATCGCAACTAGTTTCAAGTCTTAGAATAGAGCAAATTTTAGATCTAGAATGCAAGCTCAAGGATGATATGTAATCACAGGGAGTGCAACAAAGTTTGATGCTAGATTCATGTATGAGATACACCAAAGAAGGAATGCATATTTTGAGCATGCTGCATAAGATCATCAGGGATAGGGAAATGCCTTAGGATTTATTTATTTATTTGTTCATTCATTTATGTTTTAAAAGATCCCACTTAAGTTAACACTATAACTACCCACAATATGCATTCCTGTATTCTTATCATTGTTGTTGCAGCTGTTATTCTTGGTTTAGAAGCTACACCAGCACTTACCATTTATCAAATAATGCTGTTAGGAACTTGGTAGCCTTTCATCAGTCCATTAGATGCCTTTCCTTCTGTCCCACCTTCTTACTGTTCACTGTGTTGGTTCAGATTTATTTAGGCTGTAGATGGATAATGTTGATGGTTGTGGAATAAAAGACTTGAATAGTGGCCATAGCCATTGCTACAATAAGCACTGACATAGCTTTTAGTAAAGTACTATTCTCTTATCTTATGCACTATAAGAGGGTGAGGGTTGAGACTTGAATGGAAAATAGTAATCAATTCTAAGAGGAGGCCCAGGTTCTTAGGCAGCGATGGGTTATCTTTGAAGCTTTTGTAGCCTTTTTTTTCTCCTGGATCATTAAAAAGAGTTATTCCGGTGGGTATAACTCAAAGAAATCTGAGAAATTCCAACTTGGCTAGGAATACATTATTTCCACAAGGGCTGTTGAAGTAGGTAAGTTCCTTTCCCCTCATCTACCATGACTGCTAGTTCAAGATCTATTTAATCTGTAAGCCTTTGTTTAATTCCCTTGTTGTCCTCATCTCCTTGGATTCCCTGACTCCAAACGGGTAGAACATTTTTTTTTTTTTTGGGGGGGGGGGGGGATGGTGGATGGGGTGGAATCAATGTGTATATGTCTAAGTTGAGCAGCTCGCTTCCCTACTATTTTTTTGCAGAGCTAACTGGGGGACACCAACTTCTGTAAAAGTTGGTTGTATTCCTAATCAACCTTTTCATTTTAGATAGCTATATCATCTTCTAAGAGAGCAATAGCACCAAAAGTGGATGAGTTACACTGGTGTGGCTCTGCCACCAACCAAACCTGATACTGGTGGGATAATGAGAAAGGTGACTGGGATCTGTGTGACAGGTTTCGGAACAGTTTTGTGGTCTTGGAGATGACAATTTCCTGAATAAATGTTTTGACTATCCTTCCACAATATGTGTTCAAAGTAGTTGTTCATGTAGTATTAGTCTATAGGTCATTTCATTTCAATAACCTTTGACGTGTGAGTGATGACTTTGATGTGCTGAAGCATCATTGATCACCATTCTTACCCATTTCTACTTTTGTTGTGTAGTTGAGGAAATGGAATGAGCGATGGGTAATTTTAGATCCTACTACAGGAAAAATGGAATACAAGTAAGTGCTGTATATGAGCCATATTTGTTTGTATTTATGGATTTTAATAGCATCTGCAGAAAAGTTTTCTTCTTATTCTTGTTTACACAATTGACTCAGGATAAGGAGAAATGAGCCTAACATCAAAGGGTCCATTTTATTTGATGCAAATAGCACAATTGCCTTGTCTCCTGTGAATTTTCAGTAAGAGACATGGACTTGATGGTTGGCTGGTTATGCTTTGCTCTTTGTCCCCTGTAAAGATGAGATATTAATTCTAATATTTTCTTTGTACCTGTTTCAGTGGATTACCCAAGTATGATGGATGCTGTATCTGTATCCTGATTTTGGAATTCATCCATATATCTGAATCTGACATATTTGATTTTCGAATAGCCAAATAAAGACCACGGGTAGAAAGTATTGGAAGTTATTGCATGTTTCTTAACTGAGATATTCAGATATTGGGACTCCACAGAAGAAAGATTATTTCCTTTGTGCTGAAACTCCAGGGGCTGCTAAAGCCTGGGTATCAACTTTGCAGTAAGTCTCCAGATTCTTACTTTATTTTTCCTTTTATTTTTGTTTTATTTTTTTCACAATTTGGTTTTCTTTTGTTTTTGTCCTTTTCCTTTGCTTTGGAATATAAAGGGGGAAGTGTATGTCAAAGAAGATTGATTACAATTTTCTTTGCCACACACCCCAGGGGCAGATGTATGTATTGGCACATCTTGTTTTGTTCCTTCCACAATTGAGTTTTCTTTTGTTTTTGTGCCTTTTCCTTTTACTTCTTTCCTTTGTAATTCTTTTTTTAAGCTCCACTACCCACCCCCAAGGCGGATATATGTATTGGGCCATCGGCACATCTTGTGTGCTAATTCTAGAGACCTCATCCATACCCATGCAGGCAGAAGACCCCCCCCCCCTTTTTTTGGGTCTCTTTTGTGCCCCCCTCCTGGGCTTGCAGTATCAAAGCTAATCTAATGAAATGATCTCCATTTCTTCAAGCACACTGGTAGTCGTTTTTAGTTAGTTTTGCTATAGGCAGAGAGTGTATAGTTTTATTCTTTGTAACTAGCGATGTTTTCAACTCTTCTGTGTTCGTGTATGGCTGAAACCATGTACTGTATCGATATATGATATAGATATGTAGTTTTGTGGTGGGGGACAATTGGTTATGTTGTGGGGGAACATGAGTTGTGCCGAGTCTAATTTATTTGTTTTAGTTGTGAAGTTTATGTTGCTGTGGAACATGCAGTTAGGGGGCATGCAGATTTGGGGGATGTGTTCTTGTATTCGGAATTCAGATATCTTAGTTTGTAATTTGAAACTAATATATTTGAAATACTGAAATTACGAGCTGTATATTGATGATTTGAAATTGAAAAAAAAAAACACTGGAAAAAAGTATTTTACTCAGAAAAATATGGTTAAATTCCTGCCTATTTTTTCCGAGGTTTTCATAGTTAAATGGGAGGCATGTAGTTATGTTGTGTGGAACCAAGGTTGTTAAAATCGGGATCCTAACTCAAAACTACGGGAAAGTTAGGATTGGAATTTAGCCCATGTAGGATCGTTGATCGTGTGTAAATTGTAGAATCGTATCGACGATTTTGGACCATAAAATCGTTGGATCGTAAATCAGGATCGGGATTTTAATAACTATGTGTGGAACATGTCCTTGTGTGGCGGGGGATTATGATTTTTGGTGAGTCTACTCCATTTCTCTTATTTTTTCCAAGTTTATATTTATTAGGAGACATCTCAGACATGTCGTCATAGTTTGGGGGACATCCAATTATAGTTTGAGGGATCATGCACTTATATTTGAAATTCGAGTTATCTTAATTTTTAATTTGATACTCTAATATTTGAAAATTATGGCATTATGAGTTGAATTTCAATCTCACCTATTTTTTCCAAGGTTTTTGGCATTGGTTAAAGTGGGGGACATGCCCTTGTGTTAGGTTAAGGAAAGAGTTGGGTTTAAATACAAGTGGGGAAAAACCCCAAAATGCTGCCGTTTCCCCTTACGGGCGTGATCTGGGTTGTCATGACCATGAATCCCTTCTTTTGGGGTGTCGTGACTGTGACATGTATGGGTCACGGCTAAAAAGCACAGACTCGGACATGAGACACGAATACGATACGACACGGACACTGGGACACACAATTTTTGAAAAATTAAGGACACGACACGTTCGACACGTACCTTAATTTTATATGGTACTTCAAAAAATATCAAATTTTATTTTAAAAATGTTTGTTAATGAATATATTTTTTTTAATAGTTTATGAATCGTAAAGCTATATATATAAAACATAAAATCTTATAAAATAATGGAAGACGGACAAAGTTATATGAAAGAGAGACAAAGGTATGTGTAAGATGGTAAAGCAATAGGAAAAAACAATGATATATTGAAAAAAGGAGATCATAGTTAAGGATGTCTATGGTTGTGGCTAGCCGATATTGTGACGCCCATCAATGATTCGGAGGTGTCCTAAGGTTGGGATACGCGTGTCCACCATGAGTCCTCCAAGTGTCGGATGTTTATTTTGGTAATTATTTAGGGGACACGTTTTTTCGTGTGTCCGACACATATCCAAGGAGTATCCGAGAGTGTCGGTGTCGGATATGTATCCGACATGGATACGTGAGGCTGATGGAAGTTTCTGTGCTTCATAGGGTCACGGGCGTGACACCTTTGACTTGGGGAAGGGGAAATCCGATTCTTTAGGTGTCATGGGCGTGAAGGCTGAGTGTAGTGCCTGTGACATGACGCACTATTTTTGTCTTCGCTAAGTCACGGGCGTGAGGGCTGAGTGTAGCGCCCGTGACTCCTCCTCTTGGCTTTCTCCCCCCTTGATATGTCACGGCCGTCACCTGGGGTGGTCATGCCCGTAACTAGCTTCGGGAAAGTTGGGCATTTGGACCTTCAGGGTCACGGTCGTGACCTAGGGAAGTCACACCTGTGACCCAACCTTGGAAAATGGCGTAGGGATTTTAAGGGTCATGGTCGTGACGTAGAGAGGTCACACCCGTGACCCTCTTAGGTTCCCTTGGTCATTTGGTTTCATCAATTGACTTGACTTCTCCCGGAGGATCTTTTTGTGCGGCGTGGTCAACCTTTTCGTCCCGGGATTCCCACCTGATGCTTCGGCGCGAGGACTATCTCCCACTCTTTATTAACCTCAGATTCTCCTACAAATAAACTGATAACAAACCTAAGTTAAACATTTAATATGGGAAAACGAGCAAGAAAACTAAGTAAAGGAGCATGAATTAGGCTCGAAACTGGGCCTAAACAAGACCTTAACTCTTTTGTTGTGTTCACATTGGGTACCTTAGGACCCTTAGTCAAAAGTGTTGTATTAAGCTGCCTAAAGAGCTTCCCTGACTGGACGAATTCCAGTATCGCTGCAGCAATATCATTTCCTATCACAGGCCAAGCTTTCTTGAATAAATAAGCTATTGTAGCTATCAGGGCATGGGCTTTTAGTAATTAGTATCATCTATGGAGAAAACCACTGATTTGATATCTAATGGGGCAAATGGAGCAAGATACTTTATCTTTGTGTGTGTCCGCGTGTGTGTGCGCGAGCATTTGTGCATGTTGGTCATTGACCATAGCAAATTGTAAGATATTCCAGTGAGGTCTAGCCCTCACATCCTGGTCAGCCGGAAAAGATGCATAGTGAGAGGCAGGAAAGCTCCAATCGGTTCTGGAGAGTGAGCTGATGACCTATGAGTCTAATAGAGAAAACAATATTCTGATGTTGCCTTTATTTGAGCATGCTATAATAAAACGCTAAATACTATCACCTTGCTAGAGCCATTTCACCTTTGTTGTTGTTGTTGTTTTCTTTTCTTTTTCTTTTTTTTTTTGAATAAGCTGTGAACCACTTGGAGATAGTGTTAATATTTCCTTCCTGTATAAACAAGTCATAATTCCCTGTGTCTTACTAGCATGTGTTATGTATAGATCTTGGAAGGCCTGTCCTATCTTTCCATGCACACCCACGTCAGACAGCTAAACCATCTTAGAGCTCCTTTCAAAGCCCTCAATTTTTGCACAATGCAAACATCTTTGAGACTGTTACATACTGGCATGTTTGGTTTCTAATGATGTCCAATGTCTTCTCAAAATCTGGATTCTCAGCCCAGAAATACAGAATCTACATCTAGCTTTTGCCTTCTGCTGTGTCGCTCCAAGGTTGATCAAAAGTGGGCAATGCTCGGAAAGCCCTTAAGGCAATACTGTAATAAACATTGTTAAATTTGCTAATGCCTTTTCATTGATAAGAACACTATCTATTTGTGAATAGACCCTCCTATTACTCCCAGTATAATGATTTCCAGTGTATTTCATTTCTTCCAGGCTGTTCTCATATGCAGTCTTAGGAGTCTTTTACATCTTCAGCCATGATTTGATCAACACCAATTCTGTCCTCCAACACACTATTAAAATGTCCTACAATCAACCAAGTTGTGTCACAAGCCTTGGCTATCTCAAATAATTCCTCCCGGAGTCTTTGCTTATTTTCTTCGATAGATCAATAAATGATTGTAAAGTAAGACCTGCCATACTAAACATTGAATGTATTGGAGTGTAATGGCATTTAACTTGTACTGTAGCTACTTTGGGATTCCACATCGACTAATGGCTGCTTCTTTCCCGAGTCATTGCATTATGCAGAGACAACCAGTGGGAAGCTATTTATTACTGTATTCCCTCACAATTCTGAATGAAACCTTTGTTTCTATAATGTGCAGAAGAACACTACCTTTATTCATGGCCAGGGCTTTAATCTGAGCCTGTTATATTGAGGATATGAGGGTGATTAAACCCCTCTCATTCCATACTAAAGTTTTATCCATGATTGCTGTCAGGTAATGGATTGAATTCCTTTACCTGCTCAAGGAATTGTGATAGACTAAGGAGTGAAACGCTGCAGTAGGGGGTAGTTTATAAATCACTTGAGATGCATCATCACATGCAATATCTATTGTCTCGGGTACTACCACTCGCATTCCTGGTTCAGTAACCTTGTCTGGGGCATGCTCTGTCACTTTCAACTCTTTTTTCCCCATTGCATGCCTACATTTCACTGTCTGACCATACATGAAATAATAAGAGCAGTGTATAGGTTTCCATTCATAGATGACTTTTTGCTCTACCAAAAGACCATCTTCATCTGCAACTCTCACAGATGTGGAAACTCACTTTCCAGGTCTATATCAATGAGGATTCTAGCTTTCTCTCTAGTAAACTGGTTGCTTCTAAAGGTTCCCCAGAATACTGCCAATTTTACTTTACCCCTTGGCACTCCAAAATTTCTAACCCCAGTCCAATCAGTTTCGCTCAGATATGTAGAGAGTATAGCACATCTTGATCAAGAGAATCACCTAGTTGCCATGGGGTTAGCAACATGAGCTCCTGTCAAAGTACAGAGCTGTGTTTCAGGATCTTATTTCTGAAATCAATGGATTTGAAACAAAATATTAACATGCCAGTTTCTTGTGTGTATATTCTTCCAGATCTCTAGCCCAAAGATCGTATGCAAACCTCTCCACCATAGTAAGCAAGTTAGTCCCCAAAATGTACCCTAGAATAAATGAGCTCCAAAAGTTGATTTCAGTTTGAAAATGTTGCTTCTCAATGCACTGAATTAGATACATATCCACACACACATGCTCGTGTGTGTGTGTTTGTGTCTATAAGCACGCAGCCACGCACTCGCACTCGCACTCGCACTCGCACTCACACTCACACTCACACTCACACTCACACATGGAGCGCGCGCACACACACACACACACATATATGTATGTATACTTTACTACAAATTATAAGATGGAAGCGGTAGTCTACAATACACGATGCAGTTGAGGAACTAGCCATGCAAATTGAATGAATGAGATTTCAGTTTGAAAATCTTGCTTCTGAATGCACTGAAGATATATACCACACACACAAGTGTGACTGTCAGTGCACACTCACACACACACGTGTGTGTGTGTGTGTGTGTTTTGCAAGCAATCTAACGTTTTTTATTTATACTTTAGAAAGACTTCAAGGAGCAGGGATGATTTGAAATCCTGTAACTTTTTGACACTGAACACCCCATAGGAATGGAGTTAATGCTCCCACATCCATAGCATGAGTAGTTAAACCAAGTGAATGATTTAGACATTACAAGGTGTTCATTGCGAATCTGGAAAACAAAATTCTCCTCGTGCTTTTCTTCCTCTCTATTTCTTGCTGATTCTGTTTTGTGGTAATATAATGAAGAAAGGAGAAGTCAGAGATGAGAAGGCTTTATCCTATACTCCACTGCCAAGAAAGAAAAAGGAAGAGCAGAAGAAAGCTAGTTTATATTTTTTATGTGTCGTGTATTTATGAGTTCTGTCGCCAAAGAACAAAAAGGAATGAAGTGGAAAGTATCCACAGGGGCATTCAGTGCTTTGACTTTCCTACCTACTTTCTCTGTTTTTTAACTTATCTTAGTGGATAAAATATATCATGATACTAGTGAATTAGTACTTACCGCAAATACTATTTAAATCCATAAACTTGTATTCTAAGAGTAGTATACACATTAGGAGTTTTAGGTCAACCTAATGTCTAGGAAAGGAAAGTTATGCTTGGACAAACAATCGACTAGGCTTAGCCGGGAATAGAATATGAATTTCGTTTTAGTTCCGTTAATTAGTTTGAAACTGCTTAATCGAGCTGTAAGCCAACTAGCCAATATACTGTAGAAGTTCCTAAGCTCCCTTTTCTTGTAACCTCTTCCTTACAGCAGGCTTAGTTCTTCTTGAAGGCTGACATAGGTGGTTGTGCCTTTAGATACAAGTCCGACCATTCCCTATGTCGCTTATACCTGTAATGCACAATAGTCAAATAAGTCACATAATACCCTAATTGAAGGATTAGAATTGGTAATTACGGTAATTAGTCTAAAAATAAATAGTGAAAATTTTCGGGTCTTATACTATGGGATAATGCAATAGTGGTTATATTTTCTATCGTATGTCATATTGGTTTTATAACTTCATCCAGTTTATTTCTTGTGTTTAACCTTTAATTTTATTGACAAAAGTGCAACACAGTTGGTTTTAAAGGCCCATAAAGAGGCTGTAAATTCATTAAGTGGAAGTGGTTCCTCTCAACTCGGCACAGTGGCCACAGTTGTTGCTGCTGCCAACGCAACTGCACTGGAAGCTACAAAAGAAATTGAGGCAGCAATGAAGGTTTCCTTAAGAAATGCTCTGGGGTCGGTGTTGAATAAGTCCCCTGATGGGCAGATTGATAATACAACAATCATGAAGGTACAACCAAATGCATTCCTCAAGGGACTCTTTCCCTTAATTTCTAACTGCAGCTCTACAATTATGTTTTATAATTGGGGAAAGATGCACTTTGCACTTTGGAGGAGACATTCATAGATGGGATAATGCATGTCAACATAATGATGTCTCTGCCGAGACATCGTATTAAAAAAATGTCAACATAGTGATAAGTGCATCTGTGTCATGGTCTTCAGTTCACCACAATGCTTACAAAAGACTTACAATTGTGCTTCCCTGTACTGCTGTACTCCAAGACTCTGGTTCCTCTATTTGATGTGAAATAAAATAAAGGGCATATGGCTAATTGTGGTGGCCCACTTTAATTTGACTTGCAGGAAACTTTACGAGTGAAAGATGAAGAATTGCAGAACTTAGCTCGGGAGCTCCGGGCACGTGAATCTACTATAAAGGGACTTTCAGAGAAACTTACTGAAACTGCAGAAGCTGCTCAAGCTGCAGCATTGGCAGCTCATGCGATGGATGAACAAAGAAGAGTTGTTTGTGCTGAAGCTGAGCGCCTGAAAGAGAGTTACGTGAAACAGTTGGAGTCTACTACGGCCAAGGTAGTCTCCAGTTTCCTTTTTTGTGGTTGGCGGTATTATATTAAACATATGTTATTTTATGGATGTAGACTGCAGAGTAAAATAGAATCAATCGCATTTTCCACTGCATCCCATTATGCTGAATGTTTTTTCAATTCTTCATGTGGTAGGACCTAATAATGGCTGAATGAGTTATCCGGAAATTTTGTCCTTTTGGCTATGTGGAGGATACGGACTTGAGCCAACTGTCCCACTGAATTGTTAGGATATAATTTTATCTATTCATCTTTCGAAGATACTTGCAAGGCAGTAGGTTTCAAGTCTTGGCCAATATGATCCACCTCTTAGAAATACACACAGAAATGGGCTGCTATATGTATCAGACTTTAAACCCTCCCAACAATGGGTCCCAACAGAAAAATAAAAGGGAAAAGAAAAATCTTTCTCAGCCCATGTCTGACTCAGGAGTAATGGTTTTCGTTTGGTTATATTCTGGTTGCTGCATTCTTTTTCCTTTGGGGATAAGTGCTCCATCTGGGGGTCTTAACACTCATGGCCTATGGGAATACCCTGTTGGGAGAACTTGGTACGGATGAGGGATAAGGACAGAAATCTCCCTTCCTGAATGCCCCCTGTGGAATCCCAAATCCTTACTCAGTAGATGCATCTAGACCAATTTTTTTGTCGTGGTTATGCTGCCTCATTATCCATTATTTTAGAGCATGTATTTACCAGATATTGCCTTAATACGCAGCTGAGAGAATCAGAAGAGAAAGCTGTGGCGCTGGGTAAAGAGATGGAGCAACTGATTAAGCAGAGGGACTCTGCTTTGCAGGAGGCTCATTTGTGGAGGACTGAGCTTGCCAAAGCTAGGGAAAATGCTGTCATATCACAAGCAGCTGTTGTGAGGGCAGAGGAAAAGGTCAGGCTAACAGAGACAGAAGCGGAGGTGAGAATAAAGGAGGCTGAACAGAGAGCATCAGCAGCCCTGCAAGAGAAACAGGAGCTTTTAAATTATGTCAATACATTACAAGGGCAGCTTCAAAGGTCACTCTTCTATTCCGTTTACTAATTTCTCTACTATGTATGATCTTCAACAATTGGTCTGTATCTGGAGTAAGGTCCTGCTTTTTATTTGGTGGTTATGTTGCTTTGATTTGGCTAAAAGTATTACATGAGTATGTGCCTTGGTGATGTGCTATCCCATTTCTGAAAATTAATGTGTTTTGGTCTATAAATGAGTTGTCGAGTGTCCATGATTTTGGAGGACTATAGAGCACCCATAACTGAGTTTGGAGTGAAATGAGTCTAGCTCACAGTTTCGGGAGAGCAACTAATCCCCAGTTGCCCTGTTTTCTAACTCAAGGAAGCATTGATGATGCCAATTTGAGCCGAGGGGTGCCAGCTTTTATTTTCATTTAGTTGTGCAATACTACCTCCGTCCCTAATTGTTTGTCAATTTCCCCAACTACCTTGTTCCTTTTTATATGTTAATTTACAATTCCAATGATTAAAAATACACATTCTGCCTTTATTAATGTTGCATTGGAAACCATTAAAGAGAGTTTGAGATGTGAAAAGTCGAGTAATAAGTGAAAGGGGTATATTTGTCAATGTCCAATTTTTTAATTCAATTTTCTATGTACATTGGACTCCAAAAAGTAGTTAGGTGACACTCATTTAGGGACAGAGGTATTAGCTTTTTAAGCACTTTTTGCAACGCCATATTGAGAATGACTGCTGATGGAATTCATATTTACTCCAACAGGCAGCAGATTGATGCGAAGCAAGTTTTAGAGACAACAGAATCGTGCTGTGATATGGATAACACCTGTGCGCTAACCAAGCATGTGGACTCATCAGATGAGAATGTGGACAAAGCATGTCTCAGTGTCTCAAAAGAGGTACCAGTGACTGAGGGTGGGGTAACTTGTGGATCAGATCAAGGTGGGGTTCATCCTGCTGTCGATAGTCAATGGAATGATATTCAAGCAACAGAATCCAGGATTGCGGATGTTAGAGAAGTGGCTCCTGAGGGAGAACCCAGCAGCCTTGATATTCCTGTGGTGAGTTCAGCAGTGAGTAATAATAGCCAGCATCAGCAATGATACATACACACATTGATGTTTCATGAGTGGTATTTTAGTTTGCTTTTGAAGATTATTGAGTTTCCAACAGTTAGCTTATTGGTGTGATTGGTTGTACAAGAGCTAACTTGCTGAAACCAGGCATGCAGAGCCTGTTTAAGGCCATATAAAGATTTGTTCAGATGACAAGACATGATTGGAATATTGTGGATGGATGAAACCTAGAGGTTGTCTCAACTCTCATGTAAACTTCCCTCATCAAGAAACCCTTGTCCATGTAATAAAGCATTCTTGACATCTAATTGAAGAGTTACCCACTCGCAAGAAACAACAATGCAAAGTAAG
Organism: Portulaca oleracea; assembly: GCA_029582165.1. Lineage (NCBI taxonomy): Eukaryota > Viridiplantae > Streptophyta > Magnoliopsida > Caryophyllales > Portulacaceae > Portulaca > Portulaca oleracea. Next base: position 22,141,006 of record CM055890.1, read on the forward strand.
AGATGAGGAATGGGAGACTTTAATACATGACTGAAGGTTTCATGGTACTTGCCTGCTGATGAGGTGATTATGAAGGGTCTCTAGACCTACTTTGAAGCTCTGTGGACCTATCATATTTAAATTTTAGTTTTAAAATTCAGTAACATTCATAGTAGGTTTATGTGGTATTAAATCCTGTGTTATTTCCAAGAAAAGCATTAAACACTGCGGTCATATCTTGTTACTATTGAGCATGGTTGATAACTTAAGCAATTACCCATTAGTGATTACTACGAGTTTTCAACTGCATGAAGGTAGTGCAGACAAGCGATGGAGAGGTATCGGGGTACGTTGTTGGGCTGGAGAGGGTGCGAGTCTGAAGTTGGTTTTTGGTGTTGGGATGCATGGTTGGGCAAGGATGGATTCGAGTGTCAGGGTGACTTGGAATGGCCAGACCTGACAAATAGGTATTTCGAATCGGTTAGGGGTCGGGTCATTGTGCGGCTCAAATACATTTCGGGATAGTTTATGTGTTGGGTATGGGTTTGGTTAAGATGAATTTCTCGTTCGAGTAATTTTCGGTTGAGGTGTGAGCGGTTGGATATGGGTTCGGTTCGGATGAAGATTGGGTTGAGTATATTTTGGACGTGCTAAAGTGACTCGGTTCCGGGTTGAGTATAAGTTGGTTTAATTTGGTGGGCTGATTTCAGGTCAACAATAATTGATAGTAATATATGGGTTTGGGGTAAGATTTAATTCAATGCTAAGTTGGGTCAAATTGGGTCGAGTAAATTTGAGACTAATTGTTTTTGACAGTCAATAAAAAAATATATCTTAAATAACTAAACTTTCTATCCTAGTTATAACTTACAAGTTATAACCCATAAAAGTAAAAGCTCCACCTACAAGAATATCATGACACAATTGTGAGCTTCACTCAGTAGTTAAACACTCTTGTTATTAGTAAGTCCTTGTTGATTATTACTCAAAAAAAAAAAAAAATTTTAATAGTTTGCTTGTTATCAAATAATTCAATGCAAATTTTATTTATGACTTTAATGTTTTTATAGTTTACTTGTTTTCTCTAAACAATACCTTTATTATATTAATTCTAATATTATATCCAATACCAGTTTTATTTGTGATTCTAATATTTTTAATATTTATTAATATTTTGATAGTTTCCTTGTTATTTTAAAGATGATAACTGCTCAATTTGAACTCTTTTGCCTTACCTTTTAAAAATTCCCTTGTTATCCTAGATGTAGGTGTAGACATCAGATTTTGTACCGAGACGAGCGCACAAGTGTAAATCGGGAGCAACACGCATACTTCATCACGAGATTGGGCCCAAAGCAAAGCAAGAACCCAAAGTGAACTAAAATGGGCCAATAATAAAGCAAGGCCACCTGGCTTTGCTTCATATCCAACAGTTGGGCCCAGAACTGGCCGGACCCAAAAAGAGGAGTAAAAAGGGCTACAAAGAGGAAGCTCATCTAGCCTTGCTCACTTCTTAGCCACCTCACAAATTCACCACAAAACCTTCATTTTCCACCCTGTCCACGTAGATGTGCTCACCCGTTTGAACCTCATTTTTTCCACAAGTTTCATTGACATGATTTATTGTTATGAGGTTAAAATACATATCATAAATTTTCCGACGCTTTTGAATCTTGTCAGTCGGAGCACGAGTGAAAGAGTTATGGTTGTTCGAATTGAGCTGGTTTCAGCCCAAGGCCAAACGACCTATTTAGTATGCCACGTCACTGATCTGCACATTCAACAATCTGTGTGATGCAAAAACTAACCAAGGTCAAACGACTTATCCCCTTTGCTATGTCATCAATCTGTGCCTTTACTCATCCCACACAATCCCATGATCCATGCATTCACGTAATCATGCCATGCATGGATCAAAGCCCAATGGCCTATGCGGGGAAATGGAGGAGTGAAAGGTGCAATGTGTCTTTTGGTTTCCATCTTCATCCGTCCCTCACCTCACCTCACCTCACTTATAAATACCGCCCTTCATTTCACTATTCGAACCAAGCAGCAACAAGCAAAATCATCCCAAGAACTTCCCCCTCATCTATCGTCATCCATACAACCACAAATATTTGTTATGATCGTCATCAAAAGAATACCAATGTACTGACTTCGATTTCTCTCGTCCCACCTAATCTCTTGCATGCTTTGTGATTAAGCAAGGTTAGAATATTTGTGTTTTCTATCATGTAACCATGTAACCGTTATACCATGCTACATTTATAAATTATGCTTTTTACATTTGCATGACATGAATATAATATCGTGAAATTTTTTTAAACTTCTCCTCACTCTTTTAATTCAAGATCAATTCTAGTAGGGTCTACTTTCAAACAGACGAGTCCCAGAGTTTCTAACTCTTGGACTCATAACCTTATTCCCGAGCTCAGAATTCAGGTGTGAGAGTTTTCTAACACATAAATTAAACTACAAAAACATACATACATGCATATATACATACATACATACATACATACATACATACATGCATGCATACATACATACATACATACATACATACATACATACATACATACATACATGCATGCATATGTGTGTGTGTGTGTATGTATGTATGTATGTATGTATGTATGTATGTATGTATGTATGCATGCATGGATGTCTGTGTGTGTGTCTGTGTATTACGACAAAAAACAATTACAAAAAAGTAATAAATTTTTTTAAAAAAACATATATTGAATTAGCGACTCATAACTCATCGGTCATCAATTATCAATCCTAAAATATCTACCCAGCTCTATGATGTTTAACGAATTCGAGCGACTAATAAGTTATCACTAGATGTTGTTGGTCGCTAATAGCGACCAATATCAACGACCAATAACGGAAATACTGATAATTATCTATCCTTAACATAACGATCGATAGCCATCACTTGCAAAGTAAACAAGCAACCTCATATAACGATTGATAATATCGGTTGCCATTATCAGTCACCAGATCCATATTTTTGTCGATAAGACCAACTAGCTACCAATAATGTCTGTCATTGTATGATTGTTATGTTATAGTGATAAGTCGCTGGGCCATGAAAAGAGGCTGGATGTATCAACTAGCTCACTTTTTTTTTTATCAATTTTTGATTTATTTTTAGACTTACTTCCCCTTTTCAATCATTATTGATTTCTCATTAATTTTTGCTTTAAACCAAAGAGAGTATAGTGAAGATAATAATTCATTGGCCTAACTTAGTAATTTTTGCCTCCATGGGTAACCACTCCACCCATTTTTTTGGTATACAAACAATAAATGTTAGTAAATTACAGGAGTTTTGATGTCTAATAAGGGTGAACATAATCAGTTAATCGCATTTTCGGTTAACAATAATTTTGGTTAACCTCTTTTGCAGTTTTATGGATTTTGTAACCTAAACATAAATTGTATTATGTGATTAATCAATTCGTAGTTAATTGTAAGTAAAATCTAGAAACCGAAACTGTCAATTACTCGCTTTTTGAATTAATCGCTTTTTGGATTCAGTTTACATTTTATCGCGGTGAATGTAAATTGAATCCAAAAAGCGATAGAAAGTTATACTATAAGGGTTACTACTATAAATATACAAATAATCTTGTATCTTCATAGAGGTAGGTACTTCAGCGCATTGTTTAATGAAGAGGGAATGGTGGACTTCCAAGACACGATTTTACATTGAAATGGACTGAGCCTGAGTACTACAACTCCCCTCCCCCCCCCCTCCCCCCAAATATCGCTAGAGGAGGTTAAGAGCGTTGAAAAAAAATGAAGGGGGTAAAGCTTTGGGCCCTGATGGGATCCCCATGGAGTTTTGGAAGTACTTAGGAGAGGAGGGTGTCTTGTGGCTAACATATCTTTTCAATGAAATTCTTAGAACTGCTCGCATGTCGAATGAGAAGCATAATCTTTCTGTTATACAAGAACAAAGGAGATGTTCAATGTTTCAATAGTTATAGAGGGATTAAGCTCCTAAGCCATACCATGAGGCTTTGGGAACGAGTTATCGAGAGGAGACTGAGAGAGACTACACACATATCCAAGAATCAATTTGGTTTTATGCACGGTAGGTTGACAATAGATGCTATTCACTGTATATGCAATCTAATGGAGCAATGTCGGGAAAGGACGAAGGATCTTCACATGGTGTTCATTGATCTAGAGAAAGCTTATAATAAGGTGCCTAGGGAAGTCATATAGGAGTGTCTAGAGGCGGAAGGGGTACAACAGTTTTATATTCAAGTTATTAAAGACATGTATGATAGTGGCAGAACTAGTGTATGGACAATGGTGGGAAACACGGGAGAGTTCTCAATTGATGTCGAGGTACATCAAGGATCTGGACTTAGCCCATTTATTTTTACTATGGCGATGGACGAGTTGGCTAAGGGGATCCAAGATAAATTACTGTGGTGCATGTTGTTTGCATATGATATTGTGCTCATGCAAGAGTAAAGGAAAAGATTAAAGGACAAGGTGGAGCTCTGTAGAGACACTTTGGAGTCTAAAGGTTTTAGATTGAGTAGGTTAAAGACGGAGTACATGATATGTCATTTTAATAGGTTGGAAAACGAAAATCAGAGTTAAAAAGTCACCATTGGAGGTGTAGGCATTCTACACATGGAGAAGTTTCGATACCTAGCCTCTGTCTTTCGAAGTGATGGAGAAATTAGTGACGATATTACTTATAGAATTACTGTTGGTTAGCAAAAGTAGAGGGAAACTTCATGAGTGTTATTTGATAGGAGAATTCCTCTAAAGCTAAAAGGTAAGGTGTACAATATGATAGTTAGACCAACGATGTTGTATGGAGCTGAGTGTTGGGCAACTAAGAAGATGCATTGCTAGAGGCTGAACATGGCAGAAATGAGGATGATTTAGTAGATTTGCGATCATACTAGGTTAGATAGGATCAAGAATGACGTTTACCTAGCTAAACTAGAGGTAACACTAATCGAGGATAAGTTGAGAGAGACTAGAATGAGATAGTTTGGGCTTATTCTTAAGAAAAATGAAGATGCCTGATAAGTGCTTCTTGTATATATGAATACTTGGTTGTTTTGATTGGAATTTGGGGAATATTTGATTTGATTATGTTATTTTATACCTGAATTTCCCATATTACGCTTGGTTTGGAGTTTGGTGAGTTTTGTAGGGAATTTGTGAAGAATCGATGTAAACCGAGCCCAAAAAGCAAGTGTAGATCCAAGTTATGAGCTTAAAGGACCAAGAAGTGAGGTGTTGGATCGTCCAAGGCTCAAACAATGGCCCAAAGTACTCCTAGGCTCGAAAAAGCCCTGTGAAGAGCACGGGTCGTGTCTATGGCCAGAGAGTGAGAAAATTCAAGAAGAAAGCTGACACGGTCCGTGTCACAGGGGGCACGGTCCGTGCCTACCCTGGCACGGTCCGTGTCTCTCCTGTCTTTTCATTTTCGGCGGTTTTGAAGTGATGTTTTCCTATATTATGCGGATTTCTGGCCGAGTAGAGGAGGATAATCATCCACCATTATCCGTTTCATGCCCTAATCATATCATTCATCATTCATATTCCATTCCATCATTGAAGATTGAGAGAAGATTGAAGATCGAGGAGCAATTTGAATATACTTTGAAGTGGAGGAGCAAAAGTCCTCCATTGTTGATTCCTAGCAAGTTTGTTCTTCACTTGGGTTTATTTCTCAATCTCTCATAGATTTTCATATGCTTTCTAGAATAGATTTCAATTGCTTTGTAGTTTTAAACATGGATAGTGAGTAGTTCTTTTTAGTTTAGGGGATGAACCTTTGAAGTTGCTTGATGAATTGACTTTGTTGGATTGAATTATCATGAATTTAGTTTGTTTCAATCTATTCGGTCTTTGAATTGAATTGTTATTGCTTTTGCTTGATCACCAATTGCAAGTTAATAGGTTGTTGAATGAAGTACCGAAAGGAGAAGTTTGATTACCCGAAAACCTAGATTAAACTAGTTAAAATTATCTAGACATAGAAGTTTTAACTAGGGTTCTTGAGATAATTTGATCTTTAACCTTGACTAAATTGAAATAACCACGAAAGTAGGTGCTTGGTTAGTCTTGGCAATTCGCTCTAGTGACAAAATCTCATTACGAAGTATTCTATGCGATTATCGAACCTTGATTGTGCAAATTAATGAAATGAAAGTTCAATCCACATCGTTGATTCGTTATTTGACTTAGGTTTCATCCCCTGAACGCCTTTTTACCTTGATTAAATTCGAAAAGTTTGTGTGAATAACCCTTTGTTTAGTTCTTGATTGTGATTAGATTTAGAATTAGTTATTTCAAACCAAAAACGGATCGACTTAGCGATCAACTAGGAGGCTAGTTTAGTGCGTTGAAAGGAAAAGTCCCTGTGGGAACGACCTTGATTTATGCTACAATTTCACCCGTGCACTTGCGGCCTATCAATGCCCCCTGTGAGGAGGTGTGAGGGGATTCGCATACTCCATGGACGTCGGGGACATGGGAGACCAAAAAAGTTCATGAGAGAGATAATTAGAGCACAATTAAGGCACGTGGGGTTAGTGAGGGACACGACACTAGATATGATCGTTTGGAGGGCTAGGATTAAGGTGATAAGGTGAGGTGTCTGGTAGGGTAATGTGCTTTGCTCTAAATTTTGTTGTTTTTCGCCTTCGTGTTGATTGTCTTATATGAACGTTTAGCCCATCCTCAAGCGTATAGAGTGCACATGTATGCGTCTTTATACTAATGCTACTTTCTTGTTTTTTCAAGTTGGTTCTCAAAGGTTTTCCTTTCATTTTTTTTATGTGTTTTGTTTGGTTTCTAAAATGGTTTTTTAAAAGCTTTATCTACAGAAACTAACCTCTCTATGGATTCTAATTCATGGGGGAAGAATGCCTAATGTGGATCCCCAAACCGCATTTCAAATGTATTTCACTTGCGAGTTTGTTTTTGTCGTTGTATCTTCATAAAGGTAGTTTTTTTACTGTCAAATATCAGGGTATAAAACTTAACAAAAAAAGGACTTTTGGACATCAATAATATCAACTTTGGGAGTATCAGACATTAATAATATAGATTATTTTCTTGGTCATTGACAGTACCAACTATTGACCTATTTTCCACCAACAGTACACCACCACTTTGGTGTAGTTTTGAATCATGGAAGGATGACGTAACTCCATAATGTGTGACGCGCAAGGTGAAGCTTGTATAGAAAGAAAATGTTGACGTGGACACTAATCTGTCTTCCACGTCGGACATTATGGTGTCACGTCATCTTATCGATGATTTTTTTTTTTGAGAAGAGTAACTGCCAAAGGTCGATAATTAATACTGCTAATGTTCAAAAAGTAGTCTAGTTGATATTATTGATGTCTAAAAAAAATAAAAAATCTTCTATAGTGAAACGGGATCGGTGGAGCAAGTTTACAGAAAACAGAGAATAAAAGTAACTCCCCTCCCCTCCCGGAGCATCGAAGCACAGGAAATCAGCAATGGCGCCTGCTGCTGCGATCCAGCAGAGATCAGCCACTCCTTCCTCTTCTTCTCCTCTACAGAAACTGTCCACCTTCCACAAAGACTCAACCTCCATTGCCGACCAACCTCCAGCTTCTTCTTCTTCCTCTACCTCTCCCAACAACCCTCTGACATCCTTCTCCAACGACCCCATTTTCTCTCTCTTCCTGTCCCCAGACTTCTCCTCCACCCACTTCTCCTCCCAGGCTCTCTCCTCGGGCTCCGCCGCATCCACCGCCGAGAAGCTCCAAGACGGCATTCGTCTCCTCGAGAAGCAGCTTCGCTCCGAAGTCCTTTCTCGCCACCATGAACTCTTCTCTCAGCTCTCCTCTCTCCGGGACGCCGAATCTGCCCTCTCTCTCGTCCGATCCGCTGTGTCTAATCTGCAATCCTCCGTTCGCCGTATCCGATCCGAGATCGCCGACCCTCACCGCCAACTCCGGGCTAAAACCACCCAATTGGCCAACATTCACACCACTTCCGAGTTATTACAGTCCACTATCCGGGTTTTGAGATTGTCCAAGAAATTGCGTGATCTGATGGACGGTAATGACTCGTTAGACCTTTTGAAGGGTGCCCAGTTGCATTGCGAGATTCTTAGCCTTGCTAGTGATAATGGGTTATCGGGGATTGAGGTGATGGATGAGGAGTTGAGATGGGTTTCTGAGGCTGGTGGGAGGTTGAGGTCGGAGGGTATGAAGGTTTTGGAGAGAGGGTTAGAGGGGTTGAATCAGGCTGAGGTGGGTACTGGGTTGCAGGTGTTTTACAATTTGGGTGAGTTGAGGCTCACCGTTGATGGGTTGGTGAGTAAGTATAAGAACATGGGGGTGAAGAGTATAAGTGCTGCATTGGATATGAAGGCCATTTCTGCTTCTGGGGGTGGAAGCAGTGGTGGTGGGTTTGGACCTGGTGGAATACAGAGGACTGGTACTCCCCAGATTGGGAGCGGGAGTAAGGCCAAGGATGCTCTTTGGCACCGGATGACCGCTTGCATGGACCAACTCCATTCGATTATTGTTGCGGTTTGGCATTTGCAGAGGGTCTTGTCTAAGAAAAGAGACCCCTTCACTCATGTTCTGCTCTTGGAGGAGGTTATTCAGGTCTCTCTCTTTTGGCATTCTTGTTCATTAGTTGAATTTCCCTGTTATTTTGATCTCAATTTGCCTATGTGTTTGCCCATGCTTCCTTGAGTATTTTCCTTGACTGATAATGTTTGAAGAACTAGAAAGGCATGAGCACATGTGTAGCTAGCCAGCCAACTTAGATGATTTTCATTGTTGGCTATTCTTGTGTGCTTCTTGTTGTGGCATGGAAATTATTTGATGTAGCCTTATTTCTGAAGTGGCATCTTACTATCAATCTGCAATGGGTTAGAGACAATATAACATATCACAATGTTGTTTTATTTGAGTTTTTGGTTATTGACTCAATACAACAGAGAAGCTCGTTTCTACTGTGCTGTTACCGTTCTCTGTCATCCAGTATATATAGAGAAGAGGGAGTTAGCACAGCATTGGTAAAGAAATCCCAATGTTAGATGTGTCTACAGTTGGACTATTATAGATGGATTTAGTTGTTTTAGATGTTGCATTGGTCTCTTGCTTGTTAGAAGCTTGGATCTGTGCACCCAGTAGTTAACTGATGATCCACATAAGAGAGGAATGAGAATGGCTACTTTGAGTTTGCAGGTGTCCATTGAATTGAAAGAAGATAGTATCTCAGCTCTGCATTAAAAGAAGCTGTTCATATTATAAGCATCATTCTGCTGTATTACCTTGGTCACCTCTTGCTTTGATTTGTGTTCTTATCAGTACTTGAAGGACATGCTTCTACTTTGCTTAAATTCCAATGCGGCTCTGTAAAAGTTGAGATCATTTATTAAGTAATGCACCATTGAATCCTCGAAGACCCTGATAGGATACTTTCATTCTTGGTTTCTTTCTCTGGACTGGCACGAGCAGCTGAAACTCATTTTGTACATTGTATACTCAGTAGGAGTACTTCCTGTCTTTCTCTTGGTCACTAATATGGCATTGGTATGACAATACTTGCATCACGACATCCTTATCTGAACCTCATTCTGAATTTATGCATACTTTACTGGCTAAAATTCAGTACTCTAATTATTTCAAATATATCATCCATTTGATAATATTTTCTGTTCAAGTTTGAGTAATTAGATACCTCATCCCTGCATGATTTTGGCCCTTTGTTTTTTGGGTAGTATTTTTCTGTTGACGATTCAGATGGTTAATCATCCATACTTTTTGTTATCAAATACTTTTAAAGGCATTACCTTTTATGTCTGAGTTCTATTAATGTGAATTGAACTTGCCTAATCTTGCTATTCATACATAATGGAATGTAAGTTAAATTGGATGGAATGAGCAATCACATTGAACTATTGAAGGGGATTTGTGAAACTAAGCACTGAAAATGGATATATGACAAAACTGTATAGAGAGTGGAACCTAAGATGATAGTACTGTGCATCACCAGAAAATATTGGTTTCTTTTATTTTTTTATTTATTTTAAACAGGAGATGCTTCTATATTATTTATGTATTCAATGAAGATTTACAATTACATTGTAATCCTATTCTATTATATGCAAGTGCTACAACAGAATAATAATGTTTTGTTGTGCCATGAATGCACAAAGAGTCACATATGTTATATCTTGATTATCAAATAATAATATTGATAGAGAATATGTTGCGAAGAGATTTAGAGAAGGAACTTGGAGAGAAGGAAGATTAAAAGGGAAATTTATATTTCAAAGGGAGAAGAGGGTTAGATCATGCTTAATTTAATATTCATTCTATAATCATCTAAGGTTGATGATACTCTCATGATACATAGTGTATTCATAGGATTATATGATCAGGAAAATAAGTTATTGCTTGTCTAAACCTATTCTAAATTGGAGCACTCCCTCTCCACAATAATTGTTATGTTGGAGGGTTGGGGAGTAATTGCTTGTCTAAACCTATTATAATGCCCCTACTTTTTCGACTCTAGCATCCAAATTGCTTTCTATTAGTATTGATTTGTTGCTGGCACTCCTATATTTTATATTTATTCTTGAGGCTTTCCCTCATGTCATTCATGGATGACGTCTTTGAACCACATCAATATGTGGATAATGCTGCATCATATATTGTAACCTCATCCCTGCAAAGACAAATTGACTCAAGTCTCTTATGGTGGAGCATTGACATGAAAGTGCTGTTAGTATCTTCTTAGAATGTGCACGTTAATGTGGAAAAAGGGTCTGTTTAACCCTATTTGTTAATCTTCTTCAAAGATGTCTAGGGATCAGTTGTGTTCCTTCTCTAAGTCAGTGACAATTATAATTGCCTCTTTCTTTTTGTTGGCATCTGTTGCATTGCTGAGTAAGCATGTGCGTTTTCTCCTAATGGATCAGCCAGTCGTGGACATAAATCAGTCCTCGAATATCTGATTCCCTTTTTTGTCGTTTCCCATGGATAGTGCATTGACTTGGGTCTCTTTGTTTAATTTGAAAAAACATTTGGTAATACTAGTTTAGTGCATTTTATCCCCATCTGCATTTCTAATGGTTGCTTTAGGAATTTTTTTTTTTTTTTTCTGTACCTTGTTTTCGGACGTGATCCTCTGGAAATAAAATTTCCCTGAATTCTGAAAAGTATTAGTATGTCCTTTAATATAATTGCTACTACTACTATTAGTGACCTATTTGTACTAACATATTCTTATGTTTTAAATGAATCCCTTGTTTGTTAGGAAGTCTTTTAGCTAGTTCTTCCAAGAAACAATATGTTGGACTCCATTTTCAAAGGTGTACACCCATAAACACTTCATGCGATATACACAGTTCCATGCTGGTTGGTTCATGGATGTTGTAGATTTTCTTATCTTTTCCTTTTTTAAGAAAGCAGTTGGATAAGTTAGATTTTGTTTTTTTTGGTTTAGCAGGAGAGGGACAACCTATTGTGATAGTACTAATTTTCTTGGTTTTTTTCGGGGCTCATTCTCTTCCTTGTTCTCCCTCTTGGGAGTGCATGGGTGAGAATTGATTTCCATGAAGTGATGGTAGGAGACCTAATATGTATATTGCCATCCTAAAGCTTTTTAATGCCTTTGTGTAACTTTTGAAACTTTCTGATACTTCAGCTTTCAGCACCATTCATTGTGGGCAGAAATCCCCATACTAGCGTTCTTTTCTTTGGCAAGGGAACTCTCCCCCTTGCCCTTTCTATTAAAATAATGTGTAAATTTTTTCTGATATGTTTACTACTGCTTGCTTTAGGAGGGTGATCCGATGTTGACTGACCGGGTTTGGGAGGCATTTGTGAAGTCCTTTGCAAATCACATGAAATCTGCATTTACTACGTCAAGTTTTGTGAAAGAAATCTTCACGATGGGCTACCCAAAACTGTATTCCATGATTAAGAATCTTCTGGAACGAGTGTCACGTGAGACTGATGTCAAAGGGGTTCTGCCAGCTATTACCTCAGATGGAAAAGATCAGTTGCGTGCAGCAATTGAAATTTTCCAGACGGCATTCTTAGCCATGTGTTTGGGTCGTCTGTCTGACCTTGTTAACAGCATCTTCCGAGGAGGTGTTCCTTCTAAGGAACACATATCAAAGTTTATATTGCGCATCCAGGAAGAAATTGAAGCTGCCCAATTTAATGGACATTTGACTCTTCTAGTTCTGCGTGAAATTGGGAAAGTGTTGCTTCTCTTGGCTGAAAGAGCTGAATATCAGGTAAATTTTTGTTATTGGATGCTTCAATGAGAAAATTTGGACTATAATACTATGCAAGTCCTCTCCCCCACTCCTCTGGGATGGGGCTCAGATATTCGGATTAGTTTGTGTGCCAGCCTAGTAATTGTTGTCAAATTGCAGATATCTACAGGACCTGAGGCCTGGCAAGTAATGGGCCCAGCAAATCCGCTACAGCTGAAAAACTTCATGTTATGCCAACATCTTCAAGAAATCCACACCCGTGTATCGTCCATTGTGGCAGGATTACCTCCTCAAGCCTCAGAGATCCTGTCTTCGTCATTAGGGGCCATATATGGGGTTGCCCATGACTCTGTAAAACCCTTGTTCAAATCAATGTTGGACCGCCTTGAGTCATGCATCTTGGAAATGCATGACCAGAACTTTGGGGTGATTGGCATGGACGCTGCCATGGACAACAATGCATCCCCATACATGGAGGACTTGCAGAAATGCGTTGTCCACTTCCGCAGGGAGTTCCTTTCTAGATTATTACCCTCCTCGGCAGCAAATTCTGCAGCTACAGGGTCAGAAACCATATGCACGTACCTAGCAAGGAAAATGGCTTCCCGGGTGCTGATGTTCTTCATCAGGCATGCTTCGTTGGTGAGACCGCTCTCAGAGTCAGGCAAATTGAGGATGGCTCGGGACATGGCAGAGCTAGAACTAGCCGTGGGTCAAAACCTGTTCCCAGTGGAGCAGTTGGGGGGACCATACCGAGCTCTTAGAGCTTTCCGTCCAGTCATTTTCTTGGAGACGTCTCAGTTGGAGGCATCTCCTCTCCTGCAGGATCTGCGTCCAAGTGTCATACTTCATCACCTCTACTCGCGGGGCCCAGACGAGCTGCTGTCCCCCATGCAGAGGAACAAACTCACCCCACTTCAGTATTCCCTCTGGTTGGATAACCAAGGGGAGGATCAAATATGGAAAGGCATCAAAGCAACCCTTGACGATTATGCCGCATTGGTCAGGTCTAGAGGGGACAAGGAGTTCGACCCTGTCTATCCCATAATGCTTCGATTGGGTTCCTCCGTATCACAACATTCTTCCCAACTCCCGACTTCTTGATTTAATTCGTGCCTAACAAATGTGCAGCTTCTGTGGTTTAGGGCTACTTGAGGAATTACTTTGTGGGGCTATGCGATTGATGGATTCCGCCTCAAAACCACTAATGTGCAGGATACCGGGGCCTCCCCGACTTCCTTCAAGCTTATGTGTTTCTGACTACTCACTTCAGTCTCTTTTCGGCTTTGTTTGCCCATTTGTGTAAGTGGTCAGATTCATAAACTTGTGAACCCAGTTTGACTTTGCAACAGCTCTGATCAACATATGGCTGTCAAATTTGTTTGATATCTTCAAAGCAGGGTTCTAAAAAAATAATGATATGAAACTTTTTTTTTGTGTAACTGTTATATGTGTGACAGAAAGAGAGGATTCCCTATTTTCTGTTTTTTATTTTTCTTTTATTTTTTTATAGGGATGTTCTACAATGTGAAGAAACAATGAAGAATGAAGCTATATAGGACATTGTATTTTGCTTTGTATTCTGTTTCTTATTATATTAGATAATGAAAACATATCTTGAGGGCATGTCGAAAGACATTCTACTTTTTTGAATTTTTGGTGGGATTCATCATGATACACATGTAGCCAGTAGACAGTAGCCAGTAGCCTTGTTTGGTCAGTGGTGGTTATGGTTGAATTTGTGGTAAGTTAGGTGGATAAAAAAAGAAAAAAAAAAGGAAGTAAGAGAGTGGTGTGGTTATTTTAATAATTTTTTAGTAAAGTGTGGGAGTAAAAAAAGTGAGGTAAGAGAATGATGTAATTATTTTAAGAAAAGTTACTACTTGTAGTGTTGTCCAAAAAAGGATTTTTTATAGAGATGTTTTTCTTTCAATAAGGTGTTGCAATCAATCAATTACAATTGACTAAGGAAATTAATTTTGATTCTTTTTGGGCAATGAAATACTTTTTTTAAAGTTATACTTATAGCAAATTAGCAATTTGGTTAATCCATATGGGGATATATGTAAACCTGACTCAAAGTAGATTTACCATGATATTTTGTGAAGTTAACCATACAAACCCAATGAAACAAATCAGATTAAACCATTTTGCTAATTTGACAAAATATTATCCATTTACAATTCAAAATATTGCCTCATATTTGTTTTATAATTAATATCAATTCCCTAAAATAGAGCCTTAATCAAAGTTAACTCTTGTCTTCTAGAATCAAGTAATAATAGACTATGATTTCTGCTAGTTCTAAAAGTTGATCACACTTTTACAATTTTAATTAAAGATAGTAGTATTTTTTACTTTTTGAAAAAATTAAGTGAAAATTTTGCTAGAATACCATTAACAACAATAACAAGTTTCAAAATTTACCTATAAACTTGCAATAGAAGGAAAAAGGTTAACACTTTTAAAAAAATTGGTGGTATTTTTGATTAAAATGAGAAGTTGGGTGCATCTTTCGTTGAAAGCACTCCCTACTTGTGAAGCCGACAACGCAAGGGAAATATGACCGTTGTGAATGGAAAGAGATCTAAGTGGGTATCTAATAAAATACGTTAATCTCTCAATTTCCGTTTTAACTCTTCAAAAATCTCATCTTCTCCGCCATCATTAGACCTACAACGTCTCCTTCCAAATATTTGAACAGAATCAGGTGCTCTGTACATAGAAACCCAAACCCTCCCCGATAACAATTCCACCTTAAAACCCCAAGCACAACAATTTCCAGATCTCTCTCTCTCTTTCTCTTTCTCTCGAATTCGATAATCCAAATTGTGGGCTGGTGACAGTGGAAATTGATGTGACATGAACAGAACAAAGTATCAGTAGTTCTGGTGGATTATTCTGATCAAGTCAATGTTCTAGAGAGAGAGAAAGAGAGATCTAAAAAAAAGGCAAGGATTGTTGATTTGTGAATGGAAATGGAGATTGGAGCAAAGAGAAAAGCAGAGGAAATGGCGACATCGAACACAGAAACGGTTGAAGAAAACCATAGCGAGAGTGGGAGCAATGTGGAAGCTCATCCCTACGCGTTTCATGTTTCTGGACCGCGTAATCTTTCTTCCCCTAATTGGAGAGAACTCATCAACTCCAGTTGGTAAGTCAAATTTCTTATTTCAGACCCTACTTTAACTTTTCGCCTTTCCTTTGCGTTTAATTTTTTGAAGTTCACATTACCAAATTCTGTCATCAGTGGATTTGTGTTGTTAATCAACTCCATCTTCTGGGTTTTGGGTTTTTTTGGATCTACTCAACTTGTGTATCTCATATTGGTTTTGCCCTTGGAACCTATTTGATGATTTGTCAAAACTAGGGCTTCCTTTTTTAGCAACTGTTTGAATAGGGTGACCTTGCATTACAAGTTTTGGACGAAATTTATGCTTTTGTGATTTCAACTGTGAAATTAATACAAATGCCAGCAGATTAAATAGTCTACAACGTCTAGGCAAGATCGATTTTCTCCAGAAGAAAGGAGTACTAGTGCTAATCCGTTAACTTATGGGGTTGCATACCTCCATATTTTGATGCGTACACATTTGTTTAAGGCAAATCAAAATGTTTCCTAGTGAGAAAAGCAAGGGTTTGCATATTGGTAACTGAGATTAACTAACTGCTTCCTAACTTTTTTTTTTTTTTTTCTCGCTAGACTGGTTAAATTTAGTTTGCCCACTGAGCCCTACTATAATCGAACTTAATAGGACGGAATAAGGGCATCTATCAAATTGCCCATGAAAAGCATGACCATCAACGCTACAATTTCCACCCATGGGAAATATTTTGCTTCCACCAAGAATTGAAACCATAGTTATTAAACTCTTTATCCATATCTACGGTTTTATGATCCAAAAACCCTCCATCAATCCAACTCTTATTAGAACGTAGGTTCCTATGATGCTAGTATTTTCTAAATATTATATGTTAATGTGTTAGGATCGCAATATGATTCTGCAATTCTATGATCCGATCCATGATCTTGAGTGGATTTGATAGTGTTTGCACACATTATTAGCTTTTAAAATTTTTTAATAACAATATAAATTTTTTATTAAAATTATCTGGTCAAATATAATATGTACTGGTTCGTTCTTAGGAATAGATGTTAAGATGTTCACTATCGTAGAATTTTTTGCCATTTGTCTAATGTGTTAGAATCTTATAACTATCTCACATCGATCTTAATTAGGATCCCAATTCTAATAATTTCGGTTGAACCTTGGTGAGAAACATGGAAGATACGAGTAGTTGTCGCTAGGCTTCCACCTCATTGGTTCAGTGCTTGTAACTTATATCAGAATTCCATGTCTCCCAGAATTAGCAGCTAGGCCTAGTTAAGATGGATGAATTGACCCACAAAACATTTTTTGTTGAGGCTGTTTAGATGTCAATAGAGCTACAAAGATTGATGCCATCAAGGAGAGAAGGAATGATTTCATCCTCAATCAATGGAGTGAGTGTGACTTCCAACAAAGTTTAGCCAACCACTTTTCCTATGCTATTCAAGTTGTGTATGTTCAGGAGGAACTAACATATTTATGATTGGGAATTCCTTTCAAATGAAACAATAATTTCAGCAACATTTTCTTGCTTGACAAGTTGGCATGATTTATATTGAAAACTGATTTCAGAATTATAAAGTACGAGCCTCATCTGAACATGATTTAATGGACCTACTATCTTTGTCATGTGAAAAGGATGACTGCTTTTTTGTAAGCAGAATCAATTTTCTTCATAGAGTGGACAATGGTTTTCTTAAGAAATTATTTTGTCGAAATTTGCTTACCCCAGTTAGATTGAGGCAGTTAGGAAAAAATGTCTAGTACATTGCCAGCAACAAACAAAACCAGAAAGGTTCTCCCTAAGAAAACAACTGCTTTCTTCCTGCCATACTCACCAAATATTGCTGCTTACTAATGTGCATGTGATGAAATATGAATACATCTAGAGACATTTTCTACTGGTCAACCTGTTTGATCTGCATTTGAGAAAATCCAAACTAATACAGTTCTCTCCTGATCTTGCTATGATAGCTTGTTCGTGGATCAACTTCTACCTATAAGATTGTTTTCACGTATGCGATGTGAGATCTAATTACAAGTTCTGGAAAAAAAAAAAGATTGTGATCCATATAATCTTGACTATATACAGGAAAGATGGAAACTACAAAAGGACAGTAATGGCATGTTTCATCCAAGCAGCTTACTTGCTAGAACTTGATAGACAAGAAAACAGAAAAGAAGACGACGCCCTGGCTCCAAAATGGTGGTTGCCCTTCAAGTACAAGCTCGTGGAAACCCTAGTCGATGAGCGAGATGGATCGATATTTGGTGCGATATTGGAGTGGGACAGGTGTGCAGCCTTGGCTGACTTCATCCTCCTCAGACCAAGTGGTGCCCCAAGGGCGGTCTTGGCTCTGAGAGGTACACTCCTCAAGAGCCTCACTATTCGAAGAGACTTGGAGGATGATCTCCGCTTCCTCGCTTGGGAAAGCTTGAAGGGTTCAGTTAGATTCAAAGCTGGGTTTGAAGCCCTCAAATCCCTGGCAAATAAGTATGGAAGCGGCAATGTTTGTGTCGCGGGGCACTCTTTAGGAGCTGGGTTTGCCCTGCAAGTTGGAAAAGCATTGGCCAAAGAAGGGATATATGTTGAGGCTCACTTGTTTAACCCCCCATCAGTTTCCTTGGCAATGAGTCTGAGGAGTATTGGCGAAAAGGCTGCTTTTGCTTGGAAGAGGGTCAGGGCGGCAATGCTGCCCTCTTCTGGGGGTGACATCCAGACAGTCACAGACGAACGAAACAAAGGACCGACTGCCGTACTGAAGAAATGGGTCCCACACTTGTATGTGAATAACAGCGACTACGTGTGCTGTTACTATACTGACCCAACCAGGACGGGTGAGGATAACAACAGTGACAACAGCAGCAAGGAGAATGTGGCTCCGAGCAATGGTGGTGGTGCAAAGCTGTTTGTTTTGTCAAAGGGGAATCAGAAGTTTCTGGAAGCACACAGATTGGAACAGTGGTGGGCTGATGACTTGGAGCTTCAAACTGTTATCAATAACAGCAAGCTGATTAGCAGGCAGCTCAAGTCTTTGTATCAACTCCCCTCTTCCCAAGCAAAGCAGAAATAGCACACCACCAGGCCTGCTCAAACTCAATACTTTGACAAACAGTGATTATTTCTGTAATCCTGACATTTGTTTCTAAACTTAGCACAACTAAATGCCCTTCATTCCAAGCACCAATGATAGCATTTGAAAATGGTTTATATGGTCATCACAAATTTTGAATGACAACGTGATAAACTCTTCCAACAGGACCTCGCCTCTCTGTTAGTAAACCTTAAATTTATATCTTGAATTTATGTTCCAACCGTCTCATCCAACTCATTTGTGTTAATATTCTCTCTTTTACATCTTTGTTATTATGTACAACTTTCTTTAAGTGCCGATATGTATTGTGGCCTAAGGCACTTTTTTAATGTCTTGTTTTTCATCAAATCAATATCAATATTTATTATGATTTTGGTCACTCCAATGAATAAAAATGACACCTTAAATAAAATCAATTGTACCCGTTAAGCATACTTTAGGTATTTCTTGTAAATTTGCAAAATTACGCATAGAAGTATAATTGGATTATTGAACAACAATAATATGAACTTTGGAGGTATTGGTCAATAATATCAACAATTTTATTAGACATTAACAACATCAACTATGGACATATTTTGGAGGTATTGGCCAATGAATAATATGAATTTTGGATCTTGTCGCAAGAGTGACATGAAACTTCAGAAGTATCTTATGTTAGTGTAAAAATGATATTATTGTAAATTAAATTCGAAAAAATGTGGAATTGAACTCTGACCAAAATGCTAAATATAAATTGCATAAAATTATTTTTTTTAGTATGCAATTATATTTACACCCTTAAGTTTTCAAATATACGAAAGGATGTATAGTGGTTAACAACCATGACAACCACCGTAAGTAAAATAAATCTTACTCGTATATGTGTCAAGTTTTATCCCGCCCGTTAACTTTTTTATCTAATATAAATTGTAAAATATATTTTTTAGTTTATTTTAAAAAATTTTAAATAAATATTTTTCAAAATATGCTTATTTATGAGACAAAAAATTTAGAGTTAAGATATTTAAATTTTAAAATATTTCGTAAAAAATTTTTAATTAAGAAAATATACTTTAGAATGTTATACTAAATAAAAAAAATGAATGGCAAAGATAAAAATTAACACATACACGAATAAACATTATTTTCATTGTGGTGTTTGTAATGGTTGACAACCATTGTAAATTTTTCCATATACGAAAAGGCACATAAAATATGTCTAACGGTTTAATTAGAATTAGGGGTGTTCATATTCCGGTCCGGACCGGGTAACCCAAAAAACCCGGACCGGTTGGTAACTGGTCCGGTCTTCGGTCCAAGTATTTTTAGTTTTCGGGTTTCGGTCCGGGTCGGTCTAAACCCGGAAACCCAATTATTAGAAAATTTTTAAAGTTTTATACCATAAAATCATATTATTATAGCCTAGAAAGATTATTCTATTTCCTAAATCTAATGATCCTTTGAGTCCTAAATTGATATAATATTCACGTAAATAGAAAACAATGATTAAATTTTGGTAAACTTCAATATAATGTATCTTTTTCAATTTATAATTGTCAACTTTTAATATTATATATCATAAATTAGGTCTATTTACAGTACCAAAAAAAATGTGCTTCCTAACAATAGACATACATAATTATTTAATTTGTCTATTTACAAATTTTATCAGAAAAATTTCAAAAAGATCTCAATCGGTCCAAACCGGTCTGGGTTGGTCCGGTCCAAATGCTCATCGGGTTGGTCTGGGTTGGGACCGGTTGTTTCGGTCCGGTCTTTGGTCCAACATTTTTGCTATTTCGGGTTTCGGTCTGGTCCAGTCCGGTCCGGTCTGGTCCGGGTTTGACCCAATGAACACCACTAATTAGAATATTATATGTATTTGTTGGAAGGGAGATTCTACCATAGTTGAAAATATTTTCAACTATGGTAGTTGAAATGTATAACTACCCTTAATTTTATCATTAAAATTAAAATTAATATATATATTCATCATAGGACTTGTTACAATAAGTAAATCTATATGTTAAGTTATAATTGTTTACAAAATTGAATGTTTTTAAGGAAATTCTACCATAATTGACTTTTTTCAACTATCGTAGTTGGAAAGTGAAAATACCATTAACTTTACCATAAAAATTCAAAATCAATGTACGTTGATCAAAGTAACTTGATACAATAATTAACAATATTTAAGAGGATATAAATGTTTTTAACAAATATGATTTATTTTTGATAAATGAATGGTATAAAATTCTCAATTATCATAGTTGAAAATAAATTCAACTATGGTAGAATTTTCACTGAAAAAAATATTAAACCCCTTACAATTCATAGTTGTTAGGCCATCACCAATGGTGGGTGAATTTTCACCCACCTATCTAATAAAATATCATAAATGTGAGTCATGACTCACTTGAATTCAAAAAAAATTTACAATAGTGGGTGAAATTTAACTCACCCATCAATTAAAATATTATAAATAAATGTAAAAAGAAAAAATTATAATCAAATTTAATTTCATTCTCTCTCCTCACTTAGGTAAGCAAAAGGCAAAAAAGTAGATGATGCCCACACAATTTCTACTTGCAAGCTCACCGTGCAAATGGGTGGAAAATATTTTCCTCACCCACCATACAACCTTCCTCACCGTTAGATGCATTTTTCTCACTCAAATTTGCCTTGTCTTGTATGCAAGTGAGAAAATTCTCACCATTGGTAATGTCCTTAAGCAACATCATTCAATCCCTCTCCCAACGAAGTCCCCTGACAATGGTTACATGCATTTTGCGCATTCTTACTATTCTATTGAGTTTATGTTTGCATTTATTATTACTACTTTGACGAATTGTTCTACATGAATGCTACCTATCTGGTATCTACGGACTACGGCTAGGTAAGTAGGCTAGTGATGAACAAAAACAGAAAAACAGTGTGCATGTGGCATACGACAGGGTTATCATGGGTGTTTCAAGCCCTCTATTATATACATTGCAAAATGTCATTTCGAGCAACATTACACCCCCTGTGAAGTTTTACCAAGGACATTATCCAACCACTTAGAAGAAAACATAAGTAACAATAAATCCAATGCTTGAGTATTGACAATAATTGTCAACAAAACTCATCTTCAAGTATAATTGGAATTCTTGACCACAAAGTCATCAGAGCACAGATTAAGGGCAACTTATTGACTGGACATGAGATGTGGCAGTGTCATCCCCTTCAATCTCATCAAGCATCATTGGTGCCCCTGCGATATGCTTCCTGGACATCATCAAAGGGAAGAAAGTAAGCTATACATAAAGCTAGCAAAAAGTTCAGATCCGGGTTTATATTGGGACAAATCAAAAGTAAAAATTCGACGAAAGGTTCAATGTCCATTAGTTAGTTTCAACTCCAACAAACCTAAATTGTGGCAAAATTAGGTTCCAACAACAGAAATGAGGGTAATATTAGGTCTAAATTCAATCACTTCGGTCAAAATGACAATTCCTACAAAATGTTAAGACCATGCGCAGTTTCTCTTGGTCAAACAAATTTTTAAGCGATCAAATTACACAAAATCATGCCAGCACTAGGAAAATGGTGTAAAGACAAGCGTGAGAATCAACCAGGGTTTGTGACATGGAAATACAATGTTTATATTGAAAGCGTGAGATTCAAAATTGGTTTTGTTCAATTCCACTTCTCAGAAAATTTCTGACTAAAAGCGATCACCAAGATCGCAAAGCACACATACTTTGTACTAGAAATCACCCGAACATTTCAAAATAGAAACTTCCAAAACAGATTGAAGTGAGCCTTGGTATTAGAAAATACAATCAGCAAAGCCAAACCCAGAAGTTACTCAAGGTGTCAAAAGTCACCAGTTGAGGCAAATATAAGTTCGACGAAAAGAAAGCGCACATGCAAGCTTAAGGTAAAGAATTAAAGAATTGGATGTTACCTTTGAGGGAATGTTTCTTCAGACAGGGCCTTTTCCAGTCTCTCCTCAAATGGAGTAGCATGCCAACGCACTTTTTGATCCTGAATTACCACAAGTAGACTAAGATCAGCTCATTATTGTGGTCAATAGAAGAATGAGCATAGCATAAGAGACA
Organism: Portulaca oleracea; assembly: GCA_029582165.1. Classification (NCBI taxonomy): domain Eukaryota; kingdom Viridiplantae; phylum Streptophyta; class Magnoliopsida; order Caryophyllales; family Portulacaceae; genus Portulaca; species Portulaca oleracea. The sequence continues at coordinate 22,163,549 of CM055890.1, forward strand.
GAATAGACCTCCTTATATTTTGTAGTTGAATTTGGAATCCCATTACCATCCCACCACTTTGGTGAGACATGAGATGTTTCTTCTTGTTCATTCCAGTGAGCAGCAACCAGCCCAATTATGGGCCTGTCCCCAATATCTTTCCCAACATCAGGCTTCCTTCGGCCTGCAGCTCTAAGGTTATGACAATCACCCTCATCAGTAGGCCGGGGAGGCCTCAGCCAAGAAGATAAAGTGGCATCTCCCATGTTTTCTTTTTTGATTCTCATTACAGAGCGAGGAGTAGCATTGTCTCCACCAGGAAGGTGCTCCTCCTTGGGATCTGATTGACCCTCCAGAACACAGTTTTCTTCTTTCAACTCCTCTTGCTCAGAAAGATTCTCAATTGGGTTTAAGACTGTGTAAACATACTGGGATCTAATTCGAGCATTTCCTTTCGAGAGATGTTTCATATTTGTTGCAAATACAGTTCCAGGTGTCTGCATGTCATCAGTTATCTTCATCGGTGTAGGATAAGGAGAAGATTTTTGCACACTAGGAGGTCCTCGTAATTCTGATTTCTGTAAGTTTGCAGCAGAAGCTTCTGCCGGTCGGATTTCATCTGGAGTCTCTGGTGAAGATTCTAGCAGGCCAAGAGAGCTTTCTAGATCCATTTTTCCCCGATCCTCCGTAAGAGTTTCTGGTTGCTCGAGTCCAATGTGAATCACTGCTGAATCCTTTGGTGGGCTATGGGACTCTGGTGCGTCTGATTTCGCTTGACCTTCCACACGAGTAACTGTTTTTCGGAGCTCAGCAGGAGTCTGCGGTAGAGTGCCACATGATTTAAGGAACTTGGCCTGGTTCAACAGATAAAACAGTGATCATCTTTAAGTATGAAAACAATCTCAGTGGATGAAGGCTGATAATGCAACACAGTAGAAAAGGTAAGAAACAGAGGGCGGTGAGTTAAATAAGAGTAGGGTATATTTTCATCTGGGAAAATATCGGTCAGGCGTAATTCAGGTTAAGTTAAATGAAAGTCGGGTGTATCTCAATTTTGGGCAGTTTACAGGTCATGATAGCCATGTTTGCTCATTTTCCTGACAGCATAAATTACCCCTAGATTTGTTCACTCGTTCAATGTACTAGTAGATCTCTAGTGAAAATTACACTAGATAGTATTCTTGTACCCTAAATTGAAATCAAAGAAATGTAGGCCTTCAAATTTTCTGATTGAGATGAATTACACAATGCTTATTTCTTATAGTATTGCCCAAACCACCCTCATTTCCAACTTACAATTTACACCTTAAGAACAATTTTCAACAGAATTTCAGGATTCAATACTAATGTTGCCTTAAGCAAATGATATCAGAATTCATATCAGCTAAAACCCTAACAAGATAGACATGGAAAAAAACTACATCAAAAGAGAATATGCAGAAAGATTGTACCTCTTCGACAAGCTCTTCATCAATTTGAGACCAGCCCACCCTCCGGACAACATTCTCCTGCTCTTTCACTACACGTTCCTCTCCCCCTTAATCATTTTACCGATCATCAATCAAACATACCAAAGAAATTTCAAACATAAACCACAATAATAAATCAATAGAAAAACATTTACCTTCATCCGTAAAAAGAGACGAAAGGCGAATCTTCTGAGTCTTCTCCCCTTCCTAGTCAAGAACCAAAAAGGAGTACGTATGAGTCACATTTGAAATTTAAAAACTGACGATAAATCAAACATTCTACCAAGAAATTGTCATTGTAAATGGCAGAAAATATCATGAAACTGAAGAAGCGAAAGCAAGAAAGAGGTAGAAGAAATGAAATAATTAAGAAAGAAAGGGAAAAGAAAGGCACATTGATGGGGGAAGAAGAAGGAGGGGGAACGCGGCGGCGAGGGTGGTGATTGGGAACTCGGAAGCAATCGAAGAAGCAGCCCATGGTGGTTATGGATTGCCAAAGAAATGCGAAGACGTCACAGTATGTCAAAGGAGGCATGTCATCTGATGAACTAGGGTTTCTGAAGTGGGGTTTTTGTAGGGAAGATGATGATGCTGATGGATTTGATCGCAAGGACCTACACTCTACAGAGAGAGAGAGAGAGAGAGAGAGAGAGAGAGGGTTTTAGGTGAATTTGGTGAGGTGAGAATGAGGTTCCTGCATTTAATCACCCGATCTTGCTGATTGATTTCGGACAGACTGAGACGTTTGCAAACTCTGATTTTGAAATTTAAACTTTCACGAGGGAAACCCGCCGCCCCCTCTCTCTTCATTTATTTTTTTCTATTTCCCTTTGTCTAGGGTGCCCAATGGCCAATGCCATGGCGTACACATACTCATTGGAATTTACCAAAATTTATCAAACTATTCACAAACTATGTCGTCTTATCATATTATATCTATCACCATAATTTTTTATCTCCCCACATTTCTCTCTACTTTTCACTGTTCTCTCCTCACCTATCACACTAGTCTTACCATAAATTTTTCCACAACCTATCATATCATACCACAACATACCACTCTCATTTCTACAATTTCCTAAATATATTACTAATGATCCACATCAAATGACAACTAGCAAAACTACCTTTTGGTAGAAATACATTTCATTAATTTTAGGTCAAAGCAAGTTGACCATAACTAGATCTTTATTTTTGCTAGAAAGACATGACTCTGACTTACAATTACAATTGATTAACATTGACTGGACTCAACCCTACATAACTAATAGGCCAACCCTGGCCCGATTCGAATTATTGGTTATCACCCACACCTATTGGTAACTAATTATAAAGAACAAATTGTATCGACTTTTTTGGTCCTTCTTCTCCCCGTCATAATCTTCTTCATGATGATCTTCTCCATCATCTCCTTCATCCCCCTTTTGTTCTTCCTCACTCCATTAAAGCTATATTCCTCATCTTCTTTTTTCTTCATCAGATTTCATCCCCCTCTCTTCTTTTCTTCTTCCTTAAATTTCATGTCCCCCACCTCTCTCTTACCTTTTATCTTCTTCACTACCATTTGTTCACCACCATATCCACCATTGTCGACAGTGATAGATAGGGATGACAGTGGGTCCTAGACCCGACCCAGTCCTGGTCGGACTCGGCCCATTAAGACGGGTTTGGATTCAAAAAATTTGGACCCGGTGGGTCTGGGTTTGCAAAAAAATAGTGGGTCCAGGTCCAAGTATGAACCCGTGGACCCATTAAAATATAAACATATATAATTTTTTCCTTTGAAAAAATAAAAATCAAAGTACTGTATTACTACTCATCTACTGTCTGGCGTCTGCTGGGACTCCTGAGAGTATTGGGCGTGTTTAAGTGTTGGCTTCTATTTTCTAAAACCCTAGTATACTATTTTTTTTCCTTTGAAATGTTTTTATTGTGTTAAAAACAAGTGTATTTAAACAAAATAGTTATTATTATACATGTGTACAAGTATAAAATTAATCCAACAAATTGATAAATCTAGTAAAAAATGCATAATAGGGTTGGACCCATTAAAGACCCGCTAAGGACCCGTGAACCCGTTGAGTCCTAAATTTTAGGACCCATTGGGTCCCGAGGCGGGTCCCGGTCCAAAAAAAGCTTACGAGTCGAGGTCCGGGTCTAGTTGGACCTGCCCCAGACCCGACCCATTGTCATCCCTAGTGATAGATCTAGAAAATTTTTTCGATGGAGTGTGACTTATGTTAACGTTTTCGATATGTTCTTTTTCATGATTCAACCAAACTTATTAGCTCTACTTTTATCATCGAAGGTAATTTCAAGTTTTTTACTTTTAAAAAAAGGATCAGACGTGCCAAATTTTATCTTTGTACCTTAATACAAAGTAGGGTTTGAATATGGATGACTTATTAAAAGAATTCACAATCAAATTAGCATAAATAAGTAGATAAACCATGAATTATTATATATTTATATCATATAGCATAATAATGTTTAGAGATCAATGACAAGAAAAAATAAGATTAATAGGTCTAGAATTGAAACTTTTAACCTTAAAGATAGAAAATAGAGTTTGTCCACCAAAAGTAATTTTTATGAGTTTCAATTAACATAAATATCACTACAACAAAAAAGTCGAATAGCGGCGTGTCTCTTGTAGCGATCGTAGAACGCGTCACGATAAAAGCTGACCCAACAGCAATTAAAAGTGGCGTTGTGGCATACTGACATGTGAAGGCACCACTGCACTCCCCATGGCCCACAATTCACAGCTTTAACACGTGAAGTTCAAATGATTTCAAAAAAAATAAAGGAAATTTGATTTTATTTCCTCCTTTTGTTTGTATTAGCCAAGTGGACCTTATTTCTAATAGCTAATAAATTATACTCTCACTCACGTGGCACCACTTGCCTCTTCTCTCCTAGAATTCTCTACAGAAGCACAAGACTCCATTCAATCTCATCTGCTTTAATTCTCAACTCTAGACTCTTTTATTTCATCTTTATCTTTTATTTCTCAACCTAAATCCATTCATGAAAATCCCTAAATATATGCAATGGATGTGTACTATTTGGAAGACTCTCAGTAGGGATCAATCCTAAAATCTTAGAACTGGTGACATCCAATTACTAGAGTGCTTGCTGATACTTCTCAATGCATGTTGATGAGATGCCTCAAGGTTTGAATCCCCTCTCTTCTCAAATTGAAGCTCCAAGAAAGCCCCAGGTTCTCATCCTTTTTCTCCACAAGCCCTAATTCGAGTGTTGTGTGCTTTCTTTTTGAACCTAGGACATTAGAATTGAATCTAAAAATAAAGTTTTTCAAGCTCCATTCATAATTTATGAAATTCCATTGTCGAGTTTTTGGTGTAAGGCTGTGATTTTTGGTAAAAAGAAATTAAAAGGTATTTGACATATCTAAAGGTTTTATTTGTAGATCTACTTTCTTTGTTTAGCTTTCAATTTTGTTTGTTTAGACTTTCTTAATTATATGTTATTCACAGTTGAATTATGTGTAATTATTTGTTCAGAGCTTGACATGAAGGGGCTTCCGTGGTATTGGAAAAACAGTAAAGCAACAATGGTGATTCTCGGAGGCATGAAACAAGATAGAGAGGATTACTATCGATTTTTCATTTTTTTGTAATGTTTTCCTATATTTTTTGAATAGAGTTTTTCCTTGTGTTGGCAAGCTGAAACCATTTTTATTTGTACATGATAACACCTAATTTAGTTGTATGTGAAAAGTTGAAGTTTAAAAATTGTAATTTCTTTGTAAAATATAATGTGTTCATATATATATATATATATATATATATATATATATATATATATATATATATATATATATATATATATATATATATATATATATATATATATTGGATTTTACAGAAAGTACTATACAGATCCTATTTGGTAGCATTGTTTTTTTTTTAAGAAAAAGAATATTTTTGCTTGTAACGCTTAAAGCTTCCACTATACCTTTTAGCAGGTAAAGGCTTCACAAGGTCTTGTGACGTTTTCAACTGCCAGACAATTTCCTTGTAACACCCAAAATTGTGGCGGCTGGCACCAGGCGTCACTGGGTTTTTCTTGTGACGCGTGTCAATGTAGTTATTAGACTATGGTAGATGTCGCTATTAGGCTTTTCTATTGTATATATTTTTACCTAATAATTATATACATATATAATGAATTTTGTTTTTCGTAATGAGATCCATGGACCTCATATTTACTTTAGTGGCTCCGCCACTGATTGTCGAACAATTATTCAGCCCAACACCACTCCAAACACCCCCATCATTTATCATTCCAACAATTATCACCATTAAATTAAGCATAACCAAAAGTTTAACTTAAGAAACCAACCAATTTCCTCAACACCAACCAAAAGAACATATTTGGCGGTGAACGAGAAGAAGGAAGTGAAAAGAGGGCTAAGATGAAATATGGGGAAGAAAAAAAGGAGGAGAAAGAAAGCTTCAATGGAGTAATGGGAATAGAGAAAAAGGAGGGTGAGGGGTTTAACCATATCATTAAGTTTTAAATACTACCTCCGTCCCGTTTTAGATGTCGTTTTTCTCAAATTTGTGAAAACCAATGTTTAACTGCCTTGTAGAGGTAGCTAACTTATTTTTTTTAAAAAAAAAGAAAAAATGGGCAAGTGAGCATCTAATCTTGGCAACATAAAAAAGCAAATACTGTACCACTACTGCTGAAGTATACATGTAACGCCCCGGAAATTCAATTATAGAAAGTCAAAGTCAAACTAACGTTAACAGACAAAACTTAGCGGAAGACTTCAAATTTAGTTTGGGCGTCACTGCCGTATCCCCGAAGGAATACAAGGCGAGAAAGGAAAACACAACTGTCTGCTAACGGTAACTACTAACAACTCAAAACAAACTTTAAGAATTCATAACGAAAACAATATAAAAGGTTTCAAGGACTTCTAGACTCGTCGTCCTCACTTCTAACTCCCGTCCCCAGCATTTAGATCTTCACCTGAAATCAAAACATTTCAGAAAATGAGGGGGAAATCTCAATAATGTCTACCCCTAACGTTTAAAACAGTTTAAGTTCATTTCAATTCATTTTGGGGAGAGGGATCGAATCAAACATTTTACAAACCTTTAACCCTTACTGTTTTCCTCAACCCATCCAATCCATATTTTAATTTGCGGGCGGGATACCAAATCCCTTAAAGTAACATCGCCTACCAAAGGCATCAAGAACATCGCCTACCAAAGGCATAAACAATATCGCCTACCAAAGGCATCAAGAACATCGCCTACCAAAGGTATCAAACATCGCCTACCAAAGGCATCAAAATACTATCCTATATCAGGGAAGGAAGCCCTGATCTCCTGGTCCATAACCCTGCAAGTTGTTACACCTGCACAACAGGTTATCCCCCGAAACCCGCTTAACGTTTCCACTTGAATTATTAGTATATTATTCAAACTCAGCTCACAACTCTCAAGTCAAACCATCCCAGGTTATCAAAACCATTAACAAAACTTTGAATAAAAGACCATCCAATTTCTCAACTCAAATAAACCAAGATCACAATCGAATTAAAAGATTATCAAAACAGATGGTCGCATTTCCACAAAAGTCCCTTTTCGGGATGCAATTCTCAAAATAGATTATAAAACATCAAAACACATTTAAAGAGCATCCCGGTGGGGATTAGAGCATAGACAATTACATGATATACTTCACGACAAGAATTTGAAGAACACACTTGAGCTCACTAACGTCTCGCACTAACTCGGGCCTAGAATAAAAGTAATGATCTAATCAAAACGCGTTCTAACGAAGTTAGTATTAACTATCAACTACTTAACCCATCCCCTAGGAACACTTAGGTTCCTATCACTTACGAAATTGCACTTAACACCTCCAAGAAAGCACATAACAAGATCACATATTATTTTCACTCAAAAATTATTTATAAAAAGAAGCAAGCAGGGGACAGATTATAACGTTCACATAAAACGAGTCACAACTCGACTTCCCGACATCCTATGGGTCTGGTTCTGGACTTTTCGGAAACCTCAGGATGTCTACTAAAACTTCTATGTTGATGGTTAAGCCCAACTCAGTCCCGAAGGACCTCAAAAACACCCATCTTTCCCATTGGTCCAGATCTGACAGGTTCCGGTAAAACGGTTATAACTCGGGCTATACAAATCAAACGTTCGATCCGTAAAATTCCTATGGTTCCTAACATCTAAGGGAACCTCCAGTTCAAAGGGTTTGACCAAAAGGTAACTACACTAGCCGTGGCAACCCGATCTTTATACACTAACAAAACTGTCCGTTAACGGTAATCAATTAATTAACACTTTCGGTCCTAACTTCCACCATTCGATCCCGGGTCCTAATTTGGACTCAAAACAGTAGCTAGGGTCTAAGATAGGAAGTCCAACTCAACTTAGGTCCAAAAATTAAACTTGTAGAAGTAAACTTAATTAGAAAACACGAAAGACCCTTTAATAACTTTTAATAAAACCTAAGGTCATAAAAGAAATAAAATCACTTAAAACATAAATCACTTGACCAAGATTTTAAAGATTAAAACGTGGATTATTTACAAGTAAGTTATAACAAGAGGAAAAAATCAAGGATTAAGAATTAATAAACAAGAATCGAATTTAAAGAACATGAGAATATTTAACTGAAGATTCAAGAATTAATCTAGATAGTCATACTTTAAAGATTCGTGCATACAATAGTAATGTTATCTAAACCTTAACATGAATTAAACAAGAAAGAACCCTAAAAATAAAAGAACATGATATTTAACTTAATGAACAAGAACCTAACTAATTTACAAGAATCAAGAAGACTTAGGTTTTCATGTACAAGAATCATAAAGAACTTAGTAACATTAAACTACTAATCAAGAACCTAAGGTTTTAATAACAAGAAAACAACCTAATTCATGTAACAAACTTAACAAGATTAATTCTTAAAGAACAATAAAGAACATAACGATTTTATATAACTAAACTATCAAGAATTAACCTAGGTAAATAGATTTCCAAATTGTACATACAATAATATCGTGGTTTAACGATTCATGTAAAGAATATAACGAATACTAAAGAATCACTTTCAACCCTAATAAACAACTATTACAACCTAAATCTAATTACAATTTATAACATAAAATTACACATAACAACTAGAAAGATTTACACATAATTACATCAAGAAAATAATTACAATTAATTTTCCTAATTACAACACTAACAATACAATAATTATAAAACATAATATTAATAACAATAATAATTACAATATAAAATCAGATTAATATTAATAAAAACAAGAAAAGAAAAAGGAAAAAGAAAAGGAAAGAAAGAATCAGTTAACAAAACTAGGTTAGGGTTAGGGTTAGGGTTAGGGCTTTACGTAGGTCTCGGTGGTTCTGGGCAGGCGTCGACGGCGGTGTGCGACGGTCGGAGGGAGTGTCGGCGTCGGGCGGTCAGGGCGTCGTCGGGAGTCGCGGTGGCAGCCGGTGGTTGGGGCCGGAACAACAGCAACAGTAGCGACAGCAACAATCCACGTCTTCTCGAGTCTGAGCGACGTGTGGTGGCTTCGGTGGCTGCGACGATGGAGGCACGGTGGTCGTCCGATGTCTGGTCGTCGACGGTGGTGGTCCTGGTCGTCGGTGGTGCGATGGAACGATCGAAAAAAAAGAAAGAGAGGAAGAGGAAGGAGGAGACGGTTGCGGTGGTCGACTCCGACGGTGGCGGTGTCCCAGAGGCGGCGAAGACCGACGACAGGGACGGCGGTGCGACGGTGGAGTGAAGGTGGTGGTGGCGCGGCTGGGCGGTTGAACAGAGGGAGGTGAGGGTTGAGAGAGAGACAGCGAAAGAGAGAGAGAGGGGGTCGGGAATGGTTGCGGTGGTTGGGGAGGTCACCGGCGATGGTGCCGGCGGCGGGACTGGTGGCGCTGGTGGCTGCTGGCCGAGAGAGAGAGATTGGGAGGAGAGGGGAGTAGCTAGGGTTTGGGGTTTGATAGTTTAGGGTTTTGAGAGGAGGGTTTAAGGGTTTATATACTAATACCCAAATTTAGGCCCAAAACTAATCCTAATCCAACCCAATTAACAAATATAAACTGATTTTTCTAAAAAACTAATAATTCTAAATATAGTAGTAATAATATTAATTTTAATAATCATATAATCACATAACAAATAATATTCACGTAATTATTTACATAATAATATTAGTCAGCGGAAATTACTATTCTACCCTTGTTAGCCCCTCAACGGTCCTACGAGCTCAAGCGTTAACATAAATAAACACATTACGAACAACAGTAAATAATGAAGTCAACCTATTTTATTAACGACGTCACGGCCAATATTGTTGGATTTTTCGGGGTTTTACATCATTACCTTCTTAAAGAAGTTTCGTCTTCGAAACTTAAACTTAAACTTAACCCTAACGGTCCGGTAAGGAAACTAACGGTTTCTTTTCTCCTTAAACTCGAGGTTTTACAACATTACCTTCTTAAAAGAAGTTTCGTCCCCGAAACTTGACGCGCCTTAGGCTTGGAACAAGTGAGGGTACTTCTTCCTCATCTCGTCTTCTGTTTCCCAGGTTGCTTCTGTCGTAGTATGATTCGCCCATCGTACTTTTACCAAGGGAACTACTTTCCTCCTAAGCTGCTTTTCTCTACGGTCCAATATTTCTAGTGGCTGCTCTTCATAGCTCAGATCTTCTTGCAGCTGAAGCGGCTCGGGGTCAATCACATGGGTCGGGTCCGGAACATATTTCCTGAGTTGTGACACATGGAAGACATTGTGCACTCTGGGGAGTTCTCCTGGCAGCTGTAACTTGTAGGCGACTTCTCCGATACGTTCCAAAATTGGGTATGGCCCGATAAACCTTGGTGTCAACTTCCCCGATTGGCCGAATCTCATAACCCCCTTCGTGGGTGAAACCCGTAAAAATACATATTCTCCTACTTCGAACTCTAGAGGTCTTCTCCTTTTGTCAGCATAACTCTTTTGTCGACTTTGCGCTGCCTTCATCTTGTCTTGAATGATTCGAACCTTCTGAGTAGTGGCCTGTATTAGGTCCGGTCCAATCGTTAAAGCTTCGTCGATGTCCTGCCAACATAGGGGAGTTCTACATCTCCTTCCATACAAAGCTTCGAAGGGTGACATCCCTATGCTAGCATGGTAGCTATTGTTGTATGAGAATTCAATGAGAGTCAACTCGTCATCCCACGAGTCTTTGAAATCTAACGCGCATGCTCGCAACATGTCTTCGAGGGTTTGGATGGTCCTCTCTGTCTGCCCATCTGTAGCTGGGTGGAAAGCGGTGCTGAACTTGAGCTTTGTGCCAAACGCTTCAGAACTTTTTCCAAAACCCGATCAAATCGTGTCTCTGTCGAGACTATAGAACTGGGTACTCCGTAACCTTACAATCTCCCTTACATAGGCTTGAGCTAGCCGATCTAGAGACCAATTGTTGGCGATGGCTAGAAATGAGTGACTTGGTCAAACGATCTACAATCACCCATATTGCATTGTGTTTCCGGGTCCTTGGTAGACCTATCACAAAATCCATTGATATCGAATCCCATTTCCACTCGTGGACGCCTAACGGCGTAAGTCCGCCGGTCGTTGATGCTCGCCTTGACTCGCAAGTAAGACACTTGGCCACAAAGTCCGCCACTTCTTGTTTCATATTACTCCACCGTAACATCCGCTAAGATCCTTGTACAACTTATTTCCCCTTGGATGCACTGAATATGGCGTATTGTGTCCCTCTTCTAGAATCCTCCTTTTCAGCTCCTCAATATTTGGTACACAGATGCGGTTATGAAACCGTAATGTACCGTCTTCGTGGATCACAAAGCCAGGGGCTTTCCCTTGCAACACTTCTTCACGTATCTTGACAAGCTGAAGGTCCAGCTCTTGGGTTCTCTTGATCTCCTCCATTAGAGTAGGTTGTAATTCCATGGCATTCAATACAGCTTTCTTCCCGGGTATTACCACATTAATCTCCAATCTCCTAAACTCCTCGCACAACTCGTGCGGCATCGTCCTCAAGTGGTTTACAGCAGGATATGGTCTTCTACTCAGGGCATCAGCCACTACATTTGCCTTTCCGGGATGATATTGGAAATTCACATCGTAATCCTTTAGGAACTCTAACCATCTTGTCTGCCTGAGATTCAGTCCTTCTGGGTGAAAAGGTACTTCAAACTCTGATGATCTGTGAATATCTCAGGTGCACTCCATACGATAATGCCTCCAAATCTTAAGCGCAAAAACCATCACGCTAACCTGTGTCGTGAGTGGGGTAATTCTTTTCATGCGTCTTCTGCTTCGGATGCATATGCAATTACTTTCCCATCCCGCATGAGCACACAACCTAATCCACCATGCGATGCGCCATCAGATAACAAAACCTTCGCTCCTTGAGGTAAAGCAAGAATAGGGCCGAGGTAAGCCTCTTCTTCACTCTGGAATGCTTGCTCACATTTTTCCGACCATGCGAACTTTATTGACTTCCGAGTCAAATTGGTTAACGGTGGCGATTTTCAGAAATCTTGCACGAACTTCCTATAATACCGCCAAACCCGTAAAACTCCTAATCTCCGTGGCATTCTTTGGTGTCGGCCACTTGGTGATGGCCTCCACCTTTTGAGGGTCTACTGCCACTCCTTCCTTAGACACCACATGTCCTAAGAACGCTACTTGTTCCAACCAAAACTCACACTTCTTAAGCTTCGCATAGAGCTTGCGCCCGTAGAGTCGCAATACTTCTCTCGATGATTCGCATGCTCCTCGTGTTCCTGAGTATACCAATATGTCGTCGATGAACACCACTACAAACTAATCCAGAATGGCTCAACACTGTTCATCAAATCCATGAAGGCGGCTGGGGCATTTGTAAGCCCAAAAGGCATTACCACGAACTCATAATGACCATACCGAGTTCGGAATGCGGTTTTAGAGATATCTTCTTCGCGAATTCTCAACTGGTGATAACCTGACCTCAGGTCTATCTTAGAAAACGTTGTTGCTCCTCGCAACTGGTCAAAAAGATCATCAATACGAGGTAGAGGATAACGATTTTTGACGGTAATCTTGTTCAACTCCCGGTAATCGATGCACAACCTCATGCTACCATCTTTCTTCTTCACGAACAGCACAGGTGCTCCCCATGGTGAGGTGCTGGGTCGGATATACCCCTTTTCCAACAGCTCATCCAGCTGAGTCTTCAACTCCTTAAGCTCAGCGGGCGCCATGCGATATGGGGCTTTTGAAACAAAAATTTCTGCCCAAATCGATGCGTAAATCTACCTCCTCGATTGAGGCAAACCCGAATCTCCTCCGAAACACATCGATACTCCCGCACTACCGGATATTCTCAATCGTGAGCTCCTCCGCCTTGGTGTCGATTACGTTGCATAGAAACCCTTCACAACCTTGGCCTAACAACTTTTGGGCCTTGAGAGCAGAGATGATTCGTACACTATGAAGGTGCCTATCACTCCAATGTACTACCTTCTTTCCGTTTGGTCCCATTAAGGTCACCTTTTGCTTATAACAATCTATCTGGGCTCTATATTTTGCTAACTACCCATCCCCAAAATAACGTCGAACTCCATTAGGTCAAACATATAAAGGTCGGCCTCAAACTCCCCCGCAATCACTATAGGGCATCCACCATATAACTCTCCACAATCGATGGTATCCCCAGAGGTAGGGCTGCACATAGGCTTAATATTTTCCGAGGGTTTCATCTTAGCCTTCTCTACTATAGCTCGTCCAACAAAAGAATGACTAGCACCAGAATCAAACAAAACAGATATAGTGTAGAGGTGGAGAGAGAAGGTACCCGTCACAACATCTGCTTCATTCTCAGCCTCTTCTTTCCTCATTACGTATACTCGTCCTCCTCAGTTCTTGTGGCGGTTGTTGTCATGACGAGGCGGTTTGTCGCCTCCTGCTATTCTGATTTCCACCAGATCCACCTTGGTTTTGCTGTTGTGGCCTTTGGTTCCCATTATAGCCTTCCTGATTTTGATATGTCGTCTGCGAAGCTCTCCAATTCCCATTGTTCCCATTATTTCCGTTGCTTCCATTGTTCCCTCCATTTCGCCTCCCGTTTGGCCGAGGGCACCGACGCACTGATGTTGGAAACTTCCGCAGTTGAAACATCCTCCTCGCACGTTCCTTACTCTACAATCCCGTGGATAATGGCCTGGTCGACCACAAACCTTGCAGATTGGAGTATTCGACGCCACGCCGAAGACCGATTCCCGCCACTGCTAGGAACCTCTTCTCCTGAAAATGTTGAGGTGGGTTAAAGCGGGGTGGTTCTTTCCTCTTTTGCCCTTGTATGCCTAACTGTCGTTCCATATCATGCATCACCCTCTCTACAGTGAGGGCAACGTTCAGCATATTCTGGTAAGACGTGAACTCCCGTGACGACATGCGATCCTGGATCTTACAATTCAGTCCATCCCAGAAGCGGTCCATCCTTAGCTGCTCGGTGGCTACCAAGGCAGATGCAAAACGAGATAGTTCAGTGAACTTTGCAGAGTAGGCAAGCACGCTAGTTTCCCCTTGACGCAGATTCATAAATTCCTTTTCTTTTGCCTTCTGGAGGGAAATTGGGTAAAATCGATCCCTTAGCACAATCTTGAAGCGGTTCCAGTCGAAACCCGGTTCAGTCCTTATTTCTTTCACACTGGCCCACCACAAATCGGCCTCTTCCTTCAGGTGGTAAGCAGCAAAGTCCACCCTTAACTCCTCAGGACAGTGTGTGGTGTCGAAAATCTTCTCAATTTCTCTAACCCAATCTTCAAAGACTTTGGGGTCAGCTACCCCTGTGTAAGTGGGCGGGTTGAAGCTGTTGAACCTTTGGAGAAGAGCGGAGGGGTCATCTTCCCTCCCTCCTCCTTGTCGATCCACCACTTTCCTCAGTAGGTCCTCGTGCTTGCCGAGCATCTCAATCATTAGCATGCTAGCAAGGTCGTTCCCCGGAGTTGCTGTATTCGACCCTGGTACTAAATGAGCCAGGCGTTGGCGCTGATTCGATTGCGGTTGAGGGCGCTGTTCGGCCACAGCTGGTGTACGTTCCCGAGTACCATGGTTAGGTTGAGTACCGTTCACGTCCGACATCCTGATTCAAAGGGTTGATTTAGTCTATTTAAAGGGTTTCCAAACCATAGTCTCAACAACATACCTAAGGTAGCTACTTGGTCCGGTCTTCTCATAGGGTGCTAAACAATACGAAACGTAATTCTATTTCACCAAGTAATCTCTTATGTCAACAGTTTATTTCATGAACTCTCATCACATTTGGCAAGGCCACAAAACAATATTTCCATATACCAATGTAATCATGTATAATACTTCCAAAAACAACAAGTCAATATTCAGATTACATCACAGTTTAACAAAATATCAACATAACAACTACACATCAACACTCTACACATAGTAGCCATCCTACTCAGATGATCCTCCTGCATCGAGGGTTCTTCCTCGCTGAGACTGGAGTCCACTCAGGATCACTCGTCTCATCCCCTGAGCCCTCCTCGGGGTCTTCTCCTGTTTCCCGGTCCACCTCATCCTCCTCCTCGGGTGGAATATCATGCTCGGGCTCAACGGCGGGTGCAGCCGTGACCCTTGAGGTTACCTCGGGTTCAGAAACCTGGGCGCCGTCCTCGGCGGGGTCCTCCTCCGGATCTTCTTCAGGGTCATCCTCATGATCCTCACCGTGCAGGTGGGTTCACTGGACCTCTCTACTCAGGCATCCCAATCCGGCGATCTTAGAAAAGACCCCGGGATTCGATGCTCGACTCCACCTGCACCTCGACACCAACAAAGACGGGTGTGGGTACCTCTCCTCCGGAAGCAGGGGTGGCAGCAATGACAGTACAGTATGGCCCCACCAGGGATCATCTCGTAAGGTGAGCAGGAAAGCGTTAGCCTGGGCTTCCTCGTTGTCACGCAAGCAGGAGTTCGGGACATCCTTGGTGTACCGTTCGATCTCATCATAGAAGTTCAACATGTGTGTCCCCAAATACCCACCAGGAGGAATGGGTGTGTAACGGTGAAAGCACGGCGTGGGGTGCTGGTGACAGTGTGTGCGTTGTGCCATCCTACAAGATTAGAACGCATTAAACATAAAATACTGATGATATAATCAAACAATATATTCAAGGAAAGCATGGAACCATTTTCCCCCATCCTGCGCTCATCACTCCGAACTTAGCTTCCTAGGGTCCATCTAAACCTAAAGGACTCTGAGGAGCTACTAGGTCGCAACCCAGAGCTCTGATACCATTCTGTAACGCCCCGGAAATTCAATTATAGAAAGTCAAAGTCAAACTAACGTTAACAGACAAAACTTAGCGGAAGACTTCAAATTTAGTTTGGGCGTCACTGCCGTATCCCCGAAGGAATACAAGGCGAGAAAGGAAAACACAACTGTCTGCTAACGGTAACTACTAACAACTCAAAACAAACTTTAAGAATTCATAACGAAAACAATATAAAAGGTTTCAAGGACTTCTAGACTCGTCGTCCTCACTTCTAACTCCGTCCCAAAGATTTAGATCTTCACCAAATCAAAACATTTGAGAAAATGAGGGGAAATCTCAATAATGTCTACCCTAACGTTTAAAACAGTTTAAGTTCATTTCAATTCATTTTGGGAGAGGATCGAATCAAACATTTTACAAACCTTTAACCCTTCTGCTTTCCTCAACCCATCCAATCCATATTTTAATTTGCATGGATACCAAATCCTTTAAAGTAACATCGCCTACCAAAGGCATCAAGAACATCGCCTACCAAAGGCATAAACAATATCGCCTACCAAAGGCATCAAGAACATCGCCTACCAAAGGTATCAAACATCGCCTACCAAAGGCATCAAAATACTATCCTATATCAGGGAAGGAAGCCCTGATCTCCTGGTCCATAACCCTGCAAGTTGTTACACCTGCACAACAGGTTATCCCCCGAAACCCGCTTAACGTTTCCACTTGAATTATTAGTATATTATTCAAACTCAGCTCACAACTCTCAAGTCAAACCATCCCAGGTTATCAAAACCATTAACAAAACTTTGAATAAAAGACCATCCAATTTCTCAACTCAAATAAACCAAGATCACAATCGAATTAAAAGATTATCAAAACAGATGGTCGCATTTCCACAAAAGTCCCTTTTCGGGATGCAATTCTCAAAATAGATTATAAAACATCAAAACACATTTAAAGAGCATCCCGGTGGGGATTAGAGCATAGACAATTACCTGATATACTTCACAGCACAGTAATTTGAAGAACACACTTGAGCTCACTAACGTCTCGCACTAACTCGGGCCTAGAATAAAAGTAATGATCTAATCAAAACGCGTTCTAACGAAGTTAGTATTAACTATCAACTACTTAACCCATCCCCTAGGAACACTTAGGTTCCTATCACTTACGAAATTGCACTTAACACCTCCAAGAAAGCACATAACAAGATCACATATTATTTTCACTCAAAAATTATTTATAAAAAGAAGCAAGCAGGGGACAGATTATAACGTTCACATAAAACGAGTCACAACTCGACTTCCCGACATCCTATGGGTCTGGTTCTGGACTTTTCGGAAACCTCAGGATGTCTACTAAAACTTCTATGTTGATGGTTAAGCCCAACTCAGTCCCGAAGGACCTCAAAAACACCCATCTTTCCCATTGGTCCAGATCTGACAGGTTCCGGTAAAACGGTTATAACTCGGGCTATACAAATCAAACGTTCGATCCGTAAAATTCCTATGGTTCCTAACATCTAAGGGAACCTCCAGTTCAAAGGGTTTGACCAAAAGGTAACTACACTAGCCGTGGCAACCCGATCTTTAGACACTAACAAAACTGTCCCGTTAACGGTAATCAATTAATTAACACTTTCGGTCCTAACTTCCACCATTCGATCCCGGGGTCCTAATTTGGACTCGAAACAGTAGCTAGGGTCTAAGATAGGAAGTCCAACTCAACTTAGGTCCAAAAATTAAACTTGTAGAAGTAAACTTAATTAGAAAACACGAAAGACCCTTTAATAACTTTTAATAAAACCTAAGGTCATAAAAGAAATAAAATCACTTAAAACATAAATCACTTGACCAAGATTTTAAAGATTAAAAACGTGGATTATTTACAAGTAAGTTATAACAAGAGGAAAAAATCAAGGATTAAGAATTAATAAACAAGAATCGAATTTAAAGAACATGTGAATATTTAACTGACGATTCAAGAATTAATCTAGATAGTCATACTTTAAAGATTCGTGCATACAATAGTAATGTTATCTAAACCTTAACATGAATTAAACAAGAAAGAACCCTAAAAATAAAAGAACATGATATTTAACTTAATGAACAAGAACCTAACTAATTTACAAGAATCAAGAAGACTTAGGTTTTCATGTACAAGAATCATAAAGAACTTAGTAACATTAAACTACTAATCAAGAACCTAAGGTTTTAATAACAAGAAAACAACCTAATTCATGTAACAAACTTAACAAGATTAATTCTTAAAGAACAATAAAGAACATAACGATTTTATATAACTAAACTATCAAGAATTAACCTAGGTAAATAGATTTCCAAATTCGTACATACAATAATATCGTGGTTTAACGATTCATGTAAAGAATATAACGAATACTAAAGAATCACTTTCAACCCTAATAATCAACTATTACAACCTAAATCTAATTACAATTTATAACATAAAATTACACATAACAACTAGAAAGATTTACACATAATTACATCAAGAAAATAATTACAATTAATTTTCCTAATTACAACACTAACAATACAATAATTATAAAACATAATATTAATAACAATAATAATTACAATATAAAATCAGATTAATATTAATAAAAACAAGAAAAGAAAAAGGAAAAAGAAAAGGAAAGAAAGAATCAGTTAACAAAACTAGGTTAGGGTTAGGGTTAGGGTTAGGGCTTTACGTAGGTCTCGGTGGTTGCAGGCGGCGTCGCGGCGGTGTCTGGCGTCGGAGGAGTGTCGTCGGGCGATCGGGCGTCGTCGGGAGTCGCGGTGGTTGGGGCCGAACAACAAAGAGCGATGGCAGCAAGAACAATCCACGTCTTCTCGAGTTTGAGCGACGTGTGGTGGCTTCTGTGGCTGCGACGATGGAGGCACGGTGGTCGTCAGTTGTCTGGTCGTCGACGGTGGTGGTCCTGGTCGACGGTCTAGCGATGGAACGATCGAAACAAAAGAAAGAGGAAGAGGAAGGAGGAGATGGTTGCGGTGGTGGTCGACTCGACGGTGCGATGTCCCAGAGGCGCGAAGACCGACGATGCGCGGCAGTGAGTGAAGGTGGTGGTTGCGCGGCTGGGCGGTTGAACAGAGGGAGGTGAGGGTTGAGAGAGAGACAGCGAAAGAGAGAGAGAGGGGGTCGGGAATGGTTGCGGTGGTTGGGGAGGTCACCGGCGATGGTGCCGGCGGCGGGACTGGTGGCGCTGGTGGCTGCTGGCCGAGAGAGAGAGATTGGGAGGAGAGGGGAGTAGCTAGGGTTTGGGGTTTGATAGTTTAGGGTTTTGAGAGGAGGGTTTAGGGGTTTATATACTAATACCCAAATTTAGGCCCAAAACTAATCCTAATCCAACCCAATTAACAAATATAAACTGATTTTTCTAAAAACCTAATAATTCTAAATATAGTAGTAATAATATTAATTTTAATAATCATATAATCACATAACAAATAATATTCACGTAATTATTTACATAATAATATTAGTCAGCGGAAATTACTATTCTACCCTTGTTAGCCCCTCAACGGTCCTACGAGCTCAAGCGTTAACATAAATAAACACATTACGAACAACAGTAAATAACGAAGTCAACCTATTTTATTAACGACGTCACGGTCAATATTGTTGGATTTTTCGGGGTTTTACAATACATCTAAAAAGTAAACGTCAATTCCATCTTTCTCAATTTCTTCCTTCCCCCCATCTCTCTCTTTCTCTCTCTCTCTCTTCAAAAACCATGGCTAAATTGCAGAAAATCTGTCTTCCAAAAGCAAACGTCAAAATTGATTTGTTACAAATTTCTCAAAATTTTCGACAACTCACTTATTTCACTACAATTATCAAAATATTCACCCGAAATTTGTAATTTCCCTCCAAATTATGCCTATTTAATGAAGGTTAAGCTACCATGAGCAAAACAGAGCTACCATTGCAAGCAAAGAGAGTTGACTATTGGGATTGCATTGTTGGGCCTAATTATCATAACTTCAGGTACTTACGTTTGGTTATGATTTTTTTTAGTGATTTATGATGTCGGTGGGGTGAATTGAAATCCTTTGAAACCTTCAATCTTCACTTGTCTGTGTTTCTAACTTGTTCTAATCTTGTTTTTTTTTTTTGCTTGTAGTGAACATGAGTTTCTCTCTTATACCTGACCTCAATCTAAATCCTCTATCAACCCAAAATTTAGACAATGGTTTACTAGACATAAATATGGAGTCTGTTGTAGAAGAAGAGGCATATGGGGAAGGAGTAGATATGGATGAAGAAGAAAGCCCTAATACGGGTTTAACTTCTACCATGCTTTTTAGCTTCTATCATGCATTTGGTATGTTTGGTTTTCCTTCCTACTTCCAGAACATGAGTTTCATTGCTTTTTAATTTTTCAGGACAAAACCTTTGTTTGTACATGTAAATTTGTATGTTGAAAGTGTCTTGGACCTATGTATATATGTTAGAATTTCGTATATTGAAAGTGGGTTGTGTATGTCGAATCTTTCCTCTGTTAATAGAGTCCTCTGTTTGTATAAGTAGGTTAATGGTGTGTTAAGTATGAATGAATTCTAATTATAGTTATATCAAAGTGGGTTGAGTGTATTGAATTCTAATTAGAGTTATATCAAAGTGGGTTTAGTATGTTGGATTTTTCTTCTGATCAAACACTCCATATGTAGATTTCATAGTAGCGAATTTATTGTCCTCTGTTAGTATTAGTAGGTTAAGTATGTTGAACTTATCATCTGTTAATGGAGTAAAAAAAATGGATTGAGCATATAAGCAATATTCCTCCTTATTTATAGTCATTTGTTTTCTTTTCTGGGTTGAATGTAGTTACTGAAATATCATGGATAAGATATTTGCTCTTGAGTTGTTTTATGGTTGTTAGAACGTGTTAGAAAATCTATTTGACTAGTTGGCCAATACAAAAATGTGTTCGGTAACACCATTAGTAATTTAAATTATTTTGGTGTTAATAGATGAACCATCAAGTGAAATGAGGAAAATTCAAACATTAACTAACGAGGAACGTATAACTATATTTGAAGTTCTACTCTGAAAAAGTGTGAATGGGAAGTTGCATAGAGGAGCAACAGGGGTTGTGGTGACCCAATTTGCAGTTTCTCTTCGAACCGTTCAACGCCTTTGGAAGCAATCACAAACCGATGATATATATCATAGAAAGACAAATAATTGTGGACGTAAAAGAACAAAAATTAATTTGAATCACTTACGTGACTTGCCATGACCTAACAACTATTAGGTCGGTAGCTGGGAGCTTGGAAGTTAGTAAATCCACATTGTTTAGACATTTTCAATCTGGAGAAATACGTCGACATTCAAGTGCTGTGAAGCCTCATTTGACTAATCAAAATGTTAAATCCCGACTACGATTTTGCCTGTCAAAGATTGATGTAAATAGCATTCCACATGACCCGATCTTTGTTGGCATGTACAATGTTGTTCACGTCGATGAGAAATAGTTTCACATGACAAAAAAAATCGCGTAATTATTACTTGTTGCCTAATGAAGAAGATTCACATCGTACTGTCAAGAATAAAAATTTCATAGGGAATGTTTTTAGTTGCTATTGCTCGGCCAAGATTTGATGCCAATGGTAATGAAACTTTTTTGGGGAAAATTAGGATGTTTCCGTTTGTTGCTCAAGTGCTAGCAAGAAGAAATAATATTAATAGGCCTGTCGGAACGCTAGAGACGAAATCGATAATTTCAGTTACTAAAGAAGCTATGAGGTCGTACTCGATAGAAAAAGTCTTAGCCGCCATCAAAGAAAAGTGGCCAAGTGAGGATGCATGGAGTACAATCTTCATTCAACAAGATAATGCTCAACCACATATAAGTAATAGTGATTCTGAGTTTCATCGGGTAGCAAGTGAGGGAGGATTTGATATTCAGTTGATTAATCAACCTCTCAATTCTCCGGATTTAAATGTATTGGACCTTGGATTTTTCAGTGCTATTCAAGCAATACAACAAAAGGAGCCCACCAGAACCATTGATGGGCTAGTCAATGTTGTTGTAAGGTCTTTTGAAGATTTTCCGTCGATGAAATTAAATTGTATATTTTAAACCTTGCAACTATGTGTGAGAGAAATCATTGGAGCCTAAGGTTCCAACAAGTACACACCTCCTCATATCAACAAAGAAAGGTTAGAGAGGCAAGGTCAACTACCTACTCAAGTGAGATGTGATTCTCAATTAGTGCAAGATATGCTTCATCTGTCTAGCTTAGATTAAACTTATGCCTATGGTAATGGTCTTATGTTATTACTTGTTCCTCACCATAGAATTTTCTATTTTTTTCTTTAATTAACGCGCTTTTAAGTGTTTGAAAATTTTTATTCCTAACAGATTTTGAGGATTACTCCCTAAACTCGGCGCTTTTCATGATTGTTGAATATTCTTTTGAGGGAGAATGGGTAGTAGCAGATTCCATAGATGATACAAGCACTCTGATCATCAACCACTCTAATGATAATGATAATGTTCAACCGAAGATTAATCAAGAGGAAGAAGTTAAACGAACAATTAGGTTCATGCTAGGAATTTATCTCCCTAATTTTTAGAAATATTTGTTGGTTGATTGAACATCACCTTTGAATTGTATTCAACCTTGTTTTGCTGTTGTGATGCTCCTTTGCTACTGTTAGATTTGAGTCTTTAATCTATTTTGTGTGATGTTGGTTGTCTTTTGTAACTTAGTTGTTGATTGCTAAGGCCAAAAGTGTTGTAACCCTTGGTTTTGAAATTGTTTGGCAACCTATTTATGGCTTTACTGTCCATCTCGTATAGTTGTTGGTGTTGTACTTAACCTTATGTTGGTGTTTTGGTTTCCCAACAGCCTTTGCATGAAGGCTTGTACCATTGTTAAGTTTTTGTTTAACTACCATTGTTTCTATAAGTAGGACCATTTTTTCTAAGATGGACATAAGGAGTAGGAGTATCTGGTAGGTCATAAAGCTTGGACAACTTTAGCAGGAACATTTCTTTCCATGATTTAATTACCTTAATATATCTACTTTTCACTGAAATGGTGTTTTTCGTTGTTTTAGTTTTAAATGATACTCTTAAATATGATCAGTGAAGATTATTAGCTGTCAGCTTGTTGCCATGGTTGGTGGGCAGTGGTTCAAAACATTTAGGCTCTGTTTATTTTCATTGCAATACTGAACATGGAAATGGGAAAGGAAAAGTGGGCTTTAGTAATTAAATAAGTGAATGGAAAATAATTAATTTAATTGTAAGGACAAAGTAGTAAATTAGTTATTAGTAGGACATTGGATGTTGAATGGATATAAAATGGTTTTGTATTAAAAGGATAAAAATAAGTATAGAGAGAAATAATTAGTTAGTTAGAAAAAGTAGTATTGGGATTATAAAGTGACAAGTATTTTGGGACAAAAGAAGTTAGTTAAGGTGACAAGTATTGTGGGACATAGGTAGTAGTCTATAATAGGTCAAAAGGATATATTTGACAAAATCATAAAGTTAAATAGCAACGAGTTAACCGAAAAAGTTTCAATGGTATTTTGACATTTGAGATAAGTTCAGTGGCATTTTAATTCTGCAAATTATTGTGTGCTCCTGGAGCACATGCTCCAGATGCTGATGTGGTTGCCATGTCAGTTTTATTTTTTATTTTTTTTGTTAATCAATAAATGGAATTGTATATCTCAGCCTCCCTCCCCATTTCTCCTTGTTCATAAAAAAAAATACATTCGAGTTGGAGGTAACGCCTCCTTTCTTCTCCTTCTTCCCCACCATTTTCAACACTCTCTGAAACCTGAAATTCTTCCCTCTTTTCTCTCTGCAAAAACCCATTCATTCAACCACCATGAAAGCTCAAACACAAAGATCCATGGCGGGGATGGCAACGAGAGGGTTCGTTGCGTATTTGCTCGCCGGATTTTCCGTCGCTATTTTCTCCGTATTTCTCGTCTCTCAATACCAACAAAACCAGCTTCAGAAACAACATTCAGACATTGTTCTATCTGCTATCAGTTTGAATGCGGCAAATGACGAGACATTGTTCTATCTGCTATCAGAAACAACAAGGTCGAACTGCTGTGCAAATCAAGCCGACCCGGCGCAACCACCGTTGTTCTACCCGACGCCGACCTTCCCGACGACCGTCCATCGTTCGATGCTGCTACCCCGCTGCCGCCTACGCTGCCGGAACCCCGGCTGACCGCCACAAGTCTGCCCAGTGCCCTACGTAAACTCTTATCATTGAAAATTATGTAATACATTTTTATTGTTCACTAGATACATCGTGATTGTTCATCAAATGTCTGGTAGTTGTTCATCACAAATGTTTCTATTGCTCACTATCTTATTGTTCACTATACAAGTTTCCATTATTCACCATATTATCATTGTTCACCTTATACATTAATTATTGAGTTTATCAGTGTTCCTCTTATACTTTTAACAATAGTGAACAACATCAAATGAGCTAGCGAACAATTGATTGAGTGGTGAACAACTACTTTATTGACTTCTAATGATAATAAACAAACATCAAATATCAATGAACAACATCGAATGAGCTAGTGAACAATATTAAATGAGTTAGTGAACAACAACTTTATTGACTTCTAATGATTATGAACAATTTCGAATAAGTCCAATGAGCCAATGAACAACATTGAATAAATCGATGAACAACTTGTACAATGCTCAGTGAACAATTCAATTCAAATTAGTGAATAACGAAATGAGATGATTTTACTCTTAGCATATATGAAATGTCTAGTGAACGATGCAATTTAAGTTAGTGAACAATGTATGGTGAACAATGAAGTTATACCCGGTGAACAATCAAATTTTTCTAAACGAAATCATGCGCAATCAATGATCAAAATGCTACCCGCTGATCGTAACTGCCTGCAACTGCGTAGACTGATTACACCATAGTTGACTTGATAACTTCCATGTAACCGCCGTTGGTAACCGCCAATTTTTTTGCTAAAATTAAAAAAAAATGCCAAAAAAATGCCACGTGGCTGCCATGTCATCTCTTGGAGCACATGCTCCAGGAGCACATAATAGGTACTGTTTTAATTCGAGCACATGATAGTAAGAGCATGTGCAATGTAGTTTCAAGTTCTTTGGAATTTTAGTAGGGGTCCACACCCTTCAATATTATATACAATTCATACTTTTTTGAAACTTGATTTCATATTCTCTATAATCATGAGGAATTCATTCCATTTTTTTACTTTACAATATTTAATGTACGCCCCACTTTCTCTTGTAATTAATAGATTTGTATATGTTAAATTTTGTAAAGTTCAATAAAGTTATTATTCAACATATTTATTCTAGAAATTAAAAAAATAATCAACTTGAAAGACAATCAACAAAAAAGAAGACTTGTAATATTTTTTTTATTTTGTAAACATTGAAATTCACAATCCAAAATTTAAGAAGACAACATGATCCGCTCTTGAAGATATGCAGTTAAAAATTATACACGCAAGGTCTGATATATTTGAGAATTATATATTTGATGAATACTCCAAATAACGATGCAAATACAAATACAAACATAATTATTAACAACTATATACATTGATATGTAAAATTAACCTTACGATACACAAAAATTACGACCATTTACAAGTTTTATAATAGAGGAGATGAGATATGAAATAGTGCTCTTTATGTAAATGGTAAAAGAGACCCCTTCTATATTAATAGACTATTTTTTTCCAAAGAAAATAAACCAAATAATTTTAATATTGATATTTCATTTTCAATTCAGACAAATTAATTGAAAAATCTACATAAAAGTTTGTTGACAATAGTTATAATCATATTTTTTTCCATTTTCTTTCATTTTTTTTACTGCATTAAAATAATAATATTTAAGTCAAAGAGAAGAAGCTCTACAAAGTTTGTTTCTTCATATCAATTGATTTTCATTGCTAGAGGTATAGGTTTCTTAGCACGCATTCTTAAATTCCATCTTATTCAGTCGACATTGGCATTGCACATGTTATGATAGTGCTAGAACCATAGCTACCTAAATCGGTCTTCCCCCCCCCCCCCCTAGATCCCTGTTCTAGAATAGAAGATCTCAATCGGAGATTGATTCCGCTCTAGATCGGCAAGGATCTCGACCCAGATCGGTATATTTGACCGATCTGATTTTCACTGATAGTGGTGGGTGTTCGAGGTGGAAGTTGAGGGCTTTGGGTCGAGTGGTAGTTGCGACTTCACTGGTGGGTTTTCTCTGACCACCGGAAGTTGAATTTGAAGAGAGAAACGTGTGAAAACCCTAGATCTAACAATTACATGACCAATTGATGAGTTGTCGAGGAGGAATTTGGGGGCTTTTGGTCGACTAGGAAGTGCGACTCCAGTAGTAAGGTTTTCTCCGGCCATTAGTCACCGGTTTCTGGCCATCGGCGATAGTGTGAGAAATTGAAGCAGGTAGGTGTGAGACTAAAGTGTAGAGACGTGGGGCGTGCGACTAGAGCTGCTGAGAAATTTAGGATTTGGATTATTATTATTATTATTATTATTATTATTATTATTATTATTATTATTATTATTATTATTATTATTATTATTATTATTGTTATAATAAATATGTAAAGTATCCCCACCCTCTCCATTCAGATTGATCTCTTACCATATTAGCACGAATTAAAAATAGTATTTTAATTTTACGATCTATCACACCCCATTTTATTATATGATATGATAAATAAATAAATAAATAAATAATTTTAAAATTAGTATTTTATAAACTACCAATTTAAGATTAGAGATCAAATTTTTATTTATCAATTCATAAAATATTTATCGGCGAATTAAGTTCTCAATTACCGTTCCTATTGACCCTACCCCCTCGATTCGGATTTTAGAAATTTTACGATTTCGATCCTCAACCCACATCGATCCCTGGCTCTAGTAACTATGGCTAGAACCATGATGTTCTACACTCCCTACCCATTATCATAGCTTAATGACGTAGCCCATTTTCTTGGCCATTTATCTGTCAATCCAAATGCATGAAGACATAGGCTTTAGGACCATGATACTTTGTGGTACTCGAATTATAATGGTTTAAAAAGTTAATAGTAATCAACATTAAAATGAAAATCGTATCTATAATCATCAATTTGAACTTTTACATATCATTTTAGTAATGTGAAAAAGTGGCATCCATATTTTTCTCCCTCTATTCTATATCGTGTCTTTCACTCTTTTACTCTCTCTCCAATATGTTTTACCCAAATTCACCCACACATTTGAGGCTCATATCCCACAAATAAACCCTCACAATAGTAAATTGGGAAAAAAGTTTCTCACACTTTAAATTTGAAAAAACTCACTGTTGCTTATTATGGTTGTTCTAATTAATGGACGTCATCTACAATAAATTCATCCATTTAAAAATAATATAAGGGTATTAACCAAGACAAATTGAGTTGATAACGATTCTAAAATTAGTAACTTTCATTATGAATATTAATTTAAACTATAATATTTTGGTATACATACTCTTCATTTTAAATATAGGAATAAAAAGTGGTCGTCCTCTTTATTGTGTTGAAAGCACGACGTGATCCTCTATGTTAATAGGTTGATTATGTTTCGACCGACCAAAATAATTAATGAACTATCCATTACCTGACCTGGCCTATAACTCATTACCCAACCCTACTATTTACTACAACCTTTATAAGTTATACATAAAATGAGAAGATGGGAATATTTGTTTACGTATAAAACTCATCAACTGGTGACCTACTTACTTTTTTTTTTTAATTTTTGAAAAGGTAAGTGAGAGAGGTATTAGCGATTTCTTCTTATAACAAATTTGCCCAAGAATTCGATCACATAGAGTTTCAACACCTCTCCCGAGCTGACAACAAACTAACAGACGCCCTATCAAAGCTCTCATCAATCATCACCATCCCGACAGGGCTCCGATCAACAATTGTTAAGATAGAGTGAAGAATCAAACCGACGTATACCTATACTATGGGTGTTTGGGCATTCCACCGTAACTTGTGGTACTTCAACATCTAAAATTATGTAAACCAAGGAGGATACCCCGCTAACATAGCACCACTAGCATGAAGGGTTATCCGTCTTTTGTCAGCACAATATTGCATAATTAAGGATATATTATACAAGAAAACAGCCACCACCATTAATTTGTTATTTGTTAATCAAAGTGAGGCAGAAGAACTAATGAAAAATGTCCACGAAGAAGAAGTGGTGAACCTATGGGGATCGGTTCACTTTTGGTTTACCTTTGGTCATGGCTCGCTTCAAGCCGCCCTCTCCTCTCCTCGAATCAAACCCAGTTTCAATGTCCATTTCATGGTGGATACGGTCCTTGGAGGGTCGTTATGGCCATCAAGAAGAGCGGTGTTTCATTGTATGAAGACCCCGGGCCATTGGATGACCTCTTGGGTCTTCATTAGACCATTCTCGAGCCTTCTATGGGGCTCCGGAACCATCGGCAAGAATAAACACAAGGTGGTGAAGGATTTCCGAGGCTAGAAAAGGGCGTTCCTTCACTCTTTTAATTATAACTCCTTCAATATAACTTCGATAAGCTTCAAATTTTGGGAGTTTAAAGTAGACACCGAGAGCTTTCCATAGATATATTATGGGCCTAAAACGAAGTCCTGATGAAGAAGTTACGCAAGTTATAAGTCGATAGGAAAAGCTACCCAAAAACGCTGGCAGCGCCTCATAGACGCTACCTGCGCCTCCCCCAGCAGCGCCTTTTTCCTTTGTTATAAAGAGACACTGGCAGCGTCCATCCAAGTGTTGGCAGCGCCTCTTCATTTTTCGCCTAACAGCACGCGTTTTCCCCTTCTTTTCTCTGTCTTTTTTCCCCTTCTCCCATTTTCCTTTATATATACATGTTTCCCCTCCATTAAAGTAGTTTATGAAGATTTTAGGTTAGACTCAAAAATTTCTCTCACTTGGAGAGTTTGTAATTGTGGGTTTTTAAACCCTAATTAATGAAAGTTAATCCTTTGGGTGGAATTTACTTGGTGATTTCTCTTCCTTGTGAGTGGTGTTTTTCCTCCACTATTTGTGAGATTTCTTGGGTGTTTAATGGTGCTTTGCTTGTGGAAGGTCCTTGTGCAAGTGATTGAACATCTTAGTTCAATTTGGTGAGTGTTTACTCTTTACAATTGTCCATATCCCTTTCAGTTCTTGTTGTATTTGTTGTTCATCCTCATAATCCCAAAACCCTAAAAATTGGTTTGAAGTGTTTATGAGTTCTATGGGTGGATTTCCATCATCTACATGATTTTTCATAGACCCTTGGTCCCGATTCCCTCTCCATTTGGTATCAGAGTTAGGCGTAGAACTCATAATTTTGTTAGAGATTTCTTGTTTGTGCCCGGACTTGTTCTTGTTGTTGTGTGGTGGTGATTTTTGGTGTTGTTGATATTGTTGAGCAATTTGGGTACCCCCATTCCCTGTGTTCATCGATTATTGTTGGGTGTTATTGTTGTTCTTGATTGTTGATTGAAAGTTGGAGATAGTGCACGGAAGGTGTTCGATGAGATGATTGTGGGATTTTTTTGAGTTGGTGGTTGTTTTGTTGGTGATGGTTGTAAGTCCATCCGGGTTTGTTCTTCTTGGTGCATTCCCCTTGCCGGCTTCACCCCATTCTCCTCCACAAAATTAGTCTCGCAAAAACCCCCTCAAAATTTCCTAGCTACAAAGAACCCAAACCTCCATCCGCTCAAATTATACACCCTACAAGAAAACCAAGCTCCACAAATGGTCTCCAAGTCCTATGCTTCGGACAAACATGATGTCCCTCTTTTCCCTAAACCAAACCCAAACCAACCTTCGAGGAGACTCTTCAACGTATTAAAGAGAAGGTTTGAGAAGTGCAACGTCGAATGGGTGACATACTTCGCGCTACGACCCCTACGCAACTAGAGTCCTCGAAAAGGGATCGTGGTATTTCAACTCGGGCTCCTAGAACTCACCATAGTGGTTATTCGAGGTATTTTGATGATTATCGACATGGTGGTTCTCAAGGTAGGAGAATGGAGTAGAAGGTTACTTAATGGCCTTCTAGGAAAGGAAGTGCTCACTCTTGGAGTAAGGCTTCATCCAAGGGAAGTCGAACTTCAAAGCTACCCAAACCTTCTTCCCGAGCTCATAAGGAAAGTACGGAATATGTTCGGAAGCTCAAGGGTAGCAAATGCTTCATGTGTTGGTTTATAGCCATTACCAAGCTCAATGCCCCACGAAGATGGTTGAAAGTTCCAAAGCAAGTGAGGTAGCCACACCGGAGGCTCCAAAGACTAGTGTTGAGGTTTGCGCGCAAGAAGGGGAGAGTTCGATTCCTGGGCGATCCTTTATCATGACCAAGGATTCCCGGGATAACTCTCAACGGGACAACATCTTCCGAACTCGGTTCACCATAGGTCATCATCGACGGTGGGAGTTGCACCAACTTGGCCTCTACCTACATGGTTGAGAAACTCCAATTGCCGGTATCGGCTCATCCTCAACCGTATAGCTTGCAAGGACTAAAAGATGGAGGCGACTTCGAGGTAACCCAACAAGTCTTGGTCTCCTTCTCTGCTAGTTTTTATGAGGGTAGTGTTCTTTGTGATGTTGTCCCCATGGATGCTTGCCATTTACTACTTGGTGGCAATTTGATCAGCATGCTATCCACGATGGCCGGAAGAACACCTACACTTTCTCAGTGGGAGAAAGGAAAGTCAAACTCATTCCTTTACCCCCTTTCGAAACCGATACACCGAGAAACCTCCAAAAGAGTGAAACACGGGATGAAAGTGCTTTGAGCAAAGGAAAACCACATCAGGCTTTACTTTTGCGGAAAAGCGACCCTAGTAAGGTTGAGCGATCCTTACCTCCACAAAAGTTTCCAACCTCCCTCCCTTGTCCAACACCCTTATCCAAAACTCCTACCGGGCTCCGCATAGAGTTCCCAAGTGTTGAGTCGTGCTCAATCGCTCCCGAGCCTCGCCATGGAGTTGAGTTGTATGAGGACACATCCTTGACCAATCCCCCGATCTCCATTACTTCCACATCGAGGTTGAACGAGGAAAAGGTTGTTTCCATTAGCCTTAACCCCGAGCTCTCATGTGACGAATTCCTTGTTGCTTTCAACAAGTTGATGGGTGCTAGACGTGTTCGGGTCCTTCGTGATGTCGACTTGGCCCCTCCTTTCCGCCGGAATTGCTACAATTTTGAGAAGGACAATTCAATGAGCGTCACTCTACTTCGTCTGTTCGACTACGTACTTATGGGTTTGCACGGATATACGGATAGTTTTGAACCGCCAAGAGTTGAGGACAACTCTTTTCGAAGAAGGGGAGTATGAACCGTATAGGGATCGGTTCACTTTTGGTTTACCTTTGGTCATGGCTCGCTTCAAGCTGCCCTCTCCTCTCCTCGAATCAAACCCAGTTTCAATGTCCATTTCAAGGTGGTTACGGGTCCTTGGAAGGTCGTTATGGCCATCAAGAAAAGCGGTGTTTCATTGTATGAAGACCCCGGGCTATTGGATGACCTCTTGGGTCTTCATTAGACCATTCTCGAGCCTTCTATGGGGCTCCGGAACCATCGGCAAGAATAAACACAAGGTGGTGAAGGATTTCTGAGGTTAGAAAAGGGCGTTCATTCACTCTTTTAATTATAACTCCTTTAATATAACTTCGATGGGCTTTAAATTTTGGTAGCTTAAAGTAGACACCGAAAGCTTTCCATAAATATATTATGGGCCTAAAACGGAGTCTGGATGAAGAAATTACGCAAGTTAGAAGTCGACACGAAAAACTGCTCAGAAACGCTGGCAGCTTCTCATGGACGCCACCAGCGCCGCCTCCCCCAACAACGCCCTTTTCCTTTGTTATAAAGAGACACTGTCAGCGTCCATCCAAGTGCAGGCAACGCCTCTTCATTTTTCGCCCAACAACACGCGTTTTCCCCTTCTTTTCTCCGTGTCTTTTTTCCCCTTCTCCCCCTTTCCTTTATATATACATGTTTCCCCTCCATTAGAGTAGTTTATGAAGATTTTAGGTTAGACTCAAAAATTTCTCTCACTTGGAGAGTTTGTAATTGTGGATTTTTAAACCCTAATTAATGAAAGTTAATCATTTGGGTGGAATTTGCTTGGTGATTTCTCTTCCTTGTGAGTGGTGTTTTTCCTCCACTATTTGTGAGATTTCTTGGGTGTTTAATGGTGCTTTGCTTGTGGAAGGACTTTGTGCAAGTGATTGAACATCTTAGTTCAATTGGGTGAATGTTTACTCTTTACAATTGTCCATATCCCTTTCAATTCTTGTTGTATTTGTTGTTCATCCTCATAATCCCAAAACCCTAAAAATTGGTTTGAAGTGTTTATAAGTTCTATGGGTGAATTTCCATCATCCACATGATTTTGCATAGAACCTTGGTCCCGATTTCCTCTCCAAGTGGCCCCACATAAATGGACGGATGTTAGTAAAGAAGATACAAAGAGTGGGGTATTACTAGTCAACTATGGAAGCGGATTGTAAGGAATGTCCCATTGGCCAAGAGTACGCCAACCTGCGACATCAAGCACCAACATACATCACCATCCTCTTGTACCCGTGGCCTTTTTCGATATGGGGCATTTACATTATTGGGAAAATAAATGGTAAAGGCATAGCAGGGCATGAGTTAATTTTGGTGGCCATAGACTACTTCAAAAAAGGGGCAGTAGTGACCGCCTATGCTAAGTTTACCTCCAAACATGCAGCTAAATTTATCATGCAAAATATCATTTGTAAATATGATGTGCCACATGAAATCATTAGTGATAATGGGAGTCATTTCAAGAAAGAAGCTTCAAATTTTCTTGCTAAATACAAAATACATCATCATCATTCTCCTCTTTACCAGCCATGAGCAAATGGTGTTGTGGAAGCAGCCAATAAATCCTTGACTAAGATCATTCAAAAGATGACCACTACATACAAGGACTGACCCGATAATTGCCCTTTTCGCTATGGGAATACATGACGTCCATTAAAACTACTTCTGGAGCCTTACTCATTAGTATATGGCATGGAGGTGGTACTTGCGGTTTGAATCATTGTCCTTCATTAAGGATAATAGCAGAAAGTCAGCTACACGAGACATAATGGGTGCGAGTAAGATACGAGAAGCTCACCCTCTCATTGATGAACTAAGATTAAGAGTGCTCCACAACGTCCCACTATACGAAAACTGCATCTCATGTGCAGTCAACAAAAAGGTTAAACCAAGAAACCTCCAAGGGGATTGGGTCATGAAAGAAATGCAGACACCGGTTCAAGACCCAAGAGGATAATTTTCCTCAAATTGGAAGGGGCCTTAAATCATTAAATCAATCTTGCCAAGAGGGAGAAGAACTTCCCCAACCCTCACATCTGGACTAACTAAAGAAGTTCTATTCATGATTATGAAAAGGTCAAGCAACTTAGGGGGAAAAAAAATTGCGAGACACTGTGACCAGCAAAATATCATAAGAACCGTCCCAATAGAACTGACAGGCCCAGCTCGGTTGTCCGGTCAGTCAACATGCTGTCAGAAGGAGGTACTTAGAGCACTAATGCAAAAGTAATAGTATGTGTGATGGCTAAATATACTAATATTGATCAGCAAATATATGCATCAGTTGTTAAACATGATAATAGCACAAGCACATATCAACCTTGTAAGGGAAAATGTGGCTGCATGGCAAATCCATAGATCGTATATCTAAATACATCATAACATCACACACAATTTCACCTAATACGGAACATCGTACGTCCATTTGGAGAAAGGGTTACATCATTATCATTACATGGTCATTTCAAATGTGTAATTGAAGACTTTTCATCCCACCTTGACAATAATGTGAAGTATTCAAGGGGGAAAACCTAAGAAATTGGTGGGAAAAAGAAAGAACGTAATCAATAATTTAAAGAAAAAAGGAGAAGAAAATAGGCTTTTATCTATCCATATCTGTACAGAACCCCCTGGGTGAACTGTGGTAGCATATCAACTTTCCTAAAACTTACTGCAGCAAGAAATCTGACAAACCAGATGCCAACAGTTGAATACTGACTGATTCAGAGTGAAAATTAGTGGGGCAGATGAGTGATATTTCACCAGTCACACTGCTTCATTGTTATCCATGGCTTTTGTCCCCGACGTAGAAAGACACTCCACATCTCCAGCCCTACTACTCCCATCAACAGCTGAAGCTGAAGCGGAAACTGATGCGGTGTTTTCCTTCATCATGTCAAATTCCATGCTCGTTGTGCGACTCTTTTTGTTTCTCCTATCCTGCAAACAATTACAGCAATTCCTCTCAAATTATCTAAAAATGCATCTGGTTGGTCAAAAACCCTGGGGAAATGATTGTTCATTGACCTTGGGATAAGTTTTACAAGGGGGCTACTATTTCCAAGGTTTTCCTAGGGAAAATTTCTCTTAGGGGGTTTTTAAGGGAAATTTTTTCCAGGGAAATAATCTTTCCCATGGAAAATTT
Source organism: Portulaca oleracea (assembly GCA_029582165.1). Lineage (NCBI taxonomy): Eukaryota > Viridiplantae > Streptophyta > Magnoliopsida > Caryophyllales > Portulacaceae > Portulaca > Portulaca oleracea. Next base: position 22,197,871 of record CM055890.1, read on the forward strand.
TCCCCGGGAAAAAAAAAATTCCCTAGGGAACTTACCAAAGGCTCCCCTAAATAAAAACCAACTTTGCGAATCCCATGGAAATGATATCACACAACCTGATATCCTACTCAATAAATTCCCAACCCCCCCCCCCCAACAACACAAAAAAAAAAAAAAAAAAAACATATGCAGTACAGGTGAGGTTGATCTGATGGAACAATAAATCTACCAATGATTCATGGTGAAAACTATTTTACGTGAGCATGCACAATCCTACAGAGCAGAACCTGGACATTTAATATCATTTGGTAGACTTCTTGAAAAAGTAGCAAAGCTTAACACGACATGATAACAGCCTCAAGTTATTGAGACAAACCGAACCAACTTCAACCCCAAGTGAATCGCCACGATTTGATCATTTACTTAAACAAGTTTTTCGATTTTGAGCAATTTTTAAGCCTGACATGACGAAATTGACCTCAACTGACCTATTTGCCAACTTTTATCCAAGTCTCATTCAGCCTAGGTCAATGGACAGCTCCACCAATACGCAGTCCAATTTGGACATGAAATTTTTGGGCAATTTTCTTTTACTGCTATATTGCATCTTTGGGTAGAAAGGTCGCTATTGACACGAATAAAGCAAAATACTGAGCGTCTCACTATACCCTTGTTTCTTTTGTTGGGAAGAAAGGCCAAGTCTTGGACAATGTTTCCTGCATTCAACTACAGGTACTAAAGCGAACAGCTAGCTTCAGTGTCCCTCATTTCTTCTGCCGTTGTAAATAAAATTGTAGACAATCAGTTAATTTTTTTTACCTAAATATTCACATAGCATCTCTGCGATCCAAGGGTAAGTCTCTGTATGTGTAGTGCCCCCACGAAAATAAAAGGAAAAAAACAAGAGGGGCAAAAAAAGAACTACCTAGGCAAGATTTCAAGCTATTCAATTGACACTTTGACAGTATCATTAGTAATGGAGAAGAATTCTAAAGGAGCAGGACAAACTGCTGAGTTCAGTTCACGACACAATTTTCACAAGTTGGATCAAAGGGGCTCAGTTAATCCCCACCCCAGATGTGAAACACCATCTGATCAATGGAGCAAATTTTGGGAGGGAAGTTGGGAGATACTCCATATTTAAAGGCTAGCACTAATGTGTATATTTGCTGGTGACAGTTTCTGATCAGTATATTATAAAGCAATGCCATGAGTTATGAAATAAATGTTGACATTGTCCACCAATCCACTGCACTCTGATATATGCAGAATCACTGAGTAAGCTATGCATAAGCATTTTGAGCCAATTGCGTCATGCAAATTATATAAAACTAGAATGACAGATAGTACAACAAAATGTGGCACACCACAGCACTCAATGATACACTACTATCAAGAGAATTTCTCGACTCATGAGAATACAATTCAAGGCTTAGCAGCTGGATTGGAGGACGTACAAGAATAGCATGTTCTGTCAAATACTAGTAGGAAACACTAGGTTTAAAGACTGATGATGCATCAGCTACAGCAAATGAGATTATTGTGAGCACTTCAGTGATACTTTAGACATTTGCAATTACACCTATGGCACGTACAGAACCCCCATCTTAAGAGTGGGTTGGCATGTGACATGGCTAGAACATGCTCCTTCCGTTCCATAATAATTGTCACTTGAACTTCCTTTGTCCACAATAGGTGTCAGTTTACATTTTTCAATAACAATTTAATTATTCTACATTTAATAATTTAATCATGTTTACCATTTTCAAGAAAGCCTGAGAAATGAGAATGATTGAAGTGGATTGTAGCAGGTGGTAGGGCCCGGGCCCTTTTTTCTTCTTTGTTGAGAGAGTAGAGATGCGGTTGGGTCTCAGGTAGGGCCCGGGCCCTTTTTTCTTCTTTGTTGAGAGAGTAGAGATGTGGTTGGGTCTCGGGAAGTGGAGTTAAATTACTCTGTATATTAGGATCTTCCTCTTATATATTTCATTTTTTTATTAGTTCGAACATTAAGACAATTAACCTGGTCTTCAAGACATAACATTTAGCCCTGACATGCTTATGAATTGCTTCTAAGGGGTTTGATATTGTTTGCTGCTCATTTAGCAATTTTTGTTCAGCACCTATGGTCTAAATAAAATGTTGCCATGAAAAAAAGACCATTGTCAAATATCACTATGGTTCAGTCAAAATTAATGAGTTTGGAAGAGTAGGGCGCCATTCTTGGCACCAAATAGTCATCAATCTATGGGGTACTATTAGGAGTTCTGAGTTCTACCCAGAATAAGAAACTTTCTATACAACCTTTTCACAGATGGTTCTGATTTCAAAATGTATTTGCAAAGCATTAGCTTTTTCTTTCCCTTTTTGTTTTTAAACTGTGAAACCCATCTCATGCACATTAAGACAATTAACTTGGTCTTCAAGACGCAACATTTAGCCCTGACATTCTAATAATTTGCTTCAAAGGGTTTTGATGTTGTTTGCTTGTCCCTTAGCAATTCTATGTTCTACTCAAAACAAGAAACATTTCCTAGAGGCTTCAAACGGTTTTTCAGTGGGGTATATTTTTGCAAGGTGTTAAACCTCATTCTTAGTTTATGGGGGATATATGGTAATTTATTTATAAGTTATTATTTATTATTTGATCATGAAGGTTAGGGGATAATTTATTTGATGGAGTTTGTCAACGAGTCTTCTGATATTCCACCATTCATGCCAATATATATGGCAATCATTCAATTATCGAATTGTGTCTATAGACAAAGCTAAGAGAACCAACTCGATTGAACCACTCGATCAAAGTGTGTCAATGAGTCAACCGGTCAGACCTTTTGAACCGGAGTTTGACCGACCCGGTTTCCCATCAAACCGAGTTGGTCCGGCATGATCCAGTAAACAAAAAATGAAAATCCTACATTTTGTATGATGATTCTAAATTTTTGCCACACAAAAGAAATTAAAATACTCATTATGAAATGCAGCAAATCAGTAATGGGTTCAAGGCAACGGACACTATAATACTTGTTAGTCTTTCGGGCTATTGTCTTTAACCTGATATTTTATTTCCCTCTCATAAGATTTTTTTTTTTAGACAAGATATATTACATGAACACCAAGGGAATGTCGCCCATTGCAAAAAGTGGCAAATACAAAAGAATATTGTCCCACAAGCTCTCATCAATAATATTATCAGAAAGTTCCACAAAAACTCATTATTAATTGGATTTTTGGATTAAAATACTCTAAACTTAGTAGTTGAGATGACTAATAATCTGAACTTCTAAAATAGACGAGAATAATCTAAACTTTAGGCGGGAGTCTTTAACCGAGTTTTATGTAATGTAATGCAATGGTGATCCTATGTAGCAGCGGAGAAAGATGAGTTGCCAGGGGAAAAAAATTGAAAATCTGACTAAACATGAAACACAGTACTCCAAAACTCCCAACCCCTAACCCCACTCCTCTATAGTGTCAGATATTTGCTTCAGGACCTGCAATTATGCTGAAATTGAACTTATATTTTCAGTTTTTTTTCCTAGTTGTGCTCCTAGTTTCAAGGATCAGTTTTCTATCTTTTAGGCATTTGTTTGTCTGTTGCTATTTTGTTGAGGCATTTGTTTTTTCTGTTGCTATTTTTTAGCAATCACGCTTTAGTAGTGGCTAGATTTCAGCCCATGATCTTAGGTAACAAGTTTTTCAAGTTACTGTAATCAGATGGAATGTAATTCAAGCATCCATTTTCAGCCATACTGTGCAACTTCTTCTCTATTGTCAGTTCTGGCACTCTAACACCCCTACCCCCAAAAAAAAAAAAAAAAAAAAAAACTCTTTTTCTCCATCAACAAAGGTAAAGCCTCAATCACTACCAACTTCTAACTTGTTTGCACTTCTAACAGTGTCTACCACAGGACAACAAAGTTCAACCTTGGCTTCCAACTCAGCCTTTGCAGGCTTGTTGCTAAGTTGCAACCATGCCCAAGCCCAACACAAAACACATTCAAAATCGATCACAAATTTAATTACAATTCAAATTGATCAATGAGCATTCATTCCTTCCGCCAATTGATCAATTACTACCTTTTTATTCAAGCTTAGGGTTACACTCTTCTTTTACTATAGATCAATTTATTACATCTTATGCACTAAATTAAATCTCATACATAAACGAAGTCATCTGCAAACATATTCGAACATTCCTTTAGCTTTTTCCTCCCACTCTAATATCAATCCAAAACAACATTAGTATATTGATCCACAGCCATTGGCTTTACTATTATGACTCTTACAACCCCCGCCGGGCTGTCTACTACCTTTGTTGACGAATGCCACCACCCTTGAACTCGAACTCAAACTCAAACTCAAACCAGACTCAATGTACAATACATGCGCTTCATATCTCCAAGCAGTTCCCCGCCCGGTTCCCTTTCTATTTAAAAGCAACCAAAAAGCTTGGCCAAACATTGTACTTAATCGAGATCGCTGAGAGGTATTAAGAGAGAGGAGGAGGAAGGGGAGGCAAAGAGAAAGAGATTGTAAACCTGAGTTAATTACCAACCCAAGTCAAAGTTTTAACTTTTGTCTTGCCAAGAAAGTATCCTCCGCCGCCATGTAGGATCATCGTCGAGTTTACATATTCGCACGTATCTTAGAAGTTTAGGTTATTGGCCATCTCAAGAACAAAGTTCAAATTATTTCAATTCAAAACCCCTTCTTAATTTGCATTTAAGTTATTTAAACACTCAAGCCCTAGATTGCTCACGATCAATTCTATCAATTATCACTCTCTCTCCAATTCCTTCTCTCAGACTCCCAGTCATAGTACTCTAATCCCCTCTCCATCCTTTCATTTATCACTCTATCTCTCAATAACAATCCACACATAAACCTCCATTTTTTCTCTCGATCAGTGTCCATCATGTACCACTGCACATCTTGACCTTCACTAATTTCTTCTCTGCTCTCCATCCTTTCTCATGATTTGTACAAGTCCCTAGTAAGAAGGGCAAGCTGCAAGAACAGACCTTGGTTGGGCTAAGAGAATGGACTGGAGATCTAAAGGGCAGCGTGAATCTAGGGTCTAATACAACACAACAGTGAAACACGAGGCAGCACAGAAAGAAAAGGTGTTTATACTAATGGGAAATCCCCACCCAGTTACATGCAAGCCAATTAGACTAAGTAACCCGGGATTGACCTTTTTTCCAGTTCGATGGTTGAAACGGCTAACAGCATTAACCGATGGTCAACAGGTTCCAGTCTAACCACCTCAACCGACCAAGCCACACCAGTTCTCTTCACCGTGGCTATGGACCCACCAAACATTGTGGCTCTCCCCTGCGATTAGGTATTGTTCAGCAGCTAGGCATTGTTGTTTAAGCTATATTTTTGGAATTTCCTCTCAACTCTATTCACCTTTTACATTAGAGAGTTCATATTTAAGAGCTTAACTGTGAGAATTGAGATTGTAAGTTCTTTTCCTGAGTCTCTTTTTTGGGATTATTGCTTTGATATCATTATTACACTCTCTCATCTCCATATTGGATTTTGTGAGCTCTTTGCCTCTTGCGGTTTTCTCCATTCAGGTTTTCATAAAAACCTCAGTGTTGGTAGTGTTATTCCTATTTTTGTCTTATTTTTCTTAATATCTACTTTCATTACCCTCTCTTCCCCTCCCCTCTCCTGATACAAACAAAATGTAGAACTATGGAATATAGTCACTTGTACATGAAACGTTAGCACATTCTTGTTTAATCCCCTAAAGGAAACAAAACAATCAGAAAGTATAACACAGTATTTTCAGTCCTTGACTTGCCATCAGTTTAAGATATAGCTAGTCAATAATTTCAAGACTAAATTTAGCAAACAGAATTCATGTTTGCTTACTAAGTAGGGGAAAATAGTTTGACAATCAAGAATATAGTCGCCAAAGTAGAGAAGAAAAACCTTAAATTAATAAGATGCACATTTATTAACTGCGCAGGTGTGCAAGAAAGAGCAGAGAGTACCTCACGGTTTGGATATTCATCGGCTTCCAACATTCTCACAACTTGACTCATTTTAGGTCTCTTATCGGGGTCAGGATCAATACATCTAAGAGCCACTAGAAGGGCACGCTTCAGAGCTCGAGTTGTAGGCTTAACCTCAAGAGCTGGATCTATTACCTCCTCGGCCCTTCTTGTCCCCACCATGACTTTCAGCCACTCTACAAGGTTGACCTAAAAGCAAGCAAAATGTAAGAATCAATGAGACCGGTTATATGATGATGTTATGCTAAATCACAGCATTTTTCACACTTCTTTTTCCCAGAGGGCAGTATAAAGAATGAGCAAGGCATATAAGCAGTATCTATCAAATAAAAGAGGAACTACCTCATTGGCAGGCCGACTGTAGTCTACAGGGTCCCTTCCAGTTACAGATTCCAGGACCAGCACACCAAAACTATAGATATCGCTCTTTTCATTCAGCAGACCGCTATTGGCATATTCTGGTGCCACATACCTGCAGTTCACAAGCCATCAGCAGTGATCAAGAACTGAACTCCATGTAACTACATGAAGAATGGCAGCTCCACTGAAAGATTCCACAAGAATGTGAAACTAACCCAAAAGTTCCCATTACTCTTGTAGTTATATGACTTTCTCCTGAATCCAAGAGCTTGGCCAATCCAAAATCAGAAACTTTGGCATTGAAATCAGTGTCAATCAGAATGTTGCTTGACTTTATATCTCGGTGTACAACTTTCGGCTCTATTGACTCGTGCAGATAGGCAAGCCTGCAATGAATAAGATAACTTTGTACGATTAACACAATTTTCAGCAATCTTATCAAATAAAGGGGATAAACAAAAATGACAGCCTTACGCCTTCGCCGTCCCAAGAAGAACCTTCATACGAGCCTCCCATGTAAAGCTACCATATTGACACATTGCTCCATGAAGCCATTGTTCCAAGTTGCCATTGTTCACGTATTCATAAACCAGCATCCTGGTTAAGAAAACAAATTAATCCTTTACCAATTGGGAGATAGTCAGGTAAAGAAATAGCTAAGGAAACAGAAGACCATCATGTGTATTTGGCAACATCCAGCCATAACAGGGGGATTCATTAAACAGGGTGAGAGTCGTCAAGAAAGATGACCAGTCTCACCTATGAACTCCTTCAATGCAATAGCCCAAAAGCCGCACCAAGTTCTTGTGTCGAACATGACCTATTGCTTCCACTTCTACCCTAAATTCTTTCTCTGCTTGTCCCCTGTAATACCCAATATTAGTAAATAACAAATTCAAGCAAACTGATCAAATATTGGCACGGTAGCAAGTCTGAGGGGTACTTACAAATTATTGACAAGCCTCTTAACTGCTACTTCAGTTCCATTGATCAATCTACCTTTGTAGACAACACCATAACCACCCTCCCCAATAACATTATTTGGGGAGAAGAAGCTTGTTGCAACTTCAAGATCCCTAAGAGTAAACCAATGTCCCCATCCTAGATGTGATATCTCCGGCAAACCTATCAAAGGGGATGCTGAAGCAAGACCATAAGATGACGAAGCATGCTTTTGAAGGTTGCCAAAACTCCCATCATCCCCAGATTGCGAACTATAAGCCCTATCGTGATGATGAACCGAGCTACATTGGCTAATGGTGTCGACATCACTTGATTTACTCCGGCCCAAATGAACATACATCTTTCCTGAATTTCTATCGCTAGACTTATCCTGAAGACTGAGAGCCAAACTTTCATGATGGTCACGGGTATTAAGAGCCCCAATCCTATCAACTGATATATCCTTAGGAACATTTGGAATTTGAGAAAGATTGTATCTGTCCAAGCTTCTTCTAGATTTTCTACGAAATGTGAGCCATACCGATAGTAAACACAGAATTAAGACTATAAAGACACCAACACACAACCCAATTACAACCCATAACTTAAGACCAACAGCTGTCCTCTGTGACAGCTTCGCACTCAGTGAACCATCAGATGGCATGTTTTCTTCCAACAACTATGAAACCTAAATAAGTTCAGCCTTACTTCAAAATATAAAGATGCAGGATACACATCTCCACCTGGTACACCATGAAAAAAAAAAAAATCATTTTATATCAACACACACAATGGTGATTAGCATAACAGAATGAAAATAATTGCAAAAACCTGAGAAATTTGACATGAAACGACAGACAGATAATTTAGCTTAAATTTTGACTATGGTTTCGGATTTAAAAAGGGTAATTAGGAAAAAAAAATACAGATTCAAAAAAAGAAAAAAGAAAAAACAAACAATGCGGTTACGAAATTTCGGACAACAACGTCAGACATTGGATACATCTGAGAAGATCTAATTACAGTACAAAATCCAAGAGAATTGTTTAAATTACTCACGAAAGAATACTGCTAAACAGGAAAAAGTAAAAACATAAGAATAACTCATAGTTTGAAGAGAATTTCCGAAACCTAAGAACAGAAGGATCAAATCCAGATTTAGCATCACTTGTACTCCAAGTCAAAGAAAAAGGTCAAAAGGGGAACTGGGGTAAACCTAAATGAAAGAGACAAGATAAAGATAAATCAATGTAGGATTCTCACTTACCTTTTGGAAATCTAAGCTTCTCGATCCTCTTCCTTAACAACACAGCAGGGAAGGAGAAAAGGGGGCAATGTAGACCTAAAATAACAAAGAAATTACCACCAGCAAAAGGCTCCGGAAAAAGGACACAGCTTTGAACAATGAGTAGTTTTGAAGGCTAGGGAATGATGATAAGATAGAGAATGCTGGGGTGAAAGAAAAAAAAAAAAACCAGAAAAGAAAAAAGGAAAGATTGCTAATTTGTCAAGGCAAATGTGAAAAAGGAGTCGTAGAGACAGGAAAAGAGAGTTTGAGGAAGAAAAACAAGAAATCCCACATTTTGAAGATCAAGGAAAGTCCAAAGAGGGTTGAACTTGCCGAATTGGTGGGTCAAGGTGGGGTTAAAATGGGCATGTGAGAAAGAAGAAAATGATGGGATCAAACCAAGCTTGCTCTTCCTTTGCAGTGGAGAAAACCCAGATAAATAAAAAAGAAAGCAAATTGTGGGTGATTGTTGGTGAAAGGAAGATGAGATTTTGCAGAAGTACAACAATGTGGGTAGAAATGAATAGAGAGAGAGGGAAAGAGAGAGAGAGAGAGAGAGAGAGAGAGAGAAGAGGAAGATGAAGATGAAGATGAAGAAGGAGAAGAAGAGGAAGAAGTGGGAGGAGTCAAAGGACTCAAAACCCAATTTGCCCAGCTGGAGGGAACCTAAAAGGCTGGAACTTGCAAGTCCAGGAGCAATTACAGCCGTCCATCATCATTGTTTTGCCTCTCCTATACGGCTATGATTCACTCCTTGTGCTTCACCTCTTAGATTTCTGCTGTGGGCCCTCTTTCTAAAATTCACTACCTTTTTCTGGTTGATATTTTCTTTACTTAATTATATTATTTATTATAAAAGTTGGCTGAGTTCTATAAAATAGAGGTGGCTAGGCTTCATAAAATACTTTAATCAAAAGAATAATAAGCTTGGAATTAAAGTCTCTGTTCCTCCGGCGATGGAGGCATTGTTTAATGTTCAACCCATCCTGCCTTGGTCAAAAGCTGTAGGAATTTCAGCATCATTTTATAGCCGTTGGGTTGGGTAAGGCTTCACCTCCCCAAACAGATAACGTTTACCCAAATAGAGACCTGAAAGTTAGGGGTATTTACGTATTGATGTTGTAAAAACATGCTATGTGCTGTCACCAAATACATTTTAATAAACTATTTCCAAATTAATATTGCTTTCTCTTGGAATAAATTAAAAGTTGTTTAAATGACACATCATAAATGAATTAATAACATATACTCCCTCCATTCCATATTAACTGTCGTCTTTGAAAATCGTGCAGTCAACTTTCAAAAATTTTAACCATAAATTTCTCAATATATACAATGAGTTACCATATAAAATTACTACTATTAGATTCATAACAAAAAATACTATCATAAAAGTATAATATTGCAATTGTTAATAACATATTATGTAATAAATTATCAATCAAAGAGTGACATTGGAGACCGTAAAAGTCAAAATTATGACAATTAATATGGAACAGAGGGAGTACATCCCCAAAGTTTTGTAAACTAGGATTTTACCTAGTGGTGGATCCAGACCATTAATTTAGGGGTGTCCAATATACTTGTTATTATATAAGTGCTTTTGAAAAATAAAATAATATTTGTTATTATATAAGTGCTTTTGAAAAATAAAATAATATCGGGCGAGGACCCAAACTTCGAAACCTGTGTTCGCAAAACCGTCCCGCACCCCCTTCGTGAAACACGGACCAAACGACTTTAAGGTCGGGTGTGGAGTACCCTTTAAGGTGGACCCGTGAGCCTGGAGACATTATTTGAGCGGTGTTGAGTGTGGTATCCACTTCAAATGGGACCCTGGAACATGAGAATGGAGCTACGGGTCCTCATCGGGACCTACTTCGGGCCTTTAAAAGGGTTCGATGTCCTTCGTCAAGAATAAGCGCAAAGGGGTCAACGTGGGGTAAAGAATTGGACGTACCTCCACTCCTTCGACCATAACTCTTTCAATACAACTCCGATGTGTCTCATATTTTGGGAGCTTAAAGTACACACCGAGAGCTTTCCATCGATACATAGGCCTAAAACGGAGTCCGGATGAAGAAGTTATGCTAGTTTGAAGTCGGCAGAAAAACTGTCCAGTTCGTCACGCCGGCTACCCTCGCCCGTGACGCCTCTCGGCAAACAGGCGAGTTTTTGGTCCGCATGACGTCGCGCCCGCAACGTCCTGAGCTCACGCCTGCGACACCTACTTTTCCAGGTGGTAGCGCCCGCTACCACAGGCATAGCGCCCGCGACCAAACTGTTTTTGCGTGTGTTTTGTTTGCTTAAACGACTGTGTTTAGCCTTTTAATCCCTTAGTTTAAATACTCTATTTACACTGTTTTCTAGGTAGATTTTGCTGAGTATGATTGTAATACTTAAGCATTTTAGGGTTTTCCCTATTTCCTCTCAAACCTTGTTTACTTTATCCAAGTGATTTGGTGGTGTTTGCAAGTCATTCCTTTAGTGATTATTGGTGGATTATCCTAGATAATCATGGTGGGGTGTTAGGCCTAAGGTTGTGGACTCTCCTTGCCTCAAGGTCATATCCAATCCCTTTTGGTGTGCAAGCTCTTAGTTAATTTAGATTATTTGTCTTGTTATTATTCCAGTTCAAGGTTATTATTATGGAAATCAAGCATGGATGATTGAGTTTTGCTCCTCTCTCTATTATATTGTTCATGGGTGTTCATTAGGTTTCTCTCATCTCCCCAACCTAATCAACTCAAGCTATTACTCGTCAATCCACCGCGCATCGGGAACCGCTCAATTTGGGTTTCTCTCATCTCCCCAACCTAATAAACTCAAGCTATTACTCATCAATCCACCGCGCATCGGGAACCGCTCAATTTGGGTTTCTCTCATCTCCCCAACCTAATCAACACAAGTTAATACTCATTAATCCACCGTGCATCAGGAACCGCTCCACCCAATGACCCAATTCATTGACTTACACTTTTTGTTTATAAAAAAATAATTTGGTACTCCCTCCATCCTTATAATTTGTCCAGTTTGTGTTTTTACGGTCTTCGATGCAATACTTTGACTATTAATTTCAGGTTTTATCTTAGCAAGACTAATAGTATTGTATTCAGGTAAAAATATTTTTCATCACAAATCTAATTGTAATAGTCTTGTAATAACTCAACATATAATTTGATAAATTAACAATCAAAATTTCAATTTTTTGACCTATTTAGTCAACATGGACAACTTATTAGGGACTGATGGGGTAATATTTTAGGAATTTTGGGTTGTTGCTAAATTGGGCACCCTTTCATGTCTTTTGGGATTTTTTTTTTACTGTGTCCACTTGCTCCAATTAAGAAAATTCTTCTAAATAACATTAGAGAGTCACAAATTTTTCTTTAGTTAAGGGTGTCCGTGGATACCCCTATCCTGTGAACATATCCGTCACTGATTTTACCCTTCATATTTAGAGAAATTAGATTTAATAATTCTTACTTTCAACTTTTGTATGTCAATAATGTCTACTTTATTTTTACACTATGATGATGGTCCAAAAAAAAATAAAAATTTTATTCTGTTGGAACACCAACGAGTGTATACCCTAAATATCTTAGATTTTGACTTGCATTTGATTCAAAACCCAGCACAACATTTTACAATTATTTTTAATGAATTTACAACATTTGGCCCAAATTTTTCAATTTTTTATGATTTTTTTCACTTTTATTCCTTTAAAAAAATCATAATAATTGTTAGGATTCTCAAAAATATAATTTAAAAATTATTTAATAACTGTACTTCATAACATTTCTAGAGGTAGGAATGAAAAAATATAAGCAATATGAGCCGGGAATGGAAAAAATAAAGAAAATGCGGAGGTAGATTTGGTACCACTATAATACAATTTTTTTATTATTAGGACCACTGGAATACACACACACACACACACACACACACACACATATATATATATATATATATGTGTGTGTGTGTGTGTGTGTGTGTGTGTGTGTGTGTGTATATAAGTACTATTGACATACAAAAGCTGAAAGTCAAATGCTTAGATCAATTGAGCGACGTCCGGAACCCCCGCATATGTTTGCACCACTGAGACACAGAATCCCGATTCAGAAGCGTGGTTCTACGATATCTACACTTACCTATGTAAGGGAGAATACCCGACTGAGGTTGATGTTCGTGGACAAAGGGCAATAAGATCCAGGGCAACACAATACTGCCTGATCCAGGATCACCTGCATAAGAAGTCTAGTACATGCATCAATTTGCTATGTGTGGACGCCAAAGGAGCAAAGGAATTAGTGACCGCCACACACGGAAGAGAATGCGTCCCGCACATGAATGGTCATATGCTAGCCGAGAAAATCCAAAGAGTTGGTTACTACTGGACCACCATGGAAGCTGATTGTCTGGCTTACGTTCGAAAGTGTCATAAATGTCAAGAATACGCCAATTTACAGCATCAACCTCCTTCATAACTGACCACCTTGGCATCACCATGGTCGTTTTTGGTATGGGGAATTGACATTATTGGCAAGATACACCTACAAGCACAGAAGGCCACGAGTACATACTAGTCGCGATAGATTATTTCACCAAGTGGATAGAAGCTGCCTCCTACACCACGATCACCTCCAAGCATGTGGTCAAATTCATCCTTCGGAACATCATTTGTAGAGATGGAGTGCCTTATCAGAACATTAGTGATAACAGAAGTCACATCAGAAAAGAGGTGGAAACCCTAATTGCCAAGTATCGTATCCAACACCACCGATCATCACCCTATAGGCCTTAAGCCAACAATGTTGTCGAAGCAACAAACAAAATGGTGGTGGGGATTATTAAGAAGATGGCTATCACATACAAGGATTGGCCGGATAAGCTCCCCTTTGAATTATGGGGATATCGGACATCATATGAACCGCCACCGGCGCAACCCCTTATTCACTAGTTTAAGGGATGGAAGCAGTCCTTCCGATTGAGTTGGTAGTTCCTTCCTTACGAATAGTGGTAGAAAGCCAACTCTCGGAGGAAGAATGGACAAGAGCTAGGTTTGAAGAACTCACGTTAGTGGACGAAAGGAGGTTAAAGCATTGCATAATGTACAACTGTATCAGAACGGGATATTCCGAGCCTTTAATAAAAAGGTAAAGGATCACGCTCTACAAGAAGGCGATCTGGTACTTAAGGAAATGAGGGCACCCGTGCAAGATCCAAGAGGGAAATTTACACCCAACTGGAAAGGGTCTTATGTTATTAAAGACATTTTACTAGGCGCCACAGCTCGGTTAATGACAACAAATGGTGAGGAAACGGTTCAACCTTCTAACCTAGATCAGCTCAAGCGACATTATGCTTAGTTGTTATGGAACCAAGCAACTGAAAGACCAACTTTCAGACACTTGGCCGAAATTTAAAGCATCGTACATATTCATGAAGATTTGAAGATCGAAGATGGGATAAGAGAGGTTCTTCATTTAAATGACGGATTTTATTAGAACGTTTAAAGGAAGACAGTACAAGTACACTACTTGCTAATATTTATTGTAAAATTCAGCTAACATGATTCAGATAAATAAATGGCCAGCAGCTTCAGTCTCTCCCATTTCTTAATCTTCCTTCACTTTCTTCGCGTCGCTTGTTGTCCCTGTCATAGTCTCGGTCTCTCTAGTCCTGCTTGGTCCCTTATATTTGTCCTTGGGTCGGTATCTCTTCTTAGAGGCACTTTTTGACTCTCGCATGCTTGCTTTAGGACTGAGCCTATCCATAACTGTGGTCTTTGGCCTAAGTCTGTCTTTCACCGATGTCTTCCGACCCAATCGTTCCTTCATCGACAAAGTTGCTTTCTCTCTCAATATCTCTCCAGCCCGATGAGACTCCATTGCAGTGATCAACCAACCTTGGTAACCAACATCAGCTTGATTTGACACATGTGCCTTCGATGGAGCACGAACTATGGGCGTCTTCTCCCAATATTACAACCATGAATCCATCACTGTTTTGCGAAGCTTTACTAGTTCAGGTGTCTCGCACAGCTGAGTTGGAATCATTTGTCTTCGCCCATTTGTTGTCGTACTCTTTCGGGAAAGTAATATATCATGTGTGACAAGTCGACAATACAAACATACGTATGTTGTAGGTCACAATTCACATACTCGAGGATGTGCTACCACGCGATCCACCATACAACATCCCGAGGCTCTTCCAGCAAAGTGATCCAATCCACAACAGAGCAAAGTTCGGTATACTTTCGCTTGCGTTGCTAATGGTTGGCCAACGTCGACGAGGTCCGAGGTTCCTCCATAAGCCCCAAGTGTTCCATCAGCCAAATCTGCCAACACAGTTAGCGAGGGTTATTGATTGCAAATATTTTCCACAATCTGTCCACACTAATGCAAGCAAAAAAAATATAATATAAAAATGGGAAGGCCAGACGGCCTTGGCAGGCAGTAAAGGGGCCCACCCAGCTTTGGTGGAACAATCCAAACCTTCGGTCAACTCATAGGTCGTCTAGCCTTGCTGACCCAGTAGGTCCTCGTATCCCAAATGACCAGCAAGAACAGAGGTGTATGTAAAAAAAAAATGTGTCCTTACCTACAACAATAATGGACTCCCTCGATAGTCGTGTTAGGGATTTGGATCGGTTCAAGCTCATCATAGTTTCCGCAAGCATTATGGGCATTGGATTGTACCCCTAGGCCATATCTTCCACGATGTGGATCAAATTGGCCAGTCCTGTCCTCTTCCCGCCATGATAGAAGTAGAACTCGCCTAAGAGACATAATACGAGTGCCCTACACTCTCCACTCTTTCACTTTTTTCATTATCTCTTTTATCTCCACTCTACCATCCTTCATCTCTAATCTCTATTCTATTCTTACCATCACTATCTCCATTTCTCTACTCTCTTAAACTCCAAACCCCGATCTTCCATTATTCCTTACATAATCCCTACATAAACACCACAAAACACCACTAAATAACCCACAAAAGAGCTCTTTTCTACCTCTTTTCCTACCCTTTTCATCCACTTTTGTTATCATAAACTTTGGTTCGATTTGGCACCTTCAAAAGGAGTATTCAAGGTTTAAAGGAAGCTACTTCAAGAGTGAAATTCTAGCATCCAATAAAGGCTAGGCAAGGTTTCTCCCAAAAACATCATGTAGGTACTTTTGTGTGTTTCTTTAATAATGTAACGTGTGTATATGTTGTAATTCTTTCATTCTTTTGCATGCTTAATGAAGTAATCATGTAAAGTTTTAATCTATCCATAACGCCCCGGAAATTCAATTATAGATAAGTCAAACTAACATTAACGGAAAAATTTCAGCGGAAGTCTCAACTCTATTTGGGCGTCACTGCCGTATCCCTAAGGAATACAAGGCGAGAAGGGAAACTAACAACCGTTCAACTATAAAACAACTGAACAACTTCAAAACTTAGAAAACAAACTCAACATGACTAACTTCAAGTCTTTTTGAATTGAAACATAACACAAACTAATAAAAGCTAAGCATACCAAGCCTCACTGCTAATTCCCGTCCCCAACATATTGATCATCCCCTAAAAACAAAACATTTCAAAAATAGGGGGGAGGGGGGAACTCAATAATGTCTACCCCTAACCGTTAAAAACAATTCAAATTCATTTAAATTCATTTAAGGGAGAAGGAGCAAGTCAAACCATTTCACAAACCTTTTAACCCTTACAACAGTTTTCCTAAACCCAACCAATTCATTTTTATTACGCGGGCGGGGTACCGCATCCTTTAAAGTAACATCGCCTACCAAAGGCATCAAAACATTCATCTACCAAAGGCATCAAAGATAATCGCCTACCAAAGGCATCAATAAAATAATCGCCTACCAAAGGCATCAATAATCGCTTACCAAAGGCATCAATATTCGTCTACCAAAAGCACCAAAATAATCGCCTACCAAAGGTATCAAAATAATCACCTACCAAAGGCATCAACAAAACCCGCTTATTGTTTCACTTTGAATTATTAGTATCTTATGCAGCTCAGCTCACAACTCTCAAGTCAAATCCAACCCAAGTTATTAAAACCAATAATAAAACTACTCATAAAAGACCATCTCAATTTCAACAACTCATAAATCAAAGCACAACAATTATTCAAAACAGATGGTCACATTTCAACATAAAGTACCATTTGGGGTGCAAATTTTAAAACAGATTAGAAAATCACAAAAGCACTTAAAAAGGCATCCCGGTGGGGATTAGGACATAGACATTACCTGATTAGCTTCACTTCACAGTAAATAACGAACACACTTGAGCTCACTAACGACGCGAACTAGCTCGGGTCAAGAACAAGATTAGGGTTTCTGGACTGGTGTTTTCCGGCAACCAGGGTGGTGACGGGGCAGCCAGCGACGGCGGCGAGGTGGTCGAACGGCCGGAGGGAAGCCGGTGGTCACAAGGCTGGGTCGCGCAAAATAGTAACAGAGGCAAGTTGGAGACTTCCTCGCGTCTGAGCACGTTGGAGTCGACGTTGGGTGTCATGGGGGTGTCACGGCGGCGTCTGGGCGTGGCAGGGCGACGACGACGACGGCGATTGTTTGGGCGGCAGGCGTGGGCACGGCGCGAAGTAGAGGCAGGAGAGAAAGAGAGAAAAATAGAGAGAAAAGGAAGTGCGCCCGTCGGTGGTGGCTGGGGTGATCTCCGGCAACACCACGGCGATGGCTAGCGGCGGTCAAGGCGGCTGGGTTGGACGGGGGACGGTCAGGAAGAGAGGAAGAGAGAGAGAGAGAGAGAGAGAGAGAAAAGGAGAAGTAGGGTTAGGGTTTTTAGGTTTAGGGTTTCCTATAAACCCTATATATATATATATACTAGGTAAACTAATTAAACTAATCTATAAAAACTATTATTAATCTGCTATAAGTCTATCTAAGAAATATAAAATATGATCTTATAAAACTATAATAATAATAATAATAATAATAATCACAAAATAACAGTAAAAGTAATTATCACTTAATAATAATGAGAATAATAACAATAATAACACATGAAATTACGAATTTACCCTTACTCCCAAGCACATACCTGTAACGTATAAAATTACTAAAATACCCTTATTAGTCCCTCAACGATCCTACAAGCTCAAGTGTTAGCAGATATAATCCAAAACGAACATTTAACAATTAACGAAGTCTGCCTAATTTATTAATGACGTCATGGTCAACACCTTTGGATTTTTCGGGGTTTTATACTATATTCCTTCCAAACTTTATTAAAAGCACATTTTATAACTTTTAGTAGAGTCTTTCCTTTTGTGAGAGACGAACTCAAAGGTTCCTACCTTTCAAGTCGTAGCCTTACCCTTGAATCCACTTGGTTTCGTAGGCGGAGTCTTTCTTGTTTTTCTTTTCGGTTTTGTCTTGGCTTTTCCCCTTAAAAAAGTCGGGTGCCGACTCCTTTTCAAACCAAAATACTTCGGGATTGCCTAAACTGTGTTTAACATAATTTTACAATGTACTGATGCATTTTTAGGGTGATTTTGTATATTTCTAAATAATGGTTTCCTATTTACTTTCTTGCGAGCCTAACATCTTGTGAACAAATTGGGCTAATCCTAAAGAGTTGGAACAAGCGGGTGTTCACACTTGAAAGTTTAGTTTAATGATTCATGGGAAGGGAAAGTGATTTTATAACTATTATTCATGAAATGTGCAAATAATCCTTAAAGAGTTTTAAAAGTAAACCCCTGCACAAATTCCCCGTCCCGCGAACATTTAGAAGTCTGAACGACGAGAAAAAATGTCCAGAATATCTCGTGTATGTTGTGCTACCAAGGGTTTGATCGCGTTGTTCATCATCATCTTCATCAGCTCAAGCATCGAATCGCACCACGGTACGCACCATACATTCCAAATTAACCAGAATATCTCAATCAGCTACATACCAAAAATTTATGAGCAATAATACTGGGTTATGAAGGGGTTTACCTGACAGCTATGTTGTCAGAACCGATCCGGTCACCGAATCGGTTGACCCAGTGGATCAATGGTACAATTGGCTGGATCGGTTTGGCCGGATTAGACCAGTTGACCAGGGTGACAGTTGAACCGGTCAAAACCGGCATGAACTGATCACGAGTTAAAATTTTTTGTATACTTCAAGAATAATTAATCTGCTAAAATAATCAAACCGACATAAACATGACATGAGTTAGTCAAAACCGGATTGAACCGGTTAAAAATCGAATTAAATCGGTCAACGACCGGAAATTTTTAAGTAATTGCCTAGTTGTCACCTGTGAAAGAAAGAAAACAATCCCCCACCCTACCCATTACATGAAATAAAAACAAGGCCACAGCCCCACAGTTATCATTTCTTTTTCCATTTTTCTTTTTTCATTTTGTTTACTTGGGCACAAGGGCTTGACGCAAACACCCATTGCATTTGTGTCATACTTTCCATGTCTATTATTTTCATTAGTGATTGCTTATCAAGAAATTTATTTTAAAATTTTATTTAAATTTTTTTTTTTACAAGGTAAGCAACAGAAAGCTTAGGCGACCCTTCTCTCAAGGGGTGCACCAAGCCTATCTCCATACAAAATGTCCTTCAGATGTTGCTCTGCATTCGGGTCCTAGATAGTCGTGTCGAGATTGTTGAGTCCGGCCTTAGCAATCCAGTCCGCTGCACAGTTAGCTTCCTTGTAGACATGTTTGATGCTCGAGGAGGAAAAATTATTCAGTATTGAGCGGATGTCATCCACTAGCTTCTTGATAGACCAGGGGGTCTCGCAAAGGCCTTTAACAACATCTATGACAATTTTGTCATCGCCTTCGATGATGATGATGTTTTGAAAGCCTTGAGTGAGAGCTTCAAAGAGACTGTTACGCATGGCTGTAGCTTCTGCAATAATAACAGAGGCGAGGCTGAGGTTTAAGGATTCGCAGACAATGCTTCGTCCAAGCCAATCCTTGATGATAAATCCATCTGCCGCCTTGTTGGAGGATTTCGCGCCATCAAAGTTAATCTTGATGAAATTAGTAGGGGGGTTGGACCATGAAACCCAACAGTGAGAAGGACGGGGTGAGCGCGTCCTTGGGCTGATGAGGACATCTTGAGTTGTGACATCAAGCTAGGTTCTTGCTTTCCACTCGAGGTTGCTACATTTTGCTTTAATAAAGGTGGACTCCGGTCGAAGAGTGAAGTTTTTAAAAACTACCATGTTCTTGGCTTTCTAAATACTCCATAAGTGCGACATTACATCAGTCAGTTTATTGGGACCAAAAAGGACTTTGTATTGGTTGAGGAAACATAAAATGTTGGAAAGTCCAGGGACTGGTCTTTTTGCACCTAGCCTGAATTTGTAGGGAGATCTCAAATTAACCTAACCGTAGGGAAAGTTAACAAAAGATGGTTTCGATCTTCTAAGGCATCTTCGCACATTGAGCAGCAAGCATCCATAGGGATGCCCCTTTTTAAAAGCGCGCCTTTTGTGGGGAGGGCTTTGTGGCAGATCAACCATAAAAAGGTTTTTAATTTGGGTTGGATATCAAGCTTCCAAATCCAATTATAGCACTAGGGCGAAGAGTTAAGATCAGTACCATGAGCCAACCAAGCGATAAATTTTGTTGTAAACAACCCTGAACTTAAGAGTCCCCAACAACACTCATCATTAGAATGAGACACCGGTATTGGAGTGGCTTTAATTAAATTTATCGAATTAGGGTTGACTAAGGTACTTGAACGAGATATGTCTCATGATTTGTCATGGTTGAGTTAATGGGAAACTTTAAGATTGAGATCGACGGAGTTGGGTCCTCAATATGATTGAGGGAGAGAAGGTTTTTATGGGCACGCCAGTTATCCATCCAGAAATTGACGGAGGAACCTGTTAGGATCGAAGAGCACTCAAGCAACCAAAAACAATAGGAAATAATAGCGGAAAAGAAATAAGAAATTTGACACCAGAGGTTTAACGTGGAAAAAACCCAAAGCGGGAAAAAAAACCACAGAATCGATGCACTAGTAATATGAGGATTACAATACAATGGTTGTGTTTCTCTCTCTCTCACTTGATCCCAATTCTCTTTAAGATACACTCTGGGATGCTCTGGGATTCATAATAGGGAGAACTTGAACCCCAATATATACTAGGGGTACAAGGGAAAACCTAGATTACAATATGGGAGTAACATAAACAATATAGAAGTCTCCAGCAAAAAGGAAACAACCGAGAATTTTAGGAAAAAACTGTAGAAAGAAAATAAAAAAGATCTTGGCTCATCCAAGGAAATCCCCGAGATTCACAGCCGCTGGCAAGGAAACCACAGACGCTGGCGAGGGGGGCAAAACACTGGCAATGTGCGTCAAATCGCACCTTCTGGACCAGGCGCTGTCGAGGGGCTCCTTAAATGTTGCTAGCGTCTTGCACTCCGAGGCGCTGGTGAGAAATCTCAAGACGTTGGTGGGGGGTACACCCCCTAGTGGCGTCAATATCCCCCTGGTGGAGTCTCATCTTCAATTCTTCTCCTTTCTTTCCACTTCCTTCTTCCTTCTCCCATTTGGTCTCCACACCCAACAATCTCCCACTTGGAGACCAAAACCTCCAAGCATCCTCAACTTTCTCCACAAGTTCCCCTAGTGCATCGATTAACCTCTTTATCAGTCCGAGAAGCCTCCTGAGACCGCACCTGACCTCAATTTCCCAACATCCACTGACTTACCCTTGATCCTGTAGACCCACTTCCTCTCTGCAGACAATCTCACCGGCTTCCAAGTTCTCTCAAGTGACGTTATCCCATCAACCATTGCGTGCTCCCACTTGAACCGAGCCTCCGCCTGCACAACCTTAGTATGGGACTGTGGCTCACCAACATCTCTGGTAGCGCTCCTGGATCTCCTCACAGTGGATGGTGGGCTGGAGCTTTTCAGGTTCTTCAGCAACCTGATCTGCAACCTGTGGAGATTCCTGTGGTTCCTCTGTTTCCTCCCTAGGCACACCAAGCCTAATAGAAACCTTGACCGCCTCAGCTCCCACTGGTTTCTTGTCACCTGAGTCACTCCATATCTCCTCAGGTTCCCCATCAATTTTGGCGAAACTGACCCTCTTCTCATTCTTGCAATGCCTAAGATAGAACAAGAAGTATTAGAAATCATGTTAGTGTTATCCACGTTGTACCGGATCTCAATCCCTTCGCCACTACCATAGCACCCTTCACGATCTTCCACATCTCATTCCCGAAGCCTGCAGTGTAGCCCATCTCATCGAGTTGATTCACTAAAATTAAATTCCTCATAATTCCAGGAATATACCTCACATCCTCCAACTTCCAAAGACTACCATTAACAGTCTTGATCGTCACGTCTCGTGTACTTGTTATCTCATAATACTTGTCGTTGGCAAGATACACCTTGCCAAAATTCCCACTCATAAAATTATGAAATAACTCCCTATTTGAAGAAACATGAAAGGATGCGCCAGTATCAACTATCGAAGACTCTTCAAGGCTAGACACTTAAGACCAAGGCTTCACAAAGATCTTCCGCAGAGTTGATAGTATCCCGGTCATCATTACCCTTCCCCTTCCTAGGTTTAGGGCAATCCCTCTTAAAGTGACCCTTATCACCACAACCATAACACACAACTTCACTCATGTCCTTAGGCTTGCCTCCCCTGGAATTATTTGAATTTCTATTATTCTTCCTACCCCTGACACTTAAAGCAATTTCCTAAGATTCCTCACTAGAATTCTTCCTTCGAAGACCCTCATTAAGCAATACAGACTTGACCTCACCAAACTTCATCTCATCAGTATCCTTAGCACTACTAACATCAGTTACAAGGGTTTTCCAAGAATCGGGCATAGAAGACAACAATATGCAAGCTTTGACATTCTCAACAAAAATCATCTTTACTGACGTAAGTTATGATAAAATCTTAGTAACCTCATTAATATGATCAGCCACATCCCTATCCTCAACCATCTTACAGCTGGTTAATTTGGTGAGCAAATATACCTGATTTGCTGCGCTGGGCTTCTCATACATCTCCTCTAGCGCCTTCAACAATTCCTTCGTTGTATTTTTCTCCATGACGTTAAACTTGATGTTCCGAGACAATGACATCCGGATCAGGGACACCGCCTGCCGATCCAGCAGATCATACTCGTCCTGCTTCAACTCATCTGGCTTAGAACATGCAACGACTTTCAGTACAACAGGTCCTCAATCTGCAACTTCAAGTAGGTGAAGTCAGATACATAAAATTTCTCAATTTCATACTTATCTTTTGCCATTGTTTGAAAGTGAGTTCTCTTTCACCAACCCTGCAGGCCCTGATACCAATTGTTAGGATCGAAGAGCACTCAAGTAACCACAAATAATAGGACACAATGATTGTGTTTCTCTCTCTCTCACTTGATCCCAATTCTCTTTGGGATACACTCTGGGATGCTCTGGGATTCATAATAGGGAGAACTTGAGCCCCAATATATACTAGGGGTACAAGGGAAAACCTAGGTTACAATATGGCAGTAACCTAAACAATATAGAAGTCTCCAACAAAAAGGAAACAACCGCGAATTAGGAAACAACTATAGAAAGAAAATAAAACAAATCTCGGCTTATCCAAGGAAATCCCCGAGATTCACAGCTGCTGGCAAGGAAACCACAAACGCTAGCGAGGGGGGCAAAATGCTGGCAGCGTGCGTCAAATCGCACCTTCTGGACCAGGCACTGTCAAGAGGCTCCTTAGACGCTGCTAGCATCTTGCACTCTGAGGCACTGGTAAGAAATTTCAAGACGCTGGTGGGGGGGTACACCCCCTAGTGGTGTCAATATCCTCCCTGGTGGTGTCTCATCTTCAATTATTCTCCTTTCTTTCCACTTCCTTCTTCCTTCTCCCATTTGGTCTCCACACCCAACATAACCGTCCCCAACGATACATCGGAGGCCTTTTCGAAAGAGGTCCCTATTATGAAGGATAGTTTTCCAGGCCTAGGAGTCACTAGTCTTTGGTTTCCGATCAAAGAAGCTTTCAGTAAGAGGGTATTTGGTTCGCATCAACTTAGCCCAAACACTGAAGCCAAACAGATATTTCCAAGAAAGTTTGCAGATGAAAGTTGCATTCACCGCGAAATTTTATTTAACTTGAATTGAAGCTTTCCACTCTTCTTTTTGTCTAAATTAATAAATTCATTACATGCTACAAATTTTGGTTGAAACATAACCAAAATATGTAAAAACAACACTTTAGCAATTTGTGTCCAACTTTCCTTGTCTTTTTTTTTTCATCTTATAAGTGAACTACTTATCAAGGATTTTATTTTTACTCTTCTTTTTGTCTAAATTAACAAGTTAATTTATATTACTTGCTACAAATTTTGGTTGAAACATAACCAAAAGATGTAAAAATAACAGTTTAGCAATTTATGGTAGTATTGTTTCTTCTTTGTAACTCTTTTTTTATTTTTAAAAAGTTTTTCTGAGTATCTATTTTTTCTAATTTCCTTTCTTAGTAGTTTTAGTTGAAAATAAAATATAAAAATCACGACATCTTCTAGTTTGGAAATAAATAACCTAGCTTCTTGGAGCTATTAGGGCACCTGCAATGGTGCGTATGAGTTATACTCGTTCGATGAGGTGGAAGTTGTAAGACCCACCACGAAAGTTAGAGTTAGACTCTCCATATTAGTTTTGTTTCCAACCGTGAGATTGAGTTTGGTTAAACTAATTAAAAAAATAGGACAAAGTCCATATTTAATAATTTCAAATAATTAAAAATAAAAAAAAAATTCCTCTTTCTTGTCCTCTGTGATGAAGAATGTGCTGTCATTAGAAAACATGGCCACCAACCCTCTTTATCATTATCACCATCATCATCATCATACAAAAAATTTGAGATCCCAAAACGCATTCCAGAACTACTTCTCCTCCATAGCCAAGCCGATTCTCTCGGTCATAACTACCACCATCAACCTTTGCAAACGATATCACTAAACCCTAGTGTAACGCCCCGACTTTTAGGGTGTTACTTAGCAATATTTTAATCCATTTAATTTTGATTTAGCAGAAACGTATAAAAAGTCGAGAGCGTCACGCCGTTTTCCCAATAGACGGAAAGCAAGGCTTTGGCGACATAAACAAATATAAGAAAATATTTCATATGAAAAATTTGACAAAAGTGTACATCGTTTAACTAATATGAAAACATTAAAAGGTGCGGGTCAAATTATCTTGGTGAATCAATTACTAATATTAACACTTAAGACTAAAACTATGTGACGACCTATTATGCTAATTGAGTTTTCGTTGCCACGAATATGCCCAAAATATCCCGCTGATACCTAAAAACAAAACATTTGAAAACATGGAGAAAAATAAGACGGAGCTCAATATATTCGACACTGTAATGTAAAAACATTTGAAACAAATAATTTTATTGGGGCCTAATGTAAATTAATTTTGAAAAGAGGGAGAGAAGAATATGTTCAAACAGTTGCAGGTTATTATATGAATGTGGAACTCTGCCCAGATAATAAAAATAGTAACAATAATGTTAGAATAACGCAACAATGGTTAGAACGCTTGTAACACAAGTAACAGACATTGGATAACACGTAAATAAATTAAACACAATATAATTACTCATAAATAATAAACGAAGGACAATAAACAATACATAATGAACATTGCGATAGGGGTTAAACATTGGATCTTGGAAGCCAGCACTCCCCTTCCGGCACTGTTTCCCAACGACACATGCACTCGAGGACGGTCAACCCCTCGATTAGGTAAACATTGGACCATGAAGATGCACGCACTCGTGCTGATTAACCCGATTATTACACGGAACATTAAACGTTGGGTTTTCGAAAACAACAATGGGAGAGCCCACATATATTAGTCATAAAATGATGTTTTAAAAAAAATAATGAAAACAATAATTATTTCACTTTAATTAGAGTATCTTGAGTTTTTACATTTAAACAGTGTTGAAGGTTACAGTCATCGAAATATACCTGACGTTGCCGATAAAAGAGAAAATATTGTCTTTATGACTTGAAAATCTGATTTATATAAATTTGGATAAATAGTATTAGTATTAATAATAGCAGTAATTGAGAGAGATGCTTAATTGAGATGTAAAAATCGGAAAGGGAAAAGAAATTATCCAAAAAATTAATTATTTGGGCTGCTGAATTGGAAGAACCAAAAGAGGGGAAATAACTTGGGTCTAGGAATAAAATGGGTTTAATCTCTCTCCTCTCTTTTCCCTTCTAACGCACCAAAAAGAGGGATAAGGGCAGAGGATGAGTTTGGTTGGGCAATGGGTCGACCGTCGGGGAGCAGGGCGTCTAGAGGTGGCGCGGTCATGGAGGTCGGAGGCGGAACTGACGGTGGGTGGTGGTGGTGCGGTCGAACCTGCGGTGGTGTGAGAGCTGGTTTGAAACAGAGGAGGTAGGGGGCCCTTTTTGGGGTGGTTTCGGGCGGTGATAGCGGTGTTTTTCCGGCGAGATTTTGTCACAAATTGGTAAGTATAATCTTGAATTGATGAATTTGGGTTATGGGTGTGAGTTTGGATTCGATTTTGGTTTAGTATTGATTTGAAACTTTGAGATGGGTGAAAGATGAGTATGAATGTATTTGGGTTTTTCTTGGCGGAAGTGGTGGCTGAGGGTTTTAGGTGGTGGTGGAAGATGATGGTGGTGATGACGATGATGGTTGGTAGTTGAATGGTGGTGCGTTGATGGTGGACGAGAAGGAAGAAGAAGATGGTAATGGTGGTGATGGAGGTGGGTCGATGAAGAAGATGGTGATGATATTTGTGATGTTGATTTGCAGATTATTTATAGTTAACATTTGTAGGTTGTCATAGCTTTGATGAGTCACCATCATTGATTAGTTGTCACTTGTTGAGAAGAAGATAAATTCAAATTTGCTACTACCATTGAAAAGGAAGCCATTAGAAGGAATATATCAAAGGCTTTAGGAAGAAGATTAAGAATATGATAGGGAGGGAGGGAGGGAGGGAGGGATGGTGGTAGAGTTGCTTTGTGTTTTCTCAAAAAAATCAAGTAAAGCAATACATTTACTATAATATAATTAATTTATAGAATATGAAAAATGTGTGAAATATAAAATACTATTATTATTTTGCAAATTAATAAGTAAAATTATGAAAGGTGTGTATAAATTAAATTAATTTACAAAATTTAAAATTAGTAAGAGAAATTACTCATATTAGAGTAAATATAATTAATTGAAAAGTAAAGAATTTAGCTAAATAAAATAAATATGAATCGTAATTGGGATTATAATTTCTAGTTATCATAATATATCTAGTTTAAAAATATGGGTTGTTACACCTAGCCCAGCTCCCTATCCATGCGAAGCTCGAAATTCCAGCCCAATATTTAACAAACCATGTTGCAGAACGGAAACGAAATTAAAAAAAATAAGAAAAACCTGCAAGAACCTCGTCTTCTTCCTCGGCACGCGAGGTTCACCACAAGATTTTCTCGCCTCCCAAACTAAGTCTTCCCGCTGCACACTCATCCTCGAACTCGCCAGCGACAGGTCAACATCAGGTCACCATTAATCTCGCCGATGCGGATGGCCTTAGACAAAGTTATACCGTTATTTTGATTTTGTTTTATTTTTAGTTTCCTTTCTTGGAATTTTTGGAGGAAAATAAAATATATTGTATTATAAAACTCAAAAATAAAATTCTAAAATTATTTTCAAGCTATTAAATGAAATTATAACATTATTTTTTTGGTACTTGAACAATCTATGATTGTTAATTTTTTACAAACTTTTACTTATTACTTTGGATTTTTGGATGCTAATATACTGAACTTTTGGGGTATTGGACAATAATGCACTAAAATTTGAATTTGGACAATAATACATTGTGCTATGGGTGGTGTTAAACAATAATGCACTTAGTGTGATTTTGACAATGGCTATCTTGGTGGCAATCCTATGTAGTTCGTCACAAAGTTAAATGTTATTTAGCCTATCCGTCTTCTCGGTCTGCCACGTAAGATTGTCACCAAGTTCGCCACCATCGAAATTATCTCGGGTGCTTTATGGTCTAACACCCCTCAAAGTTCAGTGCATTATTGTCCAAGGTCAAAGTTCAGTGCATTATTGTCCAATACCTCAAAAATTCAGTATATTAGCGTCCAAAAATCCTATTTCTTTTAGATTTTTAAACAAAAACTAGATTGAAAGGTAAGTCCACATTCACATGGGGAAAAAAAAACAATTCACTGCACGAGACAACTATTTTGACTATCTTTATTTATATGAACAATTTCAAGTGGACCAAATCATGGGCTATAGTGTAATATAGAGATCATCATATTGTAACACGAACAACCTTCATTAAGTGTAACTCCATTAAATAGAATGTCGTATACAACTTTAGAAAATTCTTTATTAAAAAAACTTTAGAAAATTATTGTTAGAAACAATATTTAGGAATACTACTAAATTACTGTAAATAAAAATAATTGATCTCATACTTATACTATATTCTAATTTATTTAATTTCTAATACTATCAAGCACATGACATGCGAAGTGTGCATCCTATCACTAATTTCGTAAAAAAACACCTACAAATCCAACATGAAATCAACACACTCACCAACATAATTTTCAAAATCAAAATACATAAGATGATAATAATAAGATATTTATTCAAAGTGTCAAAAAGAGGCTATTAGGGCCTAGGAGTGGCAATTTCAAACCCGAATGCCTGAATGTCAGGGTCATTTATGTATTTTTCCTGTGCATATGTCGCTTTCAACACGTGGCAATGAGTATTTATTTGTTAACTATGTTTATAAGCTCCTTTAATTAATCTTCATCAGTAAAATAATATATTACCGATTCATTTAAACTTTTATTTGGCTCATGTCATATAGTATATTCAAAAGTTTTTTCTAATAAAGCAATTCGATCTTTAATTAAATTCAAAGTATTTTTGTGAACACTAAACGATAGAGTAACTAAATATATATATCTAGATTTTTTATGTTCTAATAAATTTTCTCTATAAGTTCTTGTAGTTTGGTTAAATGTTCTTAAGAAGTTCCAAGCTTCTTCTATGTTATATACCTTAAGTTCAGGTAAGTTAAAGGTTTGTCCTGATTCATAATCTCCTTCTTTGTTTAATTTAAATCTAGACTGAAATCTATTTTTAAACATTTTTAAATTTTTATTAAACTAGAATAATGGATCTCTGAAATTTTTTCAGCCATATAAAAAATTTTGTATGGAAATTAATGCATTTCATTTTATTCTGACGTAAATAATTAATTAATTTCAATAATCCATCTTCAGCATACATACCAGTTATTATTTCTATAACGAATTTTTCTAAACTCATTTCTAAAGTACTTCGATACACTATTTTATCATGTTCTTCGTTCATGTTTTATAAGATCTTTGTTCTGATACCAATTTTAAAAGGGTCTAACAAGTGGTTTTTTAAGGGAAAAAACGGTAAAACCTTAACGAGTTTTATAGTGTTTCACACGTTTGATCGATTTAGATACTCAGATAAGAAATCATAATAATACTCCATAATCTTCAATCAAACATATGAAATTCAACAAAATTAAACAAACTTAAGCAAGAGAGATTATACCTTAGAGAGTTAAATACGTCATACTTGTTCGAACGCGTCTTACACCACTCTGCGCGGTTTACCTACTTTTTCTGACCTCTTCACTCTCTTTAGTATGCTCACTCTTCTTGAGTTTGATTAAACATGAAGAACACATATTCTTTGAAGGAAAAGATTGTATCATTTTATTTAGAAGACTTTCCTTTCCCCAAAGGAAGGAATTTAGAACATATTTGATATTTTACAAACTCACTCTGTGGGATAAGCAGGCTCTGCCCTTCCCCTCTTACATGCTTCTATTTATAAAGAAGGTAAAACGATTATTTACACCAGCGCTTACATCATAGCACAATCATTAACAAAGTAGAAATGACACTTGCCTCGGGTTTAATGAATTTGTTGTGTTTTGAAGCTTGTGTGCTACTGTGCTTGTTTTCTGACTCAGCAAGTATTTTATGCAGCAGAAGAAATAAAATAGTGAGAGAGAGAGAGAGAGAGAATTGGCCAATTGAGTGGGGCTGGGAGGGTAGGCTATGAGGTTTTAATTATACTATTTATTTATTAATTTTATTTTGAGTTAGGGTTGAAAATGCAATTAGGCCAGTATATTATATGGGCCTACAACCTTAAGATTCTACTTATTTTCTATTTTTAAGATATTTCTATTTCTAAAAACCATTTTTGTTGTTTTATAATTTTTATTAAAAGAAAATAAATTATAATGTTAGGATTTAAAATTTTATAATTTATTTATAGATTGAACAATAATTTAGGTGGAGAGTTCAAAGACTTTAACTAATAGTCTACGCAATTTTACTTGTATCTATAAATCATACTATTATATTTAAAAACGTAAATTATGTTAGATGATTCTTTAATTCTAATATTTCATTGTTAGGCCTTGTTCTTTAGAGTGGTAGGTTAGATTTAAATATATTTTACTCTACCTTATCTTACATTACCTTAACAACGAAAAAAATGGCTATACTTTTAGACAATTTATATTTAAAAATAAAAATAAATAGGTGATGTGACATTTACTTACTTCCACTAATTTCCTAGCCTAACTTTCATTATCTTACCTTACTTTACCCTATCTAATTTAACCCTACATCCTTAAAGAAGAAGGCCTTAATTTTTCTATGTTTATGCATATTCCAACTCTAGCTTTTCTAATTGCTTAAATACTACTCCATCCGCTTCAAAATAACGGCCTTTCACGGTTTTTTAAATATATCTTTAGTCGAGATTTTATGCGCATAATATTTAATTTAAAAAGACAATTTTAATTTTTTTTAATCTTTTTTATTATATGTCTAATGATATTAAGCCCCCCTTTTTTTTACGGTGCGGTTGCGGTGTGGTAGAATGTAGTGAAATGTTGAAAATTGTGGGGGAAATAATGGAAGGTGGGTTGGTATAAAGTTAAAATTTTAATTTTTTTATTTAAAAAGTTTTCACTTTTAATAAAAAGAGAAATGGAAAGTTATACGGAGTTGTGGCGGAAAATGGAAATTTGTGGTGCGGTGTGGAACTGCAAATAATCCCACCACATAAAAGAACGAAACCTAATTGTATTATATTGAATCATTATACATATTAATAAATTAATTGTTAGAGTTTTTCAAATGTAAATTAATACTCCCTCCGTCCCTAGTGTCACATTTTCTAACTAACTTGTCCCTTTTTATTTGTCAATTTTACAATTTCAATGATTATAATACCTATATGTAACGCTCCGGAAATTCAATTCTAAACTTAACATTCAAAGTCAAACGTTGACTAACATTAACAGCGGAAGACTCATTTTTTTTTCTTCTTTTTATTAACTTGGGCGTTACTGTCGTACCTCCAAGGAGATACTAACGAGAACAGAGACTAATAAAACAAACTACGAACTTCAAATTAATAATAAGAACTTAGTAATATAGTGAAACTTGATAATATCATAAACTTATTAACATGAAATGTTTTTTCTAAACATGAACCTTAATATTAAAATAGAAGTAACTTACTAATTATAACAACATGAATACAACTTAGTACTAGCATGAATATCATAGCATGAACATTACTAACATCAAGAGACTAACCATGAGACTTTGAAACCACAATATCAAGCACAAACACAAACTAATCCAACCCTAAAACAATGTTCCAAGTCACTAATCACATTTTCCAGAATACCAATACTTGATACTTCAACAACTCCTTCATGTATACATAAACACCAAACAGGTACACCCAAAAATCATAGAGAGAGAAAAAGGAGAGTTTAGGAGTTATACAATCAAAGGCCAACAAGGTGGTGCTCGGGTGGCGGCTGGCGGTCGACGGGGCGGTGGTCGGTCGTCTGGGCAGCAGCGGCAAGGGTCTCCGACGGTGGGCGACCGGCGGTGGGGCAATGAACAGTAGCGTCAGCAATAGCAATTCCCACACCGAGGGTTGAGCTCTCTTCGTCGGGAAAGGAGGGGTCGTTGGGAGTTGCGGATGTCATCGGTGGTTGGGGTGTCGTCGGAGTCGAGGGTAGCTCGCCGGACTTGCTATGGTAGCCGGAGGTGGCGGTGCCGATGATCGAAGCTTCGCAGCTAGGGCAAAACAAGGGGTTTGAAAGTGGTGTTTTTAGGAGGGTTCGGGGTGGCGGTGATGATCGAGGGTGGTCGGAAAAAGCTGAGGGGTTCTCGCTGGTGGCCAGGGGGTGGTCAGGGGGTGGTGTTGGGTGGCGCGGGGTGGTGGTGCAGAGAGGGCGTCGGGGTTGGTCGGGAAGCAGCAGTAATAAAAAAAAAGAAGAAAGAAGAGGAAGAAGAGAGAAGAAGGAGAAGAATGGAGGAAGAAGGAAGAAGAATGGAGGAAGAAGAAGAGAATAATGAAAGAGGATGCTTTGGTGGTGTGTTTCGTCGAGCAGTAGCACAGGTAGCAAGCAACAACAATAGCATTGTACTATTAAAGAGAGAGAGTGAGTGAGTGAGAGAGAGAGAAGGGGGGCACGTGTAGGGCTGGGGTTGGGCAAGGGGGGTATGCATGGGTAGTGGGGTAGTATTTGCAGCACAAAACGGTTGGTACCAATTACTTGGGAAAGGGTTTAGATAAATTAGGAGAAAAATGGAAAGAAACGGATAGGTGTGGTGATGTCATGCCCAGTGACATCATCCAAAAGAAAATTGCATCAGAATAAAAACACTCCTAAAGTTAATAATATATATCCCCAAAAATTATTACCCGAAAACATATCCAAAACCAGATAAAATTTCAACAACTGATCCAAATAAAACCCTAAAAATTCCAACGAACTCACTCTCGGTCCTAAAAGCTCCGTGTGAAAACAAATAAACAATTAACAGAATAAAACACACGTTAGGTAATTTAACGATAAATGCAATTGAATTTTTCGGAGTTTTACACTATATATTACCCTTATTAATAATGTGTTAGTGGAGCGTGGCGCGATGGGAAAGATTGTAGACTTAGCTTGAGTTGTTGTTGTAGAAGAAATAAGAGAAATCCATAAACAATAGAATAAGGGGAAAAAGATGAACATCTCAATCACCCATGCTTGAACTTCTCAACAATAGCCTTGAACTTGAATAATAACAAGAATAATAACCAAAATCAACCAATATCAATAACCTTGAACCCCAAAGGGATTGGATATGACCTTGGATAAAGGAGATTCCACCACCAAAGGCCTAACACCCCACCATGACCATCATAAAGGAAGAATCCACCAAATGATCAATAAAGGAATGACTAGAAACACCACCATTTAATTAATGGATAAAGTAATCTAGATTTTGAGAGAAGTTTAGGGAAACCCTAACCAATGCATAAGCATGTTCATAATTCATCAAAAGTTCTCTGGAAAAATGAGATAACAAGCTATTTATAGTAAACTAGGAATTAGGCTAAAACAAGGCAAAAATAACGAAAATTCGCGTCCGTCCAGAAGAGTGGCTCGGGCGAGCAGACGGGTGGCTCGGTCGAGCAGTCTCACTGGGTCGCGACACCCTGCTGTAAGACGCCAAGTCCACGCACGACGACATCCGGCAGGAGCTTGGCTCGGGCGAGCAGGTCCTCTAACGCCCAGTTTGCGCTCGACAAGAGCTTGGCTCGGGCGAGCCAAAAGCTCGGCTCGGGCGAGCAGGCTTTCTGATGCCACGTCCGTGCCTTGAGTTTATTGTTCCCGGGTTTTTAAACACTCGCACCCCGATACCTTCTATTCTCTAGTTCTCGAGACGGCCCACCCACCCGAGGCCTCGAGTTGGTGTTGTGAGCGGGCCCCCCCTAAGGAGCCCTGGGGCCCATCCATTGGATGGCCGAGACTAGCCTCCCAACTCCAAAAGTGCTCGGAAATTGTAACTCAAGGTTCGAGTTGGTCGAAGCGGCTCGCTTGGCAGAGATCTCTAGGGAAGAGAGTGGAACCCGGTCCTCTTCAGTTAGAAGTCTAAATATTATTTAAGATAATGAACGGTCACTGCTAAGTGAAGGGTATATTTTAAGTCTAACTTTTTTACTCAATTTCCTAGATACCTTGAACTTTTAAAGTTAGTTATTTTGACACTTAATAAGGGACGAAGGGAGTACAACAAAGACAAAAGGGAATAAAAGTTAGTGTCAAATAAAATTTAAAAAATTAACCCGTCCGTAAGACGAGTATTATAGATAGTTATTAAAGATAAGAATTCAGATGTCTGTAATATCTTGTTCGTTCATCTCTGTCGGCAAAATCTCAGCCCTACACTTGTTCACATCAATATGACCTGTTGATTTTTGTTTTCTTCTCTTTGGTATAATTCAACAAACTTTTTCTTTACTGGTATACTTCCTTCAAATTTTCCAGGCAACAACTTGTGGTATCTAAAGTCAAATAGAGGTCATCTAATTTTCTAGTGGGACCTCCATCATTAGTGACGATTATGATATTTCCCTCTTGATAAAGAGTTCTGTATTCTTCTCTGTAGAGTCTGTCAATTCGACAACTTATTGCCAATGCTCATGTAGATCTTCTATAATTTATCCAAGATTTGTCAAATGGGGGAGTTTCAAAAAGCCTTTCTTTTGTTGCTGGGACTTGTTGTTTGATAAAGGAATTTTTGATCAAATTCATAACTGGATGGATGATACCAGTTTGTTCATCTTTTTCTGGGGCTACAGAGAATATCATAAGACAAACATAGCTCTTGGTCTTGCTTTGTTTCTGGATAGTTTCGATTATTTTTTCTGGAAAAATTTTATGCTCGATGAGGCTTAAAATGGGGTATAAGAGATTTAAATATCCATATGTAAAAACCAGGTATATAATCTCGATATTTGCTTTTCTGAAGGCAATAATCCTTGGGAATAAGGAACGCTTGGGGTTATAGAAAAGTTCAGGGATTTCTCCAATTTTTTCATAAGCAACCATAGCCGCTTGATGGTAGTTCTTGTAAAATTCATCTGTAGTAATGTTTAATGTTCTGATGCCAGTATTTTGCATAACTGATATGATTGCTAGCAATCTAGCTTTTAATCTTTGCTTCTCTTTCTCCTCTTGGGAGATGGGGTTTGAAGCATTTCCCTTGCTAGTTGTAGGTTGAAAAGAGTGTTCTGGTTGTTCAACCTTGTTCTCTTTAGAATTCTCTTTCTCATAGCTCAGTTTGAGTTCATCAATTGTTCGGTAGAAGGTTGTAGTAAGATCTCGAGCTTTTTCAAGGTCAGCTTTGAGGTCCTTAACTACGACTTATATGTGTTCAATTTTTTCTTCGACTGCCTCAAGGTATTCATTTGTAAGAGAACTCGAAAACATCATGATCGACTAAAATGAATACCCGAAGGCAGTCGAAGAAAAAATTGAACACATAGAAGTCGTAGTTAAGGACTTCAGAGCTAACCTTGAAAAAGCTCGAGATCTTACTACAGCCTTCTACCGAACAATTGATGAACTCAAACTGAGCTATGAGAAAGAGAATTCTAAAGAGAACAAGGGTGAACAATCAGAACACTCTTTTCGACCTACAACTAGCAAGGGAAATGCTTCAAACCCCATCTCCCAAGAGGAGAAAGAGAAGCAAAGATTAAAAGCTAGATTGCTAGCAACCAGACCAGTTATGCAAAATACTGACATCAGAACATTTAACATTACTACAGATGAATTTTACAAGAACTACCATCAAGCGACTATGGTTGCTTATGAAAAAATTGGAGAAATCCCTGAACTTTTCTATAACCCCAAGCGTTCCTTATTCCCAAGGATTATTGCCTTCAGAAAAGCAAATATCGAGATTATATACCTGGTTTTTACATATGGATATTTAAATCTCTTATACCCCATTTTAAGCCTCATCGAGCATAAAAATTTTCCAGAAAAAATAATCGAAACTATCCAGAAACAAAGTAAGCCTCATTGGCAGTAAATTTGCAAATTGACAGACTCTGCAGAGAAGGGTACAGAACTCTTTATCAAGAGGAAAATATCATAATCGTCGCTAATGATGGAGGTCCCACTGGAAAATTAGATGATCCTTTATTTGACTTTGGATACCACAAGTTGTTGCCTGGAAAATTTGAAGGAAGTATACCAGTAAAGAAAAAGTTTGCTGAATTATACCAAAGAGAAGAAAACAAAAATCAATAGGACATATTGATGTGAACAAATGAAGGGATGAGATTTTGCCGAAGGAGATGAACGAACAAGATATTGTCGACATCTGAATTCTTATCTTTAATGATTGTGCTATGATGTAAGCGCTGGTGTAAATAATCGTTTTACCTTCTTTATAAATAGAAGCATGTAAGAGGGGAAGGACAGAGCCTGCTTATCCCACAGAGTGAGTTTGTAAAATATCAAATATGTTCTAAATTCCTTCCTTTGGGGAAAGGAAAGTCTTCTAAATAAAATGATATAATCTTTTCCTTCAAAGAATATGTGTTCTTCATGTTTAATCAAACTCAAGAAGAGTGAGCATACTAAAGAGATTGAAGAGGTCAGAAAAAGTAGGTAAACCGTGCAGAGAGGTATAAGACGCGTTCGAACAAGTATGACGTATTTAACTCTCTAAGGTATAATCTCTCTTGCTTAAGTTTATTTAATTTTGTTGAATTTCATATGTTTGATTGAAGATTATGGAGTTTTATTATGATTTCTTTTTCGGGTACCTAAATCGATCAAACGTGTGAAACACTATAAAAATCGTTAAGGTTTTACCGTTTTTTTCCTTAAAAAACCACTTGTTAGACCCTTTTAAAATTGGTATCAGAGCAAAGATCTTATAAAACATGAACGAAGAACATGATAAAATAGTGTATCGAAGAACTTTAGAAATGAGTTTAGAAAAATTTGTAATAGAAATAATAATTGGTGTGTGTGCTGAAAATGGATTATTGAAATTAATTAATTATTTATGTCAGAATAAAATGAAATGCATTAATTTCCATACAAAAATTTTATATTTGGCTAAAAAAATTTCAGAGATCCATTATTCTAGTTTAAGAGAAATTTAAAAATGTTTAAAAATAGATTCCAGTCTAGATCTAAATTAAACAAAGAAGGAGATTATGAATCATGACAAACCTTTAACTTATCTGAACTTAGAGTCCGTTTGGTAAGAGGGAATAGGGGGTTGGGAAATGGGAATAGGGGGATGGGAAATAGAATTATCATGTTTGTTTCATGGTAATTAAAAAAAATGAAGGGAATGAGAATGGGAATTAAATGGGTCTATTCCCAACAATCTATTACCATGGGGGTGTGGTAATAGAATTGGGAATTCGTTAGTCAATATTAAATACCAAAACTACCCCTATTTAAAAAAATAAAAACTCACATTTATTAATTTCTTTTGCTTATATTCAATAAAAATTCACGTTTATTGTCAATCTGGCCGGCTACCGTCACCTAAATATGGTATTACTTTTGCTTATATTAATTAAATATTATTGTTATTACGTATCATTCGGTTGAGATATTACTAATGCAGTAGGGTTTACGCATTTTCCTTCTACTAATTAAATATTTATTATAATTAATATATTAGTAAACACAGTTGAGTTATTGAATCTTACGGCAACCGTCAACAATTGGTCTATCATGATGATTTATTGAATCATTCATATTTTGAACGTTAGTTTATATACTTGTTTTTAATTTTAATTCTTATTTGATGCTTAATTAATTTTTATTAAAATCTTTATGAGCTTAATTTTTTTTAATTTTTTCATATGGTAATTGATTTTCTAGAAGTAAATGTGTGTCATTTATGGCCTTCCATCTATTTCAATTTATTAAAACATTCATAAATCAATATAAGGGTATTTTAGTCAATGTGTGTTTATTCCCAATCCTATTCCCAATTTGAATTACCAAAAAACAAACAAGAAGGTTGGTAATTCATACAGACATATTAATTCTCATTCACATTATGAATTTCCATTCCCAGTGTCATTATGAATTCCCATTCCCATTCCCAATGCATGCCAAACGGCCCCGTAAGGTATATAGCATAGAAGAAGCTTGGAACTTCTTAAGAACATTTGACCAAACTACAAGGACTTATAGAGAAAATTTATTAGAAAAAACTTTTGAATATACAATATGGCATGAGTCAAATAAAATTTTAAATGAATCGGTAATATATTATTTTATTGATGAAGATTAATTAAAGGAGCTTATAAACATAATTGAAAAATAAATACTCATTGCCACATGTTAAAAGCGACATATGCACAAGAAAAATACAAAAATGACCCTGACATTCGGACATTCAGGTTTGAAATTGCCACCTCTAGAGGCTACTTTCCTCCAAGTTGGTCCAATACTTAAAAAAAAAATGGAGACAGAAGGGACAATATGTCGTTGAGTGAATGCAGTGCGAGTTATATATATATGAGTGACAACAATTATAATATACAACAAAAGTTAAGGGCAATTTTAAAAATTATAATACCAAATGCTCCTCCATCTCCTCATACGTTACTACTTTTAATGTTTCATAATTTTTCGAAAACACTGGTTGATATTCTATCCACTAATTTAATATACTAACTTATCAAAGGCCTAAATTTATAAAATAAAGTTTTAATTAA
Organism: Portulaca oleracea; assembly: GCA_029582165.1. Taxonomy (NCBI): domain Eukaryota; kingdom Viridiplantae; phylum Streptophyta; class Magnoliopsida; order Caryophyllales; family Portulacaceae; genus Portulaca; species Portulaca oleracea. The sequence continues at coordinate 22,236,154 of CM055890.1, forward strand.
GTGAAAATGCTAAGTCCGGCTTAAATGAGACCCAATAACCGTACGAAGCACAGACACATAAACTAGTCTTGGTTTAAAAGAAGAAAGGTAGGGTGGGTGTTTTTCCCGCGCTGAGGCGCAGCGTCATCCAACAGAGAAAGTGTGTGGGGCACCCCCGTGTGTCCCTTCCCCTTTTGCTTCTCTGCGCTGTGCGAGTATGAACAGCATGGGAGAACAAATCTTCCATTCTTTTCGTGCTCAGGGAGGAACCCTGAATTTCTCAGAATCCAAAAAGCCGACCCAGAGAAAAAAGCAGTCAGAATCACCTCGTTTCTACCCAAGGTATCTCTTTCTCCTTCACAAAATGCATGTCTCACAATTTAACACACAAGCACAAGCAGAAGCAGAAGCAGAAGGAGAAGGAGAAGGAGTTGAGTTTGCTGGAGCTCCCCAGGCCCAGCCATGGCGAGTTCTAGCATGGGTCCTCAGAGGGCCCTCTCCAGGCGGATAACTCGAACTCCCACCGTCATCGATCCCACTAAGGATGAAAACATACCCATTGATAGTGAGCTTGTCCCTTCTTCACTTGCCCCGATTGCTCCCATTCTCAGGGTTGCTAATGAAATCGAGAAGGAAAACCCTAGGGTTGCTTATCTCTGTACGTCTTCTCTTCCTCTTCCTCATCCTCTCTTTCTTTCTGATTTCTTATGGCACTGTTTTCCTTGTGAATTTTGCTTCCATAGAGGATTGTAAGTCATTTTCAACAAGTTAAAATGAACGCAAGAGCTATCTCAAGTGCAATAACCTTGTGAATTTAGCATGCTTAGACACTTCATTTGCCTTAATTCTAATAATCCTTTCAACAGAATCCGCCGAAGTTGCAATGAATGTGCCATAGTGATACATACTTCATGATGGCCAAAATTGAATTGCTAAGATCTTAATATACATGAACTAGTTTGTAATGCCACCCTCTTCACATTATGTGTTGTTGCCTTACGATAATTCCATTTGAACAGGCCGCTTTCATGCTTTTGAGAAGGCTCACAAAATGGATCCAACATCTAGTGGGCGTGGTGTACGTCAGTTCAAGACCTATCTGTTGCATAAGCTTGAAAAGGTGTGCTTAATACTTTCTTAAGTTTGTTCCCTAATCTCTTAAGTTTTTGTAAGAAATCATGAGAATCATTCTGTGCTGGTTAAATTTTCTGACAGTATCTGCTAGAAAACTTATTAGTACCTTCAGTGATTAAGCTGCAACCGTCTCTCATACCATATAAATGAGCTGAAAGTGAAAGGACTCTTTCTATGATCTTATGAAGTATGCACACGGTGACACAGCAATATGTTTCCAGAACTTTATTTGTGTCATACTATAGGATATCAAGATGCATAATATAATTACTGTTAACAGGTACATTTTGTGATTCTGGAATAGTGGTATGAAGCACATATTACTACCTGTTCAAATTACTCAACAGGAACAGCTTTGTGACAACTCAAAGCCCCAGCGACGTGCCCTGCTAGTTTTTTTTTTTTTTTTTTTTTTTTTTTTTGGGAGTGGTGTATTAAATTTAGTAGCATTACCAGTGACTGGTTCCCTTAGACGATCCAGTAAAAACCTTTGAGTGCATGCTACTCCATAGAAAAGAAGCAATCAACAATTTATGCATTTGCTTTAGACTACTATATACCAAGCTGACAAAATTGGCCAAAAAGTCCACTTTGATCTGTAACTTGGCATGTGCATCAGAAATTTCAGTGTTCGTGTGGACATAATCCTTAAATTATTAGTACCATTAGTGATTTCACCGAAAAATGACATAATCCTGAGCCTCTCATGTCGTTGGACTTTCTAGCTGTTACCTTCAGGCAATGCTACTGTTCTGTCATCCATGCATGAGAAGTGCCTTTATATTGGTATTAAATACTGGCTTCAGGTCTCAGCAGAAGAGATCCTCTGTCATGAAAAGTCTTAAGAGTTTTAGGTTGTCATGGCCCACGTACTACCACATCTGCTTAGATTTTTAATGTGGTTGCTGGACTAGTTCTAAGCTATGTTTTTACCGTGCGGAAAGCAAAAATTGGGTTATGTTAGCTTTTTTTGCTGACAGGTGAGAACCATGTGGTCAAAGTTAAACAAATTCGTGTGAAGGATTAATTAGGATAAACTTAATCGCCTGTATTCTTTTGCAATGATCTGTGTGGGAAAATTCACAATCTCACTAAAAATCCAAGTGATTGCCGCAATGGTTTACGTTTTAAAAATCTGTCTCTGTAGCACCAATGGAAGGCCTATGAAGTATGAACTTGTCTTGTAAGGGTCAACATGTGTGCCAATGAAGTGTCTCTAAAATATTTCTGAATTATCTTTGTTGCAGGATGAGCAAGAAACTCGGCCAATATTAGCTAAATCTGATCCAAGGGAAATCCAGATATTCTACAAGAATTTCTGTGAGAACAACATTAGACATGGTCAACACACAAAGACACCGTAAGTCTTAATGTCTAAACCCATGTCAAACACCCGCCACCCAAAAGAGAGATAAAGGGACGAGAGGGGCAAGGATGTACCTTGGGTGGATGAGTGAGTGAGAAGAAACAATTAGGAGAGCATTGGATTTAAAGACTTCCTTTTGTGCTTTCGAAGGATATCCTTCTTGGAGTCAAAGAATGCATTCCAGTGCTGTTTGTATACTCATAATTTCATTCTGTTGCTTCTTGAAGGGAGGAAATGGCTAAAATCTATCAGATAGCAACTGTGCTGTATGATGTACTGAGGACAGTTGTACCCAATGCAAATGTTGATGAAGAGGTTTGATTCACACTATACATAAATTTTCTGTTTCAGTTTAGGTATCGCTTTTCATGTCAGTGGAACATTAACTTCAAATTCATGTTACACGAGTCAGAGTATGATTATTGATTCAAATGGCTGCAGACTGAAATGTATGCCAAGGAAGTTGAAAGGAACAAAGAGCAGTATGAGCACTACAACATTCTACCCTTGTTTGCTGTAGGGGTTAAACCAGCGATTATGGAACTTCCTGAGGTTATATATTTGCTCTGTCTATGTTTTTTGATTTTGTTGCTGAACTGATTTGCTGATCAGCTCTTTGCTTTACGCGCACACATACATACATAGATAAAAGCTGCAATCCGGGCTATACGTAATTTGGAAAATCTTCCAATACCCCGAATCCCTATTGCACCCAATAACCAAGAAGAGAATGCTATTATGCCAGAGTACAGGGACAAGTCCATCAATGACATTCTGGATTGGCTAGCATCTATCTTTGGGTTCCAGGTATGCATACTAAATGTCTTCTTTTCCCTTTTGATTGTGACCTGCGCAGAGGAGTACACTGTCACCTTTTCAGTTTCAATAGCATACACCCGTGGGCCTCATGCAGTGTATTAGCTTTATCACCTGATGCATGTATACTCCATTTGCTAAAGAAGTTTTATGTGCACTCAGCCAGACATTTCTCAACTATTTATTGGTGTGATGCTGTCTTTCCCTCAAATGCATGTTGGAAATTGTCCTTGGATGAGAAATGTCTAAGCAGTAAGCAATAAGTAAACAATGTAAACACAAACTAGCCATGTTGAGGACTTTCTAGGACACTACCAATAAATGGGAGATTACAATCACTGATAACTTCACCCAGCCATGTGTCATCATTCGCTTCTGTCTCAGTAGTTCTACTAGGCATGATATAGTCTACCCTGGAAACACATAATCATATGTCCTGATTCTACCATCATTATGCAGTTTCGCTTCAAATTGGAAATATAGGTTACTGTTGCTGGATTACAAACCATTGTAGAAAGTACTCTTTGGTCTGTCCATGCTATGCCATGTGAATCCGTTTTAGTATGTTCCAATATCATACAAGAAGTGAAAAATTAATTATGAATTTCATAATACAAATATTGCTCTTTTCTAGGGATGTAGTTTAGAATTTAAAAACTCTAGAATTGCTTGATGGATTTTGAAAAGATTAATTATATTGCTGTGGCATGACTTTTGCTGGTATTTTCCAAAGGTGAATTTGTCACATACAGATGGAGTAGGGGTGCTCAATGTTTATTTATGGGGTAAATTTGAGCACATCCAGATTTCTTCATTCCATACATAGGTGGAATCTAAGTCAGGGTATTCTTGTTGTTATGTGCCACATAACCCGTGTTGGCCATTAGCTTTGCCGTCCAACTATGGACTTATCTGTGATTTTGTATGGTGGGGTCAATCACTAGCTGCGGGCAGAAGATATTTGTGTAGAATTTGAAGACAACGAGAAAGATGAACACAAATGTCAAAGTCAGAATGAATAAGAAAACTGATGAACCTTCAAATACAAAACAAAACAAAATGATATCTCAGAAAAGACGGATAAGGGATAAGGAAGAGGTTACTTAATGAAACTTCTGAAAGTAAATTAAAATGTTTTTGGAATCATCAAAAGTAAAGTACAAGGCGGAAATTCTAAAAGAAATTGGAAACAAGTCATTGAAGTTATAATTTTCATAAAATTTTTCAAATAAGCTAAAGATTGTTATGGGACATTTTCTCATTTTAATTATTTTAATTTCAAAATACTTACTTTTATAAAATTAAGAAATTTGAAAAATGAACATCAAATTTAAATTTTGTTTGAGCTATAGAATGTATATATAATCAGAAAAGGAATTTAAAAATTAACAGCAGAAGTTAAATGCACTAAAGTTGTTAAAAGGAGAAAAAAAAAATGGACAGGTAAGAAAATTTCAAAGAAATAATTTTCTTCCTGGAAAATGGTCAACTATTTATTTATTTTTTTTCATTTTCTCCTTTTATAAAAGTTTCTTGGTTTTTAATTCCTAGAAGGGTGCTTGACTAAATTTTGCATTGGCATGAATGTATTCGTTTTGGCCCTACATGAAACAAGTGGTGGATTCGCATGAAATGTGGTCTACTTATGTTTGCTTTGATGCTTCTACAATAATTACAAACACTGACTGTATATCCATTTTTATAAATGAATGGCGGATTTGGAAGGCAGCCAGTGCAACGTGCTGTGGGGAGGGTAAATGTACACAGCCTTACCTTGCTTTCATGAATAGTTGGTTTTGGAAACAGTGATTAAATCAGGTGCTTAATGAGAACCCCCTCCCGCTCAATCCAATCCCACCCCACTTGAAAAAAAAAAAGGAATCAAAGGAAGAAGTGAATGTTTGGTTTGCGATAGGTGACAAGACTTGTTTTTTTCTTTAGAAGAATCTCACAATTCTTAGTAAAGGTCATACAATTTTCATGCCTAGTCATTTTGGCGTTTGCTACTTGCTATTACACCTAAGCTTTGGCAAATACTGCAAACTTGTGTTAGTGAGACTTGGCTAAAAATTGTACATGGGCACTTGCCTAGGTATATAAAAACATTTATGATACTATGCCTAGTTTTCTGTTTCTCGTCATCCCTAAGGAATTGCATCACTTATTTTGTCGCATTCTGCCTTCGTGGTAATATGAAAGATGAACTTCTGATGCTCTTTAACAAAGGGCACGGAAGGAAAAAGGAGTTCCAAGTGTTAAATCTTTTAAGCCCATGTAGCATTTGATAGAATGCCATGTCTGGCACCTTTATACTTTAATCTATTGCTGAATCGAGTGAGTCAACTGCATGTAGGATATATCCTCATTTAAGGAAAAAAAGGTTTTGTGGTGAGTGGTTTGTATGTGCAACTCTACCTTGTTTCTTCTTCAGAGAACCTGAGACATACAAGTTGGATAAAATTTCCAGTCTTATATTCTCATTTCTTTCTTTCCTGTTTTTGCTGCTGAGAAAAAGAAAGGAAATGTTGCTAATCAGAGGGAGCATTTAATATTGATACTTGCAAACATGGATGTAAGAGTCATCAGGTCTGAAGGATATGATTCAGTGAGTTCAACCATATTTGCTTTCTGCATTTTGTTATAGTTCTTGTTCCTTTTCTGCTTCAGTTGTGCACGTTGGATGACTGGACACTTTTTTGCAGCTTTCCCCACACACTATTGACCAGCTCAGGGGGGTCATCTTTAAAAATTATGAATTGTGGTGTAATTATCTTCACTGTAAATCGAACCTCAAGTGAGTAATCTTGTACTCCAGACTTGGAAGAATTATTGTTTCTTGAATATGAAGTCAAAATGTAATGTTATTGTTTTACAATCGGGGTTTGATTTGGTTTCTATGTTGGACTTCAAGGTTTCCCCGAGGATGTGATATACAACAATTGGAACTCATTTATATTGCACTTTATCTTCTCATCTGGGGCGAAGCTTCAAATATCCGGTTCATGCCAGAATGTCTATGTTACATCTTCCATAATGTAAGCTAACAACTTTATTACATAATAACTACTCCCTCCATCCCATACTATTTGTCACTTTTAACTTTTTTTCTCCCATAATATTTGTCACTTGAGAATCCCAATGACATGTTTCCACCTATTTTATTTATCTACCCAACTTTATCTTTCTTTTTATATTACATCACCATTCTCTCTACTATTAAAAACTATCCAATCTTGTACACAACCAAGTAGTTTTGTTGGTACTGATGAAAAGTCTTCAAATTTTGTTGGTTTTGATGAAAAGTCTTCAAGTTATCAATCTCTAAGTGTATTCAGCCTCTATAGAAAATGTTTCATCCACTTTTTGATGCAACATGAACCCTTTTTGACCTCAAAGTTAACTTGCCAAGTCTAGCAAATGAAACACTTGTCCCAAAACCACACTATCTTAGTTGATAGCTAGAAAGACAGGGTACAACAAGATAAAAGCCAATTGAATTTTGCTTCTTGAATCTGGATGCTATCTTAGATGATTAAAGTAGATTATAGGACAACTTTGGGAAGAATCACTCTTGTCATGGTCATGCTCTATCATTGACACCGTTAAGTGCTTCAGAACTTTTGGACTACCACGACACACCACCTGTGACCATGGTTGTTAAAATCGCGATATAGAACGTAGGATCGTACGATCCTACGATGACCAAACGATCCAACTCGTTCCTGGATTGCTGCCTTGTTAGGTTCGTACCAGGATCGGACTAGGATCAGTCAGGATCGTTAGGATCGTATTAGAATCGTTAGGATCGGTCCGATCCTGACTGTAGCCTATCTTTGTTAGAAAGGTCATAATCACACTAGAATCGATTAGGATCGTACTAGGATCGGTTAGGATCGTACTAGGATCGATTAAGATCAGACTAGGATTGGTGAAAATCATTGCTTTTTGTACAATTTTTGAAATACAATATTTTTTTTGGGAAACTTCAAGTCACCTATAATAATTTTACTTTATTTGTAGAATCTTACGATCCTCGATCCGATCCTATGATCCCGATTCTAAGGAACTCTATCGATCCTAACTAGAATCCTGATCCTGACAACCTTGCTTGTGACACAGCTGCGACCACTGCCACCCTGCCTTTGCTTTGACAGAAAGCCTAGAAAAATATAGGGTAACTCAATTCTTCTCTTTTTTAAATTTTGAATTGGATGTCCCCCAAAACATAAGTGGCCATCACCTGAAATATAAGTAGATACCTCAAAAATATGTTTGGATGTTCTTTGAAGGAGTTTGTCATTATTTTTTGCTAAATTGAATGTTGCTTTCTTCATTATCTTTTGCTCCACAAGCCAACTATTTATGTTAATATTTCCTTTTGTCTTTTTTTCATGGTATATTCAAAAGACACATTTACTACTTTTAAATGTTTTCATTCGAAGAGCAATTTGTAAAATTTATGAATGTTGCATTATTTAGTATTCACAGTTGATTGATTTGATTTGACTTAGTTATGATATGTTACTTTCTTTTTTAAAAAATATTATACGAAATCCATCCTAGTTTTTCAGTTCTATAATATTCATTATTTGTTATATACCGATCAAAATGTTCAACAATAATGAAATTACACATAGTTGCATAACTAATGGAACTTATTTTACTTTGTTTCTACAATAGGTTTCTTTGTAACTTTGCATGAGTTAGTACAATTTTATTACTATTAAAGTTAATGATGTACCAAAGAGGATGATCAATGAATCAATACATTTGTTATACAATTGGAATGTTTGCTATAAGTTTTAGGAATTTTGGACCCTACTATGTTGTCATTTAGGGGCATTGGACTTTTATATACCAACTTTTAGTATTGGACACTAGTATATCGACTTATTGGACCTATTTATTGTTAATGTACTAGCCTTTGATCATGATGAGTAAAATTAAATGTTAGTATACCACCACTGCTAGTATATTAGCATCCATGTCAATTCATCGTCAGCAAAGGTTAGTACATTAATGATAAATAGGTCCAGAAGGTCGGTATATCAAGGTCCAATGTTAAAGTGATGTATAATGGGATCAAAGATCACATTACACATAAAATGTAGAACGGATCCAGATTGATTCTCTAGGATAGGAACCAAAAGAACGATGGAATAGCATGTAATTGGATGAATAATGGATGATAAACGAAAGGGTGGATGATATGGACAAATGTAAGGATGGATTTACGAGTGTATTCAGGTTGGAATGAAGTTTGATGAAACGAAAATGCAATTGTCATTCAAAGATTCAAACAAATTGATGATTGAACTTACAATGTGTTGAATTGATGATTTGAATGATAAAGGCTTGGGATCTTCTAAGGAGATACAGATTCACCACTCCTAGAATCCTCCAACTCTTCCTATCACCATATAAGATAGCCAATCTTAGAATAGAAGAAGAGATTCAAAGACTCTCCCTCAAGAGAACCAATTCTAGCACACAAGCTAGAGAGAAAACACAATGTGTTTAAATTTGATTTGTATTTGATATGAGATGTAATGAATGAATACAATGGCACCCTAGGGGGTCTATTTATACTACTCTAGGACCCCTTGGACGTGTATCTAGGGTTCAAGAAACCAAGAATCAATTATTACATCATATATCCTATTTATGACATCATAAACTCTAAAATACAACTCTAGAAAGAAATTGCTATAACTCCTTCAATACTTGTCCGTTTTCAATGATTCAAAAACCATTGGAAAGCTTATTGAAAGAGCTCCAATCTGTCTTTTGATGATTTCCTCAATAGATGTATGGATCTAGAGTTATAGAGCAAAATATCGAACTGAACTTGATGGAGTCCTTCACGCAGTGAGATGACTTCTCAATAAGGACTTGAGAGTTATTTAAGCTCATTGATGTCCTCCAAATGTGAGAGTAACTCCATATGAGCTTAGAAGTGTGAAGACTAAGCGGACTAAGCTTAGAGTACCTTCAAGGTCCTTTACACCTTCTACCTTGATAAACCTTTGTAGATGATGTTACCCAAGACGACATTTGTAGCTTCAAACTGGATTAAGGTCCTGTAGCTAGGCCTTGATGTATATAGCTAGGCAAATATACATCATAAAGGTTAGTATGTTACGATCCAATACCCCCAAAAGTCAGTATATTAGTGTAAAGCCCTGGGTATGTGGTTAAAGTGTGGCTTAAAAGGATTGAAATGACTACTTATATCACTAAGGTGCACCTTCTTTTATGGTAGCTCATTCGTTGGGAACTCCTCAGTTAAGCGTGCTTGGCTGGGAGTAGCCTCAGGATGGGTGACCTACTGGGAAGTTTTCCCAGGTAGCGTGTGAGCGAGGAAGAAACACGCTGGAAAGACTCGTGGTGATTTGTGGGGCCAGTCTGCGATCCTTGAAGCAGTTATTGGTAACGTCCACGGCCCGGGAAGGGTCGGGGCGTTACAGATGGTATCAGAGCCGACCCGCGACTGTGAATTGCGCCAGCGGACAAGAGATCTATGGGCAGTTACCTAGCGGGGCAAAGATTCTGGAGTTGATTGTGGCACAACGAGGACATTGTGCGCTTAAGTGGGAGTGACTGTAATGCCCCGGGTATGTGGTTAAAGTGTGGCTTAAAAGGATTGAAATGACTACTTATATCACTAAGGTGCACCTTCTTTTATGGTAGGTCATCCGTTGGAAACTCCTTAGTTAAACGTGCTTGGCTGGGAGTAGTCTCAGGATGGGTGACTCTTGGGAAGTTTTCCCAGGCAGCATGTGAGCGAGGACGAAGCACGCTGGAAAGACTCGTGGTGATTTGTGGGGCCAGTTTGCGATCCTTGAAGCAGTTATCGGTAATGTCCGCGGCCCGGGAAGGGTCGGGGCGTTACAATTAGCATCCAATATTCCTAATTTTTATTCATGTGTAATTCAAATAAAGTACCAATTTTCCTCTCTTTGTTTTCCATTTTAAGGACAACTCAAATTGTTACCTCATAATATTTTGTACTACGAATGAAGTATGATAACATGAAGCTAATATATTACACACAAATAGGTATGAATGTTAATTACTTGAAGATGAATTTTAAAAGTGGTACTTATATGTGTTTTTGTACAATTAAACATGTTTAGCATCAATATGACTTTCTCAAACTATTTTGTTTTCAATATCTTGTGCTATTTTTAAAATCAATCTTTATGTCTTTGTAATTATCCTACATTGATAATTGAATACAGGAAAAATCATTAAAATTAGTTTTTTAAAAAATAGAAAAATCTATAGATTTGAGATCTTAATATTACAAATAAATACCTTTAAGATTATGGAATAGAAAAATATTAAAAGAATTCCTTATCATATTTCTAAAGAAATATTTTTCATTAATCTGCAAAATAAATATTAATGTTTAATAAATAATTTTACTAGTTTTCTCACATGTTTTCATCTTTTCTTCACTTGTTGCAGTATTTTTTCTTAGTTCCATATGTGAAGTTTAAGTTTTCTAAACAAAGTAAATTTACACGATCTTGGGATTGTGTTAATACAGAAGGGGTAAAATTAAATTAAATAAAAAGGTTATGAAAATTAACAAAAGATGTATAAAGCTCCACAATTTTATTTAAAATTTTTCAAGTCCCAGAATGCTTAGCATGCAAGTTAAAACTAGTAAATATAATTAGTCTCAAAGATAATTTCAATAAAACTGTTTAAGATTTTCTGAATATGGACAAGGTAACCTGCAAAAAATAATGCTGCGAATAACAGCAGGATACAACTTGTTGCTTTCTTTATTCCTGTTGTAATATTAATCTTGTTATCATGATCATTTAACTTTTATTGTTTACATTGCTGCCTTCCTGTATACAAACTAGATTGGCTTCTAGATTTCTCTTTTTTAATGGATAATCAAAAGTTGTATTAGAGATGGTTCCAAGTAGGTCTACCTTTGCTTTGAATTAATAGTAACATGGCTTTTCACTACTGTTTGCCTGATTAGTTTACTTTCTAAACTGGTTTGAGTTTGCTTTAATGGCTTGTTTTGTTCAATGTAATCAAGCATGTGATGCAATCACGTTTGCAATGTTATTTGCGCTATCATGTTTGGTTACATATAGCCTTACAATCAAAGGTACATTGAAATGAAGATAACCTCTGCCAATGCATTAATTTGTGATACTACCCTTACTAATTTATGTCATTTTGATAAAATGCAAAAATAATATAAATACCTCATGTATTTATGTACATACATCAATTATTTGTATCATGCTATTCATATCTCTCTTGCCAAGTTTGTCTCTAACTGAAGAGAACTCTCTCTCTCTTACACACACACACACACATTCATGGAAAATAAATATAATCAATTTATTTTATTTGTGCCATGGTAGACATTTCAAGTGGCCAAACATAGTACCATAATCAATTTCCCATTACATTACATAGTTAGTTACATTAAATAATTAACTGAGTTGCACTCACTCTAGTCATTACTTTATATCTAACCTGGTGCCTTATAAGGGTTGAAAAAAAAAAAAAAATCCTCTCAGCTCATTTGCTTTGCTTGGCTTCCAAGAGTAACACTAAAAGTTTTAACATGCCTATCTCATGGTGTTCTTTATTGTGCTTCAGATGGCCAGTGAAGTTCATAAAGTCTTGGATAGCATTGTGCCTGCCATCACTGGGGAGGGATACCAAACTGCAATGCATGGTGACGAGTCATTTTTAAATAAGGTTATAGCACCAATATATGATGTTCTAAGGAAGGTAATGTATTTTTATCTTGCATGCTTGTATTCTCTTTGGCTTCCTCATTTCCAATATTTTTCTCAGTGATGCTAACTCCGTCTTTAAAGGAAGCAAAAAGGAACAAAGGAGGCACAGCGAGCCATTCATCGTGGAGAAACTATGACGATCTGAATGAATATTTCTGGTATGTTCAACGAGAGTACTTTAGTTTGCATACTGCACGTTATGGTGCTAATTGATGAATTCTTCACTAGGTCACGGAAATGTTTTAAGCTGGGGTGGCCAATGGACCACAAAGCTGACTTTTTTGTACAGTCTGATGAGGCACGACCTAAAAACATGGTAATGGGCATTTTCTTTGTTTTGTTCCTAAGGTCACATTTAGCGCTTACAGTTTCATTATCTGGGGATTTTTGTTCGTCAAGTGACGGAATATGGATGATAGGGTTGTCAATCAATTCTTATAGATAGAGGTCGAAGAGAAACTGTTCTATGGTTCTTAGGATAGAATTGCATATGTAGAAATTACAATACTTGCTTGATTAGAAACCAGCTCATATCCATGGGCACATATTGAGCTCTCCAGGTTTGCCAATTGAGGATAAATTCATAAATATTGTCATCATTAAGTTTAACCAATGGTTTCTGCCAGCATATCAAATGCCTTTTCAAAATTCCAGAAAACAAAATAACAGAAATTTTGAAGGATTTTCTTTGGAAGAGTTCTCTGGATTAATTTGCTCAAAGCTTTTTTACAGGGGATATTTGTGAGTTCTAAACAACTAGAATTTTTAAGAAACTGAATTTTACAAGCCAAGGCAGGTCTAGTTGCATACTTTTCTTTTATACACTCCATTGATGATAGCAGCTTGAGGCTGGTCGCAATCGCTGTCTCAGAGTCTCTTTGGCTTTCTGTTTTTTATTTTATATTTTATTCAAATACTGCTTTCATCCTAACTTATTTGTCCCCTTTGGCCTTGCATGCATTTAATAAGTAACTAATTAAATATACTTCCATTGTAGAAAGTAGATTAACCTTTGTTGTTGCTAGTGGACATGTCGAGTGTTGTACGCTTGTCCGGGTGTTGAGGGTCTACAAGGGTATAATAGGGAAATAAAGAGTAAACAATTAAAATAGATTGGTGGACAAATAATTTGGAGCATAGGTTAATCATGCAAAGCACCTCCCAAAACACATCTTGGATTGGAATATTGGCCAAATATTTTGGGAGTGAAGAGAGTACATAATTTCTTTGGTATTACCAGCCATAAATTACTTTAATACCCTTCGTTTGGTGGGGGGGGGGGGGATGAGAAAGGGAAGGTTGTGGAGATGGACAAAGGAAAGGGAAATTCCTCTTTTGCTTCTAGTGGAACAGTCACTTTCTCTTGTTCTGTTGTTGGATGTCGGGACAACTCCCACCACACTACTCAGTTGGTGGTTTCAAGGAATTATATTGTGTTCATGTGGGAACATTTGCCTTTCATCAGATGTCTTTGTTTTTGATATTTTAGGTTGTGTTGAACCTTGACTCAACAAAACTCGGAAGATGAAATTCCTGATGTTTTCCCCTTCAGTGCATTTAATACTTCATTCGGTCAACCATGCTTGTCTTTGTTCATAGGAATAGGATGTGCGTCACCATATGGATCTGGTAGTTGTAGGTGCAGTAATGCGAGGTCAAACTACACCTGACATTGTCCTTGACCAGAGAGCAGCTGTTTCAGTTTTCAGGAAAGCCCCCAAGAGAAAAATACTCACTAAAAATATGAATGGCAAGTAAAAGGGAATTGCGATTGCAGTACTAGACAAATTAGCTGACTTTTGTTGCCCATTGCCATTGATGGAGAATTTCTATGGCGAGGCTGCATCTGCTAATGCCATGTAAATAAATGCTTAAATGCTTGGTTTGACATTACTTCAAGATGCTAAAAATCATTACATTTTGAATGAATTTATGCTTTTGTACTTTCGTATGTAATAAAATGCAAGCTTGCTACAACAGGGGCATGATCAAGTTGTTACTGGGAAGAGCAAGCCTAAGACTAATTTTGTCGAAGTGCGTACTTTCTGGCATCTATTCAGAAGCTTCAATCGCATGTGGATATTTTTCATACTAGCTTTCCAGGTATCTTACAAGAAATTTCGATTTTGTTCTCTTCTGCTTCTCAGCAGAATTAGAAACGGCTTTGACTGTAGTTTTATTTCAAATTGTTCCAGACAATGGTAATCGTTGCATGGAGTCCCTCTGGTTCAATTACTTCAATTTTTGAGGAGGACGTCTTCATCAGTGTTTTGAGCATTTTCATTACTGCTGCTTTTCTCAATCTCTTGGGAGGTACTTTGCATGATTAGCCTTTTGTACTCGATCTTGTAATTTATCTACTGTTGAGGTCTTTTACATCACTTGCAAAATAGTTGATGCCAATTTGGCATGCAGAAAGGAAATTTTATTACGATCTTGACAGGGACTGTCTAATTGTTTTCCTTGTGCCTTGCAGCTACTTTGGATATCATTCTTAGTTGGAAGGCCTGGGGAAATATGAAATTTTCTCAAGTACTACGATACCTTTTGAAATTTGTAGTTGCAGCCATGTGGGCAGTGGTGTTGCCTATAGGGTATTCAAGCTATATGCAGAGTCCTACAGGACTTGTGAATTTCATGACCAGTTGGGCTGCAAATTGGCGAAGTCAGCCTTTGTTCAAATTTGCCATTGCCCTATATTTGGCCCCAGACATTTTAGCTGCTGTACTGTTTTTCTTTCCATCCATTCAGAAGTGCATGGAAAGATCAGATTCACGGATCATTAGGCTTATTATGTGGTGGGCTCAGGCAAGCATTTTATGCTCTACACATCCCTTGCAGTATTTTTTACTGCCTAGTTTCCTCTAAAAGTCTCTTTGTTCTTTTCTTTTTGGCCTAACCTCAATAAAATCTTGGGCTCAGCCAAAATTGTACGTCGGAAGAGGCATGCATGAAGATACGTTTTCACTTCTGAAGTAAGAAAGCTGTGAATTCGATATATTTGAGAAGAGAATTGGAAAAATTCACTTACTTTTACACTTCATGATTTTTTTTTGTGGTGAAATTCAAGTCATGCTTCTTGTATCATTAACAGAAAGATGTACTAATTTTCAGGTACACAGTTTTCTGGATCTTGTTGCTTATATGTAAGCTGGCATTTAGCTACTATGTGGAGGTAAGTTGGCTCATTCAAATAGTCATTTTAGGAGGTCACAGCCTCGCTGTGACCACAGTTTACTTTGGATATCGTCTGACAAGTCTTTCCAGACTTTGATCTTCAATGGTCCAGCAGAACGTCAGGCTCCATTGTCCTAGATTTTCTCTAATATGAGTTCAGGTGTTTTTAAATGGAGTTATGTCTCACCTTAGGCATTGTTACTGGGACTCAGGTACAAGTGTGGGATATGGACACGGATATGGGTGTCAGGCTCTGCTATTTTTAAGAAAATTTGCATATTTTCATTGTAATTTGAAGTGTCAAGTGTTGTTCCCTTGTCCGGATGTCGAGGGTCAGACAAAGGTACAGTAGGGAAAATGAAGAGTCAGTAACGTACAGGTCACCTCAACCTCTCAATATATGCCCTCTACTTCTGATACTCACTCCAACTTGAAGGACATATGGAGTCTGTTCATTAATTTTGTCCCTGCCTGGAATAAACAAGAACCAAAAAAGATTCACTTCAAATCAGAAAAGGAATATTATTATATTAATGTATACCCAGCCTCATCTTTGTGGAAATCAATTTTTCACCTTTGTAAAGTCATTTCCCATCACCGTGGTGACATTTATTTATACAACCCTTCAACTTCTGTTTTGCGGCCAAATTTGATAAAATTGAATTTTGTTTATTCAAAATGACAAAGAATGCCCATATCTTTAATTTATCATGTTTGCTTGCTCTGCTTTCTTTTTTGACCAAATCTCACTCCTGAAAATCCCTCCTATTACTCTATTGGTGTGCCTCTCCTCTCTGTGATCCACTTTATTCTTTGGTTCAACCTCATAATCGATTCTCCCCCAAATACCGAAGCTTTGTAACTGTAACTATCTCCAGAATGAATTTTTTTTTTTTTGTTTTTTTTTTTGGGGGGGGGGGGGTTCAAGATGATTTTACAAAGGTGTTGGTGTCAAAAATGACTTTTACAAAGGTGAAAGGGGTAGAAAATTTAAACTGATAACTGGAAAGAAGACTGACATTGCCCTACTCCAGGACAACTTTTTCCCAGTAGGAAATAACAGAAACAATTAGTTGATGTTCGCTTATGAAGTACTACAAAGTTATACTATCTCCATCCCATTTTAGTTATCACTTAACTTTCTTTTTCAGATAATGTTTGTCACTTTATAAACTCAAGACGTTTTAATGATTGATTTTACAAACTTCTACAAATTGCTTTTGCTTTTACCTTTTTCTCACAAGGTTATGGGTAAGGGTAAGTTTGCCTTTTCAACTAAAGTAGTTCTATTGATTTATGTGCAGCTGGGTAAATGGTCAAATAAAATAGGATGTAGGTACCTTTCAAGTTCCAAATCCAAATCCAATACCCCAAAAGTACTATCGCAATTTGTGTGTGCGTTCCTTTGGGGGGGGGGGGGGGGGCTGATTAGCATCCTTACCCCTAAATTCAAAACATTTAGAGAGATTTGTTCCATTGACCAATGATTTTAAATCGCTTACCACCTACTACTCCATAGAAAAGAAGTTGAAGTTTAGAGTGGCAATTTGTTTGCCTGTTACAATCTAAGTTGAAAAAATAAATACTTTTTCAATTATCCCGATTTTTGACATATTATAAAATTTATATTGCAACTGGAAAAATATTACAATGTTTCTTTCTATATATGTATTACATGAGCTCTCATTTTTAGTTATCTTTGAAGTTCGCTCTGAAGTTGCTGCAGCTATTTTTGAATTCTAATCCTTCTTATGTGATGATTAGATTTTGCCATTGGTTGAGCCAACAAAGGAAATATGGCAGTATAAGGTGGATAACTACCAGTGGCATGAGTTCTTTCCTCATGGCAGTGAGTTTGCATGGTGGCTTTTTGGTCAATGATATCCTTTTTATCATTCTTCAAGATCTGCTAATTAGGTTTTATATTTGGATGCAGCAACACATAATCTTGGTGTCATAATTGCCATATGGGCTCCTATTGTTCTAGTAAGTTGTTCAAGAAGGAAAAAGGGGAAAGAGAACTTTTATAGACCATTATACATTTATTATTTCTTGGTTTCTTTTAATGGCATCCTCCATTCATGTGTAGGTCTATCTGATGGATGCACAAATATGGTATGCAATATTTGCTACAGTTGTTGGTGGGATTCTTGGAGCTTTCAGTCACTTGGGTGAGGTTTGTGCCTTTTCTCACTCTAATATTGAACACTCCTTCCACTATTTAGATCTTTTCCTGCCTCACCAAATAAAGGAAACCAAAACATTAATAGAGGCGGTTCAGAGTGTTATTGCCTTGGTTCAGTTCCCATGGCATCTATCGATATTGATCATTGTTTCTCCTATTCTTGTGATGGCACCACTAGACTCTGATAGTGGCAGTTAGATAGGGGGGCCTCACAATGTGATGACTACTTTATGTTCAGTTGAATGCATCTTGCTTTCGTAAGCTTATGGATTTCGCTATCTGTTGCGATTTCGCTATCTGTTGCCTTTATTGCTATACAGATACGCACACTCGGAATGCTGCGCTCCAGATTTGAGTCAGTGCCTTTAGCTTTCAGGAAGCGTCTCATGCCACAACCTACAGAGCAAAAGAAACAGGGACATATGGTATTCTTATTTTAGCCATTCAACTGCGTGTATCTTAGTTGCGTGCTGTTAATGCATGAGTAAGTCCTTTATGAACTGCAGTCTAAGTCTTTTCAAGCTGAAGTACACATTGAAATGGCAGGATGTCTTGGAAGAGCGTAAGAACATTGCAAGGTTCTCTCAAGTATGGAATGAATTTGTACACTCTTTGCGGCTGGAGGATTTGATTAACCACAGGTTGAGTGCTCTTTTGTGATGCTTGCTATATATGCGTAAAGTTGGAGTTTTGATAATCATTTTCCCTCCCTTATTCTAAGCCTTTCCTTCTAATGTCTGGGCTGTCTAACTTTGTTCTCCTTTTAGGGAGAGAGATCTACTGCTTGTACCATATACTGCAAGTAAAGTTTCAGTTGTCCAATGGCCTCCTTTTCTGCTTGCCAGTAAGGTATGCCTGTCACTCAATTTTGTAACCTTTCTACTCACAGTTTTTGGCCATTAACTGCTATATACTTTTTTAATTAACAGATTCCTATAGCAGTAGACATGGCAAAAGATTTCAAGAAAAAGGATGATTTAGAGTTGTTCAACAAGATCAAGGAGGATGATTACATGTACGCAGCGGTCATTGAATGCTACGAGACCCTCAAGGAGATTCTTTTAGAGCTTTTAGAAGATGATGATGATAAACTGTGAGACACATTTGCTCGTTGATCAACATGTGTTATCCTGGATATACTCTTCACAGTGTTACTTCACTTCTGCATATAGGAAGAACTGCTGATAGTTTGCTTTGCTTGCAGTGTAATCCACCAGATATGCCAGAGAGTAGAAACTAGCATACAACAGCATGGATTTCTCATTGACTTTCGTATGAGTGGGTTACCTATGCTTCATGACAAGTTGGAGAAGTTCCTTAAAATACTGGTAACATTTATCCTTCATTGTATATTTTCGTCCCCTGAAGACTGCTCAACTTGCTTTTGAGTGTTATTGTTGGAGGATTCTTATCTTTATATTGA
Organism: Portulaca oleracea; assembly: GCA_029582165.1. Taxonomy (NCBI): domain Eukaryota; kingdom Viridiplantae; phylum Streptophyta; class Magnoliopsida; order Caryophyllales; family Portulacaceae; genus Portulaca; species Portulaca oleracea. The sequence goes on from CM055890.1 coordinate 22,255,014, forward strand.
CTTGTACACTATATCGGTTTCTTATGCAGTTTTTTTTCCCCTTCTTACCACGTATTTAGCATATCATTGCATGTTTCTTTACTTCTTTGTGTTCATATTTCTAGTCACAGCTTTTTTTCTTTGTTTCCTTTCAAATTTCTATCTTCTTGTTTTTGTGCTTCTTACTTTTTTTTTTTTATACTCCTTCTAAACCTTACACCCCAAAATGTAAATTGGGGTTATTTACAAATTACAACCAATCTCTTTGCTTGTTGGCAGCAAGATTAGGTATATTATTTGTCTCTTCCTGACCACATCATCCACTGATGAAGTATTCTTTGTCTTCTCCCATTGTTTTCTTTTTTTTTTTGGGTTGTCTTAACTTCCTTACTTCCTCTCTTGAGTAGTTTTAGGTGTGATAATCTGCATTCCTGATCATCCCAGGGTCCTCTCTTTAGTCAGGATTGTGGATTTGAAATGTGGCCATTCTCTGTGGAGACAGCTGTATCACAGTATCAGAAAAGGTTTTGAGGCTACATTTTCTCGTGTTGTGTTATGTCCTGCCTTGGAAAGGCTGCTAGCACCTTCCTTAAACAGAGAGTGATACAGAACATTCAATCTGTTAATTTTAGCACTTGTATGATACATTTTTCTATTCACATATATAATCATGACAGATCTTGTTATAGTTACGCCGGTAATATGTATTATTACTATTTATAAACTCAATCTTTCCAAGAGTTATCAGAAATTGTTTGGTGAACCTATTTGAAAACCTCATACTGCAAAAACCACAAGCTGTATGCAATTGTCATATTAGTGGGATACTGCAACACAATAGCTGTGACTGCATGTAAGACAGAAACCACATTTTGACTCCTTTGGCATGGAGCCTTGTGCACAGGGTTGATGAGGGTTATGTTTTCCTAATATTCTTTTCTCACAAGGTCGTATCTTTGACAGCTGAGTGATGCTGATTATGAAGAGGAAGACCTATACAGGTCCCATATCATCAATGTCCTACAGGATATTATGGAGATTATTACACAAGATGTCATGATCGAGGGACATGAGTAAGTTCAAATGATTTTGTTTCAGATACTCCAATCTGCACACTTCAATTACGCTAACTTGGATTGCAAATATGTTCCAGTATCCTAAACAAGGCTCTACCGAATCATCTTAGGGAGAGGTTTGAAAAGATAAATATCCTTCTCTTGCGTAACAAATCATGGAGAGAAAAGGTATGCCTTATTTAGTTTTCCTTTTCTTATTCCTCGTTTTTCCAAGCAAATAGTATAGCTAGTTAGTGACCCTTCTCTGCATTTTACTTCCTAGGTTGTTCGGTTACATGTACTACTGAGTGAAAAGGAATCTGCCATAAACGTGCCAATGAATTTGGAAGCTCGTCGCCGCATGACATTCTTCACGAATTCATTGTTCATGACTATGCCACATGCGCCTTATGTCCGTAACATGCTTTCCTTTAGGTATGATCTTCAAAATTTTGATCAAATGGCCGGAACTTACTAATTATGCAGGTAACTTTGCTCTGTTATTAATCCTAGAGGACTCATTGAAGCGCAATGTGTCTAAGGGAAGCTTTACAAACCCATCAAGAAGTTGAATCCAACTAATATGCCTGATTAAGAAGTTCTTAACTAATATGCCTGATTAAGAAGCATTGGGAAGGTTTTTTTTTTTTTTTTTTTTTTTTTTTTTGGGGGGGGGGGGGGGTGTGGAGTGTAACTTTACTTACATGATCCAATATTATTTAAGAGCCTTTTCAACACTAACTTTGCTATGTCCTCCAAACCTAGGTTCTTCAAGTATGCTCTAATCACCTCCATGATGGACTTTTTAGGTATCCCCCGTCCCTAACGTCCAATCGGTTTTCTAATCCTTTCACACCTCCTAACAGGGGCACCATCACTTCTCCCAAGGACATTCCCAAACCATCTCAATCTAGTCTCTCCCAACTTATCCTTGATTGGCGCTATTCCTAGTTTAGCTCGACAGACGTCATTTCTAATCCTATCCAACCTAGTATAATCGCAAATCCATTGCACCATACTCATTCCACGCTCAACCCTCTGGACATTGTAATGCACCATTCAGAGGATTACAATGTGTATAATAGAGACTACGTAATCTCTATCAATCTCTTAGGGTCTCACAATGAGTTACAAACAGAAACTCAACGCTCACTATTGATCTCGCCTTTCACAACTCATACAGAGATACAAAGACTCATAAACACAATCTCTAGTGGTATATCAATGAATCACTTAGCTCAATTCATACTATACAACCTTGCCCCCTAAGGCTCTATTTGTAATAGTAACTACACGAGTAGATGTAGGGTTTAAGAGTCTTCCTTGGCCACCAAGCCCCTCCATAAGTCAGCAAACAGATTTTGAGATTAAACAAAATTAGAAAAATGTCAAACAGGACATGTCAATGAAGAAATCCGCAACCGCCTCACTGACACGACCTGTGTCAACCTTGGTACGACCCATGTCGGCAGTGACACGACCCGTGTTAGGCACGACATGGTCCGTGTCACTCGCCTGCTTCATCTTCCAACCTTCTGACCTCTAGCATGACCTGTGTTAGGTCCAAAATTCGTTTGCGCTGCCTCCATTTGTGCTCAAACCAACCCAAATCAATTGGGGCTCCACCCCAAACCCTAACATCTTTGTATCTTAAAGTTAATTGAAAATGCTAAAGTATTGGACACTATTGTACCACTTCTAATGTGATGCAGGAAACCTCCTAAGGGCACATTCAAGAAAGTTGTAATTATTTGACTTATGTAATTCGGGGAGGGAACATAGATAAATTGCAGCACATGGGACTTCTGTCTAGCCTATGAGATTGGACTCCCTCCTTTCTCTGCCCCCAGTTTAATACCGGGGAGAATGGGTTTAGGATTGCCCCTACTTTTCTTTGTTTGTTTGTTTGTTTGTTTGTTTGTTTGTTTGTTTGTTTCTTTTTTTATGAACTTTTTAATAGGAAAATGACAGAAAATCTTACTATTGCTTTTGCTTTCTGGATGGAAGTTCTCACCTTTCTTTTTCTTTTTGTTTTTCATGGTCATATGGATATAGTGTTTTGACTCCTTATTATAAAGAAGATGTTCTGTACTCTTGGGAGGAGCTTCATGAGGAAAATGAGGATGGAATTTCCATCTTATTTTATCTGCAGAAGATATATCCTGGTGAGTCTTTGCTTTTTCATTGTTTTCTCCTCTGCTAATGGTTGACTTACTTCCATGCAATGTTTGGGATTAATACAGATGAATGGAACAACTTTCTAGAGAGGGTAAATGATCCAAAGCTTGGATATGCTACCAAAGATGACAAGGAATTGATTCGCCATTGGGTATCTTACAGAGGGCAAACACTGTCAAGAACAGGTTGGAGTAGCCTCTTCAGCTTTGTTATTTCTCCCTTATAGAAGTTATATCACATATCACTCAAGCTGTACTTCTTTCCATGTACTAGTTAGAGGAATGATGTACTATCGTAAGGCTTTGGAACTTCAATGCTTCTTGGAATATGCAGAGGATGATGGTACAGTTACCAAATTCTCTTTCCACTGATGTTTGTTATAAACTGGCACAGTTTCATTTTAGTGTCCTTAAGCTGGTAACTTTTTCTCTACAGCTATCTTTAGTGGCTACAGAACCATTGAGAAAAGTGAAGCCCACAGGAAAATATTTGATTATTCACAAGCTCTTACAGATTTGAAGTTCACCTATGTTGTTTCCTGTCAAATATATGGTCAACAAAAGAAATCAAGTGATGCTCGGGAGAGAAGTTGTGCCAATAACATTTTGAATCTCATGATCACGTAAGTTGCTTTCTATACGCAATTAATAATTAAGGGTATATTATGGCAGAAGTGATTTTTTACTAGTACAAGTTTACAGGTACCCATCCTTACGCATTGCTTATATTGATGAGAGAGAAGAGAAAGTGAATGAAAAGACTGTCAAGGTCTTCTACTCTGTTCTTGTCAAAGGAGGTGACAAGTTGGATGAGGTATGGAGTCGCTTAACTGTTCCATTGATCGTTAAATGTTGCATTTCTCCTGCACCTACATTGTCAAGTAAGTAAAAATTGGTCTCACAACCTGCTAGTATTGAGGAGAGAATCACTCAGGTTTTCTTTACTGCTTTCTGAATGTTGTGCGAAAACTGGGCAACATTCTTCGTTTAGGTTTTCTTTACTGCTTTCTGAATGTTGTTTGAAAACTGGGCAACATTGTTTGTTTAGACTATAGTAGACTAAAGTAGTCAGCATTTTGTCCTCCACCTACTTGATCATGGGTGGGCATGTTCTATGTCCTTGCCCCATCCATCATCACCAACCTATTTTTCTCTATTTTTAGTGATGTATACACTGCTTAGTCTCTTGAAGCTTGATGTTCCGAAGGATGTGTTCTAGTTCCCACAAGGTTGCCCGACTCACATTTTCTCTGGGTAAATTTTGAAGTGCTTCTGTTATTTGTTGTAGCAGTACTAGCAGATTGTGGCTTACTCGCTGCCTCATAACTTGGTGATTCTGAAGAAATTCATTCCTGCTCCAGATTCTAATATCAGTGCATAATGCTTAATCGATAATCATGTATAGCAATAATAGCATGTAGCAGTATCCAAAAAGTGAATGGTACGCTTTCTGTTCTGTTACCAAAGGAACCTACTTAACGATAAACTTCTACATACTATACCCATATGAACCCCTTGGTTTTTGAGAGGGTCCAACCTAAACCCATTTGACCATATTTGATCGTAATCTCGTTCCTTCAAAGATTATGATTCTCATTCATAAACCTCCAGAACCATTTACCCAAAACAGCCTCGTTACAAAGTCTTTATCCCTCATGCCTAGTCCTCCGATTGAAAAAATTTGCTTCACTGTGTTCCATCTCATGAAGAGATATTTGAAATCACCCCCGAACGAACCCTAAAAAAAACTTTCTTCCAAATTGCTTCCAACTTGTTAGCCCTTAAAGAAGGTAAGGGGAGATGCAAAAAGAAATACTCCGATTGAAAAAGGTTTCTTCACTATGTTCCATCTCACCAAGTGATATTTGAAATCACCCCCAAAAGAACCCTAAAAAAACTTTCTTCCAAATTGCTTCCAACTTGTTAGCCATCAAAGAAGGTAAGGGGAGAAGCAAAAAGAAATACTCCCTCCGTCCCATAATGATTGTCACTTTAACTAACTTTTTACCAAATTTTCCTCGAACCAAGTGAGAACTGAATGAAGATAAACCATTTGTTCACAATTGATATCACAAACAAGGATTGTCATCGACAAACAGAAGGCGTGACACCCTTAAGCTCCCTGAATTTGGTCGTTTTACTTTGAATCTAGATAGCAAACTTCCACTTTGAACTGATTCTATAATCTTTGAGAACATTTCCAGCACCAGCAAGAATGGTAGAGGGGATAAAGCATCTCCTTGATTTAGTCCTCTAAATGCAAGCTTATTAGGCGAACATGCTTGATATTGACTGCAGTTGGGTTTTTGGGAATAAAAGCAATGATGGTGGCATTGATGTTAAACACAAATCTTCCTATGGAGTAAAACTCATTAAACATTTGCAACACATCACCATGCATACTATTCCGGTTGCTCTGCATATTTCCCATGCAGATTGCCTTTAGTTTCTACAGATGCATTGAAATAGAAATTGTAATTTATGTTGTAGAAGGGGCTCTATCAAATAAGAAGCACTAATATGAACTAGTTGGCCTGAATTTTGATTGCTGGCAGGCTACAACCATTTTTCTTGAAACAATTTTATTTTGTTGGGTTTTGTCGATTTCGAATGACTTGTTGCATGATTTGTTTGATACTTTGATGGGTTCTTATTTCTCGGTAATCCAATATCATGAGTTGTGAAATTTAGTTGGTGGACCTTGTGCTTTGTATCCATAGGAAATATACCGCATCAAGCTTCCTGGTCCGCCTACAGAGATAGGTGAAGGGAAGCCTGAAAACCAAAATCATGCCATTATTTTCACTCGAGGAGAAGCTGTACAGACAATAGACATGAATCAGGTAACTTTGTTAGTTTTCTTTCTCTTGGAACGATTATAATTGCTTTGCTAGTAAAGTGTTCTTTTGGAGGGTGTGTGATAGAATCCAGAAACAAATAGGAAGAGCACACTAATCAAGATGGAAGGGAATGTGATAGAATCCGGAAACAAATATGGCCTTGAGTAAAACATTTTCCCCCCTTTGTGCGGGCCGCCGGGGGTGGGGGATGGCTTGCACTGAAAACGGTAGCCTTACGTAGCGTTTTATTTTGTGTAGATTTGCCTCAAAAGAGTTTTCACTTTTTTTTTTGGAGAAAATAGCTTATTTCATTTAATGTGGTCATCCTTCTATCATAGAGTCGTTCTTTCTTTAGCTCGTTATTGTCTTGAGCATTAAGTCCAAGAAAAGTTTTTTTGGTGTCCTTTATTTCCGTTGTCCTTTTGAGGAATATGTGGAGTGGTTCACCTACCTACAACCTAAGGTAGAGCCACTACACATGCACACTTAAACTAGTTTGATATCATTCACAGGATAATTACTTTGAGGAAGCTTTCAAAATGAGAAATGTTTTGGAAGAGTTTCAAAAGAGACGTCGTAAGCGTCGAAGGCCCACAATATTGGGTTTGAGAGAGCACATTTTCACAGGAAGGTCTGTTTATGTCTTTGCTTTGTAGCTCTGCTTTCATGACTATAACTCTATACTAAAGTATCGTTGGTACTCACATATTTTCTATGTCACTTCAGTGTCTCATCGCTGGCATGGTTCATGTCCAATCAGGAGACTAGTTTTGTAACCATTGGGCAGCGTGTCCTTGCCAACCCCTTAAGGTGAGCCTCTCCAACTTATGTCTTTCTTTTGTGCATAAGTGGATTAATGTTATGTTAATAGGAACAGTAGTATGATGCGTTGGCCATTAACAATCCAGCAAGGGTTTCACTTTGAATCTATTATGCTTCTTAAGGTCATTGGTTTGTTCTTTTCAATTGTATTCACAAAGATAAAGCTCAATTTGTCCCGCTTGTGTCCTAAATGAAGGACACTGACTACATCAACACTGATTATGTGCAACAAAAATGTAGCCTTTGTGTCAGTTCTATAGTAAGGGATTCAAAATGTGGTTTCCATTGTGATTGCGGTTTTGGTCACAGCATGCAAAATTTTTCGGTTATCACGTTGCATACTGCAATTATTGAGAGTTTAGAACATAGTTCACCAATCTCCAAAACCCTTTTGGTGTGGCCCCATCATTTTTTGGAACAACCACATTTTGAATCTATTTATGTAACAACTGGCTTGTGTCATCCATGGTCAGTGGACATTAATATCCAACTCTTATGTGGTTGCTGAAGCTTCTTACTTTGGTGAATTATAGATATATCAGTGTTAAACCCATGCAATGTACAGGTGTATTAAAAAGTAGATGTCTAGTGTCTACATATGAAAAAAGCCAACTATCATCTATATGAATGTAAATACAAATTTTTTTAAAAAAGCATAAATAATATCAATAGAATAGGTTAACATATACACATACAAATTGTAAAGGAAAAAAACATAAATAATATCATCAAATAAAGGGATGGCATACTAAAAGTCGTTTCAATGAAAATTTCGTAGAAGCCGAGCAAGGGTGAGCACGGGAGTTCCATGATGAATTGTGTTTCACTTCTCACATCTCCAATTTAAATTTATCAGTTAGTGATATAATTATATGAAACAAATTTGAACAGTTTAAAACCCGTGCGATATGCATATCATATTTTGTTTGAGTTGAAATATAACATTCAAAAACCATGGCATATAATCTAAATATATACATATCTGCATCAAAGCAAACTATTATTATAAGCAAGATCAATAGAAACAATATTCAGTTTTTCCTACAAAAGCTATGGAAAACAACTATACCTACCATAGCCACCCCATATTATATTATGAACAATATATAGTCATTAAAGCATACAATACAGTACCTCTTATGGAAGGCTTACTGTATACTTTTTGCAGCAGGACATTACCCTCTATTGAATCCCTAGGAGCAGTGAGACTCACTCATGACCCCAAGGATCATTCTCCTAGGAAAAATCTCAATCTTATTGAACTTTGTCTTGGACCAACTCAACACCCAAAACATGTCACCCCAACGTGCATTTTCAACTTCAATACCTGGCAAGAGCGAAACGGAAGTGTCTTCAAGGCAACAACAACAGGTTGTCACAAAACTGCTAAATGAATTCTTGATCAAATCCGTAACAAATTGTTGGCATGCTCAATCCCATCTTTTGTCCCCTCTTAATCCCACCTCCAATTCATTCCCTTCCTTCCAACAACCAACAGTGCAACCTTGTATATGAAGCTTTTAAAAATTTAGCGCTTGAAGAACACAACTATCATAAAAGGGCTTTATATAATCAAAAAGTTATTAATAGCTTTTTCTTGTGGACCTTTTTTTTTTTTTGAGATCAAAACCACCAACATAGTGTATTCGAGCAAATCCTCAATACAAGTATGTTACATCAGAACGGCAGTCATGCAAAAAACTGGACTTCAAGACTGACTTACAGCTAGCCTAGCCAACTCATGAGCCACTTGGTTACACTGTCTACGAATAAAATTTAAAAAAGACACTGACTCAAACTAAAGAACTAAAGAAAGAATACTCTACAACAAGACACTGATGTATGCTATATCCGGCTTTTCTGGCTTCAGCTTCCAGGTGATGGCCAAACTATCTGTTTCCACTGCAATACATCTCAGATTCATCTCCTTTGCGAGCTTCAGGCCTAGTTTAACAGCACTGGCTTCCATAGCCTCTATATCCCAACTCACTCACATGTAGCGCTGGTCAGCACCCACAGCTTCACACTCAGCATTCCATATATAGCGTTACTAATAACGTTATTGGTCCTAAAAGAATTCTCCATACAACCGGAGGTTAACAATTAGCTAGTTAACTAAAGCAATATATCATGTTGTATAGTTGTACACAATACATTTCTCAGTTTGTCAATCATCATTGGTACATACATTTCTAAGTATGTCAATCTTGCTTTGATTGGTACTTTTCCTTTCATTTCTACCTTCATATCCTGGAGGTCTGAAACACAAATCAAAGCTTAAGGAAATATGAGCAAGAATATCCATAGAATGAAATTATCAATAGCAACTTAGAAACAGAAATAATTGGGCATATAGATCAATCATACTTATCGTCGGTGTGATGGAACAGGGGGATATTCCCTCGAACTAAAAAGGAAAGCAGTAAATGAGCCACAAAAAGCTTTAGGACCTATGGTAATTCCTCACACTAATTTAGTTTTCTTTGAAACAACCAAAGTGTCACTGAGACCACTAAAGAAACAACTGACAGCATAAAAATTAGGCTACTAAAACCGAACTTAAAAATTATAAAATTCAATCATGGTGCTGATTGAAGATATGAAAGGCATAATTAAAAGTCTGAAGAGCATAATTAGGAAAAACAGTGCAGCCTGTCAACGCGAATGTGAAGACACTGTATTGGGTAACGAAATGCATTTTTCCTGAGTAAAGTCGGGAATCAAATAAGCCCTTTGGAGTCAATATTTTAAAAATCAAATATATTACCTTTATATATTAATAGATGTGCAAGGACAAGGTTATCCTGGAGTGTGTCATGAGAAATTATATTTAGAAGACACCATGGGGAGGTCATCCATGTACAAAGAGAGGAGGCGACAAACTAATACCATGCCCCCAATCTCTCTATAGTGGTCATACCAACAAAATCCAAAAGAAGTCAACTTTGTACCTTGATAGAGAACTTGATTCAAACATACATACTCCTTAAGAAATAAGTTTAAAATCTTAAATAGGTCTAGCCATACCCTAAATAATCCAGTAATCCCTCTCCTTTCAAGTGCTTTACTTTGACTGCACCTCCACCAGATGGTATGAACTTCCAAGCACCTAGGACCCCACTTTGCTATGACCTTATCATGCCACCACCACGTCACTTGAAGAATGAGACTGAATCCAGCATATCTCTGTCATTGTCAATGACAAAATTCCGCAATATGGAGACCAACTGACAGTGAATAAAAAGGGGACTAACTTGTTGTTCCTCCAAATTGAACAACTGTTAGCTGACTTGAAGTTTCCCCTTTCAAGCATGTCCTTTGTAGGAACGTTACCAATGGTAGCCCCGAAGCAAGAAAAGAACTTTTAATGGGAGCCTTAGATTTGTGAATAGCTTGGATTCGTAAGCAGAGTTGAGTTAACCATTTATAATTCTCTACGTAGCAACTTTTGAAGCACTTTTCATCATGAATCGCCCAATTTACTTGTTGGATGGAGAGATTCTCGTCCTTAGAAAATAGCTTTTCGAGTGCCATCAAAGACAAGGTAGTTGGGATTCAGATTGAATTTTTTCCAACTTGGGTCAGATCAAGATCAAAATTTTCATATGGGTTCTCTTGGAGTTATCTCATATCAAATGGTTCTTTCTTTGTAGGAATGATGCTTTCATGCTAATACGGGAATTTAAAGGAATTTAAATTTGCTCTTTATCTATTTTTATATATTTCTATATGAATAAAAAAAATATATAATGAAAAAATTGATATTCTCTTCATTTTTACATGAATATTATCGTTATCATTGTTATTGTCACTGTCATCATCATAATTATTGCCTTCGTCTTCTTTTAAACTTATTGGACTGGGAAGTTGTGTTTTTGAGAGAATTTGCAAATGTAATTTTGTTTATATAGTTTTACTCATGTTGATGACTATTTCAAAGCATTTCCAACTAGATGCCTAAACTAACAAAAATAGTGGATGGTTTGCTTCCCATCTATCAGATTGCATCTAAGCATTGGGTTTGCTTTGTGATTGTAATGGCTACTAACATGTATCACTTTTTCTTCATTCAATAGGGTGCGCTTTCACTACGGTCATCCTGATATATTTGACAGACTCTTCCATATAACAAGGGGAGGGATTAGCAAAGCTTCAAAAATTGTTAACCTGAGTGAGGACATTTTTGCAGGTACCTTTTTTTTTTTTTTTTTTTTAAAGGAAAAAAATCCTCTAGAATGTAGCTCATATTTGTATGTAGAGTTGGATGACTTACCTTGATCCGCATAGGTTTCAATTCAACTTTACGCGGAGGTCTTGTCACACACCATGAGTACATTCAAGTAGGGAAAGGACGCGATGTTGGAATGAATCAGATATCCCTTTTTGAAGCTAAAGTTGCCAATGGTAACGGAGAGCAGACACTCAGCCGCGATGTCTACCGACTTGGACGGCAATTTGACTTTTACAGGATGCTCTCATTCTACTACACAACAGTGGGCTTCTATTTTAGTAGTATGGTACGATATGTCTCTGAAATATTTACACTTTGAATCCTGCAGTTTCACAATGTTTAGTGTGGTACCATGACGTTTAGAAAGCACACTAACCCCCAACCAGCCCGTCCGTCACCAATTAAAAGAGTGAGGCCAGCCCCTATATCAGGCGCTATTATAATGACTTTTGCCTGCTGTTGATGAACACCAGCATTTCTTCTCTTTCTGCGAATCAAAAACATTGTATTGCTCGAAATTGAAAATAGTCATATGCTGAAATTAGTAAATGGACAAATAGATTTAGTCATGCTCGAGATATGTTGAAATGAAGACAATAACAAACTAATGGCTTAGAGAGACAGAGAGAGAGAGAGAGAGAGAGAGCGAGAAGAGGGGGGGAGGGGGAGAGAGAGATAGGTCGAACAGAGATTTGGAATCTCCTCCACCTTTAGCTTCTGATACTGACAAGAGACAGTACCCATCTCCACTGGCACTGGCTTCCTCCTCTGTTCCCTTTTGTCCCTTAGCACCCTCCTGTCATGGGCTCATTGATTTGAGTTTCCATTCCCAAGTGGTACCACTTCTTTCTCATTTCTCGTCCCCTCGCTTCCTTGTGAGCTTTTACATCAGGGAGACTGATATTAGGCCACATTGATTTTATGGGGATGGGACTGGAGGGGTGACTAGAGATGAGGAGAAGTTATGGATTGGGCTACTAGTGTGGCCACTTGCCATATGGATCCTTGATACATCTCATCTTGAGATTGTGGACATCAGAACCAGTGTGTCCCTGACTAGGGAGGGAAGAGATGAACTGAGGATGAGCATGTAGGGTTCTGCTTTAGGGTAGACACTACTCATACTGCATCATTTTCTCAAATTGCATCGTCTTTACCACCCTGTGATTTGACTTTTCAATTTTTCAAGTGCTCACTGCTTAATATTCTCTCAAATATGTGAAGTCAACAAGTATATCCTTAACATTGTCCTCATGCTACCAATGAGAATTTTATTGCTTGACTAATTGGTAGCTGCCTTCTATGGTTTCTTTTCAGGTCACTGTTCTGACTGTATATGTATTTTTATATGGACGAGTGTATATGGTATTGAGTGGGCTAGAGAAGTCCATTATTAGGAGCCCAAATATCAACCAAAGCAAGTCCCTTGAGGAGGCTCTCGCATCTCAAAGTCTGTTCCAGATTGGTGTACTGCTAGTTCTTCCAATGGTTATGGAAATTGGCTTGGAAAGAGGATTTCGGCAAGCAATTGGTGATTTTATAATCATGCAGCTTCAACTGGCTTCTGTGTTCTTTACTTTCCAACTTGGAACAAAGGCACATTACTATGGAAGAACGGTCTTGCATGGAGGTTCCAAGTACCGAGCAACTGGCCGGGGCTTTGTTGTGTTTCATGCAAAATTTGCTGATAACTACAGGCGCTACTCACGAAGCCATTTTGTCAAGGCGCTGGAGCTGTTTGTACTTTTAGTTGTGTATGAAGCATATGGCCATTCATATCGTAGCTCAAATCTCTACCTATTCATTACTTGGTCCATGTGGTTCCTTGTAGCTTCTTGGCTATTCGCTCCTTTCGTCTTCAATCCATCTGGTTTTGACTGGCAAAAAACAGTAGATGACTGGGCAGACTGGAAGAGGTGGATGGGAAACCGTGGTGGAATTGGTATACCGCCTGATAAAAGCTGGGAATCATGGTGGGATGGAGAACAAGAGCATCTCAAGTACACTACTTTCAGAGGAAAATTGTTGGAAATAATCCTTGCTTGCCGCTTTTTAATATACCAATACGGGATTGTCTATCACCTGGACATAGCTCATGGCAGCAGGAACATTCTGGTATTTGTTTTGGTTTGAATGTCAGTTTCCTGTTTTTGCAGCCGAGCTGCGACCTCACCCCTTTTTTCCTTGATTTCTTTCCAAATAGGTCTACGCACTATCTTGGGTTGTCATGGGTACTGTCCTCCTCGTCTTAAAGGTAATATGCATGCATCATCTTCTTCCTCTACCTTAACAACCCCCCCCCCCCCCCCCAAAAAAAATAAATAAATAAATAAAAATAAAAATAAAAATAAGGAAAGAAATGCGGGGGTTCTTGATTAGTTGTCTTTTGTTGCATATTCTTGCTTGACCATGGATAAGCAGCATTGGCCAAATTAACTGTTACTACAGTTGGATGTCGTAGTGCATATGTCCTTGCACCAGTGACTGTTTCTCTCCTAAGAAATGTGTTCTGATTGGCCTTTAGTACCGCCAGTTTTTTCTCCCTTTTTTTGATGGAGAAAGGAGGCTGTTGGTACGATAATTTAATAGTTGGATCAACACATCAGCATTCTAACAAGACTGAGTGATGGGGAGAAAGGTCACTCTTGAGCTCTGCCCGAGATTCAAAACGTGCTTGTTGCATATCAGATTTGTGCCTGTTCATGTTATGATTGTGTGTTTTTTTTGTTTTTTTTTTGGGTTTTCATCAGATGGTGTCCATGGGAAGGAGAAGGTTCGGCACTGATTTTCAACTGATGTTTAGAATCCTGAAAGGACTTTTGTTCCTTGGGTTTGTGTCTGTTATGACTGTACTATTTGTGGTATGCGGCCTCACCGTATCAGATTTGTTTGCCTCTATCCTGGCTTTCTTGCCCACTGGGTGGGCTATTCTGCTGGTATGTATGTAAACATTGAAGTATGCATTTTTCGTTCGGTGCATGATTTCCCTTTCCCTGTAACAAACAAGTGTCTGGTACCCTTTTCAGATTGGACAAGCATCGAGAGGGTTGACGAAGAGCCTGAGGCTGTGGGAATCAATTAAGGAGCTTGGTCGGGCATATGAATACGTGATGGGGATCGTTATTTTCATGCCGTTGGCAGTGCTGTCATGGTTCCCATTTGTGTCGGAGTTCCAAACAAGGTTGCTCTTCAACCAAGCATTCAGCAGAGGCCTCCAAATTTCCATGATTCTTGCAGGCAAAAAGGATCGTCCTACGCCTATTACTACCCCGGCCACCACCACCACCACCACCCCTCCCCCTTCTAATCTCAAATGACATCCCAATTTTTCTTCTTAACTCTATCACTGTATGAGTTGTTGATGCTCTAGCTATGCAGTATACAACAATGCTGTACATATTATATGGAGAACATATATAATGGGGACCTCAATCTCTTGCCAATGCTTTCTGGACAACCTTTTGATTGTTTTTGACATAGTTTTAAATGACTATAATGTGGCAAGGATCACTTTATCATTCTTTTCTTTAAGCATTTTGTTATTAAATGAGCCAACGTACAAATAGCAGCATATCTAAAGCTATATTTCATAAAACTTTGTCGTACAGAACACAGAAAATATTTGAGCAAATGGTGGACATTTTAATTAAAAGTATGGCGATTAACCCTAGTTTTCTCCTCTCTTTTTCTCTATAGAAAACCTTAGCATCCATTTCCTTGAAGGAGCTACCATTGATTTTTTTTGTCGATGACAAGCCCCAATTTGATTGATTTCTTCTCCAATTGTTAGTTTGGTTTTACGTTTATGCAAATAAAGTTAGTCTCTTTTTTTGTAAGAGTTTTTATTGTACCCTTATTTAAAGTTTTTAGTCTCTTTCTAGAGTTTTTGTTCAGTTGGTATGGTCTAATACGTTGGATGAAGATCTACTTTCAAATCGCTATAACACGGGTTGTGAGATCCTCCGTCAATGGTAAAGATGCAGAGTCATTGAAGAAAGATGCAGAGTCATCGAAGAAATCGAAGCCGAACATCAGTAAGATTAGTATTAGTTATTTGGAAGTTGAATTTCATATCTATATTTTAGATCTACAATTGTTCAATCACGATTTTCATTGTAAGTGTCGTATAACTTGTTATTAATGAAATCGTTATGTTTGATTTCAAAAAAAAAAAAAATTAAAAGTATGGCAAATGCTAAGAATTGCCCATGGCTATGGTTAAGTCCTATTTAATGGTAGAATTTAGCATAATCTTATTTATTAACAATTAAATATTAATTATAAAAATGAATTCAAGTTAACTTTATAAGTAAATTTTTTTCCTTTCCCATAATATTTACTATAGCCTTGTGACATACCCTATGTCCCATTTTTCATTTTTCAACTTCCAATACATTTTCCCTTAAAAAAAGAGACTCAGTCTAGTGTGCTCATCACACCCTCAACCCCCAAAAGCACAACACCAAGCTCTCTCCTCTCACTTTCTCTCACATCCATGTCCCATCGGGCCACCACTATTGTGCCGCCAATTAACCCCCCCACAACCACTTTCTGCTAACCCATTGCACCGCGACCGCCACTAGTATCGGTGACTCCGGCGGCCACCTAGACCACCCACATTCACCACCTTGACCCTTTGCACCTCTCTCTCTCTCTCTCTCTCTCTCTCTCTCTCTCTCTCAGCCCGCAAGCATCCACAACCCCCATCTACGGGCTGTCACAACCGTTGTCGGTGCTTTGTTGGAAATCTTTTAAATTTGAAACTTAAAATTTCCCGATTTTAATTAGGCTCATTTATTCAATTTGTTATAATTTGAATTGTAATTTCAACAATTGAGAGAATAGATTTAGAGAAGAGAAAATACTAAGAAGAGAAAATGGGAGAAAATAAGGGAGATGGATGATCTTATTGCTCATACTACATGACTATTTATAGGAGTATAAGGCTTGGGCTCCAAGGTATGAATAACATAAATTAATGCAATTTAGCACATGAACAATGGTATTCACAATAATATTTCATGACACTCCCCCTTGAATATCCATTTATCAAAAGAATATGCCTCGTTAAAGCTTTACTAGGAAAAACCCATTGGGAAAAACCCTAGCGAAGACAAAAGAGTACATAATTTTTGATACGCCAACATATGTTGCCTCATTAAAAACCTTTCCAAGGAAAACCCAATGGGATAAAACATCGGATAAGGGAAAAAGAGTACAACGCGTATAAACTCTCCCTAATATGAGCATCAGCAGACATCTCTGAGACGACGCAAGCGATTTTACTGACTAACTTCTCAAAAGTTGCAGTCGAAAGAGACTTGGTAAATAAATCCGCCAAATTCTCATTAGAACGAATTTGTTCAACATTAATCTCACTTTTCTTTTGTAAATCATGAGTGAAAAAGAACTTCGGTGAGATATGCTTTGTTCTATCACCTTTGATGTATCCAGCTTTCAATTGTGCTACACAAGCAGCATTATCTTCATATAAAATTGTGGGAATATCCTTACCTAAATATAAACCACAAGATCCCGTATGTGTTAGATTACAGATCTTAACCAAACACATTCTCTGCTAGCCTCATGAATTGCCAAAATTTCAACGTGCTTAGATGAGGGAGCAGTTATGGTCTGCTTCATTGAATGCCATGAAATGGCGGTTCTACCACAGGTAAACACATACCCAATTTGTGATCGGGCGTTATGGGGATCAGATAAGTATCCAACATCAGCATAGCCAATCAAATCTTCCTTTACTTTGCGATGATAAAATAGACCCATATCCATCGTACCTCGAAGGTATCGAAAAATATGTTTAACTCCATTCCAGCAAATATGTCGTCATGTTGGGCATGAGCTAAATCTTGCCAGCAAATTCACAGAGAAAGAAATATCTGGTCGTATATGACTAGCAAGGTACATTAGTGCTCCAATAGCACTTAAATACGGTACTTCAATACCGAGGAGTTCTTCACCATCTTCTAAGGGTCTAAAAGGATCTTTTCTCACATCAAGTGATCTTACCACCATTGGAATACTTAAAGGATGTGCATTGTCCCTATAGAATCTTTTTAGCATTTTTGCTACATAAGCTGATTGATGCATAAAAACTCCATTCTCAAGATGTTCAATTTGTAAACCAAGACAAAACTTGGTTTTACCAAGACCTTTCATTTCAAATTCTTTCTTTAAGTAATCTGTTGCTCTTCGGAGCTCTTCTGGAGTCCCAATCATGTTTAAATCGTCAACATAAGCAGCGATTATAACGAATTTGGATCCGAATCTCTTTATAAAAATGCATGGGCAAATGGGATTATTTATATATCCATCTTTCAACAAATACTCACTGAGGTAATTATACCACATGCGTCCGGATTGCTTTAACCCATATAGCAATCTATTCAACTTGAGTGAATAAAGATCTCGCGAGTTCTTATTATGTGCTTCAGGTAATTGAAATCCTTCAGGGAGTTTCATGTAAATGTCGTTGTCAAGTTTCCCATATAAATAAGCAGTAACGACATCCATAAGATGCATAGTGAGATTTTCATGTTCTGCCAAACTTAATAGGTATCGAAAAGTAGTAGCATCAATTACTGGGGAGTATGTTTCTTCATAGTCGATACCAGGTTTCTGTGAAAAACCTTGTGCGACTAATCGTGCTTTATATCTCACAATCTCATTTTTCTCATTTCGTTTTCGCACAAAGACCCATTTGAATCCCATAGGTTTTATGCCTGTTGGCGTATGGACTACAGATCCGAATACTTCCCTTTTCGTAAGGGAATCTAATTCTGCATTAATAGCATCTTTCCATTTTGGCCAATCTTTTCTTTGTCTGCATTCCTCAACAGACCTTGGCTCATGATCCTCATTCTCATTCATGATATTCAGTGCTATATTATATGAAAACACTGTATCGACGTTGATTTCCTTCCATCTTGTACCAATCATGACATAATTGATTGAGATCTCATCATTATTGTAATTTTTAGATACCTGAGTTTGTCTTCTGGAGTCGATATTTCCTCGTGTTGGTTATCATTATTCTTTTCTCTTTTTCTTTTTGGAAGATTTTGTCTTTGTAACCTATTGGTCTGCCACGCTTCAAATGTGGTCTAGACTCATTAGCAATAGCACTTTGTCCTGTTGTGACATCAATTCTAATAGGAGCATTAACAACTGGAATGTAAGATTTAGTGACTCTCCTTGGGTTAGTAAATGCGTCTGGCAGTTGATTCGCTAGAGATTGTAAACGAATTATGTTTTGAACTTCTAGTTCACACTGCTTTGTGCGAGGATCAAGATGCTTTAGTAGTAATTCATTCCAACTTATCTCTTTGCCAACTGCTTAGATTCTCCCCCTATTGTTGGAAAAACTGTCTCATCAAAATGACAATCGACAAATCGTGTCGTAAACAAATCTCCAGTTGATAGTTCTATATACTTAATTATAGATGGAGATTCATACCCAACATATATTTCCAATCTCCTTTGGGTCCCATCTTAGTGCGTTGTGGTGGGGCAATAGGTACATACACCGCACATCCAAAAGTTCGTAGATGGGAGATATTTGGTTCATGGCCAAAAACCAATTGTTGGGGAGAAAATTCATGATAACCAGCTGGCCTTATGTGGATCAATGTCGCAGCATGCAATATAGCATTGTCCCCAAGCACTAGTTGGAAGCTTTGCTCTCATAAGCAATGGCCTTGCAATTAGTTGTAAGCGCTTAATAAATAATTCTGCAAGACTATTTTGTGTATGAACATGCGACACAAGATGTTCAACTTCTATGCCAATTGACATACAAAAATCATCAAAGGCATTAGACTTAAATTCACCGGCATTATCAAGACAAATTCTATTGATAGAATGATCTAGAAAATGTGCTCGTAGTTTAATCGATTGCTTCAATCAACTGAGCAAGCAATCTTGCAAATGCCAAGTTACGGGTTGACAATAAACACACATGTGACCATCTAGTTGATGCATCAATTAACACCTTAAAGTATCTAAATGTTCCACGCGGTGGGTCTACAGGACCACAAATGTCACCTTGTATACGTTTCAAAAATGCAGGGGATTCAACCCCAATCTAAGCCGGTGATGGCCTTGTGATTAATTTTCCTTGAGAGCAACCGGCGCATGAGAACTCATTAATTTGAAGGATCTTTCGGTCCTTTAAAGTATGTCCATATGAGTTCTTTAGGATTTTGCGCATCATAGTTGATCCAGGATGCCCCAATGTATAATGCCATATGATAAATTCTTTATCACTAGTAAACTTCTGGTTTACTAGAGTATGTGCTTCAATTGTGTTAATTATTGTGTAATATAACCCAGAGGAGAAAGATGATAATCTTTCTAACACACATCTTTTTGCCCAAGGTAATTTTTGTGATTTGCAAATACTCAATATTATTTTCACTAGTTGTCTTAATGTTGTATCCATTTCTGCGGATATCCTTGAAACTTAGTAAGTTTCTTTGAGACTTGGTGGAATATAATGCATCATCAATGTGCAAGCTTGTTCCACCATGTAGCATTATATGGGCTCTTCCAGAGCCTTCAATTAAATTTGAGCTACCCGATATAGTACTAACATTTGGATCTCTCATTAATAAGTAAGAGAAATATTTCTTACTTTTCAAAATAGTGTGTGTTGTTGCACTGTCTGCTAGACATATATCTCCTCCTCTATTGATTTCTTCGATCAAAGAGGTTTCGATGATCTTCACCATAAATAGGTTAGAAATAAGAAAATAAGCAAAAATATGATATAATACCAACAAGTCATGCATTTAGATAATAAAAACTTTGAACAATATTCGACTTAACTAAGTAACAAACAAAAACTAAAAATAGTAAAATATATCATGTTACAAAACAAACAGCATGGTCTAAAAGACTTATAAAAATCTAATTATTGTCATTGTCAATAAGGCACCTTTCAGGGTAGGCAAGGAAATCAGAAACATCCAAGTGAGACGCATCAACAGGATGGTCATTAGCATCATCTTGCATAAAGTTGGTCTCTATCTGTTTTCCTTTATTCTTTAATGAGACTTGATATAGATCGACAAGATGCTTCGGCGTACGACAGGTATGCGACCAATGTCCATGGCCTCCACATCGATAACATGGACTTTCCATAGTATTTCGGCCTCGATCATTTCTACCTTCCCACTTCTGGTGGGGAGATGACCTTTTAAAAGAACTACCATTACCACATCCATGACCATGACTATAACCACGACCACGACTACACCATTCCCTTGTCTACTGCCACGTCCACGACTATTAGTGCGATGTTGATTCTCCTTATGATTATTGGGGTCATATGTTGCAACATTCGCTTCAGGAAATTGGGCAGAGCCAGTAAGGTGACTTTCGTGGTTTTTCATCAAAAACTTATTATTCTACTCTGCTACCAGTATGCAAGAAATCAGTTCCAAATACTTTTTAAATTCCTTTCCACGATATTGCTGTTGCAAAATTATATTACTTGCATGGAAGGTGGAAAATGTTTTCTCCATCAGACTTTCATATGTGATTGTTTCACCACACAATTTCAGCTGTGAGGTATTCGGAAAACTACTGAATTATATTCAGTTACAGATTTGAAATCCTGAAATCTGAGATGTATCCAATCATCTCGAGCTTTTGGAAGGATCACGGTCTTTTGGTGGTTGTATCTTTCTTCCAGGTTTTTTCATAGCTCAAATGGATCCTCAATTGTGAGGTATTCTATTTTAAGGCTATCATGGAGGTTGTGGCGCAAGAAGATAATAGATTTGGCCTTATCTTGGCCAGATGCTTTATTGTCTTTTATAATTGTGTCTCTTAGACCCTTAGCAGACAAATGAATCTTAGCATCAAGCGTCCATGAAAGATAATTCTTGCCAGTTATGTCAAGAGCGATGAATTCAAGTTTGGCCAAATTTGACATGGTACTGTAATAAGCAAATAATTAATATGTTAGTGATAAACATGTCTAACTAAATGACCAAAGTCAATATAAAACAAAACTAACCAATCCAAGGGTGAGTCCTTTTTGGCCTTTCATATTAAAACAATTATGAGTTCAAAATTAAACTTAATTGTCTTACTAACTTCATCTTCATAATTGATAATTCAACGTAGTACACAACTAGCCAAATAACATCAAATAAGCAAGTTTATCCAAAAAAAAAAAAAATCACAGCTCTTGAAATAAACATCCAAAATCTTCAAACTTTAGCCACAACTACTATACAATATAGAGAGGATATTGTAAAATTTATACTGTTAAAACTCATGTACATGATTCAAGAAAAATCAGACAGTGAGATATTACTGTTCATCTGAATGTCAATATTGGTGGTATGATGAACTTCTGGTTCATCGACAATATTTTTATGAATTTAATTATCATTAAAGGTGGAGTGAACTTTTGGTCCATTCATAGAAATAAATTCAATATCGGTGTAGTGACTTCTGGTCACTAATAAAATTTAGGTAATATCTCAACATTGGAGTGAACTTCAGGTTCATTAACGGAATTAAACAAAAATATGTCCACGTTTTATAATGGTGACTCTCGGGTTTCACAGCATGGGCCTTAGATGATTGGGGTCGATAAGGGGCTATCATTGATACACCGCAAGTGCACGGGTGCTCGTGTAGCAAGTATCAAGGTCGATCCCACAGGGACTTTGCTAACTACGCACCAAACTAGCCTCCTAGGTGATTGCTAAACCGGTCGGGTTTTGAGTAGGATTAACTAATTCTATTTCTAATTGCTAAAAAGGTTAAAACAAACAAATATTCACACAACTCACAAGATGAAATCAATATGAGAAAGACGTTCAGGGGATAAAACCTAAGTAACTCTATAAATCAAACAAGTGGATTGAACATGTAAGTCACTAATTTGGTACATTCTAGGGTCGATAATCGCATAAATTCTTCCGTAGCGAACTTCTGGCGATGAAACGGATTGCTTAGTAAAATCAATCACCTACTTTCATGGTTATTTCAATTTTATCTAAGTTAAAGATCAAATTATCTAATGACCCCTAATTACAAAGTCCTCTATGTCTAGTTCACTTCATAATCAGTTTAATCCTAAGGGTTCCAATTATCGAATTTCTCCGTTCGATACTTCATTCAACAATCTAAATCCATGCTAATGGTGATCAAGCAAAAGCAATGACATACAAAATCAAAGGATAAATAAAATGCATTCAACCTAGATAAACAAACTTGTTCAATCCAACAATATTTAATCCATAAGAGAAACTAATAAGGGTTTATCCCCTAAACTAAAAGAACTACTCACTACTTATGTTCAAAACACAAAACATATCAAAATCTATTCTAGAAAGCATGGAAATCTAAAGAAAATGAAGAAATAACCAAAGATGTGCAGAAAACCTTTGAAAGAATTTGGTAATTGTGGACTTTTGCTCCTCCAACACCGTATCAATCTTAAGTAATCTTCAATTTTCAATTCGCTCTCAAACTCTTAATATTGTTGTTTTGTGGAAGATGGATGATGGTAGAGATGGAGATGGAAGGAATGGATGGTGGTGAATGAAGATAGATGAAGATAGATGAAGATGGATGATGAAGGATGAAGAATGAAACAGCTGAATCTACAATTATATAGCCATTAAAAGAAGTTGAAACGGCAAAATCGTCATATACGGGGCAAAACGGACCGTGCCAGTAAAACAAGGTCCGTGTTAAAACAAACACGACCCGTGTCAACTCTAACACGGGTCGTGTTAATGGTTTCTGGGGAAATTGAACTCTCTGGAGGCCAACACGGACCGTGTTGGTGTCAACACGAGTCGTGTTGGATTTGGAATTTTCTGGGTCGTCTTGTTTTGGTCATATCTCCTTCGTTCGACATCCGATTGACTTGGTTCTTGACTTCTCGGAAAGCTCTAGGAGTCTACTTTTCATTGGCATAAATCTCAAAGTCATATCATAAGTATACAAAAAATGGTGACCAAAAGAGTGGACATATATTAGTTTTCGCCCACTTTCTACTTTCTTACTCATAACTCCTTCATCTCAACTCGAAGCTGACCTTATAATATATTGTCGGAAAGCGCTTTCAATGATGATCAATTAATGGATGTGAGCTTGGGAGTTGATATCAAAATTGAACAAAACACCCAGAACTCAGTTAAGATAGCGAAATAAGATAAT
The DNA here is from genome assembly GCA_029582165.1 of Portulaca oleracea. Lineage (NCBI taxonomy): Eukaryota > Viridiplantae > Streptophyta > Magnoliopsida > Caryophyllales > Portulacaceae > Portulaca > Portulaca oleracea. The sequence continues at coordinate 22,278,322 of CM055890.1, forward strand.
AAAAGATCAATTAAACACATTAATTCCCAAATTTCACTATCAAAATGCTCCAAATATTTAATCATTATATGCCCTCATCAATCATCCATCAACAACATGTCTTTAACCCAACTCCCATAGGTACTCCTTCGAATGCATAGCTTCGGGTTTCTCAAAATGGGCTAGGAAATGGGGTCGGACATGAATCATCCCTTAATTAATTAGACGACTATCCAATACTCAAGGCTCCCATAGTTAATCCCGGAGTTCATCAAGAAGATTATCATTATTCAGTTATAGAGTACTATAAGAATAAACGAAGAAGCTCAATTGTAAGACATATTCAACTCATAACTCAAAAATACATGTCAAGAATTCATAAATACATCACAGAAATTCGAATTAACTGGGTAGAATTATTTGAAAAAAATTCATAACTTGAAATATATAACTCCAAAAATTACAAAATTTTAACACAATGTGCCAAAAATTATGGTTAACCTACATTAAAGTTTGGGCATTACTAAACGTCGCCCCTATTTTACTTATGTTGCTCCCTCCAAAAGACGTTTTTGCCCCTTATTCATTCTAACGCTCATTCTCTCTCATCCTTTCTCTCATGTCACTCATCAACAAACAACAACAACAACAACAATAATAATAACAACAATAATAATTTTAATAACAACAACAACAATATTAACCGAAGTTTCAAAAATAATAATAACAACAATAGTAATAATAACGATAACAATGACAACCGATTTTTTTTTTTTTTAAAAAATACCCCAAATGTGGCCGGATTGCGCTCGGACCACGGTCCGAACGCCCTAAGAATGCTTTTGGACCATGGTCCGGACGCATTATGGACGCATCTGGACCATGGTCGAGTCGCGATCTGAGCGCGTTTCAACCATGGTCCAGACGCGTCCATAATACGTCCGGACCATGGTCCAAACGCATTCTCAGGGTGTCTGAACAGTGGTCAGAACGCGATCCGGACACTTTTGGGTTTTTTTTTTTAAAAAATCGGTTGTTATTGTTATTATTATTATTATTATTATTATTATTATTATTGCTATCATTATTTTTGAAATTTTATTTATCATTTCGATTATTATTTTGATTGTGGGCGGTTGTCAACGGTGATAGTTGGGGGCAGTTGGTGGCAGTAAAAAAGGAGATGATGAATGTAGGTGATGAATAGAGAGAGAGAGAGAGAGAGAGAGAGAGAGAGAGAGAGAGAGAGAGAGAGAGAGAGAGAGAGAGAGAGTTTAGAAGGAGAGAAGGGCAAAGTTGGAAAAATTCTGATAAAAGATGGGCGACATACAAAATAAAGGTAAAAATTTTCAGAATTTTTCACCAAGCCAATTTTACGCAAGAATTCAAATAGTGGCTGAATTATAGTAAAATCTGAAAATTAAAAACGAAAATAAACCAAAGAAGTTACAAAATTATAACTGATAATAAGTACCTTGGTCCTTAGATTATGGATGGGATAATGAAAAGTAGAGTTCGATGCTCATAACGTGTTATAATTTGAATTGTAATTTCAATAATAATTGAGAGAATATATTGACTGATTGAGAGAAGAGAAAATGGGAAAAAATAAGGGAGATGGATGATCTTATTGCTCATACTACATGACTATTTATAGGGGTACAAAGCTTGGGCTCCAAGGTATGAATAACATAAATTAATGCAATTTAGCACATGAAAAATGGTATTCACAATAATATTTCATAACACAATTATCTTTATTATAATTTTCAAGTATGGCTAATTACCACTAAAGTGGCGGTTTGTTTTCTTCATAGCCTTTTACAACCTTTGCTCTTCGTTTCCCAACGTTCCTTTTGAATGTGGTTGACAATTAATATCCTTATTGGATTTTATTTCCTTTCTTTTTAAGTTGTTGCAGGGACCTTGATTTATGGCAGGAAAAGTAGAGATATGGGATATGTATCTACTTTCTTTGGTGGCTATCACACATGGTTGGTGGAGGAGAATACTCATTTATTGTTTTTATTTCTTTAAAGTTCTATCTCTTCCTTCACATGTTTAATGTTTCAAGTGGGATTCCATTTTCCAAAGGGAGCATATACTTTCTTCCTTTCTCGGCTAAGAACTCCTCTCCCTTTCTTTTTGATCATCAACGTTTTTCCTGAAGATTTTTTTTGGGTTGTTGGACGTGGTTGTGTTCATATCAGCTATTTTTATCCATGAACATTAACAACCAAAGAGGCAGGATGAGTATAAATCTTGGTTTGTTTTCGAGTGAGATTTTCACTGAGCAATTCTCATAATCCTTTCCATCTTTCATTATCTACCATAAACTTTTCTCTGAGTTCAATCTCTCTTTTCTTTCTCTTAATTTCTCTAAGTCAGTGTATGCATGTTGACTCCACTATTCTTATTCAAGGAATCATCTTTCTACACCGTCATTCAAATCTTGAGCATTAAGATGAAGCTAGGTTTGGGGTTCAGATCGAATGCATTCAAGACGCAACCATAAGGTTGTCGAATCTTGGGAGATGATGACATCGTACCAGAGTATACCAGTGTAGTGGAGGCCAATTTATCTCTAAATAGAGCGCTTGCATCGTTCAACTCAGACTTTTCTTAACCTTGTTATGTTCTCTGTGTTTTATTGTTTGAGAGTGTTGCTGTAATTTTTCCAAATTAATTGCTTCCTTGTTTTAGTCAGTGTTTGAGTGATTGTATCCAACACTCCTGTCACAACTGTTGACTTCTCTAGTGTTGCCCGCACCACGAGCATCACATGCCCCACTTATATAATCAACATTTTAATTTGAAAATAGGCCATATGGGAAGTCTTATATGTGTAATGGTGTCCTTGGATTTGAGGGATGAGTGGGGTATGAATAGTAGAAATAGTATTATTTTAATGGGTGTTGGAATATGCTACTGGTAATGGTGTCCTTGGAATTAGGGGTGAGCGTTTGCGGTTAACCGAAACCGAAGTGTGAGGGTGCTAAAGTCTTTTTAATGTACAAACGTCGCTTTCACACGTACCATTGATTTATTTCTTCTTTGCTTATGTTTATAATAATTTTTAATCATTCTTCATTAGTGTAATAGTATATTACTGATTCGTTTAACCTTTTATTTGGTTCATGTCATACTGTATATTCAAAAGTCTTTTCTAATAAAGAAATTTCATCTTTAAGTAGATTTAGGGCCTGTTTGGAGAGGAAAAAAGGAATGGAATAGGAAACCTAAGGTTTCTAATTCCACCTTTTCATGTTTGGTGAGGAATTTTAGGAATGGAATTAGAAGCCCTTAGGATTTCCAATCCCTCCCAAACAAGAGGAATTAGAACCCTCCCAATTTTGGGGGGTTTCAAATTGATTCCAGAGGGATTGTGATTCAGTATTGGAAAAACAAAAATGAAAAATACTGTAAATTCCCAGGCACCCTCATCTCAGAACTCAACCGTGAACAAATCTCCGTCGATGGTATACGCCGGATCCAACAGACCACCATCAACGTCGACAGTATATGCCAAATCCTACAGACCATCAACTTTTTGCACATTGGCGTCGGCGGTGAGGCTCTCGGCGGTGTTGTTGTCACCACTGCCATTGTTGTCCATCTTCTTTTCACTTTTTTTCCTAATTCTCGGATAAAAATCCTTCGCAAGTAAGAAAAATTGGGAATGAAAACCCCAAGATTGAACCAAAAATTAAGAATTAACCCAACTTGTTTCCACAATCAAAAGTAAGATTGACACTCTAATGGAGGTGGGTGTGGAAGTACATAAAGAAGAAGGGGAGGCAGAGAAGAAAGGTTGGAGACTGGAGAGGATTCAGGGGAAAGACGGTGCTTCCGCAATCAATCTGTTTATAAGTTGTTTTATTTTTTATTTTTATGGCCAAGCTTTGATTTTTTAGATAAAAACAAAAGAAGAAATTCATTTTATCAAATAATAATGAACTGTGTTGGTTTCAAAAAAACATAATGAATAGTATTACGTATAATAATAATAATAATAATAATAATAATAATAATAATAATAATAATAATAATATTATTATTATTATTATTATTATTATTATTATATTATATTACTAAATTTGATTCCATTCCATGATTGCTAGCCAAACAAATTTCTTTCTTGATGGGAGTTTTGGTTCCATTCCAATTTCTCACCAAACAACTTCAATTTTGGGTTCTAATTCCATACCCATCCCCATGGATTTCTAATTCCATACTCATTCCATTCCTAAATTCTCACCAAACATACCCTTAAGGTATTTCTATGAATGCTAGATGGTAACGTTACTAGATATGTATATCTTGATTTTTTATGTTCTAATAAATTTTTCCTAAAACTTCTAGTTGTTTGATCAAAAGTTCTTTAAAAGTTCCAAGCTTCTTGATTTTTTATGTACTACCCAGGGACTTGAATTGCAAATAAGAAAAAATTGAAGACGGAAGAATCAAAAAGCAATAAACTTACTTTTCCAATTGCATTTAAGTGTTGTGTACGTGTTTCATATTCTAAATGGGCAATCCTCCCATATCACCCGAATTAAAATTAATATCTTCAGAAAATATAAGAATTATTATAGATTCCAATAAAAAAAATTATCAGATGAAATAACTAGAGAATTACAGAAAATTCATATACGGGAAATTGATAAACTAAAAGATCGAAAATAATTCGAATAATTATCAGTTAATTTACTTCCATGAAGATTAGTTAGATTTACTCATTTATGAAGAAGAAAGAAGAGCTTATATAAAAGCAGAAGAAAACGACAAATTAAGAGAACAATTAAGGAATTCTGAATATATGTATGATGATAATGATTTAGATCAATTTGATACTGAATTTTGGTCTAATGACAATTAGTAGAATTAATTAGAAAAATAAGTTTTCCCAAACTAGAAGCAGAATTAGAAGTCATTAAACATGAAATGAAAGAACTAAGGGCGATAAGACAAGAAATGCAAGAAATTACAAGTTGCTTTAAACTTTTCTTAACAAAAATGAATTTAATGTCAAAATCAATAGAGCGTTCATTAAAACCAAAACAAAGAAGAATATTTAATCCTATAGAAATTAAAATGCCCGAAAAAGTATCTGTTGGAAGTGATGATGATATATTCCTTAAAAAATTTCAAGATAAAATAATAGAACAAATTAAAAAACAACAAAAAGAAGAAAACCAAATAATTAAGAACTTTTGATCAAACAACTAAATTTTATTTCCCATTTCCTGAACTTAAAGTTTATAATATTCAAGAAGTTTGGAACTTTTTATGAACTTTTGATCAAACAACTAGAAGTTTTAGGAAAAATTTATTAGAACATAAAAAATCAAGATATACATTTCTAGTAACCTTACCTTCTAATGTTCATAGAAATACCTTAAATCTACTTAAAGATGAAATTTCTTTATTATAAAAGACTTTTGAATATACAGTATGACATGAACCAAATAAAAGCTTACACGAATCAGTAATATATTATTACACTGATGAAGAATGATTAAAAATTATTATAAACATAATCAAAGAAGAAATAAATCAATGGTACGTGTGAAAGCGATGTTTGTACATTAAAAAGACTTTAGCACCTTCACACTTCGGTTTCGGTTAACCGCAAACGCCCACCCCTACTTGGAATTGGAGGATGAGGTGAAGGATGAGTGAGATAGGAAGTAATAAAATAGTATTAGATAGAAAGGAAAAAAAAGAGGGAAAACCATTAAAAAAATACAATGTGAGACCCATTTTCTCCCTCTCTCTTTCTCTCTCCCCCTTTCCTCCCTCTTCTCTCTCCTGTGGCCCTCATTACTTAAAAGATGAGGATGCATCCTTCTCCCTCAATTCCCCCCTTTTTTTTCCTTTATTTTTTTTTCTCTTTCCTCCATCCTTTTGGGTAAAAGGATGCCATTACACATAACCTAAGGCTACAATAAAGATGATGGGAAAAGGAAATACTTTACCTAAAGTTAATTACAATTAACTTATATAATCAACATTTTAATTGTTAACAAATAAAATTATGCTAGCTCTAGAGGGCAATCTTGTACCAAAAAGTATTCATGAATGTTATACTTTATGCAACTTATATTACATTGTAGTATTAATTTTATTAGAAAATCACACAATGTTATACTTTATGCTTCACATTTCTCAATATTACTGATGTTCTTATTATATCACGTAACGTAATGTTATATTGCATAGTTCATAATCCATCGTCTTTAGAAGTAGTACTCTTATAAAAAATAGCAAAACTAACTTTAGGTGTAATCGGGTTAGATTTTGGGTTTGTTCTTTCACTTTGGAATTCTACTCTTCCAGCTCCTTTTAATTTTACCAAATTTCTTTGCAAAGTTTTCCGATTCCTTTTAGATACTTTTGTTTCTTCCAAGTCTTTCACTCGGGCTTTTGACTCTAAATAATATCTACTTTTGGGTTTTAGATTGAGAATAATCGAAATTGTTTTTTTTTTTGTGGTTCATCAACAGTTCAAAGTCTTGCGTATTTTCTATAACTAATCTTTTGACTTATTTTATATCCAAAATTTGAGATACACGTTATCGTTTAGGTAGATCGGGAAAATGGGCATTTTGGGCTAGCTACGGGTTGGTTGGTGTTCGGTTCAGATATATTACGGGTATATAATTTACAGGTTGGGTACGAGTTTGGTTCGTATGAAGTTCAGGTTAGGGTAATTTCTGGTTGAGGTATGAATGGTTGGATACGAATTCGGTTCAGGTTAAGTTTGGGTCGGGTATAAGTTGATTTAATCTGGTTCGAGTATGGTTCGGTTATAAATGTGCTCGATTGATTCACATCAGTTTTAATCAGTTATACTAAGGGTGGTACTCAATCACATGTCAGGTTCGTTTTGAATTAGTTTAGGTGAAAAAATGGTCAATTGATTTCGGGCCAACGTTAGTCGATTGTAACAGGGGTTTGGATATGATTTGACTCAATGCTGAGTTCGGTCCGAATTATTATTTGTGGTCTCCATAAGAGCTATTCTAGGCAGAGAAGAAATTTGTAGGGGACGCTAAGAAAGTTGGAGAAGACAAACGATTGGAGAAAGTGGGCAGCGATCAATCGGATAAGACGAACGAAGAAAGGACAATTCATTAAAAGTGAGAACCAGCTCAAATTTGGATAATAATGGGTTTGATCACTTTGACATACAATGAAATAGGTTATGAGTTGGGTAAGCTCAATGACAGTTACAGCTTGAATCGGGTTTGCATTGCTCAATTTCAGTTCACTTCGGGTTTGGAAAATAAAGGTTTAGTTGAAGGTGGGTCGAGTCATTTCGGATATGGGTTAATTTGGTTTTCCCTAGATTCAGTTACGAGTCAGTGCAGTTTATGTCTAGGTGTGGATCAGTTTCGGTTGCGGTTTCCCCCTATTCGATTCATTTCAGGTCAGGTCATGTTGGGTCAAGTTTGAATCATATCGGATCATTTAGAGTACTAGTAATTTCAGTTTAGAATAAATTTTGGGTTTGGTTTAGGTATGGTTTGGTCATTCCGGTTCCTTGGATCCAAATCGATTGATGTTGTTTCGGATCTCGGCTTAGTTACAGGTTCAAGTAAACCAGTTTGACTTTCGGGTCTCGGGTAAGCTTTTCCATGTCTAATTTTAGGTGCATAAAATGGGTATAAAGTTTAATTATAGAAAATAGATCAAAAGTTTTGATTATAGATGGATAAAAAGTTACTTTAAGTTATTCTCGATCAAGATCCTATAGAGTGCTTGGATAAAACTGCCCTTCAACTTTCCAATTTAGGGCAAAAATGCCACTGAACTTTAAAACTTGTCAAATTGCCACTGAAGTTTCCAATTTGATAAAAAATGCCTCTGAACCCTCTTTTAACTGGTAAAAGTCGGTTACCATGTTGAAAACTTTTTGAAATTTTTTTTGTTGCCATCCCTTGCTTCCCTCCATTTTCAGCTCTCAACTTTCACCCCTTCTTCCTTCAACCTCCTGAAACAACATACCCAAATCCAACGCCAAACCCTAAACCCTAAAACTAAAAACTGGGTGATTGGGCTGAACTCATCGACATGGCTTCAGTGATGGAGAGGAAAAAGAAACAGAGGAGGAGAGGTGAGAGGAAGAAGACGAACAGACAGTCAAGGAGGAGGAGGGATCAGGAGGAGATTGGAAAGTTTAGAGTAGGGTTTAGAAATGTTCAATGACATTTGGGGCTTTTTTTTAAAATAGGAGTGGGGTGCGTGAGAGTGAAGATGATAAAGGGGCAACGGTGAGAAGCTTCAAGTTTTTTTTTTTTTTGGGGGGGGGGGGGAATTATGACAACTTGGATAAAAGTGGAGAAACCTATTATAGCATGTTAATTTTTTTCAAGGGCATTTTTTATCATAATGGAAATTTAAGTGGCACTAATGACAAGTTTTGAAATTCAATGACATTTTTTACTAAACTGGAAAGTTGAAGGATATTTTTTTTTTATCCAAACACTTAAGCCCTACAAGTAAAGAATATTTTAAATCAGAAGCTTTAATTTATTTTGGTTTACAATTTCAATTTCCAAGTCTACTTTATTGCACATCAAATATTTCGAACTCAACTGCAAAGCTAACTTTGAACATGCAAATTATAATGCTTCACTAAAAAAATAAATAAAAAATGAAAATAAAGATACTATTGTTATAAATATGGGTTATTAGATACACTAGACATGACATAATGTTAAATTGTTAATTATATATTCTACTTACCATGGATATACATCAATTAATGAATGTCCATTGAGAGTGGTCTTGGCCAGGTCAAGGGATTCAAATCCCTCCTAGCCACGTCGAACATTCTTGTGGGTACTTCAAGTCCACTGATCAGACACCGTCACATTCCTATCCGTGGAGGGGAGAACTCTATAAATACCCATCCATTGCCATAGTGGGTTAAGGCATGATATAGAATCAAAGGCAAATTACTAGGCTCAACATAGCCAAACACATGAGATTTGAGTCCTTACTCTCTCTAAATGGCGGTGAATTCTTTTCCAAGCAGAGAAATCATATTCACAATAACATATTCTCTTCCTTTTTTGAATTTCCCAATGATGTCATTTATTATGTATCAGAGGGGCAATCCTTGGAGAACCACCTCCCAGGCTTGCCTTTTTGTAGGTTGAGATCCCATTGAAGATGCGTTCTAGACGCTTGAGTCTGTTTCCTCTAGCTCACCAACCCCTTTCAATCTTTGAAAATATTTTGGCACAACCTATATAAAGGAACCTTGGCTAATAGTCACAAGCGGATCCCATTCTTAATCCAAAATGGTCAAGGCCAATAACAAGGGAAAAGGCCCAACAAATCCCCCGAATTCCGACTCATCTAGGTAGGATGAATTATCTATCAGTAACACTCTAAAGCAATCTCTTAATAAAGAAATTCATCGGACTCATGAGAGCAACCTACTCAAAAGAGTAGGAGATGAATAAAAAAGTAATAGTGAACAATCAACAAACTGGTTCCGAAGGACCATCTACAGGGAGCAACCTTGAGGCCATCCTCTAGGTGAATCAGCACTCAGACATGTTTGAGTGGCTACCGAAGAGAAACTCATAACTCAAACGGTATACTCAGAGAGTCATCGACGTAAATAACACCCTCAAATGGCCAAAGAGAAAATGACTAACTCCTATACAAGATCAACCAAGTGTGTAACTCATTTCAAATGCTTCTCATAGTTTGTTGGCCACGAAGGAACTTTTGGCCGCACCATAGATCATTGATCTTGTGGATATTGTTGGAAAAGTAGGGTTAAGTGCATAACTCTTGAGTGATCCACATCACAATGGCAAACTTATGGTTGGTCCATCATCCAAAGGAATGATTGGAAGAGCTCGTGGCAGACCCACTCTCCTAATTTTATTCACTAGAAAGGTTTATCACTATCGCGTAGGCGAAGTTCGTCGCCAAGGAAAGCATATGCCCTAAAATGAATCTGATGCCCTTCATAGGCTTATCATCTCGGAAGGAACCCTTGGACTTTACGAGGCTTTCTCTAGGGAGATCATATATGCACCTCATGCCCAAAAGATCAAATTGAATAGCCCTCAACCTTGACAATGACATCACATGGATGATGTAGATGACCATGTGGAGGTATACAAAGCTCATATATACATCCACAATTGTTAGCCAAAGATGAGACAGAGTCTATTTCCTATGCATTAAGGTCCTTTTGGTTTCATTCATGAAGGCAGAAGTTTGTCAATAACAGAAGGAACAATTATGGTCTCGTCGATGTTTGTGTTGTATTACTTAAAATTACTAAGCATACGTTGAAGCTCTTGAAATTGTCCTCCATTTCCAACTTCATAAATTGACTTACTACAAAATTTTTACTTGAGGTATCCTTCGGCATGTACTTGGCTATTCCCATATGTTGGAAGACATCAAAGAGAGCGTTCGTCATCCCATAGAGAATCCTCCACTACAATATGTGGTTACCATTCTCTATGTTAAGCTTTCACCTAATTTCTTTTATGCCCTCCGTTGGCTTCTATCTTCCATCTTGGCTATTGTCATCATTCTTGGAGGATTCTTCATTTGATGATGCTTGAGTCGACTTATCAATATTGAGAACATAGACGACATTGAGAGTTGCAATTAAGAAATGCATGTTGCTTTATGTCCAAAGTCCGTTCCGTCCAACCTATCTAGTTTTTGGAAGCTGTTAGTTATGTCACAAAGTGAGGTCATTGTACATTTTGTGGTGAAGAAATATATATATTTTTTTTGGAAGAAATGATACTAAAACTCAAAACAGGTCCCGATCAATGATCGATACAATTTGTCTGGGGCATACCCCAACCCATACCTGCTCTAATCCTACATGTGGAACTTAAGCTAAGGTGTGAGTAGCGAAATTTCCATCCCTACGAACATAACTCCACGGACAAAAAGAAAAGGACCTACCAAGATAGAGGATATCCTCAATAATCAAATTCGCTAAGATAAGAATTGAAATTACGTATCCTTTGTATAGCTGCTAGACAATCTGATTCCATATGTATTTGACCTTCCTGTAACCTACAGGCCGATTGCAAGGCAAAATACAGAGCCTTAGCTTCGGCTATTTGAACCGTCCACTGGGCTTTAACTCGTCTAACTGCAGCCCATTTAAACTTTCCAGCAGAACCCCTAGCTACTGCACTGAGGCTATCCACCCATCCCCCAACATAGTTGCATCAGTATTGATTTTCGTGACTCCTAGAGATGGAGGAAACCATTGGTTGTTCGAACTAGTCTGAGCATGTTGGGTTCTATTCTTCTCAGCTATTACCTGCTTGTTGATCTCATTCACAATACTTTTCGTTCTGGCTATTAAGTTTATCATGGTAGATTGGACTCCATTGAAGACTTTATTATTTCTGTCTGTCCAAATTAGCCATGCCAAAATTAGGCAACACTGAAATTTTTCTTCTTTCAGCTTTGTCTTCCATGCTGCGAGGAGTTCACCTGGCGTTTGATCCGGCTCTCTGACTTGGATTACTTCATTCTCCAACTGGCTCCAGGCTTCTTAATACCATCACAATCTATTGTCATTGTACATAGTCTTCAACATTGTTGGTGGAAATGGTGTTTGAGATGGTATTAAGGACAATTGATTCATTCACTTGGACAAGATTATATTCGTGCACAAACACACTTTCGTTAAGAGCTATTCACCATATTGTAAATGTTCAAATGGATAAAATTGGTCTAACTTGAACTCTAAGAAATGTCTTATTTCTCAAACTGACGAGCCTTAATATAATCAAAATATAACTATAGTCTAGATAAGAAAGAAAAGATATGATTTTTTGTTAAGAGCTATTTACTATATTGTAAATGTGCAAATGGGTAAAATTGGTCTTACTTGAACTCTAAGAAATGTCTTATTTCTCAAACTGACGACCCTTAATATAATTAAAATATAACTATAGTCTAGATAAGAAAGAAAAGATATGATTTGATGAAAGGATGATCAAAATGACATGAGAAACATCTCTATTCATAGTGGAAACCCTCAAAGGTTGTCAACCACCTTTGGAAGATTTTTTTATGCGGTATTTTGCGGAATGGTGTGGTGAGGTGTGGTGTAATTGTGGCGGGTTGTGGTGTAATTGTGGCGGATTATTGGAATTGTGAGAGAGAAAAGTAATGATTTGGGGTAAAATGTGGTAGGTTGTGGCAAACTGCGGTAGGCTGTGGCACCGCAGTTTGCCAACCGCAGAAAAGAATAGGGAGTCAAGACCATGATCTTCTATTTGACCACATACTATATTAGAAAACAATACATGCTATGTTAGAAATATAATTGTTAGCTTCAACAATTACATGGTAAAATGTGATTGTATAATAATCACCTAGATAAAATTATCGTTGGAAAACATTAAATACTTACCGGCGCAAGACTCACGAGTCGTGTGCCAACGCTATTCCTGTTGAAATGACACGGGTCGTCTTGGCCTGTTTTGATCTTTCTTGGTTTCCAACTTGTGTTGGTACTGAACTCTCTAGTATTTACCAATACACATGTGTTGACACTGCTGTTATCATTCATAAAGCAGAAGAGTGTTTATGTTGTTGTGTTCTGAAGGTTGTCTGCCTGGCTGCCTGCTAGCTTGTGTTCACATACGAATTTACTATTTCATCATTGAATATAATAATTAATTAGCAACTCACCTTGCAAGTTTATTTTCACATGCAAAATTATTATTTTGCTCTTGAGTACAATAACGAAGGATCCTATCATCAAATGAACATTTAGTTACTAACCTATCAATTCAGATAGACAGTTAAATACAAGTCATATGTATATTTGGTTAGGGCAAATACAGTCTAGGTATATTTGACATTAAAAACATGAGTTTGTTTTATTTTGAATTGAGTTAAATACCTATACTTTTTGTTCACACACGAATTTAACTTTGGTACTCAAATACAATAACCAAAGATCATAAGATCAAAAAAAATTAAGCTACTAGACCTATCAACTTGGATGGGTGGGTTAAATATAGGTGGACAATATATTTAATTATGACAAATAGTATCCGAGTGTATTTCAAATCTACATAAATTTCACATTAAAAAATTATGTATATTTTGAATTCAAATAAATACGGATAAATTATGTTTAAGTAACCCGACAATCCACTAATAAAGTTGGAAATAAGCCCTCCAGCAAACACGACTATTGTGATTTACTCCCTCCTTCCCATATTATCTGTCACTTTAATTAACTTTTTTTTTCCATAATATCTGTCACTTTATATTTCCAATAACATATTAAATACTAATTTATCAAATTAACCTTATTAATTACATCTTTTTCATTCATTTTTCTTTTTTATTCACATTTTTTCTTATTTATTCACCATTTTATTCAACATTTCCACATTTCCAATGCACTAAATTAATGTAGATGAGAAGTTTTTTTGGTTTTTTAAATTGTGTCCCAAGTGACACTTGATTTGGGGAGGAGGGAGTATTTACAAAATTGGGATGGGGATTGACCCCGTCACCCCGCCAATCATATGGTATTCATATACACAAAGGTCACACAGGTAGAGCGAGATGATAAGTCAGGCAATATGCTTAGCTTCCAATGTCAAGCTCAACACTGACTTTCTGCGTTCTCAACTCGATCAACTTCACTCCGAGGCTGAAACTACAAGAACAAAAGGTTTCTTCTAATTCTTCTTTCCTAGATTTTATTTTCGCTGCTAATTTGTCGCTTTTTTTTTTTGGCCATTTGCACTCAAATTATGCTTTAATTTACCTTAATTCTGGCGCTGAACCACACTTTTAATCAGGGTAGCGATTATTGGCATTAGGTCCTTATATACAAGCCTTTGATTTGTGTGGGTTTTTTATACTGATTCTTGATGATTGATGATATTCCAATTCCTTTGGCACAGAGAAGGTGAAGATGTGTTCTTACTTGTTTGGGATGAAATGGGTGTTTCGAAAGCCATTTTTTTTCTGGGTACAAAACTGGATTAGGATGATGGTTGCCCTCTGAAAGTTGGGGTTCGTGGGGTTCCAACAATTTCAGTATCAGTCCATAAATCCATAACCATAAATTGTGCTTTACCAATACGTTGTACTGTTAGAAATGGTAGGCTATTTCTTTTCTGCATAGCAATTTTGACCTCACCCACTGTAATTGGAAGGAAAAATTCCCTCAAAAATGAATCATATATTCATCCTTCAAATTTAGAGCTGTTTTTATTTACTCCCTCCATTCTTTTTTATTTGTCATTTACGGTTTTCAACGGAAATTTTTAATCAATAATTTCTAATATAAAAATTTTATAAAAAATTATAATATTATACTTTTCTAATAGTATATTTTATTAAGAATCTAATAACATCAATTTTATATGATGAATCATTGTACAAACTAAAATATTAACGGTCAAAGTTTTTAATACAATTTCCTAGGCGACAGATAAATAAAAATGGAGGGAGTAGAACTTTGCACGCTTCTGAGACAGACGGGAGAGGATTTAGTAAAAATTTGTAATTGAGCTGTCTGTCATATTGGGTGTCCCTTGGGGTGTGATTCTTTTATTCTTAAGAACTGAGTTTGAACTTTCCATCTTGTTTGAGGTGACCTATCTGAGACAATGCCAGTGGGTCTTGGTCACTTTGTTAGGATTGCATTGTCCAGGGCAGTTGAATTGTGAGGCATTTTGATTGTTTCTTTAGCCTCTATTATTTCCCTTCTTCTATCTGTGATGATTTCTTGGTTATCCGGTTTCTTTAGTACGAGTTTGTTTCCATGATTTTTGTGAGTAGGATGCTGTTCCAACTAACTAATATCTGAATCAAGAGTGGCTAGACATATGGTGACCAAATATGTGTTGGAGTTTGTTTCAGCTAATAATGCACGATTCAGGCTCCTGCGTTTGTCAGAAGCTGCAGAAAAGCTTCGCCGGCAGGCAGCTAGAAGTCTTCAAATGGGAAACGAAGACGATGCCAGGGAACTTCTTGTGCAAAAGAAGAAGGTTATGACAGCTCTGGAGAAGTCAAAAAGTCGTGTAGAATTGCTTGATGAGCTTGCAGCTAAGTTAACTGAGGTATAGTCTTTATTTTGCTGTTGCTTATTTCTTTCCCTTTGAAATTGTCCTCCCTTATTTGATGAGGAGTTGTCCAGTAAAAATGATAATGATTACTTGGATTTTCTGATTAATCATGTTTTTCTTTTTTCTTTCCCCATTTTGTGAGTGTGGGGGAAGCTGCTTGCTCTTAGAGTCTTAGGGATTTGTACAGAAGCTCCTTTGGCAAGTGAAATCCAAGTTTTCTTAAAAGAATCCGTACAACCTGCTTTTTCTGAGCTGTTTGCATTAAGTTTACATTATACAATTAACTATGTTCTGTCCCTTGTTTGTTAGAGCTTATGTAACAACTTTTTTTCTCTTTTTTTTTGGGGGTCGGCGGGGCATATGTATGCAAACTATGAAATTTATGATCTTGGATAATAAAACTGGTGTTCTCTCGTAGGCAATATCAATCAAGGAAGCACAATTAGTTGAAAATGTTGGATCAGATTTTGAAACTGGCAACGTTGATGGTGAAAGCCCGGTACGGATTGTCTCACCAATACAAGAGAGTAGGGAGGGAGAGGATGGTGGAAAAAGCATCAGCTTGAACAACTCTACTGTTGATAAGGAAGGATCGATACTTGACATTGAGAATCAAGGAATGATCCTCTCTGACAGTGAGTCTGAGGATACAGTAGCTCCAGGAGGTACCAGTGCTGAAAGTGAAGTTAGCATGTTTAGTAGCTTAAGAGGCATTTCATCTTACATCAATCTGTTGGAGAGTATTGACCAAAAGTTATGCAAGATTGAAGACGAACTGTTCACCATTTTAGAGGTTTCCTCTGTATTGCTTGAAGATCAGGGGAAACCTAATAACTCAAGATTGCAGCAATTATCAGAAATCCTGGAGAGTATCCATAATACTAGGGCAAGGTATTTGCACTGTTAACAATAAACCTTGTTTCCTTTTATGCATTGTGACATTTTGGACAAATTTAGAACTGTTATTTTGTGTTCATTTTTGCAGAGTACAATGTTTCATGCAGGATGCTTTGAAGAGTAGATAAATTGTTGTTCATATGCCATAGGAAAGGTGAGCTCTTAACACCCCACCCCCACCCCACCCGAGTTGTATCATTTTGGTATGTACATGCTGAATTTTCAGTTCAGGTCCTTCCTGTGTTTCAGAAGTAGCAGTAAACTTATAGTTTAAACCCTGTTGGATCAAAGTATACTTTTTCAAACATTTGCCTATGGTTGCAGTGCAGGATTACCCTACTTTGCTTAATCCCTTGATTATCTCGAACAACACATACATACCCTAGCCTTATTCCCATCCAAGTTTTGAAGGGAAGATTCCCTATTCTGTGGCAGGAAACACTTCGACAAGATGTTTGTTACTTTTACATCACTACACTGCAGTTCTGTTGATACACCTCTTTAGAAAACGGACAATGGCAGTGGACTAAATTGCAAACATGGCTCACGCAATCATATCCAATACCACATATGGTCCGGATGGAACATTCAGTTCAACCCTTTTTTTGACTTTTTTAATCATGATCTACTTGGAACGGTTGGTGGGGGAACACAAACTCCAACGGACATTACACCAGGGGATGTAAAGATGGATGCGCACTCAGCCATTACTAGATCTTCTGTTGGTTTTTGAAGTAAAGCATCTAGATAACTCTTTTAGTTGAATGTGGATTAGGAATATGTGAAGTTCAATACAATTAACTATTCCTATTCCCAAAGTAAGTACCATGAGTTTGGTGGAATTGGCTCATAAGTAGTTTCAATCTTGTTTTTAATTTTAAAAGCATGCACGTAACTGAATTTTGTATGGGTTCCGTCCTCTAGATGAGCTGAGAATTTTTTGGTTTGGTATGATATGACCCTGAATTCCATTACTGATTCTTGGCTTTGTTTGGTTTGGGAATATGTATGAATGGAGGGATTATAAGAGGTATCGACAGTTTCCTTTACGGACATATTGTTGGTTATTAATCTTAGTGTATGGGTAGAGCATAAGATACAAAGTTTCGATGGAGCTTCACAAGTGCAAAATTAAAATCTTTGGTTCCAAATAAATCCTAACATTAGAATGAGCCACTTAGAGCAACATATCTCTGCTCTTCTCCTTGCACACACATCATGTGGATGTGTGTTTCTTGAGACTGCTTCATAACTTTCAACTTCCCTTTTCTATTATTATTGCTTGTGATTTCAACTTTCTTGCTCTTTTTTCCCCACCATTTACCCTAATAATTCAGCTATGCATTCATTAACATTTATCTAGCTAGTAGCTACCGTTCTCTTGTCTTACAGTTGATATGCTATGCTTGTTATTTACCCAATTATGTCTATCTTTTCAAACTGTTGGAAACCCTGCCTTTATGTTTTTTCAAAATATTTAATTCGCATCTACAGGTACCCTGCCTTGGGCAGACTTAGATTTTATCATTTACTCGGAGGATATAGACTGGAAAGCTTCCATTTATACAAAAGTGATCTCGGAGTTATGGTTGTGAGGCGATTGCAGCTCGTTTGGACCTCCTATGGGATTGAACAATGAACATTCTCTTTGAGTCCTTATTGTGTTTCTTTGCCCATGTAAACCTATATTTTTGTTCGTCTCATAATCTCATATAATGGTGAAGTTGCTTTCTGAAGTTCAAATTCTGTCCAGTACCGGGTTAGTAAGCAAGAACAGAACACTATCTTTAAGGGGTGCAATTGCCCGGAAAAATTCAACAGGGAGGCTCCTTTCGTTGAAAAACTTTGTTGAGGGTTCAGATGGAACACCTTTTGGCTGCTTCAGTTTTCATGGGTATTCATGGGTAATTCGCAAGCTATCTGTCGGTCTCGGGTTATTGAAGGAATGGAGTGATCCCTGCATATTCTACACTCAGTTAACATACTTGATTTCTGTCTCTGTTGGCCAGCCTTTTGACATGTAAGTTCTTGTAAAGGATACAAGATGGGGATGGTTGTTTTTTTATTTTTTATTATTTTTTTTGAATGTCTTTAGCTAAATTTCAGTTTCATGGAGCTTCTTCTCTAAACAACCACACTCATGGTACGTACACCTTGTCCAAATTTCTTTAAGATCTCGGATCACGACTTTATCCTCTTCATGTATAGTCACCAATCCTCTATCCTTCTCTGCCAATTGCTGTGAGTATGTGAAGGTTAACATCTAGGTCAATTTTCTTATCTACAACATTGTCTCTTGCTATCCTAATAGAATTATTGGTATTTTCTCACTTTTCATTCTCACTACACACATTCTCAATCATCCATAATATGCAACATAAAAGTTTGAAGCTTCTCTTTTGGGAGTTTATGTACATTTTCCTTTCAGTTGGTTAAGTGACTATGGTCTTCCATCGTCTTGCTCTTGTTCAGTGTTGGCCATTTGTGCTAGACCAACTATCACCTTTCATCCTTGGACTCTTGGAGTAGTATTGACGAAAAACTTTTGACACAAACAATCTAAGGACCTATTCTTTGATTGTCTCGTTGCACCAAACCCATTCAAGCCTCATCTTTTTGTGGGTCATCTTTGTTTTCATCCAAACAATCTCCCTGCGTTGCTACCATTGCCCTTGCAAAATTGTTTTACGAAATTTCCCTAGGAAAACTTCTTTCAATTGTTGTAGAATTGTTCCTTTTGAAAGCATTCCTTGGCAATCGGATAACAGGATAAACGGAGGATAGAAAATATATACAACCCCCAAAACATATGTTGTGCACAAATAGACATATCATGTTTTTTTTTGGGTGTATTAGTAATATATATTGATGATAATATAAATAATGTTACAACAATATGTTCGTCTGCGAAAAACATAGAGAAACAAAGTGAACATTTAAAACATGAATTTTATTTTGATAAAAGTTTGGGTCTGGGTAATTTTGAGTTTGGTTAAATCTGTCCCTTTGTCAAAAATTTATTATCCAACTCCTGCTAGGAATGAGCAGTTCCAGGTAACATGTCCTAGAACTAGGAACTTTATCTCTACCCGTTAACACATATTCCTAGTTTTTAGGAACATTTCTTACTTGTGGTCCGGGTTTCAGTTTCAGGGTATCTGCCAGTTATGAAATTTTTAATTTTTTGACAGTATAATTTTTTTTTCTTTAAAAAAAATCGTACTCAAATGTCAACTACACCCACTGTTCAATTATCATGTCCATATTATCGCATTTGATCATAGCATTGACAATGAAAATTGAAGAACCGCATCTAGTTTCTGAATATTGTATACATTTTAATAATTTTATTTAGGGGTTTTGGTTCCAATTAATCTGTACTCAAAGGCGAGTAATTGAAAATAATCCAAAATTTTTCGTTGACATTGTGTTATACTTTTAACCTATTTAGTGTCACTAAACTTTTCTTTTCTATTGTTAGCAATCAAAAATCCAAAATTTAGTGTCTAAAATAGAAAAAAGTTTATTGGCAATAAATAGGTTAAAAGTATAGTACAATGTAAACCAAAAAGTCAGTTTAGATTATTTTCAGTCATTCGCCTATGAATACAAATTAATTACAGCCAAAACCCCTTTTATTTATTTATATTCTGTATACCAACTATGAGCATAATATACAATCAAAAAGTTTCATGTTCTGCATAATAGTTAGCTCCAGGTTACTAGTTCCAAATACTCGGAGCTTGAACATGTTTTAACATGTTCCAAGTTTCGATTTAAGGTAGTATTCTAGGAACCTTATCATCACCTGCTTGGACAGGTTCCAAAATTTCAAAAACCTTACCTGTACTCGTTGGGAGGTTCTGGTTTCGGAACCACTCACCACTAGCCCCTGTTCATAAGTACTTTGGATGGTGAGACCTAGGGTTGTTCCAAAAATTGGGAACTGCCAAACTGAAGCGTAAACCGACAAAATTGAGCCAATTAAATATTCAATGCACTTAACTATAAAACCGGATGCCAAATGTGATGGTTTTGGTTCGTGATACTCAAACTAACGTAGAGCCGAAACAGAACCAAATATATATATATATATATATATATATATATATATATTATATTAAAAAATTTTTGAAAATCAGCCCACGATTGGTTACAAATTAGGTATAGACATTATCCAATTGTTCGAAATGATTGAACCAATTTCTTTTTTTCAAAATTCAGACAACTCATACTCAATTTTTTTAACTATACACGATATGATTTTAAAACAGACAATGGCAGATTGATCTATTTAAAATTTCGTGCGACCTTTTGGTGACATTAGATTTTTTTGTTTGGATGAGACAAAACCTGTTCATTGGGTCGATCAAATATATTAAAATATAATATATAATCTTGGTTAGTTTACAAGGTGTTAGGCTCAGATACTCTTGTGAGGCTCTGATACCATTTGTTAGAGAAAAAAATATGTAGCAAGGTAACAGCGGAAGCGAATATAATTAAATTGAGATGACGGAAATTACGACAAAATTCAGGAACAAAATAAGAAGAGCAATAAAAGAACACAACCACAAGGTTTACGTGGGAAACCGAAGAACTCGGAGAAAAACCCACGGACAGCGACAGCCAGAAAACAATCCACTATGAGAAATGAGGAGTACAACCAGATCACTATCACAGGGTGTGATGAAATCCACAACAAATGAGATTACAACACAAATGTCTCTCCCTCACAACTCTCAATCTTTCTCTCTCGGGATTCAATTGGGATCGAAAATATTGGTGAGACTTTTTTCCCTCTCAATATTTTCTCCCTCTCTGGTGTTGATTGACGTCGCCGTACTCGACGAGCGCCGTGCGCCGTATGCCACGTGCCGTGCACCGGGCCGTAAAATAAAGTGGAGAATACCGAACCCTATTTATAGGAAAAACTCCCTACAAACCTAACTTGACTCCCACTCTAATTAGATTTAGAATTTAATACAATTAGGAAACCCAATATAATAAGGAAACCTAAATAATATCCTAATACAATTAGGAAACAAATAATTGTGAGATCAAGAGATTCAGTGATTTTAGGACACATTCCTAACACAAGGTATTGATTAAAACTTGAGTAAGACTATATTCTTTTCAATGATGAGTAAAGTGTGATAATAGTACTATATGGTGAAAATATGAATGGTATGATAGGATGTAGTAAAATATGTTAAATTTTGATAAAATTTGTGGTAATAAAAGAATGATTGTTATGATAGGTGAGAAAAGAGAAAAGTGAAAAAGTAATGAGAAAAATAAGGAGAGAAAAAAGTAAGGATAAATAAAAATATAACTATTGTGGTAAAAATATGATAATATGTGATAGTTTGTGGTTAATGTGTTAAATTGTGATAGATGCAGTAGGATACACAGAAAAGAACATGGTCTAATTAAGGAAGCAACACAAAAAGTGTTGTCTATTTTGTTGATTAAAGAATATGTAAATTAGGTTAAGAAAAAAATGAAAGGAAAGAAGTAAAACAGGCGAAATTGAGAAAATAGTAAGTTAGTAATAATTATTGATTGGTAGTGGGAGGATTTGAGCATAGGCCTGTGAATAGAATTAAGAAAAAGCTAAACCACCCACCCGAGGCTCGGCCAAGCTGTCCCAGTTAGCTATAGCCTACAGCACTATTGGGAAGTAAAAAGAGGTGGTATACTAATCCATGTATATACAATCTGGAAGGGCAGAAGGGTGGACTAAGTTGGAGAGATTAGGGTGGTGAAGTGAAATCATAAAATGTGCTATGTTGGGAAAGCCACCAAGATCTTCATCTTCATTCTTGTTATAGTCAGTGTCATTGCCCTTGTTCTGGGTTTCAGCTTGATTAAGCGCGGCATTCGCAAATCTCACAAATGCAGCGACGCCGATGACCCTTCTTGCAATTCTTCCCCTGATTTCTCCAACCCAAATCGTAACCCATCACCATGGACACCTTCTTCTTATTCTCCTCCCAACTTTGATCCAAATCCAACTCCCACCCTCAATCCACCATTAAACCCCTACCCACCACCGCCGAGTTCCGACTCCACTCCCACACAAACTCCGCCTCAGCCTCCGCCGAGTCCACTCGTCAACCCAATGCCGCCCCCGGCTACGACGGAACCGCCGCCTACGACGCAACCTCCGCCGTCGCTTCCGCCTCCGGGTCCGCCCGCAGCCCTCGCCAATCCGCCATTAGTGAGTCCTCCGAGTCCGGATGTGGGGTCCACTCCTGGCCCAGTGCATGCTTTGGCCTGACTGACTCTCAGATTTACTAGCATTGGATTCCTGCATTCAATTTGTGAGTAGCTGTTGTTGCTTTTGGTGTTGGGGAAACCCTGACATGACATTCAATTTCAGAGGGCCTACACCCTACAATTGGAATTCATAGTGTTGTTATCTGCTGTAATTGAGTTGAGGTAGAGATGGGGCAAGGATGCACAGCTGGTGTCCAATTCAGTTGTTGGAGGTTGAAACAGGAAACTTTCTGTAATAGTGTAAACTGCCATCAGCAATCAGGAATTCAGCATAGCCTTTGTGTTGCTTTTCATAAACTTGCTTTATGTAACCCTTTTTGCTTTTCCCCATCATGTAATTGTAATTGACTTCTTTTTTGTTTAACTTTACTTTAATATCTCTATTTACAATCGAGATAGAGCGGATGACATTGAGTCGTACAGTTTGAGCAACTTCTCACTGGGACGGCGACGTTATTCTTGATGATTGAGCCACCGTTGCACAGTTTGAGCAACTCAACATCATTGTAACTTGTAAGTACTAACTTCCTCACCAGTTTGGTGTGTAACAGGAATGAGAGCCATAATTTATAATGAAGATTTAGGATGAGAATGAAAATGTGTGTATAAATTTTCATATTTTTCATTTGTTATACTAATTCAATGTGAGAACAAAAATAGGGTGAGATTTGAAACAAATACTATTCGATAAAATATCATGGACTAATTTAAATAGGGTGTGATAGTATTCAAGTTTGAATGGATTGGATTGGATTAGATTGTATTAGATTAGATTGGTTTGGATAAGTTATGATATTTTTTGGGAAATTGTGTTTTTAGAGATGATGATTTTTGGGGAAATTGTGTAAGGTTTAGATAAATTTGGATTAGATTGGATTGGATAGCTGAACCAATCCAAAGAACAGGAATGTTGATTAAGATCAGTTTGAGAAAATCAATAGTTTTGATAGCGAATAACGGTCAATGTAGTTGATAGTGTTTTAGGCAGTGGATAACAGTAGTTGATCAAATTAACATTGTGTTCAAGTAAATTAGTGGTTGGGTTAATTGACTAATGTAAATTGAGATGTATTCTCATTTGGGTGCTTTTTGGCATCTTTATTTGATTGAATTAAAGAGCTTTTTTGATTGCTATTTATCAAAAAAAAAAATGTGAATTGAGATAAACGGATATGGATAATTTTCATAGATAAAGCTTTCAAATGGTATTTTTTTGACAAAACATATTAAACGCTACTCTAAATGGTAAACGTTAACTTTATTAATGTTAAAGAAAATGTTATTTTAATGCTACACACTAGGGATGGCAATAGGGCGGATCGGGGACGGGAGAGTATATCTCCGTCCCCATCCCCGCTCCCAAAACTCGTCCCCATCCCCGTCCCCATCCCCGCTTCGGGGAATGATTCTTGCCCCATCCCCATCCCCATCCCCATCCCCATCCCCGCGGATTCCCCATCCCCAACGGGGATCCAACGAGGATTTTTTAAAGCTATCCAAAATCTAACCAAATTTTAATCAGACTTGATTTTTAATTGGACCCGATTTTTAATCTGTTCAAAATACAACATATTTAACTTGCTCAAGCAATAATACATCAAAATCAAACAATAATACATCAACAAGTGTTAGGGTTTCTGACTTAAAATTCAAAAATTACTATTTTATCGTTGCTATTAATATATATATATTGAATTAGAATAAATGTTATTTGGTAATTTTAAAATTTTCGGGGACGGGGACTCGAGGATGGGGATGGGGTATTTTCCCCGACGGGGAAAATGGGGACGGGGATGGGGGAAAATTTTGTCCCCATCCCCGCCCGGTCCCCGAGCTGATTTTGAAAAATCGTCTCCATCCCCATCCCCAATGGGGTGGGGATTTTTCCCTAGAGCGGGGCGGGCCCCCAGCGGTTTCGGGGATTCCCCGCCCCATTGCCTTCCCTACTACACAATACTTAAAATGATAGCTTACTAAACACTAATATTTTTCCAATTACAGTACTGTCTTGATAAAATGCTCAATGTTACCCTAAGTGCTACTACCGAGCACAATCTAAGTATGATGATAAATTGATAATATTAATATTTAACATTGACGTATAAATTTCTAGTATGAATTAGCACCCTTTCCTCTTGTAATAGATTAGTGATAGTGAGAGTTCTATTCTCACTTCCAATCGCTCATTTTAACCATTTCGAGAAATCAAACATGAAAATTGTGTTACTAATTTATCCATTTTCATTCCCACCTCCTAACTACCTTACATCAAACTAGGGGCCAATCTATGGCAAGCCAACTGGTGTCAACTGACACCATTGTAATTTTAAAGATAAAATTTTAAAAAAGAAAGAACAATTATGGCATTATATACCACTTGACACAACTTAATATCATAAAAGTTTATGTAGTCTGTAGAAACTAAAAAAAAATCAAAATAGTGTCAAAAAAATTATAAGATAAATTAAGTTGATTATTTTGTCGGTCCAAATTAATTAATTTAGTTTATTTAAATAGAATTGGCTCTAGTTGACTACCAAGTCAAAGCTCAGACGATTGTCAAGTCAGAGTCAAACCGACTACCAAGTCAAAACTCGAGTGACTACCAAGTCAAAGTCAAGGTGACTATCAAGTTAAAGTCAAACGGACTGTCAAGTCAGCCCAAATGCAAGGCCTAGTCAACGGCCCAAGACGGCTAACAAGTCACCCAAGAGAGTGAGTCTCTCTTCTATAATTAGGTTTCTACACACTCTCGTTTGAAAAAAAAAAGGAAAAATCCAACTCTCAAAAAGAAAGAAAAGAAAAATCTCTTTGCGAGAATCTCTAAGCTTAAAGAGGATGTGGGTTTAAATCTCTGCCCAATGTTGTTTCTTTTTATAAATATAGTTTTTTTGTAGTTTTTGGAGACAGATATAAACAACTTAATATGCCTCTTTTGCTGACCACAACCGCTCACTCCCTTTAATCTCTGCAACCCTAATCTCCACCGGACCACCATTGAATAGTAATTTGTGTTAATCTATCATTTTTTTTCAAGTTATTATTTCTTCTTTATTGAAACTATTCTTATATTTTATTGCAATTTATGAATTAAATTTGTGTGATGAGACAATGTGATTAAATTAGGGTTATTAATTTTTTTGTTGCATAAATGAGAAAATTATTTTAATTATCACTTATAAACTTAATTATGTACTATTTATGTGAAACAGTAGAAATTCTTATATGCAGGTATATATTTGTTATTTATTATCAAACTAGTCTTTTCACTCGTTCAATGGATGAGTTATTCTGTCTTATTTGATACCTTTTTATTTGATTGCAAATATATTTTCCCTACTTTTTTTTTTCAATGTTGGGTTTAAAGAGAGATGCTAGATTTACCTGAATTTTCAATAATTAATTATTGGGGGTAAGGCCCAAAAAGAAATTTCAAAATCTTTCAAGCCATCTCGGGTATCGTAGGAAGAACCTGAGCTAACTCGGTTCAATGTGGGTTGCGGAGTCCATTTTAAGGTGGATCCATGCCAATGGGTGACAACTTCGTGTGGTCCTTGGGAGGAAGAATCAACCCTTTAGACGAAGGAGAAGAGAGAAGAAGATGAAGAAAACGAGGTTGGACAAATTTGGGCAAAAGAGAATACAAGCGGTCACTCTTTCCACCATAACACCAATAAATAATAATGCTCTAATACTTTTGAGATTTTGGGAGCCTGAAGTTGACACCGAGAGCTTTCCAACAATATATTATGAGGTCAATTCAAAGCCAACTAGAGGAATGTCACGCTTGTGGCCTTTGCAGGCAAAAAAGACCCCTTGTGCAAGAAAACATGGTCACTTTAGGTCATGCCCGTGACAACCCCCATCCAGGGGCATGTCACACCTGTGCCCCAAAGGGTCACGCCCGTGACCATCTAGCTATTTTGGTGTCTCCTTCCTCAAGAAATGTAGCTCATGCCCGTGACACTTCTAGGGCATGCCCGTGTCCTGTACAATTCTGAGTTAAGGGTGTGTTTGGTGTAAAGAAAAACCATTTTCTGAAAAATGATCATTTTCCCATTTTTCAATGTTTGGTGGACAGAAAATAGGAAAATCATTTTCTAGAAAAATCATTTTCCACTCTCTCTATGTAAATTATTTTTCCTAAGTCCAACTCTACTCTAAGAGAACTCATTTTCCTGGCTAAATGAACAACACATCCCACTTCATTCCCCACCCAGTCTACCCTAACCCTACGTAAATGTCCCTAACGTAACATTTTTACCATTCTCTCTCTCTCTCTCTCTCATATATCGGTTTGAATATTCACTCTCTCTCCACCATTCTTTCTCATGTATTGGTTTGAATATCTCTCTCTCTCTCTCTCTCTCTCTCTCTCTCTCTCTTTCTCCCCACCACTCTCTCTCATGTATCTATTTGAATATCTCTATTTCTCTCCCCCCTTTCATCTTTCTCTCTCTAATTCACCCGTTTTAATATTTCTGTGTCTCTCTCTCTCTCTCTCTCTCTCTCTCTCTCTCTCTCTCTCTCCACAACTTCCTCTCACACATTAATATCTCTCTCTCTCTCTCCACCACTATCTCTCATACGCTCATTTTAATATTTCTCTCTCTCTCTCTCTCTCTCTCTCTCTCTCTCTCTTTCCCCATTGGTCTCTTTCAAGCACCCGTTTTAATATTTTGCTCTCTCCAGTACTCTCTCTTGTACAACTTTTTTATTCTCTCTCTCTCTCTCTCTCTCTCTCTCTCTCTCTCTATCTTCTTTTTGACTCTCCACCACTCTCTCTTGTCTTTCTCTCTCTCTTACACCCATTTTAATCTCTCTCTCTCTCTCTCTCTCTCTCTCTCCTCATCCTCCAGCCACCACTATCTCTTTCTTGCATCCACTTTTAATATTTTTCTCCCTCCCTCCGCTCCCTCTCTCTCTCCCACACACCCATTTTCTCTCTTTATCTCTCTCCCCTCTCCATCACTCTCTCTCACACACCCATTTTAATATCTCTCTGTGTGTGTCTCTCCCTCTCTATCTCCTTATTGCCAAACATGTGAAAATTATTTTCCACGAAAATCATTTTCCTGTACCAAAGATGGGAAAATATTAAAAGAAAATTCATTTTCTAAGAAAATCATTTTACGAGGAAAACTATTTTCCTAGAAAATGGTTTTCCTTTAATTTACACCAAATACATCCTAAATTTTCAGTCTTTCCCCTCTCTCTATATATAGTTGTAATGTTCATTTAGTAAGGGACTTTTGACGCTTCTGAATATGAATGTAATGAAGAAGCTTTTGGCTCTCTTTGCCCCAAATCTTTTTTAATTTATCCATGATTGCATGGTGATGTTGCAAGTTTTCCCTTTATAGAATTTGTGATAGAATTTCCTTTATCAAATTCTTGGCGGTAGAAATCGTCCTTTATCCAAGTTCATATCTAGTTTTTTAGTGTCCACTTGTGTTCATTGCTGGTGTGTGATTCGATCGAGCATTCCGAGTTGATATTTCCAAGTTAGATGATAGCTATTCTTGGTTGAACAAGTCTTTTGCGGTGGAATATAGTGTTCTATGTTGTTTTGTTAATGACCATTGCCTGAGCTTCATTTATCAGCAATTCAAGAAACTCATCCCTATCGCGCCACTCCCCATTTGGTATCAGAACATTCGATTTTGTACCTCGAGCATCTTTAATTGATTTTTGGTACTTTGATCATGTTGGGTGTCCTTTATCCATTTTCATATCTAGTTTTTTTTAGTGTTCCCTTGTGTTCATTGCTGGTGTGATTCAATCGAGCATTCCGAGTTGATATTTCGAAGTTAGATGATAGTTATTCTTGGTTGAACAAGTCTTTTGCGGTGGAATATATTTTTCTCTTTTGTTTTGTTCATGATCATCGTATGAGCTTCATTTATCAACAATTCAGAAAATTCATCCCCACTGCGCCACTCCCCATTTGGTATTAAAGCATCCGATTTTGTACTTGAGCATCTTAATTTGATTTTCGGTACTTTGATCATGTTGGGTGTTCTTGGACTTATTGGATGTTCTTGATCTTGTTAGAATTAAGTATGGTTTTGGTGTGCTTCTTATTGGGTTAATTGAAAATCTTTGTGTTCTTGATTGGATGATGGTCTTGGTGATTTATTTGTTTGGGAGAGATTGGTTTTGGTGTTGTAATCCTCTTTGGCGTTGTTGGAGTTTGCTACTTTTTGCTCTCCATCATGTATATAACTAACACAACATATACTCACATTATTTTTAAATTGTATTATTTAACATGTTTTTCATGTATCATTATATATATATATATATATATATATATATATATATATATATATATATATATATATATATATATATATTCACATGCAAATTTGATGTCCATTGAATAATACTTGATGTCCTCAAATACAATACTTAATGTCCTCAAATACAATACTTAATGTCCATCCATGCTCACTCATGCTCACCAAAGTTTCATGCTCATGTGATCCATTCCCTATTGGAATGAATCACATGAGCATGAACCTTATATGAGCATGTGAACATCAAAGCATTTCTGGCGGACATCAAGTATTATTTTAATGGACATCAAATAAGTTGGATATTTGATCTCCATGAAAACAATACTTGATGTCCGCCAGATCACATGCTCATATAAGGCCCATGCCCATGTGATCCATTCCCATATATATACATACATATATATACATATATATATATATATATATATATATATATATATATATATATATATATATATATATATATATATGTATATATGTATGTATATAGGATAATTGGATTTTAATAATCCCTACTTTCACCAATTGGAAAATGGTGGACCGTACTTTCACTTTGTATTCTGGTGGTCCAAAAAAAATAAAATTGGATTGTAGTGGGATATTTTCGAGGGAATCATAGATTTTGTGTTGCATTTGATTCAAAACTTAGTATAACACTTTACAATGATTTTTAATGAATTTAGAACGTTTCTCCCAATTTTTTTTCATTTTTTCACTTTTATTATTTTTAAAAAATCATAATAATTATTTGGAGTCTCAAAAAAATAATTTAAAAAATGTTTTAGAAACTACAATTCATTAGCTTTCTAGGGGTAGGAACGAAAAAAACAAAAACAATATAGTGTAGGAATGAAAAAAATAAGAAGAATGTGGAGGTGGATTTGATACCACTACAATCCAATTTTATTTTTTTTTGGACAACCAGAATACAAAATGAAAGTACGGTCCACCATTGTCCAATTGGTGAAAGTAGGGATTATTAGAATCCAATTATCCTATATATATATATATATATATATATATATATATATATATATATATATATATAAAGCAATGGGTCCCTCCCTCCCCCAATCCTTGAATCTCATGAAATAAAAATTATCGACCATTGATTTCTTTTTATTTTAAATCTCAACCGTTAATCTAAAACATATTTTATTCAATTTACGTATCTCAACCTTTAATTTTTCTAAAATTAATTTTTAATTTTTCTAAAATTAACTACCAAACAGTAATAGAAAATCTAAAATATCAACCTTTAATTTTTTTTAAAAAAAAACTAATTATCAATAACTTCCTCCAACTTTTGTCGGTAACTGCTCCTCTGTTTGTTTTAACTGCTACTCTATTATCCTATTAATTTAATCTCTACAATAACTACTTCCCTATAACTTTTCAAATTGGACTACATTGTCAATCAAAGCACATAAAGTCTCTACGCATAGGCTCAACTACTCATTCTTCTCTTTCATCTAAGTGTCAAGATTAAGGATTTTGCCCATATCTACATCAACATTGCTTTGAAGAAAGAGGCTCATGAATTTTGGATGATGTATGCCACCACCCTTTTCACCACATCTTCAATGTTCGTTTCTCTCTTCCTTCTTTCTCATTCTTCTTCCAAAAACTCTGACATTCTCTCTAATATATTAATCCTAATCTATTTTATTCCATTTCTATGGGAAAAAGTTTTCATTTTTTGCATCCCTGTAAGTTCGTTGATCGCCATTTCAATTATGCTTTTTTTTTTATCATCGTTTGATCGAGTAAATATATATATATATATATATATATATATATATAGGAAAATTGGATTCTAATAATCCCTATTTTCACCAATTGGACGATGGTGGACCGTACTTTCACTTTGTATTCTGGTGGTCCAAAAAAAAAAAAATTGGATTGTAGTGGGATATTTTCGAGGGAATCATAGATTTTTTATTGCATTTGATTCAAAATTTAGTATAACACTTTACAATGATTTTTAATGAATTTACAACGTTTCTCCCAATTTTTTTTTCATTTTTTACTATCTTTTACGATTTTTTCACTTTTATTATCTTTAAAAAATCATAATAATTATTCGGAGTCTCAAAAAAATAATTTTAAAAATGTTTTAGAAACTTCAATTCATTAACTTTCTAGGGGCAGGAACGAAAAAAAAAACAATATAGTGTAGGAATGAAAAAGATAAGAAGAATGTGGAGGTGGATTTTGTACCACTACAATCCAATTTTATTTTTTTTGGACCACCAGAATACAAAGTGAAAGTACGGTCCACCATTGTCCAATTGATGAAATTAGGGATTATTAGAATCCAATTATCCTATATATATATATATATATTTATTTATTTATTTATTTTTTATGATGAAGTTGATTTGAAAAAAGAGAAAACAAGCAAACTATGATGAAATGTTGAGACATATATCTAGGAAATACCGGGAATAATCCATAGAAAATCTTTCATTTTTAATTTATTCTTTTCCTTATCTACAAAATGAGAAATTGTGAACTTTTTTGAGGGGTTTATTGGGTTGAGTTTATATTTAACTGGAAGTCAATTTCTTCCTCATCTTCTTGCTGTTGCAGGTGCGGGGCTTTGACAGGATTGAAGCAGGAAATTATTTTCTTGGAGGGTGAGACATAAGGGCGACAACGCAGATTATAGAGATGGTGGAGAGAGATTAATGTTGGATTGAATTGTTATTGATGGATGAAACATTGAAACCTTTTATTTTAACCGGATAGGTTTAATTGGCCTTTGATTGTAAACTTTTGTCCACTGGTTGAAACCTTCTTTGAATGTGGAAGATGTATCCCGTTCAATTAATCTACTCTTTTGATAGTAATAGTTGCTCGAAAATTTAAGGGTTCATTATTTATCGATCCTTAATTATTTATTCTTGTGACTAAAGGGGTGTTTGGCGCTGAACTTTTTGGATGACTTTTTGAAGAAAATGGTTTTTTTGGGGGCATTTGGCTGTTTGAATATTCCAAAAGCCAATTTAGAGTGTTTGGTGGGTTGGCGGATGGAAGTGGTTGTTTACCCCTGAAAGCCATTTTTGTAAATGACTTTTGACTTTTTGAAATATAAATTACCATGTCGATAATACCCTTCATAAAGTTTACAAAAACTGTCATCCAAATTATGTAAGGTTGTTTTTTTTTTAATTTTCTTCCATCAAAACTACCATCCAAATTTTTTGGATGTTTATAGTGTAAATTACCATACAAATAAAAAATATCTTTGCAATTAATAAAAATTTTTAAAAGTAAATTTGGGATAAACATTTATAAGATATCAACATTAATTGTAAAAGTAAATTGCAATAAAAAAAATTTAGTCTTAAGAAAATTTGGTAATCAATGAACAATTTAGTTAATTATTAGCCTATTATTACAAATATCAATTTTTATTGATTATTTTTTGAAAACACAAATATGACAGAAAGAACCTATCAATAAAAAAAATATTAGAAATATGGAGGAAAATACCTAAAAGTGAATTAAAAAAAATCATAATCTTAAAAAAGTACCGAAAATAAAGCTAAGAGTATAATTGAAAATCAAACTAAAAAGGCATACTACAAACAACTAACTCTATACATTAAAAAAACAGTTAACTCTACCAAACACTTTTTACACAAACAACTAACACAAACAGTCAACACGTACAAACAACTAATTCTACCAAACACTTTTTACATAAACAACTAACACAAACAACCAACACAAACAACTAATTGAACACCCAAAAGTCAAACAACTAACCAATCAGCCAACGACAAAAAGAAAAAAAAAATCCAACAGCCAACAGCTGGTTGCCAAATACCCCCCAAAGTCAGATATTTACCTTTATTACTATCTCCGTTCCATATTATTTTTTATTTATTTTTCTATATTATTTATATTTGTTTTTGTCTCCCTAACTCAACACCCGTTTGGAAGAACGGGAAAAAAAACTAGAAAGGGTGAAATACGGATCAATTATATATATAGGGGTTGATAGGTAAAATAACCATTACAAAGTGTATTATAGGTTTAACATCAGTTTTAACCTTAGTCATGAAGTTTGATGTCAATGAATATTTAATAAGTTTTAACAAGTAGGCCATGTTTGATAAACTTAGCTTGTTAGAAACCATAAAACGGTACACATACATTCTTTTCAACTCAAAAACTTTAAGATCCTTTACTTTGAAAAAAATGATTAGTTATTTTGGAATAAAAATAAATAAAATGGAGAGAAATATAATTTACAGTTATCAAACTAATCCCCTAATTAGCATAATGGATTTACACAAGTGGATGTTTGGGAGAAATATGAATGGGCATCCCAAGGGAAGGGAAGGGAAGAGGATCCATGATGATAGGCTCGTCGGGGTTAACCAATGACCAGTTAAAAGAGGTGACTACAAAATGGAGAAAAGTGAGAATGTTAAGTTTAGCCAAGTGGTATCCTGCACACATCCTTGGGCCTCCTCCGAAGGGAACATAGGCATAAGCTGGTATGTCTGTGCCACCCTCTTCAAATCTTGTAGGATGAAATCTCTCTGGGTTTCCAAAGTACTCCTCACTGTAGTGCGTCCCATACGCCGTCCATAACACCTGCATGCCCATTAAACTCAATGTACAGATTCCCCATCAAACGCCCCCATTCTTGCTGGGTCTACAATATAATGTCCCCCCAACCTCCAAACTATATATATATATATTCTTTCATGCCTTCTCTTATATTAAGTTGTTAGTTAACCGTAGATTACAATTCAAGCATGATCGCCATGTGCTCAAGGTCAACGCTGCTGTTTATCAATATTATTTTCTTAGCTTAGTTCCAACAAATACCTTTGACCCATTTGTAATCTACGTTCTAAACTCACTTTGCGTATAGATTATATCTATTTAAAACCTTTTTAGAACAAATAGAAATGAAAATTGAAAGGCCTTATGTAAATGAAAATTTTATCTTTGGAAATTATTGATACCCTTTTATGTCAATTCACATTAATATGTTAATTCAACCGCTAAATTTACCGAACACAATTCTCATTTGAACAGTCATTCGCTATCCGCTACTGAAACCACTATCTGCTGCTTAAACCACTATCCACTTCATAAACTGCTATCCACAATCTAAAACACTAATTTTGCTGAATAGGGCCTAAGTAGAGTAGAAAAAAGACACCTAAAAGGTAGTTTATAATTCAATGATGATGCGTATCTTGATTCAAGACGAAATTAACCATCTTAAATTTCACTTAAATTACTTTAAAAGTTATATATAAACATATTTAAATCATTATAAATGTATGCTATGTTACTTTGAAGGTTATTACAATTTATAAACTATGTATAAATAATTATTTATTTATATTTTTTCATGAAATATAGAATTATATGTATAAAATATACATTTCCTATTATGGTTGATATGATTAGACTATCATTTATATTTATCAACGTAACTATAAGTGTTAACTATGACTGATAATATATAATATTAGAAAAAAATATTATAAAAAATTATAAAAATGTGAATTATAAGTACTTCAAAATGGTTACTAACCATATTAAATTCAAAACGCTTATTAACTATCTTAAATTAAATTAAGGGGCATATTATCACAGACATCATATTGTGACTATAATCAATTTGGGCCCACTAAATTAAGTTGATCGTTCTGCAAATGCATTTGAAGGAAATGAGTTATAAGTGAGAAGCTACGTAGAAATAAGATATGTACCTTCCAGCCTTTAGGAATGATATATCCATCAAACTCAATGTCCTGAATGGCTCTTCTGAAAGACCCGAAGATAGGAGGGAAAAGGCGTATGGTTTCACGTACAACTTGCCATGTGTATTTCATCTTCTTCAAGTCCTCCATTCTCAGATCCTCACCCTCCTTTCTGGATCTGTTCCTCTTAATATCCATGTGCTCTGCATTCATACCACATGCAACATGTATATATCACTATTTCTTTAAACAATATTCCTATAACTTGAAAGTTAATGTCTTCCTATAGACATATGTATGTAGGTACGTACTACCTTGAAGTAATTGGGCATAAGAGTCTGGATGCTGAGCCAACATCTTGAATGTCATGGCAATGGCAAAAGACGTGGTGTCATGGGCTGCAAAGATGAGAAGAACCACATTATCCACCACTTCCACCTCAGTCATCTCTCCTCGGATCAATGCTCCTACCAACCTTGACAACAACGACGACGAATTCGCTCTTGGGGATTGTCCATCATCTTTTGCTTCCATTTCTTGCCGCTTTTTTCTAACCACGTTAATGAGGACCCTCTCGATCTCCGCCCTGGCTCTCTTCGCCCTCCAAAAGCTAGTCCCAGGAAGGTTCACCGGTGGGGAGAACACTCCTTCCAGAACCTTCTCGAAGCAGTGGAAGATACCCTCGTGAGCCTCCATCTCCAACATGCACTCACACATTACGGTGAAGCTCAGAAGCTTAGCCGATCTGTAAAGGGTGATGACATTTTCTCCTTGACCACCCCAGTGGTTGGTCAGATGAGCCTTGACCACCCTGCAAATCACCGGGAGAAGCGGCTCGAGCCCAACTGTCCCGAGACAAGGCGTGAGGATCCCGCGGATGCAGCGGTGTTGGTCGCCAGTCATCTCCATGATGGAGTTTCTACCCATGAGTTGGACGGAGGAAGATGGCCATGAGCTGACAACCAGCTTGAACTCGTTGGACAAGAAGAACCGGTTCGCTTGGGACCCATTCACGATCACCGTGGGTGAACCCATCAGCCTAGTTTTGAACGTTGCACCGTGTTTCAGAACTCTGGGTCTGATAAAGTCCTCGAAAACACGGTTCTTTATCTGGGCTCGATACCACTCCATTGTCTCCCCAATCCAAGGGAGACCAGTTTCTCCTGGTGGGGTCTTCCTCTCCTCATTTTCAAATTTTCTGAATGTTAACCAGAAAAGAAAGGAGATTAACACAGCCACCAGAGGGGCTGCGAAGGGGGATGTAATGGTTAAGTCAATGTGGAGAGTCATTTTCTTTTTTTTTCAGGAGGAAAATGGGGAGGGGTTAACCTAATATATCAGACAAGTTATTAAGATGTGGGAGTTTTATATGTGTGTTAGCTTTGGGAGAGTCACTCCGTAAGCGAAATTACAGGGTATCAATTTGTCAACTGTGTCGATACATATTCAGACAAATCCAAGGAAAGGAATCAAAACGGGGTATCCATGTGCCTTGCATTCAAACCACATGCAACATAGCTACTGTTTAAAAATTAAATATTTTTAACACAAATATTCATCCTATCTGCCACCTGTTAGTTACAGAAATGTAAATTGTACCATGGGTATTGAAATAGATTAATTTTTATGTGATAATTTTTTGTGAAAATTTGATAAATTAAAAAAAATTAATTAAGCTTGAAATAATATTGATAAATTTATGATGAATTTTATAATAAATATTGATAAATGTTTTATGTAATTTATGTTGGAGTATTTCAAGAGTTAAGAGGCATAAAAGTATAAGTTATAAGTATAGGATTGACCGGAAGGTGAACACTACTAAAAACTAGTCATATTGCGACGGAATTTGCAAGAAAGTTTTCAAAGTTGCGACGGAATTTTCGGATCGAGCGACGACCTTGCGACGGAATTTTTTCCGTCGCATTTTGCCTCGTCGCAAGACCATTGCGACGGACCTTGCGACGGACCTTGCGACGGAACTTGCGACGGACCTTACGACGAAATTCGGGTCCGTCGCTGTCTTACATTAAATTCAAAAAACCAAACAACAAATAAATAAAATAACTTGCGACGGACTTGCAACGGAAATTTTCGTCGCAACAATTTTTTTTTGTTGCAGCCATTTTCAAAAAGGTTATCCTAGTGTTGTTTTAAATATAAAAACTGCAAAATCTATATATATATATGTATATATATATATATAGAGAGAGAGAGAGAGGAAATTAGCCATTAATTTTAAATAATTGTACTTAAATAATTAAATAAAAATGCACGTACAAATCTTTCATACATTCACTTAGTTTGACTAGATTAAAAAGGGGACATAAGTCTTCCTAACACTATACTAATTAAAACAACTAAATTGTTTCATACAATCTCAACTAGCTTCTTTTCGCTGGCTTTTTTCTTCTTTGCCTTCTTTTTCGCCGTTGCAATCTTCCTCGTGCTCTTGATTTTCCTTAGTAGCATGTGAGCTTGATGCGGCCTGAGATTCCAAGAATTTCTCAACTTTTAAAAGTTGATGATCATGGCGTTCGACATTCTTAAGCAAGATCTTGCTAACTCCAGCATATTTGGCAACCTCGGAGAGCAACATTTGAACTGTCTCTCTCATGTCGGGGGGATCCGGCTGGTTTTGACAAATGTTGTCTACTTTCTTCTTCAGAGTGGAAGCATAATCTCCAACTCCACAGATACAACCCTTCTTGTTTGAATTCTGTTTCATCCACACCACATTTGGATCCTGATCTTTTTCCTTGATGATGGTTGTCTTATACTTTTCCTAATAACAATCATAAAAGTTAGCAAAATAATGCAATATACATAACATAAACCAAGAAGTGACATGAACCCTAAACATAAAACTAAGCGACATCAATTATGCAACATTATGGATACTACACATCTTCCTTTTAAGGTATGAAAACATAAAATTGTGCTTGGATTCCTCAAGTAAATCCAGCACAGTCTCCTTTGAAATATCAACATTTCCCAAGCTAATTGCTTTGTACATTTGCCAAAAAACACAACAAAACAAGCATTCACTCAACGGCCACATGCCGGAGCATTCACGAGCCATACGTTCGGATTCCAATTCAATATGCATAAACACATTCAATTCATAAATTTCTAATAAATAAATAAGAAATTGCAACTTACCCAAGTTACTTTCGATTTTTCATCAATCCAAGTACCACCATGCATGCGAGAATCTTGGTAGACCTCATCCTGAGTAGGTTCTCGATCAAGTTTTTCACTCTAGAAGTTAGACACATAAACAAAAATAGTGGTCATATTCTTCTAAAAATTGTCTTTACTTAACGTTGGAAATAAGAAATAACGTTGGAACTTACGAAGTCTCTAGCCTTTTCATGCATAGGTTTGGTACCACACCCATGTTTCACAATGCCATAATTTGGATCTGAGTTGTTACCTATACGATTATCCTGGGCGGTTTTGCACTTCTCTTTGTATGTCCTTTCACTCCACATTTCTAAAAGCTTGACCTAATTGTCCGGGCCTATCCATTCAGGTTTCTTTCCAGCTTTTCTAACTCTACTCAATAAATTTCTCAGACAGGCACTACCCCTACTGTCAAAGTTTTTTCGGATGGCCTTTTCATGTTTAGCATCTCAGTAGAAATACTTCTACAAGAAATCATACAATTGTAAACAATTATTTTCGGTATTAAAATAAATAATCAGTAATGCAGCATTTACATAATTATAACAATGATTATTTACCTTAAATTCTTTGAACCATAAGTCTCTTACACTTTCAGGGACTGACTTCCATGTAAGCCAAGCACCTTCAAACTTGCTCGTGAAAATTGATGTGACCTTATTCCGGACAGTAAATGGATGAAAGCTACAAAAAATAAAATTTAAAAACAAACAAAAAAAAGGTCACATAACTAAATGATATAAAGACATATATAACCTATGGTTAAAATTTATCCACTTACCCATTACCAGCAAGGCAAGGCAACACAGACTACCTTTTCCACACAGCAAGATTAGCACATTTGAGCCTTTTGACCTTATTCACATAGATGTTTGGGGTCCTTACTCTGTTAAGATATACACAGGACATAGGTACTTCCTAAGTATAGTAGATGATTTTTCCAGATGGTACTTTGTTAGGTACTTTGTTTGGGGTCCTTACTCTGTTAACACATAGGTACTTTGTTACGTACTTTGTTTGGGGTCCTTACTCTGTTAACACATAGGTACTTTGTTCAAATGGTCAAAACACAATTTGGAAAATGTGTAAAGGTCATTAGGACAGACAATGCACTTGAGTTAGGTCTAAGCCATGAAGCTAAGAGTTTTTTTCTCTGAAAATGGGATTTTACATTAGACAAGTTGTGTGCAAACTCCTCAACAGAATGGGGTTGTGGAAAGGAAGCACAACCACCTATTGGAAGTTAGTCGCTCTTTATTATTCCAGTCTAACCTGCCTATAAAATTTTGGGGAGACTGTCTGATGACAGCCACCTACTTGATAAATAGGCTACCTAGCTCAGTACTCAATGGAAAGACACCCTTTGAAATCTTAAATAAAAAGCCACCTGATTTAACTCACTTAAAGGTCTTTGGGTGTTTATGCTATGTTTCCACCTTAAAAGAAGGAAGAAATAAATTCCAACCTAGAGCTATTCCTTGTGGTTTCCTTGGCTATCCCATGGGAAAGAAAGCCTATAAGGTAATGTACCTAAACACTAAGAAATTCATAGCTACAAGGGATGTCAAATTCAATGAAACTGTGTATCCTTTTCATGACAGTTCTGATCATAATAAACCCAAATTAGATGAAGTTGTGAGAAATCTTAAGGACACAGATGATAGTCTTGAGACCCCTCTTATATTTCAAGAAAACATGGCCACTCACAATACAAACCTCACTGATGGTCAAGGTTTTTCAGATTCACATGTTGAATCTGAAATTGTTGCAAATGAATCTGAGCTTGTTATTGAGAATACAGAACAGGAACAAGAAACTGAGCAGGAGCTGCCCTTGAGAAGATCTGGCAGAATTCACAAAACACCTGCCTATTTGCAAGATTACTCTCTCTTGTCCACTAACAACGATGATTCAGACAATTTCTGTTTGGCTACTTGCACCAACCTAACTGTCCAGCCCATGGTATGTGTTTCTTCTGCCTTGCATGCTGATAGCAAAGCCCTTTTAGAGCACTTAGACTATCTAGAGCCTACCTCATATTATTAAACATCTCTACATTCTGGTTGGAGGGAGGCTATGGACACTGAATTCAAAGCCTTAATGTTAAATAACACTTGGGACATTGTTAGTTTGCCTCCTGGTAAAAAAACCCATAGGATGTAAATGAGTTTACAAAGTCAAACATAGAGGAGATGGGACCATAGAAAGATTAACAGCTAGATTAGTGGTTCAAGGTTTCACTCAAAAGGAAAGAATAGATTATACAGAAACTTTTTCTCCCGTTATAAAGATGACCACAATTAGAACACTTATGGCAGTTGCTGTTAAAAGGGGTTGGTTTTTGCATCAATTGGATGTTAATAATGCCTTTTTACATGGTGACTTGAGTGAAGAAATTTAAATGAAACTACCACAAGGCTTGACCACTGACATTGATAATCCTGTTTGTAAGTTGAATAAGTCTCTTTATGGTCTTAAACAGACATCTAGGCAATGGTACTCAAAATTAGCTGAAACTCTTTCATCAAGGAAATATTGTCATTCGAAAAATGATCACTTCTTATTTTGGAAGAAACAAGGGTCTTTGGTTACCTTCTTAGTTGTTTATGTAGATGATATCCTCTTAACTGGGAATGATATTCATGAAATACAAAGTATAAAAAGGTATCTTGACAAAGTCTTCAAAATTAAAGACTTGGGTCATGTTAGTTATTTTCTGGGAATAGAGGTTCTCAGATCTGCAGAAGGGCTTGTGTTGACATAGCAGAAATTTAGCAAAGATCTTATTCAAGAATTTGGGTGTGACACTACCAACACAGTGGTCACACCTTTGGAGATCAACAGCAAGCTAAGTCACAACTCAGGGGAGATTCTTGAAAAACCTACTCTTTATAGACATTTAATTGGAAAATTAAATTTCCTTACTAATACAAGACCGGATATTTGTTTTGCAGTGCAACATTTAAGCCAATTCATGCAAAACCCAAGGACTACTCATTTCCAGGCAGCTCTACATGTTCTGAAATATTTAAAGGGGAGTCTCTCTATTGGTGTATTGTTGAATAATGATCCAACTATGGATTTACTTGCTTACTGTGACTCAGACTGGGCTTCATGTCCTCACTCACGCAGGTCGGTTAGCGGTTTTGTTGTTTTTCTTGGAAAAACACTAATATCATGGATATCCAAAAAGCAGCAATCAGTCAATCTCTCTTCAGCGGAAGCGGAATACAGAAGCATGAGGAGGTTGACAGCTGAGTTGGCTTGGTTGAGTAGGCTTCTCCATGAACTG
This sequence comes from Portulaca oleracea, assembly GCA_029582165.1. NCBI lineage: Eukaryota > Viridiplantae > Streptophyta > Magnoliopsida > Caryophyllales > Portulacaceae > Portulaca > Portulaca oleracea. The sequence continues at coordinate 22,319,111 of CM055890.1, forward strand.
ACAGTGACAAATGTGCTTCCCATTCCCGTGAAATGTGACAATCAAGCGATAATTTATATTGCTAAAAACCCCGTCTATCATGATAGGACTAAAAACATAGAGTTAGATTGCCACTTTGTGAGGGAGAAGCTAATGGAAGATTTGATCAAACTCTCTTTTGTTCCTACCAAGCAGCAACTGGCAGATCTTTTAACCAAGCCGCTCACAGGGATACAACATCGGAATATCTTGAACAAATTGGGGATGTCACACCCTCCAATTTGAGGGGGTATTGAGATATTTGTATTTTATTAGGTAGTTTAGTTAGGATAGTTTCTTTTCTTTTTTACACTCTTAGTTTGTTTTTTCTTTTTTGCTAGCTTCTTGTTTTGGGCCGGCCCACTTGTTTTTTGGTGGAGTTTTTTTTCTTTTTAAGCTCCTTTGGTGGAGTTGTTTCAATTCGTTCGAACTCCTCCAGATTTTCCTCAATACAGATTATTCCTTCCATTCTTTCTTTCTTTTTCTTTCTCACTTTTCAAATAATAGTAATTATTATAATTCAATCAACTTAAAAATTATAATTATTGATGAAGACAAAAATAATAATTATAATCCAATCAATTTATAAATAATAAGAAAATTTTGTCCTTGAATTATTAAATAATTATCAATGGAGACAAAACAAAAGGCTGGGCAACGTGGATCGTACAAAGCTCCGTACGCTGGCCATAATAATCGGGCGGAGTCCTGGACTCCTGGGTATTTCCGTACAATATTTGGATCAAATTCATATTTGTTTGGGCCGATCTAAGATAACTGGCTTTTTTAGTTTTTTTGTTTTTCCAAAGTTTTTTTGTTTTTGATGGAATTGTTTTTTCAAAGTTAAGTATGTTATTAATTGGTCAGTTTAGTTTATGAACAAACTAAAGTCGCTCTTCAATAGCTGAAATTTTATGTTCAGCTACATGGCACAAAATTAATTGGATTCTAATAATCCCTACTTTCACCAATTGGACAATGGTGGACCGTACTTTCATTTTGTATTCTGGTGGTCCAAAAAAAAAATTGGATTGTGGTGGTACCAAATCCACTCCAAATTCTTCTTATTTTTTTCATTCCTACACTATATTGTTTTTGTTTTTTTCGTTCCTGCCCCTAGAAAGTTAATGAATTGTAATTTCTAAAATATTTTTTAAATTATTTTTTTGAGACTCCGAATAATTATTATGATTTTTTAAAAATAATAAAATTGAAAAAATCGTAAAAAATAGTAAAAAAATGAAAAAAATTTGGGAGAAACGCTGATAATCGCTACTTTTGCAAATTGGATGGCAATAATCCCTACTTTCAATTTGTATTCGGGTGGTCCAAAAAAAAAATTGTATTGTAGTGGTACCAAATCCATCCATATTCTTTTTTTTTCATGTCTACCCCATATTGTTTTTGTTTTTTTCGTTCCTGCACCCAGATAGGTAATGAAGTGTAGTTGCTAAAACATTTTTAAATTATTTTTTTGAGATTTCGAGCAATTATTATGATTTTTTAAAAGGAATAAAATTGAAAAAATCGTAAAAAATAGAGAAAAAATAGAAAAAAATAGGGAGAAATGCTGTAAATTCATTAAAAATCGTGGTAAAGTGTTGTACAAAGTTTTGAATCAAATGCAACACAAAATCTATGATATTTAGGGTATACTCCCGATTATGTCCCACTACAATACATTTTTTTTTTTTTGGACCACCAGAATACAAAATAATAGTAGGGATTATTAGAATCCAATATATATATATATATATATATATATATATATATATATATTGTTGTAAACATTTTTCCACATGAAAAACACTACTTCCTTATTCTCTATTTGTTTGTCCACTTAACTAAAAAAAAAAAATATCTCCGATTCTCCGACGTTTACTATTAGATTAGATTATAATATCTTTACACTTAGATGAGATTATTATACCACAGTAACTAAGGGGGTCGTGGCTGGTGAACTGATTTCCGTGCTGACATGGCAGGAGGAGGAAAAATAACCGGCCCTTACCCAATAACCCCGTTAATCCCTCCATTTTTCTCACTAACCCACGTTAAGTTATTACATGTATTTTTTTGCCTTACAGTTGATATATTTTTACTATGAAAATCAATTGATATGGGGGTTTAGGAACTTCAAACAGGTAGTGTTTGCGTGAATTTTTCACACGTAACTAACTTTCTTGTGTATGTGTTTTTTTTTTTTAGGAACCCATAAATGTCGGTATGGATGGTGGCTTGCATCAATCGATGATAGCATTGCATAATCTAAGCATGAAGAATCTAACTTAGTAAGGCCAAATCAATAAATTTGTATTTTGGAGGCGGTATATATTGCACGGGATTTATAGATATATTTTGTTTACATAAGTTTGTTTTTGGGAATCTTATTATAATGTCATCTTGGTATATGTTAATGTGAGATTGTGATGATTAAATTATATATCATTCTTTTAATTAAATTAACAACAGATGTGCGTGCGTCCGTATGTGTATAAACGTAAATAAATAGTGTCAAACACACCATAGTTAGCACAATTTATTTCTTGGATGACATGTACAATTAAATAAGATATGTAATTATTTTTGTGTTTTAAAGCAAGTTAAAAAATAAAATATAATAATGAAATGCGATTGATAAATTCTTTCAGAGTGGAAAATAGTGATGATTCAATATATTAGTGTTGATTGATTGGCTGATTCAAACCTTGCAGATTTTTAGGAGTATTTGTTTTCAGTAAATGGGTCATAGGATTCTCCAATAAAATCAGTAAGTTAGTGGGTGATTGTTGAGGTCTTTATCCAATACATAGTTGTAGTTGTTGTTGGATTATGGTCCTATTTTTCTGGTTAATTTGTTATTTGTTGTTTGTTATTAGTATTTAAGCATGTTTCATGTATATTTTCGTGTGAAATGCAATTGAGCCAAATGAGCTTTTCTCTATCTCTTATCTGTACAATTTTTCCAAATCTAATTTCTCCTCTACTACCAACATTTGTGGTATCAGAACTATCAGATTTGGTTGAATATTTTCTATTGTAAAGAAAAGATAAAACAAGAGAGAGAAAAGTCAGAGCCAAGGCAGAAACACAAAGTTTCAGTGAGTGACACACAGTAAGGATAAACGCGGTCCTCGCTATGGCAAGCAATAGATCAACTCAGTCACAACTTTTGATCCTAATCTTCAAAGGAATGAATTATCATTTTTGGAATCTCAAGATGAAGACTCTTTTTAAGTCTCAAGTACTCGGGGAATTGTGGAGAACGGGTATCCAGACTCGGACCCAGGCCACACGCCCACACATAATGGCTTCGGGAAAACCGCAAAATGGATGCTAAGGCCCTCCATGTTCTTTATACAACCAACTCTTGACGATGAAATATTTTCGAGGGTTTCATCAGCAGAGACCTCTCAAGAAGCACGGGGAGTCTTACAGCAAGAGTTTACGGGAGATCAAAAGGTAATCACTGTCAAACTATAGACCTCACATCGTGATTTTGAGACTTTGAGCATATGGAGCAATGAGACAGTGCAAGAATACATGTCTAGAGTATGTACCATTGTTAACCACATGAAATCCTACTGAAAAACCTGATTAGTGCAACTGTAGAGGGAAAATTTTGAGGTAATTAACATTAAAATTTAATCATGTGGTTGTTGCTATTGAAGAGTCAAAGGTCATATCTACTTATTCCTTTGATGAACTAATGGGATGTTCATTAGCTGATGAAGATAGGCTAACCAAGTTTGATGAAAAGGGTGAGGAAAATGCCTTTCAGGTGAAAAATGATTCATTCTCTAAAGGAAGAATGAACGAACGATCATGACAACGTGGATTGGGAAGAGGTGGTTTTTGTGGACGTGGTCGTGGTCGTGATCGTGGAAGAGGCAGATGAAAGTTTGGTTAGCACTGTTAGAACAAAAGCTCAATCCAGTGTAGATATTGCAAGAAATATGGGCATAAAGCTGACGGAGTGTTGGAGCTAGCAAACAGAATGCTCATTTTACTAAGAAGGTAGAGAACGGAAGTTTTTTTTGTTTATGACTCAATCCTTTGATGATGATGAGTCCAATTATATTTGGTATATTGATAGTGGCTATTCCAACCATATGTCTGGTTCAAGGTCTTTGTTTCGAGATCTTGATGAGAAAAGAAGAGTCAAGTTCGACTCGGAGATAACAAAGAAGTTCAAGTAGAAGGAAAAGGTATTGTTGCACTTAAAACTTTGCAAGGGACAAAAGTTGTCCGTGATGTGCGATTTGTGTCTAGGTTAGCCCACAATTTGTTAAGTGTTGGACAATTGATGACTGTCGGCTATTCAATTTTGTTTGATGACGACACATGTACCATCTGTGACAAAACCACTGGTTAAGTTCTAGCATTAATACATATGACCCCAAATAGAATGTTTCCCCTTAATTTTACAAATATTATGAGCAATGCTTTTGATACTGAAGGGGATGATAAGACTACCTTGTGTAACTCATAAATGATACCAAGGTGTTCGTTAACAAGTACAGAGCGACTACAAAAAAAAGTGATGTTAATGAACAAACCTAAACGGCGCTAAAAATCAATTTCAATGGGGCGAAGCTGGGTGACTGGGAATCCGGGATGGGAGGTGTATGCAGAGACAACCATGCCCCGATGAAGTTTGCGGTAGTGCAACAAAAATTGGGCTTTGAGGGCCCGGAGTTTGCGGAAGCTCGCGCATGTAGGTTGGGATTGACGACGGTTCTGGAACAAGGTTGTCATCGGGTCATCATCGAAGGAGATTGCCAAAGTCTCAAATCAAAGCTCAAGCATAAGTCGGTTCAAAACACTAAGTTGGGTTTTTTAATTTCTGATATTTTGAGTCTTAGTAGTCAATTTAGCTTTTGTGCTTTTTCTTTTGTTCGGAGAGCATGAAACCTAATGGACAAGAAACTGATATCTTCACTAAGTCTCTCCCTCAAGCTAAGTTTGAATTTTTCAGGATGAAGCTAGGTGTAAGTGAGTTTGAATCAAGGGGTCGGGGAATGTTGATTGAATTACTCAAACCTTGCAGATATTTAGGAGTAACTGTTTTCAGTAAATGGGTCATATAGGATAATAAGATCAGTAAGATAGTGGGGGTTTGTTAAGGTCTTTATCCGGTAGTTGTATTTGTAGGATTATCATACGGTCCTGCTTTTCTAGTAAATTTTTTATTTGTTATCAGTATTTAAGCATGTTTCATGTAGAGTTTTTGTGTGAAATGCAATTGAACCAATTGAGCTTTTCTTTGTCTCTCATCTATGCAATTTTTCCAAATCTAATTCCTCCTCTGCTGCCAACAGTTAGAAGTGACCGACAATGTGCAGACACATCAGTGGACAATTTGATGCCTCTAACGGCCATAAAATTTCCTAGTTACCAATATATATTAGATGCATTCGGAGCATGTGCTCCAGATATTTGTGAGTGAACAATCATACGAATCAGAGTGAACAATTATAATAATAAGAGTGAGCAACCTAATACATATGGGTGAACAATTGTAGAATCTGGAACACATGCTCCGGGAGCACCTAATAAATTGCAGTCTATCCCTACCTATAAACGTCACTATTGGCGGTTTTCCTTTGTAGAACCCTTGGCAAATATTGGTGCCCAAGCCCCAAGGAACGCATGCAGAATAGCTTGATTTGAAAGAGTAACTGCCATGGTTGGTGGCTCCCCAAACTAGATCATTCTCCACCCCTTGTACTCCAGGAGGGGTGGCAAGGATCCACTTGGGTGAATTCCAAACACAGTTTTCCTGTTTGGCCATTCCAACCTCTAGAGGAAGGAAGCCTTGGTCGTGGTAAATTGTCAAACTGATATGTTGGGACCCTTGAGGGGGGTGAATAGGTTTGATACATAGTTCTTCATATATCTACATACAAAAAAGCTATTCGCACATAATTTCAGCCACTAAATCTGTACCGAAACTGTACAGTCAGCAATTTTATGTTTTATTAATTACAATATAAATATATAAATTAATTAAAACAATATCCCTTAAATAAGAAATCGGCGCCCAGTATTTCTGTATTTGCCGCCAGAAACAGATAACAGTAGCCGCCAGAAACCCAAAACCCAGCTTCCTTGAGAATAAAAAAAGGTTGGTATTGTTTTGAATTTCAAGCTCTTTGTAATCTTGGACTAGAAGCCGTCAGAACCCAGATTCCTTCAGAATAAAAAAGTTGGGTATTGTTTCGAATTTCAAACCACTTGTAATCTGGGACTTTGGCCAGCAAAGGGGATTGAGGTGAGTTCCATCCTTTTCTTCTCTTGTCTTCTCTGCACTGCATGTTTTATTCAATAATAATTAGCCTAATCATAATCACAAAACATAGTCAATTAAATCTTTAATTAATCAATGAAAATAACTATTTTACTGTGTCTGTCTTCTTAAATCCAATTATGCTATGTTTTTTACTTTGTGGATAGCTTGATTGTTAATGTTTTATGTATAATTAAATCTTCAATTAATTTCACTTTTTGATTGAGGACCTATGGCCATAAATATTTGTCTTTATTTATTGAATCATTGTTTATGAATTCAATATCGTAGAAAATCTAATTTATTATTTTGGTATATGGAATGACTAGTACAATATGTTCCTTTATAAGTTTTGAAGTGAATGCATTACTTTGATGTGTTTTTTGAATATAGATGGATATACACGAGAATGAAGACATTGTGTACCCGCTAACCACTTCAGAGGAGGAAAATATAGTCGATTCAGGGAAAGAAATAGATGGGGATGAACCAATGTCAACCGGGACGGAAACTATCAAGACAATTCAAAAACCAGAAGTTGGGATGACATTTGAAACATTTGAGGAGCTCATGTGTTGCTACAAAAGCTATGCTAAACAAGAAGGCTTCGGCATATCGACAAGAACATCTAGAAAAAAAGGAGCAGACACATACCAAACTATTGTGTGCAACAAGACGGGTATGCCACGTTCAAGAGGAAAAAACATTATGAAGCCACGACCAGTATCAAATACAAATTGTAAAGCTAGACTTAATGTTGTTGGTTCTGATTCAGGAGGTTGGAAAATAAATAGTCTTGAGCATACTCATAATCATGCCTTGAGTCCAAGTAAAGCAAGATTTTATTCTTGCCATCGTAAGATAGACACGCCCGCAAGGAGAAGACTTGATCTTAATGATGATGCAGGAATACGACTGAATAAAATTTTTAACACTTTTCTGGTGGAGGTCGGTGGGCATGAAAATGTACCCTTCTTGGAAAAAGATGCGCGAAATTATATACAAAAAAGGAGACAATTACAACTTCAAGAGGGAGATGCTGAAGCAATGCGCAAATACTTCATCAAAATGCATGCAAGTAATCCTAATTTCTTTTATATAATAGACCTTGACGAGGATCTTCGGTTGAAAAATGTATTTTGGGCTGATGCTCGAAGCAGGGCAGCATATGAAGAATTTGGAGATGTTGTGACTTTTGATACAACATATTTGGTAGATAAATATGATATGCCATTTGCTCCTTTTGTTGGTGTAAACCACCATGGCCAATCGGTATTATTTGGTTGTGGTTTGATAAGCTCAGAAGATACAAAGACTTTCATTTGGCTATTTGAATCTTGGTTGACTTGCATGAAAGGTCGTGCTCCTGATGCTATTATCACTGATCAAGATAAAGCTATGGCGAAGGCTATTGAACATGTTTTTCCTAATGCTAGACATCGTAGATGTCTTTGGCATATAATGAAAAAAATTCCTGAAAAGTTGAGTGGTTATAAAGAATACAAAGCAATGAAAACTGCAATTAAAGTAGCGGTATATGATACTTTAACTCCTCTTGAGTTTGAAGAGAGATGGACTGCAATCATTGAGAAATACAAACTTCATCAGAATGAATGGTTGCATTCGTTATATGATATAAGGCATCATTGGGTCCCGACATATGTCAAAGATCGTTTTTGGGCTGGAATGTCAACTACGCAAAGAAGTGAGAGTATGAATGCTTTCTTTGATGGATATGTAAATTCCAAGACAACACTGAAGCAATTTGTGGACCAATATGAACATGCATTAGGTAGTAAAGTTGAGAAGGAAAGAAAGGCAGATTTTACTTCTTATGATTCTTGCCTCCCTTGTATTTCCCATTTCAGCCTAGAGAAGCAATTTCAAGAAGCATATACCACTACAAAGTTTCAGGAGTTTCAGGAAGAGTTAAAATGTGGGAAGTTATATTGTGAGCTATCGCTTTTGAAACAAGAAGGTAACATTCTACAGTATCAGGTGCGCGAAGATAAGAGATGTGGAGAATATAGAAGAGAATTGTTGTTGGAGGTAATCCTAGAAAAGGAAAAAGTTAATGTCAAGTGTAACTATCATCTATTTGAGTTTAGAGGAATATTATGCAGACATGTCATTGTTGTCCTACTCCACAACAAAATCGATCAAGTTCCATCAAGATATATTTTGGATAGATGGAGGAAGGATGTCAAGCGTTCCCATACCAAGGTTAAAATAAGTTATGCTAATCGGGAACAAAACAAAGAAATGGTACGGTTCGATAAAATGCTCGAATCATTTAATGAGGTTGCGAATATGGTGGGAGATTCTGATATGAAATTTGACAAGGTTATGGAAGGAATACATAAACTGAAGATAGCTGTTGAAAGTTGTGATGCGATTCATAATGCAAAAGGTATTGTTCATCTCCCTTTCACACATTATTCCTATTTTTGTATAAAAAAAATAGTGTTTAACTTCTTTTCAATCCTAATAATAGTCTTATAATTGCCAATGTCAATAGGTGATAGAGGTAAAAAGAGCATCCAAAAAGGACAAGGCCATAGTGACACCATTGGCACTCAGAATTCAAAGCAAAAATCAAAAGAGCAAGGTCCTATTCTTGATCCTGTCATTGTGAAACGAAAAGGTCGTCCCCCTGAGAAACAATTGAAATCTTCTCTAGATGAAGTAATACTAAACAAAAAGAAGAGTAACAACAATAGGAAACCAATTAAATCAAGTCAAGACAAGGAGAAGGTATTGTATAAGCTTATTCGAAAAACTATAATCTTTTTAGATATTAGTTAAGAATAATTTATGCTTAATCATTTCTCTTTTCATTTAGAGTTCAATGTCTAAAGGCAATGTGATGGGCATTAGTGATTCAACATTATCGTTGAGTACAAATGGAGAAAGGCAAGCCTTGCAAAATACATTAGTAAACCCCTTGGAGTTGCAAAGCACCCCTCCTTCGGGGTACATTCAAGCGAATGAAAACTCATCACACTTAGAACCATGGAATGTAAGAATATCTGAATAACTTTATTTAGATTAGAATTTAGATTGGTTATATAATTTTTTTTTTCCTTTGGTATTTGACAGGTAACTCACCCTGTAATTGGTACAAGTGACCATTGCACTTTGATGTTGTCACAAGTAAGTGAGATAAAGTTATGTTGTTTATAAAAATATTTGAATTGAGTTATCAATTGTTAGCCAACTACACTTTCTTCTTCATCTTCCTTGTTGTACAATCTGTCATACGGAATAGCTTTATCCTAATAACCTATGTAGCCCGGTGGATTCATTGTCTCAATCAAGTAATATGACCCTACCAACGTTGGCGTCAAACACTATTCCTCTTCAACTTTGGCAATTTCCTTCCATGCCTAATTCAAGTGGCACTTCAAATCCTTCCTATAGGTAACAACAAAAATACGTTTATATGCTAGTATTTAATCTTTGTCAACATAGTATAGTATCACACTAACTACTTTGTTAATGGTAACAGGTTTTCTTGACTCTTGGAGATGATCTTTTGTAAGCATTTTTCGATGGACTTGAATAACATTGAGTTGCTACTTTTATGTTGTTGGTTTTGAAGGAAAGTAGAATTTTATGATCAACTTATATTTTGAGGGTAACATAAGTTGTTGGAATATTTTTTTCCCACAATTTTTAAAGATGCTCGCCATGGAATTATAGTATCAACAAATTTTTTAGTTGATTTATTGTTTTTATTTACAACCAAAAAGCCACATATGCTCTACCAAACAACCATATGCAACATATGCTAACAGGATGGATTTCACCATCATTAATCAACTCAAGTAAAATTATGCATGTACATCTAATAAACTCAACAAATAGTATACACAGACCAACAAACATAAAGCATTGAATCCATCAAGCACAACTAAGAAATGTACCTGTCCACCAACATATATAGTCCCAGCAGCCTCACCACTAGCAAGCTTTGATGTACATTTCAACCAATATAATCAAAAACTTCCAAATTACCTTCTTCTGTCCTAACTTGACCCCTGCATTCAAAATCCAATTCATAAGCATGATATACAACCATCACACGCAAAAACTTACCATGAAATTTAGAACATAATTGAATATTCAATCTACAACAAAAGTGCCAAAACCAACACTACAAAATGAAAAGCCCTATATTGCAATACTCTTGGATTTTGGATGGCACAATTGATTGAGATAAGTTCTATTCTTATCTTCTCTGCTCTACACTTTTCATTGAATAATAATCAACAACCAACCATAATCATAATCATTAAAATCCATCAAAATAATTAGTCAATCAAAGTGTTTATTTTGCTGTCTAGAATGCAATCATGTTTTTGTCTTTTTTTTTTTTTTTTGTTTTGAATTGTATACGTAAGACAATAGCATTGAATCACACACCTCAGCTGCGGAGGAAGAACATTGAATCACACACCATGCATGCTAAATTTTCTCCAGAATATACTTACTCCCTCTGTTCCGTATTAATTGTCTCGATATGTCATTAATTTCTCAACATATACAATGTTTTAATATACGAAAGTATCATCGTTATATTCATAACAAAAATTATTATCAAAAGAATATAATTTTGTCATTTTTTGATAAAATATATTATAAGCAATTCTTAGTCAAAAACGACATTTTGGACAATTAATATGGAATGGAGGGAGTACCTTTAATGGTGACAGATTATTGCAAATCTGAGGGAGCCTTACAAATTTTGCTCCAAAAGATGCTCCAGAAGATGATTAGCGTAATTGGCGATTAAGACAACCATCGACCACATTTAATCACACACCATGCATGTTAAATTTTCCAACTCTTTTTTCTCCATTGACTCCACCCTACTCTCCCATTACCATCTATTATCGTATCAATTAGATGTACTGTCAGACTTACATAGCAGTTAACAAACATATCGCTTTCACATTAAAAACAAGAAATAGAAATCAATAGTGGCCCAATTCGTTGGATCTGGTCGGAGACAGCGGGTAGTCGGAAGTCGGAGACCTTGAGGTCACCGGAATCGTCGAGAATCCAGCTTGAGGTCGTGGTGGTAGACGCCGCGGGCGTGGCAGAATCCGACGGCGGAGACGAGCTGCTTTCTCCCCTGGATCCTCCGAGAAATACGCAGCTTTCTCTAGGAAGAACTCCGTCGTGATATCCAACATTCTCCAGCAAAGCTCCGGCGAAACTCCGTGGTTGATCACCTGGAAAAACCCGAATTCCCGACAAGCTCCGTCGAGGTTCTGCACCACCCAGTGATGGTCTCAACTGATGTCTATGATGGAGTCAATTGAAAATGGTCTAGAGCGGTGAATCTGCTCATCTAATTGAGTTGAAAATGGTTTTTGGGGTTTTCATGGTCTAGAATGATAAGACGAGACAGAGAGCAGGTGTGATATAGCTTTTTGGAAAAGATGATTCTCGATTTGAAAGAAATAAGTTATTTTCTTTTTGAATTAAAAAAATTACACGTGGAGTTGGTGTCACATTCGGTGACACACCTTCGGTACAAATAGACTGGTTGATCTACATATAATGGTAGGAAAATGTCTTCGACCATGCTAGGAGTGTTTTGCGGGATGTTGGCTAATAGCAACCATTGATATGCCACTTGTCTTTAATCATAGCCGTAGGAAAGGATAAAATTGAAAAAAAAAAAAAAATAGTTTGACCAAGTCTGAATTGTAGAGTCTCACTAATGAACGATAACCATTTAGTAAATACCTCAAATTCCCCAATGCACGTCTCAACTCTCTCTTTCTCCCTCAATCTACTATGTTAGTTACTCTAATTCAGCAAATTAGTTTCATGTGAATTATTATTGTATATTTTTGTTGATTCTATATTTATGTCAGTTTTCTACTCTTTTTCAGTTTCTTATTTAGTATGATTCATTAAATTATTTGAGATTTTCCTCCTTATCTATCAATGATGACTAGGAGACAATGGATCGAAGCTCTGCAAGGATTATAGAATCAACAAAAGTATTATTGTATTATTTGAGATTTCTATGAATCTATGAGGTTTTCTATGGCCTATTATTGTATACTTCTGTTCATTATATTCTTGATTTATAGAAGCAAGTTCGTCCTTCCCTAACCTTTTATGGGAGTCATCCAGTTTGATTTTATTGAGAATTTAGTGCCAGTTTTGTGGTGAGAAATACAAATTTCAAACTTTTTAATTGTTGTCAATATTTTTTTCTCACAAACAGTTCAGTGTGATCTTTCTATTTTCTCAAAATATCGTTCATTTTTGTTTGTATTCCCAACTTGCTATTTGACCATTTCAGTTTCTAATTAGACAAATTAAGAACTTCCTGTTAATCCCAACTCTCAAAAACAATACAACAAAATAAAAAGAAAAGAAAAGAAAAGAAAATTTAAGTGTTGTTATTTTTGTTCTGAAGTCTCATGCCTTAGTACATATCATGACCCTCTCATCTCCATTAATATATAATTGTCAATTTCTCTCCATTACATTTTGGACTCACTAATATTATTATGATCATATTGCAACTTCAATGAGAAATGAGAGGTCTTTTCAAGATATGTTAAATCATATTCTGTTAAACTATATAAGATTCATTCTCTCTTATTCAATATTTTCTTCAGTTAGTTTGCATCCGTCCTGGCTACAAACAACAGCTAAACCATAATCAAGAACTACAACTTTTGTATTGCTCTTTTGGTTGTTGTGTAGTTATGGATGACAATAGGGCAAATACTGAGAGGGTTGTGTAGTTACAATCTATACTCACACCCATTTCTTGCTGTTACTATAAATGAGTACCACCCATATCCATCGGATATTGCATGTACGATAAGTATTATCCGAATACAATTTGAAATTACAAAATAAAACTCATTTTACATTCATATTGTAAAAATTTGTAAAATTATAACGATATTTTAAACTTTCAGCTACAAAATGTACATTATTCACTTGACACCATGTTTCGCACTCTCTGAGTCAATGTCTCTAGGTCCCTCTATAATAATACTCATGCAAAAATTTAACAGAGTGCATTTTGAGATTTGAACCTATGGGTCATGGAGTAACAGTGAAAGGTGTTAGGGTTTTTAAAAAGAGTATTACAAAGATCTCAAACACCGAAAGAGATCCACCCGAAAGAGACACATGCTCTTAGTCAACGAAACTCTCTCACCATTCAGGAATACGAAGTTTCTAAATACACCTCCTTCCACAGGAGGTGCCCCAAAATTGCCCGCAATGGGCACCAAACTTGGCCACACTAAATAAGGTGAACTAGACCCAATATTTATAGGGAAAACTCCCTATAAACCTACTTGACTCCTACTCCAATTAGATTTAGAATCTAATACAATTAGGAAACCTAACATAATAAGGAAACCTAAATAATATCCTAATACAATTAGGAAACAAATAATTGTGGGATTAAGAGACTGCGTGATTTTAGGACACTTTCCTAACAAAAGGAAATGTTGGATCTAATTAACCTTACCCTTTGAATGTCTTTATGATATCTTTTTCTTAAAGATAGGTCATGTTCTTTAGAGTGATAGTATTAAATTAGGTAGAGTAAGGTTGATAAGGAAATGAAATGTAAGGAAAATAAAATAAAATAAAATGACATTGGTTTGAATATTTTTTTAGAGATCTGGATGAGATAGGGTAAGATAGGATAAAAAAATGATAAGATAAACCTATCTTAGGGTCCCGGACCAACAAAACTAATACCCATTACTTACAAAACATTTATGTCTTATTAGCCACGAATAGGGATGGCAATGGGGCGGGGAATCCCCGAACCCGTCGGGGCCCCGCCCCGCTCTAGGGAAAAATCTCCGCCCCCATTGGGGATGGGGACGGGGATGAGGACGGTTTTCCAAAATCCGCTTGGGGACGGGGCGGGGATGGGGACAAAATTTTCCCCATCCCCGTCCCCATTTTCCCCGCCGGGGTGAAATCCCCGTCCCCATCCCCGAAAATGTTAAAATTACCAAATAACCTTTATTCAAATTTAATATATATATTAATGGGAAGGACAAAGTAATAATTTTCCAATTTATTCTCACTTATTGTTGTATTATTGTTTGATTTTGATGTATTATTACTAAAGCAAGTTAAATACGTTGTATTTTGAACATGTTAAAAACCGGGTTCGATTAAAAACCAGGATCCGATTAAAATTTAGTTAAATTCAGGATAGTTTTAAAAAATCCCCGTTGGATTCCCGTTGGGGATGGGGAATTCGCGGGGATGGGGCAAGAATTATTCTCCGAAGCGGGGATGGGGACGGGGGTATACTCCCCCATCCTCGATCCGCCCCGTTGCCATCCCTAGCCACGAAATAGAATGGGAGGGTAGAGAGAATGAAGACTTTAGATTTGGATGGGGTGGGTACCAAGGCAGAGCACGATCCAGCGCCCGGGACACGCTACGTGTTCATGGGCGCACCCATTTCTTTTTTATTTTCATTTTTTTAAATTTTAATATTTTTAGATTTTTTAAATAATTTCATCACTTCAAAATTGTCATAAAAATATAAATTAAGTTCATAATTAGATCATGAAATGTTTTAACTTTAATATAATGTTTAGAAGATGAATGTTCACAGAGATATACTATAATGTTCATAATTTTTTAAATGGATGTTCATAATATCTAATAAGGATACTCACTAAATAGTATGTTTAGAAAGCTATACTATGATATCCATATTTTCTAATATGGATGTTAAGAAAATACATTATAATGTTCATAATTTTTAAGATAGATATTCCGTCTAATAAAAATACTTGCTAAATAATTATGTTCATAATTTCTAATATAGAAGATCAGAAAGATAAACCATAATGTTCATAATTTTTAATATAGACGTTCACAATATCTAATAAAAATAGTCACTAAATAATTATGTTCATAATTTCTAATATGGATGTTTAGAAATATACACTATAATGTTCATAATTTTTAAGAAGGATATTCATAATGTCTAATAGAAATACTCACTAAATAATGATGATAATAATTTCTAATATAGTTGTTCAAAAATATATACCACAATATTCATAATTTTTAAAATTGATGTTGTGAATTGAATGCACATGTTGCACTCGGAAAAAATTAAAAAAATGTGCCTCAAAAAAGTATGTATTGTACCTTGAAACAAAAAAACAAATAAAATAAAATAAAGGAAATTGATGTGTGGATGGGGGCACTCGAGCATCATGTTCCCCAGCGCATCATCCTATATACTTTTAGATACCGAGGGACACTGGGTGCGACATAGGGAGTACTAAGCTTCAAAATTTTCTTTCATTTGACTTAGGCTTTATTTATTACTAGCAAATATCCACTAAATTAAATAAATACCAACGCGTTATTCTGGAAGCTTTTAAAATATATATTACCCTATAACATAAAGGTAATATACAAAGTGCAAAGTTTCAAAACAATTTTACAGTGCCAATATATGCTAAAGCAGTTACAATTCACATATACATTGGCCGGACAATCATATCAAGAGTATAATTAAAATCATAATGTATTAAAGTTACAGTTAAATGCCAAAGAAAATAATAAAAATGTATACTAACCAATAAAATACAATTAAAATCTGCTTAGAATAAGCACACTCCTCTAAAAGCATTGATATCATTCCTCAAGATATCTTCACAACTCAAAGTGTTCAGCAATATGGGTTTGTTTCACCAGTTACACGAGGTACAACATAATAATAGCTTGCACAACACTTCAAAATTTACTTATGGAACAATAGTTTCATATGTTAAAAAAATGCTAATTATGTTTTAGGGAAATGTATGATCAATAATTGTATGTTATAAGTTTAAGGCTAATGTGCATGTGAAATGTGGCTATTATAGTTTCAGTTATACTTTTTTACTATTTTCCACAATAGTATACATTTCTTATTATTTTCTTTGACATCTATCACTTTGATACATTATAGTTTCAGTATACTTTTGATATGATTATACAATGTACATGTGAAATGTGGCTATTGTAGCATGTGTTGGCCCTATAAAATAACTTTGAAACTCCTCACTTTGAATATTACCTTTCAGCTTCATCGTATCATTAATATATATTCTAAAAGCTTTCAAAATAATGCACTAGTATTTATTTTAGTATTCAGGGCAACGCCCGAGTATTTGCTAGTAAACATAAAACGTTAATAGCACTTGAATGAACTGAATAATATTTCTTTGTTAGATAAACGTTGAGGTACAATAGAAATAGAGGAGGTTAGGGAACTTAGCAGGTTCAAGACAGTGAGGTCCTTGATGACTGCTTACAAAGACAGAAACTGAGATTCAATTTCTGTTGAGGGGTCTCACAGATGAGGCTTATGATGAGAGACCTCACAAATGAGACAGAGAGTAGGGACCTCATAGACAAGGCTTCACAAATGAGGTAGAGAGGAGAGACCTCACAGACGAGGTAAAGAAGAGGGGCCACACAGACAAGGTAGAAAGGAGGGGCCTCACAGACGAGCTAAGAAGAGGGGCCTCACAGACGAGGCCAGAAGAGGGGCCGCATAGACGAGTCAGAGAAGAGCATGACAGATTACATTGGATATCAAACTCACAAAGCCTTAGTACTTCAAGGCTTTACTACACAACACCTCACCAACATATTTGGCTACATCACTCACCAAGGTCCTTGGTTATCTCACCAAAATTACCTTACTGGCTACATAATTCACCAAAGATTCATTGACTACACTCAGAAATCTCACACGATTTCCTACACCCCGATTACTTACTTGGAATCGCCTACTTGAGAGAGGAAGACAACCGTTCTTTATATAGGAGCTTGGCTTGCAACGGCTAACTTAGAGTTTCCTTAGTTGAAGATTCTTTCCATATTTACTTGATCCTCTATATTTTCATTCTTTGGAAGCTTCAATATTTGCTAAATTATATGTAATCTGCGAAGATAAAATCAGAATAAGTATATGTCATATTTAGGAGAATATTCTAATTTAAGCATAGATGTTATTTGGAAACTTCCCTTATTTGTTCTTTCAAACAAAACTCACGGGCATGGCTGAGGTCCTCAACCACAGTGATATTGAGGACATCACAATTTCTTCATGATACACTCAGCAAATTAGTGATATCTTTGCTGTCTAAGATCGAAAGAATTTTTGGTGAAATAGATTTGAAAACTATAAGGAAATGTTTATTTGTTTATTCAATTTAACGATCAAAACTCCATACTGAAAAATTTAATGAGGATGCCAATCCCTTTCCTCAACTAACTGGCACTGATCTAAACAGCGGACAACATGACATAGTTGCACACTCAATAATACAAATTTGGCCAGCAAAAGGCAAAGGTTACCGATCACATGGAACGTGAACAATAAGGTTAATGCATCCAACAACTGTATACACACAATTTCAATAAATTAAGTATAAAACCCATAATTCACAGAGTTATATACTACGTCTCTTCCATTTCATTAGTTACTTTAGATTCGTGGGGAAGCACTAATAGTGCATAAAACTTTATAGTAGTAGTTGAGAGAATGCAATAATCAAAATATCGTATAACCAATAATTAATGGAATATATATATATATATGTGTGTGTGTTGATGAGGGTGGATGAAAAGTAATTAATAAGGGGGAAATAGATAAGCTAATAATTATATGTTATCAAAATTAGAAGACTTTGAAATTTTTTTGAATGATAATGAATAATTCCGTTTGTGTGGCGGTTTTCTAAAAAAAAAATTATAAGATATATAGATGTTGTGGGAAAAAAACATTCATGAAAGTAAGAAATATGATATTATGAGATAGATGGTAAATTAATACCTAATTCCATGCATGTCTAGTTATGTAGCTAATTCAATTTCTAGTTAGGTAAACCTGTCACTATCTAATAATCGCACTTTTGAGTGTATAATGAGGGATGACCAGTTTGCTTGGTTAGTCATTGCTTTCACCATCAACCCCAACTTGTGTTTAATTCCGACAAGGACGCCAAAAGTTCAATAAACTTTATAGGAGACCGTCATCATATTATAAAAATGATTGTGAGACAATTTTAATGTTGACTTTTGATGAATATAAGGTGTCTGATAATTTATTTCGGGTGATTTTGGTAAAAATTATTTTTTAATAAATTAATAGTCACATTCATATATTAAAAAATTATTCTAATATAATTCATTAATCATAATAAAATGTCGAATAGGTAGGAGTGATGATATCTTGTAATTAATGAGATATTTTTATCTATATAACATAAATTGAGTACATATCCTTGTGACAACTGGAGCTAGGCTTTTCTTAGCAAATATGATACATGTAAATTTACGAAGTTGTCCCTGTGAAATAGCAGCAAAGAAGAAATGGTAAATTGCTAGACTGGGGCCACCGCCAGAGAAAGAAACAGTGGCGATCAGATGTGAAAATTAAAGAGACAAGGACAAGGAGAGAGTGCCAAGTTTGCAAGGGTTGACACAAGTCAAAGATGTTTAGGTGTAGCCTCATTAATCTCTTCTGGATTTCCAGCTTTGGTGCTACCAACATTCATTCATTACTCACCCTAGCTAGCTGCACTCCCATACTGCTCCTGTGTGCCACAGCGCAGAATTATAACTTAGGATCAGCTCCCACTTTTACCTCCTTGCCCTTCACTTTGATGGGTTTTTTTGCATTTTGGATCCCGAATTTTAGAGGTATTTACATTCTGAACTCTTGGTTTTCAATTTTAACATTTTGGACCCTAAAGTTTGTAGACTGAATAAAAAAGGACCTTAAAGTTTGTGGATTGAAGAAAAAGGCCCCTGACTCATTTTTTATTTTCCTCCCATATTTGAATTTATCTCTCGATTGACGTCAAACTTTAGGACTATGGTTAAAACTAATATTGAAGCTATAATACACCTCTCTTATTCGTGTCGAGGCTACTTAGACCCCTGAGTACATGGTTTTAAGTAACTCCAACATGAATAAAAGAGGTTTATTATAACTTTAATATCGGTTTTAACCTTAGTCTTGAAGTTTGATGCCAATTATGAGAGAAATTCAAACATGGAAAGAAAAAGAAAAACGGGAAAATGAGCTTTTTTTTCACCTCACAAACTTTAGGGTCCTTTTTTTTCAGCCTACAAACTTTAGGGTGCAAAAAGTTAAACTTGAAAACTAAAGGTTCAGAATGTAAATACCCCTAAAATTCGGGGTCCAAAATGCAAAAAACCCTCACTTTGATGCCAACAATTATACATTTTTTTTGTTGACATGGTTCTCCATGGTATCAAAGTTTAAGTTTAAATCGATGGTTAAAGGTCCAATGATGACTTTATACTCTAACCGTCTATATTATGTGCTTCAAATAATCTTAACTGAGTAAGAGAATAGCCTCCATGATCAGTAAATGGTTCATCATCCAAATGGTCTAACACCCATCGATCTTACTCGATATATGCTTCTTTCAACTTGATTTTTTCAATCCCCATACAAGACACTTCACCTTACATACAACTCATAAGATAAAATGTTGAACAAGTTATTAAATGTCTATGTTACCCTGCCCCATCAAGATGTGATTCTTAAAGTCTGAAGAAACAATTATATATAACCCAAGTCAAGTTGATCGAATACATTTTGACCAAATTAAAACATAATGCTTTGATGATATAGATGCTTCTTATGAGAGTTAATTAGAGGTTTATATACTATACTTTCACAATAGTGTTTGAATACTGGTAATCACAATTGCCCTATCAATATTAGGGTGCTATTGAAGTTTCCGTGTTGGTCTGATTTCAAGGTTGGGTCTTGATTGAATACTGGTAATCATAGGCCATGTTCTTTGAATCGGATAAAATGATGTTTAGACAGATTGGATATGTTATGATACTTTTTTGGGAAATTGTGTTTTTAGAGAGGGTTTTTTTGGGAATTGTGTAAAGTTTAAATTTGATTAGATTGGATTGGAAATAGTTAGCAATCCAAAAAACAGGGCCACAATCTACTATGATTATTTACTGTAGCCTATAGAGCGAGGAGGGTTAGTAGTTACACTATTTACCCTTATAAAAAAAATGAAAAAAAAAGGTTGGATATGAACCACATGCTTCAGAGTGATCTTAACCAGCTTCAAAGAGCAAATGAAACCCTAATTCTAGATTAACGTTACAACAAATTAAATGGGGGGAGACAATGCTACCTGTTTCACCCGGCTAGTGAACTACTGTAATAGGTAAAAGTGGAAAAACAAAATTAAAGGATGAGGGAAAAAAAAGTCACAAGGAAGATGGGGGATAATAAATGTGGGGATTGTAAATGCAACCTGCAATACATCAACTAACCACACACTCTGCTTGTCCTTTGGTATTTACTCACGTACTCCACCAGACTGTGGGGCCCCCTCTTTCATTCAGTATCAATCTCTCTACTCTCTACACTTTAAAAATGCACCCTCACTTTGCATTTTCCATCCCATCTCATCTCATCTTTTAGGGTTTTGTTTTTGGAGAGAACAAAATGA
The DNA here is from genome assembly GCA_029582165.1 of Portulaca oleracea. NCBI lineage: Eukaryota > Viridiplantae > Streptophyta > Magnoliopsida > Caryophyllales > Portulacaceae > Portulaca > Portulaca oleracea. The sequence goes on from CM055890.1 coordinate 22,339,967, forward strand.
AGATGAGAAGTAGGAGCAAAGGTGGAGTTAGCGGTGGTGGTTCTCCAAACCTTATGCTTTTCTGGGGTTTTCTTGTGTTGGTCTCAAACCAACTCATCCTTCCTGTTGCTTCTGCAAGCAGTACTAACAACAGCCTTGGTCAGCAGAAGAACTTTTACTATTCTCCCGCTAATCCACACACCCCTTCAGGTCTCTCTTTCGATCTCTTTGTCTTTCTCTCTGCTTGGTTTTTATCTCTTGGAGTCTTTTTAGCCCTTATCTTGTGACACCAAGTCCAAACCTACTCATGTTGTATGGAGCAAAGTATTTTGTCATGGAAATTGACACATGTTCGGAAGAACCGGCAAAAAACTAGTACTTTGATAAACTGACAATTACAAAATTTCATAATTTTTCCAAAGGTCATTCATAACAATATATGCATACGTAGGGTATCTCTAGACTCCAGGTGTATACTTGACCATATATATACATGCATGACAAGTTGACAACCTATCTTAACCAGATGATGGAGTGACGATTTCTACTTGGCATGTCTCACATTTGAACCCTAATTTCATCCAATATTCATGCTATCAATTTATTATATATATATATAATATCTAGAACTCCGTATACTACGTTGTATATACAGCCAAGATGGATTTAACATATTAGGTGCACCCGGAGTATATGCTCCAAATATTACGACTGTTCATTCATATATATTAAGTTGTTAATCTACATAAATTAGATTTTTTACTTTTATTATTATAATTGTTCACTCACAAATGTTTGGAGCACATGGTCGGAGCGCATGTAATATAATATTTTTTTAAAGAAACACATTAATGGATTACGAAAGAAAAAGTTGAAAAAATGAATGAAATTAATTGCAGGAGTTTCGAGCAATCCATCCCATGCACCTTCTCAGCATGGGTCCCCCTCCCCCACCCGGCACCATGACGGGTCCCCTTCATCCAGCGGCGGCCAAAGCAACTGCGGAGTGCCGCCGGCTTCTCCCCCACCTTCAGGTGGTGGTGGTGGCTGCCACTGCCCGACACCACCGAGCCCGAGCGGTGGCAGCGGTGGATACTACGGACACCACCCACCGACACCCAAAACTCCATCAAGGAGGACTCCACCGTCGACCCCGCTCGTCCCCTCACCGCCTTACGAGCCACCGGTGACCCCAACACCCCGGCCATCACTACCACCACCCAGCACTGGTGGTGGTGGTGGATATTATGGGCCGCCAAGTACTCCGACTCCAACTCCGACCACCCCGAGCACGCCCTTGGTTCCGTCGCCACCACTGACTCCCATCGAGCCGGCACCGCCTCTTGTTCCCGTTACACCATCTCCGGTGCCCTTTGATCCTAATTCTCCTCCTTTCCCATGCAGGTATATATTTGATCTTTTACCTACTCCATGTATGCATGTTTCTACGTATCACCTAAATTCTTAAACAAACACCCAATTAGTCTTAATTAACCCGCGCGTGCATGTGATGAAATTGTAACTTCACATTTGAAAATAGGTCTACTATAATATGGCAGACTATTTCTGTATGGACTATAACTATTGCTGCATGCATTAATTAAATGGCTCCTTTCTTTACCTTTTATCATTAATAAAATAGGATTCATTAAACTCCCTGAATGGCATGTTAACATCATACGAAGTACTACGTAATCTCTCTAAAGTCTTTCGTGAGTAGGTGTCATTAAGAGCTTTTGAGCTGATTATTGTCAGTTCACCATATTAATGCAGCGGACTGGATATAATATAGTAGCTAGCTATAAATTTGGAGTTTCTCTTCCATTAAATTTTCATGGAAAATCTACTTTTTCCCCTTCTGATCATGTGGCATTTTTTCCCAAAATAATATTCTTTTAAAATAAAAAAGAATTTCCTTACAATTAGCAAGTAGACTAACGAGCTGAAAATAAAATTCTGAAACAGCCCCACTCCCAAATTATAATTAATCATATTATTTATCTCTTCAATGAACAAAAAGGAATAATATTAACTAAATGTGGTTTAGTTCGGCAAGTTAAGTATTAACCTCTAATCGAATCAACTCCGTGGATTAAGTTTATTTCAAGTGTTTTTTTTCAAATATAAAAAAAATGGATAAATGTATAACTTTATGCAATTTATGTGTGATATTATGATTATATGATTCAATCATATCATTTACTCCCTCCGTTCCATATTAAGTGTCATTTTGTTGACTATCACGGTCTCCGATGTCACTCTTTAATTGATAATTTCTCATACAATATTTTATAAACAATTACAATATTATACTTTTACGATAGTATTTTTCGTTACGAATCTAATGGTAGTAATTTTATATAACAATTCATTGTATATATTGAGAAATTTGTCGTCAAAATTTTTAACGTTGGACTGCACAATTTCCAAAGATGTCAGTTAATATGGAACAGAGGGAGTAAATTCATCTTAATATATAATAATATATAATTTTAATAATATGGCAAGACACTTAAAAGATATGTTGCCCCAAGAGTCATATCATTTTGGGTCATATATAATATATGTTTCCAACATGCATATGTCTAGTTGAATTGAAAGGTTTATTAATTGTTTAATAATGGTTAATTCATACATGTTAAATGCATGCAGCTATTGGGGAAGCCACCCAGCGTTGATATTTGGAGTACTGGGGTGGTGGGGGACAGTAGGAGGGCTATTAGGGATGCCAAGCCTACCAGGACTAAACGCAGCAGACTACAGCGTTCAAGACATACTAAACAACCCAAGAAGAGACGCCTACACATCTCTGTACAGAGAAGCGACAGCAGCATTCCTGAACTCAATGGCAGGTGCCAGGAACTTCCCATTCACAAGCAACCAGGTTAAGACATTCGTCGCAAACTCACTCCACTCAGACAAGGCTGCCGCATCGCAGGCCAGGCTCTTCCGCCTTGCCAATGAGGGCAAACTCAAGTCTCTTCCCGCCTCCGATCGCCGTCCTTAGTTACCTACATTCATTCCTTATCTACCACTACTTTAATTATTATGGACGTGTTTAATTTCTTGGTGTCTTAGTTAACCTTATGTCGATGCATGGTTTTCTCATTTCTGCTATTTTTAATTTGGATTTTTGTCATGTGCATGTCAGAATTTGAGGGGATTCACTGTGTTTAACCACTTTAATTTGTTTCTATTCAAGGATATTCTGTGTAATCATTGCTAATTAGCTATTCTTGTTTACTTTAGTTTGTCTCTATCCTTTTCAAGCATTGTCAAATCCACTTCCAGTTTTCGGTCAGACTCTGTAGAATTTCCTTCAACTATATATCAAAAACGTATGAATTAAACAAATCTCATAAACAAAGTGCTGCAACCGAGTAAAATTATCTGCGAGGCTTCAACCATCTCATAATATATGAGTTTAAACGACGTAAATCGTACAAGTTAACTAAGATTTCCTTAACTACACGAGAATTCTAGTTAATACTTAATACTACTCTGTTATTTCCGTATTTTATATTTTTCATTCACGATTTTTTTTAATTTTATCCTTAATGTATAATTTCTCACATAAGAATTTCATAAAAAAAATATAATAGTATTTTTTTAATAGTATTTTTTATTACGAATCTAATAATATTAATTTTATGTGATGAATCATGACACAAATCAAAATATTAATGGTCAAAGTTTTTGCACAAAAATTGGCGCAACAAATAAAAAGAAACAAGGGAGGATGTCAAAATTCTTGCAGCAACAAGTAGAAACACTTAGCTCGCTGAAGAGGACAAGTGGGAGGGCCGCTGCAGCCTGCAGGGAGCCATGGATTCTAGGCTCCAGCGAGTGGCTTCACTATGCAAGGCACTCACTCGAACATCTTTTAGTTTTCAATCATATATATAACTAATTAGGACTAAAGAGTGTCCGAATTAAATTCTCAGAACTATTCAAAAATGTTTAGTTAATTCATTACAACTTGATAAAGCTATCAAAAAATACCACTAATGTGACTGCTACTAAAACTGCCACTTTCAGTCTTTCACCGTTTAATGCAATGATTTTTTTTTTCCAGATGAATGTGCAAAAAAAAAGAAAAGAAAAAAAAAAACTTCCCTTTTGGCCTAGCTCTTTTTTCTCTCTCCTCTTCTATTAAAGTTCAGTCATCAAGCTTCACAAAAAACTTTATCCATTTTTGTACAATTATCAGTTTCAATTTGTCTCTTTTTTTTTTTAACTCCAGGTGACTGGGGAGATATTAAACTGTTGTGACAGGCATGACTTGTCAGTCCCACAATTTCACCTAATGGTAAATTTTTACTTACACCAAATCTTAAAACTTAATGAAAATGTTGGATAATGGAAGTGCATGTTTGCCACTTAACTGCCACTTTTTTGTTCAATTTGCCTCGGTTGACTAGCCCTACGTATTGGTTAGCTTCTCAACATTAATTCCTGATCTCAATGTTGCGAGTATCAAACCAAAAAAAGTACATGGAGTTTGGACCATCATCCACTTTCATCCAGCTTGTCCATGTCCTCACTTTCGGACAACCATCATCATCCATTTCGACTAAAACTCGGGAACTGTCATTTTCTTTGCTTTCTACCTACCACAAAGACCCATTTCTTCCCTTAAAGAAACTCCTCGTCTAGTTCTCATATAGCTCCAACTTCTACAAACCTTGTCCACGGACCACGATCGCTCAATCAAAGTTAGTAGAATCGGCATCCTAATTAGAATCCATGAGTTAGTTAGGATCAAAATAAACTCACGTAGGATTGTGTTTCGGAATGTAGATCGGAGAATTACGATGAGGATTTTGGAATCATAAATTTATAGAATTATAGATCTGAATCGAGATTTTAATAATTATACGCTCAACCACAACATTTGACTTGAGAGTTAAGTCCAATCATGGTGCTTGAAATCAAGCTTTTAGGCTGCTTTTTCTTGATAATCCACTCCAATTTGGGCTTAGTATTGCAAATTTAGATGACAAAATAGCTTCTTAAAAATTTTCATCACTTTCACTATATATTAAACGGGTGTATGAGAGAGAATATTGTTGTAAATTTGAATGATTTTCATTCCAACCAAACACACCCTTCATTAAAAAGAAAATTAAAAAAATTCTCAGCCCCCTACTAACTAATTTATCTTCCAATTGGATATAGGAAAGTGATTGCATGTAAAGATCCAAGCAAATAAAAAGCCCCCACCCGTTTTTTTTTTTCTTTTTTTCGATAATGGAGGCCAAAGCCAAAGCCAAAACGGCATCAAGGTTCAAAGCACCAACAACACACACACACCAAAGAAGACACCAAAACACCACGCCGGAAAAGGAACAAGAGAAACACAAAAGACTACGCCAAGACCAACCACCAAAACCAACTCAACAAGCGAAACCAAGACACCACCAAAACAGCCCAAAAGCAGCAAACAAACGCATCAAACCAAAAAAAAAAAAAAAACACCACAGCTCGAAACACGAACACACAAAATCCGCCTTGAAGCTCAAAAACAAAAGGGCCGCTCACTAAATTTATTTATTATTTAATATAAAAGAAAAAGATTCTTTTCTATATCTATCTATAAACAATTTTTAAAAAAATGGATTTTCCAATTCTTCATTCCTGGGAAGCAGATAGAGCAAAGGCCTGAAGTGACAAAATAGCTGAAAAATACTCGAATGCAAATGCTTCACAGAATCCTGCTGTTTGCAAAAGCTCAACTCTTTATGCATTGAAAACCATCTTGACAATGACATAATGACCAATCGTAGCTCCAAATTCATTACATTACGTCAACAATCCAAGCCAAATCCTGAATAATTTGAGAGATGCCAAAATAGTGGCGCTCCAATAGAAGACCCCGCAAAAAAAATGTTGGAAATCAAAGTGCATAAACATGTAGTAGTAGTTTGAGGCCCAAAGCTATTTAATGCAATTGACTAGTAGTAATACAAGACATTATCCCTAAAATGCAATATAAACAAGGAAAAGAGGTTGGATGATTATCATGGCGACTGACATACACTTTGAAAACAGGAGAGGATGGATCACCATAAGTGCATGGACAATCAATGTGTTTGGTTGGTTGGAAGTGAGCTTAAATAATAAAGACAGCACAGAGTGTCTCCAATTTCTGCAAATACAGTATAGAGAAAATGCAGTGGTCAGTATACACAGCAAAGCGTAATAACTACACCCCCAATAAATAAATAATAATACTAGTGCAGTTTTTAAGACCCCCTGCTGCTACAGCTGGAAGACTAAGTGAGCCAACTATGGTCCATGCCCATCCCCCTTCCTTCCATGTACCTGATCTGAGTAGTCCTCATCTAATTTATGTAAACCTTGGATTCCCCATCTCTATCTGTTTCCATTCTAATAGTCCGAAACCACTTATTAAGCATCAACGCTGTCGCTAACAGTCTCAACAAAGCTGATGGCTATCAGACAACCCCAAATATCGGTAGCTCTCATGTGGGAACCCTCATTTCAATCATGACTACTTTGCTTTGATCCTAATTTTGAAAACCACTTCATCCACAAGGTGTCGAGGACATACCGCGTTGTATGTAAAAGTTTTAACGGTACGTAGTCTGTGTTCAGATGTGCGGATGTGCCTACCACTTATAAGTTATACCAACACCTTACATACAAATTAGGGGAGACAGACGGGGGAAGGATGATGATGAACTCCCTCTCTTAGTCCACCCTACTAGATTTCAATCCTATATGTCAAGATACAAATTCTATACTACCCTAACTTTGTTCAGATGTGCTCTAAACCTTAATGAATCGAGAGCTTGCAAAACTATAAATTAAAGATGATTACTGCACAAGGATTTTGCCACAAACACTGTCTACATCATACTTTTGGTACAACAGTACAATTATTCCAAATTTAATAGAACAGAATGCAACAACATTCATTAGTTTGAGAAACTATTTAAGAGATGTCCTCACAACCCCCCCCCCCCCCCAAAAAAAAAAAAAACAAAAAAAAACAAAACATTGGGAGAGACTACACTTGAACCTAATACAATTACTGTCCTTTCTAGAACAAATAAAATCTACCATTTTGAAGGCCATTATGCTACTTAAACCAAAAAAAGTAACCTAAACAAGGTGAGAATTTTCAGACCGTTCAAAGTAAACTGAATCTAATCTAACTAGTAACTCGTTTATCATGCCCTATCAACATATGAATGGCCTATGTAGCACAGTGACTTGGCCAAAGTGACAGTACTCACCTTTCCAACTATGACATTCGAGCTAAGTTTTGCTTCATCCACTTACACTTGTTACTCCCTTACACCCGCTTCCTATGGGTTCACAATCTCCCATAGGCGGAGTTACCCCAAAAAAAAAAAAAAAAAAAAAAACAAGAGGAAGGAACAGAAAACTTTTAACATAGAGCATACGCCTTTGATAAAAACAAAAGGAACGTGAGTTATAATGTTTCATCAAGAGAGGAACATCAATTCTCAATGTGCATTTCCTGGCTTCAATAACAGTTAATAACAATATTTCCATCAGAAATAATGCAAATATGCTGAATGCAATTTTTGATTTACAAGTAGTTCGAATCCCTTCAAACACCAGGTAAAATAGCAAATACTAAGATTAAAAGATCTTTTAACATTATGAAAAAAAAATTGAACATCAAAAGATCTTTTTTATTTTTTTGATGGGGGGGGGGGGAGAATTGGTAAGTTTTAAGTAAAAGTTGAGTGTTTAAAATATGGGTAAAATGAGTATATTTTCATTGGAATGGGTAAATGGGTATTTACTTCTCTAACAAACAGAGCGTAATGCAATGCTCACAGCTAAACATTGTGACCTGGAGCAAAGAATAATGGAAGTACCTGCTTATAAAGCATCACGTTCATCTGTGCTGCTCCCAGTTTTCTTTGTCATGGTCCAAAATGCCGCAAAATAACGATTCTATGCATGCAGAGAATATACTGATTAGTTGAAGGCGAGAGTCGAAGACGATGAGGATCCTTGCTTATTTTAGATGGAAGAACAGAGAATATGTACAAGATGATAGTTTTAGGCAATGAAATAGACTCCAATGCCCCAACAAGATCATCATTACACAGCTTGGTGCAGTGACCACAAGAACGGAGAAAATGTAGAAGAATCCTCGAACAAAAGCAACAATGAAATTATAATGTAGCAGAGATTTAGCAGCAACCATTACCTGCATCATTGACCGGATATTTGTAGTATAAGTCGTTGCAATGGTGCTTTCTCTCTGGAAATAGAGTTTAAAAAAGTGGTCAGACTCAAGATAGTTCCAGATAAACATCACACATGAAGAACCACAAATATTTTAGCTACCTCTAAAGAAAATCCGTAATGGAATGCCACCTTCTTCACATCCTCTAAACTCAATTCAATGGACATATCCTGGACATTGTGGAAAAAGAATACACATAAATTCGCATGAAAGAAAAGGACACCTTCTTATGCAGAAGTCTGACAGTCAAAACTCACATTTTGGCTGTATGAATCTGCAAAGTGATAAAGTAGTGGTCCAAGATTTATCCAGACCTAAAATTGTGCAACAAGAATCAGTATAATGTATCACTGTCAACAAGCAAGAAAAGCAAAAGTTATATGAGGTACTAAAAGCTTAGTCTTACTCCTCCATCTTTGAGGATCTTCCAAATAATTTCAATGTACTCAACAATGTTATGTGCCGTATCAATGAAAAAACATGTAACTACCGCATCCCAGGTTCCTGCAATTAAGCAAAATAGTCAGCAAAGACTGCTGTGTTTTATGCATTTGGATGCATGACATGAATGACACTGATAACAAAAATACACATTTTTGAGGATCTTATGTAAAATTATTGGTCCCCCCCCCCCCCCCCAAAAAAAAAAGCTCTTTCAAAGGGGTGACACGAGGTCCAGTCATATACCAAAAACTCCATATCAAAATACCAAGTACAATTGCCCGTAAGAGCTTTTCTCTCAAAAATACCAAGTATAATTATAAATTTGCTCCTTTCGAAGCTGCAAAAACTTTTCCCCAAGAATTACTGAATTTCGTACTCTTGCGCCTGACCTCGTAGTACAAGATCAGAATACCAGAAAAACAGAATCAGGCCATACATCAATCTCCGAGCAACAGAGTGCTGAATTCAGGAATTTAACCACATGTAAAAATAAGTCAAAAGCACTAACAGAGCAGGAATATCCCCTTCTTGTCCAACAGCCCACAGGGTATAACTGGGTTTCACATCACAAAAATAAACGGAAATGATAGTATGTCTCCAAAACTCCTGACGCCCGAATTAGCTAGAGTTAAAACATGCAGAAAATCGCATGGATGGCCTGTCTTATCATATGTGAAGAACTAAACACAAAAATTCAACTTCACAACAATACCTAGATTTCCAAACCCCTAAAAACCACTTTAGAGAATCAGCTATTTCATCCTACCTGCTTGGCTTGGATCACTATACACTTCAACAAAGTCCCCACCACACATGGAAAAGCCTTCAGTAATTCCTGCACTGTTTTTGAAAGTTAACCACAGAAATTCAACACTAAAAAAAATTACTGCATCAAAAGAGACTATGCAGGTAATGTCCGACAAAAGCATTAGAAAAATTACTCTAAAGTAGCCTATAGGTCGACAACATAAATATACCAAGACAGGTTCCACTGCTTTCACTACCAATGCAACATGCACAACAATATCAACAGCAGCAGCAGCAGCAGCAACAACAAAAAAGAACCACTAAGCGAATGAGGATTTTGCTTGAACAATGCATAGGGAGATCCAGATCCGCAGACCTACACTATCAGCAAAGATGCTATGTTTCTATGCCCCACTGGAAACACTATTGGGCTTCAGAAAGATGAATAGCAGTAAATAAAATTAGCAAAAAACAGAGTTAAGAAGAAGCACCGAGGTCATAAAATATGCACTATATACACTATATACAGACCACACTCCAAAATATGGATTACCTTAACCACAGAATATGGCACAAAATATGCACTATATACAGACCGACACTTCACCAACTTGATAAATGAGGCGAAGTCATATTGACTGGAAAGTGTTTCAATAAATTGGACAAACAGAGATCGTAAAAATGACAATATGGAGCCTGTAGAATAGCAGAGAGATGTCTTCCCACCTGGCAGGAAGAATGTCTGGGATAGGCACTGCACGAAGTTGGTCATCATCGGAACGAGAATTGCAATTGCTGTGAATCCATGGGTATATAGTCCACTCACCAACAGATTGGGTGCTGAAAACAAAGGAAACTCATCAGATCAACAAAATAGCAACAACAGTCAGACTTTATTATAACCTGAACAGATCAGATAAACTGAACTGAATCTGCCAGAAAATTTTGGTCTTGAACATTATTCAAACCTGGAGTTTAGTGAGTTAAATGCATCCCTTTTGGGTCAACCAGTTGGTCAACACTATCAAAACAACCATCATGGTATCTAAATTGCTTAAAAAGATTGCCCTTGCTATATTGTTTTTCTTTTGGTTGTTTTCCTACCTTCTTTCCCCTCATTTGCTCCACAGTTAATGATTTTTATCCTTATTTCAGCCCTTCATTAATTCAAAGGGGCCTTTTTGGGTGGCTCTATAGGAACTAGTCGCTCTGCTAACAAAAATGCTTCCAGGAGTAGGGTGCCTACGTCTAATTCTCGCTACAGACCAACAATATGGAGTCCACATTGGCTAGTGCTGTTTAATCCAAAAAGCTTCACGATAGGCAAGCAATACTCTGATCCAGTTATAATAGGCCAGAACCTTTGTCTGTAATATCAATGATCACGCGAGAATAAATAAGCAAGTTCAAGAAACACACATACAACACAGCTTACACAGGCAGCTATAAGGAAGAAAATATAGTTCCCATGTATAATAATTCATTAAGCTGTTTAATCAGGGTACGATGATAATAATCCCCCCCCCCCTAACTTTTTAAAAAAAAATTTTAAAAAAAAACTATTTTTCTCCTACGATAAGTAATAGACCTATGAGAATTAACCATCATAATCCCTGTAAACAGGTGTCCCTTATTACATACAAGTACCATTAGCATGCCTAATCTTGCTATGACGATTTGAGGATGGTTGAATAATAATGATAATTCATCATTCCAATAAACAGGTGTGCACTAATCCTTTTGGGTGAAACTCCCACAAGCATACTTCACTTGAATTCCACCAAAACCCAACATTAGGTCAATCCATAGCTGTCCCAAAGTTGTATTGACAGAACTCTATTAATGACCATTTGCACCCATGCTTCGGAATTAAAATACAGGAAAAACTAATAAGGCAACTTACTGATTTAGGATGAAGTTGGAGCATATCATCATGTAGTATGAAAATTCATTACCCTGGCATACAAAACCTGAAATATTTGCATCAAAGAAGATCAGTCATTATTACTCACTACGCATCGCATTCTCAATTGGAGCAAGAATCCAGCTACAAACCAAGACGCGAAATCTCCAATGCCAACCTTCCAAGTCCAGCACCAGGAACCAAGCAGCAAGGCGGGCTATAATGAGGCATAAAGAACGAAAAGGATTAGAAAAAAGCATATTAAATTACACAATAGGAAAATCGGAAACACGAAATTCACCAAACAAGAAACATAACACCAAAACACTAAAGGTTCCAAGCATTCTGCATAATATTAACAAAAACAAAAAGATCACTACATGTGAAAGTATCAAATGCTTGGAGAATGTACTACCTCTCTTCACTCCGAGATGGAAACAATCTCTCAAGCTCCTTGAGAATAGGTTGGTAACATTGATCACGTTCCACTTGCCCCTACCACAAGTGACAATTAGGAGAAAGCAATGCATTCAAAAAGTGGCAAATTAGATACTAACACAGAAAATTAAACAAATACCTCTGTTGCCCAATCTCTCACGATGTTCCTTATTATGCAGCGAACCTTAATTAGTGCAAAATAGCATTTGTAAGAAACTTCATAAATTAATCCAAAGTCAGCAAATAATAAATCTTTCCAGCATGTGGGTAGTCAATTTTCCAACAGATCAATAAGTACATTGTATTTTTAGCCACGCTGAAATAGAAAGGACAACAGCAAAATGTTGTGCCAAATTACTTCCACGTCATGGATATGTAGTAGTTAGCATTTACCAACAGCTTCCAAATAAACAAGGGGGAGAAAGTTAGAAAAGTGGAACTTGCAAATTTTAGTGAGACCTCAAAGTTATGCTTTGGTTTGTTTCATTTGGTACAGAAATACACCATATTTGAAACATTTGAGAGTGGAATTTCTTGCTGGAAACTAAAAGATAATTATACCAATACAAATATGAAGGGAAAAATATAAAAATATCCGAACAAACCCAACCTATAAAGAGAAACAAGAATCCCATAATAGAAAATCAAAGCGGCATCCACTAAAACAAGGCCTAATAAGCAAACACCAAAGTTTACTCTCATAGATAAAGACTTTAGTAGCAACATTGAGGCTTGACTTCAAGTTTCAGTGGCACACTGACAGCAGCATCAAAAGACCTTCAACCGAAGGAATTTAGGAAGGATAAGTACAAATTCTATGTTTTATATTCCCTCAGAATGTTTATTTGATTGATTTTACATATGTAGAATTTATCAGAACTAGTTTGATTCAATGACTTTCTTATTTAAGAAAGTTTAAAAACTACAAAACAGAAGGTTCAATGCCATGATCTTCAATACTTTTTGGCAAAAAGGTAGCATCAGTATAGAATAGGAGGTCAAATGCCCATGCTTTTTGCAATGTTTTCTGTAGTACAGATTTTGACTACGCTAAGGTCACTAGTCTATTTTCGTTATGTACATCATGATCTTAAGAGAACCTGTGCAAAGTTCGATACACACTAGTTATAAGGTATCGAGCAATGCTTCCTAGATTGGGACTGTGGAGTGTCTATACAGTGTGTACTGTCTTTTGACCCACACTAACAACTGTTGCCACTCTAACTGGATTCAAATTCATCTGGCATGAAAATAAAATAATGACTCAAACATAGTTAGACATACCTTGTCAACATCAACTAATGGCACATTCAACTGCAACGAAGGATCCAACCAATCACAAGACGACGAGTTTACCTGTAGCAATATACATTTGAAAGTATTTTCATTAATGATGAACACAAAGTAGAAATCCAAAAGGCCTACGACAATGGATCCAATAAATAAGACTTCCTCTCCCTACAAAATAAGCTGCTTTCACTTCTATCAATCATGATGAACTCACTCAGCTATTCAGGCTAGTGTTTCCTTGGGGACTAAGTGAAAGTCAATGAGGGTTCAAAACATGGAGCAAAGTGCCCAGCAAAGCATACCGATGATACCATATGTGCAATTTAATTAATCAACTAGCAATGAGCGTGTAATCTATAGTTTTGAAGCTAGTTTTTAAGCATACCATACTTGTCACGAAATCACGTGCACAACTACAAAAGGGAACCAAATCACCAATGCAGTAATCCAGGCCTAAAAGATTCCAAATGAACAACAAAGTAATTTGGAAGCAACCAGAAGCAGAAATTTCATTCAATTTGGCAAACTTCTATCACTAATTAAAGCCTGAAATCTTAAGTGTTAATGGCCAGGACCCATACAATGGTTTAGATGACAGCAAAGTGAGGAGATAGTAAGTGACTTACTGGAAGCACCTAAGAGACAAAATACTAAAACAAAAACAGAGAGGGTTACATAAACCAGCAAACTTACATTGCCATTTGAATTACCAGCTCCATGTTGTAACTCCTGGCTATCGTGGCTACTGGCTGGGGGACCACTAAAACAAGCTTCGCCAGACTCAGGTTCACACTTCAGGCCTGGTGATTGCTCCTCCTGTTAGTTTTCTACAAGAAGTCAAAACTATAGCAACAAACAAGAGAATTCTTGGACAAGCTGCCACTGAAATATTGTTTTTATCAAAAAATGGCACAACAAATATTCAACGTAAAAATAGCACAGAAACTAACTAAAAAATGTCACTTGACCTGTAAAAATTTTTTTAAATAAAAACTACGGACATTTATGAATAAGAGCAATAGTTCAGTGCCATTTTTGAAGGAAAACAAATTGTGGCAATTTTGTCCAGTTTAACAAGTTCAGTGGCATTCTTAGGCTATGTTACTCTGACTCGGGTACGGGTGTCGGACCCGGAAACATATCTGGGGGTCGGACACAATTTTTTTGCTTTTGTAGGACTCGGGGACATGATCTTGTATTTGGACACGGGTACGGGAACACGGATATGGGTACACATGCAACTTTTATAATAAGCTAAATGCTTAAAAAGTTCATACTCATTGTTCATAAAACAATAATAACTTAGATAGAGTCTAACATAAAAATAAACAGTAAACTTATGGAGTTCATCCATGAAACAATCAAAATTTCCCTAGTTAGCATGAGTGTATTCACTCTACATCATCCTCCAAAATAACCACTTCAAGTTATGGATCATCTAAGGACAACTCAGAAGTGTCTGATTGCCAAAGTGAGTGTCGGACACATATCCTGTGTCCATATCCACGTCGCGCTGTGTTGGACACGGGTACGGCTACTATTTAGAAGAGTCGGAATATCACAGAAAATAACCACTTCAAGTTATGGATCATCTAAGGACAACTCAGAAGTGTCTAATTGCCAAAGTGGGTGTCGGACACATATCCTATGTCCATATCAACGTCGCGTCGTGTCGGACACGGGTACGGCCACTATTTAGAAGAGTCGGAGTATCAGAGTTCTTAGGTACTAGATATTTATTGTGTTATTGCTGGATTAAAAAAAAAAAACAATAGTTCAGTAGCAATTTCGTCCAAGCACTCAAAACGAAGGAGTAATTTCTTCACGACAAAAAGAAAATCCAAAGAAAGACAAACCTCTGGTGAGACTGAAAAAATGGAAATAACAGAAAAATCAAAAGCTACACAGATGCTCAGACAGTCAGATATGCATGAAACACTGTAAAGATGGGCCAAGCTTTCATGAATGTGCCAACAATTAATATCCATACAGAAATTTATTGGCCTATATGGCAGCTTTTGTGCAGTCCGGCTATCAAACAGACATAATTGCTATTTGACAAATGACAACAAAAAAGGCATGGAAAAGAGGAAGACCTCAGGATTTGTTGTTTTTCCGAGTGATCTGCACAAGTCACCATCTTCTGTATTGCCAGTTATCGTGTTATTCATTGATCTAACCGCTGGTTCCTCAGCTGAACTATGATGACAGGATGATAAACTCCGATCGTGATGGCAATGGTGCTCCTCTGAGGAACATCCAGGAAGCTGATCATCACAGTCATCAACATCCAGACTCATATCTAATGGAGGTTCAAAGGCCTGCCAGGAATAAGTTGCATCAGATCACTACAACACCAACTTTAAATGTTCAAACTGCCAATGAGCTATATACATGAAGAGTACACAACCTCAACATGAGAGAGAGAGAGAGAGAGAGACAGTAGAACCAAATTTTAAAAGGGAAATAGAAAGATAAAAGTTACCTCAAGCATGTGCAAGATAAAATGTGTATTTGTTTGTATACATCTGCAACAGAAAAGAATGTATAGATTAACTACCAAAAAGATAGAAGTATAAGAATTCTCCCAAGCAGACAATAAAGGCAATCAGCCTAGGCAGACAAACTGATGTAGAACCAAGAGAATTCTTCAAGAATTCACTCAATTCAATTCAAAAATCATCAAAGTCTGCCTCTTCCAAGAGGGGATGAGAGATTAAATACCCTTACAATCTGAGCATACTAAGGAAACTAGAATAACTCAAACACAATAAGGAAACTAAGATAACTAAACAAAAGGAAACTAAGATAACTAAATGATACTTATTCAGAATTAATTGATAAATAAAAGATATTATTTCCTTAAACTAGGATTCCTAATTTGTGAAACTTCCTACTCCTCCTAGAATATGTCTTGTGAAAGAATCGTTGTGCATCATACTCCCCCACCGGAGAAAAACTCGACTCCGGCGAGTTGTCTTCAAGATACCATTCTAAGAGGGCAGGATCAAGCTCGCGGAACTCATCCTCTGTAATCCAAGTAGCATCGGCCTGAGAGTGGCCAGACCATTGGACGAGGAAACGACGAAATCCGCCTCGAGAGGACGAAACAAACTCGTCATCGAGCACAGCATCAATGCGAGGGGGCTGAGATTGTGACAAAGGAGGGAACTTCGGCACCTGAGTACCTGCAGAAGCACTAAAAGGCAGACAAGGAGGCTCAAAAGTACCCCGGTGAAGAGTTAGGTCTTCCACATTGAAAATAGGACTAATACCCAAGTTCTCTGGCAAGTCAAGTACATATGCATTAGATCCCAATTTGCGGGTAATCTGGAAAGGTCCCATGGCGCGGGCATGTAGTTTTTTGTTAGCAGTTTTGGGGAGGCGTTCGGGCCGAATACGAGCCATAACAAGGTCACCCACCTCAAAAACAGCGGCTCTGCGACGTGCGTCAGCTGAAAGCTTATAGCTATCATTACTCAATGCAATTTTACGACGAATCTCAACATGCAAAGCATGAATATGTTGGGCAAATGTATGTGCGGGTTGGGAGGTACGGGCATCAGGTGGTAAGGGAACAAGGTCGTGAGGTGCGAGGGGAATACCATGGACAATCTCAAAAGGACTCTTACGTGAGTAGCCCGTGACATTGTTATATGCAAACTCAACTAGGGGTAGGGCCAAGTCCCATGCACCCAGTTTCTCCCCCACGACACATCGGAGAAGGTCCCCTAAGCTACGGTTCACAACCTCGGTTTGGCCATCCGTCTGAGGGTGGAAGGCAGCAGAAAATTTCAGGGTTGTGCCACACAATTTCCATAAAGTCTTCCAAAAATAACTCACAAACTTTACATCTCTATCAGACACAATAGACGTGGGAAGACCGTGGAGCCTAACAATTTCACGAAAGACAAGCTTGGCAACATGGGATGCATCATCTGTCTTATGACAAGCAATGAAGTGAGCCATCTTGGAAAATCTATCGACCACAACTAAGACAGAATCATGACCACGAGTAGTCCTAGGGAGACCTAGCACGAAGTCCATGCTAATATCTTTCCAGGGAGCATGTGGAATAGGAAGGGGTGTGTACAGGCCCGTGTTCTGCCTCTTTGTCTTAGCTAACTGACATGTACGACACTGAGACACAATGCGGGATACATCTCTCTTAAGGGAGGGCCAGTAGAAACGATCCTCCACAAGAGCAACAGTCCTATCCTTACCTAAGTGTCCCGCAAGGCCCCCCGCATGCATCTCCCAAACTAATAGATCTCGAAAGGAAGTGTCCGGGATGCATAACTTAGAACCTTTAAAGAGGTAGCCATCATGGATGAGAAAATCCACATGGTTCCTACGAAGGTCAACTTGGAGTTCACTAAAGATGACAGCAAAGTCAGGACAAGAGGGGTAGGCATCTTTCAGTTTCTCAAAGCCAAGAACCTCTACTTTCATTGTGTGCAACAAGTACCCGACTCGACTAAGAGCATCTGCCACCTTATTTTCAACACCTGACTTGTGCTTGAGAACAAAGGAGTACTCACTGATGTATTCTACCCACCTAGCATGTTTAGGGTTGACATGTGTCTGGGATTTCCAGTATTTTAGAGCTTCATGGTCAGAATATAACACAAACTCCTGAGGGAGGAGGTAATATCGCCAGTGGCGAAGAGATTGACCGGTCGGCATAACTCTTTCTCAAAGGTGGTGTATTTGGTTCTTTTGGAATCATTGAGCTTCTCACTAAAGAAGGCTATGGGGTGACCATCCTGACTCAAAACTCCACCAATCCCATACCCCGACGCATCGCAAGCAACTTCAAAAACCTTGTTGAAGTCGGGGTGGCTAAGAACAGGGGCTGAGGTCATTCTCTCTTTGATCTCTCTAAAGGCCATAGCCGCCTTAGAAGTCCATTGGAATGGTCCCTTCTTTAAACAGTCAGTGATGGGGGCCATGATGGAGCTAAAATGTCTGATGAACCTCCTATAAAAAGAGACAAGACCATGGAAACTCCGAGCTTCGGTAAGGGTCCTAGGTTCGGGCCAATCCTGAATGGCTCTAATCTTATCGGGGTCAGCTGAGATGCCCTGGGCTGACACGATGAACCCTAGAAAAAGGACTTGAGGTTGGAAGAAGATGCACTTTTTGAGGTTAGCAAACAACTTTGCCTCTCTAAGAGCGGTGAACAAGAGCCTAAGATGGTCAAGATGATCCTCCCTAGAAGGGCTGTCCACCAAAATGTCATCGAAGTAGACAACCAAGAATTTACCCAAAAACGGCTGCAGGATGTGAGTCATAAGTCTCATAAAAGTGCTAGGAGCATTAGATAACCCAAAGGGCATCACCATCCACTCATACAATCCATCCTGAGTCTTAAAGGAAGTTTTCCATTCGTCTCCTGGCCTAATACGAACCTGGTGATAACCACTACGAAGATCTATCTTAGAGAACCAACTAGAACCAGCCACACAGTCAAGCATGTCTTCTAACCGAGGGATGGGAATTCGGTACTTGATAGTGATTTTGTTAATTGCCCGACTATCAACACACATCCTCCACGACCCATCTTTCTTGGGAGTGAGGAGAGCAGGAACAGCACAAGGGCTCATACTATGACGAATAAAGCCTTTGGATAACAGGTCCTCAACTTGCTTGGCTAGCTCAGCTCGCTCAGTAGGATTTAGCCTATAGTGTGGGAGATTGGGTAGCTGGGACCCGGGCACTAGGTCAATAGCATGTTGGATATCCCTAAGGGGAGGCAAGTCACCAGGAAGCTCATCAGGGACCACATCAGAAAACTCAGCTAGCAACTCATCAATCACAGTGGGTGTTTCCCGAGTACAAAGGATGGGAGGGGAGTGAGGAAAGGAGATAGCATCCGTAGACAACTCCCTAGCTAAGATAGTCACAAACAGTTTGTTGGAAGTACCTAACCTTTCAAATGGCCTATGCTGAAGGATGGAAATGTGTCGTTGGGCGGGAGGGGGAGTCCCGCCCGGAGAGGACAAAGCAGGGGATGGTTTGGGACTCGGAGAAGGAATAAGCTCTCTAGGCCGACACGGGGTAAGGGTAATAGTCTTATGTTGGAACCGAAAGCTATAGGTATTGTCCCGACCATGAAGAGTCACATTCCTATCATATAACCAAGGTCGACCTAAGAGAACATGGGCAACATCCATAGGAAGAACATCACATAGAATCTCATCCTTATACCCACCTATTTGGATAGGAACCTTACAACGATGTGTGACTGTCAGGTTCGTTTTGTTAACCCATGCTACTTTAAAAGGGCGAGGGTGAGGCTCAAGCTGTAAGTGATAGCGTATGATAGCTGATTCGGCAACAACATTCATTGTACTACCACTGTCAATGACCATTTTCAACAAGGTCTCTCCACATCTAACAAGAGTGTAAAATATGGTTGTGCGCTTCCATTCACTATGCTCAACTGGGCTGGTGAGAAGACACCTTACAATCCCCAGATGTGATCCCCCAAGAAGACTATTCTCAACATCAACAAGATCCTCAAAGCTCCCCTCAGGCTCAACAATTTCCTCCTCGAACTCTAAAGGTTCACTAGGTTCTTGGTCTAAGGCGAGGGTACGATGAGGACAGTCGGAGGCATAGTGCCCCTTCTCTCGACAGCTAAAGCATTGGACGGGGGTATTAGCAGAGGGTCGAGCACTACCAGAACGACCCGCTAGAGGAGGCCTAGGGGAGGCCACATGGCCAGAAGTCTTGGAAGGTTGGGAGCTAACAGGAGGCGCGAGGCGGCGGAGCAGAAGGACCTAGGAGTGGGACGTCGTAAAGTCTTATTGAGTTGTTCGACTTCCAAAGCTTTATGGTAGGCGTCATCTAAGGTGAAGGGGGATGACAGGGTCACTTCCCTTTTAAGTTCAGGGCGAAGACCATGGATGAATCTACCTATTGCTATCGAAGGGTCTTCAACTAAGTCACATCTTTGAATCAACTCCTCAAAAGCATTCACATATTCTAACACACAAGCATTTGGTCAACCATATGGGCCTTATGGAAGGAGGGGAGGTACTTTTCTTTTAGCCTGTTCTTCATGACTGCCCAATGGGAAATGGGAGGTTGGCCTAAGCGCTCATGTTGGGTGGTAACAGACTGCCAAAACTTCCTAGCTGGGCCGACAAGTTTCATCTTAGCAAAACGGACACACTCAATGTCAGACATTCCATACCAATCAAAGTAATCTTCCATAGCAACAATCCAGTCAGAGAAAGTGGTGGCATCTATCCTACCGTCAAAGGCTGGGACATCAACCTTAACCCTACGAGTAATGTATGGGCCTACGACAAGGTCGGCCTTAGGTGCAGGGGGAGAGGGAGACTTGGGTCGTTCATGCATGGGCAATTTACCAAAGGCACGGAGAAGTTGGTCTAATTTAGACTCAAGTATGTCAAATCTATCATCATGATGGTTAAGTCTATCAGAAAGGTGATTAATTTGGGACTGGTCAGGTGTATGTGATGGGGATGCCATATTGAATGCAAATGAAAATGCAGGGCTGAGATAAGTCACAAATTGCACGAAGTAAAGACACTATAAGCAGTAACAACGCACAAAGCAGCAAACACAGTTTTCAATATGGGATATTGTTATAGCTTAAATGTGACAAAGGGATGCGTAAAGAAATTGGGATCAAAGGCTAGCACAAAGACAACCAAATCACTTAGGTATCAACTAGTTTCGCAGTAGAATACTAACTAACACCAAGGTAAAAGAGAGATCCTTGTACCTGACAGTGTCACGAATACGCAGTACCGAAGCCAACCTCCTCACGTCAAACAACTGAGATGGTCGAATTCGGAGACGACTACAGCAAAAGGCTGTGCGGAGACAGCAGCAAAGGCGGCGCAGAGACAGCAGCAGTAACAATGTTGAACCAGTGAACAGGAACGGCAGGAACAGAGTGTTGACGGCAGGATGTTGAGGCTCCGAAGCAGCGGGAGGTTTCGCGCACTACGTAGACAAGCACGAGAAGAACTGGAGGTGGTTTCTTTCAATCAAATGAGGGTTTTGGTGCGAAATTGGATGGGTAATTGCGATTTGAAGATGATTATGGAAGTGGAAGAAACTGGTGAAAATTTGGCGAATAGGGTTCGAAATTGAGAAAATTCGCAAATTAGGGTTTTGCGAATTGGGGCTTTAGGGTTTCCGGTGGGGTGGCGGCGGCGGGGGTGGTGTGCTGGTGGTCGCCTGGGCCAGAGGGTGGCGCGGTGGTGGCTGACTGGGGTGGGGCGACAGTGGAGCAGTGGTAATGGTGGGTGAGCAGTACGGCTAGGGTTTCTGGGCACAAGTAGCTTCTGTTTTTTTTTTTTCTTTGGTACTGGGCAGAAAATTGAACGTGAGAAAAAAAAGGGGGAAATTGAAAGCTTTGATCGAAAGGCTCTGATACCAAATTTGATGTAGAACCAAGAGAATTCTTCAAGAATTCACTCAATTCAATTCAAAAATCATCAAAGTCTGCCTCTTCCAAGAGGGGATGAGAGATTAAATACCCTTACAATCCGAGCATACTAAGGAAACTAGAATAACTCAAACACAATAAGGAAACTAAGATAACTAAACAAAAGGAAACTAAGATAACTAAATGATACTTATTCAGAATTAATTGATAAATAAAAGATATTATTTCCTTAAACTAGGACTCCTAATTTGTGAAACTTTCTACTCCTCCTAGAATATGTCTTGTGAAAGAATCGCTGTGCATCACAAACAAAGACTAATTGATCACTCTTTAACAACATTGCAATACATTAAGTTACTCAGCCTTTTCAAACTAGTGCATTCACCATGCTAGTACCAGTAATTTCAAGAACTATGAACACAAAGAACCAAACTCAATGGAGCACTTCAAGGTCAATTCATAATTGTCCAAAGTTGCTATTGGGCTCAGCAATACTCAAACAAAAACATACCCCTGCTGAGACTCATTTTACCTTATGAGACCTCCCCTTCATGTCATTTTTAATATATTTACTTGTCAGCAATATAAATTTTAAAAACAAAGGTTCATAAAGCCAATGTATCCAATGTTTAAGCAGCCATCATTATTTGGCTAATAGTTCTAAGAAAAAGCATTGAGACAAATGTGAGCTTTTATGCAGGTGACATAATTGCTACAATTGAGATATGCTATTTCTACAGACTAACTCCAAAACACATAACACACTAAGATCCCAAGTAATTAACCAACAAAGGACAACGCACAACAAAAACAGGTTCTTCATTGACAAGTCACAAAATCCATTCACCAATGGTGTGGCTAATATATTTGCATTGATTGCCACTAGAGAAGCTTTCTTTTCAACCATACGGGGCAGATGAGGAACATCTTCAGAAATAAAAATTTGGAGCCTAAATTTTATTAATTCTACTGAAAGTAGAACTGCAATAAAACAAATTCGAAAAAAAAAAAAAAGAAACCTGAGACTACCAGTCTTTCTTATTCAGAATTTTTTTCTGATCAGTATTATTATTGACAGCACACACATGAAGTGATAAGAGGATGATTACCTTCTCAAACTCTGATATTTTGATGGCAAGTGGGAAAGAAGAGACTGCCACAGAATAGAAAACACTTCAGTATCATTGCAGGCAATGTATAAATCATTTCACAGAGTGCTAATATTGGTCATTATTTATTTATATTTTAATACAGATTCCAAACCCCCCCCACCCCCACCCAAAAAAAAATGGAAAAAAGAAAAAAGAAAAGACCCAGCATGCACAAGGAAACAGAGAATTTAACACTCAACTTATCCAACCACTACCAGCAGCAGCAAGTATGAACATAATGAAAAACAACAGCCCCTTACTCAGCACCTTTTGGCCCCTCGTGACCCTCCATCATCCAAAAAATATCACTATCTAATACCACCCCCCCCCCCCCAAAAAAAAAAACAATAAAAATAATAATAATTTAGGCCGCATGTCTGCTGGTAAACCATAGGTTTCCAAAATATATTACTCTTTTTTTTTTAAGTCTTCAAAATATAATACTGCCTCTCTTACATTGCAAAATGTAGTGTCTGCAGATAACTATACCATGCATCAACACTATAGAGTGGCTAGTCCCCTAGTTGGCAGTCTACTGGTTTTTTTTTTTTTTTTTGGTTATATATAACTATACCATGTTAGCTAGACCACTGATTAGTTTTTGCTATTGAATCGAGAATAGCTAGCCCTTAATCCAATCAAAAGGACAACTGATTAGTTTTTGCTAAGTCACCTGGTGAGGCTGGATGGTTCACATTGGTAAGGATTGATGACATTATTCATAGAAGCTTTAGTGTCATTCAGATTATCCTTATATCTGCCCATAGCTACAATAATAGTGGTAGCTAGACCAAAGAAATCTAAATAGGATATACCCATTCATGATCACCTATTCGATTCACTATGGACCGATTCTGTTTTTATTATTCATGTTGTTCTTAAAAAGGCACTGCTTTGAATTTTGTATTTATTTGCTGATTACCTATTTGATAGTCCCAGTGTACATACTATCATTGACATTAATTATGTAACATGTCATGATATTATCATAATATATACTATCATTGACATTAATTATATAGTACAAAATTTCTAACCTACACATAAGAGCTTGATTAAGTTTCTTCCAAAATAAGGCATGTAGGGTTTTCTTTGGGTTAGAGACTTGCATTTAATGGACATAAACAAAGGGCATAATCATTATCATTATCAGTAAACCACTAGGAAAATTCCCATAAACTTAATTATGACCACCCAATCAAATTAATCTTTTTTCCTATTCTTTCTAGTGACATCACCTTGTGTAGTAAACTGTACGTCAAAAAAAAGAAATTGGAAATTTCTCAGCAAAGCAAACTTGGTCACATGACAACCACCAATCCATCCTATTTAGGTTTTTTGTTAACTCTTCTAACATTCCAAAGGGTAATTACCTATATATATATATGTATATATATATATATATATATGTATATTAATATATATATACATATATATATACATATATATATATACATATACATATATATATAGATATATATATATATATATATATATATATATATATATATATATATATAAAACAAAAACCCTATTAAAGCACCACCAAATATATCTCTAACATAACAACCCTCTCTTGCATATAACTGTACCATGCATCAACACTATACCATTTCCTTGTCTTTCAACAAAAGATTGCATTAGAGAAACACCAAGAGCGTGCCACTCATGTACAAAAGGGGCAAGTAAAAGAATCACCAAATTGCCGAAGGAATCATGTTGCAGACACCTCTAACCCAGGCAATCTTCATCCTCTGTCTACAAGCTGCCACTATGGTGCCCCTTGTATGCGTGAAGCGCGCGCCTTCTCTCCGTGCTTCGTGCCTCAAGGACTTGTGCGCTTTTTTGCGCCTGTCTCACACTTTTTTAATCTAAGTGGCCAGCGCATCCTTCATCACATTCCTCACGTTGGCACATAGGACAATGCTTGTTAGGCATTACTCCCCTAAGGCATGTCCCCAGTGGGAATAGGAATCATACCCAACGTAGCATAAGGAAACAGGCTTTAGTTGGAGCTTTAGAATTCAAAAGGAAAATGGGAGGAACTGACCTACACACCAACCTTATTAGAGAGGCTCTTCACAGAGAATGATCAATTAGGGACAAGTGCCCAACAATCATGTCACAACCTTAAAACTGAACCCCCACATTTGTAGGTAACGCCAACAAAAATGTTTTCTTCCTCATAACCATTAGGGATTATAGTAAAAGTAATATCCCAACGAAATAGCTCCCCAATCCATGAAGTTACTTCATGAACAATTCTTTCACGCAAGCACTATGAAAATATCTAGAAATTTAATTTGAAGGGTTTGCTCCCCACACCATATATCATGCCAAAATAACACTCTCGGTCTGTTTTTACCTCAAAATTAACAAGAGACTTAAAAGTATTGATTCCAGCAACCTACCCTTTGAGCATAAAACTCTTCTCGCCCCACCATCCAAATTAGTTAGCGGGGTACTTATCCATATTAGCTTTTTACAACATAATGTCATTGTTAGTAGCAAAACTCAAAAGCCAATTATCCTTAAAAAGTTTAACGCATCACCCAAAGTGACCTAATGTTATATCCTTCATCCTGCTTAGGCGTCACACATCTTTTAAACCCAGCAAATGGAAAGCATTCTCCTATTCATGCCTAGACCACATGACTTATCATGAGATTATTTTACCACACGTATCATGGTCGAACCATTTTATGGGCTACTAAACATATCTAATATGGAAACCATTCGCGACATCTAAGATACCAAAAGACGAATACTAATAGTTCTTATTATCTAAACATAGAGTCATGATCAAACAATCTACATGCTAAAGGGGCATTTCCACATCACTCTAGAATATTTTGTTTCACACGTTGCTTCAGAAAGTTACATTCGGAAATAATAAAGCATTGTATGTTTTTGCATTCCCAGTGAAGAATAATATTGACACAAGAGGTGGCTCTAACAAAGTACGAACCAGCACAGAAAAACCCAACCTACTGTAGACTAGCCTAGAAAAAGCTATTGCAGATTGATCAAAGCTTCATGTCAACAACTGCATATGAAAAATACTCCATTGTATGCTTCCTAAACACGAAGGTTTTGAAGGTTCCAAAGACCTCCAAACAAACTTCTAGCATAACTAAGGTATTGAAGTCGTCATAATGGACACAAAATGAAACATAAGAGTTCATTTTGTTGCCCTAGAAGCATAATGTAATATGTGATACTATGCATACATATGGGAGCAGGATGTAAAGGACAACACAATTAATATCAAGCATTCATTATAGAACCCACAATCGTCAAGGATGCTAGAAAAGGGGAAAACATATTCCCATTTCCATCCTCTTTCTCTTTTTGGGAAGTATAATGCAAACAAATGGGAACCCTGAAATCAATACTTAAATATTCCTTTTGAGCCAAGGAAAACATCATGCTTTCATTCAACAATAGCCAATATGCTCATATAACTTCCGATTACATATCAAATAATAGTTGGTCAATAGGCTCTAGAATTTATTGGATTTGATGGTGGACACTTCACACTCACCAACTACAAGTAAGAATGATTGTCTCCTAAAAGGTGATGTAGGTCAGATAGATTCCTAAGAGCAAACAAGAGTAAAACACAATTAGTTGTTGCACGTAATGAAATAGACACAAAATATATTTATGTACCATCTACTAGTATAAGGTGGTTAAACTTACCAACCAAAAACACAAAAAAAAATGGCAAATGAAATATCAGAACGTGGGATTACTCCATCTATTCTCTATCAGATATATTGTTTGACTCGCAAGCTTAGTTTCACCTAGGGAGAATTGATGGAAGGAATCTAAACTACGCTTGGGTCATAGTCTATTTTCTATATAATTGAAATTGTCAAGATTAAACAAAATCCTGATTTCTAATAGATTTTAAGATATAACTACAAGTTCTAAACAATCCCCCACCTCCCAAACCCTTTTTTTTCCTGCTATATTATGAGGAACCCATAAAGGTTGCCAATAACTAAGACACTTAACTGTAGTTGATAGGGAAGTCCCTAAAGATGTCATTAACTAAGATAATTAAGTGCAGAAATTTCAACATGAATAACAAAAGCAAGAAACTTGATGAGGCAAACATTTAGAAAACTAACTGTAGTTGGGGAGTAACTCCCTAAAGATGCCATTAAGATAATGAAGGATATAAATTTTTAAACAAAATACTGATGCAAGAAACAAACATCTCTTGACGAGACAAACACCTTGTGAGCAGGAGGCAGCATTCTGAAGGATCTCTCATATCTCCTAACATCATCTTCTGAAGCATCAGGATAACTGTAAAGGACATTTTGGGAATAAGTGGCCAATCAGAACAGCACAAAGATAAGCAGAAACAAATAGAGGCTGAAAAACCCCACTATGTAACAAAGAAAGAGGTGATGCTAAGCAACAGTATAGATTCACCCTATGGTAAAAGAAGGTTCTCACTCATTCTTTCTCCTCTGGTCATTTTTTATGTTCCTCACAAAAAACTAACCTAATGTAATTTGTCTATGATCACAGAAAGAAAAAAATAACCTTATGTTCATAAAAAGAATAAGTGAAGGGAGCAGAAAAGTATACTATACATGAGGGTGTATGATATAGTTTGCATATTTATTGTAAGTTTGGCTAAGAGAATCAGTTCTATTTCCTTAATCCTCTATCATTCTCCAACTATTGTCATTAACAGTAATTTGTTGCTTCTCCGATCCTTCCCTCATGTATGACAAAGGCATATCACGTAAATATCTCAATGTTAAGCAAGTTAGATGAAGGCAATTTTCCTTGAGCCCATAGTGAAAACAGAAATGTTGAAAATATGTCAAATCACAATTAGATGCACTAGTTTGACCCTAACTTCTCCTAGTCAATCTTTTGGTTCAAAGAAGGCTGAGCTGACAATCCTTTCTCTAATCGCCAATCTGCTAAATATCATTAGCCAGGGTAAGAAAGCACAAGACAGTCCTCGAATCAAGTTTAAGAAACTCAACCCATATGACTGAGATAGCACCAAGTATACAACACTTAATTAAATTCAAATTATTCATCATGCAAACATGATAACTTCGTATTTATTTATGATTGGAGATATTCTCAACATTGTGGTGCCATGCTGAAAAGATGATAGTTAGCATAACAAATTTAGGGTATGTTCTTTTCAAGCGCATGAGAAGGTTGGACAAAGGAAGAATTGGCAACGGTGTCACAACCATAGGAAGAATGTGTAAATTTTGGTTGAGTTACATAAAGGGGTGTTTAAACACCCCCCCCCCCCCTATCCCCACCCCTAAAGAATAGACCCTTAACGAGGTAAAAACCACACTTCACTTTCAAGATAAAGACTTATCACAAGGTCAGCCAAACTGGATAAAGCAACAGACCATTTTGGTGGTGAATGGTGATGAAGAACGAAAAGCAAGAAACATGCAACATAGACCATTTTGGTTGAGATGAAGAATGAAAAGGAAGAAATGCTAAACATATATTATAGGGCCCATTCTACAAGTTGGAATCTATTAAACTTTGAAAATACTTCGTGGTGTTTTAAGAATATGTAACAATAATTTTAGAAAAAACTCAAAATAAGGTCTTTTAGTTGTATTTTACATGGTTTTCTACAATTTTACATAAGATGGCCTATTTTTCAATCGATAACTGAAAAATTAATAATAAGAACCAATGGGTAACGACAATGTAGAAAAAGGATAAACGCAAACATAATCTGCCATTAATTCCCCGTGCAATGGTTCTATAATAAGGCTCAGAATCCTCCATATACGCAGTCGTTTACATAGAACTATTTTGAGTCATTCCAAAGTAGTGTTCCAAGTATGTCAGCCACTATAAACAAGGATACCACATATTAATGTTTGCTTATTGAGACTCAAATATCTATTCTCATTCCTTATTCTTAGAATCATTTTCATTCATAGTTAAGAGAACTTGAGGCACACTAAACACAAAGGCTCCACGAGGCCAGGGTCGGGCATCAAGGCAAACAAGTGGGATTTTTGGATGTGAAGCGCACTAATGCTAATGCTCGAAATCATTTTTAAACCATAATTTCTCTTAAAAAAAGTGACACATGGCATAGTAGAAGTGATTAGAATTTATTAAAACTATGAAAAATAACACACGCCTTGCATTCTTTTGGGCCAGGAGGGATACAAAGGGATGAAAGAGAGACTAGGACAGATAGAGAGTAAGGAAGAGAGAAATATTACAAAATATGACAATGGCATCATAGGATTGAGTAGGGGAGAATGTCATGGGACAAACAAGGTCCCATATCAAAAGGGGAAATTGAGGGTCATAGGTTTATAAACGTGGGTGGTGCACACCCTATCAAGACTCATTTTAAGGAGAGGGTAATGGCCTCTTGAACTAGGCACACCCCAAGCACGCTTTTCTAAACTAAGCTCCATTTCATGAGTATTGTTAAAGTAATACTACTCTTTTCTCTCCAAATTCCTAACCAATGAACACCATAATCTTAAAGTTACGAAGCAATAAATAAAGCTTTAAGCTTTGAATCTACTCAGAGGATGCAAGGACAAAGCCTACCATCCATAAATAATGTTTAGTCCTACTTATGGTCTACTCGGAGAGAAAATCACCTTTCCGTTCTCCATCCAAATTTTGACGGAAAAAGAGTAACACACACTTTTATAAAAGGGAAAACTTCCACTAGCATTTATGCACAAATTTATGCTATCCCACCCTAGAAAATAGTATGCCAATCAACAAAGATGGCATTTCTTATGTTGGGAAAAAGGAAGCACCCTTAGGCTCTATTTGATTTTCGGAAATGAGATGGACATGATAAAAAAGAATAAGAACTGAGGAAGTATTTTCCATTTGGCGTAAAGAAAACTGACAGAATATGAGTTAGACAAAAAAACAAGAGGAAACAGGGAAGAAAATGTGACAAGTTAAATGGGGATGGAAAAAGAAAAGTTAGAAATTGATAGGAAAGAAGGGAGTGTTTAAACTAGATTTGATTTCCATTCGATTTTCCAGGAATGAATATACCCTTCTTATAATGTTACTCGATTGTTAATCATTCAAAAGATTCAGAGGCTTTACATGACATAAGGTTACAAATAGCAAACAGCAACAATGGAGTAAAATCACATGGCAAACTCTAGTCCATGTTCCAACCAAAAAGAAAAACCCCACAACAACTATGCATTGGCAAAAACATTCCTAGTCTAGGAGAATAAAAAAGCAAGAAATCACTAGTAGTAGTGTCAAAAACAAGGGGATGGGTTGAGTCCAAATATGTTGGAATGGGCAGAAAACACACAAGTATATGTTTGTATTTGCTTCAATGTCCCCAAAATCAATACTCCAAGAGAAAATGAATGGTGAAGAAAAGAGAAAGAGAGAGAGAGTACTTGAGGTAGGCGCTGATAATTCGGCGGAGGGATTTGACTTCGAGAGCTACTTCGAGCTTTCTTTGGCGGCGCTGTTCGTCAGTCATACCGGCGTCGGCGTCGGAGTTGAACATTTTCCCAATCGGAGGGCGATGGCAATGAAGAAGTTGTTTCTTTCAAGTAAAAACTCAAACCCAAACTCTTTACCTGAAAACCAACTACTTCTACTGCAAATGGGGTTTTTTTTTTCTCTCTCTTCTTTTCTTTTTTTTGTTTTGTTTTGTTTTTCAATTGCGCCCTTCCTGCTCATCTGGCGCTCTCCATCACCCAATTAACTCCCTCCTCAGTTTACGGCCCAACACATCACCTAAAATTATACTGTTATTTTTATTTTGAGAAATTTTATTTGGTAGGTTTTAACTTTTATCTATTTTAAGTTATCAATCATTTTTTAAACTATTTTAAGTGGTGGCTTATTTGAAAAGTTATTACATTCTGTGAGCTTGTTCTTGTACCATTGTTAAAATATTGTTCGCAAAACTTTCCTCTTCTCTCAATTTCATTTAGCTATCCCTATCAATCTCACAATCGACTCACTTGGAATAATATCTAAAGTGTTTGACAACTAGGAATAGTTTTTAAAGTGCTTGAAAATTTGGAATAATTTTTAAAATTTTCAAAATAAGCCTACCATTTGGAATAAGTTTCAAAATAAGTCTACCACTTGTAATAATTTCAAAAGTGATAGATAATTTGGAATAGACAAAAGTTGAAGCCTACCAAATGAAGCTTTCCTTTTATTTTTTATTATTTTGGAAAAGTGGGATATCATTATTCATTAAAATTTAACTTATTTATCGATAAGTAGTTCGAAATATGTTTAGGACAAACCTCTAATCACATTTGTTCAAACTCAGAATGTATAGTTTGTGTAAGATGGTGGATTGCAAAGTCACCCCCACATTATATGAGTCAAGAAATTGAAAACAAAAGAACGGCTATTAACATATATTATCTATAACCACATCAACTGCACTAAAGAAAAATCTGAGGTTATTTAGCCTCTACACAAGCGGAGCACAATTAGACTCAAAAGAAACCTTTCTATAGCAAAACCTACTTGCAAGGCTGACACTCGTGAGAGATGCCTCAGCTTATGTAATTGTTGGAGTTGAACGAAACCCCACTTTCTTTAACATGGTTGCAAATACATCAACATGATTGCCTCGGATGATTGCTCCAAGCCCGGCCAATCACCCACTCTATCAACATGAGCATACATGTTAACTTTAACGATACCTAGTTCTAGTGGTGTCCAGACAGTCGTTAGAGCAACAACCGTTTCAGTTCTACTTTGCCTTTTAATCTCCTAGGCATCCTTCATTTGTTGAATCATTTGTTTAGCAAGATGGCTAGTCATCGAAAATTCAGGTTCATAGCCATTGAAAATCTTATCATTTTTGTCATACCGTGCTAGCTAGCCTCACGTCATGTTCCATGAATCTATTCTCCCCCATTCTCTTGTGTCATTCAAAGAGCATATCACCTAGGTTTGTGGAGTTTGCCTTCCCTAGCAGCCTCCCCGCTTCCACATCATCCCATAGAGGCTTGCTATATGAGCAATGGAAGATTGCATGCTAGGCATCCTCATCCTCCGCTCTCCATCTCTAACAAGTATGTCTTTCCTCTAGTTGTCTATGCTTCAACAAAGTTGTCGGTCAAATATTCTTACGTCAATGCCACCAAAGGACTTCACTTTGAGAATGATCGTAAGTTTCCAAAGAAAATGCCAATATTCAACAACATCCTTGATATTAATGATAAACTGGGAGTTATGTTGTTTTGATATTGAATAAACATTTGTGTAAAAGCATCATACTAACTTGTTGTGCAATAGTCTAGGGTTTATAGGGATTTCAAGGATCAACTCCTTGTCACATTGGTTGAAGACCCTTTCAATTAACTCTAGTTTCCATGCCCCCATATCTGCGTAAATCAAGTCACAAACTTTGGACAATTTTGATCATTTAGACGCGGAGTTGTCACACACTTACTTTCACTATCAATGAACCATCCATTATTCCAAATATAAATGTTCGTATGCTCGCCACCATAAAGTGACATTCAGGAGTGCTTTAGCCCCATATATACCTTTCTGTGCAAAATTGAGGTTGTGTATTAAAGAAGCTTCCAAGAATCCTTAGCCTTGTCGTATTTAGCGGCCATGACTTAGTTCAGCAAGGATTGTTCTTTGTTAAAGAGGCACCAACCATATTTGGATAGTAGAACATCATTGGTGATAATTAAACGTCAGTTTACCACCTTAAACCTCGATTTTCTAACTTTGTTTCTAGGGTGTGTCACCTACTTTGACACAAATTCGACTTGGTTTAACTTATCTTCGCTTGTTGTAGCTAAATTGCTTAATTTTTTCAATTGTAGGTGAATTTTGGGTGATTCGCAACACTTTAATGATTGTTGAATGAAAGATGAAGTTGTGGAGAAGTCGGGATGAAAAATTTTATGAAGGATCCCAAAAGAGGTGTATGGAAGCAATCATGCAAAGTAGCACAACCTGATGGGTGTTTTTTGAAGTTTTTCAAACTCGCACACCCAAGCACACACCCATGCGCCAATCCAGAATCAGGCAGAAATTCCAGAACTAGCGCACACCCATGCACATGCCTGTGCACGACTCTAGAATTCTAACTTTCCCTTTAATTATTTGAAAAACAACAGTTATGTTTTATTCTATCTTCTATCAAACGTTTAGAACTGTTTTCTCTCTAGCCTCTCTAGAGGCTTTTAGGTTAGTTCTTAGATTTAATTTGTTTTTCTATGCAAAGGATTCATGGATTTCGCTTTCAATTTCATAATTCAAGACTTAGTTTCTCTTTCTCTTTCTCTTCATATTTATTTATGTTCTTTCTAGATTCGTTTTGTTTCTCATTAATTTCTTTAGCATGTTAATTAGTTGTTAATTTTGAGTTGTTGGGTTGTGATTGAATTGTTTGATGGGTAATTGATCTTGTTTAGGCCTAATCAATCCAAATTCATGCTTGTGGTTAGAGGTTTTCTCATGCCGACCACGTGTTCGATGAAATGCTTGAGAAAGTGGTCATATGTATTTTTAGGCATTTGATTTATGCTAAGAGGTGAGGTCAATTTGCTAACATGGGTAGAGAAAATAGTTAGAGTTTTTGATATGAGAATAATCAAATTCTAACTAGGTCTAGGGTTGTTATTCTTGTGGTTTAATTAGACTAACTCTATGAGAATAGGCAATTTGAATAGTTAGACTAGCCCTTGACCCTTGTTCATTCTCATTTCGAGCCGAATTGATACCTTTTATAAGGGTTTTTGCTTGCTTTTGTCCCCTGTTTATGAATAAGTTATGATGAATTTGTGTT
This sequence comes from Portulaca oleracea, assembly GCA_029582165.1. NCBI lineage: Eukaryota > Viridiplantae > Streptophyta > Magnoliopsida > Caryophyllales > Portulacaceae > Portulaca > Portulaca oleracea. Next base: position 22,373,414 of record CM055890.1, read on the forward strand.
TTGTAGGTTAAATCAAAGGAAGACGGAAAAAGGGAACCAAAATAGCTGAAAAATCGATCGTCCGCAACAAAAACATGCCCAACACGGACCGTGCCAGCCTAATACGGACCGTGTTGGCTAGCTGAACTTTAAAGAACGAAAATAGAGTAAACAGCGCATGCCACGGGCAGCCCGTGGCAGCCACCACGAACCATGGTAGGCCACCACGGACCGTATTGGCTGGCTTTTTCTTATTTTTTTTCGCAGCGACCGTTAGGGTTTTGGAGAGTTTATTTTATTTCCGTTTCCTTTCCTAAACTTTTCTATATATACATTATACTTAGACTTAGTTTTAGATATCAGAATTAGTTTTAGTTAATAGTTAGTTTTTAGTTTTTCTTTAGTTTAGGTTAGTTTTAGATTAGCTTTAGTTTTAAGTTTTCTTTAGTTTTTTTCTCAATTCCTCGATTGTAATTTACTTTTCTTTCAAGTTTCAATTCAATTCAAGTTTTTTCAATTCTCATTTCCTTCTCACTTTTATTCATTGTCTCGCTAATTAAATTTCATTAGTGTTAGTTCCACAAAAATTCCACTTTTTAGTGAAGCGGAGGATTAAGGTTCCTCGAATTCTCCCTTCAGGTGAGGATTTGAGCAGTATTAGTAATCCAAATCACACCTTTCTTGTTTGTTCGGGAGAAAGATTCGTGATTCAAAGATTCAAAGATTCAAGATTCAAGATTAGAGTAAAGATCAAACCTTCAAGTTATTGATTTCTGCTTTAGATTCAGTAATTAATTTATTTTTTTTATATTCATTGTTATTAATTACTTTCTTGAATATACATTCGTTTTCTTGTTCGTTTTCTTGTTCTTGTTCTTGTTCTAGTAGTTAGGTTTTGTTTTCAATTTCTTGTTTTCTTTAGTTTCCATTGTTTTCAACTCATAATTAGTTTAGTTTAATTATATACTACTTCCTGCAATTTGAACCATACCAAACCAATTCCCTAAAAACCTAACACACCATCCATTTGGATTCGACAACCCTTACTCTGAAAACCCTAAATTCTACAACCAACAACCCTCAAGAGAGGGCTTTGGCGAGCTTTAATGATGCAGCCGATTACTCTTAATTGTTTGTTTAGAATTGGTGGATTAAGTTATTCATATTGATTATTTGTTGAAAATTTATATTGCAACCTGAGTTTTTGTTTATTGTTTTCGTAGTTCATTAGTTTCCCTTGATCACCACCGCAATCACTTGTTTATTCACCTAGCTTGAAACATTTGAGTTAGGTCTGAGTGTCTGAAACACAACTCTATGTGAATAAGACACCCGTACGCCCAAAAGTACGACAACAATTGGAAATGTTCATTCTGCAAAAGCTCATCCCATATGCCCCACTTAAGCTTATAAATGTCCATTTATGCCTTTTGATGCACTCTCCTCTTATCTCTAGACAATCACACCAAAAGGGTGCACACAGAATGTGGTGCTTTTCCACTAGCGTTGTAGGGATCTTGAAACATTGGCAGGGCTTAAATCATCAACTTAATAAGCACTTATTTTCCGCTCTAAAAAAAAATAAACTTTCCCATCCACCCATTGATCTTTTTCCGCATGCACTCTATCTTTCAAGGGACTAAATATCTCTTTCCTATTTCTCCGAACCAATGTTGGTGCCCCAAGATATTTATGATGTTTGTCAACCACACTTATACTTAGAATGGCTGCCAGTCCTCCCCTTTTACTAGCCTTCACTCCTCTTCTAAAGTAAACGTTGAACTTCTCATCATTCATCTTCTGGTATGGTGCTCTCTCATGAATGTTGCGAATCTAAACTATCTTCGAGCATTCTTGTCTTGTGACTTTAGTAAAAAGGACAATGTCACAGGAAAAAAAATTAGTGAGAAACAGTTGGTCTAGCCTTACTTGCCTTCTGTTTGTTTATAAGTCCATCCTACAAGGATTTTGTCAACAAACCTGAGAGGGCTTCTACTACTAGAATGGATAGATATGGAGAGAAAGGGTCCCCTTGGCGAACTCACCTACTTAGCTTTGTCTAGACCGCAAAATTTTCCCTTTGATCTTGAAAGAATAGGTAACAATGGATACACATGACATGATCACATGAACCCATCTATTGTCAAAGTCCTAGGTAAGAAGTACCTTATCTAAAAACCTCCATTTGGTCCTGTCATACGCTTTGCTCATGTCCACTTTCCCTACCAGGCTTCCCTTCCTCAATTTTGAGCGTTTCTTCATCCACGAAAAATTTCATGTGCCAAAAGGACATTCACTACTAAAAATATGTGTATTACCAACCACTTTTTTGTAACCAATTTAAAATGGTTGGAAAAATTTAAAATGATTGAATAATCAACCATTTTAGTAACCATTTCATATTCTAACTATTTTTCAAAAATTTTAGTGGGTAAAAGGGTTGGAAATTCCAACCAATTTTGCTAAAATGGTTGGAAAATTTTCCTACCATCATTTTTCCTACTATTTGAAAATGGTTGGAAAAATGGTTGGATTACTGACCATTTTTTCAACCAATTTCATATAGTAGGAAAAAGGATGGTAGGAAAATTTTTCAACCATTTTTTCCACTAAATTTTTTGAAAAAAAGTTGGAATATGAAATGGTTGCTAAAATGGTTGGTTTTTCCAACCATTTTAAATTGTTTGGAAAAAAGTGGTTGGTAATACACATATTTTTAGTAGTGATTTGTGATTAGTTTTCTTGGAACGATGTCAGTTTGGTTGAAAGAAACTAGAGACGGTAGCCATATCTTGACCCGGTCGGATAAGGATTTGGATGCAATCTTATGAAGAACGTTGCATAGGCTTATAGGCTTGTACTCAAGAAAATATGAGGGAGCTTTCACTTTCAAGATTGCTCATTCCCAAAAATGTAGTATTTTTTGGCCCTACTTTTATATGTTATGTTGATTTTCATAAAGAATTTGCTACGTTGCGTTTTGGACCCTCTTTTATACTAAACAGTGTAACATTTTTATCAAATTAAAAGTCAGTCCAAAAATAGGTCTAAATTAACCCAATTATTATCAGCAAAATGTTGTTTTTTTAAAAATTAGAAATGAAATATATTTAATAATTGAGTTTACTAAAAATAGTTTTACTATTAGCTGACTTTTCCCTCAAGAATACATTTTTCCTATTTAATGTTTTGTAGGTAATTTATTTGGATGAAAATAGAAGAAGCTAAAAATAATAACTTTATGGGAGAAAACCAAGGAACATTTGTGGTTAAGGATCAACATAAGCAGCTCGTGTCTGGCAACACTATCATGTAGCTCGACACGATCCATCCTTGTTATTTGCAACAACCATATTCTTTTAGCAGAACCAACTTACTTTGCGGATGTCCTTCAAACTGAGAAGTTTTCTTTCTCTTTCTCTTTTGTTTCATAGTTTAGTTTGGCTATGTCTTTAGTTTCATTCTTTGCTTTTGTTTAGGGGTTGGCAAATCCAAACAATATAGTTTATATCATATTTTTGATGCGATTAGTTGTTTTCATTTCATTTACATATTTAGTTAAGAGTTGTTTCTTTCGTAGTGTTTTATGTTTGTGTGGGACTTGAAAAAGTTGAATGTTTGACCATAGACAAGTTGATGAGGGAAAGCGGAGGTATATTTCTTGAAACCTTGAGAATAAAACTTGACAATAATGTTAATCATGAAAGTGACCACGTGAGTATCAAGAGTAAAGACATCGGGATTCAATTAATGGATGATAATGTGTCATGCTTATAGAGTTTCCTCATATATTTTAGATTCTTCCTACAGTTCATTGTTGAGACGCCAAAAGCGAGATCAATTTTTGTTTAGCATGCCTCCATTCTCATTAACACGCTTGCTTATAAGCATGTCTATAAGCTTTATATTTATTTATGACAATTACCTTGAGTAAATCATTTTATAAACAATCATCATATGAATGAACATATCACTACTTGTATCATTTTCACCTTCTCTGCATGTCTCTCCATATTGATTTCCTCTTTTGTTTTACATTGCTTATTTATTAATTTAGTTTAATCAACACCCTCTTGCATTTCAATTCACTTAGCAATTACATGTTTAGCTTTGAGCAAACGTTCGTCTGATTAACCTGATTGTCCTTATTTATCTTATTCAAAATCTTAGTCATACTTGACATTGGAAGCGACCTTGAGTCACCACTACTATATCTACATTGTACGCTTATAGTTAAGTAGAGTTTTTGAGAACTATAAGAACACATAGGTTAAGTAGTTGTAATTTTGACCTATGGCAACACAAGACCGTAACCAGGGATAAAAACAATCAAGGTTATGTTGATTTCTTCCACCTGTCCTCTACCTTCAACAATATGCGCAACAATTGATTATATTTCATGGGGTACATAGCTTCGGAGAATAGTAACCCAAGTTTTGGAGCAAAGGGCTTTTTTGGCCCGCTTTATACAAGGATGATCAAGTTTTGGAGAATAAAAATTGATCCATATTTTAGCTAATTAGGCTCGGATCACATTTTGGAAACTAAGATTGGTTAGTTTGGAGCAAAGTGGGTTTTGGTCATTTTGCAAGAGATTTAACTTTGCATCTTTGAAGCCTTGGACAATCTTTTATGATTCAAGAGGTCATTTTTTTGGCCAACTTCATACAAGGATGATCATGGTAACATATAATGTAATCTCCTACATTTTGTACTAATTTTGGTCCCTCACCCCACCTATTGGTCCCCCCCCCCCCTATAAACCCTTCTCCAAGGCTCATTGTGAGCTCAAATTCTCTTCTTCTTTTTTTTTTTTTGCTGTAAACATGGCCCAAGGGAGCAGAATTTACCTTTCATTCTCATCCCTTAGATCACCTAGGACTTAGGTCATTTTGGCCTATGATTAACTTTAGGGTCTTAAATTGTACCCTTTTCTCCTCCTCCCTTTTATCTATCTATCTATCTATCTATCTATGATGATGAATTGAATGGGTATTTTGAGACCCCAAAACACTCTCCAAGCTTAAACCTTTTATAGGCGCTGCTTCCGAAGAATTCGTTCCAAGGAACATTCTCCAATCGCTCTATATGTCTGATTGAATAGGGCGAGGCGAAATGATTTGCTTAATCTTAAAAACTACCGATTAGGGACAAGGGACAATGAACACCTTATAGAAATTCTTAATATTTATTTATTTATAAATTTTATTTCCAAATTTATGCGAATAATTTAAAAGAGTAATTAACATAAAGACAACAAAAAATCAACCAAAATAAATCATATTATGAACGAACAAAACGGAAGAGATAATTATAAAGTTGAACACTGTAGCCAGTCAATTACGGTTTAAGCTTGCACAGTTATAATCGTTCCACAGTTTAAAACAAAACCAAAAGTCCTCAACGTAAGTGTCGTCGGTTACACTGAGATCTGCTAGGTTTCTTTTGACCATAATATAATTTATAGTTATTTTACTCTTTTCTTTAGGTTTATTATTAATTATTTAAACATAGTAATTCAACAATAAAATTACGCAAATAAATAAATGAAAGAGTCGCCAATCAATTTTAAGGAAAAACTAACAAACCAAATAAAATAACTCCAGCATGCGAACCTATAACGCCCCGAAAATTCAATTCTAAACTTAACGGTCAAAGTCAAATGTTGACTAACATTAACAGCGGAAGACTCATCATTTTTTTTTCTTTTTACTCATTTTATTTATTTGGGCGTTACTGCCGTATCCCCGAATGAATACAAGGCAAGAAAGAGACTAATAAAACAAACTACGAACTTCAAATTAATCAAACGAAAAGAACTTCGAATTCTAGAACAACATAAACTCAACATTAACCAAACTTCAAGTCTAAACATAAACTAAACTTTATTCTCAAAACGGCTAACTCCAACGTCCTCACTCTAGTGCCCTTCCCCTTCACATAACTGACCTTCACCTAAAAACAAAACATTCACAACATGAGGGGGGAAACCTCAATAATGTCTACCCCTAACAGTCAAAACATTATACAATTCATTTCAACACATTTTAAGGGAAGGGGAAACGAGTCAAACATTTCAAAATATCTTTAACCAGTCAACCTTACCTGTTTCCATATTTTAAAGCGGGCGGGGCTTCCGTATTGGCCCTCGGAGTCAAAGACTCACAGAACATTATTCGGAGTCCCAAGGACTCACATAAACAACCTCATTCGACTGATCAGCGCATAACTCGTTTCTTTTCTTTTCTTTTCTTTTCTTTCTTTTCTTTCTTTCGGAGTCCCACGGACTCGCATAAATATTCATATTCGACTGATCAGCGCCTAACTCACATCCACAATACCAGGCATCACCTGGTCTCTTAACAATCTCCCTCACAGGTAACTACCTGGTCTTGGGGAGTACTGCCCGAACCCGCATTATACTCATAGCCTTTATTTAATCAGGTTTGCATGTCCATCTCTTTCCAATAATAAATCAACATTTCAAAATCCAACATTTCCAAAACCAACACTTCCAAACCAAAATTTCAAACCAACACACTTTCAACACAAATACCAAAGGACTGTCCATACTTTATGAATCAAGGAACAAAACTTTCTGAAACGAAAAAGACAGTCAAGTTTCAGATAAAGTCCCCTTCGGGATGCATGTTCCGAAATCAATAAAACAAGGAAAGAGCATCCAAAGGGGATTAGGGCATAGACATTACCTGATAGCTTCTCTTTATTGAAATCACTTACACACGGGAGCTAACTATCGCGTTGTCTCGCTCGGACCTAGAATTCGAATATAAACTTCTAAAATTAAAACTCGATCTCTACGATAATTAGTTACGCACAAATGATACCCTACCCCCAACCTTAGCCTTTTCTTATACGTTAATTAACCATGTATCGAACGTAACTATTAAGAAAACATGAACATCACAACACACATTTTCTAAAGGTAAAAAATAATAAAATCGACACGACACATTTAAAACCATAACTCGATACTAATACTTTTAATAATACTATTAACATAGGGTTTTTGAACATAATAATCATATTACCACATGAAAACTTTATAAAATTTTAATACCAAAGTATATGAAATTTTGATGCTAATAATGTGAAACTTTTAATACTAATCATATGAACTTTAAAATAATTACATGAAACTCTATAATAATAATAATAATATGAATCATTATAATAATAACACGAAACCTTATAATAATAATAATAATAATAACATGAAACTCCAATAACATGAACTTTATAATAATAAGAAACTTTAAAAATAAAAAAAATCATGAAACTAATAATAATAATAATATGAATCTTTAAAATAATACGGAAACATAATAAAGTCATGGAAACTTTATAATAATAATAGTAACGTGAACTTTATGAATAATATGGAGACCTAATAATATCATTGAACTTAATAATAATGAATAACATAATAATAATATTAAACCTTATGATAACTTAGAACTCAAGAATAATAACACGAAACTATAATAATAACTTAAAATTACGAATACGAAACTTAATAATAAAAAAAATGCGAAACTTATTAACTTACTAATCTTAATAATAACTTATAAAAAAACTTAATAATAATCATACGAAGCTTAACAATAATTTATAAAAACTTAATAATAATAATCATAGTAACACCAAATTATAACATAATACAACACCAAGGATTAGTAAAATCAAAATAATATGAGTTAATAATAAAACCTTTTGTAAAACTTGATAATTAGCATTGCAAAATCCTACACGTACCCAAAATAAGGTTAAACACAAATTTGACATGAACTTAGTATTTCTAATATAAGTAACCAGTAAACAACCTTTAAAAAAAAACTTTAGTCTGTTAAAATCTACTACCCACACTAATACTATGCATAAAAAAAAAATAGAGGGAGGATGAGGGTTACTGATCGAGGAACAACAACCCGAGGGTGGCGGCGTTGGGCAGTGTCTGCGGTGGTCGTCCGGCGGCAGGCCAAGCATGACACGGCCAGAGGAACGACACAACGCGGTGGCCGACAGCGCACAACGGAAAAACCTTAGGGGTTGGGCTTCATCCTCGCCGGAGTTTGGAGCCGATGATCGCTTCATCGGTGCTAAGGGGGAGATCGTCGGAGTCGAGGAGGTTTGACGAAGGTGTTGTCGTCGTCGGAGGTGGCAGCGTCGTCTGGGTCGGAGGTCACATTTCTGGGCAGAAAAAGGAGAGCTCGGGGTGGTGTTATGGGGTGGCTTTAGGCGGCGGAACAGACCGACGAGGGTCCGGTGGTGGTCGGAAAAAGGTTGAGTGGTGGTCGCCGGTGAGCAGAGGGTGGAAGGAGGTAGTTTGAGGTGGTGGTGCGGTGGGAGCGCTGGGGGTGTATGGTGGTCGTGGTGTTCGTCGGGGTGAAGCACAGGGAGAAAGGGAGGAGAGAGAGAGAGAGAATATAAAATATGTGAATTGCGACTGATGAAGAATTTTAGGGTATTTGTTTATTGGGGTAGGGATCCACATAGGGTATTTAGAGGGTGAAATTAGGGTAAACTTAGTATAAATTAAACCTAGGTGTTAGTAACACCCTTCCAAAAAATTAATCTTTTCCTAAAACAACACCTTTCTTTAAACGATTTTTACCAACTGATCCCAATTAATTTTAACCGATACCCAAAAAGTCTCTAACTGATATTTTTAAGACTCTAAAAATTCTAACGAACGCACTCGTGGTCCTAAAAGCTCCGTGTGATAACATATCATACAAACGGAAAGTAACGCACGTCAGAAATTTTAACGGTAATAGTAATCGAATTTTTCGGGGTTTTACATCATAACCCCCTTAAAAGAAGTTTCGTCCTCGAAACTTAAACTGAGGTCCTCCATCAAACAACGCTTACTTATAACCCAGCAAGAAGCTCTCGTACATTGTTCTAACATTAACCTAGTAGATGCATCTCCTAGTGGTAAGCATGAATCCTGACACTAGAGAGGTTCACATGCTAATTTGAAGAACAATTCGTTGTTTCCAATCCATGGTAACTTATGATAATTTTCCAAGAGTGGCTTACAATCCTTCTCACCTTATAACTTGTAATCAAGCCTTAACCTAGCTTTACCTTAACCATCTTCTCATCGACTTTCTAACTGTAAAATAATTTCATTAGAAATATACACCACAAATACTAACTACCCGCGCCTAAGATATTATAAGTCCCCGTATCTCCCACTAATAACAATCCACTTCTTCCGGGCCTAAGATAACATAAAATATTGGTACTTTCTCAACAGTTTCCGTACATAGGCCCAAGATAATTGCCCATAGTGATAATTCGGTAGCCAATGCCATACAGAACCTCAAGTAATGTCAAAGTTCCAGTATTCCTTTAACTCAATTGTAAGGCTCTCCTTCCTTCCTATCATCAATGTCACAATGATGCCAAACATTTCAAGATTATTTGAGAACCACACACATTCAAGTGACATGACTTCTTTAAGAAAATCGTTATTAACCATATGAGAAAGAGGAGTTCTCGCAGATAGTCCCACACATCAAAATACTAACTCGATGCCTCAAAATTCCAATAAACCTCAACGTTTTCTACCATAAAAAGCCCAACAAACTAAGCTCTATTACCTAAACTAGGAGGAACTCCAACTGTTAGGGTAAGATACATAAGACACAAAAGAAGAGTAAAGCAATAATGGAAACAGCTAAGCAAGGACATGAGTATTTGGAGCTACACGACCTCAGGGCCTACACGGAAGGAAACCATTCACGGGTTCTTGAGATAGCTATAAACGCTAAGGCAGATATTTAACTCTGAAAAGGACTCACTTATAATAACCCAAAACATGCTCAACACTACATCTTATTTGTAATTCATTATTTAACCCTAAAGCACTTAATCACGCCCAAGAGACTTCTTATTTAACTTACACTTGCATATTATTATCCTCTCAAACCATCAAAAGGAGTTTCGTCCTCGAAACTCGAATATCGATACATAATAATATTTAACGCCCAAACATGAATCATACCTAAACCTATTGTTTCTTTAAGAGTATTTATTTAACTTCAATAGTTCCCAAAATCCGACTATACCCAACTGCAGCTTAAGGGATTTCATGTACTTACCCCATCAAAATCATTATTAATCACTAGATCTGCCTTAAAACCATTGATTTTGATACAGATCAGTCTGTCACATGTTACAAGCACAAAAGTATAAGACCCAGGGTTAGACGGCGACCTTCCTTGATACATCTAATCATTTAGTTCTCTTAACGGTAAACAGTGTAATTTACATATAAATACCTAAAACATGATCAAGCACTTTGCATAGCTCATCGAATATATATATCCTAGGCACCTAATATTCATTTAATATAATTTCTCCCCTAATAATAGTTCTAGATAACAAGAGTTACCAGTAACAGAGTTGATTAATCGCAGAAAGAGATTTCAATAATAAACATACGATATTTAAACGAACTCAATTAAATGATACTCCACAAACTTAATCAGGTACAAATCCCACAGATTGCTCAACCGCAAACAAGTTTTCTCAATAACATTCATACAGTCCAAATCAAATAATACTCAGACAGAACTTAGTCAGCAGAGATTCAAACAATGTTGTGCGCATCAACCTCTTGCATATTTCCTCATGGGTTAATACCCACTTCACAGATGATCGACTTTATTCATTTGCACGTTCATAATTAAAAGGCATGTCATCAGAACTGGACAATCAAGTACACAAACTCACATGTATGAATATATCAGTATGGAAGTTACTACAGATAAGACCTCGAATCTTAAAATACATCATACTACTCACATCAGTCATTTAAGAGGAGAAGAGATTGAATCAAATAGTTACAAATCAAACCGATTCCATCCCGAAGTGACCGATACTACGAGAAAGTATCATTTTGCATTCTTAACTATCAAATCATTTTGTCACCTTGGCATCATGCAGATAATATAAATAAGACTACACTGAACAGATTCAAAAGTAAGGCACACTCAACCATTACACAACCATTTTTTTTTCTGTACACAACTCACCAAATTAATTTATTCACTGGCCCCAGTAATACAGCTCGAGCTCCTAATGGGTACATTAACTCACAATTGTGCTTAACTTCACTTTACCTTAAAAGTAGTCATCTAATCGCAATACTTCCAAGAAAACTATGTTAACTCAGCTTTACCGGAGGTCTTCAACGAAAACTAACGCTTAAACACCAAGCTCAGCTTAAGATCACGTCCCAAAACCTCCATCCCAACTCAGCAACAAATACCTTCAACCTTTATATAAATAATTTAATTTTTTTTTTTCACAACTACTCCCTTTCCTTGCTTCAAAATACCTTCGTGCTATCGCTTGAAATCCCTATAAATGTCATATCTCAAAATCATGTTTAGCTCAGCCTCACCGCAAAAGTATTCACCGAACCTTAATACTTTAAAACCAAAATTTGGTTCATCCCTGCTTAAAATTTCCAAATTGCTATTCAAAGGTCAAATTGTACATATGATCCTCCACAAAATCTCTGTCTCACCTTCTTATCTCAAAACCAGTTCTTTTTCCTTAAGAGTGATCCTTACAAGCCAAGATCTCAATCAAACCTATGCACAATCCCTATACTATTTAGAGGCCCTTCAACCAATCTCAATTTTACTTAAAACCCAAAACCAAGTTGAACTTATAATTACCTACATGATTGCGACCTCAATTATTCTGCTTCAAAATCAATCTTTAACCCCCATTATTTCTTTAAAAGTGTTACCTTAGACTTGGAATCCCGATAGAGCTATGCATAATCTAAATTGTTACCTCGAGACCATCTTCTTATCCCCAATACAAAAGGATCCAACTCTGAAACCCACTTCAACTTAGATGTCCTCCCACGCACTCTCTCAGTCCCCTATTCAAGTTAAATCCCTAGTTTCATCTCAAAATCACACATGTCATAGCCACCAATTACACCATCTATTTCTTGTTCAAAATAATTAGAGGCAACCACGCTACATCACCCCCTTATATTTCTCATCCTTCCCTATTCCCAGTCAACCCAAATCACCCTAGTTCATCCGAAAATACCGAAAAGGCATAATTTCGAGCTTCATCCAATTAAGCCAAATGCATAGGGACAACAATATCCTAGGGCTTCACCACATAATAATTGCAACTAAATAACATTATACTCACTCCAATAATATTAGCTTCCTGCATAACATTTTGCAATGCAGACAGAATAATTCAAGTCACATGTTGAACATAAACACACTAGTATAAACAATATGAATTAATCTAAACGATGCAACCCATCCCACCTACTCTCACACTCCGATCTTAGCTTCCTAAGTTCTAACTAAACCTAATAGAAACTTAGGAGCTACTAGGTCGTAACCCAGAGCTCTGATACCATTCTATAACGCCCCGAAAATTCAATTCTAAACTTAACGGTCAAAGTCAAACGTTGACTAACATTAACAGCGGAAGACTCATCATTTTTTTTCTTCTTTTTACTCATTTTATTTACTTAGGCGTTACTGCCGTATCCCCGAAGGAATACAAGGCAAGAAAGAGACTAATAAAACAAACTACGAACTTCAAATTAATCAAACGAAAAGAACTTCGAATTCTAGAACAATATAAACTCAACATTAACCAAACTTCAAGTCTAAACATAAACTAAACTTTATTCTCAAAACGGCTAACTCCAACGTCCTCACTCTAGTGCCCTTCCCCTTCACATAACTGACCTTCACCTAAAAACAAAACATTCACAACATGAGGGGGGGGGGGAAACCTCAATAATGTCTACCCCTAACAGTCAAAACATTATACAATTCATTTCAACACATTTTAAGGGAAGGGGAAACGAGTCAAACATTTCAAAATATCTTTAACCAGTCAACCTTACCTGTTTCCATATTTTAAAGCGGGCGGGGCTTCCGTATTGCCCCTCGGAGTCAAAGACTCGCAGAACATTATTCGGAGTCCCAAGGACTCGCATAAACAACCTCATTCGACTGATCAGCGCATAACTCGTTTCTTTTCTTTTCTTTTCTTTTCTTTTCTTTTCTTTTCTTTCTTTTCTTTCTTTCGGAGTCCCACGGACTCGCATAAATATTCATATTCGACTGATCAGCGCCTAACTCACATCCACAATACGTGCATCACTGGTCTCTTATGATCTCCTCACGGTAACTACGGTCTTGGGATCTTGCCGAACCCGCATTATACTCATAGCCTTTATTTAATCAGGTTTGCATGTCCATCTCTTTCCAATAATAAATCAACATTTCAAAATCCAACATTTCCAAAACCAACACTTCCAAACCAAAATTTCAAACCAACACACTTTCAACACAAATACCAAAGGACTGTTCATACTTTATGAATCAAGGAACAAAACTTTCTGAAACGAAAAAGACAGTCAAGTTTCAGATAAAGTCCCCTTCGAGATGCATGTTCCGAAATCAATAAAACAAGGAAAGAGCATCCAAAGGGGATTAGGGCATAGACATTACCTGATAGCTTCTCTTTATTGAAATCACTTACACACGGGAGCTAACTATCGCGTTGTCTCGCTCGGACCTAGAATTCGAATATAAACTTCTAAAATTAAAACTCGATCTCTACGATAATTAGTTACGCACAAATGATACCCTACCCCCAACCTTAGCCTTTTCTTATACGTTAATTAACCATGTATCGAACGTAACTATTAAGAAAACATGAACATCACAACACACATTTTCTAAAGGTAAAAAATAATAAAATCGACACGACACATTTAAAACCATAACTCGATACTAATACTTTTAATAATACTATTAACATAGGGTTTTTGAACATAATAATCATATTACCACATGAAAACTTTATAAAATTTTAATACCAAAGTATATGAAATTTTGATGCTAATAATGTGAAACTTTTAATACTAATCATATGAACTTTAAAATAATTACATGAAACTCTATAATAATAATAATAATATGAATCATTATAATAATAACACGAAACCTTATAATAATAATAATAATAATAACATGAAACTCCAATAACATGAACTTTATAATAATAAGAAACTTTAAAAATAAAAAAAAAAATCATGAAACTAATAATAATAATAATATGAATCTTTAAAATAATACGGAAACATAATAAAGTCATGGAAACTTTATAATAATAATAGTAACGTGAACTTTATGAATAATATGGAGACCTAATAATATCATTGAACTTAATAATAATGAATAACATAATAATAATATTAAACCTTATAATAACTTAGAACTCAAGAATAATAACACGAAACTTTAATAATAACTTAAAATTACGAATACGAAACTTAATAATAAAAAAAAAATACGAAACTTATTAACTTACAAATCTTAATAATAACTTATAAAAAAAACTTAATAATAATCATACGAAGCTTAACAATAATTTATAAAAACTTAATAATAATAATCATAATAACACCAAATTATAACATAATACAACACCAAGGATTAGTAAAATCAAAATAATATGAGTTAATAATAAAACCTTTTGTAAAACTTGATAATTAGCATTGCAAAATCCTACATCTACCCAAAATAAGGTTAAACACAAATTTGACATGAACTTAGTATTTCTAATATAAGTAACCAGTAAATAACCTTTAAAAAAAAACTTTAGTCTGTTAAAATCTACTACCCACACTAATACTATGCATAAAAAAAATAGAGGGAGGATGAGGGTTACTGATCAAGGAACAACAACCCGAGGGTGGCGGCGTTGGGCAGTGTCTGCGGTGGTCGTCCGGCGGCAGCAGCGGCATGACACGGTCAGCTAGAGGAACGACATAACGGTGGCCAGCAACGCACATCAGCTCAACGGAAAAACCTTAGGGGTTGGGCTTCGTCCTCGCCGGAGTTTGGAGCCGATGATCGCTTCATCGGTGCTAAGGGGGAGGTCGCCGGAGTCGAGGAGGTTTGACAAAGGTGTTGTCGTCGTCGGAGGTGGCAGCGTCGTCTGGGTCGGAGGTCACATTTCTGGGCAGAAAAAGGAGAGCTCGGGGTGGTGTTATGGGGTGGCTTTAGGCGGCGGAACAGACCGACGAGGGTCCGGTGGTGGTCGGAAAAAGGTTGAGTGGTGGTCGCCGGTGAGCAGAGGGTGGAAGGAGGTGGTTTGAGGTGGTGGTGCGGTGGGAGCGCTGGGGGTGTATGGTGGTCGTGGTGTCCGTCGGGGTGAAGCCGGTGAGCAGAGGGTGGAAGGAGGTGGTTTTACAGAACCAAAGTTAGATTCAGGGTAAGGTTACAGATCCAATGATCGGTTCCTCTGACCTGCCCATATTAAAATAACAGACTCTACTTGAATTAGGGTAATCTATAGGATTGAAGGAATAAGAAGCATAAATTTATTTTATCTTCTGAATTACTATGAATGCAAAATAAAAGGAAAATAAAAGACAAGAAGTAAAATGATTACATTTTATACATATTTCAGCATGGCAACAATATTGGTTACATAATCTACTGAAATAAAATAACATTAACCTTAAAACACATAGTAGGCATTAGAAAATGAAGTGGAAAGTTGAAAGAATTTCTCAGTGTCAATAGGGGTGAGCAATACCGGGTACCCGCTTAAAATTCAAGGATCCAGTCCCGAATCCATTTCAAAATGGATCCTGTAATCAGGATCCAGTCCCGGATCCATTTCAAACTGGATCCTAAAATCAGGATCCAGTCCCGGATCCACTGGATCTGAATCCGGATCCGAATACCCAGTTTGAAAGTACATGATAGTTGTCCAAGATTTTTATAATTGCCCTAAATACTGAAATATGAAAATAGCTCCACCAAGTCAATGCCTCATTGGCTCCAGCTAGTTCATAACTCTCAAACAAGAATAAAATACAATGTCTCATCCTACAATAAAACACAAAGTTAGGGACAATTGGGGTTTTTGAACGATGCTGTTGGCATTCGAACAGTGAGAGCCTGAGAGGGAGTTGGGGTTTTAGTGAGGGGCTGCTGGCCTACTGGCTACTGCGACTGTGCGAGAGAGTGAGGCAATGAGACTAACAGTCTGTTTGTACTTGGGGGTTAAAGGAGGGGAGGGGAAGAGAAGGGAGGAGAATTGTCTAATTTTTCATGTTTGGGAAAACAATTAGAGGGTGAGGGGAGGGGAAGGAAGGGGAACACTTAACCCCCATTCCCCTCCGTTCCCCTCCATTTTCTTAACCCTCAAAATGAAGGGGAATGAGGGGGAAGGGAAGAATTTTAAGACTTGCCCTTCCTTCCCCTTATTAATAAATCCAAACAAGGTTAACCCTAATCACCTCCCTTCCCTTTCCCTCCCCTCCATTACCTTACCCTCCATTCCCCTCCCTTCCCCCTCCTAAATTGAATCCAAACACACTGTGAGAGGGATTGAGGGAGTTACCGAGTTAGGGTTTCGGTGAGAGACTATTAGACTAAGCGGGTGAGGGCTGTGATTTGAAAGTGTGAGGCAATGAGAGTTTATGGAAAGTTAAATATTAGAAAAATTAGGGTTTCTTAATGGGCTTTAGACCTTTAGCAGACTATGGGCTGACTGAAGAGGTGACTTAAATTAATTTTTATATTGAATAATCGAATGGATCCTGGATCCCGGATTCGGATCCAGGATCCGGTCCTTTAAGTCAGGATCCAATCCCGGATCCATTTGTAAATGAATCCCAACTTTAGGATCCAGTCCCGGATCCAGATAGCTAAGATCCGGAACTGGATCCAACTGAATCTGGATCTGGATCCAGGTACCCTTTTTTTTTTTTTTTTTTTTGCTCACCCCTAAGTGTCAATACTCAAGAGAAATTCTGGGATACTAAGCTAATGACTTGAGGGGAGTATTTATAGTTGGAGAATTGCCTCGTGAAGCACAAATCCGTATTTGGTCGGTTGCGGTCAGCCCACCTCAGCAATTAGCCGTAGCTGGTTGGTTATGGCCCAAGTATAGATGTTCAAAAGGCGGTAATCGGTCGGTTACTAGCCGGGTCCCAATCTGCACACTCGATAACCAACCGGTTACAAAATGGGGGCTAAAGTGAAAAATTGCAAACCGACCGGTTATTGCCAGGGGCTAAGATACAAATACAAGGAACTGCTCGGTTACAACTTGGTCTATGAGAGCTAACCAGCTGGCTACACCAAGCCGGATAAGGGTTTTTGTGATGGATTGGTGTAACGCCCCGACCCCCTCCCGAGCCGCGGACATTACCGATAACTGCTTCAAGGATCGCTGACTGGCCCCACAAATCACCACGAGTCTTTCCAGCGTGCTTCGTCCTCGCTCACACGCTACTTGGGAAAACTTCCCAAGAGGTCACCCATCCTTTGACTACTCCCAGCCAAGCACGCTTAACTGAGGAGTTCCCAACGGATGAGCTACCATGAAAGAAGGTGCACCTTGGTGATATAAGTAGTCATTTAAGCCACACTTTAACGACATACCCGGGGTATTACATTCACCCCCACTTAAGCACACAATGTCCTCGTTGTGCCACAATCCACTCTAGAATCTTTGCCCCGCTAGGTGACTGCCCATGGCTCTCCCGTCCACTGGCGCAGTTCACGGTCGCGGGTCGGCTCTGATACCATCTGTAATGTCCCGGCCCCCTCCGGGCCGGGGCGTTACAATTGGCCTTATGTGTTTTGGGTTATTGAATTGGTTTTCTCATGCTACGAGCTACATGTTTAAGGAACTAAAAGCTCTTAAGAAAGAATGTAATCTACTATTTACGTAACCGGGATGAAACCCATTATTTACAAAGACCCCACATTTTGATCGAATGTGAGCAAGATGCTGATCAAAGTATACTTAATGGATATGACCATTGAAGCAATCTTCGAGAGTTTTGGGAACACGCAAAATTTTTTGTGGACAGGACTCGGGAGCGCCTCATCACAAGCGTCTTGTTCTTTTGTGACATTTGGATGTAACCAGCGCGATAAGGGGGTGTATATATGCCTCGCTGAATTCTTTTCTTCATTTTCCTTTGGTCTTCTCACTTCTCACTTCTCTTTTCTCCATTTCCTCCACTCTCTCAACCTTCAATTTCTTTAAACCTTCCCTTGAAAAATGTCAAGGCCACGGAGGTTGCACGACGAGGTTCAAGCCCATACCTTTTATTGGCCCCACAACACATACTTGCTTTGGGAGTAACCGGTGGAGTATGACTACCACCCATTGCAATTGGTGTATCGATCTCATCATCATATTGCTTACCAATGCTCTCACCAGATGGTTAAAAACTCTTCTATTTTCTAAATTTTGCTTTAGATTGTTGTTTTCGGCGACGTCTTGTCGGACAAGTTGGTTTCTGATGCGTAACCGACGGGCTATACATTGAAATTGGCTTTGTCTTACTTTTTTTTTTGGGGTTTTAGAGTGACCTCGACATCATAGCCGACCAGTTAGGTGGCGGTTACTTTATGGTCGTCGACTCGTCGATCAATTTTGGCGTCGACTAGTTCTGTGTTATAACCAGTCAGTTCCCTAGGGGGTGGTCATTGTCATAATTGGAGGAATGTTTAAAACCCTAGGGCTTAGAACGTAATAGGGCGGTTACGTTTTGGGACCATTGGTTCAAGGCGTAACCGATCACTGTGAAATGATTGTGACCACTGCTGACTTTGTTATGATTACTGGGATTGGTTGGTATGGAGCTCGTTTGGAGCACGCCTACCGATAGTTTCATAGTCTTGGGTTTGCTCCAACCTATTTTAAATGAGGCTAATGGTCGAGCTACTGTTATCCGGTATTGAAAGTTTGAGTAAGTGTTGGGGAGCGCTACTTACCGGAGGTTTCTTGAGATTCAAAGGAAGTTCTTGCTCCTGGCCTATTTCTTGAGTTCTACCATCTTCGCTAATTAGGGCGATGAGATTTCTCTCCATTGAATGGGGACGAAATTTGTTGGGTATTGTCAATGTGTCCCATTTTAACTAGGGTGAGGCGATCTATGCTTCCTTCATTAGGTCGCTGCAAACCGGGTGTCGGGTCAATGTCCCCAAGCAGTTCAATTCTCAAGGGCAGTCGTAGACACTGAGTTTATACTGGGAAAAGTGCACAAAAATAAAAACGGGAGCAATAAGAAAAGAGGCTAGAATGAAAGCAAAGTCATTGGGCCTTCCTCAATCAAAAGCCATTGGGCTTTCCTCCAACAAGCCGAGTCCAAGCTCTACAAAAAGCCCAAAGGAACCCATAAAAACCGTCTGGCTTCGCGCACTTTTTAGTCACCTCACCAACTCACCACAAAAACCTTCATTTTCCGCGCTTTCCACATCCATGTGCTCAACCTTTTGAATCCCATTTTTTCCACAAGTCTCATTGGCCTGATTTCTTTTTTATGAGAGTAAAGTACACATCATAAGCTTTTCAACACCTTTTGAATCACCATAATTGAAGTCCAGATAAAAGAGTTATGATCGTTTAAACTTGAACTAACCTCAGACCAACGCCAAACGGCCATGCCCAATTCCAGGCAAGGCCAGACGACCTATGATCCCTGCCACAAGGCCCAAAGCCGTTTGGCCTTGCTCCAATTCTACAAAGTCGAGCCCAAGTACAACAAAAGCCCACAAGAGCTCTCAAAAGCCATCTGGCCTTGCTCAGCCCACAAATGGCTAGCACGCTATGCCACGTCACCGATCCGTGTGAGGAGGCCTCAAAAGTCGTCTGGACTTTCTCACTGCCATGTCATCACTCCACGCCAACTCTTAGTCAAGATCTCGCGATGCATGTTGTAACACCCTCTTAATAATTTTATTATTTCAAGTATAATTATTAATATTTATGAATCATGAAGTAATTTATATGTGATTTATTATAACTTTTATGTACTTCAAAGAAGCCCAATTTCGGACATTCGTATAAAAATAATCGTCACCAGAAAAAAGGAGCATAATGTAAGGTGACATCTTAGAGGTAATTAAATTTCATAGCACATCAAATGTGCAAAGATAAGTATGTCTCTAATTATCACAATTTATAAGTGCATAAAAATATGAAAATATGATTTTTGGGTATTATTACCAATAAAAGAAATTGTGAACTTTAAATTAAGCAAAATTTGTCCAATGAAACCCTTACGTAGGGCTGGCAAAAATCTGACCGACCCGATAGCCTGAATTATACCGACCCGGAAAAATCGGGTATTGGACATGGCGATTTGACCGAATCTAAAAATTCGGTCATTCGATAATTGACCGAATTAAATACGGGACGGGTTCGGGTTTAGCAAAACGGGTTCGGGATGACCGAATTTTTGAAGAAAATCGAATTCGGTCAAATTCGGTGAATCGGGTCCGGGTTGATCGAACCCGAAATTGGGCAAGAATCAGTGAATCACAAGATATATTACTAAAAAGAGTAAAAAGGTCATTTATGAAATTCGGCCAATCGGACACATTCGATCAACCGGGTTCGGGTTCGGGTTTGACAAATGTGTCCGAATTAAAATCGAATTGGGTTAGGGTTTGAGGTTTTTTACCGAATACTGAACTGACCGAACCCGCTAAGACCCGGACCCGATTTTTTGCCACCCCTACCCTTATGTGACACCACCAATGGAGCCCCAACTGAGACCAAAAAAAAAAATAAGCTCAATATTCATAAGAAGAGTTAAATAGAATTAATGTAGATAATAGGAGTTTATAAGGGTTCTTTTTGGAGATACAAATTAACTATTAGGGTATCCACAATGGTATTCTCCAAAATGGAGAACACCAAGTACATGAATAATAGGTTTAGTATTATTTTAATAGGTAGTGAAGAATGGGTATTGGTAATGTTGGAGAATGGGTTGAAGAATAAGGTAAAGAACAAGTAGGGTAGGAGGTAATAGTTTATTGTATTGTAGGATCCACTTGTAATATTTAATTGTTTTCATTAATTGACAAAATTGAATAATTTACAGTAGATAAAATATAAACAAATAAATAAATTAATGAAAAGCATTTACTAATAAATATTTTTTTTATAAAATAGTAGTAATATTTATTTTTTACTAAAAAATAATATTTAATTATCATACAATTATATATAATTAGAATGCAACGAAGAAATATGCTATAGTATTTTCAAAATTACTTTTAAAAAATGAAAAAAAAATTACAACAACTAGAATTCGAAAAATAACCCTAAAATTAATATAAAAGGTAGCCACACTTTGCTGCGGCCGAAAATTTAATTACATTAATGCAACAAGAAGGCTTCAGACAATTTAGAAATTACATTAAAAATCTTTCAAATACAACCGTAAACAAAATATTCGGGTTAAACATTCGGGCACTGCATCTTGGCTTCGCAAAAGTACTCCCACATCCTTTTCTCGAAATTTGTTGCCTTCTGACCCACACCGGTAATAGGATCCTTGCTCACATTTAACAAAGCGCTGATCACTATTTTGTCCTCCTCCTCGATCCACAGCTCTGGGACTGTATTAGTTAACGAGGGTTGTGATGGAATAGCCTCGTTTCCTTCGTCTGGAACAACGAACGGTTGACTCTGAGATCCCAAGCGAACCACATCATTTTCATCTTCAGCCAAAAATCTAATGAATGGTCTTGAAAGAGGAAGGGAAATTGTCAGGTTGTTTGGTTGGGAATAATTTTGCGGGTTGGAAGTTTGGGAAAGATTGTGGTAGTATTCCTCATTCAGATCGTTTTCATAGTAACTACTATATTGAGGATAATAACCTTCATGACTTGGAATAGGATGTGATCTTCGAGAATTTTGTTGGTTGTTCCCAGATCTCCTATACATTTGGAGAATAGTAAAATTTTTTATAGCTAGTAAGATGAATTGAATAGAAGGAAAGAATTTTTGTGAGTTGTGTGAATCACTAGCAAACATGCATTCATATTTATATACAACTTGATTTCAAAAACTAGACATTGTAAAGTAGCTGTTCTAAAAAGTAATTGTTGTAAAGTGACCGTTGTAAAAAATAGTCGGTGTAAAAGTAGCCGTTGTAAAGTAATCGTTGTAAATATAATTATCAAATTATTATAAAATACTCCAAAAAAGTATTATACAACTATTTAAAAAATTCACCAAATATATTAAAATTAACCATGAAAAGTATCAAATATATCTATTCTTAAAATTCTCATAGAATATAAATATAAAATAGAAGATAAAATGTTACATATAAAATATTACAAAAAATTTATCATATAACTATTTCTAAAATAACAACTAATTTTGAAATTCTCTTAATAGATAAATATAACATTAGATTT
This sequence comes from Portulaca oleracea, assembly GCA_029582165.1. Classification (NCBI taxonomy): domain Eukaryota; kingdom Viridiplantae; phylum Streptophyta; class Magnoliopsida; order Caryophyllales; family Portulacaceae; genus Portulaca; species Portulaca oleracea. The sequence continues at coordinate 22,395,682 of CM055890.1, forward strand.
TTCTAAAAGTAATTAATATTAAGTTAATTCGTTTTGGCTGAAAGTTTTTTTTAAAAAAAAATCTAAACTCTAAAAAATTGATTAAAATTTTACAGTAAATTCAAATAAAATATTTTACAAATCAATTATCAGAATATTTCATTCATTGAAAAATAAAAGAAAGCAAAAACAAAATAAATAATAAACAAAAAGAAGCCAAAATGTTGGAGCTTTTTTTGAGAGAAAATGTGGAGAAAAACTGAAGAAATGAAAAACAAGAGAAAACAACACAAAAGAAAGGGAAACAAAGGAAAAAGAAAACAAAAGAAATTAATGCAAGTGGGTGTCAGGTGTGGGGCTCGCCAGTTGAGGTGAGTGACATAAATTCCAACGCGCGTTACCTATGCTATTGACTGCAGACATTAAAAGTGGATTACACGCTCCGTTTTCCCCCCTGATTTTTTCTTTCCCTCCCCTTTTTCTCTCTCCTCCATTCTAAGGAACGTTGAGCATACCCAAGTATGCCTCTTTTTTTAATTTTTCCTTTTTTTTTCATTCTCTCTCATCCATTCTTGGTGTTTTAGAACACCATTGTTGATAGTCTTAGAGGCAAAAATTAAACACAAAACTTCTCTCTTTCTTCCATAAGCATGTAACCATCTTTTAATTTCTCCATAAAAAATACAAATTACAAAATCCCTAGACTATGATTGCCCTACACTCTAGCCTCTACACAATCTACATTATATTTTGTCTAGTTTCACACTCAAAATCTATCCAAATCCACTCTCTTCTCTCTCCATCTGGCAACACCCTCATCCTCACTATTATATTACTTTCTTTTAATTTCTTTCCAAATTAGTCCAGACATCTATCACTAACTCCTTTATTCTTCATACCAACAAAGAATCTCATTAAAAAATAGAAGAGGAAGATAAAAAAGAGGTTTTTGTCTTAAGTTCACAAGGATTCTTATCCACACTTCTCTAGTTCTTTTCAAGGTATGGTATCACATAAAGTTTCATATTTGATATTGGCTTTAAAATATAAAGAAGTATGAGTTCTTCTAAGAACCGAAAAAGGGGTTAAAATCACCTTAAAATGACATTTTTTTCTCTAATTCGATTTTTATTTCTTCACACTTAATCTAGGTGTTAAAATAGTGTTAAAAATGATAGAAAAATATCCCTTAGAAACCACATAACAATCAGCTACCATGTAGGTTCAAGAAGTTTTACTTGCTTTACACAACTGAGTTTTTGAGTTTTTCGTACCTTAAATATCCTTATGATAAAATCATATTTTGGAAAAACTTTAAGTCATGTGGGTTTATATGTCTAGAAACCCATTGAAAAATTAGTTTTGCAAAAAAATATAAGGGCAATGAGTTACAGAGCAAGAACCAGCCCCTTTCCAGATTCGCGTCTATTCTGACATAGGTTCGAATTTTGTAAAAACTGTATTAATCGGTAACTTTTAAAAATAAAATTAAAATATGGGATTAAACTAGACTCATAAACGGAACTTTTCCAAGTGGAATGAACTTCAAAGCTTTCATATAGAGTTTCACTCAAAGTTTGGAAATGGATGTTTTTAAGCCGAGTTCTTCAATAATATGTTGTGAATCTATAAATAAAAGAGTTTTAAGACCAATGAATGAATTATTTATTAAAAGTAGCTTTGTTTATGATTAAAAGTGAATTGTCTTTTAATTACACTTTTGCTAGAACCCAAGCAAGAGCTAGAATGATTTCTCTAAAAATTCCAGCAGCCATACCAAGTTAAAAACCAACAAAAAAAATAGTTTTAATCAAGGATTTTACATGTAGGATTGTGGTTCTAATCTTAGCTAATTAATATAATTTTCAGGATACCGAAGACCTCAAGGAGATCAAGGTATGGAGACAAGATTTTCATCCCTAATGGAATATGTGTATAGTGTCTAAGAGAGGGCCATAAGGGCTGAAAATCATTCCATTTATGCAAATTTTTATTTAGTTGGTTAATTATACTTAATAAGGTTCATGTTTTATGTTTATATGCTATATGTGGATGTATGATTACATATTGATGATACTAACTTTTATTTCTAAACCCATGAAAGTAAGTCCTAAAGATATTAAGTAGATAATGATTCTTCTTTCACATGATGACATTCTTGTTACCATAGTTGTATGACAAAGTGGATCATGATCTTGGGTTCATAATATGAAAAATTATAAGTTGTGCTAACTTCATGTGTTCATATCATCATAATCATATTCATACATTCAAGGCATGCAGTTGATGGTCTTGAATCATCCTTAGTAAGTCCCCATATATACAATGGTTCTTTAAAAGTCTTACACATGACAAGAGTGATGGTCTCTTAGGCACACTCATTTTTATGGATTTATGGTTCTTTTATGATTCTTCTAGGTTCTCAAAGTCCCTTGGGGGTATGACAAGATTATGATAAGTGGTACCACTAAGTAGGCATCATGGTTTATGTATGAGGATCCTCAACAAAGAAATCCTATAGGGGCATCATGGACATCCGGCCAAGTGCTTGATCAAGCCATTTTATGAGAATTAGGCACATAGGTCATGAAATCATAAGCATGCATCATGCTCTATATGTATATGTTTATGAATGTTTTACATCTCCATACTTATCTTTGGCTAATCCATGCTTATGTCCCCCTCTTAGGTACTAGTCCTTCAAAGGAGACTTGATGTGAAGTGACCTTCAAGGATGGGAGGCATGGAGGCATGGGCATGATGATATGAAAGCCAAGGACCAATTGCAAGAAGCTTTAAATAAAGACTTAACTAAGTACATGCAATTTCGACTTTCCTTTATGATTTGAACTCTAGTTTTATTTCCATCATTAAGAACTCAATGTACTTGTAATTGGAACTAAGGGATTAATGAGAAAGTACTCCCCCTCCCCTACTATGAATCACCTTAATATGAACCTAAGGGAGGAAGCTTAAGCCATGGATGCTCTTCCATTGGGGTTATGTAGTTGGGACTACCCACCTTACTCCTTTGGCAAGTTAAGCCCCATTGGGCTAGCTCAACCCTCAAATCGACTTTAATAATATGGAATTAAAAGGGGAAAACATAAGTCATGTGAGCATTATCCTGGGAGTTATGTAGTGAGGATTACCCACCTTCTCCCTAGATAACTTGAAAGCCCTAATTGGCCTAGCTTAACCAATGAGATGACATTAGGCAAGGTTAGATTTATCATATTGTAATTATGTAATCCCTTTGTGTTATTCTTGTATATTATCTTGTAAATAAGCTTTATATTTGCATGACATGAATATTATATCGTGAAACTCTTTTAAAACTTATCCTCACTGTTTTCATTTCATTATCAATTCTAGTAGTCTGTTTTCAAACAGGCAAGTCTCAGAGGTCTTTAACTCTTAGATTGGTAACCTTACCCTCGGGCTCAGAATTAAGTTTCGCATGCCAGAGTTTTTATCGCTTTCTTTTTTGTTCATTGATTCATCTTTGTGAGTCTATCTTTTGTTTGATAAGCTAAAGTGACATCTTTCCCGAGACCATATCAAGGAGCCAACCAAAAGAGAAAATGGGGTAGAAATTGAGTATAGTCAGACGACTTTCCAAGACAGTGGCCCCAATTGTCAACTGACCTAACCTAAGCTAAGTCGTCTGGCTTATTGAGTCAGTCCAGTGGCCTCGGTCCCCTTTGGCCATGGTGAGGGTCCCGAGACAAATGTGGTTTAGTATTCGTTAACCGAAAAAAATGTCCTTAAATTAATGTATAAAGTTTAGGATACTTAAAGAACCGAAAAGTTTTATTTCAAAGCAAAATCATCCTTATTTAAGGATTAAGCAAACTTAGTTAGCTTTCAATCACACCTAAGTAGCGCAATGGCCAATGGAAAAGAAGTCGTTTGACACCTTTTTTTGGGTTCCTACAAATTGGCAACTCTGTTGGGGACTTAAACTTAAAAAGAGGGTAAAACTTGAAAAAATCAATTTGTTTTGAAATTGTAAAAGAGAGAAAGTCGATTTGTTTTGCGATTTTATTATTCTTTTAGGTTTAAAAAAAAACTCCCTCCATCTCAAAAAAATTTGTCCATGTTTGACTAATGAAGTCAAACTTTGTAAATTTTGACAGCTAATTTAGCAAATTATATGACGAGTTATCGTGTAAGACCACTGTTATTAGATTTGTGATGAAAAATATTTTTACTTAAATATAATACTACAAGTCTTACTAAGGTAAATCGTAAAACATTAATAGTCAAAATGTGACCTCGAAGACCGTGTAAAAACAAAGTGGACAATCTATTTGGGATGGAGGGAATAGCACCGTATGGAAGGGCCTTGACTCTCCTTCGACTGTGGAATAATTCAACGATTTCTTAGTTAAAAAAATGGAAGCATGTATAGCAATTTTCATGTTTTGGTAATTACGGTAGTTATGATAATTTCCACGATATCCACCGTTTATTTAGCATAAATCTGATCCATCGATTTTATTTATTTTAAAAATATAAAATTTTATGTTTTTAAATGGAAATTATATATAATATTATAATTAATTTAAAAAAATATTTTTTAGGTTTTTAAATTGTACTTTGCACTGAATTTGGTTTAATAGCTAGCCGAAACTTCAAAAACTAGGAAAAATCTTGCAGCACTTAAAACTCGAGCCTATAACTTTGAGTATAACATATGAAGGCCCATCGATCCAGCTAAATTCTTTTATTCTTTATTACTTGCAAACGTATTATGCAAATTGAAGCCAATCTGGGAATTAAAACACCAACACGAATTTCCATTTTCACGTCCTCCACCATCTCCACGGTTACCAGTGTCAGTTACAGTGTGAACAGTCACTGCCGACCAGTCCGCCATTGAAACAGATCGATGCTTTGGACGGTGGAGGGGCAGTGGCGTAGACGGACTGGTTTGTGGCAAGGCCTCGTCGGAATCTATCTGATGGTGGCTGCAACTCCGGCGACATTTTGCCGGTAAAAATGGTTGCAGGAAAAATTGGAGGTTAGTGCTTTTGGCTGGGGAAAGATTTCCTTCACAGATCCTTCATTAGCAAACACATCCTATTTTTTTTTAATTAACTATATTCAATTTCCACAATTTCAAAAAATAAAATTTTTATACTTTTAAAAATAAATAAATCAACGGATCGAATTTAATCATGTCAAATATACGGTGGATATCGCGGGAATTACCATAACTACCATAATTCCCAAAACATGGCAATTACCCTACTTTTTTGGTAAAAAAATTGGTCCCATGATTTTGTAATGCATAATAACTTCATCTATGTAATAAATTGTCAGAAGGAACTTCATTAGCATTATAAATTAGCATAATTAAGTGGCTCAATCTTTGGTTTTGATTAGACGGCAGAACCAAAGCTCCAATCTGTCCATTTGCATTTCAGATGAATCAACATTGATACGTGCATTTCCGTTCCTACAACACTCTTCACCCACTCATCGACTCATCTCTCTGTCTCGCTACATATATACATCTACATTTTTTTGTATCGATCATTGAAAGCCAAAAGGCTTAATATGCATCTACATATATACGTATGGTTGCTCAAGGAGGAATAGCAGATTACTTGGTGTACCAGATTGCATATTTAGAGGAGTAAAAAAGGCAGCGAGATGAGAAGACACTGAGCGAGCAAAAACAATCAATCCTCAAATAGTAAACACCGACGAACTTGTCATTCCTCAGAAAATTGAAACCACTCACTAATACCAATCAGTATGTTACACTTTTGCTAATTTGATAAATTATGTGGAAAATTTGGGACACCATATCCAAATGGGTTGCTCATAACCTCATATATGAATACAAAATCTGAAAGGAGTACCACGTTACAACAGCATTTCAGCTATCTGGACCGCATTAAGTGCAGCACCCTTGCGAATTTGATCTCCGCAAACAAATATATCCAACCTGCAAAAGATCCAAGTTTCAAATCATGATCCAGCTGGAGTAATGCATACAACATTAAGAATTTTAATGGCACAAATCATATACCCCTTGTTCTCATCTTGAGAGACATCACGCCTTATCCTGCCCACTGCTACGTCATCCTTGTTTGACACTTCCAGTGGAGTCGGGAAGTGATTTGATGCACGGTCATCTATTACCACTACACCAGGGGCATTCCTCAATATCTCCCTTGCTGTGTCCTGCAATACAGTTTTCAGTGGTTTAAACTCAATCATATGGCAACTTTAGACAAAGATCACTACTGTAACAATTTCCAGACTTTTAATATCAAGGATAAACCAAAATGAAAGAAACAACCCAAGTATAGATAAATAAAAACTACTCAAATTATTCACTGCTTAATTGTGAGTGAATGTCTACCGGTTGCATCACAAATGAATAAATATAGGTAGGATACACCAGAAACGTATTTGGCTGGTTAGATTATAGACAAGTTTCGAATTGGCAAACAGCAAGCATCGAATTGGCAAACAGCAAGCAAATTCAAGTCTTAGGAGAGTGGACAACTCTAACTATTCTCATATGATTACATTCCAGACTAAGTTCCTCACTTTTTCTCAGCTACTGCCGTTGGCACTGCCCTGGAAATATCAACAGGGGGCTGGAATTGATTGTCAGAAGCTTTACAAATCATACAGATTTGTGAGAAAGCAATCAGAATTCAATGGAGCTTTCCAGAAACGAACCATATGGAAGCACAAGCAATGACAAGACAATAAACATTCTATTTGTACTAATGGACAAAATGGTTGACAGGACTGGAGTAACTGTCTGATCACAACAGTGAAGGAGCACACTACTAGCATTTACCGAGATTCAAAGCTACTAACCCTAGTATAAGCTATTTTTATCCCAAAAAGAAAAGGAAAAAAGAAAAAGAAAAAGCCATCATAGAACTTTTGTAAAACCCTTGCTAACAAGCTCATATCATCAACAAAAAAGATTGTGGTGTTCAGACAAGTAATTGATGTCCTAGTCAGGGGTCATTTGTTTATTTCCTCAACAACATTTTTGCTAAAAAAAGTAGATGTGGAGAACAAATGCAGAGTGCAGACTTGCCAGCACATTATCAAATAGGGATAGCATCCATTAGTTCCCCCTATCTTGGTGAACATATGAAGACTCTTGCTAAGGAGTAAGAACAAGACACGGATTAACAGAACAGGAAGGAGGATACTGCGTTAAAAAGTATGTAAGTGCCACAGTCAAAGATAAGGATTGATAATTACCTCATCAAGGGGCTGCTCAAACTGTAGGTTTACGCTCTCAGCATGTGCACGCATAACAGGGACCCTTATACATGTAGCAGTAACTCTGACACTATCATCACTCTACAACAGAGAAAATGAACATAATGATGAAATCTCACAACCTAAGCAATAGCAAGTTGAACATACAAATCCATAAAAATGGGGGGGGGGGGGGGGCATATGATTTGAGCAAGATGATCTTATCAAGCAATACATGCCGTCAAGACACTTACCCAGATTTTCCTTGTTTCCTTCACTAATTTCATTTCCTCTTCGTTGTACCCATTTGAAAGGACAGGTGCATTGTGGGAAAAGAGATTAAAAGCATACTGCATAAAAGCAAAAAATTAGGGAACAAAGAGGGGATTGAAAGAAATACAACATCATGGATCACCAAGACACATACACACCTGCTGTCTAAAGATGTTGCAAGTTGGTGGCTTTCCTTCCAAAACCTTCATGAATAAGAAGGCATCATATAATTAACACACAAAAGAACAACAATCATGGTATTGTTTTTAATATTAATCTTCATGTGGAGGAAAATCAAATACAAGAAAGGCGCAAAGAATGGAAAGTTTCTGCCTTACCTCACGTGTCTGCAGCTCAAGCTCTTCCATTGCAGCAGCACCAGCACCACTAGCAGCCTGATATGTACTCACAACCATCCGGGTCACCTGCAAAATTTATATATATATGAGACACCAAATATGCAAGCCAAATCACGTCACCAAAGAACAAAGGAAAAGCTGTGCAAAAGGAGAAAAAGGCCATCATTAGTTAATTCTTTAACTGAAGAGTAATACAAGAGAAACATCATCAGATTTACAAGTGGTCCGACTAACAGATGCCTTAGAAGCTACTAGCTGCTGAATGCAAGACGTGTGCTTAAGAGGGTATAACTCGTGCTAACAAGGAGAAAAGTTGGGCACCATCAAAACCATAGACACCCCTTGAACACCAAATGAAGAACTAAGAGAAGACTTGTGTATCACGGCCAACAAATGTCACACAAAAGCAATCGTAACCCAGATCAAACCATCAACGCAGAAGAGTAAATCTTGCCTTGCTCATGAACAAAGCAATTCCATCTAAAACAAGACATATAATACAACCAAAAACACCCTTATTCACCAAATAAACGCCCATCCAAATTCCGTAAAAAGGAAGTAAAAAATGGCAGACCTTAGCTCGTCGGTGAAGAGGAGTGGCGGCCATCAAGCAAATAATAGTGGAACAATTAGGGTTAGCAATAAGCGCGCCCTTGCCGCTGCCCAACTTAATCCCCTGCATAGCCTCAGGATTAACTTCTGGAATAACAAGCGGTACACCATCAACCATACGAAATGCAGAACTATTATCGACAACAATGGAGCCCTTCTGGACAGCGAGAGGTCCAAAGTGTTTGCTTATGGATCCACCGGCACTAAACAGGGCAATGTCGACGCCTTCGAAACTGTCTTCGGTGAGTTCTTCGATGAGATAACTGCGGCCTTCGAAGGTCATCTCTTTGCCGGCGGAACGCTTGCTGGCGAGCATCTTGATGGAGCGGTAGGGGAAGTCGCGGTCGGAGAGGACGGAGAGGAATTCCTGTCCGACGGCGCCGGTGACACCAACGACGGCGAGTGAGGGGCCGTCTTCACGGAGGGACATGCGGATGCGAGAGGAGGTTGAGGCAGGGACGACGGAGAATGAGGGGGTCCGCCGGGAGATTCCGCCGGTGAGGAATGGTGTGCGAAGCTGGTGGTGGTGGTGGACGTTCATGGCGGACTGCATTTTGGTAACCCAAACAGGAACAGGGAGGAAGATGAGAAAGGCGGCCAAAAATGAAAAAGGCTGCGGGCAAAAATGGGGTTTTGTCTATGGAGACTTTCTGGGGAGGGAAATGTTAATTCTTATTTCTTAAGGTGATTAGGGTCGGTCTTTAATTTAATAAGCAGTTTAGCATTTTGTTTGTTGTTCTGTCCATTCGTCCACGGAAAGGCCTAAGCTAGTCGCCCACTCGCCCCTAGTATGTCAATTGGGGGGAAAAATTAACAAAAAAATGCGTAAAAGATGTCCTCATCGTAAATCGTAATGCGGTAGTAATCGATGTGCTTTACTTCAATTTTGCAATTTGCAATACTAGTGAGTAGTGTAGTAGTGCTCGACTCGTCTTTGCCATGCGGATGCGGGTGTGCCTCATCTAACCAAGCACCAGATTCATACTTGCGCTTTTCCAAGGACAAATTGCATATATTATTTTTATTGTACATATGTTATTTTTTTAAGGGAAATTGGATTCGAATAATATGATCTTTTGGCCATATAAGACTAAATAGTATGAATTTTCAATTTGATGATAAATAATACGAATTTTTACCCCATATTGTTCTAAACAGTATGCTACCGAGTTAAGTTGAACTTAACTTGGTGACATGCTGACGTAGCGGCGGAGGAAGAATGTTAACTTTTAAATTTTGTCATGTCACCTAAAATTTGTCCACATCATCTTCTTTTTTTTTTTCTTTTTTCTCTCCTCTAACCCCTTTCTCTTTCTCCCCTCCTCCTCTTCTTTCGGTCACTCATGGTGGACTTCTCTTCTCTCTCCTTTTCTCTCTTTGTTCTTCTTCCTCCTCCCCACATGCCCTTCTCTATGCTCTTCATCTCATTTCCTCAATTTCCTTTCTCTCTCTTTCAATCTCCCTCTTTCCTCTGTTTTTTTTCCTGCCCAGTTGAATTCTTTCAAGCATAAACGAAGCCAAGATATGCTCTTGTTCCCACCTTCGAATATTAGCAAGCTGGTAGCAATATCCAAATTCAAGTCTGTTCTCAGCTGCATTTGAACCTAGACAGGCAATTAAAGTTTCAAAGCGCTAAGCAAAAGCTAGGGAAGCACAAGAGAACCCGGATCTTGTCATGAAATTAGAGGCTGTCGAGGTCAAGCTTCAAGACCTCAAGTCAAACATGGGTATTTTGGGAAAGGAAGTAGCAGCTGCTATGGCTGCTGTTGAGGCTCAACAACAGAAGTTGACTCTTCAACGGCTCATAGCTATGGTGATACAAAACTCTAATTCCAAAATCAGACTCGAATTTGATTACTTAAATCTTTAAAGACTGAGGTGTTGGTTTCTTCTTTTCAAGGTGGAGGCATAACGTGCTTATCATCATAGAGCACTCCAGATACTCGAATAGCTTGAAGTTGAGGATTATTTTGTATTTACAGCCAGCTTGCTAATATTCGAAGGTGAGAACAATGTTGGAATTATTTCAAGAGTATAAGAATTTTATATAGCATAAGAAATCGTGTGGAACAAGTATAAGGATCATATATAAGATAAACATCAAGAATATGATCAACACGAGTCCGTAAGAGACCAACACGAAGCAAGAAAAACGATCATGGGCTCAACACAGGTCGTGTTGAGGCAACACAGACCGTGTTGATCCAACATGGACCGTGTTGATCCAACACGAACTGTGTTGGAACCCAGAATATGTTTTAATGGCTAACGGCTATATAATCTTATGTATTAAGTGTATGATATTAATATTAAGTCCAATATTATATGTATTCCAACAAATATATTAGTTGACTAAGTCAAGGTCATAATCCATCATTAAGAACCTTAATTATACCTTTGACTAAGGGGTGTAATTAGGGTTGGATTAGGTGTGGAAGTCTCCTATAAATAGGAGACATTCCCAAGCCATTTGAGAGCATCACAAGCATCAATTCTTTCTTCTTATAATCACATCCTCTCAAGTATAAACTGTAGCTGTACTTGAGAGAATCAAGTGAGAAACCTATGTCTTGAGTGCGACAAGAGCTAAGTTTTATCCCTTTGAACATTTACGGTATAGTAAATAGTTCTTAAGGAAAGTGAGTGTACTAGGCCACGACTCTTAGCGTTATCCAAACAAGTTAACCATTTGGTTATTAAGTCATATCTCTATCTTGTCATACATACCGCAAAAAGATCAAGAAGCCAAGCCAAGTGAAGATGATGAAGATTCAAACCGGTGCGTCATTTTCCAACAAACAAGAGCATATCTTGGCTTCGCTTATGCTTGAAAGAATTCATCTGCGCAGAAAAAAAAATTGAGGAAAGAGGGAGAGGAAGAGAGAGAAAGGCAATTGGGAAAATGAGATGAAGAGCAGAGATAAGGCATGTGGGGAGGAGGAAGAAGATAGAGAGAAAAGTAGGGTTGTTCATCGGTTCAAAAACGAACCAAACCGGACCGAATAAGCCGAAAATCGAATAAGGGGCAAAGTCCAAACCGAAACCGAACCGAATAAAATCGGTTCGGTTCGGTGTTCGGTTTATTCGAATTTGAACCGAATAATGCACACTTTTTTATGGGTTTTACTGGAACCGAATAAACCGAATAAGGTATAAAGTCCAAACTGAAAACTGAACCGAATAAAAATCAGTTCGGTTTGGACCGGTTCAGTTCGGTTCGGTTCAAAACCGAATAATGCACACCCCTAGAGAAAAGGAGAGAGAAGATGGAGAAGTCAGCCATGGGTGACTGAAAGAAGAGGAGGGGAGGAGAGAGAGAAAGCGGTTAGAGGAGAGAAAAAAAGAAAGAAAAAAAGGGGGAAAGATGATGTTGACAAATTTTAGGTGACATGGCAAAATTAAAAAATTCAACACCCTTCCTCCGCCACCATGTCAGTATGCCACCGAGTTAAGTTCAACTTAACTCAGTGGCGTACTGTTCAGAGCAACATGGGGTAAAAGTTCATATTATTTATCATCAAATCGAAAGTTCATATTATTTAGTCTTGTATGGCCAAAAGTTTATATTATTAGAATCCAATTTTCCTTTTTTTAAAGGGTAAATTATGTAGTGATATTTTTAAAGGATTTTTCAGAGAAGAAAATTTTCTTACACTTAGGTGTTGCCATCAGTCATTGTGTGATTGACCAAGAAAATAGATTTTGATTTTATTTTGGTGAGGAAGTAGGTTGTTGGCTAATAAAGTTGATGTGAAAGATGGCAGTCATGTCAACCATTTTAATTGAAACGGTTAGTAAAAACATATCTAACCGTGTAGTTTTATTTGTAGAGAAGGTGGAGTTTGCGATATGGAATTGGAGTCGTCCTTAATAAGGTGAGTTCAACAATTTAGCAGAAACTGTAGAGGAGAAAAGTGAGAGGGGAGTTGAGAAAATACCCAGAGCTTTGAGTGGAGGAATTTAGAGGTGTATTGGTTATCCAGCGGGCTGTGTTTGTCTGAATTGGGACACTTCCGATGCAGTTAAGTCGAATGTGATCGACAGGGACCCGATAGAAGTTCGATAAAGAAAATCTTTCTGGTTTCTCATAATTTAAAAGTGAGGTAAGTGTTTTTTGTTGTAATTGTTAGGGTTTGTATTGTTGTTTAAGTTGGACATAACATATTGTATGTGTAGTGTATACCTCTTGTGTCAGAGGATGAAATGTATGTAATTTGGCTTATATTGAAGGGATGGACATATGGGAACAGGAAATGTAGTATATGAAAACAGAAGTGAACATTAGATGCAATATGTTTTGCGTTGATGGAAATGAGATAACACAGTGAAATTTGTGTCAAAGTTCGATGTAGTGTGCTTTGTTGTTGCATGTAATTGTATTTTAGTTGTAGTAGTCAAATAAACTTTTGTGGAGGAAATTGGTGGTTCTATAATAGGTTGTTGGGTGTGGGGATGGATGTTCTATGTCTGTAATGAACATCGTATAAGAACGAGAGACTGTATGATCATTGTGTTGGAAAGTGATTATCAAATGTAAGAAAGGTATTTTGAACTTGCAAGGAGGCAGCAATGGATGATAGAAGGTCCACGGCAGAGTCCCTATCAAGCAAGGACACTGGAGAGATAGTGGCCATAATTGATGGAGACTATACGTCGTACACAATCGACAACGAATACAGTGTCAACTTGGAAGAGAATGAGTTGAGCGGGGGGAGATGTCTTTTGATTTGGAGAGCTCTGTTGACTAAGAAAATTTCGTGTTGGATGGGTTTAGGGCAACGAAAGTGGAAAGGTCATCAAATCCGGCGAACATGTGAAGGTACAACCTGTAGACCCCGAAAAATTGATAACCTTTTTTCGCGGCGCTACTTAAAAACGATTGGGAGTCGGCTAGGATTGCTTAACCTTAAATAAGGTTGAACTTTTAAGAATAACTTTGCTGACAGATTAAAAACGATTTATGCGCCGTGAGCCCGAGATTCACCTTTTAAGAAAGAAAAAAGGGAAAAAGACAAAAAGGAAGGGGAAAACACAAGGAACCCGTCTGGGTTCACTGCTGGAACCAAGACGGGTTCGTAACTGCAGATCCCACGAGAAAGGAGAAAAACAAAAAAAAAAAAAAGAAAAGAAGGTGAAAACCCGTCTGGGTTCATGAATTGAACCAAGCCGGGTTGCTCCTTGCGCTAAACACAAATTAGGTCAAAGAAACCATAAAAGGAAAATACCAAAGTACGAATATAGAGTCGCCAGTTGAATTTTAGGAGAAAAACAACAAACCATTTAAATATAGACTCCGGCCTGCGAATCCAGAGATGGATTCGGGGGTAAGGTTACGAATTTGACAATTAAAATCATCAAATCCGCCTATTCAACGAATAGACTCTACTAGAATTAAATCAAAGCGAAAAAAGTTAAAAGGGAGGAATTAGATATAAATTTCACAAATTCATCATTAATGTCATGCAAAATATTGAAAATATAAAAGAAACATGAATTCGATAGATTATGCTACATGGTTTACATCAATGACAATTAGTCTAACCTTTAGTGAAGCAGCATGCAAAGGGAGAGAAGAGGTGGAGAGAATTATGCTAGTGTCAATACTCTAGCACAATGTTGGTGTCTGTGGAAGGGAAAAAAGGGTTTAATTTATAGTGGAATAGGGGGAGTAGGGGGTGCGTTTTAGGGTTAGCATACGTCATGAACCAGCAGGTTCTGAGTGAATCGAGCTCGCCCGAGAACTCAGCCGGTTTGATCCGAGCTGGGTTATGCTCTGGCCTATCGAACCCAGACGGGTTTCTTCCGTAATATTGGGCCATTATGCTAGATTTCGGGCTAGAAAAGAATTGGGTTTGCATGCCACTAAATTACTCGGCTAGCTTATTTTTTACAAATAACTAAAACTAATACCGGTACAAAATTCGGTGTCTACAGATAGCCCCCACTTTGATCGAGTTTGAGTAAAATGATGATCAAAGTAGTCTTGATGATCTTGGATATGAATCAGAAGCCTGTTCTGAAGCTGGTTGACGCTCGGAAGCTTGGTCATGCGCCGATGTTGGTTGGCCTGCTTAGTTTCTTCCGTAAAGCTGACCGAATTGATCTGCCTCATTTCGCCGTGAGGTGGATCAAGGTCATGCACTTCATTTCGCCGTGGAGTGCAAGACCTGTGTCTGTATGGGTTGACCCGCTTAGTTTCTTCCGTAAAGCGGCCGAGTCGATCCGCTTCATTTCGTGAGGCGGATTCGGGGGCATGCTTCATTTCACCATGAAGCATGACAGATGATGGGTGGTCCACTTCATTTCGCCGAGTGAGCGACCGAGGTGACGCGCTTCATTTCGTGGCGTGCCGTGATGATGAGGTGATCCACTTCATTTCGCCGTGAGGTGGATCAAGGCGACGCGCTTCATTTCGCGTGAAGCATGCCGTGATGATGGGGTGGTCCACTTCATTTCGCCGTGAGGCGGACCGAGGTGACGCTTTTCATTTCGCCGTGAAGCGTGCCGTGATGATGAGGTGATCCACTTCATTTCGCCGAGGTGGATCGAGGTGATGTGCTTCATTTCGCCGTGAAGCACGCCGTGATGATGGGGTGGTCCACTTCATTTCGCGTGAGGCGGACCGAGGCGACGCGCTTCATTTCGCCGTGAAGCGTCGCGATGATGAGGTGATCCACTTCATTTCGCCATGAGGTGGATCGAGGTGACATGCTTCATTTCGCCGAAGGCGCCGCGATGATGGGGTGGTCCACTTCATTTCGCCGTGGCGACCGAGTGTCGGGCTTCATTTCGCCGTGAAGCGTGCCGTGATGATGAGGTGATCCACTTCATTTCGCCGTGAGGAGGATCAAGGTGACGTGCTTCATTTCGCCGTGAAGCATGCCGTGATGATGGGGTGGTCCACTTCATTTCGCCGTGAGGCGGACCGAGGTGACGCGCTTCATTTCGCCGTGAAGCGTGTCGTGATGATGAGGTGGTCCACTTCATTTCGCCGTGAGGTGGATCGAGGTGACATGCTTCATTTCGCCGTGAAGCATGCCGTGATGATGGGGTGGTCCACTTCATTTCGCCGTGAGGCGGACCGAGGTGACGCGCTTCATTTCGCCGTGAAGCGTGCCGTGATGATGAGGTGATCCACTTCATTTCGCCGTGAGGTGGATCAAGGTGACGTGCTTCATTTCGCCGTGAAGCATGCCGTGATGATGGGGTGGTCCACTTCATTTCGCCGTGAGGCGGACCGAGGTGACGCGCTTCATTTCGCCGTGAAGCGTGCCGTGATGATGAGGTGATCCACTTCATTTCGCCGTGAGGTGGATTAAGGTGACGTGCTTCATTTCGCCGTGAAGCATGCTGTGATGATGGGTGGTCCACTTCATTTCGCCGTGAGGCGGACCGAGGTGACGCGTTTCATTTCGCCGTGAAGCGTGCCGTGATGATGAGGTGATCCACTTCATTTCGCCGTGAGGTGGATCAAGGTGACGTGCTTCATTTCGCCGTGAAGCATGCCGTGATGATGGGGTGGTCCACTTCATTTCGCCGTGAGGCGGACCGAGGTGACGCGCTTCATTTCACCGTGAAGCGTGCCATGATGATGAGGTGATCCACTTCATTTCGCCGTGAGGTGGATCAAGGTGACGTGCTTCATTCGCCGTGAAGCATGCCATGATGATGGGGTGGTCCACTTCATTTCGCCGTGAGGCGGACCGAGGTGACGTGCTTCATTTCGCCGTGAAGCGTGCCGTGACTTGTGTCTTTGTGCTGAAAAGGGTGTCATCGCATTGTGAGGGCCCGATGACGGCCGCTGAAGATGAGTTCGTCTTTTTGTAACCGCCTGACGACCGACGTATCTCGTGCATTGTCCTGCAAAACAGAGAAGGAGGGCATCAGCTTATCTGAAAATCAAAGCGAGTCAGAGAATTTACCTGTCAGTTGTGCTTCAGCTTTCGGAAATGGGCTTAAGTTTGCCATTGCTTCATGGGAAATGCTCGAATTGCATTGGGCCTGAACTTTGGGCCGGTACAAAATCCGGTGTCTTTTTGTAACCGCCTGACGACCGACGTATCTCGTGCATTGTCCTGCAAAACAGAGAAGGAGGACATCACCATTCAAAATCAAAGCGAGTCGAGAATTTACTCGCCAGGTTGTGCTTGACTTCGGAAATGGGCTTAAGTTTGCCATTGCTTCATGGGAAATGCTCGAATTGCATTGGGCCTGAACTTTGGGCCTGTTTTAGACAGAAAACCCGTCTGAGTTATCGCTTGAATTGCATTGGGCTTGAATTGGGGCGACGAGATTGGGCCTGTAATCGCAAGGCCCATTTCGGCTGTGACGAGTTTGGGCCGGCACGTTGGGCTTTGCTGCGAACCCGTCTGAGTTCCTGCATTGGGCTTGCAAATGCAAGGCCCATTTTCTGCGACGCATCTGGGCCGGTATTTTTGGCGCAAGGAACCCGTCTAGGGTCCTTTCTTTCTCCTTTTTTTTTTCGGCCAATGTATGTGACTTTAGGATAGATTTTAGGATAGATTTTCGGCCAATGCATGCCTTCCATGATCCTAATGCTGGGGCCCGCCGGTTGGCCACTTGTGTGGTGTGCATGCATCCATTCTTCTTATAAAAGTGGGCCTCTCCATGCCCTTAATCACACATCCCATTCTTCCACTTCCTTTTCTTGCTTAAAGAAAATCATCTACTCACTAGCTAGGAAGCCATGGTTAGAAAAATTAGAGATTTGCCCGTTCAACCCCATGCAACAAACTGGGCACATGAAATGTCCTCCCGGCGAGCATGGATTCCTAGGCCGGGTTGGGAACCGTCGATACTGGTGCCTGAACCGTGGAATCACGTATGGCACAAGCATTCACATGTCCGGGTAACGTCTCCTTCCTGACTCTGCTCTTTAATTATAGCATAAATTTGCAAGTAGAAATGTTTAATTCTAGCTTGTTGATTTAGCTACAAATAATGAAGTAATTTATGTCGATTACCCGTATTGTTCAAATCGAGCTTTAGATAGGTCGATTTTTTTAGAATGGAACACGTAGTGAGCCCGTCTGAGTTAGTCCGTCTGAGTCTGCTGCGTGAGAGGCCCAAACCGGTCCTATTTGAGTTAGTATGAAAACTGAGCCCGTCTGAGTTAGTCCGAAAAATGAGCCCATTTGAGCTAGGAACCCGTCTGAGTTATTCTTTAGGCCGAAAACAAAAAAGAGAGGCTCTCAACTCGTGTTGGCCCTTTTTAGCCCCTAAACTGGTCAGAGGCCCAAAACCCTTTTTTTTCGCTGATGTGAACCCGTCTGGGTGGGCCGAAAGAGAAAGACCCAATCCTTTTTTCGCTGATGTGAACCCGTCTGGGTGGGCCGAAAGATAAATTTTTTTTGCTTGAGCCCGTCTGAGTTGTACGGCCCAACTTTTTTTCAAGAGCCCGTCTGGGTGGGCCGAAAGGAGAGAGGCCCAAACCTTTTTTTTTTTCGCTGCTGTGAACCCGTCTGGGGGGCCGAAAAGAGAGACCCAAACTCGTGTAGATTGAACTTCGGGCCGAGATTAAAGAAGCCCTTAATTCGTCTTGGGTTGGGCCGAATGATTTTCTTTTTAGCCCCCTAATTTAGTGGAAGTTCAATTTAGCTTTTGCTAAACTAGGGATCACTTGATAGTTTGCTGTAGGGACTTGTCTCTTTTTTGAATTTTTATGGTGGATCCTCAGGAGGATTCCTCGTAATCGGTGGCACATGCGGAAACCGATCAAGGTGGTGGAGCATTTTGCGGAAGATAATTGGGCGCTTGCACTTTTAGAAGAGTCGGGATTTGACCTCTTCTGGAAATGTGTCAAGGCCTGGGAACCTTGTACACCACGGGTGATGGGGCGCGCGCTTGCAGAGAGATTCTGGGATTCCACCAACACCTTCCACCTCCCTGTAGGAGAAATGGCCATATCCCCTGTCGACTTCGTGATGATTACCGGGCTACGCTGGGGTGGTCAAGATGTTGAATTCGACCCTGTTGTGCCGGATCAGGTGATGGAATTATTAGAGCCTGTGCTCGAACGGCGCCGATTTGGTCGAAAGATGAAGCTTTCTTATGGCTCCTTCGAGGATGTCATTACTTCTGCCGACTTCACTCATATGGATGAGTTTCAGCGTCGCTTCATTTTCCTGGCATATTTCATCTCTGCCACGATGTTCGCCAATCGAGGGGACGATGTTTATTTGACCTGGATGAAGAATCTCCTTGATCTAGAGCAGGTCATTCATCGGAACTGGGCAAAGGCTGCTTATGCTAACTTCATTCGTTGGCTTCGCTTTGGTGTTCGGCCTGGCACTGATGTGGACCCATTCTTTGCACCGGAGAATTCGCGGGAGATGAGCGGTCCGAGCATGTGGAAGGTGCTCGAGGTAATCTTCGAGACGCTTCTCTTTTACATGCATTTCTCTCTCTTTTTTTTATATCATGAGTCTCGGTATTGACGTACTTGCAGGTATGGGGGTATGAGTACATTAAGGGATTTACTATCCCTACTCGACACGCCAAGACAGTGCCGGCCGCAGAACGATGGCACAAAAACTACCTTGAGCACAAGAAGAAACCATTTGGGAGCTTAAATGAGCTACGCCGCATCTTGGATCACCTTGAAGAGGTACATCTATCATGTAATCTCTCTTACATTTCTTTGGTGCTTATGTTTCCTTTACTTGTGCAGGATGATGTCAATTGGAATGCCTGGGTTGGCTTCGAGTTTCCGCAAGACTTTATTCCCTCACGAAATGCGCGTAGGGATAGCGACTGCGCTTGGTGATGGAGAGTCCGTCCGGTTGGGTCTGGAGTCTTGGTGAGAGACTTACGAGGCAAACCCTGGGCCATGAAATGTGGATAATACCATCAGACCCCCCCGAGACCATGCATGATCCGCGAGCCTTGCACGCCGAGGCGTTTGCAGCAGCTAAGGGGTTCTGGTACACTAATCATGCATCAATGGCATCGCCCACCAGTCCGGGAGGAATGGGAACAATATCGGGACCGTCGCCTTTAGAAAGGTGAAGAAGACCTCCATTTGCTCTTTTCACGTTCCTTCTTTTATCGCCTAATATGACCATTTCTTTGCTTGTTGTAGTTGGGGCCCTATTGCGAGGATGACGAGAAGAGTCAGAGCAATTCTGGGGACACGGTTTGCGGCTACCCAGGCGACGTGAGGACATCAAACCGGAACTAGAGAAGATCCTGGGAAAGCCGGTAGGTGATTCCCCTTTTTCTTTGCTTACTTGTAACTTGCTCAAACTTTGACCAATTTTCCTCATTCTGTGCAGTGGCGATGGAAACAGGCAAAAGGCTTCCTCAAAAATTACTTCACACTCAAGTGGGCTCGTGAGAAAGACCTTGCGGGTTCTGTGGTTGGGGACGCAAACGTGGATGATGATGCTTCCGTCCCAACCTGTTGTACCCGTTACTCCTTCGCAAGGAGGTTTGGAGCTGCCTCGAGCGTCTGGATGGGGAACACAAACTCAGGAATGGTCGGGATGGCCTGTCCCGGAGCCCGTAGTAAGAACTTCTTGGCTTGCTCCGCAGGGGTGGCCTGGAGGTAACCAAGAGTGGCAGGTTCCAGAACACTCTTGGCTTAATGCAGGCAGTACCGAAGTGTTGCACCTATCTGGCTCAGGTGGCGATACAGAGGTGGTAGACTCCTCCTACTATCAGTGGGACACTTACTTTGGAGCTGGTGGAAGCGGAGCCCATGGGGCTGATAGCGCCAGTGGTGGCGGTGACATGGAGGTCTGGCATGATGAGGATTGAGAACGATGCACATGCAGGGTCTTTATGCAACGAACCTTTGTAATGCTATGTATGACTCTTTATCATGCACTTAGGACAATGCAATGCAATGATGAAATAAGGTTTTTTTTTTTTTTTTTTTTTTTTTTTTTTTTTTTATATGCACTAGTGCGAACTACTGATGTGATGCTTATGCAATGATGATGCTACGTAATGCACTTCTTTTATTTTCATGTACTCTTATGCACAAAGTAACAAAAATGTGCAATGCGATATGCAATCTACATGGTGAGATTACTCCCACTTCCCCCAAACGAAAAAAAGACCGAGAATTAAATGCCATAAGTAAGTTCGAGCTACAGTTTCGGGGCCGGCGGAGACATATAATCATCTCGTGGACCCGCATTATGACCCAAAATAGAGTTGAAGTGGCTTCGTGATCGAATCCAAAAGCTGGCCAAACTCGTCTGACATTCAAGCCCAATGGGAGCTTCACCTATAGAAACTGGGTCGAGAAGCGGGGCAAAGGAGGCCCATAAACCCGTCTGGGTTGCATAGTTGTTTTTTTTTTCTTCTTTTTTGTAAACTCAATTCAACAAGCAAGCACAAAGATTAATCTGGACAAAATCAAAACTCAGTTCGAAAGAGATAGGAAGAAATTTTCGAATCCCAAAGGAGAGAACAAGTACTTCAGAGGCATAAATCCGCCAACAGTCTTAAGAATAATGCAAATGTGCGCGGTTAGTTATGGACGTAGGTCAGTTAAAAAGAGCAAACCTCACATAGGAAAGAACAAACACTCAAACCCTCAATTTTGAAAATGTATGTGTGTTTTCTCATACTCAAACCAATAGAAACAAACTACCATAAGCTTGGTAAGAACCTCGCTCTCCACTACTGGTATGCAATGCACAAGTGACAATCAAAAAGACTTGTTCAGGTTGCAACGGGGCTTAGGTTAGGGTAAGGAGCGGTAAAATTTGGGAATGAGGAGTTAAGAGCCATGCTTGGATTGATTTTCAACGAAAAACACTCTAAACTCTCCTTCTTGCTTAATGTATGCAGGGCATTTCACCTTTCACCCTAAAACATCTCAACTGAATACAACCAGGTCAAAGTTTTCTGAACTTTAAATTGAATCTCCCTAATCACCCTTTTATTTTTGAAACTCTTTTCCTCTTTTTTTTTTATCAATTTTTTATTCTTTCTTTCTTTTTTTTTTTGTGGGTGATCGGGGAGAAGAATATCTATGGAATCTTCGACTTTGATATAATATATGAACAACATAACCAAATACCAATCGCTCAAGATAAGGGACTTTCAGATTCTCCCAAACTTCCAAAAAAAGACAAACTCTCATCCAACCAATCAAGGCAAAGGGATACTGGATATCAGAGGCCAAGGCTCGTATTGTCAGGGTTCAATCATGAAAAAAGGATAAACAAAGGCTAGGCTGGGCAAAAAGAACGGTAAATATAATGTAAGGAAGGCTATTTAGCTATGTAGCTTATCAAAATAAAATCGATGCCTTAATCACTTTGTCACAGCGTGCAATGCAAATATGTAGTCTCAAGCAAGATGCAAAACAAGTTCTAGAGATGCAACTAATGGGTGAGTCACTCAAGGGATCATGGAATTGATAAAAGTGATCAATTCAAAATTTAGGCAATGTGGACTCACGGGATGGGGCTCAATTAACTAAACTTAGCCCAAAGATTTGCGGCACGCACATTTATACTTTCTAAGATAGTCAAAGCAGTCAGATACAACTTTCATAACTTGTCTCAAAATCAAAAGGTTTGAAGGAAAAGGTTTCAAAAACTTTTGAGATCTCGTTCAGATTTTTCTAAGTAAAGCAAGTTAAACTGAAAGTAAGAAAGGTTTACGGCCTCCGTTGGATGGAATTAGTCTCAACAGTTTTCTGAGGGGGGCTAGGCACGCTAGTGGCCATGGTGGATTCACTGGATTGGGCAGGCGGTCTGTAGTTGGGATTGCGAATAAGCCTGTCGGTTCGTGGGTCACGGATGCGGGCTCGGAGATGGTCTGCTATCCTGCCTACATGGAAACTGATTAGTGCTCGAAAGAACTTTTACGCCACCCGCCCAATGCATGCATGACTTAATAGACCTATATGAACCTAGGACATGGACATGACGCCTACATGCTGACACAAGGGTGACTCACCCACTTTTATGGGAGTGCATGTCCTAACTCTATATGGACCTAGCATGATGGTAGCGGGTGACACTCATTGGGTATCTGACTCAAGGGGCGTCATAAAGGGCCGAATAGGATCAATAGTAAGTGGATTGGGCTGACTGCAGTATCGAACAGTTTGGCCCGATGTGGAAGGAGAAGAAAAACAGGCCTAAACCCGTCTGGGTTTAAACTGTAATTCCTCCCTTTCAAATAGGCACAGACAGGGTTCCACAGTGAGTCCAACTAGGCCAGGCACGTAAAACCCGTCTGGGTTTAGGCCACCAAACCCGTCTGGGTTTGGGCCAGTCCATCTCTCATTTGATCCTACGCGGGCTAGGATGACGTCCCACTCATGATCGGGCTAGACACTTGGACTCAACTTTTACAAGATTAATTTACATGACATACAGATGCGGGATGAACCTAACCATGGCTTTACATTCAGGGTTTTTCTAGGTTTAGGGAGATGAATAGGGTACCACATGTTCTCGTCCCGGTGCATTTTCCTTATATGGAATTCAAGGAAAAATGTGTGGGGTGTTGCTCTTTGGGTTTCAAGGAAACCTTTAGAGTGTAACACGGGTGAGAGGAGAGATCAAATGCTTGGCGATGTAAGTGCATCCCACAAGTAGTGACCTCCCGCTCTCGGGACTGATTCCTAGTTTTAAAACCTAAACCAACGCTTTTGTGCTCCCCAGCCATAAAGGCCCAAGAGTAGCCTGGTATGCAATATGCCTAAAAATGATAAAAATGTGAAATAAATTAATTCCTCCCCTTTTTTTACAGAAATCACTAAAATTTAATTCTTTCAAGTTTTACCCTCTTTTTAAGTTTAAGTCCCCAGTGGAGTCGCCAATCTGTAGACCCCGAAAAATTGATAACCTTTTTTCGCGGCGCTACTTAAAAACGATTGGGAGTCGGCTAGGATTGCTTAACCTTAAATAAGGTTGAACTTTTAAGAATAACTTTGCTGACAGATTAAAAACGATTTACGCGCCGTGAGCCCGAGATTCACCTTTTAAGAAAGAAAAAAGGGAAAAAGACAAAAAGGAAGGGGAAAACGCAAGGAACCCGTCAGGTTCCTTCTTTGGAACCAAGACGGGTTCGTAACTGCAGATCCCACGAGAAAGGAGAAAAACAAAAAAAAAAAAAGAAAAGAAGGTGAAAACCCGTCTGGGTTCATGAATTGAACCAAGCCGGGTTGCTCCTTGCGCTAAACACAAATTAGGTCAAAGAAACCATAAAAGGAAAATACCAAAGTACGAATATAGAGTCGCCAGTTGAATTTTAGGAGAAAAACAACAAACCATTTAAATATAGACTCCGGCCTGCGAATCCAGAGATGGATTCGGGGGTAAGGTTACGAATTTGACAATTAAAATCATCAAATCCGCCTATTCAACGAATAGACTCTACTAGAATTAAATCAAAGCGAAAAAAGTTAAAAGGGAGGAATTAGATATAAATTTCACAAATTCATCATTAATGTCATGCAAAATATTGAAAATATAAAAGAAACATGAATTCGATAGATTATGCTACATGGTTTACATCAATGACAATTAGTCTAACCTTTAGTGAAGCAGCATGCAAAGGGAGAGAAGAGGTGGAGAGAATTATGCTAGTGTCAATACTCTAGCACAATGTTGGTGTCTGTGGAAGGGAAAAAAGGGTTTAATTTATAGTGGAATAGGGGGAGTAGGGGGTGCGTTTTAGGGTTAGCATACGGCCGCGGAACCCAGACGGGTTCTGGTGAATCGAGCTCGCCCGAGAAACTCAGCCGGTTTGATCCGAGCTGGGTTATGCTCTGGCCTATCGAACCCAGACGGGTTTCTTCCGTAATATTGGGCCATTATGCTTGTTTTCGGGCTAGAAAAGAAATGGGTTTGCATGCCACTAAATTACTCGGCTAGCTTATTTTTTACAAATAACTAAAACTAATACCGGTACAAAATTCGGTGTCTACACAACCGCAAATGAGAATGATGTTGGGGACGATTGGGGGGGGGGGGTGGAACATAAGAGGACAGTGTCACCTGTCCAAAGTTTGTGAAGTGAATAACAAAAAATGAAGCTGAATCAAAAGGCAGTTGTGGAAAGAACATGATTTGGTGTTTGCCTTGACTACAAGAAGGTTGAAATGAGTCGAAAGTTGACTAGTGCATTGGTTAGGACATGGGTGCCATGGTGGAAAGGTTTTCGCTTAAGGAGGACGTTTGTTCCATTTACTATATACGATGTTTGTCTGATGATGGGGCTAACGTGCTATGGGAAGAAGGTGGAGTTTCTAGATGAGGATGCATCTAAGTAGTTCATCAAATTGGTGAGGGCTGTAGTTAGGGGTGATATTTTTTTTTTGGGGGGGGGGGAGGTTGAAACCAACCACGGATAAAAGGGTGGGGGGATGAAGTGGGTTGACGGGGATACAAGAATTATATTCAGGTAATGATACAACTTATGGATAAGATTAAAGAAGAGAATGAGTTGAAAGTGTGGATCTAGTTGTACTATTGGTTTGTGATGAGTGTGTTGTTATTTTAGAGAACTCCTAGGGGGCAAGTTGTGGTGTTGCAAAGTACGCCGAGAGTGTTGAAAATTTGGGCGTGTATAGCTGGTCGGAGGTTGTTTGGTCGTTCATGGCCGAATCGATTGAGGAGGCACAAGAGAATTCAATGCCTAGTCTGCAGGAAGCACAAATTTACGTCTTTGCTTTGATTCAGGTATGTTGATCGATGTGTGGAAGTTTTGTATGGTTCACGTGAGGTGTTACAGGGATAACTGGTTGTGTAATGCATTTCAGATGTGGTTTTTGGAGCACACAATCATGTGTTGAGAGGTTTGATCTAAAGTTGTTCCTCACGATTGCAAGCTGGGAAAAAGTGGAGTTCAGAGCAAGGGTGGATGCGTATGCCCTAGTTCGGGACTTGTAAGGGAGTGAGGCTTGTAGCTAAATATTCACAAATGAATATATATTTAAGTGCAATGGTTGCAGGCAATGACGTATGCATCTTTTGATCATTGCAGATTAAGCCAATGGTGGTGGCCCGAGCAGGGGAGAAGGAGCATTTCATCGTGCGGGAGATGATGTCCACACTAGGCTAAAAGTAATTATGTGGAGCATGGCCAGGTATTGTTTGGTTAACATAGAATGTAGTGTATAGTTCATAATAGTAAAGTATGTTTTTCAAAGGAAGGAAAATTGGATGTATGTTATATGTTCACTTAATTTGTGTTGGGTTGACATGGATAAGTTAGTTTTTAAATGTTTGTGTTTCGTGTGTTGAGAGTTCATTGTTATAGGCTTTACTTTTGATTGCATGTAAGGAGGGGTGCCAATTGTTGCACGCCTGCAA
Organism: Portulaca oleracea; assembly: GCA_029582165.1. NCBI lineage: Eukaryota > Viridiplantae > Streptophyta > Magnoliopsida > Caryophyllales > Portulacaceae > Portulaca > Portulaca oleracea. The sequence continues at coordinate 22,421,462 of CM055890.1, forward strand.
AGTATGCAACAAAAACATTGCGAGTTGGAAGAGAAGCACATGATGTTGAAGTAGGTGGCTGAGTACTGGAAATGTAGGTGTCTCGAGATGAAGTACGATTTTACTTAAGTTGAGAAGTAGGGGATGGCGATTTCAAACCCGGAAAGTACCTTGAAACCTGATATGGACTTGAGTAAAAGAGAATCCACCTCCAAGAACTGTAACAAACCAAGAATATGCTGAAGGCTAGGTCCCCAGAAATTCCATAAAGAGAAGACTTGTAACACCACCATTAATCTAATGGATAATGTAAACAAGATTTGAGAGAGAGGAGAAAACCAAAAACATTTTTATTTCATTCATCAACATTCAATGTCCTCTTCCTTCAAAATCTCAAGTATTTATGGAGGCAATAAGGGGAAAGAATAGCTTGGAATGTGTAATTACAAAAGGGCCCAAAAACATTACAAATAATACCTTCAAAATGGGGTCTTACATCAATGTGGGGGGGGGGGGGGAAGGGAAAGCAACACAAAAATTAAAGGGAGAAAGAGGTTGTTGCTGTTGTGTGCTATCCGGGGCAGAATTGTGTGTTGTCCTTGCACAATACTGCACCCTTTCCAACGCCAGGGGCCGCCAACCACTGCTCGACAACCGTCCGAGTGTGCGCCAAAATTGTTGGGGTTGCAGGATCGTGCCATCCTCTCGAGAGGAACCTGCATGACCGTACCTCCTGGTCGCACGACCGTGCGCCTTGAGCCAACTCCCAAAATAGCACAAAGGCATAGTGCACGATCTGTCAAATTGTTGCACGATCGTATGCTGCCATATCCCTTGCTTTCTTGCTTCCTTCTTCCATGATGAAATCCTGGCCCAATCCTTGCTTCAAGTGAGTTTCCATTATGTCCTTGGTGACCAAAAGGATCCAGAACGCTTTCGGGTTGATGTCGGGACGACCCGCCTTGGGAGGAAATACCCCAAATACCATTGTGGTTGAATTTTAATTGTTTGGAGCCCAAAAGGAAGTCATGTAAGACTTCGTTGCTTTCTTTGTGCCAAAGCAACTCTGAGAGCCTTAAGAGGCTCGGGAATGGTTTTGTTGAGGATCGCAAATTCTGTTCCCTGGTTCGAGACCCTCCTTGAAGTGCCTCCCACACCCAATTTTGAATGGAAAAGACTCGTCCATGCATTGGGGGTCTCAGGAGGGCGCTCATAATTTGGATTTGGCGGGTCCCATCACAATATACTCTATACTCCCCTTCTTGAAAAAGAGTTTCCCTTAACTTTTTGGGAGTAAGAAGTAAGGCGCCTGCCATAACCGGGCACTCTGGGATAGGTTCTCTTCAACACCCAATGTGGAGTTGCACTTGAAACCCGATGCCTCATAGAAAAGTGACGAGCCTTGAAAAGGGTGGGGCCTTGTAGACACCGGATTTTGTACCGGTATTAGTTTTAGTTATTTGTAAAAATAAGCTAGCCGAGTAGTTTGGTAGCATGCAAGCCCATTTCTTTTCTAGCCCGAGAGCAAGCAAAATAGCCCAGCAATTACGGTACAAACCGGCTGAGTTCGGTAAGGCCAAAGCCTGTTTCAGATTGGAACGAACCCATCTGGGTTGCTGGGCCAAAGCCCGGTTCAATTTGGCAAGAACCCGTCTGGGTAGCTGGGCCAAATACGGTTCGGCCCAAAGCTAAACTCGGCTGAGTTTCTCACCGCGGCTAAACCTAAACCCTAAACACGCCCCTTGCTTCCCTCATTCCACTATAAATTAAACCCTTTTTTCCCTTCCATAAACACACCAGAATATGCCAGAGTATTGACACTAGCATATTCTCTCCACCTCTTCTCTCCCTTTGCATGCTGCTTCACTAAAGGTTAGCATAGTTGATGTAAACCATGTAGCATAATCTATCGAATTCGTTTTTTTTTATTTTCATTGTTTTGCATGATCTTAATGATAAATGTGTGAAATTTATATCTAATTCCTCCTTTTAACCTTTGTTTGCTTTAATTTAATTCTAGTAGAGTCTATTCGTTGAATAGGCGGATTTGATGATTTTAATTGTCAAATTCGTAACCTTACCCCCGAATCCATCTCTGGATTCGCAGGCCGGAGTCTATGTTTAATGGTTTGTTGTTTTTCTCCTAAAATTCAACTGGCGACTCTATTTCTGCACTTTGTTTTCTTTTTTGGTTTTTATGACCTATTTTACGTTTAGCGCAAGTGGTAATCCGGCTTGATTCAATTTACGAACCCAGACGGGTTCTTCACCTTTTTCCTTTGTTTCTTTTTTTTTTTCCTTTGTTTTCCTTTTTCGTGGGGTTTTACAGCTAAGAACCCGTCTTGGTTCCGCAGTGAACTCGGACGGGTTCCTTTGTGTTTTCCCTTCCTTTTTTGTCTCTTTCTTTCTTCTTTCTTTAAAGGTGAATCTCGGGCGCCTAAATCGTTTTTTTTATCAGTTAACAAAAGCGTTCTTAAAAGTTCAACCTTATTTAAGGTTAAGCAATCCTAGTCGGCTCCCAATCACTCCTTAAGTAGCGCCGCGAAAAAGGTCATCGATCGATTTTTTCGGGGTCTACAGATTGGCGACTCCACTGGGGACTTAAACTTAAAAAGAGGGTAAAACTTGAAAGAATTAAATTTTAGTGTTTTGTAAAAAAGGAGGAATTAATTTATTTCACATTTTTATCATTGTTTTAGGCATATTGCATACCAGGCTACTCTTGGGCCTTTATGGCTGGGGAGCACAAAAGCGTTGGTTTAGGTTTTAAAACTAGGAATCAATCCCGAGAGCGGGAGGTCACTACTTGTGGGATGCACTTACATCGCCAAGCATTTGATCTCTCCTCTCCCCGTGTTACACTCTGAAGGTTTCCTTGAAACCCAAAGAGCAACACCCCACACATTTTCCCTTGAATTCCATATAAGGAAAATGCACCGGGGCGAGAACATGTGGTACCCTATTAATCTCCCTAAACCTAGAAAAACCCTGAATCTAAAGCCATGGTTAGGCTCATCCCGCATCTGTATGTCATGTGATTTAATCCTGTAAAAAAGTTGAGTCCAAGTGTCTAGCCCGATCATGAGTAGGACGTCATTCTAGCCCGCGTAGGATCAAAAGAGAGATGGACTGGCCCAAACCCAGACGGGTTTTATAAACCCAGACGGGTTTGCTGTGCCTGGCCTAGTTGGACTCACTGTGGAATCCTGTCTGTGCCTATTTGAAAGGGAAGAATTACAATTCAAACCCAGACGGGTTTGGGCCTGTTTTTCTTCTCCTTCCACATCGTGCCAAACTGTTCGATACTGCAGTCAGCCCAATCCACTTACTATTGATCCTATTCGGCCCTTTATGACGTCCCTTGAGTCAGTGTCAGTCCTGTCAGTCATTATGCTAGGTCCATATAGAGTTAGGACATGCACTCTCATAAAAGTGGGTGAGTCACCCTTGTGTCAGCATATAGGCGTCATGTCCATGTCCTAGGTTCATATAGGTCCACTAAGTCATGCATGCATCGGGCGGGTGGCGTAAAAGTTCTTTCGAGCACTAACCAGTTTCCATGCAGGCAAGATAACAGACCATCTCCGAGCCCGCATCCGTGACCCTGGCCGCGGACTTATTCGCAATCCCAACTACAGACCGCCTGCCCAATCCAGTGAATCCAGTGAATCCACCATGGCCACTAGCGTGCCTAGTCCCCCTCAGAAAACTGTTGAGACTAATTCCATCCAACGGAGGCCGTAAACCTTTCTTACTTTCAGTTTGACTTGCTTCACTTAGAAAAATCTGGATGAGATCTCAAAAGTTTTTGAAACCTTTTTCTTCAAACCTTCTGATTTTGAGTCAAGTTATGAAAGTTGTATCTGATTGCTTTGACTATCTTAGAAATTATAAATGTGTGTGCCGCAAATCTTTGGGCTAAGTTTAGTTGATTGAGTCCCATCCCGTGAGTCCACATTGCCTAAATTTTGAATTGATCACTTTTATCAATTCCATGATCCCTTGAGTGACTCACCCATTAGTTGCATCTCTAGAACTTGTTTTGCATCTTGCTTGAGACTACACATTTGCATTGCACGCTGTGACAAAGTGATTAAGGCATTCGATTTTATTTTGATAAGCTACATAGCTAAATAGCCTTCCTTACATTATATTTACCGTTCTTTTTGCCCCGCCTAGTCTTTGTTTATCCTTTTTTTTGAACCCTGACAATACGAGCCTTGGCCTCTGATATCCAGTATCCCTTTGCCTTGCTTGGTTGGATGAGAGTTTGTCTTTTTTTTGGAAGTTTGGGAGAATCTGAAAGTCCCATATCTTGAGCGATTGGTATTTGGTTATGTTAAAGTCGAAGATCCCATAGATATTCTTCTCCCCGATCACCCACAAAAAAAAAAGAAAGAATAAAAATTGATAAAAATAAAAGGAAAAGAGTTTCAAAAATAAAAGGGTGATTAGGGAGATTCAATTTAAAATTCAGAAAACTTTGACCCGGTTGTATTCAGTTGAGATGTTTCAGGGTGAAAGGTGAAATGTCTTGCATACATTAAGAAAGAAGGAGAGTTTAGAGTGTTTTATTCATTGAAAATCAATCCAAGCATGGCTCTTAACTCCTCATTCCCAAATTTTACCGCTCCTTACCCTAACCTAAGCCCCGTTGCAACCCGGAAAAGTCTTTTTGATTGTCACTTGTGCATTGCATACCAGTAGTGGAGAGCGAGGTTCTTACCAAGCTTATGGTAGTTTGTTTCTATTGGTTTGAGTATGAGAAAACACACATACATTTTCAAAATTGAGTGTTTGAGTGTTTGTTCTTTCCTATGCGAGGTTTGCTCTTTTTAACTGACCTACGTCCATAACTAACCGCGCACATTTGCATTATTCTTAAGACTGTTGGCGGATTTATGCTTCTGAAGTACTTGTTCTCTCCTTTGGGATTCGAAAATTTCTTCCTATCTCTTTCGAGCTGAGTTTTGATCTTGTCCATATTAATCTTTGTGCTTGCTTGTTGAACTGATTTTGTTTCGACCGAAAATTCCTTATCCCAGAATGTTTCAGCAGCACATAGAAAATCCCAATATCAAATGTCTTCGCCGGCCCCGAAACTGCAGCTCGAACATACTTGTAGCGTTTAATTCTCATCTTTTTATTATTTTGGTCTTTTTTTCGTTTGGGGAAGTGGGAGTAATCCCACCATGTAGATTGCATATCGCATTGCATTATTGTGCATAAGGGTACATGAAAATAAAAGAAGTGCATTACGTAGCATCATTATTGCATAAGCGTCACATCAGTAGTTCGCACTAGTACAAAAAAAAAAACGTTATTTCATCATTGCATTGCATTGTCCTAAGTGCATAATAAAAAGTCATACATAGCATTACATAGGTCCGTTGCATAAAGACCCTGCATCTTTCTCAATCCTCATCAACCACCACCACTGGCGCTATCAGCACCATGGGCTCCGCTTCCATCAGCTCCAAGGTAAGTGTCCCATTGATAGTAGGAGGAGTCTACCACCTCTGTATCGCCACCTGAGCCAGATAGATGCAACACTTGATCTTCGCATTAAGCCAAGAGTGTTCGAACCCGCCACTCTTGATTACCTCAGCCACCCCGTGGAGCAGCCAAGAAGTTCTTACTACGGGCTCGGGACAGCCATCCCGACCATTCACGAGTTTGTGTTCCCATCCGGACGTTCGAGGCGGCTCCAAACCTCCTTGCGAAGGAGTAACGTACAACGGGTTGAGGCGGAAGATCGATGAGGCGTCATCTGCGAGGGCACGCGGTTATACCCCAGATGCACGAATCATCGCAGCACCACAGTAGGATCGATCGCCGCAAAGGAAGTGCCATAACCTAAATCCACGATCGGTGCAGGAGACGCAGGAACATACCCAGGCATTCCATAAGGGCACTGGGGCGAAGGATGAGAGGGGTGACGCCTAGACCCCGAATGATGAGATTCTGAAGGAGTACCTAAATGCAGTGAAATGCCTTCTTGCTCGCACACGCTCCACCAACAGCGCTAGACTCGGAGCATGTCTCCACCACGAAGCTGGGGGTGCCACGCCGAGAGCCGCGGCTCCGGCGAGAATTCCCATGATCATGAGACCTCACCTGATGCTCGTGCTCACCTAAAGACATGGAGGATATGCTGTTCTCCACAGAACGCTGATAGTCGTGGCCAAAACCCGTGTCTCCATAGTGGGAACTGGTTGAATGACTATCTTCGAGTAAGATACCTTTCCCACGGTCATCGTGAGCCGGCATGCCCGTGCTCCGCCTACTCCTCTCCCCGTGCCTTCGGAGAGCAGCCTCACCCCCATAAGATCGTCTCGCGTCGGCCATGAAGGAAGAATGTCGAGGAGGGTCCCTCTGCTCCGACCGGCCACAAGGCACGTGCGCATCTGAATGGCGAGGAGGATCCACAGGACGAGACTGTGCATCATCATCCACGTTTGCGTCCCCAACCACGGAACCCGCAAGGTCTTTCTCACGAGCCCATTTAAGTGTGAAGTAATTTTTGAGGAAGCCTTTTGCTTTCTTCCATCGCCACTGCACAGAATGAGGAAAATCGGTCAAAGTTTGAGCAAATTTCAAGTAAGCAAGAAAAAAGGGGAATCACCTACCGGCTTTCCCAGGATCTTCTCTAATTCCGGTTTGATGTCTTCACTAGTCGCCCTCGGGTAGCCGCAAACTGTGTCCCCAGAGTTGCTCTGACTCTTCTCGTTGTCCTTGCAATAGGGCCCCAACTACAACAAGCAAAGGATTGGTCATATTAGGCGGTAATAGAAGGAACATGAAAAAAAAAGTAAATAGAAGTCTTCTTCCCTACCTTTCTGAAGGCCAGGCGGTCCCGATATTGTTCCCATTCCTCTCAGAATTGGTCGGGCGATGCCACCGATGCATGGTTAGTATACCAGGAACCTCTCTTAGCTGCTACAAACGCCTCGGCATGCAAGGCTCGCGGATCATTCATGGTCTTGGGAGGGTCTGATGGTATTATCCACCTCTCACGCCCGTGGTTTGCCTCAGAAACCTCTCACCAAGACCTGCACCCAACCGGACGGGCTCTCCATCACCAAGCGTAGGGTACTATCCCTATGCGCCGCATTTCGCGAGGGAATAAAGTCTTGCGGAATATTGAAGCCAACCCAGGCGTTCCAATTGACATCATCCTGCACAAGTAAAGGAAACATAAGCACCAAAGAAATGCAAGAGAGATTACATGAAAAATGTACCTCTTCAAGGTGATCCAAGATGCGGCGCAATTCATCTAAGCTCCCAAATGGTTTCTTCTTTTGCTCGAGGTAGTTTTTGTGCCACCGTTCTGCTGCCGGCACTGTCTGGACGTGTCGGGTAGGGATAGTGAATCCCTTAATATACTCATACCCCCATACCTGCAAGTACGTCAATACCAAGGCTCACGAACTAAAAAAAGGAAAATGCATGTAAAAGAGAAGCGTCTCGAAGATTACCTCGAGCACCTTCCACATGCTCGGACCGCTCATCTCCCGCGGACTCTCTGGTGCGAAGAATGGGTCCACATCAGTACCAGGCCGTACACCAATGCGAAGCCAGCGAATGAAGTTAGCATAAGCAGCCTTTGCCCAGTTCCGATGAACGACCTGCTCTAGCTCAAGGAGATTCTTCATCCAGGTCAAATAAACGTCGTCCCCTCGGTTGGCAAACATCGTGGCAGAGATGAAATATGCCAGGAAAATGAAGCGACGCTGAAACTCATCCATATGGGTGAAGTCGGCAGAAGTAATGACATCCTCGAAGGAGCCATAAGAAAGCTTCATCTTTCGACCAAATCGGCGCCGTTCGAGCACAGGCTCTAGTAATTCCATCACCTGGTCCGGCACAACAGGGTCGAATTCGACATCTTGACCACCCCAGCGTAGCCTGGTAATCATTACAAAGTCGACAGGGGTTATGGCCATCTCACCTACAGGGAGGTGGAAGGTGTTAGTGGAATCCCAGAATCTCTGAAGACGCCCCATCACCCGTGGTGTCTGAGGTTCTAGGCTTTGACACATTTCGGAAGAGGTCGAATCGACTCTTCTAAAAGTGCAAGAGCCCGATTATCTTCATGAAATGCTCCACCACTGATCGGTTTCGCATGTGCCACCTGTTCTAAGGGAATCCTCCTGAGGATCCACCATAAAAATTCAAAAAAAGAGACAAGTCCTTACAGCAAACTATCAAGTGATCCCTAATTTAGCAAAAGTTAAATTGAACTTCCACTAAATTAGGGGGGCTAAAAAAAAAAATCATTCGGCCCACCCGAGGAAAACCCAAGGAAAAGAGGGTTGGGCCTCAGCCGAACCCCAGACGGGTTCAAATCAGCGAAAAAACGATTGGGGGCTCTTGAAAAAAAGTTGGGCCGTCCAACTCAGACGGGCTCAAGCAAAAATTTTTGGGCCGCCTCAGCCGAACCCCAGACGGGTTGACATCAGCGAAAAAAAGGATTGGGGGCTCTTGAAAAAAAAGTTGGGCCGTCCAACTCAGACGGGCTCAAGCAAAAAATTTTTGGGCCGCCTCAGCCGAACCCCAGACGGGTTCCTACAGCAAAAAAGAGGTTTGGGCCTCTCTTTTCGCAAATCGAGACGAGTTTCACAAGAAAAAGAGGTTGGGCCGTATGCATGAGCTCAGACGGGTTCAAGAGAAGAGTTCAAAAGGGTCGGGCCTCTCTTTTCGGCCCGCCCAGACGGGTTCTTAGCGCCAAAAAAGGGATTGGGCCGCACACTTTCAGTAACCCAGACGGGTTCTTAGCGCCAAAAAAGGGATTGGGCCTCTCTTTTCGGCCCAGAAAAATTGGGCCACTCACTATCAGGAACCCAGACGGGTTCTCTTCGCCGAAAAGTTGGGCCGATTAAGGGATGGATTTGGGCCTTTCGTCTAATTGCAGCCTATCATCTAATTAAGGGATGGATTTGGGCCAAAAACTGATACGGGTTTTCACTATACGTTCCATTCTAAAAAAATCGGCCTATCATCCTCGGTTCTCTAAAGCTCGATTTGAACAATACGGGTAATTGACATAAATTACTATTAGCTAAATCAACAAGCTAGAATTAAACATTTCTACTTGCAAATTTATGCTATAATTAAAGAGTAAAGTCAGGAAAAAGACATTACCCGGACATGTGAATGCTTGTGCCATACGTGATTCCACGGTTCAGGCACCAGTATCGACGGTTCCCAACCCGGCCTAGGAGTCCATGCTCGCCGGGAGGACATTTCATGTGCCCAGTTTGTTGCATGGGGTTGAACGGGCGGATCCCTAACTTTTCTAACCATTGCTTCCTAACTAGTGAATGAAGGATTTTTTTTGAGCAAGAAGTGGAAATGAAAAATGAGATGTTTGATTGAAGGCATGAAGAGGCCCCCTTTTATAAGGATAGTGGATGCATGCACACCACACAAATGGCCAACCGGCGGGTCCCAGCAACAAGATCATGGAGGGCATGCATTGGCCGAAAATCTATCCTAAAATCTATCCACATGCATTGGCCAAAAAGAAGAAAAAAAGAGAACCAAAAAGGATCCCAGACGGGTATCTCGCTCAAAATTACTAGCCCACATGCATTTGCAGCGGAATTGGGCCTTGCATTTGCAGGCCCAATGGAGGTACCCAGACGGTTTCCTTGCGCCAAAATGCGGAGCCCAAACTTGTCGCCCCAATCCAAGCCCAGTAGTAATTCAGATGCAGAATTGGCCTTGCGGGAACTCAGGCGGGTTCCATGCGCCAAAATGCAGAGCCCAACGTACCGGCCCAAGTCCATCGCAGCCAAAGTGGGCTTTGTAGGAACTCAAACGGGTTCTTTACGCCAAAATGACCGGCCCAAGCTCATCGCAGCCTAAGTGGGCTTTGCAATTGCAAGCCCAATTCAAGACTTCAGACGGGTTTACAGAGCCAAAACGAGCCCAAATTCGTCGCTCTAATTCAAGTCCAAAACAATGGCAAACTTAAGCCCATTTCCGAGAGCTAAAGCGCAATTGACAGGTAAATTCTCTGACTCGCTCTGATTTTCAGATAAACTGATGCTCTCCTCCTCTGTTTTGCAGAACAATGCACGAGATACATCGGTCGTCAGGCACATTCGGTGGCCGTCATCGGGCCTTCACAATACGATGACACCCTTTTCAGCACAAAGACACAGGTCTTGCACTCCACGGCGAAATGAAGTGCACGACCTTGATCTACCTCACGGCGAAATGAGGCAGATCAACTCGGTCAGCTTTACGGAAGAAACTAAGCAGACCAACCAACATCGCGAGACCAAGCTTCCAGCGTCATCATCGCGGCGCTTCACGGTGAAATGAAGCGCGTCGCCTCGGTCGCCTCGCGGCGAAATGAAGCGGATCGACTCGGCCGGCTTTACGGAAGAAACTAAGCGGTCAACCCATTCAGACCGCGGGTCTTGCACTCGGCGAAATGAATTGCGACCTTGATCTACCTCGCGGCGAAATGAGGCGGATCAACTCGGTCGACTTTACGGAAGAAACTAAGCGAGCGACCCGACCAACATAGCGCGGACCCGAGCTTTGGCGTCATCATCGCGGCACGCGGCGAAATGAAGCGCGTCGCCTCGGTCCGCCTCACGGCGAAATGAAGCGGATCGACTCGGCTTACGGAAGAAACTAAGGTGTCAACCCATTCGACACGTGGTCTTGCACTCCACGGCGAAATGAAGTGCGACCTTGATCTACCTCGCGGCGAAATGAGGCGGTCGGCTCGGTCGACTTTACGGAAGAAACTAAGCAGTCCAACCAACATCGGCGCAGGACCAAGCTTCCAAGCGTCATCATCACGGCACGCTTCACGGCGAAATGAAGCGCGTCACCTCGGTCCGCCTCACTGCGAAATGAAGCAGATCGACTCCGACAGGCTTTACGGAAGAAACTAAGCAGGTCAACCCATTCAGACACAGGTCTTGCACTCCACGGCGAAATGAAGTGCACGACCTTGATCTACCTCACGGCGAAATGAGGCAGATCAACTCGGTCAGCTTTACGGAAGAAACTAAGCAGACCAACCAACATCGGCGCAGGACCAAGCTTCCAAGCGTCATCATCACGGCACGCTTCACGGTGAAATGAAGCGCGTCACCTCGGTCCGCCTCACGGCGAAATGAAGCGGATCGACTCCGACCGGCTTTACGGAAGAAACTAAGCAGGTCAACCCATTCGAACCACAGTCTTGCACTCGCGGCGAAATGAAGTGCACGACCTTGATCTACCTCGCGGAGAAATGAGGCGGATCAACTCGGTCGATTTCTGAAGAAACTAGCGAGCCAACCAACATCGGCGCGGGACCAAGCTTCCACCGTCATCATCGCACGCGCTTCACGGCGAAATGAAGCATGTCACCCAGATCCGCCTCACGGTAAATGAAGCGGATCGACCCGACCGCTTTACGGAAGAAACTAAGCGAGTCAACCCATTCGCATACGTGTCTTGCACTCCGGCGAAATGAAGTGCACGACCTTGATCTACCTCGCGGCGAAATGAGGCGGATCAATTCGGTCGACTTTACGGAAGAAACTAAGCGGGCCAACCAACATCAGCGAGACCAAGCTTCCAAGCGTCAACCAACTTGAGCAGGCTCGATTCATATCCAAGATCATCAGACTACTTTGATCATCGTTTTACTCAAACTCGATCAAAGTGGGGCTATCTGTAGAACGGATTTTGTACCGGTATTAGTTTTAGTTATTTGTAAAAATAAGCTAGCCGAGTAGTTTGGTAGCATGCAAGCCCATTTCTTTTCTAGCAGGAGCAAGCAAAATAGCCCGGCAATTACGGTACAAAGTTGAGTTCGGTAAGGCCAAAGCTGTTTGATTGGAGCGAACCCATGCAGGTTCTTTGAGCCAGCTTGGTTCAATTTGGCAAGAACCGTGCAGTTGGGCGAATACGGTTCGACAAAGCTGAACTCGGCTGAGTTTCTCACCGCGGCTAAACCTAAACCCTAAACACGCCCCTTGCTTCCCTCATTCCACTATAAATTAAACCCTTTTTTCCCTTCCATAAACACACCAGAATATGCCAGAGTATTGACACTAGCATATTCTCTCCACCTCTTCTCTCCCTTTGCATGCTGCTTCACTAAAGGTTAGCATAGTTGATGTAAACCATGTAGCATAATCTATCGAATTCGTTTTTTTTTTTATTTTCATTGTTTTGCATGATCTTAATGATAAATGTGTGAAATTTATATCTAATTCCTCCTTTTAACCGTTGTTTGCTTTAATTTAATTCTAGTAGAGTCTATTCGTTGAATAGGCGGATTTGATGATTTTAATTGTCAAATTCGTAACCTTACCCCCGAATCCATCTCTGGATTCGCAGGCCGGAGTCTATGTTTAATGGTTTGTTGTTTTTCTCCTAAAATTCAACTGGCGACTCTATTTCTGCACTTTGTTTTCTTTTTTGGTTTTTATGACCTATTTTACGTTTAGCGCAAGTGGTAATCCGGCTTGATTCAATTTACGAACCCAGACGGGTTCTTCACCTTTTTCCTTTGTTTCTTTTTTTTTTCCTTTGTTTTCCTTTTTCGTGGGGTTTTACAGCTAAGAACCCGTCTTGGTTCCGCAGTGAACTCGGACGGGTTCCTTTGTGTTTTCCCTTCCTTTTTAGTCTCTTTCTTTCTTCTTTCTTTAAAGGTGAATCTCGGGCGCCTAAATCGTTTTTTTTATCAGTTAACGAAAGCGTTCTTAAAAGTTCAACCTTATTTAAGGTTAAGCAATCCTAGTCGGCTCCCAATCACTCCTTAAGTAGCGCCGCGAAAAAGGTCATCGATCGATTTTTTCGGGGTCTACAGGCCTAGATATTTCCTTGGTAGCTCGATCGATGAACCTCGTCACACATAAGCTTATTGAACTCCTCCACATATTCATCAGAAGATAGTTCGCCATCAGGGGGGGGGGATTCTCTATGGGAAGTTCTAATATCCATCACCCTATTCAACACTATGAGACACCCGAAAATGCCAAAACCCAGGACATAGGCTTGTTGGGTAGAGAGAGAGAGAGAGGAAAGGAGGGGGGAAATAGGAGTAATTTATGGTGTTTTTGGGGCACTCACTCACCATAGGCTTCTCTCTAGGCAAGGACAAAGCTAGGGGTTGCTCGTCCTTGCCAAGGGCACTTTCATCCGTGCTTTTCTAAAAAGAAGGTTCTTCTTCTCACCACCCACCCTGGGTTGAATTTCTTATGGAGTTGAGGGGCTCAAGGTGATTCTTTTCAAGCTGAGGGTGAAGAAGTAGGTGTTGGCTAGGCCTTCATAAATGACATGTCTATCAAATTACCACGACCTCCCCAACAGTATGTGACAAACGCTTATAGGAACAACATCACTAAGCACGTTGTCAACATACTCAAACCCAATGGACAATGAGATGAGGGTTTAGGCCATTGCAACCACTCACCTATTTGAGGGTGTGTTTAGGCCCGTTTTTTAGCCTAAAAATAGCCTTATTCGCTTAATATTCTTACCTATTCCGGCAATAAGTCATACCTCTTATGTTAGTTTTCGCTCAATTTAGGTACCGTTGATAAATATAAGAATGTGGTGCAAGAACTAACAAAAATATGACGATAAAGGCCAAGTTTTGATGCTAAATGGCTAACCTCGGGCAAGGATCAAGACTCGGAAGGAAACCGAGCCCTTCCATGTGAAGACGGAGGTGGAATCCAGCCTTGAGGGCAAGGAAGAATGTACTTTGAAGTGATCGGGAAGTCACGGGCATGACTGACGAGTCACGACCGTTGAGTCCCTATGGCTTGAATTTACAAGTGTCACGTCGAGGATCCCAGTCGCGACCGTGAAGGTTGGGTTTGCCCAGTTCAGTCACGATCGTGACATCCATGTTGCGCCCGCAACTGACACCTGGATGAGGTTTTGAGAATCACCCCAAATCGGAGTTGCGGCCATGACAGATAGTGTCAAGCCCATGATGGAGCTGCGGAACATCTTATTTCGAGGGAAAACGACTGTGTTTTGCCTAGTTTTTGCCACATGTATATAAACTGTAATTTTATTTGATTAGGGAGTTAGACAATTTTAGAGGATAGTTAGCACAACATTCAATACTCTCTCTCTTTCTCTCTACTTTATTACATCACCTTTGTCCTAGATTTTAGGGTTTTAATTCTCTCAAGTACTCTATTGGATTTTATACAAATCATCTATTACATTGAAGTTTGGAGTAATATTTTGGATAGCTTTTCATTCCTTCAACCTTATTCCAATCTACTTTTGGTAATATTCTTCTTCTTCTCTTATTATTTTTTACTTATTCTCTAATTGATTGATTAGGATATAGATTAAGTGTGATTATTGTGATTAGTTTTGATTATCCTTTCCTATTGCTAGTATCATGTCTAGGCTTGAGAATTTGTGTGTTGTTAGTGATTTTAGGATGATAGTAGGCTAACCCCCTTTGGTTTAGGGGTGACTAGACCCCTAATGGGCTACTAATTAGAGGATTTAGGTGATTAGTTGGGTAGAATAATTAGGAGTTTGCTTAGTTCTCACCCTCATCTTCCTTCCATGAGTGGTGGATTGGTTTTCGGAAGCTTACAAATCTATTATACGTATGGTTGGAAGTGTAGGAGGTGGTGGTTAATCACATTCCTGCGGAAGCGGAATGAGAATAATCAAGGTTAATCGCTCATTAAACTACCAAGGTTCCGTGGTGGCGCTTTGGTAAGTCAATTGGATTATTCTTGGAAGAGAAAATCTTAGTGGCCTTGGTTCAAGCGATAAACTCACCTAGCTACGCTAAACTATCCTAGCTAATCACCGCGATCCCGAGATTTGGAATCCGTTCAGTGGTTTCTGACCCCCCGAACCCTTTTCTCTTTATATCGTTTAAGACAGAACTTAGTTGTTATGTGGTTTCCTTAGCTTCGTCATAATCCTTTCCTCTTGTGTTTGTGTGACTTGAATTAGACTTTAGCTTGAAAACACTAAAGAACCAAGGACCCTCGTTCCCTATGAAGAACGACAATACCGGTGTTTTGTACCATAATACTACTTAATGAACACAATGGTGTCGTTGTCGGGGAGCTAGTGCCCCTAGTTGTCTAATGTTTAGTTCTAAGTAGAGTTTAAGTCATTGTTTTCCTATTGTGCTTGTGTGCCTGTCTAGGTCTTTAGGACAATTTTACGCTGTTGTTGGTTGTGTGTATGCCTAGACAGACTCGGTAGAACCCCGGACCACTTCTACCTCTTGATCCTGAGATCGAAGCTACCACATGTCGTAACAACGCTTCCGTCTGACAGCGCCGTCGATAACGTCAACTAGCTCAACAACAACCTCACCGCATGGTTGAACCACCACCCCGTACCCTCCTTTCCTAGTCCGCACCTACGCCTGGTACGGGAGGATCTGTGAGTGTCCTTCCACCTCTTTTTGAGAATGTTGTGTTCGACTTCAAATCCGCATTTCTTTCACTCATCGAGCAAGAACATCTAATGGTTTCACAATTGATATTCAATATTGAGGTGAACTTTTGGCTCAGTAATGAATTTGCTATATTATGCATGAATTGAAAGACATCTTATGCTACTTATGACAACCTATGATTACTTAGTTGTTCTTTTATGTGGTTTTCAATCTCAATATAATTAATCAAAATGTTGTTGTTCAAATTGTAATATGAAATAATCAAGAGACTATCAATAATTAAATTTAGGTAAAAAACATAAAGCTGAGGTGCCTTCAATCATTGAGTAAGGGTTGCTTGTCTAATATCATAGGTCTCAAAAAGCCAGTAGTAACTACTAATTTTCTAACAATTAGTTTATACTAAAGTAAGATAAATTAAATCGCATCTAGATACATACCATTGTTGCCATCCAGAGTAGGTTTGTTGAGTTCATGGGCGTCGGAGAAAATTAAAGTGCATCAAGATACATATATTATGGTTTCTAATGCATATAATAAATTAGAAAATTGAGTTTGGTGCTGATAACGTGTTATAAAACAATGAATATATATACACAATATAGAGAGAAGAATAACGGAGACAGGAGAAATTGATAGAAGAATATGATGATATTATTCGTAGCGCACAAGGGATATTTATACTATTTATATATCAAGAGTCCTACATAATATAAACTTCATATGGAAACAAAATCCTCCCATATTATATCATCCTAATATATAACATTTTGTCATCGCAAAGAACAATGCCATTCACGCACCTATATATATATTATTTCATAACAAGAATAACATTTTGTCATCCCAAAGAACAAGGTCACAATATCTTCTTTTTTCTTTCACGAGCTCCTAAAGTGCTCCGCAAGAAGAGAACTATGCATTGTTAGTGCCAACAAGGATTCCAAGTTAGCCCGTAGAGTGCTTAGATACAAATACCCTTCAACTTTCCAGTTTATGCAAAAATGTCACTGAACTTCAAAACTTGTTAAAATTGCCATTAAAATTTCCACTTTCCACTTGATAAAAAATGCCCCTAGAAAAAAAATGTTATAACAAGTTTCTCCACTTCTGTTCAGGCTACCATAATTTTCCAAAAAAAACAAAGGAAAAACTTGAAGCTTCTTCAGGAAGCTTCTCACCACTAGGGGTGGGCATAACAGGTTAATCACTTTTGAGGTTTTTGGATTTTGGAAACCTAAACCGCAACCGCAATATGCGGTTAACCGCTTTTGAAATCTGGAAACCTAAACCAAACTTCGAAACCGCAATTTAAAAGCGGTGTCGGTTAACGGCTTTTAAAATATGAAAATTTACCCGATTAACATACACGGTTTATGATTAACTGATTTCCTGGGAATTTATAATAACATTTATGCAAATAAATGCAATCATATTACTAATAAATTCATATTCCAATACGACGATACGCGGTTAAATTAATTTCATATTACTAATAAATTCATTTTTTTTCCAACTTAATTGAGAGCGGTTAACCGTTTCATGAAAATCCAAAACCTAAACCTAAACCGCTTATAGCGGTTTGGTTAACTTAAACCGCTTTTATGCAAAAATCAATTCGGTTAACCGCATTTTGCGGTTTGGTTTATGCGGTTTTGCGGTTCAATTTGCGGTTTAGGTTTATGGTGCCCACCCCTACTCACCACTGCTCCTTCATCTTCTTCACTCTCACACAACCTACCCCTGTTTAAAAACCCCAAATGCCACTGAACATTTTTAAACCTACTCCTAAACTTTCCAATCTCATCCTCTTTCTCCTCGACTATTTGTTCGTCTTCTTCCTCTCACATCTCCTCCTCTGTTTCTTCTTCTTCCTCTCCATCACCAAAACCATGTCAATGAGTTCAGCCCAGTCACCCGATTTTCAGTTTTAGGGTTTAGGGTTTAGCATTGGATTTGGGTATGTTACTTTAGTAGGCTGGAAGGAGAGGGGCGGGGGATGCTAACTGACTGTTTTTTTTTTTTATCAAGTTGGAAACTTCAGTGGCAATTTTGACAAGTTTTTAAGTTCAATGACATTTTTGTCTAAATTGAAAAGTTGAAGGGCATTTTTATCTAAGCACTCTTATAGCCTGTATAACAACTTTTCTTGCTGTCCAACTTTCCACACGTGGAGTTACCTTAGTAATAATCAAAGAGAACCTTAGAATGTTTGGTCTTCGTTGAAAGACCGTATAACCGAGTCATTATGCTAATGACTCCAAACATAGCACAAAAGAGATTGCATTAGATTTACTTCTGACAAGACTTTTACATCAACTTTAACAAGAACATACAAAACGCATCAGAGATGCAATGCTTAACAATTCAAAAAAATAGGCGAACTCAAAGGTTGCATTTCACCAGAAACAAAGACAGAAGTTAAGCCGCTTGACTGATGAAAAAACCATAGAAATGTCTATCACTGACTGGCCAGCTTAACACTAAACCAATGGCAACTTAATTGCAATCTCAATTCCTATATAAACCTGGAAACAATCATCCTAGTACACAAAGGAAGAAGGAATAAAGATCCCAACTATACACCTAAGGGCTTCCAAGTTAGTCACTAGGGAAGATTCCAATGCTCTTGGCAATATCTGAGGCATTGTACTCTTTGCTCAGCATTATAAATGCTTTCTTTGTTCCATCAGGCCTACAAAACAAGATACAACAACTCATTTGGGCTTTGAATAATCGGGGGAAAAAAGAGATATGAAGACTGACATTAAAATGTACAACACTGAGCAGAAATGCTGCACAATGAACCGATTTGCTGATAAAAACCCAAGAATGAGATTTGATGTGCAATTACTCCAACAGATTTAAGAATCAGAAGGCAAGAAACTTATATTTAACTGCATAACAGAAAAGGTTCAAGAACCCATTCTCTTCTTGTAAGGGCTCAAATCACTTATTTTGGCTTTTTTGACCTTATTCGAAAGATCTCAACTCCAAGTCGTACAGACGACTTTCGTCAAATACAACTTTCCAAATAAATAAACATTTATCTATGTGATTGAGCATAGAATTCTGTTTACTCACTTTAAATTGAGTATACGTTTCCTGTCTATCCCCAAAATGATTGGAAATTACAACAGTGAAATATTTGTAGTAAAAGTAATGAAGTCTTAGTCCATTCACTTCCTTTGGCATTGTTTCTTTAGTTCGAAGATACCACATTGAAATAGTTGATCTACATCAATGAGCTGAACTCTGACACTTTATGGCAATTTTGTGCAATTTTAGCAAGTCAGCTGGGGGGAAAGGGAGGGACAAAGAAGTAACCATTGGCAATGTTGTGATGCTAAAGGCTTGATAAGTCTCAATATACTTGGGCTCGATCTTAAGTGTATAGAGGATATCAATAAGAAAATGTTCAATGAAAAAGTGTACTGACCTGATTGAAGTATTCACTTTTCTAACCTTGACACCAAAAAAGTTGGTGAACGCCTCCTTAATCATATTCTTGTCAGCACGAACATCAACTGTGAAAACTAGACAGTTCCCGTCTGCAATGGCCTTGATCGCTGCTTCAGTAATGACAGGGTTTTTAAGGATCTGATATGTATCAATGAATCTCCGGGGGTACTTGGTGCCTTTCCCTTTCTTAGATGATTTGGATTGAGAAGAAGCTGCCTCATCAGAGGTTGGTGCAGCAACTTCTGCAGCCTTGGCAACCGTCAGATTCCTATCAACTACAGATAAGACTTCTAAAATTACTTCATAGAAAACAACTGCATATTGAAACAAGTAGGCAAACATTGCAGATCATAGTACATGCCAAATATTGAAGCAAGTAGACAATGGTAACAAAGAGCGGTCTCTCCTGTAATCTAAGTAGACAAACATTGCAGATCATACAAGATCAATACTTACAATGTGAATTGTCATTAAAGAAAAGGAAAAGCAAGAAGCAAAATGATGGACGACGAACTGTAAAAAAGAATAAAACAGGAATATAAAAAAATATCCATTGATAGCATCAATTGAATTCCATAAATTTATGGAGCAGTATCAGTATGTACTCGTAATTGCTTGACCACTATGTTAATGAAGAGAAGTCTCTCCTGCAATCATAACAGCTAGCAACGCTACTCTATAAGTCTATAGTATGACCACACTAAACTAATAGTTGACTTCAAGCATGTCAAGAGAATACCAGGCTATCAGCACACTGGGGGTTGCATATCAATTATCATTCCACAATAGATTTCTAAAAAAAAGCAAGGACACCTCTAGAAATGTCCCAGACTACCAGCTCATCGACATCTTCACCAAAAGACAAGTCTATGAGCACACTAACAGAGCTTTTAGATATGTCAAAGCCTATCAGAACAAAAATAAGAGTTGTAGTACACTAAAGTTAAATACATAATTTTCTTACATCTCATCAAGCAAAAATGCATCACCAGATTTACCACACAAGCAAACTAAACAATACTGTATTTCAAAATTCACAATTGTTTTTCTTTTTTTTTTTTTTTTGATCTCCACAATTGTTTTTCAGTGTAACAGAAGCAGCAGGGAAAAAAAAAATCACCATGAGGAAACAGGATATCGGAGTATATGTACTTGCTAAGATGAAGAAATGATATGTTAAAAGATAGGTGCCAATGACGAAGTCAAAAATAGGTTGAATTGCTCCAAGTTATTGGCCCATTGAATAACAATCATGTAATTACGACACTATAGAGAAATACCGAATAGGCCCTTGGCAAAGGAGAACTTAATATTGTTGCATGAGAAAACCTTATTGATGTACCATCCTTTGGATTCCATTTTGATATAGAAGGTACATCCAACAAAGTATTTCAGTAGCACAGGAAACATGATTAGCTAAGCTAACAACAGCACTTGAACGACGACAAGGTGATATCTGTAACTATAACTCTCCCCAACTTTTCAGCAAGCCAGACAGTCATGGTTTCCGAAGTACACATTGCAGGTGAACCATCTGCTACACCACTTTCTACCAACACATACATTAACGAACTTACAGTTCTCACATTCATAAACTCCATTCACACAACCAACTACATTAGATTGTATCTCACGCTATTAGTCATCCAGTAGCAGAAAATGGATAGCGACCAAGAAGGATCGAAACATTAAAACACCTCAGCAAACCAGCTCCAACCATGGGAAAACTATTCTATCCTATAATCACCACTACAGCAGCTATATGAACCATCCTTGAATTTGGATTTGAAACAAAAGTGCAACTTCCATGGCACCAAACTCCCAAGGATAGGTAATAAGCGAAAAAGGGAGCAACCAACACCAAGAAACAAAAAAAAAAGGGGGGGGGGGGCAAATTTAGTATTCCAATATGGGTGTTTCCATTGTTACTACACATACTCAAGGATGGTGTCACTAAAAAATGCAGCTTATTTTGGTTATGCTTCAGTGTTTCACAAAACTATGATGCATATCATCCCCAACACTGCTTAGTGCTCGACCCACCTCTCAATATGCTATATTCTCACCTTTCAAACAAGCATTGATAATGGTAACAGCTAACGAAGCATGCCTCCACCTTTGTGTCAGTAGAACAAACTAAGCATGAGTATATACATAAAAGTATGTGAAACCCATGTTCCAATTTTCAACAGAGTCGGGACAACAACTATATCACTATTCTGATATTGAATTATAGTTGCAAATATAGCTGAAAGGTCACAAATGTCAGGTGTAACAACTGCAGCATTCAGCATAACAAACAACAAAGTAGAAGGTAACCAATTATGCAGACCCAACACAAAAACGCAACAATCCAAAATAGATGAAAGGGTGAGATAATTATCTTTGTAAATTGACCCAAACTAACAAAAGCGAAATTGGAAAGCGCATACCTGGTAGTTGTTGAGGAGTAAAGAGAGCATAGGTAAGGTTGTGAGGGTTAATTGGGTGAACAGGGAGAGTGGTTTTGCGGGCAAGGCAAGAGATTTGAGGCCTCTTCTTTGGAATTTGGAAGGTCAGAGAAGTAGTGGCAAAGACATGGCAGCATCTGTTAGAAGGAGACAAAGATGAGCACGACCTCGACAGCGAAGAAGATGAGAGAGAAGGAAGGTTCAACGAAGTGCTGGCCATGGCGGGTGAACACAGAGAGTGAGAGAGAGAGAGAGAGGAGATAAGCTCTATCTATCTAGCATCTATAGTCTTCTCTTTGGAGCCTCCTATCTACACCCGGTTTTGTTGCTGAATTCCGGCCTACTTGGGTTAGAAAGTTGGAAGGTAAGAGCATGTGTATGGTAAACATGAATTAAAGTTAGATCCTCTATATTAATCTATTTTTTGTGAACATGAGTTAAATTGTGAATACGAGTTTGGTGAGTTCTCATATTAAATTGCTCTTATAGTTGTCTAAATATCAAAAGTACCTCTGAAAGTTTTTCTATTAAAAAATGTCCTTGTAACCAGCTAATCAAGATTAAAATGTCATTTGATGACTGGTAACCGGCTATACCAACAAAAATATATTATTGTTTTTTTTCCCATCTTCTCTGCCGCTAATTTTCTCCATCATTATCATCTTTCCTTTTATCAACTTCTTCATCCCCTAAACCAACCACCACCGTCGCCACTGCCAACCACCATCAAAATAATTAAAAAAATGGTGTAGGCACCACATTTGATAATTTAAATACAATATAATTAAAATTAAAAGAAAAAGAAAAAATTGTCGAGAATCTCGTTTTCGTTCTTGCGTGTCAAGCATGAGTTCGAGTTATTCTCACTGCCGACACTCGTCATCGCTGCTGCATTGCCTTTCTCATCCTCGCCCACGCCACGTCACCGCCATGTGGGGGGCAATGGGTTGAGGCCCATAGGGTCAAGAGGGTCGGACCCTAAAAAATAAGGGTTGCCAAAGGGCCAAGTCGATGAAGGGTCAATCATTAACAAGCCGACCTGTTTCACAATGTTAAAGGGTCGGTGAATCGACGGACCGGGTTGACCGATCAATAACTCAAAATAAATAGTTTTTCCTATTATTTTAAATGTTAACCTTACATAAATATATTATTAATACTCCACATTAAATATTAGTAGCATAATCACTTTTTTGGCACATATATGCTTAATTTAACTTTAGGGTCATATAGGTTGACCCATGGGTCGATCCTTATTTTTACTAGAAAGCCTTGACCTGGGCCATTACTACAAAGGGTCGACATTGATCCGACCCGACCCTACATGACTAATGGGTCGACCCTGACCCAACCCATTGCTCACTCCTAGCGCTATGTCGCTGTCAAACTCGCCACTGCAAGTGCTTTAATGAAATCAAGATTAGATAATCGATAACTAGATTTAAAATTTCAAAAAATTGTCTAAAGGTGACATGAATTATGGTTTACTGAAAATTTGGCCCTACGTTTCAAAAATGTACTCATAGGTCTCGTACATTTTTGTTTTGTTGGCTCTTAGGTGACAATCCAACGAATTTGACTGTTTTCTAGCCGAAAATTTTGAAAAGAAAAAATTGCCTTATTTTTCTTTTTAATTTATCTTTTAATGTCTCTCATTGAGTTGCTTCTTTCTTGGTTCTCATTTTTTAGTGTTGGTTGCTCCCTTTTTCGCTTATTATCTTTCCTTAGGGAGTTTGGTTCCCTCGACTCCCCCCCCCCCCCCAAAATGTCATTTGGTCTTTTAACGTACTCAAGTTTAATCCTTACCCCCCATGTCACTCACTCTCTCTCTCTCTCTATCTCACTTAAACGAATTCAAGAAACATGAAGGGAGAAACATGAAGGGCCATACTCTTAAGCTAGTGATCAATTTAAGAAATCAAATAACTCCAGAGTTATGAGGAGGCATGTCTATGTACTCTCTTGATTCCTATATATATATGCTAGTTGTGCTTATCATTTTTGTTGTAAAAGAGCTTCAAAGAATTAAAACCGACCACTTTCCTCAATCATTTCTAACCTTTCAGAGATGTAAAGAAAGGATTCATTTCTAGTCTCATCCAGGTTTGAGCAAGCAAAAGATCCAGTTGATCATTTCTACAGGACTACAGTGTCACAACCATGACACAAGGTGAGGTTCTCACAAACACTGGGAATGAGCTTTAACTCAAGGGTGCTAAAACATCCAGCTTGTCTTGTATCTGCTTACAATATGAGGAGTGTTACCATACAATGGTTAATGTGGTGGGTGGATATATCAATACCGCGTACATATGTTGTACCCCAAGGTGCCCGAATGAAAGGGTTCTCTTTGACCTTATCATTGCATTTCAGAAGGATGTTGGGGAGGCCACACAACTTGTGCCTTTCAAAAAGTAATTCTAGGAGAAATTGGGAGTTGTCTGAGGGTTGTTTGCTCTTCTACATTGTGGTTGTTGTTGCTAACGATCACCTCTGGGATTTTTCCATCAGCCAAACAACCCTCAACTATTTGAGCACCCGTTCTTTTCGTTGAGAAACTCAATGTTGTTTTCATCCATTTATCTTCATCAACACCAACTAAACATGCTAAAGAAACAGAGGAAGTGATGATGTTTAAGTAGTAAATGCATGTTGGATTTGAGTTGGCTTTTGTGGTTAAGACCAAGGTAACAACCATGAGAGCATATTTTTTTAAACAAGGTAAGATATAAAGATTAAGTAACTCTTCTCACAAGAGATCTACCAAACCTATCCTCAAAGATAATACAATTAAGATCACTACTCAATCTACCACTTCAGCATAGATGACAATTTATGTTAAGCCTAACCTTAGCAAGCCAGTCAGAAACTCTATTGTATTCCATATACACACGATGGATATATACTGTAGAAATTACATTTACTAAAGAAAGGTTTGATATCTTCGTATGACTTCTAGATAGACGACGGAATCTCACAAAATCCACGAACCGCGTCAATGACTATTTTGTCCCCTTCCACTACAAGGTTCCCGTAAGCAAGTTTGATAGCTTCTTTTACCATTTTGCATTTTCGTAGCTTCGGCAACGAAGACCTAAGATTGACCAAGATTGAACGAACACCCTGAGATGAAGTGACAACTCCAGTCCCAAACGATGAACCCTCTGGCAGCCTTTTACAATGATTTTACAACATCAAAGTTAATCTTGATTTCTTCCATTGGCGGGGTGGGTGGGGGGGGGGGGAGAGCTTCCAAGAAACCCAGGTTGAGGAGGGACGATTATGGTTGTAGTCCTCATCCCGACGAATATCCAGATGAAAAGAGTCAAGTTTGTTTCGAATTCCCCACTCCGCACAAGCTACTTTAACTTTAATAAGAACGTTGACTTGTTAGAGTTGGACCTTACATTCCTAAAGACCCAATCATTTCTGGCTTTCCAAATACTCCGAAGGAGAGCCACTAAATGATCTAAGTTGGAAGGCCTAAGCCTCCTTTTAACTTTATTAAGGAAATTTAAAATGTCAAGATGGTTCGGAAAGGGCAAGGAAGGAAACCAATTTTGTGAAATAGCTTGATTCCACACTTACCTAAGATAGGTTGCAGTCAAGGAATATATGGTCAATGTCTTCAGCATCCAGCTCGTAGATAGAACATATTTGTTCAACCGATAGAACCCTATAAGAGAGAGCCAAATCAGTAGGGAGAGCCCTTCTACAAAGGAGCCAAAGAAAGTATTTCAGCTTTGGTTGGATGTTCAAATTCAAAATACATTTAAATTCCTAAATGGGAGTATTTCGGTTACGCCATGAGCAAGCCAGGTAGAAGATTTAGTGTTAAAGGAGCCACTGCTCGAAAGGCCCCAACAACACTCATCATTCAACTCATTTTGAGGGATATGAATTGAATTAATAAGGTCAATGGAGCGGTCATTAACTAGGTTGCGCAACAAGCTTAAATTCCATTGTTTTTCTTTGGTCATAAAGTATGAGACCTTGAGAGAAAGGTCTACCATATCAAGGTTAGAAATATTATTAATTGAAAGAAAGTTAGCAGAGTCACACGAATTGTCTTTCCAAAAATTAATGGAGTGAATTGTTTCCAACAATCCATCTAAGCCCTTTTTAGAATATTTCTCGGTTTCGCAAAATGGCCTTCTAGCCCCATGAGTCTCCTTTATTAATCTTGCGATCGAAAAAAATTTCAAATAAGGGATATTTAGACCTAATAAAATCAACCCACAGGCCTGAACCAGAAAGGTATTTCCAAGAAAGTTTACTAAGGAAGGCATTATTAACAGTCTCACTCTTAGTAAGGCCCAATCCACCAAGAGATTTCGGCATGCAAACTTTACTCCAAGAGACCATAGGAATACGAGTTACCTTTATTAGGATTGAGGTATTTCCATAAAAAGTTCCTGTTAACATAATCAATTTTCCTTGCAACAGATTTAGGTAGCTGAAAAACACTACATAGTATGAGTCGACATGGATACAATATTAGACTAAATAAGAGCAACTCTGCCAGCTTTAGAGATAAACTTAGACTTCCAAGTATGAAGCCTTTGGCATGTGCAATTAATCAGCTCAAAAAAAGTGGACCAATAGGTCTCCCTCTAAAAATTGGACAACCAAGATACTTACTCACACAGTCGTTGTGAGAGATATTAAAACTCTCGGCAACAGGTTGCTTATCCAGGGACGAGGTGTTAACAGAGAAGATAAGAGAAGATTTATGATAATTAATAAGTTGACCCGATAAAAAAACTAAATCTAGATAGTATATACTTAAGATTATTACCAGCCAATGTCTAAGCCTTGCAAAATAAGTGGATGTCGTCAGCAAAGAGCAAGCAAGGGATAGATTAAGATAGGGGAGAAAGCTTTATCCCAATGTCTGGACAAGGCAAAGATGCAAAGGTTTGAAGCTAACGAGACAAGACTTCCATGTAGATAATAAAAAGATGGGGGGGGGGGGATAGAGGGTCTCCCTGTCCAATTCCTCGAGATGGTTTGAAGAACCCACAAAATTCATCACTAATAGCTAAAGAGTAGGAAGTAGAGACATAAAAAGCATCTTGGGGCAAGACTCGTATCATCCCCTAGTATATATCCATTGTGTAATGCATGTTGCGTTTACATGCCTTCTAGAAGCATGCACTCTTGGGAGCATTACACAGACTTTGCTAGGTGAGGAGGAGGGGGGGGGGGGGGCGGTACTCACATGCCCCATAGAAAAGGTAAGTACCAAATACGCTAGAAACAGTGTTGCAATTCAAACTTGCAACCCCACCACAGTTGGGAGCACAAAAGGGGGAAAATCAATATCATCACTAATACAAAAAAATACCATTTCCGAGTCACCAGATGCGAGAAATTGGCATCAACAAAGCCAGAAATCCGGACATGAAGCCGGCACTTATGAGGTGCAAAACAAGCCAGGTGAAATAAATCTTGAGATACAAAAGCACAACATATTGGTAGTTCAGCTATACCATTCTAGGAGTATGTCATACACCATGATTTTATGTACAATACCACAAACCCAAAGAATAGGCTAATTAGTGAATCAATCACACGAGACAACAGAGAGGGCAACAGCAAGGTCGTTTGAGGTTCCACGAATATACATCCTGTATGTTTCAATTTCTTGCTGAAAATGAGAATGAGAATGAGGACCGCTGGCAGTTGCATAATGGTTTCCACCAACATTATCACGCATTGTAAAGATTATTTCTCTAACTTCTGGTTCATGCCCATTCAAAAGATTCCCCATGCTAAGGACTTTTCTCCATGACTGGTTAGCACTAGGAAAAACAAACAGATCTGCGACAACCCCTCGCTCATCAACCCTTACTTGCTGCTTCCGATCAAATTCCTCATCAAACTCAATATTTTTGCTACTTGTACCCATTTCCTGAAGATAAAAGTTGTAATAGTCATTGAAGATTTCTCTGGCAAGTCGTGGTGCCAGAATGAACTTCTGATGAAGAGAAGCTGCTAGAATGGTCAATCTCTCCACATGCCCAAATATCACACACAACCGTTTGACATCTTCAAACTTCTCACTGTCCTGAGATAGTTGGTTTGCTACCCAACCAAATTAAATAGATAAATAAATAATTTACAATAGTTTAGAAACTATACAAATAAGACAAACCAAACCAAATCCAATGGAAAATTTGAGCCTAAGGACATCAGAAATCAGGAGAGAATTATCCCCCCCCCCCCCCCCAAATCAAAATGAAAAATCCAAAAAAAAAAAGCCGGCAAAAGAAACAAAGCAGCAGGCCAATGTACTGGCCTGTTTAGCCAAAACAAATAAATGCAAACAACACCAAATTTCAAATTTCCATAGGAGGGTGTCATAGTTCATAACCTTGCTAAGATTTATTTGTAGGGAAGCTATTTCAATTGTCAGGACCAACAGCCGAAGGCATTTTGCTCAAGAACACAAAAATCATCATGAACCAAGTTTTGAGAATGTACCTTGCAGAGGTCTTAGCATAGAGGCCATTGTCACATAAAGTTGATCAAGCTTGGTCTTCATTTGATTCAAGTCACCAAAGGATGGCTGGGCCAACACATCCGCTGATGCTCGAAGTGCAGAACAAACCATCTGCTCAAGCAGCTGATGTGGTTGTAACGTCTCCAAGTAATGAAGAATCTATCAAGATCAAGAATTCCTTAACCAGTCAGAATCAAGTTATGCAATTTAAAACAAACCAACAAATTGATATGCTTATACTTTCCATAGCCAGAATAGCAAGAAGATCCCACTAAAACTTCATGCATGCATTAACAAGAAGCATAGAAACTCCTTTCCTAATTGTCTATATTGAAACTTGAACGAAGCAACATAAAACACCGGATTATGACCAAAAGAACAAAAGAAAAAATCTAAGAATATGGGTAACAGAGGGGAAACCAACAAATACAACCAACTGGCTTCATTCATTGTCCAATTGCTTTCATAACAAGTCAAAACAAAGAAAAATGTTGAGTGAAGCACTTGAAAAGTTAAAGAACCAAATTCAAAACAACCAAAAAGATCACAGGACACAAATGAGCAAGGAAAGTAAGAAACAGAAAGAACAAACATAAATGAGCAAACAGTTTCTAGCACATGGGATTTTAAAGCGCTGCCACAGACTGCAAACATTGAAACTAGCACATCTCTCATCCAATGCATATTACATGCACCTAGAGCATGTGCTTCGAACATGTGCTCCGGATAGGTATTGAGAGTGAACAACAGACAGGTGCAAGTGCACAATTATGCTATTGAGGATGAACAATGAGTATATTTGGAGCACATGCTCCAAGAGCATGTAATAAGTTGATCTCTCATCAACTGCACCATCATTGTTCTTTGAACTTCATGACTCTCTCCTGGACACATACTTAAACATTAACGAAAGTAGGGAGGGGCCGTAGCCATTGACTGCACCCCCTCTACCTGTGGTCTGCAGATGATGCCTGTATGAGTGAATCACACATTTTCTTTTTTGATTTTTTAATTTTCTGGAGGGAGAGGGGGGGGGGGGGACGGTCACGTATAACTGTAAAGCAAAACATTACCTTTTCTCCTTCCAGATTTGGGTCAAAAAGTGGTTTCTGATCATAAGCAGGCAAAGCAGGAGCATCATTCCAAAGTTTTCGCCAGAAGTTTCCATGCTCAGACATTCTCTTTGAGAGTCGTCCTTTAGGTGGCCAATCATGTACTGGACTTCCCAGAACTTCACTCTTCTCAGTAACATTGCTTTCCCAGTCTCCTGGTGAATGCCATCGGATGAAGTCTTCAAATACAGCATCCGGATTTGCTGCTTTGAAAGCAGACATGTCTGGTACACAGAATTACAAGTCACGATCAACAATACAACACAATGCAGCCATTTCGCTTCACCCAAAAACATGTACTCCATATTGCACAAGCACAATAGACTCTAGCTTAGTTTATGAATGCTCAATTTTTTTCCAAAATCATCTGCAACTTGGCTGTTAATATAATAAATTTTTATTTATCGATTAATTTACAAATCCAAAGATTCACATTTCAATTTGTTTAGTTAATAGACGAGATGTTCAGATTACCGAATGAATCACAAATAATCAACCATGCAGAGCAATACTATTGTGTCAAGTTCTGCAATAGAAATCATTCCTATGCTCTTTAATATGGTTTTGCCACACGATACATGAAGAACAATGATAGCAATAAGTAATATGTTCTGGTTTGCCCAGGCCACGCGTCCTCCCTTCAGCCTTTTTCATCTTTTTTCTTTTTTGGGTGCAGCACCTGTCTCTCTTCAGCCACCTTTTATAAACAATGCTCATAAAATACATATCAAATATTAAATTGAAACAAGAGTGGGCCCATTATATATATATATATATATATATATATATATATATATATATATATATAACAGACGAAAGAAGACAGGACATGTGAGCCTGGGCGCACAAAGGGATGGTATGTTGTGCTCGGGCGTACCATCGTATTTTCAACCCACCCCCCACAAAAAATTCAAAGAGAGAGAGAATATGCTGAGCAGGCCCCCGGACATGAAACCTTATTTTGGGGTGGGGGTGTTTTTGAGTGTGCATTACCAGACAATAAGACATCTCTCTCCAGCTGAGCAGCAGAGCTCTGCAACATAAATGACACAATGCTTAATGAGCCATTTCATACAATTCTTAAAAAGGATCAGACTTAAATTTGAAAGAACATTTGAGCTGAAAATTTGCTGTTGCTGTTGCTGTTTGAAGTCTAAGCATTCCGTGCAAATTTATGCAAGTTACAGACAACAAACTATGCACGAAAGCTGAGAACTAAAGGAGTAACAGACAAAACCCAGCTAGATCAAACTGAAGATTTGGTTCAGACCATACGCATAGAAAAATCAGATCACTCTACATTAATGTACAAGTCGAACAACTATAATGTCATCAGTGTCCTGCTAGCAAACAAATTGATGGCCAACTCAGTTATTGCAGCAACGAAACTGCAATTGCACAGTAAATGTTGCTATTCCCTCCGTCCCAAATTAATTGACGGAATTGGAATTTTCACACATACCAATATATAACTATAATAACTACCAAACCTCAATTATATTTGGCTTTTCTCTCTCTAATAAATAATATAAAATAATTAAATTAGGCATTGGGAATAGGAAAGTGACAATTATTTTGGGACAAAATAAGTTAGTTAAGGTGTCAAATAATATGGGACGGAGGAACATAGAAATCCACTCCATTCGCAACATTGTAGAATTTTCTCATAAGGTTTGATGAATCTCTTTCAACATCCATGGGGTGGTCATTTGTTTCTCTTTTTTTTTTTTGGATAAACATAAAGCAAATATGGTACAAGCTTGTGCAAACATGTGGTATAGTGTATGAACAATAAATAGATTCATAGAAGGAAGTGTAAAGTTGGGTATATTATCAACCAGCAGCACCAAAGTTCAGAATGAGTGTACAAACAATAAATAGGTTCATAGTAGCATAATGCAAGTGTTCAAGTACAAAGTTGGCTACATTATTGTCCAACACCGCCAGAGTGTAGTATAATAAACATCAAAAAACCCTACTTATTTATAGTTTTATTTTTTTCAATGTTAAAATTTTTTTGTTTCTGTGACATAATAATGTTGATTAATCATGTAGAAGTAATTAACACAAATACTTCGCTAATTAAGAAAATGTTACATTAAAAGCATTGATTAGAAATATCATCCATAATTAGGAGACAAAGAATGAGATTTTTTTTTTTTTTAAGTAAAAGCTAGCAAAATAAACCCAATCCTGACCCAAATTTAAGCTTGTACAAAGAATGAGATTTTTCTTGTTTCTATTTTGAAACCCAATCCTGACCCAAATTTAAGCTTGTACAAACTGCCCAACACAGATAAACTGGTATTGCACATCAAGGTCTCATCCAATGTCTGATTCGTTTGGACCCAAAATGACCCGAATCCGAATTTTGACAGCCATAAGGTGAATGACTCCCACAAATTCTTCAGCATCTGTGAAGAGCTCTTAAACCTTTAAAGTATTGGTAATGCTCCTTGGGACAACCTCCCATCCCCCAATCCCGTCTAGACCAAAAAAGAAAGAAAACGAAAAGAGGGTGGTGATTTCAAAAAATAAGAAGACAATCAGAAGAAATAAAATACCATAAAACTTGATCGTATTCTAGTAAGACACCTTCCACTTTCACTAGACACATGCAATAGTAACTGCTTGCATTTACAAGGCATATAACTGCTTGCTGACATCAGCAGCCCAGTAATACAGCAAAATATGCAGAGATCAATACCAAGCAATTACAAAGAATAAGCACCATTTCTGCAGTGCTCCTATTGTTCCGCATCAACCAGAAGAACTGCAAAGCGATGGGAACTGATATAGAACTTACAGACAAATTGCCAAATGCTGCAACAGCATGTAACCGCTCTTCGTGCATGTCTTCAGTCATTGGGGGTGCATCCTATCACCACAGCATAGAAGAATAAAGAGCTATCTTGCAAGAAAACAAACCGAGTTAACGTGATAAAGACACCCAAAAATGGGAGTAGAAACCTGAGTAAATGGAGCATGCATTCTCTGGCATGAATTCAGCAGCATCATGGATCCCACAACACCAGCTGAACCCCTTCTTATGCGATCTGCTGCCAACTCAAGAGAATTGGCATCCTTATCTTTGTCTCCTGTATTATAAAAAGAATCTTGGTCACCTCTTCCTTTACTGCAGTCAAGAAGATTTAGCATCAGGTAAGTCATTGATGTTGATTGGAATCATTAAATAAGACAATTCCTCAGGTTAAACAAAATATTCAGCTACCAGGGCAGGTAGTTACATCAGTTGTAAAAGGGTGATCACACATTAAAAGAGGCCACAAACTCGCTACTTAGTACAAAACAAAATGCACAATGAGAACATTTTTGCAAGAGAAATAATTGTTCCCAGAACTCGCTATTTAGTAAAAACAAAAATATCCAGGAAATTCCAGTCACGCAATCTGTTTGTATAAAGGCCGGGAGGTTGATGGGTAAAGGTGACCAATGTGAGGCTTTTGTGTACCGGGATGAGTCTAAAGAGATCTTGGTTCTACTTGAAATCCAACTTTTGGAAGAACTGAAAATGTTTATAAAAATACAAACAACCAAAACATTGGGTATTCTACAAAGAAAGGTGCTATCCTTAAATTATACAAGAACATCCTCCGTGAAGATCAACCATTCACAGGCCTTTTAGCGAGGAAATCTTAAAAGTCTCAGACTTCGAAAAAGTGAACCGACCCAAATGACCTACACGAACCCGACCCAGCCCACCACCAAAATGCAAAAATAATTGGCTAGAAATGGAACCGAATTCGAAATCAGCGGACCTGTCCCAAATTATCTTTCACCGAAGTTACATGTTTTCGCGAGACAGGCTCAACCTGACCCAAAAACTGCCCAACCCGAACCCTACCTGAATGACCTAATTAACAAGTCTAGGAAAGCTTCCACTATTAGCCATTGTACCAATATTGATTATGCCATTGATGTAGAAAATGAAATATGAGAATCAGGCAGGCGTCACTTAAAATAGGCATGTGAGCATGGCTGAAATGTCCCCAGTCTCAAAATACCACCCCCAAAACCACCCTCCTTCCACCCCAAAATAACCCTCTTTTGTCTCTCTCCTCCCACCCAACCACCACCACTGTTGATCCACCACCACCATCATCGGACTTACCCCACCACCACCACCACCACCCCCCTCTTTTGTCTCTCCTCCCACCTAACAACCACCACTACACCAACCAGGGGACATGTAGTTATAATTTAGGGGACATGTAGTTATAATTTAGGGGACATGAAGTTATAACTTGGGGGATATGCACTAATGCTTTGGGGGACATGCAATTTGAATTTTGAAAAAAATTAGGTTTGCCTCCACAAACTTTTCGGGTTTCAGCAAAAACACGGGGGCAGTGGCGGTGCTGGTGCTGGTGCTGGAGCTAGTACAGGTGTGGGGGTGATAGTGGTGGTGAGGGAGGAGAGAGAAACAAAGAACATAGTGGGTGGTGGTGGCGATGGTTGTGGTGGTCATCAGGTGGCTATGGGATTCTGGCGGTGATGTGCTGCTTATGGTTGTTGGGTGGGAGAGAGAAAAAAGAGGTTGGTGGTGGTGGCGGCGGCATAGGTCCAACGATAGTGATGGTGGTGGCTGTTGTGTGGCCGGAGGAGGTACTGGTGGTGTTGGTGGTTCAGCAGGAGGAGAGAAACAAAAAAGGGTGAGAAGGAGAATGGTTTCCTTGGGGGACAAATCTCAGCTCTTAGATGAAGATCTGATGTCCAGAGCTGCCATGCTCGCATGCTCATTTTAACCCATGCCTGCTGGATTCACTCTGTACGCGTGTGTGAGCGAGTGGGTGTGTGTACACACGCACGCACGCGCACACACACACACACATATACATAATGGCAAAATATAAGATAACTAGATTTAGAACCTATGCTATGCCCATCCATTATTTAAATAAAAAAATGTTTAATTCAATTTACTTATATTTAGACATTCTCACAAAAAAATACAATACTTCAATTTCAACACAGAATCCAGGATCGAACTCTTGTGAAATCAACTAATTGGCCAAGTAACATACTTTGAAAATGATAATAAAATTTCGTAGTTATTTTTGTGCGATTAAGTTTTTTTTTGTTTTTTTATTAAAACAAACTCTTGAATTTTTTAAAGCAAGTTGTGTAGGTTGAACTCTTGCCTTATTTGTAAAAATATCAATATATAGGTAGATCAAATTATTATTTTAATAAATAAAAGAAGGTCATGCATAGCACAAGCTCATTTGCCAGTTACCGTTTTTTTCCCCATCACACTAATATAATGCCACTAAAGATTAATTTTTTGAGAAGCTCAAATGATCCGGGAAAAAGGAAAACGTCTAGAACTTCTTGCTTCACTACCTAGTATGATGGGTTGATTCAGGAGATGATGAAAACATATGACCCATAACTCAAAACTTCACTACGGGTTTTTGTTATACAATGTATCAAGCACAAACTTATCTTGATTTCCCTGCTTGAAAGCCCAAAGCTCCCAGCAAAGCTTGATATATTTCCAAGATAACCACTAATGGGACGCGTAGAACAGTCTTAAAATGAAAATTAAATTGACAAGTACATGCCCACTGGACCCAAAGGAGAAAGAACAAGCTGATCATCTCCTTGTTCATTTATGGTTGGTCTCTTCTCTTTGGCATGTGCTACTTTCCTTGAAGCCTTCCCTGACTAACTGTGCACAGATCAAATATGTGCTGGGAGCTAGGACAAGGTGGAACAAGAGCTCGCTTCTTAGCGATTTGAAAATGATTTCATTGACTACTTGGTATACTTGGAAGAAAAGGAAGGGCTAGATCTTCAATGGAGTCATATGAAGCCAAGGCTTTTTTTCCAAGTGTCCAACCCACTGAGCCCCTATCGCAGGGAAACCTAGTGGGCCTATAGCGGACAAGGGGTGGGGAATGCCAAAGCCTAAAAGCTTGGGCCCAACCTTCCCTTCCAACACTCCCACAACTCATAAACAGAAAAACAATGTTTTCCCCAAGTATCGAACCTAGGTGGAGAGGATAGAAGGTGGATGGCAAATACATCTTTAGCATGAAGAAACAAAGCTTAATTCTTTGAGAATCTTGTATAATTAGATTCAAGTTTTCAATGTTGGTACAAAGTTGTCTTTTCTGGACTTCTAGGTAAGGTTGTTTAGTAGTGCTTGAGGGCATGATAATTTTGCAACTGTTCTTTTGTACATTGTTTCTTGATTTAACTTTAGATTAGTCATTAAAAGAAGAGGGGACAAGTTTAGGGGTTGCAGAACAAAGCAAAGATGATTTCCCATCTAGCTCTTACGAGAATTATTTTGAATGCATCAGATATAAGGCTTTTGCAATAGGGACCTTCAAGTTAACAACTCCAATTTCGCGAAACTTGGCTCAAGACCCACCCAGTGCCAATTTAACATGACTCGTGATGACCAGCCTCCAGAGTCCTGGCACCAATGAGGCAATTTCTAAGACTATCCCCCTATGAGCATTACCTGCTATGACAGACATCTTCCGAAGCTCCACCCATAAGTAGTATAGCACTAAGTTCTAAATTGCATGTTGTGACAATGAAAGTAATCATAAAGACAAAAAGAGCTATAGCAAAGACAATAACTTACGTGTGATTTTCCTTGTTCAAATTTCCACGGCGACCAGATCTGCGAGATAAATCTGCCTGAAATTGATCATGATCACATAATTTCATTCAGACGGGTGCCTTTAAGACTGTGAAACACATTCCAAAAGTGAAAAAGATGCAACATATCACCTCATTCTGACCCAAAAGTTCATCTTCTTCATTTGTAACATCATGGAATTCTGCATTTGCTTCACGCTTATTTTCAATGCAAATTGCGAGCTAACCAGAGGGCAAAAAAACCGTGAATAATGCCTTCAATGGTATATACATAATAAATTTTTCACCAATCACCATATTCTAAAAAATTACAGACCAGACCGACCTCAAATAACGTTGATGTTAGAGAACAGAAAAGATTACCATCTGCAGTTTCTGATGAATCAAACAAGATGATAGGTCAATGGTCCCATTCGCTGGTACTCTTGGTAGTGGTTGTGACTCTTCCCAATACCAACGAACTTCTCGAACGAACTCGATCCAAAGCGTTGCAATAGCTAATCGTGTAAACAAGCGGAACAATTAGTTAGACGGGAAGAAAACTAGCAAGGATTCCCTTTTTCCCAGGCGACAGGGAAGCAAAATGTCTACGAATTGTAGAAGACATACCATTATTAGATCATTTGAAAAATTTTATTGTTTCTATCATTACCACGTATGTTGCAGTTTCCAAGCCACAAAGAATGTAGACAAAACTCAGCAAACAGAGACCTAGGCGGGGCGCCTTTAATAGCTCGAGAAGTTTTGTGCTCATCTTCATAATGATTGACCACTTCAACTCCTGCAAGAGCAAATCCTAAAAGTTAACAACATTCAATGGTGAAAAATCAATCAAGTAATCATTAGGCGATAATCCTGCCCACTTGAGAACTTAGTTGACACAAAACCAAGGCTTAAATCACCAAGATGGGAGCCAATAAAGGTTGCATCAAGTCCCAACTTGCTGAAAGGCTCACGGATGTTCATTTTCCTCGATGATAAGATTTTCCATCACATTTCAGTCAATGGTCTAAGCTAGACCCAAAAGTGAAACACTAGCTAATCCAAAATACTTAATAAATGCACAATGCACTACCCAGTAATCAAGTACCCAATAGGGCTACCAAGAACCAGCTCGAGGGGCACATCCTTGTACATACAAATTACCGGTTTCTTTATTTATTTTCCACTTTGATGAGTAATCAAGAGATGTATTGCAATGACAGCAAGGGGATGTCGAGCATTTACAAAAGAGGGCAAATAGGAAAACACTATACCCCCAAGCTTTGATCAATATGATCAAGAAAATCCCCAAAAATCGAATTGCTATCACCCTTTAGGCTTAAGCACCAAACTCCAACTATACAACATCCTAAAACAGTAGGGGCTTGAAATCATCAAGGGACTATGCTTTGTCCTAAAATATGTGTCAATTTCTCTCCTTGCACGGGAAAAAAAAAAAGTATGTGCCTACAATAACAATTACAATAAGAATGATAATAACAAGGATTTTTGGATAGTAATATACTGACGTGCTGTTTTACCATCTTACATATACCTTTGTCCCTCTTCCACTATTTTATAAGATTTTATGTTTTATAAATAGTTTTACAATTCATAAACTAATAGAGAAAATGTATTTATTAACAAATACTTCAAAAATAGAACTTATGTTTTATGAAGTACTATATAAAATTAGGGTATGTGTCTGACTACATGTCGTGTCCTTATTTTTTCAAGAATCGCGTGTCCCCGTGTCTGTGTCGTATCCGTATCTCGTGTCCGAGTCTGTGCTTCTTAGACAGCAACATCAACAATAATTTATAACTATGAAAATAATAATAATAATAATAATAATAATAATAATAATAGTATGTTGATGTTGTTGTTGTCATCGTCGTTGTTTGTTCACTAGAAATAAAGTTTGAAATCTTGAAAAGAATTAAGCTTGCCATCAAGAATCCTTCAATTCCTCTCCTACCAACTTCCAAGAGCACCACCAAATCGCTAATGGCATAAACATCGAACTTCCTAAGGACTAACTGACCTAAAGATGAGGAGATGAGTGAGACTGAGGGATTTGAAAGAGAAACAACAATCAAATCCAAAACCAAGCCAAGAACAATCAAAGAGAACAAAAAACAATCCGAAATAATCACCTCCTAGGATGAGACATGACACTAAAGAGATAATTAGAGCTACTAATCACTTAGAAAGATAAGACACCACTTTCCAAATGAATAAGATCTTCCAGACACCACTTCCATCAACTAAATCAAAAATAAGCTAGACAGAGGATTATAGGGTTTAAAGGAGCCATCTTAACTTTTAATTCTGTAAATATGCTTTTCCTTACAATGAGTTTACAAATAAAGACAGAATAATTAGGGTAAGGGGGTGTTCCTAGAACCATACATTCGTACTATAGGGAATCCTCAAGAACTCAAACTAGAAAAATGTTCCCATCCATTGTGAATTGGAAAATTATGCTACTCTAGCTAGAAAACAAAAGAAAGTACAATCCCGAGCACTAACTTGGTGGCTCCTGCTCGTTCGATTCTCATCCAAATTTGGCTCATAAGATCATTCTAGAACCCTTAGGAAACAATGTTTATATATATTTAGCATACTGGAAAATTTTGTTGACCTTCTTCTATATCCCACCAAAACAAAACATCTTTAGTTGTTGTGTTGCTTTATGCCCTTGTATTGCATGTGCATGCCGTTGAGTCTTATACTCTTAAGGAAAATTGGATTGTAATAATCCCTACTTTCAGCTTTTGTATGCCAATAATCCCTACTTTGTTTTTGTATTCTGGTGGTCCAAATAAAATAAAATTTGTATTCTAGTGGGACACCACCGAGCGTATACCCTAATATCATAAATTTTGACTTGCATTTGATTCAAAACTTAGCACAACACCTCCCCACGATCTTTAATGAATTTACATTGTTTGTCCCAAATTGTTTTTCAATTTCTAACGACTTTTTCACTTTTATTCCTCGGAAAAATCATAATGATTGTTGGATTCTCAAAAAAATAATTTAAAAATTCTTTTAGTAACTGCATTTCATAACCTTTTTGGTGTAGGAATGAAACAAACAAAAATAATAGGAAAATTGGATTCTAATAATCCCTACTTTTGCAAATTGGATGGCAATAATCCCTACTTTCAATTTGTATTCTGGTGGTCCAAAAAAAAATAAAATTGTATTGTAGTGGTACCAAATCCATCACCATATTCTTTTTATTTTTTTCATGCTTAACCCATATTGTTTTTGTTTTTTCGTTCCTGCCCCCAGATAAGTAATGAAGTGTAGTTACTAAAACATTTTTTAAATTATTTTTTTGAGATTCCGAGCAATTATTATGATTTTTTAAAAGGAATAAAATTGAAAAAAATCATAAAAAATTGAAAAAAATTGAAAAAAATTGGGAGAAATGTTGTAAATTCATTAAAAATCGTGGTAAAGTGTTATACAAATTTTTGAATCAAATGCAATACAAAATCTATGGTATTTAGGGTATACTCTCGATTATGTCCCACTACAATACAATTTTTTTTTTTTTTTGGACCACCAGAATACAAATTGAAAGTAGGGATTATTGCCCTCCAATTTGCAAAAGTAGGGATTATTAGAATCCAATTTTCCAAAAATAATATGGGGCAGGAATAAAAAAATAAAAATAATGTGGAGGTAGAATTAGTACTACTATAATACAATTTTTAGTTTTTTTGGACCACCACAACACAAAAACAAAGTAGGGACCGCTAGCATCCAAAAGATGAAAGTAGGGATTATTGGAATCCAATTTTCCTACTCTTAATTTGAGAAACAACCTTAGAATAAAAGAGAATGAAGTGCAAAGCCTCTTGGCCGAGAGTCGAGGTGCAGGCGCCAGCTTCTTGCGCGTGAGGCGCAACATAAAAACTCAAGAAAAAAGATAGCAGAGTTCGATTATCAATTTGGAAGAAAATGAAAAAAGAAAAGAAAAAAAATAAAAGATTCCGTTCAAAGAGAAATCCACAAAGGAAGAAAAAATAGGAGACAGGAACTGGGTAAAGGAAAATGAGGGAGATGAAGTCGAAAGAGGAAGAGGAAGAAAGAAGAGAGTGAAGAGGAAGAAAAGAGACTAACTGCAGTCAAAAGACAGCAGCAGCAGCAGCTTAAGATGCAAAATGCCTATCAGCTCTACGGCCTGCACCCTGCTAGAAAGCGCCAAAAAGCCGAGAAAAGCCCGCACTTCTGGAATGGGATGGTCTTCGATGTGAAAACATAGGGGTTGCATTGGGGGCACACTTTATAGCACAAAATGCATGAGACATGTACATACTCGATGAAAATTCCCTGCAACAAAATGAGAAAGTCCATTGCTTGTTTGATGTCCACTGAAGGCAGACCACATGAATGGGTCCAAAGCCAAGCTAGCATTAAGCCTATGCCACTGGGAAGGATTATGTTTACTAGTCAGATATGAAAGATATTGAAAAAGTAGCTACTATCATACCTATCAAGAAAGGTGAAAACCTACACGATGACGCCAACAACAAGGTCATAAAGTTTCACATCCATCTCTAAGGGCCTACACTCTAAAATAGAGGAGTACAAAGCTTATGCATAAAAATTAAAAAAGATGTAAATTAAGGGAAGTAAGAGAGTTCCAGGGTCCTGCAGGCTAAAGGGACAAAAGAACCAACGTAGAAGTCGCCTACCTGCTATCTGCCATCCCCCCGCACTTCCCCAGCAAGCTACCAAACTCTTACTCGAACCACAATAGCAAGTTTGACTAACTGGATACCATCATACCAAGAGCTTGGTGCAATAGGAACATGAGAGTTGGAGGCTTATCCCCCCCCCCCCCCCAAATCAGGGTTCAAGTCCTAGTGCCACAATTTCCTGGGTGAATATTGTGACGCTCTTGGGAGCTCTTTGTAGGTTTGCTTTCAGGCTAGACCTTCATTAGGCCTAATCTTATGCATGTTACCCCCTCCCCTACTTGTTAGCCCTCTGGGTTTTACCTCTATAAAAGGAGCCCCATGAGAGTAATACTTACCCTTGTTAAAAAATAAAAATTAAAAATTAAAAGTTAGACTAACTAGATAAGGAATTTTGTTATCATTCAGTCTCAGGAAACAAGACTTACAAAAGCAAATTCTACTAAGCTACCAAAAATTGTGGTTAGAGGAGGAGATGAAGAGGTTTGATATAGGAGCTTGCATGAGTGCATAATAAGCCCATGCATGTGTAAACATATACTAACAACACATTCCATTAATGCATTGCAAGCATCTTCAAAGGTTAGCTTAACTATATGCTCACCAAGATAGCCCATTCAGTCTCACCATTGTCAAGGTCATCAGTCACCACCAGTCATAAATAAAAGGCAGCTTTATAAAACAAACTTTTTATAAAGGGAAAGTAGACCCACTAGACCTCTATCTCAAGGGTAACTAGGCCCACTAGACCTCTACCTCAAGGGTAACCACCAGCAAGCTTTAGAGGCCGAGATCAAGGGGTATGAAACTGCCCATGAGTCCATGACAAGCATCGCTTATCAAGCTCACAATTTCAACTCATGGGAAATATTTTGTTTCCACTAAGAATTGAACCTTAGCAGGGAACTTGGAAGATGGGAGTGATTACCAACTTGGCAGCCACCTCTTTCATCAGTGTTATAAAGCAATGTTATCGAGAGAGAAACAATAAACACAAAGTGATTCTTGTCTTACAACTTCCTGTGCTGAAGAAAAGATTACAGCATGACTTGAAAAAACATAACTCAAAATGATATCTTCCAAATCCAAATCCAAATCCAAACAAGTATACCATTGTTAAACAGATAAGGACAATAAGATATACCCTCATGAAAGAGCTCCTTAAGAACACGATCAACAACTGTCGGTGGCGGAATGGATGCTGACGACCTCACATTTTCAGCGTTAGAGTCAACTGCACAAAGCCTCAAAGAAATCTTGTAAGACTGAAAGCTCAAAAACATACTATGACTAAACTAGCATGGCCAAAGCCGTACATTCAAGAAGCTACTATCAAATGACAGGAATAAAACTTGTGTGTAACACACTTAATAATCTTATCAAACCTGAAACAAAATCTTCCACAAATTGAGCCTCGAATGACTTCTCCAGGGCATCAACCAAAAGAGAGATTTGAGAGGCGAAACCCACAGCTTTTGCCTTGTGATTGCCATTTCTGACACGAAGGAGAAATTCCAAATTAAGAGCCACATGGCCCGCAAGTAGTTCAAAAAGTTACGATAGCATAGTCAAAGGTTGTCTATTCACCAGAGGGCACAAACTACTCTATCCTAATTTTGGCCCACATCTTCCCTTTTATGAGTGAACCACCACCTCTGAAACACAACTTAGTTTTCAAATCTCAAATTCTCTATCTACTTAGAACTTAGTGATAGCAAGGATAAACCCGCCTACACCTAGATCTCCCCATACCCCATTAAGGAGCGCCTACACTAGGTGGCATGATTACTAAATATCAACTACGTTTTCTCTCTTTGAAGTACCGAGTATATAAGCGAACAAGACAAAAAAACAATAAAGAAAAACCTAGTATTAAATTGACACGTTAGGAAATAGTTAGCACTTGTTTATTCATATAAGATATCCAATACTTCATTTGAAGTAAACTTGTTGGGAAACCCAACTCCCAAGTCATGCAATCTATTTCAGGGAAAAGACATAAGCAATGGAAATAAATGTAAGGAACAACAATAGACTATGGCAACAATAGACTATTGTCCACATTCAAGGACAGAAGAGCATTTGTAACAACAATGAATCGCCATGTAAATACACATATAAGATCTGCAAAAGCCACATGTACCATGACAAAGCATGGTCACCATTGCAAAACCAATATCAAAATGCTAAACATGCCTGTATTACTAAGACAAAGTACTTACAAACTTTCGAGACTTGGAAACAAGAGCCAACCTTCAGCTTCATGAGGTGAAGAATTTTCAATTTCAGCCATCTCAAGAGAGCTTTTAATAGTCCTCTCTGACCATACCGCAGTTAACTCAAATCCTGCACAAGTTTGATTTGATCAAAACAACAAATTGTCCTGATGCAGGGCCTACTAAGTGAAACTAATTGATTCTCCACTCATAACTGATTGATTGAAAAAAGAAAGAAAGAAAGAAAGAAAGAAAGAAAGAAAGAAAGAAAGAAAGAAAGAAAGAAAGAAAGAAAGAAAGAAAGAAAGAAAGAAAGAAAGAAAGAAAGAAAATGTATCAGAAACAAAATGAACCCTTTTATTCAAGAAATTCTTCTTGAACTATGTGAATACATGATAGCACATCAACAACCATCAAACCTAGGACTTCCGTCAGAAACCATCAATGGCTCAGAAAAGTTGGGCATGTCGGGGAGAAAATTAAGCCAACAATAGCAAGCATGGTCCATTGTGGGACTCTGAAAGATGATGTAAGTACAAGAACAATAACACTTTTGATCTGGTAAATACCATGAGAATGAATAAGTGTGACCCATAAAGGAAAAGGAAATGTAAGAGACACATCTCACCTTTCACTGGATCATCAGCTGAATACCATTGACTCCAAGGACAATTATCATCCCATTGTGATCTGTGATGGCGATCAGCCCTCGCAACTGCACCAGCTTCCACATTCTCATCTTCAGTCACAGGCATAGGATCATCATCCTCATCGTAGGGGAGCGTTCTGTAGGTCAGTTTCATAGTAAACTGAACATTGAACATATGCATTGAGAAGTCCAATGCGGAGAAGGCCTTGCATGATGAGTTGAAGAAAGACTTGCATAAATACAGGGAAAAGACTGAGCAGAATATGCGAAAAGGAAGTGCAGATGGTGATCAACAATATCCAATAATGACAGGCATCAGATGATGACTCACAAATTTTGAGACAAAAAGCTCATACAGCCCCTCCAAATGCATAAGCTTCACCGGAACTTGACTCCTGATGCAATCCGATTCAAATCTTCGGGTGAATGCTGTTCCCATATTCTGGATGCCAATGTAGGCTTTTCGAGAAGGGTCATGCACTGGAACAAAGGCTGGCCACAAACTAAATAATTGAATAGAGATCGTATTACAAATTATTAGCAATGGCATAATTTATTGGAATTTGAATTCAAGAAAAGGTCAAGGACAAATTTAAGATACATTTTGCCATATTCATAATCCATGCTCCAACAAATTGCCACAAAGTAGAATTTCAGTTATCCAAGGAATTGACACCAAAACAATTTATCTAAGGCCAAAACATGGTCTTGTCGTAGAAGAGTAGGAATAGAGAAGTAGGACTCTTTAAATATTACAATAGTCTTGTGGTTTACCTGCAGCAATTTGATAACGCAATAGCAACAGCGCTCAGAAGCTTGCTAGACTCTGGTGAGTCTAGGACCACACCACTGGCACTTTGAGGTGCAATTATCTACCCATGAAATACAAAAAATAGTTGGCATCAAAACATTAGCTAGCTTGGTTTACAAATGCTAGAGTGGAAAAATTACCAAAAAATCAGATACTCCAAAAGCCAGCTGCAATTCTTGCAGACTAGAGTCCCAGTTCACATCTTTGCCTGCATAAATAGAAACGCAATGGACAATAAATGATCACATCAACCCAGTAGCATGCATAATACAGTATGATTGTACGCACTCTTATGTTTCTCTGCAAAATAATACTCCAGGTAATAACTTTTCTTGTTATATTTCAGCTCGTATCTGGCTTTATGTATGTCTTTTGAATTTCCTACAGGCTCTGCACCTTTCTCCTGTGAACAAAGAAGAAAAAGGTCCACATAAAATAATTACAGGTGAACAATCACTTCATGATAGGTAAAGTGGCATGCAGGCTATACATATAGACCTAATCTTTTCAACAGATTTGGCAAAATAAAATGAGACATTCTAAAGGGAAGATCAATGAAAAAATAAAAGTATAACTCTAGACGACTTCCCACAGCGTTGACATGTAAACAAATGATGGGAAAAGGTAATAATTGGTCAAATCATAACTACAAGCAAGCATACCAACAAGTTCTTGGGGCCATCAGCCAACCAGCGCCGGCACACTGCTTCAATATCAGATATGAACCTAGCAGAAAGAATTCAACTTATCATAAATAATTGTTGGTTAAAGCAGAGGACTCTCATTCCAGGTCATTCACTTAATTTGCGCCAGGTTGTAAGTTGTAACACGCCCACAGTATTCATTTTCCCCCTTTTTCTGAGATGAGTTAGGCGCTGTTAAATTAATAATCACACAGCAACTACGAAAGCACCAGAGGAGCACGTACCTTTCCCATGAGGAGGCAA
Organism: Portulaca oleracea; assembly: GCA_029582165.1. Lineage (NCBI taxonomy): Eukaryota > Viridiplantae > Streptophyta > Magnoliopsida > Caryophyllales > Portulacaceae > Portulaca > Portulaca oleracea. The sequence continues at coordinate 22,466,344 of CM055890.1, forward strand.
GAGTGAAATCATCAAAATGTTCCACCTATAGACAACAACGAATATCTCTCTTAGAGAAATGAACAAGGGCTTATGATATACATATCCATTATGTTTCCATGTGGCAGGTCTAGATTGATCTGGAGGATCCCAAATGGTGTGTGTGTGCTGCCCCTAGTTATATAAATATCGAATATGAAGTTATTCAATAATGAGCATTGATGACATCATATGTGAATTACAGTCCCAGAGAAAAATGAACATGAAGCAGCAGAGAGGGCAAAGTTTCCAAAGAAAGAAGCTTGTACCCAAAAACTAGTATGCACCTTACTCTGGCCGACTAGCCCTATGTGCATGTTGTATCAGTATACATATATATCCCTAAACATACAATAAACCCAAAAATTAAATACAAACAAATTCATAAATTATGCCATTTACATGGGGAGATTCCAAAAGAAAATGCTGTTCAATCAGAGTGAACTTATTTTGATTAATATGTTCTCTAGCTCAACCTACAGCTAAATTGATGGCCTAACAAATCCAAATTCAAAAGCACGTCCCAAAGTCACCCTCAAGCAGGAGTATGTGCAGATTTGATGTTCTGGTAATAGTGGCATCATATCACCAATGAGGTCAAGATCTACATTAGCTCGATTGCTTAGGCAATAATCAAAGGAAATAACAAAGAAACTACCCACAATGAAAGCAACAAAGAAAAAGGTACAAGATAACTGATAAGTATACCTCCTCTTCAGCTTCATCTCCAGAACCATCATGATCCATCATGCTTTGGAAATTCTGCAATCAGCAAATAGATAATTAAACCCTTCCATTCCATTGAGTAGGATTTGAATATCCAACCTCAAAGACAAGGATTCCATTGAGAAGAAGTAGTTTCCAATGGAGCCTACTTTTAAGTGCCCAGTGCCAACTCAACTAATGCATAATAAGGAAAGCAACAAATGTATAGCTAGAAAGAGATGTTTCTATAATCCGAATGTTCCAACACTAGACTAGATTGAAGTTGGCAAGGCATAGGTGGGTGATTGACCTATTTTCCTCCATCACTGATGATAAAAACATTGTTTTTCCAAATGACAGTTGAATCAATCACGAAGAGTTTTCAGTGTAAATGCAAATTTCTCTGGAATAGAGATCCACATTTCCGAGAAAAGTGAAAGTAGGAAACTATACAACTAAAACCAAAGATAGAATGAGGTAGATGAAGATAGCCAATTAGGCAGCAACATAGAATGAGGTAGAGGGAGAACATCTTTTGGATCAACATGGAAAGGCAAAGGCAAAGGCACTCACACCAGGATCTTGGTAGCCTACGTTCGCCACGCAGATGCCACGAGAAGAGGTCCAGGTCTTAACGAAGATACTCAGACACCAACAACAGGAATTGAAACACTTACCGGAATATCAGACAAGCCGGCGACCGAGATACCACTTCAATCTACAACAGGACCAATATATTTTTGGTTTTTTTCTTTACATATATGCCCTTCTGCTTTACCGTAATTACAACCAATTATGGATTATTTGATTTTAAAATCCCCAACTTTGGGTCTTATTTATCATAATATTCCAAACTTTACTTTTGATATGAATATCCCAAACTTTGGGGGTTGGTATTTATTAGCATTCCAACACTGAATTAACATCAATTAAATTCGAGTGTTTCTACAATGTAATGGTTGTTTTTTAGTTGGGACACACTTCCATTCTACAAGTCAACTCAAAAAATATCCCGCTTGCTTTACGTCGTCCACCCTTTTACTATTGTCGCCCACCTTTCGCATAATATTTCCAACACTTGCCCTTTAACCTCATAACATTCACTCTCCACATTCTCTCTAGTTTGTTAACCAACGACCACCATAAACCACCGTCATCCCGGGATATCGAACGCTACGAATCGAAGAAATTGAGGTATGTTTCGAATTAGTTGATTTGAATTTGTTTTGTAATTTTAAAATTTGAAGAAAAAATCGAAACAAAAAAAAATTTTGGCGGAGCAGGCGGGCTGCCGCACGAAACGCACGGCAACCGGGCCGCCGGTTGTCGTGCGTTTCGTGCGTTAGCTAGCTGCCGGTTGCTGTGTGTAACTCGCGGCAACCAGCTGTCGTACGACGCACCTTGTCTCGCGACAACCATCAAAGCATTGAATTTGCAGCATGGTGCCTTACTTTGATGGACCTATGAAACCTACATGCAAGAAAGTCCAACACGATTTCTATTAGACCCTTTACTATAAGCTTCTCTTTCAGACCCGCCTTATCTTACTGCCTACCAGGCTGCACAATGGAAACACTGCATTGTACCGAATCTGATACGCTTCTAACTCCCAGAGCACTATAGACCTCGTGCAATTTCAATGCTGACATTGCGCTACTTTTTGGGAATCAGACAAATAAAGGAGAAGTCGGTACGACTCATGAAATTCTTTTTCGGCCATAGATTAACAGTTAACAAACACACTCTCCTTGGACAATAACAGGATCCTCTTGCCTCGTGATATAGCTTAGTTATAGATGCCATAACAAAGTGTTGAGTTTGGATGATTTTGATAATATGTTATTAAGTACCTTATTGAATGTTGGCATTATATTAAGTATATTTTAATGTTGTGTTATATTATTATGTTTTAGGGTTTTAGGGTTTAGGGTTCATAACGTAGGGTTTTTATATATCAGCGTATATTTTATATGTTTTCATTTTGCAGGTGATCTAAAGTGGTAGGCAAGGGTAAGGGTGAAGGGTTTCTAGAATGGTCGAATCAGCTTCCGACTGATTGGAGGGGGCGTGATTCTGGGGATCCCCACAGACGTAATGTGACTGCGTCAGCACGCCATGCCGATCGAGGTAGGGGTGCCGGTGTAGGTTGGGGTGCACATGATGATGCGGGCGGCCAGCCCGAGGACACGGGGAGTCAGACCACGCGAGATTTCGTTGACCATCTGAACCAATACATGGATGAGTCGACCAACACAATGACAACGGGGGATGATAGGACCGGGGAGCCCGACCCACAGATGATCCCTACTTCAGTCGCGCCTCCTCTTAGGCCAGTTTACAGGGCAACAGGTTTCATGCCGTTGAGGGATGCATCGGGGAAGTTTGCCCCAATTCGGCAATGGGACAGAAGCGGTTCGCTCATCGGTGATCTTTGGGACCAAGGGCAGCATAGTAAGAGGAGTCGGAGTGGTGACGACGATTGAAAGATTGATGGTAATATGCCCGGGGGACCTGCAATTGGGTCCATTATACCGAGCTTTGGAGGTCACATTGCTCGGGTAATATGGGAGGGTCGCGAGCGTTCGCCCCATGTAGTTCTTGAGTGCGTGACGAAGAGGGAATTGAGGTTAATGAGGTCCACGATGGATCTCCCGCATGCCATGCTGCACTGGAAAGGATCCAAATCACCAATTTGGTGGACTTGATGTATGACCACATCGATATGACGTTGGTCTCGGCGTTCGTTGAGAGGTGGCAACCCGACACAAACACATTTCACCTTCCCTTCGGTGAAATGACAATCATGTTGCATGATGTGCAACATATATTGGGTCTTGCAGTTGATGGCCTGATGCCTGAAGGTCTTGATCGGGAAGTGGTTAACCAGTACGTGCCTGATATCCATTGGCCCAATCTTGCACTTCTTCTATAGTCTCAAAGACATCTTGCGTCGTAAAATACGGTGAATAATCAACACCGTCTCCACCAAACTCCTCCAAATGAACCTGCAAACAAGACCACACAATTATGATACTAATAATAATTGGGATACTAATTGCAACAATACCACAACTAATCCCGAGGCATACTAATTGGGTGCGTTTTTTCCTAATAATTAATAATAATATTAATAATAACAATAATAATTAACATATAAATAATATGAACAATAGTAATAACATTGATAATAGCATTAATGACAACAATATTTATAATTTTTTTTTGATTGAACAACAATATTTATAATTAACATAACAACAATTATAATTAACATAATAATAATAATATTAACAATAATAATTAACATAATAATAATATTAAAAATAATACAATAAATAAAAACAAATTAAATACATTTTTAAAAAAATAAAAAAAATTCCGGAAATCGTCGGTGCCGTGCCAAAAAGTCGCCGGCGACGGGGTATTGCCGCACGCCGATCACAGCAGCGCGGCGGCTGTTGCCGCATAGAGTATGCGGCAACACCACTGTCGGTGCCGCATACTCCATGCGACAACCGCCGCGCCGCCGCCGCGATCGCCATGCGGCAAGGTCGCCGCCGCCGGCGACTTTTTCGCGCGGCACCGACGATTTTCCGGAAAATTTTTCTATTTTGCGCAATTTTGTTAAAATTAAAATTTACAAACTAACCTCTTCTTCTTCACTTGAATTATCACCTTCTCTTGACATTTTAGGTTTAATTTCAAAAACCAATACATATTTTAGTGATTAAAGAGAGGGTTAAGATTAAAGAGAGAATTTGAGAGGAAAGTGAGAGGAGAGGGGCAAAATTGTCTTTTAGGGGGGCGACATTAAGCAATGCCCAAAAATATTGTTACATCACAGAAAATTCTGAGTTTAACTGATGTTAAGTTGGTGTTGGGCTACCACCAAATACGACCTCCCAAAGTTTGGGATATTCATATTAAATTTGAAGTTCGGGATATTTTGATAAACAAACCCAAAGTTAGTGATTTTAAAACCTAATAATCCATTTATTAAAAGGTGTTTATGATATGTCAAATTTATGGATAAACTAAATTTATCAGTTTTTATCTAAATTTATCAAAATTTAACAAAGCTTACCAGAAATTACCAAATTTAAAAAAATAAAAAATAATTTTGATATATATTAAGGTAAATTTGACACAAATTACCAAAATTTATCAATTTACATAAAATTACCAAAAATTACCAAAATTTAACGGGGAAGACCGCATATTTGAAGCACAGTATCGCCCAGAGGCTTATGGTCTGATCGATGGGTAAATGTATGGATTGAGGATTTCCGGAATCGCGGCACCTTTTGATGAGAGATATGAACAAGAGGCTTCGAGAAAACTAGTGTTTTCTGAATTATATGAAGCCAGTAAGCAAACAGCCAATCCGTGGGTATTTGAACCCCAGTATCCGGGAAAGAGTCGAATATTTGATGGAAGAACGGGAGATCCTTTTGAGCAACCTGTTATAAACTTTTAGCTAATTACTTTTTACCCACGAATTTGACATAGTAATCCTAAGATATTTTTCCCATGAAAAATATTTCATGAAAAGTTTGCTATGGAAGAAAATTTATCTTGGAAATTTTTTCTAAGTGAAGGTGCAAAATTGGAATCCCCCTTGAAATTTTTTCTAAGGTCAAAATATAATCAAACACTTGGAAAATTGATCATTTTTCCAAAGTGTTTAACCAGCCAACTCACTCTTATAGGAGTTGGATTTTAATACTCTATTTTGAATGATTAGACGCTAATAATTGAAACTTCAAAATATACGTCAGTAGTCTTAAATTTCGACAAATTGTATTGATTTAGACCACCACCGAGTACATACTTTAAATATCGATAATCTTGATTTGTATTTGCTCCCAAATTTAGCATAACACTTCCTCACTATTTTTAGTGAATTTAAAGACTTTATCTCAATTTTTTCTTAGCTGACATGATTTTTTTATTCTTTTATTTCTTAAAAAGATTATAATAATTGATCAGATTCTCAAAAAAATAATAAAAGTTCTTTCTTTTAATAACTACATTTCATACCCTTTCTAGAGATACATATAAAAATTTTAGAAAGATTTCAAACTTTAAAAACCCTAAAGCTAAAATATAGAGTTGGATCTGCTATCAAAAAAATATAATTGGCGAAATTTGGGACCTGTGAGATTAAAGTTCGAATTCTTATTGTCTAATCACCCAAAGTAAGAATTATTATAATCCAATTTTCTTTTATTATTTGGTTCATCCTGGTTTCACAGATATATTTTCGGGTACAATTCTTTGAAGAAGTATTATTATGAAAGTTGTGGTTGATTGTGTGAATATTAGTGTTTAGCGGCAGCAAAAGTTCGGGTTCAGGTCAATTCAGGGTTGGACAAAATCCCAAACCCGAACCTTGTCCAAATTTCAAGTTTAGACACTTTATGATGTCCAAACCCCAACCCGAATTGTCTGAATATGCTCAAGCTCGAATTCACACTAAATTTAGACACAATTTCAATATTTTTCCGAATAATTTATAATGCGTGTTGTCTAGATTCATTGTAAATCTTCAAACTAAGGCAAACTTTGATATGATATTTCTTGAAGTTTGAACAGCTGAGGGAACACGTAGAATGAATTGTGCATTGTAAGGGTGAAGCCAAGATCTCCGATTAGTAAGGGCCAAATATAAACATTGGAATGAATTAGAGTGTATTGGGTCCGACCCGATTTCATTCCATTATGGTTACCGGTCCATTTACGGCCACCCTCATCTCTCCACAATTGAAACTCGACTCCATGATTCAATAAAGGTGAATATGGGTGCTTGGAGGACCTTTTGGGCCATCATTGGGGCCGGTGTTCATTTCAAGGAAGACCCCGGGCCATAGGTCGTGGTTTCGGATCCTCATCGGGATCCATCTCAGGTCTTAGGGGCCTCGAGATTCTCGGCATGAATAACGAGGCGAGATGGAGTTCTTTGTGCAGGGTAAGCAAGGGAGAAGACGTGATAGCAGGGGAGTCACGGTCGCGACACTGATTGTCGCGCCCATGACAAGGTTCAATGCCATTGGCCAGCGTCGTGCCTGAAACACCCCCCCCCCCAAAAAAAAACTTGAGGTTGAGGGCAACGTCACGCTCAAAACGTGCTTTGTCACGCCCGTGACCCTTCGTTTGGATATTTTTGGGTTTGAGAAATCGCCCAGAGCCACGACCACGACCTCCAATGTCATGGTCGCGACCACCCCACGGTCACGACCGTGACCAAGATCAAGGTCGCGCCCGCGACCCCTCTGTCGACAATTTATCCAGATTTTACCTCGAGCAAGGTCACGCTCGCGACAATTTTGTCGCGCTCGCGACGCCCGTGTCGTGCCCGCAACTGTCCTAGAAATGTCGGGTTTTAAGTTCGACTTTCCCATTTTGGTTCCCTCCTTTTTGTTTGATTCCTTTTGTATCCCTTCCCCCATATATATACATGTAAACCCCCTCCATTAGAGATAGTTTTTGAAGCTTATATGTTTAGCCACCAAAATCCTCTCCACTTGGGAGATTGTAATTAAGGGTTTTCAAACCTTAATCTAATGAAAGCTAATCCTTTTGTGGAATTACTTGTTGATTTCTTTTTCTTTGTAAGTAGGTGTTCTTCTTCCTTTCTTCGGTGAAATTTCTTGGGTGTTTCAAGACTCTTTGCTTGTGGAACATCCTTGTGCAAGTGATTGAACATCTTAGTTCAATTTGGTGAGTTTATATTCTTTAGAATTGTCCATATCATTTAATTTTTTGTTTATCAATAAAACCCACAAAACCCTCAAAATAGTTCTTGTTTGTATGAGTTCTATGAGTGGATTTCTATCCTCCACATGAATTTATGTAGACCATAGGCCCGAAACTCTCCATTTGGTATCAAAGCTAGGCATAGAACTCATAGTTTTGTTTGGGATTTCTTGTTTATGCCCAAAACCATTCTTTTTGTTGTTTGGTGGTGATTTTTTTGGTGTTCTTGGTGTAGTTGATATTGTTGAGCAATTTGGGTACCCCCATCCCCTGTGTTCATCAATTATTGTTGGGTGTTGTTAATACTCTTCAATGTTGTTGAATGGTTGGAGAAGTGTTGGTTGTGTGATTGAAGTTGAAATTGTTGGATTTTGTTGAGTTTAGTGGTTGTGGTTGTTTTGTTGGTTGTTGATGATGGTGATTGTGAACTCCATCTGGTCTGTTCTTCATTGTGCATTCCCCTTGGCGGAATTTCACCCCATCTTCTCCACAAAATTTAACCTCGCAAAACTCCTCAAAATTCCTAGCTACAAAGAACCTAAACCTCCATCCAGTCAAATTATACGCCCCACAAGAAAACCCAAACTCCACAAATGGCCTTCATGTCAAATGGTTCGGGCAAACTCGATTTTCTCTCCCGTCCTATTCCCCGAACCCAATCTTCCCTCAAGATGTCTATTCAACATCTTGAAGAGCAAACACGAAGGGTACAACGCCAAATGGATGACTTACTCCGCATCGTGACAACGATGCAACTTAAATCCTTAAGAAGGGTTAGTGGTCCCCGACATTGGAGAACGCAAAAGAAGGCTCATTCATGGTCTTCTAAAAAGGGGAGCAATCACTCTCGGAGTGCGACTTCAACCAAGGGAAGTCGAACTCCCAAGCTACCCAAACCATCCTCACGAGCTCAAACGGAAGCGGAAATCTGCTAAAGCTCAAGGGTAGAAAGTGCTTCCAATGTCGAGCTTGTGGTCATTACCAAGCTCAATGCCCTATGAACGTGGTAGGTATAATAGAGTGTTCAACGGCCGATGTTGAAGTGCATGCACAAGAAGGGGAGAGCTCGACTTCGAGGTGACCCTTTGTCATGATCAAGGATTCTTGGGACGATTCTCAACGGGATACCATCTTTCGAACTAGGTACATCATCAACGGGAAGGTGTGCAAGCTAATTATCGACAGCAGGAGCTGCACCAACTTGGCCTCTACTATCATCGCGGAGAAGCTCCAATTGTCGACCTTGGCTCATCCCTAACCGTATAGCTTGCAAGGGATAAATGATGGCGGTTACCTCTGTAACTCAACAAACCTTGATCTCTTTCTCTATTTCTCATTACCGCGATTGTGTTCTTTGCGATATGCTTCTATGGATGCTTGCTCTTTGGGCGGCCTTGACAATTTGATAGGTGTGTCATCCATGATGGTTTCAAGAACACTTACTACTTCATGATGGGAGAAAAGAATATCAACCTTGCTCCTCTACCCCCATCCCTAGCCTATACACAACAAACTTGGGTGGGAAGTGAGAAGAGAAACATTCATGAGAGTGAAACATGGGATAAGATCACTTTGAGCAAAGGGAAGCCACATCGGGCTTTACTTTTGTGAAGAAGCGGCCCTAGTGAGTTTGAGCAATCCTTAGCTCCATAAAATTTTGCAACCTCCCTCTCTCGTCCGTCACCCTGACGTATAACTCCTACCGGGCTCTACATAAAGTTTCCAAGTGTTGATTTGTGCTCAATCACTCCCGAGCCTCACCATGGAGTTGAGTTTCATGTTGGCGCGTCCATGGTCACTCATCCGATCTTTATTCCTTCCATGTCGGGAATGAACGAGGAAAAGGAATCCTTCACTAGCCTTGACCTCGATCTCTTGTGTGATGATTTCTTTGTTGCATTAAACAAGTTGATGAGTGAGAGACGTGCGCGGGTCCTTTGTCATAGTGAGTCGCCCCATCCTTTACTCCAAAATTGCTACACCAGCATGAAGGATGGGTCGAGTGTTATGTCTCATTTCGAGCCAAATTGATGCTCTAAACAAAGCATTCTGCGTGTTTTTACCCCGTACTATTGGCTGATTAGTATGATTTTTGTGTGCTTGTAAGTTGATACGAGAATCTTAGAAAAAAGCACCAAAAAGTCCGCCCATGACAGAGAAGGTGGGAGCCAAAAACCTTGGGCTCGAGAACCTCAAGAGAACCCAGGACTGAAGCTACATCACAGCCGTGAAACACTTGGTCACACTCGGGACAAGACCCTCTAAGAGCTAAGGAAGGAACTGGCAAGCAACCTGAGGCAGAAGGGTAGTCACGACCGTGACCCACTCTCTCACGGCCGTGACACATTCCTTCACAACCGTGACACTTTCCCCATGGTCATGACTCATCAAAAGGAGAAATTTTGGGATCAAGTGAGAAAGTACCTCACGGCCGTGACAAGCAGAATCTAGAACGAGACAGAAGGTACCTCACGACCGTGACACCTATAGGTCATGCCCGTGAGGATCTTACGTAAGGTTGCCCTTTCCCCAAGAAAGAGGCCTCATGGCCATGACATAGTGGGTCACAGCCATGACGCCCTTCACCTTCGCCGGCTTAATTGTGTATTTAAAGCGCGCGGCTGATTGGGATGATCTAGTTAGTTTTTCTGAGGGGTTTGCTTAACTTTCTTTCTAGAGTTGTACTCAGGATTTCTTTGAGACGTTCCTTCTCTCTTGCTTCTAATTTCAATTGAATTCGTTAATATCAAGTTTAATACAAGTTTGAATCTTTCATGCAATTTTCTTAATTTCGCTCATCGTTATCGTTGTTCTTCGCAATTTGATGTTCTTTCTAGTAGTTTAAGTCCAAAAAATTTCAACTTCTCGTGAAAGTAGAGGATTAAGGATTCATAAATTCTCCCTCCAGGTGAGGATTTGTGGATTCTTAGTAATCTGAATTACACTTTTTTTTTTGTTCGGGAAAAGTGTCGATGCAAGGACTAAGGAGAGATAGAGTGAAGAGAAGATTGTCAGTATACTCTTTCCACTTGCTCTTTATTTCATTGTTTAATTAGCTTGTTTAACAGTTTCGCTTTCGTTTCTGGTAATTTAGTATTTTAGTTTAATTGCTTCTTCTTGATTAGTTAAATTATATCTTTAAATTCCTAATTACCTTAACTTAGTTGTTTATGCTTATTTATTATTTTGGAACATTCAATCCGATCAATTCCCTATTGCCTAACACACCATCCCTGTGGATATGAAAACTCTACTCAAAACCCCAATTTCTACACCGAACAATGAGGGTCACCTTACTCGGGATGATGAAGTACTTTTGTTTTTGTATGGGGATGCGGAAGTTTTTGAACTCCCAAGAGTTGAGGACAACTCTTTTTCAAGAAGGAGAGTATGGAGCGTATTGGGTCCGACCTGATTTCGTTCCACCTATGGTTACCTCGCTTAAGGCCACCCTCCTCTCTCCACAATTCAAACCTAGCTCCATGATTCATTTAAAGATGAATTCGGGTGCTTAGAGGGAATTTTGAGCTATCATTGGAGGCAGTGTTCATTTCAAGGAAGACCCCAAGGTATAGGTCGTGGTTTCGGATCCTCATCGGGATCCATCTCAAGTCTTCTAAGGGGCCTCGAGATTCTCGGCATGAATAATGTGGCGGGATGAAATTAATTGTTAATGGCAATCGAGGGAGAAGACATGACAGGAGGGGAGTCACGGCCGCGACACTGATCGTCACGCCCATGACAAGGTTCAGTGGCCAGTGTCGCACCCGCTACGTCTGGTGTCGTACCCGAAACACCCCCAAGAGCTTGAGGCTGAGGATAGTGTTGCACCTATCACCCTTCGTTTAGAGATTTATGGGTTCTAGAAATCTCCTAGGGTCACGACCACGACCTCCAGTGTCACGGCCGCGACCAACCCATGGTCACGACTACGACCAAGAGGTCGCGGCCGCGACCCCTTTGTTGACAATTTACCCAGATTTTACCCCGAGCGAGGTCATGCCCACAACGCCACCAAAATCTGACTTTTCCCTTTTGTTTCCCTTCTTTTTGTTTAATTTCTTTTGTATCCCCTTCCCCCATATATATACATATAAACTCCCTCCATTAGAGATAGTTTTTGAAGCTTATATGTTTAGCCACCAAAATCCTCTCTACTTGGGCAATCATCTTCGCCCAAGCCACAAGGGCGGGGGGTAAGGACACCGGGATACTTCAACAGCCCTCAAGCTTAATGTGTTGCTTATCTCCACTGATCAATAAGCTATATGTTTTAGGCTGCATATAAACTATATCTTGACTCTTTAATATCTTTCATATTCTTGAGTGGTTTTGTGATGATTAACATGTGTTTTTTTCCAAATTGTTTACTTCGAACTTCTCGAAGCACTTTCTTCCTCTTTCTCCTCCATTTCATGGGTATTAAAAAAAGAGTGAATTGAGAGAATAGATGTGAAGTATTTTCCTCATTTCCTATCCCATTGTACTCATTTTTATTTTTCCAAATAAGAGGAACTAAAGAGTGATCACATCTCTATCTCATTCCTCCCCCTTTCTTAAGTACATAAAGAGGCTAAGAACAAATACAACAATATGATTTTCTCTTTGGAACACAGACAAATAGAGACATTCTTTTTCAATAAGGAACACACAAAGTGATAATGAGTTGTAGGAATTTTGCTATGAGCAAGGAACATATGAGCCTATTCAATTTTTATTTTTTATTTTTTCCTACCAATTACCTTATAACTTAAGTGAGAATGAGTTTTAGGAATTCTACTATGAGCAAGGAATACATGAGCCTATTCAATTTTTATTTTTTATTTTTTCCTACCTACTACCTTGGTATAACTTAAAAAGGAAAAAAAAAAAATCAATGCACATTGAATTTTACCTTTTTGGCCATCGATTGGTGACCAATTTTTTTTTTAATAGTAAATTCACAATTTCAATAATTTTTGTTGTAGATCACCGCATGTATTTGTTTTCTTAAAAATTTATACGTATATAAATCTCACTTCTATCCATGGTAAAATTTGTGCAAGTATTTAACATTTTTATAAATTGTAAATTTAATTATGTATAAATTTTAAAAGAGATCATTTTTATAAATTTGACTATTTTTTAACATTTATCTTCAATAATATAAAGCTAAAATTAAAAGAAGCATAGATAAATGTATAATTATGATAAAGTGGGTTCCACAAATGAATATTTTTAAGTGAAAAAGTAGGAATAAGTTCTTATTGTAGGAAAAGTGAAATGAAGTTTCAAAAAGTAAGAATGATGACTAATATGGAATGGCTAGATCATCGCTTTCATTCCAAAAAATAGAAATGCTATTATATATGCTCCAATGGTATGTTTAAACAATCAGACCTAGATTTATCCATATTTTTAATGGTCAATTGTTTGAAAAATTATAAACTTATTCAATCTTACTTTGATTGTGTTCGTTGATAGCATTTGGAATAACATTTCCCTGTTCTTTTATGTGGTACCGCAAGTTATCGTAACTTACTACAACCTACCGTAACTCACCACAAATTACCATTTACCTTTTTATTTAATATATTTCGAGAAAATTATTTAAAATCCACAAAATTATTTCCACCGTAACTTACAGCAATCCACCGCAGCTCATTTATTATTTAATATATTTCCTAATAAAAATATTTCAACACCCATTTATTATTTCCACCGCAACTTACCTCAATCCACCGCAACTTACCACACCGCATAAAAGAACGAGGCCTTAACATTTTGACCAAAAGTCAAAATTTAATTGCATTAATATTAGCGTCCGGTAAACTAGCTTTTTGAGGAGCGTTTAACGTTTCAAGTATTGTTTTGTGAAACATGAATAAAGTTAACGTTTAGTGTTTGAAGTAGCATTTCATATTTTTTTGATAAAAAACTACCCTTTTAAAATTTTATTTTTGGTATCCCTTTATGTCAATTCTTAGCTAACTCAACTGGTAATTTACTGAAGACACTATTCTCTTAAATAGTCATCACTATCCACTATCTCAATCATTATTTGCCGTATAAAAACCAACTATCTTCTATCTAAAATATTAATGTTAGTGAATAAGACCTTTAGGCTTTAGATAAAACATCTAAAACAGAGAGTAAGTAAAAATCTGGTAAGGCCCAACAAAGTGTGGATACAGATTGAGAAAGAGAAGATTGGTGTTAATGAAAACGTTAATTGCCGACAAAACGCAATTCCTTGTCAAAAAGTCATTTTACATGCTCCTTGTATTTAAAAAACGCGCCTGAATTACTCAAAGTGTCCACGCGGATAACAGATCGCCTCACGTCTCACAATATTGTGAATTTAACCCTTTCTCCGGCTCCCTCGTTTTCATATTAATTATCATAATTTTGACTTTTACGATTTTCAATATCACATTTTATTGATAATATTTTATATACTATCTCCGTCACTTTTTATTTATCTTATTACCTAATTTCTATGTTCCTTTTTATTTATCCAATTACCTAACTTTTATATTTTCAATGACTATAATATCTATTTTTATTCCTAATAAATGCAATTTTTATACTTTTTCAATGACATTTTCAAGGATATTTTTGATATATATATTACATAGTCCCAAATAATTGTCATTTATTAAACTTTTGTGTTGATTCTACAAATTGAAATGAGTTACAATATGAAATTATCACCATTAGAATGATATTGTACTAAAAATTGTAATGCTATTAATTTTATATTGTAACTCATTGTAGTTTGTGAGTAATCAACGGTCAAAATTTAGTCAAATGGAAAATTATTTAGAGACGGTGGTAGTAGATTTTTTACTTTATTCCCTATATTGGTTTTATGAAAGTAGTTTTAGGGATAAATAATCAGGAATGAAGGTAGTAATATGTTATTAACAATTACAATATTATATTCCTATTATAATATTTTTCGTTATAAATTTAATAATAGTAATTTTATATACCAACTTATTATCTATATTTTAAAATTTATGATTAAAAATTTTAAAATTTGACTATATAATTTTAAAAAATATAATTAATATAAAAAAGGAGGGAGTAACTCGTTTTACACACTTTTATTTTATCTTCCTTTTTTTCAACTCGTCAGAAGTACTGTACTGTTTCACAGCGTTTTACTAGTTTTTCCACAAACGTCTCTTTTTATACCCCCCCTGATACCCTGGCACCCTTCCTCCTCATCAACCACCTAATTTCTCTCTCTTTCTCTCTCTTTCCCCAATTTCTCCTTACAAACCAGATTGATCACGGCTCTCCTTTCTCTCTCGCTCTCGTAAAACCCCCCAAATTCTAGCACAATCCAGGCAATCTCCATCGGAATTTCCAATTCTGATATATAATCGTCAATCCACGATTGCGATTGTTCCATCATCGATTGATTTTGGAAATTCCGCCATCTCTGTCGGTTTTGATTTTTGTACATCTTGATTAAAGTTGCAGACGTATGAGCTGGTCGTCGGGATTGAATCTGGGGATTTCTTCGAATTCAAATCACTTTATAACTTGTCTTTTGATCTTCATCCTTCATTATTGTCCTCAATTACGCCCCGCCTTCTTGTTTAATCTCAATAAACAGCCTCTTACTTCTCCATCATCATCGACTTTTCTCTCCAATTCGACGTTAATTCTTCCCCCTAATCTCTTAAGTAATCCCCGATCATCAACATCATCAACCTTCAATGGAGCACAAGAACAGGAGTAATCGTCAATTACGTCCAGGTTGTTTGAATTCTCTCTTAATAATTACATCCAATTTCATACTGCAAATCTAAGACTGAAATTCCCCCTTTTTTTTACAAAAAAATATATAATTGCCTGTTGTTGGATTGTTGTTAGTGGTACTGGCTGCGTAATGGTGGGTCCGTTTGGCGCGGCCTCTTCATGTGGTCGGTGGTGTATTATGACATATATTTTGATATCTATGGTTATGGTGGGTCATATATTTGTTGAGTAGTTAATACTGATGTGAAATATGGAAATCTCAACGGGTACTTCCAAACAAAATATATTGCCCCCCCATATGCTGAGCTGTCCCATTCTGTTTCATTGAGAATTTCGGCGTCTTACCTTGTATCCTTCGTAAGATTACACCAGCTGACGTTGGCTTGTAGAGTGTTAAGATTTGATTGATTAGATTAGATTAATGAAAGATAAAGGTCCCTATATGTTACTGTCATCTATGTGTGATACCTTGTTCATCTTTTCTATGTCTTTTTATTTTTTATTTCCTTCATCCTTTGAAGGACGAGTGGGAGGTTTTTTTTTTTTTTTTGTGTGTGTGTGTTTTTTTATTGGGTGGGGAAATGGGATTGGGCAGGGGTTTATCATAGTTAATTTGATCAGCTAATACAAATAAACTGCAATTGTTTTAGTATAACTAGTTAACTACCATTCTGATCATATGCTAATACTAGTAATACAAATAAAAATACAAAGTTGTTTAAATTACCATATTGGATACTCCCTCCGTCCCATATTAATTGTTATAATTTTGAGTTTCACAACCTCCAATGTCACTGTTTGATTGATAATTTCTTACATAATATGTTATTAACAATTGCAATATTATAGTTTTATGATAGAATTTTTCGTCACAAATCTAACGGTGATAATTCTATATAGCCACTTATTGTATACGTTGAGAAATTTATAGTCAAAATATTTGAAATTTGTTTATACAATTTTCAAAGACGACAATTAATATGGAATGTAGGAAGGAACATATTGACAATAAGGATTACCTCTGCCTTGGTAATTGACTAATTGTATGTTTTTTTTTAAAAAAAAAAAAATCTGTAACCCAAAACCTCATGGTTACCATAGGGGAGATTGATGATCCTCATATCTTGTTTGCTAACGTTGTCACTTTCTTACTGTTTTAAACGCTCCCAAGTCTATTTTTGGGTCCTCTAAACACACTCATTCTTTTCTTTCATGCACGTGCAAAAATAAATGTGGCTTTGTTATGTAGGTGATTACATTATCTATTTTAAATAACCACGTAACATAACTTGATAATTACATTGTATAGTTATTGATGTACTGTAATAGCAACATTATCATGGTTAGTTACATAGAGCTTTGTAGTCACCTCTACTTATGCAATTGTGGTAAAACTCACAAATTAGCCTTTTTATTATACTGTTCAAAATAGCTGGTATAATGATATAACATAATTTTTTTAATCTATACTCTCTTCAATCACGCCCATTACTATCTCTCGGCACTCGGTTATTCTTTATTGTGCAACTAATCTCTCTCTCTCTTACACTGCAATTTATTACATGCTCCTAGACCACTTGCTCTAAATATGGTCATTGTTCACCCTCCATAGCATAATTGTTTATTCATCTACCCGTTGTTCACTCACAATAGCCTAATTGTTCATTCGAACCTGCCTGGAGCACAGCTCCAAGTGCATGTAATATGTCATATGTTCATGAAATAATAACTGTGATTAGTTTTATTTTATTTGCAGTGCTTACTCATTTTAAGTAATACACACATATATATACAAATGTGTGAATGCATTACACTATCATTACGTTGAATCCAAATTATCCAACCATACGCCATATTATGTTGAGTTGCGAGTGGGGGGCGTGTAAGCTTTTGTAGACAATATGCCAGTGAATATTTCGTCTTACCCTGTTTGAATTTTATGATTTTTACTGTCTTTCCAAGTGATAAACTTATAATTGCCGGTAGAAATGTACACTAAACAGCACAGCTGTAACTAGAGGAACTTTATGATATGAAGAGATACAAACCTTTGAGGATTCCGTGAGGATGTATGGAGGTTGGGAAGGAAGAGGGTAGTATTGACCAACACTGCCCTTGCACTTCAAAAGTTTCATGTGAAAATAAGATTTTGGTGATTTGGCAGAACTAAGTACTAGGAGTTCTGACAGGCTAATGATATGTGGGACTCTCTCAGTTTTGTTAATATCTTTAAGTTGATCATGCCCACTTTTGGTAGACATTTTTTTTTGTGTGGGGGGGGGGGGGGGGACAGAAAACAAAGTTATGAAACAAAGTTATGTCAGTTTCTTCCTCTTGGAGGATGAGTAATAGTTTATGGCCTTTTCTCTTTGAAATGATTGTGAAGGTCATAGCTTGCTGTTCATTTATTTTTAGATGATTGAGTATGTTGTTACTAACAATGGAATCAGTTGTGATGATTTACGCATGGTCTAAATGTACGTTAATGTTGCAGCTCTTTGCCACTCAAGAATTGGGAGGAGCCATGCCACCGGACCCTCTGTCATAGTCATAGGTTCTGGTTTTGGTGGCATTGCAGCAGCTCGCGCTCTTTATGATGCCTCAATTCAGGTGTGTGGTTTTATATATCTTCTATTCAAAACTATACTGAAGGGTTTGTTATTGACTTTGCAAAAATGAGGGCCGCATACATTTGCTGTGTCTTATTAGTTTGTTGATGATATGTAGATCATTTTTTTGTGTATTTCCTCTTATGACCACCTTTTCTCAAAGAGATGGTGGTTTGCTGCAAATAGCTGTTTGTTAGTCTTCTAGGCTACAATAGTATAATGCTTAGGCTTGGCCTCCCTAGACCTCACTTGTGGGTACTGGGTAAGTCTACTGTGGTGTATGTTATTTTCGATGATTCTCCACCTCTGATAAATGCTGTGAAAGAAATCTTAATCTTCCTTTGTTGCATCCTTGTTCTTCTTGTTGGTACTCGGCTGGTGTTTGATATCCTCAAAGGATTTCTTTCTTCTGATTATTTAATTTCAATTTCAGGTGACTGTATTGGAATCACGGGATAGAATTGGAGGACGAGTATGCACTGACTACACATTTGGTTTTCCTGTTGATCTTGGTGCATCATGGTAATTTTTATGCATGGAGGTCATTCCCTTCTTCATTCATTGATATGTAAACTTTGGTTGTTCTCTAACTAGGTGTTCAACTCATAAACAATGTTTCAGGTTGCATGGTGTCTGCAATGAGAATCCTTTGGCACCTTTGATTGGTAGACTTGGCTTGCCCCTATATCGCACTAGTGGTGACAACTCTGTTTTATATGACCATGACTTAGAGAGGTAATTTGAATAGTTTAGCTTGTGTTGCTTGTATGTGATAATGTCTCTCTTGTTAGATATAATTGGAGACTTGGGTACTGAGAATCCTGTCTTCTTTTTGTAATTGAAGTGTAGCCATTCTTCTGGTGCTTTTTGCATGCAGCATGGGTTCTAGATTACATTTTTAATTCACTTGTCTTCATTTTATTTCAATTTAGTGAAACTTCTTGCAACATTCCCCTTTGACTATTGTTCTTAGATTCTGGAAATAGAAGTTGACTGAAAGTGCCCTAACCTTGTTACTGTGAAAGGAAATATTAAAGTATTTTATCTTTCCCCTATCTTCAAAACTATCTAGATCGGGTGGTTGGTTTGTAGTGTTGAAGTAACTTTTGGAAGAGAGCTGATGTTTTGTCTGCATCTTTTTGAATGTGACGGTTGCTTAAATGAAGTGCAAGCTAGCTCTAGTATCACTTATATAGTTTCATGTCTCAAATTCGGATTCAAATCCACATCAATTGTGGCATAATCCAATGAGATGCAATGCACATAATGCCGGATGTTTGGGCGATTTGAGATGACGTGATGTATTGAGGTCACTTATGAGCAATTTGAGTATTAGATCAGATCTTGGGTTTCGGAGATTTAGTTTTTTGTGCGAAGGTTAAATCTGTGTATTATACCACAGTTGATGTGTTCCCTTGTATTTTTTTGTGATGCCTAGGCTATTGTATTGGGTAAAGGAGGGTTCTGGTGCTGAGTGTTACAGTGTTGGTTCTTATGGTGGTGAAGGGTATTGGATGATGCAGCAGTTCACATGCATTCCAACCAAGCATGGATTGCTTTGTGGGCATTGTACTCATTACTTTGTTGGAATAAAACCCACTACAATGCCAGAAGTCATGGAGACAGTCTCCACTCAACTCTAAAACAACCCTTTTTATAACAAATTTGAGTAGTAGAACTGCTGACCAGAGCATTTATTGTGTTGGCGGTATGCAGAAGTTCATGAGCATCTCAACAAGCATGGATTGCTTTGTCAGCATAGAGCTTAATTTAATACTAAACTCACAGATACTATCTCCAATCAACATTAAGTAACTTTCTTTCATAATCAACTCTGAAAAATAACATTGTTCAGGGAACTGATTATGTTTCATCCCTGGCAATATTCTGATAATTGCTGATGAAAATAGGAAAACTCCATGTCTCAAAAACATAGTAATGTTGTTGTGACACTTTTGGATTAATGCAGTGGATCTTGACTGTAGCGAGTACTTGTGGTATTTCTTGTCATTGGTCTGATTAATCCTCATCTAATGTTGTATGCTGAAAAGTGAAAAGTTACAGTGCGGATTTATTGCTAACATTCCATACCTTCCAAACACTGATTATGTCTTCCGACTATTGTTCTCAATTGATGGGTCTTGAATACAATGCAGTTATGCTCTCTTTGATATGGAGGGAAATAAAGTTCCACCAGAAATTGTTGTCAAAGTTGGTGAAACCTTTGAGGAGATTTTGAAAGAGGTAAGTGGTAGACCATGATGACCTCTCTGTGTACCATGAATGATATTTTTCTCTTGATGATATACTCGATTTCTAGTTCTTACTTTTTTTCTTGGTTACTAATTTACAGGCAGATAAAGTACGAGAAGAACACACTGAGGACATCTCTATACAACAAGCCTTTTCAATTGTCTTTGAAAGGAGACCAGATTTAAGGTAAGTGGTACAGTCCCATTTGAAATTTGTATCTGTTCATATATATTGAAGAATTCATTGCATATGGGTATCACTGCAGGTTAGAGGGGCTTGCTCATAAAGTACTACAGTGGTACTTATGTAGGATGGAGGGCTGGTTTGCAGCAGATGCTGAGACCATATCTCTGAAATGCTGGGACAAGGTATGCCCAACTCTCCTTGACTCTTTCTTTTATTGTGGTCTCTCTCTCTCTCTCTCTCTCTCTCTCTCTCTCTCTCTCTCTCTCTCTCTCTCTCTCTCTCTCTCTCTCTCTCTCTCTCTCTCTCTCTCTCTCTCTCTCTCTCTCCAAATCTAAATGGGCCAGGGGGGGGGGGGTGTTGGGGTAGATGGAGGGAGGGTTGAAGGCAGGCAACTTCAGATTATTTGAAACTTTTCCATCTCTTATTCTCTGTAGACCATATTTATAATTATTACATCCTGCCAGGGATGCTATAGGACTGCACCTGGCAGAATAGAGCCACATCACTTGTGGCCCAAAGCCAGGATCTGAACCTGGATTGATGTGAGGTTCAGCTTGAGATTTATTCTAATGGAAATGCATATACAAACTCCTTGGAACAAATAATGGTACATTAAACACTAATTGGTTATTTCGTATGCATTTGGCTGCCGAATCCAAGCGTACAAAGGCCTGTTTGTGAGGTCTGATTTTGAATAGGATATGCTACTGTGTCTGCCACTTTAAAGCTGATAGATATATGCATTACCTTTTCTCCATTCCTCTTTCATCTTTTATATTTTATTTTTCGAAGTATTTCTTACTGAATTGGAATTGCTTCTTTGATGTATAGGAGGTGCTTCTTCCTGGTGGGCATGGGCTTATGGTCCGAGGTTACCTCCCTGTTATCAACACCCTTGCCAAGGATCTGGACATACGTCTGAACCACAGGTGCCTTATATTCAATGGTATTACTATCTCTGTCTTATTTCCTATATGTTGTTGTGCCACTAATAGCTTTCATCATTTTGCAGAGTAACAAAGGTATCTAGAAGTCATCATGGGGTGCAGGTAACTGTAGAAGATGGTACTACTTTTGTGGCGGATGCTGCAGTTATTGCTGTTCCTCTGGGTGTTCTAAAGGCTGGGACAATCAAGTTTGAGCCAAAGCTTCCAGACTGGAAGGAAGATGCCATCTCTGACCTTGGTGTGGGAGTTGAGAATAAGATAGTTTTGCACTTTGAGAAAGTTTTCTGGCCAAATGTGGAGTTTCTGGGTGTGGTTTCTGAAACCTCATATGGATGTAGCTACTTCCTTAATCTCCACAAGGCTACCGGCCATCCTGTTCTTGTTTATATGCCTGCTGGAAAGTTAGCCAGAGACATCGAGAAAATGTCTGATGAAGCTGCAGCAAATTTTGCTTTTATGCAGTTGAAGAAAATTCTTCCCGGTGCTTCTGCTCCAGTAAGTTTGCTACCTTTTGATCTGGTAATTTACTATTTTGTAAGCCTGATTTGGGTGTATACTTGCCAAAACTGGACTATGGCAAGCGCCCAATCTAATCTACCCTGAAACACAGCAGGAAGTCTTCATAAACCTTGCTGGCCTGTAATCTTGGTCAATGTTAGTTTGATTATCTAGGCAAACTTATGAGGCATATGGACTGCTGTATGACCTGAAGTCAGAATGGTCCGACCTTGAGCCTGACTAGAATGTTTCTTTTTTTTGGGCGTCTACGTTAAGTTGGGGGTAAAGGTAGAGCTTTCTATAGATGATGACTGGGTTTGTGCGCGTCTTGCAGGTTCAATATCTGGTGTCTCATTGGGGCACAGACGTAAACTCTCTTGGTGCATACAGCTACGATAAAGTTGGGAAGCCTCATGATTTGTACGAGAGGCTTAGAATACCAGTAGATAACCTATTCTTTGCAGGGGAGGCAACAAGTGGGAGTTACCCAGGGTCAGTTCATGGTGCATATTCAACTGGCCTACAGGCAGCTGAGGACTGCAGAATGCGTGTCCTTGAGCGCTATGGGGAGTTGGACCTCTTCCAGCCTGCCATGGGTGAAGATGCAGTATCTGTCCCCCTCCTTATTTCTAGGCTGTGATCGTGTTCACCTATTTCATGCCCCCAAAAACAGCTCATAAATCGTGTCATGGCTTGATTTCATCAATAAACGCTCCTTGGCTGTATCCTGATTATGCTTTCGAATGTGAAATGCTTTATTCCATAGGGCTGTTGGCTTGTATTTCCATGCCTCAATTTGTGAGAAACATGGATAAAAACCTCCTTGTCATTGTGAACTAGTTGCAAGTTATGTAATGCTGAGTCTAAATATTCTGGCCATAAAGTTTTCTCCTAAAGGAAAATTAGTTTAGGGTCTCTATCGCAAGACAGCGGAATGGGACTGTTGCAGTCGGCGGGCAACTGAATGTCAAACTCTAATATCTAAGCCCAAATTTTCACACAACACTCCCAACATTCCTGGAAATGAACATCCCAAGTATTGTACCAAAGTGGATTAAGTAGAAGATGGAGTACTTATCAGCCTACACCTTGCCAGCGAGTATTGTTATTTGTTCACCCCCGATGACTATGAAGTTCCAAAAAATACTTAATCTCTTAAGCATGGGAAAATATATAGACATTTCACTAAAAGCTATGATAATATTTTATTGTTACAATAAATTTTAAGCCAGATCATTTTGGATATGACTTTAGTATCCCTTTAATGCCATTTTTTATGTTGTATACACGTGTGTATATATATTATGAGAATAGATGATGTGAAGGCAATATTATGAGCCTTCGATCTCAAATTTAACAGTTTAAGCAAAAAGATTAAACCACACATAAGATTTTCTCTTAAAGCCACTATCCTCATAAGAGGACAGTTCAACACAATAGTTTTTTTAAAAAAAAAAAATAAAATACTCATATTTTGTGGATTTGATAAGGGGTGAGTAAAATTGGGTACCGGACTAAAATTTAAGGATCCAGTCCCAGATCCATTTAGTACTAGATCCTGATCTTAAGATCCAGTCCGAGGTGCATTACAAACTAGATCCTCAAATCAGGATCCAGTCTTGGATCCACCGGGAATGGATATGGATCCAAGTACTCGGTTTCAAAATACACTATCACTGCACACATTTTTATACTCGTGGGCAACTACAATCTGGAAATTTCAATGACATTTATCCACTCGATCACTACTTCCAACTAGTTCAAGCGTCAAATGTGTCAAACATTGCAACTCAATTGCGATAAACTCCATGGTTTGTGTTAGTGTTTATGATATTGCATTAAAAAAAATAATGAACATGATTTTTAAATCCGAAAACTTAGCCTAGATGTGAAAGATGTTGAATGCAAGTGTCTTTTCATCTAGGCTAAGGACTGGAGCAATTGCGAGCCTACAAGGTAGCAAAAGTGGGCAATACTTGACTGACAAACGACACAAGGACTTTGCTTCTACCCCGGTATGCCAATACAAATTGCCATTTTATTAAATGAAGGATATCATCTATCATAAGACTAACATGTTATGAACAATCCAATAAAAAGAATTTACATAGTAAAACTATTTTTTCATCATGCTGCAAAAAGTGCATCTTAGATTAGCAAATTTGAGCATAGAATTGTTAAAACTATGGCTTACAGGGTCAAGCTCGTCAGGACCACCACTATTGATAGGAGAACAACTTAATATATAGTTAGGTCAAAGAAATCTCCTTCCTAAAAGGTTATGGCTCTTGTACTCCCTAGGAGCATAACTAAACAACAAATCAATATCAATCATAATGATGATCAAACAATTAGATATTACTTTAATTTAAAGGGCTCAGGAGGTATTGGAGCAAATTCTAGAGAGAATGTTGCATCTGAAGTGAATGGGGTGGCGAGAAACAATGTGGAAGTAATTTGTGAGTGTTGTGCTTCAACTCCTAAAGAGCCCTCTTAACCATACTAAAGAAAATCAATCAAATGGATCAAGAACAAACAATGATTGTTCTGCAATAGCATCCACAAGGACACACCACTATTGACAGGGCTAAGTATGATGCAATCAACATTCATGAAGTGGTGTCCTGAACGCACACTAATGAACATCGAGACAATTCTAGTTATTTTTTCAATAGATACAAATTTAGAAGAAGCTAATTTCGAGTAAGATAACAATGCAATACACTTTTGAGGACAATTTAGAAGATAAGCCTATGGTTATAAATTTGAGTGACACCAGAGATGTCTCAAGCAAGAAGTTTTCAGCCTATACTCCATCTTCAAGTGATCCGTCAACATTCCACGCGCTCCTTGGTCTCTAATCATGAATCCCTCTAGTCCTTGGCTGATGAAAAGACTCTTCACCACAGACATGTTGTAGCCCTTTGCATTTCATCCCACTATAGGTACCCATCTCCACCAACAATGCCAAATATGATACAATTGGTGCTTTTTATGTCACATTCATCTAGAGGATTAGGACGAGATGTAATCCAATAAAAACAACAAGAGAATCATGTCCAAGGAGGAGCAAATGGTGTAAAGTTGAATGCTAAAAGATCAGGAACAAATAATGAACAATGGTGATATAAAATTAGTAATTAACAATGCCACTAAGTCATGACAGAGTTGGCTGCTGAAAATTGATACAAATAAAAAGCATTTAGTCCATTCCTATACTCATGGAATTTTAGCTAGTCATGATAAGAATAAGGAATTAAAACTAGAAAATTAGCTTAAGTGTAATCGAATTTTTATGTATAACAGTCTAATTAAAATTGAGAATGTTGGTATTACATGTACATGGCATGTCATGGCAGTTGATTCCAAACAAAAGTTACTACTTTTGAACGTACTATAATTATAAAAAAGATCAAATAATTTTCTTTAAAGAATTTATGTCAGTTAAAGTATATATCGGAAGATTTTTGTCTAATAAAAGTGCAACCAAAATGTGCAAATGGCTATAAGACAAACCTGTTAATGTAAATCCAATAGGTTATTATGGCATCCATGATATCTATTAGAACAATTTATTAACTCAAGTGCTCTTACTAAATATGCACATATTCACATAAAAATATTCCTTTCAAGGTTCTATCTCCATTGCGTCCTTTATGGCATCGATGACATCTATTAGAACAAATGCAAAATATAATGTCATTAACAATGTCAGAAATAAAACCTTTCAAATCAGGGGATGCATTTTTTTTGGGCAAAAAGTTCTCACATTTTTTACTTAAAAGAATAGATGTTATAAAGGAATATGAAACCAATGTATTCACTAACCTAAACAAACGCGAAACCTTGGCAATGTCTTGTTGCAAGGTCAAGGAGAAGTTGTATCGGCTCAACAGGATTCTACAGATCAAAAAATAACAGCAACGCAAAATGTTAGGAAAGGTAGAACTCAAATTCCAACATTTCAAACTAATATTTGATTAAAAGAACAAGCTATGTGGATTTCAAATAGAAGATATGGGAAAAGAAACTGAAAAAAGATCAGAGAGAATATATTGAGATTATGTCAATGGTCAAGCGTGATATGGCATGGGACTTCCAACAGAAATGTAAGCCTAATGAAAAAAAATTAAGATTAAAGATCTAATTACTTTAAAGAGGTATACAATGAATCCATGATATTCTTCATTTTCCCTAGAAATAGTGATATTCTTCAAGATATATAGCTAAGTACTCATTATCCTTAAGGTAAGTGAAAAGCAATCACATTATCAATTTATTAAATGAGATAAATCACACATAAGTTTTATGTCGCGAAATTTCCAACGGTGAATCATGTTTCTCATACACTTGTGTCTTTTCAACAATAGTAAACTTTGTATTCAGCATCTCAGATAACAAAACTTAAACCTATCATATGAAAAAGTATTTAAAGAGAGAATTAAGATAGATATACACAAGGTATTTGTATTGGTAGGCTTGTAGAAGTTATATTAATGATTTAAGTAATTTAATAGAATACTAAACAAATATATTCATTTATAATATTCCATCCTTTAGTAATATGTCAAATGCTACAACATTTTTGGAAATACAATTGGATGGTTCTTCGTTTTCAGACGACTTTATAATAATCTTAAGATTTTTAGATTTTCTGGCGCGTGATAATGCAACATAGAGTTGGCCATGTGAGAACACTGGTTGACGAAGGCACACACCCACCCGATCTAAAGTTTGGCCTTGGGTTTTATTAATAGTCATGGCAAAACTAAGATTTATTGGAAATTGTTTCATTGGAATTGAAACAGGTACTTGTCTAAGGCAGAAGGTTTTAGAGATATATGTTGAAGAAACACTCAATTGTGTTTGTAATGTCCTTTCTCTATTTCAACATCAATGACATTACTCAGCAAACGTTTGCAAATCAAGCAAGTACCATTACATGGGCTCGAAGAAGGATCTAAGTTTCTTAAAAGAATAACAGGGCAATTGGTTTTTAATGTTAATTTATGTAGAGGAATTCCCAAGGGACTTAACATGTTATGGAATTCAATGGGATAATTTTCACTTTTATCATCAATAGCTTAATCAAAACTTCTATATGTGTGTAACTCACTCGGAAATTTAGGTATTAAGATGTGATTTATAACATCAACACCACCATTTTTTAGCACTAATATTGCTCATTTTTCGGATATATCACTATCAATATATGATGAATTCATTTCAAGAAACGTATGCTCCACCAATTTAGTAATAAAATTTTCTTCATGATCAAAATCAATTACCATATAGTGTGGAAGTTTAACAAAATCATTTGAAGAATGTTGCAGTTTTCCATCACCAAGATTCAACGAAAAGTTAACTGCTCGCATATTTTCAGTTAAATGAAATTTTTCAAAATGTGCCCACAAGTGGGGATGTGACTAAGCTACTCAATATAGCTTCTTCATGCGTCCTTCGTAGAATAACGGGTAGTACTTGTCGAAAATCACTTTCAAACACAATACTTTCCCTCCAAATAATTATTGGTAGAGCATAAGTCCCGAAACATAATATCAACTGCTTCAATATTTTCTTTTCTAGCTACATAAACTTCATCCCAAATAAATAATGATGTTTCACAAAGTGATTAAGCTAATCTAGACTGTTTGGGTACATGACAACCATTTGAGTCATCGTTATCTAAAGGCAATTTTGTGAGGGTTTTAAGAGAAAATAATTGCCGATTGCAATTACAGCAGAAACAAATGAGATGACGAAGATTACAATAAAATTTAGGAACGAAAATTGAGCGATAAAACGAACACCAGATTTATGTGGGAAACCAAAGAACTCGGAGAAAAATCCACGGACGGCGACAACCGGAAATAATCCACTATGAGAAAAAAGAGGAGTACAAATCGATTACCATCACACGATGTGATATGATCAACAATGGAGATTACAATATAATCTCTCAACTCACAAACTTTCAAGGGATAACCATAGTGGAACACTTTAGAAAAATATTGGTAAAACTCTATCTCTCTCAATATATTTTGATTCAAAAGTGGAGAAAACTGATAACTTATATAACTCTCATATGACGGCCAAAGGGAGAAAACTAGATTAAATAATATTATCCTTGCCGATTTTGGACCCTAGGAGGATCCAATGGGCCACAAAACCCAACAATCTGCACCTTGTACCATGATCCGACTCATCTCCAAATAACCACATCGACTGTCGCCATCAACACGCCTCTCCGCAGGGCGTGTTCCCGAAGGGCTCTAACATACTCAAAGCTCCAACTATGTCTAAGCAATGCTCGAACTTAGCTATAGATAAAGGCTTGGTTAGCATGTCTGCAAGGTTCTCAGAAGTATGCACCTTCTTCACCACAATCTCACCTACAGCAATTGTATCTCTGATGAAGTGATACCTGGCGCTTATATGCTTGGTCTTCAAATAGTAAGCGTCATTCTTGGTCATATGGATAGCACTTCGACTATCTGAATAGACCAAGTTCTATGACTAAACCCCTCAACCAAATAGCCTCATTCACCCCTTCTGTAGCAGCAATGTACTCAACCTCAATAGTAGAAAGGGCTGCTATATACTGAAGTGAGGCCTTCCAGGACACTGCTCCACCACACATACTGAATACGTACCCTGAAATTGAGCGTCTCTTATCTAAATCTCTACATAATCAGCATCCATATAAACTGCAACATCAGACGTCGCAACACGTACTGCCTCTATCATACAAGATGCCCTTCTCCAAAGTGTCCTTCACATACCGAAGGATCCAATTTACTCCTTCCCTGGATTCTGCATATACTTTCTACTCACCACACTAACTACATGGGACAGGTCAGGTCAGGTCTAGTGCACATCATAACATACATCAAACTACCAACTACACTAGCACTAGGGACATTAGACTTCTTCCTAACCTCCAAATCAGATTTAGGGCAACACTCACCAGACAAATTGAAGTGTGCAACTAATGTAGTTGAAACTGCCTTACAGTTTCTCATGTTGAATTTGTCCAACACTTTTCTAGATACCTCTTCTGAGACAGGAACAACTTCCCTACCATTCTATCTCTCTGGATATCCATACCCAATATCTTCTTTGCTGCCTTGGGTCTTTCATCTCAAACTCCTGGTTGAGTTGAGATTTCAGCTTCTTGATCAGTGACATGTACCTGGAGGCAATCAACATCAATGTACAACAGTAAATAAATGAAAGACCCATTTTCAAATTAGCTAACACACAATTGTCATAATGACTCCTTGTGTAACCTTATCCAATCATAAAGGTATCAAACCTTTTATACCACTGCCTGAGTGTCTATTTAAGTCCATACAAGGACTTCCTCAATTTTCACACCCTCTGCTCCTTATTAGGAATAGTGAATCCCTCTAGCTACCTCATATATATTTCCTCCTCCAACTCTCCATGAAGGAATGCTATCTTCACATCAAGTTTCTCCAACTCCAAGTCAAATAGAGCAACGAAGATAAGCAAGGTGCGAATTGACGTATGCCTCATAACTGGCGAGAAACTTCATTGTCATGAATTCCCTCATTTTGGTTGTAACCTCTAACCACCAATCTGGCTTTCAACCTTTCACTCTCAACACCGGGGATACCTTCTTTCCTCTTGTACACCCATTTGGTAGTAAAAGCCCGTCGCCCTTTAGGCAGCTCACAAGGCTCCCATGTTTGATTCTTCTACACACTCTCCGTCTCCTCTTGCATAGCTCCTATCCAGTTTAAGGCACTTGGACAAGAGATGGCCACATGATAGAAGGTTTAGCACCTTTAGGAGTCTCCTCTACAACACTCAAAACATAAGCAATCATATCATTATCTTCCTCAAATATATCGAGTTGGTCTCCTTATCTCCCTTCTGGGACGATCTCTTGCTATGCTTTGTTCTTCCTCCACCTGAGGAGCATCAGTCTCAACCTTAGGCTCATCAACATGAGCTATTTCAGGAGCATTATCAGCAGCCTGCTCCTGATTGTAGGTTTTAGTAGCTCCACCTTGAGCCTCAACCTGCTCCTCCTCGAACTTAACTCTTTCAGCATCCTTCTACTGATTACCTGCACCATCAGAAGTAATAGTAGATTCCACTTCATATAACATAGTAGTTTCATTAAAGGTTACATCTCTAGACTGTATGACTATCTTCAAGTCAGGATACCACATTCTGCATCTCTTAGACTTAGACCCATAACCTAGAAACATGCATTTAACAGCCCTAACGAACATCTTCCCCTCATTCACATGGGCATACACAGGATATCCAAAAATTCTTAAATTAGAATAATTAACTAGATTACCTATCAATACTTCCTTTGGAATCTGGAACTCAATGGAGGCATAAGGTGATATGTTCAGCAGATAACATGCAGTAGCAATGGCCTTTTCCAAGAATAATCTGCTCTTCCAAAGCCCTTCATTAGAGAACATGTAGCGAGCTTTCTCTAGGAGTGACCCATTGATCCTCTCAACTACACCATTTTGCTGAGGTTTACCCACCAAGGTTCGGTGCCTAGAAATCCCATGCTCCTGCAAAACTCAATAAACCCAAAATCAACAAACTCCGACCCATTATCTGTGCTGAGCTTCTTTATCTTCATGCATGTCTGGTTCTCCACCAAAGCTTTCAACTTCTTGAAGTAGAAGAATGTCTCATTATTGTTCCATAGGAAGTAAACCCAGGTCTTCCTTGAGAAGTCATCTACAAATGTCAACATATAGCACTTGCCACCCAATGATGGCACTCTAGCTGGACCCCATAAATCTGAGTGATTGTAGTCAAGGATCCCTGCTGGTTTATGCATAGCCCTAGAGAAATTGATCCTCTTCTGTTTCCCGTAGACACAGTGGTCATAAAACTCCATCTTCCCAGTCTGTGCGCCCCTAAGACATCCTTTCTTGCTCAGCATTGACATCCTCTTCTCTTCCAAGTGGCCCAATCTCATATGCCACAGTTTTGTGATGTCGGTCTCATAAATGTTAGAAATTGTTGCTGCAATTCTTGTCACTGTAGACCTCTGCAGGATGTATAGACTGCCGATTCCCTTCATCAGAACCATGGAATCTCTGCACAGTTTCAGGACACCATCTTCTCCTTTGTACCTACAACTGTCAGCCTCTAAAATACCCAAAGAAATAAAATTGTGGGTCATGTTAGGAATATGACGAACCTCTTTCAAGGTTCTGACAACCCCATCATGGGTTCTAATCCTGATGCTACCAATCCCTACAATCCTACAGGCTGTGTCGTTACCCATGACCACAACGCTAGTATCAACACTCTCATAGGACTCAAACCAATCCTTATGAGGACACATGTGGTAGGTACGCCCAGTATCGAGAATTCACTCATCTCTAGCTATCATACTCGATGTGGTAGCCAAAGCATTATCCATAACAATAAACCCCTCTACATCTGACTCGAACTCAACACAGTTTGAGGTACCGGGTTTGGTGTTGTTATCCTTACTACCCTGCTTCTGGTCTTTCTCTTTCGCCCAGAACTTACTCTCTATATGACCCTTCTTGCCACAGTAACTACACTTCTTATTTCTGTGAGGATTCCTAGACTTTAAACGGTGTTTAGACTTCCCTCTAGACTCGTTTCCCTTCCAATCATTACCCCTTCCCTTTACAATCAAGGCCTCACTAGCTTGTTCATCACCTTCATTATTAAACTTCTCCTTAATTAGACAACAAATTAGCTTTTACTTCACTAAGGTTAAGGACACCACGGTTCCTATACAACATGCATGATCTCCTTAAATTGTTTGTGTGACGCATGTAGGGACAAAATTAAATGTAAAGCTTTATCCTCATCAATATGTTTCACATCCATTGAATCTAACATAGTAATAATAGAATCAAATTCACTAAGATATGCTTGCATAGAAGTACCTATAGGCATTCGTAGCATGTAGAGTTTCTCCTTCATTTTGTACTTATTGGCGAGACTCTTTGACATATACAACTCTTCCAGTTTGGCCCAAAGCTTCCAAGTTTCTCCTTCATTCGTAGCATGTAGAGTTTCTCCTTCATTCTTGTCAATAGGTCCAAAGAGATTCTCCCCTCCATTATTAATCTCAGTCAAGGCACTTTTGTGCTTGGCCGAGAATTATTGCACAATGTTCTTTTATGTCAAGAAATCACTCGTGGCTATACTTGGGGATTAATATCACCAAGGTGCATGATGAAGATAAACCTGCGGAAGGCTTTTGACTTACTCTTTCGGGTTCATTGAGGAAGCGTTGATAGCTCTAAAAT
The DNA here is from genome assembly GCA_029582165.1 of Portulaca oleracea. Lineage (NCBI taxonomy): Eukaryota > Viridiplantae > Streptophyta > Magnoliopsida > Caryophyllales > Portulacaceae > Portulaca > Portulaca oleracea. The sequence goes on from CM055890.1 coordinate 22,498,366, forward strand.
TCCCCAACTGGATGATCAAGTGTATAATGAGTTGCATTACCTCTTCCACTTTCTCAGTCGCTATGAATGGGGTTAACTCGACTTGTTTCCAAGGTGGACGAGGGTTGCGCCAAGGAGACCCTATCTCACCACTCTTGTTCGTCATAACGATGGAATATCTCTCCAGATCCATTGACTTCCACATTACCAGGAATTACAAATTCTAACTGCCAAAAGCTATGGATCACACACTTGATGTTTATGGACGACCTCATCATCTTTACCTCATCAAACAAACACTCCATACAGGCTATGATGATGACTTTCGACCATTTCTCATCAATCACGAGTCTCTGAAGCTAACGAACACAAATCCGAGGTTGTGTTTGGTGGAGTGAACCAGGAAGAAGCTGCAAATCTTAAAGGATATACGGGGTTCGAAATGGGGTCCCTTCCATTCCGGTACCTTGGAGTTCCCATTTCTCCTAGCAACCTTTCGAAGAATGACTATATTATGCTCTCTGATAAGATTATCTCAAGAATCAAAACATGGGCTTCAAGAAACATCTCATATGCAGGAAGGGTGACATTGATTAACTCTGTCCTTATGGGTATTTATGGGTTCTGGGCACGCATTTTCATCATTCTTAAAGCAACCCTAGACCAAATCAATAAATTTTGCAGAAATTTTTTACGGGGCTCCAAGGCAGACTACTCTTGACCACCGCTTGTAGCATGGGACAGAGCTTGCCTTCCCAAATCAAATGGACTTGGGGCTTCGCAGTATATATCGTTGCTTGGAACAAGGCTTGCATAGCTAAATTGGTTTGGGACATCCATACCAACAAAGAGATTCTCTGGATACAATGGGTGCACTCGAGGTACATTAGAGGCACTTCTTGGTGGGACTACATCCTGCCCTATGACCCTATGCTTACTTCAAACATTTATATGAAGTTAAGGACGAACTCAAATGGGGATGTCGTCTTGGGGAGAAATGGCTACAGAGAACCACCACGAATGGAGAATACAAGGTCACCCATAGGTATAAACTGCTCCTTGGAAGCATTGAGAAATTCGAATGGAGGAAGCTAAGCCGGAACCTTCTTACCTCCCCTCGTCACCGTTTCATTATCTGGGTCCTCTTGCATAGAAAGCTTTCGATCAGAGCTCGTACCCTTCACTAGAACGCAACACAGGACTCTGCATATGTGATGTGCGAGCATACAGAGGAATCTGAGGCTCATTTCTTCCATGATTGCAGGTATGCAAGAGAGGTCTTCCAAACCCTTGCTACCTGGATTGACACTCCGCAGTTGGCTAGCCATGAAAGCCTTCAACAACCGGTAATTGATTGATAAGTAGTAGCTAAACTATGCATTACTATGTTTGGAGCAGCCATCTACCACCTCTGGAAAGAGTGCAACACTCGTGTTCACAAACGGACTAATGACGCCCCTCCAAGAATCGTAGCGCAAATTAATCCACCCTTTCTCCTTTTTCTTTTTTACTCATTCATGTGTATTAAGGGAGGGGAAAAAAGATACCCTCCAATTTCCAAGAGCTTGCATTAATTGCATTAACAATTACCAAATGAATCAAATTCATTCTTGCAATAAACAAACATTGACTTTTCTTCTTTCAATCTTTCTATATATTATAGGTTTTTAGTATTATATTTAATAAGTATCGGCACATACACATTTGACTTTATTTTTCATTCGATTTTTCCATGAGAATACTAGAGAAAAATTGGAAACATCATCCTAAGAGAATAGAAAATAATTTGTTATTAATTTAATCAGTTATGAAATGATTCACAAATAAGATGTATATTTTTAAATGAAATATGCTAAATGAGTAGAAAAAAATAAAAAAAGAGAAATAAAACAATGTCCATGTATATGGGTTGTCCCCACTGGCTATTTGCTTTATTTTCTATTTTCTCTAGTAACTTTGCAGAATTTAATTTTGTAAGAAGTTCCTTTGTGAATCTCCACTATTAATGATTGTAATAACCAATATAAGTACAAATCTGAAAAGAATCCAATTGTGCGTATATTGGAGATTTAAAAAGTTGTATATAGTAATGTTACTAAAGAAGAGAGCTAAAGCTCTCGATAGGATCTGATTCTTCGAGCATGGAAGCAGCCTGGAAACATTCAGCGGCATCAACTTGTCGACCATCATTTCTATGAACCATTCCAAGATAATGCCAAGCTTTACGATTTGTTGGTTCAATTCTCAGTGCGTCAGACAACAAGCTTTTAGCCACAGGCAACGCTTTGGGCGATCCCACTTTGGACAATAATGCACCAAGTAAAATCTTGCAGGGCACGTAATCACGATCTAACATTAGAGCATTCGTATATGCTGTCAAAGCTTCTTTTACTTGTCCCTTTCCTTCATGCATAACACCTATTATGAAAAATATATACAATATCATTTTCTCTAAATTAAAATCACTCAAATATATAGATGTGTGTGTGTGTGTGTTGTGTGTGTATTCAAAGAGAAACATAATGTCTACCTTCAGTATGCAGTGTTTCGGCTGAGTATTGCTTCAGCGCGCGAGCTTTTTCCAAGCAAACCTCAACATCCTTCCAATGTAAGAGAGTGGAATATAAATTCGCCAGACCAATCCAAACATCAAACTCATTCACTCTATCATCGTCATCCTACATTAAATGAAGACGATAAATGTATAATGTTATTTTATGGAAGGGGTGACACATATGAATGATGTCAACTTTATAATATACTAGAATGTAAAAACTCTAGTGTTGATTACAAACACACTATGCAATTAGTCATTAACCTGTTGGTTTGTTTTGGCTGGGCCAAAAGATTTTTTCTGCGCTTGAACCAATGCTAGTAAATAGCGATAAGTTTCTATTGCATCCATGGGTAGTGATTGGAAAATCTTTAGCTTAGCCTTCATTCTAAGTAATGGCCCTTGTTCCCATTTTGCAGTCTCATCTAAAGCCGCATCAATGACCACTTGAGCTTCTGAAAATCGCTTTTGAGAAGATAAAATTAAAGCAAGCAACCTCCAACCTTTCAATATTGATCCACCTGTTGCATCAATGAATTGCTTAGCATATCGTAAGGCAACATTTACATTACAATGCTCTGCATGTTGAATAGCCAACTCCAAAAGAAGATCTGAATTATTGCACTCCAAAACACGAGCCTCTTCTAATGATTTCAATGCTTCAGATTGTAGACGGGATCTTTCGTAGTCTGATGAGGATACTTTTCCTTGCTTCCCTAGGCAAAGTGCTAATACTTGGAGACAAACACCTTTAAGATGCTCCTCATTTTCCGTTGCAGCAACAAGTGCTCTTCGGGCATACCCCACACCTTCAGCACCCAGTTGAGGATCCTCACTGCAAATTTTTGCAGCTAGTAGTAAACTTTGGAGGTCTTTTGGTCTCTCATTCTTATGTAAAGACTTTCTTAACAAATTCAATGCTTCTTTGTTTTCTTTGGCTCCATAATGACAAAGAGCCAAAGCATTCCATCGATCAATACGATTAAAAGTCCCAGGCATGACCTCTTCTAACTGCTTTGCTAACACTGAAGTCTGACTACACAGGGACAATGCAAACGTAAGGTGTTCCATGATAGATGGGTCCCACTTCATTTTTCCAAGAGCATTTTTTCGTATGAGGATCATCAATAAGAGTGTTGCCTCCTCCAGATTATTTTTAGGGATATAGGAGCCATCTACTTGAACAGACATAGTAGGTGCTCCTGCCTCTACACCACTATACAAAAGGAATGCAGCAAACTTGCTTTGAATTCTTCCGCAACAATCATTATTATGATTCCACTGACTAAGAAGGGCACGTCTATATGCAGCAATAGCCTCATTATGGCTTCCAGCATGGTTCCAAAGCTCTGGGAGGAGTTCAACAGCTCGACTAACTGTCTCTTGTAACCTAGAATCCACTTGTGAATCAGGTATTCCATGTTGAAATATCTTTTCCACTGCGTCAAGGACACTTTTACATTCACCAGCAGCCTCTGAAAAAATTTCTCCCAATCTTTTACTTGAAGCGATAACTTAGAGGAAACAAAAGGTATATACGATGAACTTAAATAAATTAACTTTATACAAACATTACCAGTTAATCTCCCAAGCTTTTGAAGGGATTTGGCTTTTATATATATTGCTTCAAGCACAAGGCCAGCAGCTTGCTGTTGTGATTCATCCCCACCTTTCTTACCTGCTTGCTTATCAGACGGTTGAAGTCGTTGTATAGCCGACTGAAGATCAACTCCTTCTAATATACGAAGGGTGTTTTCTAAATTACCTCTTTGGTACTCCAACTTTCCCAAAAGGGCTGCAGCTTCCTGTAAAGTATTCATTTGTGTAGAAAAACCATGAACTAAATGAACACTTTATACCGCTAATTCGTCCTGGAAAAATTATCCTTGTTTGTGACATATATATGAATAAGGCTTAATTTTAGGTGGGACAAAGAGAGTACTTGGAATTTGGACATAAAAAAGCTATTAATATACTGTAGGATTATTTAATAAGGATTGTTGAAAAAGAAAGAAAATTATGCATAATCATGACGTAGAATTAAGTTAAAGAAGCCTATCATCCATGTTAAAATATATGTCATTTTAAACGAATGAGCATAGAGGAGTACGACACAATGAAAGAGACAAAAGAACATACCTCGGCATTGATGGATAAACCCTCACGCAATGATGATTCCGCGTCTTGAATGTTTCCTTTGTCAAGTTTTGCTTCAATCTCAACAATCTTTATAGAATTCCCATTCGCACGAAATTCTGGCTCTTCATTTTCCTCCTCCTGCTCGTTTATTGTCTCTGATTCTGTATTTTCTGACATTTCGATTTTGTAAATTGCTTAATTGAGATGGTTAATGCTCTAATTCATAACCAACATAATCCAAAAAGATGCATCCAAACAAGACAAAAGTTGTATCGTTGCATCTAATTGGCTAGGCTATGGAAGAAATCCAACCATCTTTCACGGCTTAACTCACAAATTTCATCAACGATTGAATTGCGCATCTTTCATTCACTCCTCTAGATGATTAACAAAATTGACACATTTTAAAATCAAACCATATCAACATACAATAATGAACACTGAGGAAGAAATGCGTATGAATTACTACCTCAAGGAGGAAAAAGACATTTGATTGTTAATTATTATTCGGTATAATTAAGATGAAATCCCCAATATTGAAACATCAAAATAGGGTCCTCATCTCTCTCTCTCTCTCTCTCTCTCTCTCTCTCTCTCTCTCTCTCTCTCTCTCTCTCTCTCTCTCTCTCTCTCTCTCTCTCTCTCTCTCTCTCTCTCTCTCTCTCTCTGAGCTTACGATGAGGGAAATGTAAATGTTATACACAAAATTTAATGAAAACTTAGGGATTGTTGATGATTTTTTTACCCTTTAGTTCACATAACGATAATGATACCGTCTACACTAATCCCTTTTTTTTTTATTTATGAAAATATCTAGTTCTCCCTGTCTCTTGGACCCTTCCTTTCTAATTCTAACCACTTGCCTCACTTTTACATCGTTGTCTATTCATTTTTATGTTTTATTCTCCAAAATAAGATGTAGGTAAACTTAATAGCTTTTTCTTTTCATCATAACTTTTCCATGCCACTATCTACTCATTTTTATGTTTGTTTCTCTATAATAAAATATAGGTAAACATAATATTTTTTTGGCACCATAACTTTTCCAATTTTTAAAATTTATCGTATATTATATTCGTATGCATTTCTTAATTTTATTGAATTTTTCATATATATTGATTTTGAACAATATTGGTTATAACATGTAACAAAATTTTTATATTTTAGTAGAATTAGTTTTTAAGTGTGTGTATACTAGAACGAGCTCTAACAAAATTTTGTTGATTTAATGTCGCATACTAGATTAATGGTTAAAAATATAAAGAATCGATAAATTAGAATTTAATATTACTCTTTTGTTTCTACTAATTTCAACTATTAAAAAAGAAAGTCTTCTTTATCCAATTTTAACGCAATTTAAACATATCATATAAAAAAAACAAATTAACATTGTTTTATCTAATTTTGATGATATTTAAAGTTGTTTATTTTCATTATAAAATTACGAAATTATCTTCTCTAATCTATTAATATCCAAAGTTACACAATCATTTGAACATTCTATGGATTATTAAACGTTATTGTCCATTTTTTCATAGCCAAAGTTATTTGAACATGGTTAAATTTTCTATTATATATAATATTTAAACATATCGCATAAATTATCCAATTTTCTATAATTTATTACTCTTATATTTTTACAAAAATTACATTATTATCCTTATATTTACCAAAATTATATCACATATTTTCAGTGGTACATCACATGTTCCAAGATTGCTGAAGAATGGCGCACGCGCACAATGTTACTCTCTACACTCCGAGTTACTTGTCAGCCCGGCTACAAATGCCAGTCAACAACGTCAATCAAATGGATCTCTTGGAACGCCCCTCCCCATTGGCTTGGTTAAGTTAAAGTTTGATGGTGCCAAGACCCCTCATGGTGCTGCAGGGGGTTTCATTATTAGAGACTGGAGAGGTCAGCTCATTACCGGCTGCTCTTTCAACCTTGGTCGCTCCTCCATATTGGTTGCTGAAGCAACGACTTTGCGGAATGGTCTTCAAGAAGCGCTCAGACTGGCTTTAAAAACATCATTATTGAAGAAGATAATAGGATTGTTATTGACGCTATGAAAGGTCGTTTCGAGACTCCTTGGTCCATCCATCTCTGACATCAAGGTGTTCCTAGCCTGTTGCACCTTCCACTCGGTTGGACATATTTTCAGAGAAGCAAACAGAGCGGCAGACTGGCTTGCAAAACAAGGTCTTTACACGAAAATCTCTAGATTTTGGCCCCCGGTTCCTCTAGCGAGCTCAGTTGTATCATCTTAGAAGATAGGTTAGGTAGAACTCTTGAGATAAGAGCTTCCTAGTTCTCCCCTCTTACCGTTGGAAAAAAAAAATTTAGGGGTGGTCATTACATTATTATTTATTACACTCATTCATCAAATATACAATTAGTAAAATTTTATCCTAAATTATACTAATCTTCTAATATGTTTTTGGGTTAAGGATGGTCATGACTACCTCTACCAAAATAAACATACCGCACTAGATGTTACATAAAATGTATTTATTAATAATATTTTCTTAAGTTTTTTTTTGAGGTTTTAGTAATGTTTAAATGATTCTTTTCTATATAACTCCTTTGGAAACTCCTGTTTGATGTTTTTCTATATAAATACTTTTGGAAACTCCTGTTTGGTCCAGGTATCTGGGTAGATCATATGCGTGTTAAATACTTATATAATGACTCTTTATTTAATGTTAAATCAAACAATCTGATTCTTGGCCATTAAAGTCTATATTGAAATCAAACAAGACCCACAGCAGGCTGCCAAGGCCACTTGCCCTTGGCTGACCCACAAAGCAAGCCCAAAGCACAAATTGTGCCCTTAATCAGATGTGTAGGCTGCTTGGCCTACGTTGATCCAAGGCATGGCCTAAACGCGCTGCCAGTTCATCGATCCGCGTGCAGAAGCTGCTATAGGCCGCTTGGCCTACGCAGGCGCCATGTCAGCTTTGCGCTTCAGCCCCAATCAACACATCCCGCGACTTTAGTTTGGCGCCTTTGACTCATGTAGAGTCAAAGGCTAAGCGGCCTTAAGGGGGGATTAGGGGTATGAGGATCATGCCCCCCTCTTTCCATTTGGATGCCACCTTCATCCACCTATAAATACCCCCCTATTTCACCACCGAATTCATCAACAAATCCTCTCAAAACCTCTCTCCAAAATTCCCTCTCATCCCTCACCACTCTCATAAAAGCCTCGGGATTATTGCAGTATCGATACCGAAGGAAATCTAACGTATCGACTTCGGTTCTTCCTCATCCTCACACTACTTGCATGCTTTGTGATTCAGCAAGGTTTGGTCATTCATTTATCGTTTTTGTAACCATGTAATCATATCGTGATCGTTCTTGTACATTATTTTGTATAAATAAACATCATACTTGGGGTTATATGCATTTTGGACCCCGAAGTATAAGGATATTTATTTTTTGGACCCTTGGTTTTTATTGTTTATTTTTGGGACCTTAAAGTTTATGTGTTGAATAAAAAAAGACCTTAAAATTTGTAGGTTGAAAAAAAGGCCTGTGTACCGATTTTCTTTTTCTTCCCATGTTTGAATTTATCTCCCGATTAGCGCCAAGCTTTAGGACTAAGATTAAAACTAATATTAAAAGCTATAATACACCTCTCTTATTCATGCCGGAACTACTTAGACCATGGGTACTTCAGTGTCTAATTAGTTTCGACATGAATAAGAGAGGTGTATTATAGCTCCAATATCAGTTTTAACCTTACTCCTGAAGTTTGGCGCTAATCGGGAGATAAATTCAAATATGGGAAGAAAAACAAAAATAGTACACGAGCCTTTTTTTCAACCTATAAACTTTAAGGTCCTTTTTTATTCAACCTATAAACTTTAGGGTCCCAAAAATAAATAATGAAAACCAAGGTTCTAGAAAACAGATACCCCTATACTTCGGGGTCCAAAATGAAAAGAACCCATCATACTTGCATGATATGAATATAACATCGTGAAACCTTTTAAACTTCTCACAGCTCCTTTCCATTTCAATTTCGATTTTAGTAGAGTCTATTTTCAAAACAGGCGTGTCCGAGAGTTCTTTAACCTTTGGACTCATAACCTTACCCCGAGGCTCGTAATTCGAGTTCGTAGGCCAGAGTTTTATCATTTTCTTGGTTCGTTGATTACTTTAAATCAACTGGCGACTCCTTCTCTATCCTAACTTGCATAACTCACCTTTTGTGACTCATTTCATATTAACAAGATGGGTCGACATCTTTCTCGGAACCGGTATTAAAGAGCCAATCGAGGAGAAAAGGGAGTTGGCCTTGCCCCATTTCTAGCCCCCTTTTCCAAGGTTGGGGTCCAGTTGGCTACTGGCTTGGCCCATACTAAGGCCGCTTGGCCTGTGGGTCAATCCAGTGACCCCGATTTCCCCTTTTGGCCATAATACAGGCAGAGGTCGATGTGATTTGACATCTTCAAACTGGAATGTTTATCCTTAAGTGGGTTTACGTATTTAGGATCGTAAAGAATAAAAAAGGTTTTATTTAAAATGTAAAAGTATCCTTATTTAAGGATTAAGCAACCTTAGTCGGTTCCCAATCACGTAAAAGTAGTGCAACAGGAAAAAGGTAAATCCACTCCTTTTCCTTGGGTCCTACAGATTGGTGACTCCACTAGGGACTTAAACTTAAAAAGAGGGTAAAACTTGAAAAATCGATTTGTTTTGAAATTGTAAAAGGGAGAATGTTGATTTGTTTCGCGATCTTATTATTATTTTAGGCATCTTGCATACTAGGCTACTCTCGAAGCTTTTGACAGGGGAGCACAAAAGCGTTGGATTAGGATTTACCTAGGAACTGTACGTCCCGAAAGCGGGCGACCACTACTTGTATGATGGACTCTATATCGCCAAGCATTTGGTCTCTTCTTTCACCCATGTTACACTCCAAGGCTTCCTTGAAGTCCGACGAGCAATACTTCACAAACTTTACCTATAAATTCCATATAGGAGAAGTACACCGAGGCGAGTACATGTGGTACCTCATCTTATCCCGAACTTAGTAATCCATAAACTTAAATCCTTGGTTAGGACTAACCCTTCATTTGTGTACTATGTGTTTGTTGTACACATCTTGTAAAAAAATATAATAATATATAATAAAAAAAAGAGTCGAGTCAGCCTAATTAGTGTCGAATATCGCATTAGCCCACATAGAATCATCTAAAGGCCCAAAGAAATGAGCCTAGAACAAAGGTAAGACCGTTTGGTCTTTCAATAGACCCATTTCTGTCCCAGTCGCCTCATTGTGCGACCCATGCAAAAGTCACACGCCAGACGAAGTTAAGCAATTTCCCCAATTATTTTTGCTGGATCAGCCAATCAAGCTTCCTAGGTCTAGGCTATATGTGTTGGTTCCGTCCGGTCCTTTATGATATCCTCGTGCCTGAATTCCCATTGCATCTTTTACTTGGATCTAAGCCCATGAACTTGCTGTGACTCGATCCAAGTAAACACCCAATGTTTATTCGTGTTGTACATCGTCATGTTAGGTCCGTATAGAGTTAGGCCATGCACTCCCAAAAAATGAGTGAGTCATCCTTACGTCAGCATAAACGTGTCGAGTCCATTAGGGTCCAATGTATGTCCTCTTAAGACATGCATGCATCGAGTAGAAAGTGTTAGAGTCAATTATCAAGTCACTAACAAATTTCCATAGAGGCAAGATAGGAGATCGATTCCGCGTCCGCATCAGAGATCCAAGCACCGGTCGACAGGTTCCAAATCTGAACTACAACCCGTCCACCATCCAAGTCAGAGCTCAAAATCATACCATGGCTAAGGAACGATTCTAGGAGATCCTTGTCCAAGGCGCTGAAGCTAACATTTCCAAATAGCTAGAGGACCTTTACACTAAGATATAAGGCTTGGTCTTTGCAAATTCTCTCGAATAGGAGCAAAAGATCGGGAAGAGGCTCCATGAGCAATAGCAAGTTATGGATGGCATGTTGTAGGCCATCACAAAGATCAATGAGAAGTTGGGCCTAAACGCTGAACGAGATGATGATGATGTGGAAATCAATGGGTACAAATCTGAGCCCGAACTCGTCAAGACACCTGTAGGGGATGAGTTAGGGGGCTCAAGATTATTCAAAGGGAAATCCAAAGTGGGCTCGGAGATTCCCAAAGTCGCAGAAGATCCTGTTGTAAAGGCCTTAGAACAAAAGCTAGAGAGTCTTACCAAGATAATGAGTACTGTTTCGGCCTTTGCTGACAAATACATAAATGTACCTTTGCCTATCCACCCAGTAATGAAGGTTGCTGATGAAAGTGAAGTGCCCAACATCAAGTTTAAACCATATGAAAATCCTACGTACTCATCACATTGAGGAGTTCATGCGGTTATCACCCCTTAACATGATTGATGTCGGTTTGTACTCCATAGTTTTCCCATCCACTCTAGATGGAGAAGCTAAAGTATGGTCCCATGTTTTGTCACCTGAAGTCAAAGTTGATTGGAATGAGCTGTCCAAGACCTTCATTAACCGCTACAGTCATATCTAAAAGAAGCAGGCCACTATAGATGATCTCATTGTAATGAAGCAAAGAGACGATGAGCCCTTCTTGGACTACTTCGAGAGGTGGCACACCAAATTATCCCACATCAATGAGGCAATACCCTTGCGCTTGCAACTGTCCACTTTCAAGCAAGGTCTTCAGAGTAGCCTATCCCGTCACCTGAACTATCATGTTATCAAAGACTTCGACTACCCGAACGACATCTGTGTACAATTGGAAGCCATGAACAACGAAAAGACCACCTCGACACCCGTTTGGAAAGGATCTAGCTCCAATAGGAGGGATACTAGTGCACCTAGCCACCCTCCTAAAATTATTGAGACCAACTCAATCCAACGTCGAGGACCGTTCATCCCCAAATATGAGACGTATACACCTCTAGATGTGTCGTACGCTCAGGCTCTCGATAGATTGGTCAAGAAATGGATTCTTATGTTGCCCCTACCGAGCGATGAGCTCGAGGTTAAAGGAAAGAATTGGGACCCTAACCAGTTTTGTCGTTACCACCATTGTAGAGGTCACGACACTGAGAAGTGTAGGACTCACAAGAACAAGATAGAGGATATGATAAGGGATGGGACGCTTCATATGCCAAAGGTGGCAAGAAAACCCAACAATAAGGACAACCCCATGCCAAAACACACAAATGCAATCTTTAGAGTCGCTATGAACTTCGATCCATCATCTCTCATAATGGAAGTGGGCCACTCAGTCCCAACAATGCTCGAATATCCTGAAGACCTGTTCATCAACGACATCTGGGACAGCAAAGAAGATGATGATTATGAATATGGGAACTCTGACGATGATTGGGTTTACAGCAACGAGGAGGAACAAACTCCAATTGGAGTTGCATTCCTTATGCGTTCAGGCCGACATAACAACAAAATACCACCACACCCATGGTTGTTCCAAGTAATCCATCAGCCCATGGGTATAATTTAACTCCTCCGGAGGATCCTCTCCTGACCCAACTAAAGAAGACTAAAGCAGATGTCACCATTTGGTAGCTTCTGTGTGCCTCACAATCCCATAGGCAAAAGATATTGAGTGCCTTCAATGAAATGACTGTCTCGGCAGCGATAACCCCAAAATCCTTGGTCGCCCATGTCAAGGCTAATCAGGGTGTTATCACCTTCGGAAATAAAGATTACCCCGAGAAGAAGTCTCTCATAACAAAGCATTGTACCTTACTGTGCATTGCTCAAACAAGACTATCCCGCTAGTGTTGGTAGACAATGGACCAACTGTGAATGTATTCCCATGGAGGACGACACAAAAGCTAGAGGTCCAACAACAACACTTGATCCAAAACGGGGTGCAACTTCGGGTCTATGACAATTCACCTCGTAAGTCAGTGGGATCTATAATCTTGCCTATCACTATGAACTACATTACTTGGAGCATGGAATTTATGGTACTTGATATTCCAGCATCTTTCAACCTGTTGTTTATCAGGCCATGGCTCCTTGAATGCAACGCGGTGGCCTTCACCTTACATCAAAAGGTGAAGATGCTCGTTCAGGGCCAAGTGGTGACCATCTCGGGCGAACCGATTAATGTTGTCTTTGACCCTAAACAGCCAGCCCTGGAAGTTGAGCATAGCTCCATGGATGAGGAGTTACACAAATTTGAAATGGTGACGATATTGAGCAAGGATGAAGTCCCATTCGACTTCGATCCACACTCAATCTCCAAAATCAACGCTATCCTAAAGAAGCAAGGACATTTTCCAAGAATGCCTCTGGGAAAGAACCCAAAGAACAGGTTGTCCCCTAAGCTAAAGACCTTCAAACATAAATGAAAATTTGGCTTAGGCTACAAACCGACTAAAAAGGAGGTCAAGCTCATGAAATTAGCTATAGCTGAGCAGAAGAGGATGGAAAACCCTCCAACACTGTACGAAGTGAAGCCCTACCCACATACCTTGAACAGACAATTCTTAAGGGAAGGAGATGACTTTCCATACTATGGGTTCCCCGAACCATTCTACTTGAAGAACCAAGGAATACTGATGGCAAGGCTAGAGATCTTCAGGGATTGTTCCATTAATGTCGCAACTGTCTTTGTCCCCACCCGGGACAAACAGCCACCATTAGAATTGACACATTTCATTGGGAGCGGCATATTTGGCATGCTTTTTAGGCAGAAAGTTGTTCAGGAGAAGACTGTTGATGATGTCATTGTTGCACTATCAAACCTAGGGTTTGACCCAAGTTAAATGATCACTAAAGATGGGGGATGCAATGCAATCACCTGGATGGATGCTGAGGAGAATCGTTTTATTGTGTCTGTAGGAGAGTCTGCCCCTAGGGTCATAGAGTCGGGTCCTAGTAGTTCTGAGTCGATCGAGGGTAGCCTAGAGTCAGCTGGCGATGTATTTCTTTCCGCATTCAATAAAATGAACATTTCTGCTTACTCTGATTCTCTTTCCCCTCCCTTGAACTGTTGTGCCAACAATGAATATGAATTTGCTGAACCTTTAAAAGATCAAAATGGGTTAACATAAGCTCTGGAGGAATCCAAGGGTAAAATGGTCGTCGTAGAGGACACCTTAAGCATAAATGTAGGGACGGAAGAACAACCTCGGGAGCTCAAGTTGGGTAATTCCTTGTCGATAAGGGAACAATTGGCTTTCGCAGAACTCCTTCAGGAGTTAGTTGATGTGTTTTCCTGATCTTACGAAGACATATCAGGGATTGACAGGGATATTGCTGAGCACACCATACCTTTGCTCCCTGATGCTAAACCAATATGGCAAAAGGCTAGAAGGATCAAGCCAGAATGGGCTAAGAAGATCGAAAAGGAAGTGATCAAGCAGCTCAATGCCAAGTTCATCAAAGCAGTACAGTACCTGGAATGGATAGCCAACATTGTCCTAGTACCTAAAAAGGATGGGAAGGTGCGCATGTGTGTAGATTTTAGAGACCTAAACAAAGCTAGTCCCAAGGATAGTTTTCCCTTACCTCACATCGATGTGTAGGTGGATAAAACTTGCGGACATGAGCTATTATCCTTTATGGAAGGGTATGTTGGTTATAATCAGATAAATATGGCTGAAGAAGACATGGAGAAAACGTCGTTCACCACCCCTTGGGGAATGTATTGCTATGTGGTGATGCTATTTAGTCTTAAGAACGCAGGCGCAACATATCAAAGAACCGCAAATAGCTTACTCCCTAATATGATATATAAAGAGGTCGAAGTTTATGTAGATGATATGATCGTCAAGTCCAAGACGAGAGAAGGTCACATTGCTAACCTTCGCAAATTCTTCCTCCGATTGAGGAAATATAACATGCGACTCAACCCTGCAAAGTGCACCTTTAGGGTTACCTTAGGAAAATTGTTTGGCTCTGTAGTTACCCAACGGGGAATAGAGCTAGATCCTTCAAAGATAAAGGCAATCCACGAAATGAAACCGCCAAGGACGGAGAAGGAAATCCGAGGCTTCTTGGGGGGGAATAAAATACATCAGTAGGTTCATCTCCAAGCTCACCACGACTTGTGAGCCCCTGTTTAAGAAGTTGAAGAAAGGGGTCAAAATAGAGTGGAATGATCAGTGTCAAGCAGCTTTCGATAAAATTAAGGAATACCTACAGCACCCCTTGGTGCTCGCACCTCCAGTACCAAATGAGTCTAGAATACGAAAGCAGATACGCCAACATATAAAAGATGACACTTGCCTTGGTGTGGGCCACCAAGAAATTAAGGCATTACATGCTCCTGTATATGGTTTATGTAGTAGCTGAAAGCAATCCCATCAAGTTCATCATTGAGCAACCCACTATCAACAATCACATAGCTCAATGGGTGGTGATGCTTTCTGAATTCAGTCTCAAGTATTTACCTCAAAAATCAATCAAAGGACGGGTCGTGTTAGATTTCCTTGCCACATTACCATCACATGAACCTCCAAACACTAACTTGGAATTCCCGGATAAGGATATCTTTCTCAGTAATGAGGTCACATGGGAAATGTACTTCGATGGCGCATCTAACCAAATGGGGCGTGGAGTAGGAATCCTATTAATCTCACCAGAAGGGGCACATACTCCAATATCTGTTAAGTTAGATGTTAATGCCACCAATAACGCGGCAGAATACAAGGCATGCATCATTGGGCTATAAGTTGCTTTAGCTATAAGCACAAGACACATCAGGGTGTTCGGAGATTCAATCCTTATCATTAATCAGGCTAAGAATGTGTGGAAAGTAAGGAATGAGTACCTCGCGGCATACCAACAGAAGCTTTTGTGACTTACTGATCAATTCGAGCGTATTGAATTCCAATACTTGTCACGAGACAATAACGAGTTAGCAGATGCCTTGGCTAAATTGTCTTCAATTATATACATCCCGGCGGGAGTACGTGTTTCATATGCCAACAACAATCGAGAGGCAACCCGAACCCGCATACGTCTGCACCACCGGAACACAAGACCCTGGCTCCAAAGCATTGTTCTTCGATATATACAACTACTTGTGTAAGGGAGAATACCCGACTGAGGTTGATGCTCAGGGGCAAAGGGCAATAAGATCCATGGCAGCACAATACTGCCTGATCCAAGATCGCATGTATAAGAAGTCTAGCATTGGAATCAATTTGCTGTGTGTGGATGCCAAAGGAGCGATAAGGTCATGACTGCTATATAAGGAGGAGAATGCGGTCCGCATATGAACGGACGAATATTGGCCAAGACAATTCAGCGAGACGGTTACTACTAGACCACTATAGAAGCTAATTATTTGGCGTTTATTCGAAAATGTCATAAATGTCAAGAGTATGCAAACCTACAGCATCAACCTCCTTTATACCTGACTACTTTAAGGTCGCCATGGCCATTCTCGATATGGGGAATAGACATCATTGGTAAGATACATCCCACAGATACTAGAGTTCATGAGTACATATTGGTTGCCATAAATTACTTCACCGAGTAGGTAGAGGCTGCCTCATATGCCAAAGTCACCTCTAAGGACATGGCGAAGTTCATCTTTCGGAATATTATCTGTAGATATGGGGTACCTCATGAGATCATTAGTGATAATTGGAGCAAATTTAGGAAAGAGGTCGAAACTTTGCTCGCCAAATATCGCATTCAACATCATCGATCCTCTCCCCATCGGCCCCGAGCCAATGGTGAAGTGGAAGCAGAAAACAAAATGGTAGTTGGGATCATTAAGAAGATGGTCAACACGTACAAATATTGGCCAGATAAACTTCCTTTCGCATTATAGGGGTATCAGACATATGTACAAACTGCTACCGGTGTAACTCCTTCCTCGTCGGTTTATGGGATGGAAGTTGTCCTTCCGGTTGAGTTGGCAGTCCCTTCGTTATGAATAATGGCTGGAAGCCAACTCCCAGAAGCATAATGGGCACGAGCTAGATTTGAAGAGCTCACTTTAGTGGACGAGAGCCAGGCACGGGCGCTACACAATGTACAAGTGTATCAGAATAGGATCTCCCGAGATTTCAATAAAAAGGTCAAGGATCACGCACCTCAAGAAGGAAACTTGGTGCTTAAGGAAATGAGGGCACCGGTACAATACCCAAGGGGAAATTCGCACCTAACTAGAAGGGACCTTATGTTATCGAGGACATTTTACCGAGAGGAACAGCCAGGCTAATGACGACAGATGGGGAAGAAATGGCCCTACCTTCTAATCTAGATCAGCTCAAGCGTTATTATGCTTGATTAGCCAAGCACTTGGAAGACCAACTTTCAAACACTAGGTTAAAATTTAGGGCGTTGCGCATGCTCATGTGTGGATAGGACAAAAGGAGTTCTTTATTCAAATAAAGATTTTTATAACATCTTTTAAAGGAAAAGTACAAGTACATCGCTTGTTACTATTGTAAAACTCAGCTAACAAATTCAGATAATTTAATGGCCAGCAGCTTCCATTTCACCTATTTCTTAATCTTCCTTCACCTTCTTCCATCACATGTTGTCTCTGTCATAGTCTCTGTCTCTTTGGTCATGCTTGGTTCTTCATCTTTGCTCTTAGGAGGTTTTCGGTCTAAGTCGGTCTCTCACCGATGTCCTAGGACCTAGTCGTCCTTTCACCGATAAACCAGCTTTCTCTCTCAACATTTCCCCAGCCTGGTGCGACTCCGTGGCTGCAATCAACCAGCCTAGGTAATCGACATCAGCTTGGCTGGATATATGTACCTTGGATGGGCACCGATGGTAGGCCTTTTCTCCCGATACTTCAGCTATGAATCAACCACGGCTCTACGAAGCTTAATCTGCTCGGGCGCTTCACACAAGCGTGTTGGAATTATCTGTCTCCCCCCCCCATCTGGCGTTGTACCATTTCAGAAAATTAATACGTCATATGTATCAGGCCAGCAATACACCCGTACCTATGTCGTTGATCACAAGTCACATATTCAGGGATGTGCCACCACTCGACACACCATACGATGTCCCATGGCTCCTTAAGCATGGTGATCTAGTCGACAACGGATTGAAGGTTGGTATATTTCCGCTTCCGCTGGCAATAATTGATCAATACAGACGATGTCCGGGGTTCTCCGACAAGCCCCAAATGCTCCTTCAACTAAATCTGCGAAACAGCTAGCAAGGGTTATAGATTGCAAATAATTTCCACAATCTACCCACACTAACCGACAAATGAAAAATATATATATATATATAATGGGCAAGGCCAAGTGGCCTTGGCGGCCAGTAGAGGGGCCCACCCAGTGGTGGTGGCCCATTCTTGGCCCTTGTACAGCACCATAGGCCGCTTGGCCTTGCTGTTCCAATAAGCTTCCCCTACCCCATTTTGTGCTTGGTGAACATATGTGTGAAAATGAGCATTTACCTGTAGCAACAGCAGACTTCCTCGATACTCGTGCTCAGGATTTGGATAATCCAAGCTCATCATCGCCTCTGCCAGCATTGGCACCAGATTGTACCCGTAGGACATATCTTCCACTATGTGGATTAAGTTAGCCGGACCCGTCCTTTTCCCACCGTGATAGAAGCAAAACTCGCCTCGCAGGCACGTACTCGTATCACTGTACAATACCCTAGTGTCTTGGGGACTTGGAAGTACTTTACCACGGTTTGGTAATGCACCTTCTCACCAATCAGCGCACTCCCTAGGGCTCGGAACGGGAGGCATAATAGCTCTTTGTATTCTTTGCGGGTATCGGTGGATAACGGAGGTGACGTCGGTGGCGTGTAGTGGTTAGTCCTCAAGATTGAGGACCATTATTCTTCGGGCAAGGGACACAACTCTTTCACCCCAAATCGAAAGACATGCATTTTTTAATCCCAAAATGTCCCCGTCGCTCGAAGAAAGTCATAATTGACTCACAGTTGCCACAAGCTCAACAAGTATGTGAGCTTATATCTCCCCAACTCTCTTTTCTCTTCCTTGGAGAGTGTACTTATCGAGTAAAATTACTCTGAGGTAGCCTAACTTTTGGTGAAATGCTTTTCTGGTACCCCAACTTTTCAAAACTAATTTTGAGGTACCCTTACTTTTTGGGTTAGTAATTATTTTGTGCTTTTCCAGCCATTAATTTTATTAAGTGAACAAAATGCCCTTATTTTTCCCTTCATGAAAAAATACCGTTGAAGAAGAAGAATGAGGGTATTTCGGTCACTTAATAAAATTAATGGCCGGAAAAGCACCAAATAATTACTAACCCAAAAAGTAAGGGTACCTCAAAATTAATTTTGAAAAGTTGGGGTATCGAAAAATAGTTTCTCCAAATATTGGGGTACCTCCGAGTAATTTTTTGTACTTATCCATGTTGCAAGCTTTTCTCGAACGCCATTGACTTGTTGGGAATACACTTTTTGGATGAAGAATGAAATGTGCTTGAGGATTGGATGATGCTTGTCAAAGAATAGGGGGCTATTTATAATGAAACAACAAAGCTAAAATGGGAGAAAAATCATCACAAACGGTCACATGACCGTTTGATATCAGCATCACATGATTCAAGCCCATTACCAATAGTTGGATATGCTCAAAAAAAAACCAAAAAACAAAACAAAAAAGAGACACCAAGGCCGCTTGGCCTTGCGCGAATTATAGGCGGGTTGTGCCTCCAGCGCCTGGCCCAACCCTCTGGGGGCTGCCCAAGGCCGCTTGGCCTTCCCCGCCAGATGGGTCGTTGCCTCGTGCCCTCCCTTCCTTGGCCTATTGTCTTACGCGCTTTCGTTTCGGGCTTCCTTCTCCTGGGCCCAGTCTTCTCTTCTACCATGTTCCGAAATTTCAATCGATATTCTCTGTTACTTAGGATTTTTTTATTTCTTTTTTATCTTTTTTTTTGGGAAGCGGGATTAATCCCACCATATAGATGAGCATGAACATATGCATGATAGAGATGGCATAAATGCATCGTGCATAATAGAAGTCATAGAAAACAGGAATCATACATCATCAGTGATCGAGTTCTGCATAGAAAAATAAAATTAAAAAAAGAGAGTACATAGGAAGAGTCTACATGATAGCATGCATGGTCAATCATACCACACTAAAGAGTTGGAATCACCACTGTCCTCGGTAGCATCACCGCCAGCATTGGAAGCACCAGCAACGGCTAAAGTATGTGTCCCATGAATAATAGTCAGAGTTGGGCCCCGGGTCAAAACTCAAAAGCACAAGGGGTTCCCGAGGTGGCGACAACACCGGCGGGATACGACAGGAGGAGCACTAGGTGGCGATAGTGCAGGAGGCGGAATAGGAGATGCCCGGGGAGGTGATGATGCAGGAGGAGCCTGAGGAGAAACCAGCCATGAATGCTCAGAGATGTACCACCCATGGACTGAGTCGGTCAGGCGGGTTCTGAAGCAAGCTTGGGCATGGGCCAACTAGACAAACTCAATTCGCCAAGCCAGAAATGTTGAGGAACGGACCAATCACCAGTACGTCGGTCGGCCATGAAGATCCCGCATCGGGTATAGGCACATGCCACCCTTGAGAATGAGTACCAAAACCCCACTGTCAGCTTGAACCCCCCAAGGAAGGAGTGACAGGGTTCACAGGATGCGAGCTAGCGTCATCTGCCAAGGCCTGACCACCAGGGTACCCTACAGGTGCAAATAAAGAAATTGTCAACAAACCAAGCGACAAAACAAAGAGGACCTGGAAAGGGTGTTACGTACCGCTCTAAAAGCCCAACGACGAAGATACTGGTCCAACTCGTCGTCAGAACGATAGGCAAGAACGTTCTTAATAAATTGCTTGAAGTCCTCTTCCCGGAGGGCATTTTCAAGAGCGGTCGCATCTAAGCCCCATGGCTCAAACATCTTCTCCGGAGGATCCATAGGGATGAGAGAAGGATGGAAGCCAAGGATTTGCATGGTAAATCGTTC
This sequence comes from Portulaca oleracea, assembly GCA_029582165.1. Classification (NCBI taxonomy): domain Eukaryota; kingdom Viridiplantae; phylum Streptophyta; class Magnoliopsida; order Caryophyllales; family Portulacaceae; genus Portulaca; species Portulaca oleracea. The sequence continues at coordinate 22,518,944 of CM055890.1, forward strand.
TCCCAAGTGCTTCAGATAATCTTTGTTCAATAATTAGAGCCATGGTTAACTGCGTATATCCCCAAACGGTAACCGACAATGTTGACTCAACCATCATTGATCACACCATATCTAATAAGGTGTGATTCCTCTTTTTATATTCGTCATTGAATTGTCGTATTCCTAGAGGATAGAGTTATGAAACAATTCCACATTCTCTGGAATGGTCAGTGAAATCTTGGCTCAAATACTCACCTCCTCAACCTAATTGAAGGGTTTTGATTTTCTTGCTAAGTTAGTTTTGTACTTCACTTTGAAACTCTTTGAACATTTCAAAGGATTTGGACTTGTATGATGTGTAATTGATCAAGATACAATCTTTGATCCCGGCCAAAATACATCATTGTGGCATATTAAGTAGATATATCCATATCTACTAAAAATCGTCACTGAAAGTGATGAAATAGTACAATAAACCTTCTTCTAGCACTAGTGCTCATAGGCCCACATATATCAATATGTTTGCATCCTAATAAGTCATTAGCTTGTTCACTAATTCCAATAAGAGGTGATTTTAGTCATCATCAGGCATACTTTATTGAACATTTCAAAGTTTAGGTTTTCCAAAATCCTGCATTATGCAATTTCTGAATGCATTTCTGATTAATATGACTTAAGCTTATAGTGCCAGAATTATGTTTCATTTGAGTCATTTGTTCAAACTCTTGGCTCAACCAATCCTTTCGATCTTATCTAGGTGCTCTCATTGTTTCGCCAAGACTACTTTATTTTTGAAATCTTTAAACTATTTTAACATTCCAGCTTCAGATGAATCTCATAGACATGAATCACCATGCCTTATTTTGTTCATCTTTGAAGAATTGAAGTAATTCATCCCGTGTACTTGTGCACAATTGGACTACATACATCCATATGTATGAGTGTTTGGCACGTTCACTCTTTCTTGTTAAAGATACAGTCATGCTTTGCAGACATCGCATGTTTCAAAGTCTTATTATTCAAAAGTCTATCACTGTGACGTTTCTGAATGCGCTCTGATTTGCATGACTTAATAGATAGTTAAAAGATTTATGTTTGAAAATGAGTTATTCCTTTTAAACCTTTTGGTTTCAATGTGTTGTGTGTGTTTATCCGAGATCCTTTCTCTCTAATTGAGAGCTTGAAATCAAATTTCTACTTATAATGAGAACATAGAATCACCTATAAATTTATGTTATAAGTCTTGAGGAAACGGATAAACAACCAACTCTTCATGAGGAGCTACAACTAATTGCATGTTCTTATTTGTAGGCTTAATCTCATCCTTCAAAGTGCATCTACTTTGCTGTAGATCCTGCACATTTGCATAAATGCGAGTTTCACAACCGGTATCTAATACTCATAGTGGGTTTAATAAGGGTAGTGAGTATCAGATACACACTTGCCTAGAAATGAAATCATATCTCAAGTCTTCCTTATATTTATTCACGCTCCCAGTGTCATGCATTTGTTTACTGGTTGTTGTCATTTGTTGGGTATGTACAACTGTTTGTCCTTACCTTTCCTTTGACTTCTTGTCTTGATAGATTTCTTAAATCTTATTTTCCCTTTCACTAAAGACTATCTTTGGTCGCCAATCTTTGGGCTAAAGGGGGATCTGAGGTTTCTCATGTTTTAAAATAGTCAAATTATTTCAGAACATGAGTGCCATCAATTGGCCTTTATTTAGCTTAATCGAGACTATCTGGTTATTAGTTTCATATTTATCAACTCTAACTAGTTCGATGAACTTGATTTTGAGTTGGTAATATTGAAATCATTCCTCTAATCTTCAAACATTTTGAAGTTAAAGTCGCATGAATACTATGACATTACATGTATCCATTTGGCTTGATTGACCTCTTAATATTGATGCCTAGCTCGATGTTATATCAAAGGCATGTTCCCTTTATTCGCCTCCAAGACAATCTTGTGATGGCGATGCCAATTAAGGAATCGATGTAATTGTTTTTCTCTTTCTCAAGGAGAAAACAATATTTTATTAGTGGTGGATGTTTGAGTGAAACAACATAAATAATTCTACGTGACAAAATTGGTTCATTTTAGTTATAATTCATCAAAAGAAATTAAACTAATTTTAATTTCAAATCAAAACACTTTATTAACTTTCACTTAGTATTTTAATTTTAACCAAGACCCACAAGACCTATGGGCTCAAGTGAACTTTGGCCAAACAAAACTCAAGCCCATGTTACCTTTGGTGGATCATCTTATGATCGATCATTCAAAAATGACTCTTGGCAAGAAATTTGTATTGAATACGATATTTCTCTTCCTCTGCTCTTAACTCAAAACTGTTTTGCTTGCTAATTTGAATTGACCTAACTCCCACACCCTACTTATTAATGATGAATAAATAATTCGCTTTGGCTTTCTTTATTTTTCCATCTAAGTGGTGTTTCGATAGGTTGAGCAATAATTCAATTTTGAGAGTAGGTTTTATTTTCCTAAGCATGCAATTCTAGGTGAACTCTTTCGAAAAGCATAAAAGGAATAATAAAACAACATTCTATAACAAATTAAAGCATAAAATAAAACCCCTAGTATGGCCACCTAGACTTAATCAAACTAATTTAACTAAGCATTGACAGTCTTCAAGAATTTCTTCTTAGATTTTGCAATTTCCTCGGATACGACTCCCACTCGGATCAACACCTCCATTGTTGTTGGGCTCCCACTCGATTTGATGTCTTCAAGTACAACAAACTTACAAAGTGGATCTCTCTAAAGAGACCTTACATGAATTAAATAAACTTAACTGAAATTTAAATTTAAAATAACTCAAAGACGGCACGCAGACCGTATTTCACCCAACCCGATACGCAGACCGGTAAAATTGACTATCTATGGTCATACTAGAAGCACATGCAAATAAGCAATATTGCAATAATTATATCAAATATAACACATGCTTTAAATAACAGATTATAAATGCATATCTAATTGCAATCTAACACATATAAGGAAATAAATACTAAATAAAGTTTCCTAAACAGTTTGCATGATTGACAGAATAAACAAAATTCAAAATTTTATCTTAGATACCTAAACAGATTTAGGATTTTATAAAATACCTTCACACACAATCTTCTCAATTTTCCTAAAATCAAGAGGTCTAAAAGATACTATATCTTTTAAAAATATTGCAAGTTTCCTAAACTTTACAAAATCTTATAAGATTTTATGCCTAACAACTGATTTAGCAACAATAGGATTCGATAATTAGTTTCTAAAAATTAATTTTAAACCCTAAAAAGCACGAATTCATCAAAACTGCTGGCAACACGGTCCGTGTTTCTTCCTAATATTGGTTATTTTCGTGCATGAAAAACTTAAATAAAAATATCAAGACTTACCAAATTTTAATATTCTCATATCATAGTGTTATCTAATAACCTACTATGAAATTTTCCAGAATTTTATCAATTTTCATAAACCTTAAAATTTTTAGGAAATTAATGAAAATAAAAGAGAACAGTCCGATAAGTTCAAAAATCAAATTTTGCAATTTTTCCATATAGTAGAGTCATTTAATGAGCTACTGTAAAATTTTCAGAATTTTATCAAATTTCAAAATTTTGAAAGAAAATCAAAAGAATAATCAATTTTATTCCACTGTGGATCTGAAAACTCAAGGAAAATTAGTTAACGATTTCGAAAATTCACGAAAAATTTATCCATAACAAAAAGGTTACCCAGTAACCTACTGTAAAAGTTTCAGAAATTTTGCAAATTTCTGTAAATTTACAAAATTAAGAGAAGTAGCGAATTTATTTCTCTCAGATCTGAAAATTTAAATTAAAAAATATAATTTAATTGGATAAACTAATAAAAAAATTTCTCTAAAAGTATGATTACCCCGTAACCTACGGTAAAAATTACAAAAGTTTTACAAATTTCTCCAAATTTATAAAAGTCAGAGAAGTAAACGAATTTTATTTCTCTTCAGATCTGAAAACTCAATTAAAAATCTATTTTAATTTGGAAAAATCTACAAAAAATTATAGAAAGTTCAGAAAACTTCCAGACACCTCCAGTAAAAATTTCGGAATTTTTTGACTTCGTTTGATATTTTATTTTGATTTTTTATTAAATTTACTGTAAATAATATAAATCAGAAAATAATTCTACAAAATCCTATTTTGCGAATTAAAGTTTTTATGTGTTGCCTATTGTTTAACAACATTAAACATGATCATTTCTAAGACAACCTAAAATAAATCAAGTTCGTGCTGAATTTAACAATTAAATAAGCATGAATTGACTAATTTGAAGGCAATAAGAAATAACAATAATAAAGCATGAAACTTTTCAATAAAATTTCCAGATTTATTATTATGAATAACAAAGTTTAAAACTTTCATAAAGTTTCAATTTTTATGCATTAAATCTACTCTAGCACATTCATAAAATAATTCAACAATCGATAAAATTATTTATGAATTAAAGTGTAATACTTTAGCATGCAATTGGTGGCTCTGATACCACTGTTGGTTTTAGGTTATCTATTTCCTAAACAGATACAGATTAATTGGCGGAATATTCATAACAATTATTAAACAACTAATCAACCAAGAAAGACACAATTGCAAAGGCTTTAGTAATTATACCTTTATCGCTAATCCGGCTGATGCAGAGGTTGACCTTTGAGATTCCAATGCAGAAATCCTCTACTAAAAGTCCACGCAGTACTCCGGGAACTCGACTGCTAGATCGATCCGATCGAGATAGATCTCAATCTAAAGATGTATGTATTTCGGTATAGGTGGTTGTTTCAAGAAACGATAACTACAAACTAAGAGAGAGAGGAACTCAGGAAATTACCCTGGTATCTCTCTGAAAGTCCCAAGCAGTTCCCTCGATAAATCTCTCAAAGAGACTCCTATTTATAGTGTTTGAATGACTTGGGGAAATGGTTACTAAAACCCTAATGGCCGACTTACTTAACGGCGCATTCTGAAGCCCAACACGGTCCGTGTTGGCCTCCAGAATGTCCTTTAAGTCAGCCCATAATCACCACGGTCCATGGCAGACCACCACGGTCCGTGGTGATACCAACACGGACCTGTTGGATCACCACGGTCCGTGGTAAGTCCAATTTGGTCCATGTTGGGTCGATTCCTCATAGAAATCGACTCCCAACATCCCTAAACATAATACGATATTATTTAGGTTACATACATTGTTCCATGGCACTTACTTGTGTGACCCAGTAGGACCAAATAATATAGTTGTAATTAAACATATTCAATTACCAATTATAGAGGTCTCTAACAAGACATATAATTACTATATTATTTTGGTTTAAACTCCATGTATATCGAACATTGTCGCGACATTCCCAACAGTGTCATGCTCATCCAAATACAAAGGAGATGGCAAGCCAGTGAGGTTAAACCCGGCCCATGGACGCCAATTTATTTGCGCCTTCATAAAGAACGTCTAAGCAAGAGCAAAGGGTGAAATCGAAAGAGAAAAGAAAGAGAGATACAAGGGTAAGTGTGGACACTTTTTCTCATCGTTCAGACTTCTAAACGCCCATGGGATGGATGGGGTTTGTGCTGGGGTTTACTTTTAAAGATTCTTTAAAGATTAATTGTATATTTTATGAATAATAATTGTAAAATTACTTTCCCTTTACTTTGTGCATCTCATGAATAACTAAACTAAACTTTAGTAGTGAACAACCATTTGTTCCAACTCTTTAGGATTAGTTCAATTTGTTCACAAGATGTTAGGCTCGAAAGAAGGCAAACCATTGTTTAGAAATATACAAAATCACCCTAAAGTTGTATCGGTACATTGTAAAACCATATTAGACATAGTTTAGGCAATTCCGATGTATTTTAGTTTGAAAAGGAGTCGTCACCCAACTTCTTTAAAGGAAAAGCCAAGAAAACCAAAAGAAAAAGAAAGAAAGACTCCGCCTACGAAACCAAGAAATGGATTCGAGGGTAAGGCTACGAACTTGAAAGGTAGGAACCTTTTGAGTTCGTCTCTCACAAAAGGAAAGACTCTACTAAAAGTTATAAAATGTGCTTTTAACAAAGTTTGGAAGGAAATTAGATTGGAACTTTACATGATATTTCATCAACATGCAAAAGAAAAGAATTACACCTTGTACACAATTTACATTAAGAAATAAACAATCAACAATACCTACATGATATTCTTAGGGGGAGCTTTGCCTAGCCTTTGTTGTAGTGCTTGAATGCTTTGAATAACCCTCTTGAAGATGCCCAAATAGAACAAGAAACTTGGATGGAAAAAGGTTATGAAAAGGAGTAAAAAGATGGTAGGAAATGGTGCGTTTTGTGAGGATTTAGTGGAGTGTTTGTGGTGTTTTTGAGAGGTTTATGAAGGGATAATGAGAGATAGGATAAGAACGAAGATTAGAGGTTTAAGAGAGTAGAAAGATGAATATAATGAAGATGAGAATGTAGTAAATTTTAGGGGTGGAGGTTAGAAAGAGATGATGAAATAATGAGAGAATGAAAGAATAGAAGTGTAGGGAGGATAGAATGGATAAATTGGTGAGTGAATGAGTTGGTAAGATATGTTGTAGGAGGGAGAAAAGATGAATGAGTTTAGGGTTTAAGAGGGTATAGAAATGGAGATAATGATTGTAGAATGGAGATTAAAAGAGAGAGTGAAGTGAGTGAAAGAATGAAGAGTGTAGAGAGGATATGAGAGGGAATGATGTTGTTGTTGGCTTCGAGTTTATGGAGGTATTTGTAGGCTCTAGGGTAACTTGGTAGGCATTGGATTCATCAATTTCGAAGTCCGGCCGGACTTAAAACAATGAACCACGTGGGTTTATGTGGCCGACAGTATGAAGAGGATGAATCTGAGTGTGAATGTTGTAGGTCGATCGGACTTGGGGATGGAAGAAGGAGAATGAATTTGTCATTGGTCTGTAGGAGGCAAAAATTTGTGCACAAATAAAAAAATGACACGTGGAAAATAGATTAATTTTTATTTGGCCGATCACAAATTGCCATGTGTCAAGGTGACTTCAGTAGACCCATTTAGACAAAATTAAATCCTGACCAATCACAAGTTGACAAGTGTCAGAGATGATGTAGAAAATAATTATTATTTCTTTATTTAAAATTAAAAGAATAATTAATTGATTTGGGCACAATCCCAAAGCCCATGTAAAATCCTAGATCTCCAGAGTCTATAAACTAGGGTCTCCCCCCTCATTTTTAACCCCCGAACATCCTGATGTTGGAGACAGTCTGGACTCTGAAGATTCTTTAAAAACTCTCTCCGAAACTGCTGAAGACGACATTCAAAAGAATTATTCTCTGGGAGAAGGCATTAAACACATCAAGGCTCGTGTCGCCGACTACCAGGAGATCAAATACTAATCTTGATCGAGATCAAGTCATCAAGACCCTCTTTCAAGATCAAAGTTTATCCAAGGTCGCTCAAGGAGATTGAATCGGAGAATTAGTTACTTTTTCTTGTAACTGTCAAACAAAGAATTGTACCCACAAATTAGAAATTACTACAAATTTTATTTTGTTACCGAATTTCCTATCTTATTTAATTTTGACTAGAAATTTGTGTTTACAAATTTGGCACGCTCGGTGACACGTCTCAACCTCTCATCTCTTTCTCCAAGAAATTAAGTTCGACCCTCGATTCAAGCGTCACAATGGCGGTCAATATGGAACATAAGATCGTTGAATTAGAGGCTATGTTGAAAAGACTTGCTAGGGAGAGCGAAGAGAAGGACAAGAAAATTGACGAACAAAGTGCGCAGATTACGAAGCTGATGAAGAAAGTAGAGAAGCGCCCCTATCAAGAATCTGACGGAGAGAAAGACAAGGAAGAATCTCACAAAGAGTCTTCCAAAGGTGATAACGACAAGGAAGAAAAGAAGGACTCATTTTCAGGATCAATGACTGCAGAAGAGATTCAAAACTTAATTGAAGATGTAGTGAAGGCTCAACTTGGAGAAGGATAGAAGAAGAGTCACTTGTACACGAAGTCGTACACAAAAAGGATCGACACCCTTCAAATGCCACAAGGATATCAACCCCCAAAGTTCAATCAATTTGATGGAAAGGGTAATCCCAAACAACACATTGCTCATTTCGTTGAGACTTGTAGCAATGCTGGAGCAGAAGGAGACCAGCTAGTGAAACAGTTCGTTCGTTCTTTAAGAGGGATCGCATTCGACTGGTATACCGAGTTAGAGCCTGAATCTATTAACAGTTGGGAACAAATGGAGCATGAGTTTCTCAACAGATTCTACAGCACTCAACGGGTGGTCAGCATGACAGAGTTGACAAACACCAGACAGTGGGAGGGCAAGCCAGTACTCGAATACATCCATCAGTGAAGGGCTCTTAGTCTTGAATGTAAGGATCGCCTCACCGAAACTTAGGTCGTTGATATCTACGCTCAAGGTATGCAATGAGATTTTCTCTATGTCCTCAAGATGGCCAAGCCGAAACCCTTTCAGGAGTTGGCAACTAAGGCGTATGATATGAAGATAACCACAGCAAGTCGACAGGAAAGCTTTTCCTCTACGTTTGAATCAAGGAACGGTGGTGGTGGGTATAAGTAGAATGGAAAGTGGTCAAAGACTTCCAAAAAAAGAGTCAATGGCTATTTCAACAAGCGAACCAGTGCAAATTTCTGCTAATGCCACACCAGGAAGGAAGAAAGTCACTTTCTCAAAGGATGTCAAAGGGAAGCTCCCTACACTAAAGGTACTCCAAGAAAAGAAGTATCCATTCCCAGACTCGGACTTGTCTGGAATACTGGACAACCTGTTAGAGACGGGCATTATTGAACTCCCACAACTAAAGAGGCCGGAAGAAGTGGGAAGAACATCCGATCCAAAATATTGTCGCTATCATAGGGTAGTCAATCACCCTCTAGAGAAATGTATCACACTCAAGGAGTGAATCATGAAGCTACCTGAGGAAGGACATATAATATTGGACTTAGATGACAATGTCGAAGCCAATTATGTATCAGCACAGCCGATTCCAGCCAAGAGAAATAAATTCCTGATGATTCAGTTTGGACGCCAAAAACAGGTTCTCCTTACTGTACTAAGTCAAGCCCCTCAAGATGAGTCTCAGCCTGAGCAGTATCAAAAGCTTCTGATGAAGATGCAGGAAGGAACTTGGCAACTCGAAGGAAGACTAGGGGGCAAAGTGAAGTTCATTAACCACCACCCTGTCAAAGAAAGCAACAAAGGAGAAAGAACAACCCACAACCTTCAGCGGAGAGGAGGAAACTCAAAGCCATCCAGGAACAACAAGCTCGTTCAGTTGAGTTGCCTGAGCAAGGCCCTCGTGTTCCTGTCATACTGGAAGAATACTTTCCGAAGTACTTCCTTGGAGAAGTTAACAATGTTGCAGTTGTGAACATGGTCTCCTGCTTCGAGATCGAAGAAGATGATAGTGAAGGAATGGAGTATTAGCCTAAGTCAAAGCTCTCCGTGTTCGATAGGTTGGGACGGTAAACGTCCTGCAAACAAGCATCTGTCTTTGAGCAGATAGGGTGTCGAGGAGAGCGCAAAGCCTCAGTCTTCAGCAGGATCAAGAATGGTTCGAGATCAAAGTCTTCTGTATTGTCAAGGATCAAACAAACTGAAGAGGTTTCAAGCTCACAATCCCATCAGGAACAGAGCTCCGCATTCAGCCGCCTTGGAGTCCTCAACGAAGTTCAAAGCACCATCCCATCTCGCATGAAGCGGTGTTCAACATTGGAAGTAAAGACTGAAGGATCCCTTAGAGTGAAGAGATGCAATGTGATCTCCACCGGCCATCAAAGCAAAAACAACGTCGACGAAGAGCTTGAACGAGAGGAGACGCTTTCTTCTTCCCAAGTCAAAATCTAGGAAAATGAAGATGTAGCTCCTGAACAAGAGCCTAAATTGTTCACGAAAAAAAAAACAATTCCTTTGTTTTAGTTTTTATTCCTTTTAGTTTAATTTGCATCGTTGTAATACTCCTGGCCTGCAAGAGTATAAACTGTGTACGACTAAAATAAAAATAAAAACTTTCTTTTCTCTTTCTTTGAACTACGTTTGGCTTGATCCTTATGGGTATCCCATCCGTTAAGGTACGTAGGCAATTTGGGTTGAGACTCAGACAAAGCCATACCCAAAAAAAAAAAAAAAAACCTACTTCTCAAGTCAACAAATTTTGATTTCTTTCTTGGTCAACAAACTTTAAGACTTTCAAGTAAGCAAAATTCGAGGACTTACAAGTTAACAAATTCAAGACTCACAAGTCAAAGTTCAAGACTTTCTAGTCAAAGGTTCTCAAGTCATACAAGTAAAGTTCACAAGTACAAACTGAAGGCTTTCAAGTCAGACTCTCAAGTCACCAAAGTTAAAGACTCTCAAGTTGAAAATCAAGACTTTCATATCAAAGACTCTCAAGTCGTACAAGTAAAGATTCACAAGTCAAAACTCAAAACTTTCAAGTCAAAAACTCTCAAGTCAATAAAATAAAAGACTCTCGAGTTAGCAGATCCCAAGACTTTTACATCAACAATTTTGAAGACTTTCAAGCTAGTAAAATTCAAGAAGACTTTCAAGTTGATAAAATTCAAGACTACCAAGTCGTCAAAATCACAACTTCAAAGTGAAGAAAATCAAAGACTCCCAAGTTACCAAAAAAAACTCCCAAGTTATCTCGATAGAAGAGTCACAAGTTCACGACTCCCAAGTCAACGAAGTCCAAGACTACCAGGTCAACAAAATTCAAGATTGACGAATGCAGAAAAGTTAAAAGCTTCAATTCATTGAAATAAAAGGTTACCAAGTCATCCAGCAGATGATCGTGACTCTCAAGTCAATAAAAAAATAAACTTACAAGTCAACAAAATCCAAGACTCTCAAGTCTTCAAAAGGAATAGCTCAGAAGCTAACGAATTTCAAGACTCTCAAGTTCAAGACTAAGAAGTCAGCAAGATACAAGAATGCTAGATAGCAAAAATTCAAGACTCGAGTCGTCAAATAATTCTGAGCACTCAAAGTCAAGAATTTTAAGTGATTCAACCTCAAAATTTTCAGGTTATGAAATTCGCAACAAAGTTATCCTCTTTCAAGTTAAAGAAAGAGTCCTAAGGAGGACCACTGGGGGCAGGTTAATTATTCAGCAGTGAAAACTTTAAAGAACAAAAAACAAACGAACGATTAAAAGGTTAATTAATTAAATTAAATTTGCCTTTGAAACGTTCGTTATTAGAATGTTCAAGTTTTGCTTGTTAAACACAATTTGGAGTAGTGAAATATCCATGGAGTTAATAAACTGTCGTCACTGCAACTGACTTCCAAGTCACCAAGTTGTATCTAAGACGGATCGTATCATGTTCCCAACTGAGGGGAACAATCAGGGATCACTGTCCACTTTGTCGATAAGTAATGATCCAAGACAGGCCGTATCATGTTCCCAACTGAGGGGAACACTCAAGGGTCACTATCTGCCTTATCAACAAGTTTGTCTTTGAGACGGGCCTAACATAGGTCAGCGTCTTATGTTTGAGACGGGCCTAATATAGGTCAGTGTCCTTCTGGTCAGCAAATTTATCCCTCGAGACGGGCCTAACATAGGTAATCGTCTTGTGTTCAAGACGAGCCTAATATAGGCTAGCGTCTTGTGGTCAGCAAGTTTATCTTTGAGTCGGGCCTAACAAAGGTCAGCGTCTTATGTTCAAGACGGGCCTAATATTGGTCAATGTCCTTGAGAGTGATAAATTATGACCGAGACGGGCCTAACATAGGTCAGCGTCTTGTGTGAAGACGGACCTAATATAGGACAACGTCCTTGAAAGCGATAAATTGTCTCCGAGACGGGCCTAATATGGGTCAATGTCTTGTATTCAAGACGGGCCTAATATGGGTCAGCGTCTTTTTCCGCCAACAAATTGTGTTCTACACGAGTCTAACAATGTTCTCGACCAAATGGGAGCATAGAAATGTTACACAACTGTCTAGTCACTTTTGTCCCTGCAGATAAACAAGGGATACAACAACGACAAAGACAAGAATAACAAAAAAGGAAATAGAAAAAAAGCAAGACAAAAGGAATGAGTTCGTATTGTCTAAGTCATCCAAAAGTGGGTACTCGTTAAAGACTTGCAAGACAACACAGTATGGGAAAACCTACAAGGACAACTTCAAGTAGACAATGTCGATTAATCTCAACTCCCTACATTAAAAAGTAAAAAACAAAAAAGACAATGTTAGGAAAAAAAATTATATATATATATATATATATATATATATATATATATATATATATATATATATATATATATATATATATATATATATATATATATATATATATATATACTAGGTGTATTGTAACGTGGTTTGTAAGACCTCGGTTTTATCGTTCTTCCACATGGAGCTAGGGGCCTTAGCTGCAACTACTTGACTCTAGGTAGGGTTTACGATCATGAAAGAATGATAGAAGGTAAAAACAGCACAATCACACTAGCTTCGGTCAAAAAGGTGAGACAATGGGTGTTGGAGACTTTCGGGATGCAAACGGGGATAAGGAAAGGGGTTTCGCAACAAGAGAGTAACGAGAAGGGGAAATCAAATGGTCCGGATTAACTTCCCCAAAATCCATCGATAGACCCTGGGGAGTTAATGGAACGGAATTTCCTAGTTAGTTTCTATTCGCTTTCGCGAACTAGAATACTAACTATCCTAATTCCCACCTTCCAACAAGCGTTGGATGTATTCGGGATGCTTCCGCACCCAAATATATCCCACTTGAGGGAAGGATAGGATTGGGAAATTGATTTCCTAACTAGTTACTCACTAATATTGCTAACCCAAACCTAATCACCCATTCACACCCTTAATATCTCCCTAATCCATTAGGGTTTTAGCCACTAAACATCCTAACTATCATGATAATGACATCAACAACTTCATTCATGCTTAAAAGAGTAAACAAGATGACAATAAACAATCAACAAAACCAACAATGCCAATAATAACAAAAATAGAGATTAATAAATAAACAGTAAATTAAACGAGAAAGGTTAAGAAATGCTCATTGATTGTAATGACAAAGAAGAAAACTCCAGAATAATAAAACTCCAATGCTCCAAAGATGAGAATGATCTTCAAGCTTCCAATAAAACTCAAGAGAATCCAATACAAGAACCAATAATCTTAGCAAAGATCTCCACTAATCACTCTAATCCAAAGCTTAAAATGTGATAAAGTATATGTTAAAGTATGATAAAAGATAGATAAAAGCTTATTCCAAAAGTCTCCCTGCAAAAAAAACCTAAAAACCTTAAATATGGACTAAGTTTGTTACTCAAAACTCATCATTTTACACAACAGACAAAATGTGTCCCGCAGGGGACCGAAACGCGATCGTGGGCCGTGGCCGCGGTCTTGCGTAAGCGAGCAAATCTTCTCTTAACCGCGATGCCATGGGTGCAGTGCCCGTACCGTGGCGCGATGCAGACGATTAGGGCTGACAAAGTTTCGCTCCTTCGCACCGTCGTTGCTACGGTCGTGGGAGACCGTGGCCACGGTGTTCTTCAACCAACTTCTTCCTTCGGCAGGACATGATCCTACCGTGGCTACGGTCAGATTGACGGTGACCACGGTCCATCTCGGGTTGCAATTCCTCCTTCCTTAGGCATTGGTTCCAATCAAACCGTGGCTACGGTCTACATGACCGTGGCCACGGTCTATCTCAGCCACAAGTTTCCTTCAGGGTGTAGCGCCCGCTACGATACTGGTGGCGGGGCTAACCTTCTACGCTTGGGAGTGTGCACGATCATCCAAGGAAGATGAGGGGCGTAGCGCCCGCTACGGCAAGCGTGGCGAGGGCTACCCTTCGGTGCTCTTCAACAAATTGCTTCCGCTGCCTTTCAACATGATCGGCCCTTCCATTCCTGCTGCCTTCGACACGAGATGGGCTCGGGGAAACTTAGGGAATCTCGGGATTCCCAAGATTGGTGCAAAATTGGCCCATTTAGCATCGTTTTGAGTAAAAACTTCGGAAACTACAAAAATTACCAAAACGCATTAAAAGTTATCAAAACAAGCTATAAAACAAGTCAAAAGCCTAAGGATTTAGGCGGTATTTAGACACGAAATCGGGTCTAAACATATATATATATATATATATATATATATATATATATATATATATATATATATATATATATATATATATATATATATATATATATATATATATATAAGAAGAAGTAAAGAAAAAGAAAAAAAATTGAATCATATGAAAAAAAAAGAAAATCGAAAAAAGAAAAGAAAAAACAAAAAGAATTAACGCTAGGTTAATTAACTTAATTAAATGACCTTAGCGCCACAAGGGTCCCAATGGTACGCTCGATGGTGGAGAATCGATTCTCGAAGGCGGAGAGTTGGTTCTCGACAGTTTGAGCTCGAGGACTTTAGCATCGGCTTGACTTATTTCGATTGGAACTATTTTCACCATCCATATCGAAGGAAGGGTGAAGGACAAGTTGTGTTTGGGTAGTTTTTGTGGAGTTTGGGGGTTTTCTTGTAGTTGGCTAGTGTTTGGCTAAGGGTTCTTTGTGTTTTAACTCTTATTGACATTTCATCGAACACCTTCCGGGCACTATTTTCCAACTTCACCTCAAAGCTCCAAATGACTTCAAAACCAACAAATACAAACACAATAAAATGTATCAACACTCTTGGATGCACAGGGAATGGGGGACACCAATATTTGTAAGACACGCACCAAAAACCAACAATAGAAATCACTACTAGCAATATCAAAAACCAAAACTCAAGCTAAATCAAACATTGAGATCTGATACCAACTGGAGCGTTTCATCGCGTGGAGAGGAATGATGATTAGCTTGAGTAGATGAAGAAGAAGAATCAACAATCAACCAATGCTCGAACACACACAAAAGTTGGATATGACCTTGGGCAAGGAGAGTCCACAACCCTAGGCCTAACACCCCACCATGATTATCTAGGATAATTCACCAATAATCATTAAAGGAATAACTTGAAAACACAACCAAATCACTTGGATAAAGTACAAAACAAGGTTTGAGATGAAATAGGGAAAACCCTAAAATGCATAAGCATTACAATCATAATCAGCTAAAAACTATCTTAATGGAGGTGGCGAACAAGTATATAAAGGAAAGGGGGGAAAAGGGGAAAAGAAAATAATGAAAAAAAAAGCCGGAAAAATGCGTGTTGTGCGAAAAGGGGGGGGGAGAGACGCGGCCAGCGTCCCTTATGCGCTGCCAGCGTCCCCTCCAGAAAGATGAAGCCAAGCAGCGTAGAGAGGTGTCGCGGGTGCCACGCCAGACATCGCGGGCGCTACAATGCTGGTCGGGGGCGCGACCTTTTGGGCAGTTTTTCTGTCGACTTCAAACTAGCATAACTTCTTCATCCGAACTCTATTTTAGGCCCATAAGGTATCGATGGGAAGTTCTCGGTGTGTACTTTAAGCTCCCAAAATATGAGACTCATCAAAGTTGTATTGAAGGAGTTATCATCAAAAGAGTGAAGGCACATCCAATTCCTCAACCCACGTTGACCCCTTTGTGCTTATTCTCTTCGAAAGACTGTGAACCCTTCCAAAGGCTCGAAGTAGGTCCTAATAAGGACTCTTAGCTCCACTTCGACGGTCCTGGGTCCTACTTGAAGTGGATACCACACCCAACACCGATCAAACCATGCCTCCAGGGTCCCGAGTCCACCTTAAAGTGCACTCCACACCCGACCTTGAAGTCGTTTTTCTCGTATTTCATGGAGGGGGTGCGAAAAGGCTTGGAGACCTTGGATTTCAAGGCTCGGACAGTAGCCCGATACGGTACATACTCCCCCTCTTAAAAAAGAGTTGCCCTCAACTCTTGGAAGTTAGAGCCGAGGCCCTCTCCATAATTTGGCTCCATAGAACCCCAAACATCCCGATCGCAATGAGCATTCACACGAGGCTCCCAACAAGCATCGAACCCCACGATGTAACCATCATCCAAATAAAAGAACGTGGTTGGAGGCTTGTTGTGTGGAGATAGGGGATTAAAGGAAGGAACAGGAAAATTTTGTGGTGCTTGGGAACACTCACTCTCACTTGGTTTGCTACAAGGTAATGACAAAGCCAAAGGTAGCTCGTCTTCACCAAGAGCACACTGATCCCGTATTTCGCTCAAAAGGAGGTTTCCTCAATTCACTTCCCACCCAGGTTTTGTTTTTGTAGTTTAATGGTGGTTTCAAAGGCATTGAGAGGGCGGTGTGTAGAAAACACCACATAAGGGACATAAGGACAACAACGTACCCCCGGGATAGTGAAAGTAGAAAGGGCGTGATGGACGATGACCCATTCAACAACCATATTAAATCCTCAAACAACCAATGACGGTCAAACAACATGTATGACCCATTCAAAGAGTTCATATCACAACGACCAACATTCAAACAATATTCATTGAGGGACGACACAAACGACGAGCTCATAAGCATTGGTTGAACTAGAATCAAGGTATCATCAAACCCAAATTTGCCACTAGACACCAAAAGAACACCAAGATTCTTAGCATGCCTCTCAAAATATAGAGAATTCTCAATCTGGTCATCACTTGATCATCATACAACTTAGCACGCGAACAAACACTCTCAAACAACCAATATCTTCCAAATAACATATGTGATTTAATCAAAGACTCCAAAGTATATCCATCATTGATTTAAGTTAAAGAGTCTTGGATTACCTCATCGTTCTCATTGAGAAGATCATATGTAACCTAGGCATAAGAGGTGATGGTGCCAACTTCATTGTTGCTTGGCTCCTCAAAAAGCGATGTTGAGATGATCATTGGGGTTTCTTGTGGGGATTCTTCAATTTGATTTGGTTGGAGATCAGAGTGAACATTCTCTTCTTCCTCTTAGCATGAAATTTTATCTAGCTCATCATGTACTCAAAAAAGCTCAAGAGTTTTCCCTTCATCAGCCACAAGGACATTAACCTCGTCCATTGAACTTTCCTCTTTCTCAACCTTCTCGAATGTTCCAAGTGTGGAAGCGAGGTTTTGCTCGTCAACTTCTTCTACCATGTCACTTATATGCTCTCCCACACCAAAATATTCCTCAATCCAAGTTCTAACCATAGCCATTTTTTAACATTGCAAAGAATCGTATCACACACGCCTACATTGGACACACTTTTGGGCGGGCCTCCAATGTTCGTCTCGAGGTCGACCTTGACACTCTTGGGCGAGGTTGTTCATCCGCGCCTGCAATGCCCCCAGATTCATAAACATCATAACAAGAGTACAAGACTAAACATTTCATAACCCAAGGATTAGCGCAACAGAATTTATAATCCGAAGCCATTACCGTCGTTTATGATCATGGACAAGGCTAACAAGACACTGTTTGCAACTTAACATTCCCAAAAGATGAAGTACATATTAATATGTCTCACAACATGCATACCATACCAACTTAGTATTAACGTATCACCCTTCCAAGACAATATATTACACCCAATACCCAAAGATCATATATCCTCAATACTCTTATACATCAAGCTATCAAACATATACACCAAAGGTGAAAGACGACTTCCATAATACAAAGGAACCTTCTGCTCTTCACTTTGACTCGACTTCTTACCGATTCTTGGCTTATCTGCACTAGGGGCATCACCTAAAATAAAAATAGAAAACTTCGCAAATGAGTTGGCTAAACTCAGTACACATACCCCTACAGTGTAAACTTTACTAGTTCATTTTGTTTCGCGCCTGGTTAAAACTTTTCAAATCGGAAAACGCAGTCACAACATAAAAACCATGAATAACCAAAGAAAAAGAAAATAAACATAATCATCATACACATCGTCATCATCATCATCATAGACCTCATCATAATTGACCTCATTATATATAGACCTCATCATAGATATTGGCCAGGTCGCATGACATATGCCAGTAGACATCGAAAGTACCTCAGTGCGATTAGTACCATATAACAAGAGACCTCATCATTGAAAGAATAAAATCAAAAACTTTCCTTGCGTTAAACATCATAAAGTCATCAGCATAAAACATCAGCATAAAACGTTATCATAAATAAAACATGCTTGGGAAAGGTAGCACATGCACTAACACCAAACTTCACACCTTCACACCAACTTGGACCCGCACGGACTTGAGCAGGTGGGCGCAACGACCTCTTGAGAACTTTTAAGAAAGAACAGCAACCATGTATTAGAACCTAACTTGGATGAGAGTAATGAAGAATATCTTAGAAGGATCCTAGGATTACTTGATAATTAAACTTGCTTCCTGAGGCTCACTCAGAAGACCATAACTTCTCCCACAAGTATCATATCATTATGCATAAGGACTTTCTGAAAAGATAAGCTCATGCACTGCAACTCACTAGTTGATCATGAAGGTCAAAAATGTGGTTAAGGAGGGTAAAAATCCCTAATACAGAAGGCTGCCCAAAACATACAAGAATGGATACCGGTTTCTCGAAAAATCATAACTCGTGTTGTAGACCTCGGTTAGGGGCGTGTAAGCTGTCTATGGAAAGCTTGAAAGACATACTAAAACTTTCATGTCGATGATAAACTGATTTGGTCATGGAAAAGGGTCGAGATTCGGTCCTCAACTCACAGTAGTCACTTGAACTTTCTGGGCAAATTTCAGATTATTGTCCCCGACTTAAAGACCCATAACTCTCACTCTCGGTATCGTATAACTAAGAAATTTACCTTTCTGGAAAGCACAAGAAATCCTATAAATCTTTCATGTTGAACACTTAACCCAAAAAGGTCTCTAAATAGACGAAAAAGTTGGTTTCTAGACTGCCTCATAAACTCGTATGTGTGTGTAACCCCTCACGGTTTTTGCCATAACTTTTGATATACAAATCGAAACTTCGTGATTCAAAAATCGGGGTTTCGCTAACACCTTAGGATATCTAAGTCTACCATAAAATGGGATAAATTCACACTTCACACCCCCTAAAATTTTCATAATTCAATCAGATTGCAAAACTACTCAAAGAATTGCTTGCATGCATGTTTAAACTCTATAATCTACTTTAATCACTTCCTAAAACATACTCTCCAACCATAAATGTAAATTTCCAGAATTGATAACATAAAGAAAACAAAAAATTACTTAGGGGTCCCTAACTTTTGGTGAAATGTTTTTCTCGTAACCCAACTTTTAAAAACTAATTTTGGGGTACCCTAACTTTTAGAATTAGAAATAATTAGGTGAATTTTCGGCCAATTATTTGAATTCAACCGTGAGTTTTAGGCGGGAAATTGATTAAGTGTTTTTGTGGATGAAAATGCCCTTTATTTTCGTGGACGAAAATGATTTGAATCAATCGGAGTTTCGCCGAAAATTCACCTAGTAATTTCTAATCCTAAAAGTTAGGGTACCCCAAAATTAGTTTTGAAAAGTTAGGGTACCAAAAAATTGTTTCTTCAAAAGTTAGGGTACCTCTAAGTAATTTTCACATTGGAGGCATGCAAAGCAAAAACAACCCAAAATTGAATTCCCTACTCACAATCCATCATGAATCCACATTAAAAGTCATGAAATTTACCAAATTGATAATCTAACCCTCATCTACCAACATACAACTAAATTTAAACCAAGAATTCAACTTTTCACCGTGAAATAAACCACCAAAATATCATGCATGTACAAATCTCAACAATCAAACATCAACCATAATCCCTTCTTTTATGAGGTATTTAATCGAACACTTGATGTGCATCATAATACACTAACAATCCATCTCTAATTCATCAACCAAAATAACCCAATTATTAATCTAGGGTAGTACTTTACTTAGAAATTAACATGCATAACCAAATTACAACCTTCAAATACAATTCCAACCATCTCCTATTTGAAACACCCAATTACTAACACAATTGACTCTTCAATTACTAATAAAACCTCAAGATTTAAATTTCTACTCTTATTACTCTCTAAAACAACCAATTATACTAAGAAACTCATAATCTGTATCATCTACCTCAAAGAACTTGAATTGAGAGGTTAGGGTTAGAAATTACCTTAAGAAAGAGGAGAGAAGGAGAAGAAAAACAGAGGAAAGGGTGGTTGCAGCAGGCGTCGACCACCAGCTTCGGTTGGCGTCGCCGGATTTTTGGTGTCGCCGGCAGAGAGAAATAGAACAGAGGGATGGCAGTGGGCAGGCAGGCAGCAAGCAGTTAGGGAGAGAGGATCTTGAGAGTTCGTGTGAGTCTGAATTTTGAATAGAGGGAAAGGAAGATTATAATACAAAGCCTCCTACTTAATATAATGAGGTCTTACCTCTTTCAATATTATATTGGGCTTTCAACGAGAGGAGAAATACAACAGACCCAAATATTTCTTAATTCCTCCTTTGTAATCCGATACTATTAACTTGGGGTTCCCGAATAAAATTTTACAAGGCTAAAATATGAGAACTTCAATAATAACAATTTCATGAGTACCCACATCTTGAATATTAATAAACCGGAATAACTCAATAAGAAACCTCAGGCAGAAGACCTGAATATTTTGGTTTACTAGGAAGGATCGAGAATATTATTTAAGGAGCATTTACCAAATTTACTATACTGGAGAATTGGTGGTTGTTACATTGTTCAAGTCCTGCAAAACACACAGGTTCGACGAAAAGAGAAGCGCAATTTTAGTTAATTAACTTAATTAAACGACCTTAGGATCTAATTAACACTGGGCTATTACAGTCTATCCCCCTTAAAAGAAGTTTCGTCCTCAAAACTTATCAATAAACCAAACCTGATCGTACCTCGGAAAAGGTGAGGATATGTCCTCTATTTTAAGCTCAACCTTAGTGCATTCTATAATTGAACACAAGTACCCTATGCATCCATACCTTCAAAGTCTCTTGGCCCTCATATCAGATCACAACTCCAAATTCCATAAAGACGTAAAATCACTACAACCACACTTCCTCTATGCATAAGATTAAAACCAACATACTAATTTCATTCAAGAGAAAGAAATTCACCTAAAAGGAAAGAACCCATCCATAAAATTCCTCCATAACAACAATATAACTTCTATAAAACATATAGTCCATCAATAAATCACCTAAAACGCCCTAAATCCTGGGGTGATTTCGGAAAAGTTTCCCCCTGTAAATTGGACTTTCTCAAATTATCGATTGTATAATTTTCACCTGCATACAACAATTTCACACTACAATTTCATCCATAGAGCCTCCTACTCAACCAACCAATAGTTCACGCTAGTATTTTCATCCATGTTCCATAACCTATCACCATGTATCTCAAAACTCTAGTTTCTCCCAAAAGTCTCCTTGTAACCTTGCTCTGATACAACAACTGTAACGCCCCCAGATTCATAAACGTCATAACAAGACTAAACATTTGATAACCCAAGGATTAGCGCAGCGGAATTTATAATCCGAAGGCATTACCGCCCTCCATGATCATGGACAAGGCTAACAAGACACTGTTTGCAACTTAACATTCCCAAAAGTTGAAGTACATATTAATATATCTCACAACATGCATACCATACCAACTTAGGATTAACGTATCACCCTTCCAAGACAATATATTACACCCAATACCCAAAGATCATATATCCTCAATACTCTTATACATCAAGCTATCAAACATATACACCAAAGGTGAAAGACGACTTCCATAATACAAAGGAACCTTCTGCTCTTCACTTTGACTCGACTTCTTACCGATTCTTGGCTTATCTGCACTAGGGGCATCACCTAAAATAAAAATAGAAAACTTCGCAAATGAGTTGGCTAAACTCAGTACACATACCCCTACAGTGTAAACTTTACTAGTTCATTTTGTTTCGCGCCTGGTTAAAACTTTTCAAATCGGAAAACGCAGTCACAACATAAAAACCATGAATAACCAAAGAAAAAGAAAATAAACATAATCATCATACACATCGTCATCATCATCATCATCATCATAGACCTCATCATAATTGACATCATTATATATAGACCTCATCATAGATATTGGCCAGGTCGCATGACATATGCCAGTAGACATCGAAAGTACCTCAGTGCGATTAGTACCATATAAAAAGAGACCTCATCATTGAAAGAATAAAATCATAAACGTTACTTGCGTTAAACATCATAAAGTCATCAGCATAAAACCTCAGCATAAAACGTCATCATAAATAAAACATGCTTGGGAAAGGTAGGCAATATGCGTACCTGAACACCTGAAACTTCACACCAACTTGGACCCGCACGGACTTGAGCAGGTGGGCGCAACGACCTCTTGAGAACTTTTAAGAAAGAACAACAACCATGAATTAGAACCTAACTTGGATGACAGTAATGAAGAATGTCTTAGAAGGATCCTAGGATTACTTGATAATTAAGCATGCTTCCTGAGGCTCACAAAGAAGTAGGGGTGGAAGAAAAATCCGGAACCGGCACACCGAACCGGAAACCGGATAAAAAATAACCGGGAACGGGCAACACCGAACCGGTTTAAAAATTCGGTGCACCGCACCGGAAAAACCGGATACTAAATGGGGCGGTTCCGGTTTGGGATATTCACACCGACGGGGAACCGGCACCGCACCGTTAATATAATTAAATACATATAATATATAAATTTTGGTTAAAAAAAATTCAACCCAAAAATTAATACAAAAATAATATAAATTAACTAGTTTAAAAAAAAAAGAACATTAGATGTTAATGTGTTATTGGGTTGGACTTTTTTTTTATTAAATAGAGATTTTTTTTTTTTGATTAAATAGAGATTTTTTGATGTTTGATAGAAATTTATGCGGTTCCGGTTCACCGGTGAAACCGCACCGTTAAAGCCGGTGCATCGGTTTTTAAAAACCGGATGATTCGGTTCCGGTTCCGGTTTATGGTTTTTGCGCACCGTTTCATCCGGTGCACCGCTTCGGCGCACCGAAACCGCACCCCACCGCACCGTTTCCACCCCTACTCAGAAGACCATAACTTCTCCCACAAGTATCATATCATTATGCATAAGGACTTTCTGAAAAGATAAGCTCATGCACTGCAACTCATTAGTTGATCATGAAGGTCAAAAATGTGGTTAAGGAGGGTAAAAATCCCTAATATAGAAGGCTGCCCAAAACATATAAGAATGGATACCGGTTTTTCGGAAAATCATAACTCGGGTTGTAGACCTCTGTTAGGGACGTGTAAGTTGTCTATGGAAAGCTTAAAAGACATATTAAAACTTTCATGTTGATCATAAACTGATTTGGTCATGGAAAAGGGTCAAGATTTGGTCCTCAACTCACAGTAGTCACTTGAACTTTCTGGGCAAATTTCAGATTATTGTCCCCGACTTAAAGACCCATAACTCTCACTCTGCGTATCGTATGACTAAGAAATTTACCTTTCCGGAAAGTTCAAGAAATCCTCTAAATCATTCATGTTGAACTTAACCCAAAATGGTCTCCAAACAGACAAAAAACGTTGGTTTTTAGACTGCCTCATAAACTCGTATGTGTGTGTAACCCCTCACAGTTTTTGCCATAACTTTTGATATACAAATTAAAACTTCGTGATTCAAAAACAGGGGTTTAGCTAACACCTTAGGCTATCTAATTAAACCATAAAATAGGATAAATTCACACTTCACACCCCCTGAAATTTTCATAATTCAATTAGATTGCAAAACTACTCAAAGAATTGCTTGCATGCATGTTTAAACTCTATAATCCACTTTAATCACTTCCTAAAGCATACTCTCCAACCATAAATGTAAATTTTCAGAATTGATAACATAAAGAAAACCTTCATTTGAGTCCACATTGGAGGCATGCAAAGCAAAAACAACCCAAAATTGAATTCCCTATTCACAATACATCATGCATCCACATTAAAAGCCATGAAATTTACCAAATTGATAATCTAACCCTCATCTACCCACATACAACTAATATTCATTTACCAAATTTACTATACTGGAGAATCGGTTGTCGTTACACTGTTCAAGTCCTGCAAAACACATAGGTTCGACAAAAAGAGAAGCGCGACCTTAGTTAATTAACTTAATTAAATGACCTTAGGGTCTAATTAACATTGGGTTATTACAACGCCACAAGGGTCTCAATGTTACGCTCGATGGTGGAGAATCGATTCTAGAAGGCGGAGAGTCAGTTCTTGATAGTTTGAGCTCGGGGACTTCAGCGTTGGCTTGACTCATTTAGATTGGAACTATTTTCACGATCCATATTGAAGGAAGGGTGAAGGACGGATTGTGTTTGGGTAGTTTTTGTGGAGTTTGGGGGTTTTCTTGTAGTTGGCTAGTGTTTGGCAAAGGGTTCTTTGTGTTTAACTTTCATTGACATTTCATCGAACACCTTCCGGGCACTATTTTCCAACTTCACCTCAAGGCTCCAAATGACTTCAAAACCAACAAATACAAACACAATACAATGTATTCCAACACTCTTGGATGCACAGGGAATGGGGGACACCAATATTTGTAAGACACGCACCAAAAACCAACAATAGAAATCACTACTAGCAATATCAAAAACCAAAACTCAAGCTAAATCAAACATTGAGATCTGATACCAACTGGAGCGTTTCATCGCGTGGAGAGGAATGATGATTAGCTTGAGTAGATGAAGAAGAAGAATCAACAATCAACCAATGCTCGAACACACACAAAAGTTGGATATGACCTTGGGCAAGGAGAGTCCACAACCCTAGGCCTAACACCCCACCATGATTATCTAGGATAATTCACCAATAATCATTAAAGGAATAACTTGAAAACACAACCAAATCACTTGGATAAAGTACAAAACAAGGTTTGAGATGAAATAGGGAAAACCCTAAAATGCATAAGCATTACAATCATAATCAGCCAAAAACTATCTTAATGGAGGTGGGGAACAAGTATATAAAGGAAAGAGGTAAAAGGGGGAATAGAAAACAATGAAAAAAAGCCAGAAAAACGCGTGTCGCGGGCGCTACAATGCTGGTCGGGGGCGCGACCTTTTGGGCAGTTTTTCTGTCGACTTCAAACTAGCATAACTTCTTCATCCGGACTCCGTTTTAGGCCCATAAGGTATCGATGGAAAGTTCTAGGTGTGTACTTTAAGCTTCCAAAATATGAGACTCATCGGAATTGTATTGAAGGAGTTATCATTGAAAGAGTGAAGGCACGTCCAATTCCTCAACCCACGTTGACACCTTTGTGCTTATTCTTGCCGAAAGACTTCGAACCCTTTCAAAGGCCCGAAGTAGGTCCTGATAAGGACTCGTAGCTCCGCTCCCACGGTCCTGGGTCCCACTTGAAGTGGATACCACACCCAACACTGATCAAACCATGCCTCCAGGGTCCCGGGTCCACCTTAAAGTGCACTCCACACCCGACCTTGAAGTCGTTTTTCTCGTATTTCATGGAGGGGGTGCGGAAAGGCTTGGAGACCTTGGATTTCGAGGCTCAGACCCTAGCCCGATACGATCCAAAGGGAGACATGAGAGAGATAGAAGGAGGGTTGGTTGTTTTTTATATTAAGGGCAAGAGCTGTAATATTTAGTAATAACTGACGGCATTTTAGGAACAAAAATTCCAAACGCTATCACAAATCTTCCAAACGTTACTGTATGTAACGTCGAGGAATTCCTACCAAACGCTATCACAAATCTTCCAAACGTTACTGTATGTAACGTCAAGGAATTTCTACCAAACGCTATCAAAAACTCTATACTCTAATTTAAAACGCTAATTTACCGAACAGTTAAAATTTATAAGATAGAGTTTTAATATAGTCAAAATGCTAAAAACTATACTAAATGCTATTGCCGAACAGAGCCACATCTTTGAAGCATGCCATCAAATGAAGAAAGAACATATTTTTAAAACTTAAACGCTACAACAAATTTATTGCATGATCTAATAATGTGTTGCACGGGTCGAGAGATTAGTTTCAAGTATTTGAGAGTTTTTTTTTTCTTTTGAGAATATGTTGATGGGCTAGTTTATTGATTGTTGATTTTTTTTTATGTAGTTTTGTTAGCTTTTCCAATTATTTTTGTTAAAATTATAATTTATTATATGAAATTAATCACAACCTCAATCGATTAATATTAAATAGAAGTCAAAACTTCAAATAAACTATATTATATCCATGGTGGAGTCCATAGGTAACAATGTCATCCCAAATAAAACTTATGGCATATTAATGTTTTAAATTATATCTATAACATTGTGTAATTTTGTATTAGTCAAAGTAATATTTAATGACTTGAATAAAATCTTCTTTTTAAAGTAGCTTTCTGTTGATGAGTCACACATGGTAACATCACATTGATTTGAGTTTTGTTTTACTATTTAACATATTATTATTGTTCCAGTTTTAAATTAATTGAGGAAATTTAATAAAAAATTGGGAAATTGGATTCTAATAATACGAACATTTGGCCATATAAGACTTAATAATACGAACTTTTGATTTGGTGATTAATAATACGAACTTTGACCCCCTGTTGCCCCCAATAATATGCCACCGAGTTAAGTTGAACTTAATTCGGTGGCGGTCTGACGTGGTGGCGGAGGCACACGCCTGGTTGTTTTGACTTTGCCACGTCATCCACGTTGACTTAAAAAATAATACGAACTTTTACCTATGTTGATCTGAATAATACGAACTTTTTTTTCTCTCTAAAAATCCAAGATCCATTTTTACTTCTTCATCTTCTTCAATCCTTCCCCTCCCCATTCTCTAAAAACCCCAGAAAATCAGAACTCTAATTTCTTCATCCCATCCCTCCTTGAGAGTTGAGCCTAATTTCCAACTCCAACTCCAATCACACCCATATTTCGATTTTAAATGTCATTTTCAAACCTCTCATTCGCATCTCATTCCCAACAACCCCAATGTCATTCTCCCACTCACCAAATTTGGGTTGTTGATTGGTGATGGTGAATACAAGAGAACGTCACTGAAATTTCGCAATGGTTCTGTACTTCCATTCCCCCCTTTTTCTGTCTTGAGCTTGTTGATGTGGTGACTACTGATTTTCGATGAAAAATCTGAGCTGGTAGGATTATATAAGTGTTTAGATGAAAATTTAACTGAAATTTGATGAAAAAATTTCAACTTTTATGAGTTTCCATGGATAGAGTTTTGTATTTCTTATCTCTATGTTGGTAAATTTCTGGGTGAGCTTGTATGGATGCTCTCTATGTTCAAGACTAATCATCTATAATCGCAACTTGAATATAAAATTAGAGTATATTTAGAATGATTTTGTTGCCCCATAAATTGCTTCCTTTCATTAATACATCTGAGAGTGTTTCTAGTTCGAGTTTTTCACTCAGATTTTCCAATTTGCTGAACATAGATACCCGCCTTAGATATTAGTGTACAGGATTAGGGATTGGAACTTTGATAGGGAAAGTTTGAAGTCAAATTTTGGAAGATACAACACAGAGTCAGAAGAAGCTGAGATGCGAATGAGATGCGAATGAGAGGTTTGAAAATGGTATTTGGAAATCGAAATCGGGGCGTGATTGAAATTGGAGTTGGAAATTAGGCTCAAGGAGGGATGAGATGAAGAAATTAGAGTTCTGGTTTTCTGAGGTTTTCTGGGAATGGGGAGGGGGAGGATTGAAGAAGATGAATGAGTAAAAATGAGATTTGAGATTTTTAGAGAGAAAAAAAGTTCGTATTATTCAGAGCAACATGGGTAAAAGTTCGTATTATTTTTTAAGTTACCGTAGATGACGTGACAAAGTCAAAACAATCGTACAGATGCCTACGTCAGATCGCCACCGAAGTTTAAGTTAATTTAACTGGCACTATCATTAAAGCAACGGGGAGGGAGGATTGAAGAAGATGAATGAGTAAAAATGAGATTTGAGATTTTTAGAGAGAAAAAAAGTTCGTATTATTCAGAGCAACATGGGTAAAAGTTCGTATTATTTTTTAAGTTACCGTAGATGACGTGACAAAGTCAAAACAATCAAGCGTATGCCTTAGCCGCCACGTCAGACCGCCACCGAGTTAAGTTCAATTTAACTCGGTGGCGTACTATTGGGGGCAACATGGGTCAAAATTCGTATTATTAATCACCAAATCAAAAGTTGGTATTATTAAGTCTTATAATACTAAAAGTTGGTATTATTAGAATCCAATTTCCCTAAAAAAAATTTCAGTTTGTGAATTCTGAAACTGAAAGGCAGAGTACGATTATTGCAGCAACCCAGCGGCCCACCCTTCTTCAGTCGACGGTCGACCCAGCGACCACCGCCTGTCAGCAGCCTCCCACTCCGGCGACCGGTGAACTGAAATCTAACTTGTCAGTTTTCACACTCTCATTCTCTGATTTTCAATTTTAGGGTTTACAGTTCACTATTTCACACTACAAGCCGGGAGACGTCCGATTTACACAGTACGATTTTCCGGAACATAGTAGGAGACTGGTTCAT
Source organism: Portulaca oleracea (assembly GCA_029582165.1). Classification (NCBI taxonomy): domain Eukaryota; kingdom Viridiplantae; phylum Streptophyta; class Magnoliopsida; order Caryophyllales; family Portulacaceae; genus Portulaca; species Portulaca oleracea. Next base: position 22,547,464 of record CM055890.1, read on the forward strand.
GCCGGGAGACGTCCGATTATTCTCAATTTTATCATTCTTTGATTTGCCTATTTCTTTGATTGTATTCCTGTTCGTGTATATGTGTACTTAATAATTCCCCAATCAAATTCTAGTGTAATTTGGAGATTGGCCGAGTGAAAATGGGGGGTGGTGACGAGATGGTGGTGATGCGTGCTAAGTATAAGACCGCTGCTAAAGCTCCTGGCACTCCTGGGGTTTTAAAGATGGTACTTTCTCTCCCTCTTTCTGTCTCTTCTGTGGATTATGCTGAATCATTTAACCTAACTACAAACTCCACTGCATGTCCAGACGCAAGATGAGTTTGCATTCAACCCTAACGACCCTACTTCTGGATGCAAGCTTCGGGTTGCCTTCAAATCAATTAAAGGTGCCTTTTCCCTTTTTGCCTCTCTTAGTTGTTTTCTGCTTTTCTGATTGGGTTGATTAGTCATCTGTGGTATGAATGCAGTGCTATTGTTGAACAGGAGTTATGTGTAGAAATGTGAATTGGCTTTATACTGGTGTTGTTTATGTTACTCAGCCTTGGTCATCCCCATGGCAAAGGGTCATGGCTTATGTGTGATTCTTGTTATATAAACTAATACAACAATATTACTTCATGTTGACAAACAATTTTGTTCTTACTATTGTCCAGGTCATAAATTCACCAATCAGGAAAAGAGTAAGCAGGCGTTACTGAATCTGATCAAGGTCCTTCTCTGTTTGACTATTATTTTCTTTGCTCTCATCTAATGTATGCAAACATGAAGCCTGGATTTTACATCATCTTTCATTTTAGTTCTACTAATATTGCGCTCCTGTGTGTTTGAGCTTTGAAGTCATGCTAGCCTTCATTCAACTGATTGATGGATGCTATTTTTTTTTATGAGTGATTGAAGGATGGTGTTTATAGGTATTGATTTTTTTTAATTTTTTTTAAATTTCTAGGCTGATGGTCAGGGATATATTTTTGAGTTTGAGAAATTCAGTGACAGGGATGTCTGCCGCGATTTTGTTGGTAAGTTGAATTCAGTTGCTTATGTTAGTGTGCCTCTTATTTGTATTCTTAGTGTGTGTATTTTTCTTTCAAGTGTCTAATTTCACTTCTTGACACTTTACTCATACCGATTTGAACAATCATCAGGGTGTATTCAGCTATGGACAATGTAGATGCTATTTTTGTTATCATATAATTTGTGCAATCGATTTTTTTTAATGAGGAAAAAAGATAGTTCGTTAACATGGACAAGTTCCAAGAAAGAAAGCTGAAAATTTTCAAAAATAGCCAGTTATCCTACCAAAAGAAAAGGCTATCCGCAAAACCAGAAAAGTAGTGAAACTAATTGGACAAAAGCCAATTAGAACCATTCTTTGTGGGACCCCTCTATACATTGTGTCTGGCAATCCACACTACTTTTCGGGAACGAGAGAGCCAAAGTGCTAAATTAATATAGGTTTGTAAAAATTTGGACATCTATGCTCCATACTAAGTGATCGGGAGGTGTTATTTGTAACTATGATTAGAACTAAGGTTATTTGACTTGAGAACCTAGTTGGGATTGATGAGAGGCAGTTAGAATCGGAATCGTAGAAACTGATCGAGAATCTTAAGACTCTAATACATTATGAAAATGGAAAAAAATATTATCATTATAAAGATTTTAATACAAATTCACTTAGAATGAACCAATACATTAAATTATATTTTGAATGGATAATGTCAATACAAATTTTATATTGTTACTGTAGAGTTTCGAAGCCAATAAGATGCACAAATATTGTCAAATTCACATAGGATCATGGATCAAATCGTCGAATCATACAATCGTATTGGGATTCTAACACATAATATTTTCAAAAAAATTAGGATCGTTAGGTTCTAACTACTTTAAGATTCCAATGAGAGTTGGATCAATGATGGGTTCTTGGATCATAGAGAATCATAGGATCGTAAGATCTAGGCCAAGAGTTTAATAACTCTTATTAGAACCCATAAAAAAGTTTATCTACAAAATCGATAACGTCCAAAGTGAGAAACAAACAACCTCCTCTTTCCAAACAAATAAAGTCTGAGCTAGTTATCCTTCATCAGTATACATTTCAGCCCCATCAAAAACTCTCCTAATTTTTTCCTTCTACAATAGTTATAAAATAACATGACACGGAAATGGTTTGGTAACTTTGTACTTAACCTTTCTCCCATAAAAAACTTTCCCTAGACATAGCTGGAGACGCACTATTCTAGGCATTACCCCAGTAAGCTAAAAAAATTCACAGTCAAATCTTAGAGGCCACTTGTGGCTGGGCGTAGAAGTGATGTATTGTTTTTGGACCTTTGTTTACAACTTTTACAGTTGATGGCATCCAAAAACTGAAGAGGTAGCACCCATTGAATGCAATTAAAGAATTATGTGTAATGCACGCTTATAGTTTTTAGCATGTGAGGTCTTGAGTATGGACACAACATAGGGTGGTAGTCACGAGGTAAAAAGTGTACATTTGACGGAGGTTATTAACATTACCACTCCTGCATGCACTATTGCTTTAGCAGTCTACATCGTCAGAGAAGGCATACAGTACAAACCAAATCAAACCAAACCAATACTTCGAAGAGGTGAAATATGGAGGGGTTGGATATAGCAATCTTACCCCTATTTTGCAATTTAGTAGAAAGACTGGTTCTACTTGATCCAAGATTTAGAAATCGTTTGCTACCTAGTACTCCATGGGACAGAAGCCTGGGGAGGTTTAGTGAGACATTTTACTTTAGTCATTAAAGTTGAAAAAAATAATCGTAGTGGGTAAGATCATAGTTATCTGGATTGAGGGTTGAGCCATGGATCCTCGTCCCAGCTCGTGGCACGAACTTGATCCAGATTGAGCTGGGCCGCGTCCCAATTCGGCAAGAAAGCCGTCCCAGATTCCAGAGCAAGACACTAGGTCTGAGAGAGAGAGGTCGAGATGAGAGAGAAATAGGAGAAGATCCAATTGTCCATGGTTTTCTTCAGGAAAGATTGAAATCTGAAGGGTCATGGTATGAGAATGCAGAGGAAGAAATAAATCAGTTTTGGGAGTGGGAAGGATGGATGAGTTGTTTTGAAATTAAAGTAAATAGAGTGAATGTTAGATCTTATGGGGGTAGGTGGGCATTGGGCTGTGGTCGATGGAGTGTGGGCTGGCTTGGCATGGGAATTGACAAACTTTTGTTTTTTTATTTTATTTATTATTATTATTATTATTTTTCTTTTTTAGGTAATTGATAGTAAAAAAAAGGTAGCCTGACCTTGAGAAATGACAAACTTTATTTTCAATTTTTTCTTCATATTTTAGGTAATTGAAAAGAAAATTTTAAATTTTAGGAGTTTTTAATTCAATTATTTAGTTGTGTTTTTAGTTTTTATTATAACTATTTTTTTTAATGAATTTTACTAACTCACATCGTCCCATAATCGTCACACTTACCTACTTTGTGCCATATCATACCCTCTAGCTTACGTTCCTCGTCCCAATTCCTGTTCTACGTACCGCATAAAATCTCGTCCCGGTTAACTATGGATAAGATATAGAACTGCAATTCCACTTTTCGCCTTGTATTCTCTATGTCCTTCCTCTCCTTCAGAGGATAGAAATGCTACGGTTGCTGTTATCAATCTTTAGGGTCTAATGTTTGGTCACCCATTTTTTTACGGGATGGTTTTGCTGAAAAAAGCTATTTGGCCAGTTTTTTCAACATCCTTACTGAGTCCGTTCTAGGGAACTCTAGAGAAGACATGGTGAGATGGGATTTGACTCTGACCAGGGTTTTTTTTTTTGTTTTTCCCCCCTTCTGTGAGCTGCTATTATCCAAAACTTCGTACCTTGGATCTTCCATGTGGCATCATCTGGAGGATGGATCTTTTCTATCTAACATTATTTGGAAGTCTTTTGCCCCTTTGAAGGTTGCGTATTTTGTTTTGGAAGCAACGCACGAGAGCATATTGACTTGTGATAATGTTACGAAAAGGGGGAAGATTATGGTTAATAGCCTAATAGGTGTTGCTTGTGCAAGAGGGATCTCGAATCACCGAATCATCTATTGCTTCACCGTGACTTCACTAAGTCTCTTTGGGCTTTAGTCTTTGGTTGTCTTGGTGTTTCTTGGGTTGTATTCTGTTGAATTAGGTGTCAGCTCCTATCTTGGGAAAGTTTCTCTGGCAGGAAACCAAAGAAGGCCTTGGCTATACCATATGTGATCGTTTGGGTTATTTGGAGTGAAAGGAACCGAAGGGTTTCTCAAGAGGTTGAAATCCATCTTCAGAGATTTAAAGACAATTTTGTCAAGTCTCTTTTCCTTTGGGTGAACGGGAAGTTTAGCTCGTCCCTTTTTGATGTGGTAGATTTTGTGGACAATTCATTTTCTGCCTGTGCATAACTTTGTAGGATGTTGGCTGAGAATCTTTTCTCTCAATCCTATTCTTCATATATATATATATTTTTTTTTTCCTATCAAAAAAAATTTGTGGTACTCATATGTGCATGGCTACTGTAGTTTATCTTATTCATTTCTTTTTTTTTCTTTTTTTTTTTTTTTGCTTCTACTCTTTGACATGAACAGGCAGGGCCCTTGAAAAGTATGTTGAAAAGCACGTAGAGAAGCATGTAGAAAAGCAGACAGGTGTTTCCAAGACGACCTTAGTAGGGTCAGCTGTAGACGAACCATTGAGTAAAGCAGAATTGGAACGTCGAATGAAACTTCTCCAACAGGACAGGTACTGTTGTGTTTCCCAGTGATCATTTGTTGGCCTAATTAAGTTTAATGAAAAATTCATCATGTCATTGCTAACTGAGAGACTTGGTTGTTAGTTATATGTGTTCTGCACTGAAATTTATGCACATCAAAAAATTTATGCAACTGTTTTTGTAAGAATGAGCTGCATATCAGGATTCAACCTTCTTCAATTTGTGTGCTACATTCTTAGTTTGTGCTGGTAGAAAAGCCTATTTATTTATTGGTACTACGCTGAATGTGAAACTACATCATTTATGGAAGGTTTCTTTGTTAGCAAAGTTTGTAATGGATGCTGCCTTTGGTGATACCTCATGCCCTGTTTGGAGCATTTGGATAGACAAAAACAGGAAAAATCCTAGGGTTGTAAACAATCCTCTTTGGTGCATTGAGGAAAATTTGTGTCATACCTTTATGTGTTGGGGTGTGAATTTTGATGTTATGCTGTTGATATTACAATAATTTATATCACCTTTCAATCTATACAACTCGATGGTGGCTTTGAATCAGTTGCTTAGATCTATAAAATGTATTTGACTTTTCCTTATCAAAATAATGCGGACTTGTGGTATTATTAATAGTAGCCTACTACAGACAAAAACAATAGGTCAACAATTGGCGTTGCAATTATGGAGACTTGTTTGTACCTCCTTACAGCTGAGACAATCTAACCCGACACGCTTAATGATCCAAACCTAACACGATATTAAGCGGCTTTAGATAAAGATTCTTAACCCATTTAATGAAATGGGTCGTCATCATAAACTCATTTAATTAAATGGTTTAGGTTCATGTCAGGATTTTCGGCACGAAAAAACACCTACTTAACCCGTTTAATTAGGCAGATTTGATGGGTCAACTCAGTTACCAGATAATTGCTACCCGATTAAATCGTTTATAAAAATAAACTTAGGCAAAAAGTGTTAGTACTCTTTGAAATAAATGTTAACTGGTAACTTTAACTTAAATTTATCTTTGGTTATGAGTTAAAGGTCGTTCTGTGTATATGACTCAAATTATATGTACCATGCAAAGTGTTAAAGCATATTTTGTTATGGTTTTGATCCCATAATGAGTTCTTTTCCATAAATAGGTTAATGTGTAAATGGTTAACTTGATTCTAACATGTTTACTTAAATGGGTAAACAAGTCAAAATAAGGTCAATCCGTTAAAAATTTGAACGGTAAACGGTTGCATCTTCCAACCTATTTAAATGGGTTAGGTTTAGGTCGGAGGTTTTTGAACTTGTTTAAGTTTGAGAAGAACACGGAACTAACCTGATCTGACCTATTAGCCAGCTCTATACCTCCTACAGCATGTGCTGTCAAAGGAAGTTATTGGTCCTTTTTGGCAAACAACTGTAATTGTTAGTTGTTAGCTATTTAGATTATAACCATTTATGTTAGCTATCTTAAGAAATAATGTAGTGTAAAATTAGCTATTTCACATAGATATATTTGGTATAAGTCCATATATGCCCTTGATCTAATTAAGTTTAAATTAAATATGGATCACTTAGGCTGTGTTCCGCAGTAGCATTTGGGGTAGCCTTTAGCGTTTTGACCAAGTCAAAACGCTAACTGCATAAATATTAGTGTTTGGTAAGCTAGCTTTTTGAGGAGCGTTTAGCGTTTTAAGTAGTGTTCGGTGAAATGTTAAGAAAGTAAACGTTTAGTGTTTGGAGTTGCGTTTCATATTTTTGGTCAAAAAATACCCTTTCAAAATTTTATCTTTGGAAATTATTCATATCTTTTGATGTCAATTTACATTAATTTGCTAACTCAACCACTAAATTTACTGAACACAATGCTCATTTGAACAGTCATTCGTTATCTGCTGCCTAAACCGCTAGCCGCTATATAAACTGTTATCCGCTATCTAAAACGCTAATTTTTTTTTCGAACAGGGCCCTAGTACTTATTTATTTATTTTTTTTAAAAAAATTTATTAGACTTGTCTCAAATATGCAACATAATTTTATCCATAAATTATTTATTTTCTTAATAATTATTTTGTATAATCTTAACCATAAATTTTTCAAATTTTTGAAGTTAACTATGTAGAGTGAATCCTCAACCTAGCTACTAGAAATTGTAGTTCACTGGTTTCGAAGTCTATGCTATGCTTAGATTTAATTTGAAATTTCATTTTAAACCATAAGTTGTTTTTGCTATGTTGCCCAATGTAAGGTTGCCTATATGTGGATTTTTCCAAACCCTGTGTGTTACACTAGGGGTCCGTTTGGACCTAGGAAAACAGGATGGAAAAAAAATCTCGTGGAAAAAAAAAATTAGGAGGAAAATTTTTTTGGGGTAAAGTAAATTTCTTTCTCTTGTTTGGTTTAAGTAAAATTTTGAAGGAAAAAATTGATTTTCTATTCAACTTTCTTTTCCTTGTTTGGTTTGAGGAAAAATACATGGAAAAATAAAATTTGCCTGAAAACTTGTAAATGTCAAGCTTCATTTTTCTAGATCATATGATGTGATTTGGGAGAGAAAGAGAGTTAGAGAGAGAGAAGAGAGTTAGAGAGAGAGAGAGAGAGAGAGTGAGAGAGAGAGAAGAGAGACGAGAGAGAGAGAGAGTGAGAGAGAGAGAAGAGAGACGAGAGAGAGAGAAGAGAGACTTAGAGAGACGAGAGAGAGAGAGAGAGAGAGAGAGAGAGAGAGAGAGAGAAGAGCGTTAGAGAGAGAGAGATGAGAGAGAGAGAGTGAGAAGAGCGTTAGAGAGAGAGAGATGAGAGAGTTAGAGAGAGATGTGTGTGTGAGAGAGAAAGAGAGAGAGAGAGAGTCGAGAGAGCCGTGAGAGATGGAGGGAAAGGTTGACTTGTAGATCCAAAATTTTTCTCTCAACTTTACTTTCATTTTTTAAGGGAAAATTTTTTGTTCTTTGTTTTCCCAAATTTTCCATGTAGTTTTCCAACTATTTTTTTTCCCATTCATATTACTTCAATCCAAACAAAGGAAAAATTCTCATTTTCCAATTTTTTTTTTCCACCCAGTTTTCCTAGGTCCAAATGGACCCTAGGAGTTGTTGCTTTGAAGTAAAATTTCTTGAAAATATTGAGATTAAGACATTAAATGTTAAACTTCATTCTCTCTTTAAAAACAATACACTAGATGCAATAAATTTGAAGTTTTTGATTATAATAATATTTATAAATGAAGTATAATGACATTATTGTATTTCTATGAACTGTTGGGCAAATGAGTAATTTTTACAAAAAGCTCTTCCCGAAAAGCTCATCCAAAAAGAAGGATTTTGAGGAGCTTTTTTGGGACCAACACCTATTTGTCAAACACCTAAATAGCTGTTTTGACTAGGTTGTCCCAAAAAGCTCTTCCACCAAACACAACCCCTTAAGGGACATTGAATTAGAACTATTTAGGATGCAAGAACTCTCCTAAATTGCTGTGCTGTGCAGAGGACTTGCTTTTATTGACTTTTGTGGTTAAAATCAGAAGGGGTACATGATACCTTGCAAGAGCAAGTACATGGTTGACTCTCCCTTAGCCCTTTTCTGTAGTTGTACTTGATCAAAATGAAGGATACATCAAAGAAAAGCTCTTTTTGTTTTTCATATGTAAAAAAGAAAAGCACTTCTTTAAGCAGTATTTCTGCTCCATTTACCCAGTATTTTAATAATTTTGTAAAAAAGAATGTGGGGTGGTTACTTTGTTGGATTTGTTTTTGCCCTACCTTTGAAACTCTGAGGCTTAAGTCCTATTGAATAGCCCAGAGATGACATGCACTTAGGAGCTCAAATTCCTAGATCAGTGGAAGAGCATACCATTTGATGCTCTGGTGCAGTTTGAAGTTCAATTGTCCCATTTCAGTTATGTGATTAAGTTGTTGCTGATAATTGCACTCTAGGTGGACTTTCATATTAAAACCAGCGATACAGCTAAAGGGTATCATAGGGGATGTAGGTTCTACTTTTCACTTGGTAATTTGTAGTTTATGGAGCTTTATGACAATATTTTTTTAAGTAAACAAAAAATATAGTATAATAGTAATGGAGCTCAAGGTGATGTCACTCATATACTAGAGGAGGCAAATTCAAAAACTCACAAAGCCTCAAACCCTCAGGCTCTCTATAATCATCTTATCAACAAAATCCATGAATGACATTTGTGCCATGTCTGTGTTTAAAATAGCGCGCGTGGCGCGCGCTATAGCACACGAGGCGCTGTAGCGCAACCCACAGCGCTACGAACTGTCGAGGCGTAGCGCAGTTCACGAGGCGCGCGCTATGTGTGCAAAGGCGCGTGGCGCGTGGCGCACGAGGCGCGCGCTACATGAATTTTGTACTGTTCAATTTTTTTTTAACTTTTTTTTACTGTGCTATTTTTGAAAAAAAAAGGGAAAAGCTTTTATTTTTGGGTAAAAACCCTAGCCTGCCTGAAATTCCCTCATTTCACAAATCTCACGCGTGGTGCTGCTTCTCTGCCTCTGTGCGTGCTGCTCCAACTCAGGTATGTCTTCTTCTTCTTCTTCCTCTGCCTGCTTCTTCTCTTCTTCTTCTTCTTCTTCTTCTTCTTCTTCTTCCTCTGCCTGCTTCTTCTCTTCTTCTTCTTCTTCTTCTTCTTCTTCTTCTTCTTCTTCTTCTTCTTCTTCTTCTTCTTCCTCTGCGTTCTTCTTCTGCTGCTTCTTCTTCTTCTTCTTCTTCCTCTGCCTGCTGCTGCTGCTTCTTCTTCTTCTTCTTCTTCTTTTCTTCCTCTGCCTGCTTCTTTTCTTCTTCTGTGTGCTGCTGCTGCTGCCTGCTGGTTCTTCATCCTCTTTTTTTTTTTTTTTTAAATTTCTGGGCAGTGAGTCACACTGTCACAGACATTTGCTCCTTCTGCATTTCTTTTTCTTTTTATCTTTATTTGCTCTCTGTTTGCTTGCCTACTGTTTTAATTTGGTTGCTGTGGCTGCTGTTTATTTTGTAGCTTTTGGTCTGTTGGGCAGTGAGTGGAGTGGGGGGTGGGCTGAGTGTGAGACTGTGAGTTATGGAGGGGGAAGGAGGTTCTGCTAGTGGTTCAAGCCAACCTAAATCTGATGATCCTGCTTGGAAGTACTCACGACGAGATCCAAATAATATAAGTGTATTCTATTGTGACTTTTGTGGACATAAGACCTCGGGGAAGGAGGTTCTGCTAGTGTAATGTGTTTTTTTATGTTTTCTTTAAATGACTATGCTTGTTTATCTCTTTTGAAGACTAATTTAGTATTATATCGTATGTCAAGCATATTTGCGTGATTTTTCGTCATATTAATTGTGTCTAATCTAATTTTTTATGTTATTTTTGAGTTCATTATGTGAAAATATAGCTTCTACATGATTTTGAAGCAAAATTGAGCTTTTGTGCGCCTCGCGTGCGTGAGGCGCGCGGCGACTCGCGCCTCGCGCCTCGCGCCTCGGGGACCCTTGCGCTATTTTGCGCCTCGCGCTATTTTAATCCCAGGTGCCATCATAAAAAAACTTTGCACCAACTAAACAAAGTTTTCAAAAGACAGAATAAAATCACTTAAAGTTCTAGCCTTGCCCTCAAAAATCTGATCATTTCTCTCCTTTCAAGTTCAATGCCTAATTGTTAAAAGGTATTGTACACCACAATAGAATCCAACTCTTCTTCAATCTTCTTTTCCAAGCCACTAAAACATCACTTAAATAATCAGGTTGCTCCTCACTGGCCCCTATTGAAGAAAACAACCTATTCCATGAGGCGGATACCATCAGATGTGGAATAAGGTGGGATATTCTCTACGTTTCCCAAACACATGGAAGACTTGTAATCCAGCTTAAAGTTTCTCCTTTTAAGCAAGTCTTCGGCAGTTATCTGTTCTTTGGTGGCCGCCCAAAAAGATTTGCAAACTTGGGTGGGAACTATTGATGATATTTATGTAAGAAAGCAGCATAATGATATCTTCATTGTATGTTCAACTTGTTTTGATATTTCACTGCTATGGAAAAGCATGGTTTCTATTTGATGGAATCAGTGACATCTGAATAGAAACTTTTGAGCATGATGAGTTTTGAAGGATCTTCTTGTCTAGTACTGGTAGTGCTTCTGTGCTTTTAGTGTTGCAATAACAAGTAAACCCCCCAAAAGTAATTCTGGAATAGCAAAACCTTTCCCTGGTCTTGGCTGGCTTCTAAACTAGATTAACTCTTGAAAACTTTGTGACAGATGTGTCTTCTGCTGAATCTTAAACCTTACCTTTCCGTGATTTCCCCATCTGCTTTGCTGGATGTTGACATTAGGTATCCATTGCAGTGAGCTGGCAAAACTTCATAAGCAATTCGTCTTTGGTGGGATCTTAACAGAGGCCGAGTTCTGGGCAACTAGAAAGGTTGGTAATCTCATGATGGAGTCTGTTACACAATAATGTTATCCATTTTATTTGTGTGGGATCTTTCATTTGGCACTTGCCTATAGTTTGTTTTCAATAACCTTAAGTGGATTTCTCTTTTTCATGGGTCTCCTCTTCTAGTGATTGAAAGACATTTTGTTTTTTTTTTTTTTTGGTATAACATATGCTCATATGTTACTATTAATCGTGTCATTGCAGAAATTGTTAGATGGTGATAATAACAGATCAACAAAACAGCGTGTGGGATTTAAAAGTGCTATGATATCAGACATCAAGCCATTAGCTGATGGTCGGGTACAACATGAGCTCTCTCTCTCTCTCTCTCTGCTATGAATATGATGATAGTAATTTTATATAACAAGTCATTGTATATATTGAGAAACTTATGGTCAAAATTTTCAAAGTTTGACGGCACAATTTCCAAACATTACAATTAATATGGACGGAACTTACAACAACAGCAACAACAACAAACTCTCAGGGTTAACACACTTGCCTGCGGTCTGAGGGATCCAGATGCCCCCCCCCCCCCCCCAAAAAAAAAAAAAAGAAGAAAGGAACTAACGCTCATGGAGAGGCTGATTCCTACGGACGCAAAGAGTTTATGTACTTGAGTGTAAATATTTGGAGTATCAATTGTTCCAAAATTTTGAATCAGAAAACTGTGTTCAGCAGCTGATAGCTGCATTCCCTGTTATATATTTGGTGTTGGTGAATCCCGGAACCCAGTTTGCTGTTAAAGATTTTGTAAAATTTTGTAGGCTAGGCTTCTTGTGCTTTGACAGTTTTTGTTTTGTCCCTTGTGTACATTTAAATCAATTGCTTTCATCTGTTGTACTACTAATCCTCATCTTTCTCTTTTTCTTTCAGACAAACAAGGTTACATTTAATTTGACGCCTGAAATCATACATCAGGTACAATTGCGACTTGTGTCTTAATGTTGATTATCTTTTACTAAATGCACTGGTTTTTTGTTTGTACCTTTTCTAATTGAGTTGCTATTAAGAATTTCATTGGTAATACTCTATACAGGAGTGGTTCATTGATGTGAATGATAAGTTATCTCTGATTACTTACAATCTATAAGTAAAGCAAAAGTGTTAATTTTCGGAACTATTTAGCATAGGATTATAATGAATCAAAATTTTCATGGTAATTGGCAACAGACATTATTGAAATCGTGGATGTCAATGATCCATAAGCTAATGAACGGCATAAGGTTCTGTATCCTTTTTCCCCCCTATCCATACCCCCAAAAGGAAAAAAAAAGAAAGAAAAGTCTACCATCCAAATTGTATGTCTAAAGTGAGTTTTGGAGTATTTGTCTGATTAAGCACGCCACTAGAGAAAGTTTGAAGGTGATTGAAAATGGCTCCTTCCCCTTTACATGGGGAGATATACTCCATTAAGCATGACACCGACATGGTTTAGTTGCTTGTGGGGTTAAGATTTAGCACATGCGAATCTTCTTAAATAGTGGATCCATATCAGATCATTTATTGTTTCAGGTACCATCAAATGACAAGAAAAGCAACGTGCTAGTGTTTTTTAGTCCGTAGTCAGAGTCACAGTGATCAATCATTGTGTCCTGATTTGTACATTGGTGATTTCTACCAACTATTGATGTATATGAGATGACTGCAGTTTGGGTGGCATACTTCATGTATTCGTTCAATGTGTCAATGTTGTAGAAGTGTAACAAAATATCATGGTTTATATGACAAATACATGCTGTTTGTTATGCACTTAGCCTCTAAAGTTTGTTCATTTATAGTCAGTGAGAAGTGATGAACCCATCACTATCAGGGATGTATTCCTCTTAGGGGCTGTTTGGAGAGATTTTAGGAATGGATTGGGTATGGAATTAGAAACCTGGAGGGTTGGGTATGGAATTAGAACACAGAACTGAAGTTGTTTGGAGAAAAATTTGAATGAAATCAAATTCCATTCCTGCTGTTTGGTGAGTAGTTATGGAATGGAATCAAGTCTATTTTATTTTTATTTTTGACTTATGGTATGTATTGTGGGATATATTATTTTGAAATTTTTTTATATTTTTATTAGTTGTAAATAATTTTTGCAACTTTTAATAATAATCATGACTAAATTCAGAATTAATACAACTTCTCATCTTCAGAATTAGTATATCCCACACAACTTTTTTCAACTGGCCGTCATTTTCATGGGAGGAATCAGAAGAGGAAAGTTCTTCCAGGACCACCATTTCATCTTCCCATTTATCTTCCTTTCACTTTTCAATTTGCATAATTCCAGATTGCTCCTCCAAATTAAGCAACAACCTCACCTCCTCCCTCTCTGTTCCCTTCTTGAATTGCAAAATCAAGCCCAAATCGTTCCTCTCTACCAGATTAACAAATCTCAGTCTCCTTGTTTCTTCCCCGATCGTTGCAAGTGAGATGATGAATCAAACATTCAAGCAACGGTGACAATGGCTTGTTGGTAGCTGGGGATGGTTATGAAAACGCACCAATGGTGGCCGGATCTGAAAACTGGAGGGTGTAGAAAGTGTTATGAAAACGCAGCAATCGGTCCTCTCTAAGGTTGATGGTGGTGGGTGGAAGCAAATTCGCCATGGTGGTAGTGATGAGGAAGATCCTCTTCCATCGTCATCCACGGCACCATCATCTTGTTGGCATCATCAGGAGCATCATCATCATAATCATCATCATCATCATCTCAGAATCCCTAATTTTGTAGGAGAGTAAACCAGATGGACAAATGGGAATTGGATGTTGAGATGAAAATGACGATGAGTTTGGAAAAAATGAAATCTGCATACAACTTTTCCTTTTTTTTTTTTGATAATGCAGTTTTCTATCCCTCCGGGATAGAAATTGATACCTCTCATAATTGGGAGGTATCCAATCCCTCTCATTTGGGTGGGATACAAAATACCCTGGAATTACAATTCTATTCCAAAATAGGTTCTCCAAACACAAAAAACAGGGATTAGAGTCCTTAGGTTTCTAATTCCATTCCTTTTTATCTCACCAAACATGCCCTTAAGGTATACTCATGGAACACTTGGGCTAAAGAAGACTCGACTTTGAGAAAGACTGGCATTTTGTTTGAATTGCTGTTATTCATGAATGGTTTTTGACTTTCATATATAATTTAATTTTGAGCTGATTGATGCTTTGGCTGTCTTCTTAAAATCTTATTATTCTAAATTTGCTCGACAGATTTTTGCTGAAAAACCAGCTGTTCATCAGGCATTTCTGAAATATGTGCCAAAAAAGGTATAGTGAAGCTTATCTTGTAGTGATCCATTGTTCACTACTGCTAAATGTATTTTCGGTAACATCTTTCTATGCTTCTTTTTACCTCCAATGATAGATGTCAGAGAAAGATTTCTGGACAAAATATTGCCGGGCAGAATATCTTCATAGCACAAAAAATGCAGTTGCTGCCGCTGCAGAGGCTGCTGAAGATGAGGAGCTTGCTGTTTTCTTAAAACAGGATGATATACTTGCTAGTGAAGCTCGTAGAAAGGTGATCTTGGTGTCAGTTTTCGAAAGTACATATGCTTGTGTTGCTTTCTTTCTCAAAACAGATCACTTACCATGTGCTGCAAAAATAAAAAACATGCAGATCAGGAAGGTTGATCCAACCTTGGACATTGAAGCAGATGAAGGCGACGATTACACTCATCTTCCGGTATTGACCTGGATTATTAATATATGTATATTTTTTGAGAAGTAACCAAAAGTTGTATTGAGAGACACCAAGGGGATGTCACCCATTTACAAAAGAAGGTGAACTCAAAGCCTGAAGCCCTTAATCTGTCTGCAAAAATCTTACCAACAAAATATAGTGAAGTAGCCTTTGTACCATGATCGTGAACTTGACTCCAACTCTACAATGTTCCCAGAAAATAATGTTTAAATTCTATTTGGATTATTAATATTATCTGAAATTTTGTTTAGAGGCTTCCCCCCCTCTCCCTTGTCTGTTACATTGAGCTAGTAGAGTATATCTTTTTCTGCATTGCAGTTTTTGAAATGATTTTCCAAATTTCGTCCTCATCCTTTTTATCTTTTGACCAAGTAGGACCACGGAATCTCTCGAGATGGTATCAAAGAAGTTGCTGAGTCGCAATCATTTTATGATCAATACAAGAGGAACCTTCTGCAAGATCTTAATCGCCATGCTGCTGTTGTTCTTGAGGGCCGTTCTATCGGTTAGTGATATTTCATAATTCATCAAGATTGTCATAAGTGGGAGAGCAGCTGAACCCTGTACCCTGGTGCAAAATAAATATATGATTGTTTCCTTGAGTGAGTGTTTGGTTTATTGTTGTAGATGTGGAGCTAGGAGATACGCGGGCCGTGGCCGAGGCACTTGCTAGGTCAAAGCTGGGTGGGTAACTTTTCTAAATAATGTAGTTTGCTATACCATCTCTTACCTGATTCCTCAAAAATTCCTTTGGCTGATTTAAGGTTCTCTTCCATGCAGTGGAATTAGCAAATGATTCCACAGATCCAAGCTCTAACCAGGAGCGGTTAAAAAGAATTTCTAGAATGACAGAGATTGAGGATCTTCAAGCCCCCCATGAACCACCTATAGCACCTCTGTGTATAAAGGTGCGCACCCCCCCCCCCCCCCACCCACAACAACAATGAAAAGTGGATAGTGGTCTAGTTATACATTTGTGATGATTTCCTATTTTTCTTCAGGATCCTAGAGACTACTTTTATTCCCAACAAGCTAATGCATTCAGAACTTTAGGAGAAACAGCGACCGGAGCTAAACCTCTGAATTGTCACACCAGCACACGGGAAGCTTATGCTTATATGAGGGAATCCATTTCAGACATTAAATCTGTGGGGATTCATGATTCCATGATCAAGCCTGAAATTGCATCCAAGGTTGTATTTTGGTTTGGAGTGTTCCTTATTGATCCATTGTTTTATTCAAGAACTTATGCTTGTTACTTGGGAAATATGGTCATCTAATCTGGCTACATATTATCAGGTTCTGAATAGTTTGACCCATAGTATATCCAGTACCAAGTACAATCTAGGTAGGAGCAACCAGGAAACTGTTCTGGATAGACTTCCCAGCATGACAAAAGAAGAGCTATTGAATGTGAGCACTCCTTCCCTCCCCTTGTTTTATGCTTCACTCATGTTTGAAGATGTCCAATAGTTTGCTTCTTCTGACCTGTAATTAAAATTATCCCTTCAATGCTTTATCAGATCATCGCTATTAGATTTGAGGTGGTAGGCAAAAGTGGCCTGTGCCTTCCTCCAAAACTTTTCTGAGTTAATTGTCTTATACAATATAGTACATGCTGTTGGTGTCCCTGCAATGTATATAATTTTCTAGGGCATAATACAAATGGAGAGATGAAGAAAGTTATTTAAAAAAAAAGTTAAATTGTGCATGCTTGAGCCTTGAAGTCAACCAAGAAAAAACATGAGAAGGTACAAGCTACTTTGTGCATAGTCAACTGCATTCAACTCCACTTTAATATTTCCTCGCAAGTGTACTTACCTACACTCAACTGTAGTGACTTGCACTCAACTACAACTACACTTATACAAATGTTCTAATAAATAAGCCCTTGTTATCTAACACTGTCTTTGAGGTTGATGATGGGGCCTCCGCCTATTTGTTTTCTATTTTTACAGAAAACGTGGTTCGATGGTGTTTGTTTAATATAACGCTTCCCTTCTCTCTTTGCTTTAGTAGGCAGTCCCCATAACATATGGGCTCAGACCCCCCTAATGGGATCTTACTAAACCAACCAAAAAAAGAAAAAAAATATTATGTAACATTTTAGTTGCTGATATCATGATCACGAGGGAGTTGTTTTTATTGCCGTGTTTATTGAATTGTTGTAGACAGCGTTCGTTAACGAAGTGATTGTGTTTCTCAATCCCTTGGGTTGAAATGTTGTTAAACAGCCATGAACTGTGGTGTGCTATTTCCAAATGGTTACATGAGTGTGGATGCAGAGATAGGGTCATGTTCCGTGATTTGTAACTAAAAAATGCCTCTGTCCACAATATCTTTCTTTTTAACTAATTTAATTTCCACAATATTTCAATTGCGATTCCAATGTAATAGTAATGATTGTTTTATCATATTTTCCCTGATAAATTGCCACTTTTATCACACAACAAAATTGTTTAGTTAAAGTAGGGTATTTTTGTCATTGAATGTATAGTTTGTCTCCATCACTACCCTTTCCTTGGTACCTTTCCAAAGCTCTCAAATGACAATTATTGAGGAAAGGAGGGAAAGGGTGGAACCTCCTCACCAGTTGCTTCTGAGAATTGATGATTGTCCATCTGACTACACTCAGACCTTTGCCACCTAGAAATTGTTGAGCCAATTGAGTATGAATCAGGCTATGTTGGGAGCTGGCTGGTGGGGGTGGTTGGGTTGAGGATTGGAGGGCGCAGTGACAGTCTTTTTTTGTTTTTTCATTTTAGCAGTTTCGTGTAATGTCAAGTTTCTACAAGGTTTACCTTGGTCGCGTTTGGTGATAAACGTATATGCTGAGCTCCATGGAATTGGTATTTGGCTACTGTCATCATTATCTTTTTGACTTTTTTTATGCTGTTTTGGGCGGTGGTTAGCACCTAGTTACCAGGAGCGCTTCCTGGATTGCTTAGTCTGGAGTGTGAATTGCTAATATTATCACAAATCACAGTGGATCGTGGGAGGTATAGAGAGATCTTGTATCTATGGATGCCATATTGGAAATCACCTAACTATGAACCTTCTTTTCAGCACTGGACATCTATTCAGGAACTGCTGAAGCATTTTTGGTCATCATATCCTATAACGACTTCATATCTCTCGACCAAGGTATGACGATTGGTGATGATCCAACAAATGCTGATGGTTTACTTCGTATTTCTTGTCCGCAATTTGTTTCTAGTTCTTTGTTATTACTTGACAATTGCGCTCGCACAAATATAACTATACATTTAGCCCATAACTATGTTACTCGGACTCGGGTACGGGTGTCCACATCAGACACGGATATGGGTTCTGCTATTTTAAAGAAATTTTATACATTTTCATTGTAATTTGAAGTGTCAAGTGTCATACCCTTGTCCGGGTATCAAGGGTCTGACACGGGTACGGCAGGGAAAATGAAAAGTCAGAGTAACATAGGCCCATAATACATTTGTTTAACAAAAGAGAGTTTCGAGTATGGTCTTGTGTCAGTGTTATAAATTTTTTATTTTGAGCAATGATATACATTTTGCCCATAATACATTTGTTTAACAAAAGAGAGTTTCAAATATGGTCTTGTGTCTGTTATAAATTGTTTATTTTAAGCCTATGGTATGGTGTGTTATGTGCATGCCTTGCATGTGAGTGTATGGAGGCGTTCTCTTGAAATATTTCAATCAACCCTTACATTAATTAAAGTGGAGCAATGTAGTGGAAGAGCAATGTACTGTTACTGGCATATGTTGAGAAGCATGCATTTGGAGTCATGGTCTTGTTTGGTTTACATTTCTTATGGATTCTGATGCATGCTTTTGGCAAAAAACAAAAATTTGTGAAGTTTGATGCTCATAATATTTTTCTTATATTTGCCTCTTGACTTCCAGGAGTTTCATATTCTTCTGTGTGAGGATTTTAAAATATAGCTAAGATCACTTATGTTGATTATATTTGTGTTTACAGGTTAATAAATTGAAAGATGCTATGACGATTATATATAGAAAACTACAGGTGAGTTTAATCTCTATGCTTCTAATTAAGTCATATTGCTTGTAACTCTCTTTGGGCACACTGAAGTTGCTTGCTTTAGAGGACGATTCCCCTTACTGAACCACGGCAAACTTGAGCCTAACTTTCTAGATTTTGTTCTCTCAGAGTGTTTGTAGAATCACTCTTAAGAGAATTCAATTGATCTAAGGGCATGTGATTTGATGTTCAAGAGTTGCTCTCATATCTACTTAAGTAGCTTTTTATGAGTTGATCTACCTAGTCCATTTGGTTCACTTGCTGGTAACATTTACATCCATGTCAACTTGTTTACAGTTTACCTATAAATAAGGGCTTTGCTAGCCTTTATGAATACACTACATTGATATTGAATATTGAATATATGAATTCTTACTGATTATGCATGGGGATGCTAATCTTTTCCCGAATCCGGCACGGGGATGCTGAATTCTTCTCTTGGATTCAACACGGGGATGTTGAATTTTTATCTTTAGCCTTTGTTTATTTCTAGTTCTCTGTCAACTTGATATCAGAGCTCATTGTCCATCACATTGGTATCAGAGCTCATTCTCTATCAACTTGGTGTCAGAGCTCATTCTCCATCACATCTTATATCCAATAGTCGATATTTGAGTTCATTAACGAATCAAAGTTTGTTATTGAAAACTCGTATTTCATTATATGTTTGTAGATAAATGATTGTGAACCTTCCTTTAGATTAATCCTTAGTTTAAAAAGGCGTGCATAAGTAGGTGAATGGCGCAGACCTTGGCACCTCATATAGGTCAACTGCAGCTCATCCAAAAGCCCTACATAAGGCACTTTCGTGTGCCTTTTGGATCCTTGTGGATTTTTTTTTAAAAAAAGGTTTGTTGTTCTGTTTCCTTCTAGTTTAAACCCCCATCCCTTAAAAGCCTCCAGAAACACTCACAAGTTCTCTAGTGCATTCATGTAGGAATGATTTTCATGCAATTTATCTGCCTGTGCACACACATATGTGAAGTGTGTCTCTACTCTCTCGTTCAAAAGGCGCATTCTCTCGGATTGAAGGTTACCTAGGCTCCATAAGGACCATAACCACTTTGCTTCTTGGGCTTTTGGATTAATCTTGTCTTGATGTAGCTTCTTTACTTGTTTTTGCTTTTTCTACAAAATCCCAACACTACAAAATTTGTTAAGCTTGATAATCTTTAACCTTATATGGGGAGATCAAGGTTCAAATCACTATGCCTTCTTTTCAGGGCATTAAAGAGTCCGTGCAATCAGATCTCAGACATCAAGTTTCACTACTTGTTCAACCTATGGTACAGGTTTGTGATTTTTGTTTTTTGGTTATACCATCTGTGCTTGCTTTTCTTTAAACCATGTTGTGGTATTTTCTTTGCTTTATTTGGATCTAGAAACTGGAGTAGAGCGCTTAGTTACTTAATTACTTTTGTGCTATTGTTAATAATGTTTACTTAATTATTTACATGCTAATAAGTCGTTCTATGTTTTTAAACCTTGGGGAGTTTAGATGCCAACAGTAACTAATTAAACTTTAATAGGGCTTATGCCCCACAAGTCATTTGCCATGCATGTGAATGTGCAGTGAGTACCTGAGTGTGTTAGTGTCTGATGTGTGTTGGACACGAATATGTGGAGTTGCAGAGAGTGCCTTCCAACAATTGGGAGTCGTACAACATTTTTGTTGCATTCTTTGCTACAGTCCCTAGGGAAGTACTTGGAAAATGAGGCAAAACAGCTGAGTATTTCAAGCTTCTGCTGAAGAATGCATATTTCTTCACTGGGGTGTTCTGACGAGAAATTATTTTGTTCACCAAATTATTTCCTTTTTCATAAATGTTAGACAGTGAAGTCCTTAACAACTTCTGTGTTTGGTATCACACTAAATATGATTTTCTAGAAAAATAAGTTTTTCAAAGGCTTACTGGCAAGCTTAAGATCAAAGCCTTGAGAGTAAGTTGGTTGTGCCGCACGGGCGGTGAGTGAAGTAAGAGTCTCCATGTGACGTAAGGTACAAAAAGCTTGAATCATAGAGAGATAATAGTTCAAGAACATGAGAAAAGTACAAAATACTATTTTTATTGCCTTTACCTTATGGTTCAGGCAAGCTTTGGTCGGGTTTAATCTGCTTAACTTGTTTTTATTTTGGATTTGGTTCATCTCGGGTTCCGGTTGAGAAAATGTTCAAAATTTAAAAATTTTTGGGGCAAGTTTGGGTCGTATAAAGCTTTTGATGGGTCTAGATCTTAATATTTGAAATGGTGTACCTTTAGCATATTCAGCGTGCATAATTACTAGCGGTGACTCATGCAGGCATTGGACGCGGCTTTTGCACATTATGAAGTGGACTTGCAGAAGAGAATGTCGAAGAGTCCGAACCCGAATGGATATGTTTAACCTTTTTCATTATTGGTGTATTCCATTCTAACTGCTGAGTGATTAATTGAGAGCTGGTGCTTCTGTGAGGATCAATGTTATTTCTTAAATGTGGCCTGGTTTTTTGTAAAAGGTTTTGGTTGTCATGATATCCGTCAATTTGGACAGCAGTAACAATTTTGTTTATATTTTTACTTGTAGATTTTGATTATCTACAGCACAGTTTTGTTGGATTTTGACTCATCATAATGCGAGTACAAGTATTGTACATCTCTCTTTATAATATATATATATATATATATAGCGAATGGAAACAAGTCTGGGATTCTTCTGCTGTACCAAAAATGGAGGATGTTTGTGTACGAGGATGTGTTTTTTTATTTTTTTGTAATTTATTTAAATTAGTGGAAAGATTAATTTTGTCGAACAACAATGCGATGTCAAACAGGCTTCAACTGGTGCGACTGCGTTATAAAAGCCTAGCCGTGTTAGTGTGTGTGTCCCTCCTGAATGCTTAGGCTTGTCCTACTCTTTCAGTCATATTCTCACTTGTCAAAGCTCAGTCTGGAGCTGTTACAACTATAACTCCTCTCTATTTATCTCTGACTTCATTTCATTCTTTGCTTTCAACTTGGAAAGGGAATACCATAAGCCTATTTTGGGTTAGACTTAGCTAATGAGGCTCCCATATTGTTTTCTGCTTTGTAATTTGAATTTAAGATGGAAAACCACAATTTATTTTTACTTTTTGGACACTAATTTATTGGAAGAGATTCTAAAGGTGGGTGAATTAGTGGTGATCTAATATGTAAAAGAAATTAAAATCTTGATTAAAATAATGTCAAGTCAGTAAGTTTAAATGGATTATTAGTTTCTTCAAAAAAAATAATACGCTCATTAATCCACATTTTTTCCAACTTGACCATGTTATCAAAAAAAATATTCCTATTTATTTGGACTTCTTGATATGATATTAATTTGTAAGATTTTAATATTTTCACTCCTCAACCTACCACGTAAGATCGTAAGTTGCAACAAAGTCTTCACCTGTTAGAACTAGTAACAAATGCATTATTGTCCAACAACCCCTAAAGTATAGTATATACTAATTTAAAAAAAAAGTTCAATACATTATTGTCCAGTACCCTCAGATTACAATATACTAGTTCTTAAACCCGTGCGTTACACGAGATAATGATAAAACACATATATTCTTGAAACAACATATCCCATTAGAACGCATATAAAACGATTGTATATTTAATTTTCTAATAAAGTTAAAAAATACAAAGATTTAATTTATAGGAATTTGCTATGACAAATAAGAATACAATTAATCAATTTCAGATTATTTTATAAGGAAACTATTAGAATCTTTATAATTTAAATATAGGAACATATCAAAAAAAACTAAATTAAATTAAATTTGCCCAATTTGACGTAGGAAATTATGGAAATTAAATTGTTAACATCCCTTTCCAGATTACATTCATGTATTCCGTACTACCAATTTGACAGAGGCACAAAAAGTGGCGGCAGATCTTCACATAATAATTAGAGAGATGGGTGCGAAGGCGGAGGGTATTGCGGATTAAGGTTTAAGTATAGTGCTGGAGCAGTGGGGGTGGAATGATCGGAATTGGAGGGATAAGGAGGGTAATAGTTAGGGTAATAAGAGGAAGCGAGTATGCGACGGGCGGAGTAAAGCGGCGATTGGCCATGGACTCACTTGGGATTGATCGGATTGGGGTTAGGCTTAGGAGTGGGGTTACGGAATTGAGATTGGTAGAATTGGTAGTGTCGGATTGGCCTTATGACGAGATTGAAATTAGGGTTTGGATTGTATTGAGAGACAAGAAATTGAAGGATGAATTATGGAGGAAGAAGGAAAGAAACAAGGATGATGATGATGATGATGATGATGATGAAGATCTAGTAACTTCATCGACACCCACCAACTGAGGAATGAATGTGGGCATAAGCTTCATGTTCTAATTCACCTTAACTGGGTGAGATAAGGGTGGAGGTGGGCGGAGGAAAGAAGTGGCGGACATGGCTGGGGATTAAGTGGGTACATAGTCAGTCTCTTGAGAAAGGATTGGAGTGAGAAAAACTTCTCATTTCCTAGCCCTATATTAGGTAAATCTAATTTAATTTAATTATATTAATATGTTTTTATATTTAAATTATAAAGATTCTAATAATTTCCTTATAAAATAATCTGAAATTGATAAATTACATTCTTATTTGTCACCCTTAGGGCGACGTATAGCAAAACCGTAATTGATAATATCAAAAATAACTTCTTATCTTTATCTTCTTTTTTTTTAGTTAATTAGGGAAAGCAAACCAACATATAGTAGGTAAAAATAAAATTTATAGTAAAGAACATAAAAAGGTTTGTATTGATTAATAACTATATTTATCATTTACATTAATGCACAAACATTAATATATTTTACATGATTTTTTTTAAAAAGTTAAATATAATCAATTATAGATTTCTCAAAACGCGTTCATTAGAATTCACATATTTCAACCTTCAACCTTTATACCCAGAAATATATAAATATATATATATATATATATATATATATATATATATATATTGGAAAATCTTGAAGAACTTCCATTAACAAAATCGAGTACAAGATACTCGGGCATACCCGAGGGGCCAACAATTAGATCCGACCCAAAATCAACACCAACATAACAAAACCATTCAAAATTCTGATGAGCTCGTTCTTCCAATCAACGCCAACAAAAACAAGACTTAATAAAGTCTCAAAAGAAGATCAGATTTAATGAACAAAGCAACATCCGTATAAGCTCGTTCAAAATTCTGATGAATCCTCTTGTTTCTCTCACCCCATATGTGGTAGACCAAAATTGCAAACGCCACCTTCTTATTCTTCCCCACAAATTCAGCATTCTTCCAATCTTGAATATTCCAAATATCCCAATTCGGAACACGACCAAACTGCTCCATCCAAACTTGGCAGCTAACCTGTTTCGAATCTTCACAATCAAAAAATATGTGTTCTTTCGATTCTCCATCCTTTTTACATAAGAAGCAACGATTTGCTAGATTTAAGCCAAATCTTTGTAACCAATCAGAAGTTAAAAGTCGCCTGTGCATAAACATCCACAAAATGAAAGAACATTTCGGTACTCTAAGATTAGTCCATATCATTTTATGCCAAACAACCTTATCTCCATGCCCTTTGAGAAAGTCATAACCCAACTTGATCTTGTATTGCTTCCCCTCACTGATCAGATTCTGGAAAAGAGGGAGCAATTCGTCTCTTGCTTTCAGTAACCTCCTCCAATACCAACTGTTATTTTGCTTAACAGCACACACAAGAATAGAGTCTCTGTGAAGATAAATGTGGTGAATCCACTTCACCCACAACGAGTCTTTCTTGCAAATAAGTTGCCATAAAATACCCCCCAAGAGAGCTGTGTTCCAAGCCACTGCATCTCTAATGTTTAGACCACCCTCACATTTGTAAAGACAACAAGTACTCCAAGCAATAGGTGTTGCCTTTTTTCTGAACCCCATAAGAAGCTCCTACACATCTTCACAATATATATATATATATTAGCATTCAAAAACCCTTCAATTAATGTGTTTTCTCTGTCTTTCTCACGCACACTAATTCACACATAAACTCAAAGTTATAAAAATAAGTACGACCAATTTATTACATTTGTGCTGCATATTATCTATTTTAGGTATCTAAACCTAATGATGTAATCACTTTTTCTTTTTCTTTTCTTTTTTTTTTTTGGCAAAGGAGACAATACATTCAAGAAACACAACAAATAACACAACAAGAACAAACAAACAGAAAACAAACATAAACAAGAATACAAAGCTACCGACCCACTCCAAAACGTCGTCGCTTCACTTGTTTCGCTAAGCCATGCGTTTGTGGACCTGCTTGCCGATCAATTTTCTAGAACATCCCCATCCTGAAAACGGACGCGAAAGCTGCCAAGCCACAACATGTTGGCTTGAACTTCTTGTTGACAAAAGGCTGGTATTCAGCCACAATCCCCAAATTAGCCTTCCTCTTCCTACTCCTCAAATTCTGCCTTTACGTACTCATAGATTCCGTCCCAAACCTCGTACACTTAAAAGTCTTCTTGCCCTCCTTCAAATGCGAGTAGCGGACCGTTCTATCTTGTTTCCTGCACCCAAGGTTAGTCTTACCTGACAAGAACACCCTGCCCCTTTTGCAAATGTTTGGTAAAAGGCGAAGCTTGTCGAGAATCTTGTTTGACCTCGTAGTACTGCTGCAGCCAAATGCATCCTCTGAATTCCTACTTTCGGTCATGTCATACTCCTCCTCCACAAAATCTATATGTTTCCCTGCACTAGGCTTGGTGATACTCTGAGTTGGTGGCATCTCTGATTCTACTTTGACTTTGACTTTCATATAAGTCAAACTAAGGGGATCAAAGACCTCGAAATGATTTCCTTTGAGCAGTCCTTCATGAGCTTCAACTTTCAAAGACAAGATTTGTCCATCTTGTCGTTTAGAAAACTTAAGTCTTGATTTGATTTTGTTGATGACACCTCCCAAAGAAGAGGTGTTCGCCGGAGATTGCATAGAGCTAGAGCTAGCCCTATCCTCCACGCATGTCATGGTAACTTTAGTTATAACCATAGGACAATTGTGTGACTTGGTGGGATCTATGAATCCCTGGGTGGTTTGTTTGGCAACCACCCCTTCTCTTACACAAGTCTTCTCCCTTCTCCCCTTTCTTCTTCCATGAACCTTACCGGATGACACCCCAACATCCTTTAGGCCTATATGCATCTCATCTCCTTCCCTCAGGTCTTTAAACTGAGCAATTGCATCGACTACCATAGAATCAAGGGTCCCCTTGATAGCGGAATCCTTGACCGAACTGCTAGGGCACTCAGCACTCACATCCTTGTTACTCGTCCCTTTGTTGCTGAAGCCACACCCCTCCTTGTCATCCGCATTACTTCTCCCTCTCTCCTTGGAGATTTCCTCCACCTCCATATTTGTTTTTGACGTCTTCCTCTGCAAGTCCTTCTTAACCTTTTGAAGCTCCTTATACACTTCTTTATTGTCCGGGTCTAACTCCATCGCCCGTTCCAGACTTTTAATGGCTTCTTCCATGCGGTCAAGTTGCACCAAGGCTAAAGCTCTTCGAAAGAAGGCCTTAACATTTAAGGGTCAAAATCAAACACACTTTGACAGAAAGTGAGGGTTTGATTAAACATTCCTAACTTCAAACTACAGGCTGCGAGATTCAAACTAAGCGAGATACCCACTTCCACCATCAAACTAGCATCATCTTCGCACAGAGGCTCCCCAGCACCAAGGAATTGGAAGGCTCTATCATACGTTAAGGATGCTTCTTCGAACTCCTTCTTCCTAAAAAACCTGTTTCCTTCCTCTTTAAGCTCAATCGCTTTGAAGATGGCGTGTCTAGGATGTGGCATGGAAGCCACAATCTTGAGGACATCCTCATCAATTTCTTCCGCCATAAAGAAAAAACGGAACAAACCAGTCTGACTGTAAGGGCTTAAGCGACAAAAGCCAGGCTAACATCTACTGATTCAAAAGGAAGACCACCACAGAAACAACTCCAAAGCATAGACCACAACTAGAAGCCACCCACTTAACAACGACCTCCACACAACAACACGAACACACCAACGCACCAAAACACCAAGAGAGCACCCCTTTAGAACAGAAACAAGGAAAGCAAATCCTACCCCAACTACTAACGCAAGAACACCCAATAAACACTAACCAAGACCCCCAACTACTGGCATACACAAAAGCCAACTGCCAAACAAACTACAGGGAGCAAAGACAAACCGAACGAGCACCTGAACGGCGATGGTTGCTTTCACCAGAAACTCCCCTCCTTTGCAGCTCCACCAGAGAACTCGGGGACCCCCTGGTGACCACGATTGGTCCAGCAACGAGCAGCGACGAGTCAGATGACCGCCTCCTCTCAGATCCAGGACTGCCTCACAACCGTCCCAACCGATGTCGCCTTGCCCCTCGACGCACCCCCTGTTTTGAGACACCAGAGAAATCACCGGAACCACCATCGCCCTCCGGCACAACCCCCACAAAAACGGAAACAAACTACTTGGATAACACTACTAACCTCCTAACAAGAACAACTAATCACAGGAAAGAGTAGATCGGACGATGACGATGACGATGCCGGCGACAGCCGACAAGCGGCCATCACCGGCACCGGCGGAAAAGAATTAAATAAGGGAAGCCAGAAGTTAGGTAGTAGGTGGGAGTGTTCTATGGGGTCACAATTTAACATAATAGTGATTGATGATGTATGTAATCACTTTTTCATTGCATTGAATAGTCAACTACATTAATTATGTAATTAATTGCATTACACCTTTTTTTTTTATAATGGTAAGTCGGGTCACCCACTAGACTCCCTATTTCATGGAAAACCTAATGGGTCCACCAGCCCATGGGGGAAGGGGGAAACCAGGCATGTACGCCTATTGCTGCTCCCAGGAATCGATCCCGAGATATGTGGTAAAACACAGTGCAGCTGGTACCACTTGAACTAGAGCTCATTAGTTTGCACTACACCCCATTACATTACATATAAACCAAACAATATGTAAAGGAAACTTAATCTTCGACTCCTGGACATGCTTCATAGAGCTAGTTTTGATATGGATGATGATGCTGCCATATATACATGAAATTAGACAGCGGACAACTATCCACAAAAATGATTGTCCACATCCACAACAATCGGAACGAAACTAAACAAGTCGATAGGATTGAGTCTTATGGAGTGTTTGGTTGAGAGACTTTCTTAAGAAAAATTTTCAACTTTCCCAAGTTCATCAAAATTTTTCTAAGTTTGGTTACAAAATAAGAATAGTAAAGTTTTGTGGTGGGTCTCAATATTTTCCCATATTAGATGGGGAAATGTTTCCCATGGGAGGGGTTGAGAAAGTTTTTTTCCCATGGGAAATGAGAAGTATTTTAATCAAACTCCCCAAAATACCCCTAAAAATTATTTTCTAAATAAATAAATGAGGGCAATTTAGACATTTTAAATAAACACTCCTATGATTTCACATGTAAACCAAACATTGTGAAATATTTTTTTCCCATGAAAAAGTTTCAAGTAAAAACTTTCCCAAAGAAAACTTTTCTAGAAAATATTTTTCTTGAAAAGAAACACACCATTAGGGTAGGGCAACAACAATGCTAGCGGTGTTGCTATTGTACTGTTGGTCAGTGATGTTGCTGTTGTGCAATTGTGTTGCATGCTGCAACACACTTAATTCCTCATTTTGGGAGTTCAAATAAATGAAAAGTGCAAGCATTAATAATTGGTTATAAAAATTTTGTGTGCTTGGAATATACAGAATAAGCAAATAAGCATTGTTAAATAAACAATCAAACATATGAAACAATTGGAAAATAAACATTCAAAAATAAACAATTACAAAGCAACTAGCAATGATAAAATAGAACATTTTCAAAACAAACAAAAATGAAAAAATCAAGAGGAAATATATGAAAATAAACAGTCAAAAATAAACATTTAAGGGATAAATAAACAATTAGGACAATTAATAATTAGTAAAATAAAAATTTATAGATAAACAATCAGAAAATAAAAAGATAAAATAAATAATCAAAAAATAAGACATCAAAATGAAAAATAAATAATAAAAAAAACAGTAACCATCAAAATGTAAAAATTCCACAAAAATAAAATAATCCAAAATAATAATTAGAAAACAACTAATAATCAGAAAATAAACATTTTTATATGATCAATAAAAAATTAAACATTCCAAAACCAAATAAACAATATAAATCTGTTAAAATTGTACAACAAACTCAACGAATGAGTAAAATACATGCAATGAAAATAGAGAAAATAAATCATTGAAGAAACATAGCAACAGAACAACATAAGTCCAAAGATGTAACAGTCAAGTGACAACCACCCCATCTTTCATACTGGTCACCAAAGTTTAAGTTTTGGTGGAAGTAAAATATTTCCCATCAATTGAAATGAAAATTGTGAGATTGATCGGTCATGCTTGTCGTGAAAAGTGTGGTATCGGCCTCTTAAATTTACTGGTAGTAACCCTTGATAATGAGAAAAAAGAGGACAGAACTCAATCACGTCACAAGGGAAATAATAGGCGGTTGAAATTTACTCGATCTTAAAAAACAAATGAGAAATAAAATTATATTATGCCTACATAACTAGATAGATGTAAAACAAAGCAGAGAGAGATAGAGATGAAATCAAAGACTATTATTAATTCTCATAAGAAGGAAAAAGGCTACGAGAACAATGTATTTATACTAAAACTGAACGAAACAGAAAACAAAAACTAACAGCTTAACAAATCTTGAAATCTTGGAGTCTTGAACCAGAAACAAGATATCACCTTGAAGCTTTCTACACTCCCCCCCTCAAGGTGATATGTCTATAACTTCTTTGCAAACAGATTGATCACTTTCTGCAGAAAAACCATCCAGAAGTCCCAATCTTCTGGAAAGAAAATTGTGCTGAAACTCTCCAAGGCCTTTCTCATAATGTTAGCTACTTGTTCCTTGTATGAAACATAGGTTGTCCTGAGAAAACCTTCTACCATTTTATTTCTTGTATAATGGCAATCTATATTCAGACGCTTGGTTCTTTCATGAAAAATCGGGTTCTCAGCAATGTGCATTGCTGATTTATTGTCACAGTACAAAGTTAATGGGAGCTCTAATGGCAGTCTCAAATCACTAATTAAATTTGATATCCAGACAAGTTCAGAGGTAGTGGTTGACATGGCCCGGTATTCGTCTTCCGCAGATGATTTTGAGACAGTATTTTGTTTCTTGGTCTTCCAAGAAATCAAACTGTTACCCAAAAATACAGCATATCCTGTCAAAGACCTTGATGTCATTTGACAACTTGCCCAATCAGCATCACAGTAAGCTCGTAGTTTCAAGTCATTATCAGTTGGGAAGAATAAACCTCGACCAATGGTTCCTTTGAGGTATCTTAGAACGTGCATAGCAGCTTGGAAATGAGGTTCCCTTGGAGACTGCAGAAACTGGCTTAGATGCTGAACGAAATAAGAGATGTCGGGCCTTGTTAAAGTTAAGTAAAGAAGTCTCCCTACTACTCTCCTATATCTCCCAGGATCTTCCATCTCTTTTCCCTGATCAGTAGATAATCTCAGCCCTCTAGGAAGAGGAAATCTGACTGGTTTTGCCCCGGTTAATCCAGCATCTTCAAGGATGTCACCAATATATTTCCTCTGGTTCAATAGTGTGCATGCTTCTGATCTGGCTATTTCAATGCCCAAAAAGAATCTAGCTATTCCAAGGTCCTTGATAGTGAAGGCTTTGTGCAGCTGGTCTTTTAATCTGCAAATACCTTGCTCATCATTGCCTGAAATCAACAGATCATCAACATATACTAGAACAACAGTAGTTAATCCATTATTATCTCTAATGAAAATAGAATAATCATGCTTAGATTGTAAAAAACCAATTTTCTTTAAGAATTTGCTTAGCTCAATATTCCATTGACGAGAAGCTTGTTTAAGACCATAAAGAGATCTTTCAAGCTTACAAACTTGCCCCTCTCGTGCTTTGTCATACCCTTCCGGTGGAATCATGTAAACCTCTTCATCTAAAAAACCATGAAGGAATGCATTATTTATGTCCAATTGATGAAGAGGTCATCTTTTTGCTGTAGCTAAGGCTATAAAAACCCTGACTGTTGTTAATTTTGTCACGGGTGAGAAGGTGTGTTTGTAGTCCTTATCCTTGATTTGCTCAAATCCTCTGATTACCAACCATACCTTCCACATTTCCATCTAGTTTAAATTTGATTTTATAAACCCATCTAGAAGTTGGGGCCTTTTTCCCTGGAGGTAATTGAGTGAGAGTGCATGTCCCATTCTCTTCTAAAGCTTTCAATTCTTCATTCATGGCTACTACCCATTCCTTTGAGCCAGCTTCCTGTCTATATGTAGCTAGTTCTGGTGTATGTAAAGTAGCAACTAAAGCAAAAGAAAAATCAAAAGAATAGTGAGATAAATCAGTTTTATTAAAAAGAGGGAATTTAGTGCTGCTCACAGTGTTGAAACTCTGTGAATCAATGCTGCTAGATGGAGTTGTAGGTGTGCTGGCATGATGAATAAAATCTTTCAACCAGGTTGGTGCTTGTTTCTGCCTATGGGATCTCCTTAATTGTTGATCAGGTATATGAGAAGTATGTTGATGTTATGATGGATGCTGACTGTTTGTTTGTTCTAGAGTAATTGTAGGTTCTGTATTCACATAATCAGGAACTTCTTGGTCACTTCGAAGGAGATTTTCTTGCTGTGACACATAATCTCCTCCTAATGAATTGCTAACTTCTCTAGAGTAGGATGTCTCAGGACATTCTTCTATTGGTGTATTGGTTGCAGATTGTCTGCTTAAGATAATTTCTCTTTCTGAACTGTGTGAGTCAGAAGGAAAAATGTCTTCTGACAACTGCAAATCTTTGCTCATTTCTTCTTTGAAGGGAAAAATTTCTTCCTCAAAGACTACATCTCGGCTATGCAAGACCTTTTTAGAGGTCAAATCATACAACTTATATCCTTTAATCCCAAAAGTATATCCCAGTAAAACGCATTTTATTGCCCTGTCAGCAAATTTATCCTTCTTCCCAACAGAAACAACATAACATAAGCATCCTATTGTCCTTAGATCATCTGTGGAGGGAACATCATTATGCAATATCTCAAAAGGACTCTTCCTGTTTAAATTTTTCATGAGTAATTTATTGATAATATAAGTAGCGGCTAAAAGCCTAAAACACATTCCCCCCCAAAAAAACTTAGGAAACCCAGCTTGCAACCTAATGGCTCTAGCTGTGTCCAACAGATGCCTATGCTTCCTCTCTACTACCCCATTCTGTTGAGGTGTCTTAACTATGGCTCTTTGATGCAAAATCCCCTTTGATTTAAACAAGGAAAAGCAAGCATTTTGAACAAATTCAGTGTCATTATCCGTCCTAATCATTTTAACAGTCATTCCAAATTGATTTTCAACCATATTCAAGAAGTTTTCTATGGCAGAATAAACTTGCTTCTTATTTTGCAACAATTGAGTCCAAGTGCACCTTGAAAAATCATCAACGATAGTCAAAAAAATATTGAGCACCATCAATGTTGACATGTCTATATGGCCCCCACAAATCCATATGGACTAATTGAAACACACAATTAGTCTTAATGGAACTTTTATGAAAAGGTTTTCTGTGAGCTTTGGCAAGAATACAGGTTTCACAAGAAAATTTGTCATTATCAAAGACATTACAATCTTGAATATGTTCAAGTTTTGAAAAAGAGGCATAACCTAGATGGAGCGTTACCGTACGCGTGGATGGGTGAAGATTAGCTTGAGTGATGATGGATGATCGATAATCAACAAGAACAAGGGCCTTGAACAATAAAGGAAGGGATATGACCTTGAGTAAGGAGAGTCCACAACTCTAGGCCTAACATCCCACCATGATTATCAAAGGTAATCCACTAAATAATCACTAAAGAAATTACTTGAATCACCACCAAACTTGATTGGATAAAGATAAAAAGGTTTGAGAGAAAGCAAAGGAGGAACCCTTACAAATGCACTAGCATTACATTCAAAATCCAAAACTATCAAATATTGGAAGGGAGGGGGTATTTATAGGAAATTGGGAAAACACGCGCAGAAAAAGGCAGACCGTGGGTACGGTCTAGGAGACCGTGGGTACGGCCTCCTTCGGGATCAGGAGGTCGCGGGCGCGACCCATATGGTAGCGGGCGCGACGCCCCAACGAACGCAGCGGCCAACGTTCGGCAGAACAAAGGTCGCGGGCGCGACAGTTGGGCAGTTTTTCTGCCGATTTCAAACACACATAACTTCTCCATTTGAACTCCGTTTTAGGCCCCTAAGATATCGATGGAAAGCTCTCGGTGTGTACTTTAAGCTCCCCAAATTTAAGACCAATCGGAATTGTAACGAAGGATTTATGGTCGAAATAGTGAAGGCACGTCCAATTCCTTAACCCACGTTGATCCTTTTCCGCTTATTCTTGCCGAAGGACTCCGAACCCTTTCAAAGGCCCAAAGTAAGTCCCAATGTGGACCCGCAGCTCCGCTCCCATAGCCTTGGGTCTCACTTGAAGTGGATACCACACCCGGTGATGACCCGAATACGCCTCCAAGGTCCCGGGTCCACCTTAAAATGGACTCCACACCCGTCCTCAGAGCTATTTTCATTTTGTTTCGTGGAGGGGGTGCGGGAAGGCTTGGAGACCAGTGATTTCGAGGTTCAGGCCCCATCCCGATACGCTCCACTAGTCTATTGTGTAAAATCTATAAAGAAACATTAATTATTATTTGTTCGAATAACACTCCTAGATACAACAGCTGCAGTTTGCATAGAATCAGGTATCTTCTTGTGAACCTTAGATTCCAATATGTATAACCCATGTTCTTCATGGGCAACAGCTATAATAGATCTACTTGAAAGGGCCTGAAACAGACATTTGTTAGGGGATAGAACAATACATAATTGTTGGTCATGGAGCAATTTCGTAACTGACAGTAGATTAAATTTGAAGTCAGACAAATACAAGACTCTCTGTAAGGTAAGTTGATTTTCAAGGACAACTGTTCCTGCCATAGTAACCTTTTTAGTTGCCCCATCAGGTAAAGTAACAGAAATAGGTTGCTTAAGATTATAAACAGAATAGAATAGGGATAAATCACATGTCATGTGATCAGTGGCTCCTGTATCAACAATCCATTTAGACCGCTGAATTCCTGAGAAAATTCAATTATCATTCTTAATGAAAGCATTGGATTTCAAATAATTCATTTTACCTTAAAAACTGGCAAGAGAACTGGAGTATTCTTGCCTTTCCTTTGAAGCCTCTTTACTGTCACCATGTTGATCATTCTTGACAAATTGAGCAAAGTGCTGCCCAGATTCGTTCTTACCCTGCTTCCTGAGTTTATAAACCTCTTGTGCTATTTGCTGTATCAACTCGGCATCTACTTGTGACAGATCGTCTCCAAGGGGATCATCGGTTGCTGTTTCTTTTGTTGAGACATTTGCAGCCACTTTCTTGCCTTTTCTTTTATCTTTGTCAAACCATTCTGGATATCCGATGAGCTTAAAGCATTGATCTCTTTCATGTCCTGGTTTCTGCAGTAAGTGCAAAACTTACTCTTCTTGTCTTTCTTGACAGTTCTTGAATTCTTCATCGTTAGAGCATCAACTTCACCATTGCCATATTCAGAACTCTGTTTCCGGATGTTAGCAGCCATTTCAATATTTCCTTGCATTCCTCCGGAGACCATCTTCTGACTTTCAGCCCGTTGCACCATAGAGTAAGCTTTGTTGATGCTTAGCAAAGGTTCCATTAAGAGGATTTGTCCCCTCACAGTTTCAAACTCATCATTCAAGTGCATCAAAATTGAACCAACTTTCTTCTTTGTTCTAGTTCAACAGTTGCTTTAACATGGGGACAGGTTTCAGGACAATTACAAACAAGGATCACAGACATCTCATTAAGTTCATCCCATAGCTTTTTCAACTTAGTGAAATAAACAGCCACGAAATTCTTTCCTTGGTATAAATCTGCAATTTCTTTTTCTAATTGAAACATTAAGGGACCATTACTTTGGCCGAACCTCTCACTTAATTCAAACCCCAGTTCTTTAGCTGTATTGACGTAAAGGAAAGATTCAGCAAGATTCGACACCATACAGTTCAACAACCAACTTATGACCATGTTGTCACACTTAACCCATTGATTTAGAAGAGAGAGTTGAGAAGGCTGCTTACATTCACCAGAAATGAATCCTAATTTTACCTTGGTTCTTAGGGCAATCTTAATGGCCCTTCCCCATTTCTGGAAGTTGGTCCCATTGAATTTGATATTCACAATCTGCAGCCCTTGGTGATCTGATCCCTGTAAGTAGAGGGGATCGTTGTTATATAATTCTTCACTTGTACGATCTCTTGGTTGTTCAGAGATTGCTCCTGACTCTGCAGCACCTTCAGCTGCTGCCATTCTCTCGCTTTAGCAGAAAGGAAAAAAACAGAGGATTGGAACTAGCAATCGTGTTTTGAGGAAAAGAGAGGTAGGAGTTGAAGCTCTGATACCATGTAAAACAAAGTAGAGAGAGATAGAGATGAAAAACAAAGACTATTATTGATTCTCATCTGAAGGAAAAAGGCTACGAGAACAATGTATTTATACTAAAACTGAACAAAACAGAAAACTAAAACTAACAACTTAACAAATCTTGAAATCTTGGAGTCTTAGAACCAGAAACAAGATATCACCTTGAAGCTTTCTACAATAGACTTTAAGTTGGTCTGCTTTACGTAGCAATATAGACCCAATATGAAAGATAGTCCCACACAACATACATATAGATAATCCAATGATAAATTTATGAATATAACATGATGATATCACGATATGCCAACTAATCTACTTTGCAAGGTGGACGAGGGTCCATGGAAAATTTGACATAATCGATCGAACCCATAAAAAAAAGTATAGTTATAATGTCATGATGATGATATCATAGGTAAACTAAACTATATGACCAGCTATTTCCTCACTAAATTCAAGATACATAATTAAATTAAAATATAAGTCACTTTAAGGCCCCGTTCTTTTATGCGGTACTGTACCTTACTACATCGCACTATTCAATATTTTACCACATTTCACCACACTCCACCACACTTTACCACAAATCATTATTAAAATATCTTCTTTTTTTTTCTTTCCTTACTTTTGTCCTCCACTTTTTACATTCTCTCTCTTCACCTACCCCATCTACCACAGTTCACCACACGCCACCACACCTTTTCAAATTCCACCACGCTGCAACCAACCACACCGCATAAAAGAACGGGGTCTAAACCTGAATAAATTTTTAGTCAAGAGCAAAGAAATTAAAAGATAACTTTGAAGTGTTATATTTTTCAGGGAATTGATTTTTAGGACTTCATATTTCAAAAAGGATTTTTCGACAATAATACATTGAACTTTAGGGGTATTTGACAATAATGTACTGAAGGTTTTTTTTTTGGACTCTAATACCCTGAACTTTGAGGATATTGGACAATAATGCACTCAGATCAATTCCATTGATGGTTGACGTAGTGACGGTCCTACTTTAAGGTGTCATTTTTGTGTTTTTTCAGAAAAAGTTTTGTATACATAAACAAGATGACTAATATATTTTTTCTGGAAAAAAAACGACACCTCAAAGTAGGAACACCACCACGTCAACCACAACCAGAATTGTCCGGGTGCATTATTGTTCAATTCCCTCAAAGTTCAGTGTATTAGAGTCCAAAAAAAATGTTTAGTGCACTATTGCCCAATATACCTAAAGTTCAGTGTAATATCGTCCAAAAATCCTTTCAAAAACTATTTTTGAAGTCTTTTTGTTCTTGCTTCATTAATTAGGAGGACCCTCTTCCTTACTATAAACTTAGAGCATCCGCAATGGTGAGCCTGAGTTAGACTCGTTGAATGAGGTGAAAGTTGTAGAACCCACCAAAAAAGCTAAAATTAGACTCTCCATATTAATTTGTTTTTCAACAGTAAGTTTGAGTTTGATTTAAATAATTAAAAAAGTGTGTAGCCTCCACAATTAATAATTTAAATAATTTGGTTGTACGTGTTGATTTATTTCATATAATTACTTAAAAATATAATCAATCTAAAATTAGTCAATAAATTAATATAAAATTATTTAAAAAATGAGAAAAATTAATTAAATTTGGACATGTCATGTGAAAAATAACTAAAGCATAACATATAACATTACGAATAACATAGTTAAAATCTATAGGTTAAAGTAATCAAAGCATAATATTTAAAAGCATGAACACCTTATTTATAACTGAAAATTACAACATAAAAAGTTTAAAAAAAATTGAATAAAAAATATATTCAAACTCAGATTTTTTTAAAAAAATTCCAAAACTTAAATGAATTGCTTTTTTAAGATTTCAACCTTTAATAACATAAAAAAATTAGAAATACAAATCTTTTTGAATAGAAATCTAAAAAGTAGTGCTGCATTTATTACTAAGTTTTGAAAATCTGAAAAACTGAAAAAGCAACAATCACCAACCCTTGCTGAACTTTTGTTTGTTGCAGTTTTATAGCATCTTTGATGCTTTCTTAGCCTTTTATGGCAATTTATCGAAAAAAAAAACAATCACCAACGACCCTTGCTAGTGCAACATCTATGATCTGTCCAACGCAACCCAGGTTTTCAACCCATTGTAATACAAAACAACATCGTCTATTTAATAAAATTGAAATTAAAGGAAAAAAGGAAACGGCAACGAGAACTCGACTTTATCCTCGAGGCTACCCGCATGCTTTTCTCAAAACTCAATTTCGAATCCGCCACTGCAGACACACATTCATTCTTGCCGACTCCACATCACCTCCACCTCAGCACCAAACTCGCGGCTGTAGATGGCCTTATTAGAAGGGAGTCTTAACTTTTTACTTTTGAAGAAAATTACTTAAAAGAATGATTTTTTTGTAATAAAAGATCTTTTGGAGATTTTTATTCAAATAGATTAATTTAAACACTCTTAATTACTTATCAAATTTTAATTAATGATACTAGTTATCTCAACCTACTATTTATTTCTTAAATATTTTATGTTATGTTGTTATAGACCCACTATACTTAGTAAAAACAATTAAACTTAGTTAGAGAGTTTTGGTGGTCACTTGAGCTTATTAGTTGCATTGGACCTCTAGCGTTTTTCAACGTTCAGTTTATAGAGATAATTAATCTGAACCCCACCAACCTTAAATCAAACACAACACACATCTATTTCGTTTTCTATCTCAAACCATCTATAGTCACTTGTTAAGTTTAGGGCTTAAATTAATTAGTCCAAACGAAACCGCAATTACTAATAAGTGTAGAGTTTAATTAAGCCAATAGTTAAACTCATACTGATTGATCTAAGCTTGTCACATGTATTATAAAAAAAAAAAAATTAACAGTGTTTAAATTAATGACTTTGCATAAAAACCTCAAAAGCATCTTTTATTACGAAAAGATTCTCGATTTAAGCCCATTTTCTATAAAAAGAAGAAAAACATCACCATAAAAATAAAAAATTAGATCTCCTTTCAATAAAATTTCAACTAAACAAGAAAGTCTTAATAATTGTTGTTGCAAAAATAAAAAGACTTCAAATTAATTTTCAAAGTATAGGGTCCCAATGACAAATATAAATCTTTTAATTAGTGGTGACCAACACATTGTTATATTATTTTTTCGTATCGGTGACCATGATCACCCTTGACTTAGCCCCAAATCTACAAGTATGGGGTGTTAAAAATCATTTGCCCAAGCCTTTTTTTTTTTTTTTTTTACAAGGAAACACATGAGAACTAATTTGTGAGTTGATGAGGAGGATGTTGACTAGTTGGTGGGCAACATTCGTGGGGAGTGGTAGGTTGCATTTCCATATCATCATATCTATCTTAATATCTACTCCATATCATCATATCTAACTTCGGTTCAGCCTAAACCTAAATACAAGAATCAATAGGAGGCACATGCAAGCACCAAAAAT
Source organism: Portulaca oleracea (assembly GCA_029582165.1). NCBI lineage: Eukaryota > Viridiplantae > Streptophyta > Magnoliopsida > Caryophyllales > Portulacaceae > Portulaca > Portulaca oleracea. The sequence goes on from CM055890.1 coordinate 22,586,382, forward strand.
ATAATCCGATAGTCACAAGTTACTAAGCTTAAAATCATGATTTCATTTTCTAAGATGGAATTTATTTTAGACATTGGACAAAGTACTTTGTTATATAGGTGCAAATAATATTATGGAAAAAACAACTCAAATATACTAAATGACAACATCGTATCTTGCAACATATAGTGCATTTTGGATTTACTTTTTTTAATAGGGTTTTTGGATGCTAATATACTAAATTTTTGGGGTATTGGACAATAACGCGCTGAACTTTAGGCGTGTTGAACAATACACTCAGTACGATTTCGACAGTGCCTAAGGAGGGAGGACCTAAACCCAAACCCTAAGACTTGGTTCATGACCTTGTTTATCTCCACACAAGGATACTTGCAAGTCATGGGAATCGATCTCATGACTTCCAAGATGGAAGGTCACATTCATGCCAAGTGAGCTACTAGCTCATTGGCTGGATTTACTTATTTTGCTCTTGGTTTTTCTTTGTTTCTTTTCGTTTCACACGAGTTTTTTGCATTTTGGACCCCGAAGTATAGGGGTATTTATTTTCTAGATCCTTGGTTTTCATTGTTTGTTTTTGGGACCCTAAAGTTTATGAGTTTAATAAAAAAACACCTTGAAGTTTGTAGGTTGAAAAAAAGACTCGTGTACTGTTTTTCTTTTTCTTCCCATATTTGAATTTATCTCCCGATCAGCGCCAAACTTCAAGAGTAAGGTTAAAACTGATATTGAAACTATAATACACCTCTCTTACTCATGTCGGAACTAATTAGACCCTGAAGTACCCATGGTCTAAGTAGTTCCGACATGAATAGGAGAGGTGTCAGAACTTTAATATTAATTTTAGCCTTAGTCCATAAATTAGGGTACATAACAATTAGGACAATAAATAACCAGCAAAATAAAAATTTATAAAATATACAATTGGAAATTAAACAATGCAATAAAATAAATGATCATAAATAGAAATTCAAGGGAAAAAAAGACTCATAAAAGCATTAACAATAAAATAAAAGCGTTTCACACGACTAAAATAATCATGAATAACAATTAGAAAACAACTAATAATTATGGTTGTCAAAAGTTCGGGTTCGAGTTCTCTCGGATCGGTATGAATTAGGCCTCGGTCGAAAAGTTGGTGTCCGATACCCTGTTTTATAGGGTATTTTTCGGATCAGACAATTTAGACAAGTCTTATTCGGGTCAATCTCGGGTTCAATCTATAGGAAAATGAAAAATATTTTGTGATGTTAAAATTTAGACGAAAAATATATAACTGCACCTTATTTTTTCTGGGTCGGACTGAATCAAGTATTCAGGTCAGATGGTGTTTTGACCGTCCTATTAATAATCAATACAATAAACATTTAACATTTCTAAATAACCAATAAGAAATTTAAAAACAAATAAACAATCAAAATCTAACAAAATTATAAAATAAGTATATTGCATAAATAAAATACACCAATTAAACTACAGAAAATAAATCATTGAACCAACGTATATAACCATATATGCTCAATATCAGAAATAAAATTATATTGGGCCTATAGGTAAATCTTAAACTGTTGTTGGCATTGGCATATGCAACAATTTATATAATATTAATGACAAAGTTTTTGTATCCCATAAAATGGTGAAAGGAAATTAAATTTAGCAGATTCAACCAATGAACATCAAGATAATATTATTTCTTTTCCAATTTCCGCTTATTTATAATATATGAAATTTCCATACACCTTAAACAAAAGCACATTTGTAACAATATAAATCTAATATGAAAGGTGAGCCGACGTATCATATATGAACATTCACATGATCCAATAATAAATGAATAAATATAATTAGTGGATAACATCACGAAATATAAGCTGATCTACCTTGCAAGATAGACAAGGGTCCACGTAAAATTTGACACAATATCAATTTGTGTTTCAATATTGAAAGCACTAAAAAAATGTATACTACCTATGTCCCTCATTAATTGTCCCAAAACTAAAAAATATAGGGAATGGAGCGAAAGATTTATACATTGTCAAAAATGTCTTTGAAAATACCTTTAGAGAGATGTAAAAAGTGCATTTATTAGGGATAAAATGGGTATCATAGTTATTGGAAATATAAAAATTAAGTAATTAGATAAATAAAAAGGGATGGAGAAATTAGTTAATTGGAGAAATAAAAAGTGATGGAGGTAGTAGTTATGACATCATGGGTAAACTTGATGGTATGACAGGCTATTTGCTCACAAAATTCAAGATACGTCTTTAAATTCAAACATTAAACCTAAATAAACCGTTAGTCCTGTCATTTAATTTTGGGAGGAAAGAAACACATGACAACTAATTTGTCTGTTAATGACGAGGATCTTGACCTTTTCCGTTTTTTTTTTTCTTTTTTTTTTGCATGGGATGTTGACTAGTTGCTGGGCATGCAACATTAGAGCGGAGTGGTAGGTCGCATTCCCATATCATCTATCTACTCATTATTGAAGCCCCTTCCTTGTGAATGAAGCAAAATGTAGTCAGTACTAAACTAGCTTCAATTCAGTCCAAGTACAAGAATCGATAGAAGGCATGCACAAGCACCAAAACACAATCTCATTACTTACTTACAAGCAACTTTAGGTAGTTTTGTTATGTTTTTGTTGTCTGTTTGATTATCAGTTAATAATATCATGGCCTCCTCAGAAGAGTACCAAACCTTGCTACTGGGCCTGGAGTCCCACTCTCGAATCCCAGACTTGTCTTCGGACTCGGTCGAAGATTTCTTGAGCCACAAGCCGGTTGCGGCTAGGTGGTGGCCCAGACTTGTTGCTTGGGAGTCAAGGCTCCTCTGGCTCCTCTCTGGGGCATCCATTGTTGTCTCTATTTTTAACTATATGCTTACCTTTGTCACTCTCATGTTCACTGGTCACTTGGGTGCTTTGGAGCTTGCTGGGGCATCAATCGCAAGTGTTGGCATTCAAGGTCTTGCATATGGAATCATGGTACGTACCTACGTACACATCACGTGCGTTTGGTTCTTTACCTGGAAAATGTTTCCTGGGAAACTTTACACCGGGAAATTTTGTCCTATGAAAATTTTCTCTAGGAAAGAATAATTGACAGTGTTTGGTTTATATTTGAAAATATGGAAAAATTTGTAGGAAAACTTATTTGAAATGTCCAAACTACCATACATATATTAATTTAATTACGAAGTAGTTTTTCGGGGCATTTTCGGAAATAGAGTTATAAAAAGTTTCCATTTCCCATAGGAAAAAAAACACTTTTCCAAGCCCCCATGGGAAAAATTTTCCCATCCATCTTGGGAAAATAGTTGGACCCAATTCAAAATTTTCCTCCCCTCATTTTACAAACAAAGATGGGAAAATTTCGTCAACTTAGTCGTCCACCTTGAGAAAATTGTGGGACCCAGTTCAAAATTTTCCTCCCCTCATTATATAAACAAACATGAAAAAGTTTGGTCAACTTAGAAAAATTGACAAACTTTCCCCGGAAATAGCCGTAACCAAACGCTCATTCTTCTAATGTTTCATTTATCCATTATTTTGTAAAAAGACAAAGGGATGTTTGTCTTATGTACTGGCTATGGATATTGCAGTTGGGGATGGCTAGTGCAGTGCAAACTGTATGCGGACAAGCATACGGAGCGAAGAAGTACTCATCAATGGGGATAATATGCCAAAGGGCAATTGTTCTGCATGTTGGGGCAGCCATACTCCTAAGCTTCCTCTACTGGTTTTCTGGGCCTGCCCTTAAAGCCATGGGTCAGTCAGACAGTGTGGCTGATCAAGGTCAAGTGTTTGCCCATGGTTTGATCCCACAACTGTATGCCTTTGCAATCAGCTGCCCCATGCAGAGGTTTTTGCAGGCTCAGAACATTGTCAACCCTTTGGCTTACATGTCCATCGGGGTCTTCCTTTTCCACACCCTTCTGACATGGCTCGTAGTCTATGTCTTTGGGTTTGGACTCATTGGGGCTGCACTTACACTCAGCTTTTCATGGTGGCTCTTGGTTCTCCTCAATGCTCTTTATATATTCTTCAGCCCCAACTGTAGGCACACTTGGACTGGCTTTTCTATCAAGGCCTTCTCTGGGATCTGGCCTTACTTCAGGCTCACTCTTTCTTCTGCTGTCATGTTGTGGTATGTATCTATCTGAAAATCAGTACATGTATGTTTGTTACTAGGGCTTGCAAGTTGCAAATTAATTGTGTTTGTCAAATTGGCTAATAAGTTTTGAGCTAGAGTTTAAACAAGGTAGGCTCTAACTATCGTGGTCAACAAAACTATATATCCAATCAAGTACTCCAATATTTAGTTCAGTTTGACACCAGGTATGGTCATATGATTTTTTGTCTGAATCTTGACTTCGACCGATTTGATTAAAAATTCAAAAACAATATGGATTCCATTTTTTGTTGGCCTAACCTGATATTGACACGAATATATGTGTATCCAAATTGTCCGACCCGAAAAATGCCGGTAAAAACTGAATATTAGACATCAACTTTTCGTCCGATAGCTCTGACTATAACACTTTGGATTTCTCAACTTTTCTTTTTGAAACCCAATATGGATTGCATTTCACTTAGCTAGGGTCTATCGGGCCATTTCATTGATATAGTAAGGTAACACAAAATTAAGTATTTTGGTAAGTTTTGATGGGTTTTGGTAAATTTACGTCAGCTCAGCTTTGGTGGGTAAATTATTTTGGTAATTTTGGTAAGTTTAGTAAATTTACTTAGTTAATTACCTATGAAATTGACAGACTCCTAATGTGTATGCAGTTTGGAGATCTGGTACAGCCAGGGACTGGTGCTGATATCAGGCCTTCTCCAAAACCCCACAATATCACTGGACTCTATTTCCATATGGTAAATTTTATATATCAAGCAAAGCACTAATTGCATTAATTCCCAATAAAACTAATATATAATTGGATTTTGTTATGGCTAAATTAAATTTCATTGCATGTTAACTGAAAATCAGCATGAATTATCTAAACTGGGACATGCAGTTCATGTTGGGTTTAGCAGCAGCAGCAAGGTGATTTAATTAATTTCCTTTTAAGTTTTGAATTCTTAATGTTGTTGTTTTTGTGGAAATAAATAAATAACATAGATGAATTATTAATTATCAGTGTGAGAGTGAGCAATGAACTAGGGGGAGGTCATCCAAATGTGGCAAAATTCTCAGTGGTGGTGGTGAGCACGACAAGCATAATGATAAGCGTAGTGTTGAGTGTAATAGTGGTGGTGTTCAGACATGGATTAAGCAAGGCTTTTACTTCTGATTCTGAGGTTATTACAGCAGTCTCCAACTTAACCCCTTTGCTTGCTATCTCTGTCTTCTTGAATGGAATCCAACCCATACTCTCCGGTACTTCTTCAAACACTCCCATCTTCTTTTTCGTCAACTCACTTACTACTCTACCTATCCAAAATTGTACTAGTACGTAACTCACCCCAATCTTTAATAATTATGACGTGCCAAATACTACCTCCGTCCCAAAATATCTGTCATTTGACTAGATTTTGACTGTTGATTATTCACACATTACAATGTGTTATGATATGAAATTACAATCATTGTAATTTTTACTAAGATATCTTGCTAATGGTGGTAATTTCATATCGTAACTCATTGTAATTTGTAAATAATCAATGGTCAAAATTTAATCAAATGACAAACATTTTGGGACGGAGGTAGTACATGTTTAACTAGTAATATTCATTGATTTTTATAAGGAAGCACACAAATTTCCAATTAAAAATGATAAATATGTATTTTGAATCAAGATATTTAATTTCTTAAATATTTTAAATTATCTTTGTATTACTCTAAAAATTATATCTATATCTATAATTAGGAACATATGTTTTTCTAATTTGAAGGTTGTTATCACTCATAAATTTATATATAATTTTATTTTATGTTTTCTTGTAAAATATATATATTCTAATATATTTGATATAACTAGGTTATCATTATAATTGTCGACATTGCCAATGAATGTTATGTTTTTATAATTGATAAATATGTGAAATTATTATTCAAAATTACAAATTACAAAATTGTAGACTATCTATGATGAGTGCTTAATTACTTTCCATTTTTATTTTTATTTTTTTGCTTTCTCAGGAGTAGCAATTGGGAGTGGATGGCAGGCTGTGGTGGCTTACGTGAACATAGCTGCATACTACCTTATTGGTCTCCCTGTTGGTTGTGTGCTAGGTTTCAAGACTACTCTAGGAGTCGCTGTGAGTTTTGCTTTCTTTGTTTTATCTTTTCTTTTTTTCTGTTACCTCCATGTTTATTTTGAACCATATTTATTTATTTATTTATTTTTATCCAAAGTTAAAAATGTTCTCATTTCCAATTACTTCTCAGGGCATATGGTGGGGGATGGTGCTTGGCGTACTCATACAAACGGTAACATTGATTATAATAACAGCTCGAACCAACTGGAATGTTGAGGTAATAAATTTATGGGCCATGATAACCATCTTGACTCGAAATAGTTAAAAATCATCTTGAATTGTCCATGTTTCCTATTTTTGTAACTTTTATTAATATTTTCTTTAATAATTATATATATTTATCAATTATAATAGTATAATACTCATTAGCTAGGTCAAAAAATATAATAATAATCTAATTTTATCAATAATAGTAGAAAATACACATTTTATGCATAGTTTTATATTTATGAAATAAATATCAATAAATAATTATTTTTAAATTGTTTATAAGCTGTAGTAACTCTCAAAGTAATGAAATATACCTTAATAATGATTTAAATATACTTACATTTAATTTTATTAGTAATTTAGGTGAAATGCAATATGGTTAATAACTATCTTGCATCAAGATGTTTATCATTTTCGTAAATCTTTTATGAGAATTGAAAAAAATTGTATGCTCCGTTTTATACATACTTAACTAGGATAAAAATATATAACGAAAATGATAAACATCTTGACACAAGATGTCATCTTGCATTTCTTCTAAATCACTAATAAAGTTAAATGTAAGTGTATTTAAATCATTCTAAAGTTATATTTCATTATTTTTTAGGGTCACTACAACTTATAAACAATTTAAAAATAATTATTTATATTTATTTATTTCATAAATATAAAACTATGTATAAAATGTGCATTTTCTACTATGATTGATAAAATTAGGCTATTATTATATTTTGACTTAGCTAATACGCATTATATTATTATAATTGATAAATATATAATAATTATTAAAAAAATATTAATAAAAGTTACAAAAATGTGAAATATGAACAATCTAAGATGGTTAAGAACCATCTTGAGTCAAGATGGTTATCATGGTCCTATATATAATTGTCAATCAGTCTAAATATGCCTAATTATTTTCTAAGTGAGAAAGGTGTGATGTTGAGAGTTTAGTTTACAGGTAGAGAAGGCAATTGAGCGGTTGAAAAAATCTGAGGGTGAAGACACAGCTGATTTGAGTATGGTGGATGAAATATAAATGGAGAAAAACAAGCAAATAGACCTCGAGCAAACTGCGAGGGTTGGGTTCAAGGCAACTAAATTCATCCTTTCCTTTTCCTCTGGCTTCTCCCACTACTTTTAGTTTAAGAACATCGTTTTGTAATCAACGATATTTTAGTCAGCTTTTTGGATATATATCTAAGTTTTTTTATACTATTAATATTTTTAAATCCCCAACATTTAGTGGAAATTATCATTAGGGATAATATTTTTAAAATTTAGTATGATTTATGAGGTGCCCGACCTACATTTGACAGTAAATTTAGAGGGTACAATCCGACGAGGAATTGACAGAATCTGGTAAGGCCTAATTAAAATATCCAAAAATATCCTTCATTAAATTAAACGATCATATTAAAATTACCAATATATTGCCATTGACTTTATCAACCTCGAGTTTTACTGGTTTACTGCTTTAGAGCTTTTGCAAAATATATGTTTCAAATAACGATGAATAACTTGAAGAAAATAAGGACGAAGACAACTACTTGCAGTTGCAGTATACTAGGGCAAATTTGAAGGGGCTCGCCACAAAGTCTATTACCCACAAAAGAGGTGATCGACATGGAACTAAGACTAAACAGAATTAACCCGTTTAACTAATTTTTGGAAATATTGAAAAAATTGAGCTCCACTTCAATTCTGGCAAAAACCAATCGAACTGATTGTTTTCACGTTTCAAATTTCTCAACCTTTTAATCTTACTCAAACACTGGGGAACTTGAACCTCCAAATTGTTGTCCAACAACTTAAGACGACCCAACTTCTTTAGAGACGACTGTAGACATCGGGTTTTATTCTGGGAAAAGTGTACAAAAACAAAATCAGGAACAATAAGAAAAGAGGCTAGAATGAAAGCAAAGCCACTAGGCCATCCTCAATCAAAAGTCACTGGGCTTTCCTCAATCAAAAGCCACCGGGCCAACCCACCACAAAAGCCTTCATTTTCCACCTTTCCATATACATGTGTTCACCCTTTTAAATTCCATTTTTTCCACAAGTCTTATTGACCTTATTTCTTTTTTCAAGGGTAAAGTACACATCATAAGTTTCCCAATGCATTTTGAATTGCCTCAATCGGAGTTCGGATGAAAGAGCTATGACCGTTTGAATTTGGACTAACCTGACACCAAGGCCAAGCAGCCTTGCCCAGTTTCTAGGCCCAGAACAGGCAGCCAAGGTCGCTTGGCCTTCGCTGACCCACATACCCCACTACACGAAGGCTACCAAGGCCGCTTGACCTACGTTAATCCAAGGAACGACCCACACACATCCCATGTCATCGATCCACGTGTAGAAGCGGCTATAGGCCGCTTGGCCTTCGCAGCTACCATGTTAGCTTCGCGCCTTCGCCCAGTCAAACAATCCTGTGACATCAGCCATTGGCGTCGCTGACTTATCAAAAGTCAAAAGCCAAGTGGCTTTCGTGCTAATTAGGGGCTTGATCTTTAGATCATGCTCCTTCCTTCCATCCGAATGCCTCTCCCCCTTCACCTATAAATATCTCCCATTTCATCACCGAATTCACTAACAATTCATCTCTAAAACCTCTCTCAAAAATCTCCTCTCATCCTTCACCATTCTCACATAAAAAAAAAGGCCTCGAGATTATCTCGATATCGACACCTAAGGAAACCCGACGCATCAACTTCGGTCCTTCCTTGTTCCAACTCTACTTGCATGCTTTGTGATTAAGCAAGGTTTGGTCATTCATCATTTTGTAACCATGTAATCATATTGTCATCATTCTTGTATATTATTTTGTAAATAACATCATACTTCCATGACATGAATATAATATCGTGAAACCTTTTAAACTTCTCCCCACTCTTTTTCATTTCAATTTCGATTCTAGTAGAGTCTATTTTCAAAACAGGCGAGTCTAAGTGTTCTTTATCCCTTGGACTAATAAATTTACCCCCGGGTTCAGAATTCGAGTTCGTAGGCAAGAGTTTTACTGTTTTTCTTTGGTTTGTTGATTTTCTTAAATCACTTGATGTCTCCTTCTATATCTTAGCTTGCATAACTCACCTTTTGCGTCTCTCGTTGCATTTTAACTAGATGGGTCAACATCTCTCCCGGAATCGATATTAAGGAGTCAACCAAGGAGAAATGGGAGTAGAAATCAGTGAAGGCCAAGCGACCTTGACCCATTTCTAGCCCCTCTCTCCTAGGTTGGGGACCAGTGGGCCACTGACCCGGCCCATACCAAGGCCGCTTGGGCTATGGGTTAGTCCAGTGACCCCAATGTCCCCTTCTGGCCATGATATGGATGCGGGGTCAATGTGATTTGACATCTTCAAACTGGAATGTCTTGTCCTTAAGTGAGTTTGCATGTGTAGGATAGATAAAGAATCGAAAAGGTTTTATCTAAAAGGCAAAAGCATCTTTATTTAAGGGTTAAGCAACCTTAGTCGGCTCCCAATCACAACCTAAGTAACGCAACCGGAAAGAGAGAGTATCCACTTTTCCCGGGGTCCTACAACGATAAAGAATATGAGATTTTATGAATTCTCATATTAAATCGCCCCTTTAATTGTCTAGAATGTCAAAACTAACCTTGGAAACTTCGACTTAACAAGATGCTAGTAAACCTATTAAGTTTGTCAAAATCGCCCTTCAAACTTGTTGTAGTCAATTTTATTGGTAATTGGGAAATTAATTACTCTTCCCTCCTTAATTAGTTTTTGATTAATTAAACAGAGGGAGTAAATAAATCTCAACCACAACCACCCATCTTGTTTCTCCCCAAACCTATCTCATTCGTTACCACCACCACCACCAACACCCACTGTGATATGCCGCAAGTGCACGGATGTACATGTAGTAGGTATCAAGGTCGTTCCCACAGGGACTTTGCTAAACTACACACCAAACTAGTCTCATATGTAATTGCTAAATCGATTGGGTTTTGATTTTGAGTAATCTAAGACTACTTCTAATCAGTATAAAGGGTTAAACAAGCAAATATTCAAACAATTTACGAGATTAATCAATAGGAAAAAGACGTTCAGAGAAGAAACCTAAGTAACTTTATGAATCAAGGAAGTGGATTGAACATGTATGTCACTAATTTGGTATATTTTAGGGTCGATAATCACATAATATCTTTTGTAACGAGCTTTTGGCAATGGAACGAATTACTTAGTAAAATTAATCACTTACTTTCGCGGTTATTTTAATTTTATCTAACCCAAATTACAAAATCCTCTATATCTAGTTCATTTCATAATTAGTTTAATTCTAAGGGTTCCGATTATCGAATTTCTCCGTTCGGTACTTCATTCAACGATCTAATTCTATACTCTTGATGGCCAATCAAAAACAATGACAAACATAATCATATGATAAATAAAATACATTCAAATTAGATAAACAACTTGTTCAATCCAACAAAACTCAATCCATGAAAGAAACTAATCAGGTTTATCCCCTAAACTAAAGAAACTACTCACTACTCATGTTCAAATTACAAAACATATAAAAACTATTACTAAAAAGCATGAAAATCTATGAGAAAGAGAAATAAACCGAGTGATGAATCGATCCTTGCTTGAATGGTAATCGGTGGGGACTTTTTCTCCTTCACTTCTATGAATTTCTTGAGAATCGATCTTCCAAAACCCAACAAATCTCTCAACCTTTCACTACTATGAATGTGGATGGGAATATGGATGAAGGGGAGATGAATATGGTTGAGGATGAAGATGATGGAAGGCTTGAGTACTCAATCAAAACAGTCGAATATGCAATTATATAGCCATTAAGAGCATCCGAAACGCCATTTTGACATTAACAGGGGCTAACACGGTCCTTGTCTGGTCAACACGGTCCGTGTTGACCCCAACACAGCCCATGTTGACCTGGCTACAGGTCGTGTTGCCCACTGGAGCAAGTTTTCACCTCTCTGGACCCTGAAACAGGTCGTGCTGCCCAAAATAGCACCCATGTTGATGCCATGACTCTTCCTTTGATGAATTGGGCTTGATTTGGGCCTTGGGGTGGATTCTTCTTATGTTTGTGATCTATTTGGACTCCAATGACTTGATTTTGAGCTTGTTTACTCAAATTTTACTTCAATTTCCTACAAAATTATACCAAACTTCAACCAAGCATAAAATAGAGAATTCGAGTGTAAAAATAATACATTCATATCGAAAATCACTTAAATTAACTCCAAATAATCGAAGATCACATATATATATATAACACACACATCAAATCCCCCCATGCTTATACCTTGCTTGTCCCTATGCAAGGCTAAACTCACAAATAAAATGGAAAATAAAGAAAATAACAAAAAGAGAAAATAAATGGGACAAAATAACTCAAATCAAAAGAACAAGTTTCAAAGGAAACTGAAAAATTTATTTACAAATCTCCTCAGGAGAGCATTGATAAGACAATAAATTAATCGAACTTAATCAAGCATAGCCCAAGTAAGAAAGAAAGTCTACATACAAGAGAAGATGAAATCATAGAAAGAATTACAAAAACTATACCTATCAAGATCAAAACTAATCACCCTCCTAATCTCTAATGAAACATGCAAACAAACACGCATTAAGGATGAAACTATGTAAATTGAGAGCAACCTCACTTTAGGGAATATGGAAACACTCCTCTCATATGTTTAAATATGAATAAAACAATGAAGGTACACTCAATACTCAATCGCATATATAGTAGCATTTTACCATAAGCTTGCAAATAATCTCAACTCTCTATGCTAAATATGCAATGTACAATGATAATCAAGAGGACTTTCAAATAGGTTCTAATGGGGCTAAGGTTAGGGGTGGGGAGTGGAAATATATTTGGGGAAGTGAAGCTAGAAGCTAAGATTTGGAGCATAAACCTCACCAAATTGTACAAATAAAAACTCTCGCACCTTTAAATCATAACAAATTAACAATACATCCCAATATCAAGTGACAAATTACCTCATATCAAAGGAAATAAGCTAACTAACTACTAGACACTTTACTTTTTTTTCCCCTTTGTCATTTTTTTCTTCATTTCTTTTTCTTTTTGCTTTTTTTTCATTTCCAAATTGAACTATAATTAAAAACAAAGGTACATACAATAGTAAGGAAAATTTCCAACTCAACCCATATTAAGATACAATGGGGGGCAATCTCAATATTTTAAACTTCATGACAACATCTCCAATAAAACCAAACCACAAATACACCACAATCAACCCAACTCTTCACACTCTAACACTCCAAAAGGCTTAAGGGTAAGAAATTCAATATTTGGTCATGGCTTGAGATATAGGTAATTAAAAGCAAGAGTAATTAAAGGCTACAAGAGGGTTAAAATGAATATTCACATATAACAAGGGTTACTATTTGACTATCTAGCTAACATATATACAAAAGAATGTATCTATCATATTATCAAAGCACAAACAAAAATGCAGTTTCAAAGAGATACATTGCAAGTGAGCTTAACTTTGAAGTCTTGGAATAACTCTTCTTTGATCAAATTTTTGTCCATCTGATCAAAAACCACATGAATACTTTGCTCAATGTTCATTGTTTCCTTATTCAAGGCTCTACAAGCCTTGTTGTGATTAATGTAGCCAATGAATATCTTCATCACTTCTAAGCTCAAATTTGCTCAAGTTGTTCTTCTCATTGTTGTGAATGAAATAGTTATACCCAAGCACTCTTAAGTGAGGTATGGTGTTCACTTCTAGCTTAAAAGTGGTATGGTAACCCTTCTTCAACAATGACATAGATGTAAGACTTATCCTTGAGGAAGAATATGCAGGTGAATATAGCAAAGTCATTAACAATGACATAGATGTAAGACTTCTATCAAGAGTCTTCATAGGTATAGGTCCACAAAGGTCCATATGCAAGAGTTCTAAAGGTTCGATTCTGTTTACAACCTTGAGATGCTTTAAGGAAGTTCCCCCTAATACATGCATCACACACATGATCCTTTTCATAATAGTTTATGGGGAGTCCACGGACTAGTACAAGTTTAAACATTTTGACGGGATCCTACATTAGTATGACCTAAACAATTATGCCACAACCATGCATCGTCAGTGATTGCTTTAAGACATGCCTAGGTCCCGACAAAATAATTTCCCTCAAGTCGGTGTTCTCAAACCTACATTGAGTTGTATTGAAGCATACTTCATTACTTTTGTCATAGAGTTGTGCGATGTTAAGAAAATTGTACTTTAATCCATCGGTTAAGTAAACTTTGTCAGTGGACTTTGACTTGCTTTTTATAATTATATTGAAATTAAGGATATTCCCGTAACTATTATCGCTAAATGTTACACTTCATTTATTTTTTTTCTTGAGTTCTATGAAGAGGATTGCATTCCATGTCATATGCTTAGAACAACTACTATCCAGGCACTATACATCTTCATTTGCCTTAAGAAATTGCTACAAAATCAGATATTAACATTTTCTAGAGACTTTTCATCTCAAGTCCATACCCTTCATCATTTGTTACCATATTTGGGGCTTGGTTCCTTTTTGGAACCTGAACTTAGTGACCTTCGTAGTTTAGTGTTCTTAGTGGAAAGAATAGCTCTGTGGGATGCTTAGAGTACCGTTAGCTTCTTTTTGGATGCCTTGAAGTTTCCCTTATCTGGAAAGAGAAAATTGACTCTCAATTTATTCCTAATATATATATAGGAAAATTGGATTATAATAATTCCATATTTTACAAATTGGATGACGATAATCCCTACTTTTAGTTTGTATTCTGGTGGTTCAAAAAAAAAATTGTATTGTAGTGGTACCAAATCCACCTCCACATTCTTTTGAATTTTTTCATTCTTACCCCATATTGTTTTTATTTTTTTCGTTCCTACTTCTAGAAAGGTAATGAATTGTAATTTCTAAAACATTTTTAAATTATTTTTTTGAGACTCCGAGTAATTATTATGATTTTTTAAAAGGAATAAAAGTGAAAAAAATCGTAAAAAATAGTAAAAAAATTGAAAAAAATTGAAAAAAATTGGGAGAAACGTCGTAAATTAATTAAAATTCATGGTAAAGTGTTATACAAAGTTTTGAATCAAATGCGACATGATATTGAGGGTATATTCTCGATGATGTCCCACTACAATCCAATTTTATTTTATTTTTTGACCACCAGAATACAAACTGAAAGTAGGGATTATCGCCATCCAATTTGCATAATATGAGATTATTATAATCCAATTTTCATATATATATATATATATATATATATATATATATATATATATATGAAAATTGGATTATAATAATCCCAACCAAAAAATAACTTTGGGGTCCCCTTTATTTTATGACATCTATTATTAGGGCCCTGTAATTTAAAAACTAATTTTGGGGTCCCTTTATTTATTTGGTATCTAATATTTTCGTCTAATTCCGGTGAGAGTCCTGCATTTTCAGATGAAATTTTTTGGGGGAAACTTTATATATTAATTTCATTCCAAAACTGCCCTTGTTGAGACTTTGGCATTGACTTCATTCTTTTCTTTTTATCAAACTTATTTGACACTATTGAGTGGGGCAGTGAACACTTAAACATCACAAAGTTTGACGCTTGAAAAACTCAATGGCCCGTGGACAGAAAAAACCCTAAACACCATTGAAGATGACAACCAAGACAAGGTGGAGAAGAAGAAGATTGTTGTCCGAGATTACAACATATATTGCAATTTGTATTTTTCTTAGCCTTCAAACTCTTGATTCTTGTTTTCAATTTGCATCAAACTATGAATATGTGTTACAACATTGCACCAGTCCATCCGTTGCAATTTGTGAGCAAAGAGTAAAGTCAAAATTGATAGAGAACGGGAGAGAGAATGTAGATGGAGTGAGAAGTGAGCAGTGAGGGAGAGTGGAGTGGGAGTGGGCAGTGAGGGGATGAGTTCTGACAATGTAAAGGGAAAAACAAGATCAAATGAATGAAAGTATGAAACCATAATATAAATGAACAACAAAAGAAGGGCAATTTTGGAATGAAATTAATCTATAAAGTTTCCCCCCAAAAAATTCATCTAAAAATTCAGGTCTCTTACTGGAATTAGACCAAAATATTAGATACCAAATAGATAAAAGGACCCCGAAATTAGTTTTTAAATTACAGGTCCCTAATAATAGATTCCATAAAATAAAGGGGACCCCAAAGTTATTTTTTGTAATCCCAACTTTTACAAATTGGACAATAATAATTCATACTTTCGGTTTGTACTATGGTTGTCCAAAAAAAAAAATTGGATTGTAGTGGGACATCATCGAGAGTATATCTTAAATATCATAGATTTTGTGTTGCATTTGATTCAAAACTTAGTATAACACTTTACCATGATTTTTAATGAATTTATGACGTTTCTCCAAAAATATTTCAATTTATTTTTATTTCTTTTTTACAATTTTTCACTTTTATTCCTTTTAAAAATTCATAATCATTGCTCGAAGTCTCAAAAAAAAATTTAAAAATTGTTTTAGTAACTACACTTCATTACCTTTCTGGGGCAGGAACGAAAGAAACAAAAACAATATGGGTTAGGAATAAAAAAATAAATAGAATGTGGAGGTGGATATAGTACCACTACAATCCAATTTTTTTTTTTTGGACCACCAGAATACAAATCGATAGTAGGGATTATTATTGTCCAATTTGTAAAAGTTGCGATTATTATTATCCAACTTTCCTATATATATATATATATATATATATATATATATATGTATGTATGTATGTATGTATGTATATAAGATTTTCTTATTTCTTTTCTCAAAAAAAAATATTTTCTTATTTCTATTGTCCGAACTCTAATCTAGACTCGTCCAAATTATTAGACCCATGCCCTGTCCTTTTTGTGTGATGGGCAAGACTGTTAGAGTCGGGATCCTAGTTAGGATCGATAAGGGCAACTAGAATCGAAACCGTTGAATCGGATCGAGGATCCTAAAACTCTAATACATTAGGAAAATAACAAAAACGTTGTATAATAGTTATAATCCTAACAAATATTCGCTAAAAATCAAACAATACGTTAACTTGAATTTCAATGGATAAAGTTAATGCAAAATTTATATTGTTATCACAAAATTTCAAAGTTAATAATCTGCGCAAGCTTTATCAAATTCTCGTAGGATCATGGATCGGATCGTAGGATCTTATAATAGTATTATGATCTAACACAGGATATTTAGACTAAACCATAATCGTAAGATTCTAACTACTTTAAGATTCTAACAAGAGTTTGAATTAATGAAGGGTTTTTAGATCGTAAGATCGCAACTATGGATCATAATTATATAACTATGGTGATATGATAGATGGTGGGTGGGATAAATGAGATAAGTGAGGTAAAGTGGGTTGGTGTTTGGAAAGGTTGATCACATCAGTCACATTAGTCATACCGTTTAAGTATATGAATTTTTAAATATAAAGTTTATAGTTTTTAATAAGATATCCTTAGTAAGGTAAAATATATCAGTCACATCACTTATTAAATATATGAGTTTTTAAATGTATATTAGGTATGGTGGGATAAAGTAGTGGGTGAAAGGTGAGATAAAGTAAAAAAGTTGGGATAAAGTGAGATCATTTTTATCCCATTATACAAAAGAGCAAGGTCTCAGAATAAACTTGAAAAAATAAGTATCAAACATCAATTTTTATTTTGCTATTTGATTCATCTTAACTTGAAATGATTTAATCCAAATTTTTAACAGCAATAGTGATAAGTGACTTTTAACAAATTACAAAGATTAATGGATCCATGAATTGAGAGCTTGTCCTTTGATGAATAAGTGGTCGGTATGTAAAACTTAGCTAAGGTTACATGAAATCATCCCAAACTTACCCAAAACTATTTTTTTATTAAAATTTACTCATATTTTCCCACCATCCAATCTTCTCATCTAAAATTTACAAAAACTTAAAATAAATTAACTTTACCTTAGCTTGTGGAAATTCTGTAGCATGCAGACCCTTTGAATTTGACTGGCAGATTTTTTTTTGCGATCTGATCTTGACGACAGAGATGTACACTATTGCTTGTCCACAAAAGACTTGGAAGTCATCTGTCAACGCATAACATCTTGTGGAAATTCTGCAATGTGTTCGCCCTATTGAATATTGTGACATATTTCCCAGAATTTTACAGCAGGGTAGTACTTACATTGTAATCTTGTCAACAAAGATGTACACTATTGCTTGTCCACTAAAAACTTGGAAGTCATCTGTCAACCCATAACATCTCGTGGAAACTCTACAATATATAGGCTCACCCTTGATAAACTTTACCTTAGCTTACATAGCTTGGTCAAGTCACTCATGAATCAAATGAAAGCTTGGGAAGCAAAGGAAAAGGAAAAGAAAGGAAAAAAACCAAATAGAAAAAGAAAAAGAAAAAAAAGAAAAAAAAAAGGAAAGAGAGGGTATGGGAGTATGGGGAGAGAGGTGAGAGGAGCATACCAGAAATAGTGGGCAAATTAGAGGAAAGCCTTTTTCTCGGAGCACACCTTCTACTTGTGCTAATTGCTTCTACTCTCTTCATTTCCTCGGTTCTGTGTCTGAACAACTTCCCCATTGGAGCTTCAATCAATCAGCACCCTCAACTCGTGGATTTGCTACTCCATCTTGCTTCTAAACTAGAGATCCAACCAAGCTTACTCAAATCGATTTTTACCCCAATCTTTCTGCCAAGTTGAGAAAATGAGCTCTTTTTGAGCCTAAATTCGCTCCCTCGTCAATTTCGGAGCTACTAGAGGCAGCTAACTGCTTCAGTTTGAGGTGGGTTTGAAGATCTAAGGCGTATGAAGCAGACGAGGGTGGATTTTTGCAGTGGAACTGATTTTGGTTGAACCCTTTTTCTTGGTTTTTCTGGGGTTCTGTGAGGTGGGTTTTGTTGGGGAGGAGGGTGGGAGGGGGTGGTGGTGGGTAATTTTCTCTATTTGGGTTTTTCTGTTTTCTGTTGTTTCTTCCCCCTTTTCTTTGGGGCTTTGATTTGATTGATTCTGGAGAATGAGACTATCCTCTTCTGGTTTCCCTCATCAAACTGAGGAAGGTAAGTCGATCATGGAACACACTAGAGTTGCTTAATTATTGGTTCATTTTGTTATCCTTTGAATTCCTGGAATGTGTATTTATATACTTGTGTTCTTATGAAGCAATTACATGGTTTGTTTTGTTCAGTTGTGCTACACAAGGTAGAATTTAGGTTCCCAAAGTAATTGTTGAGGCAGGTCAGACCGTAGGAGTTGAAGGAGATGGAACTCAGTTTGTGTTTCTCTTGGATATTTGTGTATTAGAAAGGTGTAGTGGGTTCTGCAACTGTACTTGGTTGCTAGATGCTGGCTATTATACATGTTATTATCCTTGATAAATTAGTGTATGCGTGTGTGTGTGGAGTGCACCTTAGTTTAAAAAGCGTACCCAGGGCACATCTAAGTCCTCAAAAGCCTGAAGCCCAAACAATTGCCCTTGCTAAGGAATGTCCATACTTTTTGCCCATGCTCGGACCTCGTCTAGGGGGCACAAAAGCCCAATGCCCGAATCGTTGCGCCATGCTAGGGAAAGCCTTCACTTTTTGCATTGGAAAATTGGATCGTAGTGCACTGTACTCTAGGGGCTTGGATTGTGACAAATTGTATTTTAAATTTGTATCATAGTGCACCAAAACATAAAGTGTTGGATTTCGGTGCGCCACCACCGAGTTGGATGAAACCAACTCGGCGGATTGTCTGCATGGCTTGCCGGAAAATATTGTGGTCTTATCCCACCAATTGATTCAATGGATTTTAGTGTACCACCAAAATGTAAAACCCCTCGGTGGGACTAGAAAACAATACTTTTGCCATGCCATGTAGACAATCCACCGAGTTAGTTTCATCCAATGGTGATTGTGCACTGAAATCCAACACTTTTACGTTTTGGTGCACCGTGATACAAATGTAAAGTACAACCTGCCACAATCCAAATCTCTAAAGTACAGTGCACTATGATCCAATTTCCTTGTGCATTTCAAATCAATGGTCGAAAACTTCTGTCACCTTTGTCACACCGAGACACCGTCCCCTTTTACTTTTCATGATTTTTCTCCAATTTTGTCTCCCTTTCTCTGTATCTGTCTGTCTCTCTTTCTACCCTGCTTAGCCTGAAGGATTGCAAACTATGTGGTTCTTTTCAAAGTTATAATGACATGCAGATTGTTATTTGAATCCATATGTAACTTATTACCAAAAAACTATGGATTAGGAATGATTTTCAAGCATTAGTACAGTGTCCAGAGTCTGTGCCGCTGCCTTGAATCCTGTGTCATGGGCTCTAGGACCCTTTGCGCTTTTCTGCACCTCAAGCTTTTT
This sequence comes from Portulaca oleracea, assembly GCA_029582165.1. Lineage (NCBI taxonomy): Eukaryota > Viridiplantae > Streptophyta > Magnoliopsida > Caryophyllales > Portulacaceae > Portulaca > Portulaca oleracea. The sequence goes on from CM055890.1 coordinate 22,606,266, forward strand.
TGAACCAGGGAGTGAACTGGTTTCTTTGGATGTTACTTTGCTTAGTTTATGGTCATAAATAGTAGGGGCAAAGCTTGCGATCCCCAGGTTTTTATTTTTTTTAAGACTGGCAGGATCCATGCCAGGTGGCGTTGTTGTTACTGCAGTTCTGTTTTCAAGTGTTTAGCTCTAGTAGTAGTTTGTAACAGTGCTGCTTTTGTTGCTTGAAGATAATATTCTTTGCATAATGTTGTACAGGAGAGAAGAAGGTACTTAACTCAGAACTGTGGCATGCATGTGCTGGCCCTCTTGTCTCGCTGCCTCCCGTGGGGAGTCGTGTTGTGTATTTCCCTCAGGGTCATAGTGAGCAGGTCAGTTTGTAAGATGTCTCACATTTCCTTTGTTTCTCAGCTTATCAATTTGAAAGAATTCTTCAATATTCTAGTCCATTTCTTAGGCTTGGGTACACCCACATGCCTCATCCCTTGCTGCCTTGCGTCTCCACCCCAACCATTTGGGGTCTGTTTGGATTGCAGAATATATGGTGGAAAAAAATCTCGTGGGAAAAAAATTAGGATGACTTTTTTTTGGATAAAGTAAGTGTCTTTCTATTGTTTGGTTTAAGAATTTTGAAGGAAAAAAAAAAGATATTTCATTCATGTTTCTTTTCCTTGTTTGGTTTAAGGAAAAATGCATGGAAAAAGAACATTTGCATGGAAACTTGTAAATATCAAGGTTCCTTTATCTAGATCATACGATTTGATTTGGGGGAAAGAGAGAAAAAAATATTAAAACGGGTGTGAGAGAGAGAGTAGTGGAGAGAGAGAAAGAAGAGAGAGAGAAATGTTAAAATGGGTGCGTGAGAGAGAGTGGTGGAGAGAGAGAAAGAAGAGAGAGAGATTAAAATGGGTGCGTGAGAGACAGTGGTGGAGAGAGATAGAGAGAAAGAAATATTAAAATGGATGTGTGAAAGAAAGTGGTGGAGAGAGAGATGAACGAGAGAAATGTTGGCCTTTAGATCCAAGTATTGTCTTAACTTCCCTCTCACTTTTTAAGGGGAAAATTTCATTCTTTCTTATTCCAAATTTTCCATGCACCTTTCCAACTATTTTTTCCCATTCATTTTTCTTCACTCCAAACAAAAAAAACATTCCCATTTTCTATTTTTTTCCTTTCCACCCTCTTTTTCTGTAGTCCAAACACACCCTTGGGAAAAACAAATGGAAAAGAGAAAAATGCTTGCTAGTTGGGGCGTTGATGTTGATGGTCATCCCACTGCTAATGCAGTCTTGGCCGGTCTTAGATACCTGGGTTTGGCTCTTGTCGCAATTCAGATATGTACTTGTCAATGGACAAATAAGTGTCCAATACCATTATGGGGGCCATGTTAGATATCGAAATTTTATGTATTCAAGCCAAAGGTGATTGTGTATATATGTAGCAATCATGTCAAATTGTCCATTTCTTACATGGGTGTGACTTGTGTGTAGTGATAGGGAAAATTTTTGTTTCTAAAACATTCTTTATTTTGAAAGTTTGATAAAGATGCAATTTTTGTGATAATACCAGTTCTCTGATGCTGCACTTCCAATTTAATATTGAAGTTCGTCCATAAGTGCTATCTTTCTAAATAAATGCTGTGATTTTTTACTTTACTACCAGTCTCAAAATTTGGAAATGTATACAGGTTGCAGCCTCAACAAACAAAGAAATAGATGCACAGATTCCTAATTATCCTAATCTGCCACCCCAGCTTATTTGTCAGCTCCACGATGTAACTATGCATGTGAGTGCTCTTGGCTCAGTAATTTTTTCATTTGAATATCCATGTTGTGGCTTCTATGTCTGATATTTGGGAGTTGCAGGCTGATGTGGAGACAGATGAAGTATATGCTCAAATGACATTGCAACCCTTGACTCCAGTACGCTATTTTTCTTGGTAATTTAAAGAATTTCTTGCCTTGTGAACTTCTTCACTGATTGGTACAGTTTTTGAATTTCTGTAGCAAGAGCAAAAGGACGTGTGCCTCCTGCCTGCAGAATTGGGTACACCTAGCAAGCAGCCAACTAATTACTTCTGTAAAATATTAACTGCAAGTGACACTAGCACTCACGGAGGATTTTCTGTTCCACGTCGGGCGGCTGAAAAAGTTTTTCCCCCCCTTGTAGGTTTTTTTTTTTTTTTTTGCCAAGTCGTGCAACTTAAAGATCATTTTATAATTTGCTTTACTCAGCTTTTGATTCATCAATGTCAACGGGTGATATGAGGATCTTTGTGCTCTGTTTCCTTTACTTCTGAACTTGCAGGACTACACACAACAGCCGCCTGCTCAAGAACTGATCGCTAAGGATCTGCATGATAATGAGTGGAAATTCAGGCATATATTTCGGGGTATTCTCCCATTTCCTGCATTGGTGATTCTTTATGGGTATACAACTATTTGAGGTTCTTGTCGGTAGATAAGTGTAATGTTCACTTGAAATATGGATAGCTAGAGGTGAGCGAGTCAGGGTACCCTCCCCTTGAACTAGGAGCCTTGCCCTTACCTGTTACTACCGGGTACCGGCTCCTAAATTTAGGAGTCTTCCTTTACCTATTAGACAGTTTCCTAAACTTTAGGAACCTGACTCTTATTTGTGGTTTTGGTTCAGGTTCAAGGTACCTCACTACCCCATTTATCTAAAGATTTGTTTGTTTTCAATTGCAATTTAAAACAATTACAAAATGTAAATTTGTATTGCATAACCTTTGAACATGATAGTGAAAATCAAGATTAGTGTGTTGACTGCTGCATGTCTTAGGACTGATCGATTAAGATGTCTCTTTGGTAAGCTACCCTTACTAGTATTATAGATAAGGTTGAGGAATCTTCTTGTTCGACCAGTTCCACTCAGGTTCCAAGGGTATACCCGTTTTACTTGCTCACCCCTATGGATAACTATTATGGGATTAATCCATGAAGTTGGCTATTTGGTGAGCTACATTGGCCTTTCTACCTGGTGCAGTGTCACCCAACTAGGGCATAGTATCAAGTCTAATCAACCGCTTTCTCTTGGCATTGGATTTTCGTTCCAGTAGACTATTCTGTGGTGGTTATGTGGTTTTTAATTATGGCTTCTTTGAGACATGAATTGTTGGTTTGATGTTGCAGGGCAGCCCAAGAGACATCTTCTGACCACAGGATGGAGTGTTTTTGTCAGTGCTAAAAGATTAGTTGCTGGAGATTCTGTCATCTTTATCTGGTGAGTGCATCTTTTAACCTGTGATTGGTGCTAACTTTGGTTTACAATTACAAGACATAAAAAATATAAAACAAAAATTTTAATTAAAAAATGAAGTCAGGCTAAGGATCACAACTACAATTAATGGCTTTTTTTGAAAATGTTCGGTGGCTTCTTTGAGCAATTTTCCTCCAGCTACTTGCTCCATGATTTGCGACCATGTCACTTGTTCGGCTTTGTCAAACTTCTGTTTCTATCATCAGGAATGAGAAGAATCAGTTACTTCTTGGTATTAGACGTGCCATTCGTCCTCAAACTGTCATGCCTTCCTCAGTATTATCAAGTGATAGCATGCACATTGGTCTGCTAGCTGCTGCAGCACATGCAGCTGCTACAAATAGTCGATTCACGATATTTTTCAATCCCAGGTAAAGTTTCTCTCAGTGTTACATCTTAGTGCAGGTATAAGATTTGTTACTGACACATCTTCTCTCCAGGGCTTGTCCATCTGAATTTGTGGTTCCGTTGGCAAAGTATGTTAAAGCAGTGTATCATACACGCGTGTCAGTGGGCATGCGCTTTCGGATGCTGTTCGAAACAGAAGAATCGGGTGTCCGTAGGTATGCATAAGTTGTGTTCTAATTGTATAGTTGGCTACATGTTTGTATGAGAGATTCTATCATATAATTGACAAATGTCAAGATCCTATTGCTTGCCTTCGACTACATTATGAACAAGGAAAGTCTGCAGCATATCATTTTTGGTTGGGATTAAAGTTCATCATTCTGTATATTCAATTTATGAGGTGATGGCATCCGCATTACTGAAAAGACACAATCTCCTAACTGCTCCCCCCCCCCCCCCCCAAAAAAAAAAAAGTAGCATGAAAAAGGAGGAACACAACTATCTTCAGCCTCTCCTGTCACATCTTCTATAGCTAAAGTTCAAGCCATTTGGACAATAAGAGGCCATTTTGGTAGGCATGTGAGTGTGCTGCTAATGATGGCGTCTTTTTATTGATGAATGTTTTTATGTGTAAGATAAAGGGAAATGGGGAGGAAAACAAAAACATGGTTGTTGAATTTCTGTTGATGGTTTTATGCATAAAATATGTAGGTTTGCTGCAAAAGTAAGACACAATTCTTGAGATTGTATGTCTTGTAAAAATTTCATTGACAATTGTTCATTTCTAGAGAGTTACAAACATATTTGCTTGTGTTTCAAGTGTCTATGTGGTTGATGGAACTTTTCTGATAGGACAAGAAAATGAACCCTGATTTTTCCTTTTTTTGTTTTTTGACAGATCATACTTATTGTTGCATTCTTAACTGTTTTATTCATCATTATGTGCTACTGATTGCTGAACTTCTATATTTATGCAAGCTCACTAATATATTACATATATTTTACGTAATGAAATTATGTTTTGGTGGTTGTTTCTCTTGTATCGGTCATCTATATAGTTTAGTTCTTTAGTGACAGTGGCTATGAGATAACAATAATGCTTGCCTGTCCAGGTATATGGGCACAATAACAGGCATTGGTGACTTGGATCCTGTTCGATGGCCAAACTCACATTGGCGCTCAGTGAAGGTTTGTACAGACTTCTGGGTTTCCCTCTCATTTGTCTCTGTGTTGGTTAACATCTTCTTATAATATATATGAACGATTGAACTAACTTTTGAGCATAAAGGTTGGCTGGGACGAGTCCACCGCTGGAGAGAGGCAACCTAGGGTTTCGTTGTGGGAGATTGAGCCATTGACTACATTTCCAATGTATCCTTCCCCATTTCCATTAAGGCTAAAACGTCCATGGCCATCTGGCCTACCATCCCTTCCAGGTTGGTGAGGGTGTCCTGTTCATCCGTAATATTTTTTGCCTCTTTGGTTTGGTTCTTGTGTTATCTAACTCTTGTTAAATTGCCCTTGTTTGTTTTTCTCTCTCATTTGTTGTCTTTTATGTATGTATATCTTCTGGTCAGTGATGAAGGACAGTGACATGAGCATCAGTTCCCCACTTATGTGGCTTCAAAGGGAGATTGCAGATCGTTCTATGCCTTCTTTAAACTTTCAAGGATATGGGCTGACGCCTTGGATGCAGCCAAGGCTAGATTCTGCGATGCTGGGTCTGTATCCTGATGTACTGCAAACAATGGCATCTTCGGTGTTGCAAGATCCAAGAGGTGGTAAACATCCTAATCAGTCTCTTCTAAACTTCCAGCAGAATCAGGCGACGACTTGTCAGCCTGCTGCTTTGGTTCAGAATCAAATCTTGCAGCATGCGCAAACCCAATCCCAATCCCAATCCCAATCCCAATCCCAGTCTCAGCAATCATTAGTCCAAAGTTTTAAAGGAAACCAAGGTGAGGCTCCAAGCCAGGTCATGCAGGAGCATCAGCATCAGCATCAGCATCAGCTACAAGATTGTTATTCATCCAATGACAAACAGCATCAGCAGCTTCCGCATCTTGAGCAGCAATGTGGCCGATTCTCTGATCAGCAACAGCAGCAGATGCCTAAGATCATCTCTACTATGCCTCAGTTTGGGTTGCCCTCCCAATGTCAGCCTACGACCTTGGAAACTGTTTCCTCCATGTGGCCACAGCAGATTTATTCAAATTCAGTCGGCAACACTGTAACTGCCGCTGAGATTTCCCCAATGCATAGTTTACTAAATTCATTCTCTCAGAATGGAGGATCCCATCAATACACGTTTCCTGTCTCTAACCCTTTAGTGTCTACCACTCCCTTACCAAAAAGAGTTGCCGTTGAACCTCAGCTTTCTTCGGGCACTGTTCAGTGCTCAGTTCCTCAAGTGGAACAGCTAGAAGGGCGACAAGCAAGGCTGTCTGAACTCTCTCATCTGTTGCCACATCTTCCCAGTAGAGACTTTTCTGTTTACGGGGGTATTGGTGATTCTCAGAACAATCTGTTGTTTGGGGTCAATATGCAGCAGAATGAGCTCCCAAACCTTGACAGCACTGGCGGTGGGAATGATTCATTGTCGCTGCCATTTGGTTGTTCCACTCTTCCTGATGGTACAGGCTCTGATTTCCGACCTGATTCTGATTTGACCGCTACCAGTTGTGTAGATGAGGCAGGTCTCCTGCAGTCTTCAGAAAATGTGGATCAGGCAAACCCTTCTAACCGAACCTTTGTGAAGGTTAGTCTCATAATTCTTTCATATAATGTGGTCCCTTCGTGGAGGTATTTTCTTTCCCCTGTTCCTTTATGTTATTCAAATTCATACTAATCCTGTGTGCAATGTAGCTATCACATTTAATACTTTCTGTGATTACTTTTGAAAACCTTATTGAATGAGCAGAAGATTTAACGTTGAGATACAAAAAAAAAAAGAAAAAAAAAGTGGAGGAAATAGGGGGTCAGAGGAGAACAACATGTGCTTATCTTGAATTTTGTTGTTCTGACCTGTGTTCATTGCCTATATGTAGATGAGCTAGCTATAAACTTGAAGAGGAATTAGAAGTATTTGGGTGAGTCACTTGGAATCCTGGAGATACTGGTCCTGGAAGTTGGAATAGAAAATTAGTGTTGTAGGAGAGTTGGGTTGACTAACACACTGATGGCTGATGAGCATGACAAGAGTGTTAGGCATATGGTTAAATGGCTCAAAGGACTCTCTTGTGAATGGCTTGCATGCAGTATGGAGTTTCAGGGTATTTGCCTGATATAGAAGCTGGAGTGACCATAAGTTAACAGAGTGCCTTTTTAACTCAGAAAAAGTAGCCGAAATATTTGAGGAAAGCTGTAGTGGATTATTTTGGATGTGGTATATCACTTGGGCAGTTAGGATCACATCAACTGTTGGTTGAGCCACAGGCTATTGTTTATTATCAACATTGTGCCATTTGGAGTTTGCAGACCAGTGCTTTTAGGTTTTAGGAAACTTGAGATTGTGCTAGAGTTTTTTTTCTTCTTTTTCTATTCAATCCTGTTTAAAAAAAAAAAAAAAAAACCTTAGAAGACAGCACTGGGTGCCGCCCATGTGCAACAGGGGCAATTGCAAATACCCTCATGCCTTGACGCTCTCATACAGATATTGTCTACAGATTCGTGTTTTGTCCACCATAAAGTTCAGCAGTCAAACTATATAAGATTCTCAAAAAATTAGAACTAGCCAATTCAAAGACAGTTTTCCCCTCAAGAGTCAGACAATTCCTTTCCTTCCAACATGTGTACGCGTCAGAACCTCACAAACCCCTACTCCTCTTCTCCATTACATTACCTGGCTGGCACGGTTATTTGGCTTGCTGTACCGATGTCAACTGGTACCCATGTCAATTTGACTCAACACAGAATATGACAGGATGGGTCTGACCTGAGAAAAACTAGTGGGCACATTGGTGGGTGAGCTGGGGAAATTCAGATCTACACCATCATCCAATATAATCTTCTCTAACGAAAACTTCAGAATGATTGATTGACAGTCTGCTCTGAGAATGGTGTGTCGGAGATTGACAGGCTGCTCTGAAAATGGTGTGTCAGAGACAAGAGGGTGATATGAGAAAGGGGGGAGAGGGGAGGGGCATCCTTATTACGCTCGGGGTTTTTGGTTAGAATTTGACAAGTTTTCCTTTCCTTACTTTACGCTTTTCTTTTTTTTTTTTTAAACTTTTCTTCATGCAGGGCCAGCGATGGATTCATTCATTCATTTATTATTTATTTATTTATTTATTTATTATTTATTTATTTATTTATTTATTTATTTATTCTTTTGGCTGTGAGAGGTCTTTATTATGATGGTTATATTATTACTCAGATGGGAAATATTAAAAAAACATATAGAATGATTTTATTTAGTTTTTGACTTGTCTTTCATAAATAAATGCTAGTTCCTGTGTCTTGCTGCTGGATCATGTCCTGATAGCTGTTTCCTTAATTTTATTTAGGGTAATTATCTTTCTTTTGTTTTGGGATTCTGTTATAGGACTTGAACGGCTTGCTTTTGTTGTTTAGAATTTAAGAAATTTTATAGATTTGTTCCATGTATCAAATTGAAATCAGGGGTTGTGTACTGAGCTCTGCGATAAATTAGTCTACACTTGTAGTTGGTCTTATTTAATTTGTCTAATATGATGCCCCCTTTTCAACAAAAATAAAATTTTTAACTTTTGATGGTCCTATTATCTGATAGGGATACCATTAAACTTGACCTGACTGCCGTTTGTATGGAACAGGATGGCTATAAGATTATAAATTCATACTTTTGAAAGACAAACTTTGTCAAATGAAGCTATTTAATTTGGCTTCTTTCTTCAAAAAAAATAAAAAATTGATGGCTTTCTCTCTCCCATTTCATTGGAAAATGCGGACACACTTTTATGTTGTTCAACTTTCCTCACCCTCCTAACAGTGATGTAGCTTTGGGTATCACCTTCAGTTGATTAGTGTATTTGTGTGGTTAAATTTTCAATTATGCTTTCATCCCCAATAAGTAGCATCAAAGTGGATTTATACCTTATCATGGTTTAAACCCAGTTTTGGTAGTGATGTTTTGAGCTTTACTAAAGGCCACTTTAACAAAAAGGGAAGAATAAGGAGACCAAAGGGAACAGGATTTGTTTTGGGTTTGTTGTGTATTTTTGGGTTCTTTTTTGTTTTTTTTTTCCCCGCCGGGGAGGGGGGGGGGGGGATGGGATGAGGATATGGGGAAAACTTACACTCAATTTCTTTTGGCAACTTGCTACCCACCCACAATTGGTCTACTGTTGGAGCTCTTTTAGCAAAAGCATGGGGCATAATTTTGTTTTGATCTTATGGAGAATTGGATTTCTGTTGAGAATACGGCAAACTATTGGGGAACAATATGCAATCATGAGCTAAAAAGTGTGAATCAGCAGCACTCATAAACCAACAGTGGAATCTGTGAATGATGAGCTGGTTGCTTCTGTTTCGGTTGAGCGGAGCTTGGTGACCCTACTAATACTTTTCCTGTATGCGCTCCTAACGTGTTTTCCTTGGAGGCACATTATTTGGTGTTGCATACATAGTTGAAATGACTGCTTATACGTACATTGCTTGACCATGCTGAGTTTAGATGACTTACATACCTCATGTCTAACAGGTTCACAAATCAGGGTCCTATGGGCGTTCGCTGGACATTTCAAAATTTAGCAGTTATCATGAACTGCGCAGTGAACTTACTCGTTTGTTTGGCCTAGATGGCGAACTGGAGGACCCTCTGAGATCAGGCTGGCAGCTTATATTTGTTGATCGTGAGAATGATGTTCTTCTCCTTGGTGATGACCCTTGGCAGTAAGTTCCAAATCCTCTTCTGACAATGTTCCTTTGTTTGTATTTTTGAAAGTCAGAATGATAGTAATTATGAATGTTGTTGTTTTGTTTTAGATAATGACTTCAATTTTCTCACTTTTGGTGTCTACACCACATCTTATACGTCTTTTCTGCTCGTATTGCTTTTCCGCTGAGGTCATTGTAGACTCCTTTCCAGTTATCTATTGGTGTATTCTGGGTGAGTCGGTTTGCAGGATTGTCATGTGTAGTTTCAGTTTTTAGAGTTCTTGTGAGGCTTGAACTTGTTTTGTTGTATGTAACACGGCGATCAGGATGTTCTTTATGCTTAATTTTATGGAGTCATGTGAAAGAACAATGGTTATGAAATAGTTCCCACTTTTGCTCCTGTGGAGGAGAGTGCAATTGATGCTTTACAATCTAAGGTTCAAAAAGGTTTATTTGCAGTTTAAGGGTATGGTAAAGCTTTGTGGATCTGGTTTTTGTTTGTTTATTGCTAAATGGTTGTTTCCATGGCTTATTGCATGATTTTAGTAAAGTTCTTGGTTTGCATGGGATTCAAATTAGGGGCAGCAGGCTTATACTTGTTTAAACTGCAAACATTGGCTTTAGTTATTTTGCCTTTGGATGTCCGAGAAGACTGTTTTTGGAATTTTTTTATAGCAATTTGAAAGTTCGACCAATATTTTAGAACTTACTAAGAATTAGGGGGTTTATCTAGTATATTAGCTATTCTGGTCAAATGTTAGGGATTTGCCATAATTTTTGTGTGGGGTATTCTTTTGAATGGAAATGTCATAAAATATCACTCTCTGTTAAGGTAACATTTGCTGGAGCTTATCTATCAATAAATAAATAAACTTGCTGGAGTTTACGGCTGGATACATTGGACTAGCATTTATCCACAAGTTTGGCTTAGATTCAGACGGGCCATAAGGCTGTATTTGTAAGAGGTTCCTGAAGGACACACAATGAACCTTTAAAGTCTTTCGCATTTTCCAATTGTGTATAAACCCCTGTTTCACTAGCTCTTTCGACATCATTTTAAAATCACAAAGGATAGCTCCAATCTCTGAAGGCACCTCCGCCTGGGCTGGGGCACTCTAAGCAGAAAGAAAATGGTTTATGCGGCTCAATCCCTTGCTTGTTGGGTTGGAACAAAGGCCTTCCAGACCATTGATGCTACCTCCCAACAGGTGTTGCTAGAGGAATCACCCACGTGGCCAAACCATCAGCTTCAACTAAAAAACTTAGTAAAAACAAGGAGAGTTCCCACCTATAAGCAGAGTAAACTCTAAACCACGGAAGATTGAAGTCACTAACAGGTGTTGTGCATGTTTGAATGCCCTTGTTTTGTTCATATTTAGTCACAGTTAAGAGAGACATTGTCCTCAAAACTCTACATGGTTTGTTCTGAAATCCAATTTTTGGGATGCAAACAAAGAACTATCAACTAGTTTGTTTGAAAAGTTTTTCCATTTTGTAATTATAGTCATTCGTTGTTGACTACGGGATCTAAGACATAGAAGAAAGATGTGTGTGCGGGTGCGGGTGCGTTAAAATTTAAGAAGTATAAAAGAGTTAATATTTAGATAATAAAGAATCACATTAGCATGAGTTTATATCAAATGTATTATTGATAAAAATAATAGTTATGTTGATAAAAAAAGTGAACTATGTCAAGAAAATCATAAGTCTACTTTAATTATCATAGAATAGAATTTAATAGTCCTACAGGTAATGTAATGATCAACTACTTTTTTCTTTGAACTATTACCTTTGGGAGAGAAGTTAAAGTATCAAAATTTAAATTTAAAGATTTATATGATAATAGTGTACCCTAAAAATTAACTAAAGAAGTCCTTGCATAGCATGGCTTTGGAGCTTGTATACTAAATATTTTTTCCCATGTAGCAAAAAATTATTATTTTCCTGATGTGGTAACCTTCTTTTTTGGAAATAAGTCTTCATGCGCTGTATGGTCTTCATGTACTTTTATGATTGTCTCCAAATTGTCAAGTTATTGCCTCTATATCGGTAGGTGAAGGTGGGGGCACCCTTTCGCCTTGGTTGATTTTTTTTTGAAATTTTGTAAATTGGGTGTAGTCCCTAGCCAGATATCTTACATTTGTGCATGTACACTCATGATGGGTACTTGTGCCCTCTGATTGCGAAACACCACGGAATTATATCCGAGGGTCAGCTTATTTCATGTGAGCAGAAGAGAAGGCACATTTCTGTTGTTTGTCTTTTGCGTTTGATCGTTTTTAGTGGCTCTTATTCCAGATGTGCGTTTTTCTTGAAGCTGGTCATTCATCATTGTTTTTGTTTTACTTTTTTCTATGTGCATGTAATCTATATGCTTACATCCTATTAACTTGTCTTAGGGAGTTTGTAAACAATGTGTCGTACATCAAGATACTGTCTCCGGAAGAAGTACAGCAGATGGGAAAACAAGGGCTGAATCTTCCGCTTCCAAATTCCGGTTTGAGGCCGGGTATCCAAAGTGGGGTCAACAGCTGTAATGACTACACAAACCCATCAGACTTGAGGAGTAGTCAGAATGGGATGGCATCTGTAACCTCCTTTGACTACTGATTACCCTACCTACCTTTTATATGGAATGTATGGAGTTGCTATTTGAAGCCTCCGAGTTGGAGCACGTCGACTCAGTTTGTTTAGCTAAGTTTAGAGCCAACTCTTCCTGTAAGCATGGAATGGAATCTGATTAGCTGAAAATGTGTAAATTGTTTGTTAACAACCCCTAACTACTGTGGGTTGTGTTGTGCCGTAGTCGATTATTGTTGTTTGGTAGAACAATATTTCTGCAAATATAATGATGATCACTGCACATCTTTATATTCTATATTTGTTCAGCTAGTGATAGCATCTTCTATTTGCAGTTTTTCACTTAGCAGAATAGCCTGTTATAGTCTTACATTACAGTTGCAGAGTTGCTGTTTCTATTATAGGTTATGTACCAGTGTTCTGCTGGTATTAAGGGTGTGTTGTGTTCTCTTTGTGATTGTAAGCCCATCTGCTTTGGAAGTGACTTTCTAATTTCAGGTGTTTGGCTCTTCCCTAAAATGAGGTGTTGGCTTTTAATAGAAACATTGCAAGAAAAATTCTTTGGAATTTTGAAAATTGCCATTGATATTTATGAAGTAAATCAACCTTAGTGGATTACATCAAAGAGTAGTACATCCTCAATAAAAGTGGGGGGTAGGTGGAACCCATCCACATTAACAAGTGGTCTCTCAGCAGTAGGGGTGACTTGTGGGGTTACCATTGCTGTAGCAGGATCCGATTGTGGTTGCTCAGTTCTGTGTACTGGATACCAGACTTGAGTAGTCTTGTTCTTCTTCTTACATGCTAAATAAGCATGACCAAACATCAACCAGTGATTGCACTTGATTGGCTTCCATTCAATTCATGGAACACCCGCTGTTTGATAATCATCCCCTTTTCTGTAGCAAAATCGACTTCCTCCGGATCCAGAAGAGGATCACCAATTGGCTATCCTATGGGCAACCCCATTTCTAGTTCTTCGTACCCATAAGATTTCCTTGACCTTGCTCTCGGACCATTCACGTAGCACATCATCATACACTTGCGCATATGCACCTCTTCCACATGCTCTCGCATTAATTTTACCCATGACACTGTGCATCACTTTCTAGGACCCGCTCCCCTATTCCTTTTCTTTGCTCATCTCAAGCCCAAACTGAATTGCCTTCAGCTCCGCCAATTCCACCTCCCAATTTTCTTCGTGCCAGCAGCCTGTCGCCCACACAAATTCCACGTTATCCCGTCTTGCCACACAACCCAAACCAACCACCCGTTCTTCCTTGTCAATAGCTGCGTTGTAGTTTATTTTGATTTGGCCTTCTTTCCCTTTCCATCTAGAGTTGTCCCTGAATAATTGTAGGTGTGTCGTGGCTCTATCAGCTACTAACCTTGGGTAAAAGCATTTGTTGTTGATTGTAAGATCATTGCGGGCCCACCAAATACTCCACAACCCGTAACAAGCCAGTTGAACCTCTTCCTCCTTCAGCCTTCTTGCCATATTAAGAACCCATCCTAGCCCCTCTCCACCTAGTATGCTCAGAATTTGGGGAATTCCAAGCAGTGCCTAAACCTCTCTAACCTGTTTGCATTCCAGGAAGAGGTGCTTTTGGCTTTCATTCGTTCGTTTACAGATGCTACAGAGGGGAGACGAGGCGCAGTGCCACTTACAAAGGCTCCAATTCGTGGGTAAGATTCCTTTTGCAAACTGCCATAAATTTTTTTTGTGGATGATTCAGCCTCCATCTTGCAGGCTTGTCTGTACCCACTTGAGGGACTCGGAGGTGAGTAATGAGGGTGGTGGTTGTTGGGAAAATCAAACCCATATTCACAAAATTGCAAACCAAAATCAAAGCCAGATTCACAATCTAAGAGCACGACCTAACTGGTGAATTGGGTGCTTTGCATTTGGACATGAATAGAAGAGAAGAATAAGTAGGCTTGGACTTGGAAATGTTTGGCCAGACGTGGATGGATCAATAGTTGATCGTTCGGTTTTGTAAGTCTAACTCGGAGGTCGAGAAGCATTCGGCTCAATAAGGATGACATTATCTTACATTATCCGAAACGAGACATTAAATGACAAGGGAGTTTTGCGAATTGAACTATTGTGGGACAATTGTGGGAGATTATTGGGAATGTTCTGACAATGTTCAATTTCATCCGAGTATTCTAGCCAAGTTAATTCGATGATTAATGTCTTTGCTAGAAGTTCGCTTAATCAGTGATCAAATGGTTCGATCACAACCGTATTAGTTGGTCCCATAGGGTCAAAGTCAGCGACAAGAACCGGGGGAAGCGCGGAAGCCGATTTTGGGGAAAACTGGCCACCACGGTCCGTGGTGGGTTTGTGAGCAGCAAATTTGCATCTGTTGACCATTGGATACCAAAGAGTCCTACATCGATGGAAGACCTCTTCCACCCCGTTTTTCTCTCCGACATATATGATGCCCATGGGATGCCAAAGAATGTCTTTCCATCCCATGAGGCCCATTAAGGGTAATCTCCCTTTGGAGATCTTGGGAAATCGGGAAAACTTTCCATGAGAAAGCTTCCAATTTAGGACTACGAGGGTGATTCCTCGAGGTCCTAGAGTAGTAAAGATCGACCATATTTGATATGGTCCACATACTCACCCGATCTGGGTTGGATCGAGATCGGGATGTCTAGCAGCTGGTGTCACAAGTGTTGCGTGGACTGCTGTGGAGATCTCCTATTTGGAGACTTCCCACTTGGAGTCCGGAGAGACGAGTTCAAGAGTTGAAGGTCGACCGAGACTTGTCTGTTCGAGAGACTGCAGGTAAATAGCTCAGTCTCTGCTATCTGTTTCTTTCCCATTGTTATTGTTTTGGGTTAGAGTAGATTAAATAAAGTCCTAAAGGTTAGGATTTCTTCCGCGCCTAGTATGGGTGAGCTTAATTAGATTGGGCCCGGGTACCCTCCATAACCCATCATGTTATGGGGTTCAAGCTTCTCCATCCTCATCTTCTTCGGGGATAGTCCTTAAGTGCGAGAATTGTGGGGGCCCCATGCAGTGTTCAAGTGCACATAGACAACCTTCAAAGAGGACCTAGAGTTGGCTTTTTTCTTGCAAATAACCCGATCTATTACCTTCGCTAAGTTACCCTTGTTTGGTGAAGCCCCGAGATTAGGTACCCGTTAGGTGGTCAAAGTCTCCCCCGAGCCTTCTTCTTGTTATTGTTTGAATCCCCTTATTTTAGCTTAATTTGGTCGCTTTAGTTGTGTTCTAGTTGTAGTTACCTTAGTCAATCAAAATCTGTGTTCCTTACTTAGGCTGAGCTTTGATAACTAAAATTAGCCAAATAGATCCCTTGCTCCTTGTGGATTCGACAAACAAACTCTAGTTGTACTACAAGTTAATAGAGTTCTCACAACAATGAGTCTGAGTTTGGTTCAATGCATATGATGTGAAATATGTAGGGCTCCACCATGAGAGTTGAAATTTGTCTCTCAGTTTATCGTACTCTCGAACGGTGAGTATGTGTTTGACTCATATTAAAGAAGAGTATGAGCCCTACTTACTAATATAACTAATTTAATTATACAAATAGAGACGCGGGGAAAGAGAAAAAAAAAATAATCTATGAGCGGCTCACCATTTCCTCACCTTGTGAGCGACTCAACATTTGCCAGCGTGCGAGTTCACATTCTCACCTGAAATACTAAACACAACCTCGCCTCGCTCTCATCCTACTCTATTGTGGATTTAGGTCATTGAATAAGATGTGTCCAATACATTATTTTATCCATTTGATGAATATATGATCCAAATTTTTTTCTCCAAAATTGTATTAATTTTACTTTTCTTTTGGGTTAAGGGTGGACCGCGTGGTCATGCACAAATAAAAATATGCCCATGCCAATAGGTAGCCAGATTTATACTCACCATTAAAGATGATGTAAGCAAAATCCAATGAGATAGGATGTGACGAGATGACATTACAGCATTGTAATAGTGCTATCCAGGAAAAATTTATAGTTACTATATTTGAGGTTTGTTGTAATAATTTTTATACACTCCACCTATGGAAAGTGATTTTTATCCTACTTGACAATAGGAGAAATTTACATTTACCATACCTGAGATTTGTTGTTATGATTTCTACCCGAACTCACTGGAGCCATATTTTTTTAATTTTTTTTTATCCCCCTCCATTGCATTATAACAAATTTTAGCAAGATTTTTTTTAATGAAAAGTGGTTTTTGTTCTTAAAATGCTAATAAATGATGGATTTACCCTTTCTTTTTATTTCTCCTCTTTATTTCAATTTAGTAAATGACCCCCCTTTCTCTCTATCCGCAAAATTGATCCAACTACTAGACCTGTTCTTCTTGGCGTTGCTCTCGCTAGTCAGAAATAAAAAGACGATCATGAATATAACACATTTAAAGGTAAATCAAGTCTACTGAAAACTTTGAACCTAAAATTCACAACTTTCATCAACTTTCTAGGACATCGGACATCAAATCGACCCTTAAAATTACTAAAAGTTAAAAAAAAATCCAAACTTTCTGACCCCGACCATCACTATACTTTCGTGCTCCCAAGTTGCATGGTGTCGCTTTATAGCAAACACACCAAAAGGTTGTCGTCGCTAATTGGAGATTGTTCACTTCCTCAAACACGCACAAATTCACTATCATTTGCAACACCCATGAGTGAATTACAAGTTCTTGGCTAGCGTTTGTGATCGGCGTTAAGTTCTTGTTGCTATCTTAGAGAGGATTATTCGTTTTTTAATTCACAAGGGAATTGAAGGTTTTTCTTCCAAAATAAATAAGAGGGCATAATAAATTTTTAATTTACATAAATACGGTCTTTTAATTTACATAAATAGATGTAAAATCAACTTTTCAATTTTTCAATCACACTTTGTCATTTTTTTTTTCATAATTAATATATATCACTATTGGTCAGATATGATAAAAAATTATTTTCCAAATATAGCGTGTGTAAACATTATTTTAACAAGCCTCAATTAGGGTATATTTTTTGAAGATGGAATATGTAAGAATTATTATAACAAAATTCAGACAAGACTAACCCCGTTCTTTTATGCGTTAACGCACCGAAACGCAACGTAATTTACCGCAACATACCGCAATGTAACGTAAATTACCATTACTTTTAACTATTTTCACCGCAACTTAATGCAACCTACCGCAACTAAGCGTAACGCAACGCAAACGCAACGCACAAAAGAACGGGGACAACTTTCAAGTTAGAGTAATGCTGCATGTGATTTGATGCCAATTCATGGTTTATTCTATACAAACCAATTGATAGACCATTTGCAGAATATGATAATTACAAATATGTGAGACTGACACCCGAGGAAATCACATTCATCTCCTTTCAACTGTTGACATATACAGGTACCCCATTAACATTCATTCACCCACTCTTCTTAAATTTAATTAACAAGTTATGGCACTCCAAATTAAAAGCCTTATTGAGGGCCGACAACCTTATAATTTGGCATATTTTCGGAGATTGTCGGCAGCATTCTTTGCATGCTCTGGCACTGGAAGATTGCAAAGCAGAGTTACCCTTGATGTTGATATTACTGATTTTTTCTCCTTATCATCCGGATTTACCTTCCATAGCTCTACTTCCCATACCTGCAATATACATTTATTGATAAAATTAGAAAATATGTATTCTTAAAAATCATTATTATATATATATGTATTTCTAATTTTTTACAAAAATATATTAAAAAATTAAAGTTATTATAATATGTAGATATATTCATTGTACTTTTTTAATTTCAACATTAAGATCTTCCAATTAAATATCTTAAATTAAGCAATCTAATATAAATTCAAGTTAAGTAAGATAAACCAGTATTCCAACCAACATAAATAATGGTAATTTATACGTTATAAGTTGGAAAAAAACAACGTTAATGGTATGAATGTTTGCACTAGCTTATTTTTAATCAAGTAATGTAACAAATATATGGAATTGATGACTTGTAAATATTATTACCTAAAAAAATAACTTTTAAATATTATCATAATGAATAGAAATAGCAATGCATAAAATTTAAAAATAATGAAAAAAATATTTTATTTATATCAAAATAGAACCCACCAAACTCTAATTAATGTTACCATTTTTACACAAAAATAGGCTACTTCCCAATTAAACTTGTCAGAATTTGCACAACTTGTCACTTAATATCATATGTACAATCACTAGCAAGGTGGAAGTACAAAAAAATAGGATCATAACTAACTCAATTTGTCCTTAATAAAGTTTTAAAAAATAGGATTAATAACTAGGGTTATTTTTGTCCATTTATTTTATTTTGCTCCAATATTTGTACAGTACACTTTTAACTTTCTAAGTTTCATTGATTTGACAAATAGCAAGATGGAGGTAGTACTCATTACTAAGTACTACAATAATTAATGCTTGGAAATTTTTTCTTTTTGATGGAAAGCTTGAAATTATTGTAGCTAGAGAAGCAACACAAACCATACCAAAAGGAAATTGATATAAAAAATTAAATCAGGTAAGGTCTATTATATCTTGAGTGTGATAAGCATTTTATTAGACACATTATTAGACACATTTTTGATTGGGATAAAATTAGAGTAAATTACATTTACCCTACCTAATATATGCGGTAATAATTTTTGCACACCCGACGTTTGGGAAATAATTTTCAGCCTACCTGACATTTAAGTGGTCATACATTTAATGCCTCTCAGGTATGTTATAAGTGATTTTATTGACTTTTCCGGTGAACTATAAAAAATATAAATATGAAGTGACATTTATACCCTTGTTATTATTTCCTTTGACTTTCAATTAAATGTGAAATGACTTTTGTACCCTTACTATTAATTGTTATGGCATTTTAAAATTCAACTACTCCACTCCCTTATCTCTACTTCTTCATATAAATTCGAAAACCCAATTTCTTTTCCTTCTGAAAATTTTCATTTGCAATATTCAAGTTACTTTTTCCAATTCTAGACAAAACAAATAAGGGAGGATCAACAACGTCTTTTCCTTATGAAATTAAAGGGCAGTATGGTAATTTCACATGGTTATATAGGGGTATTAATATAATTTTTCATTTCCGATGACAAGTTACCGGATTCTAACATTAAAAATCACTTTCACTAAACGTCAGGTAGGGTAAAAATTATTTCCCAAATGTCGGGTGTGCAAAAATTATTACCGCATATATTAGGTAGGGTAAATGTAATTTATTGGATAAAATTAGGTATAGGTTGTTTTGATTGCAAATTTGAGGAAAATGGAAGTGTTAGTATATAGGGTGATGGAGATGGTCTGAGGCCTTCTTCTTTTCTGCGGTTAGCAAACTGCGGTACGACAACTTATCGCAGTTTGCCACAACTCACCACACTTTACCACAAATCATTACTTTTCTCTCTCCTTACTTTTCTCCTCTACTTTTTATATTCTCTCTCCTCACCTACCCCACAATTCCACCATACCCACCACAATTCCACCACACCTCACCACACCATACCGCAGAAAAGAACACGGCCTAAGTGGATGAGTTTGAGAGTAGAAGTGATGAGTAGCATGTTGAATAATGAATGCAGTAGGTATTTGAGTAGGTAATTAAAAAGAGGAAATTAAGTAGAGAAGAGAGAAGAAACCTGAATAGTGCGGCCAATAGTAAGAGGAAGAGCCTGAGCATAAACAAGGTCACCCAAATTAGCCTGCTTCATGTGATTTATGCTTAGGTGTATTCCGGCGACCCTCTTAAGTCCGCTAGCAAGGTGGGCCCCCATGCTGGCCAATGATTCCCCTATCATTGCTGATACTCCCCCGTGCAACACCTTGAACGGCTGCATCCCCAACATGAATTCATTCTTTATATGCAACTACACTTGCTAACCATATATTCCTCCATATTTTACTCTTACCTAATAATCATTTCTAACATTTACGGATGCCCCTCCCTCAACTGCTTATTTCGGAATATTAAGTTAGATACAAGGGAGACTAACTATTACCCTTGTTTCCCTTCCTATTATTATATCAAAACAAAATTAATCTCAATTACCCCCACTACAATTAAACAGAAGCAAACCAAATAAAGAAATATGCATAATAGCAAGAAAAACAAGGAGTAATTAAGTTGATAAAGGTGAGGATGATTGTGAATCTGTGATACGATGAAGATTGAAAAATTGGGAAATTGAAGATGGAGTGCTTAAATATTACAGAAAGAAGGAAAAGAAACGTACCTGGCAACATTTGGGGGTGATAAGAAGACGGCCGGTAACCTTAGCAGGAGAGATCTCGTCGATTTGAAAGCCGATAGCATGAAGAGGGTAATCAAGTTCTTCTGTCTTTTTTGTTGAAGATGATGATGATGAAGATAATGATGATGATGATGAAGATAATGATGATGGGGGTTGTTGGGTTTCCTCCATCCCTCTCTTTTTTTAATTTCCTCTCAGCCTTCCAGTGTATAGTATGTTATATATGTGGTCCTCTTGGCCTATCTCTGCTTTTTCGATTGTCTTTCTTTGTTGTCGTCGATTGATTTTCGGAGGGTCGATGGATTGCTCCTTGATGTGATGCCAGTATCCAATAGGTGAGATAGATGACAATCATCGAGTGCCAAAATAGTAGAGTACCAGTATTAATTAAATAAGCATTAATAATCTATCTATTGTTAATATGGTCAGCTAACCATCCACGTGGGAACCTAATTTTCGTTAGGTGGAATCGCGTTACATTTTTATTCCCCCCCCCCCCCCCATGGAGGAGCACTATTTATGTAATCTATCTATTGTTATGAATATATGAATATAAGAGAAAGTGAAGAGAGAATAGTAACAGAGGAATTGAGAGAAAAAAAGGAATGAATATTTCATTATCATCGAGGAAGTATTTATAATACAAGAATTCTTCATCGCTAAGAATACTTCATCACTAAGAAAACTTCATTACTAAGAAAAGTAAGAGTATGGACATTCACACAATTATTCCATAACACTCCCCCTTGAATGTCCATTGCCAAAGAATATGCCTCATTAAAACCTTACTAGGAAAAACCCAATGGGAAAAAAAACCCAGTGGAAGAAAAAGAGTACATAATTCTTGATGCGCCAAGATATGCTGCCTCATTAAAAACCTTTCTAATGAAAACCCAATGGGACAAAACCTCAGATAAGGGAAAAATAGTACAGCGCGTATTACTCCCCCTGATGAGAACATCAATGAAGATCTTTGAGTTGATGTAATTCAACTTCATCACTGACTTTTAAACTTTGCAGTCGAAAGTGGCTTGATATATGAATCAACTTAATTCTAACTGAAACGAATTTGCTTAATATATGCTTCAACGTGCACATAATTAGTATGTGATCAAGCGTCATAGGATTTAGATAAATATCCAAGATCATCATAGCTAATAAAACTAATTTTGAGTCGATGGGGAGAATGAATATCTAAACCGTTAGTACCTTCGAGGTATTGAAATAGGATAGATCATGTATGCTTAACAAGATACGTCAATGATTCAATATCATTTAAATAGGGTACTTCAGGACCCAAATACAGTACTTCAGGACTCAAATACGGTACTTCAAGACCGCTAAATTTCTCATTATCTTTTCGGGATCATATCGAAAGGGGGGTGTTTTCATATCAAATGACTGTACCATTACTAGGGTACTTAAAAAGGAGTGATTTGCTTATGCAACATTATCTTAGCACTTTTGCTACAAAAATAGCTTTATGCGTAAAAAGTTCTTCTCAAAGTGCAACTTGTAAACCAAGGTATTAACATATTTCACCAAAATCGTTCATTCCAAATACGCTTCTAAAGCAATCCACAACTTCTGAGGCTCTTCGGGAGTCCAAATCATCAATAACATTTACAAACAATTAGGATCTAGATCATTTAATCATTTCCTTTGATTATGCAATATGCGTCCATACTGCTTTAATCACATAAGTGTCTATCAACTAAATAACCAATATTCTCGAGAATTTTAATATGTGCTTCCGGCACTTTTAACCCTTCAGGAGTTTTATATAAACATCATTATCAAAATTTTCTTAAGCTATAGCAATATTTATAAGATGCATACTTAGTTTTTCATGTACTGCCAAATTTAAGGTATCGTGATGTAGTGACATGGACTACATAGGAGTATATTCCTTCATATTCGATACCAAGTCTTTGAGAAAGCACTTATGCAACAAGTCGCTCCTTGTGCCTTATATCTCATAATCTCCTTTTCTCATTCTGCTTTCACACAAAGACGTAACTGTATCCCACCAGTTTTACACCAATTTGGTGTATGGACAACATGTCTTGGTATTTCCAGTTTTACAAGCGAATCTAATTCTTAAATGCATCTTTCCACTTGGCCAATCTCATCTTTGTCTGTATTCATTAATAGACCTAAATTCACGATCCTCATGATTACTCACAATAGTGAGCGCTATATTATATAATCAAACATGATATCGACGTCAACTTTATTTCGGTCCCACCTTATCCAATTCATGACATAATTAATTTAGATCTCATCATTTTCGTGAATTTCAGGTACCTAAGCTTGTGGTGTAACTTCCACATGTGTCATGATTGAGGACTCATCTGGAGTCAAAATTTCTTCATTTTGGTTATCATTAATCGTTTGCTCCTTTTCTTTTCTGAGGACTTTTGTTATCTTTGGAACCAACTTGTCTACCACGCTTCATATGTGGTCTAGACTCGTTAATAATTCAATTTATCCTACTAGGACATTAATAGGAGCATTAGTAGTTGGGACATAGGATTTAATAACTCTCTGTGGGTCAGTAGAATAACTGGCAGTAGATTCGCTCAAGTTTGTAGACGAATTATACTTTGAACTTCCAATCACATTACATTATATGAGGATCATAATAATTCGTTCCAATTTATTTTCTTGTCCAACAACTTCATTTCTCCCCCTAATGTTGGGAAAATTGTGTCATCATTAATCGACAAAACTGTGTCATAAGTATATCTCCAACGAATAGTTCTATTATATTTAAGTATGGATATACCCAACATATATTCCCGATTCCTTCGGGGTCCCATCTTAGTGCGTTATCATGGAGCTTACATCGCACATGCTCAAATTCATAGGTGTGAGATTTTCGGTTCATGATTAGGAACCATTGTAGGGGAGAAATAAACATTCATGATAACCTCTTGGCCTTATTTGGATCAATGTTGGTGCATGTAACATGACATGTCCCTGAAAAATTATTGTAAGCTCTGCTCTCAAAAATAATAAGTTTGCCATTTATTATATACTCAACATCTCATATATCAATGATTCCGCAGGATCATTTTACATATAAACATTTGACATACGATGCTTAACATCTATGTCCACTGGCATACAAAAACTATCAAAAGCCTTCACCATTATTATCAAGATGAATCTTCTTGATTGATAATATAAAATGTGCTCGTAAACAAATTGAGCAAACAATCTTGCAAGCGCCACGTTGCAAGTTGATAGTTAACATACAAGTGACTATCTCATTTATGCATCAAGTAAAACCATGCTTTATTCAAATGGTTTACATATAGGTCTACAGGACCAACACAAATATGATCACTTATACACAACCCAGGAATCTAAGGGATTTGATCCCTATCTTTGCTAATGATGGTGTTATAATTAATTTTCTTTGATAGCGAGCAGCTAATTAGAACTCATTTGATTAAGAATCTGCTGACCTTTTAAAATATATTCATATGAGTTCTTCTTGAGAGGATTGATTCAAGATGCTTCAACTATGATAAAGTCTTCATCAATAGTAAACTTCTGGTTTACTAGAGTATGTGTTTCAATTGTGTTAGTAGTGTAGAATAATCTAGAAAATAAGGATGATATCCTTTTCAACACACATATTGCTCAAAGCAATTTTCATAATATATGAATACTAGTTGTCTCAACATGTAGGTATTCATTCCCATGAATACCTTTGAAACTTAGTTAATAGGTTCCTTTGAGACTAACTTGGTGGAGAGAAGCACGTACATAATATGAAAGTTAGTTACACTTAGTAATATTATATGCACTCTTCTGGAGCCTTTAATCAAAGTAGAGTGTCATATATATAATGCTAATATTTGCTTCAATGAACAAGAAGTAATTTATTATCACTAAAAATGTGTGTTGTTCTAGTGTCTGCAGGATACGTATCTATCAACTCATTTATTTATGGTTCAAATCAAGTAAGTATCCATGAAATTCACTTCAAGATAAATATAACATCAATGCAAATAAAGCATATAGTGGAAGTGCTTTAATCACTTATAAAAAGAAACTCCACTTCATAAGCACATACATGACTCTTGAAAGTTAAATACTCCATAGTGAACATGCATTAATCATGGATATCAAGATCATTGATTACTCTTAAAACATGTCTATGAGCATAATGAATAATCACATAAATAATCACATTCTGATAAAGATATATTCCATCCATATGCTCATATAGTATCACAATCAAATATCCAATACGCACTATAATTTGAATTATGTTAAGGAAACAAAGTTCATGTATATTTGGTTAACCAACAACAATGCACTTTGTGATTAGACATTACGAAACAACTAGTATTGTTCATGATAATTAATCATTCAATATGATCAACCAATTTCAATAAATCATTGATATCTTTAGAAAGATGAAAGGATATTACTAGCATTTCGCATGCGTAACATTTTCAATAAGGTGCATACATATCAAATCGTATGAATATCCATGAAATAATAACGTTTTCAATAAGGGGCTGAAGAATAATTAAAACACAACAATTACTAAAGTCTTTGAACAATGCCAAGAGGGAGATATCTAAGAAGTAGCAGCTTAAAACAATGTGCACAACATAAACAAGAATATCACTTACTATCAAAAGTTTATAAAATAATATCTTGTGCTTTTTGATTAAGCTTGATAAGGTTCAACAAGATATTATGACGTACAACAGGTACGTGTCGTTTCCATTTCCTCGTTAATAATACATTTCTCACTTTTGTATCATTCATGCTTTTCAATTCCGTATTCATGTTCCTGGTAAGGACATAATCTTTTAGCATGACTATGACTATGACTATGTCAACTGACACGGCTACTGGCGTGACCTTTATTTTGCTCATGATTCTTGAGTTTTTATCCAACCACATTCACTTCAGGGAATGAGACAAAACCATTTGGGTTTCTAATAATCCCATATGTCATCAATGATATAAACTTGATCACCTCAAGTATACTATCATCGCCTTTCAACAATCCTTATGCCACGTAACAATTTTAAACTCTAATTGGTAGGAAAGCGAACTTCTGGTTCACTGACGAGATTATATAGAGCTTCAATGATTGGAATGAACTTCTGGTTCATTACTAATATGTGTACTCAACGAAAATAAAATTCAAAATTAGTGGTAGGATTAGTTTTTGGTTCATCAATGAGATAAGTAATCCATTTTTCAATATCAGAGTGAATTTCGAAAATCAAATAAAATCTTTTAACATTAGAATGAACTTCAGGTTTACTAATGAAATAATATAAATTATTATTATTGGGTAGAACTTTCTGTTCACTAATAAATTAAACAATATTATCAATATTATGGTAACTTCTGGTTACTGATAATATAAAAATTTTGATATACGAGTGAACTTCTGGTTCACTTAATGAAATAAGATAACTAGATAAGCTTCTTATCATTCAGGTAAACTTCTAGTTCACATATAAAATTAAACGCAAAATTTTCATTGTAAGAGTGAACTTCTAGTTCACTAATAAAATAGACTTAATATTATTGAGACAAACTTATGTAAACAAACCAAACTAACATGGTACTATAATGAACATACAAATAACATGTTAGGGACAAAGATATGCTAGTAAAAGAACAGGATATTGATAAAAACCCCTTTTTTTCTAAAAACAAACCAAACTAATATTAGGGGTAAGGTGAACTTCTGGTTCACTAATAAAATTATACAATACTTAATGGTGAACTTCTGATTCACCAATGTGATGAAAAATAGTAAATATCTGAGTAAACTTCTGGTCACTAATAAAAGTATATAAGTTGTTATCATTAGCATGAACTTCAGGTTCATTAGTAAAATAAGCTAAAATGCTTATTATTGAATGAACTGTATGTCACTAATGAATTTAGACGAAATTTTCAATAGGAGAGTAAATTTATAGTTTACAAATAAATGAAAATAAAACTCTCTATAATTATACAATAAATACCATATGACAAATTTAAACGCATGACAGTGTTGAAATTATAATTAACACTAATCATGGATATGCTAATTAGCCATGAGTATTTAAGGCCACTTATTCATATTAATTAGCCAATATCATGCATGTAAATGAAGCAATTTATAACTATGACTGAAAAGATTAATGGGTGAAAAGTGAAAACATGATTTGGTGAAGAATTTCAAACAAAACTATCACCGTGAATCAATCTTGGTTTAATGGGTGAAAACATGCTTTGGTGCAGAGCATTAATTAAAGACGGTTGGTATCTAATTTCCGGACGGTGGCGGGATTGAATCAAAGAAAGTTTGAGATGTAGAAGAATTCTTGGCAAATAATGGCAAACAATAATTCAAAATTTACCTTGAGATGAAATTAAAGAACAAGAATGATTTTCCAACTATCTTGGTTTGATGATTCAAATTATGTGGATGAAAGAGCTCGGTGCTAATAACGTGTTATGAATATATGAATATAAGAGAAAGTGAAGAGAGAATAGTAACAGAGGAATTGAGAGAAAGAAAGGAATGAATATTTCATTATCATCGAGGAAGTATTTATAATACAAGAATTCTTCATCGCTAAGAATACTTCATCACTAAGAAAACTTCATTACTAAGAAAAGTAAGAGTATGGACATTCACACAATTATTCCATAACATCTATGAATATATTAAAATTCAAGCATCTCATAATTAAGAATTTCAAAATCAAGTGATGAATGTATACTACCTCCTTCCCAAAATATTATTCTTTGACTAAATTTTGACTGGTGATTATTGACAAATTACAGTGAGTTATAATATGAAATTATCGTCATTGTAATTTTTAGTAAATTAACTTTCTAATGACGGTAATTTTATATTTTAACTAATTATAATTTATGAATAATTAATGGTCAAAATTTAATTAAATGACAAATATTTTGGGGCGAAGGTAATAATAATTTGGTTGCTTTTAAACTTATTCTTAACCTATAACATATCATAATTATATACGCTACTATAAAAAAATAAATAGTTATATCCAAATAACAATGTAATTTCCGGTTTTCTAAATATGTGTTGGGTTTTGTAAATAAATTTTTAATTATCAAATATATTGTATAACTTTGTGAATAAAATTTTAATTCTGCAAATATATTGTATAATTATAGTGGTAGTAAATCATGCCAACTGCGACAACAAAAATGAATATCATCTGCAAATATGTCAAATTTTGCTTGACTGTTCATTTTTTTATTTAGTACAAAATAATATAATATATTTTCATAATTAAAAATTTATTTACAAAATTTTAAAAACTAAACATCTTAACTCTAGTTTAATCATAATAAACAAACATATATTGGAAAAGATTTATTATTACAATTTTTGTAAATAAATTATAATTGGAAAAATATATTTTAAAATTTTATGTTAAATGAAAAACAAACGCTTAATATCCCTAACAACCACCCCCAACCATATTGGTTCCCATGAAGATAAGTGTTGTCGAAATTTATCTTAGTTACTCCATAATTACTTTGAGGTCTCCAAGTTGCCTGACCTTAACCCTTGCATGTCCCTATATATACCCTTTGACCTGATTAGAGTGACCCTTATCCTTCCCTGCATGACGCTAATCCTTCCTTGCATGACTTTGACCTTTACATGTCCCTCTATAGACCTCGAAAAAATTACCGAGCAATGTTTTTCACAGTCGTACATCAATAGGAATTGGTAGGAGTTGTTTATTACTTAACAATTCTTCTTGCGTACATCGGTCTCACCAATATGTTATGTGACACAGGCAAGTGTAGTACACATGCCATGCTAGTGCATGTACAAGTGTACAACTAGCTAAATTTCCATTCTAGTTTGGAAATTGGATGCCGCGAGACCTCGAACCACTAACCCCTGTAAACTCAACGATCGTTCACTTCAATTGTGTTTGACTCGGATTTCTACGATATAATCCTCTTTTTTCAATTTTCTTACTTAAGAATTTGCGATTACTTAATTAAAGATCAAATCATGTTCACTCTCAGATTTAAAGCAGAAACTTATGATTCAATTAATAAATTCAAGTTAATAAAGTTATAATAAAATTTTAAAAAGAAAACCAACTCAGAGCTGGTCTTTAGACTGAACAATTGGATGATTGGTCAATCTATTCAGGCTAGGAA
Organism: Portulaca oleracea; assembly: GCA_029582165.1. Classification (NCBI taxonomy): domain Eukaryota; kingdom Viridiplantae; phylum Streptophyta; class Magnoliopsida; order Caryophyllales; family Portulacaceae; genus Portulaca; species Portulaca oleracea. The sequence goes on from CM055890.1 coordinate 22,634,782, forward strand.
CTGATTTAGGCTGATGGCTCAAAACCAGACATAGTCAATTTAGAGTTTTTGTGAGGGGCTTAGAAATTAATAAGAGTAGAATATTTTGTGAGGATGGAAAGGCGTGCGCTGTGCAACTTATACCGACCTAAACTATCTAACATGCACAAATAAATAACGTAATAATTACATAAAACATGTGACAAAATTCGGTGTCTACAGATAACCCCCACTTTGATCGAGTTTTGAACAAAACAATGATCAAATTATTTTTGACGATCCTCTGATGAGATGACTCCAGAACAAACTCCTCGAGCCTAGGCAGCGCTTAAAAGTGGTATCTTGTGCTTGATTGTGGTTTCTGAAATTTTACACATCGTATTCATCCGATAGTTGGCAAAGGTGAATTCTAGAGTTCGCTACACTGAACCCTCAATGGCAGTTAATGATGAAATGACGAGTTCGCTATACGAAACTCCCAATGGTAGGTACTGATGAATGATAAGTCCATTATACTGTAAGTCTAACGGGAGGTTGTTGAAAAATCACTACTCTTCCTCTAAAGATCTTCACAAAGCACCACCATTCAAATGAAAGGATAAAGCTTTAAAGAGAGATTTTTGGTCTCAAAATACAGTTGCATTTAATCATCATATTTAGCTTGGTCACCCTTTTCCTAAGCTCTCATAGATGGGCCATAAAACCCTAAGGTGAGAGCCAAAATCAGGGGCCTCAAATGAGCCTCAAAAGTAAAAGCCTAGGATAGTGTCACCTAGCAAGATAATGGTTGAAATCTTGGGCATCAAAACTGTGTAAAAACCGACCAAATATGGGAAGGGGAGGCTACAATCAAAAATTCAAAAATATAGAAATAAAGACAAAAGAAGTACAACTTGGTAGTGGCGTAAACACCCTTGTATTTCCTTGATTATTCCATTTTCTCTATGTAGATAATATAAACCTCCTGGGCAGCCATAATTTGCCATGCAACTTCCAAGGACAAAAATTGTCATTTTAATTTGGATGCAAAGTGACAAAAATATTCTTGGTGCCCAAAGTTGGCCGATCTAAGCCGATAAAGACAAGGTTATTAAAACCCTAGGACTTTAAAAGCCCTTAGAGTAACCCTAGAATGCTCTCATAGTAGCCAAAGTTGACTTAAAAGAGCCTTGATCATCATAGAAAAATCTCATGGAGAAATTGTGATCAAACCCCGAATGATGGAGTTTAGGAGATCTGCATAAGCTACCGAGGGTTTGGTAGTGTTGTTCTTCATCATCATCTCATTTTCTTCAACTCAAATATCGAATCTCACCACAATATGCTCCACTTGGTTGGTGTGGGCAGCTCGAAACAATTGAGTATTCAACAACAAAGACACAACTCCGTTGTCTTGGTTCAACGAGTGAGGTTAGCTGTTACTGACTTCAAAGCCATCAAAGAGCTGGAGGTGAAAAGAAGACCATCTCAAGTCCTTGCTCCTAGATTCATTTTTTATGCTTCTTTAATTAAGGGAGACATGTTGGGTCCAATCGAGAGTGATAGCAAGAAACTGTGAGGGTATAATAATCCTAGCGACAACTAAGAGATGCAAAGCCAACTGGGATCCAAGCAACGTAGAAGCCAAGGCGGCTGAGAACGCGATGTAGTTAGCTAAGTGATTTTATTATGAACCAAGTAATATTTGAATTCAATTGTCAGCTTTGGATGTCATTGTTTTTCTTTCAGAATTAGACACTGGTGTGGTTGATGTGCGCTCGTATACTGAATGTTCTAGTAGTTGTAGTTGGGGTCATGTTCGTCAGATGCTAATCTCATGGCTCATAACTTGGATAAGGTAGGCATTAGCGAGGAAGAGCAAGTTTGGTTGGGGGCATATCAAGCCAAATCCGAGCTTATGTATTGATGAACGTTTTGACAATATAATCTTTTCTTATTTTCCTTTAAAAAAAATTCAAAATACATTATATATAAGCAATACAAAGATATATATCAACATATTTTTTTACTCAATATTTTCTAATATTTTGTTAATATTCAAGGAATTTGCAATATTAAAAGTTTATCTTTAACAAAATTACAACTCCAACATTACCGCAGAGATTAAAAAGTTAATAATGAAAACAAGAAAAATGAATTCGGTGGCGGTTTGGTCGTCATTGGGTCCATATATCGTTGGTGTAATGCAGGTTCGGGTAAATATGGCGGTGTATTTAGAACCAATTGGCCGGCGAGTTATGATTCTGGCCTTTTCCGTTTCTTCTTTTAAAAAATGGTTCCTAAATACTACTTTTTGTACAATATACATAATAAAATATGATTATCTTCTAATAACAATAGATTATTTTAAACTATTTTAACTTAAATTAGAGAAATAACAAATACATAAGTTATGCTTATAGTTTAACGTTAAAAATTACAAAGAAAAATCACAAATTCTAATAAAGTTGAGTTTAAAAAATTAATTTTTCGGGTCAAACGGGCAGGTCGAGTTTGACCCGCTAATTTTCGAGTTCGGTATACTTCATGTTTAGCTGAGAAAATCGTGTTCAAAATCTGAAAATTTCGAGCGGATTCGGATCAAAAACTGCCATGTGTACTTATAGCCCAAAATTTTTTCCATCAGACTGCCCCTCCATGATCAATTATTGATGGTTGGCGAATTCAAAGCCGGTCCGAAGTCAAAGCTCGAAAAGAAAAAAAGAAAAAAAAGAAAGATATTTTGTGAAACGTAGGCGCGGAGAAGAAAAGTGGTGCTACAGTAGAAGTCAAGCCCTCCTAAACCCTGTTATACAAGTCAAGCTCTGTCTGCAACTTCAACTCAGAATTTAATTAACTTCTCTGCTCTTGCTCTTCTTCCTCCACCAACAGCGAGTCATCTCCATTCCCTCCCTCCTCACTTCATCCCTTCCGCTGTAAGTTCTCTTCTTCTGTCCCTTAATTGGTTCCTGATCTTGTGTGTTTTTGTCTTCACTTACTAATCATAATTCATAATTCATAATATGCTTGAATCAGCTTCATACTTTGTCAATCTCTTCATCCCCCTCCTCAAATCCATGCTTAAAGGGCTTTCTGAGGTTACAATACTGCATACCCGTTTCATGAGTTTCTCGAGCTATCTTATAACAAATGAGGATTCTATGAAACAAAATTGTTCAGTGATTATTCCTGTTATAATTGTAGAAAAGGGATGTCAATGGGTCCTGTCTGGATCGGGGATGCCTGAATTCTCCCCGCTTCAATGGTCGTATCATATAAATTCAAATCTTCTGTACCATTCCTTTTCAAAGCATGTACCACAAGTATGCCACTTTGTTACAGTTGTCAATTTTGATTGGATTGTACCAGTTCATCCAATTTGGGTAATTAACATTCACTAATTAAAATCAACAAATGGGTTTGGGAACGTATGCAAAAGGGCTACAGAAGATTTTAGATATATACTTGTACTACCTATTAAAGTATTAAACTGACACCCGCAACCATTGGCAACGGAACTCGCTTATTTATAAGAGCTTCATTGAGTTTGACTGCGCGAAATCAGATGACTATTCCTCTATCCCAAGGTTTGTTTCTTGGAGGTAGAGGCTTTGTTCGGATTCAATCATTCGAAAGCATTTTAAAGTTTCGATCATACAAATTTATCACACAAATGGTGAAGCTGCTTTACTCAAATTTTATTAGCATGAGCACATAAGTGACCTGCCTTAAATATGCTACACATAGGACATAATACGAAATTATAAGGATCTAGAAACCAGCCCAAGCTTGCTAACCTCAGTGATATGAAAAGCAAGATTAACGGCTGTAAATTTGGATTGTAAGACACATTGGCCATTGCTTATTATACTTCTGATGCTGTTTATGGTGTTCAAGGTTTTCCAAAATGTGGGAGATACCAACTTTTGTGCATTGTCATGTATTGGTTGAAAAAGTCAGAACGTACTCAACATTGTACATGGCTGTTTTCCATGTCGAGTTTCTTGGTGTGTGCCAACTTTGAATATGGATGTTGCATTGTTTATAATTGTCCTCCATTTGGCTGGGTTTTGTGGGAGTGCAATTTACCATCTAGTTAATACAAGTGTGTGCACGTTTTATCTGTATGACGGATTAACGTGGGAAATGCAGAATGATTAGTTGTAATGGACCAGCAGTATCTATTGCTGAAGCCTATTTCGAAGAGTTTGCTTTCTTAAGTGGTATTTTTGTTAACCTAAGACTTTTCTGATCAGGGGAGATAATGGCGGATGCAGTGATCTCTGTATTTTTGGAAAAACTGCTCAACATCCTCGAGAAGGAGGCTCGTACACTGATTGGTGTGGAGGATCAATTCAAGAAGCTAAGTAATGAACTGTTATACATACAAAGCTTCCTTAAAGTTGCAGAGAGACTCAAGCGGAAAGAGGATGTTCTAAGACACACCTTGGCTGATTTGCGGGAGATAATTTATGAAGCTGAAGACACGCTGGCAGGCTGTGAGTTCCTGTCAAATAACTCAGGTGGCAATGCATATCGCTGGCTCCCTACAAAAGTTCCATCCAGATACAGCATAGCGAAGCAACTTGAGGAGATGAACGGCAAAATCTCTAGCATTAAGGAGAAAATTTCTTCTTATGTTACGCCCCTGTCTAGTAACGGTAACATGCAAGATGAGGGCCCACCTCGATGGAGCTCTCCCATCTACGATCACACTCAAGTGGTTGGATTGGATGGTGACACAAGGAAGCTCAAGGACTGGCTATTCCAAGCAGATCGCGGGATCCTAGCTGTTGGAATTGCGGGCATGGGAGGACTGGGGAAAACAACACTTGCTCAAAAGGTGTTTAATGACAGGGATGTGGAGCTTCAGTTTGAGAAGAGAATCTGGGTGTCTGTCTCTCAGTCACTGAACGAGGAGCGGATATTGAGAAGCATTTTGAGAAATCTTGGAGATGCAAACATCGGGGATGACCGTGGTGAATTGCTCAGGAGAATAAATCAGTATCTTCATGGGAAGAGATTTTTGATCGTGATGGACGACGTGTGGACTGAGGAGGACTGCACTTGGTGGGAAAGAATCTACGAGGGTCTTCCCAAGGGAAACCGAAGTTGTGTTATTGTGACCACTAGGTCTAAGAAAGTTGCAAGAAAGATGCGAGTCCAAGAAGATAGAATACACATCCCCAATTTCCTCAGTGACAGTGACAGTTGGCTGCTCTTCTGCAATGTGGCCTTTGCGGCAAATAATGGCATCTGTACATCCAAAGAACTTAAGGAGATAGGGAAGGAGATTGTCTCAAGGTGTGGAGGTCTGCCACTGGCAATCAAGGCAGTTGGAGGAATCATGCTGTGCAAGGATCATCACTATCATGAGTGGAAGCGAATTGCAGATGATTTCAGGGATACCCTTGCTGAGAACAGCAGTGACTCCGTCATGGGTTCCTTGCAGTTGAGTTATGATGAGCTTCCTCCTTACTTGAAGTCATGCTTTCTCTCCCTCTCCATCTATCCTGAGGACTGTGTGATATCCAGGGATCAGCTTGTTCGATGGTGGATTGGGGAGGGATTTGTCACTGTCAGAAATAGTAGGCTGTCTACTGAAGCTAGTGAAGATTATTTCTCTGGTTTATCAAACAGATGTTTGGTGGAAGTTGTGGATTGGGATTACAATGGAAAGATCAGCACGTGTAAAGTTCATGATATGGTTCGAGATCTCTTAATCAAGATTGCAGCTGAAGATTGCTTCTCTGGAGATAATTTTGCCAAATGCCGCCATTTGGGAATTAATACGGATGTTGACCAAAGGCGCATTGTAAACAACAGAAAGTTGCGGGCATTGGTGTCCACCTCCAAAAGTGGTGAAGTGAACAAAATCGCTTCATGGATTGGAAACAAGTTATGTGATTTTCGGTACTTGCGAGTGCTTGATTTGTCAAAGTCCGTATTTGAAGTGTCTCTTGGAGCGCTGCTTGCCAATATCGGGGACCAGAAGTTCTTGGGATGCCTCAATTTAAGCAACACCCATCCGCTGACCCATGTTCCTGCTTCGTTAGAAAAAGTTGACAAGCTTCAAGTCTTGGATTTGAGTTACTGTCAGAGTCTGAAATCCCTCCCTCGTTTTGTGATGAACTTTCAGGAGCTAGCAGTCCTAGATGTAAGCCATTGTGGGTCTCTTGAGTTTCTTCCCAAAGGATTGGGGATGCTCTCCAATCTTCAAGTGCTGTTAGGGTTCGAGCCAGCTAGGACCGTAAATGGAGGCTCCAGAATTGCTGATCTGAGAAGTCTGCATCGACTAAGGATACTAGAACTTCAGTTAACTCGGGGGGATGAAATTGATGATGGTGAAACGGGCACATTGGCTGAGCTAAAACAACTGCAGGTTCTGACAATAAATTGCTACAACTGCTTCGAGGGTGAACTGGTGAGTAAACTTGAGAAACTGTGCCCTCCCCAGAGGCTGCATGAGTTATGTCTCAAGTTTTACCCTGGAAAAATGAGCCCAAGCTGGCTGAAGCCGACATATTTGTCCATGCTATGCTATTTATCGATTTGCGGGGGGAACATGGCTAAGTTGAATGAAAGCTTCTGGGAGAGCAGTTGGAGAATGGAGGGGTTAAAGTTGGATGCAGTTTCTCATTTGAACATGGAGTGGGAGAAGATTCAGCAGGCGATGCCATCCTTACGAACAGTGCACGCTTGTTGGTGTCCAGAGTTGAAAGGGTTTCCGATATATGAGGTTGCTTTTAGAGGGGGCGTTTGGAAGAAGGAAGATCGCAATAGCTACTCCCAACCACCAATGGTAAGCACACAAGCTGATCTCTGACAGGTATTATGACATTCCTGGCTGCACAACACAGCTGCATTTGTATAATATACAACATTCAAGTTAAATGTATTCAAGTTGCTTTAACACTATTTTGGGGAATGTTCTGCTGTAGAGAACTAGAGATATATGTTAAATGTATTCTTTTGTAAACATGAATGTTTGTTTTTGCATTGTTTCCTTATGGAGTATTTCAATCTATGGGTTTAGCTAAATATTCCAAACAAATTCAAAATGCTTATGCCATTAAAAAAACACAAAAATGAAAAAGCCACTTCCATAAAAATGAAAGCACTTGAATTTAGCAGATGAGTTAAATTTGTTTTGGCATCTCCAATTTCTTTCTTTGTTCACATTGGAAGGAAAACAAGCACTTTATGCATTGATATTTGCAATTTATCAAGGTAGCGCAGATAAAAGATGATGCGAATGGGCACTAGGTATCTTTCCTTCATAGAAATATGAGTTTGAATTATCTTGCATAATCAGATTGGCAAAATCGCTTGGCATTCCATCCTTAAATGGGTATTGTTCATATATTGATTATGCTTATTTTCTTCAGTCAAGGTTACATTTAATTTGTGAACGTTGATCTTATGCATTTTTGGTGAAGGGTAATACAAAGAGTATGATTGTACGGCAAAACTTGATGACACATGAATAGGGATGGCAGTGGGTCTTGGACCAGGCCGAACCCAGCCCATTAAGACGGGTCTGGGTCTAAAAGTTTTGGACCCATCGGGTCTGGGGTGGGTCCGGGTCTAAAAAAATTTAACGGGTTCGGGTCCAAGCACAGACCTGTGGACCCTACCCATGGACCCATTACAATATAAATATTTATAATTTTCCAGAAAAAATAAAAACACAATTAGTTAGTTACAAGTCTACTTTACTATCTACTACACTAAAATATTAAATCTAAAAGACTAAAACCCCTAATCACACTCATTGACTCACGCAGACCACCAAAGCCACACTACTGGTCTAGTGCCCATCCCATTCTCTACTATAACATATATTTATCTCTTTATAATCATGAACTTTTTTTTTTGGCATTTTAAGTTGTGTTGTATTTTGAGAGACTTTTGTTATATTTTGTTGACGTCTTGATGACTTTTGTGATGTTTTGACGTTGGAAACTTAGAATTCGCTCGTATCATAGTATATTGATGTTTTGATCTTTTTATTGTGTTAAAAATAGGTGTTTTTAAACAGAATAGTTACTATTATACATGTATACAAATATAAAATTAACCCCAAAAGTTAATAAATATAGTAAAAAAATGCATAATATGGTTGGACCCATTAAAGACCCGCTAAGGACTCGTGGACCCATTGAATCTGGGTCGGGGTCTGAATTTTTGGGACCCATCGGGTCTTGGGGCGGGTCCGGATCCAAATAGTTGATGGGTCCGGGTCCAGGTCCAGCAAGACCCGCCCCAGACCCTACCCATTGCAATCCCTACACATGAAGATTGGCATATGATTGGTATAGAGGTTTTTATTTTAGTATTTTTATCTGAGTATATTAATGTCTTGGGGAAGGGGTCATCTTTGCTATACTAGTATCTTATGAGCAACATGTAGAATAAATTAGTGAGTAGAAAAATCGGGTACCCCGATCCAGATCTGGAACCGGTTGGATCCAGTGGATTCGGGACTGGATCTTAAAGTTAGGATCCATTTGTAAATGGATCCAGGACTGGATCATGATTTGTACGATCTGGGTCCGGACCCCGGATCTAGGATCCATTTGATTATTTAATATAAAAATTATTTTAGGTGTTCAATTAGCCAGTACTAAGCCCACAATCCACTATAGCTCATTGAGAAGCCCTAATTTCACTAATACTTAAGTCTCACCTCTTATCTCACTGCCTCACTATACACCACTCACTCGCCCTTGCACCTCTTGCCCTCCTCACTCAAATTCTCTCAACCGTCCCATTCGTCCACTATACTCCTGCTAATTCTCTCAATCGTCCCTCACTCTCTCTCGATCCAAAACCCTAATTACTCATTCAGTCACTCAATCTCCCACTTAATCTCAGTTTCTCAATCATCCTTCACTCCCTCTCTACTCTAAAACTCTCAATCATCCCTCTGTGGCTCTATCCCTCTCAATCGTTTCTCTCATACTCTTAGACAAGATTGATGAAATGATGGCTGATTGAAGACTTGAAGAAGGACATAAGTGGAAGACTTAAGATCGATCACATATTCATATCCACTATTGTTGGTTGTTCTATTTGTATTTTGAGTTGATGTTGTAAACTTATAATATTGAGACTTTGTGTTCTATTCTTGTTGGTTGAGACATTGTGTTTTATTCTTGTTGTTTGAGAGTTTTGAACTAGTTGGACTGTTGGAGCCAGGACTAAGTGAAACAATTTTCATATTACAATTGCTAGTGCAATTATAAAAATCTTGGACAACAATCATGTGTTTTCAAACTGGGTACCCGGATCTAGATCCGGAACCGGTGGATCCGAGACTGGATCCTGGTTTTAAGATCCATTTCAAAATGGATCCGGAACTGGATCCTGATTTTAGGATCCATTTCAAAATGGATTCGAGACTAGATCCTTGAATTTTTAGCGGGTACCCAGTATTGCTCACCCCTAGAATCAATAAATGAAATACATCTTGTTAACCCATTTTCCTTTTCCTAGTCTACATCTAAACCCTTGTGCAAGATTCTCGAGAGGTATTCTCCATTTCTATCAACTTTATCTTTCTTGAAGGGAGTGAACATAAATAATGAACAATAGCCACTTGTTCTCGTAAATACTCTTGTATTTTGATCTTACACGATTTTCTTAGTATATCAAATCTCTTTATGTCACATGTCATCTTGAATTTACAAACAAATTATTAGTAGGTTGCTGATTGTGTTTACGTTCTTCATACGTAATCAATCCGATTTATATACATGTCAATGCAGCCTTTCATTTGATCATTTCCCTGGTACATAGTCTCATTTGCCAAACATGTAGACATCCAACATATTTCTTATGTTGTTGTCTTCATTGACAATTCTACAGTTTGCTAACTATGTTTTGTTAGAGATATATATAGTTAGTTATGTTGGTTAGCTTTTCTTTATTTTTCTTTCTTTTCTTCTTCTGGCAGCTATGTCTTTCTTTCTATAAATACTCTCCTTCCCCTTCCATTGTATTCATTGTAAAATGTCAGCGCAGGTAATGCAATCACTTCTTCTCTCTATCTCTGATTCAACTTCTGATTTTCCTTTTCATCTTTGATTCATCACATTGAAATCTTTACATGGTATCAAAGCCAGGTTGATTCTTCTGTTCAATTCTATTTTTGAAGCCTTGTCATGGCTAGTCCTTCGGATTCATCGGATTCACCTCCTCCGCCTCCGCCTCCACCTCCACCTCCATTGAATAGGTTTCCTATTATCGATCCATGTGATCCTTTGTATATCCATCCTTCTGATCAGTCGGGCTTGTCTCTCGTAGCTAAACCATTCAATGAGGAAGACTTTGATACTTGGAAAAGGTCTGCCACTATAACTTTGTCAGCCAAATAAAAGGTGGCATTTATTGATGGATCCCTTTCCAGTCCTGCTATTGATTCTCCTCTATTTCCATATTGGAAAAGAGGGAATGACATGGTACTCTCTTGGATTCTTAACTCTTTACATAAGAATATTAGAGATAGTGTTTTGTATTGTACTCTTGCCCAAGATTTGTGGATCGAATTATCTGAAAGGTTTGGTCAGTCTAACAAAGGCAACATCTACTCCGTGCAACAAGAAGTTTCTAAGCTTTCTCAAGATTCTTTGGATATTGCAAGTTATTATACGAAGGCTAAGAAATTATGAGATTAAACTCGATCTGTGACTAATTTTCCCAATTGTCTGTGGGAAACGTACTTGTGATCCCAAGATAAATAGACAGTTTGAAATCCGTTTTGAGGAACAAATGTTACTGCAGTTTTTTATGGGCTTAAACAACAGCTATACTACAATCCGTGATAACATTTTGATGATATCTCCCTTACCTTCTTTGAGTCATTTATATTTTACACTCACTCAAGAAAAAAACAAAGGTAAGTGCGTGGCAATATTCAATTTCTATCCGAGTCTGCTGCCTTTTATGCCTCCAAAAACAATCAGAATTCTTTTTCAAGGTCAGTTAATGATCAACGAAAAAATGATTCTAAGAAGGTTTTATTATCAAGGAAAATAGCAAGATATCAAGGAACATACTATTAACCGATACTTTAAATTACACGATTTTCCACCTAACCATCCAAGATATCAAGGAAAACAGCAAAACCAACAAGGTCCATTAAGAAGAATTGCAAATAATGCTTGGAATGAACCTGAACGAGATTCTTTAGATCCTGCTGCATCTTTATCTACCTCTGATAAGCCAGCATCCGTGGAGAATTCTACCTCTACTCTTCTAACTCTCAGTTTTAATCAAGATCAGGCTAAGCAGCTTTTGCATCAGCTTTTGTCTACTCTGAATGCACAAAACTCAAGTAAATTGGACAGTGATTCAATGTCTGGTAACATTCCTTCACCTTTACAAAGTTGCTTATCTAATGTTGTTAGATGTTCATGTGTTGTAACTGAGAATGCCTACTCCTTTGTTGAAAAATAAAACTCCTTATGAATTAATATTTCAGTTGTTCCTTCTTATGATCATTTAAAGACTTTTGGATGCTGTTATATCAGTACTTTAAAACAAGGGAGGCACAAATTTCAGCTAAGAGCAGAACAATGTATCTTTCTTGGTTATCCACAAGGTAAAAAGGCTTACAAGTTATGTTCTCTTTCCACACACAAGCTCCTTACTTCTAGGGATGCTATTTTATGTGAAAATAATTTTCCCTACAAAAATAATCAAATTTATGTTGGCCTTTTCCACCTATGGATGCTACTTATGAAATTACAGAATCTATTGAGGATAACATATCTGCTATTGCTACTGACATTAATCAAAATAAAACTCTTGTTACTGTTATTGATGTTGATTAGAATTTGCACTCAGTTTCAGACCCAATTCCTAATAATAAAAATAATAGTCATATTTTTTATAGTGAGCTTTCTATTGACAATAATGTACCTGTCATTAATAATCCTGACGTTCCAGCTCAGCCTCAACGTTAACCTATCTGAAGATCTTATAGGACTCATAAGCATCCTAGTTCTCTAAGGATTACGAAACTTATTTCTCTAGTGTTACTAATCTTCATTGTGCTCCCAAAGTTGTTTCTTTGTGTGGCATTGTCGAATCTAACATACATCAGAGACACTACCTTGATGACACATAACCTCAAACTTATGAAGAGGCAAGTTTACATTGAGGTTGGAAGACAACAATGCGAAAGGAATTACAGGCTTTATTTGACACTAACACTTAGGAAGTTGTTTCCCTTCCTAAGGGGAGAAAACCTATTGATAGTAGATGGGTTTACAAGGTTAAGAACAAGGCTGATGGCAGTGTAGAGAGGCTTAAGGCAAGATTAGTGGTCAAGGGTTTTACTCAAAAGGTTAGCATAGACTACAGTGAAACCTTTTCTCCTGCGGTTAAGATGACTACCATAAGAGCTCTTTTGGTAGTGGCAGTCAAGAAGGGTTGGTCTTTGTAGCAGTTGGATGTTAATGATGCCTTTCTTCATGGAGATTTACATGAAGAAATTTATATGAAACCGCCTACAGGAGTTCATACTGAGGTTCCTAATGCATTCTGCAAACTAAAGAAATTCATCTATGGTTTGAAACAAGCATCAAGGCAGTGGTATGCCAAGTTGACAGAGGTTCTTTATCAAAGGGGATACAAACACTCAGATAATGATTATTCCTTATTTTATGAGAAAACCACTGACAATTTTGTTTATCTTGCAGTGTATGTAGATGACATTTTGATTGCAGGGAATAATCATGAAGAAATGTCTTCTTTAGAGAGTCATTTGGATGCTGTTTTCAAAATTAAAGATCTTGGAGATGCTCATTTCTTCCTTGGTCTTGAGATCATTCAGCCCGAAAGGCCTTATTCTTTCACAAAGAAAATTTGTTAAAGATTTACTGCAAGAGTTTATGACTAATAATTTAAAACCAGTTGTTTCTCCTATGGACATTAATGTCAGATTACTTCCTAATTCAGGCACACCCTTGCAAGATCCATTTGTCTACAGGAAGTTAATTGGCAAGCTCAACTTTTTGGTGAACACAAGGCCAGACTTAGCATTTACAGTTCAACATTTAAGCTAGTTTCTCAAAAATCCTACAGATTTACATTGGAGGGTTACCATTCATGTTCTTAGGTATTTACAAGGACATCCTGATTTGGGCATTCTGATTCATAAAGATCAGAACTTCAGCCTTCGTGCTTATAGTGATTCAGATTGGGGTGCTTGGAAACACTCTCGAAGATCAATCAGTGGCTTTGTCATTTTTCTTGGCAACACCTTAGTCTCTTGGAAGTCTAAGAAACAACCAATCGTTTCTTTATTTATTCACTCAACTCTATCTACATAGGAAACATTCCACCATCCTTGGACAAGTTTAGACTGAAAGGAATTTTTCGGAGATTTGGAAGAATTAAAGAGACACATATATGTTGGATAAACGGTAGGCTGCCAAGGTATGGCTTTGTACACTTTTAGAATCAAAAGCATGTGGAAGCAAGTATCCGAGCAATGAATGGAAAAACTATAAGAGGCTGTAAAATTAACGTCAATAGAGCAAGGCGTAGATTTAGGGAGGAGATGATAAGAAGCTCTCCAGAAGAGAGAGAAGGAACTTGGTGAAGAAGAAGATCCCAAGGGAAGGACTGAAGGAAAAAGAGGGAGAGAAAGACTTTAACAACATAGGAAACATTCAAGGAGAAGTTGATGAGGAAAAAGTGAAATGGCTCCAACGAAGCATTGTGTGCATTAGTCACATGCCAAGAGATTTGGCAGCACTTACATCATTGGTGTCTCTACACTTCGGACTTGTCTCAAGAGTTACTGCGATGAACTCCACTAAGTTCATTATTACTCTGAAGCCCGAGGAGGAAGTGCTAGAAACTATAGGCAATACAAGGGAGCTTGAAGACTGGTTTATGGAAATAAGGAGATGGATAGTATATGAAACTAATGAATCAAGGAAAGTATGGTTGGATATCATGGGAATCCCTCCACATGGCTGGAGCTTTGAAAATGTAAAGAGAGTAACCCAACCATGGGGACAAGTATTTGCAACAGGGCAGACTTTTGAAACTGCAAACCATTTTGATGGTATGAAGGTTCTTATCATCACAAACATATTTAGAAGAATTGAAGGGGAAGTTTATGTAATTCTGGGAGATTTCTCATTTAAAGATTTTATCAAAGAAAATGGATCCTGTGATCAGAATTTCATAAGAACCATCCTAGCGCAGTCGAATACAGATTCAGAAGAGGAAGCAAATTCTTGGCCGAACTCAATTTCCAGGTCAAGATTCAATCATAGCTGCAATAATAAGGGGAGTGAAGTTGATAATGTCCTTAATATGAATAAAAGTTGCAGTGATATGGGCGATGAAACTGACAATGTCCTTGATTTGAATCACCATCAAGAACCAAACATGATAGATGGGGGAGAAAGGGAACAAGAACAAGGAACTTGTATTTCAAATTCATTAGAGGAAGAGACAAGGGGTACTAATCGAAATATGCAAATAATTGAAGGGGGCGAGAAAACCAATAACTAAGTTGGTGGTGCTGCGATTTCAGAGGAGAATGACAGTACAGTTCACAAGGAGTTAATGATCACTCAAAAAGGAGTAGTGCCAATTGTAGAGAATGTCCAAGAAATGGTTGAGGAAATACAAAATAACAGCTACAACTGTTGTGTGGGGAAGGGACATAGTGATAAAGTTTCTCCACTGCCTGGATTTGGAAGAGGAACACAAGGAAGAAACTCAATAGACACGGATATAGAGGAAACAAATTTGGAGAATAATGACCAAATTAATTCATATGAATCAAGGGACAATGAGGAGAGTGCAGAAGAGGCTCTTGAATTTGCTTTAATCATCGGAGTAAAATTCAAAGGAAGATTCCAAGAAACGGTGAAGTTGTTAGCTGAGGATATCAGGATAATCAACTAAGAGAAGCAAGAGGAAGAAGAAAGCCACGGAATGAAGATAGAAGCTTGGTTTACACCCTAGAAATGCAGATGGACATGGAATTGGTAATACAAGTTGTTAAATGGAAGGTGGGTATTCTGAGTGAAGCATAGCAGGAAGATACATTGTATGCAGTGGATGTGGGAACAAAAAAATTTCACAATATCCCTTTTATCTTTGGTTGAGTGGACCTGAAGGAGAGGGGACACAAAAATAAAGGGAGGTGATTCAAGTGTCTGAGCAAAATAAACAAGTGGGGTGAAATATGGAAAATCACATGCTGCTTGCGTGCTTGGGAGGATTGTTATGAGGCTAGGGATAGGGTGGTAGCTAGCTACTGGGTTTTTATGGTTGTCTTTGATTGTTTTAAAAACATATGGTGGGTGATGGTAATAACACAAGTACACAACAAACATTTGGTTGTATTCAAGAAGCTTTCTTGTGTCTAAGTTGATTGGCTCTATTGGTTGGTGTAGAGGTCCTCATGAGCATCAAGTGGAGAGGTGGGTTCTAGGCAAAAATAGGAAGGAGGAGGTTGCATATATAGTTGAATTTCAATAGTATCACAATGTTTTATCCATGAATATGAAGCAATAAGTGGGAAGATGGGTAAAGGCTGGAGATGAGAAATGCACAATGAAATGACAGATGTGGGTACAAATTGGAGGTGACTTGCCTACTAAAGTAATGAATGATAGAGACAATACATGGGGAGGTTTGGATGGGGTGAAGTCATTCAGCATGGCCTGGCTGATGGATCTCAATTTTTCTCTATTTGTTTGTTATTCTCTTTTGGTTCCATGGCTGTAGTAGTTGGGACTCTGACCAATTTTCCAATTTGGGATATTGTGGTTGATTTTATGTCTGGTTAATTAAATGAGCTTCTACTCTATAATTATCAAAAAAAAAAATGAAGTGATACATGCACACACACATACATACATACATACATACATACATACATACATACATACATATTTTAAATATAATGACTTGCAATATTATTTTAATCTCAATTAAGATATAGATGCACTAATTTTTCCCTCGCACATATATTGGACATACGGTATCACTTCTCATGTAAAACATTCAAACCGGTTGTCTACATTCTTGTTTTTTTTTTTTTTTTTTTTGAGGGGATACATAGAAGTAATTTCCCTAATCCCTAAAGCAATGTTTAGTCGCACAATAATTTCCAAATTATTTGTATATTTCAAGTAGCCAATGTGGTGGGGGGATCACCCAAACCAACTACATTTTCACTAAAAAAGAGTCATGGATCACCTTTTTTTTTTTACTTGCAATGTATACTATGCAAAACAGGCATATACAAAAAAATATTCAAAGAAAAAGCTGAAACTTAATTAAAGGGCACTATAAATTACCATATAAATCCAACAATGGTAAAGTTCTACAAAACATTCTCTTTGACCTTTCTCCATCTCTCTCAAACCTCAACACAATTCCTCAAACACAACAAAATTATTATGAGGCTCTTAAACTTGATCATACTACCATTTTTCATAATCAATTTAGTAACCGCGGTAACAAAAATAGTCTACTATCCACAAAATTAAACCATTTTGGTGTTGATTGGATATTAGGAAATGTGAGCTTCTAGCAATAGTATATTATAAATAATACCTACTGGAAGATTTCATCCAATGCTTCTTTCCTAGGTTTTTTTGGGGAAGAGCCGTCCATACTTGATTCGTCCAATAAAGTTTGATTATATCTAAAGTTGCACTATACTTTGGGTACTTTGGTAGCCTACATTGAGGTATATATTTTGAATCACAATTTCCACCTTTTTTTAAACAAAAATTATTAACTATTTGTCCTCAGTTTCATCTAGTTAGCATTTCTTCAACTATATTAAGGCGTTGGACTTCCCAATTAATTAAGGTTTCATTAATGGGTTAGGACCATAGTGGAAGTTAATTGAAGCCATTGGTTTGGTTCTTTTGGTTGAACCATACAATTTGAAAACGGTTATTAGTCCCCAAGGAATGACCCATGAAACAAATGGAGCATAAAGTTCCGAGCAAGATTATGAGAGTTCAATTTGTGAGAAATATCAATTTTGCCAAGATAATTGTCAGTATAAAGCGAAATATAGCAATTCTCCACTATTTTGTGATTGTGATAAGATCTTCTTATAGCGGGAGTAAGTAATTTGATTCTCAAGATTCCATTGTTTGCTTGTATTAAATTACTCGGAGGTACCCCAATATTTGAGGTAATTATTTTTCGGTACCCCAACTTTTTAAAACTCATTTTGAGGTACCCTTAATTTTTTGATTAGTAATTATTTGGTACTTTTCTGACCATTAATTTTATTAAGTGACCGAAATACCCTTATTTTTCTTCTTCAAGGGTATTTCTTCAAAAATGGGAGAATAAGGGTATTTCGGTCACTTAACCAAATTGATGACCAGAAAAACACCTAATAATTACTAACACAAAAGTTAAGGTACCTTAAAATGAGTTTTGAAAAGTTGGGGTATTGAAAAATAGTTTCCCCAAATATTGAAGTACCTCTGAGCAATTTTTCGGTTTGATTGTGTGTTCCTTTTTTTTGAATTATCTAATCAGTACTTGATATATATATTTTTTGGTCTTAAGTATTGCCAGCGTGGTTCTGCCTAAAGTAACCATGTATTGCTATAGGAACATTTGCCACATTAATACCAGTGCTAGTCTTTGAGTACGTAGCCTAGGAGAATGATTTTTGTTCCATAGTAACCCGAGACTTTGACGTTAGATCATTTCTCTGGAATTTGATAAACATTGATAGTTTGAGATGAGTATTTAAAGTCTTTTATGCCAAGTTAGAAAACGAAGCAAATCACAATTGATTTTGTTTAAATTATCTATATGGTGGTGTCGTTAGTTAATTAGTTGATTAATTACTCAATTTAATTAATATTTTCAATTCTTTTTTTAGCATGTAAATAGAGAATGTCCTGATCAGATTCGCCAATCATGGAGAATAATTGAGGAAATAGTCGTACAACTCAATGGACTTGGTATACAGACAACAAAATTCAACCTTTGCAGGTGTGAGTTCATATTGAGTATTATCTTTGTTATTTTAGCCTTTGTAACTTTGAGTAATGAAAATTAAAAAAAAAGTCTTATATAGTTATAATTCACTAATTAATATCTTTTTTTGTTTAGTGTTTTACTTGTTGTCAATATGGACCGTACTAACGATAATATTTCTTTGGGTTATTGACTTCTAAGGACGACCCAACAAACATATTCCCCTAAAAGTCCATTTGGGACAGTTGAGTTCTGATTTTAAGTTAAATGGTGGGGGCCTGCAACATGTGATGTGGCTGCATAAATGAAAAAGGTAGGTTATAATTTTATTTATTTTTATTTTCTTTGTTTGTTGCAGATTGGTTTGAGTTTGGTGGAATGAAGAAGAAGAAAAAGAAGAAGAAGAAAGAAGATGATAATGGGGTTTTTTGGTTTTGACTTCACTTTCTCATTTTCAAATGTTTGGGGAGTGTGTTATGTTATTTTGACACTTGTCTTTGAATGAATTATATATATATATATATATATATATATATATTTCTGAGTATAAATGATGAAGATGGAAATATGCAGATTCTAATAAGGGCATTTTGGGAAATCTATAATTGATTCTATTTGTTTTTTTAAAAAAATTATGTAATATTAATATGTGCATTAATGTGTGTATATTTGCATTGATGACTCTTTTCCTTTTTTTCATATGTATTATTCTTTTTCCTTTATTCCTTTGAATAAGAACACTATTCCTTTTTTTATTATTACTTAATTTTTTTCTTTATTCTTTTAATTATAATATCGACAATATTTTCAATAATACATATGGTTTATTTACGTCTCGTGCAACGCACGGGTCTAAGTACTAGTAATTGATTATTACAGAACTTCTTCTTCTTCTTCGAATGAATGAATGAATGAATGAATAACAATATGATAAACCTTGGACAACAATATAGTAAACCTTGGATATTAATATGGTAATCCTTGAAAATTAATATGCCTTGGATATTAATATGGTAATCCTTGTATATTAATATGACAATCCCTGTATGACACAATAACTTCAATCCATAGAATAAAACACTTTAAAAGTTTGTAACACATGACTACCACCGAAAATACACTGAGTACATCTATGGTTAGTAATATGTGTTAACCAAGAATTACTATATTGGTAACCCAGATGAGAGCAGCTATGCGGTTTTTTTGCCTCGGAGCCGATGTTAGTCTGGAAGAGAACAAAAACTATGCTACATGCCTGATTGATGTATTCAGTATCTGTTGGATGGTTGACATGTACGTATATCCATAGTTGTTGTTATTTGACCATATGGTAATGGTGAATATGATTGTTACTTTTATCTTTTACTTCCCCGGGCAGTGAGGTCAATGGCGTGGATAGAACCTTGGCTCTCCAATATGAAGCCGTAAATTGGACAACACTGGAAGGTCCATATTACGATGAACAAGGATCTCATGCTACTCAATATGGAAATATTGGCCTCAACAATCAAAGTCTTTCAGTGTACTTCAGCAATTTTTCGGATACTTTTGCTAAAAAGGTTTCTTCTCAGGCCACTTTTTCTTCTTCTTCGATCTTCTTCTTCTTCGTTCCACCAAACTTAAACTCATCTGCAGCAAACAAAGAAAATAAAAAAAATAAAATTATAACCTACCTTTTCCATTTGTTTAGCCACATCACAGGTTGCAGGCCCCCACCATTTAACTTAAAATCAAGATTCAGCTGTCCCAAATGGACTTTTAGGGGAATATGCTTGCTGGGTCATCCTTGGAAATCAATAACCCTATTTCTTTTCTTCGTTTAGTTTTATGTGCATTTCGATAATAATTTGTAATTTGAGCTAATTTTAGCTTGTACATAGACATTTGCAGCACAATATAATGAGTGGTTTAATGGATGGATTAATGCTATATGTGTCATCATTATGGAAGCCTCAAGTATTAGAAGTGGTTATTAATGCGCTATTTACTTTGGGCAAGAAAAATGATTGCATCAGTATAACGTTTGACAATAAAGCAACATCTTCATATTATGTCCTCAATGGTAATTCCTAGAAGGCATGACATTGGCAGGTAATCCCAAATTTTATTGTTGTTGTTGTTGTTGTTGTTGTTGTTAATATTCAACACTTGCTAATTAAAATTGTTTAAGCAATAATCTTATGCATGAGTAATATCTTTTAAACATTAGTTGACTGAATTGAACTTATTTCATTATTTGGACATGCATGCAGCAATGCAGTGAGATAAACTTATGATGGGTTGTAATGGATACAAGTATACAACCCCATGTTGCCACGGGAAGTTTTTGCAAATAAAACCCGAGATACGAAAGAATGCTTGGATGCATATTATAGTCTACCTAACCCAGATTGGGCTAAAGACTTATTACAATAGTCGGGTATATCTTTTTTATTTAGAGAGAGTTAGGTAAGAAAAATTTTTCCTGAAAAAGTTTTTCACGGGAAAATTTTTCCCTTACCCTCCCCTATGTGAAGGTTTTTCCTAGGGAAAAGTGGAAAATGGTGGGTCCATTGTAAAATTCTTTTATAGGTTCAAATGCAACTAAACAAGGAAAAAATAGGTCAATTTAGAAAATTGACCAATCTAACGCTCGCACATGTATTGCACATACGCTATCATTACTCAAATGTAAAACATTCAAACCAATTCTCTACAATTTTTTTTTGAGGGGTACATAGAATTAATTTCCCTATTCCCTAAAACAATGTTTAGTCACACAATAATTTCCAAATTATTCATGCATTTCAAGTGACCAATGTGGTGAGAGAATCACCCAAACCAACCACATTTTCACTAAATGAGTTATGGATCACTCTTTTTTTTTTTAAACTTGTAATGTACTCAATGCAAAAGAGGCATATACAAAAACTACTTTAAAAAAATTTGGAAATTAAAGGACACAATAAATTATTATGCAAATCCAACAATGGCAAAGTTCTAGAAAACACTTTCTCTAACCTTTCTCCATCTCTCTCAAATCTCACCACAATTCCTCAAAACACACAGAAATTATTATGAGGCTTTTAAACTTTGATCACACTACCATTTTTCAAAATCAATTTAGTAACCAACTCTACAAAAACACCCTACTATCCACAACAATTACCATTTTGGGGTTGATTGGATATTATGAAATGGGACCTTCCAACAATAGTATATTATATATAATATCTACTAGAAGAAATCATTGAATGCTCCTTTCCTAGTCTATTTTGGTGGAGAGTCATCCATACTTGAATCAGTTCAAGAAGTTTCAACTATATCTGAAGTTGCACCATACTTTGGTAGCCTACATTGAGGTATATATTTTGCGTCATAATTTCCACATTTTTGAAGAAAAAATATTGATTGTTTGTCATTAGATTTCGTCTGATTTTCGTTTCTTCAACTATATTAAGGCGTTGAACTGCCCGGTTGATTAAGGTTTTGTTAATGGTTAGGACCATAGTGAAAATTAATTGGAGCCATTTGTTTATTTTTTTTTTGTTAAACGCATATTATTTGAAAAGAGGGTTTATCCCAATTTGAAGTTGAGCCCACTTGAAATTGAGATCGCGCCTAAAAAGTGGTATTGTTCGGCCTAAATTTTGATTTGAAGTTTGGACTATGTCGCCAGCCCATTTGACTATCAGATTGATTTCAATTTTGGTTGAGCCCATATAATTACTGTAATTAACCAACTTGAACAATGTTCAAATTTGAACACTAATTAGTATATTTATTTACTTAGTTAAGTGTTTAGTCAGGTTTCTTTCATGCGCATATTCCAATCTTTATGTGTGTTTGGATTTAACGAACTAACCTTGAACATTTATTTTCGGCAAACTGAACTTAACAAAGTATTTTATCCAACAAACCACCACTGAATCCAACTCGTCGGAAGTATGACATAGCGGTGGCAGACACTTACGCAGACCTTTTTTAAGCCAAAAAAAGGAAAACTGTTGGCGTATATGGGTGCTTATGTGTTTTTTCTAATCTCTATTCTCCCCCTTTTTTTTTCATTGTACACCTCACTCCCTCAATAACTTCTCAAACTTCCCCATCTAATGTAAGTTAAATTATAATAAAGGTAAAAAAGGGGAGGAAAGAGGTGTGTTGAAGAGAAGCAGTCATAGCCTAGAATGGCTCCCTTTGTCGATCCAATCTCTCTTTGAGAAATCTACAATCGAACAACCCTATTGCATATGTGTTCTTCTCAATTGTTTTCTAATTTTCATTTCGCTCAGTTAGGGCTACTTCGCAGAGAATGGTTGCTAGCCTGTTGCAAGGAACGTAACTATGGGAGGAAGTTTTTTGGATGCAAATTTTGGAAGGTTAGTATGTTCTAATTTAATTAGGGTTTTAGTGGTTTTGGTTTTCCGAGAAAAATGTAAAATTTGTGATATGTTTGCGATTTTATATGCAATTGGTAGGTGAATCAGGGGTGTGGTTTCTTTATTTGGGAAGAAGAGTTTGTCTAGTACTTGCTTGAGCACAACTCAATGTTGGAGGAAAGGATGGAGCAACTTGTTGGGAGATGTCAAGAATGTAAACTGAAATGCAACAGTTGAGGAATAGGACTCAAAGTAATGTAAAATTGGAGGAAGAAGTAACCAAGCTCAGAAGAAAACTTGAGAAAGAGAAGAAGAAGAGCAAGGCGAGTGAGGTAGAGGTTAAGGCTTTGAGAGATGAATGCTTCATTTGAACCAAGGAGGAGCTGGCAGATATGCATGGATAAAATTTGTAGTGTTTATGATTGTACTAGTTGTACTGAGTCACACTTTGTGTGGAACTTGAAGTATGCCCTACAAAAGTGTTGCATCCCCTTCTTCTCCAAGTTGTCCCAAGCCTCTGGACTGGTACTCTTCATTTCTGCAGCATACTTCTTCATGTGGGATTCTGTAGTTGACTTTGCAATGTTCCAGAACAACTGCTTGTACTGATCACCCCTGAAGTTCTTCCTCAAGTTGGTACTTCTTAACATGAGGAAGGTACTTCTTAACAGCCTCAATCAGTCCCTTCACAATGTCATTTATAGTATTGAAGTTAAATGACAAGAATAATAAACCAAGAATAAATATAAGATGAAAACAAAGCTAGTTACCTTCTGCTGATCAGAAATGGGAGTCCACTGAAATCCCTCAGCCATGCCCAAGTCCATTGCCAACTACTTTATAAACCACTAAAACCTCTTTTGTTTCACTCTTTGCAACTCCCTATGCAACTGGATACATTTAGTTATTACCATCCCTTCCGATAGCCACAAAAAGTTGTCAATCCTAGGGACCCTTCAAAAAACATGCATCCAAGCTAAGAATCTTTCTACAACCCTCAACCAGTCCTTTCTTTAATGCCCCAGGACATGTGTAAACAAACTTGAACACATGTTCTTCATTAGGAGAAGGGGCTGTCTTCAGTTGGATTGTGGTGCTAGGATTCTTCTTCTGAAGTTCCCACAGATAGTTCCTTAGCTGTGCAAATTAACCCTTGTAGTCACCAATGATCGAGGCCAATGTTTCCTTCTAGCCCTTGCACACATTGACATAGTTGCTCTATAATTTAAATCCACCTTAACCATCTCTTGCAAGTCTCTTGCCCTCCAAGATGGATTGATCCTAAACATCTCCCTGTAATACTCACCCAACCATTTTACACTCATGTTCCTATGTCCAGCTTGCATACTATAAAGAATACAAGTGTGTTCCTTGTCTAGTGTCTTGATTTTGGAATGTTTTTAGCTTCCCAACCTGTGAAGAGTACATCCTCCACTTACAACCATCGGCTTTACACTCTAGTGTGTACCTCCCTTTGTCACTCTTAACCACCCTCAAGTTATAACCTCCCAAAATCCTATATTCAGTCACAACTTTCACCATATCCTTCTTCTCAGGGAAGGTCATGACACATACAAGCCTACGAGGATTTTTTGGGTTATACCTAGGGTATTGCAACTTTTTCTTCCTCCTACACCTCTCTTTGTTTTTACCTTCACCTTCCTCATCCTCACTCTCTAGACTGCTAGGATAGCCAGAGTCATGGTATTTCTCATCTGCTTGGCAGCCATCTACTTCTCTTTCATCACCATTGTCATTCTGATTTTCCTCCTCCAACAGTTTCCTCTCACTCTGAATAGCTTCCTTCTTCTTCTTCTTCTTCTTCTTCTTCTTCTTCTTCTTCTTCTTCTTCTTCTTCTTCTTCTTCTTCTTCTTCTTCTTCCTCCTCCTCCTCCTCCTCCTCCTCCTCAATGCCACAACCTCTTCATCATCAACATCAGAACCATTTTCATCATCATTGTCTCCATCATCCTCCTCACATTCTTCCTCCTGAAAGTATTCAGGGTCATCATGATCATCCTCATCTTCATCATCTCCCCCTTGATCCATATGATAATTGGTACCGGTTTCCACAATATCATTGCAACCATGATCAATATACACCCTAACATAATCACATCCATTCAGTAATACAATCAATTCCCTAATTTCTTTATCTCCATCCAATGGGCTAAACTCTCCCCAAATGGCCTACTTGGTTTACTGAAATAAATCTTCTTTATCCTATCCTTTGTATATCCTAAGTGCTCCATAGTCTCAACCATGTCATCCACACTAAGATAATCAGGTCTACATCAACCTCAGACAGTTCACATTCAACATATCTTAGATACCCCTCACTGTCAAACTCACCCCCATGGAAAGTAGGCAACAAACCCATGATCAAACCCTAAAAAAGAACAAAAAATATTCAAAATTAGTCACATTGATCATTAAGTCAAAGACACCATTCGAACAGCGTAAACCCCCTCTCATTAAACCCATAAAAATGGCAACAACACAGAAACCCTAAAAATCCCAGAATTTTCAATAATCAGTAGAAAAAAAACATCTTTAACGAAAATCTAACACATACCAACATCTTCAAACTCATATGTAAACATCATATTAACAAACCTAACTTTACTGTTTCAATGAAGTTGAATACAACTTACCTTTTCACACTTGCGCCTTTAGTAGAGTCCGAGAATGGAGATGAAGCAGCAAACGAAAGGAAGCCTCACAGCAGAGTCGGCAATGATAAAGCTGAAGCCGAAGATGAACCAGGTGGGGGAGGATGGAACCAAAGGAAGGAGAAGGAGATGGAGTTGCATTTTGAATGGAGGGAAATGACGAAATAACTGGGGACCAGTGGGGTTAAAAAAGCTTGGTAATTTATCAAACATAATTAAGGAGGGAAAATCAATTAACCTGCACATAACTACTCAAATCACCTATAACTTACAAAATCAGGTCAAATGGGCAATTTAGTTAGTTTTAACCGATTTAAGGATATTTTTTTTAACAAAAATAAAATTCAAGAGTATTTTTAACAGTTTTGACAAGTTTGAGGGCAATTTAATCCGAGAACTTGCCAAAGGTCCTAGTGATTTCCCAACAATTTACGAAAATACCAAAACAAAAAGAAATTCAAACTAAAATAGAGAAGTACTAAAATAAAAATATGAGGCCCTCCGTCTCCCTCCCTCAGTCCCTGGTTTGACAATCATACAACTCCGAGTATCTCTTCCATTTGAGCTTTTCTCTTCTGGTACGCAAACTTCTAACATTCTGGTTCAACTCCAACTCTTGCCCCCCCCCCCCCCCCCTCATTCACCCTCTTTCCGATTTTTATTATCATCATTAAGTTTCTGGGTTATCATTTATCACTCTTTGCTTCATCCTGCATGCATCATGCTAATATGATTGTTTCTAGTTTATTCATGGATTACCTTCATAATTCGTCTTCATTTGTACAGTCACTTTTGGTCCATTGCCCCCTGTTTCGTATTTAAGTGTATTTATTGTGAATTATCTAGGGTTGCTGCTTCCTGAATTATATGTATAAACCTTTTGGTTGGGTTCATACGGGTTTTGTTCGTAATTTCATGTGATGTTTGGTATTTGGCGATGAACTTGATTACTTAAATGTATTCTTATCAGGCTCTGTGTGAATTCTGTCTTAATTTTTGTGACTAGTGTGTAAGAACCAACTCAACAACAAGTTTAAGTCGACGGTTGAAGGCTCAAGAATGTTTTGGTACTCTAACAACAACTATAGGGCCAAGAATCAATTTCACTATGCAATTCAGCTTTGCTGATGTTGATGTAAAACGGTGTAGGATGGGAATTACTTAGATAACCAAGAGAGTCATAGGCGTACCTACTCTCCTTTGACTTATATCCTTAGATTCCTTAGCTTGTCTTACATACTTATACTTAGTTTTCCATGCCTTTTAAGTTTACAAAACACACACATACACTTGAAAAACCTCAATAGCTGAAGTGTTCCTCAATGCTTGGAGCATGGTGCAGTATTTTAAATAGGGAAATTGGATTCTAATAATAATCCATACTTTCAGCCTTTGTCCTACTTTATTTTTGTATTCTGGTAGTCCAAAAAAAAAAAATTGTATTCTGGTGGGACACCACTGAATCAAGTGGCGGTAACTCTGTATAAGTTCTCAATGTACAACATTCTTAAAGTTTGGACAATTTTTAATATCAAGTGTCAAAAACTAAAGCAAACTCTTAATACCTTTTGTTTTTCCCAAACCATGAACCACATCAGCCAGCAATCTTTGTGTTCAAGTAAAATAGGCTTCTAACATTTTCTGTTTCACACTTTGCAAAACTTATTGCCATAACATCCAATTATTTTGTATTTGATGTCATTCTTAGGCCTTAATGGGTACGTATTTGCAAAGGGACAAGTTGCGACATGTCAGACTGGATGCTACAACAGTAGAATGTTTACATGTTGCAACTTAGTAAACCTTTAATATTTTTACATAACTAGATCAAATGCTCTTTCACAAATTCTAGGATGTCAATCGTTTAGTTCTTTGTTGGGTGTTACTATTTTTTAGGAGAGCTCAGACATTGTTGATGTATACCTCTGGAAAACTATCTTGATGTTTATGACATGTTGCTTGCTCATTATTCTTGTTAGAATATTTAATACTACCACTGTTGTAATTGAGTTTCTCTGAACAATTTTTTTTTTTTTTTATACATTTTCTTTCTGCTAATTGGATTGTTATCCTAATAATGGAGTGTGATGATTGTAAGTGAATAATGTTCAGCACCAGGCATGGGGTGTACAGCCCTGTGATAACAAATATTTCGAGCATTGAATTTTAGTTGCCTGATGACTAGGAATATCGTCTACTCCTAGTAGTGTACTACTGTATTTGTTTCTTCTGTCTTTTCAGTTTTCTGCATGTGAATTATGAAGTTGATGAGTTCTTTAACCAGTCAAAGGTTTTACATGCAGAAACATGACGAGTATTTCCACAGCTCATTCCAGTATATGGTTTTCAGGGGCTCAGCAATGTTGCTATTCTAAAAGATTTAGTGAAACAAGTGGAGTGAAACAGCAATCGATTCTCTACAGAAGTTTTTGCCCAAGCCATGATCTTGTCTACAGTAATTGCTTTCATGCAGCCAGAAAACATCACATTGTTCATTCGCGCCTGCTGGATAATAGTGATTCAGAGGAGCCTGATGATAAAAACCCAGAAAACGAATCTTCGAAACCAAATGGCCAGGAGGTGTGTTCTTCTGTTAGTTGATATGGATAAAGTTGCTACCATTGTGGAGATGAAATCCATGTGATTTGTTTTGTTCATCAACTACGATTCTCTGGTCTATAATTTTCAATGGAGTTTTGAGCATTAAGAAAGATAGACTGGGTGTGCCGAAGTTTTTTGCCTGCTCTTAAAATTTTACAGTTTGATAATTTGTGGAGAAGAGGAAGTTAATACAAAAAGCCTCTTGATATCTGGTGAAAGGATATATACGTATGATCCTTACGGGTTATGACATAGATTTATGTGATGTGCCAGGTAGAAAGCAGCCAAGCAAACATCAATGCCTCCGTTTTTAACATGCTTTGGTAGTAGTGTCATCTTTCCTTCTGACTTCTGTGCCCAGACCCACTTTTTTAACATGCTTTAGTAGTAGTGTGATGCTATGTTACGTGGACTCAAGTACATGTGTCCATATCAGACACGGATATGGGTGTCGGACTCGGCTATCTTAAAGAAAATTAGCATATTTTCATTGTAATTTGAAGTGTCGAGTGTCGTACCCTTGTCCGGGTATCGAGGGTCCGACACGGGTACAACATGGAATATGAAGAGTCAGAGTAACATAGGTGTGATGTTTCCAAGCTTATTATGAAACAGAAAATTTATCCTTGAAATCAGTTTGAAATTGCATTGGCATTTCAGAGCTTCATTTTATTGATTCCTTCTCTGGTGTAAAAGTAATTTTACTTGGGTCAGTTTCAATTTCTGTAAGGATTATTCTGAGATGTGGCACCAATACTTAAAGGGTTGTTGCTTGCTTTAAGCGTAACTAATTCTTTACTTTGTTCCCAACAAGTATATCTTTTTCTATTCTTATAGTAACCGATTCTGTAAACTACTCGCATAAATTGTTCTTTTATTTTAGGTTGCTCTTTCTCCTTCTATGATACAAATTTAAGTCTGAAATTAGGGAAAATATTTTCTCTGATTGACCATATCTCCTTGCTTACTGTTACTCTCAAGTTTTGTTTTTTTATTAGTCTTTATATTTTTCTATTAGCATTCTTAAAATTTGTTATTAGCTCAATGCTTAAGAATTGTTCTCAATCAAAAATATGTGTTGATTTTCCGAGGTTTTTCCAGGCAAGTAGTGCTAGTTTCAGGGAAAACCTGGAAATGATAATTGGAGCAGATGACTCTAAGTTCAGTGGGGCAGATCTTGCAGCTATTATAAGGAACAAATATGGAAGGTCCTATGATGTTCAACTGATAAAAAAGGTATCCATTTTACTTTTATAAATCTGGTGAATATTTTATACTAGTAGTCTTTGGTGCCATTCACAAGTTCAAAATGTCTTCAAGTCTTCTCAGCATACTGCTGGCAAATACCTTCAAATGGCTACCCAATGATAAGGAATTAGACACTTCGGTTCATTCTTTCTGAACTAAATGATCAGAAGAACTTAGTTTAGTTGCACCAATCCTGAGCTTCTATAATTCATGGGTTGAATGTGGGCACTGGGCTTCTTTTCTCCCTATGATGTTAATAATGTAATATAATATCCATCAAATTTTATGCAGGAATTCATGGGGAGAAACCTTCTGGCATTGAATGTCATGTGGAAATACAGAGAGCAGGTAAGTGGGTATTTCTTTTGTGGTGTGTTGCTTCAAAGTTTTGATCATATTTTACCTTTTTGCATGCCAGTCCCATGGGATAATCTGTGAAGTGATGACTTGATACTTATCTTGTTAATATACTTATTTCTTGGCTTAGTTTATTTCTGTAATGTCTATAGTTTCTTAAAAACAATTGTTGGTAAAGATTTTCTGGGTTTTCTCAGAATCAAGTCTTTTCTTGTCAATCTAAGGTTTGCATATTGCTTACGGAGCCTAGTCAACGAAGCCTCTGCAAAATTCGGACTAGTTGGTGAGTAGAGTGTTGGGGAGATCCAAAGCGGGAACCCACTTTAACCAAGGCTCATGATAACAAGTGAGATTCCATCTAAACTCAATTAGTATTAAGAGAAGTAGCCCACTTGACTTTGAGGGGGAATTGTCTGAACTCACAGTACGAAGGCCTATCACCTGTGCGAATTTGAGGGAGAATTGTCTGAACTCACAGCACGAAGGTCTTTGGGTACCTTTGTTATTGGTTAGGATTAGATCCATAAAGCTGGAAAAGAACACGGTTAAATACTAATATAGTCCCCCCCCCCCCCCCAAAAAAAAAAAAGTGGTCAATGACTCGCTGAAATACTTGGTTGCTGGAGGGTAAATACCTTTAGGCACTTTACTCAATGACACCTTTCATGAATCTACAGAGAAATGGGCCGAGCATAAGCATGGGCAATGGGGAATGGTTTGATGGAACATTGGTATCTTCTCTCTCCTCCTTCTCTCTCCTCCTATCTCTATCTCTCTCCTACTCACCATCCATTTTCACAAAAGATGGAATGGTGCAGAGATCCATCTTTTGTGAAAATGGGTGATGAGTAGGAGAGAGATAGAGATAGGAGGAGAGAGAAGATACCAATGTTCCATCCAACCATTCCCCATTGCCCACAACCCTGACAACAGATTTTATCCTTTTGGTTTTCCTCACTCATCTGGGGCTTTCTGCATTTGATCTGGAACCCTGGCTTCTGTTATTTACCACAACCCTAGCCAAACCTCTATTTTTTGTTGCTACATGTCCCTTTTCCTGCATGCATCATATAGTTGTGGAACATACAGGTGCAATTGTACCAAGCAATGGAGAAGCCAGGACTTCAAGATGGCATGCTTGAATTGTACTTCTAAGTTTGGGATTGGCCTGTTAATGTTTTGCAATTTTAGTTTCTTTTTATCAATTTAAAATTGCACAGAGATAGTGCACCAGAGCCTGAATCAAATTCGGGTAATTTCTTCAGTTTTCTTATGAGCTCTAGCTTAGGCTGATTTTGTTAGTATTGAAAGCCATTAAAAGGAATTTATGAGTACTCATGAGACTACCTCATCTTTGTTTTCTTCGAGCATTGTTCATTTTGTTGGTTGTTTCTTTCTGTGTCTGAACCACTAATAGAATGTCACAAGTCAGCTTACCTAGATGAAGCCATCTCAGACAAAAATAGCTCTACCATGGGGCTCCAGTGGATGGCAAAGGGCTAGGTTTAGTAACCGTAGCTGAGCTTATAGCCTCATCTGTTGCAAAGTATTCCTTTTTACTGAATTTCTTGCTGGAATACTCCCTGACGTTTTTTGTCAGTTTAAAGCTTGTTTTCCGCATTCTTATCTCAGAGATCATTCCCGTTAACTGAAGAGGAATATATATTGAGGCTTGATGATGTAGCAAACACTCTGAAATGTTGGGGAGCTGTATCACATATCAGGAACAGCCTTGCAAAGTCAAAAGAGCGGCCGCGAATCGGGAAGGTAAATTGTTTCATTTATTTTTATTTTTTTTGAAAAAAGAAACAAAATGTTGATGACAGTTGGAAATATTATTGTTTTACTCTGTTAAGTCATGCTGTGGGGGTGAAAGCAGTAACAAATCAAATTAGGTCCTACATAATTTTATGGTGGTTGAAGGAAGGGTAAGGCAGACAGAAAAAGAGAAACCATATTTCCAAATGTAATGCACAGAAAATTCTCTATTCAGTACATGTCCTTCCACGAGTGATGCAAATTCAAGCAATCAGACTTTGAAATTCCGGTTGCGCAAGTTTGAGGTGAAGGAAAGGCTTTGATTGATTGATGCATGGTTTGCCATTTGGTTGTGTGTAGGCTGTAAGCATCTTCATAGACATGGATGAGTCGGGTGCTCGCTCAAATGAGTGGATATACAAATGAAACAGCCGTGAACTGAGGATCCCTTTATATTGTGTACAGGCAAATACTTTTTGCCTGGAGGTGAAAATACCTTCAGAGAAACCAAAGAAGGCACAGCAAAGTCACAGCTTCAATTCATTATTGTATGATATACTTTCAATGCCCATGTTTTTGCTCTATTGATTATTTGAATGTATGCATTTTGTATACGATTTTTCTTGAACTCAATTTGCAGCAGCGAATTTCCTAATGTTTGAAGGATAACGACATGTTTGTTTGATATGATAGTCAGTATAATGTTACTTTATGCACCTAAAATCATTTGTTACTCTGAAGGTTTAATATCATGGACAGTTTGGCTTAGATAACCTCTTTTTTTTCTTTTTGATAATTAACGGACATTAGTCCATTTTATTCAAACAATAATAGGTACAAGTTCTGTGGTGAAAATGGGAAAACTACCCATACAAGTAACCAACAAAAAGCCAAAGATGTCAGAAAGAGAATACTAGCCTAACTTTTCAAGTTTACTGCATTCCTCTCACAATGTTGCCAAACTCCTAAAAACACTGCTTCTCGGCCTACTGTCAACGGCCCCATAATTGAAAAATGCCTTCAACAAAATATGCAATAAAGTAGTGCAAGTCTATGTCGTCAAGACATGCCTTTTACCATGGTATATCAAATTATCAATCATCTTTGGCTTTTTCCTTCCTCAGTTCCTGTACTTTATTCAATGGCCCCATCTTTGTCAATCTCGTGAATCGTCACTATCAATATGCCTGTTTTTCTTTCCTTCCTCCCTCCCTGTTTCATATGAATCCGCTGGTATTTCAAATTCTGTTTGGTTAAGAGGTTGCGTAGTATCAGGCGCATCCGAGCGAAGTCTCGAGTTTGAATCTCAGCATCCCCCATATTTATTTGCATCCACGCTTCAACCCAAAGGGCATTCGTGTGAAGGGACGTGTTAGAGTATAAAACTATTACTGAGCCTTCAACCATTAGCTTAAGTTTTTAGTTAAGATGGTTTCACATAGTATCAGAACCATGCTACCATGGAAAATTAGAAATTAGCTATGCTTGAGAGTATGGTTGTACTCTTGACCGCTAGTATTGCAAAAACTCAGCCACCCAAAGAAGTATTCTTACTTTCCTTGAAATCAACCTTCGCCCAGGCTACATCTCCTCTGTCAATTGACCTTCAACAAACCACCTAATTCCATTTCTACAATTTTCAATTGAAACCTTTTCTTGGATGCACACCAAGTGTTTGATCAAATTCCCCAGTAGTAAAACCCTAATCTTCCATTTGCTTCAATGTCAATGTCTTCCACTTCTACAATTCCCCAACATTTTTAGGATTCAGATTCTTGAAGCTGATAAGCTATCAAGGTAGCTAGATGAGACTTTCTTGTCTTGATTTTCTTCTTTTCCTAGCCTTTTCTATATCTTTCCTCATAAATTTATGATTTTTTTTTTTTTTGCATCTTCTAATAATCCACCACTCATACAAATCTCTAAAAATCAATGAGAATTATATATTGTAACCAAAAGCAATGGCCAACTCAAGCCAATTCTACCATATTATGGACATGTCAAGGGCACATAATCTCCAATTTTCAGCTCTAAACCACAACACACACACACACACACACACACACCATCATCAACATCTCCAGTATTCTAAACCCATACAATCTAAATTTTCTTTGTTTATCCATCTATTAACACTCCCATTCTTCATGTTTGATCCTATTCCCCTCACATTCACAGCTGCAATCTTCATTGCTTGTTCTTCCTTTTTGCTTGTTGTCCTTCTTCTTATTCCTTTCTGATCTTATTTCTTCAGCAAGGTTCTCAATCGCTTCGGTTTGATTTCCCAAAAAATGCACTCCAATTATGTTGTGAAAATAAATAGCCTCTTGAGCGCTTTCATCAGTTCGCCTTGAGACAAAGGAGTTGTCTAGGTTGCTTTCAATTTGTTCTTCTTCTTCTTCTTCAGTTGTATTTGTGTCCTCTTGATTATTTCCTTTTGGGTGATTGACATCCTATCTCTTTTCAAAACCTGGTGGTGGTTGTGAAGTGTAATTGCTATTGTCACTCTCCATGTTGTCTTTTTTTGTTATTAGTTTGAGTCCCGATGAAGTCATCTTCATCCTGCCGCTCCTCATTAACTTCATCTCTAGTTTCCACAATCCTCAGGTGTAACACATTCTGCTCATTTCTATTATCCACCCTAGGATTATTCTCGGCATTATCCCCGCCTTGAGCTTGATTGTGCTATGTAGTTTTGTTGTCCAAAAGATTGTCTTGGGTTTGGGTCCAATCCCCTTCATTAATTCTCCCTTCTTGGTACTGTATCTTTGCTGGATTATGGTCTTCTAGGATTTCTTCTATATCTTAGTCTATATTTCTCGTGTCTCTTCGACTACCTCTTTGTCTGATTGGATCTCCTCATCTTGTTGATCAATTCCATTCAATGACTGGAATGAAGCTTCTTGCAGCCTTGTCTGACTTGCACTACTCTCAACTTTCAAGTCGCTTGCATCAACCCATTGTTTGCCTTGACTTGCTTTGATTGGTGAATCCCGAATCCTTGATGCCATCTGATAACAGTATTTTGCTTCATGGACAAACACCTTCAAGGCTACGTTCTCGACTGTCAGAATCATTTAACCCTTAACTTTATGGAACCTATATGCTACAATTTGAACCTTCATAACTTCAAAGCTCTCAGTTCTTTCTATCGAATTACCTAAGCACACAATCCTACCCCATGGCTTCACTATGCCTTCAAAGGTTTCCCATGTCTAAGCATGAGGAGGTACTCCATGAATTTCTACCCAAATTCTTCTAATATATGCACTATCGTATATCGACCACTCCTTCAAATCCACAAACCACTGCTGAAGTAGCTTGATCTCATTTTAGGTCATTCAATGCTTCCTCTAATATTCAATTGACTCCATGTAAGGATGAGCTTAGTGCTAGACAATGCAGTGATTTTAGTACACAAACCATAGCTAGAGTTTATAGCATAGAGTTTATAGCATATGTGAGAGTTGTAATGTCTCTTGGAAATTCACTTCTACATACTAAGCTTCTTTCTAGCCACTCAACAAAGTCTAGGTTTACTATACTTTCAACAGTTACATGGTCTATATCTTCATACCTCTCTTTCCTTTGCTTTTTCTGGATACTTTTTTTCGCAATATTTATATGATCTTGGGCTTCCTTATTGGTGTGACCGATACGACGTATCCTCCAACCTTCTTCTTGTCCATTGTTAGAATCCCACCGGTGGCATCCTTACTATTTCATAATTGGACAAAGCCAAATCTTCTCTTAGTTCTTCCGCTTCTTCCCAGAGGGATGTAAGTGTGTTTGATCTTCCCCACTTTCTGACATATGTCCTTCAATCTGATCTTGTCAATTTTCGGTGCTAAATTGTACACAAAAAGTAATGTCTTTCAGATCCTACCCCTCCCCCCCCCCCCCGCGACATGGTTTCCTCTCTGTGTAGCGGCTCCCGGAGCCGCGCCCTCCAGGGAGGACAGAGAAAACCTCTGATGACTAGATGAAGCATAAAAGCGAGCACACACACACACACTCTCTCTCTCTCTCAACTTACCTTTATAGATATACTAATAGGATTAACTTGTGCAACCCAAAGGCGTCATTGATTATTTATTATTTTGTTTGTCTCTAGTTCTATGTCTGTCTAATTAATTTGTTTATTTCTAATTATTCGTCATTTTTACATTTTTAATAACAATTGTATTATTTTTAACCTTAATAAATGACTTTAGAACCTATAAATTTACAATAATTGAGGATTTTTTTTACCATTTTAATATGTTACTACATAAGATTTGTCGGAGGGAGTACTCTCTTTGTAAATGTTGTCTAACAATTTGTGCCGAATAAAGTTTTAAAATTTTGACCATTAAGGCTTTGTTCTTTTAGAGTATAGGATAGTTGCACGGTAGATAAGGTAGGGAGGCTGGGATAGAGTGGGGAGGTAAAATACTGTTTAGGAAAATTTTGAAAGGTAAGTCACATAAGTATCATCATTTAAATATATGCACTTTTAATATATAGTTTATAATTTTTAAAAAAGTATTGTGGATAAGGAAAGTTACATCATTATCATCATTTATTAAATGTATGAATTTTTACATGTATATTATGTAAAGTAGATAAGGACATACAAATAGTATGAGAAAGGTATATAACAATTAGTATTAGGGTTATTTAGAGAGAGGGGCTCTCCCTTCTCTCTAGAGTTCCTAGGTTTTGAGTGTTGGTGTTTAAGAGTTGTTGAGTGTGAGAGTCCCTCCCCCCCCCCCCCCCCTCTTCACTTATGATTCTCTTTCAACCTTATGCTCCTTCAGTTTTGGTTGCCGTCTATATCCTTTTTGGAGATCGGAAGATGGCCCCTTTTCTGACCATCTAGGCCCGTTCCTAACAATTTTGGGGCCCCGGACGACACAATAAACCAATAAGTAGATTAGGGCCCTTTAAAAAAAATGCGT
This sequence comes from Portulaca oleracea, assembly GCA_029582165.1. Classification (NCBI taxonomy): domain Eukaryota; kingdom Viridiplantae; phylum Streptophyta; class Magnoliopsida; order Caryophyllales; family Portulacaceae; genus Portulaca; species Portulaca oleracea. The sequence continues at coordinate 22,670,674 of CM055890.1, forward strand.
CAAACTTCATAGTAAACAATGATATTAAAAATTTAATCAAAATATGAAAAATGCGTCAATGTCATAATATAATTAATAAAAAAATTAAAGTCTATTATGAAATAATTGTGTGAATGTCCATACTCTTACTTTTCTTAGTAATGAAGTTTTCTTAGCAATGAAGTATTCTTAGTGATGAAGAATCCTTGTATTATAAATGCTTCCTCGATGGTAATGAAATATTCATTCCTTTCTTTCTCTAAATTCCTCTGTCTCTATTCTCTCTCTACTTTCTCTAATATTCATAACACGTTATCAACACCAAACTCTTCCATCCACATAATTTGGATCATCGAATCGAGATAGTTGGAAATTTACTCAAGTTCTTTAATCTCAAGGTGAGTTTCAATTGATTGTTTGCGATGAACTGACTTCTCTTACTACACCCTCAAATTCTCTTTGCTTCAACCCACCGTTTGGAATTTAATTCCAACCCTCTTTAGTGCCGTTTGGGGATGGATAGACGGTGAATAGAATTGTTTGTAATATTTCACCAATGCATGCTTTACCGCTTTACCAATAAATCACAATTTCATTCATTGTTCCAAATTAATTTTTTTATACATCGTATTGGTTAATCAATTTGCATGTTCATTGTTACTTGAGTTAAATATAGTTTAATAGTATCATGCATTCATGCAGTTAATTCGTCAAATGGTACTTATTGCATAAGTGTTGAGTGTTCTATTCCCTTTTATTTTTTTTAGTTATAAATTTTACTCTCCCGTTGATTTTTCGTCTAAATTCACTAGTGAACCTGAAGTTCACACTAATATTAACAACTTATATACTTTTGTTAGTGATCAGAAGTTCACTATGATATTGAAAAAGTTTACTAAATATTGGTGAACCAGAAGTTCACCTCAACCTAACTACTAATATTATTGGTGAACCAGAAGTTCATCCCAATAATTAAAAGTTTATTTTATTTCATTAGTAACCAGAAGTTCACTTAGATATTAACTATTTTTCTTCTTATCACACCGGTGAATCAGAAGTTCACCATTAAGAATTATATAATCTGATTGGTGAACCAGAAGTTCACCTCACTACTAATATTAGTTTGGTTTGTTTTTAGAATTTTTTTTTTATTATTGATATCCTATTCTTTTACTTGTATATCTTTGTCCCTAACATGTTATTTGTATGTTTATTATAGTACATTGTCGAACCTGGCCAACCTAGAGTTCATTGCCCTCGATATATCTAGTCAAAATTATTTATCATGGGTACTTGATGCTAAGATACATTTGGCTGCCAAGGGTTTGGAAGAAACAATAATAAAGGACAACAAAGCCTCCGCTCAAGACAAGGCTAAAGCTATGATCTTTTTATGTCACCACCTCCATAATTGTCTTAAAATCGAGTATCTCGCGACTGAAGATCCATATGAGCTATGGAACAGTCTGAAAGAAAGATATGACCACCAGAAGACGGGCATTCTTCCAAAAGCTCGATATGATTGGATGCATCTCAGATTTCAAGATTACAAATCTGTAACTGAATATAATTCAGCACTTTTTCGAATTACCTCACAACTGAAATTGTGTGGTGAACCAATCACAGATGCGGGTCTATTGGAAAAAACGCTTTCCACTTTTCATGCAAATAATGTGATTTTCCAATAACAATATCTTGAAAAGGGTTTTGACAAATATTCGAAACTGATTTCTTGTCTGCTGGTCGCTGAGCAGAATAATGAGCTTTTAATGAAAAATCATGAAAGTCGCCCTACTGGCTTTGCCCCATTCCCTGAAGTGAATGTGGCAACATATGACCCCAATAATCAGAGGAGCAATAGAGGTCACGCCAGTAGTCGCGGTCATGGAGGTAGACGTGGTCGTGGTCCAGGTCGCGGCCCTAGTCGTGGTCGTGGTCGTGGCAACTTCTTCAAAAGATCATCTTCCCACCAGAAGTGGGACACCAAAAATTATCAAGTCAAAAATATTGAGGAAAGCCCATGCTATTGTTGTGGAGGAAACGTCCATTGGTCGCGTACCTGTCGTACGTCGAAACATGTTGTGGATCTCTATCAAGCATCAATAAAGAGCAAATGAAAACAGATAAAGACAAATTTTATGCAAGAAGACGGATCAATTGATGCGTCACACTTAGATGTTTCTGATTTCTTTTCTCACCCTGAAGGAAAGATCGATCATATGATCGGTGATGGCAATGACGAGACTTTTATGGACTAAGATATTACCCTATATGTTGTTGATGGGAAATTTTGACTTATGTTCCCCATATCGTTATGGCTTTTATTTTTCCCTTCGGCTAGCTATACGTTGTTTAAGGATTTTCATTCCTAAATGTATGACTTTTGACATAATATCATATTTCTTTCTCCTTACATTAAATCTAGTGAAGATCATGGACACTTCATCAATTGGAGTAATAAACGAAGGAGGAGATATGTGCCTTGCAGACAGTGCAACAACACACACTATTATGAAAAATAAGAAGTATTTTTCTTGTTTATTGATGCACGAAGCAAATGTTAGTACTGTATCGGGTAGCTCAAATTTAATTGAAGGCTCCGGAAGAGCCCATATAGTACTACCTGGTGGAACATATTTTGACATAGATAATGCATTATATTCCACCAAGTCTCAAAGAAACTTATTAAGTTTCAAGGATATTCGCAGAAATGGATATCACATTGAGACAACTAGTGCAAATAACGTTGCATGTTTGCATATTATCAAATTTGTACTAGGCAAAAGATGTGTGTTGGAAAAATGACCATCATTATCATCAGGGTTATATTTCACAAAGATTAACCCTATTGAAGCACATACTCTAGTAAACCAGAAGTTTACTAATGAAAAAGAGTTTATCATATGACATGATAGATTGGGGCATCCCGGATCAACAATGATGCGCAAAATCATAAAGAACTCATATGGACATACTTCAAGCGACCAGAAGATCCTTCAAGCTAATGAGTTCTCATGCGCCCCTGCTCTCAAGGAAAGTTTAATTATAAGGCCATCACCGGCTAAGATAAGGGTTGAATCCCCTTCATTCCTGGAACGTATAAAAGGTGACATTTGTGGTCCTGTAGACCCACCATGTGGACAATTCAGATACTTCATGGTTTTAGTTGATGCATCAACAAGATGGTCACATGTGTGTTTATTGTCAACCCGTAGCTTGGCATTTGCAAGATTACTTGCTCAATTTATTAAGTTACGAACACATTTTCTAGACCATTCAATCAAGAAAATTCGTCTTGATAATGCTGGTAAATTTGCATCTAAAGCCTTTAATGACTATTGCATGTCAATTGGCATAGAGGTTGAGCATCCTGTGCCACATGTTCATACAAAGCATGGCCTTGAAGAATCATTCATCAAATGATTACAATTAATTGCAAGACCATTACTTATGAGAGCAAAACTTCCAACCTATGCTTGGGGGCATGCCATATTGCATGCCGCATCATTGATCCGAATAAGGCCAACAGGTTATCATGAATGTTCTCCCCTACAATTGGTTTCTGGCCATGAACCAAATATATCCCATCTACGAATTTTTGGATGTGCAGTGTATGTACCTATTGCCCCACCACAACGCACTAAGATGGGACCCCAAAGAAGATTGGGAATATATGTTGGGTATGAATCTCCATCTATAATTAAATATCTCGAACCCTTAACTAGAGATATGTTCACGACACGGTTTGCCGATTGTCACTTTGATGAAACAGTTTTCCCAACATTAGGGGGAGAAACTAAGCAGTTGGACAAGGAGATAACTTGGAACGGATTATCACATATGCATCTAGATCCTCGTACAAAACAATGTGAACTGGAAGTTCAAAACATAATTCGTTTACAAGCTTTAGCGAATCAATTGCCAGACGCTTTTACTGACCCACAAAGAGTTACTAAATCCTATGTCCCGGCTGCTAATGCTCCTGTTCGAATTGATGTCCCAGAAGGACAACGAGTTATTGCTTAAGAATCTAGACCACAATTAAAGCGTGGTCGACTAGTCGGTTCCAAAGACAAAAATCCTCGGAAAAGAAAAGGAGCACAAGATAATGATAACCAACATGAGGAAATATTGACTCTAGAAGAGTGCCCAGACATGACAAATGTGGGAGTTTTACCACAAGATCAGGTACCTGAAAATCGCGAAAATAATGAGATCTCAATTAATTATGTCATGACTGGGATAAAATGGAACTGAAATGAAGTCGACGTTGGTGAAGTATTTTCATATAATGTAGCGCTCACTTTTATGAATGAAAATAAGGATCATGAACATAGGTCGGTTGAGGAATGTAGACGAAGAGATGATTGGCCAAAATGGAAAGATGCAATTAAAGCAGAATTAAATTCGCTTACAAAAAGAGAAGTATTCGGACCAGTAGTCCGTACACCAACAGGTATAAAACCTGTGGGATTCAAATGGGTCTTCGTGCGTAAACGAAATGAGAAAAATGAGATATAAAGCACGAATTAGTTGCACAAGGGTTTTCCCAAAAACCAGGTATCGATTATGAGGAAACATACTCTCCTTTAGTTGATGCTACTACATTTTGATACCTGTTAAGTCTGGCAGTACATGAAAGGCTAACTATGCATCTTATGGATGTCGTTACAGCTTATTTATATGGAAAACTTGATAACGACATTTACATGAAACTCCCTGAAGGATTTAAGTTGCCTACAGCACACAACAAAACCCCGCGAGAGCTTTACTCAATCAAGTTGAACAGATCTCTATATGGGTTAAAACAACATGGACGCATGTGGTATAATCGTCTTAGTGAGTATCTATTGAAAGAAGGATATGTAAATGATCCTGTTTGCCCATGCATCTTTATAAAGAGATCCAGATCCAACTTCGTTATAATAGTAGTTTATGTTGACGATTTAAACATTGTTGGGACCCCAGAAGAGGTTCGACAAGCAGCGTTTGTTTAAAGAAAGAATTTGAAATGAAAGATATTGGTAAAACTAAGTTTTGTCTTGGTTTACAAGTTGAACATTGTAAGAACGGAATTTTTGTGCATCAATCGACTTATGTAGCAAAAGTGCTAAAACGATTCTACATGGACAATGCACATCCATTAAGTACTCCTATGGTGGTGAGATCACTTGATGTGAGAAAGGATCCATTTAGACCACGAGAAGATGATGAAGAACTCCTTGGTCCCGAAGTACCATATTTAAGTGTTGTTGGAGCACTGATGTACCTTGCTAGTCATACACGACCAGATATTTCATTTTCTGTGAATTTGCTAGCAAGATTTAGCTCATGTCCAACACGAAGACATTGGAATGGAGTTAAACATATATTTCGATACCTTCGAGGTACAATGGATATGGGTTTATTTTATCCTCATGAAATGACAACATACTTGACTGGCTATGCTGATGCCGGATATTTATCTGATCCCCATAATGCTCGATCTCAAACTGGTTATGTATTCACTTGTGGTGGAACTACCATTTCTTGGCGATCTATGAAGCAAACCATAACTGCCACCTCTTCTAATCATGCTGAAATCTTGGCAATTCATGAGGCTAGTAGAGAATGTGTTTGGTTAAGATATGTGATTCAACACATTCGGGGAACATGTGGTCTATCTTCAAGAAAAGATGTTCCAACAATTTTACATGAAAATAATGCTGCATGTGTAGCACAACTAAAGGCAGGATACATCAAAGGTGATAGAACAAAACATAGCTCCCCAAAGTTCTTTTTCATTTATGATCTCCAAAAGAGAAATGAGATTATGTTCAACAAATCCGTTCTAGTGAAAATTTGGTGGATTTATTTACCAAGTCTCTTCCGACTGCAACTTTTGAGAAGTTAGTCAGTAAAATCGGGTTGCGTCGTCTCAGAGATGTCTATTGATGCTCATATCAGGGGGAGTTTATACGCGCTGTACTCTTTTTCCCTTATCCGAGGTTTTGTCCCATTGGGTTTTTCTTGGAGAGGTTTTTAATGAGACAACATATTTTGACGTATTAAGAATTATGTACTCTTTTTCCTTCACTGGGTTTTTTTCCCATTGGGTTTTTCCTAATAAGGTTTTAATGAGGCATATTCTTTTGGCAATGAACATTCAAGGGGGAGTATTATGGAATAATTGTGTGAATGTCCATACTCTTACTTTTCTTAGTAATGAAGTTTTCTTAGGATGAAGTATTCTTAATGATGAAGAATCATTGTATTATAAATACTTCCTCGATGGCAATGAAATATTCATTCCTTTCTTTCTCTTAATTCCTCTGTCTCTATTCTCTCTCTACTTTCTCTAATATTCATAACAAAGTCAAATAAATTAATGATATTCTTCACTGAATTAAAAAATTAAGTGTCGGAAAACCATCTAAAAACCACACATATCAACAACACACGCATACCAACAACACACGTATTGAGCAAGTTATACCCAAAACACTTAGTTGCAAGTTTAGCATCACTCTAAAACCACACAAATAAGAGTGTATGAGGCCGTGGTTAATTAGGTTTATCCTTACTTAACTGTACCTTACCTTACTTTACCCGATTCCCTAAAAGATACTCAAAGCAAAGTCAAAATTTTGTTAACAAAATTATCATTACTCCACCACTAACTTATCTATCACAAATTTTATTTTACCTCATTTTCTTAATTTATCAAACCTAACTTGATCCTACCCCTTAAAATTCTAAAGAATAGGGGTGTATCCAAATCCACTAGCACACCCAAGTAAAAATACAGAAGTATGGATGACATTTAAGACACAACTAACTATCACTGTTTGTTTCTTTTATTCTGTTTAAATTTTGTTTATTTTTAGAGTCCATAGAGGTCTAGTGTGCAGTGTCCATAGACCTAGGGCTGTCAAAAATTCAGGTCCAGGTCGAATACGGGTTCAGACAATCGGACATCGGACAAAAAACATCAAACTCTAACCCTGTTCGAATTAACAATCGGACAATTTTTCTCAACCCTAACCCGGACCCGGATGTCCGATGTCCGGTTTTTTTGCAGGGGGCACTGGGTAGAGAAATTGTCCTAGGGTTTTTTTGCAAAAGAAAAGGTTGTAACTCCTCTTGGTAATTGTAAAACGACAGTCATTGAACAATATATAAGACAACTCCTCTACGGTTTTCTCATTTAGGCTCCAAAATTGAAAATTTTGAGTTTTGGACCCTATTTTTCACTTCGCGCCCAGGCCCAGCAAAGACTGAATACTCCTTACCTACCGAAAATCAGACAAACCTGGACCTGATTCTGCAAACCCGGACCCGGTTTGGATTGAAAATCGGACATGTTCGTTTGTCCGGATTTAAATTCGGACGTAATTTTGATGTTCCGACCCGATTTTTTCCGGGTCGGACTGAACCGGGTTTTCGGTCGGACTGTTTCTTGATAGCCCTACATAGACCCCATATGTATATATATTTCACACTTGACACCAGCCAAAAAACCACGCCTTGCATTCTGCGTTATGAGCTGAGCAACAGTGAGCGGTGATCCCTCATATTTGCATTTCTTATTCTTGTTAATTTGTTATATGTGACCTTAAAGCTTAATTACAACGTCAACCCAAAAGTATATTCTACCCCATACCTACTACTACACATTTGGCCTTCTCAATTCTTGAAATATTTATGGGCTAATATTAACAATTCGCCTTATTTTTATGATTAAAATAACTACTTTCTTTGTTCCATATTAATTGATGTCTTTGGAAATTGTGAAGTCAAATTTCAAAAAATTTTGATCATAAATTTCTCAATATATATAATAAATTGCTATATAAAATTACCACAATTAAATTCGTAATGAAAATTACTATAATAAAAGTATAATATTTCAATTGCTAATAAAATATTATGTAAGAAGTTATCAATTAAAGAATGACATTGGACACCGTAAAAGTCAAAATTATGACAATTAATATGAAATGGAACGTGTAGTATTTTATAATTTTATAATTTCATTTAAATTATAATGAGGCGAGAGTAAATATAGAATATTTTAGCAATTGACTAAAGTTTCTTAGAAGATCTAAATAATAAAAAGTCAATTTTTACTTGAAAATAGAGGGAGCATATGTACAATAAACTTTCAATAAGCAGGTGGCGAAATATTATGGCAAGGGAGCATCAAGTTGAAGCCACAAAGAAGGCTATAGCAAATTTTTATTATAAAAAATGAGTGGCGCAAAGAATCAATTGACACTGTTCCACCAAAAACCTCCCAAATTCTATTACTTTACACCGCTTTGAAACAAATACCAATGCGCCTGTGTTTCTTTTTTTTTTTTGAGGCCCTTTCAGCGTCTTTTTGATGGGCCTTGTAAGTTACTACCTTGGGCCTATTATTATTACCAAAAGCTATTAACTTTGAGATGGGGCCCTACATTTATAATAAAATTTTCTTTCAGGTTGTGGGCCATGGGCGGTGGCCCCTTAGGCCTATCCCCAGGACCGGCCCTGCGACCATCTCCAAATTGGAGATTCGTTCGCAGGTTTTTCATCCCCGTCGTGAGAAAGCTCATCTCTTTGCGGGTCTCAAGGTTCTTTGGTCTTCGGTTGTTCTTTTCTCTTTCAGATCTTCGATCTAAATGAGAAAGGCTTGTCTTTTGGGCTCTTGGCTTTTCATTTGTTTAGATATGGAGTTCCGATCGAGTTCTTTTGTCATCCATGGCGGAAACTTGTGTCTAGAACCTCGGGGAGCCATGAGTCTCGATTCTCTTCGTAGGGTTCAACTTTCTTCTCATGATACGACCCGAATCCCTTTTGGTGGCTCCGGTTGTTGACATATTCAAGAACCCGTCTTTGCAGTCGGTGTTCAACTGTTGATCTTTAAGGAGTTTGCCATGAAGCTGAATTTGAAATGTGCAAGATTATGGAAGCCCTTGTGCATGCTTTGGAAATGCAGCGGTGCAAAGTTGGTCAATACTAGATTGTGGTCTTTGATGATAGTGACAACTCTTTAGTTGAAGTTTTGTGTTATGTCCCTATCTGATAGGGATGGTTGATACTCTTTTTTTTAAGCGTTGAAAGTTGTGTGTTTTTAAGTTAGTTCATTGTTTTATTATTTTTCTTTTCCAGTAGTTTTTTTTATTAGTTTTGTTGTTTAGGTTTTTCTTGTTGTCTTTTGGTTAGTCACTGATCCTGAGATAGGAGGTTTCTATCCACGGATTGGTCTATATTTTCAATTTACCCTATAATGGTGGACCAATCCAACCCCATTTACCGGAGTTTTTTTTTTTTTAAAAAAAAAAGTATGAGAAAGGTGAAATGAAGTAAGAGTGGGATAAGATAAATTTATTCCCCGCCACAAAGATCATAGCCTAAGATCTTGTTCTTTGCAAGGATAAAACTACAACAATATTTCTACTTAAACCTTTCTAAATTTACATAACTATTCAAATTACCTATTTCTAAACAACACATTACCTATTTGGAGATTCGTACCCAAACCTATTCAAATTACTCAATCTTACTTACGTAACTTGTACGTACTCACTTAAGAAGAGGACATATTTTTTGACATATACAATAATTTATCATATAAAATTACTATTATTAGATTTGACAAGAAAATACTATTGGGAAACGTATAGTACTATTATTTTTTATCATGTGATAAATTATCATTAAAGAGTACCGTAAATACCATAAAAATAAATAAATAAGACATTATAAAATGAAGAGAGTAGTGGGCAAATATTGATTTTTATTTATATACAATATTTAAGTCGTTCACTTGCTAACAATCAAGCAACATATAATCAATTTATCAATTGAATAGATACCTTTTTCAAGTCAATTTATATAGTTTTGTGAAGGAAAAGGGGAGAACTGAGCCGAACCCCGAAAAACCAAGCTGACACACAGGCACACATACTAACCAATAACCATCAAACAACAAACCACGACCTGCAAATCAAGAAAGTATAATTTTTCTTTTATAGTACATTATATATTTATATATATATATATATATTGAAATATTGAAATAATGTGAGTATATTCCAAAATAAAAACCGGCAATTGTCCAATTTTACAACCCTAAGCACATAAAATATCTATGCATTTGTTATGATTTTTTTTATTGTTGACAAGAAAAAGGGTTCTATCCCTAAGATAGTGCTTGATCATGATGAAAACCTAGCTTGGATCCCTTATAGATTCTTGAAGATGACAATATTGCGAGCTTGCCAGATATTATAAATATATGATGCAAAAATAGCATAGATAATCTGGTTCTTTTGTTTGCTCCCTTTCATGTTGAGCAGTTTCCTAATCCATGCCGCCCAACTTCCTGCACTGGGGACTTTGATCCATGCATTCAGGATATCCCTTAGATTTGTTGCATATTCGCAATCATGAAACATGTGCTCAATGGTTCCATCAGATTGGTTGCACATAGGGCAAATTGCATTTGTTGAATTATGCAATCTAGTTTTAACCTGGAGTCTCTCATATAGTGCTAACCAAGTGCAGTAAGAATGTCGTGGAGTATTGTATCTGTTCCACGCTATCTTGGCCCATGGCCATTTACTAGCATCACCTGCAAGTCTTTCATAACCATCCTTGACAGTATAAGGGATTTGTAGGGGATTGCAATGTTTGAGTTGTTCCCTGACCTTGTAAAGTTTTTTGAAGTACCAACATGTGTCCCCCTTTGGTTGGTACTCCCACCAATCCTTCCCCTTAATATATCTCCCATGGACCCATTTGACCCAGAGGCTCTCTTTTTGTTTTGCAATTGCCATCACCTGCTTCGCGACAAGAGCAGCATTCCAATGACTCAAGTTTGGGAGATTCTACCATAGTTGAAAATTTTTTCAACTATGGTAGTTAAAATGTATAATTACCCTTAATTTTACCATTAAAAATTAAAATTAATATATATATTCACCATATGACTTGTTATAATAAGGAAATCTATATGTTAAGTTATAATTTTTTACAAAATTGAATATTTTTAAGGAAATTCTACCATATTGACTTTTTTTCAACTATCGTAGTTAAAAGTGAAAATATCATTAATTTTACCATAAATATTCAAAATAAATGTAGGTTGATCAAAGTAACTTAATATAATAATTAACCATGTTTAGGAGGATATAAATCTTTTTAACAAATATGATTTATTTTTTATAAATGAATGGTATAAAATTTTCAAATACCATAATTGAAAATAAATTCACCTATGGTAGAATTTTCACTCAAGTTTTTGATTCCCAGGCCTCCTTTAGATTTTGAGCAGCATACTGTATTCCAGCTTATTAGGGGAACTTTGGTGTAGGCCTCATTAGCCCCCCAGAGGAAGTTCCGACAAATTTTATTGATTTGGTCGATTACCTGTTGGGGTATGATCATGATTGATGCCCAATATGTAAAAAGACCCATGAGAACCATGTTGATTAGCACAACCCTTTTGGCATAAGAAATATTGCTGGAACGCCAACATCTGATCCTCGATGTGATTTTATCAACAAGCTTCTTGCAATCATTTTTGCTAAGCTTCCATCTGTGATTGGCATGCGCAAATAATAATAATAATAATAATAATAATAATAATAATAATAATAATAATAATAATAATAATAATGCATGTACATATACATATATATATATATATATATATATATATATATATATATATATATATATATATATATATATATACATTTTGCAAATTGGATGACAATAATCCCTACTTTCAATTTGTATTCTGATGGTCCAAAAAATAAATAAAATTGTATTGTAGTGGGACATAATTGAGAGTATACCCTAAATATCATAGATTTTGTGTTGCATTTGATTCAAAACTTTGTATAACACTTTACCACGATTTTTAACGAATTTACAACATTTCTCCCAATTATTTTCAATTTTGTTTCTATTTTTTTTATGATTTTTTCAATTTTATTCCTTTTAAAAAATCATAATAATTGCTCGGAATCTCAAAAAAATAATTTAAAAAATATTTTAATAACTACACTCCATTACCTATCTGGGGTTAGGAACGAAAAAAAAAACAAAAATAATATGGGGTAGGCATGAAAAAAATAATAAGAATGTGGTGATGGATTTGGTACCACTACAATACAATACAATTTTATTTTATTTTTTTGGATCACCAGAATACAAATTTAAAGTAGAGATTATTGCCATCCAATTTGCAAAAATAGGGATTATTAGAATCCAATTTCCATATATATATATATATATATATATATATATATATTTATATATATATATATATATATATATATATATATATATATGCGCGCGCATCATCATCATCATCATCATCATCATCATCATCATCATCATCATCATCATGCAATGCAACTCATTTTAAGACCCGTCACCCCACGTGAATAGATAAATCTCGATGTCCAGAGACAAAAGCCTTCTGAATGGACTCAGACTCATGACCTATGTTATTATTTTTGTTATTATTATTGTTATTATTTTGTTTGATAAAATTTTGTTATTATTATTCAAGAGGAATGATGCTTCCATTACTTAGTTTGGATTTGTTAATGCTAAAGCCTTAACGGACCTAAAGTTCATTTCCATTTCTGTGGAGCTAGAAAATTTGTGCACCATACCTCAAAGAACGTATTGTTTATATGTAAATAATTCTGTGTAGAAGTATAACCATATATGCAATTTTTTTCTTTGTTAAAGTTATACATAAAATTAACCTAAGTATATGTTCTCCCCAAAATAAATTGAATATTTCTAGAGAAAGTTGAGATTCACCTCCAAAAGTGTAATTTATGAAAATGTGTTGAATGGTTTATTCAAGGACAAGACCTTTTGCTTTGGGCCATTATCCAACAGGCTTCTTGAAGATCCAGATGTGTTCATTTGGATCTTGAAACAGTGGAGAGGCTTCTAGAACTTGAAATCGAAGATGGACTGTCATTCAATATTTACAACGGGAGAGAGGAGGAGAGGGGGGAGCGACAAATCTAAGCATTCAATGCTTCCATGATGTCGTATAGGCCACTGCTTCGTTGCTCGGCTCGCTCTATCTACTTGCTTGGATACTTGATATCATGCACAAAGACCCCGTTGGTGGATTAAAGGGAGCTCCTCTGATAGTTGAGTAAGTTGTAGACAATCGAGTAAGAGTGAGTTGACTACTCAATGTTAATTCCAAGGAAGGTGATGATTGATCATACTTTATGCTAATTGGTGGAGGCTATTTATGCCAAGGGCACTTGTGGTATTTACCCTTAATAGGAGTTTTGTTGATTTAATTTGAGGGACTGAACCTTGACCACAGACATTAGTTAGTTGTCTTAAGGATGAGAATGAGGCCATGATTTCGCTTTGGAATTGTTTAAATAATTCAAATTGCGTTTGTATATTGAAAAAGTTAGCCATTCACATTCCTTAGTTCATTGAAACACGATATGAAGTTTCATTTGGTTCAGTAGTAGTTATATAGTCCAATTATTATGTATTGTCGTCAGTCAAAATTCATTGTTCACTTCTTGAGGTGTGCCAAGTCCCTAGCTCGTATAAAAGATGGTAGTGTTTCTTAGGAGACCATGTTGCTACTTTTGAGAGTTTCCTCACTTTTCTTTTGAGATATTGACTTTCCTTGTATGGGTGAAACCTCCTCGTCACCAAGTAATCCCCTACTCAAAGTAATGATTATAGAGAATACGAAAGAAATCGTTCTAGACTCCAAGTAGGAGTTGTCTTGCATGGATGTGATTTGTCCCAACTTTTGTCGGACAAAGATTGACTTGCTTTGACGGAATGGTGGTCAAAATGTGAATCCTTCACAACGAACTTTGAAAAGTTAGAAAAATCATCATCGGGTCTAGGAGTCATACTCGTGAGAGCTAAGTTTGGATCCAGTATAACTTAGATAATATTCATTCTCAAGGCTTTGTCCAGAAAAAGATTTAAATGGTGGAAATGCCTAGGTTTGCCAGACCTAAGACCCAAGGATGGGAGTCTAGGCATTGTACGCTGGTATTCTCAAGCTAGGAGGGTGCGTGAAATGACTTCTTCTCGAATGTAAATGCCATCGTTTATCCATAGTTAGTTGCTTTGCAAGGAATGAGAAAACGAGTTCATGGCTTATGTGTGAGAAGGTTATTTTTAGTTGTGGTAGTAGGTTGTAGAATTTCCCAAGGAGGTAGTTAAGAAAGCTCGGTGAAATGGTCACTTGCAGTTATGTGACTTTGCCAAGATGCGACTACTTAAGTCGACTAGAAGTTGTCCGCTTTTGGATGGGTTGACGATAGCCTTTGTGTGTAGTTATGCATGTAATAAACTATCTTTGTTTATCTTTGGCCCTTTGTTTGTGGAACCTTTAACGACTTATTTATAATATATTTGTGTGTGCTTTTGGTCTTTCACCTGCTTGCCACTTTGACATGCTTCATTTACTTTTATGAAGTCTTAATGCTTTGCATGTTGTTGACTGTCACATACATGTTTGGTCACTGCATGAGATTCTGAAGGATATCTGCCTATGAGATTTTTTTTTTGAAATCTAAGTTGGCTTGTATGAGTTGAAGGGGTTTTCAACAAAAGGAAACTGAAATCACCCTAGAGGGGGGTGAATAGAGTTGTATAAATAATTCTGCACTTAATCAACACAAGGACGTTAATAGCACTTATATATCTGAATAATACTTCTTTATTGATAAACTTAAAGTGCTAGAAAAAAGAGGAGGTCACAAACTCGGCACTGTCAAGGACTGTGAGGTCCTCAACAGATGCTTACAAGGGCAGAAGATTCAGAATGAACTTCTACAGTAGTGGCCTTACAACTGAGGCAGGAATAATGACTTGAACTCACTAAAGTGAGGTCACTCACTCACTTTAGCTACACGACACTGAGGTCATCACCAGTTATCAACCAACTGGTTACACAAATCACCACTAATATCCTAGTGGTTACAACTCATAATACTTTCACACAATATTCTTACAACTCGGAATTCTATAACCAAAATTCCTACACTCGATTTTCTTGCTTGGAAATCGTTAGTCGAATGGAGAGGATGACTCTTCTATTTATCCTTGGAGATTCAAACGGTCCTCTCTTGCTGCTTTCCTTTTGCGTAGATAATTTCCTTTTGGAGGTTGATCTTCAATCTTCAGGATTTGGCAGTTATCTCCTTCTCTTTTTTATTCAGATTCTGCAAGGTGATAAAATCAATTAGAGATCATAGGGAATATATAATGATAGGGAGGATATGAGATATTTATATTTTGAAAACTTCCCTGAATTATATCTTAAACTTTTGTCGTTAAATCAAAAGCATTGCGGCCACTGTGGAGGTCCTCAGTGATGTGGCCGTAGAGGTCCTCAGAGTTGAGCTGTGTTTCTTCAATCTCTCCTTTTTTGTTTAAAAGACAAAATTGTATGCATGGCATCTAACCAAGTAGTAGCATATGTATATAGGAAATACAATAGAGTAGTTCATAGTTCAGAGCAAGTGTGATGGAGATTGAGGACTGTTTGTCCTTGACACAACCAATGACCTCAGGATTCTGTCAGCCAGTGACATTGGCAGAATCTGAACCTCAACTCATGATTATGAACATCATGTCATCTTTAGGTGCTACAAGGACGAGAATGGAGGATGAAGCTTCCAGTGGCTTCAATGTTGAGTTGGTTTATTTCCAACCAAGGTTATTTCTATGGGTGAACTTGGAGGTGATAAGAAGACCAAAGCGAAAGAGGTGGAAGCGAAGGAGATCAAAGTATGAGGAATGGAGTATCCAGCCCCCAATGGAGGAGATCATTGTTTTTACTGGTGATGTTGATTTTCCAGCCTTGATCCTTTTCAAGTCAATTTGTATCCAATATTTTGGTCAAGGTATGGGATCTCAAGAATTTCCTTATTACATTATTTTGATGGGCATGAATGAAGTATACTTGCGAATATTTTGGAGTTTCATGAATGTATGTTTTGTGAAATTTCATGTGCTGTGGTGTTGTGTTGAGAAGGTTATCATGGTTATACAACTTTGGTTGAGTCAAGATAGTGGAATAGCAGTGAAGTCATATTATCTTGATTTTGAGAGTCTTGATGATGCTTGTTGTGGATTTGTGTGGAGTGTTGTTAAGGCCTTGATCATATGTTCTATATTGGGAAGTATGCCTTGGATGTTTATTGTGAAAGAAATGCTTGTTGTTAGAAGGGTCCTTGGTAGTTCTTATGTACATGAACCAGAATTGGAAGATGAATGTGAGAAAGGGTTTTTAGGAGATCGGGTTTATGATGAAGGGAATGAAATGCTAGTGGTGAGAAAAGTCCTTAGTGGTTCTTTTATGCATGAAAGTCAGAAGCAAAGGGAGGATAACATTTATTTGAATTGTGTTAACAATGGTAATGATTGTTCCTTGGCCATTGATGAAGGAAGTCGTGCTGCTGTTGCATACCCTTTTGCTCAAATTGTCATCTGTTCAGTCTTGAGGCCCTCTAGACGGTCAAGCATTGTTTTGCATATCCCTAACCAGCCTTGGTTTGTTTCTAACCCTACTATCACTCCACCACTCAAACCACCACTGTCCTTAACCAACAAAACAGCCCCAAAATCCCCACAAAAATCCCTCATACTAAATAACTTCCTTTTCCACAAGGGGAGTTCCCAAACCTACTTTCCATACCCCTTTATTCCCACATTACTACCCTCCACAAAAGAGCCAACCCTCAGAACCCACAAACCTAGGTTTCCATCCTTGAACCTATGGTTTCTGAAGATCCCTAACCAGGTTGAGGTCCTTATTCTGATCAGTGATTCGTTGGTCCTCACAAGGACAGATAAACCTTTTCATGATCTACCCTCAAGCCTTACCTTACAAAGGATGTTACAAAAGCCTTTTGACCCTGGTATTATTTTTCCCATGCAACCCAGCCACTCAATAAACCCCAATGAGGCCTTCAAGATTCTAAGGTTGATATTTGTGTTTCATGTTGAATGGATGGATAACACATCAATACAATGTCTGGAACATCTTGCTAGTACTATGGTTGGAGATGAGGCAAAGGCATATGGGAGAAGGAGTGATTATACCAAGTTGTTGCTAAGGTCAGAGGACTCATTTGAGGTCCTTAGGAAGGTGGGAAACGATGTTTACAAGTTGGATTTTTCGGATGAACTTGGTGGAAGTGCAACCTTCCATGTAGCTGTTTTGAGGTCATACTATTCTTGGTGTATATCTTTGAGGCCATATTATTCTGTGGCAGAGGACTTTCCAAGTTTGAGGACAAACTTTTCTCAACTTGGGGGGAATGATGGAGATCAACCCTCACAACCTCATTTGGTGTCAGCATGCTTTGAGGTCATCCATGAATCCCAGAAGATCCTTGACTATATCAAAGGTCATCCACCTGATGTGAGGCCATCTTTACTGTCTCAATACTTCAGAATTGAGGCCTCACTCACATTTGGTCCCTTGGAGGTTGATCATAATGTCCAAGCTTACATGGTCCGAAGGTCATTTGGGTTCCACGGAGCTATCTTGTTCTGGGCATGCATTGAGGACGTTTATTTGGAGCCGGTTGTTCTCATTGAGGATGATTATCTAGAGCCGGTTGTTCTTTTCAACTTGGTGTGTGATTCTCTTCTCTTTGGAGGACAAGGAAGTGTGTTACTAAGACATTCTAAATGCCAAAGGTTGATCCATTTGGAGGTCGTTTGCATTCTGCACAACTATTGCAATCTGAGTACGTGCATGAGGACCTCATTCGGGATCAGCTTGTCTTTTGGTGTTTCAGCAAGGTCCTTTTGGTCTTTTCACTTGGGTTGCGTCATCTTCTGCTCATTGGAGGTCATTAATCTTCTATGCAATCTGAATATGCGCATGAGGACCTCCATCTTGAGTCTGCTGAGAATTTGGACGTCCAAGGACGTTCCCTACTGGAGGAAGACTATTTGCACCTTGTTGACTTCACTTCCTGAGTTGTTGAGGTCTTTCCAATTCAGTGAGGTGTTTGTCATTGAGGCCCTCTGTGAAGACATCACTTTCGAAATGTTGAGGTCCTTCCACTCGTGAGGTGATTATCCACCGCCTTACGCGTGAGAATCTTTGCTCCAACAAGAAAGCGCCATGTGTGATGTTTCTAGAGCCTTCCAATTGTTCTAGAAGCTTCATGAAGATGCCATGTGTGACGCTTTTATTAGCCCTCATTTTATTGTTCTAGAAGCTTCCTAAGTTAGTTACATTTTATCTTATTTTGATGTAATTAGTTAATTAAGCAGATTTAGGACGTTTTCTTTTTGCTCAAGAAACTCCTAATTAGATATTTCACCGGGCTTATATATACCTTTGTGAGGTCATTGTAAAAAAACAACTTGAAATATGAAATATGAGATTTGAGTGCCTTATTGAGCCTCTTGTTTGTGAGTGACGTTAAACTCTCAAATTTGATTAATTCTACTACAGTATCAAGGATTTGGCAATCCTTGTGGTGGGTGTAGAGCTTGGTAGCTTCGATGGTGGTGTGCCTGTATCCATTGAGGTCATCGAGTCCATTGCTCTTGTGATAATCGGTCATGGTGTGCCTGTATTGATCGGTAATCACTTGATTCTATCCTTTATCTTTCTGCATTTTCCATCCCTCATTATCCATTTCAATCCATTTGAACAAGTCGCAAAATCCTTCATGAGTTCTTGATGTTATTTGCCCATCCGATCACATTTCACACATCACCCATTTCATCCATTTGTGTTTTGGTGTTTACGCTATGTTTTGGAGGAGATTGTGATTGGTTCTCTGTTGTGAGCCCTGTTTTGGAGTTGTTTGCATTCGATTATTAGTTGTGAGGTCCATATTCCAGTTTTGTGTGTGTCCGCTTGGTGTCTGTGAGGTCATCACTCTGATCCTAGCGACCTTGCATACATCATAATTGGTATCAGAGCTGAGTTTCAACCTGGAGGAAGTTTATTGGTGTTGTTCTTGATGTTGGGCAGTAGTAGAAAACCTCATGAAGTTGTAGAGCTAGCTACCATCTTGGTGAGTGAGCTTTTGTTTCTTTGAGCCCAAACACATCCCAAATCAACCCAAACACATAGCCACAAAAAAAACCCTGCAGCCATGACTTTGAACAAGTCTTCATCTCGAAAGAGTGAGCAAATTTTGAAGGAGGAAAGGAGATTAAGGAGATTGAGGCGTGGGATCAATATGTTACAAGTGGAGATGGATTTATTTTGGTATGAATTTATTTATAATCCCAAGAAGTCACGTGAACCACCTTTGATTCAAGAGGAAGAACATCAAACTCGAGAGGAACCAGAGATTCATGATGCGACAGAAGTTGTTGAGGCCATTTTTTCTTTTGAGGTTCAATCTCAAGAGGCTGAACATGAGGATGAACACGAGGTTGATTTTAATCACCCTCCTATTTTTGATGAGTATGAAGATGAAGAGGATCATAAGGAGTTAGAGGAGGAAGAAGAGGACAAAGAAGAAGAGGAGGATCCCTTTAATGGATCCGAGAGAGGAGGTAGAGATCCTAGATATGATGAGGAAGTAGAGGATCTTGATGAAGAAGAATGTGTAAACGAATTTTTGGAGGATCATGTCTGTGATGAGGAGGTTGAGGACTGTTTGTCCTTGACACAACCAATGACCTCAGGATTCTGTCAGCCAGTGACATTGGCAGAATCTGAACCTCAACTCATGATTATGAACATCATGTCATCTTTAGGTGCTACAAGGACGAGAATGGAGGATGAAGCTTCCAGTGGCTTCAATGTTGAGTTGGTTTATTTCCAACCAAGGTTATTTCTATGGGTGAACTTGGAGGTGATAAGAAGACCAAAGCGAAAGAGGTGGAAGCGAAGGAGATCAAAGTATGAGGAATGGAGTATCCAGCCCCCAATGGAGGAGATCATTGTTTTTACTGGTGATGTTGATTTTCCAGCCTTGATCCTTTTCAAGTCAATTTGTATCCAATATTTTGGTCAAGGTATGGGATCTCAAGAATTTCCTTATTACATTATTTTGATGGGCATGAATGAAGTATACTTGCGAATATTTTGGAGTTTCATGAATGTATGTTTTGTGAAATTTCATGTGCTGTGGTGTTGTGTTGAGAAGGTTATCATGGTTATACAACTTTGGTTGAGTCAAGATAGTGGAATAGCAGTGAAGTCATATTATCTTGATTTTGAGAGTCTTGATGATGCTTGTTGTGGATTTGTGTGGAGTGTTGTTAAGGCCTTGATCATATGTTCTATATTGGGAAGTATGCCTTGGATGTTTATTGTGAAAGAAATGCTTGTTGTTAGAAGGGTCCTTGGTAGTTCTTATGTACATGAACCAGAATTGGAAGATGAATGTGAGAAAGGGTTTTTAGGAGATCGGGTTTATGATGAAGGGAATGAAATGCTAGTGGTGAGAAAAGTCCTTAGTGGTTCTTTTATGCATGAAAGTCAGAAGCAAAGGGAGGATAACATTTATTTGAGTTGTGTTAACAATGGTAATGATTGTTCCTTGGCCATTGATGAAGGAAGTCGTGCTGCTGTTGCATACCCTTTTGCTCAAATTGTCATCTGTTCAGTCTTAAGGCCCTCTAGACGGTCAAGCATTGTTCTGCATATCCCTAACCAGCCTTGGTTTGTTTCTAACCCTACTATCACTCCACCACTCAAACCACCACTGTCCTTAACCAACAAAACAGCCCCAAAATCCCCACAAAAATCCCTCATACTAAATAACTTCCTTTTCCACAAGGGGAGTTCCCAAACCTACTTTCCATACCCCTTTATTCCCACATTACTACCCTCCACAAAAGAGCCAACCCTCAGAACCCACAAACCTAGGTTTCCATCCTTGAACCTATGGTTTCTGAAGATCCCTAACCAGGTTGAGGTCCTTATTCTGATCAGTGATTCGTTGGTCCTCACAAGGACAGATAAACCTTTTCATGATCTACCCTCAAGCCTTACCTTACAAAGGATGTTACAAAAGCCTTTTGACCCTGGTATTATTTTTCCCATGCAACCCAGCCACTCAATAAACCCCAATGAGGCCTTCAAGATTCTAAGGTTGATATTTGTGTTTCATGTTGAATGGATGGATAACACATCAATACAATGTCTGGAACATCTTGCTAGTACTATGGTTGGAGATGAGGCAAAGGCATATGGGAGAAGGAGTGATTATACCAAGTTGTTGCTAAGGTCAGAGGACTCATTTGAGGTCCTTAGGAAGGTGGGAAACGATGTTTACAAGTTGGATTTTTCGGATGAACTTGGTGGAAGTGCAACCTTCCATGTAGCTGTTTTGAGGTCATACTATTCTTGGTGTATATCTTTGAGGCCATATTATTCTGTGGCAGAGGACTTTCCAAGTTTGAGGACAAACTTTTCTCAACTTGGGGGGAATGATGGAGATCAACCCTCACAACCTCATTTGGTGTCAGCATGCTTTGAGGTCATCCATGAATCCCAGAAGATCCTTGACTATATCAAAGGTCATCCACCTGATGTGAGGCCATCTTTACTGTCTCAATACTTCAGAATTGAGGCCTCACTCACATTTGGTCCCTTGGAGGTTGATCATAATGTCCAAGCTTACATGGTCCGAAGGTCATTTGGGTTCCACGGAGCTATCTTGTTCTGGGCATGCATTGAGGACGTTTATTTGGAGCCGGTTGTTCTCATTGAGGATGATTATCTAGAGTCGGTTGTTCTTTTCAACTTGGTGTGTGATTCTCTTCTCTTTGGAGGACAAGGAAGTGTGTTACTAAGACATTCTAAATGCCAAAGGTTGATCCATTTGGAGGTCGTTTGCATTCTGCACAACTATTGCAATCTGAGTACGTGCATGAGGACCTCATTCGGGATCAGCTTGTCTTTTGGTGTTTCAGCAAGGTCCTTTTGGTCTTTTCACTTGGGTTGCGTCATCTTCTGCTCATTGGAGGTCATTAATCTTCTATGCAATCTGAATATGCGCATGAGGACCTCCATCTTGAGTCTGCTGAGAATTTGGACGTCCAAGGACGTTCCCTACTGGAGGAAGACTATTTGCACCTTTTTGACTTCACTTCCTGAGTTGTTGAGGTCTTTCCAATTCAGTGAGGTGTTTGTCATTGAGGCCCTCTATGAAGACATCACTTTCGAGCTGTTGAGGTCCTTCCAGCTCGTGAGGTGATTATCCAGCCTTGCCCACGTGAGGAATGCTGCTCCAACAAGAAAGCGCCATGTGTGATGTTTCTAGAGCCTTCCAATTGTTCTAGAAGCTTCATGAAGATGCCATGTGTGACGCTTTTATTAGCCCTCATTTTATTGTTCTAGAAGCTTCCTAAGTTAGTTACATTTTATCTTATTTTGATGTAATTAGTTAATTAAGCAGATTTAGGACGTTTTCTTTTTGCTCAAGAAACTCCTAATTAGATATTTCAGCTGGGCTTATATATACCCACTGTGAGGTCATTGTAAAAAAACAACTTGAAATATGAAATATGAGATTTGAGTGCCTTATTGAGCCTCTTGTTTGTGAGTGACGTTAAACTCTCAAATTTGGTTAATTCTACTACAGTATCAAGGATTTGGCAATCCTTGTGGTGGGTGTAGAGCTTGGTAGCTTCGATGGTGGTGTGCCTGTATCCATTGAGGTCATCGAGTCCATTGCTCTTGTGATAATCGGTCATGGTGTGCCTGTATTGATCGGTAATCACTTGATTCTATCCTTTATCTTTCTGCATTTTCCATCCCTCATTATCCATTTCAATCCATTTGAACAAGTCGCAAAATCCTTCATGAGTTCTTGATGTTATTTGCCCATCCGATCACATTTCACACATCACCCATTTCATCCATTTGTGTTTTGGTGTTTACGCTATGTTTTGGAGGAGATTGTGATTGGTTCTCTGTTGTGAGCCCTGTTTTGGAGTTGTTTGCATTCGATTATTAGTTGTGAGGTCCATATTCCAGTTTTGTGTGTGTCCGCTTGGTGTCTGTGAGGTCATCACTCTGATCCTAGCGACCTTGCATACATCAAAGTGTGAGCAAAAAAAAATAAAAAATAAATAAATAAATAACCTTAAAGAGTTGGATACATGCCATGGAAGAATTTCTCCCCCTTTTTGTCTTTTAGACAAAGAGGAAACAGGAGAGTACAAGCACTAAATAGTGTGGCCAAAATAAAGAGAGGAAGAGAGAGGGAGGAGGAGAGATAGGAGAAATGATTTTGGGCAGATTTTAAAAGAGCAAGAATCTGAATTACCTAAGGAAAAGGTAGTCAGACGTCTTGACCGGGCCCAAATTAAATTTTGAGGTTCCCAAGAGAACATGCTGATGAGGACATCAAAGGTCTAGGCATGCAGTGAGTTGACGAACTTGGGAGGAGGAGAGAGACCACATATAGGGAGGAGGGATGATAGGACTCCCCCTCAATTTGGCAGCTTGTGCATAGGTTGAGGTCCTCATGATAGAAGGCTCCCCCTCAGATGGTGCGGGTGGCGTTGTTTCGCAACCTTCCCAATGTCTAGGATCTTGTCTTGGCTTTTGTCTCCAAAGGTCACTCTCCCAATCTTGTTGATTTTCAATTTGCAGAACTTGGTTGGATCTCTGGTAATGTATCTGAGGCATACCTGCAGTAGAGGACACCATACCTTTCTTGGTCTCTGACCAAGGATGAGATCATTGCAATGAGGTCTTTGGGACCCAAATTTTAGTAATGCACGGAGGTCTAGTTCCGTTAGACATGGGAGTTGGTCAAGTCCTTATTTTATTTTCTGTTGGAGGTCCTCTATGATAGCTTTCTCTGAGAGGCGGAATATTTGGTATAGGAAGCAGAGGTCCTTTGTTGGTATGGAAGGAAAGACTTTTGGACCGATAGTTTTTTAGAGGTGGTGTATTGGGTGTGGGAAGGATGGGTTTTCTCTGGCATGGATGAGAATTTGTGACTGCCTCATTGGATAATTGAGTGATGTCCTTATAGCAGTCTTTGACCTCTATGGATAGTCTAACATTTTAAATTGCTAAGAGGTCATTTCTGGTGTTCAAGCTCTCTATGGTTTCGTTCAGATGATTGACATGTTTCGTGAGATGCTTGACTCTTTCTATTAAGGATCTAGAATATTTGAAGAGATGAAATAATTTGTGAGCAAGGTGCGAAGAGGGAAGAGTGAGGAGCTCATCAAATTTTACCTCGTCATGAGATGACGTTGGATCTTGATCCTCACTTGCGTTTGCCATCAGACATACATTTGTTATTTCTTACCTCACTGTGGCCTTCACTGGAATCACTATCACTCCATGTTGCCATCATTGCCTTATGGTTTTGCCGTTGAGGCTGACTGTTTCTCTTGTCTTTGTTTCTTCCTGCGTGAGGGCAGTCCTTCACAAGGTGTTTTGAGCTGCCACAACCAAAATAAATAAATGGGTCATATTCTTCTTTTATTAAGGCCTTACCTTTTGAGGTTGCCTTTCTGTTTTGTCCATCCTTGATGTATTCTCAAAAGGTCGAATTTTTCTTGTATAATCTTCTGAACCCTCTAGCTATCATTGTCATTGTATATTCCTCATCATCATCTGATTGAATGTCAGATTCGCGTACTACCTTGAGGGCAATTCCCTTGGGTTCTGAGAGGTCATTCAATTGGATCTCATGGGCAAATAGTTTTCCAATGAGTTCCTCTAACTTGAGGGCCTTGAGATCTTGAGCTTCTTCAATGGTTGGGACTTTTGGACCCCATTTTCTTCTAGGCAGGCATTAGAGGACCTTTCTAACTTGTTCCTCATTTAGGTAGGTTTTTTTCATGTGATATGAGGTGGTTGGTCATGCTGCTGAATCTTTTGAACATCTCTTCAATAGTCTCATTTTCTTCCATTTCGAAGGCCTCATACTTTTGGACAAGGATATCTACTTTCGTGTCCTTGACTTGACTTGTGCCTTCATATGAGGTTATCAAGTAATCCCAAACCTGTTTCGCAGTTTCACAGTTAGATACACGTTCGAAATCATTTGATTTTAAACTGCAATAGATCAAGTTTAGGGTATGAGTATTTTTTTCTCAATGGCTCCAGCTCTTTATTGGTCATTTCAGATCTTTTCTTTTTGGGACATCTTGACCAGCACTGTTCTTCTTCGAGGGACTAGGATAATCTCCCTCAGTAACAACAGTCTAGAGGTCCTCATATTGGTCCTTGACGTAGACCTCCATTTGTCTTTCCCATGACATGTAGTTTTCTCCAGTAAGTAGTGGAGCTATTGTCCATGAGCGTCCTTGAGGAGCTTCATTTGTGTTGATAGCGGCCATGATCTTTTCCACGAGTGGTTAAACTCTTGCATTTGTGGACCCGCTCTGATACCAATTGAAATAACCCTAGAGGGGGGGGTGAATAGGGTTGTATAAATAATTCTGCACTTAATCAACACAAGGACGTTAATAGCACTTATATATCTGAATAATACTTCTTTATTGATAAACTTAAAGTGCTAGAAAAAAGAGGAGGTTACAAACTCGGCACTGTCAAGGACTGTGAGGTCCTCAACAAATGCTTACAAGGGCAGAAGATTCAGAGTGAACTTCTACAGTAGTGGCCTTACAACTGAGGCAGGAATAATGACTTGAACTCACTAAAGTGAGGTCACTCACTCACTTTAGCTACACGACACTGAGGTCATCACCAATTATCAACCAACTGGTTATACAAATCACCACTAATATCCTAGTGGTTACAACTCATAATACTTTCACACAATATTCTTACAACTCGGAATTCTATAACCAAAATTCCTACACTCGATTTTCTTGCTTGGAAATCGTTAGTCGAATGGAGAGGATGACTCTTCTATTTATCCTTGGAGTTTCAAATGGTCCTCTCTTGCTGCTTTCCTTTTGCGTAGATACTTTCCTTTTGGAGGTTGATCTTCAATCTTCAGGATTTGGCAGCTATCTCCTTCTCTTTTTGATTTATATTCTGCAAGGTGATAAAATCAATTAGAGATCATAGGGAATATATAATGATAGGGAGGATATAAGATATTATATTTTGGAAACTTCCCTGAATTATATCTTCAACTTTTATCTTTCAATCAAAAGTACTGCGGTCGCTGTGGAGGTCCTCAGTGATGTGGCCGTGGAGGTCCTCAGAGCTGAGCTGTGTTTCTTCAGAAACCAAAACTGAAACTCCAAATCTCTATTCAAGCAAGGAATGGATGGGTCGGATATAGCACTCTTACTCTTAAATTTTGCAATTTATAAGAGATTGGTTTCACTTTGACCAAGCAAGTTATTTGACGAAAGGATTATTGTAAAACTTGAATATGTTTTTAGAGAGGCCTAAAGGAGCTTGCACTTTGCATGTGGGGATGCCTTTAAGGGCCTTGTTTTTTGGGGTCGAAAGGCTTGATGATATTAGTCGTATATGGCAGGCAATAGTCTTTCAAGACTGCATGCTCTTATGCTAACCAACTATGACTTCCATTCTAATTATATATGCTTACATGTGACATCATTTGCTCAATGCCTTTTGCTACTAATTAAACCTCATGTCAAGGCCAAGAATCCTTATGTCTGCGCACTCAAAGGCATGTCTACTAGATTAGACTCCATAGAATCTAGCACTTTTAAGTGGTTGTCTCAAGGCCTTTCCTAGTTAAGGTTTCCATTCAAACCAATAACACTTGTGCATGTGATAAGTGTTTTTTATAACTATGTTTTTAGGGGATTTTGATAGTGAATTAGGGATAACTTTGATTGTAAATCTTGATTTATATTCCAATTTCCCCATTACGCTTGGTGTTGTTATTTTTGATGCAAATTTGTAGGTTTTGAGGTCAAAACACCAACATTCTCTCAGCTTTTGGTAGAACGAACACACCACAAACTTTCTCTATGCCTAGCTAGACCGTGGTACAAATTTGAGAAGCGTCGGAGCAGGAAATCTACGGCCAAAGGCCACCATGGTCAGACCATGTTGAGCCCCACGGTCCGTGGTACGAACTATACGGACTGGTCAGGCCGACTCGATTTCGCGACTAGAAAAGATAAGTTACGGCAGTTTATTTCGATTATCTATCATTCTCCATTCGTTCTAGCGCTATCAAGGGAGAAAGGTAGCACCAATCCCATCATACTCTTCTTCCATCCAATCAAGATTCAAGATCGAATCGATTCAAGAGAGGCGAAGATCAAGATTTGAGAGGAAAGTAGCGGCGTTCGCGGAGAAAGTTCCATCCCGGGATCGAAAGACTCAACGGGACGTATTCTTCATAGTTTGTTCTTCCTTTTTGAATTCTTTATTTGTTTTGAGACTTGATATAATGATTGAAACTTGTTTCATGCTTTCTTTAACAATGAGTGAGTAGATTTCTTGAATTCTAGGGTTTTGCAACCAAAAACAATGTGGTTTGATTGAATGTTTCTAGTTTGTGCATGAATTCTTGATTTGAATCAATAGAAGGTTGTGTTCTTCATGTTCGTGGGTGTTATTTGAGCGCTCGAATACTTGTGATTTGAGATTAACCTGAGAGTACTGAAAGGACAATTAGGATAATTTGACTACCAATCTTTCTACC
Source organism: Portulaca oleracea (assembly GCA_029582165.1). NCBI lineage: Eukaryota > Viridiplantae > Streptophyta > Magnoliopsida > Caryophyllales > Portulacaceae > Portulaca > Portulaca oleracea. The sequence continues at coordinate 22,698,216 of CM055890.1, forward strand.
TAGTTTTGTGAAATTTGAGAAAAGAATAGCAAACTAGGGAACCCTTTTGATAACCAGATAATATGAGACCTTCAACTTTGATTAACTTGAAAAGCATACAAAAGTTATAATTTAGGTTAATTGAGGTAATTCTATTAGCATCAAAAGAGCAGTAGAATTCATATGGTTATCGGTTCTTGATTCGTCTTGAATGAATGATTGTGCAAGCTAGGTTTTAAGTGTCTAACTCGCTGTTACGAAAACAATTCCCTAGAAATCTTCCTCCCTTGATTGAATTCTAGATAAATTTTCTTGTTTTATTAGTTCTAATTAGTTTCTAAAAGTCTTCCAAAATCAAAATCTGGTTAGCTTAGCAATCACATAGAGAGCTAGTTGAATGCGTTGCTAATTGAGTCCTTGTGGGATCGACATTGACGTGCTACACCGTACACTGTGCGCTTGCGGCCCTATCAGCATGCGCACCCGAAGGCATGTCTATTGGCTTGGGCCCAATGGAATCCAGGGCTCTTACAAGATGGATCCTAGAGAGAACTTGTTGGTTAAGGCTCTTGTTAAAGACAAATAACACTTACGTTGTGCACCAGGGCCCTAGTGGCCATTAACGACTTTTATTAGCAATAGCCCCTGAGGACTAAGTCACCTTTTGCCTAATTTGATTATGAATTTTGGTTAATGATTATTACTAATTCACCTTTTGCCTAATATTCTCAAAAAAACTTTCAATAAAAGTCTAAGTCAATCAATTCTCTCCTGCCTAGGATTTCCGTCGTAGGGCTACCAACGATAATGAGTCAGGAAGTTGATATCCCCTTCCAACGGTGGTGGGGTTTCAGTAACCAAGTGCATAGATGGTGCTACATTAGTGAAGCGATCATCGGTGTATTTGTCTTACGTCAAGAGTAGGGTTTTCGTCCCCAAGTTGATATCCCCTTCCAACGGTGGTGTGCCTTTTGGCGGTCTCCTTTTGCCCCTAAGGAAGTTATGGAGAGTAATCTAGAGGTTGCTCAGAAAAACTACATTTTAAATTGATAGAAAAGGAAGAGGAAGTTGTAGAGTTCGAGGGAAAAATTGACGATGAAAAGGTGGAGTAGCTAACACTATGTATGTTAGGGAAGATTCAAACTAAGAATTCTCTCAATATTGGGGCGGTGAAAGGGGTGTACAAGAATGTTGGGAAACTACGGAAATGAGTGATTATCAAAGGCCTGGAAAACAATTTAACATTTTCCTCGTTCAATTCTTTCCCTAACTGGAAGGAGAATTCGTGATTAATAAGGAACTGTGATCCTTTGATGGACATACTTTGCTATTACAAGAAATAACTAGATATGATAAGCGACTAACGATGAGTTTAAATCGGTGAGGATATAGATAACGGTCTATGACATGTTGGGAATCAAGTAAACTAGGGATTTTGTCAAATTCAAGCGGATTCACACTAAAAATTCATAATTTAACGTTACATATCAATCCTATTCCTATCCCTATACTTAACTATCAATTTTATCTGCATCAAAAAAAAAAAAAAAACTACCAATTTTATCAATATTACCTCACACTCTTTGAATTAATAAGGATGCATTAATAAATATATAATTATTCATAATTTCACTTTCATATATTATTATTTTGAATTATTACCTAATAAGCAAGAAAGTTGAGGATTCATATACATATTTTTATTGTTATTCCCATTGCAAATTCAGATTATTGTTCCAATTAACTTCATGTAGGTTGTTGTAAGGATTTACAGCGTGCGTGTAATTTTGTCTCCTCTGAGCTGTAGAATGTGGTGCTTTGCTGCCCAGATAAGAAGACGGCTTCCATGGCGGATTTAGTGATGATGAAATAATCAGCAATGGAGGAGAGGCCTGTGGGTGTGAGGAAGATTATCTACCCTCATGAATGGGAATCTCTCATCGAAGATTTCCACCATGGAACCTCTGAGAAGATTAACAAGTGGACTTCATCTTTGCCCCCACTCTCTCTCCTCGACCTTTCTCTCTCTTCCCTCCTCAAGAAGGACTTCCCCCTCCCTCTCAAGCTCCACCTCCTCGTCTTCCTCGATGAATTCGCCGATACCCTCTTCTCCTCAGATTCCGATCAGGTTCTTCTCAAGCTGGTCAAAACCCTGGAGCTCGTCATTCAGTCCCCCGTCGATGCCGTCTCCATTACTTATACTCTCAAGGATCAGATGCTTGTCTCTGTCACCTCCATTTTCATGACTCTCATCGATTCTCTCAGAATTGGGGCTAGGGTTTCTGAGTTGGAGGCATTGGTCGCGATTCTTTTGACGATTATCAACCGCCCCAATCATGGGGTTGATCGACACACTCGTGCGGTGGCTTGCGAGTGTTTGAGGGAGTTGGAGAGGGAGTATCCATGTCTGCTGGCTGAGGTTGTGGGTCATTTGTGGGGACTTTGCCAGAACGAGCGAACCCATGCTTCTCAAAGCTATTTGCTCTTGCTTCTGGAGGTAATTCATCACATTGCTGCTTCTAAATTGAATGTCACTTCTGTTTTCAGCACTGCTGTTCCATTGGTTCCTTTTAACGTTCCGCAATGGGTCCGAATTGCTGGGTCATTTGATGAGGGTAGTAGTGATGGTGATGTGGAATTGAGATCGCATTTCGGAGCTGAGTTATCGGGTTCTAATTTGAAGGAACTGAAACGGGTGATGGCGTTTTTGTTGGAATGGCCACAGGTTTTGACTCCTTGTGGAATGATGGAATTCATGTCTGTGGTGATGCCATTGGCTGTTAACTTGGAATTGCAGCCGTCGTTGTTAAAAGTGCAGTTCTTCGGATTGCTCTACAACTATAACCCTTTGCTTTGGCATGTTGTGTTGATGTTGTATTTGCGATTCCCAGATGCTTTCGGTGGGAAGGAGGAGGGGCAGATCATTAGGCGGCTCATGCTCATCTCCAAGGAAGGCCAGCAGCCTTTGGTGTTTAGGTTGCTTGTTCTCCACTTGCAGCTGGGATTACTTGATTTACTTTTGAAGAGAGATACGGAGAAGAGGAAATTCATTGCCGGAATGGGGGGAAGTTACTACCCAAACGTCTACGATGCTCTGGCGTTGAAGTCCTTGAAGCTAGATTTGCTCGCATTATGCTCCGTTGCGGTTGATTCAAACGAGAGCGATGTTGGTAGTTCGAGAGTGAGTGCATTGAAGTACTTTGAGGATGGTCTTGTCTGTGTATCAGCATTTAAATGGCTGCCTCCTTGGAGCACTGAAACAGCAGTGGCTTTCCGGACCATCCATAAGTTCTTGATCGGCGCCTCCTCCCATTTGGAAAACGATCCATCTGCAGCCAAAGCTGTCATGGATTCTGCCATTTTTCGTGCCATACAGGTATTTTTTAATAAAGAAAAAACTAGCGTTCAGTTGTTTGGTCGACTTACCTGGACTATTGATTCTGTAAGATGATGTTGAACCTAGTCGTCTGTACTTTTTCGTCAATTTATTCCAAGTCCTGTATTTTGGCTTCAGCTCAAATTCAATAGTTTGCTTTCTTCTTATGTTCATTGCGTGTTTTCTTGATGATGACCAACAACCTTTTAGCTTGTGAAAATGCTAAAATCCTGCAATGGAACTCCAAATTAACTAACATGAAATTTCTGATGGCAACTAGGGCTTGAAATTACGTGTTTTCTTGATGATTATTATAGTAAGCTACATTTCACTCTTTTATTTTATCATTGCTTTTGATTTATCTGCCTGAGAACTGAAAATCTAGTTATGATTTAGATGATATTTTAGTAATGTTTATAGTTTTCTTTCTGTTTTGTCCACTCTCCCTTTTATGATAGGAAATGCAAATACTATATGTTGAAATCAATGAAGCAGGACCATCAAACTATTCCACTTATAATTTAAGCATTCGTAAACTGTTGCATAATTTGGAGTTTTGCACCCACTGTAAATAAAAGCACTTTCCTGGAATAGGAACCTATTGATTGCCTTGGAGCAACACTTTTTTGGGAAATTTTCTGCAGGGAATTGGCACTTTAATCTTCATTGTCATCTTGCATTGAGTTGGCATTTGCTTTTATGGTTGTGCTTATTCTGCATCAATGTTGATGACTGCTTGAACATCCCTAGGATCAGTCTTCCCTACACTGACTAATCCTCCTTTGCTCCCATCCGCACCTCACCTCATTTTCTTTCTGATAATGGAATGACAGACTATGTTGGTGAGCTTGCTGGTGGACTACCGGAAATTGGTGCCTGTTGTAGTATCTTTGATCGATCGATTGGTGCTCTGCAAAATACACTGCTGCTTGGGGGAGAACCTGCTTCAGATAGTTGATGATCGTTTACTTCCAAAAATTGTCATGAACTACAGATTATCCTCATACTTTCTATTATTTGATAGGATTGGGAAAAATGTGACTGTTCCACCTCAGAGGTTGCTGGAAGTGCTTACTAAGTTTGCAGTTTTCCTTGTTGAGAAGCATGGCCCAGATACTGAATTCAAATCCTGGTCCCAGGGTACCAATATCCTTGCTGTTTGCCGAACAATGCTTATGCACCACCACAGTTCCAGATTGTTCATGGGACTTTCACGTCTCCTTGCATTCACAGCTCTTTATTTTCCTGATGTCGAAGTTCGTGACAATGCAAGGTAATATGATCATCATTTCTATTTATTGATCTTACTTCCTGGTTACTTCATGTACCTTGTGTGAGGCCATCCCAGCATGAATTTATCATTTTTCCAGTGACTTTCTATGAATATTACAGTAACTAATAATTCTTTTCCGGGTGACTAATAAAATTCATCCCTTGATAATAATCAGTCATAATCATATTAAAAAGTCATTCTAGAATGACTTATTAGCCTTAGCAAAATCTTCAAAAGGTCAACCAGCAAAGGACTCCATCTCACCATAACTCTTAAGTAAGATAGAGCCACCTAGAATTTGGTTGTTTATTCTTCATTTCCAGCAGTGGCATTACATCCAAATTCTTTAATTGCTGCTACATAACCTATATATCATCAACTCTCATGGGTACTTCAACTTCTCCTGATCTTTCCTGATTGAATCAGAATATTCTGGAAAATGTCTTTATTTTCTTTCTTTTTTAGGTCTTTTTTTTGTTTTGTGTGTGTGTGTGTGGGGGGGGGGGGGGGGGGTGGGGGGTTTTTTGCGGAGGAAATGCGAACTTATTAACCCAATTTAAAATTTGATATATCTCATTTCTTGTTATGCCCATGAAGTGCATTTTATTGTGCTCAAATTACAAGAGCTCTGAATATCTTGGTCTTATGGTGAAAACACTAGATTATGTGGTTAATAGGGTATGGGTTTGTGTGAGAATAAGCATGTACTCACGCTTGTTCATTGATGTTGTGTAGGATTTATCTAAGAATGTTGATTTGCATACCGGGGAAAAAGATTAGGCATATGCTGAGTCTTGGGGATCAGTTAGCTGGAATGGCACCATCTTCACATGCGAGCTCATTCTTCAATGTGCAGTCCCCCAGACTTTCTCAAGACCTTAAGAAATCTAGAAATATTTCATCATACATTTATGTTGAGCGGGTGATACCACTGCTTGTGAAACAGTCTTGGTCCTTATCTCTTCCAGCCTTAGGTTATGAAGTGGATAAATATGATGGATTCACTGAGGGAGCAAAGGATGGTGGAGCGCAGACGAGTAACAAGTACTCTAATGGTGACAACAGTATCGACATTATTCCAGACATAAAAAGAATAGAGCAGCCCCAAGAGCCATTGCGGGTGATGGATTCAAAAATATCAGAGATTGTGAATGTATTAAGACTGCACTTTTCATGCATTCCTGATTATCGGCACATGCCAGGGCTTAAGGTTAGAATACCTTGTACTCTGAGATTCGAGTCCGAGCCCTTCAATCGTGTATGGGGTTCAGATTCATCAGGAAAGAGTGTTGAACAAGTAAAAGCCATTCCTGCAATGTACGCAATAGTTGTCAAATTTTCATCCTCAGCTCCTTATGGTTCAATACCAGCGTGTCACATCCCATATCTTTTGGGTGAGCCATATTCTGGTGATAGTGTTCCGGCTCAAGGTTCCTTGGATATTGTACCCATCGGGACACCATCGATTGAGACCAAGACCTCGACCTCAACCTCAATCACTAGTTCAAGTGCACCGGTTGCCATTGAATTAGAACCCCGAGAGCCAGTACCAGGGGTTGTGAATGTCTCAATTGATGCGAATGCTGACAATGGTCAGGTTATTAGAGGGAAGCTTGAGGGTGTTGCAGTTGGGATAGAGGATATGTTCCTTAAGGCAATACCCCCAGCTGAGATTCCTGATGATCAACTCCCTGAATATTACTCTCATCTCTTTGATGCTTTGTGGGAAGCATGTGGTTCTTCGTCCAACACGGGCCGTGAAATGTTTCCCCTGAGAGGTGGCAAGGGCTTTGCCGCCATCTATGGGACACAGTCAGTTAAGCTACTTGAAGTTCCCGCTAACTTTGCCATTCGTGTTGTTGAACAATACTTAGCCGACTTTGTCGTCAGTGTAATTGGGACGCCTCTTGTGGATGTCGTAAGGGATGGTGGCTTCATTGAGCAAGTCACTTGGATAGATGCGGCCTCAGATTCTTCTGCTGATGTCACCAAGTTGATTACGGTATCTGATGGGGCTCCACTGTTTCTCACATACTTTGACAGTGAAGATGACGGATACAATAGGGGGAGCATTTGTAAGACAAACATGGGCTGTTTTCTTGTGTTGATATTCCTGCCACCTCGATACCATCTCCTTTTCCGGATGGAGGTTTCGGATGTTTCCACATTGATTCGAATCAGAACTGACCACTGGCCCTGCTTAGCCTATGTTGACGAGCTTTTGGAAGCCCTCTTTTCTTCATAGCAAGGAAAACCCTAAAGGTTGTTCATCTTCCTAGAACAGGGCCTCTGTTTGTTTGTGTTTGTGTTTGCATTTTCATTAACGGATCAGTTTTCAAATTCTTTTCCCACATTATTTTTATCTCATGGGAAAAATATTCTTTTTGCTCTTGGAATAAAGCTGTGCATATCTGTTTACGGTATCATTTTTGTATGTAGGAAAATTCACATATATTGATATATTATAGGATTGTTACGGCCTATAGGGTCCATAGACCCTGTTGGAAAACTTTTCTATTACGTCAAGTCAGAATAATTGGGAGTGGAATTTACCAAAGAGGTGGTAGTCAAATTGATAGTTACCGTTATAATCTAACTTTTCCGCCAATATTATGCAAAATTGTCTCGGGATTGTGGAGTTGAGGACAGTTTGGTATCTCCTCTCTTTGGTTCATGAAGCTAACTGGTTGTTAGCCTTGAGATAGACTTCCAATAAGGAAATTAAACTTACCAGAGTTAAATGAAAAAATTGGGAGCAAAACTGTGGATAAATGTAGTCGGGATCTGGACTGATTGAAGGCTAGCGAATCCCAACATGTTACGATGTTCATCAACATAAGACAATCACCAATTAATTACTAATCACTATCTCAAGATTTGGGGTCCTTTTAACTGTTATTACCTTTATCATCTAATTATTCATCAACATGTTACAATATTCAGCAAAATATTGTTACTTTTAACAATTGCTCTATTTTTTGTGGGAGGATGATCCTGAGAGCAAAACGAGCAACGACAGAATGGAGAATTCGTTACAAATTGGATGAATCGTTGGTTACCCCTGAGATATGTTGTTCTTCTCCTGCTACTAGACCACCTGTTTGGGTTAATTGGGATAAAACTCCTTGTGGGATGGTTAAAATCAACTTTGATGGTTCTCAGTTTTAGAGTAAAGGTGCTAGAGGTTACATTATCAAGGATTTGTGGGGTCGGGTTCTTCAGATGTCCTCCTTCAACTTAGGGATGTGGTCAATTATGGTTGCTGAAGCGATTGCTATGCATAATGGAATTAGGGATATCTAGTAGGATATAGAAATATTCTACCTGAAGATGATAATCTCGTTCTCATCCCTTTCCCGGCCCCTCCCTTGAAACTATTTCCTTAAACATAGAGAATCGGGATTAATAACCTCTCTCACTTTCTCTCCCCTCCCATTCTCTTGTCCTCAAAACAGAGGCTTAAGATTGTGCCTATCATTAGTCCCAAAATACATAATTTAGCTAAATGAAGGATCATCACATTGAAAAATTAATAAAATTTTAAAACTCTGCAATCCTATTTATTTTGATTTCTTCAAGTAGAGAATGATCTTGAGGGACATCGAAACGTAAAACGAAAAGGTGCATATCTTCATTGTTTGATGATTTCATTTTCAAGGGACTCTATACATGAAATTTTATAATTAATAGTAACTATAAAAAAATAATTCGTGTCACTTATACTATGCTTTTATATGTAGAAGACTTATTTTAACTGTAATAATAAATGGAAATGATATGAGTCTTGGGGCAATCCTTAATATTAAAACTATATTATTGTTTATTAAGGTGATATTTAATGAAATGGTTAAATTCTATAATTATAATTTCATATAAATTGTATAAAATTATACTTTTATCAATTATTTTTTATATTTCAGAAAACACTTAAAATAAACTTAACGGAAAGAACTGAATCAATTAGGGTATCATTTGTGCTCATTGACGCGACATATGCATCCCAAACTTCTTATAATTGATAATTAATACTTACTACTAAAAACAATAGTGTCAAAAACCATAAGAAATAGCAGTTTGGTGAAGCAGTGTATATAATCCAAAGAAAACGCTTATTAAGAGTTTGAACATCTCAACACAACAGACAATGGCCAAGTCTTAAGAAGTCGATGACAATGACTGTGAATCAAATGGAAGGGAAGCTACTGATCTGAGATTAAGTAGTCTCAGTCTCAGTAATGGGAGTCTCAAGTTCTGCTCGCTCTTTCTCAGCCTCTTCAACCTCATTCTCCGTCTTCTTCCCCTTCTTTGATTTGTAGTAAACACTCATGAAGGTTCCAACTGCCCCATACTTTCTCCTGACATTCTCATACAAAGTGGCGTCGAACATCTTCCAAAAATCCTTCTCGCTCAGCTCAGACACCGTATATTGTGGTTGGAATCCATGGTTTTTAATCAACCATTTTTCCATTCTGCGAACAGCCTCTGCACCATCGAATACCTCACCCCTAAGGACAGGACCGGGGGCATAGTAGACTCCCACATCGGTGTACATTTGAGCATAAGGCGTGTCCCCCTGTCTTTTGTGCTGCTCGAATCCCCGTTCGGGATATATCATGGTTTTTACCGGTAACTTGAACAACTTGTGTGGGCACATCCAAACCGGATACACCTACAAACATTATTTTTTTAAAAAAAAAAAATTACAGGCATAAATGGCGCTCTATGCATGGGAAATAATAATGCAAAAAAAAAAAAAAAACATGCTCAATATGTCAATGAAATAAATTGATTTCATTAGGTATCATTTAGCTTTGTTGGCATAGCCAATCAATGTTAAAACCCCTTTATAAGTGATAATAATCTATTAAGTATATTAAAACAAGATAAATAGAATGAGTTATTGCCATGTATCACGCATATAAAAAAACTCATCTTTATTGAGTTGGAAAATTTTCATTGGCCCGGCCCATTTATTTAGTGTATTCATTATAGTTGTTAAATATTAATAGTTGTTAATTAATAAAATAAGTTACTACTAATACTAGCTATCGACCATAAGTACACAAATATATCTTCATGGAAAAATGAAGAGATATTATCATTAGCACATTCACGCTTTACTTTTCTTATTTTTCTTTAATGGTAACTTACTACCCTTTATTGATTTCTGGTATCAAAATGAATTTTATAGTTGCTTATGTTTATTCAAATTAACTAAAAATAAAAATAAAAATTACTATTATTCTTTTACTATATGCGTTTTAACACAAAATTATAACATATCTTTCTTGATTGTATTATCATATTAATAATAACATTTTATTCATTAAATTGAAAAATAAATAAATATTTTCTAATATATCATATATATATATATATGAAAAATTAATATTTCAATTTTAATTAGTTTAACACACATATTCTTATAAAAAACACATAAGTCTCGATAGTCCCATACTAATTGACAATTTTTCCATGCATTGCACGGGATATATAACACTAGTTAATTATTAAAATTATAAAAGTGTAAAAATCAAAACAAAAATATTAATTACCAAGACAAATATTAAACGTGAAGGGCAAAGAAAGAAGAGAAGGCCGTACCTCCATTTCACGATGGATCCACTCAAGAGCATCAGGAACCTTATAAAGAGGAACAAGCATGTCTTGAATGACATGCATGTCATGGTAATAGTTTCTAATGGCTTCTCCCTGAGTGGCTTTGAGCAAGGACACCTTGGGTGGCATCAACCAACCAAACAGAAACCTAAACCACCACTGATCAGCAAAGGGCAAAATCAACTTCCCCTCCCAATACAAGGACCTCGTATGTCTATGGTAATATTCTCTGGTAGGAATATACTCCACAAACTCTCCTTTACTTAGGGCTGTCTGAGCATGCTGATAAAACCATGGCTTAAACCACCACCCAATGCTGTTAATCACATTCCCTTTCTTCCTCGCCTCCTGTTTGGACACGTATCTTCCCGTCATGCAGACTCCTTCACTTGGGGAATATATCATTGTCTCCACAAAATCAGGGACTTTGTCAGGGTTACCGTCGACTTTAGGTGCAAAGGAATCAGTATAAGCCTGTGCGAGTTCTTTTAAGGTTCCTCTGACAGGTTTGTATGTGACCTTCATGTATTCCTTGACATGTATAAGCTTAATTTCAGCAGAAACGAGGAGACCCAGAGTGCCCTGGGACCATGGAATGGCGTAAAACAGATCAGAGTACTCGTTATCCTTGGTGGCTCTGACAACCCTTCCATCAGCAAGAACCATCTCGTAAGCCACGACAGTGTCCGAGAACAGCCCGTACAAATGGGAACTTCCTTCGATGCCATACCCGTTGATGAGTCCTCCTACAGTGAGATCGTCGAGCTCGGCGACAACAGCAAGGGAGAGATTGAGTGGCACGGTTGCCCGTGTGATCTGACCCATGTTCACGAGTGGCTCAACCTTGGCAATCATTCTGTCTGTGTCGATTTCCAGAATGTTCCGGAACGCAGAGAGGTCGACCTCGAAGTGTCGAGCTCGTTTGTAGTCGACGTTTCGCATGCCGACGGCTATCCATGGCTTTCGGGCTGTGCAGACGAGGCCGTCCTTGGAGGGGTTTCTATCTTTGAGGCGTTTGACGACTTTCTTGACGTTGGCTTGGTGTTGTTTTTTGCGTCTGTCGTAGGACTTGCACTCGGATTTGAGATCGCCCAGATATGTGAGGAAGTAGATGGTGAAGGAGATTGGAAGGACGATGAAGAGGACTACGATCCATCGGAAGTGGACAAGGAAGTCCACCCAGTTCTTCTTTCTCTTTGGCCGCAGGGGAACCTTCAAATCTCCCATTCTCTTTAAAACTGTACGTTGCTCTTCTTGTCTGTCATTCATGCAGCATATATATACCAATTTGTGTTAGTTCACATAAATGTTATCAAATTCATTTCAAGCCATTTCTAAATAAGTCCTCCTCTATCATTATTTATATGCAACGTTAGGAGATTGTGAAGATACCAAAATAACTATTAAAATTAGTAAAAAAATTACTTAAATTTGTACAAGTTAATTATTAAAAAGAGAGAATATGAATGTAAATTTGCTAAATGAGAATGTAAAGTGACCAATACTCATGAATAAAAAATAATTAATTAAGGCCCTCGGGCAAAATTAGTGTTTTAGATAGCGGATAGCGGTTTAGGTAGCGGATAACGCTTTAGGTAGCGGATAGCGCTTTAAGTAGCAGATAGCGGATGAATGGTCAAACGAGAATTGTGTTCGGTAAATTTAGCGGTTGAATTAGTAGATTAATGTGAATTGACATAAAAGGATATCAATAATTTCCAAAGTTAAAATTTTCAAAGGATATTTTTTGACTAAAAAATATAAAACGCTACTCCAAACGCTAAACGTTAACTTTATTAACGTTTCGCAAAACGCTGCTTAAAACGCTAAACGCTCCTCAAAACGCTAGTTTACCGAACGCTAATATTTATGCAATTAGAGTTTTGACTTGGTAAAAACGCTAAACGCTATCTCAAATGCTATTGCCGAACACAGCCTAAGTAGACAAATACTGAGTAAATTGAAACAAAGGAACAGTGTTTCAGTCTCTTGAACAGTGTTTAAATTTCTTTTCCTGGCGGCAATAAACACGACCTCCGTTCCTAAACATATGTTAAAACCTTGGCTAGATGTTAGAAAGTCAAGCTGCACAACATTGCAAATTTGCAACAAAAGTAAAGCAAACATACAAAAATACCCCTTGCTATAATTCTATTTCTCTACTCTATAAACTTATTTAAGATACAATTTATTAAGAGTAAATTTAGTAGAATAGTCAATAAAATACAAGGTGACAAGCAAAAAGAAACAAAAATTAGTTGAATTGACAAATTTAAATGAATGGAGGGAGTGTTAGTTTTTAATTCATTCAAAAATGTGAAAGGATAAATCATAGATAAAGAAATATATGAATTTAAACCTCAATTATGAAGTTTGGCGCCAATCGAGAAAAAATTTAAACATGAGAAAAACAAGAAAAATGGTACACTGACCTTGGTTTTAGCCCACAAACTTTAACGTTTAATTATTTTAAAGTCCAAAAAATTAACAAAGAAAACCAAGGGTTCAGAAAATTAATTACCCTATACTTTGGATTCCAAAATGCAAAAAACCCCTCATAAATAAAATAAATATTACTCATACATGTGTCAAGTTTTATTTTGACCATTAGTTTTTTTATTTAACATAAAATTATAAAATATATTTTTAATTTTAGTTTATTTTAAAAAAATTAAAATAAATATTTTTCAAAATATTCTTGTTTACTAGGATGAAACTTAGAAATAAGATATTTTTAATTTTTAATTTTTAATAAAAAATTTTTAAGTAAGAAAATATATTTTATAATGTAGTGCTAAATAAAAAAAATAAATGGTGAAGATAAAAGTTGACACATTTATGGATGAAATTTATTTTCATTAGGGTGGTTGTCATGATACGGTTGACAACTACTGTAAGTTTTTCTAGTGGAGTGTATCCCAAGATATAACTACGGATGCATGGAATACAAAATAGAACTTTTTTTTATCTTACTTTTTGGATGTCTACACTTACTTTCAATATAATTATAATTGTTAGAATACCGACCCAAATCCAGCAAGGGATTAAGGTGTTTAATTTTACCCAAAAAAATTCAATAATATTTATTATAAAGTTCATGGTAAATTTATCAACATTATTACAATGTTCATCGACCTTTTTAAAATTTATCAATTTTTTTAAATACAAATTCCATGTACAATATATTTTAATACATGTGGTGGACTTAGATAAGTCCACCATAATGTACGATGCAATTTGTGATGAAACTCAGACCTTATTCTTAAGACATCATCATGCATTATCCAGAATTCCTAGTTTTTATAATTTTTCATCTACTCTGTCCAAAAATAGCCCAACTTCAGGGAAACACAATAACAAATGCATGTATATATTATAGTAGGAACACAAAATAAACATAAAATAGTAGATAAGAAAAGCCTTGAACAAAAATTATTCTTATATAGATAACGAAAATGATATGGGTTTTAGGAGAAAACACTTTTTAAGTGAAAATATGATATTTGCAATATCCCCCCGGGCCGACAATTTGATCATGAACAATAAGCCAAGAATCATTAATCACAAAACTGATTATTCTCACAATAAATGTAAATAAAATGACTGAAGTTCACCAAGTTGAAGCTTTATTTTATTTTCTAGGAGCTCAACTGAAAATATAAATTTAAACACTAAACATTGACATAATCATCGAAACAAGTTCACAATTAACTCCAACACCAAACGTTTGAAACAATTGTTTATGCTTAAAGAAGTAACATAAAGCATAACCAACAATTTTACAAATTCAGTATTGAGTTTTCAATTTGTTCACCACACATACAAGTAGAGAACCAAAATTGAATGAGAGAATTTAGGGCGGAGGGGTTGGAGGTATGGAAAGAAAGATACCGAAAGACAAGAGAGCAGGCAATACCAAATTCTTGGAGTAGAAGTTTCAAAGATTAGGGGAGAGGAGATGGTGATATATGTAGATATATATATATAGAGAGAGAGAGAGAGAGTTATATACATGTCTTGGGGCAAGACATTGTTTAACTATCTTAATTTCTATGGAATTTCTATTTATTATTATTTTTAATTCCATTTTTTTACAATTATTATTAATTATCAATTATAAGAAGTTTAGAATGTGTTATCTACGCCAACAATTAAAATTGACACCATAATGAATAACCCATATTCGTTAGACATATTTTAGATGTCATTTTGTAAATTTTAAAAAATATAGATAAAAATGTAATTTTATACCATTTATATGTATTATTATAGTTATAGAAGTTAATCATCTAATTTTTTAAAATTTAATTTACAAATATATAGGTTTTATATAATCGGAAGACACTTAAGATATATCTTACCCCCAACATATTTATTATTTCGACATATATAATGCACTCTCATAATTTTACGTACTGATTTTTAATTCTGGGAAACAATTGGTATGATTTGAAAATATTGCTCCGTAAAAATTAGCAAAAGAAAATAGTGATTGTAATTTTTAGAGAACAAAATTGTGGATTCCTTTTAACAAGAAATGAGAAGGTCAAATTTAAAATAAAAACAATGAGACCAGTTGAAGGCTAATATATATTTTTTTTCTTCAAAAAACTTGGTCAAGACTAGAAAAAATTGAGTTGAATACAACTTCATGACCATGATCTTTTAAAGCATATTTTCTGCCATGTTATTTACCATAACAATTTATGATATTATTCATTTTTAATTATGATCTGTTTTTCCTCAAAAAAAAATTATGATCTGTTTCCATATAGATTTTTAAAAAATAAAGAAATTCAAAAGGAGAAATAATTTAACTTTCTTGGAAGAATACAAGAACTTTTCATTTTTGAAACAATAACTTTACCGAGTTTTGTTGATACATCGAATCTAGTACACGATAAACATGAACTGTATTTTGTGACTATAGTATTAGGGTATTTCTTAGCAAATGTATTCAACAACTAACCAAACGTTTTCATTTATGAAATATTTTATGTAATTTTTTGTATGACAAATTGATGCTTTGCTCACATTGTATACAATGCCACAATTCATGGGTTGTTATTATCCTATACGGAAATGATAAATGTCTTGGGGAAGACATTTATTAAGTGTCTTCTCATGGTACAAAATTTTTATATTTATAAATTAAATTGAAAAAATAAATTATATGAATGACTTTTATAACTATGATAATATATATAAATGGTATAAAATCACATTTTTATATATATATTTAAAAATTTTAAAAATGTATCAAAAATATGTCCAACTGACGGGGTTCATTCGTTAGGATGCCAACTTTAATTGTTGGCGTATTAGTTTTATAAAAAGGAAGACACTTAAGTAGTGTCTTGGGGCAAGACACATATGATCACCCCTAAAAGTTAGGAACTTAGCATATAAAACAAACGAAGTGTAATAAGATTTTGTGTGGAAATATACCTGTAAAATGGAACAATGCAAAAAAATTTATAATTATACATGTAGAAGTTGCTACCACACAAAGGATTTTTGTCCTCTTTTTTTTTAAAATTGGATTTAAATAATCTAAATTTTGGATCATAATATACTTAATAATCTGAACTTTGTACCCCTTGGATTTTAGTAGCACGCCACCTGAGTTAAGTTCAACTTAACTCAGTGGCGGAATGACGTGGCGACGGTGACATGTGTCTAGGCATTTTAAGTGTGTCATGACATAGCCGCCACATCATCCCAACAGATAATATATCTGTCATTTAATTTGTTGGTAAATATATACACACTTTTACTAACATATAATGTATATGTCATTGACAATCCATTGATAAAAGTCACCTTTTTTGTAGTTTACAACTGTTGGATTATTGGGGGCCCTCAGGGCCCAAATCCTATCTGGGCCCTAAGGGTGGTGGGCCCAATCTAATTAGGCCCAACCTGACTAGGGGCAGAAGAAATCCTAACACTTAGGACTTCGCCTAATCTACCCTAACCCAAAACAATAAATAATAGGAATGAAAACAGATAGCTGAGGCTAAGCTATTTACTTGGCAGTCTCTCGAACAGACAAGCCTCGAACGACCTTCAAGTCTTGAGTGCGTCTCTTCGACTCTTGAACGTGTCACTCTAGACTCCGATTGGGAAGTCTCAAAAATAGAAGAAGTCCACAGCAATCTACGCAACACTTGAGACACCGACTGCTAAACTGCCCGATCTCGATCCAATCGAGACCGGATGAGTATGTGGACCGTATCAAATACAATATAATAACAAACAACTTGCCTTGTACGTAGCTGATATTCACACTCGAATTTATTGTCTTATAGCTTATATACAATAACTAAGGATCCTAACATCAATTGAAAATTAAGTTATTAGACCTATCAATTCAGACGGACGAGTTGAATACGTGCAACTTGTGTGTATATATCCAGTTAAGGCCATTACAAGTTATATTTATTTTAGCCGGGTTCGAGCAATTTTGACATTAAAAAGAGGAGTAGGATGTATCTAGATTCAGGTAAAAAAATCGATAATTTTATTTTGAAAACTTGGATTCTGTTCTTTTTAAGTATAAGATTGTAAAACCCCGAAAAATTCAAAGGTGTTGACCGTTAGGACGTTAGTAAATTAGGTTTGACTCCGTTAATTGTTAAATGTTCGTTTGTGATTATTTTTACTAACACTTGAGCTCGTAGGATCGTTGAGGGATTAACAAAAGTATATTGGTATTTTCATGGGACTATTATTATTATTAGTATTACTCTTATTATTATTAGTATTACTATTAGTGTATTGTTATTATTATAATTGTTATACGAATAATTATGTGAATGTTATTTGTTATGTAATTACTATTATTATTATTATTGTTGTTGTTGTTGTTATTGTTATTATTGTTATTAGTATTATTTCAAAAAAAAAATCAAATTTTATTTGTTGTAGTTTTGGGTTGGATTAGAATTAGGGGTGTTATTAGTTGGGCCTTATAATTGTTTAATATAAAAGCTTCCTCCCTCTCAAAAACCCTAACCCTACGTCATTATCTCTCTCTCTCTCTGCAACCGCCCAACCCTACTCTCGCCGCCCCGCCGTTGGGCTGCCGTGGCCCGTGGGTCGCCGGAGACCGCTCGGCCACCACCGAAGGCCTCTCCCTTTTCTCTTTCTCCCTCTCTCCCTCGTTCTCTCTTTCTCACCGATCGCTCGGTGGCGCCGCCGCGTGGAGTCGCGGAACCCGTCGAACCACCACCGCGCGCACCTCTCATCGCTGCCGCAGTCGCCGCACAGCAGCCACTCGCTAGCTCTGCCTTGGGTCTGCTACTGCTATTGCTTAGG
Organism: Portulaca oleracea; assembly: GCA_029582165.1. Lineage (NCBI taxonomy): Eukaryota > Viridiplantae > Streptophyta > Magnoliopsida > Caryophyllales > Portulacaceae > Portulaca > Portulaca oleracea. The sequence goes on from CM055890.1 coordinate 22,715,783, forward strand.
GTATTGGTTCGAACTCGACTGCCGACCAAAACGTGCGACTGCTGCCCAAACCTCCGACCACCGCCGACCAATGTGCCTCCGACCACCTCTGCTCAGTCGGCGGAAACCGCCAGCCCAGAAACCCTAATTCTTGTTCTCGGCCAGAGCTAGTTCGCGTCGTTAGTGAGTTCAAGTGTGTTCGTTATTTGCAGTGACGTGAAGATTTTCAGGTAATGTCTATGTCCTAATGCCCACTGGGATGCACTTTAAATGTGTTTTTTGTTGATTTCTAATCTGTTCTTGGAATTTGCATCCCGAAGGGGCTTTATGTGGAAAATGTGACCATCTATTTCGGATAATTGTTTATGATTGTTGATTCAGTGAATTGAGAAATGAAGATGGTCTTTTATAAGTAGTTTTGATACTAGTTTTGATAACCTGGGTTAGGTTTGACTTGAGATCTGTGAGTTGAGATTTGCATAAGATACTAATAATTTAAAGTGAAACAATAAGCGAGTTTTGATTAATGCCTTTGGTGGGCGAATGTTTCGATGCCTTTGGTGGGCGAATGTTTTGATATGCCTTTAGTGGGCGAATGTTTTGATACGCCTTTGGTGGGCGAATGTTTTGATGCCTTTGGTGGGCGAATGTTTCGATGCCTTTGGTGGGCGAATATTATAATGCCTTTGGTGGGCGAATGTTTTGATATGCCTTTGGTGAGCGAATGTTTTGATGCCTTTGGTGAGCGAATGTTATGATGCCTTTGGTAGGCGAATATTTTGATATGCCTTTGGTGGGCGAATATTTTGATATGCCTTTGGTGGGCGAATATTTTGATGCCTTTGGTGGGCGAATGTTATGATGCCTTTGGTGGGCGAATGTTTTGATATGCTTTTGGTGGGCGAATGTTATGATGCCTTTGGTGGACGAATGTTTTGATATGCCTTTGGTGGGCGAATATTCTGATGTCTTTGGTGGGCGATTGTTTGTTGCCTTTGGTGAGCGAATGTTTTGATGCCTTTGGTGGGCGATTGTTTTGATGCCTTTGGTGGGCGAATGTTTTTAAGGGATCTGGTATCCCGCACGCATAATAAAATGAATTGGTTGGGTTAAGGAAAACGGTTAGAAGGAGTAAAGGTTTGTGAAATGGTTTGACTTGTTCCCTTTCCCTTAAATGAATTGAAATGATTTTGAATTGTTTTTAACGGTTAGGGGTAGACATTATTCAGTTTCCCCCTCATTTTTGTAATGTTTTGTTTTCAGGCGAAGATCTATATGCTGGGAACGGGAATTAGAAGTGAGGATGATTAGAAGTTGTCATTTATATTGCGTTTCTTCTCAGAAAGACCTGAATTCTAAGTTTGAGTTTTAATTCTTAGTTTGAGTTTGTTTAGTTTGGATTAAGGTGGTTGAACAATTGTAGTCTTTCCTTCTCGCCTTGTATTCTTTTGGGATACGGCAGTGACGCCCAGTTGAAAAGAAAAGATAATAATAAGACTTCCGCTAAGTTTTAACGTTAATGTTAGTTTGACTTTGACATTTTATAATTAAATTTTCGGGGCGTTACAAAGATACTTTTGTTAAATTTTGGTAATTTCTGGTAACTTTCGGTAATTTTTTATAACTTTTGGTAAGTTCATATAAGCATAGATATATTTTCGGAAATATGTTATGTTAAATATAAAAAATGAATGATTTAAATTTTATAATTTTATAATTTATAATTTTAAAAGTAAAAAACAAATAATAAAAAATTTAAAATTTAAAATTTAAAATTTTATAAAATTTAAAATTTAAAATTTAAAATTTAAAATTTAAAATTTAAAAAATTTAAAAACTAAAAATTCAAAATCAAAAAATTTTTAAAAACTTTAAAATTCACAAATTTAAAAATATAAAATTTTAAAATTTTAAAAAAACAAAAAAATCAAAAAATTAAAAAACTGATAAATCAAAATATTAAAAAATTAAAAAACTAAAAAAATTTTAAATTTTAAAAAAAATAAATATTTAAATATTTAAAAATAGAAAAATTAAAAAAGTAAAAATTAAAAAAATTAAAAATTAAAAATTAAATGTTAAAAATTAAAAACTTAAAATTTTAAAATTTTAAAATTAAAAATTGAAAAAAATTAAAAACTAAAAAGTGTAATTAAAAAATAAAAAATTAAAAAATTAATGATGAAAAAATTAGATAATTAAATAATTAATAATTAAAAAATAAAAAATAAAAAGTAAAAAAATAGAATTAATAAATAAAAAATTAAAATTTTTAAATTTTTAAAAAAATAAATTTTGAAATTTTGAAAATTTAAAAATCAAAAATAAAAAATCATAAATTAGAAATAGATAAAATGAAGATAAAAAAATTAAAATAGGAAACAAATAATAATTAAATAATTATTAAATGTAAACTTTTGTATTTTGGCAAATTTTGATAACTTTTGGTAAATTTCGGTAATTTTTGGTAACTTTCGTTAAATTTTGGTAAATAATTACCAACCTAGAGTTACTCGCGAAGTTTACAGGCTAAGTCATATCAGCCACATCATTTAAATATATGAATTTTTAAATATTAGTTTATAATTTTTAATAAGAAATTGTGAGTAAGTTAAGTCATATTATTTATCAACTATATGAATTCTTAAATATTTATTATGCAAAGAAGGTAAGGATGTATGATCAGTGACAATGCTACAGACAGGTCGGGTAACTAGCGTTGTTAATTACTACCTTCGTCCCAAATTATTTGTCCACTATTCCATTTTTGGATGTCCCAAAATTATGTCCACTTTCCTGAAATGGAAACTTTTATTTTATTAAAATTGCTAAAGTACCCTCAATTTGAATTTTAAAAGTATTTAAAAATGAGAGGGAAAAATATAAATAGTAATTTTGAATTCAAAACTAAGGATATTATTAGTATTTTATTGCTAATTGAGATTAAATAGTTGATTTTCCTTAAAATACGTGATAAATCAAAAGGGACAAATATTTTGGGACGGAGGGAGTAAATTAAAAGAAAATGATAATGACGGGAAAGACACTCAATGCTTGAGGGATTTGACCTGGCGGAGGAGGTCAAAGCCAAGGCGCACCACTAGTCTCACGTGAAGGATACGTCGCCGAAGGGCCTGCCCTTCCTCTGGGCCAAGGTAGGAATCAAGTCAGGGCTACAACAAATTATATATATATATATATATATATATATATATATATATGTATTATAATCATTAAATCGTATTAAAAAATATTGGTCAACACGTAACACATTATTGTATTTTATTATATAGCACCATTCCATCAATATATATATTATCACCATCATCATCATAAATTTATCAAAATGGCTAAAGTATCTTTATTTTGATATTAAAAGAGTCTTTCTGAAAAGAAGAGAAATTAATATGATATTTTTCAAATTTTGGACTAAAATATTATGTATTTTGTGGTATTGGACAATAACATATTGTACTTAATAATTTAGTATACTATGAGTCTAGATGTGGTCTACGAACTATACATGCATGAGTGAGTTTGGTGGAGGTTAACTCGTAAGAGATTTTGGGTGCCTAGAAAAGTAAAATGACTTGGTATAATTTTTCAACTGTTCACTTAATGTTAGATGATAACCACCGTCTTTCTTGAACTAGCTAGTAAGTCCTTGAGATAAATTAGAGGAGACATCCATTCTTATTGTATATATCCGTGGATATCGATCGCTTTCAAAATTTATTATTTTTGAGCTACATTAACACAAATTAAGTCAATATTTGAAAAATTATGTCATTTACTACAACTGCCACTTAGAATGGTAAGGAGCCAATCTCCACCAAGTTCGTTCGTACTACACGGAACACAACTAAGCTACAATACCATATATTATCATCCAAAATTTTTGTATAGTGTACTATTGTCAAATATCCTGAAATTATATGATTTTAGAATCCAATATCAGTTTCTCTAAATTAAAAAAACTAAAAATAGTTCTGATATTTTATATTTGAAAGGGAATAATTGATTAGTTTAATTTTTCCAAATAAACATCTGACCAGTAAAAAGGGACATATTTGGTTCTAAAAAAATGAGCATATTTGGAATGCAGTAACTCAAAGAGGGACTTAACTATTAGTGAAACAAAATGCCTTATAGTTTTTAAATAGTTTAATAAATCCAAAGTAGATGATGCATAATAATTCACATATATTTAAAAAATAATAATAAACTAGTAGTTATAGTAAGGCAAAGAAATAAATTATACTGAATTAAGATAGTCAGTTATAGTAAGATAAAGAAATAAATTAATATATATATATATATATATATATATATATATATATATATATATATATATATATATATATATGGGAATGTATCATATGAGAATGGACTTTTTATGAGAATGTGAGAATGGCTGGACATCAAGTATTGTATTTGAGGACATCAAACATTGTTTCAATAGACATCAAGTTTGCATGAGAACATCAATGGAACATCATTTCACCATGCAAACTTGATGTCCATTGAAATAATATCTTATGTCCACAAAAAATTACTTGATGCCCATCCATGCTCACATGCTCACCAAAGTTCCATGCTCATGTGATCCATTCCCTATATATATATATATATATATATATATATATATATGTGTATATATATATATATATATATATATATATATATATATATATATATATATATATATATATATATATATATATATATATTAAAACAAGATTACTTAAGGAAAATCTAAACCTAAGAGAAAGATTTTGGGAGGTTTGATTTTTCCAAACCAAACTTCAAACCTATAAATAACTGTTTCTAACAAAAGTTGTTGTTTCTATTTGTTTTTTTTTTCGGATGAAAATAATTTGTTTCCACTATGATTTGCACCTTAGATGATAGTTGATAGTATTTGTCACTTAGAAACTACATCTTTAGTATCATAAACATCAACTTAAAAAAAAAGTATAATCATACATATAGGTTACAAATAATAAAGCATAATTAAATAATATTCATTTGCTTTTTATATAAAAAAAACATTCATGAACTAGTCTTTCTTCGATCGAAATATGAAAATATACTAAATTAAAATTTTAGTAGATATGAAAATATACTATTAGACTACAAATATAATTCTAGTAAATATTATTACTCAAAATTAAGTATAAATATCTTTCATTTTATTGGGATGATAGCATAATGAAATATGTTATATAAATTAAATAAATTGAAGTGGTTAGTGAAAATTTTGATTTTCATAAAAAAGAAGGAAAACGCCACAATCCAAGCATTAGATCCAAATTATAGGAGACTAAAATATATATACACTTGATTGGTATTCATCCAAACTCAGAAATATATTTAACCGATATTTGCATGAAATCAAAATACATGTTTAGTGGTATAAGAGGAAATATATATATATATTAATGGAATAATTGGGAAATTTTGACGTGAGTTTCTCGTAGTAAGTGCAGAAACACAGGTTAGAGACTTGAATTATACGTCTGCTTTTATCCAAATTAGATGGATATTAAATGAGTATGTGGAGGCTCCCTGTGCCGATCCAACGGCGTTGTCACCGGCGTTCGCCTTTTTCCTCTTCACGCCACCCCGTTGACGCTAACTAATGAATACCATCTCTTTCTCTTTCCCTCATAAACACACACATTCGTGGACGCCCCTTTTAGAATCTCAATATATAGCTGAATTCCTACGCACTATACAACCTAATTAAGCTACCAAGTTCGTGGGTCATTAAGTTTTTAAAGTTGGAGGAGTTACCTTCATCAGAGAGAGAGATAGATCGGATCGGATCGAATGGGGTCGTCAAGCAACGGTGGGGTTCCACCGGGTTTCAGGTTCCACCCGACAGATGAAGAGCTGCTGCATTACTACCTTAAGAAGAAGGTCACCTTTCAGAAGTTTGACATGGAGGTCATTAGAGAAGTCGACTTGAACAAGATGGAGCCCTGGGAACTCCAAGGTACCTGCTTATACTCACTGCATGCCTTTTCTTGCCTCACATCCTACCCACATTTGCAGCTATTACATAAAAACTTAAGTTTATGTACAGTTCCTACAACTTCATGTACGTATAAATATGGGTTTTTTGCATTTTGGACCCCGAATTTTAGGAGTATTTACATTCTGAACCCTTAGTTTTCAACTTTAACTTTTTGGACCCTAAAGTTTGTAGGCTGAAAAAAAAGACCCTAAAGTTTGTGAGGTGAAAAAAAAGCTCGTTTTCCGTTTTTCTTTTTCTTTCCATGTTTGAATTTCTCTCCCGATTGACATCAAACTTCAAGACTAAGGTTAAAACCGATATTAAAGTTAAAATAAACCTCTTTTATTCATGTTGGAGTTACTTAAAACCATGTACTCAGGGGTCTAAGTAGCCTCGACACGAATAAGAGAGGTGTATTATAGCTTCAATATTAGTTTTAACCACAGACCTAAAGTTTGACGTCAATCGGGAGATAAATTCAAATATGGGAGGAAAATAAAAAATGAGACAGGGGCCTTTTTCTTCAGTCCACAAACTTTAAGGGGTCCAAAATGTTAAAGTTGAAAACCAAGGGTTCAGAATGTAAATACCCCTAAAATTCGGGGTCCAAAATGCAAAAAACCCTTATAAATATAGGGCAGACCTTTATCTGGATTCTTTGCAAACATATATTTCATATTTATAAACTTATTGTTTACACAAGGTGAAAAAACTTTCTTATGTATATGTGTTCTATCTTCTCTTTCATCCAGTTTTAATTCTACATACATGTAAATATAGGCAATGATGGATGTCTTGAATTAGCATGGTTGATAATAATCTATTTTTCAAAGATTTTAAATAATATTTTCTTTAGTAATTATACATATTTGTCAACAATAATTAAGAGCATAACATTTATTGGCCACATCAACCAATATAAATGATAACCTAGTTATATCAATCATAATAGATAATGCACATTTTATACATAATTCTACGTTTACCAAAATATATAAATATAAATATTTTTTAAAATTAATGAAAACGTAATGATTCACAAAGTAATGGAAGATACATTAATAAAGATTTAAATATACTTAAATTTAATTTTTAAATTGATTTAAGTGAAATTTAAAATTATTAATAATATAAGCATCTTGATTCAATACAATTTTCATACAAATATTAAGTTAAACGCAAAATGATAAACATCTTGGTGCAAGATGGTTGATAACGATCTTACATTTCACTTAAATTACTCATAAAGTTAAATGTAAGTATATTTAAATCACGATAAAGGTATATTTTATTACTTTGAGGGTTATTACAACTTATGAATAACATAAAAATAATTATTTATTCATATTTTTTCATAAATATAAAACTATGCATAAAATATACTTTTTTACTATGATTAATAAAATTAGGCTACTATTTATATTTTTTGGCCTAGCTATGAGAATTAAATATATATAATTATTAGAGAAAATATTATTAAAAGTTACAAAAATATGCAATATGGACAATTCAAGATAGTTATTAACCATCTTGAGTCAATATGTGTATCATTGTCCTTCTGCTATATATAGGTTAGACAATTATATGTGTCTTGAATCAAGATGGACAATAACCATCTTATGTTGTTCATAATTCACATTTTTATAATTTTTAGTAATATTTTCTCTAATAATTATATATATTTATCAACTACATATAAGAGCATAATACTTATTAGCTAAGTCAACTAATATAAATGATAGCCTAATTTTATCAACCATAGTACGGAATGTACATTTTATGGATAGTTTTACATTTATGAAAAAATATAAATAAACAATTATGTTTATATAGTTTATAAGTTGTAATAGATGTCAATGTACTGAAACATACCTTTATAACGATTTAAATATCCTTATATTTAAATTTTTGAGTGATTTAGGTGAAATTCAAGATAGTTATTAACCATGCATCTAGAAGCAAGATGTTTGTCATTTTGCATATAAACTTCACCAAATACGTTGCTAGCTATTAAATTTTTATTTATTTATGGATAGCTATTAGATTTATTTGTATAAAGTCTTATTTATCTATTTTTTTTCTTTAGGATTATTTTATAATAAATAACACTTCAAATTACACACAAGTAATAAGTATGCATACATCTATGTGTGTATATGTATATATAAGTTGTTTTCTTTTGCTTTGATGTAGTCCTTTGTTGCGGTTTTGTGTTTTGTTCTTTGATTGTTGGATTTTTGGTTTCTGCTATTTTTGGGGTCTTGTAGCATCTATATATAATACATTTATGTGTGTATATATATATGTGTGTATCAGTGTATGTATATAAATATATACACGCATATACATTCTCGATCAAACACGTACAGTACATGTATATATGTATTATTCAAAACCTCCCTAACAGAGCAACCTCCGAATTTAAACTTCTCATAATAATAAGTATCATATTGTCACTTGGGTTTTTTGCATTCTCTATTCTAAGTTTTGCATACATTGATTAATTGAATTTTACTATTTCAACATTGATTTTCAGGATCTTGAAGATAAAGTAATTAATAATGATGGCCCAAATTTAGGCCTAGCTCCTGTTTGTTTTGCCCTAAGACCATAAAAAATGATGTTTGTAAATTGATGATTTCCCTCGCTCATCATTCTTAAATATTATTCTCAATGCAAGGTCTGAAATTTATGGCAAAAAGGACCAGTATTCGGCCTAAGCGTGGGCCATTATTATTCATCACACTATTTTTAGGGTACGAAAATTCAATATTGAAATAGTTAGATCCAATTAATTAATATATTCAAAACTCAAGGTCCAAAATGTAAAAAAAATAAAATAAAATTGATATACTATAGTTAAAGCTTAAAAGCGTGACCATAAATCTATTAATATGAAATTTTTACTATTAAATCCGTATTAAAAATATAGCAAACAAAATTAAGTATCATAAAGATTTACACAAAATAAATCTATTAATATTTTTGGCAAGTATTACACATTATAAGGAGTGTCTCTTAAGATTAGGGTCAACTTTAATTGAATATTATATATTATTCAAAATAAAGTTAAAGAAAAATATAGCAAACAAAATAAAAAAGATAGCATAACGTAACTTAGTTGATGTATTAATATCATTCTTGTAAAGTACGTTAATATATACTGTATAATTAGCTTGTGTAAAAAGTTTTCCTTGTTTTTATTTGCATATATTTATATGTACATTGTTCACAAATTTTGGAGGTGAAACTAAGCTCACATAATATATGGGGTGGGTATCTTTTTAGAGTTACTTTCTAAAATTTTGATAGGACTAACAGTTCACATTAAAAGAACCTTTTAGGTATTGCTAGCTAAAACGCACAGTTTTGATATAGTGGATGACGGTTAAGTAGTGGGTAATTATTCGGTTTGACGAGTAGCGGATATCTGAAGAAAATGTATGTTTTTCAAATTTGACTATTGGGTTAAGCAATTAATACATATTTGCACAAAAGATATCAATTTCATAAGATTAACATGTTCGAAATAGTTGAACAATATTTTAATGAAAATTAATATTTAACCAATTAGAATGTTAAATTCTACTTGAAGTATTGACGTTAAACTCTGCCTTGATCATGGATGGCATTCATTTGATTTTTTTTTCATAATGTTATATATAGAGAGATGCCGGATAGGATCGACCCCGCAAAATGAATGGTATTTTTTTAGTCACAAAGATAGGAAATACCCAACGGGATCAAGGACAAACAGAGCAACAAATGCAGGATTTTGGAAGGCTACAGGGAGAGATAAGTGCATCAGAAACAGCTTTAAGAAAATCGGCATGAGAAAAACTCTAGTGTTCTATAGAGGGAGAGCTCCTCATGGCCAAAAGACTGATTGGATAATGCATGAATATCGCTTAGAAGATGGTGATGATCCTCAAGGAAACCCTAATGTAAGTTCATTCAAGCATTTAACTGTCAATTTATTTATTTTTTTTTTTTGCTTTTGCAACAAATCAAGTGTTTGACAATTTTGTGAATTGCAGCAATACAGCCTCTTTGAATCTGTCTTGTCAATCAAATTTCTAGCATTTGTCCATGTCTTTTTAATCCACTAGTTATGGTCATGGTTCTTTTACCATGGACGTAAATATGGTTATTTCATACCAAAACAGTCGTGTTGGCAGTTTGGCACGCAGCATGCTTTTATAGCTTAGTGAACATTATTTTCAAATCATAACAATGGCGAAATGGAACGGCATCAATAATAATGGCCCAAGCTTTCACTGTTGATTATGGGGACACTATTTTACCATGGACTTGTCTTTACCTTTAGGGTACGAATAAGACTTACTATCAAACCATTACATTATTAGTCATATTCATGTTGAAAAGTTATTTAAATATCACTGATTAGTCAAAGTAAAATATTAAAAAGGTCATCCTGTAAAAAGTCTGTCTCACGATAAATTTACATGAGACAATCTCATACTCTTTTGTGATGGACTATAGTAAAATCATCAATTAAGCGTGTTCTACTCCTTTTCTATGGAATAGTCGATAGAGAAACATTTTTAAATCTTGGGTTAATTGGAGCCACTTTCTTTAAATTACAAAATGTAGGAATAAGACTATTATTTTCAATCCCTCCATACTTCATCTGGGTGGAATTTTATAGTATTGATTTTGATTTTTGGTTTATGTCCATTCGAACCTGAAAACACGAGTTAATACATGTTTGCATTTCACAGTAGATTTTTATGTTGACTCAGTTTCTCGAATCTCCATTATATTACTACTTGTTGTATTTTGTTTCTTGTGGCTCCTTGAAACACAAATAAATTAGGAGGGGTAAGGAAACTGTCTTAGCAAAGACGCTATTGTATACCTCTCCAACATTTGAGATTGGCAAATGTTCAAAACACCATACTGACAGAAGTTTTCCTGATTCCGAAAACCATTTTAGTTATGTTTTCATGCTAAGTGAAACGACGATGAGTTACATCGTCTATAAAGCTTTCAGTACTACCAACAGGCTGCATAGCCATGTATGCATGCAAATAGACGTCGTCTATAAAGTATTGCCTTGTATTTGTAGGAAGATGGATGGGTGGTGTGCAGAGTATTCAAGAAGAAGAATTTATTCAAAGTCGGAGGTGAAGGAGGGGGTGGAACAACAAGTGCAACCTCTGATCAGCTGCTTTGCAACACCACTGGATCAAGCAGCAGCACTCAATCTCGACCGTTGATGCCAAATGCCCAGTACCATCATCATCACCATCAACATCAACAGCAGCAGCAGCATCTCCTGTTGCGCAATGATAACCAGGAAAGTAGCTTTGATCTATACATGAACAAGCCAGAACTAGGGCTCCACAGCTACTCCCACCCACACCAGATCCCAGCCCTACCACCAGCAGCACCTCCCCCTGTTGATTACCACCTCTACCAAGCTGAGGTGCCACCCTGTGAGACGTCCGATCCTCAGAATCAGTGGGCGATCCTCGATCGTGTGGTGGGACACGACCAGGATGATCATCACCAACAAGATCACCAAATGAATCAACAGCAGCAGCAGCAACTGTCTCTGCGCGGGGAAATGGACTTTTGGGGCTATGCCAAGTGAACTCGAGTCACACACACCTTTTGCATTATTCATTCAACTTTAATTTGTTACATACTATCAAGAACGTCGCCTCATTGCGGACTACCCTTCCAAGCTAGGACTTAAACATCAACTGCTTTCAAAATACGACACTGACGTGACAATTTTGGGAGTCTGCACTGAATTTCACCTGACTCGATTGTGTATGCATGAAATGTAAAGTAGCTAACGATTTCTCCAACCAAACATGTTTGCATATACGTTAATTGTTTGTTGCATATATAGATAATTTCATCATTGTACTCTCATTTTATTAGGAGAATGTATTAACTACAATTCAATTTGTTCTAAGTGTGAGCTAAAACTACCCGGTATCCCCCCACATGTAGTTTTGTTTCAAGTTGGCTTCAAACTCGAACTATTTGGCGCTCTTCATCTTGCCACAGCTTACCAAACAAATATAATCCCCCGGTACTTAGAGACCATTCAACCAAATATGAATCACAATGTGCATTTTTTTCATAAGTATAATATCCAAAATCAACCGTATTCTTACTATTCAGCAGCAATTATACTGATCATCCTATTATACCTTCTATCTAAATTGTAATGACTCCACACGGAAATAAAAAATAATAATTAAACGAGGGGAAATATTGTGAAGCTTGCCATAAAACAACTATGTTCGGAAAAATGTTTTGCAACCCGACCATTGTGTTCTACATTGTCTAAAATCTCAAATTAACGAAGAATTACACATTTCCTAGTGTACAACATCAATACAATACATATTGAACAAACATAACGAAAATCTCGATGGAAAATTTTATTTTCTTTTTTGGGTGGGTGAGAGGGAGGTAGCTACTTGCTATGAACCTTCCTAGAATTGCAACAACTGGGCAAGTAACGAGCATTCGGAAACCTAAAAAATCGGTACAGATTTCTGCAGTCCCTCTCTGCCTTTTCTTGAGAAGTTAAACTAGTTAAGTAAGTCCTTCCCTCATATATATAATAAAGTTGTTGCCACAAAAGCACAATCAAACCAATCTCCACTGATACGCTAGCAACAAAGAGATAAAGAAGGACGAGACCTCTAGCTGAAAAGAGTACAGCAGAAGTTACCAAAGAGGAGAATATTTCCATGAGCAGACCCATGAATCCAATGTTGTTCCCAACTTTACGGAGCTGAGTGTCAGCTCTCTCATTCAATGGCGGTAATATGTGAAGGGCTGAATATGCAGACATGGTGGCAGCATATGCCACACTTATAACAGCTGCGATTAGGAAGCAAATGAAATACCAGTGATTTGCTGCACCAACACAATTTCCAATCTGCAAAGCAAGTCAAATGAATGTTAAAACTATAATCCAATGGCATGGACCACTTAGCTTAGCTGCGAACTGTAATCGTGTGGAAATCTCACACATTTCAAGTGATTCCCTAATTAACCTCTCAAACTCATCCAATTTCCTATGATACAGGTTCAATGGGTTTGTCCAAGTAGCATCTTGTGTATGTATGTGCGTGCGCGTGAGTGCATGTTTGTGTGTGTCTGCGCGTGCGTATGCGTATGCGTCACTTGCACTCTTCACTCAATCATTTGTATGACATTTGGTGGTCGGACATAATCAGGAACAACTTTGCTCCATTATAAACAAAAATCACATGTAAAAACTTTGTAAAGATGGGTAAATAAATCAAGTACTTAGATGCATATGTATAGAGGGGTGAGCATGTAAGGATATGCATGGGAAAAATTGCACATGTATACCAAAAAAAAAATACAATAAAAAATTGAGGCTTTGAATAATGACTTGGGCATTGGCTCTAGCCTCAACGTTATCCGTCCAGGAGAAGTAGAAAGAATGATGACAAAGAGAGGTCATGTTTGGACACGGCAGGAATTCTCCACTATACACAGTAATAACTAATAAGAATTCAAGTTTCTGAAGCAAAGCATAATGCTTTAGAACTTACAAATGGGCAATGATGATCCATGTCTAAGACACACTTTCCGCACGAGCTACAGTGATGAGCTCTAGGTGACTTTGGCTTTGAACAGTACTCACAGAAAGTATAGTCCTGTAGGTCGTCTTTCCGAACTGTTGGATAGCTACCCCAGACTATGGGCTGTGGTGTGCCAGCATCAGAGAATGCTGCCAGGCTAAACATAGAAACTGTAGTAACAGCCAATATGAAAGTGACTATACAATGGAACACACCAAAAATGTTACCCACTGAAAACACAATTGGGTACACTGCCCACACTCCGCCACCTGGATAAAAAAAAATTAAAAAGTTATAAAAAAAAAAAAAAAGAAGCATTATTGAAAGTAGTTTCAACTAAGAGAGCACATAAGGACTTGGCAGTCTTTAAGATCGCATCCCATAATCTTAATCTACAAGACCACGAAGGGGCTGAAAATAAAACATTTTACTTAGGTACAAAGGGATGTGGGATTGTGGGGTAGTATCAGGTTGCTGAAAATGTGTCTAGATAAGGGTTTCCAAAGAAGTAACACCATTGTAACCAGTAAAACATGAAAACAAACAGATTCCTTCTTATTTTGTCCTTTTCATGTACTTTTCCCTTTTTTTTAGGGAGTCTGAGGGGACTGTAACTGCATAGCACAACTTTTTCAAACCTTTGAAACCAAATGATCCAAAGATTGAGGTCAAAGGTGATATTGGAAGGGAATGATGAATGAAAGAGTAAGGGCATGAAGCGTACATATGATGAAAACCATGAATATGAGGAGGAAAAAAACAAAGAATCGATCGCGTAATCGTCTCCAGCGCAAGTTCTTTCGCTGAGGTCTAGATTCATTTTGCTTGGTTATTGCCCCGCACCAACCGCACTTGAAAACTGGCGCATTTGAAGGTAGAATAAGCCTTAATCCACAACCCCAACAAATAGATTCATAGTCTTGTCGCACAGAACCTGTGAAGTGCTCCTGCAAATTTAAGAAATGCAAAAAGCAATTTAAAAGAATCTCAATCCAAATTGTACACGAACGTAAATATCATGACTTATAATGCAACATATACAAGCAATGCTCTTGACATAGTTTGACGCATAGGACAAAACAGGAAAAAAATTAGCATGGACAATAAAACACAACACTTTAGCATTGCACACTAATATCAAAGTAAACCACAACACTTTAACACTACACAATAATATCAAATACTTTTGTGGTGTTGTGTACAAATGACACCAGCTTCTCTTTGACAATTTTAAACTAAATTATAGTACGTAATTGTCCAAAACAAAGTTGGTGTCATCTGTGCAAAACAGCTATCCTCAAAGTACAACATATTAGTGTCCAACCTGAAAGTGTGGAGTATTACCGCCCAATATCCACACATTAGATCATTAATGACTATGAAGTCTGATGATAATATCCCACAACTTGGTACAAGAATGAGCATCAAGACAAAAATATGTAAAGAGTCAAATGTACATAAGAGCTATAAGAAAGCTTAAGAAAGTGCAAAAATAACCCATGTATATTGAATTTCTTAACAGGATTTGTTCTTTAGAGGGTTAAAGTATGATTGAGTAAAGTAAGGTTGGGTAAAGTAAGGTAAAAGGTTAAAAGTTGAATGTAAGAAAATATGGGAAGAATGCGTAAATTTGAGTTGAGTTGGGTGAGTGGTTAAAATAACCCACCTAAATAACAGAACCTAAAATAAGAAATGGAGCAAACCATAGTGCCCTCTCCCAGCTAGGCATAGCTCTCTCTCCCTCAAGCAAGAATGGCAAGAAAAGGATCCTTCCTAACCTCATCTTGCTCATCAGATGATGATTAGGCTGCCCATAGGCTTCCTTACGCAAGCTAGAATTTCATTCTTTATTAGGATCACATACTTCTCTAGTGCAGACTGAGACTTGCCCTTCTCTAGTATGCCTGCTATGAAATGTGCATTTCCAGGAAGTAGGTGTGTGAGATGGGTTAATTTAATGGACTCCAAACAGACAGAGCAACACCACAACACAGAAATTCACGGGATATTCATAGCTATTCTCTCATAGAGTCAGACAGAAGAATATTTTAAACTGAAACCACCACTGTTCTGCATTCCACTCTCACGTTATGGCTGCTGATATGAAGGGGTCTCAGTTCATTTCCCTTCCTTTAGCGGCTCAGATGATCTAGTTCACTCCAAATAGATGAAAGCAACGCACAGATAGAAGGAGCTGCTGTTGGATCCAACCATTGCTTATATTTATTTGTGACGGGATAAAGAGGAAAGCAAATGTAGGACTCAGACGGAGCAGATGCGAGCATATATTGAGGCACAACATCTGTAACAATGACTCGATGAGACCTATCTAATCAATTTCCCAGACAGCAGCCAAGAAGAAATAGAAAGCATTCCAACTTCAGATCCCAATTCCATACCATCCCACCACAGTACTGAACATTTGCCACATAATGCCATCATAGGGACTCAAAGGAATCAATTCATTTTGTCCTATAGGTGTCACTCCCTCAGCCTAATGATAATATGTGGAATATGAAATTTCGTGACCCTCAGAACCAAATTAATTCATGCCAGAAGGGTCAACAATCTCACTAGAACATTGAGTTCAAGTGCCGGAATACATTTAAACAATGCTTTTGCAATTGCAAGAGATAAGACTATATACCATCAAATTCATCCCCCCAACCACCCTTGTGGCTGCCGCATCTGGGCTACAGAACGACACCTAGCCTAAGCAGGACTTGTGGAACCAGATTTTGGAGTATTAGTATTTGCACATTGTGCCTCAAGTCCACAAGAATTCCGCTTTGGGTCTTTGTATTATAGATAGGGAACGACAGAAAATGTCAAACTCTAATGCTAGAACATCAGTCATGCTCACGCTTTCCAAATTAAGAAACTAATAATAACCAACTTCTTAAAACCTGTGCTGTGATTATGTTTCTAACCTCTGGGCGCCCAAATTCTGAACATATTCAAATGCCTCCATAGATTAAACTAAACCCACATTTAAACCTCTTGATAGAATGAACAAGTTGGTGAAATGAATCCAAGTTTAAGTAGGTCAACTATGCGAAAAAGTGTTCATCCAATCATCTGAACAGGTTTCGAATTCCAGAGTCTGAATTTTCAAAGCAAGTGAAAGTATAAGATAGAGACTGACCGAGGTTTGAATAGGAGGCGCAGCGGTTGTAGAGGATTCAGAGAGCTGCAACTGCAATGCCGGCGAAGAGTGCTGGAAAGTAACGCCGGATTCTTCAACCGGAGGACTGTGAACTGTAAGATGAGAAAGCATTCAGAAAGACAGAAACAACTGACAAGAGATGAAGAAGAAGAAGAGATTTGAACTCACGGAAGGAGGTCATGGCGAATTCAGGGGTAAGCTAGCATCGCCATGGGCACAGAGTTGAGGAATTACAACTGATCTGAAACTGAAACCATTGAGTTGATGTTCATCATTCGGCGGTTGATGTCTATGATTGTCTGGAAGTCAAAACCCAGAACGACAAAGGGGAATCAATTGTTGAGATAAACTCAGGGGAGGGAAGGACCAATACAGGTAGGATCTGGGCGAAACTGTAAGCCAAAAGTTAGCCTGCAGCTTCGGACCTCACTTCAGTTGACTAGTATGTCCTAATTGACAATGATGGTGGTGAATGGTGATTTTGCATATCTCGTCCCCTGATGAAATTAACAATGGGTTAAGGAATACTGAGAATGATGACACGATTGTGCCCAATTCTCTTGAGGTTTTTGACTGTGATGTGTCTGACGATGCTTCTAGTAAAATCATTACAGACCCTATTAATGTTGTTTTGGATAGCAACGAGTATGAAAGCAGGCTGACTTACAATGATGCTATTTTGAGTGGTTCCAAAATCAATTGGGTGGTGGATAAGGGTTAAGGGAGCCGACTTTGACAGTGACCGCGCTCTTACCAACCCGATTGAATCTTTTGATGGTGTGGTTGAGCATGACTTAGGCTTAATTCTTTTTTGCGGTAGGTTGCGGTGCGGTGTGGTGGAAATTTGAAAATTGTAGTGGGTTGAGGAAAGTTGTGGTGGAATGTGAAAGGTTGTGGAGTAAATAATTGTAAGTGGATTGGTATATTTGAAATTGAAATGATAGATTGTGGTGGGTTGTGGAGGAGTATGGAAAGTTGTTGTGCGGTGTGGAACCGCAACCAACCAGCCGTATAAAAGAATGGGATCTTACTTGCTAATCTTGAGGATTTCATCCTTGAGGTTCGAAGGTTAAAGCCAAGTATAAGAGAAAACAAAATATAAATCTAAGTGGCACCTTGTCAGAGAAACAACTTGTAGAGTTGTTCGTGGCCAAAAGAATGGTCAAAAGGTTAGGATAGCTAGGCGTGCGAACAGTATGAAAGATACAGTCTTGATGATATTGATGCAGAGATAGATCGAAGGACTGTGATTATTGACAATGATATAGGCGTGTGAGTCATCGACGACCCCCAAACTGAAGTTATTGATCTTTTAACAGCGTGATTGAGTTGTGAAGGTTTTTTGTTGTCATGGGTGCGAACGTCCTTGTTGTGTTATTTATGTTTAGCAGTATTTAGTTGTAGTCTATATCTTTTGGAGTTGGTTGTTTGCTGTTTTGTTATGCAGTTTGCTATATTCTGTGAACTTTTAAACATTTTGGCTATCAATAATTGAAAAAAAATGTCGTAATTGACCAATCAGAATCAACTGTCATTTGGGAATTCAAATTTGTTTAAGCTAACTGCGAATTGGGCTCAACTTTTTTTTTCTTAATCAACGGAGTCACATTATATCCCAAAAAAATTAGTTTCAGTACAATACTCTTCAAGACTCGTTTTACTAGTTTATGAGTCAAATTCACTAATTCCCTAAGTAATTTCTCTATTCAATATCTCTATCAAAGCCCCGTATTTATTGTTTAAAGCCTACTACAATTGAATAACCAAAGTTATTTGCTGTTTCGGGCCATTTGATGCTTGTAATGAGCTATCTGAGAATCCGTATTTATAAGAAGTTTTGTCCATCCTAATGCACTTGCCTTCCACATAGCCATTCGGATTGCCTTTATTTTTTCCTATAAAGTTAATTTTG
The DNA here is from genome assembly GCA_029582165.1 of Portulaca oleracea. Lineage (NCBI taxonomy): Eukaryota > Viridiplantae > Streptophyta > Magnoliopsida > Caryophyllales > Portulacaceae > Portulaca > Portulaca oleracea. Next base: position 22,734,463 of record CM055890.1, read on the forward strand.
CTTTGAAAGAAATGTCTGCATGGGTAGCGTGATCGTTACGGTTGCCACTTTCTTGCACTATTGTTGTTGATGCCTGTCCAGACATGTTATCCCGGGCTCCATCCACCATGAATCTATTTCCTGGTAAAGCTTCACCCTTGTGCCCTATATCTAGGACTTTATCTTCCTGTTTCGACGTTGTTCTTTTTATTACTCTTAGTCCGGTTCCTCCACCTTGATGCTTCCTTCAAAGTCAATGAAAACAAATGTTCCTTAACCACCTCATTGATGCTAGATTTTGTATCTTAACCTTGTTTCGTATTATCCATATAGTCTACACTGTAGCAACAAACAATAACAAACTCATCTCACCGTCTTTATCAATGTCACAAGATCAATGGTACCAGCATCCACCAGATCATTGGAACCATGATCAACATACACCCTAACATAATCACATTCATTCACTAATGCAATAAATTACCTAACTTCTTTATCTCCATCCAAGGGGATTAAGCCCTTCTAAAATGGCAACTCTGGTTTACTGAAATAAATCTTTTTAATCCATCATTTTTATATCCTAACTGCTCCACTGTCTCAACCATGTCATCTACACTAAGGTAATCAGGGTCTATATCAATCTCAGACATTTCACATTCAACATATCTTAGATATCACTCACTGTCAAACTCACCTCCATGGAAAACATGCAACAATCTCATGATCAAACCCTAAAACAAACCAAAAAAGGGTCAAAATTTGTCACATTGATCATTAAGCCAGAGACACATGTCGAACAGAGTAAACTCCCGTCCCATTAAACTCAAAAACATGTCAACAACACAGAAACCCTAGAAATCCCCGAATTTCACATAATCAATAGCAAAAAATCATTTTTAACTAAAATCCAACACAAACCAACATTTAAAAACTCAAATAGAAGCTTCAATCACACAAACCCTAAATTTACCATTGCAATGAAATTTCATACAACTTACCTTGTAACTTTCGCCTTTAGTTGTACTGGGAAGGGAGATGAACCAACAATCCAAATTTGCCCTCAGAACAAAGTCGGCATTAACGACACTTCAGTGAGAAAGATGAACCAGCTGGGGGAGGATGGAATGAATGTAGAAAGGAGAAGGGGTTGTTTTTTTAATGGAGGGAAATGACGACATAAAGGGGACCAGTGGGGTAAAAACCCAATTGTAATTAATCAAACATAATTAAGGAGGAAAAGGGTATTAACCTGCACAAAACTACACAAAACACTTGAAATTGACAAAATCAGGTAAAACGGGCAATTTAGATAGTTTTAACTAGTTAAAGGGTATTTTATTAACAAAATCTTTTTAAAGGGTAGTTTTGACAGTTTTACCAAATTCAACTATTCAAGAGCAATTTAATATGAGAACTCCTCTCCTCTATGCAAGTCGTGACTATTCCAATAGTTGGCGTAACATACCGTTACACTTTATTCCATATTAATATTATTGTTTGTATCATAATTTGTGTGTAGTTACAACGACCTTAAGTAAAATTTATCGAATTTTTTAAAATTGACCCACTGTGTCAATCAGTGAGTAAATTACATTTACCTTACCTGATATTTGTGGTAATAATTTTTGCACACCCGACATTTGTGAAATAATTACCTTACCTGACATAGTGATTTTTAGTGGCAAAATCCGGTTACTTCTAATCGGAAATGAGAAAATACAATAATGCCCATATATAACTATGTGAATGAACCATACTGTCCAGGAAATGACTTAAAAAAGGTGTGTCAAAAATCCAAATAGAAAACACCAATAGTCGATTTCTGTCACTCTTCTTCTTCAACACTCCCCTGTTAATGCTATATGAATTAATATTAAGGGTAAAAATATCAATTTATATTTAATTAAAAGTCATTAATTAATATCAAGGGTAAAAAAGTCGATTTATATTTATCTTTTTAATGTTACGCCGGAAAATCCAACAAAAATCAATTATAAAATATCTTAAAAGGTTTAAATTTATGAATACTTAATATCACGTAAGGTGAAAATTATTTCACAAATATCGGGTGTACAAAAATTATTACCACAAACACAAACATCAAGTAGGGTAAATGTAATTTACTCGTCAATCTGTTTGGTGACTTGTTAGATTTGATAACATAGCCAAGATGATGTGTCAAAGCTACTTTTCCTTGAGACTTGAGAGGAGGAGCGCTTCATATAATCATATAATCGACTTCCATTTCATTAAAAAGATGTCAATTTTGATTCGCTCAAGCTGTCAAACCACTCAAACCGATATGATTAGTTGACTTATTGACTCATTGGGTCACGCAGTTCAGTGACCGATTCAGGTCTAACAACATAGCTACTGCATAATATTTGTAAAGAATATAGAAGATACAGACCGGTTGCCTACAAAATGAATAATTGTTTTAGATTACAATTTGTACAGAAGATGCACACATCCTAGCATGCTCTACAAACCCAGCAGCAGTAGGGATAAAAAAAATCAGTTCTGCTGCATTTGCTTTCTTAACTTGCCAAGAGGGCCATAACTCTCCTCATCTACATCCTGTTCACTACATTTACATACACTAGTGTTCAAATTTGTGCCGCATCTCAGACACAGGCCTCGACATTTGGGGTCACACACTGCATTGATGGTGATTTCTAAATGTACCAGGTCTCTTATATGCTTTGAGATGTCAATTTCTTTTTCCTGGGGAGGGAAATAGAGCCTGTCTTCAAGATCAATCAATGCTTCGGCGTCATCATCTTCATCGTCGGCAGTCCCTCCAACACCAACTGATCCATATATAGTCCCCATGTTGAGCACCTCAGGCTCCTCAATGGGTTCCTCAGTTAAGAGTAGCGAGAAATTGGTGAATATACTCTCAGCTGCTGCTTCTCCACACCTTAACATTGAGGATAAAAAAGGAATTAGATTATAAACACAAGATTACACTACTTGAATTATAGAATGCAACGAGCTCCTTGAGGACATTGACATAAAGAAGGTCACAGCTACATTGTATATTTGCAGCATAGAAACTGAAACAAATGAACATTTCAAACTCAACTCAGGACAAGGGGCATAAATAGGGCAGGGGAAAATAAAGAGGGACGGGACAATTCCAGATGCAAACGTTGTTACCCCTACAATACTACTGTAGAGATAGTCTGCATATAAGATGAAGGGAAACAGCAGAACAAAATTTCATGCTTGTGAAGCAGAAATGCCACCAACCCAAGTGTTCTAATACTTCTAGATTGAATTTAACCTAGAAACATTTCCAACATATTTTAGGAAAAAAATTCCAATGCAAAGCACTTCCCCTAAAGACACAGGGCTTCAGCTCCACTTCAACCTTAATTCTACAACTGGACTGCAGAGGCAGTTTTCATTGTTAGTTAATGTGAAAGTACGATAAAATTTGGGGCATTTAGTTGATTAGCAGAGGGAGTTATCATCAGATTAGGAACAAGACGGCCTAAATTTGTATTCCCATTAGGTATACCAGTATGTTTAAAAGTCTAACCCACATATATACCTACGTGATGTATATCAAAGGACACAATCTGATCTGTATTCTCTCTCGGGAAAAACCACCATCAGACGGTTTAGGGGTTTTGGGGTGTGAATTCCTAGTAGCCACTGGTGACTCTGTGATTCTGAAGCTGACAATTGAGTGACTCATGACATACTATTGATTCATGGAACTCAATGACCTGTTGTGTGACTCTTAACTCTGATGTGGGACAAACTTGAGGACAAACAATTTCATGAGACAAGACTTGGCAATCCGATCTTGCTTCCACACTTAAAGGTATTTCCAATTCCACTCTACAACAACAAACTACAGCTAACCGGTCATTCTAAATTTCTGGAACATAGGACTGCTAGATGTAAAGGACTTGTCAATAGCCTGACTAACTATGGATGAACAAAGGCACAAAGAAACACTCCAATGTGTTTCATCTTGACACAACATCATGCCATGCACAATCTCACAAAGCAAGGGCAATTCAGAAAAGCCAACAATGAATTACTCAACACATTTCTAGTCTAGAAGAAAAGCATGGTGACTCTCAAAAACCTAACAGTATGTTTGGATTGGGGTTATGGGAAGGGAAGGGAGGGGAGGGGAAAGGAGGGGAAGAAGATTAAATAACCTCCTCTACCCTTGTTTGGAAAAATAAACAGGAGGGGAGGGATTACCTCCATTCCCCCCCCCCCCCCCCAACACATTAACCCCCCCAGTATGTTTGGATTGGGGTTATGGGAAGGGAAGGGAGGGGAAAGGAGGGGAAGAAGATTAAATAACCTCCTCTACCCTTGTTTGGAAAAATAAACAGGAGGGGAGGGATTACCTCCATTCCCCCCCCCCCCCCAACACATTAACCCCCTTTTCATTAACCCCCCCAGTATGAGGGTTAACGAAGCAGAGGGGAATTCATTATAATTAAAAAATAATAATAATTTTATTAATATAATAAACTACTACATTTTTCTCCCCTTCCCTCCCTTTTCTAATCCAAACACAATAATTAACCTTTCTTACCCCTCATTCCCCTCCACTTATAATCCAATCAAGATAGAAATAGATCCCCTCCCTTTCCCTTCCCTCCCCTCCCCTCCCCCTCTAATAACCAAACAAACGGTTAAATGCAAAATTCACAAGTAAAAAAATTTACGCTATGAGACCTAACAAGTAGTGGAATTTTCCAGTTCTGAGAGGGGAAGTGTCCAAAATTATAGGCACTTCCACAACATTTCCAAGAAAATGGAGATATATGTAGCGTCAGTACATGCATAGCCCCTAATTATTCAGGAGCAATGCTCGAAACTCCAACGCAAAATTAAGATGAAAAAGTTCAAGTTAAGGCGTGACATTAAAATTTTCCAGTTCTGGAAAGGGAAAGGTGTGAAATGTGGACCTCTCACAGCAGAAATATCCAGAAATGGAGACAAATGTAGCGTCATCTCATGCACAAAACCTGATAGAGCAGGAAGAGTGCTCGAAACTCTGACGCAGAATATTACCCAGGTCAGCTGAATGCAACTTCCCCAACCAACCATTACTGTAACCAAATTTGCCAAATTCTAGCATTACGCTCTGGACAAAGGTTTAAATAATGGCTGAGCTTAACATTGAAACAGAAAGCAAACACCACTAATAAATAATATCCACACCAGCATTGACAATTGAACATGCCATGAGACATAATGACTGAAAGTTAACCCTTCAAAATTCACCACATGGAAAAATAAGAATCATATTAGCAAATGCTAATTGGTAGACTGAGCCATTTAGGACATGTTCTTTAAAGGCACGAGGTAAGGTTGGGGAAACTAAGGGGGATAAGTTTAGATAAGATTTGAAAAGTTGGGTGTTGAAAATACGATAAAAACTTGTGACTAGGCAAACACGTTTCCAATGGAGTTTGTTATTGTTGTTGCTCTTCTGTTTGTTCGGCGGCCAATGTCCATACTTGAGGTAAAATGTATAGCTTATGATTGCATATAACAAAGATGACAGAAGAATTGAGTACCTATTACAAGCAAGGGTGATAACAGTTTTGATGATTCCATCCAGCCTTAACTTTTGCTTCTTTCTGGTAACATCAATTGAAACTAAAACCGGGGTTCCATCCAAATAATCCTTCACAGCTTTAGTAATACGTAATCCCATTGCTGACGCTCTAGACTTCGAGAGCTCCGATGAAAGTTTATCCAAACCGAGCCTCTCTAGAGTCGTGCAGTATTCCAGATGTGTGATTGAAGAGTTTCTTCTGTACACAATGGCCCCTTCCCATGAACCCCCCTCATCATTATCATCATCCCAATCAAAATCTACTGAAATTTCCTCTTCAGAAAACGATGAAACCTCAGGGCCATCTGCTTTTACAGCTTTGGCTACAACAAATCCCCCAATAAGATTGCAAGGTTCCCTAAGGCCAGATATCTTCCTACGAGGTCCAATGTTAAGTCTACAGGCTGAAGCATGCAACATACAGGGATTGGGATTGCTTCTGGGATGCCTATATGGGATTGGATTTATGGTGGGCAAATAAAAATTGAGGGACATTGTGCCTTTTGCTTGCTTTCGATACAGCCAAAAGAGTTTCTGTAAAAATGACAGCCCCAAGAAGCGGTTCGATCAGAGATCAATCCAAGTAAACTCAGATTAACTACACGATTGCATGCAGTTGCAGGCTTGCATAAATTAATTTATACACTGATTGAACATGAATTAGCAACAGAAAAAGTAATGGAACAAAAAGCGAGAAAAAGGCCAACAATAATCGAAAGCATCAGAGATAAATATTTGACAAAAAAAGGAAAAGTTGTAGTAAAAGGGTTCATAATGGGTACCTGATGCAGAACAGATTCAACCGTTCTTAAGTCTGATAAGATGGTATTCTAGGGTTCGCTCTGACGACAGTGGTGATAATGGCTGTGACTGTGAGCCTGTAACTGTGAGACAGCTAAACAAGGGCTACATATATAAGCTGTGGGATCCTCATCCTAGGGTTCACTGTTTCTTTTATGTAAACTGGGCTTTAGGGTTTTGCAACTGTCAACCCAAAATGCTAACTTGGTATATATATGAGCTAAATCATTTCCATTCAATATAACTTTCCATTTTTGTCAATTTTGCCATTAAATTTTTAAATTTGTCAAATATATCACATTAACTTTAAAAACTTGTCAAAAATGATACCAAAGTTTTAAATTTGTCAAATAAGTTATGTAATTTTGAAAAATTGTCAAAAATGTCACGTAACTTTGAAATATTGTTATAAACGTCACCCAATGAAATTTTGACTTATTATAGCAAGTAGAATTTATATTCATTTTATTTTTTAAATTTAGAATACTTAGAAATAAAAGAAAAAAGCTTTAATATATTAATCTGAATTCAACTAATATATTCACCCCATCTCATAATTCTTCTTATTCCTCTTCAACATCATAAAATAAAATTATATTAAGCCACGTTTTTTTGCGGTACCACACCGCACCACACTCTTTAATTTTCCACCACACCACAATTATTACCAATATTTTTTTTCTCTCTTCACTTTTCTCCTCTACTTTTCACATTCTCAGACTTTTAACCTACCTCACCCATCACAACTTTCACCACAACTCACTACACTTTTTGAAATTCCACGACCACACTACAGTCAACCGCACCGCAAACGCACCACTTAAAAGAACGGAGCCTTCATATAGTAGGTTTTTTTCGTCTACTTTTCACTATTCTAAATTTAAAAATAAAGTAATTAAAATAAATTTTATTTGTTGTAATACATCAAAATCTCATTTGGTGGCATTTTTGACAATTATTCAAAGTTAGGTGACATTTTTAATAAGTTTTCAAAGTCACATGGTATATTTGACACATTTAAAAATTAGGTAACATTTTTGACAAATTTTCAAAGTTACGTGATATATTTGACAAATTTAAAAATTTAATAACAAAATTGTCAAAAATTGAAAATTATATGACATAGAAATGATTTAACTTGTGCATATATATATATATATATATATATATATATATATATATATATATATATATATATATATATATATATATATATATATATACACACCCATAGGGTGAGCCAAAAAAAAAAAAAAAAAAAAAAAAAAAAAAACTTACCCATGAATTACATCAAGAACCAAACCCAGAACTGAAAAAATCAAATGACATAATACTTTGTGATATGTTTTGTGTTGATTTGAAGCTTATGTTGACTTTTAAGTTTGATGAAGTTATTTTGTAAGTCCGAGGATATAATAATTGTTGAGAATAATGGCATTGTGGCCTTTTATATTCTTTCTTCCCTTTCTCTTTTGTCCCACATAGGAGGATTTATACCTTTGAAATGAGTTTATAAGCTTCCACTTTATTGTGGTTTGTGTATTAGCTTTACCCTTAGTTTTGTGGGTAGGATTTGGACTTGGACCACCACACGCGCAAGTGCGCCGCCGCCCGCCCATTTGGGTCAGGCGCGGCGCGGCGCGGGCCGCGAGCCATGGTCGTGGGTCCCTTCCATATTCTTTTTATTTAATTTTTCCGAGTTATATTTTCCCAGTTGACGTAGTCAACGTTTGTTATTGTTGTTCAAAGTTTAATGACTTAGTCATTTAACAGACTTGCATAGCCCGCTCCACCATGGAATCTGAATTCATTGCTCTTGAGTTTGCAGGTCAGGAAGCGAAACGGCTAAAAGGCTTGTTAGCATATATGCCATTATGGGGAAAATAAGCGACACCCATTTCCTTGCATTGTGACTCACAAGCAGCCATTGGAGTGGCTTAGAATAGTGTATATAATGGAAAGAAGAGACACATCCACATTCAGCATGGTGTCATCTCCCTCCAATATGTGAGGGCCGAGAAGAATCTGGAAGATCCTCTTACCAAGGGGTTAACGAGGCGAGTTATCTTGGAAGCATCGAGGGAGATAGGGCTAAGGCCCATAACTTGAAGAGGTGCGGTGGATACCCGTGTTTGTGGTCAAACGAAGCCATGCCAAACTTCAATATGCACTACATTCCCTATTCCTATGGTGCGTGGTAGTGCTGATTGAGGTTGAGCTTAGCTCTTAATGAATCTGTACCAATTGTGGGGGGTGCTATTGAGACGCACTTGGTAGATTCACCGTATTGTGCCTATGTGAAGTTGAGCATTTCTACGCTCTTAATAATTCCATAGCCATACTTTTGATGGTCTATATTGAGATAGACTTGATGGAATTACCTATGTAAGTGTGAAGGTTTGGCCGCCTTCTATGAAAAACTTGGGTTGTTTTTCTAGAGCACTTACTAGATCCGAGGTGTGCGCATGGCCGTAAAGGCGCTATCTATTGTGTGTCGTGGATTATGCAGCATCTTGAGGGTTGATATGTGTTGTGGGGGTTCCATCCTATACTTAGCAAGTTCAAGACTCGTTCACTTGTTAGGTATGGATGTTGCCTCACTTCACTATGTATCAATTCAATCGTAAGACATAAATACTTAAGTATCTGACACTCCTTTTGCTTAGGTTTCTTTCTCTTGTTTCATATGCCATTAGTGGGGGATTGTTGAGAATAATGACATAGTGGCGTTTTATCTTCTTTCTTCCCTTTCACCTTTGTCCCACATAGGAGGATTTATACCTTTGAGATGAGTTTATAAGCTTCCACTTGATTGTGGTTTGTGTATTAGCTTTACCCTTAGTTTTGTGGGGAGGGTTTGGACTTGGGCCACCACACGCGTGAGTGCGCCGCCGCCCGTCCGTCCGGTTCAGGCTGGGTGCAGCGCGAGCCGCAGGTCGTGGGTCCCTTCCATATTCTTTTTTTTATTTTCCGGGTTATATTTTCCCAGTTGACGTAGTCAACGTTTGTTATTGTTGTTCAACGTTCAATGACTTAGTCATTGAATATTCCTGGATTCTCTCCTCCACTTCCCCAGTTTTCTCCTCTCCTTTAGTTGCAATTATTCTTCAAAACGGCTACTATTTCCACTATAAAAGGGTTGTTTTGCAACCTTTGAGAAACACACTTCTATCTCCTTCTCCTCTCCTTTCATACCTCTCTCTCTCTCTGGACTATTGTTTTTGCATAATCCACTCTCTCTGCCTCAAGTGCATGAGTCTGAGGGTAACTGTGTTAACTTTGGGGGAACGATCGTTGTCGATTTGTACCGTGGTCGCGCCGAATTCATTTTCAAGACAGTGATTTCGTCCACGACACATTGTGAAATCTTTCTTTAAACAGTCATTGTGTTCTTTCTACTTCCTACAATAATAATAATAATAATAATAATAATAATAATAATAATAATAATAATTTTGTAATTGTTAGTTACATTTTTTCATATGAAGTAAATATGATCTTTAAATATCATAATTATCTAAGTTAGTAGACAATTTCAATATTAGTTCTACATATTAAAGCGAGATTTAATAAATTTGTTATAATTAGACTTTTTTTAAAATTGGAATTAGATTAGATGTAATAAGTCACGTACACATGAAATACGATCAAAGTTTTTATTCAAACATTTTCAGTTAACTAGTAAATCAAACCAAAAAAAAATTAGTCAACCAACATTCAATTAACCGATTTATCCAATTACAATTCCGTTTATAATTTTTCTAACCAAACAATTTAGTTAACTTGATCAATTTGACTCGAATTAAACCTTATTTATTAAGATAGGGAAATCAGTCAATTCTAATTGTTTAAAACTAAATTTAACTTGACTTGATTAGAAGTTTGTACTTAGCGTCCTTATTCTATTGTTATTAGTCCCTTCTTTCCATTTCTATCTATCACATATTAAATTAAGGCCCCATTCTTTTATACGGTTAATTGCGGTGTGGTAATGGTACGGTGCGGAGAAAAATGAAAAGATATATTGATAATGATTGTGGTGTGATGTGGTGGAAAATTAAAGAGTGCGGTGTGGTATAATACCGCACCGCAACCTACCGCATAAAAGAACGGGGCCTAAATGTTGCACGATCACAAATTTTCTTCTTTGACTAACAATTTATACACAATATCTTATCAAAGCTCATACAATGATATTCTACATTATCAATCTAATATAGTATATTCATATAGTAGAACATAATATATACTGATAAATTAATAATTAAAGGTTTCAAAATTTGATTAACACATAGCTTTAGATGACAAATAAAATAAAAAAAAGAGATATTTTAATTTGTACAATATATTCCCTTTTAAGCTTATTAATTTAGTTCTTGCTTATATTTAAAATTTCAAATATGGCACCCAACTTTCCAGTTTCCATAGAAGATTTAACTTTTATTTTTGAAGGAGAGAGAGCCGGTAGGGACTAGGGTAGGGGCGGATCCACATAGAGAGGAGTAGTATCAATTGACACCACTAATTTTTTTTTAAAGAAAAATTATGTTTAAAAAAAAGGAAATATATTTAGATTATATACTGTTTGACATCAAACAGAATTAGAAAAGAACGTGTAGCCTGTTAGTGCCTGCGCGTGCAAGGAATAGAAACATTCTTGTCATGTTGGTCATGGGTTCAATCCCTGGCACCCTGTCCCTTTTAGTTGTTTCAGTTTTTTTTTTTTCAATTTACATAGGCGGAAGATAGATATAAATACATAGCAGTGCCGATGCCGACTATTGGCAGTTTTAACGCAACCCCCCTTTTTTTCACTCACACCTACAAAGCAATCCTTTCAATCTCACTAACCCTAACTTCATTATTGAATTGCAATTTATATAAGTCACTGTTATTCTTTTCTCAAGTTACTATTTCTCTTTATTGAATTTATTCTCATACTTGGTTATAATTTATGAATTAGATTTATGTGATTATGTCAATGTGATTAAATTAGGGTTTGTTAATTCACTTAATTGCTTGTTGTATCACTTGCATGTGTCAAATTTTGTTAAACTATCGTTTGCACACTTATAAATCGAATTATACTCTTTCCTTTTGATTGAATTTATTTTCATATTTAGTTGAAATTTATAAATTAGATTTTTGTGATTAAATCAATTATGATTAAATTAGGGTTTGCTAATTGCTTGTTATATGTGCATGAATGAGTAAATTTTGTTAAACTATCGTTTAATTTGTACACACATAAATTGAATTATGTACTATTTATGTGAAATCGTGGAGGCTGTTAAATGTTTGACTGAAATGTATTAATCCATTATATTAGGTTAGGTGTGTTTTGTAAAATTGTTGGTGTTTATAATTTTATTTTTTAATTTCAGTTTAATATGAAGAGATACTTTAAGAAGGTGACTAGAGAATCGATCTCTCATTCTAGCCCCCATTCAAGCACCTCATCCCAAAATCCACCAATGAATCAAGAAAGGGACAATGTTGGTGCATCTCAAACCTAATATATGAGAATAAGTAGACTTGAAAAAAAAATCGATTTACCTTATTATTGGTCGCAACTGAAACCAAACTGACCAAAACTTTAAGCTTTGCTATGGTAGCTGACGTTGAGCCAAAGGATGGGCTCAAATACAACCATCCTTTCATTTGTTGTAAAAGGCATAAAATTAAGGGATTACAGGTGCACATGCCTGTTCTTTAATTGAATTAGACTTAATCATCCTAACTTAACTTAATTTATCCTTACCTAACCTACTCTAATCCAACTCCCTAAAAAAACACCCAGACCAAAAATAACTTTTTAAATCAAAAAAAAGTTCAAATAATATTATTTTAATCTCAAATCAATCCACTTTTTCCAATACCTATAACCTTTTCATTTATATTTCCCAAAATATTCAAATTTTATTAATAAAATATTTCCAGCCAACAACTAACTTAATTCACACTAGCCCTATCCTTTCCTTTCCTTTCATTTTCTTCCCTCTTCTAACCTAACCAACATAACATGAACCGAACTTGACCAAATAACAACACTACAATCATGAACCATAAATCAGATTTTTTTTTTTAAAAAAAAGGCTTCATCCCTTCTCAAGCCAATGTCATTCTCATAAAATAATGACGCATTTTCAGTAAAATACCCAGCAGTTACTGATGCAGGAAATATGATAACTAATAAAACAAGGGTTGTTAGAATGTTGTTGAGAGGTTGTTAGAGCTTGAACCAGTAGTTAGTTGGGTTTGTTGAATCTGGCCAGAATGATTGTGCTTAAATACTCTGTAATTGGTACTGTTTCATTCATTCAACAATTACAGAAATACAATCACTAATCCACCTAAATCTCTCTCTAAGTCTCCTGTATCTCATTTGATTCTTAGTATAGCTACTCGAGGGATTTCTCCATCAAAATACATTCCCTCCTCGAGCTGTACTGCAACATTGGTATCAGAGCGTAACGATCAAGCTGGGGGTTTCTACGTAAGTAAATCGGCAATGGGATCTCTTGAAGAAATGATGAAAAGTATGATGGATCAGCAAAGAGCTATGATGGCTCGATTGGAAGCACAACAAGAAGCAATCAACAATTTGTCATCAAGATTTGCTGAAATTGAGAAAAGTAACCCTATCAGCCCCCATTCACGACCCACTTCCAGTTCCAGTCAGGGGAGTCATGGGGATGATGAAGTTGGGAAGTTTAGAAGCACCATGCCACGGGTCGAATTTCCGGTATTTGATGGCACCAACGTAAGAAGCTGGCTCAAGAAATGTGTGAGATATTTCTCACTTTGCAAGGTGGCTGATGATCAAAAAGTAGAACTCGCCTCGATGTACTTGGTGGGAAAGGCTGAACTCTGGTTCAGTAGCTATTATGTTGGAAGGCGAAACGTGGATTGGGAAGACTTTGTAGCAGATGTTTGTGCAAGATTCAAAGACGAATTGGGCCCTAGAATTGTGGAAGAATTTAATAAGCTCTCTCAGAATGGGTCCTTAGAGGAGTATGTTGATAAGTTTGAAGAACTCAGAGCCCTCATGTTAATGAGGAATGTTATTTTACCTGATGCATATTTCCTTGACAGTTTCATTGGGGGATTACAACCTCAACTGAAATCCTTTGTGCGAGCTTTCAAACCCACAACACTCACGGAGGCCATCGAATATGCTAGATGTCAAGAGGAAACCGTTTCTGCTCTAAGATCACCTTTCAAACCTACTCCTATTACTTTACCATACAAGCCCTCTTCCACCAGTATTCACAAATCATCCACTAAGCCTCTTTTGCCCACACCTAAAACACAACCTACACAAATCTCCGGAGGATCTAGGATGCAGACCAGGTTTATTCCTGCATCACTAAGAGCTGAGAAAATGGCCAAAGGGTTATGTTATTATTGTGACAAACCTTATGAACGAGGTCATATATGTGCGCAAAGAAATACCCAATTATTTCTTGTAGAGGTGCCGGGGTTATGGAGGATGAAGATGGAGAGGAGGAGGAAGTAGTTTTGCAGGGAGTGCGATCTCATGATCTTGGGTTAGACCCTCATGTCTCTATTAGTGCTTTGAGTGGTCTCCCTGGTTTCAGAACTATGAGAGTGACTGGTTATTATGGCCAGAAGCCCTTACACATTTTGATAGATTCTGGAAGTACTCATAACTTCTTGGATTTATCATTAGCTCGAAGGATAGGGTGTAGAATAGAAGATTCTCCCTATCAAGCAGTAACAGTGGCCGATGGTCGTGCACTGCCGTGTCAGCAAGTATGCAAGAAATTTAGATGGCAGCTTCAGAGGACCCATTTCAGATGGAATTTTAGAAATCTGTGGATGGAATTTGAATACTAAGGGAAGATTCATGTGTTGAGAGGATTAAAAAGAAGGTTAGGAGTAATGAAGGAAGGAGCTTTGAAGAAAACATTAGATCAATCTACCCAAGTAAGATTGATACAAATCATTGATATCACCCAAGAACCACACTCTGATTCCTCACCTCAGCTGTGTACCCTCGAAACATCAACAACCCATTCTGACCTGATGCCAATATTGGAAGAGTTTCAGGATCTCTTCCTGGAACCAAAAGCTTTACCACCTTCTAGGGGACCTTTTGATCACAAGATACCCCTTCTCCCAAATGCTACTCCAGTCAATATTCGGCCGTATAGATACCCACTCAAACAGAAAGACATCATCGAGAAGTTGGTAGATGAGATGTTGAAAAATGGAGTGATACAGCCTAGCTTTAGCCCTTTTGCGTCGCCGGTGGTGTTGGTGGGAAAGAAGGATGGTAGTTGGAGGCTCTGTATTGATTACAGAGAGCTAAACAAAAATACTATCAAAGACAAGTTTCCAATTCCAGTAGTGGAAGAATTGATTGATGAACTAGCTGGAGCTACAATTTTTAGCAAGATTGATCTCAGGTCAGGTTATCATCAGATACGAATGCATGAAGATGATGTTCATAAAACTGCCTTTAAAACTCATAATGGGCATTATGAGTTTTTGGTGATGCCTTTTGGCCTCACTAATGCTCCAGCAACTTTCCAGGGGTTAATGAATTTTGTCTTCAAGGAGTACTTAAGGAAATCGGTGTTGATTTTCTTTGATGATATTCTCATTTACAGTCGGTGTATAGAAGATCATATTGTTCATTTGAAGGCGGTGTTGCAAACTATGAGGGAAAACAACCTATTGGCTAAGAAGAGCAAGTGTGCTTTTGGGGTAAGTAGGGTCGAATGCCTTGGGCACTTTATATCAGGGAATGGAGTAGAAACTAATGCTAGCAAGGTGAAGGTCGTTCAAGAATGGCCCATTCCTAAAAATAACAAAGAATTGCGGAGTTTTTTGGGCCTCGCGGGATACTATAGGAAGTTTGTGAAGCATTATGCTTTAATTAGCAAGCCTTTGACATCTTTGTTGAAGAAAGGAGCCTTTATATGGACAGCAGAAGCTACTGAAGCTTTTGAAGGGCTCAAGCAAGCTTTATGTACTGCCCCGGTTTTGGCTTTGCCTGACTTTGGCAAGACATTTGTTGTGGAGACGGATGCATCAATGGCTGGAATTGGAGCTGTTTTGATGCAAGAAGGACACCCATTGGCTTTCATTAGTCGAGCGTTGGGTCCTAGATGGCAGAAGTTGTCAGTTTATGAGAAGGAATTACTGGCTTTAGTCTTCGCAGTACAAAAATGGGAACAATATCTTGTTCATCAACCATTTATCATCAAGACTGATCAAAAGAGCTTAAAATGGCTTTTAGAGAACAAGATTTCCACTCCTTTTCAGCAATTTTGGCTCTCTAAACTCATGGGTTATACCTATGAGATACAATATAAAGCTGACAAGGAAAATTTAGCAGCTGATGCATTATCTCGAGTATCGGGAGCAACCTTACTTGCTCTTGCTGTCTCAACAATCGAATCTGATTTGTTGAAGGAGGTTCAAGCCAGTTGGTTGGAGGATCCTTATCTCCAGAACATTATAGCTAAACTTCAGCAAGGAATTGAGGTCCCTCATTACAACTTGATGGATGGGAACTTGAGGAGGAAAGGAAAGCTGGTAGTTGGGCTGGTTGATTCCTTGAAGGACACTATCCTGCAGTGGAGCCATGCTTCACCCATAGGAGGACATTCTGGTAGGGATGTCACTACCCGGAAAATCAAGAACTTGTTTTATTGGAAGGGGTTAAATAAACAAGTTTCTAATTACATTCGAAGGTGTTCAGTCTGTCAGGCCCGCAAATATGATCCAGCAGCTTATCTGGGATTGATTCAGCCCTTGCCTATCCCCCAAGGTGTTTGGGAAGATGTTTCCATGGATTTCATTGATGGATTACCTAAATCTATTGGAAACACAGTAATTTTTGTAGTTGTGGATAGACTCAGCAAGTATGCCCATTTTATGGCTCTCAGGCATCCCTACACAGCTTTGGATGTAGCTCAGGCTTATTTCGATTATGTCTATAAACTACACGGAATGCCTTCGAGTATTGTCAGTGATAGGGACCCTATTTTCCTTGTACTCAATCTCCTATCAAATTATCATCAGCATATCACCCTCAAACAGATGGTCAGGCGGAGGTAGTCAACAGGTGTGTTGAGTTTTATTTGAGATGCACTTGTACTCAATCTCCTAAAGAATGGTGTAAGTACCTACCTTTGACAGAATGGTGGTACAATACCAACTATCACACAACCATAGGAAGGAGTCCTTTTGAGGTTGTATATGGGTATCCGCCACCTATGCACCTTCCCTACCTACCTGGGGAAACTTCTGTGGCAGCGGTGGATAGGACATTGCAGCAGCGTGAGCAGATGATCAAATCTCTGAAACATCACTTACAGCTTGCTCAAAACAGGATGATACAGCAAGCCAATGCTCACAGGAGTGAAAGGAAATTCCAGATTGGAGATTGGGTGTTGGTGAAGTTACAACCTTATAGGCAGTCCACAGTCCAGTATAGGAGTAATGAAAAATTGGCTCCAAAATATTTTGGCCCTTTTCAAGTCTGTGATAGAATTGGGCATGTTGCCTATAAATTGATGTTTCCAGAGGAAGTGAAGATTCATGATGTAATTCATGTATCTCAGTTGAAGTTATATAAGGGGGTCCTCCCTGATGCTCCTCAGATTCCTAATTTCCTCAAAGGAAAAGAAACCACCCTGCCTCTCCAACCTAAGCTCATCATGGATAGGAGGATCAAGAAGAGATGGAATCAAGCGGATGTGCAATATTTAGTTCAATGGGAAGGGACTGAGTTACATGAAGCTACATGGGAGTGGGCATCTGAATTTGATCAGCGATTTCCAGAATTTCATCAGTATTGAACCTGCTTTGGGGTCAAAGCATTATTTCAAGGGGGAAGGAATGATGCAGGAAATATGATAACTAATAAAACAAGGGTTGTTAGAATGTTGTTGAGAGGTTGTTAGAGCTTGAACCAGTAGTTAGTTGGGTTTGTTGAATCTGGCCAGAATGATTGTGCTTAAATACTCTGTAATTGGTACTGTTTCATTCATTCAACAATTACAGAAATACAATCACTAATCTACCTAAATCTCTCTCTAAGTCTCCTGTATCTCATTTGATTCTTAGTATAGCTACTCGAGGGATTTCTCCATCAAAATACATTCCCTCCTCGAGTTGTACTGCAACAGTTACGCATGTGTTTAAATGACAATCTTTAATCACTAATTCGATGTATAAATACAAGTATGATTGCATCAAATACCAGCTGCCGGCAGCATCTTTGGTAGTATGGCAGGGATGATAACACCTCCACATTCAATAAACCCAAAACCCAGAATAGGCATCCATATTAATCCTGATTCCTGAGTAAATCTCTCTGATTAATCCCTCGTATTGATTGCTAATCTCTGCCACTTCATCTGATTATGCATACAATTACCAACAAGTTCATTACATAGGGGTTTAACTTCTGCATATACACATCTTAAAGAATATCCAGGTTATGGATAGAAACTGCATCTCAGTTTCCCTCACCTTCAGCTGAGGACATTAACTTAAAACAAGCGCCAAACTCAGCTTCTATCCCCACCAAATTCAATGTCTAAATGTTGAAGACCTTGACAGACATCATATATAGGGGGATCATTGTCGTCTGATTCTATGTGAATATGAGTTGAATCAATGAGCACTCGACATGGTAACTGATCATCCTCTCCAGTTATGAGAGTGCAGTTCTCGTATAAACCCTCCTTTGGTGGTAGGTTTAGCAAACAAGACTTTGAAGCTGAAATGCGTTTCTTGGTACCAGATAATTCCTCTTTGTTTTTAGCTGATAAAATGAGGCGATGCTGACGTCCCAACAGTTGAGACACATACTGCATGTCTCCTTTGTCAAGAGCAGATCGAACACGAGTTGATGATACTTGTCCTTTCTCCTTCTTATTATCCGGCGGGCACAAATTACCGACATTTTGATTTTTGTCCATAACTGAATTAATTATATAGGCCTGTAGCCCATACTCATCACACAACCTTACAAGTTCAGCTGCATCACCTGCTGCTTTATATCCAAACCTGTAATTTTCACCTGCCATAACAGCCCTAATTGTATCATCACTGAGTTCAACCAAGGGATGTTTTAATAGAAAAATGTGGGGTGGGGGGAAAGGGGAGAGAAAAATGAATTAATTGCACTGGAGAAACCTGCCACAACTCCGCCTACGCCAAGCTCCTTAGACAACTTCTCCACAAATTGCCTAGGAGTGAGATGACGAACACCAGCAAAGTCAATCAAGAACTCTTTTGGAGCAACATTACCACAGTATGGGGCCCAGGAGGACAGTACCCGCTCACGGTCACATTTGGCAACAATGGGAGCCCTACTTGTAAAGCAACCCAATTATTCACTGTCACAGTTCTGGATACCATTATAACAAACAAACAACCACTGCACCACGAACTAGAGAAGCAAAATAGGCAACTCAACTCAATAAAAAATTAACAAAGGACAAACCCATCTTTAGCGAAAAACCTTAGGACTGTTCTACCCAATGAACAAACCAGTACTTACATAGCCCCCCCCCCCCCCCCCCCCCCAATTCTTTCCCTCATTAAGATTGGACAAATATGTCATTTGAATCCATGTTACTTTTGAAGAAGTCAATGACTATCCAAGAGCATAAGATAAAGGACTACGGTTGACATACAAGAGGTCATAGTATTTATCTCCCATATCACAAGAAGGTAACCACATCCAAAAGTAAAATTTGGGTGTAAAACCCCATTTATTCACTTGCACATACAACGAAATGAGGTGAGTGGTTGGGATGTATTTGCGCGTGCATGCGTGTGTGTGTGTGGGTGAGAGACAAGAGAAATCATAGAGAAAATAGAAAAGAAAGCAATTCAAGCAAGAACTTCAACTTTTACCTAGGAGCCCAGCCAAGCACTTCTGCCATCCCTACAAATGACAAAAGAATAGGAACTCCAGCTTTAGATGCCTGAATCGCAAGTTCTCGGTGACCAACGTGGAGAGCATCAAACTTCCCCAACGCCACTATAGCTCCTATAAGATGATGACCAGAAATATAAAGTTGAAGACAACAAATGGGAAAAGGGTAAGGATAGTGCCATTTCAGAATCATGAACACATTATTCATAGACATACACCAAGAAGAGCACATACATCACCAACTTGAAATTAGCTAATGCAAAGGCACCGTATATTCATGTTTAACAGAACTAGTAGCTCATTAGCATTACATATTTACATTTCTAAAAATGCATATCAAAGAATATCAGTTTGTTGTGGAGTCTGCAAACTAGAAAAGAATGTGAAACCGTTTATCTTTCAAATCAGAGTAATGAAGTACTCACCAAAGCTCTTCCAGATTAAAACATGATTTGACTCCGTACCTACTCCCCTAGCAGTTCTATTTCTTTGTCCAGGTAGCCAAGACTCCATCCTATCTTTTCCTCATCATTCACTCATCCATGCTATCTAGTCACTTGGTTGTACTCCAAGCACTAGGTGATCCAGGTCTTATTTTCAGGGCTGGTTTTAATTCAGGGCAGAAGATGATCAAAATGGACCCCCCCCCCCCAAAAAAAAAAAAAAAAAAACCCTTACCCCCAAAACCCCAAACACATCTTCCCTAAGCACTTCATTTTAGGTACCACAATAAAACATTCAGAGCACTAAAAAGCATCACCAAGGTCATTTTTAAGCCTAGCAGAACCAAATAGCACATGACTATGTGAGGTCTGCACCAACTGGTTGGATAATAGGGAGGCCAGAGGGACAATATCATATAGATGCTAGACGGGCCCAAGTCAATAAATAGAATACTAAGGTTGAAACTTACGGACCTTGAGGATGTCAAGATAGGGTAGCAAACAAAGATTATAGGTTGACAAGAATTGGTTTAGGCAGTCAGGTACTCTAATTAGAAACAGCTAATTAGGAGACAAAAGTACTTAATATTAGTTGATCAAATGATTGTACCAAAGGAGACACCAATGGCTTTTAGAACAGTAATTCAGCAAATGACATGAGACCAAATGGTTAGAAAATCCCAAAATTCTGCTTTCGAAATTGTGATTCTCAAGACAAATACAGCAGATGATACAGGACCAAAAGGAAAATTTTCAGTGGATCACCAATACACCTACAACATCCAGCAAACAAAGGTCAAACTCCAACCCAAAATCAAAGCAAATGGACTGATTCCATAATGCATCAAACTTGCAGTCTGACTAGAAACGACCCTCCCCCTCTCTTTCTCTCCTTTCAAAAAATGATAAGAGAATTGAATTCTATCGGAAAAATCTCTTCAGAACTAAATAATGGCAAAGATCAATGGATCAACCCTATGAAAAAAATTAAGGTGGTGAAACATGGAAACTTTCTATAGCATTGTTGAAACTTAAGAAATTCTATGAAGTCAGCCTTTCTTCCTACCATAGCAAGTAAACTCCAAGTCTCCAATCCATGCTGCCATGTGCATGTTCAAATTAAACCTGTAAACATTAGAAGTCCTTCATCCAAAGGATCTTATTTAATTGTATTTGGTGCACCGTATGACATAAAGGGTATAGAGAATTTAGCTCAATATATATGCTACATGACATTTGCTTCAAAAATAGAGAATAAGAAGGGCAAGGGTGAATTCTCCAAGGTTCAGAATAGCCAGAAAAGTCAGCAGAGACAAAGCAATATATTACACACAGACAGAGAAACCCCCCAACTAAAGTGAGTCAAAATGAGGCTGGAGCCTGGAGGGTAGAACGAGGCCATACACTATGATGCATATCATTCGAAAACAGAATGCATAAGAAAAGTAGAAACATTAACAAGAAGTCAAAAGAAAACCTGCTATGGATGACAACCCTTCAGATGAAACTTCACGGTCATCTTCTTTCTGGCTTCACATAGGAAAAGAAAAAAAGGACGTGAAAAAAAAACCCCCCATCAAATACTAACCATGAAATATAAAGGAAGAAGGTAGAAAGGGGATGCCAACCAGCACATCAGATTCAAAGACTTCTCACAATATAAAATCTATTTTCCTTTCCTGCCAAAACCATGGACGTTTCTGCTCTTAAATAGTCACGAAGCTCCTAGTTTTTATCTACACGAATTACCATTTACATATTTCAAGGACTCAAACACTGAGCTACGTGGGAGAAATAGAGAGAGAGGGAGGGAGGGAGGAAGGGAGGTAGGGGAGTACTTATCACCAAGTGCTTGCTCTAAAATGCTCCAAACTAAGAAAGTAACAGGGGCAAGTGCAACTCCCAGAAAGTTTTAGCTATAAAAGCTACAAACTAACACACAAAGAGTAGCAACAAATACCACACTACCATTTACCATTGCAGCTAAATATTACCAAAAAAGCAAACATGGTGTCTTACGGGAAAAGCAATACACAACAGAAACTTCGCAACCTAGAATGTCTAATGCAATAATAAAAGAGAATCCAACAAGAAAGACAACAATATGTGATGGATGTCAACAGCATCAGTCCCACTGCACGACTGCATATACTCTCAGAAGTCATCAGCAAGAATATGAAAATGCATTTGCTCATACATCTAATTCTATGGAGTTGAAATACTAGTGAATATTGCACAACTATAATCATATATACTAATGCCAATGTACCAAAACACAATATGTATGTAAAGAAACCATCCTTTTTGATATCTAGTACCCGCTATTTCATGCCTTCCAAGCAGAGACTCCGATAGAAACATCCTTTTTATGATTCAAATTCAAAGAGGTAAAGGGAAATATATCAATACACTTGGTCGTGGGAAGGAAACATATTCCAAGAGAGGTTTACAACAACAAACCAAGAACCCTAAGAAACCAACTAGAAATACGACAATCCACCGAAGGTTGCTACTATCATTATCCATCCTAACCCAAAAAAGAGTATGGCCAAAACTCAGAAATCTCGGAAACCAAGAACCCTATTTAAGTTCAATTCGCACAAATTAAATAAGAGTATGCAAGATTTCAAAAACTAAACGTAAAACCAAAATAGTGCGGGGGTAAAAAGTGAACCTGAAGGAAGAATCAGCTAGGACATGGAGTTGGTGAGGCAATCTCGATTGAAGGCAGCTGATAAAGGGAAATACGGTAGCAACAGAAGAAGGGGGACAAACTGTTAAGAATTTTCTTGAAATCAAAGGGAGTTTGCGAATTTGAAGAGGGAGATGCTGCTGATGATGATGTTGGGTTCTAACAAAGGAAGGAAATTGGAAGTTGGAAAAGGTGGTAAGTGAAAACCCGTTGAAATCTGTAGAATGCAGCGTAATTCTGCATCCACAACTCATTCTAAGCGTCCTCCACAACCAGCAAAACTTCAGCTGAGGTGAAGTCTTGGGTGCCGAGCATAGGATAGCAGCAGCGGTAATGTGGCCTCCCTGCCCACCAAAAATGGCGACCGTCGAGGAAGACGAGAGTCTCGTAGATTTTTCCTTATTTTCCTGATTTGTAAAATGTAATGATTCAAAATGGTTAGGAAATGATGTGTTAAATTTCATTTAAATCTTCACCCAAAATGAATTTCATTTAAATCAATCAAAATATTATGATTAAATTTAAACTATTACAAACTTATGTTTCACTTTGGGAGTTATTACAATTTGTAAATTATGCATAAAATGTAAAAATAATAGCTAATAAGTGTTATTTTTTATAATTTATAAATAGATATAATTACTAGAGAAAATATTCTTAAAAGTCATAAAAATTATGGACAATTAAAGATGGTTATTAACCATCTTGATTCAAGAAGTGTATCGTTATTATTTTAACTTTGTTTTAATGCATCAGACTCTGCATCCACCTAGCTAGACTTGCCAATTGAGGCGGGTGGGTTGAATACGAGTTGGGTGCACTTTGGATTCGGCTAATACTGGTAGGGTGTTTTCTGGTTCAGGTAAATATAGGCATTGTATTTCAATTTGGGTCAACCCAACAAGTTATAGCCGCAACTTCCTTCCGTTTTTCCTTTGAAAAACATTGTCTCTAAGTATTATATTTTGTACAACATAAATAATAAGAACAATTGTCTTCTAGTAAGGATAGGTTATTTTGAATGTTTCAACTTAAACTAGAGAAACAATAGATTAATAAGTTGTGCATGTAGTTTAATGGTCAGGAATTCCAACGATAAGTCACAAATTTCGATAGAATTGAACTTAAAAAAATAAAATTTTCGAGTCAAACAGACAGGTTGAGCTTAAGTCGCTAATTTGCGGGTTTTTTGGGTTTTGTTTATTTCAGGTTCAAATAAAGAAAATCGTGTTTGAAACCTATACTTTCGGGTCGAATTACCGAGTCTGGTCAAAAAATGAAAACATCTAACCATAGCAGTTTACGAAACTGAGTTTGACCCAAAACTCGTTGCGAAGAGGGATTTCAATGATCAAGAGGAGTGAAGGGAATGTGGATTCAAATCATATCCAAATAAACTTGAAGGTCAGGCAATCACGAAGCTTTTAAAGCTATTCTAAGATGGATGGTTGCATATCATGGAGCTCTTAGAGTTGTTCTGAGAAACATCATTGTCAGGTGAGATGTTTATCTTCTATAGTCCATCCTTTATTTTTGTCAATCTAAGGGAGTAAAGAGGTGTGGAAATTGGAAAGAAGTGGAACGTTGAGAATCTCATGCTCGACAAGGCCTTTGAGATGTGCTTTGTGATAAGTGCATATTTGCCTTAATTTTTAAGGAGCTTTGATAGTAGATTAGGGAAGATTTGGATTGAAAATGTAGGTTTATCTCCTTATTTCTCTATTACGCTTAGTTTTTGTTGTTTTTGGCGAAAACTTGCAAGTTTGAAAGCAAAACACTCGTTTTTCGACAATTTTGGCAATGTCAAGGCTTCACAGACATCCACCACGGATGATCAAGTCGTGGTAAAGATTTTAAGAGCAACGGAGCGAGGCAAGGCAAAACAGTGTCCACCAGGGTCTGCCCGTGGTGGCTTATGTTTCTGCACATCTCGTTTCTTTTCTGTGCGGTTAATTTTCGAAAGGAAGAAAGAAAAGAGGGAGGCAACCGTTTTTGAAGACATACCCTACACATCATTGGAGAAAAAAGAGGTTTTTCATCAAGATCGTACCGTGAGTTGAAGATCGGAGATTGATAGGAGCGTTGCAACACTATTGAAGAAGCTCCCCCGGAGATCGAAAGACTCGAAGAAATTCCTTCATAGTTTGTTCATCGCCTATTTTCATTCCTTTGATTTCTTTGCTTGATTGCGATGTCTAGAACTTGTTTCATGTTGTCTTTGGTTAAGAGTGAGTAGATTCTTAGTATTTTAGGGATTTGTGACCCGAAACAATATAGTTTGCTTCGAATTTATTAGTTTGTGTTTGAATTCTCATTTCGAATCAATGGATGACTGCGTTCTTCTTATTCATGAGGGTTATATTGGGGCTTTAATGCTTGTGATTTGAGATTTATTTGAGAAGTATTGAGAGGTGAATTGAATTGATCCGACCACCAATTCATCCACCTAGTTTGTGAATTTTGAGAAAAGATTAGCAAATTAGGCAATCCTCTTGATAATTTGAATAATTTTAGGCCTTCAACTCTGACTAACCTAAATGGCATACGGAAGTTGTTGATTTGGTTGATCAAAGTAATTCTAGTAGGCATGGAAAGACCTGTGGAATTCCTATCATTATCGAATCTTGATTTGAGTGAAAGAACAAATACGTAAATTAGGCGTGAAGATCAAAGTCATTGTTTGGAAGACAAATCCCTAGAAGTTTTTCCCCATTGATTAAACCTTTGTCTATTGCCTTGATTTGTTAGCTTAGACTAGTTTACTTAAAGTGACCAAACTCCCCAAAAAACTGTTTAGCTTGGCAATCAAGTAGAGGGCTAGTTCACTGCTTTGCTAGAGTGAGTCCCTGTGAGATCGACCGTAACGTGCTACACCGTAACCGTGCGCTTGCGGTCCTATCACTTTGTTATTGTCAAAGAGGGGTGAAGAGGGCCCCAGACCCGATCGGACCTGACCTAGCTATTTAGGTGGGCCTAGACCCAAACGTAGTGTTAGACACTTCAAAATCGCAGCTTTTCTTTCAACTGCAGCATTACGCCTACCACTCTACCACTACTTTGTGTAATTGTTTTCTTAGAGACTTAGAGTTGATCTCTTGATGACTTTTATAATGTTTTTATGTGGGTCTATGCTCGTTGTCTCCTACATTGAACAAGATATTTTTATTGTGTTAATAACAAGTGTATTTAAAAACAATAGTTATTCTTATACATGTGTACAAGTAAATTAACCCGAAAAATTGATATATTTTGAAAAGATATACATAAGAGTGTTGGACCCATTAAGGACCCGCTATGGACCTATAGACCCGCAGACCTAGAGGGTCCGTGTTTGGGCCAAAATTTTTGGGACCTACCGGTTCCAAGGTTAAGTCTGGGTCCAAAAATAACCCGACCCAGACCCGACCTAGACCCTACCCATTGTCATCCCCTACAGGCATGTAGAATTCTTTGACATTTAAGGCAAACTCTGGGGCTTGGATGATAAAATGTGTGTGTGTGTGGGGGGGGGGGGGGGGCCCTTTTTAGTTATGTTTAATTTATCTATTATTTACTAGTTTTTCCATATTTTCGTCCTTGTGTTCGGGTGTCATCTTACTCATTATTTGGTGGCCCTAGTCTTTTGTCTTTTGTCTTGCTTGGCTATGTATAGTTGTATGGCATGGTTGCGCAGTGTTGGGACTGTGCCCTTCGATTTTCAATAAGAATGATCGAAATAAAACTCATAAAATAAAGGGAAATTGGATTTGAATAATCTGAACTTTGGGACCATTGGATTTTAGTAGTACACCACTGAGTTCAGAATCAAAAAACTCGGTGGCGCGATGACATGACGACAAAAGAGTGTGGGTTGGATTTTATTATGTGCCTAGACACCTCTAATTTGTCCAACTTACCCTTCCCCTTTTCCTTTTTCTCTCCTCAAGCCCCTTTCTCTCTTCCCTCCCCTCTTCTTCGATTTCCCTTCCACTTCCACTAGATCTAGAAAACCAAACTCCAGCTCTAATTGTAATGGCTTCCCAACTTCCCTTGCCCCCTGCAGCTGCAAACTAACCCCCACCAAAATTATCAAAGGGGACACGATTGCTTGTGGCCTGGTGACGAGCATGTCATCAACCGACACGACCGTGATTCCTATGGCAGCTCATTGCTACCTTCTCAGAAGGTAGGACACGATCCTTTCGACCATGTCAACCACTGTATTTCGGCTTTGATCCCCTTTGATTTGTATTTTCTTTTGTCTTTTAGTGGGATTTCCTACTACTTATGTAAAACCTTTTCCCTTCCCCCTTGGACAACTATACCCTTCTCTCTCTAGGATTTTTCTTTGTTAAATCTTAGCCTTCAGATGTAGTTTTGGTGGGTTAATTATAGCCATTAATTGGGAACCTTTTCTTGGGGCTTAACCAAACATTTGCCTATAAACATCAAGGCATTCAAAGGAAAAGACAACCAACTTTGATGAATGAAATGAATGGTAGTTTTGAGACCTACTCGAAAACTCTCATACAACTTTATCCTTTTGGTGGTGCTTTGATCTACTTTCTTCAAAAGATAGTTAGTGATCACTTTATACTATTTTCGGTGTGGGTATTCAGTATATTCATGGTAGAGTGATGGTGATTCAATCTTTCTCATTACTTTGAAGCATCAAGGTCACTTAGGTAAGTCTCAATGTACAAGTGATCATATCCTTCTATTTTTCCCCTTTCCTTATTGTTCTTGCTATTGGATTATTCGATTGACTTGGAGGAGTGATAATTGATTTATTCAAGTTGTGCGATCGCTTAAATGAGTTCTACATTGATTTACTCCACGATTATGCGATTATGACAAGTGTTTTTTGTATATATATGTGAAATTGGGACATTTATTGTGAATTTTGGGAATATTTGATGTGAATATGTTACTTTATACCTGAATTTCCCATTTTATGCTAGGTTTGGAATTTGGTGGATTTTGTGGGAAATTTGTGAAGTTTTCAAGAAAAACCGAGCCAAAAAAACTGAGCTAAAATGTCCAATTATAGCATAAGAGCAGAAGAAAGGAAGAGTTGGATCACCCCTAGGCCTAAAAGGAAGCCCAAAGACTTCCTAGGCACGAAGATGAGCTGCCAGCCTGCCATGGGAGCTTTTTTGAGCTCCACGACTCATGGAGCCATCCATAGAGCAAGATTTTGAGAACCAGGTAGGCCACGGACTGTGGGTACATGGACACCGGTTGTGCTGATAGTGCCACAGATCGTTTTACCTTGGCACGGTTTGTAGCAGACTTGTCTTTTCAGTTTTAACCATTTTCCCTCATCTGCAACAGAGGGTACCCCCAACCCCACACCCGACGATGCCCCTACAAAAAATACAACTATAGGTATACCAGAAATTCTCATTCCACCACAACAAAGTGCAAACGAAGAAGACATCATAGTTGCACATGTATGTATCACACATCGGTTCGGTATAGGTCCGGGAACGACTCCATCGAAGGAAGCAATCGCACTTGCTTCCTTGCAATATATATTACATGCACCAAGAGTATGTGCTCCAGATACTTGTAAGTGAAAAATCATAATAATCAGAGTGAACAACCTAATATATGTGGGTGAACAATCGTAGTATCTAGAACACATGCTCAGGGTGCACCTAATAAATTGCAGCTTCCTTGTAGGCTTGCAACGAATACTCCATGTCAGGCAAACGATTGCAGAACCTAACTTATTTTCACCATAACCTAGTAACTTCTTACAGCCTCCTTATAATCGATGACAACACCTCTGATGAGAATCCGGCACGTCTACTTCCGTGCAGGTATGGAGGATAACCACTCAATTACCCCTAAGAGGTACGCTGCTAGCTTGGACCTCAGTACTGTGCGAGTTTCGGGTATTGGAAACCATCAGAAGCCATCATGCTACCATTTCTTGTCGGGAAGGCAAAGTTGACAACAATATGCAGGAAGTCGGGGGACGCGATGTCAGCACACTTAGAAAGGATTGATCAAATCACTAAAAGAGCATTCAAACAACTTTCCGCACCACTGATGAAAAATATCTGGGTTCCTGCTTTCTACGCAACTCTCGAAGAACTCCTCCTTCTCAACACGAAGTTTGTAGACAATGCTAAACATGCGTTCGCCAAAACCTATCTTAAGACAAATGCTTGCCCAATGATTTCAACCAGAAGGTCATTGATAAGTGCATTTTCACCTAGAATTTTAAGGAGTTTTGATAGTGGATTATGGATGATTTTGATTAAAAATGTTGATTTATATCCCCATTTCTATATTTCACTTGGTGTTGTTTTTTATGCAAATTTGTAGATTTTGAGGCTAAAACACCAACATTCCCTCAATTTTTGATGAAGGTAAGTGCACCACAGACCTCCTCCAAGGACAACCAGACCTCCATAAAAAATTCATATTTTTTTCAGCAAGGAAAGAAAGGATAATACGTATTATGGGCTGCTCGTGGGCCCTTCTTCGATTCGTGGTGGAGGGAAATTTCGTCCTAGTTGTGCGGTTTTGCCGGTTTTTGCAAGGGGAAGGAAGATTGCATTTTTTTATTTGAGTTTTTATGACTCGAAAAAGGGCAGTTTTTGGCATCTATCTTGACTCCTAACATTTCATACTCCATCTACCTCTCCTCCATATCAAATCACGAGAAAAAGAAAGAGGCGAAGATCGAAGAGGAAATTTTGACTCGTTTGTGAAGGAAATTCCACCGGGATCGAAAGACTCAACGGAACTCTCTTCAAAGATCGCTCCACCCTTTTCCCCTTTGTTTTGAGGTTTGTATATCATGTTTGTCATGTTTTCGATTATTATGAGTGAGTAGATTTTAGTTTTCTAGGGTTTTGCAAACCAAAACAATTTATTTGATTAGAATTTTCATAGTTTGTGCTTGAATTCTTATTTTGAATCAATAGAAAGTTGTGTTCTTCATGTTCATGGGTATTATTTAAGCGATTGAATGCTTGTGATTTGAGATTAGTTTGAGAAGTACCGAAAGGTGAATTTGATTAATCCGACTACCGACTTTTCTACCTTATTTTGCGAAATTTGAGAAAAGACTAGTAAACTAGGGAATCACTTTGATAATCTGATTATTTAAGACGACCGTCAACTTTGATTAACTTGAAAAGCATACAAAAGTTGTTTGTTAGGTTAATTAGAGTAATTTTATTAAACATCGAACGAGCGGTCGAATTCTTATGGTTATCGATTCTTGATTCGATTGAAAGAAAATAATTGCGCAAACTAAGTTTTAACATATCAAATTCGATGCTAGGAAAGCAGATCCCTAGAATTTTCTCCCCACTGTCTAAACCTTTGAATTAATTTTCCTGTTTTATTTGTTCGCATTAGTTTACTAAAAGCATCTAAAATCCAAAACTCAATTAACTTAGCAATCAAGTAGAGGGCTAGTTCATTGCGTTGCTAAATGGAGTCCCTATGATATTGACTTTGACGTGGTACACGTACCTGTGCGCTTGCGGCCCTGTCAGTCATAAATGTAGTTATTTGTTTTCTTGATATATTGAATATTTATTTCCAGATACAGAAACTCTCACCACAAGCTTTATCTCAAATTGGTCTAATCTCCCCATGACGTGGCATGACATTTAGGGTAGTCAAAAATTTGGTTTCGGGGCATTTTAGGTTTGGAGGAATCGGATATTGGATGAAAAGTTGACGTCCAATTCCTTTTTTGGGGTATTTTCCGATCGAACAATACAAACAAGTCTAAATTCAAGCCAATATCGGGTGCAATCAATAGGAAAATAGGAACACATCTATATTTTTGTTTAAATCAGTCAAACTCAAAATTTAAACGAAAGTCTAACGAAACCTGATCTTTTTCTACGATGGCCTAAACCGAATATTCAGTTCAGATAATTTTTTGCCGGCTCGAATGACATCGCACTCCATTGTTGACAACGATTTAAACTAGGTGTTTAATGTTTATTAGTAATAATTACGCTAAATTATGGTGAGTGTAATATTCAGTTCAGATAATTAGGAAATTTGTGTTTTTGAAAGGATTTTATGAGTTTATTCAAAGGCAATTAGGTAATAATTACGCTAAGTTATGGTGAGTGTATAATTTGTAAAGTATAAAAAAGTAATTATGTTTATGGACAAAATATCTGTTGGATTTGATTTTAATTAAGTTTCGTACATGTCAAAAAGTATTAACCAGGTTAACAAATCCCTGATTTTTTAAGGGTTTGAACCGGGACCGACCCGGAAACCCGAATTCAAAAATATTATGGACTGGAGACCGGATCGAACGTAACCGGGTTGGTCCGGGCCGGTCCGGGCCCCGGGTTTTTTCCGGTCCAGACCGGAATATGCACACCCATAGCCACAACATATGGATAAATGAACTATTTGTACAAGTAACATAGAATGTCCTATCACTTGTCAAGATTATTAAATTTAGTAAAAGGTTTTCAATAAATCTATTTATGTTATAGTTTTTCAAATCTATTATTTTAAATATTATTATAATATTTTAAGCATAAAATGAGAAATCAAATTAAATTGAATTTTACATAGAAAAAAATTACTATATAAAATCCTAATTGTAAACAACTAATTTACAATTACAAGATTTATGAACAAAATTTTTATTTTTTCGAGAATTTTTAATTGAAACTTAAATATTTTCATATATTAATTTAAACAAATGAAAGGTAATGAAATTTTTTTTCTATTCTCATTGATGATAGTTGCATGTTTACTTTTTGGGAAAGTATAGTGTCAATTTTACAGAGAACAATGACAAGTTTTAAATTTTACCTATAAATCTATTATAGTAGATATAAGTGACCATTTTATCTTTTTAAGAAAGTTCAATGACAATTATGACACAACTCAAAGTCAGAGACGTTTTTTTAAACTTTTATAAAGTTGAGTGACGTTTTTATCCAAGCAATCCCGTTGTTGACTACTCCAGGCACAAGCAAACGGTGAACACCAATGAATTCTGAAATCTGAATAACCAACTGACGGCGTCTGCAAACAGCCATTTGTCTTGCCTTCCAAATATCGTGTGTATACATACATCTTACAGCTCCTTTTTTTTCTCTCTTCAATAAAAAAACCAAGAAACAGTAGGGGATAAACACAAGGGAAAAAAGA
This sequence comes from Portulaca oleracea, assembly GCA_029582165.1. Classification (NCBI taxonomy): domain Eukaryota; kingdom Viridiplantae; phylum Streptophyta; class Magnoliopsida; order Caryophyllales; family Portulacaceae; genus Portulaca; species Portulaca oleracea. Next base: position 22,766,043 of record CM055890.1, read on the forward strand.
ATCATATGCAAATTTCATAATTACAATACCCTGTGATTCAAGGATCACCAACTGAAGCAGAGAAGCTGTTGTACATAGTTGGTGATAACTAGTTTTAGAGTATCCTTGTACTGTTCCTTCTAGTCCACCACTTTCTCCTCAACTTATCACCACCAACCCTGTCCTCACTATCAAGCTTATTCAAAATAACCTTAGTCTCCTTCAGCCTGGCTCCATAATCCTTCTTCCAAGCCTCAAACATCTGCCTCAGCCGACGAAGTTCCCTGTCAGGGTCCAGGGAGGCCTCAACCTGACCCGACTTCACCTCCACAAGGAACTTGGCGTCGTCCCCAAACACCTGTTTCCTCTGATCAAACTCCTCTGCCAACCGGCTTATGACACTCAGCCCGGCACTCATTGGCCGTGTACGGTTGCTCGCGTGGTGGGGGGTGCTGGCATTGCCGCCCCCGGTCTCCCCGCTGTACTCCTCGCTGGCGTTCACGGATGCGTCAGAGTTCCTGGCAGAGTCGTCCACTGCCAGGCTCCTCTTGGCTATGGAGAGGCTCGATTGAAGGGACCGCATCTGCTTCTGCCACACTTCCTCCATCGACTTCATCTTCACCTCGTACTCCGACCAACGGTTCTCGTACTGCCGTAGACGCTGGTGGAGAATCTCGTTTTCCTCTTCTTTTTCTCTCAGGGCTGCTTCCGCCTTCAGAACACGACGCTGGAGTTCTGCTAGGTACGACGCCTTCACCACAACCTCTTCTGATTCCTTACCCTGCTTCCCGTAATTCACCAACTTAGATATAATTGATGGGATGTGAAGAATGTTACAACGCAAAAGAATGAATAATCTAACACTTGCCTTGTTATCTCCCCAGTTTAGCAAGCCAATGTTACCCGAGCATTTTCTGACTAGCCAGCCACGAATAACTGCAGAAACAAAACAGGGAACAAGCCAATTAGTATATCTGTTTTTTCCACCTCTCGATGATAACATAAAATCTCAGGCTTAATAATACAATTTGACTACTAAACAAAATATCAAAACCAATTCAAGTCCAAATCAAGTTCGATCAGATTTAGATTCAGGCCAACCTGATACAGAAAAATTCCAATCTCGACCCAACTATTTAGAAAAAAGGGGAAGAAGTTTTGAATACACACAAGCATCCTTCCTCCATTTCAAAATAATTGTCGCTTTTGACTATTTACTGCCTCCAATACAACATTTATTTTATTTATGCAAGTATATTTTACTACAAATCTAATAACTATAGCTTTATACAATACATACACATCACTGCAAATCTAGATAAATTATTTGTCCAAGTTTGCAAATTTTTACCAAAAATAGTGACAACCAGCATTAATTTGAACACAAATTCTAGGGTGAGACAAATGAATTATTAGTCACTATTATATGATTGTTCTATTTGCTTTGCTAAGTTTGATACTAGTTTCTGAATCATGTGAGTGGCTCCACTATTTAGGGTTTATTTACTTTCTGGTCTAATTGTTTGGTTAACTGGAAATCCATGAATCATCTTTTAACCTCCAGTCTTCAATATGTCTTCAAACTAGAATGTTTTTTGAACTATAAAAGTAAATCACAAACACAGTTGGGGAAACAAAGCAAATCAGTATCGATTTGCACTTCATCTGATGCATTTCGGACTTAAGATTCAGCTCTGTTGAATCGGGATTTTGGATCCAAAGTCATACGGACCGGATTTGGATGTTCAGAAATCCAACCCGATCCAAAGTCATATGACCATAAATGTACTTTTTAAAGTTACCTGATTGTATCATTATGGTTGCATCAGCAACTTCCAAGAATCTTTTTCTTGTTATTCTGCTCTTTTGGTACTTCTGTATGGTTGCAGCAGCTCTGTGTCTGTGGAGCAAAACTGCAAATTCCTTTCTGGTCTTCTCACCCCGAATAACTGCCAAATATATTACAATTACAATTAACCAAACCATTCAAGTGATGATGAATCGGAGCATTCACATAAGTTTCATTCGCAATTCAACATTCCAAAGTATGATGGATATTGAATGCAAAAGCAGAAACAAATGAATAAATAAGGTGAGATGTGTGTAGATATCATTGTGTGCAAAGACGAAATGACCTATGAAGCATACACAAGAACTGATACAAGTACCAACAGTGCATGAAGGGCGCTTACATGATTGAAGAGTGGAAATCCCCTTCTTGAATTCTTTCAAGTAGCACCGAGCTTTGTGACCTCTGAAGCAGCTTTGAACACGTAAAATGCCATGAAGAGTACGATTTCTTGTGTCTTCAAGCACACCAACCTAAATCATTAATTAGAAAACACACCATCATCATCAATATCAGGTACAGTGACATAATCACTTACGAAATGCGCCATTTTTTGTTTTTAACAAAAACTGAAACATAAATATGACCCACAAAGACCCCCCCCCCCCCCAAAAAAAAAAAAAAAAAACAAAAAAAATGTAAAGAACAAAGAAAGAAAGAAACTAAGTGTGTCCCATGCCAATACAAGCACCTCTACCCACAGCATGCCCCCTCATTCCCTGAAAGCAAACAGGATTGGAAAGGTTTGCAAATCACAGTATCACAATCACCTAAAAAGGCAAGAGGAATCAGGATAATTTAGTATAAGACATGCCGTAAGAACGTGAAAATTACTGAAGTAGGAAATTGTAAGAAATAGGATATGCATCATCTGTCGTCCTAGCCATGATTAACAAATATTGAATTTTTTTTTTCTAAGTTCACATTCTAATCGTTCCTTGGTAGAGAAAAATTTATCAGTAAATTATTCACTTTAGAAGGCAACAGTTTACTCAAATCAGTACTCGTGCAACCGGTTTAGTAGGTTACCATGCTGTTTATAATAGCAACAACCAATTATATCTAAGCATGATTGGATGGACATCTAGAAAAGTTCAATTATAGTGGAAGACTTTCACAAAGAATCCTATCAAAATTAACACCCACAAGTTGAGATTTGAAGGCAGCAATTCGGCCTATACATCATTCCAATCCATAAAGAAGAAAGAAATGGTAAGACCGTAGGAAGACTCCCACCTACTTAAGACAGATAATATTTGTAACTGTAATCCAAATTCCACATGGAATGCCATGTAGACCATGTCCATATGCTCCGTGCCACCTCACGTCCCATAAACATTTTAGTATTCCCACCACCGATTTTTGCAGCATTTCCTAGCTAATCACATACTATGGTTGGAATACTTTTGAGGTTCATGCATACGAATTCTCTCAACCATATTGCTGCCGTCAGTCAAGTGATGGCAACCTTTTATTCTCTTCCCTCAGATAACATGTTCCAATTAGCTTCTCAGTTATGGACAAATTCAAAACAGCCTCCCTTCATCTAATTGAGATATAGAAGACGATATCATCAACAACCAGACAAGCTTGGATGAATACGTGCCCTTCACAAAGTAACAGGCATAGATTTCAAACAACATGAAGACAAAAGAACAACAAAGCAATTGTGTCTTGCCTGTCCAGTACGGAAGAACAACTTTGTGTAACCAACTTGATACATATCTGGTAGAATATTGAACTGATGTAGAATAGCCACTGAAACACTCAGTGGATCTTGAGATGCAACACTCTCCAAAAGAAGGAATCCATACCTAATTCAACATAGTTGACAGAGGGTGGGTAAGAAAGGGGTCAAAACACATTTGGAACTCATAAATGGTCAAGACATGGGAGATAGCACAATAGTTACCTTCTAGCAAACTTCTGGTGTGTCATTCTAGTGGGGAAGCCAGACCGTGAAATTCTAACTACTTCAAGGACACCACAACATCTAAGCTGCTGCAACACAAGCCCTTGCTCATAAATTCCAGGAGACTGCATGTTGTTAGGCTTGATACATCGGATGAAATGGGGTGTTGTAGTCTCTAAACGTTGCATTAGCTGGAACAGTTGACCCTGAATGTGCCCATATAATTTACCAAATTGGTTTAGAAGGCAGATGCAGATAAGAGAAAACAAGAAAAGTACAATAGCAAATGTATATTTTTCTCTGAATCACTAGTTCACTATGTTAGAAATAAGAACTTGCTAATCAAACAAAACAAGAAACTGAAGAGGAGTCATAAAAAATCACCAAAGAGACACTTTCCTATGCCGTTCAATGGTAAGCAAAGAGGCAAGGCTTCTGTTGACTTGTGATCATAGTTATTAAAATCCCAATCCAGATCTACGATCCTACGATTTTATGATCCAAAATCTTCGATGCGATTCTACTATTTACATTCCGATCCACGATCCTCCGTGGGTTAATTCCGATCCTAACTACCCCATGGATCCGAGTTAGGATCCCGATTCTAACAACCTTGCTTGTGATATGACATCTCATTATCGTACTTTCTTTTTTAAATAACACAATTGGATTTGCTGAAAATGGATGGGGTATATACCTTAAATTTTGTAGCAACACTTAACTTCTGTGAGTCTGCTCCTCCTGACTTGTATAATGGACCAACAACAGGCTTTTCAGACTGTGTAAGCATGGCAGATGCAAATATTTGAGGAAGGGGACTCGAGCATGAAGATAAAAGTTGAATCGAGTCCAAGTGCATTAAGTCTCTGTTCTTCTCCAAAAACCCTGTAGTGTCATATGTAACCTACAGGAATGAGAGTGCCACACTGTCAGATACAACAAAGAAATATTTGTCCTCTCTTCACATCCCAAATTCCTGTCCATCTGTTCCATTCTTCAGATGAGAGTCTAGACCCAAGTCCTCCGTAATAGGAAGGAGGGGAGCATTTTCATGAGATGGCACCCGGCTAAATTTATGTGATTGGGAGGAAACCTATTAGATGCAACTACAGCAGCAAAACAGTCTATTACCTCTCCAGCATAGTGGGACACTGTAAAAGCTTTCTCATGCTCCCCTCGGAAACATTTGTTGGAGTTCAAATGCTGCTTAAGCTTGTTAGCAAAAGTCATGTCTGTCGCATTGGGAAAAGTGGACTCCTCATCAAGCAGAGACAGCAATCCCAGGGGTTTCTGCAGAAAACAAAGGCAACAAGTAATACTCAGATGCAAGAAATGAATACCAAATTTGTCACATTGTGACACTAGTTTAACAAGAGGTTTCCCAGAACTTGATATTAAGCCCTAAACTTGCTTGACTAAAATTTTCCAAATACCAAACTTGTACAAAACGTTAGTCTCGTACTGAGGTATCACCTTTTCAAAAAGATTAAGACAAGCTTGGTTGTCTTCAAAGTCAACTTTTGTCCAATCAATTCCATCCTGGATATATTCCTGGACAGACACAAAAATCCCTTCTCAGTATACGTGAATATTTTACATCAAAACCATCGAACCACTGTCAGAAGGTAGGCTCACAAATGGGTTTGTCTGGATTATCGATCTTCAGAATTCAGAGAGATACTTACCTCTTGCTCTAATTTGAATAAGTGCCGATTGAAGTGCTGCTGGAGTCTCTCATTTGCATAATTGATGCAGAACTGTTCAAAGCTATTTCTCTGCAATATAGACGCCGCAAAATCAAACGGAGAACAGCAGAAGAAACAGAAACAGAAACAGAAAGCTGCGGGAAATAAACATACATCAAATGATTCAAATCCATAAATATCGAGAATGCCGATGGACCTCCCAGTGCGACGCTTGCCTACACCTAGAGATTTGTTGATTTGCTCAACAAGCCAATCAAACAAACAAGAATATATGGATTTTGCCAATGCATCACGAGCATCCATTGCCTGGAAAAGGAGCATATAGAATGTCAGACCAAGCACTTCACTAAAACTGGTACCATATTCAACTCCAAGTCCTCGATACATCTGAATGTAAGTCTGATAGCATTAAAAAATGAAAAATTTACATTAACATGCAAACAACATAATGATCATCTTGCCACTTGCAGAATTCTTCAATAACATCATTATGATCAGAATCTCAGACAGAAACCATAATCTAGCCAGAGAAAAAACTTCACTGAGATTACTGTTATGGTGCAACCCTGGTGAACTGCATCCTAATTTTAAATGCTAAGACTCAAGAAAACAAGCTGGTGATAGAAAAGCATACAGATCTGTTCATTACTATTTTTATGCATTCTATTTCATCAGATCGAAAAGAACCCTATTGGGGGAAAAAATCAGCTTTAGTTACAATTACGATTGAGCAAATGGGCGGGTGGCCATTCGGCAGGCAGGGAAAAACGAGCTCAGCCTGCTAAAACTATTAAACGGATTGGGTTAATTGAGAGCCAACTGTTTTAAAACACTGACGGGCCAATAGTGGCCTTGTACAAAATTGAATGGTGGGTCATATTGCTTGCATCACAAGGTCGCTAATTGCTAGGTTTTAATGCCTCTCTCCTCTCTCAGTCTCTCACACTTCTGAAATCCCAATCGCCACTTCTCCAGTGGACGTCCAGTAACCGGTGACCACCACAGCTTCTGCTGCCACTGTGATCCACCCCACTGGTTGGCAGTCATCCTGTCCTTATCCCTCTTAAATTGCTAATTTGTTCCTGCACCACACCGCCACTGCCCAATCGAGCTTCAACGTCACTGCTGGCAGAGTTTCAGTTACCAACAGCCTTAGTTTTGTCGACTCAGGCATCCCTCTGTACTCGGTTCGTCTTCTCTTTTTCTCACTCCTCCCTCTTAAATTGCTAATTCGCTCTTTGTTTTGTTGCATTATTATGTTGTAGTTTCTGGGTATCTTCTCAACTTGAAAACAAAAGTAATTTATTATCATCTTTTCCGCCAACTTATCTTCTTATTGTTGCTTTAGTACTTGGTATGCAAATAATTCAAGAACCAGTTTAGTATAAAGTTATGAGCTATTGCTGTTCTGAGATTGATGGTACAAATTTGGGTAAATTTCAAGCCTAGATATTTAGTGGATATTTTGTGACTTTAGTTAGTATTTCTTATTGACTGCAATTTCGAATCTGATGAGCAGCTGAATGAAGATAGGGAGGGCGACCCAAAAATTTTCTTTTAGATAATATAAAGATCATGTAATATAAATAATTTGCAACTTTAGTTAGTATTTCTTATTTACTAATAAGTTTCTTTTAATTGGGTTGTTTACTATTTGTAGAGATTCAAGACAGAGCACTGCTGAATTTTGCAAGAACAATTAAGTTGGAAGAGCTGGTTTTTTTAATGAATTCATGTAAATGCTACTGGGTCAATGCTGTTTCAGAATTAAACCAAGATGCCTTATTTATGCTTGGATTTGTATTTTATTGTTCAGTTTAATATTCTGTATGTTCCTGTCCTCTATGTGAAATATACTCCCTTCTGGAACAGAATCAAGCATCTGTGGCAAAGAAGAGCGTGCAGTTCAATTTTCACATCTGACAAGAAGTCGCACATCTGATGTTTGACACACGTGTGAGCGCATGACAATGTTTCCATGAAAATACTTTTATCTGGTTAGGGGCAGCATAAGAGCACTAGCAATGCGGAATGAAACCCATGGAATTCTGACACTCTCTCTCCTACTTGGCACACCCTCTCTCCTCCTTTTCTTCCATTCCTTTGAGTTCTGGAATGCTGCAGAGTTCCAGAACTCAAAGGAATGAAGAAAAAGGAGGAGAGAAGGTGTGCCAACTAGGAGAGAGGGGATCAAAATTCCATGGATGGAATTTTGCATTGCATATGCTCTAATAGAGGGCTTAAGAGGTTTTGTTGTATGAATAAAATACGAAGCCTAGACCATAAGGGACATTTCATTCTGATTTGAAATACACAGACTATCTCCATAGGCCCCTGCCCAGGCCCACTTAAGCCTAGTCCACTTGGGACCGGACCGGCCCATTTATGGGAGGTCTGAATCCGGCCTGACCCGTTGCTCACCCCTAGTTACAATGAACTAAGTCAAATGTTCAATGACCATTCTTTCTCTTTGTTTCTTATAAAAAGCATTCATTGTGTCCCCCTCCACTGAAAGGTTAAAGGGGAATCAACAAAAATAAGATTTATGGCTACAGTCACCTTTATTTGTCATGTAGCAACTCAAATCAAGGTCTAAAGGAAAGCAACCAGAATTTGAAGAGAGGCTATCTAATTCCCTCCATCTCCCCAACCCACCCCCTTTTAGACAGCAGACGTCCTTTGCAGCAAAGGAAACAGGAATAAAGAAAGAATATAAAGGACAAGCTTCCCTTTGACACAAACACGCATAAGCTGCACCAAAATTTTAGTAACAATATGTGCATGGTATTGAATTTCCCTTGGTGGATTATCCATGATAATTCAATGTTCAACGAAAATCCAGAATGATGATAGCATGATGAAAAGTGAAAACCATCACATAGAGTAACATGGAAAAAGAAATTAAAAAATAATGATACAGAGATGAAGTACAGGGAGAAAAACTAGGCTAAATAAGTAATTGCATTTAACAAGCACGTGAATGAAATGAAAATTAGTCAGAAACGGACAACAACATTTAGTCCTACATTAGTGGAAAGAGCATCATACCTGAGGCAGTGTCAGCTTCCGGACAATAGTGTCATTTCTAACTTTCATTTTTTTGGTTGTCAAAGCAAGTTGTAGCGCATCAACTTTGCATCCAATCAATTTCGCAACAGTCAGAAGAGCTGAAAAGTTTTTAAAAAGGCAATGTTAGTGGAAAGCAGTCATATACTAAAAGACTCATTGGCATTTCTGGGAAAACTAGCATATGAGCGAAAAAAGGAAAAATAAAAAGAAGATTCTCTCATTCCATGAGGTTGCTAACAGGACTCATTAATAAGGATGCTTTTGTTTGCCTTTGTCGTTCCTTCTATACAGATTTGAGATCTTGGCCTTGAAATAGTAGATGTGCCCAATGTTATGCATAAATTGAAAATGCAGAGGGTACAATTTGAACATATGCATCTGTGTTCTTAGGTTTTCCTCTTTAACCTTATTTTCAGCAGCTGAATAGCATAACATAATCATAGAATTAAAACAGAAAAAGAAGAAGCAATAGATCCCAAAACAAGAATTTACCTTCATCAGCCACAGGTTCAACATGGTTCTCATTGTCAATGATGTTGAAAGAGACATTCCCTAACCACAAGACAGCAGCAATCATAGAGAATGCATGCTCTTGATCATCTTTACTGACATGAACAACGTCCAGTGCTTCCTGGAAATTATGCAATGCTAATAAGGATAGACCCAAATATGGGATGCAGATACAAGACATGACACTTGATAGGCTGACAACTGACAAGTGATTTTTGAATAAACTAGGGTATCACACTTCCAATATGTTTACTTTCTCCCCATACAGATGACCATATGACTATTTTGAGAATACATAAATGAAAAGTTCAACGCCTATAGTTTGGAAGGATTACCACCAATCAAGTCCATATGTTTATCAACAACAAGGTGCAAGGAACCATAGTTCCAAAATAACTTGGAAGTCTTTTCTACTTCAGGAAAATGACAAAGACATGAAAAGCACAAGAGTACCATGACATTGCCAAACTGCTCAGCATCATCCACACCCACAATGGAATAGCAATTGCTTTGTTTCAGGTACTTGTAATCTTCGACACTCCTTAGATTCAATTTCTCTGCACCATGATTAATTAAAGACAAGTATATTAATACATCCAACAGGAAGCAAAACATGACCGTAAATCACTAAGTAAGCATCAGCAAGGAAACTTCCTATGATCAAGAGTAAATGTAACTTATGAAGGGCAAAGATACTTTTCATCTCAATACATGCAACAATGGATGGGGAAATTTGGAATATTCATGCACAATGCACTCATAATTCCCTTCATATATATATATATATATATATATATATATATATATATATATATATATATATAACCAGATGAATTCATTGTTAATGATGCATCCCTGCAGCTCTCGAATAACAGGGAACAAACCAAAAGCAGCAGGGAAGCACAAAAACTGTTGTAGGGTTGATGAGAAAGGTTCCCTATTCCAATGCTAAAGCAAAACAAATAAGGTTCACTCTGCAAGCAGAGGGAAAATGAACAGTAATAACAGAACTGGTGGTAAGGCCACACTAAAACAGGATGCACAATGGGACTTTGGTAAACGTTGTTAGGTTCACAGTGGAGGGGAAGCCTCATCAAAAGGGTTCACACAGGAAATGACAATCGAACTTCTAAATAATCATTCTCTTGCGATCTTCCATGTGTCTCTTTGTGCTATATCAATCATGTTCCTTTAAGATCTTCCATCGACGTTCAAATAGAAAAATAAAGGAAAAGGGACTCTTAAAAGCTCCAAGACGTACCTCATTGATATTTTATTTTAAAGAATAATAAAAAGCAAAGAACATGAGAATCAAGACTGCATACCTCGGAGTGAAGATGGAGCTCCAGCACAAAGCTGATAGAATATATGATATGAACGTTCACCTTCCGCACATTGCACCACTCTAGACTGCTCATCAACCATACCAAGTCAGAACCTTCATAAGATCTAAGAAAATTGAAATGCAAGAATTCTAGAAGATGAACATACCTTCTCAAGCAAGACTGCATTCACATAATTGTGCAATCATCAGAAAAAGCATGAGTCAGTTGTTATGAAGCTAGTTATGTTTTGAACATCACCAAATCATAACTAGATAAAGTGAAAAAAAAAAACTATAATAAAGCAATGCAAGTCATTCTTACAAGTTTGGATTTTGGCCCCAGATATTTTCCCAGTTTCACTAAAGAGGATCTCAATCAGCTTTCCCTGTTCCATGCTAACAGGTGTTAATAACTTCTAAATATGCTTGATTCAGTTGATTATATATGCTTTACTTCAAATAATATTGAACTCACTCAAACCAAGAGTAAGGCAAAGGTGCTTACAAAGCGACTTGAGTTATCATTTCGTAGCGTCTTTGCATTGCCAAATGCTTCTAAGATTGGGTTAGTTTTCAATATTTCATACTCTATTCCACTGCCACCCCCCAGTGCAGCCAAATATTGCATTGCTATCTTTGCTGTTTCTGTTTTCCCCGCTCCACTCTCTCCACTGGATAAAAACAATCACAGACGTTCAGCTACATTGCCTTGAAGTTATATGTACTCAACAACTAATGTGTACACACTACACACAAGTACACAACTACATATCTCTTCCGAATAATAATCACAATGAAAGAAATATGATGTGACATAACATGTATAGCAAGGACTGGCATTGTGGCAACTAGAAAAGTAGTTGTCGCTACCCAAAACAGCAAAGTTAGCAGGTCCAAGCCAGCAAGTACACAGAGTAAACATATTACAGAAATTTCAGAGAAGAATCAAGTTGAGACTTGAGACAAAACTATATGCAGTAATATACCTACTAGCGCTTCTTATCTCAAGTGCATGAAACAAGCACAACAGCAAATGGATGAAACTATCAATTATCCCCCCCCCCCCCCCAATCCACCCAACACACACACACACACACACACACACACAAATCCCAAAACAGAGAGCACAAAATAAACGACAAGACAATGCAACATGCAGCTTCCCAAACCACAAGATGCATTAAGCAACATCACATCAAACCATAGTTATCAGAGTCTAGGATCAGTTTGGATCAAGGAACGAATTCGGAATCAAATTTGTAAATTTGTTAAGACATCAGATTGAGAGGGTAGGTTCAATCACCACTCTATTTGTTAAATATGTTTTGGTTCAATAAATAAAAAGTTAATGCTTAATATTAGATCTATTAAATATTTGTTTATAAGCAAACCAACTAGCAGTAAAAAAAATTCTCAATAATTTACTACAGTGTTTAATGTTTGTCTTTTAAAAATACCACTTCATGTAAATGTTGATTTAAAAGACACAATTGTATACCCACTTATTAAAACTTGATCCTGCCTTGGGAGTTGGGACTCATTACCAACTTTAATTATCAAAATAGAATAGAAAAGATGCAGTTGCAAAACACTAAAATAATATGGATAATAAAAGTTCCTCTTTACAAACAAACCTCCCTCCGCAACCCCCCCCCCCCCCCCTCCCCCACTCTCTCTATCTCACACCGTTCAGTGTTCAGCTGACCATTGACTGGTCTATTCATGGTTTCAATGTGCAAATCCACTACACCAACCATCTTTTTCTCTCTTTCAATTACTCTGTTCTGAAAATTTTTCTTCCATGTCATTTCCAAGTTCCTCCCCAAATTGGATCTCTTTAGAAACTTGAATTGAAACAGTGTTCCAGGATAGTGGATCCAAGGGGGAAGCAACAATTAGGTACCAATGGCTAAGAGTCTATGACTTGTAAGGGTGAGCCAAATTATAACTACACCGAGAGGGATTTTCAATCATGTGGCCTCATATGTATAAGCAAACATCATATCCTTGTCAATAAACTATGGAAGCCTAGTCAGAACCCTTATATGTAATCAAAACAATTGTCTAGGTATAGAGAAAAAAACTCAGTGTATGCGCAATAGTCTTTGCAAATTATAAATTTAATAGCAACACCTACCTTATTATAATTGATTGATTCACTTCATCTGTAATGAGAAAACAAAATAGATATATTAGAAAAAGAGTATAGCAAGATTGCATTAGCTTTTACATAATTTATAGTTCAATGGATAAAAATAACTAACCTCGTGTCATTTCTCTGAGGGCAGTGTCAGCAATTGCATAGACATGTGGACTCTGAATTGATTTCCTCTTATATGCCAATATGTATTCATCTCCATATAGAGGAACTTTCTTGAAAGGGTTTACAGCAACTAGCACAGGCCCTGCTTTAGTCTGATATACAAATAAGCAACTATTGTCAGAACAGTAGCAATCACACAAATGGTTTACACAACAGAGAAGCACTTACATAAATCAAATCTTTGTCATATCTGTACTGTAGATTGTAGAGAACTGATGGTTCATTAAGATAGCTTAGTTGCATAAGATCATCCACACCGTCGAGGATTTCTGGGTTTGCTGGTACTAAACAATCAGTTTGAACTTTTAGGACCTAAATCGGGAGATAGAGAAAATTTCATCAATTTGAAAAAGTAACTTTGAATCAATCATTTCACTGTTGGTCACATTAGTTACCTTGCCCTGAGGCAAAGAAATGATAGTTTCTGTCCCAGAAGTGGATATGACCTTTCCGAGCTCCCAGTTTCCATCAGGAAGTTGGTACCAAGACTGAAGGATCTGAAACAGCAATAACAGACTGTGAGCATTATAAAAAGATTTGTGTAGAGTAGCATTTTAAAAACATGAGTATAGATATCACCCATGTTTGAGAAAGTGTGAGTTGCTAGCATATATTGATTTGAAAAAAAAAAAAAAAAAAGTCCATTGACATCACACATGGCAAAGTGTCTCAGCAGCACAATTTATTCAAAACAAGAATAGCATTTTCCAAAATTTATTTCCAAACTGACTCAGCTTGATAAGCATGAACAAAATGAAGCACATGTGAACTCTACTCGCTTCCAATGAACCTCTCCACATTCTATTTTGGATGAACAGCTCTCAATTTGGAGTGTAAGGGAGAGTTTAGGAATATAATAACATATCACATATGTAAATTACAAACTTACTCTTATAAACCCTCTGAATTTCAACAAGGACTTCCCAAACAAGGGTAAATAGTTTACCTTACACAAACTCACATACCTTCACCCTCATTTACTCTTATGAACTCCGACCCTCGTTTTTAACTCTCCCCCCAAGCAGGGTGTAAGAGTCGACTTCTTGAAACTTGTTGACTCCAGGTTGTCAATAGCAGGTCCGTTAAACTTTTTTTTATAAGTAAATCAAAAAATATATTGCAAAGATGAATATGGCTGAGGAATAGTATTGGAATACCCTTCTTAAAAAATGGTTCCACATAGGTGCTTTTGTCCTCCCAATTTGGCTACTCTGATTAAAAATGTTGGTATTATAGCATCATAAGTAGTGTCCTCATCATTCATCTATTAAAACATAGTAGATATTTCTTTATCTATTTCTTTTTCTTTTTTTCTTTATTTGGGTGGGGGGGGGGGGGAGTTGGAGGAAGAAAGGTGTTTGAGCAAAACAAGTCGCGTTCTCTTTGGGTATAGAATAAGGAGTTCCCACATACAATCCAAGACGGTACACGATGATAGTGCACAAAAGTAGAAGCAAAGTTTACAAGTAGCTACACTAGCAAACATCAACACCCACATTTACCATTATGTAAGGCAAAGTCCAATCATTGAACATGTGAAGTGCACATTTATACATTGTCTTTATATATAATTAAATTAAAAAGAAAAGCTTGAAAACTCCAGGAAACTAGGAAACACCCATTGCATGTTTATTAGGAAGGATGTGCAGTAGAAGCAAGACACCTACATGTATGGCTGAAGTCAGATGCCAAGACAGGAGTGCTAGAACAAGATGATTAATGTTGGTTTTTAGATTTGCATTAGAAAGGCCACAGGTCCCTCAGTAAAATTAAATGGAAGATTCACTTAGGTGAAGCAAGCTACAGTACTCTAATCCGAGATTATTTAAATACAGAAATGAAGAATTGACAGTGCTTTCTTACTTTTATATCTCTTTCTGTGTTTTCCTATTTAAATCACACTACAAACCTACCCATCCACAACTTAATAATATGCATATGATGACGAAGAAACAACAGTTTCGGTTTCAATGAGCACTAACAGCTATTAACAACACCTGTAAGAAAAAAATAAAATCAGAAAAAAAAGGTGAATAAAAGAATGGCTTCTAGTGTAAGCCTATCAAATTCAGGTCAAAATGAGGCAAGAAAGGTCAAGAGCAGGACTAGGTTAACACAACAATCACACATCTCCTACCAAGAAAAAAAAAATCCAATCATAAATGGGCACAGATACAAAACAAAAGACATGCATGAACATCTGCAAGAAGAAAAGGCAAAAGGTAAATAACACATTAAAGATCATTGATCTCAAACTTGATCTTCACATGATCAAATCCACTGAACTGAAAATCAATCAAAAGATAGTAGAAGATACCTTCTTCTTTGCATAAGCAGCAGTGTCATTCCATTTCGATTCAGCAATTGGTGGGACTGAAGGCGGAGCCGAAGAAGCAACATCAGAGTCTTCATCCAACATGGGCAGAGCCCTTCCTCCATAAGGTGAATCATCATTACCCTGATCTCCTTGAGCAGCAACATATTCTGAGTTTCCATTCTCAGAAGCAACCCCATTTGGATACTCAAATCCCTCAGATGACACGGAACTCGTTCGCTCCATTAACTTATACTCAGCAGGCAATGATTTAATAGAATTCAGAGAAGGTGAAACCCTGCCTTTGGGCACCTTCTTACCTGATGAATTTCTTGATTTGGACGAAGAATGAACCCCGGCAGGCGCCATATCATGAAAAAAGAAGGATCAATAATACCCCAGAAAAGTGCTTGCCTTTTTTTCCAGTAAAAGGGACTATCAAACTTTAGCAGGAAAAGGACCCACTCGATCACTTATCTGGTCTCCTCAACACAATGGGGGGAGGGACCTATTCCACATTCAACTCTTCACAAGTCACCATTTGAACCAAACCCCACAACTTAACAACTTATATTATATACTTAACAAAAGCTGAAATTTTGTGTAATATCCCACTACAAACCGACCCCTCTTTCTATATTTCTTTCTATGCACCTACTTGGTGATGGCTGACCCACAAACCAAGATCAATCAGCCCCAAATCAAATGAAGCCAAAAGCAATGAACCCAGAAGACAATTCTCCAACCCCTAATAAGAGAAAACTCAACAATCCGGTGGAAATGATTGCAAATTACAAACACCCAGAGTTTCTAAATGTGGCTTAATCAAATAACCACCACAACAAAACTCCTCTTGCCCAAAATTAAGTCTTAGAAACCAACCAAATCACCACAGATCGAGGATTTGCCCCTCACAAACAGCAATCTGATGCAGAAGAGGCCAAAAATCTCCCAGAAAAAATGAACTAAGATGGCAACAAACTACTAAATTACCTGACTTACACCTGAAAATCAAACACGGGCATGAATAATTACCAGAAAATTCCAAACAAACTCAACCCAAAAACGCCAAAAGGCAACTGCATCACAAAGATCGTGAAGAACAGTAGTGAAATCTTCAAAACCCAAGAAAGATTCTTAGTTGAGTCTTGAGGGAAGTCTTCAAAAGAACCAAAGTAAACTGAGGAAGAGAGAGAAGAACAATTGTTGGAGTGTATAACAATTGCTGGAGTGAGCAGCTTGTGGTTGGTTCTGTAAATTCACGGTGTCGTTGGTTATGGTTTGCTCTCTCTCTCCTCCTTTTTCTGCTCTCTCTCTCCTAAACTTTTGCCAGTGAATAGTTTTTCTGTTCCGATTTCAAAATCTGTAGATTGTGAAGTGGTGAATAATTATGCCGGCTCATCAAAATCAAAAAAATTTCAAATTACCATGTAGAGGTGGATTATTTTACTAACGGTCCCTGTTATCTCCTACAGACGATTATACCCCTCCAGTCATTTCGTGGTTCCCTAAATTTGATTTATTTGTAATATTATTAATTGTTAACAACATATTCTATTAGGAAAATGGTGTCCACTATTTTTGTTCTCTCTTTTTTCCCTAATTTTTCAAATTTTAGTATTAATAGAAAGTTCAAATTGTTATGTATGCTAAATGGTTACCAACCTTATAAATTTTATCAATTTAACAATAAAAAAGATATTAACTCACACATAGTACATTTCATTGAAAGCCAGAACGTATAAGAACATTAGTACATTTTTTTTGATAATTTACACGCAAAAGCCCATTTTTCATAAGAACACTAGTTCATAGAGAGAACATTTGGTGAAATAATTTGCATGTCACTTAAGGTTTGATGTAGTCGAACTCAATGGGCCCCTATTGCAGGGGGTGTACTGATTCAATGGGTTTGTAGCAAACGGAAGACAGAATGCTAATGCCTAACGTTAGATCCAACCTCTCACCCACAGCACTCCCAGATTGGTAAGAGAGAAACACTTACGTCAAGTATCGGACCCAGTGATGGAGGATGAAAAGTGGAGCTCTTACCACCAAGGCACGGTTAATCGGCAATGTTTGGCAATTGATTTGTATACAAAACTTTCTCTAGAATCTGTTGATATATTTGGCGATAGAAGGATCTACATTCTTAAATCATTTGTACAATACACATTGCATTGTTAACATAAGTGAATTGACAACCACCAAGCTAAGTAACTAGAACCAATCATTGACGATACTAATCATTGGTGTGCCCTCTCTTTGGAATTCAAACATCACCTGCTTGAAAATTCAACCATAGAAATGTGTGCCTGCAAGATGAACCCGAAACATATCTTATACTTTCAAAGTAAACAAGCCTAACATTCAAGTTAGTGTAGCTGAATCAGTTATGATGCTATGCATGAGTGGATCCCCATCATGATTTGGAATGGTCATGGGTACCCTTAATCCAAAAAAAAGGTAATTGTTCTTTGTCGCCTCCTTTTTCACTAGCGTCGCCTCCTTTTTCTATAAAATTTCCAAAATTGCTCCTCACCTCTCTCATAATTTCTCTCAACCTCCATCACTTTCTCTCTTTAAATTAATTCTCTCTCTATCTAAATTTAGTAGTTTTCGATAATCGATACTAATCTCTTCAAAATGGGTAGTGGAAGATCATTTGACTGAGAAGTGGTAAATTTTATTGTTAATTCGTCGATTGAATTTTGGATTGAAAAAAAACACAAACGAATTGTCAAACGCCCCAAAAAAGCGTCAGGACCTTGGCCCAAAGGCCCCCGGCTGGTGTTTGAGCCAAGGGTCGGACACCTATTTGAGGCGTTTGGACCAAGGCGCAGACGCCATCTAGGGTGTTTGGGCCATGGTCCAGATGCCATCCGAGGGTATTTGGGCCAAGGTTCAGACTCCTCGGTGGGGCGTCTTATCCTTGGTTGGATCTAGACTTGTCAATCTTTGACCCGACCTGAACCCGCCTGAAAATTTTGGGTTTTAAACATGATTTTCTCGACCCGAACCCGAAATATATCGAACCCGAGAAACCCCCAAATTAGCAGGTCAAACCCCACCCGTCCGTTTAACCCAAAAAAAATTTTTTTACGTTCAAATCTATTAGAATTTGTGACTTTTCGTTAGAATTCAGGACTATTAAACTATGACCGCAACTCATTCATATGTTATTTCTCTAATTTAAGTTGAAATATTTGCAATAATCTATCGGTACTAGAAGATAATCGTATTTTATTATGTGTTGTACCAAAAATAATATTTAGAGACAAATTTTTTAAAAGACAAAGAGAAATAAGATCGCCATCATAACCCATTGGGTTGACCAAAAACCGAAATACACCTCCCCTATGTAGTCAAAACCGAAGTACACCTGACCCGTATTTACTCAACCCCGATATACGACCGACCCATAACCCACCCGCCCATCCGAATTAACAGGTCTAGTTGGAGCGTCTTTTTCAGGCGTTTCACTATTTGTGAAATTTCTGTATTATTTTTGTAATTTTTTTTAATATTACTATTAATGATATTATTATTAAAACTTTAATTATTATCATTGTAAATACTAATAATTTTAATTTTAAAAATAATATTAGTATTGTTATAAATTATATTAGTATTATTATAGTTAATATATATTTGATTATTCATATTGTTAATAATATGAAATCAATTATTAATATTGTTACGTAATGTGTTTTTTATGATTAATATTATGTTATGATGATAAATAATTTTTTTATAAAAAAAAATTTGACTGTAGGTTCCACTTGAGGATTTTGGGGGAAACGGTGTTTGATTATTCAGATTATTTTTCTACGGATAAGTGGTTCGATTCGATCGACGATCTCCATGAATGGGCTGATAGGATGCAAGGAGAATTCAGTTTAGATTTGTGAGAGCATCTTATAAGAAGAAGAACAAACGAGTCGATGCGGTTATATCTAAGATGTTGTCGCTAAGGGAGATATCGAGGGAAAGTGGGTACAATAGACTGTGACAGTTAGTTAGATACGAAGACAAAATCGTGTCATTGTCTGTTCATCATAGTTGCGTTCTCTGGATTGGGACAGAGGTGGGTCGTCCCATCATACGGGGCAGACAAGGGGGTACACAATCATCGGTTCGTTCTTTACGAGGAGGGACACCGAAGGGGACACCCCTTGACATCCGACATGAAAGCCCACGTACATACGGGAAATGACTGACACCGGGTGCACTCCTGCAACGATAAACACATCGTAGAAGCAGAATTTCCGGACTATAATGTCAACGTCGAGCAGATTTATAATGAGCGATTCAAAGTGCGTTCAGAGTAGATGGAGGGTTGGACATATGTGCAACAATGCCTATACTTGGCAAATGAGCACGGGTACTTGTCCTCGACCGATTTTGATGATGAAGGCGAGTTGCGGCAGATCTTTATGTGTCACCCCTACTCGTTGAAGCTGCTCCACACATATCCGGAAGTTATCCTTATCGACAGTACATACAAGATCAACATGCAAAAGTGGCCATTTTGTGAGATAGTTAGTGTGACTTGTACAAATCAGAACTTCCTTGCTGCATACTAAATAATTACAAAACTCTAACCAATAAACATTAATAATTATAATAACAATAAACATTAATAAACAATAAACATAATAATGATTACAAAACCCTAAACCCTAAACCCTAAATAATAAACATTAATAATTACAATGATAATAATGATAATTAAATTGTTATAATAAAAACCTTTAACCCTATAACCCTAAACCCTAAATCCTAATAATTATAATAAAAATAAGGATTTTAAGATGTTAGTAATACCAACTTTGGGGTATTGGATACTAATAATACAAACTATTTTCTTGGACACTAGCAACACCAACTATCAACCTATTTTCCCTCAACAGTCCATCGTCGATTTGGTATGGTTTTGACTAATCAGAAAGATGGCGTGGATCCATAATGCGTGACATGAAAGGCATATTAGTGTCCACGTCGACAATTTCTACACAAGCCCCGACTTCCACGTCACGCATTATGGAGTCACGTCGTCTTTCCATGAGTCAAAACCATAGCAAATCGATGGTGTACTGTTGGTGGGAAGTAGGTCGATAGTTGGTACTACTAGTGTCCAAGAAAATAGCTTGTGTTATTAGTATCCAAAATTGGTATTATTAACGTCCAAAAATCCCTAAGCCAAAACCATACCTAATCCAAACCCTAAACCCGTACTTGAGCCGCACATGAGTTGCAATTTATTTTCTTTTTTGAATTAGCACACCCTTAAGCTATTATATGATATGAGGGTATGTAGATAGTAACCAAATTGAATAACTTAACTGAAAGTAAGTGGCTAAAAGGAAATTCGTCGTTCTTACGAAAGTGCAAAAGTTCTATGTACAAGTCATCATGCGCTTGCGATAATATATTGTAGGTGTAGATACATTCTTCATACCAACCGCTTATACAATGACCAACAAGGAACCAACGGATTGATTTCCTCAGTGTTCATTGAATAAGTGGTTGGTATGAAGAATGTATCAACAACTGCATTTTTTGGCTAATTCATCTCCTCCACCAGCCACGTAGGATCGTCACCAAATCAGCCACTGTCAGAATCGTTCTGAATGGATTATTGTCCAACATCCCCAAAATACAATGTATTATTGTCCAAGGTTAAAGTTCAGTGCATTATTGTCACATACCGCAAAAGTTCGGTATATTAGCATCCAAAAATCCAATGTTTTATGAAGAATTACAATATCATACTTTTATGATCATACTTTTTGTTATGATCTTAATGGTAATAATTTTATATAACAAAACACTGAGCAAAATTCTTAAAATTTTATGACATAATTTGCGGGAAGTAATATGAAAGTGAGAGAGTATAATTCTTTCATTTTATATAAGAAAAACGAGAAATAACGTGTACTTTAAAAAATAAAAAATTGAACCCCTACTATTGACATTGCTGAAAACAAATATAGACAATTTGTTCTCCCAGCTAATACGCCCCACTACACATTTATTAAAAGAAAAAAAAAGGCACACTAAAATACACTAATTAACCAGTAAAGTGTTGAAAGTATGAATAAAACAAAAATATCCAAAATCTCTTTAAAATAAGAATCATGTCTACTCTCACAAAAGTTCAAGAAAAATCTCCCTCGAAAAGAAAAAAACAAGGCACACTAAAATACACTAATCAACCAGTAAAGTGTTGAAGTATGAATAAAACAAAAATATCCAAAATCTCTTTAAAATAAGAATTATGTACTACTTTCACAAAAGTTCAAGAAAAATCTTCATCAAAAAATATATATTACCTCCGTCTCAAATTATTTGTCCTTACATTTAATTTTTTTGTCCCAAAATATTTGTGTCATTTACAATTTTAATAACTATAATTTCTTTTCTACCCCTAATTAATAAATTTACTTATCACTTTTGACAATTTCAACAAGTATTATTTTCAATTAAAGTAAAGATAATTTAGGTAAATTACAAACTATTTACCTTGATTCCTAATATATATTATTCTTCTCAAGTTACATAAATAAACAAATAATTTGGTGGGGAGATACTCCCTCCATTCCTCAATATCTGTCATTTTGATCACTGTTTTCTACAATATCTATCACTTTATAATTCCAATGCAATTTTTTCAAATTTACCTCTTACTTTTACAATTCCCAATACAATGGGATAGAAGTATGCAAGTGTTGTACTGTGATATTCGATGCAAAATAAAAACAGAACAGAAGGAATATATAAGGAGGGATACAACAGGAGCCAAACTAAACCTAAAGGAAAAATAAGAAAAAGAAAAACAAGAAACCTGGAAAACTAAAATAAGTAAAGTATTCTAACACCCCCCCTCAAATTGGAGGTGGATGAACCCCCAATTTGTACAATAATGAATGGTGCTGAGTTCCAGGGAGGGCCTTTATGAGAATGTCAGCTAACTGTGACGTTGTAGAAGTATGTTGCAAAGTAATTAACCCATCAGCCAATTTTTGTCGAACATAATGACAATCTATCTCGATGTGTTTGGTCCTTTCATGAAAGACCGGATTCTTTGCAATGTATATGGCTGCTTGGTTGTCACATTTAACAGGAATGGGAGTGATAGAATCAACTTGGAGTTCTTTGAACAAGCGACTTAGCCAAGCTAATTCAGTGACAAGCCTACGCAAACTTCTATATTCTGCTTCTGCAGATGATAAGGAGACAATAGGCTGTTTCTTGGATTTCCAAGAGACCAAAGTGTTACCAAGAAAAACAAGAAAGCCACTGATCGACCTTCGTGAGTGCTTGCAAGCTCCCCAATCTGAGTCACTGTAGCCTCTAAGAGTGAAATCATCATCCTTATGGATTAATATTCCCAAATCAGAATGTCCTTTCAAGTATCTCAAAACGTGAACCGCTGCCTTCCAATGTAAGTCTGTAGGTTCTTTGAGGTACTGGCTCAGATGTTGTATGGTGAAGGCCAAATCAGGTCTGGTATTTACCAGAAAGTTAAGTTTCCCAATTAATCTTCTGTATTTGCTAGGATCCTCCAAAGGTGTACCTGAATCAGAAGATAATTTGACATTACTGTCCATAGGGCAGATGACAGGCTTTGATGAATCATTTAAAAATTCTTGAAGCAATTCTTTAATAAATTTCTTTTGTGAAAGAATAATTCCCTGTGAAGTATGCATAATCTCGAGACCAAGAAAGAAATGAGCTCTTCCAAGGTCTTTGATCTTGAAAGCCATGTCAAGGTGTTTCTTTAGGCTAGCTATCTCCTCATGATCATTCCCTGTTAGTAGAATGTCATCAACATAAACTGCAAGGAAAACATATTTGTTAGCATCTTTTCTATAAAATAATGAATAATCATTATCGGAGTGTTGATATCCTCGCTGATATAAAACCTCAGTCAGCTTTGCATACCACTGCCTTGATGCCTGTTTTAAACCATAAATAGATTTCTTTAGTTTGCATACAACGTTAGGAATATCAGTGGTGAGCCCCTTAGGTACCCTCATATAAATTTCCTCATGTAAATCTCCATGAAGGAAGGCATTATTGACATCTAGCTGTTGAAGACACCAATCTTTCTTAACAGCTACAGCCAATAAAGCTCTTATTGTTGTCATTTTGACAACAGGGAAAAAAGTCTCATTATAATCTATCCCAGCTTTCTGCGTGAAACCTCTAACAACTAATCTTGCCTTAAATCTTTCTATATTTCCATATGCTTTTCTTTTAATTTTATACACCCATTTACAATCAATGGACCTTCTTCCTTTTGGAAGAGATACAATCTCCCAGGTGCTTGTATCAGAAAGAGCTTTCAGCTCTTGTTTCATGGCTGTTCTCCATTCTTTATGTTGAACTGCTTCCTCACAAGTTTCTGGTTCCGCATCATTGATATAGTGCTTCTGGAAATCTGAAACATCAGGCAAAAAGGCATCTCTGGGCTTACAGTATAAGTTAGTAACACTTGAGAGACAAGTATTATAATATGCTAAATAAGAGGGTGGTCTGTGATTTCTAGCAGATCTTCTCAAGGTTTGAATGGTTCCAGTGTCATGGTGTATAATGTCATTACTTAGATTACTACCATCAGTAGCCTTTTCTGACTCACATTTTGTCTGATGTTCAGCACTAATTCTAGTATCATCTTCAATACTATGATTCTTAGTGCTTTTATTCTGCTCAGAATCATTATTCATAAAGGGGAAAGAGACATCAGTTTCTTGAACTACAAAATTGTCATTAATGAGAGGAAAAAGAGTAGGAGAATGTTGCTCTTTATTGTAAGGAAAAATGTGTTCATGGAAGATCACATCTCTTGAAATAAGGAATTTTTGTGTTGAAATGGAATAAAGTTTATAAGCCTTTTTTCCTTGAGGATAGCCAAGGAAGATACATTGTTCAGCCCTTGGCTGAAATTTGTGTCTTCCTTGTTTCAAGGTACTCATATAACACAAACAACCAAAAGTTCTTAGATGGTTATAAGTGGGTATCCTTTTGAACAACATTTCATAGGGGGTCTTATTTCTCAATAGATGTGTAGGCATTCTGTTTATCAAATAAGTGGCAGTAAGTATGCTTTCACCCCAAAATCTCAATGATAAGCTTGATTGAAACATCAAGGCCCTAGCAACTTCAAGAATGTGTTTATGCTTTCTCTCAACTATTCCATTTTGTTGAGGTCTCTGTGTGCAACTGGTTTCATGTAATATACCAAGACTACAAAAATAAGCAACTGCAACTTTGTTCTTTCCAATTTCCAGGGCATTGTCTGATCTTATTCGTTTAACATTGTAATCAAACTGTGTCTTTGCCATAGTGACAAAAGATTGGATTATGCCTAAGGCTTCATCCTTGGTGATCATTAGGTAGGTCCAAGTAGTTTTGGTAAAATCATCGACTATGGTTAAGAAATATCTATGTCCTGAGTGAGTGGGGACTTGGAAAGGTCCCCAAGTATCCACATGAATTAACTCAAAAGGCATAACAGTAGATATAGTACTGGAATGAAAAGGTAAGCAGTGCTGTTTAGCTCTAGGGCAAACATTACAATCAAAATGTTTGTGGTTTTCGCCATCATGTGGAACAACATTAGGTATTAATTTCATTCTACCAAAAGACATATGTCCTAGTCTTTGATGCCAGACACTATTGCTAACAGAAACTAGGGCATTTGATTCAATATCTGTGTTCCTCGACTTCATGAATCAGTTTCTTATCCAAGAAATAAAGACCATATCCCTCTCTACCAAGAACCAAAGGCCTCTTCACAAGAAGGCCCTGCAAGATACATTGTGTTTCAGTGAAAGTTATCTGACAATGTAAATCTTGACACAATTTCTTAACTGAGATCAAATTAAACCTGAAATGTGGGACATATAGCACATTCTTTAAGACTAAATGTTCTGATATGATCAACTGGCCTTGTTTGGTTACTTTAATTTTATTCCCATTAGGCATGGTTATGTCAATGGGTATTTTAAGGTCAGTCACATGATTTAGCATTTCCTTATTACTGCACATATGGTCACTGGCTCCAGAGTCCAGGACCCAACTATCTTCAATAATTGCACATGAACAGCTAACAGCATTGGATAGGTAATGTAAAGAAGATGAGGGAATGTTACCAGACATTGTGTCATTGACTGCCTTTCCATTGTTCTGCTCATTGATACTGCTCATAAGTTGTTGTAAAAGTTGTCTCGCTTGTTCTTGGTTCAGATTGAAAGTAGGTTGTGTAGTATTTCCCTGAGGACCTGTTTTATCCGATGCTGATGTGCTTGGTTCTGTATCTTCGGGTTCATTCCAGGCAGCATTGGCCATCTTACTAGGATAGCTCTGTTGTTTCTGCTGTCTTCCTTGGTACCTTGGATGGTTAGGTGGGAATCCATGCAATTTATAGCATCGATCAATGGTGTGGCCATTCTTTTTACAATAATCACAAAACAAGGCCTTCTTGGACTCATTCTTTCGTTGATCTTTTGCTGATCCTGGAGCTCCATTTTGGGCGTTTCTTGAAGTGAAAAATGCAGCAGATTCAGACAGGAGTTGGCCATTGTCATGAACCTGTCTTTGCCTTTCTTCTTGGCTTAGAATTGAATAAACTTGGCTTAAAGATGGAAGGGGTGACATCATCAAAATGTTGCCCCGAATTGCAGTGTAATTACTGTTGAGACCCATAAGGAATTGTAGCAATTTCATCTCCTCGAAATGAATGTCAATTTGTCTGTTTATTCTAGGGTCACAGGTACACTTACCACAAATGCATTTGGGAAAGTTCGTGACAGATCCCACTTCATCCCAAAGCTTCTTGGCCTTTGTGTAATAGCTAGCAATGTCCAAGGATTCTTGAGATAACTTGGACACTTCTTGTTGCACAGAATAAAGCTTGGCTTTGTTAGCTTGCCCAAATCTTTCTGACAATTCCAGCCATAGATCTCGAGCCAACGTTGAGTATAAAACGCTGTCTCTGATGTTCTTTGCCAAAGAATTGAGAATCCAAGAAAGAACCATGTCATTCCCTCTTTGCCAATAAGGGAAGAGAGGTGAATCGATTCCTGGATTTGGGAGAGTTCCATCAACGAACGCTATTTTGTACTTCGCAGACAAAGCAATGGTTGCCGATCTCTTCCATGTGTCGAAATCCTCACCATTAAACTGCTCGGCGACAAGCGAAAGCCCAGGTTGGTCTGAAGGGTGAATATACAATGGGTCACATGGATCGATAATTGGTATTCGACTGAGAGGCTTTGGAGAAGGAATTGGTGTCTCGGGCGTCTCTGTGTTGAGATTTTCTGACATTATTGGCTTTTGGTAGTTGATAATTTAATGGAGGAAAAGCTAGGGCAAAGAATGGAGAAAAGCTAAGAGAAGAAGAAGAACCCAAGCTCTGATACCATGTAAACAATGGTAATTTCAGCAGTTGGAAAAGATAGAAAAGCAATGGGATAGAAGTATGCAAGTGTTGTACTGTGATATTCGATGCAAAGTAAAAACAGAACAGAAGGAATATATAAGGAGGGATACAACAGGAGCCAAACTAAACCTAAAGGAAAAATAAGAAAAAGAAAAACAAGAAACCTGGAAAACTAAAATAAGTAAAGTATTCTAACAAATAAATTTACTTATCACTTTTGACAATTTCAACAAGTATTATTTTCAATTAAAGTAAAGATAATTTAGGTAAATTACAAACTATTTACCTTGATTCCTAATATATATTATTCTTCTCAAGTTACATAAATAAACAAATAATTTGGTGGGGAGATACTCCCTCCATTCCTCAATATTTGTCATTTTGATCACTGTTTTCTACAATATCTATCACTTTATAATTCCAATGCAATTTTTTCAAATTTACCTCTTACTTTTACAATTCCCAATAGAATTATATACTTTTACCATTTTCAATATAATTATCATTTTCAATACTATTTTCAATATAATTAAAATAGAAACTTAACTCTTACTTTTACCATTTTCAATATAATTATCATTTTCAATATTATTTTCTTAAAATCTTCCCAAAATTCTAAAGTAACAATTGTTAAAGAATGGAGAGAGTAGCATGCACTTACAGCATAAATTTTAGTGAAGAATAAATGGGGGAATAATAGGAACCACATACGCAATTTGTGGGTCGCTTATTTACATTTTTATTTTGCGTTAAATAAGAGGCCACAAAATGCAAAATGGTGAACAGACCACCATATAAGACTGAGTAGTTGTGGCCATTTTGACAAGTTTTAGTTCATAGACCGTCAATATATATAACTATGTCCAATTGCAAAAGCACATACTTTTCATGATGGCGATTATTTCGTTCATGATGGCGATTGCTGAAATTATTAATAATTTCCTTCCCAATTTTCTGGTTGACAATGGACTTTCACATTTCTGTTGGTAACAATCCAATATGTGGTACTCAGTCGTTTTTTTATCTGTTATTCATATTTTTTGAGGTCTATTTTTAATTGATAACTTCTCATATACTCCCTCCTTCCCATTTTAATTGTCACTCTAGACATAATTTCAAAAACCAAGAAAACTTCCATCTACATTAATTTAGCTTATTGGAAATGTATAAAACTTGAATAAAATGGTGAATAAAAAAAGGAAAAAGGTGAATAAAAAAGAAAAATTGAAGAAAAAGATGTAATTAATAAGCTTAATTTGATAAATTGGTAATTAATGTGTCATTGGAATTATAAAGTGACAGATATTATGGGAAAAAAGAAAGTTAGTTAAAGTGACAGATAATATAGAAAGGAGGGAGTAATATTTTTATAAAAAATACGATATTATATTTTTTAATAGTATTTTTATTGCAAATATAATGGTATAAATTTTGTATAATGATTCATTATACAAATTGAGATATTTATGGTCAAAGATTTTAACACAATTATCTAAGCAGACATTTAAATAAAAACGGAGGGAGTATTACATTGGAAAAAACAATATTAAAATATATATTGGTTGATTTATTTTCTCTTTCTAATAAAAAAAAAGGTTGGATTTGATTAATCCAATTTGGGTGTATAACATGCCGAATAATCTAAATTTTCAAAATATACAATGATAATTTGGATTGTATGGGTGTTGAATTTTAGTAGTTTATCGCTACATTTTTATCACTTTAAGTTCGTGGTAGAGTTATATGATGGATGGCGAAGTTTATTTGATTTTGATAGTACACGTAGGATAATTATGTCGCCATGTGACTCTGTCACTTGGTTAAAGTGGTCGAAGATCAACGATAGACTACTAAAATTCAACACCTATTGATGTATAATGGGATCAAAGATTAGATCTTGATCAATTACACATCAAGGGTGACGTGCAACCAATCTCAATATGGGGTGATTCACCTGAGAAAGAGGGGTTCTTTGTGGAGTTTGGATGATTTGTGAGAGGCTAGGGATTAGGGTTTGAGAAAGGATAGATCTTTGTGGAGTTTGAGAGAAATGGATGATGATGATTGACGTGAGGTAAGGGAGGATGAGAGGGTGATTTTGTCGTGAGGACTTTGAGAGAGTTTGAGGGAGGGATGTTTGAGAAAGGGTTGAGAGAGAGGGAGAGGGTGACATGAGGCTTGAGAGAGTGGGAGAGGGTTGGACGTGAAAAGAGAGAGGGGGAGCTTTTGAGAGTATTGAATAGCCTTAGGATTTATCTAACTAAAAGATAGATAAAAATGCAGGGATAGTTGAGGATCTATCTTGTCTGAAACCACTGAAGAAACCCTAGAGCTACTTGACCTTCAACCTAGTTAAAGAAACACCTTCTAGGTTTAGGGATCAAGCTCTTCCTCACCACTTGGTTGCCAAACCAAGATACAATAGAAGAGATCAATGAGGTTCTCACGAAACACTCAAGGGGTAAGCTAAAAGCTTGGATATATTCATAATTCAAGGTTGGATGCCTTTGATTGATTACAAGCCTAGCTATTTATAGTAGACTCAGTCCTAGACAGCCTAGGACTCCTAACTTGGCGTGCAAGCCAAGGACTCCTACTACTAGACGCCTACAACAACCTTATCCTCCTTGGATTAGGACTCCTTATCCTAAGGGGAGTTGGTTACAAAAGATAGTAATCCTTTTAGGACTTGGCTTTCCTAATCCAAGATGGATTAGTTACAAGATAAGCCAACCTTATCTAGGACTACATAACTTGGCGCCAGAAGCACACTAACACACACCACATGTGACTCTCACACCTTCTAGAACATTCTAGAATATTCTAAATCATTCTAGACTAATCTAGACTCCTAAGACTTGGTGTCCAAGTTTATATATCTTACTTGGCACCT
Organism: Portulaca oleracea; assembly: GCA_029582165.1. NCBI lineage: Eukaryota > Viridiplantae > Streptophyta > Magnoliopsida > Caryophyllales > Portulacaceae > Portulaca > Portulaca oleracea. The sequence goes on from CM055890.1 coordinate 22,795,371, forward strand.
CACACAACTAGAAATGTTAATAAAACCCTAGAAATGTTAAGTTATACATCAAAAGGCCAAAATTGTGAACTTCAAACTGAAATGGTCAGAAATGTGAAATTCATCTTGAAATGGTCAAAACTGTGAAGTTCAACTTGGGCTTTGTACTTGGGCCTTGGACGTGAACTTGAACTCTCCCTAGGACGTTTGGACGTCCTCTTGGAAAAAGGAGCACAAGATATGGATTGGCCTTTGGGCCTCCACAATGAATTCTTCTCCTTTGGCCCGTCCTACCTCCTTGTAATTGAATTGGGCCTCCTTTCTTATTGGGCTTGGCGTGAAGAATGATGATGGATTTCCATCTTCTTCCATGAATCTTGGGTCTCCAAAGGCGAGCCCAAGGCTATGTGAGCCTCCATCTCCTTCCATGAACCTAGGGTCCCCAAAAGTGAGACCTAGGCTAGGCTGACTTCCATCAGGCGTGGACTGAAATACATCACCTTTATAGTTGGGATTATTCTCTTGTATTTTAAACATTTGGATTATTTGATATGTTATGGTCCAAAGCTGAGATTATTAAAATCCAAAACTCCATAAGAAAAAAAGAAAAAGTAGGATAACATCACTCCATACATAGTAAAAAAATAAGTTTTGTGACACAACACCAATTAGAAATTATTTTTAAGGCTCTATAAGCATTAAGAGTACATCTTCATGGTGTACTTTTATATTTAATGGTTGTGTATATACGAATTAAAATACAAGATTTTTGATAAAGGAATGTATTCATGGACTCATAACTATTTCAGTATTACTCTTTTCGACTTAGGCACCGTTCTTTTGTGCGTTAATGCAACTAACCGCAACGCAAATTACCGCAACATACTATTATCTTTTTACTATTTCCACCGCAACTTACCGCAATTAACCATAACGCAACGCAACGCAACCACAACGCACAAAAGAACGGGGCCTTATTACAAGTAACTTGGTATTGACGGATATTGATGACTGTTGATCTAAATTTAGTAATTATTGTAATCATCAATCTAAATTTGACAACTAAATAACTAATACAATTGATGAAAGCATTATCACAATTCATTTATTTTCTTGATATAAATATTATTTAGTACTAATTTAAATATATGATTGTAAAAAAAAAAACATACTAAAACCTATGTATGTAGCTCAAGATATCCTTATGTACTAGTTTATACACCGTTCTTCGGATGGATATGTTTAAATTTTCATGTTTATGCAAATTTGATGTAGAAATAGTTAAAACTAGTAATGTACAATAATATTTTTTAATTTCCAACAACAAAATTTAACTTACTCAATAAAACACACCGAATAAAATGGAATAAATTAGTTTAAAAAATTGTAAAATGTAAATATACCAATGATTTGTTTAAATTTTAAAAGTAATAATTTTTTAAAGTAATAGGAAATTGTGAAATGCAAATTTATTATTTTTTTGACAATTACAAATACATTATTGCGTTTTTATATAGGCAAATGTTTTAATGCATATAATAGAATAAAGTTTATTCATAAATTAGTGATATGTAAATATGTTAATGAGTGTAGTCCCCAAAAACTTCACCCATTTAGGACGCATCTTTCATTGTGTTAGAGTAAACTATATTGCACAATAATTTTGCCTTGATTGCACTCAAATAAGTGAGTTTAGGCAAGATACATGTAGTATGTGTACCTTAAAACTGAAAGTTACATGTAAAATACCTTGAAGATTTGGGAGGACTCGAGTGGGAAGTAACAACGACCTCAAGAACCATACATGAGATGCAAAATAACAAAGTAAGTTAATTTTTTGGAGTTTCAAGAGTGAAAGAGTCCTCTAAGTTAAAAGAATAAAATTTTGGCGAAAAGGTTTGGAACATTTCAGATTTTTGTGGTAACTTGTAAAAATCATAACTTCTTTTACAAACATCGAAATACTTCATCAAATAATTTTTCGAAAAGTTAAAATAAAAAACAACTTTTTAGTTGAAAGTTAATGCTAAAAATGGGATAAATGACTCTAACAAGGGCAATAATTATGTTGGTTTGTAGTGACTAAAATTCGTGTACGAAACTTTCAAAATGCATAACTTGAGATCTAGAAATTGTATGAAGTCCTAATACCAATCTCTGGAAAGCTTGAAGGGTAAACTAAAACTCTTATGTTGGACACTAACTTATAAAAGACTCGGAAGGGCCCGGAAAGTGATTTGAAAGAGACTCATCAACTTAGAATTATGGTTTCATCATGCTTACGAGGTCGATTTTGACGAACCATAACTTTTTACCCTGACCTCCTATAGACCATGTTAGAACCCTGGCAGACCAGGCTCAAGGACCTTGGCAGATCTAGGCTCAAGGACCTTGACAACTGAATCGGTTTTGAATGAAAGTCAAAATTCGTATATAATATGGATATCTTATAAGTGGTACCTTCCTGATTGCTTTGACATATTTGATGCATATAATCTGCATATAAGAAGGAAAGAAGATCAGAGGTAATGCGTAAGGAAAGAAATCTCAAAGAAGGAAAGAAGAGCGTGAAACAATTGAAAGAAAGGAGAATCAACTCCAACGGTCTTCAAAGCTGTTGTATACATTGAATGACTCAAAGACTGAAGACCAATCGATTCCAAGGAAGAAATCGAAGAGTAGGAAGTCCGTGAGGATTTCTGAGTGTGTCTTTGAGAGACGAGTTTGTGTGTGTTGTAGCCTAAGGGCGTTGGCGAGTTATTGGTAACAAAACTTTAAGGGAATTAGGTTATGTGAGTGAAAGCACCTTGCTGTGTTGGTGCGTTGTTTTGTTCAATAATCTCTGAAAGTGTCCTTCAGTAAGGCACTCCTTTAGGAGTTGCTACAAGGACCTTACTCCTTGAGTAACCAAGTTACTGTATTTCTATACTTCGTTCTGATTGAATAAAGGAAGTTTATCAGTTATCTCGTATTGTCCTTTATATATGTGAAATTAATCTCTTAACCTGAAAAGGGTTAAGAAACCTAATGTCCTTTATCTCAAGTGTGCATAAATTGTGATAACCCTATTCACCCCTAGGGTTTTTTCAAACCCAATATTTGATATTCCGGAAAGCTTGCACAACGCACTACAACTTTTGATGTTGGACATTTACGCTACTAAGGTCTCCTTGATATTTTAAAACATCCATAAACCTTCTGCCCCAAAAAACATATATACACAGGGCACCCAAACTAGAACCACCAAAACTTGAGTTATACTCATCGGAATTCCGAAATTCAAAGCCCATATGGAAGTGTTATTACTCAAGGCTATCATTCTACATAAATATTTTGGTTATGGAATGCCTCGGCTGTCCCAAGAAACCCAAAATACATAATTTAACTAAATAATGACAATCTTGCCTCGTTTTGTCGATTCACTAAATTTTACACTCGATACTACTTCCCAAATGTGTCCATAGCTATTAAACATCTCAAACACAGCAGCACACTCAACTTTTACCCATCTCAAGTTATTTAGAGCACAAGCAAGGCCAAATTGGTATAATTCCATAAACTTCAAGCTAATCTCCACCATTCTAACATTCAAACTTTACTACTTTAATCACCAAGAAGACCATACACCCTACAGACAATCATATTTCATTAACTTAAGAACAATTTATGGCCTTTTACAACTATGCAAAACCCAAGTATGGGCTATCTACAATAATCCAATACATAGGTACATGAGATTATATGTTGGAGTGGAGTGGACAAGGATATTCTTTATAGAAATAATATGAACAAATTGAACAAGAAAGTTACAGCAACGAATGCCCATTTTTGAATTCATTGCAGCCTTTCTTAAGGTCCTCTAATTTCAGGCTTTCAGCCACACGTTCTCATTGTTGCTTTACGATTTAATTGCATTGTAACCATTTTGGACTTGGATAAGGGATCTGTACAAAAATGGTTTTCCCTAAAAAATCAACAGGCTTGAGATATAGTTAAACAAATCTCCCAAAAAAAAACTAACATAACTACGCTTGAGGACTGAAATTAACAAAGAAAGATAACATATTTTTGCAATTTCAATATTGAAATTTCGATTTTAAAGGATAGGGTTAGCATTAGGGATTTGCCTTTAATGGTGAGTGAGAGAACAACAAACAAGGAGAGAGCGATGGTGGTCGCCGGCTAGGCAACTGGCGATCAGCGGCGACGCTATAACTATTGGGAATGTCCCGACAATGTTCAATTTCATCCGAGTAATCTAGCCAAGTTAATTTGGTGTTTAATGACTTTGCTAGAAGTCCCCTTAATCAGTGATCAAATAGGTTCGATCACATCTGAGTTATTTGGTCCCACAGGGTCACATAAGTCAGCGACTTGAAAGCAATAGGTTTGCGGAAAAAGGTCCGGGGCAATACGAGATTGAACCGGGGGAAGCACGGAAGCCGATTTTGGAGAAAGCTGGCTACCACGATCGGTGGCAAGGCCACCACGGTCCATGGTGGGTATGTGAGCAGCAGAATCAGTTCTGTTGCTCACCACGGTCCGTGGTGAATCCCAGACGCGTATCCCACATCGGTGGAGGAACTCTTCCTCCTACTTTCTCTCCCCTATATATATATGTGACCCATGGGATGCCAAAGATAGTCTTTCCATCCCATGAGGCCCCTATAGGTAGTCTCCCTTTGGAGACTTTGAGAAACCGGGAAAACTGTCTATTAGATTGCTTCCGGTTTAGGACTACGAGGGTGATTCCTCGAGGTCTTAGAGTAGGAAAGATTGGTCGTATTTGATACGGTCCACATACTCATCCGGTCTCAAGTGGATCAGGATCGGGCGGTCTAGCAACCTGTGTCTCAAGTGCTGCGTGGATTGCTATGGAGGTCTCCTATTTCGGAGACGTCCCACTCGGAGTACCGGAGTGACGCGTTCAAGAGTTGAAGAGACGCGTTCAAGAGTTGTAGCCCGACCGAGGCTTGTCTGTTCGAGAGACTGCTAGGTAAATAGCTTAACCTCTGCTATTTGTTTCTTTTTTATTATTTATTGTTTTGGGTTAGGGTGCATTAGGTGAAGTCCTAAGTGTTGGGACTTCTTCTGCTCTTAGTCGTGTGGGCCCAGTTAGATTGGGCCTTCCACCCTAAGCGTCCAGATTAGATTTGGGCCCAGGGGAACCCCTATAACCCATCAGTGGTATCAGAGCCGCGGATAGCATGCTGTAGCTCTTTATGGGTTTCTCTTGCATGTTTTCAATCGTTGAGTTCATGTTAGGTTGCTAGAAATTAATTATTTATGCCCTTTTATGTTTTCGTCTTAATGGATATGATCTATTAGGATGTTTTCATGCTAAAACTAATTGTTAATTTGGCATGTTGTAAAATCTAAACTTGGATTATAATTATAAGGATTATTGGATGATAATACACTGAACTTTAGGGGTATTGGACAATAATGCACTGAACTTTTTTCTTGGACTCTAATATACTGAACTCTGAGGGTATTGGACAATAACGCACTTAGACCAATTCAGCTGGTGGTTGGCGCGGTGGTTGTCCTACTTTGCGTTGTCGTTTTTCTATTATTTTTTCAAAAAAAATTTTTGCCGTGTAAGAAAGTACACATAAGCAAGATGACTAATATATTTTTTTGAAAAAAAATAGAAAAACGATACCTCAAAGTAGGACAACCACCGCATCAACCACCAGCTGAATTGGTCTGAGTGCATTATTGTCCAATACCCTCAAAGTTCAGTATATTAGAGTCCAAAAAAAAAGTTCAGTGCATTATTGTCCAATACCCCTAAAATTCAGTGTATTATCATCCAATAATCTTAATTATAATGATGTTGTTTATTTGATAAACCTTGGTTGCGATTGATTGGATGTTGGGTTTTGGATGTTTGGTTGCTTTTCCTTACGATCACTTGTGACTTTTCGGTATGGAGTGGGAAAGTCATGGCCATGGTAAAATTTTTGCCTTGCCTATTGATTTACATTTGAGTTTCCACCCTTTGTTTGACAAGGAATCTCGAGCACGACACTAGGTGTCCTATACGAGATTTTGGTGAAACTCATTGCCTTTCCTTACTTTACTCATTTTGATCATCACGAGTAATGTTGCACTAGACGTCGTACTCATGATGACTCTTTGTGATCGTTTTGCAAGTGTTAAGGTAGGGTGTAGTCTGGGAAATGCCATGCGATGTCATACCCAAGACTAGTGCCACCTCAAGTCACTTCAAACATCAAAACCTTAAAAAATTCGACATTTGAGTCTAAAATGTTTAGACTTGAAAATTCGATTTCTGCAACTTCTCTGTTAAATTAGATTTAACATGCAGTTGAGCACTGGGTGATTCCGGTTAAAAGCACTACACTAAGGGAAGAGTTAATTTTAGGAAAATTAATTATCAATCGATCAGTTGGGCATAAATAGATTGTTTGTAGAGTTGATTGTTGGGTGATTCCATTCGATACTCTACGAAATGATCCTCAGCGTGACAATGTATCAGCTGAGTTAAATTTTCTTAATATTGGAAATTGAGCAAATGAGTATGTGTCTAGCCTTAAAATTTGAAATTTCAAGAAGGAAAGGGTTTCCTATCTCCCTATTGTTTTAAGTTGGAAATTTAACCTTAATAAAATTGGATTGTATTGAGTTCTTGCATGCGTTTATTCTTTCAAAGTGATTGAGATCACTTAATTTTGCTAAAATTGTTTTGACTATTGTTTTATTTTGGTTTAATGCATTGCTTGTTGGAAGTCTTCTTTAATTGTTGAAGCAGGGTAGACATATATATGATATGTCTTGACATATATGAGATATGTCTTATTGCAATGCTACCAAAATGTTTGCTTATATCTCACGCGTTCTTAGTATGGCCTTAGCTAGTCTGGTTTTACCGGCCTGCGTGTCGGGTTGGGTGAAATATGGCATGCATATCGTCAATTTTGAATATATTTTCAATTTAATTTGATTAAATTTGTAATTTATATTTGAAATCAATTTAATCTCATTTGATGAAACCCGCTTGTAAATCTTGTAATGTGGAGATATGAAGTTGAGTGGGAGCCCAAAGCAACTTGGACATTGGTTCGAGTGGGAGCTAATATATATGTTGAGATGTTAGAAGGAGTTCTTGTAAGCATTCAAGAAGATGTTCTTGAAGTGCAAATAAAGAGAATCCTTGAATTGTTCAAGTTGGAATTCTAGAAGTTTCAAGAAAGAGTTCTTGAAGACTAGCTTATCTTAATCAAATTTGTTTAATTAAGTTTAGGAGATCATAATAGGGGTTTTATTTATGCTTTGAATGGTTCTTAGCATGCCTTATAGTGTTATTGTGTTTGTCATGCTAGATTCAATAGTCTCACCTAGAATTGCATGTTTAGGATAATAAAATCTGTACTCTCAGAAATATGAACGTATGATTGCTCACCTTAATGAACACCACTTGGATCATGGGTGGTCATTGCCAATGCAAGTCATCCATGGATCATTAACAAGTTGGGTGGGAGTCAAGTCTGTTCATAATGGCGAGCTAGAGGGTCTAGAGTCATGAGCAACAGAGAGAGATGTTGTATGTGATATACTCTCGCTAAGAGTCGTTTAGAATGATTGATCATGAGATGATCTACCTTAGGCAAAGGACACGGGGTTTGTTTGGGCCAAAGCTCACTCGATGTCGCTTGGGCCTGTTGGATCCTGGTGACGTTAAAACGCTAATGAGAGTTAAGTGTGTTTTAATGTTGAAATTAAAATGGTTTAATTTCTTAATTATTGATGAATAAATTTAAAATGAATCGTTTGGCTTGTAGATTCTTAAAGTTATTATGATATTTCCTTATCTCTTCACCGCCACTTTCTTCTTATGAAGAAGAAGTTTATCGGTTCCAATTACTTGAATTGGCACCACAACTTGAGAAATGCTCTCAAAGCCGAAAAGAAAGATTTATTCTTGAGAAGGCAAAAAGGCATCTAGCCTCCTAATAATGCCTCGGATGCTAAGAGAGCCAAATAGAAACGTCATGTTGTTGACGATATTCAAGTGGCATGTTTGATGCTGGCAAATATATCCCTTAAACTTCAAAAAGTTGTTTTAGGTCAAAGTGTCTATGGACATTATCACTCAATTGAGAAGTAGTTTTGTGAAACAGGTTGAGTTGTATGAGACCATCTGCTAGATTATCAAAATCTAAGCTTGAGGTTGGCAAGCCCGTTGGGCCTCATGTGTTGTAGGTGATTGGTCGCTTCAACAACATGAGATGGTTGAGTTTTCCGTATGGCCAATTGGTTGATTGCTAACACAATCTTACACTTGTTGCATGATGGGTTTCGTCCTTTTAGGATGAAACATTTTAAGCAAAAGCATAAGAACAACTTATTGAACTTGTATGAGATGCTAGTTTAGGCTGTAGGAGACATAAAGGAAGCCTTTAAGGCTATCGGGGATGTTCCCAAGGTTAGAAAGAGAAAAAGGTTTGAGAAACCTGCTAAATAAAGAAAGACATTAATGATCAAGAAAGCAAAGGTTAATTTGTTGCTTAAGTTTGAGATCATGTTGAAAAGGTTTGCCGGTTGTGCTTGATGGACTTGGAGTTAAGAGATATGATCTCGGGTTCAGGTACAACATGTGATTGAACACAAGTCAACAAGGCAAAAGTCACACATTTGTTGAAATGTGTTGGATTTAAGCTGAAAAGTGGACAAGTCAGCAAGGCAAAAGTCGATCTGAGCATGGAAAACTAGCCATGTGCTGCTGGTTTAGTGCTTTTGGGACTTAAGAGTTTATCTTAACCTTCCAACCTGATATTTGAACTTAATAATTGTTTATTTTGTTCATGTATTAAGTCGGAAATTGGATTTCTGTTTCCTTTTGGAAAGAAAGGTCATTCCTTTGGAAAATGCAAAGGTAATTCTTTGATGGTTCCAAGGATTGAATCTTTTAAGATACTTACATTTGTTGAATGTCGAGTATGCATAAGATTTAGATAAACATGTTCATCACATTGTTTGCAAAGGTGTAACGTCGTTTTTGTACCCCGGTTTTTATATCGTTCTTCTGAGGAGCTAGGGGCCTTGGCTAAGAAACTCGGTCTACGATCGGGTTAAGATCACTAGGTAAAGCAATTTGGTTTGAAGGGGTCACAAAGCAAGAAACAAAGCTAAGTCGATCAAGGAAAGCAAATGGGCTTCGAAGGCTTTTCGGGATGCAAACGGGGATGAGGAAATGGGTTTTGCAACAAGAGAATAACAAGGAGGGAGAATCAAGTGGCAATTCCGTTAGAAAATACCCACCGAGCTTCCTATTTCGAGGATAGTCCGGATTAACTTCCCCAAAGTCCACCACGGACCCGGAGGGTTAATGAAACGAAATTCCCTAGTTAACCTCCTTCCACTTTCGTGGGTGAGCATTAACTATCCCGACTCCAACCTTCCAACACAAGTGTTGGATATATTCGGGAGCTTTCGGACCCAGATACATCCCACTTGAGGGAAGGAAAGGAGTTGGAAATTGATTTCCCAACTAATTACTCGTTAATATTGCTAACCTAAACCTAATCACCCATTCACACCCTTAATTACCCCCTAACCCATAGGGTTTCTAGCCTCTAATCATGATAAAAACTATGCTAACAACATCCAAACCAAACCTAAGCATGATTTCTAACATCAACAATCAAGAACAAGCAAAGGAATTTGAAAATAACAAGCAAAACAATTAAAGAGCAAGCAAAGTAATTAGCAAAGCAATTAATGAAAGAGTTAAGGGAAGAGAAAACTTATCAAAATGCTGTAGATGAACAAGGAAAATCAATGGGAATGATAATCCAACAATCTCTCAATTGTTTGAATCTTCAACCCTTGAATCACACTAAAAATCCACCAAAACCCTAGAATAATTAAGGCTAATCTCTCACTAAAACTCACTGATACAAAGCTGGAAATTAATGTCTAACACTAGGAGCTCACTCCCCAAGAAATCTTCAAAGAGGAGTATAAATACAAGGCAAAATAGTTGGGCAAAACGCAGCACTTCAAGCCGGAACATTCGCGCAGAAAAAGGGAGACCGTAGGTACGGTATAGGAGACCGTAGGTTCGGTCTCTGCCGGTTCATGGGAGGTAACGGGCGCTACCAGCAAGATGGCGGGCGCTACCCTGACCGCAGGTGCGGTCCGGGATACCGCGGGTACTGTCTTCCTTTGCCCAGCTAAGGTAGCGGATGCCACGCTCAGGGTGGCGAGGGCTACCCTGCTTGTCTTCTTCCCTTTGTTCTTTCCTTCTTTCCAAGGCATGTAACGCCCGCTACAAGGATCGTAGCGGGTGTTACCCCACTGATTTACACCAAATGAAGGGAAAGTGGTCTCGGGTCAACTCCGCTTCGGCTCTCGGCTCGGCTCGGGAAATCACCAAAAATGCTCTAAAATGGCCCGTTTTACCTCGTTTTGAGCAAAAATACCAAAACCTACAAAATAACCCAAAACGTAGTAAAGACACGAAATTAAACAAGAAACGAGTCAAAAGCCTAAGAATTAAGGCGTTATTTAGACACAAAATTGGGTCTAAACACCCCCCACACTTAAACATTTGCTCGTCCCGAGCAAAACAAAACAAAAACTACCTAAACTAACACAAACTCCTCTGTCGTGGGAGAGAAACGAGTGCATTTAGCGTATGCACCAAGCCCTTTGAACCCCTGGGCAGCCCGGGTGGACGAGATGGACTCGTGAGGGTTTGTAGCGGCTATACCCACAAAAGCCAAAGAAAAAGGAGAGAGGGAAAGTGAAAATCAAAACCAAAGAAAACAACAGAAAAGGAAAACCAACTTCGCTTCAAAGAATCATGCAGTCTCAATCAAGAAAACGATATTAATCCTCCAAAAGGAGCCGTTATGAGCATCTCACAAACACCTAACTCAAGAAAATGTCAATCTTTGAGATTTTCGATCCCCTACACCTCATGCCAAGCAAAACCCCATGTGCATAAGTGCTAGTGGGTTCTAACTGATTCCGATCAACCCCAAAGACTCACGCCCGAGCTCATTTAAAATGAACAAAAACAGCAAGGAGTTTCTTTTAAAGAAGATTAAGAACGACTTCTCAATTTTGACAACAAAATCCAAGAAAACGAAGCAAAAACAAAAACAAAGTGAAAACGAAAACTTTAAGGTTTTCACTCCCTTTTTTCTCCTTTTTCACACAATTTTTTTCAAATTTTAGGTAAAAACTAAGAAAAACGAAAACAACAAAAAAACTAGGTGATCTACCCTTGAAACATAATATCTCCCCCTCCCCCCACACTTAAAACGCCACAATGTCCTCATTGTGGGAAGGTGTCACAAGAAAAGGGTAGAGAACCTACAAAAACAAACAAACAAGAACAACTTTCAGTGGTGGTGACCCGAGCCCACACGGCTCCAACAGCAAAGTAATCCCAACACAACCACTCAAATGGGCTCGCCACTCAAAAGAAAATCAAGCATGCAACATGGATCGAGATAAACACATTCAAAGAGTGCGGTAAGAGGTTACCTTGAAGTCCTCAATTAAAGTACGAACCCAACCCGCGATCCAAGAAAACATCATACCATCGGTTAGAAGTAAACAATAAAATCATACTATGTGTGATTATTCGCATGCACGATCGAAAAAGAAAAACAAACTACATAAGATACTAATGACGAAAGAACTTAAAGAAAAACGAACATATGTACAACATATACATTGACACTGGTTTACCTCAACTAGGGACTATGGCGATTGATTCAGCAAAGAGGATGCGTTCTTGCTCGACAAAATGGACAACATCATACAGCAAACACACACAGAACACAAAGATAACTTACTAATCTGAGTGTATAGTGTGAGTGTGTGAATCTGGACAGCACAACGAGCTTGTGTGTGTTTTGATAGATGAAATGCAACAACCAAACACTCAAAACACTAATGCAAGAGCATGACATTCAACTCAGTACACAAAAAAAACATAAACACAACACACTAATACAGTTCACAGTGTGGGGGTGTGTGTAAATCGACAAGAACCCTTAGTAAAATCAGCGTGTGTGTTACAAAAGATGAAAACCAACAATCAATCGCACAAACACTTCACAAGAACCAGCATTCGAATTCAGCACACAGTGTGGCAAAATTATGTGTAAAAATAGACAAAATCAATCCCTAACTCAACATGAATGACCAACGAACCAAATGCAAGTGAGAAAGGAAACGAAATTCGCACAATTGACACAAGAAATACCTCACTTTAAATGTGTAGGGCAGATGCTTGAGCAATGTCACACACCTAGGACAATTCTGGGCAGAAACAGATCCCAAGCAGCCGATTAGAACAACAATGGAGAAGGATTAGGGTTTAGGACTCGAAAATGGAGGGAGGAAGAGAGTCTAGTTGAGAGTTGAGAGGAAGGAATGGGTGTGGGTGTGAGGGTTTAGTCGCGAGTTTTAGGGTTGTAGAGAGAGAGAGAGTCGGGTTTGTGAGGAAAAGAAATGAGAGAAGTGAGGCAAGTCGGGATTTAGGGCTGAATTAAGATTGCAGACGAGGTCGTCGCGCGGCGCGGCGTGTCTTTGGCGTTAGGAGTTGCTGAAAGGCCGCAGCTCATCGCCTTTTTTAGGGGTGGGTGCGGATTGGATAACCGATCCGCACATAAAAATGGATCGGATAACCATAAATTCGGATAGTCAATATCCCGATTCGTATTTGATCCGTAAATTACGGATAACCGCATTTTTGGATAATCGGATTGTCGGATTATAAATTTTGCGATCCGTATCCGATCCAAAAGTCACGGTTAACCGAGTTTTTGGATAGGATAACGGATTACCCACGGGGCAGTGGACGGGGCAGTGGGTAGTGGCAAAACAAGAAACAAAAAACAAAAACACAAGGACATTTGGATCAGATCAAATACGATTCTCCCCTTCATTACTATAAAACCACAGCAGATTTAAAACAACAAAACCCAGATTCAAAGGTTTCCAGCAAAGTGGAAGGACGTTGGACTTGGGTTGGGGAATAGTATTTAGTAAACATTAAAATTAAATACTAGGAATTGTATTGGGGGCAGTAGGCGACTAGGCCTACAAAACTTAAATTGCAAACAATTGAAAAAAGTCGGATTATCCGTGATCCAATCCGTTATCCGATTTTTTTATTTTTCCGATCTGTATCCGATCCGTGATCCGGAGAAAATTAGCGGATCGGATATCCGATCCAAGAAAATAAAAAATTATTCGTCAATTATCCGTTTTTTCGGATAGGATTTTCGGATAATTGGATCGGATCTCGGATAATGGATATTGTGCCCACCCCTAGTCTTCTTTCTCCGCAGGCGCGATCGGCTTCTGGAGCAAGCTGTTGCTGCTGCTGCACGCTGTAGCGGGGGCTACATTGTTGGTAGCGCCTGCTACCTCTGCTGTCAATTCCAATCACTCCAAAACATTTTAACTCCCAAAAACTTTCACACTTCAATATTCAATTTTCCCATGCTTCCTCACATTCAATACAACAATTTTTTGTAACTTTCAAACTCTCTCAACACTCATATATTTTTTTTCAAAACTTCACTCACTCATACTACCTCTTTCACTCCCAACTTCAATTTTCTTATTTTCAACTCCAACTTTTTCTATTTTTCCACATCATTTTTCCTCTTTTTTTTTCAACTTTTTTTTTTTAAAAACCTAGAACTAATACCTCAAAATACAAAAGAAAGAAACAAAGAAAAATTAAAAAGACAAGAAAAATGGAAAAACTTAAAGAAATCTAAAAAGGAAAATTAAAAAGAAGAAAAAGGAACAAAATTAGAAAAATGCAAAAATTTGAAATTTGAAAGAAGAACCTCAAAAATTATGGGGTGCCTCCCATAGAGCACTTGTTTTAGGTCCCGAGCTTGACCCAATTACTTATTTGATTCTCGAAAGGCCTGGTATGCATGAGAGAAGCACGGTTAGCTTTTTCCACCAACTCTTCTTCCTTCTCCTCCCGCGCAATCTAATAGAACTCATGAATAAACCGGAATGATCTTCCGGTGGTCTAGTCAACTCCGAGGGGATCAAAGGTAATGGCCTTCTCGCTTTGCTCCACCAATATTTCTTCCTTCTTTTCCATCGCTTCCTCTTCTTGCGCAAGAATTGAGCATGCCTCCTTGAAGACTTGATAGGCCGGATAGAAAGAAAAGATAACTCGGCTTGATATTCGGTGATGCGCCGGGTCTCGGGCCTTGGAAAGCCATCTCTCTCGATTTCATATCTCAATATATGTTTCACCCAAGGCAATCTCCCTCCTCAAAGGCACGGTATTGAGGAAGTCACCATGGAAGGTGAAACTATCTCCATGAAGCTCAAAATGAATAGATTTAGGGTGACTTTCTCCACCCCAATCATCCGGTTCCACCAAAAGTAGGCACGACTCCTCTTGATGCTCATCCATAATACCAACCACTACATTGACCTTGAAGCGTGACTCCTTATGAGGATTCCTTCTCGAAGGATCAAGATCAAAATCAATATGTTCTCTCCCCACATAAAGAGACAAACGACCTCTTTTTACATCTATAATTGCTCTCGCAGTGGCCAAGAAGGGTCGACCAAGAATAATGGGGCTTCTCCAATCCTCATCCATCTCCAAAATAACGAAGTCACAAGGGATAATGAAACTTCCCACTTGAACCGGGATGTCCTCTAATATTCCCAAGGGCTTCCTAACACTTCGGTCAGCAAGTTGCAAGCTAATAGCTGTAGGGGTCAAGTCATCAAGGTTCAACTTCTTACAAATTGAATGTGGCATGACACTCACACTTGCCCCTAAATCACATAATGCATTATCAATCCTCATATCACCAATTAAGCACGGTATAGAGAAACTACTCGGATCGACAAGTTTCTCGGGAGTTTTGCTCCCCATAATGGCATTGCAACTGAGATGAACGGTCGACGAATCTTTGATTCTCCTTTTGTTTGTCAAGGGGTCATTAAGATGTTTCTTGAAAGAAGGGATCTCCGCCATGGCATCAAGAAAAGGAATATTGACTTGGAGCTTCTTCAACATCTCAATAAATCGAACAAACTTTGCCTCATTTTTATGTTGAACCAATCTCCCAGGAAAAGGTACTGGTGGTCTATATGAAACGGGTTTCTCCAAAAGGTTTTCATGATTATCTTCCCTCAAGACTTCCTTCCCTTTCTCTTGTCTTTTCTCAATCTCCACTCTCTCTTTCAACTTCTCCCTTTCCTCATCCTCGGCCTCATTAACCACAACATCATCCTTCTTTTCTTCAATCCTAGCCTGCTCAACTTCTAAATCCTCCTCTTTATTACTACTCACCACAACTCCCTCATTCTCTCCCAAAGATCTCTCCTCTTCCTCATTCTCCTCCACTACCATAGGTTCTTCAATTTTTCTTCCACTCCTTAGGGTAATAGCATCAACTTGTTCCCCTTGGATAGGTTGAGGTTGAATGGGTTGAGAAAGGTATATTTGTTGAGCAACTTGGGTCATTTTGGTTTCAAGGTCTCTAAGACGAGCCTCCTCACTTTCTTGATTAGCGACAATTTGTTGCAACAACTTTTCAATCATAGAATCTTGGGATGGTTGAGAAAATTGAAATTGTGGGATAGGTTGATGTGAGAACTCTTCTTGAAAATGTGCATGATGTCATATGGTTGAGAAACAGGGTTAAACACCGGGTTGACAAACGTGGTATAACTAGGATCATAATCTTCATAAGAATGGGAATAAAGTTGGTTGGAATAGATAACATTCACATGTTCCACTTGACGATACTCCGTACATTGATGCACAAGATGTGGACCAAAACACAATTTACAAGTATGCAAATTAGGAATAGGAGGGGATGCAAAGGCTTACATACCTCGGGCTAAGTTCAACTGGTTGGAAACTTCATCATTCACCATCTTCTTTTGCAAATCAAGGACGGTGGCCATTAGAAGTTTGATAGTGGGGTTGTGTTCCAAAGAATGATCCCCATTTCCTGAATTTTGGCCGCCTCCCCAACTAGGAACATTCTGAGATAGCTCATGAAGAAAAATGTTGGCTTCCTCTGCAGTCTTCTTTAAGAACATCCTTCCGGATGCACGATCAATAGATTCTTTGTATGACTCACAAAGCCCATAATAAAAATGTTGAAGTATCATCCAATCCGGTAAATAGTGATGTGGACATTGGCGTTGAAGGCTTTTGAATCTCCCCCAAGCCTCAAAAAGATCCTCTCCGGGTTCTTGCTTGAAAGACATAATAACTTGCCGGAGTCTATAAGTTTCATCCGCTGGGAAAAATCTATGCAGGAAATCTCTTCTAAGTACCTCCCATGAAGAATATGTGCCGGGAGGACACGTTTGAAGCCATGTCTTCGCTTTCCCCGTAAGAGTTAGAGGAAAGAACTTCAATTTCATAAATTTGGAAGATAAGTCGGGAACTTGCACGAAACTAATCAGATTTTCAAATTTCTCGATGTGTGCAATAGGACTCTCGGATTTGTCTCCATAAAACTGATTGCTCGAGAAGACTTCAATAAGTACGGTTTGAACTCGAATACGACATCGGGTCGTAACGGTGGTAAAGTGATCGGGTTGCCTCCCATACCCAATGATGGAACGACATATGATAGAAGGGTAAGGGGTGAACCAGCTTGGCCCTCCGCCATCAGAACTCGAAACTTCCTACAAGAAATAGAGAAGCATCAAATTCATCGGGAATTGGAACAAACTAGTTTCTAGCATGAAAGCAATCTTAAACAACTCAAGACCAAGAAACTAAGCTAGGGGCGCTTGCTCCCCGGCAACGGCGCCATTTTGTGTAACATGGTTTTTGTACCCCGATTTTTATATCGTTCTTCTCGAGGAGCCAGGGGCCTTGGCTAAGAAACTCGGTCTACGGTCGGGTTAAGATCACTAGGTAAAGCAATTCGGTTTGAAGGGGTCACAACGCAAGAAAAAAAGCTAAGGTCGATCAAGGAAAGGAAATGGACTTCGAAGGCTTTTCGGGATGCAAACGGGGATGAGGAAATGGGTTTTGCAACAAGAGAATAACAAGGAGGGAGAATCAAGTGACAATTCCGTTAGAAAATACCCACCGAGCTTCCTCTTTCGAGGATAGTCTAGATTAACTTCCCCAAAGTCCACCACGGACCCGGAGGGTTAATGAAACGGAATTCCCTAGTTAACCTCCTTCCACTTTCGTGGGTGAGCATTAACTGTCCCGACTCCAACCTTCCAACACAAGTGCTGGATGTATTCGGGAGCTTTCGGACCTAGATACATCCCACTTGAGGGAAGGAAAGGAGTGGGAAATTGATTTCCCAACTAATTACACGTTAATATTGCTAACCCAAACCTAATCACCCATTCTCACCCTTAATTACCCCCTAACCCATAGGTTTCTAGCCACTAATCATGATAACAACTATGCTAACAACACCCAAACCAAACCTAAGCATGATTTCTAACATCAACAATCAAGAACAAGCAAAGGAATTTGAAAATAACAAGCAAAACAATTAAAGAGCAAGCAAAGTAATTAGCAAAGCAATTAATGAAAGAGTTAAGGGAAGAGAAAACTTATCAAAATGTTGTAGATGAACAAGGAAAATCAATGGGAATGATAATCCAACAATCTCTCAATTGTTTGAATCTTCAACCCTTGAATCACTCCAAAAATCCACCAAAACCCTAGAATAATTAAGGCTAATCTCTCACTAAAACTCACTAATACAAAGCTGGAAATTAATGTCTAACACTAGGAGCTCACTCCCCAAGAAATCGTCAAAGAGGAGTATAAATACAAGGCAAAACAGTTGGGCAAAACGCAGCACTTCAAGCCGGAACATTCGCGCAGAAAAAGGGAGACCGTAGGTACGGTCTCTGCCTGTCCAGCGGAGATAACGGGCGCTACCAGCAGGATGGCGGGCGCTACCAGCAGGGTGGCGGGCGCTACCCTGTGAAAATTTCCTGGCGATTTTTCCTTCGTAAGACCGCAGGTGCGGTCCGGGATACCGCGGGTACTGTCTTCCCCTGCCTAGCTGAGGTAGCTGGTGCCACGCCCAGGGTGGCGGGGGCTACCCTACGAAATCTGCCTTGGCGATTCTGAGCTTCGAGAGATAGCAGCCAGGGGTAGCGGGTGCCACGCCCAGGGTGGCGGGGGCTACCCTGCTTGTTTTCTTCCCTTTGTTCCTTCCTTCTTTCCAAGGCATGTAACGCCCGGTACAAGGATCGTAGCGGGTGTTACCCCACTGATTTGCACCAAATGAAGGGACAGTGGTCTCGGGTAAACTCCGCTTCGGCTCTCGGCTCGGCTCGGCTCGGGAAATCACCAAAAATGCTCTAAAATGGCCCGTTTTACCTCGTTTTGATTAAAAACACCAACCTACAAAATAACCCAAAAAGTAGTAAAAGACACGAAATTAAACAAGAAACGAGTCAAAATCCTAAGAATTAAGGCATTATTTAGACACAAAATTGGGTCTAAACAAAAGGCTAAAGTCTGATTCACCGTTGAATTTAACGCATATGTCATTTTGATCAGAAAAAGGTCTCCATATTCTGCTTTGTGAAGGCATTTTGGTTGACTTTGAGCTTGAAACATTGGTTGTTTGCGATGCCTTTTTTGGTGGGATAAATGACTGTATCACCTTTTACTAGAATTGGTGAGCGGACTAGTGAGCTTTTAGGATTGGTACATATAGATGTATTTGGCCCTATAAGAAACTAGTACTAAAGGTAAGCATCAATACTTCATTGTTTTCTGACGGTCATAGTATGACATGGTTATGTCTGCTTGATGCGTCATGAGTAGGAATCCTTAAACTGTTTAAAGCATTCCTGAATGAAGTGTTGAACTAACTTGGCAAAAGGTTCCAAGACCTTCGGTGGTTCAAGGTTGTGAACATATGAGCCAAGAGTTCGTTGATCATCTTAGAGATCGTGAAATTATTTCACATATCTCTTTCCTTCGAGAACACCATTGAGATGGTGTGTTTGACTGGAGTAATTGTGATGTAAATCAGCCCACGCTAAGTTCCCCAAGCCCAATCAAGAAGGCTCAGTGGAAACTCCAGGCTACAGATAGGGTCCTTCATGATGAGACTCCATCCAATACAGGCCCAACAAAGAAGAATCAGTCCATCTACATAGAGATCAAATGGGCCAAGGAAGGAGGAAACAAAGTAGAGGCCCGAAGGCCCATTCACATGGTGTGCCTCTTATGGCAAGAGGATGTCCAAACATCATAGGGGAAGCCAAGGACACGTCAAGCAAGCTCAAGGAAGAGTCCAAGTTCACGTCCAAAAGCCCATTTCAAGATCCAAAGTGAATTTCACATTTGATCATTTTAGTTTTGAATTTCACAGTTTTGATCTTTTGGATGTAACTTTATTTCTATTAGCTTTTAATTGTTTTTAGTGTGATTTATATTATCTTTATATTATTTTGAGTCATGTAAGGTGCCAAGTAAGTTATAAACTTGAGCATCAAGACTAGTAGGAGTCTAGATTAGTCTAGAATATTCTAAAGGTGTTCTAGAATATTCTAGAAAAGTGTGTGTGTCCTTTAGGCGTGTGAATTAGTTAGATTAGGCGCCAAGATTGATTGCTATCCTAGATAAGGTTGGCTTATTTTGTAACTAATCCATATTGGATTAGGAAAGCCGAGTCCTATTAGGATAAGATTGTTATAACTAACTCCCCTTAGGATAAGGAATACTAATCCAAGGGAGAGTAGAATTAATAAGGCGTTTAGGACTAGGAAACCTTAGCTTGCACGCCAAGTTAGATTATTCCTAGTCATATTAGGTCGGCTTGCATGCCAAGTTAGAGTACCAGTCCATATAGGACTCTATTAGTATAAATAGCTAGGCTTGTAGCCTTTCAAAGGCAACCAGTTTATCAACCATGAATAGAATCAAGCTTTTAGCTTACCCCTTGAGTGTTTCGTGAAGAACCTTTTCCAATCTCTTCTATTGTATCTTGGTTTGACAACCTAGTGGTTAGGAGGAGCTTAATCTTAAACCTAGAAGGTGTTTCTATAACTAGGTTGAAGGTTAAGTTAGCCCTAGGGTTTCTTTCTTGTGGTGTTTCTGTATCAAGATAGATCCCTTGAACTATCTTGTTATTATCTTTCTATCAATATAGTTAAGATAATTTCTTTCTTTATCTTTCTATCAATATAGTTAAGATAAACCCTAGTCTCCCTCCCTCACAAATCACGTCACCCCTTCCCTCTTTCCCTCTCTCAATTCGTCCACCTCCTCTCTCCCTCTATAACAAACTCCCAACAAACTCCCTCTCTCTCCTCCCAACAAATTTCTATTCTCTTCTCTCTCACAAAAGGCCTCACGCCACCATACTCTCTCCCTTCCTTCATCCACACGTCACCCTCCCCTTTTCCCTATTCAAGATTCAGTCTTTCTTGTTTCTTGAATCCACAAAAGTCCTCACGACAAAAGAACCCTCCATAGATCCTGTATTTCACGTGATTTCCCCTCCATCCCTCCATATTCACGTGAAGCTTCCATGTCATCTAGTTTGGTTGCACGTGTAATGATTATTACTGGATCAAGAATCTCTCTTTTGATCCCGTAATACATCAAATTGTGCCCTATTGGATATGATGCGAATGATGATACCTGAGTGAGATCATTGTGATTTGCTCTGGAGGGCATGTTCTTGATTTTGAATGTCTTCCTTGGATGCTTGTCTCATTTGGAACATAACTCCCTTCAAAGCCGCTAAAAGGACACCATATGAGATTTGGAGAGGAAAAGTTCCTGGTCCGTCTTTTCTTAAGATTTGGGGTTGTGAAGGCTATGTCAAGGTTTAACCAATGACTAGCTTATATCTAGAACTGAGGAATGTTTCTTTGTGGATTGTCTAAAAGAAGCCAAAGGTTCTTCTTGTACACTCGTTCTTATGTAAAGTGCTTGTGTCTTAAAAGCTTTTTCCTTAGAGATCGAGTGTATCTCTAAGAGAATGAGTTGGAGAGATTTTATGAACTTACTAAAGTTCATGAGCCACAAACTACTCCCTTTCCTATCCATAACACCCTACTACTCTCACTCAAAACACTTCCTGATAGTCAACAAGTCTAAGTTAAGATTTAAGTAGTTGAGGTTCAGATGGATGAGGCTCAAAAGTGTTGAGGACCGGACTCAAGGAGTTGAGGGCTGGTTGGATGCAGAACTTTGGAAGGACTTTTTGGTAGGTTGGGTAGACAGATGCGTCAATTTGAGAGATGTGGTTATCTAGTTGTTGACACTTGTGTATTACTTTTAGAAGTAATAAGTCTACGTACCACCTACGAGCGGGCTTTGAAAGACCAGATTATATCAAATGGCTTAGAGTCATGAAATCCAATATGGACTCCATGAACTTACCTGAAAGTTTTGCTAACTATCAGGTTCAAGTAGATCTTTATAGTAAAGATTGACATGGATAGTAAACTTGAGGTTTACAATGCTTGACTGGATGCTAAAGAATCAGGTTCATAGTTGTGACCATGAAGAGATGATAACTGGACATCAAAACTGGTTTCCTAGATTGCTCTAGGAAAGGGTTTTGTGTTTGTGACATAACCTTAAGGTTTTGAAGTTCCCAAATTTGTTAGGAAGAGTCCTCAAGCTACAAAAGGGATTTTGTGGCCTTTTGCAGGCTTAGAGGGGTTGGGATCAATAAGTTGATCAGGTGATCAAAAAGTTTGATCTCCTGAGGAATCTGGAAAGTTCTTGAAGTTGTAAGAAATTCAGTGGGAGCTGAGTTATCTTTATGGTCCAGTATGTGGTTGACATACTCTAAGTTGGAAAGGACATTCCTTTGCCAGAGTCATGATAAACTTGTGGCTTAGGAAGAATTTCCAAAATGTGAAGGATCTAGGCAAGGCTCAGTACATACGTGGAGTTTAGATCTGTGGAGATAGATGGAGACGTTTGATTGGTTGAATCAAACTACTTATGTTGACAAGTTACTGAATTGGTTCAGCAGAACTCCAAGTAGGATTAGATCTTATCATCAATGGCTCATCGCTTGGTAAAAAATATGTAATTGACATCTGAAGACCAGAATAACGTATCCCCTTTTGTGGAAATGGGAGCAGCTATATACGCCATAATATGTACTAAGTTGCACTTGGCTGATATCATGAGTATATAAAGTTGGATTTTCAAATAGTTTGAAACTTTGGACTGTTGTGGTAAACATACTCATAAGGAAGTGTCCTTACTTCATAAAGGTGAAGAGTGGATAAGTGTAAAGGTTACACTAATGTTGACTTCAATAATGGCATAGAAAGTTTCCAAAGTCAGCTTGGTCACTTCTAATATATATATATATATATATATATATATATATATATATATATATATATATATATATATATATAAAGAGACTATTGGTTGGAAGAGTTCTAAGCGAGACTCTTTTGTGGAATCTACTTATAAGCCTGAGTACATCGCAACTTGGAGAGCTGCCCTAATGACTGTGTGGAAGAAAGAGTTCATCGGTGGACTTGGCGACTAGTGTTGCGTTGCGAAAGGCGTGGATTTCTTTTTAGGCCCATTGCTCAAACTGAACAAACTAGGGCGCACTGACAAGTCCACACACGTGTCCCTTACAAATCATATCGTTCGGATTATATTCAAAGTGAGTGATAATGAGTGATAATGAGATGAGCGTAAAGAGTTGTGCACAGCTGTAGCATAACGATTATGCCAACGCACAGGCTTTTAATGCATTGGAGAATGCATAATGATTTACCTCTCATGGAAGAACAATTAGTGAGTTGTAATCGCATTGGTGAATGGGCATAATTACTTCTCATGGATATTGTTCTCGAGTTGTAATTATATTCATCAATAATATATGAGTTCGATTCAATTTTTGGTTCAAAATTGAACGAATGTCCAAAAGGATTAGCATATCCAAAATGAGAAGATTAGTTGTAACTCAAGAAAATTCCTCAATCCTGATTTCTTTACACTTCATGAATGATTAGCTGTAAGTTCGGAGCGCGTATGAAACTTCTCGTAACAGGAGGTGAAGTGGGCGGTGTTTGGGTTATTGGTCATGTGGTGATTTGTAGTTGAACAAGACGACATGAATTCTCTTCCCTTTTTGAGGGGTAAGTGTGTCACAGGCCACTCGACAAGCTTGGACTTGCAAATGTCTGGCCAGACGTGAATGGATCAATAGTTGTCATCCGGTTTGTAAGTCTAACACGGAGGTCGATAAACATTCGGGCTCAATAAGGATGACATTATCTTACCTTATTCGAATGCGAGACATTAAGCGACAAGGGAGTTTTGAAAATTGAACACTTGTGGGACAAGGGGGGATTGTTGGAAATGTCCTGACAATGTTTAATTTCATCCGAGTACTCTAGCCAAGTTAATTCGGTGATTAATGACTTTGTTAGAAGTCCCCTTAATCAGTGACTGAATAGGTTCGATCACAACCGAGTAATTTGGTCAAACAGGGTCATGCAAGTCAGCGACTTGAAGGCAATGTGTATGAGGAAAAAGGTTCGGGGCAATGCAAGATTGAACCGGGGGAAGCATGGAAGCCGTTTTTGGAGAAAATTGGCTACCACGGACGGTGGCAAGGCCACCGCGATCCGTGGTGGGTATGTGAGGAGCATAATCAGTTTTGTTGCTCACCACGGTCCGTGATGAACCCTAGGCGTGCGTCCTACATCGGTGGAGGAACTCTTCTTCCCTCTTTCTCTCCCCTATATATATGTGACCCATGGGATACCAAAGATAGTCTTCCATCCCATGAGGCCCCTATGGGTAGTCTCCCTTTGGAGACTTTGAGAAACCGGGAAAACTGTCTATTAGATAGCTTCCGATATAGGACTACGAGGGTGATTCCTTGAAGTCCTGGAGTAGGAAAGATCAGTCGTATTTGATACGATCCAAATACTCATATGGTCTCGATTGGATCGAGATCGGGCGGTTTAGCAGCCGGTATCTCAAGTGCCGCGTGGACTGCTGTGGAGATCTCCTATTTTGGAGACTTCCCACTCGGAGTCCCGGAGTGACATGTGAAGAGACGCATTCAAGAGGTGAAGGCCGACTGAGGCTTGTCTGTTCGAGAAACTACCAGGTAACTAGCTCAGCCTCTGCTATTTGTTTCTTTCCTATTATTTATGTTTTGGGTTATGGTAGATTAGGTAAACTTCAAAGTGTTAGGACTTCTTCTGCCCCTAGTCGGGTGGGCCCAATTAGATTGGGCTTACCACCCTTAGGGCCCAGATTGGATTTGGGCCCTGGGGAACCCCTATAGTCCATTAGTGACAACCTCCTAATATATATATATATATATATATATATATATATATATATATATATATATATATATATATATATAATTATTAGAAATTATTCGAGGAAATTCAATGTATGAATTTTATGTATTTTAAAGAAACCCAATTCTAATTATTAGCATGAAATATCAAAACTATGTTATAAGAGTCAAAATAAGAGTTAGCAATTTTAGGAACAATAATTTATAAAACTTTTCAAGTATGTCGTAAATACCCATGCAATTGATTGTCAAGTTTATAAATTATGAAAATAGGATTTTTTTTTGGCGTATTTTATCTATCAAAGAAATTTGTAAGTAAAACTTTCCCAATACTTCCTCCTAAGTGATGCGACATAGGGAGAAATAATAAGAGGTAAAAATTCAGCTCATTGTATCTCTAAATTGATTAGAAGAAATTGGTTTTGGATAATAGGAATTAGTAGAATCACCTAGGGGTCTACCCTTATCAATTAAAATAAAAAAATATATAACTCATCCTCCCTCATCCCCATAAGCATGCAACCCCCATTTTGCATTTCCCCAATCTATAACCACCTAGCTCATCATTTGCATAGCCCGTAAAGAATCTAGCACAAATCTCCCAAAAATCCCCATTATATTTTACCTCTAACCACACTCTAAATCCAACTCAATCTTTCTCTTCTCTCTCTATTCGGCTACCTTACCAAAAATTATAAGGTGCAACCGATTGTATATTGTATGGAACGATCGGTATAAATAGGGTTAATTGGTATAAAAATTTTGCTTCCTAATTGACATAAAAGATGCACTCTGCCAAAGAAACGATGCAGTAAACAATTACCGACGCTACATTGACATAAAAGATGCACTCTGCCAAGGAAAGTATGCACCTTGCCAAGGGAAACATGCAGTAAACAATTGCTACAATGCACTGATAAAAGATGCACTATGTGACGGAAAATATGGACTCTACCAGGGAAAAGATGGAGTAAATAATTACCAACGCTATATTGACATAAAAGATGCACTCTGGCAAGAAAAATATGCACACTACCGAGGAAAAGATGCTGTAAACAATTGTCATCGCTACATTGACATAAAAGATGCACTTTTCTAATGAAATCGTGCACTATGCCATGGAAAAGATGCAGTAAACAATAACTAACGCTACATTGACGTAAAATATGTACTCTGCCAAGGAAAGTATGCACTCTGTCAAGGAAAAGATGCAGTAAAACAATTGCCACCATGCATTGATAAAAGAACTCTGCCAAGTAAAATTGCACTCTCCCAAGTAAAACAATTATCAACGCTACATTGATACAAAAGATGCACTTCATCACTGAAAATATGCACTCTACCAAGGAAAAGATGCAGAAAATAATTTCGGGCATTTGCTTTAAAAATAATGGGTGCATGGGTTTCAATTTCGGGCGTGCCCTCTTTGCTACGTACACCCGGTACTAATAATTTGCAGGCACACAAATTATGAAATAGTATCGGGTTTACGTAGCAAAGACCGAAATTGAAACCCACACACTTATTATTTTTAAAACAACACCCGAAATTATTTACTACATCTTTTCCTTAACAGAGTGCATATTTTCACTGACGGAGTGCATCTTTTGTGTCAATGTAGCGTTGGTAATTGGATATTGCATTTTTTTCCCAATAGGGTGTATATTTTCCTTGGCAATTGTTTTATGTATCTTTTCCTTGACAGAGTGCAAACTTTCCTTGGCAGAATGATCTTTTATGTCAATATAATGTTAGTAATTGTTTACTGCATCTTTTCTTTGGCTGAATGCATGTTTTCATTGGCAGAGGGAATCTTTTATGTCAATGTAGCGATGACAATTGTTTACTGCATCTTTTCCTTGACAGAGTGCATACTTTCCTAGTAGGGGTGCATTAGTTCTTTTATCAGTGCATCGTGACAATTGTTTTGCTGTATCTTTTCCTTGGTAAAGTGCATACATTCCTTGGCAGAATGCATCTTTTATGTCAATGTAGTGTTAGTAATTGTTTACTTCATCTTTTCTTTGGCAGAATCCATGTTTTCATTGGCAAGTGCATCTTTTATGTCAATGTAGCGATACAATTGTTTACTGCATCTTTTCATCGACAATGTGTATATTTTCCTTGGCAGAGTGCATATTTTATGTCAATACAATGTTGATACTTTTTTACTGCATCTTTTTCCTTGGCAGAGTGCATATTTTCCGTCACAGAGTGCATCTTTTATCAGTGCATTGTAACAATTGTTACTGCATATTTCCTTTGGCAGAGTGCATACTTTCCTTGGAAAAGTGCATATTTTATGTCAATGTAATATTGGTAATTGTTTACTGCATCCATAGTTATTAAAATCTCGACCTTGATTTACGATCTTACGATTTTATGATCCAAAATCTTCAATATGATTCTACTATCTATATTCTGATCCACGATCCTACGTGGGTTAATTCCGATTCTAACTACTGGATGGATCAAGTTAGGATGCCGATTCTAACAACCTTGACTGCATTGTTTCCTTGACAGAGCGCATCTTTTATGTCAATTAGTAAGCAAAATCTTTATTCCGATTCTTGGAAAATGATTTTCATGAAGTTGAAGTCAAGAAAATAATTTACAAAGGGGTGGAGGAAAATCATTTTCTTGGAAATATGGTTCTCTATTTTCCGGTCACCAAACACCGGAAAATGGGAAGATGATTTTCATCCCAACAATGCCTTATCCACCAAATCTCCTTGAAATCTCATTTTCATGAGTAGATACAAGATATATTCATAATATTTTAACGTTGATTGAACAAAAGTTGATTATTCAATCGTTTACACTATTCTTTGCCCCTTTTTTAACGTTGAAAATATTTTACCTTGATATCCATCTCTGACTCACTATTATAAAAAAGAATAAAAGAAAATGAGTTTATATATCTCTAACATGATATATTTTAGTGGATAAAAGCTATAATCATGATTGAAAAAGTACAAAAATGGAAAGTTGTAATAGCAAAAACGGTATGATAAATGTATAGACTTATTAGTTTTAATTGATTTGATAAACGGGTCGGACACTTTCAGATCAGGTTGGACCCCCAGAATTTCCGCTTTTCAGATTTGATTAATTTTCGATTACGGGTCGAGAAATCATGTACAAAATTCAAAATTTTTGAAAGATTTAGATCGGGTTAGTTTCGGTCCGATCTACTGTTAAGGAACAGAAAGTAATGTGGAAATAAAACGACGACGTCAGACAAAATTTAAGCACGCCGCGTCAAAGTGTCAGGTAAGGTCACAGCTGACCTGTTAAGCGTGTCTACAGTCAGTTATCACACAAATAAACAATTCTCAGTATTTGCCTTGATTGCCTTTCATTTTAGGTTTGATTGGTTCTGATGGATGACGGCAAGTAAGTCACCGGCATAACGATAACAACCCCCCCTAAATTAGACT
Source organism: Portulaca oleracea (assembly GCA_029582165.1). NCBI lineage: Eukaryota > Viridiplantae > Streptophyta > Magnoliopsida > Caryophyllales > Portulacaceae > Portulaca > Portulaca oleracea. The sequence goes on from CM055890.1 coordinate 22,823,107, forward strand.
CTTAAAAAAAGAGATCTTGTCATAGTTAAAACTTTTTTTAATTATAATAGTTAAAAAATATATTTCTACCATTAAAATGTCAAAATTAATATATATTGATCAAAGTGATTTATTATAATAAGTAATGTAATTTAATCATTTATTTATATACAACTTTTTCAAAAAAAATTAATATTTTTAAAAATATTATACTATAATTGGAACTTTTTCAACAATCATAATTAAAAAAATGTCATAACCATTGATTCTATCTTAAAAGATTGAAATTAATATATTTTTATTAAATTAACTTGTTACAATAATTAATCATATTTATTGTCACATAAATCTTTTCTAACATATGAGATTTATCTTAATCAAATTATTAGTACGAAACTTTTAACTACCATAATTTTAAAAAAAATTCAACTACAGTAAAATTTTCGTTAAAAAAACGTACTTCCCTGAAATTTTAATTTTATGTACCATTTAGATTTTACAATTAGCTCTATCAAAAATTCTAACATGCATCGACAAAATGTATACTCCACCTCATCATTTCTCTTTTTCTAATTGCCAAATATCTACAATTTATTAGGTGCACCCTTTTTACGTGCTCCAAATATTATGATTGTTTACCCACATATATTAGGTTGTTTACTCTAGTTATTATGATTGTTTACTTGTAAATTTCATAAGCACATACTTCAGAGTACATGTTACGACCATGTTCTTTTGTTAGGTTGGTTCTAACTCACCTAACTTATCATAACTTATTCCAACTTATCCCAACCTAATACAATTCTCCAAAAAAACATTCTCTCTAAAAACACAATTCCCCAAAAAGATATCGTAAGCTTATTCTAATTTATTGAAAATAACTCATATAAAGAACAGGGTTGCCAAATTTCTGATGAGAAAAGCAGTACAGTCTCCTTCCTTCATTGACTACATTCTCAATTTCTCTCAGGTGATGCCCATTGCCCATCAGCGACCTCAATTTGTCATCACAAATACTTTCAACCCACTGCCCAATTTTTCAAACTATTTTCTGCGCCAATTTTTTTTCCGAAATTTCAAGCTTTCCTCCCATGGAATGAACCTTGCCCACTTGAGTTCTATCTGTCCAAAGTTTTTCATCTCACTCCCAATGGATTTGTCACCGTAAAATTGACTCGTCCAGCATGTTCAAGCTGAAATAGCTTTCCTTGTTTTCTAATTTTGACTTTTTATCATGTTTAACAAGCTTAAATTTTGGCGACATTTCCAAATATCAATAATGTTCAAGGTAATTATCAAATTAAGCACGAAATGAAAATACAATAGCAACAAAAGTGGGTACCCCCTTCCATTTGCGAGATTGCAATCATGGTTGGTCACTAGGCAAATCCTTAAGATGAATAACTAGCCAAGTGATAGAATGATCGAATGATCACTTGGCTAGTTTTTACCGTAAATCTCAATTTTGTTATAGGAAGAAGTTTAAAAACTAGCCAAGTAATCGAATGATCGAATGATGAATTATTCGTTATCTATTTGCACTTATGCCTTTTATTTTCTTCATTGCTGGCATGAACATACTAGGATACAATGGTGGATTTGGATGGAAGTCATATGAGTGCACTAGTGTACAACCACCACAATCCAAAGCATGATAGACCACAGATACTAGATACATGTGGATCAGGATGAAAATCATATGATATGATGTATCTAGTATATGTGATCTAAGATGTACTCTAGTGTACCACCACCAAATTAGTTTGGTGGAAAGCTTACAGGATACACCGAAAACTCAGTGATTACACCAGAATACAATACTTTTTTTTATTTTGGTAGACCATTATATAATTTTAAAATACAGTACACCACAATCCAAACCCCAAACGTACTATGCACTACGATCAAATTTTTATAGTATTTTTTAAGCATCAAATAATATCACTAAAATGAACATAAATAAAAAAACTGCTTAATTTGGTGTTTGCACCTTTTCCGATATCCAAGAGTTCTATTAGCTCTATAACATAATTTTTAAACAGAGCTGCACAGTTAGAAACCAAAACCAAAACCAATACTCCAAAATTCCATCCAAGTGAGGTATGAAGTGATCAGACGTAGCAATATTACCTCTAAATTTTCCAATTTCGAGAAGTTGGTTCCAATTCACCTAAGAGTTAAAACTTGTTTATTACCTACTACTCCATGAAAAAGAAGCAGATGAGGTGTAATGAAGTATTTTACTTTAGTCCATTACAATCTAAATTGAAAAACCTTCACAGTTATAGAGAACAACGATAGTAGAGATCTAAACTAAAATATTTGAAAAGCATATTACTAAGATGTCTTCCGATAAGCAATTGAGGCTGTGTGTAAGTTATTAGTTATACCATAAACAAGATAGATCACAGGTACTAGATATACATCATATCATGTGCTAAAGAAGAAAATCCTAATATCAAGACTGAAGATACAGTAAAAGCTTAGGGGAGTGTCAGCGTCCAAAGCGCTAATGCCCATACAAAGCGCCCAAATCAGACATCACTTTCTAGTTTCTAGTTAGGCCACCAATAAAAAAAAAAAAAAAGGGGAAAAAAGAAGGCAAAAGGTCAAATATATCACTGTCCACACCCAACCAACTTGTCATTCTCATCCATCGCCAGAAAAATGCATGCGTATCAGAATAGAATGTCTTTCACCCACCCAGCCAGCTAGGCAGCCATGTGTCTGTCTGTCTGTCTCTCTTTCTTTCTTCCCCTTCCCCATCAAAATGGGTCACAATATGCATCACTCCCTGAACAAAGACAACAAGCAGGAGCTTACAACACACAGGTAAACCAGCGATAGAAGCTACAACATTGACACCCTGCATTGTATAGAGCTTAAACACTGCTACTTCTACAGAAATCTTCAGTATCCCTAGAGATGATTTATTGGTCTAATGATAATGAATCATAACTGCACAAAAAGTGTTGCATGAATGCAAAAAGGAGGGATACTTGTGGAAACATCTATCTGTCTGACATTACATAGAGTAATAATAGACAAGCACAAGATGTAGCAAGAAGCTAGGGTGCCAACACCAAAGTGAAAGCAAACCCCACCCACATATGCCACCAACAGCATCAACTAGATGACTCAATATTCTTCCAATAGAATTCGATTGAGGGCTAAAGAACCCCAGCCAGGATATTCATCATTATCAAAAAAAAAAAAAAAAAAAAGTGACAGAAAGCCACCATGACAAAAGGAAACAGACACACACCACAACAGTCGACAGACAATGCAATCAAATTCTAAGACATTTCCCAATCAAACTTTTTGTAAAGTATGTTATATAGATAAATCTACACATATCACCTATCTAATGCAATTGCTTTACTCTTTCAACTCGTAACACTCCTACTCCTGACAAACTAGTTCACGTTCCCTTTTCCTTTTCCTTTCCTTTTCGCCGGCCAAGGGGTTTGTTGGCAGAATACTGCTGTCATGCTGAACCTACTCTAGTACTGCAACAACATGCACCTTTATAGTTGGATAAGAAAGCCTAAACACATTTCTAAAAAAGGCACATCTGTCCATATCATTCATATTCATACCCCAGAGAAACCAAGGGCAAACATGACAATCTTACCCCTGCAGTTGTGGGGGAAGTATTCAACTAGATCCCAGATAGAAATCAACTTCATAAAGCTTCACAGAAAAAAGTTAGTACAATAGTTTTTTTTTTCAAGGCATTTTGCAGGTTCAACATAATATATATATATATATATATAGATATATATATATATATATAGACAATCATTTCCCTGTAGACACCCAAAAGTACCTCAATTATGAAGCCTGCCCTACTATCAATGAGCTGTAGAAAGACTAAAAGTTAGTTAATGGACTCTTTTCTTCAACCAAAAACCCAGCTACACAAGCAAACATGGTGGAAACTGACAAGCACATGCCATTGGCCCACCATATATGATAAAGCCTGCGAGGGTTGAAACTACAAGTGACATGCAGCTTATCCAAACTCTCAAATAATTCTAACAGCACTTTCCACAGCAGCAACCAGCTGCTCCCATCACAATAGTTTGTGCACAAGTTCCGGGTCTAAAGCTCCAGTTAGCTCCAGCTTTACTTATAGTTTTATAAAACAAAGATGACCTTTACCCAATCTTTATCATACAACTGAAATGACCAAAATGTTTGGAGGATCAGAGAAGAAAAAACTGAATTCTTCATGCACTGCCTAATCTATAAATACAGTATTATAAATTACATGTACATATTTTATATTATATATGTAATATGTGTGTGCGTGTGTGTGTGTGTGTCAAACACATACATACATATAAAGAGATACATATTACGTACATATACATGTGCATGTGTGTGTGCATAGACAGAGATAGATAGATAGATAGATAGATAGATAGATAGAGAGAGAGAGAGAGAGAGAGAGAGAGAGAGAGAGAGAGAGAGAGAGACTCTCTCTCTCTCTCTCTCTCCATGCACTGCCTAATCTATAAATACAGTATTATAAATTACATGTACATATTTTATATTATATATGTAATATGTGTGTGCGTGTGTGTGTGTCAAACACATACATACATATAAAGAGATACATATTATGTACATATACATGTGCATGTGTGTGTGCATAGACAGAGATAGATAGATAGATAGATAGATAGATAGATAGATAGATAGAGAGAGAGAGAGAGAGAGAGAGAGAGAGAGAGAGAGAGAGAGAGATTCATACTTATCTCAAACTCCACTTTTATTCTCTCCCATGAATAGTGGGCCTAGCATTTGGATCTACAATATTCGATTGTGATGTTTTAAGTTTCGGTGAGCCTGTGGATCAACACATCAGATGTAAAACCTCTAGGCATAATGCTGGCAGGAGGCAATTGCTGGCAAGCTAACTGCCTCCATTCCAGCGGCAGTTCTGCAGGCCTTTCAGGGAAAATGGAATGATTAGCCATCATAACCAGCAATTAAGGGTGACAGATGTTCAAAGCGGTACTTTTCTCCCCTCCTCCCAACCCCTTTGGGGGGGGGGGGGTCCTAGAAACTCTTTGATATTGGGGAAGACCACAAAAAAACAAAGAATTTAACACAAAGGTCCCTCGTTCAGAATGCCTTACCCCAGAAACCACAACCAAAAAAAAAATAATAATAAAAAAATAAAAAAAAATCAAAGAATTGAACACAACGCTAACAAAAATGAACAAATCAGTTAGACTCCCTCATTCAGAATGCCTTACGCCCTTACCCCAGACACCACAACAATGATAGTTTACCCATGTCCTATGTTATTTGGACTCGGGTACGCATGTCCATATCTGACACGGATACGGGTGTTGGACTAGGCTATTTCAAAGAAACTTTTATGCATTTTCATTGTAATTTGAAGTATCGAGTGTCATACCCTTGTCTGGGTATCAAGGGTCCGACACGGGTACGGCAAGGAAAATGAAGAGTCAGAGTAACATAGCCCATGTCTCTGATTCTACAATGTGTGTTATCAACAAATAAGAAGATATTATGTCATAACATAACCTTAAAGCCTAGCAGTCAAAGTGCATGATTTACAAACTCAATATGAACCTCATTTTGAGTAGTATAAAGCACAAGTGATGGTAGGTACAACAGTTTCGTGGAACTAGCCGGCAAAATAAATTCTGTTTATATAAGACATCGTTACTAGGCACAAAAAGAAGACACAATCACAGCATCACCAGAAAGCTCACCAGCCAAAATGCATGATCCACAAACTCAATAAGAGCCTCCAATTTTGTGTGATGAAAGCACAAGACTGATGGTGGGTACAGCAGCTACGTGCAACTAGTCGCAAAATAAATTCTGCTTACAGACAAGACATGTCCTCAATAGGCACTGAGTGTCTTTTCAAACGGGCAATGCTTTGCCCACTATTTTCAACTCCATCCCCCAACCACGAAAACAAATTTTGCCAGTGAAAAGTTGCTCATTCTTTCATCACTTAGGCTTAGGCAGCCTGAGCCAACATTGATCTATTCTATTACCATGTGGAGGTCTTTGGTCAAATACCTTGTAAAACTTTGTGACCGAAATGGAAAGAGCACTTGGAGGTTGACAATTTGAGTGAAGAACTCTACTATATATGTCTTATGAGCACACTAGTAGCTCTTTTATTTTTCTTTGGCCAAAACTTTTTAATGTGAGGGTGGATTGAGAGGCATTTTTCTTTCTCTTGTTCTTGCAAGAAATTAAGAAGCGTGCATTTGTGACTATTCTCAGCAAACATTTGATTCTAGCAATCTTGAATTTGTTCTCCACTTCTCCCATCTGGTTTCGTGATGCATTTGTGAATGATAATTGTTTTGTTAATTTCTTCAGCAAAATTAGAGGTTTCCTGTTAAACTCTCCTTCAAATGCTGCTACAGTCAAACTTGTCCCTTCATCTCATATTCCAAGATTCTATCCTTGGGTTTCCTTGTGAATGATACTCCCTCATTTTTATTTAAGTGTCACCTAGGTAATTGTATCAAAAACTTTGACCGCTAATATCTTAATTTGTATAATGATTCATCAAACAAAATTGATACCATCAGATTCGTAATAAAAATGCTATTGAAAAAGTAAAATATCGTATCTTTTTAAAAAAATATTATGTGAGAAATTGTTGATTAAAAATGGATCTCAAAAAGCGTGAACGACAGATAAAAAAACTGGAGGGAGTAATTGAGTACACTCTGGTCTCCTGAAAAGTTTCCTGTGCAACTTGGACCACAAATCTATAGATCATTTCCAGCATCATTATCTATTAGCACTGCATTTTGAAATAAACCTATAGCTTGCATTGGTGCTTTGACTAGTTAATAGATTCAGAAAACACTTCATTTAGGGCTTCCAAAAGCTTTTTGGTAGGAAAGTTCAACAATAGGTTGCAAGGTAAAGATTTCAATGCATTAAGGACAATATCGATGAAGAGACATATAACAGGACCCAATGGTGAAGAAACACATCTTCAATGAGTCAATGAACATGGATCACAAAGTTTGGAGTTCAAGATAGGATATGAACAAAGAGCTGCAATAGGTTCAATGATGCAGAACCACATCTTCAATGCATCAATGAACATGGGCCAAGATGTCCTGAGAAATTTAGAGTTCATGATAGGATATTTTTTTAAATAAAATAAGATACAGAGTTGCACATTGTTTGTTCGCCGGATTCTAAATATTCATGCATCCCTTTTTATCCCTCAACTAAATATTTCCACAAAAGGTCCAGTACATTGGCTTCATCAAAGTAGTCAGACTCCAACATGTTGTATCTGGGCCAGGAACTCGTCCATCTACCAAAACTGATCTTCAGTTCCATGCCTTATGTAAAGCATGACTAGGAAGCCACCATGCTGGCCATTCTCACATAGATGAGGAGACCGTATCAATAGTACTCAGACTTCCCCTTCCATTTAGTATATCACCAATAGTCCAACTAATTTTGTTAATATGCAAATACAGCTAACATAACCTCAAAGGTTACACTTTGCATCACAAGTAAATATCACTCACAGTCAAGAAATAACCATTGGAGGGGTAGTTATGCCAGAGGCTGAGAAGTTTAGGTTCTTAGGCTCTATCTTACAAAGTGATGGGGAGATCACTGAGGACCAATACACATCAAATTAAGGTCAGTTGGCAAAAGAGGAAGGCGGCTTTAGGAGTGGTTCGATAAGGGAATTCCACTTAAACTTAAGGGTAAGGTGCATCATAGGATACTCAAACCTGAGACGCCTTCCACAGAGTAATGGCCAACCAAGAAGTTACATTGTCAAAGGTTGAATGGAGCAGAAATGAAGATGCTTCGATGGATTTGCGGTGACACGAGGTTGGAGAGGATTAAGAATGTAGCGTGCCCAAATACACGAGAGGCACCGCCTATAGAGGAACAGTTGAGAGAGGCTAGACTAAGATGATTTGGACATGTCTTCATGAGAGGGTCGATGCACCCTTTTGGAGGTGTGAAGAAGTCATGATCACGCTAAGGCAGCGGGGGCGTGGGAGACCAAAAAAAACCCACGAGGGAGGTGTTTAGAGCAAATCTAAAACCTCTTAGGATTAGCGGAGGACATGACACTAGATAAGGGAGTTTCGCGGGTTAGAGGACTAAGGTAGCAGGGTGATGTTTGTTGGTAAGGTAGTGCTGAGTGTCCTTTGCCTTAGTTTGTTCTCTTGTGTTGCCTTTTTTATTCTGCGGCCCTAGTACGTTTAGTTGCTCCACATCTGCATGAAGCGCACAGGTATGTATCCTTTTACTCTCACAAGCCTCTTGTTTTCTTGGTCTTTCATTAGCTTTTCCGAAGATTTTCCAAACGGGGTTCTTTTAGTGTTTAAATTGGTTTATAAAGTGTTTTTTTGAAAAATTTTCCATGGGTCCACACGAATCAGCCTTTCCATGAACTTCAGTTCATCGGGGTAGGCTGTCTACATTTGGATCCTCCAAACCATACTTAAATGTGCTTCCCGTGGGAGTTTGTTGTTGTTTTATGGATAGCCTTGAAGACATATCAAACCAAGCTATGCAATACAAAGTTCAACTTCCGATGTATTAATTACAATATTCAAAAGTAAGCCCTAATAATATACTCCATCAACAATACATTTCCTGTTTGACGTTACCAAATATATGCTAAGTTTGGGTTGCGCTTTTTGCTCAAAAACCCTATTGTGCCTTGATAGGGAAATCCCGTGCTTTTGCTTTAAACCAAAGGCCAAAACCTTTTGTATTACAAAGACATGGATCCCTCATATTTTCGTATATTTCTCAATTTTTGTAATATTTCTATATCCCTTCTCTCTAGCTCTCTTTGTCTCTCTTCTTTCCCTCTATCTTTTCCTCTTAACCCGAAATAAAATGCAAATCATGTGGCACTTTTTGTTGCTCTTATGAAGTTTAATAACTGCTTTGATGTTGTATCTAACTTATTGTCAAGAAATTACGGGTTGAGAATGATCGTTAAGCATTAATATAAGTGTGCCCTACATCCATAAAGCTCGTGCCCCAGGCTCAGTTATGGCTTGAGAATGATCTTAAGCATTAATACAAGTATGCCCTGCATTCAGAAAGATCATGCCTTGGGTTTAGGAGCCTTGCGCTTTTGTATGCCTTGAGCTATTAAACTAAGAACATATGTGCTTACAGCACACCAGCTAATAACACATCCAAGAGGGCAGGCAAGGAGCCGACCTTTTCTTTCCCAATCCTTACATATTGGATTATTCTTCCTCATCAGATTCCTTCATTCACTGGAAATCTCGCCTCTAAATCTTATTTCATTCGCCTTCTGTCCCCTTCTTGTTATATTCTGCTCCTGGTGGGTTTCCTTGGAATGTTACTTAGAAGTCTCCTGGCCCCTTTCAAGGTCCCATTTTTTGTGTGGGAAGCTTCCTATAGAAAGATCTTAATGTGTAATTTCACAGAAGGGGCAAAATGTTCATGAATAGGTGCTTCATGTGCAAGGATGGCCTTGAAACTATGGATAATTTGCCCAGTTGCCAATAGCCTTTGCGAGCTTGCTTTGAGTTTCTTAGGCATTCCATGGGTGATTCCTAATTTGGTGAGGCACTTGTTATTTGCATGGGAAGGCTTTTTTTTTTTTGGGAAAAGGTTTGAGTAGAGTTTTCCGTGCCAATTCCTGATGGCTTATGTTATTTTTGGTTGTTGTGCAGGGAAATAAATAAAACAGTTCTTAATGGGGTGGAAATCCCTATTCATTGGTCAAAGGATAGGTGGGTCATGACCATATTCTTTTGGAAGGAGAAGGTTCTCTGTTCCTCCTTTTTTGGCATTATTGATTATGCATATAACCTTTTATTGAGTTGCAATTAGGTTTTGAGGGATGCTTTTTCTAGCATCCTGCACTCTTGTAACGGAAAATGTCATTCTCATAAAAAAAATTCTTACATATTGGATTCACATCTCTCGATTTTCATAAGAAACAAAGTTTTCAACAAAAAGCAAACTGTTGCCATTCACAAGCTTAATTATACCATTCACCAAATACCTAGCCTTACCCAATCAGCAGTCTGCACAAATCTTTTTCTCAAAATATGGCTACCTCAAAATTGTCCAAGTTTTTTAATTGCCCTCGATGAAATTCAGCAAAACGATAGCCACTACAATCAACCATCTAAACTTTACAGGTATCCAAAATAGCCACTACCCATTAAAAATTAAATTTTCATCTATGCAGATGAACACCAAGGAACTCTTCAAGAAGCATGACTAACTAACAACACAGCAGCCAGACCTTCCAACTATCAATCAAACTCTCGAGCCTTGCACAGAAAAAGCCCCGAACAACTGACCATGTTGGACAATTCACATAAGCTAATCGTATTTCTATTTTCCTTTTTTTTTTGTTTGGGGGGGGGGGGGGGGAGGGGGGTTAGAAGAACAAATGAACTAACTTTCCGCATCAATCATTAACATCCATGTCCTTCAGTGAAAATTCTACACATGCATAAGCAGGACAAGAATGTAGAAAGGAGAAAGAAATAAAAGAAACCAATTCTACAAGCGACATCAATGAATAACTTCCACAAACACAATCCAATAAATGGGCAAACTCAATAGTAATAAATCAAAACTGCAATAAGCAAACAAACTTACCACTTAATGATGGACCCGAACAAGAAATGTTGGACAACAGGAACCTTCTCAAGGACTTCAGCCCTATACATCTTGAGCATGCCACTATTCACTTTACCCCAATTGGGCACCCCACTAATATCATCCAACATGGGGGAATGCTCTGCAAAGGGTCCCTTCTTCACCTTCCGAATGAAGGCGATGCACCCCAAGTACAGGTACTCCTTGGAAAAATTCTCCAGTATATCCTCATTATGAATGGATTTAGGCTTCATATACTTATGATCAATTAGCTGAGCAGACCCAAACACAAAGGGAAGGAAATGGTAATCATCAAGCCCCCAAACCCCATGAGACCCAGCAGGCTCAAGACAGTACACAAGCTGCAATTTCCTCATCAAATCCAAATACTTAACAAAAACCCTGGTAACAATAGCAGGGTAATCCTCCTCCTTAATCAACCCTAACCTAGCCAAGCAATACAACCAGGCAGCAAAATTGGCCTCATGCCCAGTTCCATAATCAATCCTAGCAGCATTCCCAAAACTATCAGTAAAGTAAGGCACTAACTCAATAATAGAACCCTTGATCTCCTCATCATCTTGTGGCAAAATTTCAAGCATAAACCCTTGTGCAGAGTCGCACATCTTCTCATGCCAAACCCTGAAAGACAAATTCCCATACCTCGAGGACTGAGCAGCAGGAGGAATCTCGTCAACCCATTTGCTCATAGCATCAATTACGCCCAAAATCCTTTTGGTAGTATCCGACTCATGGCAAGGGTCGGAGATCTTGCGGCCTCGAACGGAATGTGAAAGAGCGGCAATGAAGCCGAGGAAGAACTTGCCAGAGTCGGAATCAACGAAGCGTTTGGCGTCGGAAGGGGAGGAGATGCGTTTGACGGGGGTTTCGAAATGGTAAGGAGGGGAGAGAAGTGGGACCTGCTGGGGTTGGGGAACAGGGGTGAGGATTATGGTTTGTTGAGCTCGGGATGAGACCTCAGGAGCTACGTTAATGGCGGGGTAGCGGATGGGGCGGTAAGTGGGGGGAGGTGGGGAAATTTCGGAGGAGGCAGCAGGGTGTGGGATTGGAGGTGGTGGGGCGAAGCTGGTTGGACCGCCGCACTTGCAGCAGGTTCCGGTGGCCGGATACGGTGGAGCCGATCGATTTGAGTCTTCGTCGCAGTGGTGATCGTGTGATGGTGGGTCCATTTTCGAGCAGCTTCAGATTCGCAGGGAGTGTAACAAAGAGGAGAGAGGCTGCAACTTTTTCTTTTGTTGTCCAACCGGCAACCGCCTTCTTGAGATGCAAGTCTCAAATTTGCGTCAGTCTCTAGGAATGGCTCGATGCCAAGTAGATATGTTGAAACTTGAAATACACCTTCACTTTTCTTCTCATTTCAAATAACTTATTAGAAGGTGATTACATTTTTTTTAATATATATATACTTGAAGGGACAATATTTTAAAAAAACTGACTGTTGGATGCTTTTTCGACCATTTTGACTAAATTTCGATGATATATATATATGAAAAGACAGAAAAGGGATTTGTACTTGGTTGTGTCAAACTTAGATTGTGGTTTGATTTGAAATAGTCGTGGTGGTTATCGGTGGTGGCTGAGTGCCGAATTGAGTGATGGTGGTATTGTTGGCGGTTGGATTAGTGGTTGTGCTGGTGTTCGGGTGGTGGACGAATGAAGAAGAAGGAGAAGAAATGGGTTTGTTTATGGTTTGGATGGGTTGAGTTGTATTGATATTTGGGGGAGGAGAAAATGCAGAGAAGAGGTGTGAAAAAGTGGTCCCCGTCCAGTCAGTTTTTAGAAATGTATGGCACATCCCAGCAATTGTTTGATAAAACATAGGGGTATTTCTGTCTTTTCATATATACATCGCCGGAATTTAGTCAAAATTGTTGGAAAATCACCCAGCAGCCAGTTCTTTGAAGATGTGGTTCCCTTCGAGTGCATTAAAAAAATGTGGTCTTTTTCTAGTCAATTGTTAGAAATATGTGGCACCTCCCAACAATTTTTTGCGTTTTCGTAGGGGCAAATTTTATCTTTTTTATTTGGAACTAGCTAATACTCTAGCGATGCTTCACCTTCAAAAAACAAAATCTAAGTGTTGTTGGGTACGAATACAATACTCACAATGAAATTCAGTACAATTATATGAGAGAAATAATTATTTGATCATATGAAGTAAATCAATCCAAAAAAAAATCTTAACAGTAAGATTAGCCCCCTAAAAGAAATAACATTTATGATAAAATGGAAAATTATAAATGGCACACCAATCAAGATGGTAGTAACAATAATGCAGGGAAATTAGAATAAGATTATGAATATCAGCATGCGGGATTAAATTGATGCGATTATTGAATTCACCTATAGCACTAACGACAATTCCGACGCTTTGACATATAAACTTTGTCACAATCAACTGATGTGATTAACTCAATCAAAGGTTCCTATATACGTGCGCACGTTTGTGTATCTGGTATTATGGTTATAGAATTTTGTTGTATCACTTTTATAGAATTTAATTAACAATACTCGAGCGTTACCCCAAGTTGTAAACTAAATACTCATGGGTTCCTCAGGCATATTTGTTTTTAAAAAAAGTATCAGAGCACAAAGTACAAGTTATATAAAAGTTTGCAACTTATACAACCTAAACACATCATGGTGTGGGGAGGGGGAGGGGGGATTTCTCCACTTTATAATAGAAAATCAACAATGTATCATGTGGTGAAGGCCTCTCCTAAGGATAAGCAACCTTTGGTATTCTGGTGCCCCCTATTTAACATATATGAGAGCGAGGTTGTATCTACATCATTACTAGCAAAACCTAGTCAAGATAAAGGTCATGAAACCATATCTTCAACATGACCGTTCCACCTATCATACGCCTTCGACATATCAAGTTTGATCATTGTACTTCCCTCTTTTCTCACTTGATAGTTCATTCTTTTATAAATAATCAAAAGATAAATCGCAAACACACCAAGAGGATGCCACCTAAGTACAAAGTCATGGCCCCAGACGCCCTCTAGATGGGTGCCCTTTTCACCTCAGTACTAATAACGGAGGAGGGTCCGGGCTAGGGATGAGGGAAGTGTTAATAATGTTAGGGAAGGCCAACTGTTCATCATGGGCGTGACCATCATGGTCGTGACAAATGAGCTTGGGCTGCGAAACAAGGCGTCACGGCCGCGACCCCTTCTCCTTGTTCCGTCCCTATTTGGAGCCGAGGCAAGTCACGCTCATGACATGACTCAGCAAAACATTCAACACTGACCTTCAAACACTCTAAGCGTTGCTTCTTCTACCTTAGGTTGAGCCCCTCTCACTCTCTTTTTGAGTTCTCAATTTGGGAAGTGAAAGGGCAAGGAAAGAGGGAGCAAGCAAGTGAGCCAAGGAGCCAAGTGACGTGCCAGTAACAGAAACCCTCATTAAACCTACTACCTAATGCCCTTACAACCATCATTCGATTCAGCCCAAAATTTTCAAAATAGGCCCGAATATCACCTGCTAGCCATTTAAAACAAAATATGGGCAATCCGATTAGAAAAAACAATCTTGTTCCCAGCCAATCATTTTTTCAAAACATTGGGCACCTCCCAGGAATTTTTGAGAGTTAACATGTAGGTATATATGCATGCCTAGGAATGTAGTAAGATGATCATCGGAGAATGAGGAGGGTTTTTTTTTTTTTTTTTTATTTTGTGGGGGGGGGGGGGGCAATAAAAGAAACAATTTGAAGCAACTAATGCATAGACAGCACCATGATAGTATAAGTAAAGATTTCATCATTAAATGAATCGCAAGCCACTGGCCACACTTACCTTCCTAAATTGCTTGAAATTTTTAATTGCACTTTCAGTTGCATTATCAGTTGAGAATTGCGTATTAGTACCCCATATAATCAAATACATGATATTCACATTGCCAATTTCAGGATCATCCTCTTTTCTCTTGAGTACTGCTCTATTTGGCTTCCTAAAGTTCGTAGTATAGCCATTTCCTGGTGAAAAAGGTGCATGGTTTGGAGATTGATCCTCCTTAGTCTCATATTTAGTAGCCTGCTTAAGCTTATACTCCTCTCTTACTATTGTTCTGTTATGTGTTGCGTGAATTCTGTACTTTGTGTAGCTTCACTTGTGAGAGCAGCATGTTCACTAGTTGTCTGCTATATTACTTGGACTCAGGTACTTGTGTCCATATCGGATACGGATATAGGGGTCGGACTCGGCTATTTTAAAGAAAATTAGCATATTTCATTGTAATTTTAAGTGTCGAATGTCGTGCCCTTATCCAGATATCGAGGGTTCGACATGAGTACAACTTGGAATATGAAGACTTCGAGTAACATAGGTTGTCTGTAGTTATTCTATCACAGAACCTGTGTGGCTATGCATTATGAATAGCTGGATGATCTGAAATTGATGTTTTCGTTTCTTCATCAGAGTCTACTCAACTGTCTCATCTGTTGAACAAGAAGATGAAACCACTAGAGACACAGGTACAAGACTAGATGGGTCCAAGTACGCTGACATAACAGCAGAAATCAAATGTATCTCATTTATTTTCGAGAGGGAGCCCCTGTTTCTAGCGAAATCTATCAGCAGCAGTAAGGACTACAAACTCCAGGTGATTATTCTCTGTATCCATGTCATGGCCACCCGAATCAAAACCCTGCACTGAAAGAACTTCTGCACCAGCCACCTTCAATAACAACTTCATACTATCTTGAAATTTATACAAGTGCCATCAGGAATTTCACTACATATTGTATTTGCCACGACAAACTCCAACCAAGTACTTAGTACTAAAGGTTTCTTAGCCGCAATAACATCAAGTATTTCCTCTGTCACAGGAATGTATCAACAATGACATGAGTGCATTCTTTTGTCCACGAATGAGTAACACAAGCATCTACAGATGGCACTTGATCTTGTGTGGAGGGAGTTAATTGTAAGTTTGTAAAACTGCACAAGTTGAATTTGATTGGAACAAAACAAAACCTGTAGGTTGCAGTCCCTGTGCTAAATGAAACCAAGTCCCCATCCTTCAATTATGTTTCTCTGCCTGGGCATTCATGAACTTTTTCCTTTATAGAAGAATTCTCATAATAAAAGTTCCATATTGGGAGCAATCTCTTATTTGTCCTTTGGATGGAATAGTAGAGTGATTCCAAGCAATAGCTTCCATGGCATCCATCCACAAATATTTCATCATGAATACATGAGACTCCCTTGTCATTACCAATGGTCACGTCACAGCCTCTTTCCGTCCAACTTTACAACTTCCTTTCACAAATATGTAATATTTCTCATCCACTTAATGTGGGTCCGTGGGAAAGAACTCCCACACCATTGCTTTCTGGCATGGTGGAGCTTCCCCTTGTATGTTCGCAACGCTGTTCCTCTTGTAGTGGCTTCCAACTGCTGCTGACAGAAAGTGTTAGCCTGGCCTCCAGCTCACCTGACAGTGCATAAAATGGAAAACCTCATGTGCTATCATAGTATTATTGTAATCAAGGGCCTAGGTGTAAAAGCACTTTGTTGTCAAAATGATGCAAGGCAAGACCTCCTTGAGTCTAGTAGCCACAACTTTGGTTAGCAATTTATATAAAACATTACACAAGATAATATGGAGTACCACAGTTGTCACATCCCCTCCTTCAACAGGAAAGAACTTATGGTAGAAAAAAAAAAAAAGATTTTACCCATCCAAAATGCTAATCTAATGTGATCTATTTGGACAAACATGTACTTGACCAATTAGCTAGGGATTCAGAGCTTCAGAAACCATAATATATTTTGGTTCCTTCAGGGTGGTCCAGTGGTAGGATGCTTTGTTTCCGACAGAGAGACTAAGCCGTGACTAAATATTTACTTTAGAAGCCTACATTTCTACCTACAGAAGCACAGTTGCACAGATCAGGATGCTGAAAAAATTATTTCTCTAGCAGGTGGTAGATTACAATTGTTACGAAGGAGTTGGAGCCATGTAATTATTTAACAATGTCTTGGCCAAATGATGCCATTGTAGACAACGTCGAGCTAGGCATCAATCATTGCTGCTTGGCTATGCCAATTGAACACAAATCACATGAATGTTCGCAAGTTTCGTTTGTTGCTCTGGGAGAGCTCTTTACAGATGTTAATTTTGGTGAGATGTGTGTGACTTGAAGATTTAGTCACATCTTCCAGAGACTTATCTACTGAACTTGGGAGTTCAGAAGAATTTATCCCTTGGTTGCTTCATATGCATCCAAACACACTCATGCAGTGACATCTGCAACCCTAGAATGACCCTGCAAATTAATTGACAGAAACAAATCTAAACAGAACCTGCAGTCTAATACCTATGCTGCCAATTAATTCTTAGACTTTAATAAAGGGAATTCTGAAAAGCATACACAAAACCGAATGATTTTGCAAGCTTCTTGAGGTGCAAATGTGAATTGGATGACATATCTCATTAATTGTAGCAAAATTACTGGCATGCTGGTTCAGACAGTAGAGAGGTTTGCCTTTGGCATAGCCACTCCTTGACAGTTTTCCCTTTGGCAATGAAACAGCCAATGTTCTTCCTATCAATCCTTAAAGGACTTCCAGCACGACGCGTTATCTCTCTAACCACAGCTTTCACGGGCGACTCACCTCTCACAACGCTGTGCCTTCCTAACCCACACACCACTGTTATATCAGCCGGTATCTTACGTCCCTCGGAGGAGGTGAATCTCCCATGCAGCTCCTCCATCCACAGTAAAAACACCACGTACGACGTTCCTGGATGCATCCCATGCAAATCCAACTTTGATTCCAATGAATCCCAGGTGAGAATCCCCTCAGGAAAAGGCATGCCAGTCAACTGTTCCACCAATTTCCCCTCATCCCCCTTCACCACTGCAAGTAATTCTCTCAATGTAACAGGGGCCGTTTTGAGATCCTGTAACAATGAAATGACAGTTGGGCATGAGTTCAACACCGAGTTATACGTCCTCACAGAGCAACCAACCCCTGAATCTTTCATCTTTTGCAGCCAAATGGACATATGAGAGAGCTGGTTGTGTTTGCCGTATGATTTAAGGACCATGTTGGAAGTGACTGTATCCAATGCAAGCCCACTGTTCTGCATTTCAGTAACAGTCATCTGCATTTCTTCGAATGACCCAACTCTCCCATACGCTTCCACTACAGATCTGAACTCAAAACTCGATGCCTTTACGCCATTATCACTCATCTCAGCTATCAACTTCTTGGCTTCACCAGGGTTGTCCATAGCACAGAGACCTCTAACCAGCGATTCATAAGCCCTTTTCTTGACATAAACAGAAGAAGAACTCGATACCATCTCCATCAAACGGGCGTAAGTAGTGGAAAACCCATTGTCTGAATTCCGTTTTATAAGAGATTCCATCAGATTAGAGTATAATAGGACGAGATCTCGCTCCTTGGAGCATTTAGAACGAACAGATAGCAAAATAAGGGACTCAGCTTCTTGGGTTTGTCCTTGGTTGTACAACAAAGCAATAAGATTAGCAACGAGTTTGGAGTTCCATGAGAACCAGGACTCTTGTGAGATTTTCATGTACAAGAGAAGAGCAACTGATGGGAGGGGGGGAAGAGTGAAGGCAGGAACATTTGGGGATAGGAGATGCTGAAGGGTGCTCAAAACGACGGACTTTGAGGAAGATGCGACGAATTTGGAGACTAAACGATCAGCTGCTTCGGAAGGGTCTTCGGTGGAGAACGCCATTGTCGTCGTTACAATTGAGCTTAGAAAACGATGACCTTGTTTAGTGAGAGCGCTTCGGGGTGAAGATGGACGGGATTTGGAAGTAGGTGGACAAGAGTAGATCGATTGATGGAGATCCCGGAGGCAAACGCACCCAGCGAAATTCAATGCTGGCTGTCGCCATGGATGCACGTTTCGAATTGTAAACATAGCTTCAGCTTCCACGGATTTCAAAGGTTGCAAGATAACACTGATGATGCCACTTTAGACCGAGAGTATTGGATATGCTGAAAATTTATTCCATTAGTAAATTGTAATCATTTCATCGATAAGGGTGCGTTTGGTTGGTCAATAACCCCGGGGAAATGGTCAATTTTCCCGGGTTGACCTATTTTTCCCATGTTTAGATGCGGGTTGACTTCGGCAAAGTTTTTACGATAGGCCCACCATTTTCTCCATTTCCCTAGGAAAAACTTCCCTTAGGGGGCTAAGGGAAATTTTTCACAGGGAAATCTTTCCCATGGAAAACTTCCCATGGGAAATTTTCTCCGGTAAAAATTTCCCTGAGGTTCCTACCAAACACTCCCTAAAAGAAAAATAGGATTTGAATAGTACTACCTCTGTCTGAGTATTAATTTGATTAAATGTTTACCGTTGATTACTTATAAATTACAATGGGTTATAATATAAAATGAATATTCTTGGAAAGATATTGTACTAAAGATCACAATGATATTAATTATATATTGTAATTGATTATAATCTATGAATAATCAACGATAAAAATTTAGTCAGCATCAGTTAATATTTTACCAACCTATACAAAAAGCTTGTGACAAAGGGTCAATCACCAAACATCTCATGTCATGTCAAACCGGTTCTCTCCTCATGAACTCGATATTATACCGGCGATACAAAATACCCTAACATTGCATATGGATTGGGGTTATAGGAGGGGAAGGAGAGGAAGAATATTAAATAATCTCATCTACCCTTGTTTCAAAAAATAAATGAGAGGGGTGGGGAGAGTAACCATTTACCTCAATTTCCCCCCCCCCCCCCCCCAATTAACCCCATTTTCATTAATCCCCAATATGAGGGCTAACGGAGGGGAAGAGAACTCGTTATACATTAAAAAAAGGATTATTAAACGATAATACACTGAACTTTAAAGGTATAGGACAATAATGCACTGAACTTTTTTTTGGACTATAATACACTGAACTTTGAGGGTATTGGACAATAATGCACTCAGACCAATTCAGCTGGTGGTTGACGTCGTGGCTGCTCTACTTTGAGGTGTCGTTTTTCTATTTTTTTTTTTCAAGAAAAAATATGTTAGTTATCCTGGTTATGTGAACTTTCTTACACGGCAAAATTTTTTCTGAGAAAAATAGAAAAACGACACCTCAAAGTAGGACAACCACCGCGTCAACCACCAGCTGAATTAGTCTGAATGCATTATTGTCCAATACCCTCAAAATTCAGTGTATTAGAGTTCAAAAAAAAGTTCAGTGCATTATTGTCCAATACCCCTAAAGTTCAGTATATTATCATCCAATAATCCAAAAGAAAAAATGACTTTATTAATATAATAACAACTCCATTTTTCTCTTCTCCCTTTTCTAATCCAAACACAATAATCAACCGTTCTTACCCCTCATTCTCATCCACTATAATCCAAACAAAATAAAAAATAGATCTCATCCCCCCACCCCCCTTCCCCTCCCCTCCCCCACCCCTTCCCACCCCTCTAATACCCTCACCTTCCCTCCCCCTTTAATAACTAAATAGACTGTAAAGTTTATACTGCTCACATCTATGAAGCACAGACACTTCTATCAGCCTCATGTGTCCGTGTCGGATACACATCCAACATCGACACTCTCAGACACTCCTCGGATACGTATCAGACACACGAAAAAACGTGTCCCCTAAATAATTACCAAAATAAACATCCGACACTTGAATGACTCAAGGTGGACACACGTATCCCAACCTAAGGACACTTCCGAATCATTGACGGGCATCACATTTTCGGCTAGCCACATCCATAGACATCCACTATGATCTCCTTTTTTCAATACATTATTGTTTCTTCCCATTGGTTTACCATCTTACATATACCTTTGTCCCTCTTTCATATAACTTTGTCCATCTTCCATTATTTTATAAGATTTTATGTTCTATATATATAGTTTTACGATTCATAAACTATTAAAGAAATGTATTTATTAACAAAAATTTTTAAAATCAAATTTGATAATTTTTGAAGTACTATATAAAATTAAGATATGTGTCGGACAACGTGTCGTGTCCTTAATTTTTCAAAAATTGCATGTCCCCGTTTCCGTGTCGTGTTGTATCCGTGTCTTGTATCCGAGTCTGTACTTCTTAGGCTCACATTATAGAAAATTGTTTATATTATTATCATTCAATACTCTCATAGTTTATACTCCCTCCGTTCTTTTCTATTTGTCATTTACGGTTTTCAGTGTCATTAATCAATAATTTCTAATATAAGATTTTTATTAAAAAATATAATATTATACTTTTTTGATAGTAATTTTCATTACGAATCTAATGATATCAATTTTATATTATCAATCATTAAATAAATTAAGATATTAACGGTCAAAGTTTTTAACTCAATTTCCTAAGCGATAGATAAATAAAAACGGAGGTAGTATTATTTAATATAAATTTCCTTTACAAAAGTATGAAAGGATATCCACAATTAAAATTGTCAATATTATAAACATAATGAAAATTGAAAATTGTCAATATTGTATAATTTATGTACGAAATACAAATTTAAAATAACAAATACAAATTTTGCCAAATCTAGTAGTTCGGATCGATTCAGTTTCGGTTTTTCGAAGTTGGGTCAAGCTCGAATCGTCTATCCGAGTTGGGGTTTCAGGTCTTGGTTTAATTTTGCCAAAAATCTAGTGTGGGTGTCTTTGTGTTGATTGAAATGGTGGAGTAAGGGAAACTAGGGTTTAAAAAGGCTCGTTTATTTGTTAAGGCTTGTTTATTATTTGCTTAGGTATGTATGAGTGTATGATGTATATATGTTGAACTCTCTCTGTTTCATATTATCTGTCATTTTGTTAACTGTCACCATCTTCAATATCACTATTTGATGGATAATTTCTTATATAATATTTTATTAACAATTGTAATAATATACTTTTTATAATAGTATTTTTCGTTAAAAATCTAATGATAGTAATTTTATTTAACACATCATCATATATATTAAGAAATTTATAGTCAAAATTTTATAAGTTTGATTTTATAATTTCTAAAGAGGAGAAATAGTATGCAACGGAGATGTATAAATTAAAAATCACAATTGATGGAATCAGATCGATAAAGTCTAAATCAATCTGCCAGAGTTGAACATATTGATGTTCTCGGTTCTAAATTGCATGCATCCACAATTACATTATCTCAACAACCATTTCGTGCTCCCCAAACAAAAAACAAAAAAAAAAATACAATTACATACACTGGACAACACTTAAATATATTTACATGCACCAAATACACTGCAAATTATTAGGTGCTCTCGGAGCACATGTTCCAAATTCTACAATTATTCACTCATATGTATTAGGTTGTTCACTCTAATTATTATGATTGTTCACTCTGATTTATATGATTGTTCACTCACAAGTATTTGGAGCACATACTTTAACCCTCTAGATGCATGTAATATATATTGCAAATACACTACAATTTTCAACTGCCATAAAAAAATATCAACCATTCAACCCCTCAAACTGGGACAATATACATACTTCACAGTTTCCCCCTCAACGTAGTAAATACGGGCAGTGATATAATAACTTTCTTCCAAAATATGCCAGCGTTGAAACTTGAATCCCAGATCACAGAATGGGTCATACACATCCCAAAAAATGGAAACAAAAAGCTCAAGTTATGGAGTGGCTGTAACATCCTCAATTATAATTATTGCATATCATAGACGTCGAAGGTTTGGTAATGACGTCAAATTAGTCAGTATTTCTGATGCCTTATGATTTCAAAAGTAGCAAGTAGCTATATCATGTATACAACACAAGGGCAAATAATATTACAACAATTTCCCAGTGAAATGAAATGGATATTATTCTCAAACAATGGTCCATGAAGATTTAGGAAGAGGTTATTTGTAGTTGATGGATGTATGCTTGTTCATGCACGACGCGTGCATCTCCCACTGCAAGGTTATTGATTAGATGTATGGTTGTTCAGGCACGATTTGTGCGTCTACCCACTTCAAGGGCGAGCTCGGTGTCAATCTTGAGGGATATATCAAGTGCTCTCACAGAATGTGTCAATGCACCGCTGCAAAACAACAGTAGTGTCAACAAGTTAGAGATGATTTAGACTCCTGCATGCAGTTCTTACTTGATTATGGCAACACAACAGGCATATATAGCTTAGGGTAATCAGAAGCACAACAGAACTTCTCAAGTAAAAACACTTGGAAATCGAAACCATGTAAAATCAGTAAGATCATAACGAACAGAGGGACACATCATCAAGACCAGCAGCCATGCACAAAACTCTACATCCACAACCCAACCTCTGTTAGGGCTGATAAAATCTGAAACAGCAGACCCCGCCAAAAGCGAAATAGTGGGGCGTTTGCCATGTTGCAATAGGATAATGAGAACGGGAAAATAGATATCTCACGTTTGGTTTGTGGGAACTGAACCAGCTAGGCATTTGCCATGTGGTAATAGGATAACAGGAATCGGAACTGAACCTCTTATTTCCACTAATCTTATTCCCATGGGGAGGAGAGAACAAATAACCATTTTATATTCACTAATCCATTCCCATGGTGAGGTGAGAAACACAACTAGTTCTCATCAATATTCTACTTATTCCCTATTCTAATCCCACATGACAAACATGGGATCTATAAGTTTTAGTTATTCCCATTGTAGAGTCACATATACCAAACAAATAAGATTAGGAATTAAGATCCTGTTCCCCTTCCCAAAATTAAATTCTTATTCCCAATCAGAATTCCCATCTCCTATACCACATGCCAGTAGAGGTTCTTTCATCAGTCCAGCTATAAGATGGCAGCAATGTTGAACATCTATTTTTCGAAATTATCTATTTTGAAATATGACTCCAATTATATGATGGCAGCAATGTTGAACATCAATTTTCGAAATTATCTATTTTGAATTATGAAGCTTATATAAATTGAGTTATTTTGTGGTAATTTAGCAATGAGTATTCAGTAAATGCCTCAACCAATTAGGCATAAGTGTGATAATAAACATTCAGGAATGTGATCACGGGCATCTAGTGAATAATGTGTGCAAATAAGTCGAACAATATTATATCAGCATCACTTGAATGACCATTCAATAATGAGCTTTTAAGAAATCTGGAAATGAACATTCCGCGAGTGTTGCATGTATTTATTATTATATGCATTTCACTAAAATAAGCACCAAATATATGTATTAGTGAGCATTCAGTAAGTGTGGTAATGAGATTGAGAATTGTTAGTAATGAGCGAGCATACAGGGAAAGGAAGAAGTGACGCACGAAAAGCAGACGCGCTTGGGTCCAGGCATACAGTGTAGTGTCAGGACACAGGACTACACTATATGTATTTCCAACAGACCAGTTTCTGCTCTCCAAGAAAGCAGTTGGATATGCAAAGAATTCAGCGTCAATATGTCATCATTTACATGTTGTACGACTTATCAACAGCAAAGATTACGAGTAGGATATAGATCCTGAGCAGCAACTCATGTTAAACACACTAGGACAGACACAAGCCACAACTCCGAGTCTCCACAATTTATAACCATACAACCCAGCAGAATGTGCTATCTTGATCCTTGCATCATCATACTTTCCAACTCTTCCAAATCATTTAGCTCAACAAACAAGGGAACAATTTCGTTTTCCTTCTATTCGGTTTTATAGGACCTTATTTGGCATTAACTGAGCCTCTTGAGCAAAATCGCAAGGAGCCTGCCAAAGGATGCCACAGCGGACAGCTCAATACACTCCAGGGGCTGAAGCTCAAATACACCAAGAAGGCTAGGACCACAATTTGCCTACTGAAGTCATAACAAATATGATGTCCAAACTATTATTTTTCCCTATTGGCAGTCATCTATGACTTCTAGCCTCTTTGAAATTTAAAAAAGACACACAGATATTGAATAATTTTATACACTGTCTGAAAAGTATTATTATTTGAAAAGTTATGTCCTGGAGCAATGAATAAGCAGATAGTAGTACACGATTCAGAACAGAGGATCACACTTGACTGATCATGCACTCTATAATGATACCAGTTAGAAGTCTACAACCTAGACAAAAGACACCAACAAAATGATCTATCAAGTGGGACATAGTTTCTCCTCCCGGAAATAGTCTTCAGCCGATTGTTCATGGTATGTCCAAGGGGAAGTTTCCACCATTAGTAACTCATATTTCTCTCCATTCAAACTGTTCAAAAGGTTCATCAAGAGCAGCTTCGGTGACTTTATGTTCAACTATTCTAGCCAAAGCCCTCTAAAGCTCATAATAAATCTGTCAGAATTAGCCCAAACCCCTAGAATGCCAATACAACTACAGTTAACTCCCAAAGAGCTTTTACACCAACACAGATAGCATGTAAAGCTACATAGGAAATTGGGTTTTTCTGGTTTCATGTTGCAACAAGTCATTTACCTTTTCAATGCATATACTTGTAGATGAATTAGATAACACCGACACTCCTATTTCCATAACCGATTTGACTTCCCATACAAAAATATAGGTGTATAAGCACCTACTTCAAAACATTATTATGGTACTTACTCCACGTACAAACCAAAAAGGATATATTAGAAAACTTGAGCTAACTTTGGCAGGGCAACCTCTGGATTCAAGCTCATACATAAGAAATCCGGTTTAACTTAAAGAAACTGCAGTATATTGCTTTCATTGAACTATTTTCATCACATACTTCACCAACCTCAGAGGTAGCCTCTGGGACAATACGTCGTGCAACATTCAGAAATAGAGAAGCATCCTAGGACAAAGTATGAAGCAATACTTTGTATAAACAATCAATTTATAAGTGATATATTTTCACTTACCTAGAAATATAGGTGACTCCTGTCTGTCCGATTTGGTGCACTGTATCAAGGGTGACATTTCCAGATGCCTGTCACATTGAATGACCAGTAGGAAATCAGGAAAACAACAATATAATTTAGAAAATGAATCTGATCAATAATTAGGTAACCATCAAATGAATGTTCAGAGACAATAAGCCAAGACTAAACCCCTGATCCCCAGGGGGGGGGGGGATCCAAGAAGATGATAAAGCAAAGAACTAGGAGTATAGAAATGGACAATCTTCAGTACTGAAGGAATGGCTTCTGCAAAACATTCCTGCTGTACCTTTCTTTATTTGGATATCATTCCCCTGTTTTTTGGTTGTGTGTGGGGGGGTCAGAGGCGGTATCTTTGTTGTTTCTCCAGTTCCTTAAAAGTTTATTCCCACATCTCCTCACCCAATTCAAATTGTTTTCCTTTATTCATGCATCATAGGATGACCGTCATTGAATAAAACAAAGATAATAACAGTACTCACAGCCATGTAAATGCTACTCATCTTGCCCATTACTGTATACTATCTACTAATCAGCTAGATGCTATGGAAAACAACAGAGGTGAGTGTTGTACATATGATAATTGCAATGCTAGGGGCAAATAAAATCCCGCATATCTTAATTTAGGACACACCTCAGTATCAAATCTACCATCAATCATGCCAACAGCTTCCTTGAGCATAGAAACATCAACATCTCCATTGGGTAGAGGAACAACCATGTTATCTAGCATAATCCGCGTCAAGAAAGTTGTATTGTCAGATGCATACTCCAATATTTCTTTGACTTCCCGAAGAGTTCTGGCTTCAATCTGTTTTCAGACATTGAAATAAAATAATGGCTCGAATACTGATAACATCTTAGATTAAAGTTCCAAAATTTTAGCATCATATTTACGCCTATACAATACAGACATATGCATAGGGATAGGAATCATGTCAGCAAGTTATACAAAGAATAAAGCCACTAAAGACCAATTACATTATGTAAGCTGTATGCTTCTGGAACAGTACATTCAATATAGTCCAGTGGCATAGGGCAGGTTACTTTTAAAAGAGTGAAGCCTAAAATATTACCTCGACCTCCATCTGAAGACCATTTTGCTGCAAATATTGGTCAGCAGATCGCAAGGCCTTGGACACACCTCCAGCTATTGATATGTGATTATCTTTAATCAAGACCATGTCAAATAATCCTAGTCTGTGATTCTTTCCTCCACCTATCAAGACCTATGAGGAAAAAAAAATTAAATCTCAATATTAACATTGTAATTAACTTGAGGCATGGAAACATATATGACCAGTAGGGGAAAGATACACACCGCCCACTTATCCACCAAGCGTAAACCAGGAGCAGTCTTTCTTGTCTCCAAAATAATAGCAGGATGAGCAGCATCAGCCATTGCCTAGATGGAACGTGTAAAGGTGCATTGACATTAGATATCATAGTCTTTCCAGATCATATTGAGAATCAGTTCTGAAGAAATTTTGGACAGACAAATTTGGCATCTAACCTACAGTTTTTGTGAAGCCTGAAAACTAATTTTAATTATTTGCTGAGCTACTAGTCGCTTGAGTTCATATAGGGTTATTTAATATGAAAGATAAACAACAACAACAACAACAACAACAACAACAACAACAATAATAATAATAATAATAATAATAATAATAAATACATTCAAATTAGAGAGATGATGTCATTATGTCATCGTAATCTCTCCAAATTACCAAAAAAAATGGTAAAATTCTAGCTGACCTAAATTACAAAAAAAAAAAAAGGATCAGAAGTCAACTAGGGTTTGGGTGGCGTGTGGCAAGTTATTGCCTCTGGAAATTTGGTGAAAAATGCTAATTTGATATTATGGTTGGGAGGATATGTTTAGGCTATAACATACAAAAAAAAACTTTTGGAGAGGAGATTAATAGATTATGATATTACTAAATACTTATGATGGACCTTAAGGCAGTAGAATGGAGTTAAGTAAATTTAAGAATTAGGTTATGGTTATCATGTTCAATTTCGTAATCAAAGCGAATGACTAGTTTCATATTTCAAACATAGGGAAGGGAGGTTTGGTTTGACAGGAGTAGAGCATGAATGAGTCGCGCCTTGAAGCATTAAGAGGGTCTAGTTGGAGTTGAATATGAACTTATAGGCCTTTGACATAAATATCATGAATGATTTCACAAGCTGAGTAAATCATCAATCTCATAATTTTATTGATATGTTAAGGCTGTAGAATCCTTAACTCCCCTAGGCTGCTTTTCAAAAGTACGTTGTGTGTTTTAAGTGCTATTTTGTGAAATTGCACTCCTATGGGAACCTTACATGAAAAATTGAACTGTCAATTGAGTTGAACGTATTTTTGGTGGGAAATAAGTGTACAATCTGCTTTGAAGTGATTTCTTGAATAATGACGGTTCATTTTTATGAAGTTCTGAAAATTTGAAGAACTAGAATTTTTGAGTGAGGGTTGGATAGACCATATGATGAATCATAAGACAGTAAAACTTCAAAGTGGAAGACTAATAACTCTTCCACCCTATGCAGGTTATAGGGGACTGTGTGTCCTACTTTACCCTGTGTGGCTCATATAGGACTGTGTGTCCTGATTATTTATCCTATGTAGGTCATATGGGACTGTGTGTCTTCATGTGTTTACCCTGTGTGGGTCATATTTGAATGACATAAAATGGAAGGTCTAGTTGGTGGAGAATAATCAAAGGTTTACTAATTGTTTGAACCTCATCCTCCTCTCCCTCTAAATGTTTTTCCAATTGTGGTTTTATGCTTAGGGGTACTGGGGTAGGCATTATTGAGGTCCGTCTCACTCTTCCAACTATTCTGTTTTCAAGTTCTTGAGCAGAACCCAGGGATGGGAACTACTATGAGGCCGTGGTGTTCAATTGTACATTGAACTCTAACGTATTAAAGTTTGGCAATAATAAATTTTGTCATGCATAGAGACAAATGAATGATGTTGTTTTAAGTTAAATGCTGGCACTAATAAGTGGTGAAGCCCCTATAGGACTAACCTTTGTTTTAACGCCTTTAATAAAACTAAGATTAGAATTTTGGGGGCATCATAAGGTATCAGAACTCTAGGTTTGACCTAGCTGCTTTCATAAGCACATAAACGTAAAGTACACTAAAAGATGTAGACATAGGAAAAATCAGAGTGTGAGTGTAGGATGGGGTAGCTTAGATTGAATTTCTTAGTTTGAAAAGTATTTTTATCATTTGTTTCGTACCGTAGGACGGGCGAGGGAATCCTACACTGCCACTGCACACACTGCTTGCACCGGGGGATAACTTGGCTACCGAGTTGCCCCCTTCATGCCATATTCGTAGGGTGCATTTGGCTATTCCTAGGCATCTGGAGGTTTACCCTAGGAGTTGCATAAGTGATGAGAGAAACCAACCCCTTTGCCTTCCGATGACCTTAAGGGGTGATGAAAGATGGGAATATATAGACGTGACCAACTCCTTCCGTCAGAGAATCATACATACCATTGGGAAACCTGTTGCTATTGTGATAAGGAGCCTTTCGGTCTGACTATTGAGCACTTAGCACATGATATGCCCTTTTAGGAACAACATCGTTCTCCGTTCTAATTTGAATGTATCTATTACTCCCTCCTTCCCATATTATTTGTCCCTTTAGACATGATTTACAAAACCAAAAAAAAACTCCACTCTAAATTAATTTACCTCATTGGAAATGTGAAAATGTTGAATAAAATGATGAATAAAAAAGGAAAAAGGTGAATAAAAGAGAAAAATGGAAGAAAAAGATGTAATTAATAAGGTTAATTTGATAAATTAGTAATTAATGTGTTATTGGAATTATAAAGTGACAGATATTATGGGAAAAAAGAAAGTTAGTTAAAGTGACAGATAATATGGGAAGGAGAGAGTATTGTTTAAACTTCATCCTTCCCTCCCGTGCATCCCATGCCACCTAAACCCTAGCTGAGTTCTTTTCCTTGTTTTTTTTCCCCCGGTAATTCAGGCAAGCTAAATTTAGGCTTTAGGGAATATAATTTGCGATTGTACCAAATGTTTTGTGATTTGGAGAGATATGACGACATAATGCCGGCATCTTTTCTAATTCGAATTTATCTATCATTATTGTTGTTATTATTGTTAATCTCTCATATTAAATAACATTCTACAACCTCAAGCGACTAACAGCTAACCGAACAATTAAATTTTATTTTTCGGGGTTTCACATTCTACCCCCTTACAAAAGGTTTCGTCTTCGAAACTTTACAGCACATAAATATTACAATACCATAAAAAGTCTCGGGAAAATATTACAATACCATAAGAAAGTCTCGGGGTTTCACAGTATTTTGCTGGGCTTTGCCGTTGCCATACTTTGGCACAATCCCAGTTAATTCTATTTGCTCATGAACGAAATTGCAACAGAAAGAGATAAGTCGGTAGAACACTCATAAGATATGAGAATATGCTACCAAAGAAGCTCAAATATGAGGCACAAGCATGCGGGTCGAGTTCTTACTTTATGGAACAGTATAAATTGGCCTCTGAAAGAAAAAAGTAATCAAGGAGAAAATGACCCGTCCATCTAACAAAAGCCCAAGCCAAATGTAAGGTCCCAGTCTGAACTCTACAAACAGGAACATATAGCAGCAGAGACACTACAGCTAAACAGAACACAACTGAATAAATTCCAAGCTTGAGAGTATAAAAGGTCAATTTAATGTTATCTTTTTTTTGAACACTGGCCAGCTATGAAATTCAGAGCATAGTCAATCCACATGCCCATAAATATTCTGAGGCAATATTTTTAAAGACGTATTAATGAACACATCTTAGATTTCAAAAGCGCAAAAGTTCCTAGGGCCAGGCCAGGGAACAGGCTTTGAAGAACAGGCGTGTCTTTTCGCATGTATCACACACTTTCGCTTCAAAATGACCTCCATGTTATATTTTTGACAAATAAGTACAACAATCACATCAAACAATTGACTAAACACAATTACACTAAGAAAAACATTGTAAATAGTCTTTCACATAATGTAACACTGCAAATAGTCTTAATAGTTAACACACACTAGTACTAGTAGATGTGTAAAATGAGAACAAGCAAGCACTGTCATAAAAAGAAAGTGTAGAAAACATAACACAAAGCAAAGTAGCTCAAAAATTCCCTCCAAAGTCAACTAAAATCCATTTCAAATTCACAAACTAAAACAAGCTAACAAATAAACTAACAGTGCAGTGCCATGGGGGGAGGGGGGGGGGGTAGAGAGAGAGAGACAGAGAACAAGGGAAGAGAGAGCAAGGGGAATCAGTGGAGAGAGGGCAAAGATCAGCACAGAGAGCAAGAACTAGGGTATCTTTTAGTCGAGCAGCACAGTGCCGGTGGAGCATGTCAAAGCTGATCACAGGACAACATTAAGGTACAGGAAGCACACATTTCATGTGTCTAACACCACATGCCAAAAGTTCACAAAAGGCGGGCATTCCAATGCAATATGCTTCCAATTGCAAGGCAGTAAGTTTGTCACGAACATCCCCCCCCCCCCAAAAAAAAAAAGAATAAAAAAGAAACACACACCAACCCAACCACCTCCACCGGCAGCATGCTTTTCAAAGCCAAGCAACGGATAGCCAAAACCTTCATATCCAGAAATAGGATACTTTGTTTCCAAAAGAGAGACTAAAGTTTGCAATCCCCTATATTGTAAGTTAACCCCTCCCCACAAAAAAAAAAAAAAAAGAACCACTGAATGCATGTCAAAATGAATTTGGTGTAGCCTCTTCTTTGTCAAAGGTTCGGGAAATAATCAGAAATAATTAATAAAATAGCATGGTTATAGTATTGAGCAAGTAAACTTAGCGTGACAGTGATCACAAAAGACTGAAAAGAGTATTCAATCCCAGTCAAAACAGCATCCATCCTATTAAACATAAAACTATCTAACCAGAAAATTTAGCATTGATTTAATTCAATAGCAGCAGCACCTAAGGTACAACAATGTAGAAAAAGTAAAAAATCACAGCTTAAGATTGTGTCCCTTGTCATGGTATTAGTATTACTTATTTTCTTATTTCACCAATATAAACCTTACTCCCCACTTCACATACCTTGGTAAGAGTTGCAATGCCACTCATACGTTGCATAAAGTTCAGAGCCACCCTTTCCGCAAGAACTATACTGTGTGCCCGTCCTGTTAGGCAGGAATTAAGTCAAGTCAGCCCAAGCGAGATTCACTAAATCTTTGAATAAACCCCCTTCAAATAGACCTCGCACATAATACATTACCATACACTTTTCCCAATCTTAATCCTTTTTGAACCTGATCTCCATCCTTATGAAACCACTCCACCTGATATAAAATTGCAACTTTTCAGGATCAAATCGAGAAAACAGCTGGTTTCAATTAAATGTAGGTTAAAGAACAATACCTTTAGGGAAGGATCCACCTCATAGAAAATCATTTCCGCAAGGGAAATCCCTGCAATCACTCCATCTTCTTTTGCTAAAAATTGTGCTTCCACTTCCATATTGGAAGGAATTGTGGCCAAAGACGTCACATCACCTACATGTCATGAAGGAGTTGGCAAAACTTAAGGCTGTGCTATTGTTCATACATCAATAGCTCTTGTATAGCACTCATAAGTGTATTGATTTTTATTTTCACCATAGTAACCACATATAATCAATCCAACGGATATGTCATTTATAAGGCCATCAGTTGAGCCTAAAGACTTCTTTCCATCATGACAAGGGACATCTAAATGGTTAATTATATGACAGACAATAGCATAAAACTTTTTGCCTTCCCAAACAAGATTAAGGAAAGAACCACAGAAACATATCCTACAGCTAAAATGATCAAATTACATTGCTGCTCCTCAACTTAGGCACTGCAATATGGATTTCTGTATTCTAGAAACTCTAAGACTATCTTTATTTCATTCCAAGGCTTTACTCTCATCTGCCTCTTGGGGTAGCGCCTATTGAGGAGAAGTTGAGAGAGACTAGACTAACATGGTTTGGGCATGTCTTTAGGAGAAGTGTGGATGCACTTGTTAGAAGGTGTGAGGAGATCAGATTATCCCTAGGGTGGTGGAGGAATAGGAGGCCAAAAAAGTCCATGAGGGAGATCATTAGAGCATATCTGAAACACTTAAGGTTAACGAAGGACATGGCACTGGATAAAGGAGTGTGGAGGACTAGAACTAAGGTGGTAGGGTCAGGATTGCTAGCAAGCTAGTGTGTCGTGCCTTAGCTCATCCACTTGTGTTCTCTTATTGATTATGTGGCTCAGGTAAACGTAGCTATCCCTCACCTACATGAAGCACACAGGTATGTATCCATTTTCTATCGCAAGTCACTTCTTTTCTTGTTTTGTATCTTGCTTTTCCAATGGTTTCCCAATTAGGACTTCCAGTGTTTAAACTGGTTTTTTTAAAGTGTTTTCTAAAAGTTTTTCTGTGAGTCCGCAGGAATTAGCCTCCTCATGAACTCTAGTTCATGGGGGAAGGCTGCCTACGTGGGCCCCCCCCCCCCCCACAAAAAAAAAAAAAAAAAAAAAACTACTCTCAAACGTGTTTCCCTTTGCGAGTTTGTTGTTGCTGCTGCTTTACTCTAATCTTCCCCAATAGAAGATCTAGCAGGTTGTTAAGGACACCTTACTAAAGGAAAGGCTCCAAAAAGGCCGGGCAAGGGGCATTCTTGGACCACATTCACCTGGATCACTTCCAAATCTCAACATCATATATTCTAGTTCACAAACAACGGACCTCCACATGTCGTGATTCAGGCGGCATGAATAAGCCCCCTCCCAACTGTCAAAGTAAAACTTTGGTGGAATCATTCTCCCTTGCAAAGTGAAATGCATGATGTAAAGCAAGGCGCCCAAGCCACCATAGAGCCTCGCTCTGTGACTTACGATGTTAGCAGTTTAATTTCCTCATTAAACAGAGGGTCCATAAGCATTAGGGGTGACGATATGAGTCTTGGCATAACACAATTTTCAAGCGTCTTTATTTTCGTCAAAATAACATTTCATTAGGATTTTTTTTCAACTAATTTTTTTGATGGTATGATTAGTTAGTTATCAATCATAAGGGGCTTACATCCATTGGCTATGCAAATAATTACAAATGACACCCTTGTCGAATCAACCAGATTTGCTACGCATATTGCATATGTTTTCTTTTTTGTAAATTTGAAAAATCATGGATAAAATTCTAATTTTGTATAATTTATATGTGGTACTATACTTAATTCTATCCATCCATTTTTTTTAATTTAGTGCGTAATACACTTGTGCCAAAACTCATATGATTCTCATAAGCATTGACTAGTAACTTTATTTGTCCATTTATCAATTTCCTCATTTACCCAGCATGCGAAATTCGATACACAACCTCGACAAAATTTGGGTGGGAGGGAACCCAGATATCACGAAACTGAAGAGTCACAAAATTGAAGCAGGAGAGCATTATGTAATGCATCTTGACGTGAACTCGGTAAGCGATAAAAAGGAGAAGGTGCAGAGAATAAAAGGAGTACAAGAGAGAATGAAAGAAGAGACCTCGGTCGGCAGAATCTTCAGCAAGGGCAAGCTTTATCACACCCTTCAAATCATAAGTAGGGTGTGAAGGTGGCGGCACCGGCGTCATTGTCTGCAGATTGAACCACGATTTTGAGCAAATTTAGTTGAAGAATTCAGAGAAGTTGTTTCAGAATTCAAAGCAAATATAGTTGACAGAGAGGATTTGAATTTGGAGCATAATAAGATTGAATAATGGATAACAATTCAGGAGGGGCTTGCAAAAGTCTTACTTTTTTTATTTAATATGAAAAATGGAAAGGCAGCCGGAGAGATAGCAGGAGAGGCAAAGACGGTGAAGAGAATCTTTGTTGAGGAAGTGGGGGAGAACAAAAGATGGCGCCTCCCGCTTCTTTATTTATTTATTTAATCTATTTTTACTTATTTTGTTATTATTATCTTTTTCCTTTTGTGTGTTTCGGTGATCCGGACTTCTGGAGCGGGTTTTGTTTCAGCCCTTTGGGCCTCCGAAGGCCTTTTATATGCTTCAATTGCAAAACCCGCTTGTTTATCGTCGTCCCCCATTTTACTATTGTCGCCCACCTTTTGCATAATATTTCCAACCCACGCCCTTAAACCTTATAACTTCATTCTTCACTCTCTCTCTAGTTTATCTCTCTAGAAAACGCTCTCAACCATTGACCACCACAAACCACCCTCATACCGGGATTGAATCGACGAATTTGTGTTTTAAATTTGTGGTTTTATGTTTTGTAGTTTTGAAATTTGAAGAAAAACGCCTTGCCGGGATCTGGGTGCCGCACCGGCGGCGGCTTGCCGTGCGTTTCGTGCGGCAGCCGTCCCGGAATTTTTTTTTTCATTTTTTTTAAATATTATTTTTATTAATATTAATTTGTTATTAATATTATTATTGTTATGTTTATTAATATTATTATTGTTATTAATATTATTATTGTTATTTTTTAAATAATAATTAAAAATTAAATATTATTTTTACTAGTATTATTATTGTTATTAGTAAATATGATAATTATTAATATTGTTATTATTAATCTTATTATTAATTATGTGTTAATATGATAATTATTAATGATTAATTGTATTATTATTATTTATATTGTGTTATGAAAATTAGATTAATATTAATATTATTAATATTAATATTAATGTTAAGCATGTGTTCATATGACAATTATTAGTGATTAATATTAGTGATTAGTGATTCATTGTTAATATTTGATGCGTTAATATTAGTGATTAAGCATGTGTTAATATTAGTGATTAATTGTGTTAGAAAAAATTATAATTTTGATGTAGGATTAAGTTTAGGGTTTAGGGTATATTCCGAATAGTTTAGTTTATACGTAGTTGTGTTAAAAGGATGTTGAGTTTGGATGATTTTGGTTGTTATTAGTAAGTGAGTTGGCGTATAAAGTTGGTATGGATAATTTATTCATAATCCAACTTAATTGTTAACTTATGTACTCATAACTCCAAATGATGACATAATAGTTATGTCACATCCATTTAATAACTTAAGTACTCAACAACCAGTTGATACGTAAGTGAATAGGTTATTTGTGATGGTAGCTTAGGATAATAATTATGTTAATATATAGTTCTAGTATGTTAGTTGTATGCGTCAAAAAAAGAGGTTGAGTTTTGGGTCATGTTAGTATCCAAGGAGAGTGTGTGTTGTAACCTGATAATGTATGGCTGAGAAGGTTAACCAATTCCCCGCATCAACTCTCGTTTATTAGTTTGGTTCCCATGAAATTGAAGTGCGAGGTCTACAGTGCTCTGAGAGTTAGAAGCGTCTCAGATTCGGTACAATGCAATGTTTCTATTGTGCAGCCTGGTGGGCAACAAGATAAGGCGAATCTGAAAGAGAAGCTACTAGTGAAGGGTGTGGTACAAATCGTGTTGGACTTTCTTGCATGTAAGATTCATAGGTCCATCAAAGCATTGAACGATGATGCAAATTCAATGCTTTGATGGACCTGTGAATCTTACATGCAAGAAAGCCCAACACGATTTGTATTAGACCCTTCACTACTAGCTTTTCTTTCAGATCCACCTTGTCTTGTTGCCCACCAGGCTGCACAATAGAAACATTGCGTTGTACCGAATCTGAGACGCTTCTAACTCCCAGAGCACTGTAGACCTCGCGCAATTTCACTGCTGACAGTGCGTTACTTTTTGGGAACCAAACAAATAAAAGAGAAGTCGGTACGGCTGATGAAAGTCTTTTTCAGCCATAGATTAACAGTTAACCAACACACTCTCCTTGGACAATAACAGGATCCTCTTGCCTCGTGACGCGACTTAGTTAACCAACACACGTTAACCCATTTGCGCATATTCTTGCGGCTAAAATGATTAATATGTTATATATGTCTTCATTTTGCAGGTGATCTAAAATGGTAGGGAAGGGCAAGGGTCGAGGGTTTCTGGACCGGGCTAATCGCCTTGTTAGTGGTTGGAGGGGGGGGGGGGCGCGTCTAGGGACCCCCCACATATGCAATGTGACTGCGTCAACTCGTGATAAAAACAATATTTTGATTAACACAATTTTAACATAATCAACATAATAATTATAATTAACAACATTAATTACCTTAATAATAATATTATAAATAAAATTAACAATAATAATTAGCATAATTAACATACTATAATAATAATAACAATACTTATAAACAACTTAATATAATAATATTAGTTAACACAACATAATCAACATAATAATTATAATTAACAACATTGATTACCTTAATAATAATATTATAAATAAAATTAACAATAATAATTAGCATAATTAACATACTACAATAATAATAACAATACTTATAAACAACTTATTATAATAATATTAATTAACAAAATTTTAACATAATTAACATAACAATTATAATTAACAACATTTATTACCTTAATAATAATATTATAAATAAATAAATAAATAATATTAACATATTATATACATAAATAATAATATTAACATTTTATAAATATTTTGAAAAAAAATTTAAAAAAAATTTCCGGAAATCGGCCGGTGCCGCGCCCAGATTTCACGGTGGCGTTGCCGCGCCCAGATATGGGCGCCGCCGCGGCGCCGTCGTGCAGAACGTGCGGCAACACCATGGCAGTTGCCGCACAGTCTGCACAGCAACGCCACGGCGGCGCCCAAATCTGGGCGCGGCAACGCCGCCGTGCGCCGGGAAATCTGGGCGCGGCACCGGCCGATTTCCGTAATTTTTTTTATAATTTTTTTTTCAAAATTAAAATTTACAAACTAACCTCTTCCTCTTCATTTGAATTATCACCTTCTCTTGAAATTTTAGGTTAAATTTCAAAAATAAATCAAAAATTTAGAGAGAGAATGTTAGGGAGAGTGAGGGGAGAGGGAAGAGAGTTGAAATATATGAGGGGCAAAAACGTCTTTTGGGTGGGCGACAATAGTAAAAGGGGGGGGGGCGGCGTTAAGCAATGGCCTTGCAAAATACTAACGGTTTTTGGAGGATAATATACCAATTTTTGGGGTGTTGGATTGTAATATACTTATATTTACTATTGGACAACAATATCCCTGACCTTTATACATATGTGACATTATTATACCAACAGTAACTAAAAAGGTGGTAAACCGGTCTCCATGCGCGCTAACATGGCTGGCGAAGGAAAAAAAAATTATCCCAAGCCAATAACCTCATTAACCCCTTAGTTTTTCTCAC
This sequence comes from Portulaca oleracea, assembly GCA_029582165.1. Lineage (NCBI taxonomy): Eukaryota > Viridiplantae > Streptophyta > Magnoliopsida > Caryophyllales > Portulacaceae > Portulaca > Portulaca oleracea. The sequence goes on from CM055890.1 coordinate 22,860,919, forward strand.
TAACCCACATTACAAGACATTGGTTGGTTGTGTTTCACGTCAGTACGATGACCGGTTCACCACCACGTTAGTCACTGTGTTAGGGCCGATTTTTTTTAACGTGGGTTAGTGAGAAAAACGGAGGGGTTGATGGGGTTATTGGGCAAGGGCCGGTTATTTTCCCTCTGCCTATCACATCAGAATCGAGACCAGTTAACCAGTCTCCACCCCCTTAGTCACTGTTGGTATAATAATTTTTCCTAAGTATAAAGGTCAGGGATATTGTTGTCCAATAGTAAAGGTCGGTATATTACAATCCAATACCCCCTAGCATATTATCATCCAATATCCCTAATGAGTAATCGAGTAAATTACATTTATCCTACCTGACATTTGTGGTAATAATTTTTGCACACTCGACATTTGTGAAATAAGTTTCACCCTACCTGACATTAAGTGTTCATAAATTTAAGGAAAATTGGATGGTAATATACCGACCTTTAGGGGTGTTGAATAACAATATACCGACCTTCACTTTTGAATAGTAATATCACTGACCTTTATAGTTTGGTGACATTAATATACCTTCAAGGATTTACACCCTAAAAATTAACAACAAAACTAACCCCCTAATCCAAAAAATGCCGAACACAAACACTCGACACCCCTAAAAATACCTAAAAATGGCACCGGTTGTTTTTGCACTACCTGCCACGTCAAACCGTCAACCGGTTCGCCGCCCAGAAAATCCTTGAAAGTACATTAATGTCACCAAACTATAAAGGTCAGTGATATTACTGTCCAAAAGTGAAGGTCGGTATATTGCTATTCAACACCCCTAGAGGTCGGTATATTACTGTCCAATTTCCCTAAATTTAAACCTCCTAAAATATTTTATAATTGATTTTTGTTGGATTTTCCGGCGTTGTAGACACCGAAAAAATCGATCGACGGACCTTTTTCGCGGCGCTACTTAAAAGTGATTGGGAGCCGACTAGGATTGCTTGACCTTAAATAAGGTTGAACTTTTAAGAATGTTTTCGTTAGCAAGTTAAAAAAACGATTTATGCGCTCGGCCCTAGATTTAAAAAAAAGACGAAAGAAAGAGATAAAAAAAGAAAGGAAAACAACGAAGAAGAACCCGTCTGAGTTCTGCGGAACCAAGACGGGTTCCCGGCGGTGAAACCCTACGAAAAGGAAGACAAAAGGAAAAAAGAAGCAAATGAAAAAGAGAGGAACCCGTGCAGGTTCACGAAGCGTTTTCTTGATCAGTGACTCATTAATAAAAAAGACGAAACAAAAGAGAGTTAAAAGAGGCCAGGAACCCGCCTGGGTTTATGGATTGAACCAAGCCGGATTACCTTTGGCGCGAAACGTAAAATAGGTCATAAAAACCAAAAAAAGAAAAGAAAACCAAAGTACGAAAATAGAGTCGCCAGTTGAATTTTAGGAGAAAAACAACAAACCGTTAAATAAATAGACTCCGGCCTACGAACCCAAAGACGGATTCGGGGGTAAGGTTACGAATTTGACAATTAAAATCGTCAAACCCGCCTATTCAAACGAATAGACTCTACTAGAATTAAATTAAAGCGAAAGATTGAAAAAGAGGGAGGAACTGAATAAATTTCACGAGTTTATCATTAATGTCATGCAAAACGAAAGAAAAGATACAAAAGAAAGTAAAATTACATTATATACATTAATGCAAGAATCACGCTAACCTTTAATGAGGTAGCATGCAAAGGAGGGAGAAGAGAGAAAGAATACACTAGTGTCAATACTCCCAGTATATTCTGCGGTATCTTTGGAAGGGAAAGAAGGGTTTAATTTATAGTGGAGTGGGGGATAGGGGGCGCGTTCTAGGGTTAGGATTTTAGTCGCCGCGCCAATACTCAGCCCAGGAACCCAGACGGGTTCCTGCTGAGCTAAGCCGTGCTCAGGCCCAATGAACCCAGACGGGTTCCTGAGCCAGGCTTTGGCCCAGGCGAATTCTGCCGGTTTGGACCGTTTTTGTTGGGCTATTTTGTTTCTATCATGGCGGTAGAAGGACGGGTCCCGCGAATTTGATCTACGTGGTAGAGGATATGGCTCGTGGTTACAATCCTGTACCGGTGATTCTGGGAGAAACGTTGATGTGTCTTGATGACTCTGACCCGGAACATGATTACCGGTAGCGGTCTGCGAGTAAGCGTGCGCGTTTTCTTTTTTTTTGTACGACATAACTTATTACCTTATTTTGCGCACAGTTTGGTTAATGGAGCACCTTAGCCTAGTCGAAAAGGCGGAATCTGCAACAGCGTTGGCGAACTTCTGTCGCAGAGGAAGTATCGGCGTCGATCGAGAAGAATGGTCGATGCTGAAGAAACTTGAAGAGATCACGGTACAGTGGTGGATTGAAAACTGGCACATTCCAGAGTACATCACTTGTGATCAAAGAAACCCCTACGTGTGCATTGCAAGCCTGACACACTTGACATTCTACTTCCCAGAGCGGGGCATGAGACAAATGGGGTTGAGACAACGTATTCCCGAAAAAACTCATGATGCCCCGAAATTACTTCATCTCAAGAGGAGCGTTGTGGAATCTTGGCTGAAATATTGGGAGAAACGGCTCACGCTCGCTCCTCGAAAGCGCGTATGCAGAAACGATCGCTCGGCTATCAAGATTGGCCGTAGTGGTGGTAACAAGGAGAGCCGAGGAAACTAGAAGGCTGCTGCAGCAGATAGGTTGGGCCCTAAGTGATGTATTCTCGCTTGGGTCCCGGGATCAACGTGAAAGATCGATTGGGCCCTAAAGCCAAGCGTGAAGGGCAGGCTTGGCCCGTTCAGAAATCTTGAAAAGGAAAAGCCTCTCAGGAGAATGAGAAGAAGAGATACCGTCCTAAGGACACTGAGGGAGGGACTAGTGACACCAAAGAGACCGGGGTTGGACCAAAGTCTGTTGACAAAAAGAAGATGAAAAGGGCCTGAAACTGTGTGCCAATTTATATTTTTCTATTATTTTTCTCTTTTTTTTTGTTGTTTTTTTTTTGATAATATTTTAGCTGAACCTTTATTAGTTACAATTAGGGTAATTGCAACATAATTTGAAAGACCAAGTATTGTAATGGATAATAACAGTCGTTAATACAACAAAGTCTTCCCTTTGCACAGTTTACAAAATTAATACACAACCCGAATCTGTTTGAGGCGTAGCTTCCTTCAACCTGTGACCCAACTAAAAAAAACCGTCTGGGTTCCATGAGGCCCATCATGAAGCCCGAACCCGCCTTAGTATGGCCAAGTGTCTAGAAATTCCCCTTCTAGCTGCTTGGCCGATTCGGTCGATCTCGTTATGCGTAAAACTTCTTTACCTGGTCCAGGTTGGTGGGCTGTATTAATTCTTCTCCTTCTGTAGTGACTAAACGGGCTGCTCCCCCCGGCAGTACTTGTTTAATGACATAAGGCCCTTTCCAATTTGGCGCAAATTTACCCCTTGGATCTTGAATAGGTGCCCTCATCTCCTTAAGCACTAAATCTCCTTCTTGAAGAACCCGGTCCTTAACCTTCTGTTAAAGCCCTAGCTATACGAGCACGATACAAGTGCACATTGTGTAAGGCCACAGCCTTCTTTCGTCAATAAGCGTCAGCTCTTCATATCTAGCCCTAGCCCATTCAGCTTCTGGTGTAAGGTAGAGGCGACAGCATTGCACTCATGTAACCAAGGCCTTCCCAACAGCATGTTGAAAGAAGCCGGGATATCCAGAACGACGAATTCAATGTTCTTACTTATGTAGTCCATGGTGATGGGAAGCACAATTGATCCTAATGACTTGCGAGGGGAGTTATCGTATGCAAGAATCGCAAAGATTTTGTGTCAAATCTTGTTTTGAACTCCCAACTTTGTGCGGTTCTCCGTGGACAGACATTGTGGTGAACCATTGTCCACGAGAACGAGTGGTATGGTTTGAGTAGAGCACATGGCGGTGAGGTAAAGAGCTTTGTTGTGAGAACCTCCCTCCTCGGGTAAGTCTTCATCCCCGAAGGTGATGGTAGGCTTCCCGGAGGTGATGTGCGAGATGATATCCTCTGGTGATGTTGAGGTAGGGACCATGAGCTTATTGAAGGCATCCAGCAGTATTTGCCTATGGTCTTGCGAAGCACATAAAAGCTGCCAAATTGTGACTTCGGCCTTTGTTTTCTTCAGGTGCGTGAGGAAAGGATCTTCTGGTGGAGGTGTAGGGGCTTCCGTCGTTTCGGGATTAGGGGTCGCTGCTGGCAAGGTAGTATTCTTGTTATAGTAGCGGCCGGAGTAAGAAGCTGCGACTGAGGAATTGTTACTTCTTCCACATCCCCTCCTTCGTCAGAAGAGTCATATAATGGATGCTTATTGGCTTCAAGGTCAGTGGACTCTTCGCCTTCTTCTTCACTTTCACTGTCCCAAATACTGTTGATGATGAGTTCCTCCGTAAGCGGGAGAAGAACTGAGACAAATTGACCCATATCGGTGATGAGAGTGGACGGATCGAAAATGTTCTCCTCCAAAAAGACGGCATTGGTGTGATTGGGCAATGGGTTCTCCTTGTTGTTGGGTTTTCGAGACGGGTTTGGTGGAGGGATAACACCGTCTCGGATTAGCCCTTCGATCTTATTTTTCAAAGACCAACATGTTTCGGTGTCGTGACCTCGACTGCGATGGAAATTGCAGTATTTGTTCCCATCCCACTTCGGAGGCTTAACCTCAGGTTCAGGGGTCGGCAGGGGTAATTGGATGATACCCTTTTTCACCAGCCTTTCCAATGCTTTGGCATAAGACATATCCAGCGGGTGGTAAGAGTCGAACCTCGGAGTGTATGACCTTCGTTGGATGGAATTAGTCTCAACAGTTTTCTGAGGGGGGCTAGGCGCGCTAGTGGCCCTCCTGTTGGAGCTAGATCCCTTCCAACCAGAATGTTGTGTGCCTTTTTCATTGTTAGCAGCTTCAATTTGAACACACAAGTCCTTTAAAGTCTCAAAGTCTTTGATGGATTGGAAACCAAAATGCCGAGTGATGCGGGGATGGATTCCTTGTCTGAAAGTGCTTAGTTGCATTCTAAAGGGGACAGACTCGTCGATTTCAGATAACATGGAGTGCCATCGCTCGTAATAAGAGAGGAATGATTCATCCTCCTTTTGTTTCATGGAAATTAAATCATCCACAGTGACCTCCTTTTGCTGCAGGCGACTGAAATGGCTTATGAAGGCTCTGAATAACTCATCTGCGTTGGTCTTAACTTGCTGGGGTAGATTTTGGTACCATACCTTGGCCTTACCTTCTAGAGTGGAAGGGAAGGCGTGTGTAGAGACCTTCATCTACCTTATGGAGGGGAGCCAGCCTCAGGAATTCCTCCAAGTGATGCGATGGATTTTCAGAGGGTCTAAATTTCATGTTTGGCACCTCAACCTTGTCCCTTATTCTCGATACACAATGTTTGGGGATGGCAAAATCCATGCAGGGGTCGGTGAAGGTCGGATCAGTTTTCATCATCCTTCTGGTGAGCATATCAACTTTCTCCTCAAGTTTCTTGATGTAAGGGTCCTCCGAAGTTCTGGAGTTATTCAGTACAGATTTGGACTTGACCTCACCAAATGACTTAGGTTTTGGGCCTCCATTTTTGGATTTGGGGTGACCTTCTCCAACCCCATCATCTGCCTCGGCCTCAGATTCAGAACCATAATAGTTTTCTTCTTCCTCAAGTCCGATGCCGAGCTTTTTGTTGATCTGTTTAATGGCTTCCAGCATGCCATTCATGGTTTGTTGATTTTCATTGAACTTCTTTTCCAGTTTCTCATTGGTTCTGTCCTCCTGATCTGCCATGCAAATGGCAATTGCTTCCTGCACCGCCGCATGCGGTCGTCAGTGCTTGTCACGTAACTCTCCCCAAAAAGGTTGTTGGCGAGGGATCCTGACATGGTGGATTCACTGGATTGAGCCGACAGTCTGTAATTGGGATTGCGAATAAGTCTGCCGGTTTGTGGGTCACGGATGCGGGCTCGGAGATGGTCTGTTGTCTTGCCTGCATGGAAACTGATTAGTGCTCGAAAGAACTTTCACGCCACCCGCCCAATGCATGCATGACTTAATGGACCTATATGAACCTAGGACATGGACATGACGCCTATATGCTGACACAAGGATGACTCTCCCACTTTTATAGGAGTGCATGTCCTAACTCTACATGGACCTAGTATGCGGACTGACAACATTAATCGTCCATTGGGTCCTTACTTGGATCGAGTCACGATCGCTTTCGGTTTCGGGCTCAGATTCAAGTAACGGACGCAATGGGGATTAGACTCAGGGAATATCATAAAGGGCCGAATAGGATCATCAGCAAGGCATTGGGCTGTCCGTGGGGTGAAGCGGTCAGGCCCGAAGAGAAGAGAGAAGGCCAGACTGGGTTGGAAACCCGTCTGGGTTCTCTTTCTCTAACTGGGCCCCGTTCCGTCAATTACCAGCAGATGGGCCAGTCCCCGTCTGGGCTTCTGACGCGCTGGACCCACACTGACGGACAATTGACACGAATGGGTCGGCTCTGACAGGTCAAAAACCCATCTGGGTTTCTGATAAGCCAAAATGCACCTCGCATGTTCCTACGCGGACTAGAACGACTCCCGACTCATGAATGGGCTAGACACTGGGACTCGACTTTTACAGGATTAAATCACATGACATACGGGTGCGGGATGAGCCTAACCGTGGCTTTAAATTCAGGGTTTTTTTAGGTTTAGGGAGATGAATAGGGTACCACATGTTCTCGCCCCGGTGCATTTTCCTTGTATGGAATTCAAGGAAGAATGTGTGGGGTGTTGCTCTTTGGGTTTCAAGGAAACCTTTAGAGTGTAACACGGGGAGAGGAGAGATCAAACGCTTGGCGATGTAAGTGCATCCCACAAGTAGTGACCTCCCGCTCTCGGGATTGATTCCTAGTTTTAAAACCTAAACCAACGCTTTTGTGCTCCCCAGCCATAAAGGCCCAAGAGTAGCCTGGTATGCAATATGCCTAAAACAATGATAAAAATGTGAAATAAATTAATTCCTCCTTTTTTACAAAAAACACTAAAATTCAATTCTTTCAAGTTTTACCCTCTTTTTAAGTTTAAGTCCCCAGTGGAGTCGCCAATGTGTAGACACCGAAAAAATCGATCGACGGACCTTTTTCGCGGCGCTACTTAAAAGTGATTGGGAGCCGACTAGGATTGCTTGACCTTAAATAAGGTTGAACTTTTAAGAATGTTTTCGTTAGCAAGTTAAAAAAACGATTTATGCGCTCGGCCCTAGATTTAAAAAAAAGACGAAAGAAAGAGATAAAAAAAGAAAGGAAAACAACGAAGAAGAACCCGTCTGAGTTCTGCGGAACCAAGACGGGTTCCCGGCGGTGAAACCCTACGAAAAGGAAGACAAAAGGAAAAAAGAAGCAAAGGAAAAAGAGAGGAACCCGTCTGGGTTCCTGAAGCCAGGTTTTCTTGACTGCGAATTCTGCCGAATAAAAAAAAGACGAAACAAAAGAGAGTTAAAAGAGGCCAGGAACCCACCTGGGTTTATGGATTGAACCAAGCCGGATTACCTTTGGCGCGAAACGTAAAATAGGTCATAAAAACCAAAAAAAGAAAAGAAAACCAAAGTACGAAAATAGAGTCGCCAGTTGAATTTTAGGAGAAAAACAACAAACCGTTAAAGAAATAGACTCCGGCCTACGAACCCAAAGACGGATTCGGGGGTAAGGTTACGAATTTGACAATTAAAATCGTCAAACCCGCCTATTCAAACGAATAGACTCTACTAGAATTAAATTAAAGCGAAAGATTGAAAAAGAGGGAGGAACTGAATAAATTTCACGAGTTTATCATTAATGTCATGCAAAACGAAAGAAAAGATACAAAAGAAAGTAAAATTACATTATGTACATTAATGCAAGAATCACGCTAACCTTTAATGAGGTAGCATGCAAAGGAGGGAGAAGAGAGAAAGAATACACTAGTGTCAATACTCCCAGTATATTCTGCGGTATCTTTGGAAGGGAAAGAAGGGTTTAATTTATAGTGGAGTGGAGGATAGGGGGCGCGTTCTAGGGTTAGGATTTTAGTCGCCGCGCCAATACTCAGCCCAGGAACCCAGACGGGTTCCTGCTGAGCTAAGCCGTGCTCAGGCCCAATGAACCCAGACGGGTTCCTGAGCCAGGCTTTGGCCCAGGCGAATTCTGCCGGTTTGGACCGTTTTTGTTGGGCTATTTTGTTTCTATCATGGCGGTAGAAGGACGGGTCCCGCGAATTTGATCTACGTGGTAGAGGATATGGCTCGTGGTTACAATCCTGTACCGGTGATTCTGGGAGAAACGTTGATGTGTCTTGATGACTCTGACCCGGAACATGATTACCGAGGTAGCCCCCTGATTCTGCAGGTAAGCCGTGCGCGTTTTTCTTTTTTTTTTTTTTGGCACGACATAACTTATTACCTTATTTTGCGGCACAGGTTTGGTTAATGGAGCACCTTAGCCTGGTCGAAAAGGCGGAATCTGCAACAGCGTTGGCGAACTTCTGTCAGCGCAAGAGGAAGTATCCCGGGCGTCGATCGATGCAAGATGGGTCTTTGAAGAAACTTGAAGAGATCACGGTACAGTGGTGGATTGAAAACTGGCACATTCCAGAGTACATCACTTGTGATCAAAGAAACCCCTACGTGTGCATTGCAAGCCTGACACACTTGACATTCTACTTCCCAGAGCGGGGCATGAGACAAATGGGGTTGAGACAACGTATTCCCGAAAAAACTCATGATGCCCCGAAATTACTTCATCTCAAGAGGAGCGTTGTGGAATCTTGGCTGAAATATTGGAAACGGCCTTGCTCGCGCTCCTCGAAAGCGCGTATGCAAACGCATCGCTCCTGGCTATCAAGATTGGCTGACGGCCGTGGTGGTAACAAGGAGAGCCGAGGAAACTAGACAGAATCTGAAAGCTGCTGCAACAGATAGGTTGGGCCCTAAGGCTGATGTATTACAGCGCTTGGGTCCCAGGATCACTGTGAAAGATCGATTGGGCCCTAAAACCGACGTGAAGGACAGGCTTGGCCCGTTACCGAAAAGTACTGAAAAAGGAAAAGCCTCTCAGGAGAATGAGAAGAAGAGATACCGTCCTAAGGACACTGAGGGAGGGACTAGTGACACCAAAGAGACCGGGGTTGGACCAAAGTCTGTTGACAAAAAGAAGATGAAAAGGGCCTGAAACTGTGTGCCAATTTATATTTTTCTATTATTTTTCTCTTTTTTTTTGTTGTTTTTTTTTTGATAATATTTTAGCTGAACCTTTATTAGTTACAATTAGGGTAATTGCAACATTATTTGAAAGACCAAGTATTGTAATGGATAATAACAGTCGTTAATACAACAAAGTCTTCCCTTTGCACAGTTTACAAAATTAATACACAACCCGAATCTGTTTGAGGCGTAGCTTCCTTCAACCCGTGACCCAACTAAAAAAAACCGTCTGGGTTCCATGAGGCCCATCATGAAGCCCGAACCCGCCTTAGTATGGCCAAGTGTCTAGAAATTCCCCTTCTAGCTGCTTGGCCGATTCGGTCGATCTCGTTATGCGTAAAACTTCTTTACCTGGTCCAGGTTGGTGGGCTGTATTAATTCTTCTCCTTCTGTAGTGACTAAACGGGCTGCTCCCCCCGGCAGTACTTGTTTAATGACATAAGGCCCTTTCCAATTTGGCGCAAATTTACCCCTTGGATCTTGAATAGGTGCCCTCATCTCCTTAAGCACTAAATCTCCTTCTTGAAGAACCCGGTCCTTAACCTTCCTGTTAAAAGCCCTAGCTATACGAGCCTGATACAAGTGCACATTGTGTAAGGCCCTGAGCCTTCTTTCGTCAATAAGCGTCAGCTCTTCATATCTAGCCCTAGCCCATTCAGCTTCTGGTGTAAGGTAGAGGCGACAGCATTGCACTCATGTAACCAAGGCCTTCCCAACAGCATGTTGAAAGAAGCCGGGATATCCAGAACGACGAATTCAATGTTCTTACTTATGTAGTCCATGGTGATGGGAAGCACAATTGATCCTAATGACTTGCGAGGGGAGTTATCGTATGCGCGCAACTGAACAGTATTTTGTGTCAAATGCTGTTTTTGAACTCCCAACTTTTGTGCGGTTCTCCATGGACAGACATTGACGGCTGAACCATTGTCCACGAGAACGAGTGGTATGGTTTGAGTAGAGCACATGGCGGTGAGGTAAAGAGCTTTGTTGTGAGAACCTCCCTCCTCGGGTAAGTCTTCATCCCCGAAGGTGATGGTAGGCTTCCCGGAGGTGATGTGCGAGATGATATCCTCTGGTGATGTTGAGGTAGGGACCATGAGCTTATTGAAGGCATCCAGCAGTATTTGCCTATGGTCTTGCGAAGCACATAAAAGCTGCCAAATTGTGACTTCGGCCTTTGTTTTCTTCAGGTGCGTGAGGAAAGGATCTTCTGGTGGAGGTGTAGGGGCTTAGTCGTTTGGGATTAGGGTCATTTCTGCAAGGTAGTATTCTTGTTATAGTAGCGGCCGGACCGAGTAAGAACTGCAGCCTGAGGAATTGTTACTTCTTCCACATCCCCTCCTTCGTCAGAAGAGTCATATAATGGATGCTTATTGGCTTCAAGGTCAGTGGACTCTTCGCCTTCTTCTTCACTTTCACTGTCCCAAATACTGTTGATGATGAGTTCCTCCGTAAGCGGGAGAAGAACTGAGACAAATTGACCCATATCGGTGATGAGAGTGGACGGATCGAAAATGTTCTCCTCCAAAAAGACGGCATTGGTGTGATTGGGCAATGGGTTCTCCTTGTTGTTGGGTTTTCGAGACGGGTTTGGTGGAGGGATAACACCGTCTCGGATTAGCCCTTCGATCTTATTTTTCAAAGACCAACATGTTTCGGTGTCGTGACCTCGACTGCGATGGAAATTGCACAAATGTCGGGTGTGCAAAAATCATTACCACAAATGTCAGATAGGGTAAATGTAATTTACTAATGAGTAATCACTACGCCTGTCAATTACTAGTCAAATGTATTTCAATAACAGGTAAATACTAAATACTACCTTCGTCCCTTTTTATTTGATAAATTACCTAATTTTTCCGTCCCTTGTTATTTGTCTAATTACCTAACCTTTACATTTTCAATATCTATAATACCCATTCTATCCCTAATAAATGCACTTTTTACACCTTTTCAAGGGTATTTGCAAGGACATTTTTAACAATATACAAATCTTTTGCTTCATTCCCTATATTTCTTGGTTTTGTAAAAGTAGTTTTAGGAACAATTAATCAAGGACGGAGGTAGTCCTAGCATTGTATATCCATGTGATGTAGGGGAAAATTTTCATTATTTATATGTGATTTGTTTTTCATAGTAATTTTATAACAATTATCAATTCAAATATTAATTAAATATAAATTAAAAAAATTATACTATTATTATTTTTGTATTTTCTTCGAACAAATTGTCCTCAAAATTAATTTAGAAAATATAGTAGTGAAACATACTAAAATCTATATTTATTTTCAATATTGTCTTAATTACATATAATAAATAACAATAGTAATTTTTTATTATCAATTTGAATAAATGCAAGCAACTCTATCATTCCCTTCAAATATTTATCAATAACATGCAAAAAAACATTTAATCAAATATTTATTTTCAAGTTAGTGTGGCCCTAGTAATAAATTGATGGATGGATGTGTGAACACCCACTGCTGGTGTGAAATATATATGACTGTACTGACGTACGAACGTGGCCAATTGGTGACACATACTGTTCTTATTGTATGTTAAATGTCCATGCTCGAACGGTTCTACCATTTTGGACACTGTATGTATTCAATTGTAAACTGCAACACATATACCATGAATCATGTCGATATCATGAAACCCTGTATTCAAAACCAAAAAACATTGCTTACCGAGACCAATACTAATAAGAACAACCATGGTGATGCAGGTGTGATGTTATGTATGATTTTGTTGGATACTTGGATTTCAAATCTCAAACCATGTGTGACAACACATACAAGTTAGTGTTGCCATATTTTGCCAAATTGATATCAGCTGTAGGGGTTGTTGTACTCTGACAGGTGTTGACTAAGCGATAACGAAAACCATCATAAAATTGATTGTTATGTATCCGCGATAAATTCATTTTGCTGGAATAATTAAATCGCAAACACCACATTACAGTCTCAGTTGTCTACTTGTCACAATAAAAACATAATTGTCTTCAAACAAAACCCCCCATCATCAAAGTCAACCAAATTCACAAAATCATTTCGTTCTAACTGACCGATAAGTAGTTGAATGCAACCTACAAAACCATTATAACCAAAATGGACTGTCGTATTCAACTACACTATATTGCCCAAAATCAACGACGTCGACCCTGCTTAATGGCGTCATCACTAGAACTCGATCAATCTTGGTCACAGCGAGATACCCATTTCCTCACATCATCCCGGATCGAATTTTCCCTGTGCATGGCGAAGTCGTAGCAATAATGCTTACGCAACGACTTCACTCTGGAGTCATAAAATCCAAGCAACATGAAAGAATTGTCAACAACCAACGAGCCATACAGAATTTCAAGATTATTAAATGCAATTTGACATTCTGACCAACTTAGACCATATTGATAGTTATGAGTGCTTGTTCTAAGGCATATACTAAAAGAACTCCAACTGCATGGCCATGTCAGTACCGATTTAGGGGTGGGGAAGTGATAAGGCGATCAAGGCACACATGAAGACCACACTGGACACTAATTATGGCCATGCTAATTGCCAATATCATGGAACCGATACTCTTGGACACAACACAATACTGAACTGTGTGCTCGTATGCTGGTAGGATTGGTGGGTTATAAAGTACGAGATATCTATGTTGCCACTGATACCACAATTATCATTTTTTTTGTTGCATTTGCTTATTACTGGTTTGATTATGGTTGATGATAAGTGCGTGGGTAAGTGCAACCACCTCCTACCAATCAATGTGGCCTTCATATTACAAATAACCGCACTTATCAATAAATGTGCATAAATTAGTACAACCACCACCTAATAATCACGGTACACATGTGTGGACAATGAGACCACGATGACCACCTGACAGTGGCCTTGCTACATGATTGGGTATGATTTATGATAAGGGTGTCACTAAGTATAACCTCACCTAGCAATCGGTGTGGTCTTGTTGCGACCATATTTGACTACACTCATCAATAGATATGGCCCATCGCGACTGTTTTCATCAAATGTAGACCAAACCTAACAACCTGTGTGGCTATAGAGTGTTATAGGATGACACATTGACTAGAAAAACATGTGTGTGTTGACTGCCGGGATTGTTTGATTGTTAACCACATTGACAACCGTATTGTTAGTGAAAATGACAATGGCCACCATGTGAGGTCATGATGATAACATGGCTACTTATACCATATAGAATACTAAGGTGTTTGTATTGTGGGTCATCACTCCATGATTGAATATCATGTTATGTGAGTCGTGTGTTTACATGTAAAATGGGTAAAATGATCTGAACTATTATCAGGGTATATACTCACATCGTTTCGTTTGAAGCCAGTCAATCAATTCCTCGATTACCCGAAGAAGGATTCCATATGTCGCATACGGTATATGCCATTGTCATTCCCATGGTCGACAAACCTCCACCCCATGCCCGGGCATGTCCTCTCGTACCCCTCAATTACCTCGATTGCCTCCGGGTAGTGTAGGTGTTACAAAAACCTAGACACCAGGGTGGTCTGCCATACAAGAATAACAAAGATTCAATCCTCCAATTGTGTACAACGACATGTATACCTCAAATGCACCATCATAAGAGAAAAATGTATCAAGTGATGTTAAATGCAAACCACGAAAACTTCTATACGGCCGTAGAACTCGAGGATCATTTGCCGTGTCTAGTGGTTATCCATGATATACACCTTATTTGACTTAAAGTTCGCACACCATAAGAAGTACCACCCATTCAACCGTGCAGGGACAAATAACTAAGAAAATGACAATTGCACGTATACGAGCGCACGTAAGGGGGGGGGGAGGGGGTTAGGTTTTGTGCATGAAGTGTATGGAATAGTACGAAGGCAACACATATGTACATGTGACGTACCAGTTCCACTTTTTTATGTTTATCCACGAGCATCGCATTAGTTCTTTCGATGTCAACTGGATGAAGTATGCAGTGCTGCGATCATCAATCGGGTCCTCATCGTCGTTAAATGCAACGTCGAACAAGTCATCCTATGTGGTGATTTATGCACATCAATCTACATTATGATCACAACAACATAGTGAATAGATGCATTGAGATGTATGCACTTACAAAACTTCCGATCAGGATGAAGAATTGTGATGGGGCTACCTCTGATTTCACCTTCTCGAAGTCATTCAGCCTTGAAGCGTGTATGTCAACAATTCGAGGTGAAACCTGCCACCTTGGGGCAAGGGACATGAAATGGATTCGGTCTGCCGTGTAATGCCCCTTTCTATACACTAACTCCCTATGGTTCAACCACATAGACAAGTGAGAAAAAGACAGGACATGCCATTAACTTAACGCATACAAAAGACAAGGTGAAAATTGTAACACCACACATAATTGCTACACTGGCATGGGGTTAAGGGTTGAGTTGTTGTTGTTGTCCTGGAACAGGTAGTCAGAAACGATCTTGACCCCTTTATTTGGAGGCACCACCATTAGTGTCTCACGGAAACAAAACGGGGAGCATAAAGCTGCAGGGGGCGTGTGGGTTCGCGCGGTGGGGTCCAGCGTTCGTTCCCGGGACCCCATTGGCCACCGACATGGTACATGGTTGCGTGCTCGTTGTCCAGAATAACGGCGCCAAAGTCAACACCGGGGATCTGGTTGCCATGCGGTGTATGGAAGGCACTACCGCATGCAGTGCCAGGACTTGGGACTGGCATTGTAGGCGACGTTGTCGTCCAGACGCGTTGGCCAGTGCCACCCATTGTTGGTGCACTCGTGCCAGTCGAAACCGGGGGTAATGCAAATGAATGGGGGGGATTGTTGGTGATGGCCAATTGTAATGGGACAACTCTAACCGGTGGCACTTCTAGGGCGTCGACCGACAACCTCACAAAGGATAGGTTCTTCGTTCTAGGCGTTGACCGAACTGTTGATGGACCAGTCTTCGGAACAGCATGCTATACCGGAGACCCAGCAGTAGCCTTCAACGAAGGGTTCTTGGTTTATATTGAGCGCCTAACCGGCGTCACATCAGCCTGTCCAATATGCGTTTCATCTGATACCTCAGAAACATGTGGGGGGTCCCTGATGAGCCTAAACATGGGGTGCGGTGGGTTATCTAACGGCAAGTCAGCCTCCACTACATCAACTGGCTCGATGATTTCGTTGACCTGGGATTGCATCCAGAACTGGGTCGAGCACAAGTCATTCGGGTCCACTGCATCATTAGTAGCAGGCTCAGTTGACACACCATGTCCATGTGGGTCGACACTGCTGTCTTCCCCTTCCCTTGTCGCGACACGAACGTTGCTGTGTGGAGCAATGGAATTGGCCGCAGCACCACCCCCCCACCCACCATCAGAACCAAACACCCTACTAACCATAGATCTCATCTGATCACGAACACTGGCTATGTCTTCATACCCCCCGAACGACTCTGAAATATAAGCCAACTGGCGTTCGACGTTCAGTTTCGCCGCCGTCCATTCTTGCAGATATTGCCCAAGTAATCGAACGACATCCTGCACAACGAGTGAGGGATCACAAGTTTAGACAGGCTCAACCATTTTTAATCTTATGGTAAAAACATATATGGTACATACAATAAGCGTGTGGCTTTCGTCACACTACATGGTTAGATACAAGCATCGATGGACTATATGACGACACAACATTCACGGACTAGTCAAGATAGACAAGAACTACGAACAATGAAACCTATGCCACTATAATCATGTGGTAAAACAATAAATAGTACCCACGATGAGCATGGTGCGTGCAAATGATACATGGTTGGACAAACAAGTGGTATACTACATGAACACACTGCATATTCAGTGTGGTCAGTTTATTATATGGTATACGGGTGTTGAATCATATGCCACACAAATGACAAGCCTTTCCCTTCAGTGTGGTTAGTACATAATATAGTTGTGGTGATTGATGAGTGTATTTTATATATATGTGTTGTTGGATTATTTAGAGTTAATTTGGATGATTATCGATATGAATGTATTATTTTTATACTCGAATTGGTGTGAAAAGTGAAAAGTGAAGAAATCAAGCTCAAATACAAGCATTGGAGTCCAAGTGATCCATAATTAAAGAAGAAATCCATCCCAAGTGCCCAAGCTTAGGCCCAAATCATCAAAAGAAGCCAACAGAGTCCAACACAGGTGATGTTTTCCCCAGAACGACCCGTGTCAGGGTCCAGAAGGCTCAAAATCTCATTCCAGTGAGCAAGACGACCCGTGGCCATGCAACATGGGTCGTGTCAGGGTCAACACGGACCGTGTTGACCTGGCACGGTCCGTGTTGGCCCCTGTTAATGTCAAAATGTCATTTCAAGTCCCTTAATTGCTATATATATAACTACGGATTCAGCTGTTTTTGTTCATCATTCATTCCCTTCATTATCATCTTCATCAGCAAATTCATCCTTTCCTTCATCCACTTTCCCATCCATATTCATAGTAGTGAAGATTGAGAGATTTGTTGGGTTTTGGAAGATTGATTCTCGAGAAATTCATAGAAGTGGAGGAGCAAAAGTCCCCGCGGATTACTATTCGAGCAAGGAACGAACTCCATCTCGGTTTGTTTCTCTTTCTTATAGTTTTCATGCTTTCTAGTATAAATTTTCATATGTTTTGTAGTTTGAACATGAGTAGGGAGTAGTTTTTCATTAGTTTAGGGGATAAACTCGATTAGTTTCTTTCATGGATTGAATTTTATTGGATTGAATAAGTAGTTTATCTAGTTTGAATGCATTTTATTTATACTATTATTATGTTTGTCATTATTTTTGATTGGCCATCAAGAATATGGAATTAGATTATTGAATGAAGTACCGGATAGAGAAATTCGATAATTGGAACCCTTAGGATAAACTAATTATGAAATAAACTAGATATATAAGATTTTGTAAGTAAGGGTCATGATAACTTGATCTTTAACTTAGATAAATAGAAATAACCACGAAAGTAGGTGATTTATTTTACTAAGCAATTCGTTTCATTGCCAAAAGCTCGATATGAAAGATATTATGCGATTATCGACCCTAAAATGTACCAAATTAGTGACATACATGTTCAATACACTTGTTTGATTCATAAAGTTTCTTAGGTTTGTCCCGTGAACGTCTTTTTCCCATAGATTAATCTCGTAAATTGTATGAATATTTGCTTGTTTGGCTCTTTGATAGTGATTAGAAGTAGTTTAGATTGATCCAAAACAATACCCGATCGATTTAGCAATCACATAGGAGAATAGTTTGGTGTGTAGTTTAGCGAAGTCCTTGTGGAAACGACCTTGATACCTACTACACCTACACCCGTGCACTTGCGGCATATCAGTGATTGCACACGCTCCACAAATGGGCACACATGGTGGTGAACAACATGACCACACCATGTTATACGTTTGGACAGTAAGTCACATCACGCACAAATTATGAAATATATGGAACTGCAATGTTTGGTGTACATGGCCAACACTGACCTGGAGACGATGGTCCACCCCACCTCTAATATCAATCCCGGGAATCAAACACTTCAGAGTGAACATCCTAGGCCTGTCTCATTCACTTCTCAACCTGCTCCCAGGTCCACGGGTACATTGTTGGCCATCTACGAGATACAAGGCGCATATCCTTCACCACACGGTCGAAGTAAAGCATCTGCAATACACAAAACTAGTCGATTAGACATATTTTTGAATGATAATGTGCATTCACTATACAACAAGTACAGACTGATAATAACAATAAGAAGTGAATAGTGTTGTCCGGATAAGCAACATACACAAAAGATGCCCACACTTACTTTACAATTGGGGTCATACTATCCGTTTAACAATTGAACATGACCACAACACTCAAAACACATATGACATTTTACTTAGTGGGCCAAAATGATCACGTTATGTAGATGGTGTGGTCAACAAAGAAAAATAACATAATATACCGGTCACAATATGCAATCGGATATACCAGTGATGGGATTATAGGCCCTACGAATGGACCATCAGGGTTAGCTCTCTTGTTCTTCACAGCGTCCTTCAATTTCTTAAGAACGTACTCACACCACTTCAGATTGGGTATGTTGTCAACGTCCACAACATTCTCAATGAAATCTGTAGTGTAAAAGCGTTGTGTGTTCCTAGGGAAAAACGTTGCCACCATGAACAAAAACAAAATTTATCTTAA
The DNA here is from genome assembly GCA_029582165.1 of Portulaca oleracea. NCBI lineage: Eukaryota > Viridiplantae > Streptophyta > Magnoliopsida > Caryophyllales > Portulacaceae > Portulaca > Portulaca oleracea. The sequence goes on from CM055890.1 coordinate 22,879,392, forward strand.
ACTCGTCGCTCTCGAGTGGGAGAGTGACAATGTGTGCCAGCATCTTCGTAACATGCGGTGTGCTGCTATCAATTTGGTACTCCCGCCTCCACTATTCAACAAGTTGGATGCATCGTCCGTCGGTGTGCCCCCTTCTATAATTGGAATAACACCATGAGGAAGGCCGGTTGTGATATGTGTGTCATCTACCGTGACCTTGATTGTTCGCCCATCCCCAAGGTCAAGTGTCATTGATGCATGATCAAACCTTTTGACCAACCACTTGCACAGTTAGCCCGGGAGCAACGACATCCGTAAATTAATGAACCCACCAAATCCTAGCTGTCTAACAGTAGCAATCTTCTCGTCTGTGATGCGATCGAGCAATTGTATCATTGGTTTTGGTGACATTCTTGTTGGGAAGAACCTCTCTTTTGCAGGTCCGATTCCTTCATCGATCTCGTCGTCCTTTTTCACCTGTAAACATGATGGCGTACATATTATTCAATAACAGTTCGGACCACACGAATAACATAACTTGTACAATATACTTAGTAAACCATATGGTCACACACGGTGACTAGCAATATCTAGAGTGAGAATAGTGTGGTCATTATTGATAATACTACGACAACTCATTTCTATGGTGGTGTTGTCAATATTGACAACATATATGATTGTACCTACCTACATACATGTAAACTGTGGCCACCGTTGTCGGTACGACACACTTATCATATTGTATGGATACATTTTGTGTTTTCTGTGGTCAGCAATGACAATATTTAGAAATTGTATATCCACACTATACAACAAGTGTGGCCAATACTGTCAATATTCAGTATGCTAAATGACCATAGTATCCCCAAACTGCGGACAATGTTCTCAAGATTATAAGATCTCACCATGATTGATGCACTTTTGTATGACCATGCTCTATGAGTAGTTTGGTCACTACCGACAATGATCTGAAGTTTATATGACCACATTATATGGCAAGTAAGGTCAATGTTAACATTAAACATAACACTGTATGGTCACATTATGTGACTAGAGTGGCCAGACTATATGACAAGTGTGGTCAATGTTAACATTACGAATGAATAACAAAGCACACCCTGTTTAGAAAATGATCTGAACTATTACCACTCCATTACCATGGCCATTACTGACAATACTCATTATCCTAAATGGCCATAGTATACCCCATAGTATGGTCAATGTTCTCAACATTTGAAAATATTATCATGAAGGATGCACTATTGTATAGCCACAATCTGTGATAAGTTTGGTCAGTATTGACAATACTCAAAAGTCTATATGACCACAATATATGGGCAAGTGTGGTCAATGTTAACAAACACCATAAAACTGTATAGTCACACAATGTAGCTAGAGTGGCCACATCATCATTTGTTAACATTAGGAGTGCATAACAAAGCACACCTGCTTTAGAAAATTATTTGTACATGAGTCTGTTTTTAATTTACTTAGGCAACTTACCTTCTTTGAATTCCCTTGCAATGCACCGGCAGCGGCTGCCTTCCTTTTCCTCAATCTATATTTCGTCTTCTCCTTCGTCTCGATCAACGCTTGCTCATCAATCACAACAGTCTTCCCATTGTCTTTATGAGTTTTTGTGTGATCGTCATCCATGTGTGCACCGAGGGGGGGGGGGTGCAGCATGTTTCTCATGAATCACAACATCCTTCCCCTTGTCTCTATGAGTTTTTGTGCGACAATCACCACTGTGTGCACGGGGGGTTGCATCATGCTGCTCATCATGTTGCTCATCAGCCACCAACACTTTCCCCTCATCCATCACTGGCAAACCGTGCGGGTGAACGCCTTGTTTGGCTTCACCAACTTCACCGTCTCTTTCACCTCTCTGGATGCCTGGGTTGGGTTCAGCGCGGCCTGCGTCATGAACATTTGCCGATGGAATGGTGGCCATCTCTTCAGATGCAACGTCATCAATTTCCATCATTCGATTGATGGGTGAGGCATCGACATTGTTCGCACAACTGTCAATATGTATACTCCCACTGCCTCGGTTGCTGGCAACCGTTCTGCGCCTCAGCTTTTGTCCATAAGTTTGCACCTCCGGCTACTATGATGTCGGCATGCTACACGCGCGCAATTGACAACGTCGTTATCTCATTGTCAATCATTAACATTTGGCGATGACGTTAATTTAAACAAAAAATCTCGCAGTGTCGTGACATTATCCTTACCTGTGTGCACTATCAAGTTGATTAGTCTCCGTGACACTACGTAATCACAATCAATGGCGTTAGGGATTGATCGAGCACACACAACATTCGGCAATATCATGGCATTAGAAATCGATCATTGTTATTAAGAGCAACAACGCTTACCGTTAGGGGTGTCCAACAAAAATTGAAACCAAAAACCAAACCGCAAACCGCATAAACCAAACGGTAAAAGCGGTTAACCATTTAGATTTTTTGAAAATTGCATTTTAGGTTAACTAAACCGGTAAAAGCGGTTTAGGTTTCGGTTTTGCATTTTTGTGAAACGGTTAACCACGGTTAACCGGTCTTGATTAAATTAGGTGCAAAGCTTGAAATTTTAAAGCAAAATGTTAATTTTTCTTCCTTACTTGTTACTTTAGATTTTTAGGAACCGACGATTAACCATAAATCCAACCCAAAAAGCGGTTAACCATGTAATCAATGCGGTTTCGGTTTGGTTTTAGTTTCTAGTTTTCAAAAGCGGTTAACCACAAAATGGTTAACCGCATAAAGCGGTTTAGGTTTAGGTTACTAAAATTCGTAAACCACATATGCGGTTAACTGAAATTGCGGTTAACCGGTTTTGGACACCCCTACTTATTGTTGCACACTCAGTAGTTGTTCCGCCCCAATCGAACTGCACGTAAGCAATGTATGGGCGCAAACGTCGGGTCACAACAAACAATATGAATTAAGTTGATACAACAACCACCCAAACATGCATTATGTTGTGTTGTATCCCTTACCCGTGGTCGCCTTCTGGATTGTTTAAAGACTTTAATACCTTAGCAACGACCTGATCACACATGTCCGACGATCCAACAGACTGACGACACAACAATGAATTCATACTCACATCAGTTGGTCATTATAAAAGCCATTTTGGCATGAACAAATTTGTACTGAGTATGTCGGATACACCTTATGTCCCCCACCGTGCGAGTAACGATTGACGCCATTACTGAACTCACGAATTGGTCATAGGTAGGTTCGTCCGCCCTATCAACAAGATATCGAATTTTTTTATAGCAATTAGCAAACACCATGAACGCACATACGAACTATACGCACAACGTACTACAACTTGTTTGTTGACACTTTAACCACACTAGAGTACGCATCAAGACTGCACCTCATTCACACGTTAACCCTGTTGGGATCTTATTTTGGATAGATGCCTATCAGCTAACTAGTACATTTGATAAGTGCTTTTTATAACTAAGTTTTTAGGGGATTTCAATAGTGGATTAGGGATAATTTAAATTGTGAATCTTGATTTATATACTAATTTCCCTATTACGCTTGGTGTTGTTCTTTTTTATGGAAACTTGTAGGTTTGAGCCCAGAACACCAGCAATTCCTCAACTTTTGGCAGGATTGAATACACCACGGGCATCCTCCACGGGTGTACAGACCGTGGCAAGAATTTCATGAGAAACGGAGCAGGGAACATCGGGGCAGTGCTTACCACGGTCAAACCGTGGTGAAGACCACGAACCTGGTGTCCCATTTTGTGTGCAGCAACAAGCAAAAGCAAAGCAGAACGATAACATCGACCACGGCCAAACCGTGGCAAGCTCCACAGACCGTGGTGGTCCGTGAGTCGTGCGCCGTCGATTGTTTTTTAGCGAATTAAAAGATGAGAAAATGGGAGTTTGAGGGGGCATCCATCATTCATTCACCAAGAGAGAAAAGATACCTAAAACCCTTCCACACTACTCCTCTTCCCCTCCATCAAGATTCAAGAGAGGCAAGGATCAAGATTCGATAAGAAAGTAGCGGCATTCATGGAGAAGATTCCACCTCAGGATCGAAAGACTCAACGGGATTCTCTTTGCAGTTTGTTCTTTCTTTTTGTGTTCCTTCTTTTTTTTGAGACTTGATTGTGATGATTGGGACTTGTATGCTTTCATTGACAATGAGTGAGTAGATTCTTAGAATTCTAGGGTTTTGCAACCCGAAACAATGTAGTTTGATTGAATGTTCTTAGTTTGTGCATGAATTCTTGTTTTGAATCAATATAAAGTTGTGTTCTTCATGTTTATGTGTGTTCTTAAGGCCTGGAATCCTTGTGATTTGAGATTAACCTGAGAAGTACTGAAAGGTGAATTAGGATAATCCAACTACCAACCTTACCTAGTTTTGTGAAATTTGAGAAAAAAGGATAGCAAACTAGGGAATCCCTTTGATAACCGGATAATTTGAGACCTTCAACTTTGATTAACTTGAAAAGCATATGAAAGTTGTAATTTAGGTTGATTGAAGTAATTCTATTAGCATCGAAAAAGCAGCAGGATTCATATGGTTATCGGTTCTTGAATCAACTTGAATGAATGATTGTGCGAACCAGGCTCTAATAATCAAACTCGTTGTTAGGAAAGCATTTCCCTAGGAATCTTTCTTCCTTGATTGAACCTTAGATTAATTTCCTTGTTTGTTAGTCTTATCTAGTTGTTAGACCTTTCAAAATCAAAACCTAGTTAGCTTAACAGTCACACAGAGAGCTAGTTAAATGCGTTGCTAGATTGAGTCCTTGTGGGATCGACCTTGACATGCTACACCGTATACCGTGTGCTTGCGACCTTGTCAAGTTTTTTGGCGCCGTTGTCGGGGACTATGTCCCTAGTAGCCATTAAACAAATACTCTCAGATTGACTAAGTTTGCTTTTTTTCCAAAAATGAAAATAAAAAAAGAAAAACAAATCCAAAAAAATGGTTATCCTTGATTTTCCTCAATTTGAGCAGGAATTATTTTGGCGCTATTTTGAGCGATTATTTGTTTGTCCTGTTCCATGTGGTATTGTGCCTAGGAAATCAGATAATCTTGATATTATTCTTGTGGGGAAGAATGGTGAAACTCGTAGAGTATTTAGGTTTTTATACTAAAACTGTAGACGAAGCTTGGAGTTTGCTTGAATGGCTTGCACATGATACATTTGATTTCGAAAATTCTTCTTATGCATCTGGTTACTCTTTCCCCAATCCTCGTGCATCTCATGCGCGCTAGATCATATACTCAACCCCGTTGTTTGCCTCATTGTGGTTTATGTTGTTCTTTTGACCATGATGATTCTACATGCCCTAGTTTAGCAAGACTTGAGATTTTGATGAGGGCAGTGCATGAGTAACAAGATAAGACACTTGACATGATGCAAGGGTTTGGCCCATTGCATAATTCTGACCATAGTTCTAGTTCTTTCAACTTGAATGTTGGATTATATGATGATGTTGAGTCTGTCGTACCTTTACAGGCTAGTATAGAGGAAATAGTTGACCCTTTTGAGGCATCCTTGCCAGTTGTTAATCCTTCTCATCCCAGCTCACCTAGAGACACTACTGATGGTGTCTTGACTTTTCATAATGCATCCTCACCTTATTCTCAGTCGACGGGGTTTGAGATGAGTGAATCCCATGGGTTTGATCCTAAGTATGATGATGATTTATGTCATGGGTTAATTGATACTTTTGATGAGGAATCTTGTAAGGGGTTCGTGGGTGGATTAGATCCTTCAAGAAAAGAATTTGATGATGTACTCCATGCTTCTATACTTTGTTCACCACCTTCCCTTGCCCCTAAGAACCTTGAGGAGCTCATTCCCTATGAAAAGACCATTGATGTTCATGTTGATGTGGAATGTGTTGTTAACTCTTGTGATGCGACTGTAATTGAGGGTACCAACAGTGTTCTTGATTTGTCCTTAGGTACAGTAAGAGGATATCATCACTCTCTTAATCCATATTGTAAATGCCTAGAGGACTCAACTAGAAAAAACACGTGGATAACTTATTTTGATTCTTTTTATTCTTCTAGTACTTTTGATCTATTTAAGAGAATGCAACTAACATTCTTTGCTATAAGTATTTTATTGCTCTCTTATCTGCAAGTTTATGAACCGCATGCTGCCGAGTTTGACAAGCTTCTAAGGGCTTTACTGCGTCTGAGGTGATTGCTTAATCATAAGGCTTTAATGGAGTGGATGATGTTCCCCATGCCCTTTGCTTGAAGAAGAGATAGTTTAGGAGCATCTTGCACCTAACCTGGTGAGCTCTTTCTATTTTGTCCTTTTATTTTTCTTCGTTTTTTTTTCTTTAAGTGTAGTGCATTATGTCGTTTCCCTCTTGTGCATGTTATCCTTACTCAAAATGCATTGAGGACAATGCTTTGTCCTAACTCCTAACATTGGGGGGGGGGGGGGGTTGGTTGATTGGCTTAAAATCATGTGCTTGAGTGAGACTAATGTTTGTAGTTTCATATAGTTGCATTCACCTTGGTTTTGTGTCGTAGTTTCTTTTATTTGTCTTTTCATAGTTTTTTTTTTTTTGTGATTGCTAGGTCTTGCATCTGCATCTAGGTTGCATTTAGGATAGTTTTATTGCTTTCTAAAAAAAATGAAAATGAAAAAAAATTGAAAATGAAAAAAATTGAAAAACAAAGAAAAAAATTAGGGTAATTTTTGTTTTGTTTGCGAAAACCCCTTCCGTGATGAATACTGTAAGAGGTGTGTGTCTGGATTATTATTGCAATTGTGTACTCATGTGATTTTTGGCTTGATTTGGATGATGAAAGAGACTTGGATGCTTGTTTGTTTGAAATTGCTTGTCTTGTTTGTGATTCATCTCGTCTTGAATGACCCTTGTGCATGAGGGTGAAATTCTTGTGTTTGGTACATCAAATGAACTAGATTGTAGCAATTGTGGTAGGTTAACCCGTGAGACTCTCTCGAGCCTAAAGAGTGAACATAGTATGGTCAATATTGACAATAGTTTAACTTCTCGTTTTTTCAATGGTGTTGTCAATATTGGCATAAAAAAATGATTATACATACCTGGTCAACACAACCGTACACTGTATGGCCACACTATAACCATAGTGTTTTCAATTTTGGCATCAGAATATTGACACTGTATGGCCACACTATATCCATAGTGTGGTCAATGTTCACACTATTGAAAATTATGGACTATATGACCACACTATTGGGAATGGTGATACCAATGTGTGTAGAATGTTGCCAACACGAACAAATGTAGACCCAATGATACTAAATGACCATATTATACCCACAGTGTGGTCAACGTCCACACCATTGCACTACACTACAATCATACCTTCATTAATATACTACACTAGTCTAAAATGATACACCAATCGAGCTCAACGTCCTCATCATTGCAATACCCCATGTGTCTGCAATGTGGCCAATACGAACAAATGTGGATTGAATACTACTATACATTGAATAGGTTGCATTGGCGTTCGAAACAAAAGTTACCATACGAATCCAAATCATCTAAGCTGAAAAAAAAACACCGCGCTTAACATAGGGTTTTCCACTCACGTAGTACTAGTTTTGGGTGTGAGATTAACTTACACATTGACTAATGTATGTCCATCGCCGTCTTTGGCATCATCTTGTGTGCCCTCACCTCCTGCCATCTACTCCTATCAAGTGAAGTAACCATTGACACTCATAAGTTACCAAATCATAATGTCGCATATGTGTGTTAATACAAATAAAATAAAAAAATTGAGTAATACACGAACACTCCGTCAAAGATGCGACCAATTCCAAATTTAAGCCCTAATTTGGAGTTCGATTTAGGTTTACCTGGAGCAATCAGTCGTTCAATGCAATCTTGCGTGCTCCCACCCTTCAAATTGGTGAAAAAACGCCACAAAGCAGTTGAAGTGTACTTCGATTCAGTAGACTTGCTGGAATTCGATCAACTGGGATCCCACTATTCGCCGGAAAAATCGTGTCTTGCTCTGCGTTTGACGATTGGCATTCCCTTCTTCTCATGACACTATCTCCCTCTTTTAGGAAACTATTACAGAAAAAAATCAAAATCAAAATTATCCCCCAAAATCACGCTGGAAGATTAGATCTTCCATTTTCTCTCTCATATGGGTTCACACGTGTGGGTGGTTTTTGGGGGGTAATTGGCGATTTTTGTGTCATCCGTCGGATCAAGATCTAACACGCAATATTAGTCCTTCCTACTTTCTTACTTGAAGCTTCTTCCTACCGGATCCAATATATATATATATATATATATATATATATATATATATATATATATATATATATATATATATATATATATATTCAATGATAAATGCAATCAAGCTCTTATTTCTCAGGAGAGACTGAAAAGGGAGGAGTATCTAAAGGTGTTCATTTCTGCACAACAACTTATTCAGCATCAATAAAAGTTAACCTAGTTAAACTTGGTAATTGTCCTTCTCGGGTTTTCTTCAGCAAGATGAGGAAGAAATGTCAAATATCGTTTGTGTTTTCCTTAACTAATACTAATGGTGAATTGATTACGGGTTTTGACATTGTTGGGGCTGAGGTTCTGAATTATTTTGAGAAGTTGTTGGGTCAACAACATTATGACATGCAGAATATGGAGGTTGAAATCATTCGTAAAGGAGCTACTCTATCCATTGATCAGCATATGGGTCTTCTAAAACCTTTTACTAAGGCTGAGGTGCGTAAGATTGTTTTCTCCATTCCTATTGTTAAGGCTCGATGCCCTGATGGTTTTAGTAGTTCTTTTTACCAATACAATTGGGATACTATTGGGGATTGGTTTTGTGAAGCAATTTTTGATTGCTTTGATAATGGTTCTATTCTGAATAGTATTAATGACACGGTGATTTCTCTTATTACTAAGAAGATTAACCCTGACAATCCTTCTGACTCCCGACCTATTTCGTGTTGTAACGTTTCATACAAATGCCTTTCTAAACTCCTCTGCAATAGATTAAGGGATGTGTTACCTCATCTGGTTAATTACAGTCAAGGTGCATTTGTTCCAGGTCGAGAAATTGTTCATAATATTTTAATGTGCCAAGAAGTGGCTAGAGGGTATTCTCATCGGAATCTTTCCCCTAGATGCATTATGAAGATAGATCTGAGGAAAGCCTATGACTCTGTGTACTGGGAATGTATTGAAGAGGCTTTAACTGATACAATGGATAATAATGTGTGTTGCTTCCCCCTCCTATTCTATTAATTTGAATGGACAACACCATGTTTATTTTAAAGGAGGGTGTGGACTACGTCAAGGAGATCCTTTATCCCTTCTTCTATTTGTTATGGTCATGGAGTACCTATCCCGGTTGTAGGAACAACTTACAACATTCCCATGACTTTACTTATCACCCGGGATGTAAGAATTTGTTAGTGAATCACCTCATGTTTGCAGACGATTTGGTTATCTTCTATGCAGCTGATAAAAAGTCAATTACCCTTATTTCGAGCATTCTGAATCACTTTGCCTTACGCACTGGATTATTTGCTAACCTGGACAAATCACAACTTATGATTGATGGCTGTGATAGTGAATCATCTCAACATTTGTATGATATTTTGGGATTTACCCAAGGCGTTTTCCCATTAAATGTTTATTGCTTGTTAAGAAAATAACTGCAAATGTTCGAACATGGGCTTCTAGGCATCTGTCGTATGCTGCTAGAGTGCAACTGGTCAATTCAATGTTGTTGAGTATCTTTGGCTACTGGGCAAACATTTTCTTGCTCCCGCAAAATGTTATTGAGCAAGTTGTGAAAATCTACCGCAATTTTATATGGTCTGGCAATGTGAATGCACATAGAATCCCTCTAATTGATTGGAATACTATTTGTACTCCCAAAAAGCTTGGTGGTCTGGGTTTGAAAAATCCTAGACTCTGGAATATTGCTACAATTGGTAAGTTGGTCTGGAATGTTGTAAAAAGAAGGACAATCTTTGGGTTAGATGGATTCATGAGAGGTATATTAAAAACCATAATTGGTGGCAGTATACTCCTCATGTCACCAATTCGTGGTGTTGGAAGCAAATTTGCAAAGTGAAGGAGAAAATTAAGTATGGAGATGAACAAAACAGCAAATGGAGGGAGGAGATCGAGTTTCTTTCTATTCTGTGAAAGAGTGTTATATCTGGTTTTTTAATGACCATGATAAATGACCTTTTTACCGTCCTATCACTTGTTGTTTGTGTAATAGAGAAGACGAAACAGTAAACCATATTTTCTCAGAATGTATGTTCATTCAGCAGATTCTGGATTACTTCTATAGAAAGATGAGGATAAGGAGCAGTTTTCCGTCCCTTCACTAGTGGATTACGAATTGAAAGGACATCAAAAGGAAGAAGCATGTTAAAGTGTTGGCAGCTGCTATTCTTACCTCCACCATAGCTGTGGTCTACGAATGCAGAAATTATTTGCGTTTCCTTATTGCAAAGAGACATGTCTCGGTGGATGAAGCAATCAAGAAAATCCAGTTTGTTGTTCTTAACAGGTTTTTGTTCTTGTCTAAAAAGAGTAGTAGATACACTAAGTGTATAGATTTTTTTCTTCATTAACTCCGTGCTTTGTTTTGGGTTGGATAGCTCTATTTGTAGTGGTTCCCTCTGTTTCGGTTTCTTAATGAAGTGTTAAAGTTCTTCCAAATATACACACACACACACACACACACACACACATATATATATATATATATATATATATATATATATATATATATATATATATATATAACGAATCCAGTAGGAAGAGAGTTTAGGTAGGAAGGTGAGAATAATAAATCTCAACCATTGATTTTACATCTAATGGTGTGTGGTCATGGATATTAAGGAATGTGGTCATGCATTTATGACCACATTCTTTAATATCCATGACCACACACCATCGAATGGAAATCAATGGCCGAGATTTACTCTTCTCACCTTCCTACCTAAACTCTCTTCCTATTAGATGCATTCCCATATATATATATATATATATATATAATAATAATAATAATAATAATAATAATAATAATAATAATAATAATAACGAATCCAGTAGGAAGAGAGTTTAGGTAGGAAGGTGAGAATAATAAATCTCAACCATTGATTTTACATCTAATGGTGTGTGGTCATGGATATTAAGGAATGTGGTCATGCATTTATGACCACATTCCTTAATATCCATGACCACACACCATCAGATGGAAAATCAATGGCCGAGATTTACTCTTCTTACCTTCCTGCCTAAACTCTCTTCCTATTAGATGCATTCCCATATATATATATATATATATATATAATAATAATAATAATAATAATAATAGTGTGTCATCAATTATATATATCTTTCTATAAAACCCTCGCCAGCGGAAAGATCCATCAGCCTGATAGAAGATGGAAAACCAAAAGAGTTTTAATATTAGAGTTCGGATATTAAAAATTTTAAATAATAATTTTTTTGTAAGAATATAAGATTCTTGGTTATAATTATATCTAAAAATAATTATATCCACAGCATATATAAATAATTATAAATATCAACCATAAATATAAATAATAATTAAAAATCTTCTAATATTTTATAAAATTTCATCATCCATAGCATTTCATATTAAAGCTACAAAATCAAAAAACCAAAAAAAAAAAAAAGGAGTTCCTATAAATTATTGATTTCCAGTAGTCTCCACTCTCCATATCATGCAAACAACGCCCAATTGCCACCTATTGCTAGCATGTTAATAAAATAATATGCCTGTGATTCACATTGATGGTTATTTTTTTAGTCCGTGGTTCACACTAGTGTTTTTTTTTTTTTTTTTTTTGGGCTGATTCTCGAATGCGCTTATTCGTTTATGTTTTCACGGGTAAATAAGATGGCGCGCACGGGAAGTCATGCTCCAGTGCCCTTCCCACATTATTTTTTGGGTATTTGGATGATAATATACCAATTTTTGGGGTATTGGATTGTAATATACCGACTTTTACTATTGAACAGCAATATCCATAAACTTTATACCTAGGTGACATTATTATACTAATAGTAACTAAGGGGGTGGTGAATTGGTCTCCATATTAATGTTGGGGAAAAAACATGTCCCAACCCAATAGCCCCGATAATCCCTCCGTTCTTCTTACTAACCCGCACTATAAGACATTGGTTTATTGTGTATCATGTCAGTACGGGGACCGGTTCACCGCCTCTTAGTCATTATATTGGGGCTGATTTTTTTAAACGTAGATTAGTGAGAAAACGGAGGGGTTAACAAAGTTATTGAAGGGCCGGTTATTTTCCCTCCATCAGCCATGTCTGCACAGAGACCAGTTCACCAGCCACCACCCGCTTAGTCACTATTGGTATAATAATCTCACCTGAGTATAAAGGTCATGGATATTATTGTCCAATAGTAAAGGTCGGTATATTACAATCCAATACCCCAAAGGTCGGTATATTGCCATCCAATATCCCTTTTTTTAAAAATCTTTTGTGTATTTTTTGTTTTTGCGTATAATACATGTACTCCCTCCATTTCATATTTATTGTCCAAATGTCTTTCTTTGATTAAAATTTTATTATGACAAATTTTATCAAAAATTTACAACATTGCATTCTTGTCATAGTATTTTTTTGTTATGAATCAAATAATAGTACTTTCGTATACTAGAACATTATGTACTGTGAAAAATTAGTGACGACAATGGAAAATTAATATGAAACAGAGGGAGCATTTTTTAGTTGATTTTTTTTAATTTTTGCCATGACTACAATAGGTGTCTTCAATTCACAATATATATTTTAAAAAGGGTTTTTGGACATCAATAATACCAACTTTAGGGGTATTGGATATTAATAATACAAGCTTTCTGGGACACTAGCAATACGAACTATTGACTTATTTTCCTCTAACAGTACACCATCGAATTGTTATGGTTTTAACTCATTGAAAAGATGATGTGGCTCCATAATATGTGACATAGAAGGCATGTTAGTGGTCACGTCAACATTTTCTACCCAACCTCCGCCTTCCACGTCACACATCATGGAGCCACGTTATCTTTCTGATGAGTTAAAACTATAGCAACTCTATCGTGTACTGTTGGAGGAAAATAGGTCGATAGTTGGTACTACTAGTGTCCAAGAAAATAGTTTGTATCATTAGTCTCCAATACCCCCAAAGTTGGTATTATTGGCGTCCAATAATCCTTTTAAAAATTATGAATATTGTGATATATATTTCTTAAAACTTATCTATTGGTCTCTGAGCATTCATGTTGGTGGTTATGAACATTTATCTACTGGTTTATGAGCATTGTAATATAGGTTTATGAGCATTTATATACAGATTTATGAGCATTCCAGTATAGATTTATGAGCATCTACATTACAAATTATGAACATTGTATGAGATATGTTATCAGCAAGACTATTAGGAGTTATGAGTAAGACTGTTACTTGTTATGAACATTCATCTACTGATTTTTGAGCATTCATATACTGGTTTATGAGCATTATAATTTAGATTTATGAACATTCATATTTTTTTTATGAGTACTTTAGTATTGTAGTAAACCAAAAAAAAAGGAAAGTCGGGCACATACGAGCATTCTAAAATAAAATATTACACAAAAAGGAAATACAATAAAAAAAATTTTTAAAAAAAGAGTATAGGTGGGCTCACCATACAAGGTACGCCAGGGTGAGCACCGTCGACTCAGAAGGGAAATTAAACATTACTATTATTCATTTTTGTTTGAAAAGATTTTTTCTTTTAATTTTTGTTTAAGAAGCACAAGTTATCAAGTACCAATATCGTAAATTTTTCAATCAGAAGAAAACATAAATCTAATCTAAGAGGTTAAATTCTTATCCTAGAAATTGAGGGAAAATTATGCAACTTAAAATTAACATTATTTGTGCTAATATTGTTTGATGTCCACCTATACAATTGGCAGTGATTTTTAATTAGTACCATCGTTATTCAGCCCATTTAATTAATATTAGGCTATATAAATTATTTTCTATTTCTAAAGAAATTAGGGTGAGATGAGTTTGGGAGGATCGAACTTAGGTAGATGATGACAAGCTAGATCCACGCAATACTCCCAACCTGTAAAACAAAGTGTGCCCCGAGGTTTGATTCCAAGAATGCCCCTCCGATACTCAAGTTAGTATAGGGATCAAGTATAATTAATGTGTATGGAGCGAAGTGTGTGTTTCAAAGTGGAGAGTACGAGAGAGGTTCTTTCACTAGAGGGGAAGAAGAGTATGAATTCTTTTTTTTTTTTTTTTGCAAGAAAAGACAACAACGATAGAACACAACAAACAAAATAAACACAAACACAAACACAAGGAAACAAACGAAAAAAGACCAGCTAACACCTAGGGTAATGCAGCCTACGCTACGTATGGCCTGCCGGGCCACCTGATGAGCTCGATGAACAAGCTGCCTCGGAACCTTCAAAATCCTTCCTGACCCCATCTTCCTGATTGCACGTATGCAACACCAAGCAAGAGACCTGCATTCCACAGGAGCTCTATTAACATTTAACAAGAACTCCACCGCAAGTGAGGAATCCGTCCATAAAAGTGTTTTCCTCAAGCCCAACCTCCCTCCTTCCTGCAAGGCCAGTAAGATAGCCAGGAGCTCACAGAAAAGCACAGAGTCTCCAACCCCCACCTGAAAGCCCTGGCCCATTTGCACTCTTTTCTCCATAAACACCCAAGCAGCAGCCATCGACACTGAGTTTTTCCTTTTTACCCCATCCACAAGGAACATACCATCCCCTTCAATCACTTTCTCAACCCCCCATCTGTACTCAACAATTCTCTCAGCTGTATCCTGCTGCAGCTGCTGACCACCCTGCTCCCTCCTTTTCCTCCACCGAACTGCCTCTTACACTATCTTGTCCAGCATGTTTTCGAGGAAGATCGCAGACACTGCCTCCCTACCGATGCACATAACATTTCTAGCCTTCCATATATCCCACATAGCTCCAAAAAATTTTCCAATCAAATGTTGCGGGTCTTCTTTCCTTTTTGACAAATAGACAATCCACCCTTTCAGCCATTCCCACCAACCTATGAAGTGGTTTACCTCCGGACATATACCCAACTGAGACCCTATCCAAATATGTTTAGCAATAGTGCACCGTCGGAATAAATGTCTGACGTCCTCAGCCTCCTCCCCACACCAACAATCATTCTTCTCCACTAATTTCCTTTTCCAACGATTGACTCCAGTAGGTAGAGCATCCACAACACACCTCCAAGCAAAAGTCTTCCATTTAGGTGGCATATCACTATGCCAAATCATTCTCCAAAACCTTGTTTCCTCCTTTGTTGGTATCTCTAAGCCTGTATCCAGCAAAAGAAAAGCATAATACCCATCCTTAACTTTATAGGTAGAATTAGTCTTACCGGGCCACAGAAGGACATCATCTAGCCCATGTTGTGGAGGGAAAACACGGGCAATCCTATCCACCGTATCCCTTGTGAAAATTTGCCTCAGATAATCCCATTTCCAAACTCCCCTTCCCTGCTCGTCTCTGGTCACTAAAGATTCAACCTTCAAGTCTCGAATGAGATCTTTACTCTGTCCATCTCTCAGTTGAACCCGACCACCCAAAATCCACCTTTCATCAAGCACCCTAATTGCTTTACCATTCCCTACACTCCAGCGGAATCTTTCTTTAACTCCATCCACCACCTGTGTTAAGCCCCTCCAAGTCATAGAACAACCAGTAGGGACTTTGTCTTCTTCTTGATGAGCAATTGGCGATGTTACCCATATTTTGCTTTCCAAATTTTCGAAACTAAAAGCTCCTGGTTAGAATACGTTCTCTAGGCTTGTTTGAGTAACAGAGCCTTGTTATTGCACCCAACATTCCGTACGCCCAAACCACCTGCTCCTTTAGGCTTAAACACCGTCACTTTATCCTTCCAATGAATTGACCTACTTCCATCCATCTTTCCCCAAAGAAACCTAAGAATAATAGAATTAATTTGATCCACAATTTTCTTGGGAACTAGATATACGCTCAAAACATGTTGGTGTAGAGCCACCAATACCGCATTAATCAGAACCAACTTCCCAGCCATTGACAACATTCTAAATTTCCATGACTCCATCCTTCTCTTTACATCTTCAACCATAAAACAAAAGTGATCAGCCCGTTTCCTCTGGATCTTTGTAGGCACACTAAGATAAGTCTGGAAGTACCCACCCTCCGGGTACCCAAAAATCACTTTCATTCCTTCCTTATCCTCCGGAGGCGTCCCCTTAGAAAAGCAAATAGAGGATTTCTTTAGAATTATCACCTGACCAGAAGCGAGACTATATTTATCAATGGAGTTCTTCAAAGCCAAACATGACCCAGCCTCAAGCTCAGTGAAGAATAAAGCATCATCGGCAAAAAAGTGGTGAGTCACTGGCGGGGCCCCTCTAGCCACCTTCACCCCCCTCACTCTTCCACACACAGTTTCTTCTTCAATTAAGTAGATAAAGCCTCCATACACAAAAGAAATAAGTAAGGGGATAAAGGATCACCTTGTCGAAGTCACGCAGTAGGAATAATTGGTTTGGAGTTGACCCCATTCACCAAGATTGAATATCGAACAGTAGACACACACCTTATAAGGATGCGAACCCATTTATCAGGGAATA
The DNA here is from genome assembly GCA_029582165.1 of Portulaca oleracea. Taxonomy (NCBI): domain Eukaryota; kingdom Viridiplantae; phylum Streptophyta; class Magnoliopsida; order Caryophyllales; family Portulacaceae; genus Portulaca; species Portulaca oleracea. The sequence goes on from CM055890.1 coordinate 22,896,081, forward strand.
ACATCTTCCTAAGCACTACTTCTAAGAAATCCCACTGTATCCTATCATAAGCCTTGCTCATATCAATCTTTAATGCTGCGAATTACCTCCTCGTTCTTTTATTTGCCATATAATGTAAAATCTCATGAACTACCAGGATATTATCCTCCTTCAATCGACCAGGGACAAAAGCAGCTTGAGTCTCCGAAACGAGGCAGCCCATGGTTGATCTCAATCGACCCACTAAACACTTAGCAATAATCCTGTACACCACATTGCAAAGACTTATAGGACGGAAATTACTTACCAGTTGAGCCTCTGGCTTTTTCTTTAAAAGAAAAATATTCGTATTGTTTAGCTCTCCCACGAAAACCCCATCATTCACAGCCTCCAGAACTGTATCAACAACCTGATCTCCTACCATCCCCCAGCAATTCTTGAAAAACTAAGGGGGAATTCCATCCGGCCCCAGGCTCTTCCCTAGTTTAAGCTGCCGAATCACTTTCTCAACATCCCTCCTCGAGAAAGGTTTCAGGAGAAACTCCCTATCCCCCTTCAGAAAGTGTATTACGAATAGCCCCCACAACCTGGCCCAGCATCCTGCTTCTCAAACTCGACATTGGCACATTGGCCCTACAAAGCCCAGAGAACTCCACGAAGAACTCCTCAATGAATTCCTCCTCATTGAAAGAGACCAACCCACTACGCAAAATTAAGCAATTGATTTTATTAAAAGCCTGTCTCATTCTGGAGTGCCCGAAGAAGAAAGCAGTATAATGGTCCCCAAGCCCGACCCACTTGATTTTACTTTTATGGACCCAGAACTCATGGACTTCTTTTATCATGTTCTCCACATCCTTCTCTTTATGGATAGCCCGTGCAAAAGCAGAATTCTCCATACCAAACTTTGCAAGACAATCTTGCGGCTCTTGCAATTCGGTCAAGGCATTTGAGGTTGGTTGATACCTCTCCTCCTTTAACTCATAAATCAGCTTCCTTCCCATTTTTCTTACCAAACTAAACCACTTGACACATTTGAAAGAGGCGCATCCATGGATTTGGCATGATCTTAACAAGCTATCCAAACCTTCCAGAAAACGATCCAACTTGGTAATCCATGGATCAAGCCTAAAAGAGGTCCTTCACATCCTCCCAACACCTTTAATATGTAAGGCAATCAACGAATGATCAGAAAGCACAATTGGGAAATTGTTCACAAAGGAATGGGGAAAATTCTCTAGCCAACTAGCCGAAGCATAAGCTTTATCCAATCTTTCCCAAATATTATCCCCGCCACTCCTTTTATTAGTCCAGGTAAATGAAGTGAACCGTGTCGGGTTCGGGCCCGAGCTTCCTTAGCCGGGTTTGTGATAAGTGAAAAGAAGGAAGGAATCCCGACCCGGCCATTCCACACTAAACCCGCTCACCCGGGCATTTTCAAGAACCAATATATCTTCTCAAAAGGTGGGTTAATGAGTATCGGGTTCACTTGGTTAAGGCGAGTCGTCCGTCATTAGAGCTTGGAGAGGCTCGGGTTTTCCCCCACCAACCCCATATGCCTCGGGGTCATACCGGGACGTCTCGGGACTAGAAACATCGAGGAATCGGGGTTCAGGAGTGATCATGGAATCGTTGAACTCACGGAGGAACTAACGCCGGCTGACAGCAGGCAGTCACGCCCGAGTCAGCGCCATCACGCCCGCGCCTTTATTCTGGTCTGGTCGTCGCGCCCACGACCCTCCCGGTAGAGCCCGCGACGTTCGGCAGCCGGCCCAGGAAGACTTGGGGCAGATGGTGGTTGCACCCACGACACCCCCTTTCGCGCCCGCGACACCCCCTTGTCGCGCCCGCGACTCTTCTTGTCGCACCCGCGACCCACGTTGGCTAGCGACAGATTGTAGCGAACAGAAGCCCATCGCCCCCGCGACCGTCCTCGTCACGCCCGCGACCCCCCTCGACACGCGCGTGCTGTTTTATTTTTGCTGAGTTTTAACCTAATTTTATGTTTAGTATAAATACCATGTTTAGCACTCTTTTCTAGGCAACTTATGTTAACGAATGAAATGCTAATGCATTCTTAGGGTTTTCTCCCTTTTCTCTCAAAAATCTTGTTCTTACTTTATCCATTGTTAATGGTGGTATTAGCAAGTCATCTCTTTATTGATCATTTGGTGGATGATTCTTTTATGATGGTCATTGTGGGGTGTTAGGTTTTGGTGGTGGATTATCCTTTACCCAAAATCATATCCAATCCCTTTGGTGTTTAAGGTTTGTGGTCTTGGTTGATTTTTGGTTACTCTTCTTGTTATTATTCAAGTTCAAGGCTAATATTGAGATGTTCAAGCATGGGTGATGGAGATTGGTGTCTTTCTCTCTCTATTCTATTGATTATGGGTTCTCAAGTGGTTTTCTCTCATCTTCTCCACAACAACAACCCAAGCTATATTTATTAATCACTCCACTGCGCATCGGAAACTGCTCCATTTGGTATCAGAGCTCAAGGTTTGCATTAGCTTGAGTTTTTATTCATTTCTCTATTGTTCATTACTAGTAGAGTTGTCTTTTGTTGGATTTGATTGAATATTGGTGTTCCCCATCCCTTGTGCCTCCAAGTATGTTGGAGAAGTTGTTATTGCTATTGTGTTTGTTGATTTTGATGCATATTGGAGTTTTGAGGAGAAGTTGGAAAAATAGTGCACGCAAGGTGTTCGATGAAATGTCCAAGTGAGCAAAACACAAAGAACCCTTAGCCAAACACAAGCCAACTACAAAAAAACCCCCAAACTCCACAAAATATCCCAAACACATATCGTCCTTTACCCTTCCCTCGATATGGATTGACAAGTAAAATCCGATTGAGAGGAATCAAGCCACCGGGGTAGCCCTCAACTTTGGGCTATCGAGAGCCGACTCGCCACCCATAACGAACGGTTCTCCACCTTTAAGCACACCCTTAATGCCATTATGGAGCGGTTGGACAACTTCACCCAAGAGCGTCCAGTTCAACCCCAAAATGAACGTTGAAGGCGTGCACCAAGCCCTATCCGTCCTCCTTTTGTCTTTGAGTCAAGTGACGATGATAGAGGCTCCCCTCGACGTCGTCCTCGTCGGGAGATGCGTGCTAGGCCCCCTCATGACGACTTTCAAGATGTCAAGATCGAAATTCAGGAGTTCAAAGGATCTAGTGACCCCGGCGACTATCTTGAATGGGTTCAAATGATGGAAAGGATCTTCGAGACTAAGGAGTACAGGGACGAGAAAGCCTTCAAGATTGCCAGTTTGAGACTCACCAAGGCCGCTTCACTTTGGTTTGAGAATGTTAAAACGCAACGGGCTAGAGAGGGTCGTACGAGAACTACTTCGTGGGCACGGTTGAACCAAATGATGAACCGCCGCTTTTTGCCCAACACTTACAAACAAGACGTCTTGAGGAAGCTATATGCTCTCACCCAGGGCAAAGGGTCCGTAAGGAATTATATTCAGGAGTTCGAGCAGCTCCTTATCAAAAGTGACCTACGAGAACCCGATGAGCAAACAATGATGCTATTTTTGAACGGGTTGGATCATTCTATTGCCAAGAAGGTTGAGGTTCAACCTTATCACTCGTTGGATGAGTTGTGTAGCCTTGCTCTTAGGGTTGAGAGGCGAAGGAATGAGAAGTCCACTTCCAAGCAATCGACTAAGCCCGTCTTCTCGCCTTCTAGCACACTTTCTCCCTACGCCGACACTCCAAAGTTTAGCGAGACACCCAAGTCCACACTGGTACCAAGAATTGACAAAGGAAAGGGACTTGTTACGGAGACTCCAACGGAACCTCCTCGACGGATGGAAGGTCGAAGTGTTTTAAGTGTCATGGTTATGGCCATTTTCAAGCCGATTGTCCAAACTGACGTACTTTGACCCTTCAAGAAGTACAAGAGATCGACGAAGAGCTTCAAAAGGCTCAAGACGAATCTGAAGTGGTGGTTGAAGATGCGGTTACTAGTGAGGAGGAGAACGTCGCCCTCGTACTCCCCGCACGTGGAGGCGCACTTATTTTGAGGAGAGCTTTGCATACCCATGAGACTCCTCCCGATAAGGCCCAAAGGGAAAGGTTGTTCCAAACGCGGTGCTTCGTGGGTGAAAAAGTGTGTACTCTTGTCATCGATGGAGGGAGTTGCACGAACGTCGCGTCTACCACTGTGGTCGAGAATCTTGGCTTGCCTCTACTACTACACCCTCCACCTTATTCACTCCATTGGCTCAACAATTACAACAGCGTCAAGGTAACTAAGCAAGTCTTAGTGAATTTTTCTTTTGGATCTAACTACGATGATTCCCTTATTTGTGTTGTTGTTCCAATGAGCGCTTGTCACATTTTATTGGGTCGTCCATGGCAATACGACAAGCAAACGGTGCACAGACAACACTTACACATTCACCCATAGAGGCAAAAAGGTCAAACTACTTCCTATATCTCCCAAAGAACCCAAATCTTCCAAAGTCAGGATAGGTAGTGAGTTGAGGAACCTTCTCTTGATGAGCGAAACACGGGATGAGTGTGCTCTAGGTGAGGGCGAGCTACCTCTTGCTTTGTCCTTGCCTTGTGGCGAGCCTAGTGAGGTTAAGAGTTCCCAAGCACCACATAAATTTCCTCTCCCGTCCCTTATACCCTCACCTCCACAAATCAAGCCTCCTTCCACTTTCTTGCATTTGGACGATGGATACATTGTGGGCTTTGAAATTTGTTGGGTGTCCGGCATGATGATTTGTGGTGATCGAGATGCTCGAATAACTATGGAGCCAATTGAAGAAGAATGCTTCGGTTTTAACCCCCACGAGTTCAGGGCAACTCTTTTTCAAGAGGGGGAGTATGAACCGTGTCAGGTTCGGGCCCGAGCTTCCTTAGCCGAGTTTGTGAAAAGTGACAAGAAGGAAGGAATCCCGACCTGGCCATTCCACACTAAACCCGCTCACCCGGGCATTTTCAAGAACTGTTATACCTTCTCAAAGGGTGGGTTGATGAGTATCGGGTTGGCTTGGTTAAGGTGAGTCATCCATCATTGGAGCTTGGAGAGGCTCGAGTTTTCCCCCACCAACCCCATAGGCCTCGGGGTCATACCGGGCCGTCTTGGGACAAGAAACATCGAGGAATCGGGGTTCGGGAGTGATCATGGAATCGTTGAAGTCACGGAGGAACTAGCGCCGGCTGGCAGCAGGAAATCACGCCCGAGTCAGCGCCGTCACGCCCACGCCTTTGTTCTGGCCTGGTCGTCAAGCCCGCGACCCTCCCGGTAGCGCCCGCGACTTTCGGCAGCCGACCCAGGAAGACTTGGGGCAGATGGTGGTTGCACCCACGACACCCCCTTGTCGCGCCCGCGACTCTTCTTGTCGCACCCGCGACCCTCGTCGGCCGGCGACAGATTGTGGCGGACAGAAACCCGTCGCCCCCGCGACCGTCCTCGTTGCGCCCACGACCCCCCTGCGACACGCGCGTGCTGTTTTATTTTTGCCGAGTTTTAACCTAATTTTCTGTTTAGTATGAATACCATGTTTAGCACTCTTTTCTGGGCAGCTTATGTTAATGAATGAAATGTTAATGCATTGTTAGGGTTTTCTCCCTTCTCTATCAAAAATCGTGTTCTTACTTTATCCATTGTTAATGGTGGTGTTAGCAATTCATCTCTTTATTGATCATTAGGTGGATGATTCATTTATGATGGTCATGGTGGGGTTTTAGGTTTTGGTGGTGGATTATCCTTTACCCAAAATCATATCAAATCCCTTTGGTGTTCAAGGTTTGTGGTCTTGGTTGATTTTTGGTTACTTTTCTTGTTATTATTCAAGTTCAAGGCTAATATTGAGATGTTCAAGCATGGGTGATGGAGATTGGTGTCTTTCTCTCTCTATTCTATTGATTATGGGTTCTCAAGTGGTTTTCTCTCATCTTCTCCACAACAACAACTCAAGCTATATTATTAATCACTCCATCGCACATCGGAAATCGCTGCATGAAGCACCTGTAAAAGGAACACCATACAGATCCAAACTATCCTTCCATTCCCAAAACTAATTTTCTCCTCTAATAGAGGAGGATCCCCCTGTTTTTTGAGACCTGTCTTCCACCTGGTTAAAATCACCAATAATCACATATGGTCCTTGCAGGCCAAAAATAGCAATGGAAAAACGCTCCCACACCTCCTGTCTGCCTTAGTAATAAGGGCAACCATACACAAACACAATATACCATAACGCAAGATTCATTCCACTAGATTGGAAAATTACAAAGTTTGCATCACAAAACACAATAGAGAAATCAGACTCCTGCTTCCACCCCAAAATCATACTCCCTGCCCTTCCTACCGAATCCACCCCAAAAGCAAAAGGGAAGCCCATCTTCTTAACAGACATACTAGCTTGATCAACAGACTACTTTGACTAAAAAAGACAAATCAAATCCAACTTCAAATAAGATGAACCCCAGCGGACATAAGGAATTGCAGAGAGGTCCGCCTGCCCCAAACCTCTGCAATTCCATGCTGCAACAATCATGGCAATGGAGGAGGCAATTTCTGGGCTGCCTCTGACACCCTATCAGCAAGAAATTCAAACCAATCACTACTTCTTTTCTTCTCCTCCACTTTTACAAAAGCTTCAAATTCTTTTTGTAGGATGATCACCATTTGTTCTCTTCGTTGCCTTTTGATTCGAGCCTGCCAAATTTCTTCAGCAAAAACCGAAGTGGCTTCATCTCCTTGATCCTCCCCATCCACGTCTTCACTCCTTGTTTGTCGCTGGCGCTTTTTGGGAAGAAGTTCCACCCTGCCCACAGTTGAACCCAAAGAGCTAGTTTTTGAGGAGTTAGACTTTTTGAAAGTGACAGTTTGCTTCATCCCCACAAAAGTTTCCTTCTGACCACCCAAGCCATCCTCCTCCTTGCTATCAGTTTTATCATAAATAGGTGGCCAAGAAAAATTTTCTTCTACATGATTCTCCCAACTCCCCCTCCCATACTTAAAATATCTCCGAAACTGATCCGTTTGGGGTGTATTGCACCCAGTACCCCCCCTCAGGCTCTGAATCCGAAACTTGGAACATACTTTGTGAATACTCAAGAATAGGCTCCCAGGGATCAACCAACCATTCGTGATGCTTAAGAGGTTGGGTGCTGGATTCCCCCCTCTCATATATATAGGGTTCCCCACCCCCCATCCTATTCAAAGGCAGGTAAGGATTCGCATAAACTTGCCCCAATAAATGAGGCGACCCAATACCACTCGAAGCCGACAAGACTTCCCTAGAGGTCGCTCCAATTCCCCCCCCCCCCCCATTGAAAATGACCCATCCACATGTGGAAAAGTAGCATAATAGAAATGGGGAAAATTACTATCCAAATTTTCAAACGAAAAGACGGGATTACCCTCAAGGTGGTTACTTGAATCCGTCCCCACCGAATTCAAACGACGAATAGCCTCCCGTATAACTTCGTCTTGGTCTTCAGGTGGTCCAGTAGGTGAAAACGGCCCTCTTGGAAGAGTAGTGGATGAAATATCCATTGGGCCCCCACTTTGCTCCAATAATGAGCTAAGAGTACTATCAGTACGTGACTGCATGTAATTTTGAGAGTCGCACATGCAGACGTTAAGAAAGATCTCCCTTTGGTGAACTCCCGACCCCGAACTCCTTGGTATAAAGTGATCCCTATCGCCATTTTCTTGACTCCCACGCCTTCCCCTATCGCCATCCTCTCCATTCCCCGCATTACTACTTTCATCAGCACTACCACCATCACCCACCCCACTCCCATTTCCAGTCGCATCTCCACCGTCATCCCCACCATCACCAGAGTGGTCGTTGCTATCATCTTGATGATCATCCTCTCCATCCTCAACCCCATCATCCTCTGGTTCCTCTTCCTCAGTCTCCCCTTCTCCATCTTCATCCTCCATTGGTTCCCCTTCACTCTCCCCAGCTACATCATCATCACCTCCACCAACTCCTCCACCTCCCTCATGATCTTCATCAACGTCCATCAAGGATTCCGTAACACCCCCATCACTTTGCTCCCTACCAGTCACCCCATCCCCCATAGACTATAATCCCTCCCCCCTCTGTCGCACCAATCTTATCCCTCTTCCTCCAACTCCCTCGAAAATGGAATTTATGAGATATGGAACCATTTTCCCCTTCCTTCCTTTTATAGTTAAAACCCCACTGCTCGTTTCTCTGTAAAGTCCTCCTGTCTCCCCTTCTAGGGGGGATATACAATAGCATTTTGGTCTTTATATCTCGCTAGTAAGACCCAGGTGTATTCCCAATTTACTCCCCAACTACTCACTATTACTCAGTGCAATCACATCACTCGCAGAGAAATGAAGAAAATCCCTCACACACGCCTGTCCAAGTCTTCTTCTGTCAGACTACTCCACATTTACTGCCCTAGCCGCCCGTAGAAAAGACCCCAACTATCGACGACTCAGCTGCCTGCAAAGACCCCCAACGTCTTGAAAACGTTACTCAAGAACTCCCAATTGGGCCTAAAAGGAAGACGCCCAACTAACTTGCCCAAGTCCCACGGTTCGCTTTACTAAAATAGCCCAATGCAGACCCAAAAGCAGGCCACACAACCATCCCTGAGAACTTCTAGAAACTTCAAACGTCCACTGCCACCTTCCTCCACCGATATCACACCTTAGCCACACACCACATCGGTGAACTGACCCGGCACCCCTACAGTAACATAACGTGCACACCTTCTTACAACGCTTCCAATGCCAGAAACCCAAACCCTTCTATGAAAAGAACCCTTCCGTCTGCGATTTCCCCATACACTCCAGAGATTTTAAGAAACCAATCAAAGGAACAACAAATCTTACTCTAGCAGAGACAACAACCTCTAATAATTTCACTCAGGAACCAAAAGACAGAAACCAGAGTCGAAAGCTAAAAGAACCACTTCCAAACCAAGGGAAAAACGAACTTAGAGAATTCTAGAGAGAAGTCACAGCTTCTCTCTCTACCATGGAAGAGAGAACTATGCCAATTTTGTGACTGCAGAGTATGAATTATTGGGATTGGTGTGAGTACTTTCCATGTCATGTTCTATCATCAATAGTAATGTGATACTTATAAGAAAAATGAATAAGGGTAGAACAACCACTTTTCTAGCAAAACCTAGTCCTTAGGCCAAGAAGAATGAGCTTCTCTTAGCCCACATTGACTGGAGCTTGATTGGTCCGGTCCATTACCTTGATCATGTCTTATTGAATGATTTGACCCGAAAAGTAGCTAGCCAATCCGAGTGCTTAATTGGCAGGTTATCTAAACTATCAAATGACGTGGCCAAGGTTGGATTTTTACCACATCAATTTCCAACTCCTTTTATTTATTTATTTATTTATTTTCTCCCTCTTTTTGACTTGGCCTTATTATTATTAAATTGGTCTTTTGTCGATTTTAATTTCACTGATCTTATTATGTGGGTGGATATGCTAACTGTTTTTTCAAGGTTTTTTCTCATTGTTGGTTGTCATTTTACTTTCCACTTTTTATGCCACTTTGGCGTTGTTGGGAAAGAAAAATTAGGGGTCTAAGATTCAAGCCTTGATTTTCTATGGTGGTTGACAGAGTAATGGGTAGTTGTTTGGTTTCTATAAATCTTCTTTTCTTTGGCAGTGAGAGTAGTAGGCTAGCATATCATTTTGAGATTAACTCTAAGTTTTATGGCCGGTGACTTTTTCTATCGAACTTTCTCATAACTATCGAGAGATGTACATATTTGGTGAAAGTCGTTTGATAAAATTATATCATCTAAACTAGTAATTTTGAGGATTGGGTATCTATCAGTTCGAAATTCTCTCTTGCTACATGCGAAGAGAATTAACGGGTTGTTGAATCTTATGAGAAGACTGCACTTGAAATTTCTTACCAGTGCAGTTGGGGCGTTTCCTCTCTAAAGAGAGTGCTCTTACATGCTTTGACCCAGACTATTTCTAAACTCTGCATCTTATTCTCTCTATTTATGCTCTTTCTAATGTTGTATTGTATACTTTCATGTAAATTCATATATATTTGGCATGTACAAATGAATAATTTTATGATTATATTTTGTTAAATTCGAAATTAATAGAAAGTTCTCCGTTGTATGTTTAAGTTATGATTTACTTAAAAGTTTCCAACAAGTTTTAGAGAATAAATACTGCTTTTGTGTTAATTTGTATATATATATATATATATATATATATATATATATATATATATATATATATATATATAGGATAATTGGATTCTAATAATCCATACTTTCACCAATTGGACAATGGTGGACCATACTTTCACTTTGTATTCTGGTGGTCCAAAAAAAAAAAGGATTGTAGTGGTACCAAATCCACTTCCACAATCTTCTTATTTTTTTCATTCCTACACTATAATGTTTCTGTTTTTTTCGTTCCTGCCCCTAGAAAGTTAATGAATTGTAGTTTCTAAAACATTTTTTAAATTATTTTTTGAGACTCTGAATAATTATTATGATTTTTTAAAAATAATAAAAGTGAAAAAATCGTAAAAAATAGTAAAAAAATGAAAAAAATTGGGAGAAATGCTATAAATTCATTAAAAATCATTCTAAAGTGTTATACTAAGTTTTGAATCAAATGCAACACAAAATCTATGATTCCCTCGAAAATATCCCACTACAATCCAATTTTATATTTTTTAAACCACCAGAATACAAAGTGAAAGTACGGTCCACCATTGTCCAATTGGTGAAAGTAGGGATTATTAGAATCCGATTATCCTATATATATATATATGTATGTATATATATATATATATATATATATATATATATATATATATATATATATATATATATATATTGTTAGGATCATATTCAAATGCTTTGTCCGTTGTTGGGGTGTAAAAATAAAGCATATAAGTAGCGGAAGTAAACATAGGATGGATTATGAAAACCAATGAAGTAAAAAGAGATAATAGTAGAGGCGAAGTTTAATCTCTAATACACTCTCACAACTTAGGGATAAGTAAGGTTAAGATGTGGAAATAACATCGTACCTACCTCATAGGGACTTTTGAAAGCATTCACATCTGCCATGCATAACAAGGTAAATAAAGACCTCTATTTATAGGGGTAAATATCCTATAAGTATACCTCAAATGTAACTAGGTTTTAGAAACCTATTACAATATTTAGGAAATTAGCCTAAATATAATTAGGAAAGACAATACTTTCTAATAACAATCAATAACTTGGAGTTAAACGAGTTAAGGAAACTTCCCAACATATATATTTGTTGCCTTGCTCGTGATATATTTTAATCTATTCATGATAAAGCAATTATTTGATTTCCAGACATATTGAGGTTGAGATTGTCATTCTGTCGTGATTAACCTTAGTAAAATCGATAACATGACTGCATGCATGTACGATATGTGGCTTTGTATAGCAGTTTTACAATTGCTCAAGTTATTTTTTATTATTTCAAGATGTATTGTAAATACATGTTGTGTTAATACTTTACTATTATTATGAGAGCGCCATGTATGTGAGTCAGGTTACTAGTCCATTCTATTTATATCATATCCATGAGAATTAAGTGTCTGACATATGTGTTTGATGAAGGACTAGGTTGGCTTTGTTGGGAGTGCCCCGACAATGTTCAAATACAACTGAGTACTCAAGCCAACGTGGCACGGTAGTTGATGTCTTTGCCAGAAGATCTCTTAACCGATGATTGAACAGTTCAATCATAGCCATTCCAGGTTGTCCCACAGGGTCACACAAGTCAGTACCCTAAGGCAAAAGTATGTTAGAAAGAGGGTCAGATCAATAAATTATTAAACCGGGGACATTAGAAAACCCCTAGGGGGTGAAAAGGAAACATCAAGGAGGGTGGCAGGGGCCACCACGATCCGTGGTGCCCTACCACGGTCCATGGTGCTCTCCTGTGAAGTAGATTTTGAGTCTGCACCTCATCACGGTCCGTGGTGGCGTACCACGATCTGTGGTAATGCCCAGGAGGCGCGTCCCACATCGAAAATGAATCCTTCATTTTCCCTCCCTCTCCCCTATAAAAGGGGGTCTCTTTAGGATGGAAAACTTTGTCTTCCCATCCCAAGTGGCCATTTAAAAGGTTTGTCTCTTAATTTGAGATTTAAGGGATTCCGAGGAAATCTTTCCTTTGAAAATTCTCGATTTTAAGAGTCTTGGGGTGATTCCCGAGAAACTGCCCTAAGGAAGGAAGGACAAACCATATAAGATACGGTCAAACATACTCTTTTGACCTTGGTTTGACCAGGTTGAAACAGTCTAGCAGTCGTGCCGAAAGGTGCTGCATGGACCTTTTGTGGAGGATTCCTATTTGGAATCTTCTATTCGGAGTCCCTTTGGAGTCCAGAGCGTTCAAGAGTACAAGGCCGACCGAGGTGATCGTTTTTAGAGACTTTAGGTAATACTATGCCCCTACTATTTCAATTTTGTTATTTGTTTTTGGGTTAGATTAGTTTAGATTATGTGGGAATCCTAATAGTTAGGATTCCTATTCCGCCCTAATCAATGTGGTCCCGATTAGATCAGGCCTATCTCCTCTTGTGGCCTAGATAGGTTTAGACTACCTAACCCAACAGTGGTATCAGAGCCTCGATAGCATGCTTATGCTTTGCCTATCTCTTTTATATGTTTCAAATGTTGAATCATGATTAGGTAGCCTGCTAGATTGCTTTTTTATGCCTTTTATGCTAGAATCTTGGTAGATATGATCTATTAGGATGTATACATGCTAGATTAATTGTTAATTTAGCATGTTATGTTGGTTGACCTTGATTATTATGTGTAATGGTCTTGTTTTGGTAGAACCTTGGCTTTTATTGATTCAATGATGGTTTTGGATGTTTGGTTTCCCATTACGATCACATGTGGGTTTCGGTATGAGATGGGGAAAGCTTTGGTCGTGGCAAGTGTTGTCATAGCCATAGGTATGCTTTTGAGCCTTCACCCCTTGTTTGACAAGGAATCTCAAGCATGACACTAGGTGTCATACTCGGAATTTCGGTGAAACTCATAGCCTTTCCTCTCTCATATTGAGCCATCTCGAGTAATTGTTGCGTTTGACGCCGTACTCACGATGGTTCTCGTGATCGTATGGGATTTCATGAGGTTGGGCATAGTTTGATGTGTGTGGCATGTGATGTCACACTCATAACTAGTGCCACTTCATATTTTCTTCAAACATCAAACCTAAAGAAATCGAGGTTTAGATCTAAAATGTTTAGACTTGAATCTTGTTTTCTATAACTTCCCGGTTAAATTAGATTTAACCTGCGGTATTGAACTGGGTGACTCCATTCAAAGTACTGCATTGTGGGAAGAGTTGATTTTTGAAATCAACTATCAATCGATCAGTTGAGCATAAACAGATCGTTTTGTGGAGCTGGTAGCTAGGTGATTCCAGTTAGACCTTTGCAAAATGATCCTCGACATGGATTTGGAATCTGCTGAGTAAATTTGCTCGATTTTGAAATTGAGTAAAATGAGTATGTGTCAAGCCTTGAAATTTAGAATTTCAAGAAGGAAAGGGGTTTCCTATCTTACCTAAATTGTTTTGGGCTAGTGATATAAACTTAACAAAGTTGGAGTTTATTGAGTTTGCATGTGTTTTTCTTGCTTTTGTTTGAGATTTATTTGATGCTAAATTTATTTTGGCCTTATCCCTTGATTTTGGTTGATATGTTGCAAGTTGGATACCTTCTATAATTGTTTTTGAAGAAGGTTTTGACATATGTTGATATGTCGTGTTGCAATGTTGCCAAAATAAACTGCTTGATCACATGCGCTCTTAGCATGGCATTAGCTAGTCTAGTTTTACTGGCTTGCGTGCCGGATTGGGTGAAATACGGTCTACGTGCCGTCAATTTTGAATATATTTTCAATTTAATTTGATTAAAGTAGTAATTTATATTTGAAATCAACGTAATCTCATTTGATGAGACCCGCTTGTAAATCTTGTAATTTGGAGATATGAAGTTGAGTGGGAGCCCAAAGCAACTTGAATGTTGGTTCTAGTGGGAGTTAATATATATATGTTGCGATGTTTCAAGAAGGTGTTCTTGAAAGCGTTCAAGAAGATGTTCTTGAAGTGCCAATAAAGAGAATACTTGAATCGTTCAAGTTGGAATTCTACAAGTTTCAAGAAAGAGTTCTTGAATACTTGAAGACTAGCTTATCTTAATTAAATTTATTTAATTAAGTTTAGGAGGCCATACTAGGGGTTTTATTTTATGCTTTGAATTGTTCTTAGCATGTTTTAATCGTTTATGATGCTTTTCATGCTTGATTCACAAGGTTCACCTAGAATCACATGTTTAGGATAATAAATTTGCACTCTCTAAAATTTGGACATGTGATTGGTTACCCTGGAGACCACCACTTGGATCATGGGTTGTCATTGCCAAAGCAAGTCATCCATGGATCAGTAACAAGTTGGGTGGAAGTCAGGTCTGTCCATAATGGCGGGCTAGAGAGTTTAGAGTCATGAGCAATCAGAGAGAAGTGATGTATAAGATATACACGCTCTCGCCAAGAGTCGTTTAGAACGATTGATCATGAGAGGATCTGCCTTAATTAGGTGATCTGACATGAGGTTTGTTTGGGCCAAAGCTCACTCAATGTCGATTTGTGCCTATTGGGTCTTGGTCACATTGAAACATTAAGTGAGAGTTAAGTGTGTTTTAATGTTGAAATTAAAATTGGTTTAATTTCTAGAGTTTATTGATGTTTAAATCCTAATTGAATCGTTTTGGTTTGTAGATTCATAATGTCTGTTGTTGATGTTCCTTACCATCGTTACCTCCTTGAAAAGGAGAAGCTCACTAGATCCAATTACCTGAATTAGGTCAAGTATCTGAGAAATGTTCTCTAGGTAGAGCAGAAAGAATATGTAATTGACATACCTAAGCCCCCCCTCCCCCTTAACGCCAATAATGCCTCGGAAGTTGAGAAAGTCAAATGGAAACGTCATTATGATGACGATACCTATGTGGCTAAGTTGATCTTGGGTAGTATGTCTGATAAGTGCTTTTTATAACTATGTTTTTAGGGATTTTGATAGTGAATTAGGGATAACTTTGATTGTAAATCTTGATTTATATCCCAATTTCTCTATTACACTTGGTGTTGTTGATTTTGATGTAAATTTGTAGGATTGGAGGCCAAAACACCAACAATTCCTCAACATTTGGAAAGAACGGAGACACCACGAGCCTCCAGTAGTCAAGGCCAGACCATGGTACGGATAGCCTATGATAGGCTCGGCCGGGTCGCGTCGTTCTGTTTCGGCAAATGAAAAAGATAGGCAGCGACAATTTTTCTTATTTCATCTATCATTCTTCCTTCGCTCTAGAGCCGTCAAGAGAGAAAGAAAACCCTAATATCCCCATCTACTCCTCAATTCTCCATCAAGATTCAAGATCAAATCATCTCAAGAGAAGCGAAGATCAAGATTCGAGAAGAAATCATCAACTCTTGCAAAGAAGGCTCCACCCCGGGATCAAAAGACTCGACGGTTGTATTCTTCATAGTTTGTCTTTCTTTTCGATTTCCTTCTTTGTTTTGAGATTTGATTATGATGTTTGGAACTTGTTTTATGTTTTCTTTGACAATGAACGAGTAGTTTTCTTGAATTATAGGGTTTTGCAACCCGAAACAATGTAGTTTGATTGAACGTTTCTAGTTTGTACATGAATTCTTGCTTGAATCAATAGAAGGTTGTGTTTTCCATGTTCTTGTGCCTTCTTTGAGTGCTCCAATACTCATGATTTGAGATTAACCTGAGAAGTACTGAAAGGTGAATTAGGATAATCTGTCTTTCAACCTTTCTACCTAGTTTTGTGAAATTTGAGAAAAGAATAGCGGACTAGGGAACCTTTTTAATAACCAGAATATTTGAGACCTTCAACTTTGATTAACTTGAAAAGCATACGAAAGTTGTAATTTAGGTCAATTGAAGTAATTCTATTAGCATCGAAAGAGCAGTAGAGTTCTTATGGTTATCGTTCTTGATTCATTCTTGAATGTATGATTGTGCAAGCTAGGTTTTAATAATCGAACTCATTGTTAGGAAAGCAATTCCCTAGAAATATTTCTCCCTTTATTGAATCTTTGATTGATTTCCCTGCTTTGTTAGACCTTTCCAAAACCTAAAATCCGGTTGGCTTAGAAATCACATAGAGAACTAGTTTACTGCGGTGCTAATTGAGGCCCTGTGGGATCGACCTTGACGTGCTACTCCGTACACCGTGCGCTTGCGGCCCTGTCAATGTCTTTACTGCTCCAAAAGTATTTCGTGGGCATGTCGTCTTTCAAGATTGTCTCGCTCTGTGAATCTCTGTACATGAAGTATATCATAAAAGAAAAACATGAGACTACTAGCAAGATTTCAATTCGAAAATGTAAGGCGGTAGATCATCGGACGACGAAGTTGTTAGTTTGTTAATTTTAAAATTTGAAAATTTGGTGCAAAAAATCCAAAAAATGTCAGCAGAAACCTTAGTCACGAGCCATTTGCGGCGGAGCCGCGGCCAGCGTCGCATGCCACTCACGGCCTAACCGCGGCCAGCGCTGCGATCGGAATGCAGCCCTGTCGCGGCTAGTGCCGTGATCGGCATGCGATCCAACCACAGCTAGAGCCACACGCCCATTGCGGCGCGGGGCGCGGCGCGAGCTGCGAATGGCATGCAGTGCGAGTTCCGGCTGGCGATTTTTCGATTTTTTGCACTAAATTTTAAAACTTTAAAATTTACAAACTGACATCTTCGTCGTCCGATTATCTAACGCCTTGCATTGAGCTTTTAGGTTGAATTTCCAAAATCGTAACCAATTTGGGGAATTGTGAGAAAATAAGAGAGAATGGAAGAGAGGAGAGAGTGAGTGGAAGGTAAAATGAACCAAGGGGGGCGACGATAGTAAAAGGGGAGCAACGAATATCGATGCCCTCATTTTGCATCTACGTCAATACATTGGTTTGATTTGTGCGTAAGACCAGAACCTAGCCAGGTTGGCAATTTGAACTATGAGAAACACAATTGTGACAAAATAATGCCACAATAAAAGCGAAATTACATGCGCTTTTTCAATGTGAACGCAATTGTGACAAAATAATGCCACAATAAAAGCTAAATTACATGCACTTTTTCGACTTTTCAACCATCATCCACTAGAGTGACTGTTCAGCATTATTTTACTACAAAAAAGTTATATAGGTTATCAACCATAACAATGAGTACAATAAATATAATATTTATATGTATGTATATATATATATATATATATATATATATATATATATATATATATATATATATATCAACTTTTATCTTTATCACTCTTTTTTATTTAATACAACATTATACAATATGTTTTCTTAATTAAAAATTTTTTACAAACTTTTTTAAAATTTAAATATTTTAACTGTAAGTCTTTGCCTGGTAAACAACTATATTTTGAAAAATATTTATTTTAAATTTTTTTAAAATAAAAATTTTTTTAAAAAAATTTTACAATTTATATTAAATAAAGAAGTTAACGATAAAGATAAAACTTGACACATGTACGAATAACATTTATTTTACTTACAGTACGTAGTTGGCATAGTTGATAGTATCCTGTTAATAGCACGGCCAAAAGCCTATATTTTGAAAAATATTCATTTCAAAATTTTTAAAATTAAACTAAAATTTTAAAAAATATATTGTACAATTAATATTAAATAAATAAAGCTAACAATCAAGATAAAATTTGACACATATACAAAAAAATATTTATTTTACTTGTGATAATCATAGTCACATGAACGGGTCCAATATATATGGACTGATGTCAATTAACACCACAACAAGTTCTTAAATAAATAGTTTTGTTTTTGAAAAACTGAGAGTTAGACATCAATATATACTCAAGACACCACTTCAAATCATAAACATAGGGCTAGTCTGATGGCGCACTTCATGCTAAGGTTATGGATGAGGTTGTGGCCTTGTGGGTTCAATTCATCAAAGTGTTTATTTCTCCTAATCTCATTTTTTAAAATACTTTTCCAACAAGATTTATAAACAGATTGTAAAGCTTCTAAAGTCTAAAACTATATATTAGGGCATGTCAAATTCTGGTAAATCTAATTTACCAGTTTTTGTCAAAATTTATCAAAATTTACTGAAAATTAATAAAGTCAAAAAACAAAAACAAATTAATTTTGATATTTTAGTGCAAATTTGTCAAAAGTTATCAAAATTTACCAAAAATTATAAAAAATTACCAAAAATTACAAAAATTTAACTTTTACTTAATTACTTTTTACCCATGAATTTTACACACATGTGCGTTTCTGCCATAGTGCCTCTAATAGTGTTCCGATTTTTTAAAAATTTGCAACATTGAATGTTAAGTTTTTTCTAAAACAAAATTTATGCCGGACACCATTAATTTTAAATCCTGGATCTGACACTAAATTAACTGACAATTACTATAAGAGTGTGTTTGGTTGGCAAAGAACCTTAGGGAAATTAGTCAATTTTTTCAATTGGCCATTTTTCCCAATGTTTGGTAGAACATTTAGGCCGTGTTTTTTTTCTGCGGTTGGCAACAGCGGTCTGGCCTGCCTCTGCATGCCAACCGCGCATTTTACCGCAAATCAATACTTTCTCTCTCCTCACATTTCTCTCTCACTTTTCTCCTCTACTTTTACATTCTCTCTCACTCTGCATCTCTTAATAACCTACCACAATTCCACCACACCCCACCACATCATTCCGCAAAATACCGCATAAAAGAACACAGCCTTACTATGGAAAAATTTTCATAGGGGCTCACTATTTCCCTTAATATTCAAGAAAAATTTTCAGGGGGGTTGGGAAAAAATTTCCCAGCTGTGAGATTACATCTAGTGGTGAATGAATTTCCAAAACTACCCCTAATTTCAAAATCTAAAAAATGAATATAAATAAGGATAATTTGGTCATTCTAGTAATTTTTTTCTAGGAAAGTTACAATTTGTACCAAACATTGTAAAAATTTTCCTAGGATTTTAAATTGTACACCAAACATTGTAAAGTATAGTTTTCAAGGTAGATTTTTCTCATAAAAAAGCTTCTCATAGGAAATTTTCCCCGAAAAAATTTTCCCTAAAATTCTTACCAAACGGACCTTAAATTAAATTATATTCGTAACACCACTAATCTTAAATGTTAGGTCCGCCACTAAATTAGTTGACAATTAGTACTATAAGTTCATTCATAATAAAAATATCTGAATGGGGGTATCTTATTTTCGATGACTTCGCTCGTGTAGTCGTGTAACTCGTGTTCAAGCCAGGAGGGGTGGGCCCAGTGGCACTGTCAGGCATTCATTATTGAATGTAAATTGTAATTATTATGTAGGCCTGTACCACATCGTAGCCGACTCATACTGTACACGTGATTCACGTTATACTATTATATGCTTTTCCTGTTTATCTAAATCAATTGTGGTAATGTAAAGTGATTTGAATTTAGTAAAGCTCTCACTCCGTTTCATCTTATTTTATTTGCCTTTTTACCTACTCCCTCCATTATTTTTTAAATGTATTTAAAAGCTGGTGGAAGAAAAACAATACTGTGAAAAATTATGTGTTAGTTAATAAATAAATTACATAATATTATGAATTATTGGACGTCAATAATACAAACTTTGGGGTATTAGAGACTAATAATACAGACTATTTTTTTGGACACTAGTAATACCAACTATCGACCTATTTTTCTCCAACAGTATGCGACCGAGTTGTTATAGTTTTAACTCATCGGAAAGATGACGTGGCTCCATGATGTGTAACGTGGAAGGCAGAGGTTGGGTAGAAAATGTTGACGTGGACACTAACATACATGCCTTCCATGTCACATATTATGAGTCACATCGTCTTTTCGATGAGTTAAAATCATAACAACTCGACAGTATATTGTTAGAGGAAAATAGATCAATAGTTCGTAGTCGTACTGCTAGAGTCCAAGAAAATAGTTTCTATTATTACCAATACCCCCAAAGTTGGTATTATTGATGTCCAAAAACCCTAATATTATTAATAAAATTAATTTTTGAGGTTTTATTCAATAAATATTATTAAAATAAATATTATTAATAATATCAGAAAAGTAGTAATTTATATGTTATTGGGATTATAAAGTGATAGAAAATTTGAAATGAGAAAAGTTAGTTAAAAAGTCAAATAAAAAAAGGAGATAGTAATATTTTGTCATTTAAAAATTTCAATAAATATTCTCATTTACTTCGTCTATTTTTTTATTTAGTACATTAATTAATTTTAATAATCATTTTATTTGTCAAATTATTAATTACTTCTAATAAGAACATGTTTCATTATAATCCCGTTAAGTTGAAGTCTAATTTGTGAAAATTACTTAATTTTCTGAATATTCAGGCACTCTATTTCTAATAAATAAATTTTTATCAAATTTTCAAAGATATTTTCGAGGCTAATTTTAACATGCCTAAATCATATACAATTCAACCGTTTTATAAAAGTAATCATGATAACAAATAACTAGAAACGGGCTTAATAATGTTTTATTTATTTATCGACTTTATTTTTTTACTTATATTATATTATATTATACGGTATTATATTATCAATGATCTCTTAGCTAAGTTGGTATTCATTACATTGTGATATCCTACAAATTTTGAGATTGATTCCTATGAGCAGCAACAGACGTATATGTAAGATTTCTTCATGAGCAAATTAGGATTTTACCCATTGAGGTTTAGTGAAAGTGGAATTTTACCCCCAAGGTTTGAGAAAGTAGGCTTATCCTAATTGAAGTTTGAACTTTTTATTATTTTACTCCTTTTCCGGTGAATGACAATTTTACTCTTGTAGCATGATATGAAAAGTCTAAAATAACCCGAATTTAAAACATGAAAAGACAACTTTACCCCTCCAAAAAATTAACCAATTAATTTCACTATGGCCCTGTTCGGCAAAATTAGTGTTTTAGATAGCGGATAACGGTTTACGCAACGGATAGTGGTTTAAGTAGCGGAGAGCGAATGACTATCCAAAAGAGAATTGTGTTTGGTAAATTTAGCGGTTGAATTAACAGATTAATGTGAATTGACATAAAAGGATATCAATAATTTTCAAAGGTAAAATTTTCAAAGGGTATTTTTTGACCGAAAAATATGAAACGCTACTCCAAACGCTAAACGTTAACTTTATTAATGTTTCACAAAACGCTCCTTAAAACACTAAACGCTCCTCAAAACGCTAACTTACCGAACACTAATATTTATACAATTAGAATTTTGAGTTGGTCAATACGCTAAATGCTACTGTCGAACACAACCTATGTGTTGCATGCCTGTGTGTTACCGCCACCTTCATGTTCAAGTTACATTTCCCTTGCTGTAAAAATTGTATGTTAAGGACAATTCTGTCAATTAACATTAATTTTATTAATAATTTGATCTGAAAAGGTTATATGTAATATTTAATACAAAGCTTAGGTGGGTTAATTATTAGTTGATTCAAACTTAAGATAGGATAAAACTAATTTTTAAAACCTTGGAGATAAAATCCTACTTTCACAAAACCTCAATGGATAAAAACATAATTAGTTCATTTCTCCATCCCTCATGGATTGATGGACCATTAAGATTTCCCTAAAGCAA
Organism: Portulaca oleracea; assembly: GCA_029582165.1. Lineage (NCBI taxonomy): Eukaryota > Viridiplantae > Streptophyta > Magnoliopsida > Caryophyllales > Portulacaceae > Portulaca > Portulaca oleracea. The sequence goes on from CM055890.1 coordinate 22,917,772, forward strand.
AAGAGTCCAGTGAAAGACCCGACTTTTGTGCGTTGCGTTTACGTTGCGTTACGTTTAGTTGCGTTGGAAATGGTTAAAAAGTTATGATAATTTGCGTTATGTTGCGTTGCGTTTGGGTGCGTTAACGCATAAAAGAACGATGCCTTATCAATTATCAATACCACTCGTCGTTATTATCATCATTCTAACACCACTCATTTTATGATAATTGATATGTTTTGGGGTGGTGTTATGACAAGGGATAGCTAGAGCGGATCGGAGTGCCTCCTAAGCATGTATGGATGATGTTGCATGTGATTCACATTGAATGTTATCATAATAGCTTAAAAGTGTGATTTAAATAATCCTTAAGTATAGATTAAAGGCAAAAAAAATATATTTCCCAAAACTTGAACCATAGAAAGCTGTCTTTAGAATTTAATTTATTATTATAGACTCACAGAATTCATATCATATTTGAATACACTAGGATTTTTTTTCCCTTTCAAGGCATGTTATTTGGATGAGTTATTTTCAAGTTTGCGTAATTAGATTAGGATAAGTTATGATTTTCTTTTTTGGGAATTGTGTTTTTAGAGTGAATATTTTTTTGGGGAATTGTGTTAGGTTAGAATAAGTCAAGATAAATTATGATAGTTAGGTTTAACCTGACAAAATAACATGACCTTATTGCTACTTTCGTCCTATAATAGTTGTCACTTTAAGTAACTCTTTTTATGCCACAATACTTATCACTTTATAATTTTAATACAATTTTTTTCAACTAACTACTTTTTTTTATTAGTTTTTCTTATACAAAGATAGAAAAAGTATGAGAGAGAAAGATACTCATAGAATTTAATACTAATATTTCACAAGTTTCTATACAACACAACATTTAACAATTCATTTTATTGGTTTTCTAAATTTTGGTTAAATGGACAAGTATTATGAGACGAAGGTAGTAACTTCTATTAATATTTTATTTCATCAATTGTTTGAGTTGCATGCATTTTGTTACGCACTATGACCATGTTCTTGTATACGATGGCTAAAGTGTGGTAGTGGTAAGATATGGTAAAAATGTAGATAGTCTGATCATATAATGTGATAAGAATAGTTGGTGTGGTAGTTGAGGAGAAAAAAAAGCGAAAAGTAGTGCGGAATGTGAGAAGAGAAAGAAGTGAGGAGAGAAAATATTATTGTTCTTGTGGTTGAGTGTAGTGTGGTATGGTGTGATATGGTATGGTATAGTACTGTAATATGTGATGGTTTGTGGTTAGTTTGATAAATTGTGATAGGTGTGTTATAGTACCACACAATAGGTTATAGCCTACATGTATAGGGAAAATTGCTCTGTGGTGTTGGGCTAAAGAAGTATATACATTGAGGTGTTTTTCTTTCCCTCAGGTGTTGTCATCAATCAAAACCCCATTTGACCAAGAAAATGTTTACAGTTTGGTATTTTATATAGGTTATAAAGCTATTGTGTAGGTGCAATGATTATAAATGAATATTTAATAATTTTACTTGAATTTAGTTGAATTGTTTAATTTTCCCATTATTTTTCCTCCATCTATAAAAAGTTTTTGAAAATTATGCTAGCTTGATTTCAAAGCTGGATTTATGCTTGTATGTGTTTTATTGTTCACAAATATATTTAGAGTTAACTAACTAGCTAAATGTCCAAAATTTAGTAACTGATTGTAATCTTTTTCTGATGTTAATTCACACTTGGATCTCTAAATTTTTTTGTTTATATTTTGTTCATTTTAAACATTAGTATCAACAGAAAAATTTTCTTAACTAAAACTAAATAATCATAAAATCAAAACTTAGAATTTTGTTCAAAATTTAAAATTAACTCCATTCTACCATCTTTTAAAATTTATGACTTTACCATTGTAATAGCAATACTACGTCACTGCATATATTGTACATTGATTTTATGTACTTATGTTGTAGGACCTATAACAGTCATGAGTTTCTTTCTTTTCTTTTTTTATGGAAATAGTCATGAGTTTCTATATCTATCATTATTTCCAACTGATTTTTTAAAATACATATTTGAAGAAAATAAATGACTTTTTATTTGGTACAAAAGTCAACAAATTGGGTAAAAAAATAAAATCTTATCTCAAACAACTAATCAAAACCTATTTCACAACAAAAGTAATTTCAAATTAATTACGTCAGCATGACATCATTCAATCTACAAGTCTATATGCTTTTATCAAATTTTAATTATTATATAAGCGCTTTAAAAATAAAATGATAAAATTTAAATAAATAAAAATAAAAATAATTATAAATATTAAATGACATATTCATAAGCTTAATAAAATTTCACATCATCATATAAATATGTCAATCAAATAAATTGAAATTTCACATTAACTAGATATTTATATCTTAAACTTACACTAATATATCTGATTACCCAATTTATTGACTTACATTTTTTGTTTATAAAAAAAAATAATTTGGTACTCCCTCTACCCCAATTAATTTGTCCAATTTACTTTTTCACGGTCTTCGATCAATACTTTGTCTGTTAATTTTTCACGTTTTATCTTAGAAAAACCAATAATATTGTACTCAAGTAAAAATATTTTTCATCACAAATCTAATAGTGGTAGTCTTGTATAATAACTCATCATATAATTTGATAATTAACGATCAAAATTTAAAAATTTTGACATAATTAGTCAAACTTGGATAATTTATTTAGGACGAAGGGAGTAATATTTTAGGGATTTTGGGTTGCTACTAAATTGGACAGCCCTATTATTTTTTTGTGACTTTTTTTTACGGTATCACTTTGCTCCAATTAAGAAAATTTCTTCCGAATAATATTGGAGAAACACAAAATTTTCTTTGGTTAATTAAGGGTGTCCGTGGATACCCCCAATGAACCTACATATCCACCCATGACTGTGTAATTATTATTATTCATAACTAATAATGATATGCTTAACTCTATAGCAGTCCAATCAATAGCAACCCTTCAACTCATGACGTCATATTTAGATCCTCGAAAACATGAGGTTCTGATTTTAATTCTTCCTCCCTCCCCAATTGTCTATTACCAAAAAAAATAAAAATTATTCAACTATGTTTACCTTTTCTTTTCATTCCTCAATATTTTTCAATATTTTAAATAATTGTCTCCCTTTTATTTCTTCATGATATATATAATTATTTATTTTCAAAACTTAGCATGGTAATTAGTACTCCTATCACCCCTTTTTTTATTTGTCAAATTACTAATTTTTTAGTCCCATTTTAAGTGTATTTTGATGATTAATATTCACAATTATTTTTATCATGTTCCCTATTTATTATGATGTCAGATAATTAGGAATAGAACTAGTTGTAGTAACATGATTGAGGGACGGTGACTGCTGAGAGTGTAAAATGTTAAATTGATTGAAAATGTAGGCGTATAATTAAGATATTTACACCAAAATATGAGTGAAGAGAGATGGGAGGGGGCTAAAAAGGGTTGTAGCTTTATTGTTGCACATAATAATTATTAATTTAATATTTTTATGATATTTATTTTATTTTCTCGGGTCTTCCATAAAGTTGGGAAAATTTTTAAATGTAGAGGATTCATTTCAAATAATAATCTAATTCTTTCTTTATTTTTTTCCTTTTTCTATGCTCTTATTTTCTTTGTTTTTTTCCTTCTTCTATAGTAAGTAAGTAGGGTGTGGATGATTTTTTGTAACTGATGTAGGTTCTGTTCGGTAAAATTAGTATTTTAGATAGCGGATAGAGGTTTATGTAGTGGATAGCGGTTTACGCAGTGGATAACGGTTTAAATAGCAGATAGCGGATGACTATCCAAAAGAGAATTGTGTTCGGTAAATTTAGCTGTTGAATTAACAGATTAATGTGAATTGACATAAAAGGATATCAATAATTTCCAAAAATAAAATTTTCAAAGCGCATTTGTTGACCGAAAAATATGAAACGCTACTCCAAACTCTAAACATTAACTTTATTAGCGTTTCAAAAACCGCTCCTTAAAACGCTAAACGTTCCTCAAAACGCTAGCTTACCGAACACTAATATTTATACAATTAGAGTTTTGACTTGGTGAAAACGTTAAACGCTGCTTCAAACGATATTGCCGAACACAGCCGTGGCATATTATAAGAGTAGTAGTTATAATTGAAGATTGTAACTGACGATTGTGGGGTTGATGATCGATTGAAGCGTTAATTAAACAAATTTTCTTTTTTGAATCACTTTTTCTTGGTAGTTGACACGTGACAACTTCTTGTTGATTTAGGTTTTGTTTTAATATAATTAATAAATAAAAGATATATTTAACCTTAGGCTTTAATAGTGGACTTCATTTTATGTATTCAAAGAAAAAAAAAAGGGGTAAATGATTCATTTCTTATCCTAAAACACTATTTAAGTTCTTATCCTTCATCAAATTAGAATTTGTTATGATTTTTTACACTAGTTTTTTCAGTAGTAAGTGATTACTAATTATAATAATCTTTAGATGTATTGGCTTCGCCAACGAGCATATATGATACCTTAATCGAATCAATTCCATCTGTTAAATATATTTTAGAGGTTTTTTTGTAAATATATAAAACAATGGATAAAAATATGATTTGATGCAATTTACTTGTGATATTATAGTTAAAGAATTTAGTCATATCATTTTTTTAATTTAATATATAATAATATGAAATTTATATTAATACAAGAACTTAAAAAGAGTTGTTTTCGAAAAGGAAATTGGTTCTGTAGGAAAACAAATTGGAATAATTTTTTAAAAAATAGACCAAATAAATAGTAATACTCCCTCCATTCCATATTAATCGTCCTATTTAAAAATTATGTAAATTTTGAAAATTTTGACCATAAATTTTTTAATATATGTAATGGGTTGTTAAATAAAATTGTTATCATTAGATTCGTAACGAAAAATATTATCATAAAAATCTAATAATAATAATACAATTATTAATAAAATATGAGAAATTATCAATTAAAAAGTAACATTAAAAATCGTGACAATCAACTAAGTAACAATTAATATGAAACAGAGAGCACCACACCTATCCTACTTTTTATTTTTTAAATATTATTAGAACCCACTCATTCAAACACCGTCCCCCACCACAAAAAAGAATCACAATTTTGATAGGAACTAATTAGGTTATTTTTATTCTTTGAAGTTTCAAGAAAGCATGATTTTATTCTCATGTTTTGGAAATTAGATTTATCATATTTAAATTTTAAATTAAATAATAAATACCCCATCTTCAATTTGTATTAAAGATAAATACATTCTTTTCAAATAAAGTTAGTTTTTAAATTAATGTGAACCGAAAGAAATATCTTTAATTAATATGAAACATAGAAATGACATCCAATTGAAAATTCATTTGCCCTTGTGACAAAGCAAACCCTCCCAACCTTTTCTTATTGTCGTTTAATATCTAAGTTTCTGTTCTATTTATCAAATATTTCGAGTAGGGCAGCCAAAACAAGTCAATGAAAGAAGAGAGATATCACTATATTATTTAATGGGAGAGGTAAATATATCTTTGATGGAAAAATTTTAAGTGGTTGTCAACCATGACAACCACCATAATGAAAACAATATTTATCCATATATATCGACTTTTATCTTCATCATTCATTTTTTTTTATTTAGTACAATATTATAAAATATATATTAACTCTATGTTTTTGCCTAGTAAACAAACATATTTTGAAAAATATCTATTTAAAATTTTTTTAAAATAAACTAAAATTTTAAAAAATGTATTTTACTATTTATATTAAATAAAAAAGATAACGGTCAAAATAAAACTTAACAAATATATGAGTAATATTTATTTTACTTACGGTGATTGTCATGGTTGACAACCACCATTAGTGTATCCTATCTTTGAATACTTTTAATTACAGTCATTTAAACTTTTTACAACCTCTATTTTCCATCAAAAAGAATAAGATAATTATGATTTTGAAGTTGGGCTAGTGTAAATTTAATTTCCAGAACCTGGGAGCTAGGCAAAATTATACTTTGTCAAAATTTCTAGGGTTAAAAGCCTAATTAATTCATTCTTATAGATTAAAAACAATTTTAACCGAAATTGATTTATTTAAAACTTGACAAAAGACAGCATTAGGGAGTACTCACAAGAGTAGCCGAATACTAGGGTGTAGGAAAACTAGGAATTAAACTAAAATTAGAAACAAATTACAAGTAGAATTGGTTCACAAGTTGTCGCACTAGCGACAAGACAGAAAGGCACAGCAAGTGACACCTCTTTTATTCACAATAGATTAAGCAGCAGCAGACTAGTACAGTAGCATGGGTTGGATGGATTGATTGAATGATTCATTCCTTGAGCTCTGGGTCGCACTTCCTGCAGTTGTCAAGGCATCGGCCGAAGTAAAATGAAGTGCACTTGCAGGGGGAGCAACACGACTTGGGAATGTAAGATCCACAATCACCTCCGTAGTCAATGTCGTCACCACTACTCTGTCGAAGTTCCATGCCCTCCTGCACGAGGATGTTGGCCAGGATGAGACGTGCTGCCTCTTCCTCAGCTTCCAACTCTGGCTTCATGTGTAGAGATGCAGACACCTTCACTGGGAAAGTACTGCTGATGGCTATGACCATCATTAGTGCAGCCATCACTAGGATAAGGCTTCCCCTCACTTTCTCCATCTTACTACTATTTCAGAACAGTGTTTCTGTATTTGTGGTTATGTGTGGATGTGGGATTCTTACAAGCCAGGCTCTCTTTTTATAGGCAAGTAAGCCCCACTTATTTTAAAATATATACTTGCTCAACCGTAACTTTTGAAATAATTGCTGGTGCCTTGCCCCCTTCGGCTGGGTACTCCCTCCAGTGTAACTTCCCCCCCCACTTTATACTTGCGAGAGTATCAATCTTTATATAATAAAAAGAAATTAGTATTAGATATCCTGTGCATTGCACATAAAATTTTTCAATATTTATATGTAATTTTTTTGAAGAATTTTATAACAATTATCAATTAAAATAATAATTAGAAATTAATTTTAAAAACTATACAACAATCGTATTATCATTATTTTTGTATTTGTTTCGTATAGATTGTCTTCAAAATTAATTTACATAATATAATAGTTGTCGTATTTATTTTTTGGCAATTATGTTTTTCAAATACTCTCTCCGTTCCATATTAACTGTCATAATTTTGACTTTTACGGTTTCCAATGTCATTCTTTGATTGGTAATTTCTTACATAAGATATTACTAACAATTACAATATTATACTTTTATGATAGTATTTTTCATTATGAATATAATGAAAGTAATTTTATATAGCAACGCATTCTATGTATTGAGAAATTAAATTTTTTAAATTTGACTGCATGATTTTCAAATACGACAATTAATATGGAACGGAGGGAGTATTATTTAGTTAATAATAATTTTTTGATGATAGATATTTAATTATTACTTTTCTAAAATTGAATTCAATTGATATAATGTGACCTTTCAACTTTCATGATTGATATTTATTTTTTTAAAAATAAGAATAAATTATTATTTAATACCTTAATTTGTCACATGGCATCATCTTATTATGGGGTTGTGTTTTAATATACTTAATAGATGAGAGTGGTATTGTAAATGATATGGGTTTTGGGTAAAGACAATTCTTAAGGGTTTTGTGCAGTTTATTAGGGGTACTCGGAACATGTACTCCAAATATTATGATTGTTCATCCACATATATTAGGTTATTCACCAATATATATTAGGTTGTTCACTATAATTATGATGATTGTTCACTCGCAAATATCTAGAGCACATGTTCCGATTGCATGTAATATATATTGAGGGTTTTGAAGCAAGGGACTTAAACTTATATTCTTATATATTAAATATAAATAGAATGATATAATGAAATTCTATAATTATAATATAAAATTATATTTTTATAAATTATTTTTAAAATTTCAAAAAAAAAAAGTATCAAAAATATGTTTAATAAATATGTTGATTCGATTAGGGTGACATTAGTATTTTTCGGTGTATTCAATACGTCCAAACCTTCTTATAATTAATAATTAGGGCTCGTTCTTTTAGGCGGTAGGTCACGGTGCGGTAGCATACCGCACCGCACTCTTTAATTTTCCACCACATCACAATCATTATCAATATATCTTTTCATTTTTCTCTCTTCTCACTCTTCTCCTCTACTTTTCACATTCTTTCTTTTAACCTACCACAAACTTTCACAACAACTCACCACAAGGTCTACAACTCACCACATTTTTTCAAATTCCACCGCACCGCACCACACCATTACCCCACCGCAACCAACCGTATAAACGAATGGGGCCTTAATATTTACCACTAAAAAATTTAGTGTTGAATACCATAAAAGATATATACTCTCTCCGTTGCATATTAATTGTCATAATTTTGACTTTCACGGTCTTCAATATCACTCATTGATTTATAATTTCTTGTATATGTTATTAAAAATTGTAATATTATACTTTTATAATAGTTTTTTCGTTACGAATCTAATAGTGGTAATTTTATGTAACAAATCATTATATATATTGATAAATTTATAGTCAAAAATTTTGAAATTTGACTGCACGCTTTCCAATAATGACGATTAATATGGCCCCGTTCTTTTATATGGTTGGTTGCGGTTGTGCGGCGCGATGGAAAATTTGAAAAAGTGTGGTGAGTTGTGGTGAAAGTTGTAGTAGGTGGGGTAAGTTAAGAGAGAGAATATGAAAAGTAGAAGAGAAAAGTGAGCAGAGAGAAAAATGAAAAAGATGTATTGTTAATGATTGTGGTATAGTGTTGGTAAATGTGGTAGAAAATTAAAATGTACGGTGCAGTGTGGAACCCCACCGCAACTTACCATATAAAAGAACGGGGCCTAATTTAGTGAAATATAAAACACTTAAAAAGTGTCTTGAAGCAAAAAATGTTTATCATCACACATCAATTGTTATATGGTTTACAACAGTGTGTTTATTTAGATATATTATTTGTATTAGCTTTTTAAATAGTTTATTAATATTAATTATAAAATTTATTACAAATTTATCGATAATTTACAAAATTATTAATACTTTATTTTTTAAAAAAAATCATCACATAAAAGTTTATATATTTTAATATATGTGATATATTTAGATAGATATATTAAGGTACGGAAGAATTCTATGTGAAATTGAGAATGAGGAAATAGAAAATGCTAACAAAAACGCTCCGACGTGATGCGGATAATTATGGATAAGGCTGATGGATATGTGGCCCTACGGATACCAACGAAACAACACATTTTTCTCATTGGAAAATGAAAATGATAAATATCTTGCCTTTATACAAAATTTATATATTTACAAATTAAATTGAAAAAAGTTAGACTATTGGCTTCTATAATTATAATAATATATATAAATGATATAAAATTACAATTTTACCTATGTTTTTTAAAATTTACAAAAAAATTTAAAATATGTCTAATGGATGTGGTTCATTCATTAGGATATCAATTTTAATTAGTTGGGGCATCCAACGTATTCCAAATTTCTTATAATTAATAATTAATAGTAACTGTCAAAAAAAATAGGGTTAAAATTGATAAGGGAAATTGGATTCTAATAACCACGAATTTTTGGCCATAAAAGACTTAATAATACGAACTTTCGATTCAGTGATTAATAATATGAACTTTGACCCCCTGTTGCCCCCAATAACACGCCACCGTGTTAAGATTAACTTAACTCGGTGGCGATCCTAGCTGACGGCGGAGGTATGTTGTCTTTGTATTTTGACCTTGCCATGTCATCCGTTGACTTAAAAAAAAATGTCAACTCACCCCTTTTATTTTTTTCCCTTTTATTTTTTTTAACTCACCACTCTTCCTCTCAAACCCAATTTCCATTTGGTTCGTAAATGTCGGCCTTGAACACAATCAACCCCAAAACGTCGTCGTTCAAAGAAGGGCTCTGAATCACCATTTCTTCAAAAAGTGGTTGCCATGGCAGCTTCAGCTTCAACTTCTCCTTCTTCAGCTCTCTTCTCAACTGTCACCTCCAGAAGGATACCTTCCAACAACCTCACTTCGACTTCTCTCCACCCTCAACTTTCTCTCTCCTCATCCCTCATTCTCTCTCTTCGTGGCACTCTCAGAATCTCCGCTTCAATGTCGTCGCCGCCATCGGAGGTCCAAGCTCGACCTCGCCCCGACGATCACATCTCCTCAATTCTCTCCAAGGTTAGTCTGATGAGGAAGAAATGGTTCTTCAATTTGCCCCGACTTCGCTCAAGTTTTGTACCTTTTACACTCGTATTTCTTCTTCATCTTCCTCCCCATTTAAAAACTCCTGGGTAGCTAAGTGGCTTCATTACTTCCTGAATTTAGTCGTACTTTCTGCATTTTGGTTATGAAACTTGGGTTTTTAGTTTCTGGGTGAGTGTGGAAGAATGAGGGAGAATTTGGGGGGATTGAGTTTCTTCTACCTCAACGACCTTCAACAGACTGTAATTTCACTCTCTCTCTAGATTTTTCGATTATTAGGAGTGTAGATTGTTGAATTTGAGGATTTTGATTTGGTACCGATGAATTTGTTATAAATTTATGGAATTTCTGAATCGATTTGGTTAATGCAATTGGGAGAAGTTAAGTTTCGAGGTTTTTGAATTTTCGTTTTTCTAGCTTTTTCAACCGTCAGGAGTGTGGATTGTTGAATTTGAGGATTTGGATTTGGTGATGACTTTGTTATGACTTTTCTTGAATGGTGATTGAAAGTTGGCCGGTGTTTGGTACCAGGGTGTATTAGAAATGGTGATTGAGTTTGGGGGAGCAGCTTGGGGTGGAAATAGTGATGGATGGTAGTTGATTTCTGGGCTGAGAAGGTTTCCGGCGAGTAGGTGGCCGGAAAGAATGGTGGGGTGGCTGGATCTAGGTTTGGGATTGCAAAAACAACAAGGGAGAGGGGTTAAAAGACAGAGGAGGGAGAGGCGGTTATCGGAGATCAAGGCCGTGACGACGGCGAGTTCCGGCAAGCAGGTTGGGGGCGTGAGAAGAAGAAGAAGAGTGGTGGGTTAAAAAAAATAAAAGGGAAAAAAATAAAAGGGGTGAGTTGGCATTTTTTTAAGTCAACGGATGACATAGCAAGGTCAAAATACAAAGACAACATACCTCCGCCGCCAGCTAGGATCGCCACCGAGTTAAATTTATCTTAACTCAGTGCCGTGTTATTGGGGGCAACAGGGGGTCAAAGTTCATATTATTAATTACTGAATCGAAAGTTCGTATTATTAAGCCTTATATGGCCAAAAGTTCGTATTATTAGAATCCAATTTCTCAATTGATAATTAGTATTAATTTCATAAAGAGTAAGACACTTAGGGAGCGTTTGGTTACAACTATTTCTTGGGAAAATTTGTCAACTTCCCAAGTTGATCAAACTTTCCCATGTTTGTTTGTAAAATGAGGTGAGGAAAATTTTGGATCAGGTCCAACAATTTTCCCAAGGTGGATGCGGGAAAAAAATTTCTCATGGGGGGCTTGGGAAAGTTTTTATCCATGGGAAATGGAAAGTTTTTATAACTTTATTTCTGAAAATGCTCCTAAAAAATTGTTTTGTAAATTAATATATATGGGGTAGCTTGGACATTTCTAATGAGTTTTTCTACAAACTTTCCTATATTTTCAGGCCTCGTTCTTCTATGCGGTAGGTTGCGATGCGGTACCAAATCGCACCGCACTCTTTAATTTTCCACCACACTTCACCATACCACACCACAATTTTTACTAATATATCTTTTCATTTTTCCTCTATTTTTCACATTCTCTCTTTTAACCTATCCCACCTACCACAATTCACCACACCTTTTCAAATTCCACCATGCCACAACCAACCGCATCGCATCAAAGAACGGGGCCTCAAATGTAAACCAAACACTGTGAATTATCTTTTCCCAGATAAAATTTTCCAAGGAAAAATTTTTCCAGTGAAAAATTTCCCATACAACATTTTCCCGAAAATGAACCAAATACACCGTTAAACAATGTCTTATGTAAGACACTTATCATTGCTTTCATTCCCGTTCCCATCACAGAACTCTTCACCTGAAAACAAAACATTTAAAAACATGAGGAGGACTCAATAATGTCTACCCCTAACTGTCAAAACAATTTAAAATTCATTTCAATTCATTTTTGGGGGAGAAGTGAACAAGTCAAACCTTTTCGAAACCAACTTTCTTTCCCAACCAACCAAATCATCTTTCAGAATTATTAAGCGGGCGGACCTTACTTATTTGGCCCTCGAAGTCCAAGACTTCACAATAATCAAATCACAATCTCATCACAATCTTAATTTCAATACCAATTTCAATCATTCACGATCACAATCATACGGATGGCCATCCATTTCACACACGTGCATATAACTAACCCCGGGGAAGTAGCACCTATCAGGCATCCCTGATCTCTTGACAACCCCCCTACAGGATGCCGAGAACCTGGTCTTCGGGGGTGTTGCCCGAACCCGCATTTACGTCACGTTTGAATTATTAGTCAGGTTTAATATCACACCATTCCGAACTCAACGATCCAATCCAATCCCAAATTTTCAAAACCATTTCCAAATCACACATAAATGACTGTCCATATTTTACCAACTTAAGAACATAACTCGACATCCAATACAGACAGTCAATTTTCACCATAAAATCCCTTCGGGATGCAAACCGCAAAATAACTTAAAAATCGACAAAACAATTAAAGTGCACCCCAGCGGGATTTAGGACATAGACATTACCTGACAATCTTCACCTCACTTCACTTCACTTCTAGGAACACACTTGAGCTCACTAAAACGAGTCGATCTAAATCGTGCCTATAACTAGCATCAATTCTAAAATTAATACGTGCTCTCGGAGTTAGTATTCACTTCCATCTACCTAACCCACCCTAGGAACACTATAAGGTTCCCATAATTCAAGTAATAACATGTTTGAACCACACATCACATTCATATAATAAAACACATTTATTAAAACAGAACCACACATCACATTCATATAATAAAACACATTTATTAAAACAGAACACTGGACAGATTGTAACGCGCACATAGAACGGACTATAACTTGACTTCTCGATATCCTATGGGTCTGATTTTAGACTTTCTGGAAACCTCGAGATGTCTATTAAAACTCTTATGTTGACCTCGAGACCTAAAACACACTCTAAAGTGCTCAAAAATAGACAACTATAGAACCTGTCCAGATCTGACTTAGGTGCGCTATTTGGGTCTTAACTCAGAATATACACCTCAAAATCCCGATCCGCAAAATTCCTATGAAAGCTAACATCCTAAGGTATTTTCAGACCAAATGGTAGGGTTAAATATTAACTACAAAATAAATGGTGACCGATATCGTATGACTCATAAATCCTGTCCAAACTGACCCGTTTTTATTTTGGGTTTTTCGATCCTAATTTCCAACCATACTATCCCAGAGCTCCAATTTGAGATTCTAAATAGTCTACTAAAGGCAAAGACATCCCCCTTCACTTCCCTAACATAACCAAGGTCAAATTACACCTAAACTAACACAATTTCTCACATAAACAATTTAACTTTTCAAATTAAACATTTTCTTTGAAAACTAAACATAGATATCACAATAAAACTCGAATTTTTCGACATCGAAATCTCATGGAAAAACAACCCACACAGCAAGGGTGACAAACTCTCACTCATGAGCATTTTGAAGCATTTTAAAATAAAGAAAAAAAAGATAAAACTCATAGTAAAATATAACACATGATAATAATCAATAATAATACGATTATAACATCAAGATCAAAACTTTACAAAACAAAATATAATTTACTTTGCAAAAACCATAAGAAGATTTAACCAACATCCTTTTTAAAAGATATAAGATAGTAATAATTACAAATTAAGGTTTTTAATTTCCAAACTCTCATAACGAATAAACTCAAGGTTCAACACGAACTCGTAACATGAAATGAAATTTAAAACACAACTCCTTTCAAATAGTAATATGAGCAATTAGTAAATATTAATTATAATATTTGCAACTAGTAATTAAAATAGAATAACCACATAAAATTTTGAAAACCTTTCAAATAATCTTTTTATAAATTACTCTAATCAAGACTCTAACAAAACCACATAAAATAACTAATATATCTAACATCCAATAACATCATATTAACTCATGAAGCATCTACTATAATAACACATGAATTATACTCACGCCTAACACCATAATGCCAGAATATAATCAAACTAATACTAACCATGAGCAGATTAAAAAAAATCATGCTAAAGAAAACTAATGACTAAACCAACGTAGGTAATAAGATTAGGGATTTACGTTTACTGGCAGAACGGGCGGCAGTCTAAACAGGGTCGGGAGCGGCAAAGGCGGCAGCGGGAGCGGGGTCGGCTACGGCGGGGATGTCGGACAGTGGAGCGTCGTCGATGCCGGACAGGATGATGGCAACAGCAGCAGCAACGACGGTTCGTCTTACGTAAGACACTTATCATCGCTTTCATTCAATAGGCACAGGAAAGGTAAATAAATTAGTGGAGATAGATAAATTTTACATCATTAAATTTTTTTCTATATTTTTAAATAAATTATATGAGTTAAATAAAATAAATTTAAAATATAAATTACCCTAAAGTGTAACCCCCTTTTTTAAATGGTAAGGTAAAATAAGGCTTAATTACCAAATAACCAGATCCCAGTCATACGCCTATCGTTCCAGTTCTGTGTGTTGTCCTTCCTCGGTTCCTCCTACTTTTCCTTCAGCAATGATTCACGGGAAAACTGAAAAGGGTTGGGATTAAATCAAACTATTAAAGTCGGCAATAAATAACTTACCAACCAAACAGCACACATAAATTCTAAAGTTGACCATACAATTATACACTCTCCTTTTTCTTTAATACCAGTAAACAAAATGCTCGCACGGGCTAGAAATTATAATTTTGCAATATAAATTTGGTATAATAATATACATTAAATTTATTATATTAGATAAATATTCCTTTAAATTATAATGAATATGAAAAATTACAAACAACAATATTATGTAGTTTATATATAGTATTGTATTTATTTTTCAAATACAATACATATACAACAATTTTGTTTCCATACAAACATAAATTCTTTAAATATTGTCATATGTTAAGAAATTTTTACAATCAAATAACATATGACCCGTACTTACCTGAATTTGAAATACATCCTATCATATTTACCTAAACTCGAAATACACCTGAGTCATGTCTTTAGAGTGAAATTTGTCTGAAACCAAAATGCACATGACCAGTATTTACTCTAAAAAGAAAATTTTATTATCAAAGAATCTGACCCATATTTATTTGAATTTGAAATATACACGAGTCATGTTTTTAGAGTGAAATTTATCCGAAATCGAAATACACCCGATCTGTGTTTACCCTAACCAGATATATAGCTGACCTATATTGCATAGTTATCGTACTCGAGAATAAAAGAGTAAATTCGTGTATGAACACAAATTATAGACAAGTTGCCAATTAATTATTATATATAAGGATAAAATAGTAAATTTGAATAAAAAAAAATAAAAATAAATAGACAAGCAAAGTAGCATACCAAAAAAAAATTGTGCTTTTCAAAGGATTTGTTGCAATGAGTGGTACTTATTTAATACTTTCTTCACCTTATAATAATTATCATTTCAATTATTTTTTTTATCAAATTATATTATTTTGTTCCTTTTTGACTTTTTGAAATTTTAGCTAAACAACTATTATATGTAGCAGGGGTCAGGGGAGTATATGCATTGATTTAAAATATAATGCTACTTTCATATTATATTATTTGTCATTTTGAAAATTGTGCTTATATAAAATTTAAAATTTTGACCGTTAATTAATTTCTCAATATATATAATGATTAATTATATAAAATATTTTTATTGTATTTGTAATGGAAAATACTATCTTAAAAGTCCATGAAATTATTTATAAAATATAATATGAGAAATTTTCAGTCAAAAAATGACAATGAAGACTGCGAAAAATCAAATTGGTGAGTGGTGACAAATAATGTAGGATGGAGGGAGCAATAATATCATTAGAATTTTCATAAAAAATATTTTTTATATGAATGTCTTTATATAATATTCTCAAATACGGTGTAGAGAAGATCAGGTGTAGAGAAGATCAGGATAATTTAAAAAATGACAAATAATAATGAATGAAAACTAGAGCACCATACTTTCAATTAATGCTATGAGAAAGTAATAGTGACAATAACCTTTTAATTATTTAAAATTATTTTCCTTGTTCTATATTAATTGTCATATATATTTGGCTGTTACAATTTTCAATTTCACTTTTTAATTGATAATTTTTTGTATAGTATTATATTAACAGTTGCAATATTATATTTTTATAATAGCATATTTCATTACGAATTTAATGGTAGTGATGTTGTATAACAAGTTATTGTATATATTGAGAAATTTATAGTTAAAATTTTTAATGTTTGATTGCACAATTTCCAAATACGATAATCAATATGAAATATAGGGAGTAATTCGTAACTACTCACTTGTGTAATGTAGGACCGAGTACTTTGATTTTTCAAAAGCAAAAATCAAATTTAATTGTAGATCATAGAATATCAGAAATTAGATATGTCAATTCAGGAGAGCAGGTGGGTCATAGATCGGTCGTATATCAGATTTAGGTAAGTACGGGTTGAGTGTATTTTGGGTTCAGGTAAATACGGGCGGTGTATTTTAATTTTTGGTCATTCCAGCAGGTCATAACTGTGACCTTTTCCGCTTTTTCTTTAAAAAAGGTTGTCTGTAAATACTATTTTTGTATAATATATATAATAAAATACGATTATCTTCTAATAACGATAGATAATTGTAAAATTTTCAACATAAATTACAGAAATAACAGATGGATGAGCTGCGGTTATAGTTTAATGGTTATGAATAGGGGTGAGCGGTTCCAGGTACCCTCACCTAAAATGAAGAACCTTACTCTTACCCGTTTGATCGGTTCCGAAAATTCAGGAACATTACTCTTACCCGTTTAAATCGGTTACTAAATTTTAAGAACCTTACCCTTACCGGCGGTTTCGGTTCCGGTTCCGGATACCCACCTATTATACACTAAGTATATTTTCTGACATGTTTTTTTTTTTCCAAAAAAAAAAAATAATATTGTGCTAAAGTCTAGCTTTTTTCTTTAAAAAAAAAATAATGTTTGATGTGCCATGATTTCATCCATACATTTTGATATTGACTACCATATGCCAAGCACACATTGCTCTAAAGTCCAAGCAGACCAAATTTTTTTAAATAGTCTTACAAGTTTATTTTACGAAAACGAACAACAATAGAAAATTACAATCTTAGTAAAAATTAAGTCTCAATAATAAAAATCCCAACTTCACGAGAACACAAGTCATATAACAAGCTTAAAATTCTATAAAATCTTGAAGTATAGAGACAATACCCGAAACCTAACCCTAATTAACAAGTTCCGGGTTCCGGTTCAGGGTAGTAGTTTAGGAACCTTACCCTTACTCGTTTGACAGGTTCCTGAGTTTTAAAAACCTTACCCTTACCCATTTGACTGGTTCAGGTTCTGGAACCTACCCGTTTGGCCAGTTTTGGTCAGGTTCTAGGTTCCGGATCTTGAACCGCTCACCCCTAGTTATGAATTCCAACGAAAAGTCATAAATTCTAATAGATTTCAACTTAAAAAAATAAAGTTTTTGGGTCAAACAAGCGGGTCAACTTTGACCCTCTAATTTGCCGATTTTTTGGGTTCGGTTTATTTCGGATTCGCGTCGAGAAAATCGTGTTCAAAACCCAAAATTTCCAGATGAGTTCAAGGCAGATTATCAAGTCAGGTTAAAAATTGACATATCTAGCAAAGTCAAATATTATTGTTTTCTAGGTTATGTGTCTAAATTATATGTTAGTTGGTTGTCTCACAAAAATTCAAGTGATCAAGTATTTTGTTAGCACTTATTTTTCATAGTTGGAGACTAAATTGTTAGCATAGAAATGTGACGGTGAATGAAAAAAAATTAAAAAATTACATTTAACTTTTTTTTATTTTTTTTATTTTTTATAGCCAGAATAGAACTTACGTTAACTTCTACCAATGTCTTTTCCCGGTTACGGGTGAAAGTTGCTACTGTTGCAGGCCACAGTCATTGAAGATTTCCAAACCAGCCACTAGTATACCCTAACTTTTGACATAGTGTGGCTCTAGGAAGCCATAGAGAGGGAAGTCATCACCCTCTTGCAGGTATTGCTTGTTCAGTGTCAAGGGATAAGGCTTGGTTTGTGTTGGGAAAATGATGTTTGACCGACTTGAATCTTCATCATCTTCACTTGGCTTGACTTCTTGATCTTCTTGCGCTATGTATGACAAGATGAAGATATGACTTAATAACCAAATGGTTAACTTGTTTGGATATCGCTAAGAGTCATGGACAAATACATTTTCCTTAAGAACTATTTACTGTACCGTAAATGTTCAGAGGGATAAAACTTAGCACTTTTTACACTCAAGAATAATAGTTTCTCTCTTGAATCACTCAAGTATAGCTGCAGTGTAGACAAGAATGAGGATGTGATTAGCTTAGAATGGTGTCTCTCAAATAGCTTGGAATGTCGCCTATTTATAGGAGACTTCCACCCTCTTAGGATACCCTTTAGTCAAAGGATAATCAAGAGACTTAATGGAGAATCATATCCTTAATATGACCTTGACCAAGTCAAATCATATAGTTGTTGGAATATCTTAATAATCGTGCTTAATTACAATATCAAACACTAATTACATAAAATCATATAGCCGTTAGCAATTAAAATAGTTCTAGGACCCAACACGGTCCGTGTTGGGTGCAACACGACCCGTGTTGTTCCAACACGACCCAGTGTTGAGCCCAGGAATGTTTCCTTTGCTCTCTAAAGACCAACACGACTCGTGTTGGTCCCAGACTCACCCGTGTTGATCATATTCTTGACGTTTCACTTATATATGATCCTTATACGTGTTATATATAATTCTTTAGGCTATATAATTATCTTATACTCTTAAAATATTTCTAACAATCCCCCACTATTTCAAGAGTATGAAAGACCCTTGAAATAACTTTACTTAAGGAGCTTAAACCCCTGCTATTTGAAATATACCTTAACTTGTAATCACCAGAGAAACTCACAAAACATATGCCTAATGAAAAGTAGATTGCTCTTTGAACTTCTCATTTAGTGTATATGAGCCAAAATTGAATCCAAATCACAAAGTAGACATAACTTTGAACTTTGGATTTATATTGACCAACTATACTCATCACACACATACATTTTAAATCTTGAGTATAAATAACTTGACACTATTATCCGGCCTTGTGTCCTTATCCTTCATAAGTATTTCGGAACTTTAGCCGTAAGTTCCTTTATGCGGCCACACATTATACTTACATAGGTAAACTTTGTAATATACCGCCCCTGTAATTAGGCTTTCCACAAGGTCTATTAAGAGTTTCACCACTCAACCTCTTGTCATTACAGATATTAAGCATCACTTAACCTGAGATGTATAAAATCGATGCTTCCTACTACTTTAGACAACTCCGTACTCATTTGAACTTTAGAAATTGGTGGTATTCCAATTCGTAAAGTTGAGTCATTGTTGTGAAGTAGTAGATATTTAGGCTACTTAACCCATCTCTAACAACAAGGTCCACTAGATATATAATTATATTTTTACCATGGCCTTAATAAGAATATCCTTACCATAATATGCATAAACCATCATATTATTTTTGGATATAATCACACTATACCATGTGTGAACTTGATATGGATTCTCTTATATGCTTATCATCCAAAACACCGTGGATATAAACTTGTGAATAAAATAACCTCGCACTTGATAAACCACTTAACCTTTGATATATATATATATATATATATATATATATATATATATATATATATATATGGAAATTGAATTTCCAACTTATATGTAATAAACCATTACATCTAAATCCTTTGCTACATACTTGAACTTATAACTTTAACTCATTGAATAAACAATGATTCATAATCATGAATGATTATCTTGTAGAATATAATACCAAGTATATGATTAAACCATCACATTACCATGGTTGTATGCCCTCCTTTTATGTTTAGATTTAAACATAATACTTAAACTTTGTCTTTACCAAATCCATTGATATTGATATATCATCATGAATTTAGAATAAACAAATGTATAAAAACTATACACTTCTTATGTAGCAAATAAACTTGATATGTGCATACTCAACTTATGCAAACAACATAGACCATTCTCAATCATGATCATCCGGAAACCTTGATCATAAATTAAACCTTATGAACTTGTAAAACCTCAAAGAATAACCGTTTCCATAGTCATAAATTATAGTCTATCACAAGTATGCATAATTCCTTATGAAAAACTTCCTTATATCCTACTACATGCTCTTATAAACTTGAAAAATTTAACAAGGACAAACATGTATTCAACTTATATTTATGAATACATTAAAACACATGAGTAATCATGTTCAATCTTATACTTATCTAATCATGTTTGATGCTTTATATGCCATTACTCAATGAATACATATATGTAAACATATACATATTGACACATAAACCATACAAAAGTATGAAATCTTCCCATATATCTTATGCAATCCATTCACTTATTTCATAAAGAAATTTATCTTATAGTGAACTTGCATAAATCTTAATAAACTCTTATCATATTAAAATATGATTGAATAACATGAGAAGCTTACAACAATCAAACATGTAGATAAACTTGTGTCCATGTCACTTATGAATAACTTGCATTACTTGAGAACATAGTTGCAAGTACATGACTCTTACAACTACTTACATGTAGTAAAATAGGCAATACTTAAGCTTACTAGCATGATCAAACTTATAGGCAAAATATTAAGTGAATAAAACTCCACTCATATTTTCATGTCAAGAATAAAGCATGTTCTTGTCTACTTATATTTCCATGAATAAAGGAAATTAACAATTTATGATTCTACATACTCATTTAATCACATGAATAAATTTTGCACTTAGAAAAACAAGCAAAATTGCCTTAAACACTTATAGGATCAAGTGATTATTTTTAAACTTGTCATGTCATAAACAACATAGAGTCTATACTTATTTTAATCAAACAAGCCAAAAAACTTATGTCTTCTTGGAATGCTTGAATAAATCATAAAACTCTATAAACATTCATAAACATGAATCACATAGCAAGATCCTTGTAAATATGCATGAAAGTCAATACTTAAATAAATTTCATACTTGACTTGAACTTAGTACAAACAACTTAGCAAAAACATATGAAATTTCCTTTGCATAATTAGCTAAGAAAATTAGCCAAATAATCTTATAGGCTCAACTTGTTAGAAATAATCATGAGTCCTTACTTATGCAATATCTTATACTTATACAACATCTTATAAGCATAGAAAGCTTTCTTGTCAAACTTATATATATTATGAATTCTCATACTTGTATCCATATTATGTATAGCCAAGACAACTTGTGTGTATGTACCTTAAACTTATACATACCATTAATCATATAAACATGATTAATCCTTTGTCTTTCTTATCAACTTGTGTACTCTTAAATTTCCAGTAGGAAACTATATTAGCCATTTATAAACTTGTACAAAATAAATCACATATGATTTCTCATATATAATTACTTATATGGCTTCTTGTACACAAACTTGCTATTTCATCTTAATAACCACATAAAGTTGCCAAGTAACTTATCAACATATATATGTACTTGTAAAAATAATGATAATAATAAGCTTATTATGCTTTTCTTATTACAACACTTATATAATAAAAATATACTCATGATAATAATAGAAATTTGAACCTTAATGCACACATAATTTATAGTGGACTTCTTGAATCAATAAACAAGCCACTTGTATGCATTCAAATAATAAAAATTACACTTATATGCAAAGCCTATCTTAATAGCAAATTCATATTTGACTTTCAATTGCATAAACTTATTTCAATAAAACAAGAATAGAATCATAAACTTGAGATAACCAAATAGAAGTTCATGGCAACTTATAACTTATAAATTAGAAACATAATACTTTTGCCAATACTTATATTCTATTTTCATGCTTCAAACTTAAATATAAATTAACTTGTTAATCATGCTATTAAACAATGCTTGAATATCAATAGGCAAAAACCTTTTAAACATAAAAACTCTCATACCTATCACTTATAAACATGGAACAAATTTCCAATCATGATATTAATAAAAGGTCTAATAAACTTGTTCTCATCATTCATATTAATATAAAAAACAATAGGCGGAAAAGACTTAATGATACTTGAACATGTGAATAAACATGGAAAAATTCAGATTATAAGAAGCAAAATATAATCTTGCTACAATGAATTTTCACATTATACACCTTAAAAACTTGTAACTTAAAACATCCAACCAAAAAATATTTTAATGGCAATAATCTCATCCTTATTACTAGTATGAAACTTCCATGTAACTTAATATCATAGCCAACTTAAAACATATGGCTAAAAATAAACTTGTAACTTATGTAGGTGTTCAATGGTGCACTTAATAATATATAAATAAATAAATATTTACTTTGACTTTTCCTTTGCACCATCCTACAACAACTACTTTATCATGGAATTTCAATACACTTATCCTTAATGACAATTCTTATAAACCAATTAAACATGTCAAAGGTAGTAAAACACATTCATGCCATTGGTATTAACTTGATAAAATTAAGAGGTAACTTAAACATGGTCAATGCACATGCATATAACTCCCAAATAAACAACAACTTATTACCTTTGACCTCCTTGTAAATGACTTGTCACCTTGCCCTTAATCCATGTAAACCTCATTGCATAATCAAGCAACAATTCCCATCATGAACATCAAGATCTTGTACTTGTAATGCAACTCTTATGTATCAATTTCTCATCTATACAATACACATATAAATAAACAAATGATTAATAAACTTTTAACCATTAAACTTACTCAATAAAACTTAATTAACTTGTATGAAAATTTGATACTAATAAACTTGTAAAATATAAATTACTTATCTTTGTAATCCCTCTTGAATCTTGGATGTCCAATGTACTCTTAGCCTCCTCCAATCTTGTCTTGTAAAATAGTTCTTAAGATTATTGGGAAAATGATGTTTGACCGGCTTGAATCTTCATCATCTTCACTTGGCTTGACTTCTTGATCTTCTTGCGGTATGTATGACAAGATGGAGATATGACTTAATAACCAAATGGTTAACTTGTTTGGATATCACTAAGAGTCATGGACAAATACATTTTCCTTAAGAACTATTTACTGTACCGTAAATGTTCAGAGGGATAAAACTTAGCACTTTTTACACTCAAGAATAATAGTTTCTCTCTTGAATCACTCAAGTATAGTTGCAGTCTAGACAAGAATGAGGATGTGATTAGCTTAGAATGGTGTCTCTCAAATAGCTTGGAATGTCTCCTATTTATAGGAGACTTCCACCCTCTTAGGATACCCTTTAGTCAAAGGATAATCAAGAGACTTAATGGAGAATCATATCCTTAATATGACCTTGACCAAGTCAAGTCATATAGCTATTGGAATATCTTAATAATCGTGCTTAATTACAATATCAAACACTAATTACATAAAATCATATAGCCGTTAGCAATTAAAACAGTTCTGGGATCCAACACGGTCCGTGTTTGATCAACACGGTCCGTGTTGGGTGCAACACGACCCGTGTTGTTCCAACACGACCCACGTTGAGCCCAGGAATGTTTCCTTTGCTCTCTGAAGACCAACACGACCCGTGTTGGTCCCAGACTCACCCGTGTTGATCATATTCTTGACGTTTCACTTATATATGATCCTTATACTTGTTATATATAATTCTTTAGGTTATATAATTATCTTATACTCTTGAAATATTTCCAACAGTTTGTGAGGTATCCCGTGGTCCACACTCCTCCCTTTCCATCCAAGCCAAGTGGGTAGCGTCAAATCGCACCCGAGTAGACGTCCAGTTCACTCAAAACCTGGGAACCCCCAAGCTCGTGTCGGTCGTCCTATAGATCGGCCTCGAGCCCTTTTGAGTCACCCGAGAACTTTCATCATCCCCGAGGGCTTTTGATCGTCCCCGAGGGTGGTTGGTTGTTTTGTCATCAAGGAGAGGGTTAGAAGATGCCTAGAGTATGTTTCGAGGGCGTCGCGGCCGCAACACCAGCGTCACGCCTGCAACAACCTTCAGTCAAGGTTGCAAGGGAAGCAAGTGGGGTGTCATGCCCATGACAACACTGTCACGATCGCGACAGGCCTCGGGAGCCGACGTCAGAGCCGCGATCTTCCTGTCACGGTCGTGACATTCCCCCTCATGATTTTGGAATTCGTGTCTGTCGCGCCCGCGACTCCTATCTTCGCAACCGGCACGTCGTGTTTGGAGAAATTGAGGTCGAAGAATTGCGTGACGTCATGGCCGCAATCCACTTGTGGTCTCGGCCGCGACCTCGCCACGACAATCCGCCCAAAATTCTCCCCGAGCCATGCCGCGGCCGTGACGAGTCTAGAATGTCGGGCCTTTCCATCCGATTTTTCTCAATCGCTTTATCCCCTTTTGCGTAATCCCTCTTTTGCCCCTCCCTTAATGTATTGTAAAGCCTCTTTAGGAGAGTAATTAATGTATTTAGCATGGGTCCTTTTGTCATTTGATCCATAGTCTCCCTTTTCCTCCTCATTATTTTTAACCATTTACAATAGCTTGGAAGAGGCAATTGATTACACATTGAATACAAAAGCTGAGTTTTCTCTCTAGCTCTCTCTTCTTCAAGTCTTGCTTACTTTAACCCAATTTTATTGTGGTGGTGTTCAAGCCAAATTCTTTAGGGTCCATTTGGACCTAGGAAAATAGGATGGAAAAAAAGTCTCATAGGAAAAAAACTAGGAGGAAAATTTGTTGGGGTAAAGTAATTTTTTTTCTCTTGTTTGGTTTAAGTAAAATTTTGAAGGGAAAAAAAATTGATTTTCTATTCAACTTTTTCCCTTGTTTGATTTGAGAATAAATGCATGGAAAATTAAAATTTGCATGAAAACTTATAAATGTCAAGCTTCATTTTCCTAAATTATATGATGTGATTTGGAGAGAGAGAGAGAGAGAGAGAGAGAAAGAGAGAGAGAGAGAGAGAGAGAGAGAGAGATGATGGAGAGAAAAGTTAGCTTTGATCCCAAACTTTTCTCCCAACTTTCCTCTCATTTTTGAAGGGAAAATTTTTTATTCTTTCTTACCTCAAATTTTTCATGCAGTTTTCTAACTATTTTTTCCCCATTCCTTTTTCTTCAATCTAAACGAAGAAAACATTCTCATTTTCCAAATTATTTTTTTCCATGTTGTTTTCCGAGGTCCAAATGGACCCTTATAGAATTGTGGTGGTTAATTCCTATATAACTTCTAGGTGGGTTTGATAGTTGTTGGATGGTGGTTCTCCTTTACCCCAAGTCCATATTTTGTGTGGATTGAAAATAAGCGTATACACAGCAAGATGACATCTAGGTGAGACCTACGTCTTTGAAGAAAAAGTTCCCACTTGAAGAATAAGCGTTTCAAGTCCTAACACCTTATGCTTTCAAAACGTTTCAAGAAGAACTAGAGACTGCTAGCGAGTACTCTCTAGTTCATGTTGAAGGAGATTCGTTTATCTTATAGTACTACGCATCAGATAGCACAAATCATAAGGTGTACTGGGATGGCAACATAACAATATGCAGTTGTAGGAATTTTGAATTTTGGAGCATACTTTGTCGTCCATACTAAGGGTCTTCATTCAAACATTTTGTTTCAAGATTCCATCGTCTTATATGCCTTCTCATTGGTGTTTTGATGTATCACAAATTGGTAAGGAACACATGAGATACTAGCAGAAGATGTTTCAGCAAGACAGGGGGATGTCTCATATCGAGAGCCTCTTGAGATTGAAGTTTTAGAATAAGGGAAGGCTTCAAAAGAAAAAGCCATTCAAACTGATGATAAAACAAGAATTGGAGATGACAACACAAGAGATGGAGATGATATTTTATGCCCACCAAAATCAAAAACAAAGGGACGCCCCCTAAAACAACGCTTAAAGGGTGGAAAGGAATTGGCTAAAAGATGAGCAATGAAGTGTTCAATATGCAAACAACCTGATCACACAAAGCCAAGATGTCCATGAAAACAAGATATGGATGAGGGTGTTCCAAATGCCTCACAAAGAAGCAAAGAATCAAGTCTCAACAAGCGATCTTGGACTAAACCCCATCTTCTCCTTAAAATTTTAAGAGTTATTTTATTTAAGCCTCTTACAATTATTATTTCTTTAGTTTATCTTTTGTATTCATATTTTGCTCTTTGGTTGAATTAATAAAAGAGGTTGAATAATGTGTGTCTTTTTCCACCTTATCCTCAATGTATAGCAATCAAGTCCAAGTAAACATATAAACACCATAAGTCGACACCCAAATCAACCAAAAATCTATTATATACCTAATGAAGAAAGTTCTCAAGAGTACAATTCTCATATTCTCATAGCCAATTTAAGAATGCAATTCAAGAAAACAATTATCATATTCTCATGGCCATCCAGTCGATCAAGCAAAATCTATGATTTAGATCAACAAAAACTTTTCACGTGGTAACACAATTTAACATCCAGATAAAGAAAACTCATGACAGTAACAATTTGATTCACATTGAAATTATATACCTAATGAAGGTTCTCAACAGTCCTAAACAGCTCGCCGGAAAAATCAGTAGCCACACACCAAAACATTCAGCAATGACAAAACTAGAAGATTGACAGACACTAAAGCAGGATCAATGGCGACTACTCGAGAAAGGTGTATACCATATTGAAATTATATACTTGAGAAGACATGCAAACCACCATATCCTGACTTTAAAAAATTCATCAAAGAACTGAAAAAAGTTGGGGGAAGTTTTTGATGAATTGACATTCAAGATCGACCAAAATAACCGAAATCAATAGCTAGTGCTAGAAAAAGGCGGTGACGACCAGGATAGCTTGACCCAGTGGTTTCCATTCATTTCGGTATAGAGAAGCAGATTGAGGAACAATATCAATGGAAACGCTAATTGACAATCGGTGAAGGTAGATTGAGGCCAACAATTAGCATCGATGATGGGCAGGGATGACAACGGGGCAGGGCGGGTGCAGGGGGTATATTCCCTGTACCCATCCCCGCAGGGACACCCCACCCCATCCCCGCCCCATAACCCATTGCGGGGGAAAAATCTTCCCCCATCCCCAGCGGGTATCCAAACCCAACGGGGCCCCAGCGGGGATGAAATTAAAACCAAAACTAAGACAATTATGGAGTGAGAATGAGGAATCAAAGTGAGAGAGAATAAATTATTTATATAAGCTTATAGTTTTTGATTGATTAAAATTACAAATTGGCCAAAATTATACATATAAATTTAATGTAGAAAGGGTATTCATGTATTTTAAAAGAAATTGAGGACGGGGATGAGAAATATGTGGTGGGTAATTTTCTTGAGCGGGGAAACGGGGGCAGGGGCGGGGAAAATTTTCGTCCCCATCCCTGCCCCGTCTCCGCACGTGGATTTATTTCTTCGCCCCATCCCCATCCCCGTCCCCATCGAGAGCGGGGATTTTTCCCTAGAGCGGGGCGGGGCCTTGGCGGGTACGGGGATTCGCCGCCCCACTGCCATCCCTAATGATAGGTTAACGTCGAGATGAATGGCCAACATAGGAGAGATGAGAAACGTTGGAGATGTCGATTAGAAGAACACAGAGAAAGTTATCCTTGTGGCTTTTTACAGGAATCGGTTATGTGGTTTTAATTAGGCAATTATAATTGACTTTAATTTTCTAATATCTTCTTATATTTAATCACAAAAGATTCTAATATCTACTTAGGGTGACGTATAGCAAATCCATTAATATAATATAGATTCTCACATTTCTTTATATTACTTCCAATTTGTATTAGTTTTTCTATAATTACCAAAATTTTAATACATATAAGTGGACCCCAGTCACCCCACATCTAAGACGCGGATCATAGTGTTCCAATTGTTAGGAACCATTATTAGCTAAAACAAGCATCATACCAAAATACATGAATTTTAAGGGGATTTAACAAAGTTATTATCTCTAAATCCTTTCTTAAATCTCCCATTGTTAATGCTCTAAGATCAAATAGAATACATTTTGAATATTACTATATATATAGTTAAGGCCCTGTTCGGCAACAACGTTTGAACTAGCGTTTAGCGTTTTATCCGATTAAAACGCTATTCTGTCGTATTTTAAATGTTCGGTAAAGTAGCATCTACAACTAGCTAATAGCGTTTATGATAGTTTTTGTTAGACGTTATACTTGTTAATGTCTAGAGAGCTAGTAGCGTTTGAGATTATTTTGTTCCTAAATTGCCCTCAACAATTTCTGTTATTTTACTTACCTTGCCATCTGTATAAAAGCAATCATGATTACATAAAACTTCACCGTTTCCTTTTGACTCATGCGGTAGACTCAAGTCCTCAGACCTTCCCCCAATTTTGAGAAGCCATTGAAGAAATACAGAATGTGAAAGGTTTGTTATTGGTTTTTTTTTTGGTGATTTTTAGGGGAATACCTTTAATTTCTTTTTGGTTCTCCAGATATAAATCCTTTGATGATTGTTGTGTTGGGGAATGAATTTAGAAATGGGTTGAATGAATGAGATTTGTATGCTGAGATTTGAAGGTTATACCTACTTTGTGATTAGGCTGTTGTTTTGAACCAAAAGGAGGCTCACCAGTCCTGAGTTGCAACTGCACAGAATTGTTGATGGTGTTGCTATGATATATGTAGATTTGGACTCATCAATTTGAATTTAACTAATTGAATAGATTCAATTTTTCATGTAGTAGTAGTAATAACATAGGAGTTAATAGTCATGTCGATGTCCCACTAGGGGAAAAAAAAACAAAGTAATATTTGGGTCCTTTTTGGTCATTTAAAATACACCAGTTAATCTAACCGTTAATTTTATCGAACACATTATTTACAAACAACTACTTAAACAACTATCAGCTATCCGCAAATATGTAACAGCTACCCGCTAGCGTAACAACTATCTTATATTGAATCCGCTACTTTACCGAACATGGCCTTAGTGTTGGCAACTAGGCATCTTTTGTAGCTCATTACCGTGCATGTCTGTTTGCTAATAAATCTAGTTTATGTTCATAAGGTGGAAACCAATTCTAACGTACTCTTTTGGATAGGTATTATTTACCATACATGTGCTAATGTACGCATCTAGGATTTGTTAACAATGGAGACAATGAAAGTCGAGTGTTAAGTTGTCAAACAAGTAAGTTGTTTTCACCAAACGAATAAACTCTTTTATAATTCTAGATGAATGGATGATGTATATGAAACTCTGAAGCTCCAAAGTTGAATCATGCACAAGTTGTGAACTACAGTTGGTGAGCCAACCCAAGTGCATGTCTTACGTAATTTAAATATTATGATTGCCCCTTTTCCTTGAAGTTGTGATATAATTTAAACAAGAATCAACCCTTGAAACCCCTATATATCCTAATACCATTAACAAACCCATCACTTTCCTTAGAGTTGGAAGATGGAAAATGTTGCCCCCATGACTATGTTTTTATTGATACTAATACTGATACTGATACCTATAGCCAGGTCTGAAGACGCATCATCAAGAGACCAACCACTAAATGAGGCCATTGAAGAGATGCAAAGGTCAAGTTATTTTGCATTTATAATTCTTCTAAACTTGGTTCCCCCAGGAAAAATCCCAAATAACATCACCTTCTTGATGCCCAATAATAGGATGTTGGCAAAGGCAACAATCCCCAAAAATGGAGTGGTTGATTTCCTACTCCAACACTCATTGCCAACTCCTCTTGGGTTCGAGTACCTCAAGCACTTCCCAACAAATTCAGTAATCCCATCCTCAAAGCCAGACTTCATACTCAAGGTACTCAACAATGGGAGGAAGTGTTTTTTCCTTAATAATGTAAAGCTCGTAAGTCCTAATGTGTGCGTCTTTCGGTCAACGGTTAGATGCCATGGCATAGATGGGATACTGACTAGCCAGGCACCAACAACAGATACTGTTTGTGCAGTGCCCACTGTTATAATAGCTCCTCCAACCTTGGCTTCTCCAATAGACAAACGTAATGTTGGCTTTAGTTTGGCTCCCGGCGCTGCCCCACAACCAATAGGCTTGGTACCCAGCACCCCAAACTCTGGGTCCTCTAGTTACACTTTTGGAATACGTTTTCTTGGATATTTCCCTAATTGCATTTTAGTTTCTGTTATGCTTTTTATAAGTAGTTGAGATTATACAAGCTTCTCCTTTTCTACCTTTTTTTCCTTCATTTTTTAAAAATGTATGCCCTTCTTTATGTTGTCCCCCTTCCCTAGCTGTTAGAAGTAGGGTGGTAGATTGGAATTTAAGGCGCTTTCATTTTGCAAGCATAAGATGAGAAACAACATACATACTCTCCTTGCAGTATTGTCAAACTATAACATTAATAGACATTTTTATCCGAGGGTACGTATGTTTGGTACAAAAGAAAACCGTTTTCTAGGAAAACAATTTTCCTTGTAACACAATCTTCTTAGAAAATGATTTTCAATTGATATTTCAGAATAAGAAAAACATGTTTGGGCAATAACTTTAGATTAATTTGGGCAAAAAAAAAATTATTATTGCATTAATTTAAAATAGGGCAATCAAATAATTTTGTGGTTAAATACATTATATGTGGTAACAAAACTTTTTTTTTTTTTGTTGGAATTGATATAAATTGGCCAACAATCAGGGGTGGATATGTAAGTTAGTTAGGGGTGTCCACGGACACCATTAGCCAAGAAAGTTTGTGATTCTCTAATATTATCTGGAAGAAATTTTTTTAATTGGAGTTAGTGGACACCGTAAAAAAATTCCAAAAAATGTAAAAGGGGTGTCCAATTTAGCAGCAACCCAAAAACCCTTAAATATTGCTCACTCTAT
This sequence comes from Portulaca oleracea, assembly GCA_029582165.1. Classification (NCBI taxonomy): domain Eukaryota; kingdom Viridiplantae; phylum Streptophyta; class Magnoliopsida; order Caryophyllales; family Portulacaceae; genus Portulaca; species Portulaca oleracea. Next base: position 22,949,026 of record CM055890.1, read on the forward strand.
CCCAAATAAATTGTCCACGTTGTCTAATTAGGTCAAAAATTTTAAATTTTGATCATTTATTTATCAAATTATATGTTGAGTTATTACAAGACTACCACTATCATATTTGTGATGAGAAATATTTTTACTTGAATACAAGATTATTAGTCTTGCTAAAGCCCCGTTCTTTTATGTGGTAGGTTACAGTGCGATACCACACTGCACCACACTCTTCAATTTTCAATAACACTTCACCACACCACACCACACCACAATCATTACCAATATATCTTTCATTTTTCACTTCCCTCACTTTTCTCCTCTACTTTTCACATTTTCTCTCTTAACATACCCCATCAACCACAAATTTCACCACAACTCACCACACTTTTTCAAATTCCATCGCACGGCACCATTACTACACCACAACCAACCGTATATAAGAACGGGGCCTAAGATATATAAAACCTGAAAAATTAATGGTCAAATTGTTGCATCGAAGACCGTGAAAAAATAAACTGGACAAATTAATTGGGACGGAGGGAGTACCAAATTATTTTTTGATAAACAAAAAGTGTAAGTCAATGAATTGGGTAATTAAGTATCAATATAAGTTTAAGATATAAATATTTAGTTAATGTGAAATTTCAATTTATTTTGTTGGCATATTTATATGATGATGTGAAATTTTGTTAAGGTTGTGAATATGTCATATAATATTTATTTTTATTTTTATTTATTTAAATTTTATTATTTTATTTTTTAAAAGCACTTATATAATAACAAATATATTGGACACCCCTAGATTAATGGTCTGGATCCGCCACTGCCAACAATTTAAAGAAAAATGGTTGCTGAAAGTTACTAAGGCTACAAAAAAGTTTGGTTGCCCATCACAATTACCTTGTGCTACCATTTTTACTAATTTGTAGCCCGAACTTTGAGCTTCGAGGATAAAACTACCAAGTCGTGACAATTTTTTTTGTAGCCCCATGTTATAGGGCAACAAAAATTAGACTAGGGCAACAAATTTGTTGCCCAAAGTAACTTTTCTTGTTGTGTTTTCATGTGTTTGCATGGTACACAAAAAAATGTTTTTCCTGAAAAACGATTTACGATTTTCACTTGTTTGGCAATACAGAGAGAGAGAGAGAGAGAGAGAGAGAGAGAGAGAGAGAGAGAGAGAGAGAGAGAGAGAGAAATCAAACCGGGGGGTGAGAGACAGAGTGGGGGTGGGGGGGGGGGGGGAGAGAGAAAATGGTTTTAATGAGGTTGGAGTTAAGAAAATAATTTACAAAGGAGTTGGGAAAAATGATTTTCTGGAAAATTGTTTTCTCCATTCTTCGGTCACTAAACACCGAAAAGTAGGAAAATCATTTTCATCCCTACCAAACACACCTCAAGAGTTGAATATTTCCTAATTCATGTGTGCCATGAAAACTGTTATTGTGAAAATAAAGAATCTGTTGTTTCTGCCACACAAAACAGGAGATAGTAGATTGAAGCCACAAAGAACGCACTAGTTAAACCGCACCCTTGAAACTTCTGTAATATAAACGATAAAACCAGTACAAAATCTTGAATCATAAAAAAAGCTCCTGTCTTTTGGCATCCCCACCTTCAACTATGAATCCTATAAACGTAGAAATCTCTCTATACAAGCTCAACAGAAGTGGCTATTTTTACAAGCTGCTTAGTCAGGCTGCGAAATCCAGAGGCCATCTGCCTATAATATAGATCTCCAAATACACCTATGCGACCTCTTTGACAGAATCCTGCTAACCATAGTCACGGTAGGAGAAAAGGTCCGGTAATATTTCTCGCCGCAATGAAGCTCCATTGAATATTATGCTAGAATGTGAACTTTTTTTATGTTTGGGCAATTGATTATATGGGATGCTTCAATTCTTCCTGAGGGAACCGGTATATTCTCGTAGCGGTGGATCATGTGTCAAAATGGGTTGAGGTCGTTGCCTCTTCTACTTGTGATGCAAGGATCGTTTCAAGGCTTTCAAAAAGATCATTTTCCCAAGGTTCGGAGTTCGCTTGTTGTTTATTAGCGATAATGGGTCTCACTTTGTTGAGCAAAGGTTTGAAGCCCTACTTGTCATGTATGGTATCTCTCATAACCGAGGGACTCCATACCACCCTCAAACTGGTGGGTAGGTGGAGGTTACCAACCGAGCTTTGAAACAAATTTTGGAAAGAACGATGAATGCCGCAAGAAAAGATTGGGTGGATAAGCTTAATGACACCCTATGGGGGTATAGAACGACATTTAAGACCCCAATCGAGACGACACCATATCTCCTAGTCTTTGGGAAAGCTTGCCACCTACCAGTGAAGCTTGAATACAAGACCTTCTGGGCTATTTACCGAGTGAACTTGGATGCAAAGGTGACATGTGATAAGCATCTATTTTAATTGGAGGAACTCGAGGAACTCTGATGGTCAACTTATGATAGCAATAAACTCTTTAAGGAATGCACCAAAGCCTTTCATGGCAAGCGTGTCAATTGTCAAGAGTTTCGTGAGGGTGAGTTGGTTTTACTCTATAATTCACGCCTTCAATTGTTTATCGGGGAGCTCAAAACTCAATGTTTCAGGCCTTTTTCGATTGTAAAGGTTCACCAAATTTGGTGTCTTGGATCTCAGTGGCAAGGATGGTGAAACTTTCAAAGTCAATTCATCAAGAGTGAAGCATTATGAGGTCGGAGAGGAGAACAAGTCGTTGATGACACTTATATCATCGACCATTGAGCCAATTACTAGAGATACGATGATCAAGCTAATGACCTTAAACTAGAGCTACATGGGAGACGACCCATGATTTTATCTTTGTTGATGCATTAGTTGTGACATTTGAGTGTTTCTTGGTGATTGAAGTATTTAAGGAAGTTTGGAGGCAATCCATGATTTAACGAAGAATAAAATAAAATAAAAAGAGAAAAAGAGAAGAAAAGGAAAAAAAGAAGAGAAAAAGAAGAAAATTTTGAAAAGAAAAAAATTGAAAAAAAAAATGAAAAGATCAAAACTACGAGCGTTGAAGATTGATTGTGGATTTGATGAAGTTTGAGTGTTTCTTGGTGATTGAAGTATTTAAGTTTGTTTGGAGGTTTATACTTGGTTTAGAGGTGTTAGGAAAAAGGAGGAAGTAGGACAAAAAACTTGGAAAATTTTTGGGTTTTGTGAAATCAAGTAGCAGGGAGGTAGGGGGTAGTCACACTCATGATGTACACTTCTTGCGACACCCCTAAGCTCCCTTTGTGGTTTTTTCTCTCTCCTGATGAGTCGCGCCCATTACAAGGGCCTCGTGCCCACAACGTCTCTTTTCAAGTCCCCCTTTGATTTTGGAGCGTGGCGCGGTGGGTGATTGATTAAAATAAGAAAAATAACCCTTTCTTGAGAGGAAATGACAAATGGATGATAGAAACTTGAAGTTCTTGATTTTGAGATAGTAGTGATGGATGATCTTGATTTTGAATGGATGATAATAATCTTGAGAGATACTATAATCAAAACCCAAAGAATAAAATAACAAATAACTTGAGTACTGATAAAACCGGGTATGATCTCGGATAAAGGAGAATCCACCACCAAGACCTAACACCCCACCATGATTAGATAAAAGATTGCCCACCACTAATCAACAAAGGAATAACTTACAACACCACCCTTAACAAATGGATAAAATAAACAAGATTTTAGAGGAGAATGAAAGCCATTAGCTTCACCATTCTACTCATAAGCAATGCATAGCAAAAGTTCATCAAAATTTTTTACAAAATATTAACAAGAGCTATTTATAGGGTGGGGGTTTTAGAACAAAATTAAAGCCGGATCAGGGGTGTCACTGGCGCGACACAGGGCGTCGCGATCGCGACGTCCTTTTCTTGCGCAAAGGGACAACTCTCCGCATGGTGTATCGCGGGCATGACGGTAAGTGTCACGGGCATGACGAAACCCGTCGTGGGCGCGACGACACCTGATGCGGGCGTGTCGACTCTAGTCGTGGGCGTGACGCTGCTGGCTTGATAAAGGGGTCATCTGGCGTCGTGGGTGTGACGCTTGGAGTCGCGGTTGTAACGCCGCGACAGATCTCCCCAACTTCGCTCGTAAAAAAAATCTATCGCGGTCGTGACGGCTGGGCCGCGGGTGCGACGCTCTCAGGCCTAAGAGTCTTCGCGATCGTGACATGAGGATCACGAGCATGACACGCTTCGGCCCCAAAACATGGTGGAATGAGGGAAAGGAGGTCACGGGCGCGACATATGATCAGGTCGCGACCGCAATACCTTGTTTGTCAGCCCAGACAATCGTGTCTTTAAAGTCATGGTTGTGATCGTGGGAGTCACGCGCGTGACGAGCTGTTGGACCTTCCCTCACTTCTTTACCAATCCCTATCACCTTAACCCGACCTTCCTCCGTTATTGGTGCCGAGATGAAAAGAACCCCTACTAGAGGGTATCCCGGGTCACCATAGGGATGGTGTTGATGTCCTCTTCCGGTCCCATGTCCACCTTGAAATGGACCCCACACCGAACCCGGTAGTTGATTTGCTCGAAAATACCAAGGGACGTACGGATGGGGGTGATGGCGAAGAACTTTGAGGCTCGGGCCCTACCTCGATACAGATCATATTTGCACCCGACATGGGTCATGTTGTGACCCACCTGTCATGACCGTGACTCCCGAACCTTGGGATTTTCCACCCTTAAGTGAGTCACGACCACGACTATCCTTGTCGCGCTGCGACTCCCAAAACCTCAAACCCCTATTTTTCTGCCTTCAAGCGTGGTCGCGACTTATCCAGTCACACTCGTGACTCCCCGCGCATCTCTTCTCAAAGTCACCCTCTTAAGGGAAGTTACGGCCGCGATGACCCTTGTCATGTCCGCGCCTCACCAGTTTTTAGCTCGAGTATATAGAGGGTCACGGGCCGTTGTTACAATTTTCCTCCACTTTCCTCCTCACACCCTGGGCACCCTTCTCCCCAGTCTTACCCCGCGATTTCAACAACCTTCAATCATCATAAAACTCCTTCAAATCTCCCTCAACCTCCATCACATTTCTCTCAACCTCCTTACCTAACCTTCAAATCTCCATCTCCCACATCCTTAACCCCCCATCAAGCTCATCAATCTTAACCACATCTCCATCTCTACTTTCTTTCTCTAACACTTGAACTCCTCATTGTTGAGTTGAATATTAGAGAAAGAAAAGCTTCGCATTCAAGTCTCCATCCTCTAGTTCATCATTCAAATGGCACAAAGAACAAGCAAAAGGGCCTGCACCAAAATTGAGCCTCAACCCGAGGCTGGCTTGTCTTTAGGTAACCCATAAATTCGCTCCCAACATATTGAAGCATTGTTTTACAAGCCTAGCTTAGATCGCCTCATTAGAGTTATGTGTTGGGAAACCTTTGTGTAGATTGACAATGCTATCATAGATCAACCCATCCTAGAGTTTTTAATCTCTTTCAAGCTCATGAGTGATTGAGTTTAATGAGTTGATGGGTTTACCAACAGATGGGTTAATGTATGGCCAATCATTGTTGTTTGACGGCATAAGGCCATGAAGGATTTGACGTATTGGAGGCGCATGCCCGTGGAATTGAGGGGGCAGAACGATATGTACCATCATCCCAAGAATTCTAGGGCCCGAGATTTCTGTAACCCCGCAATCTGGATCTTTCACCGGATTGTTACTAGCTCAAATTTTGGGAGGGATAACGGACGAGCCAATGTCATAAAGGACGACCTATTCCTTATCAATAATGTTGTGGCGGGGAACAGGGTCAACACCGACTCTTGCGTCCTCCATCAGTTCAAGGAGTCGATTGGGGAGAACTATCGCTTTACAATTGGCATTGGCCTTATCATCTGCTATTTCCTTGAGCGTGCCGGATGTGTGAACTATTTGAACAAGTGGTAGTCGTACTTCCTTCCCGAGCCCCTTGACGGGGTCCGCATGAAGAAAATGCAAATCTTTGAGTAGTGGAAACACTTTATGTTGTATCTTCATGGGTATAGACACCAGGTACTTGCGCATAGTTTGTAAAGTACAAGATAAGTAATAAAGTCAAGGAGCAAAGTCAAGACACTTGGATGCATGTACTCTACATGCGCAAGTTCACACATGCATCATCACATATGAAAGACCCGACCTAAAACATGCACAATTTTACGTACAAAAATGCCAAAACCTTAGCCATGCATGCCATTCCATGTGTGAGCTACGTAAAAGCAACATGCTAGGAGCGGTAAGAAGTCCCTGGATCGAATCTTCACAAAAGCATTCATTCATTCAAATCTTAAGCTAAAATGTGCATTCACACCACTCACCGTCCAAGTGTGAATGAGGCATTTAGCACATACATGTTTCACACCATCATCGGCCTAGAGTGCATGGACGAAGTTTAGACTTCTAAACGTTCGCGGGACGGGGGATTTGTGTTGGGGTTTACTTTTAAAACTCTTTAAGGATCATTCGCACATTTCATGAATAATAATTGTAAGATTACTTTCCCTTTACTTGATGCATCGCGTGAATTATTAAATTAACCTGTTAAGAGTGAACACCACTTGTTCCAATTCCTTTAAGATAAATTCAAATTGTTCACAAGATTTTAGGCTTGGAAGAAAGCAGTTTGTGCAACCATTATTTAGAAATATATAAAATCACCCTAAAATTGCATCGGTACATTGTAAAACCATGTTAGACACAGTTTAGGCAATCCTGATGTGTTTTGGTTTAAAAAGGAGTCGCGACCCGACTTTTTTACGGGAAAAGCCAGGAAAAACCAAAGAAAAAGTAAGAAAGACTCCGCCTACAAAACCAAGAAGTGGATTCGGGAGTAAGGCTACAAACTCGAAAGGTAGGAACCTTTTGAGTTCGCTTCTCACAAAAGGAAAAACTCTACTAAAAGTTATAAAATGTGCGTTTAAATAAAGTTTGGAAGGAAATTAAATTGAAGCTTTAGATGATTATTTCATTAAACATGCAAAAAAGGAGTGAAAAAATTACAACATACACACTTTATTTACATAAGAAAGAAAACACACAAAAGATTACATGATGCCTTTTTTGAGGAAGCCTTGCCTAGCCTTGAAGTAGCTCATTTGAATGCTTTGAATCACTGTAACGCCCCGAAAATTCAATTATAAACTTAACGGTGAAAGTCAAACGTTGACTAACATTAACAGCGGAAGATTCATTTTTTTTCTTTTTACTAACTTGGGCGCTACTGCCGTACCTCCGAAGAGATACAAGGCGAGAACAGAGACTAACAAAACAAAGTACGAACTTCAAATTCTAGAATAACATAAACTCAATATTAACTAAACTTCAAGTCTGAACATAAACTAAACTTTATTCTCAAACAATCTAACTCCCACGTCCTCACTTCTAGAGCCAGTTCCCATCACATAACTGATCTTCACCTGAAAACAAAACATTCACAACATGAGGGGGAAACCTCAATAATGTCTACCCCTAACTGTCAAAACAATTCAAAGATCATTTCAATTCATTTAGGGGAGGGGAACAAGTCAAACCTTTTCACAACTCATTTAAATCCCAACCCAAAATAACAGAGTTTAGAAATAACAGAACTTAGAAACAACAGTACAAGCTTTCAACTCAGACAAACCACAACGTTCCAAAAACCTCAACTGAATCAGAACCAAACATGAGAAATTAAAAATCAGAAACCAGAAATCAGAATTCAGAAACAGAGTAATCCTTTCCTCAGAAAACAATCAGAATTTTATTATGCGGACGGGATTTGCCTATCCCCAGAATATCAGAACTCAGAATCAGAACAGGATCTCAGATTCTCAGAAATCAGAATATGGATGGCCAATCCTAGAAACAGAATCAGATGTGTGCACAATCTCAGAAATAATATCGGGACTCCCCGATCTCTTGATAACTCCCCTGCAGGAACAGATCCTAGTCTAAGGGTTGTTACCCGCAACCCGCTTATGGTTTCACTTTGATTATTAGTATCTTAAGAAGTTCAGATGTCAGACTTTTAACAAAACCCAACCCAGTTTCTCAAAACTTGCATAAATAAACTTAGAGTTTAAAAGACTGTCACATTTTACTCAACTCAGAAATAACACACAGACATCCAAATCAGACAGTCCAACTTTACAGAAAATCCCCGTGTGGGATGCATGCTTCATAAAACAGATTAAAATCACAAAACAGATAAAAGAGCATCCCAAAGGGGATTAGAGCATAGACATTACCTGAATATGATAATCTTCACATAGAAAATTCACAGGAGCTTCTAATCGGATACTCGCTCGGTCCTAGATTAAAAACGACCTAAAATTAATATTTCTACCACTACTAGCTAAACACTTCCCACTTATGGTAACCTTTCCCAAAGAGTTAGTAATTTAAAGAACACATTAAAGTAACGGTATCACGACCTAACTAGTTTAAACATAATATACTTCAAAGTACCATAGGATACATACATGCATAAAGTCATGCCAAACTAACTAGTGTGACTCCTAACATGTAAACTTGCATGGTACTATTCACAAAAATTTTAAGTATGCCATTATAACATTTAAAGAACATGCTAGGTCATAAAATCACACATACTTATTCAACACCATACTTTAGGGTTCCTAACATGTTCCTAGGTCAAGATTTATTCAAGCTAATCTAATAACATGGACTTAAAATTCATAAGGAGAACTTAACATTTATGCATGAACCTTATAAACTTAAAATCATGAGACTTTTACAACTAAATTATGCAACTTTGATACCAAAATATATGAAATTTCCATACTAAGGAACATGAAATAAAATATGAAACTTTATTAATAAAATATGAAACTCTAATACTTAAGAATATACAAAACTTTAATAGTACTAATAACATGAATTCTAAAATAATAATATGAACTCTTAAAATATAAACATTAAAAATAATGAAATGAAACTTTATTACTAAAATATGAACTTTAATATATACTCATGAAACTAATAATAATAATAATCATAATAATAATAATGATAATAATATAATGTTAATGTAAACTTCATAGTAACTTAATACTCAATAATAATGTGAAACTTAAATAATAACATAAAAATAATAAATCAAAACTTAATAATAACTTACGAAAACTTCATAATAATAATACGAGACTTAATAATAATATTACGGAAACTTAATAACTTGTGAAAACATAATAATAATAATACGAAATTTAATAACTTACGAAACTTAATAATAAAATTACGAAACATAGTATTTACTTATAATATAAACTTATTAGTATGGATAACATGAAATATCAAACATTAAACATTTTAAACATAACTTAAGCATCTTAACTCTACTAATACTCTAACATAACCCAAACTTATTAAATCCCTAAAATCACAGCCACAAATTTTTACCACCCTTATACTACTACACACACACTATCACACACACCCACACTAATACACCCACCCCTTCTAACCTACACACACACCCACAATCCTCGAACCCTTGACCCCAAACCCATACACCATCACCCACCATGCATACGTACACCCAACACACACACACACACTTGCATTCTAACCTACTGACCCAACCAAACATATAAAACCCATGAACATGTAACTTCAACACACAATAATACTAGCATATGCACACAGCTTACACACACACACCATTAGGGCATGAAGGATGGAGAGAGAGAGTTATACAAGAGGGAAGCAACCAAGGGCGGCGGAGCTTGCGGTGGTGCTACGGCGGGGGAATGGACGTCCAGGGGTGGCCGGGAGTTGTCGGCAGTGGCGGTGGCTTGAGGTGGCGGCGTCGAGGTGTGATATGGCCGGACAGAACCAACACGAGCTGGAAACGAAAGGATGTTTTGGGGGGGTCGGTTGGTGGCGGTTTCTCCATGGCGATAGCAGCGGTGAGGTGGGGCGGCGAGGCGGTGGTCGGCGGTTGATGCGGCGGTCGGAAAACGAAAGGAGGGAGGAGGGAGAGTGTGGTGTGGTCTGTGGGTGTAGCTCGAAGAAGAAGAAGAAGAGCAAGGAGGAGGTGGAGTATGGTGGATGGGGAATCACGTAGAGAAGAAAGAAAGAGAAAGAAAGAAGAGGGATGGTTGTTTGGGAAGGGGCACGAAGAAGAAAAAAAAGAGAGGGAGTAATATATAGATGGGATGGGGAGGGTTTACGTACAACTGCGTGGGGGGTTTTCAGCCCAAGCAACACCATGCATAAACTGTTGGATAAAAGAGGGTGGGGGAAAGCGATGGACCGAGGAGGAAAGAAAAACGGGGGAAAAATTCTATTTGAATTAGTAGGAATGGAGGGAAATTAGGGAAGAATTGGGGGGGGGGGGAATTATTAGGGAAAAACTTTGAAAAAAAACTACAAATTGATCCTAATAAAATTTATCCGATAACCAAAAATTTCCTAACTGATATTTTTCAGTCACTATAATTTCCAAGTAACCCACTCGCGGTCCTAAAAGCTCCATGTGAAACATACTCATATAAATAAACGGAAAATAACGCATGTCAGGAATTTTAACGGTAATAATAATCAAATTTTTCGGGGTTTTACAATCACCCTCTTAAAGATGCCAAAACAGTGCCAAAAGTATGGATGGTAAGATTATGAAAAAAAGATGAAAAGGTGGGTGAAAATGGTTCTTTTTATGGTGTTTTTGAGGGGTATAAAGATAGGCTCTTTTTGTGGAGTTTTTAGGGATTTCTATAGGGATAATGAAGATTATATAGAGACGGATATTGGAAATTTAAGGGAGTAGAAAGATGAAGATTATAATGGTGAGAATATGGTAGAGATTAGGGATGAAGATGATAGAATAAAGATTATGAAAGAATGAGAGAATGAGAGAATGAGAAGTAAGAGAGTAGAGAATGAGTGAAGGATTGAGTGAATGAAGGTGTGTCTTTGGCTTCGAATTTGGGGTGGTATTATAGGCTAGGAGGGACCTTGAGGTTCATGTACATGCATGGATTCATCCAATTGTACAGTTAAAGACTTTAAGTCCGATCAGACTTCAAGTGGAGAGAGGCTATGCATTTGGTGGTCAGCAACTCGTGTGAATGAACCTGGGTGCGGACACTCTTAAAGGCCGATCGTCCTTGGGAAGAGGAGAGTGAATCTCATCCTCGTCCATGCACTTTTGGTCGATAGAGGTGTGAATGTAGTATACTCGAGAATGGCTTGTTCACACTTGGATGGTGGGGCATTTATTTGAGCTTAAAAGAGTGTTTTTGTGAGGTATCGAACTTGAGACTTTAGGTCCTCTTGCATGTTCTTTTACGTAGCCTTTGCATGGCTTGCATAAAGCTCTTTTCTTACGTAAAAGTTGTGCATGTAATTGACTAGTTTTTTCACATGTGATAATGCATGCATGTGTTTTTGTACGAACTTATGCATGTAGAGTGCATGCAAGAAAGCTTCTTGACTCAGCTTCTTGTCTTTATTTGTTTATTTTCGTCTATATTTATATGCTCAAATACCTGGTGTCTACAACGACGACACTGTTTTCTTGTTTTGTCAGCTTAAAACGACTGTGTTTTGGGGTTTTTTTTAGCCTTGTATAAATAGTTTTTTGTCATATTTTCTCAGGAGCTTTTATTACTTTTTAGCAACCTTTTATGAGCTTTTCTAGGTTTTAGGAGATGGAGTGAGAGATTAGCTTAAGTATTAATACAAATCCATCTTTATTGAATTACTTTGGGTTGTATTGGATGATTTGGATGACAATTGAGAGATTGAAGATTCTACAATCTTTATTGGCCATTGTTATTCATTCCTTCCATCAATAGGTGATATCTACTGCATATTTCTTTACTTTTCTATTGTTGATTGGTTGATTAATTGCTTGATTAGTATAGATCATCTCTTAATTTGTTTAATTAGCAATTTTAGATTATTTGTGATAGAATCATGTATAGGTCTGGTTTTGGATGTGTTAGATTAATTTTGAGCATGATTAATGGCTAGGTACCTAGTGGCTTAGGGGGTGATTAAGGGTTCTAATGGGTGATTAGTCATTGGGTTAGTGAATTAGAGGGCAATTAGTGGAGAAATCTAATTCCCACTTTATTCTTTCCTTCAAGTGGGGTGAATTAAGGACCGAGATCTCTTTAATTCACTAATCACTTGTTAGAACCGATAAGGATGGGATAGTTAATCCCATTCCCATGACATGAGAATAGGGTTAACTAAAGAACTTTGCAAGATTAACCCTTGAGATCCATGGTGGATCTCGGGGTAGTCAATCCAAGCTTCCTTTAAGAAATGAAACTTGGTGGGTTTATTCTAGCAAAGGTCTCATATGATTTCTCCTACCTTTTTTCTCTCTAATCACGAAACACGTGATTATGATCCTGTTAGTTTCCTAAACCCCCGAAACCCTCTTTTTGCGATTTGAATCAATCTCGTTTGTTTGTTCGAGCTTCTAGTAGTTTAGTAGTTTAATCAATCCTTGTGGTTTTTCTTTGTGATTTAAACATATTTCAAGTCAAATTCTTAGAGTTACGCCCCTCAACTCCTCGTGGAAACGATACAAAATTGGGTGTACAAACCATTGAATAGTTTTCTCTTTAAACCAACAAAAATAACCCATAGGATGTTGAACCGATTATTGTAGGTACCGGGAAAATTTCCGTTCGGGGAAATTATTTCGGATGCGCTACTTAAACGATCGGGAACCGACTAAGGTTGCTTAATCCTTAAATAAGGATATTTTTATTTTTGAAATTCGTTTTCGGGGTGATGAATCGTTGTTTATTTATAAATCCGTTTTTATTATTTAAATACTCAAAATTGCACCAAAATACTTTAATAATGGTTTAAAACTGATCCAAACACCAAATCCAGGCCCAAGAGGAAGCAAACGGGCGCCAGAAGCTGTCAAAACCCAGCGGGGGTTTTGACGGTCCCTTGACTGGGCCGCCTGTTTCCTAGGGCTAGAGAAAAGGGGTTGAAACTGATAAAAACCGCAGGGGTTTTATTAGTTTCTGGCTCGTTTTCTCTCGGTTTTATCCTTGGATTGATGAGAAGAAAATGTTAAATCATTTTTTAATTATTTTGATGCAAATTCATGTATTTTGAATAATTAAACGGGTTATAAAAGAATTAAAGAGTCGCCAGCTGATTTAAGGAAATCGACAAACCATAAAACAAAATAACTCCGGTCTACGAAACCCGATTTCTAAGTTCGGGGGTACGGTTACGAATTCGAGAGTTATAAGAACTCTCGAATCCGTCTGTTTGAAAACAGACTCTACTAAAACCAATTTTGAAATGAAAGAGAGCAGAGAGAAGTTTAATTAATGCCCCGAAATTATATTCCGAACATGCAAATGTAGAAAGAAAAAGGTTTTACAAAATAATGTACATGTAAAGCAATAAACGAATATAATTACATGATTGAAATAAAAGATGCACAAACCTCACTTAAAGTGTTGATACGGCGATGGATAGAGCGAACTTCTCTCGATGAATACTTGGAGAGGCGCTTGGATGTAATGGAGATTTGGGTATGGTAGGATAGGACTTGGATTATGGATGAAATGGATGGATGATAATAGTGGATGAATGATTATAGAAAAGAGGTTTTAAGAGAGTATGGATATGGGTAGGATTTTGAGAGAGAGTTTTGGTAGTATGGTGGTAATAGTTAGTGAAATGAGTGGAAGAGTGAAGGGGTATTTATAGGTGAATGGGTGAGGTTTAGGAGGGAAAATGGAGGGGACACATCCCTATGATCATGCCCATGCAATCATAAAACCCCCACGGGTTTTGGCAGGTCAAGGGAAGTCAACCCACATGGCCTAAAATCAAGGAGTTGCATATATTGCTTTTTGGCGCCAGCTTCTGGAAACAAAACCCCCGCGGGTTTTATATAACCTCACACGGATCGCTGACATGGCCTGACTAAACGACGCGCTACATTCTGGGCACAAAACCCCCACGGGTATTGTAATCATCTGGGCCGGAGGCGCCTTTTTGGGCCTGCTCTAGTCTTGGGCTGCTTCTGTTTATTAAAACCCCCGCGGGTTTTATCATAGTTATGCGGGCTGTTTTAACTTGTTGGGCTTATTTTGCCGACTCCATGGGCCCAATGACCCATTTTGGTGTTCGGCCCATTTGACTTGCTGAATTTTGACGGGTCGGAATTGTGTCGGTGCAAATTCCGGTGTCTACAGAGAGCCTCCACTTTGATCGAGGGCCAAATAGGACGAAGGACAAAGTAGTCTGAGGATATGACTTTGGGTTACAAAGCCTGGGTGATGCTTGGAAGCTGAGTCCTGGATCGCGGTTGCGAGCGGCATGCGCCCCCTTTGAGGATGATCTCGAGCAAGAATGATGCTTTACTTGACTGTTGATGAGTCATTGTTGGTGGCCTTTGGGCGGCAACCGAATGATAGCAACCTTTTATGCGGCAGCTGGATGACATAGGTCCCTTTTAGCGGCGACCGGAGGGCAGCCACCTTTTATGTGGCAGCTGAATGATGGTGGTCCCTTTTAGCGTGGACCGGAGGGCAGTAACCTTTTATGCGGCAACTGGATGATGGTGGCCCCTTTTAGTGGCGACCGGTGGGCAGCGACCTTTTATGCGGTAGCTGGATGGTGGTGGTCCCTTTTAGCGGCGACCGGAGGAGAGCAACCTTTTATGCGGCAACTGGATGATGGTGGTACCTTTTAGTGGCGACCGGAGGGCAGCAACCTTTTATGCGGCAACTGGATGATGGCGGTTCCTTTTAGCAACGACCGGAGGGCAGCAATCTTTTAAGCGGCAGTTGGATGATGGTGGTCTCTTCTAGCGGCGACCGGTGGGCAGCGACCTTTTATGCGGTAGCTGGATGATGGTGGTCCCTTTTAGCGGCGACCGGAGGGCAGCCACCTTTTATGCGGCAGCTGGATGATGGTGGTCCCTTTTAGCGGCAACCGGAGGGCAGCAACTGTTTATGTGGCAGCTGGATGACGGTGGTCCCTTTTAGCGGCGACCTGAAAATCACAAGAAAATAAAGTGTTAGTTTTTCTGAAATGCAAGATGAATTATTGGTTTAGATTTTTACCTGAGAGGATTATGAGCCTCGGAAGTCCTTGGGCCACTAACTTTAGGCCGACAGCTTTGGATTCGACGAACCGTAACGCACTTGGGCCGCGGAGCTGGGCCATAATGATAACAAAACCCCCGCAGGTTTTGCTTCCTTCTCTGGACCGTTTAGGGATGCTGGGCCGTGGAAGTGGGCCGTTGAGCATACAAAACCCCCGCGGGTTTTGTGACTTTTTTTCTCTCTTTTTTTTCTTTTCTTCCTTGTGGAGGGAATCAATTGGGGCCCAGTCTTCGTGTGGATGAGAGCATGCCACGTCGCCATGTTTCTCTTTTGGGTGGCAAGATGATGACCTTTGGATGTTCAACCAATGAAACGCATTTGGTATCTCGAGGCGGGTCCTAGAAACGAACGACTCATATTCACCCAACCTTTCTATAAAATTCAATGCATTTCATTCATTTCATTCATTCACTCTTAAATCCTTCATGTTCTTCTAGCTCATCCTTGTCTCTAGAAAATTTTGCTCTTTTGAAGAAAGTTCGGGTTTTGGAAGATGCAACCCCGAAGCCACAGGAATCCTCCTCTTCCTCGTGCGGCGGCATGGCCCCACGAGATGTCCTCTCGGCGCAACCCTAAACTTTCTCTTATGCTAAGTTTAGTGTAAAAATGAGCAAGCACGAATTTATTTTTCATGTCTTGTCGATTTTCACTATTTTAAGCATGCTTGATGCATATTCGTGGCTTTCGAATATTAAATAGTCCTTTCATTTATGCATCCCGACCGAAAACCCGACTTGCAAAAAATCCGACCCATAGATTAGGTAAAACCCCTGCGGGTTTTCTTTTTTATTTGGCCCACATTTTCGGCCCAATTGACCAAAGGAGGCGCCCGCTTAGAAAATAAAACCCCCGTGGGTTTTTATTGCTTTGTGGGCTTCCAGAATTTCTGCTGGGCCGAATGCGCGACCCACTTGCTCAATAAAACCCCTGCGGGTTTTATCTCTGTTGGGTTGAGATATTTGGGCCGCTTATCTAATTGAGTCATGGATGTTATCTCGTGGGACATGGCTGTGAGCCCAGTGTTTGTGCTGGGTCCAGCTAGGGCCCAAAAGATTGTGGTTAGTCCCAGTATGCTAAATGAGCCCCCATTTTAAACAGCTTCCTGAAAATTTATTTGCCTTTAGGAGGATAACTTGAAGACTCCTGGTGCCTTAAAAGACCCCCTTAAAGTAGCTAACTCAATTTCTGGAAATTTTGTGAGCGACACATTGACCATGGCGGGCCTCATGCCATTCTGGAAATGCTTGTTGGCCTGGAAGGGTCGGACGTTCCGAATCATCGGCCGGGCAATTTCTGAAAGGTTTTGGGATACGACCAACTCCTTTCATTTTCCCGTGGGTGAGATGACCGTCACTCCTACGGATTTTGTCATGATCACCGGTCTTCCTTAGGGCGGGCAAGATGTAGTATTTGATGCGGAGATCCCTCCGGTAGTCTTGGACATGTTAGGTCCAGTGTCAGCACGTCTGGGTCAGAGGCAAGGCCTTTCGAACCTTTCCTACGCGCATTCGAAATGGCCGTCCGCGACGCGAACTATCAAAATTTGCCTGTTGAGCAACGTCGCTTCATTTTTTTAGCGTACATCATTTCTGCTACCTTTTTTGCCAACCATGGGGACAACATTACCTTGACGTGGTTTCGAAATCTCCTGAACTTTAACAGCATTTAGAACCTAAACTGGGGCAAGGCGGCCTATGCGAACTTCCTCCTCTGGCTTCGCCGTGGCGTGAGACTTTCACAGAACGAGGAGCCTGTTTATTTTCACGAGGCTCACACTCGTTTTCAGTATGGTCTTGCCCTGTGGAAGGTGCTCGAGGTATGTACCCGAGACTCTTCTCACTTTAAAGCTGGTCATCTTTTTTTCTTTCTTTGACATTGTGTTCATGCAATCATGGGCATTTGAGTACATTTTATCCCTGGGTATTCGATCGAAAAGGGATAAGACAGTACAAGCTGCTGAACGCTGGACTGCTGAGGGCATTCTTGGGAAGAAGTTCAAGCCAGGCAGCCTTGACCTCATTCATTGTGTGCTGGACAACCTTGCTCCGATATTCTTTTATGCCCAACATCCTTCTTTCATTTTCCTCTACATTTTAAACTTGAATGTTTCTCTCCTTTTGCAGGATCAAGTGAATTAGAATCCCTGGGTTGATTTCAACATGGGGGGTGGGGGGGGGGGGGGGAGGAGACAACCGACCCCTTTGCACTTGGTAGAGCATGACACTCGCCTTTGCCTCCTGGTTGAGGGACCTTCAGGTTACATGTGGTACCTGGGAGAAAGGGCCTCGAGCCAGGTCCGGGGGGGATATCCTGGCCTCATCCCCTTGGACCCTCCGGAGCATATGTTCGAGCCGTGGCGTGTTGACCCGGATGTTCTGAGGAATATGATTCAGGGTCAAGATTTCGACAACTTCATTAATGATGTTCCGCAGGAGCAATTTGATGAAGAGTTCGGGCGTTATCTCAGCCGCTTAGCTCCCCGAGTGGTACATATCTTTCGCCTTTTCCTTTGTCATGCTTTTGTTGACTTCTAACTAGGGAATTTACAGCTGGGGCCTTATGCCAAGGCTGTCGAGGTGGAGGGTCCGCCGGTGGAGAAAAAGATTGGCAGTTTCTTAGAGGTGGAGCATAGCAGTGAATGTTCCGCATTATAAGCATTTGATCGGAAACCGGTAACCTCCATTTTATGTTGCTCCTTTATTATCCTGCACTTTACTTGTGAACAACCTCGATTTTGTCCTCTTTCAGCCACGGTGGTCCTTCATCCGGCGCATGACCAAGGAGTGGAGCACCATGAAGAAACACATCGATCGGGCATTCACTGGCTCAGGTAGATATCGAGGCAATGCACCTAGAAGGGCCGATATGGAAGCTGATGCAGAGTCTGCTCCTAGGGAACCGCCACGACGCTATACAGTAGTTCCTTCTCGTACGGAGCCCCCACGTCGTTCTTCAGTAGGGGAGTATTCTTCTTGAGGCCGATCTCGGGAAGAAGTTGGTGGGTCTTCTCGTCCTCCCTTAGCAGCTGTACGAGAGGGTCGTAGCAAAGGCATTCTAATTGAAGGTCAACATTCATCCGGGTCTCATCGTAGCAGGTCTGGTAGTAGAGGCTGTCGTCCTCCAAGCATGGAAGAGGACATGGCTCAGATGTCTTTGGAGGAGCCTTTCAATCAAGGAGGGTCGTATCACAATGCTGCGTATGATGGTGATACTCAGCCTCATACATATTGGGTGGAGGACGCTTCAGAGTCAAGCGCCACCTATCAGCCTTCGCATTCTCGCCGCACTCCAACTTCGGTACGTTATGCTCATCGTGGTCGGGAAATAGTGGTGAGAGATCATGACTCAGGTGCATCCGCAGGGTACCCTGGTGGACAGGCCCTAGCGGATGACGCTACTTCACGTCCTGCACCTTATGACGTTTCCTATTTTGGCTCCGGTTCTCATTCTGCCAGATGGCCCGTTCCGGCTCCTGGGATGGGTCCTTCATGGCCCATGGGTTCACAAGAGTGGTCTGCACCCAAGCATTCTTGGCTTGGCGGATCCACTTCTTCTGGTTGGCCAGCCCCCGGTTATGAATCTGGGCCTGTATGGCCTATTCATCTGTTGAGTGGAATGTTCCGGAGCATTCATGATTAGTTGCTTCGCAGGAGCCTTCCATGTCTTCACCGTCGAGGACGTACCCTTCAGGAGTGCCCTTGTCTGAACCATCGCCTCATGTGCAGAATACTCCCACTTCTCCGGCATTCTCGGGCTTGGGTCCCACACCTGGTCTAGATTACTATTCCTGGGACACTTATTTTGGCACGGCTGGCACTTCCAACGCTGGAACTTCGAATGCTGGTAACATTCTGGTTGAGGACAGCGACGATTCGGGCTCCCTGTGGTGACCACATTCACGCGATGCAATGCAGGACTCATTTGCACTATTTTTATTTTAATTTTAATGCAAGGCTCTTTACTTATTTATTTATTTTAATGCAAGACTCGATGAATGCACAACTTTTACGCTTTATTAATGCATTTTCGAATAATTTTCTACATGATGGGGATTAATCCCAATTAATCCCGCTTCCCCAAAAAGAAAAGAAAAAAAGGAAAACATAAAACTTAAGTGTCGGAGTAAACTCGAGCAAAAATTTCAAAATCGAACATCATTGGGCCAACAACAAAACCCAAAACATAAAAGAAACACGAACGGGCCGGTTTAATTCACAAGAAGCTAGACCCAAGCTGATACTAAAGGTAAGTGGGCTGAGCGTTAAAGATGGGCTTGGACCGCCTTATAACCCCCGGGGGTTTTATCGACAAATAGCAGTGGGCCTGGGCCAAGCCAGGCGCGCGCGTGGACTTCGGACGATCAAAATCCGCGCGGGTTTTGATTTTTTTTTCTTTTTTTTCTTTTGCTAGCCGTTGGTGATGGCTTGAATCATAGGATTTGAGAGCAACGTCCATATGACCATTTTCTTTGATGATTTGCTCCATTTCGATCTTAGGTGAAGGTGTATAAATACCCCACCTTATGCATGTGATCTTCATCCATCATCTCTACTTGAAAGTCTTCATCAAAGCTCACTAAAAGTCACAAAAAATCCTCTAAGTTCTCATGGCATTTGAGAAGAAACTTGCTACTTGGATGAGCACTTTATCCAAGGATGAAAAGAAGGAACTCGGGAGATACAAACTGACAAGTTTGTTGAGCCTTCGACAAGTGAGAGTGAATCACGACTTCCTTCGTGTGGCGGAGACGTTTTGCGATCCAAAAATGCACGTTTTTCGCTTTACACTGAAGGAGTTATGCCCGCTTCCGGAGGAGTGGTCTTCTATTCTCGGGACGAATCACTTTGCGCGACCGACGTCTCCTCCAACATCGATTGACGTCAATAAACAATACAAGGAGCTGTTGTGTCTTCCATCCCGGGTCATAGGGAGTGCACTTTTCGGCGAAAAGGTACACTTCCAAACTATAGTCGAATATTTTCAATCCTCCGACACTTCGGAATATGGTCCGGTGATACGAGTGCGAGTACTCGTATTATGTCTCCTTGGAGAGTTCTGCTTCTATCACGGCGGCAAAAGAACTGGGCCGACAAACCTCATTCAAATTGTTGAAGACATGGCCCGGGGCTCCAATCCGGTGCCGTTGATGCTAGCGGAGACCATGATAGGCTTGGACGGCCCAAATCCAAAACATCAACTTCGTGGGAGCCCCCTACTACTTCAGGTATTCCTCCTCCTTTCTTTTCCCCTTTTTTCTTCTCTACTGACTGTAATACCCGCAGGGGTTTTACACATTTTTTTTCGTTAGTTTGAGAAAATTGGCATGCAATCGTGACCCTTGCTAACTTTATGGACAAATATGGCTGATGGAGCATTTGAGCCTGAACGAGGAGCCTCGAACGTCTTCGGCGTTGACAGACCTAAAAGTATATGGTGTCTGTGTACCGCAAGTGTACGAGTCTGTGTAGTAATAAATATCGTTCTCTCTCAAGGATTTGCGTTCAACCACGCACTGAACTAGTTCGCTACAAAGAATGCTAGGTTGATCCAAGGGGTTGTGGTAAAGTTTTCTAAATTTAACTAAGAAAGCAGGAATTTTTAGGGTTTTAACCAATTAATTAAAGGCGTTTAGGGGAGTCCACTCTAGTCAATTAGTCAAATTATCAACAATCCCGGTGTAGGTAATAAGATAATTTGGAGTCTGTAATCTTTCTAGGCCTTATCACATCGATCTTTCGATCCGAAGTGAGTTACAGCGATTAAACTAAACATTATTTCTAACTATTTAATCCAATCAAAGATAAAGAGCTGATTACAAATTGACCCTAGGCAAGAATCATTATTTCTATATATTTTCTAAACCTATTCAATCTACGCTTTTCCAAATTCAAGACTCAAACTTTCGTCATGTCGTCAAGAATCTAATACCAAGTAAAAGGCGGTTAGCCAAATTTTACCATGACATACAATATACTGGGACGATGTTGGCAATCCATTTGGGGTATTGGAGCCTTGATAAATTTAACATTAAGTTGCTTAAACACCTCCTCCACAATCTTCTTAGCCCATTCTGGTTTGATCCTCCGAGCCTTTTGTCGAACTGGCTTTGCATTAGGGAGCAAAGGTATAACAATTCTCCGCAATTTCCCTGTAAATTCCCGACATGTCCTCGTAAGACCATGCAAATACATTCACAAACTCTTTGAGAAGCTCTGTGAATGCTACCCGTTCTTTTGCTGTGAGCGAACTACCTAACTTCAACTCCCGAGGTTTCTCTTCAAAGCCCACGTTTATGGTGATGGTGTCTTCCAACACCGCCATTTTGTGCTCATGTTCATTAGAAAATGCTTTTAAAGGTTCATTAAATTCAAGATTATTATTGGCGCAGCAGTTCAGGGAAGAGGGGAAAGAAGAATCAGAGTAGGTAGAAATGTTCATCTTATTGAATGCAGAAAGGAATACATCGCTAGCAGACTTAAGACCAGACTCGTCAGACTCTAGACTCTTAGGACCTGACTCTATGCCCTTAGAAACAGACTCTCCTACAGATAAAGCAAAGCTATTCTCCTTAGCATCAACCCACGAGACTGCCTTAGCTCCTCCATCTTCATTGATCATAGAACTTGGGTCAAATCTTGGGTTGGATAATGCAACATTAACAACGTCAGCTTCAGACTTCTCTTGGACGACTTCTTGTCCAAACAGCATGCCAAATATGTTGCTCCCAGCAAGATGAGTCCATTCTAATGGTGACTGCTTGTCCCGAGCGGGAACAAAGACAATAGCCATATTAATGGAGCAGTCATTGAAGATTTCTAACCTAGCAACTTTAACTCCTTTGTTCTTTAGGTAGAACGGTTCAGGGAACCCATAGTAAGAGAAGTCATCACCTTTCCTAACAAATTGCCCATTCAAAGTGAGTGGACAGGGCTTTGTTTAAAACAAGGTAGGGGGATTATCCATCTTCTTTTGTTCAGCTATGGCCATTTTTGTAAATACGACCTCCTTCTCAGTTGGCTTGTACCCTAAGCCAAATCTTCCCCTCTGCTTAAATGTCTTGATTACTGGAGGAATCCTGTTTTTCGGGTTCTTTCCTAATGACATTCCAGGAAAGTAACCTTGTTTCTTGAGAATAGCATGCACTTTGGGGTTTGAGTGGGGATTGAAGTCAAAAGGAGCTTCATCCTTTCTCAATACCGCCACGATTTCAAACTTGTGGAGTTCTTCATCCATCGAGTTATGCTCCACTTCAAGGGTTGATTGTTTGGGAGTAAAGACAGCATTGATGGGTTCTCCTGAGATAGTGATTACTCGGCCTTGAACCATCATTTTTACCTTCTGGTATAAGGTAGATGCTATAGCATTACACTCATGAAGCCATGGTCTCCCTAGAAGCAAATTGAAGGAAGTCGAGATATCGATCACTACGAACTCCACATTCCTAGTGATATTGCCCGTGGTGATAGGAAATATTATGGATCCAACCGACCTTCGAGGGGAATTGTCGTAAGCTCTGAAATGTACGCCATTTTGAGCCAAATGTTGCTGTTGAACTCCCAACTTTTGTGCTGTCCTCCAAGGACACACATTTATTGTAACACCCCGACCCCTCCTGGGACGAGGACATTACCAATAACTGCTTTAAGGATCGCTGACTGGACCCACAAATCACCACGAGTCTTTCTAGCGTGCTTTGCCTCGCTCAGACGCTGCCTGGGAAAACTTCCTAAGAGGTCACCCATCCTTAGACTACTCTCAGCCAAGCACGCTTAACTGAGGAGTTCCCAACGGATGAGCTACCATAAAAGAAGGTGCACCTTGGTGATATAAGTAGTCATTTCAAACCCTTCAAGCCACACTTTAACCACATATCCGGGGTGTTACATTTACAGGTGAACCATTATCAACCAAAACCAGCGGGATGATTTTGTTGGAGCATTGTACTGTAAGGTACAGAGCTTTGTTATGGGACGCTCCTCCTTGAGGTAGATCCTCGATCCTGAAAGTAATTACCTCTTGGTGGGTGGTTACATGAACAACCAAGGATTTAGGAGTCATCGTAGGAGGTATTGTTAATGCAGTAAGGGCATCCAACATCTTCGGTCGATGCGCTTGTGAAGTGCAGATGAGCTGCCAAATGGTGACCTCGGCTTTGGTCTTCTTAAGTTAAGCGAGAAGAGGATCTTCGGGAGGAACCTGACTATCGTTACCTACTATCAGTGTAGGGTTAAAAGCAGACACTGCGGTAGTGGTCTTCCTGTGGTTGTGGCGGCCAGACCGAGTAAGAAATGCCACATCGTCTGATGTCGATTCATCTGCCTCAATCCATTCTTTCTCAAGATGCTCCTGCTCGTCATCGTCGTCACTGTCCTAAATGCCACGTATGAATAGACTTTCATGGATTCAAGTATTTCTGGGATAGGTTGACCCACTTCAACAATCAAAGAAGAAGGGTCAAAGCTTGAATCTTCAAAAGATAACGTTTGCATGCTCAGGCATAGGATTATTTTGATTGTTAGGCCTTTTAGCAGCTTCCGATACTGGAAGTGTCCCATCCCTTATCATATCTTCTATCTTATTCTTGAGAGTCCAGCATTTCTCCGTATCGTCCTCGGTAACGATGATAGCGGAAAAATTGGTTTGCATCCTAATTTTTACCTTTAATTGTCGTTTCTTCTTTTGGTAAAGGCAGAACCAAAAACCCTTCTTGACCAACCAATTAAGAGCATGAGAATAAGGGACATCTAGTGGCGTATAGGTTTCGTACTTTGGCACATAAGGCCCCCTTGCACTGGATAGAGTTAGTCTCAACAATTTTAGGAGGGTGGCTAGCTGCACTAGTAGCCCTCCTGTTGGAGCTAGACCCCTTCCAACCAGGCGAAGAGATCTTATCATTGTGCATTGTCTCCAGTTAAACACAAATGTCCTTCAAGTAGTCGAAATCCTTAATAACATGATATCCCAAGTGCTTGGATAAGCTGCTCTTGAGCCCTTGCTTGAAAGTAGACAGTTGTAGACGGAGAGGAATGGACTCATTGATGTGGGACAACTTGGTATGCCACCTTTCAAAATAATCCAAAAAGGATTCATCGTCTCGCTGCTTCATGATGGTTCAATCGTCCACCATAGCTTGTTTCTTTTGGATACGACTGTAATGGTTAATAAAAGCTTTGAATAACTCATTCTAGTCGGCCATGACTTGGGGCAATAGAGCATGGTACCACACTTTAGCTTCACCATCTAAAGTGGATGGGAAGACTGTGGAGTAAAGACTGACATCGATCCGATTTAGCGGTGCTAATCTCATGAACTCTTCAATATGGTGAGTGGGATTCTCAGAGGGTTTGAATTTGATGTTTGGTACCTCAACTTTGTCAGCTATCTTTAGAATTGGCTGAACAGGGAACGACACTTCCATGTATTTGTTAGCAAAGGCAGGCACAGTGCTCATTGCTTTGGTGAGGCTTTCCAGTTTCTGCTTAAGGGCCTTGACAGCGGGGTCCCTTGTAGGTTTTGATACCTCTGGAGTATTAACCTTCGTTTGGATGTCTCTATCCCTCCAGAATCTGATGATGTCTTAATGACCTCAGGTTCCGAGTCATATCCATGAACTACTTCATCATCCTCTTCAGTATTCAGCCCCAATTTGGTATTAATCTTGGTGACGACCTGCAACATACCATCCATCACTTGCTGCTGTTCATTCAGTCTTTTTCCCATTTTTTGCTCCTGTTCTAAAGTGCTGGCGAACACCAGACCTTGCATTTTGGTGTAGAGCTCATCCAAATGTTTCGTGATGCTAGCCTCAGTGCTCTGAACCGGAACCTCTTGGAATTGTTCTCCAGACATAATGCAATCACGAGTTGCAGATGGATTGTAGTGAGGGTTTGGAATCAAACGGCCGGTACGCGGATCTCTGATGCGGGCTCGGAGTCGATTACCAATGATGCCTGCATGGAAATTCAAAGTTAGGACACTCGATGACATACTCCAACACATACTACCCAATGCATGCATGTCCTAAGAGACCTATATGATCCTAACACACTTGAGACCTATATGCCGACACAAGACACTTACCCACTTTTTGGGAGTGCATGACCTAACTTTATATGAACCTATTAACATCACATTATAAAGGGCCGATTAAAGTCAAACCTAGCGAGTCAATCATGAATTGAAAGGCATAAGTCAGTGTTTCTCAATTCGGATGGGCTCAATCTATGGGGCGACCGTTTTAAGGAGAATCCGTAACTTAGTCCAATAATTCAGACAACTCAAGCCATATTGACTATTATGTAGACTAGAATAATGCTTGACACGACTGACAACCCACTTTTTTATCTCTTTTTTTTTTTACTCGAGGAAAATGGACATTGTAAAGGATCGGATAAAGCCAACAATAAGCGAGTTATAATTAATTTATGGGCTTAATTGACAAATCCAATATGGTTGGGCCTAACAACGTGCCGGCCATAAATGTGATGGATTTATTAATTAAATCGATAAATTAATTTAATCAAACTTAGTGACTATTATGTAGTCTAAGACGCTATCCATTAACTTCGTTTGACTTTTAATTTTTTTTGCACGTTTGTTAAGAGAAAATCGTAAAGGGCCATATAATATCATCAAAGGTGAGTCAATTTTTATTTATTAATTAAGATAAGAAACTTTCAAACATAAATGGGCCCTTCCACTTGGGCTAACCATAATGCCTTTGAGTTAATTAGATTAATTAATAAACAATCCTTTTCTCAACCCAATGAATTTTATATGGACTAAAACGTAACCTCCAAACTAGGGTCGACTCCTTTAAAAAAAAAAAGAAAAGGGGAAGGGGTACACATAGCACATAGCATACAACATGAAGGGTACCCTAAACCAAGGCTTTATATTCATGGATTACTACGGTTGGGTTACATGGCCTACGGCACGTTCTCGCCTCGGTTCACTTTACCCTTAAAATTTTGGGTAAGGAGTGTGAGGTGCTGCTCAACGAACTTCAAGGAAGCCCTTTGAGTATAACATGGGGAGAAGAGAGACCAAATGCTTGGCGATGTAAGGTGCATCACACAAGTAGTGGTCGCCCGCTCTTGGGGGGAGAATCCTAGTTATTACCTAAACCGTCGCCTTTGTGCTAACTTGTCAAAAGACCCGATTAGTGGCCCAGTATGCAAAGGATGCCTAAAAAGAATAATAAAATCACGAAATAAATCAACTTCTCCCTTTTACAATTTCAAATCAATTCGATTTGTTCAAGTTTTACCCTATTTTTAGGTTTAAGTCCCCAGTGGAATAGCCAATCTGTAGGTACCCGGAAAATTTCTGTTCGGGGAAATTGTTGTGGATGCGCTACTTAAACGATTGGGAGCCGACTAAGATTGCTTAATCCTCAAATAAGGATATTTTTATTTTCGAAATTCATTTTCGAAGTGATGAATTTTTATTAATTTACAAATCCGTTTTTATTATTTAAATACTCGAAATTGCACCAAAATACTTTAATAATAGTTTAAAACCGGCCATAAACACCAAATCCAGGCCCAAGAGGAAGCAAGCGGGCAGCCAGAAGCTGTCAAAACCCGCGGGGGTTTTGACGGTCCCTGGACTGGGCCGCCTGTTTCCTTGGGCCAAAGAAAAGGGGTTGAAACTAATAAAACCCGCAGGGGTTTTATTAGTTTCTGGCCCGTTTCCTCTCGGTTTTATCCTTGGATTGATGAGAAGAAAATGTTAAACCATTTTTTAATTATTTTGATGCAAATTCATGTATTTTAAATAATTAAACGGGTTATAAAAGAATTAAAGAGTCGCCAACCAATTTAAGGAAATCGACAAACCATAAAACAAAATAACTCTGGTCTACGAAACCCGATTTCTAAGTTCGTGGGTAAGATTACGAATTCGAGAGTAATAAGAACTCTCGAATCTGCCTGTTTGAAAACAGACTCTACTAAAACCGATATTGAAATGAAAGAGAGCTGGGAGAAATTTAATTAATTCCGCGAAATTATATTCCGAACATGCAAATGTAGAAAGGAAAAGGTTTTACAAAATAATGTACATGTAAAGCAATAAACGAATATAATTACATGATTGAAATAAAAGATGCTCAAACCTCACTTAAAGTGTTGATACGGCGATGGATAGACCGAACTTCTCTCGACGAATACTTGGAGAGGCGCTTGGATGTAATGGAGATTTGGGTATGGTAGGATAGGACTTGAATTATGGATGAAATGGATGGATGATAATAGTGGATGAATGATTATAGAAAAGAGGTTTTAAGAGAGTATGGATATGGGTAGGATTTTCAGAGAGAGTTTTGGTAGTATGGTGGTAATAGTTGCTGAAATGAGTGGAAGAGTGAAGGGGTATTTATAGGTGAATGGGTGAGGTTTAGGAGGGAAAATGGAGGGGACATATCCCCATGATCATGCCCATGCAATCATAAAACCCCCACGGGTTTTGGCAGGTCAAGGGAAGTCAACCCACATGGGCTAAAATCAAGGAGTTGCATGGATTGCTTTTTGGCGCCAGCTTCTGGAAACAAAACCCCTGCTGGTTTTAAATAACCTCACACGGATCACTGACATGGTCTGACTAAACGACGCGCTTCATTCTGGACACAAAACCCCCCGCGGGTTTTGTAATCATCTGGGCCGGAGGCGCCTTTTTGGGCCCGCTCTTGTCTTGGGCTGCTTCTGTTTATTAAAACCCCCGCGGGTTTTATCATAGTTTAGCAGGTTGTTTTAACTTGTTGGGCTTATTTTGCCGACTCCATAGGCCCAATGACCCATTTTTATGTTCAATCCATTTGACTTGCTGAATTTTGACGGGTCGGAATTGTGTCGGTGCAAATTCCGATGTCTACAACTATATTCAGAATGGTGCATTTACACCGATTGGAGCCTTAGTCACCACATCCACTCATACATCACTCTACATTGTCTCCACTCGAGCCTCCAAGAGCAACACCCTATACAATTGAGTTGAATTTGTACAACAAAAATGCACTGGGGCGAGACATGAGCCGATAAACCATTATCCCACCAATAAACCCTTTTGTACATAGAGCCTTGGTTTAGGTTACCCTCTCATGTTGTATGCTATGTGAATATGTGTTTTCTTTGTATTGTAAGAGTCGACCTTAGTTTAGAGATATTGTTTTAGTCCTTGTCAGAGTCTTTGGGTTGAGAAGTTATTTGTTTTTAAACTAAGTTGATTAACCTCGAATTTTGTGGTTGGCCTATCCATGTTTAAAGGTTAATTGACTTAGTCCTTAAAAGTAAAGTCAACTCGCCTTTGATGATTTTATTCTGCCTTTTATAATATTTTCCTAATTAAGGTCTAAATCTAACTGATAATTCAAACCAAATTAGTGCGCTTTCTGACTTATGTTGATTCGCTATGTTTGACTTTATCTTGCCCTTTTATAATAATGTCCCGTCGTTTTAGGACCATATATAGTTATGTCATGCAAACTCACGTCAAGGGTGAGTCGCTTTGCTCAAGTCAAGCATATAGGTCTTGCATGATAGGTGGTTCATATAGGTCGATTAGGTTAGACATAGATCGGGTTGGTTTTTCATGTTTGGTCAATCTCTGAGCTGTGTGTTTATTCCCTTCAGTCATAATAGGAGACCAAAATTTAGCTTGGATCTCAGGACCATCAGGCCGTCTAATCCGCAATCCAGATTACATCCCACTATCACCTAGACCCAAAGCTTCTCGCCGTCTACAGTTCAACATGTCAAGGGGTGAAGAAAGTAGCAATGACCAGATCAACGCTGCGTTGGCTAAGTACCTAGAGGATAAGTTCAACAAAGTGGAAGGGTCGATTAACTTTGCCACCTTACAGCATGAAAAGAAAGTTGAGGAACACACCGCTGGGCAGCGAACACTAATTAAGCAACAAAATAACAAAAGTGAGCAACAACAGGAAACCTTAAACGAGGTTTTAGAAGCTTTACAGCGTATCAGTGTGCATGTGGGGTTCGGTGATGACGAAGAAGAAGAAATTCATGAGAATGTTGCTCTACGTCAATTCTTTGCAACAAACAAAGGAAAAGGCAAGTTAGGGGATGCTCCCAGTACGAGAGCGGTGGTCAACATGACAAACGACCGAACACCAAAGCTACCACCACCAATAGCGGCCCCTTGCTTCGCTCAAGTCAAAACTGAAACCAAGCTGTAGGATGACCCTGTCATTCAGGAGATGAAAGCTCAGCTCGATGGACTCAAGATTGTGGTGAGTCAAATGCCCTGCTTATTAATTCATTGAATTCAAACCACCTGGTGAAGTTAAACCCAACGTCTCTAGGAAAATGGATATTCCATTAAAGAAGTTTAGTCCGTCTAAGAACCCGACCCTTCACATAATGACACTCAAGGGCATAGGGATCGAACATTACAAATAGATCTTCCCTTCGTCACCAAACGATGAGGCTCTGGATTGGTACTATACCCTTCCTTTGGAGGTACGGGGAGATTGGACAACCCTACGGAAAGCCTTCATCGAACATTACAGCAAGATTCAAAAAGGCAAGGTGACTATGTTCGACATTATGGCAATCCGCTATGCGAATGATGAGCCTTTTCTCGCCTATTATGAGAGGGGGAACGCTATGTTGTCCCAGATGACTAGTATCATTCCTACTGAAATGCAGCTTAACACCTTTGTCCGTGGGTTGAAACCAAGTCTAGCACAACAACTAGACTATCATGTGGTGGAAAGCTTTGTCTATTTAAAGAAGTTGTGTCCTAAGTTGGAGGTACGTAGAGAGAGGAGTGTTGCTTCCCAAGGGTGGAAAAAAAACTAGTGCAAGCATGAGAACCATTAACCCTTCTAAGGCGACTGAGGCGAACGTTATTCAGAATGTGAATCGTGGTCCTACCCCGAACCATAACCTTTGACGAGACTTATACTCCGCTGGACATGACTTATGCTGAGGCATTGGACCGATTGCTGCAAACGAACAAAATCCAACTACCAACACCTGGGCTGGAGTCGGCTAAGAAAGGGCCTGGTTGGAATGATGCCTTGTTCTATAAGTTCCATCCTATGAGGGGCCATAACACCGAGCGATGTTGGAGACTTAAGAACTTCATTGAGAAGATGATTTGTTCCAATGAATTACCCTTACCAATGGCGCCGTGAAAGCCCTACAGCAAAAACAATCCTTTCCCAAACCATTCTATCTTTATGGGAGAGGGTACTTTTGACCCTTCTGAATGCATTGTAGACGAGGGAGTACCTACACTCCCTATCGAAGTATTTACTGTCAACGGTAAATGGGCAAGTGATGAAAAGAGTAGTAATAGTCGTGAAAATCTAACCCAACACCTAGATGGCCAACTTGATAAGGTGCACGATCTAATCATGCGTATAACTCTTCAACAGGAAGAAAGTATCCATGAGTATGTTGAGCGTCAAAATCAACAAATAGAACAACAATGAGATGCCTTGAATGATACCTTAGGAGAACTTCAGCGCATCAATGCTTATATCACTACTAATGAAGAAGTTCCTAAACACCCTCTTCCAGCCAAGAAGAGAAAGAAGTGGATCTGCTAGTTGTTGTGCTGTCCAATTTTAAATTTGAGCCAAGTACCCTGATCTTTGATGACAAGAGTTGCCGTGAAGTATCTTGGGTCGATTCTGCCGACAATAAATGTACCCTTGTGTTAGGAGAACCTTGTAAGGTCCAGTCTGAGTTGAGCACTAGTGGGTCTATAATTGAATTTGAGTAAGCTAGGATTAGCCCTATGTCTGATGTGTCTGTATCCATTTTTTGCATTCAATGAAGTGAACATTTCTGAGTATCTCCATTCTCATTCCTTCCCCTAAATTGTTGTGCTAATAATTATGAATTTGATGTTGAACCTTTAAAATATTTTAATGAATTAACGCAAGCTATGGACGAACATGAGAATCGTCTGACAGCAGTAGAAGAAACCGTCACCATCAATGTGGGGACGCCTGAAACTCCCCGGGAGTTAAAAATTGGCAAATCATTAACCCCGGAGGAGCAACATGAGTTCTCTGAGCTATTAAGGGAGTTCATCCATGTCTTCACTCGGTCTTATGAGGACATGCGCGTGAATTATAAGGAAATCGCTGAGCATGCAATACCGCTTTATCCTGATGCAAAGCCACTTTAACAACGACCACGCCGAATCAAGAATGAATGGTCAGATAAAATTCATGATGAGATCCAGAAGAAGTTAGAGGCCAAATTCATCAGAATTGTGAAGTTTCCAGAATGGGTGGCCAATATCGTTCCGGTACCAAAGAAGGATGGGAAGGTTCGAACATACAGTGATGTCAGAGATTTGAATAAAGCCAGCCCAAAGGATTGCTTTCCTTTACCACACGTCGATGTCCCGGTGTAGACACCAGGTATTTGAGCGTATAAGTATAGGTAGAAATAAGCAAATAAATAAGAAGAAGCCGAGTTAAAAAAACTTGCTTGCATGCACTCTACATACACAAGTTCATACAAAAACACATACATTATCACATGTGAAAGGTCTAGTAAATTACATGCATAACTTTTACGTAAGAAAAGAGCTTCATGCAGCCATGCAAGAGCTACGTAAAGAACACATGCAAGAAGCCATCTAAGGTCTCAAGTTCGAAACCTCACAAAAACACTCTTTTAAGGTCAAATAAAAGCTTCTACCGTCCAAGTGTGAACAAGCTATTCTCAAGATCAGTCTGGACAAGATCAAATCTCAGTTCAAAAGAGAAAGGAAGAAATTTTCGAAACCAAAGAGGAGAGAACAAGCACCTCAGAAGCACAAATCCGCCAACAGTCTCAAGAATAATGCAAATATGTGCGGTTAGTTATGGACGTTAGTCAATCAAAAAGAGAAAACCTCACATAGGAAAGAATAAGAACACTCAATCACTCAAATTTGAATATGTACGTGGGTTTTTCTCATACTCAGACCAATAGAAACAAACTACAATAAGCTTGGTAAGAACCTCGCTCTCCACTACTAGTATGCAATGCACAAGTGACAATCAAAAGGACTTTTCCGGGTTGTAACGGGGCTTAGGTTAGGGGTAAGGAGCGGTAAAATTTGGGAATGAGGAGCTAAGAGCTATGCTTGGATTGATCAATGAATAAAACACTCTCAACTCTCCTTCTTGCTTAATGTTTGCAAGGAATTTCACCTTTCATCCTCATCAATATCAAAATTTCAACGAGGTCAAAGCTTTCAGAAAATTGAATCTCTCCAATCACCTTTTTCTTTTGGAACTCTTTTTCTCTTTTTTTTATTATTTTATACGTCTTTTTTTTTTCTCTTTGATGGGTGATTGTAGAGAGGAAAATCATGGAATTATAACTTCGACCTCAATATAATGTATGAACAACAAAACCAAACACTAATTATTCGAAAGTTGGGACTTTAAGTTTCTCTCAGCTTGAATTAATAAGCACAAAACTTCCCCAAACTTCACATTCCGTCCGAACACTCCAAACCAACTGCTCCTTCCAAAAAACGACAAACTCTCACTCAACCAAGCAAGGCAAAGGGATAAGGAATATCATAGGCTAAGGCTTGTATTGTCAAGGTTCAATCATAAAAGAAGGATAAACAAAGGCTAGGCGGGGCAAAAAGAACGGTAAATATAATGTAAGGAAGGCTATTTGGCTATGTAGCTTAACAAAATAAAAACGAATGCCTTAATCACTTTGTCACAGCGTGCAATGCAAATATGTAGTCTCAAGGAAGATGCAAAACAAGTTCTAGAGATGCAACTAATGGTGGAGTCACTCAGGAAATCATGGAATTGATAAAAGTGATCAATTCGTAAATTTGGTAATGTGGACTCACGGGATGGGGCTCAATCAACTAAACTTAGCCCAAAGATTTGCGGCACGCATATTTATACTTTCTAAGATAGTCAAAGCAGTCAAATGCAACTTTCATAACTTGTCTCAAAATCAGAAGGTTTGAAGGAAAATGTTTCAAAAACTTTTGAGATCTCATTCACACTTTTCTAAGCGAAGCAAGATAAACTGAAAGTAAGAAGGGTTTACAAATCATCACCGAAGGTGTTTCCGATTTTAATCCTAATCCTATCCTATATTTTTTTGGTTTTTCTAGTCTTTTCTAATTTTTTGGGTCTTTTTCTAATTTTCTGATTTTTTTTTTTGGATTTTTGAGTAAAGTAAATGTAAAAAGAAAGAAAAAAGAAACAAACTAAGAAAAGAAATAAAAGAAAAATCTAAATGCTACTAACTAATGCAATCTAGGTGGATGCAATTTGAAAAACTAGAAGAAAAACTTAAGAAAGTTAGAAACAAAAACAAAGAACAACTAAGAAAAACACAACTAAAAGCTCAAATAAAAGAAAACAATCAAGCTAAAAACTAGAAAGCACACTAAACTAAGAACAAGCAAATAAAAGAAACACAAAAAAATAAGAAAATCACACTTAAAATTGAAAATTAAGCATGAAACAAGAAAAAGAAAGACGAAAATAAAAGAAAAATAAACGAAAAATAGAAAAACAAGAAGAAATATTCACAAAAGTGAAATATTCAAGCCCCCATGCTCAAACGTTGCATTGTCCTCAATGCAGAAGACAACGGTGAAGGGTAAGGGCAGGGAAAGGATCAAGGATCCTTGGTCGGTGGGGAAGGGTTGGTATGGCTCGGTCCTGGTGGTGGTGGCAAAGATTGATCGAACATGGCCTGGATAAGGCCGGTGAGGTTGGTGATTGACTCGTCAAGACTGTCGAAACGCAAGTCAGTCTGACCCCTATACTCAGCAAAACTCTCCCGCAACTCGTTTACACGGTGCTCGGTCCGGTCAATGGAAGTCTGGAGGTCGCGAAAGCGCGCTTCATAGTCTTCGTGAGGTTGCTCGGGTTGAGGGTCAGGGTGGATTTCGGGCTCAGGCTCGGGATCAAACTCAGGAAAGGGTGGCATCCAAAGTAGGTTCTCAGTAACTTGAGGTGAGATGTGAGGGTGGGGGACGGGAAACCTAGCATTGTTGGGATAAACCTAAAGACAACGCGAGTCTTTGTCGAATTTTCACAAACCAAAAGAGTTACACTGCTCTCCATCCAGAATCATGCTACCCGGGACAAGGTCAGTGGGGTTCCTAGGCGGTCTAAAGCCGAATTGGCGTGTTAAGTGCGTGATATAACCCCCTATGGAAATTCCCTTGTTGGATGAGGTAGCAACACTCAAAAGGTGATGAGCAAGCATAGCTACATAGTCGGCGTGTGTGTCGGCATCGAGCATGGAGTGCAACATGTAACAATGAGCCCAAGTAGCTTTGTTTGAGCTACCGGGGCTCCCGAAGATACCGCAAGAGAGGATGCGGTGAACATACCTCATCACGGGGTTCCTAATTAGGGATGAAGGTGTGTTGCTAGGGTCCGAGTTGTTAAAGCCAGAAATCCTATAAAAGAAACCCTTTCCATCCCACTCTAAAGGTATGAGGGATGAATCCCGACACGTATGTTCAGGTAACCCAAAGGCACGGGCAAATTCGGACACAGTCATTGTCCTCTCCACACCCAGAAGCTGGAAACGTATACACCCATCCCTCCCTTGGAGGTTTGCTACAAGGGTAGACAAGAACTCTAGGGTGATTCCCCTAAAGGTCGGCTCGCCTAGTCTAGCTATGTTGGTCATATGGCAACGTCCTAACATCCACATTACATCATCCAACATGCCACAATTACGCAAGAAAGGCTCACACATGTATTTAGTGGGGATGCGGGCTCTTTGGGAAAGAGAATCATACCTCTTCTTGATCTCCCCTTCAAAGTTGAAGGGGTTCGAGCTCTTCGAGTCTCGAGAAGGCGTAGCCTTCTGTTTTCCCTTCTCGGCTGCCGTAGCCTTTCGCTTCCGGCTCCCTCCGGCTCCATTGTCATCGCCCGACAGAGGTCCGGAGAAGCTTGGATTTTTGGTCCTTACCATCTAAAAATCATTCACAAAATCAGTACAATCACCAAGAACAAACACTAGATATCAAATAAGCATGATCAAAATATATATACTCAATGCTAAATCTCCCCCATGCTTATTTGACACTAGGAGTTGAAATTAAGATAAATCTAACCTAAAACCACACCAAAAACAGAGCATAACACCACAACACAAACACCATCCAAATCTAAACCTAAATTAAATTTGTCATCACATTATTCTCACAGTATACCCAACATCATAATTCACTCAATTCTGGAACAAAAAGGATCAAAAATCAACAACTCAAATCATGCCCTAGTCAAGAATTCAATCCAAGAATCAAACCCCATTCAAGAAATTCGAAATTTGGACATAGTACATGGTAAAACTCAGCAAATAACTCAAGAAATTCAAGAATTCAACCAAAATTATACCACAATCAATGTATGTAATCAAAAGAGCAAAAGAAAGAGTTGAGAAATTCATACCTTGAATTTGTAGTGAGAAGAGGAATGGAAACTTGAAAGTGTGAGAGTGCAAGAGTGTAAGTGAGAGGAAGAGGTGGAAGGTGGTGGTGGTGTGTGCGTGCGCCGGCGACGAGGACGGTGAGGAGGATGGCGGTGGTTTGAGAGGGGAGCTGGGAGCGTTTGGGAGTTGGGGTGTCGGGGGTTAGGGCAAAGAGAGGAGAAAAGTTTTCAATTTGAAAAGAAAAGAGGAAGGCTGACTAGAAACAAAAGGCGGGCAAAATCTGGGCAAAACGAACAAAACGCTGCCAGCGTTTTGCAAAGAACACTTACCTGCACATTCTGGACGAGGCGCTGCCGGCCAACGTTTTGCCACCTGATGATGATAATTCGATTTTTTTTGGCCAATTTTGCTTCTTTCCTCCATTTTCTTTATTTGCTCCTTATTTTCCCTACAATTTGACATACCAAAATTCCCTACAAACATCTACCAACTTAAAATTTATTAGATTAGAAATAATAATTTCAATAATAGCCAAAAAAATTTGAATTTCTTCTTTTTCTCTACATACTAAAAAGAAAAATTAGTAAACAATAAAATAAAATTTACTAAGGAATAAAAAATGAAACAAAATAATTAAAATAAAATAAAAAAGTGTGGAGGGATAGATATTAGATATTGATGTACCCCTCGGGGTGCTTTGTTTAACGTCGTTAGCTCGACGTTATGGACCCCTACTCATCGGGGTCCTTGATCCGCTTTGGAACTGGATCTCTATCATCTTTGATTATTTTTGAAACTTGCTTTTGAATTAACTTGCCTTCTCGTACTTCGTACTCCGTCATCGACTTTCCTAGCTCGATGACCATCGTTCCTTTCCTCGTATCCATCTTGCAATTAACAGCTGAAAGGAAAGATCTCCCTAGAATAATCTCCGGTTCTGGATCTTCTCCTATATCTAAAATCATGAAATCAACAGGAACAACATGTTCTCCTATCTTAATGAGAGTGTTATATAAGATCGCTTGAGGTTTCCTAAGGGTCTTGTTGGCTAGACGAAGAATCTTATCGGTCACCCTTAACTCTCTATGGTCATACTTCCTTAGGTAAGACTTAGGCAAAACATTTACTCCGGATCATGTATCACATAACGCATACTTGATGGGTTTACCATCCAACTGGACATGGATCCTAAAGTTTGCTTCGGTCTTCCTTTTTAGGCATAAACGAGGGTGTTATGGTTCCCTCCAATAGGTCCGGTTTAGGGTCGGTTTTGACTACCCCATCTAAGATTTGTTCTCCTAAAGCCTCACCCCCAAGGTTCACCTCCCCGCAAGTTATAGCGTTACACTGAGCACCTGGATTAGGGACAGGCTGAGGTGGTAGACTAGTGGAGGGAGTCGCTGAATTAGCAATCTGGTTTTCTAAAATTTTATTATGGGTTGCTAAAGCTTTTACCTTTTGCATTAAATCTTTTATAACACCTTCCTGTTTCTGTTGTTCGGCTATGAGGCTTTCCATCATAGTTTCTAAGTTAGATTTTCTAGGAGGGCCTTGTTGGGGTGGTCTTTGAGGTGGGGGAACATATTTTTGTTGTCCTTGTCCTTGAAGAGGACCAGTAGGGTTGTCATTCCTATAAGAAAAGTTCGGGTGGTTCCTAAGTTCAGGATGATAGGTGTTAGAATTCATGTCATAGTTTTGTCCTTGGTTGTCAACATAGTTGGCTTGCTGGACTTGTTCATTACTAACTCCACCTGAAGGGCAAGTAAAACTTTCATGTTCGGTCGACTGATAGACATTGCATGTCGGAGGGTTAGCAGGCAAACTCAATCGGTCCATTTTTTGCGTTAAAGAATCAAGTTTAGATGACAATAAAGAAATGGCATCAACATTAAGCTTACCTCCCGCCTTGTGGCAGGGTTTAGACCATTGATATGAGTTGTTCGCTAGATGCTCGATCAGACTTGTGATTTGAGGCACAGTCTTGTCTATAAAATCGCCTCTGGCTGCAGAGAGGATGCTTCCTCTTGTCGACTCATTCGCTCCATTGAAGAAGGATTGGACAGGAACCCATGGTTTGAATCCGTGCTGAGGACATTGTCGAAGAATGTCCTTGAATCTTTCCCAAGCATCGTACAGTGACTCCTCCAGCTCTTGCGTGAATGTAGAAATCTGATTCCTTAGGTTGGTGAGCTTGCTTGGAGGAAAGTACTTCGATAAGAAAGTGTTGGCGAGTTCATCGAACGTTGTGATCGAATTCGGTGGAAGTGAATCGAGCCACTCCCACTCCTTGCCTTCCAACGAGAATGGGAAGAGACACAGTTTGATGGCGTCCTCCACTAACGTTGTGGCCTTGTATGTGTCACAAGCTTGACGGAAAAGTCACAGATGTCGGTTCAGATCTTCGTTTGCCAGTCCATGGAATGGTGCTTTTGATACCAGGTTGATCAAAGACTGACGTAGTTCAAAGTCGTTCGGATGGTGGGAACACTGATTGCTGATTGTGGGTTGGTGACATTGGGAGTCAGATACTGCCCGAATGTCCTTAGTCGCTGTTCTCCCATCTCTTCTTCCTGTTCCGATTCTTGCTCTTCCTCGTCTGCTTCTTGATTTTCTTGCTGTTCTTTCAACAGTCTCGCTCTTTTCGTCCTCTCTCGAAGTGTTCGTTCGATCTCGGGATCGTACTCGAAAGAGAATTCTTTTTGCATAAACCTGAAAAAGACAGAAACAAGAACACCAAGAGTAATAAAAAGAAAATAAAGAAAAATAATGAAAATAAATAACCTAGTCACCCAGAGAGCGTTCGTCCAATGGTGGTTGGGGGGACAGATCCCCGGCAACGGCGCCAAAATCTTGACAGACCTAAAAGTATATGGTGTCTGTGTACCGCAAGTGTACGGGTCTGTGTAGTAATAAATATCGTTCTCTCTCAGGGATTTGCGTTCAACCACACACTGAACTAGTTCGCTACAAAGAATGCTAGGTCGATCCAAGGGGTTGTGGTAAAGTTTTCTAAATTTAATAAGAAAGTCGTAATTTTTAGGGTTTTAACCAATTAATTAAAGACATTCAGGGGAGTCCACTCTAGTCAATTAGTCAAATTATCAACAATCTCGGTGCAGGTAACAAGATAATTCGGAGAATGTAATCTTTCTAGGCCTTATCACATCGATCTTTCGATCCGAAGTGAGCTACAGTGATTAAACTAAACATTATTTCTAACTATTTAATCCAATCAAAGATAAACAGCTGATTACAAATTGACCCTAGGCAAGAATCATTATTTCTAAATATTTTCTAAACCTATTCAATCTACGCTTTTCCAAATTAAAGACTCAAACTTTCGACATGTCGAACAGAATCTAATACCAAGTAAAAGGCGGTTAGCCAAATTTTACCATGACATACAATATACGCAAATTAAACGAATAAAAGGATAACCTAACACCGAGACTGTATTCAAATTCAACAGAGAGACATCGAGTTTATCCCCCATACAAAGGAAATTAGCTACTCATATTACTGAAATTAAACATCCCAAAAACTAAATAATAACAAGAAAACATGAAAGTAAATAGAAATAACTGTGTGTTCGAATTTGCGGAATCGATCTCTTCGTGTCACCCGAATCGATCTCTTTCGTGTTCTTCGATCACAAGCAACAATCTAAACTAATAACAAAGTTTTGTGAATTAACTGGAAAGAAACTATCTAAAATCTACCCTAAAAAGCTCTCTAAACTCTCGTCTAAAACTACCGTAAAAATTAATTAATTTTCCACTCCTTCAAAACGGAAGACTTCAATCCTTTATATAGTACTGGATTATGGCAAAAAACGCTGGTCGCGTTTAGTGCAAAGTTAGAATTCTCTGTGCCTTGGCGCTGGCAGCGCCCAAAAAGCACTAGTAGCATTTTGTTCTTCCTCGGTTTCTAAAGTCTCTGGACGAGGCGCTGGCCGTGTTTTGAGAACGCTGGTCGCGCCTTGTTGCTCCGTTCCAGGCTGGGCTGGTCGTGGCTGCTTGGGCCGCTTTTTTTTTTCTTTCCTTTCTTCTTCTTCAACTCTTTTTTTTATTTTCTTTGATTTTTCCCATTTTTCCTTCAACTTTTCATGCTTTTTGGTATAATTCCATTGATTCCTGCAAAACACACCAATCTCGCAAACAAGTGTATAAATTATAGAAATTGACATAAAAATACGGGATTTTGGATATAAAAAGCATGAAATTGACATGTTTTGAGCCCTAAAAACTCTATATAAAAACGACTTATCAGGCGTTGGCAAACTACTGTCAAAGGAAGAGGAAGTACACCGATCTTCGTTCGATAATGGAATGGATCGCATTCCTAAAGGAGCCTCGTGATATCACATGGTGGATCGAATGGTTGCACATTTCTGAATATGTGACTTGTGATTCACGCAACACTTATGTGTGCATCGCTGGCTTAACTCACATGACCTACTACTTCCTGGAGCGGGTGCGAAGACAAATGGGTCGCAAGTAAACCATTCCTGAATTGCTATGTGAAGCCCCCGAGCAGTTGAAGCTTCGTGAATCTGTGATAGAGTCATGTTAAAATATTGGGAAAGAAGACCAACTCTTAGGGCTCCATCGAAGGCACACATATCACAATTTGCTGATGCTGGCTATTACGGATGGTTAGTTGTGGCCATCGAGTCTCGCCGTGCCGGAGAGGTGAGAAGAGAACAATCAACTATGAAGGATAGGTTAGGTCCTCGTACATCGGTCAAGGACCGTCTCGGTGCAAAAGTCACGGCGAAAGACCGGCTTGGTCCGATAGTGGAGATATGAAAATCAAGTAGGCGAGCATATAAAGCCAAAAACAAAGAGAGAGGCCCAAGCAAACCTAGAGACATAAAGACCGACCATGAGACCACTGGCGAAGCGGATAAGGTGAAACTATATTAGAAGATGGATGGAAAGAATGAAGGAACTGAAGTTGCTTTTCCCAAATAATCTTTTATTTAATTTTGCCTTTTGAATTTTCTTATTTAAAAGCAGTGTACTTGCATTATTAATAAAAGAAAAGGAATATTGTTCATAATTATTGTGTTTTTGCAAACTTTATTTTCTTCTTTTCACGAGCATTTATTGAATATAAGCCAAGTGTCTGAAAATTTGTTTTCCAGTTGCTTGGTTACATTAAGCATAATATCGCTTGAGCTGGTCTAAATTCGTGGACTGAATCACATCTTGCCCATCCATAGTGGCTAAACGGGCCGCTTCTCCTGGTAAAATGTCCTTAATTAGATAAGGACCCTTCCAATTGGGTGCAAATTTTCCCCTTGGGTCTTGTATAGGTGCCCTCATTTCCTTAAGCACCAAATCACCTACTTGAAGTGAGCGACTTTTCACTTTCTTGTTAAAAGCTCGAGTGATCCTACTTTGGTATACTTGCACATTGTGTAATGCCCTCAATCGCCTCTCATCCATCAACATCAACTCCTCGAACCTTGCTCTAGCCCATTCTACTTCTGGCAAAAGACTTTCTGCCTCTATTCGTAGCGACGAGATTGCTAATTCAATTGGAAAGACTGCTTCCATCCCATACACCAATGAATATGGTGTTGCACCTGTAGCAGTTTGTATAGAGGTTCGGTATCCTCATAAGGCAAATGCCAATTTTAAGGCCAATCTTTGTAAGTAATAACCATTTTCTTAATTATTCCCGCCACTGTTTTATTGGCCGCTTCTACAGCTCCATTAGTTTCAGGTAGATAGGGTGAAGACCGGTGATGCCGAATATGGTAAGTTGCGAGCAAAGTCTCCACTTCTTTTCGAAAATGGCTTCCATTGTCGCTAATGATCTCATGAAGCACTCCATATCGACATATGATGTTTGAAGGATGAATTTGGCCACTTGTTTGGATGTGAGCTTGGCATAAGAGGCTGCCTCTACCCACTTAGTAAAGTAATCGATGGCGACCAAGATGTGCTCGTGTCCTCCCGTTCCTGTTGGGTGTATCTTGCGAATGATGTCGATACCCCAAACTGAGAATTGCCATGGAGATGTCAAAGTAGTCAAATACGAGGGAGGTTGATGTTGCAAATTGGCATACTCCTGGCATTTGTGACATCTCCGAACGAACTCCAAAAAATCTGCCTCCATGGTGGACCAATAGTAACCAGCTCTTTGAATCTTCTTCACTAGCATGCGCCAATTCATGCGAGGCCCATACTCTCCTCCATGCACAGTGGCCATGACCACTTTTGCACTTTTAGCATCGATGCACAACAAATTGATGCCCGTAGGTGACTTCTTGTACAAGTGATCTTGGATCAAGCAGTATTGTGCTGCTAAAGATCTGATTGCCCGTTGTCCTCGAGCATCTAGCTCAGCTGGATATTCTCCTTTTCGAAGAAAATTGTATATGTCATGAAACCATTCCTCGGTTTCCTCTCCTTATGTTTCCATATTGCAGACATATGCAGGTTCAGACTGCCGCTCTACTATTAAAGGTAGCTGAAGTGTGCCTGATGGGATCGATATCATCGAAGATAACTTGGCTAGAGCATCAGTCAATTCATTGTGATCCATAGGAAGGTATTGGAAACTAATTTGCTCAAATTGGTCAGCAAGTCCCAAGAGCTTCGGCTGGTATGCCATAAGGCATTCATTCCGAACTTTCCACGTATTCTTAGCCTGATTAATGATGAGGCTAGAATCCCCGAAGACCTTTATATGGTGAATACCTAAGGTCAAAGCAGCTTGTAAACCCTTTATTCATGCCTCATATTCAGTAGCGTTGTTAGTCACATCAAAATCCATCTTTACAAATACCGGGACGTTTGCCCCTTCTGGAGAGATTAATAGGACTCCTACTCCACAACCCATTTGGTTAGAAGCTCCGTCAAAATACATTTCCCATGTAATCTCATCAGTGAAGAATACATCTTCGTCTGGGAATTCCAAGTGGGTGCTTGGAGGTTCCTGCGATGGTGAAGCCGCCAGGAAATCTGAAACAACCCGCCCTTTGATGGATTTCTTGGGTAGGTATTGAAGGTTGAATTCTGAAAGTATGACCACCCATTGAGCAATGCGATTGTTGATAGTAGGTTGCTCCATGATGAATTTGATGGGGTTATTCTCAGCTGTGACATATACAGTATGTGAAAGCATGTAATGTCTCAGCTTCTTGGTGGCCCACACTAATGCGAGAGCCATCTTCTCTATATCAGCGTATCGAATCTCATAGTCTAGAAACTTCTTGCTCAAGTAGTAGATGGCGCTCTGTTGACCTTTTACCTTTTGAGCCAGTACAGCCCCCATTGCAGAGCTAGTCACTGTAAGGTAAAGGAGTAGAGGCTCATATGGTACTGGAGGCATGAGGACTGGAGGATGTTGCAAATACTCCTTGATTTTATCAAAAGCGGCTTGACATTGATCATTCCATTCTATTTTACTTCCCTTCTTTAACTTCTTGAACAAAGGTTCACAGGTTATGGTGAGCTTTGAGATGAATCTACTGATATACTGGACTTGCCCTAGGAAACCCCTTATCTCCTTTTCTGTCCTGGCGGTTGCAAATCTTGGATGGCTTTTATCTTTGAAGGATCAGCTTCAATGCCTCTTTGGCTAACCACATAGCCTAGCCGCTTCCCAAAGGTAACACCAAAGGTGCACTTTGCTGGATTAAGCCGCATCTTATACTTGCGAAGTCATAGAAAGAACTTGCGGAGATTAGGTATGTGCTCTTCCTTTGTCTTGGATTTAACAATCATGTCATCCACATAAACTTCTACTTGTATGTGCATCATGTCATGAAGTAGAGTGTTAGCAGTCCTTTGATATGTAGCACCGGAATTTTTGAGACCAAAAGGCATGACCACATAACAGTACGTTCCCCATGGTGTGGTAAACGAGGTTTTCTCCATGCCTTCTTCTGCCATCTTGATTTGATTATAACCAGCGTATCCGTCCATAAAGGACAATAGCTCATGTCCGCAAGTGTTATCCACCAACACATCAATGTGAGGTAATGGGAAACTATCCTTGGGACTAGCTTTATAGAAGTATCGGAAGTCCACACACATGCGTACTTTCCCGTCTTTCTTGGGTACTGGGACGATGTTGGCAATCCATTCGGGGTATTGAACTGCCTTGTTAAATTTAGCATTAAGTTGCTTGATCACTTCCACCACAATCTTCTTAGCCCATTCTGGTTTGATCCTCCGAGCCTTTTGTCGAACTGGCTTTGCATTAGGGAGCAAAGGTATGGTGTGCTCCGTAATTTCCCTGTCAATTCCCGACATGTCCTCGTAAGACCATGCAATTACATTCACAAACTCCTTGAGAAGCTCTGTGAATGCTACCCGTTCTTCTGATGTGAGCGAACTACCTAACTTCAACTCCCGAGGTTGTTCTTCTGTGCCCACGTTTATGGTGATGGTGTCTTCCAACACCGCCATTTGGTGCTCATGTTCATTAGAAAATTCTTTTAAAGGTTCATTAAATTCAAGACTATTATTGGCGCAACAGTTTAGGGAAGAGGGGAAAGAAGAATCAGAGTAAACAGAAATGTTCATTTTATTGAATGCAGAAAGGAATACATCGCTAGCAGACTTAAGACCCGATTCATTAGACTGTAGACTCTTAGGACCTGACTCTATGCCCTTATGAACAGACTCTCCTACAGATAAAGCAAATCTATTCTCCTCATCATCAACCCACGAGACCGCCTTAGCTCCTCCATCTTCATTGATCATAAAACTTGGGTCAAAGCTTGGGTTGGATAATGCAGCAATAACAGCTTCAGCTTCAGACTTCTCTTGGACGACTTCTTGTCCAAACAGCATGCCAAATATGTTGCTCCCAGCAAGATGAGTCCATTCTAATGGTGACTGTTTGTCCCGAGCTGGAACAAAGACAGTAGCCATATTAATGGAGCAGTCATTGAAGATTTCTAACCCAGCAACTTGAACTCCTTTGTTCTTTAGGTAGAACAGTTTAGGGAACCCATAGTAAGAGAAGTCATCACCTTCCCTAATAAACTGCCCATTCAAAGTGAGTGGATAGGGCTTTGTTTGGAATAAGGTAGGGGATTATCAATCTTCTCCTGTTCAGCTATAGCCATTTTTGTAAATACGACCTCCTTCTCAGTTGGCTTGTACCCTAAGCCAATCTTCCCCTCTGCTTAAATGTCTTGATTACTGGAGGAATCCTGTTTTTCGGGTTCTTTCCTAATGCCATTCCAAGAAAG
The DNA here is from genome assembly GCA_029582165.1 of Portulaca oleracea. Classification (NCBI taxonomy): domain Eukaryota; kingdom Viridiplantae; phylum Streptophyta; class Magnoliopsida; order Caryophyllales; family Portulacaceae; genus Portulaca; species Portulaca oleracea. The sequence goes on from CM055890.1 coordinate 22,993,761, forward strand.
TAAACTTGTTTCTTGAGAATAGCATGCACTTTGGGTTTGAGTAGGGATCGAAGTCAATAGGAGCTTCATCCTTGCTCAATACCGCCACGATTTCAAAGTTGTGGAGATCTTCAATCACTACCAAAAAAGGGTCTTCCTTCCATGCTTAAAACGTCTTCTAGCCATGCCTATAAGCGAGGTTGAGAATCCTTGCCACGGATAAATAAGCGTGGAAAGGGAATGTGTGGGGAAAATTTTGCCACGCTTAATAAGCGTGGCAATAAGAAATTCGCCACGCATAATAAGCGTGTATGGAGAAACTTTGCAAAGCTAAAATGGTAAAGAGTCGCCAGCCGATTTAAAGAAATCGACAAACCGTAAAAATAATAAAAAGTGACTCCGGTCTACGAACCCGATTTCTAGATTCGGGGGTAAGGTTACAAATTCGAGAATTATAAGAACTCTCAAATCCGCCTGTTTGAAAACATACTCTACTAAAATCAAAATTGAAATGAAAAAGAGCGGGGAGAAGTTCAATTAATTTCATAACATTATATTCTCAACATGTAATATAAAATGTGGTTTTATTTTATAAAATATGTACAAGTTAGGGACATAAAATGTAGATTACATGATTAAAATAACAAGGATGACAATAACGAAAGCGAACCTCGTTTGATGTTGGATGCTTGAATGCAAGATCAAAACCCCTTGATTTAGCCTTGTTTTTGGTACTTGGATGGAAAAAAAAAAAAAAAAGAGTGTTGAAATGGTTTAAGAGGATAATATAAGAATGTGGTGATGTGGTAATGAGAATGATTATGGGAACATTAGAGATGAACTTTTGAGAGAGTTTAGATATAATGGTGATGATAGTGGGTGAAATGAGGGTGAAATGGAGGGGGTATTTATAGGTGAAGGGGTGAGTGTTTAGGAGAGAAAAGAAGGGAACATACCCCAAAAATCAAGTCATGCTAGATCAAAACCCAAGCGGGTTTTATGGGGTCAATAGGAGTCAAACCACGTGTGCTATGATCATGGGATTGTATGGGAAGAAAGAAAATTGGTGCCAGAATATATTAAACCCAAGCAGGTTTTATTTAATCCTCACACGGATCGCTGACGTGGCAGGCTCGAAACGATGCGTCTTGCTGTTCACAAAACCCAAGCGGGTTTTGTTTTCTCTGGGCGCGCCTTAGGCCTGCTCTTCCTTGTGGGCTGCTCCTAAAATATATAACCCAGGCGGATTATATTGATCGTAGGTGGACTATTTTAACTTCTTGGGCCTCGCTACTGACCCTATGGGCCTAATGACCCATTTGGTGTTTGGCCCAAATGACTTGCTGATCATGATGAGTCAGGATTACGTCGGTGCAAATCCCGGTGTCTATAGAGAGCCCCCACTTTGATCGAGTCCGACTAGGATGAAGGTCAAAGTAGTCTGAGATGGATGCTGTCGGTGCTCTTTTATGTGGCGACCGGAAGGTAGATGATGTAAGCGCTGTTGTTGGAGGCCTTTAGGTGGCCACCGTTGGATGACTGATGCTAAAGATGTCGTCGGAGACCTTTATGTGGCAACCATTGGACGACTGATGCTAATGATGTAGTCGGAGGCCTTTAGGTGGCAACCGTTGGACGACTACTGTTGATGATGTCATCGGAGGCCTTTAGGTGGCAACCGTTGGACGATTGCAGATGTTGATGATGTCGTCGGAAACCTTTAGGTGACAACCGTTGGACGACTACTGTTGATGTTGATGACGTCGTCGGAAACCTTTAGGTGGCAATCGTTGGACGACTGCTGCTGATGATGATGATGTCGTCGCAAACCTTTAGGTGGCAATCGTTGGATGACTGCTGCTGATGATGATGATATCGTCGGAAACCTTTAGGTGGCAACCGTTGGACGACTGCTGTTGGTGATGTCGTCGGAGGCCTTTAGGTGACATCCGGTCGATGACTGCAGATGGTGCTCTTTTATACGGCAACCGAATGGCGACCTGGAAATCACAAGAAAACCAAGTATTAGTTCTTTCGGAAATGTGAGGAGAGTTCAGATTTTTACCTGAGCTTTGGAAACCCTTTGGCCGCAGTATTTGGGCCATCAGTTTTGGGTTGTGTTGGTGGATGCTGTCGGTGCTCTTTTATGTGGAGACCGGAAGGTAGATGTTGTCGGTGCTCTTTAATGTGGCGGTCGGATGATGGACGATGTCGGTGTCCTTTTATGTGGCAACCGGAAGATGGGTGATGATGACGCCTTTTAGCGGCGACCTGGTGTCAGTGATAGCTCCCTGTCTGGCAGATTGATCGCAGTTGATCTCCCTTTCTCCTTTGTTTCTGTCGATGTCCCAGTCTTTCGTGGTGTCGATGATGCCTATCGAATTTTCCCGAGGTAGATCGGATTTTCCCGAAGTAGTTGGTGGTGCCCAACAGACTGACTCAATGCAAAACAGACTGACTCAATGCACAACAGACTAACTCAATGCATGATAGACTGACTTGATGCATGACAAACTGACTTGATGACAAATTGACTTGATACATAACAAATTGACTCAATGTACGACCACTGACTCTTTGAGGCCCTGACATGACTTATAGATGCAATGCAAACCTATTATGCTTAGAAAGGATACACACATGATTCTTTTATGCATCTATACATGCATTGCATGCAGACAATCCCCCGACTTTATAGTTAGACAAAGATTTTCTCGGACAATGATTTTCTAAGACAATGCTTTTCTAAGACAATGCTTTCCTAAAACCATGACTCCCTAAGACAATGCTTTCTAAAGATCAAGGCCACTCGTGGGGAATTTCAGAAAAATTAAAGATGAGTAAATGTTTCGATCCACGGGACAGGGAACAAAGATGGAGACAACAGGCCTGAAGGATGCGTTTTTCTTGAATGATCATGTAGATGACCTTGATTGCTTGCAAATGTATGATGATATATGACAAGCCCCCGGTTTGGCGTAGACTCTTGATGACATTGTCCTGCTTTGGAGAGCACCTTGGAGATTTACAAGCCCCTAGTTTCGATGTGGATTGACGAGATGATGCATGGGGACCATAGAGTAGAAGAAGGCATAGTCCTTAGTAATGAGTCTCAATCTCTCCTTTTGCCTAACTTGCCCAAAGGGTTTTCAAGTTAGCCCCTCTTTTCTTTTTTTTTCTCTTTTTTTTTCTTCTTTCTTTTTTTTCTTCTTTTTTTCTCTTTTATTTTTTTTATGAGACCACTATTAGGACGTCTATGAGATTGAAGATGCAGGACCTTGTAGGATAGGGATTAAGTGTCCCTCTTTGAAGCTATGTCTTGAACGATGTCACAAAGGTAGCACGAGCCCCCCGTTTAGAGTAGCTTGTTTTTGAGTCTGTTCATGATCATGTGGTTGCCAGTTAGTCGCTGATCTGATGTGGACGACTTTCGCTCTTGCTGAGAAGTAAGCCACACAGAGCCTCATACTTGCATTAATGATTGAGCTTAAAAGTCCTTGGAGGGTGAAATGGGATGAAAAGGCTAAAAAGGGGGTTGGAAGATGTTTGGGGAAGGAGACGGTGGACGATGATTTATTTAATGAATGGGATATGGAGACACTTAAGAATGATCATGTCTTGAAGGGGAGAAGAGATGGTCAAATAGGATAGACATCATCTCTTGAGAAAGGGTTGAAAGGGATGGTAGATAAGAGTGTATTGATGAATGACATAGGGAGACACTCAAGAATGATCGTGTCTTGAAGAGATGGTCAAATGGGATAGACATCATCTCTTGAGAAAGGGTTGAAAGGGGTGGTAGATGAGAGTTTTTGATAATTGAGATAGGGAGACACTCAAGAATGATCGCATCTTGAAGAGATGGTCAAATGGGATAGACATCATCTCTTGGGAAAAGGTTGGGACATGGTTATGGAATGATGTCCAAGTCTAACGGAAGGAGGATGGAGGGTTGATGATGATGAAATCCAGGGTTTACTCTCCTTTTGCCTAACCTGCCCTGACGGGTTTTTAGGCTAGCCTCTTTATTCTCTCACTCTCCTTTTGCCTAACCTTCCCTGACGGGTTTTTAGGCTTTTGCCTAACCTGCCCGGACGGGTTTTCAGGCTAGCCTCTCTTATTCTCTCACTCTCCTTTTGCCTAGCCTGAGATTCCAAACTAGCCTCTTTTTTTTTTCTTTTCAAAGACCAACATTTTGAGGACAAACGATGCTCCTTGTAGCGACCAGGCCTCAAAAAGGTTTTCCTACGTATCTAAGGTGGAATCAGGCCAGTCATAGTTCTTTAAGCGTAACTTTGATGGATAGTGCCTCGAGGAAGGCTTAACGGTTATGAAGGTTTAAGGGTTCATATGAAAGGTTTGTGAAGGTTATAGAAGGCTGAGGTGTATGGATGATGAGGTGAAGGTTTGAGATGAGATTTTCTGAGGTGTGCATGACTCTTATTTTCGCGTTCTCACTTCTTATTCTCCTCTAATCGTTTTTCCTTCCTTTTTCTTGTTTTCCTCTTTTTTTTCTTTTTTTCTTTCTCAACTCTTTTTTTTTTTTTTGCTATCTATCTCAGTTTTTTTTTTTTGCTTTCACTTTTTCCACTTTTTTCCACTTTTTTTCTTTTTTTTCACTCTTTTTCACTTTTTTTTTCAAACTCCTTCTTCATGGGTTGACTCCTATTCTCCTTTTGATGATATTAGTCACAACACACCTTTTGGCTTTGGGGTAGATATGGAGTGGTCATGAAGAGAATGACTGGGTTGGTCAAGGCTAAGGGTTATTGAGCGATGACTGTTATGAGTGATGCAAAGAGGGATGAATGGGAACTTGGGATGGAGATGTAGATGATAGATGTTGTGGGAAAATGGGAAGGTAACAGGTGACATAGATGGTGATGTGGGTGGTGAGGCGATAGCCCCCTTTTTTAGGCACGTTTTGTTTAGACTGTTGGTCTAGGAGCATAAAGATGTCCATTTTCAAGAGACTGGTGATTTTGGTCTTCTCTCCTTTTGGCCATCCTGCTTGATGAGTGCAGACTGGCTTCTCTCCTTTTTTTTTCTTTTCTTTTTTTTTTTTTTTTGTTTTTCACTCTTTTTTTCTTCTTTTTTTCTTTAATTAAACCTTGGATTCGATGAAATAAAAGATGGGAATGAGGTATACAGCAAAGATGGAAGGATAAGAGAAAATGAAATTTGTAAGACTTGGTTTGTACGGATGATGGATAGATGAGAGAACTTCTCAACTCAAGCAAAAAACACAAGCACGAAATTCTGTTTGATCACATAGAAACAAGAGCAAAAAAAATAAATGAAGAACTGACTCTAACAGACTTTGAGCATGAAATGCTTGACAACCATTACTGTAGCTACTTCTAAAGCTGCTTTGATGATGTGCCCTCCTTATCCTCGTATGAGGAATCCATGTTATGTCTGGTCCTCTGTGCAGCTTTCGGTGGGGGCAGTTTCCCTGAATGGATCATGTGCTCCACAGTCTAACAATTCTCCATGTTGCTCCCTCGGAATCTATGGTAGTTGCAGAATTTCCCATCATCCCAATATTCCCTTTATGGTTAGTCCGGCCTTGCCATTGACCTTGACACTAGACAAATGAAGAAACAACCATCCCAATACATGCATGACCTGAATGACCTATATGGACTTCCTAAAATGAACAACGCCTATATGCTGACTCGACAGAGACTTACCCAGGACATGGGTTTGAATGTGCTAACTGCTCTACATGAGACTTCCTAGGGTGCAAGACCTCTCTATACGCCGACTCAAGGAAAAGACTAACCCACGACATGGGTCTACATGTTCTAAATTCTATATGAGACCTCCTAAAGAATGCAAGACACTTATATGCAGACACTACCACAAAGACTCATTCTAGACCTTATATGATACTATCTAAAGAAAAAGACATTCATATCCTGACTCTAAAACAAAGACTCACCCATGACCTGGGTTCACACTAGACTTTCTAAAAGAGACAAACACACATTAACCCAGGAAAAGACTCACTTATGACCTAGACCAAAGACTCACCCATGACCCGGGTTTAGAATTCCTAAAAACAAAACACACATATTGACTTAAGAAAAGACTCACATATGACATGACCTTGTATGAGACTTTCTAAAGACCGAAAGACATTTACATGTAGACTCTGAAACAAAGACTCATCCACGATTATTGTAAGACACTTATATACTGACTCAGGAAACAACAGGTTTCCGGGTCATAACCTCTATATAATCATAAGACAAACAACAACACTTTTTACAACAGGAGCATTATAAAGGGACGGATAAAGTCAAATATAGCGAGTCGACATAAGTTGAAAGATACAAGTCAGTGTTTCTCAATTCGGATGGGCCTAATCCACAGGCTGACCGTTTTAAGGAGAATCCGTAACTTGGCCCAACAACTCAGACAGCTCAAGCTATGTTGGCTATTATGCGGACTAGAATAATGCTTAACACACTGACACTCTTTTTTTTTTTATTGTGACCCAACACATTTATTTACTTAACTCAAGGAAAGTGGATGTTGTAAAGGACCGAATAAAGCCGTCAAAAGGCCAGTTAAAACAGAACTATAAACTCAATTATTAATTCCACCATGGATGGGCTTAACAACGGGTCGACCATGGATTTGTTAGACTTAATAATCAAATTTATAAATTTATTTTCTCTAACCTTGAGACTATTACGCGGGCTAGAACAATACACACTGACTTTGTTTGATTATTAATCAATTTTCTTTGGAACATGAATAAGAGAATATTGAGAAGAGCCGAATAAAATCATCAAAGATGAGTCAAAATGAATCGATAAACAAGGGTAATTAACCTTTAAAACGGATGGGCCTTACCTCTGGGCCGACCGTAAAATTTAAGGTTAATTAATCGAGTTTATAAATTTATTTCTTCTCAACCCAACGATCATTACGCGGACTAAAACAATATCTCAAAATTAGGTCCGACTCTAATGAAGGCCCAACATATAGACACACATTTACACATAGTATACAATACGTTTTATTTATTTACTCAAGGAAAATGGATATTGTAAAGGACTGGATAAAGCCAACAATAAGTGGGTAATAATTAGTTTATAGGCTTAATTGGTAAATCCAATATGTTTGTGCCTAACAACTGGTCGACCATAAATGTGATGGATTTAATAATTAAATCTATAAATTAATTTACTCAATCTTAGTGACTATTATGTAGTCTAAGACGCTATCCATTAACTTTGTTGGACTTTTTAATTAGATTTTTGGACCTTCATTAAGAGAATATCGTAAAGGGTCATATAATATCATCAAAGGTGAGTCAATTTTTATTCATTAATTAAAATAATCAACTTTCAAACATAAATGGGCCCTTCCACTTGGGCTAGCCATAATGCCTTTGAAATAATTATACTAATCAATAAATAATCATTTTCTCAACCCAATGAATTTTATATAGACTAGAACGAAGCCTCCTAACTAGGGTCGACTCTTTACAAAAATAAAAGGGGAACGGGTACACATAGCACATAGCATACAATATGAAGGGATACCCTAAACCAAGGTTCTATATTCATGGATTACTATGGTTGGGTTAGCATGGCCTACCGCACGTTTTCGCCTCGGTTCACCTTACCCTTAAAAATTTGTGGGTAAGGAGTGTGAGGTGTTGCTCATCGGACTTCAAGGAAGCCCTTTGAGTATAACATGGGGAGAGGAGAGACCAAATGCTAGGCGATGTAGGGTGCATCACACAAGTAGTGGTCGCCCGCTCTCGGCGGAGAATCCTACTTATTACCTAAACCGTCGCCTTTGTGCTAACGTGTCAAAAGACTTGATTAATGGCCCAGTATGCAAAGGATGCCTAAAAAGAATAATAAAATTATGAAATAAATCAACTTCTCCCTTTTACAATTTCATCAGTTCGATTTTATCAAGTTTACCCTCTTTTTAAGTTTAAGTCCCCAGTGGAGTCGCCAATCTGTAGGTACCCGGAAAATTCCCGTTCGGGGAAATTGTTTCGGATACGCTACTTAAACAATTGGGAGCCGACTAAGGTTGCTTAATCCTTAAGTAAGAATATTTTTATTTTGCGAAATTCGTTTTCGGGGTGATGAAACTTTATTTATTTACAAATCCTTTTTATATTATTAAAATACCCGAAATTGCACCAAAATATTTTATTAATAATTCAACATCGGCCCATTACCATATCTCGGCCCAAAAGGAAGCAAAAGGGTCACCATGAGACCCTAAAACCCACATGCGTTTTGCGGTGTCATGGACTGGGCCTTGTGCATCCTCGGCCCAGAGAAAAAGGGGTAAAAATTAATAAAACCCGCGGGAGTTTTATTAATTTTCTTGCCCATTTTCTGTCGGGTGGCCTTAGACTAGAAAAAAAAGTTGGTATTAAATCATTTTTAATTATTTCGATGCAAATTTGTGTATTTAAAATAATTAAAGGAGTTTGTAAAATGGTGAAGAGTCGCCGACCGATTTAAGGAAATCGACAAACCGTAAAAATAATAAAAAGTGACTCCGGTCTACGAATCCGATTTCTAGATTCGGGATAAGGTTACGAATTCGAGAGTTATAAGAACTCTCAAATCCGCCTGTTTGAAAACAGACTCTACTAAAATCGAAATTGAAATGAAAAAGAGCAGGGAGAAGTTCAATTAATTTCATAACATTATATTCTCAACATGCAATATAAAATGCGGTTTTATTTTACAAAATATGTACAAGTTAGGGACATAAAATGTAGATTACATGATTAAAATAACAAGGATGACAATAACGGAAGCGAACCTCGTTTGATGTTGGATGCTTGAATGCGAAGATCAAAACCCCTTGATTTAGCCTTGTTTTTGGTACTTGGATGGAAAAAAGAGTGTTGAAATGGTTTAAGAGGATAATATAAGAGTGTGGTGATGTGGTAATGAGAATGATTATGGGAATATTAGAGATGAACTTTTGAGAGAGTTTAGGTATAATGGTGATGATAGTTGGTGAAATGAGAGTGAAATGGAGGGGGTATTTATAGGTGAGAGGGTGAGTGTTTAGGAGGGAAAAGAAGGGAACATACCCCAAAAATCAAGTCATGCCAGATCAAAACCCAGGCGGGTTTTATGGGGTCAATGGGAGTCAAACCACATGTGCTATGATCATGGGATTGCATGGGAAGAAAGAAAATTGGTGCTAGAATATATCAAAACCCAGGCGGGTTTTATTTAATCCTCACACGGATCGCTGACGTGGTAGGCTCGTAACGATGCGTCTTGTTGAGCACAAAACTCAGGCGGGTTTCGTTTTCTCTAGGCCAGGGGCGCGCCTTGGGCCTGCTCTTCCTTGTGGGTTGCTCCTGAAATATATAACCCAGGAGGGTTATATTGATCGTAGGTGGACTATTTTGAATTCTTGGGCCCACGCTGCTGACCCTATGGGCCTAATGACTCATTTGGTGTTTCTCCTGAATGACTTGCTGATCTTGATGAGTCGGGATTACGTCGGTTCAAATCCCGGTGTCTACAGAGGTCCACAGTCAGCGATACCTAGTCATAAAATCAAGTGCTAAAGATGAAGAGGAGACAAGGCTAGTAGTTCATAAATCCGCTCCATTGATGGCACAGTCGACAACAACAAAAGGCCCCCTAACCTTCGTAACTGGTCCAAAGAGAATCTGAAAACAAGAAAGATATTCCTACTATCAAGTCATCCAGAGTCCTTGAGCACGCGCAGGCTTACGAATTGTTGCATCATGACATAAGTTCCGGGAAGAGATCATGGGGTCCGGACCCTTCACATTGAGAATTCACGTATAGGCCTCTTTATTGGGAATGGACAGAAGACGTGCTTGCTCTTTGCCATAAGGAGCTCTCAAAAATTCACATCTTTAACACAGTCCGTGCATCACTCTTTCTTTATGATAAGTGTCCGAACTTAATCAAGGCAATCTGTGAGTATTGGTGTCCGACAACCAACACCCTTCACACTATCAAAGGCGAGGTGTCTATATCCCTTTTGGATATCCATCACATGCTCGAGTTGCTGTTGTCAGGTTACTTGTATGATGAGGTTGTCCCTTCCTACAAATTTATGAAGGCTAACCTCCCTGCGACCTGTCTACATCTATTTGCTGCCTATTACAAACTCGCGAAGGGCCGAAAGAGAAAACCATCTCTAGAGGATTGGATTCAGTTCTGGTTTCACGGGCCTCCCAAGTACCACGCCTCGAAGAAGTCTGATCAAGATGTCCGAGTCCCTTCGCTGAAAGCAATATCCTCGATTACTGATTCTGCCATTCATGGATGGGGTGATCTTCAAGCTGTGTTCGAGGAGTTGCTGGTGGAGAAGGCAACTCGCACAGAGACCTTCCTAACTACGTTTTTGTCATGTTGGTTATGCAACTTCATTTTACCAATCAGGGATGCTGGTCGTATTCGTCCTGGCACATTCATGATCGCATCACTTATGGTTTCAGCAGGTCAAGCATATTGTCTCCCCACAGCGATATTGGCAAGCATATACAAAGGCCTTAATGATGTCTCATGTTCACCACATCCTAATCGGTGTGGAGGCAACTTCCCTTATCATTTCCTTTATGCATGGATCGGGATTCACTTCAGCACATATAACCTTGGAGATGAAGCCACCATTAGTCCAAGCATGGTGCAATTTAGTGGCCTCGGACGTGCTGAGACTTTCGAACTTGAAGAGGCTCGAACATTATCAAGTCTGGCACCAACTTTTGATGGCATTCGTTTATGACTACTCGAAACAAGGAGACCCTCATCGATGACGATCACCTCTCTGCTGCTGACTTTGCCTTTTTTGCGAGCATTCGATCGAGTCTCGTCACATATCACTGTGAGGAGAATTCTGTCATATATCGTTATTGCCCCCATCAGTTTAGTAGACAGTTTGGCTTCCATCAAGATGTTCCTGATGACATAGACCTACGAAGGTTCTATGACCCAAACGGAATACTTTCTATTCATCAGGAGTCAATTCAACGTGATACCGGCTCAGAAGTCCGATGTCCTGAGCGATGCACTTTTCTCGAGAGGTACGTCACCCGTGCTTTTCAGGAGTGGTGGGCCAAGGTGTTTTTGGCGTCACCGCAAACTGGCTCTTCCGATGGCTTGAAGAGGAAAAGAAATGAGACCCTTGATACGAACGAGCCAACAAAAAACCCTCTTCCTAAACCCACTCTTAAGGTTAGAATCGTTCATTCCAAGAAATCCTTACAACCTTCGGTCTCTACAGATAATGGGGTTTCTCCGAGTGAACACATCCCCGGGGTAGGTGCTACGAATTCGGCTATACCTGCCTCTGATCCTCCAATAGCCAGTGTTCCGAGGTTGCATGTAGCTGATGATATCAACCTTCCTCTAGACTTCTTGCAGGCCCAACAATGCTGGGAGAAGTTGAAGTCTATCGTCGTTTGTCCTATAGTCGAACAGGAGGGGACAAACGCCCCGGGATCCCAACCAACTGGTAAGAAAATCATCACTCCTCCTTCAGAGCCAAAAAACATTCTAGATGTTCTAGATATTGACCCGGTTACCAATGAGGGCATGGTATTATCCTTTGATCATTTTGTAATTTCCTCTTATGTATATATATTCTTTCATAAAAAGAATTTTTTTTTAATATAGGGAGAAAGTGATGGCGTAGATTTTGGCGAACAGTTGGCACATCATCCCTTACCCTCAGCAACATTTAGCTCCCGTTCTCTGAATATTCAAGAAAACATTGCCATCTAGGTCGAGGAGGAAGTCAACTATACCCCTAGATCGAGTGTCGTAATAGTCCCGCATTCCTCTTCTCATCTGAGGGTGCCCCATGGAGCAACCTCGATCTTTCAAGCTGACGATCTCATAAGGGAGTCTCGAAGGGATGCAGTTCGGTTCTTGAGCTAGGGTGTGCTCAATAGAGTGTGACAAAACCTCCAGAAAAGCTTTATGAGTGCAAGGATGACTTCAATAGCATATACGATGTCATTGCAAGAGAAGGTTTTGACCCTACTCCTTTGAAGGAAAAAGTGGAAGGAATCATCAAAGAGTCTTGTGACATTAAAGCTTTGCAAGATGTGTATTCTGAGCGGATCATTCGCAAAACACAAGACCAGTGTCGCGTGGAAGTGGAGAGCAAACTCAAGGTATCTTTTGAATCCTTAGTTTCTAACTCTTCCCACCATCAGTCTTTGCAGGATAAACTAGCTGGAGTGCGGTCTAGACATGAGGAGATATTAAAAGAGCTAAAGTCTTTAGATAAGAACCAGACAGAGTTGGAATCTTTGGTTGCAGCAAGTGAGGCTCTACTCCAACAGCGGCAACAGACTGTCTCAACATTGAAGGGCGAGCTTGCTATTATTGAAAATATTGTTCCGCTAAGTCATGCCAAGGAGGATAGCTTGAACCAGATGAGGACTTTTCTTAAATAATATTATGTAGATGTGCTGAACTTCACATGGGACCCTTAGTTTCTCAATGATTTTTTTTATATAATTTTTTATATTTTTTTTTAGACAGTCATCGCTATTTAACTTGGAATCTTTCCGTTCCATGATTGATGTTTGACTTCATACATGTATCTTTTGAGCCATAGTTGAAATAAAGTAAAGTTATTTAGTTTGACATACAATGTACCCATGTAAACATCAAGGAATCGGTCTCTCAACCGCTTGATCCCTTTTGTTGTGGTGGCTGCATTTGAGTATAGATTCAAATTGGGTACATCCCTCAAGGGGTGCAAACTCGAAAAAAATCAAGCTAAACATAGTATGGGAAATAGATAAAAAGTTTATTTATTTTTTAGCCGTTCACAGTTTATACTCTTGCGGGCCAGGAGTAAAGCATTTTTTCTCCGTCATGCACAGTTTATACTCTTGCGGGCCAGGAGTATTACAATGATGAAAAGAAAAGGGAGGAGAAAGCAACTTTTTTTTTGTGAACAATTTAGGCTCTTATTTGGGAGCTACAACGATGAAAAAGACATATTTTTTTTGGGCGAATAGTTTAGGCTCTTATTCGGGAGCAAGTCGGCATCATTTCTTCAAGGGAAGTATGGCTTCAAAAAATTCACGTTTATCGGTCCCACTCGAACCCCTTCATTATCAACTATCTTGTATGCACCATTTGTGTACACTTCCCGCACGACGTATGGGCCATCCCACTTTGAGGTGAATTTGCTTCCTGTCTTGTGCGTTATGATGATTGGTCTCCTCACTGCGAGCACCAAATCGCCGACTTGAAACGAGCGAGGTCGAACCTTCTTATCAAATGCTCGTGCCAAACGAGCTTGGTAGCATTCCAACCTTTGCTAAGCCTGAAGTCGCTTCTCATCAAGAGCTTCTAACTCAGCAAGTCGAAGCTTGTGGTTTTCTTCCTCATTAAGCCCTTCTTGAATAGCAACACGCAGCGATGGAATTTCAATTTCCAAAGGCAAAATGGATTCTACCCCATACACCAATGCATAAGGGGTTAATTGAGTTGGTGTCTTGAATGTGGTGCGGTAAGCCCAAAGTGCTTCTCCTAACCATTCATGCCAATCTCTTTTTGTTCTCGTCACCGCCTTTTTCAGTAGGTTACACAATGTCTTGTTGAATGCCTCTGTTAAACCATTCGTAGAGGCATTGTCCATCGAAGACTTGTGTTAGGAAAATTTGAATTTTTCGCAAAGAGCGGTCATGGAGTTATTGAAAAAAGGCTTGCCATTGTCTGTGGTGATGTATCGGGGCACGCCATATCGATATTTGATGTGTGTCTGAATGAAGTCCACTACATTCTCCTTCTTAACTTCCCTTAATGCAATTGCCTCATGCCCATTTTGAAAAATAGTCAGTAGCGGCCAAGATGTATATGTGACCGGCGGAAGACTTAGGAGTCATAAGTTCCACAACATCGAGCCCCCATGCTTCAAACGGTCATGATGATATCGTGGGTTGAAGCGGCTCTGGTGGTTGATGTATGAGGTTAGTATGGAATTGGCATGCATCACATCTTTTTGCATAGTCCATGTAGTCCTTCACCATGGTAGGCCAAAAGTAGCCCATTCTTTTGATGTGATCTTGCAACTTCGGCCCTGATTAATGGGCTCCACAAACACCTAAATGAGCCTCCTCCATAACATGTTGTACCTCTTCTCGGCCTAGACATCGCAGCCAAGTGCCAAGGAAAGTTCGACGATAAAAAATCTCGTTGTAGTAGAGAAAACGAGGGGCTCTTCGTTGAATTTTCGTTTTATGTCTTGGATAATCTGGAAGCTTCCCATGCTCTAAGTAATCAATAAGTGGTTGTCGCCAATCTTCTTCATTTATTTCACACAAGCTGACTATGTTGACTTCTTCTTGCAGGTTTTCATCAGTGAGTGGAACAACCCATTGGCTACACACGGGAACACTTAAGTTTTCCTCATCTGCCCCCAGTGCCAAAGTGGCTGCAAGGTTAGCAAGCGCGTAGGCCATCTTGTTGGCACTCCTGGGCACATGTTCTAGCATGACAATTTCGAGCTTATCGAGCAGCTGGGAGGCATACTTGTGATATAAGATGAGATCGTCCTTCTTGACTTCATATTCCTTTAACAATTGTTTGATAACCAACTGAGAATCCCCATAGACATCTAGATCCTTTATTCCCATCCCAACAGCCATCCATAATCCTAAGATCAATGCTTGATATTCTTCCATGTTATTTGAGCATAATTGGGTGAACATGAATGAATGTGTCAGAATATGTTGTTCAGGAGAAACAAAGACTACACCCGCACCAGTGCCGTCATGTCTAGCAGCCCCATCAAAGTACATTTTCCATGGCGGGAGTGCTTCCATGAAGAATACGTCTTCCCCGGGTAGATTGTCATTCAGCTCCCACTCATCAAGAATGGGGTGATCGGCCAAGAACTCTGCATGCGCTTGACCTTTAACTGCCTTTTGCGGTACATAGATGAGATCATATTGTTTTAGGATGACAGCCCATTTTGCGAGCCTCCCACTCAATACGAGCCTTGATAGAATATACTTGATCGGGTTCGCTTTAGAGATCACGTGCACCGTATGAGCCTCCATGTAATGTTTTAGCTTTTGGATGGCAAACATGAGTGTCAAACACATCTTTTCCAGAGGTGAATAGTTCAATTCAGCCACGATCAAGGTGCGACTCAAGTAGTAAAGAGCTCTTTCTTTTCTTTCTTTGTTCTCTTGAGCCAGTAGTGCCCCCAACGACCTTTCTTGAGCTGCGATGTAAAGTATCAGAGGTTTTCCCACGATTAGCGCTCCTAACACAAATGGACTCGACAAATATCTCTTGATACTTTCAAATGCCTTTTGGCATGACTCATCCCACTCAAAAGGTGCATTCTTCTTCATGAGATGCTGAAATGGATGACAACGGCCCGCGAGGTCGGATATGAACCTTCTAATGTATGCCAAATGTCCTTGGAGACCTCACAATTCTTTAAGGCTCTATGGCGCGGGCATCTCTTGAATGGCCTTGATTTTGGCATGGTCAACTTCGATGCCTTTGTGTCATACCACAAAACCTAAGAACTTCTCGAAAGTGACGCTAAATGCGCACTTGAGTGGATTCATCTTCAACTGGCATTTTCTCAACCGTTCGAAAATTTTTTCAAGATCTTGTAGGTGATCCCCTTTCCTCCTTGATTTGACCACCAAATTATCGACATAACATTCAATTGATCGGTGTAGCATATCATCAAATATGGATTGCATTGCACGTGATACATTGCTCCTGTATTCTTTAGACCAAAAGGCATTACCTTGTAGGAGAAAATTCCTTTCGGTATACAAAAAGTTGTCGCTTCTTGGTCCTCAAGTGCCATTTGAATTTGGTTATACCCCGTCGTGCAGTCCATGAATGATAAAGCTTCGTGCCCGGTAGTGGAATCGATCATGAGTTCCGTAACGGGCAGTGGGAAGTCATCTTTGGACACGCGTTGTTAAGATCACAAAAATCGACACAAATTCGAAGTTGTCTGTTTTTCTTTCTTACACGTACAATGTGCGCGATCCATGTTGGGTATTTAACTTCACGGATAAATCCGGCTTCTATGAGCTTGTTTACCTCCTTTTCGATCTCAGGAACTAGCTCCGGGTGAAGACGTCATTGAAGTTGTTTCTTGGGTGAAACACCCTTCTTGACAGACAATCGATGGACGGCGACTCTTGGGTCTAGCCTGGGCATTTCTTTGTAGCTCCATGCGAACACATCCTTGTATTCATAAAGGAGGGTAAAATACTCACTTTCCTTCTCCTGTGTAAGTAAGGAACTCATGTAGATTGGGCGGGGTCAGTCCCAAGGTTTAATTCTTTCAGCTCATCGACAGTGGCTTGCCCTCCGTCCTCAAGAGTTTCAGGGATTTCTGCAATTCTACCTTCGAGTCAACCTCTTCATATTCAATAATCGTGATGTGGTTAGAGGTAACAATATCTTCGTTTTCAGCCTCGTTCTCTGGCTTAGGGCCATTCTATTGGTTTGTGAAGACCACTGTACGTCGCTTCACCCTAAGAGAACCATATGTTTTTACGTCAAGTATTGACACACGCTTGATGCGCCACGGGATTCGTGAAGTCATAACTAACCTTCTCCGTGAGTTTGTATGCGTTAGGAAAGAATCCCTCATTTTTCTACTCTTGAGGTGAGTTATTTCCTCCTTCAATGAGGTGTGAGAAGAAGGAATGAACCCCGAAAGGGAGGGCTTGACTACCTTGGGTTGGTATGTTTTTGGTATGGGCAATGTTGCACTTACTTTCAGTGTGTGCAGGTCAGGGTCTCCAACTCTCTTGTTAATTTTGCCTCCCATAGTTTGGCTCATTCACCTTCCTTACGACAAGAGGTGTCTACTTGTCTTACGCCTTGCCAGAGGGTCTTAATACATCCTTACCTTCATCACTTTGTTTCACAGGTGCTTGACTTTCTTGCATAGTCTTTGAACTTCTCATGCCTGTAGAGGAGATCATGGGTGGCATTGTCTCTTTCCGGGTAGTTTCTTCCTCGAAAACTTTTGCGTCGACAAAATACGACTCAGCTTGGGCAAATGGTTTAGCATCCCCGTTAATCTTTCTTTCACCATCCCGATAATACTTGAGACATTGATGGAGTGTGAAGGCTACTATTCCATGCTCATGGAGCCACGGACGCTCGAATAGAAGCTTGTAGGACGTCCTGGCGTCAATCACATGAAAGATAGTAGATGTTACCAAATCACCCATAGTTTGCTCTAAGCAGATCATGCCAAGCGTACGTTGACCCTCCAGATTAAACCCGTGAATCATCATTCTACTCTTAGATAATTCGTCTGTCGTGATTCCTAGGTCATTCATGATAGACTTAGGCATGATGTTAACGGCTGAACCTCCATCCACTAGCATACATTTTACCCTTAGTTCTCGAATATAACCAGTCATGAATAGAGGGCGGTTGTGAGGTTTAGACCCTAGTAGTATGTCATCATCTGTGAAGGTGACCGTTGTGTAACAAACCAAACATTGAGTAAGGTTTTTTGCCTGTTCACCAACATATTTAACTTTATAAACGTAAAGCTTTGGTTCGCGTAAAGCAGCAGGGACGTGCTGGCGCATTTCTTCTGGCAAATGGAAGACTTCATTCCAATTCATGTGCGTTGGCAAAACCTCCAAGATAGCTAGGGTCTTCTCACTACCTCTTATTAATTTTATCTCCTTTCCTTCTCCGTCTTCTTTGTCTGCTTGTTCAGAACAAGATGTCATGTTGAGGTGACATTCCCGAAAAAGTCAGATGGAAGAACTTCTCCTGCTGTATTACCGCCATCCATGGGGTCTTTAGTGGAACATGCTTCGACACAAACATGATTGACCTCAACAATGTCATCGATATCGAGTATAATCTTCCCTTCCTTAGCCAGCTACATAATGCGTTCTTTGAGCGTGATGCATTTCTCAAGGGGGTGACTGATGATCCTATGATAACGACAATACCTGGGGTCAGACGTCTTCCCAACTTCTTCTGATCGCTTTGGTTCAGGAAGTTCGATGATCTTGTTTTCTAACAAGCCGTCTAACATTCCTTGCAAGTCTGAATCAGGGAACGGATACTTCTTCTCTTGGAGCTCCTTCAGTGTCAAATGTTTCTTCGTAGTGTGTCGTGCCGCAAAACTCTTCTTATCTTCGACCTTTGACTTCCCCGAAATCTGGACTGGCTCATTTGTTGAGACTGACATGGATTCCCTAGCCGAGCTCTTGGAAAGCTTAATACTCTTCTTTGGATCGCCTCTATCTCTCTTTGGCTCAAAGGAAGAGGATGTAGGCTTGCCGCGTCGATTGGCTATCGTGATTTCCATGTCATGAGCCTTGGTTGCCAACTCCCGAAAAGTTATCGGCTTACTCATTTGTAAGACATAGAGTAATTCCCAATCCATACCATTGGCGCACATCTAAATGGTTGAAGCCTCAAACAAGCGATCTTTACACTCGAGACTAAGTGCACGCCACTTATTGATATAGTCTAGCACAGGCTCATCTGTCCATTGCTTAGTGTTTGTTAGCTAAGTCATGCTGACAATTCGTTGAGTACTATAGAACCTGTTCAAGAATTCATGTTCCATCTGTTCCTAACTATCAATGGATTCCGGCTCTAAGTTAGTATACCAATCATAAGCGATACCTTTCAAGGTACAAACGAATTGTTTCACTAGCAGATCACCATCAGTACCCGCATTGTTGCATGTTTCGATGAAGTGTGCAACATGTTGTTTCAGGTTCCCTTTCCCTTCGAACTGGATGAACTTTGGAGGTTAGTACCTGCGAGGCATGCAAAGGGCGTCAATCCTCTTTGTGTACGGTTTGGTGTGCAAATGGGTCCGTGTCGAGCTTGCCCCTAGTTGGGCCTTGATCGCATTGGCCACTAAGTTCTGGATTTGCTCCACAGACAAAGAGCCTGAGCCGAAATCTTCCTTCTTCCCTTCTTCTTCATCGGAATCTTCGTGATTGGATCCCTTGTCAGAATCTTCTTCTTCTGAGCTAATGACATAGTTTCTAGCGGGTCGCTTCTCTAACTTTTTTGTCAGCTTCTTAATCCGTTCATCTTGGCACTTGATATGCTCGGTTTTTTCTTCGCTTCCCCTCTCAAGTCTAGCTAGGGTGGGCTTCATAGTTTTGAACTCTTCTTCATAATTAATGGCTCCCGTGGTCATAACCGACATAACAACAGTGTCAATAGATTCGGTGTCGGAATGTGAGAGCGTGTCACTTGAAGACTTCGACATTTCTCCATCGCTCTCATAATCTTTGGTTTCTTCATCAAACAGTTGCGCCACAGACTCCATGTGATGGTGGAGTTGGTCCATCCATTGAGTGGATGCTTCCTTTGGAGGGACTTGAACAAGTTTCTCTCTCAGCAAATGAGATGCAATGTGACCTGGCCCCGGCAAGTCGGAACCAGCAACATACGACGGCGTAATCACATTAGTTTGTTTTTGGGCCTCCATAGTAGCGATCTTGGTCATCCTTCTTGTGTCTACTCTATTGGACATCACACTAGTAGTTGCCGACCCTTGAGATTTAGATGACATGGCTTTCTTCGAAGAATGAGGGATGTTACTCCTAGAAGCCATGTCTTTTGTGAATGATGGGTGATTTGTCTTGGGAGAAAGAGATGAGAGGTAGAGACGTCCCACCAAGCGTGCCAAAATTTGTAAACACAAATTTCTGGGTCTAAAATAAATAAACACAAGAAATTAGCGAACAAATAAAATTATATTAATTTCAAAGGATTTTGGCGTACAATCTCTATGTATTTGTTACAAAATAAAAATGTAACTCCTTTGATTCGATCTCCTTGAATAAACTTGAACGAGTCTTGAATGAATATGGTTTTGGATGAATATGATCTTGGATGATATAGTCTTGATTGAATATGAACTTGGATGAATGTGGTCTTGAACGAGGGTCGTAGAGACTTGATCCCGATCAAGAGGAAGAGGTTGGATCTCTCACGAATGAACGACACGAGCTTGAGCTTTGTTGTGCTTTTTTTTTCTTCGAGAGAGAGAGAGTATGAGAGCTTTTGAGTCTTCTTTGGATGTCTTTTTCCACCCCTGAAATGAAGGAGGACGGTCTCTATTTATAGAGAATATCGGCTAGCCTTTGGGCCTATTTATCTCCTTTTAAAAAAGGACAAATATTTATGTGTCACCCATGACACGTGACATAATTTAATTGGCCAAAGAATAATATCATTTAATTTTTTATTAAATGATCAACCATAATTAATTTTGACACATGACGGGTTATAATTGGCCGAATTAAAAACACTATTAATTTCCACATGGCGAGTCTTGATTGGTTGACAAATTTTTACTTTCTACAACTAGATTACAACTAGCATGCACAACATCCAACTTAAGGCCATCTTTACCTAAGATTACAACATAGCTTGAACAATCGGTTGCATCAACACCCACATAAGAACTAAACATGACATCCCTAGCTTGAATGAGCACTTCCAACAAAGTACTTAGATTCAAACGAACATAAAACATCAAGGGTGTGCTTGTGGACTACATACTTCATATATGAACTGTAGGGTTGTTGTTTGCTTCCTTTTCTTTTTCCGCAAAGCAATTTCCTACTTTGGATAATCTCTCTCGCCCTTTTGTTAGAAACTCATTAGTCCTAAAATTTCTCAACCTCTTAGCAAGCTCTAAGTAAATGTTTTCATCTTCTCAACCCTTTAACTATCATTCTCTCCTGGGGCATTGAGGTTCTCTTCTGTTTAGCTCTTCTGGAAGGCTTCAAGGCTTGCTCCCTTGTCAAAATTAACTCTAGGTTGTGAGTCCTTTTCGGCTTTTTAGTTGGACTTGGTTTCCCATTCAATTGTATCTGCATTATCCTCTATTTTATAATAACCTTACTTTCTCTTTCCTCCTCGCCGTTTGTGTCTCCTTCATCCCCAAAGTTGGGGGTAAGATCAAATCAAAATAGGGGATATCAATATGAAAAGCGGAGGAGATTTTAGGAGGCGAGGGATTCGGGTGTTGATTGTTACGAAATTGAGGGCAATGATGAATAAAAAGAGGGGGAAACTGTGAGGACAACGAACTTTTTGTTAGCATTAAAGGCTCTACATGTGACAGCTCAATAACCAGGGTGTTTAGGGTAGGGCAGCATTGGCAAATAGGAGGGCTTGCCCACCCCAACGTTATAGTGGTAACCACCTTCTCAACACTGTCCAAAATCACATATGGGCCCCGAAGTGGACCCCTGATTTCATCCCCCATGAATGTCCTCATTTCTCGGCATAGACACCATTTCTTGATCAACTAGAATATCAGGCGGTGCGACTGACATAAAGAAGGCCAGCGAAGATTACCCGACTTCAAACCCGGTACCCTTTTTTTCCACTATCCTTATCATCATGCTGAAAATTGATTCCACAAGTAACACCTCCTTATTATGCACCCCATGCATGTGACCTGTCCTCTTGAGATGCAACCCGCATTGTGATCATTGTCCTTCATATTTGGCCAGGCTTGGAGGTCCAACAAAGGCCCACTAACCTCGGCTACTTGAAACTCTACATCAGCAATACCTTTAGAGTCGTTGCCTATAGAATCGTCATCCTTATCATGCAAAATATGGCTTTTACTGTCCGTAGAGTCGTTGTGTTCTAACATTCTGATTCGGCTCTTGAACCACCATAGGATTGTCATCTCGTAGGCAAGAGGTGTTACAAGGATACACCAAAGGAAGTGATGAGATTTTGTTAGTATACAGCATAAAGCACCTTATACCTCGTCCTTTCCAGGGAAACATAATGCTCCTTAAAGTTGGCTCGAACTTCCTCAATTAATGCAATACACGAATCAATATTGTGCCCTACCTCATCTCGTTTTTACAAAAACATAGATGTTCTCGTATTGGAACCTTACCAAGATCGAATCATTGTGATTATCAAGAATGAAGGCTCCTGAGATCTATGTGAGGTCCAAATGTTCTTTAATTGTGATATTAGGACTAAGAACGTGTGTCTCCTGTATGAACACATGCTTCTCAATAACTCCCAAGATTAGACTTAGTTGCTCGAGTGTTGTACGCGAGCGATGTTTATTTGGAAGCCCTTCGATTTACACCCATAGTGTCGTCTTATAAACATTTATACCCTCCTTTAACCCATTCTCCCCACAATACTTGAAGATCATCAAGGATCCATCAATAGCGGCATTCTGCACCATGATAGATCAACTACATCTTCAACAGTGGACACTTGGATCAGAAAAACCCTCCCCTCCCATCGTCTCCCACTTGATCAACCGTTGCATCTCCTTCTATATCCCAAAACTCTTTGATAAAAGCGACTATATGAGGAGGTAACCACTTTCTTTGGTTTAAGAAATGCCCCAAAAAAGGTTTGACTCCATACTTCCGTTAGTGACAGAAAAAGGAAAGGGAAGTGGGAGGGGCATAAAAGACGAAGCTAGTATAAAGTGGAGGGTTTCTAGAAAAAAAATTACTAATTAGTGTCTGTATTAAGGTTGGGAGGTCAGTTAGGAAAGAGGGATCACATATGAGAGTGTTGGGCACTCATCTTAGTATCTTACTATGCCTTTTTCTTTTATGAGGGGAAGATACACCCATACACATGTCCAATCACTATAAACGACAATATATATATATATATATATATATATATATATATATGTGTGTGTGTGTGTGTGTGTGTGTGTGTGTGTGTATGTATGTATATTGGAACGCTAATGGCTTCAGTAAAATTGGGAGCACGTTAGGAATCCCGATCAAAACTTGCTTGAGAACAAGGGACAAGGTTGATATTACTGCAGCTAGATTACTTGTGGAAATGAATGTGGATGGTTATTTCGCTGATGTGATTCAATTTGCTGATAATGGTGTTGTTATTTCACAAAGAGTTGTGTATGATTGGAAACCTTTAAAGTGCAATCACTATAAGAATTTTAGCCATGAAATGACTGAATGCAGGTTGAAGAAGCAACAGAATATACAGAAGATTCAGCAACCTGGAGTTTCTAATGAGACTAATAATGTAGTTGAGGAGCAAAGATCACCGATCCCACCTGTAGCAACTCGTCCTGTTATCACACCAATTGTCCCTTCTAAAGGCCTGCCACCTCGAATTGGAAATATTAGACCTCAAACCATTAGAGCTGGGGAGGTTTTAAAAGCTTTCCAAATGGCAGGAGGGAAGAATCCAGGTAGCAATGGTTAATATTATGAGCTGGAACATTAGAGGTTGTGGGAAGTCGAATAAGCAGATGGATATTCGAAACTATCTGCATAATCATCAGGTAAGCCTTGTTGGTTTGCTTGAATTTAAATCAAAATTTGAAAAAGTGGCAGAGATTGGTTCTTTTATGTTGAATGGTTGGTCTATTATCCTTAATGCTAGTCCTGGCATGAAGTGTCGCATTTTATTGGCTTGGAAACCAAATGATTATTATTTAGTGGATGTTATTGACATTCAGGTTCAGTGGATTCACATCATTGTTACTAGGATGATTGATGGAAAGAAATTTCATGTTACCTATGTGTACGGTTCGAATCAACTTACTGAAAGGAAGATTCTGTGGGACAAGCTTAATGTTTTAAGTCATCAAGTTCTTGAGGGTTGGTTGATCTTGGGTGATTTTAATGCAGTTTTGTATCCCGAGGATAGGATTGGTGGCACTGATGTTGAATTCTTTGAAGTTTCTGAGTTCCATGATTGCATTAAGAATATAAATGTTCAGGAGTTAAGCTTTTGGGGTGATCATTTCACTTGGACCAATTCGCACATTTGGTCTAGAATTGATAGAGCCTTTTCAAATGATGAGTGGCTTCATCAAATGGGTTTTGTGCATACTACTTTCTTACCTTTTGGTCTATCGGATCATACTCCCATTCTCATATCTTTTCCTGGTCTTCCTCAAAGGAAAGGTAGCTTCAAATATTGTTTGATGTGACACAATTCTGATGATTATGAAAATATTATTGTTGATGCTTTATCTATAGAGGTGTAGGGTTGCAAGATGTATAAATTTCATAGATTGCTTATGGACTTGAGGAAGCCTCTGCAGCAACTGCACAGAAATAAATTTGGTGACATCCACTATCAGATTGACAGAAGTAGATCTGCTCTTGAGGAAATTCAGAAGGCTATTATGTCTGACAAGGATAACTTGGAGTTAAAGGATAGGGAGAAAGATCAGAGAACTGCTTATATTAATATCCTGAATTCAGCTCAGCAGCTTATGCAACAACAGTCTAAACTTGAATGATTGAATTTAGGTGATTGTCCTTCCAGGGAATTTTTTTGCAAAAATGAGGAAAAGGCAAAATGGGAATTACATTTACCCTCTTGCTACTGAAGATGGAAGTAATCTTATTGGCTTTGATAATGTGGCATCAGGGATGATTGATTATTATAGAAAGCTCCTTGGTCAGAATGAATATACAAGAGTCCCAGCCAAAACAACATTTTGCAGAAGGGCTATATTTTGAGCATTGATTTGCAGATGAAGCTTCTAAGGCCTTTCAATAAGGAGGAGGTTCGTAAAATAATTTTTTCTATCCCTCCTTTGAAAGCTCCTGGACCTGATGGTTATAGTAGCTCCTTTTATCAATATAATTGGGAGAGAACTGGTGATATTTTTTGTGAAGCCTTATTTGAGTGTTTGGATAATGGCTCAGTTCTTTCAAGTATCAATGAAACTATTATCTCTCTGATTTCTAAGAAGATCAACCCTGAATTTCCTGCTGATTTCAGGCCAATTTCTTGTCGTAATGTATCTTAAAATGCTTATCTAAGCTTCTTTGCAATCGGTTAAGAGATGTTCTTCCTTCCCTCATTAACAAAAGTCAAGGTGCTTTTGTCCCTGGGCGTGATATTGTCCAAAATATATTGCTTTGTCAGGAAGTGGCTAATGGTTACAAAAGAAGGAAACTTCCCCCATGATGCATTATGAAGGTTGATCTAAAGAAAGCCTATGATTCTATTTACTGGGAATGCATTAAGGAGGCTTTGATAGCTTTTCATTTTCCTCCTAGATTTATACATTGGATTATGATGTGTATCTCTTCACCTTCTTATTCTATAAACATCAATGGTCAACATCATGATTTTTGTAAAGGGGGTAGGGGATTAAGACAAGGAGACCCTCTCTCTCCTTTATTGTTTGTGATTGTGATGGAGTATCTCTCAAGACTTTTGGATGATCTGAAAGACAACCCTGAGTTTAAGTTTCACCCTAGCTGTAAGGATTTGAAGGTCAACCACCTTCTGTTTGCTGATGATCTAGTTATTTTTTGCTCTGCTGACAGTGGTTCTATTGGCTGTATTGCACGGATTCTGCATCACTTTGGTCAATGTTCTGGTTTAATTGCCAATCTGTCCAAATCCCAGATGGTTTTTGCTGGTTGTAATAACAACCAGGCTCAACATTTGGTTGATATTATGGGTTTTGAGATTGGCCAATTTTCTCTGAAGTATCTTGGTGTTCCCATTACAACCAGGAGGATTGGGAAGTTTGATTGCTTGTCCCTGGTTGACAAAATCACAGCAAAAATTCAGGTGTGGTCTTCAAGAAACCTTTCTTATGGTGCAAGAACTCAATTGATTAATTTAGTTCTTTTGAGTATTTTCAGCTACTGGGCAAATATCTTCTTACTCCCAATCAATGTTATTGAGCAGATTGTCAAAATATGTAGGAACTTTCTGTGGTCTAGTGATCATAGTTATCACAGAACTCCCCTTGTTGCTTGGAATACTGTTTACACTCCTAAAAGATTTTGGGGTTTAGGCCTAGGAATCCAAAAATTTGGAATACTACTACAATAGGGAAGCTTGTTTTGAATATTGCACAAAAGGAAGATTCTCTGTGGGTTAGATGGATCCATGAAAGATATATGAAGAATAAGAATTGGTGGAACTACAAACCTCCTATTAACAGTTCCTGGGTCTGGAAGAAAATATGTAAGGTGAAAGATACAATTAAATTGGGTGATGACTCAGATTGGAAATGGAATGGTGAAATTAATGGAGGCATTTCTGTGAAGAAATGTTACATGGATCTCCTGCCGGTTATTGAGAAGTGGAGTTGGTACCATATAATTTGGAATGGAATTTCCCCTCCTAGACATTCTTTCACTGCTTGGGTTGCTGCACATGGTAAACTTCCTGTTTCCACTAGACTTGCAGCTCATGGGAGCAATATTCCAACTGATTGCTGTTTGTGTGACAGTGGTGAAGAGTCTTTGGATTATCTTTTTGTAAATTGCAGATTCATTAAGCAGATTGTCTCAGATTTTGGAAGGAAATTGGGTATCAAGGTTGATTTCAACTCTTTGACATAGTGGGTTTCAAATTGGAAAAACATGAAGAAAGCAAGCTGTATTAAACATTTTGCTATTGCTGTTTTAACTTCCACCATCTCAATCACTTGGGAATGGAGGAATTATAAGAAATTCCCTGCAAACAAGAAGAATACAAGCTGTGAAGAGGCCTTTAAAAGGATCCATCATGTGCTGCTTCAAAGACTGTTATTTCTCTCAAAAAGAGCAGGAGATTTGGGAGTTGTCTTGACCTCTTGATTAGCTGTAATTTTTGATTGCTCCTTTCTTTCCTGTTCTGACACTTGTTTGTTCTTGCCTTCGTTTGGGCTTTGGAATGAAATTGAATTTCTGCCATATATATATATATATATATATATATATATATATATATATATATATATATATATATAATCAAATGGGGAAAGGAAAAGAGGGATGAAACTTACCATATTATATTGAAATCTTCATCAATGGATACGGTAACTCTTTACCCTCTCCCAAAAGCACCCCTCGTACAGTCCTTCATCCCCGAGAAAATCTCAAAAGTGTAAACTCTCCTTGCCTCTGCCATGCAATAACATTTGTTCACATCTTTTCATTAACAATTGGAACTCCAAACGCTTCCGATTAGAATTCATAGGATTGCATGAGATACTCCATTCTCTCCGTACGACTTCTTCTCACCTTAAGCCCAACATATCACTCACCTTTACAGGTCCTTAACACTCTTCATCTAGCTATCACATCAGAGTAACACCGGTGCTACAACCACCAATGTCGGAAAATAGTTGTGGAAGTAAATACTTGGATCTTTCATACAATAACTTAGATTTTACGATTGGAAGATTTTACGACGATAATTATGACAAAGGAAAAAGGGTTGAGTTGGGAGAGAAACCTTCTCTCTACTTTCTTTCACTAGGAGAGTTGCGAAAACTGTTAAAGTCCAAATTACATTCCATGTGTAAATAAAATTGCACTATTGTAGCCGACCTGTTGAAACCTTTCTTTCAAATATAATCGAAGGCAGACAGAAAAACGCAAAACAACTATTTTACTGGGTTTCAATTGGTCCTGGGGCTTCATTAGATTCCATTCTCTCAAGTCCAATTTGGTTCGGTCTCTGATCTATTTTCCCGGCGAGAATGTCGTCTGCGGGGGTGACAGTTCCGGCGCCGCAGGCATACTTCTGCTATCAATGCAATCGCACAGTCACTCTCTCCCCTTCACCCAACTCCGACCTCTCTTGCCCCAACTGCAATGGTGGTTTCCTTGAGGAATTCGATTCTTCCTCCTCCGACCATCCAAACCCCAACCCTAACCCTAATCCCTTTTCGTCCTCTTCCATGGGGTTTCCTGACCCTTTCTCTCTCTTCGCCGATCATCCCTTCCTTTCCTCCTCCTTCGTCGATAGAGCTAACCGTGGCCCGATCATCCTCTCGTCCGCCACCATCGGCGTCGGAAACCCTAGAAGTTCTTCTAACTTATTTCCTCCTTCAACTGCCTCTGAATACCGTGATTCTCCTGTCGGTTTCAACGCCTTTGATTTTCTCCAGAACTATCTCCAGAATCTGAGTGCTAGCGGTGCCAATGTTCAGTTTGTTGTGGAGAATCATCCATCGGAAGCCGGGTTCCGATTGCCGGCGAATCTTGGGGATTACTTCCTTGGACCGGGCCTTGAGCAGCTCATTCAACAGCTGGCTGAGAACGACCCTAATCGCTATGGAACCCCTCCTGCTTCCAAACGATCTGTTCAAGGACTTCCTAATGTCGTGATCAGCGAAGACCTGATGAAGTCGGATTCTAACGCTTGTGCGGTATGTATGACCGAATTTGAGTTGGGTTTGGAAGTTAAGCAGATGCCCTGCTCCCATTTGTACCATTCTGATTGCTTGCTTCCGTGGCTTGAGCTTCATAACTCGTGTCCTGTATGCCGGTATGAGCTTCCTACTGATGACCCTGATTATGAAAATCGGAAAGGAAACCATGATCAAGGGAGCTCCAGTGGTAGGTCAGGAAATGGTGGAACTCAGGGAGATTCTCAGGGGACTCCTTCTGCGGAGAGGAGGTTCAGGATTTCGTTGCCATGGCCATTTAACTCATTTGGATCCACAGGAGGAAGCAGTGATGCTGGGGCTGGAAACAACAATGCTCCGAATTCAGGCGGTCAACAAAGTGGGAGTCATGGTTCACAGCCAAGGCAAGAGGGCTTGGATTGAAATTGGTAAAGGTAAATTCACTCCTAATACATTTCTTTTTCTTGTAGCTCTTGCTTTTGTATATTTGATGATATAAACTTTTTCTGTTTTGTGAATACATTGTCTGTCCTGAATTACGTAGTGCATAATTTAAACTTTCGTATTTATTTTTGAAGAGCAAAGGTCGTGCAGTCTTGTTATTTCTCTTTGTTTTCATTTTGTTTTTAATCTGGCCAAGTGAAGCTGTCTTTCATTTTCGTTTTACAACTTTAATATCATAGAAGCAAACTCGCTCGTAGGAGTCGTAGGCAGCTGCGTATGGTGTGGGGTGCATATCCAGTTTCACTTACCTGAATCTAAAATTCAACAGGATCTATTCAAAGAATTTTTGGAAACTAGTGAATAACAATTGCGTAGAAAAGAGACAACTTCAAACATAGAGGGTAACCGCACCATGTCATGACTTTTGAGATTGAAATGTAGCAGTTCTGCTTCAATTTTCCTTCTTGCCAGTTGCCTTCTGTTGACATAATATCTGCCATGCTATCTGATCAGCAGTCATTATCTGATGATTTGTTGATTCCTTTTCTTTGTTTGAATTCTTGCGGTAACTCTGACACCGGAGCATAAAACAAACTTAACTTTTTTGGCATTTTTCTGGCCGGAAAGAATGCTATTTCTCTTCACGAGGTAGACATTAAATGTCAGAGCCACTCGATGATTTTGTGATCTTGTTCCCATCTGACATATGATGACTCCATCGTTCAAAAGAATCGTAACATTACTCAATGCTCATAAGTCATAAGTCATAACCACTTTTGGATGCATACCTTAAGAAAAACGTCTGTTGATGTTCACAAAAATGTAGTATCATTTATGTTAACCTTTGTTAGCCTTGAAGCACATTTGCTATGCTCTATTTGTATCTACTTGGTTTTCTTTTGCAAGGATCTGAAATTTTTGTGGAAGTGTTGCTGGGTGCTCCCTCCTGTTGAGTTAAGCCAAGTCCTTCGGCTTAATGTGTGTAATGATTTGGGTGTAATAAGCTAGGCAATTAATTTGGTTTAAAATAGGCTTGAAGCAGTTGGCTAGGGTGGATTGGTGATCCTTTTGCCTTTAAAAATAAGTCTTTGATTAGCACATGTAGTGGGGCACATTGAACTTGATGGGATCAAATGCTTCAGACCAATCAATATTCCTTGGTCTGTCTTCATGGGGCTTTGGTGATGTTGCCCTTCATTTAGTTACCCTACATAGGAGCCTTAAAACCTTGCTGGTTTATTCAAGATTGTGTTCTGTTGACCTTTGTAGCTTTTGTTGCATGTATGCATCTCAACAAAATATTCTATAAACCTTTTATTTTCGGTCAAATGTGCCATCGCGTTTGTCTTCAATTTGTCCACATTATCCTCTTAGTCTACTTCAATCAACATGAAAGTGGAGGGATGAAATTAGAGAAAGAACAATGTGCCCAACATGAGTGCACCTATATGTATGTCCATCTAACCGTTGTTATTTTTGGTTCTTCACCTAGTAGTATGTCAAGTAATGTTGTTCCATTTTTTCTCCCTTTCGTAGTTTATACTCGGGGTGGAAGTAATGTGAATTCCTTAATATGATCTAGGATTGACAGTTGACGTATAAAGTTTAGGGGCTTTCAGGGAATGTTCTTTTCTGCTTTGTTCTTGTACTCAGGGTGGAAGTGGCTGGTTCCAATTGACTCAGGATTTAGAAATCATTCACTACCTACTACTTCATAGAAAATAAGTATAGGAGGTTTAATGAGGCATTTTACTTTACTCCATTACAATCTAAGTTGAAAAAATAAAAAAAATTTCAACTATTCAAAGTATGGACATCACTTCTTATCTAACTCTAAAATTTTTTCAACCATCCAAATGTTATTTTCTTTTCCCTCAACGGCTTACTACATTTAGCTCTTGTACTATAGCTCTTAGCTCCCAAATTCCCTTTAACTCTTTCTGGTTCCACTCGCTTATTCTAGCTCTTTTTAGTACCTGTGGGAATATGGGTTTCGTATTGGCGAGGGGCTAGTTATGTTGAATGATCAAGTTTAACACTCGCTCAAGATGGGACTATATGGTTTGGTAATGATAAAATAGTAGATAAACATGAACTAGGCTATTAAGGGATAAAAACTATGGACTAAAGGTTGTAGGCTAAGAAGCATAGATTTGGATACGAGATACGAATACAACACGATATAGACTTGCCGATATGTAACTAAAATAAAAAAAATGGATGCGACTCGTAGTTGGATACATGGGTGAATTATATGTTTTTTTCTATGTAAATGATAAGATAAACACTAAAATGCATAATATAGAAGTAGTTCAAGGATGAAGCTATTGAAAAGAGAGATTATAAGTGAATTTAAAACGATGATATTGAATTTCACCAAACACTTCCAACCATGCAATTTCAATTTTCCAATAGGCTTAGAAAGTATGATGACATGATTCCATGTTTTTGTGCTTCAAATTTCAATGCTTAGGTTTGTTTTCTTAGTTCTGAATCCCCTTTCATTATTGAAAAAGAGAGATTATAAGAGAGTCTTGAATCGATGATATTGAATTTCGCCAAAAACTTCCAACCATGCAATTTTAATTTACCGATATGCTTAGAAACTATGATGACGTGATTCCATGTTTTTGTGCTTCAAATTTCGATGCTTAGGTTTGTTTTCTTAGTTCTTTATCCCGTTTCCTTATTTCCCCCTCAAAAAATCAATTGCATCCTAGGAGCTTCCACATGGTGTTTTTCTTTCTTTCTTTCTTTCCTTTTTTTTTTTGAAAGTTTGCGCTGAACACTGAATAACGTGTACTGGGTCGTGTCCCATTTTTTCCAATCTGATTTGTTGTCAGATTTGTTTTTGGTTTTGTCTGACATGTCTCAGGGGTGTACCGGAGCGTATCCGTGTCAGATAATGTCAGACAAGAATACTCCACCCTCAGAGGTGTGCCCGTGCTTCTTAGGTCGTAGGTTGAGGATTCACCGCTTAATCAATCATCACAAACAAATCAACAACCAAATTGCAACTAATTAGCCTGGAAAACAGTGATTTGGATAAATTCCTCATTAAAACACTCATCAATGCCCTCTCTCAAAGGGACAATAATGCACCTAGATTTGGCTGGGCCCCAATCATAGTTTCATATAATAAATATTAATTAAATAAAAGCTCATCAGTCAATCCTAATCATGATAATTTATTACTCTTATTGGCAAAAGTCGCATCCTCAAGCATAATCACTCGAGGTAGTGGCAAAACAACATTAAGCATGTCCAAACCTTGACTAGAAGATGAACTAAGATTTTCTCAAACCTTCACTCCATCAACGGTGAAATGATGAAATCCATATATTAAATGTGAGAATTGTTGATTTAGGGTTAAATCTTGATTAGTGAATCATAATTAAGGGGTAACCCACCTAAGTGGAAGCATTAATACTCATGGCAACTAGACACAAAACATAAGAGAAGCATGAAAATGACATATAAGGAGGATAAAAATATTACTTTGGATTGATTATATAAATCGCCAGGAGCCAGCTGGGGTGTTATCCAGTTCATAATCTTGATAATCTTCAACAGTAAACCAATAATGTGAGCTAATCTAAACACTAAACTTTCTTTATTCTCTCTAATCTGAACCCTAATAAACCTTAAATAACCGTAGAAGCTAATAAAATCTCCTTTTCTATAAAAGAAGTTAAAAGGGGGTATTTATAACCTTGAAATATGTGTCTAGCATCAGTGGCTGTGCTAACCCAAAACTAAAAACACATTAGGGTCTTGCATGAGGGCGTCAACTTGCATGGGATTATGTCAGCGAGCACGGGCCATGCAATGCATTGGGGGACATGCTGAATTGTGGGAAAATGCCCCCTCTGACTGCAGGTTGTCGTCTCTGGCAATCTAGCATGGGGGTTCATGTTCCAATTGCAGGAAACTGCCCCCTGATTGCAGGTTGGCATGGGCCATGCTAGTTGCAGGAAGTTTCTACAAAAACACTCGAGCCATTTACAAAAGAGGCAAATACAAAAAAAAAAAAAAAAAAAAAAAAAAAAAAAAACTCAAGCCATTTACAAAAGATGCTAATACTTTCTGCCATCTAGTTTCTCCAAACCTTCTCCAAACTTTAATTGGCATAACTTTCTCCAAACTGAGGCTAGTTGCAGGAAGTTTGTCATGTCTGGCATGGGGTTCATTATGGCATAACTTACTCCACACTTCAATTGGCATTGCTCTTTTTTTTTTTTTTAAAAAAAAAAAACCGCCGTCCTTGATTACCACATTCCAACTATACAACATCCTCTAGAAGTATAGCTTGAAAATTCTTGGTTCTATTTTTGTTGGACAACTTGTGGAGTGCACTGTGCACTTTCTCCTCTTAAAATTTTAGGTTGTCCCATGTATGTGCAAAATGTTTTGTTTGGAAAAGTTGTGCTCGAATATTGACACTCCTTCACTTGTTTTCTTTCCTTGCACTCGTGGCCCTTCGTTCTTCCTCAAGGAGGCTTGCTATTGACAATCCACAACTCCTCTAGGTTTCACAATTTCCTTGGTCAATATATGTCAAACAAACCTCAGGCTCCTTAATTCAAGCCAAAAATGCTCGAATTTCTTCAACTCTATGGAGCACAGGAAGATTTCTTCAACTCATGGAACAAAGGAAAATTTACAAAACAGGTTTATTTTTCCTATGTAGGAAAAGCAAGCTACAACATGGTTAAATAAGTGCCAAAAAAACAATTACCACTCTTTCAAGTTTTTGTATCCAATCACTTGCAAAATGAATGAGGATTAATGTTCCTCCTCCCACCATACAAAAGTCTCAAAAGCCACTTTGTTTTGATGCACTTAATAGGATCAACTCTGTCAAAAAATTTACCCTATTACCCTTCTTTGAAAATAAGGGAAGCAAAATTGCCAATACTTCACTTGATGTGTGCATTGCCCAAGGTCCATCTTTATGAAATTAGTGTAATCCTAATCTTATTACAATGAAAGGGAAAGAAAAAAAGAAAGAAAGAAAAAGTGAACTGTATTTGGGGATGTATGCTCCAATGCTATTAGTGCTTGCTTCCCTTCTCTGGTACTGTTGTCCTTGTCTTAGATATTTGGCTGACATTGTGAAAGAGATGGGAGTATATGGGACCTTGATATACACAAGAATGTTGCCATGTTTTCCAAATGAGCCTAATTTATGGCCCTAAGGACCTCTCCTAAACTTCTGTCTAGGACTTCAAGACAAGCATTTTAACATTAGCCACCATAGCACTATGAGATGGAGACTTACCAGAGAGCTTCAAATCCCCGTCATATTCTTATTGTTGTTGCATTATGTTTCTTGTAGCTCAATCAATTCATGGCCTAGTACTGCTACCTTTTGTTCCTATATCATTTGGCTAATGGAACTATGTGATTCTAATGAACCTTGTATAGGTACTTTATCAGCCGAATTCAACAGCCTTATTATGGTGGTTTAACGAGAGACCACTAGTACTTGCTCTACTTTGCTCTTATTTGCATGATGCTCTCATATAGGCACATTTATGCATGCCCTAAATGTATATTGGACATAATTCACTTCAGTTTCATGTACTAGAATCTATACTGTGGCATAAGTCACAGAATGGGAATTTCATAGACCAAACTGTGCTAATTTCCTTGTGGAAACTAGTCTAATTTGTGGACAATTTTTTTTTAAATGTTCGTTGTTGTCTGAGTTTGTACTTGGTAACTTTTTTTTTTGGTATTTATGTCTATCTCCCTTCTTATTGCATGACTATAGCTGACAACCTAGGTTGATCAATTGCCATCTTCTTGCCAAATGTGGTATGGATATGTGGAGCCAGGAGAGAGGGGTTCTGGAGAAAATGAAAAAGATTGGTTGGGAAGTGTTTATTTATTTTTATTTTTTTTGGGGGGGGGGGGGGGATCGAATTCGGTGGTGGCCACTTCTGATTACAATTGGAGTCTGAGGTTCATGGCTCCTCCGAGTAATTGGATTTGGAGATGGATCTTGCCTCTGAATATTAATCTGAGTCAGTGACGGAGGTCCCTATCTCTGATCCGTTGCCAACTTGCCATCCCTAGTTGGTACAAAATTTTGCTGGGAGGTGCCATATATTCGTAACAACTGACCATTGGGGGACCACATTTTTTTAATGCACTCAAAGGGGACCAAGTTGCTAAACAATTGGCTGGCAGGTGACTTTCTGGCCATTATTTGCCGGAAAACGGTGGGAGTTGAGTAAAGTTAAATTTTTTTTTTTAATTTGCTTAGATTAATGCCGAGACTACCCTCCATTGCTTCTTCCTCCTTCATCCACCATCTTCATTCTTCCTTTCTTCCTTGAGCTACAATGGCGAGGAGAGTCACAGGTGAATCCCACTCTACTAATCGAACTCCATCTTCGTTCTTCATCATTCTTCCTCCTTAATCCTTGGTGTTTGTTGCATCGTTGAACTTGTGAATGATACATGTAGGTGTCGATTCTGGAAAATTAGGGTTTCGATTACAAAAAAAATGCGAGTATATAGAGATGAAATTCGAAGAAGTAGGTTCCATTGAATTGGG
Source organism: Portulaca oleracea (assembly GCA_029582165.1). NCBI lineage: Eukaryota > Viridiplantae > Streptophyta > Magnoliopsida > Caryophyllales > Portulacaceae > Portulaca > Portulaca oleracea. The sequence continues at coordinate 23,028,889 of CM055890.1, forward strand.
TTTCTGGGTGTGGTTTTCCTCTCCTGGGCAATTCGTCGAACAGGTGGTGGGCATTCATAATTTGCTGCGTATCATCACCCCATTCATAATTTGCTGTATGTTGAACAGTTCAGATTCATCTAAGTAAACAAGTGATTTTATAATCAAATTTGATAACTTTAAATTGAATTTTTCTTAAACCAATATCAGTCACTATATGCTAAAGTAACAGTTTGTCATCATTGATGAACACATGTACTGACATGGATTTAGAGATGATCAGATGATTTAGTTCTAATATCCCACTCAAGGTTGAATAATACTTGCATCCCCTAACATGCTTTTCAACAATAATGAGGTTCAAATTTGCATCCCCTAACATGCTTTTCAACAGTAATGAGGTTCAAATTTGCAGTAGGCAACTACTACCAATAATAAAGATTGAGCTCATACCCATCATCAATTCCTCAAATCCCATACAAAATTTAGCACCTGGGTTCCAAATTCGGCGATGCAATTTCAAATTTCGATCGTCTTGACATAGTTTCGTTTGAATATTGAGGCATATACGAAGATGAATTTGTGGGGAAGTGTCGAGGTTTTCGACGAACTACTGGGGACGGTTGCACAGATGGTTGTGTACTGGGTGTACTCTGGAATTTATGTGTTGTTGGGTTCGTTGGATAATTACATATTGTATTCGAAGAAGGATGAAGATGAGAAGAATTTGGTCTCGAAATCAATTGTTATCAAGGGTGTTCTACTCCAACAGGCTGTTCAAGTTGTCGTTGCTATCATCCTTTTTGCAGTACTTTTTTACTCCTCGCTTCAATCTCAATTGGATTTTGCTTATTTTGATCTGGGTATGCCTGCTTTTCTTCAAATTTGAGGCTGTTTGGTAGTATTTGATGCAGTGTTAATTGGGTTATGTTTGTTTTGATTTGGGTATGCCTGCTTTTCTTCAAATTTGAGGCAGTTTGGTAGTACTTGATGCAGTATTAATTGGGTTTTGCATCCTTCTACTTCTTCCGAACTCCAAGCAACGTCCCCAGATTCGATTCACCACCCCATCTCTTACCGCCATGGTTGTGAACAAGTTAGAGTGAATTTTTGGTGAAAGTTTGGATTTTGATCGAAAATTGAGGGTGGAGACTAATTTGGGGAGGTGGGTTTTGGGCAAATTTGGGCACAATTTAGCGCCCTGAACACCGCTGGACACAAGGGGAATGGAGCGGGCAAAAATAAGGGCAACATGGTCTTTTCACAAACTTCCCCAAGGGCTTTTTAGTATTTTCATTGATTTCATTGATTCCGGCTATAAATGCTCGGAAAGTCACCTGGGAGCCATTTGTTTGACAACTTTGTCCCCTTTGAGTGCATTAAAAAAATTTGGTCCCCCAGTGGTCAGTTGTTAAGGATGTATGACACCTCCCAGCAAATTTTTGCTAGTTGGTAATTACTTGTTTGTAGTTATTTCTGTCTCGCTTCTTATTGCATGATTATAGTTGACAACCTAGGGTGATCGGGCTATCTATTTGCCAATGTGGTGTGGATATGCAGAGCCAGGAGAGAGGGGTTTTGGAGAAAAAGAAAAAGATTGACTGGAAAGTTGTTTTTTTTTTTTTTTTTTTTTTGGGGGGCAGGATTGCTACATTGGTGAAAGGAAACTGGGATCTGGCTGGTTTGTCACCCTGGGCAGCTGTTTACTGTTGGAGAGGGAGGACAGCCCTTGTTGAAATTAATATGGATGGTGCGAGTGCAGTCTGGGCTGCTACAGGGTGCTATTAAGCATTCAGACTTGGTTATTCATTTTCTTTTTTCTCTCATCTTGTTAGTTTTCTCTGTGAAGGGTATAAATAAGCTAAATTCAATGTAGCACGTGCCTCGTCACCTTGATCATAAGGGAAACTTTCTATGTGTGTCCATCCCTTTTATTCCCTTTGTTATTTTGCTATGCAGTTCTAATTGCAAAGAAGATTTGTAGTTTCAAGTTGGCTGAAACTGTTTTATTTGGTCTTCTGTCTTTTAAAAACCTTTTGCATGAGAATGACTTTCTTTAAGATTATTTATACAATCAACTCCAAAGTGGAAGGAAAACTAAGATGCTCAGCAGCATGAGCAGTTGATCAGTTAGCATCTTGATTCCGCGTGGACAGATCCAAATTTGCTGTTCTTGTGAGACATTAGAACTAGTCATCTTTTGGTCTTGGTGTTCATGCTCATGCTAATGATAGGACATCTGTTTGTCTTGTTATGGTTTGATAACTTTTTGCAGTCTGATATTTTCTTTTTTGAAAAATTGTCAATGTGCATGGCAAATTTGTTATTTTCTCGTGATTCATCATTTTTGGTCAAGGGTTCACATCCTTCTTACAGGCCATCAAAGAACTGTCTGGCCTAAAAAAACCGAGTATGGTAATCGAATTTTCATCCAAATGTTGACATTGACTGAATTTTTCCTAGTATGGATGCTATTCCTCCTAGTTCTGTTGTCAAAACCTAAATGTAGACTCGTCCGAATTTGTTTGACCTGGAATAAACTTGGAATATGGGGAATCGGACTTAAGTTTTTCGTCCAATAATTTTTCGGGATCGTAAATGACCTTGAGCTGGACTTTGGACAGCCCTAATCCTTCTGCTGGATTGCTCTTGTCAGGTCTGGCCTCCGTCTTCCTAATGCACTGTTTTATATTCACATTATGCAGGTATGCTGTTGTGCAATTCAAGACGGCAATGTCATGCTTGAAAGAAGTCATACTGAGCACTGAGGAACCCCCCCCCCTCCCCCCTCCCCCCTCCCCTTCCCCTCTTCTCCTTGGAACACAGAAAACGGAAACCCCAAACATCCCTGTTAATATTGAAAACTTTAAAGATGAATCCATGAAAGAACTTGAAACAAACTTGTTTCTAAGCATTTGTAATTTCATTGAGATGCTTAACATGCCAAGCCAGATCTCATCATTGTGCAGTGTTAATATAATGGTTTTCAAAGAGACCAAAGCAATGTAAACACAAGGGTGTCGATTATCAGCCCAGTTTTGGTTTGTAGTTTGCATTCTTGACTGTATATTGTTCAGGCAGCTACCCTATGAGAAGGGTTTGTCTCTGAAAAGGCACATGCAAGGAGTGAATTTGCACTTTGGATTCATCAGTATCTGCTTTCAAATATGTTGAATTCGGGAATTCACTGTTGGGAATTCATAGTTGGGCAATTCAGGTGATTCATGCATTTGTTTTACTAAATGTCGTCCTAAGCTTGATGGTGGTGAGAAGTATCTTATCTACTCCTAAATTTTTATCATTTACTTCCATAATTAGCGTCAAGTTGAAGTTTATTAGGAAATATATGGAATTGTAATTCAAACATAGAAGCTCCAACTTCTCTAATTTGCATCTTTAACTTCACTGATTCATGCAAGTCTGTTTAACTCCATCTCTGTTGTTAAACCACAATGGACCTTTTCATTTCTACCCTGGATTTGGAAATGTTTTGGGACCATCTTTAACTCAATAAGGCAACATACTGGAGGTTCAGGCCATTAATTCATTAATTGATTGAACTGTACACCACTTTCCCTTGGAAGATAAAGAATTACTCCCTCCGTCCCAAATTAATTAACATTTTAACTAAATTTTGACAATTAATTACTCACAAATTAAAATTAGTAACAATATGAAATTAACGTCATTAAAAATATACTTTACTAAAAATTACAATGGAGATAATTTCATATTGTAACTCATTGTAATTTATGAATAGTTAACGGTCAAAATTTTGTCAGTGTCAATTAATCTGGGACGGAGGGAGTATCACATTAATCCTTATGGAGCAATCGCCTAGTCCTAGGGATGGTAACCGGGCGGATCGGGGACGAGGGAGTATATCCCCGTCCTCATCCTCGCTCCCAAAACTCGTCCCCATCCCTGCTTCGGGGAATCATTCTTGGCCCATCCCCATCCCTGCGGATTCTCCATCCCCAATGGCGATCCAACTGAGATTTTTTTTACAGCTATCCAAAATCTAACCAAATTTTAATCGGACCCGATTTTTAATCGGACCCAGTTTTTAACTTGTTCAAAATACAATGTATTTAACTTGCTCAAGCAATAATACATCAAAATCAAACAATAATACATCAACAAGTGTTATTTGGATAAAATTACTACTTTATCCTTGCTATTAATATATATATTGAATTAGAATAAAAGTTATTTGGTAATTTTAAAATTTTCGGGGACGGGGATTCGGGGATGGGGACGGGGAATTTTCTATGGCGGGGAAAATGAGGACGGGGATGGGGAAAATTTTGTCCCCATCCCCGCCCCGTCCCTGAGCGGATTTTGCAAAATCGTCCCCGACCCCATCCCCAATGGGGGTGGGGATTTTTCCTTAGAGCGGGGCGGGGCCCCAGCGAGTTCGAGGATTCCCCGCCCCATTGCCATCCCTGCCTAGTCCACCCTATTTTGTATTAGGAAACAACTAATCTCAATTAATTTTGGAAACTATGCATTCTTATCTGTAGGCCAGGAGGGAGCAAAGAACTGGACACTTTGTCTCAGTCAAAATCGTGGTTGGGACCTAGCGTAAACCGATCCAAACCCGGTTATTCTGAGGCTGACATTGGGTCCCAAAAGAAGATCGTGGTGTAACCAGGAGTAGGATTAGGTGGTGAGCTCGAGACCAAGTCCCAAAATAATTGTATTTTTTGGATCACCACCAAGTATATAGTTTAAATATCGTGGATTTTGACTTACATTTGCTTTAAAACTTAGCACAATACTTCTTTATGATTTTATAAACTTTGAGCCAAATTGTTTCGATTTTTTCATAACTTTTATGGCTTCCCCCTTTTATTTCTAAAAAGACATAAAATTATATGGATTTTGAAAAAACAATTTCTAAAAGGGTTTTTGGATGATAATATACCAACCTTTGAGGGTGTTGGATTGTAATATATCAACATTTACTATTGGACAACAATATCCCTGACCTTTTTTAACCAATAGAAGTCTTTGTAGCAGTTTGTACAAAAATTATTTCTAAGTCCTATTTTAGCTTTCTTTCCAAAGACTTTCACGGTCTCCATATTACTTGTCATAATTTTGACTTTCACATTCTCCAATATCACTCTTTGATTGGTAATTTCTTACATAATATATTACTAATAATTACAGTATTATACTTTTATGATAGTATTTTTCATTACAAATTTAATGGTGGTAATTGTATATAGCAACTCATTGTATATATTTATAAATTTATTGTCAAAATTTTTGAAATTTGACTACATGATTTCCAAAGATGACAATCAATATGGAACAGAGGGAGTAATATGATAGAATAGATCCCAAAAAAGTCTTAAATATAACTTTTGGGCTCCAAATATTTTTATCTTATAATATATATATATATTTTTTTTGGAAACAGTGAATATTATTCCAAAACAACGGGCACAACATCCCAAGAAAGCATTACAAACTTATCGGCATAAAGCTTCTATACAATGGTTTAATTTGCGAGTGTTTCTAGCTATGTATAGAGTTCGATCTCTAAGATGGGTTTTGATACTATAAAAAATAGTTGGAGGATCTTTCTTGCTTCCTTGAAGACTGTGGCATTTCTAGCTAGCCAGATATTATAGACGTATGAGGCAATTCCTGCATACATGAGTTGTTTCTGCCAGCTCTTCATCTTTGTCGTTAGTAATTTTCTACACCATGTATCCCAATTAGGAGTCTGGGAATCCTGATCCAGCTTGCAAAAAGCCGTCTTAATTGTGTAGCATAATCACAACCATATAATAAGTAAGAGATTGTTTCATTGTCTCTTTGGCAGAGAGGGAACTGCATGGGAATATTTGAGAGATGGAGTCTCGTTTTTACATGTAATTTCCCATGCATAGCAAGCCAAAGGCAAAAGGAATGCCAGGGTATATTAATGGGTACATTAGTGTATAGCTAGAATCTACTCACCATAAAAAGTTTCGTGATTTGGTCAATGACATTCTGAGGGATAATGATAGTTGAGGCCCAGAAGGAGAAAGCACCCATAAGAACTGAATTGATCAGAACAACTCGCCCTGCATATGATATGTTACTCGTTCTCCAACTCTTAATTCTCGCGGCTATTTTGTCTACGAGCTTATTGCATCCCGTCTTACTTAATCTGCCATCTGTGATTAGCATCCCAAGATAGAAGAAAGGGAGATTACCTTCTTCAAAACCAGTAATTCGAAAAATCTCTTGATTGATATGGCATGGCACATCACTGATAATAATTAATAATTATTGATTTGGAACCATTAGTCGTTAGCCCAGAAGTCTGCCTGAAATGGTCGAGAGTATTCATGATTCTTTTAATAGTATACGGGTCAGCGGCACTGAATAACATCAAGTCGTCAGCAAATACAAAGTGTGTTACACATAGAGATTTACACCTTAGAAAAAATTTGAACTTTTTATCCTTTGTGTCATTTGCAAGACATCTTGAAAGATACTCCATTGACAGTACGAACAGTAGGAGAGAAATGGGGTCTCCTTAACGCAATCCTCTTCCTCCTTTGAAATACCCATATGTACTACCATTGATCTGTACTGTGAAAGAGGTAGTGATGACACATGTCATTATCCATCGAATAAATTTTTGAGAGAATTTATAGCTTATCAGTACTTCCTCAATAAAATCCCAATATACACTATCAAAAGCCTTCCCGAGGTCTATCTTGAAAATGCATTTCAATTGTGAGTGTTTTCTTCAAAAACCTTTGATTAGTTCATGACACATCAGAACATTATGGAGTAATTCTCTTCCAAGTACAAATGCAGATTGACTTTCATCAATGAGATGGGGGAGAACGCTCTTCAATCTTGTAGCAATTAATTTGGATATTGTTTTGTATATAGTGTTGCAACAAGATATTGGTCTGGAATCAGTAGCTCTGTTGGGTGTATCAACTTTTGGGATGAGAGCAAGAATGGTTGAATTCAACGCTGGCATCATCGGACCCTTATGGAAAAATTCTTTGACCGCATCACAAAAAAGGTTACCTATTTGAGGCTAAGCGTGCTTGAAGAAACTGCTTGAATAGCCATCAATAGCATGGGATTTGGTGTTTGGGATGGAGAACACAGCCTCCTTGATATCTTGATTACTGAAATCCATGCAGAGAGATAATCGCTGCTAAATTGATAGAGTATCACCTTGCTAAATAATGTCCTTGTTTATATGTGTTCTCTGAACCTCGATTTTCCCGAGCGTGCTTGAGAAAAATTCTGCAAGGTGATTACCAACATTATCAAAACCCTGGATTTGATTACCATTATGATCTTGCAGGTTGTTGATACTTGTAGTGAGCTTCCTTTTTTTCATCTTGCTGAAAAAAAAATTGTACAGGAGTCCCCAAAGACATTTGCTTCCATCTTGCTTTGTTGTGTTATAATTGCCATTGAGGAGCGTAGAAATACTAAGGTAGAAATACTCGGCCAGTTGCTGCTGTATGTCTTCAAGGGATTTTCTGGTCGATATACATTGTCCATGAATATCACTAAATTTGTCCCTGTTAAGTTTCTTGAGATGTCTTTTCAGCTCCTTTAGGACATGATAAATAGCATGAATACTTGAGTTAGGTCTTTTGTTAATATATTTTTCATTTGTAGCATATACAACCACATATGTCAACGTTTTCTTTGGTTAAATTTGACTGAAACATAAGAGCAAAAATTCAATTTCAACAGTATGGATCAAAACTTTATAACACAATACGATATATTTTTTTTTTAAAAAAAAAAAACTCTGATACAAATTTAAACTCTAAATATTTTCAGTTGTAAGATATGTTACCCCTTGTGTACACATTTTTTTGTTACTAAAATTAACTGAAATTGAAACATAAGAACAAAATTCAATTTTAAAGATTTGAATCGAAACTTTATAATATGATAGGATAGAATAAAAAAGTTCAAATATGGATGTTGAGCTCCAATATTTTCGTTTGATTACATATATTGTCACTTATATCGACATTTTTGCCACCAAAAATTAACATAACTTAGTAATAAAATTCAATTCTAACAACTTGGATCATGAATTTATATTACTATAGGATAGACTAACAAAGTTTATTATGAATTTTGAACTTCAAATTATATCATTAATAATATAAACGACACATGCATCACCATTTTCGAAAAAAGATTTTCTTCCTAATAAACAAGGAAAAATTTGACATAGAAAATTATTTTCCTTGGAAAACTATTTCTCATAGAAATCACATTCTTCATGCATCATTTTCCTTCTAACTAAACATATCGTAAGTGGCTAAGTGAAACTAGCTTTTGTTTTTAGGATTTATTTATCGGTCTTTTTTTTCTTTGTAACATTGAAAAGCAATATCAATGGCGCGAGCAAAGTGGGGAAGGAGATGTGAATGATGCTGTAGTGCTATTTTTCATTTCTCATGAAGGTATTTCCTTGCAGATTATAATTTCAGAAATATAGGAATATCGTGTGTCCATAACCATGGGGATGTAGCTCAGATGATGCATGCTTATGTAGGGTCAAGATCAAACTTTATGAACATGAAAAATCTCAAGGATCAATGGATGCATCATATGAACAAAGTTAGCACAAATGAATTAATAGAACTCCAAAAACACCTATTTTTTGATGATTTTTGCAATTAACTATAACAGTAAATAAAAGAAGATATGAACACCTAAGAGTAGCTTCTCATTGAGGTGAACGAAGGTACACGAGCCCGACACAAGGATACACCACCAGCTAGAAATAGATCACTACAAAAACCAACCCAAAGCGCTTATAGTACCACTAACTAATTTGCAAAGGGAATAAATAAGCACTGCCCCATTCAAAGGCTAAAGCTTAAGAGATTGATTTAAGGTTTCAAAATAACCTTTTCAATTCATCATATTCATCAAAATTCTCTGTTAGGATTTTCTTTCCAAATGTCTTGGTACTTATTTGCAACAGTTGGAGTAAGCCCTAAGAAAGAGAACCAAAATCAAGGGTCATAATTAACCCATTGTCAATGGCTAAGATTAAGAAAGATAAAATATCCTAGAGGGAGAGGGGGTACAACTGGTCAAGGGAAAGGGCAAAAAGGGAAATACATAGGTAGTTGGAAAATCCGACAAAAAAAAAGGCAAAGGAAAACTACAACCCAATAATGAACAGCCAAGAAAGCAGAAGTGACACGACCGTGGGGTCATGACCGTGTCCGTTGGTAAAACATTCGTATCCTTGCTTCTTGTACAATGGGGCACGACTTTTGTGGGGTCAGGCCCCATTGGACGATATGGTCAAGACCTCTCTGTTGGAACAGAGGTCGCGAGTTGCTTATGGGGTCAAGTCTGTGTCATTGGACGATACGGTCATGACTTGTCGTCTAGGACAGGGCTGTGTGGCCTAAGGAAACACGCATGTGTCCTGCTTCATCTTCTCCCCGTGTTGGCATTTTCTCTTGATTATTTCCTTGTGGAAACAAAAATTCATCATGATTCTGCACCATTGTCTTCTTCTCTAAGGCTTCTAGAAGATTCTTAATGATAATACCCCAACCAAGGTGAAATGACTATTTTGCCCCTCACATGGAAAATTGCCATACTTCTTCAAACAGTCCTCAAAGTTGAATTGATCTTTGTAACTTGAAAACCAACTTAATTTCAACTTAATTATTCACATTTCAAGGATACTCAACTCCTTAATGACCATTAAAGTCCTTAGGAGTATCCCATAATTATTTATTTATCTCAAAATGCCTCGATCAAGAGAGAAATGGTGAGCTCAATACTTAGGATAAGTGGAGCTTTTCTCATAGGCTTTACTTGATCAAGGTTCTTCGAGCTCAAAAGTTGTGGGAAGCTAGAGAAGTGCGCGTTTTTCTCCCCGATGGTTACTTTCCTTGGGTATGTTATGTCCCTAGACGAAATCTCTATGAATGAATCAAAGGTGGAAGTGATCAAGTCATGGTCATCACCGATTACCATCATCGAGGTTAGAAGCTTTCATGGCCTCGTCTCCTTTTTATTGTCAATTCATTTGAAAATTTTCCACTTTGACGACACCTATTACAGAGTGTATGATGAAGGGAGTCCTCGCTTGGATTCCTAAGACTCAAGCGGTCTTCGAAGAGCTCAAAGAGAAGTTGTCTAGCGCCCCCATTTTGGCCCTTTCAAATTTTGAACACCTCTTTGAAGTACAATGTGATGCTTTCGTGTTGGCATCAGGGCGGTTCTAGTGCTAGACAAAAGGTGATCTCATATTTTAGTGATAATCTCAAGGATCTCGGCTCAACTAGCACCTACGATAAAGAATTCTACCCTATGGTATGGACTCCTAATCATTAGTCTCATTACTTGAGATAAAAGGAGTTTGTATTGCATTCAGATCATAAGGCATTGAAGTACCTAAGTGGACAACACAAGTTAAGTGAGAGGCATGCCAAATGGGTGGCGTTCCTCCAATCCTTCAATTTTGTGGCAAAACACAAGAAGGGGAGGTCGAATGTAGCAGCTAGGAATAGCAATGGGTCGGGTGTTAGACGGATCCAATTAGACTAGAATCCAGACCCGTTAAATTTTACTGGACCTAGACCCGACTCAGGACTCGGTGAGTTTTAGAAAGCCAGACCCAGACCCAGACCCACTCGGTCCACATGCCCTTAATGGTCCAGAACCCTTATGTATTTTTTCACTAGATTTATCAATTTTCAGGTTAATTTTATCCTTGTACAGTTGTATAATAATAATAATTATTTTGTTTAAACACACATGTTTTCAACAAAATAAAAATATCTAGTTCAATGTACGAGGTTACGAATGAAGTCCAGCATAAAAATATTTCAAAAAATATTTAATTCATAATATTCAACACAATAAACACATGACATAGTAAAGAATATTGGAGTTTGAGGATTCAGATAACCTTACTAGAAAAAGGTTTAAAAGTATTGTCGTAATTACAATTCACGCATCAACTAAACTAAAATTATTATACAAGCTTTTATATATATAATTTAGCGGGTCCGTGGGTCGGGTTTGTGCCAGACTTAGGGATGACAATGGGGCCGGGAATTCCCGAACCCGCTGGGGCCCCGCCCCACTCTGGGGAAAAATCCCTACCCCCATTGGGGATGGGGACGGGGACGATTTTTCAAAATCCGGTTGGGGACGGGGGCGGGGATGGGGACAAAATTTTCCTCATCCCCGTCCCCATTTTCCCCGCCGGGGAAAATTATCTGTCCCCATCCCCGAATCTCCGTCCCCGAAAATTTTAAAATTACCAAATAACCTTTATTTTAATTCAAATAGCAAGGATAAAGTAATAATTTTCGAATTTTATATTATTGCTTGATGTACTATTGTTTGATTTTGATGTATTATTGCTTGAGCAAGTTAACTACATTGTATTTTGAACATGTTAAAAACCGGGTCCGATTAAAAATCGAGTCCAATTAAAATTTGGTTGAATTTTGGATAGGTTCAAAAAATCCCCGTTGGATCCCCGTTGGGGATGGGGAATCCGCGGGGATGGGGCAAGAATCATTCCCCGAAGCGGGGGATGGGGACGAGTTTTGGGAGCGAGGATGGGGATGGGGACGGGGATATATATCCCCATCCTCGATCCGCCTCGTAGCCATCCCTAACCAGACTCGGACTCTAAATAGCCAAAGTTTGGTGGACTCGGACCTGAACCTGGAACCAATAGGTCCAACATTTTTGGACCGAGACCCGCGCAAACGGGTTGGGTCCGGCTGGGTCTAGATCGCATCTAGGACAAGTGCCATCGTGAGTAGTGACCGATGCCTTGTCAAGGAGGTACGCTTTATTGTCCTTAGTTGAAGCAAAAGTTTAGGGATTTTCTTATCTACGTGAATATTATAAGGAAGATTCTGACTTTGCTCCCTATTTTAGTGGGGATTCTCCTCCCAAACCTCCTTATGTGATCCAAGATGGTCTTTTGTTTTGTGGTGACAAGTTGTGTGTGCCTACCATGAGAAGATATTTGGTGCATGAAGCGCATGGTGGTGGTTTGGTGGGACACTTTTGGAATAAACAAGATGTACGATAGATATGTTGAAGGAGCACTTCTATTGGTTGGGCATAGCCAGGGATGTGCATGATGTTATCCTGGTGTGTGGCCGACCTATCATCAAGCCAAGAGTCAATTCCATCAAGGCCTTTATACTCTTTTCCCCATTACCCAAAATCCATGGGAGGACGTGAGTATGGACATCATAGTGGCATTGCCAAGGATCGCAAGAGGCAAAGATGCCATCTTAGTGGTAGTTGACCGGTTTTCGAAGATGACCCATTTCATCCCGTGCACCAAGACCGATGATACCGGCCATGTTGCTTATCTTTATTTTCGGGAGGGTGATCACCTTCATGGCATTCCCCGAAGCATTGTGTTCCGGCCGATTCAGATTCGGACTCGGACATTCGGAAAAAATCCCAAACCGACGCTTGTTCCAAGTTCAAATTCGAGAACTTTGTGATGTTCGATACTGGACCCCATATTCTCCGAATTTTTCCGAATCTGATTTGTCCAAATATGCCCAAGCCCGAAATTTCACTAAATTTAGACACAATATTAATATTTTTGTCTGAATTTCGATAGTGTTAAAATTTGTCTGAAATTGAAATTTGATACAAAATTATGACGGTTCGAATTTCTTTTATCCCAAACCGACCCGATTTTACAACCAGACATGACCGAATCGTCCAAATTTAAATTTTTGACAAAAATTGATGATCAAACCCAATTTAATTCGAATTTGACCAATTTAGATGATCAGATCGTATAGACATGCCAACGCTAAGCTAGGGTTTTTTTGCGAATATATGAGCAAATGCAACAAGGATTTTTTTGCGTTAGAACTTGTGCTGGGAGATGGAGTTTTGCTACAATAAGGACTTGGAATGGGTTGAACTAGTTCTGGAAACTCTTTTGGGTTCCTGAACTCACAACCATTCACATTTGCTTTTTTCTTTTTAACAAATCATATATTGACATGTAACATAATTTAATTTTTTTAGAAAGAAAAATTAGAAATAAATTTTTATAAATAAACTGAAATGAAGTTTTAAAAAATAGGAAGGATAGTAATACCGACAGAGTACAGTGTCCTATAGACACGAAAACAGTGTGCCTAGAAATCAGTCAAATGACAACCTGCTTGGCTACTTGCTAAGTTGCTACTATAATTCAACGTTCAAAGATGGCTTGCTATTAATAATAGACTATTGAGAGAAAAAACAAAAGGCCTTCCATTTGCACTTGTCGAATTTGTCTCCATGTCTAGTCGGCTACTATACCTCCGATTAAGGGAGTCTTTGGTTCTACGAAGTTGGTCACTATTTTTTTCACGCATTCTTTCATGTATGATTATTTTAAATAGATGAGAAAGTTTTAAGTAAAACATATTATTTCACTCTCAAATTTAATAGATAACTTTTATGTAAGACCAAGGAAAAACTGTGCCAACAAAATTTTTCACAGAAATTTTTTTTCCAAAAAACTACACTTATGATAAAGTCTATTCTACCAACCTCCTTTTATTTTCAAATCCCCAACTCCTTAATACTAGCTACCTCCATCTCATATTTTCATGTATATTATCGTCCTATTTTTTAAGGGTGTAGATTAATTTATATAAAGGTAAGGTTAGGTAAGGAAAATATTGGAGATAGATAAATGTCACATTACCTGTTTCTTTTTTATTTTTAAATAAAATTTGTGAGTTAAATAAAATATTTTAAATATTTATTATTTAAAAGTAAATCTTGTTTTTTTGGAGGGAGATAAGGTTAAGTTAGGTTACCTTAAGTTAGACGAGTCAATGATAATTGTATCAAGTCAAAGAACAGGGCCTACGTCTCTGTTCTTTTATATAATATTTTATCCACCTACCACACTTTATTCCACCTACAATACTTTTTTCATTTTTAAATAAATTATATAAGGTTGGATAAGGTAAGGTAAATAAAGTAGTGGGGGTAGGTAAATTTCACATTATTTGTTTCTTTTTTATTTTAAATAAATTATGTGAGTTGATTAAATATAAATTATGTAAAAATATGTTGGATACAAGAAGTAAGATAAAGTAAAGTAAAGTAATGTAAGATATTTAGCCCTGTAAATTTCATGGGTAAATTGAGGTAAGTAAATAATTACCATAAATTACCGAAAGTTACAAAAGTTACCAAAATTACCGAAAAGTTACCAAAATTATCTAAAATCACATTACACGTGTAAAGTAGGTTTTTTTATTTTTTTTTCCTTTTATTTCAAAAACACAAATTTACCCATATAAAGTTACCAAAAGTTACCAAAAATTACCAAAAGTTACCAAATATTACCAAAATTTATCATTTACCTTACCTCAAGATACCCATGAAATTTACAGATGTAAAGTAAGAATAACACTTTATCATCCTAAAAAACAGGGCCAAAGTATTCTACCCATCTTAGCTTCATTTTATCACACCCACGTTATCTAATTTTACCACTTTATTTCATCTATTCTACCGACTCACTAACCTACCACACAAAAGGATAAGATCCATTTAACAAAAATTTAGAAAACTAATACAAAACATTTGTTGCATATTATATTATATAAAAAGTTGTAAAATATTAGTATTAAATTATTTATAGATACTTTTTCCTCCTATTTCTACAATAAAGTTATAAAATAACAAATTAAATATTACGGGACATAAAAAATTAGTTAGAATGATAACTATTATAAAATGTAGGTAATATATCAGTAAAACAAACACCTTCTTCGTAAGCCCAGCCCTCTCCAGTGTCCGACTATAAATATATAGTTAAATACCCCACCTCATCCCTTCACTTAGTGGCAGGTGCTGTAGCCAGTAGCCAGTAGCCAAACCACACCTATTATTAAGACATATTATTTTTAATAAACAAAGTAATTAAGCTCTCTATTCACTCTCAGTTATGGCTTTGTCCAAGCTTCTTGTTGCTTCAATTATTGTCTCCCTCTTTCTAGTTCAACTTGCCCAGGCGGATCAAGAGATGGTTAGTATCCTTGCTTCTGTATTGCTTTCTTTTCTTATTTCCCATGCATAATAATTATATGGCCGGCAGTATATTTTTGTTTTTTTCAGAAAATTTTGGAAGGTATGCAGCATTTTCCATTTTGTGGCATCTATTCAATTTTTTAATGTATTACTTGATTAATATTAGTATTTTAGAAGTATTTTAAGGGGTTAATGTGATTAAAGTTAACGGAACCCATCAAATTTTGATGAAATGACAATACTAGCCTCTTGTCTCTCCTCTCCATCTCCAATTTCTCAAATTTACAGCTAAGGTAATGTGGATTTTTTTGTTTGGAATTTTGATTTCTTTTCCCTTCCCTCTCTCTCCTCTTATCTCTTTCTCTTTTTTAATTACCACTCATTTGAGTGATGATTAAGAGAGAGATAGAGATAAGAGGAGTGATGACTAGGAGAGAGATAGAGACAGAAGAGAGAAGAAATCAAAATTCCAAACAAAAAGTGAAGAGAGAGAAAAGTTATGATTGTGAAAAAGTGTTGTATGGTATGGTGAATTGAAAAAAAAATATTGAGTGGTACAGTGAATTAAGGTACCATATTGCACCGCAGTACAAAAGAACAAAGCCTAATGCTAATTCATTGTGATATAAATTTTTTACAAAATTTAATATTTTTAACAAGATTCCACCACAATTAATTTTTTTTTTCAACTATCATAATTAAAAGTTATGACTGTTGATTCTACCTTGAAAAATATACATCAATGTATATTAATCAAAGTAACTTATTGTAACAGCTAATATATGTATACATATGATATTTATTTTAAATAAATTAATAATAAGAAACTTTTAATTTCCATATTTAAAAAAAATTTAACTATGATAAATCTTCGTTATATTATTATTGATTTTGTGAAATAATCAAATTGACCAAGTTCTGTTGAATGATCTAATGAACAGGTAAAGACAAATGGTTCCGGGTCCATAGGTACGTACACATATTCCACGCTTATACAGCTATCTTGGTTGCTTTTTTTTTTTCTTTTAATTATAGTTTGGATATATCTATATATTCCTATCGGCTTTGTAAGTGACACCTTGGTTTTTTGCATAACAACGTTACGTTTAATCTTATAAAATGTACAGTACTCCCTCCGTCCTAAATTAATTGACACTTTGATAAAATTTTAACCATTAATTACTCACAAATCATAATGACTTACAATATGAAATTACTGTCATTAGAAAAATATTTTACTAAAAATTACAATGGAGGTAATTTCATATTATAATTCATTATAATCAATGAATAATTAACGGTCAAAATTTAGTCAAAGTGCCAATTAATTTGGGACAGAGGGAGTAACATATTGTATAAAATTAATATTATTAGGTTTACAGTAATAAACAGTACCATTAAATTAATATTATTAGGTTTACAGTAATAAACAGTACCATTAAGAAGGTATAAGATTGTGTATGTGGGCAATAGTTGACTAAAAATAATTCTTAAAAATTGTGAAAATCAATTATTTTGAGATGGGGAAAGTATGATTCAAGTATTTACCATTTTTCCAATTCAATACATACAATAAAATTTTTATATTAAGGCAATAATTTAATTAGTGCATTGTCCTAAACAGTACGCTTCTGCATGTCCCGGTAATTTGATTAAAATTTCTCGATGAATATTATATTGTAGTGTTCGTGAAGAATTTTCGAAGACATACTTTCAGAGTTAGGCATCTGTTGGGCGTAGTTCTAGCTTGTGTGACCCAAACACTCCTCTGCCTATAACATCATTGTGGTTAATTTCTGTAAAGGAGTCCAACCATTATAATTAATCCTCAGCCTTGTAAAAAGAAAAAAAAAACTCTGAGTATTAACTTGGGGAATTAAAAATTAAAATATAAACATGTTACAATTAACTAAAGTTGAAAAAAAAACGTGTGCAGATTGTCGAATAGCATGTGGGGGAAGATGCAGCAAGGCATTATCATCAAGGTGGAAGCTGTGCATGAAGGCATGTGCGGCCTACTGTGCCCGTTGCCAGTGCGTTCCACCCGCAACCAAGATGTCTGCCTTTGTTACGCCACCATGACCACCATGTTCTTTTCTGCAGTTGGTAAACTGCGGTGCCACATCCTACCGTAATTTACCACAACCCACCACATTTTAACGCAAATCATTAATTTTCTCTCTCCTCACTTTTCTCCTCTATTTTTTACATTCTCTCTCCTCACCTACCCCACATACCAATAACCTACCACAATTCCACCACACCCCACCACAATTCTACCACACCTCACCACATCATTCCGCAAAATACGGCATAAAAGAGCAGGGCCTAAATTATGTGATCATAGTCACTTGGTTTAATTCTATGCATGTCGCCAATTCTTATATTTCAGTTTATGTATTCTTTTAATTTCCAGTATAATTTTTCTACTTGTGTGTATGCTTACTTGCTTAGAGTTGTTATTTCATAAGGTTATGTGAATTCAAAGTAATGAAGTTTTTTTTCCTGCTAATTCCGATTTCCCGGGGGTTTTTTCATTTTGCTATATATTAGAGCACCCGCAATGGTGAGGGTGAGTTTTACTCACCGAATGATGTGGAAGTAGTGGGGCCCACTAAAAGAGTTTGAGTTTGAATGTTTGATTTCCAATGGTGAGAATGTGTTTGGTTTAAATAAATAAAAAAAGTGTAGGCCCCACATGTAATAATTAAATTTTACAGAATACATAATAAAACAAATGACTCTATAATTTCTAAAATTAATATTCAAACCTACTCATCTCCTCCCATGACAACACTAAAGTAAACAATATTATGATTTAAATTTTTCTAAAATTAATATTCAAACCTAATATTTTCTTAAATAAATTTCTAGAACTATAAAAAATTTTAGCACAATTATTATAATTAGTATTTTCCAATATAATTAATTCAAATTAAGTAGTTAATATAAACAAATTTAAATATCTGAATCAGAAAAATACTCAAACTCAAATTGTGATGAAATTTCCAAATTAATGAAACAAACTTTTGATTTACTAAAAATAAAGATTGCAATCTATCAATTTTACAAAAATTAGGAAAGTAAATATATTAGCTGTTGGACAACAGCTATGATGGAATTGAATTCCTAAACCCAGTAAACAAGTAGCCCAACCGCCCCAACATCTTCCCCAATCAGCCAAATGTCTTCCCCCAGCAGCCCAAAATTGCGGCCCACGTCCCCCCAAACGATGTCGTTTAAGTAAGTGAATGCGAAATAAAAAAAAAAGGAAATGGCTGACGAGGGTTCGTCTTCAACCTCAGCACGCTGAGGGAGAAGAGGAAATCTCGTCCGCCATTTTCGCCCTGCTGCTGCACTGCTCATCTCGACCTCACCGACGCCAACCTGTCAGCCACGTCGACCAGATCCTCGCCGCTGCAGACACTCTTAGATGACTAAATTTAATCAATGAGTATGATCAAATATTATAATTGATATAATAAATTGATAATTAGCGGCTACTTAAATTATTTGTTAATGAAAGCAACTTAGTTTATCTAGAATATAGTTTCCTAGATGCTAGATAAATTAGGAGTTATAATCAGACATGGAATATGACTCCCTATCTGAATTGTATTCCTATTAGATATTGGAGTGTGCCTCCATATGATAACCTGTATACCTATATATATATATACATACATATATATATATATATATATGTATGTATATATATATATATATATATGTATGTATATATATATATATATATATCCCTGCGTGAGATATATCAGATACATAACACACAACAAGGATTTTAATCTTTTCTCTCTCTCTCAGGATAAACCTCCATCAAGGGTTTTGGGGTTTGGGTGTGACTATTTCTAGTGACTTTATACTAGTAGTCATTGGTAATCGATAATCTCTCGGTGTTGAACGTGCACGGTGACGTGCTATTAGTAGAACAAGACTCGACAATACCATCTCGCTTCCGCATTTAGGGTCCGTTTGGACCTAGAAAAACAGGGTGAAAAAAAATCTCATGGAAAAAAAATTTAGGGGAAACATTTTTTTTGGGGTAAAGTAAATTTCTTTCTATTGTTTGGTTTAAGTAAAAAATTTTGTAGGAAAAATTGATTTTCCATTCAATTTTCTTTTCCTTGTTTGATTTGAGGAAAAATGCATGGAAAAATAAAATTTGCATGGAAACGTGTCAATGTCAAGTTTCAACTTTCTAGATCATATGATGTGATTTGGGGGAGAGAGAGAGAGAGAAGACAGAGAGAAGAGAGACTTAGAGAGAGAGAGAGAAGAGAGAAAGACAAGAGAGTTAGAGAGAGAGACAAGAGAGTTAGAGAGAGAGAGAGAGAGAGAGAGAGAGAGAGAGAGAGAGAGAGATGAGAGAGTTATAGAGAGAGAGAAGAGAGTTAGAGAGAGAGAGAGAGAGAGAGAGTCGCGAGAGATGAAGGAGAGAAAGGTTGACTTTTAAATACAAAATTTTCTCTCAACTTTCCTTTCATTTTTTAAGGGAAAATATTTTTTGTTCTTTGTTTCCCCAAATTTTCCTTATAGTTTTCCAACTACTTTTTTTCCATTCATTTTTTTTCAATCCAAACAAAGGAAAAATTCTCATTTTCAAAATTTATCTTTTTTCATGTTGTTTTCCTAGGTTCAAACGGAACTTTAAGGTATTATTCGACCCCACTTTACAGTGGTATTAGAGTCTAAATTGCTAGACTTGTCTCAATTTTATCTTCCCTAATCTGTTTAGGCTAGATGCAAGCACCATAAATAAAATTCGTGTTATTATGCTTAATGGATTAAGCTTTGAGTTTATTCTGTTTACTGCCAGAATTTGTTTCTTCATGCTTCATGTTCACATCCCAAATTAGTAATATGCAATTAAGTATTCCTAATCAGTTCTCTCCACAATTAGCATGACTATGCATGTGTCTGTATTGTTTTTCAAGAATTGCAAATCTATGTTCATGAATCCAAGCTTGTCTACCCCTCTACTGCCAGAATCGGACTCAACCCACATGTATACACTATATCTTGACCTCAATGGTTAACTAGTGCAACCCAAGATTCCTTTTTGAACCCTTTCCCGACCCCTTTTGCCGACACAGAAAACACTCTTTTTTCTGGAAAAGAGAAAGAGGATCGAGGATGATGAATTTTAAGTGAAATTCAAAAGATTAAAATTTTTGAGTAAAATTCGAAATCTCGCCCATCAGAACCGTCGAAGAAGGGTAGCGCGTGTGTGTCACGGACCGCCGATGGATGCACAAGGGGAGTCCTTCCTCAAATTGACCGACCAAGACCCGATCCATGAGAATTCAATTGTAAACGAGTGAAATCGATAGGGTGTGGAGGCACGTCTGGCTCATGCGTCGCGCCTAGGTAGCGTGTTGGCTTCACGGCCGACACCATAGTGTTCACCGACCACCGATCTACACGATAGCGGTTTTTGGTTCTAAATAATATGAACTATGACTCCCTTGGATTCTAGTAGCACGCCACCGAGTTAAGTTGAACTTAACTCGGCGGCGGGATGACGTGACGAAGGAAGCACGTGCTTGGGCTATTTAGTCGTGTCATGTCAGCTTACTATTGTCATCCCGCCGCCGAGTTAAATTCAAACTTAACTCGGCGTCGTACTACTAGAATCCAATAGGGTCAAAGTTCAGATTATTTAGAACAAAATTCAGATTATTTAAATCCAATTTCACGTAAGTAAGACACCATAGTTGTCAATAGGGTCAACCATAGACTGATCTTTATTACATCCATATAAGCGGCTGAACCACACAATGAGCAAGCTAACTTAAGGAAAGTAGTTGCTGTTGGGCCTAGAGATATTGTACAAAAGGTCTGCTGATGCATCCGTGCGGCAGCACCTTCTTGGTTGGAGAAATTGGGCCTAGATTGTGGCTCACTTGTCAGTTTGTGGAACGTTGATTTTTTGTTAGACTATCATTGGTGACAGAGTTATCTTTGTACGAGGCTGCTACAGCTTAAATGCTTTCTCACGACACAGCTCTGTACCAAAACACTCCAGAAGAGATTTTTTATACAGAGTTGGGTGGGTCCGCTAATTCTAGTAGGACAATGTTAGTTGGCTTTCAACTAGGGATGGCAATGGGGCGGGGAATCCCCAGACCCGTCGGGGCCCCGCATTTCTGAGAAAATTACCATTTCATTGGGGATGAGGGCGAAGTCGGGACGATTTTCCAAAATCCATTTCGTGGGCATCCCGTCCCATTTTCCAGGTGAATTCTCCATCCCCATCCCCGAATCTCATCCCCGAAAATATTAAAATTACCAAATAACCTTTATTCAAATTTAATATATATTAATGGGAAGGACAAAGTAGAATTTTCCAATTTATTTTCACTTGTTGATGAATTATTGTTTGATTTTGATGTATTATTACTTGAGCAAGTTAAATAAGTTATATTTTGAACATGTTAAAAACCAAGTTTGATTAAAAATCGGATCCGATTAAAATTTAGTTAAATTTAGGATAGTTTTAAAAATCTCCGTTATTCCAGTTGGGGATGGAAAATCCGCGGGGATGGGGATAGGGCAAGAATCATGCCCCAAAGCAGGGATGGGGACGGGGATGGGGATGAGTTTTGGGAGCGGGGATCGGGATATACTCCCCCATCCCCGATCCACCCCGTTGCCATCCCTACTTTCAACCATTCTAGCCTCTTTCGCCTGCTTTCTAGAACAGATGGACAAAAAGAAACATCAGCCAAGGGGCCATGTTGCCAAGAAACTCTTCTCATAGTTTACTTCGACACCTAGCCGTAGCGTATCATATGAAAAGCCAGCATTGCCTCAAAACTTTAATAACCATGAATAATATTAAGGGAATAAGAAAGAAATATGAGTGGGAGGGGTTTCCACTTTCCAATCAATTTCTTGAGAGGAGATTGGAGAATCAATATAATCGTCAGGAAAAGATGACAACCAAAAGAAGTGCTACATTCCCTAAAAGCAAATAAGGAACTTAAAAATGGTACTTTTCACAACTGGACCAGTGACACTACGACTAACTATTCCCAGATGATGAAACCTCCGTGCTGCAGACGGGGCAAGCCTGCATAAGAAAAATAATTATATTATCAACAAGTCTTTTTACCAAATACAAGTAAATGTAAAACAATAAACTTTGATAGTAATAGTCCATATAACTTCAGCATGGCTTTCAATTCATCACATCAAACTTAACTCGCAAACAGTCCTTGGGTTCGGTACGAGTTAGGGTATGTTGGATTTGGTAATGGCCGATTGAACAAGTTCAGGTCCTAGTAATTCTCACTCAACAAAAGCAGGTTTGAAGAGTGTCAGGTTTGGTTTGGTCCAGGTTAATTGGGGTCCTCTTCTGGGTGCCTATTTTGAGTATGGATTTGTCATTTGGTTTGTTTGGGATCTGGGGCCAAGTTTGACAAGTCTAACTTGAATCAAAGAACATACACATTGTGTTAAAAGAAAATAGAATGACATCAGACAAGAAAATGAGAATGCTTGAGAACAGAGGGACGCTCTACAAAATGCCACGAATGTTAGTAAACCAAATGCCACGAAGGAGGGAAGGTTTAAAATGCCCAAAATCCCATTAGTGGAAAAATTGTCAGACAAGATTACCCAAACATCCCAGCCTGCAAAAAATGGGATACGATCATAATGTTTCATTGAAATTTTCAATTTGGATATAAGGGTTTGTTTTGATTTGTTTGCCCCCAGAAGAGAATTGGTAGTCATGAATGCTTTGTCCCAATTTAAAAATATGGCAACCCTAAATGCAAATCCTAAAAAACACACACAAAATCCCATCTAGGTCATGGGACGAAGCAAAACATGTATAACATAAATGCTGCATACGAACCAAATTTGAAATTGCAAGTCCATGAATATATCTCAACTTCACAGCAAAGTATGCAATATATAGGGGATGAGGAGCGAAAAGTTTTAACAAAAATTTTCAAGCAAAGATGGTCATCAACATGAGTAGTCCGAGGCACAAGGGAAACAACACTATCTACTTGGTTACAATAGTTGACAAACAAGAAACTATAAGGAAATGCTACTTGATCAACAAAGTAGGTGCAACCTTACCTTGTTTATCTTCAACCAATTATTTATGCAATCCGTATGGTAGGCATGCTTGCATGGAAGCGTGGTAAGTGCATCACCATCCTCATAATCCAGTCGGCAGATAACGCACCTGAATGGAAAAATATTGAAGCTAGTGATGGCATGAACGCATGACAAGAACCTAAGAAAGTACATTACTTGTGTGGCTACTTACGACTCAGTCTCATCTTCTTGAGCATTTCGGGCTTTATAATTTGAAGAGGGCAAAGACGCAATTGTGTCAGCTGACAGTCCTCTGCTCTCTGTACCAACTACTTCGCCCAAAGCTAGCAGTTCCTGTATACATTGAACTAAATGTCAGTAACTGAAAGGAACTATAACAATAAAGACAGCAGAACAATTACCTCATAAGAAAGCTCATCAGGGTCAACCTCTTCCCAAGTGTCCTGGAAAATAAATTTTAAGGATTCAAAGATTCAGGCAACAACGAATAAGATGAGAAACCAACAAAAAGTTTCTGACAGATATCAAGCATTTAGAAATCAGAGAAAGCAACAAAGATCAAGATAATGAGCTTCCGTTTTTTTATCTAACAAAAAACCTTTTAAGTATTTTAAGGAGCCATAAATATCCATGATTATTGGTGCAAGTCCATAAACGAGAGTAGTCAACGACTGCTAACTATGTAACACTAACTCATCGGATGCATTCCTATAAGAAAGCGGTCACATGAGAGCATATATCTAGAGTATTATGGTTTCTACTGTTAGTGTCCTCTAATGCAAGTTTATATTTTCTTTTTTCCCCTCTATATATTTGCTGGAGTCCTGATTATGATTTTGTCATGGCAAGGAAAAGAGTCCCCGTGCAGCTCACTGAATTAAGTGTGCAGAAACCGCTTCTGACAAAATCGTTCTTTTCGCAATTACCACTTACTCTTTTACTCCTTTTTCATTGACACGAGACTGCCTTAGTGCTACATAAAGATTAAACAGATGATACGAGAGAATACCTTTTAGCTTTAGAAATTTCTTTTACGTTTTTTTGGGGAGGATGGGTTTTTTTTTTTTGGGGGGGGGGGGTGGGGGGGTGATGTGGACTAAAGCAGAATGCCACAATAAGTTTCCTCCACATCTTTTCCTATCACTATCAGACACTTCTTGATCTAGTTTACAACAGAATCAACCTCTTCAGTGCGAACTGCCAAGGAATCCATATGTATATATTTGGATTCACTAAATCCAAATGAACTTGTATCAGCTATTCAGCTCTCTTCTTTTGCCTATAGCAACACATAAGTCAAACCCAGTGTCCAACCAATCGATAGCACAAACCGAAGCAGGATTTATCTCCATGACAACAACCAAGCAGTTTCAGTTGTGGCACAAGCAACTTTCAGCACAAATCAAAGCAGGATTATTCACCTCCATGACAACAACAAAAGCCATTTCAGTTGTGGCACATAAACAGTTTCAGCACAAATAAATGTGCGAATGCAATGGTCATTCAAAGCACGCAAAATCTTCTGTTCTTGTATCAAAGAACCAAAAAAGCTGTCCAGTCCTCAGCATTTATGAGAGTCATGTTGATCAACCAGTCTCTCATAGGGACAAACACAAAGATCTAACAATAAAGAAGCTAGACTATGTTCCTCAGACAGGGTTACAGGTGTCCGATGTGAACCATGATAGTGGGGTGGACACAGCTGTTTTTAGAATATTTTGCAGATTTTCATTGTAGTTCGAAGTGTCTTGAGTGTCACACAGTTGTAGCTTGTCCGAGTGACGAGGAACCAACATGGATAGGGAAGGGAAAATGAAGAGTCATAGTAACATAGAAGCTAGATGAGAAGTACCTATGAAGAGCTACACATCAGGCATGGATGTCAATGGTTAACTATCGACACGGTACACAGCAGCCTCATGGAGAGCAATACTGACACACAAAGTGGGCTAGATTAAAACGCTAAACACTACTAATCACCTTTTACCAAAGTTCTTTAGCAGCTGGTGGACAAGAATAACCCACACAACTAAGACCCATCTCCTTAATCTCTCTATGTTTGCCCTCAGGCTACCCAGCATCAACATAGGTACCACAACAATCTCCCGTTCAAGTGAAGCTACACAACTTAAGCTCTAGTTTTTGGGCTTGCAAATTGAAGGCAGTAAAGATTGCTGAACAATGGGCTATCAATAAATAGCAGAAATCTAACAAGGACAGTTGCATGCCACAATAACCTCCCTGCTTCATATATCCACAGCAATTTATTATCATTGGAAAGTAACCAAAACTGTGAAGCAGCATTGCTACCATTCCATCAAACAACTCAGGATTGATGCACATTGGACAACAGAGAACTTGAGGAATGGAAAGGAGAAAATACCATAATACTTTCCAGCTATCCAAAGAAGCTCAAGGGATAGTTAATGCCACCCTTTAAGAAAAATTAACATAACGCAGGTATAGCAAAAGCAAGCATAGGAACAGGTAGCCAAAAAGGTAAAAAAACAACCTTTTGTAAAAAGATTGCAGCCATCTATGAAGCTGAAGCGCACGCACTTACTTTTGACCAGGTAATCATCAGAAAAAAAAAAAAAGGGGGGGGGGGATTCAATGTAGATGAAAGAAGCCAGAGGGATCTAAGTAGCAGTATTCTTAGTTTTCAAAAGCACATGGTGCACACCCGCAGTGCAAAAAAGCCCCAGGCACACTAACTTGGTTTCAGGTTCTACTGTACTGTAGACAATCAACATCAAAGAGAAACTCACCTCTCTATAATCCGTTGCTATTACTCTATTTGAAAATCAAGATCAACAAAAGACTGGAGGTCAATTGAGGGGAGAAGAATGAAGAGAGGATAGAAGGCAAATGGGAGAAGAGGTGATATAACTTCATTTGTTTTTCATTTTAGTGAGGAGAAATGAAATGAAATTAATGAGTTTACATAGTTATCCAATAAGATATAGAAAAGCATATGAACTTATTTCTTCAATCGTTAGTTATCTCAATTTATAAAGCATAGTAATCAAGTTTCACAGGAAGCTGTTTCAGCATCATTTCTTGTAGGTTTCCGTTCCTTCTTTTGTAAGGTTTGTTTAGCCTCTTTTTTAACTGGCATGTAATACAACAATTTGGCAGCCCTTCCTAGAAAGTTTCTCTTATTATTATGAATATATCTCCTTCTCCTTTACCCCAAAAATAAATCTTCATTACCTAGAAAATTAAATTCTTAAGACACACTAGAGTATGTTATAGGTATGTATTAAACTGCTATCCCAAGGAAAGATAACAGATACTTTTTAACATACTTTTTTAATTTCTCACAGACAGCAATCAAGTCTCATGGGAAGCTGTTTCAGCATCATTTTCTTGTAGGTTTCTCTTCCTTTTTCTATAAGTATGTTTAGCCCTTTTTTCTAAATGGCATCTAATACAACAATTAGGCAGCCCTTCCTAGAAAGTTTCCCGTATTATTATGGATACACCTGCTTCCCATTTTCCCCAATCATAAATCTACGTTGCGTGGAAACTGAAGTTATTACTTATTAACATATACTGGCATATGTTATAGCCTTATACGTACGTATTACACTGCTATTCTGAGGAAAAACAACAAATACTTTTAATTGGAGTTCATGTGTAACCTTAAAAACCCCCCCCCCCCCCAAAAAAAAAAAAAAAAAAAACAAACAAAGCTCCACAGGCAATGAAAGATGAAGAAAATATTATAAAAATAACGTAAGAGCTCAAGAAGCAGCATCCAACTCTTCAACAGCCAAGAGACCCCATCCAATATTTCCTTCTTCTCCCTCTCTCCTCTTTCTACTCTCACCGGCATGGAAGAACAGGGCAGCAGCAGAATGAAATATATTGGGTGGGGCATGTCGGCGAAGAAGAATTAGAAATGTAAGAATGCAAGTACTTGTGCTCTAAACAACCCATCCAAGGCTAAACTAGGGCATTAATGCTAAATGTTTTTTTCCTAAGTTTGGTTACTTGACAAAAGACATCATACATGCATTTTCCTACCAAGTAATTTCAATCCTTTTAATAAGCCAATGCTAAACCAAAAAATCTACCAGTCAAGACTCAAGCAATTATCACAATATATTGGAGAGAGTTTGGCAATTATCACAATATATTGGCAAGAACTTCTAATCTGTGCCAACTCAACTGATAAATGCACAAAATAATGGTGGGTTACGTGCAGAAGTCAGGATATTGCCAACTATCATCGTGATGGATAGGCAATTCATATGACCAAACTACTAAATATTCAAGCTATCAAAAGCTTAGTCTTAAAAAGGCGTGCATAGTCCCAGTGACATGCTAAGGTTTGACACCTCAAACAGGGTGAGGCAAGACTCACCCAAAAAGTGGCCCAAAATTCCACAAAAGGTGCGCCTTTTGGATCCCAGTGAAAAAGAAATGTAAAAGAAGATTATTTTTGTTGTGTTTCCTTCTAATTCGATCCCTCAGCCCTAAAATGCCTCCATAAATACTCACAACTTCTACTCTTCTCAAGTGCATTAATGTGGGAATGATTTTCATGCAAAGAAAATATACATATATGAAGTGCGCCTTCACCTCAGAACCCGCACCTAGGCTCCGGGACCCCTTCGCGCCTTTTTGCGCCTTGGGCTTTTTCAATATTTTTGGTCTTTGATATGATAAGAAACTACGTGTGTAGCAAGCTTTCCTATATGGATCTTTATTAGACTATATTAGACAGCTAAAAAGTAAGAAACTCCAGACAAATATGGGGTCAGCACTAATATGAGCAGTTACCTGCGAGTTGCCACCATGATCCGCTGCATCTACTATCTCTCCTGCAAGCATAATAAATTTGGTAAGTTAAAGCTGTCACTTGAAAAACAACACAAGCATACAAGAAATAAGCAAGCAAGTGAAGCACACTTACGTTCAGTTATACCCGCCATGGCCAACAATCTAGCCGCCATTTCTCGTTCTTCAGCATCTTGCAAAGCCCTTGCATATGCCTCGTCATCAGGGAACGCAGATGGATCAAGTTCAACACCCTGCTCATCTTCTCCTGAGTCACCATGAGCATGAACATCAAAAGCATCCTCCTCATCATCATAGTTGTCAATATCATCTTCATCTTCATCTTCTCCATCTTCATCTTCATCTTCATTGCCATCCTCATCAACATCTTCGCCTTCATCATCACCCTCATCCTCATCATACTCATGGTCATGAGAATCATCAAAATCATCATCCTCATCATCAGGGAAATATATGCCAGTGTCCCACCTTCCATAACCAATGCCACCGCCACCCATGCTCAGCATCATGTAGGCTCTTTCCTGCTCAACAATGAACCATGAAAAGGACACCAACTTCACTAAAAGAAGCTTTGAGTACAAATGTCATGAGCAAAGGAGAGAACCATTATCCAGAAACAAATAAAGGGATTAAAGAAGACTCATCCCTACAGGCTACAGCACAATAATGTCAATGCGCACAACCACAATTCAGACTATAGGTCCTAGCCATGGTGAAAGTATGTATGAAGGTAAGAGCATCAGTTGTGTGTGTGACTGTGTCTATTCAGCTATTAGCCTTCTTTTAATGTAAATTATATAGGTTATGCTGAACTATGAACTGAACCAAAAGACGATTGGTAGATTAACAATTTTGTCGCTGGTTCTTTAGTAGCTAACTATTGCTCTTATGATATTCTATTCTGACGTCAATTCAAGAAGGGCCAGAGAGACGACCACTACCCAATACTTAATTCCTCTTACCTAGTAAAGAAAACAAGCTTGCACTTAGTTTACCCAGACTAGTTAACAACAATGAAAAAACCGCGATTAACCAGCACAGATATCCAACAACTATCCTTGTGGACTTAGATTAACAAACAGACTCCACCGGCACGCAATCGAGATCAAACTTTAGACACAAAACAAGTGATGCAACTAAATTCAAGTATCAATTGAACAAAAAGAGATATAAAGGAGGGGAGAGAAAGAGACCTGTTCCTGCAAGGTGCGGGCAAGAGCAAGGTCGGCATCAACCTGACTGAGATTGGTGAAGGGAGTTCTAGAGGATTGCCTAGAGACAGCAGCAGCAACATCGGTCTCAGTCTCAGGAGCTTGAGGACGATTAGCTTCAGTAGGGTTAGAATTCATGGTAGCGGTGACATCAGAATTAGGGTTTGAATCATCGGCCTTGGGAGCACCACCATCGTTGCCGATCTTAGAGTTCTCATCCATGGATACCACTTGGGTTGGGTTGCCTTCCCCTTTGAAATTGACGAATCCCCCTCCCACTTCTCTCTCTCCTCGTCCTCTCAATTCGATCAATCTACCGAGCAATTGGAGATGGAATCAAAACAAGTTTGATTCGAGGAGAGAGACAAGGAACGAAGGGGGGGAAAGGGGAAAGTTATATATGAGATGAAACAGGGTTTGTTTGTTGTTTGTTCGCCGAATAAAATTTAAATTGGAACAAGTAGTGAGAGAGAATGAGATATTCGATTCGGTTTCGTCTCGGCTTTTTCTCTAACGTCTCTATCAAATGTATTTCTGTGCAATAGAGATACTACTTGCACTCCTAAGACTCTATGAGTCCTGCCATTCTATTTGAATTTTTTTTGTGTTTTATACTCATTTTATTTGATTTTTGGGAGATTCGATTATAGTTGAATTTTTTTTAATTATGATAGTTAGAATGTATAATTATTTTAAAATATATCTTTAAGAAAATTAAAATTAATATATATTGATTAAAGAATTTTTTTTTACAAAATTTGATATTTGAAGGATATTCTACTAAATTTAATTTTTTTTTCAACTATAATAGTTGAAAGTGTAAGTATCAATAATTCTACCATTAAAATTAATATTAAAATATATTGATGAAAGTAACCTATTACAAATCGTTAAGCTTATTTAGTAAGATATAAATCTTTCAACATATGTGATCTATTGTTGATAAACTAATGGTTATAAAATTTTCAACTACCATAGTTGAAAATAACTATGGTAGAATTTTCATCAAAAAAAAATTCTAACTTTTACAAATTGGACAGCAATAATCTCTACTATCGATTTGTATTCTAGTGGTCCAAAAAAAAATATTAGCTTGTAGTGGTACCAAATCCACCTCCACATTCTTGTTTTTTTTCATTTCTAACCCATATTGTTTTTATTTTTTTCATTTCAGCCCCCAAAAAGGTAATGATGTGTGGTTACTAAAATAATTTTTAAATTATTTTTTTGAGACTCCGAACAATTATTTTTAAATAGAATAAAAGTGAAAAAATCAAAAAAAAGTGGAAAATATTGGGAGAAATGTCATAAATTCATTAAAAATCCACCGTAAATTCATTAAAAATCATGGTAAAGTGTTATACTAAGTTTTGAATCAAATGCAATACAAAATCTATGATACTTAGGGTATGCTCTCGATGATGTCCCACTACAATCCAATTTTTTTTTTTTTTTACTACCAGAATACAAATCGATGGTAGGGATTATTACTGACCAATTTATAAATTTTGGGATTATTAGAATCCAATTTTCCATTTTTTTTATAAAAAATCTATCATAGTTGAATCTTTTTTCAACTATAGTAGTTGAAAATCTTAAATCATCAATTTATTATAAGTAAATCACATTCATCAAAAATGTTTATGCCTCACTAAATATTGTTAACTATTCTAACAAGTTACTTTAATCAATATATACTGATTTGTGCTAAAATTGATGTTACTTGTACTTTTCAACTATGATAGTTGAAAAAAAATCAGTTATGGTCTAAAATCCTTTAAAATATTAAATTTTGTGAAAATTATATCTCAACAAGTATGGACCTGTGGACCCGGACCGTGAGTCGAGTGCAGGTCCAATTTTTGGGACCCACCGAGTCTCAGTAGTGCAGGTCAAAAAATTGGCAGTCCGGTCTGACTCGCCCAAACCCTACCCATTGTCATCCCTATTTTAAGCCAATGACCTCCGACTTTGGATTATTTTGGGCCAAAAACCCATTTATTATTTATGAACATTACTTTAGTATTTTATGAGCATTATTGTTGTGTTTTATGAGGATTGTACAACCTTTGTCTTTGTAAAATTTTATGATCATTGTAATGCATTTATATAACATTTTTCATGAGGATCATGAGCATTGCAATAGAGTTTAAGAGTATGGAATGATTTGTACATGAACATTAACTACTTTAGTGTTTTATAAGTATTATTATTGAGTTTTATGAGTATTGTTCTATATTCGTAATTTTCAAATATATTGTTTTATTATCATAATTAGCATGTTTTGACTCTGTAATGTTTTTATGAGTATTGTAGTCAACGATTATGAACATTTTTCATGAGGTTATGATCAGCATTGTAGTAGAGCTTAGGAACATTCCATGATCTATCTACGAACATTGTAAAGTGTCTTCTTTTATGAGTATTCATAATGGTTGCATTGTGAAATAATGAACTTCAATTGAGTTTTTTTCCATCGATGAAACAAAACCAAATCAAAAATAATAATTACAATTCAATGAACTTAAAAATAATACTACCTCCTTCCTATATTATCTGTCACTCTAACTAACTTTCTTTTTTCCCATAATATTTGCCACTTTATAATTCTAATAACACATTAATTACTAATCAAAAGTCTATGTTGTCAAAGAACAGATCAAAAGAGCTGCAATCCCCCAAAATTGTTACACAGTAAACAATGGGTACAAACTACTGACTGGTGAACACCCCAAATGGTCGTGGGTAAGAATTGCGTGGAACAAATATAACAATCCAAGGCACACATTCTGTACCTGGATGGCTTTGCATGGGAAGCTACAGGTCAAGACCAGGTTGCACATTCCAGGCCTCCAACTTGACTGCCCAATGTGCACCCACCATGAAAAGACAATTGCACACCTGCTCTACACTTGTGCCTTCGCTAGAGAGATAAGGGAGAGCATTGACATGTGGATCAAGATTCCGAATGCAACCAGCTGGAATGATTGGGGTAGAAAACTCCTAAATATAAAGGGCAACAAGCAGAGGACACAGATCATATATGCTATTTTCGCCTCCTACATATATAACATCTAGCTTGCGCGAAACACGAGAGTCTTCAAAAACAGCAGAAGAGATCCTAGCCAAATCTTTCATAGCATCAAGCATCACCTTAGAGATAGAACCCTCTTTCTTGTTAGAAATACTCACAATCAAGTAAAATACATAGATATACTCTGCGTTTAGGCTTGTAATTTTTGGCTTCTGCCTTGTCTTTTGAATTCAATTCACATTCGTTCAATATATATATATATATATATATATATATATATATATATATATATATATATATATATATATATATATATACTGAAATGGATGAGAAGAGGGGAAGAAAGGTGACTGAAATGGATGAGAAGAGGGGAAGGAAGGACAAGTAAGTAGATAAATGAGATGGAGCATACCTATTGGTAGAGGGGTGTGGTGGAGGGTGCGTGGCTTGCTCCTCTTACTCCATTTTAATGGAGGTTAGATAAATATGAAGGAGAGGAAGAAGGTAGAAGATGAAGGGGATGAGAATGGAGTGCGTTGCAACTTGCACAAGACCCCCCTCCTTTTTCTTCTTTTCCTTTGCTGTACAAGAGTCATGCCCCCGCCCTCCCCTAATTTGATTTCAAAAAAAACACCTCCCTTTTTCAAATCTTTTATCTCTCTTGTCTTTGTTTTCCATCTATTATTTCACTAAACACACACACTCTATTCTAATCATTTCCTTCTAATTTTACCTTCACTTACTATATAATAACAATAATATAAATAATAAAAAAAAGATAGTCATTAGTATAACAAACTATATTAGGCTAATAATATATAGGATTATTGGACGATAATACACTAAACTTTAGGGGTATTGGACAATAATACACTGAACTTTTTTTAGGGACTCTAATACACTGAACTTTGAGGGGATTTGACAATAATGCACTCAGACCAATTTAGCTGGTGGTTGACGTGATGACTGTCATACTTTAAAGTGTCGTTTTTCTATTTTTTTTTTTCAAAAAAACATATTAGTCATCCTGCTTATGTGTACTTTCTCACACGCAAAATTTTTTCTGAAAAAATAGAAAAACGACACCTCAAAGTAGGACAGTCACCGCGTCAACCACCAGCTGAATTGGTCTGAGTGCATTATTGTCCAATATCCTCAAAGTTCAGTATATTAGAGTCCAAAAAAAAGTTCAGTGCATTATTGTGCAATACCCCAAAAGTTCAGTGTATTATCATCCAATAATCCTAATATTTATAGTGATTCTTCCTAAAAAAAAATATCACATAATCACATAAGGAGTAATAAAATCATCTAATCAACAATATTAGTCACTTGAAACTCTTAACTATGAAAGTTAATCTATAATAGAAAATTCAGGTTTTACACGCCAACATCGTTAGCAGCGCAATGCAGCTTCACAACAGCACGCTGGCAGCGGCCAACAGACCCCCAGCAGGTTGATCGCCGAAGTGCAGCACTGGCAGCAGCTATTTACCCTCCGGCTGCGTCTCCGTCACCGCCTATAAAAAGAAGTCTTCCGCGTTATATACTTATATTAGAAAAAAACTTAGTTTAGGATTTTCGCGACTCCCTTCGGAGAGAATAAAAACCCTCCGCATCAACTCAAGTTATTATCTATCATTGAATATTAATCAGTTATTATTCCGTCAAACTTTAGTATTAGGTTTTCTTGAGTTTTTCCTTCCTTCAGGGAGCCATTCTAGGATTTTAGGAAATGAAGAGGAGAAGAAGGAGATCAAATCGAGTGACACGAAGAGATCGAATTCGACGACTCGGATGTTCGGTTTAATTTCTATTTTCATTATGTTTCGCAATTTAGATTCTTTTCTATTTCGTTGGTTTTTATTATCATGAATAGTTAAATCCCTCGTTTACGGGATAAACTCGATATTCCTTTATCATTGATGTAGTTTTAGTTTTAGGTTTCGATACAGTTGTTTAATCTTCGTGCTTCGTATGTCATAGTAATTGATTAGCTACCTCTGTTGGGTTGAATGTGGAGACCAATTTTGGGTTGGTCTCTGTCTCTTGGGGAGCAAGATAGAAGAGTCTGAGTGGGAATCAAGTTGTTGATTTGTTCCACTTCCTTTTTGTAATTCCTTTGCTGTAAGGACTCTATTAATCCTAAAATTGTGTCAGCCTTGTACTATAAATAGAACCTAGGTGCTAGGTTTATTTGTATTGCAATTGAGAGTGTTTCATCTTATACCACAAGAGATTGACCTGTAATCTCTGTGTTCCTGAGGGAGTTGAGTGAGTCTCAACTGTGAGTGTTGAGTTCTCAGGTTGTAACTCTAGGAAGGCTGTGACAGATTGTGGAGGTCTGGGAATCTCTAAAACATCGTTGTAATCCTCTGATAATGCATCGTTCGTGGTTTTTTCCCGGTTTGGGTTTTTCCACGTTAATTCCTTGTGTCGAATCTTTATTTATTTTTCACCTTTATTATTGTATGTCTACTAACTACGCGTTGAGAATCCTAACAACTGGTATTAGAGCTTTGGTTGGAGCGTGGTTGATCTGCAGACTGAGAAGCAATGGCAGGCGCTATTGTGAAGATTTCGGAATTCGATGGGAAAGACTACGCATGGTGGAGGATGCTCGTTGAGGATATGCTCCGCCAGCAAAGGTTGTATCTTGCGATGGGTGATAAGCCAAAAGAGATGGAACAGAAGGATTGGGAAGAGCTTGAGGGTCAGGCATTCAGTACGGTCAGGCTGACGCTAGCTCGGAACGTGGCTTTCAATGTCATAGATCAGAAAACGACGAAGGACCTACTCGAGGCCTTGCAAAACACATATGAGAAACCTTCGGCGGTGAACAAGGTATATGTGTTACGTCGTTTGTTTGAATTTAAGATGCAAGAGTCTGGTGATATGCATGATAGTATGAATGAGTTGAATATAATACTATCAAAGTTAACCTCTGTGGGATTTAATTTCGACGATGAGATGAACGCTAACATACTATTGGCTACCCTACCTAAGTCTTGGGAAATTTCATGACTTCTGTAATTTCTTCTATTAAGAAGGGTGAGAAATTGAAGTTTGGGGAAATTAGAGACTTTGTCCTGAACGAAAGTATTCGTAGGAAAGATTCCGATGTGTCTGAGTCTTTGGGGAATGCTTTGACTGTCAGGGGTAGGAGGAATAGTGGGAGCTCGAGTCAGAGTCGATCAAAATCTAGAGGTCGAAACATGGAGCAAGTGTTGTGTTGGAACTGTGGTGATAGAGGTCATTTTCGTAGGGACTTTCCCAAACCCAGGAAGAGCAATCATAATGACCATGACTCTGTATATTCTGTTGAGGATTTTGGTGATGCCCTAACTGTTAGTGTTGACAAGTCAGAAAAGAATTGGGTGATAGATTCGGGTGCTTCGTTTCACTCTTGGTCTAGCAGGGAGGCCTTTAGCAATTTTGTGAGTGGGAGGTTTAGCAGGGTTAGGCTTGCAAACGGTCACAACCTAAAGGTGCTAGGAAGAGGTGATGTGAACATTAAAACTTCTAAGGGTGGAAGTTGGAGGTTGAAGAATGTTCGGTATGTCCCGGGTCTGACCAAGAACCTTGTATCTATGAGTCAACTGGATGAGGAGGGGTTCACGACGAGATTTGAAGATGGTCATTGGAGGGTAACGAAAGGATCTTTGATAATTGCAAATGGCAGGAAAGAAGGGAAGCTATATTCTGTCATTGATAACTCTAACATGCCGGTTCATGCTCGCCAAAGGCGTGTTATCTTCTCTGATGAGAGAAGGGTACCAGAAACGAGGAGGTTTCCGGTCGAGGCTACGAGAACGGATGGTCAGCCGAGGAACGCATCTAAACTGCACAGGAATTCGACAAGTTCAACACGAGGTAAAATCCCAATCCAAAATTCCCCTATGTTGTTGACGATGATGCGTATGTCGAAGTTGCAGGGGCGTGATCAGTTCAAGTGGGAGCCTGTTGCTAAAAGAGGAGTTAATGGGAGGTCAACCGGGACCTCTGTTGATCTTTGCTGAACATGATCGAGATGGATGCACTAGAGGATTCGAGGAGGTGTTGAAGTGGTGATTGATGATAATCGATGAAGGTTGCGTTTACAATTGGTCTCCAAGTGGGAGATTGTTGGGTTGAATGTGGAGACCAATTTTGGGTTGGTCTCTGTCTCTTGGGGAGCAAGATAGAAGAGTCTGAGTGGGAATCAAGTTGTTGATTTGTTCCACTTCCTTTTTGTAATTCCTTTGCTGTAAGGACTCTATTAATCCTAAAATTGTGTCAGCCTTGTACTATAAATAGAACCTAGGTGCTAGGTTTATTTGTATTGCAATTGAGAGTGTTTCATCTTATACCACAAGAGATTGACCTGTAATCTCTGTGTTCTTGAGGGAGTTGAGTGAGTCTCAACTGTGAGTGTTGAGTTCTCAGGTTGTAACTCTAGGAAGGCTGTGACAGATTGTGGAGGTCTGGGAATCTCTAAAACATCGTTGTAATCCTCTGATAATGCATCGTTCGTGGTTTTTTCCCGGTTTGGGTTTTTCCACGTTAATTCCTTGTGTCGAATCTTTATTTATTTTTCACCTTTATTATTGTTTGTCTACTAACTAAGCACTGAGAATCCTAACAACCTTTTACTTAGTCTAGATTCTTAATATGGGAACGACAATTTGTTATTTTGAATTGGAAAGACGAAGGTTGAATAGGCGTAGAAAATAGTTTGAAATAATGGGTTCACACTTAGGGTCATATTATAATCGGTTCTTATCTTTGATTAGATTAAATAGCCATGAAAATAGGTGTTTAGTTTAATCACTGTAACTCACTTCGGATCAAAAGATGTTGTGATAGGCCTTAGAAAGATTATAGACCCCGACACTACCAATACTACCTTGAACTGAAATCACCTCTTGATTAATTGATTAACTAGAGTGGACTCCCCTAAACTCCCCTAATTATCTGGTAAAACCCATAAAGATTATATCTTTCTTGTTTATTTCCTTAATTTTCTTATTCACACAACTATTTGGCCGACCTAGCATCCTTTGAACTAGTCTAGTGCGTAGTTGAACACAAGTCCCTGAGAGAGAACGACCTTGATATACTACATTGCACTTGTGCACTTGCGGAAGACCTATCAAGTTTTTGGTAGATCAAGTTTTTGGCGACGTTGCCAGGGACTTGTTTCCCCAACTGCCATTAAACGAATGAACCCTAGTTGACTAGGTTTTATTGCTTTTCTTAAAACCCTATAAAAAAATCAAATAAAAATAAAAAATTCTTAAAATCTAAAAATATGGCAGTTCTTTGTTTTCCTCAATTTGAACGTCAATTATTTTGGTGTTATTTTGAGCGCTTATCTGCTATTCTTGTTCCATGTAATATCATGTCAGCAAAACCTGAAATTCTTGATATTGTTTTTGAAGGTGTGAATATGGAAAACCGTAGTCTTTTGAATTATTTTGGTTTTTGTTGTAAATCTGTTGACGAAGCTTGGAAATTACTTGAATGGCTTGCACGTAATACATATAATTTTGAAAATTCTAATTACGCATATGAGTACCCTAATCCTTGTGGATCTCATGCTCTTTCATGTATCCGACCTCGCAATTCAGTTACTTGTGCTTTATGTTGTTCTTTTGAACATGATGATTTTACTTGCCCTAGGATTGCTAGACTTGAATCATTATTGAGGGCAAGGTTAGAAGAGCAAAACGAGTTCATTGACTTGATGTGAGGGTATGGCTATGACATTGACTATAGTTTACATTCTTCCTATTTTAATGATAGAATATGTGAGGATAGCAATGATAGGCTCGAATTTTTAACAAAGGTAATGTTAGAAAAACAAATCGAGGCAGTTGAATTGTTGGAAAGGTGTGACTCATTTCTAAACATCAACCATATTTCTAATTCTTTCTATTTTAATGATGGAATATGTGATTCTAGCAAGTCCCCCTTCCCTTTAGCAGTTAGTTTAAATGATTCTCCTTATCCTAGTTTACCTGAAAACACTACTGATGGTGTCTCTTATTTGCATGATACTCCCTTACCTTTTTCTCAGTCGACGGGGTTTGAGGTGAGTGAGACTTATGGGTTAGATACTAGGTATGAAGATGATTTTCATCATGAGTTAGTTGATTATGAGGAACCAAGCGAGAAGGTTGATAGTGAATTGAATTTTTCAAACAAGGACCCTGCTGACAGTGTACTCTTTGACCCCTATGATTTATTCCATGCTTCTATTCTTTTTTCACTACCTTCAGTTTACCAGAAACCCTTGAGGAACCCATACCTTATGAAAATGACTTTGATGTTCATGCTAATATAGGATATGAGGTTAATTATTGTGAAACAAACCAATAAATTACTAAAAGGTACCATATGTTTTGCGCCTATCTATTTTTAGGGGACCATATTATTGAAAATAATTTATAGGTACCATGTGTTTTGTAGTACCTATTTTCTGGTGACAAATTATCTTGTAGATTTATTACAAGATCCCTAAGAATATGTAAAATTGCAAAAGCATCCCTCATAAAAACTTGTCAATTTATATTTCAACCTGCATTACTATTTATTTTAAAGAATTAACATCTCCATATTTTTCATTAAGTATCAGAGCAAATAGTAATGCAGAATATATAGTAATTCTTTAAAACAAATTATCAAACCTTATCAATGAAAAATATGGAGATAGTAATCTGAACTTGGGGCTATAGTAGACTAAATAATCTGAACTTTAAATTTAGTTCTAAATAATACGAATTAAGTTGAACTTAACTCGGCGGCGGGATGACAATAGTAAGCTGACATGACACAACTAAAAAGCCCAGGCACGTGCCTCCGCCGCCAAGTCATTCCGCCAACTCGGCGGCGTGCTAGCTACTAGAATCCAAGGAGGTCAAAGTTCAGATTATTTAGAACCAAATCTAAAATTCAGATTATTTAGTCTACTATGACCCAAAGTTCAAATTATTTAAATCCAATTTCTCTTCTTTAAAATCAATAGTAATGCAGGTGGAAATATAAATTGACAATTTTTATCAAGGTAGGGATACTTTTGCAATTTTACATAGTATTGGGGATCTTGTAATAAAACTAGAAGATAATTTGTCACCAGAAAATAGGTAATACAAAACTCAGGGTACCTAAAATTTATTTTCAATAATATGGTCCTCTAAAAATAGATATCGCAAAAATATGGTACCTTTTTGTAATTTTTTCTGAAACAAACAATATTATTGATAAATTGTCCTTAGGTAAATTTAGAGGCTATGACCCCTCCCTTGATCCTTATCATATATACCTAGAGGACCTTCTTAGAAAATTCTTGTGGGCCACATATTTTGAATCTTTTGATTTTTCTAGTGAACTTGATTTATTACTGAGAGCTTTACTAATGTTTTATTTTATGAGTTTTCATTTTCTATCTTATTTACTAGCTTGCAAACCACATGAAGACGAGTTTGACAAGCTACTAAGGGCGTTGACGGCATCCGGAATGAAGACCCGGATCTTAACCCCTGCACTAAGTTTATATTATTGGATGATAATATACTGAACTTTAGGAGTATTGGACAATAATGTACTGAACTTTTTTTTGGACTCTAATACACTGAACTTTAAGGGTATTGGACAATAATGCACTTAGACCAATTCAGCTGGTGGTTGACGCGGTGGCTATCCTACTTTGAGGTGTCGTTTTTCAAAAAAAAAATTTAGAAAATTTTTTACTGTGTAAGAAAGTACACATAAGCAGGATGACTAGTATATTTTTTTTTTGAAAAAAATAGAAAAATGACACCTCAAAGTATGACAGCCACCGCGTCAACTACTAGTTGAATTGGTGAAAGTGCATTATTGTCCAATACCCTCAATGTTCAGTGTATTAGAGTCCCAAATAAAGTTCAGTGCATTATTGTCCAATACCCCTAAAGTTCAGTGTATTATCGTCCAATAATTTCTTAATTTCCCTTTGATTTTCTTCCCTAAATTTCATTTTCGATTTTTATTTTCTCTTTGATAATTAGAGTCCTCATATTTTTTGTGATAGTTTATTTCTAGAACCCTTAATTCCTCGTTAGTTTCTCTTAATTTAATTTTAGATTTAAGATTTTATACTTAGTTTGATTTTTTTGGGTTAATTTCGTTAGTTTGCTTGACTTTAGGCGAAGGAGAAATAAAAGATTAAAGAGAAAGGCGGCAGACGGGTTAAAACGCCAATGCTGATGTCCAGGTTTTGTCTCAATAAAGTTTTTATGAGCATTGTAGTGAGCTATAATGAACATTTTTCATGAGGTTATGAGCATTGTAGTAGAGCTTAGGAACATTCCATGATTTATCTATGAACATTGTTTAAGTGTTTTCTTTTAATTATGAGCATTCATAATGGTTGAATTGTGAAATAATGAACTTCAATTGAATTTTTTCCATCGATGAAACATAACCAAATCGAAAATAATAATTACAATTCAATGAACTTAAATATAATACTACCTCCTTCCCATATTATCTGTCACTCTAACTAACTTTCTTTTTTCCCATAATATCTGTCATTAATTACATCTTTTTCTTCCATTTTTCCCTTTTATTCACCTTTTTCTTTTTTTATTCACCATTTTATTCAACATTTTCACATTTCGAATGAGCTAAATTAATTTAGAGTGGAGGTTTTTTTGGTTTTGTAAATCATGTCCAAAGGGACAAATAAAATGGGAAGGAGGGAGTACTATATTTCAAATTTTCAATCAACTTTAGAAAAATATTTGTCATTTTCTGGAATAAAATATTATTACAAAAAAAAAAAGAAGAAAAAAGGAATGGCACAGTACGTGGAAGTGTTGGTGGGTGTACCATGCTCAGAATGCCCGGGAGTACCATTACAACTTTGGGTAGAAAGGGCTCAACCTTATTTCTTTAAGGTAGTGCAAAGTGTAGATCGAAAGGAGGATGCTATAGTGAGGATGAGTATGTCGTGGCAAGGGGTGGTGGGTAGTATTAAAGCAAGTAAAAATGATAGCGTCGCTGCCCTAGATGAGAGATGGGCTAAGTGTGTTTGGGTTTTGTATCACTAAAGGATGAAGTGGAAGCCTTCATGCGTGCTATATTGTAGATTTTTCTAGAGTGTAAAACCATTCATATGCGACATGTAACCATCAACTTAAACTTTTATTTGAGTTTATTTATGCACATTGTCTCAGGGCCTTTTTAGAGGAAGGTTTCATGTTCGAATCTTGCTACGCCACGATTATTTGCACAAGGTTAAGAGATCTTTTGCATCATGCATACTTCATGTCTAAAAAAAAAGTGAGGGAACATATTAGAGTATATATTCATTCTTGTGCCTTGAACCCAAAGGGAAACTGTGAAAAAATGCACTAGGCCAAGCAAGGTGACCATATTCTAGTATCATCATATATCTGCAATTAACTTAACCGATAGCCTAAGCTCACAATTGACGTTTCGTACATAGTTTCATACTCTTCATGTGTTTGTCAAACTCCAAAATATGCTAAAGTGGCATAGGTTTGTATGCAAAATTATGCCCTTGTTAATGTGCATCAAGGATCTCGTATGCGAGTCTAGAGAAAGCAAGATAAAAGAATCTGTGGGATCGACTAAGTCGAGCAATGTGACCAAACACAGAATTGTGACAAGGTGTGTTTTTCAACGATAATCCTACTTTTTTGTATAACCATTACCAATTTTTGATCGCTGATATCACATTCATTTTATCAAATACATGCTAGTTTGATCCTCAAGAAAAGGTTCATACAAACACCTAATTTCTCTATAACAAGTAGGCATGAAAACCAAAAATAATACACCAAATTCGAGATAACGAAACACATCCACTAAACCATACGACAGTAATCTACTATAGTGTGCTTACAAAAAACCAGCAATAGTACATTTTGATCGTATCAACATAACCACATATGGAAACATGAGAGACTAAATGATGCCACTATGAAGCCAGTCGTCGAGAGGATTGACACCAACGATCGTATGAAGGACGGAGATTTGGCCAATCAGAGGAACATATAGCATAGTCTTGGAGCCAGTTCCTCAACACGATCTCTTGTTCCATGGCAGGAAGTGTTGCGATCATTTGATCCATTGTCCTCTCAACCTCCACCTTCTCGTAACTCGATAGAACCGGATACCTCAGTCCATTGCTTGCATAACAGAATAGTGGCAGCCAAAGCACCAGTAATCTGTACTGAACTTCGACAGGAACTTGATATTTTGCTCGAGCTACATCTTCGAGTAATGAAGCTATAATTACACAACCCATTTAGTACCAAGAAATTGAGGTAAACTAGTAGATATTCAAAGTAGTAAAATGGGTTTTTTTGCATTTTGGACCCCGAAGTATAGAATAATTTATTTTTTGGACCCTTGATTTTCATTGTTAATTTTTGGGACCCTAAAGTTTATCGGATGAATTAAAAAGAACATTAAAGTTTGTGAGCTGAAAAAATGCCCATGCACCATTTTTTTTTTCTTCTCATATTTGAATTTTTCTCCCGGTTGGCGTGAAACTTCAGGGTTAAGGTTAAAACTGATATTGAAGCTATAATATACCTCTCTTATTCATGTCGGGGCTACTTAAACCCTTTAGGACTAAGGGTATTTAGGGGTATAAGCAGCTCTGACATGAATAAGAGACGTGTATTATAACTTCAATACAGTTTTAACCTTACTCTTGAAGTTTGACGTGACTCCAGAAAAATTCAAACATGAGAAGAAAAAATAGAACGAGACACAAACCTTTTTTTTCAGTCCACAAACTTTAAGGTCCTTTTTTATTCCGCCTATAAACTTTAGGGTCGAAAAAATTAACATTAAAAACCAAGGGTCCAGAAAATAAATGACCCTATACGTCGGGGTCTAAAACGCAAACAACCCGTAGTAAAATGTTGATGTTAATTACCAGAAATTTTGATGAGAAAAGCTTGCACCCTAGGGTTAGCATTGAGTGAAAGAGAGGCCAACTCGGAAGCATGACTCCATTGGACCAAGGCCTCATCCTCTGCACGAGACGCCCTGAGCTTATCTATGATCCAGACCAACTCCTGAGCGAGCTTCTCGGCTCCCACCACTTGATCACTGTGATCAAGCCCTACATTTTCAAACTCATCAGCTTGGGCTGCAGCAGGTTGGCTGCTCAGCGCGCGCCTCTTCTTCAGTTGCCACATGGAGTCCTGCACGGTTGGTAGAAGGGCGCTCAGGCCGCCCTTCATGTAGGCGTTTATGTAAGTGCCCAAGGGGAGCTTCTTAATTAGGCGAGCCGTCCATGGTCCGGTGGTGTTGGCTTGATGGTTTGCATGGCTCACAGCTGCGTCGTTCAGGGTGCTGTACAGGAGAGTCGTTGTGGACTCGAATGCAGTGGATAAGGCTACGCGGTTCACGTGAAGAAGTTCGGGGTGACCTTCTCGTACGTTCTCGTCTAGGATCCTGTCCGCCATTGCCATTGCAAACTCGTACTTCTTTGATGTTGCAGGTAGCTCGTTTAATAAAGCAAGGACCTGCAATAATGAAGGTTACACGAAAATGATAAACATCTTGACTCAAGATAGTTCTTAACCATCTTGCATTTTTTCTAAATCACTAATAAAGTTAAATGTGAGTGTATTTAAATCATTCTAAAGGTATGTTTCATTATTTTCAGGGTTACTACAACTTATAAACAATTTGAAAATAATTATTTATTATATATTTATTTCATAATTATAAAACTATGTATAAAATGTTCATTTTCTACTATGATTGATAAAATTAGGGTATTATTATATTTTTTGACCTAGCTAATAAGCATTATATCATTATAATTGATAAATATATATAATTATTAAAGAAATTATTAATAAAAGTTAAAAAAAATGTGAAATATAAACAATTTAAGATGACTAAGAACCATCTTGAGTCAAGATGGTTATCATGGTCCATAATTATTAACCGCAGGGTGCGTTTGTGGTGGCGTTAGTTGTTAGTAAACTAAGAAACAGGTCCGTTTGCATGGTTAATTAGCACAATATTTGAACTTCATGTTATCAACGGTAAAATTAAACCAGCAATCATCCCACTAGCTATCAAGCAACTTTGCA
Organism: Portulaca oleracea; assembly: GCA_029582165.1. NCBI lineage: Eukaryota > Viridiplantae > Streptophyta > Magnoliopsida > Caryophyllales > Portulacaceae > Portulaca > Portulaca oleracea. Next base: position 23,073,183 of record CM055890.1, read on the forward strand.
AAGATTCAACATTTGGTAGCAGTAAAAGATTTTTCTTGTACCCAAACTGTGGGGTTCACAGACGGATTGTTATAGGCAGCAGAAGTAACTGTTAGCCTATAAAGGGAGTCCCATCCACAAATGTATTAAAAGATAAGCACCTATAGAAAATCCAAAGATAAATGATAAATTTAGTAAGATTTGGTTGCTGTTAAACATAATCTATAGGCTATACAATTTACTATAATCATAGTTTTTATTTTAGAAAATTAAAAAAAAAAGATAAAAATTTATATGCTAACTGCAATTAACTATACGTAATTTGCGGTGTTCTTTGACCATTGGATTAAGCTTATAAAAAGAATGGAAAATTTTCAAGTACTTGCTGAGTTTTTAAACTAAATAAAATCATTCAACATCCTAAAAATCTAAAATATATCTTCGTGAAAACTCTACCATAGTGTCAATTATGACTAAATTCGCTTACTATAATTCACCATGCATCGTGTAAATGGCTAAATGCTGCTTCTAAATAAAAACTAAAATGATTGAATTGAAATAAAATAGTATGATTGGATTCTATAACTTTAACATTATATATAATTAAATTGTATAAAAGTATACTTTTATTGATTACTTTTTGTATTTCAAAAAAATGATTACAATATGCCTAACAAATGAGGTCAATCCATTTAGGTTATTAATTGTGCTCATTGGTGTAGTCAATGCATCCAAACCTTTTTTTGAAATTAAAAATTACTACTTACTATTAAAAAAATTGTGCAAAAGATCAAATAAAAAAATACTAATTGAGATGAAGCGTAGGACACCTAAGAGGGTAAAGATACGTACGTGTCATATCCTAAGACACTCTTTAAATATTTTATCCTTCACTAAATTAGTATTTTTAATAGATTTTTTGCACTATTTTGTTTAACAACTTTCAATTATAGAAAAGCTTAGATGCATTGGGCATGCCAATGAACACAATTGATATCCTAATTGGATAAACCACACCCATTAAGCATATGTTAAGCAATTTTTTGAAATATAATAAATAATCAATAAAAACATAACTTATACATGTGATATTAAAATCGTAAAATTCAATCACCATTTCAATTTAATATATAATAATAATAATAATAATAATAATAATAATAATAATAATAATAATAGTAATATGATCTTTATAATAGGGCTAATTCAAGATACTTAAAATATGTGTTGGGCCTCGACTCCTATCTTCCGTAAGGGTGATGATAAGTGTCTTGCACCAAGACACTGCTTAAATGTCTTTATCTCTTATAAAATTAATATTTATTATCATTTTTAATCTTAATTTTTTTGACAGATACTATTAATTATCAATTATAAGAAGCTTGGAATATGTTGGCTACGCCAACAATTAAAATTGACACCTTAACGAATGAACCCCATCCGTTGGGCATATTTTGGAAGCATTTTCATAAATTTTAAAAAATATAGATAAAAATGTGGTTTTATAACATTTATATATATTATCATAGTTGTAGAAGTCAATCATGTCATTTTTTTGCAATTTAATTTACAAATATATAGGTTTTGTAGCATCACTAAGACAGCTAACTCCAAGACATTTATCATTTCTCCTTCCGTAAATAGATTTATCTTAAGCTACATCCTATACAATCTCTTCTGAGAATTGGCAACCCCCAAAAGACAAATAGGAGGGAGTCAAGCTAGGGAGGGGGGATAGTGGTCCTGGCCTGTTTGCACCTTAGACGTATGCATGAAGGCCATCTGTTTTATCTTAAGGTATACAAGGGATTACACACACACAAACTAAATCGCTTCGGCCACGTGACTAACGCCGGTGCCACGTGACATTTCGCAGAGAGAAAACCTACCATTTACCCACAACAGTTGGTGCCTGCAAGTCCACAACTTTTATTTGTCTATTTTGTTTCTGGTTCTGCCTCTTCCCAGGAAACTTTAACCACAAAGACATAATTGGACCTGAACTGTTTAAGAACGACAATAATGTGCTCTTCCACTGTCATCGGATACACGAGTTCACAGTTCACTACTTATCCAATTGTGTAAATAGATTATAACAAGGTTCTAATAATCATATATACTTCATATATAATCCTGAGTAGTTTAATTAGTTAACTAATGTTAACTTTTATTCTTACTTTAGTATTAAGTTTCTTGTGTTCTCTTGTTACGAAATTATACTGTTTATCATGTTAGACCTATTTAGGGCCATTGCATTTATCAAAATAGATCACTTTTTTGTGTGATGAATTTGTATTTAAAAAATATATAAATTTTAAAAATATTGATTAATTTTCTAATAGTATCGATAAAATTTTAATGTATTTTATAATAATACTAATGAACTTTTTTCAAATATTAACATCTTAATGGACCTAAGTAGCTAGGTACCTCAAGAAGTAAAAATTTTGACCGTTAATTAATCAAAAATTACAATAAATTATAATATGAAATTACCGAATTAGAAATATATTTTACTAAAGATTATAATAAAATAATGGAAAATTGGAATCTAATAAACCAAACTTTTGGTCCATTTTGATCTAACAAACCAAACTTACATTTTTGTTAATGGCATACCATACTTAACATTATATTTTTTTGATTGAACCTCCACCACTTTCCGATCACCGAAAAAATGATGTGGAATTTTTTTTATGCTGAGGTGGACTATTTTATAGCCAAAAAATAAAAGAAAAATGTTGATAGCTTGTGTTTTATGACTTGACAGCCCTCTCCCAATCTGACTCAGGTTCAATCAAAAAAATATAATGTTAAGTATGGTATGCCATTAGCAAAAAGGTAAGTTTAGTTTGTTAGATCAAAATGGACCAAAAGTTTGGTTTATTAGATTCCAATTTTCCTAAAATAATTTCATATTATAACTTATGATAATTTATGAATAATTAATGATCAAAATTTAATCAAGACATCAATTAATCAGGGATGTAGGAAACATCTTTCCCCATTCAAATATATACCATATAATGATTAGATATTCTCATATTCTTCCCTTTTCATTCTTTTCGCTTAATAAACATCTTAAAGTTTCTAATATTCTTTTTACTAACACTTTTTATATAAAATGTTACTTGAAAATTATATTATTATACATTAATTCTAATATTTCTATTATAAATATTATAATAATGCTATTGTATAATAGAGATCATATATGTTAAGAAATTACTACCAAAAATTTTAAACATTTTAAATTTTAACTCATGCATGTTAACACAGATGGACAGAGGGAGTTTAAGATTTTAGATTTCTATTACAATTTATAACATGCTCATTGTTCTCTTATATTTCCTATATTATTTACTATCAATAGCATCATGGTTCACTTATACATACTCAGAGCATATAGCACTCCAAATACACATAATATATATTAAATTGTAAAAATTTATAATATTAACTCCAACTAACATTTACTGTTTCTTCTTGATATGAAACTAACTTCATCCAACTATTTCCCAATCCTAACATATTTTACCAATTTTTACCCAAATTAGGGACATTTCTTGAGTATTTTACCAAGATATAAAATTTATATATTTACACAGAAAAATACGATATGATTAGATATCATGTAAATTTCCAGTCGGCGTGCTTATCAAAAGATATGGGTTTGTAAGTGTTGAACATGCACAATTGTGAACATAAATATATTATTTAAAAAATAAAATAAAAATTGTATAAAATTAAATATATTTCACATCTATATTGATTCAAAATGCATATCATTGGTTATCGCAAGATTAAATTATGATTGAAGATTAAATTATAATAGATGATTCGTCTCGCATGATTGATGGCTAGAATCTTCGACGAGTCTCATTTTTATCACTGAAGTATTTAATTCACATGTCAGCAATGAGTCGAATTTAAACTTACATATGGTCTTATCCTCTAATATGCTCGGTTTCATTTGTATCATTAGCCATATTGTTGTAAATTGGTATGATTAAAGATGTTTAAAAGAATCATGTGATATGTCATCATCCTCGTACAAATTGAACAAGTTAGCAATAAAAGACAACGAGACTCACATGTGATAGCCCTCGGCCGAGGGCCTGAAGAGACTGGCCATCATGGGTAGATCCATCAGGGCCGTCCAAATCCATCAGGAACGCATCATGTGCAATCAAGTCCAGATTCTGAGCAGGCGACCTGTACGGACTATACGGCACCAACGCGGATCCAACGGCGGTGGACCCATCGTCAAAACCTCCACGATCATCGGGAGCACAGGAAGAGGTACGCCCGAGTGGCACCGAATCAGCAATCTGAGGCCTATGAGAAGGTTTAAAGGTGGAAGGAGCACGGATTTTGAGGGTGGCAGCAAGGGGAGACAGAGATGGGAAGAAATCTGAGGCAAAGCGAAAAGCCCACATACTGAACCAAGTAAACAGCAACACCATGTACTTCATATGCTCTTTCAACTTACTTTTCAAGTTTTTATTCTGAGTAATGGTGGTATTTGTGTTGTTAAAGGAGTAAGAAGAGGTGAATGAGAGGAGCATCTTGGTGGCCATGTTTAGGGTTGACATGAATATAGAGTTGAGAAAACTTGGTTGTTGTTGTTGTTGTAGCTTGTTTCTTTGTATTTGGTAGTATGCCATCCCCATTGCCATCCTGATTTATTCACTTCCTATGTGTTTTTGGGTGTTTCAGTTTCTGGGTTATCACTCAATTCAAGTTTCTGCTGACAGACACAAATGAATGATCGATGAATTCCCTTTGAGAAGCAGTGATGGGTTTACCTGTTTACGTATTTATATCCAATTTGTGTTTGTCCTTTTGGGTTTCCCCTTTCCAAAGGAATCTTATGCCGACTTTTACTAATATCCTAGGTAAGAGAAATGCGGTTGCAGCTCTTCACTTCCAAACAAAACAGCAACTGGCCAAACTTACTTTTATAATATATACTAGAATTCGCATATCTTGTGTTGTCAAATACGGAATACCCTCGGTCTCTATTTAAATATTATTTCGGGAAAGTACGGAGTAATGTTCGTTAAATTATTGGTAAAAGTTAATTATGATTTACAGAGAACATAAAATATAAACTTGGTAAAAATCATAAACTTGGTAAAAATCATATTGAAAATATAAAATATAAAATAATTTAGGATGAAAAAATGAGTTGAATGAACAAATAAATATAAATGAAATAAAAATTATAGTATTTAAATAACAGCAGAAGAGTTATCATAAATGATTTGTGTTTGGAGTGTGTTTGGAGTAGGCGCCATACAATACGTACAAGGGTTTATATCATGCCTGTGTAACAAGTCCTAGCATAAAATATATATACGATTATTGGATTATGGTGGTTTATACTTTCTACTTTTGTATGTAAATAATTTATTTTTTTTGGTATTCTGGTAGTCCGAAAAAATTAGGATTATATTTCACTAGCAGTACCAAATTTACCTCTCTATTTTTTATCGAAAAAAATAATTGCTTCTCTGTTTTTCTAGGTTTATTTCATTTCTTCTCCCATTATGAAGTGTAGTTACAAAAAGAATTTTTAAATTATTTTTTGATAATATTAGAAATTATTATGATTTTTTAAAGGAATAAAAGAGGAAAAATATAAAAATTAGGAAAAAAAATTGAAAAAAATTGAGGCAAACATTGTAAACTAACTAAAAATCGACGGGAAGTGTTGTGCTAAGTTTTGGAACTAACACAAGTTAAAATTTACGATATTTAGCTCATTGACTCGATGACGTCCCTCCAGAATATATTTTTTCATTTTTAGGACCACCAGAATATATTAAAAAAACATGAGCTATTGACATACAAAAGTAGAGATTATTAGAATTCAAATTTCCTTATATATATGTATTTATTCATACCACCCAATTACCCAAATAACATTTTATTCAAAACTTTGGTAAGAATACTCGAATTTAAAAATAATAAAAAAAAGTGGAGGGGATGAATAAACAGGCAGGTATGAGATAAGTTGACATAGTTTGAGGGTCTGTTTGGAGAGATTTCAGGAATGGGATGAGAATGAAGTTAGAATCTTGGAGGGTTGGGAATGGAATTAGAATCTTGGAGTGAAGTTGTTTGGAGAAAAACTGGAATGGAATCTAATTACATTCCCACTGTTTGGTGAGCAGTTATGGAATGGAATCAAGTCTGTTTTTATTTTTTTACTCATTATATGTATTGTAGGATATATTATTGTGAAACAATTTGATATTTTGATTAATTGTAATTATATTTTTTCAATTTTTAATAGTTAATCATTATAACACATACTTTTGAGCTTTTAATTTTTATTTTTACTATGAAATATATTCGTGATTAATAATTAATAATTATAATGATTTTTAATTGTATGTATATAATGGAATTTTGTTATTACTATGTAAGCAACATAATAATTTTTGTTTGTTTAATTATAATACATTTATTTTTATCAATCGACCTACATAAAGTAACATATATGTAAATAATATCTTACATTACATAAAACATGACATCTAAAAACAAATTACATCACCAAAATATTTTCATGTTCACCTTGCAATTACATCACCAAAATATTTCTCTCTCTTAAGGTTCGTGTTCACCTTGCAATTACACCACCAAAATATCAAAATCATCATAAGTTTCATGTTCACCTTGCATTACACCACCAAAATATTTCACCATCTTAACAGCAAAGCTAGTCTACTATTGATAACATAGCATGTCCTAACGAGATGGGTATATATTTGAATGAATAAGGCTAAGGAGGAACTCTTTCTTAAATTCATCACCATCGCAGTCATAAAAGGCGGTAAGGTTATTATCATCAGATCTCAACACTTTAAATGCCTGAACTGCTTCAACTTGTATGAGCCCCGGGACTTGCATAACGTCATGTTGCAACCTCTTCTTTTTCTCCTTCATATCCTTTTCTTCATCAATAATCATTTGCTCATGTTCTTTAGTAACAGCAAATGCACTTGCAATTGTTTCCAAATGAACATGCATACCACCAATAGCGTTAGTGATATTGTTAGAAGCATAAGATATTGTGGAAGATAAGTCAATAACCTCTGGTACTTTTCTTTTACCCCTGCTTGTTGAACCTTTTTCTTTCCTTGATTTCTTTGTAGCTTGAGGGGATGGTTGCGCTGAATGAACCGACTCATCGTCCTCAATATCTTCATTGCCATCTTTGTCAAGATCAATGGTCTCATCATTGTTGCGCAAGCCAGTCACAGCTTCCGGGAAATCTTCAGTATTACTTCCATTAGCTCTATCAGCACCAAAAACCTTCTCCAAGTCATCAAAATATGGAAAAGGAGTTCTCCATAATCCTTTTGCAGTTTTGTGATCCTACAAAAACAATACTAAATGTTAACTCATTGTAAAATAGAAGACTAAAATGTACCGAAAGTATATTTTACCTTAAGAAACTCATCATAGGATTGTCTTTCACACATAATCGTTTTGGTGGCGTCATTCCAAGTAAACCCTGATCTCCGAAGCATCTCACAAATCACATTATACTTATCCCTAAACCACTTCATCTTTGATTCAATATGAGGGGTCGCCTTAAACCCACTTCCAGGCAACTTTTCTTGCATCATACTCTCTAACTTTGTCAAATATCCTCCCTTGAAGTTTCCCTCCCCTTTCCATTTAGGATCAGTACTCAACTCCAATAATGCATTAATAAGGGCAGCCTCTTCTTCCTCAGTCCAACGACGTTTGTATTTTCCTCTCCCTTGTTCACAATTTTGGCTCACTTCCATCATACTTGCACCATCATGAGAAGTTTGGCTAAATTCCATCCTGTTCATACATAAACCAACACAGAAACAAACAATATTATAAATTGACAAGTAGCTTTAAAAGCGCCCAACACAAATCATAATTTAAATTGACTATATCAACAATGAAAACATCAACTATTAAAAATACACAACTCACTGAGTAAAAATACAATCCAGTTTAGTTTAAAAGGTGTCATACGACATTCAACATACACCATAGCAACAATTCAAAGGAAATACAACACACAAGATTACAACTTATCAATTCCTACTTGGCGTAGCTCGCGAATTATTGAATAAGAAAATACAACACACTCGATTACAACTTATTCATTCCTATTTGGTCTAGCTCGCCAATTATTGAATAATGTTTCAGCTAAATTACTTCGAAAAAGTGTCCATGCATCGGAGGTTTCAACGTGAGTCACATATTCAACTTCCTCATCACTATCATAGTCGTCATCATCATCATCATCACTTTCATCTTCTTCATCTTCAAACGCCACCTCCTGATCTGTTGGCATATACTTGCGAAGTAGGTTATGCAATAGAACACATGCTAGAACTATGCGACCTTGAGTCCGTATAGGAAAAAAGGAGGGACATCTAAGGATACCCCATCGTCCCTTTAATAGTTCAAAGCATCGCTCTATTACATTCCTAGCTTGAATGTTTCATGTTGAAAAACTCTTCAGCACTTACAGGTTGGTGATCTCCCCACTCTTTCAAGTGATAGCGATGACCTCTATATGGTGCTTAGAATCCCTCACAATTAGTGTATCCAGCATCTACCAAATAGTGTGTACCTTGACATTTGTTATGAAGAGAAGTTATTTATGATTATTGATGATCTTATAATACTGAAAATTATGTATATTGTAACGACTATTACCTTGAGGAACTTTTAAACCATTGGGCCTAGAAAGTGCATCTCGAAGGACTCGTCCATCATGTGCAGATCATTCCCAACCGGGAAGTACATAAGTAAATTCCATGTTAGGATTGCATGCTCCTAACACATTCATAGCAAGAGTTCCCTTCCTAGTTCGATACCTGGGTCTATCCTCGGCACGTACATGGACAGGGATGTATGTACCATCTAAGGCTTCTATGCAATTCTACAAAACAACATATACGACTTTTAAGTCACACTATAGTTAGCTTTCCTAAGAATACAATTATATAAGTTGCATTACCTTACAACATTTCCATCTACTGTCCTCAGAATCTTCACTTATCGGGATAGGCTTTTTGATCAACTCCATGTGTAACTTCAAAATCGCAAGAAGACATTGATGGAAGTTTCTACTCACACTTTCACCACTCCGATAAAAATAAGTCCCTATTGTCCTATTTTTGAACTTATGAGCTAATGTGTATAAAAACATGGCAACAATCTCTTCCAATGACATATATCTCGAACTAGCTAAGCCTCCAATATCTCTCAGCATTTCACATAGTACATAAAATGTACGCCTATTCATACGAAGTTGGCTCTTACAAACTACATCACTATGTTTGATTAATGTATTCAAGTTCACTAATCTACGTCGCTTTTTTTCCCTATAGGATAATGTAAACTTTTGTTTTTCATTGATAGCAATCATCATCATCAGCCACATCCAAGCCATCAAAGTAACCGCATTTATAATAACTATAACCAAGATGAGTACTTGCATTTGTACTATCTTCTTCCTTCTCACTTCCATTAAACGACGGGATGGGGCCATATTCTGTTTTAAATCATGTTTAATTATACATCATAATCTAACAATATATTAAAAATTGAAGGCAACCAATGTAAAAACCAAATAATGGGTAGTGGAAAGATACAACAATTCACATGACAAATGGATAATGCTAATCAAATTTAGCCCAAATTATTCATCACCAAAGAAGGTGCCATGAAGGCACAACAACTTACTATAACCAGGAGCAACATAGCACAAGATTTAAGTAAAAACCAAATTATACATCATAGTCTAAATACATGGCATCCTATTAAAGTCCCTCCTACACAACCCCACACTTGAACACCCCACCCCACCACATGAATGCACAAATCAGAAGCAATGCACACTGAAGAACAGAAGCCTACAAAATCCAACATCAATATTCTGGAACCAAATTTAGAATTGCGTAGGAGCCTTACATGTTTTTACTTAATTTCGTGCACACTGAAAAACAACATATCCAGTTTAATCATGTTCAATTAAGAAACGAAATTAAGTAAAAACTAAATTTAGATTAAAAATCATGTTCAATTAAGTGAAAGAAACGAAATTTTCTGGAAGAAAATAAACTGAATAAATTTCCGATTGTTGAAAAATTCCTCAAATGTAAGTATGAACTACAACAACAATATCCCACACAACAACACTACAACAAGTTCCTCAGATTTAGGGTAGAAGGGAAAAAATTCCTCATATCTAGAATATCCCCATATTAGAAATCCCACATAACAACAAGTAGAAAACCCTAACCCTAAACAAATTCCACAGATTACCTAGACGCGAGAAAATTCCACACAACAGCAGAAGAATATTCAGAAAAATTTGAAAAAAAAAATCTTACCTGGACGCGAGCAGGTTCTCTCGGAGGGGTGCGGCGGTGAGGCGGCTCTGGGCGGTGGTGAGGCGGCACTGGGCGGAGGTGAGGCGGGCTGGAAGCAGCGGTGCTGCTACGTCTTTTCTCTCTGTTAGGGCTTATGGGTTGAGAGCATATGAGAGTATACAGATATCCCTCAGGGATAGAATTTGATTCCTCCCAATTATGGGAGGTATCTAATTGCTCCCATTTGGGAGGGATAACAATTCCTATGGAATAGCAATTCCATTCCATTTTATGTTCTCCAAACAGGTAAAAAAGGAATAGCATTCCATTCCACCCTAATCACATTCCTTTTTATCTCACCAAACACACCCTAAATGGTATTAGAGGTTTCCTACGTGAGGTCTGACTTTCAAATCATGGGGGAGCTTGTTGGGTGTGAAGACCAATTTGTTGGGATAAAAGACCAAATATGAAGAAGGAGCGAAAGAAGGAAGAGGGTCGAAGGAAAAAAAAACGCTGGCTGCGTTTTTCTGCCCGCTGGCAGCGCCTCGTCCAGAAGCTTCACACTTGAAAACGCAGCCAGCGTTTTTGGAAACGCAGCCAGTGTTTTTGGAAATGCAGCTAGCGTTTTGGGTTATGCATGCAACTCTTTGTCGGGCTTCGTCCAATGGCCCAAGTTTGTATTATTTCCTTGCGACGACTATTTTCTAGGTTGTACCCTAGGGTTTCCTTTTGTACCTTCTAGTATATATAGGGGTCTTGTTCTCCTTGTTTTATACAACCACATAGCAATTGAGAGTGTTTCATCTTATACCACAAGAGATTGACCCGTAATCTCTGTGTTCCTGAGGGAGTTATGTGAGGCTCAACTGTGAGTGTTGAATTCTCAGGTTGTAACTCTAGGAAGGCTGTGAGAGATTGTGGAGGTCTGGAAATCTCTGAAACACCGTTGTAATCCTCTGATAGTGCATCGTTCGTGGTTTTTTCCCGGTTTGAGTTTTTCCACGTTAATTCCTTTGTGTCGAATCTTTATTTATTTTTTGCCCTTATTATTGTTTGTCTGCTAACTACGCCCTGAGAATCCTAATAATTGGTATCAGAGCTTTAGTTGGAGTGTGGTTGATCTGCAGACTGAGAAGCAATGGCAGGCGCTATTGTGAAGATTCCGGAATTCGATGGGAAAGACTACGCATGGTGGAGGATGCGCGTTGAGGATGTGCTCCGCTAGCAAAGGTTGCATCTTGCGATGGGTGATAAGTCAAAAGAGATGGAAAAGAAGGATTGGGAAGAGCTTGATGGTCAGACATTCAGTACGGTCAGGCTGACGCTAGCTCGGAACGTGGCTTTCAACGTCAAAGATCAGAAAACAACGAAAGACCTGCTCGAGGCCTTGCAAAACACATATGAGAAACCTTCGGCGGTGAACAAGGTATATGTGTTACATCGTTCATTTGAATTTAAGATGCAAGAGTCTGGTGATATGCATGATATTATGAATGAGTTGAATATAATACTATCAAAGTTAACCTCTGTGGGATTTAATTTCGATGATGAGATGAACGCTAACATACTATTGGCTACCCTACCTAAGTCTTGGAAAATTTCGTGACTTCTGTAATTTCTTCTATTAAGAAGGGTGAGAAATTGAAGTTTGGGGAAATTAGAGACTTTGTCCTGAACGAAAGTATTCGTAGGAAAGATTCCGATGTGTCTGAGTCTTCGGGGAATGCTTTGACTGTCAGGGGTAGGAGGAATAGTGGGAGCTCGAGTCAGAGTCGATCAAAATCTAGAGGTCGAAACATGGAGCAAGTGTTGTGTTGGAACTGTGGTGATAGAGGTCATTTTCGTAGGGACTTTCCCAAACCCAGGAAGAGCAATCATAATGACCATGACTCTGTATATTCTGTTGAGGATTTTGGTGATGCCCTAACTGTTAGTGTTGACAAGTCAGAAAAGAATTGGGTGATAGATTCGGGTGCTTCGTTTCACTCTTCGTCTAGCAGGGAGGCCTTTAGCAATTTTGTGAGTGGGAGGTTTGGCAGGGTTAGGCTTGCAAACGGTCACAACCTAAAGGTGCTAGGAAGAGGTGATGTGAATATTAAAACCTTTAAGAGTGGAACTTGGAGGTTGAAGAATGTTCGGTATATCCCGGGTCTGACCAAGAACCTTGTATCTGTGAGTCAACTGGATGAGGAGGGGTTCACGACGAGATTTGAAGATGGTCATTGGAGGGTATCAAAAGGATCTCTGATAATTGCTAATGGCAAGAAAAAGGGGAAACTATATTCTGTCATTGATAACTCTAACATGCCGGTTCATGCTCGTCAAAGGCGTGTTAACTTCTCTGATGAGAAAAGGGTACCAGAAACGAGGAGGTTTTCGCTCGAGGCTACGAGAACGGATGGTCAGCCGAGGAACGCATCTAACCTGCACGGGAATTCGATAAGTTCATCAAGAGGTAAAATCCTAATCCAAAATTTTCCTAAGTTGTTGAGATGATGCGTATGTCAAAGTTGCAGGGGGGTGATCAGTTCAAGTGGGAGCCTGTTGCAAAAAGAGGAGTTGATGGGAGGTCAACTGGGACCTCTGTTGATCTTTGCTGAATAAGATCGAGATGGGTGCACTAGAGGATTTGAGAAGGTGTTGAAGTGGTAGAAGAATGTGTCTACAATTGGTCTTCAAGTGGAAGATTGTTGGGTGTGAAGACCAATTTGTTAGGATAAAAGACCAAATATGAAGAAGGAGCGAAAGAAGGAAGAGGATCGAAGGAAAAAAAGAAAAATGCAGCCTGCGTTTTTCTGCCCGCTGGCAGCGCCTCGTCCAGAAGCTTCACACTTGAAAACGCAGCCAGCGTTTTTGGAAACGCAGCTAGCATTTTGGGTTCTGCGTGCGACTCTTTGTTGGGCTTGGTCCAATGACCCATGTTTGTATTATTTCCTTGCGACGGCTATTTTCTAGGTTGTACCCTAGGGTTTTCTTTTGTACCTTCTAGTATATATAGGGGTCTTGTTCTCCTTGTTTTATACAACCACATAGCAATTAAGAGTGTTTCATCTTATATCACAAGAGATTGACCTGTAATCTCTGTGTTCCTGAGGGAGTTGTGTGAGGCTCAACTGTGAGTGTTGAATTTTCAGGTTGTAACTCTAGGAAGGCTGTGAGAGATTGTGGAGGTCTGGGAATCTCTGAAACACCGTTGTAATCCTCTGATAGTGCATCGTTCGTGGTTTTTTCCCGGTTTGGGCTTTTCCACGTTAATTCCTTTGTGTCGAATTTTTATTTATTTTTCGCCATTATTATTGTTTGTCTGCTAATTACGCCCTGAGAATCCTATCAGAGCTCCACCTTTAGTTACTTGCTGCGGCCCGTCCCATGGACAGGGATAATTTTCATATTTTTACATTTATTATTTTGTAATAAAGAAAAACGGAAAATGACTATACAATTTATGTCCGTTCTTTTATGCGGGAGGTTGCGGTGCGCACCGCACTCTTTAACTTTTTGCCGCATCCAGCACACCACACCACAATCATTATCAATATATCATTTCATTTTTCTCTCTCCTCACTTTTCTCTTCTACTTTTCACATTCTCTCTTAACCTACCTCACCTACTACAACTCACTACATTTTTCAAATTCCACCACACCGCAACCAACCGTATAAAAGAACGGAGCCTTAATGTTCAATTGAATTTAAATGTAATATAATGAAGAATTTCTAATAAAAGAAAAGAATTTTTAAATATTCATATACTTCCAATTTAAATATTAGTAATTTGTAAAACGCAGTAATAATTAATATGATGAAAAAACAAATAGATTCTTCAAAGACGATCTCATTTTTACTAATTGTTATATGACCCGCTGTGATGTATTTATCTAAAAGTACCACTTATATTAAAATTTTTAAAAATTCATTGATATTAATTACAAAATTTATCATAAATTCATCAATATATTTAAGAAATTCATCAATATTTTTTTTAAAGTCCTCAAATTTTTACAAATTCATTACATTAAAAATTGATATATTCTAATACACCACTGTAGTGAAAGTTGTGGTAGATATGGTAGGTTAAGAGAGAATGTGAAAAGTAAAGGAGAAAAGTTAGGGGAGAGAAAAATGAAAAGATAACGATTGTGGTGTGGTGTGGTGTGGTGAAATATGGTGGGAAATTAAAGAGTGTGGTGCAGTGTGGTACCGCACCACAACCTACTATATAAAAGAACGGGGTCATAATTTTACACATTAATAACAACAAAAGGACACATGTCTTTTATGTGACAGATGAGGTGACACATCGAATAGTCTAAGTTTCACTGATAAGATTGCATATGAAAAACACATATACAATTAAAAATTATTAAATTATTGATGTCTTTTATATGAAGGGAAGGAGGCCAAATGTGAATAAATTAAATATGGCCATAGCAAAAAATAAATAAAAAAGGTGAAAAAGAAAAGATTAAAAAAAATAAAAAAAATCTTACCATCACAACACAATACCAATCATGCACAAAGGCAACTCCCCTTTTTACTTGAGTAAGGATATACTAGTCATAAAAGCCCGCGTCGTGCAGTAAATACAATAAGTGATATAATCTTATAGGAAAAATGTCATAAAAGAAAAAATAATGATCCTCGGGTCCTTTTGACCCTCGCAACTATCTTCTAGTTGCGCATAAAGAAACCATGTCATGCGTGGAGGATAGGGCTCGCAATAGCTCTATGGAATCTCCGGCGAACGTCTTCTCCCTGGAAGGCGAAAAGAAAAAGACCAAGTCTCTGCTTCAGTTTTCTAAACAACATGATAATCAAATCTTGTCATTGAACGCTGAAGCATATGAAGGACTGCTCAAAGGAAATTTTATTGAAGTGTTTGACCCTCTCAGTATGAATTATATACAAGTAAAAATCAAGTCAGCGTCGCAACTCGCAACTGCCATCAACCCACACCGTTGGCAAGCTCAGTGTCGCTCCACAACCAGATAGTGTGCAGCAGGACTGTGCCAAGGTGGCAAGTCCAATTGCCATAGCTCTCCCAGTAAACCCACAGTTTGTCTTAGGCTGCCACAATGCTCCCAAGTTACAAAAGATTCCCGGCAAACGTCGCACATCAAGAAGCGTACCCAAAAGTAACAAGGTCCCTTTTTTCAGGTAAGACTAACCATTGGTGCAGGAGACAGAGTAGGCTGGTACATCAGGTTTCCACCTCTGCCCAGTTTCGAGATATACACCCTCTTAAAAGGAACGCCAAATGGATGCCGAACGATGAATCTTCTGTCTTTGTTAGGAAAAAGTTTAAAGCAGCGACTCACAGTTTACAATTTCTCGAGTCTAGTGTCAATGAGTCTTGTAATATTAGTTTAGTTTCCACGCTTTTTAGTTTTAACTTCCCTAAAAGCCCCTCGAGTGTCAATCAAGGAGGCACACTTTCTGGCCACAGCGGCTAGGAAGCGGGCTGCTCCGTATTGATAAGGGTGTCCGTTCTTTATTTTTTTTTCCTTTTTTTTATATATCTGATGTCATGCTTCCAAAAAAAATGATCCTCTATAAATATCATTATAGCAATATAGTTCATATAATCTTTTCAGAGTTCTAAAAAGAATATATTGAGATCCAATTGTGTTATGTTGACTCTAAGAATATAATAAAGTCCGCTTTGACACCTTGAACCTTATATTTTCATAAACATTGGATGTCTGGATAAGGAACAATCTCAATTAATATAGTGATTCATAAGATATAACTACAACAAGATGCAAACTGATCATAGACGGTCCCATAGAGTGCAAGTTGCGCTCATAAGTTGATATCTCTCATCAATTGATCAAAATAAATCATAACCAAATCAATCAAGTTGACTTTCAATTAGAAGAGAATGACTCTATAATAATTTCTTCCTTGTTATTTCTTTATTGACTTTAAATACAAAACCATGTTCATCAAACCTTGCAATCTTTAACCCAATTCTCTTTTGCAATTTTACATCAGATGACTAATTTAACCAGATGATGACAAAACTTATGGTACCAAAAGTTGTATGAAGATGTAAATTTGACAAAAAAAAACTTGCGCCATAAATGGTTGAGATAAATTATGAATTGTAATTATCAAGCTCTAAATCCCAAAGAACATCTATTTGATTTTCATTATTTTCTTTTGCCCTTATTAATTTCTTGATGCCATTTTTTATCTTTTTCTTTTTTTCTTTTTGCAAAACTAATAGTTTAGAAGACAATGTCTTTTAAATTTTTCTAATAACACTATTTAAAATCTCATGAAATATGATATTGAAAAATAGAATACAAATATCTAACAAAATTATTTGAATGTACAAGGCAGGCACTGTCATATCCAAATCCATACCATTTTCAAATCACCACCATGCCTGTGCCCATATTTAGCAGCTACTAAATATAAATACCTATACCTATACCTATACCCGCCGAGTATTACGATTATAGCGACTTGTATTCAAGCATAATTAAAAATTAAAAATAAAATTAATTTTACACCCATATAACGTAAATTTAATCGACACTTAACCTCGTCTTGATGCTATTTATTTTTCACATAACGTGCAGTTACTAATTTGAAAATTGCATAACACATTATTTTACATGACTTCTTCGAAGATCGCATAACTTGTCAGTTGCCTTAAATAGGGACATTGTTTTTCCATACACGAATTTTGGCTTCGAACCTTGAACAGTCTTGCCTTAAAACAAAGAATGTAAGTAAATTGCAGTTGTTGATAGCATAATTACAAAGTCCAAGATGAATAAATAAAAACTTCAAAAAAAATATAGAAATATTCTTCGATCTGCACAACAAAACTTTTAATAGATCATCATCCCATTCCAAAATGGTGCTAGAGTTAACAATGTAATGAAGTAGGTACTATATAGAAATTAGCTTGAGAACTATAAAACATGAAATATCACCAGAGCAATCACTTCACTTGTTATATTCTCAGCGGCATAATCGACGAACAAATAGGCAACAATGAACCAAAGGTTGTTCATGAGAAATGTAAGGTATCAATGATATATAGTTTAAACAAATCGCATGTGGTCCCTAAATATGTATAAAAAACAAACATCAAATGAAGATTGTAAATCAATGACTGTCCATATACAGACTTCTAGTTCCTAGAATGAAACTTATGTAAGGTATTCATCAAGAGGTGAGTTTTGATAAATGTAGATAGCTTAAACTCATCATTCTACTATGACTTCCCCATTAAATAAGCTCACGATACAATTGATATGCCACCATGAGTGAGTTTATCAATATAAAAAGGCAAAGGATATTAACAAGCATTTCTTATTGATCATTCAAAGAATGTGGTCTGCCCTAGATATTGCCAATAAGTTGGTCATAGTTAGACCCCATAAAAATTACCTGACCCATATGACCCACCCAAACTCGATTCATTCCAAACCCAAAAATGCCAAAATAATTTATCCAAAACAGACTGAATAGGAAGTTACCCGACCTCACCCAAATTTAGCAGTGCTTACACAAGTGAAGGGCAAAGAAAACCACCAATGTTGAGGAATATCCAAATATGCTATAAATGGCAAGCTCAAACACATCTACGGGTCTCGAAATGGGGCCTTTTCTTGAATTTCACATATAATGATATTAGTGAAACAAGGTATCAATGCATATATCATAGAAAACATCAGGAGTGATTAAATTTAAAGAACAAAGACGACCACATCTATGGCTTCTGCAATGAGCCAATAGCGATTAGAAATGACAGTTTATTCCAAAGTCAATATAACTCACATATTGACACATCTTTTCCTGAACCTCTTGCATTAGCATAACTTAAACATTCAAAGAAATATTGTACAGTTAGCATACCAACCAACCATCTTATTAAAATGCGCTAAGAACATAAAAGCTTCATCAGTACAAAATTTCATTTGAATAAAACACTTCGCACTCAAACTACTTTTTATGGAACGATAACCTAGCAATAGAGAGTCATGTGCTACGTAGTAAATATGATGTATGTCGAACTCTTGAGTAATAACCCATGGCGCATCAGGGATAATCTCATCAACCCATCTATTATTTACATAAAAGAGTCAGTCACATTAATTAGATCAATAATGATTCATGCATGCAATAACGCTATTAAGCTAAAACAGGACAATAGCATTAGCACTTAGGACATGAAAAATGCATATGTATCATGCTTAAATCAGCAAAAGGATGGAGATAAAAGACAAATCATTGACAATTTGCAAAAACCACCGAACGTCAGACTCTAAACATACTGCATCTTCTTCAAACAGTCCGTTTATTTGGAATGATTGATAAAATGGGAACGATTGAATGCTCTATACATCTTAGAAATGATTCAAATATAAAGATACATCTCAGTAATGATTGAAATAATTATTTACGAAAAGAAATTGTTGGGTTGAATGTGGAGACCAATTTTGGGTTGGTCTCTATCCCTTGGGGAGCAAGGTAGAAGAGTTTGAGTGGGAATTAGATTGTTGATTTGTTCCACTTCTTTTTTGTAATTCCTTTGCTGTAGGGACTCTATTAATCCTAAAATTGTGCCAGCCTTGTACTATAAATAGAGCCTAGGTGCTAGGTTTATTTGTGTAGCAATTGAGAGTGTTTCATCTTATACCACAAGAGATTGACCTGTAATCTCTGTGTCCCTGAGGGAGTTGTGTGAGGCTCATCTGTGAGTGTTGAGTTCTCAGGTTGTAACTCTAGGGAGGTTGTGAGAGATTGTGGAGGTCTGGGAATCTCTGAAACACTGTTGTAATCCTCTGATAGTGCATCGTTCGTGGTTTTTTCCCGGTTTGGGTTTTTCCACGTTAATTCCTTGTGTCGAATCTTTATTTATTTTTCGCCCTTATTATTGTTTGTCTGCTAACTACGCCCTGAGAATCCTAACAGAAATGATTGGAATAATTAATAAATAATTATTAAACAAGGCCTTAAAGTTTATCACATTAGCATGAGGGAAGTAAAAGAAATGTTCCTCCATACTTCAAATGAAGGCTAAAGTCACTTTTCTTTTTTTTAAAAAAATAACAATAATTATGTATACCACAGTGTCATACAAATAATAGCAGTAAACGCATGTACGACTAAACAACAATGCACAATCATTTCCAAGATGAAGTATTCCTAAATTACATTTCTGAGACAATACCTGAACCGGAAGCTCCAGCTTGGACCTCAATGAAGCCCCAATCCTTGCCATCCTAATCCTGCTCCAACAGCTCAAACACAACAAGACGGACTTGGGACAAAGGGAAAAGTGTAAGTTAGTTTCACTGAACAGAAAGTAGCATCATAATCCCTACTAAGTACGATTACAAAGATATCAAGAGATTTCCCAATGATTACAACAAAAATAAGACCTTAGAAATTAGAATGATACAGAAAAATCTCATACTCACATCCACGATAGTGAAATTCCAAAAATTTCTGCTAAATGTCTTTGAGAGAATCATTTCAGAATTGCATATGATGTATAAGTATGTTAATAAGACTATATACAAAATTTTATTCTCTAGCGTATTGCCACACGTTACTTACCTTAGCTTCTCAAGAAAGATTTTTGTCATCGTATGCAGAGCAGAATAAGGGATTATATATCATAACAGATAGTACCATTTGATTTTTTTTTTGTTTTCCTGTACTGTTTTAATTTGATTGGTTGACCTTTTGTCTATCTGACAGGATCAAAATTATGTTGTCAACAGACCTATAAAAGGCTTCTAGTGATTTTAATGGGTGTGACCAAATTTCTTAGAGAAAAGTGACTGTGACAATCAATAGTCACGAAATGACAATAGAAAATGAAGCATAAACCGGGTTAACTCAGAATGATGAACCAGAACTTGGGAGGGAGGGGGAAGTGAAAATAAATTTGATAAGACTAGAGTATGTTTAAAAGGGGAGCATGTTTGATGAGTCTAGGGTTGTAGATAAATAGATTGACCTTAACACATGTCACTATACTCGTAAAGAGAATAAATAACTGGTGGACATCAAAGATCATAACTCTAGTAGCAAAGCAAGCCAGTGATAAGTGAGGTAAAGCAAAGTTGAATAAATATGAAACAATTGCCTCACATTTCAATTAAAAGGAAAAAGGCATAGCCGCATAGCAATATAAAACCAAGGAAATCCTCCTCACCCTCATCCTACATGAAATGTAAACAATGTTTAATACACTAATAGTTCAACACACTACCTATCACTTTCACCTCCTCACATGATCCACCCACACTGGTTACTAATTAATTACAATGAGACCTTTCCACAACAACCCTAATTTTGATAAAAAGTTCAGACCTTAATGACAACCAGGAATGACTTAGTATAAACCTGTAGTTCATGGTGGCAAGTTTCAGTAGTAGCATTGTATTCGCTCTCAGGAGCAACCATTGAATCTGATAATCTCCTTCAATGATCAAAGCATTTGACAGTTGTGTACTGAAGCTGAAACATCATAAATTTGCCACAAACCATCCACAATACAAAAATTACACAATAAGCATCATGTCAGCTGGCAGGAACATACTACTTATTATGATATATAGTTTCTATGGCAAGCATAAAAATCCATTTTGCATAAGGCATCAATCACTGGCATGAGAGTCACTAGATCAAAACTATACCCTTTATTTACCAACTTTTGGAGAATACCAATAGCATGATCCACCTTCCCATCCTCACATAACCTGTCAAGTTGCTGTTGGTTCAATGACACACCCTAGTCAAGTTAGAAAATCCATCAACTCATAAATCATAATCCATTAAACCAACCATATCTAACCCAAAGTTATCAACTTTTTTGGCTGGAAAGTTGTAGACATGATAAGAATAAATGTATACCACAATACAAGCTGAAAACAGATCGCAATCAATGAAACGGGACCATGGAATACGGTCTCACCAATTTGATACTTACTTAGAGCTGCCCTCAAACACTTGGAGGTGATTAAAAAAAAACAGGAGCCAAGATCCCAGTCATCCCACTGGAGCACGATCAGAAGTGCGAATATACACTTCATAACCTTTCCGGTGGCATGAATGAAAAAATTAAAAATAATATGAGGCACGAAAGAAGAAAATTAAAAAAAAATGTGGAAATAGATTTGATACCATTAGAATACAATTTGTTTTTGGTTTTTTGGACCACCAGAATATATATAATAAAAATAGAGACCATTAATATACAAAAATTGAAAGTAGGGATTATTAAAATCCAATTTTTTTTCTTTTAGAAATATAGAAAATGCTTGTTTGGCCTAATTTCTAAAAAAGTGTTTTTTCTTCTTATAAATAGTTTTATAAAAGCTATTTTTGGATAGGTATTGAAGTGCTTGACGTAGCTTATAGCATAAATGATTTTACTATATTAAAATTTTTAGCCTAACTTACGATATAATGTTTTCACTAAATTTAATTATTTAGGCTAACGTTTAAAAATTATCATGTGTTTTTCTTAAATAGAATTATCATATGATTATTTACATTTTTCTCTTTTTATTAATTTTTAAACAGATTATCAGATTTTAACTTTAACAATAATTATAATTGTATAGTTATAGTTATGAAAATTCTACCATAGTTGAAATTATTTTCAACTATGGTAGTTGATAATTGTGGACCATTGATTTAAAGTGGATAAATCTAGACCATTGACGTTGGTACCTATAACCTGTTAAACTGGTAAAAAATCTGTATTTCTCTCTCCTCCACCTATTTACATGGGATTTGTTATTTTAGTTAGTTC
The DNA here is from genome assembly GCA_029582165.1 of Portulaca oleracea. NCBI lineage: Eukaryota > Viridiplantae > Streptophyta > Magnoliopsida > Caryophyllales > Portulacaceae > Portulaca > Portulaca oleracea. The sequence continues at coordinate 23,095,337 of CM055890.1, forward strand.
CTGTCAAAAATTCTAATCATCTGTACTGTATTATCTTCCTCTTCCTTTCAATTTTCCTCTTACTCCCTGTTTTCAGCCTGTTAGGCCATTTTTATTATAGATGAACATGCCATCAACAGAGGCCGTACGACATGATTTAAGTTGCCTCTGATAAACTTTCAATGATCCAAATCATTGGCCAATGTCCTATTGCCAGCCATCTTCTACCCCATTCACTAAAATGTTTCAAGGTTTCCTTCCAATTGCTTGAAATTGAGCCCTCTTTTAATTTACTATTCTCCCGAATTTTTCGGTCTCAATTTTGATAAATTTTCGAAGCCAATAATCTTAAGTCTGAATGGAAAATTAATTACAGAGGGAACCAAAGTAAGAGTAAATTATAATTGAAGGAAAAGAAATTGGTGCAAGAATAATAGAGGACAGAGAAAATTAGAAAAAAAGAGTGAAACAGGGGAGTAAGCATACCCATTTTAGAAACAGGGGTTATTGAGAAAATTAGATAAGCTGAATATTTGTACTTTAAGAAATCAAGGAGATAAAAAAATGGACAACGAAGGAAGAAGAAAAACATTAAGAAATCAAAGATACAAATAACTAGATAATGAAGTTAGACAAAGAAGAGGAGGACCAAGAACCAATTAAACTCAATTCCATGGCTGAGTTTACTGGGTAGACCAATGCATAAAATCCAAGAAAGAGATGGATATGAATACATCATGGGTGACGTGGTTGAAGAGAGAGAAAAGATAACATGCTACAATCTATAAATAAAATAAAATTGTTTGTAACTACCCAAATCTATGATTTGTAATCAACGGTCCAGAATTGATTTAACTATCATAGTTGAAAAAACTTTCAACTATGGTAGAATTACCCGTATAGTAATAAATTGGATTCTAATAATATGAACTTTTGGTCATATAAGACTTAATAATACGAACTTTCGATTTGGTTCTTAATAATATGAACTTTGACCCCTTGTTGCCCCCAGTAACACGCCACCGAGTTAGCTTTATTTTGACTCGTCGGGAAAATGACATGGCGGTGGCTGGGTCTGTGACTCTGCCACATCAGCAATATTGACTTTAAAAAAAAGCCAGGTAAGCCTTTTTTTTTCCCTCATCTTTCCCTTTTTCTTTTTTTTTTCTATCCTCCCTCTCCTATTCTTTCGATCGACCTTCTTCTTCAGAGTAGCCATGGCTACTGACTCTCCCTCTTCTCTCTATGTTTTTCTTCTCTTTCATCCATCTTCTTTCTTCCCTCTCTTTCAATCTCCCTCGTCCCCCTTCTTTCTTCCCTCTCCGTTTCTCCTTCTCTTTAACTCGCTGAATCTCAATTTCGGTTTTTTCAGAACTTGATTCTTTGCAAGGGGTCATCTTTAAGTGTCTTCCAAATCGCTCGAATTTCAAATCTCGAAACCCTAAAAACTCTCGCTCCCATTTCAATATCAAACTCAATTAACCAGTCTCAAATACAATCAGATCGAATTCTCAAATGGATATCATCAAAAGCAGCTTCTCTTTCATGGTGGGTATTGTTTGCGGCGTCTATGTTGCCCAGAACTACAACGTTCCCAACATTAAGAAGCTTACAGACACTGGGATGGCCATGCTCAAGCACATTGAGCATCGAATCTGGAATTTCACATGGTAATTTTGGGGTCGATTTTCTGGGTTTTGATGATTTTGTTTGGATTTTGTTTGATTGTGAGATCTTCTGAATTTTGGGCAATTTGTAAATTTTGCTTTCTGGGTTTTCGAAAGTTCGGATGAACTTTGGTTGAGTTTTGAATTTGGGTTTCTGGGTTTAGAACCCTTCGTTCTCCATCTCCTCTGGGTAATTCATGCCTTCCCCGCCCTTTGTTTTTCGATTTGAGCAACAATAGCTTGTTTTTCTTGCTCGATTTGCAAAAGGGCATTTCTAGTTACTAATTCTCTTTATCAAAAGATCAAAACTTTTTCCCTTCAATCGATGTTTTCTGTCTAAGTTCCCACTCTCAATCGGTGAGAATTTTCTGGGTTGATGATGGCTCCTCTGAAGAAGAAATCAAAGAAACTGAAGAAGAAAGATTTGAAGAAGTTAAACAAGAGCAAGATTGTCATTTTAGTTCCCGTTAAACAAGAAGAAAGATTTGAAGAAGTTAAACTTTTTCCCTTCAAACTGAAGAATTTTCTGGGTTGATGATGGTTGCTTTGAAGAAGAAGATCGAAAGAATAAGAGAGGGAGGATAGAAAAAAAGAAAAAGGGAAAGATGAGGGGGAAAAAAAAAGGCTGACCTGGCTTTTTTTTAAAGTCAATATTGCTGACATGACAGAGTTGACAGACCCAGCCACCGCCATGTCATTTTCCCAATGAGTCAAAATAAAGCTAACTCGGTGTCGTGTTACTAGGGGCAACAGAAGGTCAAAGTTCATATTATTCAGAACCAAATCAAAACTTCGTATTATTAAGTCTTATATGGCCAAAAGTTCGTATTATTAGAATCCAATTTATTATAACTATAAATGATCTTACTTAACTACACAATTCTTTAAATTAAATATTTATATATCAAAAATTTACTAAATACCATCTTTGTAAATGAATTAGATAATAAAAATGTCCAACATAATATTAAAGGTTCTAGCATAATATTAAGGTAAATTGGATTCTAATAATCCCATGTTTTGCAAATTGGATGACGATAATCCCTACTTTCACTTTGTATTCTAGTGGTAAAAAAAATAAAATTGGATTTGAGTGAAATGCCGTCGAGTTGAGTGGTGGTGACTCGGTGGTTTGCTGAGTTGTCACGGCGGGCTTGTATTTGTCTACGTTGACCATAGATGTGGATGCCATGTCAGATTAAAAACACAAACCTTTGTATTTTTTCTTTTTTATTTTTCCAAGGTGGCACCTTCTCTCTCTCTCCCCTCAATCAGGAGCCCAGAAACTATCACCCCCAGCAATTATACGGAAGGTCCGAGTGTATATAGCACAGTACACTTGGTAAAAATATGCATTCAAGGTGGGAAAATATGCATCCAATCGGAAAAGCTGCATTGCGTAAGGAAAATATGCATCCAAGTTGGGAAAATATCCAAGTTGGGAAATTATCATGATACACTCATATCATGATAATTCTACATCCAAGGTGGGAAAACTGCATTGTGTAAGAGAAAATATGCATCCAGTTGAGAAAATATCAAAGTTGGGAAATTATCATGACACACTCATATCATGATAATTCTGCTGTGCATTGTGTAATGGAAAATATATGATGTTACAATAAATATACATTGGAGTGCTTGAATACTGTACCTAAGTTTGGAAAACATACATGATAGAAAATTTATCACAAATTGTGCATTGTGTAAGGGAAAATATGCATTATGCATTCAAGGTGGGAAATACTGTATTACGTAAGGGAAAATATGCATCCAAGTTGGGAAAATTTCCAAGTTGGGATTTATATCATAATAACTCTGCATACAAGATAGGAAAAATTGTATTGCGTAAAAAAAAATATACATCCAAGTTAGGAAAATATCCAACTTGCGTCGGTGTTATATCATAATTTGCCCTATCCCCCCTCTTCTCCCTCTCAGCCTCCTCCTCCTCCTCCCAACCACCAGTATCACTGCCGTCTCCTCCGCCTTCAACACCACCACCACCACGACATCTCTCCTCCCCCAACAACCCCACTTCACCACCACCGCTGCATTCTCCGGCGACTCCCCGCCGTCGCTTCCACCAGGCGCGCCTACACGCTTGGCTTTGCTCAGTGCTGCTCGCCTCAGGGTTTCAATTCCTCTCTCTCGTCCTCCTCTGGTAAGTTATCAAAGCTGAAAATCATGGGATTTTGGGAATTTAGGGCATTTCTAGGGTTTGGAGATTGGAGAAGAGACAGCCTGTAGGCTTGTTCTGGGCACATAGTAACACCATTTCAATAGAAACAGTGCTCATACGGTTATTTAGTCTGCTGATTCGAAATGATAAAAAATTAAAAATGCCTGTGGTTGAATTTTGATTTACCAGAATGCAGCAAATAGGTGTCTTGATAGAAGGATGAGTTCTTTGAGGTCCTTCAGGATTAGAATTGGAGAGAAAAATAAACATTTATATGATTTATAATTGCTTGTAAGCTTCATCAGCATGGAGTTTACTTTACTCAGATATCCAATTGCTGGGTTGATTGAGAGAAATAAAGAGTCGCATTTGAAATTATGGACACTAATCATTAAAGAATCTCATAGATTGAATAGTATAAGAAGTAGAAACAACAATTTACTGTTTCTACTTTTGGAGCTGTTTTTGACTAAAATCGTTTTTGAAAAACAATTATTAGATTCTAAAAAAAATATTGGTCGACTTAATTTATGCTTTTTAACTCTAAAAACATTCTGAAAAATGAAGCCAAACAAGCGCCCATAGACAGGAGGAGGGACTAGGGAGGAAGTGAAGGCTAAACTGTGAAGCGGGGACGGAAGGAGGGATAACGGACAGCCGCAGCTTACCTCGTGGACCTTTCCGTTAATGGCGCTTCTCTTTCAGAAATTTCAAGAGGTACTCTTGTTTTTCTTATGTCTCTTTCAGTAAACTGTGATTCTCCACTGATTTGCACCTGACTAATATTTGCATTCTACTGAGCAATTCCCATTTTAAAAGTTGTACTTTCCATTATTAGATTGTTGTCGACTTCTGTTATTCTTAGCCAATTTGAAATGGAACGAGAAGCAAAAATATGGTGAGACACGGATTTATTGTTTTTGGGGTTTTAATTAGCTTGGCTGAGCAATTCGATGTGCAATCATTTTGAAATTCAATTGCACCTTTTTATTCATTTGCCTCTTTCCTTGTTTTTTTTTTTTAAATTTTATATATACTCAGTGTTATCAAGTTTTAATCGCTGGCAATTTCAGATAACAATTGGTTGGTTTTACCTGAGAGAGCAAAACTAGTAAGAGGGTAGGACATGAATGTTGTTGACAAAGTATATTTGAATGAATCAAGTTTGTGACTAATTTCTATTTGAGTATTCAATACAAATTACTGGGTGTATGATCAAATATACGGAAGTCTTCAAAATTCTAAAGTTAGGGCTTGATAACAGATAATTCTTATTATAAAATAGGCGATTAATTGGCATCAGTTATTAACTGATAAGATGTTTGAGAAAATAAGAATGATAATCGCTTGACTCTTGTGTCGGGACTCTGTAATTCTGGGAAAGTTCTCTTGTGTTCTAGATCTATGTGGTGGCATTTGGAATATGTAGGCATGTAGTATCTAGGAATGCCGGTTGTTTTGGGGATGCAATGAATTCAAGATAACCTTTGCAATGAATGTAGAGGGATGAGCCTCATAGGCATTATTGGAATCTATAACACTATTATTCTCTTGGGAATTGGGAATTTAAAGATGAGGTAAGCCGAGGAGGAATAAATTTTGTTAGGTTTCTCAATCAAATCTCAAATTCCCAACATTGTTACGGAGGTGTTTGCTCTGGAATGAGGACAATATTCTGTCCCAGAATGTCATTAATGCGGATAGTTCTTTCAACAACATAAAAAAAAAAAAATTCTCAGCCAACCCTAACCCTTAGTAACTACTTTCCATCAGTTTGGAGCTTGGAAAAATGCTTCCATTAATTAACAAAATAACCCATTATTTGTGATCTTAGCTTTTAGAGATGATTCCATTGATTAACTAAAGATCTCTTGAATGACATGTTGTATGTGCTTTCTTTTCTTTCTTTGCTTTTGTTTGGTAATTTCAGGGTGTGAAAGTTCTTGCCAAAAGTCCCACATTTGCTAAGGATCCAAGGCATCTCCAATTTGAGGCTGGCATCAATCGTCTCTTTCTTTATACAAGGTTGGTGAACAAAATAGTTTGAGATAAATATTCTTGAACTCATTCTTTTTTTTTTGTTTTGGTTTTGTTTTGAATAGGAAAAAGATATGTATTCATAATAGGATTAAAAGAATTGATGCTCAACTAGCATCATAAAAAGTAATGTACTACCAAAAAACAAACTACCCATAAAATCTACCATATCAAAAGAGGAAGAGCTCCAGGAACCATTCACCATAAAGAAGAGAGACTTGACAAAAATGTCATTCAATCTTTGAAGATGGATTTCAACCCACTCAAAAACCCCTTGGCTCCTTTCTTTTTAGATAACCCAAAATATCACGTGGTATAACCAAAACCTTCTTCTTCTTAGGTTTCCTACCAAAAACACTCTCCCAAGATAGGAGACGTCTCCTAATGGAATAGGAACAACCCAAGAAACAACCGGACAACCATAGGCTAAAGCCCAAAGTGACCTAGCGAAGTCACAATGAAGCGATAGATGATTTGGAGATTCAAGATCCCTGTTGCACATGCTACACCTATTAGCCATAATCTTCCCCCTTCTTTTTGGTAAATTTCACAAGTCAAGATGCTCCCATGTGTCGCTTCCCAAACAAAAAAGCAACCTTCAATGGGGCATAATACTTCCATATAATGGTAGTGGAAAAGCTACGGCCTCCAAAAGATGCGACTGTGTAGAATCCAAGCTAGAAAGATTTGAATAATAGGAGCTCAAAAAAAAAAAAAAACAATTCTTAATCAAAACCCATCTCACCATATCTTGTTAAGCATCCCCAAATTTAGCCTCATTAAGGGCATGAAAAAAAAGTAGCCAAATAGCCTTTGTTAGCAAACCCAACCCTTACAAAAAGAGGAGAACAAACTAGACCCTACAGGAAGCATTTCTATCCGTCGCGAGAACATAAAAAGCAGGCAAGAGATCTTTCAAAGGAGCATCAAAGTACCAACGATCATGCTAAACGAAGATGGTAGATCCATCGTCCATAATAAAAGCTCCCACCTCAAAGCACCAACGATCATGCCAAACGGAGCCCCTTATAAGACTCGGGAATGGTCCTGTTGAAGACCCAAAACTTTATCCCATGGTTCGGGGCCTATCGTGTAGTGAACACCACTCCCCTTGATGGCTTTGACGACCCTCCATGGATCCAAATCCACCTTGAAATGGATTCCACAACCGGGTTTGATTTGGTGGAGAAGGGGAGGGAGGCTTTAACCGAGACGGTAACCATAGGTGAACCAAAAATGAACCGATCCCAATACGTTTTAGCCTACTTGTCGTATTTGATTATAACTACCTTCCTCCAAAGATTACCTTTCTCATTCATGAATCTCCATAACTACTTCCCTAGAAGAGCCTCATTACAAAGATGTAAATCTCTCACACCAAGTCCCCTTATTGAGAGAGGTTGTTCAATGATGTTCCATCTCACCAAGTGGTACTTGGAATCACTGCCAAAAAAAGCACCACATAGGAATTCTCTTTGAATTCCTTCGTACTTGGTTGCTGTTAAGCTATAATGTGGCAGGGGTGTTTATATCGTATCCTCAGGGAGCAAGGGGCTAATCCACCTATTTCATGCTAGTCAAGTAGGAAAATGATTTTCTTTGATTGAGAGAGGTTAACCAAAACCAATAATTAAAGTCAAATAAACTAAGCTAAGGGAGATGGACTAACAAAATGAGAAAATAGGCTTGGGGGCTACACAAGACTGCCTAATGGATATCTAATCTCGGATTTTATCAAATAGGAGCACTTTAGCCAAGACACAAACTGAGTTATTGCAAAAGTAAGGTCACTCTAGGTCCTCTCATGAGGTTGTCCTAGATTAACTTCTAAGGAGTACCAACTATTCCCATGATGGTAAGCCCTAAAATTATAAAATGCAAGTTACCCTAGTGAAGTTTATCAACTATTCACATGATGATAAGCTCAACTATTCCACCCAAACCCCCAAGCATCATGTTAAATAGGTTTAGCGATCCCACGACCAACTAAACCCCGCAACACAAAGGGGATGAGAGTGAAAAATCCATTAAACAAGGCTTAATACTCCCTTTTAATTGAACTCCTTGTTTAGGACCCATTAGGGGATTTAGAACCCCCAAGCCTAAACTAACCTAGCCACTAATCATATCAACAACACAAACAATCACCAAAAACATCATCATAACCAACAAAGCATGATTATAACTCAAAGAAGAAGGATTAACATTAAAACTAACAACTAAGACATAAACAAGCAATGGAACAGTAAACAGAGAGAGAAAATTACCTAAATAAAGTGAATGGATGCTCCAAACTTGAAATGAAAGATGCTCCAAAGTAGAAACATGGCAAAGGAAGGCTAAAACTTAAGAAAAATTGATGCTTGTATTAAGTTTGAACTAAAGTTACTAAAGAGAGTTCAAGGGAAGAGAGGGAAAAACTAGAGAGAAATATCCTAGTGATTGCAAAAAATAAGTGGTCTAACCTAATATGGGAAGCAGCTTAGGTTTCTAGAAGAGCTGAGTATATATACAAAGGAAGAAAAATAACCAAAACACAACGTTTTGGCTCCTAAAAATCAGGCTGAAAACATGGTTTAGGGTTTAGGACCATGTCACCCAATAGTTTTGGAAGGTCACGGTTGTGAAGACATAGGCCACAACCGTGATCCTATGCTTTGGAGAAGGGTTTTCCTCCTTTAGGTGCATCACGGGCATGACCTATTGTGGTCACGACCGTGACTCTTCTCTAGTCTTCAGGGAGATTTTTGGGCCTCCTTGAGGTCTTGGGCGTGACCAGTGTGGTCACGACCATGACTCTTCTGGGCTTCGAGGCTTGCACATGATTCCTCTTGAGGATCACAGTCGTGACCTGTAGAGTCACGCTCGTGGCCCTTTGCTGTCTGAGAGGTTCTGAGTCTTTGTGGGGTCACAGTCGTGACCTGCAGTGTATGCTCATGACCCTTGGCTGCCTTCATAGCCTTTGGTCACTTGTCTTCTCATCTGGCCCCCGGCTTTTGCACATCTTGACTCGATTCTTCCCGAGTGGACCTTCCAAAACCGGGGTTCGACTCTTTAGCTCTGAGACTTGACCCTTTTTGCCTCAATTCATCGCCATTTCGTTGAGTTTCTTTATTCCCGTTAAAAGATCCTAAAAGCTAAGAAAACAGTCTATAAGTAACACTTTATTAGGCGAAAAACGAGCAAAAACACTAAATAAAAGGGCATAATTGGTGCTCAAAATGTGCCTAAATAGTTGCCAACAAAGAAGGAATGGGGAAAAGAGAAAGAAAGTAAGTCGGAATGCTTGAGTGAACACTCCTTGCAAGAGTTAATCTCCCCCCTTTGGGAAGATATTTTTGGTTTCCACCCTAAGAGTTTCTTCTCAAACCTTTCGATCACTGAATCCCAAATATCTAACTTCTTGAAACTTGCATATAGTGGAAGACCTAGGTATGTAGTCGCACAACCTAAAATGCCCGCTAGCAACTGCAAGTTATCCACTTGACCCATAGACATAGTAGAACTTTCTGTCAAATTAATCCTTAAATCGGAAACAACCTTGAATCAAGTGAGGATGCATCGCAGATTGACCATCTGTTTGCAATCATCATCACGGAAAATGATAGTGTCATCCTCAAAAAGAAGATGAGAAACACACAAGTTCCCTGAATTCATTCGCTCCATAGAAAATCTAGATAGCAACCCTTTAGTCAAAGCTGATTGTAACAACGTGGAAGACGCCTCCATGACTAGCAAGAAAAGAAGAGGTGATAATGGGTCTCCTTGCCGGAGTCCTGTAGATGCGTTAAAGAACTCAGTAGGGGAACCATTCCCAAAGACTGCAAATGAAGTGGTTGAGATGCATTGACGAATCCATACAAGCCATTTATCCACAAAGCCCAATCTAGACATGACATAAAGAAGGAAATCCCAATTGATATGATCATAAGCTTTTTCAATATCCAATTTATACACCACTCCGAACAACATCCAGAATTTGAACCCCCCCCCCCCCAAACGAAGACGTTCTGATTAAATGAAATGAGGTCCCAAATAACACTCCTTGATCTAAGAGCTAAAGCCTTAGACACTAGCTTGTAAATGCTCCCAACCCAGCTGATAGAGCGAAAATCTTTGTTGTTGACTGCATTATCCTTCTTAGGAATTAGACCAATGAAAGTAGCATTTAGGCTAGACAGAAATTTACCTAAAGAATGAAACTCATTAAACATTTGCATCACATCGCCGCGAGCTGAGTCTCTTTTCTTCTAAAGAAAAGCCATCGTCATACCTTCTAGACTAGGTGCTTTATCCCCTAAACATTCTAAAAGAGCTTTAGTTACTTCTTCCTCTCCAAAAGGAAGCTCAATTCTTTCCTTGTGGGAGCCTTTAAGTTGGAAAAAAGTGGTCCATCAACTTTAGACCTCCAAGGTTCCAACTCACAAAAGAGGGATTTATTCTGGCACTCAAATGTTCATTAAATTCCTGTACTCTGTCAGCAAATGTGCATGTCTAGCAGTATTTTCCTTCTACTAGACTGATGCTTTAGCAAATTTTGGTTTGCATTTATTGTTGTGATGGTACTATTAACGGTAGGATTGCTTTGGTTTTCACACAATGAGAAAAGAAGAAGTTCGACATTATGGCATTATTTGAGTGTATCTATATGAGTACCTATTTTTGGAATTGGTCTGCTGGTGAGGGATCTGGAAATTTTTGTACAACAGTTTTTTGGTTTTTCTTAGCTTCTCATGATTTGATAATACTAATTAATTATTATGGGTCTCCATTTAAATACTTCAAGGACTTTTGTACATAATTCTGGACAAATTTCCAAACTTCTGATTTCCTGGGAGCTTTAGCATGAGCTCTCCTCCCTACTAGAGTGAAATGTGGGGAGTTTGCGATAACATGCATTTATTCTTGGAAAGTTTCGGGTCATTTACTTTGTTGTTCTAGTGGTAATAAAACTTTTTTGATCTTCTTGGTGAAATGTAGAAAAGTGGATGTCCTTGAAGATCCATACAACTATATTTTTGAGCCATTCATGCAACTTGAAAATCCCCTATAATCGACGCAATACTGTTGCCTAAAAACAACATATTATGTACTTATGTTTCATTCAAATCATCTATCACATGCCTCGACCCCCCCCCCCCCCCCCCCCACAAAAGCAAAAAAAAAAAAAAAACGGGAATAGAAAAGAAAAGTAGAAATACGGAAATGCATGTCAGGTGGTGATTTGTGTAAGACTGGCTAGTTACCCTTAACCATGTATTCGTGGTATAGAACATAGGAGTTTAATTCTTCTGTTTGAAAAAAAAAATCTAGAAAAAGAAAAGAGGAAAATATTTTCAACATATTTTCAACTCCTGTGACTTTTTGCACTCCTAGTTGCTACAAGTAGCCCTACAAACCCTCAACAACCATCTCCTGGCTGCCTGCAAACCTGCTGCCTACATCTACTAAGGCTTGCTTGTGATCCAGGTGTGCCTGGTGCCGTTTGCTAGGTTTTAGTGGTTATCAGCTTGTAGCAAATTTGAAAGTGCCATGGCAAGACCCTCAAGCAAGATATGGTGGCATTGACACTGTTGTAGCTCCATGTGTGTGGTGGGAACAGTTGGAGGTGATGAAAGGGGAGGGGTCAGGTCATGGGCTTCTCATGTTGGATGCCCATCCCTTAAAAGTTTAAATGGAACATTAACATGGAAAAATATTTTTTGGGATGTTCTGCAAATTGTTTAAGACTCATGGAATATGGAAATTGCTACCTTATGCTGAAACTTTTATTAAATAATGTTTCTTTTGAACCCATTATCCAGAAATTTCAAAGCTGAATATAGTTTCGGAGAAGAAATTCCCACACATGAATGTTAAGCAGGGATTCTAGGTCCTGTTTTGTCTACTTTTCCTGGAGCATAAGATCGTTTGAGAATACTTTTCCTGTTTTGTCCTGTTTTGTCTCAATGCCATTGCATTCTAATTCAACAAACAAAAAAAAAGCACCGATACAATTAGGTTTGGTTGCATTACAGCTAGCCTCCTTCATGCTCCCAAGCAGGCTGTAACTTAATTCATTTGAATTTGTTTGGAATCTTCGAATTTAATTCAATCCAATCTAAACGCTCAAAGTTTTATATCAGGTTTTGCAGTATCTGAAAAGTCATACTTATATTCATTTTGCAACTTGTATTCCTAGTCCTTTTGCAAATTTCAAGTAGATGCTACACTGAATATGCTTTGCCCTTTTATGGGATTCCTATTAGAATCTTGCACGAATTGAGTATGAGTCCAAATCATCACTTTATTTGCTCTTCAATGTTCCGTCACAGCTACAATCGTATTGGGAAAGATGCTGATGATGCAGATGTAGAGGAGATAATTGATATGGGTAGCAAAGCTTCCTTGGCCGATCAACAGACACAAGTGCAAGAGAATATTCACTCCCAAATCAGAACATTCTGCAAGCTTATGGATGAAATTCTTCTCCCTGTGAAGAACTTTGATGAATCACATGAAGCAGCAGAACAAACTAATAGTAGGAACCGTCGGAGTGGGCTTAGCCTTGCTGTTGGGAGTGCTGAGAACTTGCCTAGCAGTCGTCCAGGTGAGTGTTGAAGAATTTGGTCCATTTCATGCAGAACAATTTTATTGCATTTTTTTGTGTGATAAAGTGAGCTGAAATAGCAAATAGGAGCAAGTCAGCAAATTTTGAACTGGTCTTCTGCCTAAGCTTCAACAAATATTTCTGACACCTTGATGTGATTTTAGATAATGATTATCTGAACCACATTCCTGTATATTCATTAAACTGTTCCCCAAGGATGGTTTAGCAAGCAAATGAAGCCATGGAAAGCAATGGCATCAAACATAAACCTTAATCTCTAGCCCCCTTTGACAGGGGTGAGGTCACCGTTTGGTCATCTTGGTCATCTTCTAGTAAATTACGCCAGGGACTTGATGATCCTGGGTACATAAAATCTTAATCCCTGTAAGTGGCATGAATTTGAGTAACTTCTTAATATGCTACCATGGGATTCTGTACCTGTTTGGCATCATATTACCCTCTACATTTGGCACTTGACACAGTCATCACAAATATCTGATTATCTGGCTGATGAATTCATCAAGTAAATAACAAACTAGCAACCGAGTAACTTTGGCATCCCTAAAATCTTCCTGTTATGCACATACATACTCCCTCTGTTCCACATTCTGTCATTTTAGCCAAACTTTTCTTTTCCACAATATTTGTCACTTAACAAGTCCGATGACACGTTGATTACTAGTTTAGCCATTCTTCCCCTTGTTAATTATTTTTCATCGCTTCCTCACCAATATTTAGCCCAATTAATTATGGGATAATTTAGTCATTTATTCTCAACTACTATGATATGTTGTGCAACACTGATACTCGTCCACAAGTCCAAAGTGACAAATAAAATGAACGGAGGGAATAGTAATTTGATAAGTTTATGAAATCATATATGATGAAGAGAGAAAGTGCCGAAGGGGGAATCCTAGATCCTGGCTGAATGATGCTTTGAGAGCATCTTCTTCTCCCAGAGAATTTAGCTATAATTTTCTATTCACTCTTTTGGAACTGCTTGTAACCTATGTTACTTTCAATGTTTGACTGAACATCTTTGATTTAGAGTCGACTGACCATTAGAGTTTTATTTTGATAGTTTGGATCATCAGCAAATCAACCTGGTTGTAGTACCATGGATGTGATTGGTAAATCTGCGATATCATAGTTATCTATCAACATGGAGAGAGTTATCTGTTATCAGTGTCTCTGTCAACCCATTCAATGCAAAAAAATCTCGTTGGAGTAAGAATTGTCGTCAAATAAAAATCAAGCTATTGGGGCCACTGGATGATACTGTTCCATTGATTTTCCTGGTCCACTTTATTGCTCACAGAACACACTTCGTAGTGCCTAAAACTTTGTTCATGCTGAGATAATTGAGTAAATCAATGTGCCACTCATTTTTCTCAGATTGCCACAAGCTGCAGTAACTGCACGTTGTTCACTCACTGGTAATGAGTTGCCTTCAAAACCTTGTGAAAGTGGGCTCACCAATGTCTACTACCCATGATTTTCTTTTTTGCTCTAAGCCATAATCAAATTAGGGGAACTTTCATCTACTGTTTAACTGAGAGGTCATCTAGCCCAAAGACACGAGTCATTTTCCATGGGAAAAAATACTTGTTCTATTCTTGGTGTCAGACACAGTTTATCATAGTTTCCATCTTGTCTCTGGATCGCAAATAAAACCAGTATCCTTATCAAGTCCAGAGGATGGCTTAAGGATTTGCTTTCAATTGTGGTCAATCTCTGCTTCTTCTTTTTTTCTCCCCCAATAAAACCTGGAATTGTTTGTTGATACTTGATAGCACCGATAAGGCATATTTATATCTAAGAAGAGGTAATTGTTGAGCAGTCCTTCCCTGATTGACAGCTGCAGATTCAAAAGATAAATTTGAATTCCCAAACCGAAGCCTACTGCTTCTTTTATATTTTTCTCTCAGAAACAAACTTTTAGAGCTGCATAAATCAGCAGTGCCAATAAGTAGTATTCTTTCTTCGAAACTAAGAGTTCATATAAAAATCTGTCTCAGTTTTGCTTTCAGACATCTATTTGTTATGTAGGATCCCTATAATTGGTATATAGAATCCATAAACAGCATTGTATGCAGAAAGTGGGAAACTGAAAATTCACAAAGAATGACCACATTGTGGTGAAGAAATCAGAGAAACAAACTATGAGAGCAGATTGAAGAAGATGCAAGCAAAAAACAGATAATTCTGGCATTTAAAAGGCACTAATGTATGATGCAGCCAGATATCTGGTCAATGACCAGGAGCAAGACCCTAGATCAATGCTCATGGATCTGTTTTTTAGGTGATGGGGATAGGCCCTTTGTGGGATCCAAATGATTTTCCCTCCCAAAATGAACCAGCATTTTATGATATTGGGATTTTTAATGCCTTGATAACACGGCTTAGATTTGATGAGCTAATCACTTCGATAAACATGTCGGGTTGTTCGAGTTGACTTTAAGTCAAAATATAAAACTGAACAAAATCAAAAGGTTCTATTAGAACAGCCTTGTAGCTCCATTTTGACAATGTGCTTAATGCCCATATTGATATAAATTACATATAATGTTGTCCTCACACCAATGATGGAAGTAGGAAGATATCCAAAAGGAAAGGTATACTAAGTAGCATTACATTTACAACGTAGATCTCATTCCTCTTGACTGGTAACTAGTGGATTGTTTTCAGTGCAGCTGTATCTGAAACAAAACCATTGAAGCTTGGTGATGTCCGTGAGGCTTTGAAGACCCATCTAGGTTACTCACTCACAATTCGGCCTTCTGAAATTCCACACAAGGATGCTGGCCAGGGTTTATTTCTAGAAGGCGAAGCTGAGGTTGGTTCTGTGATAGCTATCTATCCTGGTGTAATCTACTCACCAGCATACTATCGGTATATTCCAGGATACCCCAAAGTTGATGCCTGTAACTCTTATTTGATCACAAGGTATGATGGGACGGTTATAAATGCCCAACCGTGGGGTTGTGGAGATGATAAGCGTGAATATTGGGATGGAATGAATCATTCTGAAGTCAGTCATTCTACTGGCCAAGTCATTGAAAAGGGTTCAGATAAGATCTGGAAAATGCTGAGCAAGCCTTTGGAAAGCACCAAAAGAGGGGCTTCAGGGGAGATTTTGGAGCGTAGGAATCCGTTGGCGTTTGCTCACTTTGCCAATCACCCCCCAAAGGGCAATCTTCCGAATGTCATGGTTTGTCCCTATGACTTCCCATTAGATGAGAGGGAAATGAGACCATACATCCCAAATATCTCATTTGGAAGTGAAGGGGCTGTGAGAATGAGGAGGTTCGGGAGTTTCTGGTTTAAGACTGGGAGTTCTGCTGATGGTGCTTCTAATTCTCCCATTTTGAAATCCCTTGTTCTTGTCGCCAATCGGGCAATTTCAAATGAGGAGATCCTTCTCAACTATCGACTCAGCAATTCAAAGAGACGTCCGTCATGGTATGTTCCTGTTGATGAAGAGGAAGACCGAAGGCGATGGGGTTGACCATCACCCTTTGAGAAAACGAGGAAGATTATGCCGCTTTTAACATCCCTTGGAGATCATTTGTTATGTGTTTTGCAGTGGTGTTTCTCATAATTCAATTTGCACATCGGAAAGTGGTATTTTCATTGATGTAGTGGTTGAACTTCAAAAAACAGTTTTGGCAGCAGGATATAGACAGGGTAGAATCTGAATTTTTGTGGTTATGTTGGCCTTATTAACCTCAGAAATCATTGGGCACCTCCTGTAATGTACTTGAGGAGCTTTTTCTGTAGGTCTTATTTTAGCCAAATAAAATGACAATACATACAGTGATTGTCAATATTCATTATCTTGGTATTCATGATCTTGGTTCCTAGTTCAATATTCATTAGTGATGAAGATGAAAGGTTGTCTTTGACCAGAAACATTAGTGATTGTCAGTATACGACAATCACCGTAAATAGATATGTTGATTTTATAAAATACATTAAATTCATTTTATAAAATATTAGAATATGATAACATAAATTCAGATTAAAACTATATACACTATGTGATTGTGATTAACCTGAACTAAATCTATGAGTAAGATTTATTTGGTTGGGGTGATTGTTGGATACCTAAAATTGTTATAAATATAAATATATTGATATTTAATATTTGGTTCAATTTTATCCTGTGGATTTCAGTTCAAATTAAAATTGGTATAAGTAGACAACCACTCTTTTGATTGGCATAAGTAGACAACTACTCTTTTGATTGAATGTTTGGGCGTGCAAATTTCAAAGGTAAATTGGATTTGATTAAAACCTAGTTTAGTTTTAATTCGTGAATTTGAGTTTTTTTTCGATTATTGAGAGCCAAAAGACTTAAAAGTTACACCCAAACAGTCCAAAATAAAAGGTTACACCCAAACAGCTAAAAATAATTAACAGAACAAGTATTTCGCGATCACCACAAGTTCACAACCGAAAGAAATCTTCACATTTTAACACGCTACAAGATCATAACTTCAGTTTGGTGAATCATCAAGGACTCCCGCGCCTATATCATTGTCAATAATCTTAGCCATTCGGTCAATTTTCGCATCAATGTCATCAAGATTATCCTCTTCCAATATTTCGCACACCGAATGCTCCTTACCTTCTGACCATCCTTTTGGCCACGAACGATTCTACAAGTTACTTCTTTGACAAGCTGCCACTTAGATTTTATCAATGTATTCTATTTTATCTTACTCTTGACTTTACCCTTTGAAACCTCAAGGATGAAATCTTCAAGATCAACGAATAACTCACTCCCAACCTCACCATCAAAGGAACCCATCGGGTTGCTAAGTGTACGATCACTGTGAGAGTCGGCCCTCATATTCCTAACCACCACACGATTGAAAAAGAGCATCCTTGTAAGACAACCTATCAGCATGTTTGCTGCTATCCAATACAACATTAATAGGGTCCGTAATAGTTTTACTAGAAGCATCCACAGACCCGTCACAAATGGAAGCCTCAAGAGAGTTAGGTACAACCGTGTTACTCTCCCCATATTCCTCAACCCATTGTTAACCTCACAAGGGGTGGAGATGTGCAAAGCATTCGAAGCAAAAACACCATCATTAATCTTTTTCGGGCTCCACTTCTGGGGATGTTTTGCAGTAGGAGGAGGCCTAACAACTTGCTTTTTGTTGAATTTAGCCCAAGAAACAAAGAGCTTCCTGTGGTCGACAATTCTAAGGTTCATTTCGCAAATGACTTTTCTCCCATCGTCCTTGCTTGCATACCGCACAAAACCAAATTTTCTACAATATCTTCCAACTTTTGCGGGTATATACGCATCAATAACAACTCCAAACTTGCTAAAAAAACTTTTGAGCCTCAAGTTACCCATATTGATAGACAGATTATCAATAAAAAGGGAGAACAAACGCTTGTCATTTCTAGGCATGACAGGCCCAGAATGGTCATCAACCTTGAGGGGTAAATCATTGACACCAACACCATTGCCACTAAGCTTGTAATTTTGAATTGGAAAAGTGGAGGGAGTCAACAACCCTTCATGAAACTCCCCCAAATCCTTCAATACAGCAATAATTTCACAAGCTTTATTCAAAGAGGCCCGACACACAACCTTTGAAGAAAAATTCTCCAAAGAAATGGAGGAAACAAGATTTTCAAGTTCAAGCTTCAACACTTTAAACCTATCAAGAAATTGGCTGCTTAGATCCACGACTCAACTAATAAGGAATAAATCTCAAAAAACAAAGCCAAAACCACATCCCAGTAGCTGCAGCCAAAACAAACCAAACCGAAAACACACTCAACAAGCGTCAAATCAAAACCCAACATCAATGAAGGAAAAATTGAAGAAATCACCTGGAATCTAAATTGTAACTTTGTCTCTTGAAAGCCTAAGAAATAATTCCACCACTAAGCATGAAAAGCCAACGCGTGATTGAGGAATAGTCCTCCTTATCACTAGCCCAACTTGCATCCGAGTATCCCTCTAAAACCGAGGGTTCTCCTTTATAATGTAGGGCATAATTAGGGGTTTTCTTAAGGTATCTTAACACCCTCCTCATTGCATGCCAATGGTACTTACTAGGATTACTAGTGTACCTACTTAATTTGCCTCTTGCATAAGCAATGTCTGTTCTTGTGCTTGTCATGGCATACATCAAGCTACCAATAACCTTGACATACTCTTCTTGACAAATAGCTCTTCCTTCATTCTTGACCAAATGAAAGCTTGCATCGAAAGGTGTTGAAACCGGAGTGAGTTCCTTACATTTGAAATTCTCCAACACCTTTTCAATATAATGAGATTATGAAAGGCTAATACCATCATTATTTCTAATGATCTCAATTCCTAATATCACATCTGCCTCACCCATGTCTTTCATGGAAAACTTGGATAAGAGAAAACTCTTGGTTTTCTCAACTTGTTCCATGTCAGTACCAAAAGTCAACATGTCGTCGACATACAAGCAAATAATGACTCCTTTTTCATTCTCAAACTTATAGTACACACACTTATCAGATGCATTAATTGCAAAGCTAAAAAAAAGCACAACCTCATCAAACTTTTGACGTCATTGTTTAAGAGCTTGTTTTAAACCATATAAAGACTTAACTAGTTTGCATACTTTATTTTCTTGTCCCTTAGTCACAAAGCCTTCAGGTTGTGTCATTTACACCTCTTTTTTAATTCACCATTTAGAAAAGCAGTCTTAACAT
The DNA here is from genome assembly GCA_029582165.1 of Portulaca oleracea. Taxonomy (NCBI): domain Eukaryota; kingdom Viridiplantae; phylum Streptophyta; class Magnoliopsida; order Caryophyllales; family Portulacaceae; genus Portulaca; species Portulaca oleracea. Next base: position 23,114,511 of record CM055890.1, read on the forward strand.
CCATTTGGTGAATTTCAAGATTAAAAATAGTGGCTAACACTATTAGAACTCTTATAGTCGATATCCATGCCATCGGTGCATAGGTGTCAAAGTAGTCTATATCATGTCTTTGTGTAAAGCCCCTTACAACTAGTCAGGCTTTATACCTTTCTATGGTACCATCTACTTTCCTTTTCCTCTTAAAAATCCACTTAGAAGTGATAGGCTTACTACCGGGTGGAGAATCCACAAGGATCCAAGTATTGTTCTCTAGAATTGAATCTGTCTCTTCTTGTATAGCCTCCTTCCAAAAGGGAGCATCTTATGATCCCATGGCCTCACTAAAAGTCTTAGGATCACAATCAATGTTATGGATGTAAGGGACTTGATTGCAAATGTCATCCCTTGTTCCCTCTACTAAGTAGAGATAGAAACCATACCCAAATGATTTCTCTTTTCTAACTCTCTTACTTCTTCTAGGTCCATGATTTTCATGATGTTCACCAGATACTTGCTCTTTTGGAACCATGTCACAAGTGATATCTTTGGGTCTTGGTATTGAGTGCAATTTTTTCCCATCAAATAAGGCATCAATAGATTCTATAACGGTGTTTACCGTTACATACTCATTAGGGTCAATAACCATAAACTTATAAGCCTTACTATCTTGAGCATATCCAATGAATATGCATTCAATACCCCTTTCACCCAACTTTCTCTTCTTAGGTTCGGGCACTTTAACAATTGCCCTACACTCGCAAACCCTTAAATGACTTAAGTTTGGTTTGTGTTTGTTCCAAATCTTATAGGGAGTAATAGAATTATCCTTAGTAGGTATTCTATTCAAGATGTAGCATGCGGTAAGCATGGCTTCACCCCAAAATCCCTCACTTAATCCAGAGTTAGATAACATAGCATTAACCATTTCTTTAAGAGTTCGATTTTTCCTTTCGGCCAACCCATTTTGTTGAGGAGTATAGGGGGCTGTCACTTGATAAACAATACCAGTTTCTTGAAAGTATTTAGGCTCATAATACTCCCGACCCCTATCCGATCTAAGGATTTTAATAGAGGATTCACAATGCAATTCACTTTTGACCTTAAATGATTTAAATTTGTCAAGTGCTTCATCTTTAATTCTTAATAGATAGACTTTGCAATATCTTGAATTATCATTTATAAAAGTGACGTAGTACTTCTTACCACCAATTGTAGGATTAGTGTGAAAATCACGTAAGTTACTATGAATAAGATCTAGTAACTTAGATTCCCTCTTAATACATGGGAAAGATGCTTTAGTGATTTTGGTTAGCATGCATGTCTTACACTTCTTTACATTATCATCTACTTGTGGAATTAAATCAAGTATAGACATGACTTGCATTTTCCTAAAATTCACATGACCAAGAAGATAATTTCATAAAGAAGAAAGGAAGAAGATTGCACATACATATAACCGGAAATCACTTCATTAACATTAGAAATATCAATAGAGTCATTACACACAACATTATGCTTAAATATGGTCCCACTAACATAGCCCTTACCCCCGAAAATACCACCCTTAGAAAGTACATAATTTTCTCCATTATACACTTGGAGAAACTCATGCCTACTTAACAAGAACCCGAAAACTAGATTCTTACTCACTTCGGGGGCAAAATAAACATGCTTAAGAATAAGAGTTTTGCCGGAAGTGAACTTGAGATCGATTTGGCCAACGCCTTTCACCATAACCAAGGCATTGTTTCCCATATAGAGACTCTTGCCCTCCTCGGCCGGAGTGAAACTTGTGAAGAAGGAGTTGTTGTTGCATACGTGCCTAGTGGCACCCAAATCAACAAACCAAGCGTAGTCCTCACATATTACATTGATTTGTTCCTTGATCATAGCAATGAACTCACTTGGTTATTTCTCCCTGCCCTTGTCAATTTTATCAAGTAGGCCATGTTTCTTTTTTCAAACATAGCAATCTCGTTTCTTATGTGTGGGACTATCACACTCCCAACACAAGGGCTTCTTAATGTTGTTGGCCACCTTCTTGCTTATGTTGTTCTTGTTGTTGTCATTAGGCCTTTTCCTCTTGCCCTTTTGACCATGGCTAGAACCTCATCTTGTACAACATGAACCTTAGAGGCATCCTTAAGATCATCATGTAAACGCAACTCTTCCTCGATACAAAGATGGTTAGCAAGTTCCTCAATAGTCATTGCCTCGTTCTTGTGTTTAAGAGTTTTCTTAGTGTCTTTCCAAGAGGGGGGTAACTTATCAACCAAAGCGGAAACTATGATAGACTCATCCATGTTCAGATTATGTTTAAAATTGCTTAAAATACGTTGGATTTCATGAAGTTGGTCTAAAACAAAACGACCCTCAATCATGCGATCTCCATGTTTTGATAAACATCAAACAGAGTGTCCTCCATGCCGTTGAGAATATACCCACGGCATATGCAACCATCATCTTCAAATTTCTAGCGCCTTCTCGTCTCTGCCAAAGTCTCATCATCCGATTCCTCGAGGTATGGCGAGGTTAGTACATAGACCACCTTCAACGTGGTTAGTATGAAGTGCATCTTCTTTTACCATCGACGGAAATTCACACCATCAAACTTGTCAAGTTTCTAGAAATCGGATGTCAAATCCTTGAATGGCGCTATCTCTAAGGCATATAAGTCAAAGATTGTAGATGAAAGGTAAGAAATTAGATGGAAAACTTAGATAATCAAGAGAGTTGTAGGCATACCCACTCTTCTTTGACTTACATACCAACTACATATAGTCGTAGGATAAAACCCTTGCCTTATAGGAGGAGACTTGAACAAACTCTCAATCCTTGCCTAAGATGTGTTGCAGTCACAGCCTAGAAAGGGGGTGTATGGAAGGAATGACGGAAGTGTAAAGGAGAGGAAGAACATCCCTATTTATAGTGCAAGGATGCACTCTTGGATAGGGTAGAGATGACTTGTAGATAGAATGATGATGTAGGATTTACATGGATAAGGTAGTTAGGATGATTAACCATGCCTAACTACCTTTATCGACACAATAAATAATGCTTAAATGAATTTGAGCATGTGGAAAACAAGACAAAATTGTCTTGTATTCTTAAACTTAGTCTTTCACGCTCATTGCTCACCAATCATACACATACACTTGAAAAAACATCAACAAGTGATACTTAATGTTCGAAAATAATTATGAGCAAAACTAAATGGGGAACATCACAAGAACAATTAGATGCAAATTAAATGAATTTCAATAGAGATCCTACATAACAAAGTCAAAGACTGCTTATAGACATAAGAAGAAAATTTTCAAATAACAAAGTAATTAATTTTGTTGCATGCATGTTTTTAGTAAGAACATATTTATTTACAACATTTATTATAGTTCAACAGCTTCATTATGTTCTTTTATAATTGAATTCATAAACATGGGAGACAGACATACCTCTTTGTGCACAATGTGGTGATGTTCCTTCAAATTTGTGTGCTTCTTGACTTTAAATCATACTCTATTTGTAAGGTAGAGCCTTCTGTTTACATTTGGAGCAATGCACACGCATGTTAATATAGTATTCTAATAAAATAAAATATAAAATATAATAATAAAAGAAAGTGAAATAAGGAGGAAATAAAATATACTCTAGTTGACATAGAATTTGGAACTTGCAAAATTTTCCATTGTGAAAGGACATAAATTCTTTTTTAATGTGGATTATATCAGTCACTATTTCTACAATTATTCCAAATGTGGATGTCCAATCGATGTCAACAGTTGAGTGGTAGTTGTCATACTTAGCATTAATTGTTGAGATGATATTCCAATAAAAAAAGTTTCTTTTTTATATAACCTATTTTACCTTTTTAGCCCTCTTGTCAGAACACACCCCAATAGCAAATTCAGTATCAACAAATAATATTTTTTTTGATAGAAATCAAGATCAATCAAGAAATAATAAAAGTATGAGTAGTAATATCTGGTCCAAGCCGGAAAAAATGAGATTGGTTGTATTTTTTTTCATCAAATTTCAAACCCAATTAAATTTAACTTCTAATCAAGTAATCTTTAATTAGTTGTTCAATCCCTTTAAGTTATTTCTCATACGAATTTTAGTAATACCAAGCAATTAGACAGACCCAAGTTTGACCCGTGTCTGATCTCTTTAGTGTTGCTTTATTGGATTATTTATTTATAAAGCTTAGTATTACGGTGTTTTTTCCGCTTTGAAAGAGTAATGTTAATATTTACAAGAAGTACGTAAGAAATTATTGCGACTTCAATACTCCCTCCGTTATTTTTTACTTGTCATTAAGGCATTTCAAGGTCAATTTTTAATCAATAATTTTTCATAAAAGATTTTTTTAAAAATAATAATATAATGCCTTCTAATAGTATTTTTAATTACGAATATAATTACGTCAATTTTATATGACAAATTATTATACAAATTAAGATATATTAACCGCCATTATTTTTAACACGATATTTCAGGTGACATGTAAAAAAGAATAGATGGACTATGATCTTTACCTTGAATAAATAATGTTATAACTACTTGACGAGCCTAAGGACTTGTTCTTTTGTGTGGTACCATACCACATCAACCCCATTTTACCACACCAACCAGAAACAATCACATAATATCATATCATACCACACTTGACCATAGCAACCATAACTTTCTCTCTTCTTACTTTTCTTACTATTGTTCACTTTTCTCTATCCTTACTTACCACACCAACCTTTTTTACCACAAATTTTATCACAACTTACCACATCGTACTTACTTAGAGGTACCCTAACTTTTAAAGAAACAACTTTTTGGTACACCAACTTTTCAAAACTCATTTTGCGGTACCCTAACTTTTAGGATTAGAAATTACTAGGTGAATTTCCGGCCAAAGTCCAATTGATTATGTAAACTGACGAAATGCCCTTAACTTTTGATAGAGAATGACTATAATGCCCTTTTAGGAGATGGGATGGCTGAGTTGATACCCATAACTTTTGATTATGTGAACATCTAATTCATCTGCAATGGCAATCTCCAACCTCAAATTACTCCGCACTTCTTCTTTTTTTTTTTCCAAATTTTCAGTTCTAGTTCATCTTGATTTTGATATGTGTTTGGTGGGTTTTGGGAGATGAGATGGCCGAGTTGTGGCGGCAGTTAGAAGCGTTGGCGATTCCAGTGGGTACCGTCGAAGACCGGCGGTGCTTTAATAGTGGGTGGTCGGCGCTTTACTAGAAAAAGGCAGTGATGGGTTTTGCCGGTGAAAGTGACCAAGTTCTAGGAGTGAAACCAAATTAAAAGCTTGCTGAAAGTGACCAAGTTCCAGGAGTTGTGCAATTGATTGATAATGGAGCTTTTCCTTGCCTTAAGTGTCTTGAGGCAGTGCAAAGCTTGGGTAATTAGCTTCATACTGCACCAATTTCACCCAGTAATTACTCAAAACTACGCTAGCTTATTCGAGTTATAAAGAACATAACATAATTCACTGAGTTTGTGCTGCAAACTTTTCCAAGCATCTAGAGAAATTATGGTTGAGAGTGGAAAATTGTTTTTTCATGAAAGAAAAGATATTGCACATTCATAATTATGTTTCAAAAAAAAAAAAAAACCACACCTATTACTACGAAGAAACAATAAACTTGAAGAGCTTAGGTTCCCTTCTTTTATACGAAGAAACAATAAACTTGAAGAAACAATAAACTTGAAGCAACTATGGAGAAGAAGAAACAAAGGGCATTTTCGTCCATAAAAACCCTTAGGGTCCGTTTGGACCTAGGAAAGTAACATGGAAGAAATAATAATTTGGAAAGTGAGAATTTTTTCTTTGTTTGGATTGAAGAATAATGAATGGACAAAAAATAGTAGGAAAACTACATGGAAAATTTTGGGGAACAAAGAACAAAAAATTTTCCCTTCAAAAATGAAAGGAAAGTTGAAAGAAAATTTTTTGATCTAAAGTCAACCTTTCTCTCCTTCATCTTTGGATTCTCTCTCTCTCTCTAACGCTCTTGTCTCTCTCTCTCTCTCTAACTCTCTTATCTCTCTCTATCTCTCTCTATCTCTAACTCTCTTCTCTCTCTCTCTCTCTCTCTCTCTCTCTCTCTCTCTCTAACTCTCTCCCTTTCTCTCCCTCTCTCTCTAAATCTCTCTCTAACTCTCTTATCTCTCTCTCTCTCTCTCTCTCTCTCTCTCTCTCTCTCTCTCTCTCTCTTCCTCTCCCTCTCTCTCTCTCTCTCTCTAACTCTCTCGCTCTCTCTCCCACTCTCTAACTCTCTCCCTAACTTTCTTATCTCTCTCTCGCTAACTCTAACTCTCTTCTCTCTCTCTCTTCCTCTCCCCCCTCTCTCTCTCTCTCTCTCTCTCTCTCTCTCTCTCTCTCTCTCTCTCTCTCTCTCTCTCTTTGTCTCTCTCTAAATTATATGATCTAGAAAAATGAAACTTGACATTTACAAGTTTCTATGCAAATTTTATTTTTTCCATGTATTTTTCCTCAAACCAAACAAGGAAAAGAAAGTTGAATGGAAAATTATTTTTTTCCTTCAAAATTTTACTTAAACCAAACAACGGAGAGAAATTTACTTTACCTCAAAGTTTTTTTCCTCCTAATTTTTTTTCCATCAGATTTTTTTTCCACCCTATTTTCCTAGGTCCAAACGGACCCTTAATCAATTTCCCGCCTAAAACTCACCGGTGAATTCAAATCATTGGCCGGAAAGTCACCTATTTATTACTAATTCTAAAAGTTAGGGTACCCCAAAATGAGTTTTGAAAAGTTGGGGTACCTGAAAAATATTTCACCAAAAGTTAGGGTACCTCCAAGTAATTTTCATATTTTACCATATTATACAATTACCACACTTTACTCTTTAAAAAAAGGACAACTTTTAAGGTCAACAAACTTTGTTGAGAAACTTGAGTCGAAATTTAATCCCTTCGATATATTTATTTTATATCATGAGTTATGTATTTATTTTTGAATAAATAATGTGTATTTAAAATTAACTTACAGATTAATTGTAAATATGCTCAAATTAAATCTAGACAAAATATTGTTATTTCTATTATCCAAACCCAATTAAATCTAGCTTATATATTGATACCCAACAATTTGACATACCCAAGTTTGACCCATGCCCCATCTTTTCAGTGTTGGTTTATTGACTTAATTAGTTCCAAAACCTAAAATGAGTAATGCAATATTCACAATAACTACATGAGAAATTATTTCGACTTCGAGAGTAAAATTTCTCCTAGTCGAAAAAATAGGTACAATCATTTTGGCTTAAATTTTAGGATCGACTAAATAAATAAAAATCGTAAAAGTTTTTGTTGTCATTGGGTATGCTCATATTCTTTTGGTCTAAATTTTGAGATTGATTAAACTAATAAAAAACCTAAAAAAATTTGTTCTTGTTTCTATTCCCCAACGTACAATTAAATTTAGCTTATTAGCAAGTAATTCTTGACGAATTGTTTGATTCCTTTTAAGTTATTTTTCAGATGCATTTTGACACCGAGCAATTTGATTAACCTAAGTTTCACACATTGATGTTACTTTTTTACAAGCTAAGAGGATTACAAGATTCGTCCAATAGCTCAAAAGGCTACACTTTACAGCGACCCAAAATTATGCTCCGACCTTAAATTAAAGTTTTCCAAACATAAATGAACAAAGCCATGAATCTTGTTTTGGCACGACCACCTTCAAACCTAAATTAGGTTTCACAAAACTACCTTCATTTCTAAACTCTAAATTAGCTACAAACACTAAGCGTTAAATACCAAGGATTACATAAATTACCCTTAAACTTACTCCACCTTCTCCCAAAAGTAGTGACTTCCAGAAAGGCTTACCTCTTCACATATTCCTAACATGCCATCAATCATCAGGCCTCTAGTGGTGGATCAAAGGTGACTCACTTTAACGACTATTTAAGAATATTGCTAACCACCAATTTAGGAGCAGTCATCACTTGGATATAAAATGTCTTCGCCAACAATGCGCCACCATTTTCACATAAAAAACGGTGACGCTCCTATATGGCATTGGCATATTAAACGCACCACTTAGTCCATCCACCTTATGTTAATGCAATCATAAAAGCCTAAGCACATGGAAAATCGGGCAGTAAAATACCCCAAAATAAGATTTAATTTACGACTTTTATGGTAGATATCTCGAACATAAATTTATAAATGTTTAGACAAAAGCAACAAAGAAAACCTTTGCAGAACTGAATTTAAGCCAATAAATTATTCTGTTTGACCCACGCCTCCAAATGGATCCAACCAACGTTCCCCTCGCTACTACCAACCATATTACCCACCTCCATATAAATATATTCTTCCACAATGATTAACTCAACCTCCCCATGGTTACTATTCATATCACCCACCACCACATCATCAACCTCCCCAAATCAACTTATATGGAGGGAGCAACTCAACACCATCGTCAACACAACAAACTCAAGCAGTTGACTTATTAGATGACTCAGATGAAAAGTAAGGGGGTGGTAGAGGTTAAGGTGCAAGGAAATGGGACCAAAAGGAGGACGAGCTCTTGATACGAAGTTAGATTAATATAAGTAATGATGCCATTATGGGAAATGAGCAAAAGAAAGAAGCATTTTGAAAAAGGGTGGAAATCCTATACAACAAAATGCACCAAGTAGCTTTCGTCCAAGGACAGTGAAGGTTATGAATGCTCGATGGAATCAATCAAAACCTCTAGTAACCAAGTTCTCAGCATGTGTGGATGAAGCAACTCGTAATGCTCAAAGTGGTTGGAACATAGACGATTTGATACGACGTGCTCATGAGTTGTACATTCAATGTGATAAGAAGGGGAGAAAGTTTACCATTGAGCACTGGTGGCGATTGGTAAAAGACCAGCCCACATGGAAGGAAAATGCCAAACTTGATGGAGGTATGAGAATCAAGCATTTGCAAGTGATGGAGACTTGATCGGGGAGGATCGATCCATCAGCAAAAGGAAGCAAAATGGGCAATCTTCCAACTCCACCAGAGATATCATATCCACTCAGATAGCGAAGTTGGACACCCAACTTTCATAAAGAAATGAGTTGTTTGCTGGTTTAGTTAAACTCAAGAATGGAGAAATCTATGCAATGGGATGACAAGATTCTCTCGATGGACATTAATGGGATGCCGAAAGATGAAAAACAATATTAGATAAATAGGAAGAATGAAATCAAAGTCAGGTATTGCCAACAAGCCCACACCGATTAGTACTTATCTTCTATGTATCTAAGATTAGAAGTAGTTGTCACATGTGTTACTATATCCCGCAATAGTGTAGCTTCTTTCTAAATGTGGAGTCGTACTTGATGTTTGTGATGAATTTCATCCTATATGTTATGAAATGAAAAAAGTAGTTATTGAAATATGACACATCTTCTACCCATGTTGCTTTATTTTTTATGATTTGTTCTTCCCAATCAATTTTGAATTCTCACTCCGTGAATGTAAAATACATGTATCTTATGATGATGGATAATGATTTGTCCTCGAACTCCTCGAATGATACCCTTCTCTTGCAAGAAATGATGGATGATAGTCTAGAGATAAAACAAAGATTGTTCCTTGTACAACTCTCCCAAGTTGTACAAAGAATGGGCCCTTCAACATCAACAAGTATGAGAAAGAAGAAGAGGGTTATTTGGAAGAATAATGAAGAAGCTCACGATCAACTATACAAGGATTACTTTGCAGCTGACTCACTTTATAATGAAGGGCACTTTCGTCATAGATTTAGAATGAGAAGACCCTTATTCATTCGCATAGTTGAGGCACTTAATCGACACCCAGGATATTTCCAACTAAGGCATGATGCAGCTGGTAGAAGTGGGTTAACACCACTCACTAAGTGCACTGCAGTCATGCGAATATTAGGTTACGGTGTAGCTGTTGATTGCGTGTATGAATATCTTAAGTTCAGTGCAAGCACAGCTCTAGAGTGTCTCTAGAAGTTATGCACATTGATCATTGAAGTGTTTGGAGAAGAGTACTTAAGGGAACTATCGCAAGCAGATGTTAATCGCCTATTACAAGTGGAGGAAGCTCGTAACTTTCCCGGTATGCTAGGAAGCATCGATTGCATGCATTGGGAATGGAAAAATTGTCCATCATCTTATAGGGCATAGTTTCAAAAGGGATTGTACAAGACTCCCACAATTATTCTCGAAGCAATTGTTTAATTCATATGACACATGGATATGACATGCTTTCTTCGGAATGCCAGGCAGCATGAATGACACCAACGTCCTCCATCGTTCCCCACTTTTCAATGATGTGTACAATGACCAGGCACCAAAATGCGAATATGTCGTGAATGGTAACAAGCACACACTAGGTTATTATTTGTCAGATGTTATTTATCCCAAATGAGCTACATTCATGAAAACTATTCCAATGTCTTTGGGTCCAAAGACAAAATTAAATGTTGAATGTTAATAAGGTGTTAGGAAAGATGTAGAGCGAGCATTTGGCGTACTGCAAGCTCGCTTCGCCATAGTTTGTGTGGCAGTTCTATACATGAAGAATAAAGACATGGGCCTCATAATGAAGGCTTGCATTGTCCTGCACAATATGATTGTAGAAAATGAACAAGACATGTATGACCTTGTATTTGAATATGATAACGTTGATGATTCTGCATTGGTGCCTAATATCCATTGTGAACGTCATCCTTGCTATGATAATTACTTGAAACAAATAGCAATCGTGCAAAATGAAGAGCTACATAAGCGTTTACAAGCAGATTTACTTGAAGAAATATGGAATAGAAATGCAGCGAGCCAAATGAGTGATGCTGTCCGTCCTTTATTTTCTTAAGTCGTTTTTAGGTCCTTTATATTTTTAAGTCCTTTACTTTTTATTTCTAATTTTATCTATGTGTGAGTCTTTGGTTTTTAAGTAATTTTTAAATCGTTGATTTTTAATTAATATGTTGTACATCGTCTTTATTTAAGTTGTGTGATTGTACGTCATCGATTTTTAATTAATATGTTTTTAATTTTATGTACGCGAGTACTACTATAAATGATTGCATTATTTTTTATTTCATATTGCATATCATTTTAAAAATTGATCATATTTTAAAAAATAATAACTATATATTTTTAAATATTTATCATTACTAATTATTAAACAAAACTTAAAAAATACAAACATAATAAATGAGTATACAATTAATATAAAGTGAGTTCCACAAATAAATATTTTAATGTAAAAAATAAGAATAAGTTCCTATTATTAAAGAACAAATGAAATTAAATTTCAAAAAGTAGGAGGTTATTTGAAAAGGGTGGACCCTCACTAACATTCTGAAAATATGAATCACTATGGTATTTACTCTAAATTTACATTTTCATTGTATACCAACATTCTCATTGCATACCAAACGACCCTAAAATCCATGTGACTTGTATTTTATGTGGATCATGCATCGTTTGCTGCAGCCTGAAGCTAACTTAAGATAGATTCTTGTCCAAAAGTGAAGTCTCAGCCAAAAACCAAAAAAAGGGCTGGGTCATCATTCATCAACCCACACACATCCTCGGTCGACCCGAAGACAACCGGGTAAATTGCAGGCCAGCGATACATCGTAGCGTAGCAGAAGAACGAACCCCATAAACCCTTGTTCCGAGGAAAAACCCTGTCTTTGTCCCTCTGCCACTATCCATCCATTCACTCATTCATCATTCAGATTGAGAGCTTTCCTTCTGCGCTGTGCCCATTACTCAGATTGATAGCTTTCCTTCAATGGCTACTCAGTCTCGAAATTTGAAGAACTGTGGCAAGCTTTTCAGGGGTTTTCTCTACAACTACAATGGGAAGCTCAAATCAAGTTGTACATCACCCCATTCGTTTAGTTATTATTCCACTTCTGCTTCTTCTGCTGCTAAGAAAATCCCTCCACCCTCCAAAAAGGTGCATCTTTTCTTCTTTTCCTCTGATTTTTGCTATCTCACCTAGCAAGCTGAGTAATATTTGCATCTAGTTTTTGTTAGTTCATTAGTTTGTTCAAGTTGCAATGATGGTTTCTTTCTTTCAGTATAATCAAACTGGGGTTGTCATTTATCGTCATTGATTGACTGTACTTTGCTTGCCTTTCTTCACTGTGCCCGTGGATGCCATGGAGTGTCAATGATAAAGTGTTTGTGCTTATTGAGATTACTGTTTCTCTGGGACTGGAGGAATGTGTTGATTTGAAATTCCTATATTGAAAGATCATATTTTCAAACCGATTGTATTTTTTGTTTAATGATGAAATGGCCATTGCATTTGGAGTATGCAGTACTTACTGTAGATTCTTTTGATGTGTTTGTTTGTAGGGAAGATTTTTGACTGGAGCAACAATTGGTTTGATCATTGCCGGAGGAGCTTATGTTAGTACGGTTGATGAGGCTACTTTCTGGTACTTTAGCTCTGATAACCAAGTACAGTTTTAGTTCTTACTTATTTGTTACTGTTTGAAGGGTTTACAAGTTGCAACTATTAGTCTTGGACGTCTTTACTCTTTGAAATTTGTGACTTTGCTGCCTGCTCCACCTTTTCCCACTAGTGGCTCTTGTTGGCTGGGTGTGATCGACCTTGTGTAAATTGGTTAACTGATTTCTGTGTGTAAATGAAGTGGGAGGGCTTTGAATTGTATTAAATTTGTAGTTCATGGATCAGGGATTTTTAGAACTTAAAACTCAGTCTGAATTCAGTTATTCAAAATCCTCTATGACAAGGATAGTTTGCGAAATGGTCAGAGCAAGCTATTTGCCTGCAAGATCCTTATTAGAGATGACATAATTTAAAATATAGCAAAGATCTGCAGAGTATAATATGAGGGATGCCAGGCAAATTAGTTTGTCCCTTTGTCCCAAGCATCAGTTTATTTCTTCTTTGTTCTTCATCTCATTGTGTAAACTATTTATCATTTTCCAACTTGCAGTGGATGGCTATTCTCAGCGACAAAACTTGTTAATCCATTCTTCGCCCTATTGGATCCAGAGGTTGCCCATAGATTAGCTGTTTCAGCAGCAGCTCGTGGATGGGTTCCACGAGAGAAGAGACCAGATGCATCAATATTAGGGTTGGAAGTATGGGGCAGAAAGTTCTCAAACCCAATTGGTCTTGCTGCAGGATTTGATAAAAATGCTGACGCTGTTGAAGGGCTACTCGGTTTAGGTTTTGGTTTCATGGAAGTTGGTTCTGTGACCCCTGTACCACAGGAGGGTAATCCAAAGCCACGAATCTTCAGATTGCCAGAGGAAGGGTAACAATCGATGCTTACATCTTTCTGTCAATGCTTCGGAGTTCAGACCTATTGCTTTCAGGATCCTCACCTATTGTTTACTTGTACTAGTTGATTAAATTTTTTAAGAGGTTAGGTTGTAAACATGTCCTTCCGAACATGTAATCTGTGTATTTTTATTGATTTTGTGCAGTGCTATCATCAATCGCTGCGGCTTTAATAGTGAGGGTATACAAGCTGTTGCCAAACGGTTAGGTGCACAACATGGCAAGAGGAAGTTGGACGAGTCTGCTACTACTAATTCAACAGCCATTGATGAAGGTAAACCAGGAGGAAAGGCTGGCCCCGGAATACTAGGTGTCAACCTTGGCAAGAATAAGGACAGTGAAGATGCTGCTAAAGATTATGTGCAAGGAGTACACACCCTATCGCAATATGCAGATTACCTGGTAGATTGTCTTTTCTTTCGTGTTTGATTTGTCGTTTCGTCCATTCATGGTTTCCCACTTGTGCCTATGTGGCATTGTACAATGGATCTCCATTGTTACTTCTACTGCTTTGGGCTGGTCTTTGATGCCCCCAAATCTGTGGATGTGGGATAATGTGGTTATTCTGAGTGCAGAAGTTTATTTTAAACTTTGCTTTTATGATCAGCCTGCAATAACTAAGGCGAATGTTCTGCATGCAAATTCATAACCTAGAGTTCCACCTGAGCTGGATTGACACTCCCTGCCCCCAGGGGGTGGGGTGGGGTTGTGGGATGGAATATCCTATCTTGGTTGATAGATGTCTAATCATACTTGGCTGATGTAGCTGACAGAAAGTAACAAGCTAATCTGATTTATCTTTGGTGTCCTGTTAACTATTTCCCTGTTGTCTGGAGGTCAAACCTAATTTCCTTAAAGACCATACAAGTCGGTTCTAGATGCTGGAGAAAGTTAGAGTCCTCTGTCAAAACTGTATATTAATTAATGTTTTTCCTTTCTGAATTCCCTTGAATTGGTTTGGGCTAATGCAAGATGTTCACTGAGATGAACTCTGTGTCTGTAGCATTAGGTAGTCAGCAATCTTAATCTATGGTTCAATGGCAGCAGCCTCTTTACAATTCTAGCCTTTAGGGGTATGGCCACAAAAACCCCCTCCTACCCTCCCCATCTTTGCAAGATCCTTATGAATTTATTGAGTTTGGACTTTAGCCAGTTGGCAAGAGGCCTCGAGGATTATATTGGATTTTATGCTTTCATCCTTGCAGATAACCTTTCAACCAGTAAATAATGAGCTATGCAGGACAGCGGATTTGATTCAAGTTTACATTCCTATGTGTCATTACCTATGAATGTGCCTCCAATTTTCTTACTTCAGGATTAGTGGACGCTGTAATTATTTTCGGGCTGCTCTTTGAGGCTAATTATTTTGATGTTACTATAGGATTAACTTTTGAGATCCCGAATTCTTCAAGCATGTTGAAAGTTATATATATTGGGTTCTAATGTGTCACTCTATCATTGGTGGAATTCTGAGAACTGTTAGGGTGTGTAGGAAAAGGTATCTTTGCGCCTGTTGGTTGTAGCTCATGGGGAAATTTTTGTATGGTTTCGTAGTGAGAATTTTGTAAAGAAGATTGAAAGAAATGCATTTAAAAGTATGTTCATTGTATCTTGTACACATGGTTCTGATGCCTAATTGTTTTTCTGTTGGAAAATCTGGGTTGGTGGTTGTTACTGATATGATTTTCTAGTTGGTTCCTCAATTTGGTGGGACCATACTTTGTTGATTGCATTCTCCTCAAGTACCTCGGCGTCTTTGACATATGTCAATTGGGTTGTGGAATAATTTTGTTCCACATAATTACCTGAATTTGTGTGAACCGAGAAAACTAGTTATGGTCATGTGTTTTTCATCTGGTTCTTTTATTCCAGGCATAACATTCCCCGATTCTTATATGAATTTAGGCTTGTCCAATTTGTGCCACCTGGAAAAAACTGGTATAGTCATGAGTATCTTATCTGAGTTTTCGACTGATTTGTCCAACCTAGATTCTGTATTTTTGTCGACGCTGATGTAAATGGCAGGTCAATCAAGTTTTCACCATTGTTTGATTTTGGTTTATTGATTAGATGGGAACATTTTGGATTTGTAAGCTGATGCGTTATTGTATTTGCACTAATGTTTCAGCTGTTTATTGATAGAATTCCATTAAGCTGATGTGCTGATCGTATGATTACTTGTTTCCTATGTAGAACTCTGATGACTTGAGAGTTTGATGTTCAGGTTATTAATGTGTCATCACCCAATACACCTGGATTGCGTCAGCTTCAAGGAAGAAAACAGCTGAAGGATCTTGTGAAGAAGGTTTTGTCCTCTAGCCTTGACTGTGTCGTTGCACTATGATTTTTAGGCTAAGCTGTTATAGCTGTGATTTTGGAAAATGTATAGGTTCAAGCTGCCCGTGATGAAATGCAATGGGGAGAGGAGGGCCCACCTCCATTGCTTGTGAAAATTGCCCCAGACTTGTCTAAACAGGATCTCGAAGACATTGCAGCAGTACTCTTCTGTTTCTGTGCTCATTTGTATTCTTTGGTTGTCTGATATATCGTTCTTACATCTTCTAGCTTGCACCTTTTCCAGGTAGCTATTGCTCTCCAAGTTGATGGACTGGTAAGCACTCTCACTCTGATTTACAGTAGGATTGCTAATATTAATTTGTTTCGAATGATCAGATGGCCTTAAGGTCACTATCTGATTTGTGCTATAACAAACACGGTTAACTAAGGCTTGCTCCAAATTTGCTACTACTTCTGCTTGTTGCATGCTTTTGGAAGGAGCACTCCATTTCTAAAGTTTAAGAAAAGCAAAAATTCTATTTACTTTGTGCTTTTGCTGTATAAAATGCTTTAAGAGTGTATGGGACATCTCGAGCATGCTTTTGGGAAAAACCAGTGCCATCCAAAAGCAATTCCATTGGAGCAAAAATATAGTTGTGTACATTAGCTTCCAGTTTGTCAATTAGTTGTTGTGGATCTATGGGTGGATCCATAGATGTCTTGTGAAATCTCCTTGATATCTTATTTTTCTCTGCTTGTGCAGATCATATCAAATACAACAATCTCCAGACCTGATCCTGTCAACAAGCATCCTCTTGCCCAGGAGGCTGGTGGTTTAAGCGGGAAGCCTCTGTTTAACTTGTCGACAAATGTCTTGAAGGAAATGTACATCCTAACAAAGGTATGTACATGGCTTTCTTCTGATCGTCTTGCACTTTGGTGGATATAAATCAACTACAATGTGAAACTATTAAAATGTTACGCCTTTTATTCTGATCCATTTCTATTGTCGATAACAGTATGGCTTGCATTGTCATAGTTTTCTAGGCATTATACTTTGTGAAAGAATATAGTTCAAATTTTGCTCCACTAACACTGGCCAGGCAGAAAAGAGGAAAAAATTACAATTTGGTACCCCATGTTTTCTGGCAATAATTTTTTGGTACCAAACTTTTCTGTAATAATTTTAAGGTACCCTATGTTTTTGTGTAATAATTTATAGGACCCTATACTGTAGGAAAATGGCGTGGCGACATTCTGGCGCCAAAAATGCTTAGGATTTTTTTGGTTTTCCTTATAATTTTGTGACCATTATACCCTTTTGATTTTATATAAGTGTGAATACCTCTCCAGGAACTCCTCTCCCTTGTTCGATCTGTGCACAGCTCTGTCTCTTCTCCTCTCCTTTGTTCCATCTCCTCTCCCTTGTTCGATCTCTTTCATATATTCCATTTCCAATATCCAGAATTGAAACCCTAATTCAAGTCTGAATACCTCTCTTTGTTGCTCATCTCCTTCACTTTTTATCCTTTCTTCGAATTTGTTCGCTGTTGTAGTTCAACCCTAATTTCCATTCTTCTTTGGTTCGCTGTTGTAGTTCCCAAAAAGTTAGGGTTTGTTCGAATTTGAAATCGATTGTGGGGAACCCATTGTGGTTCGCTGTTGTAGTTCCCAAAAAATAGACGAACCAAACCCATTGTGGGGAATGGATGGAAGTTCGAGTTCAACAACTGATGCATTAGCTGTTGTGGGCGACGACAATTTGTGCAAAAATTGCAGAGTAGTAGGGACTAGGAAAGTGTCCCAGTCAAGTGCAAACCCAGGAAAGCCTTACTTGAAGTGTTCGAGGTGCAACAAGTTCATAAGATGGTTGAGCGACAAAGAAGACCAACAGGCTGTGGTGGTGAAGTTATTGGAGGACATCAAGGCTGAATCTAGTCAGAGAGCTGAGCATGATAGGTTGGTGTTGAAGATGCTGACTGAGATGAAGGCTGAGATGAATGAAAGTAGAGTTGCTGTGAAGATGCTTGAGAAAGGTCAAAGCATGTTTTACTTGTTTGTTATGTCTACCATTGTTGCACTTGTTATGTTTGTTGCGTATGGGAAAAAGTAACTATCTAGTATGATAGTAAATTGTTGTAATAGATCTAGTGGCTTAGTATGGGGAACTTAGTTTTTGTAGTGTGAATCGTTATTATGGTGCTAATGTACGTTGCAGTTTGGTATGTATAAGCATTCTCCACAATCTATTTGTGTGCCAAGTATCAACTTAAGTATCCATTTGTGTGCCAAGTATCAAATGCTTGGACATTCATTTTGCTAGTAACTTAAGTTGATACACAACCATAATCTACTAATAACTATTTGGATTCAACAGCCATAAGTCATACTTAAGTTGAACATATTGAAATAGATACACAACCATAATCTTGTAATAATTATGTTCATACAAAAGCCATAAGTCATACTTAAGTTCAACATAAGTCATACACAACTGCTAGTTCTTAACCCAAAATCAGCAGGCTCAAATTAGAAGCCTATCACTTGGAGACCTTTCTTTTCTTCTCCGTGGGGCATGGCTAGGTTGTTGGGATGTTGTTGCCTAGTCCGTGGTCCGTGATAGGAGGTCACTAAGATCCGTGGAGTACGGCTAGGTTGTTGGGATGTTGTTGCCCTAGTGCGTGGTCCGTGATAGAGAGCACGTAAGATCCTAGTGGAGCGATTGAAGGTGCAGAGGATGGAGCACGTCGCTTTTTGGCCTTCCAACCGGTCGTTTGGTCCCTCCTTAATCTTCTGTTTGTCTTCTCAAGAGCACGCCATATCGTCACGGGTCTACCACAAGTAGCTTTGTTATGTCCTACTTCCTTGCATTTTTGCATCCGCACAACAATGTAAGCAAGTTAGATAACCACAAGTGTGCATGACTAATTAAATTCGGAAGATAGTGGACATACATTGTAGTTCTGAACCAAAATGGTTGTTGAAACTGCTGAGGCCGAGCAAGTCGAGTTCGGGTGCGAGTGGGACTCCTCCTCTTGTGTTCTGAGGTCTTCCTTTCTTGACTTGGTGACGTGGAGGATCAAGCTCGGAAGGTTTGGCCTTGGATTCCACATGATAGGATCCGAGATAGGGTGACAATGCGGTTGTATAGGTTCTGTAAGTTTCTACATTGTAGCAATGATCCACGTAGTCCTCGGATTCCTCTTCATCCTAGCTATACACCTTGCAGCGTGTTTGCAAGGGATCGAGTTGCCACTTCCCACAAACACAGTCCCTTTGATTGAGCCGCACCACAAAGTTTTGCGGTTGTCCTTCACATCAAACTTTCCAATTTCAGCATGAAGACACTCGCCAAGTCCCTACCCTCAAGTTACGCCTCGCATAGTTTTGCTTGACATAAGGAACCAATTTCCCCTCCCACATTGTGCTCTTTCAAATCTTACGAACCTCGAACCAATTAGCTTCCTAATCTCTTCTAGGAGGTTAAAATGGGTAGACCTCTAAATCTATTGATGGCATTGTTGAAACTCTCCACGAAATTGTTAGTATTGTCATCACACTTGGTGCTCTGTCAATTTGAACCTAGCCCATTGTTCTAAAGGAACAGACTCGCGACAAATGATAAGCGGCAGGTCCTTCTGTTTAATCTTATCCATTGCTTTTGATGAACATATGGGCATATGCGTTGGCAAAGAATGTAAAAATGGGCATGATACCAACTCCTACAAGGTTTATGTACATATAAATATGGTTTAATCAACCAACCATCACAGCGCATAATCTCTAAGTAATCAAAAGCCTATCACACAAACATATCCATGACCAATATGGTTTAATCAACCAACCATCACACACCTAATATTTAATTATTTCAAACCTTTCATTCATATCCCTTCAATCCAAAGAACAAACACCAACAATCAAACACTAACGTTAACAAACAAGAAATTGAGTCTTTCTTAGTATCCATTTTTACCGAAAATTGCATGCGAAATTCTTGTAATAATGGATGATACAAACTCTTACATTGGTCGCCGGTGTCACCTCATCCAATGCTTTGTGTATCCCCTACACATAACAAATTCAAAGATTAGTGCAATGTTAGTTAAACAGCTGTTAAGGCGTTGAATGAACTTACTTTGTGTCATGAGGAAATAAATGTGAATTTGGATTGATTCTCCATCGCACTCCAAAGCCCCGACAATTCCATTTAAAAATAATTTCCATTCTTCATAGTTTTCCTTCTCAACCACAAGATAACCTGGGAAATTGCCGTTGTTAGGTCTAAGGCCATCGATTAACAACACTCCCTTATAAACCCCTTTCAAGTGACATGCATCTATCCCAATAAGGGGCCTCTGAATCAGAGAAACCCCTCTATTCTTGGACCAACACAGATTAACATCCTTTTGAAGATGGGGTTCCTGGAATGTCTTGCGGCTCGAGTTGATCCAAGTAATGAATGTCATGCACTCGGGTTCTTCTCCTTGAACTCCTCACCGTAGGCAGCAAATACTTGTATCCTCATCATGTCTCCCTTCTACCTCACCTCATAAGCTTTCGTGCCCTCCATAAAGTATACTTTTCCACATGGATGCCAAACTTCTTCATTAATATGACTTGCATACCATCAACATCCATATTAGGAGCTGCAACAAAGTATGGCAACAAATATTTAGCAATCCAAGTAGATGTAGCCATTGGATTGTGCTCTAGCCTTTCACAACAATGCCCTCTTTTGATTGACCTTACAATCCATGTGTTTCTACAAGCATACTGGCTTGCATGAAACCTCCAAAAGCAAGAGTCATCCTTGCATTCCACTGTGTATCTAGTCTTCTCATGCTTAACCTTCTTTATCAGAAACCCTCCCGCAAACAGACTCCCTAAACACATCTAGCAACTCCTCTTTGAATCGAAAATGTGCGGGCTTCAAACTCACCTTCTTATCCCTATCTCTAATCCATACGGTTCCTCTTTGTATGCCCTAGCAAACTTGTTGACGGAAGGTTGCTATCCTGTTCTTCATCAATGATCTGACTTAGCCTTTGCCTTCTTTGCCTCGAGCTTCTAGATCTACCTCATCATCATCTTCATCAGTCTTTGAAAGTTTCCTCCTCCAAAGATGTTTCATCATCATCTTCACTTACTTGGTCACCTGCCTCAAAGTCATCATCCTCACTGCTATCCTCCTCACTGACAGCATTCTCTTCAGGTAGAACAAACGGGGCCCCTTCATTAGCTACTTCATCAGGTTCTAATTCCCAGTCACGCTTATCCTCACACTCAGCTCTAGGTTTCAATAGTGAGCTTACATCCAAATCTCCCCAATCAGAAATGCCTATGTCGAAAGGCACACATCAATATCTTCCCAATCAGTTGTGATGAGCTTGGTTTACGAGCTCGATGTGATGGATCTCTTGCCGGTTGAAGGCTTAGATTTGGATGGGATGGTTTTGTAGTTGAATGTGGAACCTTGGGTGGTTTGGAAGAGCTTGGAGGCAAGGTGTAGAACAAGGTTTTGCTTACATTGGAAATTATATGTGGATTGGATTCCTTTGGTGGGTTTAGGTGATGCATTCTCTTGATTGGATTAATGGTGGAGAATCTTTGTGGTTTGGGAACATTGGGTAGGTAGCATTTGTTGGCATCTTTGTTGGTGATGGGGACCGCAACCAATATCCTTTGACTTTGACTTTGACTTTGACCCTCCTTACGATTGTGGGCTTGACTTTGGGCTTGAATGGGCCTTCAAACGCGGGACTTCCTTGGGCTAGAAGCGATTGGACTCCCACCTCAACACTTCCAGTGGGCTTGGCGATGTCGCGACAACATGAGACCTTGTGAGTCTTCTAGGAATCATTTTGGTGGCCTTATGGGGTTGTGGAGGGTAACAATCAAAGTGTCAACCCATTCTTCATGCGATCAAATATAATTCTTCCCGACATCTGTTTCATCTTCATCACTAAAACAAATGGCATCCCAAGCTCCTCCTTGTGACCTAGTGAATGGTCTCCTAACCTCCTTCTTTACCTTCTTCACCTCCTTCTTTACCCTCTTTTTACCCCCTTCACACTTCATGTATCTTCACTCCTTTTCAACCTTAAGCGACATAGCACGATTATCTCTAGATGCATCCCTTTGTACATCCGTGTCGTTGAATCACAAATGTACAATGGAATGCATCTCGCTAACATCCTTCGAGCAACACCAAAGTAACCCAATCAACAATCCTCCCAAAGGCCACCTGGTTTTCTTTACAGGGATGCCATAAAACTCACATTTTCGAAATGGGCCCGATTTCCTTGCTTCTTCCCGACATCCCTAACCAGTATCTGGTCGTACTTATGCAAATACACATCTGCAACGTGTACATGCGGTCCTTGTAGTGTACCACCAAATTCGCCACGACATTCAACTTACCTGAATGGATTTCAAATTTACATCGATTAACCTCGAACTCAATTCAACATCGATTGTGCTAAATAAACCCTACAAATCGACACCAAACTCATTTTGAAGTTCAAAATCAACAAAACAAAATTTTCTAACTAATATAACACAATTAGGGTTTACAATTTGGTGATTCAAATTGAAACACTTACCAACAACGATAATCCGTCGACTTATTAGTCATCTCCTGTCTTGATTTTGTGGTTCTACTCAACAAATGCTTCCACTATTCACGAACGCTTTGATTTTGGAGTTTAGGGATTTAGAGAGTGAGTGTTATGGAATACGATTTTGGATGCGAGAGAGTTTGGATGGAGATAGAAAAATTGCAGAGTTTGGATGCGAAATTAGTGAGTGAGTGAGTTCAATAGATTAGATGGAGAGAAAATTGCGAGTTTGGATCTGACATTGCAAGTAATATGCGCGCTAAAAGCTAAGGGCAAATCGGTCAGTTCAATGATTCCGGCAAGTGTCCGATGGAGTAGGGTCCTATAAATTATTACACAAAAACATAGGGTACCTTAAAATTATTACAGAAAAGTTTGGTACCAAAAAATTATTGCCAGAAAACATGGGGTACCAAATTGTAATTTTTTGCAGAAAAGAGTGGTTGGACGGATAGGGAAGATCAATAGCCAATTAAACATGTTAATCTGACTCTTCATCTTTACACACAAAACTTTTGTTAGACCCTGGACTCGTGGCCAAGGTGACTCTTGGCACGTCAAACTACAATTAAAATCTAGAAATGTTATTGCTACATTACCTGGACTCGTGTATATGGGTCGCTGTACCCGTGTCGACAAGACTCCACATGGGACTCGTGTCGGACACGACTAAAATGGCTGGACACGGTCAACAATTTACCATTAGAGCAGGAGGTGAAGGGGAATGGGGAAGACTAATGAGAGGGAACAGTCGAAGACACTGATATTGAAACTTATCTCAGTCATGTAACCGTATTTCAAGCAAGATCTCACAATCAATTGAATGAAATCAGCCAAATCTCGACCCTAAATTGAAGAACTGCAAAATCGAAAACCCTAGAACTGAGAATTGAAGGACCAGTTCATGCGTATTTATGGTGTTTTTAGGGATGCCATGTCGGACCCTTGGATCCGTACTCGAGTTGGACACCCGTGTCTCGAGTCCAAGTAACATAGTGTTCTTGATAGTAGCGCAGTCTTAACACTTGGACACAAATACATATGAGACACCTCTACCCAAGTCCATTCATTCTTTTGTTTTCTTTCTTTTTATGAAAAGATTCTTATCTTTATTCATTTGGCTAAGCATCCATTAGCTGAATAGTGAATACAATAAGAGCACTACTAACTCTTGTTTTATTGGACCACCTAGTCCATGTAACTTGTTCAATCAAATGAATCAATAGTGCGTATGGCTTCTTTCTCCCCTCCCTTGGCCCTATGCAATGAAGTTTGCTTGGTGAGTGCTTATGATGCTTGATAGGGTGAGAATAATATATAGGGTAGCATACCAGCCATCTCAGCACATGCCCCCTCACTTTTCCTAGGGGAAGAACTCACAGCCGAACGACGAGGTTACAACCTGATGGAGAGACCATATCCTTTAAAATTCAGGATTGGGCAACTAAGCAACAATTCTCATAATGGTTACCAAGTTCAAGTATTTTTTTCATACTTCGCTGATACTCACTCATTGTTTAGGCTTTTGCTTCTGATGCTCGTGATTTTTGCATTTGCTACCCTGTGGCTTCTGACATTAAATTTTTTTTGCCCCTCTATTTTCCAAATCATTTTTTTAACACCCCTGAGGTTTTTGACATGCATTATTTCCTTTGTTTTCCGGCAACTTGCTGACATGATAATATTTCTGATGGTTTTTGGTCAAAAGTATCATCTGCTCGTCTTTTTCTCACCGTTTTCACTAATTGATAGAGCAAATTTATTCCTATAAAGAAATTGATAAAGCAAATTTATTTGAAGGGATGATCACTTGGCAGCCTGTTTTTTTTTTTTTTTTTTTTTTTAAATTTCTATTTTATTTCTATTTTATTTTTGGAGGGGTCCTATAAAAAAAGACTTAATTCTTGGGTTAATTGGAACTGACATCTATAAATTGTAAAATTAGGGGTAATACTCATGTGTCAGAGCCCTCCATACCTTGCCCTGGGGAGGGGTTTCAGAGTATTGGTTTTGGTCTTAAAATAAAGAAAAAAAATTAGTTATTAATTAGGGAGAGGGATAAATTTGCTCTATCAATTAGAGGGAGGGGTGAGGACTGAGGAAAAGACAAGCACGGGAAATTTTTGACCACAAACCATCAAATATGTTGCCACATCAACACCTCTCCAAAAAAAGGAAAATAATACATGTCAAACACCTCAAGGGTGGCAAAAATTGATAAATAAATGGGCCAAAAAAAAAAGTCAAAAAACCCCAGGGGTGGTCAATGTGAAAATCCCTTGATGCTATACATGATAGCTTTCAGAACTGAGTGGTTTTACTCCTTCTGTCTTGGAACATGCCCATGTTTCTTTCTCATCAGACATGGTACATATAGGTTGAGATAGCAAAAGCATAGACAAGGTCCTTTAGGACTTCAGCCCTCTTTAGTTTTCAAGACTGCAACCAGCTCTGAATGGTAGTGGCATTTCCAAAGTCTTGTATAGCCATTAACAGCCATTGACTGAGCTTCCATATGATTTTTGTGGCAGTAGGACTGAAGAAACTGGTGTTCCTGGGATTCAGAGGCATTTTTGCAAAGCTGACAAATATTGTCTACCCCATGAATCCTGTTGGCAACCCTCTCTCTTACTGGGTGTTTACCTAGGATAAAGATCCAGGTGACAAAAGAGTGCTTATGCATGCTAGGCTTGGACCAAGGAATTTTAGTTCAGTTAGGCATATGCTGCAAGTTAAGGCTCCAAATATAACTTTGTTGAACTTGGTAATGACCTGAGGGGGAATAGGTTCCAATACCATTTCTCATTTGGTTTGCTTCCCCATTTCAGTTACTCCTTGACTCATAAAGTATTTTGAAATACCAACAAGCATTATTTGATGGAGCAATGTGATGCAAGTACCATTTGTCAACGTGCGTGTTTTATGCTAGCTTAACCTTTGTCGGTTGTGAGATATTGTTACCACGAACTACAACAGCAGAATGGCGGATGTCCGATCCCATTGAGGTGGTGTCTAGGGTGATTTAAGAGTAAGCTGTGCCTTGCCCTTGACAAGCAAATGTGTTGCTTTCAAAGATAGATTTGTACCACTGAATATTGTACAAATCTTTACTGTAATATCAGCAGCTACTTTTGATGGATTCTGACTTTCATGCATTTGCCATGCATCTGATACAAATTTTCTATCCAACAGGGGAAGATTACGTTGATAGGTGTCGGTGGTGTAAGCAGGTATCTCCACACTAACAGCTTGGACCAATATATTGCGTTGCTCTTCTTGATGATACTCTCTGACCTCTGGACTCTGATTTTTAGCCTGTTGAACTGAAATATATTCTGTTATTGAATCAGTGGTGAAGATGCATACAAGAAGATTCGTGCTGGAGCCACACTTATTCAACTTTACACGGCATTTGCTTACGGAGGACCAGCTCTTATTCCACAAATAAAGGTATGAGACCGTATCTAGTTACACATCATGAATAAAAAAAATAATGTG
The DNA here is from genome assembly GCA_029582165.1 of Portulaca oleracea. Taxonomy (NCBI): domain Eukaryota; kingdom Viridiplantae; phylum Streptophyta; class Magnoliopsida; order Caryophyllales; family Portulacaceae; genus Portulaca; species Portulaca oleracea. The sequence continues at coordinate 23,140,220 of CM055890.1, forward strand.
GGCAATGGAAAATTTTTAAGGCTAGGGGATAGTTGTTAAGGGAAGAGCTATGTGATTAGAGCCTTAGAGGCATTGTGATTAGTAACATCACTAACATGCCATGAATGTCACCTCTTCTGGTACAAGCGGACATGACGTAGTTATTGGTGGTCTTAGGATTCTACAGGGAAGGTGGTACTTGGATTCCTTGACCCCAGAGTTCAGTCAGTGCTGCTCTGGTTAATCTTTTGCAGCTGTGCTCTTTGATGATTTGTTCCGTTTATCTCTTGGTATTCTGATTCTGGTGTACTTTGGAAACTGAAATCCACTGTCTAGCTCTCATAAATCAAGTAGTTGGGTCATTGCATTTTTCAAGTCTTGTTCTTGGTTTCTTTGTTTCACTGTTACTTGAATCATTTGGTCTTAAACTTTTGAGATTTCTTGGCCATGCTTGTGTTCTTCCATGACATCTGAGTATATTATTCTGACTCTTCATTTTCCCTGCCGTACCCGTGTCGGACCCTTGATACCTGGACAAGGGTACGACACTCGACACTTCAAATTATAATGAAAATGTATAGAATTTCTTTAAAATAGCCGAGTCCGACACCCGTGTCCATGTCCGATATGGACATGTGTACCCGAGTCCGAGTAATCTGACACTTTCCGAGCAGATTTGAGAATTGTCCTTCTTGTATTATTTTTTTTTCTCCTTTGGCCTTCTTTTTGTGTGTGTGTGTATTGGGGGGGGGGGGATGGTTGATGTTTGAACAGTTTTGACGGTGTTGGCCTTTGATTGTACCACCGTTTCTCTATCCTCTATTGCACATTGAGGATACTTCTCAAGGCATAGTCTACCTCTAAAACCATGTCTGATCCCTATGGTGCTTTGATTTGGCACTTTGCCTGTTATACCCTCTTGACGGCACACGACATGATGAGAGAACCGGCAGAAGATATGAGCCGGACCTGGCAGTGAGCAGTCATTTGTGGCTATGTTGACAAGGACAGGAAGGATACCAGCTTGTGGTGCATAGCAAGTATCAATTCTAGAATCATCAACAACTGATATAACCAGGATATAGGCCTTATTTTTTATTCGGGGCAACATTTATACTGTACCTAAAATCCAATTATCCAACTCTTTCATTTATGCATTAGCTAAGAAGCACAGACACTTCATCTATCCGTGTCCGACATGTATTAGACACATATACTCTCTGACTTTTTGGGGGCTCTTAAACACATGCCAGACAAAGAGACAGCATAAAGAAATAGGCTTTAGCTATAGCCTATAGGTATTTGTTGAATGGAAACTATGGAAGATTTGCTGTTGTTTTCATCCAAACACAGCTCTCTCAAGGCTGAAAGATAAAGCAAGTCATAAATACTAAGACTTTTGTTTCATTTAAGCCCTGATAACAATCTAAGCTGAACTTGAACTTGAATCTATGAAATCTTTTAAAAAATATAATGAGGGAGCACACCCGTAGCTTGTGTTCTATTGTCAGACAAAGTCCTGGCGGTGATGCGATTCAGACAAACAATGTCGTCTCCGACCTCAATATCTGAGTCCGGGAAACATTTGGTGTGATCTGCCCATATGCGTCCAATTTCACTTTCACTCATTTCATCATTGCAGTGCAAAATTCATGGGTAAATTGGAGTTACCCATGAATTTTGGCAAACTTTTAAGTGATAATTGGATGCTCATCTAGTTGGTTTTGGATCCATGGGACCTTAAAGTTCACAGGATGACAGGATGCTTGGTGTTTTTTTGGAGAGAGCAACTTATATCGGGAAAGATAAAAGACAATATAAGACACTGGAGTTGTAACTTACATGATGATATGAACTTGGCTGGTAACTGCTGAAGGATATTTAATCTGGTCGCATTCGAGCTTCTTATACTGTTGTCACTGCTTGTGGGATGGTATTCAAATTAGTGTAGATAGAATAAATAAATGATGTGATGAGTTTACCATCATCTTGAAAACAGTAGATATTTGGTTAAGATGAAGAACTTGATAGCCTCATAGGTTTTTGGCCCTGTTTGGCAACTAGCTGTTTCCAGTGATTGTATATGTTTGGTCATAGTTTGTTTACTGCTACTGTTGCCATTGAAACCGCTACAAACCCAAATACCAATATATCCAAATATTTAGTTGGGTTGCACTATTTTTTCTAAAGCCACCTTAAGAAAATGGTTTGTGTTAAAAACAGCCCATTCCGACAAGTGATGTCTCTTGAAATGTAAGATCTTGTACACAGATTTGGGTATTTGTTCCATGGTATGTAACACGTAGGATTCTGTATGTTTTTGTATTCAGGCGGAGTTAGCTGAATGCCTGGAGAGGGACGGCTACAAGTCTATCAATGAAGCCATTGGTGCCGACTGCAGATGATGTTTGCGAAATCCAGATTAGTTTTGCCAACCATCTCTGGTTTGCAGGTCCAAAGGAACTTCACAGAGGAAGAAACCAGCTTCTTATTTATTTTTTTTACTTGTATCTATTCGTAGTCTATTATGACTACTTCCCTTTTGCCCATTCAAAATTCAGTAATTTTTGGGGGTTTGCCTTTTGACACTTGCGTTTTAGGTAGGTCTGTTGATACATCGAGAACAATAGAAAAAAAATTGAGCTGTATTATTTCATAAGTTCTCAATTGATGGGCAATCAATTGTTGATTTAATTAGGTGTTTGCATTAACCATTTCTTTGGAAAAGTGTTATGGAATTAATTCATAAAAATACCTTGACCATCCTTTTCATTTTATTTGTAATTTGTTAAACGCAATTTATTAGGTGCATCCGGAGCATGTGCTCCAGATTCTACTATTGTGCGCCCGCATATATTAGGTTGTTCACTTTGATTATTATGATTGTTCACTCTGATTACTATGATTGTTCACTCGTATATTTGGAGCATATGCTCCGAGTGCATGTAATATATATTATTAAATGCAATGTTTTATAGTCTTCAATATTAATCTTTGCCTTACTATAGTGTATATCATGTTCTATCAAAAGTTACAATATTCTAATCTTATGATATTATTAGTCGTAATGAGTCCAATATGACTATATATATATATATATATATATATATATATGATCATATTGGACTCATTACGAATAATAATATCATTCACTCTCAAATATTTCTTAAAAATAATTATAACTATATACTGGGACTCGAATATATATATATATATATATATATATATCAAATAATCTTTGATAGTCAAGTGGTAAGCATTTGACTAGTCACCCCTTCTTATACGCTGAAGTCGGAGGTTTGAATCTACATTCAAAAGAAAAAAAATTGCAGTTTTCTTTCGCCTTAGGTTTCTGAGGGGTTTTACTCTCAAGATCCCTAGCCATGGCAAAGGGGAAGAAAACCGAGCATGTTCAGCAAAATTCAAGAATGGGAACCAGGCAGAATGCCAAAGAAAGCACGAAAGAGAAGTCGAACCCCAAATCTCCAGCAACGATTTCAGCAAATAAGGGCAAAAACTCAAAATCTGATGGAAATCAAATTTCTGTGGATGACACAAAGAAATCAGAAATCAAGGAGGATGTTAAAACAACCTATGCTTCTTTGGTCGATCCCGACTCAGGAACGTCCCTCAAATTTGTGGAGGCAACAAAGATTGAAGGAGTTCCGGTGGCAAAGATCGAAAAGCAATTTGTAGAGCAAGAGGTAATGTATTGGGAAAACTCAATACTCTGTAGGATTGTTGGTGCTAACCCCCCTTTCAAAGTAATGGAGGGTTTCTTGAAAAGGATATGGGGTAGATATGATATTAGCAAGATTGCAGCAGTTCGCAGAGGTTTGTTTCTTGTCAGATTTGAAAATGAAGATCAAAGGAAGGAAGTTCTTGAAAGGGCTACTTCTTTGATAACAAGCCTCTGGTAGTGAAACCATGGTCACCAAAACAAAACATTGATATTGATGAGATCAAAAGTCTCCCTATTTGGGTCAGATTTCCTCATCTGCATATACAATATTGGAGTATTGATAATCTAAGTAGCCTTGCAAGTCTTCTGGGAATCCCTATCAAGACTGACAGAGCTACGAAAGATAGAACCTCTTTAGCAGCAGCAAGAGTCCTTATTGAGGTCAAATTGGATGAGCCTTTGCCAGATGAAATTAAGTTTGTCAATGAAGAAGATGTTATTATGACACAAAAGGTGGAATATGACTGGAAACCTGTGAAGTGTACACAATGTAATATGATGGGACACTCGACATCAGAATGCAAGAAGAAGGAGAAAGAAATTGACCCATCAAAGATTTCCCAGAGACAATTGTGGAAACCAAAGCAGAAGGCACAAAGGGAGGTGGACGAACATGGTTTCATCAAGCCAACCAAAGTTGCAACAAGAAAGGGGAACAGAGAACACAACAACATAGAACAAAGTAGAAAGAATGGGAAAAACAAGTCAAAAGTTTCTCCCACAAGGAACACATATGAAGTTTTGGAGACCGATGATGATCAAGATGACACAGATGTTTAGGATCAAGGAAGTCAATATGAGGAGGGTGTGCAAGAAGGTACACCAGTTGGGTCTGATACAGATCCACAATGAAGCTGATCATATGGAATATCATGGGTCTAAATGACCCTAGAACGCAGGAAGATGTAAAGATCTTCTTGCGGGATCAACACCCAAGTATAGTCTGTCTGTTGGAAACAAAAGTCAAGCAAGAAAAAGCCAGTATGCTTTCTCATGACATGTTTAAAAATTGGGTTTCCTGTAACAATTTCCATATCCATAGAGGTGGAAGAATCTTCATAGCTTGGAAATCTAACAAGGTGAAAATCCAACCTCTCATTTTTGACAGCCAATTTATACACTGCAGAATTGAAGACTATCAAAGGCTCAATTGCTTATTACACATTCATTTATACTTTCAACAAAAGGGAGGAAAGGCAAAGTCTTTGGGAAAAGTTAAAACAGATAGCTGATAATAATGTTGGTTCTTGGTGTATCCTAGGGGATTTCAACTCTGTGTTAAACTCTGATGATAGGCTGAATGGCACTCAGGTTACTTATATGGAAACCCAAGAGTTCCAAGAATGTATTGACTACTGCAATCTTTCTGAGTATCACTGTCATGGAGCAACTCATTCTTGGAGTAATGGTCTCGTCACATCCAAAATTGATAGAATATTCTATAATGAAGACCGGCTCCTGAGCACAAACTTCATTAAAGCCTCTTATCTTTCCCAAATACTCTCTTATCACAAACCAATTCTCCTTGAACATTTGGAGGTTCCAAAATCAAGACCAAGTTTCAAGTTCTGTGACATGTGGGCCTCTGACCCTTTTTTTGCTGAGATTGTGCAACTTGCTGTAGATAATAGAAGAGATGGTTCCCACTTACATGCAATCTTCCATGTGCTGAAGAACCTGAAGCAAAGTCTAAAAGCCCTCAATAGAGACAAATTTAGAGATATTCACGATCAGTGCAAAACTTCAAGGAACAATCTTGAATCTATTCAATCCCAGCTGAACAATGACCAAAATAATCAGCACCTTTTGGATTCTAAAAAGGAGGAAAAGCAAAGATATTTGAGGATTCTCAAATCATCGTTATCTATCATTGCTCAACAAAGCAAAATGGAGACAAGTGTTTTTGGGGACTCTTGCTCTAGGATCTTCTTTAGTAAGATGAAGAAGAGGAAACTTGCCTCATGTGTCAATGTCATCAAGGATCAGAATGGCAACATTATTCAAGGATTTGACAATGTTATGAATTATATGGCTGATTACTTTGCTTCCATGCTTGGTGAAAACAACAATTGGAGGGTAAGTACAGCAAGGGAATATTCTATCTATACAGCAACAAATCTCTCTATGTCATGATTTTAGTAATCAAGAGATCAAAGATGCTGTTTTTTCTATTCCAAACAGCAAATCCCCTGGACCAGATGGTTATTCAAGTGGCTTTTTCAAAGAAGCTTGGACTCAACTGGGAGATCTTTTCTGCAATGCTGTTAGGGAGTTCTTTCATCAAGGTCAGATGCTCCTAGCTATTAACTCTACAATCTTGACCCTTATTCCAAAAGTCGAAGCTCCCCAAAGTGCAACAGACTTCAGGCCCATTGCCTGCTGTAACACCATATACAAAACCATTTCAAAACTTTTGGCATCAAGATTGAAGACAGTACTTCCACACCTAGCAAATGAAAGTCAATCTGCTTTTGTTCCCGGGAGGGAACTTCTCCACAATGTTCTAATGTGTCATGAGCTGTCTAGAGGTTTTCGAAGAAAGATCACACAATCAAAATGTATTTTTAAGATTGATTTGAGAAAGGCATTTGACAGTGTACACTGGAGATTCATCAAAGAAGTCTTAGAGGGTTACAAATTTCCTCCAAAGTTCATCAATTGGATCATGACTTGCATAAGTACAGCCTCTTACACAATTCAAATTAATGGCAACACTTATGGCTATTTCAAAGGAGGCAGAGGCATGAGGCAGGGAGACCCCATCTCCCCTTTGTTGTTCATCTTATCTATGGAGTATCTTTCAAGATGTCTTGCTGAAGCTACAAAAGACAGGAATTTCAAATTCTTTCCTCGTTGCAAGTCCCTGAATATACTGTCCAGAAAATCATGGACATACTGAACCATTTCAAGCAAACTTCTGGGCTTGTTGTTAATACATCTAAATCGACAGTAATCATTGGTGGAGTTCCCAGAATTGTCAAGGATGATATCCTTAGGATCACAAATTTTGAAGAGGGGGGCATGCCTTTTTACTACCTTGGTTTGCCTATAACTGATGGTAGATTGAACAAAATGGATTGCAAAAGGCTTGTTGACAAAATTTCTTCAAGAATCAAGAGTTGGGCAACTAGTAATATTTCTTATGCTGGGCGTGTTGTACTCATCAATTCAGTTCTCTTGGGCATCTTTTCTTTTTGGGCAACGATTTTAATCATTCCTACTGAGGTCATTGAGCAGATCACAAAGCTTTGTAGAAACTTTCTTTGGGGTGCTGACACAAACTACAAAAAAGTCCCTCTTATCAGTTGGACCACTGTATGCAAGCCTACAAGTCATGGGGGCCTCGGTCTCAAAAATTTCAAGCACTGGAATACTTCTCTTACCGCCAAACAAGTCTACGCCATCTCTGAGAATAAGCAATGTCTTTGGGTGAAATGGATCCATGAAAGATATATTAAGGGGGGTTATTGGTGGAATTACCAGCCAAGATACGACTCTTGCTGGTACATGAAAAAGCTGTGTAAAGTGAAAGAGCTTCTCAAATCCTATCCACTTCATAGAACAAAGAAAATTGCCAAGGATTGTTATGGTAATCTTCAATCAAATGGTGATAAATGGCCATGGGCAAGAATGATTTGGAGCCGTTTAAACACTCCAAGACACTCCTTCTGCACTTGGATTGCTCTCCATGGAAAACTCTAAGTGAGGACCAGAATTCACAACACTCGAACACCCACTGTATGTCCTTTTTGTCAGACGCAGGAAGAAACTATTCATCACTTGCTATTTGATTGTGATTTTGCCTCACAAGTTAGGCAGAGAGTTGTAAATTGGATCAAACTCCCTTCAGCCTCAAACTGGGAAACTTGGTGTAGGAAAATCCTCACTTCAAAGCAAAAGAGTTGGAAGAAGCAGCTGAATTTCGCAGCTCTCACAACTTTTGTCTACAACATTTGGCATTCAAGAAACAAGATTGTATTTAACAGCAACAGGACCAACCCATCTGATGTATTTCTTTGTATAAAAACCCACCTTAGAAATAGAATCCTCTATATTGCTAGAAATACTCCTAAATTCTGTAGATGTATAGATGTAGTTTGCAATTAGCTTTGTAAATTGTCCCCAGTGACTTTTGGTTTTGGAATAATATTTCACATTCGTTTCCAAAAATATATATATATAATTATCTTTTCTTTATTGTGTCATTTTCACTCTCAAATACTAATTAGTATATTTGTCTTCAAACACTTGATTATCTTTTGAAATAAGACTTTGTTCATTAAAATCATCCAATGAAGAAGTTCCCTCAAAAAAAAAAAAATCCAATGAAGAAGAAAGAGTCCACAGTGTTGAAGTCACTCCAAGAAAGTTGGAAAATTTAAACGATATATAACTATTACCATGATTCGATATGATTTAGTTATTTGAAGATTTACATGGTCGTTATTGATATTAATCACATGAATAATGATACCAATAATAATAAATATCTAAATATTGTACGATATGTTAGGATAATAACTAGGGATGACAGTCAGATCCGAATTCGAAGCGAATCCGCAGTAGAAAATCCGATCCAAGTCCGACAAAAGGAAATCTGAATCCGAATCCGATTTAAAAAGTCCGACTCTGATTATAATTGGAGCGGATATGAAGGTGACCACCTCCGATCCAATTAGGTCTGATTAACTCCGATTAGAATAACAAAATATATAAAAAGAAATCTGAAAAAATTATAACCAAATTTGATAATGAGGGGAGAATTTAAAGTTTATTCTTTTTTTCAAGGAATGGTGTATTGCCAATATTTTGGTGGTTGAGAGACTTTTTCTCACCTCTTATATTTTTGTTTGGTTATTATACATTTTTTGTTAGGTAAAAAGTTATTTTGGTTTGTTGTTGTTGTTGTTTCACTCTTTTATAAGTAATGAATATGGTACATTAAATTGCAACAAAAATGCTGTTAAAAAAATTAAAAAAAATAAATAGTACAAATGTTAATTGGACCTCCAATTATAATCCAAGGACCTCCACCTCCAATTATAATCAGAGGTGAAGATCCCCCAACCTCCGATTAATTGGATCTGGAGATGGATCTCCACCTCCCATTATTAATTGGAGTGAAGGTGGAGGTACTCACCTCCGATTCGCCTCCGGTCCACAGCCATCCCTAATAACTAGATGGCAATTGTGATCATGAGTGGATCTCAAGCATTGTCATGGGTGGCCACGGCCGCAAGTAACATAGGAAAAAATTAATTAGCAGGTCTTATGTGCATGAAATTGTTTGAAAAACACGAGAAATATCTAGGCGCCCCAACCTTTGTAGGAAGGAACAAAATGACGATTTTCAATGCTATAAAGGATAGAGCATGGAAGAAGTTAAATGGGTGGAGGAGACCCTTTTGTTTAGAGCCGGAAAAGAGGTACACATGAAATATGTCATGCAGGCCATGCCCACTTATATTATGTCCATTTTCAAGCTGTCAAGTACCTAGATTGATAATATATACTCCCTCCGTTCCATATTAACTGTCGTCTTTGAAAATTGTGCAGTCAAATCTACAAAATTTTGACTATAAATTTTTCAATATATACAATGACTTGTTATATAAAATTACTATCATTATATTTGTAACGAAAAATACTATCATAAAAGTATAATATTGTAATTATTAATAAAATATTATGTGAGAAATTATCAATCAAAGAGTGATATTGGAGACCGTGATAGTCAACAAAATGACACTTAATATGAAACGGAGGGAGTAGAAGATGTGCGCTGGGTTCTAGTGGGGGACAAATACCAAGGATCAAAAGCTTTATTGGAAATCATGGGAATCGATGTTTTCAGTGACGCTCTTATTGCAAAAACAAGGGTTGTGTTTGAAGCATTGTTATTTCAGGTTTTTGAAGCTAAATATTACTCCCTCCTTTCCAAATTAAGTGTCACTTGCAACACAATTTAAAAAACCAAAAAAACTTCCCATCTACATTAATTTAGTGCATTGGAAATATGAAAATGTTAAATAAAATTGTGAATAAAAAAGGAAAAATTTGAATAAAAAAGAAAAATGAATGAAAAAGATGTAATTAATAAGGTTAATTTGATAAATTAGTAATTAATGTGTTATTGAAAATATAAAGTGACAGATATTATGGGAAAAAAGAAAGTTAGTTAAAGTGACAGATAATATGGGAAGGAGGGAGTACCTTGGAAAAAGCTTCTTAGAGTCTTCCATAGGTTATTCACCTAGTTTTTCATGGAGGAGAAGTTGGGCCACAAAGGCCCTTATTAAAGGAGGTTAAAAAACGATCGTGCTCCCGGGAGTTGGGTGCATTGTGCGCCCAACTCTCTTTTGTTTTAATTTTTTTTCTTTTTCTTTTTTCTTTTCTTGTTTTTAATGAGTCTTTTTTTATTTAACTCTAATTTTAAATTTTTTGTTCAATTGATTTATATCTTTTATTTATTTATTTATTAAATTTTTTTGAAGTTTCATAACATTTTTTTGTTTTTTTTATTTTATTGAATGCTCGTGAACTTGAGATAGAATGCTTATAAATCTAAATTTGAATGTTCATAAACCTGAAATAGAATACTCATAAAATTAAACTAGACTGCTCTCTAAGATGAATGATCGTAAACTTAAACTAGAATGCTCATAAAACTAAACATGAATGCTCATAAACTAGAACTAGAATGCTCATAATCGTAAATTAGAATGTTCATAAACTTGAACAAGAATGCTCATACACTTAAACTTAATTGCTCATAAACCTAAACTTGAATCCTCATAAATCTAAACTTGAATGCTCATAAAACTAAACATGAACGCTCACAAACCAGAACTAGAATGAATGCTCATAATCGTAAATTATAATGTTCATAAACTTGAACAAGCTAAGAATGTTCATAAACCTTAACAAGAATACTCATAAACTTAAATTTGATTGCTCATAAACCTAAACCTGAATGCTCATAAACCAGAACTAGAATGCTCATAATCGTAAATATAGCTAGAATGTTCATTAACTTGAACAAGAATGCTCATAAACTTAAACTTAAACTTGATTGCTCATAAACCTAAACCTGAATGCTCATAAATCAGAACTAAAATGCTCATAATCATAAATTAGAATGTTCATAAACTTGAACAAGAATGCTCATAAACTTAAACTTAAACTTAATTGCTCATAAACCTAAACCTGAATGCTCATAAATCAGAACTAGAATGCTCATAATCATAAATTAGAATGTTCATAAACTTGAACAAGAATGCTCATAAACCTTAACAAGAATGCTCATAAACTTAAACTTGATTGCTCATAAACCTAATCCTGAATGCTCATAAACCATAACTAGAATGTTCATAATCGTAAATTAGCTAGAATGTTCATTAACTTGAACAAGAGTGCTCATAAACTTAAACTTGATTGCTCATAAACCTAAACCTGAATGCTCATAAACCAGAACTAGAATGCTCATAATCGTAAATTAGAATGTTCATAATCTTGAATAAGAATGCTCATAAACTTAAACTTGATTGCTCATAAAATTAAACTTGAATGCTCATATACCTAAATTTGAATGCTCATATACTTGAACTAAAATGCTCATATACTTGAACTAGAATGCTCATAAAATAATTATTGATAGATTAAAAAATAACATAAATTGATCGGGGCTCACGGAGCATCATGAGCCCGGGCTCATGATCCAACCGCCCCTAAAGGAGGGGTTCTATTGGAGGGTTGGGAATAAGCTCAAAATTGATGTGTGGCAAGATGCTTGGCTGATTGATGAACAAGGGAAGAAGGTGATATCTAAAAGGGCTCCTGACTGTCCAGTCAACACGGTGCATCAACTGATCAACCATGAAGGAGTATGGCGTAGGTATGACGTCATTGAGTAATATTTCAATGAACGGGATAGAAAGTTAATCCTTGCAATCCCGTTAAGTGCCTGTATGTTGAATAAAGTATAAATTTATTTATTTATAGTGATTAAACTCTTTAAAACATAAATTATCAATTAAATTTAGGAAGTTGAAGAGATTTCAATAATGAAATTTATTATGAAAATGCCACATGGCAACTTGCTAGGCATGTACATTTTATTTTAATATATTAAATAGATGATCCTAGCTTAGCTGGCTTGGTCGGCGAAGAGCAACTTCATATTTAATAACAAGAGAACACAAATTACTATGATGATTCAGCGAGCTAATCAAGCAGTAGTCGACCAAAAAACGGTACGGGATCTTGAAGCCAGAAGTCGAAGAATGGAGGTGTTCTGCAGTTCAAACACTTGGAAATCGCCAAATGAGAACTATATAAAGTTTAGTTTTGATGTGACAGTGATTGATACTGACTTGCTATTCCTCGGTGTGGTGGGTAGAAAATTGCGTGGAGAGCTACTAGCAGCGGCTTCGAGGAAGTGTAAAGCCAGGTGGGAGCCTAGTGTAGTAGAAGCAAGAAAGGAGTGTTCGTGTTACTGAGGATTTGATTATGTTGTCCAAGGGCGGAGCTAGAAAATATTGGTGAAGGGGGCCGCTTAGCTAATAAAGTATTATATCTATATAGTGGAGAATGACTAAAAAAAAAGTTTCAAAAACATTGAAAAGATAACTTGCCATGAAGATGCTTACAATCCGGGGGGGGGGGGGGAATTCAACACCACATGAATATAGCACTCCTATTCCACAAGGAAACTACTAAGCTACTAACTCATCTTTGCATGATTAATGCAACATCTAACAGAAAACATAAATCATAGGGAGGGCCATGGCTCAGGCCAGCCCCCCATGAATCCGCCACTGATGTTGTCTAGGAGTTTTACTACTTGTCGGTGGTCACATGTTAGAAGTGATGGGAATCTTGTTACCCATAATATATATTGTTGGGGTTGTAATACAACCCCAACAATATATCCACGTATGGTTAGGGTTATGTCCTAGCTAGATATCCACGTATGCAATGTTTGGTTAATACAACCCCAATCCATAATAGATATTGTTGACGTTGTATCGTGTGGGGAAGAATAAGTTTGGTTAGGGTCATGTCCTAGCTAGATATCCACGTATGCAATGTTTGGTTAATATAATATGTGTCTTGTTCCCCCCCCAAAAAAAAAACAAATGTTATTTATGAAATCAAACTATAAATATCCATGCAAATTAAAAAAAGAAATAGGATAGGAATCTTTTTTTTTTTTTGACAGAAGGATAGGAATTTATAAAATGAGCAAAAGATTTCTTTTAGGCAAAATAGGATAAGAATTATAATATTATATATACACCAAGCTATATATATGGGATGGGGGTACTCTAAAATTATAATTGAATAAGATATTTCTTAAGCATGGTAATTAGTGTAACGTTTTTGGAGAGAAATTAGTGAAATTGTTTAACTAATCATGCTAAAATCTTGATTCTTTTATTCTATTATGATTTTATTTTTTTTAAAAAAGCATAGAGGGCCCAAAAAGACGTTGATGAATAACGATGATACTAAAACTCTTGAAAAAAAGAGTGTTATATGCTCGCATCGTATTTCCAAAACTTCTTTGGTCGTTCCTTCAAAGTTTGAACAAATCTTTCATAGCTTACCTACTTCTGTGCAAAAAGAAGGTTGCTCCCCATATAAGATAGCTTATCATTTTTATCAAACTCCAAAATAATTTTAAATAATATTGTAACAAATTTGCATTTTTATCAAACCCCAAAATAACTTTAAATAATAGTGTAACAAATTTGCGGGAGTATCTCATATCTCCTAAAATAGTACTTCTTTCATTCCACAAGGTTAGTACACTGGTATGTTCACAATCAAGGATATAAAAGAACTTTAATTATAAATACTTTTATATATATAATTACTCAGTTTATAAAATCATTATTATTAAATTCATTATGATAAATATTTTTATACAAGGATAATGTTATAATCGTTACTAAAATATTATATTATAAAATTTATGGTCAAAATAGTATATCAAATAATGTAAAAAGTAAAATTATAAAATTTATGGTCAAAATAATATATTAAATAATATGAGAAAAAAACCTAATATACGAAAAAATAAAATAAAATCATCCGTAATTAATTTTCTCAAATTTGATCATTTCCTTCCACTAAAGGCCCACCCCAATACCCTATCGTATAGTAGTATATATGCTTCTTTAATATACACAATTAACACACCCCTCAAACTTGAACAACCAGAGCTTTCAATCGAAAGAGAGAGAAAGAGAGAGGGAGAGAGAGAGAAGATTCCATGGCTGATAATAATATCCCTTTTGTGAAGGTTTTATGGGCCATATGCGTGGTGTTGCTGTACATGGTTACGGGGGCTTCCGCAGCCCGATGGGCCCCGAAGCGGAGCCTTATCACGGCCCAGCAGAAGGCGGACCTCGTGGTCGGGCTTCCGGGTCAGCCTCGGGTCAGCTTCAACCACTATGCTGGCTATGTCACTGTCAATGCCTCCCATGGTAGAGCACTGTTTTATTGGTTCTTTGAAGCTGTTGATAAACCACAGAAAAAGCCTCTTGTTCTCTGGCTCAATGGAGGTAATTTTACTGCTTTCTTTTTTCAGTTTTCAGTTTTCAGTTTTCGATTATTATGATTATCAGAATTTGCCATCTATTATCCTAACATATCGTACGATATTTAGTTATTTATTACTCGTTCCGTTTCATATTAATTATCATAATTTTGACTTTCACAAATTTTAATGTCATTCTTTGGTTGATAATTTTTTTACATAATATATTATTAACAATTGCAATATTAAAATTTTATGATAGCACTTTTTTTTACGAATATAATAGTAATAATCTTACATAACAAATTATTGTATATATATTGAGAAATTTATGATCAAGATATTTGAAATTTGATTCTACATAATTTTCAAAGAGACAATTAATATAAAATGGAATGAGTATTATTGGTATCCTTATTCATGTGATTAATATCATTAACCACCATGTAAATCTTCAAATAGCCAAATTATATCGAATCATGGTAATAGTTATATATCGTTTAAATTTTCCGACTTTCTTGGAGTGGCTTCAACACTGTGGACTCTTTCTTCTTCATTGGAAACTTCTTTCTTTTTTTTTTTGGAGGGATCTTTTCATTGGATAATTTTAATGAACTAACCAAGTCTTATTTCAAAAGATAATCAAGTGTTGGAGACAAATAATATACTACTCCCTCCGTCCCAATTAATTTGTCCACTTTTAATTTTTTAGGTCAAAATTTTTAAATTTTGACTTTTAATTTATCAAATTATATGTATTTTTATATGATACTAACACTATTAGATTTGTGATGAAAAATAGTTTTACTTAAACACAATATTATTAATTTTACTTAAATAAAATGTGAAAAATTAACGATCAAAGTGTTACATCGATAAAGAAAAGATAATTATAATTATATACTACCTCACTTTTTATTTAAGTGTCAACTATGTAATTATGTCAAAAATTTTGACTTTTAATATCTTAATTTGTATAATGATTCATCACATAAAATTGATATCATTAGATTCTTAATAAAAAAATATTATTGAAAAAGTATAAAATCGTACTTTTTATAAAAATATTATGTGAGAAATTATTGATTGAAAATGGACCTCAAAAAATGTGAATGTTAGATAAAAAACAGAGGGAGTAACTAACTTGATGACCATAAAATAATATTAATAACAATAATAATAATAAATAATAATAATAATAATAATAATAATAATTTTTATAGATAACAACAACACCAACTACAATAATAGTAATGATTAACAATAATAATAATAATAATAATAATAATAATAATAATAATAATAATAATAATAATAATAATAATAATAATAGGATCTATCTATACTTTAGGAATTGGACTATATATACAATGTTATTGTTAGGACTAATCAAACATTAACTACGATTAGTAGTTTGAGTCGAAGACATATAGTGGCTTGATTATGTGACGTACGTGGTCCCTTTGAATCTTAATAAATGCATGCAATGCATCCAAAAACTGTATCGTTGTCACCATCTTAAAATGTAATTATTCCTCAGCGAGGGACCATTAAAATCTACTCGAAATTCTCCATTCTATCATTCAGGATATCACTGTTCAGAAAAAAATAAGAATTTTTTATACTCTGGTATTTCTTACCACCAATAATGAATTTTTCAGCGTATATAATAATATAACGAACCAATTTCAATTATTTTCAGATTATTTTTAATTAATTTATTATTGTGGGAGTTATTAATTTCAGTATTTTTCACATTGAATATTGAAGAATGCATGCTTGATAGTGAAGTAAACATTTTCCTGGTCAAGATTGGATCCTAATACTAATAGGACTCTTCTTTTGCAACTTGCTTGCTTCATCTCCAAATTTGTACGTACTCAGAATTTCCACCTAACCTAAATAAGGGATATAGAATCATCCCCTGAAATTACGTGAATATTAATTTGCTTGCTATCATGAAATTAAACTCCAAGATACCAGCAAAAAGATATTTCTTAACAAGTTGTCGTTAACCAAAATTAGTTGACTATTTGTTGGACTACGCGAGTACGTCGTAGTAGCAATATCTTCAGCATGAATTAATGCTGAAACTATGCTGAATTATGGGTTAATCAAGTATTTTATTTCCTTTTCATTTCAAAGAGTTTTTTTTTTAAGCAAAGCTCAAAGATTTAGAATGTTAGATTACCAGAAAATCACTCTGAGGTACCCTAACTTTTGGTGAAATGTTTTTCTGGTACCCCAATTTTTCAAAACTAATTTTGAGGTACCCTTACTTTCTGGATTAGTAATTATATGGTGTTTTTCCGACCATTAATTTTATTAAGTGACCAAAGTGCCCTTGTTGTTCCCTTCTTGAAGAAATACCCTTGAAGAAGAAGAATGAGGGTATTTCGGTTACTTAATAAAATTAATGGCCGGAAAAACACCAAATAATTACTAACCCAAAAAGTAAGGGTACCTCAAAATTAGTTTTGAAAAGTTGGGGTACCGAAAAATAGTTTTTCCAAATATTGGGATACCTCCGAGTCATTTTTTGTTAGATTACATAGTACTTAGTATAACGCAAGAGGGGTAGTTGACTATCACTTCTAGATCTTCACAAATAATCAATCGGACGGTGATAGACATTTCGACTCAAGATGATTAATAACCATCTTAAATGTAAATAATAAAACTTTTATTAACAATCATGCTAGGTCAAAAAATGTACATAATAGCCTAATTTTATCAATCCTAGTAAAAAAATGCATATTTTATGCATAGTTTTATATTTAGGGAAAATATAAATAAATAAATTTTTATATTGTTTATAAGTTATAATAACCTTCAAAAAAATTAAACATACCTTTATAATGATTTAAATATACTTATATTTAACTTTATAAGTGATTTAAATGAAATGTAAGATGGTTAATTAAGATGTTTATTATTTTGCTAATCAAATCTTGGTGGATGCAAAAGAATTTCTTACATGGTAGGGGTGTCCATGGGCACCCTGACCCAAAAAAAAAAATTAACTAGTCTATATTGCTTGGAAAGGAAATATATAAGTGTGTGTTAAATGGACAACCTTTAAAAAGCTCAAAAATTAACATTACTGTTAATTGGACACCCCTAATTTAAAAGTCGAGATCCGCCACTGTTATATAATTATGTGTAATCGTAAGGTTAACAGGTTTTCTTTTCTTATCATATATAATTTAGTACACGTCCATTGCCTATAAAATGTGATTGTTATTTTTGAGATAAGGACTCAATAGATATACCTGATTACTTTAAAAATGATTTTAAAAATGGTCAAAGGTCCGTATGGAGTAACATGATTAGTACTAATAGCAAAGCAATGGAAAAGTTAGCTCTAGGTAGCTACACCTAGCTAATTAACTTGGATATGAAGATGAAGATAACTAGCTGTATGATGTGGTCCACATAATGATCATTAATGAGTTAGAAAGCCGCCCCATCCCCCTCCCAACCATTCAAAAATGCCATGGACAAGTATGAATGAACTTTTATTCATCATGGAATTGAAGTTCATTTATATGGAATAAATATGGGTCTGGTTCTTTAGATGAGTTATTTTTTAGTTAGGATAGTTAAGTTTGGATAAATTATAATATTTTTTTAGGAAATTGTGTTTTTAAATAGATACTTGTTTGGGGAATTGTATTAGGTTGAGATCAATTAAGATAAGTTTGGAGAGTTAGAACCAACCTGACAAAAGAACAAGTCATAATGTCTTTGTTTTTTTAATTGCTTTTGACTTTAGTTTGCGTTAACCAGTTGAAAGGCCATCCACCATCTTTGATATAATCATAAGTCATCATGATCGATCTTACGAAAGTTGCTCCGAGTGTACGTAACATAATGTCATGAAACAGTGTTTGCCAACGAGACGGCTAATCAATAAGACAATAACAATGGAGACAAGAGGACTGAATCTTCTTTACATTAAATTATTAGGCTCCAATTTTTTTTTGAAAAATAAGATGAATTCAACGATTTTCGGAATAATTTTTTTGATTATTCTACCATAGTTAAAAATATTTTAAACTAGTATAATTAAAAAGTATAATTAGTGTTAATTTTATCTTTAAAAAAGAAGTTAATATACTTGTTACAATAAATAATTCTATTTATTGAAATATAATTTTTTTTTGGTAAAATTTAATATTTTTAAGGAGATTCTCATAATTGTTTTTTTTTCAATTATCTTAAAAAAAATATAAATACCATTGATTGTACCTTAAAAACTAAAATCAATACATATTGATCTAAATAACTTATTTTAAAAGTTAATCACATTAATTGAGAATAAATCTTCTTAATGAATAAGATTTATTTTAGACAAATTAATGATATAAAATTTACAACTGCCATAATTAAAAAACTTTCTAACCATAATAGAATTTTCGTAACTTTATCTTTGTTAATCACTAGAGAGCCAACCAACTATAGAATGAAATTTTTATTAGTTAGAACTTTCCATAATAATGTAATTCCAAATATATAACTATAAATCAAATAAGCCATCATTTGTAATTAAAATGATCAATGATAAAAACTACTATTATAGTACAAAAGTATACTTCACCCGATCATTATAAAAACACTTGGGGCAATTAAGCATGCAATCACTGCCGGACTCCCACAATGAACATATATCTCTTATTCCACCCTATCTATGGCTTGGGAAACGGTTGGTTGTTAGCTATTTCCATATCCCACCTTGAAAGGCAATATATGGTGATCTACGTTTTAGATTGTGAGGTGGAGTCCACTCTTTCTAGATCTCCTTTTTTTTCCCGATAATTATGGATTATAGTTCTAATTTATCATAACTTATCCCAACTTATCCTGACTTATCCTAACTTATCCATCCAAATCTGAAAAATAACCTAATTGAAGAACAAGGTCATAGTCCATTTTATTCAATCATCAAAAGAAACAGTGCCATATAAACACTATATATAATGTCGTACAACATTGTGACACATTATGTATACATTTAAATAGCCCATTACAAAAGACAATAAGTCTTAGAAATATCCCATCTTTTATACTACAATCTGCCCAAGTTGTGATTTGTCGACATTAGTACCTATCTTCCTTTCCTTTCCTTTCTTTCTTTTTCTCGATTTGCTGCAACACTTGTCCAGTTCTACTTTTCATTGACTGGTTGAGTGATCTGCCTCTTTATGTTGTGTTATCTTCAATTTTCTTCTGTTGCCAGATTCGGACTGGTCAATGAACTAGTTGACCGAGTGGATTAACAGGTCAACCGGTCGAATTGGTTTGATCGGGTTAAACCGGTTGACCTAGGTCATTGGTTGAACCATTCAAAACTGGCATGGATCGATCATTGGCAGAAAAATTTTCATAACTTTTGAAATAATGATTACTAAAATTTAACTAATATAATAGATATCCCTACTAGATATTTCATTTCTATAGCACAATTAATTGCTGACTAACTATGCTAATCAATGAAAAACAAAAAAGAGATGAAAATTATGAAGGGATAGCCTCAATGAATAAAAATAAAACAAGAATAAGAAAATTGACCCAAAAAATGCAAGTTGGATGAAGGCCCATTGGCACATTTAACATATATCCACCAACGATGCAAACTAGGTGGTCATTTGTTATGCTACCCTTATTCAACTACTCAATTTCCACTCATAAGTCATAATCTCACCTGCAATTTATTTCAATTAAGGATGAAATTATTAATTTGAACTGGTCTGATCGGTTAGGTTTTTACATTAATTATTATTTCAATTTATTTGACCGATAGTTGCAAGTTGTACCGAGTCGACCGTTTTTTTTTCACGGTTGAACCTATACAATGGTTGATCTTAAAACCGAACCAGCTAGATCAACATTTCTCATTTGAACTGGTCCGATCGGTTAGGTTTTTACAGCATAGTCATTTCCCATTTTCCCTTATTCGTTCACCTTCCTCATTTGGTCTGTCTTCTACAATAGTTGAACAACCCTGGAATTTCATTGAATTTTCTTGCCAACGTGTCTATTGGGTATGGTATTCCACCCTTCCAATTTGGAGCCCCCATTGCAACTCTCCACTGTATAAGTTGCACAAACAATTCTGTGTCTGGTTCCTTGTTGTTGAAAGCAACGTTATTCCTGTGCTTCCTGATTGTCCATAGTGTTGTAAAACATGTAGTAATCCATAGTTTTTTGTTCATCTTGTTTTTGAATTTTTCATTAATCCATTCCTGAAACCATACCTTTAAACTCGTTGTCGCTCCAATTTCATAGCCAAGAGCTTGCATCATTTCTCTCCAAATTCTCTGTGTAAACTCACACCGCAAAAGCACATGATCCGCCTCCTGTCCTACATTGCATAAACGGAAGAAATCCATTTCTTGAGGCATAATTCCGTTCATTCTTATCTATGCTTTTGTATTGAGTTCGCTATGCAAAGACATCCATATCATGACTTCCACTTAAGGGCAGGGGGGCTAGCTTCCTCCATGCTTTGGCTACAATTGAATTGGTTTAATTTGTACTTGTCCTCTGCATAGTTATTAAAATTTTGATCCTGATCTACGGTTCTACGATTTTATGATCCAAAATCCTCAATGCGATTCTACTATCTAAAATCTGATCCACGATCTTACGTTGGTTAATTCTGATGCTAACTACCCCATGAATTTGAGTTAGGATCCCGATTCTAACAAGTTTGGTCCTCAGGCCACTTCCTCTACTCTTCTTACAAGAAATTTGACATTGTAATCGTTAGAATCTTCCTATTTCACCTTCTCTCTTTCACGTTGTATCAAGCGTTTCTCTTGTGATCACCTCATTAGCTCTTGTTCTCGTTCCATCTCTTGCAAATGCAAACCTTTATTTCATGTCAAACACCACTTCTAGTATCCACCTTCAAACCAACCCATGTATTTGACTAGTCTTTTCTTCAGTATTGACGGTTTTTTTTTTTTGGCGATAGTTGGAAGTAAAAAAGGCTAAAGAGCATAAAAAAAATGTTACAAAATATCCGCAAAACAGCAAAACAACATAAACAAACCAACAAAATTACCAAACAACAGCAACTAGAAGATACAACTATATATAAAAATCAGACAAAATCGACAGTTATGGAACCACCCAAAAAGCAATTCACTTCTTCTTGATCGATAGAACCTTTAACCCACAATCCTCTCTCACGAAAACCTTCTTTCGTTCAAGCACCGCATCAATACTCAAAAGGTCCTTTAACTTTCGCGTCGCTTCAAAAGAAGTCAACTTGGCCTTCCGAGAGGCTTCCAAAACCAACCTCCATTTAGATTTCAACACGGCCTTACCTCTCCTTTTATTCCTAGCATCGACTTTTGAATGCACCCAGATAGAATCCTCAAGACCAGGTGAAAAATCAGACACAGATTGGATCGATACTGTGTCCTCACTATCACTTGAAGCATGATTAACCAACACATCCTTGTACGAACGCAGAGGTGGAGAAGAGCAACCAAGAGAACCAATAGCACCAGCACCCTTAATGGTTCTTGACCCAGTCGTATATCATCTGAAAATCGTTATAGTGCCTACATCCGTAATCTTGACATTCATTTTCTGTTCAAAGCTCTTCTTTGTTGGTCCATCTTCCTAGGGGTTGTTTGCATTTTGGACCCGCGAAGTATATGGTAGTTTATTTTTTGAACACTTGATTTTATTATTTATTTTTTGGACCCTAATGTTTATGGGTTGAATAAAAAAAGACCTTAAGGTTTGGAGGTTAAAAAAAAAAGGCTCGTGTACTATTTTTCTTTTTCTTCCCATGTTTGAATTTATCTCCTACGATAGTCCCATGATTGGGCCTGTTCTTCCCTGGCCCAAGTGAAAATGGCTAAAGAAAATACAAAGGCCATGCGGCCTTTGTTATTTTCTGGGCCATTTTTTCTCGGCCAAGACTCAAATTTATATAATGGGAATGCAAGAAAATGTTAGTAAATATTTTTATGTAATGACATGTATTTATAATAATTAAAAATAGATTATAAAAGAAAGAAAGATTCGCCAGTCGATTTAAGGAAATCGACAAACCAAAAAGATAAAAAGATAACTCCGGTCCATGAATCCGAATTCTAAGTCCGGGGGTAAGGTTACGAATTCGAGAATTAAATTTGCCTATTTGAAAACAGACTCTACTAGAATCGAACTTGAAATGAAAAAGAGCGAGGAGAAGTTTAATAGATTTCACAACGTTATATTCTCAAACATGCAACGCTAAAACAAAGAGGTTTTCTTTACAAAATAATGTACAAGTAAGGAATTTAAGCGCAAATTACATGATTAAATACAACAATAGCAAAGAAGAGCAAACCTTGCTAGATAGTGGATATGATGGAAATGAAGATCGATCCCCTAACTTGACCTTGGTTCGAAACTTGAATGAAAAGATGAGTGTAAGAGTGATGAGAGAGGTGGTGTATGGCTGATAATGTGGAGGTAATGAAGGTGATTATGTGAGAGAATTAGAGAGAATGAAATGATATGGAGAGAGTTTTGGTAGAATGTTGATGATAGTTGGTGATGAATGAGTGAAAATGATAAGGTATTTATAGGTGGAGAGGTGAGTGTTTTGGAGGGAAGGAGAGGGAACACGTCCCAAAAATCATACCTCCCATGCAAGATCAAAGGCTATGCGGCTTTTGATCATATCCAAGTCAATCCGAGGTCAAATGCAAAGGGCAAAGATCAAGGGATGCTTGGAAAATTCTGGCGCCAAAATTGAATATATTCACAAAGGGTAAGCGGCCTATGAGGATTAAGCACACGGATTGCTGACTTGGCAGTCAGCAATGAACCGGGTGTTTAATTCTGATGTATATTTGATGGCTATATACATCAAGGTCATCAAGGGAGACAACCCATACACACCATAGAAGCCAAATACTCACCTACATGGAAGAAGAGCTCACATCTCTTACATATCTCTCTATTTTGGAAGAATTCTACAAGGGTACTCAAGTAATTTGCTCTCTAACTCAAGAACCATGAAGCTACCAAGGAAAGTGTCCTAGAATGAAATGTTCTACATTCCAAGAGCTTTCTATTGGTTCAAGAATCTTTAAATTTGGTTAAGTATAGAGCAAGTTATCATCATTTGAAATCTAGTTTAGTTCATTGTTTTCTTTATGATGTAATCATTAGAATAGATGATGTAAGCCTCAAGGGCCTATTTCTTGATTTGTGCACGTCTAGGGAGGGCTAGGATTACTATAAATACCCCCTTAGGCCTCTTGTAATCTCATTCATTCATATATCAAATACAAAATAAACACATGGTGTTGTTTTCTCTCTAGCTTTGTGCTAGTTTCGTTTCTCTTGAGGAGTTTGAAGTTATCCCCTTCTTCTATTCAAGGGTGGCATCCTTGAAGGTGAAAGGAAGGAATTGAAGAGTTCTTTGAGGTGGTGTGGCTGTATCCTCATCGATCCTTCAAAAGCCAAATCTATCCAACTATCCATTCCATCGTTCATTCAACTAGATTCATCCAACCTCACGCCATTCATCAAGAATTCATCAAGAATTCAACAAGAATTCATCAAGAACCCAAAGCATTCAAACCGTCCATCATTCGTTCATCATCATACCTTCATTTGGTAATCATCTTTCATAGTTCTTTCTATCCATTTCCAATCTATTTTCGCCCCTTAAGAACTTTGAGAAGGGAGATTTTCATCTTCGCTTTTAAAGATCCTTAATCCTTTTGTGTAATGTGATCTTGTGATCCCATTATACATCAAAATTGGTATCAGAGCTTAGGAGATTGATTCTCTTAGTTCTTGATCCATCTTTCCACCATCTTTCCATCAAAATCTCTCACGAAAACCTTCTTTCGTTCAAGCACCGCATCAATACTCAAAAGGTCCTTTAACTTTCGCGTCGCTTCAAAAGAAGTCAACTTGGCCTTCCGAGAGGCTTCCAAAACCAACCTCCATTTAGATTTCAACACGGCCTTACCTCTCCTTTTATTCCTAGCATCGACTTTTGAATGCACCCAGATAGAATCCTCAAGACCAGGTGAAAAATCAGACACAGATTGGATCGATACTGTGTCCTCACTATCACTTGAAGCATGATTAACCAACACATCCTTGTACGAACGCAGAGGTGGAGAAGAGCAACCAAGAGAACCAATAGCACCAGCACCCTTAATGGTTCTTGACCCAGTCGTATATCATCTGAAAATCGTTATAGTGCCTACATCCGTAATCTTGACATTCATTTTCTGTTCAAAGCTCTTCTTTGTTGGTCCATCTTCCTAGGGGTTGTTTGCATTTTGGACCCGCGAAGTATATGGTAGTTTATTTTTTGAACACTTGATTTTATTATTTATTTTTTGGACCCTAATGTTTATGGGTTGAATAAAAAAAGACCTTAAGGTTTGGAGGTTAAAAAAAAAGGCTCGTGTACTATTTTTCTTTTTCTTCCCATGTTTGAATTTATCTCCTAATTAGCGTCAAACTTCAGGACTAAGGTTAAAGCTAATATTAAAGTTGTAATACACCTCTCTTATTCATGTCGAAACTACTTACACCCTGGTTACTTCAGGGTCTAATGAGTTCCGACATGAATAAGCAGAGTATATTAGCTTTAATGTTAGTTTAACATTAGTCTTGTAGCTTGACACTAATCGGGAGATAAATTAATTCAAACATGGGAAGAAAAAGAAAAACAGTACACGAGCCTTTTTTTCAACCAACAAACTTTAAGATCCTTTTTTATTTAACTCATAAACTTTAGGGTCCAAAAAATAAATAATAAAACCAAGGATTCAAAAAATAAATTACTCTAAATTTCAGGTCCAAAATGCAAAAAACCCTCTTCCTATCTCAATTTCTTTATTTCCTTTCCAACTCCAATATCTCCTAATTTGTATGGATTTGGCATTTCTACCTTATCTCCCTCATGAATGAAGTTTAATGTCTTCCTCCACAACATTAGTTCCTCTGAACTATACATCCACCGCCATTTAAACAAGAGGGATACATTCCTAGAGGTTACATCACTCACCCCTAATCCTTCTAATGATTTTGGTTGTTGAATTATCTCCCACCTCACTAGTTAATAAAAATTTGACTTAGTATACTATCCGATCATAGTTGTGTACATAAATTACATAATCAATCGGTTATTCAAGTTAGAGTTGTCTAATTTTCATCATTTTGCGGAATATGTTTAGTAAATGTAGTGAATGCTATCTAAGTTATTAATTCTTCGTTTCACTTTTAATGCTTGATTGAGTGGCGCATGAGGATAAATAAGAGTGATTTGTAATTTAGGATGTGATTGGTGCAAAGAATAACAATTTTTGGGAAAATAGTTTTCCTTATAAAATGTTTGTTTCCCTAAGAAAATGAATTATCAATTGATATTTCAATTGCTTGGTATATATTTTTTATTTTCCTGAAAAATGACGAGAAAGATGATGTCTTGCTTGACGGCAATGACAGTTGTGATGCAGTGACGGAGGAGTTAGTCATAGAGAGTTGGCACTAGGAATTCTCACGTAGGGTTAAGGTAGACATAGTAGGTGGATGAAGTGGACTATGTGATTAACTTGAACCAGAAAATGAGCTTTATTAGAGTTGGACTTAGAAAAATAATTTACATAAAGATGGGTACAATAAGTTTTTTGGAGAATGATTTTCCCAATTTTCTGTCTGCCAAACAAAACAAGATGGGAAAATCATTTTTTAGAAATGACACTATTAATATTTAAACATGATTTTTTAATAAAACTTGCATATTTAACCAACAAATGGAAAAACCAATGTTTAACCACGGAAATCATCAATAGATATTACATGCACCTAGAGTACGTGCTCCGGATATGTATGAGTAAACAATTATGTTATTGGGAGTAAACAACGGGTTTTTTGCTTTTTGGGCCCCGAACTTTGGGGGTATTTATTTTCTGCCATATTTCAAAGTTTATATTTTGGATCCTATACTTTGTGGACCCAAAAAATGTGGCCCAAAGTTATGTTTGACTCCGGCGATAACCTAATTGTTGCCTAAACTTCCCGATATGGCCTTTTATCATTTTTTTCCTTATTTTGACTGTTGTTTTGAAACTGATCAGACTTTGACAGCTAAGGGTGTGTAAAATTCATGGGTAAAAAATAGTAGGGTAAAAGTTAAATTTTGGTAACTTTTGGTAAATTTTGTTAACTTTTTTGACAAATTTATGCTTATATGGGGGTCGGAAATCGTGCAAGAATAAGAAGAAGAAGTTGCGGCTAGAAAATTTTCGAAAGAAAAAAATTCGATAATGGCTTTGAACTATGGGGGTCCATATTGTTGCCGGAGACAAAGTATAGGGTCTATATTGTTGCCGGAGACAAAATATAGGGTCCAAAATATAAACTTTGAAATATGGGAGTCCAGAAAATAAATACCCCCAAAGTTCGGGGTCCAAAAAGCAAAAAACCCGTAAAACAACGAGTAGGTGTGAATGAACAACAGGTAGGTATGAGTGAATAATTATACTATTGAGAGTGAACAATGGGTAGGTTTGGATCGAGCACATGTTCCAAGAGCATGTAATAAATTGCACGAAAACATAGTTGTCTCAAGGATTTACACTACAGCACGGGTATCAAACCTGCTAGTTAGCTAACTGTATCATAATTCGTACACTTAACTTGTTTTATGTACATTATTTTCTTGCAGGTCCTGGATGCTCGTCAATTGGTTATGGTGAAGCAGAAGAATTAGGGCCCTTCTTCCCCCAAAAAAATGGGAAACCAATGTTAAAACTCAACAAGCATGCATGGAATAGAGGTATGAAGAAATAATATTATTATTGGCATTAATTAGTCACTAGCTTACACTAACATAATAAATGACTAATAGTTCCTAATAACAAGTGTTGATTTATTGATATACCCAGCTGCCAATCTATTGTTTTTGGAGTCTCCTGTTGGGGTTGGATTTTCTTACACCAACACTAGCATAGACATCAATCAACTTGGTGACACCATTACAGGTGATTTCTTTACCATATGTATTTAGGGTATTTTGCACTTTGGACTTTGAAGTATAGGGTAATTTATTTTCTGCACCCTTGATTTTCAACGTTAATTTTTTGGACCCTAAAGTTTGTGGGATGAATAAAAAAAGACCTTAAAGTTTGTGGATTGAAAAAAAGGCTCATGTCCCATTCTTTTTTTTCCTTCCCAAGATTTGCGTCAAACTTCAGGACTAAGGTTAAAGCTAATGTTGAAGGTATAATATACCTCTCTTATTCATGTCGAGTCTACTTAGACCCATAAGTACCAAAGGTCCAATATGAATAAGAGATGTGTATTATAGCTAGGGGTGGCCAAAATCGGTTAACATCGACCGCGGTTAACCGCAATGAGGTTAACCGCTTTTGAGGTTTTTGGATTTCGGAAACCTAAACCGAAACTGCATTATGCGGTAACCGCTTTTGAAATATGAAAACCTAAACCAAACCTCGAAACTGCTATTTGGAAAAAGTTAACCGTATTTAAAATAAAAAAACTTAAACCAAACCAAAATTTACACGATTCGGTCCGTATTCTATACACGGTTTACGCTTCAATGGAAATTTACAATAAACAATTACTAAAGACTGTGAGAGTTATATCATTGTTAATTTGTTATGAGGAAGTGAGGCACGCAGCAAGCCAGCAAGGCCTAACAACACACTTGAGAAAATTAGGATTTTTTCGATTTTCAGCTTAAATTTACTACAAAAAATAAAAAAAATTAAATTCACAAATTCTATTTGAAGTTATCACAGATATAAGATAAGGCAGAGGCAATCACTCAGTCAGTAGTTTTTTCTTTTTTCTAAAGTTAAAACCGGTTAACCGCGGTTAACCGTTTTTGAAAAATTCAAAACCTAAACCTAAACCGATCAAAGAGGTTTGGTTAACCTAAACCACTTTTACACAAAAAAACAATTCGGTTAACCGCTTTTATCGGTTTGGTTTTACCGATCTTACGGTGCACATTTCGGTTTAGGTTTAAGATGGTCACCCCTAATTATAGCTACAATATCAGTTTTAACCTAAATCTTGAAGTTTGGCGCCAATCAGGGGAGCAATTCAAACCTGGGAAGAAAAAGAAAAACGGTCCAAATGTCTTTTTTTTTTTTCAGCCTACAAACTTTAAGGTCCTTTTCATTTAGCTCATAAACTTTAGGATCCAAAAAATTAACAATTAAAGCAAAGGGTCCAGAAAATAAATTAACTTATATTTCGGGGTCTAAAATGCAAAGTACCTTATGTATATAAAATGCGCAACAATGAAATTTCTATCAGTAACTTTCAATCTAAAATATATTGATAGTGGCCGCATATATGCTAACACTTTCTTTTCATGTGTAAACAGCAAAGGACTCGTATGCATTTCTAGTCAATTGGTTCAAAAGATTTCCTCAGTACAAGTCCCATGAATTCTACATTGCTGGAGAGAGCTATGCAGGTATATTTACCTTCATTAATTATGAAGGGTAAAACTTATAGTAAAGTAATTTATCCAAGTGTTTGTCAATTGAGCTCTCACTTATTTTTAAATGCAATTTCTTAGGGCATTATGTTCCACAACTTGCGGAGCAGATCTTCGACAACAACAAAAAAGCATCCAAGGAAGACTTTATCAATTTCAAAGGCTTCATGGTAATTACATATATATTACCTATACACACATATTTATACGTAATTTATTCATTGGTAACACTTAATTTAACTACTGTTACAATTTCCAAGCACAGAACTTTAGGAACTAGATGCCGGCCTATTTTATTTGTATCAACAACATTTTGATAAACTATTCAAATAATGTAGGTATCTTAATTTGACATAAGCTTCTAGCAATTTTTTGATCAAGAACTGTGAGCAGTAGTGTAACACCTTCAGTATATGGTTAAGTGTGGCTTAAAGGGTTTGAAATGACTATTTATATCACCAAGGTGCACCTTCTTTTACGGTGGCTCATCCGTTGGGAACTCCTCAGTTAGGCGTGCTTGGCTGGGAGTAGTCTCAAGATAGGTGACCTCCTGGGAAGTTTTCCGAGCCAGCGCGTGAATGAGGACAAACCACACTGGAAATAATTGTGGTGACTTGTGGGGCTAGTCAGCGATCCTTGAAGTAGTTCCCGGTAATGTTTGCGGTCCGGGTGGGGTCAGGGCGTTACAAGTAGTAGAGTATTATGCGGTATTTGTTGCTTTAATTTCCAAGGTGCCAGCCTTTTATGCACTGCTACGCATGCATTGACGTATGAAATGGAATTTCAGGACGTAGAGCATAAGCAAAGGAGTTGGCCAACTAAAGTTGAGCTGATTGTTATTAATAATCTATCTGAAATTGATTCAATTCATAACAATTAGAAAATAGTTTGAAGATGCTCTATTTTGATATAGCAAATTCATTTATGTCAAACTAACCCAAACCCATGCAAGTCATCGGATGCAACTTCCAAACCTAGGTTTATCGGAAACGCAAATTTTCTGATATAACAAATTTATTCAAAAAATGACTAAAGAGTCCTCATATTTTGATGTAGTTATTTTAAGGGCCCTGTATTTTGATAAATAATTGTAAGATGACATTATCTTTGTTGCAATTATTACTGGAGCCTTATGTGTATGTTGCAGATTGGAAACGCATTGATGGATGATGAAACAGACCAAATAGGGATGATAGATTATGCATGGGACCATGCAGTGATATCGGATAAAGTGTACAATGATGTTAAGTCCAAGTGCAATTTCAAGCTTGAAAATGAAACAGAAGCTTGCAAGGAAGCCCTTGATGAGTATTTTGCGGTGTATGATCTGATAGACATGTATAGTTTGTACACCCCTGACTGTGTTGGTGACAATTCCACCACAACAAGGAACACCAGGCAACTTTCTCTTATCCAAGGCTCAGCTCCTCATGTGTTCTCCAAATTTGTGAGTTTGACCATCATTTTGATAAATTAAGCATTTTGAAATTGGTATGACACATATGTCATGTGTAGTGTATATAGGGTTTTTTTGCATTTTGGACCCCGAACTTTAGGGGTATTAATTTTTTGAACCCTTGGTTTTCAACATTCATGTTTTTGACCCTAAGGTTTGTAGGTTGAATAAAAAAGGATCTTAAAATTTGTGGGCTGAAGAAAAAGGTCTCTATCTCCTTTGTTTTCCTCTCATATTTGAATTTATCTCCCAATTGACGTCAAACTTTAGAACTATGGTTAAAACTGATATTGAAGTTATAAAACACATCTCTTATTCATGTCGGAGCTACTTAGACCCCTGAGTACAAGGTTTTTAAGTAACTCCAACATGAATAAGAGAGGTTTGTTATAACTTTAATATCAGTTTTAACCTTAGTCTTGAAATTTGACGTCAATCAGGAGATAAATTCAAACATTGAAAGAAAAAGAAAAATGGGAAATGGGAAACAGACTTTTTTCTCAACATTCAAACTTTAGTGTTTTTTTTTTCAGCCTACAAACTTTAGGGTCTAAAAAATTAAAGTTAAAAACCAAAGGTTCAGAAAATAAGTACTCTTAAAATTTGGGGTCCAAAAGACAAAAACCCTATTGTATATATAGTTTCTACAAGCTAAAGGGTTTTTGAGATGGAAAAGGTTGTATATTTGTGCAGGAAAAATGGCACAAGAAGCCAGCAGGGTATGATCCTTGTGCAGATGAATATACAAGTGCATACCTAAACAGACCGGATGTCCAAGCAGCACTCCATGCCAATGTCACCAAAATTCCCTATGCATGGACTCACTGCAGGTATTTATCAGTTACATACCTTTAAACTACTCAATCATAAGGGTGCGTTTGGTTGGTCAATCATCCCGGGGAAATGGTTAATTTTCCCGGGTTGACTTATTTTTTTTATGTTTGGATGCGGGTTGACTTTGGGAAAGTTTTCACGATGGACCCACCATTTTCTCCATTTTTCTAGGGAAAATTTTCCTTAGGGGTGGCTTAGGGAAATTTTCCCTAGAGAAATATTTCTCCATGAGAACTTTCTATAAAAAAATTTCCGTGAGAAAAATTTATGTGAGGTTCCTACCAAACACTCCCTGTTACACTCATCGTGCTAGGCCGTGTACTTGTGTCCATTTAGTTCCTCCAGTAATTTTGGTCGTATTCATGCCATATATGGTGCACAAGGCCGCCTACCTCTAGTGCTTTTGAACTAAAAAGCATACATTTTTTCGTATATGTGACACCAATATGATACAACATTGGTCTACATCTTTTATTAATTATGTAAAATATAAAATATCCTTTTTTTTTGAAAATCTATGAATAATTATATCCATAAACATATAATATATGTGAGAAGAACAGATTAAAATATTAATATTTTCAAAAGTATCATCCATAACATGAGTTTTGCACCTAGATGTCTAATTTACAATAGAACTCTTCAATATTTGCCATAAAATTCATCGTAAGTTTACAGTATTATTGAAAATTCATTAACAATATTTAAATTTATCAACCATTCACACAAATTTATTACATAAAAGGTTGACCTAAGGTACTTCCTTCATGATATACAATATAATTTGTGCTTAACATTGGTGCCCATTAATTTCTAAGATGCTTTTATATATGGTAACTACTTTCAGAGCTTCTATATATAAAGGTTGGAAATGACGTAAATGAAGTTGTTCATGATTATGAATGGATTGGCATATGCAGTGATAATATCACGTTTTGGAATGATGCACCATCGTCAATTCTTCCTGTAATACGAAAGCTCGTAGCTGGAGGTCTTCGGGTATGGGTTTACAGGCAAGTCACTCTTATCACACATATATATTAAGAAACTATATATGTAGTTCAATATAATCATATCTATGTGACTAATTTTTTATCCAATATTTTCCCTAAATTCAGATTTACGCAAATTTTTACCTTTGAATGGACCTGATTTCTTCTGTGTTCTACGAATTTCAAATCCTCACAAATATGACATTTTTTGAAACAATGAAGGGAGCTTTTATACAAACAGAAGAGGCTTATATGAAAAATTATCAATCTAATCATGAATTCTAGCCTGTTAGCTATGTGTGTGTGTGTGTATTATACGCATGTCGTACTAAATTTTGAAGTGCATATTGGGACATTCAGTGGAGATACTGATGGAAGAATCCCAGTTACAGCAACGAGGCTTACCCTTAGAAAACTTGGCCTGAAGATTCTTCGCGATTGGACACCCTGGTACAGCAACAAACAGGTAATTAGTTATTAGGGTTTTCTTTCATGTTATTGTTTACTCCCTCCGTTCTATATTAATTGACACTTTGACTAAATTTTGACCGTTAATTACTCACAAATTACAATGAGTTACAATATACAATTACCATCATTAGAAAGATACTTTACTAAAATTACAATAATTGAGGTAATTTCATATTGAAATTCATTGTAATTTGTGAATAATTAACGGTCAAAATTTAGTTAAAGTGTCAATAAATATGGAACAGAGGGAGTACAATACAATTTCGTGATGTAGTAACGTAATACTTAATTATCATCATAATAAGGCTCTAAAAAAAATATTATCATCATAATAATAAAATAAATTAATCACAGCTGAATTTAGCGTTACTATGTGCACTTTTAATCACTAGGGTAAGAATTAAGAGTACAATTGAAAAGGGAAATGAGTAGAAATAGAAATACTCATATCCTCTTTACTTTTCTAGTAGGTCTTATGTGTAATTATTTTATTTTGAAGCTATTATGAGATAAATATATATTAAAGTAGAAAAAAATCATTTATTTATATTAGCACCATTTCAATTATTAGTCCTTCACAAACTATAAAGGATTGTGTTAACCTCATTAATAAAAAGAATATTCCCTAAAATGTCATAAATAACGTCGCATGGAATGAAGGAATTTCACACTAGAGTTCTAGATTACATATGTTCTAATACCTACTTTTCTTCGGTAAGGCATCAATTACTTTAACAATTTTTCTATATATAAAAATTGTGTGTACGTAAATTTATGCTAGGCTAGCGATCAAACCACATGACAACTTCACCATGTATGGAATTGATTTAAACTATAAATTAAATTTGACAAAATGATTTGGTTATTTTGAAACACCTTTTGATCATAAAGGTAAACAATTTGATTATCATTTATGGTTTTCTTTTTGTTGATAGGTGGGAGGATGGACGATCGGCTATGAGGGTTTGATGTTTGTAACAATCAGAGGGGCAGGACACCAAGTTCCTACTTTCAAGCCCAAAGAAGCACTTCTTTTACTTAGACATTTCCTTACCAACCAAACAATGCCCACAAATCCATATTGAAGATATCACCATTCATTCTGCACTCATTCTTTTCATCCCTATGTTCTGAATGGCCAGTACAAAAGTCTATTCATTCTTCAAGTTGAGCTCGATTCTTGGTTGATGGAGAAAAGACATCAACACAAATTAGAACTAATTATCATCATTTCGTAGAATTATTGCTAGACCTAGCTAGCTTTCTTAGTTCATTAGATTTTTTTGTGCAATTGGTAATTGTAAAGCATTTTTCACTCATTAATTCTTCATCATAAGAAAATTGATGAACAAATGCAACATTGATTTCAAAATATTTTGTCCAAGTCTTTTGTTTTTTCAATGTCAAGGTGTTAACTTTTGGAGTCATTTAGTATATACTCCCTCCTTCCCAAATTAAGTGTCACTTGGGACATAATTTAAAAGACCAAAAAAACTTCCTATCTACATTAATTTAGGGCATTGAAAATGTGGAAATGTTGAATAAATTGATGAATAAAAAAGGAAAAATATGAATAAAAAAGAAAAATGAATGAAAAAGATGTAATTAATAAAGTTAATTTGATAAATTAGTAATTAATGTACTATTGGAAATATAAAGTGACAGATATTATGGGAAAAAAGAAAGTTAGTTAAAGTGACAGATAATATGGGAAGGAGGGAGTAGTGTTTAGTTCGCATTTATGTCAAAGTTAATTGTATAGGTTTACGAAAAAGGGTGAGATTGACTGTTGTGTCTCTTGTGTGTATTAGGCAAGCTATTTGTCAATCCTATGCCCATCCACCAATCACTCTATCTTGAATCAAGGCTTTGATTATGTGAATAGCAAATCCTGCCACTATAAATTAACATGGATCGAAGCTCGTTCATCTTGTCTTGTAACCAAACAAAAACTTTGTAGCAACAACATTAGTAAAGAAATCAACAATTAGATCCATAAAGTGAACATAGGATCGGAGACATTAATTAATTTCCACCTTTGACCTCTCTTGAACACTAAGCTTATCACAAAATAGAACAGGAAGTTGTTTGAGATGGATATGTAATTCCCATAGTGACTGTTTAAACCAAATGATTTCAGAAGCAGTGATAGCTAACGCTTTGTATTCAGCTTCTGTACTAGCGCGGGCAACTGTGGGTTTAGCCCCAATCGATCAATTTGTCACCAAAGTAAATGCAGAATCCAGTGGTTGAGCGACGAATTGTTGGACAACCAGCCCAATCCGCATAAGAGTGCCTTTCAAATACCTTAAGACACTTATCATGAACAGTGATGGGATTGGCCATAAACTGGCGGGCATGATGAACAACATAGCGGAGGTCCGGTCGAGTGAGAGTGATATGTTGGAGAGCACCAACAGTACTCCGATAGGCCTGAGGATCAGAGGGAGGTGTACCATCCAAAGCTGAAATGAAAGTTTAGAACCGGTCTTTGAGCTAGACTTAACTTCCACTAAAGCGGAAGAATCCAGGAATTTTTCAATTAGGTCAAAAGTGTAACAGCCCCAGCTTTTGGGGTATTACTCAATAACATTTTAATCCATTTAATCTTGATTTAGCGGAAGCTTATAAAGCCGAGAGTGTTACTGTCACTTTCCCTATTAATGTGAAAGCAAGGTTTTTGCTGCGCACTCTGATAAATAAAATAATTAAGATAACCAAAAATTAAAAGATGAGCCATTTCTAATTAAATCAATAATATTTATGTGCTTCCTAATAATTCCTATATGAACAAAATGTTCAATCTAACTAATACAATTGATTCGAGTAGCTAATTTGACCCTGGTGGTTCCTCTCTTCCCCGATGCATATCCCCATGGGTATCTGCCATCTAAACCAAAACATAAAACATGAGTTTTGCCTATCACGTAAAATTCATTTTATTTCGACCATTTAAATTCATTTTGCAACAATAGAGAGGGAAATAACGCAGGTAAAACATGACATTTTGCTGATAAAACATAAATATAGCTCTGATGTATATTGTTGGGTGTGGAACCCTTTTTATATTATTGCTGAGCTAGACTATATAACCCTAAGATCATGTCCTTCACTATGCGCACAACTGAGTCGATTATTAACTCAACTCCGGTATAGGGAATGCTATTAAGGGTCCACTAAAATAATTGAGCCAAGAAAATAATCCGAAGTATATAATAATAATGTTGGTTCTTGGCTTTGCATGTAAAAATATTTGAAAATAAAATGTATAATGCATGATATAATTATTTGGGCATAAAATTGATACTGTATACTTGCGATAAAAATGAATAACAATTGTATGTACCTTTCATTCCGGGACTCGGATTAATTCTGGCGGATATTAAAAATACTCCACCTTTTGAATATGAAATATATGTTATAATTTATAAGAAATAATAATTAGTAATTAGTATAATTGAGAAATATTGATTAATAAAATAGTTAGGAAATAGAGATAATTAAAAGAAAATTACCAAACTGAGAGATTTGGGCTAGTGAAATAATTGGGCAACTTCAAATGGTTGGAATTTGGGTTTAAAAATTAAAAGAGGGGGCTCCCTCATCTATTTCCTCACACCCTTCCTACACAAAACATAGGAAGATGGAGGGGCACAATCGGTGGTCAATAGGCAGTCAAAGGGCGGCTATGGGGCGGCTTATAGGTGGTGCAAGTAGCGGAAGGTCCGGCCGAAGGCCGGAGGAGTCACCAGTGGCGGCCATGGTGGCCGACCTCTACCCTGTTTTGGCGCGAGACAGAGGCGAGAAGGTCGGTGTTTAATTTGGGTGTGGTTTTAGGGCGATTTTGGGGCCAAGATTAAGAGGATTGGGCGAGGAGTTTGGTGGTTGGTGGTTGGTGGTTGTAGTTTATTGAAGATGGTCTAGACGGTCGCCGGAGGTGGTCGACAACGGCCGAGGGGGCTGGTTTCAGGCCCTGTTCTGGTACAAAAACAGGGGTGGAATGTTGGTGTTTTGTGGGTCGATTTTTGGGGTGTTTTTCGACGACTTTTAGGTGGTGGTGGATGATTGTGATGGTGGTTGTGTCGTGTGGGGAATGACACGGCGGTGGTCTGGCGGCGGTGATATCTTGTGCTAGTGGTTGTGGTGGTGGGGAACCCACAAGATAGAGAGAGGAAGAGAATGGATTGTGTTGTGATTCTTGGGTTGTAGAATAATTTGATTTTATGGGTTAGGCTAGATGAGATGAGCCATACCTAATGTGTGTTGTCAAGAGGAGAAAGAAGGAGGAATTCAATTTGTTAATGATCTTGACTTGGTGTCATGGAAGAAGGTCAAAAACTTGAAGAAAAAAGAAGAAGAAAGTAAGCATGGGGAATGGCAAAAAATTGCTGGGGGGGGGGTGCCACACATCTTTTTTAACTAACTCGCGGGTCGCAACTTTTTTTTTAATGCATTTCTGAGGGTCATTAAACTTACTTAAGTGGCTAGGGGGTGACATTCAGGCAAATTTTGGCCGGAAAAAAGGAAAAGTCTTGTTTGCCCTTGAAAATTGAGTGAAGTGTCATTTTTACCCTTAATTTGCCTGCTCAAAACACTGCCTCGGTTTCTCTCTCCTCTTCATTCCCCAATACTCCCCGAGTTCTGCTCCACTATTCTATCATTCGAAAACCTCAAAAGTGGCAGTGGGGAAGGAATTGGTCGAGGTAGAAGGCGATCGTTGGTGATTTCGACGGTTGTGGAAGGCGACGGAGGTCGGAATATCTTCTGGGATGGTTGCTGCATTTGATGGTCATCGTGAAACAGAGCCCTAGAAATGGTAAGTTCAAGTGTAGTATGGGTTGAGTAATTTAGGGTTTTTCGGTTTTCGGTGTTCAATTGTATCTGTTTGTGGATGACATGGAAAATTTTCATTAACATTTGAAAAGAAGTGTTCTTTTAAGTTGTAATTTACTTTTGATCATGTGTAAGTTGTGTGGATTGTATGCATATGTAGGACCCCAGGAAAAGTGCAACTTTTCCTCGTGATGCGCTATTTAGGGTGATCGGGAGCCGACTAAGGTTGCTTAATCCTTAAATAATGATATTTTTAATTTTCGAAATTCGTTTTCGAGGTGGTGAAACTTTATTTATTTATGAACCTATTTTTTAAATTATCAAAATACTCGAAATTACACAAAAATATTTTACTAATGTTTTAACACTAACCCATTTACAAACCCGGACTGTAGAGGAAGAACATGGGCCATCAGAGGGTGTTGTAGGCGGCTTGACCTACGATAGTCCCATGATTGGGCCTGTTCTTCCCTGGCCCAAGTGAAAATGGCTAAAGAAAATACAAAGGCCATGCGGCCTTTGTTATTTTCTGGGCCATTTTTTCTCGGCCAAGACTCAAATTTATATAATGGGAATGCAAGAAAATGTTAGTAAATATTTTTATGTAATGACATGTATTTATAATAATTAAAAATAGATTATAAAAGAAAGAAAGATTCGCCAGTCGATTTAAGGAAATCGACAAACCAAAAAGATAAAAAGATAACTTCGGTCCATGAATCCGAATTCTAAGTCCGGGGGTAAGGTTACGAATTCGAGAATTAAATTTGCCTATTTGAAAACAGACTCTACTAGAATCGAACTTGAAATGAAAAAGAGCGAGGAGAAGTTTAATAGATTTCACAACGTTATATTCTCAAACATGCAACGCTAAAACAAAGAGGTTTTCTTTACAAAATAATGTACAAGTAAGGAATTTAAGCGCAAATTACATGATTAAATACAACAATAGCAAAGAAGAGCAAACCTTGCTAGATAGTGGATATGATGGAAATGAAGATCGATCCCCTAACTTGACCTTGGTTCGAAACTTGAATGAAAAGATGAGTGTAAGAGTGATGAGAGAGGTGGTGTATGGCTGATAATGTGGAGGTAATGAAGGTGATTATGTGAGAGAATTAGAGAGAATGAAATGATATGGAGAGAGTTTTGGTAGAATGTTGATGATAGTTGGTGATGAATGAGTGAAAATGATAAGGTATTTATAGGTGGAGAGGTGAGTGTTTTGGAGGGAAGGAGAGGGAACACGTCCCAAAAATCATACCTCCCATGCAAGATCAAAGGCTATGCGGCTTTTGATCATATCCAAGTCAATCCGAGGTCAAATGCAAAGGGCAAAGATCAAGGGATGCTTGGAAAATTCTGGCGCCAAAATTGAATATATTCACAAAGGGTAAGCGGCCTATGAGGATTAAGCGCGACTTGGCGATCAAAGAATGAACCGGGTGTTTAATTCTGATGTATATTTGATGGCTATATACATCAAGGTCATCAAGGGAGACAACCCATACACACCATAGAAGCCAAATACTCACCTACATGGAAGAAGAGCTCACATCTCTTACATATCTCTCTATTTTGGAAGAATTCTACAAGGGTACTCAAGTAATTTGCTCTCTAACTCAAGAACCATGAAGCTACCAAGGAAAGTGTCCTAGAATGAAATGTTCTACATTCCAAGAGCTTTCTATTGGTTCAAGAATCTTTAAATTTGGTTAAGTATAGAGCAAGTTATCATCATTTGAAATCTAGTTTAGTTCATTGTTTTCTTTATGATGTAATCATTAGAATAGATGATGTAAGCCTCAAGGGGCCTATTTCTTGATTTGTGCACGTCTAGGGAGGGCTAGGATTACTATAAATACCCCCCTTAGGCCTCTTGTAATCTCATTCATTCATATATCAAATACAAAATAAACACATGGTGTTGTTTTCTCTCTAGCTTTTGTGCTAGTTTTCGTTTCTCTTGAGGGAGTTTCGAAGTTATCCCCTTCTTCTATTCAAGGGTGGCATCCTTGAAGGTGAAAGGAAGGAATTGAAGAGTTCTTTGAGGTGGTGTGGCTGTATCCTCATCGATCCTTCAAAAGCCAAATCTATCCAACTATCCATTCCATCGTTCATTCAACTAGATTCATCCAACCTCACGCCATTCATCAAGAATTCATCAAGAATTCAACAAGAATTCATCAAGAACCCAAAGCATTCAAACCGTCCATCATTCGTTCATCATCATACCTTCATTTGGTAATCATCTTTCATAGTTCTTTCTATCCATTTCCAATCTATTTTCGCCCCTTAAGAACTTTGAGAAGGGAGATTTTCATCTTCGCTTTTAAAGATCCTTAATCCTTTTGTGTAATGTGATCTTGTGATCCCATTATACATCAAAATTGGTATCAGAGCTTAGGAGATTGATTCTCTTAGTTCTTGATCCATCTTTCCACCATCTTTCCATCAAAATTCCACCCCCACCATCCCACCATCATCACGCCACCCATGAGTTCTTCCAAGAACCCATCAAGAACTCATAAAGAACCATAAACTCCATAAAGAACCCATAGCCCAAACACAAATCCGCCCCAAATACAAACCTCTCTCGTCCTTTACCCATCCAAAACCCCTAAACCATGAATCTTGCAATCTTTTTGCACCAAGATTGATCAAGATGGACGATTCTAGCACTTCCACACCTACACCAATGGAACCCGGGAAGATGTTGAAGCTTTGAAGAGAAAAATCACCAATCTCAACGAACAACTAAAGAGATACATGCATCTTCAACATAGAGAGATACGTGATGATTCTTTTGTGAGAAAATCTCAAGAAGATGAGGAGGATTCTCAAAGTAGTGGACGTTCAAGAAGGGAAGAACATTTTGGATTCAAAGTAGAGATTCCGGAATTTAATGGTAATCTTGATCCTGAAAACTTCTTAGATTGGATGCAAACTGTTGAACGTATTTTTGATCTTAAAGAAGTTGATGATGAGAAGAAAGTAAAGTATGTGGCTCTTAAGTTGCGAAAACATGCGTCCATATGGTGGGCCAATTTGCAAAAGAAGAGACAAGCTAAGGGCAAGGACAAGATTAGAACGTGGGATAAGATGAAAAAGAAGCTCCAAGAGAAGTTCCTACCACCAAGTTATCTCCAAGATAACTACTACAAGCTACAACGATTGGTTCAAGGGAGCAAAAGTGTGGAGGAATACACAAAGGAGTTTGAACATCTTCTTTGGCGTTGTGATATCAAGGAGAATGAACCACAAACTTTGGTACGTTATCTTTTTGGTCTTAATGATTGGATTAGATACATTGTTGAGTTGCAACCATACAAAACCTTGGATGAGTTGAGTTCTTTATCCCTTAAAGTTGAAAGGCAAAGGAGGAATTAGGGAAAAGAAGCCTTGAACAAATACCAAACCCCACAAGAATCATCCCACCCTACATTCCCACACACGCCACAACAATCGTCCACATTCCCTACAAAACCCCCAAACACAAAACTCCACAAAATCAACCCCCATCCATCCCAAAACCCCACGTCCAAGAAGCCAAAACTTTAGCCCCACGAAGATGTTTTCGTTGCCAAGGGTTAGGTCATTATGCCTCGGAGTGTCCTAACAAAAGGGTAGTATCTTTGGTTGAATATCAAAGTGCTTTGTATGTTGAGCCGGAGTATAATGAGGAGGAAGTAGTTGGCACCATTGACGTGAATGAGGAAGAAAATGTGGAAGAGGAATGTGTAGAAGAGCCGGATGAAGGAGAGTTACTTGTGGTAAGAAGGCACTTGGATGTAGTTCATGTGTCGAATGACCAAGAGCAAAGGGAGGCTATCTTTCGCTCTCGTTGTACCATCAAAGGAAAAGTGTGCTCATTAATCATAGATGGAGGAAGTTGCACCAATGCCGCTTCTACAACAATGGTCAAGAAATTGCAATTGGAGGATATCCCTCATCCCACACCTTATACTATACGATGGCTAAGCCAAGGTCAAGACATTCGTGTGGATCAAAGGGTCTTGGTAAGTCTTTCAATTGGGAAGAATTATAAAGATTCCTTATGGTGTGATATTATTCCTATGGATACTTGTCATATTTTGTTGGGAAGGCCATGGTTGTTTGATAGAAGTGTCATACATGATAGGAGAGCCAACACTTATACTCTCACTCACAATCAAAAGAAGATTATTTTGACACCTCTAGCACCATCTCTTCGACTTAAGGAGGAAGAAAGCCACATTGTGTCGATTATGAAGGAGGAAGATCATGAGCATGAAGAGTGTAAGGGTCTTGTTCTTACAAGCTTGGAGGA
Source organism: Portulaca oleracea (assembly GCA_029582165.1). Classification (NCBI taxonomy): domain Eukaryota; kingdom Viridiplantae; phylum Streptophyta; class Magnoliopsida; order Caryophyllales; family Portulacaceae; genus Portulaca; species Portulaca oleracea. The sequence continues at coordinate 23,181,894 of CM055890.1, forward strand.
GAGCAATTCGGATCCAAGCCACCACCCAATCTTGAGATTTCCTATGAAGCGAATCTTTCATGTGCACTCTAGAGATACCTACTTGGATCTCATGGTTGAAAAGCCAAAGCTTCGAAGGAACCAAGAAGCTAAAGTCATTAAAGTGCATTGTTTCATGCTAAATGACAAGGGTAAAGTGGTAAGAATAGACTTGGGAAATGAGAAGCAACGTGAACAACTCACGATCATGGTGGAGAAACGCAAGTCCAAGTCTTATTGTGTTCGAGAATTGAACGGAAGAAAGTTTAAGAAGTTCATCAAAGGAATATATGATGACTTCAAAGCTTTTAAGAAGAAAGTTTGTAATTCTTGTGAAGAAGGCAAGTAAGAGAGTTGTTGCTCAAAGTTTGAGGACAAACTTTTTCAACCGGGGGAGTATGATGTATATTTGATGGCCATATACATCAAGGTCATCAAGGGAGACAACCCATACATACCATAGAAGCCAAATACTCACCTACATGGAAGAAGAGCTCACATCTCTTACATATCTCTCTATTTTGGAAGAATTCTACAAGGGTACTCAAGTAATTTGCTCTCTAACTCAAGAACCATGAAGCTACCAAGGAAAGTGTCCTAGAATGAAATGTTCTACATTCCAAGAGCTTTCTATTGGTTCAAGAATCTTTAAATTTGGTTAAGTATATAGCAAGTTATCATCATTTGAAATCTAGTTTAGTTCATTGTTTTCTTTATGATGTAATCATTAGAGTAGATGATGTAAGCCTCAAGGGGCCTATTTCTTGATTTGTGCACGTCTAGGGAGGGCTAGGATTACTATAAATACCCCCCTTAGGCCTCTTGTAATCTCATTCATTCATATATCAAATACAAAATAAACACATGGTGTTGTTTTCTCTCTAGCTTTTGTGCTAGTTTTCGTTTCTCTTGAGGGAGTTTCGGTTATCCTTCTTCTATTCAAGGGTGGCATCCTTGAAGGTGAAAGGAAGGAATTGAAGAGTTCTTTGAGGTGGTGTGGCTGTATCCTCATCGATCCTTCAAAAGCCAAATCTATCCAACTATCCATTCCATCGTTCATTCAACTACATTCATCCAACCTCACGCCATTCATCAAGAATTCATTAAGAATTCAACAAGAATTCATCAAGAACCCAAAGCATTAAAACCGTCCATCATTCGTTCATCATCATACCTTCATTTGGTAATCATCTTTCATAGTTCTTTCTATCCATTTCCAATCTATTTTCGCCCCTTAAGAACTTTGAGAAGGGAGATTTTCATCTTCGCTTTTAAAGATCCTTAATCCTTTTGTGTAATGTGATCTTGTGATCCCATTATACATCAAATTCCAAAGACTATACGGCTTTTGTGAATTTTCATTGGCTGGATTCTCGTGATGGGCCAAGCTTGTGATCTTGCAAAGGTTAAGCGGCCTTCATGCATTCAATGTGGGTCATCCTGATTTGTTGGGCCTGCTTCATCAATTCCTTGGGCCCGATGACCCATTTTGATGTCCGTCCCGATGACTTGCTGAGTTTTGATGACTCGAGATTTTATCGGTGCAAATCCTGGTGTCTACAGCATAATGTGAAGTATGTTCTGAAAGATGCCTTTGTCATTGTGTTTCAGGATAGTGTGAAGGGTTTTGTTGTAGAATATAAAGGCAGACAATGGTATATTCCTGAGAAGGATTTGGATAGATACAACCATAAGGAGTTGTACTGTGACATCAGGCAAGCATTTATCCAGGAAATAACGAAGTTTCCAAAGTATGCAGGATTGAATTGGTATTTGCCTGGGAAGGTGAACAAGAAGCTGTCATTAGTTACTGATAAAGATTGGAATACTTTTGTGGAGACATAGATGAAAATGAAGAAAGCAAAGAACTTTCCAGTTGAGCTGGTTGAACTAGCAGGGAGAGAGAAGCTTCAACAAACAGTGTAAGGCCTAGATAATGCACAACTAGATGAATTAATAGTTGAAGCTCATGAGTTGACATTGAGTCAAGCTACCAGATGGGCTAATGAGATGATATTGACACCAAACGAAGATGTTTTGGGTTCAAGTAGTCAAGTTGTTAAGGACACCACTATTGCATCAACCTCAACCAACAACCCTACCCAAGCATCCAAGAATGGTAGCAAAGCCCACCAATTTGGCAATAGGCCTCCTAAACTGCCTGTAAGGAGAATTTTGCACAGGGATGCCAAAATGTGCCAATCAGTGAGTGTTATGTTGGAGAAGAATGGGTCTGGCCCAGCTCAAAAAGTGTCATGTGCTGCTGGTGTTGGCCAAGTGGTAAAAGGGCCTGGCCCATCAGAGAAGATGCCATGTGATGGTGATGTTGTTGATGTAGCTGCTGGCAGTGGTCAGCAAGATTCTCCATAGGGGGGCACACCAATAATGACAAACCAACCAACAAACCAAGTGATGAGAGGAGGAGTAAATCTACCCTAACTATTCCAAGTAAAACCCTAAAGTGTGTTGGAACCCCTGAGAAGAGCAACAATACAGCCAGTAGTCCTTTGAGGCCAATGACCAGATCACATGGGTGTTTGTCACCAACACAGCCAATTCAAAGTCCTTCACTATCAAAATCACCCAAAAAAAAGGAAAAATGATAAAGGGAAGCAGCCAATGGACCCAAATCCACAGTTGTTGAACATCATATATATCAAGACAGTTTGTGGGGCTCAATATTGAGGATATTCAACAAATTGCAAGGCCAGACATTGAAGATCTTGACGTTTTCTTTGAGGAAGAAACTGCTGTTGAGGATCAATTTGGTGGATTTAGTGCTGGAGGTGAAAATGTGGCAGTAGAAGATGATGATGAGTGTTCAAATGAAGATTTTTGTCCTTCAAAAGATGATGATGATGAAGATAGTGATGGAGACAATGTTTCTGTAGATGAGTCAAACAATGAGTCTGATGGAGAGCCTGATTTAGAGGAAGAGAATGAAGCTAGACAACTGTTGTGCAATGACTTAGGAGAAAGAGGACCTCCATAAAAAAAAATTATGTTGCTGCAAAGATGAGTAAAGTGTACTGTCAAAGTCAAGTGTGGAGTGAGGGTGTGGATGGGAAGGTAGATATCAAAGAGGGGGATTTGTTCAACTGTAAGGAACAATTACTAGATGCTACGAGAACTTACACCATTTAGAGAGGGATTGTCCTACAGAAAGTGAAGAACAATGCAACAAGGTACACACAAAGGTGTGCAAACAAGAAGTGCACCTTTAGGCTTCATGTGACTCAAATGCAAGATTGTTTCACTTGGAGGGTGAAGTATGTCAAAGAGGGCCATGTTTGCTATGAGAAGTCCAAAAATCGAAGAGCTGGTGCTGGGTGGGTAGCTAAGCAATTGATGAAAGACTATAGGGCAAATCCCAACATGGATGCAAAGGGGGTTCATGCCATCCTGTTTGATAGGTTTAGGGTTGTCATCCCAGCATACACCTGTTATAGAGCCATTCGAATCATGAAGAATGCGTTATTTGGAAACCATGATGAAGGTTATAAGAAGCTGCACCAATATTGTAATCAATTCATTCAAGCTAATCCGGGGTCAATTTGCTTCATCAAATTCACTGACAGAGGTCCAACCTTGAACACCACCTTCAAAAGGATTCAGATTTGCATTGGTCCAACAATTAAAAATTTCAAAGAGAATTGTAGGGCACTTATAGGGATTGATGGATGCTTCTTGAAAGGACCTTACAAAGGGGTTCTGATGACTGCAATTGGAATGGATGGAAATAATGGACAGTTCCCATTGGCTTATGGTGTGTTTCCTACTGAATGGTCATACTTTATTAATGGTCTGTCTGTGGTATTAGACGCAAAGGAAGATTCTCACAAATACACTTTCATGGCTGACAGACATTTGGTAATCCCAAAAATAAACTTGATTTCTTATTAGTTTTATGTTTTTTATGTCTATAATTCAACACATAAGCTAATATGTTATATAATTTTTTTAACAACTTCCATTATATATCCTGTCAATTAAGAAAGTTGTTGCAAAGTTTTTCCCACAGTCAAGGAGGAGGGTCTGTGTATTGCACATATACAAGAATTATGCTTCAAAGTGTTCAGGTATATGGTGGTTGTTTCTTGTGCATTTCTAATTTGAAACTGTGTATAATACTCTAATGTGAAAACTTTAATTGTTGTAGGAGCTTGGTTCCATTTTCACTTCTACATTGCAACTAATGCTTATTCAGAGTATGTATTCAGAAGAGTAATGGAGCAGATCAAGCAGAAAAGCCCAGCTGCCTACAACTGCTTGAGGGATGCAGAGCCTATTGAGAATTGGGCAAGGTTCAAGTTTGACAAGAACTTGAAGAGTGCTGACAACACCAACAACTTTGTGGAGTCCTTTAACAATGCCATAATCAAGCATCGATCAAGGTCAATTCTCACCATGTTGGAAGAAATCAGGAAGATTATTGGTCATCGTTTTGACACTAGGTCGAAACAAACATATGCTTGGGAGACTAAGGTAACACCCTTTGTTGACAAGAAGATTAGGAAAACAACTTTGGAGTTAAGGGAATGTAGACCATTGATTAGGGCAGGGAATGGGTTGTTTTATATTTGTGAAGGTAGTGTCAACCATGTGGTAAACCTGAATGTAAAGACTTGTACATGTGGTAAATGGAAAATCTGTATAATACCTTGTAAACATGCCACAAGATGCATCCATTTGAGAATATGGAGATGGTCCAGGTGGAGGACTTTGTTGAACCCTACTTCTATGTTGACACTTACAAGAAGTTGTATGACACCTTCATTCACCTTATACCTGATCATACTATGTTGCCAGAATCAAACCATAAGCTGCTAGACCCTCCATTTGAATTAAAGAAAAAGGGAAGGCCTGAAAAGAACAAGAGGAGGGAGTCTAAAGATGTCCTAGAAGCTGTAGAAGCCAGTAAGTCAACCAAGGCTCATGGGGAAAAGAGATGTACAACATGCAATCACCTCCTAACATGATTGTTTTTAAACTGCCAGCTAGAACAAGGGACTAGGACGTTATAGTAACCTCGATAGAAAGGGCTAAGGTCATAGATTCTACTCACGGCACCAAGGACAACGCAACTACCTTGGCACAAGATCCTAAGGTCAGTCCTCTCATCTCAAAAATGAGAGTCAATCCGGTAAATCTCACTACTCCAACCATTATCATTCTAGAATGGTATAAGTTTAGGTTCCAAAAGGAGCAACACCTCCTAACATGATTGTTACTAGTAATCAATGACCTCAATTCGATGTCAATTATGGCTTGAGGAAGGTTGTTTGAAATTTGTGTAGGTATGCTCAACATCCAACTAAGGAAATAGTGAAACCTCAAGAGTTTTGATGCTCAAGGAAACTTAGAGCAATCAAGGACATTGTATGCATCAATAACAACTTCTGCACCAAAACCCAATGTCCTTGTCGACTAATAAGAAGGCGAAAACAACCTCGTGTCCCTCGGGTGTCATAAAGTTTAACGTACTGGATCTATTCAAATGGTAGTTTCATTGATTATTCGTGGCACGAATTGAGGGGGAGCACCCTCTCTTAGTACTAACAAGTTCAATAAGTTATTGCATATTATTGTAGACGATTGCTCTATTAAAGGGGGGGTTTCCTATGGATTTTTTGATAAAAGTAAAAAACGGGGAGAAAGAGTATAGTTATTAATAAATTTTGTCTTTCATAAAAAAATGAGGAGATTGTTGGGACTAGGGTCAAGGACATTACCTCTATATTTACCAATGACATCAGACAAAGCTTTGACAAGGCTCTTAGATGGAGTTTTGATATGAAAGACAACGTTACGAAAGCAAGAAATATAAGTATCTTGTATTCCATTCCATCCAAAACTTGTATTTATGACTAACGCTAACTTTGGATGTGAATCTTGTAGGAAACAATTCTCGAAGAAATCCGAGATTGAAAAATCAAAGATTCCCAAGCACAAAACCTGGAAGGAAATCAAACAATTATATATGGAATGAGGAAGTTTCAACCACGATATTTACCCTAGAGCAGGGATTTGGGACGTAGGCATGGAGCGCCATAGGAGGGATGATTAGGGTTAAGGGTGGTGAAATCAACAACAAAAAGGCATACTGGAAATGGAGTTCGCCATCTACGTCGGTAATTTGCCTGAGGAGCTAGATAAACATGGTTTGAAGGGTATTTTCAATAGAATTGGCAGTGTTAAGGAAGCGATAATACCTTGGAGGTGAGGTATGAAAGGAAGATATGGATTTGTTCACTTTTGGGACAGAGAGAAAATGGAGGAAAACATTAGGATGATGAACCAGAAGGTTGTAAGAGGACACAAACTTTGGGTACAAAGGGCCAGAAGAAGAAAGGGAGTTAGGAGTTTGAGAACAAAACAAGTGTGGAGAAGGAAGGGACTGAAAGTGAGTGAAGAATTGATTAGAAGAAATGAGAATGAGTTTCTGGGAGATCGAGTTGAAGGTGAGGTGAATGAGGAGGCGATGGAATGGCTTGCAAGAAGTCTTATTTGCACCAGTTCGCACCAAATAGACCTAATAACCATGACATCAACCATCATGCAGGCTGTTGGGCCAATCGAGAAGGTAACTGCAGTAAGTGGTTCCAAATTTATAATAACGCTGTTTTCAGTAGAGGAAGCTGAGGAATTGATCAACAATCCTGGGGACCTTGAAGGGTGGTTCGAGGACATAAGGAAATGGTCAAGATATGATACTTGTGAAGAAAGAAGAGTATGGGTTGATGTCCATGGTGTGCCACCCCATGCATGGAAGCTTGAAAATTTCCATAAGTGCGTAAAGAGATGGGGCAACATAGTCAGCCTTGGACAAGATATAAGCAAGGCCGAACACTTTGAAAACATGAGAATTCAGATTGTGACCAAGATGTTAGAGAGAATTGATGGGATGGTTCTGTTAACAGTGGGAGACTGTTCGTATAAAGTCTACATCAAAGAACCTTATTCCTTCGTACACATCCCGAATCCTATGCACAAGTCTGGCGTTAACAACAGCATTCCTGGATGCAGTGATGATGACGATGAAGAAGAAGGATTCGACTGCCATGGTAGCTCAGGAATGGACCCAGAAAATCAGGAGTCACAGAGTGAAGATCAAAGGTCACCTCAGTCTGTTGGAGCAGAGAATGAGGGGACAAAGAATCTTGAAAAAAGACAAATCTCATTTACTCTAGAACACAACAAGGCTGGTTTTTCCAAGCAGCATTTAATAGGAGATCTAGAAAACGAAGAGTTAAGAGAATTAGCAGTGCAAGTCGTCAACCTTGAAGGAAGGGTGCTTAAAGCCTTGGGACGATCAAACCTTGAAGGTAGTGCGGTGGCTCAAGAAGACGTTGCTGAAAATAATGGGTCTGGGTGGCTGGAACAACAGGCAATCACTGAAGGTGGAAGTCTCGATCTTCATTCAGTTCAAATTGAGGAAAGTGACAACCTGATCGATTCAAGCAAAAGAGGTGGGCGAGCCGGAAATTGAAGCGCAGCAGCTAGAAGATCTCAACTCTGATGAAATCAGGGAAAAAGTGAGAGCCCGAAGAGTCATTGTAGGAAATGATATTGGGTTCAGGCTGCTAGATGATTTTGAGGAGGCCAGTCAATCAATAGAAGAGGAGATTATCAGGAGCAAAGAGGAGAGAAGTGCAAGTAAAAGGAAATCGAAGAAGAGCAAAAGGAGCGATAGAAAGCGAAGGTACTTAAATGAGAATCGGGGTCTGGAATGTGCGGGGCATTGGAACAGTGGGCAAGAAGGAATACATCAGCAGCTTCTGATAATGGGAATTGTGGATAAGGAGGATTTTCAGTGCACTAATGCGCAAAAAGGCGATAGATGGTTATGCATTGAAGGAAGATTCAAGGTGGAAGAGCTAGATCGTGCCATATTGGTGGTGCGTGCACCGAGCGATTGTGGAGCAAGAGGAGAATTTTGGACGTTGCTAATGGAGTTAAAGAATGCAATCACCCATCATATGTTCAGAAGAAAGAAGAAACAACTCGGAGTTCATGGCAATGATGAGGGACTTTGCAGAGGTTGTTCAAGAGTTGGAGGTGCAGGATGTACCAATTAATCAGCAGTTCACTTCATGAGAGCTAAGGCTGCGAGTCGAATTGATCGAATTATAAATCAACAGAGGGAGGATATAGACCATCTATTCATCAGGTGTGGCTTTGTTGGCAGTGTTTGGCAGGATATGGTTTGAACAGTGGATTGAAACAAGGATATCTAACAAGGTAACGATGAAAATTTGGATTGACAGTTGCTTTGCTGCCATTTGGACCTCATGGAAGCATAGAAATGAAGTTGTCTTTAAGAAGATGAGCCCAGCTCTGAACATGGTGAGAGATTCTATCAAGAGAAGGGTAATAATGTGGGTGTCAGTGTGGAAGGAGCATTTACCATATTCTGAAGATCAATTGATGAGGAACTTTAATCAATTTCCCAGAATTCTTGGTTGAGACAGAAATTGGAGGTGCCTTGTGGTGGCTATGGTGGGTGGGTGAGGTTCTGAGGTTGGCAGTGGGTGAATGGACGAAAAGCAATCAGGGTTATGACTTTTGTTTTTTTCCCCAGGGAATTGTGTTGCTTTTCTTTTAGTGTTGCGCTTATAGTTTCAAAACTCATTGCCACATTTTCATTGGGCTGATTTGGGTGTAATGGGCCTGTTCTCCTTGAGACTTTGTTGTTGAATAAATTTGGGCTACTGCCCTAACTTTTCGAAAAAAATATGGAATGAGGATCTCCAGCAAGGAAGTAACTATTAAAGCAGATTGTCACGTCCCACAAAAGGAAAGAAATCAACACAGAAAACCATAAAGGCATCCCCATAAATCGAGAGAAAAGCTGTAATATTGATTTGTTCGTATACGAAATGGGTGGAACCTAAGAGCCCAACCCAAAATTTCCCTTATGGGGAGTTTAGTTGAGAAACTTACCCAGGAAAGTTGGTTAAGTTTTTCAAGTTAACAAACTTCCTTATATTTGGTTTTCCATAATATATAGGAAAGTTTTGATATGGGGGTCATTATTTCCCTCACAACCTCAAGAAAAGGTTTCCCAGGGGGGCTAGGGAAAATCTTTCCCGAGAAAGTTTTTCCTGGGAAAGTCTTTCCCGTGAAACTTCCAAATGCACCCTTCCACAACCCTTAGTCTTTTTTTTTAAAAAAAAAGGGAAATTCTACTTGGTAGGCTTCAACTTTTGCATATTTCAAGTTGTCAACCACTTTTTAAGCTATTCAAAGTGGTAGACTTATTTTGAAAATTATTCAATCTCATGAGCATCTTCTTGTACCGTTGTTGTTAAAATATTGCTGTGAAAACTTTTTTCTTCTCTCAATTTCATTTAACACTGCCTATCAAACTCACAATCGACTCACTTGAAATAATATCTAATGTGTTTGACAATTAGGAATAATTTTTAAAGTACTTGAAAACTTGAAATTTTTTTACAGTTTTCAAGATAAACCTATCATTTAAAATAATTTCCAAAATAAGTCTACCACTTGAAATAATTTCAAAAGTGGTTGACACTCATTCTGAATAGTCAAATGTTAGAGTCTACCAAATGGAATTTCTAAAAAAAAAAAACAAAAAAAAAACAAAAGAACAAACCCAACTGACCCAATGAGGCAATGAGCCAATGACCACTTGTGGTGCTGTCGAGGAGGAATCAAACTTTACCGAGTCTGAGGGTTTGACCGACATCGTCAAGCTTTTGTTGAGTTTGAAATAAGGGGTCAATTGAGTTTCATCGAAGCCTCAATATCCTGAGATATACATTAGGAGTGTGTGCGTCGTAGAGAGAGAGAGGAAAAGGAAGAAGATGTCGTACCTGCTGCCGCACTTGCACTCTGGATGGGCTGTGGATCAAGCCATCCTCGCCGAAGAAGAGCGTCTCGTTATCATCCGCTTCGGTCATGACTGGGATGAAACTTGCATGCAGGTACTTCAATATTAAACCCTAATTTTCCAATTGCGACATGAATCACATGCTAAACTTCTGTTTTGCTGATTTTCATGCTTTGCTTGTCCTGTTTCATCGATTCAACCCTTCCTTTCTTTGCCTTTTTGTTTTTTTGAATTTGCTTTCGATTGGGTTTTAGGGTTTTCGTATTCTGTTTCCCCAATTTGCCTGTTGCGGCTTTATTGGTTTCATGTAATTATTCGGTGGGCAACTTGCTTTGATTAGTCTTCAACGAGTTGGGGTACGAAGTATCACCAAAAGTAATTCCTCCGTAAATATTTGGTCGCTGAGCTGGATGTTCTGATTATCTGACACAAAGTAGAGAAATTTGATCACCAGAAACCAGACTGCGTTGTATGTGGCCCCTTCTGCTTTGTAGGTCGGATTTGCCGGGAAGGTCAATGTCAACTTGGTTGTCTTGGTCTTAAAGTTAGAGTTTTGAATGGATCCCTGACTTGGTTTTCTCCGGAAATTCAAAGAGTTGGGATTAACATACTCCACAACTTACATGTCTGTCTGTGTAATATGATGTGGTCTGTGTGATATGTTATGAGTGATCAGAACACTATTTATGCCATAGAATTGAGAGAAGATATGTATTATGTAGACATCTGAGTCTGAGGTCTTAGAGAGTGGTATGAGGAAAGTGAGGAAGAGCTGGGGAATAAAATTCACGTTAAACCTTGGGTACATGAGAGGGAATTATGGTTTTGTGGAATCTCAATTAGTGGTGAGAAAGTTCAATTAAGAATGTAGATCTTTATGCCAATGGATACAGTAGAAGTACCTTTTGGAAGGAGTTGAGCAAAGCACCTATCTATGCAATAAAGCAATGGCATGGTGTCATTAGTTGCTGGCTGATAGATGTGCATTGTGACCATGGATTGTGTTACATCACTGTTAAACTTGTAGGGTGGAGGCCTGTTCGCACCTCTTCTTTGTGGTGCACCACATCTGGCTAAGAATCACACTTATACTCTCTCGATGAATATGTGGAGTTATTTTTTAAGGATGAAGAGCTTAGTGTAGACTGATGTGAGGGGTTATTATTTGTATGAAAATTACTGATTGTGAATCCTTGTTTTCTCTACTGTGCCTTCTGACCAGGCTTGTTTCTATGGTTGAAATCTGTTCTCTGTGTGTGTGTGTGTGTGTGTGTTTGTTTATTGCCTTTTGGTAGCTATTCAACTTAATGGTTGTGGAAGAGGTGTATTGTAGTTGTAGGATTGGTTGGCTGATGATTTCATAAATCTAAAACGACATAGGTTTCTATTTGCTCGTAATTTTACTCAATAGGATGCTTTCTCGTAATATGTGGTCATAGTTAAAACAGTCGGGGATCTGTCCAGATCAAGGAACAAATTTGGGATCAAATAGGATCTCGGACCACAATTTTAGGTTTATTAGGTAGTTTGTATTGTAATTCGCCATTAAAATTTGTTTGGAATGGTTGACCTAAACTAGGATATTTGATTGTAGCCAAAATTTGTTTATAACACAATTGTCCGATAAACAGATGGTAATGAGACGATATAACTCACTCCTCCTATAACTTAATAGGTTGATGAGCAGTGTTTGGACTACTAAGTCTTAGGATTTCAATGGACTCTATTATTATCACAATTCATTCTTTCAAACAAACTTTTACTTAGCTCCTATTAACTTGTGAAACTGGGAAATGAAATAACTTTCCAGCTGCCATTTCAATGCACATTCAAGTTTCCACAGTCCCAATTTTTAGATTTCAACAGAAATGTTGTGAATCCCCCCCCCCCCCCAAAACAAAAAAAAGGGATATTGGATGACAATATACCGACCTTTGGGGGTATTGGATTGTAATATACTGACCTTTGTTATTGGACAACAATATCTCCGACCTTTATATTAAGGTGAGATTATTATACCAATAGTGATTAAGGGGGCGGTGGCTTGTTAACTGGTCTCTATTCTAGTGTGACAGGCGGAGGGAAAATAACCGGACCTTGCCCAGTAATTCTGTTAACTCCTCCGTTTTTCTCACTAACCCACGTTAAAAAAAAAAAAACGGCCCAATCACAGTGACTAAGGGGGTGGTGAACCCGGGTTCGTATTGACGTGGCACACAACCAACCAATGTCTTGTAATGTGGGTTAGCGAGAAAAAGGGAGGGGTTAACGAGTTTATTGGCTTGAGACAGTTTTTTTTCCCTCCGCCAGCCGCATCAACATGGAGACCGGTTCACCATCCTCTTAGTTACTGTTGGTATAATAATGTCACCTAGGTAAAAAGGTCAGGGATATTATTGTCCAATAATAAAGGTTGGTATATTACAATCTAACACACCCAGAGGTTGATATATTATCATTCAAAACCCCCAAAAAAAAAAAAAACCCTTCCTTCCCTCAACGCCAGATAATATTCTCCTCTCTGTGGAGTTCCTTATTCTTCTTGTGTTATCTCTTTTTGTTCTTTTGCTACCACCATTCCTGTCCAACCTGTGTCTATTTCTCCGTTTGCATTCACCTTTGGCTTTCTTTTGCGGTAGCCTAGTCTCCATCAGTGATGCTGTGGTGCATGTCACAGTGTTCAACTCGTTTGCAAAAAAGGTGCTTGAAGTATTTGAAGTGCATCTCATATCCTACTCTATATTCGTGAATTTGTATCCTTCTCCAAAGTTTAGATGGAAATCACTATGAAATTGGAGTTGACCTGTTTAGTGATCAGGAACATAACTCGTTTTGGATCACTCTCGAATAGAGAATTGGAATGACAATGCCTGATTGTGGATCCTGCCGCTTTTTTTTTTGGGGGGGGGGGGTAGGTAGGAAATTAGGTAATTGTGTTTGTTATATACCCCCCCCCCCCCCCTTTTCGTTTTCCTGGGGTGGGGAAAGAGGGGGGAGTTGTTTATTTGGTATATGTGCTGATCTGCTCATTTTTAATAAACAGACCAAGCACACTCCTATTTTGGTGACTGCTGCGGCTTATTTCTCAAATTATGAGATGTAGTGCTTGCCATTTACATTCTGCTTTGTTGTTAGTTTAGTTATAAACCATACAACCCTCAACCCTCAAGTCTTAGAGTGGTTGGAGCTAGATAGTAGTTTAGATGTGCAAAACAGGATACATACAAGTGACTTTGCCAATAAATGGTTTCTGAATTCAGACTCTTAAGTCTGCAAGGTGTTTATTGTCCAGAAAACAATAGCACCAACAGAGACGTGATGGGCATTTTTTTGTGGTCCTTTATAATATGACTTTTTTGTTGCATAGTTGTTCTTTAGTAAGCATTTAGCTGTGAAAAAGGTGAATTGGACTCTTTAATTCATAGCTTGGAATTGAAGAAATGATGAGATGTACTCATTAGAAATTGACCAAATTTGTTGGAACTTTGGCAAAAGTGAGCTAATTATCTCCTGCAAGCAGGTCCTTTCATGCCTCATCTTCAACAACTTTTAGATATTCTAATTGATTGACTAGTGAGTTGTTGAACTTGTGACCAGTTTTCCGCAAATGATGAACAATGCCCATCAATGAGCTTGTAGATAATGTTGAGTCAATGTGTATTTACTTGTTACTTTACAATATGAAGTGGAATGAAGAGTTGTAACGTCTAAGGTGTCCCTGCCGTGTACTATGGATTGCATCTGAACAACATGTCTTCTAAGTAGTTGGTGTAAAGTCTTATGGGCACTATAGAATTAGCGAAAAAGCTCTTTGTTTTTTCCTTTCCTAATAAAAGCATTTATTGTTACTGAAAAATATTTTATTTATTCAGTCCTCCTGTTTGGAACACCCTCCCTTATTCCTTTCCCGCTCGTTCTTTTCATGGGTTATGTTAGGTTGGGTAAATATGAATTTGGGTTAAGTTTTAATATATTTTGGTAAGTTCGGATAAGTTGAAATTCCCCACATCCAAACATCTCAAAAATTTAGTCAACTTGTATTTACCCAACCCAACCTAACCCACGAGAAAAGAGGCCTTCAGTGATTTTACTAATAAAAACCCAAATGCTGATGAATTCTCTTTTCAACTCCATTTGTCATATCATTTCCTGAACACCAGCCACTACATTAACTAACCCAAATCATTGTTGATCATATTCCACATCTACCTCGCCTGGTCATTGTTAACCATCACTCTGATTTTGTTCGATCTGGCCACTCACTATATTATTCTCTCACTATTTTAACACCCATAACTTCATTTAAGCCATTGTGCCCCACACACCATCTAGCTTTCTCATTGCCGATGGTGCACCATCAATTCTCAAAATGAATACATTATGGCCCTACTACCATATTTTTGCATATGGATTTTACAGAGTTAATTGTTTGATGATGTACAGTTCCAAACTAAAAACCTAAAGTCAAACTCCAATTTTTGTTAGACAGTATAGGGGGCATCACATTTGTCGACAAAGCTGGCTCACAGGGTATATTTTGTTTCTTCAACTTGTCTGGGAAGTAACTTCTGACATAGTTATAATTGGTTGCCCAAAATGGTAAAATTGTCTGCTATGGGTGGTTATCGTCTCATAGAGGTGCTGGAGATGGCAGCAGTAATAATGGTATTGGCGGTGACAATGTTGATGGGTTTGCTGCTGTGTGAATTTAGTGGCAGCAATGTGTACCAATGCATCATATGCAGTAATTTGGCCTATATTCACAGGTTCAATGGAGGGTATCCGGTATATAGGATGATAGAAATCAATGTATTAGTAAGGTTGATTAAGGATAACTAATGTTCATATCGATAAAGATTCATCCGCATTTTAACTTCAGCTCATAAAAGGATCTTAGTATATGGCTGTTAGCCTGTAAGCAAAATGCTTTTTTCAATGCAAATTTGTCTCATGTAAATTGTCTTCCTAATATTCTTATACATATGCTAGATGTTCAGCGTACCAAAATCGAGTACGAATTATGTTGTAAAACGCATGTTTTAGTGGAATTTGTGTTGAATTAAAAAGTGCTATGTTTCAGTGGTTTTATGTTAACTTGACATTGGGTACTCTCACAGATGGATGAAGTATTGGCTTCAGTTGCAGAGACAATAAAGAACTTTGCAGTGATATACCTTGTGGACATCACCGAGGTTCCTGATTTCAACACAATGTACGAGCTGTATGACCCGTCAACTGTTATGTTCTTTTTCAGGAACAAGCACATAATGATAGATCTTGGTACTGGTAATAATAACAAGATCAATTGGGCACTGAAGGACAAGCAAGAATTCATAGACATTGTTGAAACTGTATATCGTGGAGCACGGAAGGGTCGGGGTCTTGTGATTGCTCCGAAAGATTACTCCACTAAGTACCGCTACTAGGCCTTTGTACATCATGCTGGTTGTTTTACTATTTAGGTTGAGCCTAAGCATTGTTCTTGTCAACCTATATATCAAACTGTGACTCTTATCACAACTGTAATGTTAAGTTCGAGAAACCCCTGGGCCTATACTCTTTCTTGGGTGTGGCAAAGGATTCGTACTCAACATTGTACTCTTATTGTATGAAGATTTTATTTTCTATGAAGATTGTGGTTTCTGTATATTTCGTGTTTCTATTGTGTATTAAGGTCGTGCAGTCAAAAACAATCCTGAAGACTTGCATGAGATGAAATAGTTTCTTCTTTTGGGTAGGATAACCCTTGTTCAAAATTTGGGCAGCATACTTTGAAGGTGAAGTCCTTTTGGTGCATGCTTATGCAGATATATCATATATGTGTCTGCCCTTGATGTTGATAAACTCTACTTTAGTTAAATGGTATATGTGCCATATAACCTTGATTGATGCCAGTAAGAGCAATGTTAGTAATTCTCCTGTGGGTAGAGAGTGGGAGAAGAGAGAAGCTGAGAAGGAGAAGACAATTCACAGTGTTCAGAGACAACTTACCACCGAACATTGATAAGTATGGATTAAGTGGAGCTTTTGAGAAGGTAGGAAAGTTAAGAAACACTCATGTACCACTCAGGAAGAGTAAAATCATATGGTAAAGATACGGTTTTGTACAATTTCGGAATGAAAAGGATGTTGAGAAAGGGATGTGTACCCTAAGGCCTAAACAAAGCAAGAATCAGAGAAGTTAGGATTATTATTAGGAATATGTTTCGGTTTCTTAATCTTATTAGGAATATTATAGTTTCCTAATTTGTTTAGGATTATTATTCTAGTTTCCTATTTCTGTTAGGTTTAGTATCAGACAAGTTATCTACGTATAAGTAAGGTCTTTGCTAGCCTTTATGATACACATTGCATTGATATTGAATATTTGATTATATGAATTCTTACTGATAATGCACGAGGATGCTAATCTTTTCCTGGATCCAACACGTGAATGCTGAATTCTTCTCTTAAATTCAACACGGGAATGTTGAATTCTTATCTTTAGTCTTTCTTTATTTCCTATTCTCTATCAAATTGGCATTAGAGCAAGTTCTCGATCCTGAGCCACAACCAAACCCTAAATTTCCGCGGTCATCCAATCCTTGGAAAAAATAAAATAAAATTACAAACTGCCCAGAATACCCTAAACGGCTAAACCTTAGTTGTTGCCAATTTATGTTAGTCATCACCTCTACTGTGCCAGGGCTAGCAGACTGCTGCTGCTGAGTTTTCGGCATGACTGCTTTCCAATTTCCTTATCTATTTTTTCGTTGCCATGCTATCTCTTACCATTTTGGGCAACCAATTCAACATGGATGTAATATTTGATAGATATAGCCATATCAACATTTGACAGTAATTTGTATACAGAGTTTTCATGACAAATATAATGTGTTTACAAGTAATCATTTATGCTTGCTTTCTTTCCCTACATTCTCTATCAACTGTACTAAAGTGACACCAAGAATATACCAAGTAACCCCTGCTAGAGCAACCTGTAACCATGGACTGTTGACAATGTTAAGTGCAAAAGAACCAGCTATATGCTGTTCCACCCTCCCACCCACCTGACCAGCTCCATGTAATCTAACAGCAGCAGCTGCAAAGACACCTAATCCTATTGGAACCCCAGAGGCAAAGGGACTTTTCTTATAATTTTCTTGCAGAATATTCGATTTCGCAGATACACCCTTTGAATCACCTGATGAAGGTGTTTGGATTCTGACTTTAGGGTAGGGTTTGGGTTCATTTGTGGTTTCTGATGGCTGAAATGAAGTCAGTGGAACCCAATACTCATCCTTGGTTGTTGTTTGAGGAAGTAGGCTCGGGTGCTTCGTGGTGGTTAAAATGTTACGGCCCTTTGCTACTGCTTCCTTGAGCTTGTGGATGCTGTCATTTGGGGATGTTGGTTCCCCTTTGTGAGTCAAAGTTGAACAAGTTTCTGAAGCGGGTGAATGCCAGTACAACCAGTTTGACAGGGATCGAATGGCTTGGATTGCTGTCATCGTTGCGTCTTTCTGCATTCTGGAGTACTGAAATGCACCCTCAGAAAAGAGTTACCCATCATCATCTACCCTTGTATTTAATTTCATTTTATGTTGGGGTTTTACCACAACATTTACCAAAGATAAACAAAACCAGTAGTAGAGCATAGAGACAATATTACCTTAGAATCTCTATGTGATTTTCGGTCCATGGCTTGTTGCAGTTGCTTGTGGAAAACCTTGAGTTCGGAGAAGACGTCGAAGACTCGAGCACCAGCTGTGTTGCCACTCCCAACTCTGACATTCCCCCTTGGCTGCTTTGACATCAGGAATTCTAGTGCTGCAAGTTCCGATCGTTCCACCATCCTGAATTTTCATACAGTAAAGGATTGCTGGTAATTACTTCAGAGTTAGTTTTATTCTTACATTTTATAGTTGTTGAGCCAACCGAGTATTACAATTTTGAAACATTGGAGTTTGATCAAAAGTTGATCAATCCTTTAACTTAAACTTTGCCTAAGCCAGTACAATCTCATGATTTAGTCAGACATAAGTGTTAGAATATAAAACCATAAGCTTAAGCTTTTGGTTGTGCCCCAGGAATGGTTTTATATTCTAACAATAAGAAGCATACGTACGAGATGCAGTTTACAGGGCAAGCATCTATGGATTGCTGAATCATATGTTCAGGATCAGCCCATTGAGCAACAACTCTAGCCCTTCCATACACAGATTCAACAGCAAAAGTCTTGTCAGCTAACAAAGCACATTTCAAGCACCCAACACACTTGACTTCATCAACAAAAACTGCCCTTTGCTCACTTTCTGACCCCACCCAACTTGAGTACATAGGCCTGCCTGTGTAACCATTCAGCTCTACAACCTTGCTTTGCTCCTGTCAAACATCTCTCCCTTAAGCAAATATATATTGGACACTATATATGCAAGTAATGGTTAACAAACAGAAATTGAAAGAAAGAAAGAAAAGAAGAGAGTACCAGATCATAGGCAGAACGAGAAAGTGGGTCAGAGAGAAGGGCATAAATTTGATTGAGGATGATAGCCATGTCATGGCCAGATGGGCCAGCTATGTCAGGATGGCATCTCTTTTGGAGGGATCTGTATGCCCTTTTTATTTCTCTCTCATCTGCCCCTCTTTCTACACCCAGAATCTCATACAAATCAAACTCTGTTAACATACTCTCTGAAGATGATGATGATGATGATGATCTGCATACATGATGATGATGATGATGATGATGATGATGTGCATGGGGGGAAAGGGTGATTCTTGGGGTTGTATGCCAGTTTCTGACTCCTCTGAAAAGTGGTGGGGATGTTGGAGGGAGAAGAGCAAGGCTTGTTGTTGTTGAGGACATGGTTGGTTTTTTACTTTTTGCTTGCAGCAGCAGCAGCTGGAAGTACCAAATCTCCGGAGCAGAGCAGCTGCAACCAATATACATAACATAATATTCAAACATTGGTGTGTTTTGCCACGTCGGACTTAGATATTTTATGTCTAAAACGCCAAATTAGATATTTTATTCCTTCCTTATTTATTTAGTTGAAAATTGAAATACTGGTTTTTTGCAGGATTGTGTTGTCCATATGGACCATATTATCACCAAGTATTTCTTTTAAGTATTATCATGTTTCCAAAAAAAAAGGATACTATTAACTAGTAATGAGAATGTTATCGTATATGAAATAACCCTAGAGGGGGGTGAATCGGGTTGTATAAAATTTCTACACTTAATCAACACAAAAAGGGTTAATAGCACTTTCATAAACTGAATAATACTTCTTTATTGATTGAATCAAACTGCTAAAGGGAAAGAGGTTACAACTCTAAGACTATTGTGAATCGCGTGAGGTCTCAACAGTTTACTAGAGGCGTAAGACTTCATGAAACTTCGCTTGAGGCCTCACGAAGAGGCGACATAAAGTGAAGATCACACGTACAGTGTGAACCCTTTCTCTCTTTCATAAACACGACCTTATAGGTCCTTACCAGATACACTCTCTGGTTACAAACTCACCACTTTTCTTAGTGGCTACAACTCAGAATATTTTCACTCAAATATTCCTACAACTCAGAATTTTCTAACCAAAATTCCTACTCTGATTTTCTTCCTTGGAAATCTTGGTTTTACGTGGAAGAGGTTGATAGTATATATATGCTTGAGAGCTCTAATCAGCAACGACTTCTTTCCTTCAGTAGGGATTGCTTCCTTTCTTGGAGTGATCTTCAATCCTTCTCAATCTTGGCAAGTTGCAACGATTTCTTTCTGAAATAACCCTAGAGGGGGGGTGATTAGGGTTATAAAAATAATTCTGCACTTCAATCAACACAACCAAGTTAGTAGCACTTTTATATGAAAAATAACTTCTTTATTGAATGATCAAAAGTACTAAAGAGGAGGAGGTTACAACTCAGCACAAAAGAGAACTTGTGAGGTCCTCAATTGGCCTACCGGATTAGAAGACACAACAGAGGTCTTCTGAATATGAGGTCTCACAGTGGAGGCGATTACAACTAGTGACCTCACGCAGCAGAGAGGCACTTGTTTAGCTTGGAACTCACGACCCTAGAGGTCCTCACCAATATGACCATTGGTTACACAAAACTCACCACTACACAAGAATGGCTACACTCGGAATATTCACTCAAATACTCCTACACTCAGAACTTTCTTTCACAAAGTTCTTACAACGATTTTCTTCCTTGGAAATCGATACTTGTATGAATGAAGCTTGATGGTATTTATAGCCTTGAGAGCAACGGTTGTCCAGGATTGTTTCCTTTTCTGAGATGATCCTCTATCTTCCACGAGATTCCTTTCTTTGCCATATTCTTCCTTCCTTTTTCGTTTGATATCTGAAAAGGAAACGCAGACTATTACAATCATATCTCAGAATTAGAGGAAGGAATAAGATTAGGATATGATTTGTACTTCCCTAAGATAGCTCGGTTGGTCTTTCAAACAAAATAATCTTGTGCTGACATTTGAGGTCCTCATTGACGATTATGCTGAGGTCCTCATACCCAGTTGAGATTCTTCACTTTCCTTTCCTTTTAGCATCTGAAAAAGATATAATCTGTTATCTGTTATAATATAAATCCAGAATCGGAAGGAATACAATAAGATTATGATATGGAAAAACTTCCCTGATTTCATTTTGACAAACAAAATCTTCGCACTGGAACAGGAGGTCCTCATTGCTGAATACGGTGAGGTCCTCATATAACGTTGAGATTCTTCATTCTACTTCCTTGATTGAAGATTGTTTCCTTTCTTGAGAGTAGATTTTCAATCTTATCATTTAGGTAGCTGTTTCTTTCTCTTAATTAAATTCTGATTTTATATCTTCCAAATCTCTTAATTAAATTATGCAAATAAAATCATATTAGAGAATATGAGAAAGATATAGATCTCTAGGGAAGATAAGGGATACTTATATAAAGGAAACTTCCTTGAATTTATATCTTCAAATTTTGTCTTTCAATCAAAAGTATGGCGGATGCAATGGAGGTCCTCAAGCAGACTGTATTGGAGGTCCTTAGAGGGCAGCAGAGTTTCTTCAAAAGACAAAATTTTCTTTATGGTCCTTTTGCATAGATACACAGTACATAGCAAAGCAATACAACAAACTTAATTCTCCTCCTTTTTGTCTTTCAGACAGAAAGGAAACAGGAGAGTACAAGCACTAAGATGTATTGCCAAAATAAAGAGAGGAAGAGAGAGGGAGAAGGAGGGATAGGAGGAAAAGAAATGATGAGGAAAAGAAATGTTGAGGTACCCGAGAGGACATGCTGATGAGGACATCAGAGGTCCAGGCACGCAGTAAGTTGACGAACCTGGGAGGAGGAGATAGACCACATGTAGGGAGGATGGATGATAGGACTCCCCCTTAATTTGACAGCTTGTGCATAGGTTGAGGTCCTCATGGTAGATGGCTCCCCCTCGAATGGTGCGGGTGTAGACGCTAAATTTTTCGGCTTTATTTTTCTTTTTCTTAGTATTAATTTTAGGAAATAAGTTGACCGATAAGTAACACGCAAAGCCCTTTTTCCGTCAAAACCCAAAATACCAAGCCCAAATAAGCCGGAAACCATTTGGGTTCGATGGGCCAGAGGCTTGATCTCTGCCCCAAAGAACCCGTCTAGGTTCCTGGGCCAGAGGCCCAGCCTCTGCCCATGGAACCCGTCTGGGTTCTTGGACCAGAGGTTCGGCCTCGACCCAGGAACCCGTCTGGGTTCCTCTTCCCATCACCACAGCGCCCCCGGCGCCAAAACGCTCCTAAACCCTAACCTAAATTCCACTATAAATACCCCCCATCCATCACCTAAAAACACACACAGAAATATACTGGGAGTATTGACACTAGTATATTTCTCTTCTCTTCTCCCCCACTGCGTGTTTACTTTGAGGTTAGCGTAGCTCTTTTTGTACATAATGTAATTTTGTACAGTTGTTGTGTGTTTTCTTTATTTCATTGTTATCGCATGACATTAATGACAATTTTATGAAGTTTATTTAATTCCTCCCTTCTCTTCTTCTTTCTCATTACTTTAATTTAATCCTAGTAGAGTCCGTTCAGTTGAACGGGCGGGTTTGATGATTTTTATCGTCAAATCCGTAACCTTACCCCCGAATCCACCTTTGGGTTCGTAGGCCGGAGTCAATTTTCTTTTGGGTTTGTTGTTTTATCCCTAAAATTCAACTGGCGACTCTCACTTTTCTTTTCCCGAAAACCTTTCTTCGAAAACCCTTTTTTTCTTCTTTAGATTAGAGACAGGAACCCAGACGGGTTCCCTGCCTCTAATCCTTTTTTTTTCTCTTCTTTCTTCGGCGAACCAAGCCGGTTTTTCCCTTGTTTTGTCCGGTCAGCTTTACGTAACCTGCACGGGTTCTCGCTTCTGAATCGGACTCATTCGCTCTCCTCGGCGTTAACGGGTTTGGGTTTCTCTTTTTTTTCTTTTATCTTTTTTGGGAACCCAGACGGGTTCCCTCCTTTTTATTTCTTTTTTTTTCTTTTTCGTCTTCTTTCTCTTCTTTCCTTTTTTCTTAATGAATTCAGGTTTTCGGGTTAATTAAATTTGTCACTTAAAAAAGTATCCTTAAAAGTTAAGCCTTTAATTAAGGATAAGCAATCCCATGTCGGCTCCCAATTCAAAGAAAGAGGAAAAATTCACTCTTTCGAGTAGCGCCGCGGGAAGATCCCCTTCGGGATTTTTTCGGGGTCTACAGATTGGCGACTCCACTGGGGACTTAAACTTAATAAGAGGGTAAAACTTGAAAGGATTAAGTTTTAGTGTTTTTTTGGGAGGAATTAATTTACTTCATAATTTTGTCATTATTTTAGGCCTATTGCATCCAGGCTACTCTTGGGCCTTATGGCTGGGGAGCACAAAAGCGTTGGTAGGTTATAAAACTAGGGTTACCCTCCGAGAGCGGTCTGTCACTACTTGTGGGATGCACTTACATCGCCAAGCCTTTGACTCGCCCTCTCCCCGTGTTACACTCTAAGGGTTTCCCTGAAACCCCGAAGAGCAACACCCCACACATCACTGCCTACCTATGTAGGGGGGATGCACCGGGGCGAGAACATGCGGTACGATCATCTCCTATACCTAGAAAACCCTAATACCTAGAGTCATGGTTAGGCTAATCCCGCATCTGTATGCTATGTGTTTTTTATTTATTTTTATTTTTTTTAGAATCAATGTATAGGTTGTAAAGTTTGTATCTTTGTAAAGTTCCATCCATGTACAAAGTTGTAAAGAAGTATTTTGCTGACGTGCATATTGTAAAATTCCACCTGTAAAGAATTTCAAGTTCATCATGTAGTTTCATTTTGTAAAGAGTTTTAGAGTCCGGTCTTAAGGAGTCTTTGAGTCCAAGTTGTCAAACCTTTCATGAGTCGGAGTCATTCTAGTCCGCGTAGGACGTTCAGTAGGTTCTCGACTTATCGAAACCAGACGTTTCGTCCGCCGAATCGCCCATCCGCATCAATTTTCTGTGGCGGAGTCCAGTGCATCGTAATCCCAGACGGTTCCTCGCCCATCCGGATCGCCCACTTGCCGAAAATTGATTTGCAGCCTCGCCGAGAAAGGAGAACCTGACGTTCCTAACCCACCGTCTTCTTCTCTTCGGGCCTGATCGCTTCACCCCGCAGATGGCCCAATACCTTGTTGATGATCCTATTCGGCCCTTTATGACATTCCCTAAGTCTAATCCCTATTGCGTCTGTTACTCGAATCTGAGCCCGAAACCGAAAGCAATCGTGACTCGATCCGAGTAAGGACCCAATAGACGATTAATGTTGTCAGTCCGCATGCTAGGTCCATGTAGAGTCCATGTAGAGTTAAGACATGCACTCCCGCGAAGTGGGTGAGTCATCTTACGTCAGCATATAGGCGTCGTGTCTGTGTCCTAGGCCCATGTAGGTCCACTAAGTCATGCATACATTGGGTGGGTAGCATAAAAAGTTCTTTCGATCACTGAACTAGTTTCCATGCAGGCAAGATAGCATACCATCTCCGAGCCCGCATCCGCGACCCGCACACCGGTAGGCTCGTCCACAATCCCAGCTGCAGACCACCAACCCAGTCCAGTGAATACAGTGAATCCATCATGTCGGGATCTCCTAACAACAACCTTTCCGGGGAAAGTTCTGGTGACAAGCTACCTGATGGGCTATATGAGAGGATACAGGAAGCAATAGCCTTTTACATATCAGATTTGGAGGATAGGACTAATGAAAAGTTGGAAAAAAGGTTCAACGAAAGCCAACAGACCATGAATGGCATGCTGGAGGCCATTAGGCAGCTCAATAAAAAGCTAGGTGTTGAAGCCGAAGAAGAGGAAAACTATTATGAGTCTGAGTCTGAGGCCGAGGATGATGACGGGAATAGAAGGGAACACCTCAAAACCAAAACTGGAGGCCTACAAATTAAATCATCTGGTGAGGTCAGGTCCAAACTTACACCAAAGGGCTCCA
Organism: Portulaca oleracea; assembly: GCA_029582165.1. Taxonomy (NCBI): domain Eukaryota; kingdom Viridiplantae; phylum Streptophyta; class Magnoliopsida; order Caryophyllales; family Portulacaceae; genus Portulaca; species Portulaca oleracea. Next base: position 23,206,239 of record CM055890.1, read on the forward strand.
AAACCTCGGAGGACCCTTATGTCAGAAAGCTTGAAGAGAAGGTTGACATGCTCACTAGGAGGATGATGAAAACCGATCCGACCTTCACCGACGCATGCATGGATCTGGCCATTCCTAAGCACCATGTATCGAGGGTAAGAGACAAGGTCGAGGTGCCCGCCATAAAGTTCAAGCCCACTGAAAATCCCTCTCATCACTTGGAGGAATTCATGAGGCTGGCCCCTCTCCATAAGGTAGATGAAGGTCTCTATACCACAGTCTTCCCTTCCACAGTCTTCCCTTCCACTCTAGAAGGTAAGGCCAAGGTACGGTACCAAAATCTACCCTCACAAGTTAAGACCGATCTGCATTTAATTGTTCAAAGCTTTCATCACCACTTTAGTCGTCTACAATGTAAGGAGGTCATCATGACGATCTGACTTCCATGAAACAAGGGGAGAATGAGCCATTTCTTTCCTACTACGAGAGATGGCACACCATGCTATCTGAAATCGATGAAGCTATCCCCTTTAGGATGCAACTGAGCACTTTCAGGCAAAGCATTCACCCTCGCATCACGCGACATTTCGGCTTCCAGTCCATCAAAGACTTCGAAACCCTGAAAGATTTGTGCACTCAAGTTGAAGCTGCTAACAATGAGAGGGGCACGCAAAACTCTGGTTGGAAAGGATCTAGCTCCAACAGGAGGGCCACTAGTACACCTAGCATCCCTCAGAAAGCTGTTGAGACTAATTCTATCCAACGAAAGTCTTTCCCCCCGAAGTATGACTCCTATCATTCGCTAGACATGTCTTACGCTAAGGCATTAGAAAGGCTTGTGAAAAAGGGGATTATCCAATTACCTTTGCCGGCACCCGAGCCTGAAATCAAGCCTCCAAGGTGGGACGAAAACAAATACTGCAACTTCCACCGTAGTCGGGGTCATGACACCGAGGTTTGTTGGACTTTGGAAAATAAGATCGAAGGATTGATTCGAAACGGTGTTATCCCTCCACCAAACTCATCTTAGAGGCCCAATAACAAGGAGAACCCAATGCCTAGTCACAGCAATGCCATCTTTCTGGAGAAAGATCACTTTGATCCGTCCACCCTCATCACTGAAATGGGTCAGCTAATTCCAGTTACTCCTCCATTTACAGACGACTTCACTGTTAATGGTATTTGGGATAGCGACGATGAAAGAAGGCTTAGAGCCCTACACAATGTGCACCTGTATCAGGCTCGCATATCTCGTGCTTTCAACAGAAAGGCTAAAGACCGGGTTCTTCAAGAGGGAGATTTAGTGCTTAAGGAAATGAGGGCACCTACTCAAGATCCAAGGGGTAAGTTCGCGCCGAATTGGAAAGGGCCCTATGTCATCAAGCAACATCGCTGGGCGGCCCGCTTAGTCACGGCAGAAGGAGAAGAATTAATACAGCCTACCAATCTGGATCAGTTGAAGAAGTTTTATGCATAGAAAATTAGGGCGGTTTAACCAAGCAACTAGAATATCCATTCCTAGACACTTGGTTATAACCCAAACCAGTTCAAGCCTCGCCATGGTTAAGCCAAGCAACTAGAATGTCCACTTTTAGACACTTGGCTTTAATCCAGACGGATTTAGTTACCAAATTGGGTCGTGCAATGGGGCATGTCCGAAGAGAAACCCAGACGGTTTTTTGTGTCAGAATAAAGGAAACTTTGCAAAGGGTGGATTCGTTGTATGCAGAAATGATTATTTTATTATTAATAAAAGAAAATTTCGTTACAACGCTTGATCTTTGGAATAAATAGTACAATCATCCTAATTGTAACTAACAAAGGTTCATCTAAGACATTATCTAAAAAAAAAGACAAAATAAAATTGGCACACTGCTTTAAGCTTGTTTCATCTTCTTCCCATCAACAGTCCTTGGTCCAGTCCTAATCTCCTTAGCGTTGCTAATCCCTCCCTCAGTGTCCTTAGGACGGTATCTCTTCTTCGCCTTCTCTGGAGCAATAATAGGGGACTTGCCTTTCCCAATTGATGTGTCAGCATCTCTTGGCATAGGAGAACGGGGCTCCCTTATTACAACTCCAGGAAGCGGTGGGCCAAGCCTACTTCTTACATCAGTCTTAGGGCCCAAGCGATCTTTCACACTAGTCTTGGGACCTAAGCGCTGCAATACATTAACCTTAGAGCCTGTTATACCTCTTGCATGAGTACCCTTTGCTTCATCAGGTTGTCACCAATCCGATAACTGGATCACCAATTCAGATACTTTTTCTTTTGAGGGAGCACGAATAGTGGGTCGTCTCTCCCAATACTTCAACCAAGATTTTGCAACAGTTTTCTGGAGGCGAAGTATCTTTGGGGCGTTGTGAGTCTTGTGGGGAATACGCTGCCTCAACCCCATTTGCCGCATGGCCCGCCGAAAGTAGAATGTCGTGTGTCAAATCGCAATGCAAACATATGGAGTTCTTTGATCACAAGTAATGAAATCTGCGATGTGCCAATTCTCTATCCACCACTTTATCATGATCTCGCCGGACCTTCGCAGATTCGACCCATTCAATTGTTGATCGACGCCGATATCTCCTTCATACGAGAAATTCGCCAATGTGTTGCAGACTCGCCTTTTCAACCGTGTTGAGGTGCTCCATTAGCCAAACTCGCGAACGAAAAGATCACGGTTTGCAACCTGCACGTTTTGCTATCAAACAAGCAAGGAAAAGGCCACGAAGAGGAACCTGCATTTGCTTTCTTGCGCAAAGGGCAAAAAGAAAACTCTGACGGTTTTACCGCAAAATCAAGGGGCCGCACGGTAATCATGTTCGGTTTGAATCATCTAAGCACATTATCGTTTCTCCCAATATTATCGGTGACAGTGGTCAGAGCCGGCTATATCCTCCACCACATGGATCGGTCGCGGGACCCGTCCTTTGCCGCCATGGTAAAAGCAGATCTATCCTAACAGTCATAGTACAAGAGCTCTTACGCGCACCACGTGCCCATACTCTAAGGTCTCTGGAGCCTGGTAGTACTCCGCTTTGGTTTGGTAGTGCACCCTATCACCTATTATCATTCTTCCAATTACCCTAGGGTGAAGGCATAATAACTCCTGGTATTCCTTCCTCACGTCGGTAGCAAGAGGAGGCATCACTGATGGCGCGTAATGATTGGTCCCAAGAATAGCGCACCATTCTTCGTAAAGGGACCGTTCTTGCATGTCGAATCTATATGCATGGATTTCTTTGTCCCGTAAGGTCTCAAAGAATGAAAAATCCCAATCTATCCTCACTTGCCTCAAACTCGAAGGATGTCAACTTGTACCTCCCAATTCTTTCTTTTCCTCTTTGGACAGGGTACTTATCCAAGTGGCCAACTTCTTTTCGAACGCCATGAGATGAGATGAGACGAATTTGATTGGCTACGGAGAACTCAGACGGGTTTCTCCGTAAATTGGAAGCCCAGAAGATGAATGACGAAGACACGACAAGGGGACGGATTTATAGTGAACCCAGACGGGTTCCACCGTCTTATGGCCACCGACGTAAGACTCATTCGAGTCGCCAAAGTCTCGTTTCCACGCCAGAACCTGCACGGGTTTCGGCTCTTTGTTGCACTCCTCGCCCATCCAGAGGCCACAAACTCCTTTTGGGCTATCAACTCGGACGATCTTCCTTTGGGCCCAATTATGGTCGCGATGCGGGTCCGCGAGTTAATTATGCGTCTTCGCCAGTCCTGAAACTGTCGTTCGAATTTACTTATAAGGCTTAATTTTCTTTTTCTTTCTTTTTTATCTTCTTTCGTTTGGGGAAGTGGGGACGATCCCACCATGTAGGTCGCATTTTGTGTTGCATGAGTTCAGCATCTCCCATCATGTAGGTCGCATTTTGTGTCGCATGAGCATCATGTCAGTCTTAGTCATAGGTTAAAAAAAAAATTTAAAAATTTAAAAAAAAAAACAAAAAAGAGTCCATAACTTTTTTTAAAAAAAATCGACCTTTTTTCCTGCTTAACTTGCTTCACTTAGAAAAATCTGGATGAGATCTCGAAAGTTTTTCAAAACCTTTTCTCCAAACCTTCTGATTTTGAGACAAGTTATAGAAGACGATTCCGTCGCTTTGACTATCTTAGAAGGTGTAAATGTGCGTGCCGCAAATCTTTGGGCTAAGCACAGTTGATTGAGCCTATCCCATGAGTCCACATTGCCTAAATTTGAATTGATCATTTTCATCAATTCCATGATTCCCTGAGCGACTCACCCATTAGTTGCATCTCTAGAACTTGTTTTGCATCTTGCTTGAGACTACACGTTTGCATTGCACGCTATGACAAAGTGATTGAGGCATTCGATTTTACTTGTTAAAGCTACATAGCCAAATAGCCTTCCCTACATTGTATTTACCGTCCTTTTCGCCCCGCCTAGCCTTTGTTCATCCCTTTTTCATCATTAAACCACAAGACAAGCCTTAGCCTATGATATCCAATACCCCGAGCCTTGCTTGGTTGGAGCAGTGCATCGTATTGTGAAAGAACTGGGTTGGAAGAGAGTCTCATTTTTGGAAAGAACAACTGCTTTCGTGTGAGCGAAATATGAAGCTTGGGAGAATCTGAAAGTCCCATATCTTGAGCCAGTGTGATTATGCTATTCAAAGTCAAAATCGTAATAGAAATTTCTCCTCCCCGATCACCCAAAAACAAAAAAAAAAGTTTAAAAAAAAAAAAGTTAAAAAAAAAATAAAAGGGTGGTTAGGGAGATTCAATGTAAAGTCCATAAAACTTTGACTCGGTTGCTTTCGAGTGAGATGTTTTAGGGTGGAAGGTGAAACGCATTACATTAAGTGAGAAGGAGAGTTTAGAGGATTTCATGGAAAATCAATCCAAGCATGGCTTTTAACTCCTCATTCCCAAATTCTACCACTCCTTACCCTAACCTAAGCCCCGTTACAACCCGAAAAAGTCCTTTTGATTGTCACTTGTGCATTGCATACCAGTAGTGGAGAGCGAGGTTCTTACCAAGCTTATGGTAGTTTGTTTCTATTGGTTTGAGTATGAGAGAAACTCACATACATATCGAGTGTCTGAGTGTTCATGAGGTTTGCTCTTTCGGCTAGCTTACGTCCATAACCAACCGCGCATACTTGCATCATTCTTCGAACTGTTGGCGGGCTTATGCCTCTGAATTACTTACTCTCCCCTAAAAGTTTCGAAAAACTTCTTCCTATCTCTTTCGAACTGAGTTTTGATCTTGTCCGGATTAATCAAAGTGTTTGCTTGTTAGCCTTGGATTTGTGTTAATAAGAAAATTCCTTTGTCACAGTTTGTTTCAGTAGCATGTAGAAAGTCATAGTTGTACTGCATAACATCATCATTGCATAAGCATTGCATTAATTTGCATTAGTACATAAGTGTGTCTAAGTACATCATTACATAGCATGGTCCTAAGTGCATGGTAAAAGAGTCGTGCATATCATAGTGTCGGAATTCTGCAGGCACATCATCTTCAGCAGTCATCACGTGCCACCGCCGCCGCTAGCACTATCAGCTCCATGAGCTCCATTGCCGCCCGAACCGAAGTAAGTGTCCCACTGGTAGTAAGAGGAGTTTACCACCTCTGTATCGCTACCTGAGCCAAATAGGTGCAGCACTTCGGCACCGCCTGCATTTTCGAGTGACGCCGGCTTAAATTCAATCGAGTTTCCACTAAGCCGGGGGCTGTTTGAATCCAAAAGGAAGTATGTCACCGCGGCAACTATCAATTGACTCCCAGTTTAGCAAGAGTTAAATCAAACTGCCACTAAACTGGGGGCTATGCAAAGCCGAAGGACAAATCACCGATACCGCCTAGGTCCACAGAATCCACCATGGAAGAATTCAAAAGGGGCAAGTCACTACGGCAACCATCGATTAATCCCCGGTTTAGCAAGAGTCAGATCAAACTCCCACTAAACTGGGGGCTATGCGGCACAAACAAAGAATCAAAACGGTCTAAGGGTCAGGATGCAAAAGAAGAGCCCAACGCCCTTTGGACCCTTTGAACCTTGTTCCCATATCACTCGGACCGTAATAGATCAAAAAGGAGCCCACTCTCGACACAACCTGCATGTGTTCTTGTCAATAATTGAGGACCATTTGTTTACCGAAACCAGACGGGTTCTAGAACTTTGGCCCAATTTCAGGCCCACCCAGACGGGTTTAAGGCCGCTAAACTAGGGGCTATGCGACACCAGCAACGAGTCAAATCAGCCTAAGCGCCAGGGCACAAGAAGACGGGTTTGGGCCTTCTTCTATTCCATTTGGGCCAGGCTTTTCTGACCCACGCAAAATAAAAGAAGAGCCCGACGCCTGGTCCAGACATGTTTTAACCTTTGGGCTTTGCTTCCGCCACAAAAAATGTTCGGCCCATTTCATGAAAGAACCCAGACGGGTTTACCTCCATTTCCAGTGGGTCTCCTTCCATCCTTTCAGCCCACTCAAAAAGGGAAAAGACTACATCTTCTCGGCCCATGTATAAAAGCAAAAGAGGAGGACCATGACCATGAGAACCCAGACGGGTTCCTGGCCCCATTTCTATCGGCCGGCCACTGAGGCCGAGCTCCACCGAACCAGACGGTTCTACTTACCACGTGCCGGATTTTCTACTTCGACCCAATTCTTAGCTAAATCAACAAGTGGGAAACAGACATTTCTATTTGCAAATTTAAGCTAAAGCCAAAAGCAAAAAGGAGCCGAACTCGGACGATTTCTTCGGCCCAAAACAGGCGGGAGCCCAGACAGGTTTCCTTGGACCAAGACAAGCCCAAAACGCTGTGAACCCCAAACGAGTTGTCCGGGCCAAAAACACGCTCAAATCTCGCAAGCCCAAATGATTTTCTGGGCCGAAATATGAGATCAAGGTGGTTTCTGAGCCCGGCACGTCTTTCACATCATCGAGGCTATCATTGGGCCGCAATGCAATAAGGGCCGTCACCGGGCCTAACAATACGTGACATCGAAGGCTATCATTGGGCCGCAATGCAATGAGGGCCGTCACCGGGCCTAACAATACGTGACAACATCATCGAAGGCTATCATTGGGCCGCAATGCAATGAGGGCCGTCACCGGGCCTAACAATACGTGACAACATCAAAGGCTATCGTTGGGCCGCAATGCAACGAGGGCCGTCATCGGGCCTAACAATACGTGACAACAACAAAGGCTATCATTGGGCCGCAATGCAATGAGGGCCGTCACCGGGCCTAACAATACGTGACAACATCAAAGGCTATCGTTGGGCCGCAATGCAACGAGGGTCGTCATCGGGCCTAACAATACGTGACAACAACAAAGGCTATCATTGGGCCGCAATGCAATGAGGGCCGTCACCGGGCCTAACAATACGTGACAACATCAAAGGCTATCGTTGGGCCGCAATGCAACGAGCGCCGTCATCGGGCCTAACAATACGTGACATCAAAGGCTATCATTGGGCCGCAATGCAATGAGGGCCGTCACCGGGCCTAACAATACGTGACGACATCAAAGGCTATCGTTGGGCCGCAATGCAACGAGGGCCGTCGTCGGGCCTAACAATGCGACGAACATCACATCTACATCGGCGCAGGACCCAGCTTCCAAGCGTCAACAGCGGCTATCGTCGGGCCACAATGCGACGAGGGCTATTGTCGGGCCTTCACAATGCGACAAGGGCCATTGTCGGGCCTTCACAATGCGACAAGGGCCATCATCGGGCCTTCACAATGCGATGAATATCACAACTACATCGGCGCAGGACCCAGCTTCCAAGCGTCAACAGCGGCCATTGTCGGGCCTTCACAATGCGACAAGGGCCATCATCGGGCCTTCACAATGCGATGAATATCACAACTACATCGGCGCAGGACCCAGCTTCCAATCGTCAACAACGGCTATCGTCGGGCCACAATGCGACGAGGGCCATTGTCGGGCCTTCACAATGCGGCAAGGGCCATTGTCGGGCCTTCACAATGCGACAAGGGCCATCATCGGGCCTTCACAATGCGATGAACGACATACCTACATCGGCGCAGGACTCAGCTTCCAAGCGTCAACCAGCTTCAGAACGGGCTTCTAATTCATATCCAAGACTATCAAGACTACTTTGATCGTCGTTTTACTCAAACTCGATCAAAGTGGGGGCTATCTGTAGACGCTAAATTTTTCGGCTTTATTTTTCTTTTTCTTAGTATTAATTTTAGGAAATAAGTTGACCGATAAGTAACATGCAAAGCCCTTTTTCCGTCAAAACCCAAAATACCAAGCCCAAATAAGCCGGAAACCATTTGGGTTCGATGGGCCAGAGGCTTGATCTCTGCCCCAAAGAACCCGTCTGGGTTCCTGGGCCAGAGGCCCAGCCTCTGCCCATGGAACCCGTCTGGGTTCTTGGACCAGAGGTTCGGCCTCGACCCAGGAACCCGTCTGGGTTCCTCTTCCCATCACCACAGCGCCCCCGGCGCCAAAACGCTCCTAAACCCTAACCTAAATTCCACTATAAATACCCCCCATCCATCACCTAAAAACACACACAGAAATATACTGGGAGTATTGACACTAGTATATTTCTCTTCTCTTCTCCCCCACTGCGTGTTTACTTTGAGGTTAGCGTAGCTCTTTTTGTACATAATGTAATTTTGTACAGTTGTTGTGTGTTTTCTTTATTTCATTGTTATCGCATGACATTAATGACAATTTTATGAAGTTTATTTAATTCCTCCCTTCTCTTCTTCTTTCTCATTACTTTAATTTAATCCTAGTAGAGTCCGTTCAGTTGAACGGGCGGGTTTGATGATTTTTATCGTCAAATCCGTAACCTTACCCCCGAATCCACCTTTGGGTTCGTAGGCCGGAGTCAATTTTCTTTTGGGTTTGTTGTTTTATCCCTAAAATTCAACTGGCGACTCTCACTTTTCTTTTCCCGAAAACCTTTCTTCGAAAACCCTTTTTTTCTTCTTTAGATTAGAGACAGAACCTGCACGGTTCCCCTCTAATCCTTTTTCTCTTCTTTCTTGGCAACCAAGCCGGTTTTTCCTTGTTTTGTCCGGTTCGATTTACGTAACCTGCACGGGTTCGCGCTTGAATCGGACCCCGATTCGTTCCTCGGAACGTTAACGGGTTTGGGTTTCTTTTTTTTTTTCTTTTATCTTTTTTGGAACCCAGACGGGTTCCCTCCTTTTTATTTCTTTTTTTTCTTTTTCGTCTTCTTTCTCTTCTTTCCTTTTTTTTCTTAATGAATTCAGGTTTTCGGGTTAATTAAATTTGTCACTTAAAAAAGTATCCTTAAAAGTTAATCCTTTAATTAAGGATAAGCAATCCCATGTCGGTTCCCAATTCAAAGAAAGAGGAAAAATTCACTCTTTCGAGTAGCGCCGCGGGAAGATCCCCTTCGGGATTTTTTCGGGGTCTACAGCGGGTGGCGTTGTTTCGCGACCTTCCCAATGTCTAGGATCTTGTCTTGGATTTTGTCTCCAAAGTTCACTCTTCAAATCTTGTTGCTTTTCAGTTTGCAGAACTTAGTTGGATCTCTGGTAGTGTATCTGAGGCATACCTGCAGTAGAGGACGCCATACCTTTCTTGGTCTTTGACCAAGGATTAGATCTTTGCAATGAGGTCTTTAGGACCCAAATTTTAGTAATGCACGGAAGTCTAGTTCCTTTAGACAAGGGAGTTGGTGAGGTCCTTATTTTATTTTCTGTTGGAGGTCCTCTATGATAGCTTTCTTCGAGAGGCGGAATATTTGGGATAGGAAGGAGAGGTCCTTTATTGGTATGGAAGAGAGGACTTTTGGACCGATAGTTTTTGAGAGGTGGTGTATTGGGTGTGGGAAGGAGAGGTCTTCTGGGAGGATGATTTGTAGGAACTTTGGTCCGAGATTGAGAAGAGGGTTGTGGAGACTGGTTTGCTTTGGTAAGGATGGGAATTAGTGACTGCCTCATTAGATAATTGAGTGATGGTTTTATAGCAGTCTTTGACCTCAAGAGATAGTCTATTGCTTTCTGTGAACAGGAGGTCATTTTGAGAGTTCAGGCTTTCTATGGCCTCACTAAGACTTTGAACATGGTTAGTAAGGTGCTTGATTCTTTTTATCAAGGCCTTAGAGTATTTAAAAAGATGCATACACTTATGAGCAATATGTAATGGTGAAAGATTAAGGAGGTCATCAATGTTTACCTCATCTTGAGATGAGGACGCTTCTGGATCCTCATTTAATTGAGTCATCAGACAGACATTTGCAACCTCTTCAACATCACTGTTACCGTCACTTAAATCACTATCACTCCAGGTTGCAAGCATTGCCTTACGATGTTGTTGTTTGGGCCTCATGTTTCTTCTGTCCTTGTTCTTTCTGGCGTGAGGGCAGTCTTTGACTAGGTGCTCTGAGCTGCCACAACCATAACAAGTAAATGGGTCAGATTCCTCTTTTATAAAAGACTTACCTCTTGCTTTTTTTACTTTGTCCATCTTTGAGGTAACCTCTAAAGGTTGGATTTTTCTTGTATAACTTTATGAACCGTCTTGCTAGCATCGCCATTGTTTCTTCCTTATTTTCATCTGACTCACTATCAGAGTCACGTGTTGCTTTGAGGGAAATTCCTTTTGGTTCTGTGAGGTTACTCAATTGGATCTCATGAGCTAATAACTTCCCAATAAGTTCTATAAGTTTGAGGGCCTTGAGATCTTGAGCTTCTTCAATGCCTGTGACTTTTGGACCCCATTTTTTTCTTGGCAGACATCAGAGGACATTTCTGACTTGTTCCTTATTTGGGTAAGTTTTTCCCAGTGATATGAGGTGATTGGTGATGCTACTGAATCTTTTGAACATCTCTTCAATAGTCTCATTTTCTCCCATTCTGAAGGCCTCATACTTTTGGACAAGGATATCTACTTTGGTGTCCTTGACTTACTTGTGCCTTCATATGAGGTTATCAAATAATCCCAAACCTGTTTCGCAGTTTCACAGTTAGATACACATTCAAAATCATTTGAATTTAGACTGCAATAGATCAAGTTTAGGGCATGAGTATTTTTTCTCAATGGCTCCAACTCTTTATTGGTCATTTCAGATCTTTTCTTTGTGACATCTTGACCAGCACTGTTCTTCTTCGTGGGAGTAGGATAATCTCCCTCGGTAACCACAGTTCAGAGGTCCTCATCTTGGTCCTTGAGGAAGACATCCATTTGTCCTCTCCATGACCTGTAGTTTTCTCCGGTAAGTAGTGGAGCTATTGTCCATGAGCGTCCTTGAGGAGCTTCATTTGTGTTGATAGCGGCCATGATCTTTTCCACGAGTGGTTAAACTCTTGAATTTGTTGATCCGCTCTGATGCCAATTGAAATAACCTTAGAGGGGGGTGAATATAGGGTTGTATAAAATTTCTGCACTTAATCAACACAAAAAGGGTTGATAGCACTTTCATAAACTGAATAATACTTCTTTATTGATTGAATCAAACTGCTAAAGGGAAAGAGGTTACAACTCGGCACTATTGTGAACTGTGAGGTCCTCAACAGGTTTACTAGGGCAGAAGATTTCACAGAAACTTCTGCACTTGAGGCCTCACAGAAGAGGCGATTACAGCTGAAGATCACACGTACAGTGTGAACCCTTTCTCTCTTTCATAAACACGACCTTAGAGGTCCTCACCAGATACACTCTCTGGCTACAAACTCACCACGATTCTTAGTGGCTACAACTCAGAATATTTTCACTCAAATATTCCTACAACTCAGAATTTTCTAACCAAAATTCCTACTCTGATTTTCTTCCTTGGAAATCTTGGTTTTACGTGGAAGAGGTTGATAGTATATATATGCTTGAGAGCTCTAATCAGCAACCACTTCTTTCCTTCAGTAGGGATTGCTTCCTTTCTTGGAGTGATCTTCAATACTTCTCAATCTTGGCAATTTGCAACGATTTCTGTCCTTTCCTTTTAGCATCTGAAAAAGATATAATTTGTTATAATATAAATCCAAAATCGGAAGGAATACAATAAGATTAGGATATGGAAAAACTTCGCTGATTTAATTTTGACAAACAAAATCTTCGCACTGGATTGAATACGGTGAGGTCCTCAGATAGCGTTGAGATTCTTCATTCTACTTCCTTGATTGAAAATTGTTTCCTTTCTTGAGAGTAGACTTTCAATCTTATCATTTAGGCAGCTGTTTCTTTCTCTTAATTAAATTCTGATTTTATATCTTCCAAATCTCTTAATTAAATTATGCAAATAAAATCATATTAGAGAATATGAGAAAGATATAGATCTCTAGGGAAGATAAGGGATATTTATATAAAGGAAACTTCCTTGAATTTATATCTTCGAATTTTGTCTTTCAATCAAAAGTATGACGGATGCAATGGAGGTCCTCAAGCAGACTGTAGTGGAGGTCCTTAGAGGGCAGTAGAGTTTCTTCAGTATATATGAAAATAAAATTAAGAAATATTTAATGATTTCTCAAACAAATGGTAGATGAAAGGAAAATAGTAATAAAGGCTTAAACATTATGGAATTATATATATATATATATATATATATATATATATATATATATATATATATATATATATATATATAGGGAATAGATAGGGTGAGAATTACTTTTTGGTGAGAATGAGAGAAGAGTCAATATTGGCCATTGGATGCAAGATCAATGGATAGCAAAAAAAGTAAGTTTTCCATTATTTTTTTTGGTTGTTTAATAGCTCCACACGTGAGCTATAGAGGAAAAAAAAAGGGGAAATAGTCTACATTGAATTCAGTCTCCAATTGTCGAGACGCATGCTGCTGAACCTCCATCAATCTCCGCTTTCATCAATCCTTCCCCTTTCCAAGCAAAATTATCTCCATTTTCATCTCATTCGTCATTCCTTCACCGCCGGAGACCATCTGTGAGCGATTAGGGTTTCAGGATTGCAGAGTCTTGTAGCGAAAATCGAGCAATCATCCGAAGAAGGTTGATCGTCGAACAATTATGGGGAGGACAATCTTGACGGGGAAGGTGTTCATGGGTTGGGAATGAAAAGTAATCCAAGGTGAGTGGTAAATTGTGGCAACAATTTGTTTGATTAATTGTTGCGAGAACCCATTCTGATTTAACATCGATTATTGGAAATCAGTTGGGGGGAGGGGGCAGGGGATGGTTAGTTTGCATCTCGTGCGGTTGTTTTAACTGATGAACATCATGTTCATTTGATTTGAATTGGTTGTTGTTGGATTCGCACGTGAGTGTACTGTATTACTTCCATATCGATGTCCTTTTGATAATGACTTGATATCCATATGGGTAGTGCGGGATGCCATATTGGTGAAGGCTTGATATCCTTTTTCGTGAAAATGTGACGTCCATTTTGATACAACTTGAAGTCCATCTTGTGTGAGCACCATGCCGATATAGGTTAAACGTTATGTCCTTTTGGTTTTCACTTAGTGTCATTTTGGTCTATACGTACTATTTATATTGAATATGACATGATGATTGGATTTGGATTTCATGTCTTGTTGGTTTGAATATAACAATGTATTCTCATGTTTTTGTGAAATAATGTACACATGGATATCCAGTTTATTTAGATGTCTATTTGGCTAAATAAGAGTGTTCATTTTATTTGAAATTGATGTCCAATTGTTGGAATTGATGTATGTCTTGTATGAGTTCGATGTCCATTTGGGTTATACGTGATGTTCTTTTGGGCTATACTTAATGTCCATTTGATGTATACATAATATTCACCTTGAATATGATATGATGATTAGGTTTGATGTCTTTTTGGTGTGAACATGATATCCAGATTGTTCCATTTGATTGTGCACGATATCCACTATGGTGGAATTGATGTCTATTTTGCAAATTAATGATGTGCTTTGAACTTGATGTGCATTTGGTGAAAACGTGATGTATGAACTTGATGTCCATTTTGAATTTCATACGATGGCAATTTGGTTTCAACTTAATATCCCTCTTGTTTGAACAAGAGTGTAAGACATGGTGTCCATCTTGTTGAACATGATGTTCATTTGGTTTCAACATGATATCCTTCTTGGTTTAATCATGATGTCAATTTCATTTTATGATGATGTCCATTTTGAACTCGATGTCCATTTGGTTTATACATGATGTCCATTTTATTTGAACATGATATCCAGTTGACGAGGCAGAATCGCCAGACAGGTGGATGCTGAGACGAAATCCACGTTTCCTTCCCCGAAATAAGCTGAAGGGCATCATATTTTCAAAGGCTGCTCATTGGAATCGAACAAGGACACTCACCGCCTTCTGATGATGGTGTTTGGTCATACATTAATTATTAGAATTTTAGGCCATCTCCCTCATTGTCTCTAGTTATTTGGCCTTTTTTTAGGACCAGAATTGTGTAAAAACAAACAACATATTGTTCTGTACTTTTTATGATAATTTTAATGGATGTTCATTTTTTTGTTAGTAAATGTCCATTTTCCTTTTAATGGATTTTTATTTTTCAGATATTGGATGTTCGTTTTAATGTTGGTTATATTAAATATTTTTACATCAATAATTAAAATGTCTGTTAATGGGTGTCCTTTTTAACCGTCATTTGAGCATTTTGATTTTATTTAATGTTCATTTATTGATAATGGATGTCCGTTTGATGTGAATGTCCATTTAGTTTTGTCGTTTTGCTTAATAATAGATGTTCATTTTACTTATAATGGATGTTCATTTTCATGTTGATTTTATTGGATGTTCATTTTAAAAAGGCTATGCAGTAGGACATCAAGTTTCATTCGAAATGAGCATCCCCATAAACACATATAGATATCACGTACCAAACAATGCATATCACCATTGTACTCCCAATATCATATACATGGGATCCCCGAACGGAGATCCATTGTTGTTTAACTTATACAGAACTTGAAAAAAAAGTTTGATTATGTATGTCCAAAATCATGTTCAAAAATTTAAAAATTTTGATATCCACGTCAAGTAATAAACATATGAACATTGATTAATATATATATATATATATATATATATATATATATATATATATATGGACATCAAGTAATAAACACATCGACATCAAGTAATATACTTGATGTCTATATGTTTATTGCTTGATGTTCATATATTTATCATTGTTAATTGATATCCATATATTTATTACTTGATATCCATGAGTTTATTACTTGATGTTCATATGTAGATTACCTGATGCCCATGTGTTAATTACTTGATGTCCATGTGTTTATAATTTTATGTCCATATGTTTAGTATTTAATGTCCATGTGTTTATTACGTGATGTCTATATGTTTATTCCTTGATGTACTCATCAAAATTTAAATTTTTTTTGAACTTGATTACTATAACTTATAAAATGGCAACACTTCATATATAAATGGACAATATGTACGACAAAAAAGTACATCGAAACATCCAACAATTAGCATAACTTCAAATTTTAAAATTTTTGAACTTCAAATGGGCAACACTTTATGTATAGATGAACAATAGGTATGATTACAAAGTACATCAAGGCATCCCAGAATGAACCTTAACTATAACAAATGTGGACATCAAGACTTTGTAATTGCTCTATTACTCTCACTCCCCCCATCGCAGCTCGCCACCAATATTCATTGCCAACTGTGAATGAACGCTTGATTTTTTTGACAAAAGGTCGTGAACTAACCTTCCAATTTCAAAACCCTAACAAAAATTAATCAGTCCCTCACAATTGGTCGGGCAAAAGCAATCGAATGATTGATCAAATTAACCGAAACTTGACGATGTCAATCACTGCACCGCCGACGAGATCGCTTGGCTGAGACTCAACGTGGAGCAACATTTCCAATGATGAGAGTTCCTTCTCGATTTGTGAATCGCCTTTTCTTTCCGATGAGATATTTCTCGATGATGTTCTTCACCACGATTCAACATTCCCGGCGACGGAAGGACTTGAAGCCATTGGAGGAGCTTGATTTCGCCAGCGGTGAAGGAATAACAAAGGAGATGTGGAGAATTGATTTAGCTTGGAAAGGGGAAGGATTGATGAAAGTGGAGATTGATGGAGGTTCAGCAGCACGCGTCTCGAAAATTGGAGACTGAATTCAATGTAGACTATTTCCCCTTTTTTTCCTCCATAGCTCACGTGATGGAGCTATTAAACAACTAAAAAAAAATAATGGAAAAATTACTTTTTTTGCTGTCCATTGATCTTGCATCCAATGGCCAATATTGACTCTTCTATCATTCTCACCAAAAAGTAATTCTCACCTTATCTATTCCTATATATATATATATATATATATATATATATATCTTTTCGTGTGCATGCACATGCACATAAATGCCCATATACTACCTCTGTCCCTAAATGATTGTCCATTTGACTAAACTTTGACCATTGATTACTCACAAATTGCAATGAGTTACAATATAAAATTATTACCATTAGAAAGATATAGTACTAAAAATTATATTGTAACTCATTATAATTTGTGAGTAATCAACAGTCAAAGTTTAGTCAAATGGACAATTATTTAGGGACGGAGGTAATACTATTCAAATACTTCTTTCGTCCCAAATTAATCAGCACTTTGACTAAATTTTGACCTTTAATTATTTACAAATTACAATAAGTGACAATACAAAATGACATTCATTATAACTTTTAGTAAGTATCTTTATCTTTGGCCCGTATAGACATGGACAAAATTTTGAATAATAAAGATTAGCCTCGCTTGTTTGGCGGTTTTTCTCTCAAAAAAAATATCTTTCTAATGACGGTAATTTCATATTGTAAGTCATCTTAATTTGTGAGTAATAAATGGTCAAAGTGTCACTTAATTTAAGGCGGTGGGAGTATCTTTTGACCATCTTTGTATATTAGGATGATATATTATGGGAATATCCTATTTTTATATGAAGTTTATATTGTGGATGACTCTTACTATATAACTAGTATAAATACTTTTTGTGGGTTATGAATAAAATCATCATATTCTCCTCTCTCAAGTCTCAATATCTTTTGGCTCTACTGTTCTCTCTAGATTGTGTTCATATATTCATAGTTTTATAACATAAAATTAGTTGATTGCATCACATGCAAAAATCACTATAATCTCTATAATTTTTTTTAAAAAAATAACCCTAGAAAAGACATTGAAAAATAAGATTACCCTAGTGAGGGTCAATAGGGTGATCACAAAAATATTGAATAAAATAAAATGTGTAAATTAAAATGCTAAATAAAGAGTTGTAAGTCATATGGACAAAACATGGTGGTTGTTAAAGACTATTAGTAATTAGCGGTCACTTAATTATTTGTTAATTAAAGTAATCCTAGTTTATTTAGAATTTGGTTTCTAGATAAATTAGGAGTTGTAATTAGATAAGGAATATGACTCATAATCTGAGTTATATTCCTATTGGGTAATGGAATACAACACTATATGCTCATGTATAAATAGATCCCTGCGTGAGATATATTAGATATACAAGATACAACAAGTGTTTTGATCTCTTCTCTCTCTGGATAAACCACCATTGAGGTTTTGGGGTTTGGGGTGTGACTTCCAGTGGCTCTATACTAGTAGTCATTGGTAATCGATAATCTCCCGGTGTCGAAGGTGAACAACGACGTGCTATTCGTGGAACAAGACCTGACAATACGATCTCGCTTCCACACTTAAAGTATTATTCGATCCCACTCTACAGTGGTATCAAAGCCTAAATTGCTAGACTTGTTCTCGTTTTTTATCTTCCCTAATCTGTTTAAGTTAGACACAAACAGTCAAATTAATTTTAGTATTATTATGCTAAAAAAGATTGAACTTAGGGTTTACTTTGTTTACTGTCGGAATTTATTTCTTCTCGTTTCAAGTTCAAACCTAGATTAGTAGCATGAATTAAGTTATTCTAATCTTTACTTCCTAATTAACGTGACTATGTGTCTAACTTTTTTTCAAGACTTGTGAAACCCAGTTCATGATTCTAGGCTCGGTTAACCCCTACCACATTGACCGAACTCAACGCACCTTGACTCACAATCTCTTGACCTCAGTGGTTAAGAGTACAACCCAGATTGAACTACCATACCTACACTCTCTCGAGACCTCTGCCAATATCTCACCCGTCCCCGACCTTTTTACCGACCCAATTTTTTTAAAACGAAAAGGTAGAAGAGGATGGATTTTTCAATAAAATTCAAAGGTTAAAATTTTTAGGTAGAATCGAAACGTTACCCATCAGAACCGCCAAGGAAGGGTGGTGGTGTGGGTTACGCGCCGCCGACGGATACCCAAGGGGTGTCCTTCTTCCTCTATTTGACCGATCAAGACCGGATCTGTAAGAATCTAACTAGAAACATGCGAAATCGACGGGGTACGACGGCATGTGTGGCTCATGCGCTGCGCCCAGTGGCGAAGCTAGAGTTCAATGTTAAGGGGGTCAAGATAAAATTTAATAAAAAAATATATATATTATATAGTAACAAATTCGGAAAATTTAACATATTCAAGTAACCTAAAATTTAACAACATTACTTTTAAAAATAAACATACATACCTTCAATATAGAGGTGTCTTCGACGGGTAGTCATATTTTGATAGTAAAACATGAATTCATAGTTGGTCACCTTATCAACAAGAACATTTTAAACTTTTTTGAGGTAATGAAAAATTTTGTATCGTAAAACTTGAACTATGTGATATCTTCACCCTTTTACTGAAAAATTCTCCATTTGAAAATGACAAACAATTAAAAAGGAATTAAGTTTATAAATTCAAAGCTTCCACCAAAGCATATTCATATTTGAGTATTAGAATAAACAATTAACAATAACACAATAACTATCTAGCAACAATCTTTTAATTTATTACCAATCAACCAAACAAATAATTTAGATAATTAAATTATGAATATTGGAACAAAATAAAACCAAGCACATGTGAGGTGCAACTGTAGCAGTCATTGAAGTAGCAGGGAGAAAAATAACAAAACTGAGGAAGCAAGCATTGAACCTGTGACCTACAAATGCCAAACACACACTCAACATAGTGCCTAAACCAATCAGCTACTACACACTTTCTTGATAATTTTTGTAGTTATTTGATATATATATGATTTTACATTTTAAAACAACTCTAAATTAATTATTTTTTTCAAAAAAGCTGGGAGGTCAATTGACCCCCCTTGACCTAAGGTGGCGCGTTGGCTTCACAGCCGACACCGTTGTGTTCATCGGCTGCCTATCTATGCGATGACGGTGGTCATTTCTCGCAAATCCGTGTCGGAGGAACGGATCGGCAGCCTCAATGCTTGGGGCAGGCGGTTTACATCATCTGGGGTTTTTTTTTTTGGTTTTCCGACGACGGTCGTGGGCCACCAAAGCCGGAAAGAGGATACTGAAACGGGGCGGCGAAGTAGGTGGAAAAACCGAGCTCAATGCCGGTTTTTCCATGGCCGATCTGTTCAACTGAAGAAGAAAAGAGAGCAAAGGTCGAGTTCTGGGATAGGGGGAGTTTTAGAGAGAAAATAAGTCTAGGCCGGGAAGAGAAGCTAAGAAGTCTGGAAAGAACCGAAGAGACTGAAAGAGAAAATGAGAGAAGCAGGGTGGGGGGTCGGATGAAGGGAAACGACGAAGAAGGAGACTGATCCTATTTTTATTGATTAAATCTGTGTGATTATAACATGATCTAACCTTAATCGTTATTAGTCGTCGATTCTCATATGTTGAAATTGTAAATTTGTTTTACCTTTTCTATGTGATTTAGGTTTACATAGTGTTAGGATTCTCATGTTTTACCTTTTCTATATAACATGAGCAGGTCTTTTGTCGTTTTCTGATCTTTGACGTTGAAAGCCACGTTCCGAGCTAGCGTCAGCCTGACCGTACTGAATGCCCGACCATCAAGCTCTTCCCAATCCTTCTGTTCCATCTCTTTTAGCTTATCACCCATCGCAAGATGCAACCTTTGCTGGCGGAGCACATCCTCAACGCGCATCCTCCACTATGCGTAGTCTTTCCCATCGAATTCTGGAATCTTCACAATTGCGTCTGTCGTTGCTTCTCAGTCTGCAGATCAACCACGCTCCAACCAAAGCTCTGATACCAGTTGTTAGGATTCTCAGGGAGTAGTTAGCAAACAGACAATACTAAGGGCGAAAAATAAATAAAGATTCGACACAAAGGAATTAACGTGGAAAAACCCAAACCGGGAAAAAACCACGAACGATGCACTATCAGAGGATTACAACAGTGTTTCAGAGATTCCCAGACCTCCTCAATCTCTCACAATCTCCCTAGAGTTACAACCTGAGAACTCAACACTCACAGATGAGCCTTACATAACTTCCTCAAGGACACAGAGATTATAGATCAATCTCTTGTGGTATAAGATGAAACACTCTTAATTGTTGTATATCATAAGGAAAACCTGACCTCAATATATACTAGAAGGTACAGAAGGAAACCTTAGGGTACAACCTAGAAAAATAGTCGTCGCAAGGAAAAACACAATCGTGGGCCATCAATTATGTTAGAACCCCTCAAAGACATTGATAGACTCAGGCTCAAGGACCTTGGCGACTGGATCAGTTTTGAATGAAAGTCAAAATTCGAATATCCAGAAAAGATATAATGCGCAAGAAAAGAAATCTCAAGAAGGCAGAAGGACATTCACCCAAGGCATCATAAGGACGTTCACCCAAGGCAGCATAAGGACGTTCACCATATGCGAGGAGTTTTGAAAAGCGCAGTCGAAATAGGGAAGTATCTCTCAATTGATTCTCTGAAATTTTGGCCACCTATTTTCTGATTTAAGATTGACTAATTGATCCCTTTATTTCAGGAAACACCTAATCAAGGAAAGAGAAGAAAATATTGAAGTAGAGATATTCTGAATAGAGACCAAGAAGGAAACAACAATTAAGGAAGTTATCATTCAACACAAAGAAGGAAGGAATCCAAATTGCAACGACTCTATTGCGTCTGGAAGCTACATAAATAGAAGACATCTTGCTCAAGGAAAATCAACGATTCCATGGAAGAAATCGGGTGTTCGAAATAGAAATAGCGTTTTCTATTTTGTGCGAGATTTGGTGATTGTGAGAAGTTGAGTGTAATCAATCCTTAACGGATTTAGGGTTGATTGATGCTTGTGAGATCGATTCCTAGACGGACTTAGGATCGATTAAGAGTAAACACCAAAGGGTGAATTTGGTGTGTGTTGTTATTCATAAAATAAGAAGCGTCCTCTGCAAGGCGCTTGGTTCATTGTACAACCTAAGGACATTCATCCTAGGTTCATCGTGTTCTGTTCACAATAAAGGAGGTTATTCAGTTCATATATTTTGTCCTTTATTAATTCTATTTCTGCTTCCTGTGAAGGAAATTCTCAGTCTGTTTAAACTGAGAACCTAACGTCCTTGCTGAGTTGTAATTTGTGCAGAAAAATTCAGTAACCCTATTCACCCCCCCTCTAGGGTTCTAATGTTCACCCTTAGAGGTTTTAATGTTCACATCGCCTCTTCCTAACGCCTTTAGGCTGTGACCGTTTGCAAGCCTAACCCTGCCAAACCTCCCACTCACAAAATTGCTAAAGGCCTCCCTGCAAGACGAAGAGTGAAACAAAGCACCTGAATCTATCACCCAACTCCCTTCTGACTTGTCAACACTAACAGTTAGGGCATCACCAAAATCCTCAGCAGTATATACAGAGTCATGGTCATTATGGCTGCTCTTCTTAGGTTTGGGACAATCCCTACGAAAATGACCTCTATGACAACAGTTCCAACACAACACTTGCTCCATGTTTCGACCTCTAGATTTTGATCGACCCCGACCCGAGCTCCCACTATTCCTCCTACCCCTGACAGTCAAAGCATCCCGAAGACTCAGACACATCGGAATCTTTCCTACGAATACTTTCATTCAGGACAAAGTCTCTAATTTCCCCAAACTTCAGTTTCTCATCCTTATTAGTTGAAGAAGTTACAGAAGTCACGAAATTTTCCCAAGACTTAGGTAGGGTAGCCACTAGTATATTAGCATTCATCTCATCGTCGAAATTAAATCCCACAAAGGTTAATTTTTTGATAGTATCATATTCAACTCATTCATACTATCATGCATATCATCAGATCCATGCATCATAAATTCAAACAAACGACGTAACACATATACCTTGTTCACCGCCGAAGGTTTCTCATAAGTGTTTTGCAAGGCCTCGAGCAAATCTTTCGTCGGTTTCTGATCTTTGACGTTGAAAGCCACGTTCCGAGCTAGCGTCAGCCTGACCGTACTGAATGTCTGACCATCAAGCTCTTCCCAATCCTTCTGTTCCATCTTTTCTGGCTTATCACCCATCGCAAGATGCAACTTTTGCTGGCGGAGCACATCCTCAACGCGCATCCTCCACCATGCGTAGTCTTTCCCATCAAACTTCAGAATCTTCACAATTGCGCCTGCCATTGCTTCTCAGTCTGCAGCTCAACCACGCTCTAGCCAAAGCTCTGATACCACTTGTTAGGATTCTCATGGCGTAGTTAGCAGACAAACAATAATAGGGGCGAAAAATAAATAAAGATTCAACACAAGGAATTAACATGAAAAAACCCAAACCGGGAAAAAAACCATGAACGATGCACTATCAGAGGATTACAACGGTGTTTCAGAGATTCCCGGACCTCCACAATCTCTCACAGCCTTCCTAGAGTTACAACCTGAGAACTCAAAACTCACAGTTGAGCCTCACACAACTCCCTCATGAACACAGAGATTACAGGTCAATCTCTTGCGGTATAAGATGAAACACTCTCAATTATTGTATATCATAAGGAGGACCTGACCTCAATATATACTAGAAGGTACAGAAGGAAACCCTAGGGTACAGCCTAGATAAATAGTCGTCGCAAGGAAAAACACAATCGTGGGCCATCAATTACGGCCCATCAAAAATAACTCACGGAAGCCATCAGGCGCTGGTAGCGCTTATAGGCGCTGGCTAGCGGGACACACACGCTGTCAGCGTGTGGCACGTCCGACCATCTGGACTAGGCGCTGGCAGCGTGTCCGACGTATATTGTGGATGATGGATTTTCTTGTTGGAAATTTAATTTACAAACAATGTGCCTAAATGTCCAATTTGTTTTTGGCTTGTAGATTAAAGACCTCAGTTGTGAACTCTACAACTTTGAATGTGACTAAAAAGTTGGATTGGTCCAACTATGACATTTGTCATCGGAGGGTTAAGTACCATATCTGAATGATCTGGGCATAGTTTAGACTTTCTCAATGTCAAGATGTCTCCCCCTACTACTAAGGATCCTGTTACCAAGGCAGATGTCGAAACTACTTCTGCTCAGTATAAGAAGGAGATGGAGGCGTACCAGGAGGGCTTCAAGAAGGATTGCTCAGTGCGATATGCCTTGCTGAACCTCATGCATGATGAGCTTATTGGAGAATTTGTGACTTATCCCACGTCTAAGGATCTGTGGGACGAGCTTAAAATCCAATTTGGTCAAACTTCGGTGACCAAACTTCGTTTACTGCAAATTAAGTATATCCAGTATGAAATCGATCACCCTAAGCGAAGCGTAATAGAGAATATGTGATTGCTAAGTGCGATGGTCCGTAACCTAAAGGCTGGAGGAATAATAGTTTTTGAGCATGATTAAGTCACGAACGTGATTTGTGCCATTCCGACAAGTGAGGATTGGAAGTCTTTTAAGACCCTGATGCTTCACAGTGACCACATTGCTACTGTGGTGGAAATCACGCGATACCTCGAACTGGAAGTGGGATCCTAAAATCATGTGCTCCTGCCCCTGTAGCATTTGTTACTAGAGGGAACATACCTCATAAAGGCAAAGGTTTTAAGAAGGGGAAGAAGAAAAGTCATCGTCCCTCTAAGAAACTTGGGCCTAATGGTAACAATGCCAAGAAACAGCACAAGGCTAAAGGCGACAAAGAGAAGAATATAGTGCGTGTGAAGTGCTATAACTGTGGAAAGAAGGGCCATTATGCTAAGGATTATTTCGAGCCTCCTAAGGTACCTCTTTCTAATAGTGTCTCTACTATATTTGTTTGTTCCCATGCATTTATTGCTAACTCCTTTCCTCATTGGATTGTAGACTCGGGAGCGAGCAAACACATAGTGCAAGACCAAGTTGGCTTTGTAGATTTTCAACCTTATCCGGCGGGCCTACAAAGTGTGACGTTAGAAAATGGCACGAAGGAAGACGTTCTCGGGGTTGAACGTACCAGCTTAGGCTACGAGGAGGAAATAAGTTACTACTCCTAGACACTCTCTACACACAAGAGGTGCATTGTTCCCTAGTTTCTTTCATTTCTTTAAAGTAGGTTTTTAGTTTGTTTCTAGAGATGATGGTTTAGACATTATGTTTGGCGGTAATTTGTTTAACACTGCATCATTTGTGAATGATTTTCATGTGTTGGATTTAGACATTTGCAATGAATTTTGTTTTTGTTTCATTTGTTGATTCTAATTCTGAATCTGTTAAATGATATGCTAGATTAGGACATATTGGTCAAGATAGAATAACTAGACTAACTAAAGAAAGTCTTTTAGACTGCCTTACTAAAGTTAAGTTATCCAGATGGGAGCCATGTCTAGCTGGTAAAGCGACCAAGAAGCCTTTCGGTAAGGCTTCTAGGACATTAAGTCCCTTAAAACTTATTCACTGCAACATATGTGGACCTATGACCATTAAAGCATGTCATGGTGCTTGGTACTTTCTCACTTTAATAGATGACTATTCACGATATGGGTTCGTGTACCTATTATCCCACTGCTATGAAGCATTGGATGTGTTTAATCGCTTTTTGGCGGAAGTTGAAACCAAGTTAGAACAAAGGGTCAAGACTCTTCGCACTGATCGTGGTCGTGAATACCTTTCTGATATGTTCAAAAGTTTTTGTAAGGAAAAGGCATATGTAGGCAGCTCACAATTCCTCGAACTCCGCAACAGAATGGTGTTGTAGAACGAAGGAACCGTACATTACTTGACATGGTCAGGTCAATGATGACCCAAGTAAATCATTCGATTAGCTTTTCGGGGGATGTGTTGCTTACGGCAACCTATATCCTAGACCGAGTGCCTAGTAAGAGCATTTTTACTACTCCATACGAGTTGTGGAACAGTGAAAAGCTCATTCTAGACCATCTAGTCCATGGTGTTCGGCTGGCTATGTACACAACGCAACTCATAAACCCTAATGTTTATAAAATTGTATTGAAAATGAACTACCTAAAAAATAAGTGCATGGAAAGTGAACTATTATACAAATAAATATTTTCTTAGTATCAAAATTGACTAAATTAAATTTTGCGAAAATAAAATTTATTATTTCAACTCATAGGTAACATTTGCATTATTCACTGAAAAAAAAAAGAAGAAAGCCATGTTATTCTTCATTAGTTTATTATTTCAATTCATTGGTAAAATTTATTATTTTCAATTCATTATTGACATTTTATAATTAACTAGAATTACAACAAAATGTTATTTTCATGGAAAAGAAAATGAAAGAAAAGAGAGATGACACCTACCTTTCCATTTGCATTATTCACTGTCTCACATGCATATAACCTAGGTAAAGCCACTTTGACAACATTTCTCAATTCACCAAACCCACCATATAATCATTCCACTTTCACAACCATAACCCAGCCACAATTCTTCATCAGTTTCATATCTCCCCTATATTCTACTTCGATCTGCTCCTCTCTTCCTCCATTACAGCACAATCTCTTCTTTAAAATACAGTAGCTCCATATTTGTGATCCTCTCCTTTGTACCTAGTCTCTATATTGTAAGTATTATTCTTTACAACTTCATTTTCAAATGACTATTTCTGCCATGAAAATATTGAACTCACTCTTTAATGTTTCTTTGGGTAATTTAATAATTATAGAAGCATCCAATTCGACAATGGTATTTGGGAAGAGGAAAAGAGATGCCGAAACATCCCAACAAAATTATGAGCATGGGATGATGATCAGCAAAATAGTGACCCAAATAACAATGAAGCTACTGCTGAGGATGCATTTGTTGAACAATTCAATCCTTCAAATTCATCGACTCAACCTAAAAGCGAAAAGACAAATTCTGGCATGAAATCTTTACTAGAAGAAATTATTGTTTTTGGTAGTTCAGATTCTAAGAATCCTGGGTGATCTAAATTCGAGATGTGCAAACATTTTTAGGATAAGTTTAAGAGTTCATATACTAGAATTCACTACCACTTTTTTGGCTACAATCCTGGAAAAAAAAAACCTCAGATTAAGAGATGTAAGGAGTTATTGAGAAACCGTGATGTTCTTGAAAAAATAGGACAGAGAGTTGAGATTGTTGAAAAATAGGGTGCATGTTCATCTTTAAAAAGCTCTTTGCTAGTGGGGGGGGGGGGACACACCAGTTGTAAAAAATCATATTGAATATGGATTTAGCATGATGGATAGAGATATGGTTGACTTTTGAGGGATTGTGTGCTAATGGTATCCCATTTAATGTTTTGAGAAATCCTCAATTCATAGAAATGATTGATTCTTGCAATCAACAAGGGCCCTGCTGGTTATAAGCCTCCTTCTTATGAAAAAGGCTAGGACATCCCTACTAGATGAATGCAAAAGGAATGTTGAGAAATACTTAATCCCAGTCAAGGAAACTTGGTACTCACATGATGTCTCAATTATGCCTAACAGGTGGATGAATGCAAAACACAATACTATGATTAATGTATTAGTTGTGAACAGTTGGGGTGCCACCTTTTTATATGCTGATGACTTTTCTGGGATTGAAAAAAGTTGCCCTGAAATTGCTCAATACCACTTAAAGGCCATAGAAGAGATTGAACATTCATATGTTTTGCAAGTTGTTACTAACAATGCAAAAAATTGTGTGGCTATAGGAAAAGAAGTTGAAAAGAAGCATAAGCATGTGTTTTGGTCTCCTTGTGTGGTTCACACTCTAAATTTGATCTTCGAGGAATTTGCCAATGTATTCCCTTAGTTAAATGAGACTTATACACAGGGAAAAATATTGTCAAGTATTTTCTCAACCATACTCATGCTTTATCCTTGGTTAGGGACTCTTCAAAATTGAATTTGTTGAAAGTTTCTCAAACAAGGTTTGCCTCTCACTACATTTTCTTAAAGAGATTGTTTGATTGTAGGGAAGAGCTCATAAAATTGTTTGTCTTCCAAAATGGAAGGAAGTGATTTGTAGTGGAGATGCTCACAGTAAGGAGATGGGTATCGCAGTAACTACTACCATTAAGAATGATGACTTTTGGGATGAAGTTAAAAATGTCATTAAAGCTACGAAACTAGTGTACCTTATGGTGAAGTTCAGTGATGGTGAAGGTCCTAAAATGGGGGAGGTGTATGAGAAAATGGGCAACATGCTAGGTAAGCTTGAGGATGTTATGAAAGATAACGAGTATAATGCTTCTTTTTGTCAAATGCAACAAATTGTGCAGGATAGATGGGAGAAGATGAACATTCCATTACATTGTCTTAGGTTTGCATTGAACCCAAGATTTTATGATGCTTGTTACCTGTTTGGTAAGGCTTCTGGTAGGATGCAAAGAAAGGCTCCAAATTTGGATAAGGAAGTTGTCACAGAGGTGATGCAATTTTTCGAGAAGATAACTAAAAATACAGTGGACGAAAAACTTTAATATGCAACTTTTCACATGAAGAAATGTTTGTATGGCATGCTTATTGCTCAAGAAGATGTTGTTTTCATGGATCCGATCGATTAGTGGTCAACTTATGGTGCTGGGACTCCTGAGCTAGTTAAAGTTGCAAAGAAGGTCTTATCTCAACCAATTAGCAGTTCATCGGCTGAAAGAAACTAGAGCACACATTCCTATATTCATAATGTTAAAAGGAATCGGTTGAACTGCACTAGAGCATATAAATTAGTGTACATCCACTCCAATATTCAGCTCTTATCTCGCTTCAGCAAAAGCTACACTGATGGGCATGAAAGATTCTGGGACATTGACCCTGAAAACTCTCTTTCAGAAGATTTAACACTAAAGTTACAAGATATGAGGGTTGGAAACACCAATGAAGAACATCAGCAAGCCCACAGACTGCCACTCGGAAAAGGAGATAAGTTTTCTGTATTGTGTTTCTTTTTTACCCTCTCTTTTTATTACTTATTTTGGTTTTGCTAGTATGGAAAATATGGAGGATGTGTTATTGTTCAGTACTCCCCCCTCCCTTTTGTAATCTGGAGGATGTATTAGTGTTCGGTGCTTTGCCCTCCATTTTGTAATCTTCATTCCATCTGGTTAGGAAAAGATTTAGGACTTGAGGTCGTAGAAAACATTGAATATATGAGGGAAATGTATTGGCTTTTGAGAAAGACGAATGAAATGCATTTTTTTTAATACTCGCCAAACAAAAGCCAATTATGTAAATAGAGAGTTTTATTATCGGTAAATTACGACCCTAAATATCATTCTTACTGAACCTAACCCCCTCGATCCAGGATTCTAAGATTTACCAACTTCAATCCCGATTTTGATCCTTGACCCCTACGATCCCCGCCCCTGGCAACTATGCGTCCTAATATATTCCTCGTGATGTTTGATTTTGTAAATATACTCTATGAATGCACTTATTAAGGGGGAGTCTCCATTAATTAAGTTAAACTATTTTTATGTTGGTTGTCTAATTTATCTCAATTCGATAATCAGATCTTCTTATTTTAGCTCTGATACCAATTGAAAAATAAGGTAACCCAAAAGGGGCAAAAAATTGGTGGGGGATGCCAAACATTTTTGGAAACTGACTAGTGGGACACCATTTTTCTATAATGCATTTCCAGGTGACATTATATTTAATTAAATGACTCATGGGTGACATTCTGTCTATTCTGGCTGAAATCGGACATAATATGTTGGAAAAGACAAAAATGTCCTTATTTTTGTCTCTAATTTAACTAAATCTACCCTTATCTCTCTTTTCCTCACCCTCTTTCTCTATAATTCATTCATCTCAAATTCTACAAATTTTCTTTGTGGATTGTTTTTTTAAAAAAAATTTATGTGAGATTTTAGAAAGCACTCTCTTTGTAAGGTCTCATACATTTACATATCCACAACTCTTCTTTCAACAGGATCAACATTAGCAGTGGATTTTGTATAATTTTGACGAAGCTGCTTTTTTAAATTTTTGTTTTGGTTTTCCCTCTCATATGTGCCTAAATATTTAAAAAGGTTGAATGAAAAGTGAATGTGGTGGGGTTGTCACTCCTCGAAGACTGACTTCCCAACACTCCACCCTCCGTGAGACTTTCCTTGCTAGTGACTTGGTTGAGTTCCAAAACAACCCAAGTATCCTAAATGACAATAGCAGAAGCAATTTGGGTAGCCTAAAGCCAGTGTCCAACCTTACTCTTGGTGTTGTGCTAAACAATACCAAGAAATCCCCACCCCCAAATAACATTGTTGTTCAGACCCTCCTTGAGTTCACTCGTAATGATGAGACCCTCATTTGCTGTGGATCTTCAATGAGAAATCTTGGAAGTCCTTCAAGGATCGATTAAAGCTGAAGAAGACCTCAAATCAGAACCAAAATCCCAACAATTCCCATCAATGGGCACCCTCATCACCAGTCCCCCAATCTGACGTGTTGCTCAGGTCTAGATCAATAAGAGCAGAAGCCATGAATGCTTGTATGAACTCGGACGAAGGTAACGTTGCGCTAAAAGATGCCAAACTTTTCTTCAAAATTAAATCCAATTACGTTTTCTTTATTTTTTCATGATATTATTTTTGAGATGAACGAATTATAGAGGAAGATGGTGAAGAAAAGAGAGAAAGAGAGATGAAAGGTAGATTAAGTTAAACTAGAGAGAAAAATAAGGGTATTTTCATCCTTTTCAACATATTTCGTCGGATTTCAACCAAAATAGCTGGAATTGAATGTCACACATGAGTCATTTAGTTAAATATAATGTCACTTGAAAATGTATTATAGAAAAGTGGTGTCCCACC
Source organism: Portulaca oleracea (assembly GCA_029582165.1). Lineage (NCBI taxonomy): Eukaryota > Viridiplantae > Streptophyta > Magnoliopsida > Caryophyllales > Portulacaceae > Portulaca > Portulaca oleracea. Next base: position 23,236,236 of record CM055890.1, read on the forward strand.
AGTCAGTTTCCAAAAATGCGTGGTACCCCCAACAACTTTTTGCCAAAGGGGGCGTTGAATAGAGTGATCACAAAAATATTAAATAAAATGAAATACGTAAATTAATATGTGGAAATAAAGAGCGGAAAATAAAAGGGACGCAACACGGTGGTTGTTAACGATGTTCCCCCAAATTCAAATTTTAGAGTATGTCACCCAGGATTGAATCTCAAGCTCTTATTAGGATGGACCGTAGACAATAGTAGAGTCTCCTCTACTCTCAAGATCTATCACATCACTTAATTTCACCTCTCAATTAAGTGTGGGAGGAGTCAACCTCTCAACTCCTATTCCTCACCCTAATACTATAGGCTCAGTCAATGAAGAGAAATTTAATACAACACTTTATGATCTTACATACAAGTGAGAAGTATGCTAGTGTCTTGTACTCCAAGTAGAAAATTACACCATATATTTGTTAGGACACTCATGGCGTTTTAGCAGACAAACAATAATAAATGCGAAAAATAAATAAAGATTCGACACAAGAATTAACGTGGAAAAACCCGAATTGGAAATAAACCACGAACGATGTATTATCAGAAGATTACAACAATGTTTCAGAGATTCCCATACCTCCACAATCTCTCACAACCTCCCTAGAGTTACAACCTGAGAACTCAACACTCACAGATGAGTCTCACACAACTCCCTCAGGGACACAGAAATTACAGGTCAATCTCCTGTGGTTAGATGAAACACTCTTAATTGCATACCAATAAGCCTAAATCTTAGACTCTATTTATAATACAAAGCTAACATAATTATTTAGGGTTAATAGAGTCCTTGCAGCCAAGGAATTACAAAAAGAGGCGGCTAACAAATCAATAACTTGAATCCCACTCAAACTCTTTTACCTTGCTCCCCAAGACACAAAGACCAACCCAAAATTGGTCTCCACATTCAACCCAACAATATATATACTGGGAGTTTAGTAATGTTAGTGACAACAATATTTACATAGAAACCTCCGTTGCCTAATTCCTTTTTACGAGCTTAAAATCATTCTATAAACTTTCTAACAACGCTTGAACCAAGTGAATCGAAGGTCGGACGATAGAGATATGATTGCATACCAAGGCCTTGATAGCCAAGGTCCTTCATGTTGCAATCAAGAAGTGCCTCACGTAATTGGGTCATGCACCGTTGATCTCTAATTGTTTCCCCTTCTTTCTCTTCCATATCTAAAATCTCGTTAAAGTCATTGCCATTAACCAATAGTAGGGAGTCCTCCCCTTGTTAAAGTTCTCATGAGATCTCATGTTCTCCATTTCTCCCGAGACTCCGACTAGCTGTAAATACCAACAAACCCCATCAATCTCTCACCATTCACAAACACATCTCTTGATATATGATGGTGAGAGAAATTAATTAGTGAGAAGTCCACCTCTTCTTTCTAGAAAATGACTAGCCCTTCAGACCAACTCACACCGTCTACTCTAAAATTGTAGTTCAACCCAAACTTTCTCCCTAACTTCTCAATTCTTCTTACATCCAACATAGTCTCAAAGAAAAAATTAAACTATGTCGGGGCTATGTTTCTAGCTCCATAAGTGGAGCACTTGAACTGCTTACGGGTTGCCACACCGCCGACAATTCCAACTTATGATTTTCATTAGTTATCATTTTACACAATATTTATAATTTTACAATTTCAATTCCAATGCAAATAACAATTATGAATTATCCATTTTACTATATTTATCCTTATTTTTATGATTCTTAATAAAATATTTAATTAAAAAATGATATTATTTGTCAATATCTTCATTAATTATTATTTTATAATATAACTCTAAAACTTAAAAATGACAATTCCTTTTCCTTTCCTTTAACTAATATAAAAAAGAGCTTTTGTTGTATTTTGTAGCCTGCCAGATAGCTTGTGTTCACACACAAATTTACTATTTCACCATCGAAAATAATACTTATTAACAGTTTGTCTTATATCTTATGTCCGCACATGAATTTACTCTTTCGCCATTGAATACAATGATTAATCAGCAACTTGATTTTTTATGTTTATTCACACACAAATTTACTCTTTTGCCATCAAGTATAGTAACCAAAGATTTCATACACAAATTTACTCCTTCATCATCGAATACAATAACCAAGGATCATAACATCAAATGAAAATTAAGTTACTAAACCTATCAATTCGCACGAACGGGTTAAATACAGGTTGTATGTATACTTGATTAGGGCTAATACAGGTTATGCGTATTTCAAGTGCAGACAAATTCAACATTAAAACTACGAGTCAACTGTAGTTCGAATTCAAGTAAATACTCTTTCTATTTGTTCACACGAATCTAATTTTCGTACTTGAATATAATAACCAAGACTCATATTATCAAATGAAAATTAAGCTACAAGGCGTATCACTTCGGAAGGGCGACTTAAATATAGATGAAGAATATATTTGGGTATGACAAATATGAGTCGAGTATATTTTAGGTTTACGCAAATTTGACGTTAAAATCACGAATTGAGTTATAGATTTGGGTAAATACAAGATGGATTTATTTAACCAGGCCGGTTAACTGCTATTTCAAAATGATGGAGTACAGCACTTGTTAACCCAAAAAGGAAAAAGAAAAGAAAAAAATTCGACGTATAATTTCCTTCCCGGGAAACCTCGAGACTCGAGATCGCGAGAGTGTGTTTAGACATTAGAGGGAGAGAAAGCCCTACCGAAGCTCCCCAACAATGGCGAGGCAAGCCAGCAGGTTATTTGCAAACTTTTCATCTAAGTTTTACTCTTCAACGCCCTCCGTCTCGCCGGTGAAATCATCACCGTCTCCGGCGAGTCAAATCCGGCACTTCGGATCTTCTTCTCCCCCGCAGCCGGCTGTTTTCGTCGATAAGAACACCCGCGTCATCTGCCAAGGTATTACCGGCAAGAATGGGACCTTCCACACTGAGCAAGCCATCGAATATGGCACCAAAATGGTACTACTCTTTTCGCTTTTGTCCTCCCTCTCTTTAGTTTCATTTGAATTTGACTAGGGATCCTCATTGGTGTCTCTCTGGTTCGTTTAGATCTGAATAGGTTTCAATTGGTTGCTTTTCTTTCACGGAGTGAATGATTGTAATGTTGCTTTTTATAATTTCGTATTGAAGTTAGGGGTGGTTGTCCTTAAACTTAGCCTTGCCTGCCGTTGAATGCCTGCTGTTTGATTAGTTAAATTTCGTAAATTGCGAAGAGACATTTAAGTTATCATGTGCTTATGGTCAAGTTGAAGGATAAAGAGTGGCTCAATTTTGCTCATTGTTTGTTTTGCGCCGCATTATTCTTTATTTGGTTAGTGGATTACATGATTCACATGTTAGAATTTTGTGGAACTGTGTTAGTGTCATTGGAAGAGAGAAGGGGGGGGGGGGATGGCTTGATTGGGTGACAGTTAAAATAGTGGCAGTACTTTCGTTGATGGCCTAAGGTAAACGAGCTTATAAGACGCATGTTGGAAGAAGACCGAAAAGTGTGTGCTTTCTGCCTCTTGAGCATATGAGTTAGGGCCTTTAGGCTTATGATGATTACAGATTTTGGATGCTGGGTTGGGTATTATGGTTTCAGAGGAGCTGGTTGATTATAGTGACAACTTAAGAAATCTATGTGGTCAGTGGTTTGAGACTGTTTATGTTATAGTGTGTTATAGTGGACTAAACCATTATGCGCCACTAAATTATCATTTGCTTATTTAGCGTTGTAGTATTTGTCACACACTGGCTTTCAAACCTAGGGTCCCAAGGAACTACTCTACAATTTGTTTGTAAGTGTTCGGGATTATGTGCATTTTACTTAATCCCTTGCCCTTGCTTGGTTTCCAATGTTTTGGTTTGATTGATGAACTTTGCTGCAGAATTGTTGTTGAAAATGATCTGAAGTGTTGTTAGGCATTTCTATTTCCATGTGGCATTTTTGTCAAAAAGATCCTATGTAAAACCTGGTATTATGTTCTCGGAGTCTTCTTGTTTATCCTCAAATAGTAATGTAAAATGAAGAATTGGGCAACAAGTCCTTGTCTATGTTGACAATCTTTTTGCTGGCATTTTTTGTTCCTCGACCAATAATGTACCTCAAAAATGCACTTCTCTTGAGGCTGGTAGTTACTATGACATTGGTTTGGTTTAGAGCAACTATTCATATATGAGTATACGATGCAACCTATAGGCTAAATTCGTTGATCTTGAATTGACATGTTCGTCATACATTGCTCTTAGAGCATTCCGCTAGTTGGATTGTAATCCAACAAAAATGGCACGTAGTCCAAAAAGTAGTTTAGATGACAATCCTTTTGTGATATTGCATGAGAAAGTTACAGGATCGTTACCTGTTTTACCCCTTTTTTTGCAAGATAATATATTTCGGAAATCACTGTGAAAACATGGGTAAGGCTAAATGCATCTACCTTCTCTAGGTGCCCACTTGGTGGGAGCCTTGTGCTTTGGCTGCCCTGCATCGTTTGATGATGGTTCGTTTATTATTTATTTCTTTTTTTTTTTTGGAAACAGACTGTTGCTTGTGATGAAAAAGGATAGTTGTACTTTTTTTCGATGTTGAACGATTCTATTTGACTTCTCTTAAGTTCAAGTCTCGTCTCTTGTTAGCCAAACTCGTGTAGTTTCCTTTTTTTTTTGTTTCCTGAACCAAGCTCTTATATTGATTTTTTTTTTTAATTTTATGTCAAAACTCATGTGTTATGTTTGTTTTATTTCTCACTCTTATGTATTTTTATAATAGTTGAAATATTGCAAGCCATTTATTTAAAATTCAAACTTTTTTATGTTGGAGTACTATATTAATGAAACTTACCACATCGATACATGGTATGTTTTGAATCTTTTGATTATGTATGCTCCTATAAATCATTCATTTATTTTTTGTGAATTGTGTAAATATTTTTTTGCAACTCAAATAATAGTAAAACGTTAAGGGCTAAAACTACTATACGTACTTACTTGATTGTAGTAGTCATGTGGGCAGGGAGATTTTTTTTAATAGGAACATATAAATATATATAATAATAAGAACAAAAGAACTGATGCTTAAAGCATCCAAGTTATGCACAACCAAAATATAGACTGTCCACAAAATCTACCACATCCAAAGAAAAAGAGCAAATCTTCCCATTAACCGGTAAGAAGAGAGATTTGATGAGATTGTCTTTCAAGTGCTGAAGACAAAATTTTAATTGGTGATCCAATAGATGTGGTCATGTAGAGAGGGAAAAACTTCTGAAATGAAGTGCATGCAGTGAGCACCTAGTTCTGATCCAAAAAATCATTGCTATAAGTGCTCTTACTCTTAATTGATTGTTGTAACTGCTGTCACACTTTTATGTGGCCTGTTTGCCACCCAATTTGCTACTCTCCCCCAGATATGTGTTTGTGGGATCTTTGCGTAGTTTTTTAAAAAATAAAACGTGCAAGGCACGAAGGGCCCTGAAGTGCAAGGTAAGAGCATCAGGACCCAACTGATAGACATACTCTGGGCTAACAAAGGATAATTGCTTTTGCAACTGCCCTCAAGACCCAACTTTTGTCGTAATCAATTGTCCCTGCAATTTATTGATATAGGGCTTTCGAATTAAATCCCTTGAAATAACAATTAGGCAATTATGTGAACCAATTGGCATTGCACTAAAGCATAGAGATGATTCTTATGCGTATGTACGAGTAGCTTCGTTCAAGTTCATTATTTTGAGGCACATCCCATGAGGCGCAAGGCGAGCTTGTGCCCGCGCACTGAGGTACGCTTAATGGGCTTTTGGAATTCGCCTCGTCTCAGCCTCTTTAGGGTACTGAGGTGCTTGCCTCTCGTTTAGGCACGCCTAGGCGTGTAATGCACACACTTTTATAAACTAGGGAATAAGATATTCTTTCTAGGTCATAGTTCAACAGTGATCTAAAATGCACCATATTTGTTGTTTCCAAATTATTGAGGCAAGAGAAGTAAATTCTTGAAACTTATTTTGGATATAGTAATCACCCATAGCCCTTTTGTAAAAGGATAAGGGAATGAGGAGCTGTGGGAAGGAGGGAGGCAATTTCCTACCATCTATATGCTTAGATTGAGGCGTGGAGTACAAACAAGTGCAAAGGCTCCTAGGGCTTAAGGTGCGGGCTTTTTCGCTTGCGAAGTGCATGTAAATAAAAAATAAAAACAGAAGTAACAGAAGTTACAGACTTCCATTGTGTAGTCGGAGAAAATGGTAGCATTATTCTTATCATCAAAAGTAGGGACTTCGACTTTAACCCTACAACTATTGTCAATATACTTATCATGGGCATGCCTACCATCTCGTCCCTCTACGCCATGAGAAAGACCAACATATCAGTTTCTAACCCTGTCGTTGCCGACCTTGTCCCCACGAGGAGTGTCAAACCTATAACCATAAAATTGTCCAGGAGTATGGTAAGGAGTAAGGACAAAGAGAATCACCATGCCGTTGAATGCTTCCTTGGCCGGATGTAACCACACATCCCTGGATAGGACTATGGCTAGGACTAGGGGCCAATTGATCAACTTCCTCATCTTCTATATCCTTTGTTTGACCCGACATATGGATGATCCACTTTCTACGATCCGCCTACCACAAACTTTGCTCTAATGTCTATGTTAGGGGAAGACTTAGGTTGGTTACACATGTGGGATTTGTCCTTGGCGCAGATGGGGGGTTCCAGTTTGGACTTAAGTTTGCTAATCGTTCATCACGAAGGTCTAGTCTTTTAGATGCGTATCAATTTGGGAATGGTTGGGTGGTGTCTATGATTATGATGGCATGCTTAATGCAAATGAAAATCAAATACCGGGACCAACCATAACTGACTGCAGGAATGATTAACACCGGTAAAAAATCAGTACGTACAGCAGAGCACCCAATTTTGAAGATGGATTATTGATGTGGCTTGAGTGTGGCAACAAATTCTGGGCAAAAATATTTGGATCATGTACTCAAGTAACCATTGGACTAAAGTATTAAGCTAATTTCACAGTAGAAATCCAACTAACGCCAGACTAAAACTAAGAGCCCCGTATTTGATCCCCAAATAAGTAGGTGAAATTGCTAACCTTTCCCATCTACAAAATGCACCTTACGGCAGAGAGTAAGAGCACTAAAGCAACAATTCTGAATGCTGCAGGCTGCTGCCCAATACCAAGTAATAAGATGCCAAACACTGAAGGAAGGGCCAATCTTCTCTGTAATGGGCTGTAGGGTGCATAGGAGTGTAAACGGGCCGAGCTCCCCTTGGCTCGGCCTCGGCTCGGTTAGGAAAAGCTCAGCTTGAGCTCAGGTCGAAGCTCACCGAGCTTTCAAAGTCAAGGCTCAGGCTCGGACTTAGGCTCGGTTCATATATCTTGGGCTCTGGCTCAGCTCGATTTTCTACAATTTACAACTTTCCAAATTCAAATAAAAAATCAAATAAAGTTTTAGATATTTATTAAATTAACTGGAAAATAACATTTATTTTAAAATAATGGCCTGATCAAGTAGAGTTTAAACATTAATGCTTGAGATTTACAGAGCTTAACAAGAAAACTAACAAATTTATGCTCTAACATTAAAATTCAAACATCTAAATTAATATATAATTTACCAATATCCATGGAGCGTAGCCTACTTCCTACTTAAAATACTTAAACAAGCCTAACCGAGCTGAGGCTCGCTACGCTCGTGCTCAGCTCAATAGACATTTGAGCCGAGCTTTGCTCAAAACGAGCTCAAGCAGAGCTTTTACTGAGTCGAACCTGAGCGGCTTGCAAGCTAGCTGGGTTCAGTTACAGGCCTAGGTACATATACCCAACAATTACAAACTCAACTTTCACGAATTAGGGTTCGCGAAAAAAAAATGAGCCGACAAACAAGGAATCTTGGAAGGGTTTCATCTAATTGAGCGATGACATTTGGTTGAAATCGGTTGGGCAATCGAATGGTAAAGGTGATTTTGATAGGGATGGGCAGTTTGATGGTGAATTCAGGGCCTGCTTTGAAAATTTGGAAATTCAAGAATTGGGGCTTTTGGGTTCTAGTTGGCAATGGCAGCTGATAGTGGTGGTGGGTGTGATGGTGGGCACACGGGGATAGGTGACGGCTCTGTGGTGGTTGATGGGCTGGCTGCTGGGAGCAGTGGTGGTCATAGGTTGGCTGTGTGGCTAGGTTTAGCTCGAATATTTGGGGTCCTTTTTTTGGATGAAGGCTGACTGGAAAAGAACATGGGAAAAAATGGATGAGAGAAAATAAGGACAGTACACCAACTTTGCTCTGATACCAAAGTTGATTTAGAACAATGTGTACATCAGAAATTCAGTCACAAAACTCAAAATTTCTAAAACTTCAATTTGATTCAGTATTCAAGTCTACCTCCGTTCGCAAAGATCGGGAGTTTAAATATAACATTACAACCTAATGTAAGAAGGAAACTAATTAAAAATATAATCAACAGATATTGTTCTCAACTAAAATAGAAAAATGAGAACTAAAACATATTGCTTTCCTAGATTAAAATCCCTACGTTGGTAACTTCTTGTTCCTTGCAGAACACTCTTTCCACTGAATTGGCTTGCTATATGAAATGCAAAGTTGATTAGTTGCCTTATATCATTTTGCTATCTTCACTTTTTCTACATAGTATGTTTTAGCAGATGGTTTGCTCTTTTGTCAGATCACCATTTGATTTCTTTCTTTGCTATTTAATTAGGTTGGTGGTGTGACACCTGGGAAGGGTGGCACTGAGCATTTAGGGCTTCCAGTTTTCAACACAGTTGCTGAGGCAAAAGCTGAAACGAAGGCCAATGCATCTGTCATATATGTCCCTCCACCGTTTGCTGCTAAAGCAATCATGGAAGCAATGGAGGCTGAATTGGATCTGGTTGTATGCATCACAGAAGGAATTCCTCAGCATGACATGGTAACTAATATTACTTTCATTATTACCTTGTAATCTCTGAGTTTGGATGTAGCAGTTATTTTTGTGGTTAACTGGGTTCCATATCCCACTTTCTGAAATGTACCAAGTGGTCATGCTGCCGTTGCCTGCCTCTGTGTTATGGACCCTGAACCATAAAAGTATAATCTAAAAACCTATCCTTGAAAATTCATTGCTACTAGCCTACTCTTTGTTTTTCTCTTGATCACATGGCTGGAAAACGCGTGTTAGCTGTTGACACTGGACAGAAGAATGAAATTATCTCTTAGCTCTACTTTTGTGTTTAATAGTTACATAATTTGTATCTCCTTTTTGAATCATCTGAATTAGGCTTTAGTAAATTGCCTCATCTCTACTTATATTCTGTCCTGCATAGTTTGTTCATTGCTAGGTCAACTGGTGCGGGCAATATTTATATTGTTTATCAATGTCAAGATAGTTGGTTTCTAACTTATGTTCCATCATGTGGCACACTTCTTTGCTATAATGTTTTTAGGTTGTAAACTGTTGTTTAATTGCATGGAGTATCTGGTTTAAGTGTTTCCTCTGTTATTAAGTTGGTGTGGGCATATGCTATTCCAGGTTCGTGTTAAAGCTGCTCTCAACAAGCAATCAAAAACCAGATTGATTGGTCCAAATTGCCCTGGCATCATCAAACCTGGAGAGTGCAAGATAGGCATTATGCCTGGATACATCCACAAACCTGGTCGTGTAGGAATTGTTTCCCGTTCAGGCACATTGACATACGAAGCGGTGAGGATTTATTCCCTTTCCTTACATCCTGAATGTTGTTTGAGTGTGCTAAAATATAAATATAATGAGCATACACTTATTCTTAAAAACAAAAAGAAGACCCATACACTACATATAATATTGCCTCTAGTTTGTGACCCAAAGGTTGCTGTGGGAAGCTTTCCCTTAATCGCCTCTGGGGCAGTTCGTCTGAGCTCTCATTTTGGCAGGTGCCTGAAGCTGCCCTCCTCTCCAGTGTGTCATCAATATCTTTAGATGAGGGAGAAATGAGATAGGAAACATGAGATCGCCAATTTCTGTTAAATTTGTAAATTCTTTAGTTGATTCTTGATTCATTCAAGGAGATAATTTATTGAATTCTTTACCTATGTGTTGAATTTCTACCGTTCAGTTTCCTCTAAGCATGATTATAACAATTACTCGCAAGCTAAATTAGAATGAACAATGGAAGATAGGCTATTAAACTTTTAACAAATATTTGGGCCGTGCATCTGTGCTGCATGTGCGTGTGCCTTTTAAAGTTAGGCGGAGAATATAGTTTATATGTGCCTTTGAAATCTTGCTTTTTGTATATGTTATGTTTGGTCTTAAAAGCATATGTGAGTTTTAAATACTTTTGGAATGGTCCATTTGTTTGTACTCATAGAAGCATTTCTGTGCGCTCCATATTGTATTCGAAGAAGACAAATTGGAGTTTGACTTGTTGATATTGAAGTTTGGAACTGAGATCAAAGCTCTAGTGCTGTACTTTAATCATATCGTTTGCATTCCTTTCTTCCTCTTATTGATGTTTTCATGGTATCCTCAATGAACATTGACCACTGAACTTCATTGTTCTATCAATACGAGTATCCAAAATCTTCAATTATTGTAGCGTACAACTAAACACTTGCCCTGAATATTTTAATTGGATTTCTCAATATTTTGGCTATAATAAAACAAATTCCTTGAAATAAATTAGATTGGTTGGACATTTATCCTTCCTTGTTGGACCCATTAACCATCCTAGTAACGTTGGAGGACAAATATTTTGGTTGGACATTTATCCTTCATTGTTGGACCCATTAACCATCCTAGTAACATTGGAGGACAAATTTTTGAGTGTCTATTAAATTGTATTGGTACAAGACATTCTTGTAGTTAGAATGAATATTGTCTTCAGTGAAATTTGAAGAAAGTCCTTTATGAAATCTAATAAAGGAGCAGAACCATTGTCACATACATAACAGACTCATAAATGGTAATTTTGTCTCTTTTGTAAAGGATTCTGCTGGTTGATTGTGCCATAATATTCTAGGAATGAAAACTGGAAGTCAAGCTGTCCCAGCTAGCCAGATGAGTTTGGAATGGTGGCTGTTTGCTGTTTATTGTATTATGTAGCAGGGATTGTTTTAATAATACCAGGATATTAACACTTCAGGCATCTTATTTTTAGGTTTTCCAAACGACTAATGTTGGTCTTGGACAATCAACTTGTGTGGGAATTGGTGGCGACCCTTTCAATGGGACAAATTTTGTTGACTGCCTTGAAAGATTTGTTGCTGACCCGCAGACAGAAGGTAAATTCTTTAGTAATTTTCTTCTTCATACGTTTACTAGATGTTTGCTGCAATTGGTTTGTTTCCATTCTGAGCTTTGATGATACTTGTTTGAACAAATTTGTAGATTATTTATTTTCTTTTGTAAGTTGTGATCCATCATATTAGGTTCTCCCAGTTTGTTACACTATTACTTGAAATAGCTCCTAAATATTGCTTTTTATGCGCAATTCAACCCCTCCACGGCCCCCACCAGAAAGGAAAGAACAAGAAAAAAATGAACTCTGCTGGAAGAAAATCAAAGTTTTAGCACTTAATGTCTTTTTCATGTATGTGAGCGCTTTAGAAATAATATGGTGAGAATTGCTAAATTATTCTGTGTGCATAGCATCAAGAGGAAATTTGCTAGAAGTCATTTGTGTGATTGGCATTTGATGAATTTGGTAGTTTAAGTCAACATGAAGAAAGACCTCATGTTAGCAGGACTGCACCGGGGTTTGTTGTTGTTGTTATTGTTAGTGAGCTTGAAGAAACTATGGGACTGTTCAAATTTTGAAAGTCCAAATATGTGAATTTAACCCATAAGACAAATTGGCGTCCTAACTCCTAACCCGACAATGAAAGTTTTTGTAACCCCTTGTGACTGTGATGGACTTTGTTCTTATGTATGACTTCCAGACAATGCCTTTATAGGAGTCAATGAGAAGCCTTTGCTTTTTGTGCACTTTCCCCATCATTTCTTCAAAATGTCAGTGCCACTACCATCAGAAGTCTAAAATTTTTCTTCTCAACTGCGGCAGGTATCATTCTTATTGGTGAAATAGGTGGTACGGCAGAAGAGGACGCTGCTGCTTTTATCAAGGTGAGCCTATGGGACCTCCATTCCAAAAGATGGAAGTCCTGTCTTTGCTTGTGGTAGTCCTGAGGCCTTAATGACTTGGACCATGGAACTTGGGGTTCAATTTACCAAGCAATGCTGTCTTTTAAATCCTTACTACTTTCAAACTCTATGAATTCTGGTTGCTTTCTTGTAGTGGAATGGGCTTATAAGGGAAAACAATCATACACTTCTTTAATAGTATTAGTGGCTTGACATAAGTGATATTATTTCTAGTTTATGCACAAATGGCATAAAATGTTAAATCCATATCTAATATGCAATGCTAGCTGTTAAGGTTGAGGGTTCAGAGCTTACCCTAGGCTGTGAAAAGATTTTCAGTCCTTGGTGAACTCAAGGTTATCTTGAGCAAATGTGCTAACGATGATAAAATGTAATAGGCAACTTGTTATTACTTAGCTACTCTATAACTAGAAAGGTATGGAGAACATGATGCAGAAATGGCTTCATCTGGAATGCACAACATTTTCAAATTGATCTGTCATTATCTAGCATACAAGTCAATGCAAATCTGCTAAAAGAAAACTGGTATATTTTGTAGTCTGACATCAGAAAAATTGTCACTTAGGTGCCTTGGTCAAATACTAGTTCGGAAGAACATTGCCTGAATTATGTTAGCCTAGTTGCTGATACGTAGTTGTTAGGACATGCTACATTTTTCCTTAAGATGGATAACGTGGTCCTCCCTGTATGCATGCCACCGCATTTTCCCAGTGTTCTTGGTCTGGGCATGCTCGCTCTCTTCATGATATTATCTTTGTTTCTCTAAAGTGGAATTTGCTCGGTGGCTTCTTTTCAGAGATTACTGTATTAAAATTTCTGAAATTCTTTTTGTGCGTCTCTTGGAATCAGTTTCTATGTGTGCATGACAGCATGAGTCCTTATACGGGTGAAGTTGCATGAATTTGAATCTTCCTAGACCCTGTGGAAGCAGTACTTTCACTAGGAATTGCTTATCTATTTAGGTCTGGCACTCAGCTGAATGGCCGTTGGATGTAAAGAAAGTTTGATTCATTGGGCAGCTTAAAAAAAAAGAACACTGCATGAACTTCTAAATACAACTATCTTGATTTGGAACAGCATCAAGAAATAGTTACAGCATTCCTATTTGGATTTGTCTTAGTCTGAACTTTATTACTGCCCCCTCACGTACTGTGCAACTTGTTTGGTTGAAACAGGAAAGTGGAACGGAGAAGCCTGTTGTTGCGTTCATTGCTGGACTAACAGCACCACCTGGTCGACGCATGGGTCATGCTGGAGGTATTTTGCATTTTCTTGTGTAGTCAGGGTTTAAATTGTGTCCAGACTCTGTTATGGATCTGACTGGGTCTGGTTCATAGTACACTCTTATACTTCCAAACGCCTTCATTGTGCGTAACATAACCCCCCATCCCCGATGCATGGAAAAAGGGATTTCTAGTCACGTTTTGGTCCCACTATAACTTTTAGGTTGGATGTTGAACAGTTAAATTCTAAATTATTGGAAAAATATTGTGCCATGCAGCTATTGTTGCCGGAGGGAAGGGCACAGCACAAGACAAAATAAAAGCTCTAAGAGAAGTTGGGGCAACTGTAGTTGAATCTCCGGCAAAGATTGGCGCTGCCATTTTCGACGTCTTTAAACAAAGGGGTCTAGTAAATTAGTTAATCTTGGTATCAACACACTGCTATTTTTCTCGGAGTTTTTCTTACCTTGCCTAGGTACAGTTTTGTGGCGTAATATACATAACCATCGATGAATGGCGATGAAGGCATGCGGAAGCTTCTTGTAGCATCACCTCTTGAGCAATAGGGTAAACATTTGATTTTGCATGAAACTACTTTTTGCTGCCATTCTTGAATTGTGATGAAATTTTATTGATGAATATATTGTGGGAGGACTTATTTTGAGAGTTGTCACCAGAACTTTCGCATTTTTCCTGATTTAGCCATGCATACAATTACAGTGAAATTGACGAGAGAAACTTCTCGCTCTCTGGTGCCTTTCATTCCCTAGAGGATCTCCTTTATGGATGAGCATGATTGAAGGCCATCGTATGGCCACATTCGTTCTAAGGCTGCCAAATAGCCTGCATCCAAAAAATGGAAAGTCAGTAGCTCAAATAAAGCAAAAAAAGTGAGAGCTAAGCACTAAGAATGTACATTTCCAGGTTGTCAACGGTGTCCTGCAACTTAAGAAAGTCTTCGACTTGATATTTATTCTTCTTCATAGTATCATCACTCCACTGAACAGTCGCTGGTGCCATGGAGCATACATCTTACTCCATGGACAATTCAGGAAAGTACTCGTAGATTCATATTGCAAGGCTGTTAGAGGAATTAATAATACTCGTAAAACACTGAAAGATGAAACTTGAGCACTTACCTCAAGCACCTTTTAGAATCTAAACAAGTACATTAAGCACCTTTTAGAATCTAACATGTCGTACATGCAATTTCTTCATTTGAGACAAGGAACTAAGGGACATCAATTAGATTCTCCATCCAGAAGAAGAAACACTTGCTACCCTGATTGGAAAGAATATGGTCCAGAAAAAGTACACCAATATAAAGAATTTCTCCTGATCATCCTTGATTGTGAGGAATGCACCCTCTATGAAATTCGCTAGCATTAAATAGTGAATGAAACGCTTACCCTAGGTACAAAGTCCATCGCAGGGCCAAATAGTTTATTTGTTCCCCTTCACAATCTTGCAGATAGTTCGAATATTGCATCTCTTACGTCCTACAATCAAACCCCGTAATCATGGTTAAATTTAGTTTATGATTGACATCTACCCAAAAGATAAATGAAATGTGTTAGTAGTATCCTCAAATCTCCCAGCAAAAGCTTGGGCAAGGCAACACTTATAAGGCTCCACCAAAGTGCACATGTCAACATTATAAGAGGGGAGTCCTTCCTTCTTTAAGGTCTTGCAGGCTAGACCCCAAAACTTATCTAAGACCTTCATCATAAGTCATAAAAAACTGAATTCATGTAAAAGTGTTTAATAACTACTCTAAACAGTCTCAAGGCCACCTATAGAACAAACATCCATAATCGACGAATCTACAAGTATACATGTACATCACACGAACTTTGAAATATGCATAATTACGAATATAGAGATGCAAGTAGACCTAATAAAGGCAAAAAAAATAAAAAATAAGAAATCTGAAGCTAAAGTTTCAGAAACTATCCACCGTGTTTGGCTTCAAACAAGATGCTGGGATGTTAGGAATAAAGGTCAGAGGCATCTCTTTATAGTGGCGACAAGGGTTTGAGATAGGCAATGAAATAGGACTTTATATTCTATCATGCCTTCAAAAGATAATTTTCTTAACTACATAAAGCAATAGTATAAGATGACTAAAAGTTGGGTAAAACGATATTTAGAGACTAGCAAGCTCAGTTTAGTTGGATGGAGGCCACCAACCTTGGCTTGGTTGGGTAGAGGCTGCCAATGCTTGCTTAATTAGAATGATTATTTCTTGTATGAGCTCAAGTTTTGGCATAAACTAACCAAGGAAGCGTCCATGCCTAAGGGGAGGTCGCCCACCTTCTCAATGGTAATAAATAGGCCATGGACCTGGCCTACTCGTTTGGGTCATCTAGCTCATTTGGCCAAATTCAACCCCATTGTGAGATTATTATTTTCTTGATTTTGTTATGTTGTTTAGCATTAGTAACTAATATAGAGGTGAGTCCTAATATTGTACAATTAGATCACAATTTGATCAAGTCTGAATAAGACGGTGATCAAAGAAGGTCTTCGATATTCAGTCATACGCGTTGCCACAAGCGATCTTACTTCCTATGAAGACTTGAGCTGTTATATATTGATTCTGCTGAGTTGTTTTTAGAGATATAGGTTGTTATTTTGTTATCCTAGCTCTCGTTCTTGTTGCTAATCTTGATACCTTTCTTTTCTTCTTTTTCTTTGCTTCCCCTATATATAGGGTTGCTTTGTATCCTTTTATTCATATGAGATAATTATCATCCCCAAGATTTCTCTCATATCTCCTACTTTCTACATGGTATCAGAGCCCCTAGGCTCGATTTGATCTTTCTTTCTCTCTAAACCTCCTTTGATCAAGGACTGATTGGTGTTCAAGAAGCTGCTGTTTACATAATAAGTCATGGCAGCTATGTCTGAAACTGCAGAAACAGCAATCCAAACTCATGAGGAGTACAACAATGACCCACTGTTTCTTCATCCTTCTGACCACCCTGACATACCTCTCACCACTCTGAAGTTTAATGGATCAAACTTTCAAAGGTGGAACAAGGCAGTCAAGATGGCCCTCAAGATCAAGGTGAAGATCGGATTCATAGATGGAAGTTGTGCAAAACCTGCAGTTGATGCAACTTCATATCAACAGTGGATCAAATGTGACTCTCTTGTTGTAAGTTGGATTCTGAATTCCATGACACCCGACTTGTCTGATGCATTCATGTATGTTGAATTTGCTCAAAACCTTTGGAAAGATTTGTCTGAACGTTTTGGGCAGTCCAATGGACCTCTGATGTTCCACTTGGAGAAAGAAATAAATGAACTCTATCAGAATGATGACTCAGTAGCTGTATATTTCACCAAGCTTAAGAGATTGTGGGATGAACTAGCTGACATTTCAGAATTTCCAACTTGCACCTGTGTTAAAACTTGCCCATCCATAAAGCATGCTTATGATATTGATCAAAGGAAGAAGCTGATGCAATTCTTGCTTCATCTTAATGATCGATATGATAACATGAGAGGCCAAATTCTTATGACAGAACCCTTGCCCACTATCAATAAAGCCTACAGCCTTATTCAAAGAGTGGAGAGACAGAAGCAGATTACTTCTGGGATTGGACAGATGAATGATTTTGCTGCCTCTGCTAGAAAGAATCAAGAAAATGATGGAGTATCTTCATCCTTCTTGTCTAGAAACAACAAATACAATAAAGATGCCAAGAAGGAAAAGAGTAAGAAGTTCTGTAATCATTGCAAAAAGACAGGACACACTAAGGATCAGTGTTTCCTTCTTGTTGGTTACCCAGATTGGTATACAGGACCTAAGGAAACCAAGCAAAAGGGCCAAACCTCTCAGAAATTAGCTGGAAATGTGAAGAAAATTGAGGATACACCCGTGGAGGATATTGAGGCAGATGAATCTTCACAGCAACCAAAGTTTGACAGCAAATTCTTGAAAGCTTTGGCACAAGAAGTGGCGAAAATTAACAAAGAATCTGCTGGTAAAGCCTATGCTCAGTTTGCTGATAGTCCTCAATTTGCAGGTAACACAATTAATTGTAAATTGCAAAAGGAAAGACATCCTTGGGTCATAGATACAGGAGCTAGTGATCATATGACTTTTGAGTTGTCCAACTTGCATAATGTGCAAAATTTAACTAAATTAACACAAGTTGTTCTTCCTGATGGTTCTTTAAAGTCAGTTACCAAGATTGGTGATGTCAACTTAACAGACCAAGTCAAGTTACAAGGAGTTCTTTTTGTTCTTGAGTTTAGATATAACCTTTTATCTGTTTCAAAGCTTTTAAATGATCAAGGTTTGTCTTTGCATTTCTATCCTAACTATTGCATTTTTCAGGATCTTTCAACTAAAAGGATGGTTGCCAAAGTTGGGAGTTCTACTGGATTGTTCAAGATTTATCCTGATGCTAGCAGACAATCTCAAAAGCTTTGTCTCTCTACTTCTGAACTTAAGACACATGAGTTTTCTAGTAAATCCTTGTTACACATTTTACATAACACTTTTGGACATGCTTCTGTTTCTAAAATGATACATATACCAGAATGTAAGAATGTTAAAGACAATGATTTCTTTTGTGAAACCTGTGTTCTGGCAAAAGCTCACAGATTACCCTTTCCTAAGAGCTCTATTCAAACTTCTTGCATTTTTCAACTATTGCATATAGATCTTTGGGGTCCTTATAGAATTCCTAACATTGATGGTTCATCATATTTCCTGACATTAGTGGATGACTACTCAAGAAACACTTGGACTCATCTTTTATCTGATAAAACTCATGTGTGCAGTGTAATACAAAAATTCTTGACAATGGTCAAAACTCAGTACAAAACCAATGTTGTCATGGTGAGAACGGATAATGGTACATAATTCGTCAACCAGTCTTGCCAACTTTTGTTTTCAGAATTAGGGATTGTTCATCAAAAATCTATCCCCTACACCCCCCAACAAAATGGGGTGGTTGAGAGGAAACATAGACACTTGCTTGACACAGCTAGAGCTCTTAGGTTTCATGCTTCTCTCCCCAAAAGATTTTGGGGGGAATGTGTTCTTGCTTCAACTCACATCATCAATATGCTTCCTATGGCCAAATTAAATTGGAAAAGTCCTTGTGAACTTCTCCATGGTGTCAAACCTGACCTAAATAGCCTCAAAACCATAGGATCCTTATGCTTTGCTGTAGATCTAAAAAATAAAGACAAAATGGAACCTAGGGCTACTAAATGCACCCTTCTAGGCTATACTTTTGGATATAAGGGATACAAACTTTATGATTTGCAAACAAAAAGGGTTTTTCATTCTAGGGATGTTACATTCAAGGAAGAAATTCTCCCTTTTAAAAATAATGTTGATGTTTCTGCTTGTGATGATTCTGCCTTATGGGAATTTTATCCAACTCACTCTGAGTTAGCTAGTTGGGACAATTCTAATGACAAACAAACTAACTGTGATGATGTCTTACCTAATGATAATTTTGCTGATAATCTTGAACATGTCTCAGAGTCTGAGCCTATTCCAGCTTCTGACAATGCAATGCACAACAGCACTGATCATCCAAACAGTGAGACTCATGATCCAGAAGATGATATAACATCATCACAAGAGCAAAACCAACCTAGAAGGTCCAACAGACACAGAAATCCTCCAGCATGGCTTAAAGACTATGCTCAAACCCAACAAAAGCATAGGAATACTCCTTCCCAATCTCACAGTTTCAACACCAATGTTACTTATCCTCTCTTTACCCAAGCTCAATTTAGTCACATGACAAAAGATTACATCACTGCTTTAGCAGCTGTTTTGCAAACATCAGAACCAAATACTTATGAGCAAGCTGTTAAACATCCAAGATGGGTTGAAGCTATGGAAAGAGAGTTAAGTGCATTAGAAACAAATGGAACCTGGATTCTCACCACTTTACCACCAGATAAGAAGGCACTGTCATCAAAATGGGTATACAAGGTGAAATTCAGACCTGATGGCAGTATTGAGAGATACAAGGCTAGACTTGTCATAAGAGGTTTTCTTCAGATAAAGGATAAAGACTATAAGCACGCTTTCTCCCCTGTTGCTAAACTTGGGACTGTAAGAATTTTTATTGCCTTGGCCACCATAAAACAGTGGGATTTGCATCAATTAGACATAAATAATGCTTTTTTGCATGGTTTTATTGATGAGGACATTTATATGGCTCCACCTCAAGGCTATTCTAAAGCTGCACCAGGCCAAGTTTGTAAGTTGATTAAATCACTTTATGGATTGAAACAGGCCTCAAGACAGTGGAACTTTGAATTAACTAAGTTCCTGTCTAAACAAGGTTTCTCTCAATCCAAAAGTGATTATTCTCTCTTCATTAAAACCTCTAATTCTGGGTATATCTATGTATTGGTTTATGTAGATGATTTGCTCATCACTGGAGATGACACTGAAGGGATTAAAGCACTCAAAGACAGCCTACATTTCACTTTCACTATTAAAGATCTTGGATTAGCAAGATTTTTCCTTGGCCTAGAAATAAGCAGATGCAACCAAGGCACCTTTTTAAATCAAAGAAAATTCATTATTGATATCTTATCTGATGTAGGTCTCACCAGCTGCAAACCAGCAAAGTTTCCTTTACCTACTGGACTCAAGTTATCTATTGATTCAGGGACTCCTCTTACAGATGCAACCATATACAGAAGGTTGATAGGAAGGCTCCTATATCTAACTCTCACAAGGCCAGACATTAGCTATGCAGTCCAACATCTATCTCAGTTTCTCCAGATTCCTACTGATCAACATCTTGAAGCAGCTTTACATGTCCTAAGATATCTCAAAAACAGCATCAACAAAGGGCTTCTCTATCCTACAAGTAGCTCCTTTCAAGTTCAAGCATACACTGATGCTGAATGGGGAAGTTGCAAGTTTACTGCCAGATCATTAACAGGTTATTGCATCTTTATTGGTTCCTGTCTTGTTTCATGGAAAACAAAGAAACAAAAGACAGTTTCAAAATCCACAGCTAAAGCCGAGTATAGGGCCATGTCAGCAACTGTCTCTGAACTGGAATGGATTGATCAACTATTAGCAGACTTGCACATTCCACCAACAGATCCCATTGTAATGTATTGTGATAATAAGGCTGCACAGTACATAGCAGAAAATCCTGTGTTCCATGAAAGGACTAAGCACATTAGGATTGACTGCCATTATGTAAGGGACAAAGTTCAAGAAGGCTTCATCAAGACCGCACATGTTTCTAGCTCAAACCAACTTGCAGATATCATGACTAAAAGTCTTGGAGAATTCCAGCACAATCTTATATCTTCAAGGTGCGCCGTCAAGCACCTCGATCCACCTTGAGGGGGCTATGAAGACTGAAATGTATATATTGATTCTGCTGAGTTGTTTTTAGAGATATAGGTTGTTATTTTGTTATCCTAGCTCTCGTTCTTGTTGCTAATCTTGATACCTTTCTTTTCTTCTTTTTCTTTGCTTCCCCTATATATAGGGTTGCTTTGTATCCTTTTATTCATATGAGATAATTATCATCCCCAAGATTTCTCTCATACCTCCTACTTTCTACACTTCCTTTTAAAGGACAGTTTCATATATTTCAAGGACCCAGTGCTAGGTAAACATTAGAAATAAGTCTGTCACTAGACTTTTAGCCCTCTTTCAGGGCCAAGGCTATTCATAAAACATGTTTATCCTCGTATTATTAACCCACTTTTAGGGCCAAGGTTATAACCAAATTTTTGTTCAAAAAAGGATGATGCAAATCATTTGCAATTGATGAACTTTATACACTTGGGAGGGGTCCTTCGTCAAATGGAGGTCTTTGAGTGGGACCCTTGTGAGTTAGTTGCCTTCGTGGGGTAGTGACAGACTCTTATGGCGCAAAAAATTAAGTAAATTCTTCATTGAAAGTTCATATAGAAATGGTTGCCCCACTACTACTTCACCTAGAGTATTCCCTTATGTGAGAGAATGAGTAACTAGTTAGATTGGAAGAGATATGGACAAGTCCGCCCATGGAGGAGACATGTAGACAAACGATTAGTCTGTCTTGCCCACAGGCCACAGGTATTCCTTGAAGGTTCGACATTCTTTCTCCATTTCCAAATAGTCTTCCTTGTAGATGCTCGAGCTCTTTTATAAAGACCACATTGGTGGGACCAAGGCCGGGGAACACTGTCAACTCGGTAATCACCATAACAAGCGACGAACTGAGAGATTTTTTCGAACAATGATTGTTTGGTCATTGTTCGAGGGGATCTCTTGGGATTGTTGAGAAAATGATGGCTGTGAAGAGATGTTCCTTAGATCAACTACAATTGATGAGTGAAAATACTACTTAATGTGGATTCCTAGATGTTTCAAGAGTGTCTTATCTGACTTCTTCGGTAGACTAGTCATAACCAAAAGAAAATACAAACTTGAAGTGCGGTTTTTTTTTTTTTTTTTTTTTAAAGTTTCAAGTTTTGATTTAAAGAGCATAGTGTATAATTGACCTTTGAGTTAATTTTATTTAGCTATCTTCGAACCATATTTGACTTGGACTCGTGGGTTAAAATCTAAACTGCTTTCATTGGACCACGTTAGTGAAGTAAATTGTATTAAAAATTCTATCATAGTTGAATTTATTTTCAACTATGGTAATTGAAAATTTTATACCATCAATTTATTAAAAATAAATTATATTTTTTTAAAATATTTATATCCTCCTAAATATAGTTAGTTATTGTATGAAGTTACTTTGATCAACCTACATTAATTTTGAATTTTTATGGTAAAATTAATGGTCTTTTCACTTGTTAACTACGATAGTTGAAAAAAAGTCAACTATGGTAGAATTTCCTTTAAAATATTCAATTTTGTAAAAAATTATAACTTAACATATAGATTTATTTATTGTAACAAGTACTATGGTGAATATATATATTATTTTTATTTTTTAATGACAAAATTAAGGGCAATTATACATTTCAACTACCATAGTTGAAAATAAATTCAACTATGGTAGAATCTCCCACATAGTATTAGTATTGTTAATTGAATTTTAGTATTTATTGTTTTTATCAAAAATTTGTAATTGTTCAATGACATACAATAACACCATTTTTAAAGCAATACACAGAAATGTTACTAAATATATTATATTTTACCACCTCCCCCCCCCCCCCAATAGCAAGAGCGCAATACACAGTCCTGTTTGATGTGCTTTATAATCAAATTAGGGGGGTTACTAGTCTTTTTGTGAACTCTAGTATTGCGTTCTCTCCAAATATGGTAGATGGTTACTCCAAAGATTGCTTTTAACAGTACACTGCCACCCCTAGCCTTGGTGGATGAAGTCAGGCATGTAGATAAGGAGCGGAGATCCTTATGGTTGCACAATTGTGGGTTGCCTAGCCAGTTAGCTAGTTTGGTGAAGACTTCTTGAGAAAATATGCATTTAAAGAAGAGGTGATCCAAAGTCGCCTCCATTTGTCCATAGATAGCGTATACCGTCTCACTTGTTTGATTCCATCGTGAGGTGCAGGCTCAGACTGGGAGTTTCCCATGCATGAGCACCCAGACAACAAAACGGTGACTATGAAAAGTGGGAGGATTCCAAGGGATCTTCTCCCATTAGGATGGATTTTGCAACCAAGAATCCATCTATACCCCATCTGCAGTCATGCTCCAAATTCATCTCTTTCCTGTTAGGCACCCCCATTTAATCTCATCCTTGACCTCCACAGAGGTGTTTGAAGTAAGTGCAAGAGTCACAGGGAGGGCTATAGCTCCACCAAGAATCCCCCTTATTGTATCTCGAATGAACCCACTTGATCCAAAAAAACCTCTTCGTTAATATTATGAATGTCCAAAACCAACTTTGTGATGTTGGCTTTATTCCAAGCCATAATATATTATAATGTAGTTCAATATATTGTACTTGTCTAATGGAGTTAGCAGACATTGGAAGACATTGAAAAAGACTGATAAAAGTTGATAGAGTTGGAAACTAGCTTCTAAAACTTAGAAAGAGTCGAAATAAGCCAATAAATGTTAGAAGATGTTCACAAAAATTGAAAGGTTAAAACTCTAAAAACAAAGGTCAGGGCAAAAAAATTTACAATCAATCCCAATTGGTCTCATCTTTCTCCAAGAAAATACATGGGTCTAGATACCATAAAAATAAGGAGAACTGACCAAGAAATTCTACCCTATATTATAATTCAAGTTTGGTCTTAGATGGAATTTTAAGTTCTTGGTGAATACTATTGGGCCCACAAATCAATGATCTGGCACTCCAAGTTGCATTCTTCCATTTGACAAAGCTAACCCATCTTTGCCGAACAAAAAATAAAAGACATGGAGAATCATGTCACGAGGGAAAGGGGAAGTAAAAGGGGAGAGCAATGCAAGGAAACAAAGAGAACGTAATGAAGGGTTGCTGATGGTTTCTTTGACATTGTGTAGAGCACCCATGTATGTAGTATAAATTTTGAGTAGATTGTAAAGTTGGAGTTTTTCAAGTATATATATTTGTGTGTTTGGTGAGCATAAAACATGGAAAAAACTAAGTGTCAAGTTTAAGATAAGCTAAAAGAGTCATAGGAAGTCATCATATTACTTTATGTGCCCAAAAATCACAATCTAGGGCATCACGAACCGTGCAAGCTGTGACATGGCCCGTGGAGGCAACAGAGAGCAAGATATCAAGAAAGTTGTCTGACATGGGTCGTGTCATGTTGGATATGGATCGTGTCAGGCTAAGGAACACAATTCTGGGATCTGTATACCTGAAATGGTTGTGTCTTTGGCAACAAAGTTTGTGTTGGCATGTAACACAGTCCATATTATCCTAATAGGGTCTGTGTTAAGGCAAACTACCAATGTCTAGGTTTTCCCATGCTTTCATGTGTTCTTCCAATTTTGTTACACACATATTTTTCATGTAGATAATGTTAATTTGGATATCCCAACTGCTTTATCCATGGTGACAAGACAATATCCTATCCTTAAGGGTGTCTTGGATCCTATCCACCCTATCTAAGAGGTGCTTCCCCAACATTATAAATATGGGTGTCATTTTCCTTGCTCGTTTCACTTCGTTCCCCCCCCCCCCACCACCCAAAACAACCCTTTCTTTGGCTATATCCACAACAATTCTTAGGTTTGGAAAGAGAGTTTGTTCGATCCCCGCCCTTTAGGGCAAGAGTTGTATCCTGCGATTACATACGGTTAGTATAAGTCAAACATTGTTAAATGAAATAAGGGTGTAGGATGGGAAATCGTTTAGATAATCAAGAGAGTTAAAGGCACACCTATGCTCATCAAATAAGGCATCATTAAAGCGGTATTCACCGGTGCATACTCATTAGGTTCTACAACTATGCACCTATATGCCTTACTATCTTGAGCATGACCAATGAATATACAATCAATACAAGACCAACGATGTCTCTAATGACATGGTTCCATATCAACGAGTATCTAGTGATCATCACGGAAATGATAAACCTAGAAGAAGCAAGTGAGTTAGGAAAGAGAAATCATTTAGAGATGGTTTCTACCTCTACTTAGTAGAGGAGACTAGGGATAAGATTTGCAATCAAATCCCTTAATTCCATAGCATTGATTCTGATCATAGGACCTTTAGTGAGGCCATGAGATCACAAGATGCCACCGTTTGGAAGCAGACTATGCAAGAAGAGATGGATTCGATCATAGAGAGCAACACTTGGATCCTTCTTGGATCCTCTATCGAGTAGTAAGGCTATTACCTCTAAATGGATCTTTACAAGGAAAAGAAAAGTAGATGGTACCATAAAGACGTATAAAGCTCAGGTTGTTGTTAGGGGCTTTACTCAACGACATGGTATAGACTATTTTGACACTTATGCACCAGTGACACTAATAATGACTATAAGAGTTCTAATAGTGTTAGCTTGCTTTTTAAACTTAAAATTCACCAAATGGATGTTAAGAATGCTTTTCTAAATGGTGAATTACAAGAAGAGGTATAGATGCGCCAACCCCAATGCTTTGTAGCTAAGGGGCAAGAAAGGAAAGTGTGGAAATTAGTTATGTATTTATATGGTTTAAAACAAACTCCTAAACCGTGGCATCAAAAATTTGATGATTGTAGAAACCCACGAAGAGTTCACCTCAAGGAGCAATTTCGGTTCTTTTCACTTCGTTGATGATTTGAATGAGGTTGTTTAGACTTAGATTACATTTAAGGACAATGGACAATTTAGGGACAATTTTTAGTTGCTTTTAAGATTCCTGAATTTGCTTAACCAATTCTTGAATTAGGCATGTTATCGGGCTAACATTATGAACCATAACATTAATCAAAATATCCATGATTCAGAAAGACTTGCGAGGTAAACTAATTAAAATAAAAAGTTCACCACACAAGACTAAAGATTAATTAATGCAAGTCACGAATAAAAAGAGTCCCTGGTTAATTTTAAAGGCAAATTAACAAATTATAACAATTAACTCCAGCTTGTAAACCAAAAGATAGGTTCGAGGGTCAGGTTACAAGCCTAAAGTACGATCCTTATGACTTGGTCATCCAAAAGACGATTTCTACTTGAGTAGGGATTTTTTTTTTGGGGGGGGGGGGGAGGGGGGGAGAGGAACAGTGAAAGACTTATATTATCATCTTGTCCATAAGTACAAAGGGTGCTACTTGTGTTGGTATAGCTTTTACCCAGACCTGTTCCTCCCCGACCGGGGTAACTTTAGCCATATTGTGTGCTGCTAAGTTACTATCCCGTTTCACATGACTCCATTCACATCTATCAAAAGTTCTACTAAAAATATCCAAGTCTTCCAGCATGACATCACACTCCCTAAGAAAGAAGCTTGGTTTACACATCCGTTGTATAATTGCTAAACAATCTAACTCAGAGATTATTGAACGATATGAGAAACGCCTTGCAATTTGGACAGCAAAAATGGCCGCTTTGATCTCGACAATCATAGGGCTTCAGTAAGCCTCTATTTTCCTTACGACCGTCACAAGAACATCCCCATTTGAGTCTCTGCAGGTTATACCCAGTCCTACTCTCCCTGGTGTTGTCAACGATGCATCAAAGTTGATTTCACCCAGTTCTGAGTCGGCGGCTTCCACTTCACAATACCGGGATCCCTCACCACCTGTCGCTGTTTTTGTGTCGTCACTCTCATCTTCACTTGGTCCTGGACAATCTGCTTGGCTTCTTTGATTAACATCTAGGCATGTAACGCCTTGTTCTCGAAGATAGCCGCGTTTCTTGTACTCCATAGCTTCCACGTTAGCGTCATACGTATCTTAAAGGCGTCCATGTCACACTTCTCATGCAACTTTTCGAGGAGTTCGTTTGGGGCAGTAGATTCCGAGCAAGACAGTAGGGTCTCGTCCCCTATATGACGCCATACTTCTCTGGGCAGCTCACATTCCACAAGCGCATGCCATCCACTTTCTTCAGCTGCTTGGCAACAAGGGCACCTTGGTTTCGCTGCAATGTAACGATGGTGAAGAAGCTTCTTTGTCGGAAGGATGCCTGATATCCATTGCCACAAACAGAACTTGGCCTTCGGGATACTTTCTTAATCCATAAACTTGGGCCAGTAGGTCTTGTAGTCACTCCAATTTATGCTCGAGCCTAGTAGCTAAGCCGATTTGACGTTGTATATCCCCTTATCATCAAAGCACCACACGAGCTCATCTGGTCGACTTCTAATACTGAGGGGTATTGCAAGGATCAGTTCCTTATCCCTCTCGTTAAAAATCTTGTTGATAACGTCGATTCTCCATTGCATCGTGCTATGATCAATCAAATCACTAACCATATGGAAATCCTCCATGTCTAGCCTCTCCGAGGTTACCCGCTTCCCATGTTCGTCAAACAGCCAATCATCGCTCCAAATATCGATTGAGCGTCCATCTCCAACTCTCCAATATAATCCTTCCTTTAGGAGCGCCTTTGTCCCTCATATTCCCCTCCACGCATAACTCGGGGTGTGCCCCAACGTAGCTTCTAAAAACGTCTTTCCCAGAAAATATTTAGCTCGCATCACTTGATAATAGAGTGAGTTATTGTGGTGGATTAGTCTCCATCCTTGCTATTGCTAAGAGGGCGTTATTGAAAATATCAAGCCGCCGAAAGCCCAGTCCATATAGACATTTGGGTTTGCAAAGTTGTGGCCAAGACCTCCAGTGCATCTTTTTACCATCTTCTGTTGACCCCCAAAAGAACCGGGCATACATCATATGAATCTCCTCAATTAGGGTGTTTGGGATCTTGAAGATGCTCATGATATAAGTTGGTATGTCCTGGATAACTTCCTTTATGAGTACTTCCTTCTCGGCTCGTGATAACAGTCGCTCTTTCCACCCACTCAGTTTCTTCTCGAATAGCACTGGAAGTTTCCTTCTTGCTTCTTCCTACGAACGTGGGAGCTCCTAAGTATTTTTCGTGCTTATCCACTATCCTCATACCAAGCAAAGAAGCCAACTCCTCCTTTTTTGCCGTATCCACCTTGCTGAAAGAGACTTCCGACTTATCAAAATTCACTTTTTGGCCTGATGCCCTCTCATATTGCCTAATAATTGCAACAATTTTTGAGTATTTTGAAGTCCTTTCTCTAACAAACAGGATGTTGTCATCAGCAAAAACTAGGTGTGATATTGCTGGCCCGTTTCTACTCGCCTTCGCTCCATGGATGAGGCCTGAACCTGCCGCATTCCGAATTAGGCCTGAAAAAGCTTCCGCAACCAAAATAAATAAATACGGCAATATGGGGTCGCCTTGACAAAGACCTCTCAAAGGAGTGATTTGCTTAGTGGGAATACCATTCACCAGATGTATGATACAGATGAGACACAATTTAGCACCACTTGGCTCCACTGTGTGTCGAAGCCTAGTTTGTCAAGAACCGCCTTTAGGAAACCCCACTCTATCCGGTCATAAGCTTTGCTCATGTCCAATTTCACAACCATCATACCTTTTTTCCCTAGGGACCTCCTTCGCATAGTATGAAAAAGCTCCCGGGCTACTAAGACATTATCAGTAATTAAATGCCCCGGGACAAACCAACTCTGATTCGGGAAGATAATTTCAGGTAAGATTTTTTTGAGTCTATTGGCCAGAGTTTTCGAAGCAATCTTGTAAATCACATTGCAGAGGCTAATTGGCCTGTATTGAGTCATATTTTTGGGGGTCTTGACTTTTAGGATTAGAGTGATAAAAGTCTTGTTTGCTTCTGTGGGAATTAACAAGCCAGACAATACAGATTGAACAAACTCACAAACATCATCTTCATCAATACTCCAATAAGATTGAAAAAATAACGCATGCATACCATCTGGGCCCGGAGCCTTCATCGGGTGGATTTGGAAAAGAGCTTCCTTGATCTCCTCCCTTGTGTATGGCTTGGTCAACATTGTGTTCATTTCATCTGTGACCACTTGCTGGACCCTTCCAGAGCTGTCTCGCAGTCAACTGGGTTAAAGGTATTAAAGATTTCACTAAAATACTGTACCACCTCAGTGTTGACCTCCTCAGATGTCCCTGTAAGTTCCCCATTCGCCCTCCTCAGCCGCAAGATACAGTTC
Organism: Portulaca oleracea; assembly: GCA_029582165.1. Classification (NCBI taxonomy): domain Eukaryota; kingdom Viridiplantae; phylum Streptophyta; class Magnoliopsida; order Caryophyllales; family Portulacaceae; genus Portulaca; species Portulaca oleracea. The sequence continues at coordinate 23,265,217 of CM055890.1, forward strand.
CTCTTGGCCCGCTGCCTCGCCTTGTGATGGAAGTATGTCGTATCTCTATCCCTGTCTTGCAGCTCCGTCGCCTTGCTTCTCATGAACCAAAGCTGTTCTTTTTTATTTAGGAGCTCTTCCAGTCGTGCTACTAATTTGCTCACTTCCTCAACATGGTTGTTGGATAAAGGTTCCAACTGGGCTTGTTTCAATTTTTTTCCACTTTGCCAATTTCAACATCCAAGCTCCCAAATTTACTTCTTGCCCATTGTGTTAATGTCTCCAGGAAATTCTCAACCTTCTGGATCACTCCCCCGCCTCTCATCCACACCTCGTGCACCACTTCCACACACTCATTGTTCTCAATCCATAATTTTTCTAATTTCCACCTTTTTTTTCTTACTCGAGTTCCCGTCATTGGGTCTGTGCCTAGCAAGATCGACGAGTGATCCGACTTGAAGCATACCATATTTTCCACCACAACATCCGGGAATTTGATACACCAGGCGTCATTCGCAGTATATCTGTCAAGTCTTTCTTGAATTTGACCCCTTTGCCACGTGTAGCAGGATCCTTATAGCCCAAATCATGCAGATGATAATCATTTAGGGCCTCTCTGAAGTTGTTTATGTATCTATGCTCCCTTGTTGTTCCCCCCTCCTTCTCCGTGAGAAACAAAGTCTCATTATAATCTCCCCCAGTGATAGTGGGGATGCTCCGCTCAGCGGCCAAAATCCGTAACAACTCCCAAGTCCTCCATTTTTCACCCGTCTCCGGCCACCCATACACTCTAATGAAGTGCATCACCCTCTCCCCATCCTTCAAGACGTCTCTAGCAATATGGTTGTTTGAGTATGATACGAGAGAGAAATAGACCTCACTCTTCCAAAAGATGGCCAAACCTCCACTCCTCCCTTTACTAGTTACAACGAAACCTCTCTCCAGACCTAATCGCCTTCCTAATCTCTCGGCTCTCCTAGCTTCGATCATGGTTTCGGAGAGGAAAACTATGTCTGGGCTGAATTTGCGGCCCCCAAAACAGAGCACTTGAACTGTTCGAGGGCCGCCACCCCCTCGACAGTTCCAACACATGATTTTCATTGTACTATGCGGGGTTGGGTCTCGCCAACCTCCGCCTCTGAATTGGGTCCGATCTGCATCTCTTCTGTCACTCTGACCTTCCGTTCCCCTTGTTTCCCGCCTCGGATACAGTCACATTTCCTCTTATTGTTTGTGTCCAACACCATATCCTCCATAAGAGATCCTTTTCTTCTTTTGTCATTCTCTTCCCTTCCTCCGCCAATTGTATTCATCTCCTTGCTTACACCCTTCAGCCGACTTGCGTTGTTTCCTCCCTGGAGCTCCAACAATCGTTTCTTATCATCTTTCCATTCTTCCTCTCCTCCTCCTCTTCGCTTGTGTTTTATTGGAGAGCCTTTTAACCTTGGGCCATATGGCAAATCTGCTTCTTCCATGCCCGGTCGGTACTGCTGGCATCCTCTAAAAACATATCCGATGATCCCCACAGATAAAGCAGTAGTCTGGGATCTTGACGTATTTGATTGGGATCCACTTCGGTACTCCATCAATCTTCACCCTTAACCCCCGTCGAATTGGCTTGGTAATATCAACGTCCACCTTAATCTTCAAGTATTGTGAGTGTGCTAAGACATCATCTTCGTCTACTTCAACAAACTCCCCTATAGTTTTTCCTATGAACTCAGCAAAAGCGTGAGTCTCTTTTTAAAAGGCAAATCCACCACTTTGATCTAGAAATGAGCCTTATCGAACTTTACTTCCGAGGGTTGTTCATTGCCATCTAATTTTTTCAGGAGAAGCATGTAGTTATCAAACGTCCATGGCCTGTCATTCAACACCATATCCCTATCGGCCTCTACAAAGAACTGGAAAGAGAAGATGTTCCGTCCCAGTTCTTTAATTATCACTCCTTGTTGCGGCCGCCAGATGTTTCGCATTGTCGACATGAATGCTTCCTGTTTAAACTTTATTTGTGTGTGCAATTTGCCGACTAAGCATAACGTTGCTTATTGCTCGACAATGGCCTCTTCCGGATCCTCAAAATCTAGAATTTCTTCCTCTTCAGCGGTCAACTTCATCTGGTTAAACGATTCTTCAATACTTTTCGCCATCCCAAAAACCCTAACTTGCCCCACACGGTATTACACAAAAGAGATGAGAAGAGGTTCTCGATGCCACCAAAACGTCCCAAAATTGGACGAACACAGTCAACACACCTTGCACACAGGAGGGGCAGGACTCCGCACGACTATGTCGAAAACTAGGGTTTTGTCATCCTAGGGCTTTCGCCACAGAGAGGGAGAGTTCAATTAGTAGACATAGATAATTTCTCCAAGGTAAGAGTACTGTTAATTACGTACTACAAGATACTCTCTAAATTAATGCTTATTGTGTTGTGACAATGAATAAGGATTAATTTAGAAGAGGGTAAAAGAAAGAGAATAACATTATTTCATTAATTTAATCATTAAATCAATCAAAATAAAAATAAAAATAAAAATAAAAATAGAATAAAAATAAAAATAAAGACATAAATAAAGGCAAGAAATAATGAATAATGTACCTTTTATACATATATTAATCATCAGAATAAGGATTGCATGATGGGAATAATGAAAAAGACATAAAAATGTCGAAATAAAACTAACATCAAAAGCAATTAAACACATATAGCGTCGAGGGAGAAAATGAGGGAGAAGAGAGAAAAATTTTCCAAGTGTCAGTACTCCTGGGAATTCTAGGATGTAGAATAATGAGGCAGGAGGCCTCTATTATTTATAGTAGTGTTGGAGTGAATAAAATAATAGGAATGATGGTTTGTGGATTGATTGCACTGAATTAATGAAAAGTTTGTATCTAAGTTGAACTTGAAGGTCGGCACCATGCATAATAGGCATAAAAACATAATGTAAGATATGTTGGGACTATAATTGGCCCGTTACGGTACCTGGTCATGACACTCAACTTAAAACGGTCATATCTCCCTTGTTCAACCTCCAAACGACTGTAACGCCCCAACCTTAATCACAAGATCAAGACTATACTTTAGGAACCTAACCTCATGATTAGCGCAGCGGAACACCTTAGGTCGAGGCATTACCGCCGTCCCTACTCGGGACAAGGCAAAACACAAAACCACAATATAACAATACACCATAAAACTGTACTAAACTCCATACAATCCAACTGCTAAATTTAAAGTACACACACATTGTACAACCTTTTATCAGACATATCGTAGGTTTCCACAACTAAGTGGCCTTTAACGCCCTTGAGCAACCTTGAACACCGATCTTCGATCGCCTTTAGAGAACTATTCTGTACAGACGACTTACTCGTGCTTAACCTCGCCTTTATCCTGGAGCTCGGACCGCCTAAAACAAAACATTAAAAACATTCGCAAAGTGAGTGGGGAAACACTCAGTACGTAAACCTCCAACACGTCAAACCGTTCGAAAACGGTTTTTAGTGCCGGCATTTAAATTCATTTTGAAAACGGGGAAGGGGTTAAAATAGGACTTGAGTGACATGATCATAAACATAAACCAATAAAGATAGAAAGTAGGTGGAACCCTTACGATCGGTGCAAGCACCTCACACACGCGTATGCCCAAGTTGATCTAAACTTGGAATGATTGACTGCTAAGCAGTCGACACTGGCCAGGTCAAGGCACTCTGATCAGGAGTGCTAAAAACATAACTGTAAATATAAGCATAGAAAGCGGGTCCACTATTAAACATAAAGACATTGTAAACCATAAAACTTGACATGGCGTAAATCGAATGAACCATGAATATGACTTAGATCATAAAAGCTGGACAATTTGCGTGCACTGGCGAGAGTGAGCCGTCCGGTCGCGATCTCGGCTGGGGAATGGCTTGGGTCGAAGCAGGACTTTGAGCTATAATAATAGAGTTCGGTATTAAAATAGGAGCTATGAAAAGGTGAGGGCGTAGAACCTCGCAATAAAGTTTCGGCAATAAAACGTGTAGGAATTTCAGGTTTTAAAGACAATGATATTTTGATCGTAACTCGGGCTATAGAACTCGGATTTCGCTATGCGAGTACTTTTCGGAAAGGGAAAAAATATGCTCTACAAGTTTGATGGCCGGGCCAGAGGCTAAAAAGAATGAGAAAGGCTCGAAAAGAGCCCCGGACAGTAGCAGTAAATTACCGACAATAATAATAACGGGGTTTTTCGGATGTTTGAGATAAAATCAAGAGGCTTGGATAAATGCTTTAAACTTATAAGAGCCTTATGAACCAAGGAAATACTTGTAAAATATAAACTCTCAATTTACTAAAAAGACTTTAAAAACTTCAAAGTACGATAAAAACTTCCCAATAAATTTTTAGGAAGTTTCGGTAAATTAAAATGGTAAAACGGTAAAATAGTTTAAGGTCTCGGGGTCCTTCAACATCGAGCTCTAAGGTTCCCACTTAACAAGTATATCACAAATACTATAGTCCTTAGATTAGCCACTCTTAAACCCACTTATAAGACCTTTATAACCACATTTAACCCCTTAATGTACTTATGCAATTACCCAGAATTTCCAGTTTTTCAGCTCTGTTTCCGGGTCCTATAACTTACTCTCCCGACATCGGTTTATGACATACCATACGTTTTCGGAAAGCTCGTCAAGTCCTCTAAAACTCTTTTGTTGAACACTTTTCCAGAATCAAACTCCATTTGGTCGAAAAATGCCCAATAATACACTGACTCCAAAATTCGTATGTAATTGCGCGGCTTTACGGTTTTGGCTCTAACTTGAGTTATACAAATCGAAACCTCGAAATTCCAAAGCCCGGTGTTTACTAACAACTTAGGCTACCTTTTACACTAAATTCTGGGCTCGAAACTAATTTTAGCATCCTCTATAAAAATCTCATTTCGGCAGTAGGTTCCGGGTCAGTTTTGGCCTTCATGCATGGTTTTCTTTAACTCCAATTGTACACTAATTAAGTACCTATTATGCTTTACTCAATTCTTCATAAATTTCCAGACCTTAGGCCTCAAAACTAGCATCCATACTTATATAATTCACATGCAACAACACATATACATTTGTATTTAAACTACACCACAAATAACATGATTTCCTTCACAATTCTCATGTAATTCATCCAAACAACTCAAGAATAGTTTATTATCTCTACAAAACAGAAAGTTTAACTCAAATATCTCTTCCAATCCAACATGCATGACTATAGAACATCATCCCCTTCAATAATTCACATAAACCTCAACACATTTAACATGAACTTGAACCAAAAGCATAGCTTTACTCACTAAAATCAACTACAACAAATTTGTACTCTAAATTCATGAAAGAAGGTAGTAAATTAACACAAAAACATCATGGTAAAACTATAATATCAAAAGCTTCAAAACCCATAACAATGGAGGGAGAGAAGACTAGAAAAATACCACTTGAAAAGATGAATAAAATGGACTAGGATGAAGAGGGGAGTGAGAGCTTCAAAATGGTGCCGGAAAAGTGGCCGGAATCTCGCCGGATTTTGGCCGGCGCCGGCGGGAATGGCGGCAGAGGGGGCTGGGCGTGGCTCAGCAAGAGAGAGAGAGAGAGAGAGGTGAGAGAGTTGTCTAATTTTGAATACAAAATGACCCCTAAGCTCCCCCACTTGCATATATATCACTCCCTTTAATTAGCTTAATTAAAACATTAATAAATGTTGCAATTATAACACTAATACTCCACTTATAAAAATACTAATATTACTAATAAAACATAACATGGGTATTACATATATACTTTGGAACTATAATAAATTTAATCGGTTTTAAAAAGACGGTAAATCGGTAACCCGAAAATAAAATCGTTTCGATACGGAAAATTAATCTATAAATAAACTGTCTTTAAAATAAAATTGTAGAACCTAAAATAATTGTAATTTAAGGTCCGAAATAAAATATAACGAGCTCGGTAAAAAGTTTGACCAGAACCGACCTCGCCATTCCGCCGAAACCTGTCACCGTTAGCTAACTGCAAGCTACAAATTAATTAAATAATCAATTAAAACTAATTAAACAAGTTTAAGATACTATAATAGCTATGGTTTAGGGCGGGTTATTACATCCTCCCCCCCTTAAAAGAAGTTTCGTCCCCGAAACTTGCTGTTCGATAAAACCTTTGCGGTGAGAAGCATCTTAAAAGAGATGGGGGTAGTTTTAGGAGTATTCTCAGTCCTAACTCTGTGTGGCTGGTATCTTATCCTTAACCAATCTCAGTGACACTCTTGGCCCTTGGGGTTAGTCGCACAGTCCATTGATTCTTGGGAGGGGTACTTGTCCTCGTTCGTTCTCAACTTTCGGTAGTCAACGTATAATCTTCTTTACCATGCTCGTATAAGACTTTGTCATTACATTAAATCGACATAGGTATGCCGTCTGTTCATTCTTTCCATATGTTTCCATGATATCGTATCTCATCCGAAGGTTACAGTTATCATCATGACAAGCACCTTACACTGGTTATTCATACAACTTTGAACTCATTTCTCTTGGTATCACTTCCTAAGACAAGGCCCAAAACACTGGGTTTTTATCCCTGTTAATTAGCTGAGTACTCTTTTCCCATCATAAAAATATGGCAAGAACCTTTTCTTTCTCAGATATATCCATATGGCTTTTATGTCCTTTGGAAGAAGAGCCAAACTTTCTTCAAGCGTTCTATACTCTTGAACTCATGAACATCTAATCGTAAGAAGCCTTGACCCAAAGGTCCCTAATATTTTCTTAAACGACGATTTCTCTACCTTTCCTATCTTACCTCAGGTATCATCTGATTCCATACAAACTAACATTTCTCCACTCTGCTTTTCTCCCTTTGTTAACTTCTTTCAAGGCATCTATTTCTTATGAAAGGCACCAACAGGCACGGAGGAAACATGATAATAGGGAGGTGCCATCAATTAAGAGGTAAGAACATGAATTTTGAAAAATGAATAGCAACAAGGCAAAGGTTTACACTGGTAGACTTAAAGCCTTAAAACGACGTGGATGAATAAAGGTATTCTTTAGTCCAACGACGCATGTATATCGATTAAGAAGATTGGGATCAACAAGGAATAGCATATTTGCCAAAGATGATGATTACAATGATTTCGTGAATGAGGAAATTCATAAGTACATCGAAATGAGCTTGAATTGGAGAAGAGAGCTATCGGGATCGATCTTCTGATTACCAAATTAAACAATTAAAGTTTGGAATATATGAATACTTTGTGATAACTCTCTGGAATAATAGAGCATAAGCTATTGATCTTAAACAAAGGGCGTTTGTGGCAACTAAGCTTTGAAAAGAATGTTCAAATTCATGATAAGACGTGACCATCACACGGAACAAATGAATCTTAACGAATAAGAAGAGTCATATGAGTCTAATAAAGTTTTGTCTTTGGAAACATAACGAGTCAGCAATAGACGAAAGTAGGTAATGGTCCTGACGAATTTGTTCATGGATTGGCAACGTGCCATCAAGAGTAGGTCATTGAATGTTTTAACACCTTTGGTGGTAACAATGATAGGATCGATAAAGATTCGTGAGAATAAACAAGGATTCGATAAAGACTCGGAGAATAAACAAGGATAGGAAGCGAAGCTTGGATTTTAAAATTGCAATGAGGGTAAACTTTATTAGGAGGATGCACAATGAAAGCAGGTATAAAAGTTAAACTTGAGCGATGAACTGAAGTATAAAAATTATACAGAAGAAATTTGATTCCCCGCAATGGTTGTTCGTTAATAACTATCCTCCAAAACAACTTCTCTTATCCTAGTGGCGGGGTGAGTACGTGCCTGGGCGCGTGGCTATTCCCAGGTTATACTGAGGACCTTATATTTCAAATTGATTTCCCCGATCCTTGAAACATATTCCAACACCACTACGGAGCATATCCTTTTCAACGTAATTTTTGTCATCATCACTTTATAACTTATTCTGTACGTATCCTTAGTTCGTAGCCAATTGCATTCTCATAAGGCCTTCCTCGCCTCTCCTAGCTATAAAATCCATAAGCATGTCTGTATAACAGGGGAAACTCCAATTAATTTCCCTCGACCCAATAACAACGTAAAACTTATCGCCCTTAATGGCTATCGCAAGCACTTGCTAGTTAGAAACCTTCGACATACGATACTAATGTAAACATCCTAGAATATGAGAATGTCCCTTCCATTTGTCTTTAGGATACCCCTTTTACAACCATATCCGGATTACATTTTAACACTAAACAAATTCTAAAGTCCCCAAACTATTTCCAATGCGTCCCTTTACTCAAAGGCATGGGGAGGTCCCACAAACTTAGCACAGATTAACTAGTTACGAGAGATGACTCTGGGGCAGAAGAGTCGGTCAACCACGAAGGTCACTTCGGTCATGTAACTTAGCGGCGGTTAGCTTCTAGTTAACCCTGTACGTGAGTTAATCAAAGAAGATTCTCATGATGAGAGGCCTCTTAATTCTAATCATTAGTGCTCTTAGGCTCTTGGTTAACTTTATGCTCGTCGGGATCCATATCAGAATTTTTCTTCCTCCGCGGGTTCGTGCTCTAGCGGTGATGACCCACGTCGTGGGGAGGGAAACATACGGAGGGGTTAAACTCGCGTTTAGAGGAGTGGGCAATGATAACGTCTCGTGTAGGAAAAGCCCTAGCTCACACACACGTGATCGCTTAAGCGAAGCAACTTGAATGATAACATCTTCCAATGCGGTGTGATTCTGCGCTCAATGTAGCTGTAGTCGAAGCACCAGGGGCACCGGTCGATTCTTCCTGACGGGGTAGCTTCTTGCAGCATCCCACAGACTCTTGTGGGGAAAGGTGGCGATAAGCACCAAACTTGGCACTCATCATTGCGACGCTCAAATTGCGGATTAGCCACGCCAAGGATATCAAAGGCGTTTTGCAGCTCCTTGAGACGGACTTGGACATTGGTCTTGGGCTCCCGTAACATCGTGAAGAGGTTAGAAAAAGGGGTCACGATTGTGATCCATCTATGCCCTATGTTCTATGTGACATCGATAACAAGTTTTAATAACTTTGACATTGGAAAACTGTGTTGAGAGAATTAGACGAATGAAAATTAAGGCGAGGTCCGAGACTCAACTAACTTGAACCTTACTTACCTTAAGAAGGTACTCTTGTTCCATCTCATGATTACTGTGATCTTACATACTATCTTTGGATCATGCCAAACATTCGTATCATATAAACATCTTTAATCCTTTCACTCTACACCTTGGCAAGGCTTTTAGCCCCTCATTTGAGCTTTATATCATTTCCTCTTGAAATTGGACTTATAAATTCATATTTGGATGACTAAAATCTCCTTTAAGGACTACTTTAACATGCTTCGTCCACAATGGCACTTATACACATAACATGCTTTGCTCATAACAAACCTTTAAATTAAAACAACTCGTAGATAAGCTTTCTTAAACTTGCTAATAAACTTCCAAATTTCCGAAGAAATTTTGCAAAGACTTCCTATAAATTGGACTATCCCAAATTCTACATAATCTTCAAACCTGCAAGGGAAACTCTTACATTTCATATACTCATCTAGAGCTTCAAGCTCAACATCCATCCCAACAATTTCACATAATTCCAACTCAATCCACAAAGGACTCATACACCTATAAGGGACACATATGTCACCATACTTAGCGTCCATACTTCACAAATGCATATCAAACTTGCTTGAAAATTTCTATACCCTTAAATCCTCCTTATAACTCCGCTCTGATACCACAACTGTAACGCCCCAACCTTAATCACAAGATCAAGACTATACTTTAGGAACCTAACCTCATGATTAGCGCAGCGGAACACCTTAGGTCGAGGCATTACCGCCGTCCCTACTCGGGACAAGGCAAAACACAAAACCACAATATAACAATACACCATAAAACTGTACTAAACTCCATACAATCCAACTGCTAAATTTAAAGTACACACACATTGTACAACCTTTTATCAGACATATCGTAGGTTTCCACAACTAAGTGGCCTTTAACGCCCTTGAGCAACCTTGAACACCGATCTTCGATCACCTTTAGAGAACTATTCTGTACAGACGACTTACTCGTGCTTAACCTCGCCTTTATCCTGGAGCTCGGACCGCCTAAAACAAAACATTAAAAACATTCGCAAAGTGAGTGGGGAAACACTCAGTACGTAAACCTCCAACACGTCAAACCGCTCAAAACGGTTTTAGTGCCGATTTAAATTCATTTTGAAAGCGGGAAGGGGTTAAAATAGGACTTGAGTGACATGATCATAAACATAAACCAATAAAGATAGAAAGTAGGTGGAACCTTTACGATCGGTGCAAGCACCTCACACACGCGTATGCCCAAGTTGATCTAAACTTGGAATGATTGACTAAGCGATCAAGCCTACAGTCAAGGCACTCGATCGAGTGCTAAAAACATAATCAGAAATATAAGCATAGAAAGCGGGTCCACTATTAAACATAAAGACATTGTAAACCATAAAACTTGACATGGCGTAAATCGAATGAACCATGAATATGACTTAGATCATAAAAGTCGGACAATTTGTGCACTGGCGAGTGAGCCGTCCGGTCGCGATCTCGGTGGGAATGGCTTGGGTCAAGCAGACTTTGAGCTATAATAATAGAGTTCGGTATTAAAATAGGAGCTATGAAAAGGTGAGGGCGTAGAACCTCGCAATAAAGTTTCGGCAATAAAACGTGTAGGAATTTCAGGTTTTAAAGACAATGATATTTTGATCGTAACTCGGGCTATAGAACTCGGATTTCGCTATGCGAGTACTTTTCGGAAAGGGAAAAAATATGCTCTACAAGTTTGATGGCCGGGCCAGAGGCTAAAAAGAATGAGAAAGGCTCGAAAAGAGCCCCGGACGATGTGCAGTAAATTACCGACAATAATAATAACGGGTTTTTGGATGTTTGAGATAAAATCAAGAGGCTTGGATAAATGCTTTAAACTTATAAGAGCCTTATGAACCAAGGAAATACTTGTAAAATATAAACTCTCAATTTACTAAAAAGACTTTAAAAACTTCAAAGTACGATAAAAACTTCCCAATAAATTTAGGAAGTTTCGGTAAATTAAAATGGTAAAACGGTAAAATAGTTTAAGGTCTCGGGGTCCTTCAACATCGAGCTCTAAGGTTCCCACTTAACAAGTATATCACAAATACTATAGTCCTTAGATTAGCCACTCTTAAACCCACTTATAAGACCTTTATAACCACATTTAACCCCTTAATGTACTTATGCAATTACCCAGAATTTCCAGTTTTTCAGCTCTGTTTCCGGGTCCTATAACTTACTCTCCCGACATCGGTTTATGACATACCATACGTTTTCGGAAAGCTCGTCAAGTCCTCTAAAACTCTTATGTTGAACACTTTTCCAGAATCAAACTCCATTTGGTCGAAAAATGCCCAATAATACACTGACTCCAAAATTCGTATGTAATTGCGCGGCTTTACGGTTTTGGCTCTAACTTGAGTTATACAAATCGAAACCTCGAAATTCCAAAGCCCGGTGTTTACTAACAACTTAGGCTACCTTTTTACACTAAATTCTGGGCTCGAAACTAATTTTAGCATCCTCTATAAAAATCTCATTTCGGGCAGTAGGTTCCGGGTCAGTTTTGGCCTTCATGCATGGTTTTCTTTAACTCCAATTGTACACTAATTAAGTACCTATTATGCTTTACTCAATTCTTCATAAATTTCCAGACCTTAGGCCTCAAAACTAGCATCCATACTTATATAATTCACATGCAACAACACATATACATTTGTATTTAAACTACACCACAAATAACATGATTTCCTTCACAATTCTCATGTAATTCATCCAAACAACTCAAGAATAGTTTATTATCTCTACAAAACAGAAAGTTTAACTCAAATATCTCTTCCAATCCAACATGCATGACTATAGAACATCATCCCCTTCAATAATTCACATAAACCTCAACACATTTAACATGAACTTGAACCAAAAACATAGCTTTACTCACTAAAATCAACTACAACAAATTTGTACTCTAAATTCATGAAAGAAGGTAGTAAATTAACACAAAAACATCATGGTAAAACTATAATATCAAAAGCTTCAAAACCCATAACAATGGAGGGAGAGAAGACTAGAAAAATACCACTTGAAAAGATGAATAAAATGGACTAGGATGAAGAGGGGAGTGAGAGCTTCAAAATGGTGCCGGAAAAGTGGCCGGAATCTCGCCGGATTTTGGCCGGCGCCGGCGGGAATGGCGGCAGAGGGGGCTGGGCGTGGCTCAGCAAGAGAGAGAGAGAGAGAGGTGAGAGAGTTGTCTAATTTTGAATACAAAATGACCCCTAAGCTCCCCCACTTGCATATATATCACTCCCTTTAATTAGCTTAATTAAAACATTAATAAATGTTGCAATTATAACACTAATACTCCACTTATAAAAATACTAATATTACTAATAAAACATAACATGGGTATTACATATATACTTTGGAACTATAATAAATTTAATCGGTTTTAAAAAGACGGTAAATCGGTAACCCGAAAATAAAATCGTTTCGATACGGAAAATTAATCTATAAATAAACTGTCTTTAAAATAAAATTGTAGAACCTAAAATAATTGTAATTTAAGGTCCGAAATAAAATATAACGAGCTCGGTAAAAAGTTTGACCGGTAAACTGACCGCTTCGCCATTCCGCCGAAACCTGTCACCGTTAGCTAACTGCAAGCTACAAATTAATTAAATAATCAATTAAAACTAATTAAACAAGTTTAAGATACTATAATAGCTATGGTTTAGGGCGGGTTATTACAACGACGCGATTCAGGAGGTGTTAGAAAGCTTATAGAGTATACTTAAGCTTGTAATTATGAGGGTTTTTCCAAAGGAGATGTATGGAAAAAAATGGTGCTCAAAAGAGCAAGTCTATATATATTGGAAGAGAAGAAAATGAAGGCTTTTGATGGGAAAATGATGGGATTTTTTTCTTTTTTTTTTTGTGTGAGGCTTAGAAATGGATGAAAATGAGATATTTTATGAGATATAAAGGATGTGTGCTATAGCATATTTAATTGACTCGAGTCCTAAACTTATTCTAATCAAATAAATTAAATAAAATATTACATATATAACCGAGACAAAATTTGGTGTCTACATATTGCTTTCTTTTGGTTTTGCAAATAATGAATCTGATAAGTGTGTGTACTATAAGTTTGAGAATGGAAAATGAGTCATTATATGATTATTCATGGATGACATGCTGGTTTTTTGTACTAACATGGAACAAATTGAGAAAACCAAGACTTTTATCTCATACAAGTTTTCCATGAAAGACATGGGTGAGGCAGATGTGATTTTGTGCATTAAGATCATTAGAAATAATAATTGTATTAGCCTCTCACAATCCCATTGTATCGAATTGGTGTTAGGGAAGTTAAGATGTAAGGATTTTGCTCCGGTTTCAACACCTTTCAATGCTAGCTTACTGGTTAAGAATGAAGAGATATGTCACAAGAATAATATGCAGACGTCATTGGTAGTTTGATGTATGCCAGGACAAGTACAAGGTCGTATATTGCTTATACAATAGGCAGGTTACGTAGGTACATTAGCAATCATAGTAAGTACAATTTGCATGTTGTTTGGATGGTATTGAGATACCTTAAGAAGATACCATACTATGCTCCACACTATTCAGGATCGTGTTCTAGAATATGAGTTAAGAATTTCATAAACTCGAAATGGTGGAGGATTGTTAGAGTTCTTCAACTGTATGTGTATGTTTGGTGAGTCTAAAGGAATGGAAAAACTAAGTATAAGTTAAGCTAAAAGGGTCATAGGAATTCATCAGTTGACTTTCCGGGTTCAAAGGCCTAATGTAGGGCAATACAGGTCGTGCAAAGTGTGGCACAACCCGTGGAGGCAACGAAGAGCAAGATATTATGAAAGTTGTTTGACAAGGGTCGTGTCGTGTTGGACACAAGTTAAGCCACATAACACAATTCTTGGCTCTGTATGCCTGACACGGGCAGTGTCTTTGGCAACACGGTCTGTATCGGCCTCCAACATGGTCCATTCATGGCCAAACTTTTGGTTTCCTGTCCTCCATGCTTTCACATGTTCTGCAAAGTTTTTACACACATGTTCATAATATTGATTGTGATCCTATGACCTATAGTGAGGCCATGGGATCATGAGATGCTACCTTTTGGAAAGAGGATATAAAGAAGAGATGGATTTGATCTTTAGAGAACAACACTTGGATCCTTCTGGATCCTCTATCGGGTATTAAGCCTATTACCTCTAAATGGATCTTGAAAAGGAAAAGGAAAGTAGATGGTACCATAGAGGTGTATAAATCCTGGCTTGTTGTTAGAGGTTGTACTCAACGACACGGTATAGACTACTTCGACACTTATGCATTGGTGGCACGAATAAGGACTATAAGAGTTCTAATTAGCGTTAGCCAACTTTTTTGAACATGAAATTCGCCAAACGGATGTTAAGATTACATTTCTAATTGGTGAACTAGAGGAAGAGGTGTACATGCGTCAACCTGAATGCTTTGTAGCCAAGGGACATGAATAGAAAGTGTGAAAATTGGTAGGTCTTTGTATGGTTAAAACAAGCTCCTAAATAGTGGCATAAAAAATTTGATGAAGTAGTGTTTGCTTTTGGTTTTGTAAATAATGAATCTGATAAGTGTTTGTACAATAAGTTTGATAATGTAAAAGCAATAATTACATGATTGTACATGGATCACCTGTTGATTTTTGGTACGGACACGGAAATAGTTGATAAAACCGAGACTTTAATCACATATAAGTTTGCCATGAAAAGCATGGGTGAGGTGAATGTGGTTTTTGACATTAAGATCATTATAAATAATGATTGTATTTGCCTCTCACTATCCCATATATCGAGTTGGTGTTGGGGAAGTTCAAATGTAATGATTTTACTCCGGTTTCAACACCTTTAGATGCTAGCTTACATTTGGTTAAGAATGAAGATTGTGTCGCAAGAAGAATATGCCAAAGGCATTGTTAGTTTGACGTATGTCATTGACAAGTACAAGACCAAATATTGCATATGCAATAGTCAAGTTAAGTAGGTACACTAGCAATCCTAGTAAGTACCATGTGCTTGCTATTCGGAGGGTATTGAGATACCTCAAGGAAACACCACGTTATGCTCCGCATTATTCAAGAGAAGCCTCACTTCTAGAGGGGTGTTCAAATGTTAGTTAGGCTAGTGATAAGGAGAACTATTCCTGAACCATGGGTTGGATTTTTATCCTTGGTGGTGGTATTGTATCTTAGGCTTCCAAGAAACAAAGTTGCATTGCAGATTCAACTATGTCATATGAGATAGAGGCATTTGTTGCAGCTTGCAAGGAAGCAGAATGACATCAAAATTTGATGTTGACCAATCTCCGTAAATTGTGATAGTAAGTCTATCCTAACAAAGGTGTAGTCATGTCTTCATTGGCAAGTCGAGGCACATTGTACTTACACATGCATACACACACATTAACTCATTGGTAGTCACAGTTAATTATCTGCCTTCAGGTGAGAACTTTGTTGATTCCTTGACTAAAGAATTAAACAAGAACTTGGTGATGAAATCATCAAGGGGGATGGAGATAAGCCCAATTTTGGGCAAGCACTAGTGTTT
Source organism: Portulaca oleracea (assembly GCA_029582165.1). Taxonomy (NCBI): domain Eukaryota; kingdom Viridiplantae; phylum Streptophyta; class Magnoliopsida; order Caryophyllales; family Portulacaceae; genus Portulaca; species Portulaca oleracea. The sequence continues at coordinate 23,280,950 of CM055890.1, forward strand.
GTGCCTCTCCTTGATACTTGACTTGATGTCAAGCTTAGGAGGATGGCTCCATTATATAGTGGTTGTGATAGAACAAGTTTGTAAAATTGTCCCAAGAGTGAGTATTGTGCTTAAGTGTTTAATGATAATAGGTTGAGTTTTCACTTTTAATAGATTGATTAAGAATGGGTGCTTGATTACAATATCATATAAGTTTCAGTCTATCTATGTGAGTAAGAAGTGAGTAAGAAGTGAGCCGCTTCAATGAGCTAACAGGCTTGACTTTTATGATATACCCTCTGCCATAATTGTGTTTTCCCCTATTATCTTAACACTGTTATTGGGATATTTGCGCGTGTGTTTTCGAGGACAAACTTCTTAGCTAGTTAGCATTATCCCTGCCTTTTGTGTCGTTACCTCGTAACGCTATTGCTGAGATATTTGGCTATGTATTTTGGGAGCCAATCCCATCATGGTAATTATCCATATGTTTTGTAGTCATTATATATGGGTAATGGACCACAACTGTTGAGATAGTTAATTTCGTGTTTTGGATCACCAATTGCGTTTGTTGCGTCATTGTTCCTAAGTTTTAGTATCATTATCCTTGGGTGTTGGAGCACTACTGATAGATATTCACAGATAGAATTTCACACTTTAGTATCATTATCTATTGGAGCACTGTTGATAGATGTTCATAGATAGAATTTTACACACCGTCAATAAACGACTTTGTTTCGGCACATTCATTGATAAAAATTTGCCACAGTAACTCATAATTTATCTCACACACAAAGGCATAGCATAGTAGTCTTGCACCAGCGACTGACGTTATGCTTACGAACATGAAGGTAGAAGCCCCTTGCAATGTTGCACAACAAAGAGTTTTTCATTCACAAACGACATCAAATAACGTCACCTTTCAAATTGGGTCATCAAATCTCCATAAATCGGCAAATTAACCACCAAAAATTGTCAAATATTTGATGGCAACAGGCTTCTATGCCATCGAATGCTGCACAATATACCTTCTTTAGGGAATTCAACAAGAACCCACTCCCAACATTGCCTACTCAAGACAACAAAACCACTTCTAATGCCAATCTGAGGCACTTGAAGTGCTAGCTCCTTAATTTGCGGGGCACCAATGTTCCCCACAAACTAAGGCCCTAATCTTTTGCTTACCTTACCTTACCTTACCTTAGATTAATCCTACAGCATTGAAAGAACCGGGCCTAAGACTTAAAAAATATAGCGTTAAAATTCATCTAAGACCATTTACATTTATAATCTATGGGAGGATCTCTCAAAACTTGTCCAAAATCTTTATCGATCATTAGATTTCATCCTCTAATTTATAACTGCCTTCATGGAGTTGATCCAAATACATTACCCTCAAAATCCCCCCACCAAACAAGGTATGGAAAAACAAAAGAACATGAGGTAAGTGACACATTTTGATTTTATTACATTATTACAATCTATGTTGAACAAAGAAAAATAATATTTCTCATGAGAATATAGACAAGCCTTCATTGAGTTTGGGGAAAAATAAAAAAAAAGAAAAAGAAAAAGAATGGACTACCAAGAATCACATTTCTTACTATTAGCAATCAAATGAGTGACCCAAGCAATCCGAGGGGGAAAAAAGAACAAAAAGAACCCATGTCTTCTTGTGGCAGATTTATCAGCCCAATCTACACTAGACAAGAAAGAGGCCACAATTCAAGGCTTCACAAAAGAAATCAGTGAGCCATTTTCTCAAAAAACAACTATAGCCTTCACTGATGCATTTATTCATCCAAAACAAGAATCAAGAAGAGGTAAGTGTGGATTACAAATGATACATGGTATGTCATGTAACCAAGTAGGAATTAACCAAATATGCACAAGGTAACTAGAACTGAAAAAGACTTACATTTAATTTCTCAAGGTATGTTTCCAAGATCAGACAACAACTCAACCAAAATCCAAATTTCTTTCATACGAGTTCAAACTCGTCTTCCTTGAGATGAGCAAAGAATTTCACATTTCCACGTCCTTCAATCTCCATTTCAAACTCAATCTTATACGGTAAATTCGCAGAGATTCTCTTCCCCTTCCAATACCCTGCGTACTGCTTAATCACCCCTTCCATCCCGGGCTTCAGCTCGATCTCCGGAACTCTCGGAATGTGATGCAATTTCAGCGGCGTCGTAACCCTAACCCTAGATCCAACAACCTCCAGTTTCCCCTTCAATTCGTCGTCATCTTCGGCTAAATCCCCGCCGATTGAAACGGAAGAGTCCGATTTGACGGCGACTTGGCAAGAAACGCACCTGAATGGTCGTCTGATCAAGAAAAGCGAAGACGGCGGCGGAAGTGGGAGGGAGGTGGGGCGGAGAGAGTGGGTTGACAGTGGCGCCGCCGTGGTGACCGCCGAGGAGAGTAAGGTAAGGGCGGTTGTCATGGCGTCAAGTGTTTGTTGCTGGTGAAGTAGGAGTCAAGAGAAGGTTGAGAAGGTTGGTAATGGCGTAGGACGATCGGATTGTTTTAGTATTGGTGGGATGAGGTGAGAGGTCCAGGGAATATATATCGCGGGAGGGAATGGGATGGTATTGGTGTCCAGACCACACAACAGAAAAGAAAAGAAAAGAAAAGAAAACAGGCCTCCTATCGGACATGGACATGCTCCGATATTTTTCCCCTTTGAAATCACGACTTTTCGAGTGTTCTCTCTTTCTTTTTTTTGTTTTTTTGAATCATTACTTGGGGCTCTCAAAAATTTAGATCAATTTGGATTCCGATAAGCAAAATGATAAATATCTTAATGTAAGATGGTTCTTTATTATCTTACATCTCACCTAAATCACTTATAAAGTTAAATGTAAGTATATTTAAATCATTATAAAGATATGTTTCATTACTTTGAGAGTTATTATTACCTATAAACAATATAAAAATATTCATTTATTTATATATTTTCATAAACATAAAACTATGCATAAAATGTGCATTTTTTACTATGATTGATAAAATTAGCTATTATTTATATTATTTTGACCTAGCTAGAGAAAATTTTATTAAAAGTTAACAACATGTGAAATATAGGCAATTTAAAATGGTTATTAACCATCTTAAGTCTAGATGTGTATCATTGTCCTTTGGATAAATAGAGATCAGACAAAAAATGTTGTATTTTTTTATTATCTAATAAAATATATTAAAACAAAACAAACTCTGTATCACAAAAAATGTCGCACAAAACCCAGCAAATATGAGTTGAACAGCAAAAAGAAAAATAAGGAAAGAGAAACAATACACACCGCCACAAAAAGGACAATTTAAAACAAAATTCATCTTAATTTACTTGATTATAACGAACTTCAAGAGTGGTTATTTAATTACGCCTATAGCTACACTAAGTTTCATAGTTCAATGTGCTTCTTCCTCTGCTTTATCCTTAGAATTCTCATGTGATTCTTTTTGAGGCACTTATAACATTCAATCCTCCATCAGGATTGGCCTTCCATTGCTGATTAGAAATGGTAACAAAGTGGGTCGGGACGGGGGTATATTCCCCATCCCTGACCCGCGCCCCTCGCCTGTCCCCCCCCCCTCCTATTACTCGCTGCGCGGGGAGGAGAGGGGGGTTTTCCCTCATCCCCATCCCCGGCGAGTAACCAACCCCTAAGTAAACACTTTACTTACAAATTTGCCTATAATATTATGCACATAATATTTATACACGAAGGATATTTATAGGTTTTAATAAAAATGTGGGACGGGGATGTGGGGATGGAGAGGATAATTACCCAAGTAGTTAAGGGGGGACTGGGATGAGGAAAATTTTGCGCCCCATCTCTACGCTATTCCCATCCCTGTCGGGGACATTGATTTTGCCCTAGAGTGGGGTGGGCCCTAGCGAGGATGGAGATTCTCCTCCCCACTATTATCCCTATTGTTGATCATAATTTTTCATGTCTTTTTTTTTTAGCACCTTTCTTGACATGGTTAATCTTAGCTTGTGCGTTATTTGTTTAAGCATTCCCTATTTTGTTTTCAAAATTGCTTTTACCTTCCTCTTCCTTCGAGACCGCTCTCTAGCGCCCTCATGGAAGGAATCCTCAAAACCAAGGAGGAGATTATCATTTGAGTTACTAGACAATAATTCATTCTTCATATTGATTTTTTGATCAACATTAGAGATTGCAATTCTTGTCATACTCCTAGGCAAGGAGTGCCAAAACTATGAGGAGTTGGAACGCCATTAATACCCCTAGGATGACTCAAAACAACAATAGTTGCATTAGAAATTGTTCTATCAAAATCCTCAAACTTCCATTTAATTTTCGCTTTTTTTTTTGTTGTTTTTAAGTTTGCCTTCATCCTCGTTGATCTATCGTGATGAGATATTTTCTATGATTTCTTTTTAGCTCTGTCTTATTTTTAGGTAGCTTCTACACGGTAACAATCACTTATTTTCGATCTTTCTTTATTTTACCCCTTAATGTCTTTTTTTATTATTGGTTTTAGGTTTTCCTTCATGATCTATGGAGTTCAACCGTTTATTTTCATTTTCCATATGAATGTTCAAAAAAAGAAGATGTACAACATGCATCAAGGTTTTATTCATATTTCTTCTATATCTTTTAATTTTTTAAATTATTTTACCAATATTTTTAAGGTTTTAAGTACTTTGATTGCTTACAATCGGATATCCTAAGACCTCACGATAGCACAAAACTATAATGGATACATTGTTGTTGTTGTTTGTTAATTTGTTGAACATGCTTTTAGTAAGCACCTATGGGGTGACTTACTCGTGTGTCCCACACGCTTCGTGTAGAACAAGGTTGGACTGACCCGGGTCGGAAACAGAGGCAGAGTTCGAAGTCTGATAACTTGAGGCCCATTTTTTCATCAAAGAGGAGATTATCCGACTTAATGTTGCGGTGGAAAACACCACGTGAGTGCCAGTGTTTTACAACGGAAACCAGCTGGTGATGGTGCTAGTTTGGGAAGTGAGAGAGACGGATTATAAGGGTAGGGGTTGGGGTTCGAAGAGAGAGAGTTTACACATGACATCTTTTCCGAATGTTGTCAAAGGCAAACCATGTTTCGCTTTTGTACATATCTATGGATATCTCAAAGACGAACCATGATTCGCTTTGTATATATCCTATGCGTGAATCAAAGAGATAGGAGATAGAGCAATTGGAAAAAAAAAAAAAAAATTGTTTACTTGACATGCCACGTCAACATTGTTGGATCCCCTTCTCTCTTATAAATTAGGACATTATGGTCCTCAATATCCTCCATAGTCAATTTGCACTTTGAGTCATCTTTCATGGTCAATAACCCAAATTCAACCAATGCTAAACCAATGTTAATGGATTATTAGATAACAATAATACGAATTTTAAGGTTATTGGCCGACAATAATACCAACAATTTTGTTGGACACTAGCAATACCAACTATGGACCTATTTTCCACTAATAATACGCCACCGAGTCGTTAAGTGTTTGACTCGACGAAAAGGTGAAGTCTCACCTAATTGTTTGAGCTGAAGACCGAAGAAAGTGGAAAAAATGTTGATTGTCACTTTTTTTTGTCAATTAAGCAGCATTGACCAATTTAGCTAAAACAATTAAAGTTTTATTTTTACATTATTGTTTTGCTAAGTTGGTTAATGCTGCTTAGTGGCAAAAAAATGTGGTAGTTAACGTTTTTTCAACTTGTTCCAGCCTCTGACTCAAACAATTAGGTGACATATCACCTTTCTCCTAAATCAAAAACCTACTAACTCAGTGTTGTACTATTACTGGAAAAAAGGTCAATAGTTGGTACTATTAGTGTCCAACAAAATTGTTCGTATTATTATCGGCTAATACCCCCAAAGTTGATATTATTGTTATCCAATAACCCGTTAATAATTCACCAACTCAACCATCGAGGTCACTTCTGTTAACATTGGGTTTGGTGTTTGTGCTATAGTTGCGAGATCGCTTTGGAGACATTATTATGCAGGAAGGGCAAGGGGTTCAATCAACCAAGCAAAGCTGCGCCCATAACCTAGTTGTTGTGGATTAACAATGGTGATTGTCATGCTTCTATGTGCAACCTTGCATTGCAAAAGAAACAAGTCAAAATCAATGCTGTTCGCTCTTCACCAGTCACCACCTGCTTCCAAACCATCCACTTACACAACATTGGGGGGGGGGGGGGGGTGACACATTTTATGGGTATAGACGCCGTCAGTATGAAATGCAAATGATATACTTCCTCTGTCCCTTTTTAAGTGTTAAAAAAAAAAAACTAACTTTACAAAACCAATGTACCTTGGAAATAGAGTAAAAAAGTTATGTATGGACAAATATACTCCTCATTAAATAAAGAAATGAATAAAGGAGAATTTAGATAAATTAAAAATCTCATTCATTAATTAAGGGTAATCTGAATATTTTAATTATTAAAAATGTAAAACTGACAAATAAAAAGGGACAAGATAGTTATAATAATTGACACTTATTAAGGGACGGAGGGAGTACATTCTTGTGATTCTACCCACCTCGTATGCAATCCATTTAATACTCTATTTATCATATCTACACGAGTTAAGCACGTCAATATACATTATACCCACCTCATATGCGATCCATTTAACACTCTTATTATCATATCCATACAAGTTAAGCACATCATACATTGACCCAATAAGAACAGTTTATTGAACTAGTTTGACTGATTTTATAGCCCAAATTACTATAAGACCTTACAAATGTATAAAATGTGTATGTTGATTTATTGTCGAAGTAATATGCATGTAAATTTGATAATGAAGTTCAAAACGGATGTAAATTTTTTGTTACCTAAATAAAACCCACAATACCCAGTGAATATTAATACAGGTCTCGATACCCAATAAATATTGTAAGAGATCATTTAAATGTAGACATGACTATGACTAGTTGTCTACCAATGACTCCATAACCACCCATTGCTTGCACTAAGCAGCTAACCATCAGCGAAAGATGAACATTTAAAGATGAACAAAAGAATGGCATGACATTTTAAAGGGTAAAACAGGTCCGAAATTGCGACAAAATGAACTCTCCTTGGCTCCCTCCCTTCAGTTGAGTATTTCGACAAAAAGTAAAAAGGACATGGCTTGCTAAACCAGAGGGGGATTATCTCATGAGAAGACTTTGCCCTTTTGATGAGGAAAAGTCCGAAATTGTTGCGCATTGAAAACTTCAGCAATAGAGCAAAGCAATTTATATATCACAAATTTCAAGGGAATGCTGCATAGTCTTTATATTCAGTAACAGGTGGAAGAGAACTGGAAGAAAAACTTCCCCAAGCTTAACTGCTGCCTCCGAAGCAGCAGCCTTAAGCCATTGGCTCTGCAACCTTCTAGTCACTGTCATCAGGCAACAACAGAATTATGAGAAAACCAGGACAGGGAAACTTTTTCAGTTTTTCTATTAAAAAAAATACTATATAAACATGAAGAGGAATTAAGTAGAAATCCAGGAAACGATCAGGTAACTTCACTCACTAAACCAGCAATATTGATGAGGAGCTACACTAACAATACATCAGTATAACAGACTGAAGAGATCTACATGATATAAGAAGCTGTGGCCTTAAGCTAACGAGCAAAAAGGCTGTTCCAAGAGGGCTATGGAGAGAATGATCAGTGAGCAAAACAATCAATTGTAACCTTTGATTGTCCAGGCAATGCTTTCTAGTTTCTACACTACAAACTGTAAATGGTGTCACAATTAGTAGTTGGGTCAGCAAGGCTTGGCATCCAGATAGACATGGAATCAACTATTGTGGTATTGCAATGTTAGTTCATGGGGTAGGTTATATATATTGCATGGTACACTCGGTATATACATTGCATGGTACACTCGGTATATACATGGGGTAGGTTATATATTTTGATTCACGTGAGATTTTATTCCGGACACATTCCTTATCACGCGCATATCATTCGATCATATCCTTCAATGGTCAAATCTGCTCCTTACACCGCCGTCGTTTGTCGTTCATGTTCTTGCTTGATCAATTGTACTGCGCCGTCACTTCTGCAGAATAAGTATGGAAGAACAAATAATCGAACAAACCGATAATATCATATTTGATGCCGATAACTTATTGATCGAGCAATTGCAGATGGAGGGTGAATCGAGCATGAATATACTTGAAGGACCTTTGTTGGATGGTGGAGAAGATGCAGCCTTTCACCATGATGTTGATACCTTCAATAATGATGATACCTTCGATGAACACAACAATAGCGGGGAAACAGAGAACCATCAAGAAGACGTGCCTGATTAGTTAAACAGTAACCAATGATGTTGCAATAAGTATACATTGTAGTGCTTGAATACTGCATCAAAGATGGGAAAGTATGCATTACATAACGGAAATTTTATTAACAAATATGCATTCTTGTATTTGAATATTACATTGATGTGTCCGAAGAATGCATTCCATTTGGGGCAAAATGCATTACGTAGTAGAAAAATTATCACTGAAAGTGAAACATACTGAGTTTATTTTGATACACTCATATCAAGACAATAAGGTATCAAAATTGGGAAAATCTACACTGAATAAGGGAAACTATTTTTTCTTTTTTTTTTTAACAGGGTAAACAAAAACACTAAGAAGCCCTTCGAATAAGGGAAAGTATGCTTTGAATAATAGAAATTTTATCAACAAATATGCATTCTCTTGTTGGAATACTGCATTGATGTGTCCGAAGAATGCATTCGATTTGCGGAAAAATGCACTACGCGGTGGAAAAATTATCACTGAAACATAATGCGTTTATTTTGATACACTCATATTATGATAATAATGCATCAAAATTAAGAAAATCTGCATTAAATAAGGGAAAGTATGCATTGCATAAGACTGAAAATTGTAATAAATATGCATTGATGTATAACTAATAAATATTCGATGTGCAGCCCCTCGTGCTCCAGAACCTGTTTTGCCAACATATATTGAGAATGATGACGAACAGCTCATTGGGAAAATAGTTAACAGTGAGGAAGACGTTTATGATCTATATAATAACTACGCTCTAAGAGTGGGTTTTAGCATTCGCAGGGGCAGTGTTAGACCCAGAGCTAATAAATCCAACATAACCATGAAAAAGTACTATTGCAACAAGGAGGGCACGAAGAACGTAAACAAAAATGTGGCGGAGGGGGTAAAGGGTGATAAGAGGGCATATAAGAAGAGTGTGACACGAACTGGGTGCAAGGCAATGATTCAATTCTCAATTGATCGTGATGGTAGATGGACTGTAGTTAGACATGACAAAATCCACAACCATCCATTTGTTGATGTCACCAAACGTCACCATTTGAAGTCTCAGCGAAAAGTTAACGATGCTTAGCTGCAGTTATTTAAGCTTATGAAGTCTTGTAAAATTAAGGTAGCCGATGCAATTCGAATGCTAAAAAAGGAAGTAGGTTGTTCTCAGGAACTTGGGTTCACAAATAGGGATGTTTATAATGCATTGTACAATGATATAATGAAGAATTTAGATGGCACGGATACGAACACGTTAATAGAGAGTTTGAAACATATGAAGGTGAAAGATAGCAATTTTGACTACTAGATTGAGCTTGGTGAAGGGGCGTGTCCTACCAACATCTTTTGGCGGGATAGCATAATGAAGGAAGATTACGATTTGTTTGGAGATGTGATTATCTTTGACACCACATATAGAACAAACAGATATGACATGATTTACGCCCCAATCGTCGGGATGAACCACCATAATAAAAACATAATATTTGCGTGTGCGTTCATTCTGAATGAAAGGACAGAATCGTTTATTTGGTTGTCTAAGACGTTCTTATTGTCAATGGGCGGGAAGCATCCCGTGACCATCATGACCGATCAGGCAGCTTCGATTAAGGCTGCTATTAGAACAGTATTCCCTGGTTCATTGCATAGGTTATGTGTTTGGCATATCATTGAAAATTCCAGAACTCATATCATTGAAAGGCAATGTTCTGAAAGGAATGGGTTAGGGTTAAAAATTGAAAAGGAGCTGGTGTTTTTAATTTATAGTGCGTGGGTTATACTCCCCCCGTACACTCCTTGCTGTGTACACCCGGTAATATATCATAATTTGCGGCAAATTAGAAGAATTATTTAACTCTAACCGAGCAAGGATATGAGTTCTGGAAACCCATACAACAAGGAGTGTACGGGAGGAGTATAACCCACGCGCTATAAATTAAAAAACACCAGCTCCTTTTCAATTTTTAACCCTAACCCATCCCTTTCAGAGCACTGCCTTTCAATGATATGAGTTCCAAAATTTTCAATGATATGCCAAACACAACCTGTGCAATGAACGAGGAATATCGCATCTCTAATAGCACTTAATCGGTTACTCGACGGCCATGATGGTCCTGGGATGCTTCCCGCCCATTGACACTAAGAACGTCTTAAACAACCAAATAAACGATTCTGTTCTTTCATTCAGAATGAACGCACACGCAAACATTATGTTTTTATTATGGTGGTTCATCCCGACGATTGGGGCGCAAATTATGTCATATCTGTTTGTTCTATATGTGGTGTCAAAGATAATCACATCTCTAAACAAATTGTAATCTTCCTTCATTATGCTATCCCGCCAAAAGATGCTGGTAAGACACGCCCCTTCACCAAGCTCAATCTAGTAGTCAAAATTGCTATCTTTCACCTTCATATGTTTCAAACTCTATTAAAGTGTTCGCATCCGTGCCATCTAAATTCTTCATTTGTACAATGCATTATAAGCATCCCTATTTGTGAACCCAAGTTCCTGAGAACCACCAACTTCCTTTTTTAGCATTCGAATTGCATCGGCTACCTTAATTTTACAAAACTTCATAAGCTTCAATAACTGCAATTGAGCATTGATAACTTTTCGCTGAGACTTCAAACAGTGACGTTTGGTGGCATCAATAAATGGATGGTTGTGGATTTTGTGATGTCTAACCACAATCCATCTACCATCACGATCAATTGAGAATTGAATCATTGCCTTGCACCCAGTTCGTGTCACTCTTCTTATATGCCCTCTTATCACCCTCTACCCCCTCCGCCACATTTTTGTTTACTTTTTTCGTGCCCTCCTTGTTGCAATAGTACTTTTTCATGGTTATGCTGGATTTATCAGCTCTGGGTCAAACAGTGCCCCTGCGAATGCTAAAACTCACTCTCAGAGCGTAGTTATTATATAGATCATAAGCGTCTTCCTCATTGTTAACAGTGCCCCTACGAATGCTAAAACTCACTCTCAGAGCGTAGTTATTATATAGATCATAAGCGTCTTCCTCATTGTTAACTATTTTCCCAATGAGTTGTTCGTCAACATGCTCAATATATGTTGGCAAAACAGGTTCTGGAGCACGAGGGGCTGCACATCGGATTATCATTAGTTACACATGCCAATAATTGACAAACTAATCAACAACTTTGTCAAGCATAATACATGCATCAGTGACATCCATTCACTAACTATGAGTCCATTTCCTAGTTTTGAATATATTAACATACAATTACATTGACGTGTATCATTCACAATTTACACTACATCCTTTTCCCTTATACACTGCATATTTGCCCAACTTGGATGCAGTATTCAAACACATCAATGCATATTTATTACAATTTTTCCCTTATGCAATGCATACTTTCCCTTATTTAATGCAAATTTTCCTAATTTTGATGCATTATTATCATAATGTGAGTGTATCAAAATAAACGCAATATGTTTCAGTGATAATTTTTCTACTACGTAGTGCATTTTTCCCCAAATAGAATGCATTCTTCAGACACATCAATGCAGTATTCAAACACAAGAATGCATATTTGTTGATAACATTTCCATTATGCAATGCATACTTTCCCTTATTCAATGCAAATTTTCCCAATTTTGATGCATTATTATCTTGATATGAGTGTATCAAAATAAACTCGGTATGTTTCACTTTCAGTGATAATTTTTCCACTACGTAGTGCATTTTTCCCCAAATCGAATGCATTCTTCGGACACATCAATGCAATATTCAAACAGAATAATGCATATTTGTTAATAAAATTTCCATTATGTAATGCATACTTTCCCATCTTTGATGCAATATTCAAGCACTGCAATGTATACTTATTGCAACATCATTGATTACTGTTTACCTAATTCAGGCACATCTTCTTGATGGTTCTCTGTTTCCCCGCCATTGTTGTGTTAATCGGAGGTATCATAATTATTAAAGGTATCAACATCATGGTGAAAGGCTGCATCTTCTCCACGATCCAACGAAGGTCCTTCAAGTATATTCATGCTTGATTCACCCTCCATCTGCAATTGCTCGATCAATAGGTTCTCGGCATCAAATATGATATTATCGGTTTGTTCGATTGTTTGTTCTTCCATACTTATTCTGCAGAAGTGACGGCGCAGTACAATTGACCAAGCAAAAACACGAACGGCAAACGACGGCGGTGTAAGAAGGAGCAGATTTGACCAATGAAGGATACGATCGAATGATATGCACGTAATAAGGAATGTATCCAGAATAAAATCTCACGTGAATCAAAATATATACCCTACCCCATATATATATCGAGTGTATTATATGCTATGTACACTCGATCCTTCCATATAATTGCTGCCCCCCCCCCCCTTCTATCAATTCCTCAAAGTTGACGTGCAGAGACCTTTGCCATGTTATCAATTCTTGAGAGTTGAAGTACAGAGATCCTCTATCAATTCTTCCCGCCATTAAAGACTGCACCATAGGGTAGGTTTCCAATGTGGTGTTTTTGCCTTCTCACTAGAAAACCTGAACAGGAATTTATCTAACTAAATTACCCCATATTATCGGATGTCACAGCACAAAACCAAGAGTCCTCTCTGCCCATCCCAAAGGCTTGTGATACACCTAAATAGTTTTAAGAACTAATCCCCTCACTCGGCATCAAAATAAATCCACTACAGAACTTAAATCTCACAGCAGGAAAAACAAATGATTCACAATCAATTTCTACACTATATGCAAGCCAAGTCACAAAAATTGTTCAGAATATTTAATTGTCGGCATTAGTGTAGGTTCAACCAAAAGCTATGGATATACAAATGCTCTCAACTCTTTGCGGAGCCTCAAAACCCTACAAGAATTTGTCTTAGCCAGTTATTTTAGTTAGGTCTCCATAACCATTTATTACTGGCATGGCAAGAAAATATTTGACAAATTTCCCAGTAGGCCCACTTCTCATACAAGTCAATATTGATGAACTAAAAAACCCAGCAATACAGCTAGGACACCATGTTCCTATAATACTATTGGTTGTCTATTGAGCTCCTGTGGAACATCCCTAAAAGAGAACCTTCCTCGCCATAAACATAGAAATAGAGGAACCATGACAAATAGGTATAAAGACCGCAAATAAGAATTGAAAATAATAATTCTCCCATGCTAGACCCTCTGCTAAATTTCACCTTATCCGCATTCCCAACTTAAAGATTGCGAGTTTATGCAAAAGACAATGTCATCTGATACATTGAATACAAGGGACAAACATTGTCAAGAGTCCAAACAAAGGACCAACCACTCATAAATAGGTACTTACGCCTACATCAGATGACGTTGTGCCAAACAAATCCAAGCCCCAAGTAGGGTGAACGCAGCGAGTCGTAGCCATAAACAAACCAGATACCAACAGAAGTTATCCCTAAAATTAGTTTTAAAGTTTCCAACCACTGCTAACAGAATTTTCAAAATAAGAGAAATAAAGTGTGCTAATTGGATGACAACTTAATTGATCACACTTCTCACCAAAGAAAATAAACTCTTGATGGTCCCACCCATTCCAAGCCCCCCTTCCAACCGTGGAATACAGAACTTTCAGATTGCTGCTCTACAAAAAATTAAAGATAGACCACGAGCAGCACACACACAGGGAATATTACAAAGCGTGCCTCAATAATATTATTATTTACTCTAAAGCCTAGATCTTGTAAGAAAAACCAAAAATTAAAGAGTAAGCACAATGCAAAGCGCCCAAATCATCACTCAAAGGCATCATGTGAAGAAACAAATGACATCATCAGCAAAATGATTGCTCTCTACCTTAATCCCACAATTTGCCACCTACCTCTCTTGAGAAAAATAAATAAATAAATAAATCATCTCATATTCACTAACACATACAGAAAAGGAGAGAAAATAACCATCTCAAGTCCTTGGGCAGCACAGAACAAACTCCTAGGTAATCCATTAACAAGAAACAGGAAGCACACAGAAGAAAAACACTACTTAATCCACATTTAGCCACAATGGAATATATTTAGCAGACTAGAGAGCAATCCTAACCTAGAAGGCTAGAACTAGGTTGAACGAGTCTGATAAAATAGCAGTTTACATTTCCAGTGACAAAATGAGCGAACATTCTCAGAAACTGAGAGCCCAAAAAACGGGGGCACTTATGAAAGAGTCAATTCCCAAATACAAAGTGAAGATATACACGTTTCCAAATTCTATATTTCCTTATTGACCACTAGTATTGCATTGGAAATCTGCTCACCTAATAGTAGTTCTAAAAATATCACATCAAGTTAGGATCTAGTTTTCTTCAGCAAGACCTTTGCAATGACTTCACAAAATCTGGAGGCGACATCCATGACCTAAGCTTGTCCACCACATCATGCAGCTCATAGAGTCCTTGCAAAACCCTCATCGATATCATCTTCGACCAACTTCCAACGTGAAAGAGAAATAGAACCAGAGCTTTATCACCATCCATACTGAATGACCTGATGTATCACACATTTCTCACAAGGTTTTTAAGAACATGAAGTTGTAATGTCAGCAACTCTCCTCCATGCATAAGAAGCTTCTATAAGACCATAAGCTATCATAGCACTCACCCTAAGCATCTTACCATCCTCCCCAAATTCCTCAGGATGGTATAAATCACATTGTTTGTCCCACTTCACTTCACTTCATTTTTTTATTTTTTTTTGGTCTAGAATCTAATCTTCTCCATTCCAACAAAAGCAACTCCTTCAACCCCTCTCAAGGTCTGTTTGCCTCCTCCGCAAATCATTCAAGAGACTAACACAACCCAAATCCCCATTCCTTTTGTTCTCTGCATGAGTAACAGTAACCTTTTTAGTTCCACAATCCACATCTTACATAACCTCACCATTCCACCTTTTCATTTTGTTTCACAAACATAAGCATTAACATAAGCCTAATACCACATGAAAGCCCATTGCATTCCCACTACCATTCAATCACCCTACTCTAAAAAAGTAGTTCCCTAACCCAAGATTTAAGGGGCATAGAACACCTAAGTTCACTGTTATATACTAAATTATTGTATATTAAGGCCCTATATGCATAACTTTAGCTTGTCATTCATGCAGATCCTAGGCTTTTATATGGTTTTATTTTGTAGTCAAGAAAATCCAAGAATTAGAGTCAAAAAACGAATTAGAGCAAAAAGTGAAGAGCCGAGGCAAAAAAGGTTGAACCTCATGAGAAATTGAGGAATTAAAGGCTTGGCATGGTAGTGGATTTGTGCTATAAAACAATGGGTCATGCCAAGAAGACGAAAAAACAAGGGTTTCTACTGGGTGACATAGGGTTCCGCATCGATTGCCACAGCCCGTATCACTCCATGTCTGTTGTTTTCACATGTTTTATGCATTTTTTAGGCCAGCTTGCGGCAATTTGGGAATTCCGATTGTTATCACTTCATCTTGTAATTAGGGTATAGGTTGAGAGAATAAAAAGAGATTAGTGTTAGATCATAATAGAATTTAGTAGTTTATTCTTGAAGACTGAAACTTTTATCAAGATCATGCGCTCTCTTCATCAATCAAGTAATATGTTTTCATTCTCTCCTCTTTTTATACCTATTTGCTTGTTTTTCATCGTCTTTATGCTTTTGTCAGTTCTTGCTTGTTTGCTTAAAAATGACTGATGGCTAAATTTGATTTTCCCTCTTGAGAGGGAAGTGATGATAAATGATGGTTTTAGTATTTGGTGTTGAGTTTGATGCTCAACTTGCGCATTGAGGAGCCGACCAAGTGTTTGATGAAATGATTGAGAAAACATTTCATCAAAACAGTTGAGCTACTAAGCCTATTAGGAGGTGGATTGGCAGCTATTTGTAGGTTAAAATTAATGAGTCAGGTGTTGGACCACCTCCCAGGTGGTCTAATTAATCAAATCCCAAGTGGGCTATGTGATTGGTGAAACTAGCAAGGGAACTATTGAAAGATATACCTACTGGTCTAGACCACTCCTTAACTCAATGTGTAAATTAGGGGTTAGGACTTCGTTTCTAACGCTTGGCATTGTTTCCATTTATCCCTACTTAAGACTTAATTTTCTCGTCTTCTTTAGAGTCTTTAGTTTTAATTTCAAACCAAAACACTTTATCGATCTAGCATAGTTTGCATAATAAATCGAGCATATCAAAGCCTAACTCCACGTGGATATGAAAAACACATCAGCTTCACCGCTAAACTAACCTAACAAAGTAACGCCATTGCAGGGGAGTTATGCACGTTTGGTTCTCAATTTTATTCGTGTAATTAGGAGTAGGCCCTTTTGAAAAACCAAAAGAAGAGGTTTTCAAACGTCTAGGCTCCATGTTCCTCGTTATGGCATGAATTATTTTGGAGGTAGTTTATAGATTCCATCATTGTCTACCTCACTGTTCCAATATGAATATGTTCAAAAACCGGGAGCTGTCTTTGGGAATGATAAATGAGGACATTAATGATAAAACACGGTCTCACTTAAAATATTATTTAGCAAAAATGTGCGTGAAGCTTAGGAAATCCTTGAATGGCATTCTAGGTATGCCTATAGTTTTGAATACCCCACTAGCACTCATGTTGAACCTAATTGTGGGGATTACACATTCTTAAATCTTATGAACCCCTTCAATGTGTTGAAAACACTCCCTCTCCTTGTGAATTTCATCAAGACCATGACATTAAATCTTGCGTTCTTGCTTATTGAAAATCACGTTCAAGAGTATATGTGTGCTTGACCCTCTCATCGACTCTTCATGAATTTCGCCAACTATGGGGGCAAAAATTCTCAAGAGATGAATACAACCTTGAACATCTCATCGGAGCCCACGGAGCATCACTTAGAGCACACAATGCCTATTTTCTATGAGAATTGGCCTTAGTGTAGAGGGTCATTCACTAAAGGTTAGTTTTATGAGTGATTTTGAGTCCTCTTCATTGAGCCCTTAAATGCATAATGATATTTCTTTACATAACCTTAACAATGAAGATAACTCTTGTTCATTTTCATTTGCATGAGTCTCGTTTGTGATTGTCATACGATCATTGGGGATGACAAGAATGAACATGGAGTTTTGCAAGGTCATGGTTAAATTAAACATCGATAATCAAGGAGTGAGTTGTGTTGTGTTCCACATTAATCAAGGAGTCGCCCCTTCCCATTGGGTCTTTTGACCATGTTATGCTTCTCCAAGCCACCCACACCTTCAAACTACAAACTAGAACCCAAGAGACCCTATCAACAAAAAAGTAGTATGCTGAAGTGAAGAAGACCACAATCAATGTACAGATGATCAACATATTCTTCCTTTGGGCAACACAAAACACCTACTAGATCTGTTTAAGTGACCTTAAAGCATGTCCTCCATAGGAATCTCACCGTTGGTGGCTGTGAAGCAAAGAAACAAACTTTACCAAGAGCCTTTGAATTCCTTATTAACTTTGCAACGAAACCCACCACTCCATTATGGCCCCCTAAAGCGTATCACAAAAACTTTTCATAGAGAAAACCCTTGAGAATATCGAGGCCAAATAACCCTATCACTACCCGAATGCAAAACTAATCTCTCAGCAAATAAAGCCAACAAACGAAAAATATTATCTTCCTCCCTATTGACAAGATCTCACAAAAGTGAAACCTCATTGGATAAGGTTATTATTCTAAGCCAAAAATAGTTCAGCACTGGCCTCTTTCAACCTAGCCATCTTGTAAAGAACTCAGGGTTGTTCCTTAACAAGACAATCACCACACAAACCACCATGCCAAGACAAGAATCTACACCTCTTTTTACTTGAAAATGCACTTGATATTTAAATCCTTTTAGACTCAGACTTCATTTTAAAAAGTTCGAAGCGCAAAGAGGGCCATAGAGCCCAGGGCACATGCATCGAGGTGTAGGCGTGACCTTTTTGGATGCAAGGTGCACTTATACTAATGTTTGAAATCATTCCCAAACCATAATTTTTTTTTTTTGGAAAATAGTTAAAGACCACATCAAAGAAGCAATAAAACTTTATTATAACTATGAAACAATAGCACCTGCTTCGCATTCTTATGGGCTAGGGGGGATAGAGACAGGGATAAGAGAGAGAGAGAGAGAGAGAGAGAGAGAGAGAGAGAGAGAGGAAGAGAGCAATAATATAAAAAAAATGGAAAATTAATGAAAATATTTTTTCTTAACCACCAACCGAAATCATCAACATATTTTCTTAATCATGTTCTCCCATAAAGCACCCTCCTCATTTGCACGTCATATTTTCTTCCCACATTCCTCTCAAATTTGGAAGGACAATGATGAAAAAATCAATTAACTTTTCAAAATGTTTTCCATCTAACAATTCTTCCATCACTATACTTAAGCCAAGTAAAGGAAAGTAAGTCATCTTTCAAAGTTTCTTTCCATCTCATTTTCTAAGAATCAAACGAAGCCATAGCATCCACCATTGCCATGAACGATAGCAACTCCTTCTCTCTACCTTATATGGCTATTGGCTAGACCCATCAACAAAAACAACAAACTCTCTCGGAAAACAATTGGTTAGGCCCATCCTCTAATAAAAAGGGACCATTCTGTCAAAATACGAGCAGAACCATTTATATCCCCTCCTTCAAGACAACCTCATGACCTGTCAAAATCAGGTGCTTCTACACCCTCCAAATTATCCAAAATCACCTCCCCCAATGGGAGAATAAACCACCATTCAAAACTAATTTTCCCATTCTTCTTCGTCCGAGAATAAACTAGCAATTTTGCTGTTAGAGAATGTAACAAAGTATGATCCTCTATAACACTTAGAGTTGACTGGGGAATCCTTGATGGGGCATTGTACACCAAGGTAGAAACATTCACAATCTAAAGCACGATGTTTCAACACTTGGAACCGATTGTGATATAAGGAGAACTTTCATTATTAACCTTATAGACATTTCCCTTGCAAGGAGACAAACCAAGCCCATCTCCATAGTCCTTAACCCAAACCCCTAAACTTGCTGAAGGTGAACAACCCTTGCCACCTTTAGCACAAGCACATTGACATTAAAAGCATTAGTGTTCTCATGCTCTTCACGGAGTGGTTACCAAAACATCCCAAGGGCCACAATCCGTACACCTACAACCGTTCAACGTACTCATATCTTGGCCATCCAGACTACCTCGAATATTGGCATAACTTTTTCCTTTGCCCCCAACTGTACAAGAAGACCTCATGCCATTGGAACAACTCTAGGGGGCTGTATTTTATGACCCTCGAATAAAATATCCTTCAATAGAATTGGCACACTAAGGCATCCTTTTGCCTTCAAACCCTCAAGAAAGATAATAGTCCGGAAGTCCACCTTTCACGGGTGGAAAGAAGATTATGAATCTCCCTATGTTAATTTTTATCTCAGTGGAAGCAATCAGCTTCTAACACCCCTCCCAAAATTTCTCAACCACGTCAGTTCACCCTTCAAAAAAGAGAAATGAGCCATCTCAAGAGCAAGCCGTCGAAATTTCTGTAAATCCGGTCTTTCATAGGACCTTTTCCTCTCTCGGTTCAGCAAATCTGGAAGGCAGAGGGCCCCTAACAGTACCACAGCCTTAAACTAGTTCAAAGCAAAACAAAGAGCATCACCTCTCAAAACCAACGAGCCAGAAGCAAAAGCGGGGTGCAGAGAACCAAAAGTCGACCGCGAGAAACGGACCAGAAATTTGGTGGGGAAAACTACCAGCAGAGTTAAACTGGTCATACCTACTAAAAGGCAGAAATCACTATTTTCCAATTTTTCGGCAAGATTTGGTGACCGAAATGACGAGGCAACGGCCAAACCCAGCAATGAACTCACTGTCAGCCGGAAAACCCAACAACACACGACAAAACCCATCACAGAGCACAGATCTGAGAAACAGGCAGGAGAGAGGCAAAAAAAAACTTCCCAGCTGCCAGCAAAGAGGAAAGTCAGTGGACTCTCAGATACACAAGGGCCAACTCACCTATGGTTGTTCTCCGATGACCAGTTGACCACTAACAACAATCGAACTTCACTAGCAGAAGAAGAGTGAGAGAGATTGCCCTATTTCGAGAGAGAGCCCCTCGTGTTTTCTCATTGTATATAATCATTTAGGATTGCATTTAGTTCATCGAATTTACTTTTTTCACTTGGAACATTTTCATCTTTATTGAGCTGTAGCTTTATGCCATATAGACCATGATGCATTGTTTATAACTAACATTCCTTCGACTTTTGTCTTTGAGAAGAATGAGTTACCAAGTTATGAATTGAAAACTTATTAAAGACCACATGCTAAGCTTTTTATCTCTCTTAATTCTTGTATAGTTGTCACTAACTAGGATTGTGTTTTTTGTGGCCATCCCAAAAATTTGGGATTGTTTGTTTTGGAGCTGTGAGGGCTCGAATCATCATAGATTTTGTGTTTGGTAGTGTTTTCATGTGATATGAGTGTTATGCTAGGCATCTCTTCTTTTCTTCTTTACTTTACTATTGTTATGTGTTTTTATTTGTGGTTTTACTTTGCATGATTTTTGGCTGTGTTATTTGCTTGCATATATTTGTTTTTTGTTTTTCAAGTGTGATTATTTCAGGGCTATGCTTTCTACATCTAACAATACTAATTATATTTTACCACTTAATCGGAGCATCTGGATGGTTTTGGTAAACATGCCTGATTGATCTCAGCATCGTGGCCTCAACAGTCCACATGTTGCAATTTAAACATATAAGACACTATGGGGGGAATCTCAGGCAAATAATACCATGATATAAATTTGATCAAGACCTATGAAGCCAAGAGATATAAGGCAACAATATGCTGATATGAGCAGTAACTTACCAGTATATCTTAGTCTGAACCTTTGTCTTTGACCTCAGCACCAACGGCATCACTCACTAAAGACATAGGTCTTTGATCAATGACCTCATCAATTATACCAAATTCCTTAGCTTCTTCTGGGGTCATAAAATAATCTCTATCCATATTCTTTTGAATGACATCAAGGGGCTGCCCTGTATGCTTAACATACAATGCATTGAGTGAATCCCAAACACGAACAATTTGCTTAGTATGGATAGTCAAATCTTTTGCTTGGCCACTGTATCCACCAGATGGTTGATGGATCATGATTGTTGCATTAGGTAGCGACCTTCTCTCACCCTTGGCACCTGCTGCCAAAAGAAGTGATGCCATTGATGCAGCCTGACCCAAACAAATGGTATTAATAGGAGAGCGGATGTACTGCATTGTATCATAAATTGCCAGACCTGCATTTCAGAGGATAGCCAGCAGTGAGAGCGCTTCTCATACAGCGGTAAAATTAGTTTATACTTGGATTTACCTCTTCAGCTCCCTTTTACTCAAAAGCACCAGCAGATTTAAGATGAATAAAGGCACACTAGACTTCTGATACATTAGTGGCCAAGCTTACTCTTGAGACTCCTCTCACTTAAACCTCCTCCCCCCCCCCCCCCCCACCCCACCCCGGATGGCCCCCTTTCTCAAAACAAGAAAGAAAATGTAAAAGAAATATGAACTCCCCTCAGGTACATCTTTAAAGGGGGAGAGGGAATTATATAGGCAATGTATGCAAAGAGATGCAACATGCATGCTATATCCAATAAGCCGAAGGATGGAGAAAATAATGCCATTTACAACTCACCTAGTTAAACAAAGACAGCATTGGGATAATTGTGACAGCCACCACTTACATTCAGGCAGGCAAAAAGTTAGAATGTTTGATTTCCTAGTCTCATTAACACCCCCCCCCCCCCAACCCACCCACCCACCCAACCAACCAACCAACCTCAAACTTGCTAAAGCCTAAGAAACTAAAGAGCAAAACAAGAAAGCTTGCGAAAGCCGAGGTGATAGTAAGCGAGAAGGGGGCAAAGGAAAAGGTTACAAAACCTTGCACATGGTTGAAAAAACAAAGAAAACATCTAAATTGCTTAGAGAAGTCAAACAAAAGAAAAAGATTTGGAAATATTTGGCACCTTTATGCTAACTAATATTTAACAATTTGGTATAAGACTTCTTGTAGATCCCTCAAAAGCTTCGGAGAATTCATATAAATTAGAAGCATATGGGCTCAAGTTTTACAAGAGAATTTGAAATCATAATACCCATAAAATTCATAACACAAGATGAACAAAGCCTTTTCTGTAGCTGCATATGCTCAGGTTCAGATAAACAATCTCAATCAAGTACACAACCTAGGAACAATGGCCAGCCATCAAACCTCCATTAGCAGTGCCCAAACCCACCCAGGAAGCATGATAAAACTAAAAGAGTCCGCAGATCATTACATAGAGCCACATACATCAAATCCACTCTCAACCTAAACCGAATATAATCACTACCAACCAACCTTTCTGTTATTAGTTGACAGACATCAAAAAGTGGATTATCATACCCTACATATCCCAAATAAACACTCTTTCGTACGTCGATTTTCCAACCGGAGCACATCTTCACAAAATAGGTGTCTTTCCAGGAGAAAGCCATACAGAAAGAATTAATAAAACAGAACCCAGAAGCATGATTGAAGGCTCGTTCCAGATACATCTAGTTAAACCAGAAAAAAAAAAACAAACAAGAAATAAGATCTCAAATCACATAAACAGCAATCATGATCCATTGACTAAAGTAAACTAAACGGATGAGCTATTCAATAAGCAACACAACACAATTGAACTAAAGCGCAAAATGAAGTGCTATGTGATACCTAACCAGTCAAAACATCAAAATAAGATGAGGCAAAACAAACAAAAAACTATAATTCACACGAATACAAGAAACATGAACGAAATAGTGAGGAACGAAAAGAAGACAAGAGGGGCATACCAGCAGTTACAGCGCCACCAGGGGAGTTGAGGTACATATGAATAGGCTTGGAGGGGTTCTCAGACTCAAGGAAAAGAAGCTGGGCAACGACGACATGGGCAGTGTCATCCGAGATGGGGCCATTGATGCAGATGATGCGTTCTTTGAGAAGGCGAGAGAAGATGTCGTATGCTCTCTCTCCTCTTGAAGAGTGCTCAATCACCATCGGAATCAGGCTGTATGCCCGACACCATTGCTGGGGGCGAGATGCAAAGGGGTTCGGTAGTGAAGCCAGCCCCCTCGCTACAGAACTCAAGCTACGACGCCCCAACATGGCTCTCTGGACTGGAATTTGCGAGAGAGAGAGAGAGACACAGAGAAACAGTGAAGCAGTGATGTTGAAATGAAAACCCAAGCCGCTGGATGGGACTTTACACGATGCGGTCACACAGCAGAAGTCGATCCAACCCTTTAGCAATTTTTTTAAGAAAACAAAACAATTAAGTAGAACGGTTTTTGTAATGTAGATCTGAATAATGAGTTTATTCCTGAGAACTCTCACCTACCTACCAACCATCAATGATACGAAGTTCTTGGTAGGAATGACAATCGGCGGGGTTTGGGGCGGGTCAACTGGACCCGAATATGTCAATTTTTTTTGGACTCAGACTCGCCTCGGGGTCTGGTGGGTCCCAAAATTTAGACCTAAACCCATATTCAGCGGGTCTGAGGGTCCACGGGTCCTTAGCGGGTCCTTAATGGGTCCAACTCTATTATGTATTTTTACTAGATTTATCGATTTGTTGGGTTAATTTTATACTTGTACACATATATAATAGTAACTATTATGTTTAAATACATTTATTTTTAACACTATAAAAACATTTCAAAGGAAAAAAATAGTATAGTAAGGTTTTAGAAAATAGAAGTCAACACTTCAACAAACCCAATACTTTCAGGAGTCCCAGCAGTTGCCAAGCAGTAGATGAATAATAGTGTAGTACTTAAGTTTAATTTTTTAAATGAAAAAAATTGTATATGTTTATATTTTAATGGATCCATGGGTCGGGTCCGTGCTTGGACCCGGACCCCCCAGACACATTGGGTCCAAAACTTTTGGACCCAGGCCCATCATAATGGGTTGGGTCCGACAGGATCCAGACCGCGTCCAAGATCTACTGTCATCCCTAGTTCTTGGTAATGCTTTCCGAGGCGGGCGATGGTTGATCTAAGGATGTCACCAGCGTCGTCTTACCATCCTATATCTTTTGTTACTCTTTTAAGTGAGTTTTTAGATTATGTTATGTTTATTGTGGTTGTTGCATTGGTTCTTGGGTTTTCTCTCATTTATCTTGGAATGTGGAGAAGTGAGAATATTTTCTTTTGTTCCACTGTGGTTTTGCATAACGGTGGATCAGTGAGGTCTGTTTGTGTGGTTTTGTGGTTTGCCTAGTAATGTCTTGCATGTTGACATGTTGTAGGGGGGGGGGCGCAAGGACTAGATTTTTAGTCAGATTGAGGAGTCAATTTTGACTTTCAACTTAGGCTACTTGGTAGTCAAGGGGTATTAATTATAGCATGCACTTTACTAGTTTTCTAGGGGTTGCATGGTTGCATTGCATATCTTTGACGGTTGATTGTGTTGGGTCCATCTAAGGTGCTCAATCGCTTCATTTGGTACTTGGTTGGTCTTGGTTCAGTGCTAACTATCAGATGATCTAATATTTAGGCTTGGCTACATGTTGTAGTAGTTGTAAGGGAATTTACACGACGCTTGCGTGGGAGTATATTGAGTGAGTAAGCAATTAGATGTTCTTTGTTATAGGCTTTGTTTGCACGACGCTTGGGGGGAGGGGTCGGTTTTATCAAGAATCATATTTCAACAGTGAGTTGAAGTACATTTGGTTGGCCTAAACATGGAGGATGAAATTCATAGCGAAGTTTTACAAATTGTGGCGACTATGCCACATCTTATACACATAATTTTCAAAGCTAATTGAGGAACGAAACATGTTCTTTAGGAAAAAGAACTTTCAACAAGTTATTTTTGCGTATGATATACCCTTCCAATTCCTCAATGCAGAAGAACCTTTAGGCAAGGACGATGAAAGGAGAAACCTCATTATGTTTGAACCTTGCAGACTATAGTTAATCTCAAACATTGACCTTCTATAAGAACACTTTAGAGTTTAGCATTCCCCATGACTGTTAAGCTTTTGTTTCAAAAGTCAGCACATTAGTGAAACTTAATCTCCTTAAAAATGTCATCATAAACCTTGAGCAAGATCTTAACTTAGACTCGAATAGCTAGGAGCTTTATAAGTAGCTAAAATGGAGTCAAAAAAACTTGAGTCTCCACTCTACCAAAGCCATCATTGATGTTGGGGAATGCTTTAGGGAGCTGAGGAAAGGCCATAAGGAAGATAAAGAAAAAAAACACTCCTTTTTTTTTACGGGGGGGGGGGGTTTAATAGTAAAGCAGATGTGTGAGCAGGTTGCAAAACAAGTTCAAACAAGGACTCCTAAAGGGGTTATTAATAATATGACAATTGATGGTGATATCAGTGAGGAGGGTGGTGTTTCCCTTCAATTTCACAAGACTAACAAGTGACATGCTGCTTAGAAACAAGCAATCATGATATACATGGAGGATATAACTCCCTATGGAGGCAAACATGAAAAATCTTGAAGGTGACGTGACAAAGTCGTGGAGTACAATCACATTTACCAACAACAAGATGGTCATATGATATCCTTGAATGTCAAAGCTTATCTAGGACTGCTAAAAGGGAAACAAGTTAGAGTATATGATAATCTAAGTATAAGCTAGATGAAGGTGAGGCTACCAAATAAAACTTATGTTGTCGCTATTTCCCCAAACCACCTTGAACAAGGGTGGTGGATCAACCAGACACTATGAAAGAGGAACGCATATCAAATATAGTTGTGCCTATCGTTTAGGATATAATAATGGACTAAATTGAACCAAAAATCATAGAATAATACTTGTGCTGACATTCTAACTTATTACTTCTACAATGGCATGCATCGAGCAAATATAATGCAAGGATGTGTTAGGAGGTGTAATCATTGAATTTTGTACAATTAAATTATAATTAGCTAACATTTGTATATAATAGGACTTTGATTAGACGAATTACTGAAAGCCGACAGAATTGGTCTACTTAAATTACATGTATCAGCTTAAATCAAAATCGAAATCGAAAAAATGATTATGTTACCTAGCAAGCTTGCGCAAGTCACCAGCCCATTGTGAAGTAGTGCGCTCCGCAGCATTTCGGTCGAAGACTGCGTAGCATTCGGACAACCAACCCGAATGTTTCCTGTTTACTCCAGACAGATATTATTTCAACTGTAATAATATTAGTTTCCTAATCCTTGACGGATATTATTCTGAATAATTATTTTGCTAGAATTAAGGTAGAAATAATATAATATGACTCATAAAATATTGCAATGATATCATCTGGAGTTATTCTAGAAATATTCTCTATTTCTCCATTATAAATAAAGGCATCCCCTCTTTATTCTTCTTAAGGTTGAACACCTGCAGTCACCTTGTTGGAATTCAGTCACAGGAAGGATGATCACTTAAAATCAATATGTTGAATCAGACTCACACATATGCCTAAGGTTATTCTACTGGTTTGAATACTTCTTCTGATTTAGAGGTAAACAACCATAGAGCTACACTAGCAGATCCCACGTAATGTTGGGGTGGTCACATCTCTAACCTCAAACAAAAGAATAATTAATATGATTATGGTACGTTAAAATTATGGATTGTATGTTTATTAAATGAGTATAATAATGTATTGGACACCCCTAATCCGAAGATCTAGATCTGTCATTAAGAGCTACATTTGTATTCTGTGCTTTCATTCTTTGATCATTCTTGTAAATTATACTAATTTGTGTATTATATATTCAGATGAATACAAGTAAAAAAATTGATGATAAGTGCTTCTTGTATATATGAATACTTGGTTGTTTTGATTGGAATTTGGGAAATATTTGATTTGATTGTGTTATTTTATACCCGAATTTCCCATATTACACTTGGTTTGGAGTTTGGTGAGTTTTGTAGGGAATTTGTGAAGAATCGATGTAAACCGAGCCCAAAAAGCAAGTGTAGATCCAAGTTATGAGCTTAAAGGACCAAGAAGTGAGGTGTTGGATCATCCAAGGCCCAAACAATGGCCCAAAGTACCCCTAGGCTCGAAACAAGCAGTGACACGGGTGCCCCAGGAAGAGCACGGG
Organism: Portulaca oleracea; assembly: GCA_029582165.1. NCBI lineage: Eukaryota > Viridiplantae > Streptophyta > Magnoliopsida > Caryophyllales > Portulacaceae > Portulaca > Portulaca oleracea. The sequence continues at coordinate 23,308,366 of CM055890.1, forward strand.
TCGTGTCTATGGCCAGAGAGTGAGAAAATTCAACAAGGAAGCTGACACGGTCCGTGTCACAGGGAGCACGGTCCGTGTCACATGGGGCACGGTCCGTGCCTACCCTGGCACGGTCCGTGTCTCTCCTGTCTTTTCATTTTCGGCGGTTTTGAGTTGATATTTGCCTATATTATGCTTATTTCCGGCGTAGTTTAGGAGAATCATCAATCCACCTTCATCCATTTTCATTCCCTAATCATATCATTCATCATCCATGTCCATTCCATCATTGAAGATTGAGAGAAGATTGAATATTGAAGAGCAACTCGAACATACTTTGAAGTGGAGGAGCAAAAGTCCTCTACTGTTGATCCCTAGCAAGTTTGTTCTTCACTTGGGTTTATTTCTCATTCTCTCATAGATTTTCATATGCTTTCTAGAATAGATTTCAATTGCTTTGTAGTTTTAAACATGAATTGTGAGTAGTTCTTTTAGTTTAGGGGATGAACCTTTGAAGTTGCTTGATGAATTGACTTTGTTGGATTGAATTATCATGAATTTAGTTTGTTTCAATCTATTTGGTCTTTAAATTGAATTGTTATTGCTTTTGCTTGATCACCAATTGCATGTTAATAGGTTGTTGGATGAAGTACCGAAAGGAGAAGTTTAATTACCCGAAAACCTAGATTAAACTAGTTAAAATTATCTAGACATAGAAGTTTTAATTAGGGTTCTTGAGATAATTAGATCTTTAACCTTGACTAAATCGAAATAACCACGAAAGTAGGTGCTTGGTTAGTCTTGGCAATTCGCTCTAGTGGCAAAATCTCATTGCGAAGTATTCTATGCGATTATCGAACCTTGATTGTGCAAATTAATGAAATGAGAGTTCAATCCACATCGTTGATTCGTTATTTGACTTAGGTTTCATCCCCTGAACGCCTTTTTACCTTGATTAAATCAGAAAAGTTTGTGTGAATATTCGTTTGTTTAGACCTTGATTGTGATTAGATTTAGAATTAGTTATTTCAAACCAAAAACGGATCGACTTAGCGAGCAATTAGGAGGCTAGTTCAGTGCGTTGAAAGGAAAAGTCCCTGTGGGAACGACCTTGATTTATGCTACAATTTCACCCGTGCACTTGCGGCTTATCAATTGACAAGCTTTTGTGGGTTTTTTTTTTTGCTTTTTTAAACTCAAAATCAATGTAGCACAGTTCATCTTTAATTGGCAAATTTTATATTTTTAATATGAAATCTGTAACCTTACCCCAAATCCCTTTATCACTAGTTCATCATATGCTTTGGAATTAAATTCAAAATTTGTTAATTTTGTATAAAATTAACTGACGATTATTATATTTTCTGACCTAATTTAATATGATTAGTGATTTTCATGTTAACAGACAAATCTAACCTGAGGCAGTTGAAATAGCTTGGACCAGTCTACTTGAATGCTGCAAGACGCTCAGACAGCCCGAACGTTACCTAGCGCTCAATCAGCCAGCTGAACGCTACTCGACGCTCAATTAGCCAACCCGAACGTTGCACGTTGTTCCCAACATCTGCCTTCGAGTAGTTTTTCTGGGTCCTCGTCTGTTTTATTTTATTTTCTATCGGGCTCCAACTTTTCAATAATCCCAATTAATTAAAATTAATGATATCTGATTTATTAGTCAATTTACATGAAATGTATCAAACTTAAAATTAGTTAGGATTCTAAGCAAACCCTATCACAAAATTAAGTCATGCCGAGGGGGGGGGGGGTGGGTGGGTATCAATCCTCCTAATCAGGATCGTGGTACCTAAAGTGGCGACTCCACTAGCTAGGGACACTTAGTAAGAGGGTAAAACTAGAAAAATTGGTTTTGAAGTGTTTTTTTTTTGGGCATGTACTACATGGATTTACATGATTTTGCATGTGTTAGGCATAAAATATAATGGGTCTACTCCTAGTTGAGCTAAAAAGGTACTACATTGGTTCAAAGTTCAAACCTTATATTTTTCTTTTAGAAACTGCAGTCATTCAACTCATTAGGGCACCCACATAGACCCCCTTGAGCAGGTGACTCTATTTCCACCCATGCACTACTCATTAGCCCTATTAAACCTCGGTTTTACCACTTTTTAACTCAGTTTTTATTTTCTTATTGAACTTATCTAAGTTATTTTGTATAAGTTTGATAATGTTTTTGCTCATCTTTGCTAATTGAGACTAATTTATTTAATTGTCTTATTTTTAGGCAATTTCGACTACAAATGATGATGACAATAGAGGAAAAAGATTGGAAATAAGGAGCAAAAGAAGCCAAAGGAATCCGACATGGGCAGTTGTGCCAACCACCACAACCATGCTAGAGTTTTAGAGGCGGAATTGGAATTTCCAGTCCGGCACACCTGGGTGTGCCAGGCTGGAACGGTTGCACTCGATTGTAATTTCAGTTTTTTAAGTGTTATTTTAATTAGAAATAGGAGTTCTTTCAATTTGACCTTCTTTCTCAGTTTTCTCTTTAGGCTTGAAGGGAGGTTTTCTCCCCAAGCCTCTCTAGTTTTAGGTTTAGATTTCGATTAAAGAATTTAGGTTAGATTATGTGTTCAAGAAGGAGATTGAATCCGACTTCTAATTGCAAGACCAAGTTTCTCTTTTTCTTTTTCTTTATGCTTATTTATGTTCTTGTTAGTTTCGTTTCGTGTTAGGATCGAAGATCACTCAAGCAACTACAAACAATGAAAGATAAGAACGGAAAAGAAATAAGAAATTTGACACCAGAGGTTTAACGTGGAAAAAATCCAAAGCAGGAAAAAAAACCACGAAATCGATGCACTAGTAATATGAGGATTACAATTACACAGGTTGTATTTTTCTCTATCTTACATGATCCCAACCAGAATTCAGAACTCTGGGATACTCTCTGGGATACATCATAAGGAGATGCTGGAGCCAAATATATACTAGAAGGTACAAGGGAAACCTTCCTAATAATAAGGAAACATCCGCAAAAAAGAAACATCAGAAGTAAAGGAAACAAGATCTTGGCATTGGCATCGTCCAAGGAAAATCGCGACAGACACAGCGCTGGCAGCGGGAGAAAAACGCTAGTGGCGTGCGCCGAAACACACGTTCTGGACGAGGCGCTGGGCGCGGGCCTATGGACGTTGTCAGCGTCTTGTTTCTACGGGGCGCTAGTTGTGACGCTACTAGCGTCTCCTTCCCGAGCTCTTCCATTGAGGCTGAAGGTGTCGGACTTGGCGCTGCTGGCGCCTCCTCCTTCCTTCTCTCTTTCTTCCTCGTCTTCCCATTTTGCTTCCTTCTTCTCCTCATTTGGTCTCCACACCCAACATTTCGTTCCTTTTTACTTGCAATCCCTGGTTGATTAGTTGTTAGTTTTGTGTTTAGGTTGTGATTGATGTATTTGATGATGAATAATCTTGTTTAGGCCTAATCTATCCAATTCATATTTGTAATTAGATGCCTCATGCCTACCACTAGTTCGATGAAATGCCGAGTTAAATCATTTCTATCCCATATAACTTTCAAATTTTTTTTTTCAGTTTTACCACTAAACTTTTAAATTTGTCAAATATGTCACATAACTTTAAAAACTTGTCAAAAATGCCACCTAACTTTTAAACTTGTCAAATATACCATATAACTTTGAAAACTTGTCAAAAATGCCACCTAACTTTGAAATATTGTCATAAACGCCACCCAATAAGATTTTGACATATTATAACAAGTAGAATTTATATTCATTTTATTTTTTTAATTTAGAATAGTTTAAAACAAAAAAAAGGTCTTATATTAATCTAAATTCAACTAACTAATATCCTGGTCTACAGTTGAATTCAAGTGATCCATTATGTAAATTAGTCTTTATGCCAGTGATAATCTGATTGTGGAATTTATTATGCCTAATATCATACAACAATATTGCATAAAAATCTATATCTTTACCATAATATTGTAATGAATTTATTTGGATCTGCACACTCCCTATGTGGATATATCTATATTTTCTATCCTTATTGTGTCTCAAAATATTATCCCAATTAATTAAATTTACTTCAACCACATCATACTCGCTATCCTTAATCTCCAGGTCTCATCTTCCATCATTTCACAAATATATTTTGATTTAACTAAAAGATGGACCGAACTTCCTTTAGATCATATCTTTCTAGATAATTGAAATTACCCGATCACCTTTAACTTCTTCACCATGATTTTCATCCTCTATTATGAATTCCTCACCTTGTAAGTCTCCTAAACTTACTGAATTGCCTTCTATTATATGACTAGCCTCTTTACAATCAGATTCATCATATGTGACGATTAAACTATTCTTTTGTTATTACTAAGTACAAGTTCAAAGGCTTCTTCCTTAGTTATTTCATCATACTCAACACTTCCTAAGGTTTCTATCAACTTATGGTTTTTCTTGTTTTTACATTCATTAGCATAATGACCAACTTCACCACAAGCCCAACATTTGTAGTTACTTTTGTCGGTAGCACAATAAGTACTCTTGTTAAAAAATTTTATTTTCTTTTGGGTTCCTTTGTTAGTGTATTGCTTTCTCCTAAGTTTCTAACCTCTTTGTTTGTTGAAAGCCTTTTTCTCATAACCTCTTTTTTGTTCAAGGGATTCCTGTTTATGTGGAGTATCCGAATAGAATACGAATTGTTTTTTCATTATCTATTTTTTTAATATATTTAGACATAGATCGGTGACCTATCTTCTAATAAAAGCACATCTCATACCAAGAGTATCATATGTTTAGGATTCTTTTTCAGTCATTCTTCGATTTTTCCTTGAATAATGAAATTTATAGGATAAGGCACAAAACATAGCCGAATTCATAGGTTTATGCCCAATTTTACAATAAAACTAACTAAACTTAGTAATATAATGCTCTAGATATCTCATTTCTAGAATTTCTATACTAACAAGTTTTGTTGATATTCCCTTATCTTTTCTTTCATTTCTAGATTAACTCCAATAAACTTTATAGAGATTTCTTTACATAAAGCTTTAACCATTTCAGTAGGATTTTCTATGACTCTCAATATTGTACTCTCAATATTGTTTTAGCACCTTAAGAACTAGAATCATTCCAGTCAACCACTGTTCCTAAAAAATTGTGTTCTAAATAATTTAGAAAGTTTTAGATGTCTAGTTGGCATTTAAATTGAGAACTCTACTCTACCCCTCTTCTAGTGTTCAAATATTTTTCCCTATGACTCCATCAAGATTTAATATGTATCTAGATCGACTTATTGAAGTAAGACTTATATCTTCATGAAGAGGTTAATATAAGGTTTTAAAGGAAAATGATTTAGTTCTTCCGGTCGTATTATTTCTTGGTTGAAAATTCTATTATCACTCGGCTAGATTCACCAAAATTTTAGGGTAGTGGTATGACATGGACTTGGTTAGTCTCAATAGGTTCTAGTTCTTCCCCAACTTCATTTTCCTAAGATATTTTACTTAATCTTTCGTTAACTTCATATAGAGGAATAACTAGCACATAACTGAAATCATTAATATTGAAATAACCCTAGAGGGGGGAGGGGTGAATAGGGTTGTATAAAACATTATGCACTTAATCAACATAAAAGGGTTAATAGCACTTTTATAAACAGAATAATACTTCTTTATTGATTGAATTAAAGTGCTGAAAGGAAAAAGGTTACAACTCGGCACTATTGAGGATTGTGAGGTCCTTAACAGGGCTTACATGAGCAGAAGACTTCATAGATGACTTCTGCACTTGAGGCCTCATAGAAGAGGCGATTACAAAAGAAGAACACACCTAAAGTGAGAACCCTATCCCACTTTAAAAACACGACCTAGAGGTCTTCACCAGAAACACTATTTGGCTACAAACTTACCACTTTTCTTAGTGGCTACAAATTAGAATATTTTCACTTAAATATTCCTACAACTCAAAATTTTATAACCAAAATTTCTACACTGATTTTCTTGCTTGGAAATCCATGCTTCTTTTGGAAGAGGTTGATAGTATTTATGCTTGACAGCTTCAATCATCAACGTCCACTTTCCTTTAGAGAAGATTGTTTCCTTGAATCATTCTTCAATCTTCCACATAATTGGATATTGCAACGATTTCTTTCCCTTTCTTTTTAGTATTTGAAAAGAATATGAGTTGTTATAATATCAACTCATAAATGGAAGGAAAAGAATAAGATTAGGATCTGGAAGATACTTCTCTGATTTAATTTTGACTGATTTTTCAAACAGAATCGTCATACTAGAACTGGAGGTCCTCACTGCCGGATATTGTGAGGTCCTCAGAGAGTTGCTGAGATTCTTCAATCTCCTCAATTTGGCAATTATCTCATCCTCTTGGAATAGGATAAAATCAGTTATATACTCAGAGATATATATGAATGAGGCGGATTCTTCAATCTCCTCAATTTGACAATTATCTCATCCTCTTATATTTGGATTCTACAATAGGATAAAATCAATTAGATACTCAGAGATATATATGAATATGGGGAGATATAAATATATATAATATGGAAATTTCCCTAATTTTATGTCTTTAAAAATTTGCCTTTCAATCAAAATGTCAGCGGCTACTGTGGAGGTCCTCAATGCAGTGGAGGTCCTTGGAATGAGTAGGGGTTCTTCAAATATCATCTATATCATTAATCTCCTCCTCTAACAATATTTATTTTTCCAGAAATAACAAACATCATATTATTAAGAGCTACCCTTTCTCGTTCTCTTTCGAATAATTCATGGAGTTCCTTCAAACTAAGAGTTTGAATCTCCTCCTTTAGTTTCTTGATTAGAGTGTTCTTCTTCCTTAAGAGGTATCATTCTATTACTATCTCTTTCTTCTTAATTGAGGGTAAAGGATAAGAGACTTTGTTTTATTGATTTTGAAAAGGGTATTTGTTTTTGAAAGTCGAACTATTACTACTTTTTGATTGAGCAGAACTATGTCTTACTTCATTTATCAAGGCTAAATGTAGCAAATAGACCTTATTTTTAAGATCGATCTTTAATATCAGCTCTTAGATTTTCAAAGTCTTTCTTGAAGTCTAACAGAAAATCAACAATGCAGTTTAATTGAGTAGTAGCACCACTTGCTTGATCTAGATTGTGAATTATATGGACATATTCTGGATAAGGAAAATTAGATGACGAGTTCATTAAACTTTAATTTAAAACACTAATTATTTGGTAATTTCAGATAATTTAAAAAGTAACACTTGGCTTTGATACTGAAAGAAAAAGCCAAAAGGAAAAAGATTAACACTAATCTAAATTGTAACAATTAATGCATGTAAAAATATAAAATATTTTGTTTCTAAAAAATAAGAGAGTACTAACTTATTAAAAAGTGCAAGGGCTAAATTCCAATTCTAAAAACCAAATTTGCAACCATAAATAATTTTCCTAAAATGTATAGTACCTAAGAATGTATTTCGAAAACTCTATTAAAAAAAAGAATGTATTTCGAAAACTTGGGGGCCTAAAAGTAATTTAGCTGAAATGTAGGGCGCCTTTCTGTGATTAATCCTAAAAAATGGTAATGCTAGTTGATATAGATAATTATATTTATAATCAAATATACCTTTATTTTAATTAAATAATTTGGTTAACAAGGACTAAAAGTATAAATTGATAAGGATAAATATGATAAAATAAATAAATATTGTCTTAGAATTCAAATTGACAAATTTGTCATACATAAAAAAATTAGTTAATATTTGAAAGAAAGGGACTACAGTTTAATGCATTTTGATATACAATTTCTCTCCTTTTTTTCCTTCAAATATACCACTTCACGAAAAGAAATCCTCATAGGATATGTTTCTTGCTGGAATTTTCTATCCTTATAGATAAAGTCCGCATGTTATCCTTTTTTCGTTTGAGCAAGTAATTTTATGGTTTTGCACATAATTAAGTTGTGAGTTTTTAGTTATAGTTTTGTTACTTATATATATATATTTTAAATACTCTCTAAATGAATATTCTAGTGATTAAGGGTTGTAAACATCAGATTTTGTACGGGGAAGAACGCACTAAAGAAAAACCAAGGAAAGCAAGAAAGAGACTAGAAGCGATCAAAAGCCACTAAGATCTTATGAGGCAAAAGCCACTGCGCGCAAACAAAAGCCACCGAGCTCACAAACCAGGCCCAAAGCAACGCGAAGGCCTAGAACTGGCTGCAAAAGCTGTCTGGCCTTTGCTGGCCTATAGCTGTCCCGCGTGCGTTACCACGTCATCGATCCATGGGATGGATCTTGCATAGGCCGTCTGGCCTTTGCTGCTGCCACGTCAGCAATTCACACCTTCGTCCAATCAAAGATCTCATGATGATCGTTTTGACGCCGTTGATTCATCTAAAGTCAAATGCCAAACGACTTTTAAGGTGATTAAGGGCATGAAAAGTCGATGTTGTCTTGATCCTTCCATCCAAATGCTTCCTCTTTTCACCTATAAATACCCCTATCATTTCACCATTCGAGGCATCCAAAAACCTTCCAAGAAACCCCCCTCTCTTCTCTTATTTCTCACATAAAGTTTAGATGTTATCGTCTCATCGATACTGAAAGAATTCCGACATATTGACTTTGGTTTTCTCCCATCACCAACCATCTTGCATGCTTTGTGTTTAAGCAAGGCTAGATTGTTCATTTTGCATCACGTAATCTTGTAATCCATTGGCGTTATTTTTGTACATTATTTAGTAAATAATCATGACATGAATATAACATCGTAATCCCCACTCTCTTTCATTTTAATATCGATTTTAGTAGAGTTTTTTTCAAAACAAGCGAGTCCGAGAGTTTTTTAACTCTTGGACTCGTAACCTTACCCCCGTCTCGGAATTTGGGTTCGTAGGCCGGAGCTTTTATCATTCTTTCTTTGGTCCGTTGGCTTCCTTAAATCAAATAGGGACTCTTTTCTATACTAACTTGCAAAACTCATTTTTGTGACTTTTTCTTCCGCTTGACAATATGAATCAATATCTTTCCCGAGAACAACACCAAAGAGCCAACCAATGAGGAAATGGGGTAGAAATTAGGCAAGGCCAGGTGACCTTGCCTGTTCTCTGGCCCATTTCCCCAGGCAATGAGTCTAGTGGGCCACTGGCCTAGCCTTGGCAAGGCCGTCTGGCCTACTGGGTCAGTCCATTGGCCTCAGATCCCTCTTTTGGCCATGGTGAGGGTGCGAGATAGATATGATTTAGCATTCATAAACCGAAGTGATTGTCCTTAAGTGAATTTACAAGTTGAGGATACTTAAAGAATCAAAAAGTTTTATTAAAAGTAAAAGCATCCTTATTTAAGGATTAAACAACCTTAGTCGGCTCCCAATCACACCCAAATAGCACAATGGGGAAAAGTTACACCCCTTTTCCCCGGGGTCCTACAAGGGTGCATAAAATACAACATATCTAGTGCCAGACTCAGTCTCGGTTAGGACCTGGTCCTATGGGCCAGTCCTAGTGGGACTGAGAATCGAATTGGGTCCAAAAATGAGGACCTAATGTCGATTGGAGATTGGGTAATGACCTTAGAACTCAGTCCCAATTCTGGTACCTGATCATTTAAAAAATTTAAAAATATATTGAGTGGCTTAAGTAAGCCTTAAGTTAGTCTTTGACTTTTGTTTTGCTTTTGTGCATAAATTTTGTTGTAACTAGTGTTTTTTGAGTTATGGGTGTATAAATTGCTAGAGATACTATCTAACGAAATATGTATGATATATTACGAGTGAACTTTAAGTTCCAAAAACTAAATATTATTTTGATGTATTATATATTAACATAGAGACAATCATATAAGAACTATAAATTATGAACTATATTTTTATGAAGTTTAATTAAGTCGAAAGCAAATTTTGACTGAGAATGAGTCCAAAATTATTGACCTAATCACTACGGGGACTACGACAAAAATGACCCAGTGCCCGATCCCGCTCACCCCTAAGTGTAATCATCTAAATGTGGATTTTGAACTTTCTATTTAATCTAGATATATTTATACATTACTCTCAATTTACAAACTATGAAGATGATTTTCCAAAGCCTTGGTCTTTTCATACAATCCAATACAATTACTTTGCATCAATGTTTCTCTTTTCTGGATGAAACATCTAGTTTCTAATATCTATGTAATTCTAACATAAAAAATACTTGAATGTTCTTTAAACCAAGTAAATGTTTTAATAGAAAATAGGAAGATAAGTAAGAGTTTTTAATTTATTTTCTATCTAAATCCAGAAAAAAGGTTTTTTTTTGGAATCATCTGCTCATAAATAGCTATCTTAAATTCCACATATTTTGGATAACCCAAGACATATTTGCAATTAAGTAAGACATAAGCTGAAATTTCGAAGAAGCGCTCATCTAAAGAAAGCAAAAGTAGTGACCCGTTTGAAAACTTAATAAGAAGCAAATGATCCTCTCTACCATTTTCTCTCCCCTCCATATCTTTCCTTCTCCCTTAACCTCCATTTTCCAAGTTTCCTCCTTTCCTTCCTTAGTCCTTATCCAAATCAAAAGTAGTTCCTCCATTTCTTCGATCAATTTTAATTTGAACCCTTACAAACTAGAGTTTATTCGATCATCTTCAATTGATATTTAATTTATTGAGGAATCACTTAGGGTGGGTGGGTTCATTGTTCTGTAGCTAATGCCCTTTTTTACTTCGCCGATTTAAGAATGAAATCATAGTTATTTACATCGGTGTTGATTAAGGAAGAGAAAGGGGGAAAGAGTGGAAATATGATGGATTTAGAGAGAAGATATGGATATGAAAAGAATGGGTTATTAATGTATGATAGCCAAGTAGGATTAGAAGAGAGAGATTGTGTTGATGGCGCAACAAATAGAATGGAGTCTTTGAAGTTGTTCCCAGTTCCTTCATCATCATCTTCATCTTCTGAAGAATCATCATTATCTTCATCTCCACGTAGATACATTGAGCACCACGTCTCCAGGCTTGATACACTCGCAGGTATAGCCATCAAATATGGTGTTGAGGTATATGATAAACATTTGCTACTTTCATTTTTACCATGTAATGATTGTACCTACTGAATGCTAGCTTTTCCTTTTCAACTCATATTTTTATTATGTTTGAAAGCTAGCTTATATCATCAATATCCTTAGGAAATGGAGACCAAAATATATAATCCATAAACATATTACAAATCCAAAACTTATGTAAAGTTGTTCTAATAAGGAGCATATTGTTTGGGATAAGGTTGCTAACGACTCAAACAAAATAAGGGATTATCTCAAGAAAAGAGGGTTTTGAACGCAAGAATTTTAACATGCAAACATAACTGAGAAAAACCATGAACTATGCACCATGTCACAATTACAATGTGTTTAGAGAAGATGCAATGTGGAACTTAGGGGATGGAATGGAGCTGACATGTATTTTTCCTTCTTCCTTTCACCACTTCCCAAGAAATTTCATAAGTTCCTTCTCTCTGTAGAGCTTTGGAAGGGAAGAAAAACAGGGGGTGGGGAGAGAGAGAGAGAGAGAGAGAGAAGTAATGAGGTGGAGAAGAGAGGGCAGTTTTTAGGAGTGGGAATGGAATTGTAGAATTTGCATTGCACATGGCTTCAGAGACTCTCCCTAAGCTCCTTATTGTCTTGTGATACAAGACGGATACATCAGCCTTAGTAGTCAAGGACTTAAATGAAAAGGCTAATGAAATAACTTAGGGAAAAACACGAAAAACTCAGACAAAAATTGTGTTGTGCACTCAAACACCGACCACCACAGATGTGCCATCTACCGTTGTCCACCTATGGCCAGTGCCAGAACATTCCGGGGGCTAGACACGACCATGCTCATGGAAGTGGTCAAACTTTATCATCTGGCATGGTCATGTCCCATAGCATAGACCACCCTCATGCCAATTTCCCTGTTTCTTCAATTCTACACCATGATCCTATTTCACATGCTCTATTAGGTTAAACTCCAACCCAAATCAAAGCTTGAACTAATTTTCGACTCCACATTAACCCAACAATCTCCTACTTAGAGACCAAATTTCAACTTTCACCTATAGATGTGCGCACATAAATAATCCTCCTATCAAGTCATCTAGTGTAGATGCCCGACCTTTAATTTAACAAAGGTCATCAAAGGTCTCACTTGATCTCTCACCATCACCTCTTCCATTCTCCCATTTGGATGGTTCACTATCATATAACTTTGACATACTAGTACCAAACAACAAATTCAATGATAGGAAAATATTTTTGGGGTGCTTTATCTCTTGTTGACCGATTCAATTTTCCATGCAATTTGGCACACCATTTCTTCAATCATCCCTTCTTAGAGCAACAACCAAGCCCTTCTTACTTGTGGTTTTCTTCTTATTTCTAACATTCCTTGAGCATGAACAATTGTGTTAGAACAATCAATGGTAGGTTATAATTTTCCCACTTTAGTAACCACCAAAGCTCCTTTTACAATGTTTCAATGATCATCCCTAAACTGAGTTGTCAAACCTTCATCATATATCCAATTGATCCATCGACACTAAATTCTTGGTTAGACCCGAAATATATTGAACACTATTCAGTTTGTGACTACCTCCTTTGGAAGTTTTGATGTCCTACACGTCTATACTATTATTGTTTGCAAGCCTACCTTGCCAAAACTCCTAATAAAGTTACTAAAAGAGTCCCTACCAGATAAAATATGAAAGGCGCACCTGAATCTATCACCCAACTCTAAATTGGCTCATCAATCCATACATATAAAGCCTCACCAACATTCTCCTCAAAGGAGTTTAATGACTCATGGTCATCAACCATGCTCTTCTCTTTATCCTTTGTTTAGGATAATCTCTACAAAAGTGACCTCTAGGACCACAATCCCAGAACACTATGTGCTCACGATTATTACTTTCATTGGATTTAGACCGACCCTTAATTGGACTCACTCGTTCTTCCTACCCTTCATTCTTAAAGCATTCTCAAAAGGTCCCCCCTAATTCTATCTACGAAATCTTTCACTTAGGATAATATAATGCATTCCATCATACTTCATAGCATTGATCAAAACTATTAGAACTACTAATATCAAACACAACGATACCCTAAGAATTAGGTGATAAAGACAACAAAGTTATGGTTCTTACTTCATTTGAAGAGTAAATCCAATAGTCATAAATTTTGATAAGGCCATAGTTATCTTATTAATACGATGCACTACACCACCAAAGTCAGACATCTCAAGTTCAAACGATGCATCAAGTATACCTTATTAACAACAGAAGACTTCTCATATATATGTGATAAGGCCTCAAGCGACCCTTTTGTCATCTTTTGATCCATCACGTTGAAAGCGACATTACTTTCCAGTATCAGTCTCACCATCCCTAACGGATGATGATCAAGAAGCTATCATTCAGTTTGTTACATCTTATCCGACTTTTTGTCCCCCAACACTAGATGCAACTCCTTCTGGTATAACACGTACTTAGTTTGCATCCTCCAAAAAACAAAATCATTTCTATAAAATACTTTAATTTTCACCTTCTCACCCTACACTAATTGAAATCTACAAATCAATCACAAGACTAACCCATACTTTGATGCCAATTTTTCGAGTCAGAGTGATAGTAGCTAAACCATAGTAAGGGAAAAGCTTAAGGGAAAAGGGTATTGAACACCAAGATTTTTAACATGGAAAATCCAACTGAGAAAAACCATGAATGATGCACTCTTTGAGAATTACAAAGTGTTTAAAGACTCTCACTAAACTTTCTATTGTTGTGGCATATAAGATTGATACATCACCCTTGGTAGCAAAGATCTTAAATAAGAATGTTAGTGACATAACTTGGGGAAAACACGAAAATCCTAGACGAAAGTCGTGTCACACCCCTAAATTAGTTTGGCCCTTCCATAGGTTGTGTTGTTTAACTTAGTTGTCCCATGGTACACGCCACTTGTATCTTGTGCCAATTCCTTCGCTTCTTCAATTCTTCGCCGTAATGATGTTTCACAAGCCCTATTAGGTTAAAGTTAGCCCAAATTTGACTTTGATCCACTTTTTGATTTTATACTAACCCAACATACATACCGATCTTACATGACTATGTTGATTAGAAAAATACTTGTACGACAAGTAGGGCTGGCAATGAGCCAAGCCGGCTCGTGAGCCCTCGCGAGCCAGCTTGGCGGGAAGCTCGATAAGCTCGGCTCGCAATAAGTTCGAGGCGGCTCGGGCTCGAGCTCTTCACATAAACAAGCCAAACCGAGCCCAAGGAAGCTCGGCTCGTGAAGCTCGCAAGGCTCGTGAAAATGGAAAATTGGACGAAATATGTTGTTTTTGATAACACAATTTCCAAAATAAAATTACCTTATTCACATGAATTGAAACTTGTGCTTTTGATACATTTTTTTTATATGTTATAAATCCACAATCATAAATTATTTTCATTATCGCTAAAAGATTACTTTATTTTATATCCTATAATTATTATTTTGAATTAATTAATTTTCAATCTTATAACATTATTTGACTTTGTTATAAGTGCTTTTTTTTGTTACTATTTTTTATTTTAAGAGTTACTCTTTGTTATCACTTTATAGATCAACAAAATGAATAATAAGGTTTAAAAAAAATGAATAACAAAGAACAAGTATTGGCTCGTTAAAGCTCGTGTGGGCTTGCGAGCCTTGGCGAGCCAAGCCGCGAGCCTAACTTTTCAGGCTCGCCAAGCTCGCAAGCCGAGCCAAGCTTGCAATGTAACTCATGAGCCAAGCCTCAAGCATGCCAAGCTCGGGCTCGGCTCGGCTCATTGCCAGCCCTAACGACAAGTAACACTATAAATATAAATGAAGATTCTAAGTAGTTGATTTACTTTTCAACCATGATTATTAAATTAGTTTAGAATAATTGATATCAAGTAAAAGATTTAAATAGTAGTAAATTAGCTTTTGTTATAGTCAGTTAAACATAAAATATTACTTATTCTCTCTCCTTTACAAGACAACGACCAACAAAATTCAATTCTTTCTCACATAGAATCTAGCAAAACTCCATCAATTTGCTAATTTTAATTCAAAATTTAATTCTTTACAAATATCAGTGGCAAATTCCCTCCTAGAATAATAGATTAAAAGATATTGCAAGGGTTGTATGCTCCCCAGGTCATTAATTTCCTCTCAAATCGCCGAAAAACTCTATTACAACTTTAATGATAAAACTTGAAATAAGCACAAGTTATCTGATAGAAAGAACTACTTTTCTAAGTTCGATTCTTCCACACTAAAGTACCACGTACTATCTCCATATACCTAGTTAAATTTTTTTCATATGAAGACAAAAAAGTGTTTTTGCTTCCATTTCAACCATATTAAGAGTCCATTTAACATTTTTGTTGTGTTTGGTTCAAGGAAAAATCATTTTGGAAAATGATTTTTTTTTCCATTTCCCCTTTTTTGGTGGCATTATATATGGCAAAAACTGTGGAAAGTTATTTTTCATCTGCCCCGCTACTTACATAAAAAGTTTTATAGGGTAAGTTGAATTTTTCCACAACTCCTCCTTTATTCCTTTCAATACTTCTTTCTTTCTTTATCTTCCTCTCGATACTTTCCCTTTAATCACACACTCACTCTTGTACACCTCTTTTGTCACTCTCTCTTGTGCACCCATTTTAATATATCTTTCTTGTACATTCAATCTCATCCTTTTCCATCTATCTTTCTTTCATACTCATTTTAATCCCTCTCTCTCTAACTTTAACTAGAAACTCATTTTTTTTCTTTATACCAAACATGTGCCAACATACTGAAATTGATTAACAGGAAAACCATTTTACATGGAAAACCTTACTCTTTGTTTGATAATTAAAGAGTGTAGAATGCTTACTGTGTGTTTGCCCAAACATTTTGGAAGCTTTTGAATGAAACGAGTTGAATTTAGGCTAAATAATGGAATTTTCTAAAGTGGTTTCTAACTTTATAAAAGCCAAAATTGGCTCCTAAGACCCCTAAAAACTAATCAATATTTTGTATCTTCCAATTTATAGTTTCTTAGGAGCTGCTAAAAAAATTCAAGGATTTTTCATGACAAATACTTCAGAACTTCCTATTAATGAAAATTTATATCCATTTTTTATCATTAAAATATTTATGATTTCTTCAAACTCTATTTCCTTGTATTAGTTGATATTTAATTTTTATATTTATCTGTATAAAAGAGATATGCCTGATAATAAGATTTTCTTACTCAAATATATACGAATTTAAATATTTTATATAACTTAGATGACCACTAGCGGTATTTTTTTGAAAAAAAATGAAATAATATAACAAGGGGAAATTATTTGTGCATTCATAGATTGTAAAAACTGAATAAATAAAATAATTAGATAATTAATTTTGAGTTGTTACAATAATAAAAATAAGTATCTACAAATGTTTAATCACTAGCTTATAGTTTCCACTTTTAAAACCCGCTTCTGTAATATATGTTATCAAACAACTTAATTTTGTTTGGAGAAATAGTTTCTATAAAATTATTTCTGAAAACTAGTTTGAAGAACTAGTAGCTTAAGCAAACACATTTAACTTAACATACAATAAAGGAGCGCTTGACTCTAGCTTGTTTAACAACCAATGCTAGTAGTTATCTTGTTAGTTTATAGTATATATTCTCAATAGTTGTTTGACTAAGTTGTTTATAGGAAAAGTATTTGGTAAAAATGAGCTATTTGTGAGAGGATATTCTAGTAAGTTACTTCAAATAGCGTTTTGAAAATTAGCTTTTTGAGTCCATAAAGTTGAGGTGAAAAACTATTTACCAAATACTTCAAATATTTTTTTTGACCTTAGTCAAACAGCTAAGAGCTTCAAAAAGAGATTCTTGAAGCCGAAAAGCTACCACCAACTATGGCCTGCATAATGTTGGCAAAGGCAAGGTAGTGTTGACAATAGAGGTCACAGTGGGAGAACAAAAGGAGAATACATATAAATTCAAGAGGGGAGAGTGACGGAGAAAGAATTTGGACATCAATGGTGTAAAGAATAACCTTCCATAAGCTTCACATTTTGTTGTTGGATGTGTGTGTGTGCATGCAAGGGAAGGAGAGAGAGAGAGAGTGTGTGTGTGTGTGTGTGTGTGTGAGAGAGAGAGAGAGAGAATACACAAACACGACTAAAATTGGTAAGTAACTAATTCCGTGTAAATGACCAAAAGAGTGAGAAATGAAAATTTAACTTGTTGAAGCATGTCAAGGAATTCTATTCAATGGTTTAGACACATTTATTTTATATCAATGGATTTACATTTATCAACCATAATTGAAACAAAATTAGCAATGGTAGTATTTTTAAATTATAAGCATCCTATAATTAATAATTAATCATTATTATAAAGAGATTATAATAAATATTAATTTCTTCGGATAAAATCCTAAGAACTAAAGTAGCAAAACTAAGGGTCCAACAAATTAAATATAATCATTGACACACATCTACACTTAAACCCTTGTAGCCAAACTATGTGCAAGTGTATCTACAACTACATTACTTGAAGTAATACATAAGGAACCCTCAAAAGAACTTAAACTGTCTTAAAAACTATTATCAGTATTGGGACTCCGCCTGAAAGCTAGTTTCGGATTGAGTTCAGAGACATAAACACTAGATGGTTTTACTTTTACTTTTTTGTGAAGCGGTTAACTACAGTTAATTCGTTTTGATTAAACAGTAGCGAAATGCAAAATTTGGAAATAGAATGTTCATTTCTTTTCGTAGTTACTTGGAATTTCCAGGAACCGATCATTAATCATAAAACTAAATCTCAAAAGCGGTTAACTATATTTTCAACCCGGTTAACCGGAAATTTCGGTTTAGTTTTGGTTTCCAGATTTCACTTACAGTCAACTACAAACTGGTTAACTATATGATGTGGTTTAGGTTTAGGTTTACAAAGTTCCTAAACCATAAATGTGGTTAATCGTAAATGTGGTTAACTGGTGATGCCAACCCCTACTACTCCTTTGGTCGACTTGTCTTTCAAATTGTCGACACTTACCTCGAAAGCCTCGCTTGCCATTGTTACGTCTAACTTTGTTGACTAGCCGTGTCTCAGTTTTGTATTCATGGGCACGTGCTAGTTATATGATTTCCTTCCGGTGTAGTTATGAGCTGAAAGTAAATGTCAGTATGGTGTAGCTGTTGGGATGTACCTGCAAAAATACCTTGCATAACCTTTGAAGGATCCACCTTTTTTTCACGCTTTTTCTCCTTAACCTTGTCCTCTTAGATGTTAGCAACTTGTGACATCCTAGGATTGGCTCGGACCTTTAGCTTCATAGAATTCATACTCATAAGCATCAATGACCTTAACTAATTTTTCTTCTAACAATCCTTGATATGCTTCAACATTCAATGACATTACTTTGACGTCTTGGCTTTTAGAGAAAGTGATTGTAGTCTTTAACTTTGTCATATCATCTTTGGAGTTGAAAATGTTAGTTGGAGAGTCAGTAGAAGTAGCATCCCTATCCTCCATACACGTCATAGTTTTTGGATCCATAGTTACATATGTAGCAACTTCCTAACTCAAGAGGGCTGGCAGTACTCCTTCTCGAACTTAAAGAAAATCTCGCTTATAACTTTTCTCCTTCGTTATGGCCCTCCATATGGATATCCCATCGACTTGCATAATATCCATCACCTATTTGAAAACAAGTTCATGTTTGCAGCTTTTGGTGCAGCCTATAAACATCTCTTTTCTGTTCCCGACTGAACTTTTAAGGAAGCACCCCTCCTCATCTTCCTTGTTACTCCTCCATTTCACATTTGGGCTTTTTTTTTCCACATCCATGTCTTTTTTGAGATTCCTGAGCTCCTTGTTCACTTCTATGTTACTCGGGTGTAATTTCACTGTCTATTCAAGATCTCTAAAAGCTTCTTCCAAGCGATCGAGTTTCAGTAAAGTCATTGTCCTTCAGAAAAAACGCCTTAGCCTTCATGGGGTTAAATTCTAAAGCAATCTCACAAAAGGTGAGTTTTTTATTAAATTCTCCTAACTTTAAGCTACATGTTGCGAGTTTCAAACATGTGAGGTGCCTACTTCCATCATTAATCTCACATCATCCGCACATAAAGGAACCATGCATTAAAGGGGCTAAAAGACTGTGTCATATGCCAGAATAGCTTCTTGGAAGTGTTTCTTCCTAAAATATTCGTTTCCGTATTCTTTTATAGATTTTGTTTTGTAAATGGTGTCTTTAGAGTGTGGCATAGTAGCTGCAATTTGGAGGACTTCCTTGTCAATGTCGTCCTTCATGTTTGGAGGAAATAAACCTTAACACACCAACTTACACTATTGGAAATGATCCCATAAGACGCTACATCCGACCTATGAACACTAAAGACAAATCGGTTAAGACACAACAAGAGCACCAAATACTAACAAACACCCATAAGTACAAACGACATACTTTTTTATTAACCAGGAAAACCCAACTAGAAGCTTAGGCACACTAATCAACCACACCTAATACGAGCAAATTTGTATATAACATGACATTTACACAATTTCCTATTTTATGTCAAAGTTATGATTTCAGCTAATACTGCGACTTTAACTGTACTACCTAACTAATGTGCATATATACTTTATTCTCATCATAGTGGTTTCACATGAGCATGTAACTTTGGTAAGCATGTGAGCATGGAAGGACATCTAATAATATTTTTGAGGACATCAGGTATTGTTTTAGGGGACATTAAGTTTGCATAGTGAATTGATGTCCCCTTGATATTCACCATGCAAACTTGATGTCCCTTGAAACAATACTTGATGTCCTCAAAAAACGATACTTGATGCCCATCTATACTCACAAGCTTACAAAAATTCAATGCTCATGTGATCATTTCTCGTAACTTTTTTATTTTTTTAATAAACGTATAATAATGTAATTTAATTTTATGGTCCATCCTGTTTCAGGTTACCGATATTAAAAGGATAAACGGGTTAGTTTCAGATCTTCAAATGTTTGCTCGCAAGACACTTCTGATCCCACTTCCTGGGAGGCATCCTCCATCTACCAACCCTTCAGATGATGTCAATGCTAATAGGTGCTAATTCCTTTTCTCTGACTGGTACAAGTCATTTACAAATTTTTATGTTGGACTATTTTATTGAAATTTACAGTAAGATTAATCTTTTAAGGTGATCATCTGAGGACTTCATCACTTATGTGATATATATGTCATAATAGAGTGACGTTTTGTTCAAATATAACTAATAGTTTATCAAATAATCATTATTAAGGTCATACTAAATAAATAATTAGCTATCCCTCGTATAGTATCCTAAACTTTGTGCTTAGTACATCAACTTTTATGATGCACGTAATTATAAATCTTTGTTTTTTTTTTCTCTACCAATATTGCATTACAATATTGGATAATTATAATTTGTCTTCATAACAGTGAAACATTTTTTTTCCCATTTCATTTATGAAGATAATAAATTTGATGAATGTATATTTGTCAAAATGTGATAATTCATATAATAAACAATGTTTTTATTCCAAAAGGGTATAACACAAAAATACAAAAAATGACCATTGTGTGACTGCTATGGTTTTGTGGTAAATACAGGTTACTAATTATTTGGTTCTTAAAAATATTTTTCCTGTAAACTCTAGGGTATATCTATTACATATTACGAAGTTCACAAAAATTTCAAATTAATCCTTCATCTTTTCGGATATCATGTTTTCAAGAAATAAAGTTTAAAGAGTAATTACTAGGTTCTTAAAAAATTTCAAATTAATTAATCTAGGTATACTAATTTTGTGTGTTGTATTAGAATTGCAGATTAACAGATGTAAAATACAAATTGGTGAAATATGGAAGAGACTTATAGTTGGGTTGTTTGCATTTTGGACCCTTAAGTATATGATAATTAATTTATTTTCTGGACCCTTGGTTTTCATTGTTAATTTTTTGGACCCTAAAGTTTGTAGTATGAATAAAAAAGGACCTTAAAGTTTGTGGACTGGAAAAAAGGCCCCTGTCCCGTTCTTTTTTTCTTCCTATGCTTGAATTTTTCTCCCGATTTGCGCCAAACTTTAGGATTAAGGTAAAGCTAATACACCTCTCTTATTAAGTACCAGGGGTCTAAGTAGTTCCGACATGAATGAACGAGGTGTATTATAGCTACAATATCAGTTTTAACTCGAGTCTTGAAGTTTGGCGCCAATCAGGAGAATAATTCAAACATAGGAAGAAAAAGAAAAATGGTCCACATACCTTTTTTTTCAGCCCACAAACTTTAAGGTATTTTTTTATTTAGCTCATAAACTTTAGGGCCCAAAAAATTAATAATAAAAACTAAGGATCCAGAAAATAAATTACCCTATACTTCAGGATCCAAAATGTAAAATACCCCATATAGTTTGTATTATGATTAACAGTCGATAACCTTATGATGATGAATATTGTTACAGACAAAACAAGTATAAGCAAGGCCCCCCTCGACGAGTCGGTTCGGATGTGTTTGATTCATTTCAATCCCTGAAAGGCATTCCTGAACGCAAGGTGTCACCAGCCATGAGCTATTTACGAGGATATTATGGCCTTAACGATTGCGAAAAGGCAAACCCTAGAGATGAAGCATCATCAGGAAGACCATTTTCTAGGAGATCCAAAAGCATGGCTAGTTTTTCAAATCTAGAACAAGGTGAATCAGCTAATGATTACATGGACAAATGGATAGACAAACACACTTGGAGGTGTCACAAACCAGAGGTCGACATTCGTCCGACTCCTGAGAAAGTTTTGAAGGAAGAAAATAACAATGGAGGTTGGTTTTCAGCCATTACAGGAAAGGGCTTAGCATTGAGAAAGGTACCAAGCAGAAATAACTTGGCTAATTCCCAAGGAGAAGGAGGTGGTGGAATGAATGGGGTCATTTCCATGTTGATAGATTCTTTTGTGGGTGGAGTGAGGAAGTCTTGTAGCACACCAAGTCTACAAGATCAAGACAGTAGTAGTGCTGCTTCTTCTATTTGGTCAGCATCAAAGTGGTCTTTGGCTTTAGGGCCTGACTTACAAGCTACCCTTACAAAACCAATTTTTGATGGCTTCACAAAACCAATATTAGGATTGAGAGTTAAAACTGCTCTTGACTAATTTCTACCTTCATTCTAACTCTTGGATTGAGTTTCAAAATGGCTCCTTTACCAAAACACTTGGTTGAGAATGTGAAATTCATGTAAAGGATGGCCTAGCTAGCTAGGCAAGGATTGAGGTGCAATGCTGCAGTTGGCAACTTAATGCTCATTAAGTTGCTTAGATCTTTGTGTAAGTTAATGTAATTAATATTCATTAAGTTGTAAATTTACAAAGATCTAAGCAACTTAATTTGCAAATTTATAATTAGGGATTGAGTTCAGCAATGCTGCAGCTGATAGCCATGTAGATAAATGTGTTTTCATAGTGGCACCTTCACTGATACCACATTATTTGTCGCTGCACAATGTGTTATGCTTTTTTTTTTTAGATGGAAAGATGTAACAAGGTCACGCTGTAAATTGCAGCGAGATTTGTATAACATGGTTTTTGGACATTAAATTGTGCATATATTTAATACATATATGATTGGCCACAAATTAAACTAGCTAATGGTGAATTGAATGTATGAAAACCTTGAAAATTATTTAGGTTTGGATGTGACCTTAAACCTAACAGGTTTTCTTTTCATTTGATCAAAGCATGAATGCCACATTGTTTAAAATATCTTCAGCATATATATTAAAAGTTGGCTTTGACGGATGTAAAAGTAACATATAGTTGGCATATAAGATAAGATTCATTTCAAAAAGTTGATTGAAGGCACCCTACTGTAGATCCCAAAAAGCTCATCATTCAAGGAAATTTATTTTTGTTGGTGCTACTTAAATTGGACGTCAAATGAGATGGCTTAATCCTTACATAAAAACTTTTAATTTAACTAAGAAATTTCACTTATTCAAATAAATGATCAAGATAATTAATTCCAGGTTTCATACGCCAACCAATTGATCCAAACCGGAACAAATCACTAGTCTGACCCAATAGGTCAGTCGGCCTCCATTAGGCTAAGCCATTGATATGTTCGATCAACAGATGAAAAGGGGTGGAGAAGAAGGTCAAGGCGGAGCAGCCTTGGCACCAGTGGCGGATCCAGAATATAGAGTCAGTGGCGTCAGGATGATTTTTTTTAAAAAAAAGTTGAACATCACAAATAAACGCTAAAATAAACGTTAAAATATAATCTATTCGTGACAGGTCGATTCCCTAACAACCTTCTTAAAGTATCTCTCCATCCTAAACTGAAATTAAAAAATAAAATTATAAACACTTACAATTTTACAAAACACACCAAACTTAATATAATGAATTAACAAATTTCAGTTAAACACTTAATAGCCTCCACAACTTCACATAAATGGTACATAATTCCCTTTATAAGTGTACAAACAATAATTTAACAAAATTTGTTCATTCATATACATACAACAAACAATTAACAAACCCAAATTTAATCATATTGACTTAATTACATAAATCTAATCCATAAATTGCAACAAATATGAGTATAAATTCAATAAAGAGGAAAGAGTAACGTGAGAAAAGAATAATAGAGAGACTTACATAAATTACTATTCAATTATGGAGTTAGGGTTAGAGAGATTAATAATAATAATAATAATAATAATAATAATAATAATAATAATAATAATAACAAAAAAATAAAAATGAAACCTGCGTATATTGCCGCCTTTGTTAAAAAATGAAATATATAGAAAACACTACCAAGAGAAATTGAACCCATGACCTTGGTGTTCCATCAGTTCCTAATTTAAGCAAGTGAAGAAAACCAGCAGGCTACACACATCTTTTTGATTCAATGTAGTGGTAATTAAGTATATAATCAAAATATTTCTCTTTTGTTTCCTACACAGATTTATTTCTTTTAAAAAAATTAGTGGTGTCAATTGACACCACACCCACATGAGTGGATCCGCCCCTGCTTGGCACATGTCATGAGGTGGTAGTCCCTTTTTCTTTACTTCACGTACCAAATCTCAAATAAAATACCGATAAAAAATGTGAATAAGAGAAATAAGCACGAATAATTTTATGCAAATTATAGTTAAAAGAACCACCAGTCAGTTTTAAGAAAACTAACAAACTATAAAATGAAAACTCCGGGCTATAAACCTGAAATCAAAGTTTGGGGGTACGGCTATGAGTACGAGAATTAGAAAACTCTCGGACTCCCCTGATTCATAAACAAACTTTACTAAAATCAATTTAAAGCGAAAGAGAGTGGGGATAAATGTATATGGATTTCACGGGAAATGCTATTGTAACATGCAATTAGAATGAAATAAGTTTACAACTTATACAAAAAGTAACAAAACCAGTTTACATGATTTTACAAGTAGTAACAAATGAATTAAAAAGAACACATTCTAACATTGTGAACACTTTGCATGCAACGGGAAAAGTATAGAGGGAGAATAGAGGAAAATCTCTCAAGGTCAATACGTCGAGAGGTTTCGGTGTCCTTTTCATGGTTTGGGAGGACGAGTATTTATAAGTGAGAAAGGTTGATGAAATGGGAAGGGAAGGATCATATATAACCATTCATGATGTATTACCAGATCAAGAAAGGTTCTTAATTCCGATGATACATGAAACGTGTAACCAAACAGTGAAGTGGGGGTGGTTCACGAGATTAGGAAGGAAAAGAGAGGAGTAGTTCTCATGAAAAAGGGATCTTTGTGGAAGCTATTTTGCCATGAGGGCTTTTGTGGTTTCAAGATTCAAGAAAGATGGAATCTTGAACAGGAAAAGGAGAGAGATGGATGAATCTTGGATGGTGGTTTGATGAGGGTTGACGTGGGGTAGGAGGAGAGAGGGAGAGGGGTTGACGTTGGAATGGGGAGAAAGGGAGAGGGTAGTAGTTTGCTGGAGGAGAGAGAGGGAGTTTGTTGGAAGGTTGTTATGGAGAGAGAAAAGAGAGGAGGTAGTATTTTGTGAGAGGAGGTGGGTGACGTTGGGATGGAGAAATAAGGTAGGGATTTGGTTGTGACTTAACTATATTGATAGAAAGCTTACAAAGTAATTACCTTAACTATATTGATAGAAAGGTAAGAACGGATAGAACTAGGTTTCTAACTTGAATCCACAAGATAGACAACCTAGGGCTTACTTGATCTAGACCGCAACCTAGGATCAAGCTCTTCCTAACCACTTGGGTACCATGCCAAGATACAATAGAAGAAAAGGGGTGAGAGTTTATCCAAACACTCGAGAGAAAGCTAAAAGCTTAACTATTTTCATAATTTAAAAGGGGTGTCTTTGCCTTGAGAGGCTACAATCCTATTTATACTAGGAGAGTCCTTAAGGGACTAGAACTCCTACTTGGCGTGCAAGCCAACTAATCTAACCTAAAGGGACTCTAACTTAGCGTGCAATCCAAGTTAAGCTCCCTATTCTAGACGCCATCTAATACTACTCTCCCTTGGATTAGAATCCTTATCCTAGGGGGAGTTTGTTACAACTAACCTTATCCTAGTTGGTTTGGCTTTCCTAATCCAATTTGGATTAGTTACAAAATAGTCAACTCTATCTAGGAATCAAAGTGACACCTAATCTATCAATACCACACGAGATATTAATCCTAGGATGATCAAATTTATAATTCACTTGTCATCTTACATTTATTCTAAAAATAAAAACACACCAAAATTATTAAAAGCTATAATTAATAAATTACATCCAAAAATCAAGATTATAGAATTGAACTTGATGTTCTTGACTTGGACGTGTACCCTTGGGCTTGGACATGTGTTCTTAGGCCCATCTAAGATGTTTGAACATCCTCTTGAAATAAGAAACACACGATATGAGTGGGCCTTTGTAATTCAACTTTGTATCTTCCTTCTTGGGCCCACTTGGTGTAAATGAACCAAATCTTCCTTATTGGCCCTGTATGGGATGAAGTCCTTTGATGAAGGACCCTATCTGTAGCTTGGTTCTTCAATTGGGCCTTCTTGATTGGGCCTAGGGGAATAAGCGTGGGCTGATTTCCATCAATTCACTTCTTCACTCTTTTTCTATCATAATCCCCCCATTAAAGCTGTCCGAATTTGACCTTTGCATGGAGAGGGTTATTGTGATGGCGGGTATCATGGGACGTGTTGAATGAAATTTTCACAAGGATTGCTGAGTTAGCAAGCCAAGTAGGTTGGGAGGTCAACACATCAATTCTTCACTTGGATTGCAGAGGTACAGTAACGGTTAAAAACAGCCCAAAATACTACCAAGTCTCAACAGCATTGGTAGGATTTTTTGCTTGTGGGTTGGGCTGGAGTTTTTGACAAAATGGAAGCAAGGACAGGAGGCCTTGGGGTGGAGAACAAGCTATTTCATGCCAAGGCCGCGCGACCTTTAAAATTACTACACCGACAACTCAACTTCAAATGACGATAACTACTCCCTCATCCAGACTCCGATTGATGTGATTCATGAGTCATTGGAAAGCATATAGAGTGTACTTTAATTAAGCTTCCCGAAACTTAAGGACGTCAAAGATATGCGGAAAGGATGATATTTGAAAGAGTGAGCCTATGTGTGTGGAAAAGGTGGAAAATAGAGGCTTTTGAAGTGGAGATGATGGGAAATGATGAGTCTTATGTGAGAGGCTAAGAAATGGATGGAAGTGGGGTATTTCATGTAGATGGAGGATGAATGATAAGTGCTCGACTTGACACAAATCCTAGTCTATAGAATGAAAATAATCTTTATAAGGTAATTACAAAACCAGAGACAAAATCTAGTGTCTACACTTGAGTTTTGCAGAAACTATTTTTTTGTGAACCATATGTATTATAACTTGGTAAATAATTTTCTTTGTATCTACTATTTGGGGACAAACTCGCTGGGAATTTATAGTAATCTGGCGAAAATTGTAAAATTATTACATGTCTCCGAGTTTAACCGTTAAATTTGGGATTTATTTCTGTTGTTAATGGTTAACCTCTTTAATTGAACTCTCAAAATTTCTCATCTCAGTTGTCTCTCATCTAGGCGTTAACAAAGGTTGCAAATTTTGGCGGCTACAAGCATTTCGTGCATAAGGCAAATTACTCATTTACTAGTTAATGATAGGGGCATGTTAGTAAATTTATAATTATTGATGGATTCTGATAAGTTTAGTTAGAGTGTCACTCCAAAATAGATATTTAACAATATTTTTTAGCCAATTATAATTTCCAATAATATAGTCATGAAAAAAGAGATTCGGCATAAATTGGGGTATCTCTGCACAACTTCTTGGATCGATTCAATTAAAAAAATAATAAATTCCAATTAAAAATGGTGTGTATCGTGAGATATTAAGTATATACTCTCTTCATTTCTTAAAAACTATCATCTTTAATGTTTCATGAGATGTCAAGGAAGAATAGTTCATAGAAACATTGACAAAGGTACCCTTTAACTACACTTGCCATTTTTCGCAGTAGTCAATTGTCCCTCTTTGACATTAAACCCTTATTGTACTTTCCCAAATGATTTGGAGAATGTACGCCAAATGTTTATGAATGACAATTCTAGTTATACTTTGTAATCAGGTCAATATACTTGTGAAGATTTGAGATTGAGAATTAGAGAAAAGAAATGAAAGAGAAAGATTGTAATAAGATGTTATTCATACATGTATTCAATACAATGTGATGAATAGGGTGTATTTATATAAGGAGAATAAGTTGAGAAAATGTTATATCACACATGGTAAATGTAGGCATGTCTTAAACTAATTATCAGTAGATATTCTCCATATACTCCCTCGAGGTGGATTAGGAGGAACCACAACTAATCCTAATCTTGAAGATAACATATTTTGTTGATATTCTCCAGACTCCAATTGATTTGGTTAATATATATGTAACTTGGTCATTATTAGACATATGAGAAGTTTGAATCAACCCTTATTGAATTTTATCTTAGATGTAAGTGGCAATCAATCTTGATATGTTTTGTTCTTTTGTGAAATACTAGGTTAGTAGCAATCTGTTGTGCAACTTTATTATCACAAAAGAGAGTGATAGGAGAAGCTATACACACTTTGAAATCAGAAAGTATCTGAGACACCTACTCGATCAATGAGGTAGCAGTTGACATTGTACTATATTCTGCCTCAGCGGAAGACTTGGAGACTGTCATTTGCCTTTTAGTTTTCCAGGAGATGCTGGTCCTAAGAAAACACAGTACCTAGATAATGATCGAGTTGAGAATTTGCAACTCCCAATCAGCATCAGTAAAGGCTGTGACTTGTAGATCGTTATTGTTTTGATAAAAGAGCCCTTTGTTTACAATTCCTTAAAGATATTGCAAGATATGTAGAACAAGTTGATGATGCTTGTTTGTTGGAAATTGAATGAGTTGACTGGGCTGTTGAACCATGTAGCTGACATCAAGTCTTGTTAAATTGAGGCACAATAGCTTGCCAATAACTCTTTTGATAAGGTGATGGATCTTCTAAAGGAGTTCAAGCATCCAAAGATAGATTTAGATGTTCGGAAAAAGGAAAATTTACAAGCTTATAAGTAGTAATATGTACATCAGATAATAAATTAGTAATGTATTTCCGTTGGGTAGTGAATGTGCCATCTAATGACCTATCAATTTAAAGACTAAGAAAATATCTTGCTATGCCTAGGTCCTTGATGGTATGTAAAGATTTCTTTAAGGTATGAATGCCTTGAATATCATCTCCTCTTATAAGGAGATCATCCATATAAATTAAAACATAAATGAACCCATTAGGAGTATGGTTTTGCAAAAAAAATATAAGGACAGTGAGTTATGGAGCAAAAACCATACTTTTCCCAGACTCGCGTCTATTCTGACATAGATTCGATTTTTTGTAAAAATTGTATTAATTATACCTCTTTAATATAAAATATAAGTATTGGGTTGAACTAGACTCATAAACGGAACCTTTCCAAGTTGAATCACCTTAAAAGCTTTTGTATAGAGGAAGAACTAAAATAAACAAAACTGGCCAAAAAACTGATTTTTCTGCAGAAAAATGAGTTTAGCACCAAATCTAAAATTTTGAAGGTTTTTGCTAAGTTCTTCATGTTTCAACTAGAAAACCACTAATAAAAGAGTTATAAGACCAAAGAGTTAATTATTTGCTAAAAGTAGTTTTTATTTGAAATTAAAAAGTAAGTTGTCTTTTAATTACACCTAGCTAGAACTCAAGCAAGAGTTAGAATCATTTCTTTAAAAACTCCAGCAACTTAAAACAAGATAAAAGTGACTAAAAGAAAAATCTAATGAAAGTTTTTTATGTAGGATTATGGTTCTAATTATAGTTAAATACTCTAATTTTAGGATATCCAAAAAAACATCAAGGAAGTCAAGGTATGAAGATTTAGATTTTTAGCCCCAAATGGACGTGTGTTAAGTGCCTAAGAGAAGGCCATAAGGGCATAAGACCCGAAGCGACACCTTAAAACGCGACCTAAAATCGATCTGAGTTGCTACTCGAATAGTGACTCGATTAACATCCACACCCAAATGAGCCCAAATCAAACAAGAATCCAATCTGAAAGAACCTTACCCAAACCAACCCAAATAAGATTCACTTGAAGTCAACCCTAACTCGAACCCATACCCGAACCAAACCGAAATTTGTTGACCTGATGTCAATATGAACCCGAACTGGTTCACCCAGATTGCCAAGTCTTCTTAAAACCCCTTGAAATATTTGTGTCGAGGACACTTAGATCCCTTAAGACCATCTCTAGGCATCGAAAGTATCCCAAATGCAAGCTAAAAAGTCAAATGAGCCTTGATCAAGTCAAGATAATTCAGCTCAATACTTAAACATTTAAGTAGAGCTCTCCTTGAATAACAACTTGATCAAAACTTCCTCCAAATATTGAAACAATAGGGTCTGGGAGTAGTAATTGGAGATAATAATGGAAAATTCCAGGTTGTTGCTTGCTCTAGAGAACATGGCAGAGGGTCCCCTAAAGTAACAGAAGCATGAGTACCATGCTTTGGGTTGCAAATTACAATCAATTTGGTGTACATATAGGTGATGTTTGACATGGACCCTCAAGTGATTTTTAATGAGCTAAGGCAAAAGCACTAAAAGAGAAATTACATAGCAAATTTTCAAATGAAATATCTTAGGGCGGCTAAAAACTTTGAGCAAATCAATTACTCGTTTGTAAGAGCAAGTTTGAACAAAGCTGCTCATGAAGTAGCGAAATTAGATATTCTATTTAATTACACCAAAGTGTGACTTGATAGGGGTCCCGAATCTATGTTAGAAATGGCTCATGCAGACAGATTGTAATGATTTTGAGTATTGGGTTTCCTCTTTCTAGATTTAAAAATAAAAATGTGTACATCCAAATTAGTTTAATTAAGATCAAGAATAGGGTTGTATTATAGTTTGTAGTATATACCATATTAAACTTGTGTTTCCAATTTTTAAAATAGCTACAACTAATTAATAAAGAAAGGAAATTTTGTATCTTTTCATTGATTGATGCTAAGTACAACAAGAATTAACTCACTTTATGAGCTTTTGCCAACCTAAATTCAATACATCAACAACCCCCACCCCCCACCCAAAAAAAAAGATACAAAATTTTTTAAAAACAAAATCTACATAGGTTTAATGGTATTGGGCCTATTGGTATGTAATTTTTAAGGAGATGGCTTAAGTACAAACATCTTGCATGCATGGGAGTTAACTGTTGTCATCAAGCTTCCTACGCTCTTCTGGTCCCAGGTCTTATGCTGCAAACAAATGCCCATTAAAAAGAAACATTTCATATCACGAAAAATGTGTCCAATTAAAAAACAAAAAATTACTCAGAGATACCCTAATATTTGGGGAAATTATTTTTCGGTACCCCAACTTTTCAAAACTAATTTTGATGTACCCTTACTTTTTGGGTTAGTAATTATTTGGTCCTTCTCTGACCTTTAATTTTATTAAATGACGGAAATACCCTTGTTCTTCTTCTTCAAGGGTATTTCTTCAAGAATGGAAGATCAAGGACATTTCGGTCACTTAATAAAATTGATGACCAGAAAAACACCTAATAATTACTAATCCTAAAACTAAGGGTACCCAAAATGAGTTTTAAAAATTTAGGGTACCGAAAAAACATTTCATCAAAAGTTAGGGCACCTCAGGGTAATTTTTTGATTAAAAAAAGGAACAAAGGACAAGTGAATATGGTAGCAAGGGGGTATATATAGTACTCCCTCCTTCCCAATTTATGTGTTACTTTAGACACAATTTAGAAGACCAAAAAAGCTTCCTATATATATTAATTTAGCACATTGAAAATGTAGAAAAGTTGAATAAAATGGTGAATAAAAAAGGAAAAGGTGAATAAAAAAGAAAAGTTGAAGAAAAAGATGTAATTAATAATGTTAATTTGATAAATTAGTAATAAATGTGTTATTGGAAATATAAAGTGACGGATATTATGAGAAAAAAGAAAGTTAATTAAAGTGACAGATAATATGGAAAGGAGGGAATGAGGGAGTAAATTGTAATACCTCCCACAGATCCCTGACTTCCATAACAGTGTCTAGAGGAACGCCGATGTCATCCCAGTGAGCTGTCATAGTTTGATTATTATCTTGACCTCTATTTAGTAGCACCAAGGCTACCCTGTATCCACTTAAAGGCCCTGCCCACACCTATTTACGCACATTTTTTTAAATAATATTATTAGTCCAAATATTATATTATTTGATAAGACAATGATATTTCAGCTTGGAACCATTAGGACAAAGCAACATGATTCGTGCCAAGAAATCATTATGTTGATGATAAACAAAGGCTTTGGAAATTGGATGAGTTCTAGATTTTCACTAACTTTAACTAAGGGCTTCAATAATTTGATTCAAAAAGAATCACACCTACAGTGAGAATCGATCTTCACCTATTTGATAAAGGTCACGTTTTTGTAGGATTTTTTTATAGAGTTTTTGTCGGACTTATATGGGAACTTGATGATAATGATCTGTACACCTAAAGGAGATTTGGTTTATAATGAGGTGCAATGCTCAATGGCATGTAAGCATACATAAGACTCGACACTATTAGCAAAGTAGTTAACAAGGTTAACAAGAGTCCTAGTCTCTTTGCAGATTTGTATTCGTCTAGGTTTGCTTTGTGTCCTTGTTTTAGTCAAACTAGGAGTCTAGCAATATTTATGTATATAAACGCATCATGTTTCCTGAGAGAAGACAATGAGAATTACAGAGGCTTTCACCTCACTGTCACACAAAATACCACCCCTCTCCCTTTAATTTTGTCATGGTATAAGAGCATTGATCCAATTTCAAAATTCACAATCATGAGTGATGATGAGAAACCCAAAGATGGAGAAGGGGAATTGGAAAAGAGAAGAAAAACCTCAGCCAAAACCATTCATTATCCATCCAGGCTCACCCTATTACATTCATCCCTCTGAGAGCTCAGGGACATCAATAACTTCAGTTATTTACAATGGAAAAAATTTTGAGACCTGGAGGAGGTCTGTACAGACCGCATTGAAGGCGAAAAACAAAATTAAGTTCATCGATGGAAGAATTGGGAAACCAACTGAAAAAGGTGATGAATTCGATGCATGGGAGCGAGTGAATTCAATGATGTATATGTGGATGCAAAATTCAATAGACCCAAGGTTGCATTCTACGCTTCCATATACTGACTCGGCAAAGGTTCTGTGGGACGATATGAACCGAAGGTACTCAACTGCCAATACTCCGAGAATTTATCAGCTTAAGGAAGAAATATCCTATGAAGATGTCTATGGTAGTTAAGTTAGTTAAGGTTCTTAGTAGGTTGTTATTTGTTTTAGTTTAGTTTCTTTTTTCTGTTTTTCTTCTTTTCCTCCTTCTTTCTTTCCTTTCTTGGTTCTTGGTCGTGTAGGGTCTTTTTTTGTTGCTGTTTAAATACTCCCTCTGTAGCTCTTCTGTTTACATAGAAATATACACACAACCAACAGTCTGTAGTTCATCAAATTCTCTCCATTTCACATGGTATCAGAGCACATAGATGCTGGACCTGTGGAAACCCTTCCCTTACCTGCTGTCTCTCTCGTAAATCAGCCATTCATAGCCAAAATGTCTGAATCAACTACTTCTGGTGGGGAGTCATCTTCTAATAGTGCAGAGGGATATAACAATGATCCCCTCTACTTGCATCCAGCTGATCACCCTGGAATCCCCTTAACAAATGTCAAGCTAGAGGGTTCCAACTTCCAGAAATGGAGTAGGGCGATCAAGATGGCCCTCAAGACCAAGGTGAAGCTGGGGTTTATCGATGGGAAGTGCCCCAAACCTACTTCTGGATCTCCCAACTATGAGCAGTGGATCAAAGTAGATAGCATGGTGGTAAGCTGGATTCTTAATGCCATGGTTCCTGATCTCTCTGATTCTTTCATGTATGTAGATTTTGCTCAAAATTTGTGGAAAGATCTCATAGAAAGGTTTGGACAATCTAATGGTCCTCTTGTTTATCATCTTAAAAAGGAACTCACTGATCTATATCAGAATAGTGATTCTGTTGCTATGTACTTTACAAAACTCAAAAGAATTTGGGATGAATTATCTGATGTATCTGAAACTCTCATATGCAATTGCAAAGAAACTTGTCCTTCAATTAAACAAATTTCAGAAGGAGATCAAAAGGAGAAGTTGTTGCAGTTTCTTATGCACTTGAATGAAGAATATGATAGCATTCGTAGTCAAATTCTTCTCCTTGATCCTCTTCCATCTTTAAACAAAGCCTACAATATGGTGCAACAAGCAGAAAAACAAAGGCAGATTACCTTATGCACTTGAATGAAGAATATGATAGCATATTACAAAATGTAAAAGAATTGAAATTTTTTTTTTGTGAAATCTGCATATAAGCTAAGGCTCATAGAATTCCTTTTGATAGAAGTTCCTCTAGGTCTTTTGAAATATTTTCTTTACTCCATATAGATCTTTGGGGACCATATAAAGTGCCAAATATAGATGGATCAAAGTATTTTATTACTATTGCTGATGATCATTCAAGAAATACTTGGACACAATTGCTAAACAACAAATCTGAGGTTCATTCTACCGTTTCTCATTTCTTTAACATGATATCAACTCAGTTCAAATCCAAAGTCACCACTGTCAGAACAAACAATGGATCTGAATTTGTGAATAATGCCTGTGCTGCTCTATTTGCTAGTCTAGGGATCATACATCAGAAAACTATGACCTATACCCCTCAGCAAAATGGGAGGGTAGAAAGAAAACATAGGCATCTTTAAGATACTGCTCATGCATTAAGATTTCAGGCTGGTCTACCTAAGAAGTTCTGGGGGGAATGTGTGCTTGCTGCTACTCACATAATCAACAAACTTCCCATGGCTGTTCTTGATTGGAAAACTCCTCATGAAATTCTTTTTAAACAAGCTCCTGACTTAAGTAAACTCAGAATTATTGGTTGTTTATGCTATGCTGTTAATGTCAACAACAAAGATAAATTTGACTCAAAAGCAGTCAAGTGCATATTGCTTGGATATACCTTTGGTTTAAAGGGTTATAAGCTCTATGATAGTCATAAAATTTTCCACAGTAGAGATGTTTTGTTTTATGAAACCAAATTTCCTTTTAAAGACTCTTTTAATGTTTTAGACATCTCTAATACTTATATTTGGCCCTATGATCTTTTACAGCAAAATGCTAACAATATTGATCAGGCAGATTTTCATCACAGCCCTATTGAAAATGGTGATGAAAATAAGCAAGACAATCTTGAGTTCTCTGACAATAATGTAACAGATTCCTATAGTGATGAAAGAGAACTTGAAGAGCAACATGAACCTTCTGAAGATCAGCATGACAACATTTCAAGTCCAGAACCTGTCCTCCCAAACAACAATGATTCTCTTCCTATCAGGAGATCTACTCGTGTGAAAAGACCTCCTAATTGGCTTCAAGATTATACACAATCTAAGGAAGGAAGATCTTCTACTCAATCTCAAAGCTTAAATGCAAATGTAAAGTATCCCTTATTCAAACAAACTGATTTCTCTCATCTTTCTGGGGATTATGTCAAAGTCTTGATAACTACTTTACATGTTGCTGAGCCAAGATCCTTTGATGAGGCTCAGAAACACCCTGAATGGATAAAAGCTATGAAACATGAGCTTATAGCTTTAGAGACCAATGGGACTTGGGAACTTACAAAACTTCCACCTGGAAAAAGGCCTTGACATCAAAATGGGTGTATAAAGTCAAATTCAAACCCAATGGGGAGGTAGAAAGGTATAAGGCTAGGTTAGTGATTAGGGGTTTCTTACAAGAAAAGGATATTAGATTATAAACACACCTTTTCTCCAGTAGCAAAACTAAGCACTGTCAGGTTGTTCATGGCCATTACATCAGCAAAAAATTGGCCCCTTTTTCAGCTTGATATTAACAATGCTTGTTTGCATGGATTAATCGATGAAGAAATTTACATGGAACCTCCTCAAGGCTATATCAAAGCCAAACAAGGGCAGGTTTGCAAATTGATCAGATCTCTATATGAGCTGAAGCAGGCCTCCAGGCAATGGAACCTGGAGCTGACGAAGTTTTTATGCAAAAAGGATTTTGTGCAATCAAAGAATGATTACTCTCTTTTCTCAAAAACAACCTCGGCAGGACACATTTATGTTCTTGTTTATGTTGATGATTTATTAATTACAAGAGATGATCAAGCAGGAATTCAAGATTTGAAGGCTTCTTTACACACAGCTTTTACTATCAAGGATCTAGGACAAGCTAGATTTTTCCTTGGAATAGAAATTGCAAGATCAAAAGAAGGCATTTTACTCAATCAAAGAAAGTTTATTACTGATTTACTGTCTGATGCAGGTCTGAGTGCAGCCAAGCCTGCAAATTTTCCATTACCAAGAGGACTTAAGCTGTCTATAGATTCTGGAGAACCTTTGAAAGATCCTTTCCCCTACAGAAGAATAATAGGGAGGCTTCTATACTTAACTCTTACAAGACCAGATATTTGCTATGTTGTCCAGCATTTATCTCAATTTATCCAGAATCCTACTGACTTACATTTTAATGCTGTCAATCATGTCCCTAGGTACATAAAGAAGACAGTCAACAAAGGATTGTTTTATCCCAGCAATAGCACTTTTCAAATCAAAGCTTACAAAGATGCAGATTGGGGAGCATGTCAATATACTGCTAGATCTCTCACAGGCTATTGTGTGTTTCTGGGATCCTCACTGGTTTCATGGAAGACAAAGAAACAGAAGACTGTTTCCAAGTCTTCAACAGGGGCTGAGTATAGGGCAATGTCAGCTTCAGTTTCAGAAATTGAGTGGATGCACCAAATTTTGTCAGATTTTCACATTCAAGTTGAGACTCCTATCACACTGTTTTGTGACAATAAGGCAGCTCAACATATTGCAGAAAATCCTGTCTTTCATGAGAAGACAAAACACATCAGAATAGATTGTCATTACATCAGAGACAAGATTCAAGAAGGACTGATCAAGACTGCCTATATTCGCACATCAAATCAGATTGCAGATGTTTTCACTAAACCTCTTGGAGAGTCTCAGCACAATCTACTTTGTTCAAGGTTAGGATTAGTTGAAATTTCTCCTAATCCACCTTGAAGGGGGGGGGGGTGTGAAGAGGTCTATGGTAGTTAAGTTAGTTAAGGTTCTTAGTAGGTTGTTATTTGTTTTAGTTTAGTTTCTTTTTTCTGTTTTTCTTCTTTTCCTCCTTCTTTCTTTCCTTTCTTTTCTTTCTTGGTTCTTGGTCGTGTAGGGTCTTTTTTCGTTGCTGTTTAAATACTCCCTCTGTAGCTCTTCTGTTTACATAGCAATATACACACAGCCAACAGTCTGTAGTTCATCAAATTCTCTCCATTTCACATATCCTCGTGCAAACAAGGAACACTAGATGTGGGAGAGTTTTATGCCAAACTACGAAGTATGTGGATGGAACTCGGAAATTACGAAGACATACCTAAGTGCACCTGTGGGGGGTGCACTTGTGGTCTTGAATCTCGACTGGATGTTTTACTAGAAAGAGAGAGAACTCACCAGTTTTTAATGGGTCTTAATGACTCGAGATACTCAAATCTAAGGAGCCAAATACTTGCCATGGATCCACTCCCTCCTCTGGATAAAATTTTCAATTTCGTACAGTAGGAGGAAGAACATCAAAAGAATTGTGGAAAGTTCGGACATGACATAACCGGATCCTTCGAAATAATCGGATACCTACCTAATTGGGGTACCCGCGGCGGATCTCGTGGAGGTCGTTCCCGGACTGAAAGAGGAAGAGGCGGCAGAACTGGAGCAGGAAGAGGATCTGACCGGTACAAGCAACAACGGGGTACTGTTGCCGCTGTTAGCGCCAACTACACCTCCTCAGAGGGCGCAACACCGATTGGATCCTCCACTTCTGACGATAGTGTACAGGCGGCGAAACTAGAAGGCAACATCCAAGAATTCCCAAAAACTGCATCTTTTGGGCCTAGCGTCAATGGGCCTTCCTCGTCATCACCTTTCACTCAGGATCAGTTAGTGAAAATCATGAGTTTAATAAAGCGGTCCAAAACCGGGGAAAATCTAACAGGTAATCTAGAACCAGTTTGGTTAATCGATAGTGGAGCTTCTGCTTTCGAATGGCCGTTTCTAAAGGATGTTGAAAATATTCAGTCTGTGGTAGTAGATTTGCCCGATGGTACAAGAACTGTTGCCAACAAGCAAGGAAAAGTTGCTCTGACAGAAAATTTGACTTTGAATCGAGTTCTATTTGTTCCCTCCTTGAACTGTAATCTTGTTTCAGTTTACCAATTATGTAAGGATTTAAATTACACAATCTCATTGGACAAAAAATCATGCATTTTGCAGGATCGCACCTCGGGGACTTTGATTGGTACAGGTAAGCAGCATGACGGGGACTTTTTCTACAATCAGCAAAAAGGAGCAACCAGGGTTCACGCAGTGCAACTTGGAAGTCTATGGCATCAAAGACTGGGCCACCCGTCAACAGAAATAGTGCAATTTTTAAATAAGTCTTTACGAGGTACTAGTTCTTGTGGTAAAATTGATGAGTTTTGCGAGGTGTGTTATAGATCAAAACAAACAAGGAATGTTTTTGTTGCTAGTGAAAATAAAGCAAAAGGATTATTTGATATCATTCATGTTGACATATGGGGCCCGTATAGAGCCTCTACCTCGTGTGGTGCATGCTATTTTTTCACTGTCGTAGACGATTACAGTAGGAGTGTTTGGGTTTATCTGATGGCGGAGAAAAGGGAAACTGATATTCATTTAAAACGTTTCATTATTTTGGTGCAAAATCAATTTGGGAGACATGTTAAGGTTGTCAGAAGTGATAATGGGTCTGAGTTTCAATCTAGGACCATGAAGGAGTTTTATGCTAACAATGGAATTTTGCACCAAACTAGTTGTGTGGATACACCTCAGCAAAATGGTAGGGTCGAAAGGAAACACAGACATATCTTAAATGTTGCAAGAGTCTTGAGATTTCAAGCAAACCTGCCTCTAGAATTTTAGGGGGGAATGTGTCAAAACTGCTGCCTATCTGATAAATCGAACTCCCAGCAAGTTACTAAACTGGAAAACACCATATGAGGTCATCTTTAATGAAATCCCTAATTATGATCACACTAAAGTCTTTGGGTGCTTGTGTTTTGCCAAAAATAGGACGACCGGTAAATTTGGTTCTCGCAGTCGTAAATGTGTTTTTGTTGGTTATCCTTTTGGAAAGAAAGGATGGAAATTATATGACTTGGAGACTCTTGATTTTTTTGAAAGTAGAGATGTGAAATTTATTGAAACCATATTTCCTTTTTCAAACAACAACAAGCATGACCAAAAAGAAAATTTTAGTCCACCAACTTGGAGTGAAAATCAAATTTGGGATGATGATTTGCAAACAGTCATTGCCAGTAAGGATGGAATACCCCATTCTTTAAGTTCGGATCATGCTTCATATAGTGGGAAGCAAAAGACCAAGGAGGTGGAAATTACTAGTGGGCCTTGGATTACAGATGAGGGAGAAGGAGAAGATGGGTGTGTGGGCCAAGGAGAGTTGACGGCTTGCAATTTAGGGGGAGTCCATGAAGGACCTAGCCCACGTGATGGGGTGGGCCAAAATGACGAAGAAAACAGGCTTGATCAACATCCACAGTCCAGTGTAATTGATGTTAGAAGATCAGAACGGGTTCGACGACCATCTACCGTGCTAAATGGCTACATATGTTATAATGCCAGCATTAAAGACCCCGTCTCTGCTGTTTCACCTTGCCAAAAAGAGTCCTCAGGTACGCCCTACCCTTTGCATAATTATTTGAGTTGTGTAAAGTTTTCTCCTTCGCATAAAAATTATCTGTCAGAGATTATGAAAGTCGATGAACCTAGATTTTTTCATGAGGCTGTAAAAGATAGCAGGTAGCGAGATGCCATGAATGAGGAAATTCAAGCATTACACAAAATGGGCACTTGGGATATTGTCAACCTCCCTGCAAGAAAGAAACCGATCGGATGCAAATGGGTCTACAAGGTCAAATACAATGCCGATGGATCTCTTCAAAGATACAAAGCCAGACTAGTGGTCCGTGGTGATCATCAAGAAGAAGGGATAGATTATACCGAGACCTTTGCGCCCGGAGCAAAAATGACAAGTGTCCGCTGCTTTCTCTCAGTTGCTGTAGCAAAAGGCTGGGATTTGCACCAATTAGATGTGAACAATGCATTTTTACATGGGGACCTACATGAGGAAGTTTACATAAAGTTTCCCCCAGGTTATCATGCTTCTACACCTAATAAGGTATGCAGGCTGCGTAAGTCTCTTTACGGCTTAAAACAAGCACCTCGGCAATGGTTTGCAAAACTCTCCTCTAAACTATGTGAGTACGGTTTTGTAAAATCTTATGCTGACTACTCCCTTTTTACATATAAAAAATGTTGAGTTTTTATGGCTCTTTTGGTTTATGTTGATGACATTATTCTGGCTACTAACCATGCTCAAGAGTGTCAAAAATTTAAACAATATTTGGATGAGAGCTTCAGCATTAAGGACTTGGGTCCTATGAAATATTTTTTGGGTATTGAGGTAGCGCAAGGGCAAAAGGGCCTATTTTTATGTCAACGGAAATATGCTTTGGAGATATTAGACGAATGCGGTCTTCTTGGTGCAAAACCTGTGGATTTCCCTATGGAACAAAACCACAAGCTTGCTATTGCACAGGGAAAAGAATTGCAAGACCCAACCTCCTATAGAAGGCTTGTTGGAAAATTGATCTACCTTACCATAACTAGACCAGACCTCACATATGCAGTACATATCCTTTCTCAGTTCATGTAGACACCAAAAGAGGAGCACATGGAAGAAGCAACAAGAGTAATTCGCTATATTAAAGGCTCCCCAGGACAAGGAATTTTATTGCCAAGGAAATCTAATCTGCAGCTAGTAGGATACTGTGACTCTGATTGGGGAGCCTGTCCTACTACAAGAAGATCTTTGACGGGGTATTTTATCACTCTTGGAGGAGCTCCTGTCTCCTGGAAAACAAAGAAGCAGTCTACCATGTCCCGCTCTTCTGCAGAGGCTGAATACCGCTCTATGGCAACATCCACATGTGAGCTCGTTTGGCTAAGAACCTTTCTTAACGCCCTAGGGCTTTCCCCGAGACAATCCATGCAATTATTTTGTGACAATCAAGCGGCGTTGTATATTGCTGCAAATCCTGTTTATCATGAAAGGACAAAACATATAGAGATTGATTGTCATTTTGTTCGAGAGAAGGTTGAAAAAGGTTTGTTGAATTTACTAAAGATTCATACCAAGGAACAACCTGCAGACATTTTTACAAAGGCACTCGGAAGGGAACAATTTCAATATCTGAAGTCCAAGTTGGGCATCGTTAATCCACATGCTCCAACTTGAGGGGGAGTATTAGCAAAGTAGTTAACAAGGTTAACAAGAGTCCTAGTCTCTTTGCAGATTTGTATTCATCTAGGTTTGCTTTGTGTCCTTGTTTTAGTCAAACTAGGAGTCTAGCAATATTTATGTATATAAACGCATCATGTTTGCTGAGAGAAGACAATGAGAATTACAGAGGCATTCACCTCAGTGTCACACAAAATACCACCCCTCTCCCTTTAATTTTGTCAGACACTCACTGCTTAATTATGTGCAAACTTACAAAAGGACTCGAGCGATCAATAAGTTCAAATTTATGACTGATACATTATCGGTCGTTGTGGTTGTGAGTTGTGACCGATAATATTTAAACATCCACAACTCAATCGTTTTTTAAGTATGTTTCCCCATACCTTGACAACTTCTTGCTCTCTCTAAACCCTCGCCTTAAATACCTCCACCATGCAGTAACAACCATCAACCACTTATTTGTCTGTCCCCACCAGTCGCAACTGTCATTAGCCCAATTATCCTATCACTAGCCACCTTCATCGTCGCCTCTCTCACATCCTTGACTCCCTTCTGTCTAACTGTCCCCCTCCCATGGAAGTCTTGCACCCACTGCCACCATCCACGGTCGTCAGTGCTACCAGTGTAATCCATCCCATTACCGCCTCCACGGGGTCACCTTCATATCCCATAACCCTATCTCTTTCAATTGCAAAGTGAGAAAATTTTGATATAAAATCTTATCAATTTTATCTTGAAGTTGTTGTCATTTGTTTAATTTAAGTGTTTGACAACATATTTGATTGAAATTAGGCAATTGGCCGTGAATATTACATCTACACTTAAATTTCGATTAGAATTTTGGTTGAAAAAGTAGCTTGGATTATTGATGCATGATCGTTTATACTAATAATGTTGTGACTAGATATTAATTTTTTGACTGAGACTTCGGTTGAAATTGGTTGTGAATATTATGTTTATGCTTAAATCTAAATCAAGGTTTAGGCTGCAAAATTAACTTGGGTTGGTGTTGCATAATTGTTTAGATTAGCTATGTTATGAACAATTATTAAGTTTTTAGTGGTAAAAAAATTTTGTTTAGGGTGTGAATCAGATTGGTTCATGGATGTTTGAAGGTGTAGGTTAGCTATTAATTTGAGACGAAATGAAGTATTTGAATTGTACATTTGTGTTTAGTTTATGATTATTGCTACAACAAAAAATATATTCATTTGGGTGAAGTGAGTGTTCGAGTGGTAGGAGATGATGAATCTAGCTCCCACTATCTGAAATATTACCTAGTCGATATGTTATTGTTTTGGTTGTATTTCATTGTAGTGGAATCACTTTTACACCATCGAAATTCATGGTTCTTGGTTGAATTTATGTTAGCATATCCCTCATTATATGTTGTTAATTTCAAAAACAGTTAGGTTGCATTTATGAATTTCACTACTACATAACGTGTGTTACTTGATTGCATTTCATTATGGCTAGAGCAGGGCTGGTTCGAGCTTATGTGTTCAGGTCTAATCGTTACTCTAGTTGTGCCTAAATACGAATTTCAATGAAATCACATGCACACTCTAACATAAAGTTATCAAGGGATGGTAACGTCATTTGATTTTGGTTACAACATTGCTCGTTTAACAAAATCATCAGCTGTTGACGTTACCAGAAGCATATGGGCGTGACCAATCCCAATGAATGGTCCCTTGAGGTTTAGGTTGAATTTAGCCTACCCTTTCAATAGAAAAAAAAAACTTTCGTTTCGATCTGGAAAGGTTGTTAGTGAGTGGGATAGCTCTCACTCACCAACATCCTTTCTCTAACAGAAATGCAAGTATTTTGGTTGAATTTAGGTTGCCTTTTCAACTAAAGGTTGAACTTAGGCCCAACAATTCAATTAAAAAAAAAACTTTCATTTCGTTCTAGGGAGGGTGGTGGTTAGTGGAAGCTAATGAATTTAGCTACCACTGATCACTTGCATCTTTCCTTTGGCAGAAATGCAAGTATTTTGGTGGAATTTAGGTAAAACATTAGTTCTGGGACTACAAATTTCATGGTAATTATTACGTTGAAATTAGTATAGTTGGCTCGCATTTGTGTATTTGACCATGACATAATGGGTTTCAAGAGTAAAGTCTAGTCGGGGTGCAATCTAGCTCATAGGCTAGACTACAATCTTAGATTCCTTCAACTATAACCTTACAACACCTAAAGAACCCATTCCATATCCCTCACAAATACAAAAAAACCCCCACAAAATTTCCAAATCCAAAGAACCTCACGACCCAACAGCCCATTATCCAACAAAGAAACCAACCCCCTGCTGTGTAAAAGCCTTTGGATACAAGGAGAAGGTGTTTTAAGTGCCAAGGACTTGGCCATATAGCAGCTGAATGTCCCAACCAAAAGGTTGTATCTTTAGCTAAGTACCAAACTGCCCTATTTGTTGAACCTAAACCAGAAGACGTAGAAGAAGAGGTGGTAGCTGATCAAGGGGACTCTATGATTGAGGAGGAGGTCTACGAGGAACCAGATGAACAGGAGATGCTAGTTGTGAGAAGAGTCCTTAGTAACTCTCACATTCCAGAAGATCTACAACAACGAGAGGCAATCTTTCATTCTCGGTGCACTGTCCAAGGAAAGGTTTGCTCTTTGATTATTGATGGTGGGAGTTGTACTAATGCAGCTTCCGTTACTATATATGGTGAACAAGCTCAAGCTACAAACCTGTCCTCACCCCACGCCATACACCATTCAATGGCTCAACCAGAGCAAAGGTTTACAAGTGAAGCAATGGTGCTTGGTAAACTTTTCCATTGGTTAATCTTATCAAGACTCATTATGGTGTGACGTTATTCCAATGGATACCTGTCACATTT
Organism: Portulaca oleracea; assembly: GCA_029582165.1. Classification (NCBI taxonomy): domain Eukaryota; kingdom Viridiplantae; phylum Streptophyta; class Magnoliopsida; order Caryophyllales; family Portulacaceae; genus Portulaca; species Portulaca oleracea. The sequence continues at coordinate 23,352,292 of CM055890.1, forward strand.
TGCTGGGAAGACCATGGTTGTTTGACAGAAGTGTGACGCATGATGGGAGAGCCAATACTTACACCCTTGTGATCCACAACAAGAAGATCACATTAGCCCCTTTCAAGCCGTCCCATCCGTCCCAATCCAAATAGAAAGAGCCTAATCTCCTTACCTTTATGATCGTTGAACATCATGAGTCTAGGCCCATAAAAAGTCAATTCATCCAACCGAGTTTGAGGGCAAACTCTTTGCAACCAGGGGAGAATGATGGAGATTCACCTAACCTTGGTCTCACATTTGGGGACCCAAGGTTCATAAGAGACTGCGACGAGACTCTTCATAGAGCAATAACAGGAAGAAAGAGGGAAAAATGTGAAGGATAAATCTTAAATGTTGTTTTGTTTGTTGCAGTATGCTTTTGTGATCCTTGATGTTTTATTTTTGCTGCCTTGGTGTTGTTTTTTGCAGTTGTATACAACTTTCATTGTAATTTATTTAACCCTTTTTGGGCTTTGAGTAGTCATAGAAAAAAATATGACCCACCTATTGAATTTTCACTATGAGGTGTAGACCTAGCATGCTAACAACTAAGGGGTCCTAAATATAACATTTACTACACCTAATGTCTAGCCTTAAGCCCATAGGGAGGCTTCAAGAACATCGGTACTTTCCACTGAGAAAATTGTAGCCAATAGATTTAAATCCTAATGGAAAGGATACTTTTCCTTATCCTGAGTTACTTGAGCTACAAACTCTTGGGAAGAAGTTTTAATGGATAGTCTAAGCAAGCAAGAATGTTACGACCTTTATAGCGTCAGAAATAAAGGAGAAATTAAATCTTAATCTATATATGAAAAACTTGTAATAGTAAAATTTATTCAAAACAAGGTAAATGTCTCGCTATTACCTCATAGTCACCCTCCATCCTGACTTTTTTGGCTTGAACTCCTAGAGAATCTGTATAAACATACGCAAATGTAAAAAACACATGGACAAGCAGTTATATAATCATATTGAGTTAAATATGCTAGCTCAAACTAAACTAAAAAAAAAGTATTCAAAACAATGAACATTCTAGAAAATATGACTATAAAAAGGAAAGGGTCTTGCATTGGTTCACCGGCTATTGTCAACTCATAACTTGGCAACGATTATAGACTTGCTCTTTTTTGTGGTAAGACTAAGTTTATCGGTAATACACATACTGCACTAACCTTAATTATCTTACTATTTGTTGTCAACTTATCCACCTTACTCACAATACTTTATTAAAAATTATTAATAATAATAAATCTTTTTCTACCTTTATCCATCCTATCCACACTTTACCAAATTGATCTACACTATCCACAGCTAACCAATTTATTCGCACAACCATTTAACCGACCGCAGAAAAGAGCAGGGCCTATATAATCAAGAGTAAATTACATTTACCTTACATGAGTTTTGATGTAATAATTTTTACATATGCTACCTTTGTAAAATAGTTTATACCCTACTTCACCGAAGCTGTAAGTGCGTTTTACTCGAAGTTTTCCGTAATGCTTTTTACACACTTCACCTTTGTGAAATAATTTTTACCCTACCTCCCCTGAGCTGTAAGTGATTTTTATCCAACCTGTAAGTGAGTGTTTCTCCAATGATATTCTTTATTTATTACTTTATATTTTTTTTCATAGCGAGTAGCTTAGATTGTGACGTGTTTGAACCGATATCTATGTACGAACATTTTCCAATAATTTGAACTAATTTTATTTCAATTAACCTTATTTAGTTTTGTAGTTTTTTTTTTATCGATAGGAGCTAATTAGAATTATTTTTGTTATTTTCTTCGTTTAATACGAAAAACTATAAAGTTTTTAATCAATTTCAAAAACCTCATCTCCTATTTAATTATACATATATTAATAATAAACAAAAACACCTGAATATCATGCGAGCTTTGGGGATAATCTCTGTGAGTGGCTCAAATTCAACGGTGATATAATGAGAGAAGCTCTCGGTATGGAATTCATCATCAGAAGGGGCCTAAATAGTAAGATGGAAAATGGTTGCGATTGAAATAGAAGGGATAGATCCACATTTTAGCAGGAAAATTGACGACGAATAAGGATCTACTTCCTCTGTTATGAAAAAAAAATTGATAAATAATGAATATCCCTAAAATAACACTTAAAAAAAGCTCACCTTAGGCAAAAATTAATTATAGCTCTAATGAGATAGGGTAAATATTATTTTTTTTAATCAATAGTGGCCTTTTTAGTTAAAAATTCATTCATCTCAACAAAAGAGATATGTCATGTGAGCACTACAAATGCTCCTTCAATGTTGGAAAATTTGGAACAGTAAAAACAAAAAAATTATTACACTAAATTTATAGGTTAAATGTAATTCACTCTATATAATCATATACAAATATAGAATTGTTTCATCAATCTTTCTTAAGTACATACACAATATTTGAGGTTAGCCTTTGATATGTTGATTATATGGAGAAAAACACCTTATTAGGTTTCAGCAGTTGATCGTGATATTAAATATGGTACATGGTAAGTGTTGCATTAATAACGATATGGTACACTTTAGACGCACCTTAGAATATGTACCTACTTCATAAAGAAACTAACATTTAAATAACATCACCAATATATTGTGTAAAATTCATTATAAATTTATTAGTTTCATTGTAGTATTCATTAATATATTCAAATTTATCAACTTACTATAAAAAGAAATATCAGCTGATAAATTGACTTATTTAAATTATGTGCAGAAGATTTTATTTTGCACAAAATAAATTAATTAAGTGGGTCAAATAAATAGTTATGGAGGGAGTATAACGAATTGAAATTTAATAAATACAAATTGTAAATTTTGCTAGTTTATTAATTTAAAGGACATAACATAATGTCAATCCGAAACATTAATTGTTTTGGCTTTTGATGTATGATATTTTCTTATAGTTAAAGACTATTAGTAACTTTTTTGCCAAATATTCTATTACACTTTTACCTAAGAAATGTTGGGTAAATGATATGAGTATGTTATACCTTGATTTACTGCAATAACTTCTTCATTAGTAATGATGTCCATGGTATCCTTGGACATGTTCCTTACATCGCACCCTAGAAGCAAAGGAGCCTGCAACATTTCTCTTAACTATTACTGATAGATAAGTGGACATTTAAGTGGACATTTAATAGTTTTCAATAATAAAAAAAAAATATAGAGTATAAATAAGTGGACATTTAACATATCCTTGGAAAAGGAGCAAAGGAGGCTAGATCACCTTGGAAATTGCCCATAAGCTAAAATGGATTATGTACTCATCTTTAGTCATTCCTCCATTTCCAACCTCAAGCATGTCTGGATCTGTTCAAATTAAACTCACTTATTCATAAATTAATATATGGTTCCATCTAATTTATTTATTGTGAAATAGGTAAAGAGAAAGATAGGGAGGTTGTTCCAAGAGAGAGAAAAGGAGAGAAGAAGAGAGAGAGAAACACAACGGAGAAGGCAATTCACATTGTATGCACGTGGACAATCTACCTCTTACCATTAGTATGGATTAAGAGGAATCTTTCAGATGGCAGGAAAGGTACTGAGCATAAATATCCCACTCTAGAACAGAAAAATCACAGGGAGCAAGTAGATCACTCAAATTAAATTGCCAAAAAAGTCAAAATTGTCACTGAAATTTTTTTGCGTCAAAATACCATTTAACTTGATAAAATTGTCAAATATGCCATTCTAACCTATTGTCACATGTTAACATCCTAATTAACAAATTAAAACACAAAATAAATAAAAAAATAAAAAAATTAACCCAAAGACCTCCTTAATTAATTCTTCTTCTTCCTCGTCCTCAACCCAAAATCTTTTGCCCTTCTTCTTTCTCTTCCTCCACCTGCCCACCCACCACACCCATCTCCCCTTTCAATTTCATCACCATTTTTACATCTTCACCTTATTTCCTTTTCATTTTCACTAACTTCAACAATTTCCCCTCCATTTTCCCTTCTTTATTTCTTCATCCCTAGGTTTTCTAAGGGCTCAAAGATCCTCCCTTACTGTTTGATTTCATGACCCAATAGCAAGAATATAGGATTTTCGACCATTTTAGGGGATTTTGTGGGTGAGATTTTGTTAAATTATGTTGCTTGTGTAATACCTATTTGTGACGATCCATGACCAAAAAAAAAAAATTTGAGAAAATTCGTCCTAAACCGTAACCCAATCCAACCATCAATCTCCCCAATCTCAATCCGTCTGTTATCCCTCTTCTATAAAAAAAAATGGGCCCTAAAAAATATTCATTCTCACAGGTCACAACGAACCAACTCAAATTGGCACCGTGTCGGAGCTCCGCCATTAGCCAACAATTCAAAACGCCGCCTTTCCAGGCCCACAGCAGGGCCAACTTCAACAACTGTCAAGCCCGACACCCTGGCCGACTACGTTAAGAAGAAGAAGAAGAAGTTGATCTATGTTTCTCCATTAATATTGTTGTATGTAGATGCTAGTTTCGCTGGTGGTAGATTAAAATTGTGAACATTTAGCAAAAAGTATGAGCCCTTTTGGAGATGAAAAACAATTGTGCGTGTTTTTCCCGATTTTGTGAGAATGAGATGATGAAAAAGGAGATGGAGAGGGGAAGCTTATATTTAGAGGATGAATGGATCATTCATTGGAGTGATTAACCGAAGATAGTTATGGTTTTTGGGGTTGAGGAGAACTTTGAATTGTGGGTTCGAAGGGTTGGGGTTTTAGCACGAAGTCGAGCTTTAGGGGTTAGGGTTTGGGAGTCTGACGATGATGGTGGCAGTGACCGTGACATGTAGTAGCGGCGAGTTTTGAGAGGAGGAGAGTGAGACAACGATGAAAGGGTTGTGGGAAGAGGAAAGGGTGGTACTGGTTGCTAAGGGGTTTGAAGAAGGAGATGGGTCGATGGAGGAGCATTGGGTGTGTGGAGGAAGAAGAAGAAGAAGAAGGCAAGGGATTTGGCGTTGAGGACAAGGAAGAAGGAGAAGAATTAATTATGGACGTTTTGGGTTAATTATTTTATTTTTTTTAGTTAGGTTGTGCTTTAACTTGTTAACTAGGATTTTAACTTGTGACAATAGGTTTAGCATATTAGACAATTTTATCAAGTTGAATGGAATTTTGAGAAAAAAAAAAATTTCAGTGGCAATTTTGACTTTTTTCCAAGTTGAGTGGCTATTTAATCCGAGCACTTGGAGGAAGTATGGCTTTGTAAAATTTTGGAATGAAAGAGACACATCCAATGAAGTTTCAATCCTAGACAAAACGATTTGTCACCAAGGCTGAAAGAGATATAGAGAGGTGGGTATAGAAGGCAAAAGAGAATCAAGAACTGGGGGCAGATGGAGACACAAAAAAGAACAAGAAGAGGTAGATCTTATAATTAAATGGGAGATAAACTAAGGATTCAAAGAGGGGTTAGAGAGAACTATTGTCTGCATAAGCGATGTTCCTAGGGAAATTACAACGCTCGTATATGCAATTCACTCAAATTATGGACCTTTTTATTAAGATCACAACTATATCAACTGTTCATCTCATCCTTACTTTTGAGACAACAAAGCATATGGAGACTAGCAGACCCTCAAGAACTACGCATTTGGGTCCTTGAATTTAAGAAATGGTCGATTTTTGAGCATGCTGATACAAGGAAGATATGGGTGGATGTCCATGGTGTGCCACTGCATGCCCAGACATGGGATAACTTTAAGGAATTATCAAGTCGTGAGGGAAAATAGTATGCTTGGAGACCAATATACAGAGAATAGATAGCTTCGATGTGATAAGAGTTTTGATCATCACTAACAGATTTAGCAAGATTGAAGGGGAAGTGATACTGAATGTGGAGAATATTGCCTTTAAAGTGTTTGTCACCGAAGCAAGTGTTGGGGTAATTGTGAGGAGCCCAAATTATTATTTTGGTGGGATGAATTTTGGAAAGCCAAAACTGTACTTGATGGCTTATGGGCAAGTTTCATATAGTATTGAAGATTCTTCCAAGATTGTATTCATTAAGGAAAAATATTAGGTAAAGTGGAAAATATTATATTGTTACCAAATTTTGATGAGGCAATCACATAAGGTTGATTGATCACAATGGGAATATAATATTACTTTGGAATATAGTATCAAATTATTAGGAAACACATGTTTTTTGGAAGGTTAATATTATTATTAACCCCAGTATTATGTTGTGATTTTGACTATAAATAGGACCTAGGTTTTAAGTTTATTTGTATCACAAATTGAGAGTGTTACATCTGACCACAAAAGATTCTCCTATAATCTCTGTGTCCCACAGCAGTTGTGTGAGGCTCATCTGTGAGTGTTGAGTTCTCAGGTTGTAACTCTAGGGAGGTTGTGAGAGATTGTGGAGGTCCGAGAATCTTGGAAACACTGTTGTAATCCTCTGATAGTGCATCATTCGTGATTTTTTCCCGGTTCAGGGTTTTCCACATTAATTCCTTGTGTCAAATCTTTATTTATTTTTACCTTTATTATTGTTTGTATGCTAACAACGCCCTGAGTATCCTAACAGCACAAGCATAGTACCATGTAGTGACTAGGGTCCAAAATGAGCAAGGAAATTCTAAAGATGATAGGGCACGAGTAGAAGAGTCCAGTCAGTCTGAAAAGGATAATAGCTACGGAAAGTCAGAGTTCTTGACAAGCAAGGAGAGTCAGTTATGGAAGATGATCAACAAGCTGATTCCAGTCCAATGGATGACAAGGAAGTGGAGAGTCACAATGCCAAAATTCAAAATCAAATGATGAGAACTTAGGGAAGCACTATCATGAAGAAGAATTAAGTGAGAGGAAGGTTAGGATCATACACCGAGGAAAGGAGAGCATGGAATCTGCACAAAGGGATGATAATGGCTTCCCAGCTGGAGAAGAATTAATATCACAAGGACTATGTAACCGAGAGAAAATTATAGCAATTCCCAACAACATTAGAAAGGATCATATTGAAGCAATCAGAAGATCACATTGAGAAAACAACTACATGAAAGATAAGACTAGTAATGAGATACCACAACTACTTGAAAGGATGGAGTGAGAAACGATGGTAGACGAGGTGGTTCTAGAAACAAAAGTTGGAGAAATAAAGGAAACAAGCCAAGAGACAGAAAACATTCAAAATAGTTCTTTTTAATCATGAGGAATGGAAGAAAGTGCTTATGACGCCATTGAATTTGGAAATATTATAGGAGTTGCGTTTCTTGAAAGCCTAGCTAACGTCGTAGATGTGATAACAAAAGAAATCAGAGAGAAGACATCATCAAAGAAAAATAAGAAGAAGAATCACCCATGAAGATTGTAACATAGACCTTGAAGGGTGATCCGATATGAAGAAAAAGGAATTTAGAAGCTGATTAAATCAGAGAAATAGATTTCATGGGATGCTCGAATAGGAATAAAATCAGAAAGAAGTTGTGGGTAGTCCTCATGTTTGCAATAGCTTGAATAATATGCTTCATAGGAATCCAAATGTCCTTCATAGAAGAGACTGAATACGGATGAAGCGTTGCTTACAACTAAATTGAGGGTGACATCTTTAAAGTAAATAAAGGTGAGTGTAGATCATGATTTCAAGGATTTTTTCTTACTGTACAGTGAAGGAGGGTGACATCTTTAAAGTAATTAAAGGATAGTAAGTCAAATCTTCATATGCTTGCTATTTTGGAGAAAGGTATGGAGAGACCACAGAAAATGAATACATGTGCTACTTTGGAGGTTTTAACCAATAAGATCAAGGATGGTATGATGGCGTAGATAGGCTTCATATTTTGGGTGTTTTAATTGTCTATTTTCTTAGTGTTAGGGATGGAAACAATTGGATTTGGTGTCTTCGCCTCCTGCTGTTAAGTTTGTGAGGCCCTTTGGTGTTAGTGTTTGGGATGGTATCGTATTCTCTTTGTTTGTAGACAATTTGCGGATTGGGGTCGACAATGCTTGGTTGAAAAACCTGTTTATGAAGTTTGGTGCTGTTGTTGATGCATACATTCCCAGTAGGATGGGGCGTAATGGTAAGAGGTACGGTTTTGTTCCCTTCGAAGATAAAAAATGCAGGTTCTGTTGCTACCCTTGCGTTGAATGGTTGGAGGTGTAGCGTGTTCGCTTTGAATGTTACTTGGGCAAAATTCTACAAGAAACAAGGGTTTGTTCCTCTTTCTAAGAGGGGCTCTTAAAAGTGGATTTGGGTTCCTAAGGATAAGTAGGTTAGTGTGAAGGTTGTTGATGGTAATTGTGTGATTTCTACTGCTTTCGATGGTTCAGTTATCATCTCTGAATCCTTTTCCTTCGAATGTCCCTAAGGTTGTTTAGTCTCCTTAGAAAGATGTCCTTTTGAGGGACCCTAATATTGGTGGTACCAATGGTGCTACTAAGGTGGCTTTTTCAGATAGTGAGCACACTGTTAGTGGCCCGCCTAGCAAAGTAGTTGATGAGGTGGTTTGTTCTTCACCTCAAGTTGTGGAAGACTCTTTTCATGAGGCTTGCAAAGTCAAGAGCCGACAAAAAAGGAATGTCAACTTATTGTGGGACACAAAGTCGAGGTTGGTGAATATAGCTTCGTGTAGGGTCCGTTATAGTGCTCCTAGCTAGTCGTGTTAAAGGGTTTAAGAAGCCTTCTCGAAGCTGCAAATCTCTTAGTGAAGATGCAGTTGATAGTTCTACTGTAAGATCTTTAAACGTTGTGAATCTCTCCTTTGAAAAACTGAATAAGGAGGCTTGTAGAGCGGTGGATGCTTTGCATTTGTTCAAAATATCTCGTGATGATCATGCGACTGTGATTAAGGCTTTCAGAGATGATATGTTGGAACAAAAGAAGAATCTTGTTAGATAGCTTTTGGGTTATTATTTTTTTGTGACCCCGTTGTCGCGAGTTGTGCTATTTTTTTTATTTAACTAGACTCTTGTTGTTCTGTTGTTTTGCGGATTTTGTAGCATCTTTGATGCCTTCTTAGCCTTTTTTTTCTTGCAAATTATCGAAAACAAAAATACTGGTGCAATAGGATGCTCAATTATTGTCTGTCATTGAGAACTGCTATAATCATATTTTTTGGAATCATTTTGTGCTAAGGGCACTTTTGGTGTTGAATAACTATATGGCTATTTCTGATAAAGTGAGTGAGTGAGTGAGTGCGTGCGTGCGTGCGTGCGTGTGTGTGTGTGTGAGAGAGAGAGAGAGAGAGAGAGAGAGAGAGAGAGAGAGAAGGTCAGATGCTTGAAGGTATGGGGTGGTTGAGAGGTATGGACTTGACAACACATTATACATGTGAAGAGGGATATGACTTTGTGATGGTGTGAAGCAATTGGTAACAACACCAAGGTAGAGAGGAAGAGAATATGCAAAAGGTAGATCTGACAGACAATATCCAAAGGCAAACTAGGGAAATGGTTATAGACTTATAGGCATGGGAGCATGGCTATATTAGCTAATTAGCTAGTACTACATCTAAGCTATCTTTGGCATTTAGTTGGTGTTTTCTTGGTACTTAGCCATTTCACTATGAGGCTTGTACCTCTTACTCATAATGCTCGTCGGACATTTTCATATCGGAAAATAAAATGGGCTAAAGACTTCCAATTATTAAAAAAATGGCTTCATCTAAAAATTCAAACCCATAAAGATAAACATTGGATCATGATGCAAAGAGTCACGTACCATTCCAACCACCTGGTTTTGCGTGGTCGGCCCAGACCTCATTCATGTCAGCTCTAGAGATCATACTACGCAGAGTAGAGAGGAGAAAAAGAATAAAAACACAAACAGACAAAACAACAAAGAATCATGAATATTTGTAAGGTAACTTGAAATTAAATAAACCAACCTATAGGTGTTTTTGGATCTAACGAACCAACCTTCAACTTTTATTTTCGACGAACTAAGCTTAACAACTTATTTTTTTCGAACAAACCACTACCGAGCTCAACTCATCAGAATTATGACATGGCGGTGGTGATGGCTTATGTGGTAGATGTTTAAGCAACACAAAAAAAGGGGAAAAATTGGATATGGATTTTGTTGACTTGGCTTGCCAACTTAGTACTTTTCATTTTTTCCCCTCCTTTTCTACTTAATACCAACCCCTTTCACTGTCCAAGCTGGACTGATAAGTGCTTTTTATGATATGTTTTTAGGGGATTTTGATAGAGAATTAGGGATAAGTTTAATTGTAAATCTTGATTTATATCCCAGTTTTCCTATTACGCTTGGCGTTATTGTTTTTGATGCAAATTTGTAGGTTTTGAGGCCAAACACCAACTTTCTCTCAACTTTCGGGAAGAACGAACACACCACGAAACTCCACAAATGAAGACCAGACCGTGGCGTGAATTTGGGCGAAATGGAGCAAAGCGAAGCAACCAGAACGCACCACGGTCTGCCGTTCTCTTTTCCCGCCGTTCTGTTTTCGCGAGTAGAAAAGATAGGCAGCGACAATTTTTTTTGATTCATTTATCATTCTTCCTTCGTTCTAGAGTGGTCAAGAGAGAAAGAAACCCTAATATCCCCTTCTACTCCTCAATCCTTCATGAAGATTTCAAGACGGAATCGGTTCAAGAGAAGCGAAGATCAAGATTTGAGAAGAAAGTAGCGTCGTTCGCGGAGAAAGTTCCACCCTGGGATCGAAAGACTCAATCGGGACGTATTCTTCGCAGTTTGCTCTTTCTCTTTTGTCTTCCTTCTTTGTTTTGAGATTCGATTATGTTGATTGGAACTTGTTTCGTGTTTTCATTGAATATAGGGTTTTGCAACCCAAAACAATGTAGTTTGATTGAATGTTCTAGTTTAGGCATGAATTCTTATTTTGAATCAATAGAAGGTTGTGTTCTTCATGTTCATGGGTGTTATTTAAGCGCTTGAATACTTGTGATTTGAGATTAACCTGAGAAGTACTCAAAGGTGAATTAGGATAATCTGACTACCAATCTTTCTACCTAGTTTTGTGAAAATTGAGAAAAGAATAGTAGGCTAGAGAACCTTTTGATGACCAGAATATCTGAGACCTTCAACTTTGATTAACTTGAAAAGAATATGAAAGTTGTAATTTAGGTTAATTGAGGTAATTCTATTAGCATCAAACGAGCAGTAGAGTTCTTATGGTTATCATTCCTAATTCATTCCTCAATGTATGATTGTGCAAGCTAGGTTTTAATAATCGAAGTCGTTGCTAGGTTAGCAATTCCCTGAAAGTCTTTCTCCCTTGATTGAATCTTTGATCAATTTCCATGCTTTATTAGTTTTAATTAGAGCTTTCTAAAACCTTTTCAAAACCAAAACCTGTTAGCTTAGCAATCACATGGAGAACTAGTTTACTGCATTGCTAATTGAGTCCCTATGGGATCTACCTTGACGTGCTACTCCGTACGCCGTGCGCTTGCGGCCCTGTCATCGACCCCCTCCCACTCCCTCAACCTCTCTCCTCTCACTTTCCATCTTCAACCCCCAAATCCTCCTCCTCCTCCTCCTTCTCCTCCTTCTAGCTACGGTGGATCTTCAACCCCCAACCTCCACTCTCTCTAGCACAATTCAAGCCCACTTCTTCCATTTCCAAATCTGAGACCTTAATTTCAATTTAAAACCCAACCCACCCACAACCCCTTTCGAAAAGATCAAGAAGAAGTGAGCCCTCCTACGAGTCTTGAAATAGGGGAATCCCAAAAAGAAAAGAAAGAAAAAGAAAATAAAAAGGGCCAAAACCAGAAAATAGTGGAGGGTAAAAGAACAAGATGACCCATTGTCTACTATTCTTCAATGGATCCTATCTTCCTCTTCTTTTTCTTCATTCTCCCTCTCTTCAATGGACACATAGTATGGACAGGCCTTCTTTACTTTCCTTAAGTCTTGGTCCAAGCGGATATGGGTTTGGACCCTCTGCGTTGGCACCACCTATTCTGACTTCTTGGTCTCCTCTGTCGTGGGTGGTACTTTATTCTGGATTTTCTCCCTTTTTCATTGGGCTTTTGTTGTTTGAATAGAACAAATGAAAGAGAGAAAGATAGAGATAGAGATAGTTGACTTTTGTTAGGCAATGATGAAGAGGGGAGAACAGAGGAAGGGGATTACTATGGAGAAATGAGTGGGGGTGGGGATTGTGAACATTGGGGGGGGGGGGAGGGACAACAAATTGAGGAGAAGCTCTAGCGGTGGGGGAAATTTGAGAGAGGGGGGAATTAATCAATTCATAGAGAGGGAGAGACTGAGAGAGAAGAGAGAGAGATGAGGTGGATAGTTAAAGAAATGGAAGATAATGAATATACAAGCCAAGTAGCAAAAAATATGTCCAATTTTTTTTCCTTTTTTTGTTGCTTAAACATCTGCTATATAATCCATCACCACCGCCATGTTATAATTTCGACGAGTTGGACTCGGTGGTGATTTGTTGGAAAAAATAAGTTGTTAAGCTCAGTTCTTCGAAAATAAAACTTGAAGGTTGGTTCGTTAAATCCAACGACACAGATAGGTTGGTTTATTTAATTCCAATTTCTCTATTTGTAAACCATGTAGATATATTAAAAGGGAGAGGGAAAACCTAAAAAATTAACAAATGTTAGCTAGTTGACACTCCTTTTGCTTATCTTTTGGGGCATTGTCTAGTCTATAGTCACATTTTATAAATTTTAACTGCTAATTACTTAATGTATATAATGATCCGAAATATAAAATTAACCTTATTTGATTTGTAGTAAAAAAAAAATCCTATGAATTTGTTTTGTCAATATTTTCAAATATATTAGGTTGAAAATTGAAAGTTGAAATAATATATAACAAACCATAAAACGTAACGTCATCGAATCCCAACTACTACCTCAGTCCCTAAATAAGTATCAACTTTTGTAAATATTTCGTCCTTTTTTATTTGTTAATTTTACAATTTCAATAATTAAATTACCCATGTTACCCTTAATTGATAAATGAAATATTTTATTTTACCTTTAAAAATATTTTCCTTTATTCTTACTAAGTGAAAGAGTATGTTTGTCCAAGTGAAATATTTTACTCAATTTTCTAGGTACATTGGACACCTAAAACCAATTTTGATGACACTTATTAAAGGATGGAGGTAAAAGGATATATTTGTCCAAATCTGTTATTTTTACCCAATTTTGTAGATATAATAGACTTCTAAAGTTAATTTTCATAACACGCAATAATCGATCGAGGCAATATTTCCAAATAAATATTGGGCAGCGGACAAAGTATTAAAGTATGCTTACCTTTCCCAGTTGTCAGTGATGTCGTTGGTAGTTCTCCAACTATTTCCAACCGGAAAACCCCATACGGCAGGATGCATGTCCCCCCTAATCGAATCCAAATGTTTATGAGTAAATTAATAGATCACTTGGATAATATTGTAGTATACTTTCTCAGTCCTTTTTTATTTGTCATTTTGGAGAAAAGTTGAAAAATCAATGCAACACAAAGTTTTAGGTAGAAATACTAAAAATGGCATAACTTACTTCAATTATGGTTAAGTTATCATTTTCCGAGTCATTTATCAATGGTAAATATAGTAAAATTGTTAATGAAAATAAAAAAGCAATAAATAATTAAGGATAAAAAAATAATAAAGTGACAAATAATTAATGTTTTGATTGTCATTAGTTGTTAATTTGTTACCATTCACATAGTGAAAAGAAGATGGGGCAACCAGCTTTGGCGAGTGCTTTACTCATTACAGGGTACCTACGAGGCCCAAGGAATAGTATGCATTAGCCACAGAATGACTCGCCTGTCGAAGGTTGGTAGATTTGCCAATTTATATAAATTAGTACGAGATTTGCTAACTTATAATCAATGTATAGAATTTAGTACCTCTCAGTTGGTTTCCTACCATCGTTGAAGCAATTGTCATACTTCAAATAATCAATACCCTGTGGATTTCAAATCTCAATGTTAATATATTTTGAAAGTGATTCATATGCGTAATTACTTGCTACATAGAAATTTCTCACATGTTTAGTTTCCCCAAACAAAAAAAAAAAAGTTTCACAAGATTGGAATACCAAACCTAAAATCATCTTGATTTACATTAATAATACAATTTCCTTTATCCCTTCAACAAAGTTCACCTGATAATCTAATGAGAAATTTCGTTTTATTTTTAACCATCATCTCTTGAAGACTTTATGCATGCCATGTAATGTTCTAAAGACCATTTTTCTGTACGCACACGCGCACACACACAGATACACGCACACACACACACACACACACACACACACACACACACTTCCTTAAAGTCCTTGACATGTTCAACGTGCTTAAGTGCATTAACCGTTCCACATAAAATGCTCAAATCTGATCGGCCTTAAATTATCCACAAGGAGAGTACATCATATGCCCACAATGCAAGAATACAACAAAGCTGATTTTTTTTAAAATACATAAATATAGGAGAGAGAAACTATAAATTATTAGAAGTATGATGGATTATTCAAAGCAAAGTAGAGCACTAGATTTATCCCGAAACAGAGCCTTTTTATGCTATGAAGATGGTGGTGGCAGAAGAAAAAAAATAGAGCCAGTGGATATTTTTAGTAGAAGATGGAGATGATAAAACCAAGAAGAACATGGTGATGATGGAGAAGAGGTGGGGTTCTTTCTTGGATGTGGGATAAAAATGGTTTAGAGTCTTTGATTGTAAAGACAACGAGCTTTAATGATGAATCAAACAGGTAACTCGTAACTCGGAGCTCTGATACTAATTTGGCACCGGATAAATCTGGATGGATCTAAATAGATAAATTTCAAATCGATATTCATTCCAAAATGGAGGCCAAGAATACAAGGTTGGACGCCAACCCAATGATGCAAACTCTATGCTTCGACAACGAGGAATTAATCGACTTATTCTATACTTAGGCTCTCAGGAATTGATGGAAACTCTCTATATTTCCTACTCTTAGGAATTGATAAAGAAAGGGAAAGGAGACGTATTTCTCTACCTTACAACACTCAAAGGTGTTTAACCAAATTCATACAATTCTTTATGTTGTCAAGCTAGATACAATCATGGTCTTTTATAAGCCAAACTTACAACTTCTTAATTAATGAGCAACGGCCATTTTCAATAAAGATGTCTTGCCTTATTGACAAGTAGGGAGTTATACTCTTAATTTCTAAAGCTATGTGTGTACTCTATGGTATACTAGGGTGGTGGAGTAAGGATTGGTAGCTTGGGGGGTATTTTTCCTACATTAGATCTCCTCTAAATCCTTGCCCAATAAAAAGAAGCGACCACCTTACTCCCTCCTCATCTATTCTACAACTCTTTCCCAAAAAAGACTAAAGACTATGCCAATCCCCTATCAATCCCCTGACAGATCCATACAAAGAGATGACACGTTTTGAAATGAAAATGCCCAAATTCAAGTGACGTTGAGATGACATTGAAGAATTGTGCATTAATGCCTCTACCGACACCTAATATGGTAAGTATCCATTGATTGAAATCAATGATTAATTAATTTTCTTTTATCTTGATTTTGAATAGGCAAATAATCGTGAATAAATCGAAGAAGCATAAACAAGAAGATATGGCAAATATAAGTGAAGCGAAAATGGAAATATTGTTAAGGATGAAGACCATAGTAGCAAATCAATTTCGAGTATGCAAATAGCTAAAAGTGGAAGTTGCGAAAAAATTGATTCTCCTTCCCTTATCGTCCAATGTTCCACGCTCCAGTTGAAGAATAGCCAACGGTCATAATTTCCCCTTCAACTATAAATCAAAGACGAAGAAAGAAGAAATATGATTATCGATTTACACTTAAGAAATGCGAAGTCACAAAGTACTTCCTCTATCAATCTTGTACTCCCCTCTACTGTGTTATTTAATTGTAACTCTATTAAAATACATTGGTACTTCTCTCCTTCTGCCCAGAACCTTTTTTTCTTGTTTCAGATGCAATTTGGAGGGGATTGTTGGAAAACTAACATATATTTGGTTTTCATATATTTCGTGCTCTTACACTTTTCACAAATTGGTGGAGAAGTAACATTTCACATTTATTAATTAACTCTTCAGTAATGTTTTTTTTTTTATAATTAGCGGCCATCGAGCCCTTTTATTCAATAAACAAAAGAGTGCCAAGGAGCAACACTCAAACATGAGTTACAGGTGCATGGGTGCACAACTCAACCCAAGCACGGTGAATAACAAACATACTTCACTTGAGACAATACCAATCACAATGCACATCAGTGCAGACTCTCCAGTAATGTACAAGTAAAATCATTCATGTTAATTAACTATACCACATCACACAAATAATCAACTATATATACACAACAAAAACCTCCATATTCCAATTTATCAAGAGGTTATCAAATACAGTGAATGGTATACTCATATTTATACAATGCTATAAAAATGTATTTTATGAAATCAAGATAAAAGAAGTAAATAGAGTTCAAGTTCAAATATACCCATGAAGCAAAAGTCATTGCATCTAGCCCCTCGTGATCTAGTGATCCAGGCATTGTTTTACTGCAAGTGCGGAACCTGCATAAACTAACATTGTCATTTCCTTCCCTCTTTGAATTGTACAAAGAAAATAAGTTCAAACATGTTGCTTTTGGCTTTTCAAATGCGACGTACAATCAGTATATGCAAGCATGAGAAGTTTAAAGCAGCTGCGAATATTTCCAAGATTGGAAATTTTTTTGGTTCCTTATAAGGTCATTCACAATAATGACACTCCCGTTCTATTCCTATTACCTCCACATCATCAAAACTAATAATCAAAAAATCAAATAGTAATTGACACCTAACAAGACTTCTAATCCCTCAATAAATAACACAACTTTCACACAAAAAATGGACATTTTAAAGTATACTATATTTCTTATTTATGATATTAAGTAATTGAGAGATAAACTATAAATTGCTAAACTTATAAAAGAAATGAAGTTAATAGTTAGGCCTAATAATTGTAATTAATTGCATAATTTTAAGCTAATTGTATATGTATTTAAACTTTATAAAAATTTAGTCTTAGCTAAGTATTGTTGATAAACATAGGTTTATCACCTTAAACCTCGGTTTCTGGCTTTATTTTGAGGTTGTTTAACCCATTTTGTCATAAACCCGACTTGGTTTAGCTTATATTTGCTTGTTGTTGCTCAAACTGCTCAATCTTGTGAATTGTAGGTGAATTTGGGTGATTTGTGACATTTTGTGATCATTGAATGTAAGATATGGAAGTTACAGAGTGGCCAGGACGAGATTTAGGTTTGAAAGAGGCTAAAGAAGGTACACCTAAGCAACCGCGCCAACCATCACAACCTAATGGAAGATTTTGAGGTTCTCCAGGCCTGCATGGCCAAAATAGAACATGCAGAAACATCCTGACATGGCACATAGGCAACCATGCGATTCAACACGACCATGTCATGTCCTGCATGGGCACCCGTTGAGAGTTACACGCCCGTGCCCGCTTTCAACAAATTTAAGCAGGGTTTTCGGGTCTGGCACAGACACCCTCACAGCCGTGCCAGGAGCCTGATTTCATGATTAGCATTTTAATTATTGCTAACAGTAGTTGTTTGCACATCTGAGTTTTTATCAAACATTTTAAGGTTTCATGGCATAGTTTTCTCTCAAGCCTTTAAAGCAATTAGTTAAATTTGTGATTAAATATTAGCACATTTGAACTCAAATTACTCTTTAATTCCGAGCAATGGTATTAATTTCTTCTTCATCTCTTCCTTACTTGGCTTACTCATTGTTCATCATGATTTCACCTTTAATTTCTCCATGAATATGAGTGGCTTTGTTTCCTAACTTAAGTTGGGGTTTTGTCACTTGTTTTGACTTATTGCAATTTGTGCTTCCTTAACTATTCCATGTCAGTTTGTCGAATTTCTATCAAGTTGTTATTCATTGTTAATGAGAGGCTCGAAAGGGTCCCATCGTGTGCTTAATTGGGATTTGCATCACTTTCAACAGAAGAAGCTTAGGCCTAGTGCAACTTGATTAGATAATGTCATCCTAGGTCTGAGAATAATCTTGGTCATAATTAAGGGAAAGATCAATATCTTATAATTTAAATGTTTTAATTATATGAGAACATCAATTAACACACTTAAGTTAGCTTATCACCTTTGAGGGAAAGATCAGGTGGTCTAAACTAAATTGATTCCCTTATTCAATGTATGCGTGAGTAGTGTAGGGGTGTAATTCGTGATTATTAGCATGTTGGTAAATTTCTTGCCTGAGGCTTTCCTCCTATTCGATCTCCTTTGTATTTTCTATGATTGTTGAACCTAACCATTCAAATACTTCTATGCTTAAATAGAAAGGAATTGACATAAAACTTGTGTGACACCTAGCTCCCTCATATCCACAATCGTACTCCTTGTAGTGCAACAAAATGGCATCATTGCCGGGGAGCTAGTGCCACTCCCTATATAGTCTAAGTCACGCGATACTTTAGATTTATGTTTTTTCTTTTTTTTTCGATTTTATCTCTGTTTGAGTCTGCTTACGCTTGGGGTAGTTGCCTGTGTTGTATGCATAGGAGGGCTTATAGTGGCGACAAATTAAGTTTCTTTTGATCCCAAGATCAAAGCAACAGCTCGGAAATTAAGTGGTGCAACTCACAGGCAAAGAAGGAACCAAACTATGGCTACACAACCACCACCTCATACCCTCATATCCTACTCATCTTCTACTACTAGTACAGGTAGCTCTATTATTTTGTTGCCTGAATTGCCGGAAGGAACAAATTTTGACATCAAACCCGACTTCAAAAGCTTTCTCGAGCAGAACCAGTTTAGAGGCTCAAATGTAGAGAATCCCATGAGGCACATCAACTCATTCCCTAAGAGAAGTGGCATGATGAAGATGCTGGGGGTGAGCAATGAGTACATTAGGATCAAGTTCTTTCCTTTTTCCCTCATCAACAGGGCAAAAAGTTGGCTCGGTAACTGCACCCCCAACTCATCCCAAATATAGGAGTAGTTAACTAGTGTCTTCCTCACTAGATTCCCCCCTCCCCCTAACCAACGGGTACAGGACACCATCATTAAGTATAAGTAGCATCATGGAGAGTCTTTGTTTAAGGCATAGTAGGGCTTCAAGGGGTTGTAGTGAGAGTGCCCTTATCATAGAATCCTATCATGCATGCTCTTTCAGATCTTCTATGAGGCATCCCCAGATCTAGTGCAGTTGTTTATAGATAATGCCTAATTAAGGACTTTCTGAACTAGACACCAGAGCTAGTTGATGCTCTAATGGAGGAGATTACCTCCAATGCTTATAATTAGGCCAGCGGGAGAGATGAATAAGATCAATAGAAACATAATATAGATGCGATGTCTCTTTTAGCTAACAAAGTAAAGGCTTTCATTGTGTAGATGGAGAAATTTGAGCTCGACCCTTCAGCTACTTCTTGTGCCTCCTCTACTCAAGAGACATGATATGTCTGCGAGGCATGTGGTGGATGGCAGCCTCACAACCCCGCCTCATGTGAGTAGGCCAATGCACACCACGAAACAATCCTTACTCCGAGACTTATAATTCAGGATAGAGAAGTTGCCCTAATTTCTACTATCACAGCAACAACCCTTATCCCCACCAAAGCCTATCTAACCACCAGGTTTCTAACCACCACCACAAAACAACCCTTCTACTCTATACAATCCTCTTTCCCTAGCCTTCCCACTACCTCGACAAAAATCTAACCTTTAGGCTCTTATGGAAAGTTTTATTCAGACTCAGGCAAAGACCAATGAGCAGTTGGCCTATCATCAAAAAATGCTAGAATCGGGTGAGAAGATGCTTGAGACTCATATCACTTAGATTGCTTAGTAGGTTAGCCACCTCACCTAAGAAAGTAAGTTGGCAAGCTAGCATGAACCTAATCCTAAAGTATATATTAATGCCCTCTTTCTAAGGAACGAAGAAGAGTTGAAGGGCCTTGTGATGGTGGAGATGTTAGATATATATGAGGGTGTGAAAAGTGTTGAGAAGGAAGGTGTAATGCTTGTGGAGACTCTCGTTGATGAGGGTGTTAGGCAAGAGAAGAAGGAAGATAGACCCTTTGAGGATGAGAACGACTTGCAAAGGCAAAGGATGAGAAGAAGTATATGAAGTTCATAGATATATATATTTTGAGGAGATTTCAACTCGACATTCATTTTTGAGGTCATCACCAACATGCCTTCATATGTAAAATTTTGAAAGGAGATGCTTGGCAACAAGAGGAAAGCTAGAAGAGCATGCCAAGATCCTTCTCAATGTAGAGCATAGTGTCATTACCTTGAACAAGCAAGCTTCTAAGCTTTGTAATCCCAATGAATTCTACATTCCTTGTTCCATTGGTGATGTGGCTTTTCATAGGTATTTGTGTGATTTTAGTGCTTATGTTAGTTTGGCGCCCTATTTTATCTACCAACGCCTTTATATTGGTGAGTTGAAGTACATCTCTATATCCCTTCAATTAACAGATAGGCATGTCAAGTATCCCCTTGGTATAGAGAATGATGTGCCTCTCCGAGTAGGAAAATTTTTCATCCCTTGTGATTTTGTGGTTATGGAGATAGCAGACGACGCCTAGGTCCCCATCATTTTGGGGCTTCCATTCCTAGCTACTGTTGGTCCTGTTGTAGATGTGAGGAATGGGAAGTTGTCTTTGCATGTACGATATGAGTTGGTCGAATTCAACTATACAAAATCCAAGACCATTCCTACCTCTGGTGATTTTGAGGGATTTGTTAGAGTTGTGCTCGATAGGTGATGAGTTAAAGGATCAAAGCAAGAAGTTAGAAGTTTGTGTTTAGTTCTTCGTTGTGCTAAGTTAGGAGTGATTATAGTAATTACACATCTTCTAGGCGCTTTGCTTGAGTAATGAGTAGGTTATACCTCCCCCCCCCCCCCAATTTTTTATCGTTGAGGACATTTAGTCAGTCTCGGGACCTTACATAAGCGCTTCTTGGGAGGTAACCTAAATTTTCATGCTTTCTTGCTTTGGTTCTTTTATTGTTCCCTTAGTTCATTTGTTTTGTTTTGATTTCATTGAAACAAAATCAGGAAAAAATGAAATAAAAAAAATTGAGTGTGTGTGCCATTGTTGAGTGCAAAATTTGAGTGAAAAAGAAAATCAATCACGAGGAGCATGGCATTAACCTCGATTTTATTGCTAGGCATGCTCTCAAATTCCTCAAAAGGATTCCAGGATGCCAAAGCTAGATTTACTTAATCTCAAATCATCTTAGAAGCAACTAGTATGTACTGGTTAAGGGTATTATAAGGGTGAGCTTTACTGGTGGGAAACTCAATGAGGGACACCACGTCTTGCCTTGTGATTAAAGGCAACAACAGGAAGATGTTGTATATTGTTACTTGCCAAGGTATTAGTTATAGAGGCCCTGAGGTAGAGGAAGTAAGAGCTGCCCACTTTGCTTTGACCAAAAGAGGCTAGGTTTTGCAAACATCATTTTAGAAGGAGATTCTTTGGGTCATATATCCAAGCTTCAAAAGGAGAAAATGCACTTTACTATTGAAGGGTTTTTTTATTAGTAGTTTACTTACCATAGCTAAAGACTTTAGGGCATGTTTGAAGAGATTTTAGGAATGAAATGGGTATGGAATTAGAAATCTAGGAGGTTGGGTATGGAATTAGATACCAAAACTGAAGTTGTTTGGAGAAAAACTGGAATGGAATCAAATTCCACCTCCACTGTTTGGTGAATAATTATGGAATGGAATCAAATATATACTTATTTTAAGTCATTATTTATATTGTAGATTATATTTTTGTGGTAAATTTATTATTTCCATTTACAAATAATTTTTTCTACCTTTTAAAAATTAACTATTCTATGGGGACTTTCTCTCTCCTCAATGGCTGCCGCAGTGTCTCCACAACTCTTTCACCGGCGACTTTCTCTCTTCTCCATGGCTGCCATAGCGTTTGTCGCGGCGGAGTGGCAGCTCCTCTGCAACCGCTACTATCGCCGACAATTCCGCCGGAAGCTGACCCCGCTCTCCGGAAGCTTCAAATCTTCAATTCCGCCAGAGTCGAAATCACCGACACCGTCTGGCGAAATCCTGGCGGGCGATTGGTTGGGTAAACCAGAGAATGGGAGACCTAGAACAGACATCGAGAAGGGACACTCCGATGTCTGTCGGTGGTCAGCGGTGGCAAGCAAGAGGTGATAGTCGTTGGTGGTGGTGGAGAAGGGACATCGAGAAGGGACACTCCAATGTGCCCAGTATGTTGGCGGCGGAGATTTTATGGTGTGCGGCGATGGTGGTAGCTGCCATGGAGATGGAGATGGAGAAGGCGGTGGGCTGGTGGTAGCATCCATGGCGATGCTGGGTTTAATTTCATATTTTTTTTAAAAGAGGAACATCTATCCTAGAGGGATAGAAATCATTCCTCTCATAATTGGGAGTTATCTCATTTCCCCCCTCCCCCCATTTGGGTGGAATAAGAAACCATCTGGAATGGAAATTCCATTCCATAATATGTTCTCCAAACACCAAAAACTGGAATTAGAATTCATCCCACCCTCATTCCATTCTTTTTTATCTCTCCAAACAGGCCCTTAGTTCTTGTTTTTTTATGCATGTGAGAGGAAGTGGAAACCAAGTAACTCACACTTTGACCCATTTACAACTAATTGAGTTGACTGTTAGATTATGGGGGAGTACTAGGCCTAAGGGTATCAATGAGTTTCTGATGGAGAATTTTTGTAACGACATTTTTGATGAGTAAATTTAATACTTTTCTATTAAAAAAAGCTACACAAAAAGGATGGGACAAAATCGTGAGTAGTGAAATAAACTATAACTTCACATATAACTATGTGTGTTCGGGCGTGTGTGTGAGAGAGAAAGAGAGAAGGAAGTGGTAATTAACATTATTTTCTTCTAATTTTAAGAATTAAATTAAATTTTAAATAATTACCTAACCCATACAAAAAATAAGTTCAAAGAAACGTGGAATTTACATTATCTAAATTAGGCATCATAAAACAAGACTTCACTTTCATATATAGTATGGATAGAATTAGATATTCAATTACGATCTTAATATTTCATATTATAATGATGAGGCTTACTTCCTGAGGTTGCGTTAGGTTGGAAAATCGTCTTCCCCAGGTAGACAAATTTTTTCATATTTATTTCATCCTCAGTAAACATTTTCCTAGGGCAGCTAGGAAAAGTTTTCTCAAGAAAACTACCAAACACACCGCAAATGTTCAATGTTTAAACCCAAAATTTAACTTCTTCCATGAAACATTAGCTTGGAATATATGCGTATAAATATACATATACACATATGTATAAACAAAATAAAATCCAAGATATAACGTTTCAACAAAAAGAAGTTGAATGTTAAGAAAATGTACCCTGCATCTGAATAGATTCCGAGCTTAAGCCCTTTGTTGTGGACATAATCTGCTAGGGCTTTGATTCCTGATGGAAATGTAGCTTTCTTCGGAATAAGATTTCCCTAAATTGACAATAGTTGATTAGATTTTTGGAAGTAGATGTTCGCTATCCATATTTAACTCAATATGTCACCATGAAGCGTGCTCTGACAGACACACATATACGAGAAAAATATATCAAAGATGAATTAAGGCATCCTTCAACCGTATTAATTGTTTAGATATTTGAAATTTATTAACAATTGACAACTTTTTAAATAGTGGGCATCTGATCTAATATGATTATTAGAAGATCATGATATTAATAAGTGGCTGAAGAAATTATGTTCGATAACTCTCATTTTTGTTTAAGCCTGTAAATATTAATTTACATAGAAAGCATATGAAATATTTAGTAGATTTGAAATTAACAAAAGTATTTCTTGACTAAATGAATTTTGTGCTATTTGAACACTCAATTGGTTGCTATATTAAATGGGTGTTTCAAATGTTATCATTGTACACAATGTTGAATAAAGTTTCTTTAAATTTCACAGTAGGTATTGACCATTGTATTCACATACAAGTTATACCTTATATAATGTATGATCTACTTAGGTCCTTCATATGCAATTTAAACTTGTCGATTATATTGATGTATATTTGTAACAAAGTTAAAAAAGTTGCATATATTGATTAATTTCACAATAACATTGATAAATTTATGACAAATTGCAATAAATATTAATGGATTTTTGTTTAAAAATCAACTCATTAGAGCAAAACGGTAGATATACTAAATAGTATCATAAAAGAATTTTATTTTGTAGGTTTATAAGAAAGGACAAGGCTTCTAATAAATTTAACGAAAAGTGAAAAAAGGAGTATGGAGCTCGATGGAAAAATTATAGAGTTGATAGTATAAAGAATAGAGATGCAATAGGTGAAAGGGAAAGGGACACGTGGCTGTGCAAGAGAGATGACGAGTCAAACAGGTTTGCATGAGGTTACTTGGGGTGTACCTGTGTCTCTTAGAGATGGGCCAGCATTTTTTATCGACAGCGCAATGGATAAGGAAGGGGGTACGGCAGCAGTGGCCTGGGTGCCGAAGGAGGGAGACACCACAAGCTTAAGTGCGGTTGAGCGGGTTCAGGTAGAGTCAATCTTGCAAGCGGAGATGTATGAATTTTATATAGCAATGCGAGAGGCAGAAAGGAGAAAGTTTCTAGTAGTTGCCATATGTTCTGATTCAAGATTGGTGATTGATTCGCTTGGTCGTCCTAGTTTAGCACTGGTCGAGTGCAGAAGTCTAGCTATTGTGTGTGCGTCCATGTTTCCTCAGCTTGTAGGGGGCGTTATAAGGAAGGTTGATCGGCCACTAGTGGACGTGGCCTATAGGTTGGTGAAACAAGCCAAGCATGATCCTGATCATTAGGGGATGTGACTTTCAAGTTGTTTTGTATTTTCTTTGTATTATGTCTTATGTAGTGTGTAGTGTGTGTTGTCTTGTCTGGCAAAAAAAAAAATAAAGATGCTCTAAACACGTAATGTGAACACTTCGTTTATATTAATTCTTTTTTTATAAGGATTGGTACTATATGTACTAAGTCTCTTTCTAGGGGTAAATTAAGCCGCAGTGTGTCAATCGATATGCAAGTGGGTCACACAAATATTCGACTGGGTCTCCTGGAAGTCAAGCCTTGAAAGCAGACCTACATATTTAAAGAGCTTATCATAATATTCACCAAAATAATTATGGCTACTAAAATTCAAACTTTGATGGAAAAGATGAACTTCTAATTCCCATAACACTAATTAATTGATCACTATGCTACCAATACACAAGATGTAACATTTATGTTATTGAACACATTCTCTAGCTAATACATTTTTTGTGGATTAACAATGAAAGAAACCCATCAAATGCACGCTAGAGGTCATAGGTGAAAGTATTCTGCGGGAGATGCATTTCTACTAATTAATTTGCAATTCCAAAAATAGAGAATGAATGTAATAAGCATCTTGAATCAAGACGAATATTAACCTTCTTGAATTTTACTTAAATCACTCTAAAAATTATATATAAATATGTTTAGATCATTATAAATATACTTTTCATTGCTTTAGGACTTTTTTTTTTAAGAAAGTTGTTAGGAATATTATTCAAGAACTGCTTCGGAGGTGATCAGAGTGGCCACCTCTGAAGGATAATCATCCCACCATACATGCGAAAAACAACTAGAAACTGCTAGATTTGCAAGTTCATGCGCAACCTTATTATAGTTTTTACGAACGAAAATAAACTTAACTAACGAAAATAACGGAACCAAGTCTAAGCATGTCTTCAAAATATTCTAAGTTTCGGGTGCCACATTTTGCTTTCCTCGGAGTACATTGATGGCTGCTTGGGAGTCTGATTCGACCACTATTCGATTCAAGCCTCTAGCTTTTGCTGCCGAGAGTCCACACCAAATAGCTCCAGCTTCCATTGCCTCTACACTCCACGCCACCTCTTTGTAATAAGCTTCCGCCCACAATACACCTCCATTCTCATCCCAAATGATCACCCCCCATCCTCCATTTCCTTGGCTTCTCAGTGTGGCGTCTGTGTTTACTTTGCACCGACCCTCAGTCGGTCTTCTCCATGCTTCCACAGTGGTGTTTTCTTCTGGGTTGTTGTTTTCCTTCAGTTGGGCTTCCTTGTATCGATGGTAGTAATCCAACGCCCACGTTGCTGTAACTAGTGGATCACTAGCACGTCGACCTTCAAACACTCACCGGTTCCTTGCCGCCCAGATACACCACATGGTGGTGGTGAATAGGCCTCTAGCATAGGCATCCATTTTCTCCAGTCGTATTTCGAGCCATCGACCCACGTCTTTTGTCTCCCTTGCTGCTGTCTCAAGGCGGAAGACACTACACTTCCACACCTTCTGGGCCCATTCACAGTCCACGAACAAGTGGTCGTTGGTTTCATAGTCAGCACCGCACATTGAACACACCGGATCAACTTCCACCTGCTATTTTACTAGGTTTACCTTCGTCAGCAAGATCCCTCCATATTCGCCACACACAGTGATTCTCCTTTGGCGGGGCTTCAAACTTCCATATTAGTTGTGCTTTTCCTTCATGGTATCGTGAGCATGAGTTGTCTTTCCCCATTCTCCATTCCCTTTCCCTCACCAGTTTGTAGGCCGATTTAACCGGAAATTCTCCGTTGCATGTTGCCGTCCATATAAGTCTGTCCTTTGGCGGATTTGAAGTAAGTGGAATAGCTTGGATAGCTCTCCTTATGATGCTATCGAAACATTGGCTAAGGAGGTCGTCTTTCCAACTCCCCCTTTCCACATCAATGAGCTCTTTAACGACAGCATTGTCCTCCAAAACCGTCGGCCTCGACTCCACCCTTCCTTCCCTGACATTCGACACCCACTTGTCATGCCAAATTCTCACTTGGCTTCCATCTCCAATACACCATCTTGACCCCTGTTGGATAATACCCTTCGTCTCTATTATACTGTGCCACGTGAAGCTAGGTTGGTGCCCTCTTGATGCATGCCAGAAATCTCCATTTGGGTAGTATCGGGCTTTTAAGACCCTTGCTGCCAATGACGTGGGTTCCTGGATTAGTCTCCAAGCTTGTTTGGCTAGAAAAGCTTTATTGAAGCTTGAGAAACTACGAAAACCCATACCACCCTTTGATTTCTCAGCGCACATTTTATCCCATGTGAGCCACTTTATGCCTTTTTCATCCCCCTTTTTCCCCCATCAGAACTCTCTGCAGAAGCTTTCAACAGCCTGACTCACCATATTCAGTAACTCAAAGCATTGCATAGCATAAGTCGGTATAGCTTGGGCTACTGCTTTGATAAGAACTTCCTTCCCAGCCTTTGTCAGGTGTCTCTCCTTCTACCCTTTCAGCTTTTTCCAAACCCTATCTTGAAATACTGGAAAACGGCTTTCTTTGATCTACCAATGAAAGTTGGTACCCCCAAGTAGCGCTCATGAGTCTCTGCAGCCTTAAATCCCAGTCTCTCCTGGAGCAATTTCCTCGTTTGTTCGCACACATTTCGGCCATAGGAGACTTCTGATTTCTCCATATTGATCATCTGACCCGATGCTCGTTCGTAGATCTTTAAGATTTCCAGCACTTGGAGTGTTTCCTCCTCCGTTGCTCTCAAAAAGAGGAGGCTATCATCCGCAAAAAACAGATGGGTCACAGTGGGGGCACCTCAGGCAACCTTGACTCCATGAATAAATTTTGCCTCTTCTCGATGTCTTTTTCACGCCGACAAACCTTCTCACTCACTAAGAAAAGATAAGGTGACAATGGGTCGCCTTGCCGGAGACCCCTTTGAGGGGTAATCCTGTTCGGGGCTTTCCATTGATCAAAATTTGATAGCTCACTGAGGTAATGCAACGCATAATAAGATCAACAAACTGGAGGTCAAAACCAAGGGCGCTGTGCATTTCCTTAATAAAGCACCATTCAACACGTTCATAGGCTTTACTCATGTCAAGCTTTAAAGCCATATGACCTTTTTTGATGTTGTTAGGGCGTTTCTTCAGGAAATGGAAATGTTCAAAGGCAACAAGGATGTTATCCGTTATCATTCTTCCTGGGACAAAAGCACTTTGGGACTCATGGATAATATGGGGTAAGATGTTTTTCATCCTATTGGTAATGGTCTTGGAAATAAGCTTGTAGATCACATTACAAAGGCTAATGGGCCTAAACTCTTTTGTGGAGGTCGGGGTTTTAACTTTCGGAATCAAAGCAATGAAGGTTTTATTAACATCTCTCGGTGACTTCCCCTCGTTCAACACCCCAAGAACATACTCAATAACATCTTGTCCTACAATATGCCAAATATTTTTAAAAAAGAATGCAGGCATACCATCTGGCCTGGGAGCCTTTGTCGGGTGCGTTTAGCGTAGGGCATTGAGAACTTCCTCTCCCGTGTATGGCTTCCTGAGTTGTTGGTTCATGTCCTCCGTGACTAGAGTTTTGAAGAGATTTGTCACTGATTCTGTGTCCAGCTCTCCCTGGGTTATGAAGATATGTTCAAAATAGCGCACAAACACCTCTTCAATGTCTTCTCCCTTATCCCTCCAAGCCCCTCCTTCGTCCCTTATCCGACTTATCTTATTTCTTCTTCTTCTTTGGGACGCCTTTTTGTGGAAGAAACTTGTATTTTTTTTACCTTCCCGAAGCCAGGAGTGCCTGCTTCGTTGAGCCCAGTAAGTTTCTTCATTCCCCTATAACTTCTCCATCTCTAGCACCATGTTTCTAAGGTTACTTAGATTTTCACATGTAGGCCTTTCGCCTTCTTGAATTGCCCATTTCAGCTGGTCCATCTCTTCTTTCATTTCTTTGATGTTTTGTCCCAGGCTTCTTCTCACCTCCATGCAGCATGTGGCTAACCTCCATGAAATATCACGTGAAGAATTTTTCCTCCATGCACTCTCCACAACATTTTCACATTCACTCTCTTCCAGCCACATTTTTTTGAACCGGCGCGGGGCTCTTTTATTTTCTGTTCTCCAGGAACTCGTCAAGTGCATCTCGCTGTTCAGGAGGACTGGGAGGTGGTCGGATCTTCTTTTATAAAGGTGGGAGACGTGGTTCCACGGGAAAATTTCCTTCCATGCATTATTCCCCAAGAAACGGTCGAGGCATTCTTGAATATTTTCCTCCCCATCTCTTCCATTGTTCCATGTGAACTTATGGCCTTCATATCCAAAGTCATGAAGACCACAGTCGGTTAAGGCCTCTTTGAAACCCTCCAGCAGCTTTTCTGACTTCCAATTCCCCCCTTGTTTTTCCTCTTGACACAAGATGTTGTTGAGGTCACCGCCACACAGCCACGGCAGCTCAACCCCTTCATTCAGCTCTCGTAGTATTCTCCAAGTTAACTCCCTCTCCTCCTCCCTCGGGTTGCCATATATCCCGGTAAAACGCCACCATTCGGTATTATCGTCTCTTCTGCAAACCATATCTATGAAATTTTGTGACTTCAACCTCAGATGGAGGTTGGTTTCATTGTTCCACAACATTGCAAGCCCCTCCCCCTCCGTTCCCTCCCCTAGCCCTCACAGCTCACGAATACTCCACAATCCATATTTAGTCTCCCTCTCATTTAAGCAAACTCCCATTCCCTTTAGTCTACTCTCGCAGAGAAAAACCAGTTCGGGATATTCATCACTCAAGAGGCGCTTGAGGCCTCTCACTGCGCGTGGGTTCCGGAGCCCACGGCAGTTCCACGCCAGGATTTTCATTGCTGTTCGCGGGGCTGTGTCCCAGCCACCGCTACTGTCCACAAGCTTGGTTGTTGATCCTCCTCATTGTCTCTTCTTTGTCTCTTGCTGTTGCCCACTTCTCTTTCATCTTCGCCCTCAGGACCTCTCTTGTCACCCAGCATGCACATCTCTACTTCTCCCTCGCTCCCCATGCAAGCATCACGTGCCACTCTCTTCCACATCATTCCCTCCTTTTTTGTCTTCCTAGTTGATGTTGCATGAGAATTAACTTCCTTACTGATTACCTCCTTTTCCTCACCTTCTCTTTCAACCTCCACTCCCTTATTGTTTTCTGCCACTCCCTCCTCCTCTAGGATCTCCCTCTCTCTCCCTTTCTCCTCTACTCTTATTTTCCCCAGCCGCTCAACAACTTCTTCCACCGATGGTGGGGCTCTTTCTTGATCCGGTTTCTTCGCCTGGAATATCAGTTTTCTTGCCGCTCCAGAATTCAAATGTTGCTCAGCCGTATTTAGCCCTTTTCTAGTATTCCACGGCGATGCCTTCATCCACTCCCGATACTTGTAGATCACCTCTCCTTCCTCTTGTTCTTTCTTAGCACAATCACATTCATTGTGGCCCGTTTGCCACAATAGTAGCATATGGTGGGCAATCATTCATACTTGACCCGTAGATTAATCCTCTCTCCTTTCTTGGTCTCAATCGGTATTTCCTGTGGAAAAGCCTCTCTCAAGTCCATCAATACCCGGAAACGCAGTGATCGCTCCCATCCCCCAAATCTTGATTTATCTATCTCCATGAGCACACCCAGATGTTCAGCAAGAGCCGCCATGTTATGTTCATTCCATCCCTTAAAGGGCGGGTCATAAACTCTAACCCAAAAAGGGGTATGTGTGAGGGATTCTGCTTCTCTAGATGGTTGTGAATCCCCTAAGATCTCTTTCAAGCATACAACGGCTCGGTCGAATGTCCAAGGTTCTCCTTCAAGAACCTTTGCTTTGTCTTTCCAGTGAAAAAACTGGCAAAAAAAAAAAAAGATTCTCCCCAATTTCTTTAATCTCTATCCCATGCCCAAGACTCCATATTTTCTCAAGGGTGTTCATGAAAGCAAAAGCATTGAACTTCTTTGTAGTCCATACCTTCCCTATCAAGCATAAAGAGATTTGTGATTCTTCCTCATTTGAGATATCATCCTCCCACAGGACTACCTTCTTCTCTTTCCCTCCCGATCCCTCCCCCTCCCCCTGCTCCTTGCTCGCCATTGCTAGACCCAGATTTGAAGGCCGAATGCGCAGCCACAGGAGGCCAGCCGACACTGGACACGTAACCGCGGAGAAATCCCGTCGACAAAACCCTAGTTTCCTAGGACTAAAACCTCTCACTCAGGAAACCCTAGGAGAGACTGATCCATTACTTTAGGACTTATTACCACTCATACACTATATAAAAAGAAGTTTTGTTTATATGTTTCATAAATATAAAACTATGCATAAAATGTGCATTGTCAATTATGATTGATATGATTAAGCTATGATTAAAATTTGTCGCCATAACCAATAAATTTGATGTACTTAGTTGATAAATTTATTGTTAGGATTCTCAGGACGTAGTTAGCAGACAAACAATAATAAGGGCGAAAAATAAATAAAGATTCAACACAAGGAATTAACGTGGAAAAACCCAAATCGGGAAAAAACCACGAACGATGCACTATCAGAGGATTACAACAGTGTTTCAGAGATTCCCAGACCTCCACAATCTCTCACAACCTCCCTAGAGTTACAACCTGAGAACTCAACACTCACAGATGAGCCTTACACAACTCCCTCAGGAACATAGAGATTACAGGTCAATCTCTTGTGGTATAAGATGAAACACTCTCAATTGTTGTACAAATAAACCTAACACCTAGGTCCTATTTATAGTCAAGACTACAACATAATATTGTGGTTAATAATAATATTAACTTTCCAAAACATGTGTTTCCTAATAATTTGATACTATATTCCAAAGCAATATTATATTTCCATGTGATTGCCCCATCACAATTTGGTAACAAATATAATATTTTCCACTTTATATAGTATCTTTCCTTAAATAACACAATCTTGGAAGATCTTCAATATTATATGAAATTTGCCCACCAAGCATAATTTTGGCTTTCCAAAATTTATCCCACCAAAATAATAATTTGGGCTCCACACAATTGACCCAACAATCTCCCACTTGGAGACCAAATTGTAGCCTTTGTCGTTCATCACCACCACCACTCGTCTTGGAATCCTCTAGTGCATTCATCTCGATCTTGTTCAGCAAAGATCAACAGAGGTCCCAGATGACCTCCCATCAACTCCTCTTTTAGCAACAGGCTCCCACTTGAACTGATCACGCCCCTGCAACTTCGACATATGCATCATCGTCAACAACTTAGGGGAATTTTGGATTGGGATTTTACCTCGTGTTGAACTTGTCGAATTCCCGTGCAGGTTAGATGCGTTTTTCGGCTGACCATCCGTTCCCGTAGCCTCGGTCGGAAACCTCCTCATTTCTGGTACCCTTCTCTCATCAGAGAAGCTAACATGCCTTTGACGAGCATGAGCCAGCATGTTAGAGTTATCAATGACAGAATATAGCTTCCCCTCTTTCCTGCCATTTGCAATTATCAGAGATCCTTTCGTTACCCTCCAATGACCATCTTCAAATCTCGTCGTGGACCCCTCCTCATCCAGTTGACTCACAGATACAAGGTTCTTGGTCAGACCCGGGACATACCGAACATTCTTCAACCTCCAAGTTCCACCCTTAGAAGTTTTAATGTTCACGTCACCTCTTCCTAGCACCTTTAGGTTGTGACCGTTTGCAAGCCTAACCCTGCCAAACCTCCCACTCACAAAATTGCTAAAGGCCTCCTTGCTAGACGAAGAGTGAAACGAAGCACCCGAATCTATCACCCAACCCCCTTTTGACTTGTCAACACTAACAGTTAGGGCATCACCAAAATCCTCAACAGAATATACTGAGTCCTGGTCATTATGGCTGCTCTTCTTGGGTTTGGGACAATCCCTACGAAAATGACCTCTATCACCACACCCAACACAACACTTGCTCCATGTTTCGACCTCTAGATTTTGATCGACCCCGACCCGAACTCCCACTATTTCTCCTACCCCTGACAGTCAAAGCATCCCCCGAAGACCCAGACACATCGGAATCTTTCCTGCGAATACTTTCATTCAGGACAAAGTCTCTAATTTCCCCAAACTTCAATTTCTCATCCTTCTTAGTTGAAGAAGTTACAGAAGTCACGAAATTTTCCCAAGACTTAGGTAGGGTAGCCAATAGTATGTTAGCGTTCATCTCATCGTCGAAATTAAATCCCACAGAGGTTAACTTTGATAGTATTATATTCAACTCATTCATACTATCATGCATATCACCAGACTCTTGCATCTTAAATTCAAACAAACGACGTAACACATATACCTTGTTCACCGCCGAAGGTTTCTCATATGTGTTTTACAAGGCCTCGAGCAGGTCTTTCGTCGTTTCGATCTTCGACGTTGAAAGCCACGCCCGAGCTAGCGCCACCGCCGCATCAATGCCTGACCATCAAGCTCTTCCCAATCCTTCTGTTCCATCTCTTTTGGCTTATCACCCATTGCAAGATGCAACTTTTGCTGGCGGAGCACATCCTCAACGCGCATCCTCCACCATGAGTAGTCTTTCCCATCGAATTCTGGAATCTTCACAATAGCGCCCGCCATTGCTTCTCAGTCTGCAGATCAACCACGCTCCAACCAAAGCTCTGATACCACTTGTTAGGATTCTCAGGACGTAGTTAGCAGACAAACAATAATAAGGGCGAAAAATAAATAAAAATTCAACACAAGGAATTAACATGGAAAAACCCAAACCGGAAAAAAACCACGAACGATGCACTATCAGAGGATTACAACAGTGTTTCAGAGATTCCCAGACCTCCACAATCTCTCACAACCTCCCTACAGTTACAACCTGAGAATTCAACACTCACAGATGAGCCTCACACAACTCCCTCAGGAACACAGAGATTACAGGTCAATCTCTTGTGGTATAAGATGAAACACTCTCAATTGCTGTACAAATAAACCTAACACCTAGGTCCTATTTATAGTCAAGACTACAACATAATATTGTGGTTAATAATAATATTAACTTTCCAAAACATGTGTTTTCTAATAATTTGATACTATATTCCAAAGCAATATTATATTTCCATGTGATTGCCCCATCACAATTTGGTAACAAATATAATATTTTCCACTTTATATAGTATCTTTCCTTAAATAATACAATCTTGGAAGATCTTCAATATTATATGAAATTTGCCCACCAAGCATAATTTTGGCTTTCCAAAATTTATCCCACCAAAATAATAATTTGGACTCCACACAATTGACCCAACATTTATGTAATTACCAAAGATAATATAATTTAAAATCATAAAATTATAAATTATGGGTAATTTAAGATGATTATTAACCATTTTAATTCAAGGTATGTAATTTCTAAATGTGGCAACTGTTATCAACTCAAAAACCAATATAATCACTTTACCTAAATACAATTGTTCCCCTCTTTTGGGAAAAAAAAAGGAGAAAAAAACAAGAGATGGAGAATTTATTATGTAAGTAGATTTTAGAAGTAGAAATCCTAAACTAGTGTTTGATCACTTATAGTTCTTCCATTCTTTTTTCTGATATTTTTACCAACTTTTCTCTGTGACTTTAAAATGCTCATTTCATATTAGTTACCACGTAGTACTTTTTTTATTGTCTCCTTAACAATTATTAAATTAGCCTAAATTTTTATTTTAATTAAGAATATTTAATTAATTTTTTCATGGATTACCCTATAAGGTTTTGAGATATTAGTTTCCCCATCCCCTCCAAAAGTCACATAAAAGAACAAAGTGAGTATTTATTTTACTATTATAAAAGCCCATTTTATACATACATATTTGATTTTCTCTTATTATAGTATTTTATTTTCTAACTTTTTCAAGAATGACCATGATGGTTCTCTTTAAAAAAAATTCGCGTAGTTTATTATAAACTAGTTAAATTAAAGTTTTTCTAAAATAATTTTAATTGAATTAAACTTTATGTGAGCTAGGAAATCTTCCATCCATAGTTATATATTTTAGACGGACAAATATGAAAAATTTGATATTAAATAGTAAGAGAAAATAGGATATGCTTCCAAAAATTAGAAATATCATCAAAATAAAACATGGATAAATATTTAGATTAATGGAAGAGTTCAAAGGTATTTGTTCAAATTTTAGTTTTTTTTTTTTTTATCTTTTAGTTCATAAAAATAGAAAGTTGAGGTAGTGAATAGGAGTACTATTGTAAACTTCCGTTATGTTGCCTCTAATTCACATAGATTCTCCCACTCAAACAGAAAAAGATACTAAAAACAAAATATAAGGAAAACAGAGACTAACATACCGCTTGATCACGATCTGCCTCTGCCCAACAATCATCTGACAATAAACAAATTATAAAATCGGAAATTGTGTGAGGACAAAAAGGAACATTAGCGTTTCAAATATAAAGGTAGAGAGATCGTATCATATACCTATGTTTACATACTGGTATCCAAGCTTAGCAAGACCAGTTGAAACCAAGGCGTCAGCTGTCATCAGGTACAAGATAAACTCCATCAGCAATAGCGAATGCAGACATTAAAATTAGGGATGTGCATTTAATAATAACTATTATTATATATTTTGGAAAAATAATCCTTCCAATATATAATAACGTATTTAATTGCTTTTGGATGGTTGGGCTGTTGACTGTTGTATTGAATTGGATACCGTGACTAATATTTTGAATCTATTTTTAGGGTGTCCAATCAATATAAATATGCAAAATTTGCAAATATATAACAAACTATTATTTTTTTCCGGACTTGGGGTGTCCACAATGGACACCCTTAGCTCCCACACGTAACCGCCCATGTCAATTAGTATTACCTTCTATTCATTTTGGTTGTGTTCGTTAACATCATATAGAGTACGAACTATCAGGTTATTAGTGTTTATATAGTAACGCATTGTTATTTCACACCTGATTTAGATGTTCATTACTTATTGAATGCATCTTTATTATCATATATACCCAATATTTATAAAGACCTCCCCGGCCTCAAAGTCGTTGAAGAGTCATCGATGATACACCAAACTGAAGTTATTGATCTTTTAATAGCGTGATTGAGTTGTGATGGTTTTTGGCTGTTGTGGGTGCGAACGTCCCTGCAGTGCTATTTATGTTTAGCAGTGTTTGGATGTAACCTTTTTTCTTTTGGAGTTGGTTGTTTACTATTATGTTATGCAGTTTACTGTAATTTATAATCTTTTAAGTCTTTTGACTATCAATAATAATAATAATAATAATAATAAAAGGTCCTTGAAGAGTCCAAAGCACGTGACAGCAAGTTTTGAGTTGATATCTAAAATTCAACTTGGCTTACATTATTAACCTTGAGTTTATTTGGATTATTTGTTGATTATATTTAAACGTTACTCTCATGGATAATTGCTTATTTTTGTTGAGCATTTGTTGAAAATTCGACAAAGAATTATCTAGGAAGATTTGATTAAGAATTATTGATTCTCACCATTTTAAATAAGGCATGATTTATACTAATCTTCCTGTACTATATTGTCGTTTTTTTAGAAAAAAAAAGAAGGCTTGAAACTTGCCCAAGAAGTGCTATATACTAACATAATGGTACTATTCCTTTTGGCAAGAGCCATGGAAATTGGCAAGAATCATGGAGAACGGAGCTATATCAACACTTTAAGCTATGACAATTATATTCAAACGGCTAGTTGTAAATGGTGAAGATTCAAAAAGTTACTCGGAGGTACCCCAATATTTGGGGAAACTATTTTCCGGTAATCCAACTTTTCAAAACTCATTTTAAGGTACCCTTACTTTTTGGATTAATAATTATTTGGTGCTTTTCCGGCCATTAATTTTATTAAGTGACCGAAATACCCTTATTCTTCTTTAAGGGTATTTCTTAAAAAATGGAAGAATAAGGGTATTTCAGTCACTTAACCAAATTGATGACCGAAAAAACACCTAATAATTTATAACCCAAAAAGTAAGGGTACCCCAAAATGAGTTTTGAAAAGTTGGGGTACCTGAAAAACATTTCACCCGAAGTTAGGGTACCTCCGAGTAATTTTTTGGTGAAGATTGGATACTCAAGATTATTACTAAAACCATGCTTATTGTGTTCAACGGCAATATGGAGACTAAGGAGTATTTATAGACATCTTTATTCACTCTTGAAGACGAACAAGGGGAAGCTAGCAAAAAATATACTCAACAACCTTCCAATGCAATTTTCCATTAACAGTCTTGGAAGGTTTCTTTTATAAGAGAAATGTATTGAGTGAGTATTGAAGTCTCTTGGGGAGCTAAGTATTGAAAGGTCATACTTAGTAGTGTACATAGTCTTGAGTAATAAGGAGTGTGTAGATTAAACCTTCAGAGGCTCAAGGTAGTTGGTTAGAGACTCCAAGGAAGTTCGAACGAGTTCTTCTTTACTTGAGAAGAGTAGTTCCTAATTCCTTGGAAGCTTGGTGAAATCTTTCCGTTATCTTTGGTAATCGTTGATCGTTTATACTTTAATAATATAATTTATTTTTGCTAAACTGACCTTGACAGAATGAACATCCTTATACCAATACGTGCATCCAGTGAGGATTTCAACCCTTGTTATGCCTACAACTTTCTCAATTATTAGGATTGACCCAGGAGTAAGATTTACAATGTCGAAAAAGTGAAGGGAAGAGGCTTGATATATAAGTCAATTACTCCGAGAAACACCAATTAGTTTAAGATAGAATCTCATTTAACTTGTTATGATGTACCTTGGTTCAAGTGGGTTCTCACCTAGATATTTCAAACAACTAGTATCAAAGCCAATGGTTGATTCGATTGAGTGCAAGGCATGAGAAGGTGCTCCTGTAAAAAGCACCATGGAAGGGAGCAGGGAACATAGTTACACATGGCACGCACAGTAGGACTCTCGAAGCAAAGTGGTGGCATATGGCTCGGGTGGAGTAGGATCTGGGCTCTATGGAATAAGGTGAGGATATGGCGGACTCTTGATAGTTACTTAAAACCTTAGCAAGGAAAAGAGGCTATAGGTCATAGGGGAGTTTGTTATGATTTACTCATGAATAAGACGTCCTACATCAGAAAAGTAAAGGAAAATTGCATAGTATGTAAGTTAAGTGGGTTATTCCTCTTCTTAACACCAATTGGTTTAAGATGAAATTTCACTTTACTTGTTACTGCGGAACTTGGTTGATGTGGGCTCCTGTCATGGATATTCCCAACAGCTTTACTACATATATTAACTTTTCATCACCACACTTGGATCATTTCTCGTATTCAATTCTCATTACTATATGTTGTTAATTCTTATTAGTTATTACCAGGAAAATGAGTTAATTAGGTCAAGTGCAGGTCGAGAAAGGTTGGTTCGAGTGAGTTTGGTCGCCATATTTCAGGTCTAGTATAGGTGTGAGTCTAGGTATGCTCAGGCTGGGGTGGAGTTCAGGTCAATCCATTTGGTTCAAATGAGGTTCGGTTCAGGTAAGGTTTGGTTCTTTTCAACTTCGGGGTCAGTTCAATATGGATCAGGTCATCTATTTGTGTGGGGTATAAGTCAGGAAGGAATCACATGAAAAAGAAAATGCGTAAAATAAAAATACAATACTAATCGAACTTACTATTACCCAGTGGACCCACTTTATTTTTGATACTTAGATACTTCGATTAGCTATTTAAAAACCATATTGACATTATTTCTAAATACATACTTATGGCATAATTTTCATGGGCTTTTGAATTTATAATTTTACCACAAACTAATAAATTACATAAAAATCAAATATACTACAAACCACACGTACAAATATGCAATTTTTGGTGTATCATTTATTCATGTATATAACTAATATTATAAAAGATGTCATAATCACAAGAATATAGGCAACTGACAAGATTATTGTAGTGACTTCAAAAAAGTGTTTATGTAGAACTTGTAACATGAAAAAATTAAAAATAAATTTTTGGTTGTTCAAAATGAAATTATTGATAAAAATATAACCAATAAGTAGAAATATTCTAACAAAATGGGTTAAAATATGGCTTGTTAAATTTATTATATTTGGATTTGAAATTATATAGGTTGAATTGGGTCGCTTATGTCGGTATTTAAATTAGTTTGAGCGTAGTTTGGGTTTGAGTTTTTTGAGTTCAAGTAATTTTTTCTAGGTCTTGAGTAGTTCAGGAATGGTCAGGTCTGAGTTAGTTCGAGTTCGAATTAATTTTTTAGGTCTAGCTTGACTCAAGTTTGAGTTGATTCCGGTTTAAATCAGTTCTGATCTATTTCGGTGCAAGTCTAAATCAGGTCATAGGTTCGGTTAAGTTTTGGTTTCATTATAGGGTTAATTATCAGTTTAATATCCGATGGTCTATTTAAGTTTGGGGCAGGTCATTTCAGATCAAGTATCGGGCCTTGAGTTAGTTTTCTAGATCTAGTTATGACTCTAACACCTAATGTTCATTTATCTCATATGTTCTAAAGTACTTATTAACACATATACTCATTGTTTCTACCTTACTAATAAATTTTCAATTTAATATGTATTCAATATTCATGACAATATTAAAGACATTATAGTATGTTCCTTTGAAACTTCCAAGTACATTTGATGCTTATAAAGAATGCTCATAATTGATAGCAATAAAATGATCACCGCCGGTTTAAGTGATCTTTAATATTATCAATAGAATAGAATGCTCATATGTCCATTTTATCGCATCAAAATTCGATGCTCATTTACCCTTTGAGTTCAGTGTCACTAGTAGTGTCGGTGGATTGGTTGCAACGATGGTGACGACAGTAAATAGGTGACCATGATAGTGGTAGGATGGCGGGTGATGGTAGGGACTAGGGAGCGAGGGAAGGGGAAGATAGAGGGAAGGGGGGGAGAGAGAGACAGAGAGTACAACGTGGAGGTGGCATTGAAATTGTTATATATGATGGTGGTGATAGTAGTGGTGGTTATGGTGGATTGGTGGTGGTAGTAGTGTCTGTAAGAAATGGGCGGAGAAAGGAGATGTAGAGCAGTGTGCAAGGGACCAAGGGTAGAGGTAAGAACATAAGATACATTGTTCATTGTGACCACAAAAATATGGTAGGATTCTACGTAATTTTACATACTAATCAGTGGTGCAAGTCTAGAGAAATTTTCTATCGACAATTGATGATCAACACGGCAAAATCCCTCCTATTGTTTGGAAAAACCTCTATCTCCCCAGATTAATGGGTGGACCAAGTCTAAAAGAACCTCCATCACTAGATCAATGCTCT
Organism: Portulaca oleracea; assembly: GCA_029582165.1. NCBI lineage: Eukaryota > Viridiplantae > Streptophyta > Magnoliopsida > Caryophyllales > Portulacaceae > Portulaca > Portulaca oleracea. The sequence goes on from CM055890.1 coordinate 23,392,415, forward strand.
AATGGGAAGGAAGCTCGCAATAACTCAAAACAAGCAGTGTCTCTGGATAAGATGGATCCATGGAAAATATATTCATGGACAAAAATTGTTGGATTTCCAACAAAAGACGATTCATCTTGGTATTTCACATCTTGACTCAAGATGGTTAATAATCATTTTGAATAGTGTATATTTTACATTTTGTTAACTTTTAATAATATTTTCTCTAATAATTATGTATATTTATCAACTACAAGAATATAATACTAATTTGCTAGGTCAAAAAAATATAAATAATAGCTAATTTTATGAATCATAGTAGAAAATGCACATTTTATGCAGAGTTTTATATTTATAAAAAATATAAATAAACAAATATTTTTATATTGTTTATAGGTTATAATAACCCTTAAAGTAATGAAACATACCTTTATAATGATTTAAATATACTTATATTTAATTTTATGTGTAATTTAGGTGAGATGCAAGAACCATCCTACAACAAGATGTTTATCATTTTCGTTTCAAGAAAACATGTGTGGTTAAAGACAAACTTAAGCCTACAGCAAGTATCCATCTGCACTACAATATAGGATGTGATTGGCTTTGAGGTAAAAGAGAGAACAGGAAGTGCACTAGGCTGGTCTGGAACTAGTTCAATACCCCTAGACAATTCACAAGCTGGCTCATGATGTACAAAAGAGTTCAACTCAGAGCTAGGTTGCATAGGTTCCAGCAAGAAATTTATAATGTGTACCTTTTTTATAGTCTAGATGATGAAACAATATATCACATTTTCTATGACTACATCTGGACCTAGTTAGAAACTAGCTCACTGACTAGCTAAAACTTCCTACAACAGATACTTTGGATCAATGGTGTAAAACGGTGGTGTCCTGAAAAACTGCCCACCTGGCACAAACTACTAGGGATGACTGGTTTAACTTGTTATTTCTACAATAGTTGGCTACTCGAAACATGATTATCTTCAACAGCAAAGCCCCTATCCCCTAAGTTATTTGTAATACTATCCATAGAACCTTGAGAGACAATACTTTTTTATATTTCTAACAGATCGCACAAATACAAGAATTTAATAGATTTTCTTGTATATAACAATAAAAGGGCACTTCAATAGTCATCAACTATCATAACAATTGCTAGCTATTTGTATCATTTTAGTGTAATTCGGCATTATCATTAAAGTGAACAACCATGTTTTTTGCAAAATATTTTAACACTTTTCAATTATTACAATAATTATTAATTGTTCAAATAAGTGATGTTAATGAACGAATCTTAGATTTAACATGCTCTTCCCTTTTTTTCTTCTCTGAAAAGTGATCATAGTTGATGACTACATTCATAATAGAAGTATAAATAGGGTTTTTTGCATTTTGGACTCTGAATTTTAGGGGTATTTACATTCCGAACCCTTGGTTTTCAACTTTAACTTTTTGAACCCTAAAGTTTGTAGGCTGAAAAAAGGACCCTAAAGTTTATGAGGTGAAAAAAAAGCCCGTTTCCCGAGTTTATGTTTCTTTCCATATTTGATTTTATCTCCCGATTGACATCAAACTTCAAGATTAAGGTTAAAACTGATATTAAAGTTATAATAAACCTCTTTTATTCATGTTGGAGTTACTTAAAACCATGTACTCAGGGGTCTAAGTGGCCTCGACATGAATAAATAGGTGTATTATAGCTTCAATATTTGTTTTAACTATTCCTAAAGTTTGACATCAATCGAGAGATAAATTCAAATATGGGAGGAAAATAAAAAATGAGACAGGGGTCTTTTCTTCCATCTACAAACTTTAAGGTCTTTTTTATTCAGCCTACAAATTTTAGGGTCTAAAAAATTAATGTTGAAAACCAAGGGTTCAGAATCTAAATACCCCTAAAGTTCGGGGTCCAAAATGCAAAAAACTCGTGTAAATATTGTATAAGAAATATGTAAAAATGAAAAAAGAAAACAAATCAAAAACTATACAATGAAGTAAATTAAAAGTAACTAAAAATAATTCAACGAGGCGATGAACCCTACAGTGATGCATCATCAAGTACATTTTTCTGGATCAGTTATACTACCACAATTTGTTTGCTACATTAGGTGGGGTGAATGTTTTGTAGGATTATCCCTTCTTGGCGAAACAACAAATAAAATAATAGCGATGAGGCTAATACCATGGTGAAAGAAGATGAGACTAATAGAGGTTGGAAAAGAAGTTATCACCTACCGTATTGTGATAGATGAAATGAAAATTAGATTATATTTTTAGGAATACTATAATCATGTGCTCCCAAAATGGGTTTTATAATCTTTTTTTATGAACACACATGTATAAATTTATGAACATACTATTTCTATTCTTTGATCATACATACATGATCATACATTATAACTTTATGAGTTTTGCGATTTTCACTTTTGAGTAGGGTATAGTACACTTGTAGATTTTATGATGTAAGGCTCAGATACCCTTGTGATGCTCTAATACCACTTGTTAGGATCGAGGTAAAATAAAAGGCCTAGTATTTGTAGCGGAAGAGAGAATTATTAGGATGTATAAATTGAGAAGAAATATAACAAGATCCAGTAATTAAAAAATAGAGAGTATAGTGACACAAGATATACGTGGAAACCCAAATCGGGAAAAAAACCACGGACGACAACGAAGCAATAATCCACTAGTATAAGAGGAGAGATTAAAAGAGAAATCCCAAACGGCTATATAACACAACGAGATCGACGGCAAGATCTCTAGGGGTTAAAAGCACAACGGGAATATACTGAAGGCAAAATAATAACTCTCTAAAAAAGGACTCTCACAACATAGGGATGAGTAGAGGTGAAGAATGCTCTGTGTGTATTTGAATAGATGAATAAAACCCTCTATTTATAGAAAAAACTCCCTATAAACCTAACTTGGCTCCCACTCCAATTAGATTTAGGATCTAATACAATTAGGAAACCTAACATAATAAGGAAACATAAATAATATCCTAATACAATTAGGAAACAAATAATTGTGAGATCAAGAGACTGGTGATTTTAGAATACTTTCCTAACATATGAGTTTGCTCACAGATTTATATGTGTGTGCTTATTAATTAAATTACACATATGCACATAAAATTATACACATATGCTCATAAATTTTATTAGAGGAAAGGGCACGGTAGTCAATAGATAGCCTTGTGCGTGCTCGAGAAACTGCTACAAGAGGTTAACTTCTATACTAGGCCCATGAAGGTTGTGATGCATAATGTTTGGGAGTCCATAAAAGTAGTGGTTATTGAGAGCATGGTAAGAATCTATTCCCCTTAAGATTCTCATACACATATGAGGATCTTGCTTTAAAAGTAGGGACATCCTTGCATGTTTTACAAGAGTATTCTTCTTAGTCAAAGTGTAACATATATATTAGTTATGAGCCTTATCCATTATTGTACACGTGTAACCCTTTGGTTTAAAATAAATACAATTTTAGACTTCTCAATTTTAGTAGGTCCTCTAAACATTTGGACATGATGTCAAAGATAGGGAATTATATCTGAACCAAACATTGTTTGTTAAATGGTTAACAAATTAACGTCAACTCAAATTTATTCGCACTAACTCTCAGGTCAAAGAAACTCCTACAGTTCAGCTTAATTTATTTCTTAGTTCATTCTTTCAAGTTGAGGAGGTTCACATATATGTATATTATATTTATTTGTGAGCCTTATCCATTATTGTGATTAATATAAATACAATTCTAGCCACCTTTGATTAGGCATGCCATCTAAATATTACACGCTTCTATCAAAGGAATGGACAAGAATGAAGCAATCTTTCAAGCATGAAATTCATTATGTTTAGGTTACAAGCAAGAGGTATGAAGTCTCATGTATAAAACATACTAATCGATTAGCTTGACTCCTAGGATCCAAGATTGGATAGTAGATTGTGAAGAATCAACTGTATATTCACTAGATTATTCTTTAAATAATGTTGTGAAGATGTGCACATAGACTTAAATAATGTTATATTTTGAAGAACGTTAAACAGAACATATACACTAATGGGAAGCCTCAATGTTTGAACTGCTAGGTCCTTGGTGATTCATGTGATGCCAAAAACTTTCTTGGTCTTTAAACCGAGAAACTTAATAAATTTGGCTTGTTTGTTGATACTAAGTTATCTTGCGTGGAGATAAGTGACACTCGACTAGGGAACTGGTCAACTCAGTGATTCTTAAAGGATATATATGTGAATATAAGGGGAAGACTATTTATCTCAAGGAACACTCAAATGTCTATCTACTAATAATTAAAATACAAGGGCAAGTTGTTGTCTCAATAAATATTTGTGATTGTAATAGCTATTAACTACTCAAATTACTCATCTCGTCAAATATGTCAGTCAACGTTTTCCATTATATAAAGGGAAGAACTTATTTTTTTTATAAAAATCAATATTAGAGTGGAAAATTATTTATTTTAAAAGAACCATTTCCTCATAACTATTTTATCATGAAAACCCATTTTTAAAAAAAGGTATTTCCTAGGCTAAAAGAGCTTGGAATAAAATTAAACAGTCATGTAAAACTTATACGGTACCTATTCAGTTAAAACTTAAATACAATACGACCAATTTCACCTGTTTCTCTAATAGTTTGCTCGTTGATGCCGCAAAAGAAGTGATTCCAACTGTTCCATCTGAATAAATAAGGAAAGCCATAATCCTCATTAACATAGTAGTAGTATATCATGATGATATTAAAATTATCTTGATGGAAAAGTACTTGTTATAGTAAACATAATGATCATTGATCATAAAACAATTTGGATCATGCCTCTTAATTAAATACACATATGTGGCGTATATAGACCTTTTGATTAGGGGTGACCAATATACTATTATATTCATATGATAAACACAAAATTTATAATTTGCATCCCTAATTAAACTAAATTGTATTTTTTCTCGACGTTAACGGTGGCCGCGACCACCCCCAAACTACATGGAGATCCACCAGGCCAGTGTATGTATACATGTAAGCATATGGCCATATATACATATGTATATCAATGAGTAGTTTTTAGTATTCAAATTTAACAATAATAATAATAACAACAACAATAACAATAATAATGAAAAAATTTATCATGAGTTAGGGGCAAAAACAAATAAAGGAACAAACCAATCCACATAATTGTGTAAGCAAAATATATAATAATGTGTATGAGTATGTATCATGTTAATAGGGGCTATTACATTTGGTATAAATCAATGGTATAATTTTGTGTGATCTAGTATCAACTATTTATATTGATATTTATATAGAAAAAATATTATCAATGGTGTGAGATGTATAATATTTATATTTATGCAATAATGTCACTATTACTATTAGTGAGTATTAGTCACGTACATTCATAACAATTAAAAAAAATAAGTAGTTCTTGGTGCATGAGCATGGTGAAGACATGGTGCTTGAGTGGAAGGAGATGATGAACATGAACCCGAAAATTTGGAACTTTGATATGAACTCATCAATGGAGGTCACCCATTGCTGAGAGCTTGCAAATCCACCAAGATTAAATAAACGAAACCACCACTAATCTCTAAAGGAAATGACTTGTTAACACAACCATTAACAATGGATAAAGTAAAAATAAGATTTGAGAGAGATCGAGTTTGGTAGAAAACCCTAGCTTCAATCAAATGGCATTCAGAGTTGTGTTCTCTTGCAAATGGGGGAGTATATGAAGGAGGGTGAGGGGAAAGAAGGTGCCAAAATTTACAACTTGTCATTACTAACAATATAACAAAAGGAGAAAACAAAAGAAAAAGGAACGGAAAGGAAAGATGTCGAATAAGAGAAATCTCGTGAGGCATCTTCAGCTGGGAATTCGAACTAAGCGCGCCCAGCGTCGTTTCCAACGAGGGGGGCTTCTCGTCCAAAGGAGGCGCTAGTAGTGTCAAATTGACGCTGTCAGCGTCTAAGCAAAAAACAAAGGAAAGAGTGAGGTGCTGGTGGGGGAGAGGTAGGGGGAGGCACTGGTGGTGTCCTTTTGACACTGCCAGCGTCTCTTCATAACAAAGGGGAAAAGGCACCACCAGGGGGAGAAAGTGCGAGGTGTTGGCGGGGGAGAAGACGCCACTAGGGAGGAGACGCTAGTGGTGTCTATTTGACGCTGCCAGCGTCTCACTCAGCCTTCCTTTTCATCATTCTCCTTCTTCGGCTCTTCCTCCTACCAGATCCAAAATCCGAAACCTAATGTCCAAATAGTCAAGTTCTCATGGGACAACCCAGTAAGATGTTCTGTCCCAAGGCCTCGGGGTTGGTGATGCGTCCAAGTCTTTAGAGGGTCTCAAAACCCATCCAAAGGATGGCCAAGATGATCTTGGGGTTTCCAGATTCCACTGGGAATTGAAGCTCGAGACTCGGTGCGGTAGATGCGGTTCTCTTGGAAAAAGTGACAAGGAAGGAGTATGGTACTCGGGCCTCTTCATCCTCCCCTTCTTGAGAAGGATTTACCCTCAAATCCTCAACGAGCTCATCATCTTCCAATGTATGGTGAGAGGTCGCTGATGTTGAAGGTGGAAGAGACTCCTATGTCACCCGGAAGGTCAAGTTTGTATGCATTGTCGTTCACCTTCTCCAAGACCTTGAACGGCCCATCACTCTACGACATAAGCTTTTTCTTCCTCCGCAATGGAAACTGTTCCTTCCTCAAATGGAACCAAACCAAGTCCCCGGGCTTGAAGGTGATGCATCGACGATGCTTGTTGGCTCGTGCCTTGTAGAGCTCATTGGTTTTCACGATCTTGTCCCAGATTTGTTGGTAGAGCTTTTGAACTTCCTTGGCCTTCTCACTAGCCTCATAGCTTGCTCTTCACTCCAATGGTAGGGGAAGAAGTTCAATGGGAGTGAGTGGATTCACTCTGTAGCTAGTTTCAAAGAGCGAGTGGCACATTGCAAATGAGGGAGCTCGGTTATAAGCAAACTCGGCATGGAAAAGCTTAACATCCCAATCCCGCAAACTCTTGCTCACAAGCCCCCTAAGCAAGGTAGAGAGGGTCATGTTGGTTACCTCAGTTTGCCCATCGGTTTGAGGATGGTGGGATGTGCTAAAAAGGAGTTTGGTGCCAAGTAGCTTCCAAAGGGACCTCCAAAAGTAGCTTATAAACTTGGTATCCCGGTCCGAGACGATGGTCCTTTGAATACCGTACAACCTCACTATTTCCCGGAAGAAAAGATTAGCGATATGGGTGGCATCGTCGGTCTCTTCACAAGCGACAAAGTGTGACATCTTGGAGAACCGATCCACCACAACCATCACCGCATAGAGTCTCCCAAGGGCCATTCGGGACGGGTATAGGAGCATAGAGTCCTTGGTGGAATTGACTCTTAGCGTGATGGCATGTAATGCACTTGGATATCACCTCATGCACATCACCTCCCATCCTTGGCCAATAGAAGTGTTCCTTAAGCATATCAAGGGTCTTGTTGATGCCAAAGTGACCGACAAGACCACCTCCATGAACCTCCTTTACGAGAAAATTCCTTAAAGGACACTTGGGCATGCATAGCTTGTTCCCCTTGAAAAGGAACCCATCTTGAAGCACAAATGGACTATGACCGCCATCAAGATGAAGCTTGAAATCTCCATCTTCTTTGTAGAACTCTTGCATGTGTTGAAACCGAAGAACCCGTGCTTTTACAACCGAAAGAAGAGCATGCCTCCTGGAAAGAGCATCGGCCACCACATTAATGCTCCCCTTCTTATCTTTGGCCACGAAATTGAAGCTTTGGAGGTATTCCACCCACTTGGCATGGCGGGTGTTGAGTTTATGTTGGCCATTCAAGTAATTGAGGGCCTCATGGTCGGAGTGAAGAACAAATTGGTTGGACCTCAAGTAATGGAACCAATGGTCGAGGGCACGTACAAGGGTATAGAATTCCTTGTCATAGGTAGAGTAGTTCTTCCTCGATCCATTAAGCTTCTCGCTAAAGTAGGCAATGGGGCGTTGATTTTGTATCAGGACGGCCACAATACCCACGCCATTAGCATCACAATCAACCTCAAAAACTTGTCAAAAATCCGGGAGAGCAAGAACCGGAGCTTCACAAAGCTTGGCCTTAAGCTTCTCAAAGGCACCTTGTGCCACCTTGGTCCTTTCAAAAGTTCCCTTCTTCATGCATTCGGTGATGGAAGCGGTGATGGTGCTAAAACCTTCAATAAACCGACGATAAAAGGAAGCTAGGCCGTGAAAGCTTCTCACCTCTGTGAGGGTTAAGGGAATGGGCCATGAACGTTTAGCTTCCACCTTCGAGGGGTCCATCGAAATGCCTCGGTCAAACACGATGTAGCCAAGAAAGGTAACTTGAGGTGTCCAAATCTCACACTTCTCAAGCTTACCAAATAACTTTTGCTGTCGAAGGACCTTGAAGATGGGCTCCAAGTGCGAGAGATGATCGTCCTCACACTTGGAGTAGACAAGGATGTCGTCGAAGTACACAACCATGAACTTGCCGATGAAAGGCCTCAAAACCTCATCCATGAGCCGCATGAAGGTACTAGGGGCGTTAGAGAGGTTGAAGGGTATAACGAGCAACTCATACAACCCCCTTTAGTTTTGAAATTCGTCTTCCACTCATCATCTTCCCGCATCCGGATTTGGTGATACCCATTTTGTCGATCTTAGAAAATATGCGAGACCCATGCAACTCATCGAGCATATTGTCAAGCCGCGGTATGGGATACAGGTACTTGATGGTAATGTTGTTGATAGCTCGACTATCGGTGCACATCCGGTAGGTTCCATCCTTCTTGGGGACCAAAAGAGCCGGGACGGAACAAGGACTCATACTCTCCCAAACATAACCCCCTAGAGATGAGCTTATCCACTTGCCGTTGAAGTTCCTTAGCCTCGTATAGGTGGAAGACTCGGTGGTAAATCCTCGAGGAAAACGTCACTGAACTTGGCAATGAGGGGAGCTACAAGAGGGTGTATGGGTATCTCTTCCTTACTCGTGTTTGCCTCTAAGAGGAGTAAGGTAAGGACCGCCTTCCCCTTACTTAGGGCTCGCTCTACCCGTGTTTTGCTCATGTGTTTAGGCTCCTCACTTCCCACCCCGGGTGTTGGAGGTAAAATTTCATGTGGAGCTACAGGTATTAGCTTAACCCTCTTGCCCTCATGGGTAAAAGTTTAGGTATTTTTCAACCCATTATGCACGGTATGTTTGTCGAATTGCCAAGGACGCCCTTAAAGGATATGACAAACACTCATCGAAACAACATCACAAATAATAGAATCATCATAGTTAGGCCCAAAAGATAAAATCACAAGGACTTGTTTTGTTACCTTGATGTCATCTTGCTCATTGAACCATTTGAGGGAGTATGGCTTAGAGTGAGGTAACAAAGGCAATCCAAGCTTCTCGGCCATATAAGTGGATGCAACGTTGATACAACTTCCCCCATCGATGATGAGATTGCATACTTTCCCTCCCACGAAGCAACATGATTGGAAAATCATCTCCCATTGAGCCTTGTCAAGAGGGGACTCATAAGCATGTAAAACCCTCCTCAAGACAAGCGTACCACCGTACACGGCCATTGTGGGAGCGGCGCCATAATCTTAACTATCAACCTCCTCCTCAACATCTGTTTCGGGTTCATCTTTAGCCGTTTGGAGCTCATCATCAATTTCTTGGACCTCTTGAAGGGTCAAGGTTCTTCGGTTTGGGCAATCCGCTTGGAAGTGACTATAACCTTGGCATTTGAAGCACTTCTTGCCTTCCATCCTCCGGGGAAGATCCTTAGGAGAAGGCATAGCAATTTCCTTTCCCTTGTCGGTCCTAGGGGTCGGTGTGAACTTGGGAGACTCACTAGACTTCAGAGTGTTGGAGTAGGCAGAGGGTCGGTTAGAAGGTTAGAAGAAGGGCCTAGTCAAAGGCTTGGTGGCGGCCTTCTCCTTCATTCGCCTCTCGACCTTAAGTGCCAAGCTACAAAGCTCATCTATAGAGTGGTAAGGTTGGACCTCAATTTTCTCGGCGATAGCAAAGTCCAATCCATTCAAGAACCTCATCATAGTTTGCTCCTCGGGTTCTTGAAGATCACTCTTGATGAGGAGTTCTTCAAACTCTTGGATGTAGTCACTCACATTCTTCTTGCCTTGGGTAAGGGTATAAAGCTTCCTCATAATATCTTGCTTGTAGGTGTTAGGCAAGAACCTTCGATTCATCAATTGTTTAAGCCTTGCCCATGAGGTGATTTTTGTTCGACCTTCCTTAGCCCTTTGTGCCTTGACATTCTCAAATCAAAGAGATGCAACTTTGGTGAGTTTCAAGCTAGCAATCTTGAAGGCTTTCTCATCGCTATACTTCTTGGTTTCAAAAATCCTCTTCATGATTTGACTCACTCAAGGTAGTCATTCGGGTCGTTGGAACCATTGAATTCCGGAATGTTAATCTTAATATCATGGAATTCATCTCGAGGGGGGCTCTCATCTATTTCTCGACGATGACGACGTCGAAGGGAGCCTCTATCATTGTCACTCGACTCAAAGGTGGGAAGAGGACAGATAGGGCTACGAGTGGGCCTCCTTCGTTGGTCTTGAGGGTGACCTTGACGGTTTTGGGTGAGATTGTTCATTTGAGCCACGAGGGTTTCACGAGTGCGCTCAATGGTGGAGAGTTTGGTCTCCATAACCCCATCTTAAGGACTACGACGGCGGCTTAACTCCTCTCGATTGGAACTAGTTTCATCATCCATATCGAAGGAGGGGTAAGGATGGATTGTGTTTTGGGAATTTTGTAGAGTTTGATGGTTTTTGGTAGCTAGCTAGTTTTTGAAGGCTTGGGTTCTTTGTGGCTAATATCCAACAACACCAATCACACACAACTACACATCCTCCATATATCCTTTATCTAATCTTGGTGGATTTGCAAGCTCTCAACAATGGGTGACCTCCATTGATGAGTTCATATCAAGGTTCCAAGTTTGCGGGTTCATGTTCATCATCTCCTTCAACTCAAGCACCATGTCTCCACCATGCTCATGCTCTATTTGGTATCAGGGCCAAGGTTTAAATTGTGGTTTGAGTTTTTAATTTTTTTTTTCAAATTGCAAGTTACGGTTTCCACCATTGTTGATTTTGTTGTTTTTGGTTGCAATATTGGATACCCCCATTCCAAGTGCCCTTCAAGTGTATTGGAGAAGATTTTATAGGTCTTGTGTTTGTTTTTATTATTGTTCATTGGAGTTTTGTGGTGGAATTTGGAGATATTCATAAATTTCCTAGGTCTAAACGGACCCTAAAAGAAATTTATTTTTCCTACCAATCACTTTCTTCACTTTCTTTCTCCTTCGTGAAATCTTCCTATTTAGCCTATCACATATTCCTTCCACTTTTCTCTCAAGTTTGGAAGGAAAACGTGGCATAATCAACCAAAATTTTCCATGATGTTTTCCATCTAAAAATTTCATCTTTTCAATTTTCTTTAAGTCAAATGAAGGAAAAGTATAGTCATCTAAAACAAATTATTTCCATCCTGAAAACCAAATAAACTAAGAGTAAATAGTAAGTCAGGTTAATTCACTCATGCATTTAATTATTGTACTAATTCATCACTTTGTCTTTGTTGAACAAACTTGTCCTAGAGACCTTAATGATTTAAAAAAAAAAGTGCTTTATATGATGACAAGTAGTAACTGACTCACAAACCACTAAAATTTAAATTATTGCTCCCCCACCCCCCCCCCCCCCAATTCCTCTTCTTGATTTTCGTGTTGCGTGAAGCTTTACTCACTTAACATTTCAAGTGAATGACATTTGACTCGCCTAATATTGCTGGCTACCTTTCTCTATTTTAACTCTCTAGCCCTCCTATTTCACTTTTAATTTTTGTGTTAAGTAACTTTGGTTGTCACTAGTGTCGCTCTGTTCTTGTGGGCTAACAACCCACCTTCTCTTTTATAAGGAATGAAGTTAGAGTAACATCATATACTATGGGTATAACAATTACTCAACATGTTTGAGACACTCAAAAATAAACTATAGGGTATTATTTTTTTATACATAAGAAATTCAATAACTTTTTATGAAATGATCCACCCTGAAATTACGTATTTCTATATTTAGTTTATTTTCAACTCGAATAGAGAAAATGATGTTTTGAAACTGGCAATTTTGAATAGTTGGGTTAGTTTTTCTAAGCATCACTTGCAAAAATAAACTTTATAACAATTCTAACACATCATCTATTCAATAACACGCATAAAAAAAATGTTATTTTGCTTACCCCATAGGAGGAGTGAGACCCAAGCCATTAGAGAGCAAAAACCTCTCATGACGATCACAAATTCCATAATCAACAGTTAATACTAAAATCAGTGACATTAACAATATTAACCTTGTATAGACATCCATGATTACCATATGAAGAACTTATAGTGTGAATGATCAAATTGTCTTCTGTGACACAAGAAAAAGGAAAAGCATAAAAAAGATGTTTGATTGATCAAATAGTATGTTTGTTTCTATTTATAAATGTTATTATTGGCTTAGTTTACAAAGTTGGAAGAAGTCAGAAAAATCTTGAATTAAGGTTATTATTAATGCAGAAATATTATCCACTAATATTAAAGTTAACTCAGCAAATTTCTCGATGCAAAGACTTTTATCCGATGTGTGGATTTTCCACTTCCTTTTAAGAAAATTATCAGGAATTATAGCGTATGAAACCATTAATGTTAAAATAATAATTTTGCAAAATCTTTAAATACTACTATTATGTAAGTAATCTTTAGGACATTTATAATGGTGTTTTTACGTAGAGATGACAATGCGTTTTGGACCCGAGTCGCTCGACCCATGCTTGTTAAACTTGGTCCATTTATATAAGTCTAGATCCATTTGTTTGGACATTGTGAGTCTCATTACGGAAATGGTAGATATGGGGGCCTGGGGAGGGTAATGGGTATGACTCATTCTATTATTTTTTTTTAAGTATCTATTATTAGTTGTAATAATAATATTGACAATTTGTTGTAATCCTAGTAAGTACAGTTGTCAATATATAGAGAGCCAGATCTCACAACAACTAAAACTAATGTCTTCTCAAACTAAACAAGCCTCAATTTTAGTAAAGAGTATTATTAAACTAAAGGAATCAAACCAATTTAAAAGGCGTCAAGTAGGGATTTACCACACTATCGTACCACAACTCATATTTGAACCCTTGCAAACTTATTCATACATATGTTAAACACACATATGCCTTTCCTCAAAGGCCAATAAGCTAATTGAATTGAATAATTGCTACTCTTATGCAATGAGATACAACGAAGTAAAAGATAGTTGATTATCAACCTTAAGAGAAACATATATTAGTCTCATATAAAGATCACAATCATCTATCAAGTTTTAAGCTTAATTAAGGCTTCTTCTCTCGCAATTTACTTAAACCCTAAAAACAAAGGAGATTGTTGGAATTCACCCATTAGTTTGAAGTCCCACATTGAAAGATTAAGGTGAAAGGGCATGGTATATAAGTCAAATGGGCTACTCTCTTTAACACCAACTGGTTTTAAGATGGAACCCCACTTAACTTGTTACCACGGGTCTTGATTTAAGTAGTCTCCCGCCTTGGATCTCCCCAACAAGCGATATCAAAGTCGATGGTTCGTTCAGTTGGGCGCAAGGTGTGGGAAGGTGGTCCCGCAAGAAGTACCATAGACAGGAGCATGGACATCATGGCGTGCACAGTTGGGACTCCTGATGTAAAGTGGTGGCATGAGACTCAGGTGAAGTAGGATGTGGCTCTGTGGAGTAAGGTGCAACTAAGACTCTTCAGGTAGAGTGATGGCATGAGACTCAAGTGAAGTAAGGGCGCCTCTATGGAGTAAGGTGCGACTATGGTGGGCTCTTAATGGTGACTTTAAACTTGGCGAGAGATAAACAGGCTTCCGGTCAAGGGGGAATATGTAGATGTAGGTTGTAAGAAACTCATGTGTAAAGGAGGAGATTGTTGGGATTCACCCATGAGTTTGAAGTCCCACATTAGAAGATTAAGGTGAAAGGGCATGGTATATAAGTCAAGTGATCTACTTCTCTTAATACCAATTGGTTTTAATATGGAACCTCACTTAACTTGTTACCATGGACCTTGGTTTAAGAGGGCTCCCACCTTGGATCTCCCCAACAGAGATGGAACTCTCTTAAACCTCATATCAATGCAAACAATTGATGAACAAGAAAGAAATCCAATAGGCACTTTGAAGCAAGTCCTAAGAAGTAAATATATTGGTTATATAGGCATAATCATTGTAAACAACATAGATTAAGGTCTCTTCTCTTGCAATTTACCTAAGCTTAGCGAAAAAGGAGATGGAACCCTCTCAAACCTCCCATTAATATAAACAAGTGATAAACAAGATAGAAATCTAATTTGTACATATCAAGCAAGTTCTAAGAAATAAAAATCATGGTTATATAGGTATAACACAGACAATTCCCCAACCTAAGTTAGGAATGAGCCACTATTACTCATAAATTGAAAATAGTCACCACTACTCATAATTATATTAGTAACAATTCCAAAAATGAAAAAAATAATAAATTTAAAAAGAAGAACGAATCAAGTAGTTTGAAAGATAGAGGAATACAGGAAACAAACTTCAATCGATTGATAATTTATCTTCAAATCCTAAATCCAAAAGAATAAAGATTTTTAACTAGGGGAATAGTCTAAAGTTATGCTAAAACTTTGATAATATATATGATGAGGAGGCAATAGAGGCTAGGAATATGACATTGCAATTGAAGGAGGAAGTTCCAACAAAGAGGGAGACAATTGCTAATGAGAATTCAGGGGGACTAGAGGTGAATAGGTGAAGGGTAATTGTCATGATTCAGACAATGCAGAAAGTCCCTACACAAATAGTGATGAAGGAGAAAAGGAAGAAGATTCAACAACAAACGATGGTGGAGGAAAAGGCAAGATAAGTTGGGTTAAGGATAGGAATAGAAAGAGGAAGAGAAGGGTAAGGTATGGAAGATACAACCCATGATCAGACTTGTTAGAGGCTAGGTTGGCAAGAAATCATGCAAGAGGACAGTTTATGACTACATGATAAGAGGGGGTACAACTTGAGGGTTACCAAGAATGATAAGGATATTCTACAACTAAAATGTGCTTCTATGGGATGTGAATGGAGGACTTGGGCACCCAAATTCAAAAGAGCATTTTCTTTTAAAATCATAACATTGGATAAGCCATACACATGTATTCCCTATTGCTTTCAGTAAGGGTAAATGAACATGTCAACTGAGTGGTTGGCTGAGAATTCTGCTTATATTTTTAAATTACAACCTTCATTTAAAGGAAGGGATTTACAAGCCAAGCTAAAGTTAGGCATGAACTTCAACGCAATAGTTTCCATTTGTGTTAAAGTAAGGAGGGTGGTTTTGACCTCAATTGTAGGTGACTATAGGGCATAATTTGAGCAACTGAGGGACTACCTATATGAAGTGTACTCTAAGAACCCAAGCAAAACAGTGAGGATGATGGAAAACTTGAACCATGAACAGAAGCATGTATTCAAGTTTCTATATTTATGTCTTGGCCCTATAAAGCAGAAGTTTTTAGAAGGGTGTAGGAGGGGAATTGTTTCTGTGGATTCATATTGAAATGACCATGGGATGGTCAAGTGTTTGTAGCCGTTGGAAGTGATGCAAATGATCAAATGTACCCTATGACATGGGGAGTTGGCCAAAGTGAAAATAAGGAATTTAGAGTTGTTTCTTGCAGAATTTATTTTTAAAAAAATATTTAAAATGGGGGACGGATTCAAGTGGACTTACGTATCTAAGCGGCAGAAGGTAATGCACCCTACCTCACTCTTTTGTTGTTTTTAACTTTGGTTTGTATATGCCAATTTGATACACAACTTTGTTTGTTGTAGGGGGATAGAATCTATCATAAAGGAGGTTTTCCCTAGATCAAAGCGTAGGATGTGTGCAAGGCATGTGTATGTCAATTTTAGAAAATAATGGAGAGGTAAGGCATTTAGAGATGTATTTTAGAGGATAGCAAAGGCAGCAAATGAGGTCTTCTTAGAGAGGTATGTGAATAAGATGAATAGATCCTAGTGATTTGGAGTTTTTGGAAAAGAAAAAGGATTGAAACATTTTAGTAGGAGGTACTTTAGGACTTTTGCTCACTACAACTCAGTCGACAATAACATGTTGAAATATTTAATGCATTCATCCTTGAGGCTCGTTACTGACCTATAGTGTCCATGCTTAGGACTATATACAAGCTTGTGATGAAGAGGATTGCCAAAAAATAAGTAAGGAAAAACAGACTTGAGAATCGCACAACACCTATGATAAGGAAGAAATTGGGCAAAAGAATTGAAAAGGCAAGATATTAGGAAGTTGTGAGGGTTGGGGGAGGGCTTTACTGTGTGAGTCATGGAAGAGAGGAGTTTGTTGTTTACCTAAACAACAAAATATGCACTTGTAGGCCATGGAAGCAGAGTGACCTTCCTTATAGTAATGCAATAGCTATTTTTCGAGAGGAAAGACTCAAACCTGAGAATTATGTGCATGATCGCTACTCCGTGCAACACCTTAAAACAACATTCCCATACATTGAAGCTCATCAATGGAGAATGAATGTGGGCCGAAGTAGTAGGCGAAACAATTAATGCTCCATACTTCAAGCCTAAGAAGAAGATAACCTCTAATTACTTCAGGAGGCCAAAGGCTAGGGAAATGCTCTGACCAAGTCAAGGTGTTGAAACTACCAAGTAGACTACTCATTATTACATTTAAGGGTAAAAGAGTAACTTTGAGTGTGAACATAAGTTACAAAATAAGCTGCTAGGCAAACATCTCCTTTAAATATTTTTTTCATTCCCAAAATAGTTAAGCATCTTTATATTTTATAGAGGAAATAATTTTTTTGGACCCTTACTTTTGAAATGTTCTCTTTATTAATTTTTAATTATTAAATTAACTAACAATTGAAAAAACAAAAAGTGTAGTTTAGTGATAATTAGTAAACATTTCTAAACTCAATGTCATTTTTACTATTTTGAAAAATTTTGTAACAATTTTATCTGAGCACTCTCTAAACTACACTTTTTGATTTTTTCAACTATTAGTTAATTTAATAATTAAAAATTAATAAAGAGAGCATTTCAAAAGTAAGGGTCCAAAAAAAAGTATTTCCTCTATAAAATAGAAAGATGCTTAACCATTTTGGGAATGAAAAAAATGTCTAAAGAAGTTGTTTGCCTAACAGCTTACTACCTCCGTCCCTAAATAATTGTCCATTAGACTAATCTTTGACTGTTGATCGTTCACAAATTGCAATGAGTTACAATATGAAATTATCGTCATTAGAAAGATATTGTACTAAAAATTACAATGATATTAATTTTTTATTGTAACTCATTATAATTTGTGAGTAATCAATGGTCAAAGTTTAGTCTAATCGACTATTATTTAGGGACGGAGGTAGTACTTTGTAACTTGTGTTCACACTCAAAGTTACTCTTTTATCCTTGAATATAATAATGAGTATCCTACTTGGTAGTTTCAACACCTAGTCTTGCTGTTTGTGTCACACAAAAATATACTTTTTTATCTTCGAATATAATAATAAACAATCAACCTTGTAACTTTACCAACTTGTCTTGTAGCTTGTAGTTACACTTTATTTGTTTGAGAATGATGTTGGGAGAAAGAGGATGGTTCTTTTTTTTCCTCATTATAACTACAATAACTAATGAGTCTAACATCAAATAAAACTTTATGTCCAAACCAATCAATTCGGGAAGCATGCTAAATATGTGTCGGGTATATATCTAGATAAGTTAAATACAAGTCCAATATATTTTTGGTTTTAGCAAACATGAGTTAGATGTATTTCAGATTCAAGTAAATATGAGTCAAGTGTATTTCAGGTTCGGGTCAATACGGGTCAGGTGTATTTCGGATCCGAGTAAATATGGGTTGGATATTATTTGACAATAGAAAATGCTAAAAAGTTTTAACATGGGTCAATTTTTAAAGCGTCATAATTTTTGTGACTATGCAAACTAAATTAGTGTGCATTGTATTTGAAAAATAAATATAGTATTACATATAAATTATTTATACTTGTATTCTTGTTTTTAATTTTTCATAGTTATTAAAATCATACCTATTTGTTTTCTTTTAAATAAATTGTGTGAGTTGAATAAAAGAATTTTAATATAAATTAACCTAAAAGTATTGTCATGTTCTTTTGAATGGTATGGTAAGATAACACAATGCAAGGTAAGACAACTTAAAATTTTACTTACTTTGCAATAAAATAGGGTCTAAGATCTTGTTCTTTGGTTAGGTTATTTTTAAGTTTGAATGGATAAGTTAGGGGAAGTTAGGATAAGTTGGGATAAGTTAGTATAAATTATGATACTTCTTGGGGAATTGTGTTTTTAAAGTAGATGCTTTTTTGGGGAATTATGTTAGATTTGGATATGTTTGGATAAGTCAGGATAAGCTAGGATAAGTTGGGAGAGTTATATACAACCTAACTAAAGAACAGGGCCTAAGATCAGGTAATGAAATGTAAGTAAAGTAGTTGAGGTAATTATATATCACATTACCTATTTTTTATTTTCAAATAAATTCTATGAGCTGAATAAATAATTTTAAATATAAATTATGTAAAAGTATACTAACGCTCTTTTGAATGGTAAAACAAGGTAAAGTAAGGTAAGGTAAAATTTGTTAGAAACCCTCGAGCACCTCAGCAGACCCAGGCTCAAGGACCTTGGCAGACCCAAACTCAAGGACCTTGGCGACTGGAACGGTTTTGAATGAAAGTCAAAATTTAAATATTATTGACATATAATCTAGATATCTTATAGTGATACTTTCCTAATTATTTTGACAGATTTATTACCTCCTTCCATGATATTAAAATCAATATCTAAATCTAACAATATGTTTAATAATTATTGGCATATCTCTCTTGGAAAGTATCAAACCATTTAAGGAAGGATTGATTGTTGTAACTCCAGCAAATATCACGTGGCTCCTTTCTCCTCCAGCAAGAAATCAATGAGAAACCGATTTTGTGAAGATCTTCAATGATATCTTGCCAATTGAAGGCTCCTTTCAAAGCCTTACAAGTCCAACATTCACCTCACCCTTTGGGTATAAAAAGAAGATGGAGATAGAGAAGAAAAGTGAGGGAAACACTCCACTCCACAAGAGAGACGCTTCATAATTTCACATCCCTTAGTCTCTTGTATCATAAGGTCCTTGGTCTGAACTATAAATCTTGTAATGGGACATGTAATTAGTGAGTTGGGAAACTCACTTGGGTAACTAAGTATAGTTAATTCTTAGTGAGTTGTAGATCAAAGGTGTTGCATTGATTGAGTTGTAGATCAAGAAGGACATGTCATCTTGATTGAGTTCTTTGTAAGCTTGCCTTGGAGGTACTCAAGGAAGCCGAGATTGAAGACTTAGGTCCGGTGACGTAGCCCTATTTGGAAGGGTGAATATCGACTAAATTCCCATGTATTATCTTCTTTTTATTTTCATCAAAAACATTTCATTTTCATACCTTATTCTTGGTTATGCCAAAGACCTTGATTGACTTGTGTGTTAAGTTTTGTAGCCTTAACTTAATTTTAGCCAACCACCTCAATCAACCCCCTCCAAGGGTTCTTTCAAAATTTAACTTACCTTGCAAAAGAACTTTACTTTACTTTACCTTTATACTAGTACTTAGACCCGTGCAAAGCAAGTAAATCATACGTATTGTTGAAAATATTACTGGTCTTATATTTAAAAGAATAAAGAAAAAACAATGATGAAAAATAAAAAGAATAGTTTTCTTATTTAAAAGAATAAAGAGAAAAGAGTAGTGCATCTAAAAAAAAGAAAAGAAAGAAGAGTCATCAATGCAAACATACACACATTAATGCATACATTAATATTACATGATTCTTTTTAAAAACAATTAAATAGAATCAATTATAGATTTATCAAAATGTTCTTATTAGAATTCACATATTTCGATCCTTATCTTTTTATACTCAGAAATATATATATGATCTCCACTAATGAATACAAAAGAGTTGAAGTTCACAATAAAAACACACATACACATGAAACCAAACAAGTGCACAATTTCCTTTTACAAATCAAGTCTTTAGTTTTGAATTTTTATAGAATCATTCATAAACCAATTATACAAAGTTTTTCGTTATTGCCGGAGCAAGTATGTAAAATAGTTCGCATGGGTAAATAATTATACAAAGTTCCCTATTTTTATACCGGTGCTTCGCACAGGCAACCTACTTAGTTATTAAAAAATAAAATAGTTCACATGGGTAAATAATTATACAAAGTTCACTATTTTCCGGTGCTTCGCACGGGCAACCTACTTAGTTATTAAAAAAAAAAAGTAGAAAATCTAGCCGAATTGACATGTGTGTAGTAGCTTCTGCACACGTTTGGAGTGCATCCGCGAACCGGCGAAGCCGTTGCGAAAAAGAGAAGATAAAGTGAGAGGAGAAGAAGCGAGTGACAGAGAGTAGGAGAGAGAATATCGTAATCTCAATTCCAAGCCCTCCAATGGCTTACGCAGCTCTGCAACTGGCAGAATGCTCCAACTCCAACTCCACCATTATCTTCCACTCTCTCTCCTCCCGCCATGTCCGACCTTTCTTCCACTCTCAGCTTCCACACCCACGCCCACGTCGCCTCCTTCCTAAAGCCTCCTCTGCTCAGCAACCGTCCACTCTGCCGCTGCTTCCTTCTCATCGTCGCAACTTTCTCGCTCAGTCGCTCTCTCTTTCGCTTTCGCCTCTCATTGCTTACGCTGACAAGGCTAAGGCCGAGGACTTGCTCTCTGAGTGGGACCGAGTTTATCTCCCCATTGATCCTGGTGTTGTCCTTCTTGATATTGCATTTGTTCCTGATGAACCTGATCATGGTTCGTATTTGCTTTTACTTTTTCTTTCTTCTTAACCAATTGTGTTTCCTTTTGTTTTTTTACGTCTTTTTCAGTGGAAGATTGTTCTGCATGTTGCTGTGAGTGGTTTAATTTTATAGCTTTTTGTGAATATAGATAACTTGTCTTTTTTCGTGATTTGGGAGTTGGGACTCCTCTTTGTTGAGCATATTATCATGCTTCAAGTAGCAAGTCTAAGCGAGTAATCATTTTAAAAAAGAAAAAGAAAATTAGCTAACAATTATACTATGACAGAGTACTTAAATGGTGTAATGTTGTGTTGTCTTGTATGAAATTGTGCCATAGTTGGCCTATGATAGTTTTTCAGAGAGCCCTGGCTAGAAAGCTTCTTCAGTGTTGTTATAAAAGAATTGGGTTATTGTTCCATAGACAAACATCAAAAGCTTAGTCTATGATAATGGATGGAATGAAGATTGTTGTCTGAAGGAGATAATGGGTTTTTGAGTAACTAATTCAAGTCCCAGCAAACTGCTTTAGAATATTTAGATGCTAATCCCATTACCCCTGTAATTGAATGTGCATAGGGGAACATAGAATGATTTTAGGTTCATGGGAATTGGGGTTCTTCGCTTTTCTGAGTATCTAAGCATTCATGATTGGAAGTCTGTGATTTTGAAATATGAAGATGCCCAAAATTAAAGGAGGTTAGAAGTATCTAGCAGCTGTTCAGCATCTGAAAGAACAGGTTAACGGTGGACTGCTCTTTGTAAAGGTGTTTATATGACTTCCTTTTTTAAATTTTCTGGCATTCATTGATGATCAAATTAGAACTGGTACCGCAAAAGAAAATATGGCGTGTTTCATATACTTGAACTGTGTATTCAATTGAGGTAGGTTACCCAATATCCTGCTTTTTTTCCCCTTTTGAATATCTTGTTCCGGAATGTTAATACTTGTTATGATGATTTATATAAGGGCAGGCCCCTCAGCAAATAAAAGGGGCAAAAGTAGAGAAAAATGGCTGAAGAGTGTATGGCTTTGCAGGATTTCTTTTAGGGACAAGGCAAACCATTCTGGAGACCAAGGATGGTGGACAAACCTGGATACCTCGTTCCATACAATCTGCTGAAGAAGAGGACTTTAACTACAGATTCAACTCGATAAGCTTCAAAGGGAAAGAAGGTTGGATAGTTGGAAAGCCTGCAATTCTATTGTACACTTCAGATGCTGGGGAGAATTGGAAAAGGATACCACTAAGTTCGCAACTTCCGGGAGACATGGTAAGCTTTGATCGACACGGACTTTATTACCATTGGAGAATGAGATGTGCACTTATGCTGGTTATCATTCCCTTCAATTGAATTTTGAAACATGTCCTATTACATTTGGCAGTTACAAATTTATGGTTGTTGAAACTATGTACCATCTTCATGACAATAGACTTAAAACACAAAAATCAGGCACTTATTCTAGCAAACAAAAAAGATAAAGAAAGGAATTTCTGCATTTACCCCCCCCCCCCCAACCCAGGTTTTAACATTAAATTTTTTGCCCCACTTTTTCTCACATTAATTTCTACCAGCCCTACGTTTGTGAGGTATTTAATTTTGTCTCTATTTTTGAATGACGAGTAGAAAAAGCTATTGAATTGATCCATGTACCCCTAAATTATTTGATGCAGCCGCTGTTTTTATGCCATGTATGGACATGTCGAGCGGGCGGGTGAAATGCTAGTCAGGTGTTTATCAAGTTCAGGTGAATACGGATGGACGTATTTTAGGGTTGGGGTAAATATGGGTGGATGTATTTTGGTTTCCTGTCATCCCAATGGTTTAAGAGAACGATTTTTTCCATTTTTCTTGGAAGAACTTGTCTTTCAATACTCTAATCTATTTAATATATTGATGTCTTTCGACGTTGGATTATTATTAAAATTTTGACTTAAATTGGAGAAATGATGTATGATTCAGGGTATGTTGGTCAATTCACGAGTTTTTCCCGAATACATATTACATGCACCTAGAGCATGTCCTCCAGGTAGGTAGGAGTGAACAATTATGTTATTGGGAGTGAACAACGGGTAGGTATGATTGAACAATTATGCTATTGAGAATGAACAACAGGTAGGTATGAGTGAATAATTATGCTATTGAGGGTGAACAATGACTATATTTGGAGAGCACGTAATAAATTGCAGTTTTTCCTATCCCTCACTGGAAAACAAAGAAAAAACAAAATCATATCTCTCACAAAGTCGGGGGTGGTAAAAACTAATGCAGGAAATAGAGGGGCAAGTAAATTGTAAGAGGAGCTAAATGCAGAATTCCCATCAAAGAAAGTTTTGTGTAGATGCTGATAGCTTTTCATAGATCAACCCATCATCACTCATCAGTGACATCTAACTATCTAAGGCATGACAATATTGTTTATCCAATGTTACAGTAATCTTAGATTTTAGGCCTCATCTTCTAGTTCTTAAGTTTTTCCATTTTCAGTATCCATTATTTACTAGGATGGGAATTTGAAGTCAATCTTAAGAAGAACATTTATGCTTGGCCACAAATTCCAGTCAGCTCATTCTGCCTTATTTCATAGGGCCTGCTCTGTCTGTTAGTATGAAAGTTATGTGACAGAGAACTGCTTCGAATTTTCAGTTCTAGTCATGGTTTCATGTCATTTAGCAGGAGCACTATGTGTTTTCAGGTTTATATAAAGGCAACTGGAGAAAAAAGTGCAGAGATGGTTACTGACGAAGGTGCAATATATGTTACGTCGAATGGGGGCTACAACTGGAGGGCTGCTGTTCAGGAGACTGTTTCAGCTACTCTGAACAGGTGACTTACTATGAAAGCTGTTGTGTTTTTTTTTTTTTTTTTTTTTTTGTGTGTGTGTTCCTCTTCTGTTCTCTTCTCTTCTATTCTGTTCTGTTCTGTTTTTTTTTTTTTTTTTTTTTGGTTTGTTTTTGTGTGTGTGTTTTTGGGGGGGGGGGGGGTTATGTATTGTGTAATTTCTTATGCCATCCTATAAATATATTTCTTCCATCTTGCTTGGCTTTGATCTATGTCCTCTGCTGTTCCTCTGAAATTGACATATTTTTTCATTTAAAAAAATGATTATCTGCTACCTGCTTGTATTACTAAATTAGGATATCATTACACCAAAGGGTGAAATGGTGCAGGAAAACGCAATGGATTTTGAAAGTTCATTGTCAGATTTTCTCTTATTGAAATGGTTAGAATGCAACAACCTAAGTAGATCTTCTCTTGTGATTCTGCTTTATCCACAATAAGAGCAAAGGAAAGCTCACTGTGTGGAGACTCAGATCAATTTGGCAGAACAGTCAGCTGCTCTGTGTCCTTCCTGGAGGATGTAAAATTAAAATTATGATTATTTTCATGCAAATACCTGTCCCCAAGTTGGATCTTAAAGGACTGTAGTACGTAAATAAGTGCAGCGCAGTGTTTATTACTTAACACAGTTTTTTGCTTTCGCAGAACAGTGTCTAGTGGTATTAGTGGTGCAAGTTACTACACTGGTACTTTCAATACTGTGAATCGATCCCCTGATGGGCGATATGTGGCTGTTTCAAGCCGTGGCAACTTTTATTTAACTTGGGAGCCTGGCCAGGTAACTGCATTTTTTGTCTTAAAGAAGCATAAGAGCAGTATGTTTGAAGAAGATGCAGGTTGAAGTTGAAGCATTATCCTGACATTATTTATGATAGTCCGTGTGAGTGGAGGTGCCAATTTGGCACGAAGCCAGCTATTGTCAAAAAGGGGGCCATAAACTAATTTGAATTCATAGGGCAATTCTACCCAATTTATAATACCAAATGGCCTGAAAATAACTTTTATATAGAATAAAAATTGAGGGGGCCCGTGGCTGTCTTCCATCCACTAAGGGCCCTGCCCCTGGCAATTGTACTTTGAAAATATAGGAATGTGTAAATAACTCCAAAGTAAACCCTGTTCGTAACATAAAATGTGGACTGATACAGAATACTTGTATAAACTACTTAAAATACAGTGAAGAAAATGAGAGGAACAAATAATCATGAAGAGATATGGGGGAGAGATTACACATAGTGTCCTCTGCACGAATTATATAATTTAAACGGAAGGAAATATGGATAAAGATTTTGAATAATAACAGAAAAGTACCCTACATTTTAGGGAAACTATTTTTAGGCCCCCAAGTTTTCAAAATACATGTTTAGGTACTATACATTTTAGGAAAACTATTTCTCGGTGCCAATTTTGTTTTTAAAATTACAATTTAGCCCTTGAATTTTTTAGTATTTTATTAGTAGTTCCAAATCTCTTTAAAACAAAAGATTTTAATATTTTCACATGAATTAATTATAATAAGTCATTTTAGTGTCGATCCTTTTCCATTTGGTATCAGAGCCAAGTATTAGTCCTTAAATTAGCAAGTAATTAGTGTTTTAAATTAAAAATTAATGACCTTATCACCTAATTGCCCTTATCCTGAATTTAACCATATAATTCACCATCCATCAGGCAAGCGGTGTTGCAGCCCAATTAAACTGCATTGTTGATTTTCTACTAGACTTCAAGAAAGACTTTGAAAATCTAAGAGCAGAGATTAAAGATCTTAAAAATAAGATTCAGTTGCTACATTTAGTCATGTTAAACGAATTAAGTCATAGCTCCAACCAACAAAAAAGCAGTAATAATTCGGCTTTTAAAAACAAATAACCTTTCAAAATCAACAAAACAAAGTCCTTTGCCCTTTACCCTCAATTAAGAAGAAAGAGACAATAATTGAACAACCTCCGAAGCAAGAAGAAGCCTTTAATCAAGAAAATGAAGGAGGAGCTTCAAACTCTCAGTTTGAAGGAACTTTATGAGTTATTTGAAAGAGATCAAGGAGTAGTTCTTAATAATATTATGTCTGTTATTTCTGAAAATAGATATTGTTTGAGGAGATTAATGATACAGATGATATTAATGATATAAATTATGTGCTAATTGAAGAAGTCTTCTAACAAATGAACTTAATTAAATTAGTAGATATGGAAGCTATACCTCTAAATGAAGTTAAAGAAAGATTGAGTAAAATATCTGAGGAAAATGGTGTAGGGCAAGCACTTTAACCTACTGAGACTAACCAAGTCCATGTCATACGACTATCTCAAAATTTTGGTGAATTTAGCCGTAAGTAATAATAGATATTTCCAACCAAGAAATAAATCGACTGGAAGAACTAAGTCATGTTCCTTAAAACCTTATATCAACTTCTTCATGAAGAAGTAAGTGTTACTCTAATAAGTTAAACTGGATATATGTTAACTCTAGATAGAGTTTGTAATAGGGAAGAAATATTTGAACCTTGGAAGAGGGGTATGATTAGTGTTCTCAATCTAAATGCTAACTGGACATCTGAAAACTTTCTAAATTATTTAGAACATAGTTCTTTAGGAATAGTAGTAGATTGCTATGATTTAAGTTCTGAAGAGGCTAAAGCAATATTGTGAGCCATGGAGAATACTACTTGAATGTTTAAAGTTTTTTGTAAAGAAATTTCTATGGAGTTTATTGGTGTTAATCTCGAATGGAAGAAAAGATGAGAGAATATCAACGAAAACTCGTTAGTATATAGAAATTCTAGACATGAGATATCTAGAGCATTATATTAATGAGTTTAAGTTACTTTTATTGTAAAATTGGCTGTAACCCTACGAATTTGACTATGTTTTGTGATAAACTACCTTATCCTATAAATTCAGTTATTCAAGAAAAATTTGAAGAATGGCCTAAAAAGAATCCTGAACATACCAATACTCTTGGTATGAGATGTGCTTTTATTAGAAGACGGGTTACCGATCAATGTGTAACTATCAAAAAACATCAGACCATGAAGAAACATTTCCTATTCTGTTGGGATACTTCACATAAATGGGGAACTTCTGAACAGAAGAGAGGTTATAAGAAAAAGGCTTTCAATAAACAAAGAGTTGAAAAACTCAGGAGAAAGCAACATACCAACAAATGAGCCCCAAAGAAAAGAAGATTTTTCAGAAAGAGCATTTATTGCCCCACCGGCAAAAGTAATTGCAAATGTTGAGCTTGTGGTGAAGTTGGTCATTATGCTAATGAATGTAAAAATAGGAAAAACCATAAGTTGATAAAAACATTAGGAAGTCTTGAGTATGACGAAATAACTGAGGAAAAAGCCTTTGAACTTGTATTTAGTAATAACAAAGGAATTGTTGAAATTATCGTAGACAATGAGTCTAATCCCGATTAGAAGATGGCATCTTGATTGTGTCATATCCTTTTTTCATCAAGTACATATGTCTGTCCAAGTGCAATGTATTTTGACTCATGTACATTGTCTTTGCGCAGCCCTACTGGCAGCCACACAACAGGTCGATTGCAAGAAGAATTCAGAACATGGGTTGGAGAGCTGATGGGGGTCTTTGGTTGCTTGTACGAGGTGGTGGGCTGTATCTAAGCAAAGGCACTGGGGTCTGTAATCTCTTTCTTTGACATGAAGACCCATTCCTTTTTCTGATTCAAGATATAATCATCTGTGATCATATCCTTGAAAGTGAAAAGTATATAACTGGTTTCCTATTCACTTGTTGGATGGCAGCCTTCCTTCTGGTCTTGCTGGCCCACTATGCTTGCAGTATGATTCTGCAAGCCAACCCCCCCCCCCCCCTCTTCCCACCCTATAATTTTTCTATTTGGAATTGTATTTGCAAGATTCTTGACGTCAAACTACACCAACTATACCCTCATAGAGCATGGTCTTGGTCTCAAGTTGTCTGCTTTTAGATTTTGGATGTACAAATACAGAACAAGAGTGCATTATTCATTTAAATGATAATTAGTCAATGTCTCGTGATTTGATGAAACTTGAGCTTTTGTAATACTAGATACAAAAATGATAATTGGCCACCATTTTACCTTGTTTTATGGACACTGGAAAATATTTTTCATTATAGTACTTGCCAAGGAATAGAGATTGGGCATCCAATCTACATTTTTACATGATGTATCCTAATTAGTCACGAGATTTGGTGATTTACTACCTTCTGCAGTTTGGTACTCTAAGATGTCCTCCATCTCAGTTTTCGATGATCCCTAGTCATATGTCAATTCTTTGGCATTTACATAGTTATGATTGGGAAATGCTCAGGAATCCTGACCGCTTATAGTTTGGTTATGGTCGGTGTTTAGCTGTACTGTGAAGTGTGAACATCATTCTAATCAGGATTAATTGGTATTTTCTTTTATTGGGCATTTTTGAAGTGGACACTTATTTTCCAAGCTTCTAATAGCAATTTTGATATAATATTACAAGGGCGGTTTACTTTATTTTGTTGATGGAGTCTCAACTTTCTTCCAAGATGCTGTATTAATGCCTATGCTTAATCTGTAATCCAGCTAACAGAAGAATTTGAAGAAGTTCCCGTACAAAGTCGTGGTTTTGGAATTCTTGACATAGGCTATCGCTCACAGGTAATTGTCAACAAGTTTTCTATCATTCTATGACTTCAGGAAGCTGATATATAAGGATATTGTCAGTTATGTTTCCATTTTCCTCTGTTGGGCTATAAAGGGGACCAAATAGTGACTAAATGAGGTCCTTTCTACCATTGGTAGCATTCTTGTTTGCATTTGCTTGTTTGTTAACAACCTGAATTCATTTGAAATCTAGGATGAAGCTTGGGCAGCTGGAGGCAGTGGGATCCTATTGAGAACCACCAACGGTGGCAAGAGCTGGACTCGTGACAAAGCAGCTGATAACATAGCAGCAAATCTTTATTCTGTGAAGTAAGCTTGTCTCTTCTGTCCTCTGTACTCTGTACTCTAGTTTTGCTGATTAATATTGCAAATGCTGTGCATACAACTTTTAACATCCAATGACCAATGTTTTCTATTCCAGCGGAAGAAGAGGTTAAATGAGTGTATGGAATAAAGTTTCCCTTTCAGTTTCTTTTATTAAACTGGCCTTGTACTATGACTGAGGTTGCAAAAGTTCAAATCAAGCTGAAATTGACTTTGTAATTTTAAAGTCTCTCTCCTTCCAACATCCCACTGGTCATGTTAAAGTTTAGAATAACAGGTGAAGCTGGCTGCACCCACATATCTTTTAATGGGAACCTAGAAAGGGTGAGGGCACAGAGGAAAGAGATACTGGCTAATATACTGAACTTTGACATATTTGGATTTTTGGATGCTAATATACTGAACTTTGACATTGGACAATAATGCACTGAACTTTGAGGGATGTTGGACAATAATACACCCGAAACAATTTTGATGGTGGCTGACTTGGTTGCGATTTTACGGGGCGGACCGAGAAGATAAATTGGCTAAATAATATCTAAATTTATGACATGTCAGCTAATCTACACA
Organism: Portulaca oleracea; assembly: GCA_029582165.1. NCBI lineage: Eukaryota > Viridiplantae > Streptophyta > Magnoliopsida > Caryophyllales > Portulacaceae > Portulaca > Portulaca oleracea. The sequence continues at coordinate 23,421,771 of CM055890.1, forward strand.
AGCAAATGTCGTTTTATACAATTACAACAATAATCTCTCAACGATAACACGTTGAAACAAATGAGGTTTTATGTTTTTTTTATTCTTTTCAAAGTTGATTCCCTTTCGTTATGTGTGGATCAGCTGACACGCCATAAAATTAAATATTTTTGGGCTAATTCATCTCCTCCATCTGCTAAGTAGGATTGTCACCGAGTTTGTCACTGCCGAAATCGTTCTGGGTGCGTTATTGTTCAAAACCCCCCAAAGTACAGTGTATTATTGTCCAAGGTTAAAGTTCAGTGTATTATTGTCCAACACCCCAAAAGTTCAGTATATTAGCATCCAAAAACCCTTAATTTATTAAGTTCGTTTTTCAAAATTGAAGTATGCTGCACGTCTGTACCCTGCTACAGTGGACTCTTGGGATTATCTATTTGGATCACCACTACCGTGTTTCTTGGACTCGGCCGTACTCATGTTGGAAGTTTCAAGAGTGTGACATAGCTGTCATGCCAGAGTGCCAGACTCAGCATCTTCTTTTTCTGAAATATTTATGGGGCATCCAGTGTCCAAATTCATGTCCAAGTGCTGACTGTCCAACACGAGTACCTTGATGTAACATAGCCTACTAGTGTCCTTCAATTGTACTTGCAGGTCTCCAATGCACCCCTGATCCAAAAGAGTTCTTTAGTGAATACTCTATAGAAACTAATGGAGTGCTAATCTAGTTCGTAGGCCTGTCAATTTTTTACCTGACCAAACCTTTTGGGTGTAGGACAAGATTTTCTCAACCCAAAATTGACATAAACCGAACCCACAAACCCACAAATTAGCGGGCCACACCCGAACCCCCGTTTTGTTGGTTTTTTTAATTTGTAATTTTTTGTTGGGATTCCTGACTGTTAAACTACTAGCGCAATTCAATCATATATTATTTTCTAATATAAGGTTAGAAATTTATAATATTCTATCTATCTTTCTTTTTTTTTTTTTTTGAAACTAAAACGTATTTATTCATTAAATAAGATGTGGTCTTCCTGGACTGCCAATAAAACAGATCTAGGGCCTCCTTCAGCCCACACTTTGGTGCAGTTACAAGGTAGCTCTACTTTTGCAGCCTCATGTGCTGCTTTATTTGCATCTCTCCTAACAAAATTAAAATTCAAGCTATCAAAGTTTCCAACATATTTCAAGCAGTCCTTCAGAATTGTGCCCGAATATCCTCTCTTCAACCTTCTCTTCTCCAAACTTTTCACAATTGACTGTGAATCCATCTCCAGAACTGCTCTACACACCCCCAGAGAACTAGCTATTTGCAGGCCAAATCTTGCTGCTGTCGCTTCCGATACATAGGCGTCCCGCTCCGCCCTGCATCTGCTTGTTGCAATTGCTATACATCGGCCTTCACAATCTCGTAGAACTGCTCCCAGGCCTCGTTGCTCCTGGAATTTGAGTGAGGCGTCCACATTTATTTATATCTGGCTTTCCGGCGGCGGCCTCCATACATCCTTGTCTTCCCTGATTTGTGATTGCTCCTGTCCAAACTTCCTATATTCACACATCGCAATCCATTCATCCGTCGCTCTTTGAATCACTGTCGGTATATTCCATCTCCGTTTGTCAAACAACCATTTGTTTCTGGTGTTCCATATGTGCCGGATGGTATGCATATAGAGCCCCCGTACATCATCCTCCACCTTGTTATAGATTTCATGGCACCAATCTCCGAAATTCCTTGTTGTTCTGTCTTTTGTTTCCACCCGTAGCAGGCATTTTGAGCCAGATTTCTGTCGCGATTGGGCAATCTAAGAACAAATGTGTGGTCATTTTGTAGTCTTCTCCACACATAGGACATAGGACATCGCACATCCACCTTTGGCCCCCTCCTTGCAAGGTTTGCTCGAGTAGGCAGCCCTTCATGAGCTGCTCTCTATGCCAAGTCCAGCGTCCGGGGTAAAGCCTTGGCCTTCCACAATCTGTTCCAACTGCCATCCCAATCAGTGGAGGCTCCTGGTTCAGCTACTGTATGTCTGCATCCCTTCAGCTGCTGAGCTAAGTGATATGCGCTTTTCACTTCAAAATCTCCACTCTTTGAAAAAAAACCATCTGAGATAGTCTTGGTTGTTAAAATTGCTGAGTGGGATTTGTATAATTTCACTTGCTTGCTCATGCGTGAAGATCAGTTGGATTAGAGTTGTCTTCCAGCACCTGGCATCACGGTCTACGAGCTCATTCACTGTGGCATTTTCATCTAGCACCATTGGTGGGGTGGTAACCCTGTGGGTAGGGGATTTTGGTAACCACTTATCCCTCCAAATTCTGATTGATGTCCCATTTCCTACATTCCATATAGCACCTTCATTCACCAAAAATCGTGCCTTTAAGATGCTCCTCCACGCAAAACTTGGCTGATGCCCAGTACTTGCCTCCCAAAAATTTGTTCTAGGATAATACCGAGCTTTCAGAACTCTTGCAGCCAGTGTGTGTGGATTGGTGACTAGCTTCCATCCTTGCTTTGCTAACAATCAAAGTATATTGAACAAATTGAAGTACACTTGATCCATATATATTGAACAAATTAAAGTATTTACAGAGTTTTTTTCAAAGAAAAAAAGGAAAAAAGTCGTGGTCATAACTGTCATTAGGTTGACCCAAAACCGAAATACATCTCCTTTTTGAGCCGAACCCCGCTTGCCTAAGTTGACCAGTCTACTAGTGAGGCATTTAACTTAGCATTGTGCAATATGGACTCTCTTCCCAAAGAAGAATGCGGATATCCCTTTTATCTCATTGCATGAATTCCCTTTTTGTTTCCCTGTAGATATTTGGGGCAGAAGCGGTGAGTGTGTTGCAGACACATCATATTCATATATGACTACCCGAATGGGATATGTTGATTATTCAAGTTCCTGTTTATTTGCGCATTTGTTTTGTGTTCATGCTACTGAATATTGTCAGCTTTCCTTCTTGCATTCAGGTTTATTGATGAGAAAAAGGGGTTCGTGCTTGGAAATGATGGAGTTTTGCTTCGGTACCTTGGTTAAAGACTTCATGTATGAGCGGTATGGCTGAAACCCTCCTTCCACCAACCCCAAACAACACCCCCTGCATATTCAGTTTTAAAATTGTATCAAGAACAGTTGTTGATGTTCGATGTATAAGTTCTGTTGGAAATTTATTTAGTGACAACATGGATTCCACTGTTTGGAGATTGCGTTGATAGAAAAAAGGTGTTTGACATGTAGGGAGAAAAAATACAATTATGGTGAAAAGAATATGCTCTAAAGACCATAGTTGTTAAGGTCACCTGTGAGTCAGATGTCTGACATCAGTGGGCTAATATCCCCTTATCAACAATTGGTTTTTAAATGGAGCCTCGGCCCTCAATTGATATCATGACCCTCGGTTGAAACGGGCTCCTGCTCTGTAGCAATCTTCTTCCTCCCTCTTGTGTACTCTGGTGTTCTTTTTCTGGCGACGGCTATTCTTTTCAATTTCTCCTATACACAGGAAATTGGTAAAACTTTGAAGCTGCTTGGTCTGGAACTTGCCTGTCCTGACCTGACCCTAGAGTCCAATGTCAGCTATTCAGTTCCAGAATCCCAACTCTGGGGTGGAATATTCAACTGGATAACTTTTGCATTGTACTAGTGGCTCTTTGATTGGCTCTTTTCATTGTTTTTAATAGAAAATATTTCCAAAAGAGGCATGTTCAACACCTTAAGTCTGCTTTGAACCCATAAGCAGTAGCATTAGAAATCAAACCCAAACTTGGGTCTAGTATGATCACACCTTTTCATGTCCGGAATCATGGTCATGAAAAACTTTCTAACCGTAACCACCATTTTGTTTATGCTTGATGCAGGCTTATTGAGAATCTGGAGTTTTGTAAGACTATTAAGAGCTCTGCACAATCAGCGTCGTGCTTCAAGAGAAATGTATATGATATTCTTTTAGAGTCAAAATTGTAATTACCAGTCCCTCGCTGCCATTGTATTTTAGATTCAAGGTATTAAATACGAGATCTTTGCTTGGAGATGCCACGGATTAGTTTCTCCAGCAAAGGAATATCGTCACTGCTCGAGCTTGTATAACTTTAATCGACTCCTAATTCCTTTCACTTAAAAAGAAAAAGCTATGTATGTGTACACTATTACGGTTGTACCTAGATCAGAGCTATGCTTAAATCTCTCACAACATGCTCAAATGTGTCTCTTTCGAAAGTTTGTTGTAAAATAAACTTTGGGTCATTGACCTTTAAGGATCACCCAACAACTAAATTGGCCATAAGATTGTGAGGACCATGAGGTTTCAATTTGTAAGAAAGAAAGGGGCCCAATAAGTATTGATGTGGCAGGACAAATGGACATTCAATTATTTATCCTTTTTTTTTGTGTCAATTGCTTTGCACCTTCATGATCACACTCGTTAAAATCAATGATTGTACATTGTCAGATAAAATCAAGGGTTATGATTTTCTCTTCTTACCTTCCTACCTTAACTTTCTCTGAAAGGGCAAGGTAGCGGTAGCTCAAGCATCAGTGGTTGAGAGGGATGAAATCCTCATTACACAAAACATTTGTCAATACAAATGATCTAGGCCTGTATTCGAAGTTTCCGGCGGGGGGTTGGTAAAGCGGAATGGGAACCACTGTAGTCGGGAGAGGAAGTACTTCTGCTTTCGCAATGAGATTTCCGCTTAATTACGAACTTGTTAGATATTGAGATGAATCGTCAGTTTGGTGAATTGAAGTTGGCCAAGAGAATACTTTACTTTGTTTAAAAAGAACTTCTCAATAGCCTTCACGAAGTATGGAAGTGACTCGACCAACGGAAAAAAAAAAAAAGAGAAAGATGGAAATGAAGAAAGGAAAAAGGGATTTTTTGATAGATTCTGGCCAACCCCAATCCAATATATTATCTATACTCGATAACTGAAGTTGAGCATACATATGACGAATAAAAGAAAGGTACATTAGCGGTCCTTGGTTGGGTACTGTTTCCTTTCGATTTCTTCCTTGTTAAAGTAGTAGTCTTTATCGATCACTTTTCTAACTGATACCACATGTGAGGATCCGGAAGGAGAAGCTAGTTTCGTCAATTATTATCTATGTAATAAGACTTCTAGTTAAAGTAGGATCTTCGGCTGCATGAATTTCTTGGGGAACGAAGTCATAGGCACATGTGTTCAAAGCCAGACCGACTACCCCAAGAGCACTCATCCATAAATCGGTTACTGGTACAAATAGCATAAAGAAATATAACCAACGTTTATTGGAAAAAGCAACCCAAAGATTTCGGACCAAAAGCGATTAACAGTGACCATTTAAATAAGTATCTTCAGCTTGAGTTGGGTTAAAGACCCGGACCTATTCTTTTGATTGTCAATTCCCAAGCAATAAGTTTCAACCATCGCAAACATGCTAAGAATGGTGAATATGCCGAATTAGAGCTGAGATATTTCTCGTCTATAAGCCCTTCGTAAGATTCGAGAGCAAGAGCAAAGAGAACAGAGGATTGCCCCTTGAAAGCCAACTTAGGTGGTTACGCCTTTAGGTACAAATCCAACCATTTCCTACGTCACTTATATCCATATTGGTTAAAGAACTTAACACATTCCCATCTGAATAGGTGGTCTTGCCGAATACAGTTAGCTCAAAGGTAGAAATCTCTCTGCCAGGGAAACACTCTTCAGACTGAGGTCCAATGAATCTAGTAGGCTTCTAGTAGAAAGGCAGATTCAATCAATCTATCATCATCTAAAAGAAAATGTGAACTAGCTGCTTTTCGCCTCTTCTCTTTCTCCTTAATATGAATATTGCACTAAGAGGTCTTCACGATAGCCTTCTTCCGAACCTGCGAAGCTAACTTGTCTACATTCACGCGAAGTAGGAGGTAAGGCTCTTGATCTTGTTATGTCAAGGCTAAGCTTAGTCGGATTCTTCCCCTAAGTGAACTACTGAGAAAAGACTAAGGGAGGAGAGTATTCTATTAAGGGAGGATAAAAAAAGATACAAAGTTACCTAGAAGGAATACAGACTAGATTATATATAGAAGAAAGAAGAAAAGAAAAGAAAAGAAAAAACAACAATAACAAGATTAGTTATAACTAATCTTGAACGAGCTGTACAAAAGCTATACACTACTATTTTATTTTACTACTACTGCCAATGCATTATTGTCATCATTCTTCACATTCCCCCCCCCCCCCCCCCGGAAACTCATCCAGAAGCCTTAGCCTTTGAGAAAGATAATTGTGGTGATGTTCACTTGATAGTTTTGTCAATATGTCAGCTAGCTGCTCATTTAAGAAAACCTGCCATCAATTTGATCCCTAATATAATGATAGTCAATATTAAGATGCTTAGCTCTCTCATGAACAACTGGATTTTCTGCTATGTGAATTGCTGACTTATTATCACAATTTAGAACAATTGAAAGCTCTAAATGCATCTTCAAATCTTGAATAAGATTAGCTATCCAAACTAACGTAGAAGTAGTAGTAGACATAGCCTTGTATTCTGCTTCAGCTGTGGACTTAGCTATTGTATTTTGCTTCTTTGTTTTCCAAGAAACCAAACACCTTCCAAAGAAAACAACATAACTAGTGAGTGATCTAGTTGTCATTTGGCATGAACCCCAATCAGCATCACAATATGCATGTAATATGAAGTCTGAGCTTGCTGAGAAGAAAAGCCCCTTATTGACAGTTCCTTTGAGATATCTTAAAACATGTAGGGTTGCGTCATTCTGAGGTATTGTTGGTGCTTGCAAGAATTCACACAAGTGCTAGACAAAATATGAAATATCTGGCCTTGTGAGTGTCAAGTACAGTAGTCTGCCAACAATTCTTCTAAACTTCTCAGGCTCTTCAAGCAGCTGCCCTTTATCACTGGCTCATCTTAGGCTCTTTGGAAGAGGAAATCTTGCAGGTTTTGCTCCAGATAAACCTGCATGATTTAGAATGTCAGCTATATATTTTCTTTGATTCAATAAAGTACCTAAACTATTCCTTGCTATCTCAATTCCCAGGAAGTATCTGGTCGAACCCAAATACTTGATTGTAAAAGCTTGATGCAATAACTGTCTGAGCTCAATTATGCCTTGTTCATCACATCCAGTAACAAGAAGATCATCTACATATACTAGCAGAGAGATAGTTAGGCCTTTACTTTCTCTAGTAAATAGGGAATAGTCATTTTTAGACTAATGACAACCAATTTTCTGAAGAAACTTGCTCAACTCAATGTTCCACTACCTTGAGGCCTGTTTCAGGCCATAAAGAGACATTTCTAGCTTGCATACTTGACCTTTTGTTGTTTGATTGTATCCTTCTGGAGGCAACATATAGACATCTTCATCCAAGAAGCCATGTAGGAAGACATTGTTTATGTCAAGTTGATAAAGAGGCCAATTTATCACGGTGGCCACAGCAATAAAAACCCTTACAGTTGTTAGCTTAGCCACAAGAAAAAAATATGCTTATAATCTTCATTTTTAATTTGTTCAAAGCCTCTAATAACTAACTTGGCCTTATACCTTTCAATGTTTCCATCTGATCTAAATTTGACTTTGTAGACCCATCTTGAAGTGAGAGCCTTTTTTTTCCAAAGGGAAGTTCTGTAAGCACCCAAGTGCCATTTTGTTCCGGGGCCTGTATTTCTTCTTTCATGGCTTTTATCCACTCTGGATATTGAGCAGCTTCTTTGTAGCTTGTAGGTTCTGTAACTTTCATTGTGGCAATGAGGGAAGTGACATAATATGCTGAATAATGCTAGAAATCAGATTTCATAAATAAGGGAAAGTTGGCTCCTCCTTTCACACTTGTGAAGCTGTGTGACTGTGATGGAGACAAGGCTGAGGTTTTTTGTGTCTGAATGAAATCCTTTAGCCAAACTGGTTCACGCCTCTGTCTATTAGACCTTCTTATATTGTTTTGATGCTCAGCTGCTTCAGTATTATTGTTGCTCATGTCAGATTCTTGTTCTGTATTGGACATGGACTGATCAACATTTTGACCAGCATAATGCTGATCTTCATCTTGACCAGCATCTTCTATGATTTCTTGGGTATGCTCTATGTTTCCTGGACTATGTAAAGCATCTGTCATGTTGTTTTGTGGAGAAAAAGTATTATCATGGAAAGGGAAATCATAGGGCGAATAAGTCTCAAAATCAGTTTTCTGCTGCTGTTGCTTTTGTTCTTGGCTCGAGGTTATTGTACGGCTATTTGATGATTGTCCAAAGATAGCATCATATCTTTTTTCAATTTCTTGAAAATTTTCCTTAAAAGGGAAAACTTGTTCCCTTAAAAAGACATCTATACTATGAAAGACTCTTTTAGTGTCTAATTGATATAGCTTATACCTCTTCATGCCAAAAGTATACCCAAGCAAGACATACTTAACAGCTCTATTTGAGAATTTATCTTTTTCACCTAGATTAACAGCATAACAAAGACAACCAATAGTTCTTAATTTTGTAAGATCAGGTTTGGAATTGTAAAGTTTTTCAAAGGGACTTGTCAGTTCAAAACCTTCACAGGTAATTTGTTGAGTATATAGGTTGTAGCTAGAATGCAATCTCCCCAAAAGGACTTAGGAAAACCTGCTTGCAGTCTGATGGCCCTAGCTGTATCAAGAAGGTGCATGTGCTTTCTTTCCACCACCATATTCTGTTGGGTTGTCCTAACCATGGATCTCTAATGAAGAATACCCTTGGCGTCAAGCAAAGAAATGCAAGAACTCTGTAGGAACTCAGTTCCATTGTCAGTTCTAACACATTTGACATTCAAATCAAATTGAGTTTCAACCATATTCAAGAATTTCTCAACAGCATACAAGACTTGTTTCTTGTTTTCTAAAAGTTGTGTCCAAGTACATTTAGTGAATTCATCAACAATTGTCAGGAAGTATTTAGCTCCATTTATGTTAGCGACTCTATAGGGTCCCTACGAGTCCATGTGAACTAATTAAAAAGCATAAGAAGTCTTTATAGAGCTTCTAGTAAAGTGCAATCTGTGAGACTTGGATAAAACACAAATTTCACAGAAAAAACTATCATTGTTAGAGATATTACAACCATCAACATGCTCAAGTTTTGAAAAGGAAGTATGGCCTAATCGAGTGTGCAAAGTCTATAAAGAAACATTAAAATCACTGTGATCCTTCTATCATGGAGTCTTGCTTCCTCTTAGCCTTGGAAGACAATCTATAAAGCACATGCTTCTCACTAGCCATTGCCACAATAGAGTTATTTAAAGGGTCCTGAAATAGACACTTGTTAGGTAACAATATAACATATAATTCTTGATCACTCAACAACTTGGTAACAGAAAGTAAGTTATACTTGAAATCAGGAATATATAAGACTTTTTGTAGTTTAATTTGGTCATTAAGAACAATTGTGCCAGTTAGGGAGACCTTCTTGATTAAGCCATCAAGCATAGAAACATTCATAGGTTTATCAAGTTGTGATATAGAAGCAAATAAAGAAAGATCATATCTCATGTGATCACTAGCACCAGTCTCTATGATCCATGTGGTTTCCAAGAATTCATCAATATTATGTGTGGCATAACATATTGCAGCTTTTAGATTAATTTATGTATTACCTGAGAAATGAGAGAGGTGTCCAAGATCAGGTTTCTTTTGTTTGTCCTGGACTAATTCTCCTGTCTGCTCTTTGGAAGATTGTCCTTGCCCAGTGTTGAATATGTGATCTAGCAAAATGGGCAGAATGCTGCTTCTTTGTTGTATCATGTTGATTGCCTTGGTTTATCTTATAGACTTCTTGAGCAATCTGCTGAATGAACTTCATGTCCATGCAAGGCATCTTAGTTATACCATCACTTAAAGGATCATCACCATCTTCTGAGAAGACATTTGATGCTACTTTCTTCCCTTTCTTTTTATCAAACCACTCAGGGTACCCCAATGAGCTTAAAGCATTGGTCTCTTTCATGCCCATGCGTTTGACAGTAGGTGCATAACTTGTTTGCTTTGTCTTCCTGTAATCCCTCTTAGGAGGCTTGAAACATCTTTAGCAAGAAGGGCTTGTGCATTATCAAAGGCATTTGAACCTACTGTATCGGATGAGTTCTGTTTAAAGGCATAGGCAAAAACAATATCCTCATTAAAGCTGATGCCTCCAGAAGCAATTTTCTGACTCTCAGCCCTTTGAACCAGGGAGTACGCCTTGTTAATGGTGGGGAGGGGATCCATTAGGAGGATTTGGCTCCTCACACTATCAAATTCATCATTAAGGTACATCAAGAATTGGACTAACTTTCTCTTTTGTTCCATATCAAAAGAAGCTTTAACATGTGGACAAGTCTCAGAACAAGTACACACAGGAACTTCAATCATTTCATTCAGTTCATCCCCCAATTTCTTTAACTTGGTGAAATAAACACCTACTGTGCTTTTACCTTGGAAAAGTTCAACAATGTCTTTCTCTAGCTGAAAGAGCAACGGGCCATTACTTTGCCCAAAACGCTCAGTGAGTTCAATCCATAACTGACGAGCAGTGTTAACATAAAGAAAAGATTCAGAAAGATTAGGGATCATACAATTCAACAGCCAACTAATGACCATGTTGTCACATTTGTCCTATTGGTTTGACAAAGAAACTTGAGCCGATCTTATACATTCACCTGTGATGAAGCCAAGTTTTACTTTGATTTTGAGGTCAATCTTGATGGCTCTTCCCCATTTCTGAAAGTTGTTTCCAATAAACTTGATGTTGACTATTTGAAGACTAGGATGATCTGATCCTTACAGATGGAGGCAAGGTTGTTAAAATCGGGATCCTAAATCGAATCCATAGGGTAATTAGGATCGTGGATCGAAATGTAGATAATAAAACCGAATCAAGGATTTTGGATCATAAAATCGGAGGATCGTAGATTAGGATTGGGATCTTAATAACTATGAATGGAGGGGATCATTATTGTATATGTCTTCATCTACCTTGATCCTAGATTGATCAACACTTGTATCATTTCCTCCTGATAACTCCTCCCCTTCAGCAGCCATTCTCTTCTCAATTCAAATTCTGAATTGAACCCATATTCTAAGGTTTAAGAGACCTCAGAATGATTCGTAGACAGAAATGCAGCAATGAAAACTTCAGGTGTGAACCTTAAGCTCTGATACCATGAAAAAAGATTAAGGGAGGAGAGTATTCTATTAAGAGAGGATCAAAAAGATACAAAGTTACCTAGAAGGAATACAAACTAGATTATATATAGAAGAAAGTAGAAAAGAAAAGAAAAGAAAAAACAACAAAAACAAGATTAGTTATAACTAATCTTGAACGAGTTGTACAAAAGCTACACACTGCTATTTTATTTTGCTGCTACTGCCAATGAATTGTTGTCATCATTCTTCACAACCCTTAGCTTTCGAGAAGACAGTGAAAGCAGAAGACCAACTTGGGGATTCTTTCCCTGTGTGTATGTGTGTGTGTGTGTGTGTGTTATATGGAGGGAGGGAGGGAGGGAGAGAGAGAGAGAGAGAGAGAGAGAGAGAGAGAGAGATTACCCTTTCAATGAGAACTAAAGAACCATCCATTATAACTGTTAGATTAAAAACATAGGGCTAAGATTATAGTAGACAATTAAACAGGGTGTCTCATATAAAAGACCTTAAAAAACTGTCATATTCTCTCTCTTGCTCTACCATCATACGTTTCTACTCTCGTTCTACTGATATTGATCTTAACGTTAGAAAATCTATAGCATTGACATTGTCTTAGCTTCATCGATACTCCTGACAAGGTATTTTTCTTCAATAGTTCTTTTTATAGTTCTAGCAAATTTTGGCAAAATTGATACTCATCAATGATGGACGTAATTGCATGTGATTATCCAAAGTTTGACACTGTATGGTGCTAAAGTGAAAGCAATATTATATCCTAATGTGAAAACCATTGACATGTAGTGGCTATTTTAATGTGATTGACAATATATTGTGCTAAAGTCAAAGCAGTATTACATCCTAATGTGAAAATCATAGATAGGTAGTGGCTATTTTAATATAATCGATGCTTGAATTAGTTTTACAAGTATATTATATGCTTCTAACGCCAATGGCAGTTGTAGCTTCAATCTTCTTGCCCTACATTTTAATTATAAGAATAAGGTAATTAATGATAGTAATTGTGTTGAGTTTAATTTTGTAATTGTAATATTAAGTTAATGTGATTGGTAAAGATTGAGTCATATATATGAAAATTGTTAACAGTTCAAGTTAATGTGATTGGTGTTCTATTTACTAATTCTTTTTAATAGTTCAACTTAATCTTTTTTTTTTCTAAGGATGGTGATACTTCAGATAGTGCAGTCATGCATGAGACACCACTGAAATCACATAATCGTAATGAGATTTTTTTTTTAATTGTGACGATGAGCATAGGCCGAAGAAAGGTATGGTATTCGATTCACTAGAAGTAGGGATATATTTCTACAAGGATTATCCTCGTCATGTTGGATTTAGTATGCAACTTTTGTCATCAAAGAAAGGAAATGGAATTGTCTAATGGAAATATTGTGTTAGTTGTAGAGAAGGTTCACACAAGGTGAATGATCCTCAGTTGATTGAACTGAAATTGGCAACTGATGTTTTGAACATTGATGGCAGTAGTGGCAAAGACAAGGGAAAAGAAAAATAAGGTTAAACAGAAGATAAAAAGAGTCCTGACCAGAGAAGATTGTATGGCTAGTTGTACCTTCAAAAGGATTGACACTAATAAATATCAAATATTTAAGATACATGAAGGTAATATGCACCCACTTGCTACTTCTTCAAAGTTACCCATGTTAAAGTCAACTACAGAGGTGAATCCTGTGCTTAAGAATGTCTTGCGTGCATGCCATCGAAACAATGTTGGTACATCAAAGACATTTAACATAATGAAAGAACATATTGGGGGAATCAGAAATGTTGATTTTATGAAAACGGATTTGCAAAATTTTCATCGTAACTTGAAAGCGTTGATCAATAATTTTGATGCCCAAATGTTCATTGAGAACTTGGGAAGGATGACAATGAAAAATCCATCTTTCTACTTTGCATATCAATTGGGTGAGGAAAATAGGTTGAAGCATGTGTTTTGGGCGTATGATATTTGTAGAAAAAATTATTATCCATTTGGTGATGCCATTTCAATTTGACACTACTCATGATACCAACAAATACAAGATGAGCTTTGCTCCCTTCACTGGAATAAATCATCATAGACAATTTATCACAATTGATGTGAGATTTTTAGATGCTATAGGAAGTTGATAGGTTTGTAGAAAATTCATAGATGCTATAGGAGGACTATATGCTCTCTTACATTGTCATAGATCAAAACCCTGCCTTGAAGATTGCTATTGAAAGAGTTTTCGCTACTTCTGTACATAGATATTGTGTGAGGCATATTATGAATAAAGTTTCTGAGAAGGTGGGTGGTGTTTTGAATAGTGAAAAAGATTTCCATTAAAAAAACTAAACTTATGTGTGTGGGGCTCTTAGACTCCTGAAAATTTTGAATCAACTTGGGCGTCTATTACTTCTACATACGGCTTAGAGAATAATGATTGGTTTGCTTCGATATATAGCTTGAGACATATGTGGGATCCACCCTTTTTCGTGGATATACTTTTATCTTGGTTGATGCATACGATCTCACGATTGGAGAGTGAAATTGTCGTGTTCAGCAACTTACTTAATAAACAACTAAGTTTAGTTAAATTTTGGATGAGATTTGAGTGTGCCATTGAGACACAATGGGACAATGAGAATGAGTTTGATAATGTGAACTCTTCTTTTATTCCCCAAGTGAGGACCCGGCTAGATATAGAAAAGCATGCAAGGCACGTCTATACTCACATAAACTTCGACATTTTTCAAGATGAGTTATGGTCATCATTTAATGATTGTGTTGTTGGAGGAACTTTTAAGATGACAGATTCAAGGTAATTACTGTGCGAGACAATGGTGATGGATGTTACAAGACAAGCAAGGAGGTCATTTATTACACTTCGACTTGTGAGGCAAAATGTTCTTATAAATTATTTGAACATGAAGGAGTGGATTTCGTCGTATTGTTTTGGCTCTAAAGGGTCAGTTTCTTAAGGAGATTTCACAACCATTAATTTTTGAGCTAATGGACCAGAATAACTCGTAGACCTGTTTTTGATGATCATGAAACATTGTTAGAAGCTTGTGAGAAGGAGAAAAGCAAGTCCTAGCAAGTCACTAACACTTGGAGTAGTTCTTCTTTTTTTTTCAAGTGATGTAGTACGCTGAACAAAATGAGAATGATCTAAAAATGATGATATAAGTATGTAATGACATGAAGAAGTGGACTATATCTGGTGGAAAAGCAGCCAACAAAACACAAGACTTGAAGTCTTTTGGATTGTAGTATTTCAAGAGGTACAAATTCAACCACCAAAGCAATCTAGTACAAAAGGAAGTGGGAAATGGACTAAAGGAGGAGTCCATGATTAAGCAACAAGAAAAAAAAAAAAGTAAAAGACATTGGAAAGCTTGGGGACAATATGGTTATCATGATAATCGAATCTGCCCTACAAAAAAAATGGAATGATTTATATTAGTTACTGGTAAGTGATATTTATCATTTATCTTAGTTATTGTTTGTCATTTATCTTAGCTACTGTTTGTGTGCGGCTATTGCGTGAATTTGTGACAATGAGTGATTGTGAGAGTATAGGTGTATGCGTGGCACTGACTGTGTTAGAGTGTGTATCTATGAGTGAGGGAGTATTGACTGAGAGAGAACATGCATGTGAGTGTGCGTGTGTGCGTTGAGGTGGGGGTGGAGGGGGTGATTATGTGTGATTGTTGATAAGTGTAAGTGTGTCTGTGTGTGAGAATGAGTGAGTGTGCGTATGTGTGTGTGTCACAAGCACACACTCTCACTCATTCACTTCCCGACACACTCACAGCCATAGACATACACTATCACTCAATCACTGCCTCATATTCTTTCACAGCCACACACACACTATCACTGCACCCCGGGCAACACACACACTCACAATCACAAACACGATCACTCTCAGTCAATACCCCCCTCCCCACAACACACAGACTCAAAGATACACTCACTCTGACACAAACACTGCCACACATACACCTATATTCTCACAATCACTCATGCCTCAAACACACTCAATAGCTACACACAAACAGTAGCTATGATAAATAACAAACAATAACTAACATAAAAGATAAATATCACCTACCAGTAACTAATATAAATCATTCCAATTTTATTTTATTTTTTTGTTGAGTAGGTTCGACTATTATGATAATCATATTGTCCCTAAGCTTTGCAATGTCTTTTTTTTTATTATTTTCTTGTTACTTAATCATGGACTCCTTCTTTCCTCCTTTAATCCATTTCCCACTTCCTTTTGTACTAGATTGCTTTGGTGGTTGACCTCTTTGGGAATACTACAATCCACAAAAGACTTTAAATCTTGTGTTTTGTTGGTTATTTTCCACCAGATATAGTCCACTTTTTCTTCATGTCATTACATACTTGTATCACCATTTTTAGATCTTTCTCATTTTGTTCAGCGTACTACATCACTTGAAGAAAAAAAAAACTACTCCAAGTGTTAGTCAGTTGTTGGGACTTGCTTTTCTCGTTTTCACAAGCTTCTAACGATGTTCCATGATCATAAAAAACAGGTCTACGAATTGTTCTGGTCCATCAGTTCAAAATTAATGGTTGTGAAAATCTCCTTAAGAAACTCACCCTTTAGAGCCAAAGAATATGACGACACCCATTCCTTCAAGTTTAAACAATTTACAAGAACATTTTGCCTTGCAAGTCGAAGTGTAATAAATGACCTCCTTGCTTGTCTTGTAACATCCGTCACCATTGTCTCATACCGTAATTTCCTTGAATCTGTCATCTTCAAAAATTCCTCCAACAACACAATCATTTGACCATAACTCATCTTGAAAAAGGTAGAAGTTTATATGAGTATAAACGTATCTTGCATGCTTTTCTATCTCTAGTTGGGTCCTCACTTGGGGAATAGAAGAAGAGTTCACATTATCAAACTCATTCTCATTGTCCCATTGTGTCTCAATGGCATGCTCAAATCTCATCCAAAATTCAACTAAACTTAGTTGTTTATTAAGTTGGTTGCTGAACACGACATTTTCACTCTCCAATCGTGAGGTCGGATGCATCAACCAAGATAAAAGTATATCCACGAAAAAGGTTGGAACCCATATATGTCTCAAGTTATACATCAAAGCAAACCAATCATTATTCTCCTACCTGTATGCAAAAGTAATATATGCACAAGTTGATTCAAATTTTTCAAGAGTCTAAGAGCCCCACACACATAACTTCAATTTTTTTTTATTTATGGAAATCTTTGTTACTATTCAAAACACCACCCACCTTCTCATAAACTTTTTTCATAATATGCCACACACAATATCTATGTATAAAAGTAGTGAAAACTCTTTCAATAGCAATCTTCAAAGTAGGATCTTGATCTATGACAATGTAAGAGGGCATATAGTCCTCTCATAGCATCTATGAATTTTATACAAAACTATCAACTTTCTCAGCAGCCAAAAATCTCGCATCAATTGTGATAGATTATCTATGATGATTTATTCCAGTGAGGGAGCAAAGCTCATCTTATATTTGTTGGTATCATGAGTAGTGTCAAATGAAACGGCATCACCAAATGTATAATACTTTTTTCTACAAATATCATATGCTCAAAACACATGCTTCAACCTATTTTCCTCACCCAATTCGTATGTAAAGTAGAAAGATGGATTTTTCATCATCATCCTTCCCAAGTTCTTAATGAAAATTTGGACATAAGAATTATTGATCAGCGCTTTCAAGTCGCGCTGAAAATTTTGCAAATTTGTTTTCATACAACCAACATTTCTTATTCCCCCAGTCTGCTCTTTCATCATGTTAAATGTCTTTGATGTAACGACATTGTTTCGATGGCATGCATGCAAGAAATTGTTAAGTGCGAGATTCACCTCTCTAACTGATTTTAACATGGGTAAATTTGAAGGAATAGCAAGTGGGTGTGTGTGGCCTTCATGTATCTTAAATATTTGATATTTACCTATGTCAATCCTTTTGAAGGTACAAGTAGCCATACAATCTTCTCTGATCAGGATTTTTTTATCTTCTGTTTAACCTTTTTTTTTCTTTTCCCTTGTCTTTTGCCAGTATCGCCATCAATGTTCAAAGCATCAGTTGTCTATTCCTGTTCAATCAACTGAGGATCATTCACCTTGTGTGAACCTTCTTTAGAACAAACACAATATTTTCATAAATTAATTCCATTTTCTTTCTTCAATGACGAAATTCACATACTAAATTTGACATGACAATCCTTGTAGAAACCTATCCCTTCTTCTAGTTAGTCGAATATCATACCTTTCGTAGGCCTATGCTCATCGTCACAATTAGAAAAAATCTCATTACAATCATGTGATTTCAGTAGCGTCTCAAGCATGACTGCACCATTTGAAATGTCACACATCCTTAGAAAAGAAAAAACTGATTAACTTGAACTGTTAAAAAGAATTATTACATTGACGTCATCAATCACATTAACTTGAACTGTTCACAAATTTAATATATATGATTAAATGTTTATCATCAGTTACATTAAAAACGTTTAATCAATCACATCATTAATAAAAAAGAATGCTTATTTTTATAAAACTAGGTCACGAAAAGCTTCATATTACAATTACAAAATTAAAATCAATACGGTGACTATCATTAATTACTTATTCTTGTAATTAAAATGTAGGGCAAGAAGATTGAAGTTACAACTGTCATTGACATTAGGAGCATATAATAGATTTGTAAAACTAATTCAATCATCAATTACATTAACGGTTGTCAATATAATGGTTTTCACAATAGAATATAATATTGCTTTGACTTAAGCACAATATACAGTCAATCGCATTGAAATAGCTACTGACTGTCAATGATTTTCACATGAGGATATAATATTGCTTTCACTTTAGCACCGTATATTGTCAAACTTTGGATAATCAGGTGCAATTATGTCAATCACTAATGTGTATTAGTTTTGTCAAAATTGATTAGAACCATAATAAGAACTATTGAGGAAAAATACCTAGTTATGAGTACCGATGAAGGTAAGAAACAATGTCGATGCTGCAGATTTTGCAATGTTAAGATCAATATCGATAGAATGAGAGTAGAAACATACAATGGTAGAGCAATAGAGAAAATATGACACTTAATCTTAGCGCTACTTTTTTAGCCTAATAGTTATGATGGATAGTTCTTTAGTTCTCACTGAAAGGGTACTTCTCAATAAATACGTTCTCTCTTCACACACACACACACACTGTAAAACCCCGAAAATTTCAAAGATGTTGACCGTGACGTCGTTAGTAAATTAGGTTTGACTTCGTTATTTATTTTATTATTCGTTTATGTTTATTTTATTTTATTTTATTTTTTTGCTAACACTTGAGCTCGTAGGATCGTTGAGGGACTAACAAAGGTATATCGGTAATTTCATGGGTTTAGTATTATTAGTATTACTCTAGTTATTAATAGTTTTTATTATTAATATTATTAGGTTTATTGAAATATGTTATTTGGATAATTATGTGAATATTATTTGTTATGTGTTTAGTATTAATATTATTATTATTATTAGTATTGTATTATTATTATTACTATTATTATAATTATTATTATTTTCAAAAATCTGATTTTCTTCTTATTGGGTTGGATTAGGAGTGGGATTAGTTTAGTTGGGCTTTTATTAGGTTAATATAAAAACCCCCTCTCTCTCTCTCAAAACCCTAATCTCCTCTCAAACCAAACCCTAACCCTAGCTTTCATCTTCTCCTCACCTCTCTCTCTCTTCTTTGCCGCTGACCACTACCACCACAGCCTGGCAGCCACCACAACCACCATCACCGTTTCATTTCTCTCTCTTTCTCCCTCGATAACTCTTTCTCTTTCCTCGTCAACTGCCGCTGTAACCGCCACCACCAACCACTCTGTCGCCCCGCGCCGCCTTGTGCAACCGCCTCCGACCATCCGCCACCGAAGACCGCCCAGCCACCACCATCGCTCAGCCCTCTCCCTTCTCTTTCTCTTTTATCTCCTTTCCTCTTGTCCTTGCGTTGACCTTGCTCCGCCACCAACATCGGTCGTTGTCATCGTTGTCGGAGTCGCCGCCACACCCCACAGCCGTCGCGTCACGACATCGCCGCCGACATCGCTATTGGCGCCGTTTGCTATTCGCTCAACAGCGCCACCACCAATCTTCAACGATTACCGCCGCCATCAGCCCTACGACTTGTGCAGCCGACCGACCTACGACGCCGCCGATCATTGGCCGAAAACGCCGGACTTGGCCCTAGCAAAACCTACGTAAACCCTAAATCTTTTTTTGAAACTTTCTTTCTTTTATTCTTTATTTTATGTTGTATTGTTATTATTATCATTATTATTATTATTATTATTATAATTACTATTATTATTTCTTGTTTTTAAATCTTGTAATTTGGGTAATTAGGGTGTAAATTTTACTAAGTTGTTATATGTAATTAATTTGTTCTTGTGTTGTATTATTTACATGTAATTTGTCTAAATTACTATGTGTAACTTTTATGTTGTAATTGATGTATTAGGATTTGTAATAATTGTAATTAAATTATTAATGTTCGATTGTATAATGTACCTTAATTTCTTGTGAAGCATGTTTAGGGTTTTAGATGACACTATTATTGGATGCACGAATTAAAAGTTTAATTACCTAGATTAATTCTTGAATCGTTAGTTAAGTATTCACATGTTCTTTATTTCAATCATGTTTAATCTTATCTTGTTTAATAAGTTAGGCGATTGAATTACTAAAGTTCGATTCTTGTTTACTAATTTATGATTCTTGATTGAATCTTGTATAAAGAAACTAATTGTTGGAATTCTTGATTGGTAGTTTCAATGTTTATATGTTCTTTATATTTTATTCACATGTTCTTTAAGTTCCTTCTTGATTATTGATTAAGAAATTCATCTTTTATAATCATCCATGTTGTTATTATAGGACCTTGAAATAGTTTATTGTAGAATTCATGTTTAGGATAATGTTATTATTATTTCATGCATGTTTTTGGGGTTAGTGAAAATATTAAAGTTGATTTCATGTTTTACAATTTGGTTTTGGTGGTAGGAAGTTTGTTGTTTGGACCTTAGTTGGATTCGACTAATTACTTTGGATCTTAGTTACTGTTCTAAGCCCTAATTAGGACCCCAGGATCGATTGGTGGAAGTTAGAACCGAAAACTATAAATTAAATATGAACCGGGATCGGGACAGTTTTGTTAGTGTCTAAAGATCGGGTCACCATGATTATTATAGTTGTCCTTTGATCGAACCCTTTGGACTGGAGGTTCCCCTAGATGTTAGCTTTCATAGGAATTTTGCGGAATGGACTTTTGAGTTGTATAGCTCGAGTTATAGTCGTTTTACCAGAACCTGTCGGAACTGGACCAGTTGGAAGATTTGGTACTTTTAGAGTCTTTCGAGGCTGATATGGGCTTAGTCGTCACTTAAGAGTTTTAGTAGACATCCTGAGGTTTCCAAAAAGTCCAAAATCAGACCCATACGTCGAGAAGTCAAGTTACCACCCTTTTTATATGGATGTTGTGATCTGTCTTGTTATGTGAAACTGTTAATAAATGTGTTGTTGATTGAAAAGGTTTACTTGGTGTTATTATACGATTACTTGGAATGTGTTAAGTAATTTAAAGTATAGATCCATGATTGATAGGAACCTATAGTGTTCCTAGGGGAGGGTTAGGTAGAAGGTAGTTAATACTAACTTCGAAGGGCGCGTTTTGATTAGAATAATTACTTTTATTTTAGGCCTGAGCTACTTCGCATCGTTAGTGAGCTCAAGTGTGTTCGTCTTAGCTGTGAAGTGAAGTTAACCAGGTAATGTCTATGCTCTAATCCTCACTGGGATGCTCTTTAAATGTGTTTTAATGTTTTTTATTTTGTTTTGAGAATTGCATCCCGAAAGGGGACTTTTGTGGAAATGTGACCATCTGTTTTGGATAACTGATTGTATTTGTTTGTGCTTTGATTTTATTGAGTTGAGAAATTGGATGGTCTTTTATTAATGGTTTTATTATTGGTTTTGATAAACTTGGGTTGGGTTTGACTTGAGGGCTGTGAGCTGAGATTTCATAAGATACTTTTAATTCAAAATGAAACATTAAGCGGGTTTACTCTTTGATGCCTTTGGTAGGGCGATTGTTTTGCGGGCGATAACCCTGAGACCAGGATTTGGTATCCTATATGGGTTATGTGTCAGGAGATCAGGGTTTCATCCCTGATATAGGATAGACGATTGTTACATCTCTTAATCAATGGATTAAATGTGACAACATGGTCATTAATTGGCTATTAAACTGCATGATTTCTGAGTTAGTTGAGTCTTTTTTATATATAAATACTGCACAAGAATTATGGAGTAAGTTGAGTGAAAGATTTGGCCAAAGCAATGGCCCCTTGTTATTTCAGTCAGAAAAGGAGATTTCTAACTTGCACTGTGGCAAGCGATGCATGAGATCTATTTTACTAGGTTGAAAAGACTTTGGGATGAAGTAGGTGAGATGTCTCATGTGCAAATTTGTAATTGTCCTGTCACATGCCCCCACATCAAAACTTCTATGGACATGGAACAAAGAAGAAGACTTGTCCAGTTCTTGATGAACTTAAATGATGAGCTTGATGCTGTGAGAGCTCAAATTCTTTTGATGGATCCTCTACCAACAATCAATAAGGCATACTCTTTGGTCCAGAGAGCTGAGTGCCAAAAGATTGCCTCTTGAGGACTTCAGTTCCCCTCTGAGTTGGCAGCCAACACTCACAAATATTTTGGAAACACTGACAATGATTCAAGTAGTTTGAATGCAAGAAGTTCCTACAAAGGACCCAAGAAAGATTCTAAGAAGGATAAAGCAAAGAAATTATGTACTCATTGTCAAAGGCATGGCCACGAGAAGGAGTATAGCTTTAAGTTGGTGGGGTATCCAGACTGGTATAAGGGCAAAAGGATAGTTGCAAATGTGCATCTTGAAGAAACAGCAGACAGCCCCCTGGAAGAAACACCTGCGATGAATGCAAAGCTTTCCAACAAATAGCTCATGAAGTCTACAAGATGAACAAGAATAGGCAAGATCAAGCTCAAACATCCCAGGCTGGTTCATCTCAGGTTGTCTCCCATTTTGCATAAGGCTTGAAATATCCAGAGGAGAACTTTTCAGGTAATATCCATCTAGCTAGCAGCTATTTTAATGTTCAAAAAGGGGGTAAAGAACTCATTGAGAATTCCTAGGTTGTGGACACAGGGGCAAGTGACCACATGGCTCATAACAAAACTTTATTCATTTCCTTTAACAAACTAAACAAACCTGTGTCAATCACAATGCCCGATGGTAATGTCAAAGTGGTAAAGCTAGCTGGAAACATAAACCTAGGCAATGGGCTAAAATTGAATAAAGTACTATATGTCCCTGATTTTAGCTTCAATCTATTGTCAGTTACTAAGCTTCTTGCTGATCAAGTTGTGTACATGATTGCCTTTGCTGACAAATGTCTTTTTCAGGACCTTTTAAGTAGACAGATCATAGCTACTGCTTATGAGGACCATGGGCTCTACAGGCTGGAATCCAGGAGTAGAAAGGAAGCACATCTCAACTCTAAGGCCCATAAGCTGTTTTCTGATGATGAGAATTGCAATGTTGTTGAAAACACTGATGTTTCTTTACATATTTTGCATTCTAGACTAGGCCACACCTCTCTTTCTAAACTGGAACATGTTCTAAATTGTAATCTTGATAATAAGCATTTCTTTTGTGACACTTGCATACTTGCCAAAGCCCATAGATTATAATTTCACAGAAGTTCTATCAAAACTTCTTCTCCCTTTCAATTAATTCACATGGACCTTTGGGGTCCTTATAGAACTTCAAACATAAATGGTGCTAAGTATTTCTTAATTATAGTTGATGACTACACAAGGTGCACTTGGACTCAACTGCTGCATGATAAAACTCAAGTTTACAATGGCATAGAAAAGTTCCTAAATATGGTGAGCAATCAATTTAATGTGCAAGTAAAAACAATCATGACTGGCAATGGCACTGAATTTCTTCAGCAATCTTGCACTTCCCTCTTTGATTCAAAGGGAATCATACACCAAAGATCCATGGTGAGAACCCCTCCCCCCCAAACAAAATGGGGTAGTAGAAAGGAAGCATAGGCACCTTCTTGACACGGCAAGAGCCATCAGGCTACAAGCAGGATTTCCAAAATATTTATGGGGTGAATGTATATTGGCAGCCACCTCTATTATCAACAAACTACCAATGAAAGCCTTAGGTTGGAAAAGTCCTCATGAATTGTTGTTCAAAGAAAAGCCAAATCTGGATGACCTACGAACCATTGGATGTCAATGTTTTGCTGTAAATGTAAGGGAAACAGACAAGTTCTCAGATAGAGCCATAAGATGTGTCTTGTTAGGGTACACATATGACATGAAAGGGTATAAATTACTAGCCCTAGAAACAAAGAAAATTATACATAGTAGAGATGTAATTTTTGTTGAACAGATCTTCCCTTTCAAGAAGCAAGAAGAGAAGCACAAGGAACCCACAATGAGTAGAGAAACTTTATGGGGCCCCTCTGATAATTTTGTCAATGACAATCAATCCTGGACAAATACAGATAATTATTTCAGCTCAGCAAGTTTTGATCCTAACATTGTTTCTGATGATCCTAATGAGAATATGGCAGATAACAATGTACAGGATCCTGATCTAAACATTTCAGAAGGCACATTGCACAATGATAATGACACTATTGTGGATGACACCCTTGATCAGAATAACACAGCTCCTCAACATTTGAGGTTGATCAAAACCAAGATGAAGGAAGGAATCATGATGGGAACAATCTAAGAAGATCTCAGAGGCAGAGACAAGCTCCTGGCTGGCTCAAAGACTTTATTACACCTCAAAGTCACATATCACAACAAGATCAAACCCACAGCCTTGCAGGATATTAGTCAGCTCCTTACCCTTTGTTTAAATATGGTGATTTTTGTGGACATTCCTATGACTTTGTTGCTTCCTTGATCACTACTATGCATGTTTCTGAGCCTAGTAACTATGCTATAGCATCAAAACACCCTGAGTGGACAAAAGCTATGAATGAGGAATTAGAGGCCTTAGAGAGAAATGGAACCTGGGTCCTGACTGATCTACCTATTAGAAAAAGGGCCTTAAGCTCAAAATGGGTTTATAAGGTTAAGTTCAAACCCGATGGGAATGTAGAAAGGTACAAGGCTAGACTAGTAATAAGAGGTTTTGAACAGATAAAAAACAAGGACTATAAGCATACTTTTTCCCCAGTGGCAAAATTGACCACTGTAAGGATTTTTATAGCTATGGCCACCATCAAAGCATGGCCTTTGCATCAACTAGACATAAACAATGCCTTTCTACATGGGATCCTTGATGAGGAAGTATATATGATTCCTCCTGACGGGTATAATAAGGCCACTCCCAGTCAGGTAGGGTTGTTCATCGGTTCAAAACTGAACCGGTCCGAACCGAATAAACCGAAAACCGATTAAGGGGAAAGTTCAAACCGAAAACCGAACTGAATAAAAACGGTTCGGTTCGATGTTTGGTTTATTCGGTTTTGAACCGAATAATGCAAACCTTTTTATGTTTTTCGCCGGAACCGATTAAACCGAAAAACGAAAGGCATAAAGTCCAAACCGAAAATCGAACCGAATAAAAATCGGTTCGGTTGGGACCGGTTCAATTCGGTTCGGTTCTCGGTTTATTCGGTTCAAGACCGAATAATGCACACCTCTACAATCAGGTTTGCAAGCTTAATAAATCACTTTATTGTTTGAAACAGGCCTCCAGACAGTGGAACATTAAATTGAGTACCTTTCTTGTTAAAATGGGTTTCACTCAGTCAAAACATGACTATTCCTTGTTTATCAAAGGGCATGATGACTTAATCTGTTTTGTTTTGGTGTATGTAGATGATTTGCTAATAATAGGAAATGATGAACAAGGCATCAAGCAACTGAAGGCACAGCTACATGAAACCTTTACAATCAAAGATTTAGGATTAGCCCGATACTTCCTTGGAATTGAAATTACAAGATCTCAAAAGGGGACACTTTTGCACCAAAGAAAATACATTATTGATATTTTGGAGGATGCAGGCTTGACTGCAGCTAAGCCAACATGTTTTCCTCTGCCAAAGGGTTTGAAATTGTCCATAGAAAAGGGATAGATTTTAGAAAACCCAAAACAATATAGAAGGGTTATTGGAAGACTATTATACTTAGCTATCACAAGGCCTGACATTGCCTACTGTGTACAGCATTTGAGTCAGTTTCTACAATGTCCAAGGAAACCACATTATGAAGCTGTCTTACATGTCCTGAGATATCTTAAAGGGAGTATGAACAAAGGCCTTTTCTATCCTGCACAAACTAATTTCAAACTGTCTGCATTTTGTGATGCAGATTGGGGGAGCTGCTAGATGACTTCTAGGTCACTCACTGGATATGCAATCTTCATGGGGCAATGCTTGGTGTCTTGGAAGACTAAAAAGCAAAACACAGTGGCAAAATCCTTAGCCGAGGCTGAGTACAGATCAATGTCTACAACTACATCACAGTTGGTGTGGATAGCTAATTTTCTCCAGGATCTGAAACTTCCAGTTGAGCTACCAGTCACATTATCTTGTGATAATCAAGCAGCTATGCATATTGCAGAAAATCCTGTCTTTCATAAGAGAACGAAGCACCTAAACATTGATTGTCTCTACACAAGGGACAAGCTATTGGAAGGGTTCTTGAGGACTACTTATGTTGCTTCAAAAGACCAGCTAGCTCATATCATGACTAAGCCTTTGGGAGAATCTCAGCATAACCATTTATCTGCTAAACTTGACTTGGTTGATGTTGCAGTATTTCCACCTTGAGGGGGGAGTGTGGAAATATCAAGGTGTCTTAAGTTGTTAGTTAGTTTTCTGTTTTTTTCAAGATTCAAGAATTAGTTATCTTTTGGTACTAGCTTAGGTAGCTCGTGTATATATAGCCTGGGTTGCTCTTTGTATGTTCAACACACATAATACAGAATTCTTCTTCTATCATTCTCTTTCATACATAAATTTCTCATATATATATATATATATATATATATATATATATATATATATATATATATATATATATGCCTTTTGATGGGGTGGGGCTGCGGGGGTAAATTTTTCCTAGTTTGTTGCTACCTCTCGGTGTGACTACCCCTCTTCTGAGTAGAAGAAAATTTAGAATGTGTTTAGTATTTCAATTGAAATACATGACAAGGAGAAATTGCATTGGGGCTCGCCACTCCCCCCTACTTTTTAGTCTATTATTCAAGGTATACAAAGAATAGTGAAATTATTTAAAGGGTTTTTGGATTCTAATATACTGGACTTTTAGGATATTAGATAATAATACAATGAACTTTAATCTTAGATAATAATACACTGTACTTTAGGGGTGTTGAACAATAATACCCAGAATAATTCCAACAGTAGCTGACTCAATCGTAATCCTACGCAACAGGTGGAGGAGATTTATTGGCCCAAAAAATATTCAAATTTATGACATGTCAGCTAATCTATACATAAGCAAAGAGAATCAACTTTGAAAAGAGTAAATATAACATAAAATCACATTTGCTTAAGCGTGTTTTCACTAAGAGATTGTTGTTGTAGTTGTATAAAATCACCTTTGCTTGTATATATAATATGTGTGTGTATGTGTGTGTATAAACTCATCATTGGCTTGTCTTCTACATTCTACACAGTGACATTTTATAAAATTGTGTTATTTTATGTTGATTTTTTAATGAAAAAAAAAATAATCCGTGCAAATAAGTTAGCGAATCAGAAGTAAAAATTTCCCAGTTCATTTCCCACTACCGGTGGGAACGAGTGTAGGAGCAAAATTTGATCCCAGTCTCAGCTGGGACCGCGACCTCCAAAATTACCAGGATTACGGTCTCGCTCACCTCTAATAGCTGTCGTTTATAATATCTTAGCAAAAATATCATACAAAGAATAACAGGTAAGGTGACGGATGGTCACCTTGTCGAATACCTCTCATGGGTCTGAAAAAACTCACAAACCTCGTCATTAATAACAATGGAGTAAGATACAATGTTTGATACATTAATGTATCCAATCAATCCATGTATCAAGAAAACCCAAATGTTTTAAGCATATATGAAAAGATAAAATCTCATTCTAATCAATCATAATCCTTTTTTCATGTCAAGTTTAAAGTGCTCGAAATACTTGTTTGCTTCTTGTGTTCTTCAATTTATTCATAATCTCAAGTATCATAAGAATGTTATCATGTATAGCTTGTTTGGGGATAAAAGTATTTTCTAAAGGAATAAAAACATTTTCTAAAATAGGTCTCATCCGGCTGACAATAGCTTTAGAAATGATTTTGTACATATTATTGCATAAACTTATTTGCATAAATGGACATGTCGTAGTAGGATTATCTACTTTCAAAATGTGGGTAATGAACGTATGGTTGACCTTTTTAAACAATTTACCACGATTGAAAAATTCAAGATGTAATTAGTGATGTTGGTTCCAATAATGTGCCAATGCTTTTGAAGAAAACCCCGCCCCAAAATCATCAAGCCCTAGAATCTTAGAAGGGTCCAATTGAAAAAAAAAAAAAAAATTACATCCTTAACTTGTTGTGATGACACACCAGATATAAGCATACTGTTATCCTCATCAAAGACTCAACTTGGACAAATTGGAGTTTAATAACTGTTAGGAAAGTGTCCTAAAATCACTTAGTTTCTTGATCCTACAATTATTTGTTTCCTAATTGTATTAGGATATTAATTAGGTTTCCTTATTATGTTAGGTTTCCTAATTGTATTAGATTCTAAATCTAATTGGAGTGGGAGTCAAGGTAGGTTTATAGGGAGTTTTCCCTATAAATAGTGAGTCTTGTCCACCTTGTTTTGTGTGGCCAATTTCGGGGGCACCTTCTGTGGGAGGAGGTGTATTCAGATATTCTGAGATTTCATATTCCCATTGGTGAGAGAAGTTGTGAGAGTTTATGTGAGTTGTTATACTCTCTTTCTGTTGATCTCGGGGTGAGATTGTTCGTTGTAATCTCTACCAATAGTGGATTTTTTTGAGGTTGTGCCGCCCGTGGTTTTTTTCCCGATTCGGGTTTCCACGTTAAATTCTTGTCCCCATTAATTCTTGCACTTATTTTCTCGATATCCAGTAGTCATCTTTTTTCCGCTTCCGCTATTATGTATTGCTCTTATAATTAAAACCCTAACAATAACTTAATTGATGGTTTAAGCTGTCCCTTTAGGATTCAAAACAAGTAGAGAAATCAGAAATAATTTTGTCTTTAGCACGATTTTTTCGTTTAACTGGACACTCACTTCATCTTTAGAACAAATAATAGTGGTTCGACTCTTTCGAGCCTTAATGCATCGATAACAAATTAGAATTTCTGTCATTTTTCGTCAATCATTCTTTTTCTATTGAATTTATTCCAGTATGTTTTATTAAAAGATAGCAAGAACTCATGCCGTGTAATTAAACGAGAATACCAATTAATGAACCTTAAATTTAGTGGATCGGAAATAATTAGCTTCTTCTTCACTCTTTTTAAATTGGACACATTCTTCTTAGCTCTATCAAAAAAATTCTGACAAGACTTGCTATTCTAACTTTTAAGTTGTTGCTTACTCCCTCCGTTCCAAATTAATTGTCATTTTGACCAAATTTTGACTGTTAATTATTCACAAATTACAATGAGTTATAATATAAAATTAACTCCATTATAATTTTTAGAAAAATATCTTTTTAATGACGGTAATTTCATATTGTAACTCATTATAATATGTGAGTAATTAACCGTCAAAATTTAGTCAAAGTGACAATTAATTTGGAACGGAGGTAGTAATTTCTTTAATTACACATGAAAGTTTCAAAATATATAGGATCTGAGTGAGTGATGCAGTTATACTATTGCACCAATATCATACGTCCGAAAGCACGTATAGTGATTTTCAATTTTTGTCAAATTATAGTAATTATGGTAATTCCCATGACATTGACAATACATGTGGCATGATCAAATTTTGTAAGTTGATTTTATTAATTTTTAAAAATATTAAATTTTATTTTTTAAATTGGAAAATTTGTATATAATTAATTAAAAAATGTTTTATTTTAGGGTATGTTTGTCTGTAGTCTATGTAAATCGTGAAGCAAATTTTCCCAACCAAAAGCACTAACTGGCTTCCATGGCTTCCGACGAAAGGTCACCACAGTTGCAGCCACCATCAAAATGGAACCGTCAACATCATCCCTAGTTGGTCAATTTCTCAACTCCGCCGCTCCGAGATAGATTCGGTTGTGGAAAAAAATAAATGAATTGGCCACTGTTCGGTGTTTGAGAATGGCGCAGTTCTCCGGCGGCCGGTGCTCGGTGGTGACTATTCTTGTGCATGGCAGTTGTGGCCACTAATCGTGGGGAACGATGAGCCTAGAACTCGGTAGATCGTTTGGATAACTCCCAGTTTTATACAAGATTTATAATAATTATTGCAGCGACCTAGGTGGGGTTTTTTGCATTTTGGACCCCGAAGTATAGGGGTATTTATTTTCTGGACCCTTGGTTTTCATTGTTTATTTTTGGGATCCTAAAGTTTATGGGTTGTATAAAAAGGATCTTAAAGTTTGTAAGTTGAAAAAAAAAAGCTTGTGTACTGTTTTTCTTTTTCTTCCCTTGTTTGAACTTATCTCCCTATTAGCGTCAAACTTCGGGGCTAAGGTTAAAACTAATATTGAAGCTCTAATACACTTCTCTTATTCATGCCGGAACTAATTAGACTATGCTGTAATACACATCTCTCATTCATGCCGGAACTGCTTAGACCCTAGGTACTTTAGGGTCTAATTGGTTCCGACATGAATAAGAGAGGTGTATTATTGCTGTAATATCAGTTTTAACCTTACTCATGAAGTTTGGTGCTAATCGGGAGATAAATTCAAACATGGGAAGAAACGGAAAAAACAGTACACCGACCTTTTTTTCAACCTATAAACTTTAAGGTCCTTTTTTTATTCAACCATAAACTTTAGGGTGCCAAAAATAAATAATGAAAACCAAGGGTTTAGAAAATAAATACCCCTTTACTTCGAGTTTCAAAATGCAAATAACCCGTGTTAAACCTAGATATTCAAGCTCCAACGAGACCTTACGCCTTCCAAGATGTTGATGATATTGATAACTGGCGTCCGTCTTTCACCAGCCACCACCAACTGCCGACCAGCTGTCCTCAACCACCAACTAAGGTTACATGTGACGAACTACATTGCCGAGAATGGCGCCGTTCACAAGCGTCGTCCGCCAACATGAATTCATTTCATGTTTTCCACGATCTGATCTGGACAGTGCCGGCAAGGGCGGCATCGGCGAAGGCGGCGGAGAAAGAGTGGGGGTGGTGGTTGGGAAACTTTTTCCGGAAAAAATATCATGGCGGCAGTAACTCCGATGACGTTTTGCCGGAAACCATGGAGATCGATGGACTTGGTTCACTTTCTATCATCGTTTTTTTAATGGAACACTTTTTATCATGGTTAACAAACACATCCCTAAAAAATAACTTTTAATTAATTACACACAATTTATGTAATTTAAAAAAAATTAAAATTAGGTACTTTTAAAAATAAATAAAATCAATGTATCCGATCTCATCATGCCAAATATACAATATATAAAGAGAGAGAATTAATATAATTACTGTATTTTTCAAAAGCTGAAAATTACCTTACCTTTCTCATTTGAAAAATTCTAAGGTAGTCAAATTTTTTTTCGACTACGGTAGTCGATCAATATAAACCGTTGATCTATTGAAAATTAATCTACACCATTAAAATATTTTAATTTTTTCAATGGAATAAAACCATTTCAAAAATCTTTCAAATATTCTTTCTATATTCATGATAAATATAATATTTCATTAAAACAAAATTTTATATTTTATATTTATGTATGAGAAGTTTATCTTTTCTTGACCTTTTATCAAATAGCCCTCGCCATGGACGCCTGCTACAGATAGAGGGCCATGGCGGTGTGGTGGTTAATGTGGTTGCCCTTGATTGATTTCGCGCCCAAAAAAGATGAACGGCGGAAGAGGTTTTCACTACTGCTGAAGGTATAATTAAATGTAAATGTGAAACACTAAAGCAAATCTAGTATTGCTCATTTGGTGAATACAATTAGGTGGTGTTTCATATGGAACCAAGGTCATATGTTCAAATCTCTAGTTCGGTTAAAACATATTAGATTTTTTTTTTTACCACGAATATTATATTGATTTGTTTTTAATCAAAAACGTCATATTAGTTTTATATTTGTGGACATATGATTAGAAAATTAAACTCTAATAATCCATACTTTCAGCTTTTGCATACTAATAATGCTTACTTTGTTTTTGTATTTGGTGGTCTGAAAATAATAAAAATTATATTCTTGTGGGACACAGCCGAGTGTATACTAAATATCATAGATTTGGACTTCCATAATTCCATTTAATTCAAAACCTAGCACAATACTTCCCTACAATTTTAATGAATTTACAACATTTGTCCCAAAATTTTTTATCTTTTTTACGAAGTTTTGATTTTTATTTTTTAAAAACCCATAATAATTGCTCATATTCTCAAAAAAAAATAATTTAAAAATTCTTTTAATACACGCTTCATAACCTTTTTGGGGACATGAATAAAAAAATAAAATAATATGGGGCAAAATTGAAAAAAAGAAATTTGAAAAAATGTGGAGGTCGATTTACTACTACTAGAATGCAATTTTGGACATCTTACATACAAAAGTTGAAAGTAGGGAGATAATAGAATCCAACTTTCCCATATGGTTAAATAATATCTAGTGTAGTGTGTACTTATTTCATATACATTTGAGGAGTTTAACATTTTTAAATTTTTGGTTATAGATTAATTTCTTGAGAACATTTTAAATTTTAACAATGACTACATATTTTTATTATTATTATTATTATTATTATTATTATTATTATTATTATATTAAAAATAAAATTAGGATGGTGTTGATTATTTTATAGATGCTTTGAATATACCTGCTCATGTGATTTCATATGCTATTATAACTATGACTCCTGTTATGTGGAGAATTCACTGGTATTATTATAAGAAATCCTTTAGTATAATACAAAATATGATAGCATTTGAGATTACAACAAATATCATTCACAGAAGGAGCCGTAAAGATTGGACACATGTTCAGAAAAGTTGTAAAGTCAACTTACTTCTTGCCAAATCAAACAAAAACATTTCGTAGCAAAACTCAAGTACTATAACTATATATTAGTAAGAAATATATGAAAACATATGCTTTACTTTTAGGGATATTTGATGATAATATACCGAATTTTGGGGGTATTGGATTGTAATATACCAATCTTTATTATTGGATAACAATATTTCTGACCTTTATACTTAGGTGAGATTATTATACCAACAGTGACTAAGGGGGTGGTGACTGGTTAACCGGTCTCTGTCTTGACGTGACATGCAGAGGGAAAATAACCAACCCTTACCCAATAACCCCATTAACCCCTCCATTTTTCTCATTAACCCACGTTAAAAAAAAAATCGGCCTTAACACAGTGACTAACGGGGGTGGTGAGCCAGTCTTCGTACTGGCGTGACACATAACCAACCAATGTCTAGTAATGTCCGTTAGAGAGAAAAACTAAAGGATTAATAGGGTTATTAGCCTGGGACAGTTTTTTTTCCCTTCATCAACCACGTTAGGGCGCATGGAGACCGGTTCACCACCCCCTTTGTTACTATTGGTATAATAATGTCACCTAGGTATAAAGGTCATAGATATTGTTGTTCAATAGTAAAGGTGGATATATTACAATCCAACATCCCCAAAGGTCGGTATATTATCATCCAAAAACCCTTACTTTTATTGACAAAGTTTTGTAATGGATATAGATCAAAATAAGTGAGTTCGATAAATATTTAATGGAAATTACTTATGTGACATGTGATTACAGTTTTTAATATCAAATATTCTTCATCGATGACTTGCACGACATTGCTACTAGTTTTAATATCAAATAATTTTCTCTTCGCACTAAAATCAACATAAAACAATGCCAGTTTAAAAAAACAATGTTTTCTAAAAGATTTTCAATTACTAGGAAGACTATCGTTATAAGATGGAGGGAGTGTATGTTAAAGTTACCTTTCACATTTAATGTAAAAACAGACTACTATATTAATTTATTTAATGAGTATAATACAAATAATAATTTGTTTTTATAACTGATGAACTTTATCATAAATTAAATTAATCATTATACAAATGTTTATATTCCATTAAATGAGTGATAACATGATAATTACTTAGGAATTATTTACATCAATTAGTTTATAATGACAAGAAAATTTTCAAAAATAATTATAAATATATAAGATTTTATTTTGATCTTATTATTATGAATAATATCAAAATTTTACTTGTTTCTTCTAAAACTAGGAACATTTAAAAAATTAAATCACACTGAAGAGTGAAAAAAAAGTGTACAGAACAAAAACACATTTGAAAGAATCGAACCCACAACTCTACCATATAACTTCTATTATACAACCATTAAACCGTGACCTTGGCGCATACGTTTCATCTCAAAGTTAATAACTAATTATTTGCGGATCTTATTAGTTAGCACAGAAAATATAGAATCGTTTTTTATTTGGAAAAAATCGAAAGATTCTTAAAAACACATTAGGAATATAAAATATTTATTTATGATTACATTACCAAAATTAATATATCATAATAATAATAATAATAATGAAATTATTTATTTAAATTAATGGCTAAGATTGTTCTATCCATAATCAACGGCTAGTATTTAATTTAACTACGGTAGTTAAAAAAAAAGTTGACTACCACAGACCTTCCCTTCTCATTTTAATAGATTTGCTGGCACAAAACTAAACAACTAATTTTACGTGATTTTAGATTTGCTAGCTTTGGGAGCCGTATACATATGTGGATGGGATCTTCGCAGGAATCAGAATATCTGATTCCATGAGAATCTTTCTAATTTTGATAGAATCAACTTGATGAATTATCTAAATTTAAATTTTAGATTTAAACTTAGGCCAAACGAGATCGCCTCCCTCCCCCTCCCCAAAAGAAAATTAAAAAAAAGGGAATACATGTTGATTACATCTAAAATCACATCTTTAGATACTCCTTTGCCCTTAATTATGTCCACTTAGGTCTTGCCGATTAAATTAATGTTTTAGATAGGAAAGGGTGATTTATGTAGCTGATAGTAGTTTAGACAGCGGATAACAGTTTAAATAGTGAATAGCGGATAATTGTTTAAATGAGAATTGTGTTTAGTAAATTTAGCGATTGAGCTAGCAGATTAATGTGAATTGAAATAAAATGATATGGATAATTTCCAAAGACAAAATTTTTAAAGGGTATTTTTTTTACCAAAATATATGAAACGCTACTTCAAACGTTAAACATTAACTTCATTGACATTTTATAAAAATGCTACTTGAAACACTTGTAATGCTCCTAAAAAACGCGAGGTTATCCATCGCTAATATTTATGCAATTAGTGTTTTGACTTAATCAAAACGTTAAACATTAATCCAACGCTACTGCTGAATACAATCTTAACTAGTTATTTGTCCTTAATTATTTGTCACCTTCACATTTCCATTAACAATTTTACTATTCTTTCCCTTAATAAATAGTTTTGGAATTAATAATTCAACAATGACTGAGGACATTTTTTGTCATTGTGATATATTTCCACTTAAAGCTTTATGTTGCATTGGTTTATCAACTCTTTTCCAAAGTGACAAATAAAAATATATGGAGGGTTATTTTTTTTAGGCCAGAATTTTGCGTGATATTAATCTCATATATATTGGTTTAAAAAATACCGCATAGAAACAAATCTTAAAACACAAATTTTAAAGTGAGATCATTTTAGAAGCAAGAGTTATACTTAGACAAATTCTTCTAAAATGATTTTTGAAGGTCTCACTTTAAATAAAGAATTACAATGGATTAATATTTAAATACGGGTATAACTAATAATTTATTTAAACTAACTTTAATAAAAGTTTTGTATATTAATTATCTCTACATTCATAAAAATATTTGCCACAAAAATATAGTTGTTATAATAAATTTCCCAAAAATTATTTTAATCTTAGAGTATAGGTTTATGGATGGATCAGTGAGCATTTGAACTTTCACATCTGTTAGAGATAATCAAACATGAAAAAGTTTGTTTATTTGAAAATTTTGACTAACTAATTTTCTGATAAAATTTTCAACCAAATTATTTAAATGGATTAAAAAAATTCCCTAAAATTATTAATTATTTCTACATTCATAAAAATAATTGCCACAACTATATTAATAAATATCTTAGACATATTAAAAAAAATTCCCAAAAAATTTTGTTCCAAAAATAAAAACTTTAGTAGTACTAAAAAACTACCGTATGCACCATATTTGATAGTTATTACTCTATCCATCCCATATTAATTGTCATAATTTTGACTTTCACAGTATTCAATCTTATATTTTGATTCATAATTTCTTAAATAATACTCCCTCCGTCCTAAATTAATTGACACTTTAACTAAATTTTGACCGTTAATTATTCACAAATTATAATGAGTTAAAATATGAAATTACCTTTATTGTAAAATTTAGTAAAGTATCTTTCTAATGACAGTAATTTCATATTGTAACTCATAGTGATTTCTGAGTAATTAACGGTCAAAATTTTGTAAAAGTGTCAATTAGTTTGACACAGAGGGAATATGTAATTAGTAATTGTAAATTTGCAATATTATAGTCTTACGATAACATTTTTCATTACAATTCTAATAGTGGTAATTTTATATAGCAAATCATTGTATATATTAAAAAATTTATAATCAAAATTTTAAAATTTGACCGCATAATTTTCAAAAACTACCTTTAATATGAAATGGAGAGAGTACCTTCTTTGACTCTTTCTCTCATATTTATAGGCGCCATTGCCGCCGTCACTGGAAAAGTAATTCCATCCCTAATTGACCTCCTCTCTCTCTCTCTCTCTCTCTCTCTCTCTCTCTCTCTCTGTCTCTCTCAAAAAACCAGTTTACTGATTTGTTTAGAGAAGAGTAAAACCATGCCTTCCACACCATCATTTTCCTCTTCATCTTCATCATTTCCTTCTTCTTCTTCCCTTATGAATGATCTCATTAATCTGGACATCTCTGAAACTTCTGACAAAATCATCGCTGAATACATATGGTACTTTATTTTGAAACTTTACTTCTTTTGTTAATTCTATACTTTCAGTTGACGATCATCATTTTTTAATCCTTTTAAACTAATATTCGTGAATTCATTTTTTATTAATGATAGAATTCTTTTTTTTTTTTTTGTCTTTGGTATCACATGCAGGATTGGAGGGTCTGGAATGGACATGAGAAGCAAAGCAAGGGTGATTCTCTTTAATTCTTATTTTTTTATAGTAAAATAGTTCTCTCTAATTCTTTTGCTTCCTTTTGTTTTTTCTTAGTTTTTCTTAATTTTTTTTAATGGTTGATTGAAAAATACTCACTTCACAATTCCTTTTCTCTATCTGTGAGAAAAAACTCTTATGTTATCTGGTACAGTTTTACTGATACTAGTTTCTTTTTTCAAAAAAGAGTTTGAACGATATAAATAATTTCTTCATAAATTTTTGTCAGTAAAACAACTGTAGTCTGTAGATCTTTATTTATTCGATATAGTGCTCTAAATGAATAAGTTGGTTACAGTATATGTGGATTCTGCATTTGCAAAATTTAAGACGATTGAAAATTATCTTAAGAAATAATATGACTATAAACAAAGAGTTTCTTCAAGTTGGATCGTTTGTTTTTTTTGCCCAAAAAAAGAGTTTAATAAGAGGTTTTGGACCTTAAAATGAATCTTCAAGAGACCAAAAATAAGATTAATTAATGTTGAGAGTGGTTTTAAATTGAATACGTTTGTAAATTTGCATGATATGATAGACGTTACCGGGGAAAGTAAGCGATCCAAAGGAACTGCCGAAATGGAATTACGATGGGTCGAGCACCAACCAAGCCCCTGGCGATGATAGCGAAGTCATCCTCTAGTACGTGATCACACTCTCCTTCCCTCTTCTCCCTTGTTTCCTACTTCATTTTTCTTATTTGTATGCAACTCTTGAATTGCACATAATATATACATTAAAAAATAATTACGTCAAATGATTTACTTTTAGTTAGTGATAATTAACACTATAGAGTGACAAGAGGTCCACCTCCTAGGGATTGCAATGGATCCGGAAATCCCCGGACCCACTGGGGCCCCGCCCTGCTCGGGGAAAAATCCCCACCGCCATTGGGGAAGGGGACGGGGACGGGGATGATTTTCAAAAATCCGCTCGGGGACGGGGCGGGGATTGGGACAAAATTTTCCCCATCCCCGCCCCCATTTTCCCTGCCGGAGAAAATTTCTCGTCCCCATCCCCAAATCCCTGTCCCCGAAAATTTTAAAATTACCAAATAACATTTATTCTAATTCAATATATATATTAACAGCAAGGATAAAGTAATAATTTTTGAATTTTATATCAGAAACCCTAACACTTATTGATGTACTATTGTTCGATTTTGATGTATTATTGCTTGAGCAAGTTAAATATGTTGTATTTTGAACAGGTTAAAAACCGGGTTCGATTAAAAATCGGATCCGATTAAAATTTAGTTAGATTTTGGATAGCTTTAAAATATCCCCGCTGGATCCCCGTTGGGGATGGGGAATCCACGGGGATGGGGATGGGGCAAAAATCATTCCCCAAAGTGGGGATTGGGACGGGGATGGGGACAAGTTTTGGGAGCGGG
The DNA here is from genome assembly GCA_029582165.1 of Portulaca oleracea. Lineage (NCBI taxonomy): Eukaryota > Viridiplantae > Streptophyta > Magnoliopsida > Caryophyllales > Portulacaceae > Portulaca > Portulaca oleracea. The sequence continues at coordinate 23,459,918 of CM055890.1, forward strand.
GATGGGGACGGGGATATACTCCCCCGTCCCGATCCGCCCCGTTGCCATCCATACCACCTCCTATCTGTCAAACAATTTTAAGTTTCGAGTACTTGGAATCATGAACCTGAATATGCAGGATGTGGAACTATATTAATCATTCTAAAAGTGGTTGAAATTCTTCCATTTTTATTCTCAATGCTAAATTCAAGTGTTTATAGTGAGCATGATAATTCGAAAGTGTGTCAACTTTTTTTTCGTTGTTCATCTTTTTTATTTAATACAACATTATAAATATTTTTTTCTTAATTAAAAGTTTTTTACGAAACTTTTTTAAAGTTAAATTTCTTAAATCTAAGTTTCAACCTACTGAACAAACATACTTAGAAAAGAAAAGTATTTTAATTCTTTTAAAAATAAACTACATTTTAAAAAAAAATATAATTTATATTTTATGTTAAATAGGAAAACTAACCGTTAAAATAGAACTTGATACATGTACAAGTAGAATTTATTTTATGGTTGTCATGATTGACAATCATTTTAAAATTTTCATAATTAACGTGGACCTTAAAATCAGAACTTGTAAAGTTTCTAAAAATTTAATAAAATTTCTAAAAAATAAGAAAATTCCTGATAAATAACAACAAGGTTTTTATGGCTGGTAAAAAGGAGGTTGATGGCGGGAGGATGGGTAGAAGGCAGAGAGCCTGTCTAGTCACAAGAGTTATACGCGTCAATAAAGTTTCCATATCCGTTAAAAGTAGGGGTGCATGAAGAATCATTGATTCTGTTTCCTTGTTGGACCAAATTCATTAAATTGCTTGCATGCATACATTGCCTGTATTTGGGTTATGCAGCTGGTAGCTGGACCCCTCTCTTCAGGTTGGAACCTGGGAAAAAGATATCAGTGTGCGTTAATTTTTGGAGGTTATACTACTACCTCCGTCCCATATTGTTTGTCCTTCCAACTATATTTAAAAGTCCAATGGTCATGAGAAATGGGGTGAAAAATGTGTAATGTACCAAAATTGCCCTTACTTTTCTCATGTGAAGAAAAATAAAAAAGAAACAAAAGAGTATTTATTAGGGGTATAATAGGAATTACAATCATTGGAATTATAAATGGACAAACATTTTGGGGCAAGGGAGTTAGGTAGATAGACAAACAATTTGGGACGGAGGTAGTAAGCTTTATATAGGGAAAGAACACTTAATTATCTTTAATTTTTATTAAAATAAATGAATGTGTAGTGTTTCATTTGGGTTTTTAGCTCAAAATAATCGGAAGTCGGAGGTCATTGGTTGAAAATAATCCAAACTTTTAACCTATTTACTCGGACTAAACCAAAATTGATTTCCGGCGTCGGAATTCTAACTGGGAAGCCTGAGCACGTGTTTCTTTAATTGATTTTGGTTTTGAATTTATGCTGACTGGGGTCTACATAAGCTGACCAGTCAGTATTCCGACGCCACAAATCGATTTCGGTTTAGTCCGAATAAATAGGTTAAAAGTTTGGATTATTTTCAGCCAATGGCCTCCGACTTCGGGTTATTTTGAGCCAAAAACCCGTTTCTTTTTTAAAATTTTGAACAATATTTCTCCAAAATTAATTGACCAATATATGTCTAAATGATAAATCTATATGATAAATACTATATACACTAAAATTGTTTAAAGGGAGTATTCATGTGTTATAATTATCAGGCATGCATGTTTAAAATATCTATATATGTATTAAAACAAGACTTCCAAAGGAAAACATAAACTTAAGGGAAAGAATTTAAGAGATTTGATTTTTCCAAATCAAACTCCAAACCTATGAATGAGTGTTTTTAATAAAAATGGATTTTGCTTCTGGAGCGAATGCGTAGTGGAAACAATAGAAATCCATGCTTGATAATAAATATGCCTTTGTTGTTCTTGAGGAATGAATGATAATAGACTTGATGGATGATGATGATGATGATGATAATGATGATGATGATGATGACAATAATAATAATAATAATAATAATAATAGTAATAATAATAATAATAATAAGAAGAAAGGAAGAATACACCAAAAGCTTAATCAACGGTGAAATTTGATATATTCTTGGAGAAAAGATTATCTACCATCAAGAATTACCACCCCACCATGATTAGATAAAGGAGAACCACCACTAATCAATAAAGAAATGACCTAATTTCACCACCATTAACAATGCAATGGATAAATAGCACAATATTTTAGAGAGAGTTTTTCAGTAGGTCTCAAAAATACCTTTTCCATTCATTAAAAGCTTAGTCTCTCTCTTTTCCAATTACCCATATATAGGTGAGGATAGAGATAGAACCCCAAGAGAGATTAGCACTAAAAGGGTCATTAACTCAAGAGTTAATAACATCTCAAATCCTCGTCTAATCCAACAATACATTGGGAAAGAAAAGGCTTAAAACATAATTACATTGATTAGGAAATAAAATAAAAAACTACCTTTAATGAAAAAAGGGAAAAAATCGAATCAGTAGGGCCGTCACGGATGCGACACAGGTCGTTGTTGCCGACGTGTTGTCTTGAACGAGTGGGCACCTTCCAGGTTTGACCGTAGCAGCCGCGACAAGCGATGGGAGAAAAATCCTTCGAGAATCGCCTCCATGAATGACGTTCGTGGCGCAGCTGTCGCGGTGGTGTTGATCACACCTACTTCCAAATGTCACAGGCGCGACCTTCCCGTTGCGGGCGTAACGACCCTTGGCCTCCAACTCCTTCACAAGTGAAAGCGTGGTCGTCGCGGTCGTGACATGAACGACACGAGTGTGATGACCTTCTGGTCCCAAAGCTGATAAATCATAGGGAAAAGAGGGATGCGGCAGACAGGGGTCGCAGTTGCGACCAGAGTAGTAGCGCCCACGTCATCATGTTCCTCAACCCTAGACGTCCCCTAGGGCCTATCACAGGCGTGACAGAGCGAGTCACGGCCATGACGGACTTGATGCTCCCCTTTCCTCCTTTCTTCTTCTCCTCCTCACCTCTTCTTCGGTCCCATTCTCCTTATTCTTGCCGATATGAAAAGAAAGTCCCTTTAGAGGCTATCACGGCCCATCCATTGGATATTCATGAACATTCAGCTTGGCACGGGTCGATGTGGCATTGGAGCGATTCCACCGGCCGAGAAGCAACCAGCTTGGCCCAAGTAACAAGAGTCGAGAAAGGAACCCAGGATGCTTCATCCTTCCCTTCTTGAGAAGGATTTGCCCTCAAATCCACGTCGGGATCGTCGTACTTAAGGTAAGGATCCAATGGGCCACAAAAAAACCCAACATGATGTATGCTATAAATTAAGATGGAAATAATGAGAATATGTGTGTAAATTGAAGATTTAATTGTATAGTAAACCTCTCTCTCTACCTACTTTTATATTAAAAAGCCAACATTCTGTGTTACGTTAATATGAGAATGATTTTCATGCTAAGTAAATATAAACATATAAAGTGTGTCTCGCATCCAGAAGATATGTGCTTATGTCTAGAAGTGTGGCGCTTAGGCTCCGGGACACTTTGCGCCGTTTTGTGCCTTGAGCCTTTTGTAATCTAAGAGAGTGTTTGGTAGGAACCTCAGGGAAATTTTCCCTTCTCATGGTAAGTTTTCCATGGGAAACATTTCCCTTAGTCTCCTCTAAGGGAAATTTTCCCTAGGAAAATGGAGAAAATGGTGAGTCTATCATGACAAAACTTTCCCGAAGTCAACATGCATCTAAACATGGGGAAAATAAGTCAACTCGAAAAAATTGACCATTTTCTCAATGTTATTGACCAACCAAACGCACCCTAAAAGATTAGTTTCACAAATAAAATGAAAAAACTCAGCGACAGGGATGAAATGCAAATTCTGTCACTCATTATATAAAAGATTTAGAAAATGAGGCAAATTCTATATGTAGGTGCATGAGATTCCACCTTTTTTAAATATGTTAAATTTTGTATGTAGTAAAAAAAAAAGTCCTAGTCAAAGCCTTAAACTTGTCAACTTCGCCATTTTACTTTCTTTGTGAAAACTAAACAATCACAAATTGACTTAGGCACCATTTTTTTCTGTGTTAACGTAAATTACCTCAACCTACCGTAATTTACCCCAATATAACGTAAATTTACCATTACCTTTTTACTTCTTTCACCTCAACTTACCACAAGTTACCCCAACGCAGCTCAAAAAAAACGTGCTTAATTACTCAATATTGGCCATATATCAATTTTAAGTTATTGTACGTAACTGACCGCAATCTGTTTAAAATTTTGATGATTTTTGAAAACAGTCCACAAGCTATGTACAAGGATCCATTCAGAAGAGGTAACAACATTTTGGTAAGCTATCTTCATCTATGTTACTTTTGATTGATGGTTTCTCATATTTTATTTTATTTAACAATTGTAATATTATTTCTTTTAGGATATTGTTTTTCATTACGAATTTAATGGTAATAATTTCTTTTTATATAACAAGTTATTATATATTTTGAGAAACTTAAGATATTATATTTTATTTAACAATTGTAATATTATTTCTTTTAGGATATTATTTTTCATTACGAATCTAATGGTAATAATTTTATTTTATATAGCAAGTCATTATATATTTTGAGAAACTTAAGATCAAAGTCATTACAGGTTGAAAATTTTAAAGTTTGACCACACAATTTTCAAAAATAACAAATAATATGGAATGAAGGAAGTATCTATATTAAACCACCAAATAACACAAATTAACAAGAAATTTTAAAAAAAATGACAAATAATATGGAATTAAGGAAGTATGTATATTAAACCACCAAATAACAAAATTAACAAGAAAAATCAGTAAATGACTATTTAAGTGTGAGACTTAATTAATTAGTGAAAGGAAATAAAAATATAAAAGTGATGTTTTTTATTAAAATGTGTGTAGGTGATTTGTGATGCATACACACCGGATGGACAGCCGAACCCAACCAACAAAAGGTTCAACGCTGCTAAAATCTTCGCCCACCCGGATGTTGTTGCTGAGGAACCATGGTAATTTTCTTTCTATTTTTTTTTGGTAAACTATTACATAATCTCAAGTTTATCTAGATATGCAGATTGGATGAACATTAATCTTTTTCTTTATTATTATTTTTTCATATACACTCCTATTTTTGTTTGTGAAGGAACTTAAAAATAGATTAAGCAACCATATTTTAGTGTGAAAAGCTTCAACGTTTAACTAGCATGAAAAGTTTGGGATAAAATGATTTTCAACGAGCAAAATGATAAATATTTTGATACAAGATAGTTAATAAACATCTTGTATTCACGTAAATCACTTATAAAGTTAATATAAGAGGTTAATAAACATCTTCTATATCACCTAAATCACTTATAAAGTTAATGTGCGTTTTCTACTATGATTGATAAAATTAGGTTATTTATATATTTATGACCTAGCTAATAAATATTATGGTCTTACAATTGATAATTATATATAATTATTAACCATTTTGAGTCAAATGTGTATTATTGTCATAGTTATTAAAATCCCGATCCTGATCTACGATCCTACGATTTTATGATCCAAAATTCTCGAAGCGATTCTACTATCTACATTCCGATCCACGATCCTATGTGGGTTAATTCCGATCCTAACTACCCAATGGATCCGAGTTAGGATCCCGATTTTAACAACCTTGATTATTGTCCAACAATAAAATGTTATTTTGGGATAAATTCAATAATGAGGCATAAAGTAATATGAATTTTACTAAGAAGTGAAATGTGTTGATTGAAGTTTGATTTGACACATTATATTTGTAGGTATGGGATTGAGCAAGAATACACACTTCTGCAAAAGGATATCAACTGGCCTCTTGGTTGGCCCTATGGTGGCTACCCTGGCCCTCAGGTCGGTCTCTTCTCTTCTCTTGTTCAAAAATCTTGTCATAATATTTTTAGTATGTAGATGTAGATCATGTTTTGTGTCTCTAAATATTTGTTTGGGTGTTGTACATATATATATATCATGCATGGTTTAGGGGCCATACTACTGTGGTGTAGGAGCAGATAAGTCATTTGGGAGAGACATAGTAGATGCTCACTACAAAGCATGCCTCTATGCTGGTATCAACATCAGTGGTGTCAATGCTGAAGTCATGCCTGGACAGGTATGTACTGCCTTTTTTCTCTTTTTTAAAGCAGATCAATTTAGCCCGCCTATTAGGGTCTTATCACAAAGGTAACCACTAGTAAACTTTATAACTTGGGGTACTGCCAATAATAAGTTTGACCCATCAACTCACAATTTCTATCAATAGGAAATTTCTTGTTGCCACCAAGAATTAAACCTTACTAGAGAGTTTGGAAAATGGGGCCAACGACCATTGTGAATTATCAAAATTCAAACAATTGAAACTTGCTACATCACAAGTCGGAATTTCATTTTGCTTGAGTTGGTAGTTTGTCTAAGGTCCTGTTCTTTTATGCGGTAGGTTGCGGTGCGTTACTGTGCCGCACCGCACTCTTTAATTTTCCAGCACATTTCATCACATCACACCACAATTATTACCAATATATCTTTTCATTTTTGTCTCTCCTCTCTTTTCTCCTCTACTTTTCACATTCTCTCTCTTAGGCCCAGTTCTTTTCTGCGGTTGGCAAATTGCGGTGTGGCACCGCAATTTGCCACAACCCACCACATTTTATCGCAAATCATTACTTTTCTCTCTCCTCATTTTTCTTCTCTACTTTTTACATTCTCTCTCCTCACCTATCCCACATACCAATAACCTACCACAATTTCACCTCACCACATCATTCCGCAAAAATTTCGCATAAAAGAACAGTGCCTTAATCTACCCCACCTATTACAACTTTCACCTCAGCTCATTACATTTTTTCAAATTCTAATGCACTGCACCAATACCAAACCTCAACCAACCGTATAAAGGAACGGGCCTAAACTAGTTAGGAGTTACAGGCCATTCGATTTAAACCCCATAACCTTCCTAGGTTGATATTTCACTTCTTAATGTTTGGATTTACTTGCTTTGTCCAAACTGAAACAAATATTCTTTTAGTCACATATATGTTTGGTTGGTTTGGATGAATGAATGCAAAGCAATGTAAAATTGACGTTTGGGTTTGGTGATGATTAAAACAGTGGGAATTCCAAGTGGGACCTTGTGTTGGAATCTCATCTGGTGATCAAGTTTGGGTGGCTAGGTACATTCTTGAGGTAAACAAGCTTGTTTAATTTTTTATTTTTTATTTTTGTTGATTATACATTTTCCATGCTTGTCTATGCCTAATCCATTGTGTTGATTTTCACAATCAGAGGATTGCAGAGATTGCTGGAGTTGTGGTTTCTTTTGACCCTAAACCTGTCCCGGTCTGTCTCCTATTCTGTACATACGTATCATAATTTGTTAATATTTGGTAACTTTCATGGGTATTTTGGGGTAAGGTAAATGATGAATTTTTGGTAACTTTTGTTAAATTTATATAGGTAAATTTGTGTTTTTTGGTAATTTTGGTAATTTTCGATCATTTATGGTAATTAAGTAGGCCGTACATGTACAAATTACATTTACCCTACCTGACATTTGTGGTAATAATTTTTGCACACCCGACATTTGTGAAATAATTTTCACGTTACCTGACATTAAGTGAAAGTTATTTTTAGTGGCAAAATCCGGTCACTTCTCATCGGAAATAAAACGATGAAATGATCATTTAATTCATTTCCTTCTCAATATTAATGGACAACATGGTACATTCACATAGTTATATAGGGGCATTATTGTATTTCCTCATTTCCGATGAGAAGTGACAATATTTTACCACTAAAAATTACTTTCACTTAGAGCACTAACAATGCGGAATGAAAGTTACTTCACAAATGTTGGGTGTACAAAAATTATTACCACAAATATGAGGTAGGGTAAATGTAATGGATATATCATGTTGTGATTGACTGATTGAACTGAAACAAACAACAGGGGGACTGGAACGGTGCAGGTGCCCACTGCAACTACAGCACAAAATCAATGAGGAAGGAAGGTGGTCTTGATGTTATGAAGAAAGCTATTGAGAAGCTGAGCCAACGTCACAAGGATCACATTGCTGCCTACGGAGAGGGTAACGAGAGGAGGTTGACTGGCCGCCATGAGACTGCTGATATCAACCAATTTTCATGGGTACGTATTTATACTTATTCTCATCATCTATTACTACTTTAAACTACGGGCATAAAACTTTTGCATCTTTATGATGAATGTTTCAAAATTGCCAGGGCATTGCGAATAGGGGAGCCTCTGTCCGAATTGGCCGTGAAACTGAAAAAGCTGGCAAAGGTCTCTTTACTTCTCTTTTCTTTTTATACGGTTAGTTGCGGTGTGTTAATGGTGCATTGCGGTAGAATTTGAAAAATTGTGGTGAATTGTGGTGAGAATTATGATGAGGTAGGTAAGGAGAGATGATGTCAAAATTAGAAGAGAAAAGTGAAGAGATATATTGATAACGATTGTGTAGTACACCACCGCAATCTATCATATAAAAGAACGGGGTCTTAGTATGTTTAATTATTAATAATATATTATTATTGGTTAGTAATGATATTATTATAAAAAAATATGAAAATATGACAATAAAATTATGGATTAAAAAAAAATCATAAAAAAGGCTAAAGAAAGCCACAAGAAATATTAAATTTTTTATATATTACGATTAATTTAAATTTTTTACGGAGCTTCTCAAATCTAAGCCATGGTTGATGAATGATGGTTAGGTTATTTTGAAGACAGAAGGCCAGCATCAAATATGGATCCTTATACAGTCACCTCCATGATTGCTGAGACCACTATTCTTTGGAAGCCTTAGCTTGATCAACATATATTCTCCATCTTAGAACTTTATGGGATTGTGTTTATCATGACATAGATTCAGAGTTGTGAATTGTGTTGGTATTAAATTAATGATTAGATATGCTTAGTTTTGTGGGTTATGTCAGTCCTTTTTGTAGATTACTTTGTTATTTGTCAGTGATTGTAGTGGAGATATGAGACGTACTTTTTATGTGATATAGTTTGATTTTTTGCTTAAATAAGGATAAGCACTAGATTCATTGGGCTCCCTACGCAGCTAAATGCAGTAAGCTAATAGATAATGAAGGGGACAACACAGCTCTCATATGACATATACTCTTGATATGTATTTATTAGCCTCCCTAGGTTGGAAGAATAACAGGGTTGTCACGGGTATGACATTCATTATCACGTTTGTGACATACAGGCTGGGACGCCTTGGCTAATAAATACATATCAAGAGTATATACATATCACGGGTAAGGCACAAGGAAAAATGTCAACCCTAATAAAGGTGCTTAAGAAGGAGATTACGCAAAGCTTTATAGTACAATTTTTTCTCAAATTCTCCCTCTTTCACATTTGCAATTTTGTTCTTGGCTTAAAATTTCGGAAAGGCGATGAATGGTTGGAAGCAGAGGGAGAATTTGAGGAAAAAAAATTGTACTATGAAGCTTTGTGTAAACTTCTTTATACACTTATGATCTTCATGTAAGATTTAGCTACAAATGGCATTCATCGTCGTTAATTATGTGAGTAGCTTTCTATGAGGGTACTTATGAAGGTCTATTCTACGTTGGTACTCCAAGGATGAGCAAGGAAGAAGCCAAAGGTATTAACAAATCAAAATCCTTCAACATCGGCGCTTAGAACAACAAATGATGAAGGTTTACAAGCCTCTTGAGCTTATCCAAGGTAGTAGCAAAGAACACGCCTGATTGAGGGGCGTAAGAGGGTAAAATGAACGCCCTGTTAGGGGAGACAGAAGAAGAGTGGTTGGAGGTATCATTCAAGACAAACATTGAAGGAGTGAACAAGACCCTAACCGTAATATAATAATGATTCACGAATTTGCCAAATTTTGAAAAATATGATATTATTCTGGAATAGTTTAGAACATAATTGTCAAAAATTCATGCATGTCATATGGAAGTTTCCTTTTTAAATTTCTCAATGATTTATGTTGTTGAAATGAAGATGTCCAAGTGTTAGAATAAAAATTTTGAGTTTCTTTTGGTATGAAATTGGGGTGGGGTTTACAATTGTTTTTAAATAACATGTCCAAACTTTGGGGGCCTATCTGGATGGATGGAATTTCTAACCACACATGCTTACGACAATTCCTCATGCGTCCATCTTATGCCTTCCCCTTCCTTTTGATATCTTCTCATCTCTCATTTAGGAGTCTCAACCCTTTTTGCTTTTTTTTTTCTTGTCTCCATTTTTTTACACATATACATAGACATAACTTTTGCTTGGGAAGCACCACTAGTTATAGCCTAGGTGACCTACATTATTTTTGTTATAATCCTATTGTGTTGTGAAAGGTTGTGTCTTTTAAATGGAGAACAAGCAAGCCCACCCATTGGGGTTCTACTGTAGGCATAATGACCACGCCAATGAGTTTTATAGGACAGAGCAAGGGGTATCAAACTGTATATGACAAATATGACTCATGCAATCCCACAATTTTCACACAAGGAAAGGTTTTTGCTTCAATCAAAATTGTGACCTTATTCGAGAGTTGGAAAAATAAGAGTAATAGTCAACTTCTCTTAACAAGAATAAGCAGTCCACCCCATTGCGCTTTTATTACATAGCAACCTAATGGGCATATTGCGAACAAAGAGTAGGGAAATGTCAAAATTCAATACCTGAGCCCAACCTTTAACACCAATACTTCCAATACTCCTTATAAATATGAAAGAATGATCAAACTCCAGTGGAGAAGGTAGAAGGTGGCGTATTTAACACACTGGCAAGTATATCTTTGACATAATGATTGCTAGATTGTTGAGCACTTATTTAATCATATACTTTGACATGAGATATTTTTAGTACTTCAACCTTAGTTTTGGTCGAAATTGCCACCCAATTTTTTTAGTCAAATTTGCAACTCAACATTTTAAAATGATTTAAACAAATATGGTTATTGGTTATTGTGGGTGAAAGGAGTGTGTTTAACCACATTTTGCGGTAGCATTTGCATTGGTTCTCTCTTTTTTCTTCTCTTCTATTGACTCTCCTACTCTTCTTCTTCCTCTCTTCTCTTATAAAACATAAAATTAAACATTGAAAATATTGTGAATAGTGCTGTCAAAAATCCGTGTTCGGGTAAATCCGGTTCGATCAAATTCGGTCAATGTTAAAATTCGGATGAGAAATTCATGTTCATACCCGATTTTTATTCGGGTTATCCGGGTTGGGTAATTCGAACGGAAATAATTCGAGTCAGAATCGGTTTCAGACAATAGAAAACAAAGAAATATTATTTCTGAATATTCAGCCAATTCGGTCAATATCAAATTTCAGACGAAAAATTTATGTCTGCACCCGGTTTTTTATGGGTTTGACAATTTGAGTTTTTTATATTTGGACAAAATTTTGTCAACTCTAATTGTGATAATTGAGCAACTTAGGTAAAGGGTAGGCTCAAAGAGTGCTTTTTACATGGTACTATTATCTTCATTTTTCTCTATTTTCCCAACATCTCCATTTTCCGATGCATGCATTGATTTTCCATTGTCATCTTTTCTTGAGCCGACCACTTGCATTGGTTGAAATTGTTTCACCATGTGCAAACGTTTCTGTAGTTTCAAATGATATCGTCCATCCATCCTTTGCACCATTACCACACCCATTTCTTTGGGAGTCAGAAAATCAAACAAATGAAAAAAAAAATACTTAAAACAATTGGCCCGTGCCAATGCAATTGACACTATCATGACATGAATTATTCACATTTGCTCCAACAAAACCCTAGACTTAGGCCGTGTTCTTTTATGCGGTATTTTGCGGAATGGTGTGGTCAGGTGTGGTGGAATTGTGGTAGGTTATTGGTATATGGGGTAGGTGAAGAGAGAATGTAAAAAGTAGAGGAGAAAAGTGAGGAGAGAGAAAAATAATGATTTGCGGTAAAATGTGGTAGGTTATGGCAAATTGCGGTAGGCTGTGGCACCGCAGTTTGTCAACCGCAGAAAAGAACAGGTCCTTAATTTCGAGGTTTACAACTAGACTGGAGAACTAGAAATAAAATTAGACGATGAGTTTTTGAAGGAAGTTGAAAGAGAAGAAAGTGAAGCAAAAATGTTTTCGTCAACTCCTTCACTCATTGTATTTGAATTTCACTGAAAAATTAAAGATAAATTAAAAATATACAATATTCGATAATCAAGACAAGTTTTTTTTTTTTTTTTGAAGAAACCAAGACAAGTTAACTTAATTTTAAAAGCTAAATGATAATTTTAACAAAACAAGAAAAAACTAGGATGACAATTTTAATCAAAATTAGATGGCACAACGAGGAGGGCACACAAGTGACAAGTTTGAGACGCTGTTCTTTAGTTGAGTTAAACTTAACATAACCTAACTTAATTTATTTTTATCTAACTCAACTCCCTAAAAAACACTAAAACCAAAACAACTTTTTAAATTGAAAAAAAAAATCAAATAATATTATTTTAATATTAAATCAATCTACTTTTTTTTCATCACCTATAACTTTTTCATTTATTTTTCCTCAAATATTCAAAAAAGTTTAATGAAATATTTTCACCTAACAACTAACTTAGGCCCTGTTATTTTCCGCGGTATTTTGCGGTATGGCGCGGTATGATGTGGTGGGTTGTGGTGTAACTGTGGCGGGTTATTGGTATGTGGGGTAGGTGGGGAGAGAGAATGTAAAAAGTAGAGGAGAAAAGTGAGGAGAAAGAAAAGTGAGGAGAGAGAAAATTAATGATTTGTAGTAAAGTGTGGTGGGTTGTGGCAAATTGCGGTATGCTGTGGCACCGCAGTTTGCCAACCGCAGAAAAGAACAGGGCCTTAATTCAAACATATCCTATCATATCATATCATATCATATCCCAACTTAACTAACTTAACCTAAACATAACATGACACAAAAGAACATGGCTAGAGAATGGTTTCCCTATTTGTCTCTGAAATTCACGTTGCTGGTTAGGGATGGCAACGGGGCGGATCGGGGACGGGAGAGTATATCCCCGTCCCCTTCCCCGCTCCTAAAACTCGTCCCCTTCCCCGCTCCTAAAACTCGTCCCCCTTCGGGAAATGATTCTTGCCCCATTCTCATCCCCGCGGATTCCCCATGCCCGACGGGGATTCAATGAGGATTTTTTAAAGTTATCCAAAATCTAACCAAATTTTAATCGGACCCGGTTTTTAACCTATTTAAAATACAACGTATTTAACTTGCTTAAGCAATAATGCATCAAAATCAAACAATAATACATCAACAAATGTTATTCGGAAAAAAAAATACAATAATACATCCTCCTCAAGTGTTATTACTACTTTATCCTTACTATTAATATATATATATATATATATATATATATATATATATATATATATATATATATATATATATATATATATATATTAAAGCCCCGTTCTTTTATGCGTTAACGCACTCAAACGCAACGCAACTTACCACAACCCTACCGCTACATAACGCAAATTAAAATAAAGGTTATTTGATAATTTTAAAATTTTCGTGGACGGGGAACTTTTCCCAGCGGGGAAAATGGGGACGGGGATGGAAAAAATGTTGTCCCCCTCCCCACCCCGCCCCCGAACGAATTTTTAAAAATAGTCCCCGTCCCTGTCTCCATCCCCAATGAGGGTGGGGATTTTTCCTTAGAGTGGGGCGGGATCCAGCGTGTTCGGGATTCTCCGCCCCATTGCCATCCCTACGGTGTGCTGGTTTGAAAGTTGAAAGAAAGCATCCGTTTGAGGATGAGGCGGGAAAACATTCATCCAAAAATTTGAACACCTTCATTCTGACTGCTTCCATACGTCTCACTGCCTGACTCTCACCTTTCTGGATTTTCTCATTCTCATCCTCGTCTCACATTCTCACTTCAACGGCACACACTAAACCCAAAATCCCCCATTTTCTTCATCCTCTATCAACTAAATTCCCAGCTCAATTTAGGGGATTTCTCTTTTTCTCCAAATTACGGCTTCCAACCAAACGCCGCCACTGCTTCTTGAAGGTTAATGGAAGTCCGCATTTTTTCCCCAAGAAGATGAATACTGAGAGTCAAGATCCGCATGCTGAACACGAAACCGGTATATTTCATACTGTTCAGCCCCATAGAGACCTAGAATCCAACTGGACCGTCGATCTTGCTAAGAATCTCGAAGACTATCTTCTCAAGATTTGCTCCGGTGAAATTACCCGACATGACGAAGCTCATATCTCTGTCAATTTCGCACAAGGTTGCCCGTTTTTCTCCAATTTAGCTCTTCAAAGTTGTTTTCTTTGAATGAAGTATTTTGTAGTAATGTTTTGTATTTGGGATGAATTTGGACAAGTGTAGCTGCTTTGGTGCTTCAGGGTTCGGTACAAGTCTATAGTCGGAAGGTGGAGTACTTGTACAATTTGGTTCTGCATGCTTTAGAGTTTATTTCCCAAACAAGGTTAGTCTTTTGTTGTACTGTGTTTGTTGTGGGTTTTTCCTTGATTTAATTGTGGGTGTTGTGTTTCAGTTAGTTTGTTTTGCCATGTTAAAGGATGTCTGCCAAAATGGCAGAAAAGATTATTGCTTTCGATTTCAATTGCATGTTCATTTATACAGCTTGAACTCTCCTGGGCACCCAAAGTGAATTGAAACTTAAAAAGCAAAAAGGCTGTTCTTTGAGTTGGGTTTTAGGCCTCAAAATTGTGACCTTTTCTGCTCTTCTTTGAGTTCATGAAAAGGATAGTGTCAACCTCGGGGAAGAAACTTAAAAGGCAAAAAGGCTCCCCCCCTCCCCCAAACCAACAAAAAAAAAAAAAATAGCCCTCCTTATTTCAAGTCATTCTCTATTTTATGTTGGAATGCATGCTAACTAGACCTGTCAATACGGGTGGGCGGGCGGGTTACGGGTCGGTCGTATATCGGGTTCGGGTAAATACGGGTCGGGTGTATTCCGGTTTCGGGCGGTTTGGGTCGGGTTTACGGGTCATGACCGCCCTTTTTCTCAGTCACTAACAACTAATAAAATTGATTATAATTGGTCAAAGACACCTGTGTAATGTACCATTCCATTCCAAGTTCGACCACCAGGATATGTCATAGTTGTATAGACATATTACTATACACCCAAGGGACAAAATTTGGCAAACTTCAAGTCTACAAGTATTATGCGGTTTACGTCAACAATCCACGAATAACAGTACTTATGACATACATAGGGTTTTGGGATTTGTCACAGAAAAGGGGGAGGGGGGTGATGAGGGGAAAGATGTTAGACTAATACAAAATCTTTTGCCCTTCAATGAACTCAAGCATGAATTGAAGGCAACATTCTGTTTGCTGATATTTTTTTCTTTAAAAAAAAAGAAAAGCTGTTTGGTGATGTATGTTTAGCCACTTAGACATGCTAAGATATTAACTACCTTGGGCCTCCATTGGTTTCTGGGGCTTTGTCAATGATTTCAGTTTTATTAATAGATCACAAGATCAGGCAGAGAGCAACTCAGTCCAGGCTGAAACAAGTTCTTCACATGCTGTCTGCGACAAGGATGATCTATTCTGGGTCCCAAATGAAATTCCAGGTATGTTGCTGTTCTTTTATCTCTCCATCAGGGAGTGGGTTCACTTGGTTGTGGTGGGATACCTTTTCCTTTATTGTGTCATGATGTCATTTCATTGGAAGCTAATTTTATGCAGTCGAGGGTAAAAATTGCCTGGACAGTCTCAGCAACAAGGATATCTCGCTGAATCACTTCATAAAGCCACCCGCAAACCTAGTTGTACTGGAAGGCGAGTGCTTAGATTCCTCTGGCGATGGGGGAGAACTGGAATCATATCTGGTACTTATCACGCCTGTGCACTATATTAGCGTATGTAAAATAGTTTTGACGCCACATTAGTAGTCTTCTGATTCTACATGCTTGCAGTTGGCGACCAACAATCTCTATCGCGATTTTGTTCTCTTAGACCCATGTGATGCAGTATCAGTTGATGGGTTTCTGAAAGCTGATAAACATGATGAAGGGAAATATCGTGGCTATGGAGGGAGTTCTTTGCTCTCAAAGGCCCATAAAAGTTTCCTGACTCCTGACGGTAGGCACTCAGGAGGGACAACCCGCACGTGTTCTGCTAAGAAAGGCCATAATATTGGTCACAGTTCACCTGTTGGCAGTTCTGAAAACTGTTATGTCGAACCTGGTCCTTCTAATTTTGGTACCCCTCATGGAGACTATGGATTTGAACCAGATGGTTATCATTCACAAGGGGATTTGGATGATTCTCACTCTGATGATGATGATCCTTGGAAGCCCTTGAATCCCCATGAGCCTGGCAACTTAAAAGTGAAGCCATTCAAAAAAGGTTGTGAGAATGATGTTATGTTCTTGATACTTGTAATCCATTCATGTTGCTCACTTCAGATTTCCATTGACTTAATGTCAATCAGTTAAGGTTCCGAGAAGGATAGGAACGACGAAGCACAAGAAGATAGCTTCTCAGTTCCCCCTAGCCAAGCTGCACGGGACAATCATTCCAGAGCTTACAAAGATATTGGAAACAAAACTTTTTCTTCACGAAAGACCAGCAGAATCGCAATCTCGTCGACTATATGAGAAGGTTTGTTTTCTCTGTATAGGAATTAGGATCCTTCTTCCTCTGTGATTACTATAATAATTGTGTTTTCTTTGTCTTTTTAACTGCAGCTACGGGAATCACTAGTCCATGTAGGAAATGCTAGTCATGATACTTCCTTCCCTCCTGAGAATGGTGATGCAGAAAACATATTTGATGACGCGGATGGAATTGAGGACATTGATCAACCTGAATTTGATGTTCCAAACACCACTTACATGGACGATGGAATAAATATGGTAAGATATCCTTCTTTTTCCCTTTCTTACTTTCATCCTTTCTTTTCATTTTCATTTTCATTTTCTGCTTGTGAAATGACCTGTAAATGCTTATTTTGTGATTCAGCATGATGATTATGCTGATCACTGTGGGATTGGTGAGACTGATGTGAATTATGATCCTAATTCTCAAGTGACCCTAGAAGATCTCTGTAGCAATCACCTGGTTAGAATAGTTCTTCGCCATCTCTTGTTTTGTTTTGTTTCTCCAATCATAAGATATTTTCACATAGCTATTTTATTTGCGAAGTTATTAACATGTTACATAATCACTCAATATCATAAGTTTTGCAGGATCACCTTCTTGCAAGTATGGCTGATAATGAGAAGCAGACTGAACTGGCTGCTAGAGTCTCAACATGGAAGCAGAGGATTGAGCACGACTTGAAACAAGAGGTATTTCTTACCATCGCCTTCTGTAACTATTGCATCAGTCAGAGCATGTCTTTATGTTTAACCCGCCTTTACGAGCAGCTGGTTATCTTATTACCTTTCTCATTTAGGATGCCCGGCCACCTTTTGACATACATGATTATGGAGAGAGGATTTTGAACCGCCTATCACTGGATGAAGGCGAAAATATCATGTCCTTCGCAGATGTTGTGAGGGGCCAGGAGAAACACGATGTTGCTCGGTCTTTTTCTGCACTATTGCAGCTGGTGAGATTCAGGGCACTGTTTGTAGACTTCTTTGGTTATACACTGCTCATATTTAAGTTCCTTTATTTTGTAGGTGAATGACAGAAAAGTCGATGTGGAACGAAGCACTTCAGGTGGGGATTCTTTCTGTTTTACAGCTGAGAATACATTTCACCTCCAGCTTATCAGTAACGAGACGAGGCCAAAGAAAATGCAATTTCAGCCTCCAAATAAGAGGGCGAAATCCCCGATTAAGAGACAACCCCTAGTAGTTGTGAGCTACCCATCATGTGAGACTAAATCAACCCCAGTTCTAGGCCAACCAAGTTGCAAATTATCGATGAAGGCGGGGAAGATTAGTGCTGGAAAGCGGAGGCGAAAATCAGGGTTGGTTGAGTAGGCTGACTTGTGTTGTGTTCTACAAGGTGACCTGCACTTGTTCATTGTTCAGGGAATCCGTGGTAAATACATTGGCTTGTAGAGTTGTAGGCTTAGATTTGCAAAGAGTATAATCTCTTAACGCTTGTATTTTTGTAGAGAAGTAACTTAATCCTGGATGTAATATTGGGCCAAGAGAGTCACTGTAGCTTAGTTGGTGTGCACACATCAAGTTTTAAAATGTAAGAATCGATTGATTGCTTCTGAAATAATATTGGGTGTTCGACAATCAATTGTTGGTTGTTTTTTGTTAGATGTTTGACTTTTGATTGTTGCGTTAGCTATTTTTTTAACTGCTTTTGCAAAGAGTGTTTGGTAGAATAGAGTTAGTTATTTGTAATAATCTCGTTCTTTTTTGTCCACTATATGTTATTCCTTTTATCTCTACTTTATTTTACCCATTTTATCCCACCTATTTTATCCCACCTATCCAATCAATCTACTATACAAAAGATTAGAGTCTGACTTTTTGCTTGAATTTCAATTATACCCTTAGTATTTTTTTAACATTATGGTTTTATCATATTTATTGATAGGTGTTTTTCTCCATATTTGAGTGACTAACAAATACTCACTAAAGGTTAATACATATTTTAATATGCTAATAATTAAACTATTCACCGATTACCAAATTTTGTTGAGTAAAACTAAAATATTTATATTAGGTTACTTTTATAATAGGGTTATTGGACAACAATAATACGAACTTTGGGGGTATTGGCCGATAATAATACCAACAATTTTGTTGGAAACCAGTGGTACCAACTATGGACCTATTTACCAGCGGTAGTACGCTGCCAAGTTGATAGGTGTTTAACTCGATTAAAAGACGAGTTGTCGCCTAATTGTCTGAGCTTGAAGCTGGAGCAAGTGGAAAAAATGTCGACCGCCAATTTTTTTTTGTCATCTAAGAAGTATTGATCAATTTATCTAGAAAACAATCAAATTGTTGTTTTTACATTATTGTATAGCAAAGTTTGTTAATGTTGCTTAATTGGCAAAAAAAGTGACCATTAACGTTTTTTCAACTTACTCTGGTCTTTAGCTCAGACAATTAGGCGATATATAATCTTTCTGCGTAGTAAGAAACCTACCAGCTCGGTCGTGTACTATTACTGGAAAATAGGTCCATAGTTGGTACTGCTAGTGTCCAACAAAATTGTGTGTATTATTATCGGCCAATACCCCCAAAGTTAGTATTATTTTTGTCCAATAATCCTTTATAATATGATATACATATTTTATAAATTATTACTAAAAATCACAACCTTCTATCACAAACGTCGCACGCATAATCAAATAGACCCTAAAAATATAGAATGTAATAATATATGACATTAAATGTAATTTTTGATAAAACTTAGTCGATATATTGATCTAATTCATAAAAAGACAAAAGTCATCCTTAAAAAGCTACTCGAGGTATCTTTTTACAAATTGACTTTTTGAGATAAAAACCTAATTTAGAAAGTCATCCGACCAAACACCACCCAATAAATTTTTGAAAGGCGATCAGAACTTATTTGACGCACATATGATTAGCAGAGGACATGGCAGTAGATAAAATACTTTGGAGGGTTAGCACTACAGTGGTAGGGTGAGGTTGACTGGTAGGGTAATATGTTTTACCTTGGTTTGTTGGCTTGTGTCTCTTATTTGATCGTGTGTTCAAGTACATTTTTTTCTTCCTTAACTAGTGCACGGGTATGCATATTTTTACTTCCGTAGCCTTCTTGATTTCTTGTTCTTTCTTTGAATTTCCCAAATGTTTTCAAATTGAGGGTTTCTTTTAGTGTTAACTCCGGTTTTCTAAGTGGTTTTTTAAGGAAAGACCTTTTCTATTAATTTCTCCATAAATTTCAGTTCATTGGAAAAGATTGTATAAATTCCCAGTAACCTAATAGAAGGGAAAATCCTAAAGCCAAAAAATTGGTTCATAGCCTTACTCATCTCCGGAGTCCATATAAGAAGACTTGCAAATTATAGGACTTGATTTCATACCCTCCAACATGAAAAGCCACCATGGTGTCAACCAATCTATTAACCCATTTGTGGTTGAAACATTAGCATGAACAATTGCAACCGTGAAAATTTGCAAGGCCAAATTAATTTTTCTCAACAGATTTTGTGTGCACCGAAAATTTCTATGAACACTAATCAACAAATCAATTTTGATTGTTGAGATTCAGGATCACATGTTGCCTGATAAATATTTGCCTTTAATAATTTTAAGAACTAAATAGCTATATACAGAGACAAGACTCCTAAAACTTGCAAGGCTTTTAGGTTTTGTGAAGAATATCCTAACCTGCACACCCCTATTTCTAACTTTAAGATGGTGCGAGTTTCCATATTTTGCTCCCACGTACGTAAGTAGGGTATATGGATTATTTTATCAAGTTTTATATTATCAGTAGGTTTTCTAAAATAATTAAATAAATAAAAACAATCCATATGGTACAAAAACACAGATTGAAGGGGAAACAGAGAAAAGATAATAAAAACTACTGTTGCCACAAAATCAGAATATTGAGTACAAGTGATCTTCAGCAGATACAGAAACAAAAAATTGTTGCTACTCCCCTCATTTCTCATTTGTAAATCTTAACTTAAAACACGAGTGGGTTTAGATGGATTAGATCTTGATATTGAAGTAATCAGCATCAAAATGGTGCAACCTCACGTAACCATCTTCACCTCCACTGGCAAAACTGCAGTCATCACAAGCATTGTTGTTATGAATTCAGAGCTCAGAAACCATGCTCAAGTTTGTCAGCACATCAATCAAGCTCAGAAACAATGGCACTTCACACAAAAAGGCGAGAGAAAAAGGCTAGTATGAGTCAGTAGAGGACCCTTTTGGCGGACTGGGGTTCAAAACTTATTGCCTTGATCAGGGTGTCTAGAAGGCAAAGCAATTGTCCAACTACAGTGCGACCATTGCTGGCACTTGCACTCGTCTGAACTCTATCAAATGTATTAAATTATACTTCAATTAACCCTTTCAATTGGATTGACCTGTCATTACCTACGCTGCCAGACACTCGCGATGCAATTGGTCCCAAGTTATGAGCCCTTACACCATCTCCAATGGTGAGTTTAAATTCGACTCACTCTTAACATGACATAGATGCGAACAAAATGAGAATGAGTACCGCATTCAAGTGGTGAGAACGAGACTTGACTCGCGAAACTGACGGTGAGAGTCTCATAAAACGAGTTTGAGTGTTACATTTTCTCTCTCCTCATCCACCTTATTTTTTTATCAATATAACCAATTACCTATATTATTAAGTAGGACCCACTTACTTTTCTCAATAAATATAAGTCAAACTCATACTCGCCACTGGTAAGCTAGCTAAATAAAGAGAACAATTTTGACTCTCTTGGTAGGTGTCCACAAATTCTACCTCATCCAATGAGCCCAACTTAAACTCACTGTTGCAGGTACTCTTAGAATCATTGTGTTTATAGATTGATAGAGTAGGCTACTCAGATAAGAAAGTTTGTCACAACTTAAGAGTATACTCCAGCATCAAGCATGGGCAAGGGAGTTGGTTTAATTTCGGTTGTCAAATGAGCATCAACAAACAGCACAAATATTCACCCAGGGCATAGAAGACTACCGTGTTCCGATAAACCTTAACATGATTACAAGATTATAAATCCTTCCCACTCTGGCTCATGAACATGAATGCAAGAGATAGGACCCTCACCTTTTACCATCAGGATTGAAGGCCAAGGCGTTAAGTGGCCCGAAATGCCCTTTCACACCACCAATCTCCTCTGTAAGAATCTGCATGAGCAAAGTGAAATTCAGTTAAAAACATTCAAAGCATCAACATAAACGGATGTAAACACGGACAGAAATTTGAAGAGACAAAAGTTTAACCATATCCCATCTGGAATCACACTTTTTACAAACTAACGTATAATTCCATGACCAGGAAATCAAAATGCAAGATCTCATACAGACTTGAAGTTTAGTATCCTAACATCGAATGTACTAAAATATGAATTCACAACAGCTTTCTTCCTGCTGGTGAAGAAAAAAAAATTGACAATGGACAGTGATCTTTTCTCACAGCTGTACATCTTGATTTCACATTTGTTTAACTAATGGCATCGTAATCAATCACGAAGGGAAAATGAATAACTATGGTACCTTGTCATAAAATTTTGCCTCGAATTTTCCGGCACGATGATCGGTAGTTGTCACAGCTGACGCATCCTGACCACCCCCAAGCACAACCTATACAGCCGAATGAAAAGGTCAAAATGTGTATGATAGGAAGGTGTGCAGCCAACATAAATATACACGTTGCACCAGCAGTAGGTAGAAACTAGGCATATCTTGCAAAAAAATCAAAATTAATGCAAAGCTCAGATGTTCACTTTGGGAGCTAAGAAGATCCAATAGTCTCATTATTTCCCCAAATATGTAATCTATTAGAATACAAAAATATGTATTGGATGGACACTGAGGGATGTCACCCATTAGATGGGAGGAAGCAAATACAAAATTATTTCCCCAACTAATTCAATCTTACATTCTTACAGAATTAAAAAATACATAAAACAAATTAGGGTATCCTTCAAGCAATCAAGCCCCAAAGCTACAAAATTCATTTCATCTGCATACACATCCAAGTTCAAGAGTGTGACAATCTACGCAAATGACGGAACACTTGAAGTGAATGTTTAAGTCCCAGTGAAAGAAAATAGAGATTCCCACCACAACCATCTTGGAGTAAACCTCAAAAATGAAGTAAAGATAATATGGGCACAACAGTCCTTATACAACCACCATTTATCAAGTAACATAAAATCCCATCAACAAACCTCAAGTTGAATGCAAACTTGCGATTTGCATCACAGGTACAAGCCAACCAATAGAAAATAGCAAAAAGAAAGATAATAACTAGTTCAGATCATTCACATACTCAGATGTCAAATTCTTTCACCAAGTCACAACTAGAACAAAAACTTGCATAAAGAACAAATAATTCATTTATGAAGTTTACAAGATACATACGTGGTCAAGAAGGGGAGACATAGTAACTGCATTCACAGGCCGTTCTGTAACGTAAGTCTTGATCAGGGTCAAAGTTCTTGAATCCCACAGCTACAGGAAGAAAACATAGCATGTTAATAACAGAAAGTAATATGGAATAGAGGAATGATTAGTAAGAATCATGAGTGATCATACCTTAGCTGACTTATCTAGTGAACCAGTGAGGAAATGTGAACCATCTGCAGACATGCAGAGTGACGTTATCGTTTTCTTGTGACCATTTTCATTATCTATTGTTGACATGATTTCTTGACCAGTCTGCATTTTAGATGGCATCCAACAGCACAACAGCATTAGTCCATTAAAAAATGCAATGCCCTAGACTGTACACTATGATAAATAACCACCCATGGCCGAAAAAATCCAAGAAATAGGACTGCTTTCTAAAGTTCAATTACACAGTTCTACACTCACTTACCACAGGATCCCACATACGAATAATGGTGTCTTCACCAGCACTAATGATAAATTTGTTTAATGGCCCCCAGACCGCTCTGTTAATCCGACCAGTAGGTCCCTTCATAACCAGAACTGATTCATCAGTCTCTGCACAATGACATGTAGCTTTCAGAAGAGAAGGAAAACAGAAAAGCCATAGAATTCATAGACTTCAATGCCATACTCGATATAATATAAGCATATCCCCCCCCCCCCCCCCAAGGCCCCAACCCAAAAAAAAAACACCAAAAAGAAAAAAAAATGAAGGAACAACACCAAGTTGTAACAGCCAACTTAGCTAAGGCCTACATTGCCTGCTGCCCATAGTTTCCCACTATAACTATAACCACATGCTGCTGCTGAAACATCAGGGCGCACCATGAGAGCTATCAAATCATTGATGTTCATAAACCCGATATGATATGTTTTCACCATCCATTAACCAAACCAACGACACATAGACGGATCACCGTGAACAGAGAATCCAGAAAAGTCAAACAGAGACATTACCCTGCTGCTTGTGAGAAACAAGGGTATAGAGTACATTATGTGTGAAAATTCTGAATACCACGCACTTAAGCAACTTAAACACACTTTTTCAGGCAGCTATGACCATGCAAGAGAGCAGGGGTTGTTCACTCTCTGAACATGTACTTTCTTGGGTGTCTACAAGCAAGCTGAGACCTGGATGAGTGTGTGGGTAACTCATGCAGTCATCTCAGTAAACAAACAGCAATCTAAAATATCAAGTTGACAGCTGCACAAAGGTTTTCAAGGGGAGAACACTTCTCTTCACTGAGATACATACTCTTTTCTAAATTTAGCATACATATTATACATGCAAACATCGTTCTTTATTCAGTCTGGTGAACAAGTTGTGAAGGTTCATGCTGCAGAGCAGAATATCAAAGATCATCTTATTTATAAGGTATCGATTAGCACATTCATAGTAAATGATTCAAGAGGTACTGGCAAGTAAACAGGGTAACTGAGGCTCTTACGGTCCTCAACATCTTCTGCAATGCGTTTCACATGAATGGCAGATGTTTTTTGCATAAATGGATCAGTAGTTATAACAGCCAGCTTATCACCAACTGAGAAGTCCACCGATCTAGCAGGAGAGTCAAAAACAAAGGTATACAAAGCTTTTCCAGTTTTGACATCCCACAGTTTCGCAGTTTGATCCGCACTTCCTGTAATAAGGCGTGAAGAATCCCCTGTGACAAAAAAGCAGTTAATCCATACTGAACAGGCCATAAAATTATAAACTTGGACAAATACAGTACAGATGAGGGAAGTAAAAAGCAACCACTTCAGAGTGTAATAAAAAAGACTAAAGATGACTAAAAAAACTAGATGATAATAGCAGTTTCCTAAGGGGGAAAGTCTCGACACATTCTGAGTTCAACACAATCAATGCAGAAGACCACACAAAATCAGTAATGAGATTCCAACCCCCAAACTTTTTTTCCTTCCTCACTCCCCTTGTGGCAGACATCCCAAGTGTTTTCAGTTGACCACACTTTTCCAGATTTTTTTTTAAAAAAATCATAATAACTCACAAGTATCCTTTAAAGAAAAGAATTAGTATAAACCAACTGCAAGCCCCACACCAGAAAAACCTAGAAAAAGACAGAAAAAGGAAGGGGAAACCCCAGACAACTTTAGCCGCAACACTGAGGGGAAAAAGGCTCCACATGAATTTTAGCCACATCTTTGTCCCGCCTCTTTGTTTGAATTTTAGCACGGGATGGAAATGGAGGCCAAGGAGGAGGTAGGAAACGTGATTCATCCAAACCGCAGTTGTATGCATCAGTGAAGGGAATAAATACGGAGGTGGTTGCATCACATAAAATTCTACTCCCTACTTCCTCATTCTTTCTCAAGCAAGGCCAATAGCAGTTTACTGACCTTTACTCCCCTCCATTTCTCCTATCTATGCTAAATCCAAATACATAGGATCATCTCACAGTTGCCTGCGTTAGCAGATCCTTATTTCCGAGTAATGTAACTATTTAAACCTTCATTGGAATAACTAAACGAGGGAGATTGAGAACACTCCACCCCAATTACCTTGAGAAATTGATGATTAATGGGGATTAAGAAGAAGGATTTTAATGAGCTCGACTACAATATCTTCTATCCCTCTTCGAATACATTTGGCAAAATTAGTTAAGATATATCCCTAACATTTGAAACTACCTTCACCTCCATTAACTCCCTCTTCCCGTCCCCTTGTGCTAAATTCCTTTGAAATATGATAAACAGCGGGGGGGGGGGGGGGGGGGGTACTCTACTGCACCATTCATATATTTGCTTATCCCTTCTCTCCATCATTTTAAATTTAAACAGACCCATGGAAACTAAAAGGAAGCCCTTTTGTTAAAGCAGCATACACCACTATAATCAGCAGCACATCACTCAGATGAAATAGAATCAATTCGGTCACCATGTATTAGAGCAGCAAGCTTAACTTTTAATTAGAAAACTTCGAGCAAACCCAGCATCATCAAACTATCAATTTAACCTCCAAGTTCTTCCACAGGCCAAGCTCAGGCAGAAATTCCTAAACCTATTCAAGAACTTGAAACTAGAAATACCAATATAGGAGCATAAACCTCACATCTTTTCTTTCTTAAACACTCTTTTTTTTTTGGGGCATTTAAACGGGCGGTGGGTGTCCAGAAATCGTTCCTAACTTTCCACACCACGCAATAATAAGCTCCCAAAATCACCCCTGGCATCACGAATCAGAGACCCAGAGAATGCATTTACAGAAACATCAAACGCAAACAAATAACATCACCTATGATTACCGCTACAGAAGAACAAAACGGCAAAAAAACTGAGAGTTCGATCAATCAAAGTTTCAAACATTAAGCAATTTTCGAATTTTCCCCTTAGCACAATTTCAATCAAACACCTTTTCCACCAACCTCAAAAAGATCTACCTCAACAAATCAAACAACCCCCCCCCCCAAGCCCAAACCAACGAAACCCTAAAATTCAAAAAACCAAGAGGAAAGGAAGATCGAAACTGAACGATAGGAAGAGAGAGAAGGAAGTACAGAAGATGTCGCAAGACCAAACGGCACCATTGTGGCCCTTGTAAGTGCCAAGACGTTCGCCATTATCAGCGAACCAAACAGTGGGAGTGTGGTCCTTAGCGCAAGAGAAGAGGAGGTCGCCATCTCTGTTGTACTTGAGGAACGTCAATGGCCTCTCATGGCCTTTCATCAAAATCGGCCTCATCTTTGCTTAATCTTTTGCTCTGCTGAAACCTCGAGATAGCTATGGAGTGCAAAGAGAGAGAGAAGGAGCAAGGAGGGTTGGTCGGCGGCACAGAGAGGGAAAGAGAGAAGAATCTGAGAGTTTGTCGAAGAGATGGGATTAATAAGG
This sequence comes from Portulaca oleracea, assembly GCA_029582165.1. NCBI lineage: Eukaryota > Viridiplantae > Streptophyta > Magnoliopsida > Caryophyllales > Portulacaceae > Portulaca > Portulaca oleracea. The sequence goes on from CM055890.1 coordinate 23,486,847, forward strand.
GTTTTGTATGCCGGTCTAATCCCCCCAAAAAAATCCTGGACCGGCTCGAACTGCCTAGAACTACAAGGTAGAAGCTAGAACTTTACCAGCAAAAAAAAGAACGGGAAAAGAAAAGCGAAACGAATCAAAAAAATAATCGCCGATGCCGCGGATCGAACCCGGGTTACCCGCGTGACAGGCGAGAATACTCACCACTATACTACATCTACTTGCTTGTTGTTAATTACCGTCGCTTAATTAAGTATAAACTACCTAATATGCAAATCCATCGCCAATCTTGATCAGTGACTGTTGGTTGCCTTTTCAAATTTAATATGCCCAGTAATAATTATATAATAAAATATGATTAATTTTTGGATGCTAATATAATATATTTTAGAAATGTAGGATAATAATGCATCATACAATTTCATTGTACATTAATATTTTGTACACAGGCGTGAGTGTTGTGTACAAATCATATCAGATTTGTTTGGACAAATCTATATCAAAATTTAGCTTAAAATTCTACTAATAACACAATACCAAAAATTGCAATATATTATCATAGAAGAAAATTGAATAGTATATTATTGTCCAAGAATCTCAAATTATAGTATATTAGCGTCCGGAAATCGAAATACAATTATCAAAATGCAAGAACTTTTTAGAGGCGACACTATCGGAAAATAATTTAATAAACTTTCATTTATACTAAAAAGTTGCTTAGAACCTCGTGTTGTTTGAAAATTATATATAGCAGGGCAACCACGAGGCTAGAATTTTACAAATGGGTTGATATAAAATTTGACACGCTAATTTATATTGGTAAATCGCTTTAAACTAAGTATTTGATCACAAAGTGTCGAAAATTACAACTCTATTTTCTCTTGGACCGGGGGCAAAACAAGTTCATATATTTGCATAAGTCCATAGATAGACTATGTCAAATAAATAAATTGGTCTATGCGATAACATATGTCTGTTCGAAAAAAACCTATAAAACTCAAAAAGAGTGAAAGAAAATCTTATATATGTGTGTGTAGGCCAACTTAATTTTAAAAACCTATATAGCACTATACTGATTGGGAGCCTTAACACAACGGTTGAGTTATTATCTTGTGATTGTGGGGTCATGGGTTTGAGCTCTTGTAATAACCCGCCCTAAACCATAGCTATTATAGTATCTTAAACTTGTTTAATTAGTTTTAATTGCTTATTAAATTAATTTGTACCTTGCGGTTAGCTAACGGTGACAGGTTTCGCGAATGGCGTTGGCCAAAGTTACCGGTCAAACTTTTACCGAGCTCATTATTATTTATTTAGGACCTTAAATTATAATTATTTTAGGTTCTACAATCTTATTTCAAAGTCGGTTTATTTTATAGATTATTTTCCACATCGAAACGAAGTTATTTTCGGGTTGCCGATTTACCGTCTTTTTTAAAACTGATCAAATTTATTATAATTCTAAGGTATATATGAAACACCCATTTTATGTTTTATTAGTAATATTAGTATTGTTATATTAGTGTTATAATTGCAATGGTTATTAATATTTTAGTTAAGCTAATTAAAGGGAGTAATATATATACAAGTGGGGGAGTTAAGGGGTCATATTTCATTTCAAATTTGACAACACAACTCAGCCCTCTTTCTCCCTCTTCACGCCAGCACCCAGCCCCTCCTCTGTTTCGCCGGCGACCGCCTGTTTCCGGCGAGTTTCCGGCCAAAATTTCCGGCACCAATTTGAAGCTCTCCCTCTCCTCTTCATCCTAGTCCATTTTATTCATCTTTTCAAGTGGTATTTCTCAAATTATCTCTCCTCCATTGTTATGAATTTTGAAGGTTTTGATATTATAGTTTTACCATGATGTTTTTATGCTAAATTACTACTTTCTTTTATGAAATTAGAGTATATATTGTGGTAATTGATTCTAGTGAATGAAACTAAGTGTTTTGGTTCAAGTTGTGTGAAATGTGTTGAGGTTTTGTGAATTGTGAAGATGATGATGTTCTATGGTCATGCATGTTGGATTGGTAGAGATTTTTGAGTTATACTTTCTGTTTTGTAGAGATAATAAAGTATTCTTGAGTTGTTTGGATGAGTTACATGAAGTTGTGAAGAAAAACCATGTTATTTGTGGTGTAGTTTAAGTACAAATGTATGTGAGTTGTTGCATGTGAATTATACAAGTATGGATGCTAATTTTAGAGGTAAAAATTCTGGAAAATAGTGAGGTTATGCATAGATTACATTGGGTGTATATTTGGTATAAAGTTTGGATGAAAACAAGCATGCTTGAAGGCTAAATTCTGTCCAGAACCTACTGCCCATTTTGTGATTTTTATAGGGGATTCTAAAATTAGTTTCGAGCTCAGAAATTAGTGTAAAAAGGTAGCCTAAGATGTTAGTAAACACCGGGCTTTGGAATTTCGAGTTTTCGATTTGTATAACTCAAGTTAGAGCCAAAACCGTAAAGCCGCGCAATTACATACGAATTTTGGAGTCAGTGTATTGTTGTGTGCTTTTCGACCAAATGGAGTTTGATTCTGGAAAAGTGTTCAACATAAGAGTTTTAGAGGACTCGACGAGCTTTCCGAAAACGTATGGTACGTCTTAAACCGATGTCGGGAGTGTAAGTTATAGGACCCGGAAACAGAGCTGAAAAACTGGAATTTTCTGGGTGATTGTATAAGTACATTAAGGGGTTAAATATGGTTATAAAGGACTTATAAGAGGTTTAAGAGTGGCTAATCTAAGGAATATAGTATTTGTGATATAGTTGTTAAGTGATAACCTTAGAGCCAATGTCGGAGGACCCCGAGACTTTGAAACTATTTTACCGTTTTACCGTTTTAATTTACCGAAACTTCCTAAATTTATTGAGAAGTTTTTATCGTACTTTGAAGTTTTTAAAGTCTTTTTAGTAAATTGAGAGTTTATATTTTACAAGTATTTCCTTGGTTCATAAGGCTCTTATAAGTTTAAAGCATTTATCCAAGCCTCTTGATTTTATCTCAAACATCCGAAAAACCCCGTTATTATTATTGTCGGTAATTTACTGCTACTGTCCGGGGCTCTTTTCGAGCCTTTCTCATTCTTTTTAGCCTCTGGCCCGGCCATCAAACTTGTAGAGCATATTTTTCCCTTTCCGAAAAGTACTCGCATAGCGAAATCCGAGTTCTATAGCCCGAGTTACGATCAAAATATCATTGTCTTTAAAACCTGAAATTCCTACACGTTTTATTGCCGAAACTTTATTGCGAGGTTCTACGCCCTCATCTTTTCATGGCTCCTATTTTAATACCGAACTCTATTGTTATAGCTCAAAGTCCTGCTTCGACCCAAGCCATTCCCCAGCCGAGATTGCCACCGAGCAACTCACTCGCTTCAGGTACGCAAATTGTCCAACTCTTTTTCTATTTAAAGTCAAAGTACAGTTTTATTGCATAAGTTATATTCTAACGATTTTAGTGTTTTATAAGTGGTCCCGATACCTATTCTACAGTAGCTAGAGCGAAGCCTAGCCTTTTACAGGCTCCTATCGGAGTAATCTCGACCTGGCGTCATTCGATCGCTTAGCGATCACCCATCCAAACTCGAGGTCAGTTTGGGAGTTCGTGCGAGATGCTTCGGCATCGATCTCAAAAGGGACACCACAGTTTTACTTTATGAAATCATTTTATTGTTAAGCATAGTATATGCATAGAACTTTCATAGCTAAAGTATTCAATGGTTTAGCATGTTTTATGTCCCCCTTCCCGTTTTCAAAATGAATTTAAATGCCGGCACTAAAAACCGTTTCCGAACGGTTTGACGTGTTGGAGGTTTACGTACTGAGTGTTTCCCCACTCACTTTGCGAATGTTTTTAATGTTTTGTTTTAGGCGGTCCGAGCTCCCAGGATAAAGGCGAGGTTAAGCACGAGTAAGTCGTCTGTACAGAATAGTTCTCTAAAGGCGATCGAAGATCGGTGTTCAAGGTTGCTCAAGGGCGTTAAAGGCCACTTGGTTGTGGAAACCTATGATATGTATGATAAAAGGTTGTACAATGTGTGTGTACTTTAAGTTTGGCAGTTGGATTGTATGGAGTTTGGTACCGTTCTATGGTGTATTGTTATATTATGGTTTTGTGTTTTGCCTTGTCCCGAGTAGGGACGGCGGTAATGCCTCGACCTAAGGTGTTCCGCTGCGCTAATCATGAGTTTAGGTTCCTAAAGTATAGTCTTGATCTTGTGATTAAGGTTGGGGCGTTACAGCTCTGAATGCAACCTTTTGCTGAAATGCAAAGGAAGGTTTGCCTATATTACACCTTTGTAGTGGGATCCTTGCGAGGACGCTTTGTGCATTGACTCCAAAGACTTGTTCAATATTTTCAGAATCCATATTTATCATGTTAAAGTTGGCATAAGAGCATACTTGACCATTGGGGCTTTGCTAAATTGCTCATAGTGAGTGTTGTCTTTATATCCACTAGATCAACGCTAATATTAGTCACGAGATCTTCCATAACTTGGAGCATGTGAATATCAACATCGTGATGCACTTTGCCATATTTTTCAATGGTTGTCATGTTGAGATTAGTAGATGCTCAATCATTCCAAGTAGCGGTTATCAATCTTCTTGCCTCAATAGAGTTAAAATCACACTAACTGAACAAGAGGCTTAAAAATTTTGAATTGTATTTTTTTTAATATTGCAAACACTGAAAGATATCGACACTATGTCAAAAATGGTTTAAATCCATGGCAAATTTTAAGTCTTGTCATGAGAATGCTTCAGTCTATGCATATTGTTAGAAAATATGCATCCAACAAATATCACTTAGCAATAATATGTTACATGTATAAATTACTATGACAAAAGTTCATTCCTGTTACTTCATAAAAATACTATTCATGGTGACGTATCAGTTATTATTGCAATAATTACTACTGTCATAAGAAAGCACTACTCCAGACAATAGTATGCCACAAGTGGCACCACTTGTGTGGACAACCAATCTAGATCCTTCATCCCCGATGGTGTTTGCATGCAAGTGATAACGCATCATATCCATATAAGAGCTCAAAGTTCTTCTCAACATATATAAGTGCATTCTTTTTCTGGTATTGGTCATTATTAGTGGAGAATCTACAATACTAGTCACGTATTTTTTTAGAAATCTCACCAATGGTCCTTGAAAATTTTATTGAATAGATTTAATTTTCTTCTCTTTTTTTTTTTTTACAATGGTAAGTTAGGGTCACCCAAATTGATTCCTTATCTCAAAAGTACACGAATTGAACTTAATGACTCGAGAGGAGGAGGAAAACCTAAACCAAGCCGAAGGACATATTTCATGGCCTTACTCATCTGCGCACAAAGAGACTTGTAACTCATGAAAATTGATTTTGTTTCCCTGAATAGGAAGGTCATCTTGATACTACTAAGCTACTAGCTCATTTGCATGTCTAATTTTCTTTATTATATGTTAGCTTTTCAGTTGTATTGAACTCCTAAATAAGTTGGCTGGCTAGATGATTTGTGTTTTATTTTAGATAAATTATTATTTCAAACATTTTATTAATAAACTATTTTACATATATAATATAAATTAAATATAGTGATCAATTGATACCCCTGTAAGAAAATTCAATACTTCTACTTTAAATTTTTTTAGTGTTATGAACATTAATTTTTATTAGTTGCTAAAATTGTTTTATTTAATGCTCTTTCATTTCTTTTCCACATTTTCCTCTCAAAATGTTAGATAATTTTCTACTCAGATTTATTAAAAAATGCTCCTCCGGCCAGAGCTTACTTTAGTTGGAACGTTCCCCAAAATATCTCCCTACCAATGTTTATTTTAGCTCAAAAATTCCCAAAAGTAAAACTAATTGTACTTTAATCTAAGTTGAAAGAATTAAAGGACTTTGCTCTTATTTTAGGTGTGTTCGGGCTGGTTCGGTGTGGTTTCGGTTTTGCGAAGCTGTTTATCGGACAAAATGTTTTACTAAAATATAAATTGGAATCGTAACCGGATAACCTGGTGCGCAGGATGTCATTGCATCAGGTTTAACGATTCAGTTCATCGATTAACTAAAATCGCCTTAATCTTCTAAATAATAAACCAAGCAAATTAATTTATAACCAAATTATTTGACGTACATACAACCCACAAAACCTAATTTTTTTTTAAAAAAAAAGGTGATTATTAACCAATAAAGGAAAAATTAATAAAAAAATATAATTAAAAGGAAAAAAATACAACAACAATAACAAAGCCCCAGAAAAACACGTTTGAAAAAAAATAAGAACTCCATTTATCTCCAACCCCTTAAATTTTTTGATTTTATTTTTTATTTTTTTCTTTTTTTAATTGAAAGGAAAAAAAGAACATTATAAAATTTAAGAAGTTGGAGCTAAATGGACAGTGGGCACTCAAAATGAAAAAAAAAATGACAACATGCTCATAAAGATATAAACTAAATTCCATAATTTTTTTTAAAGCTAGAATCAAAGTGATGAAGTCTATTTTTTTAATTATTGTGAAATGTGTCTGTGTGACTGGCTATATGGAGTATTCTTGACGGAACCTCCCCCTACCCTCAACCTTGGCCCCCCAAAGTCGTCCCTCTCTTTGTGGTTGTTGATGAAATCTGCATCTCCTTGACCCTCTTTGTGATGAACCCGATGTTTTTCAATATCCCTTGATCAATATCCCTTTCAACGTTTCGATCGCCCCCCAAGGATCCCTCTTTTCTATAAAACCCTTCCCAAATCGCCATCAATTGTCAAATTCATCCATGGTTTTTTGAAACCCTCTTCTGATTATAGGGATCAAAACCTAGATTGGTTGAGAAGGCTTGATTCCTCCTCAAACTTAAATTACTCCCGTCGTTTCAAAGACAAAGACTTTTTTGCATGATTAGTGAATTTGGATTCGGAGCTATTGAATTTTGTTTTACCCAAAGATGTTGCAACGAGTATTCCAGTTGGGCTTGGCGGTTTTTGACCCTAAAAAAAGGTGATGTAGTGGTTAAGGCGCTGAGTTGCTGGACTTTCACAAGTAATCATTCACCTTAGCTCTCAAGGTTGGTATTTTCCAATTCTCAAGCACGTTTCCTCTTCCTTTTTAGTTTAGTTTTTGTTTATTTTTTTTCTTAATTGTTACCTTCCCTTCTCGTTCTCTCTACATTTCTTCTTCTTTTCACTTGTTGAGTTGAATGTGGAGACCAATTTTGGGTTGGTCTCTGTCTCTTGGGGAGCAAGATAGAAGAGTTTGAGTGGGAATAAAGTTGCTAATTTTTTAGCCACTTCCTTTTTGTAATTCCTTTGCTGCAAGGACTTTATTAACCCTAAAATTGTGTTATCCTTGTAATATAAATAGAGGCTAGGTGGTAGGTTTATTTGTATCGCAATTTAGAGCGTTTCATCTGATCACAAGAGATTGACCTGTAATCTCTGTGTTCTTGAGGGAGTTGTGTGAGGCTCAACTGTGAGTGTTGAGTTCTCAGGTTGTAACTCTTGGAAGGCTGTGAGAGATTGTGGAGGTTTGGGAATCTCTGAAACACTGTTATAATCCTCTGATAGTGCGTTGTTCGTGGTTTTTTCCTGGTTTGGGTTTTTCCACGTTAATTCCTTGTGTCGAATCTTTATTATTTTTCGCCCTTTATTATTGTTTGCCTGCTAACAAGGCCCCGAGAATCCTAACAACTGGTATCAGAGCCAGGTTGGAGTGTTGCTGATCTGCAGACTGAGAAGCAATGACATACACAATTATGAAGATTCCAGAGTTTGATGGGAAAGACTACGCATGGTGAAGGATGCGCGTTAAGGATGTGCTTTGCCAGCAAAAGTTGCATCTTGCGATGGGTGAAAAGCCATAAAAGATGGAACAGAAGAATTGGGAAGAGCTTGACAGTCTGACATTCAGTACGGTGAGACTGACGTTACAGAACGTTGCTTTCAATGTCAAAGATCAGAAAACGACGAAAGGTCTGTTGGAGGCCTTACAAAACACATATGAGAAATCTTCGGCGATAAACAAGGTATATGTGTTGCATCATTTATTTGAATTTAAGATGCATGAGTCTGGTGATATGCATGATAGTATGAATGAGTTGAATATGATACTATCAAAATTGACCTTTGTGGGATTTAATTTTGACGACGAGATAAATGCTAATATACTGTTGGCTACCCTATCTAAGTCTTGGGATAATTTTGTGACTTCTGTAACATCTTCGGTTAAGAAAGATGATAAACTGAAGTTTGGGGATATTAGAGACTCTGTCCTGAATTAAACCATCCGTATGAGAGATTCTGATGTGCTTGAGTCTTCGGGGAATGTTTTGGTTGTCGGGGGTAGGAGGAACAGTGGGAGCTCGGGTCGTGGTGGATCAAAATCTAGAGGCTGAAACATGGAGCACGTATTGTGTTGAAACTGTGGTGATAGAATTGTCCTAAACCTAAGAAGAGCAGTTATAATGACCATGACTTAGTAAATTATGCTGAGGATTTTGGTGATGCCCTAACTGTTAGTGTTGACAAGTCAGAATGGAGTTGGGTCATAGATTTGGGTGTTTCGTTTCACTCTTCGTCTAGTAGGGAGGCCTTTAGTAATTTTGTGAGTGGGAGGTTTGGTAGGGTTAGACATGCAAACGGTCACAACCTAAAGGTGCTGGGAAGAGGTGATGTGAACATTAAAACTTCTAAGGGTGGGACTTGGAGGTTGAAGAATGTTCGGTATATCTCAGGTCTGACCAAGAGCCTTGTATCTGTGAGTCAACTGGGTGAGGAGGGGTTCACGACGAGATTTGGGGATGGTCATTGGAGGGTAACGAAAGGATCTATGCTAATTGCAAATGGTAGGAAGGAGGGGAAGCTATATACAACCATTGATATAATTCTAACAGGCATATTCATGCTCGTCAAAGGCGTGTTAGCTTCTCTTATGAGAGAAGGGCACCAGAAACAAGGAGGTTTCCGGTCGAGGCAACGAGAATGGATGGTCAGCCGAAGAACGCATCTAACCTGCATGGGAATTCGAAAAGTTCAACCCGAGGTAAAATTCCAATCCAAAATTCCCCTAAGTTGTTAACGATGATGCGTATGTCGAAGTTGCAGGGGCGTGATCAGTTCAAGTGGGAGCCTGTTTCTAAAAGAGGAGTTGATGGGAGGTCAACTGGGACCTCTGTTGATTTTTGCTGAATAAGATCGAGATGGATGCACTAGAGGATTCGAGGAGGTGTTGATTGATGGTAATCGACGAAGGCTACGTTTACAATTGGTCTCCAAGTGAGAGATTGTTGGGTTGAATGTGGAGACCAATTTTGGGTTAATCTCTGTCTTTTGGGGAGCAAGGTAGAAGAGTTTGAGTGGGAATCAAGTTGCTGATTTTTTAGCCACTTCCTTTTTGTAATTCCTTTGCTACAAGGACTTTATTAACCCTAAAATTGTTTTAGCCTTGTACTATAAATAGAGCCTAGGTGGCAGGTTTATTTGTATCGCAATTTAGAGTGTTTCATCTGATCACAAGAGATTAACCTGTAATCTATGTGTTCTTGAGGGAGTAGTGTGAGGCTCAACTGTGAGTGTTGAGTTATTAGGTTGTAACTCTTGGAAGACTTTGAGAGATTGTTGAGGTCTGGGAATCTCTGAAACACTGTTATAATCCTCTGATAATGCATCATTCGTGGTTTTTTCGCGGTTTGAGTTTTTCCACGTTAATTCCTTGTGTCGAATCTTATTTTTCGCCCTTATTATTGTTTGTCTGCTAACAATGCCCTGAGAATCCTAACATCACCTGCTATCTATCTTGAGTTCCTGACTGGTCTTCTTTCCCGAATGAATCGCTCTGTGGCTTACATGTTGACTCCATTCATACTATTTCAATTTTTGCTAGCCGGGTTGAAAGATTATTGCTAAGGTTAAGTGTATTGATGCCTGCTGGAAGAAATTAAGGGACATGAATGTTGTTATATATTTGGTATTTACCACTGATGTCTGGCGTTGTTCCCTCTGATTCACCGCTTTAGCCAAAATTTGATAGACCGGGCCCTAGGGCTATTGATTTCTGAACTCTAAAACCCTTGTCCTTTGTTCAATGGTCCTATTGTTATGTCTAATGTTAGCATGCTTGTAGCTTTAATTGTGCAAGATTCCCATATTCTTTTCTTGTCTATAAAGAAATTCTCTGAGATGTTATGCTTTGGGTTTTTTGATGTGATGTATGTTGTTAGCGTTGCTCTTGTCGAAATTATTACTCTTAATATTTAATTTATGCTCTTATAGTTTAAATGGCTTCTATAGCTGGATGGTTTGCTATGCGGTTGGATATATCTTGCCAACTTTATTAGTGTTATCGTTAGTAAGTAATGGATTTTGGTGGTGGCTGAGGCCTTTTGTGATGTTGGATGGTAACTTGTTGTTCAGTGGAGATGTAATTTATTAGTGTACCTACTATAGATTGGCATTGCATTGTTGTTTGGTCTCTCCTAGATCATTGTGCCACTTTTGTTTGCTCTCCGCTTATAACTTTTCCTGGCTTCTTGGATTAGGGCAAGGGGGGCCATCTCTTTTTGCTAGAGACCTTATTAGGCAGCCTTTGGTTAGTTTTTCTGCAAGTCATTTGGCCTGGCGACCTAGTACCTCTTGTTGTCCATTACGCTTCTCTTCGTTGGTCGTAATTGTTTGCTATGAGATTTGGGTTAGGATCAATGTTGCCGCCAGTGTATTGGTTGGGCAACCTCCTTGGAGTGTTGTTGCTTGTATGTTGGACTGGCAGCCTAATTGTAATGCTAGTTCTTATGGCTTTGTTTTAATGATCAATGATGAAATTGTCTTTCTCGAATGTGTCTTTAATGGAATGTTTTTTCTAAGACCTTATGCTCCAAAAAATGTTAAGATTCTTTAATTATTTGTTTTTCCCGAAAGCAACACACCCGATATAAAACTCGTCCTTTGTCAATTCAAAAACAAGGTATTCCTCATTACTCTTTTTAGTTCGTTGACAAGTTTATTTCTGAAAACTAATGGTTTGCTTGCGATGCTTTTGTTTTATGGTGTACTAAATCACCCATGGACTTTGCTGGGTCGGGAGGTGGCACCTATCCGTGAAGACAATGGAGGGGAAGACAACAGAAGCGGACTCTAAGAGGTCCGAGTTGGTGACAATGAGGCCCTCATTTTAGGGTCTACCTTCAATCTGGCTATGTTGGACTCCATTTTCTTGGCCATCCTAAATTCAAAATCTATATAACTCATATTTACGATGAGCCCTAATTTTAACAGTTTAGCACAACACTATTTATAGAAATACATGTTTCCCTAGGAATGGTCAGATATACAACATTAGAGAGTAGCAATCAAATGAATCACAACATGGCAGATTAAATGTATAAAGACTCATTGGTGCTTCCCACTTCTCGAAACATTTCCATCATAATACCAACATTCAACAACTCATCATGGATAAACAAAACTTCTTCTAGATTTTTTTCATACTACTTAGCGAGAAGAAAAACATGCTACTCAGGCTATATTTATAAACATATTTATCACGTGGTAAAAGAGGCATATAACTACTCATAACATCAGAAACACAAGTCCTAACTATCAAAAATTCAATCCCACTACTTACTCATAGAAAACCTATGGAATACGCCTGATCCTCTTATTGCGACAGGTTGCCCCAGGGTCCTTACTAGGGTTCTCAGACTCGTCTCCTGAGTCTACCTCAGACTCCTCAAGGTCATTGGTCTGCCCTGAGTTCTCCCCTTCCTCGATATCCTTTGGTGGGTCATCCTCCTCCTCAAGGTCCTCTAGTGGGTCATCCTCATCCTCAAGGCCCTCCAACGAGTCCTCCAGCAGGTCCTCCTCCTCCTCAAGGTCCTTGAGCGGGTCCTTCTCTTCCTCCTAAAGCTTGGGGTCTGATAGGGTCGCAAGCGCACGATGTACGGAGTAGCATGTCAAGGTCAATCCCACAGGGACTCATTTAGCAGCATAGAAAACTAATCTCTAATGTGATTGCTAAGCTAATCAGGTTTTGGTTCTTGAAAAGGTTTTAAAAACTAATAAAACTAATAAAGCAAGGAAAAACAATCAAAGATTCTATCAAGAGAGAAAGACTTCTAGGGAAATGCTAACCTAGCAACGAGTTCGATTACTAAAACCTAGCTTGCACAATCGTACATTCAAGAACGAATCAAGAACGACAACCATAAGAACCCTACTGCTCTTTCGATGCTAATAGAATTACTCGATTAACCTAAATTACAACTTTCATATGCTTTTCAAGTTAATCAAAGTTGAAGGTCATCTCAAATATTCTTGTTATCAAAAGGTTCCCTTAATCTGCTATTATTTTCTCAAATTTCACAAAACTAGGTAGAAAGGTTGGTAGTCAGATTATCATAATTCACCTTTTAGTACTTCTCAGGTTAATCTCAAATTACAAGCATTCCGGGCCTAAAGAACACTCATAAACATGAATAACACAACCTTCTATTGATTCAAAATAAGAATTCATGCACAAACTAGAAACATTCAATCAAACTACATTGTTTCGGGTTGCAAAACCCTAAAATTCAAGAAAACTACGCACTCATCGTCAAAGAAAACATGATACAAGTTCCAAACATCAAGATCGAATCCCGAAACAAAGAAAGAAATCGAAAAGAAAGATAAACTACAAAGAATACAATCGTCAAGTCTTTCGATCCCGGGTTGGATTCTTCCTCGCGAGCGTTGATGATTTCTTCTCGAATCTCAATCTTCCCTTTTCTTGAATCCATCTAAATCTTGAATCTTGAAGGAGAATTGATGAGTAGAAGGGTGTATTAGGGTTTCTTTTCTCTCTTGACGGCTCTAGAACGAAGGAAGAACGATCGATTCTTCAAATGAACTGTTGCCCTCTTCTCTTTTCTCTTCACGAAAACAGGTCATTCCGACGTGTTTGTACAGTCCGTATAGTCCGTGCACGGTCCGTGGCGAGCCCCACGGTCAGACCGTGGTGGCCTCTGGTTGCTCCGCTTCTTTTCCGTTTCGTCCCAAATTCATGCGACGGTCTGATCTTTAGCAGGGGAGGCCTATGGTGAACTCGTTCTTGCCAAATCTTGAGGAAGTGTTGGTGTTTTGGCCTCAAAACGTACAAATTTGCATCAAAAACAATAACACTAAGTGTAGTAGGGAGATCGGAATAAAAATCAAGGTTTACACTCAAAATTATCCCTAATTCACTGTCGAAAACCCCTAAAAACATAGTCATAAAGAACAGTTATCAGGGTCCTCATCCAGATCCTCGTTGGGGTATCCTTCGGATGCAAAGTCTCCTAGTTGACCTCCTGGGGCCTTCTTTTCATCACTATCTGAGTATGGAGGCGAGTTTCCTCATCCGCCCTAATGTCGATCACATCAGTCGAGTTCAGCTCGCGTATTTGGTGGATGATGTCGAGCACGTCAGTTTCCATCGGGGTTCTCCCGCACCAAAGACACGTCGGTTGTCTATGGTGGTCACAGTCTGGCTAGTGAAGCGGGGGCAAAAGCCAGGAGACCCAGTATCTCCATATCTGGTCTCCAGCCAAGGTGAGCAGAAATAGGCTTCCGAAGGCCTCTTAATGCCTCAAACAGGTAGCCTACACGTCCACATCCAACTAAATCTCGACCTCGGTCCTCAATCTGACTAGCTAATCTGCGAAGAGTTCCTCGAAGTTTCTCCAAAAGAAAGAGTGAAACTCGGTATCATCGAGATCGCAGCTATGTAGAAGTTGAGGGTCTATCGTACTGAATCAAAGTCAACAAGTAAGCATACACTTAACACATTATATCATAATAACACGAAGGTAACCCCTTTTCCTATCCTACTCTCACACTTCAATTTTAGCTTCCTTAGTCTCAAGCTAGATACTTAATTAACACTTAGGAGCTACTAAGTCAAACTTAGTGCTCTGATACCATTTTGTAACGCCCTGGAAATCCAATTATAAACTTCAACAGTCAAACTTGACAATAACAAAGAAAGACTAATCTTTATATGGACGCTACCACCGTACCCCCAAAAGGATACAAGGCAAGTGGTCAAAGATTCCAATATAACTATTCGAATTAAGAGGAATATTATCCAAGGTTAACATAAACTTCAAACTGTCAACGTAATTTAGAGAAAAAAATTAATTAATAAACTAATCTTTAAGTCTGATAAAAGTTTCACATCTTATTCAACTACTTAAAGTAGTGGCCTCACATCTAAAACTAATCTTCAACATTCAAGTCTCCACCTGAAAACAAATCATTTAACAAAATGAGATGAAACTCAATAATGTTTTCCACCAATCGTAAAAAAAGGTTGAGAATTCATTTCAAATCATTTACGGGAGAAGTGAACTAGTTAAACCTTTTTCAAACAGTTTAACCCTAACCCAGATTTAACAACCAAGATTTTAAACACCAGAAACAAAAACCAAAACAGGTTTTTATTAGGCGGGCGAAGATCTTAAACCCCCTTCAGCATGGAATCTTGGATTCTCAGCATACGAAAATTCAACAATATCATCACATCAATATCCTCAATTCCCACAGTTGGATGGTCATCCAATACTTACAACATGTTCTCGTTTAACCCTAGGAAATACCTTTTTTAGCACAACCTATCAGGGATTGCTTGATAACGTCCCCTTATAGGAACCGGTCCTAGTCTCTGGAATAGTTACTCGAACCCGCATTTAGTTCCACTTCAATAATTAGTATCTTATGAAATCAATCGTCTCAATTAAAAGGTAACCCAATCCCAACTTTCCAACACTAGACATCAACACTCGATTTAAACGATTGTCCAGGTTCGATTCAGCAAAACAACTGATAGACATGTAAAGTACCCGATCAATTTTATAGAAAAACCCATTTGGGGTGCAGCTTCATAAAACAAATTAAAAAAACTTACTAAAACAATTAAAGAGCGTCCAATTGGGATTAAGGTATAAACATTACCCAATGACGTTCATTTCACTTGTCAACAAACTTGAGTTTAAACTATGAAGTCGATCCTAACCCACACCTGTAACGAAAATATTTCTAAAATTAATCCTAGCGGAGTTAGTGTATGCACTTTCAATCCTACCCCAAACCTAAGAACCACATAAATGTTCCCGAAATACTTCAAAATAAACACATAACAACACTATTTATAAAAACTAACTTATTTAATAAGAGGAAAAACAGGGCAGATTATAACATTGTTCTTGTTCGGGTCATAACTTAACTTCTTGACATCATATGGACTCAGTTTTTACATTTCTTGAAACTTTAGGAAGTTTACTACAACTTCTATGTACCTCAAAACCTAAAACACACTCCAACGGGTCTAAACAAAGCACACAAGCATATTGGTCTATATTCGATAAATCCTTGCTAAACTGTCCATAACTCCGGTTATACACCTCAAACACACGAACCACAAATATCATGTTACAGCTAACACATAGAGGCACCTCCAGACTCAAGTTTTTTTTATTAAAAATTAACTAAATAATCAATAGTGGATGTTTTACTTCAACGTAACAAGTTGTCCCAACATCATTACCCTATCTTCTTCTTTTAAACGGTAATGTTATCCAAAACAAACTAAAGTTCCAAATTTAGCAATCTAACCCTTTACACATGGTCTTAACATACATCCCCAAAGTATTACTACACATCTAACACAATCTTAAACCAAAAGATAACCAAAATCTTTCAACATGAAAATTTTCTCAAAAACCCAACTCATAAACTCATTGTGCATAGATTCAATATTTATTACATGCAACTTTCATATAATCACATATAAGTATCAAGGGTCCCTACCAAAGCATAACATGAGTTCATACTAGCATTTTTACTTAAAAGTTTGAAGGTTAACCTAGTGCACTTTAAGCACCCAACCTAAGCCAATACTACAACTTTTTATGTTCGAAACTTTACCAAACAACATACAAGCATTTCCCATGTATTCGTCACTAATTACACCCTCAATTATCATAGAACATGAGCAAAACACAAGATATAAACAAGTTTAGACATGGTAAAAAAAGAGAGAAATATATAAATTTAGGGTTGTGAAGGTATACTAAGCAAATAGAGTGGAAGGTGACTAACTAGTTGGCCAGCGGTGACCAACGATGGTTGAGGGTGATTGGCGGCGGTTGTTGGCGGCGGTGATGCTGGCGTTGTGGTGGTGCATGATGTTGAAGCCCAAAATTGAGGGGAAGAGGATGGGAGATGGGGAGGTGGTCCGACGATCTCCGCGATGCGACAGAGATGTTTGGGCGCAAGTACGGTGGTCGCGGTCGTTAGGTAGAGCTCTGGTGGTGATGGGGGATGGTTGAGAAACAAGAGTGAGGGAGGGAGGGATGGAGGGAGGGAGGGGCATTGAGGGAAAAGAAAACAGGGGGCTATTGTATGTTAGAGAGATGGGGGTTTGTGGTGAAAAAAAATATAGAGGGCAGAAAGAGCATCAAAATGATAGTAAAGAATGTGATTTGGGTCCCATCAATCTAGCAACCTTTCTATTTATAAGGTAAACATAGGTTAGAAATTCTAGGTAGGAATTTCCACAAAGTGTTGAAATTACCCAATTAATTTTACCAACATAAAAAAAGGGGGAAATTTCAAATGGTAGGTACCAACTATTGGTTATTCCAAGTGGTCAACACCTTCTTAACAAATTTCAAATGGTAGGCTTAATAACCAAAATATTCCTTTCCGTAGGCTTAAATTACAACTAACGTTAAGTATTTAAAAAAAGTGGGTCTTTTGAGATTAGGGTTCATCATTGCTTGTGGCGTTGCTGGAATTCAAGTTTTATCAATGGAAGATTGAGTTTCTGGGGTTTAATCCAATATGAAAGGTTTCAATTCAAGATTGAAGTTTCTGAGCTTGAATGGAAGAAGAAATCAAGGTTCTTATGTTTTTGGGTACTTGATGCTATTTTGCTTAGAGTGTGTTTGGTAGGGGGAAAACATGTTTTTGGAAAATGTTTTCCCAATTTTTAGTGTTTGGTACAAAAAACGTTTAGAAAATCGTTTTCAAAGAAAATCATTTTCCTCTAAAGGAATGAAATTGACTTCCTTTATTCAACCTAGAAAACTCATTTTCCATCATTGATTGTTGTATCGGTTTTCACTACTAATTCTAATTGAAATTTGAGGCCGAAATTTAATATTAACGGTTTTGCTCGAAATTTCGTAACACAAAAGATTTGATTAAAAAAACCTCAAATATAAATTTTTAGCTCAAAATATTTTTATTTGATAACATTTATCACGATAGTCGATATATACCAGATCAGAAATTTTTGCCGCTAAAACTAAATGAAACTTTTAAAAATTCAAACTGAACTGTTTGAATCGAAACTTTATAATTTGAGAGTATGGACTAAGAAAAGCTCAAATATAAATTTTGAGCTTCACATATTTTCATTTGTAACATATATAGCCACTTTTGTCAACATTTTTTTGCAGTTAAATATGACTGAAACTTAAGAGTAAAAATCAATTTTCTCAGTTTGTCACGAAACTTAACAATACGATAGAAATAATTAAAAAAAAGCTCAAATATGAATTTTGAGCTCCAAATATTTTTCATTTGTAACATATATCGCCACTTTTGTCGACATTTTTTTGCGGTTAAATATGACGGAAACTTAAAAGCAAAATTCAATTTTGTCGGTTTGTCACGAAACTTTACAACACAATAGAAATAATTAAGAAAAGCTCAAATATGAATTTTGAGCTCCAAATATTTTCATTTGTTACATATATCGCTACTTATATCGACATATATGGTCATTTTCCGAAAAATAATTTGTCTCCTACCAAACAAGGAAAAATTTGGCATGGAAAACTACTTTCCTTGGAAAACCATTTCTCATGAAAAACAATTTCCTCAGAAATCATTTTCCTCTCAACCAAACACATCTTTAGTGTTCTTGGGTACTCTTTTCGGTCCTTTGACTCATGCCTCTCCAACTCTATTCTCTGTAAGTTGTTCTTCTTTCTTAGTTCTTGTCCATCGGTTGTCAGGATTAGTAGTAGGAGGAGGGGTTCAGAAGCAGGAGAAGTAGAGGAAGGGTGTTCTTGAGAGTCCTTGGACGAAGCAGCAGAAGAAGAGGAATTAGTCATCCCTTGAAACACTAAAATAAAGCCCTAATTTATAGAAGACAGACAAAAGAAGAGGAAATAGTCATCTCCTTTTTTTATACTTAACGTCGGTTGCAATTTAAGCCTACATTATGGAATATTTTGGTTATTAAGCCTACCATTTGGAATTTGTTAAAAAAGTGTTGACCGCTTGGAATACCCAATAGTTGGTGCCTACCATTTGGAATTTCCCAAAAAAATAAGGTAAGTTTTAATTACTTAGAAGGGTTTTTAATTAAACGAATTAATTACCACCTAGACCGC
This sequence comes from Portulaca oleracea, assembly GCA_029582165.1. Lineage (NCBI taxonomy): Eukaryota > Viridiplantae > Streptophyta > Magnoliopsida > Caryophyllales > Portulacaceae > Portulaca > Portulaca oleracea. The sequence continues at coordinate 23,505,250 of CM055890.1, forward strand.
TAATTAGCCAGTTAAAATAACATAATAGGTCATAAAATCCTGAAAAGAAAATACCAAATTCCCTCATTCATGAAAGACGGTCTTATGAGTTCAAGCATTTGTTGGTTAGTATCAAATTAAATGGCATAATATAATGACAAATACATTCAAAACTTTTTCAGGGTTTTACAATTATGCAGATTGTTTCAGAAACAAATTATTGAACTAGAGAAATTCAAGAGGCTTCTTAATATCTCTCTCAGAGGGGATCGGGTAGATGCATGTGAAACTCATTGCTTCTCTATTTATAGTGTTTAACTGACATAAAAAAGGGGTCAAATATACCCCCTTAACCGCCTTAATGAAAATGCGTGTTTGGGGTCAGCCACAATCCGTGGTGAGATCCGATAGGTGGGTTTTCTTCAGTACAGCACACCACGACCCGTGGTCTCTCGCCACAGTCCGTGGCAGCACTGTCACGACCTGTGGTGTGTCGATTTCCCCATAAAATCAACACGTCGCTTCCCTAAACTAATACCGTATTATGTTGGGCTATATACATTTGTTCCGGGGTACTGACTTGTGTAACCCAGTAGGACAAAATAATATAGTTGTAATTAAACATGTTTAATTAGTGATTGTGGAGTTCTCTAGCAAGACATATAATCACTATATTACTTTGGCTTAAAACTCCAAATAAATCGAACATTATCGGGACATTCCCAACCAAAGAAAGTTTGCTATGTAATTGGTCCAATTACTTTTAATGCAGGTTCACGCATTCAATGTTATCGTTATAGTTTGCTGCCTAGTCTAACGCTCTAGAATCATCTAAACAATGATGGTAAAGCTTACCAAAGTCAATATAACCCATCGTTTTAGGTTTCTATTGCAATCCCAGTTTATACTTCATGTTAAACCTCGGTTTTACCACCTTAAACCTCGGTTTTCGAGCTTTATTTCTGGGATGTTTTACCTACTTTGGCACAAATTTGATTTGGTTTAGCTCATCGTCGCTTGTTATAGCTAATATACTTAACTTTGTCAATTGTAGGTGAACTTTGGGTGATTCGCGGCGCTTTAATGATTGTTGGGTGAAATATGAGAAAGTCGTGGAGAAGTCGGGATGAAAAGAGTGTGTGAAGAATCTCAAAGGAGACTTTTCGACAGGCGCACACCCAGGCGAATACCTGTGCACCAGTCCAAAATTTCCAAAACAGGCGCACACCCAGGCGCTCGCCTATGCACGTTGCCCGGAATTCAATTTTTAGCATTTTAATTGGAAAAATTCGGTAGTTATCATTATATTATTATTCAACAAACTTTCTAGGTTTTGAGAAAATTTTCTCTCTAGCCTCTCTAGAGGCTTTTAGAGTAGATTCTAGGTTTAATTTACTTCTCTTTGCAAGGATTCATCAACTCCAATTTCAATTTGAGATTAAGTTTCTCTTTCTCTTTATGTTTGTTTATGTTGTGGTTAGATTCGTTTTGTTTCTCTTTAATTACTTTAGTATGTTGATTAATTGTTAGTTTTGTGTTTTTGGGGTTGTGATTGATGTATATGATGATGGCTTAATCCTGTTTAGGCCTAATCTACTCAAATTCATGCTTGTAATTAAAGGTTTTCTCATGCTCACCATGTGTTCGATAAAATGCTCGAGAGAGTGTTTATATGTGTTTTTTGGCAATTGATTTATGCTGAGAGGTGAGGTCAATTTGCTAGCGTTGGTAGAGAAAATAGTTAGGGTTTTTGACATGAGAATAGTCGAATTCTAACTAGGTCTAGGATTGTTATTCTTGTAGTTTAATTAGACTAACTCCATGAGAATAGACAGTTGGAATAGTTAGACTAGCCATTGACCCTCAAAAGAGGGCTTTGGCGAGCTTTTATGGTGCAACCGATCACTCTTAATTGCTTTGTTAGAATTGGCATATTAGGTTATTCATATTCATTATTTGTTGAATATTCATATCACAACCCGAGTTTTTTTTTACTGTTTTCGTAGTTCAGTAGTTTCCCTTGATCACCACCACAATTACTCTGGTATTTACCTAGCTTGAAACACTTGAGTTAGTTCTGACTGCCTGGAATACAACTCCATGTGGATACGACAACCGTACTCCCAAAAGCACAACAACACTTTGGTAGCTCCAAACCGAAACCAAACATCCCAACCTGGAAAATGACTATTCCCTATGATTGGCGGTTGTTCGTTGCTGTGACAGACGATAATCAAGCAAAACAAGAAAACAACGAACGAAATGATCGATTGTATGTCTTACAAAACCTCAATAGGGAAGTACTTACAGAGGCCAGGAAATACAAGCTGACATATGATCGATTGATGTTGGATGAGATTTTAGGCTCACTCAAAAGTCGAGATTGGGCTTTCCTTTGTGGATGGTTTGTGGGTTTTGAACTGTCATTACTGCGCACGAAGCTAGAAAACCTTCTAGAATATGACTTCGGTAACACCCCACCTTTTCCTCTTCTACATGATTAGTATGAATATTGCCTACCTTTGACAACTCCATGTTTAAGTAAATCGTAAAAAAGGTTAACAAGCCATGAATTCAGCGTTATGTTTTACATTTATGTGATTGGCGATGGGGCGGATGGGCTCAAGTACAACATGTTGTACTACAACACTTTAGATCAAATGGCAACAGACGTGGGATCTTTAAGCTTCCGTAAGGAGTTATGGATTAATTTCATCTATGGGGGAGTTTTGAAGAAGTTCCACCCAGGGATTGCTTGACCATGTTCGCTACCTATGCCGGTAAGGTTGTTGACATTTTGGGTTGGGCGAGTATTACTCATTAGGAGCGTCATTTTGATGTGATTATTAGTGGTTACTAAACCCATTCTCCGTTCGTAGTATAATTTGTCAACCTTGTTTCAAACATCTTATCATTTTATATGGTTTAGGTTTTGATCGTTTAGGGTTAGGATTTTTAAGTCCTCAATATGGTATGGATGTCATTCTCTTGTTGTTTATAGCATGAAGGTAATTCCTTTGTGTTGTTTGGGTACTTTTGGTACTAACTGCAAAGTTAGAAAAATAACTAAACCAGTGCACTAATCGTCAACGTACAATAAAACCAAACACCTCCACTCGTGCCCCAAACCCCATACAACAGTGCACACCATGAACATACACGATACCTATGGTGAAGAAAAAATATGAATTCCATGACCTGATTATGTGTTGTCATGTCAACCCGGCTCATCTTATTCATTTCAGTCGCATACAAAAGTGATGATGGTTGCGTCTCCAGTCACATCACCTTTTAACTTAGATAGTTGGGGGGGGGGGTTTCAAGATGTAGAGGTAGAAATGAGCATAGGGATAAATATTGTTAAGGAGGAAGAAATTACATTCCTTATATGAAGTCTAACATAGAATATTGGCTCAAAAAATTGTAGGTGTATGGGTTTGGGCCACATATACATGGACAACCAAAATATTTTAACAGTATTTTTTATGATAAAAAATTGTAAATAACATTTAAATTTTTTATTTAAAATCAATTACATTTTTTACATTTGTAAATTTCCAACTACGACATAAAATTCTGTCAAAGTTAATTAATTTCAGTTGAAAGTGAATGCAACCATCATTCACAACATAGTCAGCACTGAGCATGATTGAAGTTTAGATTCCAACCATGCGCATGGTTACCTAAGCGAACAAGTCAAACCCTAAACCTAAATCTTCACTTCCAAACTCCATTTGAATAAAGTTCAAAATATTTTTAAAATTCCAAAATTTGTCCATTATAACGAAATTTCCCCTCCCCCTCCCTCCCCCTATAAATTGGATTAAGCGTTATCTATCCAAGCCGAAAGGTCGTTTTGTTGCCTATAAATCCAACTTTCTTTTTCTGTAATCGTCAGCGTTTATTATATTTAAGACGCTCCCCTCCCCCTATCCCACTATCAAAGAAACTTAAAACCCTCAATACCTAAGTAAACCATATGAGCCTCAAATATGACCGACGTCTTTAGGCGCCCCTCATGGGCGAGAATAAAGTGAAAGACGATACAGAGGAACGAAACGATCCCGAATACATTCTTGAATTCTTCTACGGGAAGTTGCTGTATGAGGCCATGAAGTACAAGGTGGTTGGTGAACACATATCTCTTGATGAAGTAAGCATATCACTTCAGCGACGGGATTAGAACTTCCTAAAAGGGTGGTTTGTTAGGATGAAGCTAACTTTGTTAGGTGCTAAAATGGAGAACATGCTTGTCTACAATCTGTAAACACCAACAATCCCCCCAATTTTGACTACTCAATGTTTGAGGAGATTGGACAAAGGGCAGACAAGCATTGGATCTGTCGATGATGTTCTACATTAAAGTCATTGGAAACGGGCTTAGGTCCGACCTATTGACACCTGCTGACGGTGAGAACCTGGCCACTGAAGTCGGGGACCTCAATTGGAGGTGTGCTGGCGCTTGGCTAACTTTCAGGTGGGATGTTATCAAGCGTCACAACCAAGGCATATGGTGAACAAGTCATTCAAGATGATAAGTTGAATTTTTCATCAGTTTGGGGTTGTTTATAAAACACTTTTTGTCAACGTTGATGCTAGTGGTTAATGCAACGAGTGAGCATTTTTACTTTAAACTCTCATGCGTGTTGACAATATTATAATGTGCAATCGTTGTTACTTTTTATGTTAAGTTGGTTGTTTTGGATGTATTGTCGGAAGATATATGTATGGTATGCTAGATATTTTCTTCAACTATGATGTTTGACACAGATGACTAAGTTTATAAGCACCATGTTTACTGCTACATTTTTTACATTGACATAATCGAAAATTTATGTCCTTTAACATGTCTCACCTACTGTTGTTCATGAAATTTGTGTACTTGTTAAATTGATTTTAGGTCGTGCTTAGATTAGGTGGTAGTAAATCGAATATGGCCACTTTTCCCTTTCACCTTAATTTTGTAGTCCAGGGTTAACCTAACCTTGAATATGTGTCAACCATACTTTAACATAATATCTGCTAGACATGGTAAACGTACTTGGGCTATATATAACAGTATATTTGGCTTGCCCAAGTAAAGGGGGACTCAACCCAGTTGGACCAACTTCCTCTCCCTACATGGGTATGTACATGCAGGTTAATCCAATCCTTCAAGTCGGTGGACCCAACTATTACACAGAGAAAGTAACTTGTAACACTTGTTTGGTCGGCCCAATTGGGTTGTTAGTCAACCGAATTGGGCGTATTTCCCCTCCCAACTTGGTTATGCAATAGTGGGTTAACACACTCCTCAATAGATGTTAACCCAACTATCGGAGTATAATAGGTGAAATTGTTAAATTTAGGCGGGTTAGCCCAAATAAATAGAGAGTCAATCCAATTGCCCCAATTTGCCGTCCCAACATGGGTATGAACGTACTGGTTAACCTCGTCATTCAAGCGATCGAACCCAACTATTGCACTGAGAAAATAACTTGCAACACTACATTGGGTCAGCCCAATTAGGTTGTCAGTCAATCCAATCGGGCCTGGGTTAACACAGTCCTCAATATGTATTGACCCAACTATTGCAGTACGATAGGTGGACTTGTTAAATTTAGGTGGGTTGGCCCAAATAAATGGGGAGTCAACCCAATTGGTGCAGTTTGCCTCCCAACATGGATGTGGACGTTCTAGTTAACCCAGTTATTCAAGAGACTGAACCCAACTGTTGCACTCAAAAAATAACTTGTTATATTATGTTAGGCCCGCCTAATTGGGTTGTCAGTCAACCTAGTTGGGCTTGTCTCCCCTCCCAACATGGGTATGTAATTGTGGGTTAACCCAGTACTCAATAGGTATTAACCCAACTATCGCAATACAATATGTGAACTTGTTAAATTTAGGGGGGGCTGGCCCAAATGAATGGGGAGTTAACCCAATTGACCTAGTTTGCCCTCCTAACATGGGTATAGATGTGCTAGTTAACAAAATCATTCAAGTGACTGAACCCAACTATTGCATTAAGAAAATAACTTATAACACTACGTTGGATCGACCAATTGGGTTGTCAGTCAACCCAATTGGGCTTCTTTCCCCTCCCAACATGGGTATATAAATGTTAGCCAACCTAGTCCTCACCGAGTGATAACCAATCGCCACAGTACAATAGGTGGACTTGCTAAATTAAGTTGGGTTGGCCTAGATATAGTGACAGTCAACCTAATTGCCTCAGTATGCGCTCCCAACTTGGGTATGTACGAGCTGGTTAACCCAGTCATTCTCGTTAGTTAACCCAGTCGTTCACGTCAGTGAACCCAACTGTTGCAGACATAAATTAACTTGTAACACTACTTTGAGTCAACCCAATTGCCTCAGTATGCACTCCCAACTTGGGTATGTACGAGTTGGTTAACCCAGTCGTCCACATTAGTTAACCCAGTCGTTCACGTCAGTGAACTCAACTGTTGCAGTCATAAATTAACTTGTACCACTACTTTGAGTCGACCCAATTAAATTGAGAGCCAATCAAATTGGGAATGGTCTCCCAACATGGGTATTTAAATGCGGGCTAACCTAGTCCTTAACATTAGTCAACCTGATTGCCAACTTATTTGGTGGACTTGTTTCATATACATGGGCCGACCCAACTAAGTGTATCTCAACCCACTTGGGCTTGTATCTCCTTCAAACATGTGAATATATGTATGGGTTAACCCAATCCTCATCATTTGTCAAGCCAACTGCCTAGGTGTTAACCTACGAACAAAACCCTAAATAATGGCAACTAAATTGAACATGACATTTTGTCGATCTGTACATATTCATGGACGCATACATCAGCAAATGGTGAACTCCCTCCGCCTCCCACAAACAAATCTGGCTAAGTGGTTTGCACTCGAAATAATATTGATTAACATATTTGAAATCACCACCACTCATCCAAATCCAATGTCTACATCCACCTAACTACATTGTACTTCATCCAACTAATCAGACATGTGCAACAATAACATAGTTAACAAGTACGTGATAAGATATCATCTAAAACTTTGTTCATTAGGCATAACAAATGTCAATAACTACAAGTTCAAAATGCCAAACTATGAGTTACGGACAACCTACATCTAACGACATATCATGAAGCATCAAACGGGACTAGGTGATATTCGCTGATCAATGGATCTGTCTTGCATGACAACAGGTACACTAAACACATTCGTAAATATCATGAAACTGATGGACATAAAATTATGAGCTACGAAATTTCGTTCGTAACCAATCACTGACATGTGCACCTCGCAACTAGTCAGGGAAATGTGTTACGGACCCTTTCAGTAGTGACAACAAGCGTTTATCCCAGTATAAAGGCACATGGTCTTGATTGAATACAACTGAACCAACCCTTATAGTTATGAGGTCCATGCACCCCAACACGAATATTGCACAATCGGGGCCACTATCGACGAACATTCCATTTCACAATAGTCAAAAGAGTTTGCAAGTTTGTAATTACAACCTAACCATTCAACGCCACATTGACACAAAAAATGAAACTGACAGGGGACTTACTTATGTTGCTCACCACACGGTCCATTGGTTACTGGCCATTTGGTAGCATTGCCCTTTAGCTTTGATTGTTTCAGTGCAACAATATAAGGTAGTAGTTTGGTACTTACCGCAAGAGTGTGGATAGAGGTTTCCCTCATACCCTTATTTCTTGGTAGTGAGTCTCATAAAACAAACTTATCCTCCATTATGTAGATGACTAACAAGAAAAATTGTGTCTTTCGTACGTCATACATAAATTGCATGACCTGCAACATATAACATCATGTTCGCTGAACCTTTCACATCGTACAAACCCCGGAGTAATTTAACTATATAAGTATTGTGTATCATATTTGTTTATGGTTGTCCCCAGCATCCTTCAAAATGCGCATAACAATTGTGGAAGTGGCAACCCCTCCTCACTTAATGTATGTCGCGCCGTATAAGACACGCACATAGGATAATATAATTGTAGTTAACTTGTACCAACCAAATTTGGTAAAAATATCGTACAGACTCAATCACGATAGGGAACATAGACCACCAACACATTTGAGGAAAGTTTCTCTGCCGTTTCAACAGTAACCTAATAAACTGTTACACAGTTGTAGTGGAAATTGTAAATTTACCAGGTTTATGCCCCGTTCCTACGTGTGGCACCTGCAACAGCAAGCCCCGAATCAAGATTGCTGCCAGTTGCCACTCCTCACACTCAAGGACAATGTCATTCCTGCAACTTGAATACGTTATCCATATTCCAATGAAATAATGAACAAATAAAATTTAGAGCAGTTCGATACCATTCAACACTGTTTTTCCTTAGTCCCTTGTACCCAACCTTCACATTGTCCACAATTGACAACTCCTCGGGTGTGAGTTGAGCAACAAGGTACGATGTCACGTCCTACTCATTGTGGAATTCGTTTAATAGTTCACAATCGTGTATCAAAGTACAAACAAACAAACAATGAAACGAATTTATAAGGCTTACATCAGCCACGAACCATTCCCAATTTTCACATACAACCGATCCTCCTCCCACCTCCCCCCGTTGAACATGAACCTACTCCTCAACAACAACTTCTTCTACCGTACCCTCCAATGAATCGTCACCTAATATACCCCTTAAATCACCAACCCAATCGCCCTCTCCATCTCCATCGCCATCGCCCTCCTCATCTAAGTCAACCACGTCATGAATGTACGTTGATCGTTCCATATCCACAACAATCTCATCATCAACATAAACATACTGATCAACCTCATCAGGCCATCCCAACTCCGTTTCCATTGAACAAGTCACCCCTCCGCCACTCTTGCGAGGTGGCTGATAAAGAGTATGTCTTTTGGGGCCTTGCTTTCTCTTCCTTGGCATTCTCTCACATTTTTGGCAATGCAAGAGTTGTTGTCAATCGCAACAACATCCCCTGCTGAACTCCTCACAGTCGTTGACATCTGTTCTTGCCTCAATCTAGACTCTATAGCTTGACTTTACAAAGCCTACATAATAAAAAGATTCACAAGGTACCAATTCCTCACATATTTGGTCGTCCGAGGTGCTGGGATGTTCATCGTCCAAACGTTCTTCAGCAGCTTCCCGCCCTACACGCGCGTTGTCTGGTGAAGTGGGACACATACCTTCCAACAAGAAGTGTGTTTTTCCATGTACAGGTTCCTTATCTAGTTCCTCTTGTGACAACTGCACCGTCTCTAGTGGAGTCATAGACAGATCGTCGTGCAAGGCATTAATTTTGTCCACTCCTGATGGACTCGCTTCATTGTTCACATCGTTGTCATCCCACTATTCTCCCTCGTCAGCTACTTCCCTATCATTGTTCGCGTCAAGCTTGTTAGACGTCGTCATACATGCTTTTCGGACCCACCCCGGTTCTGGCTCGTCATACTTGTCATTTCCCCCATACGTCAATAACCTACCCTGCATAACCATACACCTCCTCTTCCAGTAGTTAAACGATTTCTTTCTTATCACTATTTCATTTTGCAAATCATCCTGCATTTTTTGCAATATTTGTAGCCAAACTACATTTGGTGCTCCTCCCTATATGCAATCAACGAGGTAATCCCACAAAAATATAATAACAAACTAACAAATGCAAATAACATCATGTCATTTGGATGTAAACCTAATCACATTGTAACACCCCATATTTTTTTTATTAGTATTAGTATTAGTTTAGTATGTTGGGGAAAAGGAGTAGGAAAAGGGAAAAGGAAAAGGAAAAAGAATAGGAAAAGGAGAGTGAAATAAGAAGAAAATAGGGGAGGGGGTTTTGGGGTTACACGTTAGACACACACACAACACACCCATTTCTGAGAGAAAAAGAGAAAGGGAGAGAAAGAAGGGGAGAGCTGCTAGCAATCCCTTTTTGGCTTCGATCGACAACCAAACAACCTCCGATCTGCTTCAAATTTTAGTATGTTGTTCCTGACACCTTCCTCTTCATATCCAACGTGTGATTGTCGTTTTGATCTCCCTAGCTTGAGTTATAGCCCAGAATCAGAGACCTACGAAATTGTATTGTTCTACTTATTTTGGTGAGTAATTCTTATCTTTTCTTTGATAAAATTGATAGGGAAAGATTTTGATTATGATTTATACTCGAATTTAGAATTGAATTGCATGAATTTGAGTTGTTTTTAGGGTTTAAAAGAGTAGAAAATCCTAATTGGAGTTGTTAGAAACCCACCCTTAATTTGCATGTGTTGGATTGTTAAAGTATATGAATTTGATGAAGTTTGATGTTTTGGTTGTGAATCTGAATTTGCATGTATTGGATTGTGGTTGTTGCTTGAATTTTAGGGCTTGGAGAACAAAATTATGGATGAAAATTAGTAGAAAAATTCGTATGCACAAGAACTGGGTTACTATTTGATTTTTTGTGAATTATTGCCAAGTCCAAATTGAATGAAATTTTTACTGTAAGTTTGAGACTCTATTAGACAGCTTGTGGTAAATTTTCATGAATTTTGGAGTTATATTCTGTGAGATATAATTTTTAGAGTGAAACTTTCCTGTTTTTCAGTTCAAATTTGATGAAATTGTGTGATTTTTCGTGAATTATGTATTTAGAATTCATGTCTATAAATTTTTCTGTAAATTCTATATGGTATATGATATGTGTGTTTAAGATTTCAAGAATTTATGATGTTTATTTTAAGAGTTATGGAGTTTTGTATATATATGCATAATTGGAGTAAATTGGGCTTGTTCATGTGCTAAGTGGAGTTGTCAATTGTGAAAACAATGTGCATTAAGTCTTGAAATCAGTAAGTATGGAAAATATTATGATGTATGATATATATTGTGCCTTGTTGGATGTTTATCTTGTTGACAATTATGATTTGCTTAGCTTCAAGAGATGGAATAGCTTGTGTTTGTTCGTGTTAATGGCGTAATTAAACTAAGTTTGGGGGAATAAGATTTGTGTCTTGCTTTGGGCTATTGCTTATATGTCGTTCTAGGACTATGGCCATAGTAGTAGTGTCTTTGTGTCAGGTCGCCTGGTAGGTACCAGGATGTGATTTCCGGCCTGTTTGTTTTGGATCTATGTGAGTCCCTAGTTGGTACCTTGAGTGGGCTTTGCCCGGTTCGCTAGGATGTGAATGTGACCACATAGTTTGTGAATTGAGGATATTTGCGCTCTAGAACAATGGGTCCCTGGTTCACTAGGATGTGTTTATGACCCTTGTGATATATAGGTGCTAGTCCAGTGAGTGAGTTATAAGTTGAGTTCCCCTACAACAAGTTACTTTGATTAATTGAGAAAATTGTGTTATGTTGTGATTTGTGTTGAGCTTTCTGAAATTGGAAGATTGTGATTATGTGTGACTTTGATTACGAAATGTGATGTGACTTTGATAAGAATGTGATATTTGAGTTAAATTATGTGATATGTATGTATGAGTTATATGAGCTTATGGTGATTCTTTGATATAGATCCCTTTGTCACTTCCTTATATTTGTTGCTTTCTAGAAAGTAATGGTATGTATACAGGATAATGTGCTTATGTGCTAACCTGTTAATGTGCAAAGTGTAACAACGGGGGAGATAAGGATTATTCGCTGGGCTCGGGGAGCTCATGACCTCACCTTTTTCAGGTTTTCAAAGCGGAAAGGCAGGAAGGTACCTTAAGCGACTAGCTCTTGAAGTCTTTTGGAGTTATGGATAGGAAGGAGGCTTGAAGTTATGTTGTTAAGTTTAATATGGATGTATTTTGTGTGTAAACATGTACACCTTGTTGAATGTAAGTAGGTATGGGCTTGTATGTTTTAGATTGACTCCTACGACCTAATTTTGAGTTTTGTTATGGACAAAAACTTCCGCTGCTCTATGATGTTTGGGAATAATTATGGTTTGGATTTTAGGTAGCCTTGTGGGTGTCAAAGGAGGACCCCACGACAATGACGTGCCTAGCCACCCTAGGTTGGGGGGTTACACACATGTAACCAACATTGAAGCTCATTTTCATAATTCAATTTCATATTGATGTTCAACTTGTTGAGTGGCTAACAACACCTTAGATGTCCGTTCACCAAATAATTTTTAATTTCCGGCAATGACATCATTTCCAGCACAATCGATTTCGTCATCCCATTTGCTCGGGGTAAAACAATTGACTTAATCTACATACATCAAGAGCATGCATCTACCACATTATCAACTGTTGTACTAACATGACATAACCAATGACGACTTTATAATACATACCTGTGACTCCTTCAATCTCCTAATAAGGGTGTACGTGTTAACCCTCCACAATAACTCCACTTTCTAGTAGCTAGAAAACCTCAAGTATTGTTGAAGGTCAAACCTCTCAAATTGTACTGCGTGCTCAAAAAAACACATCTAAAAGCATAATAAAACCAATTATTACTCCACACTCGAAACCATATGAATTAGATTACACATTTTGTCACTCAAACATTCCACTAACCTGTACTAGTGGCACAAATCCGCTCATCTGTACTTCACGCACACTTGACTCAAGCTTGTCTCGAGCTTGATCAATTGATACAACAAAAAAATGCCACATGACCTCCGACCAGTTTGTTAGATTTTAGGGTTATCTATTTATTAAACAGATACAGATTAATTGGCGGAATATTCATAGCGATTATAAACAATTAATCACAACAATTGCAGAGGCTTTAGTAATTATACATGATTGTTAATTCCGGCTGAAGAAGAGGTTGACCTTTGAGATTCCAATATTGAAATCCTCTACTGAAAAGTCCACGCGGCACTCCGGAAACCTGATTGCTAGATCGACCCGATCGAGACAAATCTCAATCTAAGATTTATGTATTTGGTATATGAGAATGTTTCGGGAAACAGAAAATGTTTCGGAAACAAGAACTGCAAACTAAAAGAGAGAGGAACTCAGGAAATCACCCCGGTATCTCTCTAAGAGTCTCAGGCAGTTGGTGTGGAATAATCTCTCACAGAGACCCCTTTATATAGTGTTTAGAAAGCCTAGGGAGAGGGTTCAAAACCCTAAAGGGCCGACTTAACGCAACGACGCGCTTCTCATGCCCAACATGGTCCGTGTTGCAACAACACGGTCCGTGTTGGACTCCAGAAGGTCCATTAACTCGACCCATGGACACCACGGACCGTGTTGGGTCAACACGGTCCGTGTTGAACCCAGTTCGGTCCGTGTTGGGTTGATTTCTCACAGAAATCAGCTCCCGACCTTTCTAAACGTAATACAATATCACTTAGGTTACATACATTGTTCTAGGGCACTGACTTGTGTGACCCAGTATGACCAAATAGTATAGTTGTAATTAAACACATTCAATTAATAATTATAGAGGTCTCTAGCAAGACATATAATTACTATATTACTTTGGTTTAATCGCCGTGTATATCGAACATTGTTGGGACATTCCCAACACAGTTGTACTCCCCAATTTTTCCACACACTCTTCATACGTTGCAACCCCCCCCCCCCAACATGCCCTCCAGGGCTTCTTGGAAATTACAAAGCAATCATCACAAGCCGACAATACATTAAGTCCACATGGGTACGTCTCCCTCCCCTGCATTTTTTCCCATTAACTGCACCATCGCATGGACGTAATTCCCGTATTCCCTTCTACCACCTTTGTTCTAGAGCATATCACGCGGGGTACGACATTGCATAAGTTGGAAAAGATGGAGAATGATGAATTTAAACCCGGAAAACAACCTTGAACCCAATATGAACTTGGGATAAAGAAAATGAATCACCTAAGAACTGCAACCCACCAAAAATCTGCTAAAGGATAGGCCACCACAAACACAATAAAGGGAAGACTTGCAACACCCCCATTGATGAAATGGATAAAGTAAACAATATTTGGAGAGAGGAGGAAAAAGATAAAGGTTCTTCAAATTTCATTCATAAGCATTCAATGTCTTCTTCCTTATAAATGCCATGTATTATGGATTGAGGTGGAAGGAGACGTGAGGTGTACAATTACAAAATAACCCTAAACGAGAGGCTTTACACAATATAAGGGGAGGGGCAAAGGGGGAAATATACAAAGGAGGGAGAAACAAAAAGAGGTAAAATTGGACTTAAAAATGTGACATTCCCAGAAACGTCATAGGCACGACATACCAGGTCACGGGCATGACCGGGTTCGAGAATCATAACTCAAGAGAGCCATCAGGGGGAGTCACAGACTCACAGGTGCAATCTCTAGGTCACAGGTATAACCATGTTTGCTCACGGCCGCAACACATGTGGTCGCGGGCGTGACCCAGGACAATTCTCGAACAAGACTTCTCCTCGTCACAGTTGCGATCCAATACGTCATGGACGCGATTTTTGTGCTCCGCTCCAAGATTTCTGGGGGATGTCACAGCGGGACCATGTGGATGCGGTCGTGAGCCTAGGGTCACGGGCGTGACTGCCCATTGGGCAGTTTTTCTACCTAACTTAAAACGCACATAACTTCTTCATTCAAACTCCGATTTTGCCCCATAAGATATCGATGGAAAGCTCTCAACATGAAGTTTCAGCTCTCTAAATCTCAAGTCCAATAGAGCTATATTAAAGGAGTTATGGTGTAAAGAGTGACTACATGTCTTTTCTTTGTCCAATTGCATCTCACTTTCTTCTTTTCCTTTGGGTGATCTTCCAACCCAACCCATGCTTAACGTGAATAATTATCATGATCCTATGTAGCCAAAAGGACCCAAAATATACCGGGTGGTCCCTCCATGGCATAAAAATACCCTAAATAACCTTGTGGTTTATCTTGACTGTTTGGAGCCCAAAAGAAATCAAGTTTGATTTTGTTGCCTTATTTATGCCGATGAAGTCTCGAGATCCTTAGGTGGCTTAGAAATGGTCCCATTGAGGACCACAAGTAACATCCCTTGGTCCGGGATCCTCCTTGAAGTGCCTCCCGCTCCCCATTTTGAATGGAAAAGACTCGTCCACGCCTTCAAGGTCTTGGGAGGGTGAGTCACTCATGGTTTGGATTTGGCAGGTCTCATCCTGATATACTCCATGTTCCCACCATCTTTTTCACCGAGGTGGCCTTCTACCTCGCCACCAACATTGCCTCCAAATTCTAACATGAACATTCTTGCAAGAACTTGTGGCTCCCTCTCCTTCACAAACTCAACCTTCCTGCCAGTGCACGACAGTCCAGTCAGCAAGCAAACGTCATGCACTGTAAATGAAACATACGTCCTTTCTAGCCTAAACCCTTTCCACCTGATCATCCAAGACCTCACCAGTGCCGATGTCAACTTACGAACCGTGTCGACAACCTTGTAGTAAAGGCACGCTTTAAAACATGTCCCTTCATCAACTGGCTTTTAATGCAATTCCATCCTCTCGTTCACTTCCTAAACCTTGGGCAGATAACATCATCCCCTTGCACTCATACCACCATCGATCGGGCCTCCCACCACCTCATTCTCTGGTTTGTCCTTCACGCGTATGCCTCACACGATGAACTTCCTCGACGGCTTCACTAATCTCGTTATGCGCCGGACTATTATAGTCCATGGATCTCTCTGAATCAAGGGAAACGTTTGACTGGGACGTCGCATCCTTGGAATCAACACACCAATCACTTGAGCTTGTTCCAGACAACAATGCTCCATTTACCAAATCAACCTTCACTCCTTCTCCTTCCCTTTGCCTGCTTTGAAATGAGCAATTTGGGTCTTTCATTTCTTCCTTCATCCAAAACATATAACACAGTTGGACTACCTACACAAATTTTCCTCATTCATCGTACATTCACACCCCCACCCCCATCCATAAATCCACCTCGCATGTCACTCATTCTTTTCAAAGTACTAATTTACCAAAATTTACAATCTTTCAGAGACACATATTAATTACTACAAATTACCATGCATCTTTCCTCTTCCTACCCTAGTCCTCTACACATACAAGACTTTCTCCTTTCCCACCCTGTCCTCCCCTCACATTACTACAATTACGATCTTTCCACAAAAAAAGAAGAAAAAAAATCAAGATTGACCATAAACATGCAACATCCACAACAAATGTCATCAAACAACAAAGTCTTTCTTAAGGTTCTTGTTTAAACCCAACATCATTTACTCGAAATTATTTTGTCCTCACGACAACCAAATTTCCCAAGTTCTCACAACGTCTCCGACAACAGTTCCACGTACGTGCTTAACTAGACCATTAATGCCACCACAGGACCAAAACCCCAATTTCAACAGCTCCCAGCGTTTTCCTCTCCACTTCACTCTATGTTCGTTTTCTACTACTTCACTCTACTTTTATTTAGTTTGCTTGATGGTCTTTTGAGAAAATCATGAAGCATTTCATAACCTCTTCTCTTTTCTTCCCCCATCCAAGACCAAAACGCAATGTTTTATTCACATTTAAAATAAAAAAAGTTATATCATTTTTAAAAACTGATTGACATGATAAAGCAACATCACATCACCTCATAAACAATACCTACTCCTGCTTTTGCAAAATAAAGGAAAAAACAAGTGCTTGTTCAAATAACTCTTAATTGGTGGCAACATCTAAGAGTAAGTTGCCTGACCGTGAAAAGTTCCTTTCATTCCAACACAACTACTCAATTTACCTTTTGAAAAAAATGCTTTATCTAACACTATAACGCAATTTACCCTTTGCAAAATAGCCATCTAACATTGCATTGCAATTTACCCTTTAAAAATGGTGCACGCCGCACACATAAGAGAGATATAACACCCCTTGCCTCACTTTCCAGAAAATAAAATATCTGCCGAAATCCCTAAAACCCTAATAAACCCCTCTTACCATGTCACCACCCCTCCGTTGCTCCTTATAAAAACTCTCCACCGTTTTCGTTACTTCCCTCATTTCCTTTCTCCGCCAAAACCCTTCTTCGTTAGGGTTTCGCTTCTCTCCGCCTCTCTCTTCCTCCTCTCCCCTTAAACCCTACTTCCCTAATTCCTCTGCCATGGGGAAGTCCAGCAAGAAATCTACGCCCAAAGTATTGTTTCTTCTCTCATTCTGTTACACTCGTTGATCTTATATGTGTTTTCATGTATGATTCGTATTAATTGTGTTGTTTGTTTTCGGTTTGTTCTAGGTCGATGCGGCCCCAGTCGCCGTTGCTCAGTCTGGCAAGAAAGGTTTGGTTTTTCGTCTTCGTAAATTCGATAGTCTGTGTTTTGTGTTTGTGTATGCCAATATTTGAGATTAATTTGCCTGTTTCTGGTTTATTAGGTAAGAGAAGCGCGGAGGAGGCCATTGACAAGGTTATCAGCGCTAAGAAGCAGAAGTTGCAGGGAGATGATGCTGCAGAAGCGAAGAAGAAGTTGGAGAAGAAGCTGCCTAAGAAAGTCGAAAGTAGCAGTAGCTCCGAGGACTCGTCAGAAGACGATTCAGATGATGAGCCCAAGGTATATAATCAGAAAAGAAATACATTCTTTGTTTTCTCAGTTGTCTAATTCGGCGTATTCTTTAGCTTTGTGTCATGTTGATGTTGTATATGCTGTAGTATCTTGTTAGTGATATGTTTCATTCCTGCTTATTACTGAAACTATTTGTTGGTTATTTTTCTAACGGTATTTTTATTGTGGGAAAGTATACTTCTTGCTCGATGTTTTATGTATCGATGTCATTTGACTTCTTTAGGGTTTTTCCTCCTTTATATTATTGTTTTTCAAGATTAAGTGAGATGTATGGCTGATCTGCTCTGTTATATAAGCTCTAGTGACCAACTGACAGTGCAATTATTTTATCAAAATAGTTAGCTTGAAACTTATGTATGTGAGGTGATACATTTGTTGAAATATGTTACTGGGGTAAGTAGGAGTAACCCTTGTTTGCAAGATTAGAGTGGAAGAGTAAAATAAGTGTATTATTTTTCCAACTCACCATATACTATTTTGAATAGCTGTCAAACATGGGTGCTCTTATGAGCTCCCAAATTTTGGTACACTTATTTTCCAAACGAAAATGATAAACATCTTGACTCAAGATGGTCTTGCATTTTTTTCTAAATCATTCTAAAGGTATGTTTCATTATTTTCAGGGTCACTGCAACTTATAAACAATTTAAAAATAATTATTTATCTTAACTATGTATAAGATGTGCATTTTCCACTATAATTGATAAAATTAGGGTATTATTATATTTTTTGACCTAGCTAATAAGTATTATATCATAATTATTGATAAATATATATAATTATTAAAGAAACTATTAATAAAAATTATAAAAATGTGAATATGAAGAATTTAAGATGGTTAAGAACCATTTTGAGTCAAGATGTTTATCATGGTCCTTTTCCAAAATCACATTTATTTATTGTTATTAACTGTTGCTCTTTTCCCTTCTGGAATATACCCTTCAAGTCAAGTTTTGGTTGCTGGTGGGATGTCTTTGCCCATTATATGCTCTGTTCTGGATTGCTCATGTGATTAACCGTCTTGCAGAAGCCTGTCACCAAGAAGGCACAGCCCCCTGCTAAGCCTGCCGTAGCTAAGAAGGATAAGAAGGAAAGCAGTTCAGATTCATCAGACTCATCAGAGAGCGACTCTGATGATAGTGATGTAAGTTTGATTCCTCTTAACAGAGTTTTCATATTTGAGCAGTAAGCAATGTCGGATTTAATGTTTATGATTGCTTGCAGGAGAAGCCTAAGGCTGCAAAGAAAGCTCCGGCTGCTGTTTTGAAGAAGGGGGCTAAGAAAGATTCCTCTTCTAGTGATGACTCTGAGTCTGATTCTGACTCTGATGAAGAGGTAAGTTAATGCATGAACATGTGGTTAATAACTGATCAATGGTAGCAATTGAGTTCATTCTGTGTTAGATAGCTTCATCTGTGCTCAATGGTTGTAAATAATTGTAGGAGAAGAAGCCAGCTGCTGCAGCCAAAAAAGTGCCTGCGAATGCCTCAAAGAATGGTGCCAAAAAGGATGAGTCTAGCGATTCTTCAGACTCTGATGAAAGTTCAGATGAAGAAGAGGTGCATTTCATCGGCCTACTCTTTAATTTTTTAATTGAATTTTTTTTAATTCATCATCTGGACTTTTAATATTATTAGTTATAGCTCACATTTATTCACATTTCTTGGGATCTAATATTGAATGGCTGAAGTATTGATGCTTGAATGGGCGTCTACTGGGTGCTTGTCAGCTGTTCTGTTTAGCATTTGGAGGTCATTTGATGTTTTATTCTGTAATATTTGCAGGATGCTGGGAAGAAAGCACCTGCCGCAGCACCCAAAAAGGCTGCGCAAGAGTCTGATGACATTTCCGATGATAGTGAATCTGAAGATGAGAAGGTTTATTTTGTTTCACTTTCAACTGATTTCTTTGTTTCGATCTCGTGTGCTGGCAGCCATCTAGTCTTGTTGTGGAAGTAGATGAAATTGTTTTGTTTTTAAAGTTTGGTTTTGTCTGCCCCTTTTGGTCTACCAGAAAGGAGCAGCTACAGCTGCAAATGGTGCTGCCAAGAAAGCAGTAAAGAAAGAAGAAAGCAGTGAGAGTGAGGACAGTGATGATGATAGCTCAGATGAAAGTGATGATGAGCCTAAAGCTAAACAGATGAAGGTTTGCTTTCTCCTTCAAACTTTGTGGGATTTGTTGTGGGATATTCATTTATAGTGTTTGCTTGACAATGTAATGTGTTCGCTTGTCTTATTGTCAACTTATACATCTAAGTGCTTCCTTGTCCTATTTTCAGGCTGCAGCAACTGCCAATGGTGCAAAGGCAACAAAGAAAGATGACAGTGATGAAGAGAGCTCAGAGGAAAGCTCCGACTCTGATGATGAGCCTAAGAAGGCTCCTGAGGTGAAGAAAGTAAGCTTCTTTAATAAATTCTTTTTAATGAAGGTGCATGATGTATTTTGCTTAATTGCTAAGAATGCTGGCTACTGCTATTACAGGCACAAGCTGCCAAGAAAGACAGCAGCTCTGAGGATTCTTCTGATGAGGATAGTGAAGATGACAGTGAAGAGGAGCAGCCTGCAAAAACTCCAAAGAAGAAGGTAACTGTTTAGCTAAAGCATACATCATTACCCTGATGAAATTATTTATTAGAAGTGGCAAATAACTTGTATCTGATCACTTTTGTCAAAATACCAAATTCTTAGTCTGGTTTTGATCTGATTGAAGATAACTCTTTGAAAGGTTTTGCTTAAAGTTTTATCCATTCTCAAAAATTCTGTTGATGATGTGACTTGCTGTGAACATTGTGAAAACAATTTATGCCTGATCATTGGTGTTGCTGAAGTGAGGTGTAATTCTGTATTGTTATATATGTGTAATTTGTTGTCAAGGATGTGTGCTTGCATTGCTATCTTAATTTCTGCCTGTTCTATTTATATTGGAAAATTCACTGGTTTGGAAAGTTTGAAACTACATGTCATCTTCTATTTGTCCTGTTGTCTGCTTTTGTTGGCTATCATCAAGTTTCTAATCATCAAATGGTGTGCATAACTAAACCAATTGCTTTTTTGGTGTTTTGCAGGACACAGATGTAGAAATGGTTGATGCAGTTTCTCCAGCTGCTGCAAAAACTGTACGTATCTTTCTATATCAAACCCTACTTTTCCAGTTTATCTGCTCTCTTATTTTTTGGTTGTGTCAAGTGAATTAAACCAGTAAGATTGTACTTCTCTCCTGTTTTGTTATGCCTTGTGAAGAGCATATCTCATGCCTTGTGTTAGTGGGCTTTTCTTGGTTAATGTATTGTATTTGGGTGTGAATGCGTTTACCTGTTTTGTTATGCTAGTTGCAAATACTTGCAATTGGTTTATGTCCTCTCCTTTACCGTTGAACTTCTTCTGTGCTTTTGAATGATCTAATATCTTGTTTCTAAATGCAGCCAAAAACTCCAGCAACTCCACAGACTTCTGGGTCAAAGACTTTGTTTGTTGGGAATCTTTCTTTCAGTGTCGAAGAGAATGATGTGTAAGTGTCTTGATTTTACGAGTAGAATGCTCAATTTAGTGAAACGGGCCGTTATGAGTGAACTCTCTCTTTTCGCAGGCGTGAGTTCTTCAAAAGTGCTGGTGAAATTGTTGATATTCGATTTGCCTCAGATCCTCAGGGTCAATTCAAGGGTTTTGGGCATGTTGAATTTGCCACACCAGAAGGTGCACAAAAGGTGATGCTTTCTTCCCTTTTTAGTGATAATTTGTTACAAATGTAGGCATCTTTCTATTGTTCAATTCTCCCTTGGGAGTTAATGTAAGTTTTCTCATGGCAGGCTCTTGAAGAGTTGAATGGTCAAGAGTTGCTGAACCGGCCAGTTAGGCTTGACTTAGCTCGTGAAAGAGGTGCATACACGCCCGGTACCAGGTATATTTATATGCTGCTGTGGCATTATGTTTAAGGTTCTCCATTCATTTTTGTTTGAGTAGACCCTCAACATTTGTTCTGTTGCAGAGACAACAACTCTTTCCAAAAGGGCCCCAAAGGCCAAGGATCATCTGTATTTGTCAAGGGATTTGATACTTCCCTTGGGGAAGATGAGGTATTTCTTATTCATGGCCTGTGATAGTTCAATGCTATTTTGATATATATGATAATTTAATTGTATTTTCTTATTTGGCTTTTACAGATCAGAAGTGCCTTGCAAGAGCATTTTGGAGCTTGTGGGCAGATTACCAGGCTGTCTATCCCTCCAGACCGTGAAACTGGTGGAGTCAAGGGGTTAGTATATTCAAAGCTGTAGTCTTTGTAGTTGAATGTGTGATTATAATGAATCAATGATAAAAAAAGAGGAAAATATCCCTATAGTTGGTTTGTTTGCACTATCCTAGCCTTTTGTTGCTCTCCATCCATCAGCATGAAATGCCGTGGCTGCTGGTAGTCAGTTGGTAGATTATATCTAGCTGTTTAATACATGTATAAACATGTTTTGCTGAGTAATTTGGTATATATTTAGCTTAAACTGTAATTCATATTGAGTTTCTGGGAATGCTCAGCAGTTTTACTATCATGCAATTGGAGACTGTAAGTCATACTGAGTTTGTAGGAATGCTCAGAAGTTGGAAATGATGTTGGGTGGACTTGAATATGTTAAACCTGATTTGTGGAAGGCTATAAGCATTGCACTCATGCAGTCGTTCATTGTTGATGTTGGAATGCAGGATGGCTTACATAGACTTTTCAGACAACAATGGTTTCAACAAGGCTTTGGAGCTGGATGGATCTGATGTTGGGGGAGGATACTATTTGACTGTGAACGAGGCAAAACCAAAGGGTGAGGGCTTTGGGAGTGCCAGAGGTGGTGGCAGGAGTGGCGGTAGAGGTGGGAGAGACAGCGGTGGTCGGTTTGGAGGACGTGGTGGTGGCGGGGGCAGGTTTGGTGGTGGTCGCGGTGGTCGTGGTGGTAGAGGTGGACGCACACCCAACAAGCCTGCTTTTAGTGCTTCAGGTAAATCATCTTTCATCTTTGGGTACTACTCTGCAACCATAGTTGCCTTTTGCCCCACAACCAGCACTCAATAACTGCTTCTCCATGCTGGTTAATTTTTGTTAGAATGTTAATTGTTATCCAACTAGTAAATTTTATTCTCTTGGTCTGATATATGAACGTGTTGTGTGATTGCAGGAAAGAAGACTACCTTTGCTGATGATGACTAAACTTTACGCATGTTGAGGGCGTGAGAAGCTGGGGTAGAAGCGACGTGTTTTTTGTCTTTCTTTTTTCAAATATTTTTGCTATTGTTTTCCCTTTTTTGTTTTCTCAAGTTAGGATTTGATCGCTAAAGGGTGCCGATGCCTTTAGGATTGAAGCTGCATCAGAAACTGGTCTATCTACTATATATTAAGATTGATGTAGATGTAGGTTATGGATACTGCAATTTTGTCATGGTTTGGAGGAGTTTATACATTCCATCTGATTACTATCATGTAGTAAAATGTCTTTGTTGACAACTGTCTCTGTACTCTCTATTTTTTATATCTTGCCATCCTTTCATTAATTTGCCTGATTCAAAAACATAAATATGAAGTTTAGTGTTTGAGTTGGGGCTAACAATCTCAAAATGAGCTGCATGTCATGGCACGCTTTGCTACTGGTTGACTGTCATATTTTGCGTTTTGGTTTCTTCCTTGCATGTAATTTACATGTTTATGAGTAGTCATTAATGAATTATGTCAAATATCCTGTCACCATTTTCATGCCTTAAATCTATGAGTTGTCATTCAGTCAGGTGGACTAAAAAAATGGTTGGTTTTTCCCCTGCCAAAACCCTAAACCCTAAAAATGGTTGGTTTTTCCCCTGCCAAAACCCTAAATCCAAAGCTCAGTGGTCGATATTTCATGGTGCTGATCCTGCTAATCCCCGAACTGATCTTGCTAGTCACCCCTCTGTGTTGCCTGGCTATGGAGTTTACCTCTCACTAGGTCTGGGCAAAAGGTTGAGGGCCGAATGAGATACTGTGAGTGGGTATGAGAAAAGAAGCTCAACCTGTTTGAATTAATGAACAATGCAGGCTTAAATATGATTGTCCTTTTATAATATTTCGCAGGCCCCTGAAGGTTTAAAATAGTAAGACTAGAATAGATTAACATGCCATTAACGGGTCTGATTAAAATGCAAAAAGAATGCTTTTCTTCTCCCTCTGCGATTCGAATCTTTACAAATCTTTACCCCTTTACTGTGCCCGACTATAGTGCCCTTTCTACTCCACGATGACTGACAATCCTCTATTCCACGACGGCTGGTGAGTGGCGACGACTGAGCAAACGCGACTACCGGCGATTAGCGATGGCGAAGCAAGTCCGACTACCGGCAACTAGCGACGGTCGGAGATGAGTAATCCACCTCAAGGTGCTCTCTCTATTGATTTTAGGGTTTTGGTTTTACTGTGTTTCTATTATGTTTTATCTGGTTTTTTTGTTCATGATTTTAGGGTTTTGGTTTTACTTTTACAGCATATTAAGTTTGTGTTCTACAAGTCTACAACTGATTGAGAAATGAGAATAAGCCATGATTCATCATGCTGACTAGAAGTTGAAGTTATTAAATAAAATAACCCATCAATCGAAAGAGACTAAGGCACCAGGTACAATTTATAACAAAAAACTTTATGTCAATTAGTAGGGAAAGTCAGATGAGTATAGAACAATGGCTAAGTTAAAATGTGAAATAAAACATTGATTAATAGCCGTAGAACTCGTAAAAAGATCCAACAAACACCAAATCAAATTAAAGGAGTAGCAAAATCAGTAGAGACATAGGGAATGTCAACACAAGAATCACAAATAGGCACCCATAGAAAGGGAGATAAGACTTGGAATAAAGTTGGATGAATGAGGAACACGGGCGGAGCCATATCATTTTGTTAAGATGGCCCATGAAAGAAGTGGTCGGATGTTTGTGTTGAGGTTGTTCTAATTGTGATCCTTGCCTCATCCCGATCCCCGCGGATTCCCCATCTCCAACGGGGATTTTTTAAAACTATCCAAAATTTAACCAAATTTTTTTATAGCAATAATACATCAAAATCAAACAATAATACATCAACAAGTGTTAGAGTTTCTGACTTAAAATTTGAAAATTACTACTTTATCCTTGCTATTAATATATATATTGAATTAGAATAAAGGTTGTTTGGTAATTTTAAAATTTTCGGAGACGGGGATTCGGGGATGGGGACGGGGAAGTTTCCCCGACGGGAAAAATGGGGACCGGGATGGGGAAAGAACTCAACAAAGCTTTGATCTTTAATCCATAAACAATTTTATAATATTGCACATTGGTTTGTTCAAAGAATCATAGTTAATGTAACTTGCTATTATGTTGTGTAAATCCTATAAGTACTCAGATGAACAAGACTTTATATTGATCATAGTAGTTAAGTTTAAAGCAATTTTATCTCTTTAAATTTGGGTGTCTATGTTCTGTATTTGTTTAGAAAATGGTTGTTCTAATGTACTTTTAGTAATGGATAGTGAAGCAGGAGCCTCTTCAACAGAAGCTGAAGATGGATATAGTGAGTATACCACCCAACAACGTAAGAGAAAGAAAAGGTCTATCATATGGAAAGAGCTTAATGAAGGAAAAAATGCACAAGGTAAGAATGCAGCTATATGTAAGCATTGTAAATTAGTTTTGAATGCTAGCCTTAGGAGTTGTACTTTTCATTTAAAGCGTCATTTAGAAAATTGTCCTAATAGACCCGTCAGTATACCAATTGAGGAATTGGGTGGTGATAGAGGCGAATTTAGGAACTAAATTTAGAGGGGTCAAAATTTAAAGATGAGTAATTGAAAACTTTATATCTAATTAGCAAAATTTTAAAATTAATTACAAACAAATCATGAGTATCATATGATATAAAATATATTGTATATATAATATACATAATTTTTTCTTCAATTTTTGCATTTTAACTTAAATGATAAGCAACTTATTCAAGATGATTCAACAGTTACATCTAACTAACCCTAAATTCAAATGATTGGCATCACATTCGCATATTCAAAATTTCTAAATATTTGAATTATATAAGCATAAAATATTATTTATAGACACAAAAGTCAACAACAGTAATCACAAATTAACACAAACACAAGTAACAATTAACAAATGCAAAATGAGTCGTCTAGATATTGATACAAACAATCAAATTAATCAAGTTAATTAAAAATTCAAGAATGCTTGTAAATTTGACAAATAAAAATAAAAATAGATCTATAAGCAAAAATTGTATTTTCTTAGAAGTAAAACTATCGTCACTAATATTTAACACTCCAAAAAATTAAAATTAAGTGAACATAATAAAGTCTTAGATAATAAAAATATTGAACTGACTGCTCAAACAATTGAAATTTCATGGCTTTTTATAAATTATAACAAATGTTATATTAATTTACTTTAGTACAAAAATATCAATATATATATATTTTTTTTCCAAAAAGCAGGGTCTCTTGACCCCACGTGAATCACCTTAACTCCGACCCTTGATAGTGATGATGAGGGTGGTGGGAACTTTGTTTTTTATATGCATGCCAAAGGAAATAGTACTATATACATTATAGAAGAAGCTCACTCATTTGCTACTGTTGAAGAAATGAGTATAAGAAAGATGATGTCTAAAGCTAATCCCCTATTTGTGCCATTTAGTAGATCAACTATTAAGAGAGAATTGTTGAGTATGTATGTGGAGAATAGAGATAAATGAAAGATATGGTGTTGAAAACTTTGGGTAGGATTTGTTTGACTACAGATAATTGGAAATCAAACCACACCGATCAACATTATATTTGCATTATAACGCACTTTGTTGATAGTGCTTGTAAATTGCAAAAATGAATCCTTAGGTTTAGGGCTTTGGTACCTCCATATGATGGTGAAAGCATTGCGAATGAAGTGTTTATGTTTCTTACTCAGCGGAACATTGAGCGTAAGATTCTATCTATTACAGTTGATAACGCTAGATATAATGATGTGATGATGTCTCACTTAAGGAGAAGTCTCTTACCATTGAATGGGTTAGTGAGTATTGGTGCGTTCTTTCATGTTAGATGTTGTGCATATACTACCTCCATTTTTATTTAAGTGTCACCTAGGTAATTGTGTAAAAAACTTTGACCGTTAGTTTCTTAATTCGTATAATGACTCATCAAACAAAATTGATATCATTAGATTTTTGATAAAAAGTACTATTTAAAAAGTATAATATCGTATTTTTTTATAAACATATTATGTGAGAAATTATTAATTAAAAATGGATCTCAAAAGGCGTGTATGACAGATAAAAAAAACGGAGGGAGTATTCTAAATCTTATCGTACAGGATGTGTTAAAGTTAATTGATGATATTTTAGATAAGACTCGAAGTTTGGTGAAATCAATAGCTAGATTTGCTCATCGGAGTAAGGAGTTTTATGAATGTGCTGAAAGAGTTTTTCATCTTGAGATCAAAAGAAAGTTGAGTTTGGACATGCAAGTTCGTTGGAACTCTACATGTAAGATGCTTGACAACATTCTATATTACAAGAATGTGTTTGTTCATTTGGTGTTTACCAACTCACCATTGAAACAATATGCGCCTTTAGAGGATGAGTGGGAGAAAGTAGGGGCATTACATAAGTTTTTGAAGCTATTTTATGATGTAACTTGCATGTCTAGTGCTGTTAAAACCCATACCTCTAATGTGTATTTCAAGGGTGCATGTGCATCGTCGTTTGCTTGAGACTTCTAGGCGTCATTATCCATTCTTAGCTGAGATAGCGAATGGTATGCTTGGGAAATTTGATAAGTATTGGTCTGAGTACAATTTGTATTTATCATATGCTGCCCTTCTTGATCCTAGATGCATAGTCAAGTTTGTTGAGTATTATTTCAGTAAGCTGTTTGATCATATCTCACCACGGAACGGGTAGACACTGTGTTAAATACATTTTGTTCTTTGTATGGTGAATATAAACTACATTTATCACCTTCCCCAATTGTGCGTTCATATCATGTGTGAGATTCCGAGAATGAATATTTTGATGATTATAGTAGTTTTACTGGTAGAAGATCTAGACCACAAACAAGGCGATCACAACTTGATTTGTATTTGGAGGAGCCAAAACTTGACTTGGATATGGAATTGGATATTTTGGAGTTTTGGCGTAGCTGCGCCTTAAGATACCCGATTCTTTTTCTTATGGCTCGAGACTTGCTTACGATTCCGGTTAGTACAGTTGCTTCTGAGTCTACATTTAGTCTAGGAGGAAAAACAATCTCACCAACACATAGTTCGCTAAAGCCTAAAACAGTTCAAGCTTTGGCGTGTCTTCAAGAATGGCGTCGCACTAAATATGATGAGACTTTAGCGGTTGACTACGATTCTGAATCTGATGAGGAGGCCAATGAATACGAAGAAGATGACGCAAATATTTTCTTTTAGGTACTATAAAGTTTATCTAATTCAAAATAATTTGCAATTTTAGTTAATAGGTCTTATTTTCTAATAAGTTTCTTTTGATTGGTTGTTTATTGATAATTTGCAGAAACTTGAGAAAGAATATTGGTGGATTTTGCAGGAACAATTAAGTTGGAAGGGTTGAGTTGTTTAGGTAATATAAAATACATATAATTATAATTATAAATAATTTGTAATTTTAGTTAGTATTTTTTTTATTTACTAATAATTTTCTTTATTTAGGTGTTTATTAATAATTTGCAGATATTTGAGACATAGATTGTTGGATTTTGCAAGAACAATTAAGTTGGAAGAACTTGGTTGTTTATGAATTTATGTAATTTCTTACAAGTACTTGACTTGTTTATGTACTCATTTGTATGAGAGCCAGTTTGTTAGTAAAATATTAACTCATTTTAATTTTCATTGTTATTCACTCAATTTGTGTATGTCCAAATACATTTGCAAAGTGTGGAAAGTGTACCACCCAAGGCCCAAGGGTGGTGTGGTCAGTTTCATAGGCCTAAGAATTTTTCTTTTAGAATACAAGGGCATATTTAGAAAAACCTCTGCTCAGCCCAGCTCAAACCCGATCCGTTTGTGACTGGCCCGAACCCGTCCCGGTCCGGCTCTGATGCACTTCTAGGGAGTACGGTTGTCGGTATCAGGGAGCTAGGTCTCACATAAAACTAAGAGCAATGTCCTCTCGACTAAAGAAAATAACCAATATTGATGATTTGAACTCAAATAACACAATAAAAATGAAAAAATAACAAATATGGGAAAAAAGCCTCAGGCAAGGAATTCACCAATTAACATGCTGAACCAAACATTCATTGAATTATAAACCCTACACTAATCTTGCGCACATCGGATTAGGGAATCAATTCGTATTAGCCCACCTAAGCCTTCTCTCGAGGTCATTAAGCTAACTCAATTGGATTAGTTGTTGTTCTCACACGAACTAAAACAAAGGAATTACAAGATACCGATTTTTCCCTTAATTACAACCTAAATTATTCTTATATCTAAGTTGTAATCATCTAAACAAGTTGCACTAGGCCTAAATTCCTTTTTTCAAAGGTAACATAAACCCTAATTAACACAAGATGGGACTCTCTCAAGCCTCACATCAACAAGATCTAGCAACTTGAAAGAAATTCGATAAACAAGCATGAATTTGTGTTGGGATAAACAATTATGCTTAATTACACATGCTAGTGGCAAATTCCCAACCCAAGTTATGAATTTAGCCACTCATATTCATGGAGAAACAAGCAACAAAATTACACAACCATGAACAAACCCAAGCAAAGAAGAGAGAAGAGAAATCAATACCAATCTTGAGATTAATCGGTGATTCGAATCCTGAAAGCAATCATCTTCAATGCTAAATCTACTAATTACCCCCAAGTATTCCCCGAGAACTATCCTATCAGCCTAGAAAAGTTTCATGGAAAAATTAGATAGCATAACCGTCGTCTTTCAAACAATAAAAACACAAATTCGTCATTTTGGGGGTTTTGGCATGGGTGGGTGTGCCAATCGGCACGGGTGCCCGTGCCAAACCCAAAAAACTGCATTTTCGCCAATTGTAGTGTGTGCTGGCTAGAAGACTTCAAAGACCTCCCCCTTAGGTTGTGCTAGCTTGCGTAGTTGCCCACAGACACTTCCTTTGGGTTCTCTCACATGCCATCTTCATTCCGGCTTCCACACTTTACATGCCAAGATCCCAAGATTTTTGTTCTTTCACCCAAAATTTGCCTACAATTCAACAAGATTCATTACATTAGTTAAATGAGACAAAGTTATCTAAACCATGTCAAATATGTTGCAAAAATAGGTAAATTAGTGCCGAAACAAACCAAGAAACCAAGGTTACAAGCGGTCAAAATGAGGTTTATCAGGCTCGTTGCCCAGCTCCTCTCACCAATCATCATTAATACATTTTAATATATGGTGGATTGGTGGTGGATGGACTAGCTTCTTGTTCTCGGCTTCCATGGTGCCGAGAGTGACAAGGGAGGTAGATGATGATGAAGAGATTGAGAAATAGGGTTGAGGACTAATAAAAAGGTTGAGTGGGATTTGAATTGAGGAGAAGGATATGCGAAGGAGAAAACCTTTATTAGGAGAATGTCCTTGGTGCATAGTTGCTTTATCCTACGATCTAGGATTTGAATAGGCCTTTGCTCATAGGTTAGGTTTTCTATTATCATTAATGGTTCGAGCTCTATTACATGTTTAGGATCTGACACATACTTTGGGAGTTGTGATATAGGGAAGACATCGTGCACATGTTCTAGATCGGCGGGTAGGGCAAGCCTGTATGCTAAGGGTTTATTCTGTCAAGGATTTCATAGGTCCTGATGTGTCTTGGACACAGTTTCCCTTTAACATTGAGTTTCCTTATACCTTTCGTCAGTGACACCTTGAGGAATATCTTATCACCCGTTCAGAATTCCAAGGGTTCCTTCTCTTATCAAGATTGTGTTTCTGTCTGCTTTGTGCTATTTGGATATGCTGTCATATGATCCTTATTTGATGTACCGTGTTGTGATTGAGTTCAAGACCTATGGTCACAGCTTCATCCAATCCCCCAACACTACAGGGTTCTAGACTTCCTTCCATAAAGTGCTTCAACAGGAGCCATCTTGATTGTGGTTTGATAGCTATTGTCGTATGAAAATTCCATTAGTGGTATGAATTCCTCCCAACTACTTTAAAAATCCAAAACGCAAGCCCTTAACACGTCCTCCACGATTTGGCAAACCCTTTCAGCTACTGAAATTCAACTTGGTTATGAAAGCCTTCTATAAAGTCGTCCAGAAGCGAGACTAGAATCTAGCGCTGGCAAAAATCCGGGTCTAGGTAAATTCGGGTCGGACAAATTCGGACAATGTCAAAATTCGGACGAGAAATTCATGTCCGGACCCGGTTTTATTTCGGGTCAAACCGGGTCGGACAATTCGGACGAAGCTAAAATCGGGTTCGGACAATAGAAAAAAGAGAAATTTTATGTCCGAATATTCGGTCAATATAAAAATTCGGACGAAAAATCTATGTCCAGACCCGGTTTTTCCGGGTCGGACAATTCGGGTAATCCGGGTCGGACAAAATTTTGCCAGCTCTACTAGAATCTGGTGCCCTAATTGGAGACTATATATGTCCTTGGAGATTCCATGTACCTTACCACCTCCTTGAGATAGATATTTTCTAACCTATCTACACTCCAACTCTCATGGATGGGGATAAAATGCGCCAATTTGGTAAGGTGGTCCACTATTACCCAAATCGCATTCTTGTTAGTCACTGACATAGGTAAGCCCATCACAAAGTCCATGGATATTGATTCCCATTTCCACTTGGGTATTTCCAGAAGTCTTAGCTCACCTGCAGGGCGTTGATGTTCAATTTTCACTTTTTGGCAGATGGGACACTTATTCACGAATTCAGCCACATCCTTTTTCATTCTAGGCCACCAAAAATTTTCTCTTAAATCACGGTACATCTTAGTATCTCCTAGGTGTATCGAGTATGGAGTGTTGTTACTCTCTTTCAGGATTCTCATCCGCAAATCCCTACATTTTGGCACACACAAACGATTTTGGAACCTCAAAATCCCATTCTCATGTATCACAAAACCTAATAGTCTCCCTTCCTCTATATTTTGACAAATCCTATTCCGCTCCTTATCATTTATTTGGCCAGTTTTGATTTCCTCTAAAAGAGACAATATCAACTTTAGTGCCACTAGTAAGGTGTCTGTCTCACCATGCCTCATTAATTCTATGCCAACACTCCGAATTTCGCGAGTTAGCTGGGGTTGCACTCTCTTGAGTGTGTTAGCTCCATGACGAGTCTTCCTACTCAACGCATCAACCACCAAATTAGCTTTACCCGGGTGGTATTAGTTGGTTAAATCGTAATCATCCAAAAGCTTCAACCATCTTCTTTATCTTAAGTTCAGTTCTTTCTAGTTAAAGATGTACTTGAGGCTTTGGTGGTCAGAAAACACCTTACTCGGTAGTTGGTACCCCATAAAGGTAATGTATCCAAATCTTCAGGGCGAACACTATTGCTTCTAATTATAGGTCATGGGTAGGATAATTTTTCCCACAAGGTTTGAACTACCTAGATGCATATGCGACCTAACCCATGCTCTCTCGCACTTCTCGATCCATTTGAACAGTGTGATCTTCTTCAATAGGTTGGTTAGTGGAAGAGCTATCATTGAGAAGTTTTGAATAAATCGGTGGTGGTATTCGGCCATCTCGAGGAAGCTTCTTACCTCCGTGATGGTTGTGGGTCTAGGCCATTCCATTACCGCCTCAACTTTTTGGGGGCCTACCCTAATGCCCTCACTCTTGACAATGCCCTAAAAGACTACTTTTTCCAACCAAAACTCACACTTTTGCAGCTTTGCAAACAATTGATGTTCTTTAGGGTCTGTAGCACTACCGTCAAATGTTGTTCTTGTTCTTTTTGACTCCTAGAGTAAACCAAGATATCATCTATAAACACAACCACAAATTTGTCTAAGAATGGTTTAAAAACCCTATTCATAGCGTCCATGAACATAGCTGGTGCGTTGGTGAGCCCAAAGGGCATAACCGTAAACTTATAATGTCCATGCCGGGTTCAAAAAGCAATCTTGGGCATATCTTTAGGTTTTATCCTCAATTAGTGGTATCCCGACCTTAAATTAATCTTTGAAAACATTCTAGCTCCTTGCAACTGATCAAATATCATCAATTTGAGGGAGTGGATATTTGTTCTTGATTGTGAACTTATTCGATTCCTAATAATCAATGCAAAACCTCAGGCTACGATCTTTCTTCTTTAAGAACAACATAGAAGCTCCCCATGGTGACATGCTGGGTCTTATAAATCCTTTACGTAATAGTTCCTCAAGCTGTACCTTAAGTTCCTTAACTCTGCGGACGCCATCCTATATGGTGCTTTGGAAATAGGTGAAACTCTTGGGATAACTCTATCTTAAAGTCTCTCCTTTTAGGGGTAATCAGTAAGATCCTATGGGAAAACATCGGGAAATTCGCACACTACCAGAATTTGATCTATGTTCAGTTCTTCCTTTCTTCTCTTAGTTACACAACACACAAAACCTATGCAATCATGTCTTAAGATTTTTCTAGCCTTCACGAGGGATACAACAGGGCATCCGACCTGATTTGATTCTCCTTGAAAATAGGTCCTTCTTCCTTGGTCATTTATTAAAATCACAAGTCCCTCATCACATTGTATCTCGGCTCTATGCCTTGATAGCCAATCCATGCCCAAAATTACATCAAATTCAACTAGGTTAAATTGTATCAAATCTTCCAGGAAGATGTATATCGATATACTAAGGGGCACTTTCTCAAACCCTTTTCTATACTCTATAGATTGGCCACTGGGTAACCCAATTTGGTAACTGATTGGATTACTAAGGTTATCTATGCCTAGGTTAGGAATAGCCCAAGATGGCACATATGAATGTGTAGCACCCGAATCAAATAACAAAATTAAGGGCTTGCAATTTAAATACCAGGTTCCAGTGACTACCGTACCGAACTTTGCAGCTTCCTTCTTGCCCATGGTGTAGGATCTCTCTATGCTACCAATGTTTGGTTGAGGCGACCTTGGTCACACAGTCAGAATGGGTTTTGTTGAGCCTTTACCAATTACTCTTTGTCTCTTCGGGCAACTCAAGGTCTTATGTTCAAGGCTACCGCACCACGTACACTTATTTGTTCCCACTCTGCACGGACTCTTGGGGTGATTTGTCCTTCTAAAATTCTTTCATGATTCAATATTAGTGGGCGGTCGATCTCCGATTGGGTTTGGAATAGGCCTTTTGACATGTCCTAGTTCATGAGTTGAAACTGGTCTCATTCTCCGTCCTACTTCATGGGTACTCCCCTTGTCATTCTGTTTGCTCTTTGAGCTCCTTTGCCTGGATTGATGGGCGCCTTTAGTTCTTTCTCTCTACCTCTTCTGCACTCTCTCATAGCTCTTGCATGCTTTGAAATTGGTGGCCTACTAGATGACTTCTAATATAAGGGGTCAACCCTCCCTCAAATCAGTTTATCTCATGTTCAGAACCTACATATTCATAATGAAGCATGCCAGCTCATTGTACTTGGCCGCATATTGTATCACAGACATCTCTTGTTTTACCATACTCAATTCCAGGAATTCTTTCTCCTTTTGGTGTTGCAGGCATATGGTGTAAAATTTGGCCCTAAGATCCTCTAAAAACTTGACCCGAGTCACTCCTGAATTCTTATACCTGTCCCTTATAGTTCCCCACCAAACATCGACTTCCTCAGTCAAATAAAAGGTCCCAATAACAATCTTCTTTTCCTCGGGCACCCCTACTACTTCGAAAATTTTGTTCATATTCGTGATCCATTCTTCTAGTTCCACCGAGTCAAACCCTCCTGAATAAGTCTTTGGATTCTTATTCGTCGCCCTATCAGCATATATCCCTTCATCACTATACTTTTCCACTTGTATATTAGGATTTAGGATCCTCTGCAAGATTTCTTAGATAACATGTACTATATAATCCGAGTAGGGGGGTTGTTATGAGGCATTGCTATAGAGGAGGAACCTGGGTTTGTAACTACATAAGGAGGTATGTGAGGTCCTTGTACCTGCAGTTCTTGCAATTGGTTGTCCCCCATTCCTTCCTGGGATCCATCCCGGGTAGGGGTGGAAACGGAGCGGTGCTGTGCGGTTTCGGTGTCTCGAAGCGGTGCACCGGATGAAACGGTGCGCTAGAACCTTAAACCGGAATCGAATCACCCGATTTTTAAAAATAGGTGCACCGGATTTAACGGTGTGGTTTCACCGGTGAACCGGAGCCGACATTAATTTTTGTCAACATCAAAAAATCTCTATTCAATAAAATTATATATATATATATATATATATTTATATTAATGGTTTAGTATTAATTTCTGGGTAGAATTTACACTATTTTTTTTAACAAGTTAATTTATACTGTTTCCATATTAATTTCTAGTTAGTTTTTTTTTAAAACTAAAATATATATATATATATATAGGATAATTGGATTCTAATAATCCCTACTTTCACTAATTGGACAATGGTGGACCGTACTGTCACTTTGTATTCTGGTGGTCTAAAAAAAAAAATTGGATTGTAGTGGTACCAAATCCACCTCCACATTCTTCTTATTTTTTTCATTCCTACACTATATTGTTTTTGTTTTTTTCGTTCCTGCCCCTAGAAAGTTAATGAATTTTAGTTTCTAAAACATTTTTTAAATTATTTTTTTGAGACTCCAAATAATTATTATGATTTTTTAAAAATAATAAAAGTGAAAAAAATCTTAAAAAATAGTAAAACAATGAAAACAAATTGGGAGAAACGGTGTAAATTCATTAAAAATCATTGTAAAGTGTTATACTAAGTTTTGAATCAAATGCAACATAAAATGTATGATTCCCTCGAAAATATCCCACTACAATCCAATTTTATTTTTTTTTGGACCACCAGAATACAAAGCGAAAGTACGGTCCACCATTGTCCAATTGGTGAAAGTAGGGATTATTAGAATCCAATTATCCTATATATATATATATATATATATATATATATATATATATATATATATATTAACGGTTTGGTGCCGGTTCCCCGTCGGTTTGAATATCCCAAACCGGAACCGCCCCGTTTAGCATCCGGTTTTTGCGGTGCGGTGCACTGGAACTTTAAGCCGGTTCGGTGTTGTCCGTTTCCAGTTTGGTGTGTCGGTTCTGGATTTTTCTTCCACCCCTAATCCCGAGGTTGGTTGTTTCATGCTGTGTGCAACATACTACAAAATAACAACAACAAGCACCCTATTTAGTTACCTAACCAATACATTCATTTTTCTTGGTTTGCCACAAGCAAGCATTCCTTTCACAAATCCTGTAAACATAATAATCCCAAACATATATAGTTTGATAGTTATACTTTAAAGTCCATTATATGCCATATTTAGTTGTTTCCACCTAATTACATTTTCATCAAAATGGAAACCTAGGGAAAATGGGGATCCTCAACCCATGTCGATACCCTAGGAAAACCATGTTCATCTTATGCAGATTAGTAGTTTAATTACATCTGAAATTAGCTTCCTAAGCTACTTCGCCCAAAATCTCAAAACATGCACGAGTCGAAATCAAATCATAGTTTGGCTAGCTCATACTAGTTTATATACAATTATCGACAAAATATACAACACTTAGCTAAACCAACCACGCAAAATAATGAGTTAGGCTACTCAACCCATAGAAAAAGAGGAGGTCATCAAATCTTGATATCCTAGTTGACCTTGGTCGTGTCATAGTTCGGGTCATCACTGTTATCATCATCCTCTGAACCTGACTCATTATCGCCATTATCTCCACTCTCACCCTCCTCATCCATGGCAGAGGTAACCTCTAAGACAATAAGGGAGTCTGGGAGGTCCTGAACAATCGCCACATCACTGGACTCGTGTCATTGGTTGGGGGAGTGATGTGGGTCCTCCAACTCACCCTTTGAAGGGTCCTCCTCAACATCTTCCATGGGCTCCTCCTTTACGGGATCCTCCTCCATGGGCTCCTCTTCTTCGAAGCTCGCATCCTGGTTGGGGTGAGGGGCTATGACACTTGGAAAAGAGGTGGCAAATCGAAAAGTTCGGTGAAGTAGTGGGAAACTCCCAAGTATGGATAACTATAATACTTGCCCATTCGGTAATCAACAATTCAGAAACAACATTCTATGGTCCTAGGGTTTAAAACTTTGCACCATGTTGCCCAGGTGTTACCTGTGGTGATGAAATCAAAGTACCGGTACTTAAAGTTTCCCCATGGGTCGGAGAAGGGGAGAGTGTGGAGTAGGCAGTGGGCTATGACTAGGGGGTTGTTGAACTTCGAGGCTGGGTCCAGGTGGTGAATAGCCATACACTTTTCTAGAGTGTGTACGTCATGTGATATTCTTCCCTTGGGGTAGTCTAGGAAAGGCCACATAGCAAGAAAAATAACCAAACCAAAAGTGTGGTGAACATCTCTTATTAACACTTCTAAATGACTTTGACTCTTACTCCTTCCCTTTAATGGATTTCCCCTAAAAGGGTCACAATCATTCATATTGAAACCCATGAGAATGACAAAGGCCCTTTCTTGAAGTCAGAGTACTGGGCTCGACCCAACGCATCAATAATCAACTTGTAAGTACCTTTAAAGTTCAAGTTATACTGACACCAAGGTTAACTAACTTCTTTAACTCTAATACACATAACAAGAGAATCAACTCATAGTACTAGACTTGACTCAACTCATCGAGTAACCAAACTTGTAGATGTCTTTAAGACTTTAACTTTAACTGGACTCTTGACTCCTATCCATTCTCTTATGAGGACACTAATAATGTAGACTCTAATTATACCAAACCCGTTGACTCTAACACAACTCATAAAAGACTTGACTTATGTGTTCAACTCATACAACCAACATTTCCAGCGATCATTATTCAACTCTCAGGGTTTCGTTATGACTCCTAAGTTTAGAACCTTTAGATCTGATACCACAACTGTAACACCCCGAGACTCATCATCATCCAGTGATTAGGGAAGCGGGTTAAGGAATCCAGGGATATTACCGCCGTCCATCTATAATGGACAAGGATACCAAGCACACAAGGCTCCCAAACAACAACCATAATGACTATGAATGAAGAGAAAGACATCCATACATAATTGTTCAACTCATAAGTTTCCGACATACAACCCTTATAGACCAACACAATACAACACTACTAAAAATATGTGTATTCCCGACCACTTTTTCCAACCAATTTAAATGGTTGGAAAAACCAACCGTTTTTGTTGGGATTCACTCATGAGCAAAAAAATGTCCCATATCGGAAAAGTAAAAGGAAAGGACATGGTATATAAGTCAAGTGGGCTACTCCGCTTAACACCAGTTAGTTTTAAGATGGAACCTGACTTAACTTGTGTACCATGGGCTTTGGTTGAAGTGGGCTCTCGCCTTAGATCTCCCCAACAAATGGTATCAGAGTCGATGCTTCGTTCGGCTGGGTACAAGGTGCAGGAATGTGGTCCCGTAAAAATCACCATGGGCAGGAGCAGGGACCATGGCGGGCGCGCGGCTGGGTCTTCTGAAGGTGTAGAGTGGTGGCATGAGACTCAGGTGGAGTAGGGTGCGGCTCTATAGAGTAAGGTGCGGCTATGATAGGCTTTTGTTAATTATATATTTATTTGTATAAATTATGAGCATGCATAAATTAGGTTAGTATTTGTGTAAAAAGTTGTTTAGTTAGTTATGTTGTGAATAATTTGAGTGAATAATTAGTATTTATTCGGTTAATTTTTGTGTTAATTACTGTGTAAGTATTGTATGTTAATTGTATGTTAGTTGTATTAGTTTAATGATATGTTGTGAAATTGTATGTTAATTAGGTTAGTTGTATTACTGTTTAAGTATTGTATGATAATTAGGCTAGGTATGTGGTGAAATTTATCAATTAGTGTAATGATATGTTGGTTGTGTTAATTGTATGTTTATGTGTATGTTGTTGTGTTAATTGTGTTTTATTATATTACCAGAAACCCTCAACAAAAATTTTTTTTAAAAAAAAATAAAATGGGCGACCGTTCAGCTGGACGATCGCTAGGTAACGAACGTTAATGTACGGTCACAACGGCTGACGACCGTTCATAAACGGTCACAGGAGGCGGACGTCCGTTCATTGAACGGTCGATATTTAGCGACCGTTCATGAACGGTCGTCCGCTTCCTGCAACTGTTTATGAACGATCGTTAATTAGCGACCGTATTTGAACGGTCGCCCGCTTCCACAAACGACCATTGAGAGGTGACCGTCCCCAACGGTCGCAAATGAACGGTCGCCCGCCCCCCCCGAACGACCGTTCAAGCTGAATTGAGACCGTTCACAACGGTCTTATTTTTGTTACCCTGTTGTAGTGATATTGTATTAGGATCGAGATAAAGTGCCTAGTATTTGCAGTGGAAGAAAAATTATCAGGATGTATAAATTGAGAAAAAAAATATGACAAGGTCAATAATTAAAATAGAAGAGTATAAAGACACAAGATTTACGTGGAAACCCAAAGTGGGAAAAAACCACGGACGACAACGGAATAATAATCCACTAGGATAAGGGGAGAGATTACAAGAGAAATCCCAAACGACATATAGCACAATGGGAATAATCTGAAGGCAAAATAATAACTCTCAAAATATCACAACCTAGGGATGGGTAGAAGTGAAGAAGCTCTCAATTACAAGTGTGTTTGAATATGTTAATAATAACCCATATTTATAGTACAAGTACAACCAACAAAATAACCCTAAGAATTTGATCTAGCCTGCAACTAGAACATGACTTTCATTATGAGTCTTTATCAACAAATTCACTCAGGGTGTTGACACAATGGAACTCTTAAAAGCATTGTATGCCTAGGATTGTAGGTTACGCTTGAAGAATTAATTAACCACTTGAAATATTGTAATTAATCATGTAAATAAATCATTAATAATTTATCTAATTAAGTGGCTTAATTAAAAAAAAATAGAATTTGGGCCATCAAACCCAACATATTGTAATGTCGATTATATGACGAACTTGGGTGTCAAAGCTTTGGTATTAATTCAATCTTGTATCATGCACTAATGTGTATTGCTATTGGTATTGTCTCAAGTGAAGTATGTTTGTTCTTCACTGTGCTCGGGTTGAGCTGTGCATCCTTGAACTTGTAACTCATGTTTGAGTGTTGCTCCTTGGCACTCATTTGCTTATTGAATAAAAAGGCTCGATGGCCGCTAACTATAAAAAAAATCACATAGTATAAATAGGGAGAGTCTCTAAACACATGGTAATTGTCAATAGTGTATCCTTTGTAGGTTTTTGTTTTCTAATTTGGGGTCTCTACCTTAAATCATATGTTCAATATTTTACTTTCATTATTTTATTTAAGCTACCAATACCACCATAAGTCTTAATATTAATCTTTAATGCTCTTAAAATATTGGTGTTCGGTTGTATATATTCTGGTTTTCAAAGTAAGGTTGTCGAATCCACAGGGATGGTGTGCCAGGTTTTAAGGAATTGGTTTTGTAGGGTTCAAATTGCGGAAAATAGTAAATAATTAAGCTAAACTAACTATGAATTGAAAACAATAGAAACTAAAGAAACATGAATTTGGAAACAAAACCTAACTCAATAGAACAAGAACAAGAAACTAAACAAGAAATCGAAAGTATATTCAAGAAAGTAATTAAAAACTATGAAAGTAAAAACTAAACTAATTACTGAATTAAAATCAGAAAACATTACTGACTGCAGATTTCTTTCTACCGATCTTCTCCTCTTCTCCTCTTTGAATCTTGAATCACCGATCTTTCTCCCGAACAAACAAGAAAGGGCGTGATTTGGATTACTAAGACGGCTCGAATCCTCACCCTAAGGGAGAATTCGAAGAACCTTAATCCTCCTCTTCACTAAAAAGGTGGAATTTGTGGAACTAATACTAATTAAACTGAGAATAGCGAGAAAAGAAACAACAACAAAATGAAACGTAAACTTGAATTGTCTTGAATTAAATTCCAAAAGAGTAACTTACAATGCGATGAATTGAGAGAAAACTTGAAGAAACTAAAAACTAAGACTAAACTAAAACTTAAACTAGAACCTAATGATGTTCCTAAAAGCTAATGATCTTGAAAAACTAAATTTTCCCCCTAACGTTTAATAAAGAAAGTATATATAGAAAAGTTTAGGAAAGGAAACGAAAATAAAATAAACTCTCCAAAACCCTAACGGCCGCCGCGAAAAAATAAGAAAAAGCCAGCCAACACGGTTCGTGTTGGCTGCCACGGGCTGCCCTGGTGTGCGTTGTTTGTTCCGTTTTCGCTCTTGAAGTTCAGCTAGCCAACACGGTCCGTGTTGGATGACATGGTTTGTGTTGGACCTGTTTTTGTTGCGGGTGTTGAGTTTTTTAGCACTTTTGATTCTCTTTTTCCGCTTTTCTTTGATTTAACCTACAAAAAACACAAAATCATCATAACTTATTCATAAACAGGGGACAAAAACAAGCAAAAACCCTTATAAAAGGTATCAATTCAGCTCGAAATGAGACCGAACAACACTCCCACACAAGGGCAAACTAACAAAAACAAAGAGAAACTAAGCTACCTTAACTCACTTTCGTAGGAAGCACAGTTGCATTTAGCGTATGCAACAAGCCCTTTAAACCCCTTGGCAGCCCAAAATGGATGAGGAAGGTCTCGTGAGGGTTTATATACGTTATACCCACAAAAGCAAAGGAAAAGAAAAGAAGAAAAGAAGAAGAAAGAAAAAAAGAAGAAAAAAAAAGGAAGGAAACTCAAAACTAAACAAAGGAGGAGAAACACTTTGTGAGATAAAGAGGCGAAATTGAGAAAAGGGTCAGCATGAAGGAGGTCCACACACACGATCGCGAAACTAACTATTCAAACAACGCATTCACTCATCTCATAACAGTTAACAAGCACTATCAAGGCAACAAGCAAGAATGTCACTAGACTTCACAATTTTCACCTCACTCATGCATAAGCTTGATGGGTTCCTCGTGCTCAAGTGGGTTCCTCGTGCTCAAGTGCAGTGTTTCTGGCTAGTTTTTGTTTAAGTCAAGGCTCAGTCGGTTAGAAATAACTACTCAAACACCCATGCTCGTTATTTAATGAATTATTGGTGG
Source organism: Portulaca oleracea (assembly GCA_029582165.1). Taxonomy (NCBI): domain Eukaryota; kingdom Viridiplantae; phylum Streptophyta; class Magnoliopsida; order Caryophyllales; family Portulacaceae; genus Portulaca; species Portulaca oleracea. The sequence continues at coordinate 23,546,922 of CM055890.1, forward strand.
TTCCCCTCTCTATTTTGTGTCGCCCTTGGCTTGATGAGGGCCGCAGGTTACATAGATAAAGGGTCCACATTTATTATCATTAATCTTTTTGGTGTTGGGTTTTTTTCGAGAATTGAATGGCCCTGAAAGGGGTCTACTCTTCCTACATAGATCCTTTCCATACACATACAAGGTGCTTAAGGGATATGAGTGCCGCACCACTCATACCGATCTATGTGGGTGAACCAACATTTTCAGAATTTCTTAGATCACTATTTTTGTGTTATGATTTTCGGGAATTAAATGGCCCATAAATGGGGTTTACCCTCCCAACACAGGCTACTCCATACACAAACTAAGTGCTTAAGGGATAAGAGTGTCGTACCACTTATACCAACCCGTGTAGGTGTACTAACTTTTTTATTTATCAATTGTTTTTCAACTTTTCTTACTTAGAGCATGGATATTCAAGAAGCTAAAACTTTCCTCCTAAACCAAGACCATCACACTAACCAGCCTAGAAGTGAATTTCTAAGGAGACCACATGGTTGCAAATACAGGTGAGGTTATTATGATTAGGTAAATCAACAATCAAAGCACTCACTAACTATTTCTAACTAAGCTATTGCACTATTCTAGCAATTAACGACACAACCATATATACAAACTACCTCTAGCTGATAAAAATTTTAAAAATTTTCGCCTAATTTCAATGCTAACTAAAGTTGTTTCTCTTCCAAAAATTGGTAAGACACTTGTGCCACCCCACTCCCACACAAAAACTCTACAATGTCCTCATTGTGCATAAGGTGACACCACACACAAAAGAAAAACTCACAAAAGAAAAGAAAAACACAAGTCGGTATGCATGCCACCCTCACTCCCACATAACATGGCCAACGATGTCCTCATTGGAAACATAAGTAATCAAGCACACCAAAGAAAATCAAGAAACACACAAAAAAAATAAATAAAAATAAGCTACTCACTAACTGTAAAAGAAAGATGAGGAAGGATATTACCTGGTTGAGTACTGAGTATACTCAAACGATGAAATCTTTAAAAAAATAAAACCACCTATGGAGCATCAGCCACTCCATCTCACCTCAAGATGTCGGGCACCATCTCAGAACTATTCAATGCCCGTAGTAACAAGTCATGCAGCATCCTTGACCGCATCTCAGAATGGTGGTCATAAGAGCATAATCTCAAAATTCCATCAGCAAATGTTAGAACTCTTAACAGTTTATCAAATGTCTTGGAATAATCAATAAAGTCATGAAATGAATGCACAAAATTGATTTTCCTAGGCAAGTCCTCTAGATAGGTACTATAGGGATTAGTGAGGAAATTATACCTTCCAAAGAGACCTAGGGATTTCATAAACTTAGGTTCATGGGAAAGGAGTGTAGGAAAACAAATCACATGAAGGGGAGATGGGGAACCAATTTCAATTTCATTAGAACACAAAGTAGAATCCTCACACTCAACCTCCATGCGATTTTCATCAAATACAGACTCCAATTCACAACTTTCATCCAATTCATCATATTCATCAATGGGTGATAAGGAAAAAGTAGGGTTATACCACATGACAACACTCTCAACATTACAAGAAGGTACATCATCATCTTCATTAATTTCAGACTCATCAGAAGAACTATCAGTATCAGAAGACAAATGTGCATCATTCAGAGCATCAATGAAAGTGAAAATAGAATGTTCAAGGTCATAAACCATCGTGAAAGACTCATACTCACACACAGATATATCATGGAAGTCAGGATCTTGAGTTAAAAGAGAGGGGGAATGAGTAACTATAGATGAATCCTCAGATTGACCAACACATGGAGATTGAGCGTGTAAATCGATAGGATGTGGCAATGAACAAGCACTAGACTCTTCATCTACATAAGATGTGTCAGAATTAACATCAAAACATTCAATCCTCTCCTCACATAAAGGCATGGACAAGGGTGTCACTAGTGATTCATTAAACATATTCTCTTGGAGCACAACATCATCACACACTAATTCATTCTTTGCGGAATCTTTCTCCATCAATGATGTCTCATCCTCAAGTGTATTCTCACTAGTGGGCTCACTAACCTGATCAAACTCAATATCAAATGATTCTTCTCTACTTTCAACAGATGAAGGGAAAGGGGTTTGGTAAATATAAACATTGGGCCTTCATCCCCATCCTCCATTTCACACACACGGGAATTATTCGATTCAGGTTTAGCAGATTCAAATCCATCGATAAAAGCTTTAAAAGCAGGGTATTCAGGACAAGCATAAAATAAATGACCCCAAGCTTGACATACAAAACACTGAGGAGGAACCTCTCTATTGGGGCATTGAGAAGATTCACAAAAATTTTCCATATATTCCCCACCACGAGATTGACCGTTCAGATTTTGGGGGTACTCATGATATGGTATGGCTAAAGTCTCAGAGGGTGGTGCAAAATTTGAAATATGGGGGTCAAAGGAAGAATTTTGTTGTTCAAATTTTAAGTATCCCTACACAACCATTCAAGAAATTCTAATGCCTCATCTTCTCCTAAATTAGAAAACCCATAATATTCTAAGAGATTACGAGTTTCATAATTTACTTCCTCACACACAATACCCAAAATATCTAATATATCATATGAGATACCATATGATTCACGTTCAGCAAGATAATCTTGTAATCTAGCAAAATATCTCCAAAATATTTCTTGCTCAAATTGTGAAACCCTAACATCGGTCATAACTCTTTTTTTCTTATTTATTTTTTATTTATTTATTTATTTTTCAATTTTTATGTTCACATTTTTTCTGAATTAAATTATAACTAAGAAAGCAATAAACTATTTACACACAAACCAATAACCTAATCTACCAAATAACGCCATCCTCGGCAACAACACCATTGTTTGGTTGTGTATATTCGGGTTTTCAAAGTAGGGTTGTCGAATCCACAGGGATGGTCTGTCAGGTTTTAAGGAATTGGTTTTGTAGGGTTCAAATTGCGGAAAACGATAAATAATTAAGCTAAACTAACTATGAATTGAAAACAATAGAAACTAAAGAAACATGAATTTGGAAACAAAACCTAACTCAATAGAACAAGAACAAGAAACTAAACAAGAAATCGAAAGCATATTCAAGAAAGCAATTAAAAATTATGAAAGTAAAAACTAAATTAATTACTCAATTAAAATCAGAAAACATTATTGACTGCAGATTTCTTTCTACCGATCTTCTCCTCTTCTCCTCTTTGAATCTTGAATCACCGATCTTTCTCCCGAACAAACAAGAAATGACGTGATTTGGATTACTAAGACTGCTCGAATCCTCACCCTAAGGGAGAATTCAAGGAACCTTAATCCTCCTCTTCACTAAAAAGGTGGAATTTGTGGAACTAATACTAATTAAACTGAGAATAGCGAGAAAAGAAACTGAAACGAAAAGAAACATAAACTTGAATTGTCTTGAATTAAATTCCAAAAGAGTAACTTACAATACGATGAATTGAGAGAAAACTTGAAGAAACTAAAAACTAAGACTAAACTAAAACTTAAACTAGAACCTAATGATGTTCCTAAAAGCTAATGATCTTGAAAAACTAAATTTTCTCCCTAATGTTTAATGAAGAAAGTATATATAGAAAAGTTTAGGCAAGGAAACGAAAATAAAATAAACTCTCCAAAACCCTAACGGCTGCCGCGAAAAAATAAGAAAAAGCCAGCCAACACTGTCCGTGTTGGCCTACCACGGTCCGTGGTGGCTTCCATAGGCTGCCCGTGGTGTGCGCTGTTTGTTCCCTTTTCGCTCTTTGAAGTTCAACTAGCCAACACGGTCCGTGTTGGAATTGTTTTTGTTGCGGGTGTTGGATTTTTCAGCAATTTTGATTCCCTTTTCACGCTTTTCTTTAATTTAACCTACAAAAACATAAAATTACCATAATTTATTCATAAACATGGGACAAAAACAAGCAAAAACCCTTATAAAAGGTATCAATTCTACTCGAAATGAGACCGAACAATTGACAACACAAATTGAACAAACTTTTATAAATGACAATTATAAAGTTAGGAGATCCTTTTATAAATACTCATTGATAAGAATACAACTTAAGTCATAGGATGGGGAATATATTAAGGGTGTGTTTGGTAGGGGGATTTCTCAATTTTGTAGTGTTTGGTACAAAAAAGATTTAAGGGAAAAATTATAAATGATAATTAGGGGTGTGTTTGGTAGGAGGATTTCTCAATTGAACAAGCTTTTGTAAAGGGGAATTGGAATTAAATAAACCAACCTTTGAGGGTGCTTTGATATAATGAACCAACCTTGAAAAATTAATATTAGACAAACTGACCTTAATATGTTGTTTTTTCTAACGAACTGCCACCGATTCAACTCGTCGGAACCATGACGTGGCGGTGGCGGTGGCGATTACTTATGTGGCGGTTGTTTAAGCAAAAAAAAAGTAAAAAAAAAAGACATTTTTTGTTGACTTGGATTAAATAATCAACAATTTTCATTTTTTTTAATTCCACCTCAACACACACACCCCCCTCTCCCTCTCTCTCTATCTCTCCGTTTAGCCCGACCCCCACCCTCCCCCAACCTCTCACTTTCTCTCTCAAACTCCACCCCACCATCACCCTCTTCTCCGCCACCACCGCCGCCGCCACACCACCAACCACCACCTGCGCCACCATCAAACAGGGTGATGTATTTTGACCCACGCCTGAAATACATCTGTCTAACCTAGGTCTCACTTTTGGGGACCCTAGGTTCATGGAAGGAAATGGACGCTCACATAGCCATGGGCTTGCCTTTGGAGACTCAAGATTCATAGAGAATGAAGGAAATCCATCAAGGCCTTTCACGCCAAGCCCAACAACTAAGGAAGGCCAACTCATCTACAAGGAGGTGGAACGGGCTATAAAGGAAAGGTTGAGCATAGAGGCCCAAAGGCCCATTCATATGGTGTGCTCCTTATAGCAAGAGGATGTCCAAACATCCTAATACATGCAAAAGCCACGCCACAAGCCCAATCCAAGGCCCAAAAGTCCACGTCCAAGAAGAGCTTCATTTGATCAATTTTGATTTAAATCTTTTGGATGTAACTTTATTTTTAGCCTTATTATTTTAGAGTGATTTAATTATCTTTTAGTTTTTAGAAATAATGTAATATGCCAAGTATATTATAAACTTGAGCATCAAGTCATAGGAAGTCCAATAGGAGTCTAGATAAGTCTAGAATATTCTAAGTTGTTCTAGAATATTCTAGAAGTGTGTGTGTGTGCTTTAGGCGTGTGATATAGTGAGATTAGGCGCCAAGTTAGTCTTGTAATCCTAGATAAGGTTGGCTTATTTTGTAACTAATCCATCTTGGATTAGGAAAGCCAAATCCTAAAAGGATTATTATCTCTTGTAACCAACTCCCCTTTGGATAAGGAGTCCTAATCCAAGGAGGAGATGGAGTAGTAGGCGTCTAGCATTAGAAGTCTTGGCTTGCACGCCAAGCTAGGGTTTACTAGAAGCCCTAGGCTTGAGTCTAGTATAAATAGCTTAGGCTTTTTTTTTTCCAAAGGAGACCAAGAACAACAAACAACAAAACAAACGACAAATAAAATAGAAAAACAACCCTGACTCTAACTAACTGAACCCATAGATCGACTTGCCCTTTTTGCCATTTGATGTGCCGGATGCACATGATGCCTAGGAACCTTCTGAATTTTCTCTGTTTGGATTTTCTTCATTGCATTGATGCAATCGAGAACCAGAGCTCGGCACTCCACCGAAGCTCTACTGGGTTTTGACAAGAATTCAATTGCGACAGTCGAATCCGTCCAAACCAGAACACTGGTTAAATGTCTCCTATTTGCCTCTTCCAGTGCCATCCTTATACCCAGAATCTCGCAGAAAACGCTTGATGCCATTTTCCCTTTTTCGACGCCATGCCCCCATTGTCGCCCTTGAATTGTATACACCCACACCGCTGCTGCATTCCTAGACTCCTTGCACCATGCCCCATCCACAACAAAAACTCCAGTGTCCAGAAGTCCTTCGTCCTCTCCCCAACTCATTTCCATTGTCTTTTCGTTTTCCATCCTTCCTGTACCCTGCTTCGCTCCATCCTGGATTCCCTTCCCTTCCCACCATAATCGGACCTCCTCCTGCACCATCCTAATAACCCCCTCCAACATTTGTTGAGAGACACTCTCCTCCCCTATGCATGCAGCATTCCTCGCTTTCCAAATAGCTTAGGCTTGTAATCGTTTGACACACAATCCAGTTTAGAAATATGAATCAAGCTTTGAGCTTACCCCCTAGAGTGTTTGGATAAACCCTCTCCCCTTTTCTTCTATTGTATCTTGGCATGGCACCGAAGTGGTTAGGAAGAGCTTGATCCTAGGTTGCGGTCTAGATCAAGTTAGCCCTAGGTTATCTAACTTGTGGATTCAAGTTAGAAGCTTAGTTCTATCTGATTTTATCTTTCTGTCAATACAGTTAAGATAATTTCTCTATTATCTTTCTATCAATATAGAAGATAATCCCTTTGATTATCCCTCCATCCAAACGTCTCCCTCCCCCTCCCTCTCAAACGTTCACTTCTTTCTCTCTCTCACAAAAGCTACAACAAACTCCCTCTCTCTCCATAACAACCTCTCAATAACCTTTTCTCTCTCCTCCAACAAACTCCCTCAAATAATTCTCTCTCATCCCCCTCAAAGGCCTCACGCCACATCCCTATACTCCCTCCATAATTTCGTCCACCCTCTTCCATAAACCACCATCAAGAATCCCTCTTCCCTATTCAAGATTGAATCTCAATTGTTTCTTGAATCCACAAAATTCCTCACGACAACATAGCCTGTTTTCCACCCACTTTATCTCTCCTATTCACGTGAACCTACCCTTCTCCTGCCCTAAATCACGTGAAGTGTCCCATGTTGAGATTGGTTGCACGTCTCCCTTGATGTGTAATTGATCAAGGTTCAATCTTTGATCCCATTATACATCACAGGAGCTGCCAGACAGATTACGAATACTACTAGATAAAGGTGAGGCCATCCACCTTGTATAATATGTCAGGATTTAGCCATGGCGGCCTCGACCTCCATCTTGCCCCCGCAGCAGCTGCTGCTTTTTCGAATCCCCATCATCATCATCATCATCACACAAAGCTCATCCCCCCTTGTTAGCTCCGTCACCCTCTTTGTCAGCGTCACCCTCCGCCTCATTCTCGTCCGCTTGCTTTATGCAAGCGTGGCCTGGATCAGTTGCAGACCTCACTACTTCACAATTCAGAATCAGTGATCCACAAATAGGGGCTGCCAGACAGAGGAGGGAGAGGATCAATGCTAGGAGGGTGATGGTAGTGCAGGTGGTGGTTGGTGGTTGTGGCGGCGCAGGCGACGGCGGTGGTGGCGGAGAATAGGGTGATGGTGGGGTGGAGTTTGAGAGAGAAAGTGAGAGGGTGGGGGAGGGTGGGGGTCAGGCTAAAGGGGGAGAGATAGATAGAGAGAGAGAGAGAGAGGGGTGTGTGTGTGTTGAGGTAGAATTAAAAAAAAATGAAAATTGTTGATTATTTAGTCCAAGTCAACAAAAAAATGTCTATGTTTTTTTTTTACTTTTTTTTTGCTTAAACAACCGCCACATAAGTAATCGCCACCGCCACCGTCACGTCACGCTTCCAACGAGTTGCCTCGGTGGCGGTTCGTTAGAAAAAAACAACATATTAAGGTCAGTTTGTCTAATATTAATTTTTCAAGGTTGGTTCGTTATATCAAAACACCCCCAAAGGTTGGTTTATTTAATTCCAATTTCCCTTTTGTATAAAAAAATTGAGTTCCTTTGTTCAACTTAGGAAAATATTTTCCACCCTTGATTGTTGGATCGATTATCATTGCTAAAACTAACTGAAATTTAAGCGCAAAATTCAACTTCAACTGTTTCGCTCGAAACCTTGTAATACGATAAAATTGAATAAAATAAGTTCAAATATGAATTTTTTAGTCCAAAATATTTCTATCTGATAATATTTTTCGCAACATATACCAACAATTTTTGCCCCTAAAACTAACTCCAAATTTTAAAAAAAATTCAAATTTAACCATTTGAATCAAAACTTTATGATATATGATAAGAGTAAAAAAAGCTCAAATATGAATTTTGAGCTTCAAATATTTTCATTTGTAATGTATACGCCACTTATGTCGATATTTTCATATCTATGTTTTAGATCTACAATTGTTCAATCACGATTTTCATTGTAAGTGTCGTATGACTTGCTATTAGTGAAATTGTGATGCTTGGTTAAAAAAAAATGACTGAAAGTAAAATTCAATTTTATTGGTTTGACTCGAAATTTTATTGGTTTGACTGAAAGTAAAAAAAATGACTGAAAGTAAAAAATGACTGAAAAAATGACTTTACAGTATGAGAAAGTTGATTAATAGAGGCTCAAATATAAATTGAGCTACAAATATTTTCAATTATAACATAGAGCATAATTTAATTTCATCAGTTTGGCTCGAAATTTTACAATATGATAGATTTGACTTTAAAAAAAGCTCAAATATGAATTTTGAGCTCAAAATACTTTTATTTGATGAATTTATTGCCACATACACCAACATTTTGAGCTAAATGAAACATTAAAGCAAAATTTAAATTTAGGGAGTGTTTGCTAGGAACCTCAGCAAAATTTTTCTCTGTGAAAATTTCCCATGGGAAAAATTCCCCTTAGCCCCCCTAAGGGAAATTTTCCCTAGGAAAATGGAGAAATTGGTGGGCCCATCGTGAAAACTTTCCCGATGTCAACCCACATCCAAACATGGGGAAAATAAGTCAACCCGGAAAAATTGACCATTTCCCCGGGGTTATTGACCAACCAAACGCACCCTTGTTTAATTCAAAAGTTTTATCATATGATAGAATGAAGTGAAGCAGCTCAAGTATGACTTTTGATCTTCAAATATTTTTATTTGTAACATATATTGTCACTTATGTCAACATATATCGTCATTTTCCAAAAATAATGTCTCCTACCAAATGAGATAAAATTTAACATGGAAAACCATTTCTTTAGAAAAACGATTTCCTCCGAAATCATTTTCCTCACGACCAAACAAACCCTAAAAAACCTCATTACTATATAATGGCTATTGGATTGTGAAACATTTAACTTATATTTGGTCACAAACGATAATTTAAGTTAGTCAACGAATTGGCCACCAAATTACCATCAACCATACCACATTAACATGTTGTTTTCCCCACTTAAATTTGGGGTTGAGCAATTCAAACGAATGAACAAATATTGTGAGTTAGAGTATTGCTACATACATCAAAGTTCAACTATGTACGTCCTGATTTTGTCGTATCAAAGGATTGCAAAAGCAGGCATCAAGAACAACATTGATACAAGAAGCAAATATTGGAATGAGGGTTCCTGTGCTGCTGAGGTCAGTGGCTGTGTGTAGACATAGTCCGCTGCAACATATTGATTTCATAACATTTTTAGTGCAAGAAAACGACATACAGTGATCAGATGTTGATTTAATTATAACCAAGAAAACGACGTATGATTTTTAATGCCCATTTTTAATTAATAATTTCTAATATAAAATTTTTATAAAAAATTATAATATTATACTTTTTTAATAGTATATTTTATTACGAATCTAATGACATCAATTTTGTATGATGAATCATTATGCAAATTAAGATATTATCGGTCAAAATTTTTAATACAATTTCTTAGACGACAGATAAATAAAAACGGAGATAATATATAACATTTGATAAAAAAATTTCAATTATGGTAGTTGAAATATATAATTACCCTAAAATAACCTCTAATAAAATTGAAATTATTATATATTGACTAAAAAACTTGTTACAATAAGTAATCTTATTTGTTGAAATATAATTTTTACAAAATTTAATATTTGAAGCATATTCTATCAAAATTGATTTTTTTTTTCAACTATCATAGTTGAAAAGTGTAGGTACCATTAATTCTACCATAAAAAATCAAAATTAAAATATATTGATGAAAGTAGCTTATTATAATAGTTAATCCTATTTAATGAAATATAAATCTTTTTAATATATGTGATTTATTTTGATAAATTAATGATTATGAAATTTTCAACTACGATAGTTGAAAAGATTTTCACCTATGGTAGAATTTTCATTTGATAAATCCTCATAATATTATGGTACTTCAATTAACAGACTCAGTAAATTGGTAGTTACGGTTGGAGTATTACATTTTTATTTGGCCTGCAACTATTAGCTAGCTAGAGGGACTTTTTGTAATATTCATGCTTCAAGCCTAATGCATGAGAATTGGGAATGCCTATTGAAATGTCAAATCGTTATTAAGCTTTCAACCATCAATTTGAATTGAATTTTTTATTGGAACATTTGATTCTACATAGTTACGTTAATTAAGTCGAAAGAACATTTACAGGATGAAAAAATTTATTTTACAGCAATAAGGAAAATAATTTATGATTGTAGATTTACTAAATATAAAAAAATGATTTGCCAAAAGCATAAATTTCAATTTATATGAATGAAATAATTTAATTTTTGAATTTGTGTCATCAAACATATGTCCGATTTTCCATACTCAAGAGCCTTACAAGCTTCACGAGTCTAGCTTCCTCAGGCTTGATTGACTCGCTTATGTGACGAGCTCGAGCCTAAGCTAGCTGGAGCTTATAGTCGAGTTTATCTAGCTTCCCATCAAACTAGTTCGTTAGGGCTCATGAGCCGATTTGACTCAATTTACCAGCCTCACCTTTAGTACGTACTACGAGTGCTATATTACTCCCTTGCCTTTTACCTAACTTTAAACTAATCTTTTACATGTAAAATTATCATGTTTATTTTTATAATCTTAATTTTACTCCACCCTCTAAAATAGATAATTACAATAAATAGTAGGATTAATTACCTGCCATCGGACTTGGTGCAGGTGCTTCCTTGGGATGATCAGGACCTACAAAACAAATATTTGAATTTTATTGCATGAGATTTTCATTTACTTTAAACAGCATACACGTTCCTTTCGGTGTATGATTGAAGTTTTTATATAATACGAAATAATATATAGCACCCATTCTTTTATGTGGCTGGCAGGCAAGCTGCGATGCCACACCGCATCGCAACTTTTCATATTCCGTCATAACCCACCACAATTTACTTTTTTTCATTTAATTTATCTTTTTATTAAAAGTTAAACTTTCCATATTTCACCACAACCAACTACAATTTTCCTCAACCCACCACTATCCATCACAACTTTTCCCAACCCACCACAATTCACCCCATTTCCTCCACATTGCATCGCACCGCAACCAGCCGTACAAAGGAACATGGCCATAATATAATACTAGTAGTGTATGCCCATGTAAGGCATAGGTTACGCTTATTAGAAAACTGCTTGTTCATATTTTACGTAAGAGAAGTACTGAGTAACAAATTTCAAGAAAATTTATTGTTTTTGGTTCCAAATTATATTCCTAGTTTACAGTCAATTTCAATAATTCTCTAAGGGTTTGCTATGACGAACAGCCAAACAACATCTTGAATAGATAATAATTTTTATCTTTATAATTTTAGTGCTTGACCATTAAATTATTTTTGTTTCTTCGATCATTTAATCTTTGAAGTGTTGGTGTGGAGGTGTCAAGCCTCAAAATAATCAATATCATAGAAGTCAAGATAAGTGTTTAAGGTCAAACATGTGAAAGAAATTTGTGTAAAAATGAGACAAACACAGACTGTATTAACGTATTACTAGAATTGTAGTCTTCCTATACTAGAATTCTACTATTACGTTAATAGACTGCGTTGGCCAAAGGCTATTCTGAGTCGCCTATAATGATAGCTCCAACTAATGGTGACTTGTTTTTAGTAGCTCTTTGATTTTTTTTCCTGCAATCCTTTTTATTTTTGTTTTGTTTTGAGACTGTTCAAGTTTGTGTCTCTCGTTATTTCAAGCACATGTAATAATTTTAGGAAACTTATGAGGACCTAATTGAGTTGTTATGTAACCTTTTGCATTGCTTAAAGTTATGCATCTTGTCTATATATATATATATATAATGTGTAACAATGATAAACTTGTTATTTATTCATTTCTATCCCAAGTATCCATATTGAAAGTCCACATATTGTAAACACAAAGCTGTAATCATCAAGTGATAGTGTATTGGTGTTTCCCCAAAATTGTTGGATTTTTCACATAAATTCTTGTGTTTCCTTTTTCTTATTTTTACTTGTAATTCTCAAGTTTGCTTTGTGGGTGAACTCTTGATCCTAACAATTAGTATCAGAGCCTCTGACCAGGTAATGTTGTCATTTTAAGAGTTGATCAAAACTATGGAGGGTGTGATAAAGCAGAAATTGTCATTTTTGATGGAAAGAATTATGCATTTTGAAGGATACAAATTGAGGACATGTTGTATTAGAAAGAGATGCATCTAGCGTTGAGAGATAAGCAGAAGAATATGGATCAAAGTAAGTAGGAATTACTCGATCGTCGGACATTGGGGAACATGAGATTAACACCAGCGAGGAATGTGGCTTATATATAACGTTACAAATCAAAAGACAACAAAGACTTGCTTGAGGCCTTAGCAAATATGTACACGAAGCTTTTGAGCATCAACAAGGTATATTTGATACATGGTTCTTATAATCTTAAGGTGCAAGATTCTGATAATATTATTAACCATATTAGTGAATTTAATATGATAGTGCCTAGACTTGCTTCAGTGTCGATAACTATAGATAACGAAATTAAAGCTCTACTTTTGTTGTCTTGTCTACTCGATTCTTGGGATACCGTTTTCTATTATGTAAGTAGTTTTACGGGGATTGCCAAATGTAAGTGAAGGACTTCGTAGGAAGGATTTGGGGGATTCCTTGGGAAGTGCCTTAAGCGTGCGGGGTGGGAAGAAACAAGGAGGTTCTAGAAGGGTTGGTCAAAGGCCAAAGCAAGTCAACATTTGGAGTGTTGGGACTATGGTGATACAAGACATTTTCATAAGGACTGTCCTAAGCGATCCAAAGACAAAGGAAAGAGCCTGAAAAAAATAACAATCAATAAATTATGTTGAAAATATTGATAATGCCTTAGTTCTAAGTAAAAATAGACCGAATAACTTTTGGATAGTAGAATCGAGTGCTTCATTTTACTCTTCTTATTGCAGAGACTCGTTCTAATACTTGTGAATGAGAAGTTTGGTAGGGTAAGACTTGAAAACAACAAGATTCCCAAGATTATGAGGGATGAGTGATATGGACATTAGAACTTCCAATTGCGGTTATTGGAAGCTGATTAAATGGTGTTCGGTATGTTCCAAGTCTAACCAAGAATTTGGTGTCTGTGGGTCAATTAGATGATGAGGTTTTCACGACATGATTTGGGAAAGGTTGTTGGAAAATCAAGAAAGGCTCCTTGGTGGTTGTGAATGGTAGGAAGACGAGATCATTATATCCACTATTGATTATTATACTAACACATTTGTTGATACTCTATAAAGATGTGTTAGCTTCTTCAAGGTGAGAAGGGAACTAGATGAAGAGAAAATCATTTCATTTGGTAATCCTAGAAGGGATGGTCATGAACCCGATATAGTTGCGCTTGACTTGTATGGAAAACTGGCATGGTCAACAAAAGCTAAAATCCCCAAAGATATTCGCCATATTTGAGTTTGTTAATAGGGGTTGTGTGTTAGAGTTGTAGGATATTGATTTTCCTGAGTGAAGCATGTGAAAGTTGATGTTGAGAGGTCATTTAAGACCTCGGGTGATATTTGTTGAGAAAATTAGGTGAATGCATTATGAGGATGTATATGTGTGTGTGTGTGATGATGATGATGATGACAACTAAAGGTGAAAAATGGGTTTGAGATTGATAGACATTAGTCTTCAAGTGAGAGATTGTTGGATATGAAGACTAATGGAGTCATGGCCCAAAATAATCAATCTCATGGAAGTCAACATAAGTGGTCAAAGTTAAACATGTGAAGGAAATTTGGTAAAAAATGGAAGACTAAGCTGAAAAGTGACTACCCTAGACAACCTGAAGTGACGTCTCCAGCTAGTGGCTGCCTGTTTCAACAACTCTTTGATTTTTTTTCAAAAGTTTATATATATTCTTTTTGGGGCTATTCAAATTTGTGTATCTTGGTATTTCAAGCACATGTTAATCATTTTATGACACTTACGAAGACTTAATTGAGTTGTTATGTAATCTTTTGGATTGCCTAAAGTTAATGTATCTAGTCCATATAACATATAACTATGATTGGCTTTTTATTTTTTTGAATGAATCCCAAATATTCATTTTCGTAATCCTGTGATAGTGCATTGGTGTATTATCCAAGCTTGTTGGTATTTTCTCATAAATCATTGTGTTCAATTTTCTTATTGTTGCTTTTAATTCTCAAGTTTGTTTTTTGAGTGAGCTCTTGATTCTAACATGAACTCTTGATCCTCACATGAAGATACATGAAAAAACAAGTGTAAACATCTTCAATACTTACTTGAAGTAGGTGGAGTTAATGACTCAGACTCCGTTGGTGATTTCTTAGGAGGAGAGCCTACTAGTGGAGATGAGGCTGGTGGTGGATGCACATCTGGACCAATCAAAAGGTAATCATCTTATGTTAGAATGCAACATTAATATTACTCTATTTCTTCTATATTATTAGTCACTTAAACTTTTTTGGGGGAATATTAATGTTGCATTAAAAAAAATAATAGTGGAGAATAAAAGGACTAAATTGTACCATAATTAATGACCCCGCATAATGATAACAAAGGGATAAAAGCAATGAAGAAGGAAAAAAAATTGGTAAATTAGTAATTAATGTGTTAATGAAATTGTACAATGACAAATATTGTGAAACGAAAAGGTTGAGAATAAAAGGATAAATTGTCCCATAGTTTATGACAATACATAATGATAACAAAGGGATCGAAAGTAATTAACAAGGGACATAATTAATAAACTAGTAATTAGTGTGTCGTTGACATTATAAAATGACAATTATTGTAGATTGCAGGATAAAAAAAGTTAGTTAAAGTGACAAAGATTATGGAATAAATGAAAAGCTTTTTTGAAACCAATGTTAAACTTATTGTGGGAATATGGTTTATTTTTATAGTAACTTTTGATGTATAAGAGAGTGAGTAATAGTTTATTTGAGACGATTATAATGACAATCTATCGACAATAAGTTATTAGTCACATCCATACTTCGAATTCAATACCTCATTAAAGGGAAATAAGTGCAAACAACCCTTTTTTTAGGTAAATAAGCAGTCAACCCACTGGACCCTTATCTCAGGGCCTAACCCAGTGAGTTTTTATTGGATTAAGGTATGGTGATACATGACGATTAGGCTTAACCTTCCATTTACAATATCCCTAGGGATGGCAATTGGGGGAATCAACCCATCGGCCGCCCGCACTTAGGAAAAATCCCCGCCCCCATTGGGGATGGGGACGGGGACGGGGACGATTTTTCAAAATCTGCTTGGGGACGGGGCGGGGATGGGGAAAAAATTTTCTCCATCCCCTTCCCCATTTTCCCCGCCAGGGTGAATTCCCCGTCCCCATCCCCGAATACCCATCCCCGAAAATGTTAAAATTATCAAATAACATTTATTTAAATTTAATATATATATTAATGGGAATGACAAAGTAGTAATTTTCCAATTTATTCTCACTTGTTGATGTATTATTATTTGATTTTGATGTATTATTACTTGAACAAGTTAAATACGTTGTATTTTGAACATATTAAAAACCGGGTTCGATTAAAAACCGGATCCGATTAAAATTTAGTTAAATTTAGGATAGTTTTAAAAAATCCCCGTTGGATCCTGTTGAGGATCGAAAATTCGCGGGGATGGGGATGGGGCAAGAATCATTCCTCGAAGTGGGGATGGAGACAGGGATAGGGGTGAGTTTTGGGAGCGGGGATGGGGATGGGGATGGGGATATACTCCCCTATCCCCGATTCGCCCCGTTGCCATCTCTGAACATCACAGGAATCGAATTCTAGAAGGAGATGAAAGGCGAAGCTGTTGCCTTGGCAATGGCCAATTTGTAAGTGCAAACCACTCGAGGCAACCCGTGTTAGTTATTTTCTCTTTCCATAGTAACATTGTGTTTTCACTTTTGGTTCATTACGGCGTTTAATTACTATTCAGTTGAATACACTTTCTTTTACTTTTTGGACAACGATACACATTTTGAATTGTCCATATTTCACAATTTTGAAACTTTTAAGAATATTTTCACTAATAATGATACATATTTATCAACTATAAGAATATAATACTTACTAGCTAGGTCAAAAAATATAAATAATAGCCTAACTTTATCAATTATAGTAGAAAATGCACAATTTAAGTATAGTTTTATATTTATGAAAAAGTATAAATAAATAATTATTTTTATATTGTTTATAAGTTGTAATAAACATCAAAGTAATGAAACATACCTTATAATGATTTAAATATACTTATATTTAAATTTATGAGTGATTTAGGTGAAATGCAATATGGTTAATAACCATGTTGCGTCAAGATATTTATCATTTTGTTTTTTTTATTGATGTTGCAGACTCTTAAGTTATTATATAATAGAAAGAAAAAATTATAATAAAAAGTTAATAAATTAATACTTATATCTCATAATTTTCCCATGAAGAACCCAAAGCTTCAAACGATCATGTGGAAATAATAATTTTTGCTCTGTACTCTGTTCATATTCTATGGTACTCCCTCCTTCCCATTTTAATTGTCACTCTAGACATAATTTCAAAAGCCAAGAAAACTTCCATCTACATTAATTTAGTTTATTGGAAATGTATAAAACTTGAATAAAATGGTGAATAAAAAAAGGAAAAAGGTGAATAAAAAAGAAAAATTGAAGAAAAGATATGTAATTAATAAGCTTAATTTGATAAATTAGTAATTAATGTGACAGATAATATGGGAAGAAGGGAGTAAGTAACTAAAAATTTTGTAGTTAATGATGTAAATGTATTTTTTGAGTGTGTTTACAGTAACTTCAGGGGATAATTGGTATCGGTAGTTGAGAGGTGGGAATGAGAATATATAATAAATAGGTAATACAACTTTTATGTTTGTTTTATGGAAATGGTGGAAAACGAGGAAGTGACTGAGAATTAATTGGGGAGCTGACATTCACCGGTCCTTGACATTTTAATTTTTTTTTTTTTTTTGTTGCCACAGAGAGGCCCTTGGCTTGTTATTATTTCACCTTCTTAAACTTAGGTTGAAGAGGATTGAATGAGTTTGAGTGATGAGAACTTGGAATTCTCGGCCATCATGTGTTTCCCCAACTTCAAGAGCAAGGGCGGCAGATGCTTTTTATGTTATGTTGATCCACCAAAACCAAAGATCGAGGAAGATGCTGGAGTGTCAGTTATCTAACAAGAAAAGGTCGAACACATTGTTTGAGGAGGACGAGGAGTGAATTCGCCCTCTTAAACCTATGATAGGGTTTGGTGTTCTCACCGCAGGAAAATTTTCCTTAGAAAAAATAGAGAAAATAGTGGGCCTATCGTGAAAACTTTCCTAAAGTCAACCCGCATCCAAACATGGAAAAAATAAGTTAACTCAGGAAAATTGACCATTTCCCCGGGGTAATTGACCAACCAAACGCACCCTAAAAGTAAAATGATAAATATCTTGACGGATCTTGTATTTAACCTAATTCACTCATAAAGTTAGATGTAAGTATGTTTAAATCATTATAAAGATATGTTTCATTACTTTGAGAGTTACAACTTATAAACAATATAAAAATAATTATTTATTTTATATTTTTTCATAAATATAAAACTATATGTAAAATATACATCTTCTACTTATGATTGATATAATTATGCTATTTTTATATTTTTTGACCTAACTAATAAGTATTATAATATTATAGTTGATAAATATATATAATTATCAGAGAAAATATTATTAAAAATTATAAAAATTCAAAATATGGACAATTCAAAATGGTTGTTAAGATCTTGAGTCAAGATGTGTACCACTGTCTTAATTAAAATTAGGTCAAATATATTTAGCCTAAATTAATTTTAAATTCAGTAATCAAACCTTTCCACCCCTTTCAATTGGAACTAAGACCGGATTGTAATAAAAAAATGTTAATGTTATCCCACAATTATCTTCGAAATACACGGTCTTTAAAATAATTATGACAAAATGCAAGGCCATTTGAATCTTTTTTTCTGTACATATTTTAGTGTTGACTAGCTTTTATATTCAAAAAGAAGAATATTAAATTATTGAAATCAATTATCTCTTTATAAATCTTTATGAATCGCACAAGAAATGAAACTAAAATTGTTTGTTAGTATTTATAATTTTTAATAACAGCTAAATATTAACACATTATTAGAACACGTGTTATTCTCTCTTATAGCACGAATGAATATAGATTTTGTTAACTTCTTGTGTTTCGTTGTTATTATTAGTATGAAATTAATCAAATTATTAGTAATTCAAGCATCTACAACAATTAAACAAAAATAAGGAAAGAAAAATGGCCGAATAGGTAAGCAAGTAATCCAACGACCCATTCTACCAAAATAAAAAATATGATAGTCTGCCTATGGTATGAAATTTAGTAATCCCTATTTTTTTCTGCGGTTGGCAAACTGCAGTGCCACAGCCTACCGCAATTTGCTACAACCCACCATATTTTACCGTAAATCATTACTTTTCTTTCTCCTCATTTTTCTCTCTCCTCACTTTTCTCCTCTACTTTTTACATTCTCTCTCCTCACCTACCCCACATACCAATAACCTACCACAATTCCACCACACTCCACCACAATTCCACCACCCCTCACCACACCATTCCGCAAAATACCGCATAAAAGAACAGGGCCTAATTGGATTTAGAAAAAACGCACAAATCTTGTAATTTGGCGCCACTAGAATCGAAGAACGTGACTCATATATGAGGAAAAATTCTAGTGGCGAAGAGTTTTGCAAAATAACTAGGGAAATAAAAAGGTTAACCTGATCATTTACCTTCTTGTTGTGGCAAATTTTCTTGAGGAGGAGGAGATGATTTTGGAGGGACTGTTCCAAATGAAATAAATCACATGAGAGATCATGTCCGAAAACAAAGAACCAACATTTTAGACGTGTGATGTTGTTTAATTATCACGAAGTAATTAAAAATATAGTCGCTAATAGTAAAAAAAGGGATTAGTTCTGTAAATGGGATTGTAAATATTAAGAAGAAATTAGAACACAATATCTACCTGATGATGACCCTGTTGGGGCAGAAGTTTCTTGAGGTTTAGGACCTGAGATGTCCACAAATTAAATGAGTCAAGAGAGTTAATAGTTCCTACGAAGTTATAAATTAGGTAATGATGCATTTGGTTGTAGCGACTTGTAGGTGTTTTCTCAATCTAAATTGACCAATTTTTTTCATATTTAGTTACAAAATAAGGGTTACACAATTTTTGAACGAGACCCACTATATTTTTTTTTATGATAGATGCGAGAAACACCTTCTCATGGGGATGAAGAAGTTTTTTTTCAATGGGAAAAAGGAACTATTTGTAATTTAATTTCTAAAATAACTCTGAAAACTATTTTTATAAATTAATAAACAAGAATAGTTTATACATTTTAAAAAAACTTTCCTACAAACTTTCACATATATTTTCAAATATAAACTAAACACGGTAAAATAATCTCTTCCAAGAAAAAATGTTTTGGGAAAACAAATTTTCCTCAAAATATTTTCATAGAGAAGAATCAAATTGACCGTAAAGTTGTTATATACTACCTCCGTTCTTATTTAAATATCGCCTCTGTATTTGTGTCAAAAATTTTAATCACTAATATTTTAATTTGTATAATGATTCATCAAACAAATTTGGTGTCATTAAATTCGTAATAAAAAATACTATTGAAAAAGTATAATATTGTATTTTTTTACAAAAATATTATGTAAGAAATTGTTGATTAACAATGGACCTCAAAAAACGTGAATGACTTATAATAAAAAGAGAGGGAGTATCACGTACTTGGTGGGGGTTGATTGACTGGAGCGTAACCTGTGAAGAGAGTACTCCAGAATTAACACAACACCGAGAATGGCCTTAATCCAAGAACCAAGTTGATTGTAAAAACAAACAAAATTGAAGGTGTCGGGTTTATGGCCTAAAATCAGCCTCTTGATCCCACAGTTATTTGTTTCCTAATTGTATTAGGATATTATTTAGGTTTCCTTCTTATGTTAGGTTTTCTAATTGTATTAGAATCCAAATTTAATTGGAATGGGAGTCAAGTTAGGTTTATAAGGAGTTTTTCCTATAAATATAGGTTGTTATCAACCTATACACTTATGGCAATGTAACACACACACTGAGAGCATTCTTCACCTCTACCTCATCCCTAGGTTTTGAGAGTCCTTTAGATAGTAAATTTGTCTTCAGTATATTCCCGCTGTGCTATTAACCCCTTAAGATCTTGTCATCGATCCCCTTGCATTATATAGTCTGTGCTATTAACCTCTTGTGATCTGGCCGTCGATACCCTTGCGTTATATAGCCCCTTGGGATCTCTCTTGTAATCAGGGGCGGATCCCAGACATAGCCTGGGGTGGCCACGGCCACCGGTAAAAAAAAAATTTTGGTATAATTTGGGAAAAAAATTACAGAATTTATGTATATCGGATGAATATATCAGTACATTGGCCACCCTTAATCAGAAGACCTAGATTCGATCAGTGTATTGGCCACCCCTACTCAGAAGACCTAGATCCGCCACTGCTTGTAATCTCTCCCCTTATACTAGTGGATTATTGCTCTGTTGCCGTCCGTGGTTTTTTCCCGATTTGGGTTTCCACGTAAATCGTGTGTCTTTATACTATCTATCTTTTAATTACTGATCTTGTTATATTTCTTCTTAATTTATATATCCTGATAATTATCTCTTCCACTGTAAATACTAGGCTATATTTTATCTCGATCCTAACAGAAGGGTACCTGGAATAGTAGAAGAAGAAGAGAAGGCGGTTTGCATCTTGGAGAAAAGGCCAATAAGGGGAGCAGCAGCAGTGGTTGTAGGTTCATTCTGTTCGTAGTTGTCACGGTCATCGACAAAGCCATCGCTGCTATCTGGGCCTCCAATTAGGGCCCCGTACAGGACATTTGGGTTTGGGTCGGGCCTGTTGTACCATGACTCGAACCCTGCAACACAGTCCACCTGCTGAGGAAGGCTGAATATGGACGGGATGGAAGAACCCCTGTGATGTGCCTTTTCCGGGTACTTCCCTCCGAAACCTACTAAGTAGCTCATTGATGCCGGGTTTTTCCCTAGTATGTAATCCGCCTGCATGTAAAACCAAACAATATGCATGCATTAATTACAGCGGTAGAATCAAGCTTGTTAGAATCGTGATCTTAATTAGGATGGATGAAATAGTTAGAATCGCAATTGTATCATCTAGTCAGATTCTAATATACCAGGCAAATAACAAAAAATGTTCCATGATAGTCAGTCAAAATTAATGAATATTCCTAAAATGAAGCAATATAATAAAGAGTTGATATGTATCTTAGGGCAAGATATTGCTTAAGTGTTTTGCTCCTTATAAAATTAATACTTATTATCATTTTTAATCCTAATTTTTTGATAGTTACTATTGATTATCAATTATAAGAAGTTGGGAATGTGTTGGTTACGCCAACAATTAAAATTGGCACCCTAACAAATCAACCCCATCCGTTACACATATTTTAGACGTTTTTTTTTGTAAATTTTATAAAATATAGATAAAAATGTAATTTTATACAATTTATATGTATTATTATAGTTATAGAAGTCAATCATGTAATTTTTTTAATTTAATTGACAAATATAAGTTTTATACAATGGCAGAATACTTAAAATGTGTCTTGCCCCCAGATATTTATCATATGGATAACTGTAATACAAAATTTAAATTGTTTTGACAAAATTTTAAGACTAATAATGTGGGTAACCATTTTCAAAGTCTCGTAGGATTGTGGATCAGGGTGTAGGATCGTAGAATTGTATATCAAGAGTTTTTGGATCGTAAATTTGTAGGATAGTGGATCTGGATCGAAATTTTAAAAACTAAGGGTAGAATTATACAAGGTTTACTAACTGACCTGCGATTTAGCAAACATAAGGAGATCATTAGGCTGAACTTTGCCGGCTGGGCATTCAACCACAGAACTAGAGCGAGAAAGGTAGTCTGAGTAAATGGCTAGAATGAAAGAAGCTGAAGCTGCATACTGAAGATTGTTTGATGGAAGAAGGTATGCCAATCCTCCTATATATGCATGAAACCAACACAGATCAACATATACATCTAATTGATAGGAAAGCCAACCAAGCTTTCAAAATATATTGGATAAGTAAATTTAACGTAAATTAATTACACAATCAATGTAGTATAGAGAAACTTAATAACCTGGAGTAAAAGGAACATTGTACCCATCGTTCTTCCGCATGTAGGCACAAGCAAAGAAGTCTGCCTTGGCTTTATATTGCTTCAAAGTGCTACTGTATGATTCATCACCTCCATCCAATAATACCTTTACCCAAAAACCAAATGCATGTCTTAGTTTTAATACTTTCTTTTTAAATATTCCCTCCGTTCCATATTAATTGTCATACTTTTGACTTTCACGGTTTTCAATGTCACTCTTTGATTGATAATTTCTTACCTAATATGTTATTAACAATTGCAACATTATACTTTTATGATAGTATTTTTCGTTACGAATCTAATGGTGGTAAATTTATTTAGCAACGCGTTGTATATATTGAGAAATCTATGTCAAAATTTTTTAAATTTGACTACAAGATTTCTAAATACGACAATTAATATGGAACGGATGGAGTATCACTTTAACACAATAAACTTTACAATAGATATATGTCCATGTAAGGTTACTATATGTTAGACTATAAAACCATTCCTGGGGCTACAACCATCAGTTTAAACTTTTGGTTGAGATGATTTCATACTATATATATCTGGAGACATCCTAACTAACTTTGTGAAAGTGAAATCTAAGAGAGTTGTTTTAAATCTCACAATTGCCTAACATTTATGCATGTTAGGGTAAAACTGAGGCTTTGAATTTTTTATTGAGTTGATTCTTGGACAAATAGTTACTCCTTTCAAAGTGTAGCGCAGATTTATAAGGAAGTGAATGATTAGTACCTTAGAAAGAAGGATTTGCAAGCCAGCATATTTGTTATCCCATGAGAAGATCCTGACTGCATTCCCTGTGCCACCCAAATCAATAGCATAGTCCATTGTGTACTGCAAGTAGTAGTGGTTGTTTGTGGCTCTGAACAGCCAAGCAGCTCCCCACAACAGTTCGTCCTTCAAACAACAACACACTATTTCATTTACTAATTAAGCAGGAGCCAATATCGTACGCCATCTTATTTGTAAAACTGTCAATGTCTGTGAGGTTTAAACACATATATCGACTGTAATTGCCCACAAACTACTGCTTGGTAAAACAAGTAGAGAGCAATATTATTAGATAGTGGAGTTGCTGGATTGCAGTCCAACTGGGTGAATTGTGTTGAGTTTTACTGAATTTTGCTGAATTGTGTTTTGAAAGTTACCGAGTACCCAGATGAAGGATACAACTTTTCTGCATCAGGGATGGAATCGTCATACTGCCCTCTGTAATTATCAGCAAATGAGAAAAGCTGCATGAAAAGAGAAAAACAAATGAAGAGTTCTAGTCAGACGACCAGTACCAAACTAGCAAGCATATATAGAGAAACTCGACTTATTTCCTTGTTTTCCTGTTTGAAATAATGGTGCGTTTGGTAGAAAGCTAATTGGATGAAAATTGGGACGCAATATTTTTCATATTTCTATTGCCTGAACTTTGTTATGAGACGAATTTACGCTTGTCCAAATTGTTTGACTTAGCCTGATGACCACAAAATAATCCAAATAACGGTTGTCAATTTTTTGTCCGAATTTTAAAATTGACCGATTTGATCGGTCCAAATTTGACCTAGTGCTAGAAAACTTTTCTTAAGTTTGAGTGTGAAAGAATGAGCACGACATAAAATTCTCATCCACTAAACACAACTAAACAAAGGTAAATTTGGCAAAGTTGACCAACTTTCACAGGAAATTTAGCATCAAAACCCGTATAAATTGGATAATAGGAAAGCAAGAGAGGAATATGAATAAATGACCTGTTTGGCATGGATTAAGAGAAGGGCAGAGTAGGAAGAGTTGAAAGGTTGAAAGGCCAAAGAAGCAGCAGCCAAAGCAGCAGCAGTTTCCCCAGCAAGGTCAGAACCAGGGTGGCTTGCGTCAATCTTATAAGCTTTCCTTGCTGTTTTCAAGTCCTCTGCTCTCTGCCAGCAGCTGTGGTCTGCTTCCCCGTCTCCTACCTGTTTCGTCACTTAACAATGTTTTCATCTTAGTCACTAACGTTTGGTAGTTTCCCGAGAAAGACTTTTCGAGGTAAAACTTTCACGGGAAAGATTTTCCCTAGCCTCCCCCGGGAAACTTTTTACTGATTGTGAGGGAAATAATGGATCACCGTCAAAACTTTCCTATATATTATGGAGAATCAAACATGGGAAAGTTTCTCAATTTGGAAAAGTCAATCAGGTAAAGTTTCTCAACCAAATGCCCCATAAGATTTGGAACAACTAAGAAGATGAAAGACAAAGAAAGGGTATATTATATACCTGAGCCCAAAGAAGATTATTGGCAGAATGAGCCTTGATGAAGTAATCAGTCCCCCATTTGATAGCTTCAAGGGTGTTTTCCATCTGGTTTACTTGTACAAGCTCATTCCGGTAATCAATGGCAGCCCAAGAAAGTAATGTGATGCTGAATGCCATTGGGAACCCAAACTTAACATGGTCTCCTGCATCGTAGTATCCTCCCACTAAATCTACCTGCATGCATGCATTCCCATTTTTATCACCAATATTTAACCATCCATCACTATAGAAATGTATATATAGAAGGTGTTTGGCTATCCAATTTTTTGAATAACTTTTAGTTTTTAGACCAATGTTAAAATGTTATTTGAGATGTTTGGTAACCGGTAAGTAACTTTTTATTTTAACGTTTTGGACCCAATAAGCTAGTTTCCAAAAAGCTATTTGATGAAACTTTTTGAGTTAGCTTTTCACAAAAAGCTATTTTATCAAACATTTTATCTATAATCAGCTAAACCAAATAGCTAAAGTCAAACAGCTAATCCAAATAGCTATCAGCTAACAGCTACCAGCTACCAGCCGGTTGACAAACAAGGCCGTCGAGGTGTTTGGCTTTCCAACTCTTTGGGTAGCTTTTAGCTTTTTTACCAAGGTTAAAAAGCTACTTGAAGTGTTTGGTAAGTAACTTTTATTTTAACTTTTTGGACCCAATAAGCTAGTTTCCAAAAATCTATTTGATGAAACTTTTTGAATTAGCTTTTTCACAAAAGTTATTTTATCAAACACTTTTTCTATAATCAGCTAAACCAAACAGCTGAAGTCAAAGAGTTAATCCAAATAGTCATTAGTTAACAGTTACCAGCTAATTGCCAAATAGGGTCATAATCTATGTATACCAAACACAAAGAATCCATTTGTATACGTACTTGGTCAGAAAAGCCGTCATTGAGGCAAGAATCCCCACGCCAGTAGACCCTTCGAGTAGATGGTAGCCTACCAGACCTCTGAGCCTCGAAAAACATCAAGCTCTTATCCAGTGCATCGCTGTAGTTAAAGGCTATGGAGCCCCCAATTATATTAATGATCAACGTCAATATGAGTAAATGTAGCTGCAGTCGACACCCAATGCTTGCCATGGATCGATCGATGCTGTCAACTTAATTTTCAAACTTTTGCCAGAAATCCACGTTTCATGTAAGTCACTGAAAAACCAACTATATATATTTTCTGGATCCCCACAAATTTGTAGCATTCACGTCCAGGAGAAACAAACATTCAGCTACGCACGTTTTTCCTGCCGCCCATAATGGTGGTTTTTGTTTCAGAAAAGTCAAATCCTAAACTATAATAATAATAATAATAGCCTTGTCTTCCTAAATAATAATAATAATAATAGCCTTGTCAAGGACTTCCTAAAATTCTTTACATTTTTTTTGAAACTTCTTAGTCTCAATTATTTTTTTTTTTGAACTTTTTTCATTTGCATTGATTGTGTTATGGGTTAAGTGTTTGACTATTTAGTATTTATGCTCGCAAACATTGGTATAAAGAAAAAATATGTTGCTTCTATTTCCTTTTGTTTTTTCTTTTTTGCAAAATGATAAATATATTGATTCAAGATGGTTAATTAATAATCATCTTACATTTTACCTAAATCACGAATAAAATTGAACATAAGTATATTTAAATTATTATAAAGATATGTTTCATTACTTTGAGGGTTATTTTCAGCCAATGACCTCCGACTTCGGATTATTTTGAGGCAAAAATCCTAAAAATAATTACTTCTTTACATTTTTTGATAAATATAAAACTATACATAAAATGTACATTTTCTACTATGATTGATAAATTAGGCTATTATTTATATTTTTTGACCGAGCTAATCACTATTATACTGTTATAGTTGATAAGTATATATAATTATTAGAAATCTGAAGACAGCCAAGTAATCGGTTTCCACAATGACTCTCCTTAGGTTCAACTTTATTGCTAATTGTAGACCCATTTTGCCGCACCCGCTTCCATAGCTTCGACACCCCAAGCAAACTCAACACGGTTTTTTCTTGTACCCTCCACCGCCCTAACGTGAAATCTGATGACGTACAGAACCCCAACCTCCCCGGCCTTGACTTATAACATATGCGTCCACATTTATTTTCCAACATCTAGAGTCTGGTGGTTTCCAATGGTTGGGTCCTCTTTTTATCGAAGACGCTCCTATTCTTCGCTCCTCAGATTGCCCACTCTATAGTGATGATCAAGGCCCCTCCCCCTCCTCCTCCCCCCTCCCCCAGCCCCCGAATCTACGTCCCTCAGTCTAGTCTCCATCCATTTGCCTACATCTCCTTCTTCCTTGTCATGTACTGAAAATCGATACATGCTCAACTTCCAAACCAGTTGTGTCTAAGGGCAATTGAGAAAAAGATGGCCATTTGTCTCAAAACCTTCGCAACAAGCTAAGCAAACTGGATCAACCCTTCTTCCACGTTTCGCAAGATTCATGGCAGTTGTCAATGAGTCTCTCCACATCCTTCAAATGGAGTGCTTGGCTTTTAGCCTCGATTCCCCCCCCCCCCCCCCAAATCAACATACTTTGGTCCCCGCACACTTGAGTTGGACTTTCGTTACTTCCTTGCATTCAGGTCATATGTTGAGCGGTTTTGTAGGCTGACTTGACTGTATAATTCTCACATTTTGTGAATCTCCACATAAGTTTATCTTGGCATTCCACCTCCCCAAGCATTATTGATAAAATGTCCTTTATAGTGTTGTTGTCAAAACACAAAGTGAGTACATTATGTCTCCAACCCTCTATTCTCATGGTCATTAAGTTGCTTCACTCTTGCATTTGCGTCAAGGAGGTAGGGTTGTGTAGGAATTTGCCTGTCTGGTCGACTAGGTAACCATTTGTGCCCCCCAAATTTTCACTTGCCTACCATCTCCAATGCACCATAGCACTTCTTTTCACAACAAGTCCATGGCTCCTAAGATGCTCCTCCAACAATAGCTCGGTTGGAATCCCAACTTTGCACTCCAGAAATTTCATGGGTAAATACGTTGCCTTTCATACCCGAGAAGCTAAGGAATCTAGGTTTCGGACAAGTCACTATGCTTGCTTTGCCAGAAGGGCTTTGTTGAAAGCCCTGAACTTCAAAAAGCCTAGTCCTCCCGTATTCCTAGGTCGACACAAGGTGTCTCAAGCAATCCACGGTATTCCTTGTGACTTATGATTCACACCCCACCAGAAATTCCTGCAAAGGCCATCTAACCTCCTATACATCCCTTGCGGTATCTCAAAACGTTGCATTGTGTACGTGGGGATGGCTTGCACAACTGCTTTTATGAGGACCTCCTTTCTTGCTCTTGAAAGGAATCTCTCCTTCAACCCTTTGAGGTTTTTTCGGACACAATCTTGGACCACTTGAGAAACCATATTCTTCAATTGCACAATGTAGATGGGCATACCAAAATAGCGGTCTTGAAGTTCCACAACCTTAAAACCTAGCTTCTCTTAAAGTAAAAATTTCAGGTTTTCACCCACATTTCGGTTGTAGGAAACTTCTGATTTGTCCACGTTGATCACTTGTCCAGAAGCCAGCTCGCAGAGCTTAAGAATATCTAGTACCTGTAAAGCCTCCTCCTTAGTGGCCTCAGTACAAACAACAAGTTGTCATCTGCATGAAAAACAAGTGAGAAACAGTAGGTGCAAAATGAGCCACTTTGATGCCATGAATAAGACATTGTTTCTTGCAGTGCTTGATGAGGGTAGAGAGCCCCTCCGCACACAGGAGGAACAAATAAGGGGATAAAGGATCCCCTTATTTTAGTCCCCTCCCAGGTGAAAAGCCTTCAAACAACTCTTGTCCAGTATATAAATTTAGTTACTTTTTGAGAGGGTCTCTAATATACTGACTTTGAAATATTGATTTATAATATGATATCAATCTTTAACATTGGACATTAATATATCATTCTTTTCAACATATTATCATTAACAATTCTTATATGAGACCATCTCATGTAAACTTATTGTGAGACGGGTTTGTTGTACGGTGATCTTTTAATACTTTACTATGAGTAATAAGTGATGCTAGAATGACTTTTTGATACGAATATAACTAATTATTTATCAAGGAATGACTTTGATTTAAGTCACCCCAAATAAATTATTAGTCACCCCAATCATAAAATATCACCACAAAATTATATGTCTTACTATAAATTTATGGTGAGATAGTCTCACATAAAACTTATTACTTATCGTTAATGTACTGCCCTATAGTAATGATAAGTAAAATTGGACGCTAATATACTAGTGGTAATGGTATATTAATCCCCAATTTACTCATCATCGCCAAAAGTATGTACATTAATGATAAATACATTCAAAAAGGTCTTTCTCTCCAAGCTCAACCATTGATTCTTCTAAAAATAAAATCACTCCTTATTTTGTTTGTCCTCTAAAGCCCCACGTCTAACATCCACTTAAACCCTCATTACATGTTCTAAATCTCCCATCGATCCCACCCTCTCTGGCCAAAAGCTAGGAGTTGCCATTGTTGGAGCCCCAATCACCGACGCTCTATCCTCATGCATCATTGAGACTAACTGAATTCTCAATTACACGGTCTAATTTGGTTAAGGGGATAAAGTCAAACACCAATTTCG
This sequence comes from Portulaca oleracea, assembly GCA_029582165.1. Classification (NCBI taxonomy): domain Eukaryota; kingdom Viridiplantae; phylum Streptophyta; class Magnoliopsida; order Caryophyllales; family Portulacaceae; genus Portulaca; species Portulaca oleracea. The sequence continues at coordinate 23,576,372 of CM055890.1, forward strand.
TGTGGCTATCGACTTTCCCACTACTATGTTTTCTTCTTATTTCTATTTCATTAGATGTCATTGTAGTTACGGACTCATCGCCAAGTGATATCCTAGTAGTGTATGTTAGTTCTTATATGGTAAGTTGACCTATTTTGTTCATTGAATTGTATTAGAAAATTAACTTTGGGATGTGACTAATGAATATGAAGGCTAACAAGTATTACCATAACAAGGCAACCCACTACCCTGAAATTGGATTTAGTCCCCTAGTTGTACATAGTCATTCTTGAAAGAACGATATTTAGGGTTACATGACATGTTGTTCTAACAACGTACTAGACAAACAATAATGAGGAACCTCAAACAATGTCGAAAACATAATGATTTTAGAGGTTTAGAAATATATGGATATTAGTATTTTTGTATGTAGGATAATGAATTATGAGGTCTTAATTCATAGAGAATTGAGACATTTACAAAAGGTAACAAACTTCATCATAGAAGAGAGAATCAAGGGACATGACACAAATTCAAGTGAAATTTAGACAAGTTATAATTTGTGATAGTTACTCAATTAAGGGAGTAATTCTAATCAAATGTGTTTAACTCCCTTTACTTTTGAAGCAACTCAACAATCCCTCGCATAATTTAAAAGGTAAGGAAGGGAAGAATGTTTCATATAAGGAACGAAACATGTACATATAATAACGTCTTTTTCACTTTGAATCAGTATCTATTTTTTACAAGTTTGCTTATATTTGTTAGAGGGAAAATATCTTACCCTCAAACGTTGTCTGTAAAGATCAAACTGTGCACATCCATACATGTCGGTGTAGGTGTCAATGTTGATGCCGATGAAAATTACGAAGATATTGTTGAAGAATTGTATGCGGGGACCATTAGATTCAGGTTGTTTGCAATATTACTCTTGAATATTAACAAATACGATTTTGGTACTTTTCACTAAATTAAGTGAAATTTCAATTTTCACAAAATGTATTTTACAATTCAGAACATCAATGAATAGAATATGAGACACATTATATTGTACAACAAGTACAGTATGTCGTAATGTCATATTTATAATTAAGTTGCATACGTCTATCTTCACTATTTCCAACATATATTTATGTTTTGACATTGCGCCAATTGTATTATCAACAGACATATTTGTCGGACAACGTTTTTCAAATTAGGCCGAAAATGCATAACCAACAGATAAAGTGCGTGGGCAATATTTTTAGCAAAAGAAAAAAAAATCATTCCCCAAGATTTACATTTGTTGATAAATGTTATGTATTTCTGACAAACTTTAACTATTGGTATAAAGTTCCCAACAACAATAGAACAAAATTGTTGGCATTAGTTAGCAATACCAACAGAACAATATCTGTTGGTAATACTTTTACAATCAGGTTTATTTCCAACAATCTAGTGACGGATAATTATCTGTTGAAAAAAACTTATACCAACAGATATTATATTTTTACCAACATACAATCCATGTTGGCAAAAACCTTTTTTTATTGTAGTGTTAGGTTCAATAGGTCAAACAAAGTCACAAAGCAACTCAAGTATGTCATACTACAACTCATTCCTATAAGAGAAACAAGTAGTAAGTGTTTTTACTATCTAAGCGTAAAGGTTGAACATTATGTTCTTAATGAGTCTGTAGCCTATGAGGATGATGTGAGACAGTACACACTTGATAGAATTCACCAATGTGAATATAGGGGTGTTTCCTATCCCTTATAAGAGTATCTTAGGACAAGAACCCTCTAGAGTATTCATGAGAATCCAGACACATACACAGGGCTTCAAATTCATAATCGTAATAAACATAGACATTAATGAAACCAAAAGGACTCTTCCCTTACACTATAATAAAAAAATCCAAGTTGACGGAGCAGCAATCACAAGAATCACACATATAACCAATATTTATCACTTGTCATATTTGCATATATCCAAGAATAGCCTATTATTTTTACACATACACAAAATAAAAGTGATATGAATACATGCAACAGAAATACACACTAACCAAGCCACCAATGTAACAAATAAGTGTTTAGTACTCAGGAATCCAAGTTGCTACTTATTAGTTCCAACTTCCTATGTCTAGAGATAGTTACCCCCATTTTGTTCAACCCTACAAATCCCTATACCCATAAGGAGGCTGATATGTAGCAATTTCGTCAAGTCGGATACTTCAGAGTTGTTCAAATACCTGACTTGTATGCTCAAGAATATAAACAACATATTTTTTTAGTAAATGATTTACATCCAACATCACAGTTTAATTCAATGTTTTCAAAAATACAAAAGCAAATTATCAGTCACTTATTGGGAAAACAGAGCCCACCATCAATGTTTCTCCTACTCGAAGTCTCCCAAAGTCTCATAGTCCGCCCTTTCCAAACTTCTTCTTCGTAGTCTAAGAAAAAGAACGCTGAAGAGAAAAGGGGTAATAATTACAACAAAATTATTGAAGTTACATGTTGATCCATATGATTTCGAAACTACCCAGAAACAATTAGGAGCGACAAACCACAACAAATTAATTCAAAATTCGAGCAAATCAAACAAGAGACTGAAAGAAGATAACTCAAAATTTAAGTCCATCTAATGTGAAAGTAAGCATCCAACCCATCAATTCAACTCAATCCAAACCAAACCAAACCAAAAATTAGAGAACATCTAAAACAAAGTAAAAAGATAAATTGAAATTCAAGAACCAGCATGAGACAATCAAAATGTACCTAATTGAGGAGAAGATGGTCGTAAGGGTTGTGATTGCCTTCTATGATGGTGGTGACAGTAGTGGATGACGAGGTGACAAGAGTAGTGAAGACGTGTGCGGCTATGGGAGTGCGTTCGAGGAGAGACATTACCTTCTAGAACTGAATTGACACAATGGTTGAGCAATTCGAAAGATAGTGTGAACGTTATGTATTTAAAAAGACAAAAAGAGCAAAATTTAAAATCAAGAGAAAGGCATAGTCTTTCCTTTCTTTTTAAAAAGGTCGATAAGAAGTAAGTTGGACAATTGACCTTAGAATATGGATGAACCTTGGTACCAACGGTAGGATTTGGAAGCATCACAAGGCATCTGATGACATATGATGACACTGCCATTAGTGATTAGGGGTGTTCAAAAAAATTTGGAACCGTCACACCAAACCAGAAACCGGCAAAACTATGTTGGAGGAAAGGGAGTATGGTATATATTCCAATGGTAACATCACTTAGGATATCGCTAAGAGTCGTGGATGTTCAAGAACTATTTACTATACCGTGAATGTTCAAAGGGATAAAACTTAACACTTGACACACTCAAGAATATTGTTTCTCACTTGAAACACTCTAGTATATATAGTTGTAGTCTAAACAAGAATGATAGGTTATGATTATAGGATGATATGTTCAAATGGCTATAGAATGTCTCCTATTTACAGGAGACTTCTCCCCCTCTTTATACCCTTGGTCAAAGGATTTAATTAAGGTCCTTAATGAGTATCTTAACCTTGACTAAGTATATTGACCATGTGATATAAAGATGATATAGTTGTTGGGAACTTAAATCTGCTATGAAAACAAGATAATGACTTAATGGTGAAGATTATATAGTCGTTGGTGTATTAAACAGCTTCTGCCATCAACACGGTTCGTGGTAAGAGCACCACGGTCCATGTTGTCTCAACACGGTCCGTGTTAAGCCTAAAAAGCTTAATCTTGTCGTTTGGCCCAATAAAACTTGAGCTCATATTACCATTGGTGGATCATCTTATGATCGATCATTCATAAATGACTCTTGGCAAGGAATTTGTATCGAATATAATATTTTTCTTCTTTGCTCTTAGCCCAAAACTATTTTGATAGATGATTTAAATTGACCTAACTCTCACCCTACTTGTTAGTGGCAGGCAAAATAACTCGCTTTGGCGAGACCATTTTCCATCTAAGTGGTGTTTGTTAGGCTGAGCAATAATTCAATTTTGAGAGTAAGTTTTATTAACCTAAACATGTGATTCTAGGTGAACTCATTCGAAAAGTATAAAAAGATAGTAAGGCAATTGTAATGACCCAATTTTTTTTTCTGAGAAATATTCTTAGTCTCATTTTCAAATTAGTACTTGAGTTCATAATGTCCATGTATGTCCAACATGTCATGATGTCCATTATAATCCATGTACGTCCATGTCATATGAGTTCATGTAATCCATAAAGGTCCATAAAATGCATGTATCTCAAGTGTCTTGTAAGTTGGCGTCTTTTTTGTTAAGTTCATTTATTAAGGTCATATTATGGGTTATGTAAGGCCAAATGGGGCTTACCTTCTTAAGGAGTATGGTGGCTAATCCTCACTACAATACTCCTAAGGAAGGGCTCCCATGACTCCAACAATTCCCTTAAATCCATATTATTATTAATGTCATCTTATGGGTTGAGCAAAGCCAAATGGAGTTTTAAGTTATCTAGCGAGAAGGTGGGTAATCCTCACTACATAACTCCCATGATAATGCTCCAATGACTTATACTTTCCCCTTTAATTCCATATTAAGGTGATTTATTGTAGGGGAGGGGGAGTACTTCCTCATTAATCCCTTAGTCTCTATTACAAGTACACTAAGCTCTTAATGATGGAAATAATACTAGAGTTCAAATCATAAAGGAAAGTGGAAATTGCATATACTTAGTTAATTTAAGTCTTTATTTAAATCTTCTTGCTAGCGCTGACAAAAATTCAGGTCCGGGTAAATTCGGGTCGAACAAATTCGGACAATGTCCAAATTCGGACGTGAAATTCATGTCCAGACCCGGTTTTATTTCAGGTCGAACCAAGTCGGACAATGCAAAAAACAGGTTCGGACAATAGAAAAAAGAGAAATTTTATGTCCGAATATTCGGTCAATTCGGTTAATATAAAAATTCGGACGGAAAATCTATGTCCAGACCCGGTTTTTTCCGGGTCGGACAATTCGGGTACTTCGGGTCAGACAAAATTTTGCCGGCGCTACTTCTTGCAATAGGCCCTTGGTTCCCATATCATCATACCCACGTCTTCATGCCTCCTCATCCTTGAAGGTTACCTCATATCAAGTCTCCTTTAAAAGACTAGTACTAAGAGGGGGATATAAACATGGATTAGTCAAAGCTAAGTATGGAGATGTAAAACGTTCATAAAGATATACATATAAAACATGAAGTATGCTTATGATTTCATGACCTATATGCCTAATGCTCATAAAATGGCTTAATCAAGCATTTGGATGTCCATGATGCCCCTATAGGATTTCTTTGTTGAGGATCCTCATTCATAAACCATGATGCCTACATAGTGGCACCACTTATCATAAACTTGTCATATGCCCAAGGGACTTTGAGAACCATAGAAAAACCATAAAACCATAAAAATGAGTGTGCCTTAGAGACCATCACTCTTGTCATGTGTAGGACTTTTAAAGAACCATTGTACCTGTGGGGACTTACTAAGGATGATTCAAGATCATCAACTACATGCCATGAACGTATGAATATGATGATGATGATATGAGCACATGAAATTAGCATAACTTATAATTTTTCTTGTTATGAAATCAAAATCATGTTCCACCTTGTCAACCACCGTACCCATGGTAATAAGAATATCATCAAGTGAAAGAAGAATCATTATCTACTTAATGTCTTTAGGATTTATTTTCATGGGTTTAGAGTCAAGAGTTAGCATCATCAATAGGTAATCATCCATCCACATATAGCATGTAAACATGAAACATAAGTCTTATTAAGTATAAATAATCAACTAAATAAAAATTTGCATAATGGAATGATTTTCAACCTTTATGGCCCTCTCCTAGGCATCAACACATATTCCATTAGCGATGAAAATCTTGATCTCCATACTTTGATCTTCTTGAGGTTTTCGGTATCCTGAAAATTATATTTATTAGCTAAAATTAGTACCACACTCCTACATGTAAAAGCCTTAGTTAAAACTGATTTTTTGTTGATTTTTAACTTAGTATGGCTGCTAAAGGTTTAAAGAAATCAATCTAGCTCTTGCTTGGGTTCTAGCAAAAGTGTAATTAAAAGACAACTCACTTTTAATTTTAAATAAAGCTACTTTTAACAAATAATTAACTCTTTGGTCTTATAACTCATTTACTAGTGGTTTTCTAGTGGAAACATGAAGAAATCAGCTCTAAACTACCCATTTCCATATTTGAGGCAAAAATCATTTTGGGGCAGAAAAATCAGTTTTTTACCCGGTTTCATTTATTTTCATAACTTTTCATTCTCCCTATACACAAAGGATTTGAAGTTCATTCCACTTGGAAAAGTTCCTTTTATGAGTCTAGTTTAACCCCATATTTTTATTTTATTTTTAAGAGTTACCGATTTGTACAGTTTTTACAAAAACTGAACCTATGTCAGAATAGACGCAAATCTGGAAAGGGTCTGATTTTTGCTCTATAACTCACTGCCCTTATATATTTTTGCAAAACAAATTTTTCAGTGGGTTTTTAGACATCTAAACTACAACTTTCATGTTGAAAGTTTTTCAAAAATATGATTTTATCATAAGGATATTTAAGGTACGAAAAACTCAAAAACTCGGTTGTTTAAAGCAAGAATAACTTCTTTTTGAACCTACATGGTGGCTGGTTGTTATGAGGTTTCTAAGGGATATTTTTCTATCATTCTTAACACTATTTTAACACCTAGATTAAGTATGAAGAAATAAAAAATTGAATTAGAGAAGAAAATGTCATTTTAAGGTGATTTTAACCCCTTTTTCAGTTCTTAGAAGAACTCATACTTCTTTATATTTTAAGCCAATATCAAAGCTGAAACTTTATGTGGTACCATACCTTGAAAAAGACTAGAGAAGTGTGGATAAGAATCTCTGTAGACTTGAGACAAAAACCTCCTTTTTATCTTCCTCTTCTATTCTTTAATGAGATTGTGGTATGAAGAATAATGAAGATAGTGGTGGATGTTTGGACTAATTTGGAAAGAAAAGAGAGTAATATAATAGTGAGGATGAGGGCGTTGCCGCATGGAGAGAGAAGATAGTGGATTTGGATAGATTTTGAGTGTGAAACTAGACAAAATATAATGTGAATTGTGTAGGGGCTAGGGTGTAGGGCAATCATAGTATAGGGATTTTGTAATTTGTATTTTTTATGGAGAAATTAAAAGATGGATGCATGCTTATGGAAAGAAGAGAGGGGTTTTGGGTTTAATTTTTGCCTCTAATAGCTAATTTGTATTTCCTAAAAGAACCCTTATAAACCCCTATTATCTATACTAGTCTTAAACACGTGCGATGCATAGAGTGTAATAAAATAATAATTTTAGTTTAACAAAAATAAATAATAAATGCAGATACAAATTAAAAAGAATAAAACATTAATCATATAGTCAAATGGAAAGATACAATACTAAATCGATTAAATGAAAAAAAAATTAAACAATGCACAAAGTTGAAATAAATGACGCATGCACTATAAGAAATGTTATTAGTAAAAATGTAAAATAATGTTTATTTAGTTGAAATGTTATTGTTCGGTCTCGTTCCGAGCCGAATTCTTCTCTTTTATTGAGTGTTTTTACTTGTTCTAACCCCGATATATATGTTAGTTATGATGTTTTCTTAGTCTTGTAGGTGAATAAGGTGTTGAGCCAAAGACCGAGCGGAAAAGGCGAAAACGGAGCAAAGTTTCACAAAGTATAGAGAACAGCAGCAGAAGAGCTAGGTAGAAGGATGACTCGCCCGAGTCAAGTCCTGACTCGTCCGTGACATGAGTCTGAGACTTTGTGGACTTGCAGAACTTAGCTAAGGAGGAGGAGAACTAGAAGGGTGTCAAGCCCGAGTCACCTCATGACTCGGTCGTGAACCTTTCCTGTGTGACCACACACAAGAAAATATGCCAAACCCAGGGATCCTCCGGTGGCTCAAAGGCTGACTCGCCCGAGTCAGGAGGTGACTCACCCGAGTCACTCTACTTTTACGCGCAAACTTTCTTAGTGAAATGTTGCGTTTTGTGTAACCACTTTGGCTTTGTATATAAACCCTTAGCACGAAATTAATAGCAGCTTAGACTTTAGTATTTGTTTACTTAGTTTTTCATACAATTTCCTTTCAAGTTTATACTTTTGCATTCTCTCTCTTAGGGTTTCAAGTTTTCTTGTTCCTCAAGTTCCTTCAAGCTTTGATGTAATCAACTTTTATTGAAGTTAATTCCAAAATTTCTTCCTTCATTCTCTTGTATCCTTTTGATTCTATTAGAGATTGTTATTGCTTTATTACTAGATTAGCCACAAACATAATCCAAGTTTAGTGAAAAGGAGGATCAAGGATCACAATTCCTACTTCTAAGTGAGGGATTGAGGGTTCTTGATAATCCAATTCACATTTCTTCTTATTTGTTCGGGAGAAGATGATGATGAAGATCAAGATGGAGATTGAAGATTAGAGATATTTGATGCTTCAAGGGTATGAGTTTTATTTCCCAATTTCATAATCTAAATTAGATTAGCTTAGTTATTTTGTTACTTGTCATTAATTGCATCCTTAGTTGGTTTCTTTTGTTGATAATTTCTCTTGAGTTGACTATGTGTAGCTTCGATGGTTTATGTGATGGTTATTTGAGTTGATTAGGGTAGATTACTTGCTTCCATTACATAGTTTATGGTCTTCCATACTAGTGTAGCTTAATTGATTGCCTTTAATTCGTTTATTGCTTTCCGCATTGAGAAAAACCTTAGCGAATCATTCGTCCTAAACAGGCCTAAACACCCATCCTCGTGGAGCGACAACCCTTACCTAAAAACCACAAAAATTACAACCGAACAATGGCGCCGTTGCCGAGGATGACATTATTTGGTAGTTTAGGAGCTTGGTTTGCTTGTGAATAGTATGAATAGTTTATTCCTTTGATCGATTAGAACTTAAGCTTAAAATCACTCAAAATTGAAAAAAAAAATGAAAAACCATCAAAAATAGGTAAAGAGCCACATGCCAAGGGTTGGGTTCATAATTCCGAGACCCATAGATTATTTAGAAAGGACACTTCCGTAGTCGAACCACCTAGGATGGCTGGGGGGGAAGAACAGAGGGTGACCCTTAATGAGCAGTTGTATCCTACTTACGACCCAACACGATCATGCTTTGTTTTGCCGACCCTACCACAGGGAGTCACCTTCGACCCACGACAATATCATACCCAAAACCTTCCATTGTTTACTTGGACTGGGTTAGTCTTGATGCGGACTGCTGAATATAAGGAGTATCTTAGTATGGTTACCCCACCAGGAGTGCCTCTGGACTATGTCTTGTTGAAGTACCTTCCATTTGCCTTACGGGATGCCGCTAAGCGGTGGATGTACAACATCAAACCCCGATCCATAAACTCGTGTGATAACTTCCTTAAGGTATTCATGAAGAGATTTTTCCCTAATTCACTAGCTGTCCAACTTAGGAATTCCATTCTGAAGTTTAGGCAAGATAAGGGAGAGCCTTATTGGAAGGCTTTTGAGCGTTTCAAGAACTTATTGTTTCAGTTTCCCCACCATGGGTTTGACCTAGTTAGGTTGTGCCAAATAGTTTACGAGGGAGTTGATGAGGAGACCCGAGTGACTTTAGAATCCATGTGTCAAGGGGGTTTATGGACAAAACCGCTGAGGAAGCTTGGGATTTTCTTGAGGGTATGTCAGAGAGGGCTATGCAGTGGGGTAACACGAGGGATGAATCTATAGGAGCCCAGTTGTCGAATGCAAGAGGGGGAGTCCATACAATTAGTGAAAACACGGGGTATGAAGCTAGGTTTGTGTCTTTAGAAAACATGATTAAGACCCTAGCTCAGCAACAACTAGTGACCTCTAAATCCTAAACCTGAGCGCAGGTGAATTCTTGGGAGCAACCCGTTTCCCCGACCCCCCAATCTCTGTTGTGTTGTGCTTGGTGTCAGGGTATAGACCATGTGTATGCTAATTGTCCCTTGTTTATGGAACATGTGTCTTCGAGTATGGAAAATGTGAATGCGATGTACCACCAATACCGACCCGACCAATATCGACCCTACTAGTACCAAGGGATGCAAAAGCACCCTCTTTTGTCTTACGGGCCGGATAACCAGAATGTTTTGAGACCACCGCTTCACCAAGGAGGAGGTTTCCAAGGAAACCCACCTCCTCATCCTCAACCTCAACCTCAACCCCAACCTAGACCACCACCCCAGGTTGCTTATCAAGCACCTCGAGGGTCGCCCATCCAACCCCAAATCGCCCAAACCCGACCTCCACCGGGATATTCGAGTGAGGATAGGTAGGTTAAGAAGATTAGGGAGTTGGAGAATGGTTTAAGGCTTGTCCAGGATTCAGTTAAGGATTCTATTAAGAATGAAGTAGAGAAAATGTCAGAGAAAATGATGAAGCAGTTTAATAAGAACTTTTCATAGTTGCTAATAGCTAATAGGGATAGAGGCACCTTCCCTGGACAACCCGAGGCAAACCCCAACGGGCAAGCCTCCGGTTCGTCGTCATGTGACCCTAGCCAAATTAGGAGCATTAATGTCGTGATAACCCTTCGATCTGGAAAGGAAGTAGACAATAGGATCCATAAGCCACCTTCTGATGTGTGTGGGAAACAACCTGTGTGTGATGAGCCTATTGATGAGTTGTTGTCTGTAGAAGATGAACTCTATGAGGAGGAGAGGCCAACTATTGTAGTTGAGCCTCCTAGTGCACAAACCTTACCTAGAGTAGCTCCTATGCCTAGTCCACAACTGCCCGTGGCTTACAAGCCACCTCCACCCTTTCCTCAAAGGTTAAGGGGGAGCAAAGACCAGAAGTTCTTGCATAAGATTAGGGAGACTTTCTCGCAGGTTAAGGTTAATATCCCTTTGTTAGATTCCATCCAGCAATTTCCTTCCTATGCCCGATTTCTCAAAGAGCTTTGCACCACCAAAAGAGCTACCCAAGTACCAAAGAAGGCCTTCTTGGCCTCTAATGTGAGCTCAATCCTTTCGAACCAACTTCCCGTGAAGTATAAAGATCCTGGATGTCCTACCATTTCCATCACTATAGGAGAGAGTTTGATAGAGCGAGCCTTGCTTGATTTAGGAGCTAGTGTGAACCTGTTGCCCATGCATGTTTATGAGACCCTAGGTTTAGGTGAGCTGAAACCAACTAGGATGGTGTGACAATTAGCAAATCGGTCCACTAGAGTTCCTAAGGGTGTGGTAGAAGACGTTCTGATTAAGGTAGCGAATTTTGTGTTTCCGGTGGATTTTGTAGTGTTGGAGTCTGCGAGAGTGCAGAGTGTTAGGGATGAGATTCCAGTTATCCTAGGCCGTCCTTTTCTAGCTACATCAAATGCCTGGATAAATTGCAAGGATGATAGGATGAAGTTAACCTTTGGGAATTTAACCATGGAATTGAATATCTTTGATTCGCAAAATTCACCCTTAGGTTCTGATGAGTACGAGAAGAATACCCTTAATTGGGTTAGTGACTTTTTGGATGATAGTGAGAATTCTGACTCGGTTGATGTGCCATGTGCTGATAAGGAGTGGATTGAATGTTTTGATGTCATTGCTGAGAAATTTTTCGAGGATGAGGAGCCTAGTGCTAGTTCATTGACCCATCTTGTTGATCTTCACGCTCAATCTCCATGTGTGGATCAATATGCGCTTACAAATTGTGATAATTAGAGGCATGCTTATCTTTGCACATTTGATGTGTTATGAAATTTAATTACCTCTAAGATGTCACCCTACATTATGCTCTTTTTTTTGTGCCGAATATTTTTATACTAATGTCCGAAATCGGGCTTCTTTGAAATAATAAAAGCTATAATAAATCACATATAAATTACTTCATGATTCATAAATATTAATAATTATATTTAAAATAATAAAATTATTAAGAGAGCGTTACAGAAATAATAATAATAATAATAAATCATGAAAATTTACAATGAAATTTCAGATTTACTATTACAAATAGTAAAGACCAAAACTTTCATAAAGTTTTGAAATTTGGGCATAAAACCTAATCTAGCAAATTCATAATATAATTCGATGATTGACAAGATTCCAATGTAGAAATCCTCTATCGTAGGTCCACGCAGCACTCCAGGAACTCGATTGTTAGATCGACCCGATTGAAACTAATCTCAATCTTAGATGTATGTGTTTAGGGTACTTTGTAGATTGTTTCAGGAAACAATAAAGAGAGGAACTCAGGAAATCACCCTCTATCTCTCTAAAAGTCTCAAACAGTTGATTCATGAACCTCTTAGGCAGATTCCCTATTTATAGTGTTGGGTGACTTGGAGAAGGGGATAACAAAACCCTAGTAACCGAATTTCCTTAAAACGGCGTCTGGAGTCCAACACGATCTTTGTAACAAGGGACACGGTCTGTGTTGACCTCCAGAACCTGTTTAAGTAGGTTGACAAGCAACATCGTCCGTGCAATGCTTGACACGGTCCGTGTTGTGTTGATTTCTCCAAGAAATGAACTCTCAATACTGACTTGTGTGACCTAGTAGGACCAAATAATATAATTGTAATTAAACATATTTAATTACCGAATATGGCGGTCTATAGCAAGACATATAATCGCCATATTATTTTGGATTAAAATCTAAGTATATCGAACATTATCGGGACATTCCCAACACTATAATAAAAAGGACATGTTTTGTTGTTGTTGTGAAGCTTGTTAGCCTGCTAGCTTGTGTTTGCACAAGAATTTACTCTTTTGCCCTTGCATATAATAATTAATCACCAGCTTGTTTAATTTGCTAGCTTATGTTCACACATAGATTTATTCTTTCACCCTTGAATATAATAATTAATCAACAGTTTGTTATGTATCGGGAGTTTATCATCAAATGAAACTATGAAAGTAAAGTTACTTAGCCTATCCATTTGTGAGATGGGTTAAATACATGTCGACCGTATATCTGCCTGGGGTAAATACGAGCCAGATATATTTCGAGTTCGAATAAATTTGACTTTAAAAACACAAGTTGAGTGTATTTCGAGTTCAGGTAAATGCGGTCATATGTATTTCAAATTCAGGTAAATACGTGTCAAATATTATTTGATAGTAAAAACTTCTTTTGAGAGAGCAAATGAAATTAATTTTATGTAAATATCATTGTTACAGTTGTTATATTTTTACAATGAAAATGCTAAGAGTCGTAACATACGATAATTTTTAAAACATTATATGTTAGTGTGAAAACTAAGTTAGTGTACATTGTATTTGAAAAATGCATATGATATTACATATAAATTATATAATATTGTCATGTTGTTTGTAAATTTTCATATTTATTAAAATCCAAGGCAATATATACTTAATGTAATAAATTTAATGTATAGTATTCCACCAAACAATATTACAAAACTGTAATTTCTAGCACATGCTTTGCATGGGTATTCTTTACTAGTAATTCAATAAATTTGCATGATGTTTTAACCTTGACAAGGATACTAGAGAAAATATGTACGTGTCTAGCAATCCATTTATCTCGATAGGTCATTGCTCGCTTTTCTCTTATCTCATGTAGAAGTAAGGAGAATAACTGCCATTTTTTTACAACCATCCTTACATAACCAATCTTTTTTTTCTTACGTTGTCTCTTTTTCTCCTTTGTCTCTAATCCCATATATGATTTCAATTTTTTTTCATTAATGCAGGTTGCTCCATTCTACATAAAGAACTAGGCTTTTAGATGCCATATTACTCACAATTAGGTATGTTTGCCTCTTCCTTCCCCATCACTCACATGCAATCATTTATCGTGAATTTTTTGTTTACAATTGTGATCTTGTTGTCTGTTTCATCACCAAATTACTAAAATTTTGGTTTTTTACTTCTTGATAAATCTAACTAGAGTTTGTTTGGGGGAAAAAAAACTAGAGCTTTGTGATCTATTTTTTCGTTTTATTTCCCTAATGTTTTATAATAGAAGTCTTAAAAAATTCTTTTTGTGGTTTTTCTAATCGTCATTAGGCAATGGTTAAGCCACAATAATAGAAACTACTTAATTTAAATATTAATTTTTAGAAAATATTTATATCTTTTTGAAGTTAATGTTTAAATGTCAAATTGACAAATCAGTAAAAAAACAATTCTAGAGAGAATCAAGATCTAAGGAATTTGTATAATGTTGATTTCATATTGTATCTAGAAAAAGCATATACAAGGAACTCTCTGTACAACAATATATAGCAAAAGAAAGGAAAACTATACAAGATACCAACATATTTTCTCGCATATCATTGAACATAATTGTAGGAGTAGTAAAATTCTATAATTTTTCTTTACTTAAAAGTACCCACATATTTTGCATATTGTAAATACCAATGTTCTGTCATAACAATGTTATATGGTAATTTTAGGCGAGAAAAATTATACTATAGGCATCAAATTATGCTAGTATTACAAATATATAATCTATTTTTCTTTATGATGAGAATACATATATTTATTTTGCTACTTTGTAACGCCTGAACTCTAAAATCAAAATAATAAGAGACTAACTAAGGCTATGATAGAGATGTTACCGTCGTCTCTCTTAGGAGACAAGGCTAACCTCAAACATACATATAGATAAATATTTATCACCCACGTAATAAGTTTATATAACGTTTGTTGTCGCAAAAGAGACCCAAAACGTCATACAGTCTCCCAATCATATCAAAAGTTGACTTATGAAATGTGAGTTCCAAGAAGCTAACGGATATCGACGAGCAATCATAAGGCCTAATACTTCAAAAGGGCCACATTACTTGTAACGCCCCGAAAATTCTATTATGAAACTTCAAGGTCAAGCTAACGTTAAATAACATTAGCAGCGGAAGGCTCATTTTTTTTCTTTACTCATTTTATTTACTTGGGCGTTACTGTCGTACCTCCGAAGAGATACAAGGCAAGAAAGGAAAACTAACCACAAGCGATAACTGCTTACTTCAATTTAACAACGAAAAGAGCTTCGAATTCTAAAACAACATAAACTCAACATTAACTAAACTTCAAGTCTAAACATAAACTAAACTTTATTCTCAAAACGTCCAATTCCAATGTCCTCACTTCTATTGCCCGTTCCCATCACATAATTGATCTTCACCTAAAAACAAAACATTCCCAACATGAGGGGGAAACCTCAATAATGTCTACCCTTAACTGTCAAAACAGTTCAAAGTTCATTTCAATTCATTTAGGGGAGAGGAACAAGTCAAACCTTTTCGCAACTCATTTGAATCCCAACCCAGAGTAACAGAAATAACAAAACTCATAAACCAACAGTACCAACTTTCAACTCAGAAAAACACAACGTTCCAGAAAACTCAACTAACTTTTCAATCTCAAAATCAGACATCGAAATGTAAATCAAATCGTAAATCGAAATCGTAAATCGTAATGCAGTAAACTTTTCCTCAAAAACAGATCGAATTTTATTACGCGCGGATTTGTCTATCCCGAATATCGTAACTCGTAATCGAACAGATCTCGCACCCTCGTAATCGTAATGGATGGCCAGTCCCAGAAACATAATCAGATGTGTGCACAATCTCAGAAATATATCGGGACTCCCCGATCTCTTGATAACTCCCCTGCAGGAATAGATCCTGGTCTATGGGTCGTTACCCGCAACCCGCTTATGGTTTCACTTTGATTATTAGTATCTTATGCATTATCAGACATCAGACTTTAAAAAAAACCCAACCCAGTTTCCAAAACTGACAAAATAAAACTCAGAGTTTAAAAGACTGTCACATTTTACTCAACTCAGAAAAGAACTCACAGACATCCAAATCAGACAGTCCAAATTTCACAGAAAATCCCCATGCGGGATGCAAGCTTCATAAAATAGATTAAAATCACAAAACAGATAAAAGAGCATCCCAAAGGGGATTAGGGCATAGACAATACCTGAACAACTTCTTCTTTTTTTTACTGTAACACTTACACACAAGAGCTAACTATCGCGTCGTCTCGCTCGGACCTAGAATTCGAATATACTTCTAAAATTAATACCCTCTATGATAATTAGTTACGCACATATCCTACCATACCCCACCCTTAGCCTCAATTAGCCATGTATCGAGAGTAACTATTAAGAAAACATGAACATCACAACACACATTTTCTAAAGGTAAAATAATAAAATTGGAACAACACATTTAAAACCATAACTCAATACTAATACTTTAATAATAATATTACGTAGGGTTTTTGGAACATAATACTCGTAGTACCACATAACAACACGTAAACTTTATAAAAACTTTAATACCAAAGTATATGAAACTTTAATACTAAGACATATGAAACTTTGATACTAATAATTTGAAACTTTTAATACTAATCATATGAACTTTAAAACAATTACATGAAACTCTATAATAATAATAAGACAACACGTAAACTTTATAATATTACGTAGTACCACATAACAACACGTAAACTTTATAAAAACTTTAATACCAAAGTATATGAAACTTTAATACTAAGACATATGAAACTTTGATACTAATAATTTGAAACTTTTAATACTAATCATATGAACTTTAAAACAATTACATGAAACTCTATAATAATAATAATAATAATAATAATAATAATAATAATAATAATAATAATAATAATACAAAACTTTATAATAATAATAATAATAACATGAAACTTTAAAATAATAACATGAAACCAATAACATTGAAACTTTAAAATAAAATTATGAAACTAATAATAATAATAATATGAATCTTTAAAATAATATGGAAACTTAATAAAGTCATGGAAACTTTATAATAATGAAATAACTTAATAAAACTACGAAACTTAATAAAATCACGAAATTTAATAATAGTTTAGGAAAACTTAATTATAATAATACGAAACATAATAAAATCATGAAACTTAATAATAACTTATGAAACTTTGATAATAACTTATAATAATACGAAAACTTACTAATAGCACAAAACTTAATAATATTATTATGAAAACTTGATAATAATTATATGAACATCTTAGTAACACTAGTAATAGGAACTTAATAATTTTAATAATCAAAGTACTTACTAATAAAGTGAACCTCAAAATAATAGTATGAACCTAGTAATACATTGAAACTCGATAATATCAAGAACTTAATAACATGAAATATTTATTAAAACATGAACCCTAGTAATAAAATAGAAGTAACTTACTAATATTAACAACATGGATAAACTTAATACTAGCATGAATATTATAACATGAACCTTACTATCAAGAGACTAACCAAGGGATTTTGCATTCCACCACATCAAACACTTGCTCAAACTAACCCAATCCTAATAAAGTTTCAAACCACTAATTACATGTTCAAATTACTAACAATTATACAACACTTGGTACCTCATCAACTTATTCAAGAAAAACACAACCCAGAACTAATAACTTCATGATCAGATCAGAACATAGACAGAGAAAAAGAGTTAGGGGTATACTATCAAGAGCCACAAGGGAGGGTGGTGTTGGCGGTGACTGGTGGACGACGTCCGGTGGTTGGGGGTGTCGTCGGAGTTTCGGTCGCCGGATAAGGAGTGTCGTAGGTCGTCGGTGGTGATGGGGCGGCAGTAGAGCAAACCCGAGCAAAGCAAACCCAAGTTTAAACAAGGTGAAACGGAGGCTCGGTGGTTCACCGGGATGGGAACGGTCGGCGTTCAACTTCGTCGTCGGAGACCTGGTGGGAGCGTCGGTGCTGTAGGCGGTGGTTGAGGTGGCGCGGCTGGAAAGGGTAGCTGGGCAGAACCAAAACTGGGCAGGGTAGGGGGTATGGTGCGTCGATTGGTGGCAAGGTGACGGAAAAAGGTCGGCGGTCGGCGTTGCGGTGGTCGAAAAATAAGGATGTGGTGGTTACCGGTGAAATGAGGACGGTCGGAGGTGGTTGATGGTGGTGGCGTAGGCTGGTGGTATGGTGAGGACGTGGTGTCGGGTTTTATTGAGCAGCAGCAGCACTTATTGTAATATTAGGAAAGAGAGAGAGAGAAGAGAGAGAGAGAGAGAAAGAGAGAGAGGAGAGAGAGAGAAAAAGAACATGTGTAGAGCTAGAATTAGGCAAGGGTGGTATGCATGGGCAGTGAGGTTTGTTTTGCAGTAATCCAAACGGTTAAAAAGAATATGGTCTATACTTAGTTCTCCCCCACTACTTTGGGAGTGATTAAAGCTCTGTAGAAGCTACCATTATTGTTGTTGCTCTACTCAATCTGCTTTCAGGATCTGCTTTCTAAAAGGTGTGTAGCTTTCACTGGCATTCAAGTTTTAGGTTTAGCGGGTATTTCAGCTTACGTTCTCCGTGCTGTTCAAGTTTCAAGAGGTTTTCCTTGAAGTGTAAGGGCAAGAGCATGGGGATTTTTAAGTCCTTCTGGTGTCCCCGGTATTGTTGATTCTCTTTGGGAGTTCGTTGCAGCTGCTGCTTGGGTTTTCCGTCCTGAGGTGGTGGTGGTAGATTTGAGTGTGATCTCTAGAAAATTCGTTCGGCGCTAGGGTTTCTGTGTTTAGGGGTGGGGTTAGAGTTTGGTTCGTTAAAGGCTCAGTATTGGGTTGGGCTGGGTTGGTGTGATCTGTACCAGTTCTGGGGGGTGTGTTGATTTGTGTTGTGTGTTGTTTTCATGGGCCTGGGAGTCAGGTGAGGAGCTATTGGGTGTTCTGAGCGTTCGGTGTTAGCAAATTAGTATAGAGCGTACGGTTGTGTTGGGTCAGCCCACGTTTTTTGGTGATTGAGTTGAGCTGGGTGTTGGGTACATTCTGTGTTGATTAAAGAGAGTGTTTGTTTATTCGTGGGCTTGGGTTGATGTTCTGAAAGAAGGAAGTGGGAGGTTTGCTGACGTTAGGAAGGGTAAGCAGGGCAGCCGGCCTTTAAATGCGGGTTAGTGGGGCATTGCACTGAGGAAGTGAGAATTAAGGGATGGGATTGTTGCCTGACATACTGAAGATTTGAGGGTTCATGTTTAGGATAGCGTGCTGAGGGGAAGGTCAAACATTTCTGATAGTCGGCGTGGCGTGTGCAGGAAGGAGGAGGAGTCTTTAATACTATGGGGAATTCAGCTGGACGGGTAGGTGGAGTCGAGCTGGGCGAAAAGACGACAGTGCCCCCTTATATTCCTCATTTCAAACGTAAGTCTGC
Organism: Portulaca oleracea; assembly: GCA_029582165.1. NCBI lineage: Eukaryota > Viridiplantae > Streptophyta > Magnoliopsida > Caryophyllales > Portulacaceae > Portulaca > Portulaca oleracea. The sequence continues at coordinate 23,595,554 of CM055890.1, forward strand.
TTCTAAGAACAGTAATTCACCTGCCCCAAATTTTACTATTAAAAAAGGGGACAGGCTTCTTCCTCTGTATACCGTTTTAATCACTTTAGAGAGCGAAAAGGAGTGAGTGAAAGAGTGTACTCACAAATCCCTAACTGTCTGAAGTCTGAGAGTAAGCCGAAAATGGAAAGGAGGGAGGGAAATAATGAAACAATTCGGTTTGGGGCTCAACCTAGAATAGGGGCAAGAGTGGATCTTAGTCCTCCGCTGTTGACGGCTGAGATTCGCTTTGATAATACGTTCATTGGTTTTGTAACGAATGAGATGGTGTGGGAGGAGGGTGTTCTGCAGCGCATGGTTGATGCAAATTGGGTTACTAGGAGGGAAGTTGAAGTGTGAAGAGTTGGGAGTCAAAAGTTTTCTTTTTGGTTTAGACATCCGGAGGATTGTCTAGATATGCTGGCGCAACCATCGGTGTGTTTTGATGGTTCGCTGGTGATACTGAAGAAGATTACGGCGGACATGGTGCCGGAGCAGGTGGATTTTACCCAAGGGTGCTTATGGGTCCAACTGGAGGGGATCCCTTTTCGGCATCGCTGTGCTAGTTCAGTGATCAAGTTAGCTAGGCTCATAGGGGAGGTTGTCGATGTAGATATCCATGGTGTTGCGGACTTCTCGTTAGAAAATGTCAGGGTGCTGGTTAGGATCGAGTTGGCGAAACCTTTGTTGGCCGGAGCTTATGGAAGGGATGATATGGGTTATACATTCTGGGTGAGCTTTCGATATGAAAATGTATTCATTTTTTGTAAGAAGTGTGGGAGAATTGGGCACCATGCCTATGAGTGTACGCGACCGGACCTGCTGGCAAAGGAGGAGGTTAAACTGCGAATTATGGAGGCAGACCAAAGAGGGCACAGAATTATCATGGGAGATGGTCCGCTCTTTACGGGGAAAATTAGGGCTTTCCCTATAAAGAGAGGATATCTGACGACAAGACTCCATATGGGGTGTCGACTTCATCCGCTACTGTCTGAACCGGAATTACACTTTCCTGAGTACTTTGAAGTGGAAGAATACATGCTCAATGGGATTGGACCGGTGATCCAGCTGTTTCCACCAGTCGATCAACCTATGCAGGCCAACCAACGATTTGATCAAGGAGTCGGATAGCGTGGTCGGGGAGAACGGGTAAATAAGGGAGGACAAGGTTCTGCTGGGGGAAGGGGGGAGGAGTGGCTGGAAGAGGGGGGTGATTAGGGATTTGGGGGAGACAATAGAGATGGCGGTGGAGATGGAGATGGGAGGGGGCTGGGGGCAGGTATTAGATATATCTTTACAAGGTCGGAATGGAGAGGAAGGAGAAAGGATTGAAGTGGAGGGAGGACTTGTGGAACAAATGGGGGGCGGGGGGAACGAGTTAGGGGAAGGTTTGGGTCAGGGGTTAGATAATGTGGTGGGTGAAGAAGGGGGGAGGATAGTATGGAAGCGAGTGAGGATGAGGCGGAAATGGAGAGTGATGAGGAGGATGAAGCTGATGAGGAGAACGACGATGACACTGATGAGCAGGAGGATTATGGGGATGACTCGGGTGATGATGACGATGATGGTGGGGATTCTGATCAGGGAGGAAATGGAGTGGTGGTGGAAGGTGGAGTGGGGAGTGATCAAACTCAAATGGTGGAGTCTCAGGAGAACGAAGTGGATCAGATGGCTGATAGCAACGACAACGTCTGCATGGGAGGGAGGAGGTTTATTCCATGCAACGACGTGCGGAGGATAAATTCCTAGGTGATAATAGGGGCCCACTAGAGAATGATTGGCCAACGTTGTTATCAGGTCAAGGTTTGGGCCTGGGTCCATTCTCCCCGAGTGGGCCTCCAATGGACCAGTCCGGCATAATTCATGAGGCTATACGAACATTGCAACAAGAGGGGCCCACACAACATGTTTTAACCAGGGGTACAAATGGAATTGGAAGCTCGGGAATTCCAAATCAGCAGCCCCCCATTGTGTTTTCTGAAGCTAGGCGGAGTGAAGCGTCCTTTTCAAATGGGGCAGGTCTCCCAGATACACGAGGGATGATCGGCAACTTTCAACAAATTTTTCAAACCCGCATTTATTGGGACCGTTGTATGTGAATCCTCACCTTCCTCTGAATCAATTAGGGTTCCAGCGACCCTATATATTTGAGCGGGGGGAGTCAAGCACTCAACAAACGGTGGTGCATCCACAAGCAGAGTCAAACACAACCAACCAGGAGTGGACACCATCGGCTAAGTTCATCCAACGAATTTATCAGCCGTTGGAATTTGAGGACGAGCATCAGTATTATCGATGTGAACTTTCAGCCAACGGGTGGGACTCCGAAGACACACTTAGCATGGGGGGAACAGAGCGCGTTGATGTGCAAGACCAAAACTTCGAATGGCCGCTAGTGAATGAATACCAGAGTGAGGAGGAGAACTGGGGGGAGGCAAAGACCTTTGTTGGAATGAAGGTCGTGGTAAAGTATAGGAAGTCGGAGTCGTCCCAAGCATCTTCGTGGGATTCAACAACTGGCAGACAAGTACCGCAGCTGAGGAAACGCCTTAGGCCGGTGGAGAGCGAAGATCTACAGGGAGCAAAGGATGGAGAAGAAGTATCTTCTAAGTACCAAGCGTTTGTTGAGGAATTGGAGCAAATTAGGGTGAAAAAACAAAAACTGGCGAGTGCAATTGGATGCATGCAGCAGGACTTTGAAGCAAGGCTACAGTTGGGAGAGAAGAAAAGGGGCAAGGAATGGATTACACTCTTCAATGACAAGGTGGCGGAGGCAGCCTCGGAAATGCCTCCTCTTCAGCCATGATCATTGCAGCATGGAACTGTAGAGGAATTGGGCAAGCGGACCTGTCTGCAGTTCCTTACATCCGCTGGATTGCTAGTGTGGTTTGGCTGAATGTTGTATGTTTGTTTGAAACCAAGCACTCGGTTAACGAGGCTTCGGTTTTTATTAGGAGAATGGGATTTCCGAATGTGGATGGGATAGATTTTGTAGGCCGTTCTGGGGGTATTATTATGGGGTGGGGGGATGGTGTGTCCATTTGTCCTGTTTGTTTGGACCAAAACTTTGTAATATCTGAATGTAATGAACTAAATGTGGGTTTGTGGTATATTATTTTTGTGTATGGTGATCCCTGTCAGGATCGGAGATAGGGGGTGTGGGGTAAATTACAGGAAGCCCTAGGGCAGTTGGGTGCCCCCTTTGTTCTGTTTGGGGATTTTAACCAGGTTGAGGACCTCTCTCAAAAATTTGGGGGGGTCCCAAAGGGTGAAGGGCAATGAGGAGTTCATGCGATGGAAAGAGAGCCTGGATTTGCTGGATTTGCCTTATACGGGGAACAAGTTTACTTGGTCGAATATGAGGAAAGAGGAGTACCTCATTCTTGAGAGACTAGACAGAGCTTATGCATCCCAGTCATGGATGGGGTGTTTTCCAGAATCCTTTGTCCATAACTACCCAATAGTGTTCTCGGATCATTCTCTACTCACTCTTCATATTACAAAGCCTAGCCCTCCTAAGAGAAAGCCTTTTCGTGTTGATCCTTGGCTTACCAGGAGGGAGGAGTTCAAGCATGGGGTGCAGGAGATTGTGCAGGGGGATCAGATCCAAGGTACTCCTATGTTCAAGTGTATTAGGTGGCTTGGGAAGATCAGACAATGGGGACGAAAGCTACTGCTGGAATGGAAAAAGAAGAAGGAACATGAAGTTTCTAAAGCGTTGGATGAGTTGCAGGTGCTGCAAAACCAGATTGAGAATTATCACATGTAGGATTCACCAATGGCCAGGGTGGTGAGGAGGGGGGAACATAACGAGAATATGTTACAGGAAGTCCATCAATTCTGGGTCTATAAAAGTAAGCTGAAGTGGGCTGGGCTTGGAGACCAATGCACGGCCTTCTTTTTCAATCACTTCAAAAGGAGGCAAGCTTTCAATAAGATAAATAGCATGCTGCTTGCATCGGGCCGGTCTACATTTGATAAAAAGGAAATTCAGGCAGAATTTGTTGGTGAATTCTCGAGGATTTATAGGCCCACAACGCCTCTTCCGTCTCTTCGGATGAGGTATACGGAGGAAGTGCTTGGGGCCATCTCGGTGGGCCTTTCTACAGAGCAACAGATAGAGCTTCTAAAGCCATTTTCTAGGTTTGAGGTGGAGACTGTGGTTAAAGCAATGAAAGGAAATAAAAGTCCCGGGCCAGATGGAATCCCGCCGGAATTCTTTAAGTCTTGTTGGGGAATTGTGGGTGATGGGGTGATTGATGTGGTGTTGCAGGTTGTCAATGAAGGGCACTTAATTGGAGAGCTCAACAACACTCATATAGTCCTCCTTAAGAAGAAGCCGGATGCACAGAGAGTGGGGGACTTTCGTCCGATTAGTCTATGCAATGTGTTGTATCGGATAATGGCTAAATGCCTGGTGGAGCGACTACGACCAATGATGGGTTCGTTAATTTCAGAATCTCAACCTGCGTTTGTTCCAGGGCGATTGAAAGAAGATAATATTTTGGTTGTGCAAGAGATTCTACAGATAATGAAGATCAAACGAAAAGGGAAACAATATGCGGCTTTAAAGGTGGATATGAGTAAGGCGTATGATAGGGTGCGATGGGACTTTATTGAAGTCATCTTGAAGCGTATGAAGTTTCCCAACAGGTGGATTCAATTGATTATGAGATGTATATCTACGGTCCAATATAACATTCTGATTAATAGCTCGCCATATGAACAAATCATCCCAACAGCTGGTCTACGATAGGTGATCCTCTGTCCCCTTATTTATTTATTATCTGTATGGAAGCTCTGTCGGCCCTAATTAGAAGCGGAGTGGAACAAGGGGAGATTAATGGTGTTAAGGTGGCGAGGGAGGCTCCGCGGATCTCTCATCTGTTTTTTGCGGATGATTCAATGCTTTTCACGGAATTAGATGTTTTGTCCTATATGGCATTGGAAAATGTGATTGATAAATACAATCAAGTCTCGGGCCAGGTAGTAAATGTGCAGAAATCAGCTGTGTGTTTCTCCAAAGGGGCCTTTGAGGAGGACAAAGAGGGGTTGAAGATTATTTTTGGATATCCTGAGGGAGGGTTCTTCCAAACGTATTTGGGGGTCTCCACTTTAATTCCAAGGAGGCGAGTGGATTTCTTTGGGTTTTTGATAGAGGATGTGTAGAGGCGATTGCAGGGTTGGAAGGCTAAACTGCTATCCCCGGCTGGAAGAATCATACTCATCAATGCTATGCTCATCTCACTTCACCAGCATATTTTCAGTATCTATTTGGTGCCAAAAAATGTTGTGGATAAGATAAATTCATTAGTCTTGAATTTTTACTGGGGAAAAAGTGATGGATATAAGTGTATCCACTGGAAGAACCAAGCAACGGTATTTGCTCCAAAAGGTGCAGGTGGATTAGGGATTAGGAACGTCAGTTGCCTGAACCAGGCACTGCTCCTTAAGCAAGCTTGGCGAGTGCACGGCTCCCCAAACTCACTTGTTGCGAGAGTTTGGAAAGCTAAGTATAGAAAGGAATCGCCGATTAACATTACGGAAGGTTACAAGGCACCATCTTCTGCCTCTCCAACCTGGAAGGCTATGACGGGGGTGATGCATAAATCTTGGCATCACATCAGATGGAGCATTGGGAACGGGAGAATGATTGATGTTACAGATGCTAGGTGGTTGCCGCTAGGTCAACTGGAGTGGAGAACTGGACTTCAGCAAGAGGCACAGGGAGGGAGAAAGTTGGATTCCTTTGTTATGCAAGGGGATTCTTTTCCCCAGTGGAATAGGGTTGCATTGAGGGAGGTTTTTGCCCCGAAATCGGTAGCACATATTTTGAAACTTTTTCCTCCTCAGAGCTCGGAGAATGGGTTAAGGGATGAGTTGGTGTGGCCGGGTACTTCATCTTCTAAGTATTCGGTAAAAGATGGATATTTTTTCTTTTATCGGTTGCAGTTCGGGGGTGTTATTCCGTCTGATGACCAGACAAAATTCTGGAGGGTTCTTTGGCACTCGGATATGCCACCCAAATGGAAAATATTCCTTTGGAGGTGGCTCATGATGCACTTCCAACTGGACAAAATCGATTAAAAAGAAAATGCCCTGGAAACGGGGAATGCCACTGTGGGCATGCGATTGAAACGATCGATCACATGTTCCGCTTCTGTGATGTGGCCAAAAGGATGTGGAGGGGATCTATTTTAGGTATAGATCCATCGGTCAATGGTAACGTTATGTGGGTTGATTGGTTGAAGGCCTGGATCTTGTATTTGCACAAGAGGAAGAACGCTGAGTCTGATGGTGTTAGACAGTTTGTTTCTGGTCTGTAGGCTGTGTGGCTGACAAGGAACTCTGTGTGCATGGGAGGAGAATCAATTAGTGTTGAACTCATGGAAAGGATGTTGGCAACTGTTTCTGCTGAGGAAGCTCGGTGGTGTGTGGCTCGGGAGCAGGGGAGGGCTTCTAGTGCTGGTCCAAATAGGGATCAGCTTATTGGCGTGAATGAGGCTGTGTTTTAGTGGGGTAGTAGTACGGAGATTGATGAGGGTTGGATGATCGTAGTTGATAGGGCCTGGAATAAGACCACTGGGCGATCTGCAGCTGCTTGAGTTATGTTGAATGGGGGAATAAGGTGTGGTGGGGAGTGGAATCCTCGTGGGCTTTGTCACCTTTACAGGCGGAATTCATTGCTATTGCGGGTGCCTTATGGAATTCATACTGTAGAGGCATGGTAGCGGTCCTCATTGCAACGGATTTTCGGAATGTTGTTGAAGGAATGAGGGATCCGAAGACTATGCCGTGGGAATGTCGTGGTTTGGTTGTCTACTGCTGGGACCTAACGAAGCAGTTTCAAGCTGGAAAGATCATTAAGATTGATCGGAAAACTGTTCGTGAAGCACATCAGTTGGCTAAACAGGCGACTAGATCCCCACTGGGGGGATTGTAATTGTTTCTTGTTTTCTTGTTTTTCTTTTCCGTGTTTCCTTGTTTCTTTGTGTTCTGTCGGTGTGGCAAAAAAAAATCCAAACGGTTAATTCAAGTTACTTGGGAAAGGGTTTTTGATAGAATTAGGAGAAAATGGAAAGAAAAGGATAAGGGGAATGAGGTTATCAAGATGATATCATCACAAAATTACTACCAAAAATACCACTAATGTTAATACCATATTCCCCAACAATTTTTACCCGAAAACATAACCAAAACCAGATAAAATTTCCACAACTGATCCAGATAAAATCTACCCAAAGTCCTAAAAATTTCTATCTGATATTTTTAAGACTCTAAAAATTCCAACGAACTCATTCGCGGTCCTAAAAGCTCCGTGTGAAAACAGATAAACAAATAACAGTATAAAACATTCATTAGGTAATTTAACGGTAAACACAATTAAATTTTTCGGGGTCTTACATCATTACCCCCTTAAAAGAAGTTTCGTCCTCGAAACTTAAACTCATACTTAACGATTCTTCATACGGAACTAACAATTACCTTAACCAAAAACTCGGGATTTTACATTACTGCTTTAACCCTGACTCTAAAATCATCTACATAATGGTCTAGCCTAGGGCTGTTCATAATCCAGTCCGGACCGAATAGAGGACTAGACCGTACTGGGTCGAGGACTGGACCAAAAGTATCGAAGATATAATAGTTCAGTCTAGTCCTCGGTCCAAGGAATACTGAGTTTTGGTCTTTGGTCGAGGGACCGGACCGAGGACTGGACCGAGGACCGAACTACAAATCAACTATTTTTCTATGGTTTTCAACTTTTCATCACTATCCACTAATGTTTCTGAGTTTATCAATCTCAAACCCTCGATGCTCCCCATTCCCTAATCCACCCTCTGCACTCCCTCCGGCCTCCACCACCTGCCGTCACTGGATGCTAGTGTCGTCAAGGCCGTCAAAGCCACCGCCCTCCCTTCGCACTAAACCGCTTCACCGGCGCTCCCCACTCCACATATCTGTTGTTTTCTCCTCCGCAACTAACCACCACGTGGTCCATGCCTAGTTGCCCACCGTCCAGCAGGCCACCAAGCACATTCAACCACTTCATTGATTTAGGCGAAATTTAATCTCATATCTTCCCCATAATTCGGTCCATTCAGTTAGTTCAGTCCTTGACCGAACTTTTTTTGGTTGGTCCAGTGCAGGACTGAAAAAGGTTCGGTCCAGGCCAATCCCCTTGTCTGGTCTTCGGTTCAGTCCAGTTCAACCTAATTCGGTTAAGTCCTAAATCGATGAACAGACCTAGTCTTGCCAATTTCTCCAATACCTTTACCTTCAGTTGATTTCTCCTTGATCTTCCCCCGAATATCCTTTCCTAAAACAATTAAAACAATAAAATAATGAGCCAAAAGCCCAGTACATTAACCTTGTTAGTAAAACATTTGTAAGAGTCAAGCGCAAAATAAAAAAATCATTGAAACAATGATATGAAAATAACAGCTTATGTTTATACAAAATCTGACCATTTATCGGCTATAATTAGGACCTGCATATGAACAATGTATATGGTCGTGTGTTAATGAACTATGAATCATATGAATGTTCTGTTTAACAGGAAAAGCCCATGCATTGAACTTTACTAGCGGAAAACTATGAATAATGCGCCACGAAATAACTATGATCAAATAACACTGGAATGGTCCTAAATTTTGCTAGCTGATTAAAAATACATTAAATCTTAACTATTAAACTTTGGATACTTTTAGAAAGTTACAAGCAATAATGTACCTTAAGCCTTGTAAATTTTATTTGGCAATTGTTTTCCGACTCCTTTTCTTTTAATGACTTCCAAGTCTGTTATTTATAAGAAATTTAGTCCATTTATAATTGTTAAATCGGATATATTTAAGTTGTCAAGTTAAAAAAGAGTACTTGAAATTAAGCTATAAAGATTGTAAAAGGAAGTGTTTAATCTAGTTTATGAGTAAGTACGGACAAAGGATGCTATAAGGAAATTTAGATTAAACACTTCCCTTTTCGTTTAGTGACTTACGAGGCTTTATGAGTAAGTATTCTTTTTTATTTAAATTTCTTAATTGCTAAGAAATTTATCAATTTACATATGAAATATCTGAAATGACAAGTAATTTTATCAATTCTAAGTACAGTTTCCTACGTTTTGACATATGTTTACGATAGACTGCCTGTAAATCCATCGATATTCTTAAATTTAAAAAGAATATTTCCTGGTAATTTGTACATATAAATCATTGACTATATAATTTGTGTGGCCCGTTGCTCTTAATTGTTGTAATTATTGTTTCAAACAAAATAATTATGACAATGATAATACTTATAATAACAATAATGATACTTAAGTATAATCAATGAATGAGGTATTACATCCTCCCGCCCTCCCCCCCCCCCAAAAAAAACGTTTCGTCCTCGAAACTGCGTAAAAGTGTCATCATACCTTTGAAATAAATGGGGACAACGAGTATTCATTTCTTCTTCCGTTTCTTATGTGGCTTCGGTGATCCCATGATGGGACCACATTACTTTTACCAACGGAATCTCTTTGTTGCGCAATTATTTAACTCTTTTATCTACTATCTCTAAAGGTTGCTCTATAAACCAACCCTTCTGCTTCCATTTGTAAAGGTTCATAAACTATGGTGTGACTTGGGTCGTAGACATATTTTCTAAGTTGTGAGATGTGAAATACATCATGAACATGTTATAATTCAATTGGAAGAGCCAACGGATTAGCAACAGAGTTGATTTTCTCAATAATGTCATATGGTCCGATAAATCGAGGGCACAACTTACCCTTGACATTAAATCGTCGGACTCCCTTAGTTGGTGAAACTTTTAGAAAGACTTTGTCTTTCACTTGAAACTCTAAAGGTTTCCTTCTTCTATCAACATATGTTTTCTGTCTGTCTTGTGAAACTTTCTTGTTTCTTTGTATCAGCTTAATCTTTTCAATTATCTCTTGGACTAGTGCAGGCCTAAGAATCAATGCCTCTTTAAAATCACTCCAACAAAGAAGAGTTCTACACCTTCTTCCATATAAAGCTTCACACGGGGCTATCTTGATGGTAGCTTGGTAGCTATTATTATAAGACAACTCAACTAGTGGTAGATCTTCCTCCCATTTCCCTTGAAAATCTAGTATGCATGCTCGCAACATGTCCTCAACAACTTGATTCACCCTTTTTGTCTACCCGTTTATCGCAGGGCGGTACAAGCTATTGAACTGTAGCTTTGTCCCAAAAGCTCTTTGCAAAGCTTTTTAGAAATGTGCTTGAAATCTTGAGTCCTGATTTGAGACTATATCTTTAGGGACCACATGCAATCGAACTACCTCCTTAATATAGATTTGGGCGAGTTTATCAATTTCCCGAGAATCATGTATAGGGATGAAATGACTAGACTTAGTAATTCTATCCACAATCATCTAAATAACTCTTTTCCTTGCTGTAGATAAGGGTAGTCCCATAATAAAATCCAAGGATATAGAGTCTCATTTTCAAGTGGGAATCTCTAATGGTCGTAACTCTCATACTGATCTTTGATGCTCGACTTTGTCTTTTTGGCACGTAAGACATTTATCCACATACTAAGCTATATCCCTCTTCATGTTGTTCTACTAAAATGTCTATTTCAAACCTCATACATATTCCCCCATTAGCTACGTACCCTAACTCAATGCGTAGGAGTGAGATATCAAACATATAGTAATATAGCAATTTCGAGAAAATTTAAGAACAAAAAATGAAAAAAGTTAAAATAATTATCGATTTGGTTAGTTAGTGCGAAACTCGTGAATTGGACTACCTATCAATTCGTCAGTCTGGCCAACTATAATTTTTATGTTCGTTTTTCCAGTTTGTAGTTCGATTCAGCCGGTTCATGGTCCATCACTTCTTATTCTTTTGCTCACTCCTAAATCAACGAAATAATGTACAATAACATTTAAAAATTATTATGAAATAAAATTGTAAATCTAAGAATACAACAACAATTATACTCAATATGGAGGCGGTCAGACAATCAAGATGGAGAGTGATAGTGGCAATGAGCCAATGACATCGACAAATTGGTCGCAAAGAACAAATGTGAAGGGAGGGTAGAATAGTTGTTGGACTAGGCTGGGAACTGCAGACAATGGTAAGTGTAGGATTTTGAGTCCATAAATTAGTTCGAGATAGCTGGAAATAGAGTGAGACACTGAGACAGAGACAAGGAGTCAACCGCGAACGAGATATTCGCACCCATGCGCTAAGTGAGTCGTCGAAAGACCAATTTGATCAAAGATTGAATTGACAAAAAACCAAGACCGATTTCAATCTTTCCAGTTTTGAAAAGTGCATATTCCTACTTGTAATGTGATTTATAGTTCATACGATACACATTGTCAATGTTCTATTAAGGTTGTGTTCGGCTGTAGCGTTTAGGATATCGTTTAACGTCTTGATCAAGTCAAAACTCTAATTACATAAATATTACCGTTCAGTATGCTAGCATTTTGAGAATCGTTAGGTGTTTTAAGGAGTGTTTTGTGAAACGTTAATAAAGTTAACATTTAGCGTTTGAAGTAGCGTTTCATATTTTTCGGTCAAAAAATACCCTTTGAAAATTTTGTCTTTGGAAATTATTGATATCCTTTTATGTCAATCCACATTAGTCTGGTTACTCAACCGCTAAATTTACCAAATACAATTATCATTTGAATAGTCATCCTATGTCCGCTACTTAAATCGTTATTCGCTGCTTAAACCGTTATCTCCTACATAAACCTCTGTCCGCTATCTAAAACACTAATTTCGCCAAACAGGGCCTAAATATATCTTGAGAATTCTCTCAACAAAAATATCTTTAAATTCTGCATTTAAAATATGTCTTATTATTTTTATTCTAATTGAAATATATTTTTATTTTAATTGAAATAATAATTTAATTAAAATATTTACTAAAATTATGATAACATGTTTTCCAGTCGCCGCCTTGTTCCCGGTTCGAGGAGTATCATAACTTCATAAGCGAAACAGGAAACACCTCTTCCTCTGTTGGTGTTAAGTCTCGTCTGTGGATCTACGTGGTAAATTTCTTTCTTTCTTTCAAAGAAAAGAGACAAAGCTCAAATTGAAACCCTAACTCATCAGTTTCACCCTGCACGCACGCCTACTTCTGCTCTGGCTTACCGTTCTTTCTCCTAATCTTCTCCGGTAGACTCTCACTTTCATACTCAGGTTTATTTCTTTCCAAATTCAAACTTTTTTTTTTGGTTCAGTTTGTTGTTCTCGTTCGTGTGTTTTTTGATTTTTCTGCTGTCCTGTGGTAACCTGTTATTCGTTTCTAAAATGCTAATTCATTCCGTTTGTTTGTTGGCTGAGATTGACGGAAGTTTGCTGCAGAATTGTCCTTGTTCAAAATTATGCTGAATTGATGAAATTTGCTCAGTCATCAAGTTCCTTAAAGCTCTTACTGTAGTTCCTCCATTCATAATTCTCCCCTTCTTTAGTTTGTGAAGTTTAGATTTGATGGACTTATTATGGAGCTGTTTTCTTAGTTTGATTTATGTTGGTGAGAATGTGTTGATGGTGAGAGGCTTCATGTATACTTATGTCCTGGTTGTATATATTTAATGTCTGAGTTGTTGATTTAATGGACTGGTTCTATATATGTTAGTTTTGTTATCCATATCAATGGCTAATTTTAAATTTTAAAATCAAGTGCAGAGTTTTTTTGACACCCTGTAGTTTATATGACTGATCTTCCGCTGACTTGGGTATGGATTTTGGTTGGTATATATGTATTTTATTGATTAAGGAAGTCAATAACATGCTAGTTCCTTATGTTTTTGTTGATTAGGCAAGTCCATAACATGCTAATTCCTCATGCTCTCGGTGGTTAAGAAAGTCTGGTGATTAAATGGTGTGCTAGAGCTATTTCTTTTGTAAATGGGTGGCATCCCTTGGTGTCTCTTAGTACAACTTTGATTACTTATAAAGAATTGGTCATGCTTGAAACTAAACTTAATTTCAACTTGCATGATTGGTGTTTAATGGATTTGTTTTGTTTATGGTCAGGAAGAGCGTGGCGAATAAGACATTGCAATGCTTGCAAGGAGATTTAGGTGTAAAAAGCAGAAATGGGAATGTTTATTTAAGCCAACAAAGTACACAGTTAGATGCTACAGCCATCATTCTTCTTCCTTTCAGTCAGCCTTTGAAGCCTCCATTGTAGGAAAGGTCTATTCTCGTGGTAATTTTGTAAACCGGCGTCTGCTAGAATCTCGGCAAATTGTTGGTCTTGCGGAAAGTTCCTTTTTGTTGAATGGAAGGTCACATACATCTTGGACCTCATTGCGGTTCTACAGTTCTGAAGGTGATGGGAGAAATGCCAGTGAAGATAAACATATACCCATGAAAGATGGGATTAACTTTGACAAGCAGGGGAGTAGGCCAGTGCAAGCAAGTGGCGGCGTACAACAATGTGATGAACATGCTCGGCTTGGAGAGCAGGATCAGAAGGAATGGCTGAATAATGAGAAGTTAGCGATTGAAAATAAGAAAAAAGAATCACCTTTTCTTAGCAAACGGGAAAAGTTCAAAAATGAGTTCTTGCGGAGAATTGTCCCTTGGGAGAAAATAGCTGTTTCATGGGAAACATTCCCGTATTTTGTACAGTAAGAACCTGCTGCCATTACATCCTTTTCTAATATTTTGCTACCTGGGTGCTATATTTATGGGAGCTTTTTTCTTTTTCTTTGCTTTTGCCCTGCCCGTCCCTCTTCATCTTTCAGTGAACACACCAAGAGTCTTTTGTCTGAATGTGTTGCATCTCACTTGAAGCATAAGAAGTTTGCTTCAGCATATGGTTCTCGTTTGACATCTTCTGGTGGAAGAATACTTCTTCAAAGTGTTCCAGGTTGGTCATTGCTCGTGTTATGTTGAACTTTTGGATTAATATTCATAAGCATTGCATAGTTCATTAAAGTCCATTTCATATATACAATTTTTGGCTTTTAAATTAAGGTTTTTCCCCTTCTTATTTAGGTACTGAGCTATATAGAGAGAGACTAGTTAGAGCTCTTGCCCGTGATCTAAAAGTTCCTCTATTGGTGCTCGACAGTAGTGTTCTTGCTCCTTACGTAAGCTTCTGTGCTCATGGCAATTAATTTCTTTTAGGGCCAGAGTATATCTATAGGACTTTATCTGTCGGCTCCAAAGTAACCTTTTAAAATTGACATTATCACTGAGCTGCAGGATTTTGGTGAAGATTGTTCATCTGAGGCTGACTCAGACGATGAACATGTAGCGTCTAGTGAAGAATGTGCTTCTGATTCAGAGGCGGAGGATGACAATGAGGAGTGGACGAGCACTGCTGAGTCGAGATCGGATGCCACTGAGGATGAGGAAGTTGATGTGCGAGCATCTGCTGAAGCCCTTAAGAAGCTTGTACCATTCAATCTTGATGAGTTTGAGAAGGTATTGTTAATTTCTCATGAACTTCTGCCAACTAATTGTAACTTGTCAATGAATTGACTAATCTCTGTAGCTGTAATATGTAACTTGTTGAGAAATCATTGAGCCTTGTCAAGTTCATGGAACAAATGGAGTGTAAAGAAACATACAAAGAATGGGAATGACTGTTGGAATCATTGTCCTTGATGATGGTTTGTTCTATTATTGGCCTTAAGTTTTTATGGCTGGTCTTTGTACTATCTCACCAAGAACTATGTTTCACATTATTTTCTTGCCCTTTTAATGTGGTTATCATGGACTGAGTCCCTCGTCCTTCAACATTGTGGGTGAGCAGTTCACAATTGCCCAGGCTGATGGTTAAAAACTTATGCTAAGCTTCAAATTTTAGTTTATCTTCTCTTGACAGTTGGATGTTTGTTTTGCGAATTCCATGTGGCTATTAAATTTGTAATCTATTAAGAAAAATGAGTCACATGGAAGACTGCACATCCGTCTAACTAGCTTATGGGTGGGAATTGGGTGGGTATGGATGGGCACAGTCCATACCTACAGTTTACCCAAAGATTATAAGACCCTACCCATACCCTTCCCATGCCTCTTAGTACCCACATGGATATTACCCACATGGGTAATACCCACTTGGGTATTACTTCCATGGGTATTACCCATGGGTATTCATGGGATTCCAACTATTCAACTAACTATTCTTATTTTGTATTCTAACGTTTTAGATAATAAATTTATATTTGGAGCTCAAAGTTCATATTTAAACCTTTTTTAATATATCCTATCATATTATAAAGTTTCAATTTAAATCGTTAAAATTGAATTTTAATTTAAAGTTTCAGTTAGTTTTTGCGGCAAAAAATGTCTATATATGTCACGATAAATGTTATCGAATAAAAAGAATTAGGAGCTCAAAATTCATATTTGATCTTTTTTTAATCAATACTATCGTATTACAAAGTTTCATGTCAAACCGATAAAATTGAATTTTGCCTTAAATTTCTGTATATAAACGCAATACAACTCGATATACATATAGTTAAGACATTAATGGCTATATGGATACCCATAAATAATGGATACCCACACCAAATTATGGGTAACCCATACCCATCCTACCCATTACCCATCTCTAATGGGTTTTACCCACCCATAATGGGTGGTTAAGGGTGGATACCCAATATATGGGTATCAATTTCCACCTCTAAACTAGCTGGACCAGCACTTACCTTTAACATTGGTAATCTGTGTTTTTTCATACTTTGGCTAATAGGTCTTACCTTGAGCTTCTTTGAAAGAAGGATCAAATGCAGTAAAGTTTTAACCTGTGAAAAAATCATGAGCAAGTCACCTGCTGTTTCTTTCTGAGGCTCTCAAAAGTCAGAGTATTCTGACAAAAAGCTGAATTGTGGATGTATATGGGTGAATGGTAGTGCTTTTACCCCAATAACGTCAGCTTTATGAAAATTGGGTAAATTGCAATGAAATTTGTGTTCAAATTAGGTATTCAGGCCTGTATCTGTGTACATCTGGGTCAACAATGCAATCCATACAAGTTGAGAGAGATTGGCACTTTATTAAAAATGAACCCTGATGGTGTAAGCTCACTTGTCAAGCCACTAGGATTATATCCTAGTGGTCATAGGTTTGAGTCCTTGGAAGGCTTTTCTAGTCGTTAACGTGAGGGCCCCTGGGCAATAGTTGGGGTGTGCACAAATTGGCCCAGACACCCTAGGTTATCAAAAAAGAAAAAAAAAAAAACAATTTATCAGGAATTAGAGGAGCTCCAAGATCTTTCTTTTCTGCCAGTCCCCAAGAATGTTTTTGATGACTGTAGAGTTCAATTCCAGTTCCTTTCTTGAAGCTGTCTAAATATGTTTCCTCTCTTTAAGTTGGAGCGTTTAGGGGTACATCCTAATAAGGTGAGCGTAAGGTTAAATACATGCCATATGCTTCGTCACTTAAAAGTGTTGTAGGCTTGTATTCTGCTCACTTGGGTAAAAGTTACAAAGTTTATTGGACTTGTAACTGAAATTGTCTGTTCATATGCTTCTAGAAGTATGGTTTGACTGCAGGCTTTCATAATTTATGGACCATTATGTGATCTGTGATGAACACTGATATGATCTTTTTTTCCCTTTTCTGGGGATCATTTGCAGCGGATTTCTGAAGAATGCGAAAGTTCATCTGAGTCTTCCAAGTCTGAGGCTGTTGACAATGAGTCGGCTGAGGAGTCACAGAGACCTCTAAAGAAAGGTACTTAATATTTGTTGGTTTCTTCTTATAAAAAAAAAAAAAATATTTGTTGGTTTTTTTGTTATGATTTCCTCATTATATACAATGAAGTGTAAGCAACAGTTAAATTGCAATGAACTGTGACCATCAGCTGAGAAGTGACTTGACGGTCAGATTTATGCATCGAATTTGGCTGAGGGTTAATATATTTGCTAGTATTGGTGATTGCTGGCAAGTAGTAATGCTTTGAGAATCGAGCTAGGGTGGATATGGACATTAAGCTTTTCAAGGGACGTTCATTGTGTCACGAACTTGTCTGATTTGTACTGGAGCTCTTACACTAGGGAAGCATTCACATTTCTGTGACCAATATTCCCCTGCATGGTCTTCCAGCGTGCGTGTTTCATCATAGTGCAAATGAACTCAGAGCTCTCTGTTTATTTTTTCGTGTTCTTCATCCTATGCTATTGAAAATTTGAATTCAGGTCTTTGTCAAGCAGCTTAGTGCTACCTTAAATTTATCTATAGTCGGGATTATTATTTGTCTAGACTATATATTCCACTGATTTCCAATGTTAAGATCCATTTATTGACATATGTTCATTAATGTTATTAATATACATTCATATTTCAGATATCATGTGATCTTTGGTCATCTGGATTTACCGAGTTCTTCCAAATCTATCTATATTTATTCTGGTTTTAGATTCAAACAATAATTTTGGGAAATTTAGGCAAAACAAAATATAAAAAGATGGAAGATTCAGCTCATTCAGACGAGGGACTTGGCCTTAGTTTCTGATTTGGTCTTTTTCCCCTGCTTTTTCTTTCTTTTTTCTTTTTTCTTTTTTTTTTTTGGGGGGGGGGGGTGTTTGTCATTTTCTTAAAATTTTTGTCCCATTGGGTGGAATGTGTTATGTATTTAGCCATTATTGTAGAGCATGTGGACGAGGCAGCTCGTGCCACCCTGTATAACTTCTTATTGAATCTAAGCATTCCATTCTAGAGGTTGTATAACTTCTTATTGAATCTAAGCATTCCATTCTAGTGATACCCTCTCATTCAAGCTTATTTGTTTGGCCACCAACTTGATAAGTGTAGACTATTTTCGAGACAAGTAATGAGGATCTGGTGCAACGCAGCTGGGTGGATGAGAAAATGTTCTTTTCGTTTCCTTTTTTTTGGGAGAATGTGTAAGCTGTCCCTATTTATGTCAGCATGCATGATCCCGGTATTGGTTCATTTGAAACGGGCGTCCCCTTTTAATCATGCTAGCTAGAGCATATAATCAAGGCATAAGGTAGAATGCTCAATGTAAAAAAGTGGTGTGGTCAACTTGTTCCTGGCCACATCGTTTGACCATTTGCTGCTGCTCTATTCTTTTTTTTGATAGGAAAAAGATATGTATTAATACTAGGGTAAAAGAAGAGATGCTCAACTAGCATCATACAAAGTTATACACATCCAAAAACCAAACTATCCACAAAATCTACCACCTTAAAAGAGGAAGAGCTAAACTTCCCATTCACCCAAAAGAAGAGAGACTTAACAAAATTATCTCTCAATCTCCGAAGAGGGATTTCAATTCCCTCAAAAATTCTTCAGTTCCTTTCTTTCCAGATAACCTAAAAAATCACATGGGGTATACTCCATGCTCTTGCTCCATTCTTTAGAAGTCACTCTCTTTCTCAAATTGTTCTTTTGGTTGTGGATGGAGGAGTGATAAATGATGTAGCAAATCTAGTCATTGCAGACCTATGCAAATTTCTTTGCCCAATTAATTGCCTCATCAAGTCCACAAGAGAAAAGGAGCTATGAATATCCTCTAGCATAAGATCAATGCAATGTGTGACACATGGAGTCGGTAATAGATGTGGTCTTATTTATAGCCATTAGCAAATTGCCTACAATTAGATTTTCAGATGGACTTAATAAGTAACCAAGCCTTCAGAAATAAAGAATATAGATAGGGTGTTGATTTAGCCTCTTACTAGCCTTGGCAAACTTGGATGCATTTTGGGTCACCGCTTGTGTCACATTCGCCTCTCCATCTTACTCCACCATATTATCAAGAACCTTATACAAAACGTTTGTCTCCTTCACAACCTCAGAGACATTCGTTAATCTAATGATCCTAAAGGTGAATTCACAAGAAAGCTAATAATATTCTTTTGAGGAGTGGAATCACGCCATCCATCGGACAAAACCTATATGTGCTAATTCCTTGTGCACCACTAGGGACTTCTAGGTGTCCTTCACTTCTTTCTTGAGTAAATGAACTTTTAACTCATACATTGAAGGGAGTTTCAATCCTGAACTAAGTTGACCAACAGAGTACTCCCTCCGCTTCGTTTAAATTGACACCTTGAATTGTGTGCCGAAAATTTTGGTCGCTAATTTTTTAATAAGTATACGGATTTGTCATATAAAATTACTAATCATTAGACCCGTAATGAAAATATTAATAGAGAAGTTTAATGTTATAATTTTTGATAAAATACTATGTGAGAAGCTGGTGGGACCTCGCGAACCTTGGAAGTCAATTATTTTGGAACGGAGGGAGTAATAGCAAAACTTTAATATATAGCAGCATGAAAGGGAATCCAGACATCATAAAACCTCCCTGTAGTGCCTTTGCATGGCTTTCCTCTTAACTCCATATATAACTCGCTTGTTTGTTGTGTGTTGGCCTTTCTTTCCTTTACAGCATTTGCGGGGTGAGGAGTGAAATACATATCAGTATCACCCTTTTGCCTTGGTTTCTTAGGAGTTAGGCTATTACTTCCCTTTGCTCCACTTCTGGGATTCATCTCAACACAATCATCAGGTTCATTTTCTTCGCCAAAACAGCGTTCATATTTGGACATTGCTGTTTATTTTAAGCATTATACATTCTTGAGTTACTTTCCTAACGTGCTTGGGGGCCTTTTGACAACCCCTACCATTTTGGAATATATCGACTGATGCTGTTTAAGCTGATGAACTGCCTTACTGCCCCCATGGTCTTCAGTCTTCACTCTACAAAAGTTGCAATAGATGTTATTTCCATCTGTGTCATCTTGCTTACTTCCTTCCTGGGTCTTGAGGTTTAGATAAGATGAAGAATTGATGGTGGAGGAGTACTGGATGTATTCTCCATCAATCAAGACAATAATCAACATAAATCTCTGCTTTTCACCGAAGCAGAACAACAACAACAAAAAAAACCACAATATATAATGGAGTTAAACAGCTTTACATAATTAAAGGCAAAGCCCACAACATACCATCATTTTTAACTATTATTCTAATTATATCTTGAAACACCATAAAGCAGAATAATTAAGAAAAAACAGAGTCGAACACACACTGTTATAACTTGAAAAACAGCGATACTCACAACATGCTCAATAATCTGCTATTGGAAAAACCACATACAAGGCTTCTTATTCTTAAACACAGAGTTACACACAACAGCATGGCCAGAAAGAACTAAAAGGATGAAACATAAGTGCAAAACAGAGGACAACGTGTGGGTGAGAAATAGAGGAGGAAGATGCGAAGAAAGGCCCAGAAAATCGAAACAAAACTTGATGAAACCCATGAACGAGTGTCGAAAGTTAACAAGGAGAGGAGGAAGAAAGATCGATGCAAAAGGAGAATAGGAGGCACATGTGCGCTGCAAATTAGGCTTTTCGAGCGAGGAAAAAAGGTCCACTGAAGTCGTACGGGCTTCAAAAATTTTCTTTGTGAACGAATTAGAGTTTCTGTTCTTGACACCCTATTAGAAGAACACCTGAATTTTTTTAAAAGTTGAACACGTACATTGTATTAAGATCCATGAGGTGCGACTCAATTAGTTCAAAAAGGCGCGCTAGGGATGCAAAAAAAGGCCCCTAGAAGGCCCTTGTGCACCCCCTTGTGCCTTTTCATATCAAACTCCAGCCCATTCAGAAATCGTGGGCCTTTTTGGGGTTTCCTGCGCTTTTTATTGGGGTGTGGGATTCAGAGTTTATGGGCTTTTTGCATCTTAAGCAGCTGTTGGCCTATCTCGCTTCTAGATAAGTCTCTTTTCTTCCTCTTTTGAAGCTGGGTGTCTGGCTTCCTGTCCCTCTTCTTCTACTTCTTCCTAGTTCCTCTCTCCTACTTTTTCTTCCTCTGTAGAATTCTCGGTAGACCACATCTCTCATTTCTTTTTTTCTTTTTTTTTTCGCTAAATGAATACTCAATTTTCCTTCCCTATTTTTGACTGGGTTTTTGATGTTGTGCTCCGCGTGCGAAAACCCCTCTCCCCGAGCTTAAGACTCTTTGTCTGTGTGTGTGTGTGTGGTGGTTGGGGGGGGGGGGGGGCATTGTGCTCTGTTGAGGTGCACAAAAGGTGCACCTTATTGGGGCTTTTGGAATGTGCTGGGTTTGACCCATGGAAGGTGCCAACATCTGCGTCTCACCCCTCTCTGCGCCTAGGCGCACCTCAGGTGTTGTTTTTTAAACACAGCTTGATATTTTCTTTTGATTTCTCTCGTGACATGTTCAACTTGAAGTTTCATGCTCATTGTTCTAAGATTATCAGGCTAACTTGTCTTTTATTGTTTCTTTTGTAGGTGACCGTGTCAAATACACTGGACCCTCAGTAAATGTCGATAACAGGTCAGAACCTTACTACTTACCTTTTGAAAGCAACTGGAGTGATGGTTGTTGATAGTGCTTTGAATCCTGATATGTTAAGCTCCAATTAGCTGTTTTGCGGTGATGAATGCTTCATTTTGGGTTTTTATTTGAAGTTCCATGTTCATGTTGTGTTTCACACATGCAAGAGTGTATACAATCAAACTTCTTGGGTCCTTTGGTGAAGGAGGTACTTGGAGTCTCGTTTACATTTTGATTTTTCTTGTCTTCTTATTGGTCTGTGTTAGGGATTGATTTAGTCCTTGTCCTTGTGCTGGTTTATGATATTCCTCCTTGCTTGTTCCTCAGCCCAAGAGTATTTTCTAATTTTGATTGTGTAAAATTGAAGTATACTGTTCAGAATTTTGTTTGGTGCGTATTTGGGGACGGAAGCTGGACCATAGCTTACTTGATTTCTTAGGTCTCCTGCATTGTGGGTGTCATTCCTCTGCACCGCATCTTATTTCAAATAGTCGAGCTTTTGCATTGATGGAGAAGTGATACTAATTAATGCTGCGTTAGGGGGGGGGGGGGGGATACTTTTCTCTTAACTGAGTAGGTTGCAGGCACTAACCAATAAAGGAGCATCTTGCAGAGGACAGTCCTTCCCATCCCCCTTTTTTTCGGTTTCCAACTTTTATGAGGAGAAACATTTCCTAGTGTCTCCTGAGGGATCAAACATGGTTGACACCTAATAATTGACATATACAATGCATCACAGGATTTTGTTGGGGAAGATTCCAACTTCTGATGGACCAATGAATGCTTATACTGTTATTCGTAACAGGTAGACAATCCAATCCTTTAGATAGTGGCATACATTTTATGTGGAGCTGTGGGGTAACTTGGCTCGATTGATGTCCTTCCCAACACCGTAAATGATTCTTTAGTAATATTGATAGGGTTAATTGTGAAGGTCGTAGTTTTACGTTGAAATTCATTGTGCCCCGTTATCTTATGTCTTGACCTACCGTTAACAGTGTCCCAATTAATTTATCATTATTTTCCCTTTATTGGGATAGGCAGAGAGGAACTAGCTTCAGATTTCTGTAGTGCTAATTTTCAGAACAAAAACAATAGACAGGGCTTTAGGATTTTCCCGTAGATTTAATGGGGTTCTCATTGTTAAGGTTTTTTATGAAAGGTTTGTTGGAGTTTCATGATATTTTTCATTGACAAGATGCATATTGTTTGATTTGTTGTAGTGTTTGTGATCTTGCTTTCAATAGTTGTGTTTGTGTGGATAATTTTTTTGATCTTGCTTTACTATTGATATTCTGTTGCTTTTGAATGTTGTTTCTGTCCAATATGGAATGACCATGATATTCTTGCCATCTAACTATCAAAATCCCATGGAGGCACTGAAGCCTGAAGAAGAGGGGGAATTAATACAGGCTTTGGGTTATTAGATCTTTGGTTCCCCATCCTGTCCGAGGGTTTGCCAATGCTGGCGCAAGAGTTGTCTTTGGACAGATTTGTGCTTGTAGATGCAAGCTTTTGGGTGGGCTGTCGTGCATGTGTTTTGGTGTATATATATATATATATATTTTTTTTTTTTTTCGTAACACAACTATTGAAAGCAAGATCATAAACACTACATAAATCAAATTTCTCTTCCTATTTGATGTGATAGGTTTTGTGACAGTCTGTTTTTGGTTGTAAATAAGTTTGTAGAATGCTAGTTAAACATCTTATCTTACATCCTATTATTAATATATATTTTTCTTATATAAATACCCATCTTGAGTTCCTTCCCCCTTTTCAGGGTGAGGACATGTGTAAGAGTTGCATGATCATTTGCAGCGACTGCGAAAGAGTCCTGATTTGCCAGTTGTTATACAGAGTTTCATGTTTTGATTGAGAATGATTTCTAATTGCCATACAAAATTTGATTCTAGCAAATAAATGACCTGTTTTTTGCTTTTTGGATTTTTTTTTGGCAAGCATGTCATTTGCATGCCTAAGTTTTTGGGTGTTTAAGCTTTAGTTTCTTTGCTGTGTGTGTGATTGTTATTATTTTTTAATGTTCTTTCCTCTGATTGTTATTCATTATTTTTAAATGCTCTTTCTTCTGATTGGAAGTTGTGTCTCTTTTGTCTTGGTTAGAAACTGAGAGAGATCTTATTGATATTATCCCCATTAATGTTTTGGGTTCTTACGTTTGTTTGTCTAGTGGGGCAGCGGGCAGTTCATACCTTTGAAATCTAGTGTTCGGGAAGTGGCATTGTCTGTCTATTGCTTTTGTCTATCTATTTGTTTGTTTTTGCTGTTTTATCAATAATATTATCAACAAAGTCCAAAACATTCAAAATTCTATCACCCTTAAGCAGCATAATCTAACCGTGTGATATATATCATCAAAATGTAGAGCTTGAAATCAAGGGACACAGCTTTGCCCTCAAATATTCATTGATACCCCTCCTTCCAAGTGGCCCCTCAAATAGCTAAATGAATCCTGCTTCCTGCAGGATTGTGGGGTATTGTCGTATTGATCAGTACTAATGTGGGTTCTTTTACTTAAGTGCAAGATGTTTTCATGTAGTCTTAAAGCCATATGACTGTCTCAGTTCTTTTACTAGCACTTAGTTTCTTTTATTCTATTGGCTTGTTTTCTGAGCCATTTGTATATTTTTGGATGATTATATTTGAGTTGGATATTTTGTAGGGAGATTCCTATTGGGCAACGTGGAGAGGTGTGTGAGGTGGATGGAGATCGTGTTGCTGTTATTTTGGATAAAGGGGAAAAGGATGAGAGCGCAGAGCATGATACAAAGCCACAAATATACTGGATCCCTGGTATAACCTTTTGACTGATCCATTTGCCATAATTTATGACTGGACATTGTTTTGGTTCTGGTCAATGAAGCACGCTACTGATGTAATACATATTACATAGGCATGAAAAGATACCAGCTGGCAGATGTGTGATTTGTGTTTTTAAAAAAAAAATAGAAAATAAGATTGAAACATGTAATGGGCTCAGAATTTTTGGGCAATTTGCGTATTATGCATTATTGTTTCTAGCATGGGAGAGGGTTGTGTTTGGGCGGGAACTATGGCAAGTTACTCATATTGTGTGCAGCCTAAGTTGTCAATAACAAAAGTCAATTCCTTTCTTCTGTCGGTGTATTTTGCATGACTGAGAGTGTAAGGGAAGTACAAATTGTTGGTGTCTGGCACATTTCAGACATGAATATGTGAAGCATTGGAATGTGTCTGTGCCTCTTAAGTTGTTGGGTAGAGCTTTAGTTTGGCTTATTGTGTTACATTAAGTCTATTATCAAGGCATCTACATGGGGTTAGTACTCTGGTTCAATACGGAAAAATCAATCAAATATGTAAGTAGCATCCTTGATTGCGGTTTTTGGGTAGTGAAAACGTGGTTCTTCCAACTCCTTAGACGTCCTGATGCGGCTGTTTTGTGATCACCTAATGCTTGAATCCATGCAGTTGTTTCCTTCTTGCCTATTAGAATTCTCTTGTTTGTATTTATTCAGGTTGCTACTTTGCTGAAGGGTAGTAAGTTCTTTTTTATAATGTTTTGTTGATATATTCATTTATAATTCAACATTGTCCGAGTACAATGGTCATGTTTTTTACTTTCTTATTATGTTGCTCCTTTTCCCCCATCTCAGTGAAGAACCTAGAACGTGATCTTGATGCTCAGGCTGAGGATTGTTATATTGCTATGGAGGCCTTGTGTGAAGTATGTTCTATAATACATTGTTCAACTGCAATACAAATTCTACATTGAAAGTTGCCATTTCGTAGGCTAATATTGCTTCACATCTATTCAGGTTTTGCGTTCAAAGCAACCTCTCATTGTCTACTTTCCGGATTCTTCTCTTTGGTTGTCACGGGCATCTCCCAAGTCAAATCGTAAAGAATTTGTTGGCAAAGTTCAAGAGTTGTTTGACCAATTATCTGAGCCCGTGGTCTTGATTTGTGGGCAAAACAAAATCGAAACTGGTTCAAAGGAGAAAGAGAAATTTGTAAGTTCGTGCTACAGCTTCAAACTAGGGTTTGTGTATTTATCCTCTACAAATTGTCTTACTTGCATGAAGGCTTTGAAGATCATAATATCTGCAGTGGTACTGGTTTGGTCCGCAGCGAATACTAAACTGTTTATACAAATGGCTTTGTTTTTTAGAGGGATGAATACCCCCATTACCCAACCCAACCCAACCCAAACTTACCCTTTTTTACCCTTATTTTCAACACTCGACCTTTTAACTTTTTCCTAAACTTGCCCAACCTTACCTTACCCCATTAAAGAATGTACCAAGTACCAACTGCAGTGGATTGGGTTATGGTGAACATGATATCTTTATGTATGGGTCATGTTTATGACAAAAATTGGACCTTTGGTTTGATGTGTGGAATGGGCAATTTTCCTTCGCATGGCACAACGGTTTGGGCTCTGGCTTTTGTGTGCGTAAGCGCTCCCCTGGTTTGCTTTTTAAAACCTAGTGTGCAATACAATTGGAGTTAGAGGGGATTTGAGATCAAGGACACAAAAAAAGAGGTGTTGCTTTGAACAGTTTTTATACTGGCTGAGCTGGAGTAGACACCAGTTGACTGTGAAATAGATTACAGCCTGCATATTATTAGTGTGTTGCATGGTCTATATGATGTTATATTAATTTTATGTGTAAATTGTAATGTGTAATTAGTATATTTTAATTGATTTAAGGATTTAGAGAAGAATTCAAAAAAAAAAAAGATACGAGGGTTTGAAAAGGGCTATGAATAACAAAGATGGAAATCCAGTACCCCTTTTATACTTTAATGAGATCAAAAATAAAATGAATAAAATTCAGATTATGGTATGTATAGTATTGTAATATATTTTATATAGTGAGTATGTTTCAATTGATGTAAGGGTTTGGAGAAGATGGGAGAAAAGTTCCTTGAGGGTGAAGAGGAAAGATATAAATAGTAAATATGAAAGATATGACATCCATATACTCATCAAAAGAGTATCCTCAAAGATTTAAGAAAAAAATGAAAATTAAATGACATGAGTGGAATTAAGGAAATTAAATGAAGTGGAATATAAAGAGTTTGTTGCAAGTTTAACAACAACAAATCTCGGTATAGTTCTGCTAACGCGAGGTCAGAGGAGATCTGAATGTAGGCAACCTTCCCTTTATGCACAGTGTGAAAAGGCTGATTCCGGCGGACCCAAAAGATAAAAACCTTGCAAAAAGCTAAAACAAAGCCATTTCGAAAACTAATATCTGCTTGGGAAACCAAGAGATGGAGGGAAACAAAGAGGACGAGACTTTATAAGTGCATGCTCTAAGAAATGCATAATTAGGTAGATAAACTGGGACGTACCCGAAGAAAAAAAGATAAGGAGAACACAAGAAACACACAAAGAAAGCATAAACTAAGGTTGTCAGGGTTGGGATTCTAGTTAGGATCGATAGGGGTCCTTAGAATCGGGATCGTAGGATTCTACAAATAAGGTGAAATTATTATAGGTGACTTGAAGTTTCGTCCAAAAAAACATTGTATTTCAAAAATTGTACAAAAAGCAATGATTTTCACCGATCCTAGTATGATCTTAACCGATCCTAATATGATCCTAACCGATTCTAGTACGATCCTAACCGATTCTAGCAAGATTATGACCATTCTAACAAAAATAGGCTAGGTTAGGATCGAACCGATCCTAACGATCCTAATGATTCTAATACGATCCTACCGATTTTGACCGATCCTAGTCCGACCCTAACAGGAACAAGTTGGATCGTTTGATCATTTTTGGATCGTAGGATCGTACGATCCGGATTGCGATTTTAATAACCATGGTCCTAACTCCTAACGATAACTTACTGACAACCTCTTACCCCTGTCTCCCGACTATCTTTATTTATATATATAAAGAGTTTGTTGCAAGGTTGATAGAAAGAAATTGGATTTTGGGGAGATTTTGCTCATTAAAGGCAAAAAATTTTGGAAGAAAAGAAATTTAGACATTGCGTAATAAATGAACCCATCACATTATGCCATTTATTTTTGATTAATGCTAATGGCTTCACTCAAATTGTGTTTGATTTAGAAATCAGGATGCTAACCATGTGGTTGCGTAGCCTTGTAAGGGCATGTTTTTCTTAATTTTAGAATTTGCAGTTTATCAGTTATCCAAGGTTTAATGGAGGTAGACAATGAGTCAACTGTGTTTTTTGGCGTAATGTGTGGTTTGGGGATAAATCTCTTAAGATTCAATTCCTTCATCTCTTCAGGATGGTGCTTCTTAAGGATGCAATATTGTGGGTGCGGTCATCTAAAATGATGGCCGAAGTCATTGGAACGTAAATTTTTCAAAAAATCTCAATGATTTGGAATAGGAGAGTGCGAATTTCTACCATTGCTAGTTAATAAGAATGTTTTCTCGGAGGGTGCTGATAGATATTGTGGCTTTTTGAGTGTTGACCCTGTTGAAAGCTTTTTCTCTATTAGAGCTTCTGCCACAAACTTTTTGGTGATGGTAACAGCCATCCATTTCCTGCCAAAGCCAGCTGGAAGTCTAACCGTGATAGTAGTTTTTTGGGTTGTGCGTGGGCTGTTAATAAAAGGAAAAATTCCCAGAGATGATTTGTCTAAAAAAAGAAATTTTAACAGGCCTATCTAGTGCTCTATGTGCCTTGAGAAGGAAGAGTCAGTGGATCATCAACTTGTTCACTGTTGTTGGGCCTTGTGTCTTTGGCATCTCTCTTTCTTTGATGGGGTCTGTTGGGTTCAACCATCAACAGTCAAACATGGAGAAGGAGATTGAATTTTACCTAGGTTTCTGGAGTTTAGAAAATTATTCCTTTGTCAGTGTAGTCATTATGGAAGAGTGTTTGGAAGGAAATGAATTGTTGAATCTTTGAGGTGAAAGTCTTGTCACTTCGAAATCTCTAGCTGTACTGTATGGGAGTCTCGTATAGTTGGGAATTTTGTGTGGTTGGAGTCAGTGCTTCACGGTGGAAGTAACATGAGTTTTACTGGATATTGTAGACAAGATCATACATGAGAGCTTGCATGCATGGTGATTTTTGTTCTTGGCACTTTTGTACATGGGTGGCATCCCCTAGGCGTCTCTCTAATGTAATAATAGCACACAAGGAGCAGCCAACATTACTTAGGGATTAGGGTTAATGATTAGTCCTTAGTAACATTTGGCTGCAGTTGGTGATTATCAAATGCTTTCTAGGAACGGGTAGGCCCCAAATAAACATAATGAGCTTTAACAAGGACTTGATCTCTTGAGCTTAAAGTTATGCATAAAATCTCGGAAACTTGGTGGTCCCCTACTCCCCTATTAAGCTATCTTTATGCCTTTTTTTGACCCTTCTCTCTTTTGGATGCATGAGCAGCTGATCCTCGCCCTCGTCCTCATCCTCGTCCTCATCCTTATTTATTTATTTAATTTATTAATATTGTTGTTTTGACTGATAATATATAATATTTGTTGTTTGGCAGACAATGATACTCCCAAATTTTGGCCGCCTTGCTAAGCTGGTAATTACTTATAAATCTCCTGTTCCAGTTTGATTGTAAATGGGTTTCTTAAATCATGATATGTTGGATACTTGTTTTTCTGGGTTATTCACAATGTTATGGAGAGGAACTGCAGTCTTGCTCATGGAGAAGATATTAATAATAATATTCACCACAAATTGATGTTTGGAAGTTGGATATGAATTTAGGAACCATATGTGGGTATAATAATTAAGCTCAAGATCGCTCTCTTGATTTTTTCATGTTATGGACTATTCGTGAGGATTTTAGTGTCAGTAGATGTAAGCTTTTTAGATCAATATGTTTCTGCTTAGGATGAGGATAGTAGTGTAATTTTTCAATTGTGTGATGATTTTATAGCTGTCTAGATGAATGTGATGTTGAGTGTTTGATTACTGCTAATTTTGCTAAATTCTGTTTGTGTGGAGGTCAGTAATTTAACAAATCTATCATGGTAATGTCTAATCTATGGAATGATTATCCTGTTTGACGATTATCAGGAATATGTTTGCGGTGTTTTCTCTTTTGTCTCCACTGATGTGACTTTGAATACATGATTCATATACTCCACGTGCGTTATAGTTTTTTCTGCTAGCAGAATGAAACCCTTATTTTACCTAGTGTGATATGTTGGAGCGAGGATATGGACATAGTACCTCTGTTTTTTTTGATAAGTTATGAACATAGTGTGTGTAATGGAGCTTTCTTGCTGTATAGCCAACTGAATCTGTGGCACAGGTTCTTCTCACATGTTATTTCTATCAGTGTAATTTAAGAAACTTGGCTACTTCTGGAGGATCTTGGTTAATAGCTCCACGACCTGTAACAGTACGCCTTGTTGGATTTTTTGTCTTGCCTTTTTTATTTTATTGTGGATAACCCTCTATGGGTTTATCCGGATCATACCTGTGCTTGTTTGCTTCTAGGACATAGAGCAGGTTCTTAAGAATCCAGATTCTGTCATTGTTAACTTAGAAATCTCTTACTTATCACTTTCGTTAGTCTATGTCTCAGTATGTCTCCCTCATTTCTTTGATGTTAATGGTTAAAATATTGTAGTGCTGATCTGGTTGCCATTTTTTCGTCTGGATGTTTGAGGGGTCCGTTTGCACAGAAATATGTGGGTTGATCACCAGTAAGATTTGAAAGATTGTGTGCCCTCCCTGTCTGAAATTTTCCCATAAGCTCTGCTTATTGTAAGTAATTTTATGTAATACTTATTGTAATCTTCGTATAGGAGGCATGATTTAGCCTGCATAAATCTTTAATCAAAATCCGTGGCAAAGTTTGTCTCATAGATAATTAGGAAAGCAAGTGTATTGCGTTGGGCATTGTGAATTGTCCATCTTTGTGCTGTATGAATTTGCTGCTGTACCATCTTCAATAGGAGTCTGTGGGCAATTTTCAGGCTTCAACTTCTAATCTCTTGCTAATTCTGTTTTGTTGCTCTTGATTTACTTTAGCTTTTTGATTTTCAATAATAACTCTTCGTATCCAACTAATTTATTTCATGTGTACCTGATTTTTCAGCCGCTTGCTTTAAGGAGACTGACAGAAGGTCTAAAATCAAACAAGAGATCAGATGACACTGATATATATAAGCTTTTCACAAATGTCATCTCCATACATCCACCAAAGGTGATTGTCTGTCCAACTAATAAATATGCAACATTGTACTATAGTTGAGGATGGGATATATATATACACACACACACACACACACACACACACACACACACACACACACACACACTTCTGTACGCCAGTGGTCCCAAAAAAGTAAAATTGTATTTTTTTGGGACCACAATCGAGTGTATATACTAAATATCGTGGATTTTGACTTGCGTTTGCTCCAAAACTTAGCTCAAAACTTCCCACGATTTTTAATGAATTTACAACGTTTGTCACAAATTTTTTCTTTTTTTTTTCTTTTAATTTTTCTGATTTTCCCCTTTTATTCCTTACAAAAATAAATCATAATAATTGCTTGAATTCTGATACAAATAATTTAAAAATTCTTTTAGTAACTTCACTTCATAACCTTTCTGGGGGGTAGGAATGAAAAAATTAGAAAAATATGGAGGTAGATCTGGTACCAAAAGAATACATTTTTTTTTTTTTTTGGGACCACTGGTGTACAAAAAGAGTAGGGGTTATTATTGCCCAATTGTCAAAAGGAGGGATCATTTATATATATATATATATATATACACACACATCACACACACACACACACACACACACACACACACATATATATATGTATGTGTGTGTGTGTGTGTGTGTGTGTGTGTGTGTATCTATGTATTTGGGCGTGTGCATGTGGAAAATCTCTCTTCGTTTTTTTCTTCAAAAGTTTGGCCTTGAGCATTATGGAGCCCATTTTATTTGAAAGGACTCTAGGTGAACATTTGGAGTTTTAATGAGCAAAATTCTTTTTCTTGGCTTCCTTAATGGTCTATCGTCATATGCAGCAGGGATGACTTGAATTTGAATATACAAATTACAAACTGTTTTGGGATATCGGTTTCTCTACGTTCATGGAACTCTGTCATTTTTAGGGTACATTTTACCATTCATTTAATGAACCTATGGTAATATGGGAATCACATTTTTTTAAATGAATTTACAATATGGGAATCACTTTGACATATTGTTCTCTGAAAATACTTGTCCGGGCAGGTTTTCTGCACTTGCCCCCCCCTCCCCCCGGGGGGGGGGGGGGGATGGTTGTGTTAGAGAAGTCTACACATCCCACCCTCTGTGGTTGAGGTGGGACTATTGTATCGTTTTACTTAGGACATTTATCAATTCAAACTTTAAAAGGCATGAAAAGGTGTTAGCTGCAGTATCTGCTTTACCTTCTATGTTCGGCATAGAGGTGTTTAGAATTCAACACAAGAAGGATAATAACTTCCTGGATGGACATGTCTATGATTCTCTTATTGTTGATTAAAATTGGAACAAACTCTCAATAATAGTGTTGATGAAAGTCATGTGATGAAACTATCGAATACAGAAAATGGAGTAAGAGTTTTCTGGATATAATTTACCATTTCTTATGAGATCTATTCAATCTGACTATCTGAGCATAAACAGAATATCTCGTTCCTTTTCCTTTATAATTTGTAACATTTAAGCAACTGATTATTGATCAAGCAACAAAATGGCCCTTTTGTTCTCTTTAGCAAATCATTGTGTCTGCTTTCAAAGATCCTGCATCTTACTCTTCTGAAGATTTTCAGTGGCTTATTTGTTGTTTCTGCTATCAGGAAGAAGATGTCCTTCAAACTTTCAACAAACAGCTTGAAGAAGACAGAAGAATAGTGATCTCCCGTAGTAATTTGACTGAACTACATAAGGTATGGAAAGTCCTGACTCTAGTTGAAGTTGTGGAGATTTTTCTTTTACCAAGTTGTTTCTCGTAGTCACACGGCACACTGAAGTTGTGTGCTCATTTATTTGATGTTACAATTGAAAAATTGCATTCAAAATTGATGACTTCAACACCACCAAAATGATGCTTAGATTAGATTGTCATGCCAAGTGGTATGGCTGTCTTGTTGGGTCAATATACCCAGAGTGATATTTTCTTATGAGTAATAAAATAGGAAAAGTGGATTCTAATAATACCTACTTTGGCCATGGCCAATTATATTCCAATAATGCCTACTTTTTTTCTTTTTTGTATTCTAGTGGTCCCAAAAAAAATCAAGATTGTATTTTAGTGGTACCAAATATACCTCCACATTTTTTTAATCTTTTCCATTCCTGTCGCCAGAAAGGTTATGAAGTATAATTACTAAAAGAATTTTTAAATTATTTTTTTGAAAATCTGCACAATTATTATGATTTTCTGAGGAATAGAAGGGGGAAAATCATAAAAATTAGAAAACAATTAAAAGAATTTGGTACAAACGTCGTAAATTCACTAAAAATCGTGGGGAAGTGTTGTGCTAAGTTTTGGAGCCAACACAAGTCAAAATTCACGATATTAAGGGTATACACTCGGTGATGCCACTAAAATGCAATTTTGATTTTTTAGGATCACTAGAATACAAAAAAAAGAAAAAAGTAGGGACTATTAGTGTGACAAAAGTAGGGATTATTAGAATCTAATTTTCCTATAAAGTATGTATAAGACACATCCGGGGGATGTCACCCATTTGCAGGAGGCAATCTTGAAAAAGCCTCAAGCCGGTGAACTCTCTACATTAATCTTATCAAGAATATGGAACAGTTACTTTAACCCATGTTCAAAAGTTAAAGTTCTCATAAAATGAAGTTCTTGAAGGTTCTATCCTTGCCATCAATCTCCTTCCAAGTGCACCACATAGTCGTCAAAGGCATCAATTTCCACACATAGAATCAACTCTTTTTCAGCCTTCTTCTCCAAGCAACCAAAACATCTTGGCGCTTGAGGTTGCATCCAACTAACTCCCATCAATGAAAATGACGAATGCCTTACCTGCAGTATATAAAAAGGTGGCCAGCAGACTCTCCCTTTCCTAAACATATTGAACACCTACTACTACTGGAAAACTAGAAGTTTCTCTTTTTAAGCTCTGTGGTTATCTTTCCTTTGATGGCCACACAAGCAAGGGAACATGTGGCAGAAGCTTGACTTTATATAGTCTGTGTGGAAAACCAATTCTGCAAGTCCTTAAAGATCTCTTTATGATAGCTATGCTCTGTAAAGTGACCACTTGTGTCAAGAAGCCAAAAAAATCGCATCATTGCCATCGAAGGCGACCTCAATATTAGCCCGTAAAGCCAAAAGAGTTGGCACGCTTTCCTCTTCCCCAATCATTGGGACTTCTTAAAGCTGTGGTCTAGTGGGTTTGATTACATGTAATAATTATATGAAAGACAACATGTTGCCTATCTGAAAGTCTAAAAGAATAATGACGTGGTAGATAAGATGTTAGACTTGAAAAGCCAGAAACATTGTTGTCTTTACCATTCGTCTTCTGTTCCTTTACCTTTACTGCCTACTCTCTAAGAATGATTCTTATACCCTCGTCTCTCAAGTACTGGTGAGTATGTGAAAACATAAGCCAGATGCACCTGAGCTGGTTGATTATTAGACATGATTAAAAATCAATTGATGTATTCTACTGCAGGTTCTTGAGGAGAATGAGATATCATGTTCAGAGTTACTTCAAGTTAACACCGATGGTGTAGTATTGACAAAGCGCAGTAAGTAGCTATAAATTCTGTATTTGCTAGTACTGCATTTGTTCTATGATGCAGTTTGTATAGTGTCTTTTCACTGAAGATACTCCCCCCACCCACCCACACACACTCCAAAGAAAAAAAAAAGCAGTGTGCTTGTACAACATGATTAGGTCCACGCTTTACTTGTTTGATATGGTTTAGCTATCGATTCATATGTGCTTCTTACCTTTCTTGGGGCATGTTAGAATTAGACAACTTAAGGTGTGGCTTCAAGATGAAATCACAAGCGTTTTTGATGTGAGGCGCTTTAAACTAATGCTTAAAAATAATTCCCAAGGGCTAGTTTCTTGACAAGTTAGATTGGCATCAAAGAAGTGATTTAGAGTCCATTATAACTGTGAAGAATACCATATGCTTTGCACTCTGGGCTAGAGGGATGGGAGGAGGGACAGAGACAGAGGGAGTAGGGGTCTATGTCTTGGTTAGACAAGAGAACTGTGGGCTTTCCCTAGCAAGGCACTTTGGGCTTTGGGCAAGTGCACCTAGAGCGTGCACTCTTAGTTTAAAACGCGCAAGGTGCCAAAAGGCAAAATGGGTCTTGTAGTAAAAACACTGCAAATAGCCAATAACATCGTATGTCTCCCAACACACATAATAAGACCATGATAAAAGTCTTGAAAGAGTAGCAACCATAGTCATATAAGCTGAACACAGAAAACGTAGCACACATAAGATTGCCAGTGATTCGAACTTCAAAAAATAACAACCTTACCGGAATATAAGCTTAACTGCCTTAACAGAACAAGAAGACAGAGCCAGGCCCATGAAAATGCCGAGATCAGCTGACCCATGGAAACCCAAAACAAAAAGCAGAAAAATAAGAACGCAGTTAATAGACGCACAAAAAATAATAAAGCAAAGAAGACGGAGACAGATGTAGAAAGATAAAAAGTGGAAAATAAAAATGAACAGAAAATAAGACAAGGTAGACACAGGCATAGAAGAACGGAGAAAAAGTAACAGAAGAGAAGAAGACAGTCAGACAAGAAGAGATGAATGAGGTGAGGCTGAAGAATAAAACAGAGACAAACAAAGAGCGAAGAAGAAGCCACAGTAAGAAGCCCATTAAAAAGTAAAGTAAAAAAATAGAAAAAAGGAACATGAATGGGTGTTCAAGAATAGAGGTTTAACGAGAGGAAAGAAGATTGAAGAACTAAGGGCATGTTTGGAGAGAAAAAAGGAATGGATTGGGTATGGAATTAGATATCTAGAGGGTTGGGAATGGAATTTGATTCCAAAATATAAAGTGTTTGGTGAGAAAAAGGAATGGAATAAAATAATAATAATAATAATAATAATAATAATAATAATAATAATAATAATAATAACAACAACAACAACAACAACAACAAATAACAATAACAATAACAATAATAATAATAATAATAATAATAATAATAATAATAATAATAATAATAATAACAACAACAACAACAACAACAACAAATAACAATAACAATAACAATAATAATAATAATAATAATAATAACAACAACAACAACAACAACAACAACAACAAATAACAATAATAATAATAATAATAATAATAATAATAATAATAATAATAATAATAATAATAATAATAATAATAATAATAATAATAATAATAATAATAATAATAATAATAATAATAATAATAATAATAATAATAATAATAATAATAAGAATAAGAATAATAATAATAATAATAATAATAATAATAATAATAAGAATAATAACAACAATAATAACAACAACAACAACAACAACAACAACAACAACAACAACAACAACAACAACAACACCAACAAACAACTGCTACTGCTACTGCTACTGCTACTGCTACTGCTACTAACAACAATAACAACAATAACAATAACAATAACAATAACAATAACAATCGCTGGAACCCCACTTGCTCCATCGATAACAATAACAATAACAATAGTGATAATAATAATAATCGCTGGAACCCCACTTGCTCCATCGCTTCTTCCACCGGTCCCCACCCTCAACATCCACAACTGCTCCATCGCTTCTTCCTTCCACTGACCCCCACCCTCAACATTTCAACAACCACAACCACGTCAGATCAAGGGGTTTTGGAGGCTTCTTCCATCAACCGACCGAGATAAAGAAGGAAACCACCCAAATCGCCAGGATAAAGTCCGGTGTGGGCCGCCACGCAAATCGCCGTCCACGTCGCGTCCAGGAGGCCCGACAAGGTCATCGGCAGGATTGTCTCCAGCGTGCTCTCCAATCTGGCGATGGTGCTCTGCGGAAGAACAACAAACCTCCTGTTCTTCTCTCACCATTGTTGTAACTAGTGGTCGAGGAAGGAGAAGAATGCAACAATTAATATTTTAAAAAAAAATAAATGAAAAGGGATAGATTTGATACCTTTCCTTTTTGGGAGGGTTCTAATTCCTCCCATTTGAGAGGAATAAGAAACCTGGGGGAATTATAATTCCATTCCACTTTATGTTCACCAAACAAAAAAAAAAAAAGGGATTAGAACCCATTCCATAGCTATTCCATTCCTCTTTCACTCACCAAACAGACCCCAAATGTCAGAAAGTAAGGGATAGGCATTCTTGGGTTTGGAGTATTCAAGACAAAGGAAGAAAAAGCAAGTTTCTTTAGGGATTGGAGGCTTCAATTAAATGTAATAAGCTATATATCTGGCTCTGCAAACCCTTTTAATTTGTTTTTTCAGTGGTTCTCAAGGCAGCATTAATATCCCGAAGGTGCTCTTTTTGTGCACCTTGCGCCTCGGTTGAGGCCATCAAAAGACGTGTTTTTGAGGGACCTTTTGTATGGGCTTCACCTGACCCCTATGGGGCAACACATGTTGTGCCATGAACCCGAAGTGTGCTCGTGGTGCACTTTTTCAACATAGCTAATGCTCCCTGTTCATCTTGTCTGTGTCTTATGTTAAAGTTGTTTATGAGTTATAACACAATTACTCTTTAGATCATGGTATCTAATACGTAGCAACTGTACTTGTCATGCAACATGATAAGAGTGTGACTTGCAACTTTTGAATTTTATAGTTGAGTTTTTCATGTTGTTACTCCAACTATACATGACCTAGAGAGTTATAGTTGATGCTAAATTGTTATTGTTTTTAGTTTTACATATTGATTTTATGAGTGACATAGGAAGTCTGCTCTTTAAGATGACTATTTAAGATGGATGGATTTTCTGCGTCAGTAATTCTGTAGCTTAGTGCCATCAGTTAGGAAGTCTGCTCTTGGGTTTTGGTCATGGTGATCTGTCTGTATGTCTCATATGTCAATTCTTAGATGTCAAAAGGATATCTCAAGTGAGCTTGTTGAACACTTTATTGTATGTGCTGCTTGTAAAATTTAATGACAAAATAACAGGAAAAGTTGCAGTAGGGGATTCTTATTTAAGGTTTTTGTGCTTTGACATTGTGCAGAATTGTTATTGAGTTTACCTTCCTCACTCTCCCTAACACCTAATGAAAACAAATGTTTACAGAAGCTGAAAAAGTTGTTGGCTGGGCCAAAAGTCATTACTTGTCTTCATGTCTGCTTCTTTCCATCAAGGGAGAAAGACTCAATGTGCCCCGTGAAAGGTACATGCTTGTGGTTGCTCCCATTCATTCTTTTCTCTAGTTGTTGCATGCAAACCACTATTGTGCTCGGCCTCATTCATTTTCGTCCTTGATCTGCATAGCCTTGAGGTTGCAATTTCAAGGTTGAAGGAGCAAGAGAGCATAACCAAAAAGCCGTCACAGAATTTGAAGGTGTGTGATTAATGTGATATCAAAAAGTCTTGAAATAGCCTAGGATCATATCTACCTTTATGCTAACATTTGCAACCAACAGAATCTTGCCAAGGACGAGTATGAGAGTAACTTCGTTTCAGCGGTGGTTCCTGCCGGTGAAATTGGTGTCCGGTTTGATGACATAGGTGCTCTTGAAGAGGTGAAAAAGGCGTTGAATGAACTTGTTATTCTTCCTATGAGGAGACCAGAGCTTTTTTCCCGTGGAAATTTGCTAAGGGTACCGCATTTTACTTGAAACTTAGCTGTTAACTGATTATTTTCTATCAGTGTGCACTTATTCTGATCTTAAGCTTTTATCAGCCTTGCAAGGGGATCTTGCTTTTTGGGCCTCCAGGAACTGGGAAAACATTGCTTGCTAAAGCACTTGCAACTGAAGCCGGTGCAAATTTCATCAGCATAACTGGTTCCACTCTAACATCAAAGGTCTGTTGTGCATCTTTGCTGGCATACATACTAAGCCTTTGAATACATCCCCCTCAGCCCATTGGCTAGCGATCTTCCTCGAGTAGAACTTTTTGTGTATTTTGTAGTCTTTACATTAAGTCTTATCTCCATCTTAACTGTACCTTTTCCGTCTATATATATTTATTTAGAGATCTTTACAAATCGCATTTGTGTTTTGCGTTTTGCATTTTGCACTTTGTTTCTTTTTGAATGTCAAATTATTAAGAGGTATTAAGCAGAAAATGTAAGCAGAAAATGTGGGAAGATGGGTTTGGATAGGAATAGGAGGCAAATGAATTGTAGAGAAGAGGGATCCAAAAGAGGATAGTTTATGAATGACTGGGAGGACATCATTTCTTCTTATTTCCTCTTCTTTTTCACTGATTTGTCAACAGTTAGATAATTTTGTTTGGCTGTTGGTTCAAGAAGCACACACTTCTTAGCTTTCCCCAGTCTTCTGCTGCATGGATGATTACTTGTTCCATGCTGTATTGATGGTTTTGAATCTGAAACGAAGCTGATTTTATATTATGTAGCCTTGACATTTTGCATGTTTTTGGTGCTCTTACTGAAGGAAAACAGTTGGATAATCTGGGACTTCTCTTCTTAAATGGGTGCATATGATAATTCCAATCCTCCTTGAAAATCTGGTTTCTGTTACCCCTAAAGAGCTATTGAAATGCTTGTGGTCTTTGTTTATACAACTGGAATATTTTTTCTTGCTAGAAACTTCGTCTCCTGTGAACATTGTGATCTTTTTGATCATATGAAAGCTTTTTTGTTTCTTTTTATTTTATTTTATTTATTTTTTTTTGGGGGGGGGGGGGGGAGGAGGAGTATTTGCTGTTTTAGCAACGTGATTCTATTTTTTATTTGAGTTATATTGATAATTAATGTTTAAAATAGTTTCTTTGGAGAAACCATTATTACAAGGCTGGATTTGCATCCATTTCTAACTTATGTTGCTTACTATTGCTGCAGTGGTTTGGAGATGCTGAAAAGCTTACAAAAGCACTTTTTTCATTTGCTAGTAAGCTGGCCCCAGTCATTATATTTGTTGATGAGGTAGAATTTCATCAGTATCAAATTGAATGCTATTTAATGACACATTGGTCTTGGATTGAGACTAGTGCTATGACAATTCTCACAATTTGGGGGATATTTTTGTATTTATTTTGGGTTGGATTGTTTTTTTATGTGGAGGGGGGGGGGGTGTCTGTGTCCTAGTCAAATGATGTTTTCACTACTGGATACTTTTTTTAAGCCATTGCAAACTATATGTAGTTTTGAAATTATACTCTGAGCTTTGAAGTGAAGGTGATTCTGAAGAGCGGAAGACTGGAAATGTAGGCTGAGCTGAAACTGTCTCTGAACGTTATGGCTTATGGGTCATTGAGCTCCCAACTTGTTGCCCTACCCTACTCTGAATTCTTTTTGTGCTTAATGAAAGGAAGTTGGGTGCTAATTTACTTAGTTTAAAAAGGTGTGCCCACAAGATCCATCCCTGTTGTGGTGCCTTAGAGGTGTTCAGGTTTAACCCCTCCAAATGCCCCAGGAAAGCGTTCCTTTTTACAGCTTTTTGTTCACCGTTTGGATCTTAAGGCCTAAGACCACCTCTTTTTGCTATGTATCCTTCTAATTCGACCCACCACCCTAATTAGCCTCCAGAGTCCAGAAACACTCGAAACTTCTATCCTTCTCTGGTGAATTCATGTGGGAATGATTTCAAGCAATTTATCTAGTGCATTAATGTGGGAATGCTTTCAAGCAACTTGATTTATACATAAAGTGTGCCTTGCTTCTAAAAGGCATACTCCTTCGCCTCTGCACTTAGGCTACAGGTCGCCTTTGTGCTTTGGGCTTTTATAATCTATGCTAATTTATTCAAGAGTCCTTTACTTGGAAATCGGCCAGCAAATCTGGAACCTCTCCAATTATAATTGTTGTTATATAAACAACCTGCCTCTGTTACCTAAATTATTTTAATGTGCCTCTACAATTCTAGTGGCAATGGAGCTGCCTTCAGATCTCATATTTGATGTCCTGATGTCCTATAGCCTACCGTACAGATACTCGTTGCAACCTAGCATGCATTAGGAAACTTTCCTTATAATACTGAGTTATGTTCGGCCCTAACTTTGCATGATATTGTAGTCGTCCCTCGCCAAAGCTAAGAGACTTTGGACTTCAGTAAATCATCCCTTCAGAAATATGATGTCTCCTACTATTAAAGTAGATAATGATTATAAATTTACAATAATGTTTTCCTGCAGGTCGACAGTTTGCTTGGTGCTCGTGGTGGTGCTTTTGAACATGAAGCAACCAGAAGAATGCGGAATGAATTCATGGCCGCTTGGGATGGGTTACGGACCAAAGATAGCCAAAGAATCCTCATCCTAGGTGCAACGAATCGACCATTTGACCTTGATGATGCTGTCATTCGTCGTTTGCCTAGAAGGTATCAACAATGCATACCTTTAACTCCCCTTTAGGGATCCTGTTTCATCTGAGTTGCAGTTTACATACTTAAAACTTTCCGTCTCCACTTGAACTCTTGCCTTGGCCTGGCCTTAGGGAAGAGGGGTGGTGGGATGGGGTAGGGCAGTGTACTTGTTTGTCCTATTTGTTGTTTTTCTTGAGTAGGAAACTCCTTTGACCCTAACCTGAAAGCTTACTTCCATGATTAAAAACATCTGCATTGTAAACTCACTACAAATGAAGTCTACTATTTATAAAAGACATTTCTAAGGAAACAGATGTTTCTAGAGGTTCTTTTGTGTAACTAAGAATTTTCTTTCTATGAAAAAACAGAGATAATCAGTTCACTAATTGAACACAGGATGCTTCTCATCATAGTAAATAGTAACAGCCGCATCGCAGTCCAAAAGAAGAAAACAAAAGAAGACTATATGCTCTTGCAGAAAAGAGAAAAGTCGAAAAAATGAAAAATTGTTGATATCATTGGATGTTAAACTCAAGGCTGGCCTTAGTTGAAATTTGCTTTTCAATTGTATGCTGCACTAGAGTGTTGTGCATAGTTACCGAGTCACTTGTTCCTGGTGTGCAGATCAATATGTATTTTGCTCAGATTTAGTTTAATTCAGGTTTTCGGTCACTTGTTCCTTGAACACACAGGTTATGGAGTGTTTTGGGCCATTTTGGTGTTGTCGGGCCCTGATTGTTATTTCCTAAGGGCGAGCCTCTCTGGGCTATTTGTGTAAAGTTGGCTAGTGTTTGTTACCAATTAACTACATGTGCTTGATTTGCTTTTGAAGTATTGTGAAAATGAAGTCCTAGATGCATGCAACTTTGTTTGTAAGAGACTTTAAGATCTTCTGCTTTTGGTGGTCGTACAGGATATATGTAGACCTTCCAGATGTGGAAAATAGAATGAAAATCTTGAAAATATTTCTTGCCCAAGAAAACCTCGAGTCAAATTTCCGATATGATGAACTAGCAAATGTAACAGAAGGCTATTCTGGGAGTGATTTGAAGGTGATGCAATTCTTGGTTAATTTCATTTTGTGCAGCATAATCGGATATCGCGCTAACATCGTTGCATGATCTTCGTAATGCAGAATCTCTGCATTGCTGCAGCATATAGACCCGTGCAAGAACTTTTGGAAGAAGAGCAGGTAACTCTTTTTTTGGATGATTTTGCTATCCAGATGGATTCTCTCTGTTCTTTAGGCTCCAGCTACTTTTGCTCGTCTGTTGCTATTTACTCAACATCCCTGGAACCGTGCTCGTCCATGACACTGGTTCGTGTCACATATCCATATTGGAATGCTTAAACCCGACATAGGGCGGAAAATGTCTCTCTTGTATGTTTGAATAGTTTGTCGTTTGTACATAACAAAATCCTGGTGAAGGTGAGTTGTGGCTGGATCTGCTACACATAGCCTT
Source organism: Portulaca oleracea (assembly GCA_029582165.1). Lineage (NCBI taxonomy): Eukaryota > Viridiplantae > Streptophyta > Magnoliopsida > Caryophyllales > Portulacaceae > Portulaca > Portulaca oleracea. The sequence continues at coordinate 23,637,788 of CM055890.1, forward strand.
AATTATATAAATAGAATTGTATACTGACTGTTCCTGTTGGACCTTAGATTCGGAAAGCCATTGACCATCTTGTACTCCTCACCAATAATTGTTAATTAGTGATGTGTTTTGTTGAGTCTGCTACCAAGCTGAAAAATGAAACTCTGGCGAGTTGAAAAAGATGCATAGGTGTCATAAGTTGCCCTGTCTGTATTCCTTATAGGTGACTCTGGAGGAGAGGAAATTTAATGCTTTTCAATCCTCGTTTAGTGAATCTGAAGTTGTATAGTTTTCTTTTTTGAATATCAAGCCTGAAAGAGATCATGAGCTCTGGGAATATTTTTTATGGAGAGACTTGTTAGAAGAAAATGTCGTATGCCTAGACTGAGGTTCAAATAGTTGTCCTCTATCCCTCGTCAAGTGTGAAGGAAAGGGGATATATCCTCAATCACTTTTTAGGCAAATGAACGTTTGCAGTTTAGTATCCAACTGAAGAGTGCATTATAACACTATCATTTGCATCCATTATCCGACAGAGGCTGCTCAAGTACTTTTGTTTAACTTGTGTTTTAACATTGCTGTTGGTTGCCTTGCCTGACAGTCTGCAAGGAGTGATGCGTCGACAGTTTTGAGGCCACTTCGTTTGGATGACTTTATTCAATCAAAAGCCAAGGTAACCTTTTCGGCTTTTGGTAGTATATGACCATTCAATTGCATGCTGTAGCAAAGATGGAACTAGCTAAAAGAAAAACAAAAAAATTACAGGATGAGTGTACCATGAAGAAGAAATGCAGTTGTAGGAAAGTAATTAACATTGATGAGCTAAATTTTAGTGGATTACTGAATGTTTTTCTTGGTTCTCTTGGTTACTTCAGGATCCATATCTCAACTATGATCCATCATTCAAGTTGTGTAGACAATGTTACAGTTGATGTGCACGTAGTTTTTCACTGTCTTTGGAAAACTGTATGGAAAGTTTGATTAATTTTGTTAAACAGTAATTTTCTTACAAAATTGAAAGTGGGAGGAAGATTCGAGTAAGCTAAATTGGAAGGATTTGAGTAGGGACAAAATTAAAGTGAGGGATTGGTGGGAAAGAGAGACATTCAAAGTAAGGAGATATTGTTTTCCATTTCCTTTTCCACAAATCAAAATAGATGGTGATTGAATCATGATATTATTTGGTGCCGTTCGTCTTCCCTGCTGCTGAACTTGTTTCATGGCCTCATGTTGTGTGATGTCAAGTGGCTGAAGAACGCCATGTAGTGAAACATTTATTGATTTTCCTTATTATGTATGCCAGCCTATTGACTACTATGGTGGAACTCTTCTTTTCCCCTTTTACATATGAATTACAGGTGGGTCCTTCAGTAGCCTATGATGCAGCGAGCATGAATGAGCTACGGAAGTGGAATGACCAATATGGAGAAGGTGGGAGCAGAAGAAGATCTCCTTTCGGCTTCTGAAGTGATTATTTCTCTGAGCAATGCTTAATGGCAAAGCCAATTTTTGATTAGAGTCGGCATCTTCATGCTGTAATGAGACGGTATTTCGAGACAAAACATCAAGATCTTGAAAAACCAGCATAGAAAAGGAGGAAATGGTGGCGTTGGGGGACTGAATTTGCCCTTTTGTCTCAACAACATTTAAGGGGGAAGATTGCCTGATCGTTGGCCATTGCCGGTGTTTCTAGAGAGGCATTTTGTTGTATCCTTAGTTTTGCGGGTCAATATATTGCCCCCTCTTTACCCAAGTTTTTCTAGGTTGCTTCAGGTTTCCTTAATAGTCATTTTCAGAATCCCCTTTCTATCTTTTCTATAGTGCGGTATTTAGAGGCCCCTTTTCAGGTTCTTACTTGTACTGTTGCTGTTGGGAGGGAAGAGGGTATAGGAGTCGTTCTATTGTATACCTAGTTAGTTTAGCAATAGTTGCAATAAATTATAATGTGATGGGTCATTAATTATTTATAGAGTTGTATCTTGGGGAAATCTAGTTTTTGAATATTTAAAAGTGTCACTGCTAATTCTTCGAAGTGGACTTTGGTGTAATGGTTTTGGTGGACCTCCTTAAATTAGAAGGGTTTACCCAGTTGCTCTTTAAAAGTACCGTACATCTTGTTGGTGCCACTGCCCTATTCTTTTCCGTGGTTGGTAAATGCATGGTTAAGTTGGTATAACATGGATAAAATTGGAAACATGTTTATAATTTTCAATAAAATATCAGTTACATTACTTATTAAATATATGTGAATTTTTAATATAGATTATACATGGGGGGATAAAACTGAGAACAAGTGATTGGTTAAAGTTATAAAATAACTTAAATGTGGTTAGTGCATTATCTTGTACCTCCTGTTTGATCCTAGTATGTCCTAGTATTCCATGGTGTATCTATCAACTATTTGTGGGTCACATTTCGGTTTTTGTCAAGCTTGTTGTTGAGAAGCGTTTATTGCATTATCTTGTGCCTACTATTTGATCCTGTTTAGTTGGTTTCCTATTATCATTGTACGATATCATCATCTTAGATGCCTAATATATTTTTTATGTATCCGACACAAAGGAGATTTAACTGTAATATTCAAAACTTATTATAAATAAAATTGCAAAGAAGGACATGGAATGAGATTATCTTTGAATTTTCAAAACCTGGCGGTCAATCCTTCAACTTTCTTCCTTGAAATGTCTCCATGTGCCGTATTGCATATGTTCCATAGTCTTGAACATTGTTATCATTTTGCCAAAGAAGCTTATAGTTCAACACTTGGAATTTTTGCAAATCAACCATCTTTCGATGCCCAATAGACTTTAAATAATCGTACATTCAACCTACCTACATTGTATGTTTAAGCTATTTTAGTTTTTAAAGTATTTACGTACGGAGTAAGTATTGTTGTCTGAAAATACATACCAGCATCATTACACGGCAATGGTAGGTTGTTAACACATTCCCCCCCCCCCCCCCCCCCCCCCGATCGATTGTTAAGAATCCGTATACTCTTTTGTTTGAAGTCCAAATATAGAACGGTATAGTGGTAGCCTATCAAAATTGGGAAGAATACCTATCAGGCAACAAACTTGTAAACGTAAGCATATTATGGAATATAGTAATCTATTATAGTAGGATATAGGATTATGAATTGTAAATGTTATCAGGCCTGCGTCATGCAAAATGATGGATTACCACTTTTCTAACTCTAGGTTAGCCACTGTTTCGAACACACTATATATACACATCTTTTTCTTTATCAATTGCTTCTTGGCAAGCCTTCTAGGAATATCAAGAAGTAAAATCATAACAGATGGACATTTTTATCTAATGATTTTCTAGTTCCCAAAACATAAGATGTAGTCTATTTTGAAAATGTACAATCTTACATGAACATATGTGGTGAAGAAAACTCTTTTTGGAGCACTTTCGCTCCTTAGTGGTTCATTCCAGTTGATGATGATAGCTATGACGTCAATTATGGAGTAATCAAAGTGCAGATCGTTCCTAGACATTGTATCTATTATATCTCTAGTAATCCACAAACGCTTGCTCTCATCTTCATGCTCCAACGCAAATAGACGCTCCCTATCAATAGCTATATATTCTAAGTAAATAATGAATCCAAAACAGTACTAATAATGCATTTATGCCAAGGATTGAACAACCAGAACGCAAATGAGTGACAAATGATTAGGAAATGTAGTCAACATCATGTACGCTAATTAGTGACAACTATGAGGTAAGGGAGTGAGAAACGACCACTCAATGTAATGAATCACCATGTCTCAACGTAGAACAATTGAATATTAATATTTTGTGATTAAAAATGTGGTTCGTAGTGATAATGTTTCCGTAAGAATGAACAATAAAATTTGACTGGAGTGAACAACCAATATCCGAAAGAATGAACAACCATTATGATATGTTGCACATCATGGGACATAGTGAACAAGCACAAGTCAGGAGAGTGAACAACATATAGGGACATAGTGAACAACCGCATGGCAGCTAATGAGGTTGCCAAAAACATATATATTGTTTGATTTAATCAATGAATTAAATTATGCCAACAAATAAAATGGGCAAACAAAAATTTTAGTGTCATACCTCTGGGTGTGATCAACTAATGTATGTTGATCATGGGTGAGCTTATGTCTGGCCTCCATGTAATCCTTCAGAAATGGTGATCGACAAGCGTAAGGGATTTCTCTAATAAGTCTTGGTGGTTGTTGTCTTGTTGCCACCTTTTTAATTTTTTTTTAATCTCTTGCCACTTCACCATTTGCGTTTCCTCATTATACATCAAACTCTTGCGTTTGGTCAGCGTACTTGATGGCAAAGTATCCCTTATGTTGTATGCAAAATTGATGGCAATGGTTCTGAGGCATTGTGCTCGTGAGTCGATCCTAAGGGAGAACGATGGAGCTTCTATTGTTTTGTGTCTTGATTTAGCATTCATCAAATTTGACGTAATAATGGTCTCTAACTCTACCATTGCTTCCTCCATGGCAAGGTTAGGCTGAAGTAACCCAATTGAGATGGGTTGTATCTGTTGTGGAGTTGCTGGTAGAGGTGACTTGTTGGCCATGCTACTAGTTGCCTTGTTGGTTTAACAAGTTCACTTGAAATGTACTTCATGACTTGTGTGTTTGGTGCAAATGAAAACTATTTTTCTAGGAAAAAGGTTTTCCTTGTAAAATGATTTTCATAGATAATGAAGTTTCATTTGATATTTTCCCGTGTTTGGTACACAGAAAAATGATTTTCACATGTTTGACAATAAGGAGACAGAGATTAAAATGCATGTGTGAGAGAGAGTGGAGGGGAGAGAGAGATAGAGATAGATAGAGAGAGAGAGAGAGAGAGAGAGAGAGAGAGAGAGATATCAAAATGGGTGCAGGAGAGAGAGTGGTGGAAGGGAGAAAAATAAGAGAGAGAAGATATTAAAACGGGTGTATGAGAGAGAGTAGTGGAGAGAGAAAAAGATGAGAGAGAGATATTCAAATCGGTCCGTGAGAGAGAATGGTGGAGAGAGAGAAAGAAGGGAGAGAGAGAGAGAGAGTAAGAGAGAGAGTAGTGGAGAGAGGGAGAAAATAGTTTTCATAAGGTTGGAGTCAAGAAAGTAATTTACAAAGGGGTTGGGGAAAAATCATTTTCTTGGAAAATGGTTTTCTCCATTTTCGGTCACCAAACACCGGAAAATGGGAAAATCACTTTTTAGAAAATGGTTTTCATTCCAACCAAACACACTCTTACTGTAATGAACAATGCTGAGGAATTGTTTGGAAAAGGTCTTCCAATAAAATTTTGTCTACTGCATGTTGCCCTTTGCAATATATTCAAAAGTTGTGAACTTTGGGTTGTGAACACGATTAAAGTATTAAAAGTAAAAAAAACAATATGAAAAGTAATGCTCATTTTTCAATTTGTCTGAAATTCAACACCAACGAAGAAGCAATTGCTCAAACAACAGATATGGGAACCGAAAATGTTCAACAAGAGGCACATGCAGATGAAACTGGTATTGCAGCACCTGCAAGGTAAATTTATATAACAGGTGAATAATTTTCACATTAGTGAACATTTTTCACAAGATTGGTGAACAACTTGTTAAACCTTACTGAAATAGTTTATGTGAACTTCAAAGCCAATAAAGGGCTAATTAGTCTAACTGAGGATGATATTCAAACCATTCAACCACTTGAGTATGAAGAACATTAGTCAACAACAATGATATGATTAACACAAATGGATGCATTTTCTAATTATGTGATCACATCTTATCTAAGCCTTGTCCATTGTTATTCATTAATTTAGAAAGGTACAGGAATCATATGAGTCGGTCTTAGATGAACCATATGGGCTGTTATTCTAGCATTTCAATCCAAGCATTAATGATTGCCAAGTCCCCCGTTTTTTCATTAGTTCTAGTTCAAAAGTTTCAAATATTTTAATTTTTAAATATGATCCAAATTTATCATTTAGAATCATCACCCCACAAAGATGCAAAAGTTTGTTCAATATGCTTGATTTTGTCACATAAACACTCGCCCCACAAAGATGCTAACCTTGACATTGAAAAAATATTACATTGACCTGATTTAGTTCATTCTTATCCTTTGCCTTGCATGAAATTGATCATACTGGTCATTGATCACTATGATACAAATGCTTATTCATTGGAATTAGAGTAATTGTGCACTGACTATCAAATACTTGTTCATTGGCATGAAAAGAATTGTTCACTATTAGAGTGTAATTTTCATATGGAGACATTTAAAGTGATATTTTTTTCTCATACCAACGAATATACTGGTAATTGATAGTTAGTGAACATTTTTTTCACTATCTTACATTTTTTCTCATGAGAAGAATTTGATAGTCAGTGAACATATTGGTCATTGATCAGAGTAATTGTTCATTGACTATCAAATGAGAAGAATTTTCACTGTCATGCACATATTTGTTCACTTGTATGAGAAGAACTATTCATTGTTAAATTGTACTTAATAATGCATTATTTTAATACATTTGTTCAACAAATTGGACTAATTCACTTGAAACATCATATCCAACTTGTCAAAATGATGAAAGGTCGTGCGGCAAGATGACATGGAACAAACCTCACCCTCGCGCTCAAAGGTAGTTCAACGAAACTCTCCAAAAAGAAGATAAGTTCAAAGGCAACTGCCGGTGAAGAGGCCGCTAATTCCATTGTAAAGTTGTCCATAATTAAAATTAACTCATGGAAAGGGTTAGTACGACATAGAATGTAATTGCGCACATTATTAGATGTCATAGAGAGATTAACTTACGAACAATGAGCTACAATGACAAAAATAGGCTGGGGGTCTCATATCCATAAGGACCTCTCAATTATCCCAAAGAAGCTAGCACGATGGCTATTAGAGAATTTTGATGTTTGGGCTTGCTCTCTAAAGCTACCTAATGGAAAGATGGTAGAAATTTAGGAGGAAGATGTGCACGCAATTATGCGATTACCAATGGGAGACATAGAAGTGCCAAATTTGACAACATATGAAAGTTGTTGATTCCTCCACAGATTTCTACAAACATAGAGACATCGGTGAACAAGGGTCCAATGATGGCCAAGTATTGGGGATGGAATTCTGGAAAGCGGTGGTCACAGAATTGAATTTCTCATGGATTTTATCACCTTTCCCATCTCGAGCATCATTTGTGGTAACCCAAATGGAACTTGCAACTTCCATTTGCTGAAGATATTAAAGGATGTTGATAAGATAAAACAATACAGTTCTGGGATCAATAATATGTTGTTACAATTTCTGGGTTAGATTTGTTACCTAGATAGAGTCCAATTTGGAGGCATGAACACAAATCATTGGTACCCCACGACCATAAATTGGACTACATCAAATATTAAGAAGCGTGATGTTGCTGAACTACGGGTTGGGAAATATAGACTTTGAAGAGTAGATGACGCGATTAATTACTGGAAGATTGAAAAACTTACTGAGAAGGACATGGAGAAGTGTTTCAACAAGGATTGCCAAGAGGTAGCAACAAGACCTCTAAACCCTCTTTCGAATCTAGCCCGACATGTGCTCATTGTCCCCAATGCAAAATAAAGCAACAACCACCTTCGCTTTTGGGTACATTCATGATTAAGGTACTTTCATTGTATTGTTCACTCTCATGCCTGATGAATGTTCATTCACCTGCTATAAATTGTTCACTCACCTACCATGTACTTGTTTACTTCTACTAACAAATTGTTCACTCACCTCCTATATGATCGTTCACTCTCTTGCCTTGTGATTTTTCATTCCACTGCTATGTAATTGCTTACCCATATAATCGCTCTTGCCCTGTGATTGTTCACTCAGTTTCTATGTAATTATTCATTCACCAACTATGTAATTGTTCACTCACATACTTTGTAATTGTTCACTCTGCCTTGGGATTGCTCACCTAAGTAATTTTCACTAACTACTTTGCATACTAGTGGTTCTCGATTGTAGTCAGGATCACCACTGCATGCACTAAGCATTGTCATAATTCACCTATTTCTAATACTATTGTTGACTCCTTTGCAATACGGTTGGCCACTCAATCACCTCTATGTTGTTAACCTCTTATTATATATGTTGCTCACTTTAGAACTTCGTTATCAATAATATCCATTTACTTGCAATGACAGTCTTGGGTTCACACCACTGCCTAGACACACATTGGATATCATTCTTTAGTGCTTTCTATTGCTAATCATTACATCTTATACAATTGTGTTTGATCATGTACTTTTACTTATATATGATTATGCGTCCTTGATAACAAGGTCAGAAAGACCTTTTCAAATCAATACCTGAAATACATTAGAAGTGTTCAGTCCAAGAAGTTATGACGTACATGGCAAGGGAACATTTGAACTAGACAACTCCAGAGCCCATCGACCACTACTCAACTGGAGTACTTGTTCCTGACCATGAGATGGAGGAAGAAATGGTAAGATTAGAGGAAGTTATGACATCAATCCTTATGTAGGCAAAGTCCATTCCGAATCAGAGAAACAAAACAATAGAACCTCCACCATTTTACCTTGGGATTGCTTCCCCTTCTGCTGTGACAATGGCAAGCAAAAAGTTCTTTCGATTTCGCCAATGTCATCAACAACGGGTCCAGATACCTTTTCCCTGTTAGAGAAGAGTAATGTGGAAACAAACCAAAAGAAGCAGGAAGCTGGGAAACAAGAAAAAAAAGGTGGCGACAAGGCAACTGCCAAAAAGAATGGTTAGAGAAGTGTCATACGCTTGTCGATCACCATTTCTATGCTTGGAAGCCAGGGATAAGTTTTCATGTGATCAACTAATATTAGTTGATTATGCATTCCTCCTTACTGATGATGCACACCCCAAAGAGTATGAAATATTTTTTTAGTCATTTTATTCGTTGGCATAATTGAATTTATTTATCATAACAAACATCATGTATTTCTTTTTTGCCACACATATATGATGCACGGGGATTCCTGGTTGTTCACTATATCATATTGTGTTGTTCACTCCCCTAACTGTAGTTGTTCACTTCACTATATCATACTGTGTTGTTCACTGCATTTAGTAATCTTCGTTCACTCATTAGCATTCCTAGTTGTTCACTCATTTGCACTCTAGATGTTAGCTACTCTGCATCCATGTCTTGATTGGGATGTTTTGGATATTATTATAATCACTAACATGATGTATGTCTATCGCTAGTGAGTTTCTTTTTGAGCTAAGATCAAGAAGAAGAGAACATGCGTATGTGGGTTACTAGAGACGTAATGGGATCACTATTCGGGGCAAATCTACAGTTGGTAAATTCAATAGTACTTGTTGTCATAACTGTCATCCTCAATTGGATGAAAGAGAAAGAAGCATTAGACGCATGTTCTCTTCTTCATGATCTAGCTCAAAAAGACACTCACTAGAGATAGGCATACATTATGTTAGTGATTATAATGAATCCAAAACATCCCAATCAATACATGGATGTAGAGTAGCTAACATCTAGAGTGCAAATGAGTGAACAACTAGGAATTCTAATGCGTGAATGAAGATTACTAAATGCAGTGAAAAACACAGTATGATATAATGAACAACCAAGAATCCTCGTGCATCATATATATTTAGCAAAAAAGAAATATACGATGTTTGTTATGATAAATGAATTCAATTATGCCAACGAATAAAAAGGCTAAAAAAATATGTCTTACTCTTTGGATTGTGCATCATCGTAGGGAGGTTGGAATAATCAACTAATATGAGTTGATCACATGATAGCTTATCCTTGGCTTCCAACCAATCTTTTAGAAATGGTGATTGATAAGCGTATGACACTTCTGCAACCATTCTTTTTGGCAGTTGCCTTGTCGTCACCTTTTTTTCTTTTTTTCCCAGCTTCCTGCTTCTTCTGCTTTGTTTCACATTACTCTTCTCTAACAGGGACGAGGTATCTGGACCCGCTGTTGATGACTGATTAGGCTCATTTTGAGCCTTATTTAAACCTCCATACTTGGTCTTTTAGCTCGTTTCCCCGCTCTTAATGCCGCTTATCTTATGTTTTTCCTTTTTTTGTAGGCCCTGAGTGCGAAACCCAAAGGACTCGGGAAAGGAGCGAAATCCCTAGAGTGAGAGGCTGGCCCGAGACTCAAAGTTAGATGCCGAGATCGTGGAAGAAGTCGGGAGCCTAGAGGAGTCAAAATGGCTAAGTTATCAAAGAAAACAAGGGCGCACGATCGTGCAACATATCAGCACGATCATGCATTCCCTTTTGTACTGAAGAGGCCTTGCCCAGAAAAGGGCACGATCGTGCAGCATTTCAACACGATCGTGCATCGCCCTCTGGAAGATCCGCACGATCGTGCCGAATCTCCGCACGATCGTGCCATGCTCTTTTACACAGCCGTTGCCCAGAATTTTCAATCGGCACGATCGTGCCGATTTTCCGCATGATCGTGCCAACCTCGGATTTCAGCTCTGTTTTCGGATTCAAAACGACGCACTTTGGGATGTTTTTAGGGTACTATTTAAAGATTTTTAGGGTTGGAAATCAGCAGCTTTTGCATTTCCCTAGGTTCCTTAGTCACTTTTATTTGTATTCTCTCTAGCTTAGCCCTAAAAACCCTTTGTTTTAAGCATTTTTAGCTTAATTAGTTGTTAATCTCTCTCTACAATTCTCTCTCTTTCTCTTCATTTATTGCCTTGTTCTGGTTTATTTTCGACATTGAAAGACTCTGGAAGGTTATCTAAGTTATTTTGGAAGCATTTATTGAAGGAAAGTCATCTTAAGGTATAATTTATCTCATTGTTAATGTTTTATTGCATTCTTAAGTGTTATATGTTAGGTTTAGTGTTTTGTTTGCTGAATATGAGTTGCATTGCTAGTTTTGGTTTGAATGTTGTTAGTTTAGTGCTTGTTAATATGATTAGAGACTAAGTTTTTCTGGGCTTGGGGGTTTAATGGCCCCTAATGAAGTCTAACCTTGGAGGTTTAGTGAAGAGGGGTGATTATTTTGGGTTTAAGGATTTTCTCACTTTTTACCCTATTATTGTGGGAGGTTTGGTTGGCTGGGAAGTTGCCAAAACTCCTCTAACACAATGATTTGGATTCTTGGTGGAGTGATTAGCCTTTACTCTCATGAGAATGAGAGTTGGGTTGGTTAGGGGTGTTGTATTAATTATTCTTAATTGCTTTCCTTCATGGAAATAAGGGAAAGTAATTAAGTTTCAATCTAATGTCTCCTTTGGAAGACGGAGCTTAGAATGGCTTAAATTCATCAACAACCCATTCCTAACCTTGTTTGATCACTCCTCTTTCTTTTATCTTCTCGGGTTAGGCTAAGTTAGGTGGCTAGAACAACCCCGAGTCCTTCTTTCTCGTAATTTCCTCTTGAGTGTTAGTTTCTCGTTGGTTTTAGTCCTTGTTTAGTTTAATTTCGCTTAGTTAATCTAAATCTCATCTCGGTGAAAAATCTTATTTATTCCAAACTCTTATGCATAAAACGGATTGAATTTGACCCTAGCTACCTGAGGATACGATATACAACCCCGGCTATACTATAGCTCGATCAAAATGGTGCCGTTGCCAGGGAGCTAGCGCTTCAAGTTCTTACGTTTAGTCTAAGAGTTTAGTTTAAACCACCTTGCGTGTTGTGTTGCACGTCGTAGAGTCCTAGGGCAGACTTACGGTATTCGCTTGAGTTTTGTGTATGTCCCGGAGATCCCGGCGAGTCCAAAATCAACCTCCTCCCATTCCGATAAATCCGGAGATCGAAGCGGCTACACGTCACGCAAACGCCGCAACCCGAAGGCGTCGTTGCCAACGACAACAACCGCAACCTCGACAAATAGCGGAACCACCACCACCACCCCGTACCCTCCTCTCCTACACAGCTCCTACACCGGGTACGGGAGGGTCCGCTATTGTTCTTCCCCACCTCGCCGATGGGGTTGTTTTCGACTTTAAGCCCGGTTTCTTACACCTCATTGAGCAAAACCAATACCGAGGCTCAGACATGGAAAACCCCATCAAGCATGTGAACCAATTTCTCCAAAGGGTCGGTATAGTACGTATGCCCGGTGTTAGTGATGAGTATCTGAGGCTCAAGTACTTCCCATTCTCCCCTGCAGAACGAGCCAAGAGTTGGTTGGACAATTATGCTCCAAACACATATAACACATGGGATGCCTTGTGTAATGACTTCTTCAATCGGTTCTATCCCCAAGCGGAGGCACAAAGGATTCGATCGGAGATTATTGGGTTCAAGCAACGTTCGGGAGAGTCATTATTTGAGGCATGGGAAAGGTACAAGGGTTTGCAAAGGGAATGCCCGCATCATAACTTCAATCCATCGCTAATCCTGAATACTTTCTATCAAGGCCTCAACGGTTCGGTCAAGCAAGCAATAGATAGTGCCTCGGGTGGCCTATTTTTGGGCAAAACTCCGGATCAAGCCGACACATTTCTTCAGCAAATGGCGCAAACTTCATGTCATTGGGGAGGTGGGCGTGACCTAGGAGATCGATTGACTTCTGGTGAAGACGGTAATATAAACATCCTCATCAAGATGTCCAACAATTGGCACAAGATGTGGCCGAGATTAAAATGACTCAACAAATCAAAGCAGTGAATGAAGTTCAAGTGCCTTCCGCATCCTCATCCTCGGTGCCCGTTACTCAATGTGAGGTTTGTCATGGCCCACATGCCACCTTCGAGTGTTCTCTAGAGTTTATAACGAATGAGCAAGCCAATGCCTTGTACCATCAAAATTTGTCCTGGTGAACTGAGAACCCCATCTGTCCTCAAGGAAACCCCGCATACATAGCTGCTAGAGGTTTCGCTCCCCAAGGCCAAGGACGTCCCAACCAAGCCCGCCCCTCCTACCAACAACCCGCTCCACAAACCGTCCACCAAGCTCCTCAAAATTACCAACAACCTTTCCAATATCCCCAACAACCCATCTCATACCCCCAATGATCTCAACCTTCCACCCAAGACCAAACCCTTGAGTTGTTAAAAACCCTAGTGCAAGGCCAACAAGCCGATAAGATCCAACAACAAGCCGATAGAGCACACAACGAAGCTCGCTTCAAGGCTTATGAGACTCAATTGGCTCAATTACTCAACCTCCACAGCCGTGCCCCGGAGCGTCTCCCGAGTAAACCCCAACAAAACCCCAAGGGACACCTCAATGCCATAATTTTGAGAAGCGGGAAGGAGTTGGAGGGTCCCAAAGGTGGTGTGCCGCAAGAAGAGGTGAGGGATGAAGTCGAGGTTTAGGACATCACTCATGAAGAGGAGAGAGTTGGAGTGCAAGGTCAAGAGGTTTGTGATGAAGGAGTTGAGGAGCCTAGTGAGGCAAGAGGAACAAAAAGGAAAGAGGCGGTGGCCGAGAATGTACAAGAGCCAACTCTTTAACAAAAGAGGCCCTTCCAACCTCCCATACCGTTTCCCCAATGGTTTGCCAAGCAAAAAGAGGATGCCAAATTCTCCAAATTTCTGGAAATCCTCAAGAAACTCCATGTCACCATTCCCTTTCTAGAGGCTATCTCCGACATGCCTTCCTACACTAAGTTCTTGAAGGACCTTTATCGAACAAAAGGAAGGTGATGGAGCATGTGACGGTCTCATTGACCGAGGAGTGCAGCGCGGTGATTGAAAACAAGCTACCTCCCAAGCTTTCCGACCCCGGAAGCTTCTCAATCCCATGCTCAGTTGGAGATATGGCCATTAGCAAGGCCCTTTGTGATTTGGGGACGAGCGTTAGCGTTATGCCCTATTTGATCTGCAAGAAGCTACACATAGGGGAGTTGAAGCCCACAACAATATCTTTACAAATGGCCGATCGATCCATCCGCTGGCCCTTGGGAATCCTCGAGGACGTGCCGCTTCAAGTCGGCAAGTTCTACATATCGTGTGACTTTGTGGTGTTGGAGATGGCCGAGGATGCCCAAATCCCAATCATTTTGGGTTGTCCCTTCCTTGCGACAGCGGGGGCTATGATCGAGGTGAAGAACGGGAAATGATCTCTTCACATCGACGACGAGAAGATCGAGTTCAACTTACAAAGCTCCGTCGCTACTCCATCAATCAATGAACCATGCTACCAAGTCGATATCATCGATGAAGTCGTTGAGGAAACCCTCGGCCCTCATTGGGCTTTTGAGGACCCATTGGAAGAAGCCTTGTTAGAGGCAGTTGAGCCGGAAGCGTTGGAAGGGAATGTGGCATCTTATGTGGCTATCTTGAATAGGCAATCGAACTTTGAAGAACCTTGCATGATGGAAGCTTTCACCTCCGGGATCTTTGAACGGGAAGCAACGTGGTATACTATTCTCCTCAATAATGCACCAACGAGCAATGATCCTTTTGTTGAGTGGGAGGAGGCTTCAAGTGTGGAAACACGACCGTCAAAGGACAAACAATTGCCAACCCCGGAGCTAAAACCTCTTCCTCCACGTCTAAGGTACGCTTTCTTAGGCCCTAATGAAACTTATCCAGTCATAGTCAATGCAAATCTCGATGGCACTCTTCTTGAAAAGTTGTTGACCGTTCTTCGAAAATACAAAGGGGCCATCGGGTATACGATTGACGATTTGACCGGATTAAGTCCCTCCATTTATATGCTTGAAATCGACCTCGACCTAGATGCAAAGCCCTCTAGGCAACCCCAAAAGAGACATAACCCAAATATGCAAGAGGTCGTAAAAAAGGAGGTTCTTAAGCTTCTTGAGGCGGGTATAATCTATCCTATAGCCAATAGTGAGTGGGTTAGTCTTGTCCAAGTAGTGCCAAAGAAGGGGGGAATGACAGTAATGATGAACGAAAAGAACGAGTTAGTGTCGACAAGAACCGTGACCGGGTGGAAAATGTGCATCGACTATAGAAACCTTAACAAAGCCACCCGGAAAGATCACTTTCCGTTGCCCTTTATGGATCAAATGTTAGAAAGATTAGCCGGCCATCCCTTTTATTGTTACTTAGATGGTTTTTCTGGGTGCTTTCAAATACCCACCCACCCTAAGACCAAGACAAAACCACATTCACATGCCCTTACGGTACCTTCGCCTATCGAAGGATGCCGTTTAGGTTGTGTAATGCCCCAGGTATGTTCCAGCGTTGCATGATGGCTATCTTCACTGATTTGATTGAGAAAGTTATGGAAGTTTTCATGGATGACTTCTCAGTATACGGTAACACCTTTGAAACTTGTTTGCAAAATCTTGAAACGGTGTTATCGAGATGCCTTGAAGTCAATCTTGTTCTAAATTGGAAGAAGTGTCACTTCATGGTCCCGGAAGGGGTGGTTCTAGGCCATGTCGTGTCACAACGAGGTATCGAGATTGACCGGGAAAAAGTGGAGGTCATAGAGAAGCTATCACCCCCGACCACCGTCAAGGGGGTGAGGAGTTTCCTTAGTCACGCCGGTTGTTACGGCCGGTTTATCAAGAATTTCTCCAAAGTAGCAAGACCTCTCACTCAACTCTTGGCCAATGATGCCCCTTTCATATTTTCTAATGAGTGTGTTGAAGCTTTTTCTAGGTTGAAGCAAGCCTTGATTAGTGCGCCGATTCTACAACCTCCGGATTGGTTTTTACCCTTCGAGGTGATGTGCGATGCGAGCGATCTCGCCATTGGGGTCGTCTTGGGGCAGCGGAAAGACAACAAACATTATGTGATACATTATGCAAGCCGCACCCTCGACGACGCCCAAAGAAACTACAGGACTACAGAAAACGAGTTGCTCGCCGTTGTCTTCGCCATCGAGGAGTTTCGACCCTACTTGTTGTGTTCGAAGGTGATTATTTTCATGGACCATGCGGCTCTTCAATATCTCCTTGCGAAGAAAGATGCGAAACCCTGGCTCATAAGGAGGATACTCCTCCTCCAGGAGTTTGACATTGAGATCAAAGACTAGGCCGGGGTGCAAAACGTCGTCGCCGACCACCTTTCTCGGATCGTGGTAGAGCGTGATGATCCACCCATTGACGACACCTTCCTCGATGAGCATCTTTATGCCACAAGCGCCATCAACCTTCCTTGGTATGCCGATATAGTCAACTACTTGGCCGCCGGCTTGTTGCCCCCGGAACTTAGCTACCATGAGAGGAAGAAGCTAATTCACGATGCAAAGTTCTACCATTGGGATGATCCGCTCTTATTCAAGTTTTGCAAGGACGACATCTTTAGGAGGTTCATCTCGGAAAATGAAGTAGAACGTGTCCTAGCCCATTGCCACGAGCTTCCATGCGGAGGCCACGCCGGTGCTTCAAAAACCACTGCGAAGCTCTTACAAGCGGGCTTCTTTTGGCCCACTCTTTTTCGCGACGCGGTTAGACATGTTCGGGCATGTGATCGATGCCAAAGAACCGGCAACCTCACACGAAGGCAAGAGATGCCTCTCAACTACATCTTGGAAATCGAGGTGTTTGATGTTTGGGGCCTCGACTTCATGGGCCCCTTCCCATCCTCCAAGGGTAACTTGTACATTCTTGTCGCTGTGGATTATATATCGAAATGGGTTGAGGCGATTGCTAGCCCCACGACCGACTCGAGGGTAGTGATGAGGATGTTTAAGAAGATCATCTTTCTAAGATTAGGGTGCCGAGAGTGATCATCATCGACAATGGTTCTCACTTCGTGGAAAAGAAGCTTGGTGCACTTTTGGCAAAGTATGGGGTGAAGCACAAAAGAGGTCTTGCCTATCACCCACAAACAAGTGGGCAAGCCGAAATTTCAAACCTGGAAATCAAGTTCATCTTGGAGAAGACCGTTGCAAATTCGAGAAAAGATTGGAGTGATAAGCTAGATGACGCCTTATGGGCCTACCGGACGACATTTAAAACACCAATAGGGATCACTCCCTTCAAGTTGGTGTACGGGAAGGCATGTCACCTTCCGGTGGAGCTCGAGCATAAGGCTTGGTGGGCCTTGAAAGCTTTGAATTTCGACATCAAAGCTTCCGGAGAGAAAAGACTCCTCCAATTGAATGAACTTGAGGAGATACGGCTTGATGCTTACAACAACTCTAAGATCTTCAAGGAGAAAACAAAGAGGTGGCACGATAAAAGCATAGCCAAGAAAGAACTTTGTGAAGGAGAGCTCGTGCTTTTGTTCAACTCGAGGATGCGGCTATTCTCCGGGAAGCTCTGATCAAGATGGTGGGGACCATTCCGGATCTTCAAAGTGCATCCATTTGGGGTATTCGAACTTCAAGGGAAAGATGGTGAGACATTCAAAGTCAACGGATCGCGCCTCTAGCCGTACATAGAGGGAACGGAGCGTCTAGAGGGATACACTTGCACCGTCCGGGACATCAAGGAGAATTGAGGGGATTGAGGTCGAGCTCAAGACCTTTAAAGAGCGCTTCATGGGAGGCAAACCATGTTTGTAACTGAGGTATTAGTTCTAGGAAAAGAAAAGAAAAAAAAAAGAGAAAAAAGAAGAAAAGATGGAAAAAAAAAGAAGAGAGTGAAGAGTTAGGAGTGAAAGGATATGAAATTTTTGTGAAAAAGTAGAAGTGGGTTGATTTTGGTTTGAATAAGTGGTATGAGTTGAGTTATTGGAGTATTTTTCTCAATTATTGTGAGGGAGTTTGAAGAAAAATTGAGAAGGGTGAAGTTTGGAGGGAGTGTGAGGGCAATTCCAGGCAGGATGACATGATCCTACCATTCAGTAGCACGATCGTGCCCCCCAAAAATCGTGAAAATCAGAAGTGTGCAAATAAGGTCACGATCGTGCAGCATCTCAGCACGATCGTGCAAATTCTCCAGAGGGCAGGGAACGCTCGTGTCGCACTTCCGCACGATCGTGTCGTTCACGATTTTTGCCAGAGCCCAATTTCAATCAGAAGCGCACGATCGTGCCGGTCAGCCGCACAATCGTGCCGTTCGCGTTCTCCAACAGATATTCGGCCCTTAAAACCCAAATTTCACCCCACAAACCCTCATTTCCTCACCCCTTCGTGCCTATCTTCTCTCTCACTCTCACTCTCCTCTCAAACCCTAGCCCCAAACTCCTCAAAAATCACCCTCCATCCTTCAATTCCACCATTCTCATCCTCCCTAAACCCTAATTTCTCCTCCATTCCTCCACTTTCTCAAACCCTAACCTCACTTCTCCATCTCCACTCCACTCCTCTCTTCTCCATCTCCACCATCCTCACTCATTCACTTTTCAAACCCTAACCTTCACCATTATGCTAATCCTTCACTTCTCACAAATCCTACCACTTCCTCCACAAAATCCAAACTTCTATACCCTTTTAGTGCTGCCGAAATTTCTCCAGGATTCTAGTAAACCTTAGTAAAAACTTAAGGGAATTTTAGTGAAATTGTGTATAACCTAGTGGATTTGTGCAAGTGAGGCTTGCTAAGTATTTTGGGAATATGAGGCATGTTTATCATCTCTTAGAGAGAATTGCAATGGTCAAGGGAAAAGTTTATAATTCAAGTCCCAAGTGGGATTGTTGTAGGGTGTAAATGAAATGCTTAATCTTAATATGTATGTAATCATTTAAAGATATCCAAAATAACATGATTTAGTGGGTGCGAAAAATCGCCAAATGAATTTATGGTGAACTTAAGAAGGGACAAGAGCTTCTTTAGTTGCTCGTAAAGGTTAAGTTAGTTGAGTCTTGGACCTTGTGAACAATTCTTCTCATGTTAGTGAACAAGTGTTTGATGGTCAGTGAACAATCACTCATATTCCAATGAACAAGTGCTTATATTACAGCGATCAATGGCCAATATGTTCAATTTCATGCAAAGTAAGAATAAGAATGAATTAAATCAAGTCAATGCAATATTTTTTCAATGTTAGGGTTAGCATCTTTCTAAGGTGAGTGATTATCTGACAAAATCAAGTGTGTGATTATGTGACAAAATCAAGCGTAGGGAACAATTATTTGCGTCTTTGTGAGGTGAGTGATTCTAAATGAAAGATTGGGGATCATATTTAAAATATCTAAAACTTTTGAATCTATATATTATAATAGAAATCATTGTGGGTCCCACGAAATATAGCCACGGGAGTGATTGTAGGGGAATTGGTCAATCACAACGTAGAAAATTATATATTTTTTCTATTTGCAATTTTTATTTTCAATCTGGATTTTATTTTAAAATTAAAAAAAATAGAAAGTATCACTAATCATTGACTGCTTTAAACTCTGAATTAAATTATTTTGTAGCAAATAACAGTAATTATTTTTGTGTAATAATAATAATAATAATAATCTATATATTATAATAGAAATCATTGCGGGTCCCATGAAATAGAGCCACGGGAGTGACTGTAGGGGAATTGATCAATCACATCGTAGAAAAATATTTTTTTTCTATTTTTAATTTTTTTTTTAATTTTCAATCCGGATTTTATTTTAACATTAAAAAAATAGAAGTGTCACTAATCCTTGACTACTTTGGCTTATAAATGAAATTATTTTAGTGCAAATAACATTAATTATGTTGGTGTTGCCTATAATAATAATCTATATATTATAATAGAAGTCATTGTGGGTCCCACGAAATAGAACCATACGAGTGATTGAAGGTGAATTGGCCAATCACGTAGAAAATTATATATATTTTTTTCAATTTTCAATTTTTTTTATTTTCAATCCAGATTTTATTTTAAAATTAAAAAAATAACAGAAAGTATCACTAATCCTTGACTGCTTTGGACACTAAATTAACTTATTTTGTTGCAAACAACAGTAATTATTTTGGTGTTGCCTATCTATATATTATAATAGAAATCATTGTGGATCCTACGAAATAGAGCCACGGGAGTGACTATAGGGGAATTGGTCAGTCACAACGTATAAAATTATTTAATTTTTTTCTATTTTCAACTTTTTTTATTTTCAATCCTGATTTTATTTTAAAATTAAAAAATATAAAGTTTCACTAATCCTTGACTAATTTGGACTCTGAATTAAATTATTTTGGTGCAAATAACAGTAATTATTTTGGCGTTTCCTATAATAATAATAATAATAATAATAATAATAATAGTAATAATAATAATAATAATCTATATAATATTAATAGTAAAGTTTTTGGGTCCTGCTAAATGGAGAAAGGAGATCAATTGTAGGAATTTCGACCAATCAGAAGACAGATAAATACTGAATTAAATTATTTTGGTCCAAATATCAGTAATTATTTTGGAATAATAATAATAATATTAATAATAATAATAATAATAATAATGATAATAATAATAATAATAATCTATAGAATAATAATCTACATCTATATATTATAATAGAAATTATTGTGGGTCCCACGAAATAGAGCCACGGGAGTGACTGTAGGGGAATTGGCTAATCACAAGATAAAAAATTATATATTTTTTTCTATTTTCTATTAGTTTAATTTTCAATCCAGATTTTATTTAAAAATTTAAAAAAACCAGAAAATATCACTAATGCTTGACTGCTTTGAACTCTAAATTAAATTATTTTGGTGTAAAAAATAACAGTCATTATTTTGGTGTTGCCTATAATAATAATAACAACAACAACAATAATAATAATAATAATAATAATAATAATAATAATAATAATAATAATAATAATAATAATAATAATAATAATAATAATTTATATATTATCATAGAAATCATTGTGGACCCCATGAAATAAATCGTTAATCCATGTCTGCTTGACAGTAGTTACATTCAAAACGAGTCCTGCTGGATGGTGAAAGGAGATTAATTGTAGAGATTTCGACTAATCAAAAACTAGATTATTGCTGAATTAAATTATTTTGCATGATGCATCTATCATTTAATATAATTATTTTGGAATAATAATAATAATAGTAATAATAATAATAATAATAACCTATATATTAAAAATATAATAATAATAATAATCTATATAATAATAATAGTAAAGATTTTGGGTCCCGCTAAATGGAGAAAGGAGATTTCGACAAATCAGAAGACAGATAAATACTAAATTAAATTAATTTGGTCCAAATATCATTATTATTTTGGCAAAAGAATAATAATAATAATAATAATAATAATAATAATAATCTATATAATAATAACCTATATCTATATATTATAATAGAAATCATTGTGGGTCCCACGAAATAGAGCCACGGGAGTGATTGTAGGGGAATTGGTCAATCACAATGTAGAAAATTATATTTTTTTTCTATTTTCTATTTATTTTATTTTCAATCCGGATTTTATTTAAAAATTAAAAAACCAGAAATTATCACTAATCCTTGACTACTTTGGACTCTAAATTAAATTATTTTGGTGTTGCCTATAATAATAATAGTAGTAGTAGTAGTAGTAGTAGTAGTAATAATAATAATAATAATAATAATAATAATAATAATAATAATTTATATATTATCATAGAAATCATTGTGGACCCCACGAAATAAATCCTTAATCCACGTCTGCTTGACGGCAGTTACATTCAAAACGAGTCATACTGGATGAAGAAAGGAGATTAATTGTAGAGATTTCGACCAATAAAAAACTAGATAAATGCTGAATTAAATTATTTTGCATGGTGCATCTATCATTTATTATAATTATTTTGGAATAATAATAATAATAATAATAACAATAATAATAATAATAATAACCTATATAATATTAATAGTATAGTTTGTGGGTCCCGCTTAATGGAGAAAGGATATTAATTATAGGAATCACGATTAATCAAAAAGTAGATAAATGTTGAATTAAATTATTTTGGTGCAACTATCACTAATTATAATTATTTGGAATAATCTTCCTAAATTATAATTATAATTTCTATTAAAATTTTGACTTTTTAAAATAACTATTTTAGTATACTCCGTGCATCGCACAGGTTGAGGCCTAGTTAAAATTAATAAAAAGTGGACTTGGCAATCATCAATGTTTTGATTGAATATGCTATAAGAGCAACTGATATGATTCATCTAAGATTGGCTCATATGATTCCTATACCTTTCTAAATTAATCAATACTTGGAAATTAATGAATAACAATGAACAAGACTTCGCTAAGATGTGAACACAAAACTAGAAAATGCATCCATTTGTGTCAATCGTGGGCCAGGGGTATCACTGTTGTTGACTAATGTAATTTGACATTACCTTTGTTTTGGTGTAGATAGAGTATTCTCTTCATACTCAGGTGGTTGAATGGTTTGAATATCATCCTCAATTTGACCAATTAGGCCTTTATTGGCTCTGAAGTTCATAAATTATTTCAGTAACGTTTAATATGTTGTTCAATGATTATGTGAAAATTGTTCACTTGTGATATAAATTTACGTTTGTAGAAGGCAAAAATTTGTCAGTCAATCAAGGCTCGCCACGTGAAAATTAATAGTATTTTTAATTCGGTCAATTATAACCCGCCATGTGTCAAAATGAATTATGGTGGATCATTTGATTATAAATTAAATGATATTATATTATGGCCAATTAAACTACGCCACGTGTCATGGGTGACACATAAATATTTGTCCTTTTATAAAAAGGAGTTAAATGGGCCCAAAAGCTAGCCAAGATTCTCTATAAATAGAGACCATTCTCCTTCATTTCAAGGGGGTCAGAAAAACATCAAAGGAAGACTCAAAAAGCTCTCATACTCTCTCTCTCGAAGACAAGAAGCACAACAAAGCTTAAGCTCGTGCCGTCCATTCATGGGAGATCAAACCACTTCCTCTGGATCGGGATCAAGTCTCTACGACCCTCGTTCAAGACCACATTCATCCAAGAATATATTCACGCAAGACTATATTCATTCAAGATCACATTCATCCAAAACCATATTCATCCAAGACTCGTTCAAGTTCATTCAAGGAGATCAAATCAGAGGAGTTACATTTTATTTTGTAACAAATACATAGAGATTGTACCCAAAATCCTTTGAAATTAATATATTATATTTATTCACTAGTTTCTCGCGTTTACAAATTTTGGCACGCTCGGTGGGACATCTCTGTCTCTCATCTCTTTCTCCAAGAACGAACTATTTATCATTTGAAGAAGATGGATCTTAAGAACAACATCTATCATGCTTTGAAGAAAGTTTTATAAGCTAATTCACAAAAATCAATAACTAGTGCAACATCCAATGGAGTAATCACAAGAAGGATGACCAAGATTCTCGCTGTGGAGGCCGAGGAACAAGTTGCTACGAGTGCCCCGTTCCAAATCTTTAACTCCAACTTGCCGGGGGCAAACCAAACTACTTCCACTCAAGTCGTTGACCCGAAGAAGATGGTTGCTCAATGGATGTATGAAATCCGCCACCAACCATTGAGTGAAAAGGATGAAAACTATGAAGATGGCGAAGAAACGCCAAAACCACCAAGGGATCCTCTCACATCTGATTCTGATACCGACTCTATCGACACCATTATTATGCCCGTCATGGTCACAGATGCCATTAACTATAAAGAAGAATTCAAGACTATGAAGGCCACGCTGACAAGACTTGAGAAAGAAAGCGAGGAAAAGACTAAGCATATTAAGCGACAAGATGAGCGGATCAAGAAATTGACAAAGAAATTAAAAAAGCGACCCGCTAGCAAATTTGACGAAGGTTTGGGAGATGAAGATTCCGATAGAGGATCCAATCACGAAGACTCCGACGAAGAAGAGAAATATGAAGAAGGTTCCGGCTCAGGCTCATTGTCTGTGGAGAAAATCTAGAACTTAGTGGCGAATGCGATCAAGGCTCAACTAGGAGGAGGCGCGACGCGGGCTCATCTGTACTCCAAACCGTACACGAAGAGGATTGACTCACTTCGCATGCCTTACGGCTATCAACCGCCGAAATTCACTCACTTCGATGGTAAAGGGAATCCTAAGCAGCATATAGCTCATTTCATCGAGACATGCAATAATACTGGGACCTAGGGAGATCGACTGGTGAAGCAGTTCGTTAGAACCCTTAAAGGAATAGCCTTTGATTGGTATACGGACTTGGAGCCAGAGTCCATCGACAGTTGGGGAGAAATGGAGCAAGAATTCCTTAATCGATTCTATAGCACTCAATGCATCGTCAGTATGACGAAGTTGACAAACACGAAGCAGTGGTACCGAGCCAGTATTGGACTATATCAATCGTTGGAGGTCACTCAGCCTTGAGTGCAAAGATCGATTGTCTGAAGCCTCCGCTGTCGAGATGTGTATACAAGGCATGGAATGGGATCTGCTTTATGTTTTGCATATGAGTAAGCCAACAACTTTTCAAGACTTGGCAATGCGGGCACATGACATGGAGCTCACAATTTTCAAATGTGATGCAAGAAGACCAAGTGTCAAGGAGAAGCAAACCTCACTCGGGGGCACGCGAAAAGGAATTCCTTCTTCCATGATTTTTGAAGAGAAAGAATATCCTTTTTCCGACGGTGATACACCTTAAATACTTGATAAACTTCTTGAAAAAGGAATTATTAAACTTCCAGAGTTGAAGCGTCTAAATGAAGGTGGAAGAATCAATGACCCTAAATACTGCAAGTACCATAGGATCATTAGTTATCCATTGGAGAAGTGTTTAACTTTTAAGGAGCTTGTGATGAGGCTTAAAAATGAAGGCAAGATCGTGTTCGATGAAGACGAAAGCGATGAATCTGATTGAACTCATTGCAAGTTTTCAAGTCAAATTAAAAAAAAAAAAAAAAGACTCACCTGTCAAAAATTCAAGACTTCCAAGTCATCCAAATCAAGACTCACAAGTCAAAAATTCAAGACTTCCAAGTCATCAATTCAAGACTCGCAAGTCAAAATATTATGACTTCTAAGTCATCCAAATCAAGACTCACAAGTCAAAAATTCAAGACTTTCAAGTCGTCCAAAATCAAGACTCACAAGTCATCAAAATTGAAGACTATCAAGTCGAAGTTCAAGAATTTCAAGTCAAAGACTCCCAAGTCATTAAGGCAAAAGACTTATAAGTCAACAAAATTCAAGACCTTCAAGTCATTCAAATCAGGACTTACAAGTCCAAATTCAAGATTTTCAAATCAAAGACTCTCAAGTCATCAAGTTAAAGACTTCCAAGTCAAAACCAAGACTCCCAAGTCTTCGACACCAAAGAATCACAAGTCCAAATTTAAGACTTTCAAGTCAAAGACTCACAAGTCAGTAAAATTAAAGACTTTCAAGTCAAAACTAAAGACATTCAAATCAAAGATTCTAAAGTCGTCAAAGTTGAATACTCCGAAATTCAAGATTTTCAAGTTTGAGACTCCCAAGTGAACAAAGTCCAAGATTCAAGTCATCAAAAATGTCGAATTTCCAAGGTCGAGACGTTCGCGGCATCAAAGATCAAGAGAATCAAGTGTTCAACGGCGTGATGCAGACTCATGCAGATAAGTTGTCTTTAAATCGCCAAGATACATGCTCAAGACGGGCCGAATTGATGTCCCCAACTGAGGAGGACAACCAAAGGTCATCGCTTATCTTCTGGTCGCCAATACATGCTCAAGACGGGCTGAATTGATGTCTCCAACTGAGGAGGACAATCAAAGGTCACCGTTTGTCTTCAAATCGCCAAGATACATGCTCAAGACGAGCCGAATTGATGTCCCCAACTGAGGAGGACAATCAAAGGACATCCCTTGTCTTCAAATCGCCAAGATACATGCTCAAGACGGGCTGAATTGATGTCCCCAATTGAGGAGGACAATCAAAGGTCACCGCTTGTCTTCTGATCGCCGATACATGCTCAAGACGGGCCGAATTGATGTCCCCTACTGAGAAGGACAATCAAAGGTCACCGCTTGTCTTCCGATTATAAAATTGTCTTTGATATGGATTTATAAAAGGTTGCCCGACTTCGAAGTTTGCAGATTTCACCTTCAAAAATTATTCTTGATATCCAAGTTTGCAAATTTTGTATAAGAGTACTCATCTTCCGACTCCATAAATTTCACCTTAAGAATCAAGATTAATATTATCTGATCCAAGTATCAAGGTCTTCTCCAAAAGATATGATCCTGCACACACAAAAAAAAAAGTATAATCATCTATGGAGTTGAGTCTCGGCAAAACTTCATAAAGGGCTTATATATATATGTGGATGGTGTTGATTGATGATGATATGATGATGTTGGGCGTGATCTTCAAAAAAAAAAAATGGCGCACGTGATGAATATAGAGCAGCAAGAAGCCCTAATGGAATGCTTTGTGTTTGGTCAATGATGATGAAATGGTGCTCCATCAACATGATTTACTTGATTCTTCCATCTTTGGTATTAAATGTGGTGCAGACTGTTGGATTGATGGTGGCATTTAGGCCCTTTCTTACATAACCAAATGAATGAAATTAGTGTCAACACTTACAACACCACAAGTACATGCACTCATGATGCCTCAAACGAAAAGAAGAAGTCACCACTTAATTTATACAAGTGTCGCGGAAAGAGATTATTGGAAAGTCTTGATTGTTTCCCTACATTCTAACTTTGATTTGGATGGAGAATATTGTCAGCCATAAATCTCTATACTTCGACATATTTGCATGACCTAATTACTGCAGTTGCCTAACCAACAAGATTTCAAGAACAAAATCTCCTATTAATATATACCAATCATTGTTTTCCCATTTGAGTCCTACGTGATTCAATTTCACAATTTAGTTGACTAATTTGAAGAAATTATTCACTACCCATTAAATCAAAATTGACTTGGGTAACATGTAGAGTCAGACAGTACAAGTGTCATATTCAAGATTCGAGACCCGACCGCGGACATTACTACCAAGTCGTAAGCGTGGCCAACTCTCGAGAGGGCATTTGTAGAAGGCAAAAATTTGTCAGCCAATCAAGGCTCGCCACGTGGAAATTAATAGTATTTTTAATTCGGTCAATTATAACCCACCATGTGTCAAAATGAATTATGGTGGATCATTTGATTATAAATTAAATGATATTATGTTATAGCCAATTAAATTACGCC
This sequence comes from Portulaca oleracea, assembly GCA_029582165.1. Classification (NCBI taxonomy): domain Eukaryota; kingdom Viridiplantae; phylum Streptophyta; class Magnoliopsida; order Caryophyllales; family Portulacaceae; genus Portulaca; species Portulaca oleracea. Next base: position 23,664,715 of record CM055890.1, read on the forward strand.
ACGTGTCATGGGTGACACATAAATATTTGTCATTTTATATAAAGGAGTTAAATGGGCCCAAAGGCTAGCCAAGGTTCTCTATAAATAGAGACCATTCACCTTCATTTCAAGGGGGTCGGAAAAACATCAAAGGAAGACTCAAAAAGCTCTCATACTCTCTCTCTCGAAGACAAGAAGCACAACAAAGCTTAAGCTCGTGCCGTCCATTCGTGGGAGATCAAACCACTTCCTCTGAATCGGGATCAAGTCTCTACGACCCTCGTTCAAGACCACATTCATCCAAGAATATATTCACGCAAGACTATATTCATTCAAGATCACATTCATCCAAAACCATATTCATTCAAGACTCGTTCAAGTTTATTCAAGGAGATCGAATCGGAGGAGTTACATTTTATTTTGTAACAAATACATTGAGATTGCACCCAAAATCCTTTGAAATTAATATATTATATTTGTTCACTAATTTCTTGTGTTTACAACGTTGCAAGTGTTCCAACAGCAGTTTCATCTAGATGTATCTCTTGTTGAACATTTTTTATTCCCATATTAGTTGTCTGAGCAATTGGTTCTTCATTGGTGCTAAAATTTACACGAATTGAACAAATTACTTTATGTTATGGAATAATAGTGTGAATGTCCATACTCTTACTTTTCTTAGTAATGAAGTTTTCTTAGCGATGAAGTATTCTTAGCGATGAAGTATTCTTAGTGATGAAGAATCCTTGTATTATAAATACTTCCTCGATGGCAATGAAATATTCATTCATTTTCTTTCTCTCAATTCCTCTGTCTCTATTCTCTCTCCACTTTCTCTTATATTCATATATTAATAACACGTTATCAGCACCAAGCTCTTTAATTCACATAATTTGGGTCATCGAATCAAGATAGTTGGAAAATCGTTCTGGTTCAATTCTTTCATCTCAAGGTGAGTTTTGAATTATTGTTTGTGATGAAGTTTTCTTACTACACCCCAAACTATCTTTAATTCATTCCACCGTTTGAAAATTTGTCAATTTAAAAACCCGTATGTTCATAAAAGAAAATCCGGATGTTTGTCAATCTTTTGCCAGATTTTTATTCATTTGCGGCTTTAATCTTCTTCTTGTTCTTATCTTTCGGTAAGCATTGAATCGATGATGCATCAAATTCTGATATTTGGTTCCTACACGCTAGCTAAATTTGCAAGAGATTGGTTTCAGTGGATATATTGTGATATTATCATTTGTTTTGGAGTGATTATGGTATCATCATCATTTTGCATGTTTAACTTCAATTTTGTTTGAATTGTGCTGCTTAATTTGGAGTCATTAAATTTCTAAATTGTAGCCAGAATCTTTTGCTTTTCAATTCACTTGTTTATTATTCGTAAAGTTTGTGCCAATATTTTCATATGGAATAGTTTAGCTAACTGTATAAAGTATTGAACGTTTTATTCCTTTTACTTTTGAGTTATAAATTTACTCTACTATTGAAAATTTCGTCTAAATTCACTGGTGAACCAGAAGTTCATCTCTAGTTACGAAAATTTCGTTTAATTTTATGAGTGAATTGGATGTTCACCGGAACGGTAAGATTTTTACCTAATCTCATTAAGTGAACCAGAAGTTCACGCATATGTCAGAAGTTTTATCTTATGAGTGAACCAGAAGTTTCCTCTAATATTGATAATGTTATTTAATTTTATTAGTGAACGAGAAGTTCGACCCAATAATAAGAATGTTGTCTTATTTTCATTAGTGAACCAGAAGTTCACTCTAATGTTAAGAATTTTATCTAGTTTTATTAGTAACCAGAAGTTCACTCTGATATTAAAACAAAAAAAAAGGATTACTTATCTCATTGGTGAACCAAACGTTTATCCTACCACTAATATTGAATTTTGCTTTCGTGGATTACACGTATTAGTAGTGAACCAGAAGTTCACTCCAATCATTGAAGTTCTATATAATCTCGTTAGTGAACCAGAAGTTCGTTTTCCTGCCAATTAGAGTATAGAGTTGTTAATTGGCATAAGAATTGTTAAAAGGCGATGATAGTATACTTGAGGTTATTAAGATTTATATCGTCGATTAAATCGAGTATTTTTATTACAAGTGTGGAGTTTTAATATTTAGATGAGAAATGTTCATAAATTTCATTAATAATGACCTATTGGTTCATTAGAACTCCCAAATGATTTTGTCTCTTTCCCTGAAGTGAATGTGGTTGGATATAAACTCAAGAATCATGAGCAAAACAAAAGTCAGGCCAGTAGCCGTGACAGTCGACATAGTTATGGTCGTAGTCATGCTAAAAGCTGATGTCTCTACCAGGAGTAGAAATACGTAATTGGAAAACATGAATGATACAAAAGTGAGAAATGTATTATTAACGAGGAAATGGAAACCACACGTACCTGTTGTACGTTATAATATCTCGTTGAACCTTATCAAGTTTAATCAAAAAGCACAAGATATTATTTTATAAACTTTTGATAGTAAGTGATATTATTGTTTATGTTGTGCACGTTGTTTTAAGCTGCTACTTCTTAGATATCTCTCTCTTGACATTGTTCAAAGACTTTAGTGATTGTTGTGTTTTAATTATTCTGCAACCCCTTTGTTGATATGTGCATAATTATGGATTAATATGAGTCCTCATGTGATGCTATTATTTAATGAATATTCATATGATTTGATATATATATGCACCTTATTGAAAATGTTACGCATGCGAAATGCGAGTAATATGTTCTCATCTATCTAATAATATCTATGATTTATTGAAATTAGTTAATCATATTGAATGATTAAGTATTTTCCAGTATTCATGAACAAGACTACTTGTTTCGTAATGTCTAATCACAAAGTGCATTGTTATTGATTGCCCAAATATGCATGAACTTTATTTCCTAAGCATAGTACAAATTATAGTGCATATTGGATATTTGATTGTGATACTGTATGAGCAAATGGGTGGAATCTATCTTTGTGAGAATTTAATGATATTTATGTGACTATTCATTATGCTCATAGACATGTTTTAAATGTAATCAATGATCTCGATATTCATGATTACTGCATGTTAACTATGGAGTATTTAACTTTCAAGAGTCATGTATTTGCTTCTGAAGTGGAATTTCTTTTTTATAAGTGATTAAAGTACTTTTACTATATGCTTTACATGCATTAATGTTATATTTATCTTGAAGTGAATTTCATGGATACTTACTTGATTGGAACATGAATAAATGAGGTGATAGATACATGTCCTGCAGACACTAAAACAACACACATTTTTAGTAATAATACATTACTTATTATCCATTGATGAGGGAATCAAATATTAGCATTATATATGTGGAAATCTACTTTGATTCAAGACTCCAGAAGAGCGCGTATAATATTACTTGGTGTAACTAACTTTCCTATTGTGGACGTACTTCTCTCCACTAAGTTAGTGTCAAAGGTAACTTATTAATTAAGTTTCAAAGATATTCGTGGGAATGAATACCTGCATGTTGAGACGAATGAAAATTGCTTTGAGCAACATGTGTGTTGAAAAAGATATCATCCTTATTTTCTGGGTTATTTTACATAACTAATTAACCCAATTGAAACACATACTTTAGTAAACCAGAAGTTTACTATTGATGAAGACATTATCATAGTTGGAGCATATTGGATCAATCCTCTCAAAAAGAACTCATGTGGATATATTTTAAAGGACCAGTTGATCCTTAACCAAATGAGTTCTAATTAGTTGCTCACTATCAAAGAAATTAATTAGAACACCATCATTAGCAAAGATATGGATCAAATCCCTTAGATTCATGGGTTGTGTACAAGTGATGTTTGTATTGGTCCTGTAGACCCATATGTAAACCATTTGAATATAGTATGACTTTACTTAATACATCAATGAGATAATCACTTGTATCTTTACTATCAACTTGCAACTTGACGTTTGCTAGATTGTTTGCTCAATTGATTTACGAGCACATTTCATATTATCAATCAAGAAGATTCATATTGATAATGATGGTGAAGGCTTTTGATAGTTTTTGTATGCTAATGGACATAGATGTTAAGCATCGTATGTCAAATGTTTATATGTAAAATGATCCTGCAGAATCATTGATATATGAGATGTTGAGTATATAATAAATGGCAAACTTATTATTTTTGAGAGCAGAGCTTACTATAACTTTTCAGGGACATGTCATGTTACATGCACCAACATTGATCCAAATAAGGCCAAGAGGTTATCATGAATGTTTATTTCTCCCCTACAATGGTTCCTGGCCATGAACCAAATATCTCCCACCTATGGATTTGATCATGTGCGATATATGCTCCATGATAACGCACTAAGATGAGACCCCGAAGGAATTGGGAGTATATGTTGGGTATGAATATCCATTCATACAATAGAACCACTCATTGGAGATACACTAATGGCACAATTTGTCGATTGTGATGACACAATTTTCCCAACATTAGGGGGAGAAATCAAGTTGTTGGACAAGGAAATAAATTGGAACGAATTATTATGATCCTCGTACAATGTAATGTGAACTGGAAGTTCAAAATATAATTCGTCTACGAACTTGAGCGAATCTACTGCCAGTTATTCTAGTGACCCACAAAGAGTTATTAAATCCTATGTCCCAACTACTAATGCTCCTATAAGAAGTGATGTCCCAGTAGGACAAATTGAATTATTAATGAGTCTAGACCACATATGAAATGTGGTAGACCAATCGGTTCCAAAGACAACAAAAATCCTCGAAAAAGAAAAGGAGCAAACGATTAATGATAATCGAAATGAGGAAATTTTGACTCCAGAAGAGTCCTCAATCATGACATATGTGGAAGTTACACCACAAGCTCAGGCGCCTGAAATTCGTGAAAATGATGAGATCTCAATCAATTATGTCATGAATTAGATAAGGTGGAACCAAAATGAAGTTGACGTCGATATCATATTTGATTGTATAATATAGCGCTCACGATTGTGAGTAATCATGAGGATCGTGAATTTATGTCTGTTAATGAATACAGACAAAGATGAGATTGGCCAAGTGGAAAGATGCATTTAAGGATTAGATTCGCTTGTAAAATCGGAAATATCAGGACCTGTTGTCCATATACCAAACTGGTGTAAAATTTGTGGGATAAAGTTATGTCTTTGTGTGAAAACAGAATGAGAAAAGAAGATTATGAGGCAAAAGGAGCGACTTGTTATATAAGTGCTTTCGCGAAGACTTGGTATCGAATATGAAGGAATATACTCCTATGTAGTTTATGTCACTACATCACGATACCTTAAAATTGGCAGTACATGAAAAGCTAAGAATGTATCTTATGAATATCGCTATAACTCTTGAAAATTTTGATAATGATATTTATATAAAACTCCTGAAGGGTTCAAAGTGTCGGAAGCACATATTAAAATTCTCGATAATATTGGTTATTTAGTGGATAGACATTTATGTGATTAAAGCAATATGGACGCATATTGCATAATCAAATAAAATGATTAAATGATCCGGATCCTAATTGTTTGTAAATGCTATTGATGGTTTGGACTCCTGAAGAAGTTCAAAAGTTGTGGATTGCTTTACAAAAGCATTTGGAATGAAAGATTTTGGTAAAATATGTTATTACCTTGGTTTACAAATTTGCACACTTTGAGAATGAAATTTCGTACACAAATCAATTTACGTAGCAAAGTGCTGAAATAATGTTGCATGAGCAAAGCACTCCCTTTTAAGTACCCTGGTAGTGGTACAATCATTTGATATGAAAACAACCCCCTTTTGATCACGAAAAGATGATGAGAAATTTAGTTGTCCTGAAGTACCGTATTTGAGTCCTGAAGTACTGTATTTGGGTCTTGAAGTACCGCATTTAAATGATATTGAAGCACTGACGTATCTTGCTAATCATACATGATCTAACCTATTTCGGTACCTCAAAGGTACTAGCGATTTGGATATTCATCATCCCCATCGGCTCAAAATTGGTATGATTAGCTATGTTAATCTTGGATATTTACCTAAATCCTATGACACTTGATCACATACTAGTTATGTGCACGCTGAAACAGATATTAAGCAAATTCGTTTCAGTTAGAATTAAGTTGATTCATGTATCAAACCACTTTTGACTGCAAAGTTTAAAAGTCAGTGATGAAGTTGAATTACATCAACTCAAAGATCTTCATTGATGTTCTCATCAGGGGGAGTAATACGCGCTGTACTCTTTTTCCCTTATCTGAGGTTTTGTCCCATTGGGTTTTCCTTAGAAAGGTTTTTAATGAGGCAGCATATCTTAGCGTATCAAGAATTATGTACTCTTTTTCCTTCACTGGGTTTTTTCCCATTGGGTTTTTCCTAGTAAGGTTTTAATGAGGCATATTCTTTGGCAATGGACATTCAAGGGGGAGTGTTATGGAATAATTGTGTGAATGTCCATACTCTTACTTTTCTTAATAATGAAGTTTTCTTAGCGATGAAGTATTCTTAGCGATGAAGTATTCTTAGTGATGATGAATCTTTGTATTATAAATACTTCCTCGATGGCAATGAAATATTCATTCATTTTCTTTCTCTCAATTCCTCTGTCTCTATTCTCTCTTCACTTTCTCTTATATTCATATATTCATAACACTTTTCATATAGTGTGTTTTTGTTTTGATATTTTAATCGTGTTCAGAACCTAAAGTTCACAACTTTTGAATATATTGTAAAGGGCAACATGTAGCAAACAAAATTTTAGGGTATGCAAACACAAAGTATGTAACCATGCAGGTAATTTATAAGAGAAACCCACATATACACAGATTCGAATGACTGAAGCAGAGTAGTGATAGTACAATGGCCCGACTTTTATGACAAATATCAGGTTAAATTGAACTTTTGTTGTTAATCCTACAAAACAAATTCATGCAACTACATAACCGTTTTTCCACTGGTAGGTGAGTGTAGGTGCCTTCACTTTCGAGCAGTCCATGGATGAACAAGATTGGGAAGTAAAATAGAGTAGTGGCTTAAGTTAGGGTTGGGAGAAGAAGTTACTGAGTAATAAGAGTCAATCGTGGTATCTTGGTCGTCAGAGAAGCAAGAACGACGGTGTGAACAACGGTGATCCACCAACAGTTGAGAGAGCTCACGAGTGTTGGTTGACGCAGAGAGAAAACGGGAGTGCCGATTTCAGTTCCAGGTAAGAGAAATTGAATTTGGAAGGTGAAACTGTAGAATACAAACGATTCAAAGAATTACTCTCAGGTACCTAACTTTTGGTGAAATTGTTTTTCTGGTGCCCCAACTTTTTAAAACTCATTTTGGGGTATCCTCAATTTTAGGATTAGTAATTATTAGGTGTTTTTCCGGTCATCAATTTTATTATGTGACCGAAATGCCCTTGTTTTTCCATTCCTGAAGAAATACCCTTGAAGGAAAATAATAAGGGTATTTCAGTCACTTAATAAAATTAATGGTCGAAAAAACATCAAATAATTACTAACACAAAAAGTAAGGGTACCTCAAAATGAGTTTTGAACAGTTGGGCTACCAAAAAATAATTTCTCCAAATATTGGGGTACCTTCAAGTAATTCTTTTGCAAACGATTACAAAAAATGGTATTTTTAAAAAAATTAAAAAAAAGGCAAATTTGTAAAAGCCAACATGGATGCTACATAGGACCTAAAGCATGTGTTCCAGGTGCCTGTAATATTTCAGTAATTCTTATGTAAGAACGTCCCACCATAAATTTATCGTAAGACGTATAGTATTATGGCGACTATTTATGAATCCAGGGGTGACTAATAGCTTATTTAAGCTAACTTTAATAAAAGTCACCTCTTAATAAACTTTTAGTCACATTCGTATTAAAAATTCATGCTTATATCACTTATTAGTCATAAAAAAAATATCAAAAAGTCACCCTGTAAAGAGTCCGTCTCACAATAAGTTTATATGAGATGGACTTATATTAGAATTTGCAACAATATATATTGAAAACAGTCTGCAAACATTAATTCTAAGCGGGGAAAAAGTCATTACATAAATTTGAAACCCTCAGCATTAATTCACCGCCTAGATATTGAAGAGGAAAAATTTAGTTTCCGAAAAACTTAGATCATTTGTCTTTTTTCCAAATTATTAACGAGTACTCACCTGCCACCGCATGTTTTACAATTTGAAATCTCATTGTGCTTCTATGGTCAATCTGTTTATTGGGCTATCCCTTAAATCAATAACCCACAAGTAAAAAGTTGAAACGTTAATTCCATCACAGCCTGACCTTTTCCTTTCCAAAAAAAGCATGATATGTCAAACTTTGAAGTGATACATTTCAGAATTTCAACTCGAGTCTGCTCCATAAACAAGGCCAAAGTTTATCATCTACATGAATGTGAGATACAATTCAAACGCAACCACTACATACCACAAGCCAACAATCACACACTTCAGAATTTCAACAAAAACCATGTTTTCAAATACAATTTTGATCATATGCCACTTTGAGGATCTCTGAGCAGCTTCGATTCTTTTCAAACTCACAAAAACCCATTACGAGCTTCCTAGTTCCTAGGGCTTTCTACTAATCACACATTACAACACTCTAAATCACACAGGCATGCTGGAGTAATTACAACATGAACAGAAAAGGAATTAGTTAATTACACTACACAATAACCCTAAAGTTCAATGTACACAAGGAATGTTCCCATAGATATATAATTTACAAAACTGTATTGATATGAAGAGCCTTGAGCAATGATGTGGCCATTTGTTTTACCAAAACTTGGCCTTGGCCACTGCCACCAGAACGCTGGCCATCTCTTCGCTCCTCGATTAAATTTTGGAGCTTTTGTGGAAGATCATTCTCCACAATCAGTTGTTTTGGCCGTGGATGGTGCTCATAAACGGCCTGCACAGTTGCATTAGCATGGGCATACCAGTGAGCAAAACATCTTTGTACTAATCTTTTGTTTCCAGAGCTTGTCTTCTTATTTTATTTTACTAAGCAAAAGTATTAAAGTCCCAAGATTCCCAAAAGTCATGAACAGAAGTCGAGATGATTTTTATTGGTTGCGGCTTCTCCGCACTTGAATATATGGAAAGCTAATATACATGCCTTCAAAGTGCAGAGAAAGAACAATCCTCAAGAGGGAATAATAACATGGACAATGATACACATCTTGACTCAAGATGGTTAATAATCATCTTGAATTGTCTATATTTCATATTTTATTAACTTTTAATAATATTTTCTCTAATAATTATGTATATTTATCAACTACAAGAATATAATACTTATTAGCTAGGTCAAAAAGATATAAATAATAGCTAATTTTATCAATCATAGTAGAAAATGCACATTTTATGCATTAGTTTTATATTTATAAAAAATATAAATAAATAAATATTTTTATATTGTTTATAAGTTATAATAACCCTCAAAGTAATGAAACATACCTTTATAATGATTTAAATATACTTACATTTACCTTTATGAGTGATTTTAGTGAGAAGCAAGCTGGTTAAGAACCATCTTGCATCAAGATGTTTATCATTTTGCAACATACTGCGAAAGCTAGTAGGTTAATCAAGGGAAAATAATGTTATTATGCGTGTTAAGTAATAGCAGGTTAAAGGGATGATTTCAGTTCGAAACTTGCTCAGGTCAAACTTCAAACAAAATAAACGACTAAAACCAAAAGTGTTCAACAGATGCCACTTGATTAATATCTGTTACAATCTACCGAGCAGTGGAGCCTCAGCTTGCAGAGTGTCAATTAGGGCTAGAAAGAAATTCGGGTTCAGGACATTCAGGTCTATTTGGTTCTGGTCAATTCAGTCAAATTACTCAAACCCGACCCCTGCCCATATTTAAATTCTGTCACTTAGGCCACATCTCAACCCCAAATCCAAACCCAAACCTGAATAACCGAATGAACAAACTTGATTGAATTTATCTTTCATGAAAATATTGAACTTGACCAAATTCGATCAAATAAAGCTAAACCCACAAAAGTAGTTAAAAATTTTCAGGTTCGTAAATAGTCGGATGATCGAGTTTTACTGAACCCAAATTTTTGTATGAAATTCAGTCAAACCGAACTTGCTTTGGCAAACCAGAGCATGGCCTGAATTTCGGTCATGCCGAAATGACCTAACTTATAACTCAGTCATAAAATCAGGATTATGCCCCTTCTTTTCAGGTCGGTCAAATTCAGCCATTAAGGTTGGTCAAAATTTTCACCAATGCTAGTGCCAATGTGTCATATTTTCAAGCTGATAACGTAGTTACACAGGTTGTGAGCTATGTAGTATGGAAACAGGAACTACATTGTGGGACACTACCTTGTAGGAATCGGGTTGGTATGATTTTGGGTTTGGTACAACAGAATTATTTCAAGTTATATTTGAAGTCCGGATTTACATTTGAATTCAATCCATATGTTTTGGTTTGTTTTTCAAAGAATTTTGCTTAAAAATAAATTACATTTTAGTAGATTTCTATGTCAGCTTGGCTGAAGTGAACCATCTTCAACTGGCAATGAGGAACAAATGAATTTGGTCGTCTTTCATGGCATGGCGTGCCACCCAGCTATGAGGTATCTATGGGTGTGACAAGACTGCTGGTCTACTTTGTAATTGGGGTTTAGGCCTTAGGGTTCATACTTAACAATTCAATTACCAAGGAGTACAGGCAGTCTATGGTTGTTTTGAAAGGAATAAAGTAGAGAGGAGACAAAATCCCAGAGAACACAAGAAGAAATTTGCATCTTAAGAAACAAAAATCAAACTATGAACCCTGAGGTTGACAAATACTGCCAGCCTATCACAAACAATGAAGCCAGAAAACTGAAGAATAAACACCACCAATTTTGTCGAGCTCAGGTTACCAACCTTTATCAACTTGAGCAGATTAAGCCTGGCTATAGCATCCTGGTGATCTAGTTTTGCAATGAGCAATGGAGTCAAACCGTTGACAGCTAATGTTGTGTTGATTCGAGGTGATTTCCTGCACCAAAGAAAAAAACAATTAAGAAAAAGAAAAGGCATAGGGCTGCCACAATTTGAAATAAGGCAGACTTATTGCTTGAAAGACTACAATCCAGATGACTCCAGAAAAGGTATGCCATAAGCTATGACCCACAGGCAGTCCAATATTAGAAGTTATAGCGCACTGGCTACTGTTGTGAGTTGCTACTCACTGCATCTGATACTTCAAATCATGACCACACGACGTTGCTATCATCTAGAAGAGCAATAACTGCTACTCAGAGTACCACCCAATCTAAGCAAGTCCCTAGAAAACAACAGTGAAAGCCAACAGAATCGAATCCCAACAGTAGCCCAACAAGCAGATAGGCAACTGCTTCAATTCTGAGGAAAAGAAGAGCAGGCAAATAGAAATCTAGAAATACAGTTGAAAAACAAGCGAGGCAACAAAAAACAATCATAAAAACTCAGCAGCTTTTGCCAATCAGTTTAGTCCAAAGATTAGGAAACATACGTAATTATTTTCAAGAAAGGCTCCAATATGTGCACAAAATGCTGTTCCGGACAATTCTGGAAGAATCTGACCAACTTCTGTACAGCATCCTTCTTCAACAAAGCTTGTTCTACTTTCCGGCTGTCATTGTCATGAGCTAGACAAACTGCAATAGAATCTAGTGCAGTCACAGACCAGAGCTCATCATCAAGCAGGCTCAAATATACATCCAGTCCACCATGGGCTCTTAATTGTTCCCTTGAGTTGCGTGAGGCATGAGCCATATCACACAACAACGGCAGTGCGTATTGTTTCAAGGGGGAATTCGACATAATGAAATTCATCAAATGCGGGATAATTCCATTTTCAGCTGCTTGCTCCTGCCTTCTCTTATTTATCTTACAGAGATTGAACAGGGCATTGAGGACCTTCAAAAGAATAAACCCAGTCAGGTATAGTATAAATAGGATGTATGATATCTATGGATTGAAAGTTTCACATTTCCAAACAATGAGCACTATCCAGTTTCAGTTTAATGGTGCATTTAACTGCACTAGAGGATGCAAGCATGTAAGAGAAATATTTCAGTTCTTCAGACTTTTGATCATTACTACAAAGCCAACTGTACAGCATTTTCTTACCTAGAACATATCACTTGTGTGCTCGTCATGCACGTCATTATATCATAAAATACTAATCATAAACAAGTACAATCTTACACGCCATGCATACAATTCAAGGTGCTCCATTGTTTCATGGAGTAGTACATGCCAAACTTTGGAAAAGGAAAGTTTTACTGCAATCTCATGCACTGTAATGTTATCGAGTAAGAGTTAAATATGTATTTCCAATAGTTTCGCAACATCTTGAAAACAAGTATTGACCCAGTTTTATGCAAAGACAGTATTATCTTTTATGTAAGTTGATCCGATATATAGGTTCAAGACTGTACCCTGCATAAAATAGCAAAATCAATATGTTCCACTGGTCCTATGACTGTTAACAGAAATCTATTGTATTAAGTTTTGGTTGCTGTGGACTAAAGAAAATGCATCCCTAAACTTCCCTAGATTTCTTTTCCATGTAGCTGGCGGCAAATGCTAGTTAAATTCAGGGTCTAACAGGGGATCAGCTTCTCTATAATTCCGCAATTCAGGGATAATTGCTACATTGGAATCTCTCCCTATGCCCTGCCTAGGTTGGATTCTCCAAGTATGGATTTGAATTTATGAGATTCGCTAAGAGATTCAATTTGTAGACATAAAAAGGATACCATAGGCGAGTACATCAATGAAACTAAACAGACCTACACCAATGCCCAAAGTGTGGGGATGGAGAACCAGATCCATTAGCCTTTCTCGAATATCAAATGTCAGATGGCTATTTCCACTGAGCCCTGGGTTTGAAAGGCCTACACTGCTACCACACTATAATCCTAACCTTAGGGAGAGGTAAGTATAGACATTTTGTTATAGTCCACTATCTGAAGCTATAAAATATTGCTGAAACTTTTTCAGCAGCTATGTAAGCAGCCAGTGGAGAAACACTAAGCAGCCTATGTAGGAGTTGGAGGGTGAGAATGGGAATACAATAATTGGTAATAGAATTTCCCATGTTTGTTCTATGATAAATTGACAAAAAAATAAAATAAAATGGGGGAATGAAATGGGAATAGTAGGCACCAATTCCCACCGATCTATTACCATGGGGGGAGGTGGTAATTGAAATGGAAATTCATTTACCAACATGCCTACACTTAATTGTTATTATCAATGTCCCTATGCTATTCAATAGCTAATTAAGGTTAGTTCAGCAACTATATACTTATTTGGAAACACCACACACCAAATGTAAAATTGAAAATTCATAAACTCAACTCCATTCCCATTCTCATTACGAATTCCCATTCACATTATGAATTCTCATCCAGCATACCAAATGGCCTCTAAGGTATTATTATTTCAGGATTCAAGTTTCCGGTGCAGATTAGCTCGTTAGCCCTACAATCTTCATTCTGCCACACTCAAACACCTAAAATTTCGTGCATGGTTAAGGACTAACAACCAATATTTGTGTTTTATGTTTGGAATACATCTATATTAAAATATAAAGAATATCAGTAGTACCTCATGATGAATTTGAGAAATAAGAGGTCCTTCCTTCAGCTCAAGGTTAGGAATAAGGTGTTTGATTGCTTCTGCCCGCTGAAGATTTTCCAGGCAATTGGGATCCGTCGACAAATGGTTAATGCATTTGAGCAACTGCAAGAGAAAAACATCAGCACTGCAGCCAGTACACATCCCTTTTGCTTACTATTGAAATCATTGACGGTGCAGCCAAAGCAATATAACAAAAAGAGGCCATAAAAGTTGATTAATGTGTCAGTTACCTATGTTATCACCTCTTCATTTTAAGCTGCCTACCCCATATTGATACTCAGACACAGAACATTACAACACTTCAAATAAGGCAAAGAACATAAAATGTCCTCGAAAATAGACATTTGGAACTTACCCTCATGTCATTCCCGTTATTGAGCATTAGTAACTCAGGTATCATCGTTAAGACATTAACATCATAGTATGACTGTTAATACTACTAACAATAACAATATAACGTCAGACAGACACTACAACACTTCAAATAAGGCAGAGAACACAAAATTTCCTTGCAAATAGACATTTGAACTACTCCTTATCTGCTACTTGTTCTTCAGCTTGAGTAACACAGGTATCATCATTAACATCACAGATTGAAAATTAATACTCCACACAATAACTATATAAACTCAGCAGCTATACCTTCAAAAGAATAGGGGGTTCAACTCTGTTGAACATGTGAAAAAGACGGGTGAGCAAGCTTTGGCTACACATATAGGACTTCACTGTAGTATCTGCTTGGGCAAACTCAAGGAGGAGTTCTGCTACCTTCTCAAGATACTCCCTGGCTACATCAGCATTCATCGTAGACACCATATGAGAAAGCAGGCCAGATGATGTTGCACTCCCTGGTCTAGCATTCAGGACACCTGAGCCTGAAAGTACACCAGACGCTGTCTGAGATGCAAGCCCAGACGTAGAGGCAGCTCCATCATTAGAAGCTGCTGAGCCCACCTTCTTAATTGCAGGTTTATGCGAAATCCTTGAAGCAGTTTCCGAATTCCCATTTTCCTTTCCACGTCCAGAGACCTCTGAACAGATAAATATTTCATTCCCAAGAAAAGGTCACAAATGCTGGTGCACAAGTGCAACACAATGCACAAACATAGATATACACAAAGCAAAGTGGGGAGCAAGTAAAAGAAGAGAACCTGCAAATTCTGCCATCAGGAAGTCTAATTCACCATTTGTCTTTTTTTCATTTGATGCATGCAACAAAGGCATAATACTTTCATGTCTCTCAATGCCTGCTAAGTGGCGCACATCTAACTGACCAGAGTAATGTCGTGAAGGAGGTTCCTTTTCAAGCAAGCTAAGAAGAGGCCTCACTTGCTCTTGTTGAGAAGATACAGCAGAAGGAAGCCCATTTGAAGTCCCTTCTGCGGCTTTTGGAGATCTATCAGTAGAAATTCTACTCGCAGAACCAGCAACACCAGCTCGCTGCTGTCTAAGTTCTAGTTCAGCACGGGCGGCATCCTTGACAACATTCACAAATTTATCCGCAGGGTCTGTTGATCGAGAAGCAGCTGAAGGCTCAACAGTTGCATTGCTTGACTGAGGCTTATCAGCATCACCTGAAAACATAAACTTCAGATTAAAGGTGCAACTCGTCTTTCACACAGTAAGACAAGTAAACGCTCCATACCGGTTGAAGAGTGATCAACTGCACTATGTCTGACCCTGAGATCTAGTTGATCTGATCCAGGAATTGCTTCACTCAGATTAAAAACAGCATGGCTAGGATCCAATTGACCTGAACGTGGACGTGGAACTGAACCATCTGCTGGAAGTCCACCACCTCCTGTTATGGAAGCCAGACGAGTAGCTTCATTCAAGCTATGAAGTGTATTGACTAGCCTCAGTAAAATTCCATTTTTGGCAGCAATTCTACAGAAGTCATTTCTTGGAGTCGATCGCTGGAGTTTAAACACCTGCCACATGCCATCTATTGCTAGGTGTACCATTTCCCTGTAAATAAATAGATCCATTTGGATAAGCAAACATTTCATCTATAACATTAAGGGTACAAAGACAATAATGTAATGCTATATATCCTCTAACATACCAACAGAAAAATGTAACAAGTTATCAACCCCATCACTCTGATGGGTGTTTGGTAAGGAGAGAAGGAGTGGACTTGAGAACCTGAAAGTTCGTTTCTTTGATGTTTGGTGAGGACTATAAAGGGAAGGGCTGATAGTCTTAGGCAACAAGTTTTCCTTATCAACTACTATTTTCTTAGTATCTCCCAGCCCTCTAAAATGACAATATTTAGGAGCAGAAAGAGTAAAATTGTAAGTTGTTGGATTTTTGGACGCTGATATACGGACCTTGGGGGTATTGGACAGTAATATACCAACAATTTAAAATTGGACACTAGTATACTGACCTTTGGACCTATCTATCGTTAATGTACTCATCTGGTGATGATTAGTAAAATTTAACACTAGTATACCACCACTTAACACGCCTACAGTACATCAACAATAAATAGGTCTAAAGGTCGGTGTAGTAGTGTCCAATTTTAAAGATTGGTACATTATAATCCAATACCCCCAAAGGATAGTATATTTGCATGCAAAAATCCTAAGTTATTTTATTTCTGGACATATATTTATTAATCAGAATAGTCTAAATAGGAGCTGACAAAAAATGCAACTTATATTAAACAAAAATACAAATTGGGAATAAATCATTAGTCAATGCTGCCTCGCCTTGCACAGGCCTAGTACACTAGTAATGCATGAAAGCATATCCATGAGTTCAGGATGGACTCACCACACAAGGGGGTTTCTTTAAGGAATCAATTAACAGTAAGGAAGACAACTATTTAACCAGTTCGCAAAGTTATGGTATGGAAATACATGTGAAAACTACTAAATGGTTCAACCAAGCATGTCCAAATGTCATACACTTACCTGTATTTAGCATAGTCAGCCTCCAAAAATCCCACCAAAACAGGTATTCCACGGCAGGCAATGAACATTTGCAACGTCAAAGAACTGCAGAAACCAATAAATGTTGTGAACAAGCCAGAAAACAGTCTAACATGAGCATGATGAAGAATGCAAGCTTGCATAAACAATTAAAGAAGAAAACATTGATTCTTACCATGAGCAAATAGTATAAAGATGTCAATGCACTAAAATCCTACTAAATAAAAGATGTTGGTAGAGAATATAAATCCAAATAGCTACAGAGAATATTTATTCTGAGCATGAGCGAAACTATCCTTTTCCTTTCTAGATGCATATAATCTCAAAGTCTGTAGCATGCAGGTTTAACTATGAACAAACCCCCCCCCCCCCCCCCCAAAAAAAAAAAAAAAAAATCAAACCGTTGGGTGAAGTAGTAAAAAATGAATGATTAGAAGTCACAAATCATTCAAAACTCAGTTGAGGGCTTGTTTACATGCATTGACTCTTTTTTTGGGCAGTCTCCCCTATTTGGTCACATAATGTCATTCCATGTATTTTAAGTACGACATGGTGTAACATTCAGACTAGGGACAGCACACTCTATCCCTTAACTTTATCAAGACCCTTGCAAGTCATAACTGGAGCTGTTGTCCATTGCTAAGCAATGACAATTGAGAAAATTTCCAGCAAATCAAGAGAGGTGGAATGGATTGTTAAAAGGATGCCAAAATGACAATTCACCCATACAAGGGGTTTTTTTTTTTACTTTTTTATAGAGTAATAAAAAATTGAAATAAATAAACACCAAGAGCATTTCCACCCATGAACAAAAGGGGGCAACATCCAAAAAAAAAAAAACCTAGACTCTCAAGCTGTCTATCCTAATCATATCTGCAAAGTTCAAATAAGACATATTTGTACCATTCTTGGGAATTTCAACTCCAACTACAGAAAACAATCATATTTGAACCATGATGGAGCTCTCTACCATAATGGTATCTACAAATTTAAAATCAGCCATATTAGTACCATGCTCGAGAACTTCGACTCCAACTAACAAAACCCTGAAGAAATAGAGTCAAAGTTCTGGCATTGACCTCCAAACAACACAATATTCTCAAAAGACAAAGTATGTGATATATTGTAATACAAAAAGAGGCTTGAACAAAAATACAACCTCTAATCCCTGAAGCTCTCTATAGTAATCTTATCCACAAATTCCAGAACAAACTCTTTGCCTTGATGAAAACCTTGACACCAAGTACAAAATTTCTCAAAATACAAAGATCGACGTAATTAAGCTTCTAGTCTTGTCCTCAAGAATCCTAGAATTTGCAATCCTTGCTATCCTCGTAAAATGATCTAGTTCAGCCAAGACATGTTGGAACAACTTCCCCTGTCACTAATTGTGATCAATTGTGATCACCTTCCCATAAGGCATTGAATGTTCCTTATTTTCTCCTCGTTGGAGCACTCAAGAGTCTATTCTTAACACAATCAAACCATCTAAATATTACGTACCACAAAAAATTATTTCCCCATTGGGTTTACTCTTAGTTTTCCTCAAAACCACGTTTAAACTTTGACCTTCATAGTATGAACACAGTGAAGCATATCCCCATTTCAGCACCGTCTTATGAAGTTGTACCACTTTATTGGTCAACAATCTACTTTATACTGCACGACTCTCGAACAAAACTTGTCAGACTCATTACCTCACCTAGCGGACCTCTATTGAATGTGATATCCCAAATCTGTTTCACCATTAAAATGATCCCAGATAACTGAAGAAGTCCTTTGCTCACAAACACTGCAAACTTTATGGGACATAATCATAATTCAGTAAATCGGATGCAATATGCAAAAGGAAAGAAACCATACCTAGACTGGCACAATTGCTGCAAGAAGTATGCTGCTTCCATACGAACTTCACGTGGTCGATCAGGGATAGCAAAGCTCATAACCATAGGAATCTGCAACATAAAATAAGGGAATTATGCTTCTAATAGGTAAGATCTTAAGTTCAAAAGAAAATACAACAGGGTTAAGAGATTTTGCCTTCTCAATGTGTTTTTAACAAATATCGACCTAATCAAAGCCAATGAGGTGCAATTGCTTTGTTGTAAAAAGAGTGACTCCAACCATGTTCACCTCGCAAGTTACAAGGGAAATGTTGTTGTATCCACAATAGAGACTCTAGCAGCTCACATCTCCCAACCCCCCAAAGATATACCATGGGACCTGGATGAATGATTGACATTTATTGTACTTGAATTGAAGGAATAGATAGATTTTGAGGGGAGAGCCTTGCCCTATGGAGATTTCAAGCTCTACTTTCTAAGGACATTGCACAGCCAGAGCCATGAGCTTAGTAGTGGGAGAAAAATATGGTTTTGGATTTTGTAGATAATATTAGCAGGAGAGTTTGACCGCAGGGTCACTTTTTGTTGTTGACCCTTTAGAGTCACAAGTCCATTACATTTTAATTTAGAGTTGTGCTGATTACAAAAGATGGAGTACATAATTACTAACAATGAGTATGTTTTAAATATTATCATTGGCCGGCAGTGGCGGATCCAGACATCCAATTTAGGGGTGTCCAATATACTTGTTATTATATAAGCTTTTTTAAAAAATAAAAAATAATAAACATTTAAATAAATAACAATAACAATAAAAATAAAAATAAATATCAAAATGACATATTCACAAGCTTAACAAAATTTCACATCATCATATAAATATGCCCACCAAATAAATTGAAATTTTACATTAAGTATATATTTATATCTTAAACTTATACTGATATCCAATTACCCAATTCATCGACTTACACTTTTTGTTTATAAAATAAATAATTTGGTACTCCCTCCGTCCCAATTAATTTGTCCATTTTACTTTTTTATAGTCTTCGATGCAACAGTTTGACCGCTAATTTTTCACGTTTTATCTTAGCAACACTAATAATATTGTATTCAGGTAAAAATTTTGATCTAATTAGTCAAACCTGGACAATTTATTTGGGATAGAGGGAGTAATATTTTAGGGTTTTTGGGTTGCTGCTAAATTGGACACCCCTATTATGTTTTTTTAGACTTTTTTTACAGTGTCCACTTGATCCAATTAAGAAAATTTCTTCCAAATAATATTAGAAAATCACAAATTTTCCTTTGACTAACGGTGTCCGTGGACACCCCCACCTAAACTGTAGATCCGCCCATCCTTCGGGGAGGAGAAGAAAGTCACTAATAGAATATGCTGCCAAGACAACCCAGACAACTCAAAGTCTCAAAAAGTAGATCTGTCTTCCCGTCAAGCTTGTGCTTTTCTACAAGATCATAATGATTGCTAGATGAGCTCATGCAAACATGGAACTTTGATCCTTGAAAGAGTACATGTTCGGCTCTAACCAAGAAGCCAATATACTTGTATATGAGAAACAATAGTATAAACAACAACAAACGCCTAGGGAAACCACATTTGAAATATGATAAACAGTGGTCACCTTCACAAAATAACTTTAACCATCACCATTCACCAACAAAGTAGTATCTGGTCCTGTACTGAAGACTTTGACCAAGAATCTAGCACATAACTAAAAAAAAAAAAAAAAACTCACCTAATTATTCACCGCAATTTGTTTTTTCCAAATTACTTATTCACCAAACATCATAAGATAGACACAAAACTACATTGCTTGTCATAACTCATTAGATATAAATTAAACATCATCCTTCAAATTATTGTCTGCACCCTGCATGAGCATCGTGCCACCAGGTCTGAATTAATTGAAAATTTGTACTGTGAAAAAACAGTGCATTAAAGTGAAATGGCCTGCATATCTTAGCAGCTAAAATAATAGATACTAGCCTAATATCCCCCTCCCCCCCCCCCCCCTGGTTCTTCTCCATGGGACAGAAAAAGGCCCCCGTGATATTTCACCAAGAAAAAGAAGCTAACAGCTAGTCAACAGAAGCAAAGAAGATAACACATAACCAAACTCCAATAAGCTTCACACGTATTTAATGGTAGCCATTAGTCACAATTCCATTTAAGCAAAAGTACACAATGTATCAACATATTAGGGATGTACTCACCAACCCTACGAGGCATGCATTTTCCTGGAAGTCAGAGTTATCTTTAATTAGGTGATTTATCACTTGTAGGACTGAGCAAATAACCTACAGTTGCACACAAACAAATATTAAATATGCATAATTCACCATTAAGAAGCTTAAGTGTACTCAACTGCCATCAACAGCTAAATTAAAGCATATCAGCAATTCACATACACGAGGCCTAGGAACTTCAAGCAATTCCATAAGAGGAAGAAAACCATGTTGTGTCACAAAAACAATTTTCTGCTCTGATCGCTGATGAAAGAATGCAATAAGCTTCTGACAGGCATTCACGACCACATCCTCTGGCTCCTCTGGCCTCAGAGACGCAACAATTCTACTAAACTCAACAGCCTGCAAGGACAGTATATCAACAATGAGCTCAACAGCTAAAAGGATATCACAGTATTTTCTAGCAAATGAATAAAAACATAGAAGGTTACTAAAGAGAACAAACTAAAAACTATATGAAGAATAGCTCATTGAACACCTAAAAGACAGTCAACTAAACAGAATATAAAGTTTACCATGAAGTACATAATCGGCGGCAACAAAAAACCACACCCAAATGCGAAAAGAAAACAAGGAAAAAAAATATGCATAAAAGGTTCAGAAAGAATTCTCAAAAAAAAAGGCCATTTTATATCCACAGCGACATCAGGAGCATAGTCTTCCTAAATTTTTATTTTTTATTTTTTGGAAGAAATATGCTTTGTCACAAGTATGGCATCATTCAAAAGGGGTTCACTAAGGAAAATAGCTACATCAAGATTAATGAAAGAAGTGTAACATACTTGGAGAGGAAACAGGTTTTCTCCGGGAAGTTTGTCATCAAAGACCTGTGGAACAATATTAAAGGAAAAAAAAGTCTCATATGCAACGATCTAAGAATAGAAAAGAAACAAAAGGATGCACCATCGTCTGAAAAACTTACGCTGCTATCTATATCTATCACATCCTCCTTCAATGCACGTAACATAACACGAAGTAGGTTTCCTCCATTTGCCTGCCCCATTTCATTCTCCATCTGTTTTTGTGCAATAGCAGCTCTTAACTTCGTTGCTAAGTCATTTTTTCCAGAGTCAAGGGCTGCACCAATAGGGCTTACATGGGAAGTGGATGCAGGTGTAGAAGATTCAGCAACTTGATCACCAGTGTTTTTTTCTAGAGGATGAAATAAGTCCTCCAAAGATGCATCCCCAGGTGTATCACTGAATCGACTGAGTTCATTTCCAGCAGGTACACCCTTTTTTGCAACCTGGCAAGATACACATCATGAAGATCAGTGATTCATTGATTAGCAAGATGTGTGTGTGTGTGTGTGTGTGTGTGTGTGTGTGTGTGTGTGTGTGTGTGTGTGTGAGAGAGAGAGAGAGAGAGAGAGAGAGAGAGAGAGAGAGAGAGAGAGAATCAAGTGACTACAGAGACTTATAATGAGAGATCAGTACATGAAAAGGACTTGTATGAGAAATAAAATTAAAACGGACTTATAATTTCAAGCACCTGAAAATGTCCATGTCCAATGTAAACCGAATGAAATCATGATCAAGAAGACGACAGGAAGAAACTGAAAACATTTTTCCCTTTTTGCAGAAGGAGAATTAACATTTTTTTTCAAATTCCCCATTATTTCATTAACCACATGAAACCAATAGGACAATTTAGAGCATTGAATTTCACAAATAAACAGCATAGCAGAATAATGAAAATAAGAGGATACTGCAAATATGTTCGTATGGAAGCTTTCTGAGGAATTTATCAAAAGAAAAATAAAAATTAAAGGGTTACAGGAGGGATTTAATTTCCAGGACAAAATGTAATTCACTACACAATATTATGTGGTCCAAAGCTGAAAAACATGAATAAACACTCCATATAGAATTATCACTATGACAAAAAGTCTAGGAGTTCTGCTAACAGTGATTACATAAGACACCACATAAGAGGGGAAAATACCAGTACACAACCTCACCTTCTGAAGATTCTCTTCTTGACTCCTTGATCCAAAGCTGAATAAGCTATTCATTTTGAGTACAGAAGTTCCTTTGCCTTCAACCTTTCCAGTCACAGCATCCTTTTTCTTGGACTTGGGAGACCCCAACTCACCATTTATCAATATTTCATCATGGCCAACCTTATGCCCTTGCTCGCTAAGTTGGTCACTCCCAGGAACACCTTCTGTCTGAGCAGAAGCAGAAGCAATAGAAGGCTTCTCATGGATAGCTAATGTCAGCACGTGCTCTGATGTTATATCTCCTGAATTCTCTATTCTCTCCTCTGCTAAATTGTTAGCAGTATCATGCTCATCATCAGTGTTACTTGCGTCAACGTCATTGTTTGACAAAGATTCCCTCCTCGAAACCTATCATTTAATATAACAATTCGCTTAAACAAGAGAAGGAAGACAGTTTCCACTCTACATAAGAATAACATATAGAGTTAGCAAATGATCTTTTAAAGTTTCACTATCCTTTCACTTAATGACACATTTCTCTTTCTAAAATCAGCAGCAAAAGATGCTTAAATCCAGTGAAAACATTCTGGAAAAGGGAGCATATCAAGTGGTAAACCTAGAATCACTTGTAACCTCGGTCTTTTGGGCAAGTGGTTTCGGAGATTTATGAATGAAAAGGACAATCTTGGAGAAAGGTGATTACGATAAAATATGATGAAGCCGCCGTCACTGCTGAACGGCTCTTATGGGTCTAGTGTTCAGAGATTTATCACCAAGGTGAGGGAACCTTTTTTACACATGTTTCTTATGTTGTCGGGGATGGTTCCACCATTTTCTTTTAGCATGATCACTGGTACAATGAGGTGCGGTCAAAAGATCTCCATCCCGATCTTCACGTTCTTGCAATGGATATAAATGCTTCTATTGCCAATTATTCGGAGCTTACTTTCTGGGTTTAGTGTTCGGTATCGTTTTAGTCATAATGGTTTTGCTGATGATGCCCCTTTGGTTAGTTTTTTCAAAAACCTTGATGAGGCCATTCTAGGGGACTCACTAGACATGCTGAGATTTTATCTGGCTAAGAAAGGAATCTTCATGGACAGCTCTTATCATTTAAAACTTCTTAGTATGTGATCTTCATCATTGCATCTTTGGATGATCGTGCTTTCCCATCCAAGGTTATTAGAAAGTCTTTTTCCCCTTTGAAGGTTTCTTTGTTTCTTTTTTGTTTGGGAAATAACCCAGCGGAATATTTTGGCTTGTAATAATTTACAAGGGAAAAGATTTTGGTGAATAGGTGTTGTATATGTACGGGAGATCTTGAATCACCGCATCATCTTTTGTTTCACTGTGACTTTGCTAGGCCTCTTTGGTATTTAGCTTTTGGTTATCTACATGTTCCTTTGGTTGTCTCCTTCCCAATCACTGGTAATCTTCTTCCTTTGTAGGGTTTTACGGCAGTAAACCAAAGATGAAAGAGGCCATGGTTGTACTTCATGTGACGTGTTGGAGCTTTTGGATAGAAAGGAACCAAAGGGTTTTTGAGGAGGTGAAAACTCTTTTTCACCACTTGAAAGACAATTCATCAATTCTTTCTACTATAGGGTCAATGGGAAGTTTAGCTCTTCCAAAACAAAAGAAGAAGGCCATGGTTGTACCTCATCTAACTTTTTTGAAGTATTTGGAAATAAAGGAATCGAATGGTTTTTGATGGAGTTGAAACACTTCTTAGTCACTTGAAAGACAATTCATCCCCCCATATTTACACAAATACATCTTCATTTTATGGGCCAAAGTATTCTCAATGTTCAATTCTTAAGTGGTGCGAAACCTATTTCAATTTTATACTATCAAGCAGTAGAAATAAGGATTCGATGATATGACTGGGATAACATAGAATCACTTTATTCCAGTTGCAAAAATGACAGGTAAAAGAAAATACACTTACTTCATCTACAGAAAGGCCTTCACCAGCACCATTTTCTTCCCCATTAGATATGTCTGCTTCCATCAACACATCTTCCTGCGAGTTTCTGCAATAAATAAAATTGTTGATTCTCTGCCAAGAAACTGGGGCAACATGCAACATGCTAGCTGAAAGTTTTGTAAGCTTTCACAACATGCAACCAAACTAAAATAAGTGACTCCTAAAAGCCTAACTGACCGTATACCTCGTGACCTTTTTTTTTAATTGAGTAATCAAAAGATGCATTAGATTCAGACACCAATGGAGATGCCACATGTACAAAAGGGGTGATAACACAGACATCACCCCTTCTAGACATGCTTAGTGTTGAAATGAAACTTAGAAGTCTGCAAGTGCCACAGCTTGCTAGAAAAATCTACTAGGATTATGCTGGATTACCGGAGGAAAAATAGATTGGAGAGATCATTTTTTAGTAAGTAGAGGAAACATCGCGAGTCTGACCAAAACCACATTTTGAATCCTTAAGTGAAACTGATATAGGCAGCGGAAAGGGACTGTCAGACGTTGTAACAGGCTGAAACAGTATATGTAGGTTCCTACAAAGGCTTTTAGAGGGAACTGCTTGATGAAGTTGCATTCAACTATGCCTTTTATGGTAGCTAATAGTTCAAATGAGAGGTTAATATTTCCCGTATCTCTGTTTTCTCAACAGGTCAGCATCATACAAAGGGGCTATCATTGGCGTTACATTTGCACAAACTATTAGGTTGATACCACATACAGACATATAGAAAGTGCTTGGTGAAAATCTTCTAATATGATTATTCGAAATAACAAAAAAAAAAAAAACTTGGAATGACAAATCAACACATAAAGTTAAAATAGAAGTCCAGATAAAGTTACTAGTGTATAGGGTTGCTCATTGAGTCAATCAAATATTCCAACAAGAGCTTCCCCACAAAATCAGATGATTCAAAGCTTTACCTTTCATTTATTTTCTTAGAATGAAAATCGGATCGAAATAATGGAAACTTTAGGGGTATTGGACGATAATAGTATGAAAAATTTCTTGGAAGTGAGCACTATAAACTTTTGGGGTATTTTGTTGTAGCAGTATGCCACCAAGTCCATGAGGCACAAGCTCAACTTGACCATGACATGGAGGGTGGTGCTTGATCGTTGACCCTTTGTCACAATCTTTTTGCACAAGCTTTGTAATATGCAATTATCAAGCGTTTAATGCAGATTTAACAGTTAGCTATGTTAATTGAACTCTTCATTTTACCTCAAGATTATTTTTCAACTTAGATTGTAATGGACTAAAATAAAATGCCTCATTAAACATCTGTTGCTTCTTTTCCATGGAGTAGTAGGTAGCGAACCATTTCTAAATGTAAGGTCAATTGGAACCAGACTCTCTAAATTTCAAAATTTAGGGGTAAGACTACTACATCTGACCCCTCCATAACCCGATTTCCGAGTATTGGTCTTGGCTTACCCACATTAGACACTCGCAGCTCAAACATGGGTATAGACACTTGGCACTTCATTTTAGACCAACAATGTACAACTTTTTCTTGTTGAGTCTGACATGATGCTCATGTCGAACATTGGACATAGGTACAACCGAGTGTGATCAACATAGACATTTGTAGTTGAGTGCTTCGTAGTGCACAACATTTGACCTTTTCTTATTATTGTATAAAGTTACAATAGGTTGGGGCATGATGATGCAAATTACTACCCTCTATATATGGTCTTCGATCCTAATACGATTTTCATTACTTGGAAGGGGGAGGGAAGATTTACCCTAGAAAAGCCTTTTTCATACTCACATAAGACAATAGTGTCTTTAAGATCCATGATTAAGGGCATCACAATCCAAATGTACAAAACCTTGAGACTCAAATGATGTCAAAAACTGCCAAATAGTTACAGAGCAACCATGTCATTACAAAGCAATCAAATATAGCACAAAGGCTGAAGAACTTGTAAAAGTCCTAGTAGATGTTCTGTGTTGTCAGGAGGGAGGAGCTCTTGACCATCTACTTGTGCATTGCTCATGGTCTTCTTCACTATGGCATGTGGCCTTTTCATTGATGGTATATTGGGTTCAAGCATGTAGTGAGGAAGGTGTGGGGGGCTTGCAGGATAAGGATGAAGAAAAGTTGGGTTTGGGGCGCTAAGAAATTGGTTCCTTTAGCTACTTGGTAGGCCAAGTGGAATAGGAGAAATCGACGGATAGTTGAGGAGAAAGCTTCGCCCCTTGATGAGTTCAAGCTCTACTTTTTGAGAAAAAAAAAATTTAACTTTCCAGATTTTGCTGATAATCTTATTGATGGGAGGTTGAGGGCATAATGTTTTTGTATTTCGCCCCCTTTTGTACATGGACTACACCCCTTGGCTTAAATATATCTTTTGATTATTTATCAAAAGAAATATATATAGAATAACAAATGTGGAACCTGCCAAAAGTCTTAAATGCAAGTGTACAAAGCTAGGCATAACATTGTCTTCAAGAAATCCACAAGGCATGGGATGAAAAAGCTACAGAAACTTCAAGCTTTTTTTTTTGGTTTCTTTTTTTTTTCTTTGGGTTGGGGGGGGGACATAAACCTATAAAAATCGCACATTAATGCTCAGTAATAATTCTCTAATAACAATCACTGCAGAACTAATAAATCTCTAAAACATCATTGCAGAGTTCAGTACAACAATTCAGAAGGAGCAGCATATGGTTACGCTACCTCATTGCACCACTAGGAGAAAGGGATGGCTGCAATATACGCCTATAGTTTTGAATCCAAGGATGAGAAAGCAAGGTCTTGGCATCAGGCCTCTGCCTAGCATCCTGAAACATGAAATAGGTGACATATTTAGAAAGGGACAGCAAGATGAATACAAGAACCAGATACCTCAAAACTTTAGAAAGGAAATCAGAATATAGAAAAACAAGGAGGAAAACTGAGGGGCGAGCCCATATAAGACTGCCCTAGCACATGCACCACCAATATTAGACCAACTCTGGTGCTTATGCTAAGAGGGGAGAAAATGAAACACAGCCCCAGAAAGGCCAGACTCATTTTAGGGGTTCTTGGTCAGACTGAGGCCATAAAACTTTCTGTGCATGAGTCGAGGAATCAAGTGAAGCTTAAGACCGAGGCACCAACTACATGACCTCTGGTGTCATGCATGAATGATGCATGTAAACAAGGAAAAGTACCACAATGAGTAAGAAAAATAACTTCAATTATGTATTCATATAAATATATTGTTCTGCTTAAAGCTTCATAGCAGAGAAGCTTAAGTACCAGCACCTCCATTCCTAAACTGATTTAGCCGTATGATATTATTTTTCAAATGTGAATCAGCACACACAATCCTTTAAATTCCTGGTACAGGTATGTTAGCAAGGAAATAAAAGAGCAACTAGATAACAATACAATCAAATGGCATCTCCTAATTGCAGAAAATGCATTATTCCTTTGGGCCGCACAAACATCAAATCATATAAAGGTTCCAAAGAAACATTTAGACCTTGTAATATGACCATAGTCACCAAGGGGAATGGCTCGGATCAAGGAACGAATTCGAGATCAGATTCGTAAATTACATAGGATCCCAGATCAAGGAGTAGGACCAATAGGAACATTATTCGTTTTGATAAGAGATCAAAATCTGTATAAAAGAACACCAAGGGGATTTCACCCATATACAAAAGGACGCTTAAACAAAAACCAAGAAGCCTCAACCTCATTAGGCTCTCCAGATTAATCTTATCCACAGAATACAAAATGGTAACTATGTACCATGATGAAAACCTTGGCACCAACTACAAAAGTTCTCAAAAAATAAAGTTTGAAGACATTTAGGCTTCTAGCCTCGTCCTCAAAAACTCGGGACCTAGTACAGCACCAAGCAGTTAAAGTATCAAATTCCACACACTAAGAACCCAACGCTTCTTCAATCCTCTCCTCCATGCCACTAAGATATCTCTTAAACCTAGAGGTTGCATCAGACCAAATGCCAAATGCCAAAGGGTGCAGAGTAGACCCAACTATAATGAAAAAAAGATGGTTTATGGACTCTTCCTCCTCAACACACGAAGAGCATCTACTAGCCAACACAAAGTTTCCCTTTTAAGCATGTCTTGGGTGGGTATCTTTCCTTTGATAACCACCCAAGCAAGAAAACAAGCTTTAGTGGTAGCTTTAGACTTCCAAACATCTAGATTAGGAAAGTCTCCAAGGAGACTCCTTAAACATCTCTCTACAAAAGCATTCACAGTCAAGTGCCCACTTGTGTTAAGAGGCCAAGGATGTCATTGTCGCCTTCAGGAAAGTTACACTCCAACAATCGTGATTACCATTCATGCGTCTTAAGAAGGTTAAATTTTAATGGTTTCGATAACCATTACAAGACATCTTGAACAAATGCTTCTTTTAGTTGCGGCATCCTAAAAAGATCCGAAAAGTGAGGCTTTAGAGGTTGATCTCCACTCCACACATCATGCCAAAACAAGACCCTAGCCTGATTCTCCACTTTAAAGCGCACCAGAAACCAAAAGTTATCAAATCACTCATAACAAACTTCCAACAACCAAGCCCATGGGCAAGACAAGGCTTCTTACTCCAACTACCGTTGAACTCCATACTTGGTCACAATCACCTTTTCTATAAAGCATCCCCTTTATACTCATTAACCTTTAAGTGCTTCATCCTGTTCCGGAAGGTGTTTGATACCAAAGCCACCTCAACTTTAGGCTGGCACACATCATCCCATTTAACCCAATGAAGGCCCTTACTACAGTTTCCGTCGGACCAAAGAAACCCCACTTGATTTACTCTAACTGTGACGCTACACTAGTGAAAAGAGACATGAAATAAACGGGCAGACTCCCTAAAGTACTCTGCGGTAAAGTTAGGCCACCACCTTTAGAGAGAAGCTTAGATATCCAACCGGCTAGTCTCTCATGCAATCTTTCAGCAGTAGGATCCCATACTGTTTTGATTTAAGAAAAGCGCCTAAAGGAATGCCAGGGTGGGAAGAGGGAAGATGCACAACCCCATACCCCAAAAAAACTGCAGTAACCAATAAATCTCAGTCACTTTTCCAACATGAATGAGAGCACTCATTTTTTTTATTTTTGCAAATTGGGCAACACCCCGTTAGTGTCTTTGCAATATATATTTTGATTACTAAACAAGACAAAAATGAATGAGAGCACTTTTTCACAAATTAAACTCCAAGGCTAGAAACAACCTCAAAAAAAAGAGGAATACATCTCAAATAACCCAAATTACTTTCAGAAGGATTCACTTAAAGTGAGAAATTTAAAGCTTGTGGAACCCCTTTCTGAAATTAATTTGGACCCTATTGAGATTTTCAGTAAGCTTGTGAAATTACTTTCTGAGATTGGGAATTTAAAATGAGAAAATCCTCCATAAGGCCCACTTCAATAGCTTTATTCACAAGCTTATTGAAAATCTCCTAGGCCCCAAATTGCTTTCAGAAGGATCAATATGAACATTAGTTTGGGATCACTATTCACAGAATCACAGCTAAATATAATTTTGGATCAATAAATAATTCTTTGTTTATAGTTACAAGCAATGACGTAACAAATTTGCCCTTTAAGCATTATATAAAGTATAAGATAAAGTAATAAATTATTGATCTAGGTATAACACTAAATCAATTAAAGGAAAAAAAATTGTTCATTCGTAACTTGGGACTAACCTTAAGCACCACCAATTCGGTTTAACTTTTATTAAGTTAGAAAAATCTTATTAGAAATGAATAAAAAGAAAACAACGTGAATCCAGCCATCCAGGTGTAGATAATCTGGGAAACTGTTTTAAAATGAATATGGAAAACTATTTGAAAATAGTTGTATGTGCTACATACTCCTTGTCTCCTCCTCTGCTCTCTCTTTCTATCTCACATAATCTATTCATCTCAAGATGTCAGTCCATCCCACTTTCTTTGTTCTTATAAGGTCCTTTATCTCTCTATCTCTCTCCAGCAGACCATCTTTCTTTCAGTCTGTGACTTCTATTACAACCCTATTCAAGTTTCTCCCAAGGCCTCCATCTACATTTTCCACAGTTTCAATCAAATCTTCACATCAGATTGTTTCTCCACAAAGTTAATGTCAGAAAAGGGTCAATAGGCTTTCAATCCAGAATGCAATCTTTAGCGAATTCGGTCGTTGGCAAACTTCAATCTTGGATTGCGAATCCCGAATGTAGCACCAAAATAGGTAACTATGGTTTGCTCCTTTCTTGTTGGTCCCTCTCTCCCTGTCACCTTTTCACAAAAGGAAACAATGGAAAATCCCCCAATCTCCATTCTTTCCAAATCTACAATTTTTTGAAACTAGCGAAGTGATGTCCGCAGCAATGATTGCACCAGAGTTCATTAACTACGAGACAAAATCCCTCTCAAAACCCATTAAATTCAAGTATGCAGTTGCCTGATGGTAGAAAGCAATTCATTTCATAGTTTTTCTTTTCATAGAATATCATAATTTCATTAATGAAAAGCCATACGGCATCTACAACGAAATTCATCTAATAAGAAAAAATCTAAAACATCAAGACAAATTCTCATCTCAAAAAAGATGATGGTGAAAACACTATCGATTGCCTCCGAATTTGTAGCATTCTTCTTGTCACTAACCGTGTTCTTTGACCTCATTGCACTTTTACCAAACTCTGGCAAGCTATAGTTTAACCCCATGGAGTATATATTTGCTTGATGCATTAGATTATACTTGACAGAAAATTCTTCACGGTAGAACCGTGTAAATTTTCCATCATTGATTCATTCCCCATTCAAAACAAGCACCAGCTTCCATAACTTTGACTTCTACATATCCACCAAAACTCACACAAAGGTGAGAAAACCACGTGTCCACATCAAAAACCAACACTAACTATCACATGATGGAGAGAAGCTTTATTGAATTGAAAGATAAAACTACCAATAAATACTTGATAAATGAAAACACGTAGATAATTGAGAATTGGGGCGTAACACCAGAAAACATGGCTAATGGCATCCCCTCCTTAGTAAAGTAGAAAGAGGCGGCTAGAGTTTTTTTTTCATGGGAGGGAGGGGAAGGAAGTTACCATAGCACTTCACTTCAAGGTTAGTTCAATGGACTGCTCTACTATTTTTTAATAATCCAAGAACTTGTTGTGATACATATTGAGGAAAATTATGGGTTTCATGAGTCTCTTACTAGGTTATTTCATTCCCCAAAGTTAGAATCTTTCTATCTTTTTTAGTCATTTTTGACACTTGATGATGTTTCGTCTTGGGTTATATTCTTTTTTGGCTTGTTGTGTACTATGTATGTTCTTTGGTTATAGTCTTTTCGGGCCCTTAATAGACCAGATTCCTAGCCAAGTCCATTTTGAATTACAAGGCACCCATTAAAGCTTGTTTCTTCGCTTGGGATGCTAGGAAAGGTAAGATTCCTATAAAGAACTTGCTTAATAGAAGTGTATCCTTTCGCATGTTTGTGGGTCTCTTTCATTTGGTACTGAGGCCTCCCTTTGATAGGGATTACCTGGATCCAACTGTGTAGTGTAAAGGATGTGTTGGTGATTTGGAGGAGAAGGATGAAGTTGGGTCCATGACTCCATGGAGTTCAAAATTTGGTGTTCCTTTGGCTATGTAGTAAGCTATTTAAAAGGGGAGAACCCAACAGATCTTTGACAACAAAGTTTCCCCCCTTAATGATTTCAAGCTCTACTTTTAGAGGATGGAGCATAGTTTTATTTTTACGTTCTTTTATAGATGAAGTTTGTCAAATGTACGATAGAAGCATATATATTATGCCTTTTAATTCCAAGTTTCAAAAAACAAATATATGACATAAAAACAAAGCATTACACGATCACATGCAACGACTGCCAACCTAACAATACATGATCACACATGATCAATTACCAACCCAACTCTAGACTGCATGGTCGGATATGTACATCCAGAGTTATTGGATTATCAATTAATATAACTATTACTCACTATAATGAACATATGGATCATGGGAGCTCAATTAAGGGGCCAAGTTCATACTGACTAGCTAATATATTAACATTACAAAGCTAATGAGGATTGGATCAATTGCAATGAAAGAATAAACAAATAAATTAACAAATCAACCAATTTTATCAATTTTTAGCAAATAGAAAATGTTTATAATAACTATTGCATGTTTACCGAGGGGGAAATATTATAATCACTATATGCAAGAACGAAACCGTGAACTTACAATGAGGAGGGGGGCAAAAAAAATATTCAGAATCCAATTAATTAAAAAATTAGAATTTAAATATGACAATTCATGTGTATAAGGGCTTTGTGTGTGTGTGTGTGTGTGTGTGTGTGTGTGTTTCTAATCAGCCAAATTGAATAGAATATTGAGAGATACCTTAAAATCTATCTAAAGGATTTTATCCAAAAATTACAAGAAAACTGTGGGCCACTACAATATAGTAAATATCATAAAATGCACATGTAAAATTACAAAAGCTAACTATTTAGTAAAATAACTCACCCAACCTACACAATTAAATAAATATTGAGGGATACCTTAACCTTTCTCTACAGAGTTTTATCCAAAAATTAAAAGAAAACTGTGGGTCACTACAGTATAGGAAATATCACAAAACGCACATCTAAATTTACAAATGCTAATTATTTAGTAAAATAACTCACCCAACCTATCCACACCCTTGGTTAATTTTAAGCATTTGACTTTATCAAAAAGATATCAAATCTAATAGAATAGTGGCATAGCGCTCATAATTAACATTCCATTCTCAAATACATGGATTTTATACCTCTGTGAAACTAGAGAGCTTCAAACTCAACACCAACAAAACTGTATAGGTTTGTGTGCCACTTAGCCAACTGCATCAGATACCATTAAAATGCATAATGACAGTTATGTCTATATTTTCATTTCAATTTTTCATATGATTATTTTCATTTCAATTTTTCTTTCAGGGGTGCCCCTGCCCCAGGCCCTGTTGGCCCCAACAGAGCTTTGTCTCTGCCAATATTCTAAATGAACAATGAGCATTTAAATGAAGAGAAGCATTCTTACCAGCATGATTATATTAGTGAATTACTACTTAATCTAGGCTGGGATTGTAGTATATCTAATATGCTTTTTACGTATGCTTCAATAGCAAATGTCAAAAAAGTTAAAAGGAAAACATTCTTGCTCCTCTAGAATGCTTTTTAAAGATTGTTTGAAGTCGATTTCATTATGTAACGTAAGAGGAAGGATATAATTAAATTCAAATGCGGCTGATGAGCACTGAAACGGCCACATCAGAAAGGTTTTGGAGCTTGGCTATCCACATTTTTGCACCGCAACAGGTGTGATATGGAACACACTTGCCACATTTTAAAGATTTTTTTGTCTCACAATCAAAACCGAAATTGTGACGGAAACACCATGAATGTACCAAATATAGAATTAAACCACGCCCTTTTTACTCTTGTTTAAAGAAGAAGTTAAAGAAGAATAATACTCCCCCATCCCAAAATACATCCCTTTCTATTAGGCGTGCACTTTAAGAAAATTAACCAATAAACATCTTTTAGAGGGCATGCAACGTTGGGGATCGGTGGAGGGTGCTCAGTGGAGCCATTGCAGTCCCCAAAGATGGGTGATACTGCATATCTCGTGTTGGGGGTGTTTAGGTGTGGCGACAGTTGGAAACTTATATTTTTTGTGAAATTTTTGTAATAATTATTATAAATATGGCTTAAAGAAAAAGAAACAATGAGCCTGATCAAAATCGATAAAAATTTGGGAATTATGACGACAATTCTAAATTTCTAATCCCACCATTACAATTAAATAAAAAACGAAACACTATTTTATATTCTGTTTTACATTTGTAAGATTCTAATCCAAGGGTGTGGAAACATCTCTCAAATACATTAAAGATAATTTCCTTAATGCGCTCAAATTTGCAGATATCGAGAAGTTTGCTATTCTTCTTTTGATGTCAATGATATTTTGGATCTGTACAGTTCTCACGTAGGATAACCATGTATCTGTTTCTTTTCATTGTGATACCCACACATGCTTACACTGACATGCCCTCCACCCCACCCCACCCCCCCCCCCTCCCCGCCCAAAAAAAAAAAAAAAAAAAAAGGTAGGTTTCTTCATATTTCTAGTCCAATGTCTCACACTCCCGAAGTAGCAGAATGTTAGTTAGTTAAGTGGGTGTTTGGCCTACCCTATTTGTGAGCTTTTACACCATAGAAGCTTAGACTAGGTAAAAAAATGATATCTTGGAAAGCGAACATCTTATTTTTAGAAAATATTTTGGAAAATGCCAACTCCAAAAATAGAAGAGCTAAACATTATTTCTGCTTCGCAATTATTGATTGAAGGTTACTCATTATGCGAGCCACTTTATTTGTGGAAATAATGTGAAACTAAGCAAATAATCACTTTAATGACCAATATCTAATATAACATGAGAACTTCTCCTTCCTCTCAATTTGTATTCTACCGAGACGTATCTGCATCATAAATTTTAATGTTGGGGGCAATGCTGAAATTGGAATAAAGCATCAGTTTAAAGAAGGCTTGAGTAAAAAACTCTTTCACAATATTATTTTAATGAGCAACTGAAGTTGGTAATTTACTGAAATCTTTTTCATCTTAATTATGTGCGATCAATGGCAAAATTTAAAAGTTGATTTTCTAAGAATGAATCTCATGTTTGGTGATTAATTATAGTACTAGTAGTAATAGAAGTCAATGATTATGACATATATATACAAAAGTATATATTAATAAAAATAATTAACCAAAAAGAGTCATGCCAAACTAGTGAACTTAATATCTCATTGCATTTAAAAGTTAATCCTAACAGCTCACATTTAGCAAAAGCACTTGTAACAAAAGCTAGGCCAAACACACCAAAAAACGACAAAGAGGTACCCTTCATTTTGTGGAAACTTTTTTTAGGTCCCCAGGTTTCTAGAATACATTTTAAGGTACCCAATAATTCAAGTTAACAATTGTTAGGTGACAAATTCGGTAATTTAAGCATGTTTCTGGTGAAGTTACGTGGACTACTTAAATGCCCATCATTTTTTGAGTGTGACATTCATCGACAATAAACATTTTCAAGCAATTTGCCACCCAAACCTCGCCAAAAACATGTTCAAATCACCGAATTTGTCACCTAACAATTCTTAAGTTATAGGATACCTTAAAATGTATTCTAGAAACATGGAGGCTTAAAAATAGTTTCCACAAAATGAGTACCTTCCAGTTGTTTTTAGCAAACACTCCAATACTTCTTCAAAAACTGTTTTTACGAAGCAAAACAGCTTCATAAAATTCACAAAGCAATGTCTTTTTTGCTTAAACAAGGTTCTGAAACAGCTTCAGAAAAGATGCCGCAGGCGGGGAAAGGAACGGCAAGGTGTAACCATAGCTATGCGCTTATGCAATCTGATTCTCGTGTTGCAAGGAAGCTTGATTATGCAAACCAAAATGCGATCACAATTTCAAAGTACCTTCTTAAAGCATTGGCGAAGAAAATCAGTAATATCAGCAGACAAACCATCTGGAATTGGAGGATGCTCATCCTGAAAACCAAGATGAAGAAACAATTAGGAACTTATGCTGAACAACTACAAGCTACAAAATTCACTGATCAGGCAGTTTAGAGTCAGATATCTATAGTACACTTCCTCAGCAAGCCAAGCACTTGTGAAGCAATTAGCAACATACAGAAAATGATGTACTATTTTAAAATCGCTAGCCAATATGTTTTAGTTCATGGAACACTCTCATTTCAGGATACAGATATTGGCTGCCAGAAGGTACAGCTTAGACAGAGTCCAGCAAATGAGGATTAACATCCATGTGATACAAAAAAAGAAACATCAATTTTCAGAAGCCATCCCTAGTCATTCTCTGAAGGCTTTGCAACTAATTTAACTGTTACACAGCAAAACTATGGCAAAGTTTACTATCTGATTGGCGGTTGAGAAACCCAGGTTTCCCTGCTGCAGTCATTGCTTCAAACAAATATAAGTTTCAAGATGCTTCTCATAGTATGCATGATGGAGCAATGAGCAGTTTACAAATATATAACATACTGACATCTCAATTCACACCCAAATATATAAACTAAGAACAAGCAAATTTTCAAGAAATTGGACAAGTACAACTCCAGGACATAAACGAAGACCATCAACATGCGGCCCAGTCCAAGAAGCATAGAAACAGTACACTAAACTAAACCACAGATAGCATAAACGAAGACAACCAACTGCTACCAAGCTACAGGAACAAACAGCACACTGTTATATTGACAAATCCTTTCTTCTGTAAAATCCAAATTAAGAAATTACTAAAATCACTCTAAGATATCATATGATGCAGCTGCTTAAATACTATGCATAAACAAAGGGAGAATACAATTTGCTTTATGCTACAAGCAGGCTTATGTCCTGAAAAACATTGGGTTATGCGACCTGCAATTTATTAGGTGCACCCGGAGCACGTGCTCCAGATAGGATGATTGTTCACCTACACATATTAGATTGTTCACCGCAGATATTAGATTGTTCACTCATATTACTATGCTTGTTCACTTATAAATAACTGGAGCACATGCTCCAGGTGCATGCAATATATATTGTATGCGACCACCATTGTGCTTTTCTGAACAGATTTGACTACCAGAATACTCATTAGTTTATGGCCTTGAAACTCATATTAAGATCTACAAATTATAAATTATAACCAATGCAAAGGCTTATTTTATACAAGCAAGAATGTGATGCCCTTTCAGCTCTCGTATGCTTAACCAGAATTAAAAGAGAGCAAAATATTCAGAGACTACTTAAAACAGATGCCTACCAGTGAAATAGCATTCACTGTAGGAAAGAAGAATCTGTTAAATCCTGATTTAAAAAATATAAATAAATAAATAAATACGAAGGGAAAGCAGAAACCTGAACAATACGAAAAAGAGCAGGCATAGGCTGCAGATCATAATAAGGAGGTACACATGTAAGCAGTTCAATCACAGTACAGCCTACACTCCAGATGTCCGAAGCTGCACAGACTCCTGCCATTTCAATCACCTGGAATATTTAATAAGGTAAGATAACAAGACTAACAATTGAACCTAACAACCAACAAATAGATTGCAGGTACTTGGGAGGCTGCAATAGAAACCAACAATAACAACAATAAACCCCCACGGAAAACACTTGTGAATGCATCATGAGGATCAAATGTAGGCAGCCTTCCCCCCATGGAGAGGCAATAGAAACCAACAATCATTAAACCTTGGTGGTACAAAACATTAACCAACAAACCACCAAATAAAAGATCAAAAAAAAATGGAATAAGTTTAAAAAAAAAAAAAACACAAATTGTTACTGGATCACAATAGCAGCCGGGACTAAAGTGGGGTACTTATTATAAAACAATAATAGACACCAATCAAATCGCTAAGAAAACTAAGAATGCAACAACTGAATTACCCGAACACTTGAGCATAGCATTGAGCTGAGTATTATACATTCAAAAATATGTTGTCTACCTTTGAACTTTACCATACAATTTAGAATACATGCCTAATTTAAGTCTACATCACAAAAGCAAAGAAACTTATGAACTGCCAACAGCACAGCTGCACAGACAGTAATCAACAGGCAATTACATAAGCAATTTCACAGGGAACGATAAACCAAAGTTATGACAGTACCTCAGGAGCCATCCAGTAAGGCGTTCCAACAACAGAATGTGTATTGACATCTGCCTCAGTCAATTTTGTAGCCACCCCGAAATCAGCAAGTTTTACTAAACCCTGGAAGGTAATATTATTTTAGGCATGTGCTCAGGAAGGAATAAGCCAATAACAGAAAGAAGTCTACAGACTAACACAAAAGACCAGAATACAGGCGCACAACATTTTACACCAAAAGGCAAGACACAATTAAAAGGAGCACCAAAATCAAGGGACCATTCGGTAGGATCATGAGTCCACTTTATAAATGTCAATGCGACAATGCATAGGTGTAAACCACGAATCTAGAGAGCATCCTCCTCAGCGAGACCCTTCTTTCGGTGATACAAAGAGCCACCACGTTAGCCTAATTTATAACATTCAAGCCACATCTTCAGTTTTACCATCCTACTGCAAGACCTCCAAGACTCATATATCTTGGTATTTGCATTTGTTTCTGCAATTGCATGGGAGATTTAACAATGGCTTTGATCTGGACTTTAGATATTAACGTGGGCTGTATTTAAGTAGACCTATCAGGACAGCAACCTGGTTAAATATGGGTCTCGTGCAATTAAATTTGGTAAATACAGGTGGGATGCATATTCCAGTTTAAGTAAATACAGGTGGGGGTGTATTTAGGTTTTGCATCAATCCGACGATTTGTGACCATGGATTCTTCCTTTCTCAAGGAAACAAAGTGTCCGTGAATGCTCTGATTTGTTCAATAACATAAATATTTGGACTAAATTAAAGAGACAATATATAACAAAGCTGTGTGTGTAGTCTAGTCACTAGTGGTCCAAAATTACAATCCAAAGTCACTACTATATATTGACTTCAATTAGGCTGTTACATGATTGAGTTACAAAATCAGTTGATCTTAAGAATATAACAAATGAACTAGTTAAAAACATATTAAGAAACTAAAGTCTAAGATTAGAATCTTAAAGAAATAAAATAGAATATCAAAATGACGTTCATTTTTATTAGAAAACGATGGGATTAGAACCCTGCTCATATTTTCTAAATTTCTATTGATTTGGACCAAAAACTTTCTTAAGCCACGTTTTTAATAAATGTTACAAAAACTTGATCTAAAATTTTAAAGAAAAAACAATTACAAACCACCATCACAACCCAGCATGAGACATGTGACTCACTCCTAATACCACACACATCCTAGATACCCATGCGCAAAGGTGCATCATTTGAGAACTTCCAGGATTTAAAGCTAGTGGTATCAAGAATAATTTGCCAAAAAAAAAATCAAAATTCAACAGCAACAAAAATTAATAGCAACCAAAAATGCTCGTCTAACGCAATGAACACATTGTCACTAATTAGCAAATTTTCATCGATCCATTCTCACCAATTCAAGAATTAACACATTTTTTTTGGATAAGTAATCAAAAGATATATTACAAGGACACCAAGCAGATATTGCCTATTTACAAAAGGCGCAAGTAAAAGAACACTCACTCCCTCAAAATCACATTAACTAATATTATCTACAAAAACAAAAAAATTCAAGGTTCTATTATCTTTAAACATCACACTCCAACTATACAACGTCCCCCAAAGTAGAGCTTGAAATCATCAATGAAGTTATGTCCTTGAAAATCTGATGATTTCCTTCCTTCCAAGCGACCCACCAAATGGCTGAAGGAACCAAATTCCACAACCACGAACCCAATCTTTCCTCATCCTTCTCCTCGCCACCAACACATCCTTCAGAATACTTGCTTAAACCCAAGAAATCCCCATCAATGAAAAAGCTAGGTTCCAAATCGAAGAAGCCCACAAGCAATGGACAAGTACATGACCCACAGACTCTTCTTCCTTACAGCGCATTGAACACCTACTTGGAACACAGCGTTTGGTATTTGAACATGTCTTCCATAAGTATTTTACCTTTGACCAAGTAAAGAAACAAGCAATAGACGTATCCTTAGAATTTCATACAGACTTTGCAGGGACCTCCACTCAAATTATTGGATCCCAATCTCATCAAACACAATGACCACTTGCACATCTCAATCAAGTAGATGGGATAACTACATTACTAAGTGAATTCCAAGATCTTATATTGGTTCAAATATCAATACAAGAAATAAGTACTAGATCATCTAGCTTATGAAGTTAAAATCAGGGAAAAAAGAGGAGAAATATCAAATGAAGTTAATTAAAACCTTAAGCTAACAATAGATATAGCTATGATAAGAGCACATTAAGTTATGGCCTCTCATTGAAAATGAAACATGAGAAGCAGGTTTACCTCTTTCGTAGTTAAGATATTGGCACCCTTAATGTCCCTGTGAATAACTCCTTGTTCATGGAGATAAACAAGGCCTTCTAAAACCTAGTTTATTGTAATACATGGATAAGCATTCATATCAAGGTTTAATAAAAAGAAATAAATGCCAAAGGGCAGGATAAGAGGAAAAACCTGCGCAATATAATGAGCAACTAATTGTTCCGGGAATGGCCCAAATTTGTTTGGCTTGATAATATTTGCAAGTGAACCATTTTCCACGTACCTACACACATATATTATTGAAAAGTGGAAAGCAACAGATCATGGCTTAACGAAGAATATGGTCTTTATTTTATCAATCAAATGGATCTACTTACTCTAGTATTATGTGAAGATGACTCCTTGTCTTTAAGGATCCAAGATATTTCACAATATTTTTGTGGTTCAAGTTCTGTAAGATGAATATAAGCATCAGAAACTGCCCAGAATGCAAAGCAACACAAGCACTATCATAACGATTCAGACTATGGCATCTAATTAACCAATATCCCAGTGTGATACAGACAAAAGGAAGGTATTCAGTAAACATCAAACTGTCGGATAATGCAGTATACCCATTGCTGTAATGTTTTCATTCACTAACTCCCTGTACAAATATGTTGTCAATCACAGGGTATGAAGCAGCTACTAATTTGGGATATTTAATTTTCTAGGGTTACGTTTCCTTTTTTGTTCATAAGCAAATAGATTAGTTGGCTTAATACAATTCATTATTGAAATTTTTCCTCATTTCAAAGGTATCTCTCCTCCAAAGTCATCTGGATAGAATTTTTTTTATCCCCTTGACTCCTTAAGTAGATTTAGTTTTCACTCATACAATATTTATTTTTCATGATACCTTATCAACAAAAATAAAAAAAAACAAAAAACAAAAACAATTTTATTTAATTTTATTGTTTGGAAAGGAACATCAAGGAAACAATTAACTACATGAAGAAGCATCACTGCAATTACTAAACAAATAAGAGTGACATCTCTTTCAGAAAGAATATAATATAAAGCATTCGTATGCACCCCTGTCAGGCATATTCTGAATAGCACAGATCTTCTTCACACACACCACAATGGTGAGCAAATGGGCACAGAAGATCTTGAATCTTATCTCAAGTTGGTTATATTTGACCACGACTCTTCGAACACTTTTCAATGGTTTAGATCTTTTATGTGACAGAATTTTAAATTCCCTCATCCAGTATCTAACCTAGCATCTTCTACACACTATCTAATGTCTAAGCAAGCTGAAGAACCATAAGTAAACCTGCAACAAGAGAGTGAAGCATACAAAATAACACGAGAAGAGCTACAATTGCTTGACTCTGTACAATAAGAAACATCCCACGTCGAGTTTGATACTTAGAGAAGTGCAACACACACACACACACACACACACACACACACACAGAGAGAGAGAAGAGAGAGAGAGAGAAAGATACCTTGAGAAGGTCAATCTCTTGCTGTATAGTTGCATTCCACAAGCCAAGGGCAAAAAAAAAAAAAAAAAAAAAAAAAAAAAAAAAAAAAAAACGTAAGTCAGAATTTAAACACCGAGATCATGTAATATGTTTTGTTCAGATGAATTTTGGGGTTTTTCTTTTTTTTTTTTTTTTTTTGGGGGGGGGGGGGGGGGTTGTTGTAATGGTCAACCTTTATGGCATAACTGGCAAAGGCAAAAAAGAAGGCACAGAAATCAAGCTGGCAAAGGCTGGGGAGGTTACTTCATACTAGCATACAAGAGTCTTAGAAAATCCAAACTGCAGGGTATGAGGCTATGGGCAATCATACCCCTGAATCATAGAAAGGCCGGTCATTTTAGACCCTGGGTTAATAGCATGCTCAAGCTGTTGGTCTGTCGCTACTCGTAAGAGTAAAGCAAAGATAAAAGGATAATAGAAGGATCACCTAAAAATCAAAATAACCAAACAAGAAAATGAGAAGTCATTAAAATCAACAGTATACATGCACCCATAATGAGGCCAACATACAGATATCAATATCATGGAACCAGAGATGATAGTAAGTTACCATAACAAAACCATAAACAAAGTAATTCTACCGCCATGAGGAAAAAGTCTCATTTCCACTCTCTCGCCTCTTAGGCACTTTTGGGACTAATTCAGGTTGGAAAATAACAAAAACCTAAGAGCGAAAGAGCGACCACAATGATCGGATTCAAAATGTTCAAAAAAGCCACATAAGCACCATTTTAAGTTATATATACAAGAAGCTTCATTGAATACTATAATCTCCAGTATTGACGTATCATTTGAGATAAATTCAAAACAGTTCTTTTATTAAAATCACTGCTAGTCTTTTCCTCTTAGAGAAATATGCAGATAAGATTATCATAGAGACCGTGAGGGCTTGACGCTATTTAGTTTTTTTGATATGTCCTTTTGCAAATGGATGGCATCCCCTTGGTGTCTTTTAAAACATCTTCTGATTACTCATTAAAAAAATTATTTTGATTGAGAACAAAAAGGGCTAGACATAGTAATTATTTCACAAAGACACTTGTCAAAACCTATAAGAGGAAAGAGGGTAATACCAAACTACAAACTCATCTATGTCACGTAAAGGACACGTTGTCCAAAAATACAAAGCTTCATTTATCGTTACTTGATCAAGGAACGTCTCCACAACATTGAAGGTTCTCCAATCCTTCAATGCAAACAATAATTAAATGGCTGAAGGGGTAACTCTGATGACATCTTTAATCTCTGTCCCAAAGGAAACTTCTTAAAAGTACTATGGGTCAACAAATTAAGCTACAGTCCCAACTAAAACTCTCCAACTAGAAGATGATACCCAAAGAACCCAAGCAGAAGACAATGGAGCAGTAAATAATGAACATATTATATGTAAAATGAGCATGAACCACCGACAAATCAATGCTTCCCATCTTAATCAAGGATTCTCATCTTCTGCAAACTATCATAGTTCACATCCCAAACCCCTGTAGCAGTCGAACACGTCTTAACAATCTTCCAAAGGAACCTTCTCTTAGAGCACGAGGGTAGATTACTCAAAGTGGCATTGAGATTCCAGGGTTACTAGACTCTCTAGAGAACCCAAGCAATATGCTGAATAAGCTTGAAAGTAATCATCATTAAGAAGGCTTCACACGCATGTGTAGGGAGAAGGGCGGAAGGTCACCCAAAGGCACATCACCATACCAATCATCAAACCAATAATATACAAAAGAGCCATCTCTAACACCACAAGTAAATGCATGACTATAAAATCATCCATGGCCCTCCTACATTTACCTCAATACTGAAACCATACAAACAACATGATACGTGTCTACATAAGGGATCCAACAATAGCCATCTAGAGGACATTAACATCAACTCTGATCCCAGAAATACAAAATAATCATGCAACTTCTGGTTCCTAAGAGTAACATTACCTTTAGACATGTAGGCTTTCTTTATCATTGACTGTTACAAATATCTCAATCTAAGTGTCTTTATAGTAAAACAAAATATTTCTTACAAATCAAAAAGACAATGAAACAGATTTACGCTTTCTTATCAAAAACCATTACAGCAATAATTAAAGGGACAGAGGATAAAAAGATGAAGTAGAGAAATAGACTTTTTGTAAGATTGTGCAAGGAAATATGCATAGATAAAGGAAGCAGAGTCCATAGCCGAACCATAATAATATTCAGGTCCTCTTGAGCTATATTCTCCAATGACACCTGCTTAATAGCCACAAAATC
Organism: Portulaca oleracea; assembly: GCA_029582165.1. Lineage (NCBI taxonomy): Eukaryota > Viridiplantae > Streptophyta > Magnoliopsida > Caryophyllales > Portulacaceae > Portulaca > Portulaca oleracea. Next base: position 23,709,133 of record CM055890.1, read on the forward strand.
CCCATTCTCCAAATCCAACCCTTTGTACACTCGACCATAAGCTCCCTTTCCAATCTCATCTCCAAGCATCTGCAAAAAGTTTCATCAGACAGACACGTCAAAGTAAAATCACACATACTGGATGCCAAATAACTATTCTAAATGGTAAAGCAAAACTCTGATCCCTAAATTAGAAAGGCTGTATTCAAATTTCAGATACAAAATTTGGTCCTTTTGAGGATAGTTGAATTTTAACTATCAAACAATCAAAAACCAACTATACACATAAAACAAATGCAGTTTGACGAGATTCCTCAATTGCAAAACTTCTGCTTACTTGAGGCCAGTAAGAGAGGAAGAATATAAGACTGACAAGAAGTTCAATTACACAAGTTCTGCCCGCTAAAATCTACAGGCTCAATTACACATTAACAGAAGTCTGCAATAAAAGTAAGAAGAAAATTTCAAGGACACTGAATTGTAATTTAATTGAACAATATAACCAGCTCTTAGCAAACACCCCAAACTTAATTATTCAATGCCTTCTAAAATTCAGGAAATTTTGCCGTAAAAAGTGGCAACTAAAGCCCTAAACCTAATGAACAACTTTGCTTCCAGCTCATAGGTGAAATCCCTAATCAAACAGAATGGACAACGGAATCCTAAAAAGCAACAAAACTTACAAGCTTTACTAACTTTATCACCCGAATTAACAATCAAAGACACCGTTTGATCGAATTCCGCAGTAGCAGAAATCACATTCCACAAAATAAGAGCAAGAATCTACCAATGCTAACACAAAATGAATTGAACAGCCATCAAGCAATCAGCAATCAGCAAACAGCCAAAATTACAGTTACCGAATGCCTGACACTGAGCAGGATTCATGGCAAAAAAGGGTACAGATGTAAACAGTAGAAAGTGTGAGAAGATCAAAATTGGAAGGTGTTCGCATACATATTTGTTGTCGAGGGTCTTGGATTTGTGGAAGTGTGAGGAAGTCATTTGACGAGACATTGTAAATCCGTGGGTGTCTCCGAAACAGCAACTTCTTCTGAATCACGAATTTGAAAAGGCTACAACTCCATTGCCACACAACTGAGCTGATCGCAAGCACGCAGCGCTGAGCTCAACGAAGAGAGAGAGATGAGTAGAAGTAGAATTTTGATGCCGTAAATTAGAAATTGGATTTGGAAGCGTTGAAAATGGTAAATAAAAATGAATCCGAAGAAAAAGGGTCACAGGATTTTCCAAGGGAGTAAAATTTAGAAGAGTTCAACTTCAATTCATCATTTCAAGTTATTTTTCTTTTTTTGGGCACGACTTTTGGACGCCAACTCTTCTTTTCTTGCCTTGTCTCCCTGTTGAGAAGGTGAGTGGTGACCCCGATGATGATGGTGGGATACAGCCGGACAACTATAGGGCCGTAGGGATGGCAACGGGGGCGGATCGGGTACCGCTACTAAAATTCGTCTCCATCAATGATTATTACTCATTCTCATCCCCGCGGATTCCTCATCCTCAACAGGATTCAATGGGATCTTTTAAAACTATTCAAAATCTAACCAATTTTAATCAGATCCGATTTTTAATCGATTCTGGTTTTTAACCTGTTCAAAATACAACGTATTTAAATTGTTCAAACAATAATACATCAAAATTAAACAATAATACATCAACAAGTGTTATTTGGAAAAAAAATACAATAATACATTCTCCTCAAAATTCGAAAATTACTATTTTATCCTTGTTATTAATATATATATATATATATATATTGAATTAGAATAAAGGTTATTTGATAATTTTAAAATTTTCGGGGACGGGGGGTTCGGGGATGGGAATTTTTCCCCAGAGCGGAGCGGGGCCCCATCGGGTTCGGGGATTCCCCGCCCCATTGCCGTACCTACAATAGGCTTTTGATCGTGCTACCAAAATGTACCCTTCCACACTATTTACCTATAAATATGCTTAAATATGCTTAAGTAACTTTTTGTCTGTTAAAAATAATGAATAATCTAGAAAATTTTTGAAGAGATGTATGAGAAAAATCTCAAAGAAAATCCTATATAATTTGAAAAGATATTGATCTTGTTCGGCAGTAGCGTTTTTACTAGTGTTTAGCATTTTTATTAATTCAAAACTTTATTATTCTATTTATTAGTGTTCGGTGAATTAGCGTTTCTTAACAACTTATAGCCTTTGGACAGAAATCTAATAGACGTTAGTCACGTTATATATCTTAACGTATGTTTCTCAACATTAGCTTTTCAGCTTCTCATGACCAAAATGCCCTTAATTCCCTAGGAAAGTGAACTAGTGAAAGACAAAAATTGGTCAACTATCATTTACTAATAATAAAGGGAACAACCAGGCAAGTAGACCTTTACACGACACCTGCTTGCTTTCCTGCCTTCATTCTTGTTGCTCCTGTGTGGCTGGTTTTTGCCTTTGCTAGAAACATGACGCAAATACTCTTCTCTATCTTTCACACAATTGGTCCAATAGGATACATCCACAGTTGTCGCTCAAGAAGAGGTCCAATTGGATGCATCCACCAAGAAGACACGTTTTTATGTTCTCTTTGCTCTTTGAGACAATGTCTTACGGATTCCCCAAAACTAAAATTTGCACCTGTTGTTATCAAGCCCAAACGAGCATATCTTTGAATGGTTTTGTGAGGTATGGCGAGTTTTAATTGAAATCTTCTGAAAAATTGATGTTTCCACTGAATTAGGGTTATGTGTTCTTCAATTCTATCTTCTCTAAGATTTCTAGAAAATTAATATTTTTTTCTCAATTATCTTCTCTCAAATTTGGTTCTATGTTCTTCCGAACAATCGACAGATAAATTTTAGGGAAAGGTAGACTTACATTTTGACCTATTCCAAGTTGTCAACCACTTTTTCAGTTATTCCAAGTGGTAGGCTTATTTTGAAAATTATTCCAAATGGTAGGCTTATTTTGAAAACTTTAAAAATTATTCCAAGTTTTCAAACACTTAAAAATTTATTTCTAATTGTAAGACACTTTAGATATTATTCCAAATGAGTCGAGTGTGAGATTGATAGAGAGAGCTAAATGAAATTGAGAGATGAGGAATGTTTTCTGAGCAATATTTTATCAACGGTACAATAAGAAGCTCGTGAAATAGAATAAGTTTCAAAATAAGTTTACCAGTTGAAATAATTTAAAAAGTGGTTCACAAGTTGGAATAGACAAAAGTTAAAGCCTACCAAATGAAATTTCCCTAAATTTTATTTGAAATCTCCTAGAAAATTTACCATTTCTTTCAATTAGGTTTTTGTGTTCTTCATTCATGCTCCTTTTGAATTAGGGTTTTATGTTCTTCTGAAAAGTTGAAAGAAAAAGTTTTAGATAACAGAGTTTGTTAAGTGGAAATTTGTCAATTATTGTAGTCTCTAAGACGGAAAGTATACATAAAGTTGAGGCTAATCATGGAAAGGATTGTGCACAATATTCTCCTGTGTGCCCGCTATACATAATCTTCATTGTTGAAGTACAACATAATCTGGCTAAGTTAATATCCATTTTTTTCATCGAGGTTTTGCTAAAGTGGAGTGTTATTGAAGTTAATCCTGGGCCTGTTAGGTTGCATTTGGGCTGCAACAAGGCTCAAGTTTGTTACTTTGCCTTGACTTTGAACCTGAACCACCTTATTTTGCCTTGAACTTGAAATTGAACGTGGTTCGTCTAAGGATTGAATGTGATCTCACATATTAAATTTAGTATAGGTCATCTCAAAAGTTTTATCAATTTTAGATTAAGACTGTCTCACTTATATGATTATATCAGCTAATATAAACTCAATGGGTGATATTTTGCAAGTGTTCAATATGATGGCAAATCAACGATACTACATTAGCTTTTTGATTTAAAAATGACTAATAATTCATAATAAATGTCTTTTATCATAGTTGTCCTAAATGAATTGTAGAGAGTGATTAATAATTCATAAATAAATGACTTCGTTATCCTAAATGAATTACAGACAATTTTATTAGAACCCCCTTAATGTCTGTTATGTAAAGATTTGCCAAGCACAATGAACATTGTTACTGGATCTTTTTTGGCGTTGGAATTAATTTACAATATTGCTATATTTGGACTATAAATAGTTATTGTAATTGGTAGTATAGGTTGCAACACCAAGGAAAGCCAGCCTGTACTTAAGCTTTACCAAATAATAGTTTATTTTGTGTTGAAAAAATATAGATAGGACTTAGGAGTCGACTATAAGCTAACATGTGCTTCTCCAAGTAGAATTTTTAGAGCCTACAATGACCCACCTTAGCTCCAAATTTGTGTCACGCTTCCTTTAGAGAATCCTTCGCACAACTATCCTTTGTTTTAGTCCTTGAATATATCTTCAATCTCACTTCATTGTCTGCCCAAACCTTGACAAGCTCTAAACATCTAAAGGTACTTTGTCCACCACCATCAAGGTACCTTCATAAGCCTTAACAAAGCAATTCTTTGTCACTATTGATATTGGAACTTTAATGACTTGTACATGAATATAGACTAATAATATATGTCATATGATGAAATTTGGCATTCCTTGTTCTCAAATAAATATTTGTTGTCACTCTGCTACACTAATCAATTACCTTTATTCTATTGGCTAATCCTTCTAATACTTTTTCTCCTCCTTTTTTTATTAAAAAAAAATGCAACTACATGGACTAATTAAACACTAATATTTTGCTTTTGGATCAAATTACATGATCACACAGGGAGTAGTTGTAACGACCAATCCTTTTTGCACTCATTGAGCGTAGAATGGAAACAAATACAACCTGTGATCGTTAAGGAGAAAATGAAGGACCAACTCTCGCCAAATAGCTCACTCGAAATTTTTGATAGATAAAAATAACTTTGGGATAAAAGAACCTGACCGATGGTTCTTGCTCGAGAATTTTTAGACCCAACCCTAAGAAATTTCGGTTTAGTAAAAAAAGGGGGAGGGCAGAAAATCTTAGCTCCTTTTGGTAGTAATTGATTATTCCACCTTAGTAAAAATTCAGCTCAAATTAACAATAAAAGAAAGCCATAAAAAGGGATGATTTGACCTCACCCTTACAAAGCTTGTGCTCTCTAGTATTCCTATGCATGGGGAGGGGACAATAATGATTAGATGGAATATTTCCGGCAGCAAATATTCCTTACACAACTCTCTTACACACTCAAAGTCTACTCCTACACCTAGGAGAATCTAGCTAATACAAACTCAAGCACCCCCTCCCAACTCTATGAATACCCCCTCCCATTCATCAAACCCCCCTCCTCCTTTAGCCTCCCCAACGAATTCCCCCCCCCCCCTTCTCTCTTTAAGGAGCAGCCTCTAACATTCTCTCAGCCTCAATAACAAGCACACACATAGATATCAAAGAAACTCCTCTTAGACAACAACAAAGAGAAAAAAAGGAAGGGTTGAGTTGGACGATTTTGGGAGACTAGAAGGAGCTTAGGAGACTTTTGTGAAGATCATCTCTATCTAGTGCAAGCCTCAAGGGTGTGTAAATTTCTGTCCAAAAATCGAGCTCAGAAGAAAGAGCAAGTAGAACCAAGAACAACCAAGTCTTCAAGGTAACAACACTCAGATTAAGACCTAGGAACCACCCTACATAAAGCACGATTTTGACCTTACTTAGGGACCTCTTCTGCAAAACCTCCCAACATAAGTTTGATAGCACTAAGAACAAGGAAGACAATCCAAAAGGGCATGACCCCAAAGCTTAAGTATTGAGTGAGTTATGACCTTTTCTTTCCAGACATGAAAAATTGTTTTGTTCCTTAAGTCAGTTCTGACATAGCTACGACTTTGTTAAATACTGTATTAACGTGAGGATGTTTGGACTAATTTAAAAATATGGGCTTAAACTAGACTCTATTAGGAAGATTCTCCAATTTGAACCAAGTCCAAAACTTAAGTATTGAGTGAGTTACGACCATTTCTTTCCAGACATGCAAAATTGTTTTGTTCCTTAAGTCACTTCTGACATAGCTATGACTTTGTTAAATATCATATTAATGTGAGGAGTTTTGGACTAATCTAAAAATATGGGCTTAAACTAGACTCTACTAGAAAGATTCTCCAACTTGAACCAAGTCCAAAGCTGAAGTATTGAGGGAGTTATGACCTTTTCTTTCCAGACATGCAAAATTGAATTGTCATCTTGAATAAGCTTGGCATGAACAACCATTTTGGAAGTACTAGACCTACATGCACGAATGATAACCAACCCAAAGAGGTAACTAGGGACAAGGACCGCTAAGTATCAGGTCCCAACTAGAATCCAAACTAAGGCCTTAGGGAACGCAGAAATTAGGACCATAACTCTAAAACTAGTTGTATCTAATCAAACAATTGGTTGATTTAAGGAGAATCACGATCAACCGAAGGTATGGGAAGTTCGTAGCTAGTAGCATAGGTTTCATAAAAACACAAGACACTTAACCATGATGCATCAAGGGGAAGTTGGGTTTATGTTACAGTTCACCAGTCAAAGTTCGATAATCCGTATGTTATTAAGTAAAACATGTTAGGGGAAGCTGACGGATCGAGGTCGTCAGTCAAAGGCCGTAATGTAATTTATCATGACCCGAGGGTCATAAGGGGGTTAACGTTTGGCGTTTCGGCCAATCTTTAACCATATGATAGGTGCACCTAAAGGATGTTCATGAAAAATGTTGGATAGCAGTGGAATGAAAAACATTCATATGTTGCCTTTACTATTTAAAGGATCGCACTTGATACATTTAAATCTTCCCATACTTAGTTTTCCTAATTTCGTGTTTACCCCCATGCTAGGTACTATGACAACCAAGGTGGAATCAGTTGGGTTATGGTGGCCGTGCAAGAAGCTTTGTTTATCCTTCCATTTTATCGAACTTTGTTGGACTGAGGCCATGGACTTATGATGTATTCGTACTATATTGTATTAATTAAGATGTTGAATGTACTCTTTCGCTAAATAAGTCGGTAACCATCCGCGAACCTTGAGTATCGAGGAAAGTTCGAGATATATGCCCCAACCGAAACACACCCGACCCATGCTGGGAAACCCGAGGCAACTTGAGGGAATACCTATGGGAGTCGGAGATAAATCTCGAGGGTTCGAAGGCGACCGAACCTCGATAAGCTAAGGTCGTGATGAATTGGTATCTATTTTACTTAAACTCATTTAACCCCTACGACCTTGAGATTCATAGGAAATGATGGGATGACGCCTCCGGGAAACCCGAGAACTCTCGAGGGAGTACCCATGGGAGTCAATTATATGGTCAAGGACGAAAGTAGCCCCGGTCTGTCCAAACACCGAAGGTCGAAGCGATTACACTAACCAATGTGCTTCTCATACAACAATTAACAGGATGCTGCCCTTCCTGGCAAACCGACCTATTCTGAGAAACTCAAGGACTCTCAGGGAGTATCAATGTGAGTTGGTTCACTAAGTCAAGGAAGGAAGTAGCCCCACATGAATGGAAGTCGTATATCATGGTATGAAATGACTGCGATTAACGCAACGAGACTATGCACAAAATGATTTAAGCAATGGTATATTATAAGAAATAAAGATGAACTTATAATTCACAAAAAAAAATGGGACGATACATGTAGTATCAGAGCACACGATCCTCGACCGATTCCATCCTGCTCAGTCATGCCTTCACATCTCCAAGCCCTGGGACGCCTCGATAACTTTTGTGCATGCTTTCTTTATGCTATAGCTTACAAAAACTTCATGTTTTGATAGATGGAGAACACTAAGGACCCATACAATCTTCCCAAGGACCATGAAACCATGGAAGAATATATTGACCGTTTATTCCTACTTATGGCCAAGGTGTATTACCATGACAACAAAACCTCGCTGAGACACTGGATTTTTAGGACCCAAGCTTTGTTAGGAAATCTACCTGATCAAACTCCTTGGTCGTATTTCTAAACCAAATACTGGGATTTCCTCACTTCGGGAAACCCTGCCAACCATGCGCTCAACTTCAACCAGAATGGGGGATGCTGGCAGTGCGTTCGGAGGGAGCTTGTGATGAGGGATGTGCACCAACGCCTGGGAATTCCCGCGGAACGACAGGTGGATGCTTTCCCAGAACGAACACCGGGAGGTTAAACCCGTTGCCCGACCCCGAACCTTACCCTAGAGTGTATCAGGACCCGATCGAGGATGCCCTTAACATCTTCTTCGAAAATGGGGGGATCTCAACCGATGGGGAAAGCTCAGCCATGGGCGCTGTCCATAACTCAATCCACCCCACTGTATCCGACCCCTTGTCCTCCTTAGAGAACATACCGCCATTGGCCGTACAAATGCCCAACCTCAGCTCGGGGACACCAACCCCTAACACCACCCTCCCAGGGATGGTAGCAGCCTTGGAAGCCATCCCGAATCAATCTGTGCCCCTCAGCGCCGCCCCTAACCCTGGGTGGGTCATACCTTGGGCCCCTGTTCCGTATCCACCTATGCCTTATCCCTACACCATACCGCCGATACCCTACCCCCTGTACCACCTATCCTTACCAAATAGTGGCCCAAGCCCCCGAAAGGCCCAGGGGAGGTCGCAACCGAACCGCTGACCGCAGGGGAACGGGGCGTAGAGGACGGGCTATTGGTTGGAACGCAAGAAGAAATGCGGCCGGGCCATCTTCACCCGGCTTTGGGACTTAAGGCGAAGGGGGAATATGAAGTAGGGGAGGCAGTGGGGTGCGTCAACATTGACTAATGCTAGGATCATGTAAAGTCACACTATTGTAGGAAATGGTAAGCTTCGCTTGTTTGAGTTCGGACGAATTTAACCTAAGGATATGTACCCACCTTAGGAGAATTGTTAGGCTCCCTCGTAATTTTTCGACCAACGAGTTGTGCAGGCTTGTAAGACTCAGAGGGGAAGATAGACAACCCGGCTAGTTGTAACTTTAAAATTGTTGTTTTGATTAATGTCAATACCACCCTCCCTTGTTTCCTTCCTCCTGGGCCATGTCGAAAAAGAATACACAAAAAAAAGAGATGGGAATGAATGACAATGACTAATACCAGAGAAGAAAATAAACTCCGTAATACCTAAGCTAGTTGAGGGATATAATAAACTCCAAACAATGCCCTTCCTTTCTTTTTCTTCTTTTACAATCTGGGGAAGGAAACATATTAAAACAGGGGAAATTGCATTTATGTGTGTGCAGAATGTCCGACCAAGAGGACCGCTCCTACGCATCGGTTAGCCCCAACCAGCAACCAACCCAGAACGCTAGGGAGGACCAGGAGGAGGAACCCTTGGACGTGCTAGGAAGGATAGTACGTCAGGTGGTAGCCAAGTCCAAGATCCATAACACCCTAGAGAGGCTAACGGGAGGATGATGGAGAGGATCGCGAAGTATGGATCTCGACCCTTCCGGGGGGACACCGATCCCGTGATCCTCGAGGATTGGATTTGATTGATGACCAAGATTTTTGAGACATTGGAGGTGTCTCCCGCCAAGCAAGTACGAGTTCTACCTCCGACACTTGCAGCGAGCCAAACACTTGCAGCGACAAGGGAAAACGCGACCTGCCCCAATGGGACTGGGAGACCTTCACTGAGGAATTACGTCACAAATTCTACCTCCAACACTTGCAGCGAGCCAAACAACGAGAGTTTGAGGGGTTACGAGTTACGATAAGGAGGAGGAAGCGTGATGCAGTATATGAACAAGTTCAAAAAATTAGCACGCTTCGCAAGGGACTATGTGCCCACCGAGAAACTAAGGATGCAACGCTTCGAGGAAGGGTTAGCACCTTGAATCCGAAGAGCCCTTGCTTCGCAGGAGTTCTCTTCCTGTCATAAGATGTACGAAAGGGCAGCGGAAATTAAAAGGGTGGAATGCACACGGGACGCGCTGGGAAATAGAATCAGAAATGAGGGAGAAATACCCTCACTTATTCCAAGGTGAAACCCAAGTTTCAAGGACGAAACTTATTTAAGGGGGGAAGAATGTAACGACCCATCCATTTTGCACTCATTGAGCGTAGAATGGAAACACAAATACAGCCCGTGATCGTTAAGGAGAAAATGAAGGACCCACTCTCCCCAAATAGCTTGCTTGGAATTTTGATAGATAAAAATAACTTCGGGATAAAAGAACCCGACCGATGGTTCTTGCTCGAGAATTTTTAGACCCAACCCTAGGAAATTTCGATTTAGTAAAAAAGGGGGAGGGGCGAAAATCTTGGCTCATTTTGGTTAGGGGTGTGCGCCAATCCAAACTCGGACTGGACCCGACCGAATTAGCTCGACTCGGAGACCAAAAGACCGAGATCGGACCGATTTCACCTTAGACCCGGACCAAACCAGACCGAGAAATGGATGTCCCGACCTGACCCGGACTGATTGGACCATTTTCTTTGTGTCAAAATAACTTTTGATTACAATAGTCGAATTCTTAACTAGCTAGTAGCTGCCACCTTGATTAGGAAATTAGTGTTTAATTATGCTCCGTAGTACTAGTTCGTATAATTAGTTTACTACCAGATATTCCATAATGCGTTAGTAACAAATTAATAGTAATAGACTATTTTCTTTTTTAAAAAAATTTGGTGGCGACTACCTTCGATTAATAGTAATAATATCATGGGTGTTTTATGTTTACTAGTAGATAGTAGTCACCCATAATTAGGAAATTTGTGTTTTTTGAAAGGATCATATGAGTTGATTCAAAGGCAACTTGGTAATATTCTATCAAAAAAAAAAAAGCAACTTGGCAATAATAATTATGCTGAAATATGGTGAGTGTATAATTTGACAACATAAAAAAATAATTATATTTATGGACAAAATATCTATTGGATTTGATTTTAATTAAAATACATATATGTAGAAAAGTATAAACCGGGTTAACCGGTCCAACCCGATTTTTCAGAACTTGGACCAAGACCGACCCGGAAACCCGAAATAATAAAAATATGGACCGGAAACCGGATTTAACATAATCGTGTTGGTCCAGGCCATGTCCGGGTCATAGGTTTTTTCCGGTCCGGACCGGAATAAGCACACCCCTACTTTTGGTAGAAATTGATCATTCCACCTTAGTAAAAATTCAGCTCAAATTAACAATAAAAAAAAGGCCATAAAAAGGGATGATTTGACCTCACCCTTGCAAAGGGAAAAGGTTTCACTGACTCAGTGAGTTAAAAACTCACATGGCATGCCAAACTTTTTTAATGAAGTGATTGATGAGGTGGACTGATGAGAGAGAAGACATTTCTATCATTTACTCCCACTAAAGTTTTAGTGACTCAGTGAATCAAAAACTCACTTGATGTGGAATATGACATAGCATGGCAGAAAAAAGATTTAATTATCATTATTAAAATAATAAATACTACTCTCTATGCGATCATTATTAAAATAATAAATACTACTCTCTATGCGTGATTGCCAAGGCCCAACTGTGAAAAACATCATTTCACATTTATTGCTAATCATTTTTTCTTTCATCTAAAAAAAGGAGTTTTTGTAGGTCCAGCCTTAGCCTCTTCATCTTCCTCGCTCTCCCAGTCCAGCACCGCCCAAGTTCATCTCCACCATTATGTTGTGTGTTTCATGGTGTACTTATACTAGCTCTTCTGTGTATCTTTTATCACATTCTTTGTTGAATCTGAAATTATGGTTGGTTGCTTAAATTGTGCATAGAGGCTTTGTTGAGGCCAATGCTGATGATGGGCTACTTGAAGTCTTTGGGCTAAAGCATGGATGGCATGCTTCATTTGTGATGGTGGTGTTGCCGTTCTTGACGGGGACACTGGGGCTTCCGAAGGGGGTGGTGCTGAGACACCAGAGCATGGCGGTGAGCATGGCGCAGCAGGTGGACGGAGAAACTCGCGGAAATAGGGCCAGACAACTTGGTCGTCCCTCCATCACCTCACGATCCTCACTGGTGCCCATCGCCGGCCGAATGACCACCACCGCCTCGAGCAACTTGGCCTGCTTGTGGATGTGAATTGAAATTGATGTAGACAGTGATGGGATATATCAATGGTGATGATGAATTGCTTGTGGATGTGAATTGAAATTAATATAGACAGTGATGGGATTTATCAATGGTGATGATGAATCAGAATCAACTATAGATTAAAGCTTAGTATGCTTTTCTTGATTTGAGTATTGGAAATTATTTTTGGAGATGAAATTCTTGTTGGGTTTGGATTTGTGTTTTGATTTTATGACGGAATTGAGAGCATGAATTAAGTGTATGTAAAGGGGGTTGGTGGAGATGAAGATGAAGATAGTCTGGAAATAGAGAAGATGAAGATAGTGTGGGTAAAGGGGGTTGACGTTTATTCCTTTCCCATTATTTGTTTTCCTATTAAAAAGTAATAATAATAATAATAATAATAATAATAATAATAATAATAATAATAATAATAATAATAATAATTACCCTTAATGAGATTCTACCATAGTTGAAATTTTTTTGAAATATGCTAGTTGAAATGTATAATTACCCTTAATTTTACCATTAAAAATTAAAATTAATATATATATATTCACCATAAGACTTGTTACAATAAGTAAATCTATATATTAAGTTATAATTTTTTACAAAATTGAATATTTTTAATGAAATTCTACCACAATTGACTTTTTTCAACTATCGTAGTTGAAAAGTAAAAATACCATTAATTTTACCATAAAAAATTCAAAATCAATGTAGGACCATGTTTAGGAGGATATAAATCTTTTTAACAAATATTATTTATTTTTGATAAATGAATGGTATAAAATTTTTAACTACCATATAGTTGAAAATAAATTCAACTATGGTAGAATTTTCATTATTATTATCATTATTATATACATTTAAGATGTTTCAATTTCTTGTTTGATAGTTTTAACATAGTTGGAATTTGAAAATATTGATCAAAGTCATTATTGTAAGCTTGCAACAAGTAATTCATATTATTGAAATATAAATTTTAACGTTTTAGAAAGAATTCACCATTATTTGATTTTTTCAACTATCAGTTACGACTATCATTGTTTTTATCTTTAACTAATCAATAATAAAAAAAATTAATCAAAATCAATATACGCCAATCAAAATAATTTATTAACATTAACCGTATTTAATAAAATAATAAAAATCTTCAAAATTTTGTTGAATGAATTAATAGTGTAAAATTTACTTCTATCATGATCCGAAATAATCAACTATGATTATTTCCAATTCATTCATTTTTTATAGTTCATCAAATAAGCCCAGTGATTAGGTTGGATATAACTCTCCAAACTTATCAAAACATATCCAAACCTAACACAATTTTTCAATAAAATATTCACTCTAAAAACACAATTCCCCAAAAAAATCATAACTTATCCTATCTTATCTCAACTTATTCTAACTTATCCAAATTTATCCATCCAAACCTGAAAATAACCTAACCAAAGAGCAGAGCCTTACCACCTCTACTAATTTATTTACATTCCCTTATCTAACCTTACTTTATATTCCTCCTTACTTACCATCTCAAAGAACACGGTCATAAAAAAGAAAACAAAAGATAACTTGTAACAACTTACAACTTAAAAAAACAAAATACAAAATATGCACAAAAATATCCACCGCTCCATGGTATATATATACACACACGCACACACATACATAGGTGGATCTCAAGCTTATGTAGGGGTGTCCACGGACACCCTTAGTTAAAGAAAAATTTGTGATTTCTAATATTATTAGGAATTTTTTTTTTCAATTGGAACAAGTGGACGCCGTAAAAAAAGTCTCAAAAAACATAATAGGGGTGTCCAATTTAGTAACAACCCAAAAAACTCTAAAATATTACTCCCTCCGTTCTAAATTAATTGTCCAAGAATGACTAATTTTAAATTTTGACCGTTAATTTATCAAATTATATGTTGAGTTATTATATATATAAGACTATCACTATTAGATTTGGGGTGAAAAGTATTTTTACTTAAATACAATATTATTAATCTTGCTAAGATAAAAAGTGAAAAATTAGTAGTCAAAGTGTTGCATCGAAGACCATGAAAAAGTAAATTGAACAAATTAGTTGGGACGGAGAGAGTACCAAATTATTTTTTTATAATTAACAAAAAGTGTAAGTCAATGAATTCGGTAATTGTGTATCAGTATTAGTTTAAGTTACAAACATCTGGTTAATATGAAATTTCCATTTATTTGGTGAACATATTTATATAAAGATGTGAAATTTCGTTAAGCTTGTACGTGAATATGTTATTTAATATTTATTTTTATTTTTATTAATATTTATTTAAATTTTATTATTTTATTTTTCAAAAACGCTTATCTAATAAGAAATATATTGGACACCCTTAAATCGGATCTCTAGATCCACCACTGATCGTAATCATCAACTATTCCTACTTGTAAATCTAATTTGACCTTTCGAATATAACTCTTCATCAAGTGAAGGTAAATTTAAAATTCCACTAAAAAGTGACTCAATTATTTTTATAGCTAGCTGATCAACAACAATAACAATAACATATTAAAGAAAATTTTACTAACTCTTAAGTGACATATTTGATGATGAGTCTAACCCATAGTCACACACTATTATTATTTTTAAATCACCTCATGATATTATTATGAATAGGAAGTAATGACAGTTAAAAATCGTTAAAGAATTAAATAGATATCGAATGGATGTGTCTAGATGGCCCAATCCCACATTGCTAGAAACAAATGATTTTGCTAAAATAGAGTTTATAAATATATTTCTTATAATCTAAATTTTAGTAGCCACTAAGTGTCCTGCAATGACCCTTGAAGAATTAAATATTACTGAGTACTGTATAAGTAATCATCGTTAGTACAATTAAACTTTGAGGAGTTAAGTTGTCTTGGCCTAGGTTTTGAACTCATTTTAGGTGCCTTTACCATCATTATTGTATTGAACTGCACAAGTAAGATTCAATTTGTTTAGCTATGTCATATGTACATTGGAGCATTGCAAATATAGGAGTAATTATGTTTTGTTGAGGAATATTTAAAGAATTCCAATTGCCCTCACAGTTCCCAAGTTTTGTTGAGGATTGCTCGAAGAATTTCAAGTGCCTTCACAGTTCACATTGAACAAATGCCTTCACATTAACTGAAGAGCGATGTGGGACTCCAACTTCCTCATAGCATTCTTTATTATTTTACTTAATTATTTAAAATCAAGGTTAGGTTACATTTACTTTATTAATTTACTTATAGTTAGCATGTTGCCTTACGCATTATCATAAGAAGGTATAATTGACCCAAAATAACACGAGTTGAATTCTTCTTGAAAGTACTCCTACGGAGCCCTTTGAGGTGACGCAGTGAGGGCAAGGGTGGTCTCCCAAGCAAGGTGAGACGATAGTAGAAGAGGATCTGCCTTTCCTCCAGTAGGAATAAGTCCTTGGTTGGCACCATCTGGTGTACGTTGGAAAGTATCTGTACACAATAAGGAGAGAAGATTGTTTGGAAGCGGAAAAAAGAAGCAGAGGTCCAATGGATGATGGAAAAGAAGTTGATTGGGGCAAATTAAGGTTAACTGACGCAGAAGTGGAAATAATTGAAGTTGCAGAAGAAATCCCGAATGAGAAGAAAGAAGAGATTAAGCTCAACCTTAGAGGGCACTTATTAACTACGCATCCCTTCAACCCAAGAGTGCTCAAGATGTACTCAAGAATATCTGGAAGCCATCGAAAGGAATAGTCACGAGAGAACTAGATGAAAATTTATTTCTTTTCCAGTTCTTTTCAGCAAAAGATAAAGATTTTGTCTTGAATGAGGGCCCATGGTCATTTGATGGGAAGATCTTGCTCATCAGGGAGTGGGAGGGAACGGAACAGTTATCTGAATTGGAATTCAGAACCGTTAGATTATGGATCAAAGCTTATGATGTGCCAGCAGTGAGACAAACACCGGGGTTCGCAAAGACTCTGGGAGACAAGATTGGAGTCTTTTTGGGATGTGAAGAAGAGAATATGCTAGGAGCAGATAAAGCCTTATGTTTCAGGGCTGAAATAGATGTTACCCAGCCACTACGGAGAGGAATCATGGTCAAGATGAATGGAAAACCAATATGGATCACTTTTAAATACCTTAAACTACCGGAATTCTGCCACGGTTGTGGTCGGATGGGTCATGTCTTGAAAAGAATGTTCTGAAGTGAATCTGGATACTCCGAAGGAAGAGTTGCAGTATGGAAACTGGTTAAAGGCGTCTCCATTGAAATCAAGAAGAAGGAATGCAGAGCTAGAAATTCAAGAAGAAAGGAGAATGTTTATGGCCTTTAAGGGACAGACGAGAAACCCAAAAGTAAAGAAAATGTTAGCATTCACAAACATGGTTGACAAAGAGGGAGGAGACACAAAACTAATAAAGAAATCGGAGGATGAGGAAACTGCAATGATAGTTGATGAAGGAGGTGGTTGGGAGGTGGGAAATGAAGTCTTCAAGAGAAAGTTGTGCCATAACCCGGTAGAGGACAGAAAGGGAGAGAAGGTGCACATTGTAGAAGGAGAGGCTAACACCGGTTACTATGACATCTAAGAGGCGGAGGTTACAGGGCAACCCCGCCTACAACCATGAATCTGATATGTATCAACTGTAGAGGGTTGGGTGAGCCCTCTGCAGTGAAAGATCTCCGGAGCCTAATCCGGAGAACCTCACCTAGCTTGGTCTTCATTTCGGAGACCAAGAAAACAGCAAAAGATATGGAGATTATCTGTCACAAAACAAAGGGATACACAGGAGTTGCAGTGGATTGTAGAGGGAGATCGGGAGGTTTGGCCATTATGTGGAAAACTGAGATGACAGTTAATCTTTTGTCATGCTCATCCCACCACATTGATGTAAAGATTGTCGATAATCGGGATTGAGTTTGGCGCTGGACAGGTATCTACGGGTGGCCGGAAACAGCTCAGAAGCTGAAAACATGTGATATGATTCGGGATTTGAAAGACCACAAAACACTTCCATGGTTAATTGGAGGTGACCTGAATGAAATTCTGTATGATGTTGAAAAAAGAGGGGGGCCTAGAAAAAATGAGAATGTGCTCATATGTTTCAAAGAAACGTTGGAGGATTGCGGTCTCTATGATATGGGTTTTACCGGTTATGAATATATATGGAGTAATGGGAGAGAAGGTTCGGATCATGTGGAGGAACGCCTAGATAGGTTCTGCGCGACAGAGGAATGGATTTCGATGTTCCCCGAGGCTAAAGTAATTCACCTAGATGAAGAATTATCGGACCATCTCCCAATTCAGATGAAGCTTGATGACTCTCCAACTCTAAGAGGGTATAGGAAGAAGCGATTCCAATTTGAAAACATGTGGGCTCAGGACGAAAGTTGCAAAGAAGTGATAGAGAAGTCATGGAACAAATACAATCTCTCTTATCCATGGAGTAACTTAGAATAAAAAATAGCAGAATGTTCACAAGCCCTGAAACAATGGCACAAAGAAAACTTTGGTGAAGTCATTCAAAATATCATACGGCTGGAAGAAGAGTTGAAAATGGTAGATGACTTTAAAGCTAAAAAACAGATTCTGAAAGAAATCAGCAAATGGAGACGGAAGGAAGAGCTATACTAGGCACAGAGAGCTAAGGTGGAATTTCTGAAACACGGAGACACAAATACCAAATGGTTCCACTCGAGAGCAACGATGAGAAAAGCAAATAATCAAATCACGAGCCTAGAAAAGGGGGATGGTACTAAGGCTGAAAATCGAGAAGAGATAGTGCGTGAAGTTGTTGAGTTTTGTAAGAAGCTATTTAGCAGTGAAGGAGCTGGAAATACTAATAGAGTTCTGGAGAGTGTGGAGGAAAGAGTAACTGCGGAGATGAATATTCAGCTAATAAAGCCATATGAGGAGGGCGAGGTAAAGAAGGCTTTAAATGCAATGCACCCAACAAAAGCATCGGATCTGGATGGTCTAAACCCCATTTTTTTTTCCAACAGTACTTGGACATTGTTGGGAAAGACATATGTAAAGTAGTTTTGGAGATCCTGAATGGTGGAAATATGCCACATAACCTCAATCACACGAATGTAGTGCTAATCCCAAAGGTGACAGATCCAGCAGCAATTTCCGAATATAGGCCGATAAGCCTTTGCAACGTGATCTACAAATTGGTCACAAAGATCATTACAAATAGATTGAAACCATTTTTACCCTAGATCATTTCCGAAAACCAAAGCGCTTTCATCAAAGGTAGACTCATAACTGATAATATCCTCGGTGCCTTTGAGATTTTTCACTCAATGGGTAGACAAACGGCAAGGAATGGGTCCATGGCGATTAAGTTGGATATGATGAAAGTCTACGACAGAGTTGAATGGGACTTTTTGAGAAAGGTAATGCTAAAGATGGGCTTTGTAGAAAGATGGGTTGATGTGGTCATGAGATGTGTAGAAACGACAACTTTTTCATTTATCATTAACGGTCATCCGGAGGGAAGGGTTAGACCGAGCCGTGGCCTTCGACAAGATGATCCATTGTCACCTTTTTTGTTCCTTTTTGTGGCTGAAGGGCTCACAGGCCTACTGAAAAAAGCTGAGAGGGAAGGGAAAATTCAGGGACACAAGGTATGTAGGCATGCTCCAAGTGTTTCTCACCTATTGTTTGCGGATGACTCAATTCTATTCAGCAAAGCTAATATAGCACAAGGCAAAAGTATCAAAGAGATTCTGAGTATCTACGAGACAGCTACGGGTCAAAAAATCAACAAACAGAAATCCTGTGTACAATTCTTAAGAGGTATCCTAGTAGAGACTCGGTCACAAATCTTGCAACTACTGGAATTAAGGAAGTATTTGTGCAGGAGAAGTATCTTGGTGTCCCAATGAATGTAGGAAAGTCAAAAACCAAGGTTTTTCACCCACCAAAGATCGTGTGGCAAAAAGGCTTTCTGGGTGGATGGACAAACTCATATCATGGGCTGGAAAAGAAGTGTTGATAAAGGCGG
The DNA here is from genome assembly GCA_029582165.1 of Portulaca oleracea. Lineage (NCBI taxonomy): Eukaryota > Viridiplantae > Streptophyta > Magnoliopsida > Caryophyllales > Portulacaceae > Portulaca > Portulaca oleracea. The sequence continues at coordinate 23,728,127 of CM055890.1, forward strand.
TTGCCCAAGCCATTCCAACCTATACAATGAGTATCTTTAAACTTCCAAAAGACCTTTGCGATGCCATCCAAGGCTTGATTAACAGATTTTGGTGGGGTACTACGACAGGGAAGAGAAAAATTCACTGGATAGCAAGTAGAAATTTATGCAAAAAGAAAGGTGACGGAGGAATGGGTTTTCGCGATATGGAGGCTTTCAACGAGGCTCTTTTGGCAAAACAGATGTGGAGACTCATAACAGATGAGGAATCATTGGTGGCTAGATTGCTGAAAGCAAAGTACTACCCGAATAAGAGTTTGTTGGATGCGGAATTGGGAACACAACCTAGTTACACATGGAAGAGCATTTGGGGAGTAAGGAAATTAATCGAAGTGGGGTCGAGAAGATTAATCGGAAACGGACAGTCTATGAGAGTTTGGAAAGATAGATGGCTTACACGTCCACATTCATTTAAACCCATTAGTAAGCCAAATCAAGTGGACAATGAGACTACAATAGAAGTTTTGATAGATAAAGACAGAGGTTGTTGGAGAACCTCCCTCGTGCATCAATGGTTCCATCATTGTGATGCGGAGGTAATTCTAAAAATTCCATTAGCCACATCTTGGCCGGAAGATAGATTGATTTGGCACTATGACTCAAATGGAAGATTTAATGTTCGGTCTGCTTACCAGTCTGCTTACCACCTGGCTATGATTATTAAACAGAGGGGTGGGTTGCTCGAATGGAGACAACTGGAAACGGTTCTGGGGGGAAAATATGGGGGTTGAACATCCCACCGAGAATAAAAGTCTTTGTGTGGAGAGCAGGTCTGAATGCTTTAGCAACTAATTGCAATCTATCTAAAAGAATCTCCCAGATCCAAATGGGATGCCAGATCTGTGGTGTTGTTGCCGAAACAACGGAACATACATTGTTCCTATGCCCCCTTGCAACGGAAGTCTGGATGAGGAGTGGGGTGAAAGAAGAGTTTTGGGACAGTGAAATTCCTTCTATTGTAGATATTCTAGATCTGGCTGAAAGGAAGATGGACATACAAGAGTATGAGAATTTTGTGGCCACTATGTGGGAAATATGGAATATTAGAAATAGATTGATTTTTGGAGATCCAACAGGTAAAGTGCATGATGGGGCTTTGAGAGCTATTAGTTTCGTTGACAGCTACAGAGAAGTGCATAAGAAGGAAGAAAGTGTAAAGAAAGAAAAGAGATGGGAGCCTCCACCTGCGAGAATAGCAAAATTGAATTTTGATGGAGGTAGGTTAAAGCCATTTGGGTGTGGAAGGGGTGTAATAATAAGAGATAATATGGGAGAAGTGATGATGGCTGGTGTTCAACAAATGCAGAATTGGGCCGACCCAGAAATAGAAGAGGCGTGGGCTTGCTTATTTGGGCTTCAGTGTGCAAGGGATGCTGGATTGGAAAAAATCATAATAGAAGGAGATTGTCTTGCTCTTATATCCATGCTAAGGAAGACTGAAATCCCAAACTCTTTCTTAGGATTCATTATAGCTGATATTCTAGAAATTAGTAAATCCTTTGAATTTGTTGCTTGGTCTTTTGTAAATAGGGAAAACAATAGGTTGGCTCATGCCATAGCTCACATCCATCCCATACATTTTGGGAATCGTGTGTGGGCTTCCGGGGCGCCAGATTTAGTCTACGATCTGGCTAGTGAAGAGATGTGTAATTTTTTGAGTAATTCATTAATATAGTTTGCGTGTGTGTTTTTTCAAAAAAAAAAACAAGAAGGTTTAATTAATATTTATTTTATTTTCTATATTTTCTAAATTATAATATACAAGAAATATGAGCAACACAAACTAAGCCGCGTGAAGATTTGATTGCTATTGATATCCTCAACTAGGGCCCTGTTCTTTTATGCGGTATGGCGCGGTATGGTGTGGTGAAATTATGGCGGGTTATTGGTATGTTGTGGTGAGTTTTTTTTTGTGTGTGTGTGTATATATATATATATATATATATATATATATATATATATATATATATTGTATTGGTAATTGTGAAAAAGTAATTGTAAAAAGTGAGTTGAAATATTGTATTGTTTTTTAATGATTAAAAAATTGTTGAAATAGTATTGTATTGGAAAAAGTGAGTTGAAAAAGTATTGATTACAAATTTATATTAAAGATATATAATAAATTTGAAAAAGTAATTTATGGTGGGTTGTGGTGAATTGTGGTAGAATGGTATTTTGTGGTGGGTTGTGGCAAACTGCGCTAGGCTGTGGCACCGCAGTTTGCTAACCGCAGAAAAGAACACGGCCTAGAGGTTAGATCCCCTAGGGTATGTGAAAAGTACCTAGCACTGTCAATCGTTGACCTGACACCCAACCGAGCCCGCTAGGAAATTATGGGTTTTGAACACGATTTACTCGACCCAAACCCGAAATAAACTGAATCCGGAAACCCGCAAATTAGCAAGTCAATCTCGATCCACCCGTTTGACCTGGAAAATTTATTTTTAAGTTCAAATCTATTAGAATTTGTGACATTTCATTGAAATTTTCTAACTTACGTTGAAACATTTACAATAATCTATCGTTACTAGAAGATAAGTTTATTTTATTATGTATATTATACAAAAAATAATATTTAGATATAATTTTTTTTTAAAGAAAAAGGAAGAAAAGCTTGCAATCATAATGCATTGGGTTGATCCAAAGTCGAAATGTACCGGTCGTAATTACCCGAACCCAAAATACACCCAATTCGTTTTTGTGTGAACCAAATATATGACTGACCTGCAACCTGTCCTCTCACCCACGCTGATTGATAGGTCTAACGGTACCACATTAGGTCTCGAATAACACAAGATCCATGATGACTGACAACGGTGTTCCACAATTCCGTAAAAAAAATCACAATGGAGGAAAATGTACAAATTAATAACGAATTAATAACATATACCTCCCCAAAATTTTGTAAAATGAGGATTTTACCTTCCATATTTGAGAAACTTCAATTACCAAACGTAATCTTTACTCTATATATAAATATATACTTTTTCCGATTAGTCAACGACTTAGACATATTTGTCCTTGTATATTTATTTGGTTTGACAAAAATGTCTTCAAGATTTAAATTGTAAAATTTTGTTAACAAAGGTGCAACTATTCGAGCAAAACTGAAAATTTACACTTTGAACTTTAGGCAACCGGGAATTTAAAGAAAAATATCAAATTTATGCTCTAATTATATTCTCATTCTCATTTTATCTGTCATTTGTTAAACATTTTATAGTATCCAATGTCCTTTTTTGACAAATAACTGTTACATAATATTTTGTAAATAAGTCATAACATTATACTCTAACGATAGTATGTTGTATTGCCTATATAATGATATCACTTTTATATAGTGAACATTGTATATATTAAGAAATTAATGGTCAAAATTATTAATATCTGACTAACACGTACATCTAGATGATAGATAAAATCAAAATGAGGAGTATTATAGCCATCTAAACTAATATAAAATTTACCTATATATATGAAACATAACCTACGTCTTACCTAAAATACTAAAATAAGTTTGAGCAGAGTATCGCGTAAGACTGCTATTGAGTCATCCATTGTCAAAATAAATTACAAGTGTATTATTGTCCAATACCTCTAAAGTATAATATTTATTGTCAAAGAAAAACGTTCAATACATTATTATTGAATACTTCCCTCCTTCCCATATTATCTGTCACTTTAACTAACTTTTTTTCCCCATAATATCTGTTGCTTTACAATTCCCAATAAGACATTTATTATTAATCCAAGAAATTTTACCTTTTTTAATTACTTCTTTTTCCCCTTTCTTTTCGAAAATTTCAATGCATTAATTACAAATCCTTTTTATTTCCTTTTAATCTCCATCAAAATTATTCACACTAGTTTGCTGTCAAACAAAATAACATCCAAAAAAGGGAATTGGCTATCCCATGGAGTATATACCATAAATAAAAAGGCACTATTGCCTAATATAAATTGTTACTAAAATCTTAAATATAAAAATTAGGAAGATAAATCTTCAACATAGATATAATTGTATGTCTAATTTCTTCTTCTTCTTCTTCTTCTTCTTCTTCTTCTTCTTCTTCTTCTTCTTCTTCTTCTAATCCTTGATGATATTCTCCTTGAATATTCGTGCGATTGTCCATATAGTCTTCTACCATCATCGAATTCGCATCGTCAATGGAATCCTCCACAATCAATATATTATCCAATGAGTCTTGAACAACCATATCTTTCAACTCTGTTAGGAAAGAGCACACCTTTATAATAATAATAATAATAATAATAATAATAATAATAATAATAATAATAATAATAATAATAATAATAATAAATAATAATAATAATATTATTATAATAATAATTATAATTATAATAATAATAATAACAATACAAGTAAATAAAAAGTTAATTTACTACTAGATTAATAAATTTATAAGGGGACCACAACCCGGACACCATAGGCATAAACTAAATAATTAATTAAGATAACTTAAGGCTTCTTGTACTGATAGGGGATTGCATTCTACTTGACTAGGAATTAGACCTTCTCGTTCTAACCTCTCTTTATTAATATGAGGAGGGTCATAATCATTCGAACCCTTAAGTTGCATTATCTCTTTCATACATAGTTGCAAGGTGACAAAAATACGATTTGATTTGTTGGAAGGATAATCTTCAAAGGCCCTCACAACAACATCCACAAGATCATCAACTTTTTTAGATACGCTCTTTTGTTGTGCAACTTGAATAGCATTGAAAAACCCGAGATCTAATACATTCAAATCAGGTGAATTAGGGGGTTGATTAATGATATGGATATTAAATCCATCTTGACTAGCTGCTCGACGAAAGTCAGGATCATTATGCCCGATATGTGTTCTAGCATTATCATGTTGAATGTATATAGGATTTCCTACATCCTCCCTTGGCCACTTTTCTTTTATGGCGGGTATAACCTTTTCAATTAGGTATGACTTCATGATTTCCTTAGTCACTGAAGCTATCGGTTTTGTCTCCAGTGTCCCTGCTGGTCGATTAACACTTCTTCTTCTTGCTGGCTCTTTAGTAACAAACGGGAATATACCAATCTTCCCTGAAAACGTTTCATTCCCTTGATCATCGAACCTCGGTCGAGCTACTGCGGCTAGAAACATGACTTTTCCTATGAAGTTTTTATTCTTAATAGTTCGATGTGGAGGCTTCTCATCGTGAGACAAGTAGTATTTTTGAGATCTTTTAGTCATAAGAAACCACTTTTCGTTATGTGAAAAACATTATACAATCCAACAAAAGTTGGATTATGTGGAATACTACTCGGAACAAGTATTGATATGCAGAATCGGAGCCGAGATTTCTTATTGTCATCCGTCAAATGAGCCTTTGCAGAATTTGAATCCCGCTTTATTTTTCCATCTTTGAAATTTCTCCAAAGTGTGGACTTGCTCATTCCCATTGCGGTAGCTACTGACAAAAGAGTCGTCCTACTACTGCAAGGTAAGCTACGTAGTTGCTCCAAATCAATTTCTACTCTTTTACGTCCACAATTTTTAGCCTTTTTATAATTAACATCGCCGTGATCTTTTGCTTGCTTCCAAATCCGTTGTATGGTTCGCGTGGAGACTGAAAATTGATTTGCCACCCATCCAGTCACCCCTTTTGCTAGTATACCATTGGAGCTTGAATGAAGTAGAATTTGGTATACGATTCTACGTTCATCATTCGTTAGGGTTTTCAATTTCCTCCTTTCTCTTGTAAGTTCATCTATATTAAAAGAAAAAAAAAATCATCTTTGTACTATACCATTAACATAGTATGGATTCAATTAAACCAAGAGTTTTATGGAACTTAAGTTTCTTTGTCTATATTGGTGTCTTTCAAATCACTCCCTGCTAATCATTTGCTCTTCACTATTTTAAACGTGAAAATAACATACTTTTGGCGGTTTTAATCAAGTAAGATGAAAAGCAGTGAACTAATGAGATTGGCATAGTTTCTAAAAAAGAGCATAGATACATACATATCAACAGTCACATGAATTATGTTGTCATGTGTGTGTGTGTGGGGGGGGGGGGGGGTGAAGTGACAGAAACTATACCTTAACTGGAGTTATGGTGTCCTTCCTCATATAGTTCTCCACGTGATTCATCTTCGTCAACTGGTTCTTGATTTAAGTCAGGCAGCAAATTGCTGTTCAAGTTTGCATCCAATGGCACAAGACTTGCACTTGATGGAGAAGCGCTGAGATTTAGGTCACGAATAATTTCATTGGTGCCATCCATATTTATAGCCAATTCTCCTTCCCCAACTTCATTAACAGTATCATGTTGTGCTACTTCCAAGTTCAAGTCAACCATCCTGAGGAATAATGAGAATTAAACCAAATTGGGCGACATTCATTTTTACTAGCACCATTTTAGAAAAAATGTCAAAACAAAATGTAAAATTCCATATTAGCATCAACAGAGCAAGCAAATTAAAACAAGATCAAATTTATGTTCATAGCCAACAACTTGGCCTTCCATAACAAAGGGAGCAAATTCACACCTTACTGCTAAAAAAAATACTCCATTATTTATGGAACACTTGAATTAAAGCAACAAAATTGTACACTGGACAAAGTAAAAGAAAAAGGTAGAAGTAGAAAGGGGTTTACAAAATGCGAATGGGCATTTATTGGCATGTCTAACCTTTGAATTAAAGCAACAAAATTGTACACTGGACAATAGTACAATTTATGGAAGAATAATGAAACAATAGAAGAAGGAAAAGGTGAGCCATTATTTATGGAAGACCTGACATAAGAGTGAAACATTAGAAGGAAAGGAAGAAACAGGGGCAACGAAAGGGGAAAAAAAAACTGGATATGAGGAACAAAGTAACAGCGGAAAACAGGGGAAATTGAACAAAACACAGGCAAAAAAAACCAAGAACCACAACAATAAAAATCAAGTTAGGCAAAATTAGCATAAAAACTCAAAAAAATTATGAAATTACGCAAGAAACAACCCATAATAAACTCAGATTCAAATATCTTTCTACACCAAACCCAAATTCAATTCCAAGGTGTTCAAGTATCATTCTTGAATAACCAAATATGACTAATAAGACTAATAACCAAACAAGAATCGAAATACGAAATAAAACCTAAATCTAGACTAAGATTCGAATCTAAGAATTAAATTGAATTAAAACAATAATTAAAACCCTAAACCTAAAAATTTACAAAGAACAAACCGTAAATTGTTCTACACTACAATACGAACCTGAATTCGCTGAAATTGAGCCTGGATGTCGATGAAGCTAGTACTGGACTTCCAAAAAGCTTGAAAATTCAGCCATGGCCAAACTATAGTCTTCCAATTTCCAGAATATTTGTTTTCAGTGCTTTCTTTTTTGCTACTTTTCCAGTACGTAAACCCCATTTTATAAGAAAATTTTGGTGCGAAGAACAAATATTTTAGATTGAATTCGTGCGGGAGGATGAATCTGGTGATGAAGTTGAAGAGGTAAGTCTTGACCATTTTACAAGAGTAGCCATTGATTCAAAAAGCTTGGAAGGTGGAGAGTTTTTTTTTTTTTTTTTTGGAGAGAGAAAGATGGGAATTGAAAAAACATCCATGCTATTTACACCAAGTGAGCAGTTAAATTGGTATTTGTGAAACTGACGGCAGCGACAGATATTTCGGGAAGGAGGGAGTACTATTGAGAAACAATTTTTAGAAACAAAAATAGTTTTGTGCAATGACCATTTTAGTTAATACGAAGTACTAGTAGTGGCTTTCTCCAATATATTTATTTTGATTTCCAAAGTGTTTAGAAACTTGTAACAACAAACAAAAGAAGCAGATGAGGGTTTTAATTTTGGAAGAGAAAGAGAAAGATAAAAATAAAGGGTTTTGGGGAATCGATTTTTTGGGGGGAGAGTAAGGCTGTCATGCCTAAAAAGAGAAAAGTTGACATATTAAATATATTTTACAGCAGATGAAAGAGAAAATTGCCACATTAACAATCCACCTCCATGTCATCTGCCACTTGCGTGGAGTGAGTCACTGACCCACTGAGTCAGTGTGTCATTCTCTCTTGCAAAGCTTGTGCTCTCTAGTATTCCTATGCATGGAGAGCGAACAATAATGATTAGATGGAATATTTCCAGCAGCAAATATTCCTTACACAACTCTCTTACACACTCAAAGTCTACTCCTACACCTAGGAGAATCTAGCTAATACACACTTAAGCACCCCCCCTCCCAACTCTATATATACCCCCTCCCATTCATCAAACCACCCCTCCTCTAGCCTCCCCACCGAATCCCCCGACTCCTCTTCTCTCTTTAAGGAGCAGCCTCTAGCCTTCTCTCAGCCTCAAATACAAGCACACACATAAATATCAAAGAAATTCCTCTTAGACAACAACAAAGAGAGAAAGAAAGGGTTGAGTTGGACAGTTTTGGCAGACTAGAAGGAGCTTAGGAGAATTTTGTGAAGATCATCTCCATCTAATGCAAGCCTCAAGGATGTGTAAATTGCTGTACGAAACCGAGCTCAGAAGAAAGAGCAAGTATAACCAAGAACAACCAAATCTTTAAGGTAACAACACTCAGATTAAGACCTAGGAACCACCCTACATAAAGCACGATTTTGACCTTATTTAGGGACCTCTTCTGCAAAAACTCCCAACATAAGTTTGATAGCACTAAGAACAAGGAATACAACCCAAAAAGTCGTGACCCCAAAGCTTAAGTATTGAGTGAATTATGACCTTTTCTTTCCAGACATGTAAAACTGTTTTGTTCCTTAAGTCAGTTCTAACATAGCTACAAATTTGTTAAATACTGTATTAACGTGAGGATGTTTGGACTAATCTAAAAATATGGGCTTAAAATAGACTCTATTAGGAAGATTCTCCAACTTGAACCAAGTCTAAAGCTTGATTATTGAGTGAGTATGACCTTTCTTTCCAGACAAGCAAAATTATTTTGTTCCTTAAGTCACTTCTGATATAGCTACGACTTTGTTAAATACTGTATTAATGTGAGGATGTTTGAACTAATATAAAAATATGGGCTTAAACTAGACTATACTAGGAAGATTCTCCAACTTGAACCAAGCCCAAAGCTTAAGTATTGAGGGAGTTATGACATTTTCTTTCAGAACATGCAAAACTAAATTGTCATCTTGAATAAGCTTGGTATTAACAACCATTGTGGAAGTACTAGACCTACATGAACTGATGTTCGGTTGTGGTAATTGGGGTAAAAAGTAGGGTTGTCGTACCTCAGGGATGGTGTGTTAGGTTTTCAAGAAATTGGTTTGGAAAGGTTTTCAATATGCAGGAAGCAATAAATAATTAAGCTAAACTAATTATGAATTGAAAACAAGAACAAGAAATAAAACCGGGATTGTGGTGGAGGTGCTTGGGGTTAGGCTTTTGGGGAGCTTGTGGTTTTCAAAGCTTGTATCATGGTCTCTAGGTTAGGCTTTTGGGGAGCTTGTGGTGGAGGTGCTTGGGGTTGTCTTTGTCCTTGGGGTTGACCCATTTGGTTATTGTTCCGGTAAGAAAAGTTCGGGTGGAACCTAAAACCGGGATTGTAAGTATTGGAAAAAGGGTCAACGTTTTGCCTATTAGAAGGGTTACCAACATAGTTAACCACTTCGGTCGATTCATTGCTAACCAACCCACTAGGACAATTCAAGGTCTCATGCTCATATGATTGACACGACGCACATGGTTGGGGAGGGGGAGCATTCACATTCAACAAATCCATCTTCTTAGTCATGGCATCCAACTTAGCATTCAACATAGAAATAGCATCAACTTCATACTTACCTCCCGTCCTCTTGAACGGGCTTTGACCATCGGTAGCTATTGATCGCCATCTCCTCAATCAAAGTTTGAAGTTCCGCCATCGTCTTGGACATGATGTTGCCTCCCGCGCCGCCAAGATGTTGGCCCTCAAGTTGTCATCCACTCCGTTGTAGAAGGCTTCAGACGGGACCCATGGTTCTCGAACCATGATGGGGGCATTGACGTAAGAGGTCCTTGAACCTCTCCCATGCTTCATAGAGGACTCATCCGGCTCTTGGACAAATGTTGAGATTTGATTCGCAGGCTCGCCAACTCTTTGGGAGGAAAGTACTTCGCCAAGAATAAGCTAGCAAGTTGGTCAAAAGTGGTGATGACGGAGCTTGATGGAAGAGCATCCAACCACTCCCAAGCCTTCCCTTCAAGTGAGAAGGGAAACAATCGCAGCTTGATTGCATCGGGCGTTGCACCATTTGCCTTAAAGGTCTCACATGCTTGGTTGAATAGACGAAGGTGCCGGTTGGGATCTTCATTGGGGAGGCCATGGAATGGGTTGGCCTTCACCAAATTGATGAGTGAACTCCTCAGCTAGAAATCGTCAGCGGCCACTCTTGGAGGATTAATGGCAGAGGGTTGATTTGTGACATTGGGCATCACATAAGGGCCAAGCGTGATTCTAGGCTCCTCGCCACCGCCGCCACCGCCACCGCCGGACATGGCGTTCTTTCGCTTGGAGTTCTCTTCTTGTCTTCTCCGGCGTGTTTCTTGCTTCTTTTCACGGAGCGAAAGGTTCTTTCGATTTCGGGATGAAACTCAAAGAGTGGAGCTTTTTGCATGCACGTAGAGTAAACCTCGCAAGACAAAACCAAAACACCAAGGAAAATCAAAACAGAAAATAAATGACTTAGGCAATCTTAGGGTATTCGTTCAGTGGCTGGCTAGGGACAAAGTCCCCGGCAACGGCGCCAAAAACTTGATAAGCCGCAAGTGCACGGGTGAAATTGTAGCATAAATCAAGGTCGTTCCCACATGGACTTTTCCTTTCAACGCACTGAACTAGCCTCCTAGTTGATCGCTAAGTCGATCCGTTTTTGGTTTGAAATAACTAATTCAAAATCTAATCACAATCAAGAACTAAACAAACTAATATTCACACAAACTTTTCGAATTTAATCAAGGTAAAAGGCGTTCAAGGGATGAAACCTAAGTCAAATAACGAATCAACGATGTGGATTGAACTTTTATTTCATTAATTTGCACAATTAAGGTTCGATAATCGCATAGAATACTTCGCAATGAGATTTTGTGACTAGAGCGAATTGCCAAGACTAACCAAGCACCTACTTTCGTGGTTATTTCGATTTAGTCAAGGTTAAAGATCAAATTATCTCAAGAACCCTAATTAAAACTTCTATGTCTAGATAATTTTAACTAGTTTAATATAGGTTTTCGGGTAATCAAACTTCTCCTTTCGGTACTTCATTCAACAACCTATTAACTTGCAATTGGTGATCAAGCAACGGCAATAACAATTCAATTCAAAGACCAAATAGATTGAAACAAACTAAATTCATGATAATTCAATCCAACAAAGTCAATTCATCAAGCAACTTCAAAGGTTCATCCCCTAAACTAAAAAGAACTACTCACTATTCATGTTTAAAACTACAAAGCAATTGAAATCTATTCTAGAAAGCATATGAAAATCGATGAGAGAATGAGAAATAAACCCAAGTGAAGAACAAACTTGCTAGGAATCAACAATGGAGGACTTTTGCTCCTCCACTTCAAAGTATGTTCAAATTGCTCCTCGATCTTCAATCTTCTCTCAATCTTCAATGATGGAATGGAGTATGGATGATGAATGATATGATTAGGGCATGAAATGGATGATGGTGGAATGATGAAAATCTTCTTCTCGGCCGGAAATAAGCATAATATAGGCAAATAGCAACTCAAAACCGCCGAAAATGAAAAGACAGAGAGACACTTGCCCCATGACAATGTGTGCTCCTGTGACACGGACCGTGTCGACTCACCGCTTGTATTTTCTCACTCTCGGCCATAGACACGACCGTGCTCTTCCCGGGGCACCGGTCACGCTCCGGGCCTAGGAGTACTTTGGGCCATTGTTTGGGCCTTGGGCGATCCAATATCTCACTTCTTGGTCCTTTAAGCTCATAACTTAGATCTACACTTGCTTTTTGGGCTCGGTTTACATCAATTCTTCACAAATTCCCTACAAAACTCACCAAACTCCAAACCAAGTGTAATATGGGAAATTCGGGTATAAAATAACATAATCAAATCAAATATTCCCCAAATTCTCATCAAAACAACCAAGTTCTCATATATACAAGAGGTACTTATCAAAATCCCCCATGCTTAGTCCTTGCTTGTCCCTAAGCAAGTCCAAACTCAAAAGAAAAGGCAAAGAAAGAAAATGAAAGAAAATAAAGGAAAACGGGACAAAAAGACTCAAAAACTCAAAGCAAAAGTAAAAAGACTCAAAAGTAAAAATTAACAAAAACGAAAATTTTTATTTAATTACAACTCCGCAGGATGGCAATGATAGAACATTCAATCAACCCAATCTAATTTAAAGTATAGCCCTAGAGTGAAAAAGAAGCCAATTTACACAAGTAAATGAAGACAAATTATTCAAGAATGGTACTCATCAAGTTCAACCAATCACCCTTAATCACCGAATGAGATAAGAAGGTACATGATAAGCATGAAACTAGGCAAGAATGAAGAGCAAACTCAATTTCTGGGAATGTGGAAACACTCCTCTCATGTGTTTAAATGTAAAAAAAATCATTGAAAGTTCGCTCAAATACTCAAACCAAAGCCACAACCAACCACGTATTTGCTAAGAATCTCAACTCTCCACCGCAATTTGCAAAGCAACAATGACAATCAAGAAGACTTTCAAGGGTTGTAACGGGGCTAGGGTTAAGGGTAAGGAGTGGATAATATTTGGGAAGTGTGGAGCTAAAAGCCAAAGCTTGAAATTATTTCGCACTAATTCAACATACATACACTTTCACCACTTAAAATCAATCCAAATCAACCACAAACAATTGGAAACTCGCCTCATAACAAAACAAAAGAAACCAAAAGTCAAGCACTTTATTCTCTTTTTTTCTTTTTCCGGAATTCTCCAATTTTTTTTTCACTTTTTTTTCACTTTTTTTCTTTCTTTCTAATTTTTTTCTTCTTTTTTTTTCACCTTTGATTCAAACACACACACAAACAAACAACATCACACTTATATACAACTCACTAGGCAAGTTCTAATTCTACCCAACAACCTCAATGTACATAATTTGGGGAATCAAATCAATATTTACAACTCAAACCAATCCCCATCACAAACCAAACCACCAAATTAACCATAATCAACCCAACTTCAAACTCAACACATTTCAAGCAATGGCTTAAGGGTAGGAAATATATAATCGGCCAAGGCTTATAATGTGGGTTCAAGAAAAGAAATAGTCAAGGCAAGAAAGGGCTAACTAAGGATTTTCTAATAAAATCGGGTGGTCAAAGCTTGCGGGTTCAATTCCTAATGCCTCTATCATCTTGTCAATGTACAACGCATAGCAATTTCAAGGAGATGCAAAACAAATGAAGGAGTATGTCACAATGGTGAGTCACTCATGGAAATAAGACCAATAAAAATGATTAGTCTTTTCTTTTAGGCTTATGTGGACTCACGGCTAGCGCTCAACAATCATTACCCAGTTTAAAAGATATGCATATGCACAACTCACTCTTAAAATAGTGACTAAAGTAATCGATCTCACTAACCTAGCACAATTCTCACAACATTTAGCTTCACAACTCGTGTCAATTCATAGTCTTTCACAAACGGGCTATACAAGATCAAATCAAGTCAAAAGAAAACTATCTCGCCAAATCCTATATCAAACAGTTTTTTTTTTTTTAATTTTCTGATTTTTTCAATTTTTTAAAAACTTTTTACAAGCCTCAAAATGAAAATAAGAAAATAAGAAACGAAAACGAACTACGAAAAGAGGAGACTACAAGCAAATATAGAAAACAAAGAAAAAAAACAAAAGAAAAGAAAAAGACTCAAAACAAGTTAAAAATCAAAAATAAAAACGACTCAAAACACACATATCCACAAAAAGTTACACAAATCCCCCCCATGCTTGAACCGATCATTGTCCGCAATGCGAAACATTACCCGAGAAGAAAAGGAAGAAAACACAAATCTAGAAGAATCAAAAATAAAAAGATGAAAAATAAGGAAAAATTTTAGAAAATCCTAAAAAAAATAAAATGAAAATAAAATCGAAAAAGCTTGGGTTGCCTCCCAAGAAGCGCTTGTTTAATGTCCTAAGCTGGACAAGGTACCTCTCAACCCGGTGAATAGTCCATAACTCCATAGCCAAGGGCTTTTGGAGCTTCACATTGCATAGTACCTCCAAACATCTTCAAATTGACCCCACAGCTTGGGTCAAACTCATCACCTCCTTCAAAAATGGAGGGATCTCCATCTTCAAACCTGAAAATCTCATCCAATGTACCCTTGTTAATAGCATAAGGCACGTTCTTGATGATGTTAGGTGGGAGCAAAATTTCTTTTATTCCCACCCTTGCATCGCCAAGTTCATGGCCTTTATCAATAAATAAACCACAAGAATTTGCAACAAAATGGTCACGAGTTTTCTCAAGCTTTTCACTCTCCACTACATGCACACAATCATCTTTCTTTTCACAAATCAAACCATCAACATTCTTATCCTTCTCACCAAACACATCAACACCAAAGCAAGGGGAAACGCCACGTGGCAAAACATCACGGAATAAATCAAACTCAAGTTCATGTTCCCCTATCCTAAACTTCATTTTTCTACATTGTACATCTATAACACACCCTACGGTAGCAAGAAAAGGTCTCCCCAAAATGATTTGGATACGGGAATCTTCGGGCATATCAAGGATGACAAAATCAATCGGCAAATAGCAATCACCCAACTTAAGGGGAAAATCCTCCAAAATACCCTTAGGGTACTTGATAGAACGATCCGCCATTTGCAATGACATGGTAGTTGGTCTCAATTCTCCTAGGTTCAACCGTTCATACAAAGAATAGGGCATAGCTTACACTAGAACCCACATCACACAAAGCTCGGTCAACAGTTAAGCTACCTATGCCACATGGAATACTAAAGCTTCCCGGGTCCTTAAGCTAAGGAGTAAGCTTGTTAAGAACCACAGAACTACATTCTTCAGTCAAAGCAACTTCCTCAATTTCATCAATTTTCCTCTTTTTAAAGAGGATTTCTTTCAAAAACTTTGCATACAAAGGCATTTGAGATAAAACATCCAAAAACGGCACATTCACATTCAATTGCTTTTCATATTAAAGAACTTGCCGAATTTTGCATCAAATTTAGCCTTAGCATATCTTTGAGGAAAGGGTAACGGTGGTTCGTAAACTCTAGGTGGAGATGAAGGTCGGGTTTCGGTGTTCTCTTTTGAATGCTCACTCTCAAGGTCTTTCTCTCTTTCAAAACCAACAACATTCTCACTAGGCCTCTCAACCTCTTTCTCAACCACTACTCCCCCATGCTTGGCATTTGGCACGCTAGGTCCCTCATATTGTGTCCCACTCCTCAAAATAATGGCATTACAATGTTCCTTAGGGTTAGGTTCGGGCTTTCCGGGAAGCATTCCCGGAGGGGTAGATGAGGTACTAGCTTGAATGGCAATTTGATTCTCAAGCATTTGAGTGTGGGTGCTCATAAGGTCAACTTTAATAGTTAAGGCCTTAATCACCTCATCTTGTCTTTGTTGATGCTCAAGTTGCCGTTGTTGATGTTGTTATTGAGACAACATCAAAACTTGTATCATGGTCTCTAGGTTAGGCTTTTGGGGAGCTTGTGGTGGAGGTGCTTGGGGTTGTCTTTGTCCTTGGGGTTGACCCATTTGGTTATTGTTCCGGTAAGAAAAGTTTGGGTGGAACCTAAAATCGGGATTGTAAGTATTGGAAAAAGGGTCGAAGTTTTGCCTATTAGAAGGGTTACCAACATAGTTAACCACTTCGGTCGATTCATTGCTAACCAACCCACTAGGACAATTCAAGGTCTCATGCTCATATGATTGGCACGACGCACATGGTTGGGGAGGGGGAGCATTCACATTCAACAAATCCATCTTCTTAGTCATGGCATCCAACTTACTATTCAACATAGAAATAGCATCAACTTCATACTTACCTCCCGTCCTCTTGGAACGG
Organism: Portulaca oleracea; assembly: GCA_029582165.1. NCBI lineage: Eukaryota > Viridiplantae > Streptophyta > Magnoliopsida > Caryophyllales > Portulacaceae > Portulaca > Portulaca oleracea. Next base: position 23,744,233 of record CM055890.1, read on the forward strand.
GGCTTTGACCACTGGTAGCTATTGATCGCCATCTCCTCAATCAAAGTTTGAAGTTCCGCCACTGTCTTGGACATGATGTTGCCTCCCGCCGCCGCCAAGATGTTGCCCTCAAGTTGTCATCCACTCCGTTGTAGAAGGCTTGTATCGGGACCCATGGTTCTAAACCATGATGGGGGCATTGACGTAAGAGGTCCTTGAACCTCTCCCATGCTTCATAGAGGGACTCATCCGGCTCTTGGACAAATGTTGAGATTTGATTCCAGAGGCTCGTCAACTTGCTGGGAGGAAAGTACTTCGCCAAGAATAAGCTAGCAAGTTGGTCAAAAGTGGTGATGACGGAGCTTGATGGAAGAGCATCCAACCACTCCCAAGCCTTCCCTTCAAGTGAGAAGGGAAACAATCGCAGCTTGATTGCATCAGGCGTTGCACCATTTGCCTTAAAGGTCTCACATGCTTGGTTGAATAGACGAAGGTGCCGGTTGGGATCTTCATTGGGGAGGCCATGGAATGGGTTGGCCTTCACCAAATTGATGAGTGAACTCCTCAGCTAGAAATCGTCAGCGGCCACTCTTGGAGGATTAATGGCAGAGGGTTGATTTGTGACATTGGGCATCACATAAGGGCCAAGCGTGATTCTAGGCTCCTCGCCACCGCCGCCACCGCCGCCGCCGGACATGGCGTTCTTTCGCTTGGAGTTCTCTTCTTGTCTTCTCCGGGCGTGCTCTAACTTTTGCTTCTTTCGCCGGGAGCGAAAGGTTCTTTCGATTTCGGGATGAAACTCAAAGAGTGGAGCTTTTTGCATGCACGTAGAGTAAACCTCGCAAGACAAAACCAAAACACCAAGGAAAATCAAAACAGAAAATAAATGACTTAGGCAATCTTAGGGTATTCGTTCAGTGGCTGGCTAGGGACAAAGTCCCCGGCAACGGCGCCAAAAACTTGATAAGCCGCAAGTGCACGGGTGAAATTGTAGCATAAATCAAGGTCGTTCCCACATGGACTTTTCCTTTCAACGCACTGAACTAGCCTCCTAGTTGATCGCTAAGTCGATCCGTTTTTGGTTTGAAATAACTAATTCAAAATCTAATCACAATCAAGAACTAAACAAACTAATATTCACACAAACTTTTCGAATTTAATCAAGGTAAAAGGCGTTCAAGGGATGAAACCTAAGTCAAATAACGAATCAACGATGTGGATTGAACTTTTATTTCATTAATTTGCACAATTAAGGTTCGATAATCGCATAGAATACTTCGCAATGAGATTTTGTGACTAGAGCGAATTGCCAAGACTAACCAAGCACCTACTTTCGTGGTTATTTCGATTTAGTCAAGGTTAAAGATCAAATTATCTCAAGAACCCTAATTAAAACTTCTATGTCTAGATAATTTTAACTAGTTTAATATAGGTTTTCGGGTAATCAAACTTCTCCTTTCGGTACTTCATTCAACAACCTATTAACTTGCAATTGGTGATCAAGCAACGGCAATAACAATTCAATTCAAAGACCAAATAGATTGAAACAAACTAAATTCATGATAATTCAATCCAACAAAGTCAATTCATCAAGCAACTTCAAAGGTTCATCCCCTAAACTAAAAAGAACTACTCACTATTCATGTTTAAAACTACAAAGCAATTGAAATCTATTCTAGAAAGCATATGAAAATCGATGAGAGAATGAGAAATAAACCCAAGTGAAGAACAAACTTGCTAGGAATCAACAATGGAGGACTTTTGCTCCTCCACTTCAAAGTATGTTCAAATTGCTCCTCGATCTTCAATCTTCTCTCAATCTTCAATGATGGAATGGAGTATGGATGATGAATGATATGATTAGGGCATGAAATGGATGATGGTGGAATGATGAAAATCTTCTTCTCGGCCGGAAATAAGCATAATATAGGCAAATAGCAACTCAAAACCGCCGAAAATGAAAAGACAGGAGAGACACGGACCGTGCCAGGGTAGGCACGGACCTTGCCCCATGTGACACGGACTGTGCTCCCTGTGACACGGACCGTGTCAGCTCACTGCTTGTATTTTCTCACTCTCTGGCCATAGACACGACCCGTGCTCTTCCTGGGGGCACCCGGGTCACTGCTTTTTCGGGCCTAGGAGTACTTTGGGCCATTGTTTGGGCCTTGGGCGATCCAATATCTCACTTCTTGGTCCTTTAAGCTCATAACTTAGATCTACACTTGCTTTTTGGGCTCGGTTTACATCAATTCTTCACAAATTCCCTACAAAACTCACCAAACTCCAAACCAAGTGTAATATGGGAAATTCGGGTATAAAATAACATAATCAAATCAAATATTCCCCAAATTCTCATCAAAACAACCAAGTTCTCATATATATATATATAGAAGAGGTACTTATCAAATACCCTAAGGTTGCCTAAGTCATTTATTTTCTGTTTTGTTTTTCCTTGGTGTTTTGGTTTTGTCTTGCGAGGTTTACTCTACGTGCATGCAAAAAGCTCCACTCTTTGAGTTTGATCCTGAAATCGAAAGAACCTTTCGCTCCCGGCAGAAGAAGCAAAAGTTTGAGCACGCCCAGAGAAGACAAGAAGAGAACTCCAAGCGAAAGAATGCCATGTCCGATGGTGGCGGTGGTGACGGTGAGCCTAGAGTCACTCTTGGCTCATATGTGATGCCAAATGTCACAAATCAACCCTCCGCCATTAATCCTCCAAGAGTGGCCGTTGACGATATCGAGCTGAGGAGTTCACTCATCAATTTGGTGAAGGCCAACCCATTCCATGGCCTCCCCAATGAAGATCCCAACCGACACCTTCGCCTATTCAACCAAGCATGTGAGACCTTTAAGGCAAATGGTGCAACGCCCGATGCAATCAAGCTGCGATTATTTCCCTTCTCACTTGAAGGGAAGGCTTGGGAGTGGTTGGATTCTCTTCCATCAAGCTCCGCCATCACCACTTTTGACCAACTTGCTAGCGTATTCTTGGCGAAATATTTTCCTCCTAGCAAGTTGACGAGCCTCCGGAACCAAATCTCAACATTTGTCCAGGAGCCGGATGAGTCCCTCTATGAAGCATGGGAGAGGTTCAAGGACCTCTTACGTCAATGCCCCAACCATGGTTTAGAACCATGGGTCCCGATACAAGCCTTCTACAACGGGGTGGATGACAACTTGAGAGCCAACATCTTGGCGGCGGCGGGAGGCAACATCATGTCCAAAACAGTGGCAGAACTTCAAACTTTGATTGAGGAGATGGCGATCAAGAGCTACCAATGTTCAAAGCCCCGTTCTAAGAGGACGGGAGATAAGTATGAAGTTGATGCTATTACTATGCTGAATGCTAAGTTGGACGCCATGACCAAGAAGATGTATTTGTTGAATGTGAATGCTCCCCCTCCCCAACCATGTGTGTCGTGTCAATCATATGAGCATGAGACCTTGAATTTTCCTAGTGGGTTGGTTAGCAACGAATTTATCGAAGTGGTTAACTATGTTGTAACCCTTCTAATAGGTAAAACTTTGACCCTTTTTCCAATACTTACAATCCCGATTTTAGGTTCCACCCGAACTTTTCTAACCGGAACAATAACCAAATTGGTCAACCCCAAGGACAAGGACAACCCCAAGCATCTCCTCCACAAGCTCCCCAAAAGCCTAACCTAGAGACCATGATACAAGCTTTGATGTTGTCTCAACAACATCACCAACAACGGCAACTTGAGCATCAACAAAGACAAGATGAGGTGATTAAGGCCTTAGCTACTAAAGTTGACCTTATGAGCACCCACACTCAAATGCTTGAGAATCAAATTGCCATTCAAGCTAGTACCTACACTACCCCTCCGGGAATGCTTCCCGGAAAGCCCGAACCTAACCCTAAGGAACAATGTAATGCCATTGTTTTGAGGAGTGGGACACAATATGAGGGACCTAGCGCGCCAAATGCCAAGCATGGGGGAGTTGTGGTTGAGAAAGAGGTTGAGAGGCCTAGTGAGAATGTTGTTGGTTTTGAACCTAGAAGAGTTGAGACCAACTACCATGTCATTGCAAATGGCGGATCGTTCTATCAAGTACCCTAAGGGTATTTTGGAGGACTTTCCCCTTAAGGTGGGTGATTGCTATGTGCCAATTGATTTTGGCATCCTTGATATGCCCGAAGATTCCCGTACCCAAATCATTTTGGGGATACCTTTTCTTGCTACCGTAGGGTGTGTCATAGATGTACAATGTGGAAAGATGAAGTTTAGGATAGGGAAACATGAACTTGAGTTTGATTTATTCCGTGATGTTTTTCCACGTGGCGTTTCCCCTTGCTTTGGTGTTGATGTGTTTGGTGAGAAGGATAAGAATATTGATGGTTTGATTTGTGAAAAGAAAGATGATTGTGTGCATGTAGTGGAGAGTGAAAAGCTTGAGAAATCTCGTGACCATTCTGTTGAAAATTCTTGTGGTTTATTTATTAATAAAGGCCATGAACTTGGCGATGCAAGGGTGGGAATAAAAGAAATTTTGCTCTCACCTAACATCATCAAGAACGTGCCTTATGCTATTAACAAGGGTACATTGGATGAGATTTTCAGGTTTGATGATGGAGATCCCTCCATTTTTGAAGGAGGTGATGAGTTTGGCCCAAGCTGTGGGGTCAATTTGAAGATGTTTGGAGGTACTATGCAATGTGAAGCTCCAAAAGCCCTTGTCTAAGGAGTTATGGACTATTCACCGGGTTGAGAGCTACCTTGTCCAGCTTAGGACATTAAACAAGCGCTTCTTGGGAGGCAACCCAAGCTTTTTCGATTTTTTTTTCATTTTTTTTTAGGATTTTCTTAAATTTTTCCTTATTTTTCTTCTTTTTATTTTTGATTTTTCTAAATTTGTGTTTTCTTCCTTTGCTTCTCGGGTGATGTTTCGCATTGCGGACAATGATCGGTTCAAGCATGGGGGGGATTTGTGTAACTTTTTGTGGATATGTGTGTTTTGAGTCGTTTTTATTTTTTATTTTTAACTTGTTTTGAGTCTTTTTCTTTTGTTTTGATTTTATTTCTTTTGTTTTCTAGATTTGCTTGTAGTTTTTTAATTTCTTCTTTTCGTAGGTTGTTTTTGTTTTCTTATTTTCTTATTTTCATTTTGAGTCTTGTAAAAGGTTTTTGAAAAAAAAAGAAAAAAAAATTAGAAAATTAAAAAAAAACTGTTTGATATAGGATTTGGCGAGATAGTTTTCTTTTGACTTGGTTTGATCTTGTATAGCCCGTTTGTGAAAGACTGTGAATTGACACGAGTTGTGAAGCTAAATGTTGTGAGATTTGTGCTAGGATAGTGAGATCGATTACTTTTGTCACTATTTTAAGAGTGAGTTGTGCATATGCATATCTTTCAAACTGGATAATGTTTGTTGAGCGCTACCCGTGAGTCCACATAAGCCTAAAAGAAAGGACTAATCATTTTTATTAGTCTTATTTCCATGAGTGACTCACCATTGTGGCATCCTCCTTTATTTGCTTTACATCTCCTTGAAATTGCTATGCGTTGTACATTGACAAGATGATAGAGGCATTAGGAATTGAACCCGCAAGCCTTGACCACCCGTTAACATCAGAAAATCCGTAGTTAGCCCCTTTCTTGCCTTGACTTTTTCTTTTCTTGAACCCATATTATAAGCATTGGCCGATTATATATTTCTTACCCTTAAGCCATTGCTTGAAATGTGTTGAGTATGAAGTTGGGTTGATTGTGGTTACTTTGGTGGTTTGGTTTGTGATGGGGATTGGTTTGAGTTGTAAATATTGATTTGATTCCCTAAATTATGTACATTGAGGTTGTTGGGTAGAATTGGAACTTGCCTAGTGAGTTGTATATAAGTGTGATGTTGTTTGTTTGTTTGTTTGTGTGTGTGTGTGTTTGAATCAAAGGTGAAAAAGAAAGAAAAAAATTAGAAAGAAAAAAAACAGAAAAAAAAGTGAAAAAAGAAAAAAAAATCTGAGAATTCCGGAAAAAGAAAAAAAGAGAATAAAGTGCTTGACTTTTTGTTTCTTTTGTTTTGTTTTTGAGGCGAGTTTCCAATTGATAGTGGGTTTGTTTTGGATTGATTATAAGTGGTGAGAGTATATGTATGTTGAATTGGTGCGAAATAATTTCAAGCTTTGGCTTTTAGCTCCACAATTCCCAAATATTATTCACTCCTTACCCTTAACCCTAGCCCCATTACAACCCTTGAAAGTCCTCCTGATTGTCATTGTTGCTTTGCAAATCGCGGTGGAGAGTTGAGATTCTTAGCAAGTACGTGGTTGGTTGTGGCTTTGGTTTGAGTGTTTGAGCGAACTTTCAATAATTTTTCATATTTAAACACATGAGAGGAGTGTTTCCACATTCCCATAAAGTGAGTTTGCTCTTCATTCTTACCTAGTTTCATGCTTAACATGTGCCTTCTTATCTCATTCGGTGATTAAGGGTGATTGGTTGAACTTGATGAGTGCCATTTTGGAATAATTTGTCTTCATTTACTTGTGTAAATTGGCTTCTTTTTCACTCTTGGGCTGTACTTTAGATTAGATTGGGTTGATTGAATTTCCTATCGATGCCATCCTTAGGAGTTGTAATTAAATAAGATATTCGTTTTTGTTAATTTTTACTTTAGAGTCTTTTTATTTTTACTTTGAGTTCTTTGAGTCTTTTTGTCCCGTTTTCTTTTATTTTCTTTCATTTTCTTTATTTGCCTTTTTTTTTGAGTTTGGACTTGCTTAGGGACAAGCAAGGACTAAGCATGGAGGATTTTGATAAGTGCTTCTTGTATATATGAAAACTTGGTTGTTTTTATGAGAATTTGGGGAATATTTGATTTGATTAAATTATTTTATACCCGAATTTCCCATATTACGCTTGGTTTGGAGTTTGGTGAGTTTTGTAGGGAATTTGTGAAGAATCGATGTAAATCGAGCCAAAAATCAAGTGTAGATCCAAGTTGTGTGCATAAAGGACCAAGAAGTGAGAAGTTGGATCACCCAAGGCCCAAACAATGGCCCAAAGGACTCCTAGGCCTGAAAAAGCAGTGGCACGGGTGGTGCTAGAGGAGGCACGGGTAGTGCCTATGACCAGAACATGAGAAAAATTGAAAGGTAATCGACACGTATTGCCTGGGAGGCACGGTCCGTGTCAGCAGGGGCACGGTCCGTGTCATCCCTGGCACGGTCCGTGTCGCCTGCGTCTCTTCATTTCCGGCGGTTTTGAGTTGCAATTTGCCTATATTATGCTGTTTTCGGCTGTTTTTTAGGGTAATCATCATTCCACCCTCTTCCATTCCATGCCCTAATCATATCATTCATCATCCATATTCCATCCACCATTGAAGATTGAGAGAAGATTGAAGATCAAAGAGCATCTTGAATACAATTTGAAGTGGAGGAGCAAAAGTTCTCCATAGTTGATTCCTAGCAAGATTGTTCTTCCCTTTGGTTTATTTCTCATTCTCTCATAGATTTACATATGCTTTCTAGAATAGATTTCAATTGCTTTGTAGTTTTAAACATGAATTGTGAGTAGTTCTTTTTAGTTTAGGGGATGAACCTTGAAGTTGCTTGATGAATTGACTTTGTTGGATTGAATTATCATGAATTTAGTTTGTTTCAATCTATTTGGTCTTTGAATTGAATTGTTATTGCCGTTGCTTGATCACCAATTGCAAGTTAATAGGTTGTTGAATGAAGTACCGAAAGGAGAAGTTTGATTACCCGAAAACCAAGGCTAAACTAGTTAAAATTATCTAGACATAGAAGTTTTAATTAGGGTTCTTGAGATAATTAGATCTTTAACCTTGACCAAATCGAAATAACCACGAAAGTAGGTGCTTGGTTAGTCTTGGCAATTCGCTCTAGTGACAAAATCTCATTGCGAAGTGTTTTATGCTATTATCGAACCTTGATTGTGCAAATTAATGAAATGAATGTTCAATCCACATCGTTGATTCGTTATTTGACTTAGGTTTCATCCCCTGAACGTCCCTTTTCCTAGATTAAATCAGAATAGTTTTGTGAATATTCGTTAGTTTAGACCTTGATTGAGATTAGAATTAGATTTAGTTGATTTAAAACAAAAACCGGATCGACTTAGCGATCAACTAGGAGGCTAGTTCAGTGCGTTGAAAGAAAAAGTCCCTGTGGGAACGACCTTGATTTATGCTACAATTTCACCCGTGCACTTGCGGCTTATCACCTCCTCTTCACTAAAAATCGGATTTTTGGTGTGGAACTACCCTATTGAAATCAATTGACAAAAAGAGGAGACAAGAACTTGAAGAAAAGACTTGCATTGATCTTGGAAGAATGTAACTTACAATCAAAGTTTTTAAAGAAAACTTAAAGAAATTAAGAACTAAGCCATTAAAATAAACCTAAGTAAAAACTAGAAATAAAACTAAGTAAAACTAAGGAAAGATAAAACTAAGATGATATTTCTAATGAGAATATAATAGTTCTTATATAGAAAAGAAAAGGGAAGGAAAATAATAAAAATAAAACTCTCAAAACCCTAGCTAGTCGCGTCTTTTAATTCTGGACTCCATCCAACCGTCGTGGGCGCGACCCTCGTCTGCCCAGTTTCCGTCAGTTCTTCGCTTCATCTGTCGCGGGCGTCACCGAACCGTAGCGGGCGTGACCATTTTCTCAGAAATTTTTTGATCGTCATCGCAGGCGTGACAAGACTTGTCTCGGGTGTGACCCTCTCCTGGCCGGCACATCGCGGGCGCGACGATTCTGTAGCGGGCACGACCCTCCATTGTCGTCCAGCGCTTCTTTACTTGATGTTTGTCGCGGGTGCTATGCCTAGTTCGTTAGCGCGACCTTGAACTGCCCGACTATCGCAGGCGCTACGCCCCTTGTGGCGGGTGCTACACCTATGATGTCGGGCTGTTTTGGCTCGGTTTTCCTTCTAACTCCCGATTTTCCTAGAAAAACACAAAACCATCATAACTCATACATAATTAAGGGGCTAAAGCAAGCAAATCACTTTTATTAACGGTATCAATTTGGCTCGAAATGAGATCGAACAATGAATGATAACCAACCCAAAGAGGTAACTAGGGGCAAGGACCACTAAGTATCATGTCCCAACCAGAATCCAAACCAAGGCCTTAGGGAACGCGGAAATTAGAACCATAACTCTAAAACTAGTTGTATCTAATGAAACAATTGGTTGATTTCAGGAGAATCACGATCAACCGAAGGTATGGGAAGTTCGTAGCTAGTAGCATGAGTTTTATAAACACACAAGACACTAAACCATGATGCATCAAGGGGAAGTTGGTGTTCTGTTATGGTTCACCAATGAAAGCCCGATAATCCGGATGTTATTAAGTAAAGCATGCTAGGGAAAGCTAACGGACCGAGGTCGTCAGTCAAAGGCCGTAATGTGATCTATCGTGACCCGAGGGTCATAAGGGGGTTAACGTTTGGCGTTCTGGCCAAACGTTAACTATATGATAGGTGCACCTAAAGGATGCTCATGAAAAATGTTGGATAGCCGTGGAATGAAAAGCAATCATATGTTGCCTTTACTATTTAAAGGATCGCACTTGATGCATTTAAATCTTCCCATACTTAGCTTTCCTAATTTCGTGTTTACACCCATGCTAGGTACTATGACCATCGAGGGGAAACATGTAGGAAATAAGGAAGCATGACGAGGCAAGGGTGGAATCGGCTGGGTTATGGCGGCCGTGCAAGAAGCTTTGTTTATCCTTCCATTTTATCGAACTTCGTTGGACTGAGGACTATGGACTTATGATGTATTCGTACTATATTGTATTAATTAAGACGTTCAATGTACTCTTTCACTAAATAAATCGGTAACCATCCACGAACCTTGAGTATCGAGGAAAGTTTGAGATCTACGCCCCAACCGAGACACACCCGACCCATGCTGGGAAACCCGAGGCAACTCGAGGGAATACCTATGGGAGTCAGAGATAAATCTCGAGGGTAGAAAGGCAACTGAACCTCAATGAGCTAAGGTCGTGATGACTTGGTATCCATTTTACTTAAACTCATTTAACCCCTCCGACCTTGAGATTCGTAGGCGATGACAGGATGACGCCCCTCCTGGCAAATCGACCCATTACGGGGAACCCGAGAACTCTCTAGGGAGTCCTATGGGAGTCAATTATATGGTCAAGGACGAATGTAGCCTCGGTCTGTCTGAACACCGAAGGTCGAAGTGATTACACTAACCACTGTGCCTCCCATACAACAATTAACGGGATGCCGCCCTTCCTGGCAAACCGACCCATTCCGAGAAACTCGAGGACTCTCGGGGAGTATCCATGGGAGTTGGTTCACTAAGTCAAGGAAGGAAGTAGCCCCACATGAATGGAAGTTATATATCATGGTATGAAATGACTGCAATTAACGCAACGAGACTACGCACAGAATGAGTTAAGCAAAGGTTTATTATAAGAAACAAAGATGAACTTATAGTTCACACAAAAAAAGGGGACGTTACAGTAGTACTTGAACTTTGAAGATGGGTGGAATATTTCTAAAGCCTCTTTTTCTATGCCTGATAAAACTTCCAATTCTAGATTTCCAACATCTATGTGAATTTTCTATGCTCCCTGTATTTGGTATTATTATCCCTTTCTTTGATGAACTTACACCTATATTGTTGCTTGCAAATGCTTCCAATCTCAAATGCCATACAATTTTCCCCAATATTTTACATCCTATTTTTTTTATCATCATTTTCATTTTTCTATTTTAATTGTTTCATTTCTTGGTTTGACTTGCATTGATTATAAGTCATGTGTTTAGCGCGTTCTTTGTTGCTACTCTCTTATACACACTATTAATCTACTGTAATATTTGTTCAATTAGTTCAGCAATGAAGATCGAAAGTGTAGACAAAGTTGAGACAAGTTATTTATTACTAGGTTCATGTTATGACATATCCACACTTTGTTGCCCCAATCAAGGAACGCATGATGACACTTGGACTGGAGTTAATAGCATATATAGCAAAATCACCATGTAATGCAAGATATTAATTATTAGAAGGTGACATATACACACTTTGTTGATCTATGGGTCAATTCATAGAAAGCCCTCACTTCAGATAAAGGAGATGTCAAAAATATTTGATTTTAACATTTGTATTTCTTGTGCATAACAATTACTGTGTTCTTTATGTGTTTATATTCAACTCCTCAGCTGCTTACAAGAGTTAAAAAAAAATAGTTAAAAATATGAAAGGAGAGTTTAGTAATAATTATATTATTTTTTAGAAATGCTACAACTAACGTGTATATTTATTCCGTTTTTTTTTTAATTTTGCTATGGTTAGTTTGGATTTGGTGCTTATTAGTCATAATCTGGAAATATTGGAACTATGCACATTATTAGTATGTCATAGTATTTGTTACATCCTCAGTTACTTTTTAACCCTATTTTTACATCCTATTTTTTATCATGATTTTCATTTTTGTAATTTGATTGTACCATTTCCTAGTTTAACTTGCATTGATTATAGTTCACGTGATCAACATATTCTTTGTTGCTATTCTTTATTGCTATACTGTCTTATACACACTATTAGTTTGTCGTAATATTTGTCACTGCTATTAGTTTTTTTTTTTCTCCCAACCTTTTCTTTCCTGTTTTTGCTCATCAATTTCACTTTTCTAATTTGATTGTTCCAATTCTTGGTTTGGCTTGCATCGATTACATGTGACGTGATCGCACTGTTCTCGCCACAATCTTCACTGCTACATGTTAGGAATAGTAAATCTTGTATTTCCAATTTGTTCACAATTTTATTTCTTTGTTTTCTTTTAACTTGTTTGTTGGTTTGTTAGGGAGGTTGGTTATATATAACCTACCTCTCCCCCTTGTATCTTTGAGTTGAGATTCATCAATAATATCATTTCTCAAATCTCTCTCCCTCTTCTCTATTTTAGTTTCACCAAATTGGGTGAAATTTAACATGGTATCAGAGCAGGTTTAGTTCCTGCATTCTGGTCCTTTTTATCTCTCTCTTTCTCTCTCTCTAAAATCCAGAGGAGATTTCCCAGAAATTCATTCACATTCTTCTCCATCATCATCTGGTATCATCATCATCTTCCATCATCAACTGGCGGCGCCGTCTTCCCCGTCCCAAAATGACGCTCCGGCTGAGATCGTGCATTGTTATCCTCTTCTCCGCCGCCGTCCTCCTGAGCGCCACCGCCGGGGACGACCTGATAGGGGAGCTGCAGCAGCCCCGATCGGAGTCCCCATCGCATTTGATCCGGCTGAATGACGACCTCCTCGGTGCGACTTTCTTGGATCTTGAGCTCGAGACGACGTCTAGAATGTTCGAATTCATCTTCAAATGTCTTGCTCTTGGTGATAATACTCTTCCTGAGAAGGGAATCGGAGAAATGCCGAATCAATTGGCTTCGAAATTGCCCAACGATTCGATCCGATTGAATTCTAGGGTTTCTTCGATCCAAATCGACGAACAAAAAGGGGGGAAATTCGGTGACAGTGAAGCTAGAAAGTGGAGAGGAGTTGAGAACCCCAAACGGTGTCGTTTTGGCGATTGAGGAGCCGGAAGTTGAGAAGCTATTGGCGGTAAATCAGTTGGTTAGCAACAAACAAGTGGCTGATCTTGTCAATGATCTTTGCAAAGAAGTAGAGCACGACAGACACAACTCCTATTTGTGCCACCTGGTAGAAGATATCAACTCTTATTGTGATAAATCATGGACCAAGGCAAAGGCTAGACTAAAACATGAGTACTTCAGTAATCTGTGGGTTGGTATATCCACCATAGCCGGTTTCCTGCTGCTCTACCTGACCCTTCTCCAGACAACATGCGGCGTGATTAGTGGCACCATAAATCCAAATGAAGTTGGATGGAGGGGTACCCTCAATTCTTTCCTAGCATCATCTGTTGTTGAATTCAGAATCCTATACTTGGATCCCTACAATTGGAACCCACAACTGCTTCTTGTTCTTCTTGTAGTTCTTGTTGTTCTTGATCTTGATGTACTGTTTGGTTTGGCAACAAACGGGTCAGAAAACTGGGTCGGAGCACCGTTTGCATTTACTTCTTGGCGAACCGGGACCAGATCTCCTCCCCGGACCCGGTCATATACCTAAACGGGTCGGGCAAGGGGTTGGTTGACATCATGGTGGGGATGTTGTAAGAACCAGTGAATGCATAACTAAGATTGGAGATTTCCCTTTCATTCACTATGTTTGGTAAAAAGGATTATGATTGATCCTCTCTTCGTTATCTTGTCCGATCAACCAGTAAAGTCTCTATTAGGCCATTGTATTCACCGGAGACAATTTCAATACCTGGAAAAGTTCAACAACAATCTTTCTCTTTCTTTCGTCATTTGACTCCACGAAGTTCTTCCGTGTTTACGTCCATTTCACCCGTTATTATGAGTTGTGGTGATGGCGAGGAAGCTGTTGGAGTTAAAGTTCAAGATTTCCATTGTTGACAAATTGGAGTTTTGACACCCTCCAATTTGAGGGGGGTGTTAGGAATAGTAAATTTGGTATTTCCAATTTGTTCACAATTTTATTTCTTTGTTTTCTTTTATCTTGTTTCTTAGTTTGTTAGGGAGGTTGGTTATATATAACCTACCTCTCCCCCTTGTATCTTTGAGTTGAGATTCATCAATAATATCATTTCTCAAATCTCTCTCCCTCTTCTCTCTTTTAGTTTCACCAAATTGGGTGAAATTTAACACTACAATATGTTTCTCTTAGCATTTGTAAGATGCTTCCATTGAGGTATCAATTTTAACCTCTACGCTCGCCATTTTCAATTGTGCTACTTTTGTATGTTTCCTCTGTACAAGCAGTCCGTAGGTTCCATTGTCTTTGATTAGTACATAATTATAATTGTGTCTAATGTTGGTTGTTAGTGGCGTGAAAATTATATGTGCATCATGATGCTTTATATTTACATAAGAATATTATCTTTGCTGATCATTAGTACATTATCATATCTTTTTAGTGGCGGTTTATGTTTGGTTCTTAAAAGAAATACTTTTTGTTGTACATATTAACAGAACTAATAGTTAAAAGAACCAAATCACCAAACTTGAAATCCAAAAACCAGAAAATGGGACAACCACACATAAATTTACAATTTTCTTTGTATTTTCGGGGGATCCTAAACAACAATTTTCCCTCCTCGCGTTTCAAAAAGTGTTGACATGGATGCCAATTGTAATAAAGATTTAAGCAAACGTCGTCGATGTGATATACTATACGATGAAAATCATCAAGCAACTCATCCTAGAGTAAGCCACAATACTATAATTTCGCCATTGTCAATGCTAGCATTTTACTAACTGTTTACTTTGTTGAGTTCTTTATTTATGGTTATTAATTAAAGTGACTGGATTATACAATTCCACATTATTCATTTACGCTTATTAATCGAGATGATCTTGTTTTAGTTTCCATATTGTTCGTTTTATTTTGGTCGATTAATTGTTATTGTAGACGCTGAATTTTGTCGTAGTTCAGCTTTGTAATTATGTAATTTATTTTGAGCATTTTTATTTTTTAGGATTAAATTCCAAGTATTCTTGAAATACATAAATGATGAAAAATCCACGAAAAACCCAAATAAATTTTCCTCTACAAAAAAACCTTTCACATTAGCCCATTTCCATTTCTGGCCCATTCGCGTTCAAATATTCCAAAAAAAACTAGCCCTTTGTTCATGTACCTGAGCCTTTTCTTTAAATTACCGACTTCTATGAGTTTCCTAATTTTGGGAGCTAAAAGTACTCATTACAAGCTTTCCAACGACACTTGAATCAAGTTAATCGGAGGTCGGCTGAGAAAGTTATGGTCATTTGAAGTTAGGCAGCTCAAAATAACCCAACATGCTTGTCCGCAGTGGCCGACTTCCTTTCATTCCAACATGCCGGGCCTCATGTTGATCAGAATGGCCCAGCTATCCCTCTTTATTTCATAACTTTAGCTTCCTCACTCCATTTCCCCTAAACCAAATCACCTAGGAGTATTGACACTAGGTGATTTCTTCTTCTTCTCTCTCTTCTTCTCCTCATCCTCCTTTTTTTTCATCATTTGCATACATTAATTCTTGACATATTTATTTTATTCTTTTTTATTTTCTTGTAATTACTAATACTGTTGTAATCCTAATGCATAAAATCAATTATGACTAATCTGAACCGGATTACTTGAAATCGCAACTTCAATTCCGTTCTTTATTTATTTATGTTCCGTTTATCGCATTTATTTATTCATCGCATTTATTTATTCGCATGCATCTAAATAATTTAAATTAATCTAATTAATTCTCCTCTTCTACTCTTTTCTTTAACGAACCGATTTATTAGAGTTCGTTATTTGAACGGGCGGATTCGCAAGTTTTTACTTTCGAATTCGTAACCTTACCCCCGAATCCGAATCTCATGGTTCGCGGTTTGCGGAGTCTAATTTGAGTTTATTAATTCTCAACAAAAATTAATTGGCGACTCTATACTTCATTCAATTTGATTCATTCGTTTTCTTTTCAAATTTTACCTTTTTATTTCTAGAAAATTTTAATTGCACGGGAAGTAATATCATAGAAAGAAACGAATCAGAAAGTTAAGGTCTCGATTCACCGTTGATTCTCCTCGTTTTTTGTGTTATATTATTTTCTGAGCAATGACATTTTCAGGAAATAAAAATAATTAAATTCAAGATTGCATTTGAACATTTTGATTAATAAAAATTGAATTCAAATCTCTTAAAGACTAGACACCTCTTTCGATTCGCCTAACATCGCGTAGGACACCATTGGAAGTTTTTTCCCGGGTCCTACAAATGGCGACTCCATTGGGGACTTACTTTAAGAGGGTAAAACTTGAAAAATCGATTTTTTAAATATTTGAGTAGAAGGGAGAAATTAATTCTTTTAATTTTTTGTTATTTAATTAGGCATCAAGCATATGGGCCTACATCACGATTTCTTTGATAAATGGTGATGAACTCAAATGCATCGTTTAGGATCAACCCTATTTCCCCTTTTTTTGGGCAAAGTTTACTTCCGACTTCATAAAGGAATGAACTCCACATTTCAAGAAGATCGCAAGTTGCTTTCCCACTCATGAAGCACTCCAAAGTTTTTGGGATTATGAATTTACATTTCACCTTAATTTTGCGAGAAACACACGGGTCACATTATTATGAACTTCATAGAATTTGTGGCGCGTGAGAGACATGAGTATGTTAGTTTTAAGGACCCAACCTTAAACCATGAACATAAACCCATGGATCAAGCGCACTCCCCATTTGTATGCTATGTGCATTTCTTTCTTCTTTTTTTCCTTCAAAAAAAAATAACGTGCCAATTATGTGCTAATTGTGCATTTCATTGTAGAATAAGTCGGTCCACATTTGCGTCTCCCTCAAATAGTGCTTTAGTTTGGGTAATAGTCAAACTAGATTAAAGTAGACCCAGAAGGTCTCTCTTAGGCCCAAGTCAGAGAGGTTTTGACTAAGCTTTGAGATTCAAGTTTGACTTTACTTACCCTAAGTAATGTTTGACCCCTAAGGCATTCCTCCGGTCGTTAACTAAATGTGAGTCCATTAGAATTTTAATGTTGACTCGATTTTATGATGACTTGATGGATACCTCCCCTATTCATGTACATAACATCATTCTAGGTTAGGAGTTCTCATGCAAGCCTAATAGTGGGCGAGTCTATACAAAAAAAAATAAAAAAAAATAATCATTCATCATATAGACATTGTTTGCATTAGGTTGTTTCATATAGGTCGCTAGGTGTTTGTATAGGTAAATGTCAGGGTTAATTTTTGAGGTTTATGGTTTCCATACAGACAAAATAGGACATAAAATGTCAAGAGTCAAATCTTGGGCTAGAATCAGATCATGGAGACTTCAAGCTTTTCACTAGTTCCAACAACTCTTCTTGATACTCACTGATTGAATGTGATACCAAGCCCATCATATTCCTACTCTTCACCTTTTGTCAGATCCAAGGTTAACAGAGAGAAGAGGGGTTAACTCCAAGAACTCACTTGGGGTTAGGCAAAAGGAGAGGCCAATAAAATCAAACCAAGGTTAACAAAGAGAAGAGGGGTTAACTCCAAGAACTCACTTGGGGTTAGGAAAAAGGAGAGGCTAATCAAATCAAATAAATAAAATGAAGAAGGGATTGCAAACTTGCACACCCACAAGTTGGGCAAAAGGAGAAGATAATTAAGAAGGGATCGCAAAGTACACTAGAAGTGAAGATGACATGACTCGTATACAGAACTCCTAATGTTGTGCATTTTCAAATTTTAGGTGTGCGGCCCAATGTATTTTCAGTGTTAGTTGGGATATATCCCAAGTAGATTTTAATGTATTCATCTTAGTTGCATTCAATAAAGATGAAACCTTTTATGATTATGACTCTTGTCTTCCCCAGCCCTTCATTTGCTTCTAAATTGTTAAGGAAATAATCTTGTGCTCGCATTCCTGATTTGAATTGAAGAGCTCACTCACCCATATGACCATCCAAGTCTGACACATCCATCTGCTTACATCTTTCACTCTATTTCACATCCCGATCACACCTTCATTCTATTTTTTTTTTCTTTTTTGTCCTACCCCGAGTCCAAGGTTAATGGAGAGAACAGAGGCTAACTTCACTGCCAAAGCGAAGTTAGGCAAAAGGAGAGATAAATTTCATTTAAAAAAAACAAAATACGAGGCCGACATGAACACCTACATGTTGGGAAAAAGGAGAGGTAAATGAGTAAAAAATTAAGAGGAGAGAAGCTAACCTGAACACTCATCCAACAGGTTAGGAAAAAGGAGAGAATTCAAATGAACAATACCAATCGTCTCTAAAAGTGAATCTCACTATCAAATTAATCATGCAAATTAAAAAGACATGCTTATGATAGAAGGCTTTCACCCGTTACCACCGACATCATCACCGCCTTCATTTTCATCTAGTCGTTTTACCTAGATTATTACCTTTTCACACCATCTTCTTAACCACCACCACGAACCCAGTTATTCATTTTATGACCATATTATCCCTAAACCCTCCTAAGTAGACCTGGGCAATGGGCGGGCCGGGCCGGGTCAAGCGGGCTGAATTCGTCGCGACCTACCGAGCCCACGACTGATGGGTGCGGGTCACGGCCGGTATTATGCAACCTAGATTTTTCTCGATAACAAAAAACATGAATATTCCTTGCATTTTAAAGTTGATTTCAACAATGATTGACCCCCTAATTCCATAACGCACAACCACCTGGAATCCTGGGACCTGGATATAACATTCAACATTCCGAAATTCAAACATACAAAAAAGAACTTGAAATTTAAAAGGGGAAATAAAAGTTCAATGTTCAAATTATCACAACACTAGACCAAATAACAATTTGATCTTCCTCATCTCATCATCCTTGTTCACCAT
Organism: Portulaca oleracea; assembly: GCA_029582165.1. NCBI lineage: Eukaryota > Viridiplantae > Streptophyta > Magnoliopsida > Caryophyllales > Portulacaceae > Portulaca > Portulaca oleracea. The sequence goes on from CM055890.1 coordinate 23,762,660, forward strand.
AGCTGCAAAAAGGGGAAAAAACCATCCTCATGTGGTGCTTGTGAATCTTGGTGTACTGATGTAGATTGTGGCAAACCAGAACCACTTCCTATCTCCATAGCTGCAAAAAGGGGGGAAATCATAGTTAGCAACTAGAAAGAATCCTACAGAGACATGAAAATTACTTTAAAACTATTCCGCTGCCATTTCCGTGTGTGGAGTAGCAAAAATCAAGCAAGAAGGCCTTCAAATGCTTGAGGAATTTAAGTAAAACAAGCAGAAACAAAATTCAAGTAAAACAAACTTCAAACTTCAAACACAGAACTAACAAATCGATGCCTGGCGTAAACTAAACAAATCGAAACAAATGGAAACAAATCGAAACAAACCCGAAAGATACAAAGATTAGAACGAAGAAGGCAACAAATCGAAACAAACCCGTTACTGCACTGCGTAATGCCGATCGACGTGTTGTTTGGATCCAGCGTCGTACTGCCGAGCAGAAAGCGGCAACGATCGAGCAGCGAGATGAAGAAGCGACGAGCAGAGAGAGAAAGTGAGAGTCGAGCGACGAATAGAGAGAGAACTCAAAGGAAGTGAGAGTCGTCGGAGAGAACTCAGAGGAAGTGAGAATGGAGCGATTAAAACTTGAAAGCCAGAATTCCAGAAAGAAAGAGGAAGAGGCGCTGAGGGGCGAGGGCTCGGCTGAGGCAGGCGCAATAAAACTCTAATTGTAAATTTTTAATGGGTTTTCTGTTTTTTTTTTAACATATATGAGCGGGTCGCAGGCCGGGCCTGGTCACAGAACCTCGGCCCGAGCCCGACCCGTCTACTCATCGGAGCCTCGGTCTTTTCGGGTCGGGCCGGGCCGCCTTCAAAAAAATTGGCCTTGACCTGCTATTTCTCAAGTCGGGCCGGGCCGGGTGGGTCCCTGGCCCATTGCCCAGGTCTACTCCTAAGCCAAATAATGCATTACGGGTAACAGTCATTCATAGGAGAAGTATAAGCTGAAGGTCCGTAATCCCAAAAAAAAAAAACAAGAGAAGAAGAAAAAAGAAAAAATCCCAAAAAAAAGAAAAAGCAAAAAGAAAAAAAAGAAAAAAAGAAAGAAGCACGAATAAGAGGCAGTTGTAAGTCACCCACACAAATCCCAAAACCTTCCAATGAAACCTTCACACCTATCTTTCCCATTCAACCTTCCCACCTATCCCAAAGTCCTTCTTGAGGCATCAATCCTTTAAGGCTGCACCTATTGAACTACGACTGGCCTGATTACACACTGGATACATAGGAGAACCTCTTTGAGGCCCGACCGCTGCAATTCACTTTAGAGAAAATCCGTCATTAAAATCATTTGGTCTTTGAGAGAGAGAGAATAAAGCGTTGCTAGCCTGAAAACCTCACCAGGCGGGTTAGGCAAAAGGAGAGGAAACCTTGGTCTCTAAGGACAATGAAAAACTCTTGAATTTCCTTTCACCATGCACACCACTTTTCCCATCATACTTGGATCACCCTTCATACCCAAACCCATCAAATTGCAATTCTTCCATAGTCATTTGAGCATATATCCCTTATGAGATAAACCCATGAGACATGGTCTTCCATCCATAGACCATCTCGTCTACCTCCATTAGTCCGAACCTCTATCCATCGAACTACTCGTCCTTTCATCTGATCACTACTCTCGCTTAACCATCCACAGCCTCATCTTGCCCACCATTGGGGCCTAACTACTCACAAAACATATTTTCTATACCACCATTCCTACCTTTCCCATAATCCATCCTCCATTGCTCCTCACCCTGTGAGCTCTTCTAATTTGGTCATTAATGTATGCATGAGATTCGTTAGTTAATCCTTGCTTCCAGAACATCTGAGTGAGGGATAACTCCTTTGGGAGAACAAAAAAGCTGACAGCATCAAAATAAGGGTTACTTGAAGACAACACCCACCTAGGTCCATCATGTTGACTCATTTGAAGCCATTTGTTCACTAGCACTGGGGCTTAGTGTACTTACATGCTCCTACCTAAATAAAAGAACCAAGAAAGATAGAGTAAAGGGAAGGGAAATCAAGACAACTTGCCGCTTGATCCTTCTTAATTCTTGGGGTTCCTAACCATGACATCAAAGTCGAGCATCCTAACTATCCCATCATGCAGTTAAAGTAGGTTGAGTCTTCCATTGATATCGTTTTTGGCGTCATTCCAATTAGGGGTTCGCTCATCACTCAATATCCGCATTATGACAGCTTAAGCGGGTCAAGCTTTCCCTTGATATCATTTTTTGCGGCATTACAATTGGGGGCTCACTCATCACTCAACATCCACAACATCCAGCTCCATGAATGTTTCAACGATAACAACGCACAAGATGGCTCATGTGTCAAGTATATGAGACCACATGGCTTCTCACATGCGATCGTCTCTATGCTTCCTATTGCCTTGTCCTGAAACTTGCCTCAAAATTGACTTGATACTTAGGATTTCTTTACTTTCATTGTGGGAAGAAAAAGTGGGGGCTCTCAACATGGTAGCATTGCACAACATGCATTATAATGTGAATATGTGCATATAGCATTCTCTCATCAAGGTCACTAAGAGGTATGCATTAGGCTGCATTAAAAAGTCAAGCACATGAAACTCAGAGTCGTGCATGATTTCATAACTAGATCATAAGTCTCGAGTCTATGCATTACATGTAGAATAGCAAACCAACTGCATGCATGTCATCATCGTGGTCGTTGGCGGGGGGTTGACAATTACCCACTCAGAAACCTTCACTGGCATGAAGGCATGAAGAATTAGCTTATGAGAAGGTTTGGAAGACCCGACAACAACAAGGTCATCGCCTGCAGATAGACACTGGGGGTTATGTGAGATAAAGCCCAAATATTATCCAAGGATTAAGCTCGAAATCCCGACGAGAAAAATTAGAATGATGAGCACCTAAAAACACTTTGGGTCTCTGAGATTTTGATTACACTCTCAAGGATTGAAAAATCACCGGAATGTCATCATCAAGAACGACAATGAATATCACAACGTTGTCTACAACAAAGGGTATCGCATTTGCCTCGCCAACAGATATCGTATCTACGTCATCTTCAACAATGGATATTGCATTCACATCATCAACCAAACCAGAATGGCATACGGTCAGACAAGACTGGAAAATCATCATCGACACCGGAAAAGATTGGAAAATTATCATCGACACCGGGAAAGACTGGACAATCATCTCGACACCGGGAAAGACTGGAAAATCATCATCGACACCGGGAAAGACTGGAAAATCATCATCAACACCGGGAAAGACTGGAAAATCATCAACAGCGAGAAAGACTGGACAATCATCTCGACACCGGGAAAGACTGAAAAATCATCATCGACACTGGGAAAGACTGGATAATCATCATCGACACCGGGAAAGACCGGAAAATCATCATCGACAATGGAATGACTAGGAAATCAACATCGATGTAGTACGATGTTAGTTCAGTCGGTCGTCGGACGTTTATAATACGATGGCAGAAGATTGAAAGTACAATTAGGCGCGGGACAGTTGATTCCAAGCGTTGACAATCAACAAAGGCATAGGATATCATTTCCAAATGTCAATCAGCTACAAGTCATACATGCGGCACAGGTAGTTTGCTTCCAAGTGCCATCCAGCCTCGAGACTTCGCTCCCGGGGCATATCATTTTTAGCGTCTTCAAACTACTTTGATCAGCGTCCTACTCAGACTCGATCAAAGTCGGGGCTAACTATAGACGCTGAATTTTGTCGTAGTTCAGTTTTGTAATTATGTAATTTATTTTGAGCATTTTTATTTTTTAGGAATAAATGCCAAGTATTCTTGAAATACATAAATGCTGAAAAACCCACGAAAAACCCAAATAAATTTTCCTCTACAAAAAAGCCTTTCACATTAGCCCATTTCCATTTCTGACCCATTTGCGTTCAAATATTCCAAAAAAAAACCAGCCCTTTGTTCATGTACCTGAGCCTTTTCTTTAAATTACCGAATTTCCACCGACCTTTATGAGTTTCCTAATTTTGAGAGCTAAAAGTACTCATTACAAGCTTTCCAACGACACTTGAATCAAGTTAATCGGAGGTCGGATGAGAAAGTTATGATCATTTGAAGTTAGGCAGCTCAAAATGACCCAACATGTTTGTCCGCAGTGACCCGCTTCCTTTCATTCCAACATGTTGGTCCTCATGTTGATCAGAATGGCCCAACTATACCTCTTTATTTCATAACCCTAGTTTCCTCACTCAATTTCCCCTATAAATACAGCCTCACTCCCATCATTTTTCTTTACACCGAATCACCTAGGAGTATTGACACTAGGTGATTTCTTCTTCTTCTTCTCCCTCTCTTCTTCTCCTCCTCCTTTCTTCATCATTTGCATACATTAATTCTTGGCATATTTATTTTGTTCTTTTTTATTTTCTTGTAGTTACTTATACTGTTGTAATCCTGATGCATAAAATCAATTATGACTAATATGAACCGGATTACTTGAAATCGCAACTTCAATTCCGTTCTTTATTTATTTATGTTTTATTTATCGCATTTATTTATTCATCGCATTTATTTATTCACATGCATCTAAATAATTTAAATTAATCTAATTAATTCTCCTCTTCTACTCTTTTCTTTAACGAACCGATTTAGTAGAGTTCGATCTTTGAACGGGCGGATTCGCAGGTTTTTACTTTCGAATTCGTAACCTTACCCCCGGATCTAAATCTAATGGTTCGCGGTTTGCGGAGTCTAATTTGAGTTTATTAATTCTCAACAAAAATTAATTGGCGACTCTATAATTCATTCAATTAGATTCATTCGCTTTCTTTTCGAATTTTACCTTTTTATTTCTAGAAAATTTTAATTGCACGGGAAGTAATATCACAGAAAGAAACGAATCAGAAAGTTAATGTCTCGATTCACCGTTGATTCTCCTCGTTTTTTGTGTTATATTATTTTCTGAGCAATGACATTTTCTGGAAATAAAAATAATTAAATTCAAAATTGTATTTGAACATTTTGATTAATAAAAATTGAATTCAAATCCCTTAAAGACTAGACACCTCTTTCGATTCGTCTAACATCGCGTAGGACACCCTTGGAAGTTTTTTCCCGGGTCCTACAGTTATATTATAAGTTTGTAATCATTATACTTTGTAAACAACTTTATAGGTTTAGCCATCCTGTACAATAAATAGTTAAAAAGCAAAAACTTTGTTACAAGTCACTCACATAATTTGCCACATAGATATTAACAACAAGAAAAACTCAGATAAACGAACCTCTTAAACTACCTTGCCAAGAAGAAAGTAAGCCAAACTTACTCAAAATGAATTGGAGGTTTCCCACATAACAAAAAATACGGTTTCTGAGAAACCAGGTTTGAAGAATGTACCAGGTAATAGCTGGTACAATCATTCTAATACTACGCATATTGTTTTTCGATATTTATCAGTTTATTAATTAGCTATATATTAGGTCCATCAAATGATCGAGAAAGTGTGACCTCCATTCATTTCCAACAACCGCACACAATTTCCAAAAAAAAAAAAGAACATGGTACTCTACATTATCCGAAGATAAAAAAGAGGAAGAATTACGCAAAAAGAATAGAGAAGCATATCACAGAAGGAAAACATTATCTAATTTAAATCTCCATAAAACTGAGCAAATACAAACATCAAAATGTCATTTTAAATCACAAAATACAACAAGACTTATTATGAACCTGACATTGTTATATGAAGCCCACAATTTTCAGGTAACTAATTAATTTCTTTAGATATCACCGTGACGAATTAGGAAATCCTGGTCCAGGTTTCCTAATTTATGCTCTATTTTTTCAAATATACTGAAACCCATCAATCTGCTCTTCCTATCCTTAGTAAGGGCAAGACTTCCACAACGACTTACAACACTTTTGAAATAGATAACCAAAGAATTAAATCCCTATTAGTTCGTACCAATCATTTTATAATTTGTGTTTAGTTTCCCTGAATATAATGCGTCACTATATTTACAAGATCATCGTCTCAATGTTCTAATCCTAATGCCACACTCGATAATATTCATATAGCTGCGGGTATCCAGAAAAGCAGAACGATACTGTTTGAATATTGAATAGATTGTAATTCGATTATTTCTTCACTCTCAACTTCATAGATTCCCTTCTTATTTGTACATGACACCAACATGATCTTTCTAATTGCAAAATGCCTCCTTTAAATTCACTTAAAACCATCCCAGCAAGGCCCACTTTCTCACCAGCTGACGGCTGTTGCTCCTTGTAAACATTGCGGTGCAGCAAAATTCTACTCTGAACCTCCGGGTTTCTATTGTTCTAACGGCCAAATTTTTGTAGATCCAAATAACGTGTCTGATCTTCTGTATGATTTATGCACATCAACTTCTAAGGATGCTAAAGAATTTCAGAAATATATCAAAACTTATAATAGTACTTTTGCTAGGGTTGTGCATTATTCGGTTCTGAACCGAAAAACCAAATATCGAACCGGTTCGAATCGAGCCGTATAAAAATCGGTTCGACTTTCAGTCTGACATTTTACCTTTAATCGGTTTTCGGTTTAATCGGTTTAAAACTGAAAAAACCGAAGAATATTGCGACTAGGCTACAACTTTAAGTCTTCAAACTAGGGTTTTAGAAGTTAAAATATTTTTTGAAAGTTTCACACCAAAGACCAAACCCTATTTGCCATTTTGCCTCCCCTCGGCCCTCCTCCTCGGCTTCCCGATTAGCCCTCCCACAGCCCCATTCCAGACAAAGTGCGGCGCACTCGATCTCCTCGCCTCGCTATCTCGCTTGCTCGCTCAGTCTCTCAGTCTCTCGTCGTCCTCTCAGCCTCTCACTCAGCCTTTCGCCCTCTCTGTCTCGTTGTTTCGCTGCTCGTCCGACACCGCACCACCGCAGGACCACCGCTCTCTCAGCCTCTCACTCCCTCTCAGCACTCTGTCCAGTAAATCTATAATATCTATTACTAAATTGTGATTCTTCAATTGTTGCTAGTCTTGCATCTGATGTTTGTGCTGTTGTTGTATGATTTTTCAATTGTTGGCCAACAAATTTTGATCTGTACCATCTGTACCAAAGAGATGATGTTGACGATTATCTGTACCAAATGCTGTTTTTTTTTTATTTAAAATTACATGTACAGGTCGAAAAACGCAAAATACAGCCCTAGGCTTATTCGGTTTTCTCGGTTCGGTCTGTGCAAATTTATTCGCTTTTTGGTTAAAACCGAATAAAATTCGGTTCGGCTTTCGGTTTCACCTTTCGGATTTCGGATTTCGGCTTTTCGGTTCGATCTGGTTTTGAACCGATGAACAACCCTAACTTTTGCGTTTACATCTTTCGATGTAAAATGTGACAAATCGCTATGTAGACGTAATAAAGGAATCTATACATTTAGAGCTCATGGCCAAATTTATCACTTCATCAATGAACTACTGCCTAATAATGCACTACCTTCATACTTACAACTCTACTTCTAATCTTCTATGATACTGAACATGTAATTAAAAACTGCATGAACCAATAAAGCAAATTAAATCCTGTGATATTAGATAAACTCATAGATATTCTTAGTGTTAATCCTTACGCATGTTTCTTTCATGCTTAAAGATATTCTAGATTTAGAAAACTACAAAATTATCATTAAGAATGATTTGGGTGTTGATCAACGAGTTTAAACGCTCCAACAACTTCTGAAATTTGTGCAATTTGACTTGAAGATAACCAAAATGAACATAATAGTGATAGAAATATTATACTGTATGGTCATACGAACAAAAGTTATAAAGTAAAGTATTACTATAATGCTATGGTTGCTATGACCCTCTGCAATCCCCATTACTATTTCCATTCGGAGATACTAGGTGGCATGAAGGCATCCAAAAGCGCGATATCACCAAATCTACTGAACGTTGCAAAGGGGAAGACATACTTAACCCACATAATATAAGTTCCATTGATAATCTCCTTGAAAAAGAGCAACAAGGTATAAATTAAAACCTACTATTATTACAAACAAACAACATGGAAGACAAACATTATTAACTATTTCTACTCCTCTTTTTTTGTAGTATTACATGTAGGAACGCGGACTCGAAAAAGAAGACCATATCACGTAGGGAATATTATTGCTACAAGCTACAAATAAGAATTAATAATTATAAAACAATTATACTACATTCAAAGCTGTTGGGGAGATCCAAGTGGAGGGCCCACTTCAACAAAGACCCATGGTATACAAGTTAAGTGAGGTTCCATCTTAAAACTAATTGGTGTTAAGAGGAGTAGCCCACTTGACATGTATACCATGTCCTTTCTTTTTACTTTTCCGATGTGGGACATTTTTACTCATGGGTGAATCCTAACAAAAACGTCTTTTCCAACAATATAATATGTATTTCAAACTTGAAGCATCTAGATTAGACTATTCTATAAATAATCAAAACGCTATTAGAGCAGACTTATATCAGGGCCTTGTTGCAATGGCTGAAACCCATGGAAAAATGTCAAAAAAAAGAATAGTTTTACCTATATCTTTTATTGGCGGTCCAAGAGATATGAAAAAAAAAGATATATAGATGCAATGACTTCAGTTCACAGATTTGGGAAACCCAGATATATTTCTGACAATTACTTGTAATTAACCAAAACTGGATTGAAATTAAAGATGAATTACTTCATGGAAAACAACCACAAGATATGCCTGATCTAATTGCAAGTGTATTCCATGCAAAATTACAACTTCTAAAAAAATGAACTTTTCAAGAAAGAAATATTTGGAAAAGTTGTTGCTTATGCATATGTTGTAGAATTCCAGAAGAGAGGACTACCACATGCTCATTTCTTGATCATATTAAAACATTCATATAAATTAATATCTCCATAACAGTATGATGGTATTGTATGCACTAAACTTCCTAACAAAGAAGATAACATGCATTTATATAATGTTGTTATTAAGCATATGATGCACGTGCTTTGTGGAGAATTATATGTAGATAATATATGCATGAATAAAAAAAAAGGACATTGCAAAAACAAATACCAAAAAGAATTATGCCTTATAATCACACATGGAAACAATTCATATCCAAAATATAGGCGCCGTGAAAATGCTGATCAAGCAGAAGTCCGTGGTCAAGCCCGGTCCTGACATTTTTGGGCCCCCGGGCAATATAATAAACCAACTTTAAATAGGGCTCCTAATATAGCCTCCATTTTGTTTACATAGTATGTTGGGTCTTTTAATACTACTATTTATATTCTTTGTTCGGTCCTTAAACTAAATCGGTTTTGCTAAACTACGGTCATACCTCCACGATAGACCTCGGTGACCATGATTTTGGCCTACCATGAGACCTTAGGTATATTAGCTCTTAGGTTTTCTTTTTCCCCCTCAACAATTTAAATTTGTTGCAATTGTATTACATAACTGAGATCCTAATCAAGTACAATAGATTTTTTTCATCCCCGTTTTATTATAATGCAATTATATTACATAACCCTCCAATTTGGCTGCACCAAATAAAGAACTAAGTTATACAAAACTAAATAAAATATATGAGGTTAACATGAGATAGTTATGATAGTTCTCAAAAAAAAAAAAAAGATAGCTGATATAATATACTTACTAAAATTAAATTAAATAATACCACAATTTAAAAATGGATAGCTAATATAATATGCTTTGTGCTAAAAAAAAGCCAGAAAGTTTGACTCATGTACAATGCAATCATGTTCATTCATTTACAAAGTATTAATTGGATATACAACAACAATTTTCAATATATTAAAAATATTAAATATTAAATAATTTGAAACAAAAAATTAGTTAAGTGGACGAATAAATAGAGATAGAGCGAATACATACTTGTGTAACTACGTTATTCCAACTTATTACTATTTTAAATGTGGTTTCTGTTTTATAGAGTTCGAAAATATATCTTAGTCTGGAGTTAAGAAACATCAATATTAGTAAAAGTAACCATTCCTACATGCCCATGAAAATATTTCAAGAAAATTACATTTGCTTCAATGTGTTACATCGTACCAGTAGACACGTCAAATTTAAGTAGAATTGCATGCTATTATATACTGTAGTATGTGGTGCCTAGACAACCGTGTGTTACTCACACTTTATGTATACATTGGTGCTTCTTTACATCATAAATTGGTCAAAAGAATATATTATCTCTATCTCATTATATTTGTCAATCTACCTAATTTGATAAGACCAATACATATTGGGCGTTGGGATGAGAAATTTATAATTTACCCAAACTATCCTTACTTTAATTGAAGATAATAGTTGTTGGAGTTATAAAAAATAATAAATAAATTTATTAATTAGGGACAAAAAAAAAGGAATGACAATTGTTGGAATTGTAGAAGGGATAAATATTTTCAGACAAAGAAATTAGTTAAAAAGACAATATTTTAAAGCAGATGTAGTAATAATTAATAAATTAAAGATAAACAGTCACTCTTTTTTTTACAAATACAAATAAATAGTTTTGACTATTTCACATATTGTAACAAAAATGGACACTCCAAAGAAATTATGATTTACAACCCTCCATAAACATGCATGCAGGTAGAATAGGTAAGCTCAATTTGATTTTGGACTTAATCGAATTTACAGATCCGTCCATTAAACTGCTTTGACTGAAGATTATATTGGCACTTGGGGCTTGGAGACTTGGGGGCTGAATTCAAAGAGATTAATTCATTCTTGGTTGGGCTGAAAGCAAGTGAGGCGGGCCCCAAAATTCATCCTAAAAAAATTTAAACTAATTTACATTAGGAAGTGGGGGGCCTAAAATTCAGCCAAAAAAATTTTAAATGTCCTGGGCCCTAGGCGGTTGCCCCTTGGGCCTACCCACAGGGTCAGGTCTGTCCGTGGTTAAATGTTAAACAATCGATGGGTTGATCCATATAATCCATACCTATTGGCAATGTTTGACTGCCATATAAACGTAGAAATATATTCTACAATAAACCTTATAAAATATTTATACAAATACATATATAAGAGATATGACCAAATTGCTTTCCAAATACTGTCAAACACTAAAGCACACGAAATCAATGAAATTGATGCATTTCAATTTGCTAGATGGGTCTCCCCTCCAAAGGTTGTTTGGAGAATTTATGAATTTCATTTGAATGAAATATATCTTTCCATTAAAAGTTTGCAATTACATTTGGAAAATTTACAAGGCGTTACATTCAAGGACTACAGTAATTTAAATCAAGTAATTAATGGTCAAAATTATGCAAAAACAACACTTAGAGTATTTGGAAAATTTATAAGGCGTTACATTCATTGACACATAAACACAGTTATTCAACCATACAATCATATATATATCAATCTCGACATAGAGTACTTTCACCAAATCGAGTATTCAAGGATTGCTTGAAAACGATTATCTCACGCTATATGAAACGATTACAAATCACAAGCGAAAATTTAAAAAATAAGAAAAGTAGTCAACAAAGTATATTCAATATCTCGCACCTTCAAACATTTCTCCATTGTTCAAAAATTCTCAAATTCGAAGAATAGTCACTAATTCAAATATTCATATATTCAACACTGTATACAATCTCGACATCCGCAATCGAATATATGTAGCAATACTTACTTATGCGAGACGACGACGTTATCCGAGGACGACCGACGATCTTCGCGCGAAGGCGGTGTCTAATTTGCTCAATTTTTATTATTTTTTTATTTTTTTAACAAGATAAGTGAGAGGGGTGGTTAAGGATTCCTTCTCACAAGAAACCCACCCACCCTATCTTCATACAAGATATTATTGAACTCTCTATCATCTATCTGACCTTTTTTTGAAAGCCAGTCAGCTGCTCTATTCGCTTCTCTGTAAATATGGGAAATATTCCTCCAAGTGAACTTTGAGAGGAGGTAACGGATATCATCAACTAGGTGTCGAATCTGCCAGGGGATTGCAAAATTGCCCAAGATGGCTTGAGTTACCACCAGATTATCGCCTTCTATAAAGATGTTAGAGTAACCTGAATTTGTCGCTTCATGTAACCCATCTCTTAACGCTCTTGCTTCCGCAACAATGATTGGGGAGTCTCCATAGCTCCCTGCACCAGCTTTGATCACTGCTCCCCTCTAATTCCTGAGAAGGAATCCTCCAGCTGCCGAACTTTGAGTACGTGAACCGTCAAAATTGAGTTTGATGCTTCCTCGAGGGGGTGCCTGCCACTTTACGAGTTTATTTGTAGGCAATCCCTAAGTGTTTTGTACCTAGCCTTCACCCCATTCAACTCTAAAGAGTTCCTTATTTGCCATTCCGTTGTCCAATTTTTTGCCTGGATTAGATTACCTAAAGGGTTATGAATAATGTTCCTAAAAACTGTATCATTCCTACTTTTCCACAAGATCCACAGAAGGAAAACTCCACGGATAATAGTTTTGTTATCACTATCTTTCTTCCAATTTCCTATTAGTTGTTCTAAAGTTGGACTAGACTGGTCAATGTGGAATAAAGGAAGCCAGCGATGTTGATGTGCTAAATTCCATACCCTCTTGGAATTTGCTCAAATTGTTAGGGTTTCACAATAGGAGGAACTAGAGAGAAATAAGAGACTATATATATATGGAGAGTGTACCACACACGCAAATTAAAAGAGTGTCCTCATTTTTTTCTATTTGACGTGGCACCCCGTCTTATGTTATTTTAACGTGAGACGATCCTATATAAGATATATTGTAGCGTTTTAAGAAACGTTTTATGAAACGTTAATAAAGTTAACGTTTAGCGTTTGGAGTAACGTTTCTTATTTTTCGGTCAAAAAATACCCTTTGAAAATTTTATCTTTGCAAATTATCGATATCCTTTTATGTCAATTCACATTAATCTGTTAATTAAACCGCTAAATTTATCGAACACAATTCTCTTTTGGATAATCATCCACTATCCGCTACTTAAACTGTTATCCGCTACGTAAAACGCTATCCGCTACATAAACCTCTATTTGCTAGGGCTGTTTCATCGGTCCCGGACTGAACCGAAAGGACTGATGGCCGAATTAGAGGACTAAGCTGAATCGAGGACTACACCGAAAAAAGTTCGGTCCGTGACTGGACCGACCGAACTTTGTTCGGTTCAGTCTGGACTGGACTATACATAAAGAAGCCATATAATTTTAGTAACTTTGGTCCATCAGTTCGGTCCATGGGATGAATCGAGGACCGAACATAAAAATTTCCTGGACCGAGGAGTGGATCGAACTTCCCTCAACCCATTCGGTCAAGTCCTCGATTCAGTTCGGTCCAGTCCATTTTTCAATACAGACTTGACTATGACCAACCCTAGTATCCAATATCTAAAACTCTAATTTTGCCTAGGTATAAAGTGATAAATAACATTGGAAGATGGGAAGGAGGGGGTAACACGGAATAGGGAGAGTAATACAGAACTTTTAAACCCCAACAAAGTTGGAGAGGGAATATTCCAAGTTTATGCGGATGCAATTTTTTTTTAAAGAAAGGCAATTGAATATTCACGTATAAATACGAAGTGCTGCCCTTTTCCGTCCAATTTGACACCCGTATTCGAATCCAACGCCAGACTCCATCGACAGCAATCTGAAAGCGAAGGGCAACGCCTACCCTTGTACGCCAGGTTCAGGCTCCCACCAACCGTCGATTTCAGGAAGCAAAAGAAGAGGGAACAATCCCAAATTTCATGCCCTTCCTGTTGCGTTTTCTCTCTCATTCCTTGTTTTTGATTGATTACCAGGAGTCAACAATCAATCAATTACGTTCTTTTTAATCGTTATCTTCCCAGGTGTGTTCTACTTTTATCCCTAATTTTGTTTAATGTGTGGGTGAATCACATTGGTTTTGATATCCGGCTAATTTCATTGAGATGGCGGCCTAATTCTAACCCTACCCAAATCTTGAATTTGTTAATGGGTTTTGATATCCGGGTAATTTCATTGAGATGGCGGCGTAATTCTAACCCTAACCAAATCTTGAATTTGTTAATTTTGAAATGCGTATTCAATTCCCGAGTTTTGTGATCCGTGTGAGTTTTCTTCATTCTCATGCTGGAGTTCTTGTTATGAATCTGGACGGTTTTATGGGTTTTGGGCGTCTCATTTTAGTTAGACAGAAGTTGGAAAATCTCAACCATGAATATGTTTTGGGGCAAAGGAGCTAATCTGATTGAAGATTTGAACATTGATTGAAAATGGGGTCCTACGTCTATGTCCTCACTCGTCTCCATCTAGGAATTGGGCATTTCTCCTTTCCCAGATTTGCCCTTTTCCTGGTCCCCCTTTTTTTCCTTCATTGTTGTTATTTCATTTCTTTTTATGGTGGGTGGATTTGGCACTGGTAAAAATTCGGGTTCGATCAAATTTTGGTCGGCCAAATTTCGTCAATCTCAAAATTCGGACGAGAGATTGATATTCGGGGCCTGTGTTGTTTTTTCGACCCGGTGGGACAATTCAAACCGAATTAAATCTGTATCGAAGTTGGATCTGGATAATAGAAAAAAAGAGATAGTACGTTGGAATATTCTGTCAATGGGTAATAGATACAATATACGTGTTCTTCTTCCCACTGTTGCGGTGGGGTTGGACAGGTATGGCCATTGGAGGGTAGTGGCAAGAAAATTCAAAACTTTGGCTTTGTGTTGATAACCTTATCCCAGTATCATGTGAATCATTGCTAACAGTACAGCCCTATTTAAGTCGGAAAAAAAAAGAAAAAAAGGAAATTGTAAGAAAAGGAGAAACAGAAGAGTGAGATATTAATATGTATGAAAATTTGAAAGGGTAGTTGGGGGACACCATTTATGGCTTTCCAGAAAACTCTGTAGGGTTTGACTCAGCATGAGGTTGGAAGGAGAGGCCCATATTCGTGGAAAAGAATAGGTTGGGTGGCTTATCAGCATCTAATTAGCCTCAATTTCACGCATCACATGTGTTATTTGTGTTATTTTACACTTGTGTCTTTACGTCTTTTCTTTGCCCCTTTTGATTATATAAATGGGTATTCTCAATACAGAAAATTAACTTTGATTGGCAACAATTTAGTCAAAACCCATGTTTTCATTTATAAAATATTGTGTTTTGATTGTGCCCCACATGTAGTCTATGTGTCATTTTATGTGTGAAAACTTCAAAATAATCTGCCTTTTCACATTCATTTTCCAGGAAGAAAGGAGCTGACCGCGTTTTTAGAAGCTTCTTTTGACTGTCGAGGGATTTTATATATATAGTTATATTCGGGCTGTCAACAATTTGACAGCCCGGTTTTCTTGAACAAGATCAAAGCTGAATTTTCCTCTGCTGCTGAGGTAGCCATCCTCTCTCTCTATATGCTCTATTCTGTTTTGTATGACCACTATTTGGCAGACTTTCCTTTCTTGCACCGGGGGTTCATTGTCTTTTCAACAGATACTTTGGGGAGAATATCATTTGGCCTTTTATCCTCTCAAACTGTTGTGCTGTCTATTGGTTCGTATCTTGAGCCATCCAAATATTGTGCAGGTGATCTGACATCCTTGATTTGGTCAAACATCGTCAGTGGATCATTCCGTGGTGATTGCTTTGTCTTTCTCTGAGTTCTTAGCTTGGCACTGTTTTACGAGAGATTGTAAACTTGTTCTGCATCATTAAATTAAAGCTTGTTCAGTACCATGGGTTCCATGTCTGGAATGCTTCAACGGCCTTTGTTTGCAGCTGCTGCTGTTACTGTGGCATCCATTTCAACCGATCTTCGAAACAAGTTTACGCACGACAATCCATCTGACGATTCTGTTGCCTCAGAAACACTAAACTCCCGATCTTCGGACTCAGTGTTGAGGTTAGAGTCTTCATGGGTGTCCCACATTTCAGTCTCCAAACTCTCAAGGCTATCGTTCGTGCCCCGAATTCGGATGCCCATGCCCAGTCTTAAGCAACACCTTATACCGAACATGAACGGCTATTCCGGTGCGAACTCTGCTAATTCATTGCCGGTCTTGGTCAACCTCTACCAGTCTGCAGAGCTGTCTCGGGCGTCTATGCCGAAAGCGTATTCTTACACCAGTAAAACCGTGCCCTCCGAAGTCCTGTACAGGTGGAACTTGCCAGAGCCTGCAGCCGTAGACGTCGCTGGCAACAACCCAGATTGCTCATCTGTAAAGTCTAGGACGGTTGTGGTTTTGCTCGGATGGTTGGGAGCAAAGCAGAAGCATTTGAACAGATATGCTGAGTGGTACACATCGAGGGGATTTCACGCAATTACCTTCACTTTCCCAATGTCTGAGGTGCTCAGCTATCAGGTCGGGGGGAAAGCTGAGCAGGATGTTGAGTTGCTCGTGAATCATCTCGCTGATTGGCTGGAAGAGGAGCATGGCAAGAACCTTGTTTTCCACACTTTCAGCAACACTGGATGGTTGACGTGGGTCTCTTTTACGTTTTTCTTGCTTGGATGTTTCTATGCTTGTTCTGTGCAAACAATCTCCTGATCATGTGCTTGCCATCTTCTAATGCAGGTATGGAGTTATTTTAGAGAAGTTCCAAAAGAAGGATCCTTCTTTATCGAGCAAGATTAGAGGTTGCATTGTGGACTCAGCTCCTGTTGCTGCCCCAGACCCTCAGGTGATTATGCTCAAAATTTGTTTGAGTTGTTTTGTCCGAAATGGATTAGAGATTTGTTTGAATTTAATCTACTTTTGCAATGATTGGATAAATTACATACTGTTTCCTTTGAAGCAGGTGTGGGCATCTGGTTTCTCTGCTGCTTTCCTGAAAAAGCAAAGCATAGCAACAAAGGGCTTAGCCACAGCACTTGAGCCAACTGATGCAGGACGCGCAACAAGAACTGAGGAAGATCTGAAACCTGCAGTTACTGAAACAGCTTTGCTTCTTGTCCTGGAGAAGTTCTTTGAAGTCGTGCTAAATCTTCCCTCAGTGAACAGGTAATGCAATTTTTGGCCCCCTAGCACTATGCCTCTATTGCGTAATAATAATTGAAGCAAACTTCATACTTGATTCTGGTAGTCATGACTCATGATCAGTAAGATACTCACGAGTTTAACTCACAGCAACAAATAACTTGGTAAATGCAATATATATTGCATGCACCCGGAGCATGTGTTCCAGACATTTATTAGTGAATAATCATTGTAATAAGAGTGAACAATCTGATATCTATGGTGAACAATCTAATATATGTGGGTGAACAATCATACTATTCGGAGCATGTGCTCCGGGAGCACCTAAATTGCATGGTAAATGTCATTGTCCGTCTCAAACTTGGTACTTAGGGTTTGGATTATTAAAGGGGACCAAAACAAAAGACTATGTAGCCACCAGTCAATGCTTGCAGAACTAGAGGTCAACTAGAATTTAGATAAGGGTAAGGGTGTATGTTGTTTGATTAAAGATGATATAAGTATTGTTTGTGACAAGATGGTTATATGTTGTTTTGCACAAATGTGATTACAGGAGGCTATCGGACGTGATAGAAATGTTGTCATGGAGACAACCGGGGTGTCCACAGTTGTACATATACAGCTCGGCAGACAGGGTTATTCCGGCACGTTCTGTGGAATCATTTGTGGAGCAACAGCAGAGATTTGGGCGTGAGGTCAGGGCTTGTGACTTTGTGTCTACACCCCATGTGGATCACTTTCGGAATGAACCGCAGTTGTACACTTCTCAGCTTACCCAATTCTTTGAAGATTGTGTGCTTAAAGGTTGCCAAGGATCTGTTTGAACATTGCAGATTAATCCTCCAAGACCCAAGTTCATTTATTCTTTTTCCTACCTAATCATCCATAGATTATGATTCTTTCAGATAATACAGAAAATGGGGAAGAGGATCTTCCTCAGGCATTACATGCCAGCCAGTATGCCATACAAATGTACAAAGTTGTATCTTTGAGTATCTTTAGATTGAATATAATATACTCCCTCCATTCCATAAATTTCTCAATATATTCAATGAGTTGCTATATGATATTATCACCATTAGATTTGTAACAAAAAATACTACTATTATAAAAGTATAATATTGCAATTGTTAATGATATATTATGTAAGAAATTATCAATATTCGAGACCAACAGAGGGGGTACCAACAAATTTTCTTACAGGTGCTTCTTTTCGGTGGAATTTTAGTTTTGGTTGAGGAGAGAGGACGTGTTCCCAAGTATTGGGATTGCTGCTTTTAGGCCCGTTCTTTTATGCTGCTAGCAGAATGCGGTATTAAGTGCACTGCAACTTTTCATATTTCACAACTCATCAAAATCCACCACAATCTACCACAATATAATTTTTTTAATTTAATTTATCTTTTTATTAAAAGTTAAACTTTTTATATTCCACCATAATCCACCACAACTTTCTCCAACCCATCACAATCCACCACAACTTTTCCTAATCCACCACAATCAACCACATTGTTACTTCGGAAACGACGACTAGCTTTTTAGCAACTAAATATAACTCCGTATAACTTCCTATAGTCTGGAACGAAGTCTCAACGGTTTCCTTCATAGCAAAAAAGAAAGAATCGTCGAAGTCCAGCTACTTTTTCAAGCCAATAAAGAGTGCATCCTTTACATAGACCAAGGTACATGTTCCTCGATGCTTAGGGCATTCTTCTTTGGCTTTGTTAGAGCGACTTTCCTTCACATTGCACCACAGTGCAACCAACCGTATAAAAGAATAGGACCTAACTTTGAAGGAAAAAATTGCACAAATTCCATTGGACAATTGCAGTTGAAATTGGGAGCAGTAACCATTCAGCATGTTCTACTGCTGTGTTCTTACCCCGAAATTTTTATCTTAATTTATGTTCTTGCATGCCCTTGTGCAGTTGATCCCCTTCATGGTGCACAAAAGAGTTCATGTCCAAGATTCACACTATAAATATGGGAAACGATTTTATTTCTTAAACATCTTTTTGAGTTTTTATTTTCTTTATCTTAAAAACATCTTTTTGAGTCGACCCTACAGTAATGTTGGAAATCATGAAGATTCGGGAGAATTAGTGCTGAGTTGACCCTACAATATGTAATGTTATGCACTGGTTCTTGTGCATGATTCTATGGTTGTGGGCACAACTCAAAGTCGTCTGCTTGTCAGCTTGTACAATTGCGATTTTGACTATAACCATAAATTTGGGATTAAAAATATAGACAAAAAATATGTGATAATTTAGTTGTATACTTGTATTAGTTAATTCTATGAAATTTGGGTAGACTTTATAAATGAACTAATTAGGTTTTTATCCCTTAACATTTTGAGAAAATAGGATTTTATCCTCCAGGTTTTGGAAATTAGGTTCACCTTACTTCAAGTTTAAACTCATAATTATTTTACCCTTTTCCGATGGAAGACAAAACTACCCCTATAGAAGGGTGTAAAAAGTTTGAGATGACCCTAATTAAAAGTGACAAAAGACATATTTACCCCTCCTAAAAAGAATAACAAAGTGTCGCATCTCCTTTCATCGTCGTTAAAGTTGTCCTGCTCGAAACACTGAATGAATCAAAGAATGGAAACTCATATATTGAACGAAGATGAGGAAGGGTGGGATGAGTTTAATTTGTCATATGTGCAAATGTATTTTTAAATGGAGGACATTTGGCCAATTCACATTAATGTAAACACTAACTTCATCTGAAAAGTATGTATTTAATCTTTAATATAAAGGTAAGGTGTGAATTCATTACTTAGTTTAAAATTGAGGTAGGGTAAACCTAATTTCCGAAACCTGGAGAGTAAAATCCTATTTTCTCAAAACTTAAAGGAGTAAAAACCTAATTAGTTCCTTTATAAATATTTGTAAATATATTCTTTTATGCGGTTGGCTGGCTACGGTGCCATACCTCACCGTAACTTGCCATATTCCACCATAACCGCCACAATCTACTACAACTCACCACAATTTACTTTTTCTAATTTAATTTATCTTTTTATTAAAAGTTAAACTTTTTACAACCTACCACAATTTCACATTTTCCAACATATTTACAACTATTAAAATTAAAACCCACCATAACTTTCGACAACCCACTACAATTACATTTGTCTTTTTAATACATGATAAACCTTGGTTATCATGTATTAAAAACTTTTAAAGTGTTTTGTTCTATGGATTGAAGATATTTTATCATACATGGATTGCCATATTAACGTAAAATGATTACCATATTAATATTCAAGGCATATTAATATCCAAGGTTTACTGTATTGTTATCCAAGGTTTACTATATTGTTATCCTAGGTCAATATATATGACGAACCATTATTCATTCATTCATTCATTCGAAGAAGAAGAAGGGGTTCTTATAATCCATTATTCATTCTTAGACAAGTGCAAAGAAACAAAAAAAATGAGCAAATCACTCCCAAAAGTAAAAATTATACAAATTGTTGATGTTTTACTGTAAAAAGCAAAAATATTACAAAGAAACTAAAAATATCATCATCATCTTCTTTCTCTTTTTCTTCTTCTTCTCCTTCTTATTCTTCTTCTTCTTCTTCTTTTGACACTCCATTGAACCCCATCTTTCTCTTTATAAAAACCCAACCGATTTTTACATTGGAACAAAAAAAAAAAAAACCAAACACATGACATGTCCAATCATCATTTTGGGCCCCATGTTTAATTGCAAATTGGGACCTCCATGTCCTCATAAGACCATTAGGTCAATTTGCATTCTGGGCCGTCCTTTATAGTCAATAACCCTTATTAATTTGGATCAAAGCAAATAACTAGCCTTGTTTTGTCTTTTACATACGTAAGTTGCTCTCTTCATTAAGTCTCCTCTTATAGGGGTATACTAATTCAACATACCTGCAAATCGGATATGGGCAGGGTGGTGTCGATGTGCTATATAGGATTCAGACCTTCTATTTAACACTTTCGCATGGAGTGGAATAGAGGACAAATGTGGGGTACTTGCTAATGAGGCAAGAACCAATCGACATACCATATGACTAACCTAATTTATACTATATGGCAAGGCTATCTTATTAAATTTTTTTTGGGTCTATTAATGGTCGTCTTGAGCCTAGGTCATTTATACAACTGAGCTTTTAACGTGACAAACGTATTTTCCACGGAGACCAGGGACGAGGCAATGTTTGGGCAAAATGGGGCACTGCCCCCTCCAACCCAGATAAATTTTACAGATATTCTAAGGCAAAATAAACATACATGTTCAAATCTTCGTATTTTAATTTTCTTTGTTTTTCACTTTTTTATAAATAAAAATCGGATCCTTCTATATACATTGAACTATTGGGACGGACATGTTGTATAGGTAGATTGTCTGACTTAGCTTGTCGTGTCATCAGCTTAGCTTATTATCACCAACTTGATTTATTGCGTCATTAACTTTGCTTATCATATTGTGACCCTATTCTTTGGTTAGGTTGGATATAATTCTTCCAACTTACCCAAACTTATCCAAATCTAATATAATTTTTCAAAAAAATATCATAATTTATCGTAATTTATCCCAATTTATCTATCTAAATCTCAAAATAATCTAACTAAAGAGCAGTGTCAAGTTGACATGCAGTGCTATCCACAACCTGTCAACCTGTTGTGTTCCCCAACCCACTTGTGATGTTATGCTGTGTTGCCAATTTAGCGTTCAACCTGAGTTGGCTCCCTTGTGTTCACTTGTTGCTGTCTCCATTTGGGGGCTAACATAACAAGTGGGTTGAGCTGACTTAGTCACCTCATGTTTAATTACACGTGTTACATCCGAAATTAAGTTTACTTTTGACAGTTACAAGCTGATCTAATAAGTACGGAATCAATCCTCAGACAAATAAATTCATGTACTTTTACAGATACAATGAACCACTTATCAAAGTGTCTTATTTCTATAGAACTTTATGAAAGGAAAATTATATGGGAGATGTAATTATCCTGATGCTTCATGATCGAATATTCTAAAGGAGTTGCCTCCAACAAGAGTTACGTACCAATGTCAAATTCCTGACAAGAGTTTCAGCATCCTGTGAGAAAGCAAACAATGGTCTGCTCAAAAATTCTTTCTCGATCAAAATTTGAAAACCCGCGAATTAGCGGGTAAACTCGACCCGCTCGGTTGGCCCAAAAATTTTATTTTTTACGTCCAAATCTATTAGAATTTGTGACTTTTCATCGGAATTCATGACTATTAAACTATAATCGCAACTCATTCATATGTTATTTCTCCAATTTAAGTTGAAACATTTATAAAATCTATCGGTACTAGAAGATAATCGTATCTTATTATGGATATTGTACCAAAAATAATAGAGTAAATTATATTTACCCTACCTGACATTTGTGGTAATAATTTTTGTACACTCGACATTTGTGAAATAATTTTATCTTACCTGACATTAAGTGAAAGTGATTTTTAGTGGTAAAATCTAGTCACTTCTCATCAGAAAGTGATTTAAAAGAAAAAGTGGAAAAAGATCGCAATGATAACCCGTTGGGTTGACCTAAAACTGAAATACAGCGTCTATATTTACCCGAACATGAAATACATCCGACCCGTATTTACCCTAACTTGATATACAACCGACCCATAACTTACCCCTGCCTGAATTGACAGGTGTATATGAAACCGATTATACTTTGTCTATGCTAGGATTGAAATTCAGAACTAAAACTTCTTGTAAGGAAAAAATCCATATTGAATCTCTTGTGTCACTCGTTGGTTTCTCCATTGGGGGCTAACAAGTGGGTTGAGCTGACTTAGTCACCTCATATTTATTTACACGTGTTAGACCCAAAATTAAATTTATTTGTGACACTTACAAGCTGATCTAATAAGTACGGCATCAATCCTCAAACAAATAAATTCATGTCATCATTGCATTTGAAGCCACTTTTAGAGATACAATGAACTTATGAACCCCTCATCAAGTGTCTTATTTTTATAGAACTTAATGAAAGGAAAATAATATGGCAGATATAATTGTCCTGATGCTTCATGATCGAATATTCTAAAGGAGTTGCCTGCAACAAGAGTTGCCAATGTCAAATTCCTGACAAGAGTTTCAACATTTTATGAGAACTAGTGGATTGGGCCCGTGCAAGG
The DNA here is from genome assembly GCA_029582165.1 of Portulaca oleracea. NCBI lineage: Eukaryota > Viridiplantae > Streptophyta > Magnoliopsida > Caryophyllales > Portulacaceae > Portulaca > Portulaca oleracea. The sequence goes on from CM055890.1 coordinate 23,785,796, forward strand.
TATAGGCTAAATTCATATGATTTTTGTGCTTTTTTATAAAAAACTTTGAAACCATGTTAAAATGAAATTGAATTGAAGTAAAATAAATTTTATGATAGGGAGATTTTTTTATGAACATGATATGAATTTTAGGATATATGTGATAATTTTTAGGTGTCTTAATTTAACATAAAATTATATTATTATATATTAAGTTGAAAAAAATGATATGATTCAATCGTATAAATATAATATTATATATAAATTTCTTAAAAATATTTTTTATTCACTATGTTTATGTTTGCAAAAGATGTTTAAAACATATTTAAGGAATGAATTGATTCGATAAAAGTATCAAAAAAAATGAAATTAACATCAAATTTAATTATTATAATATCTTCTACTATATAATAAAGAACAATAATATTTTATGCGTAATTCTATACAATAGTGTATGTTCATTAATTATGTATGTTTATAATGTTTATGTTTATAAAAGATGTTGAAAATATGTCTAAGGAATAAGTTTTTAAATAATAATATATATTTATTGGTTATAAGTGTGTAGTATTAGTCGATTATTTTAGCAAATATAATAATACCTTAATCATATTGGCTTTATCAAAGAATATAAATTTTATGCATTATTTTATATTTATGAAGGTTTGTAAATTAAAAATAATTTTTATATGAATTTTGAATGGTAAGAACCCTTTCCTTTTCAACAACTCAAAAATATGTAACTATAACTTTTAGAAAAATTGATCTATAATTTAAAACTTAATATCTTGATTATTTGTATACATTAAATTTATCTATTTACTTTGAGAATAAAGGGAAAATGGTTTTATTTATTTTTTAACTCTGCTATAAGCCTATAACCTAATAAATCTAGAACTTCAGTGGACAACCGAAATTCAAGAAAGGGATGGAAGACAAAGATGGAGAAAATTTTAGGAAAGAGAAAAGCCTAAGCAACGAAAACAAAATGGGAGTCTTGAACAATCAGGAGTAGCACATAACAACACATGTAAAATGGGCCTGTTTTATAAAGCCCAAATACTAAACAGGTAGCAAAATACAAATTTTACCATCACAACACAGCTGTTTAACCCTTTTATTCTTTAGTATGAAAGCAAACAATGATCTTCGTACTACCCTAATGCTAATTATGAATTGAGGGTCTGTCAAATTCATAGGTAAATTTAATTTATCAAAATTGTCAATTTTTTCCTAAATTTACAAAAATTTACCAAAATTTACCAAAAATTACTGAAGTTAAAAAACAAAAAAAATTTAATTTTGATATATTGACGTAAATTTCCTAAAATTTACCAAAATTTACCAAATTTTAACTTTTGTCTATGCTAGGACGGAAATTCAAAACTAAAACTTATTGTAAGGAAAAAATTCATATTGAATGGATCTAATATTATAGCTGTAACGCCCCAACCTTAATCACAAGATTAAGACTATACTTAGAATCCCAAACCTGTGATTAGCGCAGCGGAACACCTTAGGTCGAGGCATTACCGCCGTCTGCCAAAAGAGACAAGGCAACAACACTAAAGAAACTTCCAAAACCACAAGATAACTTACTAGCTTAAAAACCTTCATATATAAAACTTATACAACCTTTAGATAAACTACATAAACTTAAACATAGCTTAACAACTAAACGACTTCCAAAATCCTGCTCGCCCTTGCTAACCGGTGATTTCCTTAGAGAACTACCTGATGTACTGAATTACTTTGGAACCGACTTGTCCTTGCCTTGGGAGCTCGAGCCTCCTAAAAACAAAACCATAAAACATCGCAAAAGTGAGTGGGGGAAACACTCAGTACGTAAACCTCCAGCACGTAAACCGTTCGAAAACGGTTTTAGTGCCGGCATTTAAATTCATTTTGAAAACGGGAAAAGGGGATAAAACGATAACTTGCAATGATGTGCATAAAACATAAACATGAATAACATAGAATAGAGGTATATAGAAAATACGTGGAACCCTTATGATCGGTGGAAGCACCTCACACACGCGCATGCCCAAATCGATCTAGATTTGAATTGGGTGACGCACGTGATCGACATCGCCGTCTAAGACACTCGATCAGAGCATCTAAAATGCTAGCACTTCACGTAACTAGATAAAACATAAAGATAGAATACATAAAATGGGTCCACTTTCAACATAATGATATCATAAAACATAAAGCTTGACATGTTATAAATTGAATGAATCATGAATATAACTTAGATCGTAAAGTCTGGACAATTTATGCACTTGGGACGCTAAAGATCTCATAGCATTCTCGGCTTGAGATGGCTTTGGAAGTTTGTCAACTAAGATGAGAATAAATAGAAATGAAGAACCGAATAGGGTTCTAAATTATACTCATAAGTTTAGAAACTTAGTAATATAAATGAATTAACTTTAGGAAGAAAAAATTCAGGTTTAGTAAAATAGAGTTTAAAGCATAACTTGAGTTAGGAAAATTGAAGCAAGTAAAAGAGTACATCCCGGAATAGGAAAAACATAATCTACAACTTTGTCAACAGAAGCTAAAAATGAGTGGAGGGCCCCAAAATGGGCCCGGACAGAAGCTGTGCACATAAAACTTTGGAGTTTTCGTCGGAAAATCACGAAATATGACGTAGAAGGTGATTCAAATAAAAGGGCTTGAACTTAGGAAAATTAGCTTGAATTGATGATGAATAGGGTAATTATAAATTGGAAGCTAGGATGCGAGATAACGAGTTCAAATATGGTTTGATAATACGATATCGAATGAAATGGCGAAATGGAGCAAGATATACACGTCCAAATGTGAATAAAAGCAAGCTTGGATTAATGAATTATGAAATGAGGAATGAATTGAATTAGACATTGGAGGTTATCAAGCTAGAAGGAACTTTTAGCTAGAGCAAAGATATTGAACATGATACTTAAAGAAATATGAGAGTCACGATACATTACTTAAACATACTAGCTCTTGAAAGGTATTCTTAAGACTTACTTAGAACTCCAAAAATGGTACTCTTAGCCTTAAACACATAACTCTATAATTACAATATATAACCATGACACATTTATACCTAGAACCCCTTATTGGGTTGGTTTGAGGCCCAAAAGACATTAGTTCACAAAGGTTAATTTGAGCAGAATGTTGTTCTGACAGCCCGGTTTCCGGGATCGCAACTCACGCTCCCGATATCGGATGACTATGAACTATACCTTTCCGGAAATCTTGCAGCATGGCCTAAAACTTTCATGTTTACCACAAAACCAAAGAGGTCTCCAAAGGGACGAAAAACAGCCCTCAAAACACTGACTCAGAAATTCGTATATAAAATCGTGAGGTTACGGTTTTGGTCGTAACTCGGGCTATACATGTCGGAAATTTGAAATTCCAAAGCCTATGGTTTGCTAACACCTTAAGCTATCCAATGGAGTAGAATTTTGGGCAAAAATCCCACTTTTATAAATCTGTAAAATTCCAGAACCGAAACAGCAGCTTAAAACACTCAAAACCCATCTTTTAATTGGATTTTTCCACTCTTAATCATATTAAAACATAACCAAACTTCATCTAACCTTAATACACTATATTTCCAGAATATAAACCATGAAAATCTCTTCATCAAAGGCCTTAAAACCCACATGCATTCATGAATTAAGCATAAACTCAACATAATAAACATGTTCTTGAACTCTTGCATAACAATTTCATTAATTCACCCAAATTAAACATGATAACACTTAATTTATAATTTCACAACATAAACTCAGCCCTTAAACACTTAGAAACTCTCAAGAATCCACATGCATCAACACTAATTCATCATCCACCATGAATTCAACTCTAAACCTCACAAAACACTTAGAAATCAACATGCATGTACTTCAAAACTTAACCCTAACTTAACCAATACAATTATATACTTGAATTCATGAATAAAGAGAGTAAAAGAGATGGAATTTATAAAAGAAACATATATATAACATGAATTTTCAGATTAGGGCATAAAAGATTTGAAATTGGGGTTTGAGAGATTACCCTTGGGGTTAAAAAAAAATGGATGAAAACACAAGAGAGAGGAAGGGGGTGGTGCACGGTGGCGGCGGCTGGCCGGAAAATGGCCGGAAAATGGCGGCTGGGCTGCTGGTGATGGCCGGCCGAATGGAGGGAGAGGGAGGAGGATGGGAGCCTTGGTGAGTTGTCTAATTTGAGAGTGAAATGAAAATGACTTAAGCCTCCCCCTAACTAATACACATATATACTACCATCTAATTAACTAATACTAATAATAATTAAAATAAGACCTTAATTAAAATAAAATAAGAGGATAACAATAGGATAAAATATATTGTAATTGTTGTAGTAACTTGACATATTGGGTTTTTATAGGAAATAAGATATATTGGTAATAATTGGGTAACATAAAATAAAATACAATGGAATTTGGATTAAGAATAATAAAGTGGAAAAATTACCTCTTTAAAATTATGTAAAGGAAATGAAACTAAATAAATTAAAATTAGGACGGTAAAATATATATAGAAACCGAGACGTATAACTATTAGCCGATTCTCGGTAAATAAATTTATAACATAAATCGTATAACCTGAAATACTTTAACTCATTGAATGGGTATGTAAAGTAAATTTTTAAACCGATAATTCGACACCTTAGCCATCTCCTGCACGAGACTTATCACCGATAATAATAAATAAACAAGTAAATCAATAAATAAATAAAGGTAAACGCAAAAAATTTATAACGTGATTTAGGTAATTACTATGGTTAGTACGTAAATAATCATGATTTTGGGGCGGGTTGTTACAATAGCGGAAGCAGAAAAGATAATTATTCAGGGATGTAGGTATTTAGGAAATAGACAAGAACAATGTAGGGGTGATGAAGACAAGAATTTTACGAAAAAATCTAATGAGTGAAAAAACCACTGGAGGCAAGATAAAATCTGCTATAATAATTAGAGAGATTACAAAGGGTATCCTAAACGACGTACAACGCTATGAGATCATGAAGAAAGATCGATCTCAAACGGAAATAGCACAACGAGAACAAACATATCTCAAAGGAAGGGTAACGAGATATCAGGGAATTACAGTCTCATAATAAAACTCCCAGAGTGGAATAATAAAGGATATCTCATAATAGTGAGTGAACACATAATTTGACTATACCATACTTGGTCGAGTATCCTAGTATTATCAAAAACTTAAAGATCAATAAAATAGTCTTCTGTTGTAATGAATTGCTTAAAGATCAAGCAGTATCAATCACAAATATAAAATAACTATTTATTATCAAAAACTTAAATTTGAATGAAATTGGAATCACAGTCTACAAACAAAATATTAGTTGCTAATGTCGAAATGTCAAACTATAGAAAAATGAGAAGCTGCTTCTCATTGAATTGTATAGTGCGTTTGAAGGCTCCTTTCAAACAACAAGAAGCATTATATATAATATAAATCAAGTGCTTCATTTTTTTTAAATCATTAACGGTCAAAAGACCCTATTATTCAAGAAGCAGGACTGAATCACTGGAAACAGTCAGCCAGCAGTAGACAAAATAAGACACTGAGAAGCATCCGCTAGAGAACCAAAAAAGCAAAGAAACTGAAACATGATTACACCAAATTTAGAGCAGAATCCTACTGAAAGAATGAAAGAAAGTGATGAAACTCATGGTTACATGCTCAGCTGAAGATGAATGGATGTCCCTTCCAACCAAAGACCACAGGCAGATGCACCAAAACACAATTTACATAACCAGAATTTGTTTTCATCTGAAGCATGAACATATCAGCAACACAACCCAAATTTGCAGTAGCATGCAACACCAAAAAGCTCCTCAATGCAAAACTTCAGATTTCAAGAACAACCCCAACATCCAAACAAAACCAGTGCAGATACAACAATAGACCTATAAAATTAGATGAACTGGACCCCTGAACCAAATGGATGTTGCGCCAAGCTATTGCTCATTTGACATCAGAAAATGATATAACAGTGACCAAACATCACATCCCAGGAAGAAAACCAGCAGCAGCCATAACAATGACCAACAGTCAGAGATGTACAGCCTTGCAGCAGCCATACAACACAAATTAGCAAGCAGATCCAAAGAAGCTCAACCCAACAACACTACACTCAGCAGCAACAGATTACAGGCAATAACCACATCAGATTGTGCTCTTTGAACCATTCTCACCACAGAATCGAGATTGGATTCAGAATAGAACCCATGAACGCAAAACCAATGCACATACATTATTGATCACAGACACCTCAAAGGCTTCCTCTATTAAACAAACTATATAACCCCACCTGATTTGCAATCAACAACAATGACAGACAATAGAAACTTCTTGCAGCCCTCAAAATTGCTAACACCACCTCATTGAAACTAAGACACTTAATTTTCAACAGACCCAAGGTATCAATTTTCCATGTCTTATTAGGTACAAAACAGACTTCTTCTCTCTAAAGCCCCAAAGCCCCTCACGATTCACATACCAAACAAAAGAGTCAGAAAGACTCATTTCCAGTAGAAGGAGTAGATAAAGATACTGTGACTCTCCTTCTCCTCCTTTCACTTTCTTTTGACTTTTTCCTTCTACTTACAAAGAGCTTTTTTTCAAAATACTTCTTGGGATTGATATGCTTCTTAGGACGCATAAAACCAATCACATACCAAATTCAATTGCTTTCTTAGCAATGAGAATTCTAGCATTCATAATAGAGTCACAGCTAGAAGAGAGGGAGATATTATCTTCAGAAGCTTGATCATTGGGAAGACCATCTTGAATCTGCAGAGAAGTTGTTTCAACTTCCTGATGGTGAATGAGTTCATTCAAAATTTCAACTGATTTTTGCAATTCAATTGCAGCATCACCTCCCAATGCAGCTGTCACATTGATTAGCTGCTCATCATTGGTAACTGGCACAACAACTAAGGACGTATTGAAGGCCCTTCAGAACCCAACTCTGTTTCTTGTCTATTCAACACCTCCTCGTGAATATCAATTGTATCATTTTGAACACCCAGTGCATTTATAAAATCATCCTTCAAAGAGATAGAATGATCATTCAGCTTCCTAGCCTCCTCGATACACCCACCACTCATTAATTGTTCCAACACAGCAACAGAACCAACTCTATGGCTTCCATCTCCACTAGTCTGACGTGGATTCAAATTCTTGCCGGCCTGATCACGAGTTGGATTTGCAGGACTTACAGAGGGATCCGGAACGTTTTGAACTTGCCCATTGCTTCCTTGATAACCTTCATTATCATCTTCCTTGCTGCAATCACTTTCACTGGAATAGTTCAAACCAACATCATCAGAATCATGCTCATGGATAATTGAGGGAGGGATGAGATGTGAGCTGACCTCCCTAATAAAGACTTTGAAAGCACAATTTGAATGTCTAGCACTAATTCACCCTCAATTCTCCTGAACACATCAGAATGGATTAAAGCCCTCATGATTTTGAATTGGTTGGACGATGAGATACATCTAGCTAAAGATAATAATATGCCCCATGGTTTAGCACATCTTTCAAAGTTCTCCCACACCCATCCATGAGGAGGAACTCTAATTATATCCACCCAAACTCTTCTTGATTCTAAGGACTCATAAATCGACCAAGGTTTAATATCTGAGAACCAATAAAGCAGTTCCAAAGGATTCGCCAAAGCATCCTTCATTTCTTGCAACGTCGCAAATGTGAGAATGTATTTTACTCCATTGAGCGATGTGATCTTCTCAAAAGGACCATAGTTGTCCTTGATTAGATATGCCAAAGCATCAAGGTCCCTAGGAGCAGTTGAAGTGTAGACCAAGCTTCGAGCGAGCCATTCCATGAACTCCTCATTAATCTCACCTTTAACCCTGTGTTCTCGACTTTCCTTCTAAACGACAATAGGCGATTTAGGAGTCCAAACCATTTTTCTCTTCTTCTCTCTGGAATTCTTTTTAGCCCAATCCACCATGATTTTCTTTCCTCTGACTCCAGATCCATTGAGATGGTGAATACATCTCAAAGCTTCCTGGCGCCTCCATACTTCAATGAAACCAAAATTCGAATCCTCACTTCTCCTGTTGATAATGGTGGAGGTCTTGACTGCTCCAAATCTCCTGAAGATACCACCTAACCCAAATCTATCAAGCCTTTTCGGAAGGTTTCCAACAAATATCGTGAGAGAACCTCCATCTTCCTTTCTGCTCCAACTGCCAGTCTCCCCACTTTCTCTCACCTCACTCTCATCCCGTGAATCTCACTCTCTCTCTAAATCATCAAGTGCTTCATTTTTGGCATTAATTTTAGGATGGACTTATGTTATTCATAAGTCAATGCCAAAAAAAAAATTAAAAGAAGCACAACATGTTTGCTCTAAAATACATGGTCATATGATAAGGCCAAAATCTTGGATTGCCAAAAGTTATCTGTTTGAGTATTAATTTTTGATTTTAATAACTGAAATTAGTCTTAAATTGTAGACATACGAACAAATCAACAATCAATCATGGTCAACCTCATAAAAATGGCTACGTCACACATCTATTGGTTTCCAAAAATACTTCTATTCATTTTTAAAATTTCCATTTAACCCGATTTTTTTTTTAATGGAAAAGCTATGAGAATGCTTATTACTCAATAACAATGTTACAAGCATCCTCAACTAGCAACTCAGAGATAGATTGAGGTTCGTCACTCTTCCATGACCTAACAAAATGGTTAGGGTTTCATGTAGGCCAACATGCGAGACATAGCTAGCAAATTGTAAAACTACTAGCTAAAAGAAGTAAACTAGATGCAACTTATAGAGCTGTTCAGGGTCGAAAGGATGGTCAGAAGGTTAGGATGACTAGAAGTGCGAACATGTTGAAAGATGATAGTCTTGATGACATTGATGTTGTGATAGATCGAATTGCTATGACTATTGGAAGGATATATGTTTAGTCCTTGATGACCCATTAAGCTGAAGTTATGGATCTTACATCATGATGGAACGTGAAGGTTTCTTTTGGTTGTTTAAGCGCGAGAATCCTTGTTGTGTTATTTATGTTTAGCTATTTGGTTGTAACCTTTTTATTCTGTGAAGGTGGTTGTTTGTTGTTCTGTTTGCGGTTTGCTGCCACAATGTTGTTAGAGCGAAATATGCTTCTCGAGTCTCTTCATTTCTACTTCACAAGCACCTAGCCCTTGCTTCATTGCAGCATATAGATAATCTCCTTTGAAATCCGTAGTAACCATTCCCCAACCATAAGAATTCCATAGCCCTTTTAAGCTTAGCCTCCGGGTGACCAAGGACCCCTGATGAACTAGTTTGATTCTAACATCCCAACACATCCAGAGGATTATGACAATCTCTTCTGCTTTATTGCAACTCTTGTTCTAACATCATGCAGCAGGTCGTAGATGGAGCGGTAACCATCGTGATTAATCAAGTATGTTGGAAATATTAATCTAGAAAAATCATGAAAAGAATGACTAAAAAGACCTATAAGAAAATTTAGGATATTATGTGAAAAAATGTCATAGAATGTTGTAGATGTATTAAGAGATAATATAAGAAAAATCTAGGATATAGAAAATGACAAATTAGAAAGGATGTTAAGGATTTCATCATCTCCTTACAATACCTATAAATAGACATTAGATATATGTTCTTGAGGTGGGGTATTAATAAGCTCCTATTAGGAGCTCCTCCCACGCCATCATCAAGCCCATACCTGACATTTTCGGGGCCCCGGGCCACATAGCAAACCTATTTGTAGATTGGGGCCCTTTATAGAATTAAACATAAGTGTTTAATTAGAGTCGACGTAACAATTCAACTTATAATTCTCTATTAAAAACTATCTAGATCTTTTTTCGTCGGACTGGACTAAGTTGGGCAAAATTATTGCATGACACAATTAATGTCAAAAATAAAATTTGGAACTTTGGGGTCAAAAAAATTAATGTAAAAAAAAAAATCTCTAGGTACCAAAATGTAAAAGGAAAAAAAAACCTAAAGCTTTTTTTTTTTTTTTTTTAAATCAAGAGGGAGGACTATATTAGATTTTCATCAATAAAATGATACATGTCTACTGATGCCTTTTCCAACATTGGATCAGGGACATCATCAATCCATAGCCTCTTCTCATAGCACCACGGTTGCCAGTGTGCAATCTCGTGGGCCACTTTATTTCCCCCCTCCGCACAAATTGAAAGCTAGCAAAATCCAAACTAGAAGCAAGCTGTAAAATATCAATGATTATGTGACCTAATTCATTCCCATCAGTGGTCTTGCTATTGAGTTTCTGGACCAGCAGCAAGCAGTCACTCTCCAAGATGATATTACGGTATCCCATCGCAATGGCTTCCTGGAGTCCAAATCGGCATTCCCGGGCTTCTTCAATGTTGGGAGATGTATAAGGCCCGCCCTGCTGTGCTCCCACGAGCAGGACATTGCCGTCACTGTCCCGAGCTACAAACCCCCACCCCACATTTCTTCCCCGATTTTTCCGACATCACAGTTAATTTTAATGACCCCCGAAGCCGATGGTTTCCACCTCGATTCATGGTTGCACCCCTGCTGCTCAAAGTTCACCCGAGCCTCCCGGTAGCTCTTTACAAAATTAATTGCTCTTTCACTTGCTCGTGCCAAATTGTACTCTTTCTTGTTGTGGATGAATCTGTTACACATTCCAACATTCCCACAGAATCGCTATGAAGTGCCCAAGTTCTTCGGCAGTAAGCTGCTCCTTAGCTCGCTCCAAATAATCTCTCATGGATGGGAGGTCTCCCTTCCAAATGTCACCATTCATCTGCGATTCTTCTCAAACTAGCCGAGCCATGGGACACTCCATCAGGACATGGGTGTCCAATTCGATCGAGTAGTTGCAGATTTGACAGTTTTCGGCATGACTTGATACCCTCCTCGTAATATTCTGGTTCGTAGGAAGCAATCCCCGGGTTAATCTCCATCCGAAAACTTTAATCCTTGGCAGTATGTTCAGTTTCCATAACGCTCGCCAAAAATCGTTCTCAGTCTGCGGGCTATTCGCACCCGACAAATCATCCAGCTTCAAGCACAATTGATATGCAGATTTTACAGAAAACATACCTTTGCTGTCAAAGTGCCACATTAATTTGTCTCGAGGTTTCAACATGCTCAAAGGGATGCTCAGGATCAGTTCCGCATCACAAGGTAGGAAAATCTCTATCACCAAGTTGATTCTCCAACTCGTAGTTTGGTTGTCAATAAGCTCGGATACCTTGTGAACCTCTTGTCTCGGTGTTGTGATAGGTTTGAAAGAATATGACCTTGGGATCCATCTACTTTGCCAAACATCTAGAGATTCCCCATCCCCCACCAACCAACGAGACCCCTTTGCAATAATGTCTTGAACCCCGTGGATACTTCGCCATGTTAGGCTAGGTTGCTTCCCCAGTTGGGCCTCTCCCGCCCCGCTGTCAGGAAAGTATTTTGCCTTTAACAAGCGCCCTGCAAGAGTATCCCTGTGGTGGATGAGCCGACATAGTTGCTTTACAAACAAAGCTTTGTTGAAGGAGCACATTTCCCGGAACCCCATTCCACCTGCATGCTTTGGAGTGCACAATACTTTCTTATTGGTCCAGTGGATTTTTCGGCCTCTCTCCGTTTCTCCCCACCAAAACCTGTTTACCGTAGCCTGAATTGAGTTACAGAGATTCTCCAGTAGCCTGAAAACACTCATAGTATAGGTTGGGATTGCTTGGGCCACAACCTTTATCAACACTTCCCGACCTGACCACGAGACTAGTCTGTCTACCTAGTTGGACAACCGCTTCCTCAATTTATCAACTATGTAATGAAAAGACTTTGCTCTTGATCTTCCCACATGTGCTGGGACACCCAAATATTTGTCATACGACAATACTTCCCTAATATCCAGAATGAGGGTGATTCTCTTTCGAAGATCGTCTCGAACACCTTTGCTGAAGAACACATTGGTTTTAGAAAAATTGACTGCTTGTCTCGATGCCCTCTCATAACTGCTCAAGATACGCTTCACCTCTACTGCTTGGATCTCATTGGCTGCACAAAAAATGGTGGTGTCATCAGCAAACAGCAAGTGTGAGACAGTTGGCGCATTCCCGCTGATTTGGTAGCCCTGAGGGCCCGTTGATCCACAGCTCTACTTAATAGACTGGATAATCCTTCCGCACAAAAGAGGTAGAGATATGGGGAAATGGGATCCCCCTGTCTCAGACCTCAACTCGGGATAATATGCCCCCTTGGGACGCCATTGATAAGGAAGGAGAAACTCACTGATTGGACGCATTGCATGACCAAGTCTACCCACTGTTGCCAGAATCCCATTTTGAGCATCACTTGTCGTAGAAACGGCCACTCGACTCTATCATATGCTTTGGAGATATCTAGCTAGCTTGATTGCCATTGTCCCATTCACCTTAGAATCTCCATTTATAGCGTGGAATAATTCGTACGCCACCAGGATGTTGTCGGTGATTAACCGACCCGGGGTAAACATACTTTGAGAGTTGAGATGATTCCATGCAGCATCGACTTCAGCCTATTTGAGGTGTCAGTGTACTTTTCTGATTCGTATAATTTGTACAATACCAATGAATAAAATTGACTTTTGGAAAGCCACTTATATACAGAATACAGTATTAAGCATGTGATAATTGACTAAAGAGTAAAGACTAAAGAACAAGTAGAATTTCCTGGAAATTCATATTTGAGGAAACTCAGGCCTGTCATGCGTGGAAAGAGGCGTAAATGGTCAATTGTGAAATGAAAGGGTGACAGCTTGATTTGATAAGGCAGACTCCATTTCAAGCAGGGATGATAATTTGCTTGTCTTCTATCTTATCATGATCTAGTGTTCACTTGCATTATCCTGCTAGGATTTGCATATGCTTTTGGTTCTTAATTTGTCCTTTTATTTGCTCATCATCCCTACATTATTTTACGTAAAATTAAGCTGATAATTAAGTGACATGTTAGAATCTCTGAAACATTCAAATTAGTTTCGCAACCCAATAATGAAGATCAAACACAACAAGAAAAATTACTTTGGGCAACAAAAAAATTTGTTGCCTTAATCCAATTTTTGTTACCCTTTACCATGAGCTACCAAAAAATATTGTCACGATTTAGTAGTTTTATGCTCGAAGAACAAAATCCGGGATACAAATTAGTAAAAATGGTAGCACAAGGTGGTTTTGGTGGGAAATTGTTGGAATTATTTCAAGAGTATAAGAAGTTTATACAGCATAAGGAATCGTGTGGAACAAATATAAGGATCATATATAAGATAAACATCAAGAATATGATCAACACGAGTTCATTCGTGTTGGTCTCCAGAGAGCAAGAAAAACCATTCTGGGCTCAACACGGATCGTGTTAAGGCAACACGGACCGTGTTGAATGCCAGAATGTGTTTTTAATGCTAACAGCTATATAATCTTGAGTATTAAGTTTATAATATCAATATTAAGCTCGGTATTAAGATCCAACAGCTATATTATCATGACCAAGTCAAGGTCTTGATTCTCCATTAAGTACCTTAATTACACCTTTGACTAAGGGGTGTGATTAGGGTTGGATTAGGGTGGAATTCTCCTATACATAGGAGACATTCTCAAGCCATTTGAGAGCATCACAAGCATCTATTATATTCTATAATCACACCCTCTCAAATATAGACTACAGCTATACTTGAGAGAATCAAGTGAGAAACCTATGTCTTGAGTGCGACAAGAGCTAAGTTTTATCCCTATGAACATTTACAGTATAGTAAATAGTTCTTAAGGAAAATGAGTATGATGCCATGACTCTTAGCGATATCCAAACAAGTTAACCATTTGGTTAGTAAGTCATATCTCCATGTTGTCATACATATCGCAGGAAGATCAAGAAGTCAAGCCAAGTGAAGATGATGAAGATTCAAGCCGGTCAAACATCATTTTCCCAATAGCAATTAAATTTTTTTGTTGTCTTAGTAACTTTTGGCAACCATCTTCCTTTAAATTGTTGCCCAATCCATATCAATTGCAACCAAAAAAAAAATTGTTGCCACATATAATGTATTTAACCACAAAATTATTTGGTTGCCCTAGTTTAAGTTAATGCAATAATATTTTTTTGTTGCCCAAATTACTCTAAGTTTGTTGTCCAAACATATTTTTCTTGTTGTGAAAGGTGTGAATGGACTAGTTTGCTGTATGGATCTGCAAAATAAAGAAAAATATGGAGGCAAAATACTTAATTTTTGAGCTCAGAATAACCCTTTAGAAACATAAAAAATAAAAACTAAAATCATTGAAGGAGGATGATTGGGAGTTCATGCTGTTGCTTTCTAATTACTACATCCCTTTATTTTTAAGTGTCACCTAGATAATTGTGTCAAAAACTTTGACCGTTAATATCTTAATTTGTATAAAGATTCATCAAACAAAATGGATATCATTAGATTCGTAATAAAAAGTACTATTGAAAAAGTATAATATCAAATTTTTCTATACACATATTATGTGAGAAATCATTAATTAAAATTGGACCTTAAAAAGCGTGAAAGATAGATAAAAAAAACGGAGGGAGTAGCATATCCAGGGGCAAAGTGGATGTATGCCTTAAAATTAGGGGTATGTTGTCCAATATATTGTTAAACTTATTTTGTGAACATATAATATATAAGTTTTATCTGTTCAAATAAAAAAATTATAATTTTTATCGAAACTTATATATTAGAATTTTATTTTTTAGGGGACCAAGGGGTGGCCGTGGCAACCCCAAGTCCTCTAGCGGATCCACCCATGATCTCTATTGTAGGATTGGTGTCATTACTCTGTCTTTTGTTTGTTTTATCTAGCTTACATGCTTCTGGTACTTTATATTGGAATCGACTTTTGCGCAGACAATCATATTTGTCAGATCGTGTAAGTATATCTACACGAGCATCTCTCCACACCACCAGACATGCAACAAGATTTACATCGGGTGTTTGTCAATCCACATTTTATATGTTGTACATTATTGATATTTGAGTTGGAGCTGAGTTTAGTACTTTATCGTCTTTATCAAGGATTCAAATCATGATGGTCACAATTTTCTTAGTGAATGTTGTGGTGCTCCGGGAGACTCCTTATGGGCCTCTTTCATGGCTAGATCTCCGTTGGACATAGTCTGATACATACTGGAGTGACACCTCCCATATTTGTTTACGTATCCAACTGTACTTTGACACTTTTAAATTTGTCGTAAAATAAAATGACTTATTTATTTTGACCAAAAAAATGATACATTAATTTAAATGCTAAACATTAACTTTATTAACTTTTCAGGAAACGCTACTCGAAACACTAAACACTACTTAAACTGCTAGCTTACCGAGTACTAACATTTTTCCAATTAAAGTATTGACTTAATTAGTGAAAATGCGAAACACTACTGATGAACACAATCGAAAAGGAATCCAAGCATAGTCTTGTTTTGCAGAAACCAAAATCCCATGCATAAACATATTATCATTGCAATTTATTAGGTGCACCGTGCTTCATACATTACGACTGTTCACCCATATATATTTGATTGTTCATTCTTATTATTGTAATTATTCACTTGCAAATATCTTAAGCACGTGCTCTGAGTGCATGTAATATATATTGATATATATTATCACATACACGTTTCTAGGCGTAAATGGAATCATTGTAGCTGTGGAATTCCCCTCCCAAAAAAAAAGCTAATCTAGATACAAGTCACAACATATATAAGCTTTTCTGGTTATGTAACATGCACTCATCAAATTTGTTGATATAGATTACAGGAGTTGAAAAAAAAATTTAACAATTCTTGAGTATCGTTAAATACTGAGCTCAGTTAGTTGACTTGCTGGTTCCCACAATACAGGGCTGAAAGGGTATCGATCTATGCTTGATCTCTAATTAATTAATACACTAATGAAACAATATATATGAAGAATTTATGCATGTCAACATGTACAAACCCTACTAATTAATCATGAGTTAAGAAAAAAAAAAACGTAGCCAAAACATTTTGTTGATATATATTTGTTTGTAGATGATCAAGTCAGGAAATTAGGTTGGAAGCAAGAGCCTGTTGGAGGCAAGTGAAAGCCTTAGGGCAGTTGAGGAATCCCATGAACCAGAACTCAAAATCATCCTTGGTTACCACCTGTAGGTACTTGTGTGAGTTTGAACCCTTTTTCTTCATGTTGTCACTAATTTGGTTAGCTCTCTTTATCTTGCACAATGGAATCACAACCTTGTAGTGAAATCTATGAGCTTCTCCTGTTGGAGATGACACCTTTGCAATGGCCCTGTCACTGCAGAATGCAATCTTGTCTGTAGAGATGAACAGACGCCCACTTATAGGCCCTGCAGTTGTTGATAGATTGCACTGAAATGCCTTCACTAGTCGCTCTCCTTCTCTTATCCTGAAGATTTGCGTGAATAGTTTTGCTCCTCTTGATCTCAGCTTTCCTCTAACTGTTTCAGTTCAAATCAATAAATTAAGCAGAAAAAGTAAGTCCCATGATAACATGAATTATGACGATCGAATAGCTAAGGGTGCACTGCATGTATAACTGAAGGGTTTTTTGCATTTTGGACCCCAAAATATAGGGTAATTTATTTACTGGACCCTTGGTTTTCAATGTTAATTTTTTGGAACCTAAAGTTTGTGAGCTGTGAATTAAAAAAGACCTTAAAATTTGTGGGTTGAAAAAAAAAAGCTCATGTACAATTTTTCTTTTACTTCCCATGTTTGAATTTCTCTTCTAATTGACGCCAAACTTAATGACTAAGATTAAAATTAATATTGAGGCTATAATACACCTCTCTTAGTCATGTCGGAGCTACTTAGACCCCTATGAATAAGAGAGGTGTATTATAGCCTCAATATTAGTTTAATCTTAGTCGTCCTTAAGTTTGGCGCCGATCATGAGAGAAATTCAAACATGAGAAGAAAAAAAAAAGAACGGGACACATTTTTTTTTTCAACCAATAAACTTTAAGATCCTTTTTTATTCATCTTATGAACTTTAAGGTCCAAAAAATAAATGTTAAAAACCAAGGGTCCAAAAAATAAATTATCCTATACTTTGGGGTCCAAAATGCATACAACCTATAACTGAAGGAGACGAGATTAGATGCATGACGTACCAAACTTGTTCATGGTGTTGAATACGGATCCAACTTTGTGCTGCCTCCAAGTGCATGAAACGTCTGAAGGTCCGGCTAACAACTGTCTTGTCTTCTGATCTGTTTGACTCTTGTATGTGATTCTTGGCAACCCATTTCTGAGTAGATGATCTCCCAGCATAGACTTCATGCTCCTCGATTTAAATGCCCTTGAAACATCCATTGATTCTTAATTTGATCTTCTCTTTGATCGATATATATAAATCACTATAACACGAACTTGTTCAAGACGGATATATAGATAGGGTTTGGGAAAGCATTAATGGTGATGGGGAAAGAAACATAAGGTGAAGTTATATATAGGGAGAAAGCGAGAGAAATAGGATGAGTCATGGATGGATAAGCATCAAGGTTGGTGAATATTAAACCTTTTTAACGTAGTGCATGAAGGTGGACCATGACTCACCATGAGTAAGCAACAATAATAATAAATTGTTATATTCAACATGATTTCACGTTTAGGAGGTACCAAACATACCAAGATTCAATGGGTGGGGGATATGGTTTTATTTTTCCTTTTTTTTAAAATTGTTATTGTAATGTGGGGAAGAATGTGCAATAGCGAGTAGATTTTGTGGGCTGTTAAACTGAGGGGGTGTTTGGTAGGAACCTCAGGAAAATTTTTTCCTGGGGAAAATTTCCCATGAGAAAAATTTCCTTGGAAAAAATTTTCCTTAGACCCCCAAAGGGAAATTTTCCCTAAGAAAATGGAGAAAATGGTGGGATTATCGTGAAAACTTTCCCGAAGTCAATCCGCATCCAAACATGAGGAAAATAAGTCAACCCGAAAAAATTGACCATTTTCCTAGGATTATTGACCAACAAACAAATGAAAGCATGGGCCAAGGTGAGTAGTTGCTCAGTAATATTTGTAGCTTTTGATGTGGCAGTTTCCCTTTCTGATTCATTTTGTATCATATGTCAAAATTCAAGTACCAGCCAATAAAAATTGACTTTGTGAAAAAGTTACTGAATTAAATCTATCTACTTATTCTACGTGAATCTAACGGCGGAATATTACAGATATGGGAATTGACTAAGGTATAGCTTCCTGGAAATTCAAATTGATATTATGATAATAGTATCAGTAAGAGGCCCCGATTGGTCAAAAGTGGAATGACAGGGTGGCACAAACACCCTAATCTGATATGCTAGCTAGATATGATTTTAGTGCAATGTTGACAATTTGTTTGTGTTTTTTATTTTCTTGGATTGGTGTTGACTTTCATCGTACTTGTCCAATTTGCATTATGGTTTATGTGTTTTCTTGATGCAACTTATCCATTATTCCTCCAATCATATGATCAGAGCATACGTTGAACATTTATTATAATGGTTATGGTGTCTGACTCCATTAATTAGTGATGGAGTGATCCATGCTGACAACACGCATTATGGAAAGATCTTATATGTAATTCAACTCAAATTGTCCGATGGACAATGAGATCAGCTCTAACGCAACCTAGCGACCATAGACCCAACCAAGGCACTTCCAGGGGGATTCACATTTACCTCTTTCAAACAGACAGGTCATTCCACAACAATACCATCTTTAAGTTTGCCTAATAAACCTCCAAATTAACACACATATGTAAATAATAATGATAAGTGTCTTGATTCAAAATGGTTAATAATCATGTTTAATTTTATATAAATCATTAAAAAAATCCAATTTGAGACTTAAAATCCAACGTGTTTCATAACTTTGAGGTTAGTACGACTTATACATTATATAAAACTAATTATTTATTTATATTTTTTTGTAAATATAAAATTATACATAAAATGTTCATTTTCGATTATGGTTGATAAAATGAGGCTCTTATTTATAGTTTATGATCTAGCTAAGACGTGCTGTACTTTTATAGTTGTTAAATATATATAATTACTAGATAAAATATTATTAAAAGTTACAAAAATGTGAATTGTGAACAATTCAAGATGGTTATTATCCATATTGATTCAAGTCACATATCATTCTCCATAAAAATAATAAAGATACAACAATGAAATGCAAAAAGAAAACAATTAAGAGCCTGTGTTTTGGACGGCAGATATGCAGAATAACCAGTGGATAGGAAAAAAATTGATTTTTTTTTTTAATATTTAGGTTGAAAAAAAATGGAAAAAAATAGTTGAAAAGCGCTTGAAAATTTTAGGCTAAGAAAAAAATTACTTATAAAAAGAGAGGAAACTTGGGTGAAAAAATTGGATATAAAGCCCAACATTAATTTTTTCTTCATCTCTCATGCTTTTCTCTCATTATGTCTCTCATAAACACATTTTAATATTTCTCTTTTAGACACCCATTTTAATATTTCTTTCTTTCTTCTCTACTTTTTCTCTCACGTACATTATAATCTCTCTCTTTCTTGACCAGTTTCTCTCATGCACCCATTTTAATATTTCTCTTTCTCCCTCTTTCTATTTCTCTCCAGTACCATCTCTCACGTACCCATTTTAATATTTCTCTCTCCACCATTTTTTCTCACGCATCCATTTTAATATTTTCTCTTCCAAGACACATCGTGTGATCTAGAAAAAAGAAACTTGATATTTACAAGCTCCCATCCAAGTTATATTTTTCCATACATTTCCTTAACACAAAGGAAAGAAAATTGAATAAAAAATCAATTTTTCTTTCAAAATTTCACACAAAGAAACTAATATAAAAAAATTTACTTTAACCAAAATTTTCTTCATTCTATTTTTTTTTTCAAGAGAATTTTTTCACCGTATTTTATGCAATCAAAACACGCTTTATGAAACTATAAGAATATGGAATAAACTCTAGAATTGAGACATTGTTCTTAACTATTAACTTGACTTAGGATAAGTTTATTCAAATTTATCTATTAACTTGACTTAGGATAAGTTTGATTATACATAATATATTGTTCTTATTACCATCAAAGACTCACTAGCTACTTAATCTAATTTCTGTTGTTTAGGTACTTTATGCCAAAAATGGGAGAGGTTCACATAAAATGGAGGGTGAAAACATATGCTTACCCTTTGTTCATAACATTCCACGAATATCTTACTACTTTGATCAAGACTCCGGAAGCTTACGTTAGACCAAAAAGGGAAAAAACAAAACCTCGGCAATCGAAGCTTGGGTGAGAAAGTTAGGCTGTTTCGATAGGATGCATTGGGTGCTGCAGCCTGCATGGCAGCAGCAAACTTTTTGAACATCAGCATGACCCGTGCAAATTGGCAGCAAGGGTTTCTCCGGTTTCTAGGTTTTAGGCTTATTCACTCCTTTACATTTATACAATTATGGTTTGGATTCAAGACTTGCAAAGATCGAATTCAACCCTATAATTGTTCTTCAATTCCTTCACTCTCGTTTGTTATTATTCTCTATATTCTTAGAGGTTCAACTTTCTTCATATTTCTTGAATATTTTGGCTTTTATTATATGCTTTTGAATATGATTGTTGGTTAGAATTTGGCTAGGGTTAGGGTTCATGTGGAATATGAAATTTTTCTTCAAATCTTGATGTGCCTGAGAAGGTTTCAACAGTAAGTTAGGGCTTAGGGCATGAGCGTGTCTAAACTTTGATTTAGATTGATAAATTAGAGCCATTTGACTATCAATTCTCCTAAAGTAGATGCTTGTAGCCTTTAGGGTTAGTTTTAGATTTCAAGCTTTGAGAAAAGAAGGGGCCTGCACTTTTCTAATGAATTTCTCTATATGTGCTTTATAACTTGACAAATGATTCTACTTTCTTTGTTTTTGTCCTGTTATTTCAACCTGAATGTTTCAAGTTCCTGCTTTGGTAATCACAATTTATTTTAGAATAAACCAAAACTTTGAGCCCTAAATCGAACCGACTTATGTCAGTAGAAATATACTTACAATGTGCTGTTTTTCTTAGACAAGCAAGTCATTTATCCCTGATCCCTCTGTTCCATATGAAGTTGCCCTAACTTGTCAACTCTGTTTAATCAAAAATCTTATCCTTAAAGCTCAGTACATGCTGTTTTCGGGCTATTATTTAGTCTTGGTTTTGAGGCATATTCAATCAAGAGGCACCCGGATCAGTATAAAAAAAAATCCATCTTAGTAACTCCCTGAAACAGATTGAAGGATCAGTGTTGTAACCTTATAATATTGCACATATATGGGGAAAAATGAAGCTTTGGATAAATTGCCAAATCAAACATTCCTGACTTATTAAGCCCAGGAGTTGGAAAGATTTTGAGAGATTTCATTTCAGTATTAGGAAATCATCAAATAAGATTACAACAATTGCTACAGAATCAGGGAGTTGACAAGTATGATCACCAACTTGAACTTTGTTATGTTGGCCTCTTGGGTACATAGCTACATAATCACATCAGTTGACTTCCTAAAATACAAGGTATACTGCATCATTTCATTTGTAAGTTGTAAGCAACCATTCTAAAGAAACAAATTGGAGTACTGGGGAAAAAATTGCACACCAGGAATTGAAGAAGAAATTAAATGTGACGGATGTCTGTAAATATATACAGAGTCTACTCAGCTAAGTGGAAATGAAAACATAATGAATGTATCCTTTTGCGCGCATTCCTCCTCTTGAATGTAAGTCATCTAAGATTGGAAGCAAGTGCCCTTTGCAGGCAATTGAATGTCTTTCGGTAGTTAAGGAATCCCAGAAACCAGAATTCGAAGTCATCTTGGGTCACCACCTGAAGATACTTTTGTGATGGTTTCTTTGCATTTTGGCTTTGGTTGGCTTTCTTGATCTTGCTTAGTGGGATGACTACCTACATTCATATGAACAAAACCACTTGTAAATTACAATGTTCGACTCCAGCATTGATACGTACTGTTGAGAACATAAACAAGTAAGGAGGTTACCAAAATGTATTGATTACGTACCTTGTAGTGAAATCTTTGCATTTGTCCAGTTGTAGGAGATGAAAATTTAGCAATGGCCCTATCACTGCAGAAGGCGATCTTATCTGTAGTGATGAAAAGGTGACCTGCTATAGGACCAGCTGTAGTTGAAAGGTTGCACTGAAAAGTCTTAAGAAGTTGCTCCCCTTCTCTCATGCTAAATATTTGCCTCAATGCTTTGTCCACACCACCTACTTGCATGATTTTCGCTCCTAAGCGCAGCTTTCCTCTCACTGTTTGTTTATATTCATTTCAGGTGATCAGCTTCAGTTTCAAAATTAATATCCTTCCATTCTCTTGATTAAGAAAAAAAGAATATACTAGGCTAAATAAGTGAGAATAAACATACCGAACTTGTTCATATTGCTGAGAATTGACCCAAATTTACGCTGCCTCCAACTGCAAGAAACGTCTGAAGATCTTGCCAACATTAATTTAGCAGGCTGTGTCTTCACAGTTTGAATGTCGTATGTGATTCTGGGCAGTCCATTTCTGAGAAGGTGGTCTCCAAGCATACTCTTCATGCTTCTTGGTTTGAATGCCCTTGAAACATCCATCTAGCTTGTCTCTTTCGGATCCTTAATTAAATTCCTGTTGTTTTATCCTAGACAGGACTTGTGTAGAGAATAGAGAAGGTCAATACTCAATATATAAGCTTCTAAAAGGGTTGAAGGATGAGTCATGAATGGATCAGATGGGGCCAGAGTAGATGAATATTGAGTCTTTTACATGCATGAATGACTCAGCATGACTCAAATATACAGCAGGGCAAGAGTTGGACTAATATATTGTTAATTTCTTACTCTGTAAGGTTTTGTACAGAGCTTCTTTGATTAGAAGATAAGGTGAATATCAACAACTACTTGCATGCATGGGGGCTGTCTTTTGCCTTTTTCTTTTTTAAATAATTTTTCATTTTCTGGGGGAAAGTTCTGCGATGCCGGACACATTTTGTAGGCAGTTAACCAGAAATTCTGGTGGATTGAATTTGTTAGTTGGGTTAGGTGGCTGAATCACTAATAACTAATCTTTCTTATTCCACCCCCCCCCCATTCTGTTTGAATTGGAGTTTACAACCTTCTTTATTGCTCTAAAGTCAAGCTTAGATTATGCTATTTTTTTTTTAATGAATGCCATGTTGACGATTAGTCACGTAGTTAATTCATGCATGCATAAGGTATAGGAAACTACTGGGAAGTTGATATTTTCCTACCAACCTCATTAAAGAAAGAAATAGTCAAAGGTGGAATGAAAGGTTAAGGTTGGCCTGGCCCCTGTTCCTGATATTTTTTTAATTTTTTTTTGGGCACATAGAATGACAAATCAGATCTGATTTTATTTGAATTTGCAATGCTGATAGGCAACTTCTTATCTCGTCTGGATTGCTAAATGCTGACTTTCATCATTTTTTGTATTTTAATTTTTGGCCCTGCAGGGCCTCTGTGGATAGAGGGGAGATACTGTTGGCCTACAAAGTGAGTAAAGCTCTCCCACTGAAAGCAAAGCAGGGTCCAGAAAGATATGGATGTACCTGCCTTTATTCCTGGGAGGTAACAATGTCTAATCAGAAATTATTTTGGAAAATGGATTAAATATCTAGAGAGAAAAAGAAAGGGGGGGGAATGCATGGGATACAACTTAAACAAACAAATTATGTCATGAGGGAAACAAAAATTCCATGGAGTACCGGCTTCTAGATTATATATCCAATCTGATGGGTTACTTAACCCAATGAAATTAGCCATTTTTATTTTACTTGTTTCTCTTTCTCTTCATCTCTTGCACCAATCACATTCCAGAATACATTCATCAGTCTTTTGCTAACATTTCTGGAGAAACTTGTTTGTAATTATGTCTTTTCTCATTAGGTGGATCGACTTATGTACCAGTAAGATACTTTCTTTATATTGATCTTGTTCAGAACGACATCAAAACACGTACTCCTTTAGTTTTGGGCATCTATGCATGATTTGCCTTATGTATCGATCCAGCTTCGCTTTAATATAATAAATGTAATGCGGATGTGAGAGACTACTCGGATTGCTCTCAAGATAACAGAAGGAAACAGTCATAAGTCAATGGGTTTTGTTGAGCTAAATGGGTAAATTCTATGGCCAAATTATAATTTAGTTTTGTTTGGACTGTAGAATAAGACATGCAGTATTGGGGATGTCCACTTAATAATAATGAGTACATATATTTAAAAATGATATCCTCTCAGTATATATAATAGGCTATTTAAACTTCTTTTATGGATAGTTAAAGTCTTGTATTAAATTAGAAACCGTCACTAGTATTTTGGATTTTTTTTGGGTGTCTACTCAACATAAACATACAATATCCTACTTACATATAATTTTTTTTTTTCTAGGCTTGGAGTGTCGATAGACACCCCTAAACATATATAATACAAATCTGCTCATGGCTACTGCATCAATGTGAGCTTTCAGAGAATCAAATTACAAAGAACTAGCCTGAATTGAGGTCTAAGGGTGATGAACAACATAAATGAGTTATTCATTTTATGCCACACGATTGCTTGGAGAAGCAACCTGCTCATTAGATAAAAGTAGAGTTGGCAAAATTTCTCCGACCCGAATTACCCGAATCGTCCGAACCGGTACATAGATTTTTAATCCGAATTTTGATATTGTCCGAATATTCGGACATAAAAGTTCTCTTTTTTCTATTGTCCGAACCCGATTTTAGCTTAATCCGAATTGTTCGACCTGGTTCGACCCGAAATAAAACGGGTCAAGATATAAATTTCTCGTCCGAATTTCGGCATTGTCCGAATTTGCCCGACCCGAATTTACCCGGACCCGAATTTTGGCCAGCATAAAAGTGGTCAGTTGTAGTATTGAAATTTAATTACCCTCTATTTAGGGCAAGAACTAGGATTAACCATACAACTTTTGCAGCTTGTTCTGCATGTGGCAAATCTTTCTAAGTTTGTCCAAGGCATTATAACCCCTGAAGCCAACATATGTTTTAGCAGTTAATAAGATAGTGTATTGGTCACATTATTTGTTACATGTTTATCCCTCCAAGCAATGCTCATGTCCTTGCATGCTGAAGACAGAAATGTTTCAGTACATTGTACACTTTTGCATTAATTCTTTGACTTTGGATTATGAAATGCACAGACTAGTTGGAGTTCAGCTGTTCGTCTTGATTATTTGAAACGTAACTAAAGTAAACAACCAGTTGTAGAGTCATTTGTATTATTGGCATGACACAATAGGTAGAGACCAATTTGCTTACTCAGGGCGAGGGAGATCGATATCCTTGATAGAATAAACTCAACTGATCGATATGTTACAACTCGGCAAGTAAGAAATCCAAATATGAGGTTTGAGACATTTAGGAGGAAGAAAGACTAATTCATCCTAGAGAAGAAGAATTTACAGTTTCGATTGTGACAGTTATCTATTAAAACCTTGACTCTTGTAGATAAACAAAATGCTTTTCATTCCCTAGCTAGTGACTAAGTTTTCCCTCAAACCAAGGTATTGGAGATAGCTTGTTGCAGATATCTGTATGTTCTCTTGTAGTTTAAGAATCCCATGAACCAAAACTCGAAATCATCCGTGGTTGTTACTTGAAGATACTTCTGTGATGGATTCTTGAGATTCTTGCTTTCATTCACTTTATTGATCTTATTTAAGGGGATCACTACCTGCATTTATGTATAGCAACATCATGTTAGTAAACAAAACAAAACGGAATACGACTTTAAACCTCAGACATATCATTGAAAAGAATGAATATTGACCTTGTAATGGAATCTATGGGACTCTCCGGTAGGGGAAGTGCACTTAGCAATGGGTCTGTCGCTGCAAAATGCGAGTCTGTGTGTGGAAATGAAGAGGCGGCCTTGAATTGGACCCGCAGTTGTGAACAAGCAGCACTGGGAAGCCTTCAACAGCTGCTCTCCTTCTCTTAAGCTAAATATTTGCCTGAACAATTTCTCCACCCCTCCTACTTGTAGTATCTTAAAACCGAGCGTGTTTTTCACTGCGTTCATGTCAATAAACAATGTTAAAACCCCGACATTTCCATTCATCCATGAAAAGTACGTGTTTGTTTGTTAACTAGGGGGTGAACTGATTAATATACGTACCAAGCTTATTGACAGTGCCGAAAACTGATCGGGTTGTCCCCTGCTTCAGCGTCAATGATCCACGCATACGGATGGAATTAGGCCCAGGCAACAATTTCAGGGACATCTTTGATTGATCACATAGTACTGCAGTGGACAACCCATTTCTAAGAAGGTGAACTCCAAGCATGCTCTTCATGCTGCTTGTCTTGAATGTCTCTGAAGCATTCATTTTTTTTTTCCTTTCCTGGTAGGTAGTTGATGATGTGTTAGAGAATAGAGACTTGTGTTGCAAGCAGTTTATGCCAACTGATTAAACAAGGATGGTTTGTGGTGAGTGGAGGAGGAGGTATGGCAAAAGAGGTATATATATACACACAGGAGGTGTGGAATTTGAGGGGAGGACTTGAGGAAATTAAACTTTTTTTTTTTTAATAAATTAAGAGTTATAAAAGTAATGAGTCATTGATGGATAAGCAAGGTGGAAAAGTAAGAAAAAGTGGGGAGGCCACTAGACAAGATTTCTTATACTCTAAGCTGGTGTTTCAAGTCTGATTTCTTTTAGAAAGATGTCACAGTAACATACACCTCTCTTCTTCATCAAAGTTTAAATTTTGCCTCCTTCAAAACACTTTTTTTCTAAAATTAAAAGAAAAAAAAGATTGGTGGAAAAGAAAGGCGGGAGTTTTGAGGATGATGTAAAGTAATGTAAGAAGGTGAAGAATATACCAGAATTGTGAAAGTGAAATGGAGGTGGGTGATTTCATCATCTGTAAGCATTTCAACCTTTTGAGTTGGCAAAAGTAACTTTCTGATGCTACCCATCTTTTTTTCTTCCTTTTCTAGGGGACACAATGGAAAGCAAATACATGAATAAAAGTCTCAGAAAGCTAGTTAGGCAGTTAATTTTTCTGTGAATAGAAAAATAACGTTATCAGGCAATCTGAATTCTGACAAATAACAGCAGACTCTAGTCAGAAACAAACAATGCTATGCATGCCCATTTAACTCTCTTGCTTTTCAGGGTGTCTTGGTTTTAACCTTTATTTCATAACACTTGCAGTCATGGAAGCAAGGAGCTCGCTGCTAGAGTTTTTTTAATGGCAAATATCTGTCTCTTTTACCTCCTATTTTAACCTATATATTTAGCTTCTACACAAGTAAAAACGGATAATGGTGTTTTGTAGGGTTCAGTATCCTAAGTAAACTAGTCCTGGCCGGAACTTAATTTGCGTTTGTAATGAGAGGAATCCTGAAATTACAAAATCTTGGAATCTACTACCACTAGCATATCCGGGTAGTTGTTGAATTTGCGTACTGCCTCATCCCCTTGTCTTTATTTTCCATTTTGGTTATGATAGAATAGAGGATGATATGCATCAGCTGGTGGTGAATGATTGTTGGGTATATACATAGAATGTGTCCACAAAATCTTTGAATCAAGGTTGACCAAATCAAGCTTTTAAGACATGGCACAAGATATGGAAATTAATGGGATCATATTTAATTTGTCTGATCTATTGTGTACATCTCCCTAAGTACTTGTAGGTGACCCTCATCCTCCCCTCATTAATATTTGTGCAAGAGAAGATGATGCTGTAGGTACGAGATCACAAGGGGGTAGACGCTGCTTTTAATAATGGATTTTATGGGTGGTCATTGAGCCAACTTAAGGTTACTTATTTTAAAACTGAATTGTTATTAATTGTCACACTTTTATTACTTTCAGCTGATTAACCAGACTTGACTTTCATCAATTTTAATTAGCATCAAGGATTCTGAAAAACCCAAACCAGACTGGTTTCCCCCAGTTTCATGTTTTAAAATAAGAATCAAGTCTGAGCGAAATAGGCGGCTCGACCCTAGAGGCTTCCTTGGTCTAGACATCGTTGTCTAAGATCCCTTCCTCTTTCTATCTAGCTTAATTACGCTTGACTGCCTCTCCATCTGTCTCAAGCCTAGCTATCTTGGTTATGCTTCATCACTATGGTTCTTATAATTAAAACAATAAGCTTAAGTTATAGATTCAATACAAGTATATATAGGAGACTAATCAGTAGAGGAATAGCAGACTGATCAGTATGGAGGTAGTAGCTTTTGTCGAGTTGTTTCACCTAGCTACCTAGCTTGTTTCCTTGCTTTTGGGTAATGTTAATGCAGCTTTACTAAGCCCCAAGTTTCATAGGCTGCACTAAAATAGTGAGCTCACATCGTGTTCCACAACCTTCTTCATGCGACAGTAGCTCAATCATATCATCATTCATCAGTTTTTGGATCTTCAACATGTTCTTCAGTTAGTGTCAAGTAACTACTCAACCTGACCCCAAATTACGGGTTGTACCAGAGTCATACAAAGCATATATATGTTATCAACTTTATCTTGCTACTCCTAAGCATATATTAAGTTTGAATTCCTGGATTGTGTCATTTTCAATTATAGATTCTCCTACTGCAAAATACTCTCCTCATTGAATGCTTAAAGAGAGAAAAGTGCTGCAGATCTGTCCGTGCTAGGTTCACAATCTGAACCGTGTGTGCTAGACACTAATTAACCTTCATAAGGGAAGGGAAGGATCAATATGGTGAAAATTTTTGTGGGATCACAGTGACCAGAGTCTCAGTTAAGTATGTCACTAATTACAGTGTCATGATTCTAATTTAGAATGCATATGATTGGATAACCGTGCCAATTTAACGGGATATCATTGCTAAAAATAAACAAGCTCAGCTTCTATTTACAATGCAGCAAACAAGATACCTATAGATCAGGAAACTATATCATCCTACACTAGTACAATTAAATATTTACAGTTAGGTCTAATATACATCTGACTAAATCCTAGATCGAATAAAAAAAAAATAAATTTCATTTCCTGGCCACCAATACTATGCTGTGAGCCCAATAAAGGATTTAGGGACAACTTGTTGCAGAGATTTGAATGTTGTATTGAAGTTTAAGAATCCCATGAACCAGAACTCAAAATCATCAGTCGTGATTACTTGAAGGTACTTCTGGGATGGTCTTTTCACATTCTTACTCTCATCCACTCCTTTGATCTTATTCAAGGGGATCATTACCTGCATTTGTTATCAAAGGAGTCCTGTCGATATTAGTTGAAGTTGCTCAAATATTACAAGTTTAAAAGAAGGGCATGATTGAGTATAAGAAGATGAAATACCTTGTAATGGAAACTAAGGAGTTGTCCAGTAGGGGTAATAGACTTGGCAACAGGTGTGTGACTGCAGAATGCAACCCTGTGTGTGGAGATGAAGAGGAAGCCTTGAATGGGTCCCACGTTGGTCCATAAACTGCATTGTGAAGCTTTCAACACCTCTTCACCTTCTTTCTTGCTAAACGCCTCGCAGAACATCCTCTCCACTCCTCTTACTCTTACACTGCATTGCATATTTGTCAACAAAACCCAAATCAGAATCCTTGCTTTCCAATCATCGAAAGTGTTCAAACATCTCTTATTTTTCCTTTATTTTTTGGGTGCATAAAGAGGGTTGATAGGTGATACTTACCAAGCTTATTCACCGCGCTCAAAACTGATCCAGTACTCCTCTGCTTCAAGATTAAAGATCCGCACATACGGCTTGGATTGGACTGGGGTAATAATTTCATAGGCATTTGATTAGGTATTTTGGAAAACCCATTTCTTAGAACATTATCTATGATGGTACTCTTGATGCTTATGGACTTGGCTGCCTCACAAACATTCATTTTCCTTCTTCCTTTTGTTGTTGCTGATGCCTAGTATAATTCCTACCAGAAGCAGGTTGATATCAAAGATGGTTGTGTGTTGGTGCAAGATGGAAATGAGTAAGGAAGAGGTATATATAGGAAACGCGGAATTTCAAATATTCTATTAGAATCATTAAATGAGTCATCCATGAATCAGCAAGGCAGAAGAAATAGGAGAAGAAAAAGAGAGGGCACTAGGCAGTAGGCAAGACATGATTTGTTACAGTATTTGATAAGCTAGGTGATATCCCATGTTTGCTTTGTTTTGGAAAGGAGAGAGAAGCCTGGTAGTTGAGTGGTGAAACTTAGGTGGTGGATGAGGTGGGTGATCTCATCATGTCTAAGCATTTCCAACTTTTGTGCTATAGTAAATATAATTTTATGATCCCTCAAGCTTTCCATCTTTTTGAGTGGGGCAAAAAAATAGAAAGTAGGATAAGGTGTTATGAAACTTAGCACTGAATCATATCACATGCACACTGTGGTTATTCGGTATTCTCAGCATTAAAAAGTATTGCCATAACAGCAAAAACACAGCCTAGTTAGGGATGGACCATTCTCAAGTGTCACCACCTGCATTTGCGTCATCGGGGCAGACAAAGTTGAGCTATTTAAGTAAATTTATAGTTTACCTATATTTTCCATCTCTCATAATTAATGTTTACCTATTTAAGTAAATTTATAGTTTTCCTCTCTAACTTTGTTGGTTATATTGGTTTCTCCCCAATCTCCCAAAGTGACGAATAAAAAGGGATGGAAGGGAGTATTAGTCTTTGTTCGCACATTTATTTGGTGATTTTCTAGCATTTTGATTCGAATTTTCTTTCACTTCTAGAAGGCCTGCTGTATTTCTCCACTGGCAGCTACATTGCTGAATTACAGCAGTAATCTGTGCTGCAGATTTCTACTGTGTGCATCTGATTTGCAAATTATTCAACAGCAATTCCGGTGCTGAATTTAGGCACCTTGTTGTGCACAATTTCAAACAATATGCCTTTGTTTGCTAATATCAAGTAGCAACTTCCAGTCCTAACAAATTAGAAAGTTAGCATAATTACAATTAGAAAAACAAATAATTTGCTACTATCAAGTAACAACTTCAAGTCCTAACAAATATAGGAAACTTTCCACATAGTGAGTCAACATTGAGTAATTTCGGGAGACAACCAAATAACATTCCCCAAAACATATCGAATAGACACCTTGAAATGGAGAACATAGCTTGGATTTCTTGCAATGTGATTCCCGAATCCTTACTGAGATCAGCTCTTGTATCCTCAAGTATCATGATATACTTTGGTTTTTCCAATGTTGGCTTAAACTTTTAGATCATCTTGGCAAGTCTCCTTAGTAGAATCAAGGGTGGCCTAGCTATTCTATATCGACGAACGCCTTCTAAATTAACCCAATTAGGTAAAGTTGGCCAGACTTGGACATGGCTAAAACTAGTGCTGGCAAAAATTCAGGTCCGGTTAATTCAGGTTGGTCAAATTCAATCAATGTCAAAATTCGGACGAGAAATTCATGTTTATATCTAGTTTTTATTCATGTCAGACTGGTAAGACAATTCGGACAAAGTTAAATTTGGGTCAGCATTGGGGTTTGGACAATAGACAAAACAGAAATATGATGTCCAGATATTCGGTCCATTCAGTTAATATCAAAATTCAGACGAAAAATTCTATTTCCGGACCCGACTTTTTCAGGTTCGGACCGTTCGGGTTTTTCGGGTCGGACCAAATTTTGCCAGCTCTAGTTAAAACCAAGGACAATTAACAGAAAATTAGAAACCAGAAAAAGCTGACCTAAGTTTCGACTGATGTTATGAACTTTGTGTAACTACTCATAAGTCATAAGCATTTGTATGTAATTAGTCTTATATGCCTTTTGTGCCTTGTATAGTAAGAGCATATTAAGTTTGAATTTGTAGATAGTGTATTAGTGTCGTTTGGTATTAGATTGTCATACCATGCAATACTTTTCTCATTGCATGCTCAACAGAGTGAATCCATGCAAGGTAGAGACTTTTTCAGCCTTCATAAAGGAAAGATGGCTGTCAGTTATGAAGATTTTTGTGGGATCACATTGACGGAGTGTACTCTTAGTTCATTAAAATGAGCAATTACAGTGTCAATTTAACTCCCAAAGCACAATGATTACGTCAACATGCCAGTTCAAGTGCATGCATATCATTGATATAAACAAGCTTAGCTGCTATTTTACAATGAAGCAAACAGGATAACCTGGATCAGGAAACTATCATTCTAGAGAAGTACAGTCAAAATATTTACAGTTAGGTCTATATCTATCTAACTAAAGCCTAGCAAGGCTAGAATTTCTACCCCAAAAAAAGATGTTTTTCGCTTCCTAGTCACAAATACTATGTTGTGATTCAAATAAAGGATTTAGGGACAACTTGTTGCAGAGATTTGACTGTTCTCTTGTTTAAGAATCCGATGAACCAGAACTCGAAATCATCTGTTGTGATTACTTGAAGGTACTTCTGGGATGGTCTCTTCACATTCTTACTCTCACCCACTCCTTTGATCTTATTCAAGGGGATCATTACCTGCATTTGTTGTCAAAGGAACAACGTCGATGTTAGTTGAAGTTGCTCAAATTTTACAACAAAGGGCATGATTGAGTATAAGAAGATAAAATACCTTGTAATGGAAACTAAGGAGTTGTCCAGTAGGGGAAGTAGACTTGACAATAGGTATGTGACTGCAGAATGCAACCCTGTGTGTGGAGATAAACAGGAAGCCTTGAATTGGTCCCATGTTCGTCCATAAACTGCATTGTGAAGCCTTCAACAGCTTTTCACCTTCTTTCTTGCTGAAGGCCTGGCAGAACATCTTCTTGGCTCCTCTTACTCTTCCATTTATAACTCCTAAACCAAGTTTATCTTTCACTGCATTGCATGTTTGTCAACAAAACCCAAATCAGAATCCTTGCTTTCCAATCATCAAAAGTGTTCAAACATCTGTTTTCCTTTATTTTCTTTCTTCAGAAAGAGGGTGTATATGTGATACTTACCAAGCATATTCACCGCGCTCAAAACTGATCCAGTACTCCTCTGCTTCAAGATTAAAGATCCACGCATATGGCCTGAGTTAGACTGGGGTAATAATTTGATAGACATTTGATTAGGTGGTATTTTGGACAACCCATTTCTTAAAACATCATCTACCAGGGTACTCTTCATGCTTATTGACCTGGCTGCCTCACAAACATTCATTTTGCTCATTCCTTTTGTGTTGTTGCTGCCTAGTACTGTTTCTACCAAAAGCAAGTTGATATCAAGGATGGTTTGTGGTGGATGGGAGTTGGAAAAGAGTAAGGAAGAGGTTTATATATAGGAAATGAGGAATTTCAAAAATATTCTATTAGGTCCATTAAATGAGTCATCCATGAATCAGCAAGGCAGAAGAAAACAGAAAAGAAAAAAAAAAGGCCAACAGACATGATTTATTATTCAATAATCAAGGGGATATATTGTATATCTAATGGTTGTTTAGTGGTTAAAATTAGGGTGGGAGTGGGGGGTGAGGTGGGTGATCTCACCATGCCTAAGCATTTCCAACTTTGGAGGTAGGAAACATAACTTTGTGATGCCATTTATCTGTGTTTCCTTCTTTAGTGTGGGACACAATACAAAGTAGCAGAAAGGTGTGAAGACCCAATTACTAGATGAAAATAACCTTTGTGTATCAAACACTGTGGTTGTTAAGTATTCTCAATTTTGACAAGTATTGCCATAACAAACATAACCAGAGCCTAGTCAGTGATGAACCAACCATCCTCATGTGTGACCATATGCATTAATTTTGTCATGGGGGGGCAGACAAAGTTTAACTTCTCCCATACATGCTTTCTTAATTATTCCTTCTTTTTTGTGTTTAGGTTATAATTTGGAAAGCTAATTAAGTGAACTCACTGCAGTTTGGGACATAGAAGTGGCTGGTATTTTTGGTCAGTCAAGAATATGGCTGGTCAACCAGAATCTCAATTATTATCTCCCACTCAGGGGAATTATACTCAAAAGTCACAAATAATGTCA
This sequence comes from Portulaca oleracea, assembly GCA_029582165.1. Lineage (NCBI taxonomy): Eukaryota > Viridiplantae > Streptophyta > Magnoliopsida > Caryophyllales > Portulacaceae > Portulaca > Portulaca oleracea. Next base: position 23,819,828 of record CM055890.1, read on the forward strand.
CCAGCAAACTGTGTATCACCTTATTTGAATGATTGAATTGAATCCCTCTACTGTTTCTTTTCTTTTATTTGCTTAAAGAGCTTTTGTGTTTAAAAGCCTCCTGCCAACTTTCATGGTTCAACATGCAATTGCCTCTCTTTGCTTTGAATCTTAGGTATACTAAATCACATACGTGGCAATAATAGGGAATGATTGTTGGTTATGTGTATAAAAGATTGTGAAAACCTTTATACGTAGTTTGGTCATTTTCAAGCGGGAGGGTTTCCTTTTTTAGTTCACTAAGATTTGTGTTCATGTTTTACAGTTCATCATACAGGTAGAACGAAAAGGAAAGCGGATTGGTATTGTGCCGAGGGATGAAGACATATCATATCGACAATATTGCTTGGAGCAACTGAATTCATCCAACACGAAAAGAACGATCACAAAACTGAAAAGGAAAGCTGATTGGTATTGATCAGGAAAATCGGGACTGGTTAAAGATCATTAACTCGCCAACGTGGTTCACTTTCCAGCCATTTTACACACCTTTGGTCAATTCAGTCGGGTATTAATGCTTCCATTTCCCATAAGATCCCAACTTTTCTGCTAAACATGCCAGTGTAGACTGCCAAAATTATATATGCAGGGTTAACCATACTAAGCAAATCAGCCCTGCAACTGTAAGTTGAGTTTTGGTTGTGCGAAGAATCTCCGTTATTACTTCATAAGAATCTTGTGATACAAAAAGTGAATCCCAAATAATTTAGCAGGCCAAACAGAAATTTGTATAAAGTTGGTAACATACATTGTTGTAGAGAAGTAGGAGCAGCCCCAAATATTACAAGGGTTTGGTGTTATCAGAAAACTACAAATGCCAACTCTAAATTTTGGTTGGTCACATAACTAAGTAGAATGATTGAGTATGGTTTATTGCTTCTCCTGGGTGCATATTCTAGTGTAGATTCTCATAATATGACAAACAAAGAGAATATAAAAACGAAACGAAAACGAAAAGTTTTCTTCAGAAGATCTTGGATTCGTTTTCCGGTGTCCTCTTCCTAATTAAGGCTGCTACACTACAACTTAGCGTGGTCTGTCTTCTTGGTGCGATGAGCCCCCTAGATTCTTTTTATCAATGGGATCCTCATATCATTCTTTTGAATAGCATCCACTCCTCAGAGTGAATTAAATGACTTTTTTTTGTCTGTAACTTTCTTGAGGAACTTCCTTGACATTCAACTTTATGCAATGTAACTCAACAGAAAAATAACGAAAGCTGAGTTTAAGATCAAAAGTTCTGCAAACAGGAGGAGCAGATCAAAAGGTGTGAGGAAAGTGTTTGATGTAAAACAACGAGAAGCAACAACCTCACTTTCTGCAGTGACAAGCTAGCCTGTGGAAAAATTCACTTTGAATTCTGGTTCATGGTCATCATATATTTGTCTACTGTAATTCTTATTTACTAACCGAGCACAAAAGCAAGTTTTGAGCCCTAAGAAAATAGGAAAATGATTAGCTTTCCACTTAAACAGGCCTTTTGCTCATAGCCAGCCCATTATTCAACTCTGCAAATTCCTCTTCTTTTATAATATATAGAAAAGAATATATGTGCTTTCTTCCATTTTAATTTTCTGATTTTTAATATCAGCTAGTAGAAACTAAACTGTTGAAATCATCTATCCTCAACAGCTTCTAGAACTTCATGGGCTAATTCTCTACATTAAAGCAACTTGTAGTTTGGCTTAAAACATTTATATATTATTTTCTCTTATTTCTCATTGATGTCTAGATTTCTATCATAAGTAAGTTTACACAACTATGATTGATTGTAGTGTGTAGAAGAGTATGTTACAAAGAGGTATATATAATATATAGTTGAGGAATTTTGCTATTTTAATTAGACTCATTAGATGAGTCATAGGTGGATCAGCAATCAGGAGGTGGGAAAAGGAAATAAAAAAAAGAAAGGGCACTAGACAAGATTTCTTATTGTATAAGGTAATCTGTGTAGACTGCTGCCAGAACTGGAAAATGAGAAATAGGTGATATGTGTGATTTCATCATATGCAAGCATTTCAAACTTTTGAGTTGGAAAAGCTTATGTTCTGATGCCATCCATTTTTTTATACATTCCTTAGAGCCAATGACCTTTGGGAATCAAACAATAACAATATTAGGTATTCAGAATGCTGACAAATATTGCCATAATAGCCAAAACACAATCTAGTCATTCATGAGCCACTCTCAAGTGTTGCATCTCTGTCGTGGAGCCAGAAAAAGGTTTATATCTAGCGCAAATTCTAACATAAGACCGTCTCACGTGAATTTATCATGAGAAGGGGCATTTTTTTTTTGCTTATCTACAGTCTAGGGGAGATGGACTTCAAAGTGCAGGTGTTTGTAGGAGTTCATACAATAATTACATTTATGCCGTAGAATGCAACGAGTAGGTTATAAATATGATTCTTGTTTATAGAGGAGCCGAAGAAAAGATAGCAAGAGTTGGATGATGAGTTAGCTTCAGTGTTTCAAGAAGTGAAAGTTACCTACCTAGGTAAACTGGACTACCTTAATAATTTACCTACTAGTCTTGTGTACTACATAAGATGATTCTGCGCAGGTTTGCAGTATACTGTCTGAGAATTGTACCTTATTTGCAGCTAAAAAAGATAAACACAAGGGGTAAAGAATGGGGCAAAGAAAAGCATACAAATGTTGATTGTGACCCCACTGAGAAAGATCAAGAGCGCCAATCAAAGTGGTAACACTAAAAGGCCATGGTAGAATTACCTGCATTTAGGCCCTGTAAATTTCATGGGTTAATTGAGGTAAGTAGATAATTACCATAAATTACCGAAAGTTACCGAAAATTACCAAAAGTTACCAAAATTTATCGAAAGTTACCAAAATTATCGAAAATCACATGACACGTGTAAAGTAGGTTTTTTTTATTTTTTTCTTTTATTTCAAAAACACAAATTTACCCATATAAATTTACCCAAAGTTACCAAAAGTTACCAAAAATTACCAAAAGTTACCAAATATTACCAAAATTCATCATTTACCTTACCTCAAGTTACCAAATATTACCAAAATTCATCATTTAACTTGTTACATGAGTGTGTACGTCATGCACTATAACCCTTATGTCTTAGTTCATATAGAAAGTTGACTGAGTTGATTATTTAATGAATCACTCAAGTCTTCTCCATATTCAATTTTACTATCACTCATGTCACTTTCAATAACCTATGAAAAAATATACAGTACGATAATAGTGTGTTGCTAAAGTGCAGAAAAACTCATGGTTCCCCCCCCCCCCTGAAGCACAAGATCTTGCACGTATCTTATGCCATATTCACAATAATAGCTAAACTAATAGGATTTATTTATTGAATTATTAGAAACATGTATAAGAAGCTTATAACTAACTCGTCCCAATCACATCTCCATTCGACAAACAAGATGAAATATGGATCCTTGCATGCATTATTTCAGTGGAGCGTATCATATTGTTGAGCATGCATTCATGCCTTGTTATATTATGAGATTTCTTATACTATCAATCTGGCTTTGCTCTCATTACATATATCATCAACTGCACGGACCCATTCTTCGATACAAGATTCCCTTCCGAGGAGTGTCACTGTCACTGTTGTGGACGCCTGAAAGTGTGAAACAGATAACATTGCTGTAGATTGTCCAAGACAGTAAATTTTTTACTTGATGTATGACAATGACTGGGATCTTAACTTGTGCATAAGTAAGCAGGTACATATTGAGTTATTATATTGCAAGAGACAGCACAGTGACGGATCAACTTGAATTTGAGGGCATAATTAACATTGATAAAATTAAACAAACTCATCAGCTGACATCTTACAACTCAGCCAATAATAGATTGATAAATTTCCTGACAACTTGAAGAAGAAAAGGCTAATCAATCCTAGAAAAGTACTTGTAGAATTTACAGAATTGCGTGCTAGCTATTAAGATTTATATATATTTGTGAGACCTAGACTTCTGTAAGAAAACAAATTGTTTTCCATTTCCTAATGCCGGAGCTGATAAGAGTCAAATCAAGGATTTAGAGACAGCTTGTTGTAGATATCTGTATGTTCTCTTGTAGTTTAAGAATCCCATGAACCAGAACTCAAACCCATCAGTAGTCGTTACTTGCATATACTTCTGCGATGGATTCTTGACGTTCTTGCTTTCGTTCACTTTATTGATCTTATTTAAGGGGATCACTACCTTGTAATGGAATCTCCGGGATTCTCCTGCAGGGGAAGTGCAGTTGGCAATGGGTCTGTCACTGCAAAATGCAAGTCTGTGTGTGGAAATGAAGAGGCCGCCTTGAATCGGACCCGCAGTTGTGAACAAGCAGCACTGGGAAGCCTTCAACAGCTGCTCTCCTTCTCTTAAGCTAAATATTTGTCTGAACAATTTCTGCACCCCTCCTACTTGTAGTATCTTAAAACCGAGTGTGTTTTTCACTGCATTCATGTCAATAAACAATGTTAGTTACACACTTTCATTCATGAAAAGTGTTTGTTAACTAGGGGGTGAACTGATTAATATACGTACCGAGTTTATTGACAATGCCGAAAACTGATCGGGTTGTACCCTGCTTCAACGTCAATGATCCACGCATATGGATGGAATTAGGCCCAGGCAATAATTTCAGCTGGGACATCTTTGATTGATCACAAATTGCAGTGGACAACCCATTTCTAAGAAGGTGATCTCCAAGCATGCTCTTCATGCTTCTTCTCTTGAATGCCTCTGAAACATTCATCTTTGTCTTGCTTTCCTGGTAGTAAGTTGATGATGTGTTAGAGAATAGAGATTTGTGTTACAAGCAGTTTATGCCAACTGATTAAACAAGGATGGTTTGTGGTGAGTGGAGGAGGAGGAGGAGGTATGGCGAAAGAGGTATATATATACACATGAGGTGTGGAATTTGAGGGGAGGACTTGTGGAAATGAAACTTTTTTTTTTTCTTTTTATAAATTGAGTTATAAAAGTAATGAGTCATTGATGGATAAGCAAGGTGGAAAAGTAAGAAAAAGTGGGGAGGCCACCAGTATAGACAATATTTCTTATACTCTAATTAAGCTGGTATCCCATCCCATGTTTGATTTCTTTTAGAAACATGTCACAGTAACATTCACCTCTCTTCTTCATCAAAGTTTAAACTTTGCCTCCTTAAAAACACTTATTTTTTAAAAAAAAAAATTGGTGGAAAAGAAAGGGGGGAGTTTTGAGGATGATGTAAAGTAATATGTAAGTAATGTAAGAAGGTGAAGAATATACCAGAATTGTGAAAGTGAAATGGGGGGATATTGGAGGTGATGGACGTGGGTGATTTCATCATCTGTAAGCATTTCAACTTTTTGAGTTGGCAAAATAACTTTCTGATGCTACACATCTTTTTTCTTCGTTTTCTGGGGGGCACAATGGAAAGCCAATACATAAATAAAACTCCGAGAAAGCTAGTTAGGCAGTTAATTTTCCTGTGAGTAAAAAAATAACGTTATCAGGCATTCTGAATTCTGACTAATAACAGCAGAGTCTAGTCAGCGACAAACAATGTTATGCATGCCCATTTTAACTATCTTTCATTTCAGGGTGTCTTGGTTTTGACCTTTATTTTCATAACACTTGCAGTCATGGTAGCTAGGAGCTCGCTGTTACAGTTTTTTTATGGCAAATATATGTTTCTTTTACCTACTATTTTAACCTATTTAGCTTCTACACAAGTAAAAACATATAACGGTGTTTTGTAGGGTGCAGTATGCTAAGCAAACTAGTCCTAGAACTTTGCGTTTGAACGAGAGGAATCCTGAAATTTACAAAATCTTGGAATCTACTAGCACTAGCTTATTCGGGTAGTTGTTGAATTTGCATACTGCCTCATCCCTTGTCTTTATTTTCCATTTTCGTTATGATAGAATAGAATGTGTGCATAAAATCTTTGAATCAAGGTTGACCAAATCAAGCTTTTAAGATATGGGAATTAATGGGATCATATTTAATTTGTTTGATCTATTCTGTAAGTCTCCCTAATTTGTAGGTGATCCTCATCCTCCCCTCATATTTGTGCAAGATCGAGAAGACGATGCTTTAGGTACAAGATCGCAAGGGGGTAGTCGGGTAGATGTTGCTTTTTATAATGGATTTATGGGTGGGGATCGAGCCTACTTAAGGTTGCTTATTTTACAACGGAATTATTAATTGTCACACATTTATTACTTTCAGCTAATTAACCAGACTTCACTCTCATCAATTTTAATTAGGATCAAGGATGGTGAAAAACCCATGTTTTAAAATAAGAATAAAGTCTGAGCGAAATAAGCGGCTTGAGCCTAGAGCCTTCCTTGGTCTAGACAACGTTGTCTGAGATGAGTGAGATCCCTTCCTCTATCTAGCTTAATTACGCTTGACTGCCTTGGTTATGCTTCATCACTATGGTTCTTAATTAAAACGATAAGCTTAGGTTATAGATTCAATACAAGTATATATAGGAGAGTAATCAGTAGAGGAATAGCAGACTGATCAGTACGTACGTAAGTGGCTTGCCCTGAAATTACGAGTAACTTTCGTCAAGTTTTTTCACCTAGCTACCAAGCTCTTTTCCATGCTTTTGGGTAATTCTAATGCAGCTTTACTAAGCCCCAAGTTCATGGGCTGCACTAAAAATAGTGAGCTCACATCGTGTTCCACAGCCATCTTGATGCGAAAGTAGCTCAATCATATGATCATTCATCAGTTTTTGGATCTTCAACATGTTCTTTAGTTAGTGTCAAGTAACTACTCAACCTGACCCCCAATTACGGTTTGTACATTTGAAAGCATATATAATAATAAACTTTATCTTGCCACTCATTAGCATTTGTATGTTTAGAGTCTTTTGTGCCTTTTGTGGCTTGTGTTCTCACAACATATTGAGTTTGAATACCTGGATTGTGTCATTTTCAATTAGATTCTCCTACTACAAAATACTATTCTCATTGAATAATTATAGAGAGAAAAGTGCTACAGATCTGTCTGTGCTAGGTTCACAATCTGAACTGTTCAAGGTAGACTTCATAAGGGAAGGATCAATGTCGTGATGGTTTTTGTGTGATCACAATGTCCAAAGTCTCAGTTAAGTATGCCACTAATTACAATGCCATATGATTGGATAAGCGTGCCAATTTAACGATATCATTGATAAAAGTAAACAAGCTCAGCTTCTATTTACAATGCAGCAAACAGGATACCTAGGTCAGGGAACTATATCTTTCTACGTAAGTACAATTAATTATTTACAGTTAGGTCTAATATACATCTGACTAAATCCTAGATTGATGAGGGCATAAAGTGACTATATATTGGGAGCCTTTTGATAGTGATATTTGGGGATTAATGTGCTTAATTGATCTTTTATGTCTTTATTTCGCTATCTTAACTGAGTTTTGTGTGTTTTGTTCAATTTGTGCAGATTAGTGATATGAACTCCAAAGCTCACATTCATTACTTGATTCATCACTAAAAGAGCTTTCCGACGATATATTATAAGGTCAATTCCGAGTTGAGATGATGGAGTTATGAGTAAAATAGCTGAAAGTGTGCGAAAACTGATATATGTCCACTCTTTTGGTCACCATCATTTCCACAAGTATGCTATGACTTTGGGACTTATGCCAATGAAAAGTAGACTCCTAGAGCTTTCCGAAAAGTCAAGAACCAAGTCAATCGGACACCGGACGAAGGAGATATGGCCGAAACAAGACGACCCAGAAAACTCCAGAAACAACACGACCCGTGTTGACATCAACACGATCCGTGTTGGCCTCCAGAGAGCTCAATTTCCCCAGAAACCATCAACACGACCCGTGTTAACACCAACACGACCCGTGTTGGCCTTGTTTATGACGATTTGGCCATTTCAACTTCTCTTAATGGCTATATAATTGTAGATTCGACTGGTTCATCCATCACCATCCACCTTCATTCATTCACTCCCATTCACCATCCATCTCCATCTCTACCATCATCCATCCCTTCCTCCACAAATCCATCCACATTCATCCATAGTTGAAGATTGAGAGTTTATTGGAGTTTGAAGATCGATTCTCAAGAAATCCATTGAAGTGGAGGAGCAAAAGTCCCCACTGACTACCATTCAAGCGAGGAACGATTTCCATCTCAGTTTACTTCTCTTTCTTTTAGATTTCATGCTTTCTAGAATAGATTTTGATATGTTTTGTGTTTTGAACATGAGTAGTGAGTAGTTTCTTTCAGTTTGGGGGATAATCCCTTTCAAGTTTCTCTTATGGATTGAGTATTGTTGGATTGAACAAGTTTGTTTATCTTGTTTGAATGCATTTTATTTATCCTTTGATTTTGTATGTCATTGCTTTTGCTTGATCACCATTAGCATGGATTTAGATTGTTGAATGGAGTACCGAACGGAGAAATTCGATAATCGGAGCCCTTAGGATTAAACTGGTTTATGAAGTGAACTAGAGATAGAAGACTTTGTGATTATGGGTCATTGGATAATTTGATCTTTAACTTATATAAAATTGTCACAATAAAGAGTCCAAGAGATCAATTTTACTAAGCAATCCGTTTCATTGCCAAAAGCTCGCTACGGAAGAATTTATGCGATTATCGACCCTAAAATGTACCAAATTAGTGACATACATGTTCAATCCACTTGTTTGATTCATAAAGTGACTTAGGTTTTATCCCCTGAACGTCTTTCTCATATTGATTTCATCTTGTGAATTGTGTGAATATTTGATTTATTTGACCTTTTTTAGTGACTAGAACTAGAATTAGTTATTCTCAATCTAAAACCCGACCGATTTAGCAATCACCTAGGAGGCTAGTTTGGTGCGTAGTTAGCAAAGTCCCTGTGGGATCGACCTTGATACTTGCTACACGAGCACCCGTGCACTTGCGGCCTATCAAGTTTTTGGCGCCGTTGCCGGGGACTTTGTCCCTAGCCGCCACCGAACGAATATCCTTAGATTGACTAGATCATTTTTCTTTTTGTTTTTCTCGTTTTCATAGTTTTTCTCAAAAAAAAAATTCAAAAAAATGGCAATTATCTATTTCCCCCAATTTGAGCTGGAGTTATTTTGGCGCTATTTTGAGCGATTACTTGTTTGTCCTGTTCCATGTGGTGTTGAGCCTGGGAAATCAGATATTCTTGATACTGTTGTTGAGGGGGTGAATAGTGAGACTCGTACTCTATTTGAGTATTTTGGATTTTATGCTAGAACTGTTGATGAAGCTTGGAGTTTGCTTGAGTGGCTTGCACGTGATACACTTTATTTTGAGAATTCTTTTTGTGCATCTAGTTACTCTTACTCTAATCCTTGTACATCTCATGCTAGATTATATACTCAACCCCATTGTTTGTCTCCTTATCGATTATGTTGTTCTCTTGACCATGATGATTCTACATGCCCTAGTTTAGCCAGACTTGAGGTTTTGATGAGGGCAATGCTTGAGCAACAAGATAAGTTAGATGCTAGTCTAGAGGAAATACTTGACCCGTTTGAGGCATCTTTGCAAATTGTTGCTCCATCTTACCCTAGCTTACCCAGAGACACTATTGATGGTGCCTCTACATTTCATGATGCATCCTTACCTTTTTCTCAGTCGATGGGGTTTAAGGTGAGTGAGTCCTATGGGTTTGATGCTAGGTATGATGATGATTTTTCGTGGGTCATTGATACTATTGATGAGGAGGCTTGTGAGGGGGTTGTGGGTGAATTAGATCCTTCAAGCAAAGAATTTGATGATGTTGTACTCCCTACTTCCCATGTCTTATTCCATGCTTCTACTCCTTGTTCACCACCTTCCTATTCCCCTAAGTGCCTAGATGAATCCACTTTTGTTGAAAAGACCATATGTGTTCATGTTGATGTGGGCTATGTGGCCAAGGTTAATTCTTGTGATATGCTTGAGGGGAACAACAATATTCTTTATTTGTCCATAGGTACATCAAGAGGGTACCATTCCTCTCTTGATCCATATTGTATTTACCTAGAGGACTTGCCTAGAAAACTCATGTGGACAACTTATTTTGATTCTTTTGATTTTTCTAAGGCCTTTGATCTATTTAAGAAAGCGATACTTACATTTTCTGCTATAACTTTTTTGTTGCTTTCTTATTTGCAAGCTTGTAAACCGCATGCTGAAGAGTTTGACAAGCTTCTAAGGGCATTGACGGCATCTGAAGTAATGGCCCCAGTCTTGAGTTCTTGATGGAGCGGCTGATGCTCCATTCGCCCCACTCTTGAAGAGACGATAGTTTAGGTGCATCCAGCACCTAACCTGGTGAGATCTTTCCTTATTTCCCCTTTTTCAATTTATTTGAATGTGCTTGCATTGAGGGCAATGCTTTGTCCAAGCATGGGGGGAATTGTATAAATGTGTAGTAGTGTCTTGAGTTTGTTTTTGTTTGTTTTTCTTAGTTTTTTTGGTTTTGTTTATTTATAAATAATTGCATCCACCTAGTTGCATTAGTTAGATTCATCCTTGATTTTTATTTTCTTTTATTTTCTTAGTTTTTAGTTTGTTTTATTTTCTAGGTTTGCATTTAGTTTAGTTTTAGTTTTTATTTTGAGAAAAAAAAAATTCTAAAAAATCAGAAAATTAGAAAAATTAAAAAAATTGAGGCATAAGTCTAGGTTTTCTTTTAACTAGATTTAATCTTGAGTAGCCCATTTGTGAATTAAAGTTTTGAAAAGAGTTTGTAAAAGCTTAGTGAGTTAAGCACTGCATTTTGAAAGTGATATTTGATTACCCCTTATGATCTATTGGAATGAGTTTGGCATATACATCTATTTGAACTAGGTTTATTTGAGAGCTTTTACTCGCGAGACCACAAAGCCTTAAAATGACTAGTCATTTTTATTAGTCTCATATTTTCCATGTGTGACTCATCCTTAGTTTCATTCTCTAGAACTTGCAATGTATCTCTTTGAAATTGCATTTTTGCTTGTGCTTTGATAATATGATAGAGGCATTGTTATATATATTTTAGCTACATAGAATAGCCACCCTTTACATGTTAAAATCCGCCTTTAACCCTCTTTTAGCCTTGTATCACTCTTTCTTTTGATTACCTATATTAAAAGTCATGGCTGAATATTGAATTTCCTACCCTTAAGCCTATGTTTGGAGTGTTAGAGTGTGAAGAGTTGGATTTATTATGGTGCTTTTGTCGTTTGGTTTTGTTGGGGATGTTGTGAAGTTGAATATCATGAGATTACTCCCAATTGTAGCTTGATATGGGTTGAGGTGGAAATTTACCTTATAATTGTATGTTTATTTGTTTTGAGTTGTAGTTCATTTTGAAAAAAAAAAAAAGAGAAAAAACAAAAAAAAAAGCAAAAAGAGAAAAAAGAGAAAAAAGAGAAAAAAAAGGAAAAAAAAAAAGAATGAAAAAAAAAGGTAGAAACAAAGTGTTTAGTAGTTTGTTAGTTTATTTTCTTTGATTTAAGGCGATTTCTACTTGATTATGGGATGCGTTGTAGTGAATATAAGGTGTGAAAGTTTTGTTTGTGCAAATTTGGTAAGGTTTCTGCTCCAAGCTTGGGTTTTTAGCTCCACTTCCGCAAATATATTTCAACTTCTTACCCTTAACCTTAGCCCCATTACAACCCTTTTGAAAGTCCTCTTGATTGTCATTGTGCATTGCATATTAGCGGTAGAGAATTGAGATGTTTTGCAAGCTTATGGTAGGATGTTGCTTTGGTTTGAGTATTGAGTGGACCTTCAATGATTTATTCACATTTAAACACATGAGAGGAGTGTTTCCACATTCCCAAAAAGTGAGTTTGCTCTCTGATTCACCTAGTTTCATACTTATACATGTGTCTGCTTGCTTCATTTGTGATTAGGGTCGGGGGTGATTGATTTGAACTTGAGAAGTGTAGTGCTTGTAAATCTTTCCAAAACTTTTCCTTCTCTATTATATGGACTTTGATTCACTTTTGGGGTGTTCTAGATTAGATTTAGTTGATTGAAAGATCATGTTGATGCTTTTCTAAGGAGATTATAAATAAAAATCTTTGTTTTCATTTTAAATCTTTTGTTTTGTTTTGTTTTTGAGTCTTTTGTCCCCGTGTTTTTATTTCTTTTCTTTTTTTTTCTTTTGTGAGTCTGGACTTGCTTGGGGACAAGCAAGAATTAAGCATGGGGGAATTTGATGAGGGCATAAAGTGACTATATATTGGGAGCCTTTTGATAGTGATATTTGGGGATTAATGTGCTTAATTGATCTTTTATGTCTTTATTTCGCTATCTTAACTGAGTTTTGTGTGTTTTGTTCAATTTATGCAAATTAGTGATATGAACTCCAAAGCTCACATTCATTACTTGATTCATCACTAAAAGAGCTTTCCGACGATATATTATAAGGTCAATTCCGAGTTGAGATGATGGAGTTATGAGTAAAATAGCTGAAAGTGTGCGAAAATTGATAGATGATGGAGTTATGAGTAAAATAGCTGAAAGTTATTCTCAAACTAAAACCCGACCGATTTAGCAATCACATAGGAAGCTAGTTTGGTGTGTAGTTAGCAAAGTCCCTGTGGGATCGACCTTGATATTTGCTACACGTACACCCGTGCACTTGCGGCTTATCGAGTTTTCGCACACTTTCAGCTATTTTACTCATAACTCCATCATCTCAACTCGGAATTGACCTTATAATATATCGTCGGAAAGCTCTTTTAGTGATGAATCAAGTAATGAATGTGAGCTTTGGAGTTCATATCACTAATCTGCACAAATTGAACAAAACACACAAAACTCAGTTAAGATAGCGAAATAAAGACATAAAAGATCAATTAAGCACATTAATCCCCAAATATCACTATCAAAAAGCTCCCAATATATAGTCACTTTATGCCCTCATCATAGATCGAATAAAAATAAATAAATTTCATTTCCTGGCCACCAGTACTATGCTGTGAGTCAAAGAAAGGATTTGGGGACAACTTGTTGCAGAGATTTGAACGTAATATTGAAGTTTAAGAATCCCATGAACCAGAACTCAAAATCATCGGTTGTGATTACTTGAAGGTACTTCTGGGATGGTCTCTTCACATTCTTACTTTCATCCACTCCTTTGATCTTATCTAAGGGGATCACTACCTGCATTTGTTATAAAAGGAACAACGTCGATATTAGTTGAAGTTGCTCAAATTTTACAAGTTTAAAAGAAGGGCATGATTAAGTATAGGAAGATGAAATACCTTGTAATGGAAACTAAGGAGTCGTCCAGTAGGGGAAGTAGACTTGACAACAGGTGTGTGACTGCAGAATGCAACCCTGTTTGTGGAGATAAACAGGAAGCCTTGAATGGGTCCCATGTTGGTCCATAAACTGCATTCTGAAGCTTTCAACAGTTGTTCACCTTCTTTCTTGCTGAAGGCCTTGCTGAACATCTTCTCCGCTCCTCTTACCCTTACATTTATAACTCCGAAAACAAGTTTATCTTTCACTGCATTGCATGTTTGTCAACAAAACCCAAATCAGAATCCTTGTTTTCCAATCAACAAAGGTGTTCAAACAACTCTTCCCTTCCCCCCCCCCCCCCCCTCTTTTTGGTGCAGAAATAGGGTTGATATGTGATACTTACCAAGCTTATTCACTGCACTCAAAACTGATCCAGTACTCCGCTGCTTTAAGATTAAAGATCCGCGCATACGGCTTGGATTGGACTGGGGTAATAATTTGACAGGCATTTGATTAGATGGTGTTTTGGACAACCCATTTCTTAGAACATCATCTACGAGGGTACTCTTGATGCTTATTGACTTGGCTGCCTCACAAACATTCATTTTCCTCCTTCCTTTTGTGTTGTGGATGGCTAGTGTTTCCTACCAAAAGCAGGTTGAAATCAAGGATGGTTGTGTGGTGGTGCAAGATGGAAATGAGTAAGGAAGAGGTATATATAGGAAATGTGGAATTTCAAAAATATTCTATTAGAATCACTAAATGAGTCATCCATGAATCAGCAAGGCAGAAGAAAAAGAGAAGGGCACTGGCTAGGGCTGCTAGGCAATAGGCAAGACATGATTTGTTACAGTATTTGATAAGCTAGGTGATATCCCATGTTTGCTTTGTTTTGGAAAGGAGAGAGTAGCCTGGTAGTTGAGTGGTGAAATTTTGGTGGTGGATGAGGTGGGTGATCTCATCATGTCTAAGCATTGTGCTATAGGAAATATAACTTTATCATGCCTTTGCTTTCCATCTTTTTGTGTGGGACGACAAAATAGAAAGTAGGATAAGGTGTTATGAAACTTAGCACTGAATCAAAATAACCTTCACGTTGTGTTCACACACACACACACTATGGTTATTCGGTATTCTCAACATTGAAAAGTATTTCCATAACAGCAAAAACACAGCCTAGTCAGGGATGAACCATTCTCAAGTGTCACCACCTGCATTTCCGTCATCGGGACAGACAAAGTTGAGCTTCTGCTAAAATATGCTTTCTTATTCCTTTTGTTATTGTTTTTGTTTTTGGGCAGGGGAAGGTAAAAGGAGAAGATGGAGTGTCCAAGCTTGAGCAAGTTACTTACAGTCTTGATTCATATTGTAGTATGAAGAATATCATGACGGGTGAATATCTAATATTACCAATCATTTCAGCTGCTTTTTTTCTCATACATTCTTTACGTTGGACTAATTAACGGCCTTGATTACTTCAAGCATCATGGATTCCATTTCTAGCATTTCAAGACTGCTTTTTTCCTTTTCAATTTTGTTTGCTGCATTTTTAGAATTTGGAGTTTGATAATCGGTTGCCTTCATTGTTTATTCCATGGATTTAAAGTTTCATGGGTAATCCAGTAATAAAACCTTTTTCTTTTTCCTATTTTGTTCTTTTTTTTTTTTTTTGAGAAGGGGGGGGGGGGGGGGTACCCTAAAAGTCATTCAATCTTCAGTTTGCACCCTACATGTAACCTTTGATTGATCAGAATTGTTTCCCTTAATAAGGTTTTATTTATGTTTAGAATGGGATTGAACTCTAAAGTGGAAATGGCATTATTTGGCAGTCATGAATTTATATGGTCAAATAAAATCCTGATTATTATTTTCTATTTCAGGGGAACATACTGAACTCACAAATAATGTCACTAATGAAGTGTGTACTAACTCATAAGAATGATTGAATCTATCAACTGCTTCTTCTCTTTTCTTTTTTCTTTTATGCTAAATACAGATGATATTTTGAGTTCAATAATAACTCCTATGAACTTAAAGGTGCATTTGCCTCCATTTGCTTTTAGACTTGGGCATTAATAAAAGACTTATGTGGTCATGAAGGGGAATGATTGTTGGTTATGTGTATAGAAATATGGTTGTACAAACCTTTGAATTCAACAAAGATATGAGCAAAAAGAAAAATCAAATAAAGCATTCAAGAATCAAATCAAGGAATGGCACAAGATATTGAAAAGAGATTCATGTGTTTGCTCTGCTGGCTGTGTACATCTCCCGAATTTATAAAGTGATTCTCCACTTGTAACAGTTGTAAGTATGTATGTATGTTCTGGGAAAAACCATATTAGTGTTTGGATTAATTAGGTAGTTCACTAGTTGCCTACAATTTCCACTGATTCCAAGCTAAATGATGAGATAACGATCTTGCCAAAATACTTTGAACACTTTCACTTTCTTAATGATGGTCCACTAATGGCAAAACCTTTGGTGTAAAGTGAATATGGCAAGACTTGGATGTTTGTTCATCATCTGCAAAATATATATCTCATTTTCCATTATTTTCTAGAGGATGGTTCTCAGAAGGTATCAGTAGGAGTGCTGCTAAAAATGTCAAACATTGCCAAGAATTTGGTGATAATATTTTACAGAGCTCAAAATGCGGGAATCTATCATGTGTTGTAGTGACTCTTTATAAGTAGTTTGCCCAATTTCGGGCCAGAGGGTTTGTTCTTTAGCATTATTGATTTATGATTTATCAGCCAGGAAATGGGGAAACAAAAGAAAAGACCATTTCTGTTGGATAAAAAATAGGAAGGGAGCAGGTGGTATACTTAAAAATTATACTTTTACTACAACACTGGAAGCAAGACAATGGTACAATATTTGAACACTCACTCTATAAGACACCTCACTCTTCTTAATTTCTCTCACTCACTCACACTTCTTATTGTTTTGCTTGCTTGGGATGATTTTCCCTTTGACACACCTCCTATTTATACTAGTAGGATTAGATACTAACACTCAAAATATCACACACCTAAGCTTTCTTCAACCACACATAGAAAGTAAGCACACTCCCTCCACAAATATAAGTCAACTTATTACATCCACACTTAGTGCTCCATTATGCACTTAATTATGCTCCACTTAGGTATTAGTGCTCCAATTTGGTGAAGTGGGTGATGATTTTTATCACTCCCCCTCAGCACCCACTTTCCTCAATGTTGCCCTTGGAACCATGCCAAGGTTTGCTCGAAACTCCTCAAACTTTGAGCCACCAAGCCCTTTGGTGAAGATATCAGCTATTTGGTCTTCTGTCCTTGTATGCTTTATATTAATCTCTCCTCGTAGCACTTTCTCTCGAATGAAATGATAGTGCACCTCCACATGCTTGGTCCTTGCATGAAAAACTGGATTCTCTGCCAGTCGTATAGCTGAGAGATTATCACACCTTAGCACCACAGGATTATTCACAGGAACATGAAGATCTTTAAGTAGCTGAACCAACCACGTACATTCTTGAGCTGCCATTGCTGCTGCACGATACTCTGCTTCTGTGGTAGATAAGGACACTGTTGGTTGCCTTTTACTACACCAAGAAATGGCAGCTGATCCGATGTTGAATGTATAACCCGTAGTTGATCGACGGGTATCATGATCACCAAAGATAATCGGCATCACAAGAGCTACTAATTCAACTTTATCATTTTTCTTGTAGAATATACCAAAGTCAAGAGTTCCTTTGATATTCCTCAGTATCCTTCGTACGGCTTCCAAGTGAGATTTCTTTGGTTGCTGCATGTATCGACTTACTACATTGACAGCATATGTAATGTCTGGTCTGGTCAATGTCAGGTAGATCAAGCTGCCAACCAATTGCTTGTACATCGTTGGATCTTCAAGATCTCTTTCTTCATAAGAGCATAGTTTTGCATTTGGCTCCACAGGAGTTGATATTGGTTTGCATTCAAGCATACCATACTTTTCAAGAAGATCTTGAGCATATTTGTGTTGGCATAAGAATAACCCATGGTTAGTTCTATCAACCTCTAGACCAAGAAAATGTTTTAACTCACCAAGATCTTTCATTTGGAAGCGCACTGACAGATTAGCCTTGATTTGCTGGATTTCTTCTTTGTCGTTGCCAGTGATGATAAGATCATCCACATAGACAAGAATTATAGCAACCCTTCCTTCGCGAGTCTTCACAAACAAGTTGGAGTCTGCTGCAGACATAATGAATCCACTTTGAACCAAGAACTCTGCTATCTTGCCATACCAGGCTCGAGGTGCTTGCTTGAGTCCATACAAAGCTTTCTTCAACTTGCACACAAAGTCAGGATGACTTTTGCTTTCAAATCCTTTAGGTTGCTCCATGTATATAACTCGATCAAGTTCTCCATGTAGAAAGGCATTCTTCACATCCATCTGCCACAACTTCCAAGACTGGATAGAGGCTAATGCTAGCAAAACACGTACGGTAGTGATCTTTGCAACTGGACTGAACGTCTCTTCATAATCTATATACCGTAGGTTTGTGAGAAGCCTCGAGCTACCAATCGAGCTTTATATCGGTCAATTGAGCCATCAGGACGTACCTTCAACTTATAAACCCATTTGCACGAGATAGGCTTTGTATCTTTGGGTTTGGGTACCAACTCCCAAGTCTCATTCTGAATTAAAGCTTGCACCTCTTCCTCCATTGCCTTTTGCCATTCTTTCTTTTGACATGCTTCTTCATATGTGTTCGGTTCCTTGATATTGTGCCCTTCTACCAGTGCTGCATTTGCATACTTGGGATTTAGCTTACGTCTCCGCTTGGACCTTCTTAACTCTAACTCGCAACCTGTCTACGCTATGGTGTCCTCAAGTTGGCTTTGCCTTTCTTCTTCGAAAAATTATGATGTACACTGTTTTCCATGGATTTTTCTCTTTCTGTGATCTCTTCTCTATCTTGACTTCTTCTTCAACAGACTCTTCTTATGCGTCTTTGTGGGACTTTTTCCTTGTTCATCGTCTGTTAGGTGTTCCTTGAATCTTTGCTCCAAGCTTTCCTCAATTTCTTTTGAATCAGGTAGCAATACTTCTTCAGAAGACCACCATGATGATGCTTCATCAAACACCACATTTCTTGACGTGTAACAACGTCCTCTCGTCGGATCACAACACTTCCATCCTTTTCTTTCATTGTCATATCCCACGAATATGCAACGAATAGCCTTCTTATCGAACTTGCTTCGCAAATGATCCGGTACGAAGACATAGCACACACAGCCAAAAAACTCTGAAGTGGCTCACCGTAGGCTTGACATTCCATAGTTTTTGATATGGAGAAACAAACCCAAGTCTTGAAACTCTGAAGTGGCTCACCGTAGGCTTGACATTCCATAGTTTTTGATATGGAGAAACAAACCCAAGTCTTGCTTGCGGTAGCCTATTGGTGACATATACTGCAGTCTTCATGCATTCATTAAGCCAGGGTGGCACATTCTTGGCATGTAACATGCTTCTGCAAGTTTCTGCGAGGTGCCTATTCTTCCTTTCTGCTACACCATTTTGTTGTGGTGTATTGGGACAAGTGAGCTGGCGGCGTATTTTATGGGCTTGCAAATATTCTGAAAATTCTTTGGATGTATACTCTCCCCCATTATCTGTACGTAGGCAAGACACCTTACGTCCCACTTCACCTTCAACCTTGTTCTTGAACTCCTTGAATTTGTCTAGTGCTTCTGATTTTTCTTTCATAAAAGCAACCCAAACATATCTCGAGAAGTCATCGATAAAAGTGATCATGTATTTGTATCCCGAGATGGATGGTTGCTTTACTCTTCCAAAGACGTCAGAGTGCACTAGCTCGAGTGGTGCCTTAGATTTGAATGTAGATTCCTCATAGGGAAGTTGATGTGCCTTCCCATATTGACACCCCGCACATACTATATCATCTCGAACCTCAAGTTGTGGGAGACCTTTCAACATCGACTTCAAAGATCATCACTTTTAACTGTGATAGCTTATACGGCCAAGCCTTGCATGCCAAAGATCCGCCGTTTCATTTTTCCTGGTTTTATCTACATATGCATCTTGCGCAGACATCACGTACACCGACTCCAAACGGCGTCCTTCCATAAGCGGGGGAGATGTAGGCTTAATGTTGCGATACACCTTTACATCATGTGGCCCAAAGACCACATAGTTGCCTGATGAGGTCAGCTGGGATACTGACAAGAGATTCTTCTTCATTCCAGGTACATGGTAGACATTTTGAAGTTGCACCTGGTGTGAACTGAATCGAGGAGCAATTAACGTTTTTCCGATATGTGAAATCGGCAACTTTGAGTCATTCGCCGTGACTACGACTCGGTTTCCCTTGTATTCGGACATGTTTTGCAGCTTTCTCACATCGCCTGTCATGTGGTTGGAGCAGCCGGAATCCACAATCCAGTCTTTTTGATAATTTAGGAATTTCTTGTTTGTCACTGTAAGTGCAAACTCTTCTTTAGACTCTTCATATGTGGACTCTTCCGCTTCGGCTGCCTGGACAGATTCTTCTATGGAAAAAAAAATGCTTGGAAGTCCCATTCCTCCTCACTGTTATTATTTGTGAAGGTTGCTGCATTACCTTCCAGCGAGGGTGATCTGCAGTCTCGAGCAAAGTGGCCTTTCCCTCCACACTTGTAACATCGACCTTCTTGACGGCGATATTCCTTCTCTTGCTGACTTTCTCGAGATTGGTGAGCTCCCCCTTGATATGGACGGCGTCGCTGTCCTTGTTGCCACCTTGGTGGTCTCCTTTCTGATGATTGTCTTCTTTCTGATGATGGCCTCCTTTCTGATGGTGGCCCTGATGGTGGTCCACCATCTCTAGTGCTTCTTTGTATATCTCTTCCTTGGCTCTTATGTGCTCTTCTTCTGGTGAATAGAGCTTGATCTTCCTCCTTTATCGAGACCTTGGACATTTGTTTGTCCAGGCCTTCTTGGTTCACCAAGAGGCTTTCTAATTCGCGGATCAGTTGTGTGGCCCGACCACAGTTCTTCTGCAACAAGGCCATCAGATTTGGGGTCGAGGCCTCGAATAATTATCCGCCTCATTCTTGACTCACTTATTGCACTTTCATCATCTACTTGGCTATTTCACCACACAAAGATTTAACTTTGGTGAAATCTTGGCTCATATCATGTCTCCCTGTTTAATAGACATGAGCTCGTTCTCTAGCTGCTGCAATTTGGCCTCGTTCTTCTTGGTGAACAGCGTAGCCAAGGCATCCCATGCTTTGTCAGGTGTCTCAAAATCCTTAATCCGATGAAGATATTCATCTTCCACCGTGACTGAAAGGACATACATTGCCTTTCCAGCCTTGATCTCCCATTTCCTCTTCTCATTTGGATCAGTTGGTTCTAGCTTTTGATTGCCACCAACGATCTCCCATAAGTCTTGCCCCTTCAAGTAGTACTTGATACGTGTGCACCAAGTACTATAATTGCTCCCATTGAGCTTCTCTAATGAGCTCGTTGATGTTGATAAATCTGCCATGCTAGCTTGGTAAGTGCCCTGCACTTAACCAAAAACTTGCGGTCCCAGACCAACAATTATAATAATGATCACAGTCCCTGACTGTGGCGGCAGGGTATCCTTGGTGCTTCGGTCCCTGACCGTGCACACACTATGAATGCAAGCTTAGCAAGGATCTTTAAAAAAACCTTGCTCTGATACCAATTTGTTGGATAAAAAATAGGAAGGGAGCAGGTGGTATACTTAAAAATTATACTTTTACTACAACAATGGAAGCAAGACAATTGTACAATATTTGAACACTCACTCTATAAGACACCTCACTCTTCTTAATTTCTCTCACTCACTCACACTTCTTATTGTTTTGCTTGCTTGGGATGATTTTCCCTTTGACACACCTCCTATTTATACTAGTAGGATTAGATACTAACACTCAAAGTATCACACACCTAAGCTTTCTTCAACCACACATAAAAAGTAAGCACACTCCCTCCACAAATATAAGTCAACTTATTACATCCACACTTAATGCTCCATTATGCACTTAATTATGCTCCACGTAGGTATTAGTGCTCCAATTTGGTGAAGTGGGTGATGATTTTTATCAATTTCTGTATATGGCGCTGGCAGTTAACACTAGTGAAGGGTGAAGGCATGTCAAATATATTCATTCCTGCAGAACAACTGAATCCTTTAAGCAGGTAGAATAGCTTTCAGAGTTCAATTACTAATTATTTTACTGCGAAAACATGTAAAATCTTTTCAAAGTTTGCCTGATTTATCTGGAATATTGATATAGGTGCTATGGCCAATGGCTGCATAGAAAAAGAAATTTCATAGTATTGCTTGTAGCAACTCAGTTGGTCCAACAGGAAAAGTATGAGGGGTCTTAGATGCCAAAGACAGGATCAAAGACACAGAAAAGGGAAATTGGTTGGTACTGATGCTGATTTGATCAGGGAAATTGGCAAAGATAGATTGATAGTGATCAAACATCATTTTCTAAACCAAGGTGATACACTTTCCAGCTATTTTGCACACCTTTGGGTCAATTCCGGCATTAATGATTTCAGGTTTCCCATAACACCCCAACTTTTCTGATAAAAAATATGTCAGTATAGGTCACCCAAAAATTATCAAGGATTAGCTATACTAATTAGCAAATGAGGTCTGCAAGTTAAGTGTGAAGAATCTTGTGATAGGGAAAGTGAACTCCAAATAATTTAGCAGGCCAAACAGAAACCTCAGTTAATGATACTATAGAAAAGACGATGGAATCATTGGGATTCCCCAAATAATGCAAAACTTTGTTATTGATGCATGCAAAGCATCTTGTGAAAGTGTTGACCAACTCATCCGAATTAATTTTGTCTCAACTGGAAACTTTTGGCGATGATTTAGCAGGACTAGGAAGTAGGAAGCGACTTGCAACCATTCTTACATTGTAATAGAGACAAGCAACCTTGTATCAATATTCAATAACATTGATGATTGGACCAAAATGAATCAATATGTACTGGGAAGCAAACGATAGGCCGATTGAATTAAATCATGTTTGGTCATCGATTTTTCGTCCGAATTGTAAATTTGGCCAATTCGGTCATGTTCAGTTCTAAACTCGGGTCAGGTTCGGGTTTGAGGTAAGAAACTCAGATAGTCCAAATTTTGACTTAAATTCAGGTTTGAACATTGTTTGAACCTTAAAACTTGGACTAAGTATTGGAATTATGTCTAAATTTCACATAAATTCTGGTTTGGGCATATTTGGATAAATTCCAGTTTGGGCATATTTAGATAATTTGGGTTTGGGTTCGGACATCATAAAATGTCAGAACTTGAAACTCTGACAGGGTCCGACTTTTTGGTATTTTATCCAAATTTACGAATTGTCTGAACTGGAATTACGCGAACCCAGATTTTTAATACCAGTACCTTAAAAAGCAGCCAGTTCCAGTAAATGATGAACTCAACACATACTGTTTGTGTTTCTGGGACATGATGAAAGGGCCAGTACATACCCATCAAAGCCTTTGTACACTATTTGCTTTTTCATCACAAACTCAGCTGTCCTGCATTACAATCTAGATAGTTTGCTTTCATTTCTTTCTGTTTCTACTTTTTCTTATTGCAGATAAAAGAGGAGGATGTTATTGCTGACCTACACTGATCTCATGAGCATATCCTTACAACATCTGATGTCAGGATGCTAAATTAAATGTTGCAGCCTTTAAATTATTGGAAAGTTGACAACCTTGCTAAGCAAATGGTCTTAATTGAACAATTGCATTTGAATCAGTGTCTTTGACATGGACATGAGCCCTTCCAAATGTTCCTATTGGAACAACTGTGCTGCTTCAAGCCATATAATTCACATCAGTATATAATACAGCACCTTCTTTGGACATGTAAACATAATTCAAAGCTAATCAAATGATGGGTTTTTATGACAAGGAAAATGTGCTATGCTAATACAGGAATGAATATGACTCAAAATCTTTGCTACAAAACTAGCTTTGTTTTTTTAATCAAACTGCCTATACCATATTTGGACATCTCTCTTTTATTTTATTTTTTTGTCTGCCTAAATGAAGAAACTGCAACACAAAACCTACAGAGCAAAGAAGGAAAGTGATGGAATTACCTCTGTATTCTAATTTTGGCCCCTTAAGATGTCGATATTGCTCCCTGACGACGTTGAAAAAGAAAATTTGTATAAAAAAATTAATGCTATGAGACATAATCAACGTGAAAGCCATGCCCCATGTATCTTAGGACTTGCATAAGCAACTCAGTTGGTCCAACAGGAAAAGGAGGGGTCTTAGATGCTATAGACAGGATTAAAAACACAGAAAGGGGAAGTTGATTGGTATTGATGCTGATTTGATCAGGGAAATTGCCAAATTGGCACTGATTGATAGTCATTACACATCATTTTCTCAACCAAGGTGATTCACTTTCCAGCTATATTGGAGTAGTGCAGCAGAAGTGTAGTGGGCTAGGATTTTGAGTAATACTTGTGTCTCCTATTCTTTCTGTTCAATGGTTCTTTAAAAAGCTGTAAGCCTCGTCATGATTCGTAATAGCTTCTGCTGTGTAGTTAAGAATCTTTTTAATTGACTATTCAATCAAGTACTCTATTTGAAGTTAAGCCTATTTTTGTACCTTGGGTTTGTTTCTGTCCTTTGAGCCTTGCACGCCCATGGTGCCTTGTTCCACAGTTGTGCGGCGTCTGTCATTCCCTAGGTTTGGGGCATGACAGAAAGATTAAGGTGTTTTTTACCACTTTAAAAAAGAAAACTCTCCTAAACTTGTTGAATTAGGAACCTAAGGGTAGACCATGGGAGACCACACATAAGCTGTCATTTGGTCTGGCAAAGTGTTTTAAACCACCTTTTGCTGCCTCCGAAACATTCGAAAACTAATATTTAGCTGTTGGTGCACAAAAACTTCTGAGACATTTTGCATTAGTTCCAACACCGATTTGTTGTGTTGCAGCATTGTACTCCCAATGTTCCTATTTATTTGTCGACTTAAATAACTTTTCTGATCCCTAATTATTTTCCTTTTATATTCCCATGGCAACCATTACTTATTTTACATCTATATTTTCCATCCCTCATAATTAATGTTTACCTATTTAAGTAAATTTATAGTTTTCCTCTCTAACTTTGTTGGTTATATTGGTTTCTCCCCAATCTCCCAAAGTGACGAATAAAAAGGGATGGAAGGGAGTATTAGTCTTTGTTCGCACAATTATTTTGCTGATTTTCTAGCATTTTGATTCGAATTTTCTTTCACTTCTAGAAGGCCTGCTGTATTTCTCCACTGGCAGCTACATTGCTGAATTACAGCAGTAATCTGTGCTGCAGATTTCTACTGTGTGCATCTGATTTGCAAATTATTCAACAGCAATTTCGGTGCTGAATTTAGGCACCTTGTTGTGCACAATTTCAAACAATATGCCTTTGTTTGCTAATATCAAGTAGCAACTTCCAGTCCTAACAAATATAGAAAACTTTCCACATAATGAGTCAACAAATTTGAGTAATTTCGGGAGACAACCAAATAACATTCCCCAAAACATATCGAATAGACACCTTGAAATGGAGAACATAGCTTGGATTTCTTGCAATGTGATTCCCGAATCCTTACTGAGATCAGCTCTTGTATCCTCAAGTATCATGATATACTTTGGTTGTTCCAATGTTGGCTTAAACTTTTAGATCATCTTGGCAAATCTGCTTAGTAGAATCAAGGGTGGCCTAGCAATTCTATATCGATGAACTCCTTCTAAATTAACCCAGTTTGGTAATGTTGCCCTGACATGGACATGGCTAAAACCAAGGACAATTAATAGAAACTTAGAAACCAGAAGAAGCTGATCTAAGTTGCAACTGATGTTATGAACTTTGTGTAACTACTCATAAGGATTTGTATGTAATTGTCTTATATGCCTTTTGTGCCTTGTATCGTCTGAGCATATTATGTTTGATTTGTAGATAGTGTATATTAGTGTCACTTGGTATTAGATTGTCATACCATGCAATACTTTTCTCATTGCATGCTCAACAGAGTGAATCCATGCAAGGTAGAGACTTTTTCAGCCTTCATAAAGGAAGGATGGCTGTCACTTTGTGAAGATTTTTTGTGGGATCACAGTGACTGGAGTACTCTTAGTTCATTAAAATAAGCAATTAGAGTGTCAATTTAATTCCGAAAGCACATTGATTAGGTGAACATGCCAGTTCAAGTGCATAACATTGACAAAAACAAGCTTAGCTGCAATTTTACAATGCAGCAAACAGGATAACCTGGATCAGGAAACTATCTTCTAGAGAAGTACAATCAAAATATTTACAGTTGGTTTGTATCTATCTAACTAAAGCCTAGAAAGGGTAGAAGTTTGAAAAAAAAAATGTTTTTCATTTCCTAGTCACAAATACTATGTTGTGACTCAAATAAAGGATTTAGGGACAACTTGTCGCAGAGATTTGAACGTTCTATTGTAGTTTAAGAATCCCATGAACCAGAACTCAAAATCATCGGTTGTGATTACTTGAAGATACTTCTGGGATGGTCTTTTCACATTCTTACTCTCGTCCACTCCTTTGATCTTATTTAAGGGGATCATTACCTGCATTTGTTATCAAAGGAACTGATATTAGTTGAAGTTGCTCAAATTTTACAAGAAGGGCATGATTGAGTATAGGAAGATGAAATACCTTGTAATGGAAACTAAGGAGTTGTCCACTTGGGGAAGTAGACTTGACAACAGGTGTGTGACTGCAGAATGCAACCCTGTGTGTGGAGATAAAGAGGAAGCCTTGAATGGGCCCCATGTTGGTCCATAAACTGCATTGTGAAGCTTTCAACAGTTGTTCACCTTCTTTCTTGCTGAAGGCCTTGCTGAACATCTTCTCCGCTCCTCTTACTCTTACATTTATAACTCTGAAACCAAGTTTATCTTTCACTGCATTGCATGTTTGTCAACCAAACCCAAATCAGAATCCTTGCTTTCCAATCATCAAAAGTGTTCAAACATCTCTTTTCCTTTATTTTCTTTCTTCAGAAAGAGGGTTTATATGTGATACTTACCAAGCTTATTCACTGCGCTCAGAACTGATCCAGTACTCCTCTGCTTCAAGATTAAAGATCCACGCATATGGCCTGAGTTAGACTGGGGTAATAATTTGATAGACATTTGATTAGGTGGTATTTTGGACAACCCATTTCTTAAAACATCATCTACCAGGGTACTCTTCATGCTTATTGACTTGACTGCCTCACAAACATTCATTTTGCTTATTCCTTTTGTGTTGTTGCTGCCTAGTATTGTTTCCTACCAAAAGCAAGTTGATATCAAAGATGGTTTGTGGTGGATGGGAGTTGGAAATGAGTAAGGAAGAGGTGTATATATAGGAAATGAGGAATTTTAAAAATATTCTATTAGGTCCATTAAATGAGTCATCCATGAATCAGAAAGGCAGAAGAAAACAGAAAAGAAAAAAACAAAGGCACTAGACATGATTGTTTATTCAATAATTAAGGGGATATATTATATATCTAATGGTTGTTTAGTGGTTAAACTTAGGGTGTGAGTGGTGGAGGATGAGGTGGGTGATCTCATCCTGTGTAAGCATTTCCAACTTTGGAGGTAGGAAACATAACTTTGTGATGCCATTTATCTGTGTTTCCTTCTTTTGTGTGGGACACAATACAAAGTAGCAGAAAGGTGTGAAGACCAAATTACTGAATGAAAATAACCTTTGTGTATCAAACACTGTGGTTGTTAGGTTATTCTCAATTTTGACAAATATTGCCATAACAAACATAACCACATGCATTTTTGTCATGACAAAGTTTAACTTCTCCCATATATGCTTTCTTAATTATTCCTTCTTTTTGTTTTTAGGTTATAGTTTGGAAAGCTAATTAAGTGAACTCACTGCAGTTTGGTACTTATAAGTGGCTGTTATTTTGGTCAGTCAAGAATATAGCTGGTCAAGCAGAAACTCAATTATTTTCTCCCACTCAGGGGAGTTATACTCAAGTCACAAATAATGTCTATGTACCAGCTTATTTGAATGATTGAATTGAATTGAATCCCTCTGCTGTTTCTTTTTTCTAAAGAGCTTTTGTGTTTAAAAGCCTCATGCCAACTTTCATGGTTCAACATGCATTTGCTTAATTCTCTTGGTTTTGAATTTTAGGTATAGTACTAAATCACATACGTGGCAATAATAGCGAATGATTGTTGGTTATGTGTATAAAAGATTGTGAAAACCTTTATACGTTGTTTGGTCATTTTCAAGCGGGAGGGTTTCCTTTTTTAGTTCACTAAGATCTGCATTCTTGTTTTACCGTTCATCATACAGGTAGGAAGAAAAGGAAAGCTGATAGATTGGTATATATTGTGCCGAGGGATCGAGACATATGAACAACACGAAAAGAACGATCACAAAACTGAAAAGAAAAGCTGATTGGTATAGATAAGGAAAATTGGGACTGGTTAAAGATCATTAACTCGCCAACGCGATTCACTTTCCAGCCATTTTACACACCTTTTGGTCAATTCAGTAAGGCATTAATGCTTCTGTTTCCCGTAAGATCCCAACTTTTATGCTAAACATGCCAGTGTAGACTGCCAAAATTATATATGCAGGGCTAACTATACCAAGCAAATCAGCCCTGCAACTACAAGTTGAGTTTCGGTTGGGCGAAGAATCTTGTGATACAAAAAGTGAATTCCAAATAATTTAGCAGGACAAACAGAATCCTCGGTTATTGCTTCAATAATTTAGCAGGCCAAACAGAAATTTGTATAAAGTTGTTAACATACATTGTTGTGGAGAAGTAGGAGCAGCCCAAAATATTACAAGGGTTTGGTGGTATCAGAAAACTACAAATGCCAACTCTAAATTTTGGTTGGTCACATAACTAAGTAGAATGATTGAGTATGGTTTATTGCTTCTCATGGGTGCATATTCTAGTGTAGATTCTCCTAATATGACAAAGGAGAATATAAAAATGAAAACTCAACTTTTCTTCAGAAGATCTTGGATTCGTTTTCCGGTGTCCTCTTCCTAAAGTCTGCTACACTACAGCTTAACGCGGTCTGTCTTCTTGGTGTGATGATCGAGCACCCTAGATTCTTTCTATCAATGGGATCCTCGTCTCATTCTTTTGAATAGCATCCATTCCTCAGAATGAACAAAATGACTTTTTCTGTCTGTAATTTTCTTGAGGAACTTCCTTGATATTCAACCTTGTGCAATGTAACATAACAGCAAAAGGAAAGCGCGCTGAGTACAAGAGCAAAAGGAAAACGCGCTGAGTTTAGGAAAGTGTTTGATGTAAGACAAGGAGAAGCAACAACCTCACTTTCTGCAGTCTACTGTAATTCTCATTTATTAACTGAGCACAAAAGCAAGTTTTGAGCCCTATGAAAAAAAGAAAATAATAAGCTGTTCTACTTAAAAAAGCCTTTTGCTCATAGCTAGCCAATTATTCAACTCTGCAAATTCCTCTTCTTTTATAATATATAGAAAAAAATATATGTGTTTTCTTCCATTTTCATTCCCTGATTTTTAATATCAGCTAGCAGACACTAATCTGTGATCAGTATCATCTATCCTCAACAGCTTCTAGAACTTCATGGGCTAATTCTCTACATTAAAGCAACTTGTAGTTTGGCTTAAAACATTTATATATTATTTTCTCTTATTTCTCATTGATGTCTAGGTTTCTATCAAAAGTAAGTTCATACAACGGTGATTGATTGTAGTGGGTAGAAGAGTATGTTACAAAGAGTTATACATAATAGTTGAAGAATTTTGCTATTTTAATTAGATTCAAAAGATGAGTCATAGGTGGATCAGCAATCAGGATGGGGAAAAAAGAAAGGGCACTAGACAAGATTTCTTATTGTATAAGGTAATCTGTGTAGACTGCTGCCAGAACAGGAAAAGAGAAATAGGTGATATGTGTGATTTCATCTTATGCAAGCATTTCAAACTTTTGAGTTGGAAAAGCTTATGTTCTGATGCCATCCATTTTTTTATACATTCCCAAGAGCCAATGACCTTTGGGAATCAAGCATAACAATATTAGGTATTCAGAATACTGTCAAATATTGCCATAAAAGCCAAAACACAATCTACTCATTTCTCAAGTGTTCCGTCTCTGTCATGGAACCAGACAAACGTTTACATCTAGCGCAAATTCTAGTATGAGATCGTCTCGTGTAAAGTTATCGTGAAAAGGGGCATTTTGTTTTTTGCTTATCTATAGTCTACTGGAGATGGACTCCG
This sequence comes from Portulaca oleracea, assembly GCA_029582165.1. Lineage (NCBI taxonomy): Eukaryota > Viridiplantae > Streptophyta > Magnoliopsida > Caryophyllales > Portulacaceae > Portulaca > Portulaca oleracea. The sequence goes on from CM055890.1 coordinate 23,849,378, forward strand.
AAGTGCAGGTGTTTGTAGGAGTTCACATAGTTACATTCATGCCGTAGAATACATACTCAAAGGAGTAGATTATGAATATGATTCTTGTTTATAGAGGAGATGAAGTGTGCCCTAACGTGAGGAAATAGACCGATTTGATAGATGCACTAAAACTTAAAAGCATTTCGATCCTAAGTTCAGGGGAATAAATGCAAAAGACAAAACAGGTTTGCAGTAACTGAAAAATAAAAAAGTGAAATATTTTTTATTATTAGGGGTTAATCAATTAGCTTAATTAAGTTAAACTTGCAAGTTGAGTAGACTGTGATAACATGGAGAATGAAGGTTTAGGTACATAATATTCCAGGTAACTGTGGCCGAGTCTTTATCTTAGATTTTCTTGCAGCTGGCAAATGAACATCTTCACCAGTGACCAGGCATAAGGCATTGATGAATGTATGTTTTATTTTCTTTTTTTTTTCTTTTAAATAAAACAGATAGTAAGAGTTGGATGATGAGTTAGCTTCAGTGTTGCAAGAACTGGATGTTACATACCTAGGTAAACTGTAGTACCTTAATAATTTTACCTACTAGTCTTGGGTACCACATAAGATGATTCTACTGGTGCAATACTTTATTTTGTCAGAGAAGTACTTTATTTGCAGCTAAAAAAGATAAACACAAGGGGTATCATTAGAAAGTTGATTGAGCTTCTTATTTAATGAATCACTCAAGTCTTGTACTGTCCAATTTCAATTTTATCATCACTCATGTCACTTTCAGTAACCTATAGAAATATATAGTGTGTACTATAATAGCATCAAGATCTTGCATGTATGGTATGCCATATTCAAACTAATAGCTGAACTCATAGGATTTATTTATTGAATTATTAGAAACATGTATAAGAAGCTTATAACTAGTCGATCACATCTCCATTCGACAAACCAGATCAAATATTGATCCATGCATGCATTATTTAAGTGGAGCATATCATACTGTTGCGCATGCATTCATGCCTTGTTATAGGCTTTGCTCTTACATATAACATCAATTGCACACACGCATTCTTCGATACAAGATTTCCTTCCGAGCAATGTGACTCATGTGACTGTCACTGTCCTGGACACCTGAAACTACTGTGAAACAGATAACATTGCAGTAGATAGTCCAAGACAGTAAATTTTTTACTTGATGTATGACAATTACTGGGATCTTAACTTGTGCATAAGTAAGCAGGTACGTATCGAGTTATTATGTTGCAAGAGACGGCACAGTGACGGATCAACTTGAATTTGAAGGCATAATTAACATTGATATAATTAAACAAACTCATCAGCTGACATCTTACAACTCAGCCAATAACAGATTGATAAATTTCCTGACAACTTGAGAAAGAAAACGCTAATCAATCCTAGAAAGTACTAGTAGAATTAATTTACAGAATTGCGTGCTAATATTAAGATTTATGTATATATTTGAGACCTAGACTCCTATAGGAAAACAAATTGTTTTCCATTTCCTAATGCCCAAGCTGATGAGAGTCAAATCAAGGATTTAGAAACAGCTTGTTGTAGATATCTGTATGTTCTCTTGTAGTTCAAGAATCCCATGAACCAGAACTCAAACCCATCAGTAGTAGTTACTTGCATATACTTCTGCGATGGATTCTTGACGTTCTTGCTTTCGTTCACTTTACTGATCTTATTCAAGGGGATGACGACCTTGTAATGGAATCTCCGGGATTCTCCTGCAGGGGAAGTGCACTTGGCAATGGGTCTGTCACTGCAAAATGCAAGTCTGTTGGTGGAAATGAAGAGGCGGCCTTGAATTGGACCGGCTGTCGTGGACAAGCAGCACTGGGAAGCCTTCAAAAGCTGCTCTCCTTCTCTTAAGCTAAATATTTGTCTGAACAACTTCTCTACTCCTCCTACTTGTAGTATCTTAAATCCAAGTGTGTTTTTCACTGCATATTTTTCAATAAACAGAACAATTAGAAACACTGCATATATATTTCAGTAACGTAAAGTGTTTACATGAACAACCCTTTTATTAGTTTTGAAAAAAATACATACCCAGCTTGTTCATAGTGCTTAATACGGATCCAGTTCTGCCCTGCTTGAGAATCAAAGAACCACGCATTTGGGTGGGGTTGGATCCAGGTAATAATTTCATCGACGTATTCCTTGCATGATCATATGGTATTCTCTCCAACCCATTTCTGAGAAGATGATCTCCAAGCATACTCTTCATGCTCCTAGACTTGAATGCTTCGGAAACATTCATTTTTTCTTGTCGTTGTTTACAGCTTTAATTGTGCTGAGTTGATTGATTACAGATGTTTGTGGTGGGTGGAGGTATGAAATGAGAATGTCATGAAGAGATATATATATATAGGAGTTATAAAGGAAGTTGAATACTTTACATGGAATGAGTCATCCATGGATCAGCAACGCGGAAAAAACAAGTAAAAGTTGATCATGCCACTAGACAATAAGATTTCTTATTAATTCTATCATGAGTTGATACATTAGACTGTTTGCTTTTTTTTTTTTTTTTTTTTGGTTCCTTTAGTGGAAGAAGGGGGTTCACATAGGAGTAAAGTAAGAAATGTGCAAGTACAATTAAGTCAAGTAGCAGAATTGGAAAAGAGAAATGGGGGTGAGGTGGGTGATTTCATCTAGTGTAAGCATTACAGACTTTTGAGTTGGTAAAAGTTAACTTTCTAATGCCACTCATCTTTGTTTCCTTTGTGTGGGAAACAATAAATAAAGCATAACCATAACATGTTGTGAAGAGCCACTCCTTATTAATTAAATCCAAAAAAACCTTTGTGATCATCAAACAATGATATTTTTTTCGATTATCGATAGTCAAAATTAAGGTTTAAAGGTTCATAAAATACAGCAAACCACAAACAAACAGCAAATAAGCATCATCAAAAGGAAAATGTTACAACCAAACTGTTAAATAAAATAACACAGCAAGGACTTATGTGAACACCGCAGCCAAACGAAACCATTACACCGCAAATATGATGCAAGATCAATAAAATCAGCTTGATGACTCATCGAGGACTCACGCGCCTATAGCAGTGCTAATAATCAAACAATGTGAGGACTCGGACAATGATACACATCTTGACTTAAGATGGTTAATAACCATCTTGAATTTTGCATAATTCACATTTTTGTAACTTTTAATAGCATTTTCTCAAGTAATTATATATATTTATCAACTATAAGAGTATAATACTCATTAGCTCGGTCAAAAAATATAAATGATAACCTAATTTTATTAATCATGGTAGAAAATACACATTTTGTGCCTACTTTTATAATTATGAAAAAATATAAATAAATAGTTATTTTAATATAATTAATAAGTCATAATAACCCTTAAAGTGGTGAAACTTACCTTTATAATAGTTTAAATATATTCATTTAATTTTTTTGAGTGATTTAGGTGAAATACAAGTTGGTTACTTGCGTCAAGATGTTTATCATTTTGCTTCTCAGTAATATATGTGTATGGTTTGTTAATTGTGAATAGATTTAGGCAAATATTGCCACAAGAGCAAGGGCAGGGCCTTGTCAGCGCTGAGCAATGCTCAAGTGTCATCACGTGCATTTCCATCATCCATGGAGCTTACAACATGAATGTTTAATTACCTAATATAATATCTTGCTTTTTTGCAATGGCAGGTGGGGGACCTCCATTCTTAATCAATAAGTTTTCAGTTTGAAAAGATAATAGTAACAACTAATTGTAGTAATGATATTCAGGCTGGTTTCCAAAACATGAGGAAGATACATTTGATTGCTTTGTAGAGTGTAGCCCTCACTTTAGGAACATCCTTGCAAATTACAATGACAATATCAACTTGAAACACAAAACAAGTTTATAGGTATTCCATTTATTTTTCAACTTGGATTGTAAATATATAAACCAAAGCAAAATTAGGGATGACAGTCAAGTTCGAATTCGAAGCGAATCTGATTCGCTCCGACAAAAAAACTGAATCCAAATTCGACTAAAAAAACTCCGAATCCGAATCCGTTTAAAAAAATCCGACTCCGATTAAGTTCGATTATAGTTGAGCCGATTAAGTCCGATTATAATAATTAATATAAAAAATTTTAAAAAAACTAAAAATTAAAATGACCGATTTTTTTTTATAATAGATTGTAAAAGTTTATTTTTTTTCTTTTTTTAAGGGAAATCGTGTATTACTATTAGCCATTAGGGTTTCATTTCATAAGTTTCACTTCACCTGCCCTGCGCATCCCAGCCCCCACCCCCCAGGCTCCCATCGTCCCCTTCACTTCACCGCCCTCTTCTATTCTTCACCTGCGCATCCCAGCCCCCAGGCTCCCATCCCAGCGTCGTTACCACCATCATCCACCACCTTCACTTCACCGTCTTCGATTTCTTCTTCCGAGTTTCGAGTTCTGAGTTCAGCGTCGTTACCACCATCATCTCCAGTCCAGTTTCCTTTGACCTTTGTCCTCTCTGCCTCTCTCTGTGTGCGTCTGCCTTCTGGCCCGTCTCCTCGATCTCTCTGTCTCAGCCGACCGCCGCACCGCCTCATGACACCCGACCGCGATGTTAGAATTATTATTGGTGTTTTATTTTAACAAGTATGATATATAATCAAAGATAATCAGAGTTAGAAGTAATCGGAGTCGGAGGAAATCATTTTATGGAAACGTATAACAGCTAATCGGAGTCGGAGGTAACCGGAGGTAATCGGAGTCAGAGGTAATTAGAGTCGGAGTTGGAGTTAGGTACCTCCGATTAAGTTTGGATTTGGAGGTGGACCTCCACTTCCGATTATTAATTGGAGTGAAGGTAAAGGTACCTATCTCCGATTCCACTCCGATGCATTGTCATCCCTAAGCAAAATGTCTTAGCTTCTTTCTTTTACTTCGTTTTCACGGAGCTACAATTTTAAAATCTTCTGTCAAAACTAATTAATTTGAACTTTTAGACTCTTATATCAAACCCCCACATTCCGTTTTGTAGCAAAACTTTTAGGATAGGACAATGATATGTGGCTTGAATCAAGATGGTTAATAACCATCTTCAATTATCCATAATTCATATTTTTGTAACTTTTAACAATATATTATTTAGTAATTATATATATATTTATCAACTTTAAGGGTTTACATTTATTAACCAAGTTTTATTCTTATGAAAAAACAAATAAATAAATATGTTTATATAATTTATAAATTAATAAGCTTCCACGTAAAAATCATATAAATATGCCTATATTTAAATTGTTATTAACCATATGTTGAATCAAGACACATTATCATTTTACTTTGGGGAATATTAAATCTAAAATTGGATTTGAAAAAAAGTTGACAGGTATAAGAAAGGGCAAAATTAAAAGAGATTGATTGCTTAGGGGTGAATACTTAATTAGGTTAGGCAAACTAGCTACATAGAGCTTCAAGTTGGGTTTTGCTGACTTAGGCCCTAGCCAGTCTAAGTTCTGTGGAGTAGCTTGTGAAGAACCACTAAATTAAATTAAAATACTTTAGGGAGTGTTTGGTAGGAATTCCAGAGAAATTTCTCTGGGGAAATTTCCCTTAGCCCTCCTAAGGGAAATTTCCCCTAGGAAAATGGAGAAAATGGTTGGCCCATCGTGAAAATTTTCCCGAAATCAACCCGTATTTAAACATAGGGAAAATAAATCAACTCGAAAAAATTGACCATTTCATCGAAATTATTGACCAACCAAGCGCACCCTTAATTAAATCAAAATAATTAATAGGCATTGATATGAAACATTATTTATGGGAGAATACGGTTGTTTGAATCTTTCCGAGTTATGGCAAATATTGCCACAACAGCAAGCCCAGTCAGCGGTAAGGCATGCTCAAGTGGCATCACGTGCATTCACATCATCCCCTTTTTTTCGTTAGGAAATGGAGAGGGGCGGCTCATTGCTTAGTCTACAAGTTTTCAGTTACAAAAAAACTACTTTAACTAGGGAGATCCCTCAGCAGATTCCCCAAACATGAGGAACATTTGATTGGTTTCTACAAAGTGCATCTACTCTTCATTCTCCTAACTTAGGCCCTGTCAAATTCATGAGTAAAAAATAGTTGGATAAAAGTTAAATTTTAATAACTTTTGATAAATTATGGTAACTTTTGTCAAATTAATGCTAATATGTCAAAATTATTATTTTTTATTTTTTTAAATTTGATAATTTTTGGTAAGTTTTGATAAATTTTATGAAATTGTATTTACCCATGAATTTGGGCATCCGGCCACACCACTCTTACTAAATTTAGCTCACTGCATCATAGATGTCCAACTCATAGGTTCCATGTTAGATGAGGTAAAGTTTGTCTATTTATTTACCATATTCTTATTCTTAAATGATAAGTATGAAAGTTTAAAAATTATAAAATCTACTTGATAGAATTAATTTCACAAGAAAATAACTTATTTTAAAATAGTAAATAAATGAATACCTCTAATGCATGAGCCATTCGTCTTCTTCGTCATGACTCGACAACTTAGCAATTGCCTCATTGTCGAGTTGACGTTTCCACCATTGTAGCTCCCCCCGGCGGCCACCACCGTGTCGTTGCATTAGCATTAAGGTTTAGGCTCGCCAGTTGCAAGTAATCTTAGGGAGATCCTGTTATAATTCAAGGTGGTGGCAATATAGCTTAAAACATAATAAAGACAATAATGAAAGTGAAATATTGAACATAGTAATTTATGTAGAAAATTCCAAATCTGGAAAAAATCCATGAAACAATACATTATTATAAATGAAAAAGGTAAGGTAATTTCCAAACCTTCAATGCCTATCTTTGAATGACAATTTACCGCATAATATTTTATCAAAAGAATTATAATATTACTCTTATGAGATTAATTTTTCATTATGTCTAATTATAGTAATTTTACATAATAAAATATATTGAAAACTTAATGGTCAAATTTTTGAAAGTTTGACTGACACGTGGATTTAGATGACTAATAGAATGAGAAGGTGGGAGTATTTATTTGCTATGATATTTACATATTCTAGGATAATTTTTGGGGGATCCTCCAGACCTCCACTGATCAATGTTAAATATTGGAGTATTTTATAACTTCTACTTTTCATACTCCCCTCCATTGTCTGGCCTCAAGCATTTCACCTTCAACCCAGTTTGTGTTTCAACCTATGCTTTTCACTTCAAGAAAACATCAAACACATCAGATTTATTTTTCAGAAAATAAACTCATACCTTCCAACTGTGGTTATCAATAAAGGTGACATAATACCCGGGTGAAGTACAATGTACTAAATCTCAATCCCTTCGCCACTACTATAGCACCCTTGACAATCTTCCACTTACCATTCCTAAACGCTGCAATGTAGCCCATGTCATCAAGTTGAGTAACAAATATTAAATTCCTCTTAATGTCAGGGATGTATCTGACATCCTCCAACTTCCAAAGATCACCATTAGCAGTCTTAATAGTCACATCTCTTCTTCTTGTTATCTCATAATATTGATCATCTACAATAATATAAACCTTGCCAAAATCTCCACTCCTGAAATTATGAAATAACTCCTAACTCGATGAAACATGAAAGGATGCATCAGTATTAGTTATCTAAGACTCTTCAGGGCAAGACACACTCAACAACAATACATCACCAAGGTCTTCAGCAGAGTTAACTGAGTCACGATCACTATTACCCTTCCCCTTCCTAGGTCTAAGGCAATCCTTCTTAAAGTGACCCTTTTCACCGAAATTATAGCACACAACATTGTTCCGATTCCTAGACTTGCTTCTACCCCTGGATTTTGATCACCCATTGGGCTTATTAGAGCCCCTATTGGTCTTTCTACTTCTGACAATTTGAGAACTACTTGAGGGTCCACCATTTGCATTTTTCTTAGGAAGACCCTCATTGAGAAGCACAAATTTTCATCTCATCACTACTCTTAGCACTACTGACAACCATTACAACTATACTATATCCCAGGAGTCAGGCATTGATGACAACAATACACAAGCTTTAACATTATTAAGCAAAATCCATATTAACCGAAGCAAGTTATGATAAAATTTTAGTAACTTCATTGATATGATCTGCTACATCACCATCTTCAAACATCTTACAACTAGTTAATTTACGAAACAAATATACCTAATTCGTTGCGCTAGGCTTCTCATACATCTCCTTCGGTGCCTTTAGCAATTCCTTCGTTATCTTTTTCTCCATAACAATAAATATGACGTTCTAAGCCAATGACATCTTGATCTTGGACATTGCCCGTCGATCGAGCATATTGTACAAAATCCTTTTGCTCCATGCCATCTGGCTTCTTCTCCAACAGCGGAACATGCAGCGACTTCGAATATAGCATATCCTCAATCTGCAACTTCCAGTAGGTGAAGTCAGTCCCGTCAAACTTCTCGATCTCATACTTATCTTCCGACATTTTTTAAATGTGAGTTCACTATCAGCAACCTGCAGGCTCTGATATCAGTTAATAGGGTTAGAACGTGTAAAAAACCATAAACAATTAAAGATAAGAGTGGAAAAGAGATCTAAAATTGACACCAGAGATTTAACATGGAAAAAGCCCAAAGTGGGAAAAAATCACGAAATCGATGCACTAGTAGTATGAGGATTACAAGTTACAAGAGATTTCGCTCAATCTCACTTTCTCTCAAGTAGATAAACAATCTCTCTCAAGTGTTTTGCTTTCTCTCAGTGTGCTTGTGGATACAATGTCTATCTAATGAAACCCTCCTCCAGGTATAAATAGCGGTTAGGAGCAGTTTAGGTCAAGCTCACGTCATAATAACTGCCTAAATTAAACAGCTGCCACGTGTTATACACCACACGTCCATTCCTAGGGTCCAACTACACCTTCATGGACTTCCTGGCACATTTTACTTTATTACACACCTTACACTACACTACTTGTGCACAATCATGTACCGGAACTGTTTATTCACATATGTAAGTGATACATGGAGCATGACTTTTCAGGTTGATTATGTCTTATAGCATTAATTTTTTTGTACAAAATTTATTTATTTTTTAATGTCGTCAGGGAGGAAGGGGCCAAAATTAGAATAAAGAGGTAATTCCATCTCTTTCCTTGTTTGCTCTGTAGTTTTTGTGTTGCAGTTTCTTCATTTAGGCAGAAAAAAATGAGAGATGTCCAAATATGGTGTAGGCAGTTTGATTAAAAAAAACAAAGCTAGTTTTGTAGCAAAGATTGTGAGTCATATTCATTCCTGTATTAGCATAGCACATTTTTTCTTGTCATAAAAACCCATCATTTGATTGGCTTTGAATTATGTTTACATGTCCAAAGAAGGTGCTGTATTATACACTGATGTGAATGATATGGCTTGAATTGAAGCAGCACAGTTGTTCCAATAGGAACATTTGGAAGGGCTCATGTCCATGTCAGAGACACTGATTCAAATGCAAATCTTCAATTAAGACCATTTGCTTAGCAAGGTTGTCAACTTTCAAATAATTTAAAGGCTGCAACATTTAATTTAGCATCCTGACATCAGATGTTGTAAGGATATGCTCATGAGATCAGTCTAGGTCAGCAATAACACCCTCCTCTTTTATCTCCAACAAGAAAAAGTAGAAACAGAAAGAAATGAAAGCAAACTATCTAGATTGTAATGCAGGACAGCTGAGTTTGTGATGAAAAAGCAAATAGTGTACAAAGGCTTTGATGGATATGTACTGACATTTTCATCATGTTCCAGAAACACAAACAGTATGTATTGAGTTCATCATTTACTGGAACTGGCTGCTTTTTTTGGGTAGGGGTGGTGAAAATTAGGGTTTGGCATAATTCAGGTTCAGACAATTCGTAAATTTGGACAAAATACCAAAAACTCGGACTTTGTCCGAATTTCAAGTTCTGACATTTTATGATGTCCGAACCCAGATCCAAATTATCTAAATATGTCCGAACTCGAATTCATCAAAATATGCCCAAACCAGAATTTATGCGAAATTTAGATATAATTTCAATACTTAGTCCAAGTTATAAGGTTCAAACAATGTCCGAACCTGAATTTAAGTCAAAATTTGGACAACCCGAGTTTCTTACATCAAACCCGAACCCGACCCAATTTTAGAACCGAACATGACTGAATTGACCAAATTTAAAATTCAGATTAAAAATGGATGACCAAACATGATTTAATTCGCATCGGAGGGATTTTTTGTGGGTGCTTGTCTCGATTACAATGTAAGAATGGCTGCAAGTCGCTTCCTAGTTCCTAATCCTGCAAAATCATGGCCAAAAGTTTCCAGTTGAGACAAATATTATTTGGATGAGTTGGTCAACACTTCCACAAGATGCTTGGCATGCATCAATAACAAAGTTTTGCATTATTTGGGGAATCCCAATGATTCCATCTGTCTTTTTTACAGTATCATTAACTGGGGTTTCTGTTTGACCTGCTAAATTATTTGGTATTCACTTTCCCTATCACAAGATTCTTCATACTTAACTTGCAGACCTGATTTGCTAATTAGTATAGCTAATCCTTGATAACTTTGGTGACCTAGACTGACATATTTAGCAGAAAAGTTGGGTCTTATGGGGAACCTGAAATCATTAATGCATGAATTGACTGAAAGGTGTGCAAAATAGCTGGAAAGTGAATCATCTTGGTTGAGAAAATGATGTTTAATCACTATATATCACTCAGTGCCAATTTCCCTGATCAAATCAGCATCAATACCAATCAACTTCCCTTTTATGTGTTTTTGATCCTGCCCCTGGCATCTAAGACCCCTCATACTTTTCCTGTTGGACCAACTGAGTTACTACAAGCAATACTATGAAATTTCTTTTTCTATGCAGCCATTGGCCATAGCACCTATATCAATATTCCAGATAAATCAGGGAAAGTTTACAAAAGATTTTACATGTTTTCACAGTAAAATAATAAGTAGCTGAACTCTAAAAGCTATTCTACCTGCTTGAAGGATTTAGTGTTCAATCCGTTAATAGGAGTTCCTTGGCCGCCAAGTATCTCAAAAAACAGCAACAATAATCCGAAATCAACCCAAATTAAGAAAACATATCAGAACAGGACTCAGAAACATGAAATTCGACTCCGTCACAATCTGGCATGACCCGTGTCAGTACAACACGGTCATGTCAGCTGTTTAATTTATGCTCTCTGCCAACAACACGTGACTCAGATTTCACCCGTGTTGACTCCGTTCATACTTAAAGTCATACCAAACTTATAGTAATTTGAGCTCTACACGTCAAATCCAAAATACTAACTTGATCTGTTCTTTTGTTAACTGCCAACACCAGATACAGAAATTTCTTTTCTTTTTGCCCTTCCTGTCTGACAACTTGTAAAACAAGAATGCTGAACAACAAACCCTCTAGCCAGAAATTGGGCAAACTACCTATACAGAGTCACTACAAGACATGATAGATTCCTGCATTTTGAGCTCAGTGTAAAATATTATCACCAAACTCATTAAAATGTTTGGCATTATGAGCATCACTCCTACTGATAACTACTGAGAACCATTCTCTAGAAAATATGGGAAAAGGAGATATTTTGCATATGATGAACAAAGATCAAAGGCTTGCCATATTCACTTTACACCAAAGGTTTTGCCATTTGCGGACATTCATTAAGAAAGTGAAAGTGTTCAAAGTATTTCGGGAAGATTGTTATCTCATCATTGGAAATTGTAGACAACTATGAACTACCTAATTAATCCAAACACTAATATGGTTTTTCCCAGAACATACATACATAATTACAAGTGGAGAATCACTTTATAAATTTGGGAGATGTACCCAGCCAGCAGAGCAAACACATGAATCTCCTTTCAATATCTTGTGCCATGTCTTGATTTGATTCTTGAATGCTTTATTTGATTTTGCCTTTTGCTCGTATTATCGTTGAATTCAAAGGTTTGTCCAACCATATGTCTATGCACATAACCAACAATCATTCCCCTTCATGACCACATAAGTAGTCTTTTATTATTGCGCTAGTCTAAAAGCAAATGGAGGCAAATGCATCTATCTTTAACAATCAAAGTTGACACTTGACAGGAGGTATTATTAAACACAACATATCATCTGTATTTAGCATTAAAAAATGGAAAAGAAAAGAGAAGAAGCAGTTGATAGATTCAATCATTCTTTTAAGTTGGTACACACTTCATAGTTCATTGGTGACATTATTTGTGACTTCAGTGTGTTCCCCTCAAATAGAAAAAAAATAATCAGGATTCTATTTGACCATCTAAATTTATGACTGACCAATAATGCCATATCCACTTTAGGGTTCACACATCCCATCCTAAACATAAATAAAACCTTACTAAGGAAAACAATTATGATCAAAGGTTATATGTAGGGTGGAAAGTTTAAGATTGAAGGACTTTTATACTACCCCCCCCCCCCCCCTCTTCCAAAAAAAAAAAAAGGAAAAAGAAAGAGTTTTGTTACTAGATTACCCAAGAAACTTTGAATCCATGGAATAAAAAATGAAGGCAACCGATTATCGAACTCCTGAAATTCTTAAAATGCAGCAAACAAAAATGAAAAGGAAAAAGCAGTCTTGAAATGCTAGAAATGGAATCCATGATGCTTGAAGTAATCAAGGCCTTTTATTAGTCCAACATAAATAATGTATGAGAGGAAAAAGCAGCTGAAATGATTGGTATTTGGTAATATTAGATACTTCACCCTTATCATATTCTTCATACTACAATATGAATCAAGACTGTAAGTAACTTGCTTATCCTAATTAGCCCCTTTCGTGCTATACATTTTTTTTTCTTTTTAAGCAGCTGCAAACTTCTTTACTGTGTTGTTAATATATGTCTCTAATCTCTCTAAACAGTAGCATCCAAAAGGAATAAGAATGCATATTTTAGCAGAAGCTCAACTTTGTCTGCCCTGATGACGGAAATGCACGTGGTGACACTTGAGAATGGTTCATCCCTGACTAGGCTATGCTTTTGCTGTTATGGTTATATTGGTCAATGTTGAGAATACCGAATAACCATAGTGTGTGTGATACACAACACAAAGTTTATTTTGATTCTGTGCTAAGTTTCATAACACCTTATCCTACTTTCTATTTTGTCGTCCCACATGAAGAGATGGAAAGCTTGAGAGGGATCATAAAGTTATATTTCCTATAGCACAAAAGTTGGAAATGCTTAGACATGATGAGATCACCCACCTCATCCACCACCCAAATTTCACCATTCAACTACCAGGTTCTCTTTCCTTTCCAAAACAAAGCAAACATAGGATATCACCTAGCTTATCAAGTACTGTAAGAAATCATGTGTTTTCTACCGCCTAGCTAGTGCCCTTCTCTTTTTCTTCTGCCTTGCTGATTCATGGATGACTCATTTAGTGATTCTAATAGAATATTTTTGAAATTCCGCATTTCCTATATATACCTCTTCCTTACTCATTTCCATCTTGCACCACCACACAACCATCCTTGATATCAACCTGCTTTTGGTAGGAAACACTAGCCATCAGCAACACAAAAGGAATGAGCAAAATGAATGTTTGTGAGGCAGTCAAATCAAGAAGCATCACGAATACGCTCGTAGATCCTGTTTTGAGAAATGGGTTGTCCAAAATACCACCTAATCAAATGCCTATGAAATTATTACCCCAGTCCAATCCAAGCCGTATGCACGGGTCTTTAATCTTAAAGCAGAGGAGTCCTGGATCAGTTTTGAGCGCAGTGAATAAGCTTGGTAAGTATCACATATCAACCCTCCTCCTGAAGTAAGAAAGAAAAGAAAAGAGATGTTTGAACACCTTAGTTGCTTGGAAAGCTAGGATTCTGATTTTGGTTTTATTGGCAAATACGCAATGCAGTGAAAGATAAACTTGGTTTCGGAGTTAGAAATATGAGAGTAAGAGGAGCTGAGAAGATGTTCTGCCAAGCCTTCAGCAAGAAAGAAGGTGAAGAGGTGTTGAAAGCTTCAGAATGCAGTTTATGGACCAACATGGGACCCATTCAAGGCCACCTCTTCATCTCCACCCACAGACTTGCATTCTGCAGTGCCAACCCCATTGCCAAGTCTACTTCCCCAACTGGACACCACCTCAGTTTCCATTACAAGGTACTTCATCTTGCTATACTCAATCATGCCCTTCTTTTAAACTTGTAATATTTGAGCAACTTCATCTAATATCGAACTTGTTCCTTTGATAACAAATGCAGGTAATGATCCCCTTAAATATGATCAAAGAAGTGGATGAGGCCAAGAATGTGAAAAGATCATCCCAGAAGTACCTTCAAGTAATGACAACTGATGATTTTGAGTTCTGGTTCATGGGATTCTTCAACTTCAATACAACATTCAAATCTCTGCAACAAGTTGTCCCCAAATCCTTTATTGGACTCACAACATAGTATTGGTGGCCAAGAAATGAATTTTTTTCTTTATTCAATCTAGGATTTTGTGAGATTTATATTAGACCTAACTGTAAATATTTAATTATATTTCTGTAGGAAGATATAGTTTCCTGATCTAGGTCTCTTGTTTCTGCATTGTAAATAGAAGCTGAGCTTGTTTGCTTTTATCAATGATATCCCGTTAAATTGGCACGCTTATCCAATCATATGGCATTCTAAATTAGAATCATGGCACTGTAATTAGTGACATACTTAACTGAGACTCCGGTCACTGTGATCCCACAAAAACCATCACGACATTGATCCTTCCCTTATGAAGGTTAACTAGTGTCTACCTTGCATGGTTCAGATTGTGAACCTAGCAGAGACAGATCTGCAGCACTTTACTCTCTATAATTATTCAATGAGAATAGTATTTCGTAGTAGGAGAATCTAATTGAAAATGACAAAATCCAGGTATTCAAACTTAATATGCTGTGACAACACAAGCCACAAAAGGCACAAGACTCTAATTACATACAAATGCTTATGAGTAGCATTGCAGCAAGATAAAGTTGATTATATATATATATAGATAGATATATATGCTTTGAATGATTCTCGTACAAACCGTAATTTGGGGTCAGGTTGAGTAGTTACTTGACACTAACTAAAGAAAATGTTGATGATCCGAAAGCTGATGAATGATGATATGATTTAGCTACTGTCGCATCGATCAACATGGTTGTGGAACATGATGTGAGCTCACTATTTTAGTGCAGCCCATGACTTGGGGCCTTAGTAAAGTTGCATTAGCATTTCCCAAAAGCAAGGAAACAAGCTATGTAGCTAGGTGAAAAAACACGACCGAAGGTACTGGTAATTTCAGGCCAAGCCACTTATGTACCGATCAGTCTGCTATTCCTCTACTGATTAGTCTCCTATATAAACTTGCATTGAATCTATAACTTAATCTTATTGTTTTAGTTAAGAACCATAGTGATGAAGCATAACCAAGGCAGCTAGGCTTGAGACAGATGGAGAGGCAGTCTAGCATAACTAAGCTAGACAGAGGAAGGGATCTCAGAAGACGATATCTAGACCAAGGGAACCTCTAGGCTGGAGACACCTATTTCGCTCAGACTTGATTCTTATTTTAAAGCATGAAACTGGGGGAAAGCCGGTCTAGTTTGGGTTTTTCACCATCCTTGATCCTAATTAAAATTGATGAGAGTCAAATCTGGTTAATTAGCTGAAAGTAATGAAAGTGTGACAATTAATAACAATTCAGTTTTAAAACAAGCAACCATAAGTTTGGCTCCATGACCACCCATAAAATCCATTTGCGATCTCGTACCTACACCATCGATCATCTTCTCTTGCGCAAATATAATGTGGGGAGGATGAGGATCACCTACAAGTTAGGGAGATGTACAGAATAGATCAGACAAATTAAATATGAGCCCATTAATTCCCATATCCTAAAAGCTTGATTTGGTCAACCTTGATTCAAGGATTTTGTGGACACATTCTATGTATATACCCAACAATCATTCACCACCTGATGCCTATCATCTTGAAAATGGAAAATAAAGATGAGGCAGTACCCAAATTCAACTACCCAGATAAGCTAGTGCTAGTAGTGGCTTCACTGGTGACATTATTTGTGATTCTCAAATGATTGGGAATTTTGTTTCACCACATAAATCATTGATTGAACATTGACGCCTTCCTGCTGCTGATGAGATACTGCAGGCCATTATTAGAATCGTAAATAAAACAATATTTAGGGGAATACTGGAGATTCAATTAACTGATGACATGAAGATGTTAACTATTTTCAAACTTCCGAAAGTGCACGTACACCCTTTGAAACTTACCTACTCAAAACCTTAGTGAAGCTGCATTTGCCCAAAAGCAAGGCAACAATAGTCGTGCAAAAACTGTAACAAAGTTATATGTAATTTCAGGATTCCTCTCATTACAAACGCAAAGTTCCAGGACTAGTTTGCTGAGCATACTGCACCCTACAAAACAACGTTATCTGTTTTTACTTGTAAAGATGCTATGTAGGTTAAAATAGAAGGTAAAAGAGACAGATAAATAATGGCCATAAAAAACTGTAACAGCCAGCTACTTCCATGACTGCAAGTGCTACGAAATATAGGTTAAAACCAAGACACCCTGAAATGAAAGAGAGTTAAATGGGCATGCATAGCATTGTTTGTCACAGCTGACTAGACTCTGCTGTTATTAGTCAGAATTCAGAATGCCTGATAACGTTATTTTTATATTCACAGGAAAATTAACTGCCAAACTAGCTTTGTGGGAAGTTTATTTATGTATTTGCTTTCCATTGTGTCCCCCAGAAAAGGAAATAAAAAAAGATGGGTAGCATCAGAAAGTTACTTTTGCCAACTCCAAAAGGTTGAAATGCTTACAGATGATGAAATCACCCACCTCCATTACACTTTCACAATTCTGGTATATTCTTCACCTTCTTACATTACTTACATATTATCCTGAAAACTCCCCCCTTTCTTTTCCACCAAATATTTTTATAAAAAAAATAAGTGTTTTTAAGGAGGCAAAATTTAAAGTTTGATGAAGAAGAGAGGTGGATGTTACTGTGACATGTTTCTAAAAGAAATCAAACATGGGATGGGATACCAGCTTAGAGTATAAGAAATCTTGTGTATACTAGTGGCCTCCCCACTTTTTCTTACTTTTCCACCTTGCTTATCCATCAATGACTCACTACTTTTACAACTCTTAATTTAACAAATAAGTTTAATTAATTTCCACACCTCCTATGCATATATATACCTCTTTTGGCATACTTTGTTTCCCACCTCAACTCACCACAAACTATCCTTGTTTAATCAGTTGGCATAAACTGATTGTAACACAAATCTCTATTCTCTAACACATCATCAACTTACTACCAGGGAAGTAAAACAAACATGAATGTTTCAGAGGCATTTAAGACAAGAAGCATGAAGAGCATGCTTGGAGATCACCTTCTTAGAAATGGGTTGTCCACTGCAGTATGCGATCAATCAAAGATGTCCCAGCTGAAATTGTTGCCTGGGCCTAATTCCATCCATATGCGTGGATCATTGACGTTGAAGCAAGGGACAACCCGATCAGTTTTCGGCACTGTCAATAAGCTTGGTACGTATATTAATCGATCAGTTCACCCCCTAGTTAACAAACACGTACTTTTCATGAATGAATGGGAATGTCGGGGTTTTAACATTGTTTATTGACATGAATGCAGTGAAAAACACGCTCGGGTTTAAGATACTACAAGTAGGAGGGGTAGAGAAATTGTTCAGACAAATATTTAGCTTAAGAGAAGGGGAGCAGCTGTTGAAGGCTTCCCATTGCTGCTTGTTCACAACTGCGGGTCCAATTCAAGGCCGCCTCTTCATTTCCACACACAGACTTGCATTTTGCAGCGACAGACCCATTGCCAAGTGCACTTCCCTTACCGGAGAATCCCGCAGATTCCATTACAAGGTAGTGATCCCCTTAAATAAGATCAATAAAGTGAATGAAAGCAAGAACGTCAAGAATCCATCGCAGAAGTATATGCAAGTAACTACTACGGATGAGTTTGAGTTCTGGTTCATGGGATTCTTGAACTACAAGATAACATACAGATATCTACAACAAGCTGTCTCTAAATCCTTGATTTGACTCTCATCAGATCAGTCACTAGGAAATGGAAAACAATCTGTTTTCCTGCAGAAGTCTAGGTCTCACACATATATATAAATCTTAATAGCATGCAGTTCTGTAAATTATACTAGTACTTTTCTAGGATTGATTAGCATTTTCTTCCTCAAGTTGTCAGGAAATTTATCAATCTGTTATTGGCTGAGTTGTAAGATGTCAGCTGATGAGTTTGTTTAATTTTATCAATGTTAATTATGCCCTCAAATTCAAGTTGATCCGTCACTGTGCCGTCTCTTGCAACATAATAATTCAATACCTGCTTACTTATGCACAAGTTAGGATCTCAGTCATTGTCTTATATCAAGCAAAAAAATTTACTGTCTTGGACAATCTACAGCAATGTTATCTGTTTCACAGTTTCAGGGGTCCACAACAGTGACAGTGACATTGCTCGGAAGGAAATCTTGTACCGAAGAATGCATCTGTGCAGTTGATGATATATGTAAGAGCAAAGCCAGATTGATAGTATAAGAAATCTTATAATATAACAAGTCATGAGTGCATGCTCAACAATATGATATGCTCTGCTGAATTGAGGCATGCAGGGATCAATATTTCATCTGTTTTGTTGAATCGAGATGTGGTAGGGACTTGGGACTAGTTATAAGCTTATTACACATGTTTCTAAAAGTTGAATATATAAATCCTATTAGTTCAGCTATTAGTGAAAATATGGCATACAATACATGCAAGATCTCGATGCTTCAGGGGGAAAAACCACGAGTTTCTGCACTCTAGCAACACATGTATAAATCATAGCATATTCTATATAGGTTACTGAAAGTGACATGAGTAATGATAATGTTGTACAAGACTTACGTGATTCATTAAATAATCAGCTCAGTCAACTTTCTACATGAACTAAGACATAAGGGTTATAGTCCCTGACTTTGAATCAATACACTCATGTAACAAGTTAGAAATATAGTATGGTGAGTACATGCAGGTAATTCTGTGATGGCCTTTTAGCATTTGATTACCACTTTGATTGGCGCTCTTGAATCTTGATCTTAATTTCTCAGTGGGATCACAATCAACATTTGTATGCTTTTCTTTGCCCTCTGATCTTTTTTACCCCTTGTGTTTATCTTTTTTAGCTGCAAATAAAGTACTTCTCTGACAAAATAAAGTATTGCACCTGTAGAATCATCTTATGTAGTACCCAAGACTAGTAGGTAAATTATTAAGGTACTACACTTTACCTAGGTATGTAACATCCAGTTCTTGCAACACTGAAGCTAACTCATCATCCAACTCTTACTATCTTTTTTATTTAAAAGAAAAAGAAAAGAAAAGAAAACATACGTTCATCAATGCCTTATGCCTGGCCACTGGTGAAGCTGTTCATTTGCCAGCTGCAAGAAAATCTAAGATAAAGACTCGGCCACAGTTACTTGTAATATTATGTACCTAAACCTTCATTCTCCATGTTATCACAGTCTACTCAACTTGCAAGTTTAACTTAATTAAGCTAATTGATTAACCCCTAATAATAAAAAAATTGCACTTTTTTATTTTTCAGTAACTGCAAACCTGTTTTGTCTTTTGCATGAATTCCCCTGAACTTAGGATCGAAATGCTTTTAAGTTTTAGTGCACCTATCAAATTGGTCTATTTCCTCACGTTAGGGCACACTTCATCTCCTCTATAAACAAGAATCATATTCATAATCTACTCCTTTGAGTATGTATTCTACGGCATGAATGTAACTATGTGAACTCCTACAAACACCTGCACTTCGGAGTCCATCTCCAGTAGACTATAGATAAGCAAAAAAAAATGCCCCTTTTCACGATAACTTTACACGAGACGATCTCATACTAGAATTTGCGCTAGATGTAAACGTTTGTCTGGTTCCATGACAGAGACGGAACACTTGAGAAATGAGTAGATTGTGTTTTGGCTTTTATGGCAATATTTGTCAGTATTCTGAATACCTAATATTGTTATTGTTTGATTCCCAAAGGTCATTGGCTCTTGGGAATGTATAAAAAAATGGATGGCAACAGAACATAAGCTTTTCCAACTCAAAAGTTTGAAATGCTTGCATAAGATGAAATCACACATATCACCTATTTCTCTTTTTCCAGTTCAGGCAACAGTGTACACAGATTACCTTATACAATAAGAAATCTTGTCTAGTGCCATTTTTTCCCCCCCCCCCCCCCCCTGACTGCTGATCCACCAATGACTCATCTAATGAGTCTAATTAAAATAGAAAAATTGCTCAACTATATATTATATATACCTCTTTGTAACATACTCTTCTACCCACTACATTAATCAATCACGGTTGTATAAACTTACTTATGATAGAAACCTAGACATCAATGAGAAATATGAGAAAATAATATATAAATGTTTTAAGCCAAACTACAAGTTGCTTTAATGTAGAGAATTAGCGCATGAAGTTCTAGAAGCTGTTGAGGATAGATGATACTGATCACAGATTAGTGTCTGCTAGCTGATATTAAAAATCAGGGAATGAAAATGGAAGAAAACACATATATTCTTTTCTATATATCATAAAAGAAGAGGAATTTGCAGAGTTGAATAATTGGCTAGCTATGAGCAAAAGGCTTTTTTAAGTAGAACAGCTTATTATTTTCCTTTTTTCATAGGGCTCAAAACTTGCTTTTGTGCTCAGTTAATAAATGAGAATTACAGTAGACTGCAGAAAGTGAGGTTGTTGCTTCTCCTTGTTTTACATCAAACACTTTCCTAAACTCAGGGGCGTTTTCCTTTTGCTGTTATATATGTCACATTGCACAAGGTTGAATATCAAGGAAGTTCCTCAAGAAAGTTACAGGCAAAAAAAGTCATTTTGTTCAGTCTGAGGAACGGATACTATTCAAAAGAATGAGACGAGGATCCCATTGATAGAAAGAATCTAGGGTGCTCGATCATCACACCAAGTTGTAGTCTAGCAGACTTTGGGAAGAGGACACCGGAAAAGGAATCCAAGATCTTCTGAAGAAAAGTTGAGTTTGCATTTTTATATTCTCCTTTGTCATATTAGGAGAATCTACACTAGAATATGCACCCAGGAGAAGCAATAAACCATACTCAATCATTCTACTTAGTTATGTGACCAACCAAAATTTAGAGTTGGCATTTGTAGTTTTCTGATACCACCAAACCCTTGTAATCTTTTGGACTGCTCCTACTTCTCCACAACAATATATGTTAACAACTTTATACAAATTTCTGTTTGGCCTGCTAAATTATTGAAGTAATAACCGAGGATTCTGTTTGTCCTGCTAAATTATTTGGAATTCACTTTTTGTATCACAAGATTCTTCGCCCAACCGAAACTCGCAGTTGCAGGGCTGATTTGCTTAGTATAGTTAACCCTGGCTGTATAATTTTTGGCAATCTAGACTGACATGTTTAGCAGAAAAGTAGGGATCTTATGGGAAACAGAAGCATTAATGCCTGACTGAATTGACCAAAAGTTGTGTAAAATGGCTGGAAAGTGAATCGCGTTGGCGAGTTAATGATCTTTAACCAGTCCCAATTTTCCTGATCAATACCAATCAGCTTTCCTTTTCAGTTTTGTGATCTGATAATGTCACGTTGATACAGAGAAAGGAAGAGATACAGTGAATTGGAAGGAAAATGGGGAAAAGTGATTGTGTTGCTTTTGTCTGCACATGTACAGAGACTTATATACAAAAGTGGAGTAACAAATAAAGGAAACAAGATAAAGGGTAAAAGGAAACAAAATAAACAGGAATGGAAATAGAATAATTCTCTACAACGGTCACCATAAAATACGGCTATTATGGTGGCCTTGATTGGTCTTGCTGACTAGACTCTAACACCCCCCCACAAGCTGGAGGATGAGAGGGAGGAAGCATTCCCAGCTTGAATAACAATTGCCAATGTTGAGGAGAAGGAAGAACTTTGGTGAGAACATCAGCTATCTGGGATTTTGTGGGAAGATAAGTAAGTTGGAGAAGCCCTTCCATTACTTTATCACGAGTAAAATGACAATCAATTTCAATGTGCTTTGTGCGTTCATGGAAGACTGGATTTTTGGCGATGTGAAGAGCAGACTGATTGTCGCAATGAAGAGAAACCGGTTTTAGATTAGACACGCCTAGCTCTTCAAGTAATCGGACCAGCCAAGTTACTTCACTAGCAGCATGAGCCATCGCCCTATATTCAGCCTCGGCAGATGATTTGGAAACGGTTGATTGTTTTTTTTGACTTCCAACTAATAGGCGATGAACCAAGCATGACGAGATATCCGGTGACAGATCTTCTGGAAGTTGGGCAAGAAGCCCAATCTGAGTCGGAGAAAGCTTGAAGTTGAAGATGCGTGGAACCTTGTAACATAACACCTTGATCAACCGTTCCTTTTATGTAGCGAAGTAGGTGTTGTACTGCATCATAGTGAGGAACTCGGGGAGCTTGCATAAATTGACTTAAAGTCTGCAGACAAAAAACAAATATCTTGCCTAGTATGTGTCAAGATATTAAGCTTTCCAATAAGTATCCTGTAAAAAGTGGGATCATGAAATAACTCCCCTTTATCAATATGAAATTTTGAATGCAAAGGTAGTGGGGTAGAGACAACAGCATAATGTTCCACGTTGGCAATTTGTAAAAGCTCCTTGCTGAATTTTCTTTGAGTCAGAATAACAAAGATAATCGACGAGTAACTTCAAGGCCCGTAAAGTAGTGGAGATGGCCCAAATCTTTAATGCCAAAAAGTTTATCAAGGTGAGCTTTGATGGCTGAAATTTCAGAGAGGTCAGAACCAGTAACTAAAATGTCATCTACATAAACAGCTAAAATAGTAATGTGAGAGTTAGATTTTTTGAGAAAAAGAGAATAATCATTCTTACTTGAAGTGTATCCTTGAGCCTGCAAAGTGTTAGATAATTTCGCAAACCATTGGCGAGAAGCTTGTTTCAAACCATATAAAGATTTAACGAGTTTACATACCTTGTTGTCTGGGTTAGGAATGCCCTGTGGCATAGTCATGTAGACCTCTTCATGTAAATCACCATGTAAGAAAGCGTTATTTACATCAAGTTGATAAAGAGGCCAATTTTTATATGCTGCTGAAGCGAGAACGCAACGTATGGTAGCCATTTTAACCACCGGTGAGAAAGTATCTTCATAATCAATGCCCTCTTTTTGGTGATTTCCCCTAACAACAAGTCTAGCTTTGAACCTTTCAAGAGAGCCATCTGATTTTAATTTAACTTTATAAACCCATCGACAAGAGATAGCCTTTTTATTGGGAGGGAGATGTGTCTCCACCCAAGTTTGGTTGGATTGTAAGGCATTAATTTCTTGATTCATAGCTTCAACCCATCGAGGATCTTTAGAGGCCTCTTTATAAGAAGAAGGTTCATGATGCAAGGCATTGGTGGGTGAGGGAGTACGCAAAGAAACTAAATTACACCAATGAGCAGATTTGGAAAAAGTACAATCATAATCTTGGAGATGAATGGGTGGTCGGGACAAGCGAGTGGATCTTCGAAGGGGAACATTTGGGTTGGTCGATTGAGGTGGGGGTTGGTTTGGTCCATCAATCAAAGAGTTAGAACAGTGGTCTGTAGTTGTGGGAATGGATGATGGAGAAGGTGGAGTAGAGGAAGCAGTGGCTGGTTGGTCTGAGTTAGGGGGAGAGAAAAAAATGGGATTAGAAAAATCAATGATAGGTGTTGGTAAAGTTGCAGAAGAAGCATGTGGCAAAGAATGAAAAGGAAAAATATGCTCGTAAAATTTGATGTCTCTAGTGTAATAAATAGAATTAGTGATTAAATCAAGAACTTTATAACCCTTTTTACCATAAGGATACCCCAAAAAAATACAGGCATGTGCCCTTTCTTGGAACTTTGTCCTATTTCTTTTAGGGGTGCTAGCAAAACAAAGACATCCAAAAACACGTAAATGATCATATGAAGGTGGCTGATGATAAAGCATTTCATATGGGGTTCTATTATTTAGAAGGGGGGTTGGATACCTGTTTATCAAATAAGTTGCAGTGAGAATGCATTCCCCCCAATATTTGTGAGGTAAATTAGCTTGAAAGAACAAAGCCCGAGCTACGTCAAGGAGATGTCGATGTTTTCTCTCCACAACACCATTTTGTTGCGGTGTATCAACAAGAGAGGTTTGATGAAGGATACCTTTACTCAGAGAAATCATGGGCATTAGTATCACAAAATTCTAACCCATTGTCAGACCTAACAATTTTCACAGAAGTTTGAAATTGTGTTTCAATAAAACAAACAAAAGCTTTAAAAATGGGAAAGGCATTGCTCTTATGAGATAACAAGTGCGTCCATGTAGCTCTGGAGTAATCATCTACAATAGTAAGAAAATAGTAATAACCATTATAGGTACCTTGATGATATTTGCCCCATATATCAATGTGTACAAGTTCAAAGATACGAGTACTGGTAATAGTGCTTAGGGGGAAGGAATTTCGATGTTGCTTCGCTTTAGGACATATCTTACACAAAGACAAAGGAGCTTGGGTATGAGAAATAGGAACATTAATATATTTCAATTTATTAAAGGACATGTGTCCCAACCGACAATGCCATAGTTCTAGCAGAGAAGAAACATTTGAAGCAAGATTACAAGAAACAGGACAAGACATGTCATAAACTACATTAGCACTAAGAGGCCGACTATCATCAGTCTTATTATGACCATTACTGGAATAACGAGAGTGAACAAAATAAAGGCCATCATTCTCTTTACCAAGCTCCACAATTTTCTTCGTCAAAAGGTCCTGAATAAAACATGTTGTAGGAGTAAAAACAATAGCAGAGAAAAGTTGTCCGGCTAGTTGTTTTACTGAGAGAAGATTAAACTGAAAATTAGGGGCATGTAAAACATTTGTAAGGGTAATGGTAGGGGCTAATTTAACAGTACCAACATGTAAAACTTGAATCTTTTTGCCATCTGGAATTGTAATATAACTAGGATGTTTAACAGGTTGAATAGTATCAAACATGTCAATATGGGGAGTGATATGATCGGTAGCACCAGAGTCAAGTATCCAAGGTTGATTATATGTAGGACTAAAAAGACATACAGACTTACCAGCTAACATGGCTGCAGCGGAAGAAGTAGATGGTTCGGTAGGTGTAGTAGTCAAGTTATGTTTGCTAAGTAAACCCAAAATATGATTGTACTGAGCCATTGTGAAAGGAGGAGCTTCACCGCCATGAGAGCTACTGAAATCGAGTGCAACAGTTTGCGATGTGGGATGATGAGTTTGGACATTGCCGCAACTTTCGGTCTTTGTTGGGCCTAGGACCACTAGGATAACCATGGACTTTAAAACAACGATCATATGTATGGCCAGTAATTTTGCAATGTGTGCAATAAAAAATCCCTCTACGAGAGTTATTTGGAGGCCTTTGAGTATTGGGAGGAGATTGCCAAGACTGTGAGGTAGTCTTTTTGTGTTGAGAAATAAGGGCAGAAGATTCAGGGACTAACATAGAGGATTGATGAATCGATCGCTGTCTTTCCTCTTGGAGGATCATATTATAGGCTTGACTTACAGAAGGAAGGGGATTCATAATCAAAAGGTTACCTCTTATTGTTTTGTAGTCATCATTGAGCCCCATCAAAAATTGCATAAGCTGTTGGCTTTGCAAAAAAATATTAAATGCCTTGGCAGAACCACAAGTACATGCTGGCAAGTTTATGAGAGTACGATATTCATCCCACAGTTTCTTCAGAGAAGTGAAATATTCAAAGAATTGATTTGTTACCTTGAGAGGCCAAACAAATTCCTTGTTGAAGTTGGAAAATTCTTGTCCCTTGAGAATGAGCATACCTGGACTCAAGTTCTTCCCAAATAGCTTGTGCAGTAGTACAGTATAATACACTCTCTCCAATGTCATCGTTGACAGAATGAAGAAGCCAAGAAATTACCATATTGTTGCAGCGGATCCATTGTGCGTGAAGTGGTGAGTCATCAGCAGGTTTTGAACAATCTCCTGTCACAAAACCTAATTTATTTTTAGCAATGAGTGAAACCTGACAGGATCTCTTCCATGGACCAAAATTTTCCCCATTCAAAGGCTGAGTAGATAGCTTATAATTGGGATGGTCTGAGTGGTGTAAATAAAGTTCATGAGAAGGATCAATGGTGACAACACCATGGTTATTCAACGAATCTGATGAATCAGAATCAGACCCACTTTCTGTCATTGAAGGAAAATTGAGGTGCTAGAAAAATAATGGCAGAAGAATGTTTATGAAAAAAGGAACTATGAAGAGGAGGGGGAAAAAAATAAGTTGGATCTTTTATGTAGTATTATCAATGCTCTGATACCATGATAATGTCACGTTGATACAGAGAAAGGAAGAGATACAGTGAATTGGAAGGAAAATGGGGAAAAGTGATTGTGTTGCTTTTGTCTGCACATGTACAGAGACTTATATACAAAAGTGGAGTAACAAATAAAGGAAACAAGATAAAGGGTAAAAGGAAACAAAATAAACAGGAATGGAAATAGAATAATTCTCTACAACGGTCACCATAAAATACGGCTATTATGGTGGCCTTGATTGGTCTTGCTGACTAGACTCTAACATGATCGTTCTTTCCGTGTTGGACGAATTCAGTTGCTCCAAGCAATATTGTTGATATGTCTCGATCCCTCGGCACAATATATACCAATCTATCAGCTTTCCTTTTCTTCCTACCTGTATGATGAACTGTAAAACAAGAATGCAAATCTTAGTGAACTAAAAAAGGAAACCCTCTAGCTTGAAAATGACCAAACTACATACATATAAAGGTTTTCACAATCTTTTATACACATAACCAACAATCATTCCGATCCCTATTATTGCCACGTATGTGATTTAGTATACCTAGGATTCAAAGCAAAGAGAGGCAAATGCATGTTGAACCATGAAAGTTGGCAGTAGGCTTTTAGACACAAAAGCTCTTTAGAAAATGAAAAGAAAAGAAACAGTGGAGGGATTCAATTCAATCATTCAAATAAGGTGGTACACAGTTTGCTGGTGACATTGCATTATTTGTGACTTGAGTATAATTCCCCTGAGTGGGAGAAAATAATTGAGATTCTGCTTGACCAGCTATATTCATCACTGACCAAAATACCAGCCACTTCTATGTCCCAAACTGCAGTGAGTTCACTTAATTAGCTTTCCAAATTATAACCTAAAAACAAAAAAAGAAGGAATAATGAAGAAAGTGTATATGGGAGGAGTTAAGTTAAACTTTGTCTGCCCCCCTATGACAAAAATGAATGCATGTGGTGACACTTGAGGATAGTTGGTTCATCACTGACTAAGCTCTGGTTTTACTGTTATGGAAATACTAGTCAAAATTGAGAATAACCTAACAACCACAGTGTTTGATACACAAAGGTTATTTTCATTCAGTAATTGGGTCTTCACACCTTTCTGCTACTTTGTATTGTGTCCCACACAAAAGAAGGAAACACAGATAAATGGCATCACAAAGTTATGTTTCCTACCTCCAAAGTTGGAAATGCTTACACATGATGATATCACCCACCTCACCCCCCACTCACACCCTAAGTTTAACCACTAAAAAACCATTAGATATATAATATATCCCCTTAATTATTGAATAAATAAATCATGTCTGTTGGCCTTTCTTTTTTCTTTTCTGTTTTCTTATGCCTTGCTGATTCATGGATGACTCATTTAATGGACCTAATAGAATATTTTTGAAATTCCTCATTTCCTATATATACCTCTTCCTTACTCATTTCTAAATCCCACCCACCACTAACCATCCTTGATATATCAACTTGCTTTTGGTAGAAACAGTACTAGCTAGGCATCAACAACAGAAAAGGAAGGAGGAAAATGAATGTCTGTGAGGCAGCCAAGTCAAGAAGCATGAAGAGTACCCTGGTAGATAATGTTCTAAGAAATGGGTTGTCCAAAATACCACCTAATCAAATGCCTATCAAATTATTACCCCAGTCTAACTCGGGCCATATGCATGGATCTTTAATCTTGAAGCAGAGGAGTACTGGATCGGTTTTGAGTGCAGTAAATAATCTTGGTAAGTATCATCAAACTTCTTTCTGAAGAAAGAATATAAAGGAAAAGAGATGTTTGAACACTTTTGATGATTGGAAAGCAAGGATTCTGATTTGGGTTTTGTTGACAAACATGCAATGCAGTGAAAGATAAACTTGGTTTCGGAGTTATAAGTGTAAGAGTAAGAGGAGCGGAGAAGATGTTCAGCAAGGCCTTCAGCAAGAAAGAAGGTGAACAACTGTTGAAAGCTTCAAGATGCAGTTTATGGACCAACATGGGACCCATTCAAGGCTTCCTCTTTATCTCCACACACAGGATTGCATTCTGCAGTCACACACCTGTTGTCAAGTCTACTACCCCAACTGGACAGCTGCTTAGTTTCCATTACAAGGTACTTCATCTTCCTATACTCAATCATGCCCTTCTTGTAAGATTTGAGTAACTTCAACTAATATCGACGTTGTTCCTTTGATAACAAATGCAGGTAATGATCCCCTTGAAAAAGATCAAAGGAGTGGATGTGAGTAAGAATGTGAAAAGGCCATCCCAGAAGTATCTTCAAGTAATCACAACTGATGATTTTGAGTTCTGGTTCATGGGATTCTTAAACTACAAGAGAACGTTCAAATCTCTGCAACAAGTTGTCCCTAAATCCTTTATTTGACTCACAACATAGTATTTGTGACTAGGAAGTGAAAAACATTTTTTTGGGCAAAAATTCTAGCTTTTCTAGGCTTTAGTTAGATAGATATAAACCTAACTGTAAATATTTTGATTGTACTTCTCTAGAATGATAGTTTCCTGATCCAGGTTATCCTGTTTGCTGCAGTGTAAAATAGCAGCTAAGCTTGTTTTTATCAATGATATGCACTTGCAGGGTAAAATAGCAGCTAATCATTGTGCTTTCGGAATTAAATTGACACTCTAATTGCTCATTTTAATGAACTAAGAGTACTCCAGTCACTGTGATCCCACAAAAAATCTTCACAACTGAAAGCCATCCTTCCTTTATGAAGGCTGAAAAAGTCTCTACCTTGCATGGATTCACTCTGTTTCAATGAGAAAAGTATTTCATGGTATGACAATCTAACACCAAATGACACTAATACACTATCTACAAATTCAAACTTAATATGCTCTGACTATAAAAGCCACAAAAGGCATTTAAGACTAATTACATACAAATCGTTATGAGTAGTTACACAAAGTTCATAACATCAGTCGAAACTTAGATCAGCCTTTTCGGGTTTAGCATAATCTATTAATTGTCCTTTGTTTTAGCCACGTCCATGTCTGGGCAACTTTACTTAATTAGGTTAATTTAGGAGTTCATTGATCTAGAATAGCTAGGCCTCCCTTGATTCTACCAAGGAGACTTGCCAAGATGATCTGAAAGTTCAAGCTATGTTCTCCATTTCTATTCAATTTTACTTTTCGGAATGTTATTTAGTTGTCCTCCAAAATTGCTCAAATTTGTTGACTCATTACGTGGAAAGTTTCCTATATTTGTTAGGACTCAGAGTTGTTACTTGATAGTAGCAAGTTATTTGTTTTTCTAATTGTTATTATGCTAACTTTCTAATTTGTTAGTACTGGATACTGTTACTTGATATTAGAAAACCATAGGTATTATTGTTTGAAATTGTGCACAACAAGGTGCCTAAATTCAGCACCGAAATTGTTGTTGAATAATGTGCAAATCAGATGCACACACAATAGAAATCTGCAGCACTTATTACTGCTGTAATTCAGCAATGTAGCTGCCAATGGAGAAATACAGCAGGCCTTCTAGAAGTAGAAGAAAATTTGAATCAAATTGTTAGAAAATCAGAAAAATAATTGTGCAAACAAAGACTAATACTCCCTTCCGTCCCTTTTTATTTGTCACTTTGGGAGATTGGGGAGAAACCAATATAACCAACAAAGTTAGTGATGAAAACTATAACATTACTTAAACTGGTAAACATTAATTATAAGAGATGTGAAATATAGACAAGGAAAGTTAGCTAAGTCAACAAATAAATAGGGAAACTGGGAGTACAATGCTGAAAAATGAACAAATCAGTGTTGGAACCTGATGCAAAATGTCTCAGAAGTTTTTGTACACCAACAGCTAAATACTCCCTCTGAAACTTTTAGGATAGTATTTTTCATTACAAATCTTAATGGTAGTAATCTTAACAAGTCACTGTATATATTTGAGAAATTTAAGGTCAAAATTTTTGAAGTTTGACAGTACAATTCCCAAAGACACTAATTAATATGAAATTTTTGAATGATTTGGAGGCGGCAAAGTGGTTTAAACACTTTACCAGACCAAATAACGGCTTATGTGTGGTCTCCCATGGTCTACCCTTAGGTTTTTAATTGAACAAGCGTGGGAGAGTTTTCATTTCTAAAGTGTTTAAAAACGCCTTAATCTATCTACAGTGTTGGGTTTATGGCCCAAAATCAGCCTCTTGATCCCACAATTATTTGTTTCCTAATTGTATTAGGATATTATTTAGGTTTCCTTATTATGTTAGGTTTCCTAATTGTATTAGATTCCAAATTTAATTGGAGTGGGAGTCAAGTTAGGTTTATATGAAGTTTTTCCTATAAATATAGTTAGTTATCAACCTATACACTTATGGCAATGTAACACACACTGAGAGCATTCTTCACCTCTACCCTATCCCTAGGTTGTGAGAGTCCTTTAGATAGTAATTTTGTCTTCAGTATATTCCCGCTGTGCTATTAACCCCTTGAGATCTTGCCATCGATCCCCTTGCGTTATATAGCCTGTGCTATTAACCCTTTGTGATCTGGTCGTCGATCCCATTGCATTATATAGCCCCTTGGGATCTCTCTTGTAATCTCTCCCCTTATACTAGTGGATTATTGCTCCGTTGCCGTCCGTGGTTTTTTCCCGATTTGGGTTTCCACGTAAATCGTGTGTCTTTATACTCTCTATTTTAATTACTGATCTTGTTATATTTCTTCTCAATTTATACATCCTGATAATTACTTCTTCCGCTACAAATACTAGGCTATATTTTACCTTGATCCTAACATACAGTTTAATGGCTTTTAAGTTGTAGATATGTACATGTGTTCTGGAGTTCCACCTGAATAAGTATATATATTCTGACTGAACAAGCATAGCTTAAAATGCTTTCACTCTATTGTACAGATGATGCAGCGTTTGAGTTGTCCCATTCCATTGTTGTCAATGATCAAATCTCTCAAGTAATCAATAATGAGTAAACCATATGGTGCTTCTATGCCGGCTTTCATTAAAAATCATGGTACAGAAACATGGTAATTAATTAACACCAGCTCCTTTTATTCATTGTAAAGAACAAAAGGATAATTTCAAGAGTTGAATCATATATATAAATATATATAGATATATGTACATGTATATGCAAAAATAGCTTAGCTATTTCTCCCTGAGCCAATCACGGATTAAGGTAGATTGCTCGTTGGAGACTCTTCAAAGTCCTCTTGCAGTTGACAAACCCCACAAACCAGAACTCAAAATCATCAGCAGTGACCACCT
The DNA here is from genome assembly GCA_029582165.1 of Portulaca oleracea. Classification (NCBI taxonomy): domain Eukaryota; kingdom Viridiplantae; phylum Streptophyta; class Magnoliopsida; order Caryophyllales; family Portulacaceae; genus Portulaca; species Portulaca oleracea. The sequence continues at coordinate 23,881,110 of CM055890.1, forward strand.
GTAGGTACTTCTGTGACGGCTTCTTCACATTCTCGCGTTGAAGGGCTCTCTTAATCTTTCCCAATGGGATCACCACCTTGTAATGGAAAGTGAGAGTCTGTCCAGAAGGGGATGTCACTTCTGCAATAGGCTTGTCACTGCAGAAGGCAAGCTTGTCATTGGTGATGAATACGCGCCCTGCAAGAAAACCACATGTAGTCGACAAGCAGCATTTGGAAGCCCTCAGTAGCTCTTCTCCTTCTCTGACACTGAACATCCTCCTGAATAGCTTTTCTGACCCTCTGGATTCCAGGATCTTTGCTCCTAAGTTCAGCTTCCCTTTTGCTGTTTAATCAAAGTAAATTCATTAGTTACATGTTATGATTTTGGAGGAGGGGTGAAAAGGGTTGGAGATTAACTTACCAAGCTTGTTCATGGTGGTAAGAATGGACTCTACTTTTCCTTGCTTTGAAGTCAAACTTGCATCGGAACAGGTCGAGGTTGAACCAGGTAGTAATCTCATTGGATCATTATTGGGTTGGTTGTATGCTATTCTCAGTGACTCTTTTCTATGTAAGTTATCTTGGAGTTGAAGCATATGCTTCATTGTGCATGTTGGGTTGGTCGTTTTTGAGGCCATCGATCAGAAAACAGGTAGATATATAGGAATGTTGCGAGGAGATAGCGGAGGAGGGGGAGGAAAAATGATCATGCAATGGGCAACTATATATAGGATGGAAATCAATCAAAGAAAGCTAATTAAGGGGTTTTGAAGCATTTAGAACCATAAATTTTTATTATGGCAGAGACAACATGAAACAGACCATGTGCTGTTGGTAGAGACTTTTAGGAAGAGGACAGGAAGAAAAAGACCCAACATCTTGTTAAGACATTAGAAAAGTTGCTTTCTTCATTTTTCTAGATTTTCCTCCTTGTTATCTCATGGATTATATTGATTTTCATGAAGCAATCAGCCTATGTATGCATCCAAGCTTTTTGAGTTGGCATTTGTGGCTTTCTGATGCCACCAAACTCCCTTTTTCTCCATCTGCAATTAGATTTTCTGCAGGGCCATGCCACCAGCTGACCAAATTGTACCTACTTGTAACTTAATCAGTTGCTCATGCAACTTTAATTAAACTGATTAACAATAATTAACAACAACTTTCTCAGAGATTAGGCCAATCCTATGCTAACCAGCCTATTTAATTTGCTAATTAAGGTGGGCCTATCTTTTTTTGATTCTAAATATTTATATCAGTTGATCGAATTGCTATGCATGTGGAGCCGTCATGGGCGAGAAAAGCATAAGCTACTCACATCATATTTGAATCAGCAACCCCTACATACATGAAGTGATACAAGTTCAAACTAATATTTCAGTGATTAGTGCTTTTGCTTTCTGCTTCAACACTTTAACTTCCTCCTGACTTTAGGATAATAAATTTCTTTGAACACACTGTATCTCAGATTTTTCATGATCTTGTCTAGAGTTCAAGTAATGGTTTCGGATGTGAGCCTTTTCACATTAATCCTTATTTTAGATTAGATTTATCGCAGTCATGTACCTACGTGTAATTGGGTCAAGTAGTTGTCATATCTATGTTAGAAATTTAGAGAATATCCCTTGTCCTAAATTTGGATCTTTAATGAGTTGGACAATCAATTAATGGTTACCCATATGGAACACCCCATTCATGAGTTCATGTAACAAAGAAATACCCTTACAGATGTTGTAGCTTGAACACATTAGTTATATCAATTACTTGAAAATGACAATCTTATTTGGTATAGGCATAACCCATTAGGGCTTCTCTAGTTCTTGTTTTCCTGCCATTTAGAGATTAGTAAGTTGGTCTGATTGAAGAAGATTCATGTGGAGATACATGACCAAGCCTCTCATAAATTAAGCACAAAAACACTCGCGAAGAGTTTTGCTGTCAAAAATTTAATTGCTTGAATGCATGAACTTGTTCTTTACCCCACATCAGCATTCAGCAATAGCAAAAGTTGGAAAAGGGAGTCAAGGGTGAAGATATCATCTCATAATTAATTTGGTTATATTGATAAAAAAATGATGTGGATGAGGAGAGAGAAAAAATATGATTGAAATATTAATTAGTATGTTAAACTCGTTTTCGCGAGACTGACGGCGAGATTCTCACGAGACGAGTCTCATTCTCACCATTGAAATGTCTAACACGACTTCATTTCATTCTCATCTCATGCCATGTCAGCGGTGAGTCGAATTTGAACTGACCATTGCAGATGGCCTAATGAAAACATCCACTTCTCAATTCAACTTCCAAACAATGTGAGAGTAACCTCATTGCTACCTACTTTGTTGCTTAATTAGTCAACTTCCCCACAATGTCAATTTGATCAGCAGCAGTTACCCTAAAGTTGAATTTTATTCTTCCCTTTTGTATCTTGTTTCAGTTTTTGTACATACAGAGAAATTGAGAGAAAAGAGTATCGAAGCAGAAACATATCCAAAGTAAGATATTTATAGCAAGGGTTAAGTCATTGGAATCTTAACATTTAGAAGCAGGAGTCATCCCTGAATCAACAATATTAAGTTGAAAGCTTAAAAGGAAGGGGGATCTCCAATATCTTCTCTAAAAGGTAATCCCATTATCCTTTTTTAAAAAAGTTATTTTCCTCAAAAAAGAAAAGAAAAGAAAAAAGGCTCCACCCCTGTTGTTTAACCTAAACAGTAAGTTATATATATGCATAGAGGGGAGGGGAGGTGGGTATTGTAATCATCCTCAAGTAAGCACTGACACTTTTGAGTTGGACTAACCATTTGGTTAAGTGCACTCATAAAGCTTTTTCTGTTCAAGTACCAACTTTCTCACAAGATACCATTACTTTTGTTGCTCTACCTAGCTTTTAAATAGTCTATTTCTCTTCTGAATGAAATCTTTGTCATAGGTCAGCAATGTTGAAGTTTATATGGCGCCTATATGCATGTGTACGTCTGTCTATGGAATCAATCAGAAATGCGCGTTTGTCATTTTATTAACCAGAAACCTTCACAAAGATTAAGCTTTTGCGACTCGGGGAAAATGCTAGTTTTGCATTTGTTTGTAATTGAAACTTTTCCCCAACTTAGGATGATCACATTGTTTACTCTATGCTTCTCTATCTTGAGGATAACTTTTGGATCAACCATATCATGGTGATGGCCTTAGCATGGATATTAATTAGAGTCGGAACTCAGAAGACTCTCTGAAAACCCTTCACTTAGGATAACAGTACTGTCTCTGTCCAAAGCATCCATTGTTTGGCAAGTTTAGAGAGATTAAATGAACTTAATTGGTCGCGTGTAACTTTTATTTTTATTTTTTTTTTGTTTTTGTCACTGAATTTTGAAATCCGTCAAATATGTCACTTAACTTTTGAAATTTGTCAAAAATGATACTCAAGTAAATCTTGAGTTATGGCATTTTTGACAAATTTTAGAAGTTAAATGGCATATTTAACAAATTTTAAAAGTTAATGATATATTTAATGAATTTTAAAAATTAAGTAGCATATTTGACAAATTTAAAAGTTCAGTGCCAAAATTGACAAAAAAAATAAGAATTATACGGCATCAAATTAATTTAACTCCAAGTTTAGACAACTAATATTCAACTTGAGATTTTGTAGTCCTACTTGTAAAATTAAGGACTTGTAGAAACCATTTGTCAGGTGAAATGCACGTTGGTACCAAACAACCATCACAAGCAAGAGAACGTACCATGCAACTAGTATTACTCAGCGTTGCATATTTACAATTCTTTCTGTGCATTGAGTCAGCACTTGGTCATAAACAGGAAAAAAGATATAAATCCACCAGTCAAGATTTCACGTTCAAGTGTGTTGTGTGTCAGAAGTTTGGCCACTTTCATAAAGCCACAAGGGTTGTTTATTTATACATGGAAAATTTTCATCATCTTCTTTTTTTTTTACTTTGTCAAGTCCAATAAGGAAAAATATCTTATCTTGCAGTTAACAACATAAAAAGAAGTTAGTTAGTTAGTTAGTTAGTTGGGGAATGGACTACACGCAGGGCTTTGTAAGCATAAAAACTTTAGTGCTGGCAGGGTGGTTTTCTGATGCCATCCAACTTTCTTTCACCATTAAGTTAAACAAAAACTAATCAAGATTGTCAAAACATCTTAACTGATTGATTCTTGGCCTAAATTCTCGTAAGCAACTTAATTACTAAATCCACTATGTTGGGTAACGGAGTTCGATTAAGAGAATCCTCTGTGCAAATACAAAAGTTGGAGCTAATTACCCACCGTCGTCTAATCTGATCGACCAAGGAAATTTTGTACTGATTCATTTACTAACCCATTGGTTTTTTGTTAGTTTATTAGGTTAATGACGTTCCAGCGAATTTTCTTGCATCATATTGGCTTAGCCTGAAGTTTGATGCATGACAACTTGGAAATAATTAAGAAAATGAGAAATTGAAGTACTTGTAAACAGTTAGATTAGCTCTGACATGTTGGTTATTTCCATTTCACATTTCAGGAAAAGCATTGTATAGCTAACTCTAAAAGATTCTCTGAGAAATGAGATTTGCAGGTCTTACTTAACTAGCATGGTCAAACCATTGTATGGCCTCTTCATGTGCTAGCGTGCATGAGGGGAAGGCAGCCTATATCTTTATCCGCTCAGGCCCTCTGTTAGTGGAACTATACCGGGGTCTGTTTTTGTTGTTTACTTAACCGCATGGCAAAAAACAGTACCCAAAAACATGCCCGAAAAAAACATCATCAGTTTCATGACTATGGATTGCTGCAGTAACCTGAACACATTATCAAGTAGCAAATCAAAACTGCATAGCCCAATTACTCCAGAAACAAGTCCATTTGGTGTGGCAAACACGACTACAAAACTAATACTCACTGACCCAATTATGCTTTTGTGATTAGTATTTATTTTTTAAACCAGAAATATCCAAGTGGTTTGTGTTTTTCACTTGCATTAGGTATTCTAGAACTGTCAAGAAAACATATGACATTGCATTTTTAGTTGGAGCTTCTTTTAATAGTATTGTTCAGCTTGGTCTGAAATGAAGGAGCAGGAAATAATTTTGCACATTCCATGTTAACCAGAGGCTAGGGATGGAGGAAAATGTTTCCATTCTATATATAAAATGGGATCATACAGATTGACTCAACTACAAATATATACATCACCCAGCTACAAGGCGAATTCCACTATATATGATCAGCTAATTTTACGCTAAGCTTGAGAAATGGCATAATGCAAGAACTTAAACACTTTTCTGTAACTGACAAACCCCATAAACCAGAACTCGAAATCATCCATGGTCACAACCTGCAGGTACTTCTGGGACGCCTTCTTTACATTCTGGCTTTGGCTGACCCTCTGGATCTTTCCCAATGGGATAACCACTTTGTAGTGAAATCTCAACAACTGACCCGCAGGAGAAGTTACTTTTACCACTGGTTTATTACTGCAGAATGCGAGCTTGTCAGTAGAGATGAAGAGGAGTCCTGCTATCGGACCGGCTGTTGTAGACAAACAGCAACTGAATGTCTTGAGCAACTGCTCTTCTTGTCTCACACTGAATGCCTTGTTGAACATTTTCTCTGTCTTTCCCGTTTGTAGTAGCTTTGTTCCTAAACCAAGCCTTCCCTTTACTGCAATACGCCGAAAAAACAAACAGATAAACAAATTAGTTTTCTGCCCCATTATCAACATTAGATCAGTCAAAATGTAACTATATTACAGACAGGGAAACCAGTAATATACCATGTTCTTTGATGCCTTTTGCGAATTTACGGGAATTGGGTGCCATTGATTGGTTCTGCTCAAGAGATGAAGAAACACTTGGATGGATTGAGGGTCCGGTTAATAATTTCACCGTCATCTTCCTTGTTTGATCTGAAAACTTTGAAAGTTTTTGTGGGAGTATCTATCTGATAAGAAAGCAGGATAAGACTCAAATGTGGGGGAGGGTATAATGTCACAAGGGGGTGTATATTTATATAGGGAGGAAATGCCTCAGGTTGGGTCCATAACATACAGTGAGTAAGTCATCATACATGTGCAATACAAAAAGAAAGATTGGGGCAAAAAGACAAGATTTTGCACTCATGACTCATTCCTGCGTGTTATCAGCTAACAAAAAAAAGGATGATTAGTGAAAATGATGTGGTTAGTTAACCGAAAGAGGTAGTTTTAGTTGGGATTATATCCTATTCGTTCCTGCGTAAGCACGGAAGCTTTTTGTGCTGGCAGTGTAGCTTTCTGATGCCACCCCCACTTTTCTTTCGCCGCTAAAAACACTAAGGATTTTAAAAGTTACCAAATTGTCAATGACTTTTGTTATTTTCATTGATAAATTTTAATTTAGAGTCTGTTAGCTAGGAAACTATAGAAAAAAGAAAAGGAGATTGCTACTGACCCACCTTTGATCTAGTAACAGGAAATCTTCTACTGATTCATTGATCAATGAATTTGATTCAGTGATATGTAGTTAATTTTTCCATACAAACTGGCCCACCCTTGTATTATGTTGACCTCGTGTCGAAGCTTAAGCATTTAGACTTGGAATCTACACTAGTAATATACATATATATGACCCACAAGAGGTGCCATGTTTGGCAAGTGTCTGTAAGTCCATGTAATCAATGAAATAAACTGTCACAAATGGCACATGCACTGCCTTCATACAGGATAAGAAATTAAAAGGTGCACAACAAAGGTTGATGGGTGAGTAATCTCTAGAAAAATCAGGAACAATTATTAGAAAGAGAACCAAAAAAAAATTGAATCCCATCCCTCATATCGTGTGCCATGCCTTAAAAGCTTGATTTGGTAAACATTAATTGTCAGGATCAATGTTTTTTTCATAATCTAATTATTGATTTGAAAGATTTGTGCACCAATTCCATGCACATACCGAACAATAATTCCCCTTCGTGACCCATCTTTTATTCTATCATGTGATCATGTCTAAACCTACTGGAAGGCAAAAGCATGCTTAAACAAAAACTTGATGGGTGGATTTTGATTTTGAATATAATGAAATGAAAAGGGAAGAAAATAGGCAGTTGGCAAATTCATTCACCAAGAACACCAATCCCCCTTTAGTTTAAATCTCCGAAAATATGTAAGTTCTGTGTCTTCAAAAGTTTTTTATGGGTCCGCATGAATCAGTCTCTTTATGTGAGGTAGGTTTCCTACATCTGGACCCCAAACCGCGCTTATGCATACTTCTCTTGGAAGTCGGAAGTGTTGTTGCTGTTGTTTTTCTTGAAATTTCAGAGAAGAATGTTAGGGGAAAATAAAACTATGATTGATGGCAACTATTTGCATTTCATTTCAACTATCCAAACCCAAAATTGTGAAATACAACTGATCTCATAATACCCAGAAACAGAAAATGAATGGTTAAAGTGTCGAACGATGGCAAGTTGGCAACTATTCTTTTCTCTTACTCTGACTCCACTTTCCTTCTGTCCCAACTATGTTTCAGCATTTGTCAGTAAATTAGTTACAGAAAGTAAAAAAAGTAAAGATTAGATGGTATGAAAGGGGGAAAAAATCCAGTGTTAGTGGTGATAATGGATGATATCAGAAAGCTACATTGCTAGCAGAAAAGCTCTGGTGCCGACTCACGGATGAATATGATGCACTCATCTTTTAAACTAAGGTAGTTATATTTTTCTTTTACTGTCTACACCACATTTGACATCTGTTGTTTTGCTGACTCTATGAAATTAACTGTTTGATAGGATTAGGAACCCAAAAACTACATGTAACGGACTTCTTTAATGGAAAGATAAGATATCGACATCCATTACGTATATTTTAGCCGAAAAAATACTAACTTTTACCTAACCGTCTCCACGTAAAAGTATTGCAAACAACATAAGATATGATATCCTCTTGCTCAAAGTATTATTGCTTATGATACCCAAGGAATCAGTTGCCTCATTTTGGGGATCAAATTTACAAACTAGTTATCGAAAAAATGAAGTATCTTTTATATCAAAGGACAAAACACAACTATCAAACTTTTTCTAAGGGAAACCCTCCAACTTTTTGAAAGAATTGTTTGAAGGAAATCACAAAGACTTCCTTTGTCTAAGAAATGCTTCATGTTCTCCACTATCTGATAGCATAAGAGCGCGCAACATAACATAACTCCAAGGTCGAACATAGCAAACAAGCCAAATATGTTTACTGTAGTCTACGGGCATTGAGAGGTCAGGGATATAGACGTAGTATCCGAATAATCCCATTCAGTACATAGTGAACATAATTCCTCATTGATCTCGCTTGTAATATTTGCGTCGAAACTTAATTACTGTTAGCAAGTGTCACATGGTTATCTTGCTATTCCCCAAGCCTTAAAAAAAACCCTGTTATTGGCTTTACTTGAACAACTTCTCTGAATTAATTTCTTCATCGATATGAAAACCAAGCCAGTAACCCCTTAACTTGTTAAGGCTGTCTATCCACCTTTTATACTTCTGAGTAAGGTAGCTTTGTGTTGGGAATATGCCCTGTAATTATGTTTAGGAAGAAAAGAAATTGGAAAGTCTTTTCCATATGTTTGAATGTTTTAAGGAATTGTGTTGTGGTGAATTGAATCTTCCTTGGAAGATTGATTGTATGACATGTAAGGTTCTAGTACTCCCTCTATATAGCTAAGTGTTTGATGTTGTCTATTTATCTCAATCAATCCAATTGAGTGAGGTGGGATACAAGAGAGATCATGAGTGGTGTTGTGTAAGACTGGATTTCTAATGTTTTCATGGATGTATTGGTTCTTACATGACCGCGGCTTTTCCCCTTGTTTTTGAGAGGGGTTTTCCACGTAAATTTAGCACTTTGGTATTTCTCTCGTAGTGTGCATTTGTGTGTTCTTATACACTCATTTGCGGATCAAAGACTGTTGAGAGCTTTCGTGCCTAAAAATGATGAACACTTTGCGACCTGATAAGGGTGTTAGACATCGTATTCTCATTTGGGGCTTCCATCAATAGTACTGATCACATACAGTTGAACCTCAACTCCATCTGCAGTTACTTCCCATTTTCACCCAAAATTAAGGGTAAAAACTCATTTCCATTCCACACAAAAAGGGGAATACAATGATTTACAGACTCAGCACCAAAATTATTTACATCAGGCGGTCACGAATCAATAACCCACATCAAAACCCAGCTATGTTTGAGAAAGGGCACTCTGTATGCACATGAACATCTTTTTATAATTAAGGAATCCCATGAACCAGAACTCAAAATCATCCAAGGTGACAACCTGTAGGTACTTCTGTGCAGCCTTGTTAGCATTCTGTGTTTGGATCGCTCTTTTGATCTTCCTCAACGGTATGATCACCTTGTAACGAAATCCAGCCGACTCTCCTGTCGGAGAACTCAGCTTTAAAACTGGTTTGTCACTGCAAAATGCCAGCTTCTCTGTGGTTATAAAAAGAAAACCAGGTATTGGACCGGCTGTTGTGAACAAGCAGCAGTGAAACCCCTTGAGAAACTCTTCGCCTTGTCTTACACTGAATACCCGCCTGAATACCTTCTCGCTTTTTCCCATTTGTAGTAGTTTTGCTCCTAAGCTCAACCTTCCCTTCACTGCAATACAATGTCACACAACATAATCAGTTTCTAACATCAACCAAAAGGAGTAGCTACGTACAATATGTTTAAGCAGAGAAGGGAATTACACATACCATGTTCTTTGATTCCTTTTGCAAACATGTGGGTGGAAGTAGTAACATTGACATGCTTTGACGGTCCACGTAATAACATCGACGACATATTCTTCGCCTGAGCAGCGAGAACACTCTTCAATGTTGCTGATTTTATCCCTTTTGTAGCACGCATCATTTAGTTCTAATTTTGCTGTGAATCTGAAACTGTGTGTGAGAGAGTAATCTGATGAGCAAACAAACAAGGCTTAACTTGTTAGAAGATGGTGGGGAGTGAAAAATGTCACCACAAGGCATGTATTTATATTATAGGGTGGAAGAGTTGGAAAGTTGCTTTTTTATGCAGAGTCATGGTTGCTCATCATGGACAAGATCTAGCATTCAAAATGTTGCATCATGGCATGTCTAATCATCCAAACAAGTAAAAAAAAGTGGTTGTTGATGTGGAATTAGGTATGGTAGAGCTTTTCTTTAAAAAAAGAAAAATCAAAGTGAATTAGGCAGTTAACCGAAAGAGGGAGTTAATTGGGGGCCAAAGGGTAGCTTGGATTAATATTCATTCCTGCGTAAGCATGGAAGCTTTTTGTGCTGGCACTGCAACTTTCTGATGCCATCCTACGTTTCTTTTTTCCAGGAAAAAGCATGCAAGACTTTTAAAAGCTTTAATTGTTTGATAAATATTTTACAATGGTTTTGCTTCCTTCATTAGAGTAACTTTTTCTTTTTTTGTCTGGGTAAGTTTGGTCCACCTCATGAACCCCTATCTCAGTGGTAACCACCAGCAAACTGAACAAATCGGTATTACACTGCTTTTGACAAGCATGATCCATCAACTCCATAATTTCTACCAATGGGTAGGCCTGGCAAAAATCCGCTCCAGTTTGAGTTTGGACCCAAATACCCGATTTCTGAATTATATATAAAGGCAAGTTCATACTTTTGGTATTGGAATGTTGTTCGATGTTCGCATTGAACACAAAGCTAATTAAAAGCCAACCCAAGTTTGCTCATTAATCAGGTTTGGACATTGTCCGATCATTCGAAATGACCGCCCTGGATCTTCCCTCAAAATTTGGACAACATGAACCCGGTTTTCCTTACCGAGACAATGACCGGTTGAACGATTTTAATTTTGGACGAACTTTTGGTGACAGTATTCAGTTTTTTCCGGTGGAAGAAAACAGAGCTATCGGGTCGGGGCTATCAATGGGAAATATTTGACTTCTATCAAGACTTGAACCTTGGTGAGAAACATGAAAAATGGGGTGGCTGCTATAGGCTACCGGTCTGTTTGGTCACTTGATTAGAATAGTATGGGCCATGAGGAAGTTGAAGGAAAAAGAAAAGAAGATTGTGAGTGACCCACCGTGGATCTGATAACAGGAAATGTGATACTCTTCTTGATTTACCATTGAATTTGGTTAAGTAGCTGGGTACTTAATTTCCAACCATTTTGGGGCCACCACCCCCACCTTTCAATTCCTTTTGAATTTAGTGGTCACTGGTGAGGGCATCAGCTTTGAATCTCTTTGTATTACTCTCGTGTTATGGTCTAACTCTAAGTCTATTATATTATGGCCCACAACATTATCATATGTTAGTCCATGTCATCTGCATGGAACAAGGCACATGCAGATGCAGTGCCTTCTACCAGGTTACAGAAAAGTGTTAGTGTAGTATCATCTTGTTCAATGAAATACATAACAACAACAACAAATTCCCATTTCAGATCCCACTTTCAAAGGTTTTAGGAAGATTCAATTGTAAGAAGTCAAAACACCCATTTGTTGTTGTTACTGATTCCAAGTTGCTAACGAAATATACCTGGCATGGAACATAATGTATTACCTTTGTGTTTGTGTACACAAAAGGTAAACTTCACATTTTTGTAATTGCTTTTTGTGATATACCTCAGCATTAATCTATTGCAAAGAAAAATATCAAACAAAGTCTTTAATATGGTAATTTCTTCATTTCATGGTAACTTCACACTTTTGTCTCTAACATTCAGCATCTACCACAACAACTGGTTCAATTTTACATTGTACATATTTTTCAAGAAGATATAGATTATGCTGTCAAACATGGTATCTCCTATCATTTATATTCTTGTGAATTTCTTTTGTATGGCTCCTTTTGTAAAATTTCAAACCATCATTGTAATCAGACTATATTGGAAGATGCTTTAAAAGAAGCTCTCCCCAAAGATCTTTGTACTTTCCCTTTTTTTTAAAAAAAAAAAAAGTTGGAAGTTCACAAAATACAATATTTCATTAATAAGTCAATGCATTTCTGTAATTATGGAGTAACAGTCTAATACATACCCCATGTCTTCCAGAGACCAAGGGAAGCTATGGTATAAAATGAGGACATTAACCATCTGTTGTGAAGAAAATCCAAAGCTATGATCCATCTGAGTTCAAATCAGGTGACCCAAGTTTAACTTTTGGTGTTCATTTACAGTTAGTAAAGTGAAGAGTTGTAGCCTCTCAGAAAGCCTGGAATTTTCATAGAGATTCCTAGAACACCAAGATTTAGTAGTGAAACAAACAATTCCAAGAGCAAAAGTGTTGAATTCCAAACAAAGAAAAGGGTGTAAACCCGCAACAGCAAGGGGAGGATTGAAGAAGCCCAAGTGAAAGATAATCCAATACAGAACTTCCTACACCAGCTGCACTAGGCAGGCAGTCTCTACTAATTAACAGCAACAAAGCCAATAAGAACTCCCCATTTCAACAGCACTTGGGGGGGGTAATGCTAATGTGGGTTGGGTTGCCCCCTCTGAAACCGAAACCAGTGAAACTCATAACCTAACTAGCTGCCTATACAAGAATGCACTACACATTAATCAACCTTCCTATATAACTGTATTATTCTTTTTCCTTCCGACAAAGATGGCCAGGAAATGCAATGCAACTGGGGGTGGGGGTGGGGGTTTCATTTACACAAGACATGCAAAGGCAAATGCAAAGGCAGCCTTATTCAAGCTCGTCTTCTCACAAGCAAAGCAAATGCCATAGCACCATTTCACTCCTCTCCTTGATCTCCAGTCTCAACCACATACACTTGATTTGAAACATTTGATTTGAAACACGAGTCATGTCACCTATGACCGGACGTGTGAGGCATGGGGTAAGCCATAGGAGCCATTCCCATGGGGGCACCGGGCACACCGTAAGCCATGTGGGGAGCAGCCGGAAGATTCACCGGAGTACCAACAGCTGAAACAAGGGGCCCACCAACCGGCTGTCCGATCGTAGGAGTCCCATACACCCCAACTCCTGCAGGCCCAGCAGCACTAGGCACCTGAGCAGCTGCCTGTTTGTTGGATTTGGCGGGGGTCCCGGAAGCAGCAGCTGCTGTGTTTGTCTGCCCAGTGATAGGTCCCTGGGCAGCTGACACGTCCCCACTGTTTACACTGGTGATGTCGTGGATGCTTGATCGTCTCCTGTCTTTGTTCATTGAGTTTAACCTAATAAAGTACTTCTGCGCGTGGCTTGCCACTTGTGTTGGAGTCCTAGTCACCACAAAGTTCCGCGATATACTCCGCCAATCTCCCTTCCCGTATTTGTCCAAACCAAGTAGGAATAACCTGCATGGAGGCATACAAACCAAGTGAGGATCAAGCATTATTGAGGAAACTATATACACATGTAGTAAATAAGCACTCGTGAAATATCTATGCGCACTGCACTCTGCATTCAAGTATCATTATCCACTATTGCACAAGGATGGATGCACAGTGAATTGGCAAGCTTACCTCATCAATTCATCAGAGTTTCTGTGCCCATCAATATTCACCTTAACTTTCACCTATAATCCCAAACTACCTCCAAAATTGATCTTAACAAGAAGCACCACACACTACTAGGTCAAGGTGCAAATGATTTTTCAGCCAATTTTCTATTTCTACCATCAAATTTACAGTAACGATACAATGCTTCCAAATATGGTTTCCCTTTAAGGAAAAAAAAAAGATCCCGCTGTTTGAAGGATGTAACTTTGGAAAAGGAGACAATCATACAAATCTGCCAGTGCAACTGCAGAAAGGGTATATATAACAGTGTAACATTTTAAAAGTAACTAAATCAATATAAAAGAAATGAGCTTCTTGACGAAGAATTCAAAATGTGCTTCAATAATACTTGTGGTTTCAAAGTTGGTGTAGAATGCAAACGTGTTTCACTAAGCTTAAAAAATAAAAACCTTTAAAACGCATCACCAGGAAATGGCTTCATTTTGAATCCAGGTTCTGGGCAGAGGACAACTTTGAAGTCATTACCGACCACTTCTGGCTGTACCTCTGTTTCACTTAAAATTTTAGACCATTGGTTAAGGGAACCAAAGCAACAACTACTCCTCCCAGTGAGGATCCCACTTACAAAAGGTCTAGGGAGATCCAAATAAAGGTAGCCTTATCTCGCCACACATTACTGAATGCAAAGAGACTGATTCCAAAAATGTTATTTGTAGCTTAAGTCAAAAAGCAAGAACACCAGTAGTGACAGACAACTGTTCTTTTTTTTTTTCTTTTTTTTTTTTTTTTGAAGACTGTTGCAAACTCCATCCATTATCAGTTTTGCAAATAGAGTGAACTCTTCCTGAATCTAAGCATGATGTGGTTGTACTGCATAAAAATGGCACAGTCATGCAAAGGGAAGTTTATGATGAACTTGAGCAATAAAAACAAAATGTTACAAGCTCATTCTAGGATCAGAAGCCACACCATCTTTGAGGAAGAGTCAAGCTGCCCAAAATCACAACATGGATTCACTACCCCCAAGGTTGACAGTAACTTATTTTTCTCCCATAGCCCAAAACCTCAGGTTTCCTAGCATCAGATTACCAGTACTGGGTTTAACACTGGAAAAACAGTCTGTTCACAACTGAATAGCTTACACAATCCATGACATAATCACATCTATTTGGCCATGGCCATAGCTTCAGCTCCTAATCATTTGACAGGGTTTGTGCCATTTGAAAAGTTCTTTTTGCCTAATGTACCCTGTGGCTGGCACCAAATATGTTATATCATCTTCCTTTGCAAGACTACTCATCTGTAGCACTTATATCTCTACATTGTGTCATAACCATCTTATAAAAACTGGGGGTCATACAAATTTTTTGATGAGCAACCAAAATACGAATTAAGGGGACACCAAGGAGATGTCACCCATAAAGAAAAGGAGGCTTACACAAAAACCAAATGTCCTCAACACCTTTAAAGCTCTCTAGAATAAACCTATCCACAAAATCCAGAGGAAAATTGGATTCTAATAATCCCTACTTTCATCTATTGTATGCCAATAATCCTTACTTTGTTTTTATATTCTGGCGGTCCAAAAAAAATAAAATTGTATTCCGGCAGGACATCACTGAGTTAAGTGGTGGTGACTCGGTGATTTGCTGACGTGAATCGGCGAGAGTGTGTTTGACCAAGAATTAGGACCACCAGAACATAATCAACTATGAAATGGGACCACCAAAATACAAATGTCAATGGGACTACTATAATATAATAGCAATTTAAACGGGACCACTAGAATGCAACTAAAATAATAATTCTTGGTCAAACACACTCTCACCGGTACACCACCAAGTCACCACCACTTGACTCGGCGATGTCCGCACCAGAATACAATCTTTATTTTTTTTTTTTTTGGACCACCAGAATACAAAAATAAAGTAGGGATTATTGGCATACAAAATGTGAAAGTAGGGATTCTTAGAATCCAATTTTCCAAATCCAAAATGGTGACCTTTGTTTCATGATGGAAACCTTGACACCAATTGGTTCTCAAAAATGAAGTTTGGAGTCATTTAGCATTTTAGCCTTGTCCTCAAAATTCCGAGAACTTCTTTCCTTCCAAGTGCACTACCAAATAGCCAACTAGGGATTATCAATAGATGACATGCCTCTGAGGAGGAATGGATTATACAACCTTATTTCCCCCCCCCCCCCCCTGATTTCTTGCACTTCCATTCAAGGCTTTCAGTTTAGCTAACGGAACCCCATCTATATAAAATATGTAAGTCGAGTCTATAGATCAAGTGGCCCCTCAAAGAATCTTTTCATCAGAGGCAAGAGGCCCAAGAGTGAATGTCATTAGGGCCCTACCCCTCACAGTGAACCATAGCAGTCTGCTATAAGTAGCCTACCATTCCTCGAGCAATGGTACCAAAAGATTATCATATAGTCATATCCATCACTAGGACAACCTTATTAGCTCATTTTGCATCCCACCACTGCCAGTACATTCTCCCTTCATTCATCCATGTCATCTTATTTCTTCTCTGACTTAAGTATTGGAGGGGATGTCTTTAGGAAGAGCTTTGGGCTTGACTTGCTTGCTCTAGGAAGGAATGCTACGAGACAGCCCAACCAGAACAGGGAAGCTGTGAGCTCTAGGTTCATTTTCCAGCCTCATTCATCTATGGTCTATTCCAAACGTTTTTAGTGACTCTTCTCTTCCCATCTAAGTTATTTACACAACAAAAGTATATAGTCTAGTACTCAACAATTTGGAGCTAGTATTACTCAATTTGACATCAAGCCACTACGCCAGTACATAAAACTCTGTCAGTGATACATAGTTATATACACTTGAACCCTTGTTCTCATATGAAACAAACACCTTTTCAGGAAATGACTAGTTCCAACCATAAATCAAAATTAGGCACTCATAGACCAACGCCAACATTAGTGTTGGCCAAGCATTTTCCATGGAGAAGAATCACAAGAATTAACACCTAGTGACCTAGGTACAGAAGATATTGACCTTTGTCCCGTCTTTGTCAACTCCATGAATGGGCTATATTTTCTAAGTAGTTGCCTAGCCAGGTATGGGTGGAAAGTGGGTCAAAAATAATTGAAGTGGACCAAGAGAAAAATATGACCTGAGCTGAGTCCCCCCCCCCCCCCAAAAAAAAAAAAAAAAAAAAAAAATCCACCCACCTTGGGTCCCAAAATAATGATGATGAAAGGCAAAAAAAAAGAAAGGGGGGGGAACTAATGGGAAAGGAGGGAAATTTAGGTTACAAGAACAAAAATATAACCTATCACAGATGGTTCACTGGAGTGATGGTCTGACGGACAATGCTTTTCAGCAGTGGGAAGCTTTGTAACAAGTCAGCCAGTTTTCTGTCAACTCAAAGGCTCCAACAAGAAACTTAACTTGGCACAGATAGCTGGAGCTTGCTCACATTCTCATTTATCATCACAGATGATGCAGGCTTTGCCTCACAAATTATTCACTTCAAAATGTTCCGTCATCAATCACTAGCATTATACTCAAGATTTTCATTAGGTTCTACAGCCAGCAGTCACGCATGAGTTATGACTGTAGACTGTTAGAAAGCATGTTACGATCATGTAAAGTAAACCAAAACGCAAGCCCAGGAACTACTCATCAGTATGATTTGGACACATAAATTATGATTTTGTAGATTCATGGTACAAGGTTGTTGATTTCACATAAACTGGACCTTTAAACAACAGAGCAATGTATACAAGTCAAGCGAGGCTCCACGCTAAAACTAATGGCAATGCGTGGAGTTCCTAAAAAACATATATACATGTGCAACACCCTTTCATTTATCGAAGCAGGACATTTTAACTACTTGAAAATTCAACACACCTTCTTACGTTTGGGATACTAACAAGGCCTACAACATGCCACAATTTACTAGAGACGGCAATGAACAGTGACCAACCGCGTAATGCATACAAAGCAAGCTTCCATTCCAAATCCAATTGACAATTCGTGGAGTAATTCATGAACTTGTATACATACCCAATGCGCTTCATTATTAATATGCGAGTGACTTTTTACCCCCTTCAAACTCTAACAAAGGTCGTGGCAGCTAACAGACAAACCAAACTGGCCTCATACGAATAATTTCCATGAGATAAGAAATAGGAAGAGAACTATGTTCTTTCAAGACACAAATACCCATTCCCTTATCCCCCCCCCCCCCCCCCGTTTGGCCCCCGCTCTAGTACTTCTGTTTGGACAAGAGAATCGAACATCTTCTGCATCTTACCATCCAGGAAGGCATGTTTAACTCTAACCTTCAGGTTAAAGTACCTATTCCATATGCTCCTCAGGAGATAATTATGGAAGGAAATGAACATCTTAACATGGTTCACTACTCAGGCTTGCACTATCCTGTATGATGGTTTAAGGTATGACAAGCACAAATTTTAAGGCTTCACTGCTACAAATCAAGCATATGACACTACAGGCAAGAACTTTGTAGAAGGAAAACCACATACACCAAGTATGTGTAGTCAGTATGCTACAGAATCAGCATATCTGTACACAGAAAGCGGTCATTTTCAACAGTAGTAACCATACCGCTTTTAGAAGCCATATCAGCATATAAAGGGACTGTTTTACTTTTATACACACAACAAAGCATCTGTTTCAGCCTGTGAAATCATACATGAAAGAAATACCTGCCACTGAACTGAACTCTGAAACACACAAGCTATAAGAGTCCTGACCAATTGCAACACCCCCCCCCCCCCCCAACAGAAAAAACGCCCAGAAAGATGGAAGAGAGAGAGAGGGAAAAAAGGGGAAAGGAAAAAAACAGAGGAATTTGTCACTGCAAATTTCATAAATCACAGGACAGCACAAGCAAACAATTATGGCTATAATTAAAAGCTTGCATAAAGCTTGCTGAACTGGAAACAAGTACCAAAAATCATAAAAACAAACAACCAGCAGATACCTAACATCAAGTAAATATTGAATCTCAGCACATAGATTTCGAGATAAAAATAAAGGCTTGGAAAACAAAACTTGCCTGTGCTCATCCTCTGTCCAAGCTATTCCTTTTCGGCGCTCCTGATCCGACTTTGACGCCTTGCCTCCGTGATTCGACTCACCACCACCATTCCCAGATTTATCTTTTTTCCCATTACTATCTTCTGCGGCATTACCTGAAGAACCCTCAGATAAAGGACTATAAGCTGGTAAGGGAACTCGACCAGACTCAATCAGATCTACATCTTCAACCAGAAGCTCATAGTGATGCTTAATCTCTTCTAAAGTCTTTCCAGGTACATCTGCAGCTATCTTTTCCCATCGATCTTCCAAATCCTCCGGATAAGTTGCAAGGGCATTCTCAAATGCCTTATCTTGCTCCCTACTCCAACAACAGCTATCGCCCTTTTCGTCCACTGTCATCTAGTCTTGTTTGTATCCACACTCAAACATTCATCCAGGAGAGACAAGCAGTAATAATGGGCAGTTGCAGAAACACCACGCCAATGGAGTTTCGAGTTTTCTAGGGTTTCCTCGACTGACCTCAGGAAATGAGTGGGTAACAGTTACATCAATTCGTGGAAGGAACCACCAAATGCCTGCTAATAAATCAGGATACCGGAGAATAAGAAGCAGATTCAAACACGGATAACAAGCAAGAGCGTAGAGTCCCAGACGGATACAAAGATGCCAACAAGAGACTGACTACCTCTGATAAAAATTCAAGATACCCACGAACAAGGATGTGTTGCTTTCAATGGTGAACCAATCACAACTCAAAAACCAGATGCTTGTGAATGAACAGCTGACCTATTCACTGGAAGTAGAAAATATTTAGTTATGTCATGAGAAATATCTCATAGCAATGAATACATATATGCAACTATTGACAGGTGGAATTAAATATTAGAAGATATCAAGCTCACCGCCCACAAAACCAAAATTTGAAGGAATCAATAACAAAATCTTGGCAACATATGATTAGGGTAATGGACTGTTACGTATAGAGAAAAAAGAAAGAGGATACAGAACATAGCAGCCAGTGGGTTGATGATTGATAAAGAAAGCATTCAAATTTCCATTTCTAAATCCAACAACAAAACAATTGACCAAAAACCCTACTGTGAAAACGACAGCATTTACAGCCACGGCCCACAATAGTTCCCAATTACCTCTATAGTACAATTATGATTGCTCCAATTCTTGATGTAATTTTTTTGAGTTAATTTTGACTTTGGAATAAAGGTACATAGCTCAATTATGCAGCAAAGATTTGTAGCAAAATGCCCTATAAAAAGTGCTTTCTCCTGTTGGGAAGCTCTGATTAGTGATTACAACAATCCAATCCACAAGGTACAAGCATCAGTGCCTCACAAATTAAAAAAGCTTTGACATTAGATAGTCCAAACTCCAACAATGAGACTATAGCTCCCCCTTTTTCCACCAATTATAAAAAGAGAAAGGTATTTATTCTCCACATTAAGTTTAATTAGCTCAGTTGTTAACTCTCGAAACTTCCAAAAGAATGAACCGACATTTACAGGCACAAAATAACCAGCAATTTTCATCTTGGACATTCAATGCTAGGTCTCAAGGAGCAAAGTCTGAAGAATTAATAACAACAGTAACCAAAACACCCCACAAAACCCTAGATAGAAGTAAGGAAATTCCAATAAACCCACAGAAGTGGGGGGAAAATGGCCCATATGATTCTAACAGATGGCAGACAAGTGCAGGCAATAATAACAAAAGGAAAGATATTTTCTTGCCAACCCTAAATTAATCTTCACAAGTTGAGCCAGGGGGTATCTAGAAGGCAAAGAAAATTACATTTCTGGGTAGGTGGAAAAAAGGGAAAATTTGAAACCCCAGAAAATAAAAACCCTTACAAAGATGGGAATTTGAAAAAAGGGTGGCCAGATTGGAAATTTACAGATGATGTTGATGGGTTTATCCAATAGTAATTGAGTGAATAGTATTAGAAAGATGGTCCCAATTGCAATATCAATTGGGTACCCCACAACCCCAACTTGCCTTTTGCAATATGCAAAAACAAATACTGTAAGAACTGAGAAAGAGACACTTTCTTTGTTGTTCTTTTGTGGGTTTTTCCAAGCTGCCTAAGAGCAAAACAATACATACCATCTGCAAAACACAATTAATTCACCACCGACATTTTCAATTTCATTTATCTGAGAAACAAACAAATCCACTCCCAAATTCAATCAATTACCATAAAATGAAAAGACCCAAATAGGGTAGGCAAACAGAAAATGATAGTATCACCCTTCAACCATCTCAATCCCTAGCATTCAATTTGATTGCTTTTCCCATTTCCATAATCAATAACAAAAAGGGTATCTATCAAATACTCCAATGTTACTGAAAGCATAATCAAAATCAAAAAACCAAGAATCAATCTCTTTTTTTTCTTTCTGGGTGTTTGGTATTGAAAGCAATTACCTCATCCAATTGAATTCAAATCAGACCAAAAGCAAAGTGTATAAATCTTGAGTGGGTGAGTCCCGAATTGGCGGTTACTGGTGGTTTTACTTGATGAGAATCGAGTGAGTGAGTTTGCTGGGATAATCAGGATTTGTTTGGGGGACCAAAAATCGGAATGAATTGTCGTTGCCAGCCTCAGTCACGGACCAACTGGGTATCAACTTTCAACCCTTCTTCGGTTCTTCCTCTTTCTCTCTCTCTCTCAAACTTTCTCTCTCTACTGGCAGGCTGAATTATTGGCTAATCCATTCAATTTTTTATGCCTTCTTAACCCAAATCGTCAAGTTGCTTTCCTAATAATTAATTTCCCCAACATTTTTCCTTATCCACATCATTATGCTGTGTTTGCAAGCCTTTTTTTTCTTTTCAGTCGAAACCAATTTCTTGTAAATTTGTATTACTCATTAGTTTGAATTTGGATTCATTGCATACAAGAGAGGTATTAATAAAAAGAGTGGATTCATTTCGGTTGATACATGTAACTAATGTTATATATATATATATATATATATATATATATATATATATATATATATATATGAATATATGATGCACCATACAATGAATGGACAGATTTAGGAAATTAATAAGCGTGTATTTGTTCAGTCCATTTTCTTTGGAAAATTGATTGGCATTTCCATGTTGGGGAGTGATTTGGGTTGCCAACCCATCCTAGGTGTGAAATGAGTAGGGGTGTCCACAGATTGGGCACGCGAACTAATCGGATAAATATTTCGGTACCCGAAACTTCAAGTCGGTCATACCCTTGAACCGTAATCATAACCATAACTGAAAATTTGTGAGTTTTAGCTTTTATTATTTTTAATTCTAATTTTATAAGTTTCAAGTTTCGGATCGGATCGGATCGGATATCGGTTAACCAAAGGACTTGATTAATTTTAATTTTATGAGTTTTTGCTTTTATTATTTTTAATTTTAATTTGTAAATTTATAATTAAAGCCACCAATTTTATTATTATTTGAAAGAAAGTTCGTCACACTATGCTAAATACATTTTAATTTCTAGTAATTCGGGTAATTTGCTTTTATAATTAACGCCACTCATTTCGCTTTCATTATTTTTTATTATTATTTTAATTTCGGGTAATTGATGTTGGCTAGGGACCAACCCGTATCCGAACCGATTACCCGAACTTTTTTCAGTTCGGGTACCCGACCCAATTAAAATCATTTTTTTGTTCGGGTACCCGAAATTTGTGACTGGGTAACGGGTTTTTGGATCGGGTATTTCGGGACGGGTTGTTTTTGAACACCCCTAGAAATGAATGGAGTACTGGAGTAGAAAGCTGAGGTGGCAATGACATGAGCTGAGGTGGATTGGGCAAAGGTAGAAAGCAGGGCACTAGTTAAGTCATTATCAATGGCGGATGAAATTTGACTCACTCACTCTTTAAAATATAATAAAATTGAGTTCTCACCTACTTGCAATTATAATCTCTTACAATGGTGGGGGAAGTTAGTCCCACAATTAATACATGGGTCCACTTTTTTTATTTGACTTTATTTATTTTGATTGACGTATTTGTTTTTCTTTCCCGATTATTGAGAGTTAAAAGACTTAAAGGTTCATAGGCAACAACAAATTGCATACAAATCAGCAAATAACCACCCCCCAAAAGAAAAATGTTACAACCAAACAGCTAAATATAAAAAACACAGCAAGGACTTTCGCAACCACAACAACCAAAAGAAACCTTCACATCTCAATCACGATGCAAGATCAATAACTTCAGTTTGGTTGGTCATCGATGACTCGCATGCCTATATCATTGTCAATAATCACAGCCCTTCAATTTATCTCAACATCAATATCATCAAAATTGTCATCTTCCAACATATTCGCACGCCTAGTCATCCTAACCTTTTATCCATCATTTTGACAACGAACAACTTTACAAGTTGCATATTTGACAAGTTGTCACTTAGATTTCATCATGTTATGTTTTTTCTTACTTCTGACTTTACCCTTCAAAGTCTCAAGGATGGAATCCTCAAGACCAGCAGGTAAGTCACGCCCAGTCGCACCATCAAAGGAATCAATCGGGTTGCAATGAGTGCAGTCATTGTCAGAGTTGGCTCCGAGATCCCTGTCCGCCACATGATTGATTTTGGAACCACTCAAAAGAGCATCCTTGCAAGACAACTTGTTAGCATGCTTGTTGCTATCTAAAACAACATTATAGGGTCCGTAATGGTTTTACTAGAAGCATCCTTAAACCCGTCACAATTGAAACCCTCAAGAGAGTCGAGCACAATTGTGTCATCTTTCCCAATATTCCTCAATCCATTGTTAACTTCACAAGAGGTCCAGATGTGCAAAGCATTCGAAGGAATAACACCACCATTATTATTTTTGGGGGTCCACTTCTGGAGATATTTTGTAGTAGCTGTTAGCATCAAAATATTGCATTTGGTATACCTTTATTCATTTAAGTTTTTATGTGTATAACAATTTTATTCTAGTGCTTTTCATGTTTTTATTTATCTTGTAGGAAATAAATTGAAAAGAAGAAAGTTGAAGAAATTGAGCAGAAGAGAAGACATATGCTACACTTTTTATCATAACTCATTCCTTAGAGGTCCGATACATTTGAAACTTAGGGAGCTTAAAATAGACACCGAGAGCTTTCCAACGATATTTATAAGGTCAATTCGGAGTCCAAACGAAGAAGTTATGCAAATTCGAAGTCAGGAGGAAAACTGCAAGAGTAACATGACCTCGCGCCAGTTGAGCATGGCCCTGTGCTTATCTGCAGTAACTTACTGCTGAGTTTCTTTAAGTCTCTCTCTCTCATTCTTCTCATGGGCATAATCCAACTCTCTTCTTTTCTCTTCATTCTCTCAATATATAAAACCCATTAGCGGTGATTGTGTTAGGATAGGTTAGATTAGATTTAGGGAATTGTATTAAAGATTGAAGATTGTTCATCTGCATTTCCAAGTCTAAGTTTTTCTATCCTCTCTTTTTGTTCATGTGTTGTCTTTGATTTTTATCTTTGTGTAAATTTATCTTATGTTGATTTATGTTTAACCTGCAATTGTGATTGATGTATTTGGATGATAATTGATCTTGTTTATGCCTAACTAAACCTAATTTATGCTTGTAATTTAAGTTTTTCTCTAGTGCCCGCCACGCATTAGATGAAACGCTTGAGAGAGTTTTCATCTATTTTTCTAGGTAATTGACTTGTGTTGAGATGCGAGGTTGATTTGCTAGTGTGGGTAGAGAAAGTAGTTAGGGTTAGACATGTAAATAGTCGAATTCTAACTAGGTCTAGGGTTGTCTTTATTGTAGTTTAGTTTGATTAACCCATAGAAATAAGTGGTTAGGATAATTAAGCTAGCCTTTTCATCCTTGAAAGAGCAGCTTTGGTGGTCTTTCATGAGCAGTCGATCACTCTAATTGTATATTTGAACTTGGTTAATTAGGCGTTTTCTTTTTAGTTTATGTGATTAGTTAATTGTAGCTTGTATTATGTTTATTAGTTATAGTTAATTCACCAAAAATATGTGTGATCTAACCTAGTTGGTGAGAGCTCGATTAGCTCTTTGGTTAGGAAGCCCCAACTCCCTATGGATACGACAATTACACCCGCACTATGCTACGACACGAACAGTAGTAGGGGACCTAACAACTTGCTTTTTGTTGAATTTAGCCCAAGACACAAAGAGATTCTTGCGATCGATAATTCTAAGGTTCATCTCAATAATGGCTTTTCTCCCATCATCCTTGCTTGCATACCGCACAAAACCAAATTCCTACCATTTTTTCCAACTTTTGCGTGGATATATGTGTCAATAACAACTCTAAACTTGCTAAATAAACTTTTGAGCCTCGACCTGCCTATATTGATAGGCATATTATCAATAAAAAAAAAGAGTACAAACGTTTGTCATTGATAGGCATATCAGACACAAAAGAGTCAACCTTGAGGGGTAAATCATTGACAACAACACTATCATCACTAAGCATGTGATTTTGAAAAAGGGAGGGAGTCAACAACCCTTCATGAAACTCCCCCAACTCATTCAATACAGCAATAATTTCGCAAGCTCTATTTAAGGAAGTCTGACACACAACCTTTGAAGAAAAATTCTCCAAAGAAATGGAGAAAATAAGACTCTCAAGTTCAATTTTCAACACCTTAAACCTATCAAGAATTTGACTTTTAAATCCATGACCAAAACAAGAGGGAGGAAACCCACAGAACATCAACAAAATCCAGCATCCAACAATTTAGACGTGAGACACAGTAAACAAAACAAACCTCAAAAACTAACCAACAGCAAGGGAGAGAAGTATCAAGAAGCACCTGGAGAGTTGAGCACGACACCGATGTAGCCTCACAACACGACTTCCCAAAGGACCGAAAAACCCCCGACGACCAGGGACGACCATAACAAGCGGCCCGGTGACCTGGAACGGTGATCAAGGCGGCAGGTCGGTGTTAGGGATGAGGTGACATCTAGGGTTTAAAGAGGAGGCGAAAGATTAGGAGGAGGGGAGACAAAGAGGCGCGCAACCTGGAAGTCAGTGTACCGACCTCCCGGGAGGCCGATGAACCCTCCGGCGACTAGGGACGGCGGTCGAGATGTGGTCTGGTTTGAAGGGAAGTTAACGGTCACGGGAGGAGTGGTTGATGTATTTATTTTATATTGCTATTTTCATGAATATTGTTATTGTGCTTTGATTTCAATTAGTTGTTAATTATTTTTTGAAACTTATTTATTAATATCTCTGTAATAGTATTTAATGAAAAATAGACAAAGTTTTACAAAAAAAAATAGACAAACTTTTTTAATTTAATCATAAAACTCAAATTTTTTTTCTTGAAACTCACTCTTGAGTAACTTTATAAATACAAGGTCATCAAAAAAAACTTTATAAATACAAAATCACAGTTAGAATAAATTTAAGATGGACAATTTCATTTCAATTGTTCCTCATAAATTTAAGAAACATAAACAATCAATTGAAATTACAAGCTAAACAAAAAGAAAAATTTTACCAAAAAAAAAGACAAAGTAGAAATAAAAATACTAGCTACTTGTCCATCAAAAAAAAAAACTAGCTACTTGAGAACAACATAAAATCATAAATAAACCTCCATTAATGATACAATGAATTTAAATTAACTTTTAAAATAAACAACATTAATAAACCCCAACAATTTCATTCTTGGTGCATTCTAGCACAATTTCTCTTCCACAATTCTTCCATCAAGTCTAATATGAGTTTGTATGTGTGTTTCCTCATCTTGGACTGTATCTATTTGTTGTAAATAAGTATACCAACATGGATGGCGTCAATGTTGAACATTAGTGAGAGGAGTAGATTCAGCAAACTCTTCGTATTCAAAATTGAGACCATATATATATATATGTCACATTTATCCTCAACAATCATGTTGTGGAGTATAACACAAGCTAACATGATTGGTGTAAGGTTAGTCTTCTCATGCAATCGAGAAGGGACACGTACTATGCGAAAACCAGCTTGTAGAACACCAAAGGCTTGTTCGATATTTCCTGTAGGACTATTAACGTTGAGCAAATAATTTTTGTTTCGGACCTAGCGGGGCAGAAATTGTTTTCACGGAGGTAGCCCACTTGGGGTAAATTCTATCCCTATATAATAACTCATTTTGTATTGCGTGTTGTTGAGAACATACTCACATTTTGGAGTCCAACCATTATATAACTCAGAGAAAACATTGGAATGGTTGAGAACATTGAGGTCATTCATAGCTCCTGGAGTTCCAAAGAAGTATGCCACATCCATAGATCATGCGAGGTAACTGCTTCAAGAATAACTGGCGGCACTGTATAAAGTCTTTTTTCAAATGATTGCCTCCAACTCACTGGACAATTCTTCCAAGTCCAGTGGATGCAATCAATAATCCCCAACATACTGGGAAAATCACGAGCTTCAATCAGACACCGATAATAGTCTATTCACATCAACTTGGGTTGGCCTTCTTAAGTACTCAGGTCCAAATATCTCAATAACCCCCTCAGCAAATATCTTCAAGCACTCCGAAGATGTTGTCTTACCAATCTTCAAGTACTCATCTACACAGTTGGTAGATATTTCGTATGTCAATTATCAAATGGGTGATGTACACTTAATTAGCAGTGTCAAGCCACGTTGAGCAGTAACGTCATACATCGACTTGAAGTAGTCATACCAAGCCTCAAGGGCATTAACTACACTGAGGAATAAAGGCTTTCGCATTCTAAACCTGCGACGGAATAGTTCTTCTGTGTATATGTGCTCTTCGGCGAAATAGTCACTCACGAGCGATCATGAGCTTCATATCGATCCCTTTTTATGACTTTGCTTTTCTTTGAAATTGATGATGAAGAAGCCTCCAATTGTTGTGTAGCTTGAATGATTGTTGTCACTAAGTGTATTCTCTCCTCGTTTAACCGTTGAATTTCCATATATTTCTAACGAATGCGCTTGAAGAGTCAACCTCATTGTCATCATGATTGGCACCATCGATAAGCCATTTCAACATTTCGTTTGATGATGAACTTGATGTTGACATAGTTTCTAACCTACAAATCATCGCATTTTAAGTAAATAAATGACTGTTTAAAACAATATATATATATATATATGTGTATATATATGAAAATTGGATTATAATAATCCCATATTTTGCAAATTGGATGGCGATAATCCCTACTTTCAGTTTGTATTCTGGTGGTCCAAAAAAAAAAATTGGATTTGAGTGGGACACCAATGAGTTGAGAGGCGGTGACTCGATGGTTTTCTGACATGGCACATTGACCATGTGTTTGACTGCGTTGACTTTTGTTTTGGGTGCCACATCAGATCCAAAACACGTGTTATTCTTCTTTTTCCTTTAATTTAATTGTAGCTAGGATTCTAAAACTTAAACCCCCCTTCCCCTTCTCTTTCTCTCTCTTCTTTTCCCCTTTCCAGTTATTTTTCCTGCAATAAAACTTACCACCCCTGCCGCTATTCTTCTTTGTTTTGCTCAATTTTGGAACTGGGAACTTTTGTTCTTTCTTTCTCCAAACATATCCTTGTGTTGTTTAATCTTTCCAGAAACCATATATTCCTCTGATTTGGTCATTTCCATGGAGATTTGAGGAAACCCAGAAGAGGAAAAAGATGAAGAATTTATGGGTTTGTTTCAGTTTCTTTTTTACTGCTTCAATTCTATTTGGGTTCAATCCTGAATCAGTAATAGTAGTAGCCCAACTAAGCCCTTCATAATCAAGAATCCTACTTCAAATTCAAGAATATTTCGAATACCCAGAAGCACTCAACTAAGCCCTTTCTTTCTCTCTCTTCTTTTTCCCTTTCCCATTCATGTCTTTTGCGATAAAAAAGCCCACCCTACCCAGAAGTTTATTTTTTTTAATCAAATCCTGCAAAAGTTGCTCAAATCTGACAACCCAATCAGAATCTAAGCCTGAGATCGAAAAACGGAAAAGAAAGAAGAAAGAAGAACAAGAGGCAGATGCACGAAGAATCGGACAAGAAAAATAGGGTTAATAGAAAGGGGACGAAAGAGGGGAATACAACGGGGCTAAAATAGGGGAAACAACCTCATGTGTAACGAGAAACAAATGAGAGAATGAGAATGAGAGAGATGAAGATGAAGGTTTGAGATGAGTTTCGATGAGGTGGATTTTGATTTTCTCGTTTCAAGACATAGAATTAGAGAGAGTGAGAGAGAGGGATGAAAGTTAGAGAGAGATTTGGAGAAGAAAACAGAGAAAAGAAAATCACAAAACTAAGGGAATGAAGTTAAGAATTAGGATTAGGGTTTCTGAGGACCGACCAAGTAAAGAGATGGGTTAAGTATTAGGTTTTAGGTCAAGGGGTTTTTTTTTCACCGTAGGAAAAATGAACGGGAAAGGGAAAAAGAAGAGAGAAAGATAAGTGGAAGGGGGGGTTATTTGTTGGATCCTAGGTGTCAATAAAAATAAAGTAAAATTAGGATGTTTTGTGTCTGACATGGCTATTAAAATTAAAGTCAACCTGGTCAAACACATGGCCAAGGTGCCATGTCAGAAAACCACCGAGTCACCACCACTCAACTCGGCGGCATCCCACTCAAATCCAATTTTTTTTTGGACCATCAAAATACAAACTGAAAGTAGGGATTATCGCCATCCAATTTGCAAAATGTGAGATTATTATAATCCAATTTTCCTATATAAAACGATTATGCCCTAGAGAGAGAGACTCTCATGGGGCGATCACGGAGTCGACGGAAAGCCGCAAAAAAAGCTAAGAAATCGGCCGGATGTGTGCCTATTCCGGTTGATTTGAATCCAGATATGCAATCTCAAGATGGTGGAGATGATGAGATCGCTCTTCCTAATGAAGGTTCTTCGCCTCTACTTTTGACGTATGGGGTTTCTGTTGAGGAAAAGGTTGATTCAGTACCTCCTTCAGCTTCGTCACAAATCCTGCAGTTGAAGATTTGGGGGAGAAGGAAGATGTATGCTCTCAATCTGGCACCATTGGTCCTCTGAAGCTCTCGTTTATTCCTCCTATTAAGATCAATGGAGTTAACACTCATCAATTTACTCATGATGATATTGATTCGGAGGTAAAATATTGGGAGTCTTCAATTCTTCCTTTTGTTTTGAGTGGTAATCCACCTCTAGCTGTTTTTGAGAAATTTGTGGGAAGGATGTTGGAATCGAAAGGTTTGGATAAAATTCTTTGGCAACCTGAGGGTTCATTTATTATTCGATTTAGATATGTTTATGAGATGAATCAGATTCTAGAAAGAAGGGTAGTATATTTTGATAAGAAGCCAGTCATTCTACGAGCATGGTCCTTGGGGCAATATACTTGTCCTGAAGAGGTTGTTCATGTTCTAATTTGGGTGAAGCTGCGGGGGTTATGCTGGAAATATTGGGGTACTTCGGGACTTGGTAAAATTGATAGTCTCTTGGGAGAACCTCTGGAAGCAGACCTTTATACGAAAGAAAAAACTATGATGAAATATGCTAGGATTCTTGTCAACATTGATATATCTAAACCTTTCCCTGAATCCTTACCACTAATTGATGAGGATGGTTTTGTATATACTCAGTCTGTAGAGTATGAATGGGTACCAATTCGCTGTAGTAGTTGCAAGATGTTTGGTCATAAGGTGGAATTGTAAGAAGAAAGTAGCTAAACAGAAATGGAATAGGAAGGAACCTTTTCCTTCTCATATCTCTACTGCTGGTTCTGGTTCGCATACCCCTATGCAATCTACCATGCCTAAAAGAGGAACTGCAAGGCCAGACACTCCCATTTCTACAATGGTTGTAGGGTTTGTCCCAATATGCTTAACTCCCCTTCCGGAAGAAGAAATGGTTGAGCTAGGCATGTTCAGTTCTTGCACGATTGATCTTCCTAATGGATAGGTTCCTGGTTTGGAATCTGAGGGGCCTTAATGGGCCTAAAAAGCAGGATGGGGTAAAACGCTTCCTGTCTATGAATCAGGCTAACCTTATTTGTCTTGTTGAAATGAAAGTTGCTCTGAAAAAATGTCAGGAGGTTTAACTTAATATCTGCACTGGTTTTTCTTTGGTTCACAATGCTCAGGTTGGAAAAAGAAGTCGAATTTGGGTCCTTTGGAGATCTTCATTCATACAGTTGACATGCCTAATGATCAATGACCAAATGATATTATGTAGAGTTTCAGATGGTAAGGATTCTCTTTTGATTTCCTTTGTTTATGGAGATAATGAATTATATTGGTCAATAGAAGGATTCTCTAGCAGAGTCTGTCTTCAGATGCTATTTCTTATTATGAGCACTGGATTATTATTGGAGATTTTAACCATGTGCTGCATATGAATAATAGAGTGGGAGGTAATGCAATCACTTCAGAAGAAATTTATGATTTCTGGAATTTTGTTTCTAATTATCAGTTATCAGAAATAAGGCGTGTAGGTTGCAGGTTCACCTGGAACAATGGAACAATTTTTTCTTGTTGTAAAAACCCGAAAAAAATGCTATTGTGTTGCCGTTAAATTTCCTAACGAACGTTTTATTCCGTTATTTATTTATCTGTCTTCACACGGAGCTTTTAGGACCGCGAGTGTATTCGTAGAAATTTTTAGAGTCTTAAAAATATCAGTTAGGAATTTTTGGGATACCGGGTGAAAAATCTTTTATCAGTTGTGTGAATTATTTTATCTGATTTTTGTGATTTTGTCCGTTCTCCCAACGGTATTCCCATTTTTGCTGCACCCACTACCCATGCATACAATTGTACTGACCAATGGGAGCCTGACACTTGGCTAAATTCTATTCCCTCCCTCTCCCTCTCTCTTTCTCTCTCCTCCCTCCTCCTCCTTCTACAACTACATGTTGTTGCTGCTGATGCTCGACGAACGAAGACCACGCCAGCCCACCACCACGCACTTCTCTGTTGTTCCGCCTGACGACACCATTCACGCCACCACCACCAAGCTCCAACCACCGCTACCGCTAACGCCGACCACCGCCGCGGAATTCACGACGTCCACCACGCCCGAGCCACCCGGTCCCACCTCTTCTAGCTTGGACCCATTGTTTGTGCCCTCTCTCTTTCTCTCTATAAATTAATATGGGTATTATGTGTTAAGGGTTAGTTAATCATGTATTAAGTTTACTAATGTGTTTTAGAGTAAATAAACTTGTATATTTATTGTTAATATTGACTAAATACATGTTAGTTTAATAAGTGGTTATTAGGGTGTGTTTAGTGTAGGATTATAAGTTAATATACATAGTTTATATGTTATGTGGAATTTTGATGTTAATATCCTTGTTATGATTTCATGAATATTAGTGTAATAATGTTAAGTTAAGTATTAGTAAATATCTTGTTATTTTGTATGTTTATATATCAAGTATATTATTTATTTTGACAATAATATTAAGTTATTAGGTTATTATTAAGTTTTTATAAGTTGTTATTAAGGTCATTATGATTATTATTATTTTGTTTTATAAATTATTGTTAAGTTTCAGTAATGTTATTATTAAGTTTTTATAAGTTATTAAATTCCATTATTATTATTTTTAAATTTCGTAACATTATTAATAAGTTTCGTAAGTTTCATATTATTATTATTAAGTTCCATGTATTATTAAGTGTTCATATTAAGTTGATGTATTATTATAAAGTTTCCATGACTTTATTAAGTTTTCATATTATTTTAAAGATTTATATTATTATTATTATTATTAGTTTCAAGATTTTTATTTTAAAGTTTCATGTTATCATTTTAAAGTTTCAAGTTATTACTATTATTATTATTATTATTATTATTATTATTATTATTATAAAGTTTCGTATTAATAGGATTATTATAAAGTTTCCGAAAGTTCATATTATTAGTATTAAAAGTTTCACATTTTTAGTATCAAGTTCATATGTCTTAGTATTAAAGTTTTATATACTTTGGTATTAAAGTTTTTATAAAGTTTTAGTTGCTATGTGTAATATCTGAATATTATGTTTCAAAAACCCTACGTAAAATTATTATTATTAAAGTACTAGTATCGGGTCATGGTTTTAAATGTGTTGTTCCGATTTTATTATTTTACCTTTAGAAAATGTGTGTGCGATGTTAATGTTTTCTTAATAGTTACGCTCGATACATGGTTAACCAATTTATAAGAAAAGGCTAAGGTTGGGGTATGGTAAGATTCGTGTGTAACTATTATATCGTAGAGTTGTAATTTTAGAAATATTATTCGAATTCTAGGTCCGAGCGAGACGACGAAATAGTAGCTCCCGTGTGTAAGTGTGAAGTAAAGAGAAGTTGTGCAGGTAATGTCTATGTCCTAATCCCCTTTGGGATGCCCTTTTATTTGTTTTGTGATTTTAATCTGCTTTATGAAGCTTGCATCCCGCATGGGAACTTTCT
Source organism: Portulaca oleracea (assembly GCA_029582165.1). NCBI lineage: Eukaryota > Viridiplantae > Streptophyta > Magnoliopsida > Caryophyllales > Portulacaceae > Portulaca > Portulaca oleracea. Next base: position 23,913,996 of record CM055890.1, read on the forward strand.
GTAAAGTTAGACTGTCTGATTTGGATGTCTGTGAATTGTTTTTCTGAGTTGAGTAAAACGTGGCAGTCTTTTAAACTCTGAGTTTTACTTTGTCGGTTTTGTAAACTGGGTTGGGTTTTATTTGAAATCTGACGTCTGATAATTCATAAGATACTAATAATCAAAGTGAAACCATAAGCGGGTTGCGGGTAACGACCCTTAGATCAGGATCTGTTCCTGCAGGGGAGTTATCAAGAGATCGGGGAGTCCCGATATTATTTCTGAGATTGTGCACACATCGATTACATTTCGACCGCCATCCATTACGATTACGAGGATCCGAGATCCTCGCTCGATTCGAGTTACGATATTCGGGATAGGCAAATCCGCCGCATAATAAAATTTTGATATGTTTTCGAGGAAAAGTTTACTCGCTTTACGATTACTCTGTTTCGGTTTCGATTTACGATTTACGATGTCTATCGATTGTGGTTTTGGAACATTGTGTTTTTCCGAGTTGGAAGTTGATATCTGTTGGTTTATAAGTTTTGATATTTTTGAACTCGTTACTCTTGGGTTGGGATTCAATTGAATTGCGAAAAGGTTTGACTTGTTCCTCCCTAAAATGGTTTAAAAGATTTCAACTGTTTTGTGATTAGGAGTAGACATTATTGAGGTTTTCCCCCCTCATATTGTGAATGTTTTGTTTTCAGGTGGAGATCAATTATGTGATGGGGATGGGCAATAGAAGTGAGGACGTTGGAGTTAGCCGTTTGAGAATAAAGTTTAGTTTATGTTTAGACTTGAAGTTTAGTAAATGTTGAGTTTATGTTGTTCTAGAATTCGAAGTTTGTTTCGTTTGTTAAAACTTGAAGTTCTTAGTTTATTCTGTTAGTGTCTGTCCTTGCCTTGTATCTCTTGAGTATCAGCGAACTTAGTAAAAGAAAAAAAAACGAGTCTTCCGCTGTTAATGTTAGTCAACGTTTGATTTTGACCGTTAAGTTTAGAATTGAAATTCCGGGGCGTTACACTTGTATTGACCGAGGGCTGATGAATGTTGACTGTTTGAATCTCTTTGATCATACATATTATAATTCTTTACCTCCAAGGATCTCTGACCACTCTCCTTTGTTACTTTACTCGAGGGGTAATACTTTTGGTCCTAAGAAGAGGTTCAAATTCTGCAACATGTGGGCTTATCATCCTAACTTTTTACAGATTGTTGGTGATAAGTGGAAAGATGAAATTCCTGGAACTTCTATGTTCTCTCTGGTTTAGAAGTTGAAAGCTATCAAAAATCCTCTATCTTCTCTGCATAAATCTTTTTTATGGAAATGTGATGGAAGAAGCTCAAACTTGGTATGTTAAACTTTGTGGCTTACAAGAGCAGTTTTAGTCTGATCCCTTCAATTATGAAACTAAGGCATTTCTGGAGGATGCTAAGTCTCACTATTATAACGCTCTTGGTAATGCAACTCATCCTCTACGACAAAGAACCAAAGTGGACTGGCTTAAACAAGGTGACAATAATACAACTTTCTTCTATTCCACTATGAAAGCTCAACAGTATCAAAAAAGAATTGTTGGTTTATGTGACAAGGAGGACTCATACATATCTGAACAAGAAGAGATTGGATCATTCCATTCCTCTCATTTTGAGGAATTTTTCATGAAAAGAGATTGTATTGGGAAAGTCAGATGGTCTACAATAATGGCTGGACATACTCTTTCTCAAGAACAAGATGAGCTTCTTTTGACCCCTGTATCTGATAAAGAAATTAAAGAGATTGTATTCTCGATGAATGGTAATAAAAGCCCGGGGCCAGATGGTTTCAATGCAACTTTCTTTAAGTAAGCTTGGTCTGTTATTGGTAAGGACTTTTGTAAAGCTATTCATTCTTTTTTCTCTTTTGGTTGTCTTTTGAATGAGGTGAACTCTAAATCTTCTTTCACTCATTCCAAAAAATGATAATCCAGAAAGAGTTAATGACCTTCGACCGATTTCCTGCTGCAATGTCATTTATAAAGTCATTACCAAGATTCTTTGTTGTAGACTCAAAAAAGTTTTGCCTTCCTTGGTGGATGAAGAACAAGCTGCATTTATTGAAGGTCGCTCTATTATCCATAGCATTCTCATTGCGGAAGATTTAATGAGATTCTATAATCGGAAGGGAGTACAACCAAGCTGCTTCATTTTCAGAAAGCATATGATACTGTTGACTGGGACTTCCTTGAGCAATTACTGGTGGCACTTCATTTTCCTTCAAAATTTATTCAATGGATAATGGTATGTGTTCGATTTGCATCCTTTTCTATAAGTTTCAATGGTTCTAATTTTGGTTATTTTCGGAGTGGGAGAGGTCTTTGTCAAGGAGACCCTATTTCTACTCTCTTATTTGTTCTGATAATGGATTATTTGGGGAGAAAACTGAAGGAAGTGGCTTCTAATCCTCTATTTAAATTCCATCAGTTTTGCCGGCCATTGAAACTGAATCATCTTTGCTTTGCTGACGACCTTCTGATATTTTGTTATGGTGATTCCAAGAGTATTGAGTTGCTTCTTCATGATATTCATCATTTTTCATACTGTTATGGGTTATTACCAAATCTGAAATCACATTTGCTGGGGTTAATGAGGATTTCATCCAAGAGACATTATCCTTAACTGGTTTTTCTAGAGTTGAGCTTCCTCTTAAATATCTTGGAGTGCCAGTCAAACCCTCTAGACTTAATCGTCATGACTGTGCATTACTTCTATCTAAGATGACTAAAAGGCTTAATGGATGGGTTGTGAACAAACTCACCTATGCGGGTAGAGTTGAACTTGTCAATAGCATTATTATGTCTATTCACACTTATTGGGCTCAGATCTTTATTATCCACGTGAGTGTAATTGATGCTATTAACAAGTTATGTAGAACTTTTCTTTAGGGAGGGAAGAGTTCTAAAGTTTCCCCTATTGCCTGGAAACACTGTTGCTTGTAAAAAAGGAAGGAGGGCTTAATATAAGGGATGCAAACAGTTGGAATCAGGTTGCTCTTGGAAGCTTGCTCTGGCAAATAATCATGAACAAAGAGGCTTTGTGGGTTAAATGGGTAAAATCCATTTATCTTAGAAGACAATCTATTTGAGATTGTGAGATAAAGCAAAATGCAAGTTGGTATTGGCGTAGACTCCTGGGCATTAGAGATGGTTTGAAACCTTTGTTTCTATCATGTCATTCTGCTGGAAAAGATTATAGAATCAAGGAAGGTTACAATTTTTTGAAGGAACATCATGAAGTGGTTGATTGGCATCATCTTGTCTGGCATAAATTTGGGGTTCCCAAATTCTCATTTGTGTTCTGGTTATTGATGCATCAAAGGCTTTTAACTCTTGATAGAGTGAAGAAGTTTGGCTTTGTATTGGCGAATAGATGTTTTTTTGTGTATGAATCAAGAAGAATCAAATGAGCATTTATTCTTTCAATGCTCATATTCTAAGTTGCTTTGTGATGAAGTGTATGGAAGATCAAATATGCCCCAGCCGACTCTTTCTTCTGGTAAATTCCAGATTAATGGTCTTCGGAAACTTCAGAAACTTCGGGCTACTTTGCTGCTGAATGTCGTGGTATATCATATATGGCATGAGCGTAATAGTAGAGTGTAATAGTTTGGAAAGAGATATCATGTTGTTAACAATGATAGTCTCACAAGATGTATTTCTCAGGCTTTGCTAAGCCTTTGTTTTTGAGCAATTTGTTTTGCTGCTATGTTAGGTACTGTTTAGTTTGATTAGGGGTTGTAGAGTTGTTCTCTCCTCCTTGTATTTGAAACATCTGGTTTTGTTAATGGAAATTACTAATTGTTTTTTCCAAAATATATATATATATATATATACACACACACACACACACACACACACACGCACACACACACATACTTGGCATGAATATGACCTTCTACCTTGAAGGTCATGAGATCGATTCCCATGACTTGCAAGTCTCCTTGTGTGAAGATGAGCAGGGTCCTGAACCAAGTATTTGGGCTTGGGTCTAGGTTTCCCTCATGGGTCACTAAGTCCAATTGGTGTACCTTTGAGATAGGGGCCCAGTTTGGATGACTAGAACTTTTCATTATAATTGATCACTCTCATTTCATTTTATTTTTGAAAAGTAAATAACAACACCACATTATAAATAAGACTTCAATTAACACATTTCATATTTCAAAGTAGATGACAACACATTACAAGGAAGACTTCACGTATTAGCTCTTAATAAAACTTAAAAATGGATAATCCTAATAGGAGTAATAACTAAAGTGATCCCTAAGATGTGGGTGGTGGTGGCAAGCCCCTTCTTTGATGAATTTCTGCCTTCTTTTGCTTATAAAACATTTGGACATCTGGTGCAAGTGTACTCAAGTCCATAGTCAATGTCTTCATATCATTTTCCCATGACTTTTGCTCAAATAGGAATTGTTTTCTTTTTTCTACCTTCTCTGCAAGGTACATGGCTTTTTTTTCGTATCTCAATTGAATGTGCGGAGAATGAAGTCTTCATTTCATCTCTTTCACCCCATCGCCTCACATCATTTGCCACTCTTTCAGCATTAATCTTAGAGAGTTCTTGGGCCATCAAGTCCACCTCCTTTTGTAGGTCTTTTTCTTTGTCCTTCATCTTTCCACAATGTCTCCCAATGGGTCATTCTAATCATGGGCTAGGGGATTCCTCTTTAGTTGGGGCTTCATCGGTGGAGGTATAGCCAGGTCTGCTGGGATTGCTACGAGTGTTGGAATTGCTAGGGTTGTTGGGGTTGGAAGAGCCACTATAAACCCTCAACTCATTGACCTTAGATCACTTTGATGACCCTTCTCTTGCTTTACCTTCACCAAACTTCTTTGCGTACAACTTCTCAGCTTCTTCTCTAAACTTAAGGACCACTTGAAGTCGTTCTAACTAGCTCTTATATTTGAAAGAACATCTATTTTTCTTAACATAAAGCTCATGCGCTTTATCCTTAATGACGTTCTTCGACACCCCACTTGCTTGAAATGTTCATTCTTGTATCATACAAGCCAAGAAGTAAAAGATTTCCTTTCGGTCACGATCAAATCGCCCGCGGCACATCTTCTCAATCCTTAATGTACTACTGTGGGGATGATGGTTATTGTAATTTGTGCTTACGTCACCCATACCGACTTGCTCTTTTGCTTTGTACCATGTACAAATTCAACACTTAGGTTGCCATATGAATCAACTAAGATCTTGTCTTCTTCATCAGTCCAAGTCGTTGCTCTAGTGCCGCCTTCATCGTTGTTGCCTCACCATGTCGAGGGGCATGATTCAGGGTAGAAGTTTCATGGATTTGTGGTTTTTGGGAGAAAGTTTGAGAGTAGTTTGGGTTTTGGGAGAAAGTTTGAGAATAGGGTTGGTTTTGAGAGGATGTTTGGGAGTAGTTTTGGGTTTGGGAGAACAACTGGAAGTAATATGGATTTTGGGAAGCGGTTTGAGAGTTGTTTGGGTATTGGGAGAGGGAGTATTTTGAGATTTATTTTGTGGATATGAAAAATTTTCTCAAATTATCATGGTACTTTGGGTGATTTGGATCCATTTCTATCGATCTAGTAACTACATTTCATGCATTTTTACAAAGTCAATTTATAATATGTTCAATTCGTTAGATAAAAAATACTAGCTAACTATACATGCTAATTATAACTTGCATTTAAGAACAAGATCTACGTATTTAGGTAGTTAAATTACAAAGGTACTAGGTAATTATACATGTTCACAAAATAACTTACCTACACACTACTTTTTACATGGTTGATAATTAATTGATAACATGCTCACATTTTTAGAACAAAAGTAAACACGTTTAAGTACTTAAATTACAAAAGTACTAGTTTATAGATGCTCACAAAACTATATTACTAACACAATATTTTTTACTTGGTCAAATATAGCATGCTCACATTTTATAGAACAAATAGGTAGTTAAACTATAAAATCTCCATAAGTTGTACATACTTACTGTAATTACTAACATGATTTATAAGATAATTAAAAATATGCTTCTTTAAGAAATTATAAAATCACCATAATTATAAAATAATCACTATAATTTATATATCGTCATATAATTACTAACATGATTTTTAAATTAATTGGCCACATCCTTTTGAACATGAATATAACTAGGACATGCTTCCACTTAATTAATTGTCTCATGTATTGATGAACATGTTGATTTCAATACATGAGACAAAGATTTGTGGTCCAAAGATTAAAACTTGAAGCCAAGATATGCATTGATGTATACTTGGCAAAGATGAATGTTTGGCCTTAAATCCACTAGAATGATTTCCGGATGGTATAAGGTTGAAAAGCAAGACAAAATATATGAATATTTGATGACCATACTTATCTTGTGGATGATGCCAAAGCATGAGATGGCAATAGCAAAATATTAGGTGAGTGTTATTGTGTTAGTGAATTGAAATGATACACGAAGTGCCACCTAACATTGTCCATGTTAGGTTCCTGGTGGTGGACATGTTCAAGTCAGTGAAATTATATGCCAACGCAAGTAAATTTATGCCATGGCAATAAGTTTTAAAGTTTCACTTGGATAAATAAATCATCAAAACTATATATGCATATATAGGTCGATATCAAAGTTCAATTTGGTCTAGAATTACATTGACTTGATCCCATCAAAGGTACGTATGAAACCCGACGTTAAATTTTTCTGGGTTCAGTCAAAGATTTAAAAATCTCCGCAAAATTATATCTCGAGTCAAATTTCGCCAAGAACTATGTAAATTTGATCCCACCAAGGGTACGTAGGAAACTCGAGTAAATATTTCGGGTTCAATCACAAATCTAAAAATTTTCAAATTAACCCTTTTATTTTTATAAGGGGCAAATAATACATGGTTGGGTTAGGAATCGCGAGGCAAATGACCCAAGCTCCACAAAAATGTCGATCGACCTTGTCAAGTTTCCAAGTCCTCCAAGCGAACCAAATTGGAGCCAAGTAAAAATATCCAAGCTCACAAAAAAGCCTCACTATCACAAAATCCAAAATGTCTTTTTTAACCCTAGATTATGTATTATATGTGACCTAATTAGATAAACAGACCAAATTGTTCAAAGATACAACTTTTTCCTATCAAATTTCAAGTCCGCTAAATGGACTAAACACGAGTCGGACATAAGTCTAATCTTAGAAATATTCCCCTCATTTGCTAAAATTACCAAATTCCAAGTTCTTTTAATTTTGGTCACAAAATTTCTTCCTTTAACCAAAAACAGGTCAATTACGACACAAGTTTTTCTTATTAAATTCCAAGCCTGCTAAATGGACCAAACTTGAGTCCAGTCAAAAGTCCAAACTTACAAATGTACTCTACCATCCTAAAAGTCTATATGACTTTCGGTTACATGATATATTTTTCCTGTAACATGAACAACCCAAATTCAAGCTCCATAAAACTATTCTTTCTAAGTTTCATGTCCGTCAAATGGACCGAATCCGAGCCAAACACAAATCCTAGCTCACAAAAATTTCCCCCCTCTTTTCTGAAAAACCAAATCCCAAATTTATATAGCTTATGGGTACATAATTTATCATTCTGTAACTAAAACATGCTCAAATTCTCCACAAAAATTACCTATTTCAAATCCCAAGTCCTTCAAATGGATTAAATTTGATCCCAATAAAAATGCCAAGCTCATAAATTTTCCTTTGAAATTTTATTCGAGTTGTAGACTCAAAATGGGTTTAGAACTATGCCGATTTGATCTCAATAAGAGTATGTAGGAAGCCCATAAAATAAATATGGCTTATGGGTGTAATCGACAAGTCGAATTCAATCATCCAATCCAATGAAGGACTAAGTCGGAAAATAATAGAAATGACGGAAAGCCTATAATACTAACTTGGCCAAAATTTCGTAACAAACTCAAGCCCTGATTTGGCTATTTATTTAGCTGAACAAATAATAAAAATGGGTCGAAAGTAGTGGATATTAATTTAACCTAAATCAAACTCAAATAAACATAAAATGTTTCCTAGCGGGCTACGATCGGTTTGATTCCCTTCAAAGGGATAAGTAGGCAGGTCACAACAAATAGTGAGTGTAACTTGAATTCCAAATTAACCAAATTTTCCCCTAACCTGCACATGAAGGATGTGTACGGGTAGTACCTTTCCTAGAAGGTGCCTATTCGACCACTATCTGATGCAATTAAGTTACAGATAGAACCAAAAGTTGATCTAAATTCAACTCGGCTAAAATGAAACAAAAGAAGAAAAAAACAGTTAAACAAGGTGAGTCGAAATCAAAAAGGTGGTCTCCCAAAAGGGGACGTAATTAAGGAGGTTCATCCTCTTAAATAGGATCGTACTAAAAAAAATCGATGTATACAAAAAATATATCGAGAGACTGTGTGAGCCATTTATTTAATTTATTTTATTAAATTTTTTGCTCAACAATTTTTATATAACTTGACGTCCACTTGTTATGTAACTTGTTATGTTGATGTCCCCAATAGAAATACTTGATGCTCCATGTAATATTTGATGCCCCAATGAAAATATTTGATGTGGGGACATCAAAATATTACAAGGGACATCAAGTACTTTCATTGGGAATATCAAGTATTTTCTCTAGGGGACATCACCTTTTTTCATTGAGGACATCAAATATTAAAAGGGACATCGAGTTTTTCCCATTGGGGACATCAAGTATTTTCATTGAAGACTGTAGGAGGTAAAAAAATCGGTCGACCAATTAAAAAATGACACGTGGAAAATAAATTACATTTATTCAGCCAATTATTATCCGTCATGTGTTAAATTAATTACGGTAGTCCATTTAATTGAATTTTAAATAGAAATTCATCCTGGCCAATAATATCATGAGACGTGTCAAAGATGATGCTGAAAATATTAATTATCTCTTTATTTAAAATTAAAGGAATAATTAATTAACTTGGGCCCAAACCCAAATATATTATTTTAAATAAATAGTTTTCCTGTTGTTTTAAATGCTAAACTAACTTAAATATATTATTAATACCGTACCTCACATTAATCAATAATTAATATAACAACTTTTTTTTGTGCATGTATACTTCAATTTAACTTCAGGGTTGAAATGGGTTGCCCATGGGCTAACCCTTATTTTTGCTAGAAAGCCTTAACTTGACCCATAATTTGAATGGGTCGACCTTGACTCGACCCGATCCTACATACGTAGCCAGTGGGTCAACCCTGACATTGACCCTGACCTGACTTGCCTATTGCCCACCTCTAATCCGGACCCTTGAATCGATAGACGACCTGAACCACATTTGAACTAGCTCGGAGTACCAACACTCGAAGTTGAACTGAATTGAACCTCATTCCACCAAATCGGTTAACCCAAATCCACATTAAATAGAACTTTACCCAATCCCATGCCCATACCCGACCCAAAATATAGTGAGTTAGTGACTCAAATCAACCAGATCTGAGTTTAATTTAGAATCATGAATCAATAGATACCAGACCTATACTTGTCTTGGCTTGAAGTACCGCCTCTGGAAGTCGAATTGAACCGAACCACATTCCACCAAATGGGCTGACCTGAATCCACCTCAATTCGAATACTACCCAATCCCATACTCGTACCTGACCCAAAACATAGTGACCCAAACCCACTCGACCCAATCTTATGTGCCGCCGGTTAATCATTGATTACGTGTTTTCAATGAGGTGTTGGATTTCCTTTCCTATAGATACATTTTTATCGGTAGAGGAAGGACTTGACAAAAAAACATCTCAATAAAATTTTGTACCAGCTATTGCTAAATGAGAAACCAAAAGAAATGATCATGTACAAGAAACTACAAAGTGTATTTGAGGCTATTTCATCTGTAACTATAATGAAAGAGAAATTGTATGATAAGGCGATGATTTTAATAATTTTATTTTACATTTATTTACCCAAATTTTCTTCCTCACCTCACCTTTTACTAACGTCGCCCTGTTTTGTCACAATTTTTCCCGATTCCCACTAATACCCCCACCCTTCTCCAAACTCCTCTCTCTGTTTCCCTCTCTCTATCTCTCTCTCTACAATCTCTTTACTCTCTCTCAACCTCACCTGCCACCGCCACCATCAATCGTCGGAGAAGTCAGCAGACTACACGTCGGAACCAACACTGCATACGTCGCCGCAACCAAAGCCCCCTAAAACTCACTAGGAAAAGGTTAGGTTTTGTGTATGAAATTTTTGAATGAATTTGTAGTGAAAACAATATGTTTAGGGTATTTGAATGTTACTTTTGATGATAGATTGATAAATTTATAGTTTAGATTTGGGTTAGAGTTTTGAATCGACAAAATCGGGACAAAAAACCGACGAAAGTTCGACAGAACGACCCTCAATGGCGTCCCAGCCAAGGCGAAATCACCACTAGATGGCAATTCGGCCAAGGCCGAAACACCATCTGGTGGCGTCCTGGCCAAGGCCAAGGCACCACCAGATCGCGTTTTTGCCTTGGCCGAATCGCCATTTGGTGGCGATTTTGCCTTGACCGAGGCGCTAATATGGGGCATACCATATTTTTTTTTTGAAAAATATTTTTTGAAAAATTTAAATATTACTGAAATTATTAATATTAATATTATTAAAATTAATAGTAATAATATGAAAATAATCATATTAATATTAAAATACTATTAATAATATAAATAATAATAATATTAATTTCATTAATAATAATATTAGTGTTAGTTATAATATTAATATTATTTTAGAGTTTAGAGTTTAGGGATTAAGAGATTATTTAAGGATTTAGGATTTAGGGTTTAGGGTTTAAGGTTGTCTCATAACATCATGGTAAAAATATATAAAAATAAATTTGCATGCTTATCTCATTACTTAACCCAATTTTTTCTCATAACAAAATACAAGTTTGGGTTAAGTTATGAGAAAAACATGCAAATATATTTTTGTGTATGAAAATTTTGGATTTAAGGTTTATGGTTTAGGGTTTTAGGGTTTAGGGTCTAGGGTTATCTCATAACATCACAATAAAAAGATATAAAAATAAATTTTCATACTTTTCTCATAGGTTAACCCAAATGTTCCTCCTAACATCATGCAAAAATACAGAAAAGTTTAGGGTTAACTTATAAGAAAAGCAAACAATTAAATTTTTATGTTTGAAATTTTAGGATTTAGGATTTAGGGTTTACGGTTCAGGGTTTTAGGGTTTACAAATAAATTAGATAGGTCGTTTTGTGATTTTGATGTTTAGGGTCGAGTTTATATTGTTGGTAATGGAAAACCTTCTAATTAGGAGTATCTTTTCCATATTATAGTTATTATGAACTCAATACTAAACATTTTTTTTTCTTTATTTAGTATGGACTTAAGTTAGTGTATGATTTGAGTGTAAGTAGTTAGTATCTTAATTAGTTAACTTAATTAACGACAAGTTTCTAAAAGGAAATATGACCCTGTTGTTGAGAAGAAAATACATAAGTGTTACATACATGTCATCAAATTCTTGCGAAATAAGAAAGCAGGTGGTGATGCGTTCTTGATACCAATTACTTATAGAACGAAAACCGAGGAAATCAAGAATTGAGTTCCTTGTTGGTCGTCGTATAAGTGGTTGGTATCAAGAATGCATCTACACCTGCAATCATATTTCGCAAGCATCTGATGACATGTATGTAAGACTTATGTACTTTGTTTTGAACAACAAGGCCGAATTTCCTTTCAAGAACATGTCGTTAATTAAGTAACCAACTAAGTTACTGACTACGTACGCTCAAATCATATAATAGCTTAAAGGTGTGCTAATTCACAAGAGGAAAAAAAATTTTGAATTCACAACAATTCAAGTGAGTTTGCATGACGTTTAGCGTTTTCGAGTAATTTGTAGGGTTTAGTTTTTAGGTTGAAATGATTTTATATTATTATTATTATTATTATTGTTATTATTATTATTATCATCAACACTAACATTTTCCAGGCTTAGCAAAATGTCTGGAGTTGAACCCAAGGGTAAGGTAAGGTTGGGATTAAGATAAAAAATCTGGGTGGAGATCAGAAGAGGAAGGAGACTCGTATCACCGAGGCATGATGACATCTGCACGTCGGGCTGAGGCAATGCTTGTGGCGATGTACGTCCCGAGCAACCATTACTAGCAGCTTCATCTGAAGCCTATCGTCGGTCCACATTGCGTGCGATGCAACGACAGGAGTGGTTCAACACCTTCACGCCCCATGATTTTGTTGCAGAGCTAGGCAACTTTATGCATGCGTCGGGCAGTCAGGATGAATTTGGAGACGCGTAGACTGAGTAGACCGAGCAGGTTGAGCAGGATGTGGATGTTCATATGATTGACTACGTTCAATTGAGAGGTCGTGGCGGTAGATTTACCCCGAGCAAGAAGAGCACACAGGGTTCCGGGGTTGATGAGGTTGGGTCAAGTTCTGGCTAGAAGCTTAAGAGGCATCGGGCTGATGAGGACTGGAAAATTATTGGACGGATGCATGATGGTCCCACTTCACCTTTAGTCATACCGAGCTTTGGGGGACATATTGTTAGCTTTATTTGGGAGGATCGGGAGCGTTCGCCCGAGGTGATTGAGTGCTTGTCGAGGAAGTCAACACTCCGGTAGCTGAGGGAGATGACGAGCTTGATGCATCCTTCCACCGTTGAAGCGATCGCTCGCAGCTCCATCTGGGGTCTCGGGGAGCTCATGTTCGATTACATCGATCGTCCGTTGATCATTGCATTTGTGGAGAGGTGGCAGCCGGACATGACCTCATTCTTGAACTCCATCATGCTCCATGATGTGGAGAAAATTCTTGGACTCCAGGCCGACAGGACCCACTACCAGAGGGAAATGGGAATCTCCCACTGTTTTCCCACTGAATGAAACAATGGGTGAAAGTGAGATAGGAAACCCCTATTTCCCACCACGACAATTTTCAGTGAGAAATTTCCCACTGTTAACTCACCATATGTGCTCCTACAGATCTGTGGGAAACTTTCCCACCGAATCTAATTCCATGGGAAATTTTTCACTACATAAGTCAGTGGGAAATTTCCCACCGAATGCACTTCAGTGGGAAATTTCCCATACCGAATGCACTTTAGTGGGAAATTTCCCACCTAATTCGCAGCGGGAAATTTCCCACTATATATACAGTGGGAAATTTCCCACTAAAGTGGATTTGGTGGGAAAATTGTGTACTCTACAATCAATTGATAATTTCCCACTACATTCATATCGGTTGGAAATTGGTGTCATCATAAAAATCATGTTTTAAACCCTAAACAATTAAAAGTATTAATATATAAAAACACATACCTATACACCTGGAAAAACACATGTTCACCATAAACATCAATGGTACGTACTTTAAGCAAAAATCCATCTATGAGATATATATTCATTGATTCTTGTTTGCATAAGAAAAATTAAGTCTAAGTCAGAAAATTATGTATTAAGTCATAAATGAAAGCAAAATAAGCCCAAGTCACAAAATAAGTCATGGAACATATTCTACTAGTGTCAATCACAATAGTACCAAAATACATCTAGTAGAGATGTTAGTTAACCTTGCCAAAGAAAATGCTGAATGTCACTCTTGTGAGCCTACATCATCTTCTCCATCATCCTCACCCTCACTAATTGAATCTAGCACTAAGTTAGGTAAAGCAATTGTAGATTTTGAGGGTCTTGAATTCAACAAACCAATTAACTAAAGCAGTTTTCATTGCTTGGTTTGCTTTCTTGCATTTCTTTGACTCCTATACTAGTTGTGATTGAATATCTTCTAAGGCTCTCTTTTGCTTTTGATTTTCCTCAACTAGAGTAGCAATGGTGTTTGTATCTTGGGAAAGAACTTCTAGACCTAAACATATAGGGGGTTTAGGCTGCAAGAACCTGAACTTGTGGAATCAAGTAACTACTGCGAAGCTAGTTTAGGATATCCAGGAGAGGAAAGACATCCTTTGGGTTAAGTGGATGCACAAAATCATATCAAATAGAGGTCTTGGTGGGACTACCAACCCCCATACAATGTCTGCCCCTATTTCAAGCACCTTTGTAATGTAAAGGACATCATCAAATGGGGATCGGTGTCGGGGCATAGATTGCTCTGGGAGGGAGCGGATGGTTACTCAATCACCAGCGGATATAGGTGGCTACTTCCCTCCTTGGACAAGCCAGGTGGACGGATATCGTCTGGTCTTCTTTGACCACTCCGAGACACGCTTTTATTGTTTGGCTGAGGGTTCAAGAACGACTCCCTATTTGTGGCCGCACCAGCCGTTAGAGAACTGGGGATGCACAACTCTGCCCTATCTGCGAAAAGCAAACAGAGGCTCATGACCACCTCGTCCATGATTGTGATTATGCCAGGGAAGTCCTTGGTCAGATCAACACATGGCCCTACTGTAAGATTTTCAAGGCTCAGCACCCCTACGGGTGGAGGGATCAACTAGATCTCGATAGAGCTCCCAAAAATATCAAAGAGCTTGCATATGGAGTGTATGGCGCTTACATTTATAACATTTGGAGGGAGAGGAATAACATCATCCACAACAAGCCAAGAAGCCGCCCCCCCCCCCCCCCAAGTGATTTGCAAGCAAATTAAGGAAGACATTATTGCCAGGATAGTTATGATAGCTAAAAGCAGGAAAAAATACAGTAGGTGCATAGAAATAGTCCTGAGAATGTAGTGTTCAGGAGGCCATAAGCTACTGTTTTTGTACTATTCGTTTGGTTGATGAACTAATATAGCCTTGTTTTGGTTGCAAATATATATATATATATATATATATATATATATATATATATATATATATATATATATATATATATATATATATATATATATATATATATATCTTGGAGAGCCTCTCTCTCTACGATTTCTGGCACGCTTTCTGGCTTGATTCCGGTGATCGTTTTTTGAGGGTTGTTTCTCGGTGAATCTTGAGAGTGAGATTATCTTGCTTCTTTCTTTTCTGGAGCGCTTATGGAAGATTTAAATCCTCAAAATGTAGTCTCACATTTCAGTGCTTTAATAGGGGAGAGAGATTTGAGTCCTCGATTTATTCCTCCAAAATCAGTAGATGGGAATTTATATGCTGAAATCAATGAGGATGATGTTGTTGTGGAATCCTGGGAGAACTCTATTTTGTGTAGGATACTAGATACGAATTTACCATTTCAAGAGATGAAGGAGTTTTTGGGTGTAATCTGGAAGAACATGGAGATTGAGAAGATCTGCAAAGCTCGTAGAGGTGTGTTTATAGTTAAATTTAAGGATGAGCAGTACAAGCATATGGTTCTTGAGAGAGGGGTATATTACTGTGCTAATAAACCTATGATTGTTAGAGATTGGAATGAAGAGCTTAGCATTGAACATATTCGATTCTGTCCCTGCCGATTTGGGTTATTCTTCCTAAATTGGATGTGAAATATTGGAATGCTAATGATTTCAGCAAAACAGGTAGCACGCTGGGGATCCCGATTAAAACTTGTTTGAGAGCAAGAGATAAAATAGATCTAACAACGGTCAGATTGATGATTGAGATGAATGTGGATCACAATTTTCCTGATATTATTAATTTTGCTGATAATGGCTTGATTATCTCTCAGAAGGTGGTGTATGACTGAAAGCCTGTGAAGTGTTCGTATTGCAAAAATTTTGGGCAGACTGTTGGTGATTGTCAATTGAAAACTAAGAAGAGTACGAGCACTGCTATTAAACCAGTTGAGAAGGAAGTGAATGCTACTACTACTGTTGTTTCTGATCCTCCATCAACAAGTGCAAATCTAGTTTCTCCTATTCCCAGCAGTACTAGACGATCAGTTCCAACTCCTTCAGTACCCTCTAAAGGCCTGCCTCCAATTTCTACTAGACCTCGCACAATCCAAGCAGGTGAGGTTCTAAAATCCTTCCAAAAGGCAGGAGGGTCTATTTCTATGGGATATGGTTAATATAATGAGCTAGAATGTTAGGGGGTGTGGTAGAATAAATAAGCAAATTGACATTCATCAATTTTTGCAAAAACATCATGTTAGCCTGGTTGGTTTGCTTGAATTCAAAACAAAAAAACAAAAAAACGGCGGAGTTGGGGTCTCATATGTTGAATGGCTGGCATCTAGCACATAATGCTGAGATTGATGGTAAATGCAGAATCCTCGCTGCCAGGAAACCTAGTGTTTATAATGCTGAGGTTTTGGAAATTCATTCTCGATGGATTCATTTATCTGTTACTAACCTTGCTGATGGTTTCAAGTTCCAAATTACTTTTGTATATAGTTCTAACAATTTGCAAGAAAGGAAGTGCTTGTGGGAGAGATTATCTATTCTTGCTAATGAAATTCATGATGGTTGGCTAATTCTTGGAGACTTTAACTCAGTTTTGAGGGCTGAGGATAGAATTGGGGGTACTCATGTTGATTTCTTTGAGATGGTTGATTTCCAGGATTGTGTCCAAGCCAATAACTTAATATATATATATATATATATATATATATATATATATATATATATATATATATATATATATATAGGAGAGATTATCTATTCTTGCTAATGAAATTCATGATGGTTGGCTAATTCTTGGAGACTTTAACTCAGTTTTGGGGGCTGAGGATAGGATTGGGGGTACTCATGTTGATTTTTTGGAGGTGGTTGATTTCCAGGCTTGTGTCCAAGCCAATAACTTAATATATATATATATATATATATATATATATATATATATATATATATATATATATATATATATATATCATAGAAATATTTTTTTTTTCACCAATACTTGAACTTGGACAGAAAGCATGAAAATGGAGTGGTTGCCTCTTGATTACCACATATTTAGTATTATCATTGTTACATATAAAAAAAATTTCTTTCAAATGAATAAAAAACCATAATTATTATGTATAATATTATTTTAACACTAACCATAATTATTAAATATAATTGTATTTAAAAGAAAATTAAACACCTTTAAGTTATTGGATAACCTTTTTTATGTTTGAATTTTCGGGAATGAAATAGTCCTAAGAGTAGGGCTGTTAAAAAAAACCGATCCGAAATACCCAAACCAAAAACCCGCCACCAGATCAAAAATTTCGGGTACCCGACCCGAAAATTGATCTTAATTGGGTCGGTTACTCGAATAAGAAGAAATCTGGGTACTAAGTTCTGTAACGGGTCAACCCTTGACCAAAACCGAGTACCCAAAATTAAATTTAAAATTAGTTAGTCCAAAATCAAATTTAAAATTTCTCAATATTTATAATATAAATTAATTTTAATTTTCTTTAATTAATGATTATAAAAAGGAAATTGCAAGCTATGCATATATTTTTAATTAGCATACTTTTTGAACTATATAATTCTAATTAGTGTTAAGATAGATCTCAGTATATATATCAAATTTCTTGAATTTGTTACTCACTTGAAAATTTATGAATAATAGTTTTGTACATTTGGACATGGTTTGCTAGATAGAATCTTCTCAGTTATCTAAACTAGGTTCAAAGTTGATTTTGTACCAAATGAGGATTCAAACAATAAGAAAATTGGCAAAAATCTGTTAACCAATATTACCCCTAATATAGTAATACTATTATGCCCTAAAAGATATCAAAATACTTTCGTTCATTCAATAGTTTTATATCAAATTTTAAATTAACTTTAGGGGGAGGGGTTCATTCCTAGATATAAATTTGAATGTCAGTTGCCACAAACCTTAATACAAATCATCATTTTTCATTTTCATTTTCTCACGGATTTCAATACATAGTACCAAGATGGGGTTCACAATGACCAACTAGTTCCTTACCCTTTAGTCCAACTCATTCATTATTTGGTTAACCATCTGATCATTTAATGAGTCTAATAGTCATTTTAAAGTGACCTAACTACATAATAGTGATTAGGCATCAAAAGATGAGTCCAAATCATAATACCTACAAATGTGATTAATGAATTGAAGGATATCGCGTCCATAGAAATCAGAAGCATAAGCTAAAGGGATAGAAATCCACACAAACTATAGATATTCCAACTCTTCTAAACATACATACATCAAATTGGTTAAAAGTTTACGTGTATAACCAAACTAAGTTATCAAGTCATTGTATTAGGGAAAATTGGGTAAATATTTAAACTCTTGCCCTAACTCAACCACATTATTTGAACAAATATCGACATACAAATATGAATAAAGCGATTATGTACGTGTACACTACAAGCTTTTTTTTTTTTGAGTTTAAACTGCTAATTAGTAATTATACAGTTTATAGGAAGTAAATTCAACGGGGTAGAAAAAGAGAGTAATACAAACACTAAAATAAATCTAGTGCGTTTGGTTGGTCAATAACCCCGGGGAAATGGTCAAATTTTCCCGGGTTGACTTATTTTCCCTATGTTTGGATGTGAATTGACCTTGGGAAAAATTTCACGGGGGCCCACCACTTTCTCCATTTTCCAAGGGAAATTTTTCCTTAGGGGGGC
Source organism: Portulaca oleracea (assembly GCA_029582165.1). Lineage (NCBI taxonomy): Eukaryota > Viridiplantae > Streptophyta > Magnoliopsida > Caryophyllales > Portulacaceae > Portulaca > Portulaca oleracea. The sequence continues at coordinate 23,932,521 of CM055890.1, forward strand.
TAAGGGAAATTTTTCCCAGGGATCCTCAGGAAAAATTTCCCCGGAGTTCCTACCAAATGCTCCCTAAGTGCAAAAGATTCCCACAACGAGGATTGTGGTCTCCTAAATTACTGGCTCTTAGCCTTAGGCACTACTAATCAGACACACTCTACTAAATATAATTTTTTGTTTGGTTGTAGTAAATGTAAACGGAAAACGGGTTAGCATGAACCCTTTCAACAACTACATTAATCAAAGATTTTAACCGATGACGAAAAGGTTTTAAAAGTCCCTTTGTTAAATGCAGTTGGTACTTAAATTGTGAACTCTACAAAAGTTGGTGCTTTCTACTCACACAGCATGACAACAACAAGAAGTCATGGATCATATTCCATTTACTTGCACTTTTTCTTGGGGGAAATATGGACTGATATCCTTGCTGATAAGCGTCAATATATAATCCAAACTTTCAAAATAAGAAAAAAGAGGCGAGTTAAGCAAAATGGGTTGATGAAAATAACAATGGAGAAGTCTAAGGAAAAATATGACTGTAGGACCTTGGAAAAAGAGGAGGTTGTGTAGGCCTCTCTTTTACCGTTGCGCTACTTAGGTTGTGATTGGGAGCCGATTAAGATTGCTTAATCCTTAAATAAGGATATTTTTTAATTATTAAATAAAGGAAAACTTTAGTTCTAAATTCAAGCTAATCCGCACGAAATCGCGTCAACTTTTAGATTTGAGCCCATATAATTAAGTATGTAACTCGATCCAAGTAAGGAACAAATGGTTATTCATGGTGTATATCATCGTAAGGATGTCGAGTCCATTAGGGTCCCATATAGGCCTCTCAAGGCATGCATGCATCGGGTAGACGGTGTCAGAGTCAATTATCAAGTCACTAACAAATTTCCATACAAGCCAGATAGGAGATCGCTTCCGCGCCCGTATCAGAGATCCGCTCAACGGTCGACTAGTTCCAAATCAAAATTACAACCCGTCCGCCACCCAATTTAGAGCTCGAGATCACTACAACAGAAACGGCCTGCGGCGACCGTTTATATCGGTCGCTGTAGGCCTCTATCGGTCGCTGAAGAGGGCGGGCGACCGATATTAGCGACCGATAGCTATCGGCCGCTGCATATTAGTCGCCTGCCAACCTGGGCGACCGATACGTATCGGTCGCTATGTTTGCGACGGATATCCCTGTCCAAGGCGCTGAAACTAACATTTCTAAGCAGCTGGAGGACCTTTATACCAAGACGCACGGTTCAGTCTTTGCAAACTCTCTTGAACAAGAACATCGATAAAAGATTCTACGAGCAACAAGTGATGGATGACATGCTGCAGGCCATTACAAAGATCAATGAGAAGTTGGGCCTAAACCTTGAAGAAGATGATGACGTAGAAATCAATGGGTATGAATCCGAGCCCAAACTCATCAAGACACCTGCATGAGATCAGTCTGGAGGTTCAGGATCGTTCAAAGGGAAGTCCGAAACTACTTCAGAGACTCCCAAAGTTGCAGAAGATCTTTGTGGGACTCGGGAAAATTCCTGTTAGTGTCCCTCGCGGTAAACGACGAGTCGAAAGGGGTGTCTTTTCTTTGAGAAGATTTGCTTGAATTTCCGTTAAATAAACTAAAATTAAAAATTAAGTAAACTCTTTTTTCTTATAAAAAAGTTAGAAATCTAAAATTTAATTAATCAAAAAAGAAGACAGAGAAAAAAAAAGAAAACAGGATAGAAAGGCTTGAGGTTCATCCCGAGAATCCGAGATCACTGACTGGGCTACTACCTAGAGGTATTCTGCCAGTCAGTGGCCCGGGAATTTCTTCCGAACCAGGAAGTCCATTCCGAGCCACGGGACCGGTCTAGAATACCGTCAGGTATTCTGCCGATCCGGGCCTCGAGACGGACTTCCGGATCTGGAGCCAGATCCGAACCCGGGCACTGGCATGCATACCGCCAGGTATTGTGCCAGTCTCGGGTTTAGAAATTCTGCAAAAATAAACTGCAAATGCACTTTAAGACTGACAAAACCCAGTTTTTCTGTATTCTGGAATCCGAAAATGAATCCAAAAAAAGAGAAATAAAATAAAATAAAAAGAGGAAGAAAAGAAAGAAATAAAGAGTCGCCAATTAATTTTTACAAGAGAATTAATAAACTCGAAATTAGTGACTCCACAAACCATGAACCATGAGATTCGGATCGGGGGGTAAAGTTACGAAATTGAGAATACAAATTCTTGAATTCGCTCGTTCAACGAACGTACTCTACTTAACCGGTTAATTAAAGAAGAAAAGAAAGAAAAGAGAGATGGAGAATTTATTAGTGTAATTTATATTATTTAGTAACATACAAATGCAATATTAAATGCGAGAAATAATTAAATAAAGAACGAGATAAAGAATATGTACAACTTACATTTACAAGCATTGAACGTTGAATTGGTCGAGTTTATTATTTAATCATGTTCAATACAATAACGTGAAGAGAGAGAAGAAGAGAAGAAGAAATTAAAATGCCAAGTAAGTTGATGCAAATGAATGAAATGACGGAGGGAGAAGAGAAAAAATAAGCTAGTGTCAATACGCTAGGGTGATTTCGGTGTAGGGATGAAATGGAGACGGGTAGGGTATTTATAGGTGAAAAAATGGGGTAGAAATTAGGTCAAAAAAGATAGGGAGCAGCCGCAATACCTACAGGAATGGTGGGCTTTGGAGACTGCCCAGCTGCGCGTTTCCCTAGGTCAGCGCGTTTCCCGAGACAACCCGGGTCGGGTCTGACCCACCCATATACCTGGCGGTATGCTGGGTCTGGGAAAAGCCCAGTTGCACGATTCCCGAGGTTGGCCCGCTTCCTGAGGTCAGCACGTTTCCCCGAGGCAACCCGACCCGACCCGACAGAATACCTGCAGGTATGCTGGGCTTGGGAGAAGCCCGGTTGCACGCTTCCTGAGGTCAGCACACATTTCAAGATTAGCACGCTTCCCGAGGCAACGGCACCGACCCTGAATACCGCCGATGCTTGGCTCGCGAGGAGCCCGTGACGCATCCTGTCAAGATGCTTCCAAGGCGCAGATGCAGCTGGTCTGCATAACCCACGTGCATACCGCTAGGTATGAAGGCGGATGTACCTAAACTAATTCTGCGCGCGCCTTGCGTGCAGGGTTCAGATTGGGTTATTTGGGTTGGGCCTTTTTGTGATGATTTTTTTGGGGTTTTTCCTTCATTTCTTTATCATTTTTTGCTTTTCAAAATTCTTGGCATTTACCTAAGAAACTCAAAATAAATTACAATATTTATAAAGCTAAATTGAATAATAAAATTCAGCGTCTACAGTTAGCCCCACTTTGATCGAGTCCGAGTAGGACGCTGATCAAAGTAGTTTGAAGACGCTAAAAATGATATGCCCAGAAGCGTAGTCTCGAGGCTGGATGACACTTGGAAGCAAACGTCCTATGTCGCATGTATGACTTGTAGCTTATTGACATTCGGAAACAATATACTATGTCTTTGTTGATTGTTGACGCTTGGAAGCAACTGTTCTGCGCCTAATTGTACTTTGGAACTTCTATCATCGTATTATAACGCCCGATGATCGGCGGAACTGACATCGTATTATAAACGCTCGATGATCAGCGGAACTGACATCGTATTGTTAACGCCCAACGTCCGGCTGAATTGACATCGTACTGTTATTGCCCGATGACCGGCGGAACTGTCATCGTACTGTTAACGCCCGATGACCGGCGGAACTGACATCGTATTGTTAAGGCCCTCCATCCGGCTGAATTGACACCGTACTGTTAACGTCCGATGACCGACGGAATTGACATCGTACTGTTATCGCCCAATGACCGGCGGAGCTGACATCATACTGTTAACGCCCGATGACCGGCGGAACTGACATCGTACTGTTAACGCCCGATGACCGGCGGAACTGACATCGTACTGTTAACGCCCGATGACCGGCGGATTGTTAACGCCCGATGACCAGCGGAACTGACATCGTATTGTTAACGCCCGATGACCGGCGGAAAATAACAACGTTAGCCCCTAGTGTGTAAACTGGGGGCGGCGATCAAAAATGCGTATCTAACTTCAAATTATTTTTCTGAGTATATGAATGTTCATAATTCTCTTGAAAATAAAGCCTGTTACGAGCTTGTTGCTTCTTCCTTTACATTAATACATCTTCTAAGTATATAGATATTGAATCTCCATATTTCTTTTGAAAATTTTAACATAACTTTTGACACACCGCATTTTCTTGAGGATTTATTTTTCGTTCATAGTGTCATCCTCATCATTTTCCTCACACTTCTAAAAATAACCGAGTGCCCTTCCTGCCACCTATCCAACTTCTCTTTAGTTTTCTCTACAGTCAGGCTATCATGCCTTCATGCATGTAGCTCTGCACAGTCTTGTCCGATCCGGGCCCAGTCACGTTGTCATGCCTCCAGGCATGCAACTCTATCCAGCTTTCTTAGTCTTTCTGTACAGTCTTGGCAGATTTAGGTCCATGCATCTCTGTTCAGTCTTCCATACTTTTCTGTACAGTTTTTTTTTTTTTATAAATCCTTGTACAATCAGGTTGTCATGCCTCCAGGCATGCAGCTCTGTCGATCGACGATCCTTTCGTTGTTCGAACCACGGAGCTACCACGCTGCGGTATGATGCTCTATCTGGAGTTTTTTTTTTTTTTTTTTTTTTTTGCACAGTCCGGTCAGATTTAAGTCTGGGCAGGCTGGCATGCCTCCAAGTATGCTACTCTATTTGCTGAATCCTGTCCAGTTTTCGTTGTTTTTGCACAGTCCCGTTAGATTTGGGTCTGGTCAAGCTGTTATGCCTCCATGCATGCAACTTTGCCCAACTTTCTTTGTTTTACTGCACTGTCTCGTCATATTTGGGCCTAGTTAGGTTGTCATGCCTCCAGACATGCAACTCTGTCCAGCCCGGGGTCGGTCAGCCGGATTTCACTTGTTGCTCGGAACCCTAGGCAGGTTGTCATACTTGCAGGCATGGCGCTCTGCCCGATGTTTTTTTTTTGTCTTCGCATGGCCCAACCTTGGGTCCCCTTCGCCGAGCATACTGCCAGGTATTGCTCTATGAAATCTTGCATTTTGTCTTCGCATCGGGTCCATTTTGTAGGACCCAGGTCCAGACCATGTCTTGCGATATGGTACCGGCTTTTCCGGGTCTTCTCCTGTTCGGAACCCTGGGTATGGGTCCGAACCATACCTGGCGGTATAGTGTCTGGTTGCGAGACCCTGACCTGGCTTGTTCTTGGCAGTATGGGTCGGGTTTGTCCGTATGCTCGAGTCTTCTCAGTTTAATTCAGAAAAGAGTTATTTCCAAACTAATTCTTGTGAACATTGTGAATTGAATTTTTAGAGTTTAACTCAGAAAACGAATTATTTTCCAAATTATTTCTCATAAAAATTTGCGATCCGTTTTAGAGTTTAACCCGAAAAATGAGCTAATTCTCATAAAAATTTGTGATCTGAATTTTAGAGTTTAACTCGGAAAATGAGCTAATTCTCATAAAAATTTGTGATATGAAATTTAGAGTTTAACTCGGAAAATAAGTTAATTTTCATAAAACTCGAATTATTTCTTCATCGGCAGCATCCTTTGAGCTTCTAGCAATACGTCCGAAGGCGATTAAGACTCCAAGTGAGCTTGCTCGATTTCTAGCCACCATAGCTGCATTTCTTTTGAGGTTCGAGCGGGAGATAGAAGAATGCAAATGCGGTCTTATGCATGCTATGCTACATGAATTACATGAGAATAAATATGTACAATACACAACTCTATTATGCATTACATACTACAAGACTCTTTATGCATGATTTTATGCAGTCCTAATTCTAATGCATGATGTGACTCTTTTATATTTTTCTATATTTTTTTTATTTATGCAATGCATGTGACTTTTTTTTATTTGACTCGAGAAGAAAAAAAGGAAAATTAAATAAATAAAAACTAAAAAAAACTAACATGACTCAAAATGAAAATGAAAAACGAATTAATGTGACTCAAAATGCAAACTAATGTGACTTAAAATGAAAAATGCACATGACCATAAAACAAAAACTAAAAAAATGCACATTGATTTGCTGCATGTATGCGATATGAACAGCCCCCACTTTCCCAAGGAAAGAAAAAAATAAGGAAAATTAAATAAAAAAAACTCTAAATGTCAAGAGTGATATTGAGATGAGTTTCAGGACAAGGAAAAAATTAGTAAAAATGATGAGTTCTTCTTCTCGAATTGCCTCGCAAGTTGCCATGATGCGGATATTGAGTGATGAGCGAGCCCCTAGTAAGCTGCATGATGGGATAGTCAGGATGCTCGACCTTGATGTCATGGTTAGGAACCCCAAGCACTAAGAAGAATCAAGCGACAAGTTGTCTTGATTTCTCTTGCCTTTTCTCTATTCTTCTTGGATCTTTTGTTTAGGTGGGAACATGTAAGCACCAAGCCCCCGGTACCAGTGAACAAACGTCTTTAAATGAGTCAAAATGATTGACCTAGGTAGGTATTGTCTTTAAGTAACCCTTATTTTGATGCAGTTGGATTCTTGTTCTATTAAAGGAGTTATTCTTCACTCAAGTGTTCTGGAAGCGAGGATTAACTGACGAATCTCATACATACACTAATGATCAAATCAGAAGAGCTCACAGGGTAAGGAATAGTGGATGATGGGATATAGAAAAGGTAGGAACGGTGGTATAAGAAGCATGCTTGTGAATAGTTAGGCCCCAATGGTGGGTAAGACGAGGCTATGGATGGCTAGACGAGTATAGTGATAAGATGAATGGAGGGTAGTTCGATGGACAGAGGTTCGAACTGATGGAGGTAGACGAGATGGTCTATGGATGGAGCACCATGTCTCATGGGTTAATCTCATAAGGGAAGAGATGGACAAATGGCTATGGTTTGATGAATTTATGTATGAAGGGTGATCCAAGTCTGATGGGAAAAGGTGGGTGTGCTTTGGTGAAAGAAATCTGACAGTTCGTCATTGTCCTTAGAGACCAAGGTTTCCTCTCCTTTTGCCTAGCTCGCCTGGTAAGCTTTTCGAGCTAGCCACTCTTTATTCTATCTCTCAAAGACCAAAAGATTTGATGACGAATTTTCTCTAAAGCGAATTGTAGCGGCCGGGCCTCGAAGAGGTTCTCCTACGTATCCAGTGTGGTATCAGGCCAGTCGTAGTTCAATAGGTGCAGCTTTGATTGATGCCTCAAGAAGGACTTCGAGATGGGTCGAATGTTTAATGGGAAGGATATGTGTGAAGGTTGGACGGGAAGGTTTTGGGATGTGTGCGAGTGACCAATGTAAACCGACAATTGCTTCTTATGCCTCTTATTCTTGCTTTCTTCTTTCTCTTTTTTCTCTCTCTTTTTTTTTTTTTGAACTTGACAATCTTAATATATATTTCTCTTATCCATGATATTTGTCACCCGCAACACATTAGTTGGCTTAAATGGATTTAGGGAAGAGATGGTCATAAAATGAATGACCGGGTTCGTGGTTGTGGTTAAGAAGACGATGTGAGAATGTAATAATGTAGGTAAAGCGGCTAGGTGAGAATGAAGGTGGTTATGATGTAGGTGGTGAGGGGTGGAAACCTTCTATCATAGGTATGTCTTTTTAAGCTGCATGATTTATTTGGTAGTGAGATTCACTTTTAAAGACTATTGGTTGCTTTGAATTCTCTCCTTTTGCCTAACCTGTTGGGTGAGTGTTCAGGTTAGCTTCTCTCCTCTTAATTTTCACTCATTTACCTCTCCTTTTGCCCAACTTGTTAGATGAGTGTTCAAGTTGGCCTCGCTCTTTTTTATTTATCTCTCCTTTTGCCTAACTTCGCTTTGGCGGTGAAGTTAGCCTCTCTTCTCTCTATTAACCTTGGACTCGGGGTAGGGCACAAAAGCACAGAGAAAATGTGATGGAGATGTAAGATGGAATGGAAAATATGAGAAGATGGATGTGTCAGACTTGGATGGTCATATGGGTGAGTGAGCTCTTCAATCAAATCAAGAATGCAAGCACAAGATTCTTTCCTTAGCAGTTTAGAAGCAAATGAAGGGTCGGGAAAGACAAGAGTCATAATTATGAAAGGTTTCATCTTTATTGAATGCAACTAAGATGAATACATTAAAAAAAATCTACTTGGGATACATCCCAACTGATTATGAAAATAAATGCCAACTTTCACGGAAAGAAAAGGAATGATAATAGAAAACCTCCTTATTAAGCCTTGTCATCTTCTACTCTGATGTAACCCGGGATTATAGAGCTTGCAGCGGAAGATCCCCGTAAAACCTGAATTTCTAATGGGGTTTCGGTATTGTTTGTGCGGGCGGCAGTTCTCCTAATTGGAACACTTCTTCAAGTTTTTTTTCTTGAGGGTGAAGCAGTTTCCAGTATCATGACCTCGAAGTCTATGATATCTGCAAAACTTACTTGAGTTCCAAAATTTTCCTCGCCTCAGTTCGTGATCGAGCGGGAAGCTCGATCTTTCCTTCCTTAAGAAGACAATTGAGAGCCTCAGTATTGGTAGTGTAGATTGGAATTTCAACATTCTTAGCAGAGGAATTAAGAGCCCTTTGATGAATGTCAGTGTTATTTAATCCCATTGATGATGATCCTTGTCCAATATTTTCTCTGATGCGATAACCAATATTGGTCGTCCTTCTATCGTTTTGTAGAATGTCAGTGTTATTCAATCCCATTGATGATGATCCTTATCATATCCATTTTTCGGTCTAGACCCTCCATGCGTGATTGCATTTGAATTATGGTGGTAAAGAGTTTGTCCATAAAAGAACTTTCTCGTTCACCACATCTTCTTTATTGATATCCTCCTGTAGCTAAGGGCAGAATTTGGTCTTTCTTCTCAGTTAAAGGTGATTGGGAGACATTTGGAACTGTTTTAAACTTCTCCATTGGTGAGTTGGACTTATGTGGTTGATCAACTCTAGGAATAGAAATAAGTCCCGTGTCCATATAGTGATTTGCAGACATAGGGATCTCTCTCTCTATTTCACGCATGCTTGACATTTCACTATGACGAGTGTTGCTTCCATCTTTATCAAGAAAATTCAGCTTATCATTCATCCTTGCTAACGTATCGATGATTTTATCTATTTTCCTATCGTTACCTTGCATTTGTTGTGAAATTTCAGTCAAATGTTGGGAGATGAAGAGATTGAGTTCATTGTTGCTAGGTATTTCGTTGGAGGCCATTGGAGACAGTGGTGCAAAGAAGGCAACTTGTTTATTGCGAGTTCAAGGTCGGTCACCGGATCCTTATTCTGCCTGTATGGAAACTATAAACCTCAAAATTGACCCTGAAATTGACCTACCCAAAGACCTAGCGACCTATATGGGACAACCTAATGCAAACAATGCCTATATGATGAATGATTTTTATGTTTTGGTATGGACTTACCCAACATTGGGCTTGCATGAAGACCTCTAACCTAATATGAAATTATATACATGGAAAAGAGAAGGTCCATCGGGCCGTCATAAGATCGAGTCAACATTAAAGTTTTATGAACTCAAATTCGAATAACGGCCGAATACACGATTTACGGGCTCAAATGCTACCAAGGGTTAGACAAAGTCAAACTAAGATCTCGGGCTTCAATCAAACTCCTTTGATTCAGGCCCAAGAGAGACCTCTAGGCCCTCTTTAACTTTTGAATGACTGTTGCCCAAACTAAAGCGACATTTGGGGAAAATGAATTATGAGACCGACTCTTAGAATGAAAAAAAAGAAACACATAGCACATAATTTACACATAGCACAATAAGAATGCACATAGCATACAAATGGGTAATGCGCCCAACTGAGGTTCTATATTTAAGGGTTTAAAGTCGGATACCTAGAACTATCATACTCATGTCTCTCACGCGCCACAAATTCTATGGAGTTCATAGTAATGTGACCCGTGTGTTTCTCACAAAACTAAAGGGAAAATGTAAATTCATAGTCCCGAGAATTTTGGAGTGCTTCATGAGTGGGAAAGCAATTTGCGATCTACTTGAAATGTAGGGTTCATTCTTTGAAGTCGGAAATATACTTTACCCAAAAGGGAAATTGGGTTAAAACCTAGACGGTACCTTTGGGTTCATCCCGATTTATAAAAATCAAGATGGAGGTCCGTATGCTTGATGCCTAACTAAATAATAAAAATTGCAAAACTTAATTCTCCTTTTCAACTCAAAAATTTAAAAAAAAAACCGACTCTTCTAGTTTTACTCTCTTAAAGTAAGTCCCCAGTGGAGTCGCCATTTGTGGGACCGGGAAAATCCCCGTTAGTGTCCCTTGCGGTAAACGGTGAGTCGAAAGGGGTGTCTTTTCTTTGAGAAGATTTGCTTGACTTTTCGTTAAATAAACTAAAATTAAAAATTAAGTAAACTCTTTTTTCTTATAAAAAACTTAGAAATCTGAAATTTAATTAATCATAAAAGAAGACTGAGAAAAAAAAAAAGAAAACAGGACAGAAAGGCTCAAGGTTCATCCCGAGAATCCGAGATCACTGATTGGGCTAATACCTGGAGGTATTCTGCCAGCCAGTGGCCCGGGAATTTCTTCCGAACCAGGAAGTCCAGTCCGAGCCACGGGACCGGTCTAGAATATCGCCAGGTATTCTGTCGATCCGGGCCTCGAGACGGACTTCCGGACTGAGCCGATCCGAACCGCATCGCATGCATACCACGGTATTGTGCGATCTGGTTCGAATTCAAAAACAACTGCAAATGCACTTTAAGACTGACAAAACTCAGTTTTCTGTATTCTGAAATCCGAAAATTAATCCGAAAAAAAGAGAAATAAAATAAAATAAAAAGAGGAAGAAAAGAAAGAAATAAAGAGTCGCCAATTAATTTTTACAAGAGAATTAATAAACTCGAAATTAGTGACTCCACAAACCACGAACCATGAGATTCGGATCGGGGGGTAAGATTACGAAATTGAAAATAAAAATTCTCGAATTCGCCCGTTCAACGAACAGACTCTACTAAACCGATTAATTAAAGAAGAAAAGAAAGAAGAGTAGAGATGGAGAATTTATTAGTATAATTTATATTATTTAGTAACATACAAATGCAATATTAAATGCGAGAAATAAATAAATAAAGAACGAGATAAAGAATATGTACAACTTACATTTACAAGCATTGAACGTTGAATTGGCCGAGTTTATTATTTATTCATGTTCAATACAATAACGTGAAAAGAGAGAAGAAGAAATTAAAATGCCAAGTAAGTTGATGCAAATGAATGAAATGAAGGAGGGAGAAGAGAAAAAATCACCTAGTGTCAATACGCTAGAGTGATTTCGGTGTAGGGATAAAATGGAGATGGGTAGGGTATTTATAGGTGAAAAAACGGGGTAGAAATTAGGTCAAAAAAGATAGGGAGCAGTCGCAATACCTGCAGGCATGGTGGGCTTTGGAGACTGCCTAGTTGCGCGTTTCCCTAGGTTAGCGCGTTTCTCGAGATAAACCGGGTCGGGTCTGACCCACCCATATACCTGGCGGTATGCTGGGTCTGGGAAAAGCTCAGTTACACGCTTCCTGAGGTGGGCCCGCTTCCCGAGGTCACCACGTTTCCCGAGGCAACCCGGCCCGACCTGACAGAATACCTGCAGGTATGCTGGGCCTGGGAGAAGCCCAGTTGCACGCTTCCCGAGGTCAGCACACATTTCGAGATCAGCACGCTTCCCGAGGCAACCCGGCCTGACCCGATAGAATACCTGCTGGTATGTTGGGCTTGGGAGGAGCTTGACTGCACGCATCGCGTCGCGACGAGGTTCGAGGTGTGCGCAGATGCAGCTGGTCTGCAGCCTCGCATCCGCTAGGTATGAAGGCTAGATGTACCCAGATCTGCAGTGTAGCTGCGCCTTGGGCTGCGTGCAGGGTTCAGATTGGGTTATTTGGGTTGGGCCTTTTTGTGATGATTTTTTGGGGTTTTTCCTTCATTTCTTTATCATTTTTTGCATTTCAAAATTCTTGGCATTTACCTAAGAAACTCAAAATAGATTACAATATTTACAAAGCTAAATTGAATAACAAAATTCAGCATCTACAATCCTGCTGTGAAGGCATAAGAACAAAGGCTAGACAACCTTACCAAGATAATAAGCATTGTTCCAGCATCTGCTGACAAATACAAGGATGTGCCTCTCCCTATACATCCAATCATGAAGGTAGCTAACAAAGTCGAAGTGTCCAACATCAAATTCAAGCCATTTGAGAATCCTACTCATCATATCGAGGAATCCATGCGACTAGCTCCACTAAAAAGGATTGATGTTGATTGTACTCTACAGTCTTCCCATACATCCTTGATGGAGATGCCAAAGTATGGTACCATGCCTTATCACCTCAAGTTAAGGCTGATTGGAACGAGTTGTTTAAGGTTTTCATCAACCACTACAGTCGTTTCCAGAAGAAGCAAGCCATTGTGGATGATTTGGCTGCAATGAAGCAAAGGGATGATGAACCCTTCCTTGATTACTTCGAGAGGTGGCACACCAAATTGTCTCACATCAATGAGACGATACCCTTGTGCTTACAACTATCTACTTTCAAGCAAGGTCTCAAGAGCAGCTTGTCTCGTCATTTGGGTTATCATGTCATCAAGGACTTTGACTACTTTGGGGACATCTGTGTGCAATTGGAGGCTATGAACAACGAGAATAATACCTCGGCACTTGGTTGGAAAGGATCTAGCTCCAACAGGAGGGCTAGTAGTGTGCCTAGCCACCCTCCTAAAATTTTTTAGACTAACTCCATCCAATGTGGAGGACCGTTTGCGCCCAAGTATGAAACGTACACACCTTTAGATGTTCCGTACGCCCAGTCTCTTGATAGGTTGGTTAAAAAGGGGATTCTTGCATTACCCTTACCAAGCTTGTGAGCTAGATCAAGGGAAAGAATTGGGACCCAAACCAATTTTGTCATTACCATCGTTGTAGAGGTTACGATACTGAAAAGTGTTGGGCTCTCAAGAACAAGATAGAGGACATGATAAGGGATGGAATGTTCCCTATACCAAAGGCAGCACGAAAGCCCAACAAAAAGGATAATCCCATGCCTGAACACACGAACGTTATCTTTAACATTACCATGAAATTCGATCCATCATCTCTCATAGTTGAAGCGACACACCCCATCCCAACAATACCGGAGTATCATGGAGACCTGTTTATCAATGGCATTTTGGGACATCGATGACTATGATGATTACGGATATGGGAACTCCAACGACGACTTGGTCTACAGTAACGAGGATGAACAGACTACAACCGGGGTTGCATTCCTTACTCATTCAGGCCATCATAACAATAGGAACACCACCACACGGTCCACACTAGTGGTTGTTCCTAATAATCCTCCAACCAATGGGGATAACTTAACCCCTGCAGAGGATCCTCTCCTTACTCAACTAAAAAAGGCCAAAGTAGAAGTCACCATTTGGCAACTTCTATGCGCTTCACAATCCCATCGGAAGAAGCTATTGAGTGCTTTCAGGCTTCAACGAAATGACTATCTCAGCTACGATGACCCCAGAATCCTTGGTCACCCACGTTACAGCTAACCAGGGTGTTATCACCTTTGGAGACGAAGACTTACCCCGAGCAGGAGTTTCCCACAATAAAGCATTGCACCTCACTATGCAATGCTCAAACAAGACCATCCCACTGATGTTGGTAGACAACGGGTGAACTGTTAATGTATGCCCATGGAGGACAACATAATAGTTAGGAGTCCAACAACAAAATTTAATCCAAAACAAAGTGCAACTTCGAGCCTGTAACAATTCGCCTCACAAATTAGTAGGGTCCACTGATAACTGCGTTTCATGACTATGGATTTTATTTGATTTGTTTAACAACAACAAAATTTAATCCAAAACAAAGGGCACCCTTCATTCAGCCCACACTTATGCGCCAATCCAAATAGAGAGAAGTGGACGAATGGATTTGATTTGTTCAACTTTTCAACGGCCCAATCAAGAAAGAGATAAAGGGTAGAGAAAGGAAGGCCACTCATTTGATTCTTGGGCCATCATTTCGTTCGGTCCAATGAGAGAAGAAGAGATGAGCAAGAGGCGGCCCAATAGCAAAGGGAGAAAGTGAAGGCCATTGAATTGATGTCATTCATCCAGCCATGTCTCGGTCCAATTGCAGAAGAGAGAAGTGGGGAGTGAAAGCCATTAATTCAGCCCACTAATTCTTCATGCGGCCCAATGAAATTTGAGAGAAATGGAGAACAAATTTATTCCATCGGTCCAAGCATTTCATTAGCCCAGTCACCCATTTGATTCGGCCAGCAGAACGAAGTGTGCGAAGAAAAGGAAGGAAATTGAGCCAGCGCGTATCACGGCCTGGCCGTAGGAAAGGCCACGGACCGTGGCTGGGCGCATGTGCTGGCTTTGTTCCGAAAGCAAAACGGCAGCGGCAGTTTTATTTTGGGGAGAAAAATGGATTATACGAGGCATCATCCTATCATTCATCCATCTATTATTCTACCCTTACATCAAGAGAGCCAAATCATCCCATCTACTCCTCCCCATTAATCAAGACCAAGATTTAGATTAATTCAATTAAAAATCAAGATCAAGACTCGGGAAGAATTTATCTACGCTCGCGAGGAAGACTCCACCTCGGGATTGAAAGACTCGACGGTTGTAATTCTTCGTAGTTATTTTTCTTTCTAATTTCTTTCTTGTTTTGAGAATTAATCATGATGTTTGGAACTTGTGTCGTGCTTTTCTTGAACATGAGTGAGTAATTTTCTTGAATTCTAGGGTTTTGCAAACTGAAACAATGTAGTTTGATTCAATATTATTAGTTTGTGCATGAATTCTTGATTAAAATCAATAGAAGGTTGTGTTTTACATGTTCATGTGTGTTCTTTGAGCGCTCGAATACTCATGAGTTAGAGATTAACCTGAGAAGTACTGAAAGGTGAATTAGGGTAATCTGACTATCAACCTGTCTACCTAGGTTTGTGAAAGTTGAGAAAGGAGTAGTGAACTAGGGAATCATTAGATAACCTGACTTTTTGAGACATCAATTCTGTTTAACCTAAAATGCAGACGAAAGTTGTTGATTAGGTTGTTTAGAATAATTCTATTTAGCATCGAAAGGGCGATAGAATTCAGAGGTTGTCGATTCTTGATTCGTTCTTGAATGTATGATTGTGCAGGCTAGGTCTTAGTAATCGAACTCGTTGTTAGGTTAGCATCTCCCTAGAAGTCTTTCTCTCTTGATAGACTCTGTGATTGATTCTCCCTGCTTTATTAGTTTTAACTAATTGTTAGACATTTTCAAAAATCCTAAAACCTGATTAGCTTAGCAATCGTGATAGAGACTAGTTTATTGAGCTGCTAATTGAGTCCCTGTGGGATCGACCTTGACGTGCTACTACGTACATCGTGCGCTTGCGGCCCTGTCATCCACAGTCCTGCCCATCACCATTAACTACATCACTAGGAAAGTGGAGTTCGTAGTGTTGGATATTCCAACATCTTTCAACCTGCAGCTTGAAAGACCGTGGCTCCATGAATGCAACGTTGTGGCCTCCACCTTACATCAAATGGTGAAAATGCTCATCCAAGGCCAGGTGGTGACCATATCGGGCGAACCGATCAATGTTGTCTTCGATCCTAAACAACTAGCTCTAGAAGTCGAGCATACTCCACCGATGAGGAGCTGCATAACTTTGAAATGGTGGCAGCACAGTACTGAGCAAGGATGAAGTCTCATTTAACTTTGATCCACACTCGAACCCCAAAGTCAATGCTATTATGAAGAAGCAAGGACATTTCCCAGGAATGCCTTTGGGAAAGAACCTAAAGAACAAACTGGCTCCTAGTTAATTAAGCTCAAGACTTTCAAGCACAAATGCACATTTGGCTTGGGACTATAAGCCAATAGAGAAGGAGGTTAAGCTCATGAAGTTAGCCCTAGCTGAACAAAAGAGGATGGAGAACCCTCCTACATTGTACCAAGTAAAACCCTATCCCCGTACTCTGAATTGGCAATTCTTAAGGCAAGGGGATGACATTCCTTATTAAGGATTGATCCACTAATGTTTCAGCCACCATTAGAGTGGACACATTTCGCTAGGGGTGGCATATTTGGCATGCTCTTCAGGCAGGAAGCTGTTAATTAAGGACAAGACTAAAACTGATGTTATAATCTTTGCACTAACAAACCCGGGGTTTGACCCAAGCCAAATGATCACTGAAGATGGAGGATGCAACGCGATCACCTGGATGGATGCTGAAGAGAATCATTTTACTTTGTTTGTAGGAGGGTCTGTCCTTAGGGTCATAGAGTCAGGTCCTAGTAGTTCTGAGTTGGTCGGGGCTAGCCTAGAGTCAGCTGGCGATATATTCCTTTCCGCATTCAATAAAATGAACATTTTTGCTTACTCTGATCTTCTCTCCCCTCCTTTTAACTAATGTGCAAATGATAAATTTGAATTTGCTAAACCTTTTAAAGATCAAAATAGATTAGCTGAACCTTTTAAAGATCAAATGGATTAAATTAAGTGTCTTACTCCTTATGAAATTAATATTTATTATCATTTTTAACCCTAATTTTTTTGATAGTTACTATTAATTATCAATTAAAAGAAGCTTGTAATGTGTTGGCTACGCCAATAATTAAAATTGACACTCTAACGAATGAACCTCATCTATTAGACATATTTTAGACGTATTTTTGTAAAATTTAAAAAATATAAAAAAAGTACGATTTTATACCATTTATATGTATTATTATATATGCTAGTTATAGAAGTCAAACATGTAAATTTTTTTCAATTTAATTTTTAAATATATAGGTTTTATACAATTGCAAGACACTTTAGATGTATCTTGCCTCAAGATGTTTATCATTTCCATGGCATTGTTATACATATCTATCAATTATAAGAGTATAACATTTATTAGCTAGGTCAACAAATATAAAAAATAGCCTAATTTCATCAATTATACCAAATAATGCACATTTTATAAATAGTTTTATATTTATGAAAATTATAAATAAATATTTATTTTATCATAACATATAAGTTGTAATAACCCTTAACTAATGAAATTTCCATTTGTAATGATTTAACTATCCTTACATTTAATTTTATTGAGTGGTTTAAGTGAAACTCGATCAAGATGACTATCAACCATAGTTATTAAAATTCCGATCCTGAAATATGATCCTAAGATTGTATGATCAAAAATCATCGATGCGATCCTACTATTTACATTCCAATCCACGATCCTAAATCCTACATGGGTTAATTTCGATCCTAACCACCCCATGGATCAAACTTAGGATCCCAATTTTAACAACCTTACTATCAACTACGTTTACTCAAGACGCTTATCATTTTGGTTGACCAAATTAATTAAGAATGAACAAATTAATTATCCTAACATAAGTTGCAAGTGTTAGTGGGTATCTAGCTAGAATAAGACTGCACCAGATACATTGAAAGGATTACAACTTGGTGGCTGTTGAGGTCCGACTTGGCTGACGGAAGATATGTAATCTTTCAATCCGATCCAATAAAAAAGGATTTCTATGCCTTGACCTAACGACAATGGAGTCCGGCCTGTAAAGTGGTAAAAGAGATAACCAATCCATACTTTGAGAAATCTCGTACCAAAATTTGATCAGTTTGGTGTAGGCAGCCTCACATCACCCTCTCTTGTTTCCTTTCCTTTACCTAATTTTTCTCACTCACCTCATCAATAGTGACTTCCCATTAAGCAACGTGTTTCTCGTATCATCTAGTTGTATAGTGTACTGACACAACTAGTACTACCATTTTTGAAGTTGCACTCTTTTGATCTTCAAATCTTTATATATATCTATGAATCTATCATATAACAACCAGCAAATTCACTGTCCTCACCCACAAGAATGGAAGCCAAAGTAGCTCCTCAATCCAGTGTACAAATCATGATTGATGAGCCTAGGTGTAGCACAAAACCATTAACTGGCAAGCATTTTGTGTCAGTCGTCGTACTGGCAAATTTTCATGCTGGTTACTTCCGAATAAGCCTGTCTTTATGCGCTCAAGTGCTACTTTGGAACAACTTGATTCAATTCACCAAAGAGAACAATAATGCACGCATGCATACGCCATTAATGGTCGTCCTCCACATGTTTCCCTCAATAGCATGCACCCTCCTCTGGTCCCTGGCCCTACTCATACTAATCCTGCTGTCTGTTCTGTACATGTTCAAGTGTTGCCATCACTTTGACAAGGTGAAGGAGGAGTTCCTGAACCATGTCGGGGTGAACTACTTGTTCGCCCCGTGGATGTCCTGTCTGTTCCTGCTTCAGTCAGCGCCGCACAAGTTGGTTGCACCCAGGGACAACACTTACGTACAGATAGTTTGGTGGGCATTTGTGGCGCCCATTGTGATGCTAGATGTCAAGATATACGGGCAGTGGTTCACAAAAGGGAAGAGGTTCTTGTCAAGGGTGGCAAACCCTACATGTCAGTTATCTGTCATTGCGAATTTGGTAGCTGCGAAAGGGGCAGTTTACATGGGGTGGGTGGAAGTCGCAGTCTGCTTGTTTTCGCTCGGGATGGCTCACTACTTGGTGCTTTTTGTCACGCTTTATCAGAGACTTCCGGTCAGTAATGGAGTTTCAGCGATGCTAAGCCCTGTTTTCTTTTTGTTTATTGCCACTCCAAGCATGGGAAGCTTAGCCTGGTGCTCTGTAACTGGGAGTTTTGGGAATGCATGCAAGATGCTTTACTTTGTCTCCCTCTTTCTCTTCATGTCCCTGGTAAGCTCGCTGCTCTCGCTACTTTACTTTAGTCCCATTTTGCTTTAATTAATTCAATTCCTTCTTATTGTTGTTGACAATCAAAATGTGTTTTCATATGGCAACTTGTTACTTTTAGTTTTAGAGACAGAGTTACACGCTTTCATTTTCGAATGCCATGCAAGTTACTAAACAAAATTAAAACCTACTTTCAGATCACTGTTTCTAAGGACCAAGTGGTAATTCTACTGTGCATAAATATTACTGAAAATTTATGAATCTTGGGAGAATATACTGGTTTTTTGCTTTTTCGACCCCGAACTTTGGGGATATTCATTTTCTGGACCCCCATATTTCAAAGTTTATTTTTTGGTCCCTATACTTTGTCTCCGGCAACAATATGGACCCCCATATTTCAAATCCATTATCGATTTTTTTCTTTCGCAAATTTTTCAGCCGCAACTTCTTCTTCCTCTTCTTGCACGATTTCCAACCCCCATATGAGCATAAATTTGCCAAAAAAGTTATCAAAAGTTACCAAAATTTAACTTTTACCTTACTATTTTTTACCCATGAATTTTAGACACCCTTAACTGTCAAAGTCTGGTAAATTTCAAAACAATAGTCAAAAGAAGGAAAAAATATAAAAGGCCATATCGGGAAGTTTAGGCAACAATTAGGTTATCGCCGGAGTCAAACATAACTTTGGGCCGCATTTTTTGGGTCCACAAAGTATAGGATCCAAAATATAAACTTTAAAATATGAGGGTTTAGAAAATAAATACCCCCAAAGTTCGTGATCCAAAAAGCAAAAAGCCCGAGAATATACCTCTTCTATGTCTTCCCTTGGTATAAAATTGATGTATTGTTGGCATATTAAATTGAAAAAATAATCTAACTTCTATAGCTATATTACTCCGTCCATCTCTATTTATTTGTCATTTTAGAAAATTAGGGAGCTAGCAAGATAAATGATATAGTTAGATAGAAAAACTATAAAATTATTTAAATTACTCAAACTTGATTATTAAGGATAGACGTACAATATAGAGGGATGTAAATTTGGTAAAAATTATATTACAAATGTAAATTGACAAATAACTAGGGACAAACAAAGTTAGTTAAGTAGACAAATAAATATGAGCGGATGGAATACCATATATAAATTGTATAAAATTATATTTTTATCCATAATTTTTAAAATTTATAAAAAAATGTCTAAAATATGCCTAACGAATCTAGCTCATTTGATTTAGGGTGTCATTTATAATAATTGGCGTAGCTAGCGTATTTCAAGCTTCTTATAACTCATAAGGAATAATACTAGCTCCCTCCGTTCCAAATTCATTCTCATTTTGTCTAATTTAACCGTTAATTATTCACAAATTACAATGGAGTAACCTTTTGATGGTGGTTACTCGTAAAATGATTATGGTCTATAAAATGTGCCTTAAAAAAAGAAAGTATTTGGGTTGGTTTCATCAAATTATAAATTTTAATAATTTTAATATTAAAGTAATGTTTTAGGTTGTGAGTACATTAAACCTAAAATGACTATGATCTTCATTTCGTTGATTTTAATCAAGTTGCAGGGCATTTGTTGGGTTATTTGCATTTTAGACCCTGAAGTACATTAAACCTAAAGTTTATGGTTTACTAAAAAATAACCTTAAAGTTTGTAGTTTGAAAAAAAAGACTCATGTACTGTTTTTCTTTTGCTTCCCATGTTTGAATTTATCTCCCGATTAGTATCAAACTTGACGAGTAAGGTTAAACTGATATTGAAGCTATAATACATCTCTTTTATTCATGTCGGAACTAATTAGACCCTAAAGTACCCATTGTCTACGTAATTCCGGCATGAATGAGTGAGGTGTATTACAGCAGGGTCTAATTAATTTCGGCATGAATAAGAGAGGTGTATTACAGTTTCAATATTAGTTTTAACCTTAGTTCTGAAGTTTGACGCTAATCGGAAGATAAATTCAAACATGGGAAGAAAAAGAAAAACAGTACACGGACCTTTTTCTTCAAACTACAAACTTTAAGGTCCTTTTTATTCAACCATAAACTTTAGGGTCCTAAAAATAAACAAGAAAATTAAGGGTCCAAAATATAAATACCCCTATACTTCGGGGTCCAAAATGCAAAAAACCCGGCACCTGTTACACTTGCTCATTACATGCATTAATCCCTATTTCCCAATTTTTTTTCCTCTCTAAATACTTCCTTTTTTTCAATAGTAGGATTCCAGTAAAAATATGTTTCATGAGTAGTGGTCTACCTAAATAGGTAGACTTGAGACTATTTAATAATCTCTCATGTAACATGTCATAAATAAAATTGAAAATAATTGGAACAATTGAAAATCAGTGACTTGAACCTATTGTTTTCAATCAAAACAAATTTGGAAGTTTCTTTAACAAAAATAGAAATTTTTACAAATGATAAAAAATCTGCCCCCCCCCCTTCCTTTACATGTAAGGATAAAGTTATCTAGGAGTGGATATTCTAATATATATCCTACGTCAATGAAGTGCATATTGATTTCATATGTAATCTTTATATTTAGAATTCAAATAGATCACATATGTACTGCTCCCTCCATTCCTCAATAATTGTCACTTTGGAGTTTAGGGAATATTTTAAGAAAATAGTATTGAGAATGATAATTGCATTGGAAATGATAAAAGTAAAAGTTAAGTTTCTATTTTAGTTATATAATTGTATTGGAAATTATAAAAGTAAGAGGTAAATTTGAAAAAATGTCATTAATGTTACATTGGAATTGTAAAGTGACAGATATTGTGGAAAATAGAAAATTAATGAAAGTAGCAGATATTGAGGAATGGAGGGAGTATTATTTATTTCTGACATCAAAATCGGTATAAATAAATATGCAGATATGCAGGCCCACTATGTTTAAAAAATCAATGAAGAAGTTTAGGGTAGCATGCTGGGCATACTCGTTCCCTCTAACGCTCTTGGCATTGACATCAATGGAATACGCCCAAGCCGTGGAAGAAGAGTTTGCTCAAATACTCGCAATTCTGTTGTCTATGGTTTCAATATTAGTGTGCTTCGTCTTGATGGTGTTATCCACTATTAAATTTAACAAGTTATTTCTTTCCAATGATCTAGTCATCAATTAACTAGCTAATGAGCTAGTCTTTTGCAATATAAGATATGATTGTACAATTATGTAGGCAAGTTGTTAGAATATTAATGGCAACATATCTATCTGTAATTGTATTTTGCCTACTCCATATGCAAGACGAAGGTTGAAGGTCTCTCAACTCACTTTATGTTGTGGAAAAATGTAATTATTAGTAGAAATTAGACTAATCTTTATGTGGAAATGAAATGCTCATTATGTCGTTACTCATTACATGCCCACAAATATCCTGTATAGTTTTTGGTTGTTATTAGAGTCACCAGTACATGGACTCATACCCTAAAATGTACTAGTGCAAATTTTGCTTAACATGGAGAGGAAACGAGAGATTGTAAAGATCAGAGCACGTCCACTAGATTCTAGAAACTAACCGCTCTATGGTAAAGATCATGGAATGAATCAACACTGGTGAAACAGGTCAAGGATGTTCATGGACCATACCACCCCTACTCTTATGGGAAAACTACAGAAACTGGAAAAGACATATGGAAGTCTTCCTTAAACATCAAGATGAGGATCTATGCAGTGTGATCACAGATGGAGACTGTCCTATGCCAACTAAAACAAATCCCCAAGGGGCAACTGTCCCAAAAGATAGATCTGAATGCATTGAAGGGGAAAAGGAACAACTGAAGAAAAATACTTGGGCCTTAGACATACTATTCTATAGTCTTAACTCTAATGAATTTAAAAGAGTATCTACTTGTGCATCAACTAAAAAGGTTAGGGACTATCTATCACCACCTACGAAGGAACCAGTCAAGTCAAGGACACCAAAGTATATATACTTGTCTAGAAGTATGAACCCTTCAAAATGGAAGAAAACAAGTCAATTGAGAGCATGTTCAAGAGATTCAGCAGCATCATTAACCACCTCAAATCTCTAAGAAAGACCTACGTACTCAAATTAGGAGCAAGTTAGAAAGGTGCTCAGATGCTTGCCAAAGAGGAAATAAGGACCAAAAGTGACAGCTATTGAAGAAGCTCGGAACCTCAAGACATTGCAACTTGAGGAACTAGTTAGAAAGCTGCTAGCTCATGAAATACAACTATTTAACAACACAGAACAGAAGAGCATCGCATTAAAGGCCATCAAAGACTCTGATGAGTCAGAGGATGAAGAAGAAGAGAAAACTCTTGTTACGCTCGCCATAGGCTTTAAAAGGCTCTACAAGAAGCACCCCACCTTCAGAGGATATGTGAAAGACTCATCAAATAGGAAATCAGTCCAAAAAGGTAAGAACTCCTCCAAAGAGGAGCCTGACTCCTTCAATTATTTTCGATGTGGCAATGCAAATCACTTGGTAAAAGAATGTCCTCACATAAGGTGAAACAAAGACAAAAGAAACACTAGGCATAGGAAGCAAAATCGAAAAGCAATACTCATAGCCTGGAGTGATATATAGTGACAATAGTGAAAGTGGAAGTGAAGTGAGGAAATAGCAAATGTGTGTCTAATAGCAAACACAAATGAGAATTAATGACAGTCTTCAAATAATAAAGAGGTATCCATCAATGAACTTCTTTCTTTATCTAAGATCCACCTAGCCCACAAACTGCTCCACCTCTTTAATTACTCACAACGCGTGTAAAAAAAGTAAAGCACTTAACCAAATTCTCCAACCACCTCAGTAGAACCATTGAAAGCTTTAATATAAGAAATGGGCAGCTAGTGGTAGAGAACATTAGGCTCAAAGCTGAAATGAGAGAATGTTATTAGGACCCCACCAGACTAACAAATGATCTAGTCTCTAGCTAAAACCCATCCTTTTAGAAACAAAGAACCATTTTTACTCACACCTCTCACCCAACCCATAAGAAATTCCACCCACTCGAACAAAAGTCCAAGTCCTAATCTTAAACCCCAGGCAAGACAACCAAGTCCCAAAAAGAACCACCCAAATGTTGGTTCCCAAGCTACTCCCTCAACTTTTGGGGTTAAAAGTCAGGGCAAGATCCTTGGCATTGGAAAAGTTGGTAAGGACATCAAAACTTTTCTTGACAATGTATATCTTGTAGAAGAATTAGAGTACAATCTTTTAAGCATTTCTCAATTTTGTCATATAGGTAGTAGAGTTTGTTTTGATAGACATACATGTGTAGTTGAAATATTAAAGTCACATCAAGTAGTACTTCAAGGTCATTGCATGGACAATATATATGACATAGATCTTAGTTAACCTGTAAAAAAGGACCTCACATGCCTCAGGTCAACATTCGAGGATGCCTGACATTTGGCAGCGATGCCTAGGTCATGTAAATATGAGAACCTTACATAAATTGAGTCAGTCTAACCTAGTAAAAAGACTTTTTTCTCACAAATTCGATAATGATAGGGTGTGTGATGCATGTACCCGAGGAAAACAAACCAGTTCATCCTTCAAACCTCTAAAAGTTGTGACCATAACAAGATGTCTTAACCTCCTACACATGGACCTCTGTGGACCTATCCCCTACAAAAGCCTATGAGGAAATTGATACATGTTTATTATTGATGAGTTTTCTAGATTTACCTAGGTACTGTTTCTGAAGAATAAAATAGATGCATTCACCGGATTCGCAAGGCTATACAAACAATTAAAGGTCCTCGTAGGCAACTCCATAATATCAATAAGAAGCGATCATGGAAGAGAATTCTAAAATAAAGGTATGTTTGAACAATTTTGCAATGAGATGGGAACCTCTCACAACTTCTTTACTCCCATAACCCCTTAGTAGAACGGGGTGGCAGAAAGGAAAAACAGAATACTGGAGGACATGGCCAGATCCATCATCTAAAAAAATGTCCTTCCATTGTTCCTATGGGTTGAGATCATTAGTGCAGCCAACTATGTCCTCAAAAGATGCTCCGTCAGATCTATACTGAAGAAGACACCTTATTAACTATTCCAGGGAAAAGCACCAAACATCAACCACCTCAAGGTCATTGGTTGCAAATGTTACATCCACAACAATGGTAAAAAATACTTGAGCAAATTTGAAGCCCGCAGTGAGGTAGGTCTTTCTGTTGGGTATTCCTTATCTAGTAAAGTGTATCGCATATACAACAAGTCCACCAAAACTGTTGAGGAAAGTATCCATGTAACTTTTTATGAGACAAATAATCTGCTCCCAAGTTCTAGTATCAGTACAGATTTCAAACTGCCCATGCCCTATAGTAATGATGAAGTTGCAAAACCAACAAGACCTACACCAAATTAGAGGACTCATCTAGAGGATCAACCCCCTCTTGATCAGCAAATTCTACCTGAAGAGGAGGGCCCTCAGGAGGAAGAACAACAAGCTCAGATGGATCATGATCAAGTCCCTAAAACCTCAGAATCACAGAAGGATGGTCAGACATACTAATTCAAACCCGCTCATCCAGCGGAAAGCCTCCTCTTTGATCTAAACTCAAGTATCCAAACAAGGTCCTCACATAGGAATTGATATTTCTTTCACACTGTTGTCTTGCAGATAGGACCCAAGCATCATAAGGAGGCCCTCTAGGACTCAAACTGGATCTCAACTATGCAAGAAGAGTTGGACTAGTTTGAAAGGAGCCAAGCTTAGACATGGTCCCTCAGCCTCATCATCATCCAATTGTTGGAGTAAAATGGATGTTCTGCAACAAACTCAATGAACATAGAATAATCACCATAAACAAGGCCCAACTAGTGGATACAACTAAGTGATATTTACTTTGTAGCAAGTGTGATATTTTCGCCCCAAAAAATAAAAAAGTGTGACGTATTTAATGTTGGTGAAACAGAGAAGTAACTTCTTTAGGCAAAGAATAAGGGAACGCATTTATAGGTCATGGGTTCAAGTCCTCGTAGCAACAAAGAATGCACAACCCCTTTTGTTTTTGGCTGCATCAAAGAACCTTAATGGAAGTTCTCCAAATGTGTATACAAAGATGATAAGTATCTGAAATTAACATTGTTTTTGTATACACATTGCTTTTGGCTGCACCAAAGAACCTTAACCAAGCGCCAAGGATCAAAGTCTGCAAAAGCTCAAGATTGAGTCTCCAAGTCTTCAACACGTCTTCATCAAGAACAATAACATAGTTCTTCGGCAAGACACTCTGCAGTCTACCCTTGGCATTTGACATTCTGCACTCTAAAGGCTTCAGAAGATCGAACTACAAGCGACCTCCAGCTACCAAGCGCCAAGGACCAACGTCGGCTAGTTCAACAACTTCTGTTCTTCGCATCAAAGACTGTAATCGTCTTCCTTGTCTGGTTCATCGATCGAGACGAAGAACTAAGCCCTCGCATCCAAGAACTAGGAGAACTACAACCAACAGTCAACCTTCAGACGGCTCAACTTGGAGCAGCCTCCAGCTACCAAGCACTAAGGGGATCAACGCTCAAGACCTTCAGATTAAGATCTACTACAAGAGTTCTTGGAGTGTTACCGTCGCGCGGAGGGAAGAAGATTAGCTTGAGTGATGATGGATGAACGATAATCAACAAGAACAAGGGCCTTGAGCACCCAAAGGATGGATATGACCTTGAGCAAGGAGAACCACAACTCTAAGCCTAACACCCCACCATGATTATCCAAGGTAATCCACTAAATAATCACTAAAGGAATGACTTAAAACACCACCAAAATTGATTGGATAAAGTTAACAAGATTTTTGAGAAAACAAGGAGAAACCCTAACCAATGCATAAGCGACACCATAATATTCAACAAACACTTCCTGGGAAAATGTGCTAACAGGGTATTTATACTAAGTAACAAAATTAAGCCAAAACTCAGCACTAAAATAAAACACCACACGCGCGCAGTGGCACTGTCGCGGGTGCGACGACTCCTGTCGCGGGCACGACAGCCTTATGCCCTAGTCTCTCCTTCGTGGGGCCGAAGTGTGTCGCGGGCGTGATAGAAAGAGTCGCGGGCGCGACAACCTTCTGCCCAGACACTTCCTTGCCTACCAAGGTGTGTCGCGGGGTGATGGCATGTATCACGGGCGTGAGGCTATGGCTAAAGCGAGGTCGCGGGTGCGACTGAACCGACTCGGGCGTGACAGCCTGCTGTTGGTCGGCGCGACTTCCTCCTTGAATTTTATTGATTTCGGGGTTACACCCAAACCTCCATTCCTTGATACTTCTCGTCTCGAGACGACCCGGTATGACCCCAAGGCCTACGGGGTTGGTGGAGCAAAACCCGAGCCTCTCTAAGCTCCAACATCGGTCGATTCGCCTTAACCATGCCAACTCGATACTCACCACCCCACCCTTCGAGAATGCGTATCAATTCTTGAAAATTAACGGGTGACTGGGTTTAGTGTGGGAACGCCGGGTCGGGACTTTCTCTTTTGTGTCACTTTCCACAATCCTAGCTAAGGAAGCTCGGGCCCGAACCGGACATGGTTCATACTACGCCTCTTGAAAAAGAGTTGCCCTCAACTCTTGGGAGTTAAAATCGAGGCATTCTCCATCAATTGGCTCCATAGAACTTCGAACTTCCAGAGCGCCACGAACAAACATGCTAGACTTCCAACAAGCTTTGAACCCCAGAATGTACCCATCATCCAATTGAAAAAAAAGATGTTGGAGGCTTGTTTTATGGAGGTAAGGAGTTTAAGGGACGATTATGCAATTTTTGTGGTGCTTGGGGACACACATCCTCACTAAGCTCGCTACATGGCAAAGACAAAGCAAGAGGTAGCTCGTCCTCACCAAGAGCACACTCATCCCGTGTTTCGCTCATCAGGAGAAGGTTCCTCAACTCACTACTCATCCCAGTTTTTGAAGATTTGGGTTCTTGGGGTGAAATGGGAAGTAGTTTGATCTTCTGACCTTTATGGGTGAAAATATAAGTATTTTCCATCCCATTGTGCATCGTTTGCTTGTCGTATTCCCATGGATGCCCTAACAAAATGTGACAAACCCTTATAGGAACAACATCACAAATAAGGGAATCATCGCAGTTAGTCCCAAAAAAAAATCACTAAGACTTGCTTAGTTACCTTGACATCGTTGTGATCATTGAACCAATGGAGTGAGTAAGGTCGAGGGTGCGCTAATAGAGGAAAGCCAAGTGTAACGCCCCAACCTTAATCACAAGATTAAGACTATACTTAGAATCCCAAACCTGTGATTTGCGCAGCGGAACACCTTAGGTCGAGGCATTACCGCCATCTCCCAAAAGAGACAAGGCAACAACACTAAAGAAACTTCCAAAACCACAAGATAACTTACTAGCTTAAAAACCTTCATAAATAAAACTTATACAACCTTTGGATAACCTACATAAACTTAAAAATAGCTTAACAACTAAACGACTTCCAAAAAACCTGCTCGCCCTTGCTAACCGATGATTTCCTTAGAGAACTACCTTGACAGCCCTGAATTACTTTGGAACCGACTTGTCCTTTCCTTGGGAGCTCGAGCCTCCTAAAAACAAAACCATAAAACATCGCAAAAGTGAGTGGGGAAACACTCAGTACATAAACCTCCAACACGTCAAACCGTTCGAAAACGGTTTTAGTGCCGACATTTAAATTCATTTTGAAAACGAGAAAGGGGAGATGAAACATTAACTTGAAATGACATGAACATAAACTCATACATGAGTAAAAGTAACTTGAGTTCATAAAGAAAGAACATGTCACATGAACTTAGAAGTAGATACATAAATTTAAGAGTTTTGGGTCCCTTACGATCGATGCAATGCATCTCACACACGCGCATACCCAAACCGATCTAAGTTTGGAATGGGTGACTGCTATGCAGTCGACACTGGCCAGGTCTAGGACACTCTGATCAGGAGCATCTAAAAGGCTAGCACTTCTCGTAACTAGCTAGAACATAAAACATAGAATCCATAAAATGGGACCACTTAAAACCATGAATAATCATAAAAGCATAAATTAGCATAAACCGTAAACATTTAGCATAAACCGTAAACCTTTAGCATAAACCGTAAACCTTTAGCATAAACCGTAAACATTTAGCATAAACCGTAAACATAAAGGAGCGAAAAGTTGGACAATTCGCGTACCTTGGTTAGATGAAAGCTTTAGCGACGAGCCTCGAGCTTGAGATGGCGTGGGCGACTTGGAGACTATAAGGAATTTGTAATAAAAGCGTAGAGAAATCGGTGAGGTTCGTGTAATCATATAAAATAGAATTAAATACTTAAACTTGTCTCATAAAAGGTAAGAAAGGAAATAAAATTTCAGATTTTAGTAATTCGCTGTTTCGGCGATAACTTGGGCTAGAAAACTCAGATTTTTGCAAACGAGTACTTTTCGGAAAGGGAAAATCATGCCTGACAATTTTGTCAACTGGCCCAAAGGCTAGAAATGAAAGGAAGGGCCCGAAAAATGGCCCGGACAGAAGCAGTGCATGAGTAAATTATAAACGGCTTAAAAACTTAGAGTGGAACTCATGGTGAAGATTGAATAGGATTAGAGAAGGTTCATGACTTAAGAGGCATTCTCAACCGTTGGCTTGAAGGAACATAGAATTAGAGTACTTGAAAGCTTATTAGAAAGAAGGTACTTGATTAATGAAAACATGAAGAATGTCGCAAGCGACGGACTTAGAACAATATCATGTTTATGGATTTTTAGAAACTATTTGTGAATCGATGAATGGTGAATTGGATATGAAGAAAGGACGAGCTTATGGTTACTTAGACATAGAGGAACGCATAAACTTGCTAAGAACTCAAGTGTAACCCTTAGTCATCAACAATACCTAATTGGGCCTTAAAACTTCACGAATTAACCCATGGTTTGCTAATTTACCTATAATCCTTTAGGAGATAATCCTCAACATCAACCTAACTTAAATTAGCTTAGAAAACTCATCCCAACTATCTTGACAACACCACAAAGGCTACAAACTTATAAGAACTCCATAAAAGACCCAATTTACAAATTTTAGGCTAAAAAGGCAATAAAAATTCTGGGCAGAAACTTGTTTCGGACAGCCCTGCTTCCCGGGCTCGTAACTCATACTCCCGATATCGGATGACTACGAATCATACCTTTCCGGAAAGCTTGCAACGTGGCCTAAAACTTTCATGTTCACCATAAAAACTAAAGAGGTCTCCAAAGGCACGAAAAACAGCCCTCAATATACTAACTCAGAATTCGTATATAAAATTATACCTTCACGGTTTTGGTCTTAACTCGGGCTATACATGTCGGAATTTAGAAATTCCAAAGCCTATAGTTAGCTAACACTTTGGGCTATCATATGGAGTAGAAATCTGGGCGAAAACCCCACTTTTATACCACTGTAAATTTCTCGAACCGAAACAGAAACCTTATCTACCGAATTTTCCGGTTTTTAGCTTGATTTTTCACCCTTAATCATATTAAAACACAATCAAATCCCATATAACCTTAATCCACCATATTTCCAGAATATAAACCTTGATAATTAACTCATCTTAGACCTTAAAAACCACATGCATCCATGGATTAAACCTAAACTTAACATAAAAGACATATTCTTGAACTCTTGCACCAAAACCTCACTAATTCACCCAAATTAAACATAATAACACTTAATTCATAATCTTAAAACATAAACTCAGCCCTTATATACTAAGAATCTCTCAAGAAATTCACATGCATTAACATATATTCATCATCCACCATGAATTCAACCATAAAACCTCACAAACACTTAGAAATATACATGCATACACTTAAAACTTAAACCCTAACTTAACCACAACTTAAATTCATGCTTAATAAACATAAAGAAGATGAACAACATCAAGAGAACATAAATTTGAAGTAGAAATTCAGATTATAAACAAGAGAATTAGGTTAGGGTTTGAGATTATACCACTTGAATTTGAGGTGAGAGATTGAACAAGTAAAGGGGGAAGAAGGTGGTGGCCGGTGGCTGGGGCCAACGGCGCCGGCGAGGTCGCCGGAAGGGGGGCGACAGAGGTGGCTGGCCGGCTGGGCAGCAGTGGGAGGAAGAAGAGGGAGAGGGGTGAGTGTGAGAGAAAGTTGTGATAAAAATTCTGATTTTGCCAAATGAACTCAAACCCCCTTTAACCCCCCTTAATAAAAACCCTTCCCTAATAACTTACCATCTAATTAACACTTAACTTAAACTATTGGTAAAAGAAATTAGCTAGGTAAAATAATTGGTAATCAACCCAAATAAATAAATAACATAAACCTTGAAAATATAATTTAGTATATAACTAAATAAAATTTCCTTGGAATAAAATTGGGTGGAAGACTAAAAATTAACATCACATAAATTAAACTGATAAAACATACTAATAAAATAATTCGGGCCATAAAATGTACTTAGGAGGATCGAGTAGTATAAATCGTAAAAGAAACGGAATTGAGAATAATATAACCTTCCTCGGTTACAAGCGTAAAATTGAGAATGATAAAATAAATTATAAAACTTATCGTAAAAGTATTCATAAACTCGTAATAATAATCATAACTTTAAATTCGAGATAACATAAAATCAACCCGTTTAACCATCGCCTAGCTCGAGACCTGTCGCGCATAAAAATAAATAATAATAACAGAAATAACCATATTAACGTAAAAGAAAGAAAATTTCTAACAGCGTAATTTAGATAAACACCGTGATTACGTTTTTTATTAATACGGGTTTGGGGCGGGTCGTTACACCAAGCTTCTCGACCATATAGGTAGACGCGACATTCGTACAAATTCCTCCATCAATGACATGATTACATACTTTTCCACCCACGAAGCACCGCGTTTGGATCAACATTTCCCTTTGGGCCTTGTCGAGAGGAGTTTCATGGGCATGCAAAGCTCTCCTCAAAACAAGGGCACCTCCATGAACGGGCGATATGGGAGCAACATCATCTTCGTCACTCACATCTTCCTCATTGACAACCACTTCGGTCTCCTCTTGGGTCTTTCGAAGCTCATCATCGATGTCATGGACCACTTGGAGTGTCAAAGTCTAACGGTTGAGGCAATCCGCTTGATAATGGCCATACCCATGACATTTAAAACACTTACTTCCTTCCATCCATCGAGGAAGTTCCGTTAGAGACGTCGTAGAAATTTCCTTTCCTTTGTCAACTCGAGGCGTTGGTGTAGACTTAGGTGTCTCACTGTACTTTGGAGTGTTTAATTCCAGAGGGGGTCGACTAGAAGGTGAGTAAACGGGCCTAGACAAGGGCTTGGTGTCGGGCCTTTCCTTTTTTCGTTGCTCAACTCGGAGAGCCAAACTGCACAGATCATCCATTGAATGGTATGGTTGAATCTTAATCCTTTCGGCAACCGCGGGGTCTAAACCATTCAAGAATCGCATCATTGTTTGCTCTTCCGGCCCTTGGTGGTTACTTTTGATAAGGAGTTGTTTGAACTCCAGAATATATTCGCTCACAGACCCTTTGCCTTGAGTGAGGGCGTAAAGCTTCCTCAAGACATCCTGCTTATATGTGTTGGGTAGGAAACGACGATTCATCACTTGTTTGAGCTGTGCCCAAGTAGAAATATTTTCCCGACCATCCCGGGCTCATTGCGACTTCATATTCTCAAACCAAAGTGAAGCGGCTTTGGTGAGCTTTAAACTAGAAACCTTGAAAGATTTCTCGTCATCGTATTCCTTGGTTTCAAAGGTCCTATCCATCAATTGGACCCATTCAAGGTACTCGTCCGGATCATTGGTACCATTGAACTCGGGGATGTCGATCTTGATGTCTTGGAAATTGTCACGAGAGGGTCTATCGGGTACTTCCCGACGTGGTCGGCGTGGAGGGGAGCCTCTAACATCGTCACTCGACTCAAAGTTGGGAGGAGGACGGATAGGCTTTGGCCGCACCTTCGACGTTCTTTTTGGATGTGACCTTGCACTTGAATGGACATGTTGTTTACTTGGGCCCCAAGTTCCCGAAGAGCCCGCTCGATATTGACGTTATGATTCTAAATGGAAGTGACCCGGTTGTCTATGGTGACAACTCGGTGCTCGACATCCAGAGCTCGAGGGCTTCTCCGGTGGCTTGATTCATCTCGATCAGAATTAACTTCGCTGTCCATTTCAAGGGAAAGGTGAAGGACAATATGTGTTTGGGAATAATTTGTGGAGTTTGGGGGGTTTTCTTGTAGTTGGCTAGTGTTTGGTTAAGGGTTCTTTGTGTTTTTTTCTCATAGACATTTCATCAAACACCTTCCGTGCACCATTTTCCAACTTCACCTCAAAGCTCCAATATGCATTTAAATCAACAAACACAACACAATACAAGATTCTCCAACACACTTGGAGGTACAAAGGATGGGGGACACCAATAGATGCAAGAAATTCAACAAAACCCAATACTAGAGAAATATACTACCAAGAACAATGAATAAAACTCAAGCTAGAAGTAGGGCACGCGGCCCGGAGGGCACGGTCCCCTACGGAGTATCGAGATCGATGTAGGGTTGCTTATTTTTCCTAGGGAGCAATTTTAATTATTTTATGCACAAATTACTATTTTTGCTGATTTCATTATTTCACGTTGTTAAAAATATTTAAGTTTACTAAATTTAAATCCCTATCGCTTCTTCTCTTTGGATGACATAACATATTGACCTGGTCCAAAGTCGGCCCGAGCACCCAAAACTGAAATCCACGAGGATTTCCGGTCCAGGATTACTAGGGCGCCAGCTCTAGGTTGTGGTCTGTCCATGATTGGCCTAAACAGGGCCTAAACCAAGCCCACAGCCATAAAATCCGCGAGGATCCAATGAGTGTGTGGCTTGGCTAAGCCACTGTCAGACCTAAGATAGTCCATCGGGTGACTCACGGAGTGTCTCAAGTGAGCCCACTGTAGAAATCCGCGAGGATTCCTGAACAGTGAAGCCACCCGAGCCGGCTGCGCAAATCAATTACTCACCCCAAAAGAAGAAGGTCGGGAAATAAAATCAAATACGCTAACATACGTGAAATAACGTATAAAAGAACGGAGTCGCCAATCAATTATATGAAAATTGATAAAACCAAGTAAGAACTCCTCGATCTTCGAACCAAAACAAACAGGCTCGGGGGTAAAGGTACAAGTGTAGGAGGGTTGCTCCTACACCGCCTACCGAAGCGGCCTTTACTCCATCGGGTTTTTAAGAAGAAAAAATAAAAACGAAAAAAACAAAGTTGTCACAACAATTTTATAAATTAATGCCTGCAAAACGAATACAAACACATAAATAAGTGTCTTAATAAGAAAATTACAGCGGGCGGGGAATATGGACTACATTGTTACATACGAGTAAACGAAAACAAAGCATTAATTACCAAAACCCGCGAGGACCCGAGACCCTGGAAACCAACAAATCCGCGAGGACTCAAGACCCTGGAAACCAACGAATCAGCAAGGATTTCAACAAATTCGCGAGGATGTAATTGGGATCCGCGAGGATCGCTACTTATGCAATCGATTAGGATACGTGAGGAACCCAGAGCCAAGTCTGCAAGCACCCCAGTTCTGGATCCACGAGGACCCAAGTGAGATTCGCAAAGATCCTTGCTTATGAAATCCGCGAGGATCCTAGTACCAGCAGAGTATTTTCTCTGATTTTGTGAATGACTTTGATGAACCTGTACCCCACTAAAATCCGCCAGGAACTGTTCACTAAATCTCCCTTTTATAAGCCTGTTGCCTGGGAGTTGCGAGCAGTTACAACACACTCTCCCCTTTCCCTGAGATCCGCGAAGACCTCCTCAATGGGGAGAGACAGTTTTTTTGACTGAGGTAAACTGTCAGTTTCTGACTAAATCCGCGAAGATTCGAAATGGGCGCAACTTGACTGAATCCACGAAGATTTGCTTTTGGCCTAATTTTCCCGGATCCGCGAAGATTTGTTGTAGCCCAGTCAGTGGATCCGCCAGGATTTGCTCCTGGGCCTAATAAATGGATCCGCTAGGATCACGCTCTAGGCAAAAAATGAGGCTTCGCATAAATTTTTTGTCTGAGCCAAAAACTAAATCCGCGAGGATTTGTTATCTGGGACAAAAAATTTGGATCAGTGAAGATTTTCCGTCCGAGTAAAAAAAATAAAAAAATTGATCCGTGAAGATTTTCCATTTGGGCCGAAAATTGGATCCGTGAAGAATTTGTCTGATCCGCACGAGGATTTTCCCTCCTAACCAGACATCTGATACACAGGAAATGATTTTCCCGGGCCAAAAGCAAAGGATCCGCGAGAATCTGACGGGGCTGGTCTACGAAGATCCCCGAGATCTTCTTGGGCTGGCATGCAAAATCCGCGAGGAATTTGTCTGAGCCCAGTCCTCAAATCCGCCAGGATCTGCGAAAATTTGTTCCCAGGCTTAGTCAAGGATCCGCGAGGATTTGTCCTCGACCTAAGAATGAACCTTGACCCGGGAGTTTACTTTGACTTAACCAAAAATTGACTTTGACCAGGAGTTGACCTTGATTTGACTTTAATCAAAAGTTGACGTTTGACCCGGAGTTGACGTTTGACCGAGAATAATGGATCCGCGATGGAGCATCTTGGGCCTGATTCATTTGGATCCGTGAGGTGCCTATATGGCCCAACGTCCACGAGGACTCTAACAACCCCGAAATCCTCGAGGTGCTTGTTGAGTACTATTTTTGGTGTATACAGTTAGCCCCCATTTTGACTGAGTCTGAGTAAGACGTAAGTCAAAGTATGCTTTCAGATTGTTGGGGCTAGTCCAATGAATTTTCGGGGGTAGCCCGAATGAATTAAAAATTGGTCGGAGGTAGTCCGCTTTGGATATGATGGAATTTGTCCAGACTTTGATGAATTTCTCGGGGGTAGCCCGAACACTTGGATGATATCCGGAGGTAGTCCGCTTTGCTGGAGGTAGTCCAGGGTTCGATGAATTTCTCGGGGGTAGCCCGAACACTTGGATGATATCCGGAGGTAGTCCGCTTTGCTGGAGGTAGTCCAGGGTTCGATGAATTTCTCGGGGGTAGCCCGATTAGTTAGATGATATTTGGAGGTAGTCCGATTGAAATTGCTTGAGGTAGTCTAGGCTTTAATTGTTCAAGGGTAGCTTGAATGCTGGAAATTGATCGGAGGTAGTCCGACAATGACAAGATTGCTGGAGGTTGTCCAAGCTTGATGTAATTATTTACCTGAAAGTAAATAGAAATAAAAGTAAATGAAAACACTAATAATAATAAAAATAAATCAAAATAGAAAAAAAAAATTAAAAGTATATAGTACTAGAAGAAGTAGTAATAATGACTTCCCTTCGATGTGTTTCTACCATCTCCCATCTGTTGAGCAGCCACAAATCCATGTGCATCCACAAATCTTCAGCCTGGAGTTTTTCTCTCACCTTGCAACTACTGTCCACACTGTTGAGTGAGTTGCGCCTATTTTCCACACAAAATCCGCGAGAGTAAGCTTCAGTAGGCACTGAGTAAGC
Organism: Portulaca oleracea; assembly: GCA_029582165.1. Taxonomy (NCBI): domain Eukaryota; kingdom Viridiplantae; phylum Streptophyta; class Magnoliopsida; order Caryophyllales; family Portulacaceae; genus Portulaca; species Portulaca oleracea. Next base: position 23,968,864 of record CM055890.1, read on the forward strand.
TCCATTCTACATCCGCGTGGAACTCCGTTTTTGACATTTTGTACCAAATCCGTGAGGATCCACTGTGTTGAGCAGCAGAGTAAGTTTCTCTTAACTTGACATTTTGAACCTTCAAGAAGTCATGGCTGACTTGCTTGAGCTTTTCATTCACTTCAGATTTTGAATCTCTGAGAAACTATCATTGAGCTGCACTTGAAACGCCACTTTGAACCTTTGAAGCACCAAAAATCCGCGAGGATCCCGACTACTGAAAATCTCTGTCTTTTTTTTTGAAAATTCGATAGATCCGCGAGGAGCTAGAGATATTGAGCTGTCGTCTAAACGTTTTGAGTTGCTAGAATTTGACAAACTCTTTTTTTTTTTTTTGAAAACTTTGACAAATCCGCGAGGAGCCAATAGCAGCCATTTTCGTTCTTCTTCCACTTCAAGCTATTTTCGTTCTTGTTGTTGAGAAATCTGCGCGGAGCTTCTGAACAGCCGGGCCATTTATGTTCTTGCTGCTGAGAAATCCGCGAGGAGCACACTCAAATTTTGCCTGGGTTCTTCACAAATCCGCGAGAATCTAGGCCAAATTGCAGCCGGGTATGTTTTTCATATAGTCAAATTTTGAGTCTTTGCTTGTTAAACTAAAATTTTCGAAAACTTGGTAGATTTTTTAGACAAATCCACGAGGTACTCAGATGAGATCCACGTGGTACTGTCTGATTTGCAAACTTCAGGGAGCTGTCACCGAACTGCCGAGTAAGTTCTTCATCTGCATTTTGGTAGGGCAGATCTGAAAATCCGCAAGGAGCTGTACCGTTGTTAAGCTGCTGAGTAATCTCCATTTGATGATGGAATAAACTTCGTTTTTTTATTCAAAACTTGGAAGATCCGCGATAATCTCCATTTGTCGAGCTTGCTGTATTTTTGCTCCAGTTCAATAATCTTAGAATTAGGTCCGCAAGGTTCTACTGGAGTAAATTCGCGAGAATTTGTAATCTTTTCCTTTAGTGAGTCTGGAACTAGGCGGATATTCGGGGTTTCATTGACCAAATTTCACTTGTATGGTGCAAGACTAGCATATTCATCATGTCAGAATTTCTTATTAAAATGCCATAAGTGTAGGAACGAAGATCCACTTAGATTTTAATAATTCCCGTGCATGTGGACTAAATTTCACTTGAATAATGTCAAATCATACAATCTTCAGTCAAAGTATTATGTGTGTGGGAACCACGATCCGCGAGGATCTAAATGGTACTTATGCATATGTGATAAGTGTATTTTATATATATGTGATCTTGGGTAATTTAGAGCTAATTTGAGTAATTATTAATATGAATGTATTATTTTTATACTTGAATTCTCTATTTTATGCTTGGTTGGAGTTTGGTCTAATTTTGTAGGAAATTGGTGTTTAAGTGAAGAAATCAAGCTTAAAATCAAGTGTATGGAGTCCAAGAGGATCAAAATTGAAGAATAAATCCACCCCCAAGGCCCAAGCTCAAGCCCAAGAACACATTGGATACCGGCAGATACCAACACGGGTGTGAAAAGACCCAACACGGGTCGTTTCAGCCTCCAGAAAGTCGAGAATTTGATTCCAGTGACCAACACGGTCCGTGTCAATTCAACACGACCCGTGTTGACCCTAACACGGTCCCTGTTGGCCTGGAATCACCCGTGTTGCTCCTGTTTAATGCAAAAATGGCGTTTCGGTTGCTCTTAATGCTATATAATTGATGTATCCTGTGGTTTTTGCTGGCATTGACTCCTACTCATCACCATCCACCTTCATTCATTCACTCCCATTCACCATCCATCTCCATCTCTACCATCATCCATCCCTTCCTCCACAAATCCATCCACATTCATCCATAGTTGAAGATTGAGAGTTTATTGGAGTTTGAAGATCGATTCTCAAGAAATCCATTGAAGTGGATGAGCAAAAGTCCCCACCGACTACCATTCAAGCGAGGAACGATTTCCATCTCGGTTTACTTCTCTTTCTTATAGTTTCCATGCTTTCTAGAGTAGAATTTGTTATGCTTAGTGAATCGAACATGAGTAGTGAGTAGTTTCATAAGTTTAGGAGATAAACCCTTATTAGTTTCTCTTATGGATTAAGTTTTGTTGGATTGAACAAGTTTGTTTATCTAGTTTGAATGCATTTTATTTAACCTTTGATTATGTTTGTCATTGCTTTTGACTGGCCATCAAGAATATGGAATTAGATTGTTGAATGAAGTACCGAACGGAGAAATTCGATAATCGGAACCCTTAGGATTAAACTAGTTTATGAAGTGAACTAGAGATAGAAGACTTTGTAACTAGGGGTCATTGGATAATTTGATATTTAACTTAGATAAAATTGACACAATAAAGAGTCCAATAGATCAATTTTACTAAGCAATCCGTTTCATTGCCAAAAGCTCGCTACGGAATACATTATGCGATTATCGACCCTAAAATGTACCAAATTAGTGACATACATGTTCAATCCACTTGTTTGATTCATAGAGTTACTTAGGTTTTATCCCCTGAACGTCTTTCTCATATTGATTTCATCTTGTGAATTGTGTGAATATTTGATTTATTTGACCCTTTTTAGTGACTAGAACTAGAATTAGTTATTCTCAATCTAAAACCCGACCGATTTAGCAATCACCTAAGAGGCTAGTTTGGTGCGTAGTTAGCAAAGTCCCTGTGGGATCGACCTTGATACTTGCTACACGAGCACCCGTGCACTTGCGGCTTATCAAGTTTTTGGCGCCGTTGCCGGGGACTTTGTCCCTAGCCGCCACCGAACGAATATCCTTAGATTGACTAGATCATTTTTCTTTTTGTGTTTTGCTCGTTTTCATAGTTTTTCTAAAAAAAAATTCAAAAAAATGGCAATTATCTATTTCCCCCAATTTGAGCAGGAGTTATTTTGGCGCTATTTTGAGCGATTACTTGCTTGTCCTGTTCCATGTGGTGTTGAGCCTGGGAAAAATCAGATATTCTTGATATTATTGTTGAGGGGGTGAATAGTGAGACTCGTACTCTATTTGAGTATTTTGGATTTTATGCTAGAACTGTTGATGAAGCTTGGAGTTTGCTTGAGTGGCTTGCACGTGATACACTTTATTTTGAGAATTCTTTTTGTGCATCTAGTTACTCTCACTCTAATCCTTGTGCATCTCATGCTAGATTATATACTCAACCCCATTGTTTGTCTCCTTGTCGATTATGTTGTTCTCTTGACCATGATGATTCTACATGCCCTAGTTTAGCCAGACTTGAGGTTTTGATGAGGGCAATGCTTGAGCAACAAGATAAGTTAGATGCTAGTCTAGAGGAAATACTTGACCCGTTTGAGGCATCTTTGCAAATTGTTGCTCCATCTTACCCTATCTTACCCAGAGACACTATTGATGGTGCCTCTACATTTCATGATGCATCCTTACCTTTTTCTCAGTCGACGGGGTTTAAGGTGAGTGAGTCCTATGGGTTTGATGTTAGGTATGATGGTAATTTTTCTCATGGGTCAGTTGATACTATTGATGGAGAGGCTTGTGAGGGGGTTGTGGGTGGATTAGATCCTTCAAGCAAAGAATTTGATGATGTTGTACTCCCTACTTCCCATGTCTTATTCAATGTTTCTACTCCTTGTTCACCACCTTCCTATTCCCCTAAGTGCCTAAATGAACCCGCTTTTGTTGAAGAGACCATATGTGTTCATGTTGATGTGGGCTATGTGGCCAAGGTTAATTCTTGTGAAATGCTTGAGGGGATAAACAATGTTCTTTATTTGTCCATAGGTACAACAAGAGGGTACGATTCCTCTCTTGATCCATATTGTTTATACCTAGAGGACTTGCCTAGAAAACTTATGTGGACAACTTATTTTGATTCTTTTGAATTTTCTAAGGCCTTTGATCTATTTAAGAGAGCGATACTTACATTTTCTGCTATAACTCTTTTGTTGCTTTCTTATTTGCTAGCTTGCAAACCGCATGCTGAAGAGTTTGACAAGCTTCTAAGGGCATTGACGGCATCTGAAGTAATGGCCCTAGTCTTGAATTCTTGATGGAGCGGCTGATGCTCCATTCGCCCCATTCTTGAAGAGACGATAGTTTAGGTGCATCCAGCACCTAACCTGGTGAGATCTTTCCTTATTTCCCCTTTTTCAATTTATTTGAATGTGCTTGCATTGAGGGCAATGCTTTGTCCAAGCATGGGGGGAATTGTATAAATGTGTAGTAGTGTCTTGAGTTTGTTTTTGTTTGTTTTTCTTAGTTTTTTTTGGTTTTGTTTATTTATTAATATTTGCATCCACCAAGTTGCATTAGTTAGATTCATCCTTGATTTTTATTTTCTTTTTTTTTTTAGTTTTTAGTTTGTTTTATTTTCTAGGTTTGCATTTAGTTTAGTTTTAGTTTTTATTTTGAGAAAAAAAAATTCCAAAAAATCAGAAAATTAGAAAAATTAAAAAATTGAGGAAAAAGTCTAGGTTTTCTTTTAACTAGATTTAATCTTGAGTAGCCCATTTGTGAATTAAAGTCATAAAAAGAGTTTGTGAAAGCTTAGTGAGTTGAGCATTGCATTTTGAAAGTGATGATTGATTGCCCTTTTATGATCTTTTGGAATGAGTTTAGCACATACACGTCTATTTGAACTAGGTTTATTTGAGAGCTTTTACCCGTGAGACCACAAAGCCTTAAATGACTAATCATTTTTATTAGTCTCATGTTTCCCATGTGTGACTCATCCATAGCTTTCATTCTCTAGAACTTGCGATGTATCTCTTTGAAACTGCATTTTTGCTTGTGCATTGATAATGTGATAGAGGCATTCTTTTGTATATATTTTAGCTACTAAGCCAAATAGCCACCCTTTATTTGTGAATATCCGCCTTTAACCCTTCTTTTAGCCTTGTATCACTCTTTCTTTTGATTACCTATATAACTAGCCATGACCGTATATATAATTTCTTACCCTTAAGCCATTGCTTGGAGTGTTAGAGTGTGAAAGTTGGGTTGATTGTGGTGAATTACGTGGTTTGGTTTTGTTGGGGATGTTATGAAGTTGAAAATCTTGAGTTTGTTCCCCATTATAGTTTGATATGGGTTGAGTTGGAAGTTTGCCTTATTAGTGTATATATCTTTGATTATGAATTGAAAAGAAAAAAAAAAGAGTGAAAAACAAGAAAAATGAAAAAAAAGCAAGTGTGTAAGTTTATTTTTCCTTGAGTTGAGGCAATTTCTACTTGATTTTGGGGTGTTCTATTGTGAATATAAGGTGTGAGAGTTCTTAATTGTGTAAATTTGGTGAGGTTTATGCTCCAAGCTTTGGCTTTTAGCTCCACTTTCCCAAATATATTTCCACCCCTTACCCTTAACCTTAACCCCATTACAACCCTTTTAAAAGTCCTCTTGATTATCATTGGTACCTTGCATTTTAGCGGTAGAGAATTGAGATTATTTGCAAGCTTATGGTAGAGTGTTGTTATGCGATGAGTATTGAGTGCACCTTCATTGAATGTTACTTTTCAAACACATGAGAGGAGTGTTTCCACATTTCCTAAAGTGAGGTTGCTCTCAATTTCCTAGTTTTATCCATTATTGTGTGCTTGCTTGTTTCATTTGTGATCAGGAGGGTGATTAGTTTGATCTTGATAGGTATGGCTTTTGTAATTCTTTTTATGATTTCATTTTCTCTTGTAGATAGACTTTCGTTCATACTTGGGCTATGCTTGATTAAGTTGGATTAATTGAATGTCTTATCAATGCTTTCCAGAGGAGATTTGTAAATAAAATTTCAATTTTACCTTGAAACTTTTTTCCTTTTGATTTGAGTCATTTTGTCCCGTTTATTTTCTATTTTCGTTCTTTTAATTGTTTTCCTTTTTTGTTTGTGAGTATTAGCCTTGCTTAGGGACAAGCCAGGTGTAAGCATGGGGGGATTTGATAAGTGTATTTTATATATATGTGATCTTGGGTAATTTAGAGCTAATTTGAGTAATTATTAATATGAATGTATTATTTTTATACTTGAATTCTCTATTTTATGCTTGGTTGGAGTTTGGTCTAATTTTGTAGGAAATTGGTGTTTAAGTGAAGAAATCAAGCTTAAAATCAAGTGTATGGAGTCCAAGAGGATCACAATTGAAGAATAAATCCACCCCCAAGGCCCAAGCTCAAGCCCAAGAACACATTGGATACCGGCAGATACCAACACGGGTGTGAAAAGACCCAACACGGGTCGTTTCAGCCTCCAGAAAGTCGAGAATTTGATTCCAGTGACCAACACGGTCCGTGTCAATTCAACACGACCCGTGTTGACCCTAACACGGTCCGTGTTGGCCTGGAATCACCCGTGTTGCTCCTGTTTAATGCAAAAATGGCGTTTCGGTTGCTCTTAATGCTATATAATTGATGTATCCGGTGGTTTTTGCTGGCATTGACTCCTACTCATCACCATCCACCTTCATTCATGCACTCCCATTCACCATCCATCTCCATCTCTACCATCATCCATCCCTTCCTCCACAAATCCATCCACATTCATCCATAGTTGAAGATTGAGAGTTTATTGGAGTTTGAAGATCGATTCTCAAGAAATCCATTGAAGTGGAGGAGCAAAAGTCCCCACCGACTACCATTCAAGCGAGGAACGATTTCCATCTCGGTTTACTTCTCTTTCTTATAGTTTCCATGCTTTCTAGAGTAGAATTTGTTATGCTTAGTGAATCGAACATGAGTAGTGAGTAGTTTCATAAGTTTAGGGGATAAACCCTTATTAGTTTCTCTTATGGATTAAGTTTTGTTGGATTGAACAAGTTTGTTTATCTAGTTTGAATGCATTTTATTTAACCTTTGATTATGTTTGTCATTGTTTTTGACTGGCCATCAAGAATATGGAATTAGATTGTTGAATGAAGTACCGAACGGAGAGATTCGATAATCGGAACCCTTAGGATTAAACTAGTTTATGAAGTGAACTAGAGATAGAAGACTTTGTAACTAGGGGTCATTGGATAATTTGATATTTAACTTAGATAAAATTGACACAATAAAGAGTCCAATAGATCAATTTTACTAAGCAATCCGTTTCATTGCCAAAAGCTCGCTACGGAATACATTATGCGATTATCGACCCTAAAATGTACCAAATTAGTGACATACATGTTCAATCCACTTATTTGATTCATAGTGTTACTTAGGTTTTATCCCCTGAACGTCTTTCTCATATTGATTTCATCTTGTGAATTGTGTGAATATTTGATTTATTTGACCCTTTTTAGTGACTAGAACTAGAATTAGTTATTCTCAATCTAAAACCCGACCGATTTAGCAATCACCTAAGAGGCTAGTTTGGTGCGTAGTTAGCAAAGTCCCTGTGGGATCGACCTTGATACTTGCTACACGAGCACCCGTGCACTTGCGGCTTATCAAGTTTTTGGCGCCGTTGCCGGGGACTTTGTCCCTAGCCGCCGCCGAACGAATATCCTTAGATTGACTAGATCATTTTTCTTTTTGTGCTTTTCTCGTTTTCATAGTTTTTCTAAAAAAAAAAATTCAAAAAATGGCAATTATCTATTTCCCCCAATTTGAGCAGGAGTTATTTTGGCGCTATTTTGAGCGATTACTTGCTTGTCCTGTTCCATGTGGTGTTGAGCCTGGGAAATCAGATATTCTTGATATTGTTGTTGAGGGGGTGAATAGTGAGACTCGTACTCTATTTGAGTATTTTGGATTTTATGCTAGAACTGTTGATGAAGCTTGGAGTTTGCTTGAGTGGCTTGCACGTGATACACTTTATTTTGAGAATTCTTTTTGTGCATCTAGTTACTCTCACTCTAATCCTTGTGCATCTCATGCTAGATTATATACTCAACCCCATTGTTTGTCTCCTTGTCGATTATGTTGTTCTCTTGACCATGATGATTCTACATGCCCTAGTTTAGCCAGACTTGAGGTTTTGATGAGGGCAATGCTTGAGCAACAAGATAAGTTAGATGCTAGTCTAGAGGAAATACTTGACCCGTTTGAGGCATCTTTGCAAATTGTTGCTCCATCTTACCCTATCTTACCCAGAGACACTATTGATGGTGCCTCTACATTTCATGATGCATCCTTACCTTTTTCTCAGTCGACGGGGTTTAAGGTGAGTGAGTCCTATGGGTTTGATGTTAGGTATGATGAAAAGACCCAACACGGGTCGTTTCAGCCTCCAGAAAGTCGAGAATTTGATTCCAGTGACCAACACGGTCCGTGTCAATTCAACACGACCCGTGTTGACCCTAACACGGTCCGTGTTGGCCTGGAATCACCCGTGTTGCTCCTGTTTAATGCAAAATGGCGTTTCGGTTGCTCTTAATGCTATATAATTGATGTATCCGGTGGTTTTTGCTGGCATTGACTCCTACTCATCACCATCCACCTTCATTCATTCACTCCTATTCACCATCCATCTCCATCTCTACCATCATCCATCCCTTCCTCCACAAATCCATCCACATTCATCCATAGTTGAAGATTGAGAGTTTATTGGAGTTTGAAGATCGATTCTCAAGAAATCCATTGAAGTGGAGGAGCAAAAGTCCCCACCGACTACCATTCAAGCGAGGAACGATTTCCATCTCGGTTTACTTCTCTTTCTTATAGTTTCCATGCTTTCTAGAGTAGAATTTGTTATGCTTAGTGAATCGAACATGAGTAGTGAGTAGTTTCATAAGTTTAGGGGATAAACCCTTATTAGTTTCTCTTATGGATTAAGTTTTGTTGGATTGAACAAGTTTGTTTATCTAGTTTGAATGCATTTTATTTAACCTTTGATTATGTTTGTCATTGTTTTTGACTGGCCATCAAGAATATGGAATTAGATTGTTGAATGAAGTACCGAACGGAGAAATTCGATAATCGGAACCCTTAGGATTAAACTAGTTTATGAAGTGAACTAGAGATAGAAGACTTTGTAACTAGGGGTCATTGGATAATTTGATATTTAACTTAGATAAAATTGACACAATAAAGAGTCCAATAGATCAATTTTACTAAGCAATCCGTTTCATTGCCAAAAGCTCGCTACGGAATACATTATGCGATTATCGACCCTAAAATGTACCAAATTAGTGACATACATGTTCAATCCACTTGTTTGATTCATAGAGTTACTTAGGTTTTATCCCCTGAACGTCTTTCTCATATTGATTTCATCTTGTGAATTGTGTGAATATTTGATTTATTTGACCCTTTTTAGTGACTAGAACTAGAATTAGTTATTCTCAATCTAAAACCCGACCGATTTAGCAATCACCTAAGAGGCTAGTTTGGTGCGTAGTTAGCAAAGTCCCTGTGGGATCGACCTTGATACTTGCTACACGAGCACCCGTGCACTTGCGGCTTATCAATATGTCCTGCATTCTACTTGAACTAAGTGAATTTAAGAGCTACTCGTGGACTGCATTTTATTCCCGAACTTTATTGCCGAAAAAAATGTCTGAAATGGTCTGGGTAGGAAGTGAGATCCGTGAGGATCCACTTGGACTGCACTGTATTTCTGGAAAAAAAAATGTTCAAAATGTTATCTGGGTCGAAACTGGGATCCGCGAGGAGCCCGTCAACTTGGACTGTATGCTTGAGCCTAAATAATTATGTGTAGACCTGGAAGCAGTATTTGATGGTTCTAGATCCGCGAAGATCCAAATGAGTCGGGCATTTTTCTTGCTGCTTAAATTGAGTCTGGCTCATCATTCCTCCTCGTGCAGATTGGACCTACTTCTTTGGCATGCATGATGATTTTGTTGACCATTGGTTTGTGCTATGGGTTCTCGAGTCTGGAAATGATTGATTGGATCTCTGTTGATGAGCACTGAGTGCGTATATAATGCTTAGACCGTCATTTATCTTTTATGATGCAATGGATAGACTCTATATCTCTAGTAATGCATGATGTTAATGCACTTATGCTGATAATTTTTTTTATATTTTATTTTTGAGGATGCAAGACACACATGTAATGAATAAGAGAGTCTAGGTATTGAGTTGTGGTCGATAACACTGAAAAATATAAGGACGCTTCAAATAGAGAGAACCAAAATCCGCAAGCATTTGTAGTCTTCACTCGTACCCTCAGCTACGACCCTTTTTGTAAATATGTGATGAATCTTAATCTAATCCATGAGAATCAATATCCTGAAACACTCTAGTTGTGGACCTCGAGAGAACCGCGAGAGCTTATGTCAACATGGAATCTGCCAAGACTTCGGTTGGACTTTAGATAATCAATGAGAAAAGAAGTTTGAATCTCTACGGGTTATAAAGTCCGTAGAGCTGTTAGGAAAATTTTTGCAAAGATTATGCTTTAACCCGCTTGAGCACGACCTGGAAATTAGATAAGATCCTTTTGAGAGATCACTTGAAAGAAGCTACTTTTGTTTGATTACTTGGGTCGGACTTCAAAAGCTTCCTACGTATCCACTTCATGAGTGGAATAAGGTCGTCGTAGTTCAAAAGGTAGTGTAAGTATTTAGTTGCTGACATAATAGGTCAGTGGCTAATAACTTAAGGATAGTTTGCTGGTTGCGGTCACCAGTTGCTATATTTGACCTTGCTTTAAGGCATAGAATTTCCTTAGTTTGTCCAGTTTTGCTGAAGTTTCATAGTTCATATGTGAATTTTCCAGGAACGATAAGCTACCCAAAATTCGCAAGAACTTTATGAACGAAAAAACTGTTAGGACGTTGGGTCAACAAAACTCGTATCTTCAAGCCCAAACTGATATATATGAACATGCTTTCGTAAAAGTTGTTCAAGGGCTTGTAGGGATTCTAGTGCCATAACCTATATTGAACATGCTTAAAAAAAGTAGTTCTAATATACAACCAATTGAGGAAATCTCTTCAAAATTGTGGACTACGCAAACTGCCATGAAAATATCGGAATGATCCAACTGCCCCAAAAATTCATGAGGGATTATAGGGACTTGACTTGTGATGAACATGCTTAAAAAAGTTGTTCTTATGTAAAATGTTGCAAGAAGAATTGATGATGAACATTCGTTCTTGAAAATCCACGAGGGCTTTTTCATTCAGCCTCACAAAAATTTGTTAGGACTTTTTCGTAACTATAACTTATCGCCTTTGGATAGTAGAGTTTGATCTTGCTATTCGATGAACATGAAGGACAGGGACAAGATCAACGTGTCATTTCCACAAGAAGAGATGAGGGCGAAATGCCTACTCCTGGGCACCCTAGATTGACCGCTAAAGGTTAGCAAAAGGAAAAAAGTTATCCCCTAATGAAACCTATAGTAATTAGGAAATCTAAGCCAGAATAAGTTGTATCCTGACAGCCCCCTGTTGAAAAAGAAGACAGAGGGAAAGAGAAAGCCCCCAGTTCAAAAGGAAGATAAAGGGGAAGCCCCCAATATCTACAAGGATAAGCCATGAAGAAAATAAAGTGTGAGACTTCACGAGCAAGACTAATCAATAGTGGAAAATACCTTATATCACATGACAATAAGACCAATGAGAATGAGATGCATAATAGAGACTCAATAAGGTCAAAATCATTTCAAAGCAAACTCTATTTCAATACTATGAGCATAAGACTAAGACAGAAAACTAGTCACTCTATGTTGTACCTCTTAACAGCCATGTATCACCTTAGCAATTGATGAGCTAGTAAAGCTAGTAGATCCTCACTTTAGGTAAAGTGAAACACTCCTCTCAATGTGTTTAGAAATGTAAGGGTTCACTCAAACTCATTCCAATGTATACAGCTGCCATAAGCTTGACAAGACTCTCAACTCTCCATCACTGAGGACAACATGCAAAAATACTAATCATGAGGACTTTCAAAAGGTTGTAATGGGGTTTAGGATAAGGTAAGAAGGGAGATCATTTGGAAAATGTGAAGCTAAGTAGCCAAGTACCTATAGAGCAACAACATTTCCACTACAATGCAATGCAACACCTCCACAATGAACCTTACATGAGCACAAAACATCCCCAACAAATGAAACCCGGGATAGATTACCAAATATAAATCAAAACCCAAAAATAAAATTTCTCTTTTTTTCTCTTTTTCTTTTTCTTTCTTTTTCTTTTCCTTTTTGTTTCCTTTTTTGTTGTTTTGCTTTTTTTTTTTCTATTACGAATTCCTTATTTTTGAACGTTTTCTTTTCTTTCTTTTTTTTTCAATGAATATCATGAATATATGAAGAACAACTCAAACCCCAATAGTTACAAGTTAACCTTTGAGGATAAAAATGGTAGAGAGGATATTCAACAATGTACTTCCCTTGTAGCAACAAACCAACTACTCACTCTCAACAATCGACCACGAAACTGCCCCATACAACTGAACTGTTGCTCATTCTATCTTGGCTAAAGGTAGGAAATTATGTAAAGGCCAAGGGTGCGCACTTATAGGGTAAACAACAAGACAAGAAAAAGGCTTAGCAAGGGCTAGCAAAAAGAGGTCAAAATGTCAGGTGGCTTTTTGGCTATGTAACTAACAAAAGGATGTCTCAATCATATTAACATAATGCATATGCCAAATGTGATTTTAAGGAATGTCAAGCCAAGTTCTAGAGATGCACACATGGGAGAGTTACACACAAAAAGAAAATTGAGAATATATATATAATGAATAGTCTATGAATGCTCAAAATCTCACGGGTTATTCTACTAACCCTTCAACTAGCTCAAAAAGATAAACAATTACTAAGTCTCAACAATTATGCAAGAAGTACTCAAGAATAAAAGGTTTGTACAAGGCAATACTACTCAAAGCATTTCCTCTGGATGATTGCTTCGACCTAGACATTTCCTTCATCTTCTTCAATGTAGTGTCCTCGAACTATGTGGTATTTGTAGAATTCATCAGCGTCTTACCCTGCCTTTTATTGTTGACTCATCCTTTTTCCTAGGAGTTGTTCTAGTGCTTCAGCACATGGAGTGTTCTAAGGCATTCACCTCATTTCCCTTGTTAGGCCAGAAGTTTGCTTATTAGTATAAGTGTTCTTCTAGCCCCCAGTTAGCTAGTTCACTTTCGATTTTGAATCCAGCTAACCTCAATGAGACAAAGTCCTTGAGAGGTTGAAACCTTAAATGTGTGTAGTATGAGGGCTGTAATCCTTACACAAGCATATCTACTTGGTGTTCCTCTGAAGGCCGGTCCACCATTTCAGCTGTTTTTTCCCTCCATCGAGCGAAGTAGTCAGAGAATGTCTCTTCCTCTCCTTGTTTTATTAACTCCATGTCCCTTAAAGTGACGGGCATGTCAACGTTGTAGGAGTATTTGTGTAAGAACTCCTTGCAAAGTGTGTTCCATTGTGAGGACTAAGTGTGTTGTACCACTTCATAACGTCCGGGCCAAAAGTCCAAGGGAAAATAATGTGGTAGATATCCTCTTCCACTCCTTTTGGCGTCATAGCCCCCATAAAATTCCTCACATGTTGATGTGGGTTCTCACTACCGTGGAACTTGATATCAGGCATATTGAATTTAGGAGGAAGTGTACCCCTTGGGACGGGCGTAAACCCAACAACGTTCATGAACTGATTGTTGAAAAGAGTAGATTCCTTCAACATCCGTTCAATTCGGTCAAGTCTCGAGTTTGAAACCACGTGGACAACCCATCTCTCTCCTTCCCTGATTGTTGTTCATTCTTACCCGTAGTGCAATTTTTCTCATTTGAATTATTCACCTCCTCCATGGCATGAATGACAGCATCAATTCTCTGATTTTGTGCCTCTAGCTGTGCATTTATGGTGACTTGAATATTCAGAGTTATGTTGGTGAGTTGTTCCATTTTGGTACGTGGAGGAGATGGAGGAGGAGGTATTACTCCTCCTCAGGATCACCCTGAGGATGATCTTCAGGATGATCGCTGTTAGGGTCTGACATTGTCTTAGATGGATCGATTACCAAAGACTCAACTTCTTCGTCGGTTGCTTCTTTGTCGGTCGCTTCTTCGTCAATCACTTCAGATGATGGTGAAACACGATCCTCGTTACTGTCGTATTGGATGTCAAAAGTCTCCAACCGGCCAGTCTCGTCCTTTTGAAATACCCGAAACCAACCTATTCTGTCCTGAAAGATGGAGGAATTTGAAGACTCAGCTCAACACCAACCCCTAAGACTCTATGCATGCCCTGGATAAAGAATTTCATTTGGAACCCGAACGACCGGACTAAGGCCCTAAGTCATATGCGGAACCCAAATAAAACTCTTATGCAAATGCAGACTCGGGCCAGAAAGACATATTTAGACCTTATCGGGCCGAGCCCAATATCAAATTTTCAGGCTCAGGCCTCACGTAGGGGCTAAATATATCTTTTCAGCTGACTACACCCAACAAGGAGCCCATTTGAACCACACAAGGTTGGGCTCACTCACAAATCCGCGAGGATCTACAAGGCCCGAGCAGACTTGTGTGATCCAAATGGCCTACGTGCACTAAATGGGGTATGCAAATGTATGATCCTAAAACACTTTAGTTTAGACCCCGTAGGAACCGAGCTCACTAGAAATCCTCGCGGATTTCTTAGGCTCAGGTCCACTATTGGTCCTAAACAAAGGTCTGACAGATAAAGGGAGGATCAGACCATTAATTTGGGCTATACAAGACCTGGCCCAACATGGGATCCGCGAGGATCCCCGAGGCTCAAATCTTGAATAAGCCAAATTAATTATCTTGGCCCACTATGCAAAAACATGACTACTTTTACTATTCTCTTTTTTTTAGTCTAAGCATTATGGCATGGTCTCGGGTTCGAGGATCAAAAGAAACACATATCACACAAATGAATTCCACCCTAAGGATCTATGTTTGAAGGTTAAGGGGTCAGTTTAACCAAATCTCTAGCTCGTGTCCCTAATGCTTCATCTTCCATGGGGTGTATGGCAAGATTAACACATTCGGGTTGCTCCAATTATCGTGAGGACTAAGGAGTGGTGCACGAGTGGGAAAATAACCATCGGTGTGGTGAAGGTCTAAGTGGACCCACCAAGTTGAATGGTTTTATTTTCCCAAAATGGTAAAAAAAGGGATAAACCTAAACGGTGCCTTATGCGCCCAACAAAGGGGAAGGTCCGAAAAATACAAATATGCCTAAAATAAAAAGATGACAACTTTTTTTTAAAAAAAATGAAACCCGAGTTTTCAAGTTTTACCCACTTATTAAACAAGTCCCCAGTGGAGTCGCCACTGTATGGCCCGCGACCCAGAGGGCACGGTCCCCCACGGAGTATCGAGATCGACGTAAGGTTGCTTATTTTTCCTATGGTGCATTTTTAATTATTTTATGCACAAATTATTATTTTTGCTGATTCCATTATTTCACGTTGTTAAAAATATTTAAGTTTACTAAATTTAAATCCCTAACGCTTCTTCTCTTTGGATGACATAACATATTGACCCGGTCCAAAGCCGGCCCGAGCACCCAAAACTGAAATCCACGAGGATTTCCGGTCCAGGATTACTAGGGCGCCAGCTCTAGGTTTTGGTCTATCCATGGTTGGCCTGAACAGGGCCTAAATCAAGCCCACAGCCATAAAATCCGCGAGGATTTCATGAGTGTGTGGCTTGGCTAAGCCACTGTCAGACCTAAGACAGTCCACCGGGTGACTCACGGAGTGTCTCAAGTGAGCCCACTATAGAAATCCGCGAGGAATCCTGGACAGTGAAGCCACCCGAGCCGGCTGCGCAAATCAATTACTCACCCCAAAACAAGAAGGCCGGGAAATAAATTCAAATAAAATCAAATACGCTAACATGCGAGAAATAACGTATAAAAGAACGGAGTTGCCAGTCAATTATATGAAAATTGACAAAACCAAGTAAGAACTCCTCGATCTTCGAACCAAAACAAACAGGCTCGGGGGTAAAGGTACAAGTGTAGGAGGGTTGCTCCTACACCGCTAACCGAAGCGGCCTTTACTCCATCGGGTTTTTTAAGAAGAAAAGATGAAAACGAAAAAAACAAAGTTGTCACAACAATTTTATAAATTAATGCCTGCAAAACGAATACAAACACATAAATAAGTGTCTTAATAAGAAAATTACAGCGGGCGGGGAATATGGACTACATTGTTACATACGAGTAAACGAAAACAAAGCATTAATTACCAAAATCCGCGAGGACCCGAGACCCTGGAAACCAACAAATCCGCGAAGACTCGAGACCCTGGAAACCAACGAATCAGCGAGGATTTCAACCAAATTCGCGAGGATGTAAGTGGGATCCGCGAGGATCGCTACTTATGGAATCGATTAGGATACGTGAGTAACCCAGAGCCAAGTCCGCAAGCACCCCAGTTCTGAATCCACGAGGACCCAAGTGGGATTCGCAAGGATCTTAGTACCGACAGAGTATTTTCTCTGATTTTGTGAATGACTTTGATGAACCAATACCCTACTAAAATCCGCCAGGAACTGTTCACTAAACCTCTCTTTTATAAGCCTGTTGCCTGGGAGTTGCGAGCAATTACAACACACTCCCCCCCTTTCCCTCAAATCCGCGAAGATTTCCTTAGTGGGGAGAGACAGTTTTTGATCGAGGTAAATCCGTGGCTTCGATCAACTGAAGACTCGAAATGGGCGCGACTTGACTGAATCCGTGAAGACTTGCATTGGGCACAATTTTGACTGAATCCGCGAAGATTTGCTTTTGGGCTAATTTTCCCGGATCAGCGAAGATTTTTTGTAGCCCAGTAAATGGATCCACCAGGATTTGCTCCTAGGCCTAATCAATGGATCCGCTAGGATCACGCTCTGGGCAAAAAATGGGGCTCCGCATAAAATTTTTTGTTTGAGCCAAAAACTAAATCCGCGAGGATTTTTTGTCTGGGCCAAAAAATTTGGATCCGTGAAGATTTTCCGTCCGGGTTAAAAAAAATGGATCCGTGAAGATTTTCCATTCAGGCCGAAATTGGATCTGCGAGGAATTTGTCTGATCCGTGAGGATTTTCCCTCCTAGCCAAACATCTTATACATAGGAAATGGTTTTCCCGGGCCAAAAGCAAAGGATCCGCGAGAATCTGCCAGGGATGGTTTACGAAGATCCGCGAGGATCTGCTTGGGCTGGCCTGCAAAATCCGTGAGGATTTTGTCTGAGCCCAGTCCTCAAATCCGCCAGGATCTGCGAAAATTTGTCCCCGAGCTTAGTCAAGGATCCGCGAGGATTTGTCCTTGACCTGAGAATTAACCTTGACCCGAGAGTTGACTTTGACTTGACCAATAATTGACTTTGACCAAGAGTTGATCTTGACTTGCCTTTGACCAAGAGTTGACTTTTGACCTGGAGTTGACTTTGACCGAGAACAATGGATCCGCAAGGGAGCATCTTAGGCCTGATTCATTTGGATCCGTGAGGTGCCTATATGGCCCAAAGTCCACGAGGACTCTAGCAAGCTCGAAATCCTCGAGGTGCTTGTTGAGTACTATTTTTGATGTCTACACTAGAACAAACCGTGGATCTGATACCAAATGAAGCGTTACCGCCGCGTGGAGGGAAGAAGATTAGCTTCAGTGATGATGGATGAACGATAATCAACAAGAACAAGGGCCTTGAACACCCAAAGGATGGATATGACCTTGAGCAAGGAGAACCATAACTCTAGGCCTAACACCCCTCCATGATTATTCAAGGTAATCCACTAAATAACCACTAAAAGAATGACTTGAAACACCACCAAAATTGATTGGATAAAGCTAACAAGATTTTTGAGAAAACAAAGGAGAAACCCTAACCAATGCATAAGCATCACCATAATATTCAGCAAAAACTCCCTGGGAAAATGTCCTAATAGGGTATTTATACTAAGTAACAAAATTAAGCCAAAACTCAGCACTAAAATAAAACACCACACGCGCGCAGTAGCTTCGTCGCGGGCACGACAACCTTCTGCCTTGGTCTCTCCTTCGTGCACCGAAGTGTGTCGCGGGCGTGACAGAAAGAGTCACGGGAGCGACAGCCTTCTGCCCAAACACTTCCTTGCTTGTTGAGGTGTGTCGCGGGCGTGACAGCATGTGTCACGGGCGCGACGCCATGGCCAATGCGAGGTCGCGGGTATGACTGAACCAACTCGGGCGTCACAGCCTTCTGTTGGTCAGCGCGAGTTCCTCATTGAATTTTATTGATTCCGGGGTTACACCCGAACCTCGATTCCTCAATGCTTCTCGTCTCGAGACGACCCGGTATGACCCCGAGGCCCACGGGGTTGGTGAAGCAAAACCCGAGCCTCTCCAAGCTCCAGCATCGGTCGATTCGCCTTAACCATGGCAACTCGATGCTCATCACTCCACCCTTCGACAATGCGTATCGGTTCTTGAAAATGAACGGGTGAGTGGGTTTAGTGTGGGAACGCCGGGTCAAAACTCTCTTTTATGTCACTTTCCACAATCCCGGCTAAGGAAGCTCGGGCCCGAACCCGACACGGTTCAGTTCTTCAGCTCAACCTACATTCGAGATCAATATCAAGCGTCCACGCCCTCGACTCACCCAAATTTCAGGAGTTCGAATCAGAGGACTACTTTATTGTATTTAATACAGAGATTGTACCCGCATACTTTCAAATATTAACACAAATTAATTTGTTTCTCAATTTCCTGTCTTTATTCATTTTAGACTCGAAATTTGTGTTTACAAATTTGGCACGCTCGGTGGGACATCTCTGCCTCTCATCTCTTTCTCCAAGACACCAATTTCGACCTTCGATTCAAGCGACACGATGGCTGTCAACATGGAAGAAAAGATAGCTGAATTGGAAGCTTTGTTGAAAAAGCTTGCTAGGGAAGGTGAAGAGAGAGACAAAAATACCAGCGAACAAAGTGAGCATATCACAAAATTGACGAAGAAGATAGAGAAGCACTCGTATCAAGACTCCGACGAAGATTCAAACAAGGAGGAATCTGACAAAGAGTCTTCTAAGGGTGATACTGATGGCGACGACGAAAGGAAGAAGATCTCGTCTTCAAGATCAATGACCGAGGAACAGATCCAAAGTATGATTGCAAATGCAGTAAGGGCTCAACTCATAAAGGCATCGAATAAGAGTCACTTGTACACCAAGCCCTACACAAAAAGGATCGATGCGCTTCGGATGCCACTAGGTTATCAACCCCCCGAAGTTCATTCAATTTGATGGGAAGGGTAATCCTGACCAGCACATCGCTCACTTCATCGAAACTTGTAGCAATGCCGGCACAGAAGGAGATCAACTAGTGAAGCAATTTGTTCGCTCTCTGAAGGGGATCGCATTCGACTGGTATACAGATCTAGAGCCTGAATCTATCAATTGTTGGGAACAAATGAAGCAAGAGTTTCTCAACAGGTTCTACTGCGCTCAACGGGTCATCAGCATGACAGAGCTGACCAACACCAAACAGTGGGAGGGCGAGCCGGTCCTTGACTACATCCATCGTTGGAGGGCTCTTAGTCTTGAATGCAAGGATCACCTCACCGAACCTTCAGCTTTCGATATGTGCGCTTAAGGTATGAACTAGGATTTACTCTACATCCTTAAGATGGTCAAGCCTAAAACCATTCATGAGTTGGCGACCAAGGTACATTATACGGAGATCACCATAGCAAGTCGACAGGGAAGGAATTCATCTTCATCTGGATCAAGGAACGGTGCTAGTGGGTATAAGAAGAATGGCAAGTCGCCGAAGACTTCAACAAAGGAGTCCATGGCTATTTCAATGTGTGAACCAGTGAGAATCTCTACTAAACCTAAACCTAAAAGGGAGAAATCCATTTCCTCGAAAGATACTGAAAGGAAGCGCCCTACACTGAAAGAGCTTCAAGAAAAGAAGTACTCATTTTCTGACTCAAATTTGTCAGGAATGCTAGACAACCTGTTAGAGACGAGTGTGATTGAACTCCCGCAACCAAAGAGACCAGAAGAAGCGGGAAGAACAAATGATCCAAAGTACTGTCGTTATCATAGGATGGTCAGCCACCCTCTTGAGAAAGGTATCACACTAAAAGAGTGTATCATGAAACTAGTTGATGAAGGACAAATAATATTGGAGTTGGACGATGATGTTGGAGCCAATTATGTTTCAGCGCAACCAATTCCAGCCGGGAGAAATGAACTCTCGATGATTCAGTTTAGTTGCCAAAACCAGTTCCTCTTCCCACACTAGTCCAGGGCCCTCGAGATGAGCTCGAGCAAGTATCAGAAGCTTTTGGTGAAGACGAAGAATGGATCATAGCCACTCAAAGGAAGGGCAGGGGCAAAGTGAAGTCCAAACAACATCACCTCGTCAAAGTAAGCAACAAAGAAGAAGGAACAATCCTCAACTTTCGATGGAGAGGAAGAGGCTTGAAGTCATCAAGAAACAAGAAGTGAGTTCAACTGAGTTGCTTGAGCGAGGCCCTCATGTTCCTGTCATACTGGAGGAATATTTTCCGAAGTACTTCTTCGGAGAAGTTAACGATGTTGCAGTTATGAACATGCTTTCCTGCTTCGAGATCGAAGAAGATGATAGCGAAGGAATGGAGTATCAACCTAAGTCAAAGCTCTCTATGTTCGATAGGTTGGGACAGTCAGCTCCCTACAAACAAGCATCTGTCTTGAGCGGATAGGGTGTCGAGGAGAGCGCAAAGCCTCAGTCTTCAGCAGGATCAAGAATGGTTCGAGATCAAAGTCTTCTGTATTGGCAAGGATCAAACAAGCTGAAGAGGTTTCAAGCTCACAACCCTACCAGAAACAAAGCTCCGCATTCATCTGCCTTGGAGTCATCGACAAAGTTTAGAGCACCATCCCATCTCGCATGAAGCGGTGTTCAACATTGGAAGTAAAGACTGAAGGATCCCTGAGAATGAAGAGACGCATTGTGATCTTCACCGGTCATCAAAGCAAAAACAACATCAACGAAGAGCTTGAACGAGAGGAGATGATTTCTTCTTCCCATGTTACAATTTAGGAAAGCGAAGATGTAGCTCCTGAACAAGAGCCTAAACTATTCACCAAAAAAAAAAGAGTTAATTTCCATTTTAATTAGTTCCTGCCATTTTTATCATTGTAATACTCTTGGCCCGCAAGAGTATAAACTGTGAACAGCTAAGTTAATAAATAAAATCTTCATTTCTCCTTCTTTAGATTTGAACTACGTTTGGCTTGATCCTTATGAGTGTTTTAACCTTAAGGTACGTAGGCAATTGGGTTTAGACTCAAATACAGCCATAACATAACAACAAAAAAGGTCATGAATTGACATAAATTGAGACTTTCAAATCAATAAATTTCAAGACTCTCAAATCACCAAATTCGCAGACTTCCAAGTCAACAAGAATTTAAGACTTCCAACTCAGCAAAAATTCAAGACTTTCAAATCAACAAACTTCAAGACTTTTAAGTCATCAAGTCCCTTGACTCCCAATTCAACAACAAGACAAAGACTTCCAAGTCAGTCAAACTCCCTCATCAACGAGCCTCATGACTCCCAAGTCGACAAATGAAAGACTTACAAGTCAATCAAAATCAAATCAACAAAATACAAGGACTCAAAAGTCAAGATCATGACTTCCAAGTCAATAAAATTCGCGATTCCCATGTCAACAATGCATACGACTCTTACGTCAGCAAATCCAAATACTTTCAAGTCAATAAATTGCAAAGACTCTTAAGTCATAAAACTCACCAACTTCCAAATCAACAAAAAATGGAAGACTTCTAAGTTAGCCAAATTCAAGACTATCAAGTCATCAAAATCAAATTTTAGAGTGAACAAATAAAACTACTTCTAGGTCACCAAAGAAAAAAACTCCCAAGTCGCTCCCAACTGAAGATTCATAAATTCATGACTCCCAAGTCAAAACGAATGACTCATACGTCAACAAAATTCAATGACTCACAAGTCAACAAGATGCATGACTCACAAGTCGAGATAGGTAAAGACCCACAAGTCAAATAAATAGACTCTTAAGTCAGCAAAGTCAATAGGTCAGACATGCAAGACTCTAAAGTCGACAAGGTTAAGGACATATACGTTATCACAATGAAGACTCTGAAGTCAGAAGTACAAAAATAGACTGACTTCCAAGTCATTATGATTGTAGGCTTTTAAGTCAGACTCTAGCTTGCCAAGTTCTTTATGTCCGTGGTTTGGTTCAAGTCAGCACCATCAATGAAATACTCAGGTTGGTTGACAACTTCCTTCAAGCATGCAATGTGGAGCGGCATCCTAGTTGTGTTAGCTGGATTCTGCTCCAAGACAACGTCAGCATCCTTCAAATCAGCGACGCATTCCTTTGGCTAACTGGTAGACTCTTTCAAGCTGGCAACATCAACGTCTCATTTAGGTAAATATTGGGGGCAATCCAGCTGGCTGGCTCCTTCTGTCGATCGATGACGCTTGTAGCTGAGGACAAATCAGGTGGCTTCTCATGGATCTACAAAAGAAAGTCTGACTGGCTCGTCGTGGTCGATAGAGAATTCAAGTATGCTCTTCATAAGTCTTAGACAACATAAAGACCAAGAGTAGTAAACCAGGCGACGACGTTGTCGACTCAATTTGTTCTGAAAAGAGACACTTCAAGATGTCTAATGCATCAGAAAATCACTGAGGAGTAATCCACGTCAGTTGAGGTGAGGCGAAAATTTCGTCGACCCAGACTGTGCTGACGTTTATGAGAGAGTTGTCCAGGATAACTCTACGTTAGTAAACTAGGGAGTAATCCACGTAAGCTGAGGTGGAGCTATAACTCTGTCGATCCAAACTCTACTGTTGTTTTTGAGAGAGTTATCTATGACAACTCTACGCAAGTAAGATGAGGATCGAGTATTCCACCTGAGGCCAAACGATGACTCTGTTGACCTAAACTCTACTGTCATTTTTGAGAGAGTTGTCTAGGACAACTCTACGCCAGTAAGCTGAGGAGTATTCCATCTGAGGCCAAACGATGACTCTGTCAACCCAAACTCTACTGTCATTTTTTGAGAGAGTTGTCTCGGACAACTCTACGCCAATAAGCTGAGGAGTATTCCACCTGAGGCCAAACGATGACTCTGTCGACCCAAACTCTATTTTCATTTTGAGAGAGCTGTCTAGGACAACTCTACGCCAGTAAGCTGAGGAGTATGCCACTTGAGGCCAAGCGATGACTCTATCGACCCTAACTCTACTGTCGTTTTTGAGAGAGTTGTACCTACTACAACTCTATGCTAGTAAGCTGAGTATGCCACTTGAGGCCAAACGATAACTCAGTCGACCCAAACAGTCCTGAAGAGAGTAAGTCTGTGGCCACTCTACATCAGCACGCTGAGGAGTTCCACGTGAGTTGAGGTGAAGCGATGACTCCGTCAACCCAGACTGTACTGACGTTTCTAAGAGAGTTGTCTAGGACAACTCTACGTTAGTAAACTGGGGAGTAGGCCACATAAGCCAAGGTGAAGCGATGACTCCGTCGACCCAGATTGTGCTGACGTTTTTGAGAGAGTTGTCTAAGACAACTTCACATCAGTAGACTAGGGAGTAGTCCACATATATAAATCGAGACGACGATGCGGATCAACCTCAAAAAAGATAATAACAGTCAAGATGAATCTCCCATAGGTCCCTACACCAAAAATAAGGTAAAACGAAAAATGAGTTTTCTTTTACAAAAAAAAAAAAAAAGCCCACACAAAAAAAAGAAAAAAAATGTCATGTGAAATAAATAAATCTTTCTATATTAAATTGTATAGAATATATCCTGCTTAAAACCCTTCCCTCCTTCAATGGAGGAATCTCGTGCAATCTACCATATCCACCGTTGATGTAAGAATTCTCTTCATCTACACCACAATAATTAAAATCATTAAAAATTTGAAGCAGTAATAACTGTTGAATTAACCTCCCACATATATATAACTGCATTTCGGTACCTGTTGAGAATTTTTGGGTAACTGTTGATCATTTACTAAGATTCATCATCCATTAACTGCACAGAATACTCTCTCTCTCCCTCTCCCTCTCTCCTCCCTCTTTCCTAATTCATTCCATTAATTCCCTAATTCAATCCCCAGTCATCATGTTCATCTTTTTCGATTTTGCCCCTTTGCATTAACTGATACATTTTCGACCCAATCCATTATCTCCAACTCCATTCTATGTTCGCTCTGCTTTGTATTTTTCTCCCATCTGTGAGTTTAGTCATGGAGTCATGATTACATGTAAGTCATGGGAAGGAGGGTACAACTTCATAGTGCAAGGTACCTTGCATAGATGTGGGTGGTAAGTGAACAATATTAGGATATTGAGTATTGTATTTTTTTGGGACATTAGTAAGATTGCTCGCATATATACGTGAGGACAGGGGAAGAATAGAAGGCCCAAATCAAGCAACTGGAAGGCAGAAGAGGCACGAAGAAGAGAGGAAGGAGATGACGAAAGTGGAAAGAAAAAGGAAGCAAGAATAGCACCGATATAAAGGAGAAGCAATAATAGGGTTGAACCCTAGCAATTTTGTGCACAGTAGGTAAATTTGTTGTAATAACCGCCCAATTAATATGCATCAAGGCCCTGTTCTTTTATAGATTATTTGTGGTTGGTTGTAGTGCGATGTGATCGAAATTTATATAAATAATTATATGTTTATTTTTTTGTTCCTTTTGAGTGTTGTCCATCATTTTGAGCAAGGAATTGGTAGTGGGATGGAGATTTTACAAAATGATCCTTTTAAAATAGTAGTAGGTGTGTGTGTGGTTTTTTTCATGAGAAAATATTTTCCAAAATATTTTTCTCCCGGAAAGTTTTTCTTGGGTTAGTGGTACATCAAATGTGACTTTTACCATCAAACATAAAACCTACGTAGTAATTAAATTGTGAATTATTAAATCTATCTATATATATTATTATGTTGCATAATGGGAGGCCCCTCGTCCTTTCCGTCCCTCAACCATGTATTCTTATGTAACAATCATTGATAGCCCTCGATCAAATTCTAAGTAAAATCTCAGCCCTGAGATCAAAAAAATAACCACCATGATAGTTATTATCCTTAAAAAAATCACACTTCTATAAACCCTAACTTATATTTCTTTAAGTGGAGTTTATGAGATTCTTCATCTCAGTAAATGTGAAAATATGAATTTCTAAAGTACATTCACATATATATTTAATTATTAATATGACATGCATGATTTAATTCGTTAGCTTGAGGTTCAATTACATCACTGATAAATTATATGAATATATTTCTATAATTATAGAATTACACATTAGGTATTATTTTTCTAATAGATTTGATATGATTAATATATCACTCTAACTTTTTATTGTTTACAATTTGTGTCACTTTAAATTTCAATACAATACTAGTGATTATTTTCTCCAAATTTACCTCCTACTTTTATCATTTTCAAAACAGTTACATAACAAAAAAAGAAATAATTTTGATAATATATTAAAATTCTTCCCAAAGCTTAACAATAAAAATTATTATGTAATGAGCTAGGGAGTACATTGATTGCACATATACAATAGCGGCAATTATTATAGAACAAAAATAGTATTATTTATTATTTTTTTTCATCCCTAAGAGGTAAGTTTAGCTTTTATCTTATACAATAACAAAGATTAAGTTGACAATAAACAGTTGACCACTCTACAACTGAGCTACTGAGGAACAACGGGAGACTCGATCTCATAAAGTTCAATTCCCATTAATTAATAATTGTTAATGATAATTCATTTTAATTAAAATAACCCTATCAATTAATATGTAACAAGAAATACTTTTTTTAAAATACATATTACTCCAGTATCAATTAGGGCTTTCCACAATTCAACAAAAAAAAAGGTCTTTCATCATTATTGCATGTATAATCTTTTCCTTTCTTAGGGTCTTTTCCAAACTGAAGTAAAAAATTATTAAAAAATTACTTCCTTCATTCCCTATTACTTGTAGCCCAATTTTCCATATAAAAAACTTGATCGTTGCTATTTTAATTTATATAATGATTCGTCAAACAAAATTTGTGATCATTATATTTGTAATAGAAAATACTATTAAGATAGATATAATATCACATTTTTAATAAAAATTATTAAGAAATTATTAATTAAAAATGGACATTAAAAAACTAGAATAAGACATAAAAAAAACAGAGGGAGTATAACTTGGTTATTTTCATACATTGGTGGTGGGACTTTGCAGTTAGTATTTAATGATGACAATCCCATTGACTCACTCTCTATGATTTAATTGTGACATTATTTTTTGGGAAAATGTTATGGTCCTTATATAATATTAGACATATGTAAATTATATTTCAAAAAGTAAAAATTGAAGAAAATTTTATAATACTATAAATATTTATGAATTCCTTTGTAAATTTTGACATCTTCAAAGACCTAAATATACACTCCAAATTGTACCATATAATATTTTCCCGCACATTTGAGCAGAATCACTACAATCTTCTCACACATTTAAATATATTTTTCACTATATATAATATTTATATTTAACGTTTAAGATGCCGACGATCTTAGTTGTGTCATTCTTATAACAACTCAAAATGACAAAATCTTCTTATTAATAAACAAGTTTTGATTCGCACGCATTGCGCGCATCAGTTTTTATATTTATTTATTTTTTTATGTGTGTGTGAGTATATAAAGATAAATGAATTTAAAAATCGATGCACGCAATGCGTGCGAATCAAAACTTGTTTATTTAAAATCAATCAACATATTAGGTAGATTTTATGATTTTTCTTATTTTCATAAAATAATATAAAATTTATATATGCATGATTTAACTTAACCTTAAGTTAATATATTTGATAGATTTTATAATTTTGATTCTTTTAGTATATAATAGGAAATTAATTAGTTAATGGATGAGAATGAGAATAAACATGAAAAATGGAGGAGGAGAAATGTGAGGGAGGTTAAATGAGAAATAAGATGATTGACTAATTCCTTGTTTATAATTAATTTATAAAGAAAGATAAATAGGCAAATCAACAATTATACAACAATTAGCGTGTTGACTTATGACATGAAAAAATATAATAAGTCATGGAATCGGAGAGAAAAGTCGGTATAGGTTGATACTCTAGGTAAAATGTAGTAATAATTTTTTTAATCAAATTGAATCTTTTCTAAAGAAACAAAGATGATTAAAGTTAATATTATACTTTGCACAAAACATCAAAAAATAAAATAATGTAAGATAACAACATAGGAACCTAAAAGAAATTAAAAAAAATAATAAGATAATACAAATTAGGGAAAATAGAAACCCAACAAAAAGAAAATGAGGTAAATGATTGTTTCAATGTGAAAAACGAAAAACAAAAATATATATAAAAAATACTTAACTAAAAATATAATGGTCTACTGGTATAGAAATTGGAGGGTTTTCCTTTGCATTAGAGGTTCAAATCTTGGTGGTAACGGTTTCTTTGATAACTATAATTTATCAATGGCAAGAGGCAAAATAGGCAAAGTGAAATTTGCGTACCATAAGCCCCTTTGGCTTTATATATTACATAAATAGATGCTTATTACATCATACTTTTATTTTAATATTTTTGCCATTTATATCTTTTTATTATCCTTTTTTTTCTACCACTTATTTAAACAAACACCCCTCAAAAGAAGGGGCAAAAAACTAGTAAAATAAAATAAAGAAAAGCATGGGAAAGTAGGTCACGTGATATTGAATGGAAAAGGAAAGAAAAAGACAAGACGTGACTTTTTCACCAAGGCACAAAAGGTGGCATGGCATCTTCACCATGCTCATTAGTTTGCATCACATGATGGTGGATATGCCATGATGGTGGTAGTTATTGTTTTCACTGTATATGTCTTGGTGCTGCTATTACTTACTGCAACAAAGGAGCCAAGGATTGTGCCACAAAATTCACACCCACTAGAGGAAGACTTCCATTATGACTCTCAGCTCCTGTAGTTGACAGTACTGAAAGACGCACACCAGGACTGACTTCAATTTCCTCCAACAAAACAAGTTATGGTTAATGGAGTTGCCCATCAGGGTGAAATATTGTGACACATATATGTTGTATGTATCAACCACCGCGTTGCTCTCATTGCCGACCATTTGCAACAATTGTGTGGAGCGTTTTTTGTCATCACTGCCCTTGGGTGGGCAATGCATTGGATTGCGTAACCACCTTGAGGCTCCTGATATTATGTATCTAGACACAATGGATGTGGAGGCTAATATAAATTAATCCCCGGTGAAAACCCCTCTCAACAGAACAATATATTTAAGGATCAGAGTCATGGAGGGTATGTTTATAGCTCTCCACCGGCAAGACTTATCAAGTCCTACTACAATTCCATTAGGCCATCTTTTCAGTTTGTGATAACATCCAACTCTATATTTTAATCGTCTGATAATGTTTATTATAATGCATTATCACAAAGTAAAGGCAAACAGGCGCTCAGAACACCAAGTTCCACCCAGGCCAGGACTTCTATATATATATATATACTAGTCTTCTGACCCGTGCGTTGCACGGGACACTATTAGATCCATCTTTTTTTTTTGTTAAAATTATTTGTATGATAAATTTGTTATAACTTGTACGTTTTTAAAAATATGTTCTTTCTTTATTTAATGGAAATTTGAATATTTTTGTCAACTTCATTTAAACTCATAACTAATTTTACAATTGTTCTTTAATTTTAATACATAAATCCCTCTCAAATGAATGTATACTTATGTTATTACAAATTAATGCAGTTTTATTAGCCTCATTAGCTAAGAAGTTAGGAATTACATTATTTAAAAATTCTAAAGCAATAGTTCCTCTCTTTTTTAAAAAAAACAAATGAAGTAAACATTAACAATTCATAGAATGATGGTATGATTATTCATATAAATTGTTCATAATGCATATATATGAATTGAAGTAGAATATATACGTTAATGACAACTTATGACATTGTACCTCAAAAAAAAAAAAAACTTATGACATTGAACTCTTTGATTTTTTTTTAATTAAAAACTCTTTGATAGTCTTATTAGCCAACAATTAAATTAATAGTTTAGAAAAATTTTGTTTGAAAAAAGTTTAGAAATTACTTTAAGTAGACCAAGTGATCATTGGTAGATAGGAAAAAAGATAGAAATTTTAGGAAAATTATTGAGTAACAAAAATAACAACTTAAACTGCTTAATGAACAATTGTCTACACAAAACTAAATAATTAAATAGATAGAGTATGTATAAATAGAAAATAATTCATGGGTTATAATTTTAAAATATAATAAAAAAATGATATGCTATTTAATAGATGAAATCTAGGGAATATATATAACAATAATTGGTTATAACTTTAAAATTTAATTAAAAAATGATAGGCTATTTAATAGATGAAATATAGGAGCTATATTAGATATTACTTTACCAACATATCCCACATAGACGAAAGCGAAGAAATATAAAATTGACTTAATATATGAAAGGATGTCAATTATTGTGATTCTATTGTTAGAAAATTGTACCGAGCATTTTAATCATCAACTCAAACATATTAATTGTGATCGTTAATAAAGCAAGTTTGACTATCTTACATATATTACGATGCATATGGAGGAAGAAGTTGAACACTTAAGGCTAAAAGTTGTCAAATGATGATAGAAAATGGTGGTAATTAAAATGAAGCAGAAGATTAAATAAATAATAAATATTTTTTAAAATTATAAACACCTCTATTTATATAAGTATGAAAATGCTTACTAAGATGATAAGATGTTTATATTAAACTAAAGTAGCTAAACTAAATTAAATTGTAACTAAAATAAAAATATAAATATATTACAATGTTATTTTGAATTTGTTAAGACAAATAAATTAAAATCCATTAGAACCAAACGTTACATGTTACTTATCATTTTGCTTCTCAATAAAATTGACCATTATGTTCAATCTTTAATTGACATTTAAATACATACATAAATTAATAGCTATATTATATTACTATGACAATATATATGCATATGATTTTGTAAAACTGAAAATGTGATAAATTCTAACGTGTCAATCAATTATTAATATATGACACCTAAAATTCAGTTCATAATATTTCATATGTATCAATTCTTTTCAATCAATGTTAACATGCAGTTTCATTACATTAACTAAATGTAAAAACGCAATAATCCAAGCATCTAAACAACAATGCATGTAGTTTAAGTGAAAACACAAACAAAATTTTAACATATTTACATATGTAGTGGCAATTAAAACATAACTTTTTTTTAGTTCGAAGTAATACATAACTTCATGATATAAAACAAATCTACATAATAGTTAGTGGAACAAAGTTGATAAATCTTAAAATGATCGAAATGAAAATACAAACTCACTCTTTAAAGCAAGTGAAGACACCCAAATTGAAAGTAGAAGCTCATGAGCCAAACACGTTTCAACCTTCAAAATAGATTTGCCTTCTTCATACATTGTGACAATTACTGCAAAATAGTAAAATGAAATGTATAATTATCAATCTTATTAATCTAACAACAAGAAACTAATACTCAAGTTTGAAAAAAAACCTTAGATTCGATATGATAATTGTATTGAAAGGACAAAGAATATATTTTTATGCTAAATGAGTAGGTTGTCACAAACAATTGATCCAACCATTTATACACCATTTTTTTAGGGGATTTATACACAAATCGTTAGAGATATCAATGGACATCCATGAAGACATAATATCCATAGGTTACAAAATTTAATTTGAATACATTAACTCTATTTGTAACTTAAAATATATTAACTTATTTTGTAACTTACAACATTTACTATTAATAATTAATAATTATTTTATAAAATTTAAACTTGATATTAATATCTTTGTAATTGAAAAGGAGAACAGAAAAAACAATAATTTGTTTGGAACAGAAATTAGGTTATATGTTGTATCTTAAACAAAAATTTGAAAGACATTTTATGAAAGTCAAAGTTGATTGAAAGCCAATGCATGGCAAACGTTGCTACAAACATGAGTCAAATGCTATATCTCCCTCCAAAAAAATGTAAATGAATTTAATATAATGTCTTTTCAAAGATAATATCACTTTAAAAGCCACATATTATCACCCTAACAAATGAAATTAATTTTCTCTCCTATTACTCTGTGCAAAGTCTAAATATTTTTTTAAATAGCATAAGTGGTCCTTTTATATTAACATAGTTTTGATATTAACACATTTTTTATGGATCGAGTTGGTTTGGTTTATAAATAATTGAATCTAAAATTGCCATAGAATTGCATTAAAAGGCAAAAGTCTCCTACGACGTTGGTAATATATTTGTGATCTGATTACCTTGTAATTTATTAGTTTTCTTTAGTCATCAACCGAAATTCCATAATTACATATTATGAGGTGATTAATTAATGTACCAAAAAGGAATTAATAAATTAATTTTTGAAGCCATTAACTAAAATTCTATACTTGCATATTATCAAGTAACTAATTAATTTACACCAAAAAAGAATCTGTTCATGAATAAAGGTAATTTGATTTATGAATAATTAAAAGAAACTCACCATATGGTTATATCTGAGGAGAAAATCCAAATATTGTGCTAGTAAGATATCATAGATACAAATCATATAATCATCTCCTAATTTGTGTACAAATTTTTGAAGTCGTCAAGCATACTTCTATACCCTGCATGTCGTCAAAATTCGCACTATAAAAAGTTAGAATGCAACAAAAAAGCCGATAGTGTATTTAAGAAGTATATATTCTAACAACACTTCCCTTTTTTATAAATTAAATTTTAAAGACTTCTATGTTTTTGCTTATATATCTTTGAAAATCAACTAAGAAAAAAAGATTGTGCTAATATAAATTGTGAGTGATGAGGATACCTTACTCAATGCAAATGTGCAATGTCTCATAAGTTGGTATTTATAAGAAAATGCAATGAGTCTTAGTTGAAGGAGAGAAAAGACAAATAAAGGATTAATAACAAAATTAATAATGAATATCATAATCAATGGAGCATAACCGTTATAAAAACCTAATGACCAAATTTTAAACACCTTGAAAAACGTAATCAGCAATTAAAGAGAGAGTGAGGGAAGGGTGAGTCATTTTAATTAACTCAAAATTGCGGGTACAATTCATAACATGCGGCATTCGAAATTTTAAATCAGAGTTAATCATATTTATAATATTTTGTTTGTTTAAAAAAAGGAAAAATAAAACATTTACTCCAAATAATGATGATCCATGAATATTTAAAGACTTTTTTCAGAAAAAAGCAAATAATAATAATTATAATTTTCCAAAAATACCCTCACTAAATCACACAAATTCCAACCCCGTCCTTTGTACCCAGAAATATAATGTTTTCCAAAAATACCCTTATAAAATCACACAAATTCCACCATTGCCCTTTGTACCCAGTTTTATATATATATATATGATATATATATATATATATCAAAAATTTTCTTGTCACATCCAAGTCAAACATTTGATTCTCATCCAAGTTCCCATGCGAAGGTTGCAATAGTAGTTTGAGCTATCGAATATTCGAGATCCCATCGCTCCAAACACTCAAAATTTGTGTTCGCGACCGACTCTCGAAGGGGCCATTTGTAGAAAGTAAAAATTTATCGACCAAATAAAAAAAATGATACTTGAAAAATAAAATAATAGGTATTTGGCCAATTATCACCCTCCACGTGTTTAATTAATTACAACGGTCTATTTAATTAGATTTTAAATGGAAATGCATCTTGGCCATAATATCATGACACGTGTCAGAGATGATGCAGAAAATCATAATTGTTTCTTTATTTAAAATTGAAGGAATAATTAATTAATTTAGACCTAAGCCCAAAACCCAACTCAAACCCTAGAGGCTATGCATCCAGAGCCTATAAATAGGGGTCTCCCTCCTTCATTTTTAAACCCCCGGAAATTCAGCAGTCAGCATCCAGAGGCTCCAGGAAATCAAACTATTAACGGTCTCCAGCTACCAAGCGCCAAGGATCAAAGTCTGCAAAAGTTCAAGATCGAGTATCAAAAAAAAAAGTGTGATATTTACTTTGTAGCAAGTGTGATATTTTCGCCCCAAAAAATAAAAAAAGTGTGACGTATTTAATGTTGGTGAAACTGAGAAGTAACTTGTTTAGGCAAAGAATAAGGGAACGCATGTATAGGTCATGGGTTCAAGTCCTGGTAGCAATAAAGAATGCATGGTCCCTTTTGTTTTTGGCTGCACCAAAGAACCTTAACGGAAGTTCTCAAAATGTGTATACAAAGATGATAAGTATCTGAAATTAACATTGTTTTAACCATCTTGAATTTCTCTCAAGCTTCTCTTATAAAATTTATGTTTATCCATATTTTAGTATAGATATATGTTTCGTTATTTTGTGGGTTTTTATCACTCATAAATTATATAAAATATATTATTTTTTTCTAAATATAGAATTACGCATGAAATATGCATTCTCTATTATGGTTTATAGATTACTCTAATAAATGTTTCAACACATCTAATAAATGTTTTGCTCTTGTAACTAATAAATATTTGTGATTACTTAAAAAATATTATTTCAAATTATAAAAGTTAAAGATGACCATTTTAATTCAACACACATATTATTATCTGTATGTGTACTTTTATTTGATCAAATGACACTTCCCTATATCTTTTAAAGGGAAATAGTGACATTACCATCGCCTTAGAAATTAGTTGCAAAAAGTTTCAAGAGAACTCCATCTGTTCCATTTTTAGTTATCAGTTGAAAAAATGGGGAGAAACCAAGATTATAACCAACGAAGTTAAAAAGACAAATGATAAAAATTACTTAAACATTACTTAGAAAATGACAATTGAAAAAATGAACGAGAAAAGTTAGTTAAAATAAACAAATAAATTTACAAAAGAGGCGGAAAAAAATATTATTATTTAACTCGATAAAAGCAAAATATCCATGTTGATAAGTAACCTCTCCTTCCCA
This sequence comes from Portulaca oleracea, assembly GCA_029582165.1. Taxonomy (NCBI): domain Eukaryota; kingdom Viridiplantae; phylum Streptophyta; class Magnoliopsida; order Caryophyllales; family Portulacaceae; genus Portulaca; species Portulaca oleracea. The sequence goes on from CM055890.1 coordinate 24,002,807, forward strand.
TTATAACTGACACTAATAAATGAGACACTCACTATGATATCCTTCTATTATTAATAATTTCCTACGTAACATTTTATAAAAAAATAAGAAAAATATATTATTTTGATAATATTTTTCTTTATAAATCTAATAATAATTTAGTATATTATAACATTATATATATTAAGAAATTAATGATCAAAATTTTTAATATTTAACTTACATGGACATTAAGGTCATGTTCTTTTTTGCGGTTGGCAAACTGCGGTGCCACATCCTACTGCAATTTGCCACAACCCACCACATTTTACCGTAAATCATTACTTTTCTCTCTCCTCACTTTTCTCCTCTACTTTTTACAATCTCTGTCCTCGCTTACCCCACATACCAATAACCTACCATAATTCCACCACACCCCACCACAATTCCACCACACCTCATTACACCATTCCGCAAAATACCGCATAAAAGAACAGGACCTAAGTTAACATATAAAATGAGAAGCAAGAAAGTATTAAGTAAATCGGTTTTGCTAATCGTCGCCCGGTGGGCGATGGTTAAGAGGGAATCTTATCTATTTTTTTATGTTTACAATCTTATATAAAATAATAAAAGATTACCTTTTCAATAAAATATACTTATTATCTAATCAAATCTATTAAAATATTATTATTTTCTAATTAATATTTTCTAATTATCTTTTTAAATATAAACTTTTTGGAAGTAGTATAGATATTGATTATATTTACTTGCTTTTCGATCAAATATTGACAAAATCCATACATGAATTCCTTTTGCCGCCACCTACCCTGCTCTTTTTCTTCTTGTTGATACATGGTCATACTGCTTGTGTAGAGAATGCTCTGCCAGTGATAATAGGTCATTTGGAAGATGCAACAACTTATGGTCCTACTCTATGTGGAAGGTATTGCTCTACACAGTCCATGCCTACCAAATCACAAGTCCTACAACACCAAGCAAATTATATTAATTCGCCATCTACTTGAGAATTTATCAAAACCCACTCATTGTCATTGTAGAATTTGGGAAATTTCCAGTTCTTCAAGGGCAAAGCATAAGGCCTCCATAGGTTCAAGTTATCTAGCATTCAGCTTGGGAGATCTTGAATTTGACAAAACATTACATACAGTGAGAGGAAAGGAAGTCAAGTAAGAAATAGGTTCCAAGTATGAAATCTCTTCTAAAATTACTTCACTTCCAGAATCTCCAATTCCCATTTCTGTGGTTGAAAAAAGGTTAAGAAATTAACTTTAGGAGAAATAGAGAAAATGAGATTTTGATTTAGGGATTTCCATGAGAAATAGAGTAAATCTCAAAGTTTGGATGGAAGGGGAATAAAAGTAACCATGGATCTAGAAACTAACCGGAAAAATCTCAAACATGATCGATCTAGAAACTCACCGGGAAATCTAGCAATGTCGGCAGCGTCAATAAAGGGTGAGTGGAAGTAGGAACAGATGCAGAGATCAGTGGACAATGATGAAGGTAGATGACAGAGAAGATTGATACATGCTATACTCAATTGAAGGAACAAAAAATATCGAACTTTGGATAAGAGCCATGGATGTTGGTGAGAAATGCTTGAAATGATAGGAACTTGAAATGAAGAAAAGGTTGAAATGGAGAGGAACAGTCAGAGAAGTAGTTTGGAATGATTAATGAACGATAAAATGAATATTGGGAAGAATAAAATTGAATGATGTGTCTATAATAGTATTTATTTATCAAATTAATGTTTCATTAGATAATATAAGAACATTAGAATTATGTAAAAAAAAATTTGGATAGAAAATAATGAAGTAGATTTGATTAGATAACAAGTATATTTTATTGAAAAGATAATCTTTTATTATTTTACATAAAATTTTAAACAAAAAAATAGATAAGATTCCCTCTTAACTATCGGCCCCAGAACGACAATTAGCAAAACCGTAATTAAATAAAGGGAAATTCCAAATGGTAGGCACCAACTATTGTCTATTTCAAATGGTGAGCTCCCTTTTTATATATTCCAAATGATAGGCTTATTTATCAAACAATTCCATTCTGTAGGCATAAATTAAACTGCTGTTAGAATATTAAAAAAAATAAAAATAAAAATATCTGTTTTGGATGCCCATCGATCTCTTCGCCCTCAGACGGGTGAATTCACTGAATTGTGCATTCAGCACACCAAGGGTGAGAGCTGGCTTCAAATCCTGCATAAAATAGCCATGTCTTTTTTGTTTCAAACCCAAAAAGGACTTCACTAGTCTCAACAGCCATGATACACTAGTAACACTACAATTGCGCATTCTTGAAATTTTATGCATCATACAATTGCAAAAGACCCAAACAACAACAATGCATCAAACAATTGCTGAAATATTTACCCAAATTTTGACAATTAAAACCTAAAAATCCAAACCCTAAAAGTGACACATAAACCTACCTTAGCGGCTATCGACAGCGTCCACCACCAGCGTCGGAACGCGGCCGTCGACGGCGTCCACCACCAGCGTCGGAAAGCAGATGTCCACCGGTGGCCACCACCTGCGTCGGAGATTGGAAGAGACGGCAGAAGAAATCAAGGGAGGAGATGGGAGGGCTGAGTTTTTCCAGTTTGAGTTTTACTCAAGCGGCAAAGAGATCGACGGGCATCCAAACCAGAATTTTTTTTCTTTTTTTTAATATTCTAACGGCGGTTTAATTTATGTCTACGGGATGAAATTGTTTGGTAAATAAGCCTACCATTTGGAATATATAAAAAAGGTGCTCACAACTTGGAATATGCAATAGTTGAAGCTTACCATTTGAAATTTCCCTTAGATAAAAGACGTACGTGTAACACTGGTTTTTAATATTATGAGGTCAGGGTTTATGGTCTATATATATCCCTTTTGCTCACGTCCCTATCAATTCGTCCTCTCTGGGATTGAGATTCCCTATAAATATGGTGGCTGCCCACAACCACAGCAGGGCAAGTACTGAAGAAGGTAGGTAAGTTGCAGGAGCATAATATCAGCATCGGTTGTCCATCTAGAAGTGCAACCATGTCCCACATCACCGTTGAAAGGAACAGGAGGAAGCAGATGAATGACCATCTCAAGGTCTTGCGTTCCTTGACCCCTTCCTTCTATGTCAAGAAGGTACTTTTATGCATATCAACACATATATATATATATACGTTTCGTAGAATATTTGCTGGATCATTATATATTCATGAATCATGACTAATTAAATAACATGAAATCATGCCACTGAATAGATCTCTAGAGCTATCGATCATTAGTGCTATTCTTGAAGTTGGGATTTGATCTATAGCTGTGTTTGTACGTAGTTCAGGGAAAGAGGTTGCTGAGGAGTTTTCTTTTTAACCATTGAAAGTTTTCACAAAGACGAGGAATAGAGGTTTGAAAATAGGGGATATTCGGGGTTTTTGCAATTTGGACCTCGAACTTTAGGGGTATTTATTTTCTGAACTCTTGGTTTTCAACTTTAATTTTTTGGACCCTAAAGTTTATAGTTTGAAAAAAAAAGAACCCTAAAGTTTGTGAGCTAAAGAAAAAGACTCCCGACTCATTCTTTATTTTCATCCCATGTTTGAATTTATCTCCCGATTAACGTCAAACTTCAAGACTAAGGTTAAAACTGATATTGAAGCTATAATACACCTCTCTTATTCATGTCGGCGCTACCTAGACCCCTGAATACTGGGGTTTAAGTAATTCCAACATGAATAAGAGAGATTTATTATAACTTTAATATCGGTTTTAACCTTAGTCCTGAAGTTTGACGACAATCAGGAGATAAATTCAAACATGGAAAGAAAAAGAAAAACGGGAAACGGACATTTTTTTCAGCCCAGAAACTTTAGGGTCTTTTTTCTCAAATTACAAACTTCAAGGTCCAAAAAATTAAAGTTGAAAACCAAAGGTTCAGAATATAAATACCCCTAAAGTTCGGGTCCAAAATGCAAAAAACCCTTGAAAATAGTTTGTCTGCATCCTAATTAAACCTAATTAAAATAAGTCGTAAAAGAAATCCTTCTATAACTCAAAATGAAAATTATCATAGCTTAAAACTTACTTTTCCAATAACCTTACAAATTAGAATATCCATGAAGCTTAATTAACATGAGGTGCTGACATATTAAAAGTGGTTAGTTTTTGTGTTTTTGACATATTAACATGTGAAGGGAGATCAAGCTTCAATAATAGGGGGAGTAATAGAGTTCATCAAAGAGCTACACACAGTAGTTGAATCCCTGGAATCACAGAAGAGGCGAAAGAGCCTGAGCCCCAGCCCAGGATCAAGCCCTAACCAACTACACCCGAAGCCGAAGTCGAATCTGGAACTATGCCCATCCACAAACAAGATGATGTCGTCGAGAATGATAAGCAATCAGTCGTTGGAATTCGACGGGGCCAAGGAGCTTGTGGCATCCTGCAATTCACCCATTGCCGATGTCGAAGCCAAGATCTGCGGCTCAAACGTGGTGTTGAGGGTCATTTCCAACAAGATTCAAGGACAACTCCTCAAGATTATTGCCACCCTAGAGAAGCTTTCTTTTCAGATCCTTCACCTCAATATTAGCACCATCGATGACCTTGTCCTTTACTACTTGCTCGTCAAGGTACCTATCTCTCTCTCTCTCTCACTCTCTCTCTAAATCATTCTAATTAAAACTTGTTGAATCTTGAAAATATCAATCAGTAAATTATCTTTCAAGTAAAAGATACTTGTCACAAAACCCTAACTTGTACACAAGCCTCCCTATATTAATCCTCCTACGATTACACGCATGCTCTATATTGATTCCAACATAATGAATGCTATTACCAGAGCTGAGCTTATATATATATGCTGCTTTAAGCAAGTAGCTGGCTATACCTCGAGCAAATGAGGTTTCCTAGGGTGGAAGAAACCTCTAATCTGCTTCTAAACTTGATTAACAAACATAATTGAGCTGCTTAAGGCTAATATTACAAGTAATTATATCATATTACATCAAAGAAAGACAGCAAAATGAAATCAATTGCTGGCTGATTCTAATTGGGCCAGCAGTTGCTTCCTCCATGCCTTAGTCATTTCTCCAATTGCTAATAGTTACCCTTCTTCTTGTTGTAGGCTTGTAGTAAATGGAATTAATTGAGGTAATTCGATCATAAGGGGAAAATGATGAAATAACCTTCGATAAAATCAGAATTCCCAAAACTATCCCAGCTGCTTGAATTCCAGCTACTCCAGGACTGTGTTGCTACTGTAGAAAATGCCTTGGAACTTCAGTCACTTGCACTCATTGATCATAGTTAGTAGATGGATCCAGGAATACATAGACTCCACTAAATACCATTGCTTCACACACACAACTTGTTCAGACCTTAGGAAAATATGTACCCTGCTGAATTTCACAGGTTGGGGATCTACCAAGGCTCAACTGCATGAACAGAGCTAGCTTGAGTTCTAAGGCCAAGCTGCCCTTCTTACGGGCTCCCTGGGGTGAACAACTGCCTCTCTTCCAATACTATCAAACTCCCCTAGGACCTATCTCCACCTTCTAACTCAATCTTGCTAGATAAGGGACTTAATCCCAATATAGACTAGACCTGCTTGGGAATTCAAATGGGAAAGTCCTCCTTGATTGCATTGTTGGTTCAGATAATAATGTGGGATGAGATGAATCTCCATCAATATGCCTTATTGTTTGTATCGATTTACCATGACCATGTTCCAAGGGCAATAGCATGATTTAAACAAAAAATGTAAAACTTGAGACAAAAGCTTCCTTGGCGGCCTTTGCTCAATTTGGGTCAGACCTAAGTGGAACGCATTAGCTGTCCGCTCCCAGGTTGGGCAGTAAGGGTCGGAGAAGGGCAATCACTCATTCTTAAAACCAGCATTCTTAAGACCAAAGAGTCGGGCGAAAAGTTCTACCTTCCATGCATTCCATCGGTTTAGAATATATTCCAACTCAATCCTCTTTAAATTATCATTTTATATTATTATTATTATGGGTTTTGGACTGAAATAATACCAACTTTGGGGGTATTGGATATTAGTAATACAAAAACTATTTTCTTGGACACTAGCAGTACGAACTATTGACCTATTTTCCTCTAACAGTACACCGTCGAATTGTTATGGTTTTAACTCATCAAAAAGATGATGTGACTCCATAATATGTGACATGGAAGGCATGTTAATGTTCACGTCAACATTTTCTACCCAACCTCCGCCTTCCACATCACACATCATAGAGTCACGTCATCTTTCCAATGAGTTAAAACTATAACAACTCGGTCGTGTACTATTGGAGGAAAATAGGTCGATAATTGGTACTATTAGTGTCCAAGAAAATAGTTTGTATTATTAGTCTCCAATACCCCTAAAGTTGGTATTATTGACGTCCAATAATCCTTTTATTATTATTATTATTATTATTATTATTATTATTATTATTATTATTATTATTATTAGTAGTAGTAGTAGTAGTAGTAGTAGTAGTAGTAGTAGTTACCAACAATAAGCCATTAAGAAACTAATATGTTCGAAATTCAAGCATATATGTACCTATAATATACGGATATACACAACACAACATTTAAATATTCATGTCTAATACACCTCTTATACGGTCATATTTAATTATGTATGATATGTATGGTATATAAGCTTCTCTGAATCTGCGTAATATATTCTAGCTAATTGCTCAGAAAATTTAGATTCAAAGAAATATTCAATATATAAAAGCTGCATCAATTGAAATTTCAAATTAATCATAAAATTTTATTAAAATGCTTTTGTTCAACCCAACTATGGCGAGAAGATTAGTGTATGGCAGTGATAATAGTCTAGCAATATTTCCTTGAAGATAAATTGAACAAAAAAAAAAAAGGAAAGGAAGGTAATTAGCAGCTTAATTTCGGCTGGAATATATATATATAGGCAAACTTAGTGGAATTAAACTGAGGCCTAACAAGTGATTCTTTCCGGTTAAAGTTACAAAATAATCTAGCTAGAGTGCGCCCTTATTTCCCATTATACGTGGTTGACTTGAAGTTATGACTGATACTGATTTTTGTTGTAAAATATGTTTCACAGATAGGGCTAGAATGCACGCTAAGCATGGAGGAGCTGACAGTTGAAGTACAACAAACATTTAGTCCCCTAGGTTCCGTAAAGGTCACAGAGATATAAAAGAGTAAATGCCCAAGTCATGACCAGATACAACTTGTTACTTTGTTTTGACAATAGATCTCAAATAATCTTGAGAGTATGCTGTTAGACTAACGTTTTATCCATAATTGTTAGGAAAATTGGAATCTAATAAATCAAACTTTATGACCATTTTGATCTAACAAACCAAAATTACCTTTTTGTTAATGGTATACCATACTTAACATTATATTTTTTCTATTGAACCTCCACCACTTTCCGGTCACCGGAAAAATGACGTGGAATTTTTTGTGTTGAGGTGGACTGTTTTATAGCCAAAAAATAAAAGAAAATTGTTGATGACTTGTGTTTGTGCTGAAGTGGAGTGTTCTGACTCACAATTTCCCCCCTCCTCAAAAAAAAATTTACAATAAAAATTACCCAGCCCAAACAAAAATAATCTCCCCCTCAAAAGCCTTACACTAATGAACTTGTTTAGGGTTCACGATTTTTTTCAATTATGTCTTCTCCTCTTGGTTGGCACTTTTAAATTTGAATAATCGATCTCAATGGATCTCCATAGTAGAAGCATTGAGATTCACATTCAAGTTCTACAACGAAAGGAAGCTTTTTATGTCCTTGTCAAAGGTCTTCACAATTAAAATTTCTAAGACGTCCTTCTGTCTCGTGCAAAAAGGTAATAATGAACACATCAATTTCGTATAAGAACTTGAAAGAGGAGAAGACAGAATTGAAAAAACTCGTGAACCCTAAACAGGTTTATACTGTACCTTCTGTTTGTATTAAGGTTATAAGAGGGGAGGGGAGAGGAAGGGAAGGGAAATATATTAATTAACCCCCTTTCATCTTGTTTGGTAAAAATAATAGGAAGGGAGGGGAGAGAAACCATTAACCCTCATTCCCTTCCGTTAACCTCCTTTTCATTAACCCCCAATATGAGGGTTAATGGAGGGGAGGGGAACTCATTATGTTTAAAAAAAGAAAAAGAAAATAACTTTATTAATATAATAACTGCTTCATTTTTCTTCCCTCCCCTCGTTCCCTCCCTTTTCTAATCTAAACACAACAATTAACCCTTCGCACCTTTCATTCCCCTCCACTTATAATCCAAACAAGATAGAAATAAGTCCCCTCCATTTCCTTCCCCTCCCCTCCCCTTCCTTCCCCTCTAATACCCTCCCCTCCCCTCCACCTCTAATAACCAAACAAACTGGTAAGTTTTTGGAGGGGGAGGGGATTATTTTTGTTTGGGTTGGGTAATTTTTACTGTAAATTTTTTTGAGGAGGAGGGGAAAATTGTGAGTCAGAACACTCCTCCTCAGCACAAACACAAGCCATCAACAATTTCCTTTTATTTTTTCGCTATAAAACAGTCCACCTCAGCACAAAAAATTCCACGTCATTTTTTCGGTGACCGGAAAGTGGTGGAGGTTCAATCCAAAAAATATAATGTTAACTATGGTATGTCATTAACAAAAAGGTAAGTTTGTTTTGTTAGATCAAAATGGTCATAAAGTTTAGTTTATTAGATTCCAATTTTCCTAATTATTAAACATCCAATCTAGATGTTACGATCCTACGACTCTAATCCCATCACAATATTAAATAATTAAAATCTTACAATTTTAATTTTTCCACATATTGTATGTTAGAATCACAATATATTTCTAAGATGTTAATATTTCACATAGTATCGAATTGACTTAAGGAATATAACAATATAAACTTTTGTATAGTAACTATCCATCAAAGTATAGTTTATTGCATTTCTCATTTTCAATATAATATATATATTATGTTATAAGTTTTTTGTATAATATATGCTTCTCTTTTCTACAGATAAATATAATTGATAACACCCAAAAATCTTTATAATCAACTCATTATGTGATGAAACTTTATAGGATCAATATTACATTACAATTAGATCTTAAATATTCCACACCCCAACATACATACATAAAACAATTGACAAAATTGAAGAATACAAATTGCAAATACAAACACAAAACATATAGATATATTTGGTTATTGGTCAAGAAGATATTAGGTAATGAAATATGTAAAATTTACCCAACTAATAAAACCTTCGAGCTGGAATCCAAATAGCTCAAACAAATTACCAGCCTTTAGGACTAGAATGAGGACAACTAGAAGTCTAGAACCAACGTTAGAAGGTGGGAGCTTAACAAAAACGTGACACCTTGCTAAAAATAAAAATTTTAAAAAAAATTTAAAAAAAAACCGTTATAGGGGATTTTATCTAGTTTTCAGAGATGACAAATTTTGATATAAGGTTTGACTATTTAAAATGGCTTTGTTGTCTTACCAGCATTTATTTTAGAAAGTTATGTCATAATTATATACGTTTTAGGCATTTTCTGTTTCAGGCTAAAATTAAAACCAACGTTGCCTCTTAGTGGGGCCCTTTAACTTTTAACTTAATCTCTCACACTTAGAGCTTTTCAAGACTAAGAAATCAACAACCACATTCTTCTTGTATTCACGAGGCACACGGAGTGGCGAACCACACATAAGCACAAGAGGGGGAAAATGTTGGGCAAGAGGACAAGACACATATGTCAAAGTACTGCAAAAACATGCTTCAAACATCTATAAGAAAGCTCCAGACTAACTAATTTATCATTGTTTTGACTGATAGATTGAGGACTAACCATTGGAGAGACACAAGTTGGAATAGATGAGGTTGAGCCAGGCTAGCTCTTCATGCCTCCCTAAAAATTAATTGAACAAGCCATTCAAATTACAACACTAAAACCTCAACACTAAAACCCTAGCTCGCAAACAATAAGAAAAAAATCAAAGAGAAAGAGTGGGGAAGAAAGATTAATGCTTACTTTCAGAGATCTTCAAGCTGTCGAGGGAAAGTGTGAGGACTGAAGCCTTTCAAAGCAAATTATTAGTGTCACTCACTCTAATTAGAGGATTGAGAATTGAGATTTGAAAATAGAGGGTGGAGAATTGAAATTTGAAAATATATCAACTAAAGTTTCCAAATCAAAAAAATTGATATAGTACCTTATCTGAATGCTCACCCAGCGGATTCATACGTGATTTAGGATGAATAACAATACCGGGACGTCGAAAAACCCTTTAAAGAAAAATTACGACTGTTATTTAACACAATTTAAAGGGTTGGTAATCCAACATTGCAAACGAATTAATGAAAATCTTCGATACTAAAACCCTAATAGAGTTACCAGATATGCAATTGTTCTTCGAGTTTTGTTGTTTTCATCAAAATGAAGGGCTAGTAATTCAAAATTGAAATGAATCAGTAGATACCATGCGCAAATTGTAACCGAATATATCAAATAGAATTGCTCTTCGAGTTTTGCTACTTTCCTATTCTCCACTGCTAATTGACGATTTTTGGAGGATCGAAAGCAATGTGGGTCTATTACTGAAAGAAATCCTAATATATATGCAGGGAAAATGATGGGTAAAGGTTTTGAAGGAAGAAGCGAGCAACTATGGTGGAAAATAAGTGGTTAAAGTGAAATATTTGGCGGTTTATAGAATGAATACCTCGAGTAATGAGTCGACCTGCTCCTCGTAGGGAATTGCATCCGCAGGTTTTGCTTCGACTATGGCGGAAAATTATTAGTAGATACCAAGCGGGAATTTCACCAACTAAGACTAGGGCGCACCACCCATATGCGATTATGTAGACACCGGGTTTTGACACCCAAAATATATAGCATATCTATATAAAAAAGAAGCAGAAATAAAGCCTAAGTACGTGTACCTTACACGTACGAGCTCGTCTCAAGTCGCATGCATGATCACATGCACATTTTTACGTAAAGAGATCAAGCCATGCAAGCCAAGCAAGCCACATGCAAGCTCCGCACAGAGAGGTTGCATGATCGAAACCTCACAAAAGCACTTCAGAAACACTTCGCAAAGCTTATGAAAAATGATATTTCCGTCCAGTGTTTTTCACAACTTACCAAGGTGGATGTTTTCATACACCACCATCCAAGAGTGCATGGACGAGAACAGATACACTCCCCCTCCACCTTATGGCCGGTCAGCCTTGAGCATTGACCACACGTGGATTCATTCACCCACGTGTTGTCGTCCACTCTAGACACCCCCTTGGCTGCCTATTGTTTTGTGCCAGGTTGACCACCGATTGCATGCAATGGCATAGGTGAATGTATGTGCATGCATGTACATGTGCATCTACTCCCTCCTAAAGTCTATAAATACTACTATCCAAGCCAAAGACACACCAATTCACTCATCCCATCTCCCTCTCAGACCATCTAATCCATTCTATCCCTATCTCTCCCTCACTCATTCTCCCACATCTATTCTCTCATCCTTTCTATTCTATCATCCATTCTCTATTATACTATCATCTTTCCACCATTTTCTCATCATCATCCTACATCCCATCCTACCATTTTAATCCCTTAACCCTAAACCCTACTTTACCTATCCTCATTCTTACATAAACTCCACCAAAAATACCACAAAAATCCTATTCTAAATCTCCTAAAAAACCTACAAAAAGACCCCTCTTTCCATCCCTTTTCCTATCTTCTTTTCTATCATCTTTTGATTCATTTGGGCACTTTGAGAGGAGTCATCTAAGGGTATCAAGAAGAGCATCTTCAAGCAACTACAAAGGCTAGGCAAAGCCTCTTCTTTGATTAGCACAATGTAAGCTTTAAAGCTTTCTTTTCTTGTAAATAAGTGTTGTATATGTACATTTTCTTTCTTTTAATTCATGTTGCATGTTTAATGAAATAATTCTATAAAATTCTTCTTTATCTCTCTTCCAAACTTTCTCAAAAGCATACTTAAAACTTTTAGTAGAGTATTTCCTTTTGTGAGATGCGAACTCTTTAGGTTCCTATCTTTCGAGTTCGTAGCCTGACCCCCGAATCCATTCTTGGGTAGGGGTGTTCATTGGGTCAAACCCGGACCAGACCGAAACCCGAAATAACAAAAAAGTTGGACCAAAGACCGGACCAAAAACAACCGGTCCCAACCCAGACCAACCCGATGTGCATTTGGATTGGACCAACCCAGACCGGTTTGGACCGATTGAGATCTTTTTGAAATTTTTCTGCTAAAATTTGTAAATAGACTAATTAAATAATTATGTATTGTGTGTTAATAGGGGGTTTTGGCTCAAAATAATCCAAAGTGAGAGGTGAATGGCTGAAAATAATCCAAACTAACTTTTTGGCTAAAAATAATCCAAACTCTATAGCTATTTACTCTGACTAAACCAGAATTGAATTTCGATGTCGCAAAACTGCCTTGACACCCTTAAAAATTTCAAAGATGCAGTAGGTTAATATTATTTTCAGTCGAATCTGAACTTTTCAAGGGCGCCAAGTCAGTTTTGCGACATCGGAATTCGATTCTGGTTTAGTCATAGTAAATATGTGAAGAGTTTGGATTATTTTCAGCCAAAAAATTAGTTTGGATTATTTTCAGCCAAAAAGTTAGTTTGGATTTGGATTATTTTGAGCCAAAAACCCTATTGTTTATGTTAGAAAATTTTAGAAAATAATGAATTTATTAAAATTTAAAAAATCAGGATACATAATATTAAAAGTTGAAAAAGTTGACAATGATATTAAAAGTTTACCAAAATTTAGTCACTGTTTTCCATTTACGTGAATTATACCAATTTAGGATTCAAAAGGATCATTAGATTTAGGAAATAGAATAATTCTTTTAGGATATAATATACATGATAGATGTGAGTTTTATGGGAATCACGACTGAGCGTTGATACAATTATAAAAATTTAAATTTAAATTTTATAATAATTGGGTTTCCGGTCCGGTCCAGGTTTTTTTGGGTTTAGACCGACCCGGACCGAAACCCGAAAATTAAAAATAGTTGGACCGAAGACCGGACCGATTACCATCCGGTCCGAGTTTGGTCCGGGTTTTTAGTCCGGTTTTTTTGGGCTAAGCGGTCCGGACCGAAATATGAACAGCCCTATTCTTGGGTTTCGCAGGCGGATTCTTTCTTCTTTTCTTTTTGGTTTTATCTTGACTTTTCCCTTAAAAAGTCGGGTGGCGACTCCCATTTCGAACCAAAGCACATCGGGTTGCATAAACTATGGTAAAACACGATTTTACAATGTGTCGATGCAACTTTAAGGTTTTCCTTATATATTTCTAAATAATATTTGCATAAATCGCTTTCTTCCAAACCTAACATTTTTCGAGCAAGTTGGGATAAATTTAGAAGAGTTTAGAACAAGTGGATGTTTACTCTCAAAAGTTTAATTCAATCACTCAAGAAATGCACAAAGTAAAGGGAAAATGATTTTACAAATTATTATTCCTGAAATGTATAATTACTTCCTTAAAGAGTTTTCAACGGTTCAAACCCCAGCACAAATCATCAAATTACACCCCAATCCGCATGGACGTTCGGAATCCCGAACAGCGAGGAAAAATGTCCATAGGATTTTTTGCGACTCCACTGGGGAGTTTTTCTTAAAGTGGGTAAAACTTGATAAAAGTTTAGTGTGTTTTAAAATTTTTGGAAGAGAAATAAATCTTTACTTTATATTGTTTAGTCATTCTTTTTTAGGCATAAATGCATTGCATATACCGGGCTACCTCTTGGTCACGAATGTGGGCTAGGTTGCACATAAAGCTGCGGTTTAGGTTTTCTTTATAACTAAAAAAAAATACTCATGGGATGCTGGACCGGCTATACTCTGTTGGTGCCCTTACACCGAGAGCCTTAGTCACCACATCCACTCATGCACCACTCTACGAGGTCTCCACACGAGCCTCCAAGAGCAACACCCAACACATTCATGTTGCCTTTACAACAAGAATGCACTGGGTCAGTACATTAGCCAATAAGCTTTATCCAACCAATAAACCCCTTTTTGTACATAGAGCCTTGGTTTAGGGTACCCTTATTCATATGTATGCTATGTGTTATGTGTTCCCTTTTGTTGTAAAGAGTCGATTTAGAGATGTTTTATTAGTCCATATAGTGATCATTGGGTTGAGAAGAGTCATGTTTACAACTAGGTTAATTGACCTCAAAAAGTTATGGTTAACCTAGTGGTTGGGCCCATTCATCTATAAAGGTTAATTATGTTGGTTCACCAAAGTAAATTCAGCTCGCCCTGATGATTCTACATGGCCCTTTTCAACATTCTCTTAACAAAAGTCTGAAAACCTAATTAAAAGTCAAAACAAAGTTAGCGGGTAAAGTCTTAGACTGCGTACTAATCACTAGGTTCGAGTAAGTAAATTTATCAAATTAATTATTAAATCCATCCAACTTTATGGCCGACCCGTGGTCAAGCCCAACCATATTGGATTTATTAATTAAGTCCATAAACTAGTTATAACTCGTCTGTTGTTGGTTTTATCCAGTCCTTTACAATATCCACTTTCCTGGTAAAATGAAATAATAAAAAGTGTAGAAAGTATAGACTATCAGTCCTGTCGATCATTATTCTAGTCCGTATAATAGTCAGTATGGCTTGAGTTGGTCTGATAAATTCTCCAAGTTACGGATTCTCCTTAAAACGGTCGGTCTGTGGGTGAGGCCCATCCAAATTGAGAAACACTGACTTGTGATACCTTATTCAGTCTTGATTTGCCATACTTGGCTTTAACCGGCCCTTTATAATGATCAGTTGTCTTTAGGTTCATATAAAGTTAAGTAATACAAACCCGTGTCCCGGGTGAGTCTTCCTTGAGTCAGCATCTAGGTCATGCACCTTAGGTGGTCCCATGTAGGTCAGTTAAGACATGCATTCATCGGGATGGATGGTGTTCCTTTTAAAGGTCAATATCTAAAATGTGTGTTGTTCCTTAGTCAATATAGGAGACCCGAGTACAGCTTGGATCCCAAATTTCTGAACTCGGTCAGCGCTACTCTAACCAAATTTCTCAGGGAGAAATTCAATCAAATGGAGGGTTCGATTACTTTCGCCACTTTGCAATAAGAAAAGAAAGTCGAGGAGTCTACCGCCCGACAGCGGGAACTCATCGAGAAGCAAAATAGTCGTATCGAGCAACAACAGGAGACTTTGAATTGTGTGTTGGATGCTCTGCACTGTACAAGTAGGGATGAGCAATGATGATGAAGATGCTATGGAAATTATCTCTAATCATGTGTCTTCTGTTAATAAAGGCAAAGGAAAACTAGGGGAAGGTTCAAGTACGAGAGGAGTCATCTATGTTCCAGATGACCCCACACCTAAGCCACCACCACCAGTGGCTACCCTTCAAGTTGTAACAGTTAAGACCAAAGTTGAGCTACAAAACACTCCTGTCATCCAAGAGATGAAGGCGCAATTGGATGTATTTAAGAATGTTGTGAGTCAAATGCCTGCTTTTGCTAATCAGTTCGTAGAATTCGAACCACCTACTGAGATTAACAACAAAATCGCTGGCAAGATGGACATATCACTGAAAATTTTTAGTCCTTCTGAGAACCCGACTCACCATGTGTGGGAGTTTAACCAAGTGATGCCTCTCCGTGGCATCGGCACTGAACATTGCAAGCAAGTTTTCCCATCGTTGCTGAATGACAAAGCATTGGATTGGTATTATACTCTTCCTTTGGAGACTCAGGGAAATTGGACTGCCTTACGTAGCGCATTCATCGAACATTACAGCAAGATTCAAAAGGACAGGGTAACTTTGACGGATGTTATGGCCATTCGCCAAGGAGATGACGAGCCGTTCTTGGCTTACTATGAGATGTGGCACTCTAAGATGTCCCAATTAATCAGCATCATTCCAACAGAAGTACAGTAGACACTTTCATCCGTAGTCTAAAGTCAAGTATGGCTCAGCAGCTCGATTTTCATGTCGTAGAGAACTTTGAATATTTGAAGAAGTTGTGCCCTAAGCTGGAGGCACGGAAGGAGAGAAACGCAGCTATAGAAGGCAAAATTTTGTCGACGGATCAGAAAATGACACGTGGAAAATAAATTGATTTTGTTCGGCCAATTATTATTCGCCACGTGTAAAATTAATTACGGCAGTCCATTTAATTACATTTTAAATGGAAATACATATGGCCAATAATATCCTGACACGTGTAAATTACGATGTAGAAAATAGTAATTATTTCTTTATTTTCAAAATAAAGGAATAATTAATAATTTGGGCCCAAGTCCAAAGCCGACTCAAATCGTAGGCAACCCTAGGCCTCCAGAGCCTATAAATAGGAGTCTTCTCCCTCATTTTCAAGACACTCTGCAGTCTACCCCGGGCAGCATTCGGCATTCTGCACTTCAGAGAATTCAGAAGCTCGAGCTGAAAGCGGCCTCCAACTCTCAAGCGCCAAGGATCAAGGTCGACAAAGGTTCAAGATCAAAAGCTCCAAGTTTTCTGCATGTCAAGGTAAGAACTAGAACTGAGTTCTTCAGCTCGACCTGCACTCGAGATCGAGATCAAGCGTCCGCGCCCTCGACTCATTCAAATTTTAGGAGATTGAATCAGAGGACTACTTTATTGTATTTAATACAGAGATTGTACCTACATACATTCGAATGTTAATACAAATTATATTTGTTTCTCAATTTCCTGTCTTTATTTATTTCAGGCTCGAAATTTGTGTTTACAAATTTGGCAAGCCCGGTGGGACTACTCTGTAGTATGACCCGGCAGTTGAAAGCCCACCTATTCGCCATAAATCCCTCAAGGATATTGACATCTCTCCGTTCTCTGTCCAGAATGTTAGTGGTAGGGCACCATAGCTCACAGAAAGTCTTTAAAACATTAAGGCTCAAGTCGTAAGAAAACAGGGAGGCGTACAATGCATTGTAGAGCTTCCAATCCATAAGTATCTTCCTGTTACGACCGAGAACATCCTTCAACCAATCCCAGTATCCTTCCACATAGAAGTTATCATTAGGTGAGAAGGTACCCCATGTAACTGACCCATCTAACAGACGATGATGAAGCAAGGGTGATGGTTTTCGTGCTGGAACTGACGCTTCAAATAAAGGAGAGATAAGTCTCAGAACTTTATGGTTGCGTTTGATGGTGTCGTCTGAGCTCCAAACATCGCGGATAGAAGTGACAATCCATTGTGAATTTGTAAGTTGGTTATCGAGGCGCGATTTCTTGGATGATAATGGAGTCAGAATATCCACTCGAAGAGTTACCCCATCTTCAACGACATCGCCCTCTTTGTCCAAAATAGTGATGGACGGTAATCTTGGGTTCGAAGAGGAATCAACAAAGTGCACCATGGTCTCTCTTATCGAGGTGGAAAAGTCACGCGTCGAACCTGGACTGTACTGTCGTTTTTGAGAGAGTTGTCTAGGACAACTCTACGCCAGCAGCCAAGGGAGTAATCCACCTCAAGCGAAGCAACGACCCAGTCGACCCGAACTGTACTGTTGTTTTTTAGAACAGCTTCAAGAAGATAACATCAACTAATCACAATTTCCTGCATCGAAAAAGAAAGAGAAAAAAGAAAAGCGATGAGTCAAGTAAAATAGAATAAGAACAAAGAAAATAAAAAAAACATAAAGCGAAGAAAGAAGTTTCATTCAGTGTACGTGACTCCAATTCTCCCTATCCAATTTTTATATATGCATGTATATATAAAGTGAAGAAAGATGGTGGCTCTCTAGTTATATATAATAGATTATATATATATATATATATATATATATATATATATATATATATATATATATATATATATATATATATATATAGGGATATTGGATTATAATAATCCCTACTATCACAAATTGGATGGCAATAATCCCTACTATCATTTTGGATTCTGGTGGTCCAAAAAAAAAAATTGTATTCTAGTGGGACGCCGGCGAGTTGAGTGGCTGTGACTCGGTGGTTTGCTAACTTGTCACGTTGACCTTGCTGTTGATCCGGTTGAATGTGCCACGTCACCTAAAAAACACATGCCATAACCTTTTTCTTTTCTTTTTTCCAGCGTGGCACTAAAAACTGGTCCTCTTTATTTGTTTTTGAAATAAAACCGGTCCGGCCCAATTTATTCCATGTATTTCTCAGTCTTCCCTTTCTCTTTACCCTTTCCATTCTTTTTACCCTACCCTTTGTTAATTCTCAGACATCCCCTTCCCCGATTTGGCTTCTTCTTCATTCTTATTCCTTCTTCATTGTTCTTCCTTATTCTCCCATTGCAGTTACTTGTGTGCAATTAAACACATATCCCCCACTAATAGTATTTGAAATACATAATCCACAAACTATATTCAATTCTCAAATTCTCAACCCACCATATATTTAAACATCTACAACACATGAAACAAACTAACAAATTAATTGGGTTCCAAAAATACAGCAAAATTAGACAATTTCTGGATAAACTTCCCTCCTCCTATACTACTCAAAATTAACCTGCTGCACTCATACCATCGATCAACCATCATCATAGTCACTCTCCAAAAATTGCACATCCTATCAATATCAAAACAACGAAAATTAGAGGAGAAAAACAAAACCCATCAACTTGCATTCCACAAAAGCACAAAATCATGGTACCCAAAAGAAGAACAGGAATCAAATTTTTAATGGAAATTTCTTAACCTCTGACAGCAAGCAAAGAAGGGATAGCAGCCAAATTAGGAGCTGTAGTTGTAGTAGAGTTCGTATTGCTCTGCTTACGGCGAGATACAACGATGTCTCTCCTTCCATCTTTGCCCATGGCGGTTGTAGTTGTCTTTCCGAATGCCCTTCTAGGGCTCGCGAAGGCCCACGCCAGTTCTGTTCGGCGTTCGCCATTGGGCCGGGCCCCGGGTGGTGGCTCGACGGCCGGACGTTCGTCTTCTGTGAAGAGACCCGCGAGAGGGCGACGAGGAGGAGGTGATGATGAAGCCGCCGAAGAGTCCGCCGCATGGGACGCGTCCTTTCATGACGTCCCCGGCGGCGCGTGCAGCGGAGGTCGATCGTCTTCCTTCTCTCTGAGACTCCACGCGCCGGAGCGTGCAGTCTCCGAACCCGGTGGAGATCCGCTCGAAGAAGTCCCCGGAGAAGCTCCGGCTTCCGCACCCGAAAGATCTGGATCTCGACACCTTCCTCCCTAATGACGTCGCATTGCTCCCGCTGCTGTTCAGGCTACTGTCGGCTTCGTCCACCACCACCACCACCGCCTGCGATTGCTGCTGCTGAGGCGGCGGCGGCGGCTCCCGCCATAGTCACCGCCGCGGATATGGCTGACTCGGGTGGCGAGGCGGTGGATTTGAGCTCCTTGGTAGGGTAAAAAGAAAGGAAAGGGTAAAGAGAAAGGGAAGACTGAGAAATACATGGAATAAATTGGGCCGGACCGGTTTTATTTCAAAAACAAATAAAGAGGACCAGTTTTTAGTGCCACGCTGGAAAAAAAAAAGAAAAAGGTTATGGCATGTGTTTTTTAGGTGACGTGGCACATTCAACCGGGTCAACAGCAAGGTCAACGTGACAAGTCAGCAAACCACTGAGTCACAGCCACTCAACTCGCCAGCATCCCACTAGAATACAATTTTTTTTTTTTTTTACCACCAGAATCCAAAATGATAGTATGGATTATTGCCATCCAATTTGTGATAGTAGGGATTATTAGAATCCAATATCCCTATATATATATATATATATATATATATATATATATATATATATATATATATATATATATATATATATATATACACATATATACATATATATATATATATATATTGAAGAGTCCATCATAATGTCAGATACTCAGATGCCTTTTTGTATATCAACGTGGGCCCAACCTGAAAAAGAAAGAGAAGGACAATGTCATGGGTCTCTGAAAGCATATGATAAATATTTTTGCCTTTAGTTGGATTCTAGGACATCCATTATCGCAAAACAAAAGCAAGTTTTTTCTTTCTTTTTTTTTCTTGTTCAAGACCCTATTTCTCTCTCTCTCTCTCTCTCTCTTTCTAAAAGTTAGAACTTCTAGCAAAGAACACACAGATGACGGCGACGAAGAAGATGAAAAATCGAAAGACGATGAGTCGATGATGATCAAGATCAACAGCTTACCACGAGAATATGATCTACTTTAAAAATCAAAGCAAGAAGATCATCTCCAAAATCAAAATCACGATAAAAAAAATTTATCTTGATCAGATACTTGATCAAAATCATGCTCATGGAAGAGAATGAGGTAGGGTTGTCAAAAATTTGGGTTCAGGTCAACTCGTATCGGACAAATCGGACAAGTATAAATTCGAGTTCAAACCGGGTTCGGACAATAGAAAATTGAAAAAAAAAATTTTGTGTTTGAATTTTCGGTCAAATCGATCAATGTAAAGATTCGGACGAAAATTTTATGATCATACTCGTTTTTTTTTCCGGGTCAGACTTTTTTTTTTTTTTACAGTTGTAACATGGTTTGTAAGACCTAGATTTTTATCGTTCTTCTCAGGGAGCGAGGGGCCTTGGTCATAGAATCTAGGCCACAGGTCCAGATGAGATTGCTAGGGTAAGGAAATCAGTTTGAAAGGGTCACAAAGCGAGAAACAAAGCTAAGGTCGGTCAAGGAAAGGAAATGGGCTTCGGAGGCTTTTCGGGATGCAAACGGGGATGAGGAAATGGGTTTTGCAACAAGAGAATAATAAGGAGGGAGAATCAAGTGGCAATTCCGTTAGAAAATACCCACCATGGACCCAGAGGGTTAATGAAACGGAATTCCCTAGTTAACCTCCTTCCACTTTCGTGGGTGAGCATTAACTATCCCGACTCCAACCTTCCACACAAGTGTTGGATGTATTCGGGAGCTTTCGGACCCAAATACACCCCACTTGAGGGAAAGAAAGGAGCGGGAAATTGATTTCCCAACTAATTACTCACTAATATTGTTAACCCAAACATAATCACCCATTCACACCCTTAATTATCCCCTAACCCATAGGGTTTCTAGCCACTAATCATGATAAAAACTATGCTAACAACATCCAAACCAAACCTAAGCATGATTTCTAACATCAATAATCAAGAACAAGCAAAACAATTTAAATAGCAGGCAAGAACAATTGAACAAGCAAGAAAGTAATTAGCAAAGTAATTAATAAAAGAATTAAGGGAAAAAAATACTTATCAAATGCTGGAAATGAACAAAGGAAAGCAATGGAAAGGATGATCCAACAATCTCTCAATTGTTTGAATCCCCAAATCTTCAAATACAACTCAAAATCACCAAAACCCTAGATTAATCCAAGCTAATCTCTTACTAATCTCTCTCTAAAACAAGCTAATACCAAGCTGAAAATTAAAGTCTAAAACTCTAAACTTCCCCCAAAACTTCTCTCCCAAGAAAATCGTCAATAGGAGTATTTATACAAGGCAAAACAGTTGGGCAAAACACAACATTTCAAGTCGAAGAAGTGCGCAAGAGACCGCAGGTGTTGTCTCCGTCTGTCCAATGGAGGTAGCGGGTGTCACTAGTGGGGTAGCGGGGGCTACCCAGCGAAAACCAAAGGCGATTTTGAGCTTCGTACAACCGCAGGTGCTGTCTCGTTCTGGCCAGCCAAGGGTAGCGCGGGTGCCACCAATAGGGTAGCGGGGGCTACCCTCCTGTTTTCTTCCCTTTGTTCCTTCCTTCTTTCCAAGGCACGTAACGCCCGCTACAAGGATCGTAGCGGGTGTTACCTCACTAATTTGCACCAAATGAAGGGAAAGTGGTCCCGGGTCAACTCCGCTTCGGCTCTCGGTCCGGCTCGACTCGGGAAATCTCCAAAAAGACTCAAAAAAATGGCCCGTTTTACCTCGTTTTATTGTAAAACGCCAAAACCTACAAAATAACAAAAAACATACTAAAATGCACGAAAATACACCGGAAACGAGTCAATAGACTAAATATAAAGGAGTTATTTAGGCCCAAAAATGGGTCTAAACAATAGCACTAGAATGAGGGCGTCGAAGGAAAAAAAAAAACACAAACGGGACCAATGCGGAAGGGTTTGAATGAGAGCACGGGTTTGAACTGATTCCAGCCCCAAAAAAAGAACGGATCTGAAACCAAATATACTTGCACGCATAATTTATTCTTGGCCAACATAGTGACTTTTATTGTTATCTGTCATTATTAATGTGGGGCCCACATCAACAAAAAAATCAAATTTTATGGAAAGTGATGCACCAATGCTAGGTTTCAATGATGGTATATGTGTAGATTAATCTAACCTCATGCCTATCTTCTCAATGTATTCCAATCTACTTTCTAGTTTCAAAGGGTGGTTATCATCTTTGTGATTTATGGATGAATTTGTTGTTGCGTCGAAAGAAAAAAATGTATATAACCAGTTCAGTTATCAAGAACTACTAAGCATACCTGATGAAATTCAATACCAATAACAGTTTAAATTCTAGATAAAATTTTATCCAATTTAAATAAAACAGAAAGAAGAATCATACTGGCTGTTAAACTCCCACAACAATTGGTGTTTATCCAGTAATGAAACATATATATATATATATATATATATATATATATATATATATATATATATATATATATATATATATATATAATCAACTCATGATTGATTGGCATGTTAAACAAAAATTCGTTTCCTTTGCAGCCATTCAAAAAAAAAAGAAAGAAAAAGAAATACAGTTTTGTGTTTCGATCAAAAAACAATGAAAAGAATTTGAGAATTGCTCTGATTTGCAGAATTTGGAATTTGACAACAACATATTTGGGAGACTAGTGGTAATATATATACATATATAAATATATATATATATATATATATATATATATATATATATATATATATATATATGGGAATTGATATAATGAGAAGAGGACTTTTGTGAGAAGAGAAGCATGAGAGATCCTAACCTTTGGTTCAAAGATCTATGGTGAGAATAAATGAGGTGTTTTATCTTTAATTCTAGTGGGAAAGTATAATAATTAGGGATTTTAATTTTTTTTATTGATGTTCTCACGTGAGAACATATCAGCAGGCACAATTTTTTTTTTTTTTGTAATGCGAAGCCCAAGGAGCATTCAGCCGCTAAAATGATGCACGCTTGTTTGATCCATGCATGCATATGAAAAGACCCCCCCCCCCCACTTCCCCAGGTAAATTCCCAATGTTTCCCCCTCATTTCAATTGATGCTTTCATCCAAGATCAATTCTATTGTCTTCTAAAAATACCAGCATAAACCCTAATTGGTTTGTATCCAAAAAAAAAAAAGCCTTGTTGCATAGCCGATATTCTGGAAATTTTTGAAGAACACAAGAGAGAGAAAGAGACGAAGGGCGCCATTACTGAGAGCAAGGGAATTTCTGGTGAAGGTGTGAAGCAAAATTTATGGCGAACTGTAAGAGCAGAGCATGCGAAAATCCGGCAAAGATCGAAGGTCTGGCGTAGTTTTCCGGTGAAGCACGACGTTTGGTAAGTATTTCCAGAAATTAGGGTTTGTTTGGGGGTTTTTTTCTGGAAAATGGGGATATCCATTGAGTATAACAATAGATTGGTGTTTTTTGTCAGAGAATGGAGGGAATTTTAGTACTAGGCATGGCGTCGAAGGGTGTGAATGAAGCAAAGGTTGAAGAAAGGAAGGAGGAGATGTAAATCATTGTATATTATGGTTTTTGGTGTTCATTGTTCATGATCGACAAAGAGAAAATGGTATTTTGTACTCAATATGGCGTGTAACACCATTTTGGTTATGTGTTCTATGAAGTTTTTTTATTCTTGTGTAATGAACGCTGTGTAGCCTGGTGATTGTTTTAGTGTGTTGTCATTAAACACTGATGTTCATTTTGGGGTGCCTAATGTTCATCAAGGAATGCATGTGTTCATAATACGACAAGTTGATGATCATTAAGACCATCCAACATTTTATGTAGTGCTTGATGTTGATGTTCATAATGGCATGAGTGATTTTCGTTCATGCAATACTTCGTGTTCATGCCAATGTGGTTAATGTTCATTTATACAGAACCTGATGTTCATTTCAAATCTTAGTTAATATTCATACTAGCATGAATGATGTCCATTTACACAGAACTTCATGTGCTATGCCACCCTGATGTGTATTCTACAATTGCTGCTCATATTGTAATGGTTCATATTGTAATGGTTGATATCTATAGCCTTATGATCAATACGAGACTAATTGCTGCTCATTTCGGTCCGGTTATTGTAAAATAATATGCTAGGTGTTTATCCGTGAATTGCTTGATGTTCATTTTACGATGACTTGATGTTCGTAATATTATGATCTGCGTAATAGTTTATTGTGATATCATGACAAGTTAACGATCAAATCACTGGTTAATGATCATTCGCGTAGACCCTGATGTTCATCCTATGATTATTTGATGTTCATAATAGTATGGTTGATGTTCATCAACGCAACACTGCACATGTCAATGCCAACTTAATGGACATGCACATCATTAGTTGTTGTTCATTAACGTTTGATTGATGTTCATTATATAATTAGTTGATGTTCATTCATCTAATATATGATGTTCATATCGTGGTGTGCAGTGCTGTTGCTGACGCTTTGCAAGTAGGGACAGGGTCGATGTGCTTCCCCCGCCAATGCCACAAAATTACAAAATGAACGAGCACGATAAATATGTTCTATTTTGTCCTGTTGAGGCATGGGTTCCAAGAAAAGAGATGGCGTTCGATGACAATGAAGAGGATAAGAAGTTCTATGAACAATACGCACTTAGCGTTGGCTTTAGCATATGTAGTTACAGTCACACACGAGACAACAAGGGTACGGAATGGAAGGTATTTGTCGAAACAAGGGTGGACGCCATCAAGAACCTTGACGTTCATATAAACAGACCTTAATGTTCATCCCAAATTCATTGTATGCTCAAATGACTTATCGATAATCACTTGATGCATTATACATGTATGATCATTTTCACAAACAATGATGCTTGTTTTTTTATATGTAGATGTACATTTTTTATTGTATGCAGATGCTCAGTCCACTATACCTAGTCATTCATTTCACTGTATATAGATGCTCATTTTGCTATATGTAGATCCCAAAAACACTCGATGTCCATTATATATGTACATGCTCATTCCACTGTACCTGGTTATTCATTTTCACAAATACTCGATGTCCATTGTACAATAACTTGATGTTCATTTTGTAATTACTTGATGTTCATCGCACGCTAACTTGGTGATAAATACTTTAATAAAACATTTATCAAACTTAAATGATGAACAACATTCATGTGGGAAAACCCATTATATGCTCGAAAGACTTAATGATAACTAAATGGTGCAAATGGCCTCCATTAACAGCATATAATGTATCATTTGACAAAAATGAACACAGTTTCAGACTGATGTTCATTTTAAGCAAACATTAATGTTTCATCTCAATTTCATTATAGTTTCATTTCAATTTAGACGTTATTCGTTTCATTATATATATATGATCATTTTCATAACCCTGACGATCATTTTAATATACCTCGTTGTTCATTTCACATTTGCCTGATGCTCATTTTTACATGTACTCGATGTTCATTTGCCACACTGTTCATTTCGCATCTACCTGATGTTCATCTCACAATAACATGCTCTTCATTTACCGGATGTCCAAAACAAACGATGATGTTCATCTACAAACTGGCTATCAAAGTTTAATACAATATCCCAAATTTTCCCAAACAAAATACATCAAAGTAAAATGCTGAATGTCTCCATAAACACCACAAACACAACATCCCAAATTTTCCCAAGGGGATGGTCCGTGAAGAACGCATGAACCCATTCCGCCCTTTTCTCATATATATCAATCAACCATGAATTCTTAGAGAGCTTGTATTTGTCAATCATTGCAGCCCGCCTATCCTCAAATTCGCCCGGAGTATCGGATGTCCACACGCACAATTTTATGTCGTTGATAAACTCCTCACACCCATTCAGCTTGTGTCCAACCTTTTCAGGGAGTTTACGCATTATGTACCATATGCAATACCTATTTATCATTACATGAAACAATATACATGTATATGATCTCATCCAGTGCAGTGTGACACACATGAACATCCACCATGGATAAAATGAACATCAAGAACGACCATCACATTGAATTAGACTACTCATCTATAACAGAATATCTTGCTAATGGACATTTCGATTGTTATGCGCATCAAATGACATGCTTATCTAAATGCAATAAACATAACATTACATGTGCTATGTAATGAACATCATAACTACACAAGATGATCATCAATGTACATCCAAATGAACACCAAGTTGTTGTAAAATGAGAATCGAGGTATAATAAAAATGAACACCAGGAATTGTGAAGAATGATCATCTACATATAGTAGAATGAGCACACAACTTAAATTGAAATGAAAATCTCAAAGATGAACATCAAGTACGTAACAACTGAACATCAGGTTGATTTGAAATGAATATTAAATGGAAAACGAAAATGAACATCAAGGTGGCATTAACCAAACTTTTCAGTGCAATATGATCACTTTTGTGAAAGTAAACTTGCAGTACACATTAAAATGAATATCTTAGGACCATCAATTTATGAATATGACCATCATGACTGTCTTATGGACATTAAGGTGATATGAAATGAACGTTAAGGTAATATGAAAATGATCAACAAGATGAATTGAAATGAATATCAGTTTCAAATTAAATTGACCTTTTCCTTTACTATGTGATTCTTATGTAATTTAACAACAACTAACATGAAACTCAAATTGAAAATGGGCATCTGCGTGAACATAAAAATTTGGTTTGTTATGTCATTAACAACAATAAACACTAAAACACAAATGGACATCAAGCCAGAAGAAAATCCAACAATAAACATCAACACTGTATATATATGAACAAGATATGTTGAAATGAACACCAAAAACCATAATATACAATGATTTACATCTCCTCCTTCCTTTCTTCAACCTTTGCTTCATTCACACCCTTCGACGCCATGCCTAGTACTAAAATTCCCTCCATTCTCTGACAAAAAACACCAATCTATTGTTATACTCAATGGATATCCCCATTTTCCAGAAAAAAAACCCCCAAACAAACTCTAATTTCTGGAAATACTTACCAAACGTCGTGCTTCGCCGGAAAACTACGCCAGACCTTCAATCTTTGCCGGATTTTCGCATGCTCTGCTCTTACAGTTCGCCATAAATTTTGCTTCACACCTTCACCAGAAATTCCCTTGCTCTCAATAATGGCGCCCTTCGTCTCTTTCTCTCTCTTGTGTTCTTCAAAAATTTCCAGAATATCGGCTATGCAACAAGGGTTTTTTTTTTTTATACAAACCAATTAGGGTTTATGCTAGTATTTTTAGAAGACAATAGAATTGATCTTGGATGAAAGCATCAATTGAAATGAGGGGGAAACATTGGGAATTTACCTGGGGAAGTGGGGGGGTCTTTTCATATGCATGCATGGAGCAAACAAGCGTGCATCATTTTAGCGGCTGAATGCTCCTTGGGCTTCGCATTACAAAAAAAAAAATTGTGCCTGCTGATATGTTCTCACGTGAGAACATCAATAAAAAAAATTAAAATCCCTAATTATTATACTTTCCCACTAGAATTAAAGATAAAACACCTCATTTATTCTCACCATAGATCTTTGAACCAAAGGTTAGGATCTCTCATGCTTCTCTTCTCACAAAAGTCCTCTTCTCATTATATCGATTCCCTATATATATATATATATATATATATATATATACATACATACATGCATACATACATACATACATATATATATATATATATATATATATATATATATATATATATCTATATATATACTATATATATGTATATATATACTATATATATGTGTGTGTGTGTGTGTATATATATATATATATATATATATATATATATATATATATATATATATATATATGCAACAATTTTTTGTTTTTCCCCCATGACCCAATTGTTCGACTGTCATTCCATGCGGCCCAGATAACATCTTAGACGTATCAGTCTGCCTACCAAATCTTGCAAATTATGTTCGAAACCCAACCGCTTCAAACACCTCAAGTTCGTGTCCGCGACTGACTCTCGAAGGGGGCATCTGTAGAAGGCAAAATTTTGTCGACAAATCAGAAAATGACACGTGGAAAATAAATTGAATTTGTTCGGCCAATTATTATTCGCCACGTGTAAAATTAATTACGACGGTCCATTTAATTAAATTTTAAATGGAAATACATATGGCCATAATATACTAACATGTGTAAATTACGATGCAAAAAATAGTAATTATTTCTTTATTTTCAAAATAAAGGAATAATTAATAATTTGGGCCCAAGCCCAAAGCCGACTCAAACCTTAGGCAACCTTAGGCCTCCAGAGCCTATAAATAGGGGTCTTCTCCCTCATTTTCAAGACACTCTGCAGTCTACCCCGGGCAGCATTGGGCATACTGCACTTCAGAGAATTCAGAAGCTCGAACTGAAAGCGGCCTCCAACTCTCAAGCGCCAAGGATCAAGGTCGACAAAAGTTCAAGATCAAAAGCTCCAAGTTTTTTGCACGTCAAGGTAAAGAACTACAACTGAGTTCTTCAGCTCGACCTGCACTCGAGATCGAGAAGCGTCCGCACCCTCGACTCATTCAAATTTTAGGAGATTGAATCAGATGACTACTTTATTGTATTTAATACAGAGATTGTACCTACATACATTTGAATATTAATACAAATTATATTTGTTTCTCAATTTTCTGTCTTTATTTATTTCAGGCTCAAAATTTGTGTTTACAGCAGCATCACAGAATTGGAAGGGTAACAACACAATTCGAAGATCTGTTAATGCTCCAAGGGTGACTGAGGCTAATGTCATCCAAAACGTGAGTTGTGGTCCATTTCAAAAGCTTACATTTTTCCAGTATGGTTCTTATACTCCACTGGATATGACTTATGCTGAAGCCTTGGACCGTCTGTTGAAGTCCGACAAGATCCGGTTACCTACACCCTCAAAGCAGTGAATGTGCAGCATCGTGCCTATCTTTGATGGACCTATGAATCTTACATGCAAGAAAGCCCAACACGATTTCTATTAGACCCTTTACTACAAGCTTCTCTTTCAGACCCACCTTGTCTTGCTGCCCACCAGGCTGCACAATAGAAACACTGCATTGTACCGAATCTGAGACGTTTCTAACTCCCAGAGCGCTATAGACCTCGCGCAATTTCACTGCTGAGATTGCGCTACTTTTTGGGAACCAGACAAATAAAGGAGAGTCGCTATGACTCATGCATGACAGTCTTTTTCAGCCATAGATTAACAGGAACAAACACACTCTCCTTGGACAATAACATGATCCTCTTGACTGGTGACATAGCTTAGGTGTAGATGTCATAAAAAAGTGTTGAGTTTGGATGATTTTGGTAGTTATTAGTAAGTGAGTTCACCTTGCAAAATAAAGTGTTGACACAAATGTCAATGTCGAAAACTAATTCGGTTAACCTTGCATATTAGAACAAGATGGAAGATACTAAGAAATGGATGTACGAGAGAATCAATGAGGAGGGGTATCTTAGCAAAGAGTTTGTTAGAGGGGTAAAAGAAGAATTTTTGTCAGTTGCTAAACAAACCATTAGCTTCCAATCGGATAATGTACTTAGGTGTCCATGTTCAAAGTGTAGAAACATGAAACACCATACTGAGGACAGTGTTAAGGTGCACTTGTACAAAAATGGGTTCCTTCCACGTTATTTTGTGTGGACGAGTCACGGTGAGTTGTACGTGTCTCATGTGGCCACGGGCCCCATCCAAACGTCGAACCAAATTGAAGGGTCGTCGAGGACTGATGTGTTAGACCCAATGCAAGAAATGCTCACGGATGCCACCGGAGATTTATCGTTTGATGTGTTAAACCCAGTCGAGGATGAGTCGGTCAGATGGAGGGTAAAAATTTCTAGAAATGTTAGAAGCGTCTAAACGACCTTTGTATGAGGGTTGCGAGATGTCACAATTGTCAGTAGTGTCGTGGCTTGTAAACATAAAGTGTGAGTATAATCTCCCTAACAAAGTCGTAGACAGTCTGCTAGCCCTCATGAAAGACATTTGTCTCCCTGGTAATGAAACGACGGACATGTACCACTCGGCGAAGAAGTTACTCAAAACTTTAGAACTTCCGCATGAGAGGATCGACGTGTGTCCAAAGGGGTGTATGTTGTTTTGGAAGGACAACTCCATGCTCGATAGGTGCAACTTTTACGGTGTTGATCGATATGTGCGGAAAACGGCTAAGGGTAAAAATATCGCCCACAAAGAGCTCATATACTTTCCAATCGGTCTACGGTTGCAAAGATTATAGATGACTAAGACATCAGCAAAGCAAATGAGGTGGCACTCAACAAATGTTCGAGGGGACGGTGACATGGTTCATCCGTGCGATTGTGAACCTTGTAAACATTTTGATGCCACTCACAAAGAGTTCGCATCGGAACCACGCAATGTGCGGTTGGGTATATGCACGGATGGTTTCGCCCCTTTCGGTAGTTTCGGGCAAACTTATTCTACATGGCCTATTATAGCTACCCCATACAATTTGCCTCCGTGGCTTTGCATGAAGAAGCCTTACATGTTCCTCACACTCTTGATTCCTGGTCCGAAAATTCCAAAGGGAAACTTGGACGTATACCTGCAGCCGTTAATATACGAGCTGAAACAGTTGTGGGAGGAGGGTGTAGACACGTATGATGTGTCTTTGAAAGAAAAGTTTAGAATGAAAGCGTCTGTGTTGTGGACAATAAGTGATTTTCCAGCGTATGGTATGCTTTCTGGGTGGACCACCGTAGGTAAGTTAGCTTGTCCATATTGCATGGACAAAAGAAAATCACGGTGGCTAAAACATGGGAGGAAACAGTCATGGTTTCATTGTCATCGACAGTTTCTCCCAATGGACCATCCTTATCGTACTAACAAGAGTGCTTTTTCTAAAAACCGAGAGGAACATTCGCCTCCTCCCCCTCGCCTAAATGGGAGACAAGTTTGGGAACAAGTGTCAAGCACTACAACATGGTAACAAAAATAAGACCGTTATGAACGGTCACAATTTAGCTTGAACGGTCGTTCTGGGGGGCGGGCGACCGTTCATTTGCGACCGTTCGTGACGGTCGCCTCTGAATGGTCGTTTGTGGAACCGGGCGACCGTTCATTTGAACGGTCGCTATTTAACGACCGTTCATAAACGGTCACTGTGCTGAACGACCGTTCAATGAACGGTCGTTCGGCACAGCGACCGTTTATGAACGGTGGTTCAGCAAAGTGACCGTTTGTTAACGGTCGTTACTTAGCGACCGTTCAGCTGAACGGTCGCTCATTTAAAATTTTTTTAAAAAAAATTTTGTCGAGGGTTGTTTCTGGTAATACAATCTGTCCAGAATATATTTGAAGTATAAGTGCCAAACGGTCACAAAATGAACGGTCGCAAATAATAATATATATATAAAAATGAACGGTCGCAAACAGTAGCATATATATATATAAAGTCAACGGTTGCAAGTCAACGGTCGCTAGTCAACGGTCGCAAAATATATTACATATCCGACAAGTTTTTAAAGTTGTCCTCAAAAACACTATGAAGAAGGGGGGTCATTAATGAAGTTAGAGGGAGAGAATTGACCACTGTAAGGCGTCCCCTGCTGCTGCTGTTGATTTTGTTCTACTTGGGACAATCTTCCTTCAAGTTGGCTCAACGTTTGCTGGTATTGAGAGACTTGACTCCTCAAAGCCTGTTGTTCAGCCATCAAGGAAGCATAAGCAGATGGGGTAGGGGCGCCGGATGAGGAAGAAGAACCCTGACCATTGTGGCGTGCATAGCGGGCCGGCCTTTCGTAGAACATGCCCGTCGAGGATCCTAGGCCATAGACGGACTGATTCTTAACCGAGAACCCACCAGCGACATTGTAGAACACCGCGTTGGCTTCCACAGTATTGGGCTCCAAGCCCGCTGCAGATACTTGCTCAAGATATTCATTCTGCAAATTATCAATACTAATGATAATTAAAACCACAACTAAACGTAAAGCAAAGTGGTCATGTTGTTTGTTGACAAAACACATTATCAATAGATGCCACAGTTAAGGTAATATAGGGAGAGTTACATAGAAATTTCGGCAGAGTTTCCTTTGTAATATGGACTATACCAAATTCATAACACAAAACATTAACCTGCAAATTACAATATAAACTCAACTTTACAACAACGAACATTTGAACATATACAATCCTATATATCGAGCCACACGCTCGTTTTTGAACATAAGTTGCACATTCCAACTTCCAACAACAATTCCAACACATATAATCAAGTAACAACATACGGCTACACGCCGATTAATCCTATCGAGCCACACGCTCGTTTCTACACATAAGTTGCACATTCCAACTTCCAACAACAATTCCAACGCATACAATCAAGTAACAATATACGGCCACACGCCGATTAATCCTATCGAGCCACACGCTCGTTTCTAAACATAAGTTGCACATTCCAACTTCCAACAACAATTCCAACACATACAATCAAGTTTCGATATACGGCCACACGCCGATTAGTCCTATCGAGCCACACGCTCGTTTCTAAACATGAGTTGCACATTCCAACTTCCAACAACAATTCCAACAAATAAAGTATTAAACGTATTTTAGAAGAAAATGACTTACATAAACTTTGGCCGCCTTCGGGTCAGTCCATTGCTTGTTGCCGTGGTCGTCTTGTTTACAGTGATAGTGCTCTATGACGTCCGCGGGGGATGGATGGATCCCGTCACTAGCCTAGGAATATATTTAGAAAAATTACATATATTACCGTATAATTTGTATTGATGAAAAACGTCAAAGTTAAAGATGATGGGAGGCTTACCAGTTTTCGCAAGTATTTACCGGCGGACATCGCCCCACCGTAGTGCTTATTCTGGTCCGGGGCTTTGTTCCGATTCGCCGTGTATGCCTCGACCCGACGCTTATAGGCTTCTTCCTCTCGTTTAGCCCACATCCTCGCCCGGATTTCATCTGACAAATGGGGGATTAGTTTGTTCCTTGGGGTATGTTTCTCCCGGTAGACCAGGCCCTTAAGGAGGTCGCTGAATTTGCTATGCCACATGTTGAAGACTTCCTGAGCCAGGTCCAATTCATATTCGAAACGTTGCTATACAATAACAATTAAAACAATTAAACACATATTTAATGTCCCATATATAATAACGAAATCCAAATAAAATAAGTAGGTTCCGAAGGATTGTATTCTTACATAGAAATACGACCAATAAACCATCTTCTCATGATCTTTCATATCACCAGCACTAAGAGCCTCCCCCTGGTAATGAGATTTTAAACTATCCGACACGACCTTAGTAACCTCAGGCATTGAGATCCTACAAGAAACGAGCAATAAGTGAGAGAGGCGCAATATTTATTAATTATTATGTATTGACTATAAATAAAGTTGACATACCAGTCTTCCCCCCTAATGAGGGGGATTTTCGGGTCGGACGGGTCGATAGGATTACCGGGCTGGATCTTCCATAGAGGGGATGGTGGGGACATTGTGTTTTCTTAAGCTGCACTATAATAACCAATAATTGACCGCACAACTAATTTTATTGATGCATGCAGTGAGTAATTTAAAATAATTTTACAACTAATGAGTAATCGAATAACCATGAAAACAAATTAAATTATAACCCTAAACAAAATAAAACAATAAAATTCTAAATTGTTAATCGCACAACGTAATAAAACCAAATGACAATTCAAACAAAAGAACCTACACGTGTGACCTACTCATCATCATCATCACTAAGCAACTCAACAAATGCGGCGTTTTCCAATGCTTCATTTCCTTCTAAATCATCGTCCTCCACCCTCTCTAGTATACCCCGATCTTCTCCTTCTTCATCATCACTAAATAGTTCGTCTCCCGAGCCATCTCGATCGTCAAGTAGGTCGAACTCAGCAAGTGATGGGGGGTCCACATTGTTATCTTCCTGAAATGCTCCATCATGATCATCGAGTCCATCTATCGTTTGTCTTGCCTTAATTGTTAGTGTAGCAGTCCATGATGATCTATCCTTCTTGGTTGTTGGGTAATGGATGTACACCACTTGTGTAGCCTGAGATGCCAACACAAAAGGCTCATACACCCTATACCTCTTTGCTTGGTTAATGTCAACAAGCTTGTAATGATCATGCACGACTGCGCCACCTTGACCCGGGTCGAACCATTCAACCTTGAACAAGTGGACTTTGTATTCTCTACTACGTCCAGTATAAACTAACTCAATAACCTCTTTCAAAATCCCGTAGAAGTCAGTTCCATTCACCCCTTTGACACACACCCCATAATTTGCATTCGTTGTTTTATTATCGGCACGGTAAGCATGGAAATTGAAGTTGTTAATGTAGAAATGAGCCCAAGATAAAACATCCTTCCTAGGGCCATTCGCTAAAGCAGTAACAACTTCGTCTCCTTCACCGGATGACAAAACCTACAACGTTGTTTAATAATTGCGAAATTAATCTCATGTAACCTATGTTAACCAATAATTTTAAACCAAACAACTCAAATTGAATGTTAACCTTTCTTCTCAACCAACGAGGGAATTCTTTGCGATGTCTGTTCCACAATTCACCATGCGGCGTACGTGGATACAAACAGGCCATCTCTTCCTCAAATTGACTGAAATAAGTCAACATAGGTGAATATTCTACTGGATAAATAAGTTATTGATAATTGAAATGTCAAT
The DNA here is from genome assembly GCA_029582165.1 of Portulaca oleracea. Classification (NCBI taxonomy): domain Eukaryota; kingdom Viridiplantae; phylum Streptophyta; class Magnoliopsida; order Caryophyllales; family Portulacaceae; genus Portulaca; species Portulaca oleracea. Next base: position 24,037,727 of record CM055890.1, read on the forward strand.
CTAATTAAGTTATGTTGTATATGTACCTTTCATATTCAGTCATTAAATTGGAGTTTGAAAGGACATATTCATGTGCAGCCTCATATTCTTGTTGGTCTAAGAATCTTTTCTTCCCTGCAGCTGGAGAGTACCCAATGTTCGATGAAAACAACTCAGGTATTGCTCTATTCCCGTCGGATGCATCACCCTACTCGGGGCATGAGTTCCTTGGAAGGTCCCTTGATTTTGTGTGCACTTCCGGTGAAAAGTATGCAGCACAAAAGTTGGAAATCTCTTCCGTTAAGAACGCATTACATATTGAGCTTTCAACGCATGCCTTGTTGCCAACCTTCTTCTTCAAATGATGCAGAAATCTACAACATTTGACAACCACCACGCGTCGATGAATGCGTTACAAAGAGAAAGGTGGGTCCTAAATGTTTAATAAAAATACACTACAAAGAAAAAAGGCGGGTCCTAAATGCAATACAAAAATTTAATTACCTTTCAAAAGGGTACATCCACCTATACTGCACCGGTCCACCTTTAGCTGCTTCATATGGAAGGTGTATTGGAAGATGCTCCATCACATTGAAGAATGCGGGAGGGAAAATCATCTCCAGTTTGCATATGATTTCCGGTATGTTCATCTCCAACCGGACCATATCATCAACACTAACCTTAGAGGCACACAAGTCTCTAAAAAATTGGCTTAGTTCCGTCAAAGCTTTCCAAACATTCTGAGGAAGCAACTCCCTAACGGCAATTGTAACAACCTCTCCATGAAAACATGACAATCATGACTCTTCATACCATGTAATCTTGATGTGTTAACATCTACACATCTACCTAAGTTGCTTGCATATCCGTCGGGAAGTTTGAGGTCTTTAAGCCACTGACATAATGCCTTACGCTCCTCTTTACCCATGACATATGCAGCTGCACCTGTCCTATCTTTATCAAACCGGCGACGCTTACAATGAGCGGCTAGGTCCTTCTTAGAGTTGTCATCATTTTTTGTCTTTCCTTTGATGTCCATGATGGTGTTCAACACCTGCTCAAACACATTTTTCTCAACATGCATGACATCTAAGTTGTGTCTAATTAGCAGGTCTTTCCAATACGGTAGCTCCCAAAATATGCTCTTTTTATGCCAATTGTGACATTGAAGATAGCCGTCAACATTGCCTTGTTGTTGAGTAGATGTTGGTAATCTTGTCACTTGTTCCAAAACTTGGCTCCCATTAAGGCGAGGGGGTGGAGGTGAATGTTCTTCCCGTTTTTTAGAAAACGCACTCTTGTTAGTACGATAAGGATGGTCCATAGGGAGAAACTGTCGATGACAATCAAACCATGACTGTTTCCTCCAATGTTTCAGCCACCGTGATTTTGTTTTGTCCATGCAATATGGACAAGCCATCTTACCTGCGGTGGTCCACCCAGAAAGCATACCGTACGCTGGAAAATCGCTTATTGTCCACAACACGGACGCTTTCATTCTGAACGTTTCCTTCAAAGACACATCATACGTGTCTACACCCTCCACCCACAACTGTTTCAACTCGTCTATTAACGGCTGCATGTATACGTCTAAGTTTCCTTTTGGACTTTTCGGACCAGGAATCAAGAGCGTGAGGAACATATAGGGCTTCTTCATGCAAAGCCACGGAGGCAAATTGTAGGGGGTAGCTATAACAAGCCATGTAGAATAAGTTTGCCCGAAACTACCGAAAGGGGCGAAACCATCCGTGCATATACCCAACCGCACATTGCGTGGTTCCGATGCGAACTCTTTGTGAGTGGCATCAAAATGTGTCCAAGCTTCACCATCACACGGATGAACCATGTCACCGTCCCCTCGAACATTTGTTGAGTGCCACCTCATTTGCTCTGCTGATGTCTTAGTCAAGTATAATCTTTGCAACCGCGGACTGATTGGAAAGTATATGAGCTCCTTGTGGGCGATCTTTTTACCCTTGTCCGTTGTCCGAACATATCGTTCAGCACCGCAAAAGTTGCAACTATCAATCATGGAGTTCTCCTTCTAAAACAACATACACCCCTTTGGACACGCGTCGATCCTCTCATGCGGAAGTTCTAGAGCTTTAAGTAACTTCTTCGATGAGTGGTACGTGTCCGTCATTTCATTAACAAGGGGGCAAATGTCTTTCATGAGGGCTAGCAGACTGTCTACGGCTTTGTTAGGGAGATTATACTCACATTTTATGTTAACAAGCCGAGACACTACTGACAACTGTGACAGTTCGCAACCCTCATACAAAGGTCGTTTGGACGCTTCTAACATTTCAAGAAATTTTTGCCCTCCATCGGTCGGCTCATTCTCTATTGTTTCGAACACGTTGGACGATAAATCTCCGAGGGCATCCGTGAGCATTTCTTGCATTGGGTCTAACACATCAGTCCTCGACGACCCTTCAATTTGGTTCGACGTTTGGTTGAGGATCGTGGCAACGGGAGGCACGTACACTTCACCGTGACTCGTCCACACAAAATAACGTGGTACGAACCCATTTTTGTACAAGTGCACCTTAACATTGTCCTCACGTTGGTGTTTCATGTTTTTACACTTTGAACATGGACACCTAAGTACTTTATCCGATTGGAAGCTAATGGTTTGTTTAGCAACCGGCAAAAATTCTTCTTTCACCCCTCTAACAAACTCTTTGCTAAGATACCCCTCCTCATCGATTCTCTCGTACATCCATTTCCTAGTATTTTCCATTTTATTCAAATCTGCAAAGTTGACCGAATTAGATTTCAAAGTTGTCAATTTGTGCATGACAACACACTAATTTGCTAGGTGAGCTCACTTACTTGTAACAACCAAAAGCATCCAAACTCAACACTTTTCTATGACATGTACAACTAAGCTATATATGTCAATAGTCAAGAGGACAATGTTATTGCCCGATGAGAGTGTGATTGTTCCTGATAATTTATGGCTGAAAAAATACAATTCATGAGTTGTACCGACTCTCCTTTTATTTGTCTGGTTCCCAAAAAGTAGCGCAATCTCAGCAGTGAAATTGCGCGAGGTCTATAATGCTATGGGAGTTAGAAGCATCTCAGGAATCAATACAATGCAGTGTTTCCATTGTGCAACCTGGTGGGGAATAAGACAAGGCGGGAATGAGAGAGAAGCTTATAGTAAAAGGTCTAATAGAAATTGTGTTTCCATTAGACCTTTTACTATCAGCTTCTCTATCATTCCCGCCATGTCTTGTTACCCACCTGTTTGCACAATGGAAACACAGTATTGTATCGAATCTGAGACGCTTCTAACTCCTACAGCACTATAGACCTCGCGAAAATTTCTTGCGAGATTGCCCTACTTTAAGGAAACCGGACAAATAAATGGAGACTTCGATGCGACGCATGAAAGTATTTTTCAGCCATAAATTATCAGGAACAACCACACTCTCATGGACACTAACAGAACCCACACTCGACCACTTTTAATGACATCTACAACTAACATACTAGAACTATAAATTACCCTACTTTCTAATAACTACCAAAAGCATCCAAACTCAACACTTTTCTATGAGATCTACAACTAAGCTATATATGTCAATAGTCAAGAGGATAATGTTATTACTAATAACTACCAAAATCATCCCAACTCAACACTCTTTTCTAATAGTGGTAGATTTCCATGTCGTAGATTCAAATGAATTTTAAGCGTGCTAAAACAATTATATACAACATAACTAACTAAACATTCTTTACACATGTATTAACCTAATAATATACTAATTTACATGCTCATAATTTATACACATAAACATACAATTAACAATTTTCATAACTAAAACAATAAATATTTCAAAACATTACTAACTAATACATGTAACATACAATTAATACAAAAATTCAATAATAAAACACAATTAACACAACAATATACACATAAATAAACAATTAAACTAATTGACAATTTTCACCACATACCTAACCTAATTAACATACAATACTTAAACAGTGATATAACTAACCTAATTAACCTACAATTTCACAACATATCATTAAACTAATACAACTAACACAAAAATTAACCGAATAAATACTAATTATTCACTCAAATTATTCACAAATACTAACCTAATTAATGAATGCTCATAATTTATACAACTAAATATATAATTAACAAAATTGACAAATTTCAAATATTTTACGGAGAGAACAGCGGCGATGTGACGGTGGCGGCGGCGAGCGGCGACCCGGCAGCGGCGTCGGCGGCGGCGTCTGTGGCGGGGACGGCGAAGAAGGGGCCCAAAAAGTGGCGGTTGCGGTTCCGATTTGCTAGCAAGAGGGAGGGCTTACGTTGTTATTAACCACCAAAAACTTAGAAGAATTGATAAGGAGGGAGAAGAGGAGGACTTACCGTTGTCGGTTCCGTGAATGTGGCGGCGGCGGTTTCGGTCCAATTCGCGGTAGCAAGAAGAGGAGAAAGGTTAACGGTTGTGAGTGGTGAGCAGTTGCGCAAGTGAAATGTGAGGCGAGCCGTTGAACGGTATTAAAAGGGGAACGACCGTTCATTGACGACCGTTCAATTGAACGGTCGCTAAATAACGACCGTACAAATAAACAGTCGTTCAGTGGAACGACCGTTCAATTAAACGGTCGCTAAGTAGCGACCGTTTAATTGAACGGTCTTTGTACGGTCGTTATTTAGCGACCGTTCATTAACGGTCGTTAATGAACGGTCGGCCGCCTCTTCATAGCGACCGTTTATTAAACGGTCGCTTGAAACGGTCTTATTTAGACTTCCGTGCTGTAGTGAAGGTTGCCAGCATCTACTCAACAACAAGGCAACGATTACGGCTATCTTTAATATCACAATTGGAATAAGAAGAGCATCTTTTGGGAGCTACTGTATTGGAAAGACCTTCTAATTCGACACAACTTAGATGTCATGCATGTTGAGAAAAATGTGTTTGAGCAGGTGTTGAACACAATCATGGACATAAAAGGAAAGACCAAAAATGATGACAACTCTAAGAAGGACCTACCCGCTCAAGGACCAAACCCCACATATTCTGCGGAATAAAATCTGACCCAATGTTGAACTGTGACCTTGACTTGATAAAGGGTCTTGTTTACCTTGTTACTAAGGAGCTTGACGGAAAAGGGATCAAGGACCAAACCCCACACATTCTGCGGAATAAAGCCCTAATCATAGCTGGAAGAGAGAGATTAGACTTAGATCTAGTCAAGAAGGGACTAGATCGGAGAGAGAAAGGTGAATCTGACTGTTTTTTCATCAATCAAAACCACTCTCTAAAATGTTCTAGGCAGGAGCTATCAGAGCTTATCTCTAAGTTTCTCCCTTCAACCTATTTGTTAGCGTCAGATACCACTTGTTAGGCTCTGATACCACTATTTAGATAAAAATAAGCAAGGTAACAGCGGAAGCGAAATAAATAAATAAATTGATATGACGAAAATTACGAAAAAATTTAGGAACAAAAAATAAGCGATGAGACAACACCAGGTTTACGTGCGAAACCGAAGAACTCGGAGAAAAACCCAAGGACGGCGACAACTAGAAAACAATCCACTATGAGAAAGTAGGTGTACAACCTGATCACTGCCATAGGGTGTGATGCGATCCACAGCAGAGGAGATTACAACACAAATCTCTCTCACACACAACTCTCAATCTTTCTCTCTCGGGAGACACTTGGGAAAATATTGGTGAGACAAATTTCTCTCTCAATATTTTCTCCCTCTCTGACTCTCTATCACTCGATCATTGTTCGCCATAATTATGGTGGAGATACATGTATAATATTTATACTAATGGTGAGAGAAGGAAACTAGGTTAACAATAAATAACCTACGGTGCAAGAAAGGAAAGTCCCGCCGCCCGACAAAGTCAGCCAAGAGGCGCTGGCAACGCCTGAAGGGCGCTGGTTGTGTCGAGCCCTAGCGTGTTTCTGTGGCAGCCGCTAGCAGCGGAGGGAGGCAGAGAGGCAGCGCCTCAATTTCTTCGGCTTCGTAACTTGACGCTGGCAGCACCGCTGGTCGCGTCTCTCTCGTTTCCTCTTCTTCTCTGGTTCTGGACCCCACCGAGGATCCAATGGGTCATAAAACCCAACACTATTCCATAATACTCAAACAATTTATGTTAAATTTTATAGTAAACCTTAAAAGTAGGATAAATATAATGGAGATTCGACTATCTCAACTCAATTGGTATTGCTACGCTGTGGTATCCCACTGGTCCTGTGATTGATTCTTTGGAGTAGCAACAAGTGTACATGGTTGGTTTCTCCATCTATCGCATGCACCCGGAGCATGTGCTCCGGATATCTATAAGTGAACAATCATTATAATAAGAGTGAACAATCTAATTTCTATGGTGAACAACCTAATACATGTGGGTGAACAATCATATAATTCGGAGCAGTGCTCCGGGAGCACCTAATAAATTGCATCCTCATCCCATGGGCTGGTGGACCCATTGATGTTCCCCTGAGATAAAAAAAAAAAAAAAACAAGAAGAAGAAGAAGAAAAAGAAGGCGAACTAATGACATATACCTTCCCTAAAGTTTTGTAAAATGAGGATTTTACCTTTCATATTTGAGAAATATTAATTACCTAACCTAATCTTTACGGTTTATATAAATGTATACTTTTTCCGATTAATTAATAACTTGGACAAGTTTACCCCTATAATTTTACTTGATTTGACGAAAATACCCTCAAGATTTAAATTAAGAAGACAAAAACACCCTCATTATTAATAATTTGGACGCTCAAAAATGACTAATTACTATGAAATTGAATACAACTACAATTACCAAAATTGAATACCCTCAAGATTAGTCCATGTTGTATTTTGTTTACTAACATCGTCATATTGTGATTGGACGGTGCCCACGTGCACGGCTTCTCTGCCATTTTGTAGAATAAAAATTGGATTAGGCTTCAATTCTTCTAGCTTTCGACATCACTACAAAGTAGTAAAAGAAATGGAATGAAATGAAAGAAAATTGATGTCGAACAAAATTGCCCAACAAAAATTGCAGAAATTGAGCAAATTAAATGGATGCTTCTATCTTTCAACATAACCAGAAAGTAGTAAAAGAAAATGGATGTCGAAGAAAAATTACTAATTACAAACAAATCAAATAAAACTGAAATTAGCAAATTCGGTCCCCTTAATTACGAAGCTAGGAGGGCTTTCAGAGATTTATTTATTCTCGTTTTTTTTTATTATTGCAGAAATGGAACCTCTCTGTCTTCTATTTTTGAACAACTTCGTCAACCTTGTAGGAACAACCTTTGGGGCGGCTTAGTCACACTTGCATAAATGGATTCCTACGCGGAGATTATCGAAGAACAGAGAAGGGGAGGGGGTGTTGGGTTTTATCAATTAAAAAATAAAAAAGGATAGCTGAGGGTAGATAAATAAAATTCAGGAAGGAGTAAATAATAGGGAAATTGGATGGTAATATACCGACCTTTATGGGTGTTAAATGGCAATATACCGTCCTTCACTTTTGGACAGTAATATCACTGACCTTTATAGTTTGGTGACATTAATATACCTTCAAGGATTTTTTGGGCGGCGAATCGGTTGACGGTCTGACGTGGAAGGCGGTGCAAAAAGACCGGTGCCATTTTTAGGGGTGTTGAATGTTTGTATTCGGTATTTTTAGGATTAAGGGGTTAGTTTTGTTGTTAATTTTCAGGGTGCAAATCCTTGAAGGTACATTAATGTCACCAAACTATAAAGGTCAGTGATATTACTGTCCAAAGGTGAAGGTCGGTATATTGCTATTCAACACCCCTAAAGGTCGGTATATTACCGTCCAATTTCCCTAAATAATAATGGAGGGTAAATTGGGATTTTTATTGCTTAAATTGACCAAATAAATCTGAAAAAGTAGATATATATTATATCAAATTATCAAAAATGGTTGGATATGATAATTATTATATTTACTATTAATTAGGTTGGGTATGAAATTTCTCAAATATAAAGGGTAAAATTCTCATTTTACAAAACGTGGGAGGTATATATTATTACTACCTCCGTCCCATTATATTTGTCCATCTACTTAATTTGAGAAGATCAATGCATATTGGGAATTGAGGTGAAAAGGTTGTAATTTACCCAAAATACTCCTACTTTAATTGAACATAATAGTTGTTGGAATTGTAAAATTGAAAAATGAATTTATTAATTAGGGATAGAAAAGTAACTACAATTGTTGGAATTGTAAATGAGACAAATATATTGAGACAAAGAAGTTAGGTAAATGAGGTAGCAGTTCATAACAAGGCCTTGAACGGTGACAGGAATTGATGGAGCACCCGTAAGCAACTGACTTCCCATTGACAAACAAAAAAGATTATGGACAGACACCATTAAACAATTGGCGAATGTGGAAGTCAAAAGAAGCTTGAAACTGCACCGAGCAGAGAAGAGAAAGTAGGAACAGCGTTGCAGGCAACGAACTCCCCCTCTCTCACTCACTCCTCTGCACGTTCTCTCTCTCTCTCTTCCCCCTTCAAATTGAATTCAATCAGTCCAAAACAGCCATTGCCATTGCCATTGTGAAGAAGCCATACCCTCTTCCCCATCCTGTCAGTCTGCAATGGGGAAGTTGTCGTTAATTCTGTACATTTCCATCGGAATTGGTCTCCTCCTGTTTCTGTCACTTTCCCCAAAGCACGACCACCATGAAAATGATCACCAGCCTCACCCCTCCCGCCGCCATGGCCAAACCCACAACCATAGAAGGTTGAAGCTCAAGTCCAACTTCACATTCACCTCTCAGGACCACCTCGAACACCACGATCCTCACCATGATTTCCGCCATCATCATCACCACGAACCAATCCCCTTCGATCCTGTGGTCGCCGAGATGGAGCGACATCAGGAAGACAAGGAGTGGGAGCGCATGTACTTCGACGAACACCACAAAGAATTCGCTGAAATCGCCCGCCAACATGACCATGACCATGAACAACATGATCATCACCATCATCAGGAGCATCATCACGAGCACCATCATGAGCACCATCATCAAGGGGACCAACATCATCATCATGATGAAGGGCAAGAGCACCATGAGCCAATGTGGGAGGATTTCGATAACCCAGAAGAGTTCCTCAATGACGAGGAGAAGTTCAATGTCACTGATCGTCTTGTTCATCTTTTCCCTCAAATTGACGTGGATCCTGCTGATGGATTCGTTTCTGAGAAGGAGTTGACCAAGTGGAACTTTGACCAGGCTATCAGGGAAGTTCTTCACCGCTCTCAGCGGGAGATGGAGCTCCATGACAAGAACCATGATGGCTTTGTTTCATTGTCCGAGTATGAACCTCCTTCCTGGGTCAATTCTTCAGGTAAGCTTTACTTCGCTCCCAAGTGCAATTGTTTTTGTTTATTTTTAGTCAAAGCTGGATCAGTTTTTGCCTTTTTAGGTTCCTATGAGTGTCAAGATGAAATTTTTTGGCAATCAAACATACGGGAGCATTTAATTGGCAGTAGTTATAACTTAAATGCTCAAGAGCTGCACCCAATTTTGGTCCATTTGGAGCGCGGTTTGGGGAAATTCAGATGTGGGCAACTTCAAAATGGGTAGCTATATGTGGGCAATCGATTCATGGCAAATGTAATTTTGGTTTGTGGGAAGTCTATGATTATGAAAATAACTAAAGAGGTGAGATCAAAGCTGAAACTCTCCATGAAAGTGAAATGTTTGGAAGTCAAGTTGTTGACTCCTTGCAGAATGTTGGTCTGGAGGTAAAATCGAAATCCCAAAGCCTAGTTTAGCTGGTGGGGGGAGGGAATTGGGGGAATCCCTCTAGGAGGGCACAACATGGGCTGTGAGCAGCAAATAGTGAATAAGTTGAGATTAGAACCTGCTATCTTTTTGTTGTTACCCTTCAAACATAAGCACATTTGAAGTGTAATTCTAAATGGTAGTCCAAGAATGGCCGATTTATCTAGGAGTTTTAGGGAACTTATTAGTGTGAGAACTAACCAAGTTGTGAACTTTGTTGCTGTGAGAACTGTAGCGTGAGTGGTTTCGGTCAAATCAGAAGATGGGTTCCCTAATTGATGCTATTACTTGCTTTTGCAATCCTTGGAGCCTTCAATACAGCACTACAATTCAAATTTCATACGAATGCCTCAAATGGCAAAATCTGAACTTACCACGCCACAGCCTCAGAGACTAAGTACTTCCCAATTGCAAGGAGTTTAGGGTATTGATTTTATCTACCTCTGAAAAGAGTGTGTTCTATTTGTCTTCATGTTCATTTGACAACCTAGATCAATAGGAGTAGGACCTAGGCTTTCTCATTGGCTTCCTTAGCTTGATGTAGTCATTTGGGTGGTGCCATTTTAATAATGTCAATTTCAGTTTGAGTAATTATTACCTAATTTCAGTTGGCTATAAGTTTGTCTTTCTTGTTGATTTTCATCTTGTATGCACCAGATCACAATAGCTTTGGATATGATATCGGTTGGTGGAAGGAGGAACATTTCAATGCTTCTGACATGAATGGAGATGGTCTTCTGAATTTAACAGAGTTCAACGAGTAAGCTTTTATAAATTATAACATCTGATGCATATGCTACACTTATTTATAAGTTTCTAATTTAGTACATTTGTGACTTGTAGCTTTTTACACCCAGCGGATACGAAGAATCCAAAGTTACTTCAGTGGCTGTGCAAAGAGGAAATAAGGTATGCTGAATTTCCCCACAAAGCCAGCTATTTTCTGCATAATTACTTATTACCGTGCCTTACCGCTTAGGTTTGATGATCTAGCCCTTCCCCCAAACATTAAAAAAAAAGAAGAAAGAAAACAATTTCCTTGTCTTTATTATTGTTCACGTTGAGTTCTTTTCAGCCTATTGTCTTTCTTCCATGCACTGGATGTGTAGTTGTGTGGATTATTTTCCCCTTGTTTTATTTCTAAAGTGTGGACTTTAACTTGGATGATGTATTTGATAGAGCTGGCTGCTGTTTTACTTGTCATTTTTGTTATTCCCATTTGTGTTGGGGAGGTTGCTTCTGTGAATCCTGCTGAATCTTGATTTACTGAGGTCTTGTTACTACCAGGCACCAGCCTTCCCTTGACAAGTAAAGATGCATCTTCATTCTATTTTGTCCTTCACAAAATAAATGATGGTAAAATGATTAGGTTAGATGACCTTGTAGTTGTCTTCTGCATCATGGTATATTTGTTCTAATGGGCTCAAGATTCAGTTATTGCACTAATTCCCTAGAGATTTTGAGTGCCCCCCCCCCCCCTCTCTAGAAAACAACAAGAAGAAGATGGGTTTTGCTGATTGATGTGTTCGATCTCATTTTCTCATCTTCTTTTAATTACTGATCCATAGGGAAAGGGACACTGATAAGGATGGCAAGATCAACTATAATGAATTTTTCCATGGGCTCTTTGATTTAGTGAGAACCTATGAAGAAGAAGGCCACAATACCACGCACCACTCTGATAATTCAACAGACAGTCATGCTGCTAGGAAACTGTTCGATCAACTTGACAAAGACAGTGATGGGTAAATTACCTTGATTCAACTTCCTATTCATGCAACATCCATTCCCTCAATCCCACTCTTTGTAACTGGTTTGGAGAACAGTATATCTGAAGTTATCTGGGCCAATTTCCAGGGTAACTTCATAATATTCATCCTTATGTGACATGATAGTATTTTTGGATGACAGGTTGTTGACAGACACAGAATTATTGCCCATTATTGGTAAACTTCACCCTTCTGAGCACTACTATGCCAAACAACAAGCAGACTATGTCATATCACAGGTATCTCCTTCAAGTGTGTCTAACATCTCACACAAATATGATTTAATGTAATTATGCCTAGACTTATTCGGATGAATAGAGAAGCTGGGTTTAATTTATTTTTTTTTAGTTTAACTTAGGACTCTATAAAGATAATTCATCTTTTTCCATATATCCTGTCCAAGCGCTTGAGTGGAAAACCCATTCTAGAGTCTTAAGTTTTTCATCAAGGAAATTATCCAGAAACCAAATTGTGCAAACAAGAAACACTGCATGATGCAGTTCGCATTGGAAAAGGTCAAGGTAACCCTGTTTGTGTAATTTTGTTGTTGCAACCCTAGCCCAACATTGTGATTATCTTTCATGTAAAAGACTACGTAGTTTATACATCAATGACAGACTAATGTGAGCTCACTTGTTCAATGAGAACTGTATTTTATGAAGACTTGTTTCATTTATCTCTTCCCTACTCTAAACAAGGTCCTGTGTACAAGCTTTTATGAGATCCACAAAAGGATATTTTTGTTAGCATTATTGTTCTAGTAAAATGACATCTTAAATGTTTGTGGGCAACACGGGCGAGTAAATTGTGCTCTGAATTTATGGGTTGCACCATGGAATTGTTTGCTATTAGAGTTATATGCCAACAGCTTTATTATGAATAGATGATAACCAGAAACTTCATATTTTTTACCTTGCACCTCACAATTTCCATTACTTAAGCTGGACTCAAGATGTTGATAGAAAAGATATCTTCAGTAACCTGTTTTATGGATTTCAAAAGAAATTTGAATGATAAAGAGCCTTGTTTTTCCCTTTTCTTTTGCTTTGGTGGGGCAAAGCTTTAATCGAAATCTTCTCATTAGAGGTTTAGAAATGAAGATGGTGGATTGCAATGATACTGTTAGATGGATCAGGAAAAGATGAGGATAAAAGATTAGAGTTCTCTTTTTTATTTTTTGTGTGGGGTGGGGTTCACAGATAACGACCTACTAAAGATAAACATGCTAATCAGTTGAGAGATCTTTGAACAACCTTTATGGAGGTCCCAAAAATATCCTTTCCTTTCTTATCTATAAGCGGAGAAATATAGGATTCACTATATGAAATGCCAGATCCTGTGACTAAAATCTGATAGATCCAGGTTTATCATCACCTTGCGACATGTCCATTGAGATGAGACTAAGTTGGTTTAAGCTCTTCATCAGTAACTTATTAGCATGTAAACCCTGTTCTGTATAATTATATAATAATGGTCACAATTGCATCTTCCATTTAAATGGAAAACACACCCAGTTTCATTGAAGGATGTGTATACAAACAATCTATAGAAGTCGGTCATGTTTTATTTATTTCTTCATTTTAAATTGGGTCTTCAAGAAATCCTTCTTTTAGGCCTCCTCCTCTGATTTGAAGCATCTCGTGAACTTATGCTCAATCTACGCCATCCTTACCATAACTGCTCCATTTTTCTTTCCTTTGGGTGGGTGGAATCAGAACTAGACCAGTTCGGATCAGTTCTTGATTTATACACTGTGAACTGGAACCATAACTGGTTTATTGGGTCCAGGATGCCCATGATCTATGTTTGCCTTACGCTGGCACAGACACACAAGAAGGAGGCCATCTTTGCCCGTGTGGCATGTACTCTGCCCCCTTCTGCACAGCTACGTGTATATTGGAAGGCTAGAAAAATGTTCCTCTTGTTCTGATGAGGTTTAGAAATAATCATGTCATAATGTAGTGACAATTTCAGCTGTTTCTCACACTAGCTGTCATTAATAAAGCTTTTATTCTCACTTGGAAATTTCGCATTGGATCATGATTGCCATCGTCATGTGCCCATGAAATGTTGCTTGTCGTACTTTCGTGATGTCTAAATATGTTAACATTTTTAGAGGTAATTGCATGCTGCCATAGTTATTGTAGCAAATACACTTTGTGCATTTGCCAAACGAATTGAAATGCATACTAAAGGTATTGCTGCAGCATACACATAGTGGACAAGTCATTTCATGTTCTTGTCTTACAGTTGTAATATTGAAATTCCTTGTATCTCAGGCTGATGTAGATAAAGACGGACGGCTTTCGCTGGCAGAGATGCTCGAAAATCCTTACGTATTCTATAGCAGTGTTTTCAGTGATGAAGAGTATGACTATGACTATGACTACCGCGATGAGCTTCGTTGAGATGTTAACATCAGGTACTGCTGAGATATTGTAACTCAGTTACAATTACTAGGCTTGTTAACTTAAATATATTTTTACTCACTGCTGATCGTTTGCTTCCATTTATACAGAAAGTTGCTGGGGGAGAGAATTTCTTGTGCAAATTGTGGAGTTGCTTAAACACAGAATTTAATTATAGAAATGCCATTTTTGGCAAGTCGCTGTCTCTCCCTTGCCTTGTTCATCTTTGCGCGTGGGAGCAGGAGTTCTAATTATGCTGCACCTGTATTTTTGCAAATTGTGAACCGTAGGGGAATGGGATCGTGAGGTTTAGTTCTAATTCGTTGCGGTGTTTGCTTGCATTGTCAGTTGTTCATAGTTGTACAATAGGACATTAATGAAACACAAGGCCCTTCAACAATGGGCCAAATACTTCAAATTTAACATGTATTTTGTCATTCATAGCATTCCTTCATTAAATTCATATTTTTGTTAATGAAAAACCGTGGTAGTTATTTTTGGTGACATGTTAATATGTGAATGATGTGGGTAGATTCATGCTTGCTTTGTTTTCCAGTGGAATATCAAAAGACAGACCGGTGTTTCTCCGTATACCACTTCACATGACCTTTCATATCCATCATTGGAGTGTCATCAAAATTCACTATCATATATAAAGAGTTAAGTGACTTAGAAAAAAAGTCACCCACCCAAAAAGTAACTCTTTTTTTGATAGTGAGACAAAAAAACAAAAGAGAACGGCTAACGAAAAGCTCTTTTTCTAGCCCGGGTGGCTAGGACATATGCTTCCTTAGTAGCTGACCGACTAACTTTCTTAACGATACAAAATTGAACATTACAAAGTCGAACATAACAATTCCTAATAATCAAGACGTACTCCCACCGCGGCTGTAAATTTCCATTTAGCATAGCAGTTATCCTGGACGAATCCGTCAAAATGGAGAATGCCAGCAAATGTCGATCCACACCTGTACGTATTGCGTGTTCAACAGCCTGTAGTTCCATCTGGTCTGATTAGAGACCATAGCACAAGCTGATATTAGTGGTCGAGACCTGTCTATATGTCTTTAGAACCCAAGCAAATTCCCCCTCAAGTGAGCTAGCTTTCCTAGCACCATCGCAAATAAAAGTTGCATTTCCTAGGCCCTACAAGCCACTAGTCCAGAGAAAAACATTAGTTTGCTGAGGAATACTAATTTGGTTACCTGTGCCTCCACGATCTTGTGTCGACCGTCCTGTTGGATTAGCTTGACGCACTATACTCATATCATTTGAGATCCACCTGATGACCTCTTTTGGGTGTGGCAAATTTTTATTTTAGTAGCTTGCATTCCTAGCTAGCCAGATGCACCACGAAGTACACAGGAAGTAGTGGACCAAAAATAGTTGTTGATGGTTGTCTTTTGCCAGGAGAAGAAACCAATTGCCAAGTAATCTGGCGGGTCCACTGGTGAATGTTCCTGGAGCTCGATGCTTAATTGACTTCCAAACCAGATATTGTGTGAACACACAGCTGTGCCACAAGTGATCGGAGGTTTCTAAGGCATTTTTGCAAAGTGGGCAGAGTCCCTGCTGAGAGTTATCCCACTTTACAATATTAGCTCCTAGAAGAATTGCATTATGAACTATTTTCCAAAAATTCATCTTCCATTTGGGCGGAATTTTGAGGCTCCAAAGGAGTTTCCAAATTCTTTGCCGCTTTGGCGAAGTGGTCAACTCCGTATTCCTCAATAACTCTACAGACTCCTCTTTTCTAGCACAAATAGTATCCCGATTTGACTGTAAACTTCACATCCCTTAAGTCGCTCCAAATGTGGTCATCTTCTGTAGTATGGGACCGCAAAGGGTAAGCCAACACTTGGTTAGACGAATTCCATGAGAAAATTTGTCTGACCAAATTCACGTTCCATCTGTTTCCATTATTAGAGAACAAGTGATCAACAGTTTTTTCAGCCCATTAAGCTTGGCTTGCTGCAGTCCTCGCAAGTAATTGTGCTCTTGTCCAATTGTCAGCAAAAATCCTTGTACTGCGCCCATTCCCAATTCGCATCATTATTCCGAACCTGGTAGCCTGAACTACTTTGCACATACCTTTCCATCCCCAGGAGTTAGTTGCCCCAATCTTTGTAATTGGCGAGTGCTGCTTGTACTAGCTTTATAGATCCTGCTAAGCAACAGGTAAAGATTGTGGTAAAGCCGCCACACCTGTTTGCTAAGCAAGGCATCATTGTACCATTCTGTTCGTCTCATGCCAAGCCCTCCAACTCCTTTTGGTGTAAATAACCAATCCTTCCCTATCCAATGTTTTGCTTCACGGCCTGAGATGTTCCACCAGAAAAATTTGACCATAAGTGTATCAAGCTTCCTTGTCAGAGTGATAGGAATTTTGAACACTGCTAAAACATGTTGATTCAATGCTGAGAGAACCGCATTAATCAACACTAATCTACCACTTGCCGATAGAAGTGATGCTTTCATGAGTGTAGCCGCTTAGATATCACTTCTTGCAAGAATTCGAAGATGGAAATTTTGTGGCATCAACCACTCGGGGCACTCCCAAATATTTGTCAAACATATCCACTACATTGAACCCAAAATTTTTTTTAAAGCTCGTTTCTGTCCTCAGTCGATGTAGGAGAGACAACATGGGATTTGTTGACGTTTATCACTTGGCCAGAGGCTCGACAAAAATTGCCAATACATGTTTTGAGCTCAGGCATTCTACACCTCTCAACACGATAAAGAACCAAGAATCATCCGCAAAAAAAATATTTGAGATCCGGAAAACCCCTTGCAACTCTAACACCTTGAATGTGTTTTTTTTTCTTGAGCTAGCCTCAAATTTTTCTCCAACACATCAAGACATAAAAAAAAGAAGTACGGTGATAGAGGGTCCCCTTGTCGTAACCCGGCTTGAGGAGTAAAAACAGGGATAGGTGAACCATTCATAAGAACAGCATACCTCACAGTCGAGACACATTGTAGGATTAAAAAGATTAATTTACTGGAAAACTGAAGTTTTCATAATACTGCTTCCAGGAACGACCACCACACTCTATCATATGCCTTGTTCATGTCAACCTTAATTGCTGCCAATGATGATCTTTGTCTTGTTCTCTTTATATGATTGAGCACTTTATGAACAATGAGACAACTGTCGGTAATCATTTTATCGGGGATAAATGCATTTTGCGTGTGGTCCACCAAAGTAGCAATAATGTGTCTCAAGCGGTTGACCAACACTTTGAAGAAGATTTTATATAGCACATGGCAAAGGCTGATGGGTCTATAGTCTGTTAAGGATTATGGCGAATCACACTTTGAAACTACAACCATTTAATTAAAAATGTAAAATCAGTATTGAAAATATTAACATTACAAAAATATATAAATTATGAAATTATGGCATGGATGATGGATTCATTAAAAAGCTAGTTAAAGGGTTAAACAGACACCAAATGCATGACCACGTTTAAATTGGTCGAGGACTTCCAACACATCATAAGCTAAACTCGCGCTGACGAATAACCAACCCGCAATGAATAGGGAAGGTATGGTAATGCTATGAATAACCCAGTATCGAATACTGGTAATAATATTAGCAAAATAACGTTTTCCTGTGCTTCCAGACATGCTGAGCTCCACATATTCTTGTATAGTTAAAGGCAAATCCATAAAAGATGAGATCAGTAAATTTACATTTACTTTCCAGAAACTCCTCGTAGGATTACCCATATTGTACCAAAGGTGTCTTTAGAGTATATCAAATCAGTATAACTATCCTTCTTCTGACACAACAAGGCAATTTTGATTAATATTGAAATGAAGTACTCCCTCCTTCCCATATTATCTGTCATTTTAACTAACTTTTTTTTCCCCATAATAACTGTCACTTTATAATTCCAATAACACATTAGTTATAAATTTATCAAATTAACTTTATTAATTACATCATTTTCTTCCATTTTTCTTTTTTATTCACCTTTTTCTTTTTTTTATTCACCATTTTATTTAACATTTTCACATTTCCAATAAACAAAATTAATGTAGAATGGGTGGTTTTTTTGATTTTTGAAATTGTGTCTAATATGACAAATAATATCGGAAGGAGGGAGTAGGAAATAATTTCTTTCTTCCATTTTTCTTGCTCGTCCATACAGCACTAAACACCAAATTCTCTATTTATATTGAAAAGGGAAATGATAAAAGTCTTGTGCAAGACACATATTTTGTGTCTTGTCATTATAGAAAACCTATATATTTGTGAATTAAATTGGAAAAAAGTTACATGATTGACTTCTATAACTATAATAATATATATAAATTGTATAAAATCACATTTTTATCCATATTTTTAAAAATTTACAAAATAACGTCTAAAATATGCCCAACGGATGGGGTTCATTCGTTAGGGTGACAATTTTAATTGTTGGCGTAGCCAACACATTCCAAGCTTCTTATAATTGATAATTAATAGTATCTGTCAAAAAAGTTGGGTTAAAAACGATAATAAGTATTGATTTTATAAGGAAGAAGACATTTAAGGAGTGTCTTGGGGCAAGACACTTATCATCCGAAAGAAAATTTGTCATGTCAAATAGCACAGAGTTAAACTTTGCCCTGAAGGTTGGCTAAAAATTCCAAAGAAACGGGAAGACACTCAAGAAAGAAAGAGAGAGGGGCGCTTGTGAATCTGAGACTGAGAGTGAAGTGAGCGCAAGCACCCCCCGTGCAAGATGTTGTCAAGTGGCAGCGACAGCAACAATGGCAGCGGCAACGGCAACGGCAACGGCGACAGCAACAAGGGCAGCGGCAGCGGCAACGGCAACGGCAACGGCTGCGGCAGCGGCACTGATACTGCGCCACCACCACCACAACCACAACCAGCAGCAAGAAGAAGGTCGAATGCGAGTCACAGGGTGAGAGATAGGCGTTCCCGTAACAAGGCTCGTCGGATTTCTTCTCCCGAAGATGACACTAAAGACGATGCCAACGCCCCTCCCTGTACTGACTTCGACCTTGCCTACTTCCAGTCTTACTCTCACCTTGGCATTCACGAGGAGATGATTAAGGTCTCTCTCTCTCTCTCTCTCTTTCTATCCTTCTTTCTTTGACAGGAACACTTGAATTACATTTGGACTGATTGTTGCTTAGAATCTGAAGTATTGCAATGTAGGGGTAGGGTTAAAGAATCGCATTCTTGATAGTAAAACAAATGCAGCTGCTGAATAATCCTGAGTCTAAATTATTGCAATGTAGGTGTAGGGTTAAAGAATCGCCTTCTTGATTGTTAAACAAATGCAGCTGCTGAATAATCCGGAGTCTAAGTTATTGCAATGTAGGGGTAGGGTTAAAGAATCGCCTTCTTGATAGTAAAACAAATGCAGCTGCTGAATGATCCTGAGTCTAAATTATTGCAATGTAGGGTCTGTCTAAATTGTTACAGTGTTCTCTGCTGGTTCTGTGATTCAAGGTCGATTCATATTAACTAACACCTTCTCATAGTTGATGGAAGATGGTTTTCTAGCAGTCTTGACTTCGTTGTTAATGCCTTACTGCCATTTGGGTTTACCACTCTTGCTGTGTCCATTTTGAAAGCACTATCAGCATGATGTGTTTTGAGGGAACTCTCAATTACTTTAGGCATTCTCTTTGGTGAGTAGTCTTTCATTTGATGATATGTACCTAGGATCTTAAGTTTTGGTTACATATCATCAAATGAAAGACTACTCACCAAAGAGAATGCCTAAAGTAATTGAGAGTTCCCTCACAACACATCATGCTGATAGTGCTTTCAAAATGGACACAACAATGTAATTATGATTACATTACATGGTTGATTATGGGCAACCAAACACGCCATTAGGTTTATGACCCCCGTAGGGTTAGATACTCTTCTGAAGTTTGCTGAAATTAGAAAGATAGTTTAGGAACATGTCTAGCTAAAACTAGGTGGGAGATGTTGCACTTTTCAGTAGTCATTGTCTCTAGCCACAATGCTTAAAACGGTGCTCATGTTTTTGGACCGTGTGAGAACGTATAAGTAAATATTCGCTAATTTCTGCAGATGTGGATAATATTCTCTTTATCTTGTTGATGTTGTTTTGTTGAGTAATAGGAGGGAAATTCCCTGTAGATGAAGTGGCCTTGTAAAGCCCTGTCGACAATTATGTTTTGGATGTAATTGCGTTCGTTTTTGTCTGATCGTGAGTACGGTTCATTGTGCTATATTTGAAGAGTAAGAGGGCTAGCTTTCTTCACAAATAAGCACTGGAGTTATTCTGAACATTATTGCTTTGGCCTTTTTTTTTGGGTGGGGTGGGGGGTGCGGTGGGGGGGGGGGGGGAGGTTTAGAAATGGTATTGATGAATGGCTATTTATTTGATATTCGAACTATTCCCATATTAAATTAGGTGAGAATAAATGTATATTATGATCATTAGTTTGGATTGTTGGTTGCTATGTTAGTGTCCCCTAAAAGGATTGTGTAAATTCAATATGGGAACTATTCACAAAACTTACAACATGAAAAGGAGAATGGTAGAAGTTCTCATTCTCCCAAATATGCAAAATCCAATAATTACAAGAACAATGACAATTACAATGAGTACTCCTAGTGAGGTTCTCACTTTTGCAGAGGAGATGGTGTCTTCTCTTATAGCCTTTTCCGTTATAGTGACACCAATCCTCTTGTAAAAGAAGTTAGAGAGACACCAATTTCCAGAGTCCCACTAAAACATTTTAAGAAAACAATTTATTCCAGTTTACAAAATTTTCAAGAACAAGGAAGTAAGTATAATTATTATGTAATTGTTTATACCTTATATCCATTAATATTAGTAGTCCTAAAGAATGTCCATGAACTTTCGAGGAGGGTACATGTTTGTGGGGATTCCAATCTGAGGAGACTATTCATTCTTCTCGGCCTATTAGGAGGATTATTTTGTGAACAAGTCTGCCAAGCTAACCAGAGGAAGGTACTAACCTCAAGAATGGTTGATAACTTCCAAAGAAAACTCATATTGTTGATTTTTGGGAACCAGGGAGGGTTAAACAGAAGTGGTGTTGAATTTGTCAGTGCTCAGGTGTGAATAGGAAATCATATATAGGGGCAAGAGCTATGATAGGGCTATGGATAGAGAAAACAATAGTAACAACATTCAAAATTTCTTAAGACAATCAATAGGAAAAAATTTAATGGGCTAACTGGCAATGGCTTGAGCTGCCTTTTGGAGTGTATATATGTAGGCAATTTCTTGGTTTTAGTTTATGGCTGAAATGCATCTTACACTGCGGGTTATCTGGCATGATCAAATCACTTTGTCGTTTGCTAACTATTCTGATATAGGTAGTAAGAAGTGCATATGAGGTTGCTGAATTTCAGTTTGTTGAAGTTGGCTGTATTGTGAATTGAGGTGTATCATTTAAACAAGTCATGTGATCTGAAAATTCATTTTCATTTGCATGAACCTCTCAATGTTAGAAGTACATATGCCATTTTAGAAGTTGGAGTAGGAATGTGATTGTACTATTGTAGAAAATGAGTACGTTTATCAGTGTGAGCTTAAATAATTAGCCTTGCGCTGAGGTAATGAAAATATGCTGTTATATTTTATATCTCATGAACTTAATCCATATCTATTAGTGATTATATGGGGGCTCAAATGCATGACTTGTTGGTTGAGAAAAGGGTTGGTGAGTGATGATGCTCTAGTTTATTACATCAAATTTAAAAGTGATTCTTTTCGAGGCTACATGACGTGGTTCTTTTCTTTTTCCACCATGAAGCGTGTGGAATACCCAATATGTCAACTGGATGTGGATAAATGATACTTCATGTTGGAGCAGGAAACATAGAAAGTATTTGAAAAGGGCGAGTTTGGGTTGGAGATGTATTCTTTTGATATTTTTTTTGTTTTATTTTGTTGCGGGTATTACAGACCTTTGGCACACCTGTACCAATGGGAATGGAGCAGGAGGCGGGGTTTTTTGTGGCTCCAGTTTGAGTGAGGAGTATGCTCTCGTTCCTGTCAGGGGGCCCTTGATCCTCAGGTCCCAATGGTCTTCTTAAAATGCGTGGTTAAACTTCATCACTGATGATAGCCAGATTGTTCGCGGATTGAATCCATCAAATAATTGTGAATTCTTTGAAATTCAGTATTAGCCAAGCAAGAGAAACAGGAAAAAGAGAGTGGTTTAGTTTGCATTTCATGAAACACCTACCCTTATGGTTGAAAATGAAAATCTGTTTTGCCATTAATTCCAGCTGTTAGAGAGAGAAGGTGAAGCGCAACCCTTGGATAGAGAGGGGAAGTTGAGAATGAGAAATGGACTGAGGTGTGCGAAATCCAATAAAATTTCGGGAGAGAGAAATGAAGAGGAGGATGGTGGTTTGCACTGGAAGTCAGAGGCTAGATTTACTTTTTTGAACTTGGGTAAGTAGGCACTTATAGTGAAATTAAGGTAGGGAAGTTATGTAACTCTAGGATAGGGTTCTAGGAAGTACAACATGACTTTGTTAGTTATTGAGTAATTTAAAAGTTTCGAAATAAGTTTAAATGAGGTTATTATATAGATTTCACCTATGTTACTTGGACTCGGGTACGCATGTCCTTATTGGACATGGATATGGGTGTCGGACTCGGCTATTTTAAAGAAATTTTATACATTTTCATTGTAATTTGAAGTGTCAGAGTGTCGTACCCTTATCCGGGTATCAAGGGTCCGACACGGGTACGGCAGGGAAAATGAAGAGTCGGAGTAACATAGGATTTCACCAATGCCAACTTAATTACTCATTTTTCTTGGAACCTCCTTTAGTGCTTTTGAAATTTTCTTAAAATAAAAGCACTAAAAAACTAATAAGGAACAAGGATCCTATCCCTTGGGGGGGGGGGGGGGCACTTTTCCCAAATCCGTTGGGGTCCTTATGGCCAAGTTGGGGTGGGGATTGCCTGGCTGCCCCATTGCGATACTACACAACATCAACACCCCCTCCCCCCTGTCTTCTTCTAGGATATGTTGCCCTTAGTTTAAAAAGGCGCGCCTGAGTCCCAGTGAGGCGAAAGGCTCACACCTTAGTGCTTCAAACAGGTGAGGCAAGGCTCATTCCAAAAGGCCCAAAAAAGGCATCCCTTTTCTGCACCTTTGGAGCGCCTTTTTGCGCCTTTTGGATCCTGGTGAAGAAGAAATGTAAAATAGATTGTTTCGTTGTGTTTCCTTCTAATTTGATACCCTCAACCCTAAATCACCTCCGTAAACACTCACAACTTTTGCCTTTCTCTAGTGCATTGATGTGGGAATGATTTTCATGCATGGAAAATACATACATATGAAGTGTGCCTTGCATCCAAAAGGCGCGTGCCTTTGCCTCGAATCCTGAGTCTAGGCTCCAGGACCCCTTTGCGCCTTTTTGCGCCTTGAGCTTTTTTAATCTAAGGTATTGCTCTGATATAACATTACATACTGGCCTCCAAAAAGATAGAATGGAAAAATAAGAATTGTCATGCATAGATAATATTTGACAACATATTTATTCATTGTCTAAGTATCTCGTAATGAAATTCAAGCCTCATTGTTGTTCATTATTACTCACTTGATGGAGGCTTTGTGTAAACAGAAACAACAATAAGTTTCAGTTGCCTTGCCCATTTTATAGATTCCCTTATTACTTTCCTTTAGTAGTTTTTTCTTCTGAAATTTTATATACATGTGCAGGACAATATAAGGACTGAGACATATCGGAAAGCCATCTTCAAGTATCAGGATTTAATTGCTGGCAAAGTAAGGCTTGTCTAGTGACATTTTGATATCAAATGGATGTTTCTTATTTAATCTGTGACAATTCTGATGAATGGAGAATACGTTGACATTGGAAAAGAATGTTCTGACCATTTGATTGTTGTATATATTGTTATATTTGTAAAAAAAATTGAGAGCTGGCAGCTTTGCAGCTGTGCTGTACGTGGTTACAATTCCTGAATGGTTGGTTGGCATTTACCGATCAACTTATGCTGTTTAATTTGTTTCTAATGAAATTTAATTAGAAAAATATATTGATTAAAACACTAAGGAGATGCCCCCCATGTATACAAAGGGGAAAATACAAAAATAATTACACCCCCCAAGGTTGAGAGGTTCATGTATACAAAGCTTTGCAGTGCATAGTGTTACCTATAAAATCTAACTAAGGAAGTTAGCTTTTTTCACCTCAAAAAACACTATTGTGAAAGGTTTTGAAACTGCTCCTTTGTTATTGCCTGCTTAGGTGTAAAATGCCCACTGGACGACTAAAAGTCATGACACTGCTGTTTGCTAATAGGATATATTCTATGGTCCATGCTATCTGTCCTAGATTATGTTTTGTTTTCTTCAATCATCATGGTCTTAATTTTTTGTGAATTGCATTATCCTTTATGTAAATTAAAATGGGAATGAAAGTATTGGAATTTTATTGCACTAGATCGCCAGTAAGTATATTTTTGTTATGAAAAAGTACTCAAGTCTTTTAGAAAGGTCAAGGATAACCAATGTTGAATCTTTCATTAGTTCTGAGGAAAGAGCTTCTAGATGAAATTTTCTTATTTTCTTGGTTTCTTTTGATCATCGTATGCAGGTCGTGGTAGATGTTGGCTGTGGGACTGGCATTCTGTCAGTCTTTTGCGCTCAAGCTGGAGCTAAAAGGGTAATGGTTTGTTGGATTCATTTTGTTAGATGCTTATGCTATAATGATTTAATCATTGACAGAATCCCTTTACCCCTGGGTGGATTGGAATGGATCAATAGGAGGAGTCCTTGAGATTGATAACTAGAATATTAGGGGTTAGACATTCATTTGTAAGTATAATACTATCCTCTGTAGTGATTTGCTTGAGGCACTCGTGGATTCTGGTTGGAAATGGTGCCTGCTGATTGTTCCGTTGCATACCTAATGATTGATGTGATCATGAGTATCTTCACCTATGGATCATAGATATGTGACAATATGTTGCTATGGTTAAAAAGCCAATGTTCTCATATAACTTCCATTGGCTAGAAACGAAGCCAGATTGTGTAAACAAGTAACCAACGGGAAAGATTCCATAATGTTGTTGTCTGTCTATGGTGAATTAGCTTTGATTTTTTTAAGGGGTAGATCACTCTAAAGTTTCTCCACTAACTTTATCATGAGAAGATTTTTGATAAAAAGCGACTTGATGAATTTGGATTTACAAATCATGATTTCATGAACCTACACAGTTGAAATCAATTATTTCTAGAATTATGTGGGTTTTCCCCCTCAAACTCAGACATAAAAAGGTGCAGTTATCATGCTTGATATTGACATCATTGTTTGATAGGCAGATTTATCATTCTGGCTATTTCAGTTTATGCTTTATGTATTGACTACATTAAGCATTCTAGTGGCTCATTGCATAAGGCTTTATTATTATTGCACCATTCGTCATAGGGTCACTTTGATCTTTGGCTTTCTTTTTTAAATTAATTAAATTTTTTATTTCTACTTTTCCGCAGTCTTAGCGTTTTCATTTCTGAAATTGATTTCTCATTTTATTTTCTATCTTCAGGTTTATGCAGTGGATGCTAGTGATATTGCTGCGCAGGTAACATTCTGTACTATGTTTTCTAATGGTTGGCGCTTGATAACTTGTTGTCATGATTCTTGCACGATTGACATGCTGAGAAATGCTTTAGATAATTGTGGTTCCTTTCATTTTCTAGATTCAAATTGTTGTCAATGATCTAAACCATTTTCATGGAACGAAGGTGTGAAATTGACCGGGTGTACATGTGATTATGTTAAGGCTGAAAATCCACATTAGGTTGGGTGAATCATTCAGGGAATGGCTTGTAATGTCATATGATACTCAGTATCTTCAATCAAGTGATTACAGTATAAAAAAAAATTACAGGGGTTTCGTGGTGGATGTGTAGCTGTGATTAAAAGGATCAAACAAAAAATGAAAAGATCAGGGAAAGGTAGAGGGCGGACTGATGGTCAGATGCACAAAAAGGTCTCACCTAGTTTGTGTTTGTTGGGGTAGAGGGTAGCTAAGTGCGAGGTTGCAGAAGATGATTATTATGGGAGCAAAGTGAACAAGGGGTAGATCTCAGAAGAATCTTACCTAAGTCATTTGGCTTCACTCGGAGCTGCAGTACCTCCTTAAGAAAATGGCTCTTGAAAGAACTTTGTGTTTTTCTAGGATAAATAGGGATGACAGTACAAAGTTGTTATCCTTTTTTTTTTTTTTTGGGTTCTCTGGGGTTATTGTTTATGCTCGAGTAAATCTGTGTATGTATTTAATTCTTTTGATGAGTAAAGCAATCTCAGTTTCTCTTTGATAGAACTGTCATTTATTTTTGTTTAACTTGTTGCATATCAAACATTGAAAATGCTTTCTTGGCTTAATTCAACTGGTAAGATTGCGTGCATTAAGTTCTCCCTTGTCTTTACTTCTGGGAGATAAGTAGATAACTAGTGTTTGTTGGGTAGTGTCAAATTAGTACCTCCAAAAAGGTGGTATTGTGCAAAAGAGGACATAGTCTAGTGGTAAAGGTTGAACCCTTAAGTATATTTGTTTCCAGGTTTGGTATCCACCTCTCTTCTACAGTCTATTGTGCCTCATTTGCGCCTAAAAAGAAAACAAATGGAAAGATGGTACTACTTTCTCTGTCTTTGAATGACATTCCGCTTTTGTTTTGGGTTGTCCATATTTTACTGTCCTAATCTCTATTTAGTCACGTCTTTGATATTTTTTCCAGTTTTACCCTTAATTCAAAATTGATTAGACAAGTTAAATTTGGAAGTCAAACTCAGTTTTATGTAAAAGCTGATGGATAGATTGAAAGTGACAAATATGTTCTTGCCTTCTTGCTTAATGTTTGACCCAAAAAATTATAGTGCACAATCATTCATAGACAGGGAGTACTAAATAAGAAATTTGATTCCTCATGAATAGTTATGAACTTGTAAGGAATGCTGTTGAGTTTTCATAAGGTGTACCACAGATCAGCGAGCTGTCAATGTCACATGCTACATGTAAAATGGTTCTAAGCAAGAAGCCCAACGCTCGTGTACTTCATTTTTATCGTTTCCTTAGAATGGCCAGTTCTTCTTGACAGCAAAGTTACTTCCCAACACTCCAGCATCTCTTGTGAAGTCTCCAACTCTCCTTGTTTGTGTACATGTTTCCTAGAGTCTTCAGTGACCATGTATATTGGCCATAGAAGATCCTTCAATCATAACAGATCTTCCTTTGCTTCTTGAGATTCTGTGGTTTGTTTGTGTACTGCCATATCAGTTATGATGCTTAAGTCGAGAGTTTCTTTTATGTCATGGGTTTGTACTCACGGACTGGAACAAAAAGCTTACTTAACTGAAAGAAAGCTGCAAGATACCGCTCATCCGGGCGCCGGGGGGGGGGGGGTGACCTCATGATGTGGGAAGAAACTGGAAGATCCAGAAGAGACATAACTGGAAGAACAAGTAGAGTTATCGATAACAATAAGTTCAAAAGATAGGGCTAGTTGGTTGTATGCATTTGACATCTTCTTGTGGTATTAATGTTGCCTTTTTCTTGTTTCATTTTACAAAATTGAGAACTTGTTTGAGAGTTTACTTATTTCTTCTGATTCTATATGTTTTATAGCAGTTTTGAAGATAAAATTTTAGATGTTTTTCACTTGATTCAGTATTATTCTATCCAGTGTGCCTTTTGTATTAGTGACTGCTTCTCTTTTGGGTTTATTCCAGTGTCTTATATATCAGCTATGAGCTTACATAAAATATTTTCAATGCAGGCAAATGAAGTGATGAACGCAAATAACCTATCCGATACTGTCAAAGTATTGCATGGACGAGTGGAGGTACCCGGTCAATGTCTCCCCTTCATGGTTTTGTGTTTTTCTTGACATATGGTAGTTTATTTTCTGGTCCTAATTTGGTTCTGTGCCATCTCTGCTGGTTTGCGTCTTAAAAATTTAGATTTTGCATGTGTTTGAATTTGAAATCTAGGTTTGCGTAATTTATCACTGATCCTTGGTTTTATACTCATGGCAAAGGGGGGGGGGGGGGTGGTTGGCGGTTTCTAAGCCTCTACCTATGGCAAAGACATGAAATCGAGTCTAGTTTAGGGTGTCTTTTGAGGAACTTATCAAGTAGAATTTGTTATCCTAGACGCAAGTGTTTTGGCATAGATGGCATGGAGCTTGTCATAAGTACTATAGGTATCTTTTGTGAGAATTAGCAATGAACATAGTAGCAAAGAGCTGCTCTAGGGACTTGTTTTGGGATGATGCTTGGTCTGACAATCATCCTCTTGAAGAATAATTCGCGGTTCTTTTATAGGATGGCTACCCCGCTCGGGTGAAGGAGCCAATGGTTCGGCAAATTGTGTCACGGAATGAAGAGATTTGACTTTTGTGAGATCTCTTAATGATCGGGAGAAGATAGCATTTGTAGTTTGTTGGCTTTATTGGCTAAGTATGTGAGGGTAATGATGAGATTGTTCGAGTCTAAAGGGTCTTTCACTATTAGAAGCTTTTGTAGTATTCTTGCTGGGGAGTAGAATGGAGTGGAGCTCCGTGCAAAGTCTATTTGAAATTCTAAGACCCCCCCACCCCCCAAGCTTGTTTCAGGCACCTAAGGTAAGATTCCTCCGGAGGACTTGCTCAAATGTAGAAGTTTTAGCAGTTGCGGTAGGTGTTCTATGTGTTGTAAGGAGGACAAAAGTTGATGGATTTTCGAGGACAAACCTCTGTCCCTTGACGATTCAAGCTATACTTTTTGAGGATGTTGTATAGTTGGGGTGTGGTGCTTAAGGGTGATAGAAACTTGAATTTTTGGATTTTGTTGATAATATTATTGATGAGAGGTTGAGGGTATGGCTGTTCTGGTACTTGCACCTTTTCGAAATGGGAGACATCCCCTTGGTTTCCTTGCAATATATCTTTTGATTACTTGAAAACCATATAGTAGCAAAGAGACTGGAGCCCATCATGATGCTATTAATGCCTCGAGATTGTCATTTTTCTGATGCATATTGACAAGGTTAGTCATTGAAAGGTGTATATCTTATTACTACACTTGATGAAGGGGCCAACATCTCACATCTTTGATCTAGTAACATTTTCGGAAGGCCTACAAAATGTGAATGTGTAAGAATTAGGAATAGTAATTGACTGTGGTTCTTAGCTTTTTTGGGACCATAACCAAACCTAGGAATATTCTAAGTGGTCTTGGCTCCAACAATGGCTACAGAATTCCAAAGCCATTTTCCTGGGTTTTATTATTATATACTTCAAAGCTATAGAGGATCATCTAATAAGGGAATTTCAAACAATAAATGTAATAGTTTACAAAATGAAATATGAAACAATACTTAGGCTTGGTCTACTATTTTTAATCTTAATGGGTTAGAGAGGAGCTCTTTGAATCAGTTGACGGTATGGAGAATAGAAACCTTGTGGAAGTGGCTCTTGTTTCCACGTATTTCTAAATGTCAGCTGCGGAAAGAATAAGAAACATTTTGGAGCTGGAACTGGAGCAATTTGAGCAAGGCCAATTAAAAGCTGAACTGTATGGTCTGTGCTCAAACCTACTGACAGTAATGCAAGCTGAGGAACTCTCGTCTTTTAAGATTTTATTCTCAGCATTGCCTGTATTCTGTACCCAAAATTAGAAAGTGAAGATATTAGGTGTATTGATATGTTTGTACTACTGTTTGTCGTGTGGTAAAGTTATAAAAGCTTGTTCTTCATTGCGTGTTGCACAGAGCATGGTTTATTCTTCTCGTCTTGAAGAGGTTATTCAATTCATCAACCCAGTCAAGCTTTTCTGCATTTTCTTATGTAATATCAATATGCAATCTGATTTGGTGCGTATTACTGCAGGATGTGGTGATTGACGAAAAGGTTGATGTCATTATTTCTGAATGGATGGGATACATGCTTCTTTATGAGGTGAATGTTAAGACGGTTGTGTGATCTGTTAGATGGTTATGAATTATTATCATACTATTGAGTGATATTGTGATCGCCATGCTCATTTGTATTTGTGTGTTTCAAATCATGGCTCTGAAGGTCTTCATTTTGGCACCTAAATTCATATGCCTTGTTGTTTTCTGCAGAGCATGCTGGAAAGTGTAATTACTGCTCGAGATCGGTGGCTGAAGCCTGGAGGTCTTATACTTCCCTCTCATGCAAATGTGTGTTCCTTTTCCATCTTCCTTTTCCATCTTCATTGTGTGTTGTTCTGTGTACTGGATTGTGCAACTTGCGAAATTCGTATTCAACATTTCTTTTTAATGTTGATTCACTGCAGTTATATATGGCACCGGTTACAAATCCTGACAGATACAACAGCAGTATTGATTTCTGGCGCAATGTATATGGAATAGATAGTAAGTGCAAGCCCAATCAACTGGCTCAAATTTTGGGGTTGCATCCACATGCGAAAGCAACACAGTTGCTTCCTCATGTATTGTTTGTGTCTTTTTGCTTGTGATTCTCTAGCTGGCATTATTTTTGGAGGGTCTTTTTGTGCATATACACTATGACATGTAAAATCTCTTTTTTTGCTTTTTGTTTTTTATAATTTTTATAATGAATTCCTCTACTTTGGATTTCCCTACTTCCTAGGCCCTGTTAGTGATTGGGGTATTTGGCTTTCGCTTCTTATATAGTTTGTAATTAGTACAAACTCTTCAACAGTCTCCACTTTTTCACTTAGACATGAAGATTGGCATTAGGGCATACCTAAACGTGGATCTATTTTATGATATTTGTGATCTATACTCTACCACAGGTAACAAAAAAACTTTCTTTCTTTTTGAAGTTTGAGGGGTAACTTCCTGCAGAATTCAGATGCTATATGGCGCTTTTTTTTTCCCTGTTCGTTTACTTAAATATTCGATTCGACTGCACTCCTCAACACCTCTGGACATTGCAAAAGACTTCTAATTTGTATCGTAGGAATACTACAGAAGTATGCAGAGCAAAAAGGTTTTCATTTGAGGTCCTTGTGTACTCTCCGCTTATTGTCAGCTTTATGATAATTGAGAGTTTCTGATTGTTGAACTGAGAGTCTTGGTTTCACTTGGGTGGGTTTTCCAGGAGTTATAGGAACCAATGGATATTGTGGATATTGTGGGTATAGGAACCAATGGATATTGTTGAACTGAGAGTCTTGGTTTCACTTGGGTGGGTTTGTCACTTTTGACTTATCACAGTCTCCAATGCATCACTTTAACCTTTAATTCAGGCAGTAGCTTGAAAGTTTTCTTTGTTGCTGCTGAAAGGCTGGTGTTATGATTTAACCCTGCTGGAATGGCTGTTGTGGTTTTGTGTTATTTGTTAGGCCTTTTCAGAAAAATCTATATGTTCACTCTCCTGTTTTTCTTTTTTCTATTTTTTGTATGTTTAGTGTCTGCCATGATGCCACTAGCAAAACAGTGTGCATTTGAAGAGCCAAGTGTGGAGATTATTTCTGGCGAGAGTGTATTGACATGGCCTCATGTGGTGAGTCATTTTTTTAGTTTACCTGCTATCTATTATTGGGATTGGGTTATATGCTTATATTGTCATTAGACTTTTAATGAACTAAATCAATAGCTCATTGAACCATGGTATCCTTCTTATTTATATTGAAATAAAAAATACTGAAGCATTGGAAAATGTGGGAGCAGGGGGCTCAATGTATACATTTTATTTCTTAATGCTACCCTAGGTAAGAGCCTTCAGACTTTTAAGACAGCAGCATTTCAATGAATTTAAAGGGTAACATATGTTTAAAATGTCAATTAGTACAGCTTTTTTAGGGAAATGTTTTACAGGTGATCAAATTCTGGGATTTGTTATTGTGGAGTTGTGTTTTGTGTATCTGATTTTGATTGTCTTTCTGTTGTAGGTAAAGCATATAGATTGCTATACAGTTACAGCCTTGGAACTACAAGCTGTTGAAGCAAAATTTAAGTTTCAGTCTATGATGCGTGGTAAGTAATTTGCTTAATTGTCTATTATCCATACCTTGGCCATGTTTCATACTTGGATCTATTGCTTTCCTCAATAAAGAAAAATGATGTGCAAGAGTTGGGAAACTTACTTAGTCTCCCTCCATAGGGTTCCTTTACATCCTGATGCTTGGCCTTACCATTGTTATAGGTAGTTGTCCCTCCAGGCACCCCTCCCCCCGAACCCCCCAAAAAAAGAAACCAAAAAGAATGAAGAAAGCATATAGGACAGAAATATATTTGATGAAATCCCTTTGGAAGCTGATAAATTACAAGTGGATATTTCAGACATGGAACTTACAGAGAAGTTTCTATTGAGGAGAAAAATTTGTTCATTTCAGCAACCTCCTCCCCCCCCCCCCTCCCTCTCTGCCCTGTTATTGGGCCAGGGTTGGGGAATCCAACTATTTTACCATGTTTAGTGTTTCCACCAGGTGTGAGGTGTTGAATTGAATTTATGGTTCCTGTATCCATATTTGACTAAGGGATGGGAGACACGAGCTGCTGCGGCTTTTTGCTTATATTCAAGTGTTGCTTGGTTTTTCATTGAATTTATGGTTCTTATTATTGTTATTCTTTGAAAACCCAGCTCAGCTCCATGGGTTTGCATTCTGGTTTGATGTTGAATTTGGAGGGCCAGCAGATTTACCTAATGACAATGAAGGAGCTACTTCATCCGGTAGCACAGCTACAAAGAGTGAGTGTACAGATACTGCTCAGAAAAAGAGACCTGCAAACCCAAGCGATGCCCTTAAACTGTCTACTGCTCCGGAGGACCCACCTACACACTGGCAACAGGTAATCTCTCCCTTTCCCCTTTTTCTTAGGGTGGTAGTGCACTAGTGCCAAGGGATTCGCAGATTGAACCCACCGTCCACAAAATTGGACTGGCACTTGGCACATATGTACCAATCACTCGTTCTTATCATTTCGCCTGTTGCTGCTCCTATCTTGGGCTATTGCTCTTGATTTTTCTTTCTTGTGTATTTGGGGGGAGCACCTATCTGATACCAAAGGAGCATTCCTTTTTGTGAAGTTGGGAGTATTTATCAAATGATTTTGCTTGCAGACATTGTTATACTTTTTCGATCCAACAGATGTTGAACAAGATCAACTCATTGAAGGATCAGTGTTGTTAAGGCAATGCCAGGAGAATCGCCGGTTCATGAATATTCATCTTGAATATGTGTAAGTTTCACGGCTCCCTAAAATGGTGAATCCTGGTTACAAATGGATTTATGTATTCTACATTATGCTCTTTGCAGATCTGGAGGGCGAAACGTTGTAAAAGAATCTGTGATGCGGTGATCTTTTTTTGTGTATTACATCTAATGTTGAGGAGATTAAGCTAGCTAGCCAGATGTGGATAGTTGCATGGAAGCCTGGCTCCCTGCAGCATGAGTTTAGAGAGTTGAGTCAGTCGAATCAGATTCTTGTATCACAGCTTTAGAGCATTAGGTAAAATAGAGCAGAAATTGTTGGCGAGGACACAAAAATTTTGATGTAGATTTCATTCTTTGAGGATAGTTTTATGTACTGTGCGGAATGCAGAAATGTTCAATCAAGTTACCATTCGACTCTACACTTGAATCGCTGTGCTGTGTGTTGTATTGTATTGTATTTCATTTGAGCCAATGCCTCAAGTGAGTGATTCCATGGCTACTGAAATGGTATCTTGAAAAGCTTCTATTAACGAAAAAGAAGACTCCAAGTTCCTCAAGTTTATAAGCTTCTCGAATAGAAACTTAATTACCCATCAATACATTTTCTTTATTGTTTGTTTTTACTTGTGCTTTTGTCTGTGTTTAAAGCAAGTGCAGAGTTTTTTTTTTATTATTTTATTTTATTTGGGATCACCAGAATCTAAATTGATAGTAGAGATTATTGCTGTCCAATTCGTGAAAGTTGGAATTATTAGAATCTAATTTTCCTATTTATGGATATATATGTGTGTGTGTGTTGTGTGGGAGGATTTTGTACTTCCTATGAATTTTATATTATGTATAACTTTTGCTATATAACTAGTATATATATAGTTTGTGGAGCAATTAATAAAAGAATCATTTTCTTCTTTCTATTCCTCTTATGCTTATTGTTTCTATATTTATAATTTGATAATACACTGTACCTTCATGTTTATTACTTATTGTTCACCAATAGTATTTGCAATGATGTTTTGCCTTGGTTAAAACATTATTGACCAAATATTCATGTTTGATAAGTTAGTGTTCTAGTCAGCATTTTAACTAATTTTTAGCATTTCAACAAATATTTTTAAAATGATAATAAAATTAGCATTTAGCTTCAAAAGTAGCATTTTATATTTGTTGAACAGAAACCATTTGAAACTTTGATATTTTGAAACTACTCACATCTTCTATGCCAATTTATATTAATTAGGTAACACAACAACTAAATATTTCGGGTACAAATTATACAATCTTCAAATGCTCATTTAGTACCTAAACCACTAGTTTTTCTTAGCAGAATAGATTTTGGACTTATGTATCTCATTTTTTGAGAAAAGCATATAAATTCCATTTGAATGCACTTAAGTCTTGTAGCGGTTTAATGCATACGCAAATTTTCCTCAAATTCAGAGGACTTCATTGTTGTCTTATGTATGTATTTTTAAAAAAGAAAATTGCTTTGAACTTTTCTATATCGTACGTATAAGATTAATTATTATGCATATATGATATATGATCAAAGAATGGACTAGTTTACGTTAATAGTTGCTTGATCATGGGATTATTTGTTTTTTTTTTGGACTTTAAGAAATAGGCAAAGTATATCTAACATGTTGACTATCAATCATACCTAAAATTTGACATATGAATCTTGATGTTAATATGATTTCATGGCAAAGAAAGGCCATGCTTAATTTATTTTTTTCATTTCACAACTCACAAGATCCTTTAATTGAATCCAACAGGCAACAAACTGTCAATGGGTATGAGAGATAGGAGGATAACAGACTTAACTAAGAGGTGACAAACAACGGTAAATTGCAAACTACTAATCACGTAAAGGAAGATTGTTCACTTCTCAATTCTCATTAATAATGTTATCATGTTATATGTACATGTACTGATGTACAGGAATTCATAACAATAAACTTAACAGGGTTAACCTTAATTAACTAGTGCCCTGATAATATTTATATTGAAGCATATATTTTTTTTGTTTGACAAAAAAAAGGATGAAGGATCGCAAACACAGATTGACTAAATAATGAGCAAAAGGAAAACAACATCACAAACAAAACACACAACCTAATAAGGTGGTATAAGTAAGATTAAGAGCTCAGTACAATAACAAACCCTCCAATATTGCACCCTGTTGTAAATTGGAGCAATTCTTATGTCTTCTTTTTCTTTTTCGCACCCCTTTTGGATTCTCCACAGCTTTAACTTGGTTCCCAATGGTCAGTATATATCTCACTACTAAGAATCACAACCCTGAATGCAATCTCGACATCAATATCCTTGATTTTCTAATCAACTCTAGAAGCTTCGTTCCCTAGTGACTTGGTCATTCAAATTACTTCCATAAAAGAAACAGGAGGGAAAAGACGTTATTTGCTTGGCAACCCTTATAAAGCTACTCATATGATTGGCCTAGGGGGAAAAAAACGTAGTCTATTGTAAACTTGTACATTCTAATATATAACATAGTATGTATATAATATCCAATAACCGTCATGCATGGAATTTGATATTGCATGAAACTTGTAGCTCCTCCATGGATATGAAGTTGAAGTTTGGTATGGAAACTTCCAATAAGTGTTTAGTGGAAGCTTGTGGTGTATGTGTTGGAATCCAATTAACATATATAATATAATATTGTAAAAGACAAGCACTCACACAACATACATAGGGAAGGATGGTCAGGTGAACACTACCTTGATTATTAGCCTTAGTTAAAGAATATGATTGCGTTTACAAACTCTCTAAAAAAACCCTAGACTCCTCTTTTCTTTTTCTCTTTAGAAAATCTTAGCCTCCACTTTCTTAAAGAGGCTGCCATCGATTCTTTTGTCAATGGTAAGCCCCAATTTACTTGATTTCTACCCCAATTATTAATTTGGTTTTTATGTTTACGCAAAGAAAGTTAGTCTCTTCTTTTGTAAGAGTTTTTTAGTACCCTTGCTTAGGGTTTTTAGTCTCTTTCTGGAATTTTTGTTCAATTGGTGTGGTATAATTCGTTGGATGAAAATCGACTTTCAAATCGCTATATCACGGGTTGTGAGGTTCTCCATCAATGGTAAAGATACAGAGTCATCGAAGAAAGATGTAGAGTTATCAAAGAAATCGGAGCCGAACGTCAGTAAGATAGTATTAGTTATTTGGAAGTTGAATTTTATATCTATATTTTAGATTTACAATTGTTCAATCATAATTTTCATTGTAAGTACCGTATGACATGTTATTAATGAAATCGTTATGTTTGTTTCAAAAAAAGAATATGATTGCGTTTCATTTATATTATAAGTCAATTCTAGTATTTTTGTAAAGGCTATTCACCTATATGGATTGGTTAGGCGGCCTTAATAAAGTATGGATATATATATATATATATATATATATATATATATATATATATATATTTAAAAATACAAGATTATAAAATGAAATTCCCAACATTTAATTACACGTCACCTCTTATATGTCTTGTTTTTGTGTAAAAACATGTAGTTGTGTATCAGTTTAAAAGAAAATATGGTTTGAAATATATTTTGAATGAATCATGGAAGAATATTACATTTTAGAAGCATTTTAAATTCATAATTTTATTCATAACGCGCATTTAAGATTATTATCTATATAATATAAATATGTGTATGAGATGGTTTAATTTAAGTGAAATCCATATATATAAGACAAAAAACACTAAACACACCACACAATAAAATACACTAATTCAGATAATTACATTCATTTTAGATTTAAAAGTAACAATGCATTGCAACATTTGTTTTTGAAGATAAAACCTCTAAACTAGATGCACCTTTTTATTGTACCAAAGATGATCCATTAATTTCATTTAAAATAAGGACAACTTTTAGGTGGTAATAATGGCTCAATTATTGAGAAGTCGTGCATGTCTTTATATATGAGCACTCCAACTTCAATTCCACTAAATTGACTAAACATATGTAGTTTAATTATAGAGCACATATCTTTGTTTTCCAGTGTGTCTTGTAATACAAGCAACTTTGGTGACATACACAATCCCCACTAATTAGCTGCATCATTTGACCTGTACTAATCACCAAGTTTGGTTCATTATTCTTGTCCTATCTTTCTTGCATATCCAATCGACATTATGCCTATCTCATTCTCAATTGATCCGCTTGATATCAATTCAGCCTTCTAATTTTGATTATGTTATAAATACTTACAATTAGTGGAAAATTAGTGTCTCTCTATGACATATTAATCCACTTTATATTAGGTTGCATTGCTTTTAACTTTATCAATTCACTATCAGCAGTCAATGAGCTTGTAGCTCAAGTGACATGAGAGTGAGAGATTTATCATTCACACCAAGATTCGATCCCTGATGACTACAATTTTTTTGGTGGAAATTGTTGGTGTCTTTGATAGGTTCTTTGTGGGTCCTATAGTAGTGTACTCCCTCCTTTTTTGGACTAGTAGGTCTACTGGGTTCTCCATGAAATAGAGGACTCAATAAGTGACCTGACTTATCAATTTGGATTCTAATAATCTCGACTTTTACGAATTAGACAACAATAATACCTACTATCAATTTGGATTCTAGTGGTTAAAATAAAATAAAATAGAATTGTAGTGGGACATCATCGAGAGTATACCTTAAATATCATAGATTTTGTGTTGCATTTGATTCAAAACTTGATATAACACTTTACCATGATTCTTAATAAATTTAAGGCGTTTCTCCCAATTTTTTTACGATTTTTTTTACGATTTTCTCACTTTTATTCTTTTTAAAAAATCATAATAATTGTTCGAAGTCTCAAAAAAATAATTTAAAAATTGTTTTAATAACTACAATTCATTACCTTTTTGGGGGAAGAACGAAAAAACAAAAACAATATAAAGTAGGAATGGAAAAAATAAAAAGAATGTGGAGGTGAATTTGGATTTGGTACCACTACAATCCAATTTTATGTTTTTTTTACCACCGTAATCCAAATTGATATTAGGAATTATTGTTGTCCAATTTGTAAAAGTCGGGATTATTAGAATTCAATTTTCCTATAAATTTTAAAAAAAAGTAATAATACGGTATACAAACTATTTCTTCGTTTTTTCCTTCCTAGTGATTGAGGTAGACCATGTTTAGCACAACTAGAATAAGTTAAAGTCTCAGTGTTAGAAAAAATTATGTTCTTTGCTTCCTCCAATCAAAATTGGCAAAAGCTCTAATAGTTGGAGTGTATATATGCACATAAAAAAGACAATTTAGGGTCGCTATTTTGTCCAAGACATCCCTGCTTTTAAACTAACCCTCAACATGATTGAGGTCGATCGAGTAGGAAGAAGAGACTGCATAATAATTAATTAATATTTGAAGCTTCCATGCTACATTATCACTAATTAAGTTATAGTTTTTAAGTTGGATTTGCTCAATAAAATGATTTTGAAGTTGGAAAAGCATTGTGCATGACAGATAAAGAAACCCTACTTTTCATTTGAGATTAGATTACCCATTTACAAAAGAAATTGTTTTTATTTTGTGTTGGTGCTAATTATCTTTGTTGTCTATACCAATAATTTTTCTTCTTTTTTTTTTTTAATTTTTTTGTCAGTATTTAGGCCAATAATTCTGCACTTTGTTATTTGAGTTGGACGCAATTACGTGGATTATCTATGTCCATCGCTATCATGCTTTAAAAACGTTTGACAGCCTCTTTTATTGAATACTTGGTCGTCTATGGTCTATTCATCTCTAGCTTAAGATGTATTAATCAATCATTTTCATTTCCTGAAATTTACAAGATGAGAGTACAAAGTATTGTCTACAAATTTTCAACCCTCAATTAATTTTTTTTGGTAGTTAAGTGCTTCAATAACAGTTTTTTTTTATTTTTTATTTGGCATTTTGAACCCCTAAATATAGGGTAATTTATTTTGTGGACCTTTGATTTTCATTGTTAATTTTTGAGACCCTAAATTTTATAAGTTGAATAAAAAAGGACTTTAAAGTTTGTGGGTTGAAAAAAAGGTCCGTGTACCGTTTTTCTTTTTCTTCTATGCTTGAATTTTTCTCCCGGTTGGCGTTAAACTTCAGGGCTAAGGTTAAAACTGATATGAAAGCTATAATGCACCTATCTTATTCATGTCGGAGCTACTTAGACCATTAACTTCAATACAACTCCGACATGAATAAAAGATGTGTATTATAAATTCAATACAGTTTTAACCTTAGTCCTGAAGTTTGACGCCAATCTGGAGAAAAATTCAAACATGAAAAAAAGCAGAACGGGACACGGGCCTTTTTTTTCAGCCCACAAATTGTAAAGTCCTTTTTTATTCAGCCAATAAACTTTAGGCCAAAAAATTAATGTTGAAAATCAAGAGTCCAGAAAATAAATTACCCTATTCTTCAAGATCCAAAATTCAAACAACCCTTTCAATAACAGTCCAAAAGATTCATTCTTAATTTTTTATCATTTAAAATGGATGAGGTTCTTAACATTGCAGCTCTCCAATAACAAATTTGATGAAGACCTAATATGGAGATCATGATCTTATCTTTAGCTTTTTATAATTAGTGATCTTGGCTAAGATTTGATCGAAACGCACCAAATTTTATGGTTCACACTGATTAAGGTTGTGTTTATAGCATACAGCAAGGAGTACAATACTATAAAACTTTCATTGTGCTAATGAAAAAAATAAATTTTATTATTGTTATCATGGGTTCATCAAATAACATGTTTGCGCTGTTCATTGTAAGCAATTATTATTGTAAACGTTAAACACCCACTTTAATAAAAAAACGTTAGTTAATTGTCAAAACTTTGAAACAATATATATCACATATTCACTTGTATATATTTAATTTATAAGTGGACAATCACATTATTAAAAATAAATAATTCCATATATGCAAATATGCAATTGAACAATTATATTATTTGGAGTAAAAATTTCATAAGCACGTACTGAATCATTAATTTTGAAAAATTACTGTATATATATAAAGGCAGCCAAATTTTTGAGTTGTATTACTCCAATCTTTTATCCTTTTTTTTAAAAAAAAAGAAAGAAAGAACGAACATTGAACATATAGATCACGGTAAAATAAACACATATAATATGTATTTTTTTCTTAAAATCTATAGATTATCATGTTTGGAATTATGCGCACTGACCTTATATTATTCTAGATTGTTATGGTTGAAATTATGTAATTATCTTATCCTTATATTGATTTAATTAAGGTCACAATTCATTATATTCTTTTTTTATGAGAATAAGTGTTATAATCACAAGACTTCTTTTATAGGAACATAGAACACATTGTAAGGAAAGAATACTTTTGCATGCTTTTATCAAGGAGTGTTAATGTGTGAGTATGTGTGAGCAGGAAAAATCAAGTATCTGGATCCAAATTTTAATTTTGGTTGGATTAAGTCGATTTGGATCCAAATCTTAGTTAAATGGATCCAAGACTGGTCTTAAAGTTAGGATCGGTTCATAAATCAATTTGGGACCGGATCCTGACATGTAAGAATGAAACATTTAGCAAACATGCGTTGTATCGTTTCATATTTGCAAAAGATATGCATATGATCATATCCAAGTATTTGATGTAGCAGCATCAATGTATCAACCTTATTTGGCAAAAATTGTACTCTGCTTATCAACAGGATCTTGATTAAAACGCAGACACTGATATTAGCTAAGTTAAAACATTGGTAACAAAAATAAAGGAAACTTATAGGGGCCATAAGGTGATGATATGTATCGATCTTACTTTAAGGGGCCATTTGGTAAGAGAGAGTAAGGGGTTGGGAATGAGAATAGAAGGATGAAGAATAGAATTATCATGTTTGTTTTATGCTAATTAAAAAAAACAAGGGAATGGGAATGGGAATAGTAGGGGTCTATTCCCAACAATCTATTACCATGAGGGGTGTGGTAATAGACATTGGGAATTCATTAGTCACTATTAAATACCAAAATTACCCCTATTTAAAATTAAATAAAAACTCATATTTATTCATTTCTTTTGCTTATATTAAATAAAAACTCATGTTTACCGTCAATTTTGTTGGTTATCATCACCTAAACATAGTACTACTTTTGCTTATAATCCCTTATATTAATTAAACATTATTGTTATTAAGTATCTTTCGGTTGAGATATTATTAATATCCTTCTATTAACTAAATATTTATTATAATTAATATATTAGTAAACCTAGTTGAATTATTGAATCTTACGGCAGCCGTCAAGAATTGGTCTATTATGTAAATTTATTGAATCATTCATACTTTGAACGTTTATATACTTGTTTTAAATTTTTTAATTCATATTTGATGCTTAATTAATTTTATTAAAATATTTATGAACTTAATTTTTTTAAAAAATTTTTATATGGTAATTGATTTTCTAGAAGTAAAAGTGTGTTATTTATGACCTTCTATCCATTTCAATTTATTAAAACATTCATAAATCAATAAAATGGTATTTTAGTCAATGTGTGTTTATTTCCAATCATATTCCCAATTTGAATTACCACATAACAAATAAGAAGGTTGGTAATTCATAAAGACATGTTAATTCTCATTACCATTATGAATTCCAATTTACAGTGTCATTATGAATTCTCATTCTCATTCACATTACATGCCAAACGGCCCCTAAGATACTTCGCATAGCATTCGGCACTCCGGACCTTGCCCTCATGGTTTCGGATGATTGCACCCCAACCCCCCTTCCCATTCTCTTCTAATAAGCCAATAGCTTATATATTTTTCCAATGATTATTATTATTATTATTATTATTTGTGTGAAAATCCAAAAATATTAGCCGGTAATTACAGTAAAATAGCTAATATATCTAATTAACCCTTAAAAAAACCAACTAACAATTTAAAAATTCTTTTACAGTAAAATAGCTAATATACTTATATATATGACCAACCCTTGAAAAAACCCTACTAAGAATTTTTAAAAAATTTTCGCGTTGCTTTTTTAGCTCTTTGACACCCCCCCCCCCCCTTTCCTCTCAATATGTTATTCCACTACAACGTCCTTGTTTATAGCATTTGATTACAAGAAAAATTTAAAAAAAAAAACACTTTTAATTACATATATGATGTACATTCATGGAAGCATATAACATATATAGATGGCAGGCTTAGCTACGTAGCTAGGCTAGGTAACCGCCTTTCATTCTTGTAGGTTAAGCATGCACCAACGACTGCAATGGAACTGTATTTGTTTATAAATATAATTGTGTATACAGGGGCGGACTTGCATGTAAGGTAAAGGTGTTCATGGACACCCTTCGTCAAAGAAAAATTTGTAATTCTCTAATATTATTTGGAAGAAATATTTTTAATTGAAGCAAGTGGACATTGTAAAAAAATCCCAAAAAACATAATAGAGGTGTCCAAATACAACAACAATCAAAAAATCCTAAAATATTACTCCCTCTGTCCCAAATAAATTGTCCAAGTTGACTAATTAGATCAAAATTTTTAAATTTTGATCCTTAATTTATCAAATTATATGTTGAATATTTATTTAAATTTTATTATTTTATTTTTTAAAAATGCTTATGTAATAACAAGTATATTGGACACCTCTAAATTAAATATTGAGATCCGCCACTGTGTATATATAGATTACAGAACCGTATAGTTGTAGATGTTTTGGAAAAGTTAGCCCACTATGTTTAGATATATGCATAGACAAAGTTGCTTTCTAATTAGATTTAAACAGATATTGACAAGGAGAAAGGATAAACTTTATATACATTCATGCATGGTCTTCATAGTTGGTGTTATTTAGTGCTTTTATATTTAATGACCCCTTTTTTTTAATTTTATTTGGGGTAGAAAGTGAACCAATAGAAAAAGGCTACCATACATGTATACACTCAATTTTGTATTCTCTTAGCTTTTCAAGATCCACTTCAACTGCAGGGGGTAGGTACAATGTTGTCTTCATTAGGGAGGGGGGCTCTACCACAGACACAGTACCAGCCTATCGTTCTATTATTTCAACTATTTTATTTTATATTATAAGGGGGGAAAAATTGAGTAATATCGGAGAGGTGGTGTTGGAGTCTGAAGGAGGGCGGGGACCGAGAAACATTTCACATCGCTTGGGAAATAGAGGCGGTCAGGGGGCCTGGAGATTTATCTGCCTCTAGGGGTGAGTGAGAGTGAGATGAGTGGACATTGCACTGGTAAAAGTTTGATTTCAGTCCGTTCATCTTCACGTCCAAATTCAGGTGAGAAATTATTGTCGGGTTCCCGGTTTTCTTGTGGATAAATAAGGTCGGACAATTCAGACGAATTTATAATCATGTCAGAAGTCGGTTCGGGTAATAGATAAAGAGAATTATTATGTTCAAATATGTTAGAATTAGCAAAGCTTGTATTGATTTCTTTGTTTCTTTGTTTTGTTTCTTGGTTTGTTAGGATAAGAAGTTGGCTATATAAAGTCTTCCTTCCCTTCATTTGTAATTGAGTTGAGATAATCAATAACATCATTTCCTCCAATCTCTCTCCCTCTTCTCTCTTTAGTTTCCCCAAGTTGGGTGAAACTTAACATGGTATCAGAGCGGGTTTAATTCCCCTAATTCACTTCTTCTTCCTCCAGAAAATCGACAACATCCAGAAACGCCTCACATTCCATCTTCTTCTCCTACCTCTCTCTCTCCCTTCCTCCAATATCACACAAACCACCATCGGAATCAAGAAAATCAAAATCGGGCGAAGTCTTGCGGCTATTACGCTAGCCATCAGCTTCTTCACGGAATCCTCGACCTTTGGTCTTCTTAGCATCGAATCCCGACGAAGAACCGCCGGTAATGGCGGACCTGAGCTTGGGCTGAGTCCTCGGAGAGCCGGTGTCTCCGTCGCCGGCGCCGCCATCCTCGTCCATCAAATCGTCCTCCTCCGGCTCGAAATCGTCCTCGTCCATATCTGGTGTCGTCATATCTGAGCAGGCTTAGTTTCTGCGTGCTCCAACACTTCCACCGGAAACCCTAATCAATCGGAAATCCTATCCTCATCGGTATCTCCTCGCCGGCGAGTTCTAACGGTCCGATTTCACCGCCTTCAGATTCTTCCGCGAATATCCTGTCGATCGATTGGTTCCTGTGATTCTTGTTTCAATTCGTATTGAACTACGATTCGATTGCAGTTCTAGATACTCAAAACTTGTATTCAAGAAGAAGTCGAAGAATTATCCAGGAAGGATTCTTGTTATTTTCGGGGCTAGATGGGAATCCTGAGGCTTAGGAATTCTTTCTCGGCGTTGACAGCGGATTTTGATGATGTTTGTGGTTTGTGGGAGTTTGGTGTTGCCCTAATCTTATCCGATCTGATCTGATCTGATCGTATCGATTCATCGGGTGTAGAATTGGGGATCGAGTGATTATAGATCAGATCAGGTTAGAGTTTATTAGATTTGTTGTTTGTGTGTTGGAATTGGGAGAAATCATGGAGAATGAGAAGAAACCTAATGCTGTATCGGATGTTGGAGCTTGGGCGATGAATGTTGTGAGCTCTGTGGGTTTATTCATGGCGAATAAGCATCTTATGTCTTCTAATGGCTACGCCTTCAGTTTTGCAACAACATTAACGGAGTTTCACTTCACTATAACTGCCCTCGTTGGTCTCTTATCGAATGCTACCGGCTATTCTGCATCCAAACATGTTCCTGTTTGGGAGCT
The DNA here is from genome assembly GCA_029582165.1 of Portulaca oleracea. Lineage (NCBI taxonomy): Eukaryota > Viridiplantae > Streptophyta > Magnoliopsida > Caryophyllales > Portulacaceae > Portulaca > Portulaca oleracea. The sequence continues at coordinate 24,082,625 of CM055890.1, forward strand.
TCTTTGGTTCTCCATTTGTGGCAAATATTTCGATTACTGGGATGAATTTGAGTCTCATGCTCAATTCAGTCTCATGATTCCTGTGGTATGTGTGTTGGAGTGGATTCTACATAACAAGAACTACACAAGGGAAGTCAAGATAGCTGTCTTATCAACATCACTTCAACAAATTTCAATAGGTTCTCTACAGAAGAAGTACTCGATTGGTTCTTTTGAGTTGCTGAGCAAAACATCACCATTTCAAGCGCTCTCTCTCATTGTTCTTGGTCCGATCAATCAAGAATGTCTCTTATGGCTATTGTATTCGCCGGAGACAACTATCATACCTGAAAAAAGTTCGGCAATCTATCTTTCTTTCTTTCATCATTCGGCTCCACGAAGTTCTTCCGTATCTACGTTCATTTACCCCACTATTAGGAGTTGTGGTGATGGCAAGGAAGCTGTTGGAGTTCGAGTTCAAGATTTCAAGGTTGCACTGCCCTTCGTTGATTCCATTGGCAGTGATAGCAACCTTGTCGTTCAGCTTTGCTAGAAATTGTTGGCAAATTGGAGTTTTGCCACCCTCCAATTTGAGGGGGGGGGGGGGTGTTAGAATTAGCAAAGCTTGTATTGGTTTCTTTGTTTCTTTGTTTTGTTTCTTGGTTTGTTAGGATAGGAAGTTGGCTATATAAAGCCTTCCTTCCCTTCATTTGTAATTAAGTTGAGATAATCAATAACATCATTTCTCCAATCTCTCTCCCTCTTCTCTCTTTAGTTTCCCCAAGTTGGGTGAAACTTAACAAAATATTTGCTTAAATCAATCAGTGTTCAAATTCGGACAAATATTTTTTACTTTACCCAATTTTTACGGGGTTGAATAAATTTATGTACTTGGATTGGACAAAATTTAGTCAACTCTAGGTAGATAATTGTTGGTTTTTATGGCTCATTGAATCCTCTGAAGGGACCAACTAGCTCAAAGCATTTCTTTTGGCTCAAGTAGCTCAAAGCTGAAGATTTTGGTGTTTTAGGCCAACATGGGTCGCATCATGTATGACACGGTATGTGTTGCAGGTGACACGGTTCGTGTTCGTAGCAGATGTTTTTCTGCCTTAGAGTCGCTATTGTAAATCGTTGCTTTTGCTTTGTAGGGAGAGATAAGAAGAGAGTAGTTCTCCCATTATAATCCAATACTATTATAGAGTGTGAGAGAGTTATTGAGATTATGATGTAAAATCTGTTGATGATTGAATCACACATTGTGATTGTGATCGTTGTAGTCTTTCATGTCTCATAGTGGATTATTTTCTAGTTGCCGCCGTACGTGGGTTTTCTGTCAGTTCTTGGGTTTCCCACATTTCTAGTATCCGTTCCATTGATTTTGTTGTTCCCTATTTTTTTTTTTTGTGATTTCTCTAATCTCTATTTCCACTTTTGCTTTATATGCAACCTACAGGTAGTACTCTGAGTTTTCTTTCAAGAAGTATCAGAGCGTTGGTTTGAGATGACTTCGATCATGAAGTGTGAAATTCTAATATTTGATGGGAAGAGAAGTTTTTAGATTGTGGATGGTGCAGATAAGAGTGGTTCCCATCCAACATGAGTTGTGGAAGATGATTTAGTATCCTGACACAAGGTCTGTAACGATGTCTGGTGAAGAATTTAAGATGCTGAAGGACGAAATTATAGGCAGTTAAAAGTCAAGTGAGTGGGCTGCATTGGAACTGGGCTGGAACTCAAGGCGTCGAAAGGGATACAATTCTGTTTGGCAGCTGTAGGACCCCGGAAAAAAGGTGAGGTTGTAGGCCTCTCTTTTACCGTTGCGCTACTTAGGTTGTGATTGGGAGCCGACCAAGGTTGCTTAATCCTTAAATAATGATATTTTTATTTATATAAAAAGAAAACTTTAGCTCTTTTAAGAACCAAACTCAAGCTAATTCGTGCGAGACCACGTCAAATTACCAATGCGCCGGTAACATACCACATTCGAATTCGGGCCGAGGATGGTGCAATGGGCCACTAGGTTGGTTCCAAGGCCCTGCGGCCTTGATAAGAGCCCAGCCTGGGCCCATTGCACCAGACCCGCGAAATTGAGGGTAGAACCTGGCCATGGCCGCAGGGCCTTGCCTAAATTCTACTCCATTTTCACGGGTCGGCCCACGAATGCAACTGTTGGAAGTTACTGATTCATTTTTAATTAATTTATCGTGATGCAAGTACGAATTTAAATAAGTTTAGGTAATGAAAGGAGTCGCTAGTTGATTTAAGGAAATCAACGAACCAAATAAGTAAAATTGCGGTCTGCGAACTCAGATTCCTAGCCCGAGGGTAAGGTTACGAATCCGAGAGTTAAAGAATTCTCGGATTCGCCTGCTTTAGAAACAGAATCTACTAAAATCGAACTTGAAATGAAAAAAGTGGGGAGAAGTTTAAAGGGTTTCACAATGTTATATTCTCAACATGCAAAGTATAATGTATATTTACAGATTATTATACAAAGGTGGTTTTGAGAGGGTGGTTACATGATCATGGAATCACAAATAAGTAAAATAGTCAAACCTTTCTCGCTTGCAAATTCGGATAAAGAATCGGTGGGACTTGTGACGATGAATTTCGATACTGCGTGCACTTAAGAGTTTTTGCATAGGGGTGAGATAAGGATTTTTGAGAGAGAAATGAGAGATTATGGAGGTGTTGATGGTAAGAGTTTGAGAGTGTTTGTGATGATGAGAGTTGATAAACTAGGAGGTGAAACGAAGGGTATTTATAGTGGTTCAAGGGGTATTATGATGGAAGGTGGAGGGGAGCATATATGATCCAAAGATCATGCCTATGATCATCGTCAAGGCCGCAGGGCCTTTGACTCTGCATGAGTCAAAGGCTCCATGCGTTGATCATGAGATCGGATAAGGGAAGCTTTGGCGCGAAAATTGAATTCGATTGAGCAAAGCCCTACGACCAGTAGCTGTTCATCACGCGGATTGCTGACGTGGCAGGAGCGGATTGGATTTCTTTCTTAGCCTAGGCCCCGCGGCCATGGCAAAATTTCTTGTACCAAATTTGTGTTTTGGGCCCAGATTCATGTCAGCCAAAGCCCTGCGACCATGGCCTCTTTTTCCTTAGGTCGTCGTTCCTTTGAGCCTGCTTCTTGGTGTTGGCCAAGGCCCCGTGGCCTAGGCAGCTTGTTTTGGGCCCAACTTCCAATTCTCGTTCTCGGCTTGTATCACTGGAATTCATTGGTACAAAACTCAGTGTCTACAGAGAGCCCCCATATTGATCGAGTCCGAGTAGGACGAAGGTCAAAGTAGCCTGAAGTGCTAATTACCTTTTCAAGATGATGTTGGTAACCGAAGGATGGGTGTTGTCGGTGCTCTTTTAATGGCAACCGGAAGGTGAATCATGTCGGTCCTCTTTCAATGGCGACCGGAAGGTGGATGATGTCGGTGCTCTTTTGATGGCGACTGGAAGGTGGATGATGTGGGTGCTATTTTATTGGCAACAGGAAGGTGGATGATGTCGGTGCTCTTTTAATGGCGACCAGAAGGATGGATGTCAGCGCTCTTTTAACGGCAGCTGGAAAGTTTCCTGCGCAACAACAGAGAAATACGGTATTAGTTTCTGGAACGAAATTGATTGTCCTTTGGTTTGGGCATGGGCCACTAGGAACCATCATGGCCACAGGGCCTTGGGCCGCCTTTGGGCCTTGTGATGGCCCTGCGGCCTTCTCCTTTTCTTTCTTTTTTTTTCTTTTTCTTTCTCCTCGTTGATCGAATCTTGTGTGGGGCCCACCCCCTTGCATCTTTCAAGAAGGCCATGCGGTCGTGCTAGACTTGTCAAATCGGTCGGGCGGGCGGGTTTAAGGTCGGTCGTATATCGGGTTCGGGTAGAAACGGGTCAGGTGTATTTCGGGTTCGGGTAAATACGTGCGGTGTATTTCGACCTTTTTCCATTTTTTTTCTTTTAAAAAAAGGTTCTCTGAACATACCTAATAAAATATGATTATCTTCTACTAACGATAGATTATTGTAACTATTTCAACTTAAATTAGAGAAATAACAAATAAATGAGTTGCGCTTATAGTTTAATAGTTAAAAATTTCAATGAAAAGTCACGAATTTTAATAAAGTTGAACTTAACACTTTAATTTTTCAGGTCAAACGGGCAGGTCTGGTTTAACGCGCTAATTTTGGGTTCGGTGTATTTCGAGTTTAGTTGAAAAAATCATGTTCAAAACCCAGAAATTTCGGGCGGGTTCGGGGCGGGTTATCGGGACGGGTCAGGAATTGACAGGCTTAGGCCCTGCCATCCCTTTGGGGAACATGTGGATAAGTGTTGGATTTCCATCCAATGAGGTGCATTTGGCATCTCAAGGCGGGACCTAAGAATGGACGACCTATATTCTCCTATCCTTTCTATAAATACCTTGACCTCCTCATTCATTTCCTAACACCTTCTCTACTTCACCTCTTGAAGCTCCTAGATAGCTTATTCATATTCTTTCTTGAAAGTCTTCAGGTTTTTGGAGAAAATGCAACCATTAAGCCATAGGAATCTTCCTCTTCCCCATGCGGCGGAATGGACTCATAAAGGTGCTTCGAGGCGGAGTTTTGCACCAGGGATTGAGCCTACTCCTCCTAAGCTTCTACTTTGGTCATCGAATCATGTGTGGTACCATCGTTCGCACATCAAGGTAACTTACAAACCTCCTCTTGTTTGTGCTTATTTTAGCGTAAAATGAGCAAGCAGAATATGAGCATTCATTTCTTGTCGATTTTAGCTAATTTATGCTATATGGGTAAGACCTAGTCATTTTGATTTTTTGTTGTTGGTCTACATTTCTTCTCGTGGTTTCTCAATGTCGGCAAGAAAACCCGACCCAGTTCTCAGTGTAGGCCCTGTGGCCTACACGAGCACTGTTGGGCTCCTATTTACCTTTGGCGAAACAAATCTAACCCATTTCTCAGTATAGGCCCTGCGGCCTACACGAGCTTTTGCTGAGCCCATACTGAGCTTTAGCAACATAAGAACCGACCCATTTCTCCGTGTAGGCGTTGCAACCTACACAAGCTTTTAATGGGCTCACACTAACCTTCGGCAACAGAAAGGACCGGCCCACATCCAATTGTGGGCCCTGTGGCCTACGCGAGTTCTTGTTGTGTCGTATTTTATTTCGTGCCCCTTTTGGCCCGGCCTATATCAATGTGTAGGCCCTGCGGCCTATACCGTCCTTTAGTGTGCCTGCCCATGGCTTGCATTTTTACAGATACTTTAGCCATTCTCCCGGTGCTCACTCTACATCGGGTGATGCCCTTTACTTGTGAGACGCTTAGCCTCTGCATGTGAGTTTCAGGAGGATTCCTTCAAAGCTTGTGGGAACTTGAAGGGTCCTTCGAAAGTTGATGCGTTCCTCTCTGGCAATTTTGTGCGCCATCCCTTAGTAGAGACTGATTTTGGTCCCTTTTGGGCATGCTTATTAGCTTGGGATTGCAAGATCCACCGTGTTTTGGGAAAGGCCCTGGCGGAGAGGTTTTGGGACACAACGAATACTTTTCATCTACCGCTGGGTGAGATGACAATGACCCCTACAGACTTTGTTATAATCAATGGCCTCTGTTGGGGAGGACAAAACGTGGTGTTCTAAAGGGATATTTCTCCCGAGGTCATAACCATGTTGGTTCCCGTGTTAGCGCACCTTCAGCCCGGGCATGGTTTGACAAACTTGTCCTATGCCCACTTTGAAATGACCCTTCGTGAAAACAACAGAGCCTACCAATTGGTCAGCGTCGCTTCTTGTTCTTGGCCTACTTCATCTCTTCCACCATCTTCGCCAATCGTGGTGACAACACCGTCCTGTCTTGGATGGTGAACATGCTAAATTTTTTAGAATGTTTGGCACCTAAACTGGGGCAAAGCAGCCTATGTCGCCTTCCTTCACGGTCTCTGTTGTGGTCTGCGGGCCTCTCAAAATGACGAACCTGTCATCACCCACCATGTGCAACCCCATTTCCAATATGGCCCTACTTTGTGGAAGGTGATCGAGGTATGTATTCGAGACTCTTCACACTTCTATCTTGTTCTTCTTTCATTTATTCTGAGTATGGTGTGTCTTCGTGCAGTCGTGGACATTCGACCTCTAAACTTTCAGTCGAAGAAAGGTAGGGCGGTTCCAGCTGCTGAACGTTGGACTGTCAAAAACATTTGGGGCAAGAAGTTCAGAGTGGGCCGTTTGGATGAAGTTTGGCGCATCTTGGAAAACCTCACGTCGGTATTCCTTCTTCATCTCTTCTTCGCATATTCCTTTTGGCCTTGTTTTAACCCCTTTATTCCGCAGGCTCAAGTAAATCGGCGCCCATGGGATGGTTTTGACTTGGCGGGGCTGCCAGCCCCCTTGCACTTGGTGGAGGACGACACACGTCTCCGCCTATTGATGGAGAGTCCCTCGGGTCATGTCTGGTACTTAGGGGAGCAAGTTACCATCTAACCTGGGGCGTCACCCTTCCCTCATCCTCGCAGATCCTCCAGAGAGGATGTTCTACCCCTGGCGTTTGGAGGCTGGCGCCTTTGAGACTGCTCGTCAGGGTGAAGATTTCCAACAGTTCATCAAGGACGTTTTAGCGGACCGCTTTAACAGTTCATATCTGCATTTTTTATTTTGGCCGTTATTTGTTGGTTAATATTGTTTCATGGGGAATAAGATGATCAAATCTTACTATCGACAAACAATTGGTTTCATGAAAATGATCAATGTGTGTTTAAGGTAACCTTGATTTGACTCTTGACATAGGACTTCTAACAATCTCCACCTTGGACCATGATCCGACTCACCGGTCCAAATAAATAGAATTGTTGGGTTTTTAGTAGCCTATTGGTTCCGCTAAGGTCCAGAACGACAAAGGATACAACTTTATTCTAATTCTAATTCCCATTTCAAGTCAGATACTACTTGTTATTTGGGTTTTAATCTGACTCTAATTCTCCTAGTCGTCCTATAAATAGGATACAGTTTTCTCCACTTTAATCATCAATTAGATCAGAGAGAAAATATTGAGAGAGATACAGTTTCACCAATATTTTCCCAGTGTTATCTCGAGAGATTGTGAGTTGAGAGTTTGAGAGATTTTTTATTGTAGTCTCCATTGTTGATCGTATCACACCTTGTGATAGTGATTGAGTTGTACTTCTCCCTTCTCATAGTGGATTATTTTCTGGTTGTCGCCGTCCGTGGGTTTTCCACCGAGTTCTTCGGTTTCCCACGTATATCTGGTGTTCGTTTTATCGCTTAATTTTTCGTTCCTGAATTTTGTCGCAATTTCCGTTATCTCGTTTTCGTTTTCGCTTCCGCTATAACCTTACACTTACTTTTCCTAACAAAACCAATCATAAGATAATTTTGTACTGATTAAGTCAACACATTACATTTAGGGTGCCATTATCGAAACACTTAATAGGAGTAGGTCCAACACATTCTATTCTTAAATTCTCACTTAACAAACCCTGAATGTTTATCGATCAACTTAATTAAACTTCTATTGAGATTGGAAATAAAATAGTGTAGAAGAGAAGTTATACCTCATAATAAATTTTACTACTCAATAATAGTGTTTTATATCATGAGACCCTGACACGATCGATGGTACTTCCCACTAAACAATATGATTACTCTTCACAATGTAAAGGTATCGCAGTCGGTTGCAAGTCCTTAATCCATGTCAGAGGGGTGAAGGATATCTTCAAACTGAGAAATAAAGTAATAAATTAAATACATGCATTAGGATACGCAGGCTTCTTATTCCACAACTACGAAAGCACGTTTTCACTCCCAGGAGCTGTGGACGATTGAGACAGCTAGCGGAAATATGAGCTTCAAACTTATGTACAAGTTGATGACCTGAAAGGTGTCTCATCTAAATAGCTATATGCATTTCCCACTTTCGAAGACAACATGAAGAAAGGGAGTTTGCACCTTTACATATTAGTTTTTCAGTCCTTTTATCTTTAGAATTAATATCACTCATCCTTGTGTTGATGACCACTGTAATTTTTCGATGAAGGTAGATAAAATGCCATCTTAGATGATCAGTTGTTTCATGTAGAAAATGTGGTTGTCACATTGTTTCTTTTTAACAACTTGAAACTATAACAGCAACCGCTACGACCTAACATTTAAGTTACACCTTCTTTTAAGGTTTATATAAGAGAAAGTGTTTTTCTGGGCTTAAACTTCGAAAATGATGGTATTTTTTCGAGATAAAACATGTAATAAATGATGATTGTGTTAACAAACTTGAAAAACCAGTAATTCATGAATACCTTATCAATTCTTAATAGTCTCTAATTGAAAAAGGATCATAGAGTTATTATCATCCTAAACAAAGGGCTAGGAAATGTTAGTTCAAAAATAGAAGGACGAAAATATTAATGCTTAGGAAATACCCCTATAAAATAGTTAAGATTATAATATATAGTATCTCAATCAACAAAAACTATTGCTCCTTTGAGCATATGCAACAGTGAGTAAGGCTGACTCACTCACTCATTAACTTATTTATTGATTGCCCATTACTTGATAATATTGGTGTAGACACCGGATTTCCTGCCAGTATTTTAGTGTAAGTATTGTAAGATTAACTGATCCAAATAACTCTTAGCATGCAAAGCTAACCAAACACAAATCATTCTAGCCCAATCCATTTCAATCCAACGCATCAAAAAGTCGCAAAACCTGCGAATATGTGGAAAGCAGCTGGTTTTCGCTGGGCTGACCTGCCCATGATTAAACAAAAGCCACCTGGTTTTCATGATTTCAGCGGAACCCACAAAGAAATCTAGCCCGAAAAAAAAAACAAAAGTCAAAGGCGGTCAACCCAAGTTAAGGCCCAAACCCGCCTGGTTTTCGCCCAAAACCGCCTGGTTTTCGCCCAAAACCATCTGGTTTTCGTCTAAAACCACCTGGCTTTTGCACGATGTTTTCTTGATTCCTTCCCCTTTTTCACGAAATCAAGTCAAACCTGCACATTTCCTTACCGAAAACCGCCTGGTTTTCATATCGGAAATTATACATTTCGGATTCCATAACCGCGGAAATAATCTCAAGAATTCATAATATTTGATATCTCGAGATTACATAATTATTTCGTGATCTTCGGATACTCCGCAACCTTCGCCTATAAATACTAGCCTATCTCTTTCATTATTCACCTTTGGGAATTTTGTCAGAGTATTGACACTGCAGGAGTTTCCTTTCTCTCCTCCCTCACAACCTTCCTTTGCATGCTAATTGATTTAAACAAAAGGTCAGATTAATCCCTGTTTTGTTTTGTTATCACTTTTGTTATTGTACTAAGCATGTAATCCTGCGAAATTAATGCTTTTATATTGTAAATTTTATTTTCATAACCACATGACATCAATATTAATCTTGTGAAATTTATACAAATTCCTCCCTTTTATTCTTTTACTTTAAGTCAATTTTAGTAGAGTCTGTTTTCAAAAACAGATGAGCCTGAGAGTTTCTTAACTCTTAGACTCGTAGCCTTACCCCCGGATCCATTTTCTGGATTTGCAAGTCGGAGTCTCTTCTGAAAGTTTGTTGTTTTTTCTAAAAAGCAACTGGCGACTCTTTCAATTTTGACTTGCATAATTAGATTTACTTGGGTTCTGATTATTCGAATATTTAATTGAGATAGTTATTACTAGGGGTGGAAACGGTGCGGTGCGGTGCGGTGCGGTTTTGGTGCGTCGAAGCGGTGCACCGGATGAAACGGTGCGCAAAAACCATAAACCGGAACCGGAACCGAATCACTCGGTTTTTAAAAACCAGTGCACCGGCTTTAACGGTGCGGTTTCACCGGTGAACCGGAACCGCATAAATTTCTCCCAAACATCAAAAAATCTCTATTTAATAAAAAAAAAAAGCCCAACCCAATAACACATTAACACCTAATATTCTTTTTTTTAACTAGTTAATTTATATTATTTTTGTATTAATTTTTGGGTAGAATTTATTTTAACCAAAATTTATATATATATATATATATGTATTTAATTATATTAACGGTGCGGTGCCGGTTCCCCGTCGGTGTGAATATCCCAAACCGGAACCGCCCCGTTTAGTATCCGGTTTTTCCGGTGCGGTGCACCGGATTTTTAAACCGGTTCGGTGTTGCCCGTTCCCGGTTTTTTTTATCCGGTTTCTGGTTCGGTGTGCCGGTTCCGGATTTTTCTTCCACCCCTAGTTATTACTCTATAATATGCAAAATAGCAGGGAAAATGGATGCCACTGCCAGCCAAAGCTGCCTGGCTTTAGTGGTCAGTGAACACCTTTCCCAGGTCCGTCGACTGACTAGACTACTGGCCTGCTTAGACGAAAGCGAGATGACTTTCACTGCCAGTCTAGTGGCCTAGTTTTGTTCAGGCCTTGTTATCTTGCGTAATATCGTCTTAATAGCAATCGAAGTTGAACATGCGAATTATCAAAATTCATAAACCTAATTTACAAGTTTAAAATTAATAAGAATTGTTAGTAATTTTAATCGACATCCTTATTTAAGGATTAAACAACCTTAGTCGACTCCCAATTTAAGTAGTGCTACGAAAAGATTTCCTCAACGGGAATTTTTCGGGATCTACAATTGGACAGTTTTCACAGTGGTAAGTATGTGGTAAGTGTTGGAAAACAAAGGAAATAAGGCGGTTACACACAAGATGGGGGAACACTTGGGTGGCTAGAAGTAGAGGGCAATCTCGTCTCCCCTTAAGACTTATTCACTTGATCGTGAAAAGGCTCAATGGTAAAACTTAACTTCTTGTAAGCAAAGTTACAAGATCTCTCAAAGACTCTCAAGTATGTTGCTGCATTTCAACACCTTAAGAGTGTGTTGAAACTCTCTAGAAGAAGAAAGAAGAGATTATGATGGTGTGTTTAAATGAACAAAAACACCCACTATTTATTGGCTTGAGGAGTATTCAAACTTAGCATCATTTCTATAGCAAGGGGGTATGATCCATGGGATTTGTCCATGGATAATAATGGATGATTATTAACTGATTTCTCAGTTAATATTAATCCCAATTATCCATCCAATTCAATCAATCTGGAGGTTGAAATCGTGGGATTACATCATTAAGGCTTACTGCACTCAACACTGTTCGTGTTGGATCAACACTGTCCGTGTTGGATCAACACTGTCCGTGTTGGATCAACACTGTCCGTGTTGACCTCAACACGGTACGTGTTGACCTCAATACGGTCCATGTTGAACCACCACGGTTCCTGTTGGACCAGTTCAAGATAATCCTACACTCTGGACCCCAACACGAGTCGTGTCAAGCCTGGCACGATCCGTGTTGGGTCCAACTTGTTCGTTTAGCTTCCCGTTGACCTCCCAGTCAACCTCATACTTATAGATTGAACTTTTATGCCCCTCAACTCTTGAAATACTCCAACAGTAAGTGGTTTGCTCACCTATTGAAGTGATGTTTTCTTATCGTTTCACTCCCCCTTTGATTTCTATATCTGATGATACTTCACTCATTCAACTTGATTAGTCTTTGAACTTTTGCTAATATTGTCAATCCATGCATGTCACCCAGAAAAGTGAACTTTGCTACCCTTTGCCGCGAGTTATGACACATGAAGGTTTATATCAAAATTATTCATTTGTGGTATATTTTAAATTTCAAAATTACCACGTCTCGTTTAACAATATTCCGTAAAAAAAAAAAAAGGAACATCAAATTTGTTTCCGCTATTCACTTTTGGGCTAGACAGTCGGATAAAATTTTGCTATCCTAAATTATACATACAAGATTTCGCATAGCTTTGACAAATAAAATAATATCATCCTCCAATAAAAAAATTTATAATTCTTTGGATACACCAACTCACTAGAACAACCTTTCAACAATCTGGTCATACTTCCAATTCAATAAACTATGAAAATTCAATCCATGTGACAAGATAGAATGGTGACAATAGATGGATCACGTTGTTTATAATGTCTAATTAGCTTAGGGTGTATTTGGTAGAATAACTTTTTAAAGTTAAAAATAAATTGGAGAACATTAACTAAAATATCATGCATTCAAAATCTCAAAGTTAATCAAATAATGCATTTCATTATAAGAAGAAAAATCGGATTCTAATAACCCCAATTTTTATGAATGGGAAGATAATAATCCATACATTATTTTTGTACGCTAGTGCTCTTATAAAAAAAATTGTATTCTTTTGTTACCAAATCTATATCCATATTTTCACTTTGGGTTTTTAAAATTCATATTTTTCTAATGTTTTCACTCCTACCCTCATAAAGGTTAATAAATTATACTCCATTCGTTCTTTTTTTATCTATCATTTACGGTTTTCAATGCCAATTTTTAATCAATAATTTGTAATATAAATTTTTTATAAAAAATTATAATATTATACTATTTAATAGTATTTTTTGTTACGAATCTAATGACATCAATTTTGCATGATGAATCATTATACAAATTAAGATATTAACGGTCAAAGTTTTTAACACAATTTCCTAGGCGACAGATAAATAAAAACGGGGGTGTAGTTACTAAAAGATTTCTTAAATTTTTTTTTGGGGAATACGAACAATTATTATGATTTTTTAAGGAATAAAAGAGGAAATATATAAAAATTCACTACAAATCACGGGGAAGTGTTGTGTTATGTTTGGGAGCAAACGCAGGTAAAAATTCTGATATTTAGGGTGCACACTTGGTGTTAGTCTAAAAAAGAAAATTTTATTTTTTATGAGACCACAAACATACAAAAACAAAATATGGATTGTTATTATCCAATTGCCAAAAATTGTGATTATTAGAATCCAATCTTCCTTGATAAAAAATAGGGAAAATACAAGTGGTGACCCTCACTTTGTCCATATGATAGCGCTCCGAACTTTTGTAAATATCCATCAAAAAGACCTAACCTATTAATTTTGCTAACATGTCGTTACCCCTCTGTAGGACTCAGGGAAAAGCAGAACTTTTCTCATTGCACTACTTATGTGTGATTCGGAGCCGATTAAGGTTGTTTAAACCTTAAATAAGGATTCTTTTGTTTGAAATACAATTTTTTGATTCTTTAGGTATCCTAAACTAGTAAATTCATTTAAGGACAATCACTTCGGTTTATGAATGCTAAATCATATCAATCCAGCCCCCCGCTATGGCCAAAAGGAAGGACCAAGGCCATTGGACTCCCATAGGCCAGATGGCTTATACGTGGGCCAGACCAGTGATCCAAAGGGCCCAATGCTTGGGGAAATGGGCCAGAGAGAAGGGAATGTCGTCTGGCCTTGCCTAATCTCTACCCCATTTCCTCCTTGGTTGGCTCTGTCGTGTTGGTCCCGGGAGAGATAATGATTTAGCCTGTCAAACAGAAAAAAAAAGTCACGAGAATGAGTTTTGCAAGTTAGGATAGAAATGTGTCACCAATTGATTTAAGGAAATCAATGAACTGAATAAAGAACGAGAAAAACCCCGGCCTACGAACCCGGATTCAAAGTCCGGGGATAAGGTTACAAGTCGAAGGGTTAAAGAACTCTCGGATTCGCCTGTTTTAAAAACAGACTCTACTAAAATCGATATTGAAATGAAAAAAGAGCCATAAGAAGCTTAAAAGGGTTTCATGATCTTATATTCATGTCATGCAAATATGATGATTATTTACAAAATAACGTATAAGAATATCGTGAACGGATTACAAGATTACATAATGGCGAATAAACAATCTAACCTTGTTTACACACAAATTATGCAAGATGATTGGAGATGGAAGGAAATCGACATCAATACGTTGAAATTCTTTCGATATCGGCGAAACGATAATATCGGAACTTTTGTGTAAGAAATGAGAGAAGAGAGGAAGGTTTCTTGGATGGCTTTTGAGATGAGTCATTGATGATCAAAATGGTATAATAAGGGGGTATTTATAGGTGAGGTGAAGGGTGGATGAAGATGGAGGAAAGGAGCATGATCCACATTTCAAGCCCATATCCCACCTTAAAAGTTGTATGACTTTTGACTGTGCAAGAGTCAACAACGCCAAAACGGGTATCGCGGGATTTTGACTGAATGAGGGCAAGAAATGGTGACATGGCAACAACGAAGGCTAGATGGCCTATGCAAGGTCAATCACACGGATCAGTGACGTGCCGGCGCGCGTGGGCCAGCCATTGGGCTAGCGAAGGCCAGACGACTTTCACAAGATCCGGTGGCTTTTATTCATTAAAAGCCCAGTGGCTTTTGTGGTTAAAAGCCCAGTGACTTTTGTGTTTAAAAGCCCAGTGGCTTTTGACCCATTATATTCTTCTTACTACCCTTGGTTTTGTCTGAGTGTATTTTCCGCTATGAAATCCAGTGTCTACACCCTCCCCCCCCCCTCCCCCCACCTTTCTCTCTCTCCTCTATATGTTCGACTTAGTGACCCTAAAGGTTTGCCATGAAATTTCTAGAGGTCGTTTGTTTTAGGCTATACATCCTTAAATTTCCATCAATATTCATTATTACCATTCTTAATGATGTCACACCATAATCAACTATATGAAATTCCAATAGATAAGAAGACATGAAGTCGCCTAAGCAATAAAAGTTGGCAAAATTTGTATCACTGGCATTGTATCTGTTGATTTCCCAAGATAGAAATCTTGGGGTTAGCTAATGGATGTTGGATTTCTTGAGTCCATTACAAAGCAAATACAATGATTATAAAAATAAAGCTTATAATACCCAATAGAACAATTGCAGGTGCTCACAAATGAAAGCAAAGAAGCCTTTTTTATTAGAAGTGGGTCGGGGAGGAAGTTGTGACTTGGATTATCAAAACTTTGCCAAAACATAGTAACTGATAAAGGACTATAGAGAACAAGGTTGCCAAATCAAGAAGCTAGAGCTACACACCAGGGGAGGAAGCGAAAGTTAAAGATGACCAAGTAATGACTTGACCAACATCAATAAGGTTTATATTGTCAACTTAATTAAACCAAGCCTCAATGTCGTACAAGTTAAATAGAGAACAAGGGTAGTGGGGATAATGGTAAGTTAGCAAAATTAAGATATTAGGTCACTTAATGGAATTTTGACAAATATTTAAGGTCATCAAATGAAAAAAGCTATATCTTTTTTAATTAGTAAGAGGGTAAAGAACCTCAAAATTAAGTACATCAATCCAGCTAATATATAAAGTAGCTAGATAAACCAACCTCAGAAATAGAGCACCCGTCATTATATAAAATAACTAAGAAGTTGTTTGGTGTTCTTTTTCTGCTATTCCATCCCTTACTGTATCTTCAAAGTACTTCACATTGTATTCCTTGTCATCAGTTTTCAAGAAGCTCATATAGTTCCCATGCTTGATCGTTTTGCAAGCCTCTTAATGAATGCTATCGGGGTTCAAATCAAATTACTTAGAGCGGCATAGTTGTTCAATGCTATCAGAGCTCAAATTGAATTACTTAGAACAATAACCTCATTTTTGCGCGTGCTAGTACCATCTCCATGGTTGATAGAAACAACTGGAGTTGTGCCTTTGCCAACATCATCGGCATTACAACATTCAAGATAGTGCTCCTTATCAATAAATTTAAGGAGGCTACCAAGAGCCATAATCGGATCTGTTACAATCTGTAATGCCCCGGCCCCTCCGGGCCGCGAACATTTCCTATAACCGCTTGAAGGATCGCTGACTGGCCCCACAAATCACCACAAGTCTTGCCAGCGTGCTTCGTCCTCGCTCACACGCTGCCTGGGAAACTTCCCAGGAGGTCACCCATCCTATGACTATTCCCAACCAAGCACGCTTAACTGAGGAGTTCCCAACGGACGAGCTACCATAAAAGAAGGTGCACCTTGGTGATATAAGTAGTCATTCCAATCCTCTTAAGCCACACATCATCCTTATATCCGGGGTGTTACAATCACCTCCACTTAAGCGCACAACGTCCTCGTTGTGCCACAATCCACTCCAAAATCTTTGTCCCGCTAGGTGAGTGCCCGTGGATCTCCCGTCCACCGGCGCAATCACGGTCGCGGGTCGGCTCTGATACCATCTGGGGCCCCGCAAATCATTAGGGATGGCAATGGGGAGGGGAATCCTCGAACCCGCTGGGGCGCCGCCCTGCTCTGGGGGGAAATCCCCACCCCTATTGGGGATGGGGACGGGGATAAGTTTTTAAAATCTGCTCGGGGACGGGGCGGGGATGGGGACAAAATTTTCCCCATCCCCGTCCCCATTTTCCCCGCCGGGGAAAAATTCGCCGTCCCCATTCCCAAATCCCCATCCCCGAAAATTTTTAAATTACCAAATAACCTTTATTCTAATTCAATATATATATATTAATAGTAAGGATAAAGTAGTAATTTTTTAATTTTAGGTATGTTGTATTAGTGCTTAATGTATTATTGTTTGATTTTGATGTATTATTGCTTGAGCAAGTTAAATACGTTGTATTTTGAACATGTTAAAAACCGGGTCCAATTAAAAATTCGGGTCCGATTAAAATTTGGTTAGATTTCAGATAACTTTAAAAAATCCCCGTTTGGGATGGGGAATCCGTGGGGACGGAGATGGGGCAAGAATAATTCCCCGAAGTGGAGATGGGGACGAGTTTTGGGAGCGGGGATGGGGACGAGGATATACCCCGGTCCCCGATCTGCCCCATTGCCATCCCTACAAATCACCACAAGTCTTTCCAGCGTGTTTCGTCGTCGCTCACACGCTGCCTGGGAAAACTTCCCAGGAGGTCACTCATCTTATGACTACTCCCAGCCAAGCACGCTTAACTGAGGAGTTCCCAACGGACGAGCTACCATTTAAGAAGGTGCACCTTGGTGATATAAGTAGTCATAATATATATATATATATATATATATATATATATATATATATATATATATATATATATATATATATCCTCAATGTCGTGTAGCTCAATTCGTTAGGGGATGAAGTGGAAACACTGGTCGGGGGTTCGAAACCTACCATAGACCTATATCCTTCGCTCTGCCACTGAGTTAGGCGGTTTAAACTGTGGGGAAGTTGGCGGGGCCCTTAAGGGAAGGGTATTTCCTTATATATATATATATATATATATATATATATATATATATATATATATATAGTTTATATAGGGGGTGGAATGCAATAATTAAACAATATGAAAATAAAATGATTAAAAATGCAAAGATAGCTACACCTATTAAGTGTATGCAAATTTTAATTTTAATTAGTTTTAATTACCGTTGAGCTTATGGAAGCTACACCCATATATTGAAATTGCTACACTTGATGTATCAAAATTAGCTACATTGCTTGATATGTAGCTAAATTTAGTTACGGCCAAAATTCCCGCACCTGGTACAAGTGTAGCCATGCTTTTATAGCTACACCTTCAAACGTAGAATTTTTTTCAAATAAATGTAGCTACTGGACCAAACTCTTGTAGTATCCTCCTCTTCACCCCTTCTCTCTTCCTCTCAAAGTTCAATTAAGTATCGATTTTTTCAGCAAATTCAACCCGAGAATGGAGCATTTTGTTCAAGAAGATAAGATTCAAGAAGTATTGCAAGATCCTATTCAAGAAAATCTCATAACAGTTTATCTTGCTTGCAAAACAAAACAAAAAAATTTACAAATCAAGCAGCTAGATCATCACTATAATAGTTGCCACAAGCATGATAGATTTTACTGTCCTGCTTGTCACAACAAAATCAAAACAAGTAAAGAATACTTGGACCATATCCATTAGGTACGCAATTTTTTTCCTCTTCTTTTTTTATCAGTTTTTTCTGTCATTATTTTTTACGTTCTTCCAATGTTTTCAGCTTTTCTTGGAATTTCTTGAGTTTTCTTTTAAGGGTTTTGTGAGGAATTCAACCATTGTAGAGGTGTGTCTTGTTCTTCCCATGTTTTTAGTTTCTTTGTAGTTTTCTGAAAGTTTGACCCAGAATTTGTGTTATTTTTGCGGGATGATGTTGTGGGTGCACCATAATTTGGATTCTTTTTACTTATCTTTTTAAGTATAACTTTTTCTTATCTTTTTAAATATAAAATGAAAAAATAGAAAAATAATTTGAGCAAATATGCAATCCAATACATTATGTATCGTACACTATGTTACATATTATATCAATTTTAAAATAAGAATTTGAGTTGTTTTTATTTAAATTTTAATATTAGTTTTTGAATGTTATTAATTAGGATGTGTAATTATCAAGATTAATTCTTGTTCGTTTAGTTAAGTATTTACATGTTTTCTTTGATTCTCTTATCTGTTTAATCACATCTAATATTGTGTTTAATTATGCTAAATAATTTAGATTGATTAAATTATTAAAATACGATTCTTGATTATTAGTTTAATTAATTTCATGTTCTTGATAAAATCTTGAAAGAAAGAATTAATTGTGATGTTCTTGGATCATTCTTGTGCCTTGATTAAGAAATTCATATTCTTTGATCATCCATGTTGTTATTATAGGATCTTAAAAGAGTATGTTATAGAACTCATGTTTAGGGTGATGTTAGTGTTATTTCATGCATGCTTTAGGCTTGGAGAAAGTGTTGAAGTTGATTTCATGTTTTACAATTTGGTTTTCATGGTAGAAATTTTGATGTTTGGACTTGTTAGATTAGATTAAAGACCTTTAACCTTAGTCACTGTTTTAGGCCATATTAGGACCCCGGGATCGAATGGTGAAAGTAAGAACCGAAATTACTAATTATATGGGAACCGGGAACGGGACAGTTTCGATAGGGTGTAAAGAACGGGTCACCATGAGAGGTATAGTCGTCCTTTGATCGAACCCTTTGAACAGAAAGTTCCCTCAGATATTAGGTTTCATATGAATTTTACGGATCGAACTCTGGAGTTGCATAAGTCGAGTTATACCCCGATTACCAGAAATAGGTAAGATCTAGACAGTTTGGATTGATGAACGTTTTTTAGAACCTTAGAGCGCGTTTTGGGTCTTGATTTCATAAGAGTTTTGGTAGACATCCCAAGGTTTCCGAAAAGTCCAAAACCAGATCCATAGGATGTCGGGAAGTCAAGTTATGACCTTTTTTATGTGAGTGTTGTAATCTGTCTTGTTGATATTAAATATTAGTGAATGTGTTGTTGAGAGACAATGTTGATTTGGCTTTATTATGTGATTACTTGGAATGTGTTGGGTAATTCAAGGTGTAATTCATTATTGATCGGAACCTTATAGTGTTCCTAGGGGAGGATTACATAGAAGGTAGTTAATACTAACTTCTAAGGGCGCGTTTTAATTAGAGTGATTATTTCTATTTTAGGCCTGAGCTAATTTGCGTCGTTAGTGAACTCAAGTGTGTTCGTTATTTGATGTGAAGTGAAGCTAATTAGGTAATGTCTATGCCCTAATCCCCACTGGGATGCACTTTAAATGTGTTTTTGTTGATTTATAATATGTTTTGGAATTCGCATTCCGAAGGGGACTTTATGTGGAAAATGTGACCATCTGTTTTGGATAATTATTTGTAATTGTTTGTGCTTGATTTATTGAGATTTTCCCCTCATTTTTGAAATGCTTTGTTTTCAGGTGATGATCAATATGCTGGGGATGGGAATTAGCAGTGAGGCTTGGCATGCTTAGTTCTTATTAGTTTGTGTTATGTTTCGATTCAGAAAGACTTGAAGTTAGTCATGTTGAGTTTGTTTTCTAAGTTTGAGTTGTTCAGTTTGTTTATAAGTTGAACGGTTGTTAGTTTCCCTTCTTGCCTTGTATTCCTTCGAGGATACGGCTGTGACGCCCAAATAAGAGTTGAGACTTCCACTGAAACTTTTTCGTTAACGTTAGTTTGACTTAGGGGTGAGTAATACCGGGTACCCGCTAAAAATTCAAGGATCCAGTCCCGGATCCATTTCGAAATGGATCCTATATTTAGGATCCAGTCCCGGATCCATTTTAAACTGGACCCTAAAATCATGATCCAGTCCCGGATCCACTGGATCTGGATCCGGATTCGGATCCGGGTACCCAGTTTGAAAACACATGATAGCTGTCCAAGATTTTTATAATTTCCCTAAATACTGAAATATGAAAATAGTTCCACCAAGTCAATGTCTCATTGGCTCCACAGTAGAGGCAAGCACTCAAGCAAGGCGCTAATGCTGTTGGTTGTTGTTCCAAAATGGGTGAATACATATCAGTAATTGAGAACAGGGATAGAAAAATTCCATGCAAATCATAAATCGACATGAAGAGTTTATGATTGAAAATGAGATAATGAATTATTGAAGGAACCACCTGCCAGCTACGCGCGCTAATGCTCCAAAAGTGCCAGTGATTGAGTCGCCGGTGAGAGTCGAACAGGAATAACTGTGTGAGAGACTGAGAGCCGAGAGGGAGTTAGGGACGATTGGGGTTTTCAAACGGTGTTGTTGGCATTCGAACAGTGAGAGTCTGAGAGGGAGTTGAGGTTTCGGTGAGGGGTTGTTGGCCTACTGGCTACTGCGACTGTGCGAGAGAGTGAGAGGGATTGAGGGAGTTAGCGAGTTAGGGTTTCGGTGAGAGACTATCAGACTGAGCAGGTGAAGGATGTGATTTGAAAGTGTGAGGCAGTGAGAGTTTAGGGAAATTTAAGTATTAGAAAAATTAGGGTTTCTTAAGCTGACTGAAGAGTTGACTTAAATTAATTTTTATATTGAATAATCGAATTGATCCTATATCCTGGATCCGGATCCGGATCCTTCAAGTCAAGATCCGGTCCCGGATCCATTTGTAAATGGATCCTAACTTTAGGATCCAGTCCCGGATCCAGATAGCTAAGATTCGGAACCGGATCCGAATTTGGATCCGGGTACCCTTTTTTTGTTCACCCCTAGTTTGACTTTGACTTTTCTATAATTGAATTTTCGAGGCGTTACAAAATCCTACTTTGATCAAATGCTTCATTTTGGTCATTTGTAATGAAGCCAGGATCAGGCAGGCAAAGCATCCTTATCATCATCTTGATTTAACAAAGTTATCAACAACTTCCTCAACATTATCCAAGACAGTGGAGTGAAGAACTCTAGGCTTAGAGATCCACCTTTACGAAACTCAAGGAGGGGACTTTGAACCATTGGACTTTGCTCTTATCCTTTTATCAAATTTTACCCACGAGACCACCAAAATTAAACCTTTCCACGTCAGCCATTGAGAGCTTTTAATTGCCTTCTCGTCATCCTCCTTCTCAGTGAATCGAACAAAACCAAACATTTTTCCGGATTTCCTACCTACCTTTGTTAGAATATAGGTGTCCACAACAATCCCAAAACTGACAAACCAAAAGCTTCAAATTAGACGACTCTAAATAAGAAGACAGATTATCAATGAAATTGAGAAGGACTTAGTTAAGGATGAGCTTTTATGTGGATGGCTCAACCTATGCCTAGAAGTCCTGGTATAAGAATAAATATTGCTGCACACAGGCAGGGGAGTTGTAAAATTAACAGGACAAGGAGGGGTCGAATTCGGCAAAGACATAGAGAACAAGGGTTTCGATTCTTGCAACACACACAAAAATTCTCTAACTTTGCCAGACAAAATCGTGGAAGCACAATCAAAATTACTACCATTCACTGCCAAGGAAGAAACCAGATTGACTAAGTTTGACTGAATTTCAATATATCTAGTCTGTGCCTTCATAACAACTAAAACCTCTATGTTGGGTGAGAAATCACTGCTCAAATACTAAAATATAACATTAAAATAGACATGACTGCCAGAAAAAGCCTTACTTATTCGCACCCAACACGGGATCGACTTGAAAGGGTTTCCAACTAGCCATATTACCATCGCGAGTTATCCTTCTTTAATCGATCGCAACAACTTGTTCCCGTGGGAAGGAAACTTGATTGGAACCCAAATTTTAAAGAAAACACATGAGAAGGGCTTGTTCTTGAACTAGATGGAACATTAGCGGTCTTAGGTGACTTATCATTGCCCTCAGGAGAGGTTCGAAAGTAGGGGTATTCAAAGTGCATTATGTCAAAGCGATTGACAAGTATGTAATTGTTGGGTGGAGTACACCTCAAAAACTCGCACATTACCTGGGGAAGAGAGTGAGAGAAGGGTGAATGCCTGTAGTTGTCCATTGAGGTGCAGTGGCTGATGGTGCGATTGATGATAATTGACAATGAAGACACTGATTTGAAATTCTAACCCAAAAAAACGAGAGAAGGAGAAATGAAAAGACAGTTATAACTTGAAATATCAAAAGAAAACATACATTTGAAATCACATATATTCATCCATACACAACTTTTATTTACTTGAATTAATATACATGTTGAGAGTACATGCTAACATTGTATGAACTCCTACCGGAATCCCACAATGATGTGCTCGAGTTTTAATTATGATTTACCCAAGCTTAGTTGTTTCTAAGTAAGCTAGGGAGCCACCAAAGTCAATAATTATATCCCTCCATGGGTCCCCCTTATGCTTTTCACTGTGCAATATCTCGAAACCCAATACAAATAAATTCTGCCCTTCTGTCATTGCCTTGCTTCCCCAGAACAACTTGAGCCCCAAACCAAACCCAAGAAGAATCAAACCAAAACCCCTAAACACTCGTTACTTTGTTCTTCTTCTTTATACAACAATTTTAAAGCATATACCAAAATCAAATTCTAAAAAAGGACATGGCACCCTCAAAATACATTCACATTCGAACTATAACAGGACTCAAACCAAGACCCCAAATCAAATTCACATTGAACCGCTTTCCGCCACCACTCCTGGCGGCGACAGCGGTGGTGGTGGTGGTGGCGTTTCTCCACCTTCCGTTCACCGGCGCCACCCACAGAACTACCAACCTCGCCACCTCCTACCCCAACTTCCAACACCTGAATATCCCCCAGGCCATTGCAGGCTCAAGAAAATCAGACCCTCCTGCTTCCCATTCGGATTCGGAACCGGGTCATAGTAAATCCCAGATACACGATCAGATTAATCACAAAAGCAATAACAACAACTCATACAATCACAGTTTGATTAAGCTGAAGCTCATCCACCGAGACAAGCTGCCGATATTCTCCGACCACCACCGCCGCTTCTCCGGCCGCATGCGGAGAGATGCGAAGCGGGTGGCCGCCTTAGTCCGCCGCCTGTCGAAGACCACTGCCACCACCTACAACGAAGAAGTGGACTCATTCGGGTCGGATGTGGTGTCGGGTATGGATCAGGGCAGCGGCGAATACTTCGTCAGAATCGGAGTAGGCAGCCCACCGAAGAGCCAGTATGTGGTGATTGACTCAGGATCAGACATCATCTGGGTCCAATGCCAGCCTTGTAACCAATGCTACAGACAATCCGACCCGGTATTCAACCCGACCCAGTCCGCCTCCTTCTTGGGTGTCTCCTGCGACTCCTCCGTCTGTACCCGGGTCGAGAATTCGGGTTGTCATTCGGGTCACTGTGGGTACGAAGTGGACTACAGTGACGGGTCCTACACCAAGGGCACCTTAGCTTTCGAGACACTCACTCTTGGCAGCACCACCGTCAAAAACGTGGCCATCGGCTGTGGGCATCGGAACAAAGGGATGTTCGTCGGAGCGGCGGGTCTTCTCGGCCTGGGCGGCGGCTCCATGTCGTTCGTCGGCCAGCTCGGCGGACAGAGCGGCGGCGCGTTCAGTTATTGCCTGGTCAGCCGAGGCGCAACCTCCAGCACGGGCTCGTTGGTGTTTGGAAGGGAGGCCGTGCCCGTCGGAGCCGCCTGGATTAACTTGATCAGAAACCCACGAGCGCCCAGCTACTACTACGTCGGGCTGGCCGGGCTCGGGGTGGGCGGCGTTCGAGTCCCATTGCCGGACGGAATTTTCAACCTAGACGGCGCCGGAGACGGCGGGGTGGTGATGGACACCGGCACGGCGGTGACACGACTCCCCACGGCGGCGTACCAGGCGTTGAGGGACTCCTTCGTAACCCAAACAGCGAGCCTACCACGGGCCTCGGGGATGTCTATTTTCGATACGTGCTACAGTCTGGGTGGGTTTGTCTCGGTGCGAGTGCCAACGGTGTCGTTTTACTTCTCGGATGGGCCGATTCTGACACTGCCAGCGAGGAACTTTCTGATACCAGTGGACGAACAAGGGACGTTCTGCTTTGCATTCGCACCTTCGCCGTCCGGACTGTCTATAATTGGCAACATTCAACAAGAAGGTATTCAGATATCGATTGATGCTTCCAGTGATTTTGTAGGGTTTGGCCCAAACGTTTGCTAGTTTTACCATAGTCAAAGTCAGACCTTATTCTTTTATACGGCTGGCTGCGGTATGGTGTGGACAAAATGTGATGGATTATGGTCGGTTAAGAAAAGTTGCGATGGGTTGTAATGGGTTGGGAAAATTTGTGGTGGAATATGAAACTTTACGGTGTGGTGTGATACTTGTAGCCTGTCTATCAGCCGCTTAAAAGAACGGGGCGTGAAAGTGTAATACCGGTAGAGCCCACCAAGTACTAGAGTAATAGTGATACTATATGTATGATAATATATTCCTACGTAGTAGTAATCATAGTAATTAATATGTAAAGCTTTTTTGTTTTGTTTTTTTGTTGGGGGTGGGTTTGGGAAAGTTGAATTTTGGTATGCTTTTCTTTCCCCTTCTTTTCTATCTACTGTAATCTTACATTTTTGCAATGTTGCTGCTACTGTTGTTCAAATAATCATTGCAGCTATTTTGATGGTAAATTAGACATCATTATTAAAATGTTTCCTTTGTATGTTGTTTAGTTTTTGCACTACAAACCAGACAGTCTTTTGGGGTTTGTAGGTTTTTGGCATTACTGATTGAAATATCTAGGCTCTAGATTGCATCCAATTTCATCCCCTTGGCAGTTTACAAGTTCAGTAAAGAGGACATACTAAACTAATACACAGTCCAGTAGTAGCATTATGGGCCTAACTGATATTTCATCCATATCCTTCAATTGTTTCTTGAATCCCGTATCATCTTGGCTGTTGTTCTCTTTTTAAACGTGGGAGAAGAATAAGACTAAAAAGGACAATATACGTCTCTTGAATCAAGATGACTATTAACTATTTTAAATTGACTATATTTTATATTTTTGTAATTTTTAATAATATATTTTTCTTAATTATCATATTTAGAAATCGTGCAGTCAAATTTTAAAATTTTTGATCATAAATTTCTCATTATATACAATGAGTTGTTACATAAAACTATCAACATTAGATTTGTAACAAAAAAACACTATCATAAAAGTATAATATTGTGATTGTTAATCACATATTATGCAAGAAATTATCAATCAAAGAGTGACATTGGAGGCCGTGAAAATCAAAATTATGATAAGGGAAATTCGAAATACAAATTATACACTAATTATATCAACTATAGAAGAGAATGCACAATTACACATTTTATATTTATTTAAAAAGTATAAATAACTATTTTTATGGCTTATAAATGGTAATAATCCTGCAAGAAGTGAAACATATATTTGTAGTCATTTAAATATGTTTATATTTAATTTTTAAGTGATTTAAGTGAAATTTAATATGATTACTTATTATCCATTTTGAATCAAAATGCTTATAATTATTTTTTAAAAAAAATAGTTAGGAAGGAATTGATGAATTAGAGTTGACATGACGACATGACACCCTGACCAATTAACGATTGTTATGTGTTCTTTGGGGTCACTCAATCACTATGAAACTTGGTCCTTTTATTACTCTAGTTGCATCCTATTGTGCTTGATCCCCTCACTCCCCAAGGCAATGACTTTGTGCAGAGGTGAAAGGTGCCACAACCTTTTAACCTCCTATCAATGATTTGAGAAAGGGGCCCCCCTATCATTCCCTTTTTCATGTCCCTGCTTAGGACCATTTCCATTTCCATTTCCATTTACATTTCCCATTCATACTACTCTTGTTTGTTTTTAATTACCCTCTTTCTATAAGATTTGGTTAATAAGGCCATCTTTAATTATTGGAAGAACCTCAACTTGGGGTTCCCTTCTTTGCCACATCAACAGGGGACTTTCTTTTCCTATGTTGTTATTGACAGTATCCAATTAGAATTACACCTAATATTTTTTACGAAGAAGATGGTTATCATGATCCTATTTTTTAATTAAAATAGACCCTACGTATAATTGTTTATTAATTTTTTTTCAATCAAATGTAAAGATTAAATTTTTACTCTAAAAACAGTAAAAAAAAAAAAGATAGTAATAAAAATAACTCATTTTGAGGGTAGAAAATTGGATACTCCTTAAAGTACCCTTCTCCCACCATTTTTCTCTTTCTTATGTAAAAGTAATTTTCATCCTCCTCTTCTCTCCGCCACTTCAACTGGAGTATCTCACTACTAATAACTCAAGTTATTTCTCAATTTTTATGTAGGAACAACTAGTGAATAAGATTTTTTTTCCCTGACTGTTATTAGTGAAAAAATCATCATGTCTAATGACAAAATACACCACACATATTAAAACAACTACTTAATAAGATATATAATAATAACTACTTAGTTTGGTTTTACGTTTTTGCAAAGAAAGTTAGTCTCTTCTTTTGCAAGAGTTTTTTTGTACCCTTATTTAGGGTTTTTAGTCTCTTTCGAGAGTTTTTGTTCAGTTGGTGTGGTCTAATACGTTGGATGAAGATCGACATTCAAATCGCTATAGCACGAGTTGTGAGGTTCTCCATCAATGGTAAAGATGCAGAGCCATCGAAGAAAGATGTAGAGTCATCGAAGAAATCGGAGTCGAACGTCAGTAAGATTAGTATTAGGTATTTGGAAGTTGAATTTCATATCTATGTTTTAAATCTATAATTGTTCAATCATGATTTTCATTGTAAGTGTCGTATGACTTGTTATTAATGAAATCGTTATGTTTGATTTCAAAAAAAAAAAAACAAAAGATAACACATAAGAATTTTGGGGATCCAAACATTCAATTTCATTCTACAATAAACCCAATTTTAGTTGGGTTATATCCAATTTGAGTATGCATATTTAATTAGAACTGGACTAATAACCTTCTACATGCAAAAACCAAAAATCAAACTATGTAATTAGACATTATTTTATCTATGGTTAACCATGTTTGACAAAGTATCCTAGAATATAACTGAAACCGGTTAAATGAGTTTAGGTGAGGTTTCTAATTTACTACACTAGAATGGAAATTTTGAAGTTGCCAGAAACATTCAAGTACCTACAACTCAGACCTTGTCTAATGGGTACCTAAAATTTGGAATCTTACTTAATATTGCAAAGCCCAACTCAAGTATTTTCTTTTTCTACGAAACAATTTGTGAGCAAGGGACATTTTTTATGAGCAATAGTAGTTAATAAACCGATCTATAGAATTATCTTCATGTTCACATATTTGGTATATATTTGCAATATATAAAATTTTAAAGTATTACATAAAACATGTACATTTTAAATGAGAGGGTGCCTTAAGATTAAAACCGATACACGGTTTAGTATGGTGATTGAATCAACAATTACTCCAAACATCAAAGACCACAATAACCACCACGCTCAAGCCCAAGTATGAACAATGTTCATCAAAAACCAAAATGATATATAATATTGTAGAACTTTAAATAAAAGTAATTTAAATATTAACATCCATCAATGCCTTGAGAATTTTTCGATCGAGATGTGAAAGCTCTCTAACTTAGGTTAATGTACTCTAGATGCAATTTCCCACAATTCTATTTCAAATTGAACTCAAATAAATTTCTAATATTTAAAATCCACTTTATATGATTAGGAATATATTATGTAGTTGATTTTGCATATCCAAACACTATTACATATTTAGCTTCATATACAAATAGAGGAATCTGCTTCCATGTTCAAGATTTCA
This sequence comes from Portulaca oleracea, assembly GCA_029582165.1. Taxonomy (NCBI): domain Eukaryota; kingdom Viridiplantae; phylum Streptophyta; class Magnoliopsida; order Caryophyllales; family Portulacaceae; genus Portulaca; species Portulaca oleracea. The sequence goes on from CM055890.1 coordinate 24,110,480, forward strand.
AAAAATATATACTAATTTGTGATAAGGAGATCCTCAATTTTTTATCATTCTTTACTTAGAATGACAATTGAGAGGGCATTTGAAGTGTTAAAAAATACTTGAAAAGTATTGAAAGACAAAATGCCCCTAGGGTCAAAGCAACGACCAATCTCATATAATTATAACGAGTTGTACATTACACTAGTTCATCAGAACGCACAAAAAAGGATACCCATTTCAGAAAGATCACTTGATGTTGTAATTGTTCTCAACGTCATAATCTATGATATTCGTGTCAGAGAATCAATTAATCAATTTAGTGGAGTCTATAAAATTCATTGATAAATGGAGGGAAGTAAATATTTCCCAAGAGTTCAAAGTTTACCCCAAAAAAAAAAACCGAAATTTACATGTTTATCAAAACTTAACTTTTACCATGCTATCTATTTACTAGCGAATTTCACATGATATCGAAAAAATATATAGTTTGTATCAAATGCATATCATACGTAAACGTATATGAAATTTTATGTATTTTCTCAAGTCTATACGTAATTATAAAAATCAATAATTGTATTTTTTTATATACCAAGATATAAAGAATCAATACCGTAATTACAAAAAATAACAAAACATTCCTAAATTATAGTAACTTATACTTACATTATCTAATATGCACTTACCTGCATCAACTTGCATTTACTTACACCAACTTGTATCAACCTGCACTATTTTGGTATCAAACAGGTGTTAAAAGTTCATATTACCTGCACCAACTTAGCAGTAGATTAGTGAAATCTAAGGGGTTAAAAGTTCAGTTTATTATGATATAGTTTTGAAGTTTATATTATTATTATTTCATCACAAATAGTTTGAACTATTAGAATCTAATTTTCATTAAAAGAAAACTAAAATATTTTATTGATATATGTGGAAATACATTTCTCAATTATTTATCTATTATTTATCCAAAAATCCCAATCATTTGTCATACTCATTGCCATTGTAAACGTTTGGTTTTTTTTTTTTTTTTTGGTATTGCTCCCTCTCGTTCCAATTGATTAGGATCTTGCACCAAAAAATATTGTCCACCTCAATATTTATTATCATTTTGGTTGTTTTTCTAGTTTAGCAAATAAAAATGAAAGTCAATTATTATTTGACCATTTCTTTATACTAATGAAAATAAAAGTCAATTATGAGCTCATAAAAAACTACTTTGTAAAATCGGGCAAGAAGAGAGAGTGTAGTACTTCGCTTACTCATTCATATTGGCCTGTCAAATTTGTGGGTGAATTCAATTTACCTAAATTTACCAGTTTTTGCATAAATTTACCAAAATTTACCCAAATTTACCAAAGTTAAAAAACAAAAAAAAACTTAATTTTGATATATTAGCGTAAATGTGTCAAAATTTATCAAAATTTATTGAAAGTTAATAAAATTTAACTTTTACCCAACTGTTTTATACCCATGAATTTTACATATACATATTGGGGGTGTTTGGCTACCCAGCTTTTTGGGTAACTTTTAGCTTTTTGGATAATTTTTAGCTTTTTTACCAAAGTTACAAAGCTACTTGGGGTGTTGGATAAGTAACTTTTTATATATTAGCTTTTTGGACCCAATAAGTTAGTTTTCAAAAAGCTACTTGATGAAGCTTTTTGAGGTAGTTTTTCACAAAAAACTACATTACCAAACATTTGTCCTGCAATCAACAAATTTAAAGTCCAACAATTTAATCCAAACAGCCTAACAATACTGAAATTACTAATGCCAAACAGGGCCATTATCTTTTGGAAAGCATGATGAAAGAATTTCCCTTTTACCGCACGATTGAAGATTGTAAAAGCCACAAAATGTAGGGTCCTTGAGACAAAAACACATACACATGCGTGGGTGTTGAGGGCAAGCTATAGAAATATTATTCAGTGATAGCATGTCCCTACATTGTCCAAGGAAAGGGGGGAATCGTAATGCCTGTAAAATCATGCAGAAGCTAACCCTTTAACTTTTGTGGCGGGGCTTTTAACATTGTTTGCGATCATTAGTAAAGCTTGAATAAATCTCTAGTTAGATGAATGTCATGATTTTACATTGACCAACTCATTTTCAGAGTTCTAACTTCAGTAAAAGTTGAGTCCTAGCAGTTCATAACTGCTTTTATTACCTGGGAGGCCCTTTATACACTAAGTAAAGCAACAGCTAGGCCTAACAAAAGTAGACCTAACCTGAAATTAACCCGATTTTTCAAACCTAAAATATAACAAATCCAGAATACGGAACATACCAAACTCGATCCAACCCGACCCGCCTGAATTGACAGGTCTAAAACAGCCCATGGAGCAATTTTGAAGACGGACAGGCAGTGGAGACACTAAAGCAAATAACGTTTATTCAAGCCACCCTTCGCTAAAACAAACTGAGGATAACATGAAATGTGTACTATTTCACATTCAAACTCGTGAATTCAAAATTTCAAAGGATATCCCTGATTGTACGCATTTGATTTCTGCATACTATTCTAGCACTATATTTTGATTTTCCCTGATTGTACGCATGTTATCCCTGGATTGCATTCCACCAAGGTCAAATCCACCATGAAAAACAACACAGCTTCAAAGTTGAAGATGGAGATTATACTCTAACATGGCAGTTACAATAAATTGTAAGACAAAGCATTGAACAAAATCGGACAAGACTGATCTACTAATCAAGGCACAGCTTGAAATTAAATTACGATAACAGTTGAGTAATTTACATCATTAGTATGTTAGCCACCCCGTCCCCAGAGGCTGAAACACAAAAGAAGAAATCCAATATGAAAAAGCTAACCTAACCTAAAATTGCCACAGGGTACAGAAAACAGTGAGTCCCAGCTACTAGAGATGCAAAATTTCCTGCCCTGTCCAAACTTCTAAATACTATAATTACATTGCAGCCCGTCTAGTCAAGGATATGATAGCAATCTCAACAGTCTCCATGCCCTGCAATATCGACAGAGAGGGTGGCCAACCCAAAAAGCTAATTCCCACAAGGGCCCTGCAACCACAACTATAAACCTCGACTGCCCAAGAATAGATATCTGAGATCATCGGCTGTGAGACGTGTGGCAGCCACGCCGACCCTATCTTCACCAAACGCAGATGCCACCATTTTTCGCTTTTCTTCCTGCAATCACCATGTATTTATCAAACTAGGACAGCAGGCAGGTGAAACCAGGCATTTCAATGAAGTTTCACATATGATTACAACAGTGGGCTAAAAACACAGATAAACCACCACCATCCAATGAGGATACCCCTCTTTGCTGATCCTCAGAAGGTTACAACCTAAGTAACACTAGCTTTGGAGGCAATACCAGATTCTGAGACAAACAAATCTATTTTGGAAAAAAAAAGGCACATAAACACACACATTTGCCGTTCATAAAAACCCTTTAGATAAAACCCATTAGAAAACAATACAATTTGATATAACAGCAGTTATTATCATAAACAAATCTATTAGCAGATCCTCAAGACAGTTGTGACCTTAAGAGCTAATAGCTCAAGAAGGGATCGCAATGGATAGGGTTAGGGGCCGGCTGTGCTGTACCCTAAATCACAACCGTACCCGTACCCATATTTAGCGGGTGCCAAATATGAGTACCCTTACCCTTACCCTTACCCATTAGGGTTTTTGCAGGTATAACAGGTTTTATTCAAGTATAATTGGAGATTAAAAAGAAACCCTTTATCCCCATATTTAAAAAATACACCCTATTTTATCACTCAGAAAGATGCTGAGATATCAGATGGATTGCTCTGGAGAAGAGAACTTCATGGTTGCAGAAAAATATGGTAAATAACCTTGCTTGAATTTGCATAACCAATTGTGATTAGCAAGTGATACTTCATTTGATGTTTTGTCATTTTTTTCTTGGTGTACCTGCCATGGGGATTGATAGCACACGAACTTCCCGTATTCATAAGGCTATATCCAGTTAGTTGGTTTTCCAACATCTTTTTTTATTATTTTTTATAACCCCCAGCTTCGTTCTTAAGTTTGCCAAGTGTCATTATCACACATTATCTTTTCCCGTTTTTCACTTATAGTAGTTGTAAAGATGGGCTTGCCAAAGATGAAGAGATGCATCATGCATGTGACAGAAAAACTATGAAGGGCAAATTCATTATTTGTGGAGGCATATTCTTCCTTTGTTGAAGTTTACATCTACAACTTTATCAATCCAATATCAATTCTATGTCCCAAAAGCATTGCCTGGGGCAGGGTCTGTGGGAATACAATGTAGCAGCAGATTACGAAGGAGCACTTCTCATTATACATCAAATTGTCCTAAAAATACATTAAGTAACTTGGACAACAAAAACTGCAATAAAAAGGAGCCAATTAAGTATCACACTTGACTAGGATATAGCCTAAACATGTACTTAAACCTTGTGCAGTTATGCCAAACAAGTGCAGAATCTTTTTTCTAAAGTAAAACTGCATGCAAAAACATAGTACTGATAGGCCAAGAAACCATGCATTATAGCCAACATTATGAGATTTCACTGCCAATTGTAACCAGGATTTCACTATCTAAAGCATAGCAGTGATCATTTGAATAAAGAAAACCGATATTAGTTGAGTTGAACAGAAACAAGAACAAGAAAGACTAAAGGAAGTGAACGAAAGACAATAAATGGATGATGATATACCTGTAAAGCTAAAATTCGGTCCTCTACAGTATCTTTTATAGTAATTCTCGACACTGTAACAGGCCGAGTTTGTCCAATACGATGAGCACGATCTATAGCTTGATCTTCTGTCGTCGGATTCCACCACAGATCCAAAAGGATAACATGAGAAGCTGCGACCATGTTCAAACCAAGGTTGCCAGCTTTCAGAGACATCAACATTACCGTCACCTAGAAGGAGCCCCACATAATTTTAAACTTAGAACAAACAACAACATAAGATTAAAGTTTTGAAACTAAAAAATAAAATAAAATAAAATAACCCAAAGCCCTAAAAAGTAACCACAAAAATGACAATGAAAAAGTAAAGGCTAAGCAGCTGTTGTATTGCTAAAGATTAGTCCTGAACACATTTCAAGGGAGCAAATATTAATCATTTGTAGCTCTTGCACAAGTCTCTTCCGTAAGACTTACTGTGAAACAAGCAATTTTATGCTAACATTGCTCATGAGTAATGGATACGAGGCAAACGAATAACTCATTTAAGGATGACTCTGTAAAAGTTACTACTGACTGAATTTAGCCAGTGACCTTGAATTAAGAATTCCATCATTACTCATCTCAAGTCAAACCATTCAAAGAAGTTGCCCCTGAAAAGAGACCTCATCACCATTACTCTCCTAATTATATGAGACAATCTCACCCATGAATGTGTACTAATTATGATACTGTTTAAAGATTTAAACCTGAATCTTAATATTCAATTTTCAAAATACATCACAAAAGAGCACATTAATAAAGAGATGCACCACATCACATCTCGACTTGCAAGGGTAAAGTATTCCAGCACAGTACAGACTGATCTTCCCAGGCATGCTCAGGCAAGATCCACACTAGGAGTGGTTACACATGAACAAGACAGGGCAGTAAAAATACACATTCACCAGGCATGCTCAGGGAAGGAAATGATGAACATTTGGTGTTTCAGTTGACCCCATATATGTCTCTTGAGAATACAAGCCATATTGCATAATCAAGTTTAGTGTTGGTTGAGTTAACTTAGGTTTACATCTGATTATCTCCACTCCACTGTAGATCTCAACTTGGCCTAGTTTCAACTCAGTTTAGCTTCATGTCAAAATTTGGTTGCTCTACATAATGGCGGGACTGAGCCTACTTTCAAATCACGCATTGGAAGCCATAACTTGTGCCATGAAGATATGAGTTCCTTCTTACATAATTTAATCATAAAGACATGACCAATGAGATTATAAATTCTGCAGCTACACATCCTACATTATGCAATTCGCCATTATGATGTACACCCTAACCTTCTATGGAGTCAAAAATTAGTTAGGTATTTATATGTAATATTAACTATTTAACTCTAATCTCGATTCTTTCATTGATAATAGCAACAAGAGCAATAGAAGCCAATTTCGACACATTGAATTGAAGTGGACTTAAACAGATCCCACTAAACTATTTCAGATTTGTTTCTACCTTCTCCACAATGGGAACAGACAGGTAGACAACAGCAGGTCTATGTAATAGATGCTCAAACAGCGCAGGGTAAAGCTGTGAGCACTGGCCCGCAAAACAGACAAAGACTGGCCTAGGAGAACTCTCATCCTAACATACATATTGTATGGAAGTTAGACACGCCTTCCCTGCCATAAGAAAGCTATTGCTAATTTTGAGGCCACCTTCTCAGCATGTCAAAAAACTTCCATGGAAAAACAAAGATGTATCAAACTTGAGGGACAATCCTTGCTTCATCAATTAATATCATACGTTTTGGGGTAGGGAAAGGAACCTTGATAATCTACTAAAATGGTTCTTGGCCCATAGACAGGAATGCTGCAGTTTCCCTTGCCCAAATTAAGGAGGGAGCAACATTCACACGTTATATATCTAGCATCTTATTTAGCAGCAATAACCCTTACAAAGAATCTACTGATAGAATCAATTGAAACCATTAATAACGATATAATTTTATGTCACCTTTGATGCAATGAGATAGAAAAAAAACTAGCAGATAGAACTCAAACCTCAGGATCAGTATTGAACTCTCTGACAGCCCTGTCTCTTGCAGCTAGGGACATACTACCATCAAGCCTCCTATACTGAATGCAATGTTGATTCAAAGAAAACTCAAACAAGTCCAACATACGAGTCCACTGAGAAAACACAATAGTTTTTATTGGCGCTTGTGATGAGGAACTCTCTCTTTTGTTCGTTCTGACTTGTGGAGACGACACTAAATCATCTGTGTCATCTTCCGGACCATCCAGCTCTATACAAGGATTGTTGGACTTATGGTGAGACAGAAGTATGTCTAGCGCAGCCTTAATTTTAGAGGAGCTATATTCAGTACTAAGAATTGACCGATTCTTAGATCCCTGATTGTCATTCAACACATTCCGTTCAGCATCATCTGAAAGACAGCTTCTTAGGGTAGATTCTGAAAATATAACATCATCAGTTAGCTGTTCCCTGCATCTGCGACCTGGGCACATGTTATCATCTCCAGTGATGTACTCTGCCACACATTGGTAGCAGAAAACATGGCCACATATGGTAATCACAGCATCCTCTGGGGGATCCTACAAAATGATCAAAGAATGCAGAATTACACACCCCTGAACAATGATTGTGAGTGTTGAGCAAAAAATTTCTCATTCAACAGTAAGGGTAAGAAAATAATATCTTTGCCATGGGAAGGGGTCGCATACTTTCCATGGAACAATCCAAATAATGAAATAAATGAGGGAAAGGGTGGGGAATAAATTTGCATCCAAAAGAGACTACTTTCAATTAATAATAAAATAAAGTTCTAATCACCCAACTGCCAAGAGGTCACTGACTCTCGAACATATCCAGAAAAAGATTCGGGGACCAGATGATGGAGGCATGGAGCCTGAAAATCTTCATCCCGGAGTTGCTAAGTTGCTAATTTGCTAAAATACTAGGAATTAATAGGAAGTTTGTATTATACCTTATAGTCAAAGGAATATAAGGTTTGCGATCACATATGAACTTGCTGTCGAAGTGTAAACAGACCACAACCATGAAGAGCTCACAAGGCATTCACAATAAATACGACATGAAAACCACCAACCCTCCAAAATCTAATAACATTCTATGACCAACCAGGACTAAACATGTACATCTTCAACAGAAACTCGTTTCATTATTAATGTGGAAACATCTACTTCTAGGCAAACAGGGAAAGCTACCAATGTTACCAAGAGAGCACCTAGAGAAAGACCAGGGCTACCTAACCCAAAACAAAAAGGTTGATGTGGACACCAACACCGGCAAATGGAAAGGTGAACACAGACCCAGACAGCAGAGCCAATTATAGGCGGCACTAGACCGGGTAGAGTTTGATCTGATCCAAAATTGACCCAAACATGCCCGAAAGTTTAGGGTTTTAAACACAATTTCCAAACTTACAACCAAAATAAACCCGACGCCCGCCTGAACTAACAGGACTAGGCACCACCAGGCAGATCTCCACAACAAAATACACTTTATACAGAAACTAAAGCTTGTGACAAATAAAACCATTTTCCCAGATGGCAACTTTTTCTCCTCTTGAGAAGTGGGTTGTCAATCACAGAACTAAAATCAATGGTAGCAGCAACGAATAAATTATGCTCTAGCACCAAGTCTGCTTTAGGAGACAGGGACAGCAATTTCTATACCAAATATCTTTACAACATTAACACAGAAACCACCACAGCAGTCACAGATTCAAAGAAGGTTCAGGCAAAAAAACATTCAACATTAGTTGTTCCTTATAGGAGTTTAAATAGATTGTTTTAGACACTAGAGTAGAGGAGCTATTCAAACAATCTAGTAAAGGATAAAAATATATCCTTGAAATATGCAAATAATTTAAATGAAGGTGCCTTTCAGATCAATGCAAACTATTTTAAGGATCCTCTATTTTGGAAACTCAGACAAGGGACCCCAACTTCTGAGTAAAACATGGCTCTTAGGTTCATGGCAGACTTTAGATATGGAACGGATGGACTATTATTAGTCAGGAGGGCATACAGTAAAGGAACAAGCAAAGAAATAGCTATAGAAAGAAAGAGCATACACTGCAAATGTTGCAGAGTACAGAGGACCCTTCAAATTCATATAACAATTTCATCAACTTCTGCTTTGGCAGTTTCCTTGCTTTCTCCATATTTGATTTTCTAGCTGAGTACGAATCAAAACCTTTGACAAGAAGTGGGTGATCACACGCCTGCCGGAGGCGCAAAATCATCAACAGAATATTTGCATAGTTCTGATTAACTGTACCAGCAGCAGCATATGCCTACAAAACAAACATCCAATTAAGAAGGTGTAGGACACATGGATATCAAGAGTAAGTTCTCTTCATCATTGGACACATAACACTCACACATCCACAGTACAAAAGAAATCTACCATTTAAATGTAAGAAAAATGTGCTCCATAAGAAATATTAAAATAACCATCATTTTATGAATTCATAATAGACTGATACAAACAGCATTAACAGATCATCATTAAAAAATTGCAAAACACACATACACTGAGAAGCATATATGCACTAACACGCTATAAATGAAACATTTTGATTCTGAAGAGTAGTTGTGCAGTAAATTCTCAGTTATGAACATCAAGTGATGACAATATTGAGCTAAAAGTCTAAAACCCATCCAAATATGCAAAAAGTAGTTTAAAACTATGTTATACTCCATATGCAATGCTTCAACCACATAAAATACATCCTGGAAAACAGCAGAATTGCAATCTGTATACATAATAAAGCACACAAAACAAAGTCAAGCCAAAACCACTCTATTGAAGTTGAGCTCTTGACAATTTACACCTGTCACCATTGCTATTCAAACTACCATATCACACCATTACATTAGGTCCTGCACCTTTACTATGCCATCAAGAAACCCTATTCTGCTTCAGCCCAAGGATAGTAGGCGGCACTACAACCACACCACACCAAGTCATATGATTGCTTACCTCCCAACTAAAACCATCCGTACGCCTTTTTTCCCCATTCACTCTAAATAGCTTAAAAAGACAGGTAGAGAAGATGCAGGAAGTCAGTGTGCAGTTTGATATCCCTCTGACAGCTGAAATCAGAGGATACTTTACTTTATAGTTTCCAATCATATTCCCAGTGGCACACTGGCATCCTAGTAATGCGGGATAAAAAAGCATTCCACTTGGTGTTACTTTTCTTGCTGTGAATTTTACAATCATTTGCATCATCCCTATGCTCCGTGCTAATTTAAGAGACATATGGCCTGCTCCTCTATGTAAAAGGGATCTCGATAAATTTCTGCATAGTGAAGAAAGGAAAATGTGCATCCCGCTAGGGCAATGGTGAAGTTTCAGCCATGAGTTCATCAGTTCTATCCTATGTTGCTGAAACTTCCAGGGCATGGTCAGGCAAGGCACACGCACACCAAGGCACAGTCAGTCTCAAGGGAAAGGCACGCGCATTAAAGATAAAACACATGATTTTTCTGAAAAAAGTAATTTTAAAATACATTTTACATGAAGAAATTAGAGAATGGAATTATAGTAGTATACTCTAGTCATTGGTCCATCATTTATATGCTACTGAGACTGTAATTCTTTCAATCCTTCACTGGAGGGGTAAGTCTCATAATTTTATGGACCTGATTCAGAAGAATCTCATCAGTGGGAAGCTCATATATTTCTTGCTTGTTTCATGGTGAAAATTTTGCAGGTGAAGACGTTAGTAATTTTCCAATTCACTCCACGTTTGGACACATCCATACTCGTTCCCATGTGCAACTAAGCTAATACTATGCCTCCATTGTGAAGGTGAACATGTTAGTAACGGTCCAATTTACTCCAATGTTTGAACACATCCATACTCATATCCTACTACAGCTATGCTTATGGAGGGGGTATTTGGGGAATGGCTTTTTTCCCTAAAATGGCTTTTGGAGAGTTTTGACTATTTGACTAGTCAAAAAACTATTTTGGGGTGTTTGGTTGGATGGCTTTTTGGATTAGCTTTTTACCTTCAAAAAGTCATTTTATAAAAAGCTACATACACTAGCTTTTTGGGTTTGGCTGTTTGAGTGTTTGGCCGTTGGTGGGAATAAATTACAATATTGTCCTAAAGTTTGGATACAATTACTTGAGTAGTGGTTATTTATTGGTTTACGCAATTATTGAGGAAAGACTAACAATAAATATAAAATAATAATTTCCAAATAAACACTAAAAACGAAAACTAAGGGCATAATTGGAATTCAAGAAAATTTTCTTGTTGCAAACAGCCAACTCTACCAAACTCTTTTCACAAAAACAGCTAATACAAACAGCTAAGAAAAAATAACTAACAATACAGTCAAAAGTCAAACAGATAACAAAATAGCTAACCACTAGAACTAGTCAACAGCTGATTGTCAAACAGGGCCTATACTACTTGCCCTCCTAAATAGATCATTTTTCTGGTCCCAAAACAGAGAACTTGAGAGCTGAAAAAATAATAACACAGTACAACTTAACTCTTTTTTTTTTTTTTTAATCAGTAACAAGGTACAATTTATTGTATTGGTCCGATTTAATGGTGGATTGAATCATTGGAAACAACACTAGAATTTGAGTGTCATATAAGGCCATTTTATGAAGCCAACCCTTTGATCTCCTTTAAAGCGTAAGCAAGCCAACCAATGGGCTCCTATCTTAGAGGTAACCATTAGCAGGCTCTATTTACACACATGTGATTTTTTTTTGCTTCCACCAAAGTTTGAGCTTTCGTGGGAGCTAGAAGATGGGGGGTGGGAGCCCACTCGGCTACCAATGCTCATTGGCTATGTTAATGGGACTCGAATAAGGGTGTCTAATACACAAATACTGGTGTCCAATACACGGGATACGGGTGTCAAACTCGGCTATTTCTAAGAAAATTTGCTTACTCTCATTCTAATTTGCAGTGTCAAGTATCATACCCTTGTCTAGGTGTGAAGGATCCAACACAGGTACGATCGGGAAAATTAATAGTTATAGTAACATAGCTCTTGATGCCAACCCCTTGTATGCAGTTATATTTATTAGATTTTCTTTTCTTTGGTCAATCTTTAATTAGGTTATTCTCAAAACTTATGTTTTAGTATTTAGGAAAATAACAATATGATAGAAGTATTAGATGAATGCGCAGTCACTGCAGATTAAACATATCCTAGAAATAATTGTAAAGAAAAAAAATGTTGGCAATGCTTCACAAGAGGGGGGCAGCTAACTGGCAGAGGTGTAGAGGCACCACAAGAAACAGCAGCCATGGCAAATGTAAGGAACAAGTATACGAGCAGGGAACCCCTGTACTTGCACAGAATGACAAATGTAGAGATAAATAGTATGCCCATTTGCTATAATGCAGTAGTAAAGACAGTATTAGAAAGAAACAGCCTAGAAAACACAGTGCAAGACGAACAACATACCTTGAATTGTGAACGTGATTCAGCCTCGAGCTGGGTGTAAAATGTCCGCTCCTCAGTAGTGAAATTCACTGTCTTCATCTTTATGAACTTTGGAGGTAAGCTTATAATAGGCTGCCCATCAAGTAATGTATCTGTACCATGGATATATTATGCTCAGCAAAAGGAATTAAGAAGCAAAAGGCAGGGGAAAATAAATAAGAAAACATATTCTCATAAATTGCCCCTTTTCTTATCACAAATAAAAGAATCATATAAACAATCTCCAACCCATGCCAAGAGCTACTACTGACGCACGCAAGAGACGCAAATGATCGCACCTGGGGAAAATATCCCGCCTCTCAGGAGAAAAACAGAATACACAACGAACAACATTTGTAGTTACTTTAAAACATTCAAAGAAACAGGACAAGATTAACAGCTGCCACATTTGTGCAAATACCTTAGGTAAGGAATCAAAATAGCTGCACACAGGCAAACAAAAGGGGAAGGGGGCTCCCAATTTTAGCCACATTCTGATCAAGGCATTCAAATATTTGCAATTTATAGCAAAGTGCCAGCAATAGAAACAGAAAAGGAAGGAAACCAAAAAAAAGAAGAAAAAAGCACCATAAAATCAAGTCATCATTTTAACATATCACAAGTACAACAAAAGCAGTACCAGTTCTATGCCGCCATCTGATCAATGAACACAAACATTAACACTTTAACAGTTGAATGCATGCGCTCAACAGAAAGAAATGATTAAATGGTCAAAAGTGGAATGTGCAGAGAGCATAGATAAGAATCAATGTGAAGATCGCGACTGAATTTTTAGTTGAAACTCTTTCGAAGTAATACAATCAGCTGCTGCTAGGTGAGAAGTGATCCGCTTGGCCCCTCAGCTGACGCGTAATGAAGCAATATGTGAAGTTGCACACAGTATACACAGATAGATCAATACTCAGAAAAGAAAAAGTAGCTCACCTTTTGTACGGCGCAGCAGTAAAGTCTTGAGTACTGCCTGAAGTTTCTTGTATCCCAGTGTTGGATCTCTTGAAATAGGAATTTTAATTGCTTCACAAAATGTTTTGTAACTAGAATATAAGTCATGTCGAAGAAATCTAAAGTAACTGTACACTTCATCCACAGAATTCTGTATGGGCGTTCCAGATAAACACCACCTTCGCTTCGCCCTGAGTCCACAGCAAGCTCTAGCCGTTTGTGTTCTATGGTTTTTTATTGTTTGAGCCTCATCTAGTACAACCCGAAACCAACTCACCCTGGCAAGTGCACCTGCTGGGCTATACAATGAGTCAGCTAGCTTTCTGCCTTTCTTTCCTTTCTTACCAGTAGATGGATGTTTCCTCTTCTTATTAGAAGAAAACTCATAGGATAACCCGTACTTCTCGCCAGCTTTTTGCTCGTCATCCTCATCAACTACCGGTTGTCTGGGTACCTCATTGCTTACTATTGAATAAGTAGTTAGCACTACATCATACTTAGCCAACTCAATAGGATCCTTAGTTCTATTGCCACCATGGTACACCAAAACAGAAAGCCTTCCTTCCTGTGTGACTTTATCATCGAGCTCTCTTGCCCACTGCCTCAGAACAGTTGCTGGACACACAATCAATGTACCTGCAGCAGGTCTTTGCCTCTGAAATGTTTGACTTGAAGAACTTGCAACTGATTTGCCTTTAGGACGATCAAGATCCTTCATCTTCTGAGCAGTTGACGTACTGGCACCCTCATCATCGTCTAAATTTAAGATTTCAGCCTTGCTATTTTGATTCTCACCATCTTTCTTCACATCTTCATTGACATTGCTATTTTGATGGTCATCATCATCATCCAAATCTAAAGCTTCGGCATTCTGGATGGCATCTTCTTTAGATTGTGACTTCTTCTGCAAGGACCTCTGCCTTTGGATGAGGGCAATTGTTGAAATAGTCTTACCTAGTCCCTACAGTGCAGATGCAGCATCATGTTAAAGAATAAGGAGGCGTAAACTTAATCAGCAGCACCTAGAATCCCATTGTTTAGGGAAATAGATAGCTAGCATTTTTTATATGGAGAAAAACTAAGCAGCAGTAGCTGTAAACATGAACCTGATCACACACACTGCATGCTAGGGATACATATAGAGTGATACAGAATTACAGACCAATACCCCCCCCCCCCCCAAAAAAAAAAAAAACATAAACATAAACATTAGAGGAAGCCTTCCAATTAAATTACACTCAACATCCCACATTACATACATGAAATCATGCATGCACAGAGACAAGGACACAGAACAAGGATTGTAGGGGAAGGACTGACCTGGTCATCTGCAAGAATACCACCCAAGCAATGTACAGTTCTAGACTCCTTCTGAACCATCCATGCCAGCGCTATTTTCTGTCATTAAAAATAAGGAGGTTATCATCCAGACAACATGCGCAAATTCGAAGAAACAGAACTAGTCACTTGTCAGCAAGATTTGAAAGCACACCTACTTAAAAGTTGAGTTGGGCAATGGGTCCATTCTCGTTAGCCCAGTTATTAAATGGGTTAATTTCATGCCAAGTTAGCTTAAATTTACTTAAATTCAAAAATAACATTTTTAAAACTACATGGTTGAACCGTGTGGACCACAGGTTCGGTTTGGCTAGTGCTGCATCCGGATTTGGCATAAAATTTCAGGCGGGGTTGGGTCAGAATGTCATGTCTACTTGGTACTTTTAAGTACTAAGCTTCATCACAGCATAATCATCATCATTGAAAAAGTGAAAGAGCAATGTAAGACAATGTAACAATTAGAAGGACACCAAGTAACCAATGGAGATAAGACTTCCATCAATAAATTGCATAGTACTGCATCAGACTGCAACCTACCCAAAACACCATAAGATCAAACACAGAGCATACCTGGTGCCTCAACAGAGGTACAGTTAAGAGCCCTCTAGGAATATCCAGTTCAACTTTTGGCTGACTAAGATCCTGCACATAACAGCAACCATAAAAAAATGCTCTTCTGATTCATGTATTTAATTTATCAATTAAAAGTTACATCAAATGCAATCTCAGCTCCACAAAAATTAACAGTGTAGCCGTGGTGGATCCAAAAAATTTTTTTGACAGTGAGTCCGAGACCAATTTTTTATCTTATTAAATACAACACCTACTGATGTGCATTGGTTTTCACAGGGCAAGTTTTAAGGAAACTAATTGAAGAATTGGACTGTTTCTCGGATGCAGAGGACGCCAATAAATTGAACGTATCTACAATGGAAGTTTTTATTGCAATGAAGTCCCAGGTTGAGTTTATTTTCCACATATCAGAAGAAATACGCGTGTGTAAGTCCACCTCCTCCTCCCTTCCATTTGAATATACCCCTCAATCCTTGTAAGCAAAAGGCCAAAAAATGGCAAAGACGCATTTGTTACTTTTTTCGGAAAAAACTTCCACTGCTCCCTGCCTCCCCATCACCATGACTAATTTAAAGAACCTATGTCAAACAGGGATCCCATACCCATATCCGTGCTGGGTTGTGCTGTTAAACCTACTGAGGGGCACCCATATTGGGTTGTCCTGTTGTATATGAATCGTTAGGTTTTCGGACTATTAGACCTACTGCGGTGTATCCACATAGAGTGACTTGGGTTTTCTTGCAGCATATGACTAGTTCTCAAGGAATATGTGCCCCTTTCTTTTCTTTCTGGAGAAATCAAAATATGTAACGAAGGACACCAAAGAGATGTCACCCATATACAATAGAAGGTTTTAACAAAAACAAAAAAGCCTCGACCCCTTCAGCTTTCTACACGAATCTCACCCACAAAATCCAAACTGGTAACCTATGTAATATGATGAAAAGAAATATGTGCATCTTGCTTAAGGTTGCATCAAGTCATGAATCTAATCCTAAAAAAACATCTGAAGCATGGCACTGCTGTGCAAACAGACTACATGAGACTAAATGGGCAGAAGCAAGCCTAAATGACATTCATTAATACTATTAGTCAAACTTTAAACCTCTTACAGGCCATATTACAACGGTTATGGCTGTGCTAGGAAGAGAAGAAAATTAATTCTTCACAGTTTGGATTTTGAATGAACAAGGTTTTATCCTCGAAGATTTGGCAATTCCTCTCCTTCCAAATACAGCACCAAACTGCCAAAGGAATCATATTCCAAACAACCTTAACCCAAGCAATCCTCGTCCTCCAAGCTACCAGTAAATCTTTGACAGAAGAAAGTTGAGCCCAGCTAACTCCCATCAAGGAATGAGATAAATACCAAAGAGACATAGCCCAACTGTAATAACTAAGGAGATGCTATGTTGCCGCTTCCTACATAAGGCGCATATAGAACCTACTTCGGTCGCCAAAATTTCTTCTTTAACACGTATCATATATGCAATTTTTCCTTTAATAGCGGTCCAAACAAAAACCATACTTTCATGAGCACTTTGGAATTCAAATTGCTTGGGCAGGAAAAGGAAGACATTTACTATCATCATCAAAAAGCGAGCGGTAGAAATACCTCTTCAAAGACCATTTTGTGAAGTCTCTCTTCTTTTGGGTGAATGGGAAGTTTAGCTCTTTCCCTTTTGATGTGATAGATTTTGTGGACAATCTGTTTTTTGGGTGTACATAAATTTGTAGAATGCTAGTTGAGCATCTTATATTTCAATCCTATTATTAATATATTTTTTCCCTACCAAAAAAGGGGTTTTTCTTATTGTTTGTCTAGACAATTCAACCCCCTCAACCCCAAAATGCCTATATAAACACTCACAACTTCTACTCTTCCCCAGTGCATCGATGACGTAGAAATGCATTCCACGCAAAGAATACACACACACACACATACATGATTTCCTGGTCCTTTGATCTTAAAACATGATGAGGAGTTAGCTCAATAAAGATTCATCAGATTTTAAAACATGATGAGCTCTAGTGGCTCAGGCACCCCCACCCAGAACCAGGTGAAAATTCTGCAGTATAGCAGTATCCAGATCCTCTCTAGAATTCACAAATAATACCGAAATTAAAATGGAAATCATAAAGAATTCATCATTCTTAACTCCGCTCCACCATAACTGTCCAAAGATAGTGTTTTGCAATGAGGTCAGGATGACATCTGAACTGACATTAAGCATTTGCAACATCTTTGCAGGAATTTCTGTATCAGAAATACAGAAATTTGACACGTTGAGAACATGTTCAAAAACATAAATTCTAAGAACCCGAACAAGTTGTAACCTAGGTAGGTGACAAGGTACAGCAGTGATGCACCAGTATAACTCTTCTTTTCTCAGCATAATAATTCATATCATTATCCCATGAATAGTGGCGAAGAACATGTACCAAGCAAGATTTAACAAGTTATTTTTTTACCTGCAATGCTGCTTGAAAAATCAATCTTTCATCTCCTGAAACTCTCTCTTCCCCGAGTGCTGTATTCTGGAAAGGATCATTTGAAGCATACTGCGCTGAGGAACTAGGCTTTCCACGTGCCAATGTATTAGGGAGAATGCGAGAATGGTTATGAAGATCTTCGTCCCCAGCCCAATTGAAGCTATCTTTCCCAATGCTCCTGGGATTCGCTGCACTAAGACCTACTGGTTGGTAAAATCCACCATTATTATCCGCAACATGATTACGGCTTAAGCTGTCCCAGGAGTTATTCTGCTTACTACGCATCCCAGGAGGCTGCATGGATGGTGGAAGAGTCCTCTTCACCAACTGGTGTTGATAGTCTGTGCTTTGAGCATTTGAAGAACTACTCCCATGTAAGTCTTCATCAAATCTTTCTGCCTGAATAGTACTTCCATTCCCCTTAGGAAACCTAAAATCAGTGTCAATATTATAGCTTGTGCTTGGACCAGGCTCAGCCTGGGAACGATGAACGCCATATGAAGGTGTCCCTCTACTAGTGAACCCCCTGCTAGAAGATGCACCTGCATTTGCATGTGACGTAGAAGACCAATTCGGTAGACGCCTTTTAATTTCAGGAGAAGGAATAGCCTCCACATCATCATCTGAGTCAAAATCACTATCTGACGAGGAGATGTCAATGGGTTCCATCAAGAAATCTGAGCAATGATTTCCTTGTCCTTTGATCCACTTAAAATATGAGCAAGGAGATGTGGCCTGCTCAAAAAAATACATCACTAACGGAACACAAATAAATGTATGCAAGCTAGTTTTCTTATAATCGGTTATCAATGATTCAAACTCACCGAATCAGCAGATATTCTGGAAGTTACGCTGCATATCCACTGACTAACCAAAGAATAAATTCCCCACGTTGATTCGATGAAGCCATGCAGACCATCGCCAGAGTCGGGCATCTAGGGGTCAAACTGACGCATTCTCAAATCCAGATGGCACTTCATGTTCTGATCCTCACATAACAGAGACAGGCAATATATACAGTCAAGAGAAAGAAGCAATACCAGCTGGCTTAAAAAACGAAAAAAGAAAAGAAGCAATATGCACACCTAACGAGTTAAACAAGATAAGCCAATCAAGTAATTGCATAAAGAAAATAGAAAAGGAAGCACACCAAAACCATGACAATCACTAACAGTAAACTTTGGTGAGACACAGAATGTGAAAAAGATGGTCACAGCTCCTGTTCCAAATTAGGGTTTAGGGTTTGGCATCCAGACGCAGGAAAAAAGCATGATAAACCCTAATTGGGGGAATGGGTAACACAATTCAACACAATCCCATCTTCAATAATTAAAATCCCACGAAACTGCTAGTTTGCTTCATGAATTCGGCACAGTTGTTCATCCAGAATCGCATTCACCCACACAAAGGGTAAGGGAGGAAAAGATAAACTAAGATTTGAACTTGGAAGTAAAATTTTCCACCAAACTAACCTAATCAGCAACAATCTCACAGTGAAGAAAGTATCTCCATTTGAAATCCGAGATGCAGTTCATTCACTTAAAATGCATCATCAGACATGCCATCTTCTTGGAGCAGCCCAAACAAGGGAGCTAAAAAAACTGAAAATTTCCGTAGCATCGAGGCAAAAAGAGGAGCTTACACATTTGACACTGTGGAAAGAGCATGAGAAAGAGGGCGAGAGATAGACCACGACGGAGGTGAAAGGCGGGTTCCTGGTGGCGACTGCGGCGGCGCCGGCGATTAGGGCAAGAACGACCGCCGGAGTTGGAAATCGCCGGCGAGAAACCCAGAAGCAAGGCGACAAGTTAGAGAGAGCGTCAGCGTGCGTTGTTTCGGAAGACGAGGGTGGAAAACCCAATGAGAATTTAGGAATTACAGAGGGTGAAAGAGGGCTTTTCCTTTTTGGTTTTTCCTTTCCTTCTTTTTGTTTCCTTGGGGTTTTTCAAGAATTAGGTTAGGTTAAAGGAATTATTGAGCAAATGTCATAGTTTGGCCTTCAACAAAAGAGATCATAGTTGATTTGCTTTTCTTTTACTTTGTTGTTCTTTTATATAAAATATAAAATAAATGTGAGCGTGTTAGCTCGGTTATAAAGTGAATAATCATAGAGTGGTCCGACTTAAATTTTGAATTAGTACAAACACATATTAACTGTTAAAATTTAAATATATTAACCAAAGACAAGCAATTGTTTGATTGAATAAAACAAATCTACAATAAAACCAAAAGGTTTAACTATAGTTAAGATAAAATAAGATGAAATATGGTAAAAGGTATCAGAAATGATGTGATAGTGAATGATAAGGGATGGCAACAGGCCGTAATTGGATCAGATTTCACGACTTCCAACTCCGACTCCGATCCAATTAATATCCGTACTTAAAAATAAAATCAACTCTGATATGTCAAAGGTGTATTGAACTTCCAAGTTCAATTATTAATCATAGCACTAGTTAGAGTCGAATAACAATATGAAGCATGAAAGTTGACAACCATGAGGATAAGTAAACGATTGATCTATGGAGGATCGAGAGGGAGGAAGGCGACTCAACTGGCAGATAGATCAAACAGTGGGAGGAAAGTAAAGATTGAACCAACAATAAAAGTTGCCAAAGGATTGCATGAAGCGTGGAGAACTGGCGAGTAGTGACCTATAATGGAGTGGAGAGTGAGGGGCGATGTTTGTAATGGGTATTGGCTGGGAACAAAAATAGGTTATGTGACGAGCTAAAGGTTGTGGAATGAATTAGGATTTCACTCTCACATTCTCACTATAAATGAATTATATGCTTTCGGGAAGTTTTTAAAATTTTATCATTATTTGGTTAGGGTCAAACTTAATTGAATAAAAGATATCTACCTCCAAATCTACTTTAATTTTATTCTAATTTTTTTATCGGATTTGGGTATGATTTTCCTCCTCAGATTCTAATATGATTTTCACCTCAAATTAGGTTGAATTTGCCTTAAACTTATATTCAATTGTCATTCCTATAAATGACAATTCCTAGCTCACTTATGGGTAAAATACAATACAATCAAAGTCAAGTTATGAAAAATTAACATGCAAAATAAAATGTATTAACTTTCGGGCATCCCTATAGCGACAACTATTAGTTTGGCGCCTAGGAATTCTTCTTTCATCAACTAATGTAATTAATTCAAGCTTGTTTGCATTGATCTTCAAGAGAGATTCAATGACAAAAACTCGTATTTTTGCACGTTCTTAGACAACAAGTGACACAACATAGATACAACTTTTTTCTGCATACATTACAGGGTAGACATATTAACACTTCATTATTGTATTATCTATGAGATCTACTTTAATTGGTAAAAAAACATTTGGGAGATAAAATAACTAATTGCATAATATCAAAAACCATGTACCTATTCATAGTAGTGTTAATTGGAGTTGGACATTCACAATATGATAAGTTTAGGCAAGAGGCATGACCCATTGTACTACAATAACAAACCAATTTTTTCCCTTCTAAGAAAAATATTTATTTGTTGAAGTGTGTTATCACCGTAAAATACCCATAAGTCTAATCAGATTGTTATGCTGAATAATGTAAGACCACGTAAACCCAATTTCAATAATAATATGAAACTAACAACTGTTACTTTTAATAGATTTCAAAATAAAATGATTTACTACTCAAATATAACGGGTTCATAAAAGATATTAAAAATCTAAAGACTCCTTAAAACTTATTTTTATTTAGGTCGAACTCTAGTTGAGTGTCCCATGACTTAAAGGTTTTTCTCACAAGCTGCCGATCACCTAAAATAGAAAATATTTTAAAATATGAAAACAAAATCTCTGTAGAATAAACTCAATTATGTAAAAGCTAATTTATGTTGGAAATATTTCAAGAGTATAAGTTAATTATATAGCCTAAGGAATTATATGTAACAAGTATATATAAGGATCATATATAAGTTAAACATCAAGGATATGATCAACACTGGTGAATATGAGATCAACACGAGTAGTGTTGGTCTCCAGAGAGTAAAGGAAATTGTTCTGGGCTCAACACGGGTCGTGTTGAGACAACACTGATCGTGTTGCACCCAACACGGACGGTGTTGATCCAACACGGACCGTGTTGGAACCCAAAATATGTTTTAATGACTAACAGCTATATAATGTTATGTATTAAGTGTATGATATCAATATTAAGTGCGATATTATATGTATTCCAACAGCTATATTAGTTGACCAAGTCAAGGTCATAATCCATCATTAAGGACCTTAATTATGCCTTTGACTAAGGGGTGTAATTAGGGTTGGATTAGGTGTGGAAGTCTCCTATAAATAGGAGACATTCCCAAGCCATTTGAGAGCATCACAAGCATCTATTCTATTCTATAATCACATCCTCTCAAATATAGACTGCAGCTATACTTGAGAGAATCAAGTGAGAAACCTATGTCTTGAGTGCAATAAGAGCTTAGTTTTATCCCTTTGAACATTTACAGTACAGTAAATAGTTCTTAAGGAAAATGAGTACGACGCCATGACTCTTAGCGTTATCCAAACAAGTTAACCATTTGGTTATTAAGTCATATCTCCATCTTGTCATACATACCGCAAGAAGATCAAGAAGTCAAGCCAAGTGAAGATGATGAAGATTCAAGCCGGTCAAACATCATTTTCCAAAAATTTATAAAATCATTTTATTTTAGAAGTGAGGGAGAGAGAACAACGAGTGGATATCCCAAACAATAAACGATCACTCTCTTAAACGGGACAATAAACAATAATCGCACGTACAATGGGCAAGGTGATCACCCGAACGATAAGAGTGAACAATGAACAATGATTAGGATATCCGATAAAATAATTTAAAACAATTAAAACTAATTTGTCAATATTCGATGAAATAAATAGTTAGAAGAAATTGACATTTACTGTACCTAGATTGATTAAACCCTTTTGCCAATGGATCTTGAACCTCCAAAAGTTTAATCGGTGCAATCTAACATAAATAACCGAATAATTACCTAAATCAACTAATAATTATTCTTAATTCTAAAACCTTTAGGACGTGCCTACACTCAGTTATCATTTGATTTTTTTTTTATTCAACACTAACTATAGCTAGTATGATATGATGGCCTTACATCACCAATCCTTTCACACTTTTCATATAATCCATACTCCCTACATAAATAAAAATGAAATATTAAACCCTCAACAACTATTAAAATTCCAAGATAGAGGACAAGACGTGCATGACTTCATCATTTGGCCTTATTCTAGTATCTTTCTTCTCACATACTATATACACCATTTTAATAGTGGTGTCCGCCATTAAAGTACATAACTTTTCCAACAATGACTCAATTGTTCAGTAAAGAGCTACAACAACAGTGCAAATATCCACTTGAAGAACAAACGCCAGTAAAACTCGGTACAACAGCAACCGCGTTGGTCGCGCTACTATCATACTTCTTCGTAGAACAGCCCTTTCTGACGTATAGGTACAATATCAGAAAAATGAAGTATCAATCTTAATTTTGATCTTTAAAGCTAAATCAATTTGATCATAATCATGTTGGCAATTTATCCCACCAAAACCACGAAGCACTTTAGGGCTACTTTAATCTCTTAAGTATTGCATAATTTTCTTCTAGTGATGTAGTAATGTATGTAACCAAGAAGTATTATATTGTTAATAGTTATTATATGACCAAAGAAAATAAATACAACCCAAATACAAGTATTAAGTGCTTGTTTGGAGTTAAAAAGTACAAATTAGGCCAAGCGGTGTGTTTGTTAGAAGCTAACAATTGTTTTCCAAAAACAGTTTTAGTCAAAAACAACTCCAAAAGTAGAAGCAGTAAATTGCTGCTTCTGCTTCCTACAAACTAATATCTACTCAATTTATATGATTCTTTAGTGATTAGTTTCCATAATTTCAAATAAATATTATGATTCTTATAAAGATAGCATTTAAATATTTTAATACTATGTTAGAACCTTTAATATTATGTTAGACATTTTTATTATTTCATTTTTTTACAAATATGGTATTTAGTAAAGTTTTGATATATAAATATTTAATTTGAAGAATCGTATAGTTAAGTAAGACCATATATAATTATAACAATAATTATTATAACTATAACTATAACTATACGATTATAATTATTGCCAAAATTAAAACATGATAATTTGTTTAAAATTAATAAAAAGAGAAAAATGTAAATAATCATATGATAATTTTACTCCCAAAAACACATGATAATTTTAAAAGTTAGGTTAAAAAATTAAATTCAGTAAAAACACTATATTATAAGTTATGCCAAACACTTTAATTTAGTAAAATCACTTATCTCATAAGCTAGGTTAAACACTTCAATACTTATCCAAAAATAGTTTTTATAAAAACTGTTTGTAAGAAGCAAAAACACATTTTTAGAAACTAGGTCAAACAAACACTAATATTTATAAATTATTGTCAACTATATCAATAGTTATCATCATCGTCATCATTATTATTATTACTTCTACAACTCTTGCCAGTGGAACAAGTGCAAAAAAGAGTTGGATTAATACCAACAATTTTAGCAAAGATACAATAATACCAAACCTACTACAAATGATAGTCTTACAAAGCTATGTTGTAGCTAGTATGGGTAGAATGTGGAGACTGTGATATAAATATAACGAGAAGAAATTACATGAGAGGTAATGAATATAAATATAGCTTCTTGTAGGTTGTGATGGGAAACATCCCATTGGTGCAATTTGCCTAACAACAAACAAGTTCCCCAAGTTATCAATTTGCAGCCGCTTGCAACAAACACATGAAACACGAATAATAGTGAGACTCATATTATTTTGTTTCAAAAAAATTGGTAATGTTAGATATCAACTAAATATTTGTCGATCTGTATAAACCATGTCTCAAAATTGCGAGTATATTTAATAGGTGGATTAATCAATAATCGACTCTCGGGTATAGTTTGAAAGTCGAATGTTATGAAAATAGGTTAATGAAAGGTAAAGAAAGATAGACCAAAAATTATCATAAATAAACAAAGAGAGAAATAAATTCCACAAATTAATTTATAATTTGTCCAATAACTTAGATGAAAGGAGTACATGTCTAGTAAGAAACATTTGGATTTGCCTTCAACTTCAGAAAATCTAAGAAGGTAAGTTTGAATGCATTCAACCTGTATTACGAAGAATAACAACTCAGAAGATAACTTGAGTAGAAGTTGGTATCTATGCAAAAATAGCATTCCAAAAAAATTGATAACAATAATGAGATGCCAATACACATTGTTTAATGAAGATATCTTGCTCAACAATTCTCGAAAAAGTTCTTTCATTTGGGAGACAACAACTACATAGAAAATGTTGGAAAAAGTGTCTCAAGAGATCCTTCTATCAAGGCATCTCATTGAGATTCCAGCATACAAAATAGAGGAGAAAGAAAAGGAAGGACTACAGTTCCACAAAGTTAAAATCAGTAGATTGTGACCCTGGTTGGCCATTCAATCTACTGCACAATCTGCTTCTCGATAGATATGTTGGAGCGTTGTCGTCGCGTGGATGGGTGAAGATTAGCTTGAGTGATGATGGATGATCGATATTCAACAAGAACAATGGGCTTGAACACCCAAAGGACGGATATGACCTTGAGCAAGGAGAACCACAACTCTAGGCCTAACACCCCTCCGTGAGTATCCAAGGTAATCCACTAAATAATCATTAAAAGAATCACTTGAATCACCACCAAACTTGATTGGATAAAGATAACAAGGTTTGAGAGAAATCAAGTCGTCGCCATAGTCCTCTAACTCGAACTATCGAGAATCGATGTACCACCATTGGCAATCGGTTCACCACTTTCGACAATCGATTCTCCACCATCGAGCGGACTCTTGAGAACCTTAAGGTCCAATTGAACAACATTGCTTCGAACCTTCATGGTCAATCCCGAAAGTGTGTCAAATGTAGGCGTGTGGGACACGATTCTTTGCAATGTCCGACAATGGCTATGGTTGAAGCTTGGATTGGTATGGAGGAGCATTCAAGTGACATGGTAGAAGGTGTTGATGAGCAAAACCTCACTTCCACACTTGGAAAGTTTGAGGAGGTTGAGAAAAAGGAAAGTTCAATGGACGCGGTTATTGTCCTTGAGGCCATTGAAGGGAAACCTCTTGAGCTACTTAAAGTACATAGTGAGCTTGATAAAGTTCCAAGCCAAGAGGAAGATGAACACATTGGTCTTGCTCTTCCCCTCAACATTGTTGAAAAAGCTCAAGAAGAAGTTCTTTTGGTTTTATCATTACCACCGATCGAGAAATTAAGCACCAATGGAGATGACTTACATTTCCTTCCACTCATGGACACTCAAATTCTTCTCCATGGGAAGAACAAGGTAACCGAAGGTTCTCCTTTGAAATATATTGAATCATGCTTGAAAGATGGACACTGTGGTGTAGAGTCTTTGGGTGAGTCGTGCATGACCTTTGGGAGACATTGGTTGTTTGAGAATGTTTGTTGGCGTGATAAGTTTTATGATGAGCATGTGTTGTCCCCAATCGGAAATTCTCTATGCTTGGAATGGAATGCTAGAAATCTTGGTGTTCGTTTGTTGTCTAGTGACAAGTCTGGGTTTGATGAGACCATGATTCTAGTTCAACCTAAGTTTTTGAGCTCTTCATTTGTGTCGTCCTTTGATGAATATTGCTTGCATATTGGTCGTTGTGATGTGAACTATTTGAATATGCCATACATGATATTTGGGCGACATTGGTTATTCGAGGATTCGTTGTTGAATGGGTACTATTGGAAGTTCGAGATGCAATATTTGTGGGATTGTGTGTTGAATGAAGATCATTTACTTGGCTTTGAGTGCTTGAATCCCTTAACCCCACATCGAATCGAAACCTGGGTGGAAAGTGAGTTGAGGAACCTTCTTTTGAGCGAAACATGGGATGAGTGTGCTCTTAGTGAGGACAAGCGATCCATAGCTTTGTCTTTACCGAGTGGCAAGCTTAGTGAGGTTGAGTGTTCCCTAACTCCTCACAAATTTCCTTCTTCCGTCCTTTGTCCTTCACCCTCAAACCTCTTCAAGAATTCCTATGTCTTCAAGCAGGGTGGAGTTCATAGCGTGATCGTGATCGGTGTGTTGGATGGTTCATGTAACGGTAGGCCAAGCCCCGGAGTGAGCCTTCATTTTAACTCCCAAGAGTTGAGGACAACCCTTTTTCAAGAAGGGGAGTATGGAGCGTACTGGGCTGTGGCCCGAGCCTCGGGATTTATGGTTTTTAAGTCTATCCTCACTCCCTCCAAAGAACACGAAGAAATCAACTCCAAGGTCGAGTGTGGAGTGCATTTCAAGCTGGTGGACCCGAGACCCTGGAGGCATGAATCTATCATCATTGGGTGTGGTATCCACTTCAAATGGGACCCTAGACCATGGGAGTGAAGCTACGAGTCCTCATCGGGACCTATTTCGGGCCTTTAAAAGGGTTCAGAGTCTTTCGGGAAGAATAAGCGGAAAAGGGTCAACGTGGGTTGTTGGAATGGATGTGCCATCACTCTTTGGGTCATAACTACTTCAATACAACTCTAATGGGTCTCAAATTTTGGGAGCTTAAAGTGCACACAGAGAGCTTTCCGTCGATATCTTATGGGCCGAAAATGGAGCTCGGATGAAGAAGTTATGCGCGTTTGAAGTCGGCAGAAAAAACTGCCCAGAAGGTAGTCGCGCCCGCGACACTTATGGTCGCACCCGCGACCTCCTTCTGCCCAAATGTTGGTTGCTGCATCCCTTGCTCAGTCGCTGCGACGGAACAGGTCGCGTCTGCGACATCCTACTGCCCAATTGCTGCTGCTGCGTCCGTCCGCTGCGTAGCACCCGCGACAGGTCCGTCCCACCCGCGACGCCTCTGATCCTTCGCGTGTTTTTGTGTTAATTGTTGTATTTTACTATTTTACCCCCCACTAGTATAAATATCCCCCCTAGCACATTTTCTGGAGAGCTTATTCGGATTATGTTTTGTGATGCTTAAGCATTTGTAAGGGTTGTCCCCTTGTTTCTCTCAAACCTTGTTATCTTTATCCAAGTAATTTGGTGGTGATTCAAGTCATTCCTTTAGTGATTATTGGTGAAATTTCCTAGATAATCATGGTGGGGTGTTAGTCCTAAGTTGTGGTTCTCCTTACTCAAGGTCATATCCAATCTTTGGGTGTTCAAGGTCATTGTTCTTGTTGAATTTCGAATCCATTCATCACTCAAGCTATCATCACTCCACCACGCATACGGTAACGCTCCATATGTTGAAGAGAGTGAGCTTCAAGGGAGAGTAACAAGTGCTTGATGTCTCTTAAAATCAAAAATTGTATTTGATAGCTTGGATAAGGATTAAGTTATCACCTTCAATGTGAACTCTTGAGAATCCAGCTGGAATAGCTTGTTGAAGGTCAATTCGTAGGGCTAATGCTTCTGTCGTTAGGATGGACTAGGAATTGACTGGGGCAGCCCCAACTCTGTATAATCGACCAAGGTGGTCCTGGATGACGAAGGCCACTGCTCACCCCTGGTTGTTAAGGGAGCCATCAATTTAAGTTTAACCCATCCAGGCTTGAGAGTGGTCCACCTGATAGGAATGTAGTTGTATGAATTCCTCCTTTGTTGTGTTGCTAGTTGAGGGAGATAATATGTCTTGTGCTGAGAACCTTCTTCTAGCTCACCATTCTGCATAACTCCTCTTTGCTTTGATGATGACCCGCATTGTGTTGAAGATAAATTTGTTGAAAGTAATATCATTGCGCTCCTTCCAGATACTCCAAATAAGATTAATGGCTCTTAGAAACTCATTTGAAGGAAGTGAGTTTCTAAGAAGATTGAGAATGGTAGATCCTGTATTGTCCATTGGCCATGATGCCTAATGCTCATAAGACAACTTGGTCAAGCACTTGGATGTCCATGACGCCCCTATAGGATTTCATAGTGAGGATCATCATACCATGAACTGTGATGCCTATGAGGCTTAGTAGTACCACTTATCATACTTTGTCATTCTGCCCATGGAACTTGGAGAGCCATAAAAGAACTATATAAGGTCTATAAAGGAACCATAGTAGAACTATATAAAAACCATAGAAGGATCATGAAGGAAGCCCATAGCAGGATCTTAAAAGAATCATAAAAGGATCATGAAGGAACCATAGAAGGATCATAAAAGAACCATAGAAGGATCATGAAGGAACCATAGAAAGATCATAAAATGACCATAGAAAGATCATAAAAGGCATTAAAAATCCATAGAGAGCTCATAAAAGGACCATACAAGAACCATAAAATGAGTGTACCTTATGGACCATCACTTCTTGCCCGGTAGGACTGAAAGAACCATATACCTAAGGGGACTTACTAAGGATGAATCAATATCATCTTACTAAGTGTCATGAATGCATGAAATGCTAGATGATGTAATGAACACATAGAATATGCATTATAACTTTTATTCGTTAGTTAAAACCACGAGCCTCACAATAGGACTTGTCATAGTAACTTAACATCTTGTGGTGACATCATAAAGTAGCATCATAAACTCAAATCATAAGTATCATAAAGTAGCATTATAAGTAGCATCATAAACTTATAATTATATATCCCTTTGTCATATAACCATGGTACCATCAAGATTATCACATAAAAGATGGAATAATATGACTTGATTTCATAAAGTACTTTATTATGGACTTGGTAGCAAAATTTAGTATCATCAACTAATTGTAATATCGTACTTTACATACATCATGAATACATAAAACATAAATCTCATCAAGTGCAAGTAATCAACCAAATAAAACTTTATATAAATATAATGATTTTCAGTCCTTATGGCCCTCTTTTAGGCACTAGCACACATCTATTTGAGGTTGAAAATCTAGATCTCCATACCTTGACTTCGTTGGTGTTTTTGGATCTCCTGAAAATTAAAGTATTTAATTATAGTTAGAACCATAATCCTACATAAAAAACTTTAATTAGTTTTCATTTTAGTCACTTTTATCTTGTTTTAGGCTGCTTGAATTTTTAAAGAAATGATTATAACTCTTGCTTGGGTTCTAGCAAAGGTGTAATAGAAAGACATTTTACTTGTAATTTCAAATAAAGCTACTTTTGAAAAATAATTAACTCTTTGGTCTTATAACTCTTTTATTAGTGGTTTTCTAGTAGAAACATGAAGAACTTAGAAAAAACCTTCAAATTTCCAGATTTGGTGCTAAACTCGCTTTTTGCAGAAAAATCAGTTATTTGCTCGGTTTTGTTTATTTTTGTTCTCCCTCTATACAAGAGCTTTTAAGGTCATTCAAACTCGAAAGTTCCGTTTATGAGTCTAGTATAAGCCAATATTTTTAGTTTATTTTTAAAAGTTACTGATTTGTATAGTTTTTACAAATACCAAACCAATGTCAGAATAGACGCGAATCTGAAAAGGGTATGGTTTTGTTCTATAACTCACTGCCCTTATATTTTTTTGCAAAATCAATTTTTCGGTGGGTTTCTAGACATATTACATCTTACATGGATAAAGTTTTTCCAAAATATGTTTTGATCTTGGTGTTATTTTAAGTTCGAAAAACCCGAAAACTTGGTTATTTAAGCAAGAAAAATTCATCTTATGAACATCTATAGTGGCCGAATCTCATGAGGCTTTTAATGAACATCTTTTTCAAGTTTTTAACACAAGTTTAACACCTAACACAAGAGTAAAAATATAAAATTCGGGTTTAGGGAAAAATGGTGCCATTTAAAGTTGTTTTTAGCCATATCCCGGTTTTTAGAGCAACTTTTATTCTTGTTTACTTAATCAAACATGAAGACTGAAAATTTTGAAAGAAAAAGACACCTTTGAGAATGATTAGAGTAGATGGATGCGATTCCTTAGATTATTGAGAGCAAAAACTTCATTTCTTACCTTTCTTCTAACTTTTTATGAATATTTTTGTGTTCGAAGAGAATGTGGGATATGAATGTTTATAGACTGATTTGAAAATGAATGAGGATTAATATAATAGTGTGAATTAGCTGAATTTGTGTTTGTCTTTGGCTCCTTGGTGACGTCATCCTTAGGGGAAATTAGGAAAATTGTTTTGGCTCCATTAAAATTTACAAATTTATTTGGTAAATAAAATACCCAAAACCTTACTTTCATATTTTATTGATCAAACTTTGATCAATAGAGACATGTATATCATGACATGCTCAACGTATTTGATGAATGATTAATAGTATCTCTTATTTGACTCTTTTGTAAAGTATTGATATTTTATGGTATTTTTTGGGACTAAGTTTCTTTGATACACGTAAAGTCAGCAAGTACTCACATAGAAATTAAATTATTAACTTAATTATTGAATTGTCATATTAACAAATTCGAATAAGTAAAGATAACTTTAAATTTCTATAGATTTGATTATTTGATTATTAAGTCAAGATTTTAATTCTTTTTGTCCAACTCATCTCCTCAAATTGCCACGCAGGACCACAATCAGTCAACAACCATTGAAATCATCACTTGTACATTATTGTCCATACCCTTAAAATATAATATATTATTGTTCAAGAAAATAGCTTGGTACAAATACAATCAAAGTACATATATTAACATTTAAAAACCCATTCGAAAATTATACAAGCTACACTAAAAAGGTTACAAACAATTTAAAACAAAACCTTGAATATTATGATTCCAGAAAGAAAAATAAATAGCCCTGACAACCAGAAATCACAGTAAAATTAGAAGAATTGACAGCAGTAAATATATGACGGCTAAAATTAGAAGAATTGACAGCAGTAAATATATGACGGCTAAAATTAGAAGAATTGACGGAAAATGCACGGAAAATGCAGCTTATGTTACATATTAATTTCAGTTTTGCCCAAAAATCCAAGCAAAAATTCAGCTGTAAGAACACACGCACGCAAACCCTCCTCCAATTCAAGCACCGTCTCTAAAGTAAAGACTGTGTAAGATAACATATTAACGCATACTTCAACTCAATCGCAAAGAAAATTCACTCCTGCCTGTACCCTGTAGACGGTATCACTGGAAAATTACATCCACTCTTTTCTCAGTGATCCTGTTTTCCTCTCACATCCTCAAATTTCCCCCCAGATCCACAACAACACTTTGAGCAAATGGGCAGCTGTCGCATGATGAGAAAAGGCAAGTTCCTCGTGCTGTTTTTGCTGCTTTCCCTTTTTTCTTCCCATAATCTTGATGGGTTTTTTGTAAACTGTGATACTCTTTTAACTGATGATGACCATAGTAACAACAATCAGCTTCTTCCTAGTTGTGATAATGATGCTACCAGCAACCTGTACCAAGCTCAGATTGATAGGCTAGAGCAGCTGGTTAGGAATTTGAGCGAGCTAGTGGCTAAATTAGAATCTAAATTTGATGGATCCATACATGTTGGTAGTCTAGAAAATGCCCAGAATTTTGTTGGAGAGGATAAGATCGAGGGATCAAGTTACGAGACTGGGAGAGATGTTGGGGAGGAGGATTTTAAGGGTAGGAGTGTTGAATCAGTGAATCGACCCAAGATGGGTTCATTTACTACCTACAGCCCACTTTGGTCTGAGAAATTCCAGTTTATGGCAGCTGTGAATTTAGATTCTGTTGCTACGAGTGTCAATGTTTTGCCCTTCAGAGATTATGAGGGTTTAAGTAAGTATATTGCTGTTGGGGATGATCGAGGTAGGGTTTATGTCCTCTTGAGAAGTGGGCATGTTTTGGTTGAGTTTGCTACCTTGTCTGATTCACCTGTGACTGCTATGCTTTCCTATATGTCGTCTTTTATGAATGAGAGCATGCTGGTTACGGGGCATCGTAATGGGGTGATTTTGGTTCATCGGCTTTGGGAGAGTTCGGCGGGTGAGGATTTGAGTGCTCTTCATGTGGAGAATTTCGCGGCGTTTGATTCGGGGGAGATTGGGTCAAATGGGTCCCCAATCTCGATATTGGAAGTGCATCATGTTGGAAGATCCCGGTACATTCTATCGGTTGATGAGAGTGGTAAAATCAAGGTTTTTAGGGACAATGGGACTCTGTATGGATTGGCTGTGCCAACGAGCAGACCCGTAGCTTTCTTGAAGCAACGGCTTCTGTTCTTGATGGAGAGGGGCGCGGGGTCTTTGGATTTGAGGACTATGAAGATTCGGGAGACTGAATGTGAAGGGTTGAATGATTCAATGGTTAAGAACTATGTATTCGATGCTACTGAGCGATCAAAAGCATATGGGTTCACATCATCTGGCGATCTGATCCATGTGTTGCTATTGGGTGATATTATGAATTTCAAATGCAGAGTTAGGTCTAGGAAGAAGTTTGACATGGATGAGCCTCTCGCCTTTCAAGCAATCAAGGGTTACTTACTCATCATCGGCCAAGAAAAGATTCACGTGTATAATGTCTCGACTCAGCATTACATCAGGTCTGGTGCGCCTCGCCTCACGTTTTCTGCTAGTTTAGACGAGATCAAGTCATCGTTTCTCCCTGGCCAGGTGACTGCGGAAGGCAGCCAGAAAGAAAAGGCAATGCCAATAATTGCTACCGATCGAGAACAGCTTGTCATTCTTGGACTCGGCAGAGGTTGTGTAGGCATGTACCGTTCAAAGCTTCCAGTTTTCAAAGCAGACTCGAGCACAATGCTGTGGACTAGCCCTGTATTGTTCTTCATCCTTTTCCTCTTCGGAGCGTGGCAATTCTTTGCCAAGAAGAAGGAAGCGCTTACGTCGTGGGGCCCAGATGACCCGTTTAGCACTACATCCGTCACAAGTGCTGCCCCACTTGGTTCTGGTTCCGGAGATAGATCGTTTACCGATGCATCATCAAGAAATGCTGATATAATGGACCTCAGGAGCAACGGTCTAAGAGGTCCATCTAGGAGCAGGTACACTTCACCTTCCCGATATCCCGGTGGAGGGGGTAGCTCCTTTAGGCCAACTTCTGCAGACACCAGCACTAGACCACCGTCATCTGTAGACCCCAATTACAGAGCAGCCCCAGAGTTGAAGTTCAGGGGTTCTAATCTCGATTCTGCGGGTTTCCCCAAAAGGAGAGATAACATGTTTGTAAACAGTCAGGTTGTAGATGATGGTAACTGAAGAAGAGGTTTTGCATGATAGCAGCTGATTGTTGTAGAATAATGTTGTTGCAGGAGCTTGGTTGTGCTCCTCCATGGCGGGGTGATGGTGTTTGGATTTGTTATCTTTCCCTTTTTAAATTTTCCCCTGCCCCCCTCCTTCACATTGTTCATATAGTTATCAGCACTTTCATCTGTTGTTGTTGTGACATTGGCATCTTGGCATACTACACTTGTATCTGAATGTTCCCAGGGTTCTGTTTTGTATTATGAATGAATGTGGTCGTTCCTGCATTCCTGATGATAAAAGGCTTTTTAAGTGCTTTTTGTGGGCAAATTGTTAAGTTTACCACTTCATTCCCAAAGATTCTAAAAGGCTTCTTCAGGGTGTGCGTGGGCAAGTCTTTAGATAGTTTTATCTATTTTGCTCCTTGAATTGCCTACCCGGCTTATTGTAAATATACTTTAAAATAAGGTATTATCATGATATGTGAAATTGTAGACTTTATATGACAAATTATTTTGAAAAAACCATCTTGTCAAAATAAAATGAAAATTTATAATAAATATATAAGAATGAAAGTACCTAACTGGCGTTTAGTAGGAGGGAATGTAGAGTTAGGAATAGGAATAGAGGGATAGGGAGCAGAATTCTCATGTTTATTTCATGGTAATTAAAAAAAAAGAAAAGGGAATGAGAATGGGAATAAAGGTGTCTATTCCCAATAATCTATTACTATAGGGGAGGTGATAATTGACTATTAAGTACCAAAACTATCCCTATTTTTAAAAATAAAAACTCACGTTTAATTCATTCCTTTTCTTTTAATTATTCTCAATCTTGTTGCCTACCATCAGCTACATGTATTACTTTTGCTTATATTAATTAAATATTATTCTTATTACATTTCTACAAATGAGATATTACTAATGCAGTTTAAGGTCTAGGCCTCTTCCTTATATTAATTAAATATTAATTATAATTAATATATTGGTAACCTTCATATATATATATATATATATATACTGGAGGAGAAGGAAGGCTCCAAACTAAATCCCGTCTTCAGCGTTATTCTCAGCATATTGACCCTGCTTGCTCCCTGTGTCATAGTGAAGAAGAAACTACAAATCATCTCTTCTTCTCTTGCTCTTTCGCCACTCAGGTCAGAACTGAGATTTCTTTTCTATTACCCACCACTACTGGTCGCGATTTTGAACATTGGTGTAGGAGGATTCTAACTTGGAATACCTCCCAATGGAAGAGAACTCTCTCAATGGCTTGCATTACCAGCTACATCTATAACATTTGGGTTGTTAGAAACTTGGCTTGTTTCAAGAACCGCAGGAAATCCCCCCATGCTACACAACATACCATCAAAATTGTTCTTCGTGATAGAACTCTTTTCTTAGCAAACCGTTCTCAAAATTTCAAACATTGTATAGATTTTCTCTGCAGATAGGGTTGTAACTCTTCTCATTTTGGTTTAATAAATGGCTATACTTTTATCCGTTCAATATATATATATATATATATATATATATATATATATATATATATAGGATAACTGAATTCTAATAATCTCATGTTTTGCAAATTGAATGACGATAATCCATACTTTCACTTTGTATTCTGGTGGTAAAAAAAAAAATTGGATTGTAGTGGGATATTTTCGAGGGTATACCCTAAATATCATAGATTTTGTGTTGAATTTGATTCAAAACTTAGTATAACACTTTACAATTATTTTTAATGAATTTACAGCGTTTCTCCCAATTTTTTCCAATTTTTTTCCAATTTTTTAGGATTTTTTCACTTTTATTATTTTTAATAAATCATAATAATTACTCGGAATCTCAAAAAAATAATTTAAAAAATGTTTTAGAAACTACAATTCATTAACTTTCTAGGGGCAGGAACGAAAAAAACAAAAACAATATGGGGTAGGAATGAAAAAATAAGAAGAATGTGGAGGTGAATTTGGTACCACTACAATCCATTTTTTTTTGGACCACCAGAATACAAAGTGAAAGTAGGGATTATTGCCATCCAATTTGCAAAACATGGGATTATTATAATCCAGTTTTCCTATATATATATATATAAATATATATATATGAGTAATTCTATCAATTATTGGATTTTATTTTTGAGAATAAAAATTAAATACAAACTACGTATAAAGAAATATTCTAAAATATAGATTAGATTCTTCTTTTACGTTGCTCTTAGGGCAAGGGCGTCGTATAACAAAATCGTTAAACGGATTATGGGCCAAAATTTAAATTATTTAAATCAAATTTCCTATTTTAATCGCTAAACTCGCATTTTTTGGCTATTCTCATAGAGTACGACGACATTTTTATCTGGTTCACACTTCACACCCCAGCAAGGGTTGGCAGTAAGCAATAGTGCGGTGATATTCGACATTCATTGGCGTAATTCGCAGCGTGTGGCATCGCATGCTCTTTACCCTCCTCCTCCACGATAAACCCCATTGCTACTTCTGTCTTCCTAAAACCTAGAAAATGTACACTCAACACCATCAACCCTATCTCCATCCCCATCAACTCTAGTAAGGATAAATTGCCCCCCCCCCCTTTTTCTTCAGGATTTTCGTCAAACCCTCCTTCAGTACGTTGCTGCATGCAGTATTGAGGCTCCCCCATGGATACGTTATGAGAAATTTCTCTTTGGGAAACATCATCTCCTAGGCTCCCATGTAGATAATCTCGTTGTTCTCCATCGCCTCTTTCTCCTCTTTCCCCTTCCCTGCCTGATCCCCTCCCCTCAACACCACCATCATCCCCTCCCTCATCTCCATCACTACCTCATCCATTAGCTGCACCACTCCATCCTTCATCCCCCTCCCCCATCCCTTGACTGACCCCCATCATCTGCACTACCCCTATCCTCATCAGCATCATCCCCCTCATTTTCCTCATTATCCTCCTCCTCATCCTCCATTGACTCTACCTCAATATCATCACTAACTTCTCTCGTTGCTCTACTATCCCATCCATTCCCCTCATCCACCTCCATCAAAGCCTCTGTATCGCCACTACGCTGCCTCTGCTCATCCGACCTCATCCCAGTAGGCTGAGACCCATCACCCCTTTGTCGAACCACCTTTGACATCCCCTCCATCCTAACCCCCTGATTCCTCTTGGACCGCCCCTCCTTCTTCTTGCATTACTCGTTTCTCCTCTCTCTTCTGAAGAAATATTGATAAACGGTCCAAACCCATTTACTTCAGCTTCCTCCACTTCAAAAAATTCTGGATAATGCAGCTCTAGCTCTACTAACGACGGATGTTGGCGCTGTCCCATCCGCAGTTGAGTAGTTAAATACCCTCGCTTGATCAAAAACACCCTAATTTTGCCAGTATAAAAAGCGCCATCTCCATGAATTATTTGATGCCCTAGTCTTAAAGCCTCCTGAATTCTACTATTAACTTCCTCCCTATCAACAACTTCCGGTAAAAGACACTCAAAATCATGGTGTCCAATCCGGCCACGCCTCTTACAAAAGATAAAAACATTTTCATAACGGAAATTAACCCAATGAGTATTCCCGTTATCATCCCTTGCATATGTCCCTACTACCAAGGGCTTAGATAACTCCATCCGGACCAAAATTCGCACATTATTGAGCGAAAAAACAGCCATCCCATGAATATCTACATCCAACACCTCCCCAAACGTCATGACTAACTTAATCGCTGTACTAGCCCACTTCTGCCTAAATGGCAGCCCTTCAATCTGAACCCACAAGCACACTGACCTAAACTGAACCTCCTCTGGCTTCATATCCGCAGTTATCTTCTTCATCACCATAAGAGACCCATCAAAGTTAACTATATGTTGGGGCATCGTATCGAAACAATCCTCCGGATGCATAAACCAAAACGAGAATTTCCTATCTCCCACCTTCCGCACACTAACGCTACTACGAATCCTCCAGTTTGCATCCACTAAGCGTTGCAAAGCACTTTCATCCCACTTCATACCATCAGTGACAAACCCAATAAACGTGTTATCCAACCGAACTTCTACTCCCAAAGACGGAGGATTAAGATCGACTCTAGCCCCCATTCTCGGCCCAGAAGGAAAGCTGATGGTCTCTCGACGTCCTTGCTCTCTATCCATGCATACTCGTTTTTGAAAAAAAAAAGAAAAAAGGAAGAGAATTTATGAGGTGCACCTGACTGTCTCCAACTCCCTCGAGTATATGAATGAGATGCAGAAAACCTTTCCCAACTCTTCCTTTTATAGTCAAAACGACGTATTTCTTTTCTTTGCAAACCCCCTTTGTCTCCCCTTCTAAAGGGAGGAATATACAGTGGTATTTTGGTCTTTGTATCCCTATTACAGGCACCCGCTGAGTTGCCCATTAAACTCCCCCAACTACTTTTCTTCACTCAAGCAACAATCACATCCACCTTGATCAGAGCCAGTTTGAAAATCCTCTCACACACGCCTGAAACCCATCCTCTCTCATGTCAGCTTCTCCAGTGCATTAAAACCCTATAGTCGCCCCTTGAAACTTCCCACCTACCTATCGACTATTCTTCTGCCTCAAACAAATGAGAACTCCGCTCAACTTCTAAGATACTAACAAGAGGAACGGGCTCTATCTTCAATATGGGTCGACCCAACTCCTTTACCAATCTCTCCTAAGGCTTGTAACCCCTCACTTCTAATCCTCGGCCCAACCCAACAAAAACAGACTTGATCTCTCAACTTACTAAGCCCACCCTACAAGAGCTTCTCTGGAATGACACCCAATTAATACACTCAAACTAACTCGTTACCAGAAACGCGTCTCCAGACACCAACAGCTACCACCACTATTTCTGGAAAACAAACTTTGTGTACTTCCTTCTTCACCGGAACAGTACACTGGACGAGAACAATCACCAAACCCCTAGATCACTCAACCCCTTCTCAATTACTAAAGCAATCCCACAAAACCAAAATAGACACGCACCTTGAACACCTGAATCCCTCTTCTAACTCCAAAGCACACCCCTTGAATATCTGAGACCCCTCCTACTTCCAAATGCTCGCACACTCATCAGAAAAAACTCCTTGTTAACCTTGAAAATAAATCTGCACACTTAACACTCCTCACTGGAACGATTCTTAAGAAAATCACAGAACCAGGAAGCTCAACTTTGAAAAACAAGAAAACCTTAGAGAGAAGGTAGAGCTTCTCTCTCTAACTGACCGTCCCAATCCTAATTTCTCACATTCCCCACAATTAAATCTAATCATTTGAGATGAATTCCAACCACAACCAATTTAATTGTTGTGGGCTCCATGCAATATTTTTATAATTTGAAAACTAAAAAAGTGGCGGGACCCACACCAAAAATTTCCTTGTGGAGAATCTCGATGGGGTGGGGAATTATTTTCTCACCCACCAATTTTCTTTCCCTACTATTGGTACTATTTTCTCACTCAACTTGTTCTTTGAATTTGCACCGGGGAAGAATTTCCCCACCATTGGAGATGGTCTAATATTTTAATGAGTGGGTGAGTCAAGTTTCACCCACCATTACTAAGGCCACTACCAACAATAGGTGGGGAGCTTACCCGCACAAAAATCAAAGCAATTTTGGGTGAGGAGTAAATGGCCAACAGTGGGTGTGATGAACGGGCGGGTGAGGGAATTGATTCCCACCCGTCCCACCGAGATTTTCAGTCGGGTAAAAGTAGTGAATTTGTCAGGTTTTTATTTGCCAAATAAATACTTCATGTCATTTTTCGGTGTATTTTTTATTTGCCAAAATAAAAAGGTGAACCCAAATATTAATTGTGGGACAAACTTGACTCACCATTGTAAAAACACTTTAATTATAAGTGGGTGAGGACTCACTTTTATTATATTTTAAGGGGTGACCTAAGGTCACTACCAATGGTGAGTCACAAGTGACCCAGCACAAGACAAGACAAATGTGGGTGAGAAAAAAATTTACAACAGTGAGAAAGTTTGAAGGGTGGGTCACTTAAGCGGATGGCGAGTTTCTTCCTGGAAGTTTAAACCTGTTGGTTGAGCACGAATAAGTGGTTGTCTCTTCAGCCAACAGTGTTCCACTCTACTTATTATTACTTACTAGCGCCCTTCACTTCAATTCATACTACTTGACTTTCAGCTTATTTCCAAATCAAAGCTACTTGCTTATAAGAGAAGAGCAGGGTGCGTAGCTGGCTTGTTAAAGCAAAAGGCAGAAAGGAATAGGATAAGGGCCCTACCTAAAATGTTTTTCCCCACCCATCTAGACAATTCACTTGGTGAGAATTATATGTGGGGTCACCACAATTAAATATTATTTTATCTTCTCAAATAAACTTAAAAAATAAAAATTAAAGTAAAAAAAAGTGGGTTCAAGAATTAATTTATAGGATGGGTGGGTGAAACTTTATCCACCATTGTAGATTACCCACCATTGTAGAAACACCTTACTTGCAAGTGAGTGATGACTCATATTAATTACAATATTTTATAGGATGGGTGGGTGAAACTTTACCCACCAATGGTGGGTGAAAATGTGAAATTTGCCTTACCCATCCATTATAATACTATAAGGCCACTACCAATGGTAGTGTTTTTTCTCATCCGGCACGTTTTTCTAGGGAAATTAAGGTGAGTGCAAGCCTCCAACAGTAGGTAAGCAATTGGGACGGATGAGGGATTTTCATCCCATCCGGTCCGCCGAGTGCACTTGAGAGAGGTTCAATCTCTTTTTTTTTAAAGATCAATACTATATATTGTTATTTTTGGATAAAATGTGCCAAGAAAATGGATAGTTCTTGCCCAACTGATAATTTACTGTTGATCCAATAGTGAAATATTTATTGACCTTTATGATTTTTTTCTGGTAAATTTTTTTCTATAAGTGTTTATCACTTAGATATAATATTCTCACACTATTTTTTTGATCTTTTTTTTAAAATAGTATATTTTTAAAGTGGTCTTCTTTTACAATATTTATACAAGTGTTAATTAATTTTAATTTTTAAAAATATTGCTAATTAATAACTTACTGAAATCAAAATTGAGTTTCATGATAGAATTAGTTCTTCATAAAATATTATCACAAAATAAGTTTCAAAAAATAATTGACAACTATTTGAAATCAAAACACAATATCAATATGAAACAAATACAATAACCATAAAAATAAAATCAAAATTGAAAAAATAGGTGGGTGAGTCAAATTTTACTCACCATTGTAAGGCCACTACCAATAGACACTTCCTTCCTCACCCGACATAGTTTCCAAAGTAAAATTGGGTGAGTGAAGGGCAGCCAACAGCAGGTCAAGAAAATTGATGGGTGAGGATTTCAATCTCACTCGTTTTTTCGGGTGGGATTGACAAGAAAAAAATGGGGCCCATTTAATTATTTTATTTTTGTTGTTAATGTTAATTACAACATATGTTGTACTTTCCGACTGGACTGTACCCAAAAATGCTATACTATCTTTTGTTTTTTTTTTGTAAATTTTATTTCTTAAATATTTATTAAATTTATATAATATTCTCACACTATTTATTAAATTTTGTTATAAATGTCATATGGTTATCAAGAAAAAAATGTCATTTAATTTTATTTTAATAAATAATGCTTATTAATGACTCATTGAAATCAAAATTGAGTTTTATGATAAAATTAGTTCTTGGTAACATATTATCACTAATTTATTAATAGATATAAGTTTCAGAAAAATAATTGATAATTATTTAAAATCAAAACACAATAACAATATAAAACAAATATATTACCCACAAAAATAAAATCAAAATTGAAAAAAATTGGTGGGTGAGTCAAATTTTATTCACCATTGTAAAAACATCCAAATGCAAGTGAGTCATGACTCATCTTTATTAATATTATAATGGATGGGTGAGTCAAATCTCACCCACCATTGGTAATGACCTAAAAATATCCCAAATACAAGTGAGTCATGACTCACATTTAGGATATTTTATTGGATGGGTGGGTGAAAACTCACCTACCATTGGTGATGGCCTAAAGGTGAGTCTTGACTCACTTACATTTGGGATGTTTTTATAATGACGAGTGAAATTTGATTCACCCACTCATTTTTTTCAATTTTGACTTTATTTTTATGGATAATATATTTGTTTCACATTGTCATTGTGTTTTGATTTTAAATATTTATCAATTATTTCTATGAAACTTTTATCTATTAAAAATTTTATTGATAATATGTTACCCAGAACTAATTTTTTCATAAAACTCAATTTTGATTTCAATGAGTTATTAATTAGCAGTGTTTATTAAAATATAATTAAATGACTTTTTTTTTATTTTAATGATAACCAAATGACACTTATAAAAAAAAATATTAATGTACAAGAAGACCACTTTGAAAATGTATGTTTTAAAGAAAAGTTAAAAAAATATTGTGAGAATATTATATAAATTTAATAAATATTTATAAAAAAACTTTAGAAGAACAAAGGTATAGGGACCAATAAATATTTTGCTATTTGACCAATCAATTCAACAGTTCTACCTTTTTCAACAAATTTTAATCACAAACTACTATGTGTGATGCATAGTGTTAATTTTAACACAAAAAATAAAATAATGAGATGGCCTACACATGTCTCATCGAGCACACTCGAGGAATCGAGTGGAATTAAAATCCTTCACCCATGAAAAGTATCTCCTTGCTACTGGCATGTAACGCCCTGGAAATTTAAATCTAACATGTCGATCAAAGTCAAGTATTAAATTGCAGCGGAAAGATTTTCAACTTAATAATCAAATCAGGCGATTCTTTTCGAGATACAAGGCAAGCGAAAGGTTCTAACAAAGGTGACTAATTGGTCCACAATCTAAACAAGTCTTAATATTATCTTTACTTAAACAAAACAAAACGACGATTTATTCTTGACTCATCTAACTTCTCTTCCTCACTTCTACGCCCCTTTATATCCCAAGTTATTGGTCCGTACCTGAAAACAAAACATTTCACAAATGAGGGAGGAAACCTCAGCAATACTACTCCTACGCATTTATAAACATTTGCATAAACATTTGAACACATTTTAAAGGAGAGGGGTTACAATTCGAAATCTTATGTGAAAACAGAATAATAATTTCCTTCCATCCAATTTTTAATAGCGGGCGGGGTTCCACACTACCCCTCGGAGTCAAAGACTCGCAGAACATGATTCGGAGTCCCCATGACTCGCATAAACAACATAATTCGACTGATCAGCGCACAACTCATTTTCTTTCTTGTCTTTTCTTTTCTTTTCTTTCGGAGTCCCACAGACTCGCAATATATATACCTATTCGACTGATCAGCGCCTAAATTCACATCCATAACACCAAGCATCACCTGATCTCTTGACCCGCTTTTAACTCGTATCCGTTAGTTAAGTCCGGTTATCAAGATCCAATTCCTTTCATGTCATAAACAATTTTCCACAAAACTTTTAATGAAAACCATCAAACAAGCTCAAACCAAAACAGTACAAAAACCAACATAAAACCAAAACTCCAAAAACGATAACATTTCAACAAATCAAAATTTTAACACTTTAATAAGGTCCCTTCGGGGAATGCATATTAATATAAAATGCTTAAGGGCATTAACAGGGAATAGGATATAGTATTACCTGTTACGACACTTCAATCAACAAGCAGATACGGAGCTCTACGATTCGATTCCTCGCTCAGCCTAGTAAAAGGGTCTAAAATCAACACGTGCTCTAACGATTTCTTTAACATCCTAACTACCCTTCCCAAATTATAGGTTATTTCATTTAATCACAAATCACACAATTTCTTTCATAAAACTTAACCAAGAATTTATACACAACCATATTGCATGAAATCGAATAATAACTAGATACTTTATTTCATATCTTGCATGACACTATTCACTATATTTACCAATATGCCACTAGACATGCATTTCACCACACTAGGTTAATCTTATCACATTTAATTAGTAACAACACATATTTAGGGTTCTTAAACATATTCCTAGGTCTCAAGATTAACCTTGAAATGATTTTACACTTGATACTTAGAACATGTAGAAACATAAAGTTTTACATCTATGTACCTACTACTTAATCCAAAATTTCGATTAGTAGAACTAATACGCTTCTCAAGAGATTTTCTAATAAATAAGAACTCTATAAAAAAAATAAACTTAATAACCTTTATATCCCATACTAACCTCGCAAAATAATTAATTATCTTTTCAACCACAACTTTACGTCACAATTACTCTTAGTATTTAAGGATCATAAAATACGATAGATATTTGTATTATACTCTTCAAAGGTAACTATATACTAGTACCTTAGTAATATCATAAAAATAACTTTCAACACTAATAATCATAGTAATAAAATCTTGAAATTCAAAATAACTTTTAAAAGAGAGTAACTATATGATCCTTATTATAAGGACTTAATATTTGATGAAATAGTTTTTGTAAGCTTAATACTTCCACTTTGAAATTTCAAGAATAACTAAGAAGTTCCATAAGGATAAACTTATCCCCATAATAATCGTAATATAAAAAGAAGCACTTTAATCAACAAAGTAATATAAAACCCTATTAGTATTACTTAAAACAATGTCAAGATAACACCACCCTTAGTGGTAACACTTTTTAAAATATTAATATAAATTAGTAACATTTCACATTAACTACTT
This sequence comes from Portulaca oleracea, assembly GCA_029582165.1. Taxonomy (NCBI): domain Eukaryota; kingdom Viridiplantae; phylum Streptophyta; class Magnoliopsida; order Caryophyllales; family Portulacaceae; genus Portulaca; species Portulaca oleracea. Next base: position 24,154,862 of record CM055890.1, read on the forward strand.
TAATAAATATTACTTTGTAACATTTCCTTTTCAAAAAGAATAACCATAAACTTAGTAATATAATAATACTTGTAATATTATACTTTCAAATACCTTGAGAATAATAGAATGGACCAAACTTTTAAGAAAATACTAGTACTAGTAATATCGTAATAACATTAACTTAATACTATGAGAACATAGGATATAAAATAAACTAAACTTTGTAATAATCACAACATATAATATAGCAATATATTTGATAAACTTGGCATTAACATACTAATAATCATACATGATTAATATTATAACATATAACATCAAGGTTTAATATAATCATTTATATTTAGCCATTTTAACTTGTAAAAACACACTAACCACACCCTAATATTACACATTAACAAACTAACATGTATTTATTTATTATTAACAGTATAAACACAAGCTCACTACACTAATAACACATTAGCAATATTAAAACATGATTAAACTAACCCTAACACATAATACCCATATTAATTTATAGAGAGAGAAAGAGAGAGAGGGCACAAACAATGGGTCCAAGCTAGAAGAGGTGGGACCGGGGTGGCTCGGGGCGGCGGCTGGGCGTCAGCGTGAACTCCGGCGGGTCCTGGGTGGCGGCGGTGGTCGGCGTTGGCGGCAGCAGGGAAGGGTGCAACTAGGGCACGAGGAGAAAAGGAAGGAAAAGAAGAGGGGGAGCTCGGGGTGGCGGCTGGGAGGTCCGGTGGTCGGAAGATGGTCGGGAGGTGGCTGGGGTCACGGTGCAGCGGCGGCGGGTGGTGGTTGGGGTGGCTCGAAGGTGATAAAAGGGTGGTGGCTGCGTAGGGTTCGGGGTCGGATTTCCGGCGTTGGTTGGCGGCGGTCGGGGCGGCGGTAGTTCGGTGGTGGCTGGCGTGCGTCGGGCAGAACACAGGGGGCTGGGTTGTGGTGGTGTGGGCTGGTGGTGTTCGTCGTCGAGCAAGAAGCACAGCAGCAACAGTAGTTGTAGTTGTAGAAGGAGGAGGAGGGAGGAGAGAGAAAGAGAAGAAAGAGAGAGAGACACGGGAGAGAGAAAGAGAGAGGGAGAGGGAGGGAATAGGGGCAAGCCAAGTGGCATTCTCCCATTGGTCAGTACAATTGTATGCATGGGTAGTGGGGGAAAGAAAATTGTTTTGCTGCAGACGGTTATCAAACAACCAAAAGAAATCAGATAAAATTTGTTGGTGATGTCACCCTATTGATGTCATAAACCCACCAAAAATAAAAGGAGAAATATTATTAACACCCAATATGCTTAGCCCTTAATTATCTCAGCAAAAACCCTAGTAATCAGATAAAATAATTCACACAGCTGATAAAAGATTTTTCACCCGGTATCCCAAAAATTCCTAACTGATATTTTTAAGACTCTAAAAATTACTACGAATACACTCGCGGTCCTAAAAGCTCCGTGTGATTAACAGGTAAACATATAACGAAATAAAGTCATGTTTTATCATCTTAACGGTATTTCTACTGGTATTTTTCCGGGGTTTTACATCATTCCCCACTTTAAGAAGTTTCGTCCTCGAAACTTAAACTTACCACTACGCATGCAGTTATTCATAAAGACTCGGGGTTTTACATGGCAAGTCCTCCCTCACCATATTCTGCCTAGAAAATCGTATCGGGTAAGGAAACCTTCAGCATTGGTAGTGGCCTAATAAGGTCAGCACTAATGGTGGGTGAATTTTCACCCACCCGTCTAATAAAATATCATAAATATGAGTTATGACTCACTTGCATTTTGGATGTTTTTACAATGGTGAGTAAAATTTGACTCACCTACCTATTTTTTTAATTTTGATTTTATTTTTGGTTATTGTATTTGTTTCATATTGATATTGTATTTTGATTTCAAATAGTTGTCAATTATTTTTTGATACTTATTTTGTGGTAATATTTTATGAAGAACTAATTTTATCAAGAAACTCAATTTTGATTTCAGTGAGTTATTAATTAGCAATACTTATTAAAATTAAAATTAAATAACACTTGTATAAATATTATATCTATATGATAAATATTTATAGAAAAAATTTACCAAAAAAAAAATACAAAAGTCATAAATATCTAACTATTGGATCAACAGTAAATTATCAGTTGGCCAACGACTATCCTTTTTTTGGCACATTTTGTCCAAAAAGTCAAAAACAACAATATACAGTATTAATCTTAAAAAGAAAAAAAAAAGAGAGAGATTGAATCTCACGAGTGCACTCGGCAAACCGGGTGAGATTAAAATCTCTCGCCCATCACAGTTACTTACCTGCTAATGGAAGTTTTCACTCACCTTGTTTTACCTAGAAAAACGCGTCCGGTGAGGTAAAGCCCTACCATCAGTAGTAGCTTAGGCCATCACCAATGGTGGGTGACCCACCCATCTAATAAAATATCATAAATGTGAGTCATGAATCACTTGAACTTAAATTTTTTTTACAATAGTAGGTGAAATTTAACTCACCCAATAATTAAAATATTATGAATAAATAAATGTAAAAAAAATATATATATAATAAAATTTACTTTCATTCTCTCTTTCTCCCTCCTCACTTGGGTATGCAAAAGTAAAAAAAAAAAGTACATGGGGCCTACACAATTTCTCTTTGTAAGTCTACCCGTGCAGATGAGTTAGAAATATTTTCCTGGCCCACCATACAACTTCCGTCACCATTGGATGCATTTTTTCATTCATGTTTACCTTGACCTGTGTGCGAGTGAGAAAATTCTCACCATTGGTAGTGCAAGTGAGAATATTAGGCCACTACCAATGGTGAGAAATTTCTCATTTGCACACAAGTCAAAGTAAACATAGGTGAGAAAAAGACATCCAATGGTGAGGGAGGTTGTATGGTGGGTGAAGAAAATATTTCCCACACATCTGCACGGATAGACTTGCAAAGAAAAATTGTGTGGGCCCTATGTACCTTTTTTCCTTTTGCATACCCAAGTGAGGAGAGAGAAAGAAAGAATAAAAGTAAATTCTATTATCATTTTTTCAAGAAATTGGATTTTAATAATACGAACTTTTGGTCATATAAGACTAAATAATACGAACTTTTGATTTGGTGATAAATAATACGAACTTTAACCCCACGTTACTCTGAACAGTACGCCATCGAGTTGAATTGAACTTAACTCGACGGCGGATGACGTGACGGTGGAGAAGGTGTGACTGAGCTTGAGTTTTGGGGGGGGTTCGTCACACCTTCTCCGCCGCAACGTCATCTGCAGCCGAGTTTAGTTCAATTCAACTCGGTGGCGTACTGTTCAAAACAACATGGGGTTAAAGTTCGTATTATTTATCACCAAATCAAAAGTTCGTAGTATTGAGTCTTATATGGCTAAAAGTTCGTATTATTAGAATCCAATTTCCTTTTTTCTTTTTACATTTATTTATAATATTTTAATTGTTAAGTGAGTTAGATTTCATCTAACATTGTAAAATTCTGTTGAGTTGAGTTCAAGTGAGTCATGACTCATATTTACGATATTTTATTAGATGAGAGGGTAAAATCTTACCCATCATTGGTAAGGCCATCACCAATTGTGGGTGAAATTTGATTCACTCACCCTTTAAAATATAATAAAAGTGAGTCCTCACCCACTTGTAAATGAGATGTTTTTACAATGGTGGGTGAAATTTATCCCACAATTAATATACTTGGACCCACTTTTTTATTTGAACTTTTTATTTTTCAAAATCACAAATAAAGACAATGTTGCTTGGGGGTGTTTTGGCAAATAAAAGCATGTGGATCCCACTGTTTTTTCTCGGCACAGATTCTCGCTGCAACAGGTGAACTTCATTTCCCTCGCCCACCCATGTCTATTACCTGCTGTTGGTAGCATTTTTCCCACCCAATTAGCAAGTAAGTAGCAAGATTCTCCCTTTAGGACCGACTACAACAAGAAAGCGTATTTGACTCAGACCTGTTCTAAGAAAGTCGAGGTATTTCGAATTGTTTGTTGACACGAACAAAGTCAGGGAAAACCTCTGAATTTTTTTCAATACTTAGCAGAGTCCTGTGTTTTTAATAAACAGTCGCTACCCCCTGGTATGATGCCAGGCGAGTATAGTGGACCGCTCGGCTAACCTAGCTGTAAACATTTAGCGCTTTAGTTTGATTTTCGTTGACATACTTGTCTCGATTCAGCGGCTCTTGCAGATTGACTCATTGAAAACTGGGTCGGGTGAGTGGAAAGTTAGCATTAGTGTTGTTCTAAGGCCACTACCAATAATGAGTCACAAGTGACCCGGCACAAAAGACAAGGCAAATGTGGGAGAGAAAAAAATTCAATAGTGAGAAAATTTAAATGGTGGGTGAGAATGCTTTTCCCCACCCATCTAGCCAAGTGACTTGGTGAGAATCTCATGTGGGGCCACCACAATTAAATACCATTTTGTCTTCTCAAATTACCTTGAAAAATAAAAATTAATATAAAAAGAGTGTGTTTAATATAGGATGGGTGGGTGAAACTTTACCCACCATTGTAGAAACACCTTACTTCCAAGTGAGTAATAACTCATATCTATAATATTTTATAGGATGGATGGGTGAAATTTCACCCACCATTGTTAATGGCCTAAGGCCACCACCATTGATGGGTGGGTTTTCACCTGATCCAATTATCAATGCAATGTTGGGTGAGTAGCGTTGTCCAATGGTGAGGAAATGGGTGGGTAAGTAGGGAAATTTAATTCACACCCATCTGTCCAAGTAGACTTGAGGAGTAAATATGTGGGCTCAAGAGTTGTGTATAAATTTATTTATTTTTATTGCCTATTGCATTTATGTATCAAATTCCAACGGTAACTTTGTTTTTTTAATCTCAGTTTGGCCTATATGTGGGAAATTTATTTTTTTGATTATCTCAGTAAATTGCCCATATGTCCAAGTGTCATTTTTTTTATCTCAATTTTTGTTACTGTTGGAAATTCCAACGGTAACTTTGGGGTTTTTATCCTATAAATATGTATCAAATTGGCACAAAATTTTCATAATATCTCCTCACTCTCTCAAAAAAAAAAAAAATACAACACTCTCATCAAAGTGATCTTCATGTGCAATATTAATGCAAGTATTATTATTTTACTTTAACTAATATTTTTAATTTAGCAAATTCTGTTTATGTAATGGTAAATGTTATTTAATTGATATTGTTATGTATTTGTGTAGTTTGTTTGAAATTGAAGAGAAAGTAAGCAAAGTGAAGAATAATTGTATGTTTTTATTAAACTAACTATTTAATACTTATGGTTAACTTATCATGTGTGATGAATGATTATTTGTCCAATTAAGTGAACATGCACTAATTATGTGACCATTAAAAATTAGTATTATTATAGCTTAACATATATACATGTATAAGATATCATTTATATATAAATATTATATGACCATGCAAAAATTATAAGGGAGCATGTCTTAGTAATTATGTGGTCAATTAATTAAAAAATATCTTTACAATTCATTGCCATATATAAATTATAGTGATTATTTTATAATTGTGGTGATTTTATAATTTGTTAAAAAAGCATGTTGGTAATTATTTTAAAAAACCATTCTAGTAATTATGCTAGTAATATTATGTGACCATGCTAAAATTAAGAGGGAGCATGTCTTGATAATTATGTGGTCAATTAATTAAAAAGCACCTTAATAATTCGTTACCATATATAAATTATAGTAATTATTTTATAATTATGGTAATTTTATAATTTGTTAAAAAACTATTTTGGTAATTATTTTAAAAAAATCATGCTATTATTTATGCTAGTAATATTATGTGACCGTGCAAAAATTAAGAGGGAGCGTGCATGTCCTAGTAATTATGTGGTCAATTAATTAAAAAAATCTTAGTAATTCGTTACCATATATAAATTATAGTGATTATTTTATAATTATGGTGATTTTATAATTTGTTAAAAAGCATGTTATCTTAAAAAAACATGTTAGTAATTATGCTAGTAATATTATGTGACCATGCAAAAACTAAGAGCAATCTTACTAGCATGTCATTGGAGTGAGGGGAAGTGATGTGTCACTCTATTATTGGATGAAGTAATATGTGAGTAAAGTTTCACAACCCAAGTCCCACGTTAATCGTGGAATGGGGCGTGTGGGGAGGGAGGAGAGAGATAGGAAGAGAAGGGAAAAGAAGAGAGAGAAAGAGGAGAGAGAAAGGGAGACAAAAACAGGAGAGAGAAAGTTACACCCACTATTCTTCTACTCTCATGTAAAATTCTTCCACTATTCTCCCACTCTATTGCTAAGAGCAATTGCAGCAGTGTGGAATGGGGGAGGGAGGAAGTGACGTGTCAATTCTTGATTGGTTGAGTTAGGGTGGAAAAAAAATTTCACAACCTCTCTCCCACATTTAGAGCATTCCCAATAGAGTGGGAGAAATAGAGGGAGTCATAGTGGGTCTCATCATTCCTACCCTTGCAATTTTGAGGTTTTCCACATCAAAGTGTGAAGGTAGTGGGAGGATCCATTAAGTGGACCCACTTTTTTTGTTTTCCTTTATTTTTAGTGAGTATAATAATGTTTTCCTTTATATTTAATGTTTTTATGGTGACACATTTATTATGTATATTTAAGAAACTTTCCTATTTTACTCTACATGAAAATAAAACTAGTTTATATTAGTTAAAAAATCTAGTGAATTCATAATATTAAAGTACATCATAATTTTAAAATTCAACGTACAATACAAAAATTGAAATTAAAGTACATCATATGCTAAAAATGAAAGTAAATAAGATACATAGTAAATAACACGAGAATTGGATTTGACATAAATAAAAACAAATCATAACGGTAACTTGCAATGACTTCATGCTTGTGGTTCTACACCTTGAGTTCTCTTCCATAATTCTTGCATCAAGTCGTATCTGAGCTTCCTATGGGCTACAAGGTATTTTACTTTTTGCCTTTGCTACAAGAAAGTATCCCAACATGGATGACGTTCATGATGAACTTCAATGGGTTCAGTACCGGCTTGATCATATTCGAAGCTTAAGTCGTATGAGTCTCGTTCATCCTCAACGATCATATTATGAAATATCACACACGCTAACATGAGCGTTGTCAGGTCTTTTCTATCATGCAATCGAGAAAGACCACGAACAATGGTGAATCGAGAATGTAGTACACCGAAGGCTCGTTCGACATCTTTCCTCGGTACTTCTGTCATTAAGCAAACAATTTTTGCTTTGGACATTGTGGGGCACTAATGATTTTCACGAATGTTGCCCACTTATGATATATTCCATCTCCAAGGTAATACCCCATGTTGTAGTGAGTCCCGTTAAGGACAAACTCGCATTTTGGAGCCCAATTATTGTACAACTCAAAGAAAATTAATGGAATTGCTTTTGTAAGAAAATTAACGTTTAATGAAATTGCTATTGTAAGAAAATTATAACCATATTCAATAATTAAATTTTTGATAGATATTACTAAAAGTTAAATCCAATTTGATAGACATTATTAATTAACGTTTAACGAAATTGCAAGCAAACTTCAAATACATATTCAATAATAAAAAATTATGATGAGATTAATTTAGTGCTTAATTACTAACTATTTTCTAAACTAAACAATATCAAAATTAAACAAAGAACTTACAATAGGTCTTCACTTCACTTTTTTCTTAAATTTCAACCAACAACACTTCAAAATTTCACAATTTGAGAGAATTTGATAAGATGATTTTTGTGTGTGTGGCAATAAGGAAATTTAGTGGTATTTATAATACAAATTTAGAAGTAAAAAAATAAATAAAAATACCTGTTGGACTCACCAACGGTAATATGGACATTGGTGTATATTCCATCATCAAAGTTTATTTCATTTTTTTTTGGCCTCATTAATTGGGATAAAAATTACAGCTTTCCTCCCACTTTCTTCCATGAGTTTCTCCATGCAAGATAAGGGAGCATGCAAGGCACTCCCTCCCTCATTCACTCACATGCTGCTGCCCAACTCAATTTCACATGCCACGTCATCAAAACTCATTCGTGGCCACGCTGGTGTTACTGCTCTTAGCGTGGAAGAAGGCATGTGAGGAGGGAGTGTGAATGGAGGAGAGAGATAGAAAAAGAATGGGAAAGAAGAGAGAGAAAGAGGAGTGAGAAAGGAAGAAAAAAAGAGGAGAGAAGAATTTACACCCGCTATTCTTCCATTCTCATGTAGGATTTTCCCACTATTTTCACACTCTATTGCTAATGCTCTAATGCTCTAAGAGCATTCCCAATAGAGTGGGGGAAATAGTATGAGTCATGGTGGACCCTCACCATTTCCACCCTTGTAAATTTGGTGTCTCCCACATCAAAGTGTGAGGATAGTGGGAGTGTATTAAATGAATGTAACCTTTTTTCTATTTTTCTTTATTTTAATTTGTATAATACTATAGTTTTGGGCCTTTGACTAGGAATATTTAAATGAAAAACATATTTTTTCTTCCTTCACATTCCCTGCATTCTTCCATGCCAGGCGTGTGACTTTAGCTGTGACTCCCACTCCCTTAATGACACACGTTGCTGCTGTGTCTTCCACTCCACGCCCCAGCTTCCACTCCATGCAGTTCCCACACTGATGCTAGTGCTCTAAGAGGGAGCATGTCCTCGTAATTATGTGAGCATGTAATAATTTAATTATGTGACCATGCAAAAAATATTGTCTTAGTAATATAATTTTGTGTGCATGTTATAATTTAATTATGTTGACACGTTAATAATAGTGTGTTGGTAAAGTTGTTAGTGAGCATGTATAGTTAGCTAGTATCTTTGTAATTTAACTACATAAATATGTTAATGTTGTTATTAAATATGTGAGCATGTTATTATTTAATTATTAACCGTGTAAAAATTTAGTATACTAGTGGCATAATTTCTAGTTAGGGTTTAATTAATCATATTATAAGTTAACTTTGTAAAAATGTATGAAATGTAGGTATAAATTCAATAGAAATAGACCCAAATCATCCAAATCATCCAGATAATTTTGAGACGTTCATTGAGTTCACTATTTGAAAACTTTTCACACTCACAAAATGAATCACAAAATAATCCCTCCCAAACCAAACAACTCTCTAACCTCTTCCCAAAACCCACATTACCCCCAATTGTTCTCCCAAAACACAAACTACTCTCAAACATCCTCTCAAAACCAACCGCACTCTCAAACTTTCTCCCTAAACCTAAGCTCTCAAACCTCTTCCCAAAACCCACATTACTCCCAATTGTTCTCCCAAAACCCAAACTATTCTCAAACATCCTCCCAAAACCAACCACACTCTCAAACTTTCTCCCAAAACTCGAGCTACTCTCAAACTTTCACCAAAAATCCACAAATCCATGCAACTTTTGCCTCTCGACGTGGTCGCTACAGAGATGAAGGCGGGCACTAGAGCTACGACTTGGACTTATGAAGAAGACAAGGTCTTAGTTGAATCATATGCCAACCTAAGTGTTGACTCTGTACATGGTACAAAGCAAAAGAGAAAGTCGTTCTGGGGTGACGTCAGCACAAATTCCAATAACTATTATCACCTCGGTATTAGAGAAAGGACTGAGAAGATGTGTCAGGGACGATTTGATCGTGGCCAGAAGGAAATCTTCTATTTCTTGGCTGTATGAAACAAGCACGAACATTTCAAGCAAGTGGGGTGTCTGAGAACGATATTATGGATAAAGCACATGAGCTTTATGTTAAGAAAAATAGATGTTCTTTCAAATATATGAGTTGGTTAGAATGACTCCAAATGGTCCCTAAATTTAGAGAAGAAGCTGAGAAGATGCACGCAAAGGAGTTTGGTTGAGGTAGAGCAAGAGAAGGGTCATCAAAACGGTCCAAGGTCAATGAGTCGGGGGGTTATAGTGACTCTTCCAACCCCAACACCCCTAGAAATCCCAACACTCCTAGCAATCCTAGCACACTTGGTTATACTGCCACCGATGAAGCCCCCACTGAAGAGGAATCTGCTAGCTCAGGACTGGAACGACCCATTGGGAGACATTGTGCAAAGAGGAAGGGCAAAGAAAAATACCTACAAAAGGGGGTGGACTTGATGGCCCAAGAACTCTCTAAGATTAACATTGAGAGAGAATCTATAGTTAATGATCTGAAGCGGTGGGGTGAGAGAGATGAAATGAAGACTTCATTCTCTGCACAATCTCTTGAGATACATAAGAAAGCCATGTACCTTGCAGAGAAGGCAGAAGAAAGGAAACAATTACTATTTGACCAAAAGTCATGGGAAAATGTTATGAAGACATTGACTATATATGGACTTGAGCACACTTGCACCAAATGTTCGTATGTTTTATGAAGAAAAGAAGATCGAAATTCGCCAAAAGAAGGGTCTTACCATCCCACATCTTAGAGACCACTTTAGTTATCATTAACTCTTACTAGGATTATCCATTTTAAGTTTCAATTAAAGCTAGTAAGTGAAGTCTTCCTTGTAATGTGTTATTATCTACTTTGAAATATCAAATGTGTTAAGTGAAGTCTTATATAAGGTGTTATTTACTTTGCAAAAATGAAATGTCATGAGAACGATTAATTATGTTGTTTGTTAGGGAGATATATATCAAGTTTTTTTAATTTCTATGTTTCAAAGCGTCGTTCATTTATTTAAAATGTGATGATTTGTAGGTTGAAAACTATGTCAACATCAAGTTCTTCATCAAACAAAAATGTTGAAATGGGTTATCAATGGCGCCAATCATGATGACAATGAGGTTGACTCCTCGAGCGCATTCATTAGAAAATATATGGAAATTCACCGGTTAGACGATGAGAGAATACGCTTAGTGACAGCAATCGCTCAAGCTACACAACAATTGGAGGCTTCTTCTTCATCAACTTCAAAGAAAAGGAGAGTCATAAAGAGGGATAGATATGAAGCTCATGATCGCCTCGTGTGTGACTATTGTGCAGAAGAGCCCATGTACACAGAAGAATTATTTCGTTGCATATTTAGAATGTGAAAGCCTTTATTCCTTCGTGTAGTTAATGTCCTTGAGGTTCAATATGACTACTTCAAGTTGAGGTATGATGCTACTAGACGACGCAGCTTGACACCGCTAACTAAGTGTACAACAGCCATTCGACAGTTGGCATACAGAATATCTGCTGACTTTGTTGATGAGCACTTGAAGATTGGAGAGACAACTTCTTTGGAGTGCTTGAAAAGATTTGCTGAGGGGGTTGTTGAGATATTTGGACCTGAGTACTTAAGAAGGCCGACCCAGGCTAATATGAATCGACTATTACCGGTGGGTGGATCTCGTGATTTTCCTAGTATGTTAGGGAGTATTGATTGCATGCATTGGACTTGGAAGAATTGTCTAGTGAGTTGGAGGCAATCATTTGAAAAAGGACTTTACAAAGTGCCGACAATTATTCTTGAAGTAGTTGCTTCACATGATCTATGGATTTGGCATGCCTTCTTCGGAACTCTGGGAGCTATGAATGACATCAATGTCATCAACCGTTCCAATGTTTTCCTTGAGTTGTATAATGGGTGGGCTCCGAAATGCGAGTATGTTCTCAAAGTCAACAACACGCAATACAAAATGGGTTATTATCTAGGGGATGGAATTTATCCCAAATGGTCTACCTTCGTGAAAACAATTTCCACCTCACTTGGGCCAAAACAAAAATTATTCGCTCAACGTTAAAGGTCCTACAGGAAAGATGTTGAACGAGCCTTTGGAGTTCTACAAGCTCGTTTTGGCATAGTACGTGGCCCTGCTCGATTGCATGAGAAGGATGACCTTACACCAATCATGTTAGCTTGTATTATACTCCACAACATGATTGTTGAGAATTAATGTGACACATATGGTCTTAGTTTTGAATATGAAGAGCTTGATGAATCCGCTCCTCTCACTAATGTACGTAGACATCATCCATGTTGGGATACTTACTTACAACAAATAGATAGAGTCCAAGACGAGAAAGCTCACGTACAACTCATTTCAGACTTGATGGAAGAATTGTGGAAGAGAAACTGTGTTAGGTGGCGCAAAGAGTGAAGTATTTGGGGTTCATTAATATTGTTTATTTTGAGTAACTTAATTTAAATTCATTGTATCGTAATGGAGGTTTATTTATGTTGTCCTCAAGTAGTATTTTTATTTTTACTTTGTATTTTTTTTCAATAAAAGTTTGTCTTTTTGTTTAGCTTGTAATTCCAATTGGTTGTTTGTATTTCTCCAAGTGTTGATGAATCCTCGTAAAGACATGATCGAAGGTGCCTCTACCACTGCCGATATAATATTTGAGGGTAGAATGCTTGCTCTCAGCTCTGGAAGCCGCAGTGTTCCCCATGTGAGGGACCTCGTTGGTGAAAGCACAAACGAATTTTTCCTTATGCTTCATCCACGTACCATTCAAATACTTCACAACATGCGCGTTTCTGCCAATCCACGCATGTGTGCGTGCCATCCAGTTCATATTGAACTCTTCAACAGTCTTGGCATACACAATGTCGTTCCGGTAATGTTGTCTGAAATATACCCCGCAACCATTCTTCTTCCCCCCAATAAGGGCGTTGACTCTGTTCTCCACGTCATTCCCGATATGCCATACGCATAAAAGGTGAGGCACACCAGGGAAAACTTAGGCAATAGCACCTGACAACCCTTCCTCCCTATTCGTAACAAACACACCCGGACTCACATCGGGACCCAATAAATCATGTAATCTCCACAGCAACCACTCATAGGAGTCCATCTTCTCGTCCCTCATAAACGAGTACACAACGAGAAGTTGTTGTTAGTTTGTGTCATGCCTACCAACTCACATAATGGTCACTTCATGTAACGCCCCGGAAAGATAACAAAATAAGTCAAAGGTTGACTTATTCATAACAGCGGAAGTAACAAGTTTACTGGACGTTACTGCCGTATCTCCAGGGAGACACAAGGCCAGAACATAAAAGTTACTAAAACAAAACTTACCAACAATACTAACGAAGATTCTTAATAAGTCTCAAAACAATTATTCAAACTTAAACCATGGTAACAACTTAAAAGGTTTGATACTACAACTCATTATTCAAAAGCAACTTCTACGATCGCATCCTCATACTATATTCCCATTCCCGTCATCGTACTCAGTATCTGAAAATAAAACGTTTTACAAACGTGAGACGAAACTCAATAATGTTAGTAAAAACACATTTGAAATTCATCTCAATCTAGGAGGGGGAAAAGTCAAATGGTTTCGCAAAAACAGTTGCTTCCAAATCAGAGACATAAAGTTAAAAGAAATAACACCACATCAAACTAGGAATTTTGATTTAGAGGAGAAATTAATAAATACCAGGCGGACGGGACACCAGATCCCTCAGAGTGGCAAAACAGTCAGCGCAGGATACCAGACCCTTAAGAAGAGTCAGAAACGGAATGAGACATCAGATCCCTTGTCTACCAGAGACTATGTGCACAACTTACCCCGGGGAAGTGAATTGGTGGATAATATCAAGGCATCCCCTGATCTCTTGATAACACCTTGCAGGATACCAGATCTTGGTCTATGGGGGTTACCCGAAACTCGCTTAAAGTTTATAAAAAAAAAAAAACTTCAAAACGGTTTAAATAAAAGAAGACCCTTTGTGGGATACCAGTTTAATAATACAGGTTTAACAGTACAACAAAAGAACAAATAAAGAGCATCCCCCGTGGGGTATTAAGGCATAAACATTACCTGCAGATCTTCACTCCAACTTTCACTCGAACCTACTAGAATGCTTGCGACCTAACCCGAACCTATAATTAACATAGGTCCTAAAAGTTAATTTTCGGTCTAGCGAAAGTTAGTACCGACAACTTCTAATCTTAGCCCAACAAAAAAAAAAACATTTCAAATTTTTATTAATTAGGAACGCAAGTAAGACTCACATGGATCAAACACCAAATGACTTATAATAACAAATCAACTAATATAATAATAATAATAATAATAATAATAATAATAATAATAATAAACAAGACTAATAATCAAAGTAACAAGACAATAATCTGATTTTTTTTCTTAATGAGAAATACTTTATACACTAATATAGTAACTAACTTGAGCAACATAAATATAATTTTATATAATAACATCAAATGTACCCAAATACTGACATATAAGAATCATGACTTATCACATAAATAAGAACAACAATAGTAATAATAACAATACGATTAATAATAATAAGAATAGTAATAATAGGGAATAGATAATAACTTTATAAAACGTGGTTCAAAGAGATATTAGTAGGAGAGTAATAATTTGAATAGTAGCAATAAGGACAGTAGTAATAATAAACAATAAATGAAAAGTAGCAATATTAAGAATAATAAATACTGTGGAGCAACACCAATAGTATTAATAAATTAAGAACAACAGCAGCACACGTACAGTATGTATAAAACCGAACACATTTTAACGAAAATAGGGAGTTTGGGTTTCAGGGAAAAACGTGAGTTTAATAATAATAAAAATAATAATAATAATAATAATAATAATAATGAGAATAGTAATAAGGAACACAGTAGCATTAGGATACAACATGTATTCAAGAAAACAGAGTACACATCAAGGAAAAACAGGGAGTTCGGTTTCGGGAAAAATTACGTAAGTGACGAACAATCTGTGTAGCGGCGGGTGTTGTGGCGGTGGGTGCCTCCGGCGTCGTAGGTGGACGGAGTGGGTGGTTGGTGGTGGCGGATTGTGGTGTATGTATTGGAAAACAGAGAAGAGATGGCTGCGGCTGCAACGGCAGCGACCGACGTCTCTGGTAAGGATGCGGCAGTACTCTGGAGTCTCCGGCGTCGACAGTGGCCGGAGTAGGGTGGTCGGAGGTGGTGACTTTCAAGAGAGAGGGAGAGGGAGAGGAGATAGCGTGAGTGAGAATTGGCCTTTACGTGAGGAAAAATGTTGGGTATTTATACTACTCAAACTAAACAAAAATACATCCCCCTTAAACCCCACTTAAAACTCAGATTACTCTTCAAGATGACTCAGCTTGACCCTTGCCTTTCCCCCACGTGAGTTCTATTTCAACACATACATCCCCCCCCCCCCCTCATTAAAACAAGTTAGTATTAACACATGCCACAACTCTTCAAATCCATGCATAAAAAGACCCTTTTGCCCTTGTCGGTAAAAAGACTAAATTACCCTTGGTACACTCCCCCGGACCTACGAGCTCAAGTGCTAAAAATAAAATAAATAAAATAAAATATATTATTTTCACAACACATAAAAATAATAAAAATAAAAATAAAATAAATAACTATATATATATATATACATAATTTTTTTTGCGGGGTTTTACATCATTCCCCCTTAAAGAAGTTTCATCCTCGAAACTTAAACACCTACCTCATGCATTAAACAGGTGAGGGTATTTGGATCTCATTTCTTCCTCGGGTTCCCACGTAGCCTCAGTTATGGTGTGATTTGCCCATAGTACCTTTACTAAAGGAATCGTCTTCCTTCGAAGTTACTTTTCTCTGTGGTCTAGGATCTCAATTGGTTGTTCCTCATATGTTAGGTCTTTCCGCAGTTGGGTTCCGACTCGATCACATGAGTGGGATCTGAGATGTACTTTCTTAGTTGCGACACATGAAAGACATTGTGTACTCTTGGTAAATCCTCTGGTAATTGTAGCTTGTATGGAACCTCCCCTACGCGCTCCAAGATGAGATATGGCCCAATGTACCTTGGAGACTTTTAGGAACACATACTTTCCCTCCTCGAATTCCACTGTTTTCGTCTCTTATCAGCGTAACTCTTCTGGCGACTTTGAGCCGCCTTCATCTTGTCTTGGATTGCACGGACCTTTTGAGTCGTGGCCTGATGTATATTTGATGACCATATACATCAAGGGAGACAACCCATACACATCATAGAAGCCAAATACTCACCTACATGGAAGAAGAGTTCAAGTCTCTTACATATCTCTCTATTTTGGAAGAATTCTACAAGGGTACTCAAGTAATTTGCTCTTTAACTCAAGAACCATAAAGCTACCATGGAAGATGTCCTAGAGTGAATTAATCTACATTCCAAGAGCTTTCCAATGGTTCAAGAATCTTTAGATTTGGTTAAGTATAGAGCAAGTTATCATCATTTGTAATCTAGCTTAGTTCATTTGTTTCTTTATCATTCAATCATCCAATTCGTTCATTCAAGCATTCATCCATCTTTGATTGATCTTTCAAGCATCAATCAACATTCAATCTATCAAATACCATTCGTCCACTCCATATTCATCCCACAATCGATCAAGGTGTCATCGTTCATCATCATTCATCAATCGTTCATCCATTCAATTCGTCATTCATCCATCATTCATCAAAACTTCAATTGATCTTCAATCTTGGTAAACGAATTCCATCATCTTTTCGTTTATCTACATACCTTTTCATTCCATTTTGGATCCTTAAGAACTTTGAGAAGCAAGATTCTTATCTTGGTTTTTAAAGATCCTTCTTTCATGTGTAATGTGATCTTTCCTTGATCCATTATACATCATGGCCTGAATTAAGTCAGGCCTAATAGTCAGCGCTTCATCAATATCTTGCCAGCATAAAGGAGTCCTACATCTCCTTCCATACAAGGCTTCAAAAGGTGACATTCCAATTCTAGCGTGAAAGCTGTTGTTGTAGGAGAACTCAATTAGAGTTAGCTCTTCATCCCAAGAATCCTTGAAGTCTAAAGCACAGGCCCTCAACATATCTTCCAGTATCTGAATGGTTCTCTCAGTCTGATCGTCTGAGGCTAGGTGGAACGCAGTACTGAAGTTGAGTTTTGTGCCAAAAGCTTCTTGTAGCTTCTTCCAAAATCCTGATTGGAATCTGGTATCTTGATCTGATACTATGGAGCTCGGGATCCCATGTAGTCGCACAATTTCTCTTACGTAGGCATGCGCTAATTGGTCCAACGTCCAAGTGCTGGCCATAGCAAGGAAATGGGCTGATTTGGTCAACCGGTCCACAATTACCCATACTGCGTAGTTCCTTCTCCTTGTTCTAGGCAATCCCACTACAAAGTCCATGGAGATTGAGTCCCACTTCCATTCTGGGATTTCTAATGGTTGTAGCACCCTGCAGGTCGTTGGTGCTCTGCCTTGACCCGTTGGTAAGTAAGACACTTGGCCACATACTCAGCCACTTCCTGCTTCATGTTACTCCACCGAGTATGGTGTGTTATGCCCCTCATCCAAAATTTGTTGCTTCAACTCTTTTATGTTTGGTACACATAAACGGTTTTGAAATCTCAATGTTCCATCCTCATGGACCACAAATCCAGGGTACTTTCCTTGCAGCACATCCCTTTTTATTTTGTTAAGTTGCTCATCCGTATCTTGAGTGCTCTTTATCTCTTCTAGTAGGGTAGGTTGCACTTCCATGACGTTCAATGCAGCTCTTCTTTCTGGGGTTACCCCATTAATTTCTAATCTTCGGAACTCTTCGCATAACTCATGTGGTAATGTCATTATGTGGTTTAAGATAGGGTAAGGCCTCCGACTCAAGGCGTCAGCCATGACGTTGGATTTTCCGGGATGATACTGGAAGTTGACATCATAGTCCTTCAGAAACTCAAGCCATCTGGTCTGTCGGAGATTTAACTCCTTCTGTGTGAAGAGGTATTTCAAACTCTGATGGTCGGTGAACACCTCACAATGTACCCCATAAAGGTAATGTCTCCATATTTTGAGTGCGAATGCTCTTGCAGCTAACTCCAAGTCATGGGTAGGGTAGTTCCTTTCATGAGTCTTCAGTTGTCTTGATGCATAGTCGATTATCTTTCCATCGTGCATCAGCACGCACCCTAAACCATTATGCGAGGCATCACTGTAGATGAAGAATCCCGCATTTCCCTGAGGTATTGCTAGTATAGGGGCTGAGGTAAGTCGTTGCTTCAATTCTTGGAAGGCTTGCTTGCACTTTTCTGACCAACTAAACTTCACTGACTTCCTGGTCAGGTTGGTCAGCGACTCCGCGATTTTCGAAAAATCCTGCACAAACTTCCTATAATATCCTTCCAATCCTAGGAAACTCCTCACTTCTGTAGCATTCTTTGGAGTTGGCCACTTGGTTATGGCCTCTACTTTTTGTGGGTCTACTGCTATTCCATCTTTAGACACTACGTGCCCTAGAAATGCAACATGCTCTAGCCAGAATTCACACTTTTTAAACTTTACATACAACTCGTTGTTCCTTAATGTCTCCAAGACTAGCTTTAGATGACCTGCATGCCCTTCTTGAGTTTCCAAATACACCAAGATGCCGTTGATGAACACCACCACACATTTGTCTAAAAAAGGCTCAAAGACTCGATTCATCAAATCCATGAAGGTTGCTGGAGCATTCGTAAGTCCGAATGGCATCACTACAAACTCATAGTGGCCGTACCGAGTTCGAAAAGCAGTCTTGGGAATGTCCTCTTCTCTAATCTGCAACTGATGATATCCCGACTTGAGGTCTATCTTGGAAAACACTGTCGCACTACGGAGCTGGTCGAACAGTCGTCGATGCGAGGTAGAGGATATCGATTCTTGATGGTAATCTTGTTTAGCTGTCGATAATCGATGCACAGTCGCATGCTTCCATCTTTCTTCTTTACGAAAAGTATGGGTGCTCCCCATGGTAAGGTACTGGGTCGAATGTAACCCTTCTCTAACAATTCATCCAATTGCGTCTTGAGCTCCTTCAGCTCCGCAAGTGCCATCCTATAAGGTGCCTTGGATATAGGGTAGCCCCAGGCTCTAAATCAATGCAGAAATTCACTTCTCGTAGAGGAGGCATTCCAGGAAGTTCCTCTGGGAATACATTAGAAAAGTCTTGCACTATTGGGAGACTTTCTATCGAGGGTCCTTCATTCTTAGTGTCGACTACGTTGCATAAATACCCCTCACATCCTTGCCCTAACAATTTCTAGGCCTTAAGACTTAAGAGCTGAGATGATCCTTACTCTCTGGAGATGGCGGTTACTACGGTGCACTAACTTATTCCCATCTGGTCTTAATAGGATTACTTTTTGTTTGTGGCAGTCTATTTGGGCTTTAAATTTTTGACAGCCAATCCATGCCCAAAAAGACATCGAACTCCGTCAAGTCAAACTTGTATAAATCGGCTTTGAACTCCTGCCCAGCTATAATTATAGGGCACCCTTGATATATATTCCCACATCTAACAGAAGTCCCGGTAGGTAAGGCTACGGTCATGGGTTTACTATCCTCTGATGGTCTCAACTTGACCTTTTCTACCACCCCAGGGGAAATAAAAGAGTGACTAACACCAGAATCAAAAAGTACATAAATATTACAAGAGGAAAGAGTGAAAGTACCAGTGATAACATCAGCCTCATTTTTAGCCTCCTCCCTTTGCATCACATACACTCGTCCTCCGGAGTTACGTGGTGCCTGATTTTGTTGACGAGGTGAGGGATTGTGTTGGTCTACCTTGATTGGCTTAGTGCCCATTAGGACCTCCACGATTCTGGTGTTTTTGTCTCTGATTTCCATTGTATCCTCCTCGATTCCGATTAGCCGGTGGTGGAGCTCCTCGATTTCCGGTTCCTCCATTTTTTAAGCCTGTTGGAGCTGGATGGGGACAATCCTTGACCATATGATGGGAATTGCCACACCTAAAACAACTTGACCTCACACTTACCCTGCAGTCTCGGGAGAGGTGGCCTTGCCTGCCACAAGCCCTGCAAGTTGGCGTAATTGGTGACCCTCGCCCTTGATTTCCCTGCCAGCTGTTTGGGCGATTCCTCTTATCCTGGTACGAGGGGGTAGGGTTGTAGCGAGGGGGCTCCCTCCTCTTGTTGTTTTGTTGGGTTGTGTGAGATTCCCAAGCATCAAGTACCCTTTCTACATTGATAGCAACATTTAGCATTTCTTGATATGACGTGAAAGTCCGCGCCGACATGCGATCTTGGATTTTGAACTTCAAGCCATTACTAAATCGATCCATCTTCAGTTGCTCATTGGCTATATAGACGGGTGTGAAACAAGATAATTCCATAAACTTGGAAGCATACTGCAGCACACTGCTTCCTCCTTGTTTTAGCTCTAGGAATTCTTTTTCCTTGGCCTTTTGAAGAGACATGGGGTAGAAACGATTCTTGAGTATCTCCTTAAATTGGTTCCATCCGAACCCTGGCTCGTTCTGTCTATCCTTCACAGTTACCCACCACAAATCAGCCTCATCTTTTAAGTGGTACCCAGCAAAATTGACTTTTAGTTCATCTGGACATTGGATGGCATCGAAGATTTTCTCAATTCCTCTGATCCATTCTTCGAACACCTTGGGGTCAGCTATTCGAGAGTAAGTAGGCGGGTTGAGACTGTTGAATTGCTGGAACAGGGAGGAGTTGTTGGTCTCTTAGGCTTAGCACTCCGTTCAGCAATCCATTGGAGTTGTTCATTCTGGGTAGCCATTAGATCTATCATTAAGATGCTAGTAAGTTAAGCTCCAGTTAGGGGTGGTTCCCCTCTAGTGCTTGTGGCTGCCTCCTGGGCCGCTTGGTGTAGTCAAGCATAACATTGCCTTAAGCTAGCCATGGGTTGGGGAAGTCCCCCATTGATTTGAGACCCGTTGTCTTCAGCCATCCTGTGTCAGAAACGATAGGTTTACTACTTCTATTGGTTTTTTTTCTCCTAATAACTCAAAAACTTATAGTACTATTAATTCTCAGAATAACAGATAGCAGCACATAAAAGGACAATCAGTTTGTTAAGTCAGGTAATATCGGAAGAGAGAATTTTTTTTTCCCCTACTTTCGGAAAATATTTTAACCCCATATCGGAAAAATTTATAAGATTATAATAATCTCCAGACAAAAAAAACAATAGCAGCAAAGATAAAAGTCAAGTTGTACCCCAACTAAGGTCAGCATACACTATTATTTCAAAACTCTTACGGAAAAACTTAAAAGTTCAAGATGGTGGGGTTTAATCTACTACTATCATCTATAGGAGACCTAATTATTCCTCCCCAGCATCGGAATCCTCATCTAGGTTGTCTACGGGTTCAGGATCCTTGAATTTGATTATCTTCTGGGTCAACCAAGTAGTCTTTATAAGGTTCTTCGTCCTCCTTGACCTCATTCTCGTGACCAGATATGTCGTTATCATATTCTAGGGTTGGGGGTGGATCCTCCCCATCCATTACTATCTCATTCTCGTCATGCAGAATCATCGTCTTCAGATGGTTGATCATGTCAACCACATCATCAAAAATTGGATTTCTCCCACACCAACAACACTCGGTGTCAGCTGGGGGTGGGGCAACACCTGAGACACACGGTATCCCCAGTCGGGGTCCTTCTCAAGGGTAAGTAGAAATAGAGTGACCACGTTGGTCTCCTCATTCAAACAGGTCATGTGGTCTCCTGTTAGCGCGTTCAATATATCATACAGTTTGTTTGCATGAGCGAATAAGGAATCACCAGCCTTCCTCTTAAAATCCCTATGGAAACAAGGTAGGGGAAATTGGTGACAATGTTGAATTTCACCCCCCATCCTCTGCCATCAAAGACATAAGTAAGTCACAGTAACATCATATAATTAAACAGAGAATGATAACCCGTTTCCCCATCCTACGCTCATCGCTCCGAACTTAGCTTCCTAAGTCCTAAGGTGAATACTTAGTTTAACTTAAGGAACTACTAGGTCGAACCTAGGGCTCTGATACCATTTTGTAATGCCCCGGAAAGATAACAAAATAAGTCAAAGGTTGACTTATTCTTAACAACGGAAGTAACAAGTTTACTGGACGTTACTGTCGTATCTTCAGGGAGACACAAGGCCAGAACATAAAAGTTACTAAGACAAAACTTACCAACAATACTAACAGAGATTCTTAATAAGTCTCAAAACAATTATTCAAACTTAAACCAAGGTAACAACTTAAAAGGTTCCAACTTAAAAGGTTTGATACTACAACTCATTATTCAAAAGCAACTTCTACGATCGTATCCTCACACTATATTCCCATTCCCGTCATCGTACTCAGTACCTGAAAACAAAACATTTTACAAACGTGAGACGAAACTCAATAATGTTTACCCCAAACACATTTGAAATTCATTTCAATCATTTAGAGGGAGGGGGGAAAGTCAAATGGTTTCGCAAAAACAGTTGCTTCCAAATCAGAGACATAAAGTTAAAAGAAATAACACCACATCAAACTAGGAATTTTGATTTAGAGGAGAAATTAATAAATACCAGGCGGGCGGGACACCAGATCCCTCAGAATGCCAAAACAGTCAGCGTAGGATACCAGATCCTTAAGAAGAGTTAGAAATGGAATGGGACATCAGATCCCTTGTCTACTAAAGACTATGTGCACAACTTACCCCGGGGAAGTGAATTGGTGGATAATATCAGGGCATCCCCTGATCTCTTGATAACACCCTGCAGGATACCAAATCCTGGTCTATGGGGGTTACCCGAAACCCACTTAAAGTTTATAAAAAAAAAATAAATAAAAAAAATAAAAAAAAACTTCAAAACAGTTTAAATAAATTTCACAAGAAGACCCCTTGTGGGATACCAGTTTAATAATACAGGTTTAACAGTACAACAAAAGAACAAATAAAGAGCATCCCCCGTGGGGTATTAAGGCATAAACATTACCTGCAGATCTTCACTCCAACTTTCACTCGAACCTACTAGAATGCTTGCGACCTAACCCGAACCTATAATTAACATAGGTCCTAAAAGTTAATTTTCGGTCTAGCGAAAGTTAGTACCGACAACTTCTAATCTTAGCCCAACAAAAAAAAAAACACATTTCAAGTTTTTATTAATTAGGAACGCAAGTAAGACTCACATGGATCAACACCAACTGACTTATAACAACAAATCAACTAATATAATAATAATAATAATAATAATAATAATAATAATAATAATAACCAAGACTAATAATCATAATAACAAGACAATAATCTGATTTTTTTTCTTAATGAGAAATACTTTATACACTAATACTAGTAACTAACTTGAGCAACATAAATATAAGTTTATATAATAACATCAAATGTACCCAAATACTGACATATAATAATCATGACTTATCACATAATTAAGAACAACAATAGTAATAATAATAATACAATAACAAAAACAATACGATTAATAATAATAAGAATAGTAATAATAGGGAATAGATAATAACTTTATAAAACGTGGCTATTAGGCTTATTTTAGTCTATAGTTCAAAGAGATATCAGTAGGAGAGTAATAATTCGGAATAGTAGCAATAAGGATAGTAGTAATAATAAACAATAAATGAAAAGTAGCAATATTAAGAACAATAGCAGCACACGTACAGTATGTATAAAACAGAGGACATTTTAACGAAAACAGGGAGTTTGGGTTTCAGGGAAAAACGTGCGTATAATAATAATAATAATAAAAATAATAACAGTAAGAATAATAATAATTATTATTATTATTATTATTATTATAATGAGAATAGTATTAAGGAATATAATAGTAGTAGGATACAACATGTATTCAAGAAAACAGAGTACACATCAAGGAAAAACAGGGAGTTCGGTTTCGGGAAAAATTACGTAAGTGACGAACAATCTGTGTGGCGGCGGGTGTTGCGGCGGTGGGTGCCTCCGACGTCGTAGGTGGTCGGAGTGGGTGGGTGGTGGTGATGGGTTGTGGTGTATGTATTGGAAAACAGAGAAGCGACGGTTGTGGCTGCGGCGGCGGCGACCGACGTCTCCGGTAAGGATGTGGCGGCACTCTGGAGTCTCCGGCGTCGACAGTGGCCGGAGTAGGGTGGTCGGAGGTGGTGACTTTCAATAGAGAGGGAGTGGGAGAGGAGATAGCGTGAGTTAGAATTGACCTTTACGTGAGGAAAAACGTTGGGTATTTATACTACTCAAACTAAACAAAAATACATCCCCCTTAAACCCCACTTAAAACTCATATTACTCTCCAGGATGACTCAGCTTAACCCTTGCCTTTCCCCCACGTGAGTTCTATTTCAACACATACATCCCCTCCCCTCATTAAAACAAGTTAGTATTAACACATGCCATAACTTTTCAAATCCATGCATAAAAAGACCCTTTTGCCCTTGTCGGTCAAAAGACTAAATTACCTTTGGTACACTCTCCCGAATCTACGAGCTCAAGTGCTAAAAATAAAATAAATAAAATAAAATATATTATTTTCACTACACATAAAAATAATAAAAATAAAAATAAAATAAATAACTATATATATATAATTTTTTTTTTACGGGGTTTTACACTTCACCTTGTTTGTCTTGTACGTACTGTCAATGAGAGTAACATTTGGGTACGTACAAAGCAACTTCAATGAGTACGGGTGGCATAAAAACAGCTGAAGATTACCGTCTTCGTCAAAATCGGAACTGGAGACAGTGTCGAGAGTGTGTCATCCTGTCCATATCCTCACTCTGCATCTTTGACCGCTCGTTGTATATTTACCTGACGTTGGCATTACAATCCGGGAACTTCTCCTTCAGGGATGTCAGATGTGTGTATCGTGGTCGGAGTACACCCCGTGTTTCAGATAAACCTTGAGCAAACTATCTGGATCTTTTCTCTTATGCATAGCCCGTACAAATTTAAACCCAATGCCTCGAGCTATTTCATTAGCCCACTCATATACTACATCTATAGTCTCAAACTCTTCGTCGGTCGCAACAAACGATAAATAATCAACATCGTCGCCGCCAAATTCCTCTAACCGTACTTGCAAAACCATACCACATTAATTAATTTTCTCACAACCTTTATATAATACTATTAACTAACATTTCAAACATTACCAAATAATAATAGATATAATAACAATAGAAACTTTACTAATCATAATAATAACCTTAATAATCACAATAACAATAATAACACCCTTAGTAATAAATAGTAACAATAATAAGAATAATAACATTTTAAATTTAATTTTATTATTAATAACCATACTAATAACAATAATAATAATAATTATAATAATAATAACAACATTGCAATTTAACAATAATAATAATGATAATAGCAACAACAATAATAATAACGATAACAATAATGACAATAATTATAACAATAATAATAATGATAATGATAATAATAACAATAACAATAATAAGAATAATGATGATGATGATGATTATCGCGATCCACATGCGGCTTCACCGCCGCTAGAGCCCACGTGAATCGCGGATGAGCCGCGACCAACGTGCGGCCCTGGCCGCCGTTTTGCTGCGATTTTCGTGCAGTCATCGCCTTTCTGCCGGATTTTTTCGACCATTTTACGAAATTTTTCAAAAATTAAAATTTACAAACTAACCTCTTATTCTTCAGATGATCTATCACCATCCCATGACATTTTAGGTTGAATTTCAAAAATTGTAACCAATTTAAGAGATTATTGACTAATTTGAACTTGAGAGAATTTGAGAGGATGGAAAAGAGGAGAAAGAATGAGAAAGGCAAATAATGACCTTTAGGGGAGAGGGGGCAATAGTAAAAAAGGGTGACGTATAACAAAGCCCTAAAAGAATAAGCTATACTCTCACAGGTAAGAGAGAGAGAGAGAGAGAGAGAGAGAGAGAATAAAGTGGGTGTGTTAGGGGTGGACCGGTAACCAGTTGCTCATTAGGTATCTTTGACATTTCAGATAAGTTTAATGTTATTTTCAACAAAAATAATTTGTAGTGATAGTTTTGACATTTTCAGATAGTTGGATTTAAATAATCTGAATTTTGGCTTATAATAGATTTAAGGGTTTTTGGCAACAAATAATATGTACTGAGGGGCTTGTGACTGGGAATAATCCAAAGTGACTTTTTGGCCACTAGCAATCTGTACTTTTTCATTATTTTCTCATAGCAGTCCAGAAGCAATTTCCGGCACTGAAAAGCTGACGTGGCGACCGGAGAGTATGTTTTTTTACACTCTAAAAAGGAGATTTCCGGTCGTCACGTCAGCTTTCCGATGCCGGAAATTGATTTTGGACTGCTACGAGAAAATAGTGAAAAAGTACAGACTGCTAGTGGCTAAAAAGTCACTTTGGATTATTCCCAGTCACAAGCCCCTCAGTACGGATTATTTATAGCCAAAAACCCTAGATTTAATAATCTGAACTTTAGATTTGTTTCTCAAAATATGAACTTTGGGCCCCTTGGATTCCTGTAGCACGTCACCGAGTTAAGAAGTGAACAATTCGGTGGTGCATTGACATGGTGGCGAAGAAGAGTGTGTTGACTTGTCCAGTTAATTTTGATTTGCCACCTCACCCTCTCCATTTCTGTTCTCTCACTTCCAACCCCTTTCTCTCTCCTCCCTCTCCTCTCCTTCCATTGAGCCAAGTTCACTCATGACTTCTCCCTCACCCCTCTCATTTTCTCTCTCTAACCCACCCCCTCCCTCTTTGCTTTTTCCTTTTTTTTTTACTGAAAATGGGGAGTTGAAGGGTATTAAAATAGTGTTGTTCAGTTCTAATCAATTCATCACCATCAACAATGCAAAATATGACAATTAATCAACTAGTCAACATTTATAGCCTACTTTTAAAATTATTGAGAAATAAATCTAAAATTCAGATTATTAAATCCAAATTCAAATTATTTAAATTCAATTGGGAAATTCGATTCTAATAATACGAACTTTTGGTCATATAAGACTTAATAATACGAACTTTGACCCCCTGTTGCCCCGAACAGTACGCCACCGAGTTAGGTTGAACTTAACTCGGTTGCGGGATGACGTGGCGGCCGGAGGAATATATTTTGACTTTATTATGTACCCAGTCAACATTGAAATTTTCCACGTCACCTTTTCTCATTTTCATTCTCTCTCCTCCCCCCCCCCCCTCTCTCTCCTCCCCCTTCTTTTCTTCGATCCATCAGAGAAGGCCATGACTATGGCTTCTCCTCCTTTTTGTTCCTAATTCTGTAGAGATTCTTCTTCTTCTTCATCTTCTTTTTAGCATGGACAAATTCAAAATCATTTCCACCACTTTTCTCTCTCTAATCCATCCTCCTTTGGGATTTTTCTGGGTTTGTTCTGAATTCTAGGATTTCTAAGTTAAACGAGAAATTCGAAGGAGAATAGGGTGAAAGTTGCTGAAGAAATTCATCCGGTGGAGTTGAAGGGTACTATTGATGATGGGGTGTCGCATTTGAAAGAGAGGGTGGGTGGATTCGATGATGTTGGGTTTGTGTGGCCCATTGGATCCTCGGTGGGGTCTAGAACGGGTTCGATTGAGGGAAGAACAGTGAATTAAAGAAAAACGCTGGCAGCTTCCAAGATGTCGCTCAAAACGCTGCCATCTTTGCCCAAACGCTGCCAGCGCTCGAATCAGAAGCAAGCATACACTTAAACGCTGTCAGCGCTTATTAGGGATGGTAATGGGTCTTGGACCAACCCCAGACCCGCTCGGACCTGCCCCATTTAAGCGGGTCTGGGTCCAAAAAAATTGGACCCATCAGGTCTCGAGGCGGGTATGAGTCCAATAAAAGTTAGCGGGGCCGGGTCTAGGTACGGACCCGTGGACCTTACCCATGGACCCGTCAAATTATATATATATATATATATGTATGTATATATATATGTATGTATGTATATATATATAATGAAAATCCTAGTGTATTTCTATTCTTAGAGTTGTACATCATGAACTTCGTGATTTTTTTTTTGTGCATTTTAAGTTGTATAGTTGCATTCTTAGAGTTGATGTGTGGATGATTTTTGTAATGTTTTTATGTTGAATTTTGCTCATTGCCTTATACAATGAACTAGATGTTTTTATTGTGCTGAAAATCTGTGTATTTTAATAGAATAGTCATTATTATACAATTGCATACGTATAAAATTAACCCGAAAAATTGATAAATTAAGTAAAAAAATACATAAGAGTGTTGGACCCCATAAGGACCCGCTAAGGACTCTGGACCCACGGACCCAGCGAGTCCGGGTCTGGGTCCAACTTTTTGGGACCCATCGGGTCTCGGGGCGGGTTTGGGTCCAAAAAAAGTTGGCGGGTCCGGGTCCGGGTCTAGTTGGACCTGCCCCAAACCCTGCTCATTGCCATCCCTGGCGCTTATAAGGTGCTGCGAGCGCTTCCATCGAAGGCTGTTTTTTTGTCAGCGACGGCGGTTTTGCTCTTTAGGTTATCTATTTGTAACCTAATTCCCTTCCATCTCCACTATTATAGATACAAAAAATTACTCGAAGGTACCCTAACTTTTGGTGAAATGTTTTTTAGGTACCCCAACTTTTCAAAACTCATTTTGGGGTACCCTTATATTTTGGGTTAGAAATTATTAGGTGCTTTTTCAGTCATCAATTTGGTTAAATGACCGAAATACCTTTGTTCTTCCATTTTTTAAGAAATACCCTTAAAGAAGAAGAATAAGGGTACTTCGGTCACTTAATAAAATTGATGGTTGGAAAAATACCAAATAATTACTAACCCAAAAAGTAAGGGTACCTCAAAATGAGTTTTGAAAAGTTGGGGTACCGAAAAATAATTTCCTCAAATATTGGGGTACCTCCGAGTAATTTTTTGTTATAAATATGGTACATGTTTCTCCATCAAAACACATTGGTAAACACAGAGAGATAGAGAGAGAAAATATTGAGAGAGAAAGGGGTCTCACCCTCCACAAATTATTAGAAATTACCGAGTGTACATAAGGAAGGTGTGTACGGGAGAGTAATTCATACGCGCTTTAAAATTAAAAAACACCCTCTCATTTTCACTCTTCATTTTTTAACCCTAACCCTAACCCCAGCACCCATCCCTTTCACTCTTCAACGGCAAAACGACTGTTACTGCCCCTGTATCTGCATCCGACAGTCTGCTATTGCGCTCGACTCTGCTTCACCGCTGCTCAGAGCTTCATCATGTTGACAATTTCAAGATTTTCACTATTTTGGTGCATTATTACTCAAATATAAGAATTCATATAATGTTGAAAATAATTCCATTATACAACGCACAATTTCCCTATTTCCATGCAGATTTTCCCAATTTTGATGCAATATTTGCTAGATATTATACTAAAATAAACGAAACATGTTTCGGTCATAAATTTTCCCCTACATAGTGCATGTTTTCCCAAATCGACTGCATACTTCGGAAACCTCAATGCATTATTCAAACACAATAATTCATATCTGTTGATAAAATTTCCATTAAGCAATGCATACTTACCCTTATTCAATAAGGATTTGCTCAAATTTGGTGCATTATTACCTAGATATAAATGCAGCAAAATAAACTCTTTATGTTTTGGTGATAACCATTTCGCTGCGCAGTGCATTATTTCTATAAATTGAATGCATTCTTGTGGAACATCAATGCAATATTTAAACTCAAGAATTCATAATTGTTGATAAATTTTCCAATATGTAATGCATACTTTCTTATCTTTGATGCAGTAATCAAGCATTCCAATATGATCGAATAATATACGCGTGATGAGAAATGAAATCTCACGTGATGTGTATATAAACCCTACCCATATATATACCGAGTGTACCATGCTATGTACACTCGGTCCTACCATATAATTGCTGGTCTCACCAATATTTTCCCTAGTGTATCCTGAGAGATTGTGAATTGAGTGTTGAGAGATTGTTTTTGTAATCTCCTTTGTGGATCGCATCACACCCTGTGATAGTGATCATGTTGTACTCCTCCTTTCTCACAGTGGATTATTTTCTTGTTGTCGCTGTCCGTGGGTTTTCCTCCGAGTTCTTCGGTTTCCCACGTAAATCTGGTGTTTGATTTTATCGCTTATTTTTCGTTCCTAAATTTTATCGTAATATCCGTCGTCTTGTTTTCGATTCTATTATTCGCTTCCGCTGTTACCTTGCTACTCACTTTTCTCTAACAAGTGTTATCAGAGCAAGGTGAAGATGACTTCAATCATGAAGTGCGATATTCCAAAATTTGATGGAACGAGGAGTTTTACTATGTGGAGACTGCAGATGAAGGCGGCCCTGATTCAGCACGGGTTATGAGATGTGATTGAGTATCCTGACACGAAGATTGGTGCGACAATGAGCGATGATGAATTTAAACGACTCCAGAAGGACATCAAGGGCAATCTGACTCTAAGGGAGTGGAAGAAGCTTGAAGATAAGGCTCTGGCAGGGATTCAGTTGTGTTTGGCGGAACACATTCAGAGAGAGGTGATGCATATCGAGAAACCTCAAGAGCTCTGGACCAAACTGGAAGAGTTATACATGTCGAAGAGTCTTTCAAACAAGTACGAATGAAGGAGAAATTCTACAGGCTGAAGATGCCCCAAGGTACTTCTATTCAGGCAAATCTTAGTGAATTTGATTCTATTATTACTAAATTGGAATCAATGGATGTGAAACACACTGATGAGGATAAGGCTTTGCATTTAATTCTGTCCCTACCTGCGTCACATAAACAATTTAAGGAAACATGTTGTATGGGCATCATGGTGTCCTTAACCTTAGTGAAGTAAAGGCTAGTTTACTGTCTAAGGAGAAACTTGATACCGATGGTGATGACCAGGGTGGTGATGTTATGGTCCAAACACCGTTCAAAGTCTAGGAATCCTCATAAGAATAAGAAGTGTAACTACTGTAGTAAGATGGGGCATATAGAGATAGACTGTTAGGAAAAACAGAGAGACCAGAAGCATGAGAGTAAGGATAATCACACCAAACCTGGTACCTCAAACTGTGCAGAGTCCGAGTCAGATGGTGATGGGTTTGTAGTTACGGATGATGCCTTGGCTACCACATCGAGTAGGATAGCTAGAGATGAGTGAGTTCTTGACACGGGGTGCACCTATCATATGTGTCCTCATAGGGACTGGTTCGAGTCCTATGAGAGTGTTGACACAGGGGTCATAGTCATGGGTAACGACACAGCCTGCAAGGTTGCAGGAATCGGCAGCATCAAAATCAGAACTCATGATGACATCGTTAGAACTCTCTTCGTCATATCCCTAACATGACTCGAAATTTAATTTCTTTGGGTACTCTTGAGGCTAATGGCTGCAGGTACAAAGGAGAAAATGGTGTTTTGAAAGTGTGTAAGGGGTTCCATGGTTCTTATGAAGGGAACCAGGAAGGGTAACCTATACATCCTGTAGGGGTCTACAGTGACAGGATCTGCAGCGGCAGTCCTAAATCTTGATGAGTCCGACAGCACAAAACTGCGGCACATGAGACTAGGCCACATGGGCGAGAAGAGAATGTCAATGTTGACCAAGAAGGGATATCTTGAAGGCGCAAAGATTGGCAAGTTGGAGTTTTGCAATCACTGTGTCTATGGGAAACAGAAGAGGGTTAGCTTTTCAAGGGCTAAACATACAACATCAGGGATCTTTGATTATATTCATTCAGATCTGTGGGGTCCTGCTAGAGTCTCATCACTGGGTGGCAAGCTCTATATGTTGACATTCGTGGATGAATTCTCGAGGAAGACTTGGGTTTATTTCCTGCGGCACAAGAATGAGACATTCTCATACTTCAAGAAGTTCAAAGCTTTGGTGGAGAACCAGACAGGCAGGAAAATTAAGAAACTCAGGACTGACAATGGGTTGGAGTTTGTTGATTCTGAATTTACTGAATTCTGCGAGGAGCATGGGATTGCGAGGCATCGAACCTTGGTGGGTAAGCCTCAGCAAAACGGCGTAGCCGAGAGAATCAATAGGACACTCCTGGAGAAAGCTCGCTGCATGCTATCGAATGCAGGGCTTTGAAAGAACAAATCGTTCAGGGCAGAGGTGATATCTACTGCCTGCTACCTACTGAACAAATCACCTCATGCCTGTATCAAATACCAAATTCCAGAGGAAGTGTGGACAAGTAATTCAGTTAATTATTCAAATTTGAGAATTTTTGGATGTCCTGTATATGCCCATGTGAATGATGGGAAGTTGTCTCCCAGGGTTGTTAAATGCATGTTTCTAGGTTACGGGTCTGAGTCTAAGGGATATAGAATGTGGTGTCCTGATTTGAAGAAAGTTATTCAATCTAGAGATGTAACCTTCAATGAAACTGCTATGTTATCTGGAATGGAATCTACCGATACTTCTGATGATGCAAGAAATCAGGAGAAGGATGCAGGAAGAATGGTGTTCAAGGTGGAGCTGCTGGAACCTGCAATCAAGAGCAAACTGTTGATGATGCTCTTGAACCAACTCAGGTTGAAGAGCCTGAGCCTGAGACTAATGTTCCTCAGGTATAGGAACAACCATGCATAGGAAGATATCGTCCCTGGAGGGAGATCAGGAGATTGACCAGCGCGATATACTGAAGAAGACGATGCTATGATCGCATATGCGCTGAGTGTTGTAGAGGAGACTCCTGATGGTGCTGAACCTTCTACCTATCAGGAGGCCATCTCCTGTCCGAGTGCCTCAAATTGGATAGAAGTTATGAAAGAGGAAATGGAGAGTCTGCAGAAAAATCATACATGGGAGCTATGTGAGTTGCCTAAAGGGCGACGAGCTCTTACTGCGAAGTGGGTGTACAAGAGAAAGGAAGGTATCCCTGGTGTAGAAAGTGCAAGGTGGAAGGCCAGATTAGTGGTAAGGGGTTGCAACTAGAAAGAAGGAATCGACTACAACGAAGTATTCTCGCCAGTCTGAGGCATACGTTGATCCGCACCTAGCTTGCCTTTGTTGCTCTATTTGATTTGGAGTTGGAGCAACTTGATGTCAAGACAGCTTTCCTCCATGGCGAGTTGGAGGAGGAAATTTATATGAGGCAACCAGAGGGTTTCATCGTTCCTGGTAAACAGGAACAGGTATGCAGATTGAGGAAGTCCTTGTATGGACTTAAATAGGAACCCAGGCAGTGGTACAAAAGGTTTGATACCTTTATGATAGGGCAAGGGTACACAAGAAGTCACTATGACAAATGTGTGTACTACAGGCAATTTGAAGAAAGGTCTTTCATTTATCTATTATTGTATGTGGATGACATGCTGATTGCTTCCAGGGACATGTCACTAATAAAGAAGCTGAAATCTCAACTTAACCAGGTGTTTGAGATGAATGACCTCGGAGCGGCGAAGAAGATTTTGGGTATGGAGATCCAAAGAGATAGAAAGGTAGGGAAGCTGATCTTGTCTTAGAAGAAACATCTGGAGAAGGTGTTGGACATGTTCAACATAAGAAACTGTAAAGCAGTTTCAACTCCCTTAGCTGCACACTTCAAGTTGTCTGGTGAGAACTGTCCTAAATCTGATTTGGAGGTAAGGAGGATGTCTAATATTCCCTATGCTAGTGCAGTTGATAGTTTGATGTATGTTATGGTGTGCACTAGACCTGACCTGTCCCATGCAATTAGTGTGGTGAGTAGATATATGCAGAATCCAGGGAAGGAGCATTGGGAAGGGGTGAAGTGGATCCTTCGCTATGTGAAGGGTACTTTGGAGAAAGGCATCCCATATGATAGAGGTAGTATTGCAACGTCTGATGTTGTAGGTTATGTTGATGCTGATTATGGTGGAGATCTGGATAGGAGACGCTCAATTTCAGGGTATGTGTTCGTCATGTGTGGAGAAGCAATATCTTGGAAAGCTTCACTTCAATCTATAGCAGCCCTGTCTACTATAGAGGCTGAATATATTGCTGCGACAGAAGGAGTGAAGGAGGCCATCTAGTTGAGAGGATTGGTCATTGAGCTTGGAGTACCACAGGGCGAGACCGTGGTTTATTTTGACAGTCAGAGTGTTACACATCTGACAAAGAATGACAGTTATCATTCGAAGATCAAGCATATATGCGTCAGGTATCACTTCATCAGAGATACAGTTGCTGCAGGAGAGATTTTGGTGAAGAAGGTACATACTTCTGATAATCCAGCAGACATGTTAACCAAGCCTTTATCTATAGCTAAGTTCGAACATTGTTTGGACTTAGTTGGTGTTTTGAACATGTAAGAGCCCTGCGGGGCCACGCCCTGCGAAGGGGCATGTTGATGGCAACAGTCAAAGCATTTATTCCGGACCTATATCTCGGATCATGGTTCAAGGTGGAGTTTGTTGGGTTTGTGTGGCCCATTGTATCCTCGGTGGGGTCCAGAACGAGTTCGGTTGAGGGAAGAACGGTGAATTGAAGAAAAACGCTGCCGACGTTTTTCGGCGCTACCAGCGCCTAGCTTCTAAGATGTCGCTCAAAACGCTGCCATCTTCGCTCGGACGCTGCCAGCGCTCGAATCAGAAGCAAGCATACACTTAAACGCTGCCAGCGCTCAAATCAGAAGCAAGCATACACTTAAACACTGCCAGCGCTTCCATCGAAGGTTGGTTTTTTGTCAGCGACGGCGGTTTTGCTCTTTAGGTTATCTATTTGTAACCTAATTCCCTTCCCTCTCCACTATTATAAATATGGTACATGTTTCTCCACCAAAACACATCGGTAAATACAGAGAGCTAGAGAGAGAGAGAAAATATTGAGAGAGAAAGGGGTCTCACCAATATTTTCCCCAGTGTATCCTGAGAGATTGTGAGTTGAGTGTTGAGAGATTGCTATTACAATCTTCTTTGTGGATCGCATCACACCCTGTGATAGTGATAAGGTTGTACTCCTCCTTTCTCATAGTGGATTATTTTCTGGCTTTCGTCGTCCGTGGGTTTTTCTTCGAGTTCTTCGGTTTCCCACGTAAATCTGGTGTTTGATTTTATCGTTTATTTTTCGTTCCTAAATTTTGTCGTAATATCCGCCGTCTCGTTTTCGATTCTATTATTCGCTTCCGCTGTTACTTTACTACTCACTTTTCTCTAACACATGAGCATAAGGACGCTGAAGGGGATGATGTTTTTGGGGATTCTGGAGTAGATCATCAGGAGAAGACAACCCAGTAGGACGAGGTTGAGGGTTGAAGTCAGATTCAGGAGAAGAAAAAAGAAGAAAGAAGAAGAATAATAAAAACAGCAGCAAAAATCAATCTAAAGAAGAAATTAAATCCAGCAGATCAAACCGCACTAAAAACACTTCTATAGAGAGAAAGGCAACCATAAGAACATTCTAGCTTGGAGAAATTCATCACCATCATCATCATCCACTAATCCACTTCTAACCCCATGTAATTATATACTATTTCACTAGTTATTTTCATCTAATTATTATCATAATTGACCCACTCACTGCTACTTTCCCAATTTTTATTCAATTTGAGAGAAATAGATTATAGATTAACATCAAACTTTCCCAAAAAAAAATTCAAACTTTAGTTCCCATAAATCATGAATTAGCAAACCATACAAACCTCTTCCCAGGTGGGAAATGCATATTTGAGGGAAGCAAAAGCTTTATGAGAATTAACATTAGTGGTGTTCTTTGGGGAAGCCCTGGGATTTCAAGAGCTCATCTCGGACGACCAAACAGTCTTCTGGGGTTGGTCTTTGGTGCGATGGGTATGGTTCGGCCACAACTGCAATGAGGTTTTTGGTTTACTAAATCTGCCATTGACAACCTTGAATTTCAGAACCCATTTTAGCATTCTTTTCTCAACAAAAACCCAAAATGATTGAATTTGGAAGAAGAAGAAGAAGGAAGAGCATAAGAGAAAGAAAAAACAAAAAGGGAGGAAGGATGGATTAGAGAGAGAAAATGAGAGAGGAGATGAAGAGACATGGCCATGACTGAAGAATCGATGGAGATGAGAGGGAGGAGAGAGAGAATAGACATGGAGAAGCTGAGGAGGCAAGTCAATGCTGACTGGGCAAGTCAACACACGCCCCTCAACCGCCACGTCATCCCGTCACTGAGTTAAGTTTAACTTAACTTGATGGCATACTGTTCGGGGCAACAAGGGGTCAAAATTTGTATTATTAATCACTAAATCAAAAATTTGTAAGTCTTATATGACCAAAAATTCGTATTATTAGAATCCAATTTCCCTATTTTACTTGTTAAATTGGCATTTTTGGCTATTCTCGCATAGTAGAGCGACATTTTTATCCTAGCACTGTTCACACCCCAGCAAGGCGCTGGCAGTAAGCAATAGTGCGGTGAGAGATTGGCATTCGCTGGCGTTATTCACAGCTTGTGGCACTCGCATGCACTTTACCCTCCCCCTCCACCGTAAACCCCATTGCTACTTCTGCCTTCCTAAAACCTAGAAAATGTCATACTCAACACCATCAACCCTATCCCTATCCCCATCTCCATCTTCTTCTTCCTTCACTCCCCAATGGCGCTCCACTTCCGCTCCGAGGACATCCATTTTACTCCCCATTTCCCTCTCCCCTCTGCCTTCATTCTTTCCCCTTCGCCATGGCCGACGGCATTTCTCGCTTCTAACAATGGCAGCTCGGAAATCCTCGTC
The DNA here is from genome assembly GCA_029582165.1 of Portulaca oleracea. NCBI lineage: Eukaryota > Viridiplantae > Streptophyta > Magnoliopsida > Caryophyllales > Portulacaceae > Portulaca > Portulaca oleracea. Next base: position 24,191,227 of record CM055890.1, read on the forward strand.
CAAAGCAGAAACTGAGAAGCAAAACGTCTCGGAGAATGCAGAAGAGGCGAAAACAAAGGAAGAGGAAGAGGAGGAAGTGGAAGTGGAAGAAGATTTGCCATGGATACAAGAGAAGGCTTTGGATTTGGTCGAGTTTACTGGCTCTGTCACACAGGCCATTCCTGGTCCTAGGGTTGGTCAGAGCTCTTTGCCATGGATACTTGCTGTTCCTTTGGCATATGTTGGGATTTCCTTCGTCATTGCGTTTGTCAAGACTGTTAAGAAGTTTAATTCCCCAAGAGAGAAACGTCGTAAGCTGGTATTGTTCTTGCTGCTGCTATTTCTGTGTTTGTGTTCGCTTTGTATGGCTAGTTAATTTTTAGCTGCTTTGATCCGTTATACCAATGCCAAAGATGGACCAAATATGACAATAGTTATATTTATATATATTTTAACTAACACTGGAAATGGCATCATCACTAGTCACTACCTCCATCACCACAATGTATTCGCAGCGCTGCCCCATTACCACGTAGAGTTGTCATACTTCTTTGAGCAGTCAAGTTTTTAATAGCTGTGAAAGTTCATGGATAGGGAAATGTAGTGACTTTATCATGGATGAAAAATATAACGGCACATTTCTGGATTCTGTAAGTTCTACAAACATTGTTCTGGAACAACTATTGGTGTTGAGCAACTATCTTTTATGGACTATGGAGCTTATTAAATGTCCTCTCGTGAGAGTTATGGACAAGTTCAAGGATAGGTGTTTGATTGTATCTTTATTTTACTGATCTACCACTACCGTTGCTTCAGACCTCTTCCTACAGTGCTATGGTCTAGACTCTAGAGTGATAATCAAAATAGTAAAGTGATGTGTACCATTGCCTGGGTTGAGGGAAGTTAAGATTTGTTTAGTGGACTGAGAAGGCAAAGCTTTCAACCCCAAACCACCCCAACTATCACCACAGTTGAAGACGACAATTATGTGGTCATTTGTAACGAAAGAGAAATCAGAAAAGGAGGACAAAAAAAAAGGCTTCTTGTCAACCATAGAAGTAGGTGTAGTGAACACAAAGGCAAACTAAAGTTTCGAACAAGATTAAGTGCTTTTTAACGGGCTTGAATTGAACAATTATGATACTGAAAGATGCAGAGATATATCAGGAACCAATTGTTGAAAACCTTAAATTAGGCATATTATATCTTGTTGTTGAAATAGTGTCGTCCATTGCCCTTCCATCATCCATCTTATTTTAATAAGGTATACATATCTTAGGTTCATTATGCTTACCTACCTTGCCATTCGGTGATGAATCCTTGTCTGATTTCATCTAACAAAGATATCACGGGTTCAAAACTTTGCTTTTTGATTTAATTTGCAGGTAAACAAAAATGCCACGTTGATCAAGTCAATTGATGAACTCTTCCAGAAAGGCAGAGAGGAAGTGCAACATTCAGCTTTACAGGATCTTATGAAGAAGGTGAGATGAATACTACTACTACTTGAATTACAAACCTTGTTAATATTGGGTAAATTGATCTCAATGGTATGGTTCTGTATAGGGCCACATTAGATTTTGAATGGCCTCAAGTTGCTCTTTTGCTGGGTCAGGGAGGCAACCACCTAGTCAAATTGTCCCCTTGCCCAATGTGTGCTTCCACTGATCACCAGTTACCAAGCGTCAATGGTATTGGCAATGGGATTGACCACCGTTAGAGTCGCCGTGGTCCGGCGGGTCTCCTAGCGCGCAATCCATCCATGGCCTCGTTTCGTTTACCTTGCTCGGAGTGTTTCTCTCTCTCTTCACTAGTCCTTTGATTTCCCCAAGTTTAAAACTCTTCAGTATTGATTAGCCTTCTTAATCTTTAATTTGATTATTATGTTGATGAATTTGGCTTCTTTCAACATTTAAGGTTCCAATGATGTAGAGGAGAGTACCGGGTAATGTAGAAAGAGAGAGAATTGAGGTTGTCTACCTTAGGCCTCAAAATGTCCACCATTATGGTTGTCGAGGTCCAATGAGTATGTGCGTGCTTTAGCCTGGGTTGGTAGAAATTGAACCGTCTAGATTGAGACCTAAATCTAAGATTTGTAATGGCTGGACATAACATGCAAGTTCACAATGACATGAAATACACACAGAGAGAAAGAGTCTGAGACAAGTTCGAATGGAAGGAGAGAGGAAGAGGAGGCAGACTAACCTGGAGGGGGAGGTGATTGAGAGAGGCTATGGTTAGTCAACAACAGTGCAGAAACAGAGAAGTATCATTTACAAATCTTATTTTCCTTTCTTTATACCGGTCTTAAGATGCTAGAAGCCCTCTCTTTGCAACATTTCTTGCTCTAGACCTGGGGTTGAAGCGCAATAGAGTACGCTCTTCCGGAATGTGCTGTGCCCTGATGTGCTTCGAAGGAGACTCCATGCTGTTTTGCGCTCTGAGCGCGCTTTTTTTAAACTAAGCTTTCGCTTCCTACCTGTAGTAGTAAGAAGACCTTAGAACAAATTTGTCATAAAATTTCTTCACTCAGAAAGATTATTTCCTTTCTTTTAGTAAGACACCCCTTTATGTTTATCTTTGCACTGATTTCTACTATAGAAATCTCTAGTTATCGTGGTGTTCTGGATGTTGTATGTTGTTTTCTGTATTGATTGATAAGTAAACCAAGCTGAGGAGTTAACCAAATAATGGACTTTAAACTTTGAAGCAAGTAGTCCCTTAACAAATAGGGGGCTAGGACATTGGATTTTCATAGTTGTTACTAATTAAGAATTGCTAATTGCAATCTTTATTGAATGATCTCATGCTCTCCAACACCATAGATTGCATTCTCTTATATGGCTGCGTAGTGTCTTTGGTAGTCATAGTTCTAATAATTATTTGCAAACTAGAGTCAACCATGTGGCCAGTTTTGTCTCCTAACATCTTCGCCAATTGAAGTTGAGGGTTCAGGATTTGATGAAATGAGGTTCCCATATTAAGCCTTTTTGTTTATTTTTTAAAATTTATTTCTGAGGTTTGTGAGCTTAACATTTAAACTCTACGATATTTTGCATTTGAATTTTGAAGTAGATGTCAAAAGTAGATTGAAGCCATTGGGACACAAGAATTATATTTTAAGCTCATTGTTTCTCTACACTCCTTTTTTCTATTATGAACAATTGAATATTAGTTTTTTTTTTAATTTTTAATTTTTTGCTTTTTAGTGATCATCAAGTTTATATGAATAGGGTTTTAGGGTTTAGGGTTTATATGAATATTGAAACTAGTCATTGGAGAGAGAATGGTTGAAGAGATTTCTTTTGATGAATCATTGGTAAATTTTTTATGAACATTGGACTGGTTTTAACAAAGAGAGTGTACAATATTCCAGTACCTTAGGGTGTATGATATAATTACTGGCTGGGCCTTGATTTTGTCCACTCATGTGCGTCTTTCTTCATCCCTGTAAGTAGTCTCTCAGCTTCATCGAGTCTCTTCAGTAATCAGCATAAACTGGAATTTGTTTGGCATTTTAAACCTTGCTACTTTGAAAATTGAAAGCTTCGGCCTGTTTCAAGGGTCACACATCGAGAATTGTGATTCAGTAATCAGCATAAATATTTAAGTACATCAGATCACCCAGTGCAAGGTCAGTACTGATGTGATCCCCTCAATAATAATAAGTTAAAAATAAACAAACTTTGTAAGATTCTGTCCAATAGTAATTAATTAATTATTTAGTTAAGATCTCTTGAACCTATTTATTTTGATGCTGGTGAAGTTGCTATAAGAAAGAGTGCTCTTTTTTTTTTTTTTTTTTGGGGCTTAAAAATACCCATCTCCCCAAAACCTGCTTAGATGGGTTACACATTTCTATTTATGTTGTTTTTGCTGTTGATTACATTTCCTTTTCTGGGGACCTTGAGATTATGTATAACAGGAAACTTCTAACGGGTAAAGATAGTTTCATGGGGAAAGGGAGCCTTCATTATTCTTCTCTTGATCTTGTTGATTTTGTTTCGTGGATATGCCTGTATTGAATGCTTTGACTTTGATGGAATGCTAGTTTTTGCATCCAGTCTTTTGCGCTTGAAAATTGAAATATATATATATATATATATATATATATATATATATATATATATATATATATATATATTTTCCCTTAACGCACCTCCCTAAAAGGTTTTTCTTGGGTAAAATTCTAAATGTCTCAAGTAATACCTGAATAGTTCCTTATTATACATAGTCCTTATATGAATATGTGCTAAAAAACGTGACATGACTGTAGCTTTCTCACATGCAGACAGATTTTGGGATGGAGGAAATTCTGCGCAAATACATTCGTTATGCATTAAATGAGAAACCATTCAATGCGGACTTGGTCGCGGACTTAATTCAACTGAGAAAAGCCTCGATGTTGACCGATTCCCAGGTTGCAGAAATTCTAAATGACATTTCAAAACGAATCGTGAAGGACAAAGGTAGTTTTAGCAATCTTACTAATTAGGCGCCTTATCTCATTATAATTGTTTTATTTTCAAAGACATTCTTCCCTATGATTGGTAATCTGCATTTTCGTATTTTGCGTGTGCTTGTGGAATGTGGTGAGTGGACTTGGTTGTAAGTAGCTCCAATGTAGAGCAGGAGAAAGTTGCAGTAACTTAATCTCTGCTTCTGCCCTCTAATAGTGGCTGTGCTTAGAGTTCATGTGGTACCTTTTTTCTCGTTTGTTCATGTCAACACCTACTAGTGTGAGCACATTGCAACTTGCCTGACTGGTTTTCTGTGTAAAAATATCTCAACTTTGTCATTCAAATGTGTATAGTGTCGTTCTTGATCTAATCAATGTCTTGAAGACATGAACCCCACCATAGCATGTCCTAAGTAGACTTAGGGGTGCAACTATAGGTTTAGGTTGGCCCATCTCATTCTTTTATTATTATTCTAGCTTAATCTATCTACTATATGTGGAGAATAAAGCATTTTATTCCACAGTAGTGTAGGTTTGTTGCGGGCAACCTTGCTCCACAAGAACCTCTTTTGTATAGTCCTGTTTCCAAAATGATGCCAAATCTTCTAGGTGTGGAGTAGAAATATGCTTTGTTGTCGTATGGCACTATGTCATGCTGTTAATAGTATACTGTGTGGGACAGACCAACATAGTAAGGGCATAAAGTATAAAACACTTTCTGAGTGGAGTAAAAGTATTTGGGATTGTAGTTATCTTCCTCAAAGATTGAGATGAGTCTTCTATGTTAGGTGTGGTATCGTATGAATTAATACCCACTTGATCTATTGCTCATAATGCTTAGTGAATGGGGTATTCCATTTCACACATAGTAAAGAGAAAATGTGAATATCATAAACTAAATGATATTTGTGGTTGATATTTATCCCATGTCACTATAGGCTGTGACACTCATATAAAAGCCTCCTCTACCCCCAATAGAGAATAGATGAACATGGGTGAGGTGAGGAGATGAAGCAACAGTACAGTTATTATTTTTAGGTGTTTCTTTGCATAGAAAAGGAATTCCCCCAAGGAGAGGATATCTAGCTGGAAAAAATATTATAATTCATAACTATTTGATAAAGTGTAGAGAATGGAAGGCAGCGATTATTCAGGTGATCATGAAACAAGGTAGAAAGAAACACATGTCTTATGTGAATTTTTAATGCAAATGACTCAAGAAATGTTAACTCGAGTGGATTACCTGCACAGTCTATTTGAATCTCTAAGACTCCCCCTAAAGTTTGTTTCTTAGCTTGGGCAGCTGTGAATGGTAAGATTCCAACTAAGGAAATGCTTAAAAAAGAGGTCTTCGCAGTCCTAGTTAGTGTCCTGTGTCATGAGCCGGAAGTATAATTGGATCACCTTCTTTTGCATTGTGGGTATTTCTCTTCGATCTGGCATCTAGGCCTCCCTTCGATGGGAATTAGTTGGTTCCTACCTTCTTATTGAAGGATTTGTGTTTGGAGGAGCGATAGGCTAGGTTGGTGGTGTCTGGAATTTGATTTGTTTAGTTATTTGGTGGGCCATTTGAAAGGATTGAAATTGGCGCATTGTTATGATATTTTTGTTCCCTGATGATTGCAAAATGTTCTTTTTGAGGATGTCGTATAGTTGGAGGCTTGGTGCTTAAGGGTGATAGTATTTTGAACTTTGTGGATTTGTTGATGGGAGAACTCGATTGCGTAGTGTTTTTGTCTGTGCACCCATTTATTAATGGATGAAATTCCTTTGGTGTCCTTGCAATGCATATTTGATTACATATCAAGAATAAAACAAATTTTGATGAGGATTTGAGGTTCAATATTGTTATTTTTTGGTATTTTGGCTTAGAAAGCTCATGTAAAGATTTTCTTTCAGCTGAGTATTTTTTGACCAAATTTTTTCCCGAAGCACCTACGAGAAACGTCGTTTGGAATTTGTTGAAATGTTGAAGTGTTGAAATTTTCAACTTTTTAATTTGGATATTCTAATTTGTTTTAAGTTAAGGACTTTCTGAATATGGGCATTTTGTTTAGTGTTACTTGGGAGTTTGTTGCTTTTATTCAGTGTTACTTGGTTCAGTGGTCGCTCACGTGTGTGTATGTGTGTGGGCATGTGTGTGAGATACCATACCACATGCAAACAAATGAACACCTTTTAACCTGATTTGCCTCCCAGACCCGTACCTTATCCCAGAATGAATGACGAACCATGTAATTATGGTTTTGTTATGGAATTACTCTAATCCAAATTCAATTCAGAGTAAGGCATTTCAATCTTCATGCTTTGGAGAAAACTGTCAAGGTTATCAGGCGAACACTAATGGAACCAAAAAAGTGATATCTGAATGGAGAGAGTTGATCATAATCCTTAACATGACCTACCATTCTAGATCACATGTGAGTGATGAATCACTTGGGAGCATAATGTATACCCTGTAATGGTGAGAAAGAGGCTTGCATAGCTCGATGATGATTTAAAAGGAGCTTGAGAACCATTCAAATAGCTTTTGGGGGAGGACTATGAACGACTTTGCAATGGGATTCTTCTTATCATCAAGACACCACTATCGGAACCCAGTCGCTCATAGAAAACATATATCAATTTTAATACCATTGGTATAGATTTTTACTTGGGGACCTTGGGGTTTCATTCGAACCTTTGGTTTTGACCATAACATAATTAGTTCATCCAAATAGCCCCAATCCACCATTATCCTACTCCTAGTATCTCTCTTTCTAAATTAAATCTAAGTGTCTCACTCAACCATGCTTTTGGGCCTTGGAGATTCAAACACATTTATCCCAGAACACTTTTAGAGAAAGCCTTTGACAAGCTGCTGCTTTGCCATGGACACACAAATCTACTTCACTTCTAGTAGTGTTTACCATAATGTCGTGCCCTTGTGCTAAATTTAATAATACATAGGTGGTTGTAGTTTCCGCACTATCTTCATACATCTTGACTTTGAGTTCTGTTTTCCTGGTATGTTGTGTGTTGACTCCTTGGCCATTTCCATGTCAGTGTCATTTGTGCAAGTAGGTGTCCCTTATACAAGATACAAACTATCTACAAAATCTACCACATTAAAAGAGAAACGCTACAGTTCCTGCTAACCAAAAGTCGAGAGACTTTATGAAATTGTCAAGAGCTCAGCTTTCATCTCCCTCAAAAACCCTCTGATTCTTTTCTATCCAATCACTCCAAAAAATCAAACACAGTACAAGAGTCATAGCCATAAAACCCTCCGTGGCAAGATGGCTCCTATCGAAAAGGAAACAGCCCAAGAAACACCTAGGCAACCGTAAGGCAAATCCCAAAGAGACCTAGCAAAGTCATACTAAAGCAATTGAAGATCTGGTGATTCAAAATTTCCCTTGCACATACAAAACCTATTTACCAAAATCTTAACCCCTTTTTTTTTAAACCGTTACAACTTACAAGTGAAAATATTAATGTGGGTCACCTCCCAAACAAAAACTGCAACCTTCAAATGGGCAAGTGGCATCCAAATAATCTTGGATAGGAGCGTCATCCACCAAAAGATGCTTGGATGGGGAAGCACCATCTACCAAATGATGCTACTATGAATATCGCATATTAAGCAATCTTAAATAATAAGCTCACTATGAAGATCCCTTTCTTACTCAGATCCCATCTCATCATGTCCAGTGAGACTTCCTAAAAATGCTTTAGGTTGTTGAAAACACTAACCAAAATGGCTTCATTAGCAAAACCCATCCGAATAGAAAGTGGGGACCAAACACTGTTGAAAGTGCTTCCAACAACATAAGCATTTGATCCACTACATGAACATAAAGAATGGCTTCCTCATTGCCCTAATGATCATGCCAAAAGAAAATGGTAGAGCTATCTTGAGCTACATAAGAAACATATGGAAATAAATGCTCTCACCCCTTAGCAATAAACTCCAAAAACTACACCGATAAGAGCTATTTGGTACTAATGACACCCACCCAAAACCAGCTTCTCCTTGTTTGTATATTTGATCGTAATCACCTTCCTCCAAAGATTGCCCTTATTTGTTGATCTCCATAACCACTTGGCCAAAAGAGCTACATTACAAAGTCGTAACTTCATGTTCTGCCTTCACTCTTTCCCTTAAACTTTGACTTCTCATGTCATGTAACATATCCTGCTTGCACTCATGTGAAGTGGATGGATACATCTAAAATTCTAAATACATGAATGAAAATGTGAGTGACTACCTACATAATTAAATAAATAAAAAAAAGAATGTCTAAATTGGTGGATAGGAAACTAAATAAATGATAAAAGATACTCCAAAAACTACCTTAGAAAATAGACAGAAAACACAGCAAATTTAATATAAATTGAAAATGATGTGGATGAAGGAAATGAGAGTCACTCTCATAAATGAAAAAGAGTATTGTGCCCATTGAGACGAAAATTTTGAACTCACACATGGTGTCTATTAGAAGTACATTAGTAGATTTGGACGGCATTCAGTGTCTGGGGTTGCAATGCTTAAACCTTGAGCTCGTTTTGTAGCTTTTATGTGTAATAATACTAATTAGTTGTGGTTGTTTTGGGTTTTACTATATTACATACTCCTGATTTTTTTTTTGGCATTTTTCCTTATGGTAGGTTTTAATTCTGCTGAATGTTTGGCATAAATAAAGTTTCCTTACAAATGTGTAGTGTTGCAATTTTCAACCTGAGGTCGTTGTGACTTGTCTGCTTAGTGTTAATGGTAATGATTAGTTGTGCTTATTTGGTGCTGACAGTGTTATCTTATGCTTCTCTCATTCGTTTGGCACTTCTTTTTTTTTTTTTCCCTCCTTAACAAAGGTTTTAGCTTTTTAACCTCCTGAACTGAATTTGGTCCCAAAAAGAATGTTTTCTCAAAAACTGCCTGTGCTGGTTTGCTGATTGACACTGCCACTTTTTAGATCTCCTTAGTCTGGTGAGTCAGGATTCGCATTGGGCATTTTGGTGTCAATTTGTTATGAGTTAGTTTAGAAAAAAGGATTTGGAACCATTATTTAAAGGTTGCTCTTAAATTTTAAGCATTTGAAAATAGCTCTCCAATCCAGTCCTGGACTCCTGGGTATTACTGGATGGAATCGTCTGGAACTGCTTTTTATGCTATCCTACAGTTTGGGAACTGGAATCCTGGGATCCCGGTTGGTTCTGAAGAAGCCACAACTTATTTCGGTCAATTCTGATGCTATCAATGATTCTAATTTGAGCTCCAACATTTTCATGGCTATGTGTGCCGTGGTTTCCTGACCTCTCAATATAATCTTTTTAGTGATTTATCCAAGTATGTGATGATACATTGATCAATCATGCTGTTCTGCTGGTTGGAATACCATTTTTCATATTTCTCTTGGAGTTGGTTGACATTATTTTGGTTTGTTATGAAGTCTTGCTATCTTCCCCCTTGCTTGATATGTGAAATGACAGTGCCTGCGTGCATATTGTTTTTTTTTTTAAGTTGAAATATGTTGTTCGTGTCTTTATTGGGCAACCGGTCTGCAGAGCAATGGACTTGATGTTTGACAGCATGTTGTTTCTTCCAGGTCCTGTTGTTATGGATGCTTCAGGTTACTCTGAAAAAGGTTTCAAGAGAAAGCTAGCTGTGCAAGCCCTTTTTGGGAAGGTTTTCTATCTGTCTGAGGTATAGTGACCTGTTAAACTTCATCACCATTTACGTTATACCAATTCTGTCACTTTATGGATATCTGCTTTTCGATACGCCCCTCCATGAATCCTTGTATAAATGTTTTGCACCTCTTCTGTCATTTCAAGTAGCTTTTTATTTTTCATAATATCTGTCACTTTACAATTCCAATGCAATATAAATTAATATTTTACTATATTTATCCTAATTATTATCATTTTCAATAAAATATTTACTTAAAGTAGATATATTTTTGTCAGCATCTCAATTAACTACCATTTTCTTAATATTCCCCCAAACCTTAAAATTTAAAAATGACAATTATTAAGGAATAGAGGGACTACAACGTAAAACCTTTTCCCCTTCCCCTTTTCCGAAACACCAAAAAAAAAGGTGGGCCGGGGGGGGGGGGGGATTGCAATCCCTTCCATGGGTTTGCTGCTTAATAGTATAGATCTGCCAGTGAGGGAGAAAAAGTGTGTGAATGCTCGAGTACCTCTTGTCAGTCTTGTGCAGTATTTGAACTTTGGATGAGTCATCAAATGATGGCTAAAAATTAAGCTGAAATTTGCCTAACTTGGATTGTGTGAGCTTTGAACTATAGTGTCTTTTGGCTGCTAACCCTATTATGTGATTGTCTTATTATAATCTTAATCCTAAACTCTGCTCATTGTGGTGGCCTTTCAAAGAAGCCAATAATAGTGCATCGCTTTCAATGATTAGTTCCTAGTTGATGCCCAAAGCTATTCAAACCAGACATTGTACTGTGGGTCGGAAACTCAAAAGGATGGACTTTTGACATAGGACTATAGGAGCTGGATTTTAGGGGTTTCAGCTGTGATGCTTCAGATCACAAAGCTTGTGGTGACAACCTCCCTCTGGGCATTTGAACCAATGACGGTAACCTCGACTAAGAAGAACCCTGCTGAAAGGGAGTATGCAAGAAAAGTCAAAGAAACACTTGTGGCTGTGAGGCTGTCGGAGATGGTTGTGGCCAATCAGTGGATTGGGTAGAGTGATAGTGGTTCCCAGAGATCACAGTCTAGCTGGCCAAAAATGAGCATTCGATGACCTCAGTTCTATGACATTCCCAAATCTCTCTCTCTCTCTCTCTCTCTCTCTGACCTTAACCAGCTTCTTAATTGATTTTTCAAAATTTAACCCATCAAGTTAAAAAATTCGTTGAGTATGGTTGTACAACTAGCTAAAAACCTAAAAGTGATCTGTTCCAATTGTATAGCTTAAATTCATTAACGCCTAGTTTAGGAATCTTTTATGTGGGGTCTGGGGAGATCTAGATGTTGGCCGCCTTTCCGCAACGGACTTTCCTGTTCCTGCATGTATAGTATCAATAATCATCCAACTTTTCAAAGTTTTAGTGTGGGTTAGCAAGTAGCAACTGCAATTCTTTCCGCCTCTAGTGTAGGCATGTTGTATACTTATATGTAGCGAAGAGGGAGTTTTCTCTAGTCTTATATGTGAGACTAAGGTTACGGTAAGTAGTGATTATGGTAATGGGAGAAGTTCATAACTTCATAAATGCATATGCTGTAGTTAGGGCCCCTCTATGTAGTGCCACTGTGAACCTGTGGATCTCCTTTGTTGGGGTTCCCATGGTGTGCCAGCATTGGTCATTGTCAACTATTAAAGCTACAAATGGAATGAGTATATGGGGGATTATTGCTATTGTTCACGGGTCATTGAGTTCGCTTACATTCTAAGCCTACATAGTAGATCTGACTATCAACCCCCCCAACACCCCCGGTTTTTTCCTAACAGACAAATAAAGGGGTAAGATAACCAAAAAGGTTTCTGGTGAACGTGTGCTTTTCAATTTTCATAGTCCATTCTTCTGATAATTAGTCATGAAACACAAACAAACAAAAAATTGAAATTCTTGTTTTAATAAACCCTGTTATCCCCAACGACAATCAGTGGTTACGAAAATGTTTGCCCTTAAATTGTTGCCGTAATTATATTTACATTTTTCTGGTTTTCTTGAAGCAGCTGCCGGAGTTCTGTTCAAGGGATAGCTCATTGATTGTGAAGGAAATATTTGGTGTTACAGAGTACGCTTCTTCCTCCTTGAGCTGTTTTTCTTTGTGATTTTCATCGCCTTGACTTTTCTACTGCTGGTGTACTACAGTGAAGATGCAGAAAAGCTCCGGTTACACACGTTTTCTGATGCTGGAGACATGGATGCCCTTGAGAAGATGGTTGAAGATGTGTCTGCTGATGTTCAAGATGTGTCTGTTGACGTTCAAGATGTGTCTGCTGATGTAGCAGATTCTGGCGAAAGTTGAAAATAAGCCGATAATCTGGTTAATGCACATATCACCTTGCTCTTAGACCTATTTATTGAAGCAGTCAAGCCCTGAATGGTCGGATGCTGCACTTTTTCACTCTATAACTGAACTCAGATGACCTCTGAAGTCTGAAGTACTTTAGTTACTACTTCAGTGAGCGACGCCTTGAAATTGAAGGCCTCTCTGTGACTATAGTCCAAGGCTCGGTTTGACCAAGAGAACCTGTCGCCCTCTACTTAATTTTGTAGTACCTGCTATGGGCTTTGAGCACCTATATAGATAGATATCTCCATTTATATGTCACTACATTGAGTTGACAGTGCGACAACATGATAGAGCTGAGGCAGTTTCTCCTTCCCCTGACATTTTGAACATTGAGTTTTGGTGCTCTTGATGGTAAAAAGTAATTTAGGTTCCTTTTGATCCTTAATGAATAAGATGAAAAGAAATTTTTTGAAAGCTGACTTACTTTCTTTCACTTGACTTTAAAAAAAGGTTAAGGAAGAAGAGTTGGAAACAATATGGAGAGTTTATACTGATTGTCATGAACATTTTTTTCAAATTTGGCAGGAAAGTGAGGAAAAGGATGAAGAAAATTGCGGGTTGGTGGAGAAAATGGACTTTTTATACTTAGACTAGTCAAGGGAAACAAAAATTTTCTTTCCACTCATTCCAAGAAAAGAACCCGAGTTCGCATTTAGGGAGTGTTTGGTAGAAACTCCTTTTCCATGGGAAATTCTCTAGGAAAATGGAGAAAATGGTGGGCCCATCATGAAAACGTTCCCGAAGTCAATCCGCATTCAAACATGGGGAAAATAAATCAACCCGGAAAAATTGACCATTTCCCCGGGGTTATTGTAAGATTAGGGAGTTTTATTAAGACTAATTACTTTAGTTAAGGGTCTAATTTGGGTTTAGTTATTTATTTATGGGATTAATTGTTGTATTCTATATTATGTAGATATTATTTTATTTATTTATTTATTAGAATTATAATTTTATTAGAAAGTTCGAGTTGTTATAATTGGTAATTGGGTTATAGATCGAGAAAGGAAGGAAATAAGAGAAATAAGTTTCTATTATTTGGAGAGATAAAAATGGATAATCAAAAGGGATTGATCCCCTTTTCACTTTTGGTTTTCACGGCAAAGAGAAAAGAAGGGGGGGGGGGGCAAGTCCATGTTTCTTTTGGGGCAGAAGTGCAGAACACACGCACAAGTCAAAGAAGCGGTGGTGGCGGCACCGCTTGGTGGCCCGACCATGGACGCGCAGAGAGAAAGAGGGAGGGCGGTGGAGGTGGTGCAGGCCCCGACGGCGGTTGCACGACGGTGATAGGGTTGTGATGGTTCGATGCACGAGAGACAGGGAGGCAGCGGCGGTCGGTGGGACGACGCGCAAGAGAGAGAAAGAGAAAGCGGCGGCAATGTGGGCGGTGGTGGTAGGACGGCGACGGCAGGCCGTGAGAAAGGGGGACGAGGTGGTGGCCCAGTTTCTGTTTCTCCTTCCTTATATCGATGGACAGAGAGAGGACTAGAGGAGAGACTCGGGGTGGTTTTGGGGCGTTTGAGTGGTGGCGACGACACCGTTTGATGGCCAGCAGTGAAGTGCGCGGTAATGCGTGGTCGTTGGTGGTGATTGCTAAGTACGGTGGTACTAAGAGTTACAATCCGGTGGCTCGAGTTCGGGTTAGCGCACCACAGGGCAGTGTATGTGAGGAGGGAGCTCGGGTTGATTTGTGAAATTAGAATGTTTTGGGTTGAATAGGTAATTGTATAGAGGGTTGTTTAATGGTTTTACTTATTACTTTCGTTGCAATATATGTCGATATTATTTGATTTACGGCCTAGGTGACCTTATATATATGTGAATATGTGTGTACCGTGTTAGAATGGGTGGATTATGTTTAAAATGATGCTGATTTGATGATTATGTGGAAATTATGCATATATGAATCGTGGATGAGTTATATGCTTAAAGAATGAGATTTTATGCATAAGGCTGAGTTATATGTGAATTTAAGCCTCTATGTACATACTTATATCTCTTTTATTATGGGCTTGTGTAATTGAAAGGTGTTTATATGATTTTTGATTCAAAAGAGGAGTTCAAGTGAATATTTTAGGGTGTATTGAAAAACATTTGCGTTTCCAAGTCGTTAATACTTATTAAATGGATTTAGCGTAATTAAAGAAAACTTATTTGAGTTATTCAAGCTTTTGGATTTCTTAAATGGAAAAAGGTTGGAAAATTGGCCAGTTGTATTTTAATTTGAATGAAAGGTATACTTCGACTTTATATACATTTATATACGATTTGTCTACTTTATATACATTTATATACGATTTGGAAAGCTATTTGGATGAGAAGTGTATGGTATGGAATTGTTATGCGATTTACTAGTTTGAAATGGTTTTCGGGCAAGGTGTATTGCACTAGATACTGTGGACTAATTGGAAAGTCGGGGTTATCACCTGTAAAGGGGAACCGAATCGGCTAGGTATATATCCATTGACGTTAGAACTCCCGGGAAGTTAAACTAACTATCTTAAGGGGGAACCAGCCCCGACTGGAAAGTGCTGAAAGTACCCTACGCTCATGGTATCGATATTTTCGTATAATGAAATGAAGGAAGGATTATATTAAACCGTTGGTTTATTAGAAACGGTTATATATTATGATTATGAATGGATGGAAAAGGCGATTTAAATAACTTTTAATACTTGTTTCAAAGTGCGTGAGTTATTCTTTAAATGTTGAAAGTGTTATGCTCTTATTTAGAATGGTTTTGAAAGGTTTGGAAGTATGAATGGTTTTCTACTTGATAATTGCTAAGTTTATGAAATGTATTCGATTGTGTTCAAACTAAGTTTCGAAAAAGAATCTTGTGATTTGAATAAGAACTTACTTTGTTATTAATGATTATATATGTGATTTTCGAGCTCTTTACGTGTGTCTTTTAATTAGACTGATGCATTGCATGCGAATCTTGCCTTGATTGTTGACCTTGGAGGCTAAATGGGATGTATGAGTTACTTGAGGGATAACTAAGTTAGAATGATGATGTGCATTGAGTTGGTTGCGGCCTAGTAGAACACTAAGAGTACTTGCAATGCTCCTCAGATGGCTTTCTGACTACTTTCATGACTAAAAAGGTTACCCCACTCCCCTGTAGTTGATTTGGAAGTTATGAGATTGTTTAACTACCTCACACGAGACATGTAAATGCTTGAATGGGAACCTTACACCTAGTTACTTGATGAGTTATGAAGTGACCAAGAGATGCATTTGCATTATGATAACTGTACTTGGGTGAATATAGGATTAAAGTGACTACCATTTCAGGTTGCTTGAATCTCAATGGTTGTTCCAGGGTACAAGTTACCCACTGAGCTGTGGTTTACTCATACCCCCTTTTCCCTCCCCCTTACAGGTCAATATGAAGATCGGGAGCTGACTGCTTGTTTGGAGATCGAGTATATCTAGATGTTTATGTATACAGAAAGTATTTGTTTTGTAGTTTGAATTCTATTGTAAATGTATTTGGAATGCTTGGGATCGTTTATGCATTTTAGATTGTAATCCGAGCGTGTGGCTCGTTATATGCTTCGGCGTGTGGCCGTTGAGTTCTATTTTGGTTTAGTTTGTTTATTTCAGGGTTGTAAGGCTTTAAGCTTGGGAAACGTCCATATTACAGAGGGAATTTGGCCGGATTTTCCTCGGAAAATTTTGGAAATTAGTTTCTAAGTTCTCTTTTTTTTTTTTTTACCTTTCTCAACCTTAATTAGGTTGAAATTGACCTTAACAGCCCCTATTAGGGAGCGGGCTGTTACAGTTATTGACCAACCAAACGCATTAGTGTTAGTATTGTTGCAAGTCGTGATGTTGTTGGGTTAGTCATGTTCAAGTTAACTTTCCCGTGCGGTATTATATTGAAGTAAGATCTTGCTAGGATTGCTATGAAAAACTGCGTTACCATGCATATTTACTTATTTGAATGGGGAATTTCTACCATAGTTGAAAATATTTTTCAACTATGGTAGTTGAAATCAATAATAACCATTGGATTTAAGGGAGGAAATCTGATCCTTGATTTACTCGCATTCCCATCACACATGTCTGAAATAAAAAACCAAAACTACAATCATAATTCCTATTATACCCCCTTCCCCTCTTTTGAAACAATGATTTTTTTAAAAAAATTCTTTCTGTCGTTTTTTACTAGAACAACGGACATGAACATCTCCATGACAACCTTCTTCACCCCCATGTGATTCATTCAGTTGCTTGCGATTCGATTTGTGGACTTCCATTGCGATTCGATTAGGAGACTCAATTCCAGTGCACAATAGAGTAGAATGAGATACTAAATGTCGAGATAGAAAATAGAGAGGTGGAGAGAAGCAAAGAAAGTGAAGAGGGTGTTGTTGTTATGGGGCGATAGGGTTAGGGTTTGTTGGGCGTGTCGTCGGTGTAACGCCCCGACTTTTGGGATGTTACTTAGCAATATTTTAATCCATTTAATCTTGATTTAGCGGAAGCGTATTTAAAAGGCCGAGAGCGTTACGCCGCTTTCCTACGAGGAAAAGCAAGGCTTTTGCTAGGAAAATAATTGAAAATAGAAATATATTTCATAAGGGAAAATTTTAGACAATAAAAAGATTGTTCAGCTACTATGAAAATATTAAAACGGACGGTCAAATTAAAGAGGTGAGCCAACTATTAATACGAAACTTAAAACTAATAATCTATGTGGCGGCTGATACGATATGCTATGTATGATCCTTGCACTTAATCTGCCCAAAATGTCCCGCTGATACCTAAAAACAAAACATTTGAAAAACATGGAGAAAAATGAGACGGATCTCAATATATTCGACACTGTAATGTAAAAACATTTTTAAAACAAAATAATTTTATTTTTAAAACAAAATAATTTTATGAGGGAGAGGAGAATATGCTCAAACAATTGCAGGTTATTATCTGAATGTGGAACCTTACCATCTTTTTCAATAAAATAAACAGTAAAGACGACAATAACAACAATTAAAGTAACAACGACAATGGACAATTAAACAATAACAATCAATAATAAATAATAACAATAAACAATTAATAAACAATAACAATTAACAATGAACAACAATAAATCAATGAACAATGATTTGATATGAGATTCGATCTTCTGCGATATCGTAATCCCGATAACGATGCAGACGTGGCCGATCAACCCACATGAACCGGTATACCAGCATCAATGACCCGGGGACAAAGACTTGATCTGAGATTGCGATTTCTACAACAATCCCGATGAACCGGTATACAGCAAAGATCAATGGTCAATGGACAATAAAGTTTAACAATGAAAAACACATAAAGTAAACAATCACACTAAAATTAATTAGTAAAATAGATAAACAAATTAATGGATCGGTCCACATGTATTAGTCATAAAACAATATTAAAAAAAATAATGAAAACGATAATTATTTCACTTTGATTAGAGTAACTTATGTTTTTACATTTAAACAGTTTCGAAGGTTATAGTCATCGAAATATACCTAAGTCTGCAGATAAAACGAATAAATCCTCCCATTATGACTTGATAAATCTGATTTTGTATAGTATAAATAAATAGAAATAGTATTAATATTACGAGTAAATGAGTGAGATAATTAATAAAAATTAAGGGATGATCTTGGGAATTAAAGATTACCAAATGAAGTGAATTGGGCTGGAGTGATTTAGGGAGGCCCAATTTAGAGGAAGGCAAATGTTTGGTTGGGTAAAAATTAAAAGGGAACTAACCTACTCCATTTGTCCCCCTTTTCTTAACACACGACAAAGAGGAACCAGGGAGCAAGGAGGGCACCACTGGGATTCTGGGCGGAAGGCAGCGGTGGAAGGGCGGCAAGCGGCGGTCGGAAAAGTCAGAGGAGGCCGAAGCTTATGCCGGCGACAAGGAGAACCACCACGGTGGTGGCTGCGGAGGTCAGAAGCGAAACAGGGGAAGATAGAGGAATTAGGTGGTGGCTCGGGGTGGTTTTTGGGCGGCGATAATGGGGTTTTCCGGCGATTCTTTGACCGGAAAAAGGTAAGCCTAACTTTATATTATTTGAATTTGGATTAATGGTGTGAGTATTTGGGTGGATTTTGGATGGGTGTTGGGATTGAATTGAGATTGAGAAGGATGTGGGTGTGAATGTATCTCAACTTGGGTGGTGTTTTAGGTGGTTTGAGGGCGGTGGTTCTAGAGGTGGTGAGGCGGTGGTGATGGAGGTGGGTAGGATCGGAGAAGAAGATGGTGGTGTGTTGATGGTGGCCGAGAAGCACAGAGAAGAGGAAGAAGATGGGGTTATGGACAATATGAGGAAGAAGATAATACCAAGATTGATGGGTCTACTGATTCAACAACTGCCAATTTATAGAGTATATTATCAGTGCTTAAATTTAGTTGGAGAGGAGATGGACAATCCAAATTTTGCCACTGCCTTTGAAAAAGGAAGCCATGGAAGTCTAAGGCTTGAGCATGAAGTTGGAGGAAATCAAGATAGTGGGGATGGCTTTTCCTTTTTGGATGATCATCTTTGATAAGGAAAATGAATTGATTGGGTGAGGAGGATGGTGGAAGAGGCCAACTCAAAAGAAGATGTGGAATTGTTGTGCTTTGGGGAACAACTCCCCTAATTTAAAGGAAAAGAAATAAAAGTTAGAAAAAGAAAATAGTTAAATTTATTTGCTATTATTAATTTACACAATATGAAAAATGTGTAAAATACAAAATAATATTATTATTTTGCAATTCAATAAGTAGAATATGAAAAATGTGTGAAACATACTAATTTATAAAAATAATTTAAAATTAGTAAGAGCTATAGTTTAATTATTGAAATAACTCATATTAGAGTTTATAAAATTAATTGAAAGGGAAAAAGAGTTCAACTAGTTAAAATAAATAATGTATCGTAATTGAGATTAAGATTTTAATTAGCATAATAAATCTAGTTTAAAAAATACGGGGTGTTACAGTCGGAGGAGGAAGAGGGGGAACCGCGGATGAGGTGGGAGAAGGGGGAGTGGAGGAGGGTGTCGTGCAAGTTGATGGTCGGATGGTGGTAGTTGTGGCGGCGGATCTGGAGGTGGCGTTGACGGCGGTGCGGCTGGGGAGGAAGAACTGGTCCGGATTGGGGTTCGACCTTGCTGGATTTCATGGTAGAAAGCACAAAGGTGGGTAAATAGAGGAAGTTTAGTGTCTCCACATATCATTGAAGGGTAAAATTGATAATTCAGTCTAATATAAGATAGGGGTTATTGACTTATAAGGACGGCCCATGAAGCAATTTGACAATTAAGGAATAGGTGGACTTTGTAATCCAGATTTATAAGTAAAAGTGGGGTCCACATCTGCTGATGTGGCCCTTTCTCTCTCTTTCTTTAATTTTTTTTTATTCTGTTTCATGTTTTCTTCTTCCTTTCACACCCACCAGTCCAACAACACAGACTACCCTTGAACCACCATCCACCACCTCTCAGTCGCCTCACACACCACTAGACATCACCATTTTCGACCACCCAAACGCCACCATAACTGCCATACCTTCAACCCAAATCACAGCTCATCTCAATTTTATCTCATACTTGATCGGCCGACGATACATTTGATGAAGCCAAATCACTGTGTAAAAATAATGAGAGTGGTCCTCTTGTATGAACATCCCCATTTGCCTCTTCCTTGAGCTCCCCACTCTAAGCTCGCCATTTCCCAAACTGAAATCCCTGTGTAAACGCACTCTCCATCCCACCATAGTATCTGAAGTTTTTTCAGCTGCCTAGATGATAATTATGAAGTGTTGAGCAAAATGGAAGAGAATCGGCGTCTGGGCATTCCAGATCGATGGATAAACACCCCAAATTGAGTAGAGTTTAGAGGGATTTCAGCTCAAACATGGGAGAATCTAAAGAAGGTGTAAAACAAAAGAAGCAGAAAAGTGATATTGGAGGGTTGGGTGGCTTCTTGTTGTGGAACACCGCTTCACAATCCGGGATTCCAAAGGGAACTTGTGATTTGGGTTGTGATTTTTTTTTTACATTCTTTTTAATAAATAATACTCAAGATCCTCTGTATGAGATACAATTGAGATGAGTTGTAATTTGGGTTGAAGGTATGGTGGTTATGGTAGCGTTTGGGTGGTCGAGAATGGTGGTGTCTGGTGGTGTGTGGGGCAGCTGAGAGGTGGTGAATGGTGGTTCAAGGGTGGTCTGTGGTAGTGGACTGGTGGGTGCGAAAAGAAGAAGAAAACATGAAATAAAATAAAAAAAATTAAAGAAAGAGAAAGAAAGGGCCATATCAGCAGATGTGGACCCCACTTTTACTTATAAATCTGAACTTCAAAGTCCACCTATTTTCTTAACTGTCAAATTGCTTCATTGGCCGTCTTTATAAGTCATTAACCCTATAAAATATTTCTGACACCTTAAAGCCTTGTTCTTTTATACGGCTGACTGCGGTACGGCGCGGTGCAATGTGGTGAAATTATGGTGGGTGTGGTGGAATTGTGGTGGATTGTGGTAGGTTGTGGTAAGTTGTGGTGGGTTTTGTTTTTAATAATTGTAAATTGTGTTGATAAATGTGAAAAAGTAATTGTGTTGGTAAATGTGAAAACGTAATTTGAAAAAGTTGATTGTGGTGGGTTGTAGTGAATTGTGGTGGATTGGTATGTTGTGGTGGGGTGCGGTGTGTTGTGACACCGCAGCCAGTCAGCCATATAAAAGAACAGGTGCTAAATTAGCTAAACATAGGTAGATAGAAGAGAGAGAATAAGTGTAATAAAGGCAAAAAATGATTTTAATTGAAGGGCTGAGATTCATTTCACATTAATTAAGGGTGTACAATTGTCAACTACCATAGTTGAAATTTAACTATGGTAGAATTTTCGTTTTTCTAATGATCAAATTTCAACTAGGAAAGAATCTCCCAATTTTTTCCATTTTTCCCTTATGGTGTGTTTGGTTCTATGAGTTTCATAGAAAAGTTAGTTAACTTTCCCAAAGTTGACTAACTTTCCCATGTTTGGGAGTAAAAATAGGTTGGGGAAGTTTTTAACTAGGACCCACAATTTCCCCATAGATCATGGTGAAAACTTTTCTAGGGAGGGTGTGGCAAAGTTTTTTTCTCATGGGAAAGGAAAACTTTTTATAACTCAACTTCCCAAAATGCCCCTAAAAATATATTTTATAAATTGATATATAAGGATAATTTGGGCATTTCAAATAAATTTTCCTACAAACTTTACCATGTTAATCAAACACTGTGAAATATTTTCCTAGCAAAAACTTTCATAGAAAAAAGTTTCCTAAGAAATATTTTCCTAGAAAAGAACCAAACACACCCTTAGGGCCTGCTTGGGAGAAGGGTAAAGGGGAGTTAGGAAGGGTTAAGAAGGGTTCCTACTCCTTACTCCTGCTTGGGAAGAGAGTGAGGGAGGGTAAAGGAGAGTAAGAGGGAGTAGGGTTTACCCCCCTTTACACCTCTTTACTCTTGTTTTTTTAACACCCCAATCTGGGGTGTAAGAAGGTGTATATCATACATAACATAGAAAATGACCATTATATCCCTAACCCTCCCATACTTTCACCATTGAATTACATACATTATGAAAGGGTAAATATGTCAATTAACATTTTACTCTTATGAACTCTCCACATTGTTCTCCCAAGCAGAGGTAAGTAGTTACCCTTATGAACCCTCTCATACTCTCACCCTCCTTTACTCTTTTGAACTCCTACTCTCCATTTTTTAACTAGATAACCTACTTGGGAGAGAGGTAAAGAAGGGTTAGGAGGGGTAAATAAGGGTCCTTACTCCTTCTTACTCCCGCTTGAGGAGAGAGTAAGAAAGGGTAAGGGAGGGTAAAGGGACTGAGGTTTACACCCCTTTACCACTATTAAGGCCCTGTCAAATTCATGAGTAAAAAACAGTTGGGTAAAAGTTAAATTTTGGCAACTTTTGGTAATTTTTGGTAACTTTTGATAAATTCTGGTAACTTTTGGCAAATTGATGCTAATATGTTAAAATTAAATTTTTTTTATTTTTTAAGTTTAGTAATTTTTGGTAAGTTTTGGTAAATTTTAATAAATTTAGGTAAAAACTGATAAATTTGGGTAAATTGTATTTACCCATGAATTTGACAGGGCCTAACTCTTATTTTTTAACACCCCAATTTGGGGGGTAAGCAAGTGTTCAATTGAGTGATAATGTACATACAATAGAAAATGATCATAATACTCTAACTCTAATTGAAGGATAAGTAGTTTACCCTTATGTACCATCCCATATTCTCACATTCCTTTACTCTTATAAACTTCTACTCTTCATTTTTAACTCCCCTTCCAAGCAACATTCATATTTGCCATTTGGCGTCTTTTTCCGGAAGTATTTAGCACTGACTGCATTTCTCTTGTCGCTGAGTTTGGGTTTGTGAGTGCAACACGAGTAGAGGTAGAGAGGCGAGATGGGCAGTGTAGCGCAAATTCCAACAAGCTTTGGCCATGAACTTAGGGCTTGCCTTCGCTGCAGACTCGTCAAAACCTACGATCAGGTATTTTCGTCATCTGTTCTCTCATAACTTCACAGTCATTCTTCTACTTGAAGTTTTGAAGTTTGTGTTGCTGCAATTTAATCTTCTTGAGTATTCCATATCATAGCATATTCCTGATTTTCTTGTACAGAATTCAGCTGAAGTTCGGCTCTTCAATTTGATTTCATTTTCAGTTAGGGTTTGCTTATGCTGCTTTAATATGTGATCGTGTGTCTAATTGCGGTTTGTTATGGTTGTGTTTGGGTTGGATTGTTCGTAGTTTAGGGAATCAGGATGTGAGAACTGCCCGTTCTTTGGTTTGGACAAAGATCATGAGCGTGTTGTGGAGTGCACTACTCCTAATTTCACAGGGTATTTCCTCTTTCTCTATGTTTTATATCCATTATTTTCTTACATTATTAATGTATTAATCCATATTTGTATTTGCTAAGATCGATAGTGAAGACCTTTTCCATGAGCCATCCTACTCTTTAAAGTCTTTCCTTGCTGGCTTTCATACTTTTGGAGCATTGTTTGTCTGTCGAAATTGCTTTTCTAGAAGTTGAAAATGACCTTTCTGAGGTGCTCTGCATAAGTACTAATTGTTAGATTGGGTTTCATTAAATTGAGGAAAATGTTGCTGAAAACTTAAAAGAACTATGCTTTTGAGGGATTCATCATTCTTTGTTTCACTTAATTGTGCATAACAGATGCTGTCTGCTTTCGAATGCTTTCTAGGTTAATATCTGTCATGGATCCAAGTAGGAGCTGGGCTGCTCGCTGGCTACGCATTGGTATGTCTTTGGCTTGTTTTCTTTCTTCTTAGGAATTCTTGTTAGGTCCATACCCTATGAGTATCTATATATTCAGTAACTAAACCTGTTGGCATTGACCACACTTTTTTGCTTCAAATTATAATTCATAATGTGAAGTCAGTTGTTTTGCTGTTTGTTTACTGAGGCTTTAGTTATCATGTTTATACCTTCAACTTCATGAAACATTGTAAAATGAATGGCCTTAATCCTACTGAGATTGGAAAAGTATTCAATCATGTTTATTCCTCATGTTATAATTCCAAGCTAGATTTTAAGAGGACGCCTTTTGTTTAGAAGCATTAGTTGAAAATTTTGTCTGCCCAATCTGAAAGTTACAAGAGGAATGTTGGGCCATTTAACAGAAGAAAAATTGCTTGCATGACCAAAAGGGCCTTGAATTAGCTGGTTATCTTTAGTTTTCTAGGCTGCCCCTGGCGATAACTAGTGGCCCTACAACGTCGTAGTCATTCATGATTTTATTCCAATGCCCCTAAATGGCTAGCTATGTATAAAAGGCTGTAGAAAAGACACCTTCTACCTGCAGGGTGCTCCAGGGCTGATATGACCTATTTTTCTCCTTTGTTGCCATTGGTTCACCTTCTTTTCTTCAAGTTTTAAATCATCGATTAAGGTCCATTTAATCTTTACCTGACCTGTAGCCCTTTATGACTCTAGTGGAGTTTAATATTGTAAGAGTGCAGAGAAATTACAATAAAAGAGAATTTTATGTGATCAAACCATGTCACAGTAAAGCACAACCAATTGGAATTTTAACTTTTAAACTTGGATTTCATTGCCGACTGTCTTGTGTTTTAAAATCTTAAGACCATATATTTGGTGTTTGTTATGTCTAGGTCTAGTGAATTCCTCTACTTGAATGGATATGGTCATGACTTATGGTAAACAGTGGCTTTAGATCCCCTCTTATTTGGCGCATTTTCCCTACATCAAGCTGGCTTGAGTTTCTATCAGTGGCATGATGTGTTGATTGAGTCATTCGCTTTTGCACATTTCGAGTGCATGATTCTGGCTGTGCACTGACTCTGTCAATGATGTCTGAGCATGGAACTAGTACCAGTCCCAGTGTGATTGCAGATTAGTGGTTGGGCAGGCATGCATGGAGGCCAATGTGATGGATAGAAGATTTTTAATCCCGAGGGCCATTTGGCTCACGTAATAGGTAGATAGTGATTCTCAAATGGAAGAAGAGAAGAAGAAATCTTGAAAACAAGTGTTTGTTTGTTGAGAGACCTCTTGTTTTGGTATAAATTTAGTTGAAAACATGATGGAACCTCATCATTCACTGAACTAATCTTCCTCTCTCCTCGCCTCACTTGGTTCTTCATGATCATTATGCCCTGTTCCCTTGTAATATGACGAACACCTAGTCCATCCATACATTCATGATTATTATGCCCCCAAAAGGAAAAATATTGACCAACCTGAGTCACTATCATTTCCGATGCTGTGGTGCTCGCATGATCTTGGATAGGGAAGCTTACTCAATTTGTTTTTGGGGTTTGGGTTCAGCCCTTGAAGTAGTTGTCTGTCTTATTGGATGAAGGAGGTTGACTTTTGGTCAGCCATTACCCATTTAGCTCGTTATTTTCTTTTCCCAATATGCATGCATATTTGAAAATGCTGTTGACGACGAGGGTGGCTGTGTTAATGCTGTCCTGGTGCAGTGGAGGGAAAAACTGTGGATGTGTATTTGCTTCTGCCAGTCCAATTCTATTTTGTGCATTCTCGTTGGAAAATGATTGCGTAGTTTGCACATGTTTCCTTGAAGATCTGTGTGTGTGTGTGTGTGTTTGGAACATGGGTTACGACTTACGAGAGGTGTTGCCAAGCTAATTTACAATTACACAAAAGGAGATTGTGAGTGCAAGTCATTACATCTTGCATGTTGTGCCTGCACATGGTTGGAGGGGAAGTTTGTTAGCTGTTTTTGGTGTAGTTATGATGTACTCTAGTACCTAGATCAGTCAAGAGGAAAACTTAGACAAGAAAGTTGTGTTCCAATGAGTTGGTTGGTGGGTTAAACTGGTTCCATTCAGCATCTTCGTGTGTCCATCTGTCCATTAATGTTGGTTTTTGTCATTATGGTATCAAGGCCATTTGGAGATCCCCCCCCCCCCCCCCATTCTCTTTTCTCCCCTTGCCCTTGTGGCTACAAAAAGTGGGCTTTTAGCATCGTTAAATCAGTCATACAAGACTAGAACAAGAGGTGCAAGTTTGGGGGCTGGATCGGTGTGTTTGGTATAAATCAAGGTGCTGTTTTCTCAATATGTTTAAACTACATGATGAAGGAAATTGATGTAGGTTTGGACAACTAGTTGAGTGATTGGGGTGAACTTATAAATAAAATTGTGAAGGATAGTTTTCTAAGGAAGGCAGCTGCACTTCATTCTCTCATTTTGCTTACCCTTAGAGGGCCCTAAAATCCCGGTGTTCCTGTACAATACTATAAAAACAATAATATATGAGACTTATTCACCTGTACACATGCACACACCCCATTAGCCAACTACAACAAGGAAACAGATCACCATCCCGCCAGCCAACACATGCCACCAATCTGGTTAGCAGGCAACCCATTTGCGCTCTCAATGGCTCGAACACGAATTAGTGCACTACAAGCAGTCCCCAATCTTCAATCACCACTGTTGCTTTCCAGAGATGATTCAATCAGAATGATCTTGAAGCATGCTGAGCCTTTGCTGTTTCCTTGAGAATGGCACCCACAATTCCTGCATGTACACATAATGTGTACAGGTGCATCATAATGTTTCTTTCTTACATGAAAAAATAACCCTAACTTGAAAAACAATTATAATTTGTCACTTGTTGCGTAAAGTAGGATCATATGATTTTCCCCCCACAAAGTGCATGTATTATGATTGCAATTTACTGTAGTTTTACTTTATAACCGCTGAAAAAAGATTGAACATGTATGTGAGAGGATTTGAATGAACTCTGAAGAGAAGAGTAAAATAAATCTCTTCAAATGGGAGTCGACGAGAGAGTTCTAAGTCTAGGCTTATCTCGCTGCAAAGTGATGCCCCCCAGAAAAAAAAGGGGGCGGGGGGTCATAAGCGTATGAAGTAGGCCCCATGATTTCCTAAACCGGCTCTTACGTTGCTTTTGTGAAGTTGGGCCTATCAGGTGGGCTTGTCTTTCCCATATGCTTTTTTCATAATCTTCGGCCTGACTGGCAGAGTGGCATCATATATTGGCGAAAGAATAGCCAGTACCCTCCACCGATAGCCAAGGTCTTTCATGCAATAACTCTCATTTTCCCATGCATTGCACCTGCATGGGCATAGAGATACTAGTAAGCCTTTTTATTACCCTTGAAAACAATTACAAGCAAGTAAAGTTACTAAGCTTCTTATTTCATGGAAGTGTTTGTGTATTCGCCAAATACAAGTGCAGTAGGCCAACCTGACTGAATGAAAATCTACCTTTGTTTTCTGTTTTGGCTGTCTTGTG
Organism: Portulaca oleracea; assembly: GCA_029582165.1. Taxonomy (NCBI): domain Eukaryota; kingdom Viridiplantae; phylum Streptophyta; class Magnoliopsida; order Caryophyllales; family Portulacaceae; genus Portulaca; species Portulaca oleracea. The sequence continues at coordinate 24,218,541 of CM055890.1, forward strand.
AGAAAATTATCTCTGTAGTTATTTCAGATTAAACAAATTAGACTAAAAACCTCTCTATTTCTGTGAACATTGTCACTTTAAATTTAGTAACTGGAAGTTTAAGAATTTTCATTTCTCAGAACATCGAGTACTGACAATTGTCTTTCAACTGATTTGGGGTAGGTTTGTCTGGCAAAATATAGGAATAAATAATTGATTCTAGCGGTAGTTTCACAAGCAATTGAAAGAGATGTGCTTGGGATAATATTTGATATAATGTAAGCAAGAATTCAGATCTCTTGAGGTGCTGCATTCTTGTAGCTGCCAAAGTGTTCGGAGCTACATTTCCGATTTAATGCCTTGTACCTCTAACCTACATTAGGAGCCCTCATAAAGAATTTCTGTGGCTCAAGGCTGACCCATGACCCTTCCTAGGTCAAAATATAAAGAGATTGATGTTGTCATCATTTCACCCATTCCCTTGTATGCAGCCAGCTAAGCAGGCCTTTTCCTTTGATTTCCCTTTTCTGCTCATGTTATAATCATAATATAATTGAGAACACAGTATGCGACATAATTTTCTTCTTTTTCAGGAAGATTTGTTCCTGGCTGCTATACCCTTGCTGTGTCAGAGGCACTCCCAGAGGAATTTCAGGTGTGGTTTAATGATTCCCCTGTCGTAAAATATAGCAATGTGCTTCTCTGTTCGTAGATTCCCAAGGGAGGGACTTATTTTTTAGCTTCATTTTTTTTTTTGTTAAACCCATTTTGTCTTCAGCAAATTTGAGGAGATACCCCATAGGCCAACTTGACTTTCTCCAGAAAGCTTTTCCATTTCCCCCGTTTAAGTTGAGAGTATGAAATATTGTTGTCAGAGCAAAGTTTTCATGAAGTTTGAATACAGGAATATAGTCTGAACAGCTAATCCCTGTTTGAGTAAAAAGAGGAGTCGTATGTTTGTTTAAAGAAAAATAATAACAGTAATATGGTGTTGAAGTGGCTTTCATAATTTGACCAGTACAATAATATCCAGATTAGAGATTGCTTAACCAGTGGGCAAGTTTGTCTGGTGAATTCAGTGGGCTGTATGGCTTCAAGTCTTCAACAAGACCACAGGAAGAGTTTTATTTTTTATTTTTTTTGTTTTTTTTTTTTTTTTGGGGGGGGGGGGGGTTGTTTAAGGTGGTTTCATAATTTGAGCACGACAATACTGGTATTGGAACTAGAGATGCATGAATGGCGGACCTATATTTGTCTGGATATCCTGTAATTTAGACATTCTGTGGGCCTCTGGGTTCAATAGGATAGCAGTTGACTTGCACTTTTAAGAGAATCCATTTAGCCTTCCCCTTTTAGCTGTTGGTTTTTGTATTATCATGGTGGGTTTTCTACCAATATTCTAGACCTGTGCTGCTCATTAGTCAATACTCTGTTCAATTGATTCAGAAGAATGTCTTATTTGCAACAGCCCAAACTGGTTAACGCTTGTTGGAAGCTTGCACATGCATTTACTGTTTAGATTTCTTCCCAGTAGCATGCATCAAGCACGGTGCTTAGCATATAAATCTAGCGTTGGGAAACTGACTGTTCCATTGGGCATATTTTTCAGGCCATTTGCGAGGATGAACGTGTCCAATATGTACCTCCAAAACGGGTGTAGATGTACAGTGACAGCCATGATATGATGCAAGCTGACTTTCGACAAGACTCAGCAGCCCCAAAATCTGATGTCCTCTGAGTTTATTAGCGTTTTGTAAACCTAGTGCTGTAAACATATACAGTTGTTCAAAAAGCCCCCCAAACAACAAAAAAAAAAAGAAAAAGAAACGAAAAAAGGCGGTGGTCCTAGTAAGTAACCTTTCGTTGGATTGTAGTAATATTTGGGGTTTTGTGGTTTATGTCGGTCAAAGTTAATGTGGTGAATCGTGCCGAAAGGGTTGGTGGGGATACATCTTGGTAATATGCGGAAGGATATTCTGGATCCAAAGTCCAAACCGATTCTCCCCTCCTGCCTGTGCACTAACAAACCTGAAAAATATTGTATGGTGTGGTCACTTCTCACCAATCTCACGCTCACGCATGCACAAAATAAACAACGCGTAAAATGAAATGCAAATGGATCTGTCACTCTCCTTCCTGAATCATGATCCACGCCCAAATTTTGAAATAGGCTTTAGGGATATTTTGTATTTTCCAACACATAACTTTGAAACTCTTACCTCAACTTATTGATTTTATTTTATTCGGACCCTGTTCTTTTAGAGTGGTAGGTTAGGTTTATCTTTGAATAATCTTATATTGTTTGATTTTCTAAAAAAAATAATGTACTTAAATCAAAGTTAAAATTTTAATAATGAAACTTCTTTATCTCACCAGTAACTTATCTATCACAAATTTTATCCTTATATTTCCTTACCTCACTAAATCTAATTTGATATATATGAGTATTTTATGTTTTCGAAAATGATAAACATCTTGACACAAGATGACTCTTAATCATCTTGCATTTCTTCTAAATCACTAATAAAGTGAAATATAAGTGTATTTAAATCATTCTAAAGGTATATTTCATTATTTTTAGGGTTATTACAACTTATAAACAATTTAAAAATATTTATTTATTTATATTTATTTCATAAATATAAAATTATGTATAAAATGTGAATTTTTTTACTATGATTGATAAAATTATGTTGTTATTATATTTTTTTCACCTAGCTAATAAGTATTATATTATTATAATTGATAAATATATATAATTATTAAAGAAAATATTAATAAAAGTTACAAACATGTGAAATATGAACAATTCAAAATGGTTAAGAACCATCTTGAATCAAGATGGTTATCATGGTCCTTATGTTTTATAACTTTGAGGATAGAAACTTCCATTATATATTTAACATTTTCAATGTTATATTCAACATTTTCAATATATAAATTGACACTGTTACTAATCAATCTTTCAAATCATGGTTCATAATTCTGGAAATAGAACTGATTTTTAGAAGTTGATAATGCTCATATTTAGTTCATGTTCTTTAGATTGATAAGTTAAATTTAATCATATCTTATTTTACCTTTAGTCCAATACTTTTAGAAAATTTATATTTAAATTTTTTTATTCAACTCACAAAATTTATTTAATAGTAAAAAATAAATAGATGATGTGACATTTATCTATCTCTACTACTTTTCTTAACTAACTTTCCTTTCCTTACCTTACATTATGTAATGCCCCTAGGTTCATAATAATTATATTAAGATTAAACAATCCATAATCCAACGATTAACACAGCGGAATACAAAACCTGAAGATCTTGTTGTCGTCCACATCCATGGACAAGGCTAATTCATCTCGCTCAACACAAAACACCAAGCACAACATAAACTCCCAAAGGAAACTTTGAAATTATACAAAACCAATAAATGTGAATTAACAACCAAATGCAGTCTTTTTATGGAACGTATCGTGATGCGAAGATAATAAATCCATGCTTGAAGAAGATAATAACAATGTTGTTCTTGATGAAATAATATCTATTACCTTGATTAAGAAATAGAAAGATAAATCAACACCAAGAAATGCACCACAAGCTTGATCACCCAAGTAGATTTGATATGATATTGGATAAAGGAATTTCCACCACTAAGAACTAGCAATCCACCATGATTAGGTAAAGGAAGAATCCACCAGTGATCAATAATTTGTACCACCACCATCAATCAACTAATCAATGGATAAAGAACACAAGATTTGGAGTAGGTCTCAAAAATACCTTCTATTTCATTCAACTTAGCTCAGTGTTCCAATTACCCATATATACATATATAGATAAGGATAGGGACGAAAACCCCAAGAGAGATTAGCATTAGAAGGGCCATTAACCCACAAGTTAATTACACTCCAAAGCCTAATCTAACCCAACAGTACATTGAGAAAAAAAGGCTTAAAACATAATTATATTGATTAGAATTGAAAAGACAAAACTACCCTTAATGAAGGACCACAAAAATCCAAATCAGTAGGGGTGTCGCGGGCGCAACACCGGATATCGCAGCCACGACGAGTTATCTTGCAAGGGGCCATCATCTAGAGCAAGTCATCGTAGGCGCGACGAGGCGATGAGAGATTTCTCCCTAAAAATTGGCTCACTATGTCACGGTCGCGACCCATGATGTCGCGGGCGTGACGCTAGGATACGGTGTTGGTGTCACGGTCGTGACAACGCTGTCGTGGGCATGAAGTCCAAGGGGTTCCCAAAGCGTCGCGGGCGCGACCAAGTCGTCGTGGGCGTGACAACCTTTGGGTCCCAACTCCTCCCAAGATTCGGCCAAGTCATGGGTTGGAGAGGAAGTGGAGTCGCGGTTGCGACCAAAGCATCGCGAGCGTGACGCCTCGGCGGCCTCGCGGTCCATCTCTGAGAATCCATCCCAGGCTTGTGGTGGGAAGAAGAGGGGTTGCGGTCGCGACCAGTGTAGTCACACCCGCGAGGACGGTATCTTTGGACAAAGATGCCCATAACAACATGTCGCGGTCGTGACACTGAACGTCACAGTCGTGATGACCTGTTGCACACCCTTTCTTTGTCTTCTTCCACCTTTGCACCTCTTCTCCGGTTTTCATCCTCGTTATTTTTGCCGATATGGGAAAAAGGCCTGCCTAGAGGCTGTCACGGCCCATCCATTGGATGGTTGTGATTATCCGACTCGGCTCCGAGGCGACATGGAATAGGAGTTCTTCGGGTAGGCGGGAAGTGACCCGCTTAGCCCATGTCACGAGGGCCGAGAAGAGAACCTGGGACACTCCATCCTCTCTTTCTTGAGGAGGATTTGCCCTCAAATCTACCTCGAGGTCGTCAATCTCAAGGTAAGGAGACAAGTCCCTGATGTTGAAGGTGGATGAGACGCCCATTACTCCAAGTATCTCCAATTTATATGCATTTTCGTTGATCTTTTTGAGCACTTTGAACGGGCCATCACTTCGGGGCATAAGCTTGCTCTTCCCTTGGGTCGGAAAACCTCTCTTTTCTCAAATGTAGCCACACCAAGTCCCCCGGTTTGAAAGAGATTACCCTCCTATGTTTGTTAACTCGAGCTTTGTACATCTCGTTGACCTTTTCTATTCTTGCCCGGATTTGCTCGTGGATTTTCTTGACTTCTCTTGCCGTTTCAATTGCCTCAACACTCGCCTTTGATTTGAGTGGAAGCGGAATCAACTCAAGAGGTGTGAGAGGGTTGATTCCACAACTGGTTTCAATAGGGGAGTAACCTATGGCAAAGGAAGGAGTACATTATTACTAATTGTCCAACATGGTCAATTCAAAAGCATACACGTGTTAATTCCACATCCTACAATGGGGTTTAGGACCTTCTATCCCTGTACGGGCTTGTTATGTACAAGCATTTGAACGAGCTTTCTAAGCTATATGAGACACATTAATACAGTGGATTTAATCAACATATATATTAAACATAAACACTCCAGAATCTCAATTCTAATTCACCATTCCAAATATACATTAAACATACATGGTTCAAGCTAGAATTACCCTCAAATGTTTGTTCCAACCATTACCTTGAACATGACTCACATATGCAGCACCTCCAGCTGATAATTGTTCCTTATGGAGCAAGAATAAAATAAATCTGAATTACAAATGCAAAATTCGTGATCATAGAAGTTGGCAGAAAAACGAATATTCCAACTAAAAGTTCCTCTTATGTGGCTTTTTTTTACAAATAGGAAAGCTAGTGATACAACCAATTCTTCTACATCTGTTCTTCCAACAATATTGGCTAAGCTAGTGTCACTGGCTTTCCATTTGAAAAAAAAAAGATACAAAAGAGGAACTTATTTAGTATGATTTTTCCCCCTCCAAACTTCTATGGCCAAAAACTTGTCATTCGTGACTCTGATTGACTTCATCCTTGTCTCATCAAGAGAATATGTAGTTTTGGATAGTATAATCATCAACAATTAGATTAAACATAAATATTCCACATTCTCAAGTTTAATTCACCAGTTTAGTTCAATTCAATATTCCAAATACAACTTGAAAATTTTAAGCTAGAATTGCTATCCAATTCAATATTCCAACTCAAGTTATAAATTCAATTTCGATTCACCAACTTCAAGCATTATCCTTGTATTAAAAATTGTCAATAATTAACTAAGGTAGTTCACATCTACAAATTAACAACCCAACATTCAAATTCATCACTAAATTGCTAGCATAAACATTTAAAAATCGTTAACTCCTCAATCTTGACCTAAATTCAAGCTTAAAATCTAAATAACAACCAATTTCTCCAAATTAACGACTCAAACACTCAAATTCATCACTAGATTGCGAGCCTATAAACATCCAAATACCAATAACCAAAGTTAAAATTAGCTTCTTGATTGCGGTCTGGTAAACTATTGGTTCTAGTAAGAATGAGTACTACTTAATCTATGTAGTGTCACAGGTTACACACACTCTACTAACCACAAGTTTTTGGTGTAGAAGTAGTGGTGGAGAATATTAAGCATCTCCGATTCTAGACTATATGTGTATATGCTAAGAGAATTAAATATTGAGAGGAGATTGTGGATAAACTAATTTAAATAACTAAATTAATTAACAAATTAAAGTAAAAGACAAATCAATGTTAAAAGACATGTAGATAAGTTAGCAACCAAACAAGTAGAGATACATGTTCTCGTGAGATGAAAGAAAAATACTCAAGGTAATCACGATGAATGCATGGCAGACAAACATACTTATAAATAATAATTACGATGAATATAAGACATATAAACATGCTTATATGTGTGTTAGAGAGAAGGAGACATTCCTAATGGAACTTGATATCCCTTTTTTTGTCATTATAATAATTTAGGACATAGTAAAATCTAATTTGATCCCCTTGACTTCAGAGGTCGATCTTGCCCCTAGATATGTATCATTTTCTTCTCGCAATGAATAACTAATGATATGTTTGGTTGAAATATTTTTCTAGGAAAGTTGATCAATTTTCTCAAGTTTATCAAACTTTTCTATGTTTGGTTACAAAATAAAAATAAAGAAACTTGTAGTGGGTCTCGATATTTTTCCATGTTAGATGAGAAAATATTTCTCATCTGGGGTTGGGATGGGGGGGGGGGGAGTTTGTTCCTATGGGAAGGGAAACTACTTTAATCAAACTTCTCAAAATACTTTTAAAAACTATATTATAAATAAATAAGGTAATTTGGACATTTTAAATAAATTTTCTTATAAAGTTCCCCATGATTTCAGATGTAAACCAAACACTTAAAATATTCATTCCCATGAAAATTTTTCAGAAAAAGTTTTCTTGAAAATATTTTTGTGGAAAAGAACCAAATACACCATAATTCTTGTAAGTTGTTTCCCCAAACAAAACAAAACTTACATGTATATATCGTCAAGACTAGCGGTGACAAATATTCGGGTTTGGGTTACAATTCGGGTGCAGACAATTTCGGATAAAATCCCCAAACTCGGACCCAGCTCGTATTTCAAATTCGGATAATTTGTGATGTCTGAACTCAATCCGAATTGTTCGAATTTGCCCGAACTTGTTTGTTGTCAAATCCAAACTTATAATAAATTTACACAAGATTTCAATATTTTTTATGAATTTTAAATTCGAGTAAGGTTTGGACATTGTCCAAATATATTCGAACTTTAGTTTGACATGAAATTCGAGCAACCCAATTTTCTTACTCTTGACCTAAATCCGACCTGATTATGAATTGGGACATGATCGAATTGTCCGAAGTAAAATCCAGACAAAAAATTTAATATCCAATGAATCTTAATTTATTTCAGTCGGCCAAATTCGAGTATTCGGGTCCGACTGATTTTCATTTTAACAGTGATAGTCACAACTCACATGGCAATAAACGAGGACCTAAACGAGTACTAGTTTTTTGTTTGTTTGTTTTTCTTTTTCTTTTTAAAAAAGGCCGTAGTACTGGTAAAGATCTGCGTCGCGTGTCTCGGTGCCTGTTAGATCGTTAAAGGGTTATACAGCAACAGGAGACCAACACCTTATTTGTTCCCCAAGTCATCCTTCTTCACCTCTTCCCCCCCTTTTCAAGCCCACTGACTTTTACTCTCAACTGCGGTTTCGTTTCTCTAGGGTTTTCAATCTTTCGGTGAGCCTGTTTTCCCCTTTTCTCCTTTATTAATATATATAATTCTGTTATTTCTTTGATCTACATCTGCATCTACATCTGCATCCAATCGGTACTCAAAACTTTAATTCACTCGATTTCCTCTTTTCTGTTACGTGTTATCAGTTCAGATCAAATGATTTTAACTCGTGAAAGCTCACAGATCAGTGCTGAATTTTGATGTGATTGTAGGTTGTGTTAACTATGGCGAACATAGACATAGAAGGAATATTGAAGGAGCTCCCCAGCGATGGTAGAGTCCCCAAGACGAAGATCGTTTGTACTTTGGGTCCTGCTTCCAGGTCGGTGCCGATGCTCGAGAAGCTGCTCCGAGCCGGCATGAATGTTGCTCGATTCAACTTCTCACATGGTACTCATGAGTATCATCAGGAGACTCTTAACAATCTTAAGATTGCTATGCAGAATACTCAGATCTTGTGTGCCGTCATGCTTGATACCAAGGTCGTCCTTCTCTCCCCCCCTTTATTTGTTTCTGTTGGGTTGATAGTATCTTCTTTTGTTGTTGGTTCATGATTGATTGGATTTTTGCACTTGTGTGGACAGTTACTTCATTATTTCTAGAAGAGAATTATGGTTAAAATAGTGTATAACATTTACAAGGGTCAAATCATAGTTGGATCAAGTTAGTTTTACGTGAGTCAGTAGTAGTGGATAGTTAGAGAGCTCAGTTCTTTTGCAATTCCATCAATCTGGTCTATTCCTAGGAGTGAGAAGCTTCTCTACTCTTTGATAATGGTCATTGAGTTCATATTGTTCTGTTCCTGAATTATCTTTACTGTTCTTCTGCAAAGCATACATCTGATTTGATGACTTGCATGGGAGACTGTGTGCACAGAAGTTCTGTTTCTGTTTAACCTTTCCTTCACCGACATAGGGCACAAAATGGGTTTTCTATGTGCTATTTCTTTTGATGAGATGAGTTGAGGTTAGGTGAATCATTGGTTGCCAGGTGACAGGTAGTTGAGGTATACAGCATGTGGGACGTCTGAATCTTGGTCAATTGGATTTAGATGAAATCTGTGTGGGGACATGCTCATTTATATCTCTCATGCATCTCTTACCTCTGTAATTTGTTTGTTTATACCATCGTTGTAAATTTTTCTGGGAAAGTGTTGATTCTACATTGATTTTCTTTGACATTCTTCTTCTGTGGAAACCCTTTTACTGTGGCTTGCGGGGAGAACACTTAGTTCAAATTTCTGCCATAGAATAATGAGAGGATGCCTAATTGTTCCAGCCTTCTAGATATACAGATGAATTTCAGCTCCGCTTGCCAATCAAATTGTCAACAGAGGCTACTGGTTTGAAAAGCCATTTTTGGGGGTGTGAAACTGTTTCCTATGTTCTATTCTGGTCTATTACACAGCTCACTGACCAAAGTGTCCTCTTAAACAGGAAAGCCAACCCAGATTCCCCTTTCCGGCAGTAGAAATCTGCAAACTTCTGCTCATTTAGCAAGTGCCTGGACTCTTTCCTATATTATTTCTTTCTCCCAGGCCCTCTGTAGCCCATGGTAATTCATTCTTGTTGTCAGTGGAAGGAAAATACATATATTGATGTGAATTAAGGTACACCAGCAGCACTCTACCATGGTAGGGTCCAGCTGATGTAAGAAAAACTTTGACATGTGTTACATAAAACACAATTTGACTTCACCCTCTAATCAAGGGATGTGAGCAGAAAGGAGGGCATTATTACTAAGAACTCAAGGCCCTGTAGTGTCTATTGCACAGTTGCGTTGTGAATTTTGTTTAAACTAGGAGGCAAAGTATAGGTAATGTGGCCTTGGCTGTTGCATGAGCAATCATAAGCGAGGAGGTCCTATGGATATGGAAATGGGAGGACATGTAGGGTTTAATGTTGAGTACGAGGGAAAGAGATGGAGGAGAAAGTTGAGGCTGAGCTAATTTGTTACTCTTTAAAGCTTTGAGTAATGCGATGCTTGTGTCTGAGTTAAGTTTTTGTTTTCATGAAGTTTGTGTTTCAAGGCTGAGTCAAAATTGGATTGTCTCGATCTTTGATAATCTCAGAAGCATATAATTTGAAGTTGAATTTGATGTTAAGATTGGAAGTTCTCCAAAAGCAGAACTGCAGGAATAAGATTATCAGTTGCTAAACAGAGTGCCCTAAGGCTGTAATTTAGGATCAACCAGTCAGCTACTCCAGGTGATGCATCACACCACCAACAAATGCTGATGACTGCAATGCCGAGTCAGCTAATCAATAATTAGTTGTCTTGTTTGATCTTTTTGTTCAAATAGAAAAAATAAAAAAAATTGGAAGTACTAAAAGGTGTATTTTTCTGATTCATGCGGTGTTAGTGGGGACTCCTTGGTGAACATAAATTCACCTATGCTTGGAGGTGACTGACTCATAGACATCTTGTTAAGGAACTTGATCTCATGTCCTCCTCTGATGCAACTAATAAAATGGGAAACAAAGGGAATAGAAATTTTGTTGGTTTGTTAATGGATTTTGATGGATTTACAAAGTGATTAGCAAGACTGTTGTCATTAAGTTCTTAATTGCGCCTTTTGTCCGTAATGCTAATTTATCTAATGTAGCACTAATTATTATGGCTGTGTGTCACCACAGGGACCTGAAATCCGTACAGGATTCCTGAAGGATGGGAAGCCCATCCAACTCACGGAAGGACAGGAAATCACTGTATCCACAGACTACAGCATTAAAGGGGATGAGAAAATGATTTGTATGAGCTACCAAAAGCTGGCTGTGGACTTAAAGCCTGGGAATACCATCTTGTGTGCTGATGGTACTATTACCCTCACTGTCTTGTCTTGTGATCCGGCTTCTGGGACAGTGAGGTGCCGATGTGAGAACACTGCTACATTAGGTGAAAGGAAAAATGTAAACCTTCCTGGTGTTATAGTTGATCTGCCTACACTGACAGAGAAGGATAAGGAAGACATCTTGAACTGGGGTGTACCCAACAACATTGATATGATTGCTCTTTCTTTTGTCCGCAAAGGTTCTGATCTTGTGAACGTTAGGAAGGTCCTTGGTCCCCATGCCAAGAACATACAGCTGATGTCAAAGGTAAGTGGAAAGTTGTAAACTTGTCTTCATGCTCAAAGTCTATATCATTCTGTACAAGTGAGATTAATTGTTACTTTAACGTCTGAAACATTTTAGGTTGAAAACCAAGAGGGAGTTGTCAACTTCGATGAGATTTTGCGGGAGACTGATTCTTTTATGGTTGCCCGTGGTGACCTTGGAATGGAAATTCCAGTTGAGAAGATCTTCCTTGCACAGAAGATGATGATCTACAAATGCAATCTGGCTGGCAAGCCAGTGGTGACTGCAACACAGATGCTTGAATCTATGATCAAATCACCTAGGCCTACTCGTGCTGAAGCCACTGATGTGGCCAACGCTGTTCTTGATGGCAGTGATTGTGTGATGCTTAGTGGGGAGAGTGCTGCTGGGGCTTACCCAGAGCTTGCAGTGAAGATCATGGCTCGCATATGCATTGAGGCTGAATCTTCTCTTGATTATGGGCACATTTTCAAGGAGATGATAAAGGCTACTCCTCTGCCAATGAGTCCTTTAGAGAGTCTTGCATCTTCAGCTGTCCGAACTGCAAACAAAGCAAAGGCAAAGCTCATTGTGGTCTTGACACGTGGTGGAACTACAGCCAAATTGGTTGCCAAGTACAGACCAGGGGTGCCAATTCTGTCCGTAGTTGTCCCCGTGTTGTCCACTGATTCTTTTGATTGGACCTGTAGTGATGAGACTCCAGCAAGGCACAGTCTAGTGTACAGGGGTCTCATCCCTCTTCTGGCAGAGGGGTCAGCCAAGGCCACTGATTCAGAATCAACTGAGGTGATACTGGAAGCTGCCCTGAAAAAGGCGATGGAGAGAGGTCTATGTCAACCAGGTGATTCTATTGTGGCGCTTCATCGTATTGGTGCTGCCTCTGTTATTAAGATTTGCATTGTCAAGTGAAGTCATCAAGCATAGTCATCTACTTTAGTGCATTGGGAGGTACCTTACCTCTGCCTGGGTGGTGAATCGCCTCGGTTTTTTTTCCCCCTTATGCTTTATGATTTGTAATATTTTGCCCAAATTGCCTTTTGAATGTCTAGTATACACTATGCATTAGTGCTCTATATTATGGCTGGCTGGCTAGAAATAAAACCAATGTCAGACTATGTTGGATTTTCGGAAAACGTTTTCCTTTCAGGTTCCACTCCATAGCTTCATTGTCTGCCGCACAGAATTTTGCGGATTTTGGCAGGACTTTTCAGCCCTTGGTGTGCATGACTTGGTGTTCGTTAAGTTTCTTGTTAAATGATAGGCTTAACCTTTTGCTCCCTATTGTTTTCATGTACAAACTAGCGATATATATCCGGTGCGATGCACGGGATGATTGCTAATTATTAAACTATCAAGAATTATGTGTGTTAAACTTATGAAAATTGAAATAATTATTATATATATATATATATGAAATATTATAAATATTTATCAAATAATTATTTATCAGTTAGTGAATGAAGTGTTGTTATTATCTATTAATAATAATAATATATTTTCTAAACAAAAATCTGTAGAAATTTTATCATTTGTTTATTTTTCATTATCATCGTATAATATATATTAATGTCATAATAACTACACTTTGAAGATGATTGATATAATATTATTTTTCTATGATGTAAAAGTTTTACACTGAATTTATTTATAGTGATTTTCATAATTGTGATGAAATAAAGAAATTATTTTGATAATTGTAAATTTCTATAGTTAATTTATTTAAAGTGGTTTTCATAATTATGTTGTAATAAAGTATCCATTAATTTGCTTATAGTGATTAAGCTCTTCAAAAAATAAATTATCAATTCAACATAGGAAGTTGAGGGGACTTTAATTTTGAAATTGAATTTTAAGTAAAAAAAATTTAGAGTACAATTTATCACATTGGAGTGCCACATGGCAACTTGTTAGATAAATATGTTTTGTTTTAATATAATTAATAGATAACACAAATAACATAAGTTTTCTAAAATTTCACAAACGTTTTTCCAAAATTATATAAATTATAATTATACATTGTTTGAAAGTCACTTTTTTTTAAATACATATGTGTGTGCATGTGTCAGTATAATATATATACGACCGAAAGTTTATTCCAAAGAGCAAATAGCTGAAAGAATGGTATGTACAACCGAAAGTTTATGAGGCCAATATACTTGCTACATGTAACGGAAGAGTTGGCAAGATAGAAAACTCTTTAACGTAGCATACTCTGGATTCCTTGAGCAGTTACCGTCCTCCAATTGAGCTTTCAATTCTTGAAAGCAGTGAGATTCCGAGGTCTCCAGATATTACAGATAAAACAAGCAAAACAAGCTCATCCAACTTTCGAGACTAGGACTGTTGCATGCCCGTTTGTAAGCTTCTTCACCCAACTTTTCATGCTTGTGTGATTTTGGGGGAGAGGGAGCCAGCCCTGGAGCCTCAGGTTCTGATTTGCTCAGCAAAAGGATAGTCATAGAATACATGTTGGAAGGTTTGTTCCTTCTAAGGATGACAATAAGGCGGGTTTGGATGGGATCAGTTGGACTCAGATCTAGACTTGTCAATTTGTTTTGGACTCAAACCTGTCTCAGATCCGAGTTTAAAAATATCAAACTCAGACCTAGACTCGTTGGATTCGTTGGTCCATGGGTCCTTAGAGGGGTCCTAAATGGTTCCAACATTCTAATATATTTTCTTTTTTATCAATTTTACCAATTTTCTAGGTTAATTTCTACTTGCAGACCTGTTTGATATTGAAATTCTGTTTGCATGCAATTGTTTTCAACACAATAAAGACAACTAGGCATCAACATTGTCTAACAACTACTAAGTTCATATACAATTAAAGTCAAAGATAATAAGTTTACAAACATCGAGTAATCAATGAAATTCAAAATGCAAAAAGAATAAACAAAAACAAGATCATGGACCATAATCGTATTTATATTCATGGGCCCCCGAGTCCTCAATGGGTCCATATTGGATCAAATTTTTATTTTTTTAATTTTTTGTATCATAATCATATATGTATTCATGAGTCTGCGGGTTGAGAAGCAAAAATATTCTGATAAAGACGCTCTTCGGTAATATCATCATGACTCTCGAAGGCCCACGGGTCCAAGCCTAGACCCCGACCTAGAACCGCCAACTTTTTGGCAGACCAAGACTCACCTCTGATCCATCAGACTGCACGATCATGCATTACCTCCAGCAGGTACTGCACGATCGTGCCATTCGATGACACGATCATGCCATTCGCGAACAAGCCATTTTTGGTTGTTTGAGTAGCACGATCGTGCACCCCATATGGCATGATCGTGGCACTTGACAACATGTTTTTTTTTTGCGCTTTCTCCCTTTCTTTTGGTTATGTTTTCCCCCTTTCCCTTATATATACTTGTAAGCCTCATTTTATAGCGATAGAATACATAGAATAGAGATAGAAGTTGGGAGCTTTAGCCTCAAAATCCTCCCTTGAGGAGATTTTAATTGTGGGTTTGAAACCCTAATTTCAATGAGAAGCTAATCCTTTGGTGATATTGCTTGTTGATTTCTCTTTCTTCGTGCATGGGTGTTCCCCCCCCCCCCCCCTCTTTGAGTGAAATTTCTTGGGTGTTTCTTGGTGCTTTGCTTGTGGGAGATCATTGTGCAAGTTCTTGAACATCTTAGTTCAATTTGGTGATTTTTCACTCTTTAGAATTGTCCATATCTTTTAATTTTCTTATTTATCCACATAAACCTCAAAACCCTAATAATAGTTATTGTGTGTATGAGTTCTATGGATGGATTTTCATCATCCACATGATTTATGTGAACCCTAGGTCTGAAACTCTCCACTTACCCTCTATTTCACTCTTAAACCCCATTGTCGAGGCTTTGTCACATCAACATCCACCCTGAAACACATTGATTTGTCAGCTCCATACACCGTGTCTTCCTTACACCCCACAAAGGTTTTCACTTTATCTCAAGTATGTTTGCAAAAGTACATGTTTGGTTGATAACTGGGACCTCATATGCCTTTACCTAGAAGTGAGTTATGTTGAAAACTATGTTTAGGTGCTGCTCCTAACCAAACCACTCCTTCAACAGTAGCAATTTACTATCGAACGATCATGACCCTTCATTCATCACAAAGATCTTGTTATGTCCCCAAACATTTTTTAGGAGATCTCCATCACTCAAGAATTGAAGGGTGACTTCGTCATAAGTGTTCCTATTAGACTCAATTTCCTCCTTCGCTGGAATATCATCATCCAACTCTCGCACTTGCTCCTCTTCCTCTGTTAACTTTAACCCTCCCCACTCCTGCTCTGTTGGAGTTTTCAAGTGTATGAGTGTGTTTAATAAATCTTAGAGGCATGAATTTACATGTAATAAGTTCTAAATTGGAAAATATGGATCATGAGAGTCATTAACTAACTCTCGGGGACCAGAAGGCCTAATTAAAGGAAACACGAACCGTGCAAGGTGAGACACGACCCATTTGGAGAACAGAGAGCTAGATTTTGTGAAGTATGTCTCACACTGACAATGTCCGTTTTGACCGGATCGTGTCATTCAACTAAAACGAATTCTAGGCTCCCTATGAGTGATACGGACCGTGTCCTTGGCAACACGGTTCGTCTTGAGCATGTATGAAGGAGTCAGACGATTTTTCTACTCTTATTCTTTTCCCCAGCGCAGCTGGGCCATTCTGGATTTGAACCTGAGATTTCAATTTGAAACATTCATTCTATCTGATTCAAATTGCATGTTTAACTTTTCATATATATGTCCTAGTACAACCCAAGAAAAGAGGAGGGTGATGATATTCATAAAGGAAAAGATCAAACAAGGATCCTACCTTTTTAGACCCTTTTAGGGGTAATGAAAAATCTTTTTTTCCTTCTTTATTTATTTTTAATTAAAATTATGGAGCAACACATTTTGTGCTGTCCTAACACGGTATGTGTCAAACCCAAACTACCATTTCCCCAATTTTTTTTTAATGTTTCTCCCATGACCTTCCAAATTCATTACACACATGTTTCATGTTGTTAAAGTTAGTTGGGATATCTCTACTGCTTATCAATGATGACAAGACATCAACCTATCCATGGGAGAGTGTCATGAATCCTATCCACTCCATCCAAGGAGTACCTTCCTTTCTATAAATACGGGTGCCATTACCATCTAAACATTGCTTCATTCCTTCATAAACACCTATTCTTGCGCGATGTCTGCAACATATGTCTCAAGTTTAGAGAGAGAGAGAGAGAGAGAGAGAGAAAGAAAGAAAGAGAGAGAGAGAGAGAGTTTGTTAAGTCTCCTTTCTACGAGACAAAATTTTTATCCTGCTACTATATACGCTTAATATATAAATAAAAGAAGATTAGGTGCACATGTGACTCTCTTGATTATCCAAAAATTCCAATCCTACACCCTTCCTTTTTCCCAACATGCTCTACCACCAATTCCATGAGGGTTAAATAATTTTCTTCAACATCACGGAATATATCTTATAATATGGCTAATTAGGGCTCTCAAGTCGTCAATGTCCTCTAACTCGCCCAACAAGTTGTATAGCAAGAATTACCACCAATGTCTACTAACGAGACAAAACCAAACCACCACAACTAAAAATATGTGTATTACCAACCACTTTTTTCCAACCAATTTAAAATGGTTGGAAAAGCAAACCATTTTAGCAACCATTTCACTTTCCAACTATTTTTCAAAAATTTTATATGGGAAAAAGGGTTGAAAATTCCAACCACTTTTGCTAAAATAGTTGGAAATTTTTCCTACCATCCTTTTTCCTACTATTTGAAAATGATTGGAAAAATTGTCAGAGTACTAACTATTGGAGGCAAATGCTCTCACAACGGTGACTAGGGTTTTGGCAAAAGCCTTGGTGCTACAAATGTTGGAGAAAAGTTAGGTAAGAAACGTTTTTGGAATGATATTTATCAAAGTCCAATTAGACATAAGAAAATTTGTTAACTTAAATCAACCTTTAAAAGTGGACATTGTAGATTGACCCTTGGAGCTATTTCTCGTTAATGTATTGTATCTGTATTAACTGATGCTATACTAGTGTCCAATTTTACTAACCATTATAAAACTTAGGTATATTAATTAGAAAGGAGCTTATACCAACAAGCAACGGACGAGCGCGGACCTTTGGGGAAGTTTTTGAGGGTGCATCCTCAAGTTTGAGTCCCTAGTTACATGGTTGTTTGTCGGCTAAGGACCTACTTGCTACGTTCAACACCATTAGTTTTCGATAGCCTTTTATTCATCTGGTTTTTCACCTTTGCCTACTGCCACTCTCCAAGATGTTAGTGTTCCTTCTACGGCCATGATTCTTCCCGCTATCAACATAACGAGTTTTGTGTCTCACCCACTCAACAGGGTTGCTGCTTTTAGAAAGAGGTACCAACATCCGAGTCTGAGTATTCGGAACCCCGAAGAAGCAAATTTGTCATCATCAGCTTCATCGAAATTTATCTCAACGGGCTTCCTTTTGTTCTCCACCTCGCTTCTTCTCTTTCTTTCACTATTCTCACCTAGGTCCTCGACTTTGCTTGTGTTTCAGGGGTAGAAGTGGTAGTAATTGCGAATGAGCAAGTAGCTAGGGGGCGACAACTAAAGAGGTAGCGACATTGACCGCAATTGTAGGCGTGGAGAAAAACTTTTTTTCATTTGAGGTAGAAGTGGTAGTAATTGCGAATGACCAAGGGTGGCAACTAAAGAGGTAGCGAGATTGATCACAATTGCAAGCACGGAGAAAAACTTTTTTTTTTTCATTTTTGCTATTCCAAGTGAAAGTTGATAAAACATGTCCAAAGATCAATATAAGTATCATTGATACATTATGTTGTGTTTGTGCGGCCCATTGGATCCTCGGGGTCCAGATTGAGGGAGGAAGATCGGGACACCACCAACGTCACATGGGACGCTAGCAGCGCCTCTCATAGAAGACAAATGAAGAAGACGCCACCAGGGGGTCCAAGGCGCTGGTAGCGCCTAGTTACGGAGACGTCGACCAAGACGCTACTCCTTGTTATTCTAACGCTGGGAGCGTGACTCCCAATAGCTCCGAATGCCTTGATGCTGCCAATGGGGATTCAAACGCCCCCAGCGTGCCCAGGGTTTTTTTAGTCCGTGGCGGATTTTGTTTCTAGCGGCTTTAGGTTATTTATTGTTTAACCTGGTTTCCTTCCCTCATCACTACTATAAATAAGGTACATGTTTCTCAACCAAAACACATCGGTAAACACAGAGAGCTAGAGAGAGAAAATATTGAGAGAGAGGGAGTCTCACCAATATTTTCCCCAGTGTATTCTGAGAGATTGTGAGTTGAGAGTTGAGAGATTGTTATTGTAATCTCCTTTGTGGATCGCATCACACCCTGTGATAGTGATCAGGTTGTACTCCTCCTTTCTCATAGTGGATTATTTTCTCGCTGTCGCCGTCCGTGGCTTTTTCTCCAAGTTCTTCAGTTTCCCACGTAAATCTGGTGTTAGATTTTATTGCTTATTTTCATTCCTAAATTTCTTCGTAATATCCGTCATCTCGTTTTCGATTCTATTATTCGCTTCCGTTGTTACCATGCTACTTACTTTTCTCTAACAAGTGGTATCAGAGCAAGGTGGAGATGCTTCAATCATGAAGTACGATATTTCAAAATTTGATGGAACGAGGAGTTTTACTATGTGGAGACTACAGATGAAGGCTGTCCTGATTCAGCACGGGTTATGGGATGTGATTGAGTATCCCGACACGAAGACTAATGCGACAATGAGCGATGATGAATTCAAACAACTCCAGAAGGACGTCAAGGGCAATCTAACTCCAAGGAAGTGGAAGAAACTTGAAGATAAGGCTCTAGCAGGGATTCAACTATATTTGGCAGAGTATATTCAGAGAGAGGTGATGCATATCGAGAAACCTAGGGAGCTCTGGACCAAACTGGAAGAGTTGTACATGTCGAAGACTCTTGCAAACAAGTACCGAATGAAGGAGAAATTCTACATGCTGAAGATGCCCCAAGGTACTTCTGTTCAGACACATCTTAGTGAATTTGATTCTATTATTACTGAATTGGAATCAATGGATGTGAAACACACTGATGAGGATAAGGCTTTGCATTTAATTCTATCCATACCTGCATCACATAAACAATTTAAGGAAATCATGTGATATGGGAATCGTGGTGTCCTTAACCTTAGTGAAGTAAAGGCTAGTTTACTGTCTAAGGAGAAACTTGATACCGATGGTGATGACCAGGGTGGTGATGCTATAGTTGTAAGGGGTAGGAATACTGAACGTAAGGGAAACGGGTCTAGAGGGAGGTCTAAACACCGTTCAAAGTCTAGGAATCCTCACAAGAATAAGAAGTGTAACTACTGTAGTAAGATGGGGCATATAGAGAGAGACTGTTGGACAAAAGAGAGACCAGAAGCAGGAGAGTAAGGATAACCACACCAAACCTGGTACCTCAACCTACGTAAAGTCCGAGTCAGATGGTGATGTGTTTGTAGTTACGGATGATGCATTGGCTACCACATCGAGTAGGATAGCTAGAGATGAGTGGATTCTTGACAGGGGGTGCACCTATCATATGTGTCCTCATAGGGACTGGTTCGAGTCCTATGAGAGTGTTGACACCGGAGTCGTAGTCATGGGTAACGACACAGCCTGCAAGGTTGCAGGAATTGACAGCATCAAAAACAGAACTCATGATGGCATCGTTAGAACTCTCAAGGAGGTTCGTCATATCCCTAACATGACTCGAAATTTAATTTCTTTGGGTACACTTGAGGCTAACGGCTGCAGGTACAAAGGAGAAAATGGTGTTTTGAAAGTGTGCAAGGGGTTCCATGGTTCTTATGAAGGGAATCAGGAAGGGTAGCCTATACATCCTGCAGGGGTCTACAATGACAGGATCTGCAGCGGCAGTCCTAAATCTTGATGAGTCCGACAACACAAAACTGTTGCACATGAGACTAGGCCACATGGGCGAGAAGAGAATGTCAATGTTGAGCATGAAGGGATATCTTGAAGGCGCAAAGATTGGCAAGTTGGAGTTTTGCGATCACTGTATCTATGGGGAACAGAAGAGGGTTAGCTTTTCAAGGGCTAAACATACAACATCAGGGATCTTTGATTATATTCATTCATATCTGTGGGGTCCTGCTAGAGTGTCATCACTGGGTGGCAAGCGCTATATGTTGACATTCGTGGATGACTTCTCGAGGAAGACTTGGGATTATTTCCTGCGGCACAAGAATGAGACATTCTCATACTTCAAGAAGTTCAAAGCTTTGGTGGAGAACCAGACAGGCAGGAAAATCCAAAAACTCAGGACTGACAATGGGTTAGAGTTTGTTGATTCTGAATTTATTGAATTCTGCAAGGAGCATGGGATTGCGAGGCATCGAACCTTGGTGGGTAAGCCTCAGCAAAATGGTGTAGCCGAGAGAATCAACAGGACACTCCTGGAGAAAGCTCACTGCATGCTATCGAATGCAAGACTTTGGAAGAACAAATCGTTCTGGGCAGAGGTGATATCTACAGCCTGCTACCTGCTGAACAGATCACCTCATGCTTCTATTGAATACCAGAATCCAGAGGAAGTATGGACAGGTAATCTAGTTAATTATTCTAATTTGAGAATTTTCGGATGTCTTGTATATGCCCATGTGAATGATGGGAAACTGTCTCCCAGGGCAGTTAAATGCATGTTTCTAGGTTATGGGTCCGAGTCTAAGGGATATAGAATGTGGTGTCCTGATTTGAAGAAAGTTATTCAATGTAGTAACTTTAATGAAACTGCTATGTTATCTGGAATGGAATATACTGATACTTCTAATGATGCAGGAAATCAGGAGAAGGATGCGGAAAGAATGGTGTTCGAGGTGGAGCAGGCTCAACGTGGAGCTGCTGGAACCTGCAATAAGGAGCAAACTATTGATGATGCTCCTGAACCAGTGTTCGGCCTCGTTTCGAGCCGAATTTCTTCTCTTTTATAGGGTATATTTGCTTGTTTTAACCCCTATTTATATATTAGATATAATGATTTGGTGTTTTGTAGGAAAATAAGGAGTTAGAAGAAGTTTGGGCTTAATTGAAGGTTTTTAGGGAATCCCGAGCTATTTCCCGAGTCAAACCAAGTCAACCCGAGCCGAGATCCGAGTCAAACCAAGTCAACCCAAGCCGAGAGCCGAGGCGAAACCGAAGTCGGAAATTTCATATCAAGATTGGCGCAAACAGGGGAACGGTACAAACTTAAAGGTTTGAAATACGTGTGCCTTCACCCTTTGGGTCATAACTCCTTCGTTACAACTCCGA
Source organism: Portulaca oleracea (assembly GCA_029582165.1). NCBI lineage: Eukaryota > Viridiplantae > Streptophyta > Magnoliopsida > Caryophyllales > Portulacaceae > Portulaca > Portulaca oleracea. The sequence goes on from CM055890.1 coordinate 24,240,106, forward strand.
TGGCTCTGAAATTTTGGGAGCTTAAAGTACACCGAGCTTTCCATCGATATCTTACGGGCCTAAAACGGAGTTCGGATGAAGAAGTTATGCGTGTTTGAAGTCGGCAGGAAAAGCGCGAACGCTTGCTCGCCCGAGCAAATTTCGCCCGAGCAAGGGTTCTCGAGCAACAAAACACCAGCCAGAACGCTTGCTCGCCGAGCCAAATTTCGCCGCCCGAGCCACACCGTCTGCGGAGAAATGGTCGCGTCTTTGCGATTGTTCTAGGGTTTTGGGGTTGTATTTTTCCTTCTTCTATAAATACCCACTTGTATTAATCTAAATTATCAATTAGCCTAGGTAGTTTAGGAGTAGAATTAGATTTAATTGCTTTCCTTTATTTGCTTTAATCTCTCTTAATTGTTCTTCAAGTTTTCAATTGTTCTTCATTGTTCTTCAAGCTTTCATTGATTTCTAGCATTTGTATTCAAACTTTCTCAAGCTTTCTCAATTCAAGCAAGTTTCCATTGAAGTTTTACAAGCTTTCTCTCTCTTCTCTCTCTCTCTCTCTCTCTCTCTCTCTCTCTCTCTATAATTGCCATTGTTGACTTGTTTTCCAAGCTCAGAGTGTTAGCCACAATCAACTCCATTTTTAGTGGGGAGGAGGGTCAAGGAACTCCAATTCTACTTACTAGTGAGAATTTGGGGGATTCTTGGTAATCCAAACCACAATTTCTTGTTTGTTCGGGGGAAATTCAAGTGTAGATTGAAGGTTTATTGAAGATTAGTCATCAAAGGTATAATTTCTCATTCCCAATTTCATTGTTCATTCATTGTCTTCATTCATGCCTTTTAATTGCTTTCATCTTTAAGTGCTTTCTTTTAATTGCTTTCTTTATTATTATCATGTCTAGGTTAGATTTAAATGCTTTCTTTACATAATTTATTGTTTTCCGCATTGTGAGAAAACCCCCTTTCCACAAACCGATTACCCTTAATCAAGCCTCACACCCATCCCTGAGATCGACAATCCTTACTTAAAACCACAAAAATTATAACCGAACAACCAACTCGGGTTGAAGAGCCTAAGACTAAGACTAATGTTCCTCAGGTGGAGGAACAACCGAGCATTGCTAGAGATCATCCCAGGAGGGAGATCAGGAGACCAGCGCGATATACTGAAGAAGATGATGCTATGATTGCTTATGTACTGAGTGTTGGAGAAGAGACTCCTGAAGGTACTGAACCTTCTACCTATCAGGAGGCCATCTCTTGTCTGAATGCATCAAACTGGATAGGAGTTATGCAAGAGGAGATGGAAAGCTTGCAGAAAAATCATACATGGGAGCTATGTGAGTTGCCTAAAGGGCGACGAGCTCTTACTGCAAAGTGGGTGTACAAGAGAAATGAAGGTATCCATGGTGTAGAAAGTGCAAGGTGGAAGGCCAGATTAGTGGTGAGGGGTTGCAACCAGAAAGAAGCAATCGACTACAACGAAGTATTCTCACCAATGGTGAGGCATACGTCGATCCACACCTTGCATCCCTTTGTTGCTCTATTTGATTTGGAGTTGGAGCAGCTTGATGTCAAGACAGCTTTCCTCCATGGCGAGTTGGAGGAGGAAATATATATGAAGCAACTAGAAGGTTTCATCGTTCTTGGTAAACAGGAACATGTATGTAGATTGAGGAAATCCTTGTATGGACTTAAACAGGCACCCAGGCAGTGGTACAAAAGGTTTGATACATTTATGATAGAGCAAGGGTACACAAGAAGTCACTATGACAACTGTGTGTACTACATGCAAATTGAAGAAAGGTCTTTCATTTATTTATTATTGTATGTGGATGACATGTTGATTGCCTCCAGGGACATGTCACTTATAAAGAAGCTGAAATCTCAACTCAACCAGGAGTTTGAGATGAAAGACCTCGGAGCAGCAAAAAAGATTTTGGGTACGGAGATCCAAAGAGATAGAAAGGCAGGGAAACTGTTCTTGTCTCAGAAGAAATATCTGGAGAAGGTGTTGGACAAGTTCAACATGAGAAACTATAAAGCAGTTTCAACTCCCTTAGCTGCACACTTCAAGTTGTCTGGTGAGAACTTTCCTAAATCTGATTTGGAGGTAAGGAGCATGTCTAATATTCCGTATGCTAGTGCAGTTGGTAGTTTGATGTATGCTATGGTGTGCACTAGACCTGACCTGTCCCATGCAGTTAGTGTGGTGAGTAGATATATGCAAAATCCTAGGAAGGAGTGAAGTGGATCCTTCGCTATGTGGAGGGTAATTTAGAGAAGGGCATCATGTATGATAGAGGTAGTGCTGCAACTTCTGATGTTGTAGGTTATGTTGATGCCGATAATGGTGGAGATCTGGATAGGAGACGCTTAATTTCAGGATATGTGTTCGTCATGTGTGGAGGATCAATATCTTGGAAAGCTTCACTTCAATCTATAACAGCCCTGTCTACTACAGAGGCTGAATATATTGCTGCAACGGAAGGAGTGAAGGAGGTCATTTGGTTGAGGGGATTGGTCATGGAGCTTGAAGTACCACAGGGCAAGACCGTGGTTTATTCTGACAGTCAGAGTACTATACATCTGAAAAAGAATGACACTTATCATTCGAAGACCAAGCATATAAGCGTCATGTATCACTTCATCAGAGATACAGTTGCTGCGGGAGAGATTGTAGTGAAGAAGGTGCATACTTCTGATAATCCTGCAGATATGTTAACTAAGCCTTTATCTATAGCTAAGTTCGAACATTGTTTCGACTTAGTTGGTGTTTCGAGCATGTGAGAGCCCTGCGGGGCCACGCCCTACGGAGGGGCGTGTTGATGGCGACAGTCAAGGCGTTTATTCTGGACCGATATCTCGGATTATGGTCCAAGGTGGAGATTATTAGGTTTGTGTGGGCCATTGGATCCTCGGGGTCCAAATTGAGGGAGGAAGATCGGGGCACCACCAGCGTCACATGGGACGCTAGCAGCGGCCCTCATAGAAGACACATGAAGAGGACGCCACCATGTTGGGTGTGAAGACCAATTTGTTGGGAGTGAAGACCTAATATGAAGAAGGAACGGAAGAAGGAAGATCGAAGGAAAGAAGAAAACGCGGCGTTTTACGCCATTACCAGTACTGTCGATGGCTTGTTTGTGGCAAAACGCAGCCAACGCCTATAAAACGCAGCCAGCGTTTTTGCTGCTGTGGCGGTTATTTTGATGGGCCGCGTGTGATGGCCCATGTTTGTATTATTTCCTTGCGACGGCTATTTTCTAGGTTGTACCCTAGGGTTTCCTTTTGTACCTTCTAGTATATATAGGGGTCTTGTTTTCCTTGTTTCACACCACCTAGCAATTGAGAGTGTTTCATCTTATACCACAAGAGATTGACCTGTAATCTGTGTTCCTGAGGGAGTTGTGTGAGGCTCAATTGTGAGTGTTAAGTTCTCAGGTTGTAACTCTAGGAAGGTTGTGAGAGATTGTTGAGGTCTGGGAATCTCTGAAACACCGTTGTAATCCTCTGATACTGCATCGTTCGTGGTTTTTTCCCAGTTTGAGTTTTTCCACGTTAATTCCTTTGTGTCGAATCTTTATTTATTTTTCGCCCTTATTATTGTTTGTCTGCTAACCATGCCCTGAGAATCCTAACACACCAGGGGGTCAAAGACGCCACCAGGGGGTCCAAGGCGCTGGTAGCGCCTAGTTACGGAGACGTCGACCAAGACGCTACTCCCTGTTATTCTAACGCTGGGAGAGTCACTCCCAGTAGCTCCGAATGCCTTGACGCTCCCAGCGGGGATTCAAACGCCCCCAACATTTTTGCCCAGGGTTTTTTAGTTCGCGGCAGATTTTGTTTCTAGCGGCTTTAGGTTATTTATTGTTTAACCTAGTTTCCTTCCCTCATCACTACTATAAATATGGTACATTGGTACTTACTTTTCTCTAACACGTAAATCTGGTGTTTCCCGCATAAATCTGGTGTTTGATTTTATCGCTTATTTTTGTTCCTAAATTTTGTCGTAATATCCGTCATCTCGTTTTCGATTCTATTATTCGCTTCCGCTGTTACCTTGCTACTTATTTTTCTCTAACACATTATAATCCAATATTTCAAATATCAATATATTATTTTCCAAAATTCAACATAAATTTGACCAACTTTTGATAAAAAGATTTTTCAGCCAAACAACGCATTGGATGAAACCTACTCCCTCCCTCCGTTCCATATTATTTGTCCTCTTTGGTTATTGTGTAGTTAAAGTTAGAAATTTTCAACCATAAATTTATCAATATACATAATGATTTATTTAAATAAAATTATTATTATTAGATTTGTAACGAAATACTATCATAAAAATATAATATTGATATTATTATTTATAAGATATTGTACAAAAAAATTGTCAATCAAAAAATAATATTGAAGACAATTACAGCAAATGAGAAACAAATAATATGGAAGGTAGGAAATATAATTTCATAATTTGATGTAGGGACATCCGAGATTCGGGTATCAGCTGAAATTGGATCCCACCAAAATTGTCGTGATTCTCCTTTTTGCCTTTCTGCACACTTATTTATTTGTAAACACCACCACCGCCGCGAGCGGAGGGGAGAGGGAGAAAGCAGCGCAGGCGACGCAAACTTCTCACACTGCCTTTCTGCCTGCTTGCTTCTCCACAATCCAATCTCTCTCTCTCTCTCTCTCTCTCTCTCTCTCTCTCTCTGTTTGACGTCTCTAATGGCGGAACAAGTGTGCCCCGAGCAATGCGCAAAGTGGGCGAGGGAGTACATTGGCTACTGCTTGTGCAACACCAACGATGGTCTCTCATTGTTGCTGGGTTTCCTCAGCGTCCTCAGTTGGGGTGTCGCAGAAATCCCTCAAATTCTCACCAACTACAGGACCAAGTCCACTGAAGGCCTCTCTTTCGCCTTCTTGCTCACTTGGATCATCGGGTTTCTCTTCCTCTTTATTACTTGTTGCATGCTGTCTTCAACTTAGTAATTTTTGCCGCTTTTTCGGGTTTTGGACATTCTGCTTCTTCTGCTGTTACTTGCATTAGCATATGTTCAGCAATGGGGATTCTACAGATTGTGCTGAGTTCTTTATTTTCATGTTTTGTCCCTGCGCTTTCTTCTGCATTACTCTGTCTTTCGCCTCTATGCATGTGCGTAGAACCAAACATGAATAATGTTTTATAGGATCTTGAACTGACAATTGTCACAGTAAACCATGTGGAAGATGAAGAGGCCATGACTGATCGATAGTACTTCACTTTGAATGATTTTTATGGACCACCTAAACTCTTGAACAGTGGGCTGGTTGGTTTAATGCACTCCATTTTAAAGATCGGGTGAAAATGGTCGCCTATAGGCCAACACTCTTTTTCATATTCTTTTTCTTTTTTTTTCTGGCTCAAGAGCCCCCCATGCTTAGATTAGCGCAAAAGAGGCGAAGGCGCACGCCTTTTGGATGTAAGGCACACTACATATGTATATATTTTCCGTGCATTCATTCCCACACAAATGCACTAGAGAAAGGTAAAAGCTGTGAGTGTTTATGGAGGTGTTTTAGGGTTGAGGGTATCAAATTAGAAGGTAACACAACAAAAAGAATCTATTTTACTTTCTTTTTCACCAGGACCAAAAAGGTGCAGAAAGGTGCACAAAAGGCGCGCCTTTTGGAACGAGCCTCGCCTCACCTGTTCGAGGCGCTAAGGCGTGAGCCTTTCGCCTCATTGGGATTAGGCGCACCTTTTTTAAACTAAGCTCCCATGGCCAGCCATGACCCGGCCCGACATTCTTAGTTAATGGAATTACCATAACCCGACCCGGCCTACTGCCCCACCCCTGTTCTTGACGAACACTGTTTGATGGCATGAACAATTTTCTCCCACTTGAATCTTTATAGTTTATGTAACAGAGATACTGAGATGGCTCTTTGCCTGGCAGGGAGAGGACCAATTTATATTTCTTGGTCTTTAATCCAATACGTCTGCCAACTGACTCAACGGATAAGATTAATTAGCCATTGAAGTTTATTTAACTAATGTACTTCCTCCATCCCAAACTAATTGCCTAGTTTGACATTTTGCAGTCTTCAAGGTGACTATTTGGTCCACCAGTGTTTAGTAGTAAGTATCGGTGAAAATTATAAGACTATTTTTATGAAAATATTTTTTACAACTTTTACGGTGATAGGTTCATGATTTAAATCAATATATACTTTGATTATTTAACGGTCAAAGTTTACAACTTTAACGTCAAAAGTCAATAACAAGCAATGATTTGGGGATAGAGGGAGTGTAATGGCAATAATATGAAATCCGTAGAAGTAGGCAATGAACAACCAGCCAAGATTAGTGTAGAACCACCAACTTATCAAGCCATGTTAATAGGCCATTATTCAACATGAGAAACTCTGTAAATAGCATATCTATACCTGACATGAAGGGTGGGATCATGGGAGTGTGGAACCCATTTCCTTGGTTTGAGTTCTGCTATATTTCAGCTAAGCAGATGCTTGAGGTACTGTGAATATGGATAGCATGTTGGCACCCTGACCATGCATGCCATGCAGCCTAACCAAGGAAAGACTGTTACATTGCTTGTGTTTGATTTCTGTCAGGACCAATCATATATTGTCTGCTCAATATATGCATTCTATGGCTAATATTGTGTTAGCACATCCATGGGTTTGCTCTGATTTAAAGCTCAAACAAATGAAGCCCCAACAACTATAATAAGAATATCAAGTATCTTGCTGGTTTACAAAGCTGACCAGATGTATATGATGGGTTTATTCTCTTCCCCTTTTGTGTTTCTGTTCATGGCTTATGTTATTTTCAATCTTTTTGCAGAGATTTTCTCAACATGTTTGGCTGCTTGCTTGAACCAACCACCGTGAGTACTGACCTTATGTTTATTGCTGATACATCTGGCCTTTATTCTCTTACATGTTTTGTTCATTATCTTCTTTATATTTTTCGTACTTTTCGCAGAAAAACCAGTGCAACACATATTGTATTTGATTTTTTTTTTTAATTTCCTATCCTTCGGGGTCTTCTGTTGATGTCAAACCAAATGGCCTTTGTGTTAGTGTACCCATGGACATAGCCCTATGAATGCATCATTGTTTACAATTGTTACCGGTAGTCAATATTATTCTGTTCACATCTCTGGCTGCTACATTAGTCTCTTACCTTTCACAAATTGCTGTGTTCTAACGTATCTACAATTTTTGTGTGTTCCTGACTTCCTGTAATATGATCATGGAATTTCTTAATTGATTGTTGTCTTATCCTTGTGCAGCTTCCCACACAATTTTATATGGCCCTGGTATGATCGCAGTCCTTACATGGAATAATCGTCTTTCTAACATGCTTTTGCCAAATCACTGGCATTTAATCTTGTGTATTCATCCATTGCAGTTATACACAGTGACTACCTTGACTCTATCTCTGCAAACGATATATTATGGTCACATCTATCCTCGACTAAAATGTAACAAACCATTTCAGAAGGTTTGTTCTTTGTCATCTATTTTAGTGCCAACATATGTAAACTAATGAAGTATACCACTTAGGGGACTTCTCAGAAGTATTGCAAGTAGATACTAGATATAAACATACTTAGATGTGGAATGTTTTGGCAGAAGGTTTGCTTCTCTATCTATTGTTTGAACCTTTAACAAAAATGCTGCGACTATCAGTTACCACGTATAGGAGTCTTATCATCTGAGGCTGAAAAAATTTACTAGTCCATCTGCAAAAATGCGTGTATGGTAATTCTAATGCTTCTGCGAAGTGCAGGCTACAACAGCTGATCAAATTGAGGGAGTAGGACCACATGGTCAATATAGTAACAATGGTGAAGAGCAAATTGTTAATGGAATTGGTCAACGCAGACCAAATTCTGATGTATTTTGTGGTGATACTATGAGTTCACCTATTCCACTACCGGCTGGTCTTCCGCGTTGTCATTCTGCCGAACAAGATTCTTACTACAGGTGATAACTTTCTCATATTTTAAAACATATGTCTTCCATGTTATCCTTCTTAGATTATGAACATCCAAATCCCAACAGCTCTAAAACTAAGAGAAATGAATTCATGATTCATAAATGATGATGTGCTAATACGTGGAACTCTTATCACTCCTGCTCGCAGTTTTAGACTTTTCAATTCACTCCGCATTCTGTTAGTCATATTTTTAGATCTGCATTAAGGAATGTTATTACTTCCTTAATGTCAAATGCATGAACTTGGCTGCATGGTGTACTCACCAAAGGGTCATGATAGCATATAGGTTTGTGAGACACCATCTCACCATAAATTTATTGTTAGATGTAGATTTGTGGTAACTTTTATGAATGTAAGGGTGACTAATAATTTGTTTGGGGTGACCATGATAAAAGTCACATCTCCATAAATTATTAGTCACATTAGTGTTAAGCAGTCATTGTGGTATGACTTGTTAGTCATATCATAACCTTCAGAAGGTCATCCCAAAAGGAGTCTGTCTCACCACAACTCCTACGTGAGGTGGTCTTGTGGAGACCCCTTTGAGATGAATGTCCATGTTTAAATATCTTTTGTCCTCCCTGTTCGTGCTCATGAAATTGCTGGCGATGGGTTTTCTAGTTTAATGCTTTCTGCACTATCCACATGATTCTGGTGTCCTATCTATATTTAAATGAAAATGCACATCTAGACCATATTTCCCTCCGCTAGCTGCTGCGAAACTCTTGGTTCTTGATTCTTGACCTGATGTCAAGTTATAAGCATGTTGTACACTGGTGTGCATGGAGTGTGCTGGCAAAGATGCAATTAATCTGTTACTTTATTGGCCTTAATATCTAGATTGTTTCCGTCACTTTTCTATCTTTTCTCAAAAACTTTGCACAGGTCAGCCAGATCTTTATCCACAAGTCATACTCCAACAAGGAGCTCCTTGATGGCTCCTTGGAGATCTCATGCATCAGTGGATGCTGATAATTCTGTAGGGGAGCCTTTCCTCGCACATCCCTCACAAACCAAAAATTTGTTTTGTGTGGTGAGCTTTGAGCAAGCATTCTTCTTATTTTCCCTGATGACAGAACTTGTTATTTGCTTATGGTTTCTATGTTATCTGCTTATTCTTCAGGTATCAACTCTTACATTCATCTTTGGCACAATGAATATTTCTTCTACAGAAAACTTAGGGACGGGTTTGGTTCTTGAAATGTCAAGCCCAACTGTTCCATATGTACATAGAAAGCTGTTGCAGGTCAGATAAGGCACTTGACTTCTTATCATATTTGTTTACTTGCGCTTTTTTGCCTCTTCTTGAGTTTTATAAATTGATTACAAGTACACCATAGTCACCAAAAAATTGCTAAGGGGTGCCACACATCTTTTTTAACTGACTCGCGGGTCACAACTTTTTTTTAATGCATTTTCAGGTGACATTAAACTTACTTAAGTGACTGGGGGGTGACATTCAGGCATGTTTTGGCCGGAATCATGGAAAAGTCTTATTTGCCCTTCAAAAAATAAGCGAAGCGTCCGTTTTGCCCTTAATTTCCCCTTGTTTTTGAATTAGGTCGCCAAAAAAGATTGAATCTTTCCAGCTCTAGTTTTTGGTGAAGGAAAACTGCAACAAAAGATTGCAAAGATTTGGAATTTGGAGGGCATTATTTTTGATTGGGGGGGGGGGGGGTGTGTTTGATTAGGTTTGATATTGGTGATTAGACTTGATTTTGGGAGGATTCTCTGCTGTAATTGGTTAGTTGAAGTATAGTTCTTCTTGCACATTAGTTCCCCAAATGGTTGCTACTGGTTGTTGGTACACTGAGTGAGAGCAATGTTTAAGCAACTATTGAGCAAGATTCCACGAAAATCATCAAAGTCATCAGAGAATCGAGAGCATAGGAGCCTTAATTCCAGGGGGAATGCATCGAGCAGTGTAAGGAAAAGCAATGTGGGCACTAGCAAGTTTGGTAACCCTAATCCCGGTGCCAATGGTGCCTCGGGTGCAGGACATATTCAGGGTAGAAAAGCAACCCGAGCCATGGACTTGATGATGAATGGTGTTTCGGTGTCATCTTATGAAGCATTGCCTAGTTGGATCCCCATTTCCGATCGCACATCGCGTACCTAACCTGGCTGTTGGAATCCGACAACGAAACGAAGCATTTCGAGGTGCAGGTGAAGGAGGAGATGTGGGAGGGTGAGAGGAATGATAGGATGCAGAGCTGCACATCTTCGGGTCGATCCGAGAATGCCAAAAGGACCAAGTTTTCCAGAGTGGGTCGGAGCAATTCACCATGGAATTGGGGGATTTGCAGCTGAATTTCTAGGGTTTGTGAAAGGGTGGGGCCGGGGAAATTGAATTGAATTTGATTGAATTGAATTGGTATGAGATTTGATTAAGAGTTTAAATTGAAGATTCGATTTGGATGCAAGTTAAATTATAGAAGATTGAATTAAGGAGGAAGAGGATGAAGAAAAGAGAGAAAGAGGGATGAATGGCAGAGTAAGTTAAATTAGAGGGAAAAATAAGGGCATTTTCGTCATTTTCAACATATCTCGCCGGATTTCAGCCAAAATAACCGGAATGTCACCCCCCCAGTCACTTAAGTAAGTTTAATGTCACCTGGGAATGCATTAAAAAAAAGTTGTGACCCGCGAGTCAGTTAAAAAAAATGTGTAGCACCCCCCAGCAATTTTTTGCCATAGTCACAGTAGATGAAATATTTTCAGCCTAGGTAAGAGTTTCCGAAGCCTGATCAAACCAATTGTTGGAGTCTTGGCTAGAGGCTAGAGCATGGTTGTCATTGAATTAGAAAGGCTGTTTACTGTTGAAAGAATTGACTATTGGCCAACTCACAACAGAAAGAACTGAGGACTGTTAGTAGTTTTTATCCATGTAACCAAACACGAAACAAATTGTTCAAGATGGAATCTTTTTGGCTTCACTACTTGGGAGTTGGGAATATGGACATCCAATTAAAAGGTCATTCTTACAAAAAGCTTATATGTCATTAACGACTTTTGTATCTTTCTTTCTTTTAATTGCTGCCTGTCTATACTGGTAAAAGGATGAGTCTACATTTGAAAAATCTCTTGCTCTGCCCGTCATCTCTGGATAGTCTTTTTGTGTTCTTATTTCGGTAAAAACCATCCAGAGGTGACTGAATGCACTGCTATAATTTAGTTTGTTGGTCTAACTGCCAATGAAATGGCAGGTCAACGGCGGGCAAGCAATTACATCTGCATCTGGTAGCTACAGTGACATAGGCACATACATGGGGTGGGGCATGGCTGCCATTTATGTTGGTGGTCGCCTTCCACAAATTTGCTTAAATGTAAGATTTCCATAATCTGTGTTAGCATCCAAGGTCCCTCCTTGAAGTTCTCTTAATTTATTCATATATATTATGGGGACATTCCTTATGGTAGCTCTCCACAGACTCCTAGTCTTAGATCTCTGGCTCCAGGTATTATACTGCTGGACCTTAGGTTCAGAAAGGAATATGAAAATATGCATTATTTATTTATTACAGAGGACCATGTATACTCTTTTAGTGAATACGTAAGGCTGTGAACTTCCTGTGCTCAACTGTTACTCTGACCTTTATCAAATGGATCAAAGCTGCAAACTTGGGATGTAAATGGCCTGCAACAGAAATAATAAACCTGCAGCAGTCTCACTAGCTCGGAAAATTGGAAAGAAAAAAAAAAATCTTAAAGAAACATGTATTCTAGTATTCTTGCCACTTAAGATTTGGCTTTCTTGTGTATGTTTAACATTATATGAATCCTTTTACATGCCATTGAAGAATAATAATAAGAACAGCCCGATTCTTAGACTGAAGAATGGATTGACCCTCTGAAGTCATTACTTGACAAAGGCCCCATAGTTAAGGCTCTAATCTCCTTAAGTTCAAACAAATATCTCCATTCGATTTGCCGTGGAAATGATATCTGGTGTGGTCACACATTGTCAAAAGACAGTAAACAAATACTTTGACCCTTTCATTTTGCAACCTGTTTATCACAACTATGATCACTTACACTTAGTTCTTTCATGAAATTGCAGGTAAGAAGGGGAAATGTGGAGGTGAGTCTGGATAAAACAACCCCTTCTCTCATGCCAGCCAAAGAAACTTATGAGTTATGACTCTGTTTTCCCCATTTTGACTCTTAACTATTGCAGGGACTCAACCCGCTCATGTTCGTATTTGCAGTACTAGGGAATACAACATATGTTGCCAGGTATGACATAGACCAAGACTCATAAGATTCTGTTAGTACTTTTAACTATCAGAAGGCTTGTTGCCCAGATAAATGAACAAAGTTGAACAGCATGCTCCTGATCTATATGCTGATGAAGATGGTTTTTGCCAACAACCTTCTTGTCAATTATTCTAATGTTCATAATAATTGAAAGATGCTCTACACAAAGATATGCTTTACACTGGGAAAAATTATATTATTGATGGTTTCCTCCACAATTAATTTACGTGTTATCAAATTTCGATTTGCATTACGCATGAAGATAGTCCAGAACACAATCTTGTGGCCATCTAGAGCTGGACTTTGTTAGGGGAATATTGTTTGTGGCTTTGCCTTGATAGTTTGATGAAATAGAGATGTTGTCTAGGGTGATCCTTAAAACCTCATCCTTGGATAACATTTTAGATATGTCATGGGAATCAAGTGCTAATATGGGTCATTTAGGTCCATCTACTTCAATTTCTAACCTTCACCGGACCCAAAAATTTCTAAGTTAATCTAGTTTCTTTTGATGTAAGGTTTTCGGTTGGAAATGCTTTTTGAAAATGTGGAATTTTGTTCCAAATCATAGTACCATATCCCCTTCAAATTATGACATCCAAAAATCAGCCGTCCAATCTTAACAGAAAGGGAGGGGAACTTTGGTGTTGGGGGGGGGGGGGGATGCAAACCATAAACTCCAAATTAGGTTTATGCATACACCTGACTTGTTTCTCTTGAGTAAGGGTTTTGGTTGGAAATGTTTGTTGAAAACTGAAATTTTGTTCCAAATCATTGTAGCATATCCCCTTGAAATTACGACTTCCAAAAATCAGCCATCCAATCTTAACCGAAAAGGGTGGGGAGAAATGGGGAAGGAAAAGCATAAAGCCATAAACCCCTAATAAGGTTTATGCATTTTCCCTCAGCAATTGGACACTATTTTGGACATATCCTCTTAAAATTGGTTGATTATTAGGTTCCATAACCAATGTTTTGGTTCAAGAAAGTGCCATTCTCGCAAAATGGAGTGTTTTGATAGCTAGTTGGTACAGATGATTTGAGCATACTTTGGCAAGTATTCCCTCCATCCCTATTTATTAGTCCACTTAACTAACTTTCTTTGTCCCTAATTATTTTCACTTTACATTCCCAATACAACTTTTACCAAATTTAAATTCATATGCTCCAACCTTAATATAATTAAATTTTACCAAATTTAGTAATTTTATAGTTTTTCTCCCTAATTATATTTGTTATATCGGTATCTCCCCAATCTTCTAAAGTGACAAATAAATAGGGATAGAGTAGATACTATTAACCTAAGATTGTTCATTATATTTAGGAGTATGTGCCGAGTGTTATTCTTGTCTTGGTGGAAGGGATGAGTAAGATACTGTTGTACCTTAGACGGGTGACATATGGTTCTTGCTGTTAGTACTCGTTTCACACTTGAGCATTTCGCATGCAGTATATTGGTGAGTAGCCTGGATTGGCTGAAGATACGACCAAACCTACCATGGCTCGTGGATGCAACAGGTTGTGCACTTCTTGATATATTTGTATCCTTCTCAGCTCTCCTAACACTATGATATGCTGCACTACACTTTTAGCTGTATAACATCAGTTTCAAAGATGATTTCCTTGTTTAGACAGATAGGTTTAACACCCCCTTCCCAAAAAGAAATAAATAAATAAATAAATAGAAAACATAATATATCTCTTAAATGCTAGAAGTTTATATTAGCATGGGGGTACCATGGGACAGGGGCATCAATGTTTATCTAAATTCAATGTTTGGGAAGTTAGTCATGCCTGGATTGAAAATTAAGGGCAAGTCTGGGTTATCTGAATTTTGTAACTGTTTTGAAAAATTCAGGGTGGCTACATTTAGTTAAGGCCTCAAGGGTTGCTAATTGAAATCCCCTTTTAATAACCTCTGATGCAGATGGTTGAAAGAGTAAATCTGAAAAATGGGATGAAAAAGTATACTTTGGTTAATTGTAATGAGCATTTCCAAAAATATACATAAACTAGTTTCCAGAATAAAGTGTCTGCCTGGTTTCAAGTTTTGGCAATTTGTTGTTTGGAGTACAGAAGTAGTTCTAGAGTTGATTGCTTAGATTGGTAGTGATGCTTTATGGCGGGGCAGTATTGCGCGTTGCAACAAATGATGTTGGACACTGTCATATTTGCTTGGTTCCTGAGCTTATATTAGATATTACTTCAATTCATATATTTTGCATATTGGCGATCCCGAGGTGCTTCATCCATTTATGGAGGCTCTCATACGAGGTAGACTGGTAGTGTTCTTCGTCTGTCATCATTCATCTTCAGGTATCATCTTCTGCTTGCCTTTTGAATTTTGACGCTTTCGTTGATATGATAAGAGAAATCATTAATGAAAAGCCATATGGCATCTACAACGAAAATCATCTAACAAGAAAAGGTCTTAAAACATCAAGACAAATTCTCATCTCCAAAAAATTAATTGTGAAGACATGGATGCACCGTGGATCAACTCTAAATTTATAGCATTCTTTTTGCCACTAACCGCGTTCTTTGTTGTGTCTTTCTCAAACTTCAACAACAACAAGCTATAGTTTAGTAATTCTTATTGCAAGACCGTCTCACCATAAATTTACCATAAGACGTATACCTTGTTGGTGACTATTTATGAATACAAGGGCGACTAATACTTTATTTGAGTTGATTCCGGTAAAAGTCACCCCTTGATAAATTATTAGTCACATTCATATTAAAAAGTCATTGTAGTATTTTAGTCATAGTAAAATATTAAAAAGGTGGCTCTATGAGTAGTTCGTCTCATAATAAGTTGTATATGAGATAGTCTTACACTAGAATTTGCTGATAACTCCATAGAGTAGATATTTGGTTGATGGAACTGATTATGCTTGATAGAAAGGTCTTTATGATAGAACCGTGTGAATTTTGATTGTTGATTCATGCCCCATTCAAAACATGCATCAACATAACAATAATCGACTTCCATAACTTTGACTTCTATAGATACTAAAACTCGCACAAAGGGGAGATGACTTGGTCACATAAAAAACCAGCACTGTCTCTCATGTGATGGAGACAAACTTATTGAATTAAAATATAATACTAGTAAATACCTGATAAATGGAAAATACATAGATAATTGAGATTTGGGGTTTACCACCGGCAAATATGGCTGATGGCAGCCTCTCCTGAGTAAAGAAAAAAGAGACAGTTAGGGTCCCCCCCCCCCCCCCCCAAGTGTAGGAGAAGACAGTGCTTCAATATATGACAAAAATTGCTCGACACCTTAGTATAATATCATTCTCATGTCTGGCAGTATTTCTCTATTCTTTTTGTCACTTGTATCACATTACATATTGTGGTCTTAGCATCTAGCGTAAAGCTTGTTGGACTGTCTTATGAAATCCTCTTAGAATATTCTGGAATTGCTGCAAGACCAGGCCTTCAAAATGATGAATGATGGTAAAATTAGTGACACTATATATCACTTGTTTTTAATTTAGTGAATATGAAGATTTTGCGCCTTCATCTTATAGATACTATTCCTTGTTTGTCCTTGTTTGTGGGCGGTATACTTTTCTAAAGTTTGATGATTGCTCACCTTACAACAACTCAGTGTGGGTCTAAAAGATCCAGAGCCACAAACACCTTTGCTTGTGGAATCTGATTCCAAGTGACCTACAAAACATTTAGAAAACATTTGATGTAGAAATTCATTTGGAAAAAGAAAAAAAGAATAAATAAACAACTCTAGAAGATCCGTAAACAATGTTGAAAATATTTGAGATTGAAATTCATTTGGAAGAGGAAAGAAGAAACAATTAGTAAAATAGTAATAAAATAGATAAAAAGATACCAACAATAACAACACATCAACAACAACAAATCTTCCACCTAGGGTAAAAATTTCATTCGCGTGAAGGGTTAAAGATATCATTGGAGTGACATATCCCTCTATTTTGAGAAGTTGAGACTTGAGATTGCGCAAAGTTAATGAATAGTCGTCTTCCCCCAGCCCTTTTGTCGCTTTCATTAATTGCCATTGGTGCTCGGTGGACGGTGGTAGCACCCCCTGTCTCCTTGACAACGCTAGTTTAACTCTTAATGTAGGTCATTTGTAAAACTTAAGATCACATGTTTAACAGTTGGGATATGACCTTTGATTTTGACATGTCTTAGGGCGATCATTCAGTGTTAAGAGGTGCTGTGCTGAAGAGGTCAAATTGTGTTGAAGCCCTAATTCCGAAGGCATATCTTCTAAATAGAGTACAATGATTCTCCCTCGGCCCCTTAATTTTTTGTTCCTTGTGTTCTGCTTGAGCAGTAGGGGGACACAATTGAATTTTGTCAGTTATTTGAGGGCATATTGATTTTTCTTTTTATAAAAAAACAAAGTTCTATTGATGTATTGCTTTCACCATTGCGGGAAAAAGAACCAACGGAAAGGGAAGAAATGGAATTAGAGAAATCATTTGTGATCTGGAATTCTGATTGGTTTTTGCTACCAGGTTGATTTTGTCTGTTATTTTGACGTACCTTTGATTTTTCTCCCAAGAGAAAAGTTTCTATTGATTTTATTGGCTTTTGTCAGTGAGGAAAAACAGATCAAAGGAAAGGGGCGAGAAAGAATGGAATCAATGAATCGTCCATATTTTTAATTCTCATCGGTAGTCCCTGTAGTAATACGACATCCTTTGAGGTGAATGTCTTTGGAACATTTTCCACTTCACTGAACTTTTTAATCGCATAACTGAATATTTGTTGACGCATGGGAGATTAGATGTAGGTTGGTGAAATATCTCAAGTTTTGTATGGTCCAACATGCGTGGATTGTTTATCGGAATCAAATGCTTGGACATCTTGTAAGTAGAAGGCTTTCATATGTTAAGAATTTTACTATGTCAGCCCAGTCCACCGCTTTTTTTCATAGAGAAGTTATTATGTTTTTGGGGTTAAAGATCTCAAAATAAAAAATTTCTCTGGGTTAGAAGGTGGTTACTTTGTACCAAGTGTCGACACAAAAGATACGATTAGTAGAAATTGGGGTGGTTTGAGGGCAAGCAATGGATTGTTTGGTCTAGAAAGTTGAATTTATTTGAAGTGCAAGAACAGGAACTGAAAGCTTTACTACAGATATACCACCCAACTAGAAGCATGGGGGACTAGGTAAGGTGCAATGGTTCCAACATATTTAGCTGTTTGTGCAAAGTGCAGTTGAGGAGGTGATAATTTGTTTGTATAGATAATGTAGTGCATATAATAAATTGATAGTGATAGCTTATAGCGGTTAAAATAGTTGTTTGTAAATAATGTGTTTGGTAAATTAAGAGCTGGAGTAGCTGATGAATATTAAATGATAAAAAAGGACATGACTATTATTATTATTGTTATTATTAATATTTTAAATATTATTATTATTATTATTTGTCCAAAATCGTCATCAATAAGAAGTGGATTTCCTTCATCCTCCAAAAAAAAATTTCACATCAAGCACAAATCATACATTTTAAAAAATAGAATTAAAGGAAAAGGGAGATATCATAAATTGCTAGAAATACATGGAGAAGCAAGTCAACATGTCACAGAAGGGGATGGCCAGCTGGCAAAATAGTGCAAAGGAATTGAACAGGGAAAGAGAAAAGGCCAAAGGGATTTGGAGGCATTTATCAGGACATATTTGGAAAATGGCATTCTAAACGGTACTTATAGCCTTGACGTTGCTAGGAGTAACGTCTGAACAAATAGCGGTAAACACTCCCACTAATGCTATAAGCTGATATAAAATGTTACATTATCGAACAGTTAAAATTTGATAAAATAGCGTTTTGACTTGTTAAAACACTAAACGCTAACATAAACGTTGTTGCCGAACAGTGTAAAAACACTGTTGAAGAGAGCCAATGAGTTGAGTTAAGCTATGAAGGGGCATAAGCTGCAAGTTGACTCTTTGGCTTGTACGGTGTGGAGAAAACAAGCACCAGCTAGAGTTGAGATACAGGTATGGATTGCTTAGCTGCGGAAATTGAATACTAGTGCACAGTTCTGTGAAATGGGCATCACACAAAGGATGATAAATGCTCTCTTTGCAGCAGTCAATCTGAGGAACTGAACGGTGTAATTATGTTGCATCCATATGCTTGGAATATTTGGAAGAAATTATGAGCGGTCTTAACTGTAACTTAGTTCAGACAGACCTTTAGAATGTTTTATGAAGCTTGGATGAATGTAGGTTTCCCAAGTAAGACCCGAAAGAAAATTTGGTAAGTGTCAAACTTTGTTGTAATCTGGAATATTTGGAATCATAGAAACAAGGTGACTTTTTACAATCTACGTCCAGATTGGGAAGCTGTCACGGAATAATAAGAAGGATCATCATGGGTGCAAAAACTGGAGGGAGAAGATTCAATATTTTGAGGCTGAAATAGCTAGAAATTTTAAATCATTACCAACTATAATCAGGCAGTGAGTGGCAGAAATTGTGGGTGGAGAACATGTAGGAGGAGGTATGAGAGGAGAGGGGAAACATTATTCTCAGTGTATGTAGAAAATCTAGCCCCTACAATTGACAAGTATGGATTGAAAGGTGAATCAAGAAGGCTGGAAGGGTACTAAGCACACACATACCCCAACAAAGAAGTGGAAGGATCCTAACTAAGAACACACATACCCCAACAAAGAAGTAGAACTATGGGGATGCGTCCCACATCGGGAGTTGAGCCTTCTCTCCCTCTCCCTCTCCCTCTCCCTCTCCCTCTCCCTTTGGGTTGTAAAAACTTGTCTTTTGCTATATTTAACATGGATAATGTTAAATATATCGTTTGCTATAAATGAGTTTCTTGTTTGTTTTGCTCGATAGCATACTTCATACCCTTATATTAGTATTATCAATCAAACCAGGATTATGTAAAGACTTATCCATAGGCTGCATTATCTTCGTTGAGGGGTGCCCCAATCTTTGATGCCAAAGACCTCCGGTAAGCGCTGCATAAAGCCTGATTTTTTCAATGTGTTGATTGTAGAAATAAACCTCGTCACACTGCTTGCCCAGACCAATCGAAATCCTCGAGGTTCTATCTTGCAAAATGCATGAATTTCTATCAAATAAGACTGCACTTTAACTCCTTACAAAATCGGTAAATTGTAACAAGATTACAACTTAAAGAAGGAACGAGAAGTGTCCGATTCAGGTGCAATTTATTTGTTAGAGCGACATTGCCTTGCTTGTTGACAATAGTTTTTGCCCCATCCCGCAAATCTACTATTACAGGTCATATATTTTCAATGTCCTACATGAGGGTTTTGTCACCATTTATGTGAGTAAAAGTGTCGCTGTCAATTAAAAATGGTGGTTTCGGATTACCTGTTAGACGCTTTCCATCTTTGGACTATTCAATCATGCTTATTGTTTGTTGCAATTGATCTGGAGTAAACAAATTACTTGAAGAAGGCCCATTGTTGTTAGACCCATAAGAATTAGCTCCTCGTCCTCCACTTGTTCGGCCACCTCTACCTTCTCTGTTTTTGGGATTGGCCACCACGAGCTCCGCCGTGGGAACCACAATTAGGTGGGTATCCGATCAATTCAAAGCACTTAGTCACCTCATGCTTGGTTTTTTCGCAGTGGCTGCACGTACAAACAACGAAGGTTGCCATGGTTTCCTTCTCTTCTCGCACGCTAGAATCTTCTTGTATTCTTCTTCCTATTGTAGAAAGTTGAAAATTTTATCATGTTGGTGAAGAGGATCCATGGCCAATATCCGACTTCTAAGATTTGAGTATTTTGAGTCATTGAGACCCATGAGGAACTGGTGGGTTTTTTTCCTTCTCCAACAAAGCATCCAAACGAGATTCAAGTTTACAGGTGCAGTTCCAACACTCACACTTAGGTATGTCCTAATAATTTCCCAACTCCATCCACATACTTCTCAATTTTGCATAAAATCTCCTACCTCGAGCATTCCTTGTTTGCATGAGGATATGTCTTCCTTAAGTTGATGAATTTTGGGGGAGTTGGGAGTCGAATAACAGTTGTTAGGTCATCCCATAAATCCTTTACCGAATCAATGTAACGAAGTGTAGAATGCAACCTTGAGTCTATTGAGTTTGCATCCACATATGCATCATTGAATTCACACGTTCCTAAGCATCTAATTCGTCAACTTTCTCAGTTGGTTTCTTGATTCGTCCATCGATGAACTTAATCTTATTCTTTGCCTTCAAAGCAATTTAACTGACCTTTTCCAAGTGTCAAAATTTCTTCCATTGAAGAACACTGAGGTTATTGATGCACCCGAGCTTTTAGAGGGGTGAATGTAATAAGGTGAATCTAGAGTAATCATAAAGGGTTTTGGTTGAGGTTTGTCCTCACCCTTCTTAGATTCATTGTCACTCATGATTATGGATAAAAAAAAATAAAGTTTTGATATCATGATAGAATTGTTAAAGAAAGAATCGAAAGGGAAGGAGTTTCCCCCAGTTCTGCTCATTGATTTTTAGAGATACACATGATGTCTATATCCTTACTGTTTGATATACTCATAAAGCCACTACAACTAGGAAACCAGAAATCCTAGTTTATCACAACTTAAAAGAATATATACTAGTAAAACTAGAGTCTGGGACTATGACTCTTCTTAATATAAGCATCTCTATAAGAAGTTATTTGCATATTAAATATGTTGCTTTAAAGCCAAGCAAATATCTAAAAGGCCTAGTTGCATATCTTCATTAATGGCTTCTTGCTTCCAAGTTATTCCGATGCATTTTCTCTTAGGATTAGCTAGGGCTGGCAACGAGCCGAGCCGAGCCGAGTCCGAGCTTGGCATGCTCAAGGCTTGGCTCGTGAGCTACATTGCAAGTTTGGCTCGGCTCGCGAGCTTGGCGAGCCTGAAAAATTAGGCTCGCAGTTTGACTCGCCAAGATTCGCGAGCCCTCATGAGCTTTAACGAGCCCATATTTGTTCATTATTAGTCATTTTGTTGACCAACAAAGCGATAATAAAGAGTAACTCTTAAAATAGAGAATAGTAAAAAAAAAAGCACTTATAACAAAGTCAAATAATGATATAAGATTGAAAATTAATTAATTCATAATAACAATTATTTGATATAAAATAAAGTAATCTTTTAGCGATAATTAAAATAATTTGTGATTGTGGATTTATAACACATAAAAAAAAGGATAATTGAATTCTAATAATCCCTACTTTCACCAATTGGACAATGGTGGACCGTACTTTCACTTTGTATTCTGGTGGTCCAAAAAAAAAAATTGGATTGTAGTGGTACCAAATTGGTGAAAGTAGGGATTATTAGGATCCAATTATCCTAAAAAAAATGTATCAAAAGCACAAGTTTCAATTCATGTGAATAAGATAACTTTATTTTGGAAATTGTATTATCAAACACAACATATTTCGTCCAATTTTCCATTTTCACGAGCCTTACGAGCTTCACGAGTCGAGCTTCCTTGGGCTTGGCTTGGCTTGTTTATGTGACAAGCTCGAGCCCGAGCCGCCTCGAACTTATTGCGAGCCGAGCTTATCGAGCTTCCCGCCGAGTTGGCTCGCGAGGGCTCACGAGCCGGCTTGGCTCATCGCCAGCCCTAGGATTAGCAGTTGATTGATTGTTACTATTATAGGTGTTCCGACTTCATTTAAAACTTTCAATTCATACATGTTTGCCCTATTGATAAAATTATGATTGACTTCATACATAATAAACATATCTTGCAGTAGGGGTGGCCAAAACCGGTTAACCTCAACCGCGGTTAACCGCTTTTGAGATTTTTGGATTTCGGAAACCTAAACCGAAACCGCATTATGCGGTCTTTTGAAATCTGAAAACCTAAACCAAACCTCGAAACCGCTATTTGGAAAAAGTTAACCGTATTCAAAATGAAGAAATTTAAACCAAACCGAAATTTACACGGTTCGGTCTGCATTCTATACACGGTTTACGCTTCAATGAAAATTTACAATAAACAATTACTAAAGACTACGAGAGTTATGTCTTTGTTAATTTGTTATGAGGAAGTGAGGCACGCAGCAAGCCAGCAAGGCCCAGCAACACACTTGAGAGAATTAGAGTTTTTTCGATTTCCCGATTAAAATTACTAAAAAAATAAAAAAAATTAAATTCACAAATTCTATTTGAAGTTAGTCACAGATATGAAATAAGGCAGAGACAGTCACTCAGTCAATAGTTTTTTTTTTTAAAGGTTAAAACCGGTTAACAGTGGTTAACCGTTTTTTAAAAATCCAAAACCTAAACCTAAACCGGTCAAAGCGGTTTGGTTAACCTAAACCGCTTTTACACAAAAAATAATTCGATTAACCGCTTTTACTGATTTTGCGGTTCACATTTCGGTTTAGGTTTGAGATGGCCACCCCTATCTTGCAGTACGTAGAGTTACAACATGTTATCTTTTTTAAGGTGACCTTATGGATAATTCATACTTTTGATGTATGTACGTTATCATTATCACTTATCCTTTCTTCCATATATTGAGGTTATGCTGAATGAAAAATTTACTTTTAACAACTCCTTTTGTAGATGAGGGTGCTTGGTGTCCATTTTTGATTGAAAACTGACAAGCCCGGTAAAGTTTTATCTGACGACGTTTGGCTATGAACATTCTCAACTATTCAACTAATCCAAAGAAAGTGATTTATTTTATTTTTAATTTTCCATGCAGCCCACTTGTACGGAGCTCTTTCGTTATTAAATATGCCGAAGCCAACGAAATATCTAAAAGACCTACTTGCAAACTTGCAATTATGTATAATTGAATATCGGACAATGATACACATCTTGATTAAAGATGGTTAATAATTATCTTAAATTGTCTACATTTCACATTTTCTTAACTCTTAACAATATTTCCTCTAATAATTATGTATATTTATCAACTACAAGAGTATAATATTTATTTAGTTAGGTCAAAAAAATATAAATAATAACTAATTTTATAAATCATAGTAGTAAATACATATTTTATGTATAGTTTTATATTTATGAAAAATATAAATAAATAAATATGTTTATATTGTTTATAGGTAATAATGACCCTCAAAGTAATGAAGCATACCTTTATAATGATTTAAATATACTTACATTTAACTTTATGAATGATTTAAAAGAGATGTAAGATGATTAAGAACCATCTTATATCAAGATATTTATCATTTTTTGTCTCAAAATAATTTTTTTAACACGGAATAACTTTTATTTAGCGTACATACCCCGTGCACGCAGCCCACTTGTACTAACAATTATAATTAATTAATACATACTAATAAAATAGAGTAAAGTTGAGAACATGAGATGCCATTCAACAAAAGTAATAAAATAAATAAAAAAGAAAGGAAAATTAAATAGAGTGAAGTTGAGAACATGAGCACGTAGCTAGCTGCTAGCCCCTAACAGTCTAAGGCCCTGTAAATTTCATAGGTTGATTGAGGTAAGTAAATAATTACCATAAATTATCGAAACTTACCGAAAAATCAAAAGTTACCAAAATTTATCGAAAGTTATCAAAATTATTAAAAATCATATGACACATATAAAGTAGGTTTTTTTAAATTTTTTTCTTTTATTTCAAAAATACAAATTTACCCATATAAATTTACCAAACGTTACCAAAAGTTATCAAAAATTACCAAACATTATCAAAATTCATCATTTACCTTACCTCAAGATACCCATAAAATTTGCAGGCCGTAAGTGTCTAACACATGAGTGCATGAGCCGGGTGAGTTGTGTGCGTCTCTTGGGGACTGCTACCGTGCTTGGTGGAGACACACCAGACGAGACTTGAAACAACATTTTTGGGGTCCCTTCTCCGATTCACCCTTGTCTGTCTGTCTCTGTCTGTCGTCCTCTCTGCCTTTTTTTGGAAGCCATTCACTCTCCTCTCTGATTTCAGCCGCGCTTCACTTCTTTTTCTCCACGTTTTTCAAATTCCCGGTACCCTCCTATTTTCCCCTTCTCTCTCCATTGACCCATTTACGCATTTCCCTCGTCCAATTCAATCTCCATAACTAACCAAATCAAATTCCCTCATAATCACTCTTGGGTTTTGACGTGATTGCAGGTTGACAATGGCGAACATTGATATCGAGGGAATACTCAAGGAGATACCCACCGATGGTAGGGTGCCAAAGACCAAGATCGTCTGCACTTTGGGTCCGGCTTCCAGGTCGGTCCCCATGCTCGAGAAGCTGCTTCGTGCCGGCATGAATGTCGCCCGATTCAACTTCTCACATGGTACTCATGAGTATCATCAGGAAACTCTTAATAATCTTAAGATTGCTATGGATAACACTCAGATCTTATGTGCCGTCATGCTTGACACCAAGGTTCTTCCCTTTGCCATTCATTATTACGTTCTGCTTTTATTCATACAGATGCATTCATGGTATTCGTATCTGAATGGAGAATTTTTTTTTTATTTACTCATGCTTTTCCTCTCCGTATTTGTCTCGACACTTGATTAAAAGGAATGCAGACGTGGAAGGACTATGTAAAAAGTCCCATTGAGTTAGTTTGTCATGAATGTTGGTGAATGTATTCTGTGTTTAAATCCAAATTTCTTTTGATGTGTGTGTTACGTTATCCTGAAAGAGTAATGTGCTCCATTATGTGACCATTTATGGGTTGAACAGTTCTTTAGAGAAATTTAAATGATAGGCAATTCAAATCCTTTTGGGATTGAATGTATGGCCAACAATATCTGTCATTGTGTATGAACTGCTGGTTGTTGTTAGCCATAATTGACGAGAGTTGGGGGTGGATTAAGAATGTTACAAATTTATGATGATGAATTAAATTTTCAAGATGTTCGAGCCTAAGATTGGGGTTCAGATAGTCGTTTAAGAGGTTTAGTATTGTATCACCCCAAGGTTAGGCGCATTAAAGGCTTGAAGGGTTCAACCTAGTTACCTACATGATTGAAAGCAAGTTTCCATTTCATGGAGTCCATTTATAAGATCTTACAGTTTGTTTATTAGCAATAAAAGAGTTTATTAATAAGGTGCCAAGGGGGTCTCACCCTATACAAAAGGAATGTAAAACATTGAAATCAAGCATTCATACTCTTCATTGTGATTTTATCTACACAATCCAAAAGAGAAATTTTATACTAACAATTGAGCACTTGGCTCCAAACCCTGACCTTGTATCTTCAAAAAATGGAGGCATGAAATGATAAATGATGAGTTTTAACCCTGAAAAATCCTCTTATTTCTCTCTTTTCAAGTGTACTTACAAATAGCTAAGGGAAACAAGTTCCAAAGTTCAAAAATCCAACTTTGTAGGCAATCAAGATGTCTTTGACGTTGGATTGTTGCCTCTGCATTCGACAAACCCCCATCAACACAAGAGATGAATGTTAAAGAGATGAAATTCATTGGCAATGTACAGAATGGCAGTCAACGAGTTTTTCCTCACATTAGCACAAGGATACCTACTAAACATAGAGAATTTTCTTCTTTTTAAGCATGTCCTCTGTAAGAATCTTACCCAAAGTTATGACCCAAGCAAGGAAACATGCTTTAATTGGAGCTTTAGACTTTGTCAAATCTTATAATTAAGGTTTCGTAGTTGAGCAAACTTTCTAAATGTATGACTTGAATGATTTTGTGAGTATTTTATGACTAAGCATAACAATTATGGTCGTACATGTAGGTGATAATCCACATTATCTGAGTTGACTTGTGGTCTATAGATATGAGAACTAATGGGTAGGATTATGAAAATGCACAAAAGGTCGAAGTGAAAATGGTTAGAGAAGCAAAATAATTTGATGGTGTTGTGCTCTTAGAATGGGGCTTAGCGAATCAATGATTCCCTAAATCATTTCTAAAGAAAGAAAATGTGTGCTTATATAATCAAACACACATCTTTTCAAAGGGTCATTCTTAGAGACTCCTCAATTCAAGCGAATCTGACATGGATGAGCTTCGTGGATAATGTGTGGGTGGTGACAAAGTGTTTTGGGAGGTTTTGTGCGATTTGTGAGAGTCATTGTTGTATCTTAGAACTGGTCCTCAATAATTGCCCATATTTAAAGAGCTATGAAGCACCACAACCATATATTTTGGCATCACACTATTGTCGGACCTTGTTAAAGGCTCTTTATGGAGCCTGCCTATCTATTGCATGTCTCTTTTCACTATTCTTGCTAGCATTGCGAATCCCCTAGAGAAGATCATGGTGGCCTCCTTTGAACAATGATATTGGCATTGGTTTTTATTGGGTCAATTGGGATGAATTTTTTGGTCCTAAGAGCCGATCGATTTATGCGATGAATGAAGCTTTAAAATCCAATTGACTTTGTAAGTTCGCTAAGAAGGATGATGCTTTGTGTAAGAATGTGATTAATTCTAAATGTGGTGTTGATGATTTGGGATTGTGGAGTAGGAAGAGTTCCCTTCATTATGGGGTTGACTGTTGGAGGTCCATCTCATTGAATCTTGAGTGTTTGAAACCCCAATTGCATTTTGAGGTATAGAGTGGCTCTAGGGTCTTGTTTTGACATGATGCTTGGTGTGGAGATAGTCCCTTAAAGAACAATTCCCGTTTCTATATAGGATGACCAGGTTAAAGAAGGCAACTCTTCAACATATTGTTTCTTGGATTTATAGATGGGGTTTTGAATGAGGGTAGCATTGAGATTGTTCATCTTCATGACTTTAAAGGGTCTTTCACTATTACGAACTTCTACAGTATGCTACTTGGGGATCATTGGAGTGGAGCTCCTTGCAAACTCCATACATAACTCTAAGGCCCCAAGTAAAAGTTTTTTTATGTTTATTTTTATTTATTTATTTATTTGTTTATTTTTGGCTTGGGAATTGCCAAAGGCAAGATCCCCATATACAACATGCTTAAAAGGAGAAGTATTAGTGGTCCTAGTAGGTGTTTGATGTGCTGCTAGGACGAAGAATTTGTGGATCATTTACTTGTGCATTGCTCGTGGGCATCCTAACTTTTGAACATGCGCTTTTCTTGATTGGGATCTTGCGTTCAAGCTTGTTGTATGAAGGATTTGTTGGTGGCTTGGAGGAGACGCATGAAGAGATGTTGGGTTCACAGTGTGTGGAATTTGGTTCCTTTAGTTATTTTGGGGGCACTTAGAAGGAGAGAAATCCACATATTTTTGAGGACAAAGCTTTGTTCCTTGATTTCACACTCTACTTTTAGTTGGAGTTTGGTGCATTAGGTGATAGAAATCTAAATGTTTTTGGATTTTCTTAATAGTATCTATGAAGCACAGACTCGGACACGGGACATAGATATGACACGACATGGAAACGGGGACACACGATTTTTGAAAAAATAAGGACACGACACGTAGCCTGACACATAATGTAATTTTATGTAGTACTTCATAAATTATCAAATTCTATTTTAATGAAAATGGTTGATAATAGATACACATACACTTTCTCTAATAGTTTGTGAATTGTAAAACTATATATAAAGCATAAAATCTAATAAAATAATGGGAGAGGGATAGTAAGCGGGACAAAAGTATGTCTAAGATGGTAAAGCAATGGGCAAGAACAATGACGTATTCAAAAAAGGATGCGATAGTAGAGGATGTTATTGGAGGTAGGCTAGTCGAAAGTGTGATGCCTATGAGTGATTCATGGGTGTTCGAAAGATGGGATTCGCGTGTCCACCATGAGTACGCCAAGTGTTGGATGTTTATTTTGATAACTTTTTAGAGGACACGTTTTTTCTGTGTCCGAGGAGTGTCTGAGAGTGTCGGTGTCGGATACATGTCCGACATAGATAGACAAGGCTGAAAGAAGTGTCTATGCTTCATAAGATGATATTAGTGATGGGAGCTTGAGGCCATCCGTATTTTTTATTTGCCCCTCTTTTGTAAATGGGCAACATCCCCTTAGTCTCGGTACAATTAATTGTTGATTACTTCTAAAAGGAACCTCAAACAGTTCTGATATTTATTGGAGCTGCTTCTCTTCTTTTGCAAGTAACGAAAATTAAAATGCATTCTAGGGCTTTAAGCCTTAATGACCAAGGATACCAAAACTAGGTGACTATAAAGCACACACACTTCTTTCAGCCTCATGTATCTGTAGCGGACATAGACTTGGCAATCGAGTGAATCGGCTTAGGTTCAGGTCGGTTGAAGATCGGTTCAGGTTGCCATTGGGTCAACCAATTTCGGTTCGGGGACAGGGTGACTTTTATTCGAGTTGGTTCGGGTGAGGTTCTTTCCGATTGTGTTCTGGTTTTATTTGGGGTCATTTAGGTGAGGGTCTTAATCGGGCCACTTTTCAGATTGCGGTTAGGATACGTTTCGGTTTTCTTCGGGTTCTGGTCAAGATTGGATCATTCATTCAAGTTTCAAGTCTCGGTTTAGTTTTGCCAGGTCTAATTGGACACGTATTTGACACTGACACTCTCAAACACGCCTCAGACACGGGAAGAAACGTGTCAAAAACAAGTTTCAAAATAAACATTCGACACAGGGAGTACTCATGACGGACACACAAGTCCCAGCCTTCCGACACTTCTGAATCATTGATGGGCATCACATTTTCCAACTAGCCTTCCTTCGACAATGTCCTCAACTATGATATCCTTTTTTTCAGCTTGTCATTGTTCTTGCTTGTTAGGCTACCATCTTACAAATCCCTTTGTCCCTTTTCCATTAATTTATCACTCTTTATATTTCGTATGTAGCTATGCAATTCATAAACTATGAGAGAAAATGTATTTATTCTCGTACATTTATAAAATAGAATTGGTATCTTGTAAAGTACCATATAAAATTAGTGTAAGTGTCAGACTATGCGTCGTGTCCTTATTTTTTCAAAACTGCGTGTTGTATCGCTCATGTTTGAGTCTGTGCTTTTAGTCAGGCAATAATCATGTTATTTAGAAAACTTGTATTTTCCTTGATAATGGGTTTGCATTGGATGTGAAATGATGCACCTTATCCCATAAGTTTGAAAAGTGGCCCTTCTATGCATGACGCGACTATGCTGGGGCTAAGGTACCCTGCTTCAGCAAAGTCCAAAAGATACTAGGAGACACACACCTCAGCCAATGTAAAGGCATTGCTCTTTATCTTCCTAATAGTTCACTTTTTCCCAGGTGTGGCAAACATTTCTTCAAATTAGACTTGTACAGATTGTGTGATGAGTAATTCAAACAGTCGGCCTTAGATTTACTGTTGCAGATTTGGTAGAATTATACTCTAAATTGAAACCCTAGTGTGCGGGGAATCAGACTTGACACAATGTCCTGGGAGAGAAAGGGATTTAGAACACTTCATCCTTGGAAGTGAAAGTGTGTGTTGGTCATCAGTGGTCTCTAAGTAAGTTTGATCTTTTTCTTCATTTTTTTCCCTTCTGTTTTCTTTTCCTATTTGCGCTTCTTTTTCTCCTCCTCTATCTGCTTGCGGCTTTTCTGACACCAGCCTTTTGCCTTTTGTTTCCCCTCCTAATCCTAACCCAACTTTGAATATTGGGATTGTCTGAGAATTGGGGTTATGTTAAGAATATTTACTTGTGAGACCCAAAGTAAGACAGGGAGTATATAATATCTAAAGTTTTATAATACAATATTACCTTTTCTTGGTGCTTTATCACCTTTATTTGTGCAGTAATTTAACTAGTTAATACAGAACATGTTCTGAGAGGAAAAAAATCAAGTATTTGGGGTACCCCCCCCCCCCCCCGGCCAAAAAAAAAAAAAAAAGAAACCTTGCTCTCACATCTATGACACATGCTGACACGCACCTTTGCCTCCCACCTCATTGCATCTTGTGTTTTTTTGAGTAAGACCAATTTGTATCAGTCTATGTCTGAGCCATAACTGGAAAGTATACTAGTATTATAGTTCACTTACAATCACAAGTAAGCCCTAGCTAGCTGTCTAAAAGGCTGAGGTCCGAAGAGTATGCGAATCAGAAGGTTCGCCATGCATAACAGTCCTTTTTTTTAGATAGTACAAGTGAAAATGGATGAAGTACCACAGTGTATGCTTGCTAAGGGCTCAAAGGATCTGTAATATATGTTTAAGTGGTTGTGTGAGAGAGACACTCCTCATCAGGCTATTTGGCAGTCTAAAACTCCCACCAAAGCTTGTTTTCTTGCTTGAGCAGCCATCAGAGGAAAGATACCCATGGAAGATGTGGTTCAAAGGAGAAGCTTTGTGTTGGTTGGTAGGTAACTTTTGTGTACCGGAATAGGTTAATTAACCACCTTTTAGTTAATTGTTGTTGGGATTGCACCCTTTGGCAGTTGGTGTTTGCTTTGGTGGGGGTTGGTTGGGTGCAACCTTACAGTTTCAGAGGTATCCTAGTGATTTGGAGAAGAAGATTAAGAAGAGTTGGATTCTTAGTGTGTCGAATTCGATACCACCTTTGGCGATGCACTTGGAAGGAAAGAAATCTCAGATTTCTGAGGACAAGGCTAGGACGCTAAATGATTTCAAACTTTATTTTTTGAGAACCTTGTGTAGGTGACACTTTTTATAATGTGGTACAAACAAAGGTGACCTTGGGTTTTGCGGGTAATATTATTGTAGAAAACCTTAAATGTTGAGGCTTTTTGGTTTTCTTAACTTAAGTCTCTTTTTGTAAATGTGTCATCCCCTAGGTGTCTTTAATACGTGATTTGGTTACTTACGAAGAACAATTATGCTTGCAGCTTGCTGGCTAACAATCCTGGTACAAGGTACCCCCATGCAAGTCAAATATAATTAAAATCGTGGTTGTACCAAAGCTTAAAACTATATTACAGTAGATTGCTATTAATGAGGATTTTGAGGCATTTACAGAGTGATTAGCAGGATTTTTACTGTCAAGTTGCACTTCATTATTAACTTATATGGGTTTTTTTTTCCCTTATGGCAGGGACCTGAAATCCGTACTGGATTTTTGAAGGATGCGAAGCCCATCCAACTCACAGAAGGACAGGAAATCACTGTAACCACAGATTACAGCATTAAAGGAGATGAAAACATGATTTCTATGAGCTACCAAAAGTTGGCTGTGGACTTGAAACCTGGAAACACCATTTTGTGTGCTGATGGTACTATTACCCTCACTGTTTTGTCTTGTGATCCAGCTGCTGGCACTGTCCGGTGTCGATGTGAGAACACTGCCACACTAGGTGAAAGGAAAAATGTGAACCTTCCTGGTGTAATAGTTGATCTGCCTACACTGACAGAGAAGGATAAGGAAGACATCTTAAAATGGGGTGTACCCAACAAGATTGATATGATTGCTCTTTCTTTTGTCCGCAAAGGTTCTGATCTTGTGAACGTTAGGAAGGTCCTTGGTCCCCATGCCAAGAACATACAGCTGATGTCAAAGGTAAGTGGAAAGTTGTAAACTTGTCTTCATGCTCAAAGTCTATATCGTTCTGTACAAGTGAGATTAATTGTTACTTTAACGTCTGTGAAACATTTTAGGTTGAAAACCAAGAGGGAGTTGTCAACTTCGATGAGATTTTGCGGGAGACTGATTCTTTTATGGTTGCCCGTGGTGACCTTGGAATGGAAATTCCAGTTGAGAAGATCTTCCTTGCACAGAAGATGATGATCTACAAATGCAATCTGGCTGGCAAGCCAGTGGTGACTGCAACACAGATGCTTGAATCTATGATCAAATCACCTAGGCCTACTCGTGCTGAAGCCACTGATGTGGCCAACGCTGTTCTTGATGGCAGTGATTGTGTGATGCTTAGTGGGGAGAGTGCTGCTGGAGCCTACCCAGAGATTGCAGTCAAGATCATGGCTCGTATATGCATCGAGGCTGAATCGTCCCTTGATTATGGGCACATTTTCAAGGAGATGATAAAGGCTACTCCTCTGCCAATGAGTCCTTTAGAGAGTCTTGCATCTTCTGCTGTCCGAACTGCAAATAAAGCCCAGGCTAAGCTCATCGTGGTATTGACACGTGGTGGAACTACAGCCAAATTGGTTGCCAAGTACAGGCCGGCTGTTCCTATTCTGTCGGTAGTTGTCCCGGTTATGTCAACTGATTCCTTTGACTGGACCTGCACCGATGAGACTCCAGCAAGGCATAGTCTTGTATACAGGGGCTTAATCCCTTTACTGGCAGAGGGGTCAGCCAAGGCTACTGATTCAGAGTCAACTGAGGTCATATTGGAAGCTGCCCTCAAACAGGCCATTGATAAAGGTCTATGTAAGCCAGGCGATTCTATTGTGGCGCTTCATCGTATCGGAGCTGCCTCTGTTATTAAGATCTGCATTGTCAAGTGATCAGTCGTCAGAGCAGGTTTAGCTCAATTGGAAAGGAGCACAAAAACACGCCTTTTTTTTTTTTTTTGCTGCCCAAATTGCTCTCTGGAGACCTACTCGTTCGTCTTATGACACCTCGCTAGCATTAAAAACCAAAGACAGTATGCTGAGTATGGGAAGGTGTTTTCCTCGTAGTTCCAACGTTCGTATTTCCACACTACCTCTTTACGTAAATTTTTGTTTCTTGGAACTTGACCTGCGTAATTTTTGGGGCTTAACAGGCATGACAATTGAGCCCATGTCATGTCGTGCATGGATATGTTTCAAGTACTGTGTAACTTGATTGTTATTAACTTGTTACTTGGCATTCTTAAATAACTAAGTACATGTTTTGGCTCTTACGTAAGATATGCAAAGCAGATCGTTAGGTCGTTTATGTAAGAGTATAAATCTATCATTGAGCTTACAACTATTAACGAAACTTTTAGTTGATATGGTTTTACAGTTTATCAGGTTTGCAGAATCTCAAGGGTGGCTAAAAAACAAGGGGTAGGATGTCAACTTTGAAAGGTGAATAATTGGAAGGTTGGAGTGTCTGTATGCATGTGTATGAGAGAATGCATGTCTCTTTTTCGCTCTTTTTCTTTCACTTTATCTTTTTGTGTAGAGGAGGGTAAAAAGTTGAGTATGATTGGTGCACGCGTAGGCATAATAAAGCCAAAGAGCAGGCCAACCTACTAGAAGAAAGTGTGAAATGGGGAGGTCCTATTTGCACGTTGTGCAAATACCAAGCACTTGTTTTTGTGTTGGTATATGTATCCCGCATGTATACGGCTGTTAAAAAACTGTGCCCTATAAAGAACGACACCCAATTATAAAATTTTTGGTCCAAAATTTGAACCTACGGTTTATACACAAATATTTGTTGCTCAGGGTCCGCTTCTTTTATACGGTGTGGTAATGATGCGGTACGGTGGATATGTGAGGAGCAAGAATGTGAAAAGTAGATGAGCAAAATGAGGATAGAGAAAAGTGAGAAGATATATTGATAATGATTGTGTGGTATGGTGAAGTCTGGTAGAAATTAAAGAGCGCAGTGCAGTATGATACTACACCAGTACAACCTACCGTTTAAAAGAGCAGAAGCCTAATTAAGTATTGGACATTAGGTACATTTGATTTATCCGAACTTGTTATCAAAAAACAATTTATCTAACTATCTAAGCTTGAAATGATCATCATGTGAAATGATATGAAGTTAATTTTTTTGAACTCTGCACAAAATTAGTCTGCTACTACCCGAACTAACCAAGATCACGATATGAAATGATATGAAATTAATTGTTTTTAACTCTAATTTCATGATTTCATCCATTGTATTTCTTAGATAAATTTTAAGGTAAGCTTGCTTAACTTGAGCATTGTGACTTATGTTAAATGGTTTTTTTAGAGTGAACTTTCTAAGGTTTTGATATGATTTATAAGGGATAACAAAATAAATTTTAGCATGAATTGTCCATGTATTAGATTAACTAGAGTCGTTTCTAATAGATTGTTAGTCAACCTAATATTTATAAAATGTGATAACAAAGTTGTGTGTTTGAAAATAAATTCATGATAAGATAGTTTCACATAAAATAAATTCATGATAAGATAGTTTCACACAAAACCTAACGTGTCAAAGGTGGAGATTTCAAAAATGAATATTCCATTCAAAAATTATCAAAAATACCTTACCATTTTGCAACCTATAATATGAAAATTATATGCTCGTATGACTCATAAGACAAAGCATATTCCACTTCAACCAAATAAAAAATTACATGATCGAAACATCAACATACAATCAAACCCTCAATAGGGTTTCTTTAACAATAGTAGTAGTGTCCCATAAAATCAGCAGGAAAGGACTTGTATAGTAAATTACACCATTTGATTGATTAGGATTAGCTAGTGTTTTACATCAAAGAAACTAATAAACCAAAAATGATAAACTAAAATTTTCAATAATACGTTAAGAGGAGGATGTAGTTTTACAAAATACTACTTCCGTTTTTATTTAAGTGTCGCCTAGGTATTTACGTCAAAAATTTTGACCGTTAATATCTTAGTTTGTATAATGATTTATCAAACAAAACTGATATCATTAAATTCGTAATAAAAAATACTATTGAAAAAGTATAATATCATAATTTTTTATAAAAATAATATGTGAGAAAATGTTAATTAACAATGGATCTCAAAAAACGTGAATGATATGCGGTTAATAAAAGACGGAGGGAGTATAGTTTCAAATTTTGGAGAAGAGATTGACTTGATATGGTTTTATATTAACTGATTAGAGAATAACTAGACGAGATCTGCCTGTATTCATCAGATCTGTATTTTTTTTTTTTGGCTCTCATCATCACATTGGGTAGGTAAAGATAATTTATTATTTGATAAAAAAAAAGATAATTTATTATTTGATTAAAAAAAAAGATAATTTATGAATGTATTAATTAAGATAAGGAAGTAAAAGAGGACAATGACCCTAGTTAACTTTGGTCCTCGTTAATCCAATGTAGAGTGTCATACAAAATGGACTACAGAAGTGTCTAGAGAAGAGAGTAAAATGCTACTTCCAACTCATGTATGATGTCATTGTCCCATCCCCAAGCTAATGCATTTGATCCCTTACGGTGCCTTTCTTTCTTCATTTTCATCTTTTTGTTTATGGCATGTTTTAGGCTTCACTCACATGTTTTATATATATATATATATATAGGAAATGACCAAATGAGTATGACTCTTTGGTGAGCATGTGAACATAGCTAGATATGTGGTCAACATCAAGTGTTATTTTTGTGGATGTCAAATATGAAATGTGGATGTCAATTATTGTTTTCGTTTACATCAAGTATGCAAAGAGAATAAAAGAATTTTGCTTGGAGGACATCAAATATTGATGTTGACCTTTCATACTTGATGTCCATGAAAATAATACTTAATATCCACTTTTCATACTTGAGTGGAGGCAACATTAGTACAACTTCTCTCGTCAATAATAAAGTTGCACACCTTTCCTCCAACGAGACACCTTGTTTGGAAAATCATCTCACGTTGTACCTTGTCAAGAGGAGATTCATGAGTATGAAGTATTCTCCTTAAGACAAGGAGCTCCTCGTTTTCAGCTGGAGCGGGTTCTACATCATCATCATCATCATCAGACTCCTTCTAATCTTCCAAAATGGATTGAGGTTCTTCTTCGGTAGTTTTGAGCTCATCGTCAATCTCTTGAACCTATTGAAGAGTTAGAGTTCTCCGAGTGGGGCAATCGACTTGAAAATTACCAAACCCTTGGCACTTAATGCACTTCTTCCTTTCCATCTTCCTAGGAAACTCCATAGGGGAGAGAAATGCAATGCCCTTCCCCTTGTCAACTCTAGTAGGAGGAATGGACTTGGGAGCTTCGCTCAGTCGTGGAGTAGTCGAATAGGTGGGCTTGGGCAAAGGAAAGAAGGGACGATTAAAAGGTTCAGTGGCAACCTTATCATTCTTTCATTACTCAACCTTAAGAGCTAAACTTCATAGCTTATCCAAAGAGTGATAGGGCTAGATTTCTATCTTTTGGGCAATGGAAGGGGCCAATCTATTCAGAACCTCACCATAGTTTGCCCTTGAGGTTGGTGAAGATCACTCTTGATAAGGAATTGTTCAAACTCCTGGATGTATTCACTCACACTTCTCTTTCCTTGCTCAAGGGCGAAGAGTCTTCTCATGATGTCCTGCTTGTAGGTGCTCGACAAAAACCAACGGTTCATGTACTTCTTTTACTTCACCCATGAAGTGTCCTTGTCTTTTCGATCCCTAGCCCATTGTGCTTTCAAACTCTCAAACCAAAGGGATGTAACCTTGGCGAGTTTTAGGCAAACAATCTTGAAAGCTTTCTCGTCATTCTACCCCTTGGCCTCAAAGATCCTCTCCACAAGTTGTAACCACTCCAAGTAATCATCCGGGTCGAGAGAACCATTGAATTCCATGACCTTAATCTTCACATTATGAAACTCATTTCGCGGAGGTCTTTCTCTCATTTCCCTTCAATGGTGAGGGTGAGTAGAGCTACTATTATCGTCACTCGAATCAAAGGAAGGAGAAGGATAGATAGGGCTGCATGAGGTTCCTCGTCTTCCCATCCGGGGTTGATTTTGAAGATGTGTGGAGTTGTTCTCAAGTTGGGTTGCAGGTTACCAATTGCACGTTCATTGAACGACAACTGATTCTCCAAGACCGGATCTTGGGTTTCATCGTTTGGGGCTCATTGGCGTCAGCTTGATATATTCCACTCGATTGGGGTTAACTTCATCACCCACATCGAAAAGAAAGGTAAGGGACGCAATGTGTTTGGGAAACTTTTGAGGGGCTTGGTTCTTTGTAGTTGACTAGTGTTTGGGTTAGGGTTCTTCGTGTTTGAGGCATTGAGCACACCCAACAACCAATAACAATAACAATAACTCTATACACTTGAAGATGCACATAGGATGGGGTCCCGAATTTCACAATAACAACAACAATTTGAAACCATATTTCAGAAATTGAGAAACAAGAACTCAAGCAAACCCTAACATGGATGCTGTAATGCCAAATAGAGCGTATTGTGGTGGGACAATTGTTGGTTGAGTTGATGGAGGTGATGGAGATGATGAATCACACATAAACCAAACCCTAGGTTGAACAATTCACACAAGATATAAACTTTGGGTAAAGGATAACCACCAACCAAGAACTATCAAACCCGCCAAAAATTGCTAAAGGTTGAACCACCACAACTCTATAAAGGACTTGACTTAAATCATCACCACAAGGAAATTGAGGATAAAGATAACAAGACTTGAGAGGAGAGAGTTTGAGAGAAATTTCATTTGCATTCAATGTCATTCAATGGCCTCTTCCTCTTCAATGTAAATGTTTATAAACATTGGAGAGGAAGAGAGGGTAGTGGCTAATTAAAAAAAGAGCCCAAAACACTATAAATAATACCCTCGAGTAGAGGATTTACATCAATTAGAGGGTGGGGGCAAAAGGGGAAAAACAAAAGAAAAGAGGAAAGGAACGTAGGCGGAGAAATGCGAAACTCCAATATGGGTACGAGCGTACCAAAGGGTCGCGGTCGTGCCCAATCGAAACTCCCAAAACTACTTTAAATGCCGAGGGTTGGCACCGACGTCCCAAAAAATGTCATGATTGTGCCAACTAGCCGTCACGGTCGTACTTAAAGAAAAGAGCCCACAACCAGTTTCAGGGGTCGGTACGAGCGTGCTGGGTGTAGTCGCGTCCGTGCCAAGCCCTTGTACTTCCTTTCTTCTTCCTTTGACTCCATGATGAACACTCGACTCGACCCTTGATGTCAAAAGACCAAAATGCCCTCGGGATGATCCGGCTCGGGTGAAGATGACTAAAACGCCCTTGGGGTTGGGGATGGTTTGCGAGCTGCTAGAGGGGCTCATGGCCAATCCAAAGGACAACCGAGACTAGTTTGGAGGGGTCAGAGTCAAGTGGGAATTGTATCTCCATACTAGAACGAGAAGCGGCAGTTTTCTTGGCTTAGATGACGAGAGAGGAATAAGGAACCCAAGCTCTTCACTCATGAACAATACCATTTTTTAAAATCCGACAAACACAAACCAAACCATTTCCATTCCAAAAACCCTAAACCTTTAAACAAAAAACTGAAGAGTAGCATACAAAACCCTAGTTGAAACCCTAATTTTCCGAACCACCAACCAAATTGAATGATTCCAAACAAGCTCATCAAAGCCCT
Source organism: Portulaca oleracea (assembly GCA_029582165.1). Lineage (NCBI taxonomy): Eukaryota > Viridiplantae > Streptophyta > Magnoliopsida > Caryophyllales > Portulacaceae > Portulaca > Portulaca oleracea. The sequence goes on from CM055890.1 coordinate 24,278,417, forward strand.
TAATGATTTCAGCGAAGCAGAAAAAAGAAAGGATGGAGTTCGATTTTCTAGTTTACCTGCCATCTTTAATCTTTAAGGAGCTCACGAACACGATACTCTTCAACCTCAGCTCTCTCCTTAATGTTATAGGAGATGCGACTTTGGTGGTAGGGAAGCTGTGGGAGAGTTCGTTTTATAAACAAGATAAGTGAAGGCAGAAAATTTGGTTATTTTCCTCATTAATTCAAAATTTGATAACCTGTGCCAATTGTCCCGGCATTCAGGCAAGTTCTCGCCTAAAAGTCACCCCAAGGCAGTTCAAAATTTAGGTCCCACATGTGAAATAAATAATGTAGTCTCCTTACAGTCAATTTTTAGAAATGCATGGCGCCCCCAACAATTTTTTTGGTTTTCTTGTGAGCCTTTAAACAAGGTCGTCACCTTGCTTAGAGCTAAGAAAGTTAATGCGAAATGGCGCATTAGATACAAACTTTCAATCCACTTTCTTCACCAATTTCTTTTCGTTCATCCCCTATCCTTCAAGAACTATTACTAGGTCACATGACAAAAATCTCCTAGGGGTTTATCAAACTCAACTTTAATGGATTGAAAGCCTCTTTAATTATTGCAATGGATATTTATTGGTGCTTCTTTTTTTTTTTTTGGTTATCTCGGAGTGCTTCTTTTCTTGTGATGGAAGTTATGGCTCTTTGTAGTAACATCAAAGTTTTTGTAAATATAAGCTGATTTTAAGAATATTTATGTTAAAAGAGACAACAAATCCTTATTTGAGTTATTCAAGAAGCTATCCATCCTCCGTGGTAGATAAAAGTTTTAGTACATGATATTCATGTTGTCTTTTTCTTCTACTAGTTTTATTACAATTAATCATATTTTTAAGCAAGGCAATTGAACGGTGGATTGACTCGCTAAGTTAGGATTGCCTCTCAATTCCAAGTGTGGAACAAAGTTCCATGGGAGAAATTGTCTAATACTTTTTATGACGATACTCTAGATAGAACCCTTAAGAAAAGGGTTATTTAGGTCTTAATTCTCACTCTTCTTTTAAAATAAAAACGCATAAATTAGTTTAGAACAATATATAACTCGACGTAGTTCATAAAAACACAAACAACTTAGATAATGGCAAAAAATTGCTCCGGGGTGCCATACATTCCCTAAAAATGACTATTTGGGGACCACATTATTTTTTTTTTACTCTTTGGGGACCTGATTGTTGTCAAAACTTGCTGGTTGGGTATTTTCCGACCAAAACAGTCGGAATCAATAAAAAGACGTAAATACCCCTTGACTTATGATTGAAACGTCCAATTTACCCCTTTTATTTGCCCGCTCAAATCTGTCTTGGTTTTCTTCTTCTTCACTTTAATTTGTTCTTCTTCTTCACTACACTACTCCACTCAACTTCAAAGAAGCAGAGAGAACTGGAGAATTGGGAAGGAAGAGGTTCAAGTTTACGAGAATTGGTCGAGCTTCTAGTTTGAGTGTAGGTTTAAGCCACGCCACCGTCGACGGAGAATCTTGTAGTGGTAAGCATCATTATCACATTGTATGTCAGGTTTGGAAATTAGGTTAGATGGTTAATTTCGAATGTTAGAGTTCGAAATCTAGATGGTTTTGTTCAAAAGTTAGGTATTGAATTTTGTTAATTTGTAAATTTAGGGTTTGAATTTTGTTGAAAGTAAAGGGGAATTGTTTGAACAAAACTGGGAATTGTTTGTTGAAATATGTATTGGGTTTGATTGTGATGCACAGGTTGATCCAATGTATTCATTCATTGTCCGATTCAACTCATTGAGGATTTACATCCCAAAGAAGGACTTAGACATTTACAACCATAAAGAGTTGTTCTGTGACATTAGGACGAGGTACATAGAAGACTTTGGAAAGTTTCCGAAGTATGTTGGATTGAATTGGTATCGACCAGGGAAGGAGAACAAGAAGCTACCATTGCAAACAGATACCAACTGGAATAATTTTGTGGGTACGTGGTCAAAGTTGGAGAATGTGAAGACATTGCCCGTGGAGATGGTTCAACTGGGGCTGGGAAGGGGAAGCTTAGTATTGATAAGCAAGTCGATGATGATGAGATTATTGTTGAAATGAAGGAAATGACACCAAGCCAAGCTTATGTATGGGCTGACAACTTAATACAAACACCCATTGATGCTGACCAATACCAAGGTGGCAGTCAGACCTCACAACCCAGACCACCATTAACAAAGAAGCCACCTTCCACAGATGCAAGTATTGGTCAGAGATTTAGTGCAAGGAAGAAGCTAGTAGTCAGAAGGAGTACAAGAAATGCAAAGGCAGCAAGTCATAAAGGAGCTGGAGAATCTTCTGGTGGGCCTGATATGGAGGAATCTTCAAGTAGGTTTGGGCTTGGGTCATCTTCTGTTGGGCCTGGTAACATGGAGGAGGTACATAATAATAATTGTGGTCCTGCTTCCCCGTCACCAACTAAAAGCAAGGATGTCGTTGGTACATCCTCACTTGCTGCATCACATGAAAGGTAAGTTGCAAGATCTCCTCTTTGATCTCCATCTCAATGAGCTGCAGAGCACAACATCATCATTAGCTCAAAGTACAAGGAGGCCTTTGACGTCTTTGGTAACATCAAGTCCAGATAAGCAAGGTCTACAACCATCTTCTCCTCTTAGCTCTCCACCTCAGAGGGAAATCATTGAGCTTCAGAACACAACCTCTTCATCAGCTGAAAGTCCAAGGAGACCATTAACTAGGTCTGTGGCAGCAGCAACTCTAGAGAAGCAAGGTGCATAGGCAAGTTCTCCTCTTAGCTCACCATCTCAAAGGATGGCAGTGAATAAGTCTGGGGCATCAGCTAGTTCAGATAAGCAGTCAGCTGAACAAGATATCCATTCAACCTCAAAAACTTCATCTAAAAAGAAGAAGGCCAAAGGTAAGGAAACAATGGAGCTGGATCCTACTATGTTGAATAGTATGTCAAAGGAATTTTCTGTGCTACAAGCTTCTGACATTCAAGAATTGGCAAGGGCAGATGTGAGAGAAATTTATGAGTTCTTTGAGGATGAAAATGGTGAAGGTGGATTTGAGGCTCAATGGCAGATAGAAGATACAGATGATGAAAGTGATGATGAAGAGTTTGTTCCAACAGATGAAGAAGAAGAGGATGACAGTGATGATGAGTATGTTGACTCATCTGAAGAGGATGTTTCTGGGTTAGAAGATAATGGAGATGAGGAGGTTGAGGCAAGAATGGAGCTAGGATATGTGGTTGATGAGGATGTGGATCCACGTAAGCAAACTGTGCCTGACAAGATGGCATCAGTTTATAGTAAAGGGCAGGTTTGGACTGAAGGCAGGGAAAATAAGGTAGATATCAAACCAATGGATATGTTCAGCAGCAAGGACAAGCTCTTGTATGTGATGAAGACTTATGCAATTCAGAGAGGCTTTATTTTGAATAAGGTGAAGAACAACAGTAAGAGGTACACTATGAATTGCAAAAAATGAAAAGTGCACTTTCAGGGTCCATGCAATCTCGATGCAAGATAGTGTAACTTGGCGTATACAGTATGTAAAGGGAAGTCATGTGTGTTATCAAAAAACTAAGCAATATCAAGCTGGTGCCAAGTGGGTTAGTAACCAGCTTATGAAGGACTTTAGCCTAAACCCAAACATGGATGCCAGGAGGGTGCACAACATTCTGTTTGATAGATATGGTGTGTCAGTCCCTAATTACACTAGCTACAGGGCACTAAAGATTATGAAGAAAAGGTTATTTGGCGATCATGATGAAAGTTACTTGAAGCTTCCTTAATACTGTGAAAAATTCACCAAAGCCAACCCTGGGTCTAAGTGTTTCATCAGCTTCACTGATAGGGGTCCAAGTTTAAACCCAACTTTCAAGAGGATTCTAATATGCATTGGACCTGCTATTAAGGCATTCAAGGAGCATTGCAGGGGTTTGATTGGATTGGATGCTTGCTTCTTGAAAGGTCCTTACAAAGGGGTTTTGATGACTACAATTGGATTAGATGGCAACAATGGTCAGTTCCCACTAGCATATGGTGTCTTCCTAGTTGAAGATGATGAAGAATGGGAATACTTTGTGAATGGACTGGCAGTTACACTTGAGTCACAACAAGATTCACATCGTTACACCTTCATGGCTGACAGACACCAGGTAATCCTCTTGTTTTTCATAGTTTATACTTTTATATTTATGTTTAGGGTGTTGCTAAAGGTGTTTGACAGAGCTTTGTAGATGTTTGTACCTCGGTCAATTAAGAATGCAGCGAACAAGTTCTTTCCTCAATCAAGGAGGAGAGTGTGTGTGTGTTGCACCTGTATAAGAACTTTTCTAACAAATTTCCAGGTATGTATACATCAATAACGTTGATGCTTTAATCTGCTATACTTCAACCATAAACTATGTAAATCAATTTTTGATAAATCTTCAAACTTTTTAGGTGCTTGGTACCACTTCTACTTCTACATAGCAGCTAATGCATATTCAAACAAAGATTCAAGACAATGCATGAGAAGATAAGGGGAAAAGTCCAATCGCATACAATCAAGCTAAAGGATCTTTGAACCAGAAACTTGAAAAGGTTTAAGTATGACCAAGGCCTGAAGAGCGATGATAACACAAACAACTTTGTAGAGTCCTTCAACCATGCTATCATCAAACACAGAGGTAATCCAATACTAAGCATGTTGGAAAAAATTAGGAAGGTTATTGGCAAGAGATTTGATAAAAGGTTCAACTTGGGGTGTACTTGGAAGACTAAAGTTACACCATTCTGTGGACCAAAAATTGAGAAAGACAATAACAAACTTTAGAGCATGTGGTCTGGTGCACAGTGTTGGGAGGGGATATTTTGATATTTTGGAGGGTAGTGTCAACCACAATGTGAACCTCAATGACCATACTTGTACTTGTGGGAAATTTCAGCTCACTGGTTTGCCATGTAAGCATGCCACTAGGTGCATCCACTTTATAAAACTTGATGTTGAGGATTTCATTGCACCTTGCTTCATAGTAGACAAGTATAAGAGTTTGTATGACACCATAGTGAAGCCATTCCTGACCATACCATGTGGCCTAAGTCTGACCACAAGCAACTTGACCCTCCTCGTGAGTTGAAGAAGAAAGGAAGGCCATCAAAGAATAAAAGAAGAGAGTCCAGGGAAGACTTGGCCAAAAAGAAAGGGAAGAGGCATGGAACCAAGAGGTGCTCCACTTGTGATAATATTGGCCACAACTACCTGACATGTGGCTTGCCAAGGGATGAAAATGGAAGGTTGATCAAAACACCAGTAGTACCATCAACAAAAGGGAATGTTGATCAGGGAGGTCAGCCAAGGAAGAAAGCAAAGGTCAGTGGAAGCAATCAACAGAATCAAAAGACTAGTAGTAATAAAAGGAAGAAGAAGACTGCCAATGAAGGGAAGAGTAGGACCAAGGCTAGTGGAAGCAATAAGGGAAACAAGTCAAGTGAAGTTCCACATTCAGCCTGAACATGTCTTTGGTTGTTATGTAATGGACCCTAATGTCAGACTTATGTAACCTAATTTATCAGACTTATGTATTTGGTTTCTGTCAAGACATGATTTGTAATGTCTTAGGCATGGCAATTAAGTTCCAGCTGTGTCATTTTGCTTTATGGATGGCATGGTTTGTAATGTTTTAGGCACAATTATGATCAACACTTGTCATTTACAAGCCAAACAATTTGTGTCAAGACTTTTGATTGTATTACTATCCAATTATGATTATGAGTAACTTGAGTACTAGTGTCATGGATTTTTATTGAGTATGCACAAGTGTGACTTTGATCAGGTGTAGTTTGTAGAGTAGAATGTACAGATTATGAGTAACTTGAGTACTAGTGTCATTTGCAAGCCAAACAGTTTGTTGATATACATCATTTCAAATTGTAGAGTAGGTTGTACAATATACATGACGAATTCTCACAATTTAATTTCAATTCAATCTTTGTCTACAATTCCCAAATTCTCATTGTCTACAAGGTAGCTACATACTTGCCCAACAAAAACAAAGAGTGGCAGATCAGATCTTTGCTATAAGCTACCATCTGCCTTTTGCTACCTTCACCAAACACATACTACAAGAACTAATACAACTACTACTGCTGCTACTAAGAATCCAACAATCACAACCACACATTAACTGTAATCACTTCAAAAGAGACAGAACAACAACCACCAAGAATGCAACAATCACAACCAAAGTCCCAATCCCCATCCCACACATCACCATAATCCCCAGCACTTTGTCCCACAATGCCTTCAATTCAGCAGCCTTCTCAACTATCACAGACATTTGATCAATCAACCCAGATATCTTCACCACCAACTCAGCCACTTCCTTCCTCAATTCACCAACCTCATTCTTGCACATACTAAGCAACACAATAGCCTCACCAACCTTCTCCTTCAACTGAAGTAAATCAGCAGCAACAGTATCCCTTGGCATGTCTAGCTCTATACTTGGCCCGCCTTGCTTCCTCATGCTGTTTACACTACCTGAATCTTCACATTCATCCAACCACCCCAACCATTTTGCACACCTTGGGCACTTTCCATAGACACGATTCGGGTTGTTATTACTCTTTGATGTCTTCAGAACACCATCCACCCCACACTTACCAACGCACATGCCATCCACCCAATTAGCCCTTTTGTTGAACCCTTCCATTCCCTTGTTGTCAATGTTCATATCATCTACAACCAAAAAAACACAACAATACATATATTACAATAAAATCGACAACAAAACCAAATGAACAACACCTCATTTTCACACCCAAATGAACAAACCAAAATCGACAACAAAGTCGACAACAAAACCCTAAACCCTTAACCCAATCGATTCAAATGAAATCGACAACAAAAAAGGAACTCTCAAACCCTAATTTTTGAATCTTCAGACTAACGCACACCACCCATTCAATTGAAGGCTGTCGATTTTCAAAACTGATGCCATCTCAGACAATGAATTCGTTTAGGATTTACCTCCCATCCTCCTCGACATTGTGGGTTGCAAAGCTCATCCTCGATCTCCGCTTGCTCTCTCTCAGATTTTGGTCTCTAATAGCCGACTGAATTTGGTAGTTGGGAGGAGGAGTTAATTCAGTTTTAAAGACAAAAATTGAAGCCAAACAAAGGGTATTTTTGTCACTCCAGCTACCTAAATCATTTTTGTGTTGACTCCGGCTGCCTTCACCGGATTTTCATAACTTTTGGTCGGAAAATACCCAACCAGCAAGTTTTGACAACAATCAAGTCCCCAAAGAGTAAAAAATAAATAAATAATGTGGTCTCCAAATAGTCATTTTTAGGGAATGTATGGCACCCCGGAGCAATTTTTTGAGATAATAGATAATGAGAACATTTTACCGCAAACATGTATAAAAAGATTATAGGAGTGTTTGGGAATTAGTTGTTGACTATTTGTAGTTATTGACTGTTTTGTTAGCTGTTTTTATAAAAAAGTATTTTGGTAGAGTTAGCTGTTTATAGGATGATTTTCTCCCTTGATTTCCAATCGTACCCTTGGCTTTATTGTTGCTTTTAACATTGTGATTTTTTTTAAAATTCATTTTCAGGTTCTTCATCCATATTTTAATTTATTTTTAGATTTAAAATTATGATTTTTTTAATTCATCTTTAGGTTTTTTTCATCCATGCTTTTAATTCATTTTAGTTAGATTTAACATTATGATTTTTTTATTTCATTTTTAGCGTTTTTTTATTACGATTTTACAATTTAGTGCAAACATTTTAAATATATATGTAGAAATGAAGAAGAAATTGAAATCAAAGAAGAAATGAAGGAGGATGTGTGCCTGTTATTGTGAGGGTGAAAGGTTACAGGGGCTTTGCGGTGAATCAGACAGAACGAATTAACAAATGAAAAATACAAGTAGTAAAACTCTAAATAACTTATATTGCGTCTGGTAGTTTTTCGAGAAAGATTTTCACAGGAAAAACTTTCCGGGGAAAGACTTTCCTAACGTCCCCCCCCCCCCCCTCGATAATTGAAGCTGAAGCCAAAACGGGAATAAGGTTCATAGCACCAACAACACCGACACAAAAAAAGACACCAAACAACACCACGCAGGAAAAGGAACAAGAAAACCACACAAACACCACACCAAGACGGCAAGACCCCCCACCAAAACCGACTCAACCAACGAAATCAAGACACCATCAAAAGTAGCCAAAGGACAGCAAGACATTTGTACCAAAACCAAAAGAAAACACCAGGGCTCAAAGCACGAACACACCCATTCAGCCACCCAATCAGCCCTTATCTTCATCCAACCTCTTCTTCTTTAGCAATTTTATAGCCGTCTCCCGGTCTTGTAATATTTTCAAGTCGCCTTTATTGCTTATATCAACCGTCAGTCGGTCCATCAAATCATCAAAAGGTGCGGAGTTGCTCCCAGGGATAGAAGAAGATTTGGCTTTCACCACTGTCGAACCTCCTTTCTCATCTATTATTGAGAACCAAACATAGGAAAGTTTGTCAACTTAGAAAAATTGACTAACTTTCTCGAGAAAGTTTCCCAGCCAAACGCTCCCTTAGATAGTATTTACTATTTAGTGTAATTTTTCTGAACTACTCCCTTATTCCCATATTATCTGTCACTTTAACTAACTTTCTTTTTTCTCATAATATTTGTCACTTTATATTTTCAATAGCACATTAATTACTAATTTATCAAATTAACCTTATTAATTACATATTTTTCATTCTTTTTTCTTTTTTATTCACATTTTTCCTTTTTTATTCATCAATTTATTCAACATTTCCACATTTCCAATGCACTAAATTAATATAGATGGGAAGTTTTTTTGATCTTTTAAATTGTGTCCCAAGTGACACTTAATTTGGGAAGGAGGGAGTACTTACAAAATGATTTTTTGGGACCAAAAAGCTAGATCAATATGTCATCCTACCAAACACTTTCAATTGGCTTTTTGACTAGTCAAACTGTCAAAAATCTCAAAAAGCCATTGAAAATGCTATCCCCAAACACTAGGGGTGGAAGAAAAATTCGGAAACCGACACACCGAACCGGAAACCGGATAAAAAAACCGAAAACGGGCAACACCGAATCGGCTTAAAACTCCGGTGCACCGCACCGGAATAACCGGATGCTAAACGGGGCGGTTCCGGTTTGGGATATTCAAACCGACGGGGAGCCGACACCGAACCGTTAATATAAATAAATATATATAAATATAAATTTTGGTTAAAAAATAATTCTATCCAGAAATTAACACAGAAACAGTGTAAATTAACTTGTTAAAAAAAATAGTGTAAATTCTACCCAAAAATTAATACCGAACCGTTAATATAAATAAATATATATATATATATAATTTTTTTTTTTGGATTGAATAGAGATTTTTTTTTATGTTAACATAAATTAATGCGGTTCCGGTTCACTGGTAAAACCGCACCGTTAAATCCGGTGCACCGGTTTTTAAAAATCGCGTGATTCGATTCCGGTTCTGGTTTAAGGTTTTAGCACACCGTTTCTTCCGGTGCACCGCTTCGAGACACCGAAACTGCACCGCACCGCCCCGTTTCCACCCCTACCAAACACTCTCTATAAAATTTTAGGTATATATTTTTGATATTTTAATTTTTGTAAAAAGATGTTTCTCATTATAATTGTCTTGTAAAGAGAGTTTCCTTGTCATTCTCATGTATCAAAAGTGATAATTACAATGGATAATGAGAATGTATTTTTTAACATAATTCTATTTTCATTATATATTTTATTTGATGAAAAAAATATTATATAATAATATTTAGATGGATATACGTGAGAGAGAGATTGCGATTGGTACGACACTAATAGTCTGGGAAAAAGGTTCTATAAATGCAGATGCAATCCTAATCGCAAACTCAATCCTCCACACTCCAATTAAACTTCTCTCTCTGTCTCTGTTCTTCTCTATGAGCATGGAGAGAAGAAGAAGAAGAAGTAGGCAATGTCACAGTCCCACAGTGACATTGCCAGCATCACTACTGCTAGTGCTAATACTATTGGTGACTTTTAATACCGGAAGTTGCTCCGAGCAGAAGAAGACCAACCACGACATTCACAATTGGCATCACCCTTACCGCAGATTCTTGCTTTCCAATGGCCTTGCCCTCACTCCTCCTATGGGGTATGTAATCAACCTACCTCTCTTTTTCCAAAATATTACTACCCAAATTTTTGTTGAAATGTTTTTCAAGATACCCAAACTTTTCAAAACTCATTTTGGGTTCCCTTACTTTTTGTGTTAGAAATTATTAAGTGTTTTTTCGGTCACCAATTTGGTTAAGTGACCGAAATACCCTTGTTAAGAAATACGAAGAATAAGGGTATTTTGGTTACTTAATAAAATTGATGGCCAGAAAAGCATCAAATAATTACTAACAAAAAATAAGGATACTTCAAAATTAGTTTTAAAAAGTTGGGTACCAAAAAATAGTTTCCTCAAATATTACGGTAACTCGAAGTAATTTTTTTGCTCTTTTTCTATCTCTTCCTCTATCCTTACTCTAATACTACATATACCACCACTATAACATATTTACTAATATCTATGTCTTCCTTATAATCATTTGTTGCTATCAAACACTAATTATATTTTATCAATTTTAAATTCTAATTATTTAATATCACTTATGATTAACAACCCAAACTATATTAATAGATTTCCTATGGAAAATATTATTATATGAATTCATCTGTGTAGTGTTTTTAAATGTATTTGAAGTAATATTGGAAACTTTAAAAAGTAAAAGGTAATAAAAACTAAAAACAAAGGAGTTCCTTCTTTAATTAAGAGTTTCTCATAACATATTTTATTAAAAAGTTACAGCATTATATTTTTATGATAATATTTTTTTGTTATGAATTTGATGATAATAGTTTCATATTCTACAACATTATATATGTTGAGAAATTAAGGATATTAACACGAAGGGAGTATCTATTAGAGCTAAGTTATAAAATTTAAATGGTTAACTAAATAATCGTTATATATTTTCCATATTTTAAGGATTGACTACTTTTAGAAATATAAAAATTATAGGCAGATGAAAACAGAAGTGTATAGCATTCATTATTTGAGATAAAAAAAATATATATAAATGAACCGTAAAATTTTCACCCTAGTGACTTATGTAATGGGTCGGCATAATCCAAATTGAATTGAATCTTAATCCAGCGTAGTTGTTTGGGTAGGTCAACCAATACCAGACCCATTTATTTAACTGGTAGGAGTACTGCATAATAGACAGTGTTTACAGGGGGCCAGTTCTGTCTGTTAGTCCTTGGCTTTGCTTTTTCATTGTAAAGTCATGATTTTGTCCTCCATAAATTATGCCGTGAATGTTTGTTTTAGATCTCATCCACTTTTTAAAAACCCTTTTTATAAAATAAAATAAAATAAAATATTTCACATTAAAGATACCGACGTTTAAATTATGAATCATAAAGATTTTTAGAGATTATGATCTAATTTTAGAAACAAGAATATTACCACCAAGCATTAAGTGGATGAGATTATCTCAACTGCAATGATAATGCGAGATTCACATATGGATATAGATATCAAATTGAGGTTTATCAACGTTTCTGAACTTATTTATTACTTTTTCTGTCTTAGCATTATCAAGGTTTTTCTTTTTTCATAATGGCTTTGTATCCTCATCATTTGGGTAAAAAAAATCATCCTTCTTTCATAGCACAATGAAAACAATGTTTATTTATATGTATGTCAATTTTTATTTTCGCCATTCATTTTTTTATTTAGTATTACATGATACAATATATTTTTTAATTAAAAAAATTATGAAAAATTTTAAAATTTAAATATTGTATGTCTAAGTTTTTACTTAGTAAACAAGCATATTTTGAAAAATATTTATTTAAAGTTTTTTTAAATAAATTAAATTTTTAAAAAATATATATTTTATAATATATATTAAATAAAAAATTAATGATAAATATAAAATTTGACACATATACGAATAAAATTTATTTTATTGAATGTATCACTATAGTCCATGTTTATATACATGTGCAATCTACAAAACTTGGATTATAAATTTGTCAAAATATGCGTTTATTCATTTTATAAAATAAGTATCATTAATAATCATAATGAAAAACATTTTTATAAAAATACAAATTTATAAATGCAGTCAGAGTATGACTGTATGACCGACTATACAGACATGAAAACTAGAGCTTGTTAGAAATGACGTAGATTTGGATAACTATGATTTTTGTCCATATTTATGGCTTTCACGGGGAGTTGTGGGCATCTTCAATTCAAATACAACCGTAGTCATTGTCAAATGAGTGACCATTTTTTATCGATCTGCTGCCTCTGTAATGGTGGGCATTACAAGGTTAACCGCATTTGAGATTTTTTGATTTTGAAAATCTAAATTGCAACCGCAATATACGGTTAACCGCTGAAATCTGAAAACCTAAACCAAACCTCGAAACCGCAATTTAGAAGCGGTGCCGGTTAACGGCTTTTAAAATTTGAAAATTTACCCAGTTAACATACATGGTTTATGATTAACCGATTTCGGCACACCGGCCGTCGGTACTTGCTGCCCAGTCTGGCAGTCTGCTGCCTCTGCCTTTGAAAAAACAAATGACCAACAAGTCATCAACCAAACATCCCAGTTTCCACACTTCCACACAAGTTTTTTTTCAACTTAACTGAGAGCGGTTAACCGCGATTAATCGTTTCATGAACATCCAAAACCTAAACCTAAACCGTATTTTGCGGTTCAATTTGCGGTTTAGGTTTATGGTGCCCACCCCTATGCCTCTGTCCCTGATTAATTGTTTCAAAAACTACTTTCACAAAACCAAGAAATATAGGGAATGAAATAAAAGATTTATACATGCCAAAAATGCTCTTGAAAATGCCCTTAAAAAGATGTAAAAAGTTTATTTATTATTAAGGATAAAATGGATATTATAGTTATTGGAAATGTAAAAATTAGGTAATTAGACAAATAAAAGGGGACAGAGAAATTAGTTAATTAGACAAATAAAAAGGGACAGAGGTAGTACAATAACATTTCCTAAAGTTTATTATCACTAGTCTACTTAACGGCGCGTGCTTCGCACGCACTAATCCGACAATTATAAATATAAGCATAAATTTTAATATATATATATTAATATTGAATAAAAAAATCTCTAGATAATATAAAAATTTAATTTTAATTTTAATTTAATTTTTGTTTAATTAAAATTAAATATAATTTCAATTTGATTTGGTGGTCAATTATATATTAATGAAAATATACAATAGAAATCAAAATTAATTAAATATAATTAAGTGGGGTATAAAATCAATATTTTGTTTGGAATTTTCCTAAAATATTTCATATAAATACAAGTATCAAATTAAATGCATTGTTTTTTAATTTAATTTTTTTTTAATTAAATTAAATATAATTTCAATTTGATTTGGTGGTCAATTATATATTAATGAAAATATACAATAGAAATCAAAATTAATTAAATATAATTAAGTGGGGTATAAAATCAATATTTTGTTTGGAATTTTCCTAAAATATTTCATATAAATACAAGTATCAAATTAAATGCATTGTTATTTAATGATTACGGTTAGTAGTAATAATAATAATAATAATAATAATAATAATAATAATAATAATAATAATAATAATTAATGATTTTTGATGAAGTGGAAATTTTAAAAAGGGTTGGAATGTAAATTTTAGAAATTGGTAAGGACATTTTGGAAAAATAATATTTGGGACATCTATGGCTTACCTTCTTTTATACGATGGTAGATAATCTTAACTTTCCATTTCAGTGCAAGCACCCTTGTTCAATTATTGATATTCAACTCATCCCACGTTTGATAGGTTCAAATATAACTTTTTCTTTATAGTAAATCTCTGACGAGCTAATTTTGTTAAAACTAGATGAAAAGCCTATCAAAATGGGGCGCCTCTGCCAATAGAAATTATGAGGTGAATAAGTTATATTTGTCATGAATAATTTGATGGTTACCTTTAATATAGGGGCCTCTATCATTGGCCAAAATGTAACCGTCCTAAAAACTTTTAAAATAATAGATAAAAAGCCATTGAGTTGTCATCTATATGATATTCTTAAAGTACCTAGCTAGTACCTAAATCCTGTGAGTTAAATTTTGAAAAGAGATTCACCTACTATATGTGGCAAATTAAAATTCGTAATAAATTTATAATATTATTGTGAAATTCATTTATATATGCATGTTTATTAATGTGTTATAGAAATTTATGAGTGGGTAAATGGGCATGTTCAAATTACATAGGTCCTCTATGATGTAGGTTATAATTTGCTTTATAACTCTACATTCGAGTAGAAAACTATCCTCTGGCTGGATAGGATAACCACTGACAAACCTGGGGGTATGCAGGGTGGCCACAACCACCTTTGACCCAAAAAAAAAAGGAAAGAAAAATAGTATAATTTGGAATGAAAATTATAGATTTTAAGTTTATTATATAAAATACAATAACAGTGTATTGGTCACTCATAATTAGAAAGTCGAAACCCGCCTTTAACATTGAATTTGATTCATTTGACGGCATGATTTTTCTCATGAGATAATGTGTTGAGATCTAAACCATATATTCCCTGTTTTATTCAGATGGAACAGTTGGAATCACTTTGGCTGTGGCGTGACCGAGAAAATTGTAAGAGAAACCGGTGAGATATGTTGACCTGTGTGTTTTATCATGTATATTCTAACAGCCTAATGAAATGAAATAAGTAAGCTGAAACTAAGATGATGACATTCAACTGTTACAGCTGATGCTTTGGTTTCAACTGGTCTTTCCAAGCTTGGGTACGAGTATGTTAACATAGGTACGCCTCGTTTCTTATAGTCTTGTTTTCTGTCCCAAAATCTCTTTGATTTAGACATTCTTACCTTAACTTGTTGAGTCTTATGTTTATTTCCTCAGATGATTGCTGGGCTGAGTTAACCCGTGATGATGAGGTCTGCCTCTGCCTCTTTTTCTCATTCAGAATCTCATATATAATCTATATAATAGGCTTTGTGATTGCAAATAATTCAAACTGAGTTTTTGGTCACCAATAGACTGAACTTTTATCATATTTTCCTAGACTAAGCCAGTACCAAATTCCAACAGCGAAAAACTGACATGAAATAGGTATTAAGGACGTGGTATCAATGTCATGTCAGTTTTCCTATTATTTTCAATCACAACCTTTATAATACAGATTATTTGGTATCAAAAATCCTATACATATACATAGGAGAACTAACAGTAGAGGTTATGAATTTCAGGGCAACTTTGTACCCAAAAAATCAACATTTCCCTCAGGAATCAAAGCTGTTGCAGACTATGTTCACAGCAAGGGACTTAAGATTGGGATTTACTCAGACGCAGGGTACGTCTCAGATCTACCAAAACTGGATTATTTGCTAAGAAAAGGTCTTATCGATAACTGTGTTTCTGATGCATGAATTACCGGCCATCATCTTTGGACAGGCACTACACTTGCAGCAAGACAATGCCTGGGTCACTCGGCCACGAAGAGCAGGATGCAAAAACCTTTGCATCATGGGTATGTCTTGCTTGGAGTAACCTTAATTAGAACATTATACACAAGAATACATAGCACTAGTATCTCATTACTAGAGATGATTTCAATTCCACAGGGTATTGATTATTTGAAGTACGATAACTGCAACAACGGTGGTTCAAAGCCAACGGTTAGATATCCTGTTATGACTCGTGCACTGATGAAATCTGGACGCCCGATTTTCTTTTCGCTATGTGAATGGTAATGGGAATGACAATGACACGCATTGATCGGTTTTCCTTGAACAAGCCATACATATCTATAGAAAGACACTCTAACACGCGTTTTTTGTACTTATTTAACAAGGGGGGATATGCATCCAGCCCTTTGGGGTTCTCAGTTAGGAAACAGCTGGAGAACTACCAATGACATTAATGATATCTGGGCCAGGTAATGTCATGACATTCTAGTCTGACAATAAGCTTAAAGTAATTTTCTGCTTTGATTACAGGTTTGTACGCGCTTGTTTTGTACAGTATGGTGTCTAGAGCTGACATGAATGAGGTTTACGCCGAGTATGCAAGACCTGGTGGCTGGAATGGTCAGTGAATTAGTTCCTCTACACAACCTCATTTGCACTCTGCTGCTTTCTTTGTGCACAATTTGGCATCATAATGGGTTCGTTTTGCACTGAAAACAGATCCTGATATGCTTGAGATTGGAAACGGAGGAATGACTAAAGACGAGTACATAGTACATTTCAGTATATGGGCTATTTCCAAGGTGATAAAAACTGTCTTCTCTGATATAGATTCGGTTGAGGAGTTAATGGATGCTAATATAGTTGGGAACAATTAATGCAGGCCCCATTGCTAATCGGATGTGACGTGAGGAACATGACTAAGGAGACAATGGAAATAATCGGTAACAAAGAAGTGATTGCTGTAAATCAAGGTAATGAATGCGTCGTTTGACAAACTAACATCAGCTAATGACAATGTGGCATCTGTATGGTTTGTGTAACAATCAGTTATATGTTGGTTTTATGTGAACAGATGCTCTTGGTGTTCAAGCTAAAAAAGTCAGAATGGAAGGAGATTGGGAGGTAATGCATAGATTTTTTAGTTGTTCAGGCTGCATCCATGCTGGTTTCCCATGGTAGAATAAAGCATATGCTCTTTGTAAATAAAAGCAATTTATCAAATGACTTGAACTCAACTGGAACAAAATTCATCCCACTCAAAAGAATCCCAAATTGAAAGCTCATGATCTGATCAGAACCCAGACCAGTAACTTGTTTCCAAAGTCTACTGCGAGGTTTAATCCTTGCTCTTTTGATGGGCATGTAGAAGTTGGCTATTTAAAGCTTGTGTAGTTTATATAAAAATAGGTAATAACTTGCTTTAGAACTTGTTGAGTTGTCCCACATCGGCCTTTGACACCCATATCGTAGTGTTTATAATGGCTTGGGTGTCTCAACCTTCTAAGCTAGCTTTTGGGGTTGAATTGGGCTCAAGTCCATTATTTCACATGGTATCAGAGCCAGGGTCATTGATGTTGGGGCCACGCCCGCAGTTGTCTGCACCTTGTGGTGAGGGAAGGCGCCTTTGACACCACAATTGTTTAGGTAGTTTATGTAGAGGTAGATAGAGGTACGTAGAAAAATGTTATGGGCAGCGGAAGGCAGAAAAATGTTAAGGGTAATTTACCTTTATAAGGAACACAAATTTAATCTTGTACTCCCTCTATTTCTTTTACCAAGGATTTTGTGTCAAAATTTTGACCACTAATTTTTCAATATTTATCATATAAAACCACTACTGTTTTGTCAAATTGCAGGGTAAATTCAATTTACCAAAATTTACCAGTTTTTGTCTAAATTTACCAAAACTTACCAAAAATTATCAAAGTTAAAAAACAAAAAACTTTTAATTTTGATATATTAGCTTAAATTTGCCAAAATTTATCAAAATTTAACTTTTAGCCAATTGCTTTTTACCCATAAATTTTGCACGTGCTTGGAGTCCTAATGAAAATTACTATTAACAAAGAATAATTTTGTAATTTTTAGTAAAATATTATGTGGGAAATTATCCATAAAAAGTAATCTAAAAGACAGTTAACTAGAAACGGAGTGAGTGGTAATTCTAGGAAAATCAATGTTGAATGAATGAACAGGTATGGGCAGGGCCTCTGACACACTACAGAGTAGCAGTTGTTCTGGTAAACAGAGGTGGTTTCCGTACAGAGATAACAGCCCACTGGGATGACATTGGCATTCCAGCTGGCAGCCATGTCAAAGCCAGGGATCTCTGGGAGGTAAATACAACTACCTCATATATTGCTTCCTTCATGTTTAAGTTAGTTGCAGTTGCATTAGGTGACCTCTAATTGAAATCTGTGTGACTTTTTACTAATGATGATGCAGCACAAGACTCTGGAGCACAAGTTTGTTGACAAATTGACTGCAACTATTGACCCTCATGCATGCAAGATGTATATACTCAAGCCAATTGCTTGAATGAAACACTAGGAATTCAGTTGTTCCTGTTGTACCAGGAAAGGGATTGTTTGGAGAGTGAAGTTAGAGGTGGAAACTACACCACCTACCAAAGAAGAAAGAAAAAAAAAAATGTAGGAATAACTTGGATGGTGGCGTAATAAAAGAAAATACCATTTTTCACATCCTTTTCTTGCATATATATTCAAAATAAGTAACTAAAAGATACTTTTTAGACTCGTATTTTACATGCCTTTTCGTTATATCTCCATGCAACTATATTTAAATGACAAAATCTCTTCCAAAAGATTTATTGTTCCAATGTACAATGAACGAGGAACAAATTATGATTTCAACGAACTGTAATTTGAGGATGTTTTGGTCCATGAAAACTATTATATAACCTAAATGTAAAATAGGGCTTATTATATGTCTTTCAAATGTGACAATCTTATTTTAATATTTCTGGATGTTCAATTTAACTTGTAGATAAGAATCATCCAATGTCTTCAGAAAAACAAAAGTTTTAGATGTAATAGATATTGGAAATAATGTGAAGATAAACCTTAGGTTCTTTAATGGGCAAATTTCTAACAACAATATAGATAGAGAATGAAGTTTCATAGTTATTTTCATATTTATCAAACATTCTATTGAACTTGAGCAATAAGTCAAGTCAAATTGATATGTTTGATAAATAAGTCAGTTTTATACCAGACTTAAAAAATATAAATTCACTCTTTGTCATGAGAAATGTATTATTTCAACCATAAAAAATCTCAATACAGTCCTGCTAATAGATATGACGGATTCAGATATACATAATCCTACTCTTATATGAAAGTGAATTAAAAGGCTAATCATGATAGTTTTATCATAACGAATAATGGAAAAGTTGCCTAAATAAGATTACAAGAGGGGAACAATTTCAGAGTGATTGGTGCAACTTTTATGATGACAAGATCTAAAATTGACTACAACTCTAATCATCTCTCCTTGTCACTTTTCATGTGGATTTCATTAAATTTTGCACACTTGGAATCAAATATCCTTTCCCTGTTCTTTTGTGCGGTGCGATGCAATGTGGTACTACACCACACCACTTACCATATCATACCACATTTTATAACAATCATCACTTTTCTCTTTCCTTATTTTTCTTTCTCCTTACTTTTCTTCTCTACTTTTCACATTCTCTCTCCTCACCTACCAATCAACCACACTTTCCACAAATCTCACCATATCATTTAATACCTCACTGTATTTTCCACAATTTCATCATACCGCACCATTTTTACATCTTACCAACCACACAAAAGAACATGAGTGATTGACATTATTATCACTTATCAGCAATGGCAATGAAAACATTTGGTAAAGAATTATAATCCATTGGATGGGACAACTGGAGGATTACATTCTTCTCTTCAAGTGACTAACATTCGGTAAAGAATTATAATCCATTGGATGGAACAAGTAGAAAATTATATTCTTCTCTTCAAGCAACAAAAATGCAGTACCTCATTAGTCACTATTCACTAGGGCTTGTGAAAATTCAAGTTGGGAAATAGTTTGGGTTGAATGTATATGTTAGCTTCTAAATTCAAATGATCTGCTAACAGTTAAAACTGGTTTTTCGGGCCTGACAAATCAAAGGAGTAAAATTCAAATTTTGACAATAAATATTGATCCAAATTTAAATTTGACAAAATTAATTACCATGCCCATTATTTTGTTGATTGAACTTTGAACTTGTCACACACCCTTATTTTGCTGTTTGAATTTGAACCTATCCCTTCTTCACAAACAAGGGCAAGCCAAATCCCACATTTAAACCAAAGGGAGATGAGTTAAATTTTGCCAAGTTAAAATACTATATTATATTTTTCATCCAAAAAAAGAATTAAAAAAACATATATTGTTCTAGTTTAGTTGATTTAAAGTACATCAGAGGCATAAAAAAATATATTTTAAAAAAAGAAATTGAGGGTGTACAAGACTCAAACTCAAGACCCCCCCCCCCCCCCAGCTACATATTCACCAAGTTTTCCACTAGGTCAAGTAAATATTCATGATTTGTATTGCACAAATTAGTGCAACTGTGCAAGGTTCTGAGATGAGGGCATGAAGCCTTTGGTCACATTTGGGTTTGGCCAATAATGTGACGTAGCTTCTCACCTGCTGGGGTAGCACCACCCTGTTTCATGGGTAATATCAATTATGATGATTTGACTTCTTTAATGTGGTAGATATGGTGTAGAAATGATGTTGTGTGATGAAATTGTAAAAAGTACAGTAAGGTGTTGAAACAGCATGATAAAATTTGCGAAAAATGTAATTGATATAGTAAGTAATAAGAAAGAATGTAAAAAGTAGAACAAAAAAGTGAGGAGATATTTATTAGTAATAAGTGTGATATAATATAATAAAGTATAATAATGATTATGGTGAGTTGTACTGCACCACACCGAAAAAAAGAGCAGGACCTTAGTTATTGAAATTATCACATTACATAGGGCACTAAGGGCAGGAGTGCCCAACGAACCATGCATGACAACATGACAGTTTGACACAATCTCAGCAATAAATATTGTATTAGTAATGCAATTTGTCTCTGTTAACACATACATCCTTTATCACAAGAGGGTGGTGGAACATCAAGCTTAAAAAATATCACATCCAAATCTCTTTCTGGAAAACCTCAACCCAAAAACTGATGCAGTAACCCTCTTTCTGGAACAAAATTGTTGAAGAAAAAGAGAAGAAAGACAGGGTAAAGATACAAGGGGCCAAAGAAGACATACATTGCCATTTGCCACCACCATTCTTCTTTTAATCCAATACAAGCACTAAGAGAAATCAACACATCTCTCATAGTTGTAAAAAGAATCACTGCTTACAGACTGACATAAGTTAATTTGGGTTAGAGGATGATGGTAAAAAAAGGAGGATCTTCCTTTCCGTTGTCTTCCACAGGCACGAGAACAGGATACCATGGTTGGCTTGAGCATCGATGGTAGCCAACACCACAATTAACTCACCAACCTTGACTCACTTGTTACCGAGTATAAACATTAACATCATATCATTATGGGGGGGTCAACCGTCAACGTCAATGCTTTTGAGTTAGCATGCAACTACGTACAAAGCCAGCCAAGCCACAACCGACTTCTGGGGGAATGCTGCACTGTGCAACTGAGTTATACTTGCACAAGTGTAAGGCTGGCCCCGGTAACTTAATCAGTTAAATAGTGAGGGATAGGTCAAACCTCCGTAAACAAACAATAGTTACCAATGTCATCCAATTAAACTGAATTTAGCGCCAGATTTAGCTCCTGTGCAGACTTCGCAACTGAGCCCCCTCTTCTGTGAAATGAACGCGCAAAAGGAGTCAAGATTTCCTCAAAAGAGTATTGTATACATGAAGGACTAAGGAGTAAGTCCTAACCTCATAAGCCCAGGCAAGCTACGCTTCACCCTTTCCAGTTCTATATAACAAAGGTTGCACCGCTCCAATCTGAAATATTTATCAACTATTAAACTCCATCGAGAATGAACTACCCTATCATCTTAATGGCCATTACAGCAAGTTTAACAGGTGTTTTTCATATTCAGATGGCGGAACCTTTCAAAAATCAAAGCATACATTCGGAAATTGCAATAAAAAGAAGTACAACAGTCTGAATGCTGAAATGATCTATTATGCCAAATTCAAATTCTCCTCTGCATCCCAAAACTTCACCTTTGTAATTGCTTTGGTTGCAATATTCGGCCTTTAATGGCATCTATTGCAAAAATGCACTCTTTACATAATGCTGCTTTTAAAATGCTCCCTTACCGTCATAATAATAAGGGATATTGGATGACAATATACCGACCTTTGGAGGTATTGGATTGTAATATACCGACCTTTACTATTGGACAACAATATCCCTGACCTTTATACGTGGGTGAGATTATTATACCAACAGTGACTAAGGAGGTGGTGACTAGTTAACTGGTCTCTGTTCTGACGTGACAGGCAGAGGGAAAATAACCGACTCTTGCCCAGTAACACCGTTAACCCCTCCATTTTTCTCACTAACCCTCATTTAAAAAATCGGCCCTAACACAGTGACTAACAGGGTGGTGAATCGATCTTCGTATTGACGTGACACACAACCAACTAATATCTTGTAATGTGGGTTAGTGAGAAAAACTAAGCGGTTAATGGGATAATTGGCCTGTGACAGTTTTTTTCCCTTCGCCAGCCACGTTAGCGTGCATGGAGACCGGTTCACCACCCCCTTAGTTACTGTTGGTATAATAATGTCACCTAGGTATAAAGGTTAGGGATATTGTTGTCCAATAATAAAGGTTGGTATATTACAATCCCACACCTCCAAAGGTGGGTATATTATCATCCAAAAACCCTAATAATAATACAATAAAGAGAGAAAGACGGATACCAAATAACATTAAGATAGTACAATTATTTAAGAATGAATGACATTTTAAAGCAACACTCACCTTTGCTCCGCCTCAATATCTACACCCACAGAAGACGATGATGCTGATATTGCTGAATAGATGACCGAACCAAATACTCTTACAAGTTTAACCAGCATTTCCAGTGAAATACCAAGATGCCTGGGAAAGTGAGAATGGTTTAAGCCATTAATATAAAGAACCAAATCTGAAGGCCCTATCACTAAAGTTTTTAAGACAATAGGGGAGTGCTGAAGGGGTAAAGTTTTCGGGCCTGTGTGAATATACCACCTACATAGCTTCATTAGTCTTTGCACCAAAAAAAGATGAATTAAGCTTTAACAAAACACTAACGGGACGATAAATAATGCACAAGAGCTAGAAAAGAAGATGATAGGTATCCGAACATTAAAGAGATTTTGCTGACTTGACATCAATAAAATGGATGTCAGCAATTTATTCATTTCAACACTTACCAATATTCTGCTTAACAACTGCATATTACGCATTACTTCTAACGATTTTATCCACGTACAGTGACAGAGAAGAGAAGCAAAATTCAGCAACAATTTCAAAGCATCCTCTTTTTACTAATTAACAGACCAGACAAAGTGACAAACAACTAAAAACATAAAACAATAAGGAAGCATTCTACCTATCCACATTACTTTCAAGAAGGCTAGCAAGAACTGGCAAGAGCCCCGCGCAAACTTCCAATGTGACAATATCAGGTTTTTCCGTCAAACAGCTAACAACATCAGCTACAACCTGTAAAATATTGTGCGCTAAATTTG
Source organism: Portulaca oleracea (assembly GCA_029582165.1). NCBI lineage: Eukaryota > Viridiplantae > Streptophyta > Magnoliopsida > Caryophyllales > Portulacaceae > Portulaca > Portulaca oleracea. The sequence goes on from CM055890.1 coordinate 24,301,804, forward strand.
AGTTTCTGTTGATCTTAGAAAGTTTCTTATTGTAACTTAAGAAAGGAGTCGATCCCCCCACCCCCGAGCCACCCACCAAAAAAAAAAAAGAAAAATAAATAAAACTTCAGAACTGAAAAGGCTTACTCCATGATCAGCCATCTTTTCCATTGCACCTACGGCTCCTTTAACATCATTTCGATCCCAGAATCTGCGCACTACCTGTAGCTCAAACAAACAAAAATAGTTTATCAATCATGTAGAGTTGTTTCAACTTTCAATAACATTTCTTCTCTTGACAGCATAATTTTCCACCCCCTCTTTCAAAATGGCGCCAATAAAATCACAGTACCCCAAACACCAGATATCCAGTCAGGAAGAGAGTTTGCCTACATAACAGCTAGGTCATGCCCAAAATTCCACCAAAAACCAAGTAACTTCAACTAAAGAGGGTGGGCTGGGGTCGGAGAAGAAAGACAACAGCCAACATCATCACAATACATTTAACATCTCCTAGACTTCCTCCTCTCTTCATGCATGCATGCATACATATGCCTAACCCTTATTGCTACTGCTACAAATCTAATGTCACACAGCTCTTACATGTACAATCAGAGAAACTTGGGTACTCAAGTTGCTAATTAAAGTAGATAATGGTTTAAGCCATACAACTACAGTGATCAGTGTGGGAGCCCCATATCCCCGCAGAATTATGTTACCGTAGTAGCAAAAATTTTCTGGGTTTTCACAATGTAAAATGTAATTAACCTTTTCAAGAAAGCTACATAAGGTTTATGATTTCAAACCGAAAGGAAAAAAGCATGCACCACAAGCTGGAACAGGGCTGTCAAAAATTGTCCAACCCGGATGTCGGTTCAGTCCAACCTTAGACCTTAGTTTAAAGAGGCACGCTTAAGCACAGTGAAGTTTAAACAAGGTGATGCGAGGCTCATCCAAAACGCCTACTTGCGAGCCGTTTTGCGTCCTTTGGCTCCTAACGGAAAAAAAAATAGTAATAACAATAAAAGATTCTTTTGTAGTGTTTCCTTCTAATTTGACAACCACCCCTCCCCCCCCCCCCCCCAAAAAAAAAACCTAAAATGCCTCCAAAAACTCTTCTAGTGCAATCATGTGGGAATGACTTTCATTTTTCATGCAAAGTAAAACATATATATGAAGCGCGCCTCACGCCCCAAATGCACGCCCCTTCGCCTCGAAGCCAACACCTAGGCTCTAGGACCCCTTTGTGCCTTGGGCCTTTTTATCTGAGGTCCAGCCAGGGAAAAAATAAATGCCTACAGTAACAGAGTTTTCGTTCAAAATTTCACTTGTATGACCGAAAATCCGGATACAATATGTTACTTATTTTTATTGTCCAAACTGGTTTTAACCTGATTTAGGATGATCCAAATTGTCCAACCCGAAAACCGAATAAAACTGTATTGGACATCAGATTTCCTCCAGACCCAAAGTCGAATTACACTCTACTGGAACAGCCCCCTAGATTCTCACTTGGAACAAAGAAAGTAGGAACAACATTCTTTTATCATTACACATGAAATCCCACCTTAAGCATCCATTGTGCTTCCTTGCTAAGAATGTTGCCAAACATTTTTGATGTTATTTTGGGAAGGCATGATGTTATGTGAGAACCCCTTTCGTACATGAATCACCTCCTAAGTTTCTTATTAACATAAATAGTTTTGGTTGCTCATAAAAACTAAAAAATTAAAAAAGTCACAAAATTGAGCACTCACAAAGCAATTGTAGGTTAGAGGGTAGAAAGTTCTCCATGGTGTGCATACAGCATAGCTGCATACTCATGAATGGATGGGGCATTAGCATATGCTTTTTACTTTTTTATTCATCTCCCAATCTTTCATCCCTCAAACATTGGATGAGTATGAAATTAAAGTTTTACTCAGCTTTGACTTAATGCAGCATATTAAAGTAATATCTTCTTTCATTTGATGCAGCATATGCAAGCACTATCATCTTATACTTTAGTCTAATTACAGTTTTTCTTGCTGTAGCAAACTAGATCTTGTTTACCAGAATCAGAGGGGAAAGAAAATTTTAAGGTGAAAGAAATCCATCGTACCAGGGGGAGCTAACATAGTACAAAAGATGAGTAGTACCTGTAGTTTATCCAAGCGAGATTGCAGGGAACTGAAAAATTGATCATGTCTCCCAATGATGTCCGCAATCACATCATCATCAGTCAAAGGAGTAGCATCTTTCTCAACTGACGAAGAATATCCCCGTCGTCTAGATCTCTATGGATCAACAAGCAAAAAGAAAATAGTAAAGACCCCACAAAGATGTGAAAGGTACAAAGAAGCAAGAGAAGAAGGAAGAAGTAGCAACAGCAAACAATACAGATAACAAATTGTGAACACCGCAGACAGGGTAGCTAGCATTTAATGGTACAAGGTGAAGTGTAAATTAGAATGTTAGTCTGCATCAAAATGTGAGTCACCCATGATGGAAACATTATAAATTATAATCAATATTTCCTGGACTCGGGACACAGATGTCCGACTCGGGTACAGATCCAAGGGTCCGACACGGCAACCCTAAAATTTGCGGACACAAGGACAAGGCATCCAAGGGTCCGACACTGCAGAGGGGACATGAACCAAAAGTTGGACATGCCACTTGGACACTGCTAAATTAATTTGACCTTTATAGAGAATTTATCAAGCCCAATTTTTAAAAGGCCCACGAAAAATTACTCACCTTTATTTAGCATAGTCTAAATAAAAGTGTCAAGATGGCCCAAAACAAAACCCTAGGTCTAAATTGAAATTGGGCCCAAGTGAATACAATATGTAGCTCCCTGCCCCATATACATATGCCACTGCCACCTCTATCTCTCCCTGTCCCCTTAAAACTCTAAAGCAAAACCTCTATCTGCATACACACGCTACCTAGCTCCCCCCTCTCCTCTCTCCTGTTTCTGCTATATGCACACAGCACATTGCATGGTCACCGGAAAAAGTCTCTCTGCCATCACCCTTGTCATCGTCATCGCAACCACCACCGCCGCCGCCTCCCAGTTATCGGAATTATCCCTCACTTCCATGATTTCCCATTTTCTATTGTTTTCCAACCCCAACCAACGGTCCACCACCGTGTGTCTAAACCCGTGTCCCATGTCCGGATCCGTGTCGACCCTGATATACGACAGTCCTTATACGCAAGTCTGGGTAATGTAGGTTATAATAATATAAACAATATAACATCTTGATTAGTGGATAATTTACAAAACAAGGGGGAGAATTATGGCTAATTGGTGTAGCATGTGCAAGAGGGATCTTGAATCTCCAAATCATATTTGGCTGCATTGTGACTTTGCCATATCTCTTTGGGATTTAGCATTGAGTTGTCACGGTGTGTCTTGGGTTGCATCCTTTTCTATTAGGAGTCATCTCCTATCTTGGGAGAGTTTCTTTGGAAGGAAACCCAAGAAGAAGAAGGCCTTAGTTATTCCTCATGTGATTTTTTGGGTTATTTGGAAGGAAAGGAACCGAAGGGTTTTTGAAGTGATTGAAATCCCTCTTCAGAGACTGAAAGACAATTTTGTTAAGTCTCTCTCCTTTTGGGTTAATGAGAAGCTTGGCTCTTCCTTTTTTGATATGGTAGATTTTGTGGATTGTTTGTCTTTTGGTTTTACTTAATCTTGTATGGTGCTAGTTGAGCATCAGTTCATTATTTCTATCATTAATATATATCTTTTCTATTAAAAAAAAACAATATAATTGCAACATATAAACCATTTCTCATCCTTCTCACATTTCCCCGAATTTCCTCCTTCCTACCACACCTTACCAAATCTCCCTTTCCTTCCCCTTTCTTCCACGCCTTCATTTCCCATCATCCCCCCCCCCCCCCTCAAAAAAAAAAAAAAAAAAAAGTCTTGTGAGTTTTCTCCAGCTTGTGCGTGTCTATATTCAGCACATGTAGGGGATGTAGCTAGAGGCCTTAGACAAGAAAACCACCAAACAAAATGTCAAAAAAGAGAACAATACCATATTAACAGGCTGTGAGTCAACAACACTAGCTGCAGCACCAAAATTGCTGGTAGGGTCCTCAAAAGAGGGAGATCTCTCTCTCGTTTCCCAATTTGTGACCAATGAGCGTGATCTTCCTAATTTCATGACAAGATACAAATGACAGCCAAGATTAAGAATCACAATTTTGGAGTCTCAGGAATCCAGAACAATCAAAACGAGAAAAACAATACCAGAACGTTGAATCTCCACATAGCCATCTCTGCTTGTCTTAGGCACTCGAATTTCACCTGAAGAAGAAACATACAGCAGATTGACCTCTTTAGCCTATACACATAATGAGTTGATATCTTCAACAGAGTACTTCAGCAACAGGACCACCAAAAACTTTTTGGGAAGTATGTTCAATATTACGTTTCGACATGAACTGTAAAGAATATTTGAAAAAATAGAAAAAGGGGGGAAGCCATTGCCACCACTTCCCCTACTTAATGCTTATTGAACATCAATGCACTGGACGTTTATTGGAAACAGATCAAGACTGTACTAAGTTTATGATTTTGCAACTGAACATCAACTGTCTCAGGAAGGAAATGTCAAAAAAGAGATGGGTAATTTAGGTGGTTGTACCCGTGGTTGAGGCTTGATCAAGTTAAGGACATCAAGAAAAGGATGAGATAGGAAAAGAGAAATGTAGCAAAAGGCAGGTGAGGTTTGACTCATGTACACTAATGCCATCGGTGACAATTGAAACATCAATCAATTTCCTATGAGTGCATGCCCCACATACATGGAAATTTGGACCCATATGAGAGGGGTAACCATAGGGTAACGGGGTGGTGGTTCGTAGGGCCTCAACCAGTATCAACTCACAAGGAATAACAGTCATACTCATAACCACAATTTATGACAGGGAACGAAACAAGTACAAGGATACATAGGGGAAGAAAAGAAGTAGAAGGAAATAATAAAAGAGTAAAAGCTATGTCTCATGGCAAGACCACACCGGCAGTAATTCTTATTTTTAAACACTTTGGAATTTCATTTGTTTGATGGCATTGCTATAGCAAGGGGTTCAGATATTGTGTAAGTAGGTGCCCGAAATATTTCTCCTTAAGGCTCCATTTAGCTCTTGGAAAATGCAAGGGAAAGAAATTTTTTGAAAAATGAATTACATTCTCTCACTTGCCTTAAAAATTGAATAAATAAGTGAAGGAAAAAGAATTCGATGGAAAACACCAAGGAAAAATTATATTGATTTTGTCATCAATATTTTCCTTCCAAATTTGAGAGGAAAGTGAGAGGAAAGATAGGCTAAATGACATGGAATGGTTGGGGGGGGGGGGGGGGAGGAAATGAAGGGAGGGATTGGTGGCATTTTCCAAGAATCCAACATAGCCTAAATGTAATACTTCATAAATAGAACACCTCTAAGATATTCCTGAAGTCCTAATTCACCAATCTGCAATTAGGTGAAAACTGATCCCAAAAAAAATGTTACTATACACATATCAAAGATCAGTTGTGTCACCACTCACCACCCTCAAATGTAAGAAGCATCTTAAATACACAAGGTAGCCAGGAGATTCAGGGAAGGGGAAGAGAAAACACAAATATATATAGGCAAATCAAAGTAACAACAAGTGCTAGGCAGGAAAATAACGTAAAAGTAAAAAGAAAGTTGGTAGACGACGTACAAAATTCATCCTGATAGCCAGCAACAGGCTGTACTAAGGAATTATTGTCTGCCTTCGTAGAGCCAATGCACTTCTCCTCCTTGAGATTCCGCTCCATGGCAGGCAGATTTTTACTGAGGCTCCTAACTGTAGGTAAGGTGCTCTTACCTGTGACTCCTGGTTCTAAGGCTCTATCACTAGCTGGTTCAGGTTGGTCACTAGTGGTTGGTTCATCAGATTCTTCACTAGTATTTGGAAATCTTCTCAAATCAGGAGGTTTAGGCTGAGAAACAGATCTCCTGGAGAAAAACTCTCTCTTGGGTTCATCTGCTTGCTCGGACCTTACATCATTTCTTGGCACAAAAACTGGCACAATGTCAGATTTACTATATGTTGAAGCACTGGGTGTAGACTGGCTTCTTGAAGGGTTCCTTCTCTGGACCACAGGACCAGAAACCGATGTTACGGAAACAGTATTCTTTGGGCTGGTGCTCAAATTAACCCGTTGAGGAGTCCCAGCTGTACCACCAGGAGCTGCAAATCCAACAACAGAAGCATTGAAGAAATTCTTACAGCATTCCACATTTGCAATGATATAAAGTCCACAAGCAAAGCAGAGAAGGGACTCGAAAGATGAAGTCACAAGTGAACCATTGACATACCTGCTGAGACTCTTGATTCTTTTGTCATTGAATTCGAGTTTGCCGACAAAGGAATCCTTCCAAGAGCTTTGGACTCTTTTTCTACTGGATCTGAATTCTGTGACACTGATAGCCGGCCAATTTTCGCAGAGTTTTCATTTATCGCAGAAAAATTACCACTAGGAGTAGACTTTGTTTCTGAGTGACCATTTGACCGAGTACGAACTGAATATGGCTCTAGTCGCTACATTCATGACAACAAATGTAAGTTGGATGCTAGTATAGTATGTTCAGCAGGCAATGAGAAAGGTCTTCACAGAGCATAGAATAGAACACACAGCACTCACCGATATATCTACCACCCACACTCCAACACAGCTCTGATTATAAGAGCAACCAAGAAGCTTCCCCTCATGGATATTTAGATCTGATAGCTTAGACCATCCAACGTCAATGGTATCGTGGCAACGAATGGGCTCCCAAGAAAAGACCTAAAATAAAAGAGATGTAAATGGATCTGGAGCATGCAAAATTACTCAACATCGACAGGAAAATATTCCTATGGTCTTAGAGCACAACCAGCTATTGAGATATGCATAGCTACCTTTAAGCTTTCGTGCAGTCCACATAGCAGGGTCCTTCCATCAGGATTAAAAGTCATACAGCGCACCCCAGATGTCTAAACACAAAATAAATCAATTGGTAAGATCATAATTATTGAATCCTGAAAATCCACCAAAATGCATGGTTTTGAGATATGAGGTAAAAGAAGAAAGACGAAAAAGATACGATAGGAAAGAGTAGGAGATATTTACCTCAGGCCCTGCTGAACCAATAAGCTCAAAAGTTTCAAGGTCCCAGAATTTGACTGTCTTATCAGAAGAACCTGCGGAGGCCAATAGAAAAGATGATAGAAAGAACAACTTTACAAGCTCAAGCTAACAAATCATAAGTGGCTGGGCATAACGCAAAAACACCCAAAATAACAAAAATCCTTTTTTTTATGAAAAGTCAGCAAGCCCACCCATTGGGACTCAATCGCAAGGGTAACCACAAGTTCTACGGGATGGGATAGGGGTAAGTAACAAACTCCCACGACAAGCATCCCTCATCAACCATACAATTTCCACACATGAGAAAACTTTTTACTTCCAGCAAGGATTGATCCTTGCCGGGGAGCTTGGAAATGGGATGGCAGCAAACTTGGCTATCACCTCTTTGGTAATAATAGAAATCAAATGAACAAAAACTAATGCACACGACATTGCTCTGCACAGCTGCAACCACACTGGCACCACAGATAAGTTAGAAATGGTCCCTACTTAAGAAAAGATGCCTGAGAACTCAGATGATTCAGACACATGTCACAAAGGAATATGGATGCTCCATTGAGGCAAGAGATGATTATCTAACTAGAAGAAGAAAACAAAGGTGTAAGAACAACTAGGGAGATGTAAAATCAGACAACACAAGATTTTGCCTGTATACAATTGGCCAATGACATGGCCTTTGATAGGAGTTTGTGACGGTCTAAAAAAAGTGCCAAGTTCAGATGAGGAACACTTCAGCCATTCTCAACTTCTCTTTGCTAGATAGTAGATAGTTCCCCTCATTTAAGTTTAGTACTAGATTCTTACTATAAAGCTCACTCATTCTACATAACCACCACTGGTTTGTTTATGAAACTAGCACATATTCCATTCATATTTGCCATTCTATGTACATGACTCTTTGCTTCTTATTATATGCAATGTGACTTCGAAGTGGCTTTCTGAGAAGCTTACTTTTTTTATAGAAAAAATATAAATATATATTAATAATAGGATCATAATATTAGATGCTTAGCCAGCATCCTATAAAGCTGTGTGCAACCAAAATAAAGACTATCCACAAAATCTGCCACATCCTAAGAAGAGCAGCTAATCTTCCCATTAAGGCATTAACCAAAAAGAGAGAGACTTGAGAAGCTTACTTTTTTAATAAGTAATCAAAAGATGTACTGCAAAGACGCCAAGGGATTTCGCTCATTTACAAAAGGGGGAAAAGTACAAAAACACTATGCCCTAAATTACTCATCGGTAATATTAAAACCAAAATCCACAAAATCCAAACTACTATCGCGCTCATCCACCAAATTCCAACTATACAACATCCACAAAAAGTAGAATTTGAAAACAAGGGAAAAAACTTTGTTGTCAAAAGTACTTCAATTTCTCTCCTTCCAAATTGTCTGTCATACAGCTAAAGGAACCAAATCCCAAACACCACGAATCCAACCTTGCTTCATCCTTCTCCTTCAAGCCAACACATCAATCACGCTAGAAGCAGAAGGTTGCACCCAACTAATCCCCATCAAATGGAGGCCTAGGTGCCAGATTGAAGGCACATACCGACAATACAAAAGAAGGTGATCTATCGATTCTTCCTCCTTACAACGTAAGAACATCTACTAGGACTGATAAACCCTCCTCTTTACAAGCATGCTCTCCATTATCCCAAGCAAAGAAACAAGCTTTAGGGTGACCCTAGAGTACCAAATAGAGTTCATACAGAAATCTTTTTTTTTTTTTTTTGAGCAAGAGTTCATATGGAAATCTAGTCCATCAAGAGTCCCAAGCAAAAATTCATATCAGTAAAGCACCCCTTAGCGCTTAGAGTGTCAAGAGGCCACACCATCTCATCCGCACTAGGAGACAAAACGACCCTCTGGGAAATAAAGCCAACAAACTACAAATATTATCCTCTTCCTAATCATTAGGACCTTTCAAAAAATTCAAACCCCAATAAATACTATCACCTACCCGTATATCTCCACACCAAACACCATGCCAGAAGAGCACCTTAGCTCCATCCTTCACTTGAAAATGCACAAGGGATTTGAAGTGGTCAATGTTAGCTAAGATAGATTTACAGCACCCAACCCCATGAGCACAGGAGCTCTTCTAACTCCACCAACCCAAATCATCAATGGCATATTATGTCCTGATCACCTTCTTCCATAATGGATTTTCCTCCATTGCAAACCTCCAAAGTCACTGCATTACGAATATTATTACTCCAGATAAAGTCTCTCACAATCTTCTCCAGATGGCTGGAAATACTAGCGGGAAAGGTAAAAAGAGACATGTAGAGGATTGGCAAGCTCCAAAAAGAGCTTTTCTAAGAAGCCTACTACTTGGCAGTTCCGCTTAAAGTAATATGTATTCTTTGATTTCTTTCTAAGCTCATGTGCAACTTATTTCCCACATGTTTCTAGGTCGAATCATTGACACAACACAATTGTACCCTATATAAAGTGTTCCATAACTACTAGAATCATTAACTATAGCAACTTTAAAAAAATTATGCAAATTATGATTTCAGCTTTTCATCCCTAGTAGTTAAGACTTACGATTGAGTATAGGCACATAGCATAGGGTACAAAGAGATTGCAAGACAAAAAAAATTAACTATTATTAGATTTAGTTGTTGCCCAAATGCATAATGCTCTAAATTTGGCCCATGACTAACATGAAGTCAAAGGCGAAATTAGTAAAATATTACTTCTATTCCATAAAACTTAATAGTATCCATGCCAATACCTCATGCTACCGTTGTGTCAATTATTTTAAGTTTGTAGAGCTCATTTTCCCCTTTTCTGTCCTCACATAAACAAACTACTAAGGTCATGCCCACATCTGGATCTTACCAGATCGTCCTGTAGCGAGAACTAGACTAGATGGCTGTTGAAGTTTTAGGCTAGCGGGAATTCTTCAAGAGGAGTATCAACATTGACACACTAGCATGGTTAGGTAATTTGTTATGAAAGAAGTGGAATGGTATTTGAAGGGGACAAAATTCCAATCTACATCATTCTGGATAGGTAAACTACAACTTTTTACTTTGGAAGCATTCAGATGTTCAGCCTTCCTGGTTTTACAATGTTGCTTCATAGATAGCATTTTATATAAATCCAAAAAAAAAATATCTCGCATACCTAACAGGCTAAAACGTTCTGTAGATCCTTTTCTCTTATTGTTCATTTGTAATTTTGTATACACCAAAAGCCCGAGAGAGAAAAAAAAAAGGAAAAAGGACAGATTCTTTAAAAATATATATTCAGCAAACAGTGAGTAAGGAACAAATGCATTAGTTTTACATACCAAGTTGCCGACATAGGTTTTCCACCATCCAAAAAAAGTATCAGGATGCATCATCATGCTTAATAATGTTGTATGGACATTCATCCGACATAAATGCAATGAAAAGAAAGCTTGACGGAAAGCAAAGAACAAACCTGTTGCTAAAAGGAATTCATGTGGATGAAAGTCTATGCATTGAATCTGCCCATCATGAGACTTGAAGTCATGCATTAGCTTCCCGGCGGTCAAATCCCATAGCTATTGAAAAATGAAATCATGTGAGAAGCAGAACCTTAGCACCTTATAAACAAAATCTTGTCAAGGTTATGGTGGCATATTAAAGAATATATCCACTACTGAAATAAAAAGCGCAACATCAATGGCACCGGGGCACTTTATTGTTGAAAAGGTTACGGTGGCATATTGTCATACAGATCACTCAGAAGTGTTTAGAGTAATAAGTAATAACGCATCTCTCAGAAGAGTACAAAACACGTTTTATAAGTTATTGGACAAAAGCTTCACACATCAATCCGAAAAAACAAGAGGTGTAACAATCAGAATGTCACAAATCAGAGACCACGAATACAAGAAATGGCAGTTCTAACCTTGACAGTGTTGTCCTCACCACCAGATACAACCCAACGTCCATCTGGTGTGAATCTTATTGCGTTGACCCCTCGAGTATGACCCTTGTAAGTGTGTATGCACCCTTTCTTTCTAATATCCCATATCTTCAGATTTGTGTCCAAAGATCCAGAAGCGAAGAACTCCCCAAAGGGATGGAAGTCCACCGATATACAGTTGGATCTATGGCCGGTAAGCGTCCGAACGACTACAATAATATGTTAATATCCCACAGCAATGGAGAAGAGATCAATTTTATTATCAAGCATGGAAACATAAATCAGCTAAGTAGGTCTTAAACATACTTTTTGCCTCTTCCAGATCCCAAAGTTTTATTGTCCCACTTGCTGCTCCCGCAGCAACTAGTACTTCTGAAGAATCAAATCCTACTGAATCAATCCCACTTGAGTGACCCGACAAACTCTGCATGAGATGTAACGGTTAAAAAGGAAAGAACAAAACACACAAAATTTAGAAGTGGAAACTAGAACCACAAACAAAAAACAAAATGGAAATTGAAAAACCAATGTTGCACCCCTGATAAACTCTTTAGGAAAGCAACCACAACGACTTCATAGGAAAGGAGACAGTGCTACTCATATTTTACATTTTATTAAATACAAATGCTCTGAGAAACAACCAGGACCACATTAACCTACTCTCTGCAAATTGACAGCTTGGAAATTTGCGACAACATAACCCGAACACTTCAATCAATCAAATAGAAAAACAGATAGGCAATTTCAACAATATCCATCACCAAATTTATCCTTTCCATAACCAAAAATTCTTCCAGTTCACTTTGAGAAAGCTTAACAGCACTAAGAAACGTACATTCCAACTTCCATAAGAATGGCTGTGATAAAATTCTAAAGTTTTATATCAAGCATGGAATTCAGAAAAGCAGGCAGTATATGCACTCTATTCTCTTCGTGTCCGCTCTCTACCGTCATTCAAAGTCCACTGGAAACTCTCAATGGCAAGACCTTCATTCGAAGTGCATTCAAAGGGTGATATGTCATAGACCAATGCTGAAGTGCAAAAACATTAATTTAAAAAAATACGTTGCGAATTGAGCTGCTTTTCGGCCAGACTTGCACTTACATCTGATACCATATGACTGCTGGGAAACCATTCTAGTATATTTGAGTTGTTTAAACACGAAATTCATCCATAACAACAATAATTTGAGATGGAAGCAAATGGGAAATAAGCGCAGAATGCCAACTAACCAAAATGGCATTAGGTTTGCCAATTGCCCAAAGATTGACTTTGTGGTCTTCCCCTCCTGTGACCAACACCCTCGATGACTTTCTTCCAATCTTCAAGCAGTTGACTGTCGAAGAATGTGCTACAAATTCCTCTACAAAACAACATGTTAAGGAAAAAAACACCCCAAACAGAAGGGCGCAAAAAATATTCAAAATCTCAAGCAGAAACCCAAAATCTAAAAGATGCCCACTTCCTCATATGAACCTAACAACTCAAATCCGCAGCTAAACTCCTTAAGTTTAATCAACAATGAACTGGGTCCAACCCAATTCTGCAGATCAAACTTTCAAACGAAGAACCCTAAAAATGCACACATTTGAAACAGAAGACGAACATAAGAGGTGGCAATGCACGGAGAATGGAAAAGGATACGTAGCTTGTAAGCACGTTTAGTCGTCATTTTGGGAATGTATGGTTATGGCGTGGAAACTCTGGAAGCTTTTGGGGTGAATAGTTTGTCATCTAAAGAACATGACCTCCATTCAGATCAAGCGGGGATTAAGCAGATCAAAGAAAACCCGAAATGTGTTGATGGGGAAAGACGACCCAGATGAAGGAGGTTCAACAATGGAGGAGGAGTAGTGAGAGAAGGCGACGAGGAGGAGAGAGAAAGGGACTGTTTGTGTTTGAGTTTCTGTTGTTTGAACACACACACACAGAGAGAGAGAGAGAGAGAGAGAGAGAGAGAGAGGGGTTGAAGAAGAGAGAGACGGGGGTGGAGGTTTGTATTTTGTAAAATTCTCTATTGCTTTGGATCTCCATTTTTGTCCCTATACTATACTATACTTTCATTTGAAAATTAATCACGAAAATCTGTCATCTGCCCTTTTCGAAACAAACTTGATGAAAATTTTGGACTTTTTAAATGCGAAAATTGAAAGCTATGAAAAAAAAAACTTTTCTATATGATAATTTTTACATATTATTAACTAATATCGAAGAGTGTTGCGATAAAAATGTCACTTATTTTTCTCAAAAAGTCAAAATTGTCATTAATATTTTCAAATTGTCAAAAATGTCATTATAATTTCTGAAAGTGTCAAAAATGTCACTCATTCCAAATGAAACTTGATGCTGCCGATAATCCTCCCAAAAGATTTTTTGAAACTTTTTGAAATTAAAAATGAAAATGGAAGTTGAAGTGCTTCTCATGGGTCTTGAGATCCACCAATTCCAATAGCTCGTCCACATGATAGTTGGGCAAATCAATCAAGTCCCCGGGAACAACCAAGATGAAGTCTTTAAACAACAGCAGCAGCTCATCACGGCCGATCTGACCTCCATTATAGTTCAGTTAATCTCCATGGCTGGCAGTCTTCTTCCGTCGGTCAATCCTTCTCCTATGCAGCTCAACAGGGTTCTTTTTCCTTCGCCCATCAATGTGGAGCAACAACCACAGCAAGCTGACATCAGTGATGTCAAATCTCATCCAGTTGAGCCGTCAAACATCGCTCTAGAACTCAACTCGAACAGCATGGAAGAGGACCACGAGTCGAAAGATGATGATGAGGGCAAAGAGGAGCATCTTCTTCCCGGTTCGTACAAGATCTTACAATTGGAGAAGGAAGAGATTCTTGCCCCTCGTACCCACTTCTGCCCCATCTGTGGGAAGGGTTTTAAGCGGGATGCGAATTTGCGAATGCACATGAGAGGGCATGGCGACGAGTACAAAACCCCGGTTGCCCTAGTGAAGCCAAACAAGGAGTCCACCTCTTCTGAGAAGGTCCTTCTGAAGCGGTACTCGTGCCCGTTTGTCGTGTGCAAGAGGAACAAGGAGCACAAGAAGCTTCAACCCCTCAAGACCATCTTATGTGTCAAAAATCACTACAAGAGAACTCACTGTGACAAAAGCTACATCTGTAGCAGATGCCACACAAAGAAGTTCTCGATCATGGCGGATCTCAAGACCCATGAGAAGCACTTCCTTCAATTTTCAAAAAGTTTCAAAAAAAATTTGGGAGGGATTACCGGCAGCAGCAGGTTTCATTAGGGATGAGTGGCATTTTTGACACTTTCAGAAATTATAATGACATTTTTGGCAATTTAGAAATATTAATGACAGTTTTGACTTTTTGGGGAAAATGAGTGGCATTTTTATCGCGGCACTCCATATATGAAAACTCTTCTCTAATCTCTCTATATGATAATTTTTCCATACATAAACATGAAATGTATGATAATCTCATTAATATTTATCTTTCTTAAAATATATGTATATTTATAAAGGTATAATAGGATCTCTAGATATAAAAGAAAAATAAGTGTTTATTTGGGCTAACTTTTGGAAGTGTTTTTGGAGTTAAGAAGCACAAACTAGGCCAAAGATGTTTTTTTTTTACAAGCTAATAATTGTTTTCCAAAAACAGTTTTGGCCCAAAACAACTCCAAAAACAGAAGCAGTAAATTGATGCTTCTGCTTCCTACAAACTAATCTCTACTCAATCTATATGATTTTTTAATGATTAGTTTCCATAATTTTAAATAAATATTCTGATTCTTAAAAAGATAGCATTTAAATATTTTAATATTATGTTAGAACCTTTAATATTATGTTAGACATTTTTATTATTTAATTTCTTTACAAATATAGTATTTAGTAAATTTGTGATATATAAATATTTAATTTAAAGAATTGTATAGTTAAGTAAGACCATATATAATTATAATAATTATTATAACTATAACTATAACTATACGATTATAATTATTCCTAAAATTAAGACATGATAATTTGTTTAAAAATGAATAAAAAGTGAAAAATGTAAATAAATCATATAATAATTTTACTCCCAAAAACATATGATAATTTTAAAAGTTAGGTTAATTGGTTAAACAATTAAATTTAGTAAAAGCACTATATTATAAGCTAGGTCAAACACTTTAATTTAGTAAAATCACTTATCTCATAAACTAGACCAAACACTTCAATATCTCTCCAAAAATAGCTTTTAAAAAAATTGTTTGTAAGAAGCAAAAACACCTTTTAAAAATCTACGCCAAATCGACACTAAATATCAACACAAATTGGTTCTATATGTAAGTACAAATCTTGTGAATGGAAAAATACTTGATAGGAGAACTTACTTTTTTTATGAGCTAATTTACTCCAAGTCTCCAACACTAACAATAAAACTCAACTTCAAGCATAAAATGATAATGAATTATACACATATGAATAATAATTTTTGAAGTTTATAGAGGCATATGATTATATGAACAACATTTTGTAGTAATTTTTATATGAAAATATAAGCAGACTTATACAACAATTGAGTGAATAATTGATGCAACTTAATTTCAAAAGATTTAGTACTAATCTATGAAGAATGTTATTGGTCAATCGGGGCTTGCCTTAGTGGCAAGCTTCTCACCCTTCCATCCCCTCCCTTTAGGTTTCGATTGTTGGAGGGAATATTCCTATTTACTAGGATGCAGGAGTGTTGAATGGACTATTACCTTTCACACAAAACAAGCCTCTTCTTTTCTATCTTTCCTTTGTCCTATATTAGGAAGAAAAATGAAGTTTAGAGTGGGTTTTTATATCACATTTTGCCTCCTTGTATTGTATTGGCTTGAAAGTGGGTTTTATGGAGGAAATTGTCGTTTAGGCCTCCACATGCCCGTGTGCCGCCGCCTTCTGTCTGGGCCACGCCGTGCCCGACGCATGCCATGGGTTGGGTCATTTTGAATCTGGTTTGTTTTCTTTGCGTCATTAAGTGTCCCACCTAGCCGATTTTGACTGATTTGTTTGGATTTTGTTATTCTCACCAGATTTTTCTCCTTTGATCCATGATCTTCCGCCTTCTTCTTAATGGTGCAGATTTTTGCCTGTGTTACTGAGTTTTGTCCCCTTTGTTTTCCATTCCAACAGTCACATTTCTCCTATAAATAAGAGCCTACGAAAGTTAAATTCTTTTAGCAACTACACTTTATTACCTTTCTGGGGGCAGGAATGAAAAAACAAAACAATTGTTGGGTTAAGTGTACCCTTGAGATAGAGGACCTGACGTGTTGGACTATTAACTAATGTTAAAAAAAAGAATATTATTCACTAAATTGATTCTCAATTCACACAAAACAAGGAGATTATTTGTTAGAACTTCTATTGGATGTGAAGATGTGTGATAATAGCTACAGAGGTTTTCCTTTTCTATTCTATCTTTCATTTGTCCCACATAGAAAGAAAAATGAAGTTTAGAGTGAGTTTTATATCACATTCTCCCTCCTTGTCTTGTATTGGCTTGAAGGTGGGTTTTATGAAGGAGGTTGTGGTTTGGGCCTCCATGCGCGTCTTACTGCGCCTTCCGTGCGAACGCAGCGGCTGAGTGGGTCGGGTCATTTTAAATCTGGTTTGTTTTATTTGCGTCATTAAGTGTCCCATCTAGCCGATTTTGACTGATTTGTTTGGATTTTATTATTCTCTCCAGATTGTTCTCCTTTGATCCCTGATCTTCCGCCTTCTTCTTAATGGTGCTTGATTTTCGCTTGTGTTAATAAGTTTCGTCCCCTCCGTTTTCCATTCCAACAGTTGTCTTTCTCCTATAAATAAGAGTCTATGAAAGTTAAATTCTTTTAGTAATCACACTTTATTACCTTTTGGGGGGCGGAATGAAAAAACAAAAATAATATGGGGCAACAATGAAAAAATAAAAGAATGTGGAGGTGAAGGTGGATTTGCACCACTACAATTCAATTTTTTTTTAACCACCATAATAAAAAAATGGAAATAGGGATTATTACTATACAATTGGTTTACGTGACCTGCATAACGACTGGATCATCGACTGCATTATGACCTGCATAACGACTACATCTTTTTTTATTTACGTGGTATGAGATCAGAACCCTTTCGTGGTGGCTGAGGGCTTTGGAAAGGAGACCCTATGTTCCCCCTTTGATTTGTTCTGACTATGGAGTATTTGTCTCGTTTAATCACTTACCATGTGGAGCATGTTGACAATGGTGGGAAGTAGAGAGTGGCAATTACTAATCTTGAACCAACATAATATCCATAGAGATGTAGAAACTTGAAGAAAGATGGAGAAAACTTGCAATAAACCTTGTCAACTTGAATTACTCAGCATCAAACACTAAAGAAACCCCTTAAATCCATTGATATGAACTTGAGATAAAGATGATCACCACCCAATGACTGAACATCCCACCATGATCTTGATAGAGAATAATCACCACATGTAGGGGTGGGCATGGATCGATTAACCGACTAGATCATAAATTCGGATCGGTTAACCATATGTTCGGATAGTTAAAATCATTATTTGTATCCGATCTGAAAGTTTCGGTTAACCGAATTGTCGGATAATAAATTTGCGATATGTATCCGATATGAAAGTTTCGGTTAACCGAATTTCAGATCGGATCACCGTATATCCACGGATTATAAAGCACTCGTACAATAATAATTATTGTCCTTCTTACTTTAATGGGTTCAAAATGGTATGTATTGTGTTACATTTCTACGCTAATGACTACTAATTTACCCCAAACAAATAACATTTGAAGGGTTCAAAGTTGAAAATTAATTACTTTCGGATAACCGATAGATTATCCAAATTTTTCAACTCCCGATCCGTATCTGATCCGTGATCCGGGAAAAAAATTTGGATCGGTTAACCGAACAACCAACTTCAAAAATATCCGCTAATTATCCACTTTTTCGGATCGGGTGATCGAATTTTTGGATCGGATCACGGATTACAGATTTTTTTGCCCACCCCTAACCACATTGTTAATAAAGGAATGAATTAAAACACAATCAAATCATACAAAATTTGGATAGAGCAATAAGATTTCTGGAGAGAGTTTGAGGTGGTCTCAAAAATACCATTCAAGTAATCATCAAAGTTGATGCCTTTCTTCCCAATGCCTAAGTTAAATGGCAACGGAGTTGAAGCCTTCCCCAAGAAAGACATAACTTACATCCAAGGGTCTAAAACAACCCAAGGGATTACAATCAAGGGCTAAGATGCACCATTACAAATGACCTAGCTTAAAGGGTATTCAGTTATACATTAGTAGGGGTAAATGGGTTATTACAAGAGAGATTAAGAGAACTTAAAAGAAGATAGAAGACAAACGAAATGCGGTGATTTCCAAACGGCACGATCGTGCGGGCATACGACACGATCGTATGACTGCTCAAAACCGCCAATTTGGCCTGGGATCAGAAACTACACGATCGTGCGATAGGCGGCACGATCATGCGAGTTGCTCTAGATGGGATAGCACGATCGTGTGAGAGGGGTGCACGATTGTGCTCCTAGGTACCACCTGGGTTTGCTGCAAGATCGGTACGATAGGACGCTCCTATAGCACGATCGTTTATGGCCCTCGGGAAGGGTGGCACGATCATGTAGTCTTTCGACACGATCGTGCTCCTGGGTTTGTTCAGAAGACCCAAGGCATTCGAAACCTGCACAATCGTGTGGCCTGCTGAAAGCTCCTTTTCTCTTTCTTTGCCACTTCTCTCTCCAAGCTTGAACCCAACACTTCTACACCAATATAAATAAAAATATGATGTAGACCCACTTATTAGCTCCAAGATATGCTTGCTATTCAAGGGCCTCCTTGCCAAGCCAAAGGAGGAACAAGCTTGACGGTGACGCACCCGAACTCGAAAAGGATCGCAGCTCTAAGTCATTGACCGTCGAAGTCTTCCTTGCTTGGTTAAGCAAAGTGGAAAAAAAATCCCATGACCTCTCCACCATGTGAACAACCATCCTAAATATAAGTTCCACCGTCATTACCGTAAGCTAAGACTTACGCATTTGTTATTCGCATATGATTTAATTCTTTTCACCTCAGCTACGAAAGTGTCAATACTGACTTTGAGGGCTTTCCATCACTTTTCTAAGGTGATGTGCCTTAGTTCAAATTCAGCAAAGTCCGAGGCAATCTTTGGAGGGATAAACTCAACGCAAACATCTTAATTGTTACAGGGAACTAGATTTACACCATGAGTGTTGCCTTTTAAATATCTTAGTGTGTCGATCTTGACCTATAATTTGTCCAAAAATGATTAGAATATTCTTGTCGACAAAATCCTCCAACGCATTAAAATTTTGGAAATAACGCATATCTCCTATGTGGCGCGAGTTACCTTGATCAAAACTGTTTTGATGGGGGTGTATGCATTTTGGGCACAAATTATGATTCTACTTCCTTACATGCTGGACATTTTTTCCTCGTCGTTCAGAGTTCTAAATGTCCGCAGGACAGGGGGATTTGTGCTGGGGTTTACTTTTAAAACTCTTTAGGGATTATCTACAAATTTTATGAATAATAGTTGTAAAAACAATTTCCTTTACTTTGTACATCTTATGAATAATTAAACTAAACTTTAGAAGTGAACATCCACTTGTTCCAACTCGTTTAGGATTAGTCCAATTTGCTCATAAGATGTTAGGCTCGAAAGAAAGTAATTTATGCAACCATTATTTAGAAATATACAAAATCACCCTAAAGTTGCATTGGTACATTGTAAAACCATGTTAAACACAGTTTAGGCAATCCCGATGTGTTTTGGTTTGAAAAGGAGTCGCCACTCAACTTTTTTTTTTAAGGGAAAAAGCTAAGACAAAACCGAAAAGAAAACAAGAAAGACTCCGCCTACGAAACCAAGAAACAGGGTTCGGGGGTAAGGCTACGAACTCGAAAGGTAAAAACCTTTGAGTTCGCCTCTCACAAAAGGAAAGACCCTACTAAAAGTTTGTAAAATGTGCTTTTAGTAAAGTTTGGAAGGAAGATAGATTGAAACTTTACATGATTTTTTCATTAGACGTGCAAAAGAACGAAAGAATTACAACATATACAACACTTTACATTATGAAAGAAATACACAAAGTACCTACATGATGTTTTTAGAAGGAGCCTTACCTAGCCTTTCTTGAATGCTTGAATTTCACCCTTGAGGGTGCTTGATTTGGAACCTTGAATACTCCTTTGAAAATGTCAAATTGAACCAAGTTTTAGGATAGAAAAAGGGATGGAAAAAGGACAGAAAAAACTCTTTTTTGTGGGCTTTTGGGGGTGTTTTTAGGGTGATTTATGTAGGGATAGGTGTTTAGGATTTAAGAGAGTAAGGGAATGGAGAGAATGACAACAAGAACAGGGGCGGAGCCAGAGTATTTTGTTAGGATGGGCCATAGGGCAATCTTCCCGATGAACTGACTGTACCCCAAACCGATAGCAACGACCAATATTCGTGTAGCGACAATTTTTACATTTGACAATGTCATAACGGAAATAATAACATATCGATGAGGCAACAAAAAAATTCCTCTTATTTGTAATCATTATGAGATTAGTTCATATGATTGACACTATTCGTAAAAGAAAATTATTCATTTGTTGATAGATAAGAGAATGTTTGTAATTAAATTGCATTGCTTTATCACAAAATATGTAGGAAAATAGAGTTTTTTTTTTAAAAGAATAATAATTAAAGTATGAAAAATAAGATGTGATGTTCAATATTTATAAAAAAAAATAGTAAATTAAATAGATAACATGAGAAAATAGAAGTAAAAAAAAATAGCAATAACAAAAATTTGTTTAATAATATATAAATGAAAAAAAACTAGAAACAAACAATAAAAAGATACGTAGTGTGCAAATAGGGCATGGTTTGTTGTAAAAAGTTAAACTTGAAATGTCTCAAGGATGAATCAAACACACATCTGTTGGGGGAGAGAAAGGTCCTACGCCAGTGAGCTATTAGCACTTCAACGCATAAATTTGCAAGATTTAATATAAATTCTAGTCATAGCCTGGGCCATGCCCCCCCTTGCCCCCCCTGGATCCGCCCATGAACAAGAATGACGTAGAAATTAGGAATAAAAAATACACTACAACAGAACACCCCTGCGGCAACCGTTTATATCAGTCGCTGCGGACAGCTATCGGTCGCTGGAGAGGGCGGGCGACCGATAACAGCGACCGATACGTATCGGTCGCTGCATATCCGTCGTTTTCCAATCTGGGCGACCGATACGTATCGGTCGCCTACTTTGCAACCGATATACCCAGCAGTGGCCGATACGATATCGGTCGCTGTGTATCGGTCGCAACATTAGCGACTGATACAGTATCGGTCGCCGGTTAACGGTCGGTAATAGTGACCGTTACTTGCACAGCGACTGATACGTATCGGTCGCTGATTTTAATTTTTTTTTTTGTTTTGAAAAGTTCAAGAGTATGGTAGAATGAGTTATAATTACGCTGTATTGGTCGCTATGTTTATGAATTATCGGTCGCTACTATTATTATATTACCCAATATATATATATATATATATATATATATAAGAAAAAAAATGGAAAAGCCCTAGAGAGAGAGTTCGATGGGGCGAAAGCGGGGACGACGGAAAGTCGCAACAAACGCTAGCAAATCGATCGGTAAACGACCATCTCCGGTTGATTTGAATCGGTCTAGGCAAGTCTTACAGTATGGTACTGAGGTTTCGGTTGAATCGCCTGACAAATCGCCTCCATTGATGTTAACTCTCGGGGAGAACTCAGAAGGAAAGGTAGACTCAGCCCCCCCTTCGATTCTTAGTTCTAACTCTGAGAATGAAGATACATCCGTTGAGGTACAGGCTGAGCAGAATCGTGACTCAGGTATCAAAAAATCACTGACTCTATCCTTCATTGCCCCCATTGAGCTTAATGGGGTGAAAACGCATCAGTTTACTTTTGAGGATATTGAGTCAGAAGTTTTATTTTGGAATTCTTCGATTTTAGATTTTGTTATTGGTGGTCACCCTCCTTTAGCAGTTTTTGAGAAATTCGCTATGAGAATGTGGGGAAACAAGGGTTTGGATAGGATTCTCTGGAATACAGAAGGTACATATATCATCAGATTCCACTCTGTTTCAGAGAGGGATGCAATTTTGGCAAGGAAGATTGTATACTTCGATAAAAAGCCTGTGTTGATGAAAGCTTGGTCGCTGGGACAATCTACTGCGAAGGATGAGGTGGTCAATGTGCCTATTTGGGTCAAGCTTCGGGGACTAGACTGGAAGTATTGGAGTGTGCCGGGTCTGAGTAAAATTGGAAGCTTAATTGGAGAACCAATTGAAGCTGATTTATATACTCAGGAGAAATCTATGATGAAATATGCGAGAATCCTAATCAACATTGATATTGCCAAGCCTTTCCCTGAATCAGTTTCTTTTGTAGATGAGGATGGATTTGTACCCAGGCTGTTGAATATGAATGGCGGCCGATAAGATGCAATGAATGTAAACTTTTTGGACACAAAGAAGATGATTGCAAAAGGAGAAAGAAGCAAAAGTGGGCACGTAAAGAAAATTCTGAAACATCTTCTATTTCTCAATCTTTTCAAACACCTATTAATGTAGCAGTACCTAAAAGAGGGACTACTAGACCAGATACTCCCATTAACACAATGGTGGTAGGATCTATTCCTTTGTATCTATCTCCCATAATTGAAGTTGATATGATTGAGAAGGATACTAGTAGTCCTTGCACTGATATGTGTCCTAATGGATATGTTCCTCATCTGGAATGTTAGAGGCCTTAATGGCCCAAAAAAGAGGGATGGAATAAAACATTCTGGCTATGAATAAAGTCAACCTTTTGTGGAGACAAAAGTTGAGATGGCAAAATGTCTGGAGTTTCAGCAATATTTGTGCCCAGGTTTCTCATTAATTCATAATGCACAACTGAATAGGAGGAGTAGGATTTGGGTTATGTGGAGACCAGAAACTCTTTCTGTCAATTGTCTTTTTATCTCTGATCAAGTGATTTTATGCAGAGTATCGGATGGTGCTGAATCTCTTCTAATATCGTTTATATATGGGGATAATGACATTTCACGGAGGAAGATTCTTTGGTCTTCTCTGTCAGATACAGCTGTAAATTTTTCAGAACCATGGGTTTTAGTTGGTGATTTCAACCATATTTTGGAAATGGAGGATAGATTTGGAGGAAATGATATTTCAGCTGAGGAAATTCTTGATTTCCAGACATTCATTAATGATCACCAGTTGCTACTTATGCGAGAACTGGTTGTCAGTACACATGGAGCAATGGCACTATTTTTTCGTGTATTGACAGAGGGCTTTTTAATGCAGAATGTTTACAATGTTTTGAAAACATTTTTTTTATCATGCTCTTCCTCCAGGTATTTCTGACCATTCTCCTCTTATGGTATATCTGAAAAAGTCTCCATCTATTACTAAAAGAAGGTTCAAGTTTTGTGATATGTGGGCTTCTAATGACAACTTTCTACCTATTATCAAGGAAGCATGGAAAAATGTGGTTGTTGGTAACCCTATGTCCATCCTAATTCAGAAGTTAAAGCTTGTAAAATCACCTTTGTCAGCTTTGCACAAATCCTTTAACAGTAATGTTATTGAGTATGCATAGAAAAGATACATTACTCTTTGTGATTTGCAAAATTCTTTTCAAGCTGATCCTTCAAACTCTGAGCTAAAGTTACAGATGGAAGAGGCTAAGGCTTTATATCTCAATGATCTATCAAATGCTACTCAGCTTCTTCGTTACAAAATAAAGGTGGACTGGCTAAAAAGTGGGGATACTAATTCAACATTTTTCTACTCTACTCTGAAGGCTCAATATTACCAAAAGCGCATTCTTGGTTTATATAATAATGAGAACTGTTGGGTTGATGAGCAGGGCAAGGTTGGTCTTCTTATTGCTGATCATTTTGAAAAGTTCTTTGCGAAAAAAGAATGCTTAGGCAAAGTGAGATGGTCAACTATTATGAAGGGTAATATCCTTTCTGATGATCTGGCAAAGACTTTGTTGGTTCCAGTATCTGATAAAAAGATCAAAGAGACTATTTTTTTCAATGAATGGACAGAAAAGTCCTGGCCCTGACGGATTCAATGCCACATTTTTCAAGAAGTCTTGGTCTATAATTGGAAAAGATGTTTGTAATGCAGTTCATTATTTCTTTTCTTCTGGTAATTTGCCTTATGAAATGAATGTTACTCTGCTGGCCCTTATACCAAAGGTGGAAAATCCTGAGAAGGTCACTGATTTAAGACCCATATATTGCTGTCATGTAATCTATAAAGTGATTACTAAGATCTTGTGCACAAGACTAAGCAAGGTTCTTCCTTCCTTGATTGATGAAGAACATTCGGCTTTTATTGGTGGGAGATCCATTATACACAACATTTTAATTGCAGAGGACATCATCAGATTTTACAATAGAAGGTTAGCAAAGCCAAGCTGTCTATTGAAACTTGATATTCAAAAGGCGTACGACACTGTGGACTGGGATTTCTTGGAACAATTGCTTCTTGCTTTGAGATTTCGTAGTTTATTCATCAACTGGATAATGTGTTGTGTCAGATTTGCTTCCTTCTCGGTGAGTTTTAATGGCTCATCTTTTGGTTATTTTCGAAGTGGTAGAGGGTTGAGACAAGGTGATCATATCTCTCTTCTACTCTTTGTTATTGTCATGGACTACTTGGAGAGAGCATTGAAAGAGGTAACTGATAATCCTTTGTTCAAGTTCCATCAATTCTGCCAGCCTTTAAAACTCACCCATTTGAGTTTTGCTGATGATTTACTTCTCTTCTGTACTGCTGATGCAAACAGTTTGGAGCTCTTAATGGGTGCTGTAAATCACTTCTCTCTCTGTTCAGGGCTTCACCCAAATCAAGCCAAATCTGAAATTTTCTTTGCGGGTGTAAATGACTCTTTCATTCAACAAACTTTGTTGATGACTGGGTTTTCAAAAGCGGAACTGCCTATTAAATATCTTGGGGTGCCTCTTAAACCATCAAGACTCAACCGCCATTATTGTGCCCTTTTACTGTCCAAGATGACGAAGAGGCTTCAAGGCTGGGCTGTCAAGAAATTAACTTACGCAGGGAGAGTGGAGTTGGTTAATAGTGTATTAATGTCGATTCATACCTATTGGGCGCAGATCTTCATCATCCCAGATAGCGTGATAAATGATATTAATCGCATTTGCAGAATTTTTCTTTGGGGTGGAAAGGAATCAAAATCTCCTCCTATTGCTTGGACAACCTGCTGTTTATACTAGAAGGAAGGTGGACTCAATATTAGGGATGTGTACAGTTGGAATAGAGCAGCTCTTGCCAGTCTAATTTGGCAAATTATAATGAATAAAGAAGCTCTATGGGTGAAATGGGTAAAAACCCTTTATCTACGTCAACAAACGATTTGGAATTGTGAAGTTAAGCAGAATGTGAGTTGGTATTGGTGTAGATTGGTGGGTATCAAAGATGACTTGAAATCTTTACTTTTGGACTGCTTTCTATCCCATCGTTCTTACAGAATTAAAGATGGGTATAACTCCTTGAAAGCTCACTGTCCTGAGGTTATTTGGCATAAGCAGGTATGGCACAAAAGTTTGATTCCCAAAAATTCTTTTGTGCAACAAACGATTTGGAATTGTGAAGTTAAGCAGAATGTGAGTTGGTATTGGCGTAGATTGGTGGGTATCAAAGATGACTTGAAATCTTTACTTCTGGACTGCTTTCTATCCCATCGTTCTTACAGAATTAAAGATGGGTATAACTCCTTGAAAGCTCACTGTCCTGAGGTTATTTGGCATAAGCAGGTATGGCACAAAAGTTTGATTCCCAAAAATTCTTTTGTGCAACGGCTTTCAATGAATAAAAGACTTGTCACTTTGGATAGGGTTAAAAAATTTGGTTTCTCCCTTGCAAACAGATGCTTTCTATGCAAGGTTGATGAGGAATCGAATGATCATTTGTTTTTCAAGTGTGATTATTCTGTGATGTTGTGTGCTGAAGTCTACAAGTTGTTGGGTTTGGCACAACCAACTGTTATGAATGGGGTTCTTCAAGTTGCTGAGTGTCACAAGAAACTTTAGGGGAAACATTCGCTTATTCTTGCTGCTATCACTTATCATACATGGCATGAAAGAAATAGAAGAATTTACCACGATTTGGAGAGAAGCTTCTCGGTGTTGGCCATGATTGTGGCTCAAACAGTTCATTTGCGACTCTGTTGAGTTTTGTTTTGTTTTCTTTTGCTTGATGTATTTCAGGGGTGCTGTTTAGATCTTGGCTGTGATAAGCTTTTCACAGGCCTACTTTATATCCTTTTGCTTTGTTAATGGAAATTACACTCGTTTTTTCCATATATATATATATATATATATATATATATATATATATATATATATACATACACACACACACACACACACACACACACACACAAAATCAGCTGCATATTTATTCACCTGTCAATTTCATACATAACATAATTATACATATAAAATTCATATATAAGTTTTATACATATGTTAAACATTCATACATATACTAACTAAATATTCGTGCATATACTAACTAAAAATTCATAAGTTCAAACATTTATAAGGTTCATGGTTGGGGAGGGGGTTGAGGGGATCTTGATAAGTTTAAATATTGAGATGGGGAACACGAAGTACCGGCTTGTTGTTGTTGCAAAACCTATGTCAATTGGCTTTGCATTTGGGAGAGGGCGGTTGAGTTCGCAGCATCTTGATCCCTAAGAATAGCATCCATGGACGGGGTTGCACCGGCATGACTCGAAGAACTACCCTGGGCGCCGGGGGGGGGGGGGTGGAGTATCGTAGAACATCGATGTCGCACTACCAAGAACATAGACAGCTTGGTCTTTGGGTTTGTACCCCCTGCCAACTGGAGGTACAACTCCCTAGCTTCCGGGGAGTTTTCCAGAATGCCACACTCAAAACATTTTTGGGGAAAAGTTTCCTGTAGGCATTCATACATAAGTAGCAAAATTGGGATGGATGTATTGCATCACAAGTAACAAAATTAAAAGAGCCATAATACTATTATCTGGGAGAGATGAGATTCATCACTTTATTATATCATAAGTAGCAAAAATACAAAGAGTTTTAAGATCCAAAGTAGCCATTATATGAATGAGTATATATATAATTCATTCGAAAATGACAATTTCACATGTAAGTTTTCATTTGCAACAAGGGCAACTTGATGAGCATTATTTTTAGCAAGTTTTCATTTGTAACAAGTTCAAACACGTACCCAAACACAAATAAATGTTCAATGGCTACACGCCAGACTTCAAACACAATCCCAAACACAAAATATGATCAACGGCCACACGCCGGAGTTCAAACACAATCCCAAACACACATAAAAGTTCAACGGCCACACGCAGGATGCACAACCGCAACCACGAGAACTATAAAAGTTCAATGGCCACACACCGGAGGTCACACATGCACAAACACAAATAAATTTTCAACGGCCACATGTCGTACTTCAAACACAATCCCAAACACAAAATATGATCAACGGCCAGACGCCGGAGTTCAAACACAATCCCAAACACACATAAAAGTTCAATGGCCACACGCCGGAGGTCAAACACATGCACAAACACAAATAAATGTTCAACGGCCACACGCCGGACTTCAAAAAGAATCCCAAACAAACATAAAATTTCAACGGCCACACGCCGGATGCACAACCACAACCACGAGTAAGGGTAGGCACAATAAACCTAAACTGCAATTCAAACCGCAAAACTGCATAAACCAAACCACAAAATGCGGTTAACTGAATTAATTTTTTGCATAAAAACGGTTTAGGTTAACCAAACCGGTATGAGCGGTTTAGGTTTAGGTTTAAATTGAAAAAAAACCCTAGTTCTGCTGCTGTGCTATGCGCCGCTGGAAAAAAAAATATGAGTAGAGTTAATTTTTTTTTAAAAATTTTGTAATGTTAATTGTTAAACTCATGTGGAAGTGTGGAAACTTGGATGCTTGGTTGATGACTTGTTGGTCATTTGACATTCCGCTTTTTCAAAGCGGTAAGGCCGATTAGGCGACAATGCGGCCGGTGTGCCAGCGTATGCCTATCGTCGTATCGGAATATGAATTTATTAGTAATATGATTGCATTTACTTGCATAAATGTTATTGTAAATATCCAGGAAATCGGTTAATCATAAACCGTGTATGTTAATCGGGTAAATTTTCAGATTTTAAAAGCCGATAACCGCATCTAAATTGCGGTTTCGGTTTGGTTTAGGTTTCCAGATTTCAAAAGCGGTTGATTGCGGTTTCGGTTTAGGTTTTCAAAATCCAAAAACCTCAAAAGCGATAGTTAACCGCAAATGCGGTTAACCTGTTATGCCCATCCCTAACCACGAGCACTATATATGTTCCACGACCACACCCCGGAGGTCAAATACGTGCACAAACACAAATAAATGTTCAACGGCCACACACCGGACTTCAAACACAATCCCAAACACAAAATAAAAGTTCAACGGCCACACGTCGGAGTTCAAATACAATCCCAAACACAAAATAAAAGTTCACGGCCACACGCCGGATGCACAAACACAATCCCAAACACAAAACATGATCAACGACCACACGCCGGAATTCAAACACAATCCCAAACACAAATCACGATTCACAGCCACACGCCGGATGCACAAACACAATCCCAAACACAAAATATGATCAACGGCCACACGCCGGAGTTCAAATACAATCCCAAACACAAAATATGATCAACGGCCACACGCCAAAGTTTAAACAAGCACTTAAACATAAATAAAAGTTCAACGACCACACGCCGGATGCACAACCACATTCAAACACAACCACAAACACAAGCACATACACAAGCACATACACAAATAAAATTTCAAAATATAATTTCCACTACACAAGTTTTTACGAATATGTGTAGATGAAACTTACATCGAGTGTGGCGGACGGTGTGGAACTCCAAACCGGATTCCCTGCAGCATCTCGCCCACAGTGGATATGGGCGTGGACATCGGACAGGGTCAGGAATACCCCCTCGGTAGCCTAAAAGTGAGAACAGTAAATGCAAACAATTATTTAAAGAGTTCATACTAGTTAATGTATACATATAATTTTATTAATTGTGCCAGTTTAGAATTAACCTTCTTCCTCATATAGGTCGCTGCTGAAATCGAGCCGCCATGCACAACGCAATTAGTCGCTTTTCCGAATTCCGGTTTGCTTTGGCGACATTGGACCGTCAAATGAATTCCTCTATTTGGGATTCCTCCACATGCTTTCACAGCCTTGTTCGCTCATATACGATACATGGTCAGTCCTCTTTTTTGTCCTGACCTTGTACCCCGAATCAGCAGTCCGGTCGCACAACTTCGTGTGCCACCCACTAAACACTTCTCATGTGAGGTCTTCATCTCACACATAATGACGCTGTATAAAATGAATTGATTAGTGATTAGTTAAACGACTATTACGTATAAGAAAATCATATTCCAATTTGCATAATTACTTACACAGAAATCCGCCCACAAATCAGCTTTCTCCCCTTTGTCCCATTTAGATGTAGGCTTCGGATTCGGGTGGCCACGACTTTGCTGTCCAACAAAGCGTGCTAAACGCGTGTCCGCGAACCTATTCATTCGTTACAAAAAAAAACAAATAAGGTTAATAAAACCAATTCTAGATGAATGTACATAGGATTTTATGTTATCATCTTACCAATCCTCCCTCCGTTCCAGTCGTATCCTGTTGGGGTATTGGCTAGGGTCTACTGGAGCTGCGGTCTGCCAAATGCTATGTGGCTGTCTACCCCTAATATAATAATTAATACAAGGTAAAATCAAAACACAAGTTAGTACCAATATTGTATATAAAAAAATAGCATGCGTAAGAGTAGAATGCATTGGCTTCAACTAAGTACATGAAAAATATGTGGTCTTGTTACGAATAGAATACATGAGAATGACTAGTAATATATATCAAATATTAACTTGCACACGTTAATCATACGTTTGTAATTCACTACTCATTTTCCTCTTCATCCTCACTACTAATAATCTCGGTACAAATAGGGTCGAACATATTATCCTCCTCTATTCCCCCTCCCTCTTCCCCCATAATGGATTCATTAGCATCATCGTTCATGAGTTCCTCATCATTAACTCTTCAACTAAATCATCTCGATCTTCGATTTGGCCCTCATCAATGCCAGATAGTGTTGGAGGATTTTCAGTGCTATCCTCTTGATATGCGACATCATCAATGCCGTCAATCATTGACATCGACTTTATGATGAGTGTCGCCCACCACTGGTTTCTATCTCACCTTGTACTAGGATAACGAGTATAAAACACTTGCATCGCTTGGGATGCCAGCACGAATGGTTCATATACTCGATACCGTTTTGTGTGGTTGATATCCATGAGATTGTAATGCTCATGTTTATTCAAACCATGGACAGAGTCAAACCAATCAACTTTGAACAAAACTACTTTGTAACTGCCAAATCTTCCTAAGTATTCCAACTGAATCACTTCTTGAAGAGTCTCGTAGAAGTCTACACCATGCATTCCTTTGACATATACCCCAGAGTTGGCGTTTAACTTTCCTTGCCATTCAACTTGGAAATTGTAGTTGTTTATGATGTAATGGTTCCATCGAGCACATTTTTATTGGGACCGTAGGCTAACACTCAAATAAAGTCAGTTTCATTTGAATTGATAGCCTACACAATATAATTTTATCAAAGTCGTCAACTTCAAGTAGACAAAATTATGATAATTGAACTAGAATCTTATTAATTCAATGAAACTTGATCGTTCACCTTTCATTTAAACCATTCAGGGAATTGTTTGCCAAATTTTCTCCACAAATCCCCTATTTGTGTGCGTGGATGTGATAGGATCATTTC
The DNA here is from genome assembly GCA_029582165.1 of Portulaca oleracea. Classification (NCBI taxonomy): domain Eukaryota; kingdom Viridiplantae; phylum Streptophyta; class Magnoliopsida; order Caryophyllales; family Portulacaceae; genus Portulaca; species Portulaca oleracea. Next base: position 24,332,871 of record CM055890.1, read on the forward strand.
TTCTTCAAATTGCATTTCAACAAATAATTTAAGGTGTTAAATAGGTAAGTAGTTACATAGAGCATGTACATACACATAGCGGCGTGCAATCGTACATACCTTTCATAATTTTTCAACAACTCGCTGTTTGAAAGAACGTATGAATGCGTCGTAACATACTCTTGTTGGTTGAGGAACCTCTTTTGACCCTCACTAAGAGCATATTCAATGTTTGAGGAAAACACATCAGGGAGGGGTTCATTAACATCGTTAACGTGCTCCACATTATGGCATGCATTTCTTTTAAGTCCCCTAGACTTTGTTTGAATTTCGGGGGCAAAATATGCAGCACAGAAGTTTGCTATCTCCTCTGTTAGGTATGCATTGCAGATAGACCCTTCTACTCGTGCCTTGTTGCCCACTTTTTTCTTTAAGTGGTGCAAAAATCTACAACATTTTACAAGTAACAAACATTGATGTTTCCTAAAGATACATAGTTCATATCATATTAACTATGAAAGATATATAAGTACATCTGTACCTTTCAAAAGGATACATCCACCTATACTGCATAGGTCCTCCCATTGCTGCCTTGTAAGGAAGATGTACTGGAAGGTGTTCCGTGACATTGAAGAAGGCATGGGGAAATATCATTTCCAACTTGCATAGGATTTCCGGTATGTTTCTCTCTAACCGGATCATATCACTCACCTTTACATTAGAAGCACATAAATCTTTGAAGAACTGGATGAGTTCAGTCAATGGTTTCCAAACTTTTTGAGGAAGTAGCTCCCTGGTTGCAATTGGTTACAACCTCTCCATGAATACATAACAATCATGGCTCTTCAAACCATGCAACTTTGAATTTTTCGAATCAACACATCTGCTCAGATTGCTTGCATAGCCATCAGGGAGTTTGAGGCCTTTCAACCACTCACACAAGGCCTTAACTTCTTCTTTACCCATTTGATAGGGAGCGTTCGACATAGTTTCAGCGCTTGTCCCGTCATCGTGATGAGTTTCTTGAATGTTTAGCCGACGACGCTTGCAATGGGTGGCTAGGTCCCTACACGAGTTCTTATCGTCCTTCGTCTTCCCTTTAACACTCATGACGGTGCTAAGCACTTGATCAAATACATTCTTCTCAATATGCATGACATCCAAGTTGTGTCGGATTTTAAGATCTTTCCAATACGGAAACTCCCAAAATATGCTTCTCTTGTTCCAATTGTGAGACTCTAAATACCCATTAATATGGTTTTGCTGTTCCGTGGAGCTCGGGAAATTACATACACGATTTCGAGTTTGTGCCCCGTTCAATCGAGGGGGTAGAGGTGAATTTTCTTCCTTATTCTTTGAGAAAGCGCTCTTATTTTTTCGAAATGGATGGTTCTCTGGGAGAAACTGTCTATGTCAATCGAACCAAGAATGTTTCCTACCATGTTGTAACCATCTAGCCTTTGTGTTCTCCATACAGTAGGGACAAGACATTTTCCCCGCTGTGGTCCAACCAGAAAGCATTCTGTATACTGGAAAATCGCTAATGGTCCACAACACAGATGTCTTCATTTTAAAATTTTACTTCTTGGAGACATCATACGTGTCAATTCCAACCTCCCATAGTTGTTTCAACTCATCGATTAACGGTTGCAAGTAGAGATCAATATTTCCCTTTGGACTTTTCGGCCCAGGAATTAACAGGGTCAGAAATAAGTATTGCTTCTTCATGCACAACCAAGGTGGCAAATTATATGGAGTTGCAATCACCGGCTAACATGAATATGTCTGACCGAAACTGCCGAAAGGTACAAAACCATATGTGCAAAGCCCCAACCGTACGTTTCGGGGTTCGGACGTAAATTCCTTATGGAGAGCATCGAAATGCTTCCACGCTTCACTGTCGCATGGATTAACCATAGTTCCATCTTCACGTGAATTCATTGAGTGCCACTTGATGTGCTCTGCAGATGTCTTAGTTGGATACAATCTTTGCAACCTCGGCCCGATTGAGAAGTAAATCAACAGCTTGTGTACAATGCGTTTCCCACGCAACGTCGTTTTAGCATACCTATCGGCTCCGCAGTGGTAACACTTATCTAAGTCAGCTTTCTCCTTCTAAAATAACACGCACCCATTGGGACACTAGTCGATTCTCTCATTTGGAAGTTCTAACGCACCAAGCAATTTCTTCGCTTGATAGTAGGTGTCTGTCATCTCATTGTTGGGGGACATACGTCTTTCATTAAGGCAGTGGTACTCACATTTTATGTTAATCGTCCGTGAGACAATCGACAACAACGACACGTCACAACCTTCATACAGAGGTTTTTTGGAGGCATCGAGCATTTCTAAGAACTTCTTAGTCCCTTCCTCAGGCTCATCTTCCCTCGTATCATCACCGCAGCTGAAAGGCATATGCCCCATGGCATCGGTGATCATTTCTTGCATACTGTTGACACCTCCATTACTAGAAGACCCATCAACAACAGTGTTTGAAGTTTGATCACTACCCCCGAGAGCCTCAAAAGTCTCCCCGTGACTGATCCAAACATAATAATTTGGACGAAAGCCGTGTTTGTACAAGTGTAGCTTCACAGTATCCTCGTCAAGGTACTTCAAGTTTTTACATTTGCTACAAGGATACCTAAGTTTCCCCGAACTACTCCATTGTTTTGCAACAGGTATAAATTCTTCATTCACCCTATGTACGAATTCCCCACTAAGATATTCCATCATGTCTTTCATACATCCATTTTCTACTACTCTCCATTATGTACTTAGCTGCATATAATATATATATCATTATAAGGGATTAACTCACACAATTAATTAAAGCGAATACATAAGGCGATAAAAGACATATTCTCTAAATTTAACAACTATTTCTATAAATTAACACCAAATATATATTTAACAATTATTACACTATTTTATCACATTTATTAATACTATCATAAATCTAACTTGAATTTCCATAAACACAATTAACAAACTTGAATTTTAAGCACTATACTAACTTGAATTTCCATGAATATAATGTATGTAATTATTTAATGTTAACAACTATTTTAAGTTTCATTGAATTTCAAGTATACTTTTATGACTATTAATTAAAACTTCAAGTATACTAAAACTTTAAGGCCTATGTTTCATTGAATTTCAAGTACCCTAACTATTTAATTTATATAATTTAATTCATGTTAACAACTATTTTATCAAAAAACACTATACTAACTTGAAATTCAAGCCCTAAACATCCATAATTCAACCTAAATTTATCAAAAAACACTATTCTAAATTGAATTTCATACTCTTATTTTACTAATACTATACACTAACCTAAACTTGAATTTCGAACCATAACCATACCAAAATTACTCAAATAAATTACTAAAATAAATTACTAACTTGAATTTCAAGCCCTAACTTTACTAATACTATAATAAACCATAAACATCCATAATTCAAACTAAAAAGTTTATCACCTAAACACTATTCTAAATTGAATTTCATACTCTTACTTTACTAAACAACAATATTCTAACTTTAATTTCAAGCCCTAACACCCTAATACTATAATAAACTCTAAACATTCATAATTCACCCTAAAAATTTACATTCAAAACACTATTCTAAATTGAATTTCAAACCCTAAACTTGACTAACACTAAACACTACCCTAAATTTGAATTTCAAATCATAAGCACACTGAAATTACTCAAATAAATTACTTAAATTCAACAACATATATGAATTTTACAATTAAAAATCAACAATTTAACTACAAAAATGAATTAGGGGACTCACATTGGTAGTGGCCGTAGTTGTTGGCGTCGGTGGCTGTCGGAGATGTGAGGACGGAGGTCGTTGGAGTATGCGATGGTGGTCGGTGGTGGCCGGAATGGGCGGTGGTTGGGGTAGTGGATGGCAGAGAGGTGACTGAGAGTGAGAGCGTGGCCGTTCGAGAGAGAGAAAGAGAAGCAGGCGGTTCCAATTGAATGTGGCCGTTTTGTCATTAAAAAAGGTCAGCGAGCAGCGACCGATAGCGTATCGGTCGTTGAGCAGCGATTGATAGCGTATCGGTTGCTGCCCTCTTTTTATTGATAGTACGAAAATTAAATTCGACCATCTGTCTGCCTTCGCTTCTATCGGTCGCTAAACAGCGACCGATAAAATCAAATTTGCGACCGATACGGTATCGGTCGCTAATCAGCAACCGATATTGTATCGGTCGTTGCATAACGGTCGCCCGTGTCGATGCTAGTGACCGATATATATCGATCGCTTACGTCGGTTGCCGCAAGCCTTTCATGTTGTAGCGGTAGTAGAGTTGAGATTAGAAGAGAGAAGGGGGTGAATGAATGAGAGAATGGCAGTGTAGAGAGAATAGAATGAATGATGTTGTGTAGGGAGGGGAATATAAGGATATAGTGTGTGTCCTTGGCTTCGCGTTTAGGTAGTATTTATAAGCTCTAGGGCGCTTCAAGAGGGAAAGTACATGCATGAATTCGATCACATAGAAGTCATTGTCTAAGGGTCGATCAAACTACAAGGGGGGATGAATCCATACACCTAGTGGTCTAGAATGGTGTGAAATGTGGACCTAGGTGTGAATAGCTTAAAGGTCCATCGACCTTTGAGGAAGGAAGGGGATGAACCCAACCTCGTCCATGCATCCTTGGTTGGTGCTAATGTGAAATATGTATGTGCTAAATTCCCTTTTCACACTTGGACGGTGCATGCATGTTTTAGCTTGAATCTTGAGTGAATTGATGCTTTTGTGAGGATTCGATCATGAGACTTCTTGTAGCTTCTAGCATATAGCTTTTACGTAGCTTATGCATGACATGCATGGCTAATGTTCCAACATTTTCGTATGTAAAATTGTGCATGCTTTAGGTTGGGTCTTTCACATATGATGATGCATGTGTGATCTTGCGCATGTAGAATGCATGCATGCATGCAAGTGTCTTGACTTGGCTCTTTCTCTTTATTATTCATCTTATACTTTACATAACTATACTCAAATACCCAATGTCTACAAATAGCCCTCACTTTGATTGAATCCTGAATAGGATGAAAAATAAAGTAGTACTGATTATTGGACACCGGTTGGGGATATGACTTTAGAGTGCAAAGTTTGGGCGATGATTGGAAGCTGAAGTCTTGCGTCTGATTGTTGACGACTTGTGTCTTCTATGGGTGATCTCAGGCGAGAATGATGCCTTACTAAAGACTGAAGGGTGCCTCTTGTCACTGATCTCAGTAGACACCAGATTTTGTACCGGGATAAGTGTACAAATCAAGCACAATAAGAAAAGAGGCTAGAATGAAAGAAAATCCAATGGGCCTTCCTCAATCAAAAGCTACCAGGTCAACCCACCACAAAAACTTTCATTTTTCACTCTTTCCACATACCTGTGCTCACCTTTTTGAATCTCACTTTTTCCACAAGTCTCATTGGCCATATTTCTTTTGATGAGAGTAAAGTACACATCATAAACTTTCCAAAGCCTTTTGAATCGCCTCAATTGGAGTCCGGATGAAAGAGATATGACTGTTCGAAGTTGCACTTAGCCAGTTACATAGGCCATGCGGCCTACACCAACTCCAAGGCCTAGAAACCAGGCCCAGTATCCGACCCAGCCCAAAACAATTCGCGTAGGCCACTGGATTTATGTGGAAGGAACGATTGAAGAAAACAGGTCTGCTTCCAACTGCCACGTCACTAATCCACGTCATTGCACGCCATAGGCAGCTGGGCCTACGCTGAAGAAAACATGTCCGCTTCCAGCTGCCATGTCAATGATCCGCATCATTGCACGCCATAGGCCGCTGGGCCTACGTTGAAGAAAACAGGTCTACTTTCAGTTGCCACATCACTGATCCGCGTCATTGCACGCCATAGGTCGCTGGGCCTACGCCATCTCCATCTGATTATGCGCGCCAACTTTTTCGCACCGCAATCCCATGATCGTAGCTAATTGACTTAGACCCATGCCACTCCATAGGCGATGCGGCCTACGAATCAGCCATGGAGGGCATGATCTTTGGATCATGCCTCCCTCTTTTTCCATCATCATCCCTCATCCTTCACTTATAAATACCCCTTCATTACACCCTCAAAATCACCAACAATCATCATCATATACCAACATTCTCTACTCTCTCCATCATCTACTTTCTCAAACTCTCCTCCGTTCCCCATAATCATCATCATCATTATCATCATTCTATCATCCAAAAATCACCTCCTTCCATCCACAAAAACACCCATAACCTCATCCAAGGTCTAAGCCGATACCATATTGGAGCATTCGTGAGTCGATCTTCCTTCCACCAAGCCAAGACCTAAAGTGAGGTTTGTATATCTTTGTATTCCAATCACGTAGCTTCTTCCTTTGAATTGTTTTACTTGTACATATTTTATAACAAACATCACATTTTACCTTTGCATATTCAAGAATATAATTTTGTGAAATTAATTAAACTTCTCCCCACTGATTTCATTTCAAGTTCGGTTCTAGTAGAGTCTGTTTTCAAACAGGCGGATTCGAGGATTCTTTAATTCTCAAATTCGTAACTTCACCCCCGAATTCAGAATTCGGGTTCGCAGACAGCAGTTATTTCCCTTTTTGGTTTGTCGGTTTTCTCAAATCGGCTGGCGACTCTTTCTTTCTCTTATAACCTCTTTTTAATTATCATAAATATATGATTTACTCCAAAAAATACTTATTAATATTTTTTACATTCCCATCACACAAAATTCAAGGCTCGGCCGAGGGAAAATGGGCCTAGAAAACAACATAAGCCGCCTGACCTATGCTGTTTTCACCCATTTTCATTGGGCCGGAGAAGAACAGGCCCAACATTGGGACTGTCGTAGGTCACGCGGCCTACGACCATCCCTGGTGGCCCATGTTCTTCCTCTTCGGCCTCGGGTTTGTAAATGGTTAATGTCAAAATATTAGTAAAACATTTTTTTGTGTAATATAGAGTATTTTGAAAATAAAAAATAGGTTCGTAAGTGAATAAAAGCTTCCACCCCGAAAATGAATTTCATAAAGTAAAAACATCCTTATTTAGAGATTAAGCAACCTTAGTCGGCTTCCGATCATTAAGTAGCACACTCGAGGAAAAAGCAGTGGGCTTTTCCCGGGGTGGTCCTACAATCTCGAGCATGAATGATGCTCTACTTGATAGATGGAACTGATCTTAGGCGAGAATGACGCCCTACTTGAAATTATGGATTTTTATCTCAGGCGAGAATGATGCCCTAATTGGAATAATGGATTTTGATCTCAGGCGAGAATGACGGCCTACTCGAAATGATGAATGATCTCAGGCGAGAATGACGCCCTGCTTGGAATGATGGATTTGATGTTTGTGGCAATTTGATGCCGAGAGACTTCACTGGGCGCGATGCCGATGGCTCTGATGTGGGGACTTCACCGAACGCGATGTCGATGGCTCTGATTTTGGTTTGATGTTGGTGGCAATTTGATGCCGAGAGACTTCATCGGGCGTGATGTCGATGACTCTGATGTCGAGACTTTACCGAACGCAATGTTGATGGCTCTGATTTTGGTTTGATGATGACAATTTGATGCCGAAAAACTTCACTGGGCGCGATGCCGATGACTCTAATGTCGAGACTTCATTGAACGCGATGTCGATGGCTCTGATTTTGGTTTGATGATGGCAATTTGATGCCGAGAGACTTCGTTTGGTGCGATGCTGATGGCTCTGATGTCGAGGCTTCACTGAACGCGATGTCGATGGCTCTGATGTTGGTTTTGATGTTGGTCACAATTTGATGTCGAGAGACTTTATCGAGCGTGATGTCGATGACTCTGATGTCAAGACTTAATCGAACGCGATGCCGATGACTTTTATTTTGGTTTTTTGATGGCAATTTGTTACCGAGAGACTTCGACGGGCACAATGCCGATGGCTCTTATTTCCAGCAAAGCACAAGCATCTTTTTGTTAGTTTTAAGAATTTAAATTTTAATTTAGATAACTTACCTCGGGTTTCGTCTGCATGAGCGTTGGAAAGTGCATTTCTTTCGGGCTTGATCCTTCAACTTTTGGAAAGACCAACCATGCCTTATAGGGTGCACAATGACCAAATTTCTTCTTGAAAACAAGCACACTTGCTCGGTAATTCATGAAGAAGAAGACAAAGGTTTCTTCTTTAAAGGCCGATTTACCTTAAAGAAAGAGGGAATCTTTCTTTTCGTATAATGCAACTTTTGTAGGGCATGCAGGAGACATTTGAATACAATTATTGTTGGTTTCACTTAGGTCCAGTCGGCCTTTTGCTCTGATCAATCTTCTTCTGTTACGTGGCCATGTGGGCCGACTCATTTTTGCTTATAAACGGTGAGCTGAATTCGAGGTTACCACCACCACATACTCGAGCTTCACTTGCATATTTTCATTAGGTCCTATTCTCTCTCTAGAATCCTTTGGGTGTTTTCTGCTTTTATTAGAAGAAAATGACTTCTTGGTGGAGAGGACGTCGTCGTGCTACTCAGTCAGTTGTGCAAGAACGCCCTTATGTAAGAACAATGCAAATGGAATATCCTAGCAGGGAATTCAAACTGGCGCGGTTGGTATGCTTGGTTTTTCGGTTCACATACCTCGGTATGCTTCATTTCCTTTTACAAGCTTGTCTTTTATAACATGTTATCGTTGAAATGACTTGCATGCTACTGCTTGTTTTAGCACTTTAAGTTAAATTTAAAGTAGGATAATACTCTAAATTTTGCTTTAAGCGCATATGTGTCAATATTATAATTTCACTAGGGAAACTTGAACATTTCTTCTTTTGATTGCCTGACCATAGGATGACTCCTTCAAGACATGTGGGAGCTTCCAAAGTGTTGTAGACTTGTCAAGGGATCCTTAAGTAGGAGCTTTCTACATGTCAACTATAGTGAATGCAAGGTTTGGACCCTTCTTTGTTTGCCTTGGAGAACCCGCGGCAGGAGAATTTTCGGTCGGGCGATGGTGGAACGGTTTTGGTGTCCAGTCTCATTCCGAGCCGAATTTATATCATTTCATAAGGTGTTTTGCTTGTCTTTAATAATTATTTTAGGATTCTTATTATGTTTTTACTCATTTTACAATTTTATTAGATTTTGTAGCATTTTATTATTTTTGTTACTATTATTGCTAAATATAAAACAAAATATAAAAATTGATAAATAAATAAAACTAGACCTAAGTTATCCTAATCCTAAACTCCATCCTAATTCCCATTTTCCAGCCCAAATTCCCCTAATCCCATTTTCCCCCTACCTTTCGGCTCAAAGAAACACAACCCAATTCCTATTCAACTCCCTCTAACCCAGCTAACCCATTTGCCCATACCCGTCAACCCAGAAACCCGACCCGTTTCTCCCAGGTTTCAACCGAGTAAAAACCTACCCCAAAATCCTAATCTAATTCCATTTCCCCTTTTCCCCTCATCTCTTCTCTTCGTCCCTTTCCCTTTCATCTCTGTTCTCTCTTCGCGCAGCAGCACACCGAACCAACTCCACCTCCATAACCATCTCTTAACTTCTTTTCTCATCATCTTCTTCTTCATCTCATCTCCTTCTTCCTTCTCTCATCTCTTCATCTCATTCTTCTTCTCAATTTCTCGTGATATTTCTCAATCACTCACTCTCTTTCTCTCATTTTTGTGCAGATTCAGTTGATAACTGAAGAGGTACGAAGCATTTGACGCATACACCCACTATTCGAAACAAGCATAACCAAATTCATCTGCTTCGTCCAATTTGAGAAGAATCGATGGCTGAGATTTGAAGGAGAGGGACGAGTTCAACAATAAAAGGGGAAGAAGGAGCCATTCGAAGATATCAATGGCTGATTTTGGGAGTGACGCCCCAAAATTTTCCATCTGGGGTTCGTTTTAGGGTTAGCTTTAGGTTTATTTTTGTTTTGCAATTCATGTTAGTAGATTCTGTTTTTTAAATGTTTTGAATGTTTGTGATTTCGATTCTGGGTTTTGGTTGAGACTTTAATGATTTGTTCTGCTGATTCGATGTACTGTTCGAAGTTTCTAGTGTAATTTGCTGAGTTTGAATCTCTGGGTTTTGATTATTCTTGATGTTCTGGGTGAATTTGTGTTGTTTTTGGTTCGATTCATGCCCTGTTCTGTCTCGTCTCTCTGGCTCTGTTTACGGTCGGTCATTTTCTTCTTTGTCTTCTCTTCGTTCTTCAGCAATAGACAGAGTAGCAAGGGTAGTATTAGGTTTTGTTTTGGTTTCCCTATTTTGTTGCTTTAGTCAAACAATAGGTTGGTGTAGTCTTTGAAGGTTTATTAGGGTTTGTTCTTAGTCTCTAGGGTTAGTTGATTGGTCAGTTTCATGGTTAATTTGTAAAAGTTTGTGTTCTGTTTAGTTTCTATTAGGGTTTTGTTAGGGTTTGTTAGGGTTCTTGGTCTCAGTTGATAGGGTTAGGGTTTCATTAGTCTTTGTTAGTATTGGCCATAAAACAATCCAACTTTTAGTGAGGAGGAGGATTAAGAGTTACAAATCCTACTTCAAAGTGAGGATTTGAGGATTCTTAGTAATCCAAGTCACACTTTCTTGTTTGTTCGGGGGAAAGTTTGAGTGAAGGATTCAAGATGAAGGACTAGATGCTTCGAAGGTATAATTTCTTGTTCCCAATTTCAGTTTTCATTATTCGCTTTAATTGCTTTAGTAGTTAGAAATTTATTTTCTTGTTGATTAGATTTAGATCACCTTTTCATGCTTTCTTGATTGTTATTATCAATCCATATCTAGATTAGTTTAATAGCTTTCTTTACATTATTTACTGCTTTCCGCATCTGAAAACACCCTTACGCAAACCAATCTCCTTATCAAGCCTAACACCCATCCCTGTGGACCGACAATCCTTACTTAGAAAACCACAAAAATATGCAACCGAACATTTGGGACACGACAAACTCGTTTCACCTCCTTGTCGGCGAAATGATGATTACTCCTGTTGATTTTGTGATGATCACGAGGCTTAGTTGGGTGGCCAGCTGCTGGAATTTCGGAGGGAAGCTGACCTTTAAGTGGTTGAATTCTTGCAACCTGCCACGATGCTGGCGGGTTGGAACGAAGTCTTACGGTACACCCATTTTGCGGCTACCTTGAAAAGTCCAGACTTTGAGGACCTTCCTCTTCCTCGAAGACGATTCCTTTGTTTGGTGCTTTTCATCAACGCCACTATTTTTGCGAATCGCGAGGACACGATTATTCTTTCCTGGATGCATCACCTCTTGAACTATGATGAGGTAATTAGGTTCAATTCGGTAGTTGTGAGCTACGCCCATTTGGTGAGAGGGATGTGGGTCACCTGTCGCCTCACTAGTGCTGATACAGTGGCAGCTGAGGACTACCGAAGCGAAACTGCTCAACCTGGGTAGCAGTCTTTGGCGAGTCTTGGAGGTATGCTCCACGACATTTTTCGGAATTTTTGAAGTGTGCAAAAATTCCTTTTTTTTTATCTCATTAAGGACTTTTTTGTTGTGTAGGTGTGGGCCTTTGAGTACTTGTCCACTGTGGTAGGTGGGACCAACTGTCCTGATTGAAGTATTCCTGTCGCTCGGCGATGGTCAAAACCAAAACTGTACCGTCGTCCGAACTACCATTTCAAGGATCTGAATGGTCTTAGGAGAATCATTGATTCTTTACGGCCGATAAAGACCTTTTCTTACTTCTTTTTCCCTTTTCCCTTAATACCATAACTAACATTGTGCTTTCAGGAGGACATTGTCTGATCTCCCTGGGACGACTTTCAATTAGAAGGCCTACACTTTGATTTGGCGGTGGCAAGGCAAGCGAGCCAGTCTCGTCTACTGCTCGAGGGCCCTTCTGGTCCAGTTTTCTAATTAGGTGAGCGATTCTTCTTTCAGCATATTAGAGAGTGGCCCTCGAGAGTGCCTGTGGACCTCCCGAGCTCATCTTTAATAGGCAGGCTTTGACTTCGGCTGATATGGCCCGTCTTATGGCCGGAGAGGTTGCTGAGAATTTCATCGTTCCTGCTGACAACATGAAGGAGGCAGAGGCTCGCCATAGGGAATGCTTGGCTTTCATTCGGGTATGATTATCACTTTTCTTCAATTGTAGCAAGTATTCTTGTCCTTTTGCTAATGACCTGTCTGTCTATAGCTAGGAGGATACTATGATCCTCTCTTGGACCAACATGCAGAAGGTCCGGAGCATGCAGAGGGTGAAGATCTATTGTTCGGCTTCATTCCCCTTATGTCGAATGACCATGAAGTGTTGTAGTTCTTCGATGCAAACCCGGTAGGTCACACATCTTGAGCTTTATTTGTCTACGTCGGATTCTCACATTCCTTCTTCTTATGCAGCAAGCTTATGCTCATATCTATTTCTTGTTGAGAGAGGGCATTACTACTCAGGACTTTATCGATCAGAACTTTGAAAATGGTCCTTACCGAGGCCCCATGGCAGTTTCGGAGAATGATGCTAGTGATGCACATTCTCATGCAAGCTTCCAACAATCTAGGAGCACTTCTAGGCGGCCTCCTTGCCATTCTTTAGTTGGAGAGACTCCCATAGTTTGTGTTAAATGGCTAACGGGCGAAATTCCGGCCGAATTTGAAATTTTTCGACGAAATATGTTGATAGGCCGCAAGTGCACGGGTGCTCGTGTAGCAAGTATCAAGGTCGATCCCACAGGGACTTTACTAACTACGCACCAAACTAGCCTCCTAGGTGATTGCTAAATCGGTCGGGTTTTAGATTGAGAATAACTAATTCTAGTTCTAGTCACTAAAAAGGTCAAATAAATCAAATATTCACACAATTCACAAGATGAAATCAATATGAGAAAGACGTCCAGGGGATAAAACCTAAGTCACTTTATGAATCAAACAAGTGGATTGAACATGTATGTCACTAATTTGGTACATTTTAGGGTCGATAATCGCATAGATTCTTCCGTAGCGAGCTTTTGGCAATGAAACGGATTGCTTAGTAAAATTGATCTCTTGGACTCTTTATTGTGTCAATTTTATCTAAGTTAAAGATCAAATTATCCAATGACCCCTAATCACAAAGTCTTCTATCTCTAGTTCACTTCATAAACCAGTTTAATCCTAAGGGCTCCGAATATCGAATTTCTCCGTTCGGTACTTCATTCAACATTCTAAATCCATGCTAATGGTGATCAAGCAAAAGCAATGACATACATATTCAAATGATAAATAAAATGCATTCAAACTAGATAAACAAACTTGTTCAATCCAACAATACTCAATCCATAAGAGAAACTTGAAAGGGATTATCCCCCAAACTAAAAGAAACTACTCACTACTCATGTTCAAAACACAAAACATATCAAAATCTATTCTAGAAAGCATGAAATCTAAAAGAAAGAGAAGTAAACCGATATGGAAATCATTCTTCGCTTGAATGGTAGTCGGTAGAGACTTTTGCTCCTCCACGTCAATGGATTTCTTGAGAATCGATCTTCGAACACCAATAAGCTCTCAATCTTCAACTAAGGATGAATGTGGATGGATTTGTGGAGGAAGGGATGGATGATGGTAGAGATGGAGATGGATGGTGAATGGGAGTGAATGAATGAAGGTGGATGGTGGACGAATCAGCCGAATCTACAATTATATAGCCATTAAGAGAAGTTGAAACGGCCAAATCGTCATAAACAGGGCCAACACGGACCGTGTTGGTGTCAACATGGGTCGCGTTGATGGTTTCTGGGGAAATTGAGCTCTCTGGAGGCCGACACGGACCGTGTTGATGTCAACACGGGTCGTGTTGGTTCTGGAGTTTTTCTGGGTCATCTTGTTTCGGCCATATCTCCTTCGTCCGACGTCCGATTGACTTGGTTCTTGACTTTTCGGAAAGCTCCAGGAGTCTACTTTTTATTGGCATAAGCCTCAAAGTCATAGCATACTTGTGGAAATGATGGTGACCATAAGAGTGGGCATATATCAGTTTTCGCACACTTTCTGCTATTTTATTCATAACTCCATCATCTCAACTCGGAATTGACCTTATAATATATCGTCGGAAAGCTCTTCTAGTGATGAATCAAGTAATGGATGTGAGCTTTGGAGTTCATATCACTAATCTGCACAAATTGAACAAAACACAAAGAACTCAGTTAAGATAGCGAAATAAGATCATAAAAGATCAATTAAGCACATTAATCCCCAAATTTCACTATCAAAATGCTTCCAATATATAGTCACTATGTGCCCTCATCAAATTTCCCCATGCAAGCTTCCAACAATCTAGGAGCACTTCTAGGCGGCCTCCTTGCCATTCTTTAGCTGGAGACACTCCCATAGTTTGTGTTAAATGGCTAACGGGCGAAATTCCGGTCGAATTTGAAATTTTTCGACGAAATATGTACAATGACTTAAATGCCCCTGACGAAGCCCGCCTAAACTCATCAACTGTATGCCAACATTAACTCTCCTCTATCTCAGTTCAACACTCATTCAATTGGAACCCAACTCTTCCAAAAGAAATTTGACTATTGACGGATGCAACGACCCAGGGTTGTGGTGATTGATTGAGTTGTTGAGCATGATTGAAGCGAATTGATAGTCGAATCCTTTGAAAGTGTTCAAAGAAGGAGGCAGAAGATAGAGGGACAAAGCTTTGAACAAGGTAAGCCATCGAAAGTTTTGTTTGTGAAATTAGGATTTTGATGATCTACAATTGTTGAAATATGGATTTTTATCACCACTTGTTATGAAATTGAACCATTCATTATGTTAATTGAGATGGCAATAGCCAATTGATGAATGAGTTGTTTGTAATTTGGTGTTTGAAATACACCATATGTGATTAAGTTGATTTTTGTTGAGGTTTGATGTGTAGCATGTGGGAACGTTTTGTAGGATGAAAAGGGTTTCATTGTTCACTTCAGAAACAAGACTTTGTGCATTGAGGAGAAGGACTTGGATCATTACAATCACAAGGAGTTATTCTTAGACATACAGACCAAATTTGAGAAATAACAAATGAGGTATCCCAAAAACGCAGAGTTAAATTGGTGTTTGTCTGGGAAGGGTCTGAGTCACCGACACCCACTGATCGTTATCACAGACTCGAACAAGTATGTGGAGTTTTGGTGCAAATTGAAGCTAGTGAAGAATTTACCAATGCATTAAGTAGAGCTTGCAGGGCATAGTAAGCTTTAGTTGATGGTGCAGAGTCCTTAAAATAGGCATACGATACAACAACCTAATGTAGAGCCTACACTTAGCCAAGCTAGGAGATGGGATGATGATATGATACAAAATCCTAATGAGCAAGCAATTTATTGCAGCAAAACACTTAGAAATATGAGCCTCAACCATAGAAAGATACTACAACAAAAACAACTTCAAGCAAAGCCCACTTATTTGGGTTAAGGCCAAACAAATTGCCTATGAGAAGACTTTGTATAGGGTTGTAAAGGTGGCCTAGCAACATGGAGCCCCAAAGCAAAATGGGCCAATGTAGCAAGAACAAGCGCAACAATATAGAGGCCCGAACTAGAATGGGCCAATGCAACAAGAAGAAATAGGTGGCCCAATGAAGAATGACCCAAGTGCACAAGGTGGCGGTGTGGATAAGTTGTTGCATACAACTAGAGGCATTAGTAATGACACATGCAAACATGGTATCGTGATCATAAATAGTGGTCCCTTACTTGAAACCAACTCCGCAACTCAAAGACAACACATAAAAAAGGTCCAAGCTGCAGCTGTTAGTCCAAAGAGGTCACAAAGATTATATCAATTGGTATTTCTTCTCCTACATCGGCCCTGAATAGTCCACAAAGGAGTAACTTGAGTTCCCTACCTCAAAGAAAAACTTCACAAAAGGAAGGTGATTGCAATTGCTCACCAACCACCCCAAGTCGAAGAAGGACAAGATCTGGTGAAAGAGTCTCATCAACGACATAGAAAAGAGACCCTACATACACCCATGAAGCTAGAAGCCTAAATGTTGACAAAGGTGAGAAGCCAACGGAATTTGATGTTGAGGTTTTGAAAAACATTCCAAGTGATTTTCCTAACCTTGATGCTTTAGAAATAAAAACATTTTCTAGGCCTGACATTTGTAAGTTAGATTGTTTCTTTGAGGAGGAAGAAGAGGAGGCCAGTAGGGTTGGTGGAGCTAGTGGATCTGGTAAGCCAAGGGCAGATAGTGAGGGAGAAGGTGGCAGTAACAATGAGGATAGTAAATATGATGAAAATGATGAAGATGAAGGAGACAGTAAAAGTGAGTCACAAGTTGACTCAAAAGTCGAATCTGAATTATGAAGGTGATGGGGGAAAAGATGGGGATGAAGAGGTAGCTCAAAGGCAATCCTTGGGAAATAACTTTGGTTAAGGAAGTGATAGTCACAAATTGAGTGTACTTGGGAAAATGGCCAAGTCTAACAATAAGGGAGAATGTGGATTGCTCCTAGGGATGGGAAGGTAAACATTCATTCAGGCGAGAGATTTGCTTATTGACAAAAAACAATTCCTAAGTGGCAGGAAGAACCATGTTATAAGAGAGGCATTTATTTTGAAGAAGATTAACAACAATGTAAATAGGTACACACAAGTATGTTCAAATATAAACCATGATGAAGGATATAACAAGCTACCTCAGTATTGCCATGAATTCAATTTAAAAAATGCATATTCCTATTGTCTAGTTCACTGGACTAAACGGCCACCTCTGACCCCATTATTTAAGAGGTGTTTGATTATGTATAGGACTTGCAATGAAGGCCTTCAAGGAAAACTATAGGGGATTGATTGGGCTAGATGGTTGTTTTCTGAAAGGGCCTTACAAGGGAGTGTTAATGGTAGACCTGTCAATACGGGCGGGCGGGTTACGGGTCGGTCGTATATCAGGTTAGGGTAAATACGGGTCGGTGTATTTCGGGTTTCGGGTAAATACGGGTCGGGTGTATTCCAGTTTCGGGCGGTTTGGGTCGGGTTTACGGGTCATGACACCCTTTTTCTCAGTCACTTACAATTAATAAAGTTGATTATAATTAGTCAAAGACACCTGTGTAATGTACCATTCCATTCCAAGTTCAACCACCACGATATGTCATAGTTGTATAGACATATTACTATACACCTAAGGGACAAAATTTGGCAATCTTCAAGTCTACAAGTATTATGCGGTTTACGTCAACAATCCACGAATAACAGTACTTATGAAATATATAGGGTTTTGGGATGCTAATATACTGAACTTTTAGGGTATTGGACAGCACTGAACTCTGACCTTGGACAATAATACACTATTTTACTAAAAGAGAGGAGAGCGGTGGGACTGCAGGAGTTTGAGGGTTCACTGAAAGAGTGAGTGAGTGACAGTGTTAGGGTTTTGTTTTGGTCATTTGTTATTTGATTATTTCATTTGTATGTCTCTCTCTATGCATAACTTTCCAAAACCACCCAATATTTTACTTTTGGGTCTTAATTTTCATGAAATAGGCCCATTTTTTTTGCACAAGACCAAAGTAGACAAAACACTTAAAATTAAAGTGTCTGACCCAACGGATCGACCCAAACCTGACCCGGTTTTTACCGGGTTCTTTGGGTTGGGTCATTCTCGAGTCTCGGGTCGAAATTTTGTGTTGAAAACCCATTTTTGCGGGCCGGTTTGGGTCGGGTTTCGGGTCGGGCCGAGAATTGTCAGGTCTAATTGATGGCAACCATTGGTCTAGATGGCAACATGGCCAATATCCTCTTGCTTATGGTGTCTTCCCCACAGAAAAAAGACAATGAGTGGGGGTGGTTTATGCACAGTGTCTGTAAGTGTTAAACTTGGCTGCTAGCAGGAGTCTCACAAGTACACATTAATGTCAGACATACATCAGGTATGTTTATACAAGAATTCAATTCCTTTATCTATGATTTCAATAATTTAATTTGTTTGTCTTCCTAGTCGATTTCAAAATTTAATTGCCAAGTACATGCCATAGTCAAAGAGGAGGGTTTGTATATTGCATTTATATAAAAATTTTGCCTCTAAATTTCAAGGTAAAAATGATGTAAACTGATTTCTTTTGTTGAATTTAGATTTATGTTATCAATTTTTGTGATATATTTAAGTGAATCTTGACATGTAGATGCTTGGTTCCACTGTTACTTCTACATCGCAACTGATACATACTCTAAGAGTGTTTTTAAGACGACTATGGAGACAATCAAGGAGAGGAGCCCAACTGCTTACAATTGGCTAAGAGATGCGGAGCCATTAGAGCAATGAGCTAGATTCAAATTCGATAGGGAGCTCAAGAGCAATGAGCAATGAGAACACCAACGATTTCGTTGAGTCATTCAATTATGCCATCATCAAGCATAGATCTTTGCCTATTTCATCCATGTTGAAGGAAATTAGGAAAGTCATTGGCGATGGATTTGATGTGAGGTACAAGTTGTTTGCTTCTTGGAATGCAAAAGTCACACCTTATATAGATTAAAAAAAAGCTCAGGAAACAAACAATTGACTTTAGGGATTGTAGATTAGTTACTAGTGCTAGTCGGGGCTTTTATGATGTTTGGGAGGCAAATGTAAATTATGCTGTCAACATAAACCAGCAAACCTACAGTTATTCAAAGAGAGACATAACAAGGCTTTCATGTAGACATTGAGCTAAGGCCATCATTTATGATAAGCAGAACTCGGAGGACTTTGTTGCTCCATATTTCTTGATTGACTCTACGTGGCTTGAGTTAGACCATCCACTTCTTGAAACCCCTCCCCCGATTTGAACTGAAGAAGAAAGGAAGGCCAGAGAAAAACAAAAGAAGGGAATACAGGGATGTGCTTAAGGCCACCGCAACAATGTCCAAACTTGGTAAAAAATACGGGATTAAGACATATTCAACTTGCAATGGGATAGGCCATAATATATTAGTTAGTTGCTTTAACTATTAATGACATGTTGTTAGTGTCAGGGGCGAATCCATAAACTAAATTTAGCGGGGTCAAATTTAAGTCATGAGTACTTGAAAGTTTGCATTATAATATAGTGTATAATATGTAATGTATTGCATTATATATGTGAATAACTTATTTTTCAATTTTTTTCATTTTATATAAGTACATTTTCGTACAAAAGAGGGGTCACATGACCCCACGTGAACCCACCTTTAGCTCTACCCCTGGCTCAAATATTCTTCTTTCTTCGTCACATCCATCAAATCAGTAACTTTATGGTGGCCATAGCTGTGAGCATATGCTCGTTCAGACTTCTCAGCTATCCTATACAGCCTATTGTTCCATAACGGAACTCCATTACACAAGACAAATTCGAGAAGGTACTCTAATTGAGATCTTATAGGCCTGTTGTGTTTGAAGTTTTCTTCCAATGTTATATGATCAATCAAATTACCGTCTGCAAGTAGGATGGGTGAAGGAAATGTGAGGGCGTACTGCAGGTGCATTTTGTAGTCTATAACCCGTGCAAATGCAGCATACATGCAGCCATCTTTTTTAAACATAAATAACAAAATTAAAATTAGTGACAACATGTAAATGCTTGAGTAAGATAATTTGTATAAATTTAAAAAAATGCTTATCATGGCTTTACTTGATAGAATTTCGGATGAGGAGAACTATGTCGTTGGGCCCAAAGTTTTCCCATATTTTAAAATTTGTCATTCCAAAAATAAATATATATATTATAATTAGATAATTTATTATCACAAATGAGTATGAAGACAAGATACATAAAATTCTCATGATAAAGTATCAGGAATTATGATGAATATCGAACTTAAAATAAAGCTGAAAACAAACCCAAACACTACAAAGCCAAACAAACCCAGAAATTATGATAAAGTATGATTAATGATCATGATAAAGTACCGGGATTTATGATGAATATTGAACTTAAAATGAAGCTGAAAACAAACCCAAACACTATAAATCCAAACAAACCTAGAAATCATGAAAAAGTTTATATTTTATTTTTGGTTTCAGATCTGAATCAATTCTCTTGGTCACACACCAAGAGAAACGATAATTTGGTAGCGTATCATTTGGAAAAAGTCAATCTAATGGGGCAAGAACAAGTTTGGTTAGGAGTTTGCCCTAGCCAAATATCACCATATGTACTCATGGATAAACTACTAATATAAGTATTTTTCAGGTTTTGATCTCAAAAAAAAAGTATATGTTGTTAGTCCCGGACCGGCTACTGAACCGATTGGCCCAGAGAGTCAATGGGTCAATTGGTTGGACCGGTTTAACTGGGTTTGACCGATTGACCCAAACTATTGGTTGAACCGGTCAAAACTGATATGACCCGGTGTTGACAAAAATTTTTTTTCATTTTCTTTAGGGAAGAAAATGTTTTCATATATGATATAACTCATAAATAATTAATCATTAAATTTCTATGCATCTTTATTTATAAATTGCAAAATAAGTTCCCTTAGAAAGTTTCTCGCCCTCAATACTTAAATTCTGTGCACCCTCCCCAAACTGAGACGGTTAAACATTTCATTAAAAAAAAAAAGCATTTTCCATCTCTCTCTTATATATCCCATGTAGGGTTGGGCAACGGGCCGGGCTGGGCTGGGTTTGGGCCTGACATAAATAGGCCGGGCTGGGTTGGGCTGGACATGTGGGTTTTTTAGTGGACCACAACGGGTTGGGTTAAAGAGGGTCGTAAACGGGCCAGGGCGGGTGAAATTAACTTTAAAGCAGCAACGGGCTGAGTTAAAGCAGCATAAGTTTCAAACCAAAATTAACTTTAAACAAAGATGATCCTTGTGTTGTACTTTGTAGAATTTTGCAACTTGTGTTGCGGGTTTTTTGCTTTTTGGACCCCGAACTTTGGGGGTATTTATTTTCTAGACCCCCATATTTCAAAGTTTATATTTTGAACCCTATACTTTGTGGATCCAAAAAATGTGACCCAAAGTTATGTTTGACTCCTGCAATGACCTAATTGTTCCATAAACTTCCCGATATGGCATTTTATCATTTTTTCCTTCTTTTGACCGTTGTTTTGAAATTGACCAGACTTTGACAGGTAAGGGTGTGTAAAATTTATGGGTAAAAAACAGAGGGTAAAAGTTAAATTTTGGTAACTTTTGCCAAATTTTGGTAACTTTTTTGGCAAATTTATACTCATATGGAGGTTGGAAATCGTGCAAGAAGAGTAAGAAGTTGCAGCTGGAAAATTTTCGAAAGAAAAAAATTCGATAATGACTTTGAAATATAGGGGTTCATATTGTTGTTGGAGACAAAGTATAGGGTCCGTATTGTTGCCGGAGACAAAGTATAGGGTCCAAAATATAAACTTTGAAATACGGGGGTCCAGAAAATAAATACCCCCAAAGTTCGGGGTCCAAAAAGCAAAAAACTCCTTGTGTTGCACACTTTGCTGTGGACTTTGAACAAATTTTTTTTTTGTGGGGGATAAAACATGACCCTTCCACAACTGGATCAGAAAGACAAATGTTGCAAACTAGTAATTTGTAATGTTACAACAGTAGTTGTAAAATCAATGCTCACAAACATTCAAAGTGGATAATCAGATTCCAGATCAACAAGAGACCACAAGTCGCAAAAACAAAAACTAAAACCAGTATATGATGAATAAACTTGTAAAATCATGCCATAACAAAACTTTCGAAAACGTAAACATTTCCCAGAAAGGGAAGATAAAATTATCATATCTTCGAAGTATATATATATAATTAGGGTTCTAAATTCGCAGTTCTCTGTTCAAATAATCAACAAACATCCTCTTCGCACTTTCTGCATCGGCAGGAGGGGGTCGCCCGCTCAAGCTTGTTTGTCCTGTTAATTTTATAACTCCACAACTGAACGAGAAATGGGAGCTTACCGTGAGTCGCGAGTTAGCGACGTCCGTACAGGCCCGTTAAACACCCTCAGGGACCCGTGACTTTTCTTAAACAACTGGCATGTAATTTACCCGGCTCATTTAATACATTAAGCGGGCTCGGCCCGATTTTTCCTGTCCATTCGCTTAAGCCTAATGGGTACCTGCCCACTTGTTCAGCCGTACTCCCATGATAACTGCCCCTTTACTGCCCGCCCTAACCCTCTCTTGCCGTGATGCCTTCCGTCCCCCATTCATTCCTTAATGCACATTTATTCCCTCCTCCAAACCATTGCCGCCTCCCACTCTCCAAAATTCAAAAGTTAAATTTGAACTGCAAAACCTCCTAACAGTAACAAATGTACAGTTACCAAAATATGTGGTAAATCCCCCTAAAATCCAAAAAATGATTTCCAGTTCAAGTAAAATATGTGGTAAATTATGCAGTGCAACGATGTTCATACAAGGAAGGAGATTTGGTGTTTCACAAAGTCAACCCAAAACATTTTGCAGAGATACTGATGAGGGCATATATAGTTTTAGTTTTTGGAGCATTTTGATAGTGAAATTTGGGGATAAATGTGCTTAATTGATCTTTTATGATCTTATTTCGCTATCTTAACTAAGTTTTGGGTGTTTTATTTAATTTATTCAGATTAGTGATATGAACTCCAAAGGTCACATCCATTACTTGATTCTTCATTGAAAGAGCTTTCCGACTATATATTATAAGGTCAATTCCGAGTTGAGATGAAGGAGTTATGAGTAAGATATCAAAAAGTGTGTGAAAACTGATATATGTCCACTCTTTTGGTCATCATTCTTTCCACACGAACTCTATGACTTTGAGGCTTATGCTAATGAAAAGTAGACTCCTAGAGCTTTTCGAAAAGTCAAGAATCAAGTCAATCGGACATTGGACGAAGGAGATATAGCCGAAACAAGACGACCCAGAAAATTCCAGAGTCAACATGACCCATGTTGCTCCCAACACGGTCCGTGTTGGCCTCCAGAAAGCTCAATTTCCCCAAAAACCATCAACACGACCCGTGTTGAGGTTGACACGGGTCGTGTGTAGTTAAACACGGACCGTGTTCAACCCTGTTTATTGCAGTTCGCCGTTTCAAGTCCCATAATTGTTATATAATCAATGGATTCGGCTGTTTCATTCATCATCCATCATCATCTGTCTTCAACCATCTTCATCCACCTCCATCTCTACCATCATCCATCTCCCATAATCCCATAATAATCAAGAGTTTGAGAGCGAATTGAAGACTGGAGATTACTCAAGATCGATACGGTGTTGGAGGAGCAAAAGTCCATAATTGCCAAATTCTTTCAAGGGTTTTCTGCATATCTTTGGTTATTTCTTCATTCTCTTTAGATTCATATGCTTTCTAGAGTAGATTTTGATATGTTTTGTGTTTCAAACATGAGTAGTGAGTAGTTTTCTTTAGTTTGGGGGATAAACCCTTGTTAGTTTCTCTTATAGATTGAATTTTGTTGGATTGAACAAGTATGTTAATCTAGTTTGAATGCAGTTTATTTATCCTTTGATTATGTATGTCATTGCTTTTGCTTGATCACCATTAGCATGGATTTAGATTGTTGAATGAAGTACCGGACGGAGAAATTCGATAATCGGAACCCTTAGGATTAAACTGATTATGAAGTAAACTAGACATAGAGGACCTTGTAATTAGGGGTCTTTAGATAATTTGATCTTTAACTTAGATAAAATTGAAATAACCATGAAAATAGGTGATTGATTTTACTAAGCAATTCGTTTCATTGCCAAAAACTCGCTACGAAAGACATTATGCGATTATCGACCCTAAAATGTACCAAATTAGTGACATACATTTTCAAACCACTTGTTTGATTCATAGAGTTACTTAGGTTTTATCCCCTGAATGTCTTTTTCCTACTGGTTTAATATTGTGATTTGTGTGAATAGTAGCTTGTTTGCCTTTAGTAGTGAATAGCAATAGAATTAGTTTGATCCAAAAAAACAAAAACTCGATTGACTTAACAATCAACTAGACGGCTAGTTTGGTGTATTGTTGAGCAAGTCCCTGTGAAAACGACCTTAATACATGCTACACCTACACCCGCGCACTTGCGGTGTATCATATACCAACTGGTATATATGAGGTTCATGACATTCACTACCTCCAACTCATATCCTTGATGATGTAACCATGCTTCATTAACTTCATTTCATATAGCACATATTAATTTTGATCTTACAACTAAATTATACTGTTGTTGATATACTCGGTTGAAATCATTCATATAGGCTATAAATAGTTAATACACAATTTAAAATCAAAAAATTACTCGGAGGTACCCTAACTTTTGGTGAAATGTTTTTCAGGTACCCCTACTTTTCAAAACTCATTTTGGGGTACCCTTAATTTTTGGGTTAGAAATTATTAGGTGCTTTTCCGGTCATCAATTTGGTTAAATGACCGAAATACCTTTGCTCTTCCATTTTTTAAGAAATACCCTTGAAGAAGTAGAATAAGGGTATTTCGGTCACTTAATAAAATTGATGGCCGGAAAAGCACCAAATAATTACTAACCCAAAAATTAAGGGTACCTCGAAATGAGTTTTGAAAAGTTGGGGTACCGAAAAATAGTTTTCCCAAATATTGGGGTACCTCCGAGTAATTTTTTGATTTAAAATTCATAGAAAATTCAGTAGTCTTTCTTCCATCAAGTATGAAAATAGATTAAAGTAAATAAAGGGATGATAAAAAAAATTCAAAAAAATATATTATTATTCTATATTTTCTAGATTAATTGTAAAATAAAAATAAATTTTTTTATCAAAATTACCGCATAAAATTCAACAGATAAAAGGAACTTAAATTCATAAATACATAAGCAATTTAAACATCATATAAAATTAGTAAGTGATTAAGTATTTTTATATATATATATATATATATAGGGAAATTGGATTCTAATAATCCCTACTTTTACAAAATGGATGACAATAATCCCTACTTTCAATTTGTATTCTGGTGGTCCAAAAAAAAAAATTGTATTGTAGTAGTACCAAATCCATCACCACATTCTTTTTATTTTTCTCATGCCTACCCCATATTGTTTTTGTTTTTTTCGTTCCTACCCCCAGATAGGTAATGAAGTGTAGTTACTAAAACATTTTTTAAATTATTTTTTTGAGATTCCGAGTAATTATTATGATTTTTTAAAAATAATAAAATTGAAAAAATCATAAAAAATTGAAAAAAATTAGGAGAAGTGCTGTAAATTCATTAAAAATCATGTAAAGTGTTATACAAAGTTTTGAATCAAATGCAACACAAAATCTATGATATTTAGGGTATACTCTCAATTATGTCCTACTAGAATACAATTTTATTTTTTTTGGACCACCAGAATACAAATTGAAAGTAGGGATTATAGCCATCCAATTTGCAAAAGTAGGGATTATTAGAATCCAATTTCCCTATATATAGGGATTATTAGAATCCAATTTCCCTATATATATAATAGATATAATGAGAAGAGCAGATTTGTGAGAAGAGAAACATGAAAGATCCTAGCCATTGGTTTCAAGATCAAGGGTGGTGATAAATTAGGTGTTTATCTTTATTTCTAAGGTAGGCCCTTAAATGTGATTGGCTGAATTTTTTTTTTCTTTTTAGAGTACATCACGTGAGAGAGAGACATGAGTGAAAAGGGTTTGCAAGCTGTTGTTAATGTCAATGCAAGTTCAAAAACACAACCATTCTCTATTTTTGAATTTCCAACCGGTGCTTACAGAAGGAGGTAGGAGACACTCCGGCGATTTCCGACAACCATAAACGACATCCCTGCGAGGTGAATTCTGGCAGGTTTTGAAATTCCAGTCGGTTACTTGCAAAAAAGGGGGGACGTGTGAACGATATCCGGCAACTTTGGGCATCCGTTTCGATTTTTCGGCAGCTTTGGGCATCCGTTGTGATTTTCCGGCAAACCCTAAACGATAATCGGAAGGAGAAAGGCCAGTGCGATTTTTCGGCAGGTGAGTTGTTGCGATTTCTGGGTTTTTTTTCCTATTTTGATTGAAATTGGGGGTAGATTTTTTGTTTATTTGTGGATGATGACAGATTCAGTGATGTTTTGGGGCGGAATTCGAACTGTTGAGTGTGTTTTTGTTAGTGTAGGAAGCGAATTGGGCAATTGTTGATGGCGTCAAAGGGAATGATTGAAAAAGAGATTGAACAGAGGAAGAATGAGATGTAAGTCCATCTGCCTATGAATTTAATTCATCATTTTTGGGTACGTTTGTGAATATTTGGATGAAAGACAAGCACCATCAACAAGTGACCTCTCTCACTTATCTCTTTTGGTACGTTTCTCTTCCATGAGTATTATCATGCATCAAAGGCTGCCACCAAATCCTATGATTCATCACCGAATGGTCTATGCAAAGGATCAAGCGCAACTCATGGATAACTACATCAATGTCCTTGATTCTCATAGTATACAACATATTTCGAAAGAGTACGTACCATTGCAATGTAAAGAGAATGTATGTGTATACTTTGATAACATTTTTGTATGTAGTAGAAGTAGAAAGGAGTATGTAAATCCTTTGGAGTTAGCGTTAGCGAAGCATAAGAAGCCACATGGAGAATTGGAGAAATACTTGGAGAAATGTCCTTACCTCTCGTCCAAGAATATGCTATCTCACCATATCTCATCAAATGGAGTAATTCAAGTGGACAAAAGGAAGCAAAGAATTATTCAAGAAGGGTCCATACTTGCATCTATACTTGAGGTACTATGTCTCTTAAAGGATGCTAATGATCATCATATTCTTTTATTCCCTATTCTTGCATCATATTTGTTCATTACAAATGGAGTTGAGAAAGGTGAAGTCCTATCTCAAGGAAGTTGTCCCATAGATTATTTTGGTGAAATACCAAGTGGAGAAAAGAAGAAGCTACATGCTTATGGCTTAGCATTCATAATTGTTGCTATCATGAGGATATTTGAGCAAAAGGATTATTATCTTGAAGGATTCATGCTTAAGCTTTGTGATTCTTACAAAGTATTGGAGTATGTTTCATGTGATAAGGAGATCAAGCCATCATTATGCTTTGAGATGAAGTACTTGATTCGTTCATCAAAATCAAGTCACTTGGAGGAAGCAAGCCCTTTGACTAAAGGAAGTTTTCTAACGAGGAGATACATGTTTGATTCAAGAGTACTTAGTCTTGAATATATCAAGGAGTTGTATGAAGATGATGATGATTTTAAAGAAGTATACAAGGTATGTGAAGCATCCTCAACAATCCTTTTATATTGATCATGGATTTCTTTTCAAAGGGAATCAAGTGTGTATTCCAAGGAGTGGAATTCGTGAAATCTTGATCATGGAAGTACATGGAAGTTCTTTTGATCATTTGGGTCTACTCAATACGTATCTCAAGATGAAGGAGTATTATTTACGGCCTAGCATGATCGTTGATATCGAGTATAAGTGATATTGTGACATTTGCAATCCTTCTATACCATATGGAGATGAAAGCTTGAATTTTATGGTTGAAGTGCCATGGATTCAAGGAAGTCAAGATGATATTAAGATCGTTGAAGGTCATCCTTCAAAGATGGAACATCATATTACTATTGTCTTCATCATGAGTTACAAGCTTGTGAATCTATACTTTGAAGTTGAGAAGTTATATGAGATTTCTACAATCTCCATGAATAAACGAGATTTGAAGCACCATAATATCATTGGCTTATTCATGAGAAGACTTGGAAGAAAGTGGAAGTTTATCAAAGGGATCTGTGATGATTTCAAAGCATTTAAAAAGAGAGTTTGTAATCTCTTTAAGGAACGCAAGAGGAAGAAGCAAGTTGAAGTGAACAATACTTTTGGAAAGATCTCTTATAAGAAGAAGGATGAGCTTAGAAGAAGTACTATGGAACGGTTTAGAAGAAGTTTTGTCTAAGTTTGAGGACAAACTTTTTCAACCGGGGGAGTATGATGTATATTTGCCTAGCTATATACATTAAGGCCTAGCTAAAGGACCTCTATCCAGCTAGAAGCTACAAATGTTGCCTTGGGTATCAACAACTACAAGGGTTTATTAGCTCAAGGAAGAAAGCATGAAGGACCTTGATGGTATTCTAGCTTACATGGAGTTACTCTCACATATGGAGGACATCAATGAGCATAAATAACTCTCAAGTCCTTATTGAGAAGTCATCTCTCACGGCAGCAAAGGACTCCATCAAGTACAGTTCGATATTTTGCTCTATAACTCTAGATCCATACATCTATTAAGGAAATCATCAAAAGACAGATTGGAGCTCTTTCAATAAGCTTTCCAATGGTTTTTGAATCAATGAAAACGGACAAGTATTGAAGGAGTTATAGCAATTTCTTTCTAGAGTTGTATTTTAGAGTTTATGATGTCATAAATAGGATATATGATGTAATAGTTGATTCTTGGTTTCTTGAACCCTAGGTACACGTCCAAGGGTCCTAAGAGTAGTATAAATAGACCCCCTAGGGTGCCATTGTATTCATTCAATCATTCAATCATATATCAAATACAAAGCAAACACATGGTGTTTTCTCTCTAGTTTTGTGCTAGTGTGTCGTTACTCTTGAGGGAGAACGAGTATCCCCTTCTTCTATTCTAAGATTGGCTATCTTAGATGGTGAAAGGAAGGAATTGAAGAGTCTTGAAGGTGGTGTGCCTTTATCCTTCAAGGGAGCTTCAAATCGCCATTATCATTCATCCATCCAAACGACATTCATCAAGAATTCATCAAGAATTCAACAAGAATTCATCAAGAACCCAAAGCATTCAACCGTCTATCATTCGTTCATCATCATACCTTCATTTGGTAATCATCTTTCATAGTTCTTTCCATCCATTTTCAATCAATTTTCGCCCCTTAAGAACTTTGAGAAGGGAGATTCTTATCTTCGCTCTTAAAGGTCCTTAACCCTTTTGTGTAATGTGATCTTGTGACCCCATTATACATCAGAGTGGGACTAAAAATGAAGTCCCGGTCAACAACGGGACCGGGAGTGGGACTTGACCTCATTTCCCGCTCCCGATCCCGGTTCCCGGTTTATATATATATATATAACAAATCTAGTGATTTCATGATGATTGATAAACTTGTTTAATTTAATTTGTGTTCTCTCTTTAGATTTATTTTATTTATTACTATTTCGAACTTAACATACTTTTTTTCTAGAAAAAAACATTATGTATTAGATATTGCGTAATTTTAATTTGGGAAAAAATGGCTATTTAAACAAACTAGCGCCCACATTTGTGAAACTAGAGAAAACTTGTATAATTTATTTTAATTTTTAATAGAAATAAATCAAATAATTGGTGAAAAAAATTAGGATACCGGGACTAAAATTTCCCGGTTGATTTCCCGGTCCCGATGAGACCGAGAGCGGGAGCCAATCTTTGCTCCCGGTCACAATCAGGACCGGGACCGGGAGCTAAACTTTGCTCCCGGTCACAACCGGGACCTCCGAAAATTACCGGGATCCCGGTCCCGCTCACCCCTATGTGCAAGTGTTGCGACCAAATAGCAACACACAACAACATGAATTGTCCAGAGCATTATGGATGATCTAATCAAGTTGTTTTGAACATCAGTTGACTATGCTTTTGGATTCATGATTGAACAATTGGAGTTTGCGTTTGTTTTTTTTTTAACATAAAAACATTCATTTTGCTTTAGGTTTGAGTTGATGAATTTTAGTCAGATTCGGTGGAAGTGCTTTCCATGAATGAACATGTGAAACTGATTTTCAATATATATAAATACTCATCGGAACAAATGACTTGATATTCGGCTGATGTTCATAATAAGTACATGTGATGTTCATTTCGAGTACCCTTGAAGATCATTTACATATAAATGATGTTCATTTCATTACCAAACCCATTCCCAATTGATGAACATAAAATGCCTAACTGATGTGCTTTTCAATAAATGTATATATTCATCTCAGTATGGGTTGATGTATTTTCATCTCAATATGATGTCCACTTTCGTTGCCAGTTGATGTTCATTCCACTATAACTTGATGTTCATTTCATGATCGGCTGATGTCTTTTTACATATTATATATATGCTCCATGCAATGTGATGTTCAATTTAATTATAACTTGATGTTCATTTCACAATACCTTGATGTTCTTATAACCAACACTCGATGTTCTTACAATCAACAGTTGATATTCATTCCAATATAACTTGATGTTCATTTCATCAAATTTATGCAATGAGCATCAATTGAAGGTGGAATGAAAATTAAAGGGATACAAAACTGAATATGATGTTTATTCCAATATAGCTTGATATTCATTTCATCAAGTTTATGTATGTTCATCTCAATATGGTGTCCACTTTTCATTATCACTTGATGTTCATTCCAGTACAACTTGATGTTCATTTCCCAATAGCTTGATGTTCATACACCAAACACTTGATGTTCATTTCATGCCCACCTAATATAAATATAATTTCATGTTTATTTCATTATAACTTGATGTTATTCACAATATCTAAATGACAATACAACTAACAGTTGATGTTCATTTCACAGTAACTCAAAGGGATACAAAACTGAATTTGATGTTCATTCCAATATAACATGATGTTCATTTCATGTCAACAGTGGATGTTCATTTCAATATAACTTGATGTTCATTTCATCAAATTTATGTAATGAGCATCAATTGAATGTGGAATGAAAATCAAAGTAATACAAAACTGATTATGATGTTCATTCCAATATAACTTGATATTCATTTCATGAAGTTTATGTATGTTCATGTTAATATGATGTCCACTTTTCATTGCCATTTGATGTTCATGCCAGTACAACTTGTTGTTCATTTCCCAATAGCTTGATGTTCATACACCAAACACTTGATGTTCATTTCATGCCCATCTGATATAAATATAATTTCTTGTTTATTTCATTATAACTTGATGTTCTTTTCACAATATCTAAATGACCATACGACTAACACTTGATGTTCATTTCTGCGACACGCCGCAACCAGACATATCTTGAGACTCAAACTCTGCGCTTTGTCTTTTGTAGACATTGCACTTGGTACAATAGGGGAAGATGCCTTAGTACGCAGGGGGAACCATAGCCGTGTCTGCGTCTCTGAGTACATGATCCGACACTGGGCTAAAAGTCTCGCCCACATCAACTGTTTTATTGACCATATGAGACAAAATGTTTGTCAAAACGTCCAATGCGAGGACGCCACCAATGTTGTCGTCCGCCAAGAGCGGTGAACATAAATGAACAACCCGTACATCAATGAGTTTTTTCAATGAATGTTGCAATGCTTCGAGCTCGCCCTGCACATTGTACATCAGTAACTGACATTAATATATCGATGAATATGAACATCCAAGCAACATTCCAACCAACAGTTTATCACAAATGAGCATTCCATTAATTATAAATGAACATATGGTACAAGGGCGGTGAACATAAACAATTTAGCCACGCCAAACCCACTAAACCATATATGATCATTCACACATGATTTATGACGACCAAACAACATTAGACCAAAAAAACGAACATCCAGTCCATCTAAAATGAACATCCAGTACAAAGGGGGTAAAATATACAGAAAATCTCATTCATCACAAAAAATGAACATCCATTCAATGCAAAATGAACATCCATTCAATGTAAAATGAACTTCTAGCACATACCACACATCCAAGGAAATGAACATCAATCGCACGGATGGATTAAAGACAACCATCCAAATGTTTATCACGAATGAACATCGGGTACAACAGAGATGAACATACGCAACGTAGACACACCCAAACCTCTAAATCATAAATGATCATTCATATAAGCATAAATGAACATCTGGTTGATCTAAATGAACATCTAATCCATCTAAAATAAACATTCATCACGTGATCTTGTAATGATCATCAAGGGACAATGAAATGAACATCAGGTGAAATAAAATGAACTTCAAGTTGTACTGGAATGAACATCAAATGACATACTCAACCATGTGCAGTAAACGTCAACTGTTTGGATTGAACATTAAGTGAACATGAAATGAACATCAAACGATCAATCAGTATTAAATGATCAATATGACCCTAAATGACATTGAACATTTGTGGATAACAAAAAATAACATCAAGTGACTATAAAATGATCATCTCATTTTCACTTGATGAACATCAGATTTTCACCATGAACATCCAATCTGATGAACATGACACAATCCCCACGTCAGATATGAGCATCAGCAATATTACAATGAACATCAACTACATTAACAACATGTACTACACACTAACAATATAAAAATCAGAATTGTATCTATGAACGTGCAAATACACCCAAAACACAAAATATGAACATTATGTTTCATCATCTTCCAGACCGACCATGAACATCAATCATATTACCATCCAAATGAACACTTGTTCAAAAAAAAAAAAAGAACCTGAGCACGACCCAAATGAACATCACCAATAACAACAACAACGTGCAAATACACCCCTGTCTCATCCATTGAACATCAAATATAATGAGAAGATCAACAATGGAATGCATGAAAAACCGTTGAGTACTCATTTCCCTTTGTCTCAAACAATAAATTCCACCTTTCATATTGTTACCCAGCCCCGACATGAACAACAAACACCCAAAAATGATGAATTAAATTCATAGGCAGCTGGACTTATATCTCATTCTTCCTCTGTTCAATCTCTTTTTCATTCACTCCCTTTGATGCCATCAACAATTGCCCAATTCGCTTCCTACACTGACAAAAACACACTCAACAGTTCGAATTCTGCCCCAAAACATCACTGGATCTGTCATCATCCACAAATATACAAAAAATCTACCCCCCAATTTCAATCAAAACAGAAAAAAAAACCCAGAAATCGCAACACCTCACCTGCCGAAAAATCGCACTGGCCTTTCTCTTTCCGATTATCGTTTAGGGTTTGCCGGAAAATCGCAACGGATGCCCAAAGTTGTCGGATATCGTTCACACATCCCCCCTTTTTGCAAGTAACCGGCTGGAATTTCAAAACCTGCCGTAATTCACTTCGCCGGGATGTCGTTTATGGTTGCCGGAAATCGCCGGAGTGTCTTCTACCTCCTTCTGCAAGCACCAGTTGGAATTTCAAAAATGGAGAATGATTGTGTTTTTGGAACTTGCATTGACATTAACAACAACCCGCAAGCCCTTTTTCACTACTTTCTCTCTCTCACGTGATGTACTCTAAAAAGAAAAAAAAAACAAATTCCAACCAATCACATTTAAGGGCCTACCTTAGAAATAATGATAAAACACCTAATTTATCACCACCCTTGATTTTGGAACCAATGGCTAGGATCTTTCATGCTTCTCTTCTCACAAAACTCCTCTTCTCATTATATCTAGTCCCTATATATATATATATATATATATATATATATATATATATATATATATATATATATATATATATATATATATATATATATATATATATATATATAATTTTATAGGAAAATTGGATTCTAATAATCCCTACTTTCACCAATTGGACAATGGTGGACCGTACTTTTATTTTGTATTCTGGTGGTCCAAAAAAAAAAGGATTGTAGTGGGATATTTTTGAGGGAATCATAGATTTTGTGTTGCATTTGATTCAAAACTTAGTATAACACTTTACAATGATTTTTAATGAATTTACAGCGTTTCTCCACTTTCTCCCATTTTTTTTTTCCGTTTTTTACTATTTTTACGATTTTTTCACTATTATTATTTTTAAAAAATCATAATAATTATTCGGAGTCTCAAAAAAATAATTTAAAAAATGTTTTAGAAACTACAATTCATTACTTTCTAGGGGTAGGAGCGAAAAAAACAAAAACATTATAGTGTAGGAATGAAAAAAATAAGAAGATTGTGGAGGTGGATTTGGTACCACTACAATCCAATTTTATTTTTTTTGAACCACCAGAATACAAAGTGAAAGTACGGTCCACCATTATCCAATTGGTGAAAGTAGGGATTATTAGAATCCAATTATACTATATATATATATATATATATATATATATATATATATATATATATATATATATAACTTAGTCTACTTTTGGCATTGTGTTTGTTCACTCTCTTATATTGTATTTGTGTCATTGTACAATCATATATATATATATATATATATATATATATATATATATATATATATATATATATAACTTAGTCTACTTTTGGCATTGTGTTTGTTCACTCTCTTATATTGTATTTGTGTCATTGTACAATCACTTGGTTGGTACGTTGTCATTTAAGAGAATCTTTGATTTGATTAGGTTTCCGGCATTGATGTCTAGCAGGGTAATGGGACATTGTAACAACCATTTGTGGCTTTGATTTTATTAGATATGTCATGTCATTTTGGTTTTCAATATAAACGCAAAAAATATGCTAAATCCAACAAATTTTGATACAAAGCTTGCCATAATTACCATTCATTCATCCACGCAAGGATTTCAAGCTTGCAACATATTTACAACATGATGCCCAAAAAAAATATCGCAAAGGCTCAAAAAGTTCCATGATACCTTCTGCCAATAATGAGCAAAGACCCTACCATACCATACAATACATAGACCCACCACTTGTTCAACAAGAATACATATTACTACATACAAACTCCAACTACTACTACCATTGTTCAGCAAACACCATCATACATTACTTGAACAAAACCACCATCACCATGAATAAGACTAGCACAACCAGTGTGCCAATCCCTATCCCACGGAGAGCAACAAGATTCTAGCAACCTTGTCCCACAAAAACCTAAGTCTAACGACCTTTTCTGTCAGCTCCTCAAGCTTAGCTCTTATGTCAAAAACCTCCAGCTTCAGATCACCCATATCAAGCAAAATTCTAGTAATCCGCATCTTTAGCTAGGCCAAATCCTCATTTGCATTGTTGCTAGCCATCATCAACGCACCGACCTCATTGTTGCACAAGTAAATTAGCAGCATTGCTTCACAGACATTGCCTTTAAGGTCCAACAACTCTACGTTGTTGTCTGTGGCCACTAGAGGAGGGCCATTGGAGGATTGGTTCATATTCTATTGCTTAAAGCTATCATCACATTCGTCTAACCATCCAAGCCATTTTGCACATCAATGGTTTGGGCATTTGTCATACACACGATTGGGATCCTCTAGGCTTCTTGACACCTTCAACACCCCAACTATCCCACACCACTTGCAGAAAAACTTCCCATCAACCTAGTTAGCCCTACTGTTGAAAGAATTCATCCCCTTCTTATCTTTGTCAAACACTGAACAATAGTAAAACAAGAACTTTAACATCCAAAAAACTAATAGCACCCAAACGATAACACACCATTCCCCTTTCAAATTCAAGAAAACACATTTTTAACAATTCAAAACCCTAATTCACCCATCAACACTTTCAGCTTGCACAAATGAGCCCAATACTTGCTTCTCAAAGAACAAATTTTCACAAAACAAACGAAATCTTAACCAAAATTCAACTACAACCCTCAAACCTTAATTTGCGAAAATCCCCCAACAAGGACAAAAAGGTACGTTAAGATCACTTAGGACTCACCTCTTTTAGCTGCCATGGACAACCTTCAACATTCTTCAACTTGTGACTCTTCAACTGTGCCTCTCTCACTCTCTTTCTGGGTTCTAAATTTGGGAATGGAATGGACAAGAGAAGAGGGAGGCAACAAGTTCTTCATAAGGGACGAGAATTTCAGAGGGTACAATAACAAAAACCCACATTAAACCAACTACCCAACGCCCTTAAAACAACTTTTGTCAGATTCTGGCCAAAAATTTCAAATTTGGTCGGAATGTCACCTGTAGTTCTCTAAAACATTGGTCACCTCCCAACAATTTTTTGTACTAAAGAATATGCCAAGTAAAATTTTGATGATACAATATAGAGGAAGAGCACCTTTATACAAGTCAAAAAGAAAGAAAAAGAATGATCATATGCTAGCAGCACTGACTGATTTGCACATAGCAAATAGGCGTGATATAGTCGTTCTTTAAGCCCCTACAACTTGAGGCATAATTTTTTTTTAAAAAGAAAAAGTGCGACCTCAAATTGTTTGAGGGGGCCCTTCCAAACGGATATAATCATACATTATTCCTTGGAAAGGGTTCTCATGCCTAGTTTGTTTGAGATAAATAGTGTTGTTACCGAGCTGAAGCCATTCCGTTGGAACGTCAACATTGTATAATCTGTACAAGCCATGGATACCATGTCTAGCAATTGCATTATCTGTGCCTATTACCATTGTGGTGAAATGTGGGTTGTGCCGCTCTGGATTGTTGAATCGAACCTAAGAAATATCGATTGTAAGTAGTAGTAGTATGAAGCTCCATCAAAAACAAGAATTTAAGAATTTATTCATTGCGTGTTTGGTGGTTCCTTACTTGCAATTCAGCCCTGGTAGCTGATGCTAAGGCGAGCCGCAATGTGTAGTTAGCAGAGGGAGTTACTTCTTCCAGCCAAAAAATAATCATCCATGTTGTTGGTTGGTATGTCATAATTTCTGTTCTTCTGCAATACAAGTTTGAATTCGGTATGCATCAACCATTAAATCATAAATGTGAGAAATGAGGGTAAAGCAAATACTTTACCTAGTAACATGAGCATAGAACCAGTCTCTCTGATACTCACTAACCCCGACTGTGTATATGAGATCACGATCAGGGTATAGTTCAGCATACCTTTCCCACAGGCCATATTGCCTGAATCTGCTTATTAGCAAAGTTAGATTTAAAAGGTGAAAGTCATGTCGAAAGTGAGATAAGTCTAAATGAATATGACAATGTAACTTACTTGTTAACATCACTATCGATGTAAAGTTTATTTAGAAACAGTTCACTTGGTTCAGGCACGAAGAACTCCAGGGCTGTACGGTCTGGAATACCGATTTCCCATACTGTAGGTCCATTTCTCGGAGGGTTAAATACCAGATTGCCCAAATCGATCACTGAGCCTAGTAGGATCAAACACCACAAATGGAACAATGTCAAGGATCCTTCAGAAATGATTCGACGCCCCTTGGAAAAATGTAATAGATATTTTTTTCTGCTTTGGATCACATTTGGAATGTTTTTATCAGCCTTTCTTCAGAAAATACAATATTTAGTGATGAGATTAAGTTGTTGCCATGAAACTAACATAAGTTCTTATCAAGAGAGAATCAAAACCTGGAGTAACAATGATGTCTGCTTCATATAAATAGTCCCCAATAAAGCCGGGCACCCAAGCATACAAACTATAAGCACCTTCCCGGACCCCTTTGATTAAGAAACCTCCATTATCATCCGCTTCAGTCCAAAATTGATAACCCTAGGATTATATTGGCCTAATGGTTAGTTGATAAACAAATGAATGAAACAAAGTGGGTTCCAAGATTGGGGACTACCCTTTATTCAATGTCCTCTGTTGATGGCATACCTTTGATTCAGTTTGCCATGAGCCTAGCTCCCCCGGTGCTGCCAGTCCAACCCAAGCTCCACTTGCAGGCAATAATCTCCTCCCCCGATACCTTACAAATCAAAAACAAGATGAAATCCAATCTCAGGTGAAAGAAACTAACCGATGGATGAGACGTGTACCTGTCATTCACAAGGAACCGACCAAAGACAAACCCGCGTTCAACAGACTTGGGGAAGTCTTCTGACATTGGGAATTCATAAGGCCAGCTTCTCACTTCCTCCTCCATCTGAATGGATTCAATACCACGGTTTACTAGATGCACGAATATAATATTGCTGAAAGGCCTAAGATTCTCTGAAATCACAATGTAAACTTGACCTGATACTTAGCATCATCCCAGAGTGCATGGATATCTTCATAGTCAGGAACAGAATTTAAATAAACCAAGAAAGGCCCAAACACCTTTTTCCATGGCTCCCCTTCGTCGAATTTCATGGTCATATCTAAACCAGCATAATGAGTGCTGTGGAACATCTGTGGAAAGCGAAATCCACATATCAATATACTATACTCCATTTTCAATCTTTATTTGTTAAATTGTTGCTTACAGCTAGAGTGATCGGTCCAACATGGGAAGTGAGATCTTGCTTAATAGGTCCACCAGAACGGAACTCGTTGCTTGGTGTAATCATCCAAAACCCAATCTGCGAATCCAATGAAATCCAACCGTGTACCTTATTGTCCTTATCCTCACATGAGTACTGGTATTTATCATCCACCTGCTATGTATTTTTCAAGTTATTAATCTGACAAAAGTAAGTACAAGGATGAGGGAATATAAGTTATTATGTTTAGCATACCTCTCCACTAAGGTAAGGATTCATTGGATCAGTCAAGAGAACAGCTTCCTTATATGCAAGGGGTAAGCCGGTGTCACGATCTTGTGGCATGGGCATGATTCTTTGCCTGTCATCTGATATAGCCATGTAATGAAACCTGGTAACCATTTCAAGCATCAACAGCTGTGGTACCAAAAAGTTATTACCATAAAACATCGAGTACTGTTGTGTAATTAACTGCCCCTAGTCTAGCTTGAATTCCCGTTCAAATAACCAAGTTATAAAATGGAGAATTCAAGTGATGTGAAATCATACATATCTTGATCAAGCTTATAAACTGCCCTGATTTGGTAAACATTCACTCCAGGCCAACCTTCCTCTCGCTCAAGTATTGCGTACGAGTAGAACCCAGAAATCCCAGGGAGCATTATATACCTGAGATTCAAATGTCGTTACCGATTGTGAACTACAAAAAAAGCTGGGAAAGCTGACTACCTTTTTCAATGCAGCGACACTATTATTATACCTTCTGTCCGTATTTACAGGAAATCTCCAATAGCTGCCAGATGAATTCCAGGTATCTGCATCCCATTGATTAGTGAATGATACCTCTACTTGATTCTCATCCTCTAATATCACGTTGAAGTTCGATCCGATTAGCCTGCATTTTATACACACTCAAACTAATGATTTTATATCAACATATGTAAATAGATTCTTCGACCTATGTAACTTTAACAAGCTAGGACTCTTAAGAGATCACTTAAGCATAATTACTCCATTGATCTGGTTTATCAGTATACGAAAGAGACAATAATCTTGCAGCTCTCCACGGTTTCTTTCCCCATCAGTAAATTGTTTTTACACCAATGGTAAAACACCAACACTAGTTGTGAGCTAAACCTTGGATGAATTGCAACAATACTTTGAAAATATCGAAGTTGAGGAGAAATAGGATGGATGCTACATACCAATCAGTACCATAGTACTCTGGCACATCCCAGACGACATCCCAGTACCTGAAAAGAAAGTATCGGTATGAACAGTTGAAGCAGCACAATGATAGCATCCACATAAGAGTAAAGGAATTACTTCTATGTTCTAAGCTACTTATACATGTAATGAGCATAGAAACAAGTTTGCATACCCTCTATTGGATGGCTTGTTGCGAGTTTCAAGTAAATTCTCCACTCCTGCATAGCGAATCCCAGTGAGATAACCCTCTGGATTTGCAATCGTGATTTGGAGAATGCCATTGTCAATGATCACCTGAAGTTCAGATAATA
This sequence comes from Portulaca oleracea, assembly GCA_029582165.1. Lineage (NCBI taxonomy): Eukaryota > Viridiplantae > Streptophyta > Magnoliopsida > Caryophyllales > Portulacaceae > Portulaca > Portulaca oleracea. Next base: position 24,372,371 of record CM055890.1, read on the forward strand.
TGATTAGACTTGTTGTGTCGACAAACATATCTTCTGCATTTAAGTGAGAGGTGACAACAATAGCTACATTAATATTGACAGTTTCCGTCATTCTTTGTCAAAATTGTGTCACCATCTATGTAGTTCACTTTAAATTTATTTTTCAAAAGACATACTCGGTAACACAATCATAAGTCAAAAACTAAGAGCATAGTGTATAATTTTTGTTGAAGTAATTCAAGAGCATAAGGGTTAATAAGATGGAATATCATTAGGATAAGTTTATGGTTGACCAAATGGGTCAACACAAGTCATTTCATCACAAAATGGACTAACATAGGTCTTGTCAGAGTTGACACAGACCGTGTTGGCGTCCAAAGAAAAAAGAGATGGGAACACAGGACAACATGGGTCGTGTCCTGTCAAAATATGAGTCGTGTTGACAGGTAATACAGACCACGTTGTACAGGCACGATCTGTCTTGCCCATTTCCAAGCATCTTGAGTCCCCTTGGAGTCATGCATAGCCCGCCTTTACAGAGTATACTTCTTATGAATGTGTACAGCAGGCTTGATTTTTTTTTTTTTTTTTTTTGATGTAGTAAAGCTTTTTGAAATACCAACAAGTGTCAGCCTTGGGATGAAAATCTCACCAGCCCCCCGAATGTATCTATCATGCTTGATCCAGAGTCTTTGATTATTTTGATGGAATGAATTGCTTGCCAATGAGGGTCGGGATGGCAACATGGACCGTGCTAGCTTAGCACGGGTTGTGTTGAGGCCACCACGGCCCGTGGTGAAGCCCAACTGTGTTACTTTTGAAATCCCTTGATTTTAGCATCAACAATCAATTCGTGGGGAATCGTTTTGGGATCATTCTTGGCTGATCCTCTCAGTCAATGATGATCCCTTGATCAATGATCAAAATCCCACGGACAATGTCCCACAATCATGCTTTGTGATTGGAAAGTTTGAATGCTCCTAAACACTATAAATAGGGGATGAATTCCATTCATCCAATAGACCAGAACCACTCTTCCTTCTTCTAGAGAGCTTAAACACAACTCCTAAGGTGTTGAACTGCAACAACTTCTTGAGAGTTCTTGAAATATCTTGTACTTTGCTTACAAGAGGTTATGTTTTACCCTTGAGTCTATTCACGATCTTTGCGAATAAGTCTTAAGAGGAGACGGGTTTCACCCTCGACTCCTAGCTATCCAATTGATCCCCAATCTTGTGTGTGTGACCCTGTTACCCGATATTTCCAACACTCCCTAGCCATGGCGACGTCCAAGAAGAATGCCAATCAACCGCCCCCTGTAAGAGTGCAGACGAGATCATTTGTGCCCCAGAAACAATCTGCTACACCTGAGGGTCAGCCTAGTAATGTCTCTGGTCCGATACAGGCAAAGAGTGCTATAGAAATTAATCAAATCAAGATGTTTGACGTTGCCATAGTGAAGGAACAGGGTATTGTCAAAGTCAGTTCATATCCTTCACTAGTAGTTCTAAATGCAAGTAATGCACTCAAATTCATTGAAGCAAATCATATAAGAGTTCCAATCACCAGAATGGACCGCCGTGGCTGAGGAGATTGACTACTTCTAGGACTCTGTACTTTGTTGTGTTCTTGGATCAAACCCGCCCTTCCTCATCATGGAAGGGTTCATCAAATGCATTTGGTCCTCGTATGATCTTACCAATATTGCTGCTATTCGAAAGAGCCTTTCTTAGTGCATTTCACTAAGGTAAAGGAGAGGGAAGCACTCCTCAAGATAGGGATATATTTCTTTGATAACAAGCTTTTTATTTTCGGTTTTTGAAAGATTTTTTTGGATTTCTCCAAATCAACATCTTCATGTATACTAGGGCATGGAGGGAATACTGCCTAGATTCCCTTAGACCTCGAGTTAGAAGGACCGCATTGGAGTTTGTTGGTGTTGTTGTAAAGTGACGTTTGGTTGTTGGAGTTTCTTGGAAAAGTTTTTCAATTTTCCCGAGTTGGCCAAACTTTCTCAAGTTTGGATACATTTTTTAGATGAGGATGTTTCCTAGTGGGCCTCCACTATTTTCACATATAAAGCATGAAATAGTTTACCATAGAAAGGGAGTTGGGAAGGTTTCTTTTACCACAGGGAAGGGCAACTATATTTAATGATCAAACTTCTAAATATACGTCTAAAAACTATTTTATAAACAAATAAACAAGGGTTAATGTTTGGACATTCTAAATAAATTTTCCACCTGATTAATACTTTAAGCAAACATGGTAAAAAACTTTCCGACAAACTTTTAAGATTTCAAAAGTAAACCAAATACTATAAAATATTCTTTCTCAAAAACATCTTATCCTAGGAGTATTTTCATGAAAAAGAACCAAATGCACCATAATTTTTTTTTATTACCTATCCCTAAAAGTGAATAAATTCTGCCTAAAGAGGTGCTAACGTTTAAAAATACAAGTACAAACACAAATTAAACAAAGGAAACATGTAAAACAAATCTAACAAAACAAACACAATGACAAGAATCTAGAAAGATTGTCACTTACTTCTTTATCCGTTACGTTCAATGTTACTCCAAGTGTTGATTCGTTGTCTGTTGTGGTAACCCTTTGAAAATCCAATCATAAATTTACATATCATTTATAGCAATAATAATAACAACAACAATAATAATAATAATTGTTGCTCTTGTTGCATTGCAGTGTCTGAAGAGACATTTTTTAAAAAATCAAATAGGCTTAGTCTTTTGAGCTTCTTGTCAACAGTATTTAGCATTGATCAGTACTCTACTATTAACATGGATCTATACTTATCAACATTTTCTTCAATATATTAATGATATATCTTTTCTTAATTGCATTATTAGTTAAGCAAGTCTATAATTCTAGTTAATTTATTAATATTTGAAAATCATTTTTAAATTACTGTTGGTTACGTAATTAGATAAAAAGTTAAGTTATGGTTGGTTAAAATATTAGACAATAATTCTTAGAGTTAACTACAGTGATCAAGTTAAACTAATCATAGACAATATACCTTCAAGATGGCTGCCTTCATTAATCATAGCCATCAAACTAAAATTTTATACACTTGTGATGCTATGAGATCGGTACATAAATACATTTATGGCTCACTTTTTATAGAAACACAATGTTTATAAAGTACGGTAAGACCTATGTTACCTGGACTCGGGACACGGGTGTCCATGTCGGACATGGATCCAAGTGTCAGACACGGCATCCCCAAAAATTACTGACACGGGGACACGATATCTAAGGGTCCGACACGACAGGAGAAACACAACCCCTAAGTTGCATAACATATTTAATTATATTAAAAGTGAAATATTAATTTTTTTTTTAAAGGCATCCTTATAAATTATAAACCTAAAAATACTTTAATTTAAGTTGATTTGACTAACCTATGTAAAAGATATAGTCAGCCCAATTTTTAAAAGCCAAAAAAATTAATGCCACTTCAATTTTAGAATAGTCAAAACAAAAAGGTAGAAATGATTAAAAAAACCCTAGGCCCAACTCATTCACTTCACGCCTCCCCCAGTCCCCCCCCCCCTTCCTTCTCTCTCCTCTGTTTCTGAAGAAGCAAACGAAGGGAGAGATTCACATCAAAACGCACTTCCGCGGCCGAACCGGCGACTGGCGGAGAAACCCGCGGTGGGGTCGCGATCGACTCGACCAAACGCCCACAACTACCGCCCCGAATACCCATCAATTGGTGGTCCAATTGTTCGATCTAGGGTTTGCCGTGACTAGGGTTTCGTTCTTTCGTGTCTCGCGACTTCCCGATGTCCGCCATACGGATCCGTGTCGTGTCGTGTCGACACTAGTACGGCAGCCCTAATTGTCGTGTCCAGGTAACGTAGGGTAAGACAAGGAGGATAGAAAAAAAACTAGATGAAACAAACAAGGATGGGAAAAGCAAGATAAGTTAAGTGTTGTACTTGTAAATATATAAAATAAAATAAAAACAAAGTACAACCAATGAAGAAATACAATAGATTCATTGTTTTTATGGTGTTTTTATTATAGCCAATTATACTTATCTATACATACTAACAAACTAATCAAATTGTAACAAAACGTTCCGGTTAGGTTCAGGTTCAACACCTACTCTCCCTATGTGCCGAGTGTCCATATGAGAACGCGCGTCAACTTCCTCAAGAAGAGTCTACATTCACTAGTGCAGTGTGATGTATTCGGAGAAGTAAAGAAACTATATATCCTAAGATATTTGTACATTATTAATTTTTTTTAATGATTTCTTAGGATGCATTTGGTTGGCTTTTATGATAGGAAAACCAAGGAACTACAATATTTCAAAGAGTTCAAAAGCAGGGTTGAAAGTGGAGTACGTCATAATGTTGTAGTTAAATTGATGAACTGAGATCTCACTAAGACCTACGTAAGCATGCTACATGTGGTAGGTTTTTTTGGTTGAATGTATGAACATTGTCATCTATGTCACAAATAGGCTACCACAAGGAAGGCTCAATTTGGTTCCCCATATCGGAGTCTGTAGAATATCAAGCCTACGGTGAGCCATTTTATTATACTTTGGTACGTATACTACTTATTAAATCGTTTATGAAGCTTGACAAGAAGGCTATATATTTCATATTCGTGAAATATGAAAATGAAAGAAATAGATGGAAGTTTTATGCCCCGACAACAAGTTGTTATTTATCAGGGAATGTTGTGTTCGATCAGGCATCATCGCGATGATCTTCGAGCATTACTTCTTCCCAATTCTAAGAAGACTGAGGAAAGCATGGACTAAAGACTCATTGAACACTCGAAAAATGATCATGTAAGAAGATCTAAGAGGAGACAAAAACACACACACACAATCTCAGAGTCACCATGTAAGAAGATCCAAGAGGAGACAACACACGCACACAATGTTAGAGTCATCATGTAAGAAGATCCAACAGGAGACAAAACACACATACGCACGCACGTGCGCGCGCATACACACACAAAGACTATGCTTGGTAGATGATGCAAATTGAGGATGTGCTCTACCGGTAGAAACTGCCTCTGGCGTTGAGTGGAAAGCTAGATACAATGGAACAAAAGGATTGAGACTTTGCTTGATGGTCAGTTGCTTAGTATGGTGAGGTTGACAATAGTAAGAAACGTGGCTTTCAACGTGAAAGATGAGAAAATGGCGAAAAGCCGACTTGATGCCTAAAGGAACATGTACGAGAAACCTTCAGTAGTGAATAAGGTATATGTGCTGCGTCATTTATTTGAATTTAAGATACAAGAGTCTGGTGATATGCATGATCATGTTGATGAGTTATTTATAGTCTTTACTAAATTCATTTTTGTGACATTTAGTTTTGCCAATGAGACAATTAGAACAATGCTTATACTCTGTTGGCTACGTACCTAAGGCTTTGGGAAAATTTTCAACTTCTGTCAGTTAATTCTACTAGGAAGGAGGCACAGATGTTTAATGAATTGTGTGATAGTGTCCTAAGTGAAAGTATTTGTAAGAAGGATTATGGGGCATCTTCTGTTGATAGGTCTGTTTGTCAGGGATAGGAAAAACAGTGAGCTTGAGTCGAGGACGGCCCAAATCTAGGAGTCGTAATATGAAGCAAGTATAGAGGTCACTTTCGTAATGGTTGCCCTAAACCCAAGGGCACAGGGAAGAGCGTCGTTAACGGTCTTGATTCGATAAATTCTGCAAAGGATTTGTGTGAGCCCCTATTTGTTACTATTGATGAACCATAAAAGAGTTGAGCAATATATTTGGGTGCTTCTTTTCACTCTTCGTCTAGTAGGGAGTTTCTTAGCAACTTTATGAGTGAGAGGTTTGGCAAGTTTAGACCTACAAACAGTCCTTGTCTAGATGTGCTCGGAAGAGGTGATGTGGATATTAAAACTTCTAAGGGTGGTACTTTGAGCTTGAAGAATGATCGTTATATCCCGAGTCCAACCATGGATACTATATATGTGGCTTAATTGGATAAGAAGGGTTTCACAACGAAATTTAGGATGGTTGTTGGATGGTTACAAAGGGACCTTGATAATTGCAAATGGCAGAAAAAGGGAAAGTTGTAGATTGCTATTGATTTATCTAATAGGCTTGTTCATGCGTGTTACAGGCGAGCTAGCTTCTCCAACAAGAGAAAGGTACCAGAAACAAGGAGGGTTCTGGTCAATGCTCCAAGAATGGATGGTCAATTGAGGAGTGAACCTAACCTTTGCGGGAATTTGACACTGTAAACACGAGGCAAAACTCTAATCCGAAATTCCCATAAGTTGTCAATGAGGGTGCATATGTCGAAGTTATAAGATCGTGATCAGTTCACGTGAGAGCGCGTTCACATTTGAGATGGAGTTAACGGGAGGTCAACTGAGACCTCTGTTGATCTTTGGTGAACAAGAGATGCACTAGAGGATTCGATGAGGTGTTGGTAGTGGTGGTTATGATGATAGATGTTGGCTATAAATGCAATTGATCTCCAAGTGGAAGATTATTCAGTACGGAGCTCAATTGATTGGTTAAGGGCAAAAAGCAAGCGACATAGACACCTTCCGGATCAACACACGAGAATTTGGTTGTTGGACCTTAACAAGGACTGTGTCGGGGTTAATATGAGGTCGTGTTGAGGTAGACTCAAATCGTGTCAAGCGGGCGATGCGTTTTAAGTTGGCTTCACGTCCTTTTTTAGGGTTTCCTTAACCTAATTGTTGCAGCCACTCTACTATAAATAGAACCTTAATGTTAGGCTTATTTGTACATTGCAATTAAGAGTGTTTCGTCTATACCATAAGAGATTGATCTGTATATCTGTGTCTCCGAGGGAGTTATGTGAAGTGAATTAAGTGTGAGAATTAAATCTTCAAGTTGTAACTCTAGATAGATTGAAAGAGATTGTGGACAGTTGAGAATCTTTGATAAACACCATTGTATTCCTCTAATATAGTGCATCGTTTATGATTTTTTCCCAGTTTAGATTTTTTCATGTTAAACCTTTGTGTTAGTCTTTATTTTAGTTGTGGTCCATTTGTTATTGTTTGTATTGCTAACAATGTCATAAGATCCTAACAAGTTGTATATTGCAAGTAGCCAAAAGAATTTTTTCCTAACAATTACTACCTTGCTTATATAATCTGTTTTTAGTAAGCTTTTATGAATTTCAAGTAAAAGAGTAATAGAACACAGAGTCCTAACACATGTTTGCTCCATAGAGGAGTTTTATTGCTTGAACAGATGTTTTTTAACATTGGGTCTTAAGTATGGTTTGTACATACTGTAGTTGGTGGTGCCTCTTCTAAACTTTTGGATTATTTAATTTGTTGAGTTTAATGGTCCAAAATTAATATTATGTTAAGGCCATTATTTGGTATAAAATGGGCATAAACTATACAATAATGACTTGATTAAATTGCATGTTACAAGCACATTGAGAGGGATTTTCACATGTGGTTTATCTTCACAATAAAGTCGCATAAGTTTGTATTTCTCTTTCTAGTAGTTACTTGAGTATTGTTTACTCATTTAACTTAGCCATTTTTATGGCTTTGTAACTGTTATGTTTTTACTAATTATATACAGTGAGACACTGAGCAACAAGAAGGACAAGAACAAGAATCAACCAAGCCTTATACACTTGTATCAAAAGCATCATTATTTTGAATTGGGAAGTTTGCTCTAGGAATGGCAGTGCAGTATTCCCTCTGTTCCGAAATATTGGTCGCGCGGTCACATTTCTCAAATACCAACGATTAACTGAAAAATGCTTCTTAATATTTACTCATTGCCGTTCCCAGAGCAAACTCCCCATTGAAAATAATGATTATGTTTTTACTAATTATACAGTGAGTCACTTAGCAACAAGAATCAGTCAAGCCTTATACACTTGTATCAAGAGCATCATTATTTTCAATGGGGAGTTTGCTCTAGGAATGGCAGTGCAGTACTCCCTCTATTTCGAAATATTGGTCGCGTGGTCGCATTTCACGGTTGCCGCCTCCATCTCCACGAGTGTCCACCCCGCCTCCCAATATTGATTCCTCACCGCCACGATATGCCCTGCATTGTTTCTCCATATTACCTACAGGCTTCCCTCACCATGCTCGTTGAGGGAGGCATCTGTGTTCACCTTGAGCGAACTTCTCTCTGGAGGGGTCCTGTTACTCATCATCTTTTGCCCCCTCTTGATACAAGTGTATAAGGCTTGGCTGATTCTTGTTCTTGTCATTCTTGTTGCCAAGTGCCTCACTGTATAATTAGTAAAAATATAATCATTATTTTCAATGGGGAGTTTGCTCTAGGAATGACAATGCAGTACTCCCTCTGTTTCGAAATATTGGTCACGCGGTCGCATTTCTCAAATACCAAGGATTAAATGAAAAACGCTTGTTAACATTTACTGCACTGTCATTCCCAGAGCCAACTCCCCATTGAAAATAATGATTTAAACGTCAACTAGCGCTATATACCCGTGCAATGCACGAGAAGATTGTCAATTATTGAACTATTCAAACTTACGTGTTAAACTTCTTTTTTATAAGAATATGTATAGATGATATATTAGAAAATATTTATCAAATAATTTATTTTTCAATTTAGTGAATTAAGTAGTATTATTAATAATAGATAAAAAGATCAAGAAATATGTGCTATAATTTTTTCTTAAACACATATAATAATGAATAATAGCAATTTTTATTTTATTTAATTTCAATAAAGATAATTTGTTTTGATACCACAAATCAATAAAATATAGTAGGTTCCCATTAAAGAAAAATAAGGAGAGTAAAGTGTGAATGTGTAAATGACAATGTTTCTTCATTTTTCCATGAAGATACATTTGTGTATTTATTGGTTGATAACTATTATTAGTAGTAACTTATTTTATTAATTAACTATTAACATTTAACACCTCTAATGAATACATTACATAAATGAGCCAAAAAAAAATTTCAACTCAACAAAATGAGTTTTTTTTTTATATGCATGACACATGGCAATATCTCATTCAATTTTTATTTTGTTTTAATATACTTAATAGATTACCATAATAACCCCAAGACTCTCATCTTGAATGAGAACATAAGTATCATTTCGTTTGCAAAAAGTAAAAAGTTGCATGACAAACATCAATTGCACATTGTCCAATGTTCCATTTTTGTGTATAATTATTATTTATTAAAGATAAAAAAAAAGCAACTAACTTATTGAAAATATAAAAGTGATAATAATTATTGTGAAACATAAAAAGTTAGTTTAAGTGACAATTATTATGGAACAAAGGGAGTAAATGACTAAATGTTAACAAACGTTTTTTCAGTTAATCCTTGGTATTTGAGAAATGTGACTGCGCGCCCAATATTTCGAAACAGAGGGAGTATGTCTTTAATTATGAAAATTCTACCATATTTAAGAATTTTTTAAAATGTGTATCTAGATAGTTATAACAGATAAATACTTTCTTTCTGTAATTTTAGAACATGTAATATTTACGATATATATTGATCAATTATTAAAAAGGATCCTCATCCATAATTATAAAAAAAAATAAAGACAATTGAATGTCCATCCTCTATATAAAGCTTAGTAGGTCACTCAAAAGTATCATCTTCTCATTTTTATTATTTAGAGTAATACGAAACTCACATTTCAAATTTCAAAGCATATATTTGATTTTGTGACTTTAAAAGCCCTCACCCTCGTTTTTTTTTATTAAAAAAAGGACTTTCTGTTTGAAAATTGACTATATTCAATTTGTATTATTTAGAGTAAGTTTAATTTTATTTAAGGAAATAAAAAAATATTATTATAAGTTATAAATATATTACAATATATTATACTACAAATTTAGAAGTTAGAACAACTTCAAATTTGAAAACACAAAAAATCAAAATAAGCCTTTGCAAAGCGAGTAAATTACATTTACCCTGCCGGTAATAATTTTTACTCACCCGACATTTGTGAAATAACTTTTTCCTTACCTGACATTTAGTGTTCATATATTTAAACCTCCTAAGATATTCTATAATTGATTTTTGTTGGATTTTCTTGCGAACATTAAAAAATAAATATAAATTGACTTTTTTACCCTTGATATTAATTCATATGACTTTTATTAAAATATGAATTGATGTTTTTACCCTTAATATTCATTCATATAGCATTTAAACCCCACCCTTTTCTCTACTTTATTTATTCGAAAACTCAACCCCTCCCCATTCTGAAAATGAAAAGGTAATTTAAGTCATTTCCTTCTCAATGTTAGGGGTAACTCGGTACATTCATATAGTCATATAGGGGCATTCTGGTATTTTTCATATTTTCGATAAGAAGTAACCGGATTCTTCCACTAAAAATTATTTTCACTTAATGTCATGTAAGGTAAAAATTATTTCACAAATGTTGGGTATGTAAAAGTTATTACCACAAATGTCATGTAGGGTAAATGTAATTTACTCTTTTCAGAGTAGGGATAAATGCTACTAGTGTAAGGAAATTCCTAGAATTAAAATAATTTATTTTATTTTAAAAATATTTATTCCCTTCATTATAAATTATTTTGTCATTAGTTGACTTTCACAGTCTTTAATGTAATTTTTTGACCAATATTATACATTTTTAGGATACTATTTTTTTCATTATGAATCTAATAGTGTTATTCTTGTATAACAAATTATTGGATATGCCGAGAAATTATTAGTCAAAATTCTTAAAGTAGGAGTTATATGAGTTTTAAGACCACTGATAATATGGAATAGATAGAGTAGAAATCAAATATTCTTTTAGAATGCATAGAGGTATTACTGCTTACATAAGGCATATTCTTTTCGACTTATGATACATAATTTATTGTTGATCAGTGTTGATGAACACCGATGACTCGATGAGTTTTGATGGGTACTAATAAGTTCCGACAAATGCTGATGAGTATTGATCAATAAATTAGTTACAATTAGCATAATAATTAACAATATAATTAGTTATATTGTGCTCCAGTTTAGAAAAAGGTCCGGCAGTGTTCTTTTATTTTCTTTCTTTAGCCTATGTTGTGACTTTTATTAACAATATATTTTTTTATTGACAACATAGTTAGTTATAATTAGTAATATAATTAGTTATATTATTTTATTAACAATATAGTATATTATTAATTTTTAATAACTAACAATATAATTACTTAAATGGCACTATCTTTTTTTTTCTTTTTTTTTAAATATCGAAATTTCCAACCTCTCCCAAAAGGGCCAAAACGCAACTTCATGTGAGATTTGCTGCAATTTCCCCCTCATATTCTTACCGTATTATTTTATTCCATTCCCTCCAAAATATTATCTATATCTGCAGTTGGTATTACTTTTAGGGTTTGAATCCATTTTCAAATTTCTTGTATCGTCATCATCTTCATCTTCTTCAAGTCTAAGTTTTCATTTTTCAAGTAAGTTAGTTCTAAATCATCTCTTTTTTTCTTTTAACGAATATTTATGGCTAGAATTGATTTTTTTTTTACTTTGTTGCTTTTTTATTAGTTTTGTGTTTTGCTATGATGATTCATACTAATAATATTGAAGATAACACAAACTATCTAATGGGGAACTATCCTAGTATTACTCCAAATAAAGAATAATGTTGTTATTGACCCAAAATTTACAATTGCATTAATAAGTCTTGAACTTTGAGCTCACAGTGCATGAAATATATGAACAGATATTTATAACTTATAGACCGTTTATGTTTTAGCCATGGTACCCTGTTTTGCATGAAATATATGAACAAATATTTATAACTTATAGACCGTTTATGTTTTAGCCATGGTACCCTGTTTTGCGTAGTTATTGAAGTTATGAGATATGTATTAACAGCTTATAGCATATAAACGTTGTATTTCATGTATGACTGTAAATATAATTGTTCTTGCAAATAAATGCAACAACTAAAAAAAAATACTAAAATATTATTGTATCATATTCTTCATTGTCTACACAATCTATACAAGAAGAAAAATGAGGGAAAATGACGTTTTTTTTAGCATCTTTTACATATTATTGTATTTTATGTATTTTTGTGTAGCCCTTTATTAATCAAAATATGTAATGAATATACAAATTGTAATTGTAATTATTACTTTTTTTTATCTACTTTATTCAATAGAAAGAATAATTACGTAATTATTTAAAAATAAAATATATCAAGTGTGCTTATTAACGTCGATCGCGCCAAAAATACTGATGATAAGTTGTCCGCCCCCGGACATTACACAAGTACTCCCACTATATATTATATATTAATTGTCTTATGACGTCATTAATTTCTCAACAAAATATAAAATTTTAGTACATGAAAATACTATCATTATATTCGTGATATAAAACACGATATAGGAATATAATGTTGTAATTTTTTAATAAAATATACTATAAGTAATTTTAGTCAAAGAGCCTATTTTGGGATAATTAATATTAAATGGAGAGAGTTTTTATTATAAGGCCGTGTTCTATACTGCAGTATTTTGCGGTATTTTGCGGTGATGTATGGTGGAATTGTGGTGGGGTGTGGTGGAATTGTGGTAGGTTATTGGTATGTGGGGTAGGTGAGGAGAGAGAATGTAAAAAGTAGAGGAGAAAAGTGAGGAGAGAGAAAAGTGAGGAGAGAAAAAAGTAATGATTTGCGGTGAAATGTGGTGTGTATCGCAGCTTAACCGCAGTATAGAACACGGCCTAAGTTGAAAAGCATAATACTATTAATGTCTCATTATATGTGTCCATCTACCTAACTGAAAAGACACATATAGTTGGAATTGGGGAGAAAAGTTTGTAATTTACCCAATTTACTTTATTGTAATTGAAGATAATAGTTGTTGAAATTATAAAAAGTGATAAATAAGCTTATTAATTATGGGTAAAAAAAATGAATGGCAATTGTTCATATTGTAGAAGGGACAAATATTTTAGGACAAAGAACTTAAGCAAAAGATTAAAATATTTTGGAAAGATAGTACTCAAAAGTACTCCTTCCTTTTCATATAATTAATAGACATTTTGATTAAATTTTGACCGTTAATTCTTTATAAATTACAATGAGTTACATTATGAAATTACCGTTATTAGAAATATGTTTTACTAAAAGTTACAATAGACGTAATTTCATATTACTGCTCATTGTAATTTATGAATAATTAACTGACAAAATTTATTCAAATTATCAGTTAATATCGAATGGAGGGGGTAGATGGTCCAACTTTAGTTTGTGGTAAACAAGGTCTGAGACAGTCGCTACATTCTCATAGATACATGTGAGACTTTTTGCGTAGAATTCCCAAGTGGGTAGCCAATAGCCATGACAACAGAATCCTAAGAGGCCCTCTTCTTTACCCTTTTGTCCTTTTCTGTGTGCCTTTTCCCCCGTGAACCCCATCAAGTGACATGAATCATGAAAATATATTATAAAAATAATAAGGATAATAGAAAATAGGAGAAGAAACTTACTGTAGCATGGCAACACAGGCAATGACTAAGAAAAGCTCAAGAGTCATGGCAATGACAATGAAGCGCACCATACTCTGAATTTTTCTACTACTCATCTTCACAAATTCTGACAGACGTTTCTTGTTTCAGTCCCGTCTTTACTTGTCTGAAACGACAGACAATGAAATGAGATGAAGTAAACCGCCAGTTACACTTGCATGCATCAATGCAGAGAACACCACTACAAACTTACCTCAAAAAGTACGTTTTCAATGTAAAATGCTGGTTGAGTCTGGACGAAAGATTAATGTTTTGTATGGTTTCTTTCTTGCTTCATTTTGCTGGAGTTGTGCATGAGCAAATGTCATAGGAAGAGAGGAATTTTTAGCTATTTTTGAAGGATGTTTTGTGACAACAGAGGTGAAAGGGTGTGTAAAAAAATGAGACAAAAGGAAGAAGAAATGGCAGGAGGATGTTCAGAAGTCTTCGTAGGCAGTATCTGGTTGGATTTGCTGTGATTATTATTCATTCACCGGGAAATGTGAATGTGTTGACTTATAATATACTCCCTCCTCGGGTGTAAATATAGCGTAGGCTGACTATGTTATTAATAATTGTAATATTATATTAGACCATGATACACATCTTGCCTCAAGATGGATAATAACCATCTTAACTTATCTATATTTTACATTTTGTTAACTTTTAATAATATTTTCTCAAATAATTATGTATATTTATCAACTACAAGAGTATAATACTTATTTGTTAGGTCAAAAAAATATATATAATAGCTATTTTTATCAATCATAGTAAAAATGCACATTTTATGCATAGTTTTATATTTATGAAAAAATATAAATAAATAAATATTTTTATATTGTTTATAGGTTATAATAATCCTTAAAGTAATGAAACATATCTTTATAATGATTTAAATATACTTACATTTAATTTTATGAGTGATTTAAGTGAGATGCAAGATGGTTTATCATTTTCGTATTATATTTTTATGATAATATTTTTTGCTACAAATATAATCATACTAATTTTATATAACAACCCATTGTATATAAAAAAGTTTATAGTCAAAAAATTCAAAATTAACAACTCATTGTATATAAAGAAATTTATAGTCAAAAGAATTCAAAATTTTTAAAATTTGACTGCACGATTTTCGAAGATGACAGTTAATATGGAACGGAAGGAGTACAATTTTTTGAGGTAATGTTGAATTTTTTTTTTCACTCCATTAATGTTTCAACTAATGTCAAAAAAATATTTATATATTTGGTAAACAATTTTTCATATTGATTTTTTGGATCCAATTCCTGTTCTTTGGATTGGTAACTCTTTCCAATCCAATCCAGTCCAACGCTTACACAATTCCTAAAAAAAAAAAATCATCTCTAAAAACACAATTCCCCGAAAAAACATCATAACTTATCAATTCCAATTCAGGTCATGTTCTTTTATGCAATGAACGGTATGACGCGGTGTGGTGTGGTGAAATTGTGGCAGGTTGTGGTGGAATTGTGGTGAGTTACATTTATGGACGCAATTAGTGACATCCAAGGATAGGGCTCTTACTTATATTAACATTTGATTGCAGTTTTTAATAGCAAATATTTTTTGTTCGCCCATGACTTGCACGACATCTCTCTCTCTCTCTCATATATATATATATATATATATATATATATATATATATATATGGAAATTGGATTCTAATAATCCCTACTTTTGCAAATTGGATGGCAATAATCCCTACTTTAAATTTGTATTCTGGTGGTCCAAAAAAAATTAAAATTGTATTGTAGTGGGACATAATTCAGAGTATACCCTGAATATCATAGATTTTGTGTTGCATTTGATTCAAACTTTGTATAACACTTTACCACGATTTTTAATGAATTTACAACACTTCTCCCAATTTTTTTGAATTTCTTTTCTATTTTTTTATGATTTTTTCAATTTTATTCTTTTTAAAAAATCATAATAATTGCTCGGAATCTCAAAAAAATAATTTAAAAATGATTTAGCAACTACACTTTATTACCTATCTGGGGGCAGGAACGAAAAAACAAAAACAATATGGGGTAGGCATGAAAAAAATAAAAAGAATGTAGTGGAGGATTTGGTACTACTAAAATATAATTTTTTTTTGGACCACCAGAATACAAATTGAAAGTAGGGATTATTGCCATCCAATTTGCAAAAGTAGGAATTATTAGAATCCAATTTCCCTATATATATATATATATATTATATATGTGTGTGTGTGTGTGTGTGTGTGTGTGTGTGTGTGTAGTATTGGTAATTGTGAAAAAGTAATTTGAAAAATTGAAATATTGTATTGGTAATTGTGAAAAAATAATTGGAAAAAGTGAGTTGAAATATTATATTGGTAAATGGTAATTGTGAAAAAGTAATTTGTGGTGAATTGTGGTGGAATGGTATATTGTGGCGAGCTTTGTGCACCGGGCTGCCCTTTGGTATATTGTGGCGAGCTGTGGCAAAATGTGGTGGGTTATGGCACCGCAAATTGTCAACCGCATAAAAGAACAGGACCTTAATCTAATCAAATCCATCTAAACCTCATTTTATCTAATCTAAATAACAGGGTTCAAAAAAAATATTAGTTGGAGAAACTTTTCAAAAATAGCTATTTTACCAAATATTTTTCTATAATCAGCTAACCTAACATTTAAAATCAAATAGTTAATCTAAACAACTATCAATTAACAACTATCAGTTATTTGCTAAAAGCTACCAAAAGGTTTTCAAACACGATCATAGGCTCAAACATTCAAACATGAGCGGTTGACTTGCAAGATGATCCAATACACTAATAAACCGGGAAAAAAAAACTAGGGGATACTCGAGTGTTGATTTATAAAAGATGTGGGATCCAAAAAAGAAACAAAATAAAGTGGATATATGAGCGGCTAACTCAACCTTTTTAATCTCTGTATCTTTTACAAATTAGCACCTCATTATGATAGGCTTGCAAATAACCTAAATCAAAAATCCTCTAAGTCACAAGTTTAAACAAACATAAAGGAATACCATTAATGCAAATAATCTAAATCACAAGGTTTTTCAAACGTGAATGGTTAAATTACAACAGTGGATGTTTACAAAAATAATGGCTTCAATGTAATTTTCATAAACCTTTGGGTACATAGACAATTTTTAGAAATAGTTAATATTAAAAAGCTATTTGATTTTTTTTTTTAAATAAACTTTTGAATCCAAACTGCCAACTTGAAAAATTGGTTTGTCCCAAGAAAATTTTTTTGTCAAACAGAGCCAATGAAACCATTAGTTTGGACTTCAAGCATGAAGCCCAAATTTAGTGGGCTTAGCTAATACACATTTAAGTATTTAACTAAGTTGTTAGAATATAGGATTGAGAAAAAGTTTTGAGGCGTGAAAGAATCACTATCTTTAAGATAAGATTTCGCCCCTAATGCAATATCGTGTCTCCAGGATACAACAAAACTCCTGGATTGACATATAAATAGTTCTTCCTTTGGATTAGGATGATGATGCTGATACAATGCTTTTGGACATGATTGACGGTTTGACAGTTTAATCCTGTCCAACTGCATTAAACTGCTTAAAAAAATAAATAATAATAAATGTTATTTAGTTGTCTATTCCTAAAGTTCCGAGCTCAAGTGCCAAGTGCGCCTAATAAGCGCCAAAAACGCCCTACAGCCCACGCCGCGTGTGTGCGGAACCTTAGCCCAAGCACAAACTAGCCCAGTCCAAAGTTTATTTACTTATAAACTCATATGACTCCTTAACTTATAAAGAGCCATTGGCGATTTTATTTTCCCCATGTGGGACAATAAATAGGAAACCTATTTATATTCTCTAGGAGCTAGACACAACTTTATTCTATCCATGTGGGACATTTGATAGAATCAATACATTTATTTCCTTATTATTTTCACCAACTATTCAACAGGCTTCAAAATCCTATTTATAAATGGTTTTCTAATTTCTAACTCTCATTTTCTCCAATACCAATATGAGACTCCCAAATGGCATTTTTATGTTATAGAGTTTGCTTTTAAAGCTGAAACAGTTGCTATATTTTAGTTTATGTCGATTCGCACCCAAGTTGCAACCTAAACTTCACTTTCCATTGTGCATGTATATTATGGATGTAAAAGATTTCAAGTATTCTTATTTTTTTCTTATTTGTCTGTATCAATCACTAATGAAGCATAATTTACAGTACGTACAGTCCTTATAAGTTATAACATACTGCCGCGGGACTACGAGTTGCATCTATACTCCCTACATTCGTTGCTTGCTATAAATAACATATCACTTGTTGTAGTTCATGTAATTGTCTTTGCCTCAATGGTTGGGCAATTCTTTGCATGTGCTGTACTTACAGGTTTAGGGTCCTTTGGGTTCAAACCTTACGCATTGTTTTTTTTGTGTTTCCTTTTCCTTTTTTTATTATTATCTTAAATTAATTTTTTATTGTTTGTTTTTTCCCCTTATTAATCTTATTCTTTTTTCACTTTTTGTGTTTTTCTTTTTTTTAATCATTATCTTAAATTCATCCTTTTTATGTTTGTTTTTCCCTTTATTTAATCATTATAATATTCTGTTAGGGTTATATCGAGAAAACTAATTTGCGGAAGCGGAAAATAAGATGACTGCTTGATATCGAGAAAAATAAATGAGTGCAACATAAAGGGGACACAAAGATTTTTACGTGGAAACCCAAATCGGGAAAAAACCACGAGCGGCCCAAGCACAAACAAATCCACTATTGGTAGAGAGTACAACGAACGATCTCCTCCCGAGATCCAACAAAGAGAGTATTACAAAGATCTCAAACACCGAAAGAGATCCACCCGAAAGAGCCACATGCTCTTAGTCAACAAAACTCTCAACAAAACCTCTCTCACCATTGGAATACGAAATTTCTAAATATCAGAATACACTTCCTCCCACAGGAGGTGCCCCAAACTTGGCCACACCAAACAAGGCGAACAAGACCCACTATTTATAGGGAAAACTCCCTATAAACCTACCTTGACTCCCACTCTAATTAGATTTAGAATCTAATACAATTAGGAAACCTAACATGATAAGGAAACCTAAATAATATCCTAATACAATTAGGAAACAAATAATTGTGGGATCAAGAGACTGGGTGATTTTAGGACACTTTCCTAACATATTCTTTTTTCATTTTTTACTATTGTCTTATGTTTTTATTTTTCTCTTTTTTATATGGGTAAAATAAATATTAAGATATGTAAAAAATATATTGTACAAGTTTATCCTGGAAAAATTAGTGTGCAAATGAATTTGTTGTTATTGTTGTTTGTATGTGTATAACTTTATGAGCACACATGTATATATTTATAAGCATACTCCTAAAATTAACAAGTGTATACATACTTATAAAATGAAAATTATAAACAATGATCATGTATGACTTATGAACTTAAATTGCAAATATGTATATGATCAAAAGATTTTTTTTAAACATATATACCCCATGACATTTAGCACAATTGCAAAGTTACCTATGTCGTTTGTAACTTAACTTTCATGCACCTTCGTCACTAAATACATTTTCCTTCAAAATATGATTTTTGAGGCTACTGAAATATATCTATGAATGTGTTCTTGAAAAACTCTTATGGACTATCTTACTAATTTCGTGTTAAAGTCATACTTTATAAATGTGTTTTTGAATTACAACAATTCCAATTGGAAACAAAAATGTTGGTTAACCTAAAATAAAAGAAAATAAATCGAAATTAAAAATTTGGGGCTAACAAAAGTTTACATAAAAACACATTGATAGGGATATTTCAGTCTATTAAATCTTAAAAATCATGGAAAATATACTTAATAATAAAGGTGAGGGGCATGGATATAAAGTTACAAGTAACATTAATGACTTTATAATTATTTCAAAAATCTCTCTCTCTCTCTCAAAACATATACTCCCAAGAGACCCGGCCATGTAGGCTTTGTTCTGCGAAATTAGTATTTTAGATACCGGATAACGGTCTATATAGTGGATATCGATTTAGATAACATTAATTGTTTAATGACTTTATAATTGTTTAAGTAATGGATAGTAGATGATTGTTCAAATGCAAATTGTGTTAGGTGAATTTAAGAATTTGAGTTAGCAAATTAACATGAACTTACATATAAAAAAATATGAATAATTTTTAAAGATAAAATTTTTAAAAGGTATTTTTTAACCAAAAATATGAAACATTGTACTCAAAATGGCATAACATACACAACATATATTACATGCACATAGATCATGTGCTTCGGGTAGATATAAGTGAACAATTATGGGGGTGTTTGGTGTCTGACTTTTTGGATAACTTTTTGAAGAAAATAGTTTTTTAGGGGGCAATTGGTTGTTTGACCATTCAAAAAGTCAATTTGGAGTGTTTGGTGAGTTGGCGGATTGAAGTGATTTTTTACAAAGAGTAGCTTTTTGCAAATGACTTTTGGCTTTTTGGATATAAATTATCATGTTAACCACACACTTCATAAAAATTACAAAAACTACCATCAAAATTATTTAAGGTTGTTTATTTTAATTTTTCCTCCATCTTCCACCAAAACTACCATCTAAATTATTTTGTTGTTTATAGTGTAGATTACCATGTTGGTATCTAAGGTGTACAAATAAAAAATATCTTTGCAATTAATAAAATTTTTTAAAGTAAATCTGGGACAAAAATTTATAAAATATCAACATTAAAAACAATTTATAGCCTATTAATACAAATTTTTAATTATGACTGTTCTTTGGATTGGTAACTCTTTCTAATCCAATCCAATCAAATCCAATCCAATCCAAACTTTACACAATTCCTCAAAACAACTTTCTCTCTAAAAACACAATTCTCCAAAAAAGAATCCAATCCAATCCATTCAAACATCATTTTCTCCAATCCAAAGAACAATTTATAGCCTATTAATACAAATTCCAATTTATGGTAATTATTTATTGAACACACAAATACGATGGAAAAAAGACTATCAATAAAAAAATACTAGAAATAGGGAGGAAAAAAATCCAAAAATGAATTTAAAAAAATCATAATGTCAAAAAGGGTTATTGGCTCAAAATAATCCGAAGTCGAAGGTCATTGACTGAAAATAATTCAAACTCACTTTTTGACTGAAAATAATTCAAACTTTTAACATATTTACTCGGACTAAATCGAAATCGATTTTCGGCTTCGGAATGCTGACTGAGGTCTACAGAAGATAATGAAGGAGAGAGAAGACTGAGAGGAATTAGAAAAAAGACAAATAGTTTTATGTGAAAGTATTTTGATTTTTAATCCATTACCATATCATTATAAGTTTAAGTAAGTTGGGGTCTACATAAACTTAAAAAAAAAAATTCAAAACCAAAATCAATTAAAGAAACACGTGTTCAGGCTGCCCAGTCAGTATTCCGACCCCGGAAATTAATTTCGGTTTAGTCTGAGTAAATAGGTTAACAGTTTGGATGATTTTTAGCCAAAAAGTGACTTTGGATTATTTTCAGCCAATGACCATCTCCGACTTTGGATTATTTTGAGCAAAAAACCCTGTTAAAAAAATACCGAAGATAAAACTAGGGTATAATTGAAAATCAAGCAAAAAAGTCATACTGCAAACAGCTAACTCTACCAAACATTTTTTTACACAAACAACAAATACAAATAGCCATAAAAAACAACCAAAAGTCAAACAGCTAACAAAATAATCAACAACAAAAAAAGTCAACAGTTAACAGCTGGTTACCAAACATCCCTTACATTCTTGGGTGTGAACAACTAGTAGTTATGAATGAACTATTATACTATTAATAGTGGAGAATAGATAAACATTAATGAACCATTGTACTATTTAAAATGAACAATAAAGATATTTGGACCACATCCTCCAGCAGAAAATGTAATAAATTGCGGAACACTATATATTGGGGACACTTTTGACGTTTTTGGAATACGTTGGCCAATTGGGGACACTTTAAGCCGGGAAGTGAGCTTTTCGGTAACCTCCTCCCTCATTCTCATTCTCCTTCTCCTTCTCGTTAGTCGCCTTTCCCATTTTTGCCAGCCATGATCCCAATCCTAAATTCAATTTGCCCTCTTTGTATGATGTTCCAATGTCCCTCCAAATGCATGCCTGGGTTTGTTCATTGCCATCGCCATTGTCTCAAATTGTTTACCGCTTTGTTAGGGATTTCAATTTAGTATGTTTTATCTTGTTTAGGGTTAGGACCCAGCTCAATGTTGTCATCAGTCAGTAGGCGGCCTACAATCGTCTCCTTGCTTCGACTTACTGGCTTGGTTGTCTTCTAAAATGTCTTCTTATCAATTTACATATGAAATTGATGATGTTTATTTATGCCAACTCTTGTAATTTCCTTCCCAAGTGTTGAAAAAAATGTTCAATCCCCTTTACGCCCTGTAAATTTTACGTGAAAACTGAAAAGGAATGTTGTTGTACCTATACCCAATTGAACTTGTTTTGGCCACAGGCCCACAAACCACAATAATGAATCAATGATGATGGTTATAGGGTTCTAAGCTTGGGCGTGGCATTGTAACCTTCTTTGTGTATGTATACAAATTATTCTGATCTTGTCGGCGTTTGGAGGTTCTTTATCGACTATTATTTGTCCAATTCACTCCTAAATATATCTGGTCAGCTTTGTAGTTGTGTTGTATTAGTTTGGTAGTAGGCTTATTTTGGGACCTACTTCGACCTTGCCACTGTTGTCTCTCCTGGGAGGAAGTGTTTTGGATGCATCTACCTCAACCTTTTGAATTCCAGCTTCCATGAAGTCAGTTGGTTAATTGAAATTATGTAATCTTTCACTTTTTAAATCAATGCAACACCAAATATGTTTTGGGTAGCTCTATGTCATATATATTATTTTTCACACCATGTTTTTGACCTTGTTTTTGTTATGAGTTGAGACATTATACGAATGTATGCTCCTTTGACTTTTCTTGGATTTACCTTGACAAATTTCAGCAAGTTGCATACAGAGATAACCTTTTAAGTGTTTTAAGCTTTTCATCACAAGTTTTCTGTTTTTTCTTCTTTTATTTATTTATTTTATTTATCTTTTTAGGATAGTTTAACATGTGCCAAGTATGAGCTATGTGGATTCCACCTCGTCAATCATGTCCTTGTGATTGGCACGTTGGCATATTTATATACAATAGATTACAAGGGCTTGCCTTGAGTGCCTGCTGCTGCAACAATCATGTAATCAAATCAAGGGGTGTTGCAGTCTCCCTAGTGAGCCTAGCTTGTTCTTGCTCTACTGGCCTACAGGCCTTGAAGCTTAAGCCCCAATGAGCTTCCTGGCCAACACAATTCTCTTGGGGGCACTGTACAATGACTCCTACAGTGGCTCACTTATTCTTTTGAAAGCGTATGTATCAACATATATGTACGCACAAGCGCACACACATACACTAATACAAACGATGTGTGTGGAGTGTAACATGTGCGTATTCAATGTAATCACATTTCATTGCATACAATTGGACGCATACGCACTTATGCACACATTTCGGGCAGCAACTCAAAACCGTCTTAAATTTGATTTTCAGCCTGCAATGTTTCGGACTTACTCTTTTGGTCTGGAAACATTCGGAAACTGTAATTTGACTGAACTGTAAGACTTCCGCTGAACTTGCCTATAATATGCTGCAGCTATACTTATTTTAACATATTAAGGTTATTGAGTACAGAGCGTTTTCCCCCTTCTTTTTTTATTGACATTTTGGATAAATTGCGTAATATGATGTCCAGCACAAAACTCTTATTTTGTTGTTTGATTTGAATACTTATTTATTTGTACTGCAGCACCAATTATGAACTATTTGAAGCTGAAGAGAAGTGGCAATCCAGAATCATCATCATGTGTATCAACTTCATCTTCGTCTTCAGTAAAGGCAGAGAATGAGGAAGAGGAAGCCGTGAATAAGAAGAGGAAGGAAATGATAATAGAGTTAGGAAATGACAGCCAAGTTTTGTATAATCCAAGGCTGATAGGGTACGATGAGTCCTGGGATTGGTTTCGTTATCTTGATTTGCATATCCCCTGGACCCGACCCACCATCCGTGTCTTTGGCCGTGCCTGCGTCCAGGTCTCTTCATCCTCCCTTTTGCTTACTATTTCTGCAGTTCCTTTTGGCGATTTGTTTGGGGTTATTTTGTGGTATGGCAGAACATTAATTGGTTGAACTAGAATTATGAATTACAGCTAATCATTGCATGTGATTTAGTGATCCTTGGCTTCAATATGATTGGTTAGCAATGAGGGCTTGGAAAAACTACAATTACAAGAAAAAAAGGGGGGGGGGGGGGGCTACACCTGTTTCTGTTATTATCAGTCTAATGCTAATCAAGTGAGATATAGTGAAATGCATACGTTTAATAAGTCGTGTCCCTGTTTCCAGATGATTGATTCTTCTGGATTCCTCCTTTAGTGTAAGGCATTAAGCCTATTTGATGGAGTGGCGGGAGTTTGTTACATGACACAGCCCCATTGTTATTTTTTTTTATGGTTTAGTGTTCATCTCTTGGCTGCTTGCAATTATTAAGTGATCTTTTATACTTGCAGCCTCGAGACACATGCTACATTGCAAGTGTGGGCGTTTCTCAACTGGTTTACAGTGGATATCAGCCCCGTGCTTATTCTTGGGATGATTTCCCTCGGCTAAAGAATCTTTTGAAGATAGTAAATGCCTTGACTCTACTTCGTTCTAAAATCTGTTTTTCCTCGTAGTTGTTTGTTAACCCATGCATGGACCCCTTCCCCTCCATTGAAGGTTCATGATGCTCTTCCGGGAAGTCATTTTAATAGTGTGCTCTTAAATCGATACAATGGCGGCAATGACTATGTGGGATGGCATTCAGATGATGAAAAGCTTTATGGTCCAACTCCTGAAATTGCATCCGTTTCCTTTGGATGTGAACGTGATTTCATATTGAAGAGAAGGACAAACAAACTATCCAAAGGTGTGTTTTGTAGTCCTTATGACTTGCATTGTGGTTGTCAGATATGTACCACGC
This sequence comes from Portulaca oleracea, assembly GCA_029582165.1. Lineage (NCBI taxonomy): Eukaryota > Viridiplantae > Streptophyta > Magnoliopsida > Caryophyllales > Portulacaceae > Portulaca > Portulaca oleracea. Next base: position 24,396,932 of record CM055890.1, read on the forward strand.
TATCACCCGCGAGGAACCATCCTCTCTGTTAGGTGTTTTAATTTTGAGTTAAATATTTCTGCATACATGTCTATGAAATCACCACCATCAAAAACAATTTGTTAATTTAATTTACCCATTAAAAGCTGTATATAATAATACACAGTAAAAGTGTGAAGCCCAATTTTCTCAACATAAGCAATGTGGATTGTGTTTCAACATACCTTCCTTGAAATCAGTATGTTAGTAACTTCTATGATTTGCTGAACGAACCCAACCCCTGAAAGGCTGAAAGCATGGTGTTCATGAACATCGTTGGAAACATGCACAATGTAAGTATTCAGATTTTAACACCTTTCTTGGACATGATTCAAATCAAACCATCCATGCCATCAGCTGGAGTCTTGCCTATGGAACAGTGTTCTGGAGTTGATTTAAAGCAGTTAGGTGGTACTTATATCAGGTTATGAAGCGTTACTCCTACAACCAAATAGTGGAGAGGCTGTTTTGTTAGACCTCGATAATAGGAAGGACATCTCCCCTTTCTTTTTCCCCCCCTTCTGTCTTCATGTAAAAATCCATATTTGGTGATATTTATGTCAGATAAACATTTTCTTTCCTGCATATTGCCTCTAAATTTTGTCGTGTTGAAAATTTCAGGGGATGAACCCGCAAAAAAAAGGTTGAAGAAAAGCAACAGTAGTGATCAACACTCTTTTATGCTGAAGCATGGATCATTGTTGGTTATGAGAGGGTACACCCAAAGGGATTGGATTCATTCTGTGCCAAAGCGTGCAAAAGTAGATGCTAAGAGGATAAATCTCACCTTCAGGCTTGTTATACAGTGAGTCTCTGACCCTCACATTCTCTGTGAGGCAGATGATTTGCGACAGAAAAAAGGCGGAAAGGAACTGTTATTTATACTCTATATCCCCAGGCAGGAGCTGCTTTACTAGTGAAATGTGACTTAGCTTTGTGAGCTTGTCAATGGGGAGAACATATACCCATGGTTATTGAAATCCCGATCCTGATCTACAATCCTACGATTTTATGGTCCAAAATTCTCGATGCGATTCTACTATCTACATTCCGATCCACAATTTTACGTGAGTTAATGCCAATCTTAACTACTCCATAGATCTGAGTTAGGATCGCGATTTTAAGAACCTTGCATATACCAAATGCGGTGGATCAACCGGTGCAGCAGGTTTTAGCTGTATCCCACAACTATTTGGGCAATGAGGCTGAGGAAAAGATGGAACAGGAATGCCAAGCAAAGAAACAAAGTTGCAAGTAAAGTTGGAAGTTACTGCACATTTTGACAGCATATTTGAGTAATGTTCACAGGTCCTGCTTGTGGTTTATGTACTACTATTTCTAAGTTTTTACTTTGGATGTTAGCCTGTTATGGAATTGCTTTAGTTGGTAGGGTGTATTTGTTGTTTGGTTACTTGCAAACACACGTGCATTAGGTTTTGAGTTGTATGACTCTGTGCCTCAATTGGGCATTGTTTTAAATGAATGAAACTGGGTTTGCTGCCCTTTAACGATATAAAGAAAATGTGATTTAGTTGTGCCAAGGCCTTGCTAAGTTTGTGATGTATGATAAGATAGCTGACCTAATCTAATAGCCAAACTTATGCCTAGGGAGGCTAATTTGCACATTTTTAACATTATTATAATGGAAAATTTTATTTGACCGCTACTGTTCTTTTTTGCGGATAGTAAGTTGCGATGCAGATAAATTGGAAAGTTGTAGATAGTGTATATGAAATGGTAAAGTGTTGATAGGATAAAGGTGGAAAAACATTTATAAACTTTAATAAGGTATAAATGGGAAAGTTGAAAATAGTGTGGATGAAATGAGAAAGTGTTGATAAGGTGGATAAAGGTGAAAAAATTATAAACTTTAATATGGTATTGTGAGTAAGACAAGCAAGCAAGTCACTAGTTAAATAAATGATTTTTTTTTCTTTATTTTTATGGTTTATAAAGAGGTGTAGTAAGTAAAATTAGTGAGACAAGAAAGTGGTGTGAATAATGTGAATAACTGTGGATAGTGCGGATAAGTTTTACATTATCGCAAAAAAAAAAAAAAAGATCATTCTATACATTTTGTTTGAGGAATTTACTTGTGGAGTATTTTAAGAGCTAAGAGATCAATTAAGGGTTGGAAATTCATAAATATAAGTTTAAGGTTGACTTGGATAGTCAACAAAAAGGTTTGAGTTGGATTAGGCTTGACTTGGGTCGTGCCACATGTGATATGAACTGCTTCACTATCCAAAGAGGTAGACAAGGCGAAATATGCTAACAGATCGTGTTTGCACTGACATGGGTCGCATCCATACACGGACCATGCCAAGTGCCAGCACAATCGGTCCTGGGGTAGGCCCAAGGGATAACCTCCTAAGGCCCACGACAGTGGCAGAATTACGGTGAAGGGTACTCCAACCACTTCTAACAACTATAAAAGCATTATAATACAAATAGTCTAGTATTAGATATCTTATCACAATGGTTGTCATTAGCACTTTGTTCTAATTAATCTGCTATGTTAGGGGCTTGATTCCCTTTGCCTCCAGTTTATTTTTGTTTAACCTGAATTATACTCCAAAATTTTATTTTCTTTATAGTGGCCCTTGCTTAATTTATTTACTAGATATATATTTCATTTTCTTTTAATACCATTTTAGCTAGGTAATATTATCCCCTTTTTTGTACTTATTTCTTTAATTGCAAATCATAAATAATAGCAACTGTCAGGGGCAACTTCACTATTTCTTTTACTTTATTATATTACATGCAAAAATTATTTTTTAAAATTTTATTAAATGCTCATAAGTAAAGATAAAATATATTTTTCATGCAATGCCTATTAGTTTTACTCTTGTGAAAAAATTAGTCCCTTAAGAAAATCCATATTTAAATAAATCTTTGATCAAAAAGGTATTTTTTATTAGGGATTTACTTGAAACTTGAATTAGTAAAAATGACAATTTACGACATATACTGAAATATTTTTCAATATTGAACTTACGTACAATGTTTTACAACTTGAGAATTTGAATGTTTAACTATTTTAGAATTATGCATCACGTCTTGGATGGTCCCCCTCAACAAAATATTCTAATTCTGCCTCTGGCCCACAATTTTTTTTTAAAAAATGTTTTAGTTCAAGGGTACAACCGAGAATATACATAGTAGTATTAAAAGGCTCAACATATTATATAAATAAAATAAGGAGAGAAAGTTATCACCAAAAAAAAAAATTAAGAGAGAAAAATGGGTTTATATGTTACTTTGTCAAAACGAAAAAACAACGTTTTCTAAAAGTGTCTATTTCGATTGGGACAATGATAATGATATATTTCTTATTAGATTTTCATATAGAGCCACATCTTACGTCAATTTTTAGTCTTTTGCAAGTATGCAGTTTGACTAAATACTTAATATCTTTGTTTAGTATGAATGTTGACGCATTTTTTTAAAAGGGCCCCAACTAATCAACAAAGTGGTCTACTATGTTGCCCTGAACCCTAAAAATGTCAGGATCGGGCCTGGTGCCAATTTCCTCGGTTTTAATTTCCTAGATTTTAGTCTTTGGATTATGGCATGCATGCGATTATCATGTCGAATAAGAATATTGATTGGTCTTTCAAGTAGATATTGAATCCTTGAATCATGCCTTTGATCCCTTAGATTAAACCCTTGATTTATGCTCTTGAATGGAAAGGATTTAGTTCTTCATCCACTATAAATAAAGGATGAATTCAAATTCATCCAACTCACCGTTCTTCTCATCTTTTTGAAGTCCTATAAAGTTTCAATACTCTTGGAGTACATTGATGACTGCAACAATATTCTTCGAGTGGTCTTGTGCCTTTATTTCAAGAAGTTAGTTTTAATGGTACCAAATTTACCTTCATAATGAGTAGGTATAGATGAACAATTATACTATTGAGAATAAACAATGAGTAGGTATACGAATAATTATACTATCAATGATAAATAATGATAATATTCGGAGCGAATAATTATACTACCAATGATAAATAATGATAATATTCGGAGCACATGCTCCATGAACATACTCCCTTCGTCCCAAAAAATTTGTTCAGTTTGACTAATAAGGTCAAACTTTATAAACTTTGACCATTAATTTGTAGAATTATATGATGACTTAGTGTATAAAATTATCATTATTAAATTTGTGATACAAAATACTTATATCTGAATACAACATTACTAGTCTTAATTAGATAAAATATAAAAAATTAATGATCAAACCATTGCATTAAAGACCGTTTAAAATTATTAGGGACAAATTATTTGGACTAGAGAGAATATAATAAATTGTACTCAAATACAATATCACTTAAATTACCAGCTTATAAAGATAAACTATATACACAGGTGTTCCCCATCAGGTCAGAGTTTTTAGGGAACACATGAGAAAGAAAAATAAAAGAAAAATGGGATTTTTTTTTTGTAGTTTTTTATATGTTCCGTTCACGACTACAGATGCATTACGTAACTCTCAATCCGTCGACCCGTTCATTGGTAGTATTTGGTAAGAACTTCGCGAAACACTCAAAACACGTGAAGGGTAAACCTCCACCTAATACAATAGCGTCCTTCCACGTGGACTTTGTTAGGATGACAGTTTCTGTAATTAAATTAAGCACTTTTTTTTAACTCAAAAAACGCATTATTTTTTTTAAAAAAAAGTGACCAAGGCCAGAGAAATAATACCTCCTAGCTAAAAAGTTTGTAATATACGCATACTATCCTTAATTTAATTAAAAATAATACTATATCCTTTCCATATTATCTGATACTTTAACTAATTTTCTTTTTTTTCATAATATTTGTCACCTTATAATTCCAATAACACATTCATTACTAATTTATCAAATTATACATCTTTTTCTTCAACTTTTCTCATTTTATTCACAATTTTTCTTTATTATTCATCATTTTTCTTTTTTATTCACCATTTTATTCAACTTTTACTCATTTACAAGAATGTAAATTAATGCAAATTGGAAGTTTTATTAGTTTTGTGAATCATGTCTTAAGTGACAAATAAAATGGAAAGGAGGGAGTAGTTGTTAAAATTGGAAAAAAATGACAAGTGAATTTATTAATTAGGGGTAGATAGAAAATTACAGTTATTAAAATTATAAATAGGACAAATATTCTGACACAAAAAAATTATGTAAAATAACAAATAATTTTAGACGGATATAGGCCCTGTTTGACAATCAGCTGGTAGCTGGTAGCCATTAACTGTTAGTTTGTAGTTGTTAGCTGATAATTGTTTGAATTAGTTGTTTGACTTTAGCTGTTTGGGTTAGCTGATTATAATATAAGTGTTTGGTAGAGTAGTTTTTTTGTGAAAAATTAACTCAAAAAGTTTCATCAAGTACTACCTCCGTTCTTATTTATATATCTATCATTTAAGAAATTGTGTTAAAAACTTTGATCGCTAATATCTTAATTTATATAATGATTCATCATACAAAATTGATGTCATTATATTCGTAATAAAAACTACTATGGAAAAGGTATAACATTATATTTTCTTTATAAAGTTTTATATTAAAAATTATTAATTGAAGATTGATACTGAAAATTGTAGGAGGGAGTATCTTTTTAGAAACTAGCTTATTGGGTCTAAAAAACTAAAATAAAAATTACTTACCAAACACCTCAAATAACTTTTTAACCTAAGAGTGTGTTTGGTAGGGGAGAAAATATTTTTTTGGAAAATGTTTTCCTAATTTTCTAGTGTTTGGTACAAAAAAAGTTTAGAAAATCATTTCCAAAGAAAATCATTTTCCTTTAAAGGGAGGAAATTGACTTCCTTTGATCAACCTAGAAAAATCATTTTCCACCAGTAATTGTTGGATCGATTTTTACTACTAACCCTAACTGAAATTTGAGGCCGAAATTTAACATTAACGGTTTTGCTCGAAATTTTGTAACACGATAGAATTGATTAAAAAAACCTCAAATATAAATTTTTAGCTCAAAATATTTTTATTTGATAACATTTATCTCGATATACATCAAATCAAAAGGTTTTGCCCTAAAACTGACTGAAACTTTTAAAAATTTAAAAATTCAAACTGAACCGTTTGAATCGAAACTTTATGATTTGATAGTATGAAATAAGAAAAGCTCAAATATAAATTTTGAGCTCCAAATATTTTCATTTGTAACACATATCGCCACTTTTATCGACATTTTTTTGCGGTTAAATATGACTGAAACTTAAGAGCAAAATTCAATTTTCTCATTGTCACGCCTTTACAATACGATAGAAATGATTAAAAAGCTCAAATATGAATTTTGAGTTCCAATTATTTTCATTTGTAACATATATCGCCACTTCGACATTTTTTGCTTAAATATGATCAAACTTAAAAGAAAATTCAATTTTATCGGTCACGAAACTTTATAACACGATAGAAATGTTTAAGAAAAGCTCAAATATGAATTTTGAGCTCCAAATATTTTCATTTGTAACATATATCGCTACTTATATCGACATAAATGATCATTTTCCAAAAAATAATTTATCTCCTACCAAACAAGGGAAAATTTGACATGAAAAACCATTTTCCTTGGAAAATCATTTCTTATGGAAAACCATTTCCTCAGAAATCGTTTTCCTATCAACCAAACACACCCTAAGTTAAAAAACTGAAAGCTCAAAAATTAAAAATTACCAAAAAAAAAAACTGGATTACCAAACACGAATAAGTGTTGGAAAGTTCCGTCTCCCCTATCCAAATTGCAAACTTCAAACCAACTCCTGCACCACACACCTTATTAGGTGAGAGAAACTTAATAAACTCAACTCAACACACCACGTCTCACGCACTCCTCCTCCCTCCTTCTTCTACTGCACCAATGGCGGCCATTGACGACGACTTCTCACCTTCTTCACTATCAATGTTATGATAGCCTTCTCTCATCCTCACTTCCCCTACAATTCTCAACATTTACATCAGTACTACACTACAAGGTTTCCTGAAATGGAGTGTTGTCTTGGAGTTGGAGCTCCGAAATTTGCGGCAATGGCGGCCTCTCCTTGTTCTTCCTCCAGGAGAGACAAGCTGAAACAGAGTCCTAGAGTTACTCAACCTTGCTGCGTTTCCAGAGTCGATCATCATCATCCACGCATTGTAGGGATAGGAAGTAGGAGTAGAGGTAGTGTGAGATGTTGTACGAGCGAGACTGGTTGTGTAGCGGTGAGAGAGGAGTTTGCCGATGAAGAGGATTTCATCAAAGCTGGTGGCTCCGAGCTTCTTTACGTTCAAATGCAGCAGAATAAACATATGGATGATCAGTCCAGAATTGCTGACAAGGTTCTCTTTCTTCTTCGCTTCTCCTTCTTTTTTCTTCGCGGAAGTTGCAATGTTGTTCGTCACTCTATCGTTTTGTTGCCTGCGTTTAACCACACCAGGTATCGGACTGAAAGATATACAATATGGTGTTGTATGGTTTTGCTTATATTATGTGCAATCTTACTTTTACGATTGTTTAGATTACACATTTATACCTAGTTGGACTTGCTCTGAATTGACTGGGAATGCTCTAATTCGGAGCTGAAGAATTCCTCAACTGTGTTGATAAGGTGATAGAGTGTTTGCTCTTCTATGTGGACAATGATACACGTCTTGAATCAAGATGATTAACAACGATCTTGAATTGTCCCATAATTCACATTTTTATAACATTTTAATGGATAAAATTTTACTTGGTCTCTTGGTCATAAACTACAAACTATGCGTTAGGCATTCCATAAAAGGAAATTGACTCTGGTGACCCTCATGTTATTCTATTGGAATATAATCTTCAGACGTAACAAGGTCATGGTCTACAAATGGCGTGCTGTCCATTCCAGAAAAGGAATTTGGCTTTGGCGAAAAGCATGTTCTTGTATCAGAACTTTGTGGAAGGAATAGAGTAAACTCATGCTAATCTTTCTTGGGGAAGGCCTGAAATAGTGCAATTTATTAGGTGCTCTTGGAGCACGTGCTCCAGATAATATCATTGTTCACCCACATATATTAGATTGTTCACTATAAATATTAGATTGTTCACTCTTATTACAATGATTGTTCACTTGTATGTATCTGGAGCACATGCTCCGGGTGCATACAATATATATTGCTGAAATAGAAAGCATGTAGTTACTTTTGAAACAATGTCATCTGGATGAAGGTTAACTGTAAGGTATAATTTATTAGTATTATAGGGTACTGTAACTCAGTAGCTGTTATAAGGAAACAAAACAATAAAAACATGGATTGAGCAAGGTAGATTTTAAGAAAGGTTTCAGAGTATCTAGGCATGGATGATTCCATTACTTCCATTAGCTATGCAATATACACAGATAGATTGTTAAATATTCATGTCTTTTGGGGGAAAAGTCCTCCCTAGGGCTATCATTCTGGAGCCTGACATTGATGCAGGGGGTGAGAGAGCTGTTAGTCAATACGTCATTCACTTCAGCTATGCATATTGAATATCAATGCTCCTAGAAGGCTACAATGGCTCACACTTTTTTTCGTCAGAAACAAGAAAAATTTCAGAAATATTATAGTTCAATGCCTAGATAAATAACCGTGTTGTAAATCTGAAATCGAGCTTGAGTGGCATAGGTAGAAGAACTGATGTGCTGAAGCCTGCTCTGCCTCTGCTGAACGGCATGTGTTCTATTTTTCAAGGTGAAGCAATGGATATTTCGGCGTCTATTCAACTGAAAAGTCAGGTTTAAAGGTTTGGTGAGAGATGCTGTGGTGTATGATGAGCTGTTATCCAAGAGTTAAAAGTAGAATTTTGAGAGTGCACTTTAAAATTCTGATTTTCTTTCCTTTTTTGGTGGCATAGAGGGCTATTTTGAATGAGTGATCCAGTTATCCGCTCGCACCCTCCCACCCCTAGCCGTTCTTTTCAATCGAAGGCGAGTAACTACTAGATTTCGGTGTCATTTCCTCCCCTCTAGTTTTTAGACAGATTATGTTTTATAGTAGACTGCTTATCAACACTACTTGGCATCCAAGAGTTGCTAGCAATAAGCATTAGGGAAATTAGTACTGATGGGAAGAAAACACTCGAAATGGCCTTCTTTCTCAATATTAAGGGGAAATCCGTGAGCCAGAACCTTAACTGTATAAACTAACAAGATGAATGGTAAGTACCTATACATATGTTTAACCTCTCCATCATCCTGCTGGCCTACTCTCATGTGTTTGCCATCCATACAATCATGGAGGATAGCTTTAGTACTTAAAAAAGTAGAGTATTGGATGTTTGAACAAGACAAGAATGAGCTCCATTTTAAAGTCGGCTTTTCTACTTAAGTTAGATAGGAGACTTCTAATAAGCAGAAATTGTCATACTTGAAATATAGACTGTGATAAGTGTTGCTTGTTCAAGAATCCCCTCAATGTAGGAGATAAGGATAATGCTCCCATCCTCAATCTAGCATTAGAAGCTAGGCATGGTAAAGCAAGAAGCATGAACTAACCTGTAAATCTTGGGAGTCTTGGCTGTTTTCACCGAAAAGTTATTCTGGAAGAAACATGTCCCGTGCTTCTATTTCACTCCCACTACTTTTTTAGCTTCTTTATCTTGTGATTTTGATTGCAATCCCATTGTTTGCATTTATAAACTTGCATTCTACATCAATAGCTACAAGCAGTTTGTTTTGTGTTTTCTGTCATGATACTGTTGGAAATTATGGTCTCTTGCTCTTTTATGTGTCTTGCAGCTGCCTCAAATCTCACTTGAAGGTGATTTACTGGATTTGGTGGTTATTGGTTGTGGTCCAGCAGGACTGGCTTTGGCAGCAGAATCGGCTAAGTTAGGGTTGAAAGTTGGTCTTGTTGGTCCGGATCTTCCTTTTACAAATAACTACGGCGTTTGGGAAGATGAATTCAAAGGTAAATTCTTTTTGTAAACCTATCTTGTTCTCCTTATTGATTCACTCTATCACCAAAATTCATGGTATTAAGAAACTTTAGATGTAGTCTTCACATGAAACGTCTTCAATAATCCCTGGCACTGTCAATAATTCCTGTTGTTGCTTTGATAATCAATTGAACCTCCAATGTTCTTTTCCATATACTGACTAATCCTTGTGATTTGTTGATTCCTCTAACAAGCACTAATTAAAGTTAATTCCTTCCATATTTGACTAACCATTATTTTATGGCTTCAGTTGCAACTGTTTGAAAGTATCTTTTCGATTCCTGTGGACACTGCATCTAGAATTGATTCATTTTCCAAATTTGATTCTTAAAGCTCACAACTTGGTGAATGTTAGGTGCATGGCGATATGAAATCTGTAGCCATCGGCTGCTTGTTAAGAGCTAAATTTCTGGTGATTACTGATTTTGAAGTAATATTTTCTGTTTCAGCTCTAGGGCTTGAGGGCTGTATTGAGCAAGTTTGGCGAGATACCGTTGTATATATTGATGATGATAATCCTATATATATTGGCCGGCCGTATGGGCGAGTGGGTCGACATTTACTTCACAAGGAGCTGGTGAAAAGGTTAAATTACTGCTTGCGACTTCGTTTAGCATTGGCTGTTATGAAAAGTTGCCAGCTTGTAGTTATATAATCCATATTAATTTTCTCTAGGTGTTTCGAGTCAGGTGTCTCTTATCTGAGTGCAAAAGTTGAGAGGATTATGGAAGCACGTGAGGGTCATAGTCTTGTTGATTGTGAACAAGATATCATTATTCCCTGCAGGTGACACTATTCTATTCTCTATGGCCTGTATCGATAATAGGTTTGTTCATATTGACCTGTGCTGCATGATCCTAGGCTGGCTGCTGTAGCATCTGGAGCGGCTTCAGGGAAACTCCTGCAGTATGAGGTCGGTGGTCCAAGGGTTTGTGTTCAAACAGCTTATGGTGTGGAGGTTGAGGTATGTCGTTCTTACTTAGCTGTCCAGTAAAGTTTATTTACAGCAATTGAGTTACTGCTGGCTCATATTTGGGAGGAATTTTCTTCAATAATGCTATGTGTGACATGTTAGTAGACTATCTTTTTCTTCTCTACTATTTGTTTGCACAACCATTTAGGGACTAAAATTTGACCATTAATTTCTCAACCATTCAACACTCTAATTATATGAAACTACTATTATTAAATTCTTAATGGCAAATACGTTCATAAGCATACAACGATGTGTAACTATCGGTAAAATATTATTTGAAAAATAGTCGGTCAAAGAAAAACGTTCAAGACCAAGAAAACAAACAAAACGGGAAGGAGTATGTAAGGTACAACAAACTCTGATGCTTGAAAAACAAATGAAACTAGGAAAAGGAGACCTGAGAAGAGTACTTATCATTTGGAAATTGAAACCCAATCTTAATGGTAATCTTCAACTTTAACTCGGTGAATCTGTTCCCAGAGGATACTTTCTTCCGCCATACTGTTATGATAAGAAAGAGTATGGAATGTAACGTGTAGGTTGCAGAAATGGTCAAAGAATATGCTCTCTCGTCTTGTTCTCTAATGCGGGAAAGGATGATTTCCAGGTTGCAATTGCTTCTTCTAATGCACAATGACCTGTGTTTTTGACTACTCTTATCTTGTGGTTTATCGGTCTGATTTTCCTTATGGTGACAAAAGGTCACAAAGTCATTGGCTCCATGCATTTGTTCACTGCTAAGTCGGGTTCTGGCCTTCCCTTATCTACATTCTACAATACACTTCTTCCTTTTCAAACAAGGTGCAAAGCTGTGGTATATCAATGTTTATGGGTTATGGTCAAATAGAAGTTGAATATAAGAGAGTGAAATATATTGTATTATACTATTATGTATCAACCACTGTATTTTAACTGTTAAGCAAAGATCTCATTGGCACTATCTGCATTGACTCATGTCACATTTTTTTAAAAAACTTTTCCTTGATATCCACAGGTGGAGACCAGTCCATATGATCCTAACGTGATGGTATTCATGGATTATAGAGATCACTCTAAACAGAGGTTTAACTCTCCCGAGGAAAAGTATCCTACATTTTTATATGCAATGCCGATGTCACCTACCAGAATCTTCTTTGAGGTTAGCCTTTAGTAATTAGTGAATACCTGATATTTCAGCTTACTTGCTGCCTAACTAAAACATTGCTATGGGATTTCAATACAGGAAACTTGCTTGGCTTCAATAGATGCAATGCCATTTGATCTTCTCAAGAAAAAGCTCATGGCAAGATTAGAAACTATGGGAGTTCAAATCGTCAAAACTTACGAAGAGGTAGTCTCTGATAGATGCTTCACACCATCAGTGGATTCTCTTCGTTTTTTCTTTCTAGAATGTTATTGTGTAATGATCTGGACTACCACATCTACAACAGGAGTAACCTGATTTGCAGCTATTATATAAGGGAGAAAGATTTGCCCATCCCAAATGAATAAACACCACATACACAGCAGTCTAGTCTAGTAGACAGGTTTTAGTGTTTTGTTTGCATTATAAAGGAAGGTTGTAAGAGTGAAGGAGTACAGGCTAATTTGAAAGGAAAAGTAATTTCATGACATCAACATAGCAGGCTAGTCATGAATTGGCTCAACGAAGCTCTTCTAAGAGGTAGGCCTTAACAGAGATAGTGGTGATAGAGGATTCACGGGACCAAAGATATCTGGAGTCTTTCTGCCTAACTTCTACTTTATCTCCATCTCTTGTTAGCTTTATGTTTCATGTTCCTTACTTGCACTAAAGTATTAATTATCTTGCCTCCTCCCTTATTGTACATTCATATATATTTCTTTAGCCTTTCGTTTTAGTTACCTCCTTAGTGCTTACTGCCGAGTGCACTTTATCTTCCTTTGATTTGCTTCCCCAGGTTGTCTCCTAGTTACTTCATAACTTCTGTTCAGAAAGGTCTTCTTACCTAAATAACATCTCTGTTTGTCACGGGTAAGGGGCTCATACATATGGACCTTTTGAAAACATCGAAGGGAATTTTGCTGACAATATGTTTGATATTATAAGAATGTAATCATGTAGCAATACCATGCAAAAGGGGCCCACGCAGGGAGGAGTTATTACATCATGTTGCAACACTGCTACTAAAATCATAGTTTGGCGTTTAACAATGGCAGTGGTCTGCTAAGTCCTCTATTTCTCCATAAAGGATTTTGTGGAATTATTCCAATGATTAAATGAATTAAGGCCAATTTGGCCAGAGCTAGAGAACTTGAGGCTTAATATTAAATTCACGTTTTTCAATTCTGCAGAATTATTTGGTTAAAAGCTACACTCCATAATATGTGGACGCTTTCAGGTCACGCAAACCTTAGGTGTTGCAAGAGTCTGATAAATTTTCCGAATATTGAACTTTAGGTATTTGTTTCTAAGCTTCTAGCATGTTGAACAAGAAATCTTTCATGAGAATCCATTTGTCCATCCAAATCCTTATGTAAGGGTCAGAAGAAATGCTGAAGGTTACAAAACTCCTCAAAGTTGAGACCTCTTCTACCTACCTAACGTGAGGATGTCTCGTAAAATGAGAGTTCTAGCTACGAAAATCAGCTAGTACAGGGGCCCTCTATGGCAATGAGCTAAGGGTTCTCACAAGAATGGGTAAAAGAAATCCTCTCATGTAGAAAAAGAGCATGGTACCTCTGACATGGATTTCTCTGTTCAACCAGGGACAAGCATTTCCTGCATTCTCAAGCAAGGCCATACTTGTTCGTTTTGTGTCAAAGGAATTAGGTCTTAAATAAAATGGCAACGGAAACTCCTTACCATGAATGTATTTTGCAAAAACCTTCTAGAAAATCCAAAATCCCTCCTCAGTCAGTCATCTTTTGATTCCCTTGCCCACCTATATCATGGAGATGCATTAACTACTACTTATTGTTGTCAATATGCACAAAACGAAATCTTCATGTGGTTCAGTGTACTTTTTATCCTTGGCTCGCTTTTCATTCTTATATATTATGTCTCTGCCCCTCAGTGTTATGTTGGTTATCTTGACTGATTAGCTGAAATGCTGGACAAATAATGACGATTGTCCTGAGGGGGCTAACATTGGGGTAATACTAATTCAGTCAAATGAAATGCATTGAATGGCAATGAAAGCTATCCCCAGTGACATACAGAGATAATGATGCCATTTCTGCTTTGAGCTTTCTTTGTCTCTACTCTCTGGTGTTCTGTTGCATGTGGACCTGTATGACTCCAACTTTGTGTCTTGAAAAGAAAATCTCAAGGCTTACCAAGTCTGTGCTTGTGCTTTCCCCAGCTTGTGCACATTTGAAATATCAAATGTGATTTCCACTGCTCGCGTAGGATCCGGAGGTGAAGATTAGTGCAGCCTTGCTGTGGGCAAATCAAGATCTCCAAAGAGGCTGTTTCTAAGTAACCTGCATTTAAACAATTAAAAAAGTGAATAGAAGCAATAAGAAATAAGAAAAATTGAAGGGAAACTACAGCCGATGGAAAAAATAGGTTTTGTGTTGGTAGGAAATCACCGTAATTTCAAAGATGACTAGTCATTACTATTTACTACTCCAAACCTGAAAGACAACGTAAATCACAGAGGGTTTGACCATTCTAGAGACTATAAGTGTTTTCTCACTGTAGTACCTTGCCAATTGTTCACTTGTGCTATTGCTTCGATTAGGGCTGTAATTGATATATATTTGAGGCAAATGTGTTCCCAGCATAGTTTAACACAAGAGACATTGTGTTTGTTGCAGGAGTGGTCTTATATACCTGTTGGTGGATCCTTACCAACTACAGAGCAGAGAAACCTTGCATTTGGTGCTGCAGCAAGCATGGTGCACCCAGCAACAGGTAGGATTCTAGCTGTACCTGAAATACTTACCTAAGCCTTGTGTCATTATTAATAACAAAAAGTTCTGTAGTCGATCTAAGGTGACGTAACATCTTGATTTTCTTCACCGCACAGGATATTCGGTTGTCAGATCATTATCAGAGGCTCCTAAATATGCTTCCGCAATTGCAAATATAATCAAAAGAGGCTCATCCAAAAACACCATTCTCCTTCAGACAAATGTGCAGAACATATCGATGCAAGGTTTGTGCAAGTTTGGATGTTTATTTTGGCAGAGATAACCCATCATCTAAAAGCTTATCAGGGAAAGGATGTGAGATGTTGAATATCCATTAGTTACACCATTGGTGCACTTGCATTACTTTTACCATTGTCGCCCATTATTGACTTTAACTGTCTAATTGAAGACTGGCAATTGACTACAGAAAATTGAGCGCAATTATAGTGTACCACCTTTTTACTTGATAGTAGACTTGGAATAGAATGAATCAACAAAGGAAATGAGAAAATATAAAAATTTGTGGTACTTTACTGTGTAATGGAACATATGATTAACTCATCAACGTTTTGTGCCTATGGATGGCTTGTATTGATTGATGATTAATGAGCAAATGGTGCAAATTCTATTTCATTTGTGCAGCATGGAATACTCTTTGGCCTCAAGAGAGGAAACGTCAGAGAGCATTCTTCCTATTTGGACTAGCGCTTATTGTGCAGCTTGATATTGAGGGCACAAGGACATTCTTCCGCACTTTTTTCCAACTACCAAAATGGTAAAACATGCATACCCTGTTGAATAAGTTTCTGTTGATTTTATCAATTTCAATATATTTTACACACAAGTAGTTTCCTGGAAAAGTTCGAAGGCTGACTATACTGCAGGTTTAATAAGAGAAAAAAAAGGGGGGGAGGGGGGGGGGGGGGGAGGTTGAAACTCCTGCCTAAAGCTTTATATTTTGAATATTACTATAATAGTCATAATCATATGATTTAGCAAATGCGAATTCTGTAAGAAGTTTAGATAGGAGAATTGCATCGATCTTTCACATTATAAGTAATAATGGGTCCAGCAATTACTGACTTCTGCTATAGAATATCTCCCACCATGCCATGATGCCATTGGTTGTGAACTGTATGTAATTTTATTTATTCTTTTTTTTTTGTGGGGGTCTGAAATCTGTTAATTTCTTGTGTACAGGATGTGGGAGGGATTCCTTGGCTCAAATCTTTCGTCAGCTGATCTATTATTATTTGCATTTCATATGTTCTTTATAGCACCAAATGATTTGAGGATGTGCCTTATAAGGCATCTTCTATCTGATCCTACAGGGGCAACTATGCTGAGAACATATATGACATTATCTTGAATCCTCCCTCTAGGCAAAATTTTGCATCCTGTAAAGTTGGATGATGCTGTATAAGACTATATACACTATCCAAAATTGTGTAAATATGCAGTTTTTCTGTTTCCACTCTTCCAGCAAGAAACAACTGGAAACTAATAAGATCCTGTGCAAGGCAGGGTATGGAATATACCCATTTCATTGCCAAATGCAAAGCATTTATTGTGCCTTCCATGAATATGATTTCCTACTTTTTGAATGATATTTATAGCCATCCTTAAAGGGGTAGTGCTCTCCTAGCAGAAATTTGAAAAGCTTGAGGGTGAAAAGATTCCCAAGGTGTGAATCAGGTGTTGGAGTATTTCAAGAGTTAAAAGAGGTCTAAGGGATCAGGTTATAAGCTAAGGGTTGACAAGGAATGTCAAAATTGAGCTTACTAAGTGAAATAGACCTAGCACGGACTGTACCAAGTATGACATGGGTCGTGTTGGGGTCCAGAGAGTCAGAAAAAGACTCACTTGGTCAACACGGAACGTGCTATGTTAGCACGGGTCATGTTGAGGACAACACGGTCCGTGATGGAGACAAGTCGAGTTTTTTTTTTTTAAATACCTTGATTTCAGCCTGGGCATTAATTCGTAGGGGCATCTTCTAGGATTATTCTTGACTGATATTCTCAGTCAATATTAACCCTTTAATGATGGTCAAAACCCTATAGACAAAGCTCCTAAATCATGCTATATTGATTGTCAAGTTTGAATAAGTTTGAATGCTCCAACTCTTATAAATAGTGAATGATTTTCACTTATTCAACACACCTCAACTTCTCCTTCTACTTTCCTAGAGAACTTCAACACAACTCCTAAGGTGTTGAACTGCAGTAACTTCTTGAGAGTTTTAAGAGATCTTGTACTTTGCTTACAAGAGGTTAAGTTTTACCCTTAAGTCTATTCGCAGTCTAGTGAATAAGTTTTAAGAGGAGACGGGTTTGACCCTCGACTCCAAGCTATCCAAGTGATCTCTCATCTTGTGGAAGTGACCGTGCTACCTTATTTTCCAACATTAGGAACAATGAGAAAAAGAGAGAGAGAGAGAGAGAGGACAATATGAGACATTCGAAAAGAAATTGTATTTCATTCCAAACAAGAAAAGAAAACAAGGCTAGGTAGGGTATTTACATTACACTTGGAGTGTTACCGTACGTGTGGAGGGAAGAAGATTAGCTTGAGTAGTTGAATGGAATCGATAATCAACAAGAGCAAAAGCCTTGAACGCCAAAAGAGTTGATATGACCTTGAGTAAGGAGAACCACAACCCTAGACCTAACACCCCACCATGATTATCTAGGATAATCCACCAATAATCACTAAAGAAATGACTTGAATCACCACCAAATTAATTGGATAAAGATAACAAGGTTTGAGAGAAATAAGGGAGAAACCCTATAAATGCATAAGCATAACATTCAAAATCTGAAAACACTCCGTCAAAACATTGCATGGGAGGGGGTATTTATACTAATGGGGAAAAATAAAACGAAACACAACGTTTCAGCAACAAAACACGCGCATGAATAAACCCGTCGCGGGCGCTACATGCTTGTCGTGGGTGTTAGTGGGTGACGGACGCAACATCCAGCGTCTGGGCAGGGGAGCGTCTTGGGAGTCATATTTGCCGTCGCGGGCGTGACGATTGGCGACACAGCAGCAACTGGCATCCGAGCAGGAGTCTGTCGCGGGCGTGACAGGGTGGTCGCGAGCGCGACCGACCGAGCACTGGCAGCGGTTTCTGGGCGCTGTCAACGGTTCTCCTTGGCGTGAACTTTGGGGACGCTGGCAGTGTTTTTGAGCGGATGCTGGCAGTGTTTTTCCAAACGTTGTCAGCGTTTGACGTTGATGCCCAGCCAGGCCATGCTATACCATACACTGTCGCGGGTGTTACCTTGGGGTTAGCGGTTGTCACGTGTCGGGCACTAATCGTGGCGGGCACTACCTGGCTCGTAGCGGGAGCTACGACTTGCTGCCCAAGTTGCCTTGCTCCGCTCCTCACTCCCCTTTACTTGCCTCGACTTGGGACCACTCCCGGACCCCATTATCATGTATTTCTTCGTCTCGAGATGGCCCTGTATGATCCCGAGGTCCCGGGGCTAGTGGAGCAAAACCCAGCCTCTCCATCCTGTCAATATTCTCAAACCCGACTAAGGAAGCTCGGACTCGAACCTGGCACGATCCTAACACTCCACTCAACTTACTACAAGGAAATAAAGAGAGAAGGAATATGGAATCTATAAATAACTAACTTAACAAAATAACTAATCAACTAATTTATATCGTTAAGACCTCCCAACCCAAGATAGGAGGGTTATCACACCCAATTTGTTTAGTAAATGATGATGGTGAGTCCCTGGAAGAGCTTTAATAAGTATGTTCACGAGTTGGAGATCAATTGGAATATAACTTAGGGAAATCAACCAATCTGTAAGTTTTTGCCTTACAAAGTGAAAATCGATTTCTATATGATTAGTTCTCTCATGAAAGACACGATTTCCTGCAATATAGATTGTTGCTTGATGGTCACATTTTATTTGTATAGGAGTAATGGGTTCTACTAGAAATCCATGGCATAGGCTGCTCGACCATGCCAATTCTGCAACTAGCCTTCTAAGACTTTCTATATTCAACTTCGGCATATGATAGAGAAACTATAGGTTGCTGCTTAAATTTCCTGAGATAATTGTGTTACCAAGAAACAAAATAAACCGACCGACTGACCTTCAAGTATCCTTGCAAGCACCTTGATTTGAATCATTGAACAACTTGAAATTATCATCCTTGTGTATCAAAATGCCAGGTTCGGTTTCCCTTTGAGGTACCTGAGAATAGGGGTAGCAAAAAATCGGGTCTGGGTTTTATCGGGTTCAGTCAATTCGGTATTCAGTCAAAAACCTCAAACCCTAATCCAGTTCGAATTTTAATTCGGACACATTTGTCAAACCCGAACCCGAACCCGATTGACCGAATGTGTCCGATTGACCGAATTTCATAAATGACCTTTTTACTCTTTTTAGTAATATATCTTGTGATTCATTGATTCTTGCCCAATTTAGGGTTCGGTCAACCCGGACCTGATTGACCGAATTCGATTGCCTCCAAAAATTCGATCAACCCAAACTTGTTTTGCTAAACCCGAACCGACCCGTATTTTATTCTGTCAATTAATGACCGAATTTTCATATTCGGTCAAATTGTCATGTCCAATACCCGATTTTTTCAGGTCGGTAAAATTCGGACTATCGGGCCGGTCAGATTTTTGCCAACCCTACCTGAGAACATGTATTGTAGCTTCCTAATGTCGATCAGTTGGACTTTGCAAGAATTGACTCAAATGCTTTAGTGTGAAGGCAATATCGAGTCTAGTATTTACAAGGAAATTGAGCTTTCCTATAAGTTTTCTGTTTGGAGAAGGATTAGGCAAGATCAACCCAAAGTTTGGAACTACCTTGATGTTTATAACATAGGAGAAACCACGGGTTTAAGAGAATCAGGTAGAAATATCTTGAGGAGCTCACTTGTAAATTTCTTTTGAGTAAGAATGAGACCTTCCAAGGGTGGAGTAATTTCTAAACTAGGAAAATATTGTGCAACACCTCGACCTTTGACCATTACAAGTTACAACTTCATCTAGTTAACCTTTGAAAGAAGAGATTTCTTTAGTGTGATTAGAATGTCATCCACATAAATAGTCAAATATACTGATAGTGATTGATTTCTTATAGGACAGAATAATCATTCTCTGAATGTTTGTAAACACATTCATTCATATACAGCTTCTATTAGCCAAGGTTGTTAGAATCAGAATCCCAATTAGAAACAATGAGGGTAGTTATAATCAGAACCATAGAATTAGATTGAGGATTGTAAGTGTAGGACTTGCGGATCGGAGGGCACATTAGGGATGGCAACGGGGCGGATCGGGGATGGGGGAGTATAACCCCGTCTCCATCCCCGCTCCCAAAACTCGTCCCCATCCCCGTTTCGGGGAATGATTCTTGCCCCATCCCCATCCCCATCCCCGCGGATTCCCCATCCCCGACGGGGATCTAACGTAGAATTTTTAAAGTTATCCAAAATCTAACCAAATTTTAATCGGACCCGAATTTTAATCGGACTCAGTTTTTAACCTGTTAAAAATTCAACGTACTTAACTTGCTCAAGCAATAATATATCAAAATCAAGCAATGATACATCAACAAGTGTTATTCGAAAAAAAATACAATAATACATATATATTGAATTAGAATAACCTGCTACAACAATACGTATATATAACTTGCTTAAATATTTAACTTTAGGTTAGGGTTTCTGACTTAAAATTCGAAAATTACTACTTTATCCTTACTATTAATATATATATTGAATTAAAATAAAGGTTATTTGGTAAGTTTAAAATTTTCAGGGTCGTGGATTCGGGGATGGGGACGGGGAATTTTCCCCGGCGGGGAAAATGGGGAAAATTTTGTCCCCATCCCCGCCCCGTCCCCAAGCAGATTTTGAAAAATCGTCCCCGTCCCCGTCCCCGTCCCCATCCCCGTCCCCATCCCCAATGGGGGTGGGGATTGTTCCCTATAGCGGGGGCCCCAGCGGGTTTGAGGATTTCCCGCCCCATTGCCATCCCTAAGGCACGGTCCCTCACAAAGTGATGAGTCGACGTAGGGTTGCTTATACTTCCTAAGGTGCATTTTAATTATTTTAGGTACAAATATTATTTTTCTATTAATGATTTCATGTTGTTAAGAAACTTTTAATTTAACTACATTTTTAACCTGAAACATACCATTTCCTCCGATGCTTTTTCGATGAGATGACCCGATTGTCGCATATTGTACTATTGTTGTCTATGAACAATCGTAATAAAAGAATGTTGAAATTTACAAAAATAGTATTAGTCTCCTTTTTACTTCAAATTTCATATTAACCATAATAATGTATGCATACTAAAAGTTTCATATTGTAGTAGTGACTACCAATAATCTTTATTTCTACAATCATTGCCATATTGATTTTCTATTTTATTTTTCTGAGAGGCATATTGAAATAACTACATAGTTTTTATAGGGTTTTTGGATGATAATATACCGATCTTTTAGAGTATTGGATTGTAATATACTAATATTTACTATTGGACAACAAATTTCTGACCTTTATATCTAGGTGACATTATTATACCAACAGTAACTAATGAGGTGGTGAACCGATCTCCATGCTCACGTGGCTAGTGGAGGAAAAAAAAACTTGTCTCAACCCAATAATCCTGTTAACCCCTCCGTTTTTCTCACTAACCCACAGTACAAGACATTGGTCGGTTGGGTGTCAAGTCAGTATGGAGACTGGTTCACCACCCCCTTAGTCACTGTATTGTGGCCGATTTTTTTAACGTGAGTTAGTGAGAAAAATAGAGGGGTTCACGTAATTACTGGGCAAGGACCAGTTATTTTCCCTCTACCTGTCACGTCAGCACAAAGATCAGTTCACCAGTCATTACCCCCTTAATCACTGTTGGTACAATAAGCTTACATGAGTATAAAAGTTAAGGATATTATTTTCCAACAATAAAATCGGTATATTATAATTTAATATCTCCAAGGACGATATATTATCATCAAATATCCTTTTTCTATAACCCTTTTCTCTACACACTTGTCATAACCCTTTTCTAAAAAGTCCAGGTAGATAGATGCACGCACCAAACTCAATTTATGTAGCTTTTCTCATTAAAAAAAGAAAAAAAGAAAGAGTGTGTAAGGTCAATGGCATAACATGAATGATTTAGTAAAAATTGTAATTGGAAAAAAAGAATATCCAAAAAATGATACCTCCAAGGGGATTAGTCTATAAATATGCTACCTAGAATACGGACAACTCTGGTGTCACTTTCCAACAAAGTCAACAGGTATTCTCATACAATATGTAACCTCGCATCCTCAACGATTCGGCCATTTCCCCAATTGACCAACCAAAAAAAGAGATTTGATGGGAGTATAAAAATCGGAGGAAATCGAGCTAAAAAGGACCCCCCCACCCCGACCCCCAGCATAATATAAAAAGTCAAAGGACAAGGAGAGAAAGTCAAACATTCTCCATTTGTAATTGGAGTAGCTAGCTGTGTGCGGAGGCGGAGATCGATGACGACGGTGGCGGTGGCGGTGAACATCGGCGGAAGTGGAAGAGGAAATGGAAGCAGAAGGGCGGTCAGGTGGGCGGTCGAGAATCTGTGGCCGCAATATAGTCGGTTCGTTTTGGTGCATGTCATGCCTTCAATCTCACACATTCCTACTCCATGTATGTATGCAATCTCTCTCTCTTTCTCTCTTCTGGAAAATGATGCTCATATTAGGGTGCATTCTACAGAATTAAGATACGAATTATGGTATATTATCGGGGATTTTCCATCGTTTTGTTTTTAATGAAAGGGTCTTCGTTCTCTTGATTTGAGGGAATTTGGTTTCCTTGGATTGTGGTGGGTTGAGAGAAGTTGTGGTGAATTGTGGTGGGTTTGGGAAAATTGTGGTGGATTGTGGTGTGTTGGGAAAAATTTTAGTTTTAATAAAAAATAAATTAAAATTGAAAAAGTAGATTGTGATGGGTCTTGGTAGATTGTGGTGGATTGTTGTAGAGTATAGAAAGTTATGGTGCGATGTGGAACTACAAGGTGTGGAACTGCAATCAACCAGCCGTGCATAAAATAACGGAGGCTAAATGTATATTTCTGTTGAATTAGGGTCTGTTTTTCCATAGTTGATGTCCTCTACCTAAGTCGATCTGAATTTGCTATCTTTCTGTATTGTCAACACCTAGTTTTTCTTTAAAAAAAATTAACTTTTCTTAGAATTTACTAATCCTTACTTCATCCAACATTTAATTGATCTCATTGGTTTTACTTTTTATTTGGCCATTGTGAAAAATTGTTGTATTACTTCAAGTGATTTTGGGGTTCCGAAATCTTTTTTTTTCTAAAAAAAAAATATTCCATGCAAAATGAATTGAAAAATGCTTGTTTTCATAACGTGGTTCCTCGTATGTAAATACTCATAAATTGTGTGGCATAATTATACTATTTGTTGTTTTCCAGGTAAGAAATTTCGTCATTTTTCTTTTATTCGTGAAGCTTATTTACAATGATAATTTTAAAATTTGCTGCCATTGCTTTTGAATAGTTTAACTTTGACAATTGTTCATTGTCAACAAAGTTTTATATCTCCATTTAGGATTTTCTTTTTGGGGAAAAAAAAAACTATGAGCCTAATTTTAAATGATAGAAGAGAAAAACATTTAATTTCCAAAAAAAAAAATGTGGCAAATGGATTTGATCCCAAACCCTTTCCCTTCTATGTATGTATTTATGTATTCTAAAAGCACGGACTTGGATATGAGACACGGATACGACACGACACTGACACAAGGACGTGCAAATTTTGGAAAAAAGTAAAGGACACGATGGTTAGTTCGACACTCATACTAATTTTATATATAGTACTTTATAAAATACCCAATTCTACTTTAGAATCATTGATAACAAATACATTTTCTCTAATAGCTTATCACTTATAAAACTATATATAAAATATAATAAATTAATGGAAAAGGGATAAAGGTATTTGTAAGATGGTAGACTAGTGGGCAAGAATAATGACATGTTGAAAAAAAAAAGATATCATAGTTAAGAAAGTCCCCGAAGGTAGGTTGGCTGGAAAAATATCATCCCCATCAACGATTCAGAAGTGTCCGAAGGTTGGGACTCGAGTGCTCACTATGAGTGCTCACTCGAGTGCTCACTATGAGCATAGGACTGACACAGAGATCATGTTTGGTGGCATGCAATTTCAATGTAATATTGTCAATACAAGAAATTTAGATGAAATTTTACCTTACATAAAGTTGTTGAAATTGTCAAAAATGTGAAGGATGATTTAGTGTGACTGCTGTTACTAATGATGCCTTCTTCTTTCATCCATGTTTGCAGCTGGAGATCGAATTGCTATCAAAGACTTAGATGCAAAGGTTGTGGCCAGGTACATGGCTGATGTAAGGCAAAAGGCCAAGGAAATCTTCATCCAGTATAAAAAACTTAGTAAATCAAGTGAGGTAACACATCTCCAGCTGAATCCCATCGGCTATGTTTTTTCATTTATCGGTGCTGTTCTCTGATTACCAACTGTGCCAACTTACATCTTTCAGTTGGAGTTTGAAACGATGCTGCTTGAATATGACAATGTCGCAGCCGCGCTTGTAGACTATGCGAAAGAGTCCAGAATCAGAAGCATAGTCATGGGATCTGAATCCACAAATCGCTTCTGGAGGTACTTTGTTTACTGATGTAATCATGTGATTAAGCCTCTGTCTCTAATGGGTTTGTAACCAAATGCTCACTAACACTTGCTTGGGTAACATCATAACCAACTTTTCTGTAGAAATACATCAATATATGTTCACTGTCATGTTGGATTGAAATCGAAAAGTACTTGAGAGGTCAAATTGAATTGCATTGGAAAGAAAGTAGATGATAGTTAAGAGACAGGCATTTTGCTTTTAGTCTAATATAATCCAACCCAAAAAAGGAAAAAAAAAGAAGGGAGGACTCGAAATTCCCTCTTTAGGTGTGCATCACAGACGCGGTAGTGAATTTTTCATTTTGTGGAAGCAACAATGACAGGCGTTTTGATTTCAGGAAGATAAAAGGCCCTGGAATACCACAGATGGTGTTAAAATGTGCACCTGACACATGTGATGTATTCGTTGTGTCTAAGAGAAGAGTGAAGACGAAACTGGCTACTTCTCTGACTTCAACTGGTATGCTAAGGAACATTCATTTTTTGGTACTTTCAGATTGTAATATGATTATATCTGTGTTGGTGACCTGCTTGGTTGGTTGACTGCAGTGCCCATATTGACAGAAAAAGAGTTGCCAGTGTCCCCAAGCAGTGTTAGTAAGTTGCCCATAGAGTTGGCCACAGGTCAGTCACCTTTACACTCATCCTCGTCGATAGAGCCGAGTACAGGACTGTCATCGTGGTCAGAAGTTAGTCACTCGACATGGGGTGATGATGAACTTGATGTAAGAGCAGCTAAACAGTTCAGGTCCATTGCTTCTTCAAGCACAGGTTTTACTTCATCTGCCCAGATGTCAACCAGTGAGACTCAAGCATCATACGATCAGGTGTTTTTTCGTGCTAATTTGTTGCTTTCGTTACCTAAAGCTTTATAATGTTTGATGTAAGCCAGAGTAGAGTCTAAGCTGACAAACCCATGTTTTTGTTGGCAGTTTAACTTGCATACTGAAGTAGACCAATTGCGGCTTGAGTTACAGACGACCCTTGCTTTGTACAACCGAGCTTGTGAGGGCTTGGTCCATGCACAAAAGAAGGTAGAGATTCTTTCGTCAGAGTGTGTCGAGGAGGCAGAAAAGATAAATGCTGCTACAGAGCGGGAAGAAACACTGAGAAGAATTGCTGAGCAAGAGATGGTTAAACATAAACAAGCCGAGAAAGAAGCCAAGGCAGCGAAAGACTTGCTCGCAAGGATCTCTTATGAAAGACAGATGGCAGAACTGAATGCCCTTAAAGAATCAAGGGAGAAAGAGAGGATTGTCGACGCAATCATCTCCAGCGAAAGGGGGACTAGAAGATATGCTCCGGATGAGATTAAGAAGGCAACAGATGCATTTTCCGAGGATAAGGTTATCGGTGAAGGTGGCTATGGGAAAGTTTACAGAGGGGTACTCGATCACACACCTGTTGCAATCAAGGTGCTTCAGCCAGATGCCACTGACAAAAAAGAGGAGTTTCTACGGGAGGTAAATATTTGTAATTGCACTTTTTGATCTTCTACTTTAAGCACAAATCAAAGTCAAGAGTCCTACCTAGGTGTCAAGTAGGGGGTCTAAAGTAGCAGCATTACCCCTGATTTGCAGAATTATAAAAGTTTCAACTCTCAGTTCCATTAAACTTTTAAGTACTTCAAAGTTTTGCCAACTTTAATTGGTTTTCCTTTGAAATTCTTTTACCTAGTAGGATGCTTGTCAGCTTAACAATCATATTCGCAGACATTCTTTTTTCTTCCCTGTCCCCAGTTCCATGATCCATCCATCTTCCCCGTCTCTCTTTAATGGCATTAAAAGCCAACTCATACAATCCTCAATGTACATTGTTCATGACATTCTCAACTAGTTATGTTGAATTAGTAGAACCATTATTTAATCTCTTCATTCACCTCAGGAACCACGTCAAAATTATCCTTGGTGCTTTATTTTTTAGCAAAATATATGCAATTCTTTTGTTTTTCAAAGGTGGTGGTCTAAGACTTGGGGAGGTGCTTGTTTCAACACCTACTGTGGATTCCTAGGTTTAAAAAAACTGTTCAGCATTTTTAATGTAACACTGATTGGATTGTCGCACATGTATTGGGTACTCCTCAGCGGGAGCCAAATGTGGAGTGGTTTGTATCAGAAGTACTATCTTTTGGACTGAACTCGTAGAACCAATGTTTATCATATACAACAATAACACTGCCAGTCTGGATCCTGCTTATGAATCCAATTATAGGCAGCCTTATCTCGGCAAGCATTATTACCTAAGACATTTTCTGGATGATATAACATTTAGAATTCTAGCAGCAGATATACCACCTTGTTTGGCATAAAATATCTTAACTGTTTCTATTTGCGACAAGCAAAATGTGATAGAAGCCATAATGACTTACCTGGTATTCTTCGCCATCCAATTGTTACGTGCAGGTTGAAATCCTGAGCCAACTGCGGCATCCAAACATCGTGTTATTGCTTGGGGTATGCCCTGAAATGGGTTGCCTTGTGTACGAGTACATGGAGAACGGCAGCCTTGAGGAGCACATTTTCCGACGCAATGGAAGAGCCCCTCTTCCTTGGTTTGCTCGGTTCCGCATAGCCTTCGAGATAGCTTGCGGGCTGGCGTTCCTACATAGCAAAAAGCCAGAACCCATTGTCCACAGGGATCTCAAACCCGGGAACATCTTGCTTGGCAGAAACTATGTCAGCAAAATCAGCGACGTGGGCTTGGCTAAGCTCCTCTCAGACAATATCCCCGATTCAGTCACCATGTTTGGCAACTCCCTGCTTGCTGGAACTCTGTACTACATAGACCCTGAGTATCAGAGAACCGGGACTGTCAGGGCGAAATCGGACCTGTATTCTTTGGGGATCATACTTCTTCAGCTGCTGACAGCCCGTCATCCAAATGGGCTCTTGCTCGTCATGGAGAATGCAATTGCCAGTGGAACCTTGCCCTACATTCTGGACGACTCTATCAAAGACTGGCCTGTTGCTGAAGCGGAGGAGCTCACTAAACTTGCATTGGAATGCTGCAAGCTTAGAGCCAGGGAAAGACCTGACCTTGAAACCAGGGTTCTCCCTGTTCTGAAAAGGCTTGCTGATGTTGCTGATGCCAGAATGAAGGTTGAAAGAAACAGCATTTTTGCACCTAGCCATTACTTCTGCCCAATCCTTCGAGTAAGTTCTGTAACACACTCCGTAACTCAAATTACTGTTTACTGCTCTTATACTCTGAAGTTAGACATTATCTATATCACTTTTTGGCCTGAATGACCGTGAAACCTTATTGAGTAATTGTAGACAAATAGGGAGCAAGTGGTATACTAGAAATTACATTTCTTATTACTAAACAATAAGGCAAAACTATATTGTACCCCACTTAGACATGCATATTCACTAAATTTTTGTGGGAGGTCTCTCAAATACTCCTAGACATCCTTCTACCTTTCTTCAATGAGTTATGCCTCACCTCTTATGCATTGTCTCACCATGATATCTTACTCCTCTTTATCCTCCTTACATACTCTTACATATCCTATATTACATACTCTTACATATCCTAAATACTCTCTAGGATATTCCTATGACATAAGAGTAACATCCTAGATATTCCTAGGACCTAGAATAATCTATAGTAAATGTCCTAGATATCATGCTTCCAAGAATAATCTAGACAAATATCTAGATTTTCCTCTTAACAATAATAATCTTTTATGTAGAATTTTCTTATATTGTTCTTATATAAAGTGGGTGATGCTTTATATCTAATACTCCCCCTCAGCACCCACTTTCCTTCAATATCATCTTTGTGAAGTTTGTCTGAACTTGTTTGAGCTCCACGCAACTTATAGTCTTCCTATTGATATCTTCTTTTTGGTCTTCAGCCCACAAGTCAATCTCTCATCTTAAAGTTTTCCTTTGTGTGAAATGATTTTGAACCTCCATGTCCTTGATTCTTCATGATTGACTCTTCCACTATAGATATAACTCCATTATGAGGATTTTGCTTATGGGCCTTCTTCTTCGTTCTTAGTCGCTGCTCTTGAACTTCTTCCACCAACAATGTGTTTTCAGGTTTTCAGGTTGGCTTAGTCTTTCTTCTTTCGGAGAGGCATGACACACACTTGTATTCGATAAACATTGCATGTTTGGCATCTTACTTTTATCTTCTTCCCCTTCCATCCTTTCAACTTGTAGTGTTTTCTTTTGACTTAAGTCTTGCTCGCCATCTGATGATGGTTATTTGAGTCCTTGCCCTATGTTTTCCTCGATCTCCTTAGATTCGGGAAGAAACCAATGCTTGGGGATTAACATGTATGTCACTTGTCATGGAGGGATCATTGTCTTCTTTATACTCATCCACACATGACATAACTAGTTTTACCTCATATGCTTGAATATTCTCTTCAGCCCCAAACGCTTGGACAGACTCTTTCGTCGGAAATGATGCTTAAAGGTTTCACTCTTCTTCTTCACTATCATCATCTTTGAAGGTTTCTACGTTACCTTATAATGGAGGTGATCTACAATCTCGAGCAAAGTGACCTTTCTTGCCACATTTGTAGCATCCCTCATCTTGATGTCGATACTTTATTTCTTCTTCTTCATCACATGGTTGGTGAGCTCCCCCTTGATATGGACGACCTCCACGTTGTCCTTACCACCTTGGTGGTCTCCTTTCTAATGGCTTCGAATCACCATTATTTCTCCGTGTAACCCTACCTTGGCTCTTAGGTGCTCTCTTTCTAGTAAAGAAAGCTTGGTCTTCCTCCTTTGTCAAGACCTTAGACACATGTTTATTTAGGTCTTCTTGATTCCCCAAAAGACCCTCTAATTCTGTAAGAGATGGCTGTGTAGCCCAACCCTTACTTGCCACAACAAGGCCGCTATATTTGGGGTTTAAGCCACAAATAATTATCTGCCTCATCCTTGACTCACTTATTGCATTTTTTGATCTACTTTTGCAATTTCAACATATAAAGATTTAATTTTAGTAAAGTACTGACTCATTGTCATGTTTCCTTGCTTGATAGACATAAGCTCATTTGTAACTGCTACAACTTGGCTTCATTCTTCTTCATGAACAATGTAGCCAAGGTGTTCCATGCTTCCTCGAGTGTCTTACAATCTTTAACTTGATACTATACCTATCTTCCATTGTGACGGAGAGAACATGCATTGTCTTTCCTTGCCTTGATCTCCCATTTCTTCTTCTCATTCGGATCTGTTGGCGTTATCTTCTCTTTGCCACCAATAATCTCTCATAAGTCTTGCTCCTTCAAGTGGTACTTTATGCATGTATACCAAGTACTATAGTTGCTTTAATTGAGCTTCTCAAGTGAGCTAGCGGATCGTGAAAAATCTTCCATAACAACTTGGTAAGCGCCCTGCACTTAACCAAGACTTTTGTGGTCCCAAACCAACAACACCAACAAACTACCACAGTCCCTGACTGTGCACGCAGAATATCCTCTTTGCTTCGGTCCCTAACCGTACACACAGAATGAATGCTACCTCAACAAGGCTCCTAAAACCTCGCTCTGTTGCCACTTGTAGAAAAGTAGGGAGCAAGTAGTATACTAGAAATTACACTTATTACTGAACAATAAGGCAAGACTATTATACACCACTTGACACACACACACACACACACAAAATTTTTGTGGGAGATCTCTCAAACACTCTTAGACATCCTTCTACCTCTCTTGAGTGTGCTATGCCTCATCTCTCATGCATTACATCACCATGATATCTTACTCCTATCTATACTAACTCCACCTCCTTAATGTGTGGGGGAGATTATGCCAAATGCCACAATCCTATGTTACATACTCTTGCATATCCTAGATACTTTCTAGGATATTTCTAGAACATAAGAGTACTATCCTAGATATTCCTAGGACCTAGAATAATCTATAGTAAATATTCTAACTATCATGTTACCTAGAGTAATCTAGACAAATATCTAGATTTTCCTCTTAACAATAATTATCCTTTATCTAGAATTGTCTTAGATATTTCTTGTATAAACTGGGTGATGCTTTATATCCAACAGTAATCTCATTTTTAATACTAAATGATGCAGGAGATTATGGAAGATCCTCACATTGCAGCGGATGGCTTCACATATGAGCATAAAGCAATACAAGCATGGCTGGAAAAGCATGATGTATCACCAGTGACGAAGCAGAAATTAGAGCATTTTAATCTCACACCAAACATGACATTACTTACTGCTATACAAGAGTGGAGGTGTCGTCTGGCATCTAAAAACACCTGACATGAAATAGATATCAAGTTGTATTGTATAGCTCCAAACAGCTTTCAAAGTTTTGTGTTTCCTCCTCTGCTAACATTTTCTTGTCTTCTTTCGACATGCAAGGTTTTGTACATACGACTAGTTGTTTGGTTTAAACAAATTCATTCAGTGTTGAATCAAATGAATCTGGTTCTAGCTCGTGCAGTCTTAGTGTGCTTGCTCTTTTTTAGCAAACAACATTTGTGTAAATACTTGTATACTTGCAAGTCTTTTTAGAAACTATATGTTTCTCAACAATTTTAACCATTTAGTGTTTCGATTGACTAGGAATTGACATTATTTGTTTAGTGCAAACATTAACCTTTTGTCGTCTAGGTGTATGTTCATTATATATCTATAGTTATTTAACTTTATCTTCAAAGAATCCTACCATCTTCTTAAAGAGGAGGTTACAATTTGAGCAAGTCAGTCAAATGGATGTATTATTTGGCGGTTAATAACCTTGTGCAGGGTTTCATAAACCAATATTCTGTTTGTGTCAACACTTGTTTCTCTTCAGAATGAAGTTGCCCGACATGACATGCTAATTTAGCTACAGTTCAAAAGGGTCGATCAAAGTCCCAAAGTCAGACTAGCTTATTTGACGAAACTCGAGTTCAAATCATATATTCACTTGTTAAGTTAGCCAAAGTACAGTCAGTATTAGATACGCACACCTGGAGTAGCTCTGATTCAAGTCGAGTGAGGTTGCTTGCTTAATTGATATTAGATTGCTTGTAATTTGGGACTAATAATCTGGTCCTCAGTTTCCTTAGAGCTACTAACAAGATCCCCCACCTTATGACAAAAACCCATTAGAGGTTCCGACCCCGTAATTAACAGGCAAAACCAGCTAGTCAAATGCCAATAGTAATCCATGTTCCCAGGAAAGCCCGTATTTGAGTACAAAACAGTTTTACCCTTATGTACAGCGCGTATTTGGCATGAGCTAACATTTTAACTATCAAACTGAGCGAATTCTAGAGCATTAGCATCAGGGTCTCGGAAGAAGATCGCGGGTCTTCCTGATCGACTGAGGGTGTATGGAATACCTGTCATCATTTTAAGCAGAAAGATCAAAAGCTGCATGGCTAAGGGTACCAAGGAATCAATCTAACCCCCTTCCCCATGAAAGGCGAGTGTTTCAGGGTTACCTGCTTTGTCAAGGATTTCTTTAAGCTTATAAACATCTTGGATTGAAATGCAAGTGTGGCGATCTCGACCACCATGTTCAGGCCGCCCAGTCAATGGGTCCGGATTTGGGAGCTCCATCAAATGGATCATCCCGGAGCCTACCCATAGCCACGCTCCCCTGTAAGGGAGCTTGTCATGCGGTCTGGCCTCATTTATCTCAAGTCCTGAAAGAAGGGGTGCATATTAGAGCTGCTGACTAGATATTGTCACTTCTTGATTCCTCAACTTGTTAGCCAAAGAATTAAACATACCCAAAATATTCTGGTAAAATTCAAGTGACCTCTCAAGGTTTTCACACAAAATGCCAACATGGTGTAAGCCAACAACTCCATAATCTGCATCCATAATTCAGAACTAATGATAAGGACGTGATCAAGTGTCAACAAAAGAAGAAGAAGAAGAAGAAGAAGAAGAAGAAGAGAGGCCAGTAATGACATCCAGCTGCCAAGCTCCACTAGAACCCAACATCAGGGAGAGATTTGGTGTCAGAAGGTATCTATCTAACTTCTCAGGGTCACACCAACACATCTTCAAATTTTATAAACTTATCCCACATTTAGTCAATTCCACAATGCATATTCTACCATGAATACAACCAGACCTTAACCTTTATTACCAATAATAAGCATGACCCAAAAAAGAAAGACAAAGTCTAGCAGATAAGTATGTTGATTAATAGATATATGAAACCTAAAAGAAAGACAACGAAAGGATGGCCGTTGTTTAGCACTGTAAAAGTGTACGCTGACCAAAAAAGAAACACATACCAATCTTTTCCTTTGCATTGGTCGATTCCACGAGGACATCTCCGTCAACAGAAGTGGCTCTTATTCCTGAACAATTCCCGTGTCCTTTTCCTCTTCTTCGGACAAATGGACTGCTGATCAGTATTGGTGAAGTAATTAATACCGTTCTCTGACAATTAACCTGGAGGTTGAAAATTAGAAGCAAAAGAGTAAGGCCCAGTTCAGCGAAATTAGCGTTTAAGATAGCGGATAGTGGTTTATGTGGTAGATAATAGTTTAGACAACGGATAACGATTTAAGTAGCGGATAGCGGATGATTATTCAAAAGAGAATTGTTCGGTAAATTTAGCGTTTGAGTTAGCTGATTAATGCGAACTGACATAAAAGGATATGGATAATTTGAAAAGATAAATTTTTCAAGGAAAATTGGATTCTAATAATTCCGACTTTCACCAATTGTATAGCAATATTCCCTAGTTTCATTTTGTATTCTGGTGGTCCAAAAAAAAAAATGGATTATAGTGATACCAAATCCACCTCCAAATTCTTTTCATTTTTTTCATTCCTACCTAATATTATTTTTGTGTTTTTCGTTCCTGCCCCCATAAAGGTAATGAAATGTAGTTACTAAAACAATTTTTAAACTATTTTTTTGAGACTCCGAGCAATTATTATGATTTTGTTTAAATGGAATAAAAGTAAAAAAATCATACGAAATCATAAAAAAATTGAAAAAAATGCCGTAAATTCATTAAAAATAATGGTAAAGTGTTATACTAAATTTTGAATCAAACGCAACACAAAATCTATGATATTTAGGCTAATACTCTCGATAATGTCCCACTACAATCCATTTTTTTTTTTTTGGACCACCAGAATCCAAATTGATAATAGGGATTATTGTTGTCCAATCGTGAAAGTAGGGATTATTAAAATCCAATTCTCCAATTTTTAAAAGGGTATTTTTTGACCAAAAAATATGAAATGTTACTCCAAACACTAAACGTTAACTTTATTAATATTTATGCAATTAGAGTTTTGGCTTCATCAAAACGCTAAACACTATCCCAAAAGTCGATGCCGAACACAACCTAAATAGAGATGATATAGGCCATGTTCGGCAAAACTAGTAGTTTGGATAGTGGTTTATATAGCCAATAGGGGTTTAGGTAGTGGATGGTGGTTTAGGTTGCGGATACTGGATAGCTGCTCCAATAGAAATTGTGTATGGTAAATTTAGCGGTTGAGTTAGCTAATTAATGTGAATTCACATAAAAGAATATGGATAATTTCCAAAGATAAAATTTTCAAAGGATATTTTTGACCAAAAATTATAGAACGCTACTGCAAATGCTAAATGCTAAGTTTATTAACGTCTCAAAAACCGCACCTTGAAACACTTATGCTCCTTAAAGCGCTAGCTTACTCAAGCCTAATATTTGTCCAATTAAAGGTTTAACTTGGTCAAAACGCTAAATGCTACCCCAAACGCTACTGCAGAACACAACCATAATGGCTAGATCCCTTATCAACAAATGAAACACAAGAAAAAAATTCAGACTGCATAAAATCATCAGAAAAACACAGGCAACCATTGATATATGTAAATCTATATCTACTAGAATTAGATTTAGCTCTTTCATCCATATATATAGTTTTGGTTGTCGTAGTGATGAGATGTTTGCCCCTTCTCAGTACTCAAATGTTGTAGAATGAATCACTCAGATTGTGTTAATGTCAGACTACATCAAGCTCACAGCAGTTTAGCGCTTGTTGCTCGTTGGCCTCCTAATATGAAGTTTTCACATAAACAAATAAAAATTAAAAAAAACCATATTTGTCAGAAAAGTTTTTGATTTATTTTTTTGAATCGAACCAGCCAATACTAGAGTCCAAATGAACTTTTCTAGTGGTGGGTAGCACAATCACACAACTGGGTACAATTAAACTCACCCACATTTACTTAAAAAGATTGCACACATCTAAACATAAACAGCTTCAAAATTCCGATTTGGCACACACAGGCCATATGCAAGAGCATGAGCAAGGGTGGATCTAAAACAGCAAAATACCAAGGTCGAGTCCAATGCATCTATAATACACATAAAATTGGTCAATATTTGACAGGTCAATCCAGCAACCATAGACAAATGTAGATAGTAACATTTGGTAATGCATATAAATTCATAGCCGAGTTATTAAGCCCACAAACAGAATTTACAAAGTGCCCAATGAAAGGCATGAACATAGTTACCAGGAACGCTTCCCGGATCATTAGTCCTGGAACGTGGGTCCCTAGTTTTTACACAAATTTAGTCTAGTTTTGCTTACAGAACCCTTGTTCCCGGAACGTGAGTCGCAAGCGTATGTAGCATTCCCCGGAACTATGGGCATGATTAGGAAGCCTTAGGCATTAACATGTCTATTGGCTGGAATAGAACTTAATGGATGACAATTACCCTTGCGATGTAATCATGATTACATAGTTTGCAGCAACCATAACTAGAAATCTTCTGCTCAATTACCAGGCTTTCATATAACCAAATTGTGAATGATCATACCATTAGAGATTTGATTGCCTAGCAAAGTTGATATTTACATCCAACCTAATAAGCTATAAAAGTAAGAATGTTTCATGAACCCAAACCAATTTGTTATTTGGGGGTATGAATTCTTTAATCTTTACATCAGAGTTTGAGAACTTTTTCTCCAAAATCCTTTCTTCAGACAAGATATTCAATTTATTTTCCATATTAATAGCACTAGATATGAATTAGATTAGACTGAAAACTTCAATTAGTTCACTGAAAGAACTCTAAGTAAACACAAATTAATATTTCGACAAACATAACTTACCATTCAACCAATTCAAATATGATAATTACAATCAAGCAACACAACTGTTCATCGGAGAATTCAATTCAGCTTATTGCCAAGTCAGAACAACGAATTAATTTTACGATATAACTCAATTCCTCATAATACCAAGTAAGATCAACGATGAATTTGAAAACAAAATCCCGGGAATCAAAGAGAAAGGGTCAAAAAATGAGAATGAGAACAAGAATGAGTATTTTTAAGAAAGAGCAGGTGTGGTACCTTATTTCGTAGTAGTGAAGTGGAAGAGAGATTGGAGAGAGACGCCATGGATAAATGAATGAAAAAAGCTTGAAGGGTGTTGAATGTTGACTGTATGTTTAAGACTTGGTTATGAATAAATCCAATTAAGTTGTAGCCATTGACAATCTGAGGTTTGCTTGGGGATCTCTGTGGCTCATATGCTCCTTAGCGTTCAAACACAGCATCAAGTCACCAACCACTAACTACAATCACCAAGTCTGATGGAGACCTGGAACCTCTTTCTGAAAGGTTAATCGTAAAAGTTTTAGTAAAACGAATGCAATAGCAATCCAAGTTTTTGAAATTAATTGAGGGTTCATCCTTATGTATTATTCATCATTTATACTTTTTGAAACTTCATTTTATTTATTTTACAACAATAAAAACTCATTCCTACTTTTTCATTTTAAATATTTTTTTATACAAATATATCATATCATTATTACATGTCAAAATATAATTTGTTGAACAATAAAAAATAAAAGATAAGCACATGCATTTCAGGAATGTAAATAAAAACTCATAATTATACTCTCATTGCTTGAAATTTAGTTCCTTTATGCATCAAAATTATACTCTCAACACGAAAGTTCTCATAATTATACTCTCATTCCTTGAAATTTAGTTCCTTGATGTATCAAAATTATACTCTCAACAAGAGTTCCAACACATAAAAATCCATTCACTACAACATGAAACGTCTACGGCGACCGACGATAGCTATCGGTCGCTGACTAGGATATCCGTCGCAAAGGTAGCGACCGATAGCTATCGATCGCTAATATCGGTCGTCCGTCCTCTCCAACGACCGATAGAGCCCTGCAGCGACCGATATGAACGGTCGCCGCAAGCCCTTTCTATTGTAGTGATTGTTTGTACATGCTCGTAAATGCAATAGTGTTCCAAAATTTTGGAATGTAGGTGGGTGTTCATCCATTCCACATCACTCATCATTTCTATTTTTTAAAACTCCATTCCATTTATTCTATAACAATAGGAACTCATTCTTAGTTTTTCACTCTAAAATACAAATTTACTTTTTTTTTTCTTTTCTTCAGGTGTAAAATAACACCATTTTAGTTGAATAAAAAAAAGGGGGGGAGAGAGAGAATCAAGAACGCTGCAGCGTGTCTTAATTGGCAAGCCACCAATTTCGTTCATGGTTGTATCAAAACGTAGGAATGTTACACATGTTCCAATGAGGAAAAGCAACCATTGCATTTGCTCTTATAAGATCAGTGAAATGCATAAAATTGGGGTAAAGTTGTCAATTAAATTTACACGGTAAAATGGTTGAATTATCGTCCTAAACGAACTTTGCACGGTAATTTTTTTTATTAGTTTAGTGAATTTAATTTTAGAAGTAAATTATTATTTCAAATTAGTATCTTAAAAATGAATTATATTATCATAATATGATTTATTTTCTTAATGTAAATATTTATTTTGATACTTATTTTTTAAATTGTATGATTGTAAATAGGATTTTTGGACATTAATAATACCAACTTTGGGGGTATTGGATACTAATAATACAAACTATTTTCTCGGACACTGACAGTACCAACTATCGACTTATTTTCCTCCAACAGTACACCTCTGAAGTGTTATGATTTTAACTCATCGGAAAGATGACGTGGGTCCATAATGTGTGACGTGGAAGGCAGATTAGTGTCCCCGTCAACATTTTCTACACAAGCTCTGCCTTCCACGTCACACATTATGGACCCACGTCATCTTTCCATGAGTCAAAATCATACCAAATCGGGAGTTTATTGTTGGTGGAAAATAGCTCGATAGTTGGTGCTGTCTGTGTCCAAGAAAATAATCTGTATTATTAGTGTCTAATACCCCCAAAGTTAGTATTATTGACGTCCAATACCCCTTGTAAATATAAAAATCTATGTATACAACTTGCGACATTCTTATTTTGATCAATACGAGGAAAAAAACTATAACAAACTATTATTATATAAATTAAGATTCAAGTTTAAAACTATGTTTTCAAAATAAAAATATATTAAATTTTTAATATTTATTTATCTATCAATATGTTCTATAGAACAATTATATAGTGTTTTAATGGGATTTAATATCTCTTAAATTTTAATTTAATATGATTATTTTCCATCAAAAATATATATAATTTTTAAATATTGTAGTTCTAATGTATTTGATCAGTAAATCTGGTTGAAGAAAAACTAACTAATAAATATTATTTATAAAAAACTAATGAATGTTATTTTAATTGTGTATTAATATCTGTAACATGTATATATGATTTTGTTTTTACCCCCTATTTAAGTTGACATTTATCACATTAAAGATGTGGCAGCTAAGTTATCACTATTTTCAATTATCATGCTTCCCATGAAGGTTCAAATTTAAGTGGAAATAACATCTTTCATTTTTATTAAAAAACAACATTTATAGGTTTGGAGTTTCGTTTGGAAAAACCAAACCTTTCAAAATTCTTCTCTTAAGTTTGACTTTTCCTTGTGAGATCTTCTTTATATATATATATATATATATATATATATATATATATATATATATATATATATATATATTTGAAATGATTTAAATTTCATTTCAAAAAGGCAATGCTCGAATGACTACAATATTAGGCACGTAGTATGTCTCTACATATTTTGTATTTGCTTGAGTTTCTAGCTATAAAAAGAATTCTATCTTGCAAAACTTTCTTGATGGCATGTGAGGCCACTTCGAGGTTTCCTGCTTGTTTCTTGAAGACCTTGTCATTGCGAGTCCTTCAAATGTTGTAAAGATAGCTATTAAACAATTTGATAAAGGTTTAACCTCTCGAAGGTCATCGCAGGCATGACGCTATGCTTCACGGGCGTTATAGGGCGACAGACGATCCACGTACTCCATGTCTTCCCTAGGGTCACGGACGTGGCCTAGGAACGTCAGTGTCGTGACTCCTGGCCTTGGGTCTTAGTCATAGGCGTGGAGAGGAAAATGCACGGTCGCGACATCTGATGGCAAAAAGACGTCATGGTCATGACCTGGGAGTGTCACGCCCATGACAAGCCTCGGTCCAAGAAGCGCCAGAAAAGTTGGCTAAGGCATGGAGGAAAGAGAACAGGGTCACGGCCGTGACCAGAGAAGTCACGCCAGTGATGCCTGACCTCCAACCAATCACTCTCATGCATGTGAGGGACACGATCGTGACTAGGGAGGTCACGCCCGTGACGGCTACTATTCCTTCACTTCTAAACCCAATCACATCACCATCAACACTACACCCCAGTCCGACAGTCCCCTTCTCCTTTATTCATGCCAAAAGAAACGGATACCCCTCTAGAGGGCATCCTAGTCCATCCAACGGATGGTCGTGATCGTTCTTCCCGGACCCGGGACAAAGCAAATTAGATATCTAAGGATCTCTAAGGAGCGATAAGTTTTTCCCAAACCACAAGAGTGGAATAAGGACCCCGGGATACTTCAATATAAATAATTAAAATTGAAAAATATTAATCTGACTAAAATCACGATAAGTTTATTCAAACTAATGGATGGTCATGTAGTAGATGATAATTATAAATTTATACTTTTTATGATAGAACAATTGTTGCACTTTGAAATGATGTCGTTAATGGATGGCTATCTAATATATAACAATTATAAATTTATAATTTTTATGATAGAAGGATCATTGTATTTTGAAATATTGTTGTTTGCTGGGATGTAATTTTAGACTTGCATAACGCACTTGTTGCTAAGGTCGTTTGCTTCTTCATGATAAACAACCCCTATCATGATGAACTTTTGAAACTTGTTTATATGAGTACATGGTTGGATGGGAACTTGCCATATATTCAATATCTTTAAGAATGAAACAATACCACAGAATATCCAAATGAACACATAGGAGAAGACAACTCCTTAAGAGCCCGGCTAGCAACTTCATAAAGAACATCATCAACTTTCCCACCTTAAACTATCTATCTGCAGTTGTAGCACAACAACCACTGAGAACAAAATGCTTCAAAGAAAAGGAAAAATTAAAAAGAACACTTGAATGATATGGGTACGAACTAAAGTAAACACATCAAATTGGGTGATATGAATAGGGAAAGAAGCTAAGCAAATCCAATTGCCAAAAAATAGAATCTCTTGAAACAATATCAAATCATTCATATCCTGAATTTAGCACAATTATATAGAAAGAAAGAGATGAGTCTACGCTCATCCTCAAACAATAACCAATTGTGTAGTAGAATTAGATAATACACACCTTGTAGTTTAGATTCTTTGAGCCACTACTTTGTACCCCTGTTAAATGTAGGATTTGCTTATTAATTTCATTCAAATATATTTATAAGTTCTAATTGATTTGGTCTTGTCAAATTAAGATCTAGAATAAGTCAAAAGAAGAAAAGAAGACAAACCTTCTAAGAAAATATGGAATTAGTTTGGTCTTACTGATTACAATTGATCTTGAATTCACACGAATAAGTAGATGACTATTTCATTTATTGGCAAACAAAAAAATTGAACTTATCTAAAATTGAGGACTGAATTAGAGATACCTA
Source organism: Portulaca oleracea (assembly GCA_029582165.1). Taxonomy (NCBI): domain Eukaryota; kingdom Viridiplantae; phylum Streptophyta; class Magnoliopsida; order Caryophyllales; family Portulacaceae; genus Portulaca; species Portulaca oleracea. The sequence goes on from CM055890.1 coordinate 24,437,376, forward strand.
CCTATAGGCACCCAAGATTGGGGGAATGGCCAAGAAGTTGTGCATGTTCATTACATTATAAAGTTGCATCACTCAAATTCAAAAAACACAACCTTGTGCAAACTAGATATAGAAGAAGCAGATATAAAGAATGTCTGTCAAATTCATGGGTAACTTTAGTTTACCAAAATTTACCAATTTTTTTTCGTAAATTTACCAAAGTTCAAAAACAAACAAAAAATTAATGTTAATATATTAATGTAAATTCGCCAAAAGTTACCAAAATTTAACTTTTACCTAGCTGCTTTTTACCCATTAATTTGACACACTAGTCTTCCATAAACTCGAGAGAGTCTAAAGATCCTTGTAATTGTTAAATACACTTTCAAACCTAAATACCATTCCCATATTCTTCCTCTACCACCGTACTTACGTACCTTAAAATGTCTCCATTGGTAATTATTAAGGTTGTTAGAATCAGGATCCTAACTCAGATTCACGTTCTAATGCATTCCCTTATCCAAGAGATCTATTTAGAATGGAAGCCGAGTTCAGCTAGAGCTTTTAAGAGGAAGTCCCATTCGACTCTGTCAAAAGCCTTTTCAAGGTCAAGTTTGAGAGCAACCCAACCTTTTCCTCCTTTCATTGATTTGTATTTATGTATAATTTCGTGCGCAATGAGAATGTTGTCATGTATTAATCGATTAGGCATGAAGGTGGTTTGAATCAGATCGATTATTTTTTCAAGCATATTCTAAGTGTAAAAACTAGAAGGAAATTGGATAAAGATTACAGAGATAGAGAGAAAATAATTAGAGGAGAGAAAAGAGACTTTTTCTATTATTGACAATCAAAGTCATTCACAAAGAGGAAAACCTATGACTATTTATACACAAAAGAGGAAGAGGAGGAATTAACTCCATAATAAAGAAAACAAGAAAGTAGAACAATCTTGACAATCTTGATTTCTTGATCTTGGATCTTCTTGATTGATCCATGATTGATCCACCTTGATTATCTTTACAGCCCCCCCCCCCCCCCCTCAAGGTAGAATGGGAGGAGTTTCGAGCAATTCCAACCTTGAATAATCCTTGAGCATAGCATGTTGTGCTGCATTTCATCTAGAGGAAGATAAGAGCCAACTTACAACCAAACTGTCGACCTTGATCCATTGGTTGTATGTAGGGGCATTCTCAGCTGGTTTAACACATTTCCTTGTGATAAAACCAAGATTTTCTTTAGTCTTCAACCCAATCTTGACATATTTACTCCACTTCTGGAAGTTTGATCCTGTAAAATTTAGACTGGTGATGGGTAGAGCCGGATGAACGGCGATCGATCTCCAGCGTTGCGCTGGTTCCGACAACAATCGAAGGTTGTAATAACTTCGATACCCCCAGAGTAATCTGGTAGGCAAGGGTCCCGACCGTTACAGTCTGAGACTCAACGGATTTTGCTTGAGAATCCCGGGGAATGATTCCCCTGATCTTTCATTGCAAATTTGGAACAAAGGAATAAAACCTGTTGTCGTCTCAATTACAGCTCCCGCGTTTGTTCAGTTGGAGGAATCAAAGGTTCAACTTCAGCCGAACAATCTCCAGAAAACTCACCCCCATCAACCACATTACAAACCCACTTTGGAAAAACCCCAACAACAAAACTCACAGTACCAATTCAAGTTATCATCGATGCTTGCTGGTGGTATGCCTAAGTAATATTGGTGCACAAGAGTTTCACAACAGTCTGAGCAATTAATGAGAGCATTAGAAAAACCTCTATCTCCACAAACGGTGCAAACTTCAGCCTGTGAAAGGTCATCATTGCCATGGCTACCCATGCCTTGTTTTCTTTTGCATTTGCTTCAACCCTAACCCTAATTTGATTCCGACCCAGATAGAACAAATACAAGGTTTGAAATTCGAATTCAACGAAGAACTCGACAGGGTCAAAGAATCCCCACAATCCAGTCAAGTACTTGAATTAGGGGAAGAAGATTGGCTCGGAATTATGTCGAAAACGAGAGAAAATAATGAAGATTTTTTATATTACTTTCCATATTTTTGATGGTGTTGGCACCTGGTTTATCAAGGAAGCTGAAGAAAGTTCTTGAACCTCGGATTAATTCCCCGGAGCTTCTCTCTTCTCTTTCCACACTCTCCAACTTCTACACCGAAAACTCCCCACAGGGCGCAACCTCAGATCCACCATTGAGAAGCGTTCTCTCGACATCAATCAGGAGTTTCTCTCCGCTTCTGATGCCGCTTAGCTCGCCTTGGGTCGTGTTGAGAAGGAGGTCAATGCACTTGCTGATTGCATACGATGGAGACTGGCGAATCGATTTCTTCAACGAACCCAGATTGACAATCGGGGCAAGAAATCGAAGAATCTCGGGAGCTACTTCAAACCCTAATTCCTGACCAGATCCAACAATCGAATCGAAAGGAAACAATCAGAAGTTCAAAGAATCAGAAAAACAGATTAAGAGCCTTGGGCTCTGATACCATGTAAAAACTAGAAGGAAATTGGAGAAAGATTACAGAGATAGAGAGAAAATAATTAGAGGAGAGAAAAGAGAGTTTTTCTATTATTGACGATCAAAGTCATTCACAAAGAGGAAAACCTATGACTATTTATACATAAAAGAGGAAGAGGAGGAATTAACTCCATAATAAAGAAAACAAGAAAGTAAAACAATCTTGACAATCTTGATTTCTTGATCTTGGATCTTCTTGATTGATCCACATTGATTATCTTCACACTAAGCTTATTAGCAAGAATTTTGGAGAGAATTTTGTAAAAACTATTGCAAAGGCTAATGGGACGAAATTGCGCTGGGATGGAGGGTTGCGCAGCTTTGGGTATAAGGGTTATCAAGGTGTGATTGAACTGCTTAAGAAGCTTGGCATCTTAGAAAAAGGATTTAACGGTGTTGCAAACATCTTTTTAAATTGTGTTCCAGTGAGCTTGATAGAAGGCAATGCCAAAGCCATCCGATCCAGATGCTTTATACTTATTTTGTCGGAAGATTGCAAGTTCAATTTCTTCATTTGTAACATCCTTGATGAGGGAATTGTCATCTGCTGCCCAAAAGGCGAGGGGATAGATCCAGTCCAAGATTACGACTTGGATCAGTTTCAGATTTAAAACGTTTTGTAAAATCTTCAATAAAGATGCTTTTGATATCGTCAATATATATTGTTAGTCTAGCTTCCAACATCATTTTTAATGCAAAAAATTACTAAGGGGTACCCTAATTTTTGGTGAAATGTTTTTCTGGTACCCCAACTTTTAAAAACTAATTTTGTGGTACCCTAACTTTTAGAATTAGAAATAATTAGGTGAATTTTCGGCCAATTATTTGAATTCACCGGTGAGTTTTAGGCGGGAAATTGATTAAGTATTTTTGTGGACGAAAATGCCCTTTGTTTTTGTGGACGAAAATGATTTGAATCAATCGGAGTTTCGCTGGAAATTCACCTAGTAATTTCTAATCCTAAAAGTAAGGGTACCCCAAAATTAGTTTTGAAAAGTTAAGGTACCAAAAAATTGTTTCTTCAAAAGTTAGGGTACCTCTGAGTAATTTTTTGTTTTTAATGCTATAGATCTTAGTGCGGGATTTACGAAACTTCATTGAAAGGTGAAAAAGCCTCGAGTTACGGTTGCCATTTACTAGCTAGCCAGTCTTTCCGACTAAGGCTTCCCTAGTGAGATGCAATTTTTCACGCTGTTTAAGGAGGCAATTTTTCACGCGGGCTATTTGGATCACTAATGAGTTTCATCTCAATGGATTGAAGTAGTTATGAATTTCTCTTAAGCTCATTACGATAGTTTCCAAACATTGCTTTGGACCATACTTTGAGTCCGATTTTAGCTGACTGGAGTTTTTGATTGAGCTGGAAGCCTAGAACATTTCCCCTCCCCCCCCCCCCTTAAGGGTAAAGAGGTAAAATAGTCTCAAGGGATCCTTCTGTCAAGGCATCTCCCTGATATATCAACAAACAAAATAGAAGAAAGAGAATAGGAAGGGCTACAATTCCACAAGGTCGAACAAGGAGCACAATGGCCTTGATTGGTCATCCAATCTGCTGTATAATTTGCTTCTCGATAGATGTGTTGTAGAGAGTGAGCTTCAAGAGAATTTAACATGTGTTTGATGTCTCTGATTATCATGTCAATCTGTCAAGGGATTTGATAGTTGTCTCTGATAGCTTGGATAAGGATCAAACTATCACCTTCAATGTGAACTCTTGAGAACCCAACTTGAATAGCCTGTTGAAGGCTAACCCGTAGAGCAAGTGCTTCTGTCATTATAATGGAGTGGGAATTGACTCGAGTAGCCCCTGCTTTACATAATGGACCCAGGTGATCACGGATGACGAAGCCCATTGCTGACCCCTGGTTGTTGAGAGATCCGTCAAAGTCAAGTTTGACCCAATAACTGTTTCCTACTTCATTAATATCAATGGTGAAACTTTTGGGTTCTTCAAACCTTTCCAGAGGGCTGAGACAAGCAGACCCTCTCTCTCCATACCTCTTCGCAATTTGCCTAGATGTTCTAACTTATTACTTGCGCATCCACTCCACATTGCCGAACTCTGGTGTTGGATTCAAGCTAGCCTCCAACTCCCAATCCATCCCCTATCTTCCTTTTGCAAATGATAGTCTCGTATTCTACAAGGCTAATGCTTCTTCTGCAAATACTTTAAAATACATTCTTGACAAATTCAGTTATCTTTCGGGTCAACTCATAATTTTTTAACAAACCCACATTAATTTTCTCCCAAAATACTAGAACCAGCGAAAAACAACTTATAGCATACATGTTCCATATCCCTCAAAGCGATAACTTGGGAAAGTATCTTGGTTGTCCTCTTTTTAAAGGAAAATCCTCCAATTCTATTTTCAACAATCTTGTATCTTGCTCTCAACACAAATTGCAAAACTGGAAGGCCAAATATGTCTCTAAAGCGGGCAGAGTTGCTTTCATTCAATCAAATCTTGAATCTCTACCCGTCCATACGATGCAATACTTCAAAATCTCGTGTTCTATGTCCAAAAAGATTGACGCGACCGGTAGAAGCTTCTTTTGCAAAGGCCAAACCATCGGAAAAGGTATCTCCCTAGTCTCATGGGATAAAGTATGCCTTCCAAAAGAAATTAGGGGGCCTTGGCCTCCGAAAGGCTGATGCGACAAATGCAGCATTCATTTGTAAACTTATTTGGAAATACCTTTTTGGATTCGATGTTTGGGTTGATCTGTTGCGAGCTAAATACCCCCTTATTGACAATTTCTTTGAGCGTAAAATCAGGAGTAATGATTCATGGGCCTGGAAAACAATCCTTAAAAATCGGGACCTCTTTAGAAAGGGACTTCGTTGGATCGTTGGTTATGGTTCCTCCATTAACTTAAAAGATAACTGGTGCGTTCACAATGATCTTCGATCCTCTCCCTTAATGGGATCGAAGACCCAAGTACTGTTGATCTAAATATAAAGTTTCAGATGTCATAAATCCAGACAGAACTTGGAACTTCAACAGGTTGAACTCCTTAGTCAACTCATACTCAATCAATTTAATAAAGGCCATTTCGATTCCTCTTTCCCCTTCTAATGACGAATGTTGTTGGGGGCTCTCCAGCTTGGGTAACTTCACTACTAAATCAACCACTTGGATGGCACATGGCATCCATTATGATTGTCTGTCCTGGAGCTTCAACTGGACCTGGCAACTCGACACTCATCCCAAGTTAAAAACCTTCTTGTGGCTGATTTGCCAAAAAGCTCTTCCTACTAAAAGCACCTTATCAAAAAGGGGTATTTCTCTGGATACTTGTTGTCCATCCTAAAAATCTGTTCCAGAGGACCAAGATCATCTTTTTTTTTTTTAATCTTGTCCTAACGCTGAGAAAGTCTGGGACATTGCTACCAATTCCAACTGGATGAAGAACTGTCGTCCCCTTGACAGATCCAATACCGTAAATTTTATCACTCAATACAAAGAACAATTTGGTTTCACTAACTTGACCAATATAGTAGCTCTATTTTGGAGCATCTGGAAAGTTAGGAATGAGGCGGTCTTCAAAGGTTGTCCTTTGCGTCCGAAAAGCATTTTTTTAGAGCCAGAAGCAGCTGCTTAGAATGGAAAGCAAGAAACTAGCTAGATGTCGTCTCTCAAGACTTAATATTAGGCTCGAAGGTGTGAACATCTCATCCCTCACACTGTTGGGTGTCGTTGTCCCCCCCCCCCCCCCACCCCACCCCACGACCAACTTCATTAAGGTTAACTTAGATGGAGCAAAATCCTCTAATAGTGCGACATGCGCATTTATTATTTGAGACTGGAAAGGTCAGAGCCTCGCTTGTAAATCTTTCAACCTGGGTGGCGCTTCATTGATCATTATGGAAGCCACGACAATGTGTAATGGTATTATGAAGCTATCTCTATGGGCTTTCATACCATCATTATCGAAGGGGACAACAAAATTGTTATTGGCGTAGTTAAAGGTAAATGTGTAATTCCTTGGTCCATTAGAAAAGTGGTAGAAGACATTTGAACTATCCTGAGTAGATTCTTCATCCCAATCATCAAACATGTTTATAGCTGAAAGGTGCACGTGTCGCGCGGTGGTCCCGAAGTTAATTTTAGCAGATTATATTCACGAAGCTAAGCGAGCAAGCATTACAATGGCCGACCAAGTACAAGTTAACTTTCTGGTCTTAACAACAGAATTGGTTGACAACTTTTTTCAACAAACACCATCAGACTCAAAGCAAACTCAATGGGTCATTGGGGTCTTCAAAGTTGGTGGAGAAGTACCAATTCGATGAGATTTCCATGCTAAATAATGATGTTGCTGATGATGAATTCAGTTGGGGTTTTCCCATTGAACTTTTGCGGTGTTGACTGTGGAAAATTTCATGCAAAAGAAATGCACAACACGTGTTTGACAAAATGGGTCTTGTATGAAACTCAATGGGTCATTAGGGTCTTCAAAGTCATTGATTGTATCTTTTCAATATTGAGGGCTTTGGAAACAATCAAATGACTTGGATGAGACGTTCAGACCATGTTAGTGTCGAGGCTACAACATTTGTCGCACGAAAATTTTTCCTCAACATTTAAAGTTTTAGTGGAGCTAAAAAATTTAAAATAGCTTGTTACTGAAGTAGTTTGCTCAATGTCAAGGCTTAGGTCAAAAAACAAAAATCATCTCTTGTGGTGACAGTTTCGCATTACAAGCATCTTGTCGCATTCGTCAAAATTCCTTTATCTTGTCGCATTCGTAAAAAAAATAGTACTGTAGAGATTAAACAAAGAAGAGTATTGTCATTGATGAACCAAAAGTAGGTGACCAGACCTAAGATCCATAAAAAAAAACATCCCAGTGGTTGGTAATTGCGCATTTGATTGTAGCTCCAAGAAGAATGGAATACTCACGGGTCTCATGCAACACACGTATGGTTTTTTTTTTAATTTACTGTGCAAATTGCTAAATATTCTTTTAAATATAACATCGGTGATATTTCAACAATACGTATGGATTACTTGCGTCTCATGCAACGCACGGGTATAAGTACTAGTATACTAATGAAAGTTAGTTATTGCAATAGTTAATCCCAGTGAGATAAATACATATAATTAATTTTTGATAAATTAATGGTTATGAAACTTTCAACTATCATAGTTGAAAATTTTGATAGAATTTTCATTAATTTTCAAGTATTTTAGATAAAATTCTAAATAATTACTATAGTGTGGATATTTTATATATCTTTCACCCTATTTCCAATGGATCATTGGACTTTTAAATTCTGTTAATTAGATAATTAATAAGGGACAGAGGTACTATTAACCATTTCGAATTAATCTGACAGGCACGTCCGCACGTGCCACGTATAGCGCCTTAACCCTTTACGGATAACCGCAACAATTTACCCATTGACTGCTGGTTACTGCCGCGGTAAAAGAGGGATCTTGTAAGACGGCGACGCTTACATTTGTAGCTGCCGACGACAAGCAGCGCGATCATGGCGGCAACCATGGATGACGATGACTTCGAAGCCCTAATCTCCGAGCAGCGCAATGAAATCATGGCGGCCAAAATCACTGAGTCAGATATGGACGTAGCATTCAACCTCCAACTGCAGGAAGCCATAGCCGCTTCTTTACCTTCTTCCTCCTCTCATCCTTGTTCACCCTCATCAACACCTCTTTTCGAAGAAGAACGAAGTTCAACTCTCATCTCTGACGTCCTGATCCAAGAAATCGAGAGGTATGAGCAAGAGCGTAAGGACTTGGAATTATGCAGGCTTGAGATGAGTAGAATCAAACAGAACTTGAACATTCGGTTGCATGATCAGAAGTTCGCTTCGAAGATTGCTCAGATTCCCGATGACGAATGGCGAGTAAATGGGGATAATTACCATCTGCCTTATGGTTTGTGTGGTTCTTTGTCTTCGTCTTCATTTGCATCTTCATCTTCTGGTAAGATTGAGGAGTGTTTCAGATTGTACTTCAAGGGTATTGTAGTTGACCTTGGAGATGTCAATGCTTTGAAGAAGTTGGCAGCAGTGGGTGTGGCGATCTGTGACCCTGAGGATAATGTGATTTTCGAGTTGTCAAAGCCATTAATGGTGGATGAAGGAGAAATGAGTGAGGAGAGGGTTGAAGTTGAAGCTTTGGTTGAAGGGCTGAATGCTGCATTGGCCTTGGATTTGAACAGTATTGTTTTCTATCATGACCCCATGCTTTATCCATATGTGAGTGTTTTATCAGTTACTCAAACTTTACGTTTTGGGATCTTCAACACATGTCATTTTTAATTGGTGTCTGGCTGCCTGTTTCTATTTCGTCATTGTGAAAAGTTATTTATGGATTAACATTTAAAAAAAAAAGGAAAGGAAAGTAGAGTATTTAATGAATTAGATCATTCCTAAAAAAAGGGGTATGATTTGTTTGACCAAGATGTTACTATGAGATAACTCTTCAAGCTGTGTTTGGATGTTTGCTGGATTTCTGTAGTATTTTTTTAGTTTCTACTAATATGCTTATTCTGAGTGCATGGATGTGAAGGAGGTAAAGATAATTTAGTTACTGACTAGCACCATCTCTAGTATGTAAATTGATTGTGCAGTTGTCATGGGACAAGAAAATGTCCATGGGGTCTTGGGTTTATAAACGTGGGCGGTGCACAACCTATGAGAATTTTTTTCTTTGGAGAGGGTAATGGCCCTATGATAAGTGGTATCTAAGCCGACCTGGACCTAACTCTGATGTCCCGCCAAGCGCTCAATGGTGTGGGGTAGCCAGGGGGCCCCACCTGTGATGGGCGCATCACAGGTTTGGGTGGGGGAGAATGTCATGGGACAAGAAAATGTCCCACATCGGAAGGGGAAATGGAGGGTCTTGGTTTTATAAATGTGGGCTGTGCGCACTACTCAAATGTCTTTTTGGGGAGAGGGAAATAGCCCCGTGACAAAGAGCAACATTACTATTGCTTAATTTTTTGATGTGTTTCCAAAGCAGGACTTTCTGGACTTCATTTAGAAGTGTAGATATTGGTGGGTTGTTTGTGACTTTTTTTTCCTATGTGCGATTTTGCTTTTTGTGTTTGGCAATTCCTATTTGTAGGTGAGAGTTGGCTTTTATATTGCTACGCCAGATCTGTATGAACTTTTGGACTGTCAAATAACACAGCTAAGAATAAAAAACGTTACAGACTTGTCGACAAACTTTCACAACAACCTCATTGCGGGTCCCGTTTAGCGGGTCTGGAGAGATTCAGATGTAGGCAACCTTATTGCGACAAACATCACTGTTTTTCGTGCATTATATTAAGATCAACACTAATATCTTCGGAGCACATGTGCAATTTGACTTAGGTTGTTGCTCACTGAAGGGACCAAATTGAAGGCTGCATTATGAGGCTCCAATATTTGAAAATTAGTAGTATTTTATATCTGAAAGTTCTGCAATTTCTTCCTTGAGGCAGTTTCTGTATTTTTTGTTTCTTATTTTGTACTTGGCTTTTCAGGCCTTCATTCATTTAACCTATCTAGAGTATGAAGTTAAAGATTGATATTTATCTCATAATTTAATTCACTTCAGCTTACTTCTTGATCATTCACTACAAAAATTTAAATAAGAAATTGTGACAGCTGTTGATTTTTTTTTTTGGAAAATTAATGTTCACTCCTTGAAGGTCATGGCCTTAGCAGTTTGCACAGTAAATATTCATGAAAAGTGAGCTCTGTGTTCTTTAGCCTTTGAACTTTGAACTCATTCATCCAGACAACTTAATTTGACAGAATCGCCTGTACAACTTATACTTGATGCAATGACAAAAAAGTTCAATTGGACTGCGATCCTTAACAATTTCGTGAACGTGGTATCTAGAATAAGAGAAACATCCATAGATTGTTCTTCCTTTACCTTTACTGAAAATACAAGGAATAGGGACTTCACATGTTGAAAAACCAGAATTTCGCATCTCCCTGGCACCCTGCACCATCCTCAAGTGCCACGAAAGAAAGGGGGAGGCCAGGGGAACAGGAGTCATTGTGTTTGATCCCATTGTCTGGGAATGAGCAGAAAGACAAATATTATCCCATAAACAGTAAAATTGGGTTCATGGAACGAAGACTAGACGTTTATGTACCCCAGAATCAACAGATGAACTCATAAATTTAAGCAGTTGACTGCTAGCATGGTCGAGCAATAAAGTTGTTAGTTGTCCCCAAGATTGTAGTTTCCCAAAAAGTATGCGAACAAAAGATTTTCTGCATGCTATCAATAAAGAGAACGAATTTCGGAAAAGTATGGCTCATTTCTTTCTGTCTTTTGCTACTTCTTGGTGGAGATAGGGTAGGAGTGGTGCCCAATTAAGACAACATGTATGAAGCAAGGTTGCATAAATGTTAAATCTGGATGTAGCAGTTGGGGGAGGATCAGTCCATTACACTGTAGCTAGGAAGAACTGTGGGGGAAGTTATCTGACAGAGTTTCGCCTGCATTGTCCTACATGCATGATCTCTGATAGGGACCTCAGATAAGCTCATTAGCTCCTATTTAATCTTGTGTTTCATCACAAGGGTTTACAAGTGTATTTGAGTGCTTGGTACATTGCCATCTTCTAGTAGTACCATATGTTCATGCATAACCTTGTTATGCTTTTCTACATTATTGCAAGGGTTTAATCACGTATTTGATTGCTTGGCACTATGCCATCTTCTAGTAGTACCAATCTTCACACATAACCTTGTCGTGCTTTTCTATATTATTGTCATGTTGTGCTAGTGAATGCCAGTTTCAATATTACAACCTTTTAAATTGGCTCCAAATGATATAAACCTTTGGTGGATAAAGTTTATTAGCACATGGGTCATTTTAAACTGTATTTTTCAGGCAATTTGAACTTTAAAATAAATATTTATAACTTAAATCTTAGAAGCTTTTGTTATTTTATAAGCAATTTCATTTCGAAGTACATGAAAAACATATCGAAGATGGCAAAGTTTATATTAGGCAGTAACACCCCCCCCCCCCCCAAATAACACACACGCACACACACACAAATAGGTTGTATCCGAAAAACCCTATTCAAATTTACCTTTGAATTGCTAATAGCCTGTTTTCATGTTAGGGGTTGGTTTCATATGTCTTCATCATGCATGTCTACTGTTCATTGGATCTTTTCTAAGTGTTTGCTGAGACTATTTATTTGGTGGTTAATGCAGAACATCTGACTGTAATTCCACAACTAAAGGTTCCCAACCAATGGGGCAAAACAAAAACCAAAGATTTTATTTTGTGTTCTTTGAATGGTAAAGTTTCTCTAAGCAAGTGTCATTAAAAAAAGTTTCCCTAAGCAAAACACAAAGGAAAGCTTCTTTCTGAATGCAAATATCGCCCTCCTTCCCACACATAGAAGGTGCCTTTCTCCTGTGATTTAAATGTTAGGAAATGGCAAGGTAGTGTGAGATAACACATTGCAGGAAGAATCCAATCTTTGTCCCAAAATCTGTGTCTGAAATATATCTGCTTTGATGGGCTAGAGTGTTGGAGTTTTGGTGTCTGATTTCTAAAGCTCTTTGACATGTCTTTGCAGGTCAGTGGCGGATGTGAACCTAGTGAAGTGAATATGATAAATCTCATAAAGAATGTGAAACTTCTTCAGGGAAACTTTGTTTATTGCAAGCCATTGCTTGCTGCTGGAACAGACATTAAGTTTGCTTTTCAGCTGGCAAGATCTGCCATCTCTTCTTATGTTACCAAATTAGCAGGTAGCTCTAGGAATGATGTAAACGTGACCTGCTCGATATGCCTTGAAGATACAAATCCTCGTCTCATGTTTACATTTGATGGTTGTGGGCACCAATACTGCTTCGTTTGCATGAAGCATCATGTGGAAGTGAAGGTTTCACAGCGAGAGTTACCTAAGTGCCCTTACGTGGGCTGTAAGTCAGCAATAAGTATTAGCAGCTGTGAGAAGCTCTTAGCGCCGAAATTTCTGGAGATAATGAGCCAACTTGTGAAGGAGACTACTATTCCTGCCCATGAAAAAGTTTATTGTCCCAGGCCTTCATGCTCCGCATTGATGCACAGAGATGAGGTTAAAGAATACAGCAGGACTTCAGTAGTGGGGCAAGATGAACAGGGAGCAAGCAGATGTGTAAAATGCCGAAGACTTTTCTGTGCTGATTGCAAAGTCTCCTGGCATTATTTCAGGACATGCTCTGATCACCAGGAGTTCCTATCTCAAGTGGACCATCCCGACAAAAAGTTGAAATCTCTTGCGGACACAAAAAAATGGCGTCAGTGTCCAAAGTGTGCTGATATGATTGAACTTGCTGAAGGCTGCTACCATATAACCTGCAGGTATGCTGGCTTATTGACTATTTTTATGAATGTTTTTGTTTGGCAGGCATAATTAGTAAAACTGCTTAAATAGATCAACTAGACACTTCAATTCATCAACAAGGCACTGCAATCAGTGACAGAAGGACTAAAGGAAGCCATACATACAAGGTGACTTGTAGAGTTGTGGTCCATATTTTTTTCTTGGTCACAATATCTACTAGTTTCTTCAAAATTCAAAGATTCAAAACTTAGAAAGTCTATTTATAAATTTTCGCAGGGAATAAAGTTGAGAATAGTGAAAAATACTTTGGTCGGTAATATTTCATAGAAATGAAGTTTAAGCTTAAAACAATCTTACTGGAACCTAAAGTTAGCCTCACTGTTGTTGTTAATTGTATCCCGTGCTCAAAGGCTTATGTGACTCAGAGGGGTCTAGTTGGCGTTCTTGAAGTATCCATGGGCTTATCCCCATTAGCCCATGGCCACCCTTAGCTTATTATTATTATTTTTTCAATTTAGTATTATTTTGGTTGAAAAAAATGGATTATATGTTTACTCAATAAGTGTGATAATGTATTCGACACCCATAATTTAAAGATCTAGATCCGCCACTAGCATCCTACAACACTATTGCTGTCTGCATTGATCCATGCCATCTCCTAATTGCTTAAGTCTGATATATAAGGATAATGATAGATTTACAGCATTATATTGTGTATGATATGCCCATGTATTTAATCCAGTGTTGAAAACGAGTGCCTGCAGGAAAGGGTTAGAGTGAGTAGTGGCATGTCACCTTGTTCAAAGTTCAGTGTATAAATGTAAAAATAGTCTTGAATGTATCTAACCAATTTGGAGTGTTATGCTCTTCTGCAGGTTCGTATATTTCTTTCTTTTCTTTCCTTTATTTTTTTTGAGGAGTCGTGTCCTATATTTCAAAGTTCCCTGGTGTTTCAGTTCTCTATCGTCGAATTAGACCATACTTTTCGGCGGCATTGGTGGGAGATTGGGGGGGGGGGGGGGTCAACAAGATAATGATGAAGTGAAATATTTTTGGTACATGGAAAGTTATGGCTAGCCACGAGTAATTAGATACATAGAGGATTACACTGATGAACAACATGCTATATTTTGGCCCCAAATGGGGACAACTATTTTCAACCCAAATCCAAATTGAACTGATTTGATACCTGAAAAGCCAATCTGATTCTAGCCCAAAGTTGGGGTTCCTGAAACATTTTTTCCTTCCTTTTAAGACAATTTTGTTGAATCATCTGAAAGTTGATCTAAACCCAAAGAAAACCCAATCCAACATCAACCTGACTGACCTGTAGCTCAGTAAAAATTGCTTCAACATGATCCCTTCTGAGTTGAGGCAACATGAACCGAACATAAGACGCTCTGAGTCTAAGGAAAACCATGATTAGGCTCTAGTTGTGAAATTTGAGATAAATACAAGACTTGTGTCAGGCTATTAAGTACACAAACTGGTATACTGCGACAATTTGCCTTGTACGTTGACTTTCAAAGTTGTTTGTCATGAAATATAGCAAGCAGGGGCAATTGATGTTTAATGACTGTTCTTTCCACTACTCTGGTCATTGAGCCAATAGCGAAGCCTCGTTGAGTCGAGGAGTGGCAGTTGAACCCCCCGTTTTTTTGGGGGGGGGGGGGGGTGGGAATTAAGTTTATCAGTTGTATGAGGAATTAAAATGAATATATTAAATTATAGAAATAAACATCAGAAAACAAGGATTGGCTGAGTGGCAAACTGCCTTGACATCCTTCTCTACATGTTGAGTTCAGAAGTCTTGGGTTTGACTAACGCTGTGCATGAATTTTACTTTTTTTTTTTTTTTGATATTTTCATCTTGACACCCCTAGCTTGTAATCCTAGCTTCGCCTATGGAGCATTGTGTTTTATTAGATAACTTGAGTTTATTGTACTCTGTGTGTTCAATCACTATCTTGTATGTGTCTACACTTATTTATTCCTTTGTTTTTAGCCCATGGGTTCATGGTCTTTTTCAATTTCTGTCCCGTGTTCGAAGCATCGGTTTACTTACGAAGTTACGAATGATAGGAGCAAGTGTGATTCTTGGCTGTGTCCTGCTGTATTTGTATATTTCTTCGTCCACAATGCCGACACATACATCTTGAACTCTTTACTGGAATGAAATGGGTCTTTGCCCTTCAGTCCGAGGGCACATGCTGGAAAAGATTAACACAGCTGACTGAGGGAAATCACCAAAATAGTTGACCTCTCCCTGTTTGTTAGTCAATGTACACTTTAAACTATTTTGACTGTGTATAAGGATGAACTTTCCTTTCCCTGGATTAACCACAAATGAGTTGGGAAACAGTTTTCAAATGCGTAATCAATGGCCTTGTTGGACGGTAACATTTGGGTTATCCTTTAGCTTTTTGACCAAGTCAAAACTCTAATTGGACAAATATTAGTGTTTGGTAAGCTAGTTTCTTAAGGAGTGTTTAGCGTTTCGAAAATCGTCATGTGAAACATTAATAAAGTTGATGTTTAGTTTTTGGAGCAGAGTTTCATATCTTTTGGTCGTAAGATGCCCTTGGACTCGAATTTCCTTAGTGTGAATTTGCCTATCTCTTGTGCTGAGCATAAGAGCTTTCTAAATTCTCAAGCTTGTATACGTCTTCGACAATATGCAGGAATCTTTTCCTCTAAAATCTCTCACTGTGACTCATGGGCGTTTTTGTTTGGGAAAGTTACATGCAACTTTTCTTTTCGGTAATAAATGTTTACGAGTAATGCAGGAACTCTTGAAAAAGCCAATGCAACTAATCCTAGGACAGATGCGTGAGATTTCCTGAATTGAACCGTTCTTTCCACAGACCAACCAGTTATGCGTCCAAATTAATATCATGTCTTCTATATTTTAACATAAAATCTTATGTTTCCTTTGTTCTGAAAACTCTTATTCTGCTTCGGAAGTATAAATGTTTTGTTGCTAAGGGAAGTAGGTGTGTGTAGAATGGTCGGAGCAAGTGAAAATGCGCAAGTTACAATTTACAAATATGCGAGTAATGTGCAATGTCTTCTTTGAACAATTTAGATGGTGAAAGTTCTTTGTGCAAATCTCTAGTTATAACAAGATTTATGGAAAGGATATTATTATTCATGTACCGAATAATATAACACGCATCCTGTATTATCCGTTGGATAATTTGTAAACTGATGTTCCCAGAGCCCGCTCAGATACTAGACTAGGATCTGCACTGGGTGATGATGTTGCCATTGCCATTTGGAAACTGTTGAGGCTTATTGATATATATGATGGTGATTATTGCAGGTGTGGGCATGAGTTCTGCTATCTTTGTGGAGCCGGTTGGGAGAACAAAAAGCCAACCTGTCAATGTGTACTTTGGGATGAGCGTAATATCGTACGCCATCAGGATGGCGGGCAGCAGTGAAGGGCAGAGGTGCTTGGCATCAGGATTGTTCTTACTGACTGCATTTATATCTTTATGGTTTTCTAACTTCCAAGCTTTGTCACCCTACATATGTAGGTGAACATGAACTTGCTTTTCCCACTTTTGTTTGATGTGCAAGTGCTCTCATTTTGCTTGGCCTAGCATATAGATGTCAACTCCTGGGCTCATCACTACATCTTTTGGTTGTATATACTGTGATGAGGTTAACTACTATGTGTTCTATCTGGGCACACTAATGTACTTAGTTTATGGTTATTTTGATGAAGATGCTGATTCATGATCTACCCATATCTTATGGTAATGCCTTAATTGAGGGTATCTGTGGGAGAGGGAAGGGGCAATAAGAAAGGAAATTTCCTCACTCCTCTACTAGACCCACCTCTATAGTGAACATGTGCTCAAGATATTTGTGAGTGAACAATTATGATAATGATAAAAGTGAATAACCTAATATATATGAGTGAACAATCATAATATCGGAAACACATTTTCCAGGTGCACTTAATAAATTGCAGTTAAATCGCTTATGTTGCCAATCCTGCAGATGGGTAGGTTGACAAGAGCATTTTGCTTGGGGTTCTAAGAGAGAATTTAAAGAAAAATGCTTTGTTAAATTTTGTAGAATTTCTGACGATCATATTATGTGGATTTGAGCTAATAAATTGTCCTTAAAAGTTAAATTATCTTTAGTCTGTATCTTTGATGTGAGACTCATATGCTAAAGTTAAATTGTTAGTAAATATGAAAAAGTCGTAATCAATTGGCATTTGTAAATGCAAAAAGAAGAATAATATGGTATACGAAACTCTTTTATACTGTGATAATACCCTTGTAATAAGTTCTATGTTGAAACCAGCAATATATGGATGAACTTCATAAAGATGAGTTTTAGCTAGAATTGGCAAAACTACACCGAGATCCGAAAATTGAATCCGAACCGACATTCGAATGGGTGATCCGATCTTGACCCGAATCTAAAGAAAACCAAGACTAGAACATGATCAGATTCGCAACCCGAAAAGTGACATGATTAATATCTCCAACTAGATAACCCCAAATCAAATCAGAACACAATCGGAAAGAAATCACTCGAATCAACCTGAGTAAAACTGACCCAAAGTCAATTTGCACCCATATCGAATTGAAAATGGTTGACTTGATGCTAACTTGAACCAATCTTCAACTGACTCGAACCCAAACCGATTCACTCGATGATCATATCTAGTTTTAGCATTATCTTGATGATATAAGGACCTTAAATCGACATGTGGAGTAAAGGGTTGTTAATTCAAAAAACAAAGGTCCTCTTGACCAACAATATACGCGAGTTGCTCTAATTAACAGTTTCAATGACTTATTTCGAGTTGTTGAAGTTCTATGTTATCAGACACCTGAATCGATGGTAACCATGTCAGGAGAACAAGTAACCATGTCAGGAGAACAAGTAACCATGTCAGGAGAACAAGTCTATAGGTCATTTGGTTCGACTATTACTACTAGTTATCTCAATTGAACCGATTTATCAATTAAACCCGTTGAAACCAACATGATCCGATGATTTCAAAAAATTAAATTTAGAAGCATACTAACTTTTAATATTGAAACGTTGTATATTCCCTCGATTCCATATTATTTCTCATCTTTAGAAATCGTGTGGTCAAATTTTAAAAATCTTGAACACAAATTTCTTAATATATCTAATGACTTGTTATATAAAGTTACTATCATAACATTCATAAAGAAAAATATTCTCTTAAAGTAAAACATTGTAATTATTAATAAAATATTGTACGGAAAATCAATAATCAAAGAGTAACATTGAACAATCAACTAAGAAACAAATAATATGAAAACGGAGAGAGTACGTTGACAAAATAAAGGTAAAAAAAATTTAAAGTTTGACTGTTGCGTAGATCAATGTAACGATAAATATGGAACATAGAGAATCAATAGATAGGAAAGCAAAAAAAATAAATATTAAAAATAAATACATTTGCTTGTTGGAGTAATTTGTCCATTGAAGATAAACTGTCATTAAGTGAGCAACTGCTACTACCCAAAAATTTTTAAAAAGGAAAATGTATTAAACAAAAAAATTGAACTTTTCTAAAATTGAGGACTGAATTAGAGATACCTACTCATAGGCACCCAAGATTGAGGCAATGACCAAGAAGTTGTGCACGTTCATTACAATATAAAATTGCATCACTCAAATTCAAAAAAGACAGCCCTGTACGAGCTGGATATAGAAGAGGCAAATACAAAGAATTAGTGTTCCAAAAACCCCGAGAGAGTCTAAAGACCCTTGTAGTTGCTAAATACACTTTCAAACCTAAATACCATTCCCATATTCTTCCTCCACTATCATACTTACATACCTTAAAATGTCTCCATTGGTAATTGATAACCCTATTTGAGCAAGCTTACACAAAAATAGGGTTGTTCATCGGTTCAAAACCGAACCGAATAAACCGAAAATCGATTAAGGGGTAAAGTCCAAACCGAAAACCAAACCGAATAAACCGTTTCGGTTCTCGGTTTATCCGGTTCAAAACCGAATAATGCACACATTCATACGGGACTTTCACCGGAAAGAGTCAAACCGAATAAACAGAAAAAGGGCTAAAGTGCAAACCGAAAACCGAACCGAATAAAAATCGGTCTAGTTTGAATCGGTTCGAACCGGTTCGGTTCTCGGCTTATTCGGTTCAAAACCGAATAATGCACACCCCTACACAAAAACACCAGCAAGCACCATAGGCCGTCAAGGACGAAGGAAGCTAATACCCAAAGAATAGAAACCCTAGATAATTCATCAAAGTAGTATGTCACCATTCTCAAAGCACGCCAAAATCCAAAGAAAGCTAGAAACCCTAGATCATCAATACTGTCAGTATAAAACCCTGGGCACAAAGTTGAGAAAAATTCACTATAAATAACTGAAACTTAATCGAAACTCATGCACTACAAGAAACTGAGGAATAAAACAGGGAAATATGACCAGAAACGCACTAATAAAAAAAGAAAAAAGAAAAAGAAAAGCATGGCAATACTAATAGTAGAAAAAGTAGCTACAACTTAACCCTAGATAGTCCACCAATTTCACAAAGATTCACTATAGCTGATTGAAATTTAATCGAAACCACGTAAAGTAAGAAACTGACGATGAAACATGAAAATATGACCAAAACACACACTAACTAGCAAAAAAAGATAATAAAAGAGAAATCAAGATGGATTGGTTAAAACCAACACTTGAAAGCAGGGGAGGGACTTATAACTTCACTTTCTTCAGCTCAGGCATATATTTCTCTATTTGATTTTCTTTACCTATTTCTCCAATTGTTGCTTCATCCTTTGAGTTGAACATCCAACAACATGAATTCTTGTGTGCATTACCTATTATGATACTCACTTGTAGTTATATTTTATCATGTGGGTTAAAATTATAATTGGAAAAATAAATTTAGTTGACAAGTGTATAAAAGCTTGATAAATATTAAACAGAATCAATCAATTGCCCTACGAAAAAAGGGGGGAGGACTAAATCATGAAAGAAAATAAGAGGCATCTGACAATCCAAATTAAATTGCCTAAAACAATGGTGAAAGAGCTTACTAAAAAGACGGTGAATGAACTTACCCAGAAAAATAAAGAGTGACAATTCAAAAATCATTCTCAGCATGTGATTTATGCTGCAACAGTTTGAGTCAAAAAAACATAATAAACCCTAACGAACCATAACTTGAATCAAAATCTTGACCTCAAATTAATCCAAAACGCAATTGTTAATAGTTACGTTAGAATCTCAATGAAATTATCCCATTCTTCGGGCTCTATGATCTCTTGCTCTTACCAAATTTGCTCATATAACCTAAATTAAAAAAATAAAAAAATGTGGTCATGGTATTTGTGAAACGATCAAGCTGTACACTAGATGTGGCCTTGCTACACATAGCAATGTGGCCTTCTAATCACAGTGTGGACATAGTAACATATTGATTGATAGAAGTAGCAGTATCAGCTTGGGCAATTGGTGACACGTGCCAGTTTGATGTTATGTATGATTTTGTTGAGATTCAAATCTCAAACCACGTGTAACCACACATATAAGTTAGTGCACCAATGCATCGCAAGATTGATACCAGCGGTAACGGGTGTTGGAATCTGAATGGTGTTTGACAAACCGATAATGTAGACCAACATAAAATTGGTTGTTATGTAGCTGTGATAAGTTCAAATTGCTGTAATAAATTAAACCACACACACACACCACATTGCAGTCTCGGTTGTCTACTGTCTTCCCGTCAAAATAAAAAAGCATAACTGTCAATCAAGTTAAATACATTAATTCGTTCTCCATGACCGATAAGTAATTGACTGCAACTATAAGACAAGTACCCCAACAAATGTAGTTTTGTGTTCAACCACACTATATTGCCTAAACTCAACGACATCTACCTTGCCTAACGGTGTCGTCACTAGAACTCGAACGATCTTGGTCCCAGCGGGATGCCCGTTTCCACACATCGTCTTTGATCGAGTTTTCCTTGTGCATGACAAAGTCGTACCAGTAATGCACGCGCAGCGACTTCACTCTAGAATCCTAAAAAAATCAGGCAACAATCAAGAATTGTCAACAACCAGCCAGATAGACAAGATTTCAAGATCATGGGACCAACGATATTGGCAAAACTAAAATACTGATTGTGGTCATGTTAATTGCGAATATCATCTAATTGACACTCTTGGCCACACCACAAATACCAAACAATAATAACATATGGGCCACATTATATGACAATTGTGGTCAGTTATATATATTTCAGTAACATCTAAAGTGACCTCCTTAACATACAGTATAACATATCAATTAAAATGGCCAATAAGCAAAATATTTCATCAAAAAATGTCGTACAAAAATAACAACTAATTTTTTTTTAAAAAAAAAAAAATTATTTATCGACACACAAAAGTGACTATATTGGACACAACACGTCTTACTGTGGTCATTTGTTAACAATAATATTGCATAACAAACGGTAGCCAACAATCAAAATTACATCCAGGGGGATGAACTCTTGTGGTCATATTCTGATGCGTACACTTTTTAAAGGCGGACACAATTTTGTGATTAGGGGTGACTAATGCATGACCACACTATGTAATTAGTTTGGTCAGTAGTTGAAATACTCAAATTTATATATGACCACAACGTATTCACTAATGTGGCCAACACTAATAAACAACATAACTTGACCTAGGATATTTGGTCACCCTACACTCATAAGTATGACCACAATATGTTGTGCTGAAGACCACAATGGTTTTAAATGCAATTCATTCCACCCCCAACATGTTGTGTTGTAGACCACAATACACGGATGTGTGCATGATCACAGTGTAAGGAATAATGTGGTCAACACTAACAACCTTCATAAAACTATGTATCCACAATGTATACACGAGTGTGGTTAATACCAATAAACAGCATAACCTCACTTAGAATATCTTATCAGAATATACACATACGTATGACCACAATATGTTATGTTGAAGTCTACAATATTTTTTCACACAATGTTAACATATGGGCCACATTGTATGACAAGTGTGGTAAGTTATGACCACAACATATGTTGTGATTAGGGGTGACTAATTCATGACCACACTATGTGATTAGTTTGGACAGTAGTTAAATACTCATATTTATATATGACCACAATGTATTTATATATGTGGCCAACACCAACAAACATCATAGCCTGACCTAGGATACTTGGTCACAATATACACATTTGTATGACCACAATATGTTGTGCTGAATACCACAATATTTTGTCACACAATGGTTCTAAATGCAACACATTCCACCCCAATATGTTGTGTTGTATACCACAATACACGGATGTGTGCAGGATCACAGTGTCAGGAATAATGTTGTCAACACTAACAACCTTCATAAAACTACATGACCACCCATTGTATGCCAACAGTGTTTGGCCACACTACACCCACATGATTGTCAACATTCACATTATAGTAAATTATGGACTACATGACCACAGTACATGTGCATTTGTGTTACCCCATTATACCCACAGTGTGGTCACCGACTTCCCACTTGCAATACATACCAATCATACCTTGATTATTATACTACGCTAGTCTATAGTGATGCAACACTCTAATCTGACCAAAAAAAGCATCCCATTTCACATATTAATCAACAACACATGATATCTGACCCCCCCCCCCCAACTATGGTTTTCCACACACACAAGTCTAGATTGGGTGTGAAATTAACTTACTCATCAGATAATCGGGGTCTATTGCCGCCTCTAATAGTCGGATGTCATGTTGTGCGCCCTCACCCCCTGCCATCTACACCTTTCAAGTATACTAACCAGTGCCACTTATAATTTACCCAATCACAATGTCTCATAAACTAAAAAGAAAATGAGTAATACACAAACACTCCATCAATGACGCGGCCAAAATCAAAATTAGGGTTTGAATTTGAAATTCTATTTCAATTTACCTGAATCGAACTGTCGTTCAAAGTGTTATTGAGTGCTCAGACCTTCACTTTGGTCGAGAAAGACGCTACCGACAGTTGCAGTTCCCTTTGTTCCGGCATAGTCGACGAAATTCGGCCGCTTGGTGTCCCAGTGTTCGCCGTCAGTTCATGGATGGGACGTTATGTTAACGGGAAGTGTTTTCTTCCTTGCAGTAGATAATCTCAGTAAATTGGGAAACAATTAAAAAAAATAAAATCAACTTTATCACCCCAAATCACGCTCAAATCAAATCTTCACATTTCTCTCTCCTGTTGTTTCACTCGTGTTGGCAGTTTTGGAGTGGTAATTGGCTGTTTTGATTTCATTCGTTGGATCAAGATCTAATGCACAATATCAGTCCTTCCTACCTTCCTACCCGAAGCTCCTTCCTACTAGATCCATTCCCTATATATATATATATATATATATATATATATATATATATATATATATATTCATTTATCAGTTATAACAGTATAAGACTTAACTAGATTAATAAATATAAATAATATCATAATTTCATCAATAATTATAGAGAATACACATTTTATATAGTTTTATATTTATGAAAAAATATGAATAAATAATTACTTTTATATAATTATAAATGATAATAATTCTCAAATTAATAAAATATATATTTATAATAATTTAAATTAACATACACTTAATTTTTAAGTGATTTTTTAAAATAATTATTAATCATCTCGAATTAAGACCGATAGTCCGCTCGTAGAGCGCCTTAACCATTTATAGATAACCGCAACAATTTACCCATTGACTGTTCGTTATTGCCGCAGTAAAAGGGATCTTGTAAGACGGCGACAATAACATTGTAGCTGCCGACGACCAGCAGCGGCGATCATGGCGGCAAACATGGATGACGATGATTTCGAAGCCCTATTCTCCGAGCAGCGCAATGAAATCATGGCGGCCAAGATCACTGAGTCAGATATGGACGTAGCATTCAACCTCCAACTCCAAGAAGCCATAGCCGCTTCTTTACCTTCTTCCTCCTCTCATTCTTGTTCACCCTCATCAACACCTCTTTTCGAAGAAGAACGAAATTCAACTCTCATTTCTGACGTCCTGTTGCAAGAAATCGAGAGGTATGAGCAAGAACGTAAGGACTTTGAGTTATGCAGGCTTGAGATGAGTAGAATCAAACTGAATTTGAACATTCGGTTGCATGATCACAAGTTCGCTTCGAAGATTGCTCAGATTCCCGAGGACGAATGGCGAGTAAATGGGGATAATTACCATATGCCTTACGGAGAGGCAGGTTCTTCGTCTTCATATGCATCTTCATCTTCTGGTAACAGTGAGGAGTACTTCAGATTGTACTTCAGGGGTATTGTAGCTGTTGATCTTGGAGATGTCAATGATTTGAAGAAGTTGGCAGCAGTGTGTGTGGCAATTTGTGACCCTGAGGATAATGTGATTTTCGTGGTGTCAAAGCCATTAATGGTGGATGAAGGAGAAATGAGTGAGGAGAGGGTTGAGGTTGAAGCTTTGGTTGAAGGGCTGAATGTTGCATTGGCCTTGGGGTTGAACAGTCTCGTCTTCTATTGTCATGACTTGATGCTTTATGAATATGTGAGTATTTTACCAGTTACTATAACTTTACGTTTTGGGATCTTCAACACATGTCATTTTTAATTGTTGTCTGGCTGCCGGTTTTTCTATTTCTTCATGTGAAAAGTTATTTGTGAATTAACCTTAAAAAAAAAGGAAAGGAAAGTAGATTATTTAATGAATTATTAGATCATTCCTAGAAAAGTATGATTTATTTGACCAATATACTACTACTATGAGAAAACTCTTCAAGATGTGTTTGGGATGTTTGCTGGATTTCTGAAGTTATTTTTTTAGTTCTACTAATATGCTTATTCTGAGCGCATGGAGGTGAAGGAGCTAAAGATAATTTAGTTACTAACTTGCACCATCTCTAGTATGTAAATTGATTGTCCCGGGGAAATGGGGTCCTGGGTTTATAAACATGGGCGGTGCACACCCTATGAAGATGTTTTCTTGGGAGAGAGTAATGGGCCCATGGCAATTGGTATCAGAGCTGACCTGGACCGACAATGATGTCCCGCTAAGTGTTCAATGGTGTGGGGTAGGCAGGGGGCCCCACCTGTGATGGGGGCGTCACAAGCTTGGGTGAGGGAGAATGTCAAGGGACAAGAAAATGTCCCACATCGGAAGGGGAAATGGGGGGTCTTGGTTTTATAAATGTGAGCTTTGCGCACTATAGTAACATATGTCTTTTTGGGGAGAGGGAAATAGCCCCGTGATAAACAGCAACATTACTGTTGTTTATTTTTTGATGTGTTTCCAAAGCGGGACTTGCTGGTCTTCATTTAGAAGTAGATATTGGTGGGTTGTTTGTAAATTGTTTTTCTTTTCTTTTTTTTCATATGTGCGATTTTGCTTTTTGTGTTCGGCAAATCCTATTTGTAGGTGAGGATTGGCTTTTATATTGCTATGCCAGATCTGTATGAACTTTTGGATTGTCAAATAACATAGCTAAGAATAAAAAACATTACAAACTTGTCGACAAACTATCACAACAACTGCATTGTGGGTCCCGTTTGGCGGGTCTAGAGAGATTCAGATGTAGGCAACTTTATTGCGACAAACATCACTGTTCTTCGTGCATTATATTAAGATCAACACTAGTATCTTTGGAGCACATGTGCAGTTTGACTTAGGTTGTTGCTCTTTGAATGGTAAAGTTTCTCTAAGCAAGTGTCATTAAAAAAAAAAAAAAAAGGTTTCCCTAAGCAAAACACAAAGAAAAGCTTCTTTCTGAATGCAAATATCGCGCTGCTTCCCACACATAGAAGATGCCTTTCTCCTGTGGTTAAAATGTTAGGAAATGTCAAGGTAGTGTGTGACATAACACATTGCAGGAAGAATCCAATCTTTGTCCCAAAATCTGTGTCTGAAATATATCTGCTTTGATGGGCTAGATTGTTGGAGTCCTGGGGTCAGATTTCTAAAACTCTTTGACATGTCTTTGCAGGTCCGTGGCTTATGTGAACCTAGTGAAGTGAATATGATAAATCTGATAAAGAATGTGAAACTTCTTCAGGGAAACTTTGTTTATTGCAAGCCATTGCCTGCTGTTGGAACAGACATTATGTTTGCTTTTCAGCTGGCAAGATCTGTCATATCTTCTCATGTTACCAAATTAGCAGGTAGCTCTAGGAATGATGTAAACATGACCTGCTCGATATGCTTTGAAGATACAAATGCTCGTCTCATGTTTTCAGTTGATGGTTGTGGGCACCAATACTGCTTCTTTTGCATGAAGCATCATGTGGAAGTGAAGGTTTCACAGCGAGACTTGCCTAATTGCCCTTACGAGGGCTGTGAGTCAGCAATAAGTGTTAGCAGCTGTGAGAAGTTCTTAGCCCCGAAATTTCTGGAGATAATGAGCCAACTTGAGAAGGAGACTTCTATTCCTGCCCATGAAAAAGTTTATTGTCCTTGGCCTTCATGCTCAGCATTGATGCACAGACATGAGGTTAAGGAATACAGCAGGACTTCAGTAATGGGGCAGGACGAACAGGGGGCAAGCAGATGCATCGAATGTCAAAGACTTTTCTGTGTGGATTGCAAAGTCACCTGGCATTATTTCATGACATGCTCTGATTACCAGCTGTTCCTATCTCAAGTGGACCATCCTGACACAAAGTTGAAATCTCTTGCGGACACAAAAAAATGGCGTCAGTGTCCAAAGTGTGCTGATATGATTGAACTTGCCGAAGGTTGTTACCATATGACCTGCAGGTATGTTGGCTTATTGACTATTTTTATGAATGTGTTTGACAGGCATAGTTAGTAAAACTGCTTAAATAGATCAACTAGGAACTACAATTCCATCAACAATGCACTGCAATTAGCGACAGAGAGACTAAAGGAAGCCAGACATACAAGGTGACTTGTGGAGTTGTAGTCCATATTTTTTTCTTGGACACAACATCTACTAGTTTCTTCAGTGAAAATATTCCAAACTTAAAAAATCTTGTTATTTATAAAATTCTACATGAAACAAAGTTGAGAATTGTAGAAAATCCTTCGTTGGCAACCTTTCATAGAAATGAAGTTTAAGCTGAAAACAGTCTTACTGATACCTAAAGCTAGCCTCACTGTTGGTGTTAATTGTATCCAGTGCTCAGAGGCTTATGTGACTCTCGAAGGGGTCTAGCTGTAGTTCTTGTAGCATCCTACTATGTTATTGTCCTCTGCATTGACCCATATCATCTCCTAGTTGCTTAAGTCGGAGATATAAGGATAACGATAGTTTCATATTGTGTATGATATGCCCATGTATTTAAATCCAGTGTTGAAACCCAGTGCCTCGAGAAAAGGGTTGGTGTCAGTAGCGGCATGTCACCTTTTTCAAAGTTCAGTGTATATATGTAAAAATAGTCTTGAATTGTATGTAACCAATTTGGAGTGTTATGCTTTGCTGCAGGTTCGTGTCCTATATTTCAAAGTTGCCTTTTGTTTCAGTTCTCTACCAACGAATTAGACCACATTTGTTGGCGTATCTCCAAGTTTAGTATATGTTTCTGGCATTAGTGGGAGATTATTAAGGGGGGCAACAAGATAATGATGAAGTAAAATATTTTTGGTACAAGGAACTATGACTAGCCGTGAGTAACTAGATGCATAGAGGATTCTACTTTTGAACATACTAGATTTTGACCCCAAATGGGGACAACCAATTCATCCCAAATCCAAATTGAACTGGCTTGATACCTGAAAAGCCAATCTGATTCTAGGGCCCAAATTTGAATCCCTGAAACATTTTTTCTTCTGTTTGAGACAACTTTCTTAAATCATCTGAATATTGATCCAAACCCAAAGAAACCCCAATCCATCATCAACCTGACTGACCTTTAGCTCAATAAAAATTTCTTCAACATGATCCCTTCTGAGTTCAAAAATGTTCTGAAAACTCTTATTCTGCTTCAGAAGTATAAATGTTTTGTTGCTAAAGGAAGTAGATGTGGGTAAAATGGTCGGAGCAACTGAAAATGCGTAAGTTACAATTTACAGACATGCAATTAATGTGCATGTCTTTCTTGAACAATTTAGATGGTGAAAGTTGTTTGTGCAAAACTCTAGTCATAACTAGATTTGTGGAAAGGATCTTATTATTCATGTACCAAATAATATAACATGCATCCTGTATTTTGCGTTGCAAATCTCTAGTCATAACTTGGGTGATGATGTTGCCATTGCCATTCCATTTGGAAACTATTAAATGCTACTGAGGCTTATTGATACATATGATGGTGATTATTGCAGGTGTGGGCATGACTTCTGCTATCTTTGTGGAGCCAGCTGGGAGAACAAAAAGCCAACCTGTAATTGTGTACTTTGGGATGAGGGTAATATCTTACAGTATCAGGGTGACGAGCAGCAGTGAAGGGCATAGGTGCTTGGCAACCAAATCTTCAAGGATGGTTCTTACTGACTGCATTTATTTCTTTATGGATTTCTAACTTCTAAGCTTTGTCACCCTACTACATATGTTGGTGAACATGAAGTTGCTTTTCCCACTTTTGTTTGATGTTTTCAAGTGCACCGAATATCTGTGAGTGAACAATTATAATAATAAAAGTGAACAACCTAATATATATGAGTAAACAATCATAATATCCGGAATACATACTCCAGGTGCACCGAATAAATTGCACACCACAACATATCAATCCACCACAATTTACCACAACCCACCAATCAACTTTTTCACATTTACCAATACATTACAATTATAAAAAACAAAACCCACCACAACTTACCAATAACCCACCACAATTCCACCACATTCACCACAATTTCACCACACCGCACCGTGCCATGCCGCAGCCAGTCATATAAAAGAACAAGGCCTAACTATTGAAACATTGTATATTCCCTCGGTTTCATATTATTTGTCATCTTTGAAAATTGTGCGGTTAAACTTTAAAAACTTTGATCATAAATTTCTCAATATATCCAATTACTTGTTATATAAAATTACTACCATAACATTCATAAAGAAAAATATTATCTTAAAGTATCATATTGCAATTATTAATAAAATATCGTATAAGAAATCACTAATCAAAGAGTAACATTGGACGATTAATTAAGAGACAAATAATATGAAATAGAGAGAGTATGTTGACAAAATCAAGGTAATTTTTTTTTAAAGTTTAACTGTTACATAGATCAATGTGGTAATTAATATGAAATAGAGAAAATATAAAAAGTAAAAAGTAAAAATTAAAAATAAATACATTTGCCCACTGTAGTAATTTGGCTGTTGAAGATCAAATGTCGTTAAGTGAGCAACGGCTACTGCCCAAAAATTTTAAAAAAGGAAAATGCATACATACAATTCAAAGTCAAGAAAGAAAAGAAACATAACATATAATTCCAATCCGCCCGAAAATTGTTCAGAATTTCAATCCACAAAATTTCTCTCAGTGGACCTTTTTTCGGCTCAAATTCAATTCACTCTGGGTCACTAACTCGCCATACTTTGCCAACGAGTGATCAATCAAAGATCAAAGATGACCTTTAAACCTTTATTAAAGGGATACATATAAACACCATATTCCTCATGAATACATAACATAAGACATTCAGGCTCCGTTATTTTACATGGTTGGTGTGGTGTGGTAATAGTGCAGTGCGGTGGAATTTAAAGAAGTGTGATAAGTTGTGGTAAGAGTTATGGTAGGTGGGGTAGGTGAAGAGAGAATGAGAGAAGTAGAGGAGAAAACTGAGGAAAGAAAAAAGTGAAGAGATACTACCTTTGTCTCATAATAGTTGTAACTTTAACTAACTTTTTTTTGTCCCACAATATTTGTCCCTTTATAATTTGAATGCAATTCCAACTAACTATTTTTTATTAGTTTTTCTCGTACAAAGATAAAACAAAAAGTAGGAGAGAGAAAGATATTCATACAATTTAGGTCTCGTTCTTTTATGCGGTAAGTTACGGTGCGGTACCACATCGCACCACATTCTTTAATTTTCCACCACACTTCACCACAACTTCACCACAACTTCATCACAATCATTATTGTTAAATTTCACCCAATTTGGTGAAACTAAAAGAGAGAAGAGGGAGAGAGATTGAAGAAATGATGTTATTGATTATCTCAACTCAATTACAAATGAAGGGAAGGAAGGCTTTATATAGCCAATTTCCTATCCTAACAAACCAAGAGACAAAACAAAGAAACAAAGAAATCAATACAAGCTTTGCTAATTCTAACACCCCCTCAAATTGGAGGGTGGCAAAACTCCAATTTGCCAATAATTTCTAGCAAAGCTGAATGACAAAAGGCTGCTATCATTGTCAATGGAATCAATGAAGGGCAGTGCAACCTTGAAATCTTGAACTCGAACTCCAACAGCTTCCTTGCCATCACCACAACTCCTAATAGTGGGTGAAATGGACGTAGATACGGAAGAACTTTGTGGAGCCGAATGATGAAAGAAAGAAAGATTGATTGTTGCCGAACTTTTCCAGGTATTGAAATTGTCTCCGGCGAATATATTGGCCTAATAGAGACTTTCCTGGTTGATCGGACCAAACACACTTTTTACAGTGCAAAGGACGACGAAGAAACTAAGAAAAGACCATCGCCGAATTGAATTGAGTTTTACTCCTCCTTAAATTGCGGCACATAGGGCAGTGGGCCTGCGTCCCAAGTCCAATATGCTACATCGTGCCATTGAATAATATCGACTTTCATTCTCTTTAATTTTCTCGAGAAGAACGAACCACAACACTACCAATCTCCACCGGAGACCACCAACCCGACCGCCGGCGATGTTCCTCCGACGAAGAAGACCGACAAGGATGAAGAGAGAATAGGTTTCTTCATAACCGGAAATTGATCCGGTTCTTGCTGTTGCAGAGGTTGAATAAATCAAGATTCAAGGCTCATCAAAACCAATTAAGAATCAAGAAATCAACCCCTACAAACAAACCAACCAAAAACGAAAAACCCCAAAATCGAAACCCTAAATCAATCGCATACAATCGCAGAGAAAGAAACAAAGAAAGAATTCGACACTCAGACTTTGTTTTTCTTCTTTCGCTGAATTCAATTCCCTCGTTAATCCGCCAAATTTCGATCAATCTATCAATCAATCCGCCATATCTATTTCGCTCTCCAGCTCCTCTGATAAACTCGGGCTTGAGGAAGAAACCCTAGAAAATGGGGAATAGTGAGTGCGAGATGGATGTCGGCGATGGTCCTGAGGAAGAGCCGAAGCTTGAAGAGGGTGATGCGGATACTCCTCCTGATGCCCTAATTCAAACCCTATCAAACAATCAAACCGAAACACAACCACGAAAGATCAAATCGCCACCAAAATTCTCTGCGAAAGTCGGCCGTAACAGTCGACAACAGAACCCCAACCAAATCCACCACCCTGAAACAGCCGGCAATGCAACATCCTCATCATAACCCAAAGAAACAAGTTTCGAAATCGCCTCGTTGTACAAAAACTCAAGATTCTTGAACAGTATCTCCTGCAATTGTTCCCCGGTACAGTAACCCTACTTCGATTCAGGTTCATTCCAATTTGCCCCCCTTTTTCTAATCCAAGAAATCGTCAAGAAAGGACAACTCATTTGAATGAAGTCTTGATCAGTTAGGGTGAAAGAAAAAGAGGGAAGAAGATCTGAAACAGAAGGTGGTGCCATGGAGGTTCGGCACATCAAGCAGTACATGTTGGAGAATCTCAGCTCCAAGAGCGGGTTTAATTCCCGTGATTCACTTATTCTTCCTCCATTTCAATATCTTCCATCTTCTTCTACCTCTCTCTATCTCCTTCCTACGGTTGTTCCTCATCACCATCATCATCATCATCATCATCATCATTATCATCATGCATCCCAATTTTTTGATTTTCTTGCACCGCAAACCCTAAAACCTATCTCCAGATCTACAACCCCCGCTCCAAATTCTTCTCTCTTTCAATCGATAAATCGATCGAAATATCAACTGGTGAGACTGAAATCTATGGCAACTGAGTAGATCAGATTGATCAGCTTCAAATCACAAGCAAGAAATCACCAAACAGCGATCGGAGGAAGGAAGGAAGGAAGAACTTCATCGTCAATGGCTTCCATGGCGATTTCTGCTTCTCCTTCGCACGTTCCCTCTCTTCGATTCATCGTTGTCGCTGTGATAATCGTTTCTTCGCTCCAGAATCTCTGTCTAGGGCACGAAATATCAATGTATGAAGGAGTTCAGGGAGCTCGTCGGAGATTGTAATTGAGGGTTCTTTTGTTTCCGGAAAATTTCGATTCGAATTGGGATTTTCATGGCGGAGACGGTGGACCCATCATCGTCAGCCATCGCTGCGGTGGCGCCGTATGTCGTTAACCTCGCCGCAAATTGGTGGGACAGTATCAACAAATCGCAGGTTTGGCGGGATCAAATCTTTCATATTCTCGCTATTTTACACAGGATTATATCTGTTATTGCTCTGATACCATGTTAAATTTCACCCAATTTGGTGAAACTAAAAGAGAGAAGAGGGAGAGAGATTGAAGAAATGATGTTATTGATTATCTCAACTCAATTACAAATGAAGGGAAGGAAGGCTTTATATAGCCAATTTCCTATCCTAACAAACCAAGAAACAAAACAAAGAAACAAAGAAATCAATACAAGCTTTGCTAATTCTAACAATTATTAATATATTTTTTTCATTTTTCTCTCTCCTTACTTTTCTCCTATACTTTTCACATTTTCTCTCTTAACTTACCCCACCTACTACAACTTTCACCACAATTCACCACACTTTTTCAAATTCCACCGCACCGCATCATTACCACATTGCAACCAACCGTATAAAAGAACGGGGCCTTGATACTAATATTTTACAACTTTCCATACAACAGAACACTCAACCAACTCTTTTTTATTAATTTACTAAATTTTGGCTAAATGAACAAATATTATGAAATGGAGGTAGTATATTAGTAATGATTGTGATGTGGTGTGGTGAACTGTGGTAAAAATTAAAGAGTACGGTGCGGTATGGTACCACACCTTAACCTACTACATAAAAGGACGAAGCCTCCATTGGGATTGAAGATATTCGAAACGATGATGTTTTGGCAATGTAAGAAACATATCTAGAAACATAGTCTGCCCTACCTTAAGACTAACAACATGGATTAACGCACATGAGGAAATCTCAAGACTAATTAATTTCATTAAACTAAATTAAATTCTTATTAGAACAATATTATTAACTACACCAGGTGTAATCAACAAGCTAGGCGAATTCTAGGTTTCCAAATTGGAAAAGGACTCAGCATCAACAAATTATTTAATAAA
Source organism: Portulaca oleracea (assembly GCA_029582165.1). Taxonomy (NCBI): domain Eukaryota; kingdom Viridiplantae; phylum Streptophyta; class Magnoliopsida; order Caryophyllales; family Portulacaceae; genus Portulaca; species Portulaca oleracea. The sequence continues at coordinate 24,470,617 of CM055890.1, forward strand.
AGGATTAAAGCACATGAGGAAATCTCAAAATTAATTAATTTCATTACACTAAAAAAAAAGCAACAATAGAATAGGGTAGAACAATAATTACGTGTGTCGTCACTCTTTACTCTTTGTTCTGTGCAGTTAATAGAGACAAAGTCTTCGTCAAAAAAATAATAAAAATAATAATAGGGACAAAATGTATGAAAGGCATAAAAGAAAGGGTGATGATAAGCGTCTTGCCTCAAGATACTGTTTAAATGTCTTCTCCCTTATGTAATCAATATTTATTATCATTTTAACCCCAATTTTTTTTGACAAATACTATTAATTATCAATTATAAGAAGCTTGGAATGTGTTGACAACGCCAACAATTAAAATTGACACACTAACGAATGAACCTCATCCGTTGAGCATATTTTAGACGTCTTTTTGTAAATTTTAAAAAATATCGATAAATGTGTGATTTTATATAATTTATATATATTGTATAGTTATAGAAGTCAATCATGTAACTTTTTCCAATTTAAGTTACAAATATATAAATTTTCTGTAGTGACAAACACATAATATGTGTCTTGCATAAGACATTTATTATTTTCCTAAAAGAAATGAGGATTTGGGCTTATCCAACAAGATTAACCCTTTTTGTCACCCAATTACGTCAAAAGGGTACTTCATCCATGTAAGATCATACGCTTTTACTCTCTTTTGTTGTTTCACTTTTAAGTTTTAATCTTTTTATTTACTATGGGAATGTTTCTTTGTGCTATGGGTAGAGTATGATAATGGTATAGTGCGGTGCGGTGCGATGAAATCATTGAAAATGTGGTGAAATATGGTGAGTTGTGGTGAGAGTTCCGGTAGATGGAGTAGGTGAAGAGAGAGAATGTAAAACGTAAAGAGAAAAATGAAGAAATATATTGGTAATAATTATGGTAAAGTATGGTGAAGTGTAGAAGAATATAGAATGATATGGTAAATTGTGGTACCGCACCACACCGTATAAAAAACCAAGGGACCTACCGGTAACTTCCAAGGTCCTCCATCCTAGACTTACCTAGAGCCTTAAATATTATACAGTTATATCGTTGACTCAACTTATTATAAATATTATTAGGCTATGTTCTTTTATGTGGTTGGTATGGTACTGAAATAGTTTGGTATGATGAGATTGTAGAAAGTGCGGTAAGGTATGAAATGATATGTTAAATTTTATGGAAAGTGTGATTGATATATGGTAGATGATGAGAGACAATTCGAAAAATAGAGGAGAAAAGTGAGGTGAAAAAAAGTGAAGAAATATATTGATAATGATTATGGTAAAGTATGGTATGACGTAGTAAGCAGGTAAAGTATGGAAGAGTAGTATGGTGAGTTATGATACCACAATGTACTGCACTGTACAAAAGAATAGGGCCTTAACAGTGTTGATTAAATTAAAAATATAATGCAAAATATGAGGAGTATGAATCTAACATTGATTAATGCTTATCGATTTTGCTCAGTGTTATCAACTTTGAATGTTAATAATAATTACTTATGATAATTTGGAAAGCATAAGCTTTTAGAATGAAATAATCAAAATTTAAATTTAAATTTAAATTGAGTGATTTAATTGTTAGTCTGCTTTTAATCTAAATAAGTTATAACTTGATTAGAGTTGGCAAATTAATCTAAATCACTTATAACTTGATTAGAGTTGGCAAAATTTTCTAACTAAAATACTCAAATTACGGAACTTGGAAAAGTTGTTACTGACTTACTGTCGTATAATTTTCATTTAAAGTTTGACATTGATTGACTTCAAAAAATGAAACATAGGAATATTTCATGCTTTTATACAAGGCAAGTAAAATTTTACTTTGTATATTTTTCTTACTTTACATTATCCTATCTTACATTACCATCTAAGGATACACTTATAGTGGTTGTCAACCATGACAACCACCGTAAGTAAAATAAATTTTATTCGTACATGTGTCAAAATTTACCTTAACCATTAGCTTTCTTATTTAATATAAATTGTAAAATATATTTTTTAAAATTTTAGTTTATTTAAAAAAAATTTAAAATAAATATTTTTCAAAATATGCTTATTTACTATGCAAAAATTTAGATTTAAGATATTTAAAATTTAAAAAATTTCGGAAAATTTATTTTAATTAAGAAAATATATTTTATAATGTTGTACTAAATAAAAAAAATGAATGGCGAAAATAAAAGTTGACACATGTATAAATAAATATCGTTTTCATTGTGATGGTTGTCATGGTTAACAACCACTAAAAGTTTTTCCTACCATCTAAAAGAACATGATTATAACTTTTAGATAATTTACATTTAGATTTCTTTAAAATGGTAAGTTAGGTTTATCTTATCATTTCCTTACTTTACTTTACCCGAATCCCTAAAAAACACTAAAATTAATGTCATCTTATTTTATTTTCCTTGCATTTCCTTTCTTTTCCCTTCCTTACCAATCTTACTTTATATAACTTAATCCTACAACTCTAAAGACACATGACATTAAAATTCTCCACTCGCACTTAACTCACAATAATTATTCAAAAATAAAAGAAACAACGGATCTAATATTACTTACCTCCATTACTTTAATTAATTTTCCCTTCCTAACATTACCTTACTTACATCTTCCTTACCCCAAAAAGAACAAGGCATAATCGATCTATTGATAGAAGCGAATATTGACTCAAAATTAAGCAGGTCTGACCTTAGTCAATCTGGAAAAAAAGGTTAATGAACATCATTTTCTTATTTGAATTTTATCATAAACTAATTTAATAAATCCAAATTTAACCCAAACATGAAGGTCATGTTCTTCTTTAAGGTATTTTGCGGTATGGTGTGGTGTAGTGTGATGGAATTGTAGTGGGTGTGGTGAATTGTGGTAGGTTATTGGTATGTGGGGTAGGTGAGGAGAGAGAATGTAAAAAGTAAATGAGAAAAGTGAGGAGAGAGAAAAGTGAGGAAAGAGAAAAGTAATGATTTGTGGTAAAGTGTGGTGAGTTGTAATATTTGTGGTATCTTTGTAGTCGCATCATGAGTTCAACCATGAAAAAGAAAACAGGCGAACTTTATGAGTGCTAAGCTTGACATAAATTTCTTTCACACTTGTGTTTTCATTGTAAGGCATGTTTGTCTATGCTAATTCTTAGGTCATATTCTTTAATTGAGTTAGACCTAACCAATCAAACTTAATTTAAGTTAACTTAACTTGTCCTTACCTAATTTAATATAACTCAACTCCCTAAAAAACACCAAAATCAATAATAAAAATTAAATAAAAAAGAAATTCAAATAATATTATTTTAATCTCAAACCAATCCACTTTTCTCAACATTCATGACTTTTTCATTCATTTTCCCAAAATATTCAAATTTTATTAATAAAATATTTCTACTCAACAACTAATTTAATTCAAACGAATCATATCAGATAAATATCACATCACATGTTTTTTTTTATTTTTAAATAAATTTTGTGAATTGAATAAAAAAATTTAAATATAAATTATCTAAAATAAATTATGTTTTTTTAAATAGTAAGGTCATGTTCTTTTATACGGCTGGCAATTTGTGGTGCCACAGCCCACCACACTTTGCCACAACTCACCACAACATACTATTCCACCACAATTTACCACAACCCACCGCAACTTTTTCCAATAACTTTTTCACAATTGCTAATACAATATATATATATATATATATATATATATATATATATATATATATATATATATATATATATATATATATATATATATACAAAAAACACACCAATCACTTTTTCCAATAACCTTTTCACAATTACCAATTACAATATTTGTATATATATATATATATACAAAATATCCACTACAACATACCAATAACCCATTACAATTCTACCATACCCGTCACAATTTTACATCAAACCGCATCATACTGCAAAACGCCGCATAAAAGAACAGGGCCTAAGATAAGTTAAGGTTAGACTGGATTAGACTAGATAAAAATAATCTTACCAATATACTCCATCCGTTCCATATTAATTGACACTTAGGCTGTGTTCTTTTATGCGGTGAACTGCGGTATGGCGCGCTGTGGTGTGGTGAAATTGTGGCGGGTTGTGGTTGAATTGTGGTGGGTTTTTTGTATATATATATATATATATAAATATTGTATTGATAATTGTGAAAAAGTAATTCGAAGAGTTGAAATATTTAGTAATTGTGAAAAAATAATTTGTGGTGGGTTGTGGTGAATTGTGATGGAATGATATATTGTGGTGAGTTGTGGCAAAATGCCGGTGGATTGTGGCACCGCAGATTGCCAACCGCATAAAAGAACAGGGCCTTAAAGTAACTTTTTTGTTCCAAAATAATTGTCACTTTCCATTTCCCAATACCTAACTTAATTATTTTAACTTTAATAATTATGTTAACTTTTTATTTTTCCAATCAATAAAACTACTCACACTCACAATCTCTCACTACCCACACCTTAATATGCGAAAAATATCTTGAAAAATAGTGATATATAATTACTTAGGTAATTTTTTTAGTTGAACATTGGTATATGTAAAATTATGAAATATGAAAATTAATTTGAAACGGAGGGAGTAAATAACATGACCTACATCAATTTAACTCACACTTAATCCAAACTAATATACAGCATATTCAAATATTGCTCAACTATTGTGATGATGTAATTAGAGGGAGCAATCTTACATCAACTTTTGGGATGGAAATGAGATACGTGTCAGTACAAAAATTCGGTGAATTGGTCCCACCTGTCTATCTATCTCTTATCCCAGCTTTTGTTTGTTTAATTAAGCCAGGGAAGCTTCATCCCCTTCTTCCTAAATTCCAAACGTTTTTCAATTCTCAAATCACATAAATACCCTCAACCGCGTAAAACGTGTGCTTCCCCTTTTATTATTAAAAAATACCACCTAAATAAATAATTGTCATCTGTGTGACTCATGCCAGGAAAAAAAAAAAAAACTAGTAATTTAGTATTTGTGACTTGTGATATTCAATACCTAATCAATCATACATATACCATCCTAGGACCCAGTTGAGGCCCTGTTCTTTTATGATGTGGATGGGCTGTCGCGATGATGCGGTGCTGTGAAAATAAAAAATGTAGTGGAGTGTGATGAATTATGATGGAAATTATAGTAGGTGGGGTAATTGCTTTTCAATTTAAAATTGGAAAAAGTAAATTAGTTTTTTTAGGTTAAAAAATAAAATGAAAAAATCAATTATAAAAGTAAAAATGGAAAAAATAATTAAATTTGAATGGTATACTGTTAATTACTCTTGCAAACATATTAATCATAATTTTGCCAAAAAAATCAATTACTTAATAAAAGAAATGGAAAAATTAAATTTAGAAAGTATTTCCCATTTATATAAAAAATCTTAAGACTTATTATAAAAAACAAAAATGATATGGTATGATAAGATGTGATATAAATTAAAAAGTATTCACATAGGGATGACAATAAAATCCGTACCCGCGGGTACCCGCCTCTACCCGACTCGCAAAAAGCGGGTAAGGGTACCCATTTTTTAAAAAATACGGGTACGGGTAGAGGGTAGTACCTGGTTGGTACCCGACCCGACCCGCCTCACACTAAGAAGTCCAGAATTTAGCCAAGGCCCACTCAGATTTCGGCCCAGAAAGACTGCCTCTCTGCCTAGTGTCCTCTCTAAATTAACGGGTTGTATTCGGGTACAGGGTAGTACCCAGTTGGCTAAATTACTCGGGTACAGGGTAGTACCCGGTTGGTACCCGACCCGACCCGCCCCACAATAAGAAGCCCAGAATTTAGCCAAGGCCCACTCTGATTTCGGCCCAGAAAGACTGCCTCTCTGCCTAGTGTCCTCTCTAATTTTTCCCCATCACTCCCTCAGGGCTTTTTTCTTATGCTCTCTGCGCTGCTAAAGGTTCTTTTCTTATGAAAATATCATATCGTTCTGATTTCTGAAAATATCATATTATAGCCCCGAAAACAGTGGTTAACTTACCCGAATACAACCCGTTAATTTGTGCATATAGGTATAAAATGGGTGGTAAAATTTAATCTTTATGTATACCCGCATAGTACCCGTTGTACCCGCATACACGGTGGATACGGGTAAGGGTACAAATATTTAGTACCCACTAAATATGGGTAAGGGTAAGAGTAAGGATAATGATTTTGAAAATGGGTACGGGTAAGGGTATGGCTCTACCCGCCCCATCGCCATTTAACATACCTTTTTCAATTCGTACTAATCTTATTTAAGCTTTACAAAATCATACCGAGACTCATGTTTAATATTTTAATATTCACCATTAATAAAATAACAATAATCCAGAAGTTAAGGGAAAAGAATAAAGTAGCATTAAATAGCATGTGAGATATTTCATTCAATAACTCTTTTTTTTTAATGGAAACCAAAACAAATCCACCCTAATATTTCTGTTGTCCTTAATTCAGTGTTCATTGAGGCTAATTGAATTAGATTGGAGCAGTCAACGCGTTATTTTTTCCACAACCATCATACTTTTTCAGTCCATATTTACTAATTATTTAATATGTGCATCCAATTATTATTCTTTCCCTAATTATTTATTATTTTATATTTTAAATATAATTTTTTTAATTTTATATCTATATTCTTCATCTCTCATAATTAACTTTTTATCAATTTTAATAATTTTATGCTTTTACTACATAACTTATTAATTATCATAATATCTCTCCACCACCCTAAAGTGACAATTAAATAATGATAAGGAGTACAATATTTAGACTTGGAAATTAATCTTTTCAAAATATGTATAGTATTAAAAAAAACTAAAATAGCTAGTCTTTTATATTTTTAATGATAACATGATTGTTCAAGTATAAAAAAAATAAAATAAAAACATTGTAGAGATGAAATTAAAAGTTATTGTCGCTTTGACATTAGGGATATGTGAAAAAGAAATAATTAAAGTCTAATAATCCTTATTATAGATCATTCGATGATAATAGTTCCTAATGTAGAAATGTATGTCAGTGATTCCTACTTTTATTTTACTGAATTTTTTGAATCACCACCAAGTTTTGTGAGAATGACTTGGTGAGTGTCTAACTTGGCACACGGGGAAAAGATTGACCACAATTTTAAGGCCCTGTTGACCTTGTTCTTTTGTCAGGTTAGGTCCAAGTTAGCTAGGTTAGTTACGTTAGGATAAGTTAGGATATGATAGGAAATGATAGGATAAATATGAGTAACGTTAGTTGTTGGGTGGAAATATTTTATTAATAAAATTTGAATATTTTTGGAAAAATAAATGAAAAAAGTTATAGGTATTGGAAAATTTTGAATAATATTGTTTGAATTTCTTTTTGATTTAAAAAATTGTTTTTGGTTTGGGTATTGTTTCAGGAGTTGGGTTAGGTTAGGTTAGATAAGAATAAGTTAAGTTAAGTTGAATAGGATAAGTTTGAGTTAAACTAGTTGTTGGGTGGAAATATTTTATTAATAAAATTTGAATATTTTTGGCTGGGGAAAATAAATCAAAAAGTTATAGGTGTTGCAAAAAATGGATTGATTTGAGATTAAAATAATATTATTTGAATTTCTTTTTTATTTAAAAAGTTGTTTTTAGTTTGGGTGTTTTTTTAAGGAGTTGGGTTAGGTCAGGTCAGGTAATTAGGATAAGTTAAGTTATGTTAAATTAGGATAAGTTAGTTCGGTTTAATCCAACTAAAGAACATGGCCTTATATTTTGTATTTTTTAATACTTTTGAAAAATAATTAGACTTGTAAGAAATATGCAAACTAATATATAGAGTTTTTTCTTGACAATTCTATTTTTAATTTATATCAATTCATGTGATACGAAATTTGCTTCGAAGGATCAATGATATACAAGAGTACTTAATTTAGAAGATTTTACTAAATATTTTTCTATAACAAAAATTTTGTATAAAATAATGAGATTAAGGCTTTGTTCTTTTATATGGTGCGGTGCGGTGTGGTAATGGTGCAGTGCAGTGGAATTTGAAAAAGTGTGGTGAAGTGTGGTGGGTTGTGGTGAGAGTTGTGGTAGGTGGGGTAAGTGAGGAGAGAGAATGTAAAAAGTAGATGAGAAAAGTGAGGAGAAAGAAAAGTAAGAAGATATATTGGTAATAATTGTGATGAAGTGTGGTAGAATATTGAGTAGTGCGGAATGATGCGGTACCGCACTGCAAGTTACATCATAAAAGAACGGGGCCGAAGACATCAAATATTCCACTCCATATTTACTCTTCATTAAAAAGAAACTAACTAAAATTATAATTGTAATACAATAGTAAATTATAATTGGGCTTTCCCTGAAATAGGGGGCCTAGCGGGTGGTCCGACTCACCATTGTAAAAAAAATATTGTTAAGTAAATCAATCAATGGTAATTTATAGGAATGTAGATATTATGTAAACTAATGCTGATTTGATCTTCTATTTTTATTGGGTACAACAAAATAAAGATGTAAATGTAATAGTAGGGATATATTTATTTGAATTGTTGGTGCATTATTAATTCAAATTTGAAGTGATTGTAACTTGTAAGTTAGAACTTTGGAGAGAGTGTAAAAGGGTAAGCGCTTATGTACATAATTAATCAATCACATTGTAGCCTGTTGAAAAATTGAAAAGACTAAGGCACCGTTCTTTATACGGTACCGCTGCGGTGCGGTGTGATTACGGTGTGGTGGAATTTGAAAAAGTATGGTGAAGTGTGGTGGGTTGTGGTAAGTTGTGGTGGAAGTTGTACGTGGTAGGTGGGGTAGTCGGGTAGGTGAGGAGAAAGAATGTAAAAAGTAGAGGAGAAAAGTGAGGAGAGAGAAAAGTAAGAAAATATTTTGATAATAATTTGTCGTGAAATGTGGTGGAGTGTGGTGAAGTATGGTAGAATATTTTGATGCAGTACCGCACCGTACGGTACCATATAAAAGAACGGGGCCTAAATATATCAGCATGTTGGAAACTAACTTTTTCTGGTGGAAAGGTTATGTAAAAAATCATTACTAAATACCATAAAGGACTATTTTGGCATATTCAAATAACTAAACCACCTCAAAGCCATTTTTAAGCAATATGCCATTGAACAAGCCCTTTCAGAGTACCCCTTAATACTACTTGCATTTTTCCAAAAACATTGTATAGAGAAGCATAATATTTGTTGATGGCTTTTAATTCAAGGGAGATACTACATAATAGTTTTCAAATTATCAATAAAATAGTTTGGAAGCTGACAGTCTTGATGATATCGATGTTAAGATAGATCGTTTAGCTGAGACTATTGGCAATGATATCGGCGTGCGATTCCCCGATGATTCACTAAACTGATGTTTTGATCTTTTAGCAGCGTGTTTTGAGTTGTCTCAATCTTGGCAGTAGTGGACGTGGTCGTCCTTTTGTATTTTTATGTTAGCAGTGTTTGTTTGTAATTTTCTTGGAGGTAGTTGCTGACTGTTTTTGCGGTTGCTGTGATTTGTAAAACTCTTTAGCCTTTTGGCTACCAACTATCGAAAAAAAAATTATCAATAAAATATCCTCGAAAAACATGGTCTCTCGAGGAAAATGTTCCCTCAATAAAAAATTTCATGAAAGTTATACTTTTCTAGGGAAGGGCCTTATCCTCGAAAAATTTTGAGGGATTGAATTTTCTGTTGGAATTGAAGATCGTTTCCAAGAGAAAATAATTTACCTTTTAAAACTTTCAAGGAATAAATTAGCACTTTCCAATAGAAAACTCATTCTCCTCAAGGACTTCGACATGTTGAGAAAAGATTTTATGTACCCCTAACCTATTATTTCCAAGTTTAGATCATTTACACCCAATTTCTTATTCTTTTTAAATAAATTAAGAACAAACTAAAAAACACTACAATTAATGGAATTCAAAATACTCAGTTATAAAGATCATCACTAAATTTCTATTTGAAGGACAAGAGGTCTAGTGAAGCCTAACAAGGAAATTTGGTCCCAGTATACAGAACAATTGAATCAACCAAAAATTCTTACTAACTTCTCTATATAAAGCTTCTTACATTAATTTGAACTCTGAGAATCCAACAATAAGAAAGTAGATGAACAATTGCAAATAGAAAACAAAAATTAAAGTCGTGCATAACAAAATCAAACAACAATACAAGACTATGAAATTGTAAAAATCATATATAAAATAAAAAATAACAAAATTCAAAGCATAAATTTATAGACATAATAGCTTTAACTAATTTAACTCATGAGTCTTGAATAAATTTGGGGCTTTGCCCCATGATATTAATTCTCCCTGCCATGGAGTGTATCAAAAATAGCATCCAAATGTTAATTTACAAGACAATGATGAGACTGGTTTTGTGTTGATCTACTCTAATTTTGGTGTTTATCCTAGTCTTGAGCCTTGAAGGCAATGAAGCACAAATTAGAAGGAAAATGAGAAAGAAAACTTTGATAAAAAATAAATGGTTATGAAAGCCACTAAAATGGCCAAGTCAATTTCGAATAAAGCTCCTAGAGTTGACAAGAAAATCAACAATGTTGATTCACATATTACACGTAGGGTTATAATAATTAGAATTGATATCGGTATGTCAATTTTTAGGGTCAAGTTGAAGTTGTGGAGCATTTCAAGAGATGAAGTAAAAGAATAAAAAGACATAATGATTGATCCTGTCTAGAGCAAGTGCTTAGTGGGCCTAGTCTTCTGCTACTTGATCTGGATTATAATACATTATGAGGTTGTGTATAATGTTTGTTTTATCGTTTCTCTTTTTTTTTCGCTTCGTTGTTATTTTGTAGATCTTTATTTGAAAACTTTTAACTTTTTATAGTTTTTAGTAATAAAAAAATCTAAATTAATCAATACTCATCAACATCACCAAGCACTTATAAACATTTTGCCATGTTTTAAAGTTCAACTCCATTTCAATATTCATTTATTAAAGTATAATTTTATGTAGAAACTAATGCTCCTACAATTATAATAACAACCTATTAACAAAAATCCATTTAAAAGTAGGATATATTCCATACTAATGGTAGTCTTTGTAAATTCTGCCGTCAAACTTTAAACTTTTTTGACCATTAATTTCTCAATATGTACACTGACTTAATATATAAAGTTACTACCATTAGATTCATAACAATAAATATTATCCTAAAAGTATAATATTTCAATTATTAATAAATATTATATAAAAATTATCAATCAAAGAGAGATATTGGAGACTATATCAATCAATTCAGTGACGATTAATATGGAATAGAGGGAGTAGTTGCACTATAATTTTGAATAGACAAAAATCTGATTGAGAACCTTTTTAGGAATTATAGAAAAATTTAAAACAAAATTATTTCTTTCAATTATTATATGGATAAAAACTTATGTAAAATATCGCATAGTTATTGTTTTCGAAAAGAAAAATTCTAAGGTAGTCAACTTTTTTTCGACTACGATAGTCGATCAATATCAACCGTTGATCTATTAAGAATTAATCTGAACCATTGAAAATTTTAAATTTTTTAATCACCAAAATATTCCTAAGATTTCTCAAATATTCTTTCCTATTTTTTTCATTAAATATATTTTCCATCAAATATTTTACATGTTATAATATATTTTCCATATTTTTTTGTCAAATAGTCCTATACATATTTGATGGAAAATATTAAATTATATTTTCAAAGATCAGTACTTTTACTCCCTTCGTTCTATCAGTTGTTTTCATTAATCAAATATTTAATATAAATTGTTTATTGTATAGGACTATTTAGTATAAATTGTTTTCAAAGAACCAAAACTGTTTTAATATAAATTGTTTTCAAAGAACCAATGAAAAAAATATTTAATAGTCCTATACATATTTGATGGAAAATTATATTTTGTATAGGAAAAATTATATTTAATGAAAAAGTTATTGTTTTTTGTAAAGGAAAAATTATATTTAATGAAAAAAATTGTTTTTTGTATAGGACTATTTAATATAAATTGTTTTCAAAGAACCAATGAAAAAATTGTTTAATATAAATTGTTTTCAAAGAACCAATGAAAAAATATTTAATAGTCCTATACATATTTGATGGAAAAATTATATTTTGTATAGGAAAAATTATATTCAATGAAAAAAGTATTGTTTTTTGTATAGGAAAAAATATATTTAATGAAAAAAAATTGCTTTTTTGTATAGGACTATTTAATATAAATTTTTTCAAAGAACCAATGAAAAAAAAAATTTGATTAATAGTCCTGTACACATGCTAGTTGTTTTTTGTCAAAAATATTAAATTATTTTTTACTCCCTTCATTCCATATTAATTTTATCTTTGAAAATTGTGCAGTCAAACTTTGAAAATTTTGACGTAAATGTTTCGATATGTAAAATGATTTTTTATGTAAATTTATTATCATTAGATTCGTAACGAAAACTACTATCCTAAAATTATACATATGGAATTGTTAATAAATTATTATATAAAAATTTATCAATAATAAAGTGACATTTATTGCAATTATTAATAAAATATTATATAGAAATTTATCAATAAAAAAAGTGACATTGAATATCGTGACATACAACAAAATGACATTAATATGTCACGGCGAGAGTATTATAAATATTATATCGTTCTTTTTATCCCAAAGTATCATATTGATTTTATCTTAATTTGTAGGCCTATTAAATAAGATCAAGTGTAATAGTGTATTTTTGTTTCTTATAAATTTGAGGGGCAGATTAAATTTATAATTTTTGGTATAGATTAATCTTTTTTGGAACATTTTAAATTTTAATAGATGACTACATATTTTTATTATTGTTATACTTTTTCACGAAATTATTGTTACATTGAAAATTAAAATTAAGATGGTATTAACTATTTTATTGACATTTTAAATATACGTGTTCATGTGATTTCGTATACTCTTTATACCTATGACAGTTGTTGTAATATGGAGAGTTCCGTATATGGTTAACAACACCTCGCCGCTGATGTTGGAAACTTAGGTCAATAGGTTGATGTCGTGGATAGAACTACATTACAAGTTTGCCCAACAACAAATGATGGCCACAATCAGAACGACTATTATTATAACATGTAAAATATTTAAAAATTCAAAAGAGCGTCTATCATATATATATATATATATATGTGTATATATATATATATATATATATACACGCACACACATACATGCATATATTCATATATTTAATAAGTAATGTGACTGATGTGACTTGCTTTACTCACAATATATATTATAAAAAGTTACAAAAATTATAAATATTTTTACACCTAATCCCAGCCACCATGTCATCAACTTTTATCCACACTTACCAATTATAAAAACTATTTGTATCTTATTATCGTCCGTGCAACGCACAGGTCTATGAACTAGTAACTATATATTAACAAGAAATATATGAAAACATATTCTTTTCAACTTTTATTGACAGAGTTTTGTAATGCATACAGATAAAAATAATAAGTGAATTTAATAAATATTTACCATTCACATTTCATGTAAAAGCAAATCATTTTTTATGAAAAAAATAATAATATAGATAATTTACCTTCCACGTACAATTAGTGAAGAAGATGATATTAATTAGGAATTATACTAAGTAATTATTGATTAAATTTTATAAAAGAAGTACAAATTTGCAAGATTTTATTTTGGGTCTTGTCACTTTTTTTGAAATTCAAAATTTTAACAATTTGCACTAAAAAGTGGATAAATTCAAAAATCTTGTAAAAACTCTAGTCCTTTCCGTTCGCGATTTCCTTTTTCCCCTGTCAATCGGAAATCTCGAATAGTCCTTCACATATCTCCTATTCCCGGCGATTGGTAGTTCCGAGTGGTTGTGAGGATGAGGTGGGATAGGATCAGTGTAGATGTGCTGGATATTGTAATGAATTTTCTGTAAAGTTATGGACGCAATTAGTGACATCTAAGGATAGGGCTCTTACTTATATTGACATTTGATTGCAATTTTTAATAGCAAATATTTTTTGCCGCCCATGACTTGCACGACATCTCTCTCTCTCTCATATATATATATATATATATATATATATATATATATATATATATATATATATATATATTATATATGAGAGAGAGAGATGTCGTGCAAGTCATGGGCGGCAAAAAATATACATGTATATATATATATATATGTATATAAAGTAAGAAAACATATTATTTTTAACTTTTATTTGCAAATTTTTGTAAAGAATAAAGATCATAGTAAGTGAAGTTGATACTTCCCTCCTTCCCATAAGGATACTTCATTCTTCCTTTTGGGAAATTCGAAAATGAGTGTCCACTTAACTATATTTAGCATTAATAATTTTCTATTCCCACTAAAATCACATAAAACGATACCTTAAACAATGTTCTTTATATGATTTTCATTTCTTTGGAAGACTATCGATTGTTATAGGATGGAGGGAGTATATATTGAAGTTGTCGTTCACATTTAATGTAAAAAGTAAAAACAAACTACTTATTTTATTTAATGAAATACAATACAAATAGTAATTTGTTTTTTTATAAGTAATAAACTTTAACATAAAATAAATCATTATATAGATGTTTATATTCCATATGAAATGAGTAAACAGTTGATATTAATAAAGAATTATTTACTTCAATTAATTTATGATGACAAGAAAAATATCAAAAATAATTATAAAATTTATTTACATCAATTAATAGACTAGCTCACGAGGAGAATGTCTAGATCTCGACCCCCAGACCGCACTTAAACGTGTTTTCTCCTAGAGGTTGTTCTTGAATCTTGTTGTAATTTCAAAATGTATAAGAGTTATTTTGTTCTTATTGTTATGAAAGATATCAAAATTTTAATTGTTTCCCCTCAAAAGTAGGAAAATTTGAAAAATTAAATCAAACCGAAGAGTAAAAAAAAGTGTACTCAACGAAAACACATTTTGAAGAATTGAACCCATGATCCAATTTTATTAACCTCTAGGATATAACCATTATACCAAGATCTAGCTTTATGCCTTTTTTCTAAGGTTAATAAGTAATCACGTGTGGATTTTATTATTTACATAATACGAAATCATTTTTAATTTGGAAAGATTCTTAAAAACATATTAGGAATATAAAATATTCATTTATGATTACATTACCAAAATTAATATATTATAATAATAAATAATAATAAAATTATTTATTTAAATCAATGGTTAAGATTATTTTATCCATAATCAATGATTAATATTTAATTTAACTACGGTAGTTAGAAAAAAAGTTGACTACCACATACCTTCCTTTCGAAAATGACGAGTCTCAAAAAAAAAATCTTAAGACAAAATAAGTAATCATCATCCAATTATTATACACCTTAAGTGAAAGAGTGTTTAATTTTCGTGCTCTTTCTTGGTTATGCAACATGTTGGTTTAACAAAATAGTACTATACCTAATTCTCTTGTGTCAAAATGTTTGTCCATTTTATAATTTCAATTATTGTAATTTTTATTATACCCCTAATAAATACTCTTTTATTTTTTTTATTTTTCTTTATATGAGAAAAGTAAGGACAATTTTGATACATTATATATGTTTTTACCCCATTTCACATAATCATTAGACTTTTAAATATATTTAGATGGACAAATAACATGGGATTGAGGTAGGACGAGTACATAATAATTGAATTTACTTTGGTATGAAGAATCTAGTCATAAGACGAGTCCGTAGTCTCCATCCAGGAGGTTGGGTCCCACCCCCCGAATCTTCCTTCTCCGCGTTCACATTTCCAGACACGCTTCTTCTTCCTTCCCCCCGTATATATATCCCACCACTTTCTCTCTCTACCCATTCAACTCAATCTTCTCTGTTCACATTTCATTTTACGAAACCCCAACAAATTCACTTGGTTCCTTATTAATCCAATCCCAATTCATGGAAATCTCTTCCTTCCCTTCATTCCTCTCCTCTGAAGATTTCTCCCAGTTTTACTCCACTCCTTACCCTGAACTTGAACCCACCATCCCCACCCCAAAACGCCGCCGTCTCGACGACGCTACTCATCCTCCTTCTTCTACTGACAACTTCACCCAGACACCGGTGAACTTGAGTTCGAATACGAATACAATCAAGGAGATTCTGGCGTCTCTTCTCATGGTGGACGACCACGAAAGAAACGAGGAGAATCAATGGATGGTGTCCTCCCACCAGGAGAAGAACTCCTTTGATGCAAATCATAAAGCCAAGGTGGAAACCATGAATAATTACTACCACCAAATTCAGACCCACTTCTCTGAAACCGAATTCTCCGATTTCAAACAGAGGAATGGCAACAAACGCGCCCGCATTGCCACCGCCACCACCTCCGCCGTCGCAACGGCTTCTTCACCGGAGAGAACCGCCGGAGGAGGAGGAGGAGGAGGTGGGCCGAGCGGGAGGCGGTTGTGGGTGAAGGACCGTTCGAAGGACTGGTGGGAGAAATGCAGCCACCCAGACTTCCCGGAGGAGGAGTTTCGCAAAGCGTTTCGAATGAGCAAAGCCACCTTCGAGATGATCTGCGAGGAACTCGATCCGATCATAACCAAAAAAGACACGATGCTCCGGGCAGCCATCCCCGTCCGGCAACGCGTCGCCGTCTGTATCTGGCGTCTGGCCACCGGAGAACCCCTCCGAGAAGTCTCCAAACGGTTCGGTCTCGGAATCTCCACCTGCCACAAACTCGTCCTCGAAGTCTGTGCCGCCATTAAAACCGCCCTGATGCCGAAGTTCCTCCAATGGCCGGACGAATCCCGGATGGCCCGAATCAAAGTCGAGTTCGAATCCCAGACCGGCATCCCCAACGTCGGAGGTTCGATGTACACCACCCACATCCCCATCATCGCACCCAAGATCAGCGTGGCAGCATACTTCAACAAACGCCACACAGAACGCAACCAGAAAACCAGCTACTCAATCACCGTCCAAGGCGTGGTCGACGCCACCGGAGTCTTCACCGACGTCTGCATCGGGTGGCCGGGATCCATGCCGGACGACCAAGTACTCGAGAAATCCGCCCTGTTCCAGCGTGCCAACCAGGGAGTCCTCAACAACGTCTGGATCGTGGGGACATCTGGGTTCCCATTAACAGACTGGATCCTGGTGCCGTACACCCACCAAAACCTGACATGGACGCAGCACGCATTCAACGAGAAGATCGGGGAGATTCAGAAGACAGCAAGAGGAGCATTCTGGAGATTGAAAGGGAGATGGGGGTGTTTACAGAAGAGGACGGAGGTGAAGCTGCAGGATTTGCCGGTGGTGTTGGGAGCGTGCTGTGTGCTGCATAACATCTGCGAGATGAGGAAAGAGCCAATGGAGCCGGAGTTTGAGACGGGGTTTGAGCTTTTTGACGATGAGATGTTGCCGGAGAATCCAATCCGGTCGGCGAAAGCGGTTCAGGCGAGGGATCAGATTGCGCATCATCTCTTGCACCATGGGATTGGTGGGAATTCATTTCTCTAAGTTTGTTTGTTTTGTTTGTTTAGTTTTCAGGTGTTTTTTTGAAAAAAAAAAAAAAGAAAAAGAAAGGAAGTTATTGATTTTGGGGGGTTTTGGGTTTGAGATGACAGAAATTATAGGTATAGGAGGATAAAATTATGTGATACTGTAGTAGCATGGGATTTGTACCTTTGGAGTCAACTGAATTCAGTTGGGATCAATAAATTAGATTAGTACTACATGTAATACATGAAAAACTTCAACATTTAAAATCTCTGTTTTTCATCTATCTATCTACTTTGTTCCTTGGTTTTTTCTTAATTTTTTCCCATCTTATCTGTTGTAATTCAAAGAAAAAATGGAAAAAAGTCGTGGGTATAATATGTTGGGTTGACTCACAACTGAAATGTACCACTCATATTTACCTGAACGTGATACACACTCAACTCGTACTTAACTCGCACTCCCGAATTGACAAGTCTATTTGTAACTATAGCTTTGTGCCGGTAATGTAAGACCACCATCACGGTGTAGGGTCAACGCTTAGATTTTTTTTCAAAAAAATATTCATACTCATTGACGTCAATTTATATTAATTGACCAATTTGGCAACCAAATTTACTTGATGCATTTCACTCAAACAATAATTCAATATTTAAATTACTATACAATACCTAAATGGCTATCTAATTTCTAAACTACAAATTTTGGCAAATATGATCCAAAATGCATGCATCTATGGGAAAGATTTGAGTCTAGCTACTTTGATTTTTGTTTCTATTTATATTTTATTCTTTTAATCAAACTATTATGTAGTAAGGGTAGACTTTAGTAATTCAATTGTGTTTAATAATTTGATACAAATAAGGAAATTAAAATAAACTCATGTATGCCCAAAGTTAAGTATCTCGAGGCTTTTGCAAACTTGTGTATAGTGTTGGTGAAAATTTGGGTTTGGGTAAATTCGGGTCGGATAAATTTAGATATTGTCAAAATTCAGACGCGCAAGAAGTTTATGTCCAGATCCGAATTTATTTTGGGTCGGACTAGGTCGAACAATTCGGGCGAAGCTAAATTCGGGTCAAAATCGGGTTCGAACAATAAAAAAAAAAGAAATTTTATACCCAAATATTCGATCAGTATCAAAATTCGGATGAAAAACCTATATCCAGACCCAGTTTTCCGAATCGAAAAATTCGAATATTCCCGTTGGACAAAATTTTGCCAGTTCTAATTATGTACTAAAAGTCTATACATGCATCATCCTCTGTTGGAGCCTCCATTAATGTAGTAGCTGACAAGTGACAACTTTGTAAGTTTGCTCACTGACAAGGAGGTTCAACCTAATCCTGTGCTAGTCCGACCTATTTACAATCTAGATGAAGTTTCACTCCTTATAGGGGTGGGAATTGATACCCATATATATATTGGGTACCCATCCTTAATAGGTGGGTAAAACCATTAGAGATGGGTAATGAGTAGGATGGGTATGAGTTACCCATAATTTGGTATGGGTATCCATTATTCATGGGTATCCATATATCTATTGATGTCTTAACTATATTAGTATCGAGTTGTATTGCATTTATATAATGAAATTTAAGGCAAAATATAACTTTATCGGTTTGACATGAAACTTTGTAATACGGTAGTATTGATTAAAAAAAGATCAAATATGAATTTTGAACTCTTAATTCTTTTTATTCGATAGCATTTATCGTGACATATATAGATATTTTTTGCCGCAAAAACTAACTGAAACTTTAAATTAAAATTTAATTTTAACGATTTAAATTGAAACTTTATAATATGATAGGATAGATTAAAAAAAATTTCAAATATGCATTTTGAGCTCCAAATATCCATTTATTATCTAAAACGTTTGAATACAAAATAAGAATAGTTAGTTGAATAGTTAGATACCCATGAGTCATGGGTAATACCCATGAAAGTAATACCCAAGTGGGTATTACCCATGTGGATAATATCCATGTGGGTATTAAAAGGCATGGGTAGGATATGGGTAAGGTCTTATAATCTTTAGGTAAAATGTGGGTATGGACAGTGCCCATCCATACCCACCCAATTCCACCCCTAACTCCTTAGAAGAACTATTTCTAATCAAATTTAAGCAAAAGGTAATCCTTCTAAATTTTTTTGACATGCAAGAAGTTGTATATTGAGTGTCTTAACAATTCATCTCCTACTAGTGAGATGGAAAAAGGCCAAAGTCACAAAGCTCTTGTTCATGAGGAGCGACCCGTAAACAACCTTAAAGATGGTGCTAATGCCAGATATCAGGCATTCTATTCTGGATAGAGAAAATTAGGTCTAATCCAAACAGAAATCAGTATTTGGTCAATGATAAGTTTAAGGCCACAGAGAGAAAATTTGAATGTTTATGCCACTTTAAGTTGCTTGATTCAACCTTTGATGAAATTAATCAAAAGGCTTGCAATGTTCGATTTTCGAAACCATTTATACTTCATGAAAACACAAAACAAAGAAGGTGTAATGAAGCAAGTTGAAAAAATATTGAAGGAGAAGAGGCAAGAAAACAATACTAAGATGCATCCTAATTAACATTATTATTCACTTGTATTGTTGTCCTTTACGCTGTTTAGCTTTAGCAATTGTTTGTAGCTGTTTCTTTTACTTGTCCCGACTATTTGGATTTTCACCCTTCCAATAATAATAAAAAACTGGTGTACTACCTCCGATGAGTATCCTAATATTTGTCAAATTAACTAGTTTACTGGCTCTTTTTTTTTTCATTGTTATTACATTTTTAATAAATCATTTTACCAATTTTACCCTTATCAAATAAATTATACTCCATCCGTTTCATAATATTTGTCAAATTGGAAATTCAGTTGGACTTTAAAGACCATCAATTTCTTAATATATACAATGATTCATTATATAAAATTACTACCACTACAAAAAATAATATCTAAAAATTTAATATTGCAAGTGACAATAAAATATTATTGGGAAATTGGACTCTAATAATATGAACTTTTGGCCATATAAGGCTAAATAATATGAACTTTCGATTTGGTGATAAATAATACGAATTTTGACCCCATGTTGCTCCGAACAGTACGCCACCTAATTAAGTTGAACTTAAAAGGGTGGCAATCTGAGCTGGCGGCGGAGGAAGGGTGTTGACTCTTTTAAATTTGCCATGTCACTTAAAATTTGTCCTCCTCATCTTTTCCTTTTTTTTCTTTTCTCTCTCCTCTAGGCTCTAACCCCTTTCTCTCTCTCCTCCCCCTCCTCTTCTTTCGGTCAGCCATGGCCGACTTCTCTTTGTTCTTCTTCGTCCTCCCCCTTCATGCCCTTCTCTTTGTTCTTCTTCCTCCCCCCCTTTCAAAATTCTCCCCCCTCTCTCCATCTAACTATTGCTATGATTGGAGCATGATTGGAGCAAATTGAAGAACCCAAAAAACTTGCTGCTGCCTAGATTGTTCATGATTGGAGCAAATTGTGGGTTATCTTTCTTTGTCTTTTTCCTCCACCACATCTAATTTATGATTGGAGCATGCTCCCCTCTCTCTCCATCTAACTCACCCTTTTCAAAGTGCCCAAAAACATGAAGAAGAACCCAAAAAACTTGGAATGAGAAACCTATTGCTAGCCTTAAAGACAATCTAACTCAAACATGAAATTTTTGGGCAAATTGAAGGTCGAATTGCTTCAAATGCAGTCAATCAAAAGTGTATTCGATTTCTTGTTCATGGTTCTGGGTTCTGCAATTGAAGGTCGAATGTAGAGGAAGGTCAAGAAGAAGAAGCAGCAGCAGTAAGTTTTTGGGGTATGTGAAGAGGTTTTACAGGAGCTCCTATCTAATCCTTTGGCCATGGCTGCTAAATCCATGGATGAATGGGTAACCACTGAAGGGCAAGGGGTTCCTAGGGCTGGTCGCCTCCTTCGCCACCTTGGTCTTCCTGAGAATGGTGGCTCACGACCATGACAACCCCTTCGTCGTCGCCGAAGCCGTTCAGGTCATTGGTATTGTCGTCCTCATCTATAAGCTCACCAAGGAGAAGACTTGTGCCAGTCAAAGCTCCTTGTTTGTGTTTGATTTGGCTTGATTCTTGATGATTGGAGGTTGATTGTGTAGTGATGGTTTGATTTCTAGTTAATCCTCTATCAATTCATTAACCCTTTCTTCCCCTCATCTCTTTCAAATTTGGAGTTCCCTCATATTTCAACCCTCCATGGACTCTGCTTGAAGAATCCCAGATATGCTCAAAGTTTGCCTTTTTTTTTTGCTGGAAGCTGAGTTAAAATTAGGGTGTTGAGACTAAGATTGAAGAACCTAGTTGTTTGAGAGATGATTTCAGCTTCTGGGTAAGCTTAATCTTTGCTCTATTTGCTGGGAAAGCTGGGATTTGAGTAGGAAAAAAGCTCAAAAATTGAAAGAGAGCAATGGGGGCATGTGAGGAGTTGTTAGTTGAGCAACTAAGGTGAAATGAGGAAGGAGAAGGGGGCTGGAGATAGTGAAATGAGGAAGGAGAAGAGGGCATGTGAGCAGGAACAAAGAGGAGGAGAAGCCATAGCCATGGCCATGGCCATGTTTGGTGGATCGAAGAAGAGGAGGGGGAGGAGGGAGAAGGGGGCTGGAGGAAAAGAGAATGAAAAGTAGAAAATGTGAGGTGGATAGTCAAATGCTGACTAGGTTAATAATAAAGTGAAAACATACCCCTTCAGCCTCCACGTCATCCCGTCACTGCACTAAGTTCAACTTAACTCGGTGGTGTACTGTTCGGAGTAACATGGGGTCAAAATTCGTATTATTTATCATCAAATCGAAAGTTCATATTGTTTAATCTTATATGACCAAAAGTTCATATTATTAGAATCCAATTTCCCAATATTATATGAGAAACTATTAATTATAGGATGTCATTAAAGACCGTAAAAGTTAAGCAATAAATAATATGGAATGAAGAGAGTATATTTTTTGATTTTAAAATTCTTCCTTCACTTGTTACAAATTTCCGTTTATTTAGGCGTCATTCTTTTATGCGGTAGATTGTGGTGCGATCTGTGTGCGTCTGACAATTTCTTTAATTTACAATGACTTTATCACACACCAGCACACTACACCACAATCATTACTAATATATCTCCTCACTTTTCTTTCTCCTCACTTTTCACATTTTCTGTCCTCATATATCTCATTTCTGTAATTCTCGCGCGATTCATCATGCTTCGCGCAATTCTACATCTTTTCAAATTCATGTATAATGACCGTGATATAAAAGAATGGGGCCTTAACCCGTGTCCATTTGCTTTATTTTTGCTCAAATATAATTGTACACCTTGGTTTTTTCAAGGTATGGTTAATTTGATAAATATGCAAGTATGGAGAAAGAATTTTAGATCGATTAATATATCTTGTCTCAATTTCCATCCCTTAAAAAAAAAATTAAAATGTGTAACTCAATATTTGAACTGGTCAATTAAACCTAACACTTCTACGCTAAATACTAGCTCCCTTTACTACTAATGTTTGTCGGTTCTAATTTTTCCGGTTTCCAATAAATCATTTTAGCCTTTAGTTTCTAATATTATATATCTATCAAAATTACCAATGAGCTCTTAGCTTAATTGGTATTCGCTGCATTTTAGTATCAAAACTACGTCATTTTATTCATATGAATATTTTTTATGAAAAATTATAATAATATTAGCTTTATAATTTAATTATCATATAATAAATTCTTTACAATCAAAATTTATAGAAATTGATTGTACGGATGTCATAGTTACAGATAACAATGAATTAAGGGAGTACTAACCATACCATTTTATCAAAAGATTATACTAAATGAACTAAACAATTAACATGTTTCTCCAATTGGTAGTGCCAAAAAATAGTCATAAACCTTGGCATGAAAGATGTTGAAATCAACACTAAACAGAAGTATAAGACAAACAAAATAAAATCCACCAACCATACAAAACAATACAAGACCAACAAACACAATGAAATGCTAAGTAGCTGATGATATAGGCTCCTCAAACAGATATGATATATATGATGCTTGATTATATTTCTTTGTTTTGCCATCTTTATGATTCTGGTCATGCCAAACCCAAAAACAAAACAAGAAAGATGTATGTAGCTCTAAAAGATGACAAACATGTAGACACCAGAAATCCAAAATAGCAACATAATCACATCCACAGGCAGAAACAAATTGAATTTACCAAAAGTTACCAAAATAGCAACATAATCACATCCTAAGGCCCTGTCAAATTCATGGGTAAGTTCAACTTATCCAAATTTACCAGTTTTTACCAAAATTTATCAAAAATTACTAAACTTAAAAAAACAAAAAAATAATTTTGATATATTGACATCAATTTGCCAAAAGTTACCAAAATTTACCAAAAATTACCAGAATTTACCAAAAATTACCAAAAATTAACTTTTACCCAACTGTTTTTTACCCATGAATTTGACAGACCCTTGATGGTGAGGGGTCTACACACACCCCACAAATCAAATTGAATTGGGACCAATTTAGGAGATGATCAAGGAATGGATTGATATTTGATAGAGCACATCACGTATTAATGTGTACAAACAAACAACTCATTATTCTTCCGCGTTATCTTTCTAGATGCATGATGATGATTCAATCTCAGCTGCCTAATTACTAGCCTCACATCTAACTCACTCATCATTACAACTCTTAGATCACGACCTCATAACTTTTATCGTGTACTGAGACCTTGTTCTTTTATGTTGTGGGATAAAATACTTGGCCCTATTCTTTCGATGAGTTATTTTCAAGTTAAGAAAGTTAGATTATGATAAGTTAGAATAAGTTAGGATGCTTTTTCGGGGAATTGTGCTTTTAGAGTGGATTTTTTTTGGAAAATTGTGTTAAGTTACGATAAGTTATGATAAGTTAGGATAGTTAGGTCTAACCTGACAAAAGAACAAAACCCTTTAAATAAGCAGTTCAGTTCAGATTAAGTTGATATTAATTTTTCTATAATGGTAAATAATAGGTTCATCCACTAGGCTCTCTCTATAAAACATAAATCAAGCAATTTAGCGGGGGAAG
The DNA here is from genome assembly GCA_029582165.1 of Portulaca oleracea. Lineage (NCBI taxonomy): Eukaryota > Viridiplantae > Streptophyta > Magnoliopsida > Caryophyllales > Portulacaceae > Portulaca > Portulaca oleracea. The sequence continues at coordinate 24,495,201 of CM055890.1, forward strand.
GAAGGGTGGTGCTACAACACCATATTAGGCCTAGAGACAAGTATAAGGCTCACAAGGAACCTCCAGGAGCACCAACAATTCTCACAAAAGAAATTGTGGCTACCAGAATTCTGAGGAGGATACAACTCCTATTTCCATGTCATTGAGCTACTAGTGTTGCGATGTTTTGTATGCTTAAGTTACCAAGAGTATAGTCTCCATCTTGTTAGGGATGACAACGGGGAGGATCGTGGACATGGGGGAGTATATCTCCGTCCCCATCCTCGCTCCCAAAACTCGTCCCCATCCGCCGAGAATGATTCTGCGTCATCATCCGTCATGATTCCCATCCCAACGAGGATCCAACGGGGATTTTTTAAAACTATCCAAAATCTAACCAAATTTTAATCGGACCCGGTTTTTAACCTGCTCAAAATATAACGTATTTAATTTGCTCAAACAATAATACATCAAAATCAAACAATAATACATCAACAAGTTTATTCGGAAAAAAAAATACAATAATACATCAACAAGTGTTATTGAAAAAAAAATGGAATTATGGAGGAGGAAGGAAGCGAGTTTAGGTTAGGGTTTCTGACTTAAAATCCAAAAATTACTACTTTATCCTTGTTATTAATATATATATATATATATATATATATATATATATATGAATTAGAATAAAAGTTATTTGGTAATTTTAAAATTTTCGGGGACGGGGAATTTTCCTCGGCGGGGAAAATGGGACGGGGATGGGGAAAATTTTGTCCCCATCCCCGCCCTGTCCCCGAGCGGATTTTGAAAAATCGTCCCCGTCCCCGTCTCCGTCCCCATCCCCAATGGAAGCGGAGATTTTTCCCCAGAGCGGGGCGGGGCCCCAGCGGATTCGGGATTCCCCGCCTCATTACCATCCCTACATCTTGTAGAAGATGGAAGTCTACCATTTCCATCATGATCTGAATCTTGATAGTTAAAATTTTTTTCAATAAATATTATAGTATACTCGAGGTTCCTTGTAAATATATATATATATATAGGGTTAGTCTTCCATTTAAGTCTAGTCCAATACTTATATATATTATCCCATTTCCAATTTAATGAAAATAATATTTACCATTACTAAGAAAAATATCCAATTTAATGAGATTAATCGTATTCAATTGATGAACTATATTTATACTGCAGTTGGTAGCTGCGTCTTATGTAATCTGCATGATTTGCCACAACCCACATTCGCATGAAATCATTACTTTTTCTCTCCTCACTTTTCTCTACTTTTTTTATATTCTCTCTCACCTACTGCATCTAAATGTCTACCACAATTCCACCTTTCACAATTCTACCACACCACCCGCAAAATAATCATAGATAGAACACGACCTAAGAACTTCTAGAGATGGTTGATGATATATAATTTTATGACCCACTTTACAGAGTTTAATAAAGAAATAAAGGTCGTTTTAAGCAAATTGATTCAAGATATGAATCTAGCAAAGTTAGGTTAATTAGTGCTTGTTTGGCCTAGCTTTAGACAGTGTTTTTGGAGTTAAAAAGCTCAAACTAGGCCAAACACTGCTTTTTTTAGAAGCTAATAACTGTTTTCCAAAAACAGTTTTGGCCAAAAACAGCGAAGCGATGAAATTCTTTGTTGCTTACAAACTAATCACTACTCAATCTACGAGATTCTCTAGTGATTAGTTTCCATAATTTCAAATAAATATTCTGATTCTTATAAAGATAGTATTTAGATATTTTAATATTATGTTAGAACCTTTAATATTATGTTGAACATTTTTATTATCTAATTGCTTAGCAAATATAGTATTAGTAAATTTTTGATATATAAATATAAATATTTAATTTAAAGAATTGTATAGTTTAGTAAGACCATATATAGTTATAATAATAATAATAGTAATAATAATAATATTAATAATAATAACTATAATTATAACTATATGATTATAATTATTGTTAAAATTAAAATTTGATAATATGTTTAAAAATGAATAAAAAAAGAAAATGTAAATAGTCATATTATAATTTTACTCTAGAAAAACACATGATAATTTTTAAAAGTTAACCTAACAAATTAAATTTAGTAAAAGCATTATATCATAAGTTAGGCCAAACACTTTGATTTAGTAAAATTACTTATGTCATAAGTTAGGCCAAACACTTCACAATCTCTCCAAAAATAACTTTTATAAAAACTATTTATAAGAAGCAAAAACACTTTTTTAGAAATTAGGCCAAACATGTACTTAGTCAGCTTGACTTTTAAAAGCAAGGAACTAGTTGCCATGAGAAAAGGCCTAAGGTCGTACATAATTTCGGCTGTCAAATGAGAAGAGAGGCCCAAGTCGTGAGTTTACACTTGTATTTATACGATCAAGTCAAAATAACTGAAAACTGTGTTCCTTCAAATTCCTGCCTGGCCTTAATTATGTGATTGTTTGTTTGATGGGTTTCCTTGGTGTGATCAGATCACACCCCATCATACATGTTGTTTTCATTGGGAGACACAAACAAATAAGGCTGCCTTAATCAACCAACTTTGACTTCACATTACTAAATAATTATAATCCTAATTAATAAGATATCCAATGACTTGGGTCTCTTTTGGTCAACTGATTCTTTCTTTCTTTTTTCACCTTTTTTTTTTTGTTGTCCCCCACCACTCGTGTGCCATGCAAGCTACAACATTTCTGACAACACGTAAACATTTCATATTATTTGATTTTCACCGTTTCTAATTATATTTATCAATCAGTTTTAATGAATATATTTAGCCTACGGGTCATGAAAGTGGGAGGTTTATCCTCCATATTAGAATTTGATTCTTGGTGTCCATAATTTCTTTGATGAGAATTGTTGATGCTTTTAAAATGTTCCTTGTTGTCCTTATTTATATTCTTTTGTATGGTGCAGTGCGGTGCGATATCACAACTCACCATACTACTCAATATCACACTTTATCAGACCACACTTTACCACAATTATTGCCAGTATATGATAAGATGCACATATAGTGGTTGTAAACCATGACAACCACCGTAAGGAAAATAAATCTTATTCGTACATGTGTCAAGTTTTATCTTGATCGTTACCTCTTTTCTTTAATATTAATTGTAAAATATATTTTTAAAAATTTTAGTTTATTTTTAAAAAAATTTAAATAAATATTTTTCAAAATATGCTTGTTTATTAGGCAAAAACTTAGAGTTAAATAATTAAATTTGAAAAATTTTTGTAAAAGTTTTTGAATTAGGAAAAATATATTTTATAGTGTTGTACTAAATAAAAAAATGAATGGCGAACATAAAAGTTGATAAATATATGGATAAACATTGTTTTCATTGTGGTGGTTCTCACTTTTCTCTTCTACTTTTCACATTCTCTCATTTCACCTAACACATCAACCACACTTTCTACAAATTTCACCATACCATTCCACACCTGTTGGATTTTTTTAATGGCCCATTGGATCCATTAAGATCCAAAACGATAGAGGACAGTGACTTCAAGTCATATACTATTTGTTGTTATTTGAGTTTTAATCTAACTCTAATTCTCCTAGCCATCCTATATATAGGATACAATTTTCTCTACTTTAAGAATCAATCAGATCAAAGAGAACTGAGAAAGATAGAATTTCACTAATATGTTCCCATTGTTATCCCAAGAGAGATTGTGGGTTGAGAGATTGAGAGGTTGTATTGTAATCTCCATTGTTGATCGTATCACACCCTATGATAGTGATCGAGTTGTACCCATCCCTTTTCTCATAGTGGATTATTTTCTGGTTGTAACTGTTTGTGGGTTTTTCTCCGAGTTCTTAAGTTTCCCACGTATATCTGGTGTTCGTTTTATCGCTTAATTTTTATTCCTAAATTTTGTCGTAATCTCCGTCATCTAGTTTGCTTCCACTTTATCTATAATCTTGCCGTTATTTTTTCTGAAATACCTCACAAGTGGTATCATAGCAAGGTGGAGATGGCTTCAATCATGAAGTGCGAGATTCCAAAATTCAATGGGACAAGGAGTTTCACGATGTGGAGACTTCAGATGAAGGCGATCCTTATTCAACACGGGTTATGAGATGTGATCGAGTATCCGGACGTGAAGACCGATGAAACGATGAACGATAAAGACTTCAAGAAACTCCAGAAAGAGATCGAGGACAGCCTGAGTGCGAGAGAGTGGAAGAAATTGGAGAATAAGACTCTGGCAGGGATTCAATTGTATTTGGCAGAGCATATTCAGAGAGAGGTTATGCATATTGAGGAACCTTGGAAGCTTTGGACCAAACTGGAAGAGTTGTATATGTCAAAGAGTCTCGCCAACAAGTACCGAATAAAGGAGAAACTCTACAGGCTGTGAATGCCTACGGTTACTTCTATGCAAGCACATCTTAGTAAATTTAAATTTGATTCTATTATTACTGAGTTGGAATCAATGGATGTGAAACATGCTGATGAGGACAAGGCTTTATATTTAGTTTTATCCCTACCTGTGTCACACAAACAATTTAAGGAGATCATGCTGTATGGGAATCGTGGTGTGCTTAACATTAGTGAAATAAAAGCCAGTTTACTATCTAAGGAGAAATTTGATACTAAGGGTGATGACCTGGCTAAAAGGCTCTGATTATAAGGGGAAGGGGCAATGATCGTAAGGGAAACAACTTTAGAGGGAAGTCTAAACATCGTTCAAAGTCTAGGAATCCTCATAGAAACAAGAAGTGCAATTACTGTGACAAGAAGAGCTATATAGAGAGTGAGTGTTGGGCAAAAGAGAGAGACCAGAAGCATGGTAGTAAGGATAACCGCATCAAACCTGGTACCTCAAACTGTTTTGAGTCCAAGTCAGATGCAGAGGGTTTTATTTTTACGGGTGATGCTTTGGCTACCACATCGAGTAGGATAGCTAGAGATGAGTGGGTTCTTGATACTGGGTGTACCTACCACATGTGTCCTCATAAGGATTGGTTTGAGTTCTATGAGAGTGTCGATACTGGCGTTGTGGTCATGGGTAACGACACAGCCTGAAGGGTTGCAGGGATTGGTAGCATCAGAATTAGGACCCATGATGGTGTTGTTAGGACTTTGAAAGAGGTTCGTCATATTCCTAATATGACCCGTAATTTGATTTCTTTGGATACTCTTGAGGCTAACGGTTGCAGGTACAAAGTAGAAGATGGTGTCTTGAAAGTGTGCAGGGGTTCCAAATACAACATGACCTTCACTGTGGACCCATGTCCTGATTAAAAGAGGCAAAGTTAACGAATCCCTTGTCGAATAACGGGGATGCTATTCATTGTGGACCCAGTTCGCTGAAATACAAGTGGTGGTTAGTATAATGTCTTCTCTCATCTACTAAAATTATCATCTCTTCTTTTTCATTATCATCCTGTTTAGGAAGATTTTGGACTAGTGCTACTTGGTCCAGTTAGGTAAAAGGATCAACATTCTTTTCTTTATTGTTAAACTGGTTAGTTACAGTAAGTGCAATTCTACGCGTCAATTGAGATGTGTGGATGTATTTTTTCCTCGGAAATCATGACAATTTCCTTGGATCGATAAGGGAACCTGAATTTGTCGGTATTTATGTTGTTGGTTATATTGATAGGTCTATCCCTGGCCCTGGTGACAAGCCAAAAGGTTACTGATGGTACTTCCAAATTAAACTAGATAAGCATTCCTTTGTTGTTATTAGCCTTTTTTTTCTATAAGAAATTATTATTCATTTCACCTATATTCTCACACGTGATATAAATACCAACGACAACTCAGCTGTTATAGATCAAGGACTTGTGGTCTCTTTGGTCAAGATTTGTAAGCTAGCTTCATAAGTACTTAGTAGCTAAAGGAGTACGTGGAGGTAGGCATGGATCTTATCACATATCGGTTATCCTAAAATCATCAGAGCTTCAGTGGGGGGGAGTTCTTTTAAAACTCTTGAATATTTGGCTTGAAGACCCGAGGTGCAAAAAAGCTTTTGAGGACGGATGGAACAAGCTAGGAAACCTTCCTCTACATATAAACATGAATAAAATCAAGGAGCCAATAAAGAAATGGAATAAGGAAGTCTTTGGGTGCACCGATCAAAAGATAGCAGGGTTGGAAAAGGAGCTATGCAAGTTAGATGAAAAAATGATTATTTGGAAGCTTGATCACCGTGATATTCAGAGGAAGCAAACATTGGAGAGTAAATTACACTATTGGCAGCTGAGGCAGGAGAAAATCTGGAAGCAAAATTCAATATGCAAGCATGTTTTGGAAGGTGATTAAAAACACTAAGTACTTCCATATTTGTATCTATGCAAAGATCAAACAAGCTTATAGAGAAAATAAAAGTTGGTGATCAACTTCTAGAAGAACTAGGCCAGATCAAGGAAGCAATTAGAGGCTTTTACAAAGAACTATATAAGAAGCAGAAGAAATCAGTGCAATTAAACATCATGGATTTGGGCCTTAATTCCTTATCTAAAACAGACAAAGATTTGATGGCGGTTCAAGTAACAAATAAGGAGATAGAAAAGGGTGACTCAGAAAGAGCTCCCAAATATGATGGTTGCTATTTGAGAAGTATAAAATATTTATTTGTGACAAGTGATATGAAGTGATTTTTGTAACTTTGTCATGAAATTGTTTTAAGAGGATAAGTTAGCTACAATGAGCAATGCCTCTTTGGTCACCTTGATTCCAAACAAGAAAAATGATACAGATATTCAGGAGTTTTGACCTATTAGCATGATCAGGTGCGTATATAAAGTCATTGCTAAAATATTGAGCACAAGGTTGCAACCTATGTTTCAAAATTTGGTGGGCGGAGAACAGACTAGTTTCATGGCTGGAAGACAAATCTTAGATTGAGCTCTAATAGCAAAAAAAGTTGTCGGCTGGGTGAAGAAAAGGAAGAAGAGTAGAGCGTTGCTGAAGGTGGATTTTCATAAAGCATATGACACAATAGATTGGGAGGCAATGGATTAGGTGTTGTTACACATGGGTTTTGGAGAAAAATAAAGATTATGAATAAAGATGCATCAGAACTGCAAGCATTTCCATCATTATTAATGGAGCACCCATTAAACCTTCCAAATGGAAAAGGGTTTGAGACAAGGAGACCCACTATCTCCTTTTCTTTTTGTCTAATGGAAGAGGTGATGAGCAAGATGATACAAGGCTTGGTAGAGTCCAATTCATTAAAGGGGTGGGAGGTTGGTGTAAAAAAAGTGAAGATCACACACCTACAATTTGCAAATGATACAATGATTTGTACTCAGGTGGAAGAAGAGGAGTTGTTTACCATAAAAGCTATGCTAAAAGTTTCTCAAGGATTGCTGCAACTTGTAAGAAAATCGATCTTATTGTAATTGGAAGGGACTTGAGATGGAGCAAGGAGATGATGATCCAACTGGAGTTCAAATTGACTGATTTCCCTATCACTTATTTAGGAATTAAGTTAGAAACATCAATGAAGAAGAAGGAAACATAGAAGCTTGTGATTGATAAGATTCAAGCAAGATTGAAAGGATGGAAGGCAAGTTGTCTATCAAGAGCAGGAAGGCTAGTGTTGATTACAGTTGTACTTAACAGCTTGCTTATATAATAATGTACTACCTTTCATTGTATAAGATACCAAAGTCGGTGGTAAAAGAAATGATCAAAATCAAAGGAGGTTTCTTTGGAGAGGAGGTAATGAAAAGAAAGTTACAGCCCCAATGAGCTGGGAAGTGATTCAAAGACCGAGAGATAGAGGTGGTTTAGGAGTGGGAGATTTGCTCGTAAAGAACTCAACTTTGTTTGAATGGTGGTGGAGGTATGCCATAGTGGAAGGGATGCTTTGGAGGCGGGTGATACAATCAATACATAATGAGGATAAAGCCTTGTACCCTCAACCAGGAAAACATATATATCAAGCCCTTGGCATGATATAAAGAAGTTGATAAATGGTAAAGAGGTCACAGTTAAGGGTTCCAAAAGCTTTATTCAACTTTAAATTGGGGTTAGGAGGAAAAAATCCTATTCTGGTAGGACCATTGGCTTGGACAGACATCACTCAAGGAAGAATTTCCAAGGTTATTTGAAATATTCGCACAACTGAAATCGTTAGTATGTGAGATGTTGAGAAGTTTGGGAGCAAGTGGTACACTAGAAAATATAATTCTCTTATTACTCAATATGGCAAGACTATTACACAACACCTTTAACACACACACTCACTTGATTTGGTGGGAGATCTCTCTAACTCTCCTAAAAACGTCTCTATCTCTCTTGGATGTGTATGCCTCACCTCTTTCTTGTATGCTTGCATAAGTAGTCCTATCTCCTATTTATAGTTTCTTCACCTCCTCAATTTATGGTGATTATTACACCACTTGTCATAATCCTAATTGGGTTCTAGATCCTTCTATTAATATCTTAGATAATTACTTAAGTACCTAGAATAATCTAGGTAAATATCCTAGATATTATGCTACCTAGAAAATCTAGATAAGTATCTAGATTTTTCTCTTAATAATATATAATTATCTTTCTCTAGAATTTTCCTAAATATTTATATTATAAAGTGGGTGATGATATTTTATATCTAACACTCCCCCTCAGCACCCACTTTCCTTCAATATCATCTCCGTGAGGTTTGGCTGCACCTGTTTGAGCTCCGCGCAACTTAGAGTCTGTGGGTCGATATATTCTCCTCAGTCTTTTGCCCACACGTTGATATCTCCTCTTAACGTTTTCTTTCGTGTGAACTGATTTTGAATCTCCACATGCTTGATTCTTCGTGTATGATTCTTTCACTATAGTTGTATCCGCATTCTTGGGATACATCTCTTGTGTCGTCTTCATCATTCTTAGCAGTTGCTCTTGAACTTCTCCAACCAATAGTGTATCTTTATCTTCTCCTTCTACGTGTTCACCTTGCGGTGCTTTCTCTTGACTTAAGCGTTGCTCTTCTGATGATGATTGTTTGAGTCCTTGCTCAATGCTTTCCTTGATCTCTTCGGTTGCTTGAATGATTTCTTTAGCCTCAAATGTTTGGATGGACTCTTCCATCGCTAATGATGCTTGAAACTCCCATTCTTCTTCACTATCATAATCTTTGAAGGTTGTTATGTTACCTTCCAGTGGACGTGATCTACAATCTCGAGCAAAGTGGCCTTTCTTGCCACATTTGTAGCATCGATTGCCTCGACGTGGATACTTTATTTCTTCATCATCATCATCATCATCATCATCACAAGGTTGATGCGCTCCCCCTTGATATCGACATCCATGTTGTTCTTGTTGCCACCTTCGTGGTCTTATTTCTGATTGATCTCCATCACCATTGTATCTCCATATGGCCTTACCTTGGCTCTTTGGTGCTCTCCTTCTAGTAAAGAGAGCTTGGTCTTCCTCCTTTATCGAAACCTTAGACATTTGTTTGTCTAGGTCTTCTTGATTCACCAAGAGGCTCTCTAATTCTGTTAAAGAGGGTTGTGTAACCCAACCCCTAGTTGCTGCCACAAGGCCGCTATACTTGGGGTTTAAACCGTGAATAATTATCCGTCTCATCCTTAACTCACTTATTGCACTTTCTGGGTCTACTTTTTCAATCTCAACACATAAAGATTTAACTTTAGTAAAGTATTGACTCACTGTCATATTTCCTTGCTTGATAGACATAAGCTCGTTTTCCAACTGCTGCAACTTGGCTTCATTCTTCTTGGTGAACAACGTAGCCAAGGTATTCCATGCTTCCTCGGGTGTCTCGCAATCTTTAATCCGATAGAGATACTCGTCTTCCATCGTGATGGAGAGAACATACATTGTCTTTCCTGCTTTGATCTCCCATTTCTTTTTCTCTTCCGGATCAGTTGGTGATGTCTTCTCTACGCCACCAACAATCTCCCATAAGCCTTGCCCCTTCAAGTAGTATTTCATGCGTGTACACCAAGTACTGTAGTTGCTCCCATTGAGCTTCTCAAGCGAGCTAGCCGATCCCGAAAAATCTGCCATAACAACTTGGTAAGTGCCCTGCACTTCACCAACACTCTTGTGGTCCCAGACCAACAACTCCAACAACTATCACGTCCCAGACTGTGCCGGCAGAATCTCCCCCGTGCTTTGGTCCTCGACCGTGTGCACACAAAAAATGCTAGCTGAACGCACCCTTCGAACCTGGCTCTGATACCACTTGTTGAGAAGTTTGGGAGCAAGTGGTACACTAGAAAATATACTTCTCTTATTACTCAATATGGCAAGACTATTACACAACACCTTTAACACACACACTCACTTGATTTGGTGGGAGATCTCTCTAACTCTCCTAAAAACGTCTCTAGCTCTCTTGGATGTGTATGCCTCACCTCTTTCTTGTATGCTTACATAAGTAGTCCTATCTCCTATTTATAGTTTCTTCACCTCCTCAATTTATGGTGATTATTACACCACTTGTCATAATCCTAATTGGGTTCTAGATCCTTCTATTAATATCTTAGATAATTACTTAAGTACCTAGAATAATCTAGGTAAATATCCTAGATATTATACTACCTAGAAAATCTAGATAAGTATCTAGATTTTTCTCTTAATAATATATAATTATCTTTCTCTAGAATTTTCCTAAATATTTATATTATAAAGTGGGTGATGATATTTTATATCTAACATGAGATGGGCAGGTTTGAAGGTCTAAAGTGGGGATGGGTCTTAGCTAAGGAAAAGGATTTGGATGAGCAAGAGTTAGTAGAGGAGATGGAGCTAAAAAGTAAATACTCACCAAGGTCCCAACGTATGATGCTGAGGATGGAATTAGTTGGCAAGGAGTTCACAATTTTTCAGTGGCAATAATGGTTAAGGAAGCAGAAAATCTTCTCTTGCGAGGAGTGCAAATTGAATCCTTAGTGGGTATGGCGTGGAAGAATATAGCTCCTTAAATATTTGAACTCTTCACCTGGGTGGCGCTAATAGGCAAGGTGAACACTAGAGCATGGTTAAACCACAAAGGGATGCTCCAATATGGTCCCATAGTGTGTCCCATATGTCAAACATAATCGGAGGATGTCGATCATGTGGTGATGAGATGCCAATTGACATGGACGGTATGGACAACTATCATGCAAGAGTTGCGTAACCATACTTTACAACCTCTTACAACAAGGGTATTGTATGAGAGGTGGATGATGGTTACATTCAGGAATAAAACAAGAACCTATGTGTAACGGATGAGCTACCATAAAAGAAAAGAAGGTGTACCTTGGTGATATAAGTAGTCATTTCAATCCTTTTAAGCCACACTTTAACCACATAATCGAAGTATTACACTATGAATATCTACTTTTTTTGCAATATTGTGGTCAATTAGATTGCAAGGAACAAGCTGACTTTTGAGAATGAGGATATAGAAATTTAGACTTTAATTTGCCGATGTCAAATAGATGGAGATTGTCTCTTTGAGCATCTATAACAAAAGGGGTATTGAGTTTTTCTCCATTAGAATTGGTTGCCAACGTAAGCATGGTACCTAACAGATATATGTAGTTCTGATTGAAGAAGCAGTGGGAACTGAGAAAGGATAAGCATCTGGAGCACTATGTGCAGACTGTTTAAAACACAACACAAGGGAAAAGAGACACGTGCAAGTGTCAGTAGGTTCACAAGCATGAAGGAAGCAGTAGGGAGCAACTACAACATGATAGCGACAAGATAAGATTATCGATGTCTGAAAGGGTTTTGAGTGTTCAAAACAATTACAACTTCAACTATTGGACAATGCTTTGCTGACATACTTTGTTTTGGTGCCTAAGGCGCTTAGCATTTGATTATGTTTTGAGAGATATGATTTGAGGGGCCAAAACCAGTTTAAGGTTGTGTTTTTCTTTTGGTGTGAGACATAAGATTGTTATATGCTTTGAGATGTTAATTTGTCTAGGATATCAAATAGTCGTGGAGGTTTGTTTTGGTGCCTAAGGCGCTTAGCATTTGGTTATGTTGAATAAATCAGTCTAATGGCTACAATTAGCCCAAAAAAAAAAGCCAATGATTCTACTTCTTAAGTGAACAACAAGTAGTGTGGTTAAAATTTGGAGTGTGTGGTGGGAGGGCTATCCTTGAGTTTCTGGATAATCTTGATGAACTTGAATTTGGAGGCAAACTTGAATAAAGGATAATCCACCAACCAAAGGCCTAATAATCCCACCAAGATTAGATAAAGCCTAAGCACCTCTAATATATAAAGGAATTAGAAATAACCTCACCAAGAGTTGATAAAAATTTCTAACCACAACTCAATAACAAGGTTAGCTTAAGAGCACCACCTAACAAGGATAAAGTTACTTAAGACTTGTGTTTATAGAGAGAGAAGCTTTTAGCTTTCATTTCATATTCAATATCAAGGCATAAGTTTACAATGAGTTTGATTCCCTATATGTAACCAAATTCACGTCTTTACCCATCAGATGTGATGGTTTTCCTAAGTCTAGATAATAAAAGTAGGAGTCTTACAAGAAGTACAAAAGCATAAAGCAAAAGCTAGTATATAAGAAAAGTTAATTCAAACTAAAAGGAACAAAAACAGCTAATCTTTGATTCCTTGCAATGGACATCCAAGTAATGATCCCAAGCTTCTTTGCATCTCCTATAATCAGTCATGCCTGTATTAGGTAGTTGGGAAAAAGTTTTCGCATAGGCCAAGGGGAAAAGGTGAAAGTGACACTTTTTGAATTGTTTTCTTTCCAAAGTTCAATTGATGTCTCATTGTGCCAATGTATTTTGATCACCTCCTTTTATCAACTTCTAGATGGGGATTTTGCAACCAATGGAGCTCAAGAATCACCCTAAAAGCTTTTGAATTGATCAAGTTATGATCAACACAAATCGGTGTTATTGTTGTTCATTTGCTTGCTGACCAGTTGAAATAAAACTTCAATTTAAGCCCCTTAATGACCTCATTTGTACTTATATCCATTCTTATTGGAAAGATAACACTCTAAAATGGTAGGATCAATTGCACTTAGTAGAGAGAGAATTTTTGTATCAAAGGGAAAATTGAACCCAAAGTTAGAAAAATTTTAGAGTGTAATCTATCTTGAAAAATATTTTAACCATCTTTAGCCCTATTCAAGCTCCTAAAGAGCTAAACTCCTAAAATAATCAAGAGTCTCCTTAAAAGGACTAAAGAACAACCCGTTTGATGACTAAAATATCTCTCAAGGTTCGAGATCCACCTTGAAATGAATACCACACACACCCTTGTAAGGATTTTGAATGATTTTTCCAATAGGATCTAATTGAGACTTGTTGATCAAAGATTTGTCCTCATGGATCTCATCCTTATATAGTTTTCTTTTTAATTAAGTGAAGATAAATTTAGATAGGTGATTTAGTTGAAAGGTAACATTGAGAAAATTTTGTACTTCGTCTCTTTTAAATTATGTTTGCACACCTTGACAGTGGATTGACATTGTCATTTGAGTGTTTCCACCTCCTCCATTGAGATTAAAAAAATGTTGGGCAGTGTCCCAATTCTATTCAGACTCAAGTTTGAAAATAAATAATTATTTTCTTTATTGATACTGCTTGGGCTCCAATTAGAAGACTATTCTACGTCTACTTGGGTTTGCTATAAATACTAGGTTATCCAACCTAGTTTGGAGTGACCAAATTATGTGTCTCTAAGGCACCCTTATGAGATCTCTTTTTCTATTCCATTTTGAAAGTTTTTATTATGAGAATATAATTTCTCTTATATCTCGTTACTCTTCCTTTGAGATATGTCTACTCCTGTTGTGTTATAACAGTTTGAGATCTTTATTTCTTGATCTTGTTGTGTAATACAGCCGTTTGGGATACCCCTTGTAATCTTTTCACTATAGTAGATTTTATCTTGCCTATCGTTGTTTTTTCCCGCTTTAGATTTCCACGTAAAAATCCTTTCTTCATCACCCTTGCATTGTTCTTGTTTTTTTTTCTCAACACCTATATCCCTAAATTAAAAATCTTATTAGCTTCCGCTACAATATTAGATCTGATTCAATCTGGATCTAGTTCCTGACAGGAGCTTTCTTTAATTCTAATCCTAACAAAAAAAAAATTAACACTCTAATCAACTCATACACCTTAAACATTCTTGCCATTTAAAAATTCGTATGCATAATTTGAGTGATAACACCTTCTACTTATTTTTTTATGAAACAATCCCATCTCAAACATGCAAAAGAGACGACCCAAATCCACTAGATTTATTTATTTACTTGTTAATTTATTTATTTTCGGAAAATCTAGTAGAATTATTCTGAAAAGGAGAAGGTTTCGTGGTGACTGGACTTGAATGCCAAAGGTTGCAATTATGATTTCTTTTTATGGATATGCATGACATGTACTATAAGCTTTGAATGTCTAAACAAAAACCTTAGTTTGTGAGACAACACCACATCACATGTGATGAAAATTGTGGTCTTCTCTAACATATTAATTGTAGATGTTATTTGTTGACTGACTCTATCCACATTAACAATTCATGTTGCCCACATTTTCCTTTGCCTTTCTTGTAAGATTCACAATTCTAATTCTCTTATTCTTCTCACTCTATGTGTACCTACTTACATAAACTATTTTTCACATGTGATGAAAAGAAGTTTTCATCAGTGAAAATTGTAGTGTTGACGGGTCATATTTATAATATCTTCTTTCCTTGCTTGTAAAATTTATTAATGTGATTACCGTTGAGATAGTGAAAAACGATCATAAACATAGGTCATACTTATGATATTTCCTTTCCTTGCTTCTAAAATTTACTGGCGTGATTATTGTTGAGATAGTGAAAACGATCATAAACATAGGTACACGATGTTTTTGTGCGCCCGACTCAATAGCGATTCATTTCCTTCACCACTTTTGCCTTTCTGTATTCATTTCTTTCATTATTATTCCCTTCTAATAGTTCATTAACATTAGTAATTAGGTGAAAATTGTAGCATTGATTGGTCATATTTATGATATCTCTCTTTTCTTACTTATAAAATTTACTAGTGTGATTACCGCTAAGATAGTGAAATAAACGCAGGTCATACTCATGATATCTCTCTTTTCTTGCTTGTAAAATTTGCTGGTGTGATCATCGTTGAGATATTAAAAAATAATCATAAACATAGATACACGATGTTCTTGTGCGCCTGGCTCAATAGCGATTCACTTCCTTCACCACTTTTGCCTTTACGTGTTCATTTCTTTCATTATTATTCCCTTTCAATAGTTCATTGACATTAGTAACTAGGTTTCATCAAAATTTTCAAAAAATAATTCATCCAAATTATACTTACTTGCTAATTTACAAACACACGGGTATAATTTTATGAGCAAATATTTATAATTTTATAAGGATGTGGCTTTTATTTTTTAGCATAAAAATATTTATAATTTCAATTCATAATCACACATGAGTATCTATTCTTTGATCATAAATATATTTGTAATTTGAGTTCATAAATTATACATGGACATCCCTTTATAATTTTATGGCTATATGTTTACAATTTCCATTTTTAAAATTTGTTTACATTTGTTTATTTTATAAGCATACATATACACTTGTATGAGCACACAATTTTTGTTCATTGATCATGAAAATATTGTAATTTGGGTTCATAAATTATATAGGAGCATACATGCATAATCTAATGAGTTTACAATTTATATTTCATGAGCATATATATAGTTGTTAATTTTTAGGAGCCTGTAGGTAGATATAATTCTATGAACTTACAAATTTTGTTCTTTGATAATAAACATATTTCTAATTGAATTTACAAAGTGTATATGAGCATAATACTTGATACTTAAATTTAAAAGGTTAGAAAATTTAGTATAAGTTGATCAAATATAAAAAAGAAAAAATAATTAAATATTAGATTGGTAGCACCAAACGTGGTGCTCCAAGAGCATAATTCACATTGGTGCTAATATAAGGGCACAGTAAACTGGTCAAATTTATCCAAAGTAACAAAATAAAAGCATCCACATGGAAAGATATTTATGACAGAGGAGAAAGAAAGTGTAACAAAAGACTAAGGTATATAAGGAAGTGAGACTACAGACAAAATGCATATTCTTAGTGAGTCTCGTGAAGATCAACTCAAATTAGCACAAGCAAATCTATAGAATAACACTAGTAAAGTTTTTCATCATGTGAGTAGCTCTATAAGGCCTAATTTTTGTAAATTCAGTACATAAGAGACTACTTTTGAGTAAGAGCCTCAGTGAGTCAGTGAGTACCAAATTTGCCATTGTAATTAAAAAAAAATACAAATATTTCTAACTTTTATGTATTACTTCTTTGTTTATTAATTATTTGGGTATTAGTATTGCGCCATGGGCGTATCTGTGGGTTGGTTTGGGGTGGCCATAGTCACCCTTAACCCCAAAAAAATGTTTAAAATTAGTATAATTTAACATTTAAATTATAGCTTGTATGTTTATTAAATGAACATGATAATATATTGGACACCCCTAATTCAGATGTTCAAATCCGCCACTATATTACCAACGTTTATAAAATTGTTTCAAATACATCCTTAGAGGCTATAGCTAGCCTCTTATTTGTTGAGCTTCTCATAAAATGGAGAGTTTATTATTATTATTCCAAAAGTGGTAACTCTCTATTGAGTGTTGATGATTGAAACAATCTTGGTATGAACCTAATGAACGAGTGAATAAATACAATATATATTACATGCATTTGGAGAATGTGTTCCACATATTTGTGAGTGAACAATCATAATAATTAGAATGAACAACTTAATTTATGTGGGTGAATAAACTAATATCTGTGAATAAACAATCATAATAGCTCGAACACATACTGCACTTAATAAGTTTCAGAATAAATAACCGGAAAAAAATGTGTTAGCGTTGTGGTTTAAAGGGGGAGCCAGGGAGGAAGCATATTGGAATTTGTCTGCTTGGGATATCAAAACTGCTACAAACAAAGTCCTGATTGGTTGACATTGTCTCATACTTTGGATGAATGTCGTTGTCACCTTTCGGTTTTGTCTACTTTATGCAAATCAAAAGCAATTGTGATCCAACCAGTTATTTCTATCTTTGTGGTCTACTATTTCTCTTTCACTTTTAAATTCCTTCCTTTGTTATCTATCCTATCAAGTACGTTTCCACTATGAATTTGAAAACAAACACATATGAGTGACACAACAAAAAATGCCAAAATACATTCTTTATTCCCTCTTTCATTTTAGTGAACTTGAGAAAGGTAAATGCTTGAAATGAAAATGGCTCTGTTTGGAAATCAATTGATAGCTGTTTGAATTAATTATTTGACTTTAACTGTTTGGGTTAATTGATTGTAGAAAAAGTTTTTGGCAAAGTAGCTTTTTGGGAAATACTAACTCAAAAAGTTTCATCAGGTACCTTTTTGAAAATTAGTTTTTTGGCTACAAAAAAAACTAATATAAAAAGTTACTTACCAAACATTTCAAGTAGGTTTTTAACCTTAGTAAAAAACCTAAAAACTACCCAAAAAGTTAGATAGACAAACACCTGGATATATATTAGATGCACTCGGTGTATATGCTCCAAATATTTGCAAGTGAACAATCATAATAATCAAAGTGAACAACCTAATATATATGGGTGAGCAATTATAGAATTTCAAAAATTTACTTTGAGGTACCCTAACTTTTTATGAAATGTTTTTAGTGCATTTTACTAATTTTGAAGTCACTTACTTTTGGGTTAGTAATTATTTGGTGTTTTTCGTAATTAATTTTATTAAGTGATCAAAATGCCCTTGTTCCCTTCTTGAAGAAATACCCTTAAAGAAGAAGAATGAGGGTATTTTCACTTAATAAAATTAATGTGAAAAGACCAAATAATTACTAACCCAAAAGTAAGTATCTCAAAATTAGTTAAATGAAATCTAAAATAGTTCCCAAATATTGGGATGCATAGAGTAATTTTTTGATAGAATTTAGAACACATGCTCCAAAAATACCTAATAAATTGCACAAACACCTCAATATGCACAACCCTTTCCTAACTTTTATATCTACCTTTTGCGATTCTCTAATCGTAGCACTCAGTTATTATGATTGGAAAGCTCTTGGGACATATACAAGTCACATTCAAGTCAAAAGGATACTCTATCTTACACATTTATGCAATCCTATTTCTTGATGTTCAGATTTGTTACCAGTATAAGCACAACCATGCACCTTCAACCATCAACGTAAATATTGGTCGAATTCACATTACGCATGGTACCAAACTTTTCTGAACTAGTGGTCCAAGGCTTGGATACCAACAACCCATGCATATTTGTGAAAGCTTATAGATAGAATCTTACATCCACACTTCAAACCTACCTAAAATGCATTTGCATTCACATGAAACATATGGAAATATATAAAAACCATTCATACGTTTTCAACTTTCGAAGTTTTGGTTGAGTTCGCTCTTATACAAAGATTAGATGATCGATTGTCCAGGGTTTCGTTCAAATTTAAGAAAATTACACCAAAACCCGGGTGTCAAAAAAACAGTTTTTGTTAAGAGTGACCATATATTCTTCAAGGAACTTCGCCCATAAAAATAAAAAAAAATAAAAAAAAGCATTAACGCCTGAATTGCTATAACTGCCCTCAACTCAACCGAGTACAACACAACTTTGATTAATCAGCACAAAAATATATATGCAGGATAATTGGCAACACTGGAAATTAAAACCTAAAATAGAAGGGTTCTCGTGTTCGCTTCATTCCTCTTCATATGCATGCTTCAACTGCTCTAATCCACATCTTTTTCTTCCCCCTTAATCACGGGATAAAATGGGCAAAATCTGCATTGACTGCTCCCCTGATTACCATAAAACAAGCACACTTCTTGCAGCATAGCTTCTCAAGTGTCGTTTGACGTTTCGAATCCAAGTACCCAACTCTATATCTATGTTTATTCATACTCAGTCGTGCACTCCAAAACACACTCATGTTACGAATTTTCTAACTAGTAACTACTGTTTGAGCCCGTACTCTGTTAACAAAAAGATTATGTATTAGAAAGTTCTAGATGATGGGCATGAAATTGGCCGGTGGAATGCGACATTTTCTGCTGAACCATCTAAATAAGCATATCATAAAGTTGGGATTCGCATCAGATAAGAGACTTACCACAGGAGACACTAACAAGGTGGTGAGAGGAGATCCAGCGTTAGTGAAGTATGACGCAAGATCAATATTCAAGTCGTCATACATACTCAGGAAAGGATGTTCCTGGATTATTCGCAAAGCAGTATATGAGTGCAATTCATAAGGGATTTGATGGAACTCGAGAGGCATAGAGTACTAAAAATATGAACCACCAAGTCGCCCCCCTGCCAACAATTATATGTTTCTTTGAAATATAAAATATTACAACATACCATTAACTGCTGAGCTGATGGCCTCGCCTTGGGATCCTTCTGTAAACTGAAAAGTGCACAAATTATCAGGGTGGGACGATTACAAAGCATGAAAGACAGACCTCTGAAAGAAGAACAAACTAAGCAACGGAACACTTGGAATTGAATCCACATCATCCAAAGAAGACTATCCACATTTCTTTCAAAGCCAAAATTTGCTGAAGTGACCATTGGGTATCACTATATTAAAAAACGTATACATATCCATTAGATTCATTTAAAGATACGGTCCCATATTTTGTTTATGGGTTCTTTTTCTAATGCGTGTTGATAGAAATTCCCAGAAGTTTTTCACAAACCCCACCAATATCGCCATTTCCAAAGTTTCCTCCTTCTTATGTATCCCCATGACAAGGACACCAAAGTGAAAGTAACATCATATATAGATCAACAGTGTCCTGCTATTGGTCAAGTAGCTGCAACAGGTGGTTAGATTAGGATAGTGGCAGCCTGCAGAGGAGAATAGTTTATGCAGATAGAAGGCAGTGACAGGCACAGCACCCTTTTCAACCAAATGAAGATTTACAAAGAATTATGTCACCCACAATCAACAGAACAAAGTGTACTGTGTTATAAATCATGGCTAGCTGCTAAAGACAGTTTCCAGAATGAAACTATATGGAGTTGACCACTGAAACAGAAACCAGATCAAGGGGGTTGGACTGATCTTAAAAGATAATTACGATAACTTTGTGCAAATAATGACTTATAGGTACCTTCTATTTTATAGAAACTATTTTTTGGGGACAATGTTTTTAGAAATGATTTTCAAGTACCTTCTATTTTTTGTAAACTATTTTTCGGTGACAGATTTTCTTTGAAAACTATTTTTAGGTGATTTTTTTCTTTACAATTTAGTCCAAAATTTATAGAGAAGGGCCTTAAGCAGGGACCTTCTTGCAATAATATGATTTTTTGAGGTTTTTATACAAATAAGTTCAAATAAAAACTCTTAACTCAATATAATAACTTTAATAGTACTAATTATCACAATCTACTACTTGTACCTATGATATATTGTATTTTCTATGGTTATAGCCTATAAGACAACCATGCTTGACAAAATTAATTAAACCAATGAAAAAAAGATCTAAGCTAATTCTTTAAAACAAATATTAATGCAGACGAAAATATAAATTGACAAGCTTTTATCAAGGTAGGGATATTTTTGCAGTTTTAGATAGTCTTAGGGATCTTGTAATAAATCTAAAACATAATTTGTCACCAGAAAATAGGTACTACAAAACACAATGGTACCTAGAAATAATTTTCAATAATATGATCCCCTAAAAATAGATACTGCAAAACATAGGGTATCTTTCAGTAATTTATTGTCAAATCTAACTACGAGTCCATCAATTTGGAACACCTATTTATGTAGATGAGAATTAAAATGGTTTCTTCATGTGATACCATACAGGCCACAAACAGTATGTTTGCCAGTGATGAAAAAGCTTGCTAGCATATTAGACTCTCAAGTGGAAAACAAGTCAAATCAAGAATATTACCATGATGATATAAATGAGCAGAATTCTGGAGAAAACCGGTCAGAGGGAGCAGATGGTGATGGCTGATCAACAATTGTTTGCATAAGTGTAAAAAATCCACCATCCTCTTGTTCTGGAAGAGGATAGGGGAATTGACCTGTGGCACACTCCAGCATAATCAACCCAAAGCTCCAAATATCGCTTTTAGCATCATAGCTCTCTTCACTAAATCTCTCGGGCTGTAAAAAGTCAATCCAAACAACATATGAAAACCACACGCAAGTAACAGCGATCAAGTCATTCAAACATAGCAGTACCGATAATCAAAACAATAAGTACACAAACAAGAAACTTACAGCCATATAGTGATATGTCCCAATTTTAGTGTTAGCCTGAGCGGTGGTACTTGCAACTATAGCACTTACACCAAAATCAGTGATCTTGACTTCTCCTCTATGATTTATCAATAAATTTGAAGGCTTTAGGTCTCTGTGAATTATGTGTTTCTCATGATGAAGATGGCACAAACCTTTTACCACCTAAACAAACAAAGAATCAAACAAAAGTAATTCACAATATAAGCACCACCACCACAAGTTAGCAGGGGAAGTACACTAACAAACTTGAAAAAAGCACAAGAAAATGAAAGCAAACCAGAGGAATACGATTGATTGGCTCAGATATATCTCACCTGCTTACATATGGCGGCTAGATGATCCTCTGGGATTGTTTTTACGTTTTTCAAGAAATCTTGAAGAGATCCACCATCCATGTACTCCAAAATAATAGAGAAAGCATCATTTTGGTAAAAACACTGGTAACAAGCAACTACATAGGGACATTCCAGTGACTGATTAATTTTCAGTTCCTTCGCAATTTGCTTACGAGCAGACTCTTCTATATTCATCTGAATAACCTGAAAATTAAATTGTATTAGAAAACTGTTCCCAAAAACAATTGACTGGCTATGCCATGCTCACATACATATATATAGTTGCAATCAATGTACAGATGCTGGACCAAAATCTTTAGAGATACCAATTAATTATGTAGAACAGAACAATTATAGTTAAACCCATATCAACATCCATTACTTCCATCATATACAGCCAAACCCTTATTTTTGGTCTTACATACTTAGAAATTCACTCCACCTTACATCCTTGCAGTCAAAATCCAAATACTTGCACCTCGAAAGCCACCTGACAGGCATGAGCCCAGAAATTTACAGTATCCATGTAGGATAGGGCCACTAAATGTGAGTAAGATGGTCTACACTGTTGGATGCTTAACCCAAGCAATATAATTCTATGCAGTGAGCATATGAAGGGTCAAGCAGATTGCCTTTGAAACAGACATATTGTACAGGACAGTGCATGGCGACAAATTTCTATAATAATAAAATGTGGTTGAGACAAACATCTGTTCCTTTCAAATTCCTAATTACATAATTAACAGAAAATAATTGATTTTAGTGATGATGCTATTAACTTCCGTCCTGATTATATACTTATTGGGTCTTCAATTCTGCCAAATGCATATCACAAGAAGTGAAGGTACTTTCCCTTAAGTATGAATATGAGCATGGAACATAAATGTAACATGGAAAATTGGATCGTAGTGCACTGTACTTTAGGGATTTGGATTGTAGCAAGCTTTACTTTAAATTTGTATCACAGTGCACAAAAACGTAAAAGTGTTGGATTTCAGTTCACCACCACCGGGTTGGATGAAATCAACTCAATGGATTGTCTACATGGCATGCAAGAAAGTATTATTTTCCTGTCCCACCAAGGGGTTTTACGTTTTGGCGGTGCACTGAAATCCATGGAATCAATTGGTGGGACAAGAAAACAATACTTCCCGGCATGCCACGTAGACAATCCACCGAGTTGATTTCACACAACTCGGTGGTGGTGGACTGAAATCCAACACTTTTACGTTTTCGTGCACTGTGATCCAAATTTAAAGTAAAGCTTGCCACAATCCAAGCGCCTAAAGCACAGTGCACTACGATCCAATTTTCCACGTAACATTGTGTACACAGCATAAGACCACTAATCACTCATGGGGGACATTTTAGGACAATAAGGCAGCCAAAAGAAAGTGTAACATAAGAAAGTCAAACGGAAGTGACGAGTGACGACAAATGAAGCAAAAAGCCACACATGCACGCGCACACAAAATGACTACTCAAATAAATAGTAAGACACAGTTGACAGTACATATAAACAAAATAATGCAGATGGAGTAAAAACATTCACAAGAGCTATTTCAATTATGACAAGAGACCAGAAACACACAAGAAGAGATGGAAGAAAAAACAAAGAGGGAAGAAAAAGAAACAGAATTTATAATTACAAGATGTACCAAATGGAAGGAGTAAAGAGAGAACTTGAAGAAAGAGGCACGAGATAAACCACTAAGGACTGACATTTTCCGATAAAAATCTACCAGTCTAAGGAATTTAGTATAAGATTGTCGTAAAATTTTTATCTATACACTACATTTCTTGACCGAATCTTTTGTAGTTTGTGGTTATAAGTAATCCTTCTTCTGTCCTGGAACTGTCATTTTAGAGAACTCAGTGTGTTGGAGTTGAGGAATTGCACAAGCATCCCAGAGTTTAGAGTCCTGCTCTTTCTTGGATGCTCCAGAGTCCAGAAATCAAAGAGCAAAAGCAGCTCTAGAAAGCAGCAATTCTCTATATAACCCTATCTAAAAGAGCCTATCTCTGTTACCAGATTCATTTGAAGATCTATGGTTTCAATAAAACACCAAAACCTTAGAGTGGATGGAATTGTTGAGAAAATTTAATTCCAACATCAGTTGCAGATCCAGATACCGAATAAGCTCTCTAGACCCTTTTGATGTTACAAGAGAGGTAGCAATCTACTTCGGCACACAAGATAGTCATGTTTATATGCTCAAGAAAGCTTCCATTTTGTGGAGTTTACAGACTGGTTTGTGGAAGGAGTGGAACAGCTTCAGGGGAACAGGACATCCTCTGAAAACTGATTCAATTATGGGGGAAACAAATGATAGTCTAGAATAGGGTTGCTAGTTGTAGTTCTAATGTGGCAGGGTGTATCTTCTTGAATATTTTTGTTCTTTTAGGCCTCCTTTCGGTGCGCATTTCCTAGCATGTAATTGACAAGGGACTTTCACAGTTCAGCTCCAGAGTTCTAGACTTAAAGTCAGCTCCAATAAGTTTTAGCTGTTGATATTTTCCTGTTCTCATTCAAAAATCTCTTCAAAAAGGCTAAACAGCAACAGATTCTCACTGATAGATTCATCCCTGAGCATTCAGGTTAGCACAATGACAGCTTATTAGTAGGGCTAAGCATCGGTCCAGGACTGGAGTCTCCACCAAAAGGACCGACGACCGAACTTCGGTACTGAGCTGGACCAAAGACTGGACCGAAAAAAGTTTGGTCCGTCCACTCTAGTCCATTTTTCAGTCCGGACTGTACTCTGCACAACCCAATTGAGAAAGATTGAAAGAAACCCTAAAATTTTAGTAGTTGTGTCACTTTTATTCGGTCTAGCCCACAGTCCATGGGTTGGACCGAAGACTGAATACCAGAACTTCTTGGACCGAGGACTGAATACCAGAACTTCCCTAAGTCCCTTTTCTAGTTTGGATGGACTATGCACAGCCCTACGGCTATTGGCGTGGCCTTAGCGGTAAGGGGCACATGCAACTTGTCAATTGTTATGCTGTCGTAGGATTCATTTTTCATTAATGAAATCATTTTAGGTTTATTCTTGAAGAGAAAAAAGGGATTAGTATGTACTAGAATTAATGCAGCACTACTTACAAATTCTGTCTTTACAATGGAAATGCATATGAACAGACAAGGCAATCCAGAGCCTTAAATATAAGAAAGTCAAGAACAGTGAAACACTCCAATAAGTCCTCAATTCTTTTGCAGCTCCTATCACCCTACCATTAACTCATTAAGAGTCATTATGGTAACAATCCTGCAAAAACTCTAGTATTATAATGTCTAAAACGTGGCGAAAAAAGGTATACAGAAAACCTGAAAAAAGAATTGATTGGACATATCCACCAACATCCACTTAATTGGGTAATACACATAAGCAATTGGTTGAAATCTAGAACTTGTTTTTAACACTAGACTAGATATTTCAAGTTTATCATAAGTAGGCACCATTCCTTTTGACACAGCGTAATACTGTAATATAGGCTTTAACACGAAACAATTTTATAAAATTTTAGAAAATCTGACTGCTTTACGATGTGTATGACAAAGTATAAAACCTCAGACGCTCATGAAGAAATTGAAGCCAGCAGCTAGAAAAATGAACGTCTTTTTGCAATGGTAGCAAGTAGCAAGTAGCAAGCAGCGTTCATGAGCACTGGAATATTGACATAATTATCTATGACTCCAATATAATCCTTTCACCAGAGTCTTACCTTCAAAGCGAAGAACTGGCTGGTCCATTTGTGCTGCACCAACTCTACGATTCCACCACTACCCTTACCAATGACCTTAATCACATCAACATCAGCCAAGCTTATCTGCTCATCTGATGGCTTGATAGGAGGAGGCTGATATACAACAGAACAAGAAGTAAGCTAAAGCTTGTTTGACATGAAAAGATTAAGAAATAACAAAATAAGCAAAACAACCAGAAAGGAGGACATTACGATAATATCTAACATGGACCAGCTGTTAATGTCAGGAACTGCAGTTTAAAAGCTATATTTTTCCATCAACCTTGTCAATAAACATATGGGTATAGACTTGTCAATTCGGGCGGGCGGGCGGGTTTCGGGTCGGCCATATATCGGGTTCAGGCAAATACGGGTCGGATGTATTCCAGAATCGGGTAAATACGGGCTGTATATTTCTATTTCGGGTCAACCCAACGGGTTATGATTGCGACCTTTTTCCGTTTTTTCTTTTAAAAAAATGGTCCCTAAATACTACTTTTTGTACAATATACATAATAAAATATGATTATCTTCTAGTAACGATAGATTATTGTAACTATTTTAACTTAAATTAGAGAAATAACAAATAAATAAGTTGCGTTTATAGTTTAACGTTAAAAATTACAAAGAAAAATCACAAATTCTAATAAAGTTGAGCTTAAAAAATTAATTTTTCGGGTCAAACTGGCGGGTCGGGTTTGACCCGCTAATTTTCGGGTTCGGTATACTTCGGGTTTAGTTGAGAAAATAGTGTTCAAAACCCAGAAATTTCGGGCGGATTCAGGTCGGGTTATCGAGTCGGGTCAGAAACTGCCAGGTCTATATGGATAGCATACCAGAAGAACACAGTCAGGGGACCTTTTCTGGATGAAAAACAAGATGACAAACGAAAAAAAGGCAGTAATAACCTATGTTACCTCGACTCTTCATATTCTATGTCGTACCCGTGTCAGAACCTTGATACCCGAACAAGGATATGACACTCGACACTTCAAATTACAATGAAAATGTGCAAATTTTCTTAAAAATAGCCGAGTCCGACACCCATATCTGTGTCTGATATGGACACATGTACCCATGTCCGAGTAACAGGTAATGACTGAGACCAAATGCATATAGAAACACTCATGCTAAAATCCACATTCTGCAACTTATTTCTTCAAACAAAAATTGCTGCAATATATTCCTCCATGCATTTGAGAATACCCAAAATGCCAATTATGGAACATCATGACAATTACACAGATAATGCAGCATACATTTGGATCAGCCCTTCAAGGCATGACCCACACCACTCAGTGGGGAGGAGGTTGTAAACTTGGATCAGATTTTAACTTCTGAAGGTCCAAAAACATCATATAATTCAACATAAGTAATTAGTCTGCCACCATCAAACTTATCATGACAATCTATTTTGCACATGCCCTTCATTTCATCTTGCATAAAAATTCAAACTCCACTTGGATACCAAGTCACCAACATTTCAATTCAGACACGAAACAAAATGGTCATATTTGTGGATGATAGATTAGTCAATACAACACAGGCATCAAAGCCAATTCGAAGCGGGCAATAAAGTCACTAACTGAAGATCAAATGCCGGTAATACAAACAAATCATCCTGGGTCTGAAAAACTCAACAGTAAATCGAGAAAGAAAAACACGGATGGAGAAAAAAGGAAACTCACAGCCTCTGCTTCACCTTCGGAGACAATTCGAATACCATCTTTATTCACCAGAAGATCCCCATCTTTAAACGTACCACTTTGAGTTCTAAAGTTGAAAGGGAAGAAAAATCAGGAAAAAGAGAAAAGCAAAGGAATGCAGGAAATGGGTATTATGCAATGATAAAGAGATCTCACAGGAATTTGGAGAGAGAATCTTCATCGGGTGGAACAGCGAGCTTGAGATTGAGGCCGCCTTTGTTTTTGGGAGGCATGGCTTGGTGTGTAGCTTCAGCTTTTTCTGCTCAAAATTTCCACAAGGTTTGGCTGATAACTGCAGAAAAGCAAAAGCCTGATGTTGAGGTTCTGGGTATCTCGGAAAGAGAGAGCTAGAGAGAGAGAGAGAGGAGAGAGAGAGAGAGAGAGAGTCGTTGGAAAGTCGTCCCAGTTTTAGCAAAATGGAATTTGGAGGGGTTTGGAGATGGTTGTTTGTAGGTCGACATGTCATCGTGTCATATGTATGAGTGGGGTCACCAACATTTGTTCCCAAATTATTTAAAGCTTCATGGTATCCTCCAAGTGCAATACATATTAGGTACATTTATGATTGGATTATTTGGTTTTAAAATTCCCAACTTTGAGTCTTGTTTATTACAATATCCCAAATTTTACTTTTAACATGAATATCCCAAACTTTAGGGGTTAGTATTTATTAATATCCCAACATCAGATTAACATCAATTAAACTCGAGTTTTTCTACAATGCAATGATTGTTTTTTGGCTTAGACATACTTTCATTTTATAAAATATCCCATCAAATATTATAACATTACAGGAAAAACCCAAGTTTAATTGATATTAATTTGGTGTTGGGCTACTGTCAAATACGACTCCTCAAAGTTTGAGATATTCATGTTAAAACTGAAGTTCGGGGTATTCTAATAAACAAACCCCAAAGTTGGGGATTTTACAACCTAATAACCCTTTATGATTTATATTTCAAGATATCTCTTAGTGAAAAATCATATTATTAATAGTCAATAATTGGATGTATGCACACGAACAATTAGATGATTTGGAATGCAAAGTTTAAAAGCACGTAATAAATTATACTTGCAAAGGAGCAACACACTGGGTAATTACATAAAACTAAAAGACTCCCGGCACTTTCTAGCCTTTGTAGCTAGCACATGTGTTGGATGAACACATGACCTAGGTACATTGGTAATACTAACAACTTTAAAGTATAAAAAAAAAGTTTCTGACAACACATGATTGTGAAACTCCGACGCTTTTGATGGTTGTAAAAAACACTGGACCACTTCTAGTAAATTAGTTTTAAACTATACTTGTTTTTTTTTTAAACATGACATATCTACATTGATTTTCTTTGCATGTATTTATTGGAGAAATATAAACATGCCAATTTACAACAACTTATAGTATGTTAAGTTTTATTTAAGTGTTAAGCGCCTTGTAGTTGTACTCCCTAGAAATGTATGTCTTATTTGTTATGCGATCTCTTTTTGTTGTAATGTTTTTGCAGACTTTGCAGTAGTTATGAATTTAGGGGTGAATAGAATTTCCGGGACTCCCGGATGTCAAGGTTGTCAGGATTGGAATTCTAATCATGATTGATACATGTCCTTAGAATCAATATTGTAGGTCGGATCGAGGATCATAAGATTCTACAAATAAAGTAAAATTATTATAGATGACTTGAAGTTTTCAAAAAAAAAAACAATATTTCAAAATTGTACAAAAAACAATGATTTTCACCGATCTTAGTATGACCCTAACCAATTCTAGTACGATCCTAACGATCCTGACAATCTTAGTTAGATCCTAGTATGATCTTAACAAGGCAATGATCCTGGAACGAGTTGGATCGTTTTGGTCATTTTTGGATGCTACACCGTGTGGGATCGGTTCACTTTTGGTTCGTTTATGGTCACCGGCTCACTTCAAGTCGCCCTCTCCTCTCCTCGAATCAAACCTGGTTTCATTGTCCATTTCATGGTGGGTACGGGTCCTTGGAGGGTCAATATGACCATCAAGAAAAGCGGTATTCTCTCTACAAAGACCTCGGGGCCATCGGATGACATCTCGGGTCTTTATCGGACCATTTTCGAGCCTTCTAAGGGGCTCCGGGACCATCGATAAGAATAACAAGGCGGAATCAACCTCGGAGGCTAGAAAATACAAGCAGACACTCTTTCTATCATATCTCCTTCAATACAACTCCGATGAACCTCTAATTTTGGAAGCTTAAAGTAGACATCGAGTGCTTTCTATCGGTATATTATGAGCCTAAAACGGAGTTCATATGAAGAAATTATGCGAGTTAGAATTCGGCAGAAAACTGCCCAGAAGGTCATGCCCGTGACCTTTGTTGTCACGCCCGTGACCTCTCACGACAGGTTTGTTTTGGCTCCAGAATCCAAGTCACGCCCGTGTCCCCAAGTGTCACGCCCGTGACCGTTTTGGTTTGACAACACCACCCGCGTTCTTTCTTCTTTATTTCGTTGTTTTCTTTTCCCCTTTCTCCCCATTTCCTTTATATACTTGTTCCCCCACCTCCATTAGAATAATTGGGCGATAGTTTTATGAAGTCTTTATGTTTTAGACTCAAAAATCCTCTCAATTGGAAATATTGTAATTGTGGGTTTTCAGACCCTAATCAATGAAAACTAATCCTTTGGATGGAAATTGCTTGGTGATTTCTCTTCTTTGTGAGTGGGTATTCTTCCTCCACTCTTTGTAAGATTTCTTGGGTGTTTAAAGACTCTTTGCTTGTGGAAGGTCCTTGTGCAAGTGATTGAACATCTTAGTTCAATTGGGTGAGTGTTTACTCTTTACAATTGTCGATATCTTTTAATTTCATGTTTATCTCCATAAAACCCCAAAACCCTAACAATTAGTTTGTAGTGTTTATGAGTTCTATGGGTGGATTTCCATCATCCACATGATTTTGTGTAGACTCTAGGCCCTCCATCTCCTCTCCAGGATCGTACGATCCTACGATCCATATCGTGATTTTAACTACCATGCACTCGGTCCCATCCGGGTCTCGGTCAAGTCTTAGTCCCAAAATTCCGGATCCCGATAGGACATGGACCATGATAGGACCAAAAAAGAAGGTCAGGTCATAATCTGGAGTGGGAGTGGGACTTAGCCTCAACTCTCAATCCCACTCACGATTCCTGGTCTTATATATATATATATATATATATATATATATATATATATATATATATATATATTTATATATATGTTGAAAATAAAATTCTCTTTGTCTATCTGTTTACCCATTTGCCAACACAAATATTTTCAATTTATAAAAGTTGTGGTACTGTACATTTTTTATGTTGGTTTTTTAAGGAAACAAAATAAAATAATAGGAGCAAATAGTTACAAAATTAGACTAAAAACTCCTGGTTCATTTCTCAGTCCTAGTTGGAAGAGGAGTGGGAGCAAAAACTTGCCCTCGGACACAACTCGGAGTGAGAGCAAAAACTAAATGGTTTGTAACAACAAGCACTTAAAACTAGGATTGAGAAACAATAACATGACACGAACCCAATATGAAATAAGGTAGGTTGCATCTAAGATTTCTAACTGAAATATATGAGCATGCCTAAAATGCTTAGTTAAGTAGGTCACGTTTAGTTGGAACATTTGACATGAAAAATACATGTTTTAATTCATTTAATTAATAGCATTAGATGGATGACCTATTAACCTGTTAACCAATTTATGACCTTGTGGTAAGTAAAATTTTACCTTACCTTACCTTACCATCTAAAGAACATAATTTTATTTTTGGATAATTTATATTTAAAAATTCAATTGTCAAACAAGTCGTGTTTGGATCAATATACTTTCAACCTGTTTAATATTAACACAAACACAAACACGACCTAACACAACTTATGTACAAGTACAACCCCTAATTAAAGTCAACATGTAATATCTTAATTGAATGATAAAGGTTGATGGGATCTAATTACAAATGGGCAATAATGGTGATTAAGTAACAAAAAAAAAATCTATTGAGAGGTACATAAAATTACCTAAAATTTATATAAACTATTATGGGAACTTCATTTTTATAATATTACAATTCTAATCAATCTTCAGTTGCATCAAAAAAAAAAAAATCAATCTTCAGGTACTTTCATTAATAACTTATTATTTAACCTACTCAAATTTATCTCGATAGATAAATACATTTGTTGCAAACCACAAGAAGATTTATGTAAATATTTTTCATCCGTTAATGAAAGGAATTATAGTTTTAATATATCCCCTTATATTACTGATAATTGAAACAAAGATGTTAATTGTGTAAAGGACATCGGGCATATTTATGAGTTTCGATAGTTTTAGTGATTGGAAGTTAAAAAGTTTCATTATATATATACTTGGCTACCACCATAAGGATGGTTTAGTGTTAATTGTTCCTATTTTCCGAAAAGAAGGTGTGGGTTCAATTCCCACTAGATGTATAGGGGAATCTCTTTTCCCCTGGTCTCTCTTTCCCTCTCTGATGCCTACCTTCACTTAACGTATTACCATGAGATATGAGCCTTTTGGTTAGTTTATTAGGTGAAATTTAATACTCGCAGTTTTCCATGTTAAATTTTGTTTTCAATTCGTATTTAGATTAAATTAGTTGTTATTGCTTAATTTACTTTAGATTTTGAAAACCCTACCAAACCCATGTCCCGCTTACCTAAACACCATTCCAGTGGACACGACAACCCTATTAAACCCAAAAATTATACAACCGAACAATTTACAATAGGTATTTTTTTGTCCAAAAATTATGAAATATTAGTTTTAAAAGTGAAATGTTAATATTGCTAACAAGTGAGACACTACTTTGATAGTATTTTGCTTGAATAGCATGCACTAATATTTGAAAGATTTTGCTCCAATAACAAGTATTAATATTTGATAGTATTTTGATTGAGTCAAAATGTAAAAAAATACTCTAAATGTGTTTAATCAACATATCATAATACACATTATCAAATCATTATGCATATTCCTATCAAAAAAAAAAATCATTATGCATATTTTCTTTTTCCAACCAATTTACGTATATGCTAATGTGCATTAATAAAAATATGTTGGCTATATTTGTTTTATCTTAGTGGCTTGAAATCGATTCTAAAACTGAAAAATTAATATCTACCTAACATTTATATCTGAAGTTGATACCAAATAACTAGAATTGAAGAAATTCAATATAACATCATTCATATTTATATGATTTTGAAACCTTAAATCCAGGATACAATCCTTCAAATTTCAATCGTAAACTTGAAATAATGTAAAACAAGGTGAGAATGATACCTGTCCAGAGTATAAGAACTTGTTTCTATCAAGCTAACATTGTCTGTCTATTCTTTTTTGTTTTGTTTCCCTGATTGTTTTCTATCTCATCGATCTACATTCGCTTCTATCTTTTTGTTATGTTTCTTGTTCAAGCGGAAAAAGAGGCTAAAAAACAGGAGTCTTGACTCTTTGAAGGCATAAGATTCATGGTATCATTCATACCTAATTTCTTATTTAACTATTTAAAATAGAAAGTGATTGCGTGCATAAATGTTAGCAACAATAAGAACTCCCACTTTTTTACTATATGATCCATCAAATAAATTAGTTATGAGCTTTGTTAAACTATAATAAGGGGTCTTTTATTTTATGTATGGATTAAATGTTTAGTTCTTTGTAATATGCAAATATTGCAAAAATAATGTAAGATACTGCATATGCATGTGTGTATATATATATATATATATATATATATATATATATATATATATATATATATATATATATATATATATATATGTATATGTATGTATATATATATATATATGTATATATATATATATATATACATATATATATATATACATATATATATATATATACATACATATATATACATATATATATATATATATATATATATATATATATATATATATATATATATATATATATATATATATATATATATATATATATATATATATATATATATATATATATACACATACATACATACATACGCGCTCGCGCACACACACACATGTATGTATGTGTGTGTGTGTGTATGTATGTGTGTGTGTACATACATACATACATACATACATACATACATACACATGTATGTATGTATGTATGTATGTATGTATGTATACTTCTACTCGACCATCATAGTGCGACGTGGAAAGGAAGGTGCTTGAGAAGTCCGACCGACAATTAGCACTGGAAAAAGCAACTCCCGGAAGTAAGACCAAGCAACAATAGTTGAAAAACCAATGCAATGGAGGATCGAAGAATGAATGGCAGTCGTCCTTAAGTTCAGAAGGTAGGGTCCTCGAAACTTTTTAGGGAAAGGCCAGGAAGAGCACTTACGTTGGATAATTTAAAGAGGATGATGGCCTCATATTAAGGTATGTTGAACCTTGAATCTTTAATGGCGCACCATATGCAACAATTGAAAGGGCTAATGTAATAGAGTCCATTGAACAACCTTACTTTGTTGTGTTATTGATGTTAACTCTTCTCTGGAAGTGATGAATGGATTTATTAAAAGAATTTGGAGATTTTTGGAAATTGATATAGAAGATGTTAAGAGGGGTCTACTCCTTGTGTGTTTCAAGTCTAGTGATAGCAGGAACATGGCCATTAATCAGGTTTCCTTTTCTTTGACAACAAACCTCATATTGTCAAAGCCTGAAATGAAAATCTTGATATGGATATCGAAGCAATGTCTATTCTTCCTGTTTGGGTAACAATGAAAAATCTCCCTTTTAAATACTGAAGCGCAGATGGTATGAGCAAAATTGTGAGCCTTCTTGGGGTGGCTATTAAAAGTGATAAGCAAACAAACTAGAGGATCAAGCTAGTGTATGCGAAAATTCCAATAGACATGCCCCTTAAAGGTCCCTTCCTGGAGTAAGTGGATTTCAATGACAATCTTGTTCGTCAACATGTTCAATATGAATGAAAACCCATAAATTTATGCATTGTAACATGTTTGGGCATGAAGAACAAATTGCGAGAAAAAAATTCCATGTAATGTCCTTTTCTCTGCTTTGTCTTCTTTGAGTCGAGTCTTTAGGTGAACAATTGAATGTGTTAGGTTAGCTGTTAGTTGCGTTTATTTGGGTCTTTATTAGGGTCAGTAGGTGTCTCTGTTAGGTTAGGTTTTGTTTAGGGTTTTATTTTGGGTAATTTTGTGTTTAGGGTTTGTTAGGGTTTTGGTCAGTTTAGGGTCTGTCATTAGGATTATTAGGGTTTTGGTCAGCTTAATGTTATGTTTATTTTTTTGTTAGTTTTAGGGTTATGTTTTTAGGTCTTGTTAGTTAAGGTCAGCATAGGGTTAATGGAGTGATTATGTCTCAGATTTGGTTAGTTTTTGAGTCGTTAGGGTTAAGTTTAGGGTATCTTTTAGGTTAAGTTTGCTGCCTAATATGATTAATTAGTGGCTAGGGTTCTTTAGGGTTAGGGAATGATTAATGTTCTAATGGATGATTAGTTATAGGGGTTAGTGAATTAGGGAGTAATTAATGAAGAAACCTAATTCCCACCTTATTCTTTACTTCAAGTGAGGTGAATTAAGGATCGAGAACTCCTCAATTCACTAAAACACTTGCTAGGAATGATAAGAAGGGGATAGTTAATCCCATTCCCATGAGAATGAGAATGGGGTTAACTAGAGAATTTTGCATGATTAACCCTCAGGATCCATGGTGGATCTCAGGGTAGTCAATTCAGGCTTCTCTTGAGAAAGGGAGCTCGGTGGGTTTATTCTAGCAAAGTTCTCATCTGGTTCCTTCTATCTTTTAACTCTCTAACTTCGAAACTCAAATAACCATGAAACCTTTGGTTGCCTAAATCCCTCGAAACCCTTTTTCTTATTTGTGTGCTTTTGTTTGTGTTTCCTATTTGCTTGCAAAATCTCTTAAACGATCATGAATTTTAAACCTAGTAGGTGAGAGTTCGAGAAGGCTTTTAGGTTTCGAAGCCCCAACTCCCTGAGAAAGAGCGACAAAATCGGGTGCTTAAAACCACTCGCGACACAAAATGGTGTCGTTGCTGGGGATCAAACCCAGGTCACCCGCGTGTCAGGCGGGAATACTCACCTCTAGATGATGGCTTCAGTCACCTTGGAAGAGCTAATGGTTCTCCTTCCTATATCAGCACTCTTCCATCCTTGGGAGACAACATTCCTCTTCCTGTGTGCCTCCAGCTTAGGGCACAACTTCTTCAGATAATCAAAGCTTTCTACCACATGGAAGTCAAGTTGTTGTGTTATACTTGGTTTCAGACTACGAACAAAAATATCCAACTGCATCTCAATAGGAATGATGCTAGTCACCTGGGATAGCTTGGCATGCCATCTCTCATAGTAAGCGAAAAATTGTTCATGATCCCCTTGGCGAATTGTCATAATGTCTGACAGAGTCACCTTGTCTTTTTGGATTTTGTTGTAATGCTCAATGAAGGCTTTTCGCAAGGCTGTCCAATCTCCTCGTACCTCCAAAGGAAGGGTATAGTACCAATCTAACGCCTCATCATTTAGTGATGATGGGAAGACTTGCTTGTAATGCTTAGTACTATGTCCCTGATGATATGTTTGGAGAGATTTCAGGAATGGGATGGGAATGGAATTAGAATCCTGGAGGGTTGGGAATGGAATTAGAATCCTACAGTGAAGTTGTTTGGAGAAAAACTGGAATGGATCTAATTCCATTCCCACTGTTTGGCGAGCAGTTATGGACAAGTTTGTTTTTATTTTTTACTCATTATATGTATTGTAAGAGATATTATTGTGAACCAATTTGATATTTTGATTAATTGTAATTAATTTTTTCAATTTTTAATAGTTAATCATTATAATACATACTTTTTGAGCTTTTAATTTTTATTTGTACTATGAAATATATTTGTGATTAATAATTAACAATTGTAATGATTTTTAATTGTATGTACATAATGAAATTTTTTATTACTATGTAGGCAAGATAATAATTTTTATTTGTTTAATTATAATACATTTATTTTTATCAATCGACCTACATAAAGTAACATATATGTAAATAATATCTCATATTACATAAAACATGACATCTAAAAACAAATTACATCACCAAAATATTTTCATGTTCACCTTGCAATTAAACCACCAAAATAT
This sequence comes from Portulaca oleracea, assembly GCA_029582165.1. Taxonomy (NCBI): domain Eukaryota; kingdom Viridiplantae; phylum Streptophyta; class Magnoliopsida; order Caryophyllales; family Portulacaceae; genus Portulaca; species Portulaca oleracea. The sequence continues at coordinate 24,531,475 of CM055890.1, forward strand.
TTCACTCTCTTAAGGTTCATGTTCACCTTGCAATTACACCACCAAAATATCAAATCATCATAAGTTTCATGTTCACCTTGCATTACACCACCAAAATATTTCACTATCTTAACAGCCAAGCTAGTCTGCTATTGATAACATAGCATGTCCTAACGAGATGGGTATATATTTGAATGAATAAGGCTAAGGAGGAACTCTTTCTTGAATTCATCACCATCACAGTCATAAAAGGCGGAAAGGTTATTATCATCAGACCTCAACACTTTAAATGCCTGAACTCTTCAACTTGTGTGAGCCCCGGGACTTGCATAACGTCATGTTTCAGCCTCTTCTTTTTCTCCTTAATGTCTTTTTCTTCATCAATAATTATTTGCTCATGTTCTTTAGTAACAGCAAATGCACTTGCAATTGTTTCCAGATGAGCATGCATACCACCAATAGCGTTAGTGATATTGTTAGAAGCATAAGATATTGTGGAAGATAAGTCGATAACCTCCGATAATTTTCTTTTACCCCTGCTTGTTGAACATTTTTCTTTCCTTGATTTCTTTGTATCTTGAGGGGATGGTTGCGCTGAATGAACAGACTCATCGTCCTCAATATCTTCATTGCCATCTTTGTCAAGATCAATGGCCTCATCATTGTTGCGCAAGCCAGCCACAGCTTCCGGGAAATCCTCAGTATTACCTCCATTAGCTCTATCAGCACCAAAAACCTTCTCCAGCTCATCAAAATATGGAAAAGGAGTTCTCCATAATCCTTTTGCAACTTTGTGATCCTACAAAACAATATTAAATATTAACTCATTGTAAAATGGAAGACTAAAATGTACCAAAAGTATATTTTACCTTAAGAAACTCATTATAGGATTGTCTTTCACACATAATCATTTTGGTGGCGTCATTCCAAGTAAACCCTGATCTCCGAAGCATCTCACAGATCACATTATACTTATCCCTAAACAACTTCGTCTTTGATTCAATATGAGAGGTCGCCTTAAACCCACTTCCATGCAACTTTTCTTGCATCATGCTCTCTAACTTTGTCAAATGTCCTCCCTTGAAGTTCCCTCCCCTTTCCATTTAGGATCATTACTCAACTCCAATAATGCATTAATAAGGGCAGCCTCTTCTTCCTCAGTCCAACGACGTTTGTTTTTTCCTCTCCCTTGTTCACAATTTTGGCTCACTTCGATCATACTTGCACCATCATGAGAAGTTTGGCTAAATTCCATCATGTTCATACATAAACCAATACAGAAAAAAGACAATATTATAAATTGACAAGTAGCTTTAAAAGCGCCCAACACAAATCATAATTTAAATTGACTATATCAACAACAAAAACATCAACTATTAAAAATACACAACTCACTAAGTAAAAATACAATACAGTTTAGTTTAAAAAGTGTCATACAACATACAACATACACCATAGCAACAATTCAAAGCAAATACAACACACAAGATTACAACTTATCGATTCCTACTTGGCGTAGCTCGCGAATTATTGAATAAGAAAATACAACACACTCGATTACAACTTATTCATTCCTATTTGGTCTAGCTTGCCAATTATTGAATAATGTTTTAGCTAAATTACTTCGAAAAAGTGTCCATGCATCGGAGGTTTCAACGTGAGTCACATATTCAACTTCCTCATCACTATCATTTCCGTCATCATCATCATCATCAGTTTCATCTTCTTCATCTTCAAACACCACCTCCTGATTTGTTGGCATATACTTGTGAAATAGGTTATGCAATAGAACACATGCTAGAACTATTCGACCTTGGGTCCGTATAGGAAAAAAGGAGGGACATCTAAGGATACTCCATCGTCCTTTTAATAGTCCAAAGCATCGCTCTATTACATTCCTAGCTTTTCAATGTTTCATGTTGAAAAACTCTTCAGCACTTACGGGTTGGTGATCTCCCCACTCTTTCATGTGATAGCGATGACCTCTATATGGTGCTAAGAATCTCTCACAATTAGTGCATCCAACATCTACCAAATAGTATGTACCTTGACATTTGTTAAGAAGTTATTTATGATTATTGATGATCTTATAATACTGAAAATTATGCATATTGTAACGACTATTACCTTGAGGAACTTTTAAACCATTGGGCCTAGAAAGTGCATCTCGAAGGACTCGTCCATCATGTGCAGGTCCTTCCCAACCGAGAAGTACATAAGTAATTCCATGTTAGGATTGCATGCTCCTAACACATTCATAGCAAGAGTTCCCTTCCTAGTTCGATACCTGGGTCTATCCTTGGCACGTACATGGACAGGGATGTATGTACCATCTAAGGCTCCTATGCAATTCTACAAAACAACATATACGACTTTTAAGTCACACTATAGTTAGCTTTACTAAGAATACAATTATATAAGTTGCATTACCTTAAAACATTTTCATCTACTGTCCTCAGAGTCTTCACTTATCGGGATATGCTTTTTGATCAACTCCATGTGTAACTTCAAAACTGCAAGAAGACATTGATGGAAGTTTCTACTCACACTTTCACCACTCCGATAAAAATAAGTCCCTATTGTCCTATTTTTGAACTTATGAGCTAATGTGTATAAAAACATGGTAACAATCTCTTCCAATGACATATATCTCGAACTAGCTAAGCCTCCAATATCTCTCAGCATTTCACATAGTACATAAAATGTACGCCTATTCATACGAAGTTGGCTCTTACAAATAACATCACTATCTTTGATTAATGTATTCAAGTTCACTAATCTACATCGCTTTTTTTCCCTATAGGACAATGTAAACTTTTGTTTTTCATTGATAGCAATTATCATCATCAGCCACATCCAAGCCATCAAAGTAACAGCGTTTATAATAACTATAACCAAGATGAGTACTTGCATTTGTGCTCTCTTCTTCCTTCTCATTTCCATTAAACGACGGGATGGGGCCATATTCTGTCTTAAATCATGTTCAATTATATATCATAATCTAACAATATATTAAAAATTGAAGGCAACCAATTAAAAACCAAATAATGGGTAGTGGAAAGATACAACAATTCACATGATAAATGGATGATGCTAATCAAATTTAGATATGGTTTATCTTTTTTTTTTGATAATTATCGGGCAATAGCCCAAATTATTCATCACCAAAGAAGGTGCCATGAAGGCACAACAACTTACAAGGTTCAGGAAACATGATAACAGAGACCCAACACAGAGGATAAATCACAAAACTAAAAAACACAGCAATACACCATAGCATAGTAGGAACATAGCACAAGATAATAAAGTCTAAATACATGGCATCCTACTAAAGCCCCTCCTGCATGTGTCCTCCCTCTGAAGCTTTATCTTTGCTAATTAAATTTAGATATGGATGATGCTAAACAAATGGATGATACTAATCAAAGTAATTAAAGGGTCATACTCTGCTTTATCTTTACTAATTAAATTTAGATACAACAATTCACACACACCAAAAGGCCATATTCTGCACTACTACTGTGTTCCGAGCAAATTAAGTGAAAACAAAATTTAGATTACAAATCATGTTCAATTAAGTGAAAGAAACGAAATTTTCTGGAAGAAAATAACCTGAATAAATTTCTGATTGTTATTTGGAGCAGTGAAAGAAATCCCCAAAGTTGAAAAATAAATTCCTCAGATGTAAGTATGAACTACAACAACACTACAACAAGTTCCTCAGATTTAGGGTAGAAGGGAAAAAATTCCTCAGATCTGGAATATCCCCAAAGTAGAAATCCCACACAACAAGTAGAAATCCCCAAAGTTGAAAAACAAATTCCACAGATTAACAACAGAAGCACTAGCAATATCCCACAGAAAAATTTGAAAAAATCTGACCTGGACGCGAGCAGGTTCTCTCGGAGGGGTGCAACGCTGGGCGGCGGTGAGGCGGCGCTGGGCGGTGGTGAGGCGATGCACGAGGCGCGGTGCAGCGGCAATGTGAAGGCGGCAGTGGTGCGGCTATGTGCTGTCTTCCTCTCTATTTAGGGTTCGTGGGTTGAGAGACAATAGATGAGAGTATCACACAGATATCCTTCAGGGATTGTATTTGATTCCCCCCAATTATGGGAGGTATCTAATTGCTCCCATTTGGGAGGGATAACAATTCCTATGGAATAGTAATTCCATTCCATATCATGTTCTCCAAACATGTAAAAAAGGAATAGCAACCCATTCCACCCTAATCCCATTCCTTTTTATCTCACTGAACACACCTTGAGTGGCATTACCCGGTTAAACTCTCACACATGACGGGTCGGATTCTCAAACGAACTAAACTTGGTATATCCATCTTTCCAAAAACATTGGTGTTGACCTCAGCAGGCGGTTCAAACTCGATGAACTGGTTAGCGAATGCAGGCATATGACTTACGATATTCTTGGATCCTTTCGAGTTGTGCTTTCATTTCCTGGATGACAAGGTCATCTTGTAACTTCACTTCAGTCTTGATCGGAGCAAAGAGAGGGGTAGCTAATGGTGGTGGTAGCTTTGATGTCGGGTTGTCTATCACGTGGACGACCACTCCCGTATTGGGACCATCCCCTAACTTGCCTTTTCCTTTATCCGCAATAGAAAGTCAGTGTAGAACAACATTCTCAGGGCTTTCCTCTTCATCATCATCGCCGAACCCTACATGCACACTAATACGTTGTAAAGCTTCTAAAACTCCATTTAAGGTTTCTTGTTGTTGCTCAATTCTGTTGTTCAATGAGTGCCCGCTACCCAACGGTGTGCTCCTCAACTTTCTTCTCTTGCTGTAAGGTAGCAAAGGTGATCGACCCCTCTTCCTTGTTGAACCTTTTCCTCTAGGTACTTAGCTAATGCAACGTTGATCTGGTCGTTGCTGTTGTCTTCACCCCCTGACATGCTGAGTTGTAGACGGCGAGAAGCTTTGGGTTTTGGTGATAGTGGGTTGCGAATTAAAAGGCCTGACGGTCCCGGGATCCAAGCTACACTTTGGTCTCCTATTATGACTGAAGGACAACAAACATACAACTCAGAGATTGACCTTGACATAAATAACCCAACCCGATGTATATATGACCTAATCGACCTATATAAAACCATCTATAATGCAAGACCTATATGTCGACTCAAGGAAAAGACTTACCCGAGACATGGGTTTGCATGACCTAACTCTATATGATCTTAGAACCACAAAACATTATAAAAGGTCGGATAAAGTCAAACACAACGAATCAACTTAAGTTAGAAAGCAAAGGTGAGTGTTTCTCAATTCGGATGGGCTCAAACCACATGCCAGCCGTTTTAAGGAGAATTCGTCATTCGAACTGACAAACTTGGATTGACTCAAGCTATGCTGGCTATTATGTGGACTAGAATAATGTTCAAAAGAACTGACAGTCTGTACTTTCTACATTTTTTATTTATTTACTCAAGGAAAGTGGATATTGTAAAGGACTGAACAAAGTCAACGAGAAACGAGTTATAACTAATTTATAAACTTATCTATCAAATCCAATATGGTTGGGCCTAAACAACGGGCCACCCATGAGTGTGATGGATTCAACATGACTATTATGCAATCTAAGACATTACCCACTAATTTTGTATGATTTATTAGTCAGATTTCGGACCTTCATTAGGAGGATATTGTAAAGGGCCATATAGAATCATCAAAGGCGAGTTGAGTTTACTTTATGGACTAGATAATTAACCTTTAGACATAAATGGGCCCAACCACTGGGCTAACCATAATATTTGGGGTTAATTAGCCTAGCTTGTAAACAATACCTCTAAACTAAGGTCGATTCTTACAATACAAAGATACACCTATTCACATAGCATACAACATGAAAGGGGTATCTTGAACCAAGGTTCTATGTGCAAAGGGTTTATTGGCTGGATAAAGACTTATCGGCTTATGTCTCGCCCTGGTGCATTCTCGTTGTATAAATTCAACTCAAATGTGTGGGGTGTTGCTTTTGGAGGCTCGAGTGGAGACCTCGTAGAGTGATACATGAGTGGATGTGGTAACTAAGGCTCAAATCGGTGTAAATGTACCATTCTGAGTATAGCTAGTCTGACATCCATGGGTTATTTTTTGATGTTAAAAAGAAAAAAGAAAACCTAAACCGCCGCTTTTAGTGCACCCAAGCCGAAATACATGGCAAAGGAGTAGCCCGATATATGCAATGCTTTATGCCTAAAAAGAATGACTTAATGATGTAAAGTTAAAATTTATTTTCCTTCCAAAAATTTAAAGCACACCAAACTTTTTTTTCAAATTTTACCCACTAAAACTCCCCAGTGGAGTCGCCAAAAATCATGTGGACATTTTTTCTCATCGTTCAGACTTCTAAACGTCCGCGAGACGGGGGGATTTGTGTTGGGGTTTACTTTTAAAACTCTTTAAGGATTATTTGCACATTTCATGAATAATATTGTAAAATCACATTCCCTTTACTTGGTGCATCTCGTGAATGATTAAACCAAACATTAAGAGTGAACATCCACTTGTTCCAACTCTTTAGGATTAGTCCAGTTTGCTCACAAGATGTTAGGCTCGGAAGAAAGCAATTTAGGCAACCATTATTTAGAAATATGCAAAATCACCCTAAAGTTGCATCGGTACATTGTAAAATCATGTTAAACATAGTTTAGGCAATCCCGATGTGCTTTAATTTGGTTTGAAAAGGAGTCTCTACCTGACTTTTTTAAAGGAAAAAGCCAAGCTAAAACTGAAAAAAAACAAAGAAAGACTCCGCCTACGAAACCGAGAAGTGGATTCGGGGGTAAGGTTACGAACTCGAAAGGTAAAAACCTTTGAGTTCGCCTCTCATAGAAGGAAATACTCTACTAAAAGTGTGTAATATGCGCATTTAATAAAGTTTAGAAGGAAGATAGATTGAAACTTTACATGATTACTTCATTAAACATGCAAAAGAATGGAAGAATTACAACACTTACACAATTTACATGAAAAGAAATACACAAAAAGTACCTACATGATGTTTTTAGGAGAAACATTGCCTAGCCTTTCTTGAAGTGTTTGAGCCTCACTCTTGAAGTAGCTTCCTTGAATATCTTGAATACTCCTTTCAAAGATGCCAAATATAATCAAAGTTTAGGGTATGAAAGTGAATGGAAAAGGATGAAAAGGGCTTTTTTTCGTGGGTTTTTTTATGGTGTTTTGTGGTGGTTATGTGGGGATGATGGAGGGATAAGATAAGAATAGAGATTAGAGGTTTCAGAGAGTAGAGAAATGGAGATAGTGATGGTAAGAATATAGTATAGATTAGAGAAGAAATATGGTAGAATGGAGATTAAAAAGAGGATGAAATGAGTGAAAGAATGAAGAGTGTAGAGAGAATGTGGGAGAGAATGATGCTGGGAATCAACTTGTGCCTTTGGCTTCGATCTAGATAGGTATTTATAAGCTAAGGAGGCTTGAGCATACATGAACTTACACACATAGAAGTTACAAGAAGTCATCGACTTTAAGTCCGATTGGACTATAGGGGGGAGAATGTGTCGTGCACCCGATGGCCGGCAATGGCACAAGGATGAACCTGGGTCTGAATGCATTTAAAAGGTCGATCAGCCTTAGGGTAAGGGGGAGGATGCATCTGTCTTTGTCCATGCATCCTTGGTCGGTGTGGGTGTGAAATATGCATGTGCGAAAATGGCTTGTTTACACTTGGACGGTGGATGCTTATTTAGGTCAAATTAGTGTCTTTGTGAGGTTTTGATCTTGAGACTTCTTGTAGCTCCTTTGCATGTGTCTTTTACTTGGCTTATGCATGGCATGCATGGTTGAGTTTAGCATTTTCCTTACGTAAAAGTTATGCATGCTTTTAGGCTAGGTCTTTCACATGTGATGATGCATGTGTTCTCACATGAACTTGCACATGTAGAGTGCATGCGAGCAAGTGTCTTGGCATGGCTTCTTCTCTTTGTTGCTTATCTTATACTATGTATTTACGAGCTCAAATACCCAGTGTCTACACAAGTACTTGATTACTACGGAGCAAAGAGAAGCACATGAGGTTTTCTTGGATTGATTTCACTTGGATTAGGTGATTTTTGGGGTAGTTTCTGGTCAATTGACATCAAAGGTTAGTGAATCTATGTGTTGGGGTTTTTGGATGGTGGTTAAATTCGTGATTTTCTACCAATTAGTTTGGGTAAATCTTTGGGTGTTCGCCCATTCTATGAGGGTGTTGATGATGGCATCAGGATGGTTCAAATGTCGTGTTGGTGTGGTTAGTAGTGGTGGATTGGTAATGATGGTGGTGTCAATGGTGATTGAATTGGTAGTGTTTTTAGAGTAAGCGAAATGGTGGGGGGGGGGGTTTGAGGGGTTGTTTTGACATTGATGGAGAAGATGATGATTTTTGAGAGTTGGGACTGATGTGTTTATGGTTCAATTTCAATTGGAATAAGCTTGACTTGAGATGCATGAATGAAGGTCTATTGAAGAAGAAGAAGAAGAAGAAGAAGAAGAAGAAGAAGAAGAAGAAGAAACTTGGTTAGAAATTTGTTGGTTAATTGAAGAAGGTTTAAAGAGGTTTAATAATAGTATCAATAAAAATGTAAACCAAATCTCCACTAGCGAAATAAGAAATATAACTTTAACAAAATACTCTATATAATAAAGTTGTGGAATTTTTAAAATTTAAGGAAATTCCAAATGGTAGGGACCAATTATTGGGTATTCCAAGTTATCAACACCTTTTAAACATATTTCAAATGGTAGGCTTAATAACCCAAAAATTCCAATCTGTAGGCTTAATTTAAATGGACGTTTAGTATCCAAAAAGAAAAAGAGAAAAGAAATGAGAACGGTGTTTACTTTTGGTAGGCACCTCCTCCTCTTCCTCCTAACACCCCTATCTTCATGACAACCCGCCATAACCACCGAGCTCGATCTGGTCTTTCTTGCCCTTCAATACGCCATTGATGGACACTTTCTTCTTCTTCTTCTTCTTCTTCTTCTTCTTCTTCTTCTTCTTCTTCCTCAAGCAAGCATATCAACGAGTACAAGCACAAAGACCCAATAAGTTCTTCTTCTTTCTCGAGATCAGCACTGGAGGGGGCGGAGGAGGCTGTTGCCGCAGAACTTGCCGGGGCCGAAGGGTACCACAACAAGCATGTTATACTCCTCAACAAAGCAAAGCCTCCACTCCCCAAAAGACACACTCCCACAATCTTTCTTTACAACTCAATTACATATCAACGAATTCTTCTTCTTCTTCAAGCTGGCGATCGAAAACCACGAATTTTTGGTTCGGGAAATCAAGCCCAAGAACCGAAGAATCATGGTATGTAGAACTCTCTTTTTTTGTTGATTTGGTAAATTTGGTTCATTTGGTGTTTATGAATGTGGGTTGTATTGAAATTTTTTGGTATGTTTGGGGATGAACAGGGTGTTGGTGGCCCAGATGATGAAGATTTCAATCGATAGCATTGGCCGCCGTGGTTGAAGCCTTTGTTGGTTGGATGAGGTTGAGGTTGAGCAATGACAGGCAGGGGGTAGTATGCGACCGCCGACGACCAACCACATCAAGGAGATGGAACTGACTCTTTGCTTGAGTCATTCTCTTTGCTTTTCTTTGTTTTTTTTTTGATACTAACGCCCGTTTCAAATTAAGCCTACAAATTGGAATTTTTGGGTTATTAAGCCTACCATTTGGAATATGTTAAAAGGTGTTGACAACTTGGAATACCCAATAATTGGTGCCTACCATTTGAAATTTCCCTAAAATTTATTATAAAATTACTAATGTAGAAACTACCATTTGTACAAAAAAAATAATAAACATCTTGACACAAGATGACTCTTAACCATCTTGCATTTCTTTTAAAACATTAATAAAGTGAAATGTAAGTGCATTTAAATCATTCTAAAGGTACGTTTCATTATTTTTAGGGTTACTACAACTAATAAACAATTTAAAAATAATTATTTATTTATATTTATTTCAAATTATAAAACTATCTATAAAATGTGGATTTTCTACTATGGTTCATAAAATTAGGTTATAATTATATTTTTTCACCTAGCTAATTAGTATTATATTATTATAATTGATAAATATATATAATTATTAAAGAAAATATTAATAAAAGTTACAAAAATGTGAAATATGAACAATTCAAGATGGTTAAGAACCATCTTGAGTCAAGATGGTTATCATGATCCAAAAAGTATTTCATAAACTTCAGTAAAACTATAAATAAGGTTACTAGCATAATATATTAACTCCAAAAATAAAATTAGACTTTATTAACAAAATAATTATAACTAAAAATTATTAAAATTATTAAACCAAATAATTATGATTATAAAATATTAAAATTATAAGTGTAAACAAGAAGGATAGTTTCACCTTTTCATTTTACATAGCAGGGCAATACGATCTGTTTAATACACTCATTGGATTAAGTACCAGAGTAAGTTTTTATGTTAATTGCAAAATATCAAATATGATAAATGTCTCACTTAACAAAACTCATACTCCATCATGCTCATATTATTTGTCACTCTAGACATGATTTGGAAAATAAAAAAAACATCCGCTCAGCATTAATTTACCTCATTGAAAATGTAAAAATGGTGAATAAAAAAGAAAAAGATGAATAAAAAGGAAGAAATATATATAATTAATAAGGTTAATTGGATAAATTAGTAATTAATGTGTTATTAAAATTATAAAGTGACATCTATTATGGGAAAAAAGAAAGTTAGGGGTAGAGCTGGCAAGAATTTGTCCGACTCGGATTACCAGAATTGTCCGACACAGGAAAAACCGAGTCTGGACATAGTTTTTTTTCGTCCGAATTTTGGTATTGATCGATTTGACCGAATATTCGGACTTGAAATTTCTCTTTTTCTATTGTCCAAACTCGATTTTAGCTTCGTCTAAAGTGTCTGAACCGAAATAAAACCAGATCTAAACATAAATTTCTCATTTGAATTTTGACATTCTTCAAATTTATCTGATTCAAATTTATCTAGACCCAAATTTTTATCCGGGCTAGTTAACAGTAGAGGGAGTAGGTAAAATCCTGAGTTGATAGGCGGTAAATGTCAGGTAGGCTACGCTCCATCGGATTCGTATGTCTGGCCCAACTCTCCAAGCGTGGACTACATTACTCTCACCTGCAAACTGCACTGCACTGCACCTCATATTTTCTCCCTCCTCTGCTGCTTGCCAGTTGCCCCACAAATCCAAATCTACACATTACTCTCTCTCTCTCTCGTCTCATCTTCATCTACCAAATACTCAAATTCTTACTCTCCCTGCAACCGTCATTTGCCACTCAATCAATCATCATCCACTGCACATGAAACTTGATCACCAACTTCATTCTTCCTAGGGTTTGCATAAGGGATCACTCATTCAATGGCGGATCAAAACGAGCAATCCGAGACCAAACTCGAGGAGGAAGTTGGAAGATTACTCGACCAGGCCAAGGAATTGCAGGATGCAGCTGCAGCTTTCATATCTAATTCCTCCAAAGAAGAGCTCAATCTTCGACACCGTGCTGTAGCCCTCGATTCTTCCATTTCTAAACTTCGTTCCGCCCTTAATTCTCTCCTGTTTGATCGTCGTATTGATCCCAAACTTGCTGAAAAGGTTTCTGCTCATTTGGTTTTACCATTTTCTTTCTTTTTTTTTTCTTTCTTTCCCGACTGTTGACTTTGGTTGGATTCAAATTGATTTCAGTTGGAGGATGAATTGACTAAGGCTAAATGCATACTTGCTGATGGAGATGCTTCTGCGTTTCTTCCTGGAGAGACTGAAAGTGCGTCCATTTCCTTCTCTTTGTTCACTTTTCGATGAAAATTATGAACTGTGGCCTTTTCACTTTCTTTTTTATTCAGAATGAAACAAGTGCAATCTCTTAAATATTTATATATTAATTAATGTTTTGTGGGAATTTATGAGCAGGTCGGTTCCTAAAAAAGTTTTTGGGGCCTGTGAATGTCCGGGCTACTAGGAAGGATGTGCAATTGAAGATCAAAGAAGACTACAATAGTTACAGGGTATTCTGTTTCTCTCTTTTTCTCCCTGCTTACCTTCGTGACTCTCATCTTAAGTGAACAAATGTTGCTTGTGCTTTTACTTTGTTGAGAATAGTATCATGCACATGGGAGTATTAGTTAAGACTTAAAATGGTATGTGGGAGTATCGCTTTCTAGGAGTACGATATTGGTTGTCAAAAATTGAATGGACTAGCATTTGCCAGCTTGGCTGCCACCTATGTGTAAATTTTTTTTGGGGTGGGGTGTTTTTATGTTGTTCAGTTGTGTATTTGTTCATGTTCAAAAGTAGGGTTCCAAAGTCTAAACTGGACATAGCCAGGCTGGGGGTTGAACTTTGCACATGAATGCCTCTAGATTTCATATTAGCCCATATCTTTCCTGGTTTTTCACAATGTGATAGCATTATATATGTTTTCTAAGTTTTAAATTTGTCTATATCCCTTTAGAATTGTAGACATCTTTGGATTACAAATAGACATGGATTCGTTTTAAAAGAAAAATAGGTATGCGTATGAACAAGAAAATCTTGAAATTGTATAACATGTTCTTTTGTAAATATATTATATTGTAATACCAAATACATGGTTACAAATACTACAACATTATACGACATCTCATGGATTGCACATGAGGTTGTTCCTTCATGTAATGGCCATATTGGAAAGGTTTTAAAGTTGTCAAACCAAGATTTTACTTCGCGGTAATCTCAGTATGCTATGCATTTCCACGTTGAGGTCAGTTAGTGATATGACACCCCGGATGCAACTGTGATTGAAACCTCATTTTGAATCCTTCTATCCTATCAAATATTTATTTTTAAAAAAAAAAATATACATGGAAAGAAATATAAAAAGTAGTGTAACAAACAAGATAGAGAACAACTCCATGATGCTAAATATGTTTTAGAGGATTTCAATGCTACCTAAAATTGACATTATTGAAAAGTAAAACACATACAACACAATGATATCTTCAATGCAAATGCTCAAGTATAGGTGGTGAACATTGCTAGTTGGGCGATTGACCTTTGTGTAGATTTCATATTATAATATCAGCTTTCATATTATACAACTTTACAAACTTCTCAAGATTTTGGATTATGCATATTATTTTATTTAGATGGGTCAAATTGTGTAAAATTGAAGTAAAACTAAATGGAATGGAATGGGCTTGATAAGCAAAAAGCCATGGGAGCATACAAATTGATAATTTACTTCGTATTCAAATGTTAAAGCAGGCTTGAGATGCATATGGGTTCAAGGATTGTATTATATGATTGGTTAATGTTTTTTCTAGGCCATTGTCACTTGACTGAATGAAGGTTATGTCCCTAACTGGCGTTCAGGTGAAGGAGTACTAATTTGTGCCATGTCATGCAGAACCCTGCTATTGTCGAATCAGTTGATATTATTAGGTGCAAAGTATGAACAATGAGTATTATGTGAATATGGCATCATGATTGGGACAAAGTTGTCGAAGAAACAATGTTTAGAAAAGTTTCCATTGCCAAAAGGGGTCTCCCAGGGTAGGAGACCCAAGATATAACCTAAGAACCCTTAACCAAGGTGGTTAATGTTCGATAAAGGGAGAGTATCTATAATTCAAAATGTTACCTTTCTAAAACAAGCCCAATGTACGAGGCTCCCACCAAGTGGAGTTTGGGGAGGGTAGAGTACACAATTTTTTTCTTGATTTCACAAATAGGCTATCTTCGGAATCAATCCCGTGACAAGGTAGCAACCTTATTGTTGCACCAAAACAAGTATATTGTTGCCGGGAGGCATGGGGATGCCAACAAGGGAAGGTAACAACTTTTTTGATATCTCTTCTGGCCGTGCACTTGAACCCAACTCTTTTGCGAGGAAGTTGCTCTGCCTCCCACTAGGCCATCCCTATGATAACGTGAAATAGTATATCTAAGTCTTGCTTCCCATCCTCTTTAGTTAGCACCCTCCCCCATTGACTACCACTCGTGTTCTTCTATTCTAGCCATTTGGTTCATGCACCATTTTCCATTTCATAGCTTTCTTTTTTTCATTTTCTTTAGTTTCCTTTTCCCCCACACCCCCTTTTTTGAGTTTTTTTTTTTTTTTTTTTTGGGGCTAAGTGTGTACGAACTTGTTATTGAAATTGTAGTGGTAAATCATTAATAGGGCAAATTGAAAACTAGGGAAAACTTAGGCCATGTTCTTTATGCGGGTTATCTCCACTTTACCAACCTAACCTTGATCGTTCTTCCTATATTTACAATGCTCAACTTTTCAACTTTTACAGTTTTACCTAAACTTACCCATCCTTCTTTAACCCAACGCTACCTTACCCTTCTAAAAATACATCTAAATTTGATTCATTAGTATTGCATTTCATTTGTTAGAACAAGAACAATATTCGTGAGAAGGTCTGTTGGATCACTTGAGGTAGTCTGGTAGAAGCATCAATCTAAGGATCTAAGGAGGATGACAGTTAAGGGAAAAAACAACCCACTTGACGAGCTAACTATGGAAGTACCTGTAGATAATTTCTTGGGTAGATGTCAATAAGTATAAAGTGGAGCTTTGTATGCGTGGTGAAGTGTAAAAAACGAGCAGGCCTAACCTTGGTTGGTCGACTAGAAAAGAGTACGTACACTCGTGAAGCGAGTTCTATAAAATTCGTGGGTAAATGGAAAGTTTGGTTTTAGCGACTTTTGGTAAATAAAGGTAAGTTTTGGTAAGTATTGGAAAATTTGATCCTTTTGACTATAATAGGGGCTTTTTAAGGAGATAGTAAGTATTGATAAACGTATAAATTTTGGTAAGTTCTGGTAAATTGGTGAATAATTACCAGTTCCACTTACCCACGAATTTTACAGGCCCCAGAGGTTTGGAACATTTCAAATCCTTAGTGCATTTTGAGGTAAAGAATGGGTCAATGGTGCTTTTTTTGGCATAATGTTTGCTGCAGGAAAGACCTCTTGAAATTCAATTTCCTGACCTCTTTAGTGTGGCATTTCTTAAAGATGCTACGGTGCAAGAAATGGTCCCTAGGAATGGTGTTCAAAGTCATTGGATGTTGGAAAATCACTTTTTCCAGAAGATATTCGTGCAACGATCGATCATCAATGGTAAGGTCTAGGATTGCCTTTGGAAGACTTGCACTCCATCCCAATAATTATGTGGCCTAGTGAATATGAGAACGGGTTTGAATTTTTGGCATTGTTGGCTAGGATAGAAGTTTCTCGTGAAAGGTGCTGATAGGATTATGTGGCCTTGTGACTATGAGAAAGAGCTTTCTGCGTTTAAGAGTTTCAGATAAAGAAATTTGGAATTCTAGGCCCCTATGAAAGTGCTTATTTTTGTTTGGGCTGCTATTAAAGGAAAACATCCCCACCAATAATGTGCGTAAAAGAACTTTCAGTGGACTAGTAGGTGCTATATGTGCATTATGGACGAAGAGTTTAACAAACCATCTCCTTATTCATTGCAGTTGGGCTATGTCTCTTTGACATTTATCTCTTTCCTTGATGGGCATTCGTTGGGTTTAATCTTTCACTGTCAAAGATGTTGTGGTAGTTTGGAGAAGGAGGATGAAGATTGCCTGTGTTAACGCATTTGGAATAAGATTCCTTTGGCAATTTGGTGGTGTATTTGGAAGGACATGATTTGTTGGATCTTTAAGGATAAAGCCTTGTCCATTCAAAATTTCAAGCTTTACCTTTTGCAAATTATGTATAGTAGGAGCACAGGGCTTCATGTTTGAAGTAGTTTGAGTTTTATGGATAGGATATTGAAGATAATACGATGCTTAGGTATAGTTACTAGGAATGATACTCCTAGTGTTGGTCCACATTTTGGAACGGAGAAACATTTCATCCAACACGGGGGTTGTTTTCATACTCTAACGATAGGGATAGCGATCCATTCTCAAGGGCAGGAGGAAAAACAGGGAGAAAATAACTCAAAAGCTAATTGAATTATTCATTCATATCCATAATTACAGAGCTTAAACATGTAGTTTTCAGATCTAATGTTCTGGTCAGGGTCTTGGATGGTGGCTTGAGCTTTTGTCATAGAGAGTAAGATGGAAGAAGAGAGATGAAGAAAAAGAATAGAAAGAGAAAGAAAAAACAAAAAAAATGGAGTTTTCATGGACATTGCTACGAGATCATGAACTAGACGGAGAGATGAAGAAGAATAGAAAGAAAGAGAGAGAAAAAGTGAAGTTGTTGGGTTTGGGAAGAATGCAGCCAGCTAGGGTTAAAAGCTTTTTTTTTTTTGTCAAATATGTGAATGAATTAAATTTAAAAAAGAAAAGAAAAAGAAAGGCAATTGGGAAATGGAAGCGTGGCTTTCTTTTTTTAAGTGGATATAAACTTGTCTTTTTGTCTAATATGAAACCCACCATAGTTTAATATTTAAGAAATATTGTTAGATTAAATTATTTGACAACTTATAATATCCTTAAAATAATTTACCTAACAGGGAGAATGTCCTAGTAAAAATAATTAAAAGAAGCACTCTAAAATAGCGAAAGACCTATTCATGAGAGCTTGAGGGCATGATTGTTTTTGTGTTTGCCCCTTCTGTACATGGGTGGCAGCCCCTTGGTGCCTCTCTAATGCAATCATTTGATTACTCATCCATAAAAGAAAGACCTACTTTGAGGGAAATTTTGCATGGTGTGGATGTAACTGTGGAAGCATGAATATTTGTGTTCCATTTGTAATGCTTGTGAATGCATGAATGATTAAAATCTAAAAGTATGTATGTTTGCTTGTGAGCCTTTGTGCTTCTAATCTCCCTTTTGCCTGTGGATATTTTACCATTCTTGCATTCACCTAATGGGCAGGACAGGACGGCCATTTTGTTTCTTCTCTTTCCACTATTATTACTTGCGCTGAGATCTTGGATATGGCATGGCTGCATGCCAGCATTTCCAGTTCAGCTATACCAGGTATAGGGTATACATGCCCTCACATTCTCAACCACATCTTGCTGTTACTATCAGCAGAAATGTACTAATGCTATTCTGCTTTTCAGGCTTGGCTTTTGTTCCTGTACACTGGTTTGGCATTGCGAGAGAACATCTTGAGAGTAAATGGAAGCAATATTCGTTCATGGTAGGTTGTTTTCTTCTCATTACTCATATTGTTGCTGTATGACTTGATGTTTATTGTTTCTTTCTGACCATCCCTTTGAACATCTATACTTCTATCCAAAATTTTTATCTTTGCGTGGTTTAATCATATAGAGAAACATGGGTGTTTGAATGATTTGTGATCTATAAATGTTGAGCTTTTGAATGTGTGTTTTGGTCCTTTCCCTTGAGTTTGCTTTTGGCGCCACCCTATTCTCCATGCTTGGGATAGCTTCTGCTTAGGTAGATGTGTCTAGAATGTCATTAGAGAACATACATGTTGCCTGCTTAATGTGACAGCAACATACAGGCCGGCTAAACACGGATTTAGTGGCTAACATGCCGTGATATCAAGGCAGGAGAGTAAGCTCCAATTTCTTGAATACATATTTGTTAGGAAAAGATAACGGTAAAAACAAATACGCATTTTCAGTCTTCGCATAATTTGCACGTTGCCTCCATTATCTAAATCTTGTTGTTTCATTGTACATGTGGTCACAAAGTTGACTTGAACGAATATTATGTAGAAGGTGGCACCTTTTCGGCTACTTGGACCTCTCTCCATCCCTCTCATTTGTGGTTCATGATCTTCAGCACACTAAGGAGTGCATGTTTCTGTCTATTCCCCTTTGAGTGTTTACTTTTTATGGGTACTGGGAACGTTGTATTTGTTTCTCTCCTAGGCACAAGGGCAACCTTGCATAAGGGCAGTGCAAGCCAAGCTAGGCTTGGTTGCAGAGGTATTCACCAACCAGTTCGTTTGCTGATCCAGGCTTGGTTATCCTCTGCTTGGGACAGTGTTGTACATGAATTGTTGATTTTACAGGTTATCCTCTGCTTGGGACAACTTCGTTTTTTTCATGTTGTTTATGTTGGTTAACAGCAGGCATGGGTTCAAAATTTGGCTGATCTGTGCCAGAATGGTCGCATAAAAAATGTTTTGAGTTTGTTGACCTGCGTTTTCACCCCCCAGTTTAGCAATTTTCCTTCTGGGACTGAAATGAAACGGTCGGCCTGCATTTTAAGTTCTCAATGTTGAATTAATAAGAATAATAATGGGAAAACATGTTGTTGCACTTACAAGTTTCAAGTTAGAAACTTACAACATTTGTTGGGGGAGGGTTGGATTGCGATTGGAAGGAAGGATCATTATTGATTTTGGAAACTATTGTACTGTGACAGTGTAGACCCCGAAAAAATCCGAAGGACCTCTTCGCGGCGCTACTTAAAAGAGAGGATGTTCTCTTTTTAAATTGGGAGCCGACTAGGATTGCTTATCCTTAATTAAGGTTGAACTTTTAAGGATGCTTTTAATTGACAAATAAATTTAACCCCGAAACTCGACTTTCTTAAAAAAGGACGAAAAGAGAAAGAAAAGAAAACAAAAAGAAGAAATAATACCCAGAAACCCGTGCAGGTTCCGAGAGAAAAACAGGGAATAATACTCGGGAACCCGTCAGGTTCCACGAGAAAAACAGGAGAATAATACCTAGCAAACCGTGCAGGTTCCGGCGAAAACAGGAATAATACCCAGGAACCCGTCTGGGTTCTTGTCACAGATTCGAGGCGAAAAGATTTTCGGGAAAAAAACGAAGGGTTAGAGTAGCCAGTTGAATTTAAGGGTAAAACAACAAACCAATAAAAATAGACTCCGGCCTACGAACCCAAAGATGGATTCGGGGGTAAGGTTACGGATTTGACAATAAAGATCATCAAACCCGCCCGTTCAAACGAACGGACTCTACTAGAATTAAATTAAAGCGACAGATTTGAAAAAGGGGGAGGAATTGAATAAATTTCATAGATTTATCATTAATGTCATGCAAGAAAAGAAAAGAAAAAAAACAAAGAAAGTACAAAGAAAGCTAATAAGATTACGTTACAATAATACAAAACGAAGAGCTATGCTAACCTTAAAATAAAGCACGCAATGGAGGGAGAAGAGAAGAGGAATATACTAGTGTCAATACTCCCAGTATATTCCGGTGTGTTTTTTGTGGGTGATGAATGGTGGGTATTTATAGGGGGGAATTAGGTTTAGGTTTAGGGTTTGGAGGCGCCGTGGGAATCAACAGGAAACCCAGACGGGTTTCTGGAAGGAAAACGGGCCTCGGGCCAGAACGAGACGGGTTCTGTGGCGAGCTGACTCGGCCCGAACCAGACGGGTTCTGTGGTGTTGAGTGAGCTCGGCCATGAACCTGAGTTCGACATTTGGGCTTTGTATATTTTTTTGGAGTTTTCGGTGGAAAGAGGCTTGCGTGCCATTTATCGGTTAGCCTATTTTCTAAAACTAACACTAAAAAAAAGAAAATAAAATAGATACAAAATTCAGTGTCTACAGACTGTTGATTAATCAGCAGTCTAATAAAGGGCTCAGTCTTAATTGAAGGAACGAAGATACGTAGGTCTTCCTTCAAAGGTTCTGTATGAAATTTGAGGAATTAAAGCCTCATAGACACAGTTCAGTTGCGCCTAGGGATGCCAGCGGATCCTTGACCTGACCTAGGTCCGCAGACCCAGATCCATTTTTGAAGATCTGGGTCTAAAGATTTTAGACCCAACGGATCTAGGTCCAAGTAGGTGCAGTGGAGAGGGCAGCCGTAGAGAGGGGAAAACAGGGGGGAGACCGCGGTGAAATGGAGGGTGCAGTGGTGGCTTCAGGTGCTGGCGGTGGCATTTTCCAACAACATGGGCTTACGGTGGTGAGTGGTGGTGGCTTACGGTGGTTGTCCTTGTTAGGATGGTGGGCACTGGTGGCGAGTGGTGGTGGACCTGGTGGTCAAGGTGCTAATTAATTGTAGCTTAGTGGTCTCCATTGTTGGGTCGTGGTCTCTGGGTAGCTTGTTCACAGAGAAAGGGTAGACACTAGAGGGTTGATGTTCTGAGCTTCACTCTTGTTTCCATGGCAGGCAAAGTTCTATGTGATCATAGCTATATAGCTGAAGAAGAAGAGACAAAAGGGATAGAGAGAGGGGGATAAAATTGGAAGCACAATCTCTTTTTCACAAAAAGTAGAATCTCGAGTGGATTTTCCATCGGAAATGACTCGGGTCATGCCTAGAAATCATAATCCATTATATTTAAGGTACCCTATAATCATTTTTCAAAACTTTTGGTTAGAAAAGTAGTTACCACAACTGTTAGAGTACCTCAGTGTAATTTTTGGGGGTCATTTATGGCAAATCACAAGCCTCTCGCTTAATTTCCACCGGAGTTAATGAGTTTTGACCGGAAAGTCTCCTCTCATTAATTATCCTAAAACAATGTGTGCCTGAAAATACATTCTCAAAACATTGTCCTCTAGAAATTATTTCCCCAAAATGTGGGGTACCTTAGAGCCATTTTTTTTTTTGGGGTCAAAATCAACCATGGAATCAGTAATACTGGTGCATGGTGGGTTGACTTTACAATGGCCTTTTTGTGGGGGACATTTAAGGATCTCTAGTGGGAATGGTGTGCCCCCGAGGGAATTCTTCATCACTTTTAGAACGGGTTCCATGTTATTCATAATCGGAATTGTATGGCAACATATCACAAGTAAAGAACTCATATTGGATGCCTATGATGGCGTAATGAAACTCATAAAAGGTTTTACGCTTTACAAATTCTACGAAATGGTAGCAATGTTAAATAAGATGCAATGAGACTTTGTCTGGAAATGAAAAAAAATAGTGGTATGAATGAATGTTACATAATGAAATTTACCTAGTGGGAATGGTATGCTTGTGTCATTTGGGGGGGGGGGGGGGGGCTTCAAGGATGCTTTTGACTTGGGGAGATTTCAAAAGCTTTTCTTATCCCAGACTTCCAAACTACCCCTGGGAAAAAAGGCATTAGTTTATTGGTTTATATTGTAACTTGCTATCCTCTGGGGGAGCATTTTCAGGGATTTTTTTGTTTTCCCTTTTCTTTTAATGTTGATTCAGCCTTAGTTAATGTTACTTTAAAACTACACAAATCATGACAAAAATTGGTGCTATGTTTAATTTGCAGGTGGATTTATCATCATTATTGTGCTATGGTAATGGCCCTTGTAAGTCTTACATGGGAAATAAAAGGGCAGCCTAATTGCGCAGAGAAGCAGGTTAGTTTCATTACACGGATAGATTAATTTCCAAAGCTTCAGACTTATATGAGATTATGTTAGTTGTATTAATTTGGATCACTTATGTGTTGGTGGGAATAGGATGGAGAGCCAAATCTATGCAAAATGAAAACTTTTAAGAGAACATTTAGGCCTTAGGGTAATGCTATTATCATATGTCCTAATTACATTTTAGGTCAATTGTCTGTTGGGATCTTAAGTATCTGGTTGGGGTTACTAGCTATGGTTTGTTTTCCGTTGGGTAGGGTAAAGTAAGTTTGCGTAAGTTTGGTTAAATATTGGTAATTTTTGGTTGTGTTTTGATGGAAATAAGTAAAGCTAGGTAATGTGTAAATTTTTAGTAGGTTTTGGAAATGGGTAAAGTTGGGTAAAGTAAGATTGGGTAAGTTTGGTGGGGTAGAGAATATGGGTAGTTTACCAAAGCAAAGAACATGGAATATTTAGGAAACGAAAGTATTGGATCTGCAATAGTAGCTTCAGTAGTTATATTTGCTTGGATTCTTCCTCACTTTCTTCTTTCCCACTGTTCTACCCAATAAATATTTAACAGGCCCTTCTAACTAAAATTTCCAGAAATCTTTATATTTCACATTGAGAGAACTTTTCAGAGTTCTTGTTGGACTGCCAGTGAGCTGCTCTCTAAATTGTTACAACGGCCACCCATGCCGTACAATCAACCATCTAATGAAAATAGCTTCTTTGCATGGGGTAACTGTTGCGTACATCTAACCCTGCTTCAGCCTTATGTTGCAAGATAAATATTTATGATGGGTTACAACTTACAAACTGCGATGGTTCGAGATGATGGGTATCCCCTAGGTAAAATTTAAACTTTAGAGGAACATATAAAATATTAGGAGCTGAATTCCTTATAATCAATGCCTTTGAGATTTGATTGTATGACTAGCGTGTCAGCTTTGGATGCCAGGCATGTATTATGTAATACTAGGACATGTGGATCTGACATGTGGGACATCTCGGCTAATCCTTTGTCTTGTACTTCACAAAAATGTCATTTTGAACTAACCTGAGGAGGCATCAACAGTCTAGGTGTAGGGCAAGTTAATTCAGAGTTACAAAATGTAGAGGTCTGACTAGTGCTTTGCATTATGTTACTGATGGCACAATGAGATGCTGGGTGAAGACTCAAGGTTACTGGACAGGGACAAGTGCTTTGCTTTACTAGTTTTACTAGTTAACTGGTCTCTAGACTTGTCATAGTTTTGATGCAAATAAGGAGCCAGTAAGTGCAGCTTGTGGATTTTAGCCACTATGTGGAATATGCACTCGAAAGCAGTAATCATGAAATAAATGATGAGTTCAAGCAGCAATGTTGCATGATGAAGAACATCTTCAGTGGCGTGTTTTCTGAAGGTTTTTTAAGGATAAAAAGATTTGCTAAGCAATCTATGTGTTATCTTGACATTAAATGTGTATCATCTTTTTTGGATTAGAGAAGTCATTCCTAAATGGTCAACTATCAATGTAGTTGGGAGTCAGTAGCGGAATAGTCACTTTTCCTCTGGGGTCTCTAGTTCTTGCAGGCCCAAATCAGCATATGGATGAAGTTATTTTTGGTGTGTCAGTGCTGTGTGATTGTAATTAATTTGTATGACTGTATTTTTGTGAAGTTGAGAGAAGTTGTATGAATCTAGGAAGCTAATCAAGCTAAATCATATCCCTCAGTCTTCTGTAAACACTGCCTTGTAGCTGTATCATATGTAAGTGAGACCATATGCTGCCCCTGGAGGATATACAGATGCAAGTGAGTTACCTTTTCGGTGCAATTAGCTTGCCCAAAGGCCATGACCAAGTGCCTGTTAACTGTTAAGTTCTGACTTGCCGGACAACCATGATAGAGTACCTTTGACATCTATGAATGTATCGAGGCACCTGGAAATTTTATGGAGGCTTTGAGTAACCCAACAAAAGCTTTTCGTTGCTTTTGTTGTTCCCTTGATATCACTTGATTATTGATTTTGCTGAAGCCATTATCACCTTTGTAACTCCTGCCATTCAATGAAACTTGTCCAAACTTTATGTTGTGTGTGCTCCAGAAATTTTCAGACTTCATTTATTTGATTAAGGAATTGATCATCGGCATTAACTTGTCAACAAGAAACACTGTAATGAATGATGTTCCATTGAAATTTTATTTTTCTGAGGTTAGGATGTATGCAATATTGTTCTGTTATTGTTGGTTGGATCCCACTCTCTCTCAGAATTGTTCTGGTCGTTTTTAAATGGGCCTTCCATACCTATTTGTTTCCTGAATGTTTTCTGATGCCTTTCTCTGAGGAGGGAGCTCTTTTTTTTTTTTTTTTTTTTTTTTGAGTATTCCATTTATGCACATAGCTTTTGCTCTCACTGTTCCTTTCACCATTTTGGTTTGTTGTAGATTAGGGGATTGTTGCTATAGTATGCAGCCAGTTTGAAATTTGGTTGGAATTTTATCTTATGGTTGTTGAATTATAGTTTTCTTTTTTTTTTCCCTCAAACTTTTACGGCCAGAACCCTAAATTAATGAAATGCATCTTTTGTGAAGGATTGGTGTAGCTTCTCATGGTTTAGCGTTATTCTTGGAGCCTTTCTACGTCTTGTGAATTTATAATCATGGGTAGCTTTAACATAGGTAGCATTTATGTCTTAGTTTTTCTTCTTTTAGTTTAAGAAGTGTTAATGAATTGGTAATAAATAAGAAAGCATCACGTTAATAACAGTTATATGCTAATTATATTATTGATGAGAAAAATAATTTGTTATTGATAAAGAAAGATAATTATGTTAAGAAAATCAAAAGACTAATTTATTTATCATAAAAATAGAGTAGTTTTATAGGTAATGTGATAATTGAATAATTATTTTATCAACTGTTATCTATAGGCAGGAAGTTAATTTATGAATTACTTTATCAAAGTTTCAATAAAGATTTATAGGACTATGATTCTTTAGTCTTAATTAATACTTGATTCTATAATGGTTTTTGTCAATTCTTATGCAGGAAGGAGTAAAACTTTTTCTACAATGGGCTATGATGCAAGGGGTTGCAATGTTATTGCAAAATCGCTATCAACGACAGAGACTATACACTCGCATAGCTCTTGGAAAGGTGTGCACTTTGTACCTGATATTTTCATAGCATGCTTCATGCTGGCCTTGAACTGAATGTAACTAAAACTTCACCATACAAATGGCCCATGGTTTCCAACAAATTGTTATGAATCCTTTGATTACTTGAGTTAGTTGCGTAGTGCATCCATTGTGAAATTGCTTTGATTACCTGGTCTATGAGCAAGCTAACTGGAGCGAGTATGTATCTTAAGTCCATGTATGCAAAAAACATTTAGCTAATGAACAATCCAAGAGGAACGCAACAAATGGGGCCCAGTTCTATTGCCATGGAAATTGAATCAAATGAAATGAGCAAGTACAGTAGACTAGGAGCCTAAGAGGATGGAAACCATGTGTGTGTCTCCGAGGTCTACACTTAAGCTTATACGGGAGGGGACTTAGGGTTAGAACTACAAGTTCTTTACAACTTCTTCTAGTTTCTTCCAAAGTCTTGTAATTCCTTGCAACTCCTTCCAGTTCTTTCCATTTCCTTCCAACTCCTACCATTTCCTTGAAATCCTGTGCATTGAAAAGTTATATGGTGAATTATTTGCTACTGCAACCAATACTTCCACTTTAGTTCCTTATTGAGTTATATACAAGTACTAAGATTCTTTGCAATAATCTTTTAAGACCAAACTTTTTTTTTTTTGGTTGATTACACCACTGTATTCAAATGAAGTCTCTCTAAATAAAAGTCAGCCCTAACTTTTTTTTTTATTGATTTTAACCCCTGAATTAAAATGAATTTTGTGACTTTTTGTCCAATAAAAAATTGTCATATAACTTATTTCAATTAAATAAATTAAACATTTTAGTATAATATTTTATTTAAAGAACATAAAATAATCAAATAAATTTAAACTTATTGTGTAAACACATTTCGGAAATAATAACTATCGGATTAATAACTAACTTCTATAACTAAATTGAATAAGGATGCATATTAAAACATTCAGAGTAGCAGTTGAACTATCACCGCTTTTCTTTGAAAAACAAATAGTTGAACTAACATTTGGAGTTGTCAAGATGATGTGGAAGAAATTGAGCAACAAGATGTCTTGAGTACCGAGGCATGCTACTATCAAAGACCATAAAATTGTTTGTGTATTTATTTATTTATTGACTACTTAGGGTGTCCAAGCCAGCTTGCATGGACATCAACTATTCCTTAGGGGTCTTAAAGTTAACAACTGGGAAAATCCTCTAGTGGCTCTGATGGACTCGGAAGTGTGGCCACTAGGAGATAATCTTAGTCACTTACCAAGTGAGCCCATCAGGGTTTACACTCGGTTTTGTTATTTGATGAGCGAACTAAACTTGGCATATAACAATTTAGGAATAGAATAACTAATAACACTTGACAATCTTGTTTGGGGTGGTACTTCAAAAAGGATATCTTGTTACAAGTATTTGTACTACTTGTGTTGGATCCTTCTGTATAAACGTTTTTCATATAAATGAAATTGGATGTTGCAAATTGAGCAACAGGAGTTAAAGCGAATGAACTAACTAATTTGACCAAAAATATGTACTAAAGTGTTTTTATGTAGTATAGTTTACACATCTTATATTTGCACATTTTCTTATTACTTATTATCATACTGACTGTCACCTCTATCTTGCTGATGTGTTAAATGAATATGATGCCTCCTGTCCTTTTTTGGGGGGTTTTCTTTTGTGGTTTTCGTAGTTTGTTTTTCTGTTTTTTGACATCTCATAGGTTAGGTTTGTTTATTTCTTGTATTGCTTTTTACAGTTCTATTAATATGGCACCCCATAGTGCTTCATCTATTCGTGTTAGAAAGATTAACAAGACTAGCAAAGAAGAAAACGTATACTATGGCTCTCCTAAAGCAATTTATTCTTGTTACAAAGATTGGTGTTATTAGAAAATGAAAGAAAAAATTTAGGATTGCTTGGTGGTTTTCATAGTGCATAGTGGTGTTGTACTAACTGTTATCGTTGGGTATCTCAGGCAAAGAGAATGGACGTTGTCTGGGGTGAAACAGCTGGAGTGGATGGGCAACTTTTGATGCTGTGCCCGATACTTTTCACATTACAGGTAGTTAGGCGAACTTTATATATTATATGCATATTGTGCATCCGAGCTGATTGTTCCAAAATTGAGATATTTCCATGAGCATGAGTGATGAGGGTTACCTCTTGATAGTGTATGATTTCCGCCCTGGTTTTGCATCCTTTTTTGCATTTATTATTTTTTAAATGACTTAGAAAATCAAAGAGGTGATGTTCGTTTAGTCATCCTTGTTTGGGTTTTCGGGGAGGTGGGTATTGCAGATGATTTTATTTCTTTTTGGCTAAAATGAAAATCAGTTGAGAATAAAGACCGTTGGATTTTTTATTTTATTTATTATTTTTTTTCTTTTTTTTGGGGGGGGGGGGGGGGTGGAGTCCTCAGTAGGGAGGTGAATCTGACGATTTTTACCATGACTGATGTACTGTAATCAGTATCCCTCTTTGTAGATCCATGTAGGTGGGTTACTGTATTTTTTTTTTTTTTTTTTTTTTGCCTGGTACTATATTGTAGATGTACAGTATAGCAATAGAGCATACTCTGCTCTTACATACTAATGTCACCTAATTCTTAGATCAATTGAAGAGTACTGACTAGCATTACTTAATTTACGTCTGTTTTGCAAATTGTTACAGGGTTTTGAGGCATATGTTGGTTGGTTATTCCTCCGAAAAGCATTTGTTGGAGTTGTAGCTGAATGGCAGGTGAGAAATACTGGTTATAATAATGAATAGACTTCAACAGTTACTCTGATGAAGATAGTGTCAGGCAGCTGCCAATACGCTATGAAATTCAGTGCTTTGTTTCTCGGTCTAGTTGAATATCCTTTTGATTTTAGGAGTGCCTCGTTTTCTGCAGGTTGTATTTTGTGGATTTCTGCTGGTTCTGATGGCTGTGGGAAATTTCACAAATACGGTGCAAACATTACTGGCAAAATCACGGTTCAAAGCAAAAATGAAAAGGAGTAAAAGTAAGAAGCAGTGATAGATTTTAGGAAGGTTTATGCCATCCGTACAGATACTCTTGATTATTGTTGTCATCAATCATAGTATTAGAGTAGAACCTCATGGTTGTGCAAGTTTTAATACAATTGTCTTGGTTATTATTGTTCTTGTACCAGTTTTTCGAGTCGTCTCTTTTTTGTACCAAAACCACTTACTAATTGGTTTCAAGCTTGTTTGTTGGATAGGTTAATCTCAACGGGGCAGGTGCTATCCTGGTCCCTTTTTTTTTCTTTCTTTCTGGTGATTAATGAGATGAAATTGTGCGTCTCGGTTGTAGTGGTAGATGGTAGTCCAATAAATGTTGTTATCAACTCACGACTTCACGAGTGACCATTGTAATATTGGATGTTCCTTCTATGTATCGACGTTCTTCCTCTAATTTACAAGTCACATGTAATGAAGTAACAATATCGTTGTGTACTGTGAAGTGGATCATCTATTGTGGAGGGTCTTTTTGGTACATCTCTTCAAGGAAAATTGGTCAGTTTCCTTAGTTGACCAAATTTTGTTGTGTTTGCCCGTTTGGTTGTGTACTTGTATTGTGTGCTTTGACAGATAACAAAATTATATACGGGATGCATTATTTCACACTAACTTGGAAAACTTTTTTTTGGTTTGTGTTTACTAAGAGCATGACAATGTTGACCAAGGTTGTTAAAATCGAGATCCCAACTCGAAACTATGGGAAAGTTAAGATTGGAAATTAGCCCATGTAGGATCATGGATCGTGTGTAAATAGTAGAATCATATCGAGGATTTTGGACCATAAAATCGTAGGATCGTAAATCAGGATCGGGATTATTTTAATAACTATGATGTTGACTATCTCATTTATGTGCTTTTGTTAGGGATTCAATCTTTTGGACACAACCAGTCTTGGATCCATGTGTCTCAAATGGGTTTGAGCCCGGATCTAAATTTTAGACATGTCTAAAGACTCGTTAAGACTTACAAACCCGTTTATTTCTTTTAGTAAAAGTATTTATAATAACAAAAACTTGCAGATTACAATTTTAAATTTTGAAGCTAGAGTAACAAGCCGGAGGCAAAAAATTATTACGGTATATTTAGACAAATATCTATTGACTTTTTTAACAGGCTTTCGCGAACTTGTACTTTCTTGGAGTACGGAATTTGAAGTGAAATGGTAAAAGCACTCTAGTGGCCGACTAGAAGCAATTGCCTTAGCTCTCTACAGAACTAAGAAATGTCATCTGAACATCAAAATAGTAAATACCGATGAGCAAAATGCCGATGAATAGTCAGGTGGCCATTGGATTTTTACAGGACCTGACCAGAGCCTTCTTCGCATGTCACATGATTGTGGTAAGGTGCAAACAGCTATTGCTCCAGATAGAGTTATAGACAAGGTTAGTATGGACTTCATCAAGGAAGTGCATACCCTTGACAAGCATAAACAAACAATAAGAGGATATATCCTTGTTAACTAACTTTCTGTGCAATTTATTAAGTTCACTCGGAACATGTGCTTCAGATACTATGATTGTTCATCTATATACATTAAATTGTTCACCCACATATATTAAGTTGTTCACTCTTATTACTATAATTGTTCACTTACAAATATTTGGAGTACATGCTTCAGGTATATATATAATATATATTGAATTTTCCGTGTCTATTGAAAAAAAAGGTGCAGTTTGAGTTATTTATTGTTGGCGTAGTAAGAATATTTGTGTCAACTAATTAACACACATTAGTGAATGTTAACGTTGACAGAAACAAGGACTATAGTTTTTAAGAGATATAATATTAACTTTAAACCTTGCAGTCATTCAAGACGCGTTTAAAACCCTCTATCCAAAAATATCAAAAAAATAAATGTTTAAGACCCGAAGAACCATGGACACATTTTGATAACCTAAAACGAACACCAATGACCCCTAATCCTTCATGTTTGACTCAAACTTCAAGATGCATTGATGAAGTTTCAGTATCTCCTTCCCTAGCAATATCACATGACTATTTATCCAGCATATCTCAAGCCATTTAAGACAACAGCCAAAAGTAAGGAGAAGTACAATTACTGCATATTCTGAGACAACTTTGTAGCTTTTCATGTCATCACATATCACTAATCAATCCATCTGAATGCAAAACAGTTAGGTCCGTATCGTTGCAACGGGTCTAATAGCTGAAATACAATTTCAGTTACAAAGGAATAATCAGCAAGAAACATATTTCACCTTGCCCACATTTCAAAATTTCACATCCTAATCATTACAAAAATGGCATCGATTGTGGAAAGCCTTCTTCCTATGAAACGCTCCCGAAAGCACAAGCAAAGACATCCCAACGAAGCAAAACTGCTGCTCTCGAATAATTTAGAATGACCGGATGCTCGGCATTACATGTTCCTACAAAACTGTAGCATCACTTCGCAGCCAATCTGACGTACTTTCCATCGACGGTAAATTTTGAGCTTGAATTCACCTACAGCACAGGATCAAATTATGATCATTTTCAATTCTGGGTGTGACCTAGTGCAAAAAGGGCAGTTCAAGAATGGTAAGACCTCACCTTCTGCTCAAGGGTAGTCTTAAACTCATCATCATCAACTGTCACACCAGACTCTTGTAGACTTTTTAGAACTAGTTTCCGTAGCTTTTTCATCTTCAAAGCTTCATCTGAGGTCTGTTTTCATTAGAGGTCAAAAAAATGATTTATTGTCAGTAAAGCCAGATTCTCTATGAATGGTGCTCATCTATTTCTCATTTCCCTTCTCAATTGTTTTGCGCATGCATGCCAACCATTCAACTAATCACGTGCAATTGTAAAACTTAGGATGCAAGAGAGGCAAGTTCTCATGAGAAGGTTTCTTTTTTTTCTTTTTTCCTTTTGTTTTTTTGTTCTTCAGGAGGAGAGGGGTTGGTTTTTTTTTTTTTTTTTTGGGGCATTCTATAAATAATAGGCTGTCAAGTGTCAACTACTCACAGACTTCAAAGCTGAGGTGATTAGCTTCTTCCAGTTTATCTTCTTCTGCCCATGGCCTTCTTTCGTATCATCAGTTTCTGACCCACCTTTTCCTGCTTCACATTTGGTTTTCTTGTCGACTCCTTCTTCGACTACTTCATGCTTGGCCTTCTTCACCTTCTTAGGCTTCTCTAACACTTCTGCTTCATTAACATGTCCATTAAGTGATCCATTTGCGGACTTCTGGGCAGTATCATCATCCTTAGATGCATCACTTTTTCTCTTCTTTGATGTCACATTCCCATTTCCGTTCTCATTTGAAGAGTTCTCATGTCCCAAGGCTCCATTAGATGGAGCATTCTCTTTTTTATCATCAATAGACTGACCATTTGGCAACTCATCCTTGGGAGCATTAGCAGCAGAGTCCTGATTGGTGGGAACTGCTTCTTCAGATGGCTTTGGCTGCTGTTTTGCAGTAAATGCTCGGACCTTTGCCCTATGCTTTTTTCCATCAGCATGCAGCAGCAAAGTTTGTTTGCTAGTGGCCTTGGTGTTGCAGAGACTGCACAGAGAAACCCAACAGTGTAAAAGAGACACGTCCAAAGCCAATCATCAGCAAACCAGGTATGAAACAAGCAGCACAAGAAAAGAACAGAGCAAATAACCAATGTGTTAGCCGTTCAATATAATGATGCTGCATTCAATGCAGGTGCCCTTTCCCCTATGTTACTCCGACTCTTCATTTTACCTGTCGCACCCGTGTCGAACCCTTGATACCCGGACAAGGGTACGACACTCAACACTTCAAATTACAATGAAAATGTATAAAATTTCTTAAAAATAGCCAAGTCCGACGCCCATATCCGTGTCCGTCCGATAAGGACAAGCGTACCCGAGTCCGAGTAATATAGCCTTTCCCTATCCACATTATGACACCCCCCAACCCCCCCCCCCCCCCCCCGTTTACTTATCTCTCGGTCTCTCCTCCTTTTTTTAATAAAGATGAGCAAGTATATTGAGGCAATCAAGTCTGGATAATTAAAGCAAAGTAAAATTACGAGGAAGAGCATGCAATTTGATATGGATTCATACCCAATTATTAAGACCCCAAGTTATACTCTTTTTCTTTCACCTAAAGGTAACTAAAAATTTCTTTAATATTCTAAGTTACATGGACTAGCATATGGCAGCTCACAATCGCTAGGGATTCCAAGAACCAACTCATCAAACTATAAATTTTGGACACAGTGATGTCCAAAATTTGGAAATGTGTACAAAGCCTCATCATTTTTCATGTGGAAGTTTCAATTACACATTTCTATCTAGAATTCATTTATTATAAGTTTGTGCTCCAAAACCATAAAGAACTATTCAAAAATAAAGAATGACCAAGAAGTCGTAGGCTTTTTTCCCAAGTCCTTCCGTTGATCCATTCAAGGAATGAGAACGATGGGTAAAATACGGAGACCTGATGCTAATCCTATTAGATAAGGGATCTTGTTTCATTGCTTTGCTTCAACCCATCAACACTGCCCCTTTTTGGGAATGTGATCCCAAGGAGGAACACTCATGACTTATAGCAACACAATAAAAAAAGAGTCCTCTAAAAGGATGACAACTAGGTCTTCCAATAGTATTTTCAATTATTCATCGACCACAATCTAATAGATAACAAAGTTTCATACAGGCGTTCCATAGGATTGCAAGGTAGGGTGAAGGTTTCATATACTATAATCCTGCTCAGAAAGAGTAAGCCACGCTGAGCAACACAATCAATGCCCAAAATTGCAAATTCAAGGACCAAAACAAAAGAGGTCATTGAATTACAGAAACAGCAAACAATGAATCCAGGCCTATAGAATCCAGATCCTTATCATCAAAGTGACATCAGATAGAGATTTTACTATCGTGAATCCACTAAGGCTTTCATACGCCACAGCAGAACACAAACTAGCATAGATCATCCATCAGATTAGACATACCTGCAAAACCATGGAGGTCGCTCAGATAATCCAACATTTATATCAACATCTGGTTTTGGCTTTTCCTTGTTGGGCTTTGCAGGCGTACCATTTGCAGTGTTCCCTTGACCCTTTGGGCCATATTTTTCCTGAAAAGTCAATACAGCGAAAAAAAAATCACCTCCTTTTTTTTGATTGGGAAAAACCATCACCTCTTTTACGGAGTACATTGAAAGCAGAAAATCTGTTTACTGAACTCTGAATAAGCCTAGTTTATCCACCCAAAAGAATGACACGTTGGGCTCTGATGAGTGCTTGGTCAAGTGCAATGCAATGAAATACGAGCAATAGATAAACTATACCAACCACTTCATTTCTTTTGCCCTTCACTACATGACTACATCATTTACAACATAGACAAAAGGTATCCTCACCACTAGTTGTTACCAAAACAATAGACGATAGGATCAAACTTATGCAATGATAGCTGACATCAACCTCTCAACATTGTAAACATTTCACCACTGGACAATCATTAGTGAAATAAGTGTGCCTGCTGTCTAGCTAACCAGAGGACACAGTTTCACGTTAGGGTTGTACTTCCAGCTCCAAGGAAGGACGTGGTCATGACTCATGAGCAGTGTGGAGTCGTCCCTATTCTCATCCATCATAATAAAGAACCATGGATAATAAGCTTGATCCAAGGGTTATGCTCTAATGCTAAGCTGACTCACAGTTCAAAATAATAATTTGGTTTGATGCTGATAAATTGGCCAAGCTTACCATCACAAGGGATGCTAAGTCTCTCCAAAACTTAGAATAGTTCAGGACTCAGGAGAGCCTAGTATATAACTGATGCTTGCACAAAGAAGCTTAAGTGGAGTGACTAAAGTCAATATAGCCACACTGATTCCTTTTACATAAAAGCTCCAGCTACCTCAATTCCCCCATTAACCTAGATAGAAATAAATTACAGGCCTTTGCTTGTTGATTTGTGGGGGAAATGTTGTAACTAGGGCTATCACCAAGAGTGCAAGCAATCACCAACATGAACCAAGCTCAATGTATCTGTGTGGAAAGTTACAGGGATGCACAAAGCAAAATTGAGGTACCACATAGGGTATTTGTGAAATAGTATTAGCCACCTGACTTGGGTGTTTCGAGTTCAATTATACACGGCTCAGGTTAGCGATCAGTGAAGTGTTTTGGGCTTCGTGGTTGGACAAAAAATGGATACTGTGATAATGGTGGGTGCCTGCAATGGCCATGGGAGATTCGGTGTGCACCTCCGGCTCCTAGTAGGGGGA
The DNA here is from genome assembly GCA_029582165.1 of Portulaca oleracea. NCBI lineage: Eukaryota > Viridiplantae > Streptophyta > Magnoliopsida > Caryophyllales > Portulacaceae > Portulaca > Portulaca oleracea. Next base: position 24,565,088 of record CM055890.1, read on the forward strand.
ACTGGAGCCTGTCCCCTATGGTCTTCCAATTGTACCAAAAATGACTTATGAGGAAGTAATGTGGAAGGAGTGAAGGACATTTGTTTGAATCCTAGCATCTAAAGGCTCCAATCATGGTGTCCAACCCATTAATGATGAGGACATATTTCGGCCAAGATCAGAGCTTGTACTTCAACTTTCAACTATTGACTTCGATTTTATCGTTGACAACTTTTAAAAAGCTAAATTCTTCTTCTGCTTGCATTGACTCAAAACAAAACAAAACAAAACAAAAAAACACTCAATGTGCTTCCTCTTTTTCCCTTAATTTGCATTTTCCCTAAAGTCAAAGCTGAGATTTTTACAACCAGGTACGAACTACTTCATGCATTTGCAGAAAGACCCGTGAAATTAATGATCAAACATACGGAACAATCTATGATTTCGAAGCTCAATGATTGCGAGTAAGCTAAATGGGTAAATAAATCAAAATTTTCACTTGCACATCAATTGAACCCGGAAACTAAAATCCAGAGCAGTGATCAAACCTAACACGTCCTGGTCCACATAATTTCAAACGATTTCAACCATTAAAAGGAAAGAAAAGAAATGAAAGGCTATACCGCTTCGGAGATGCACTGAGTGTGGGCTTGAACGGATTGTTGATCGAACATTTCTCCACAATCAATGCATGATAACTGCCCCAGGGGATCAATAACATGAGAAACGTAGTATTATTAGGAAGAATGTGAAAGAAAAATAGAAGAAAGAAAAGAGAGAAGGAAGGTGAAGAAAGTGACCTTGTAAGCGGAACATATACGAAAGTGGTTAGGGAGCTTCGGCTTCTTCAAGTTCTCCCCGCAATCCTCACACTGAAACCACACCATTCTCTCTCTCTCTCTCTCTCTCTCTCAGATTATACAGACACAGAGGAGAGAGAAAAGAGGACAATGGGGTTTTCTGGTTTCTAGGGCTTTAGCTAGCAACAGGGTTTAGTTTTAGGTTTAACACTTTAACAGGCGTAATGTGAATGTTCTAGAAGAAAATTTTATTGTATATATATTGTGCATGTGACTCCAACGCGGGCGTTTGGTCTAGTGGTATGATTCTCGCTTTGGGTGCGAGAGGTCCCGAGTTCGATTCTCGGAACGCCCCTTTTTCATTTCTATCCTATTTTTCTATTTCTTTATAAAAGTCATTTCCAAATTTTTAATTCAATTTTCAAATTTATTTTCTCATTTCTTTCCCTCCATATAATTTTCCAACAATCAATTACGGTTTTATAATTTTGACTCTTTTTACTAGTATGGCGGTATAATTATCCATAGTCATTAATAAGAAGCAGCGATAAAAAATCAGGTTCGGACAAAATTCTCATACCCTAACCCTGTCCGAATTTTAAGTTCGTATATGTTGTGATGTCCGAACCCAGACCCGAATTATCTAAATTTGTCTGAACCCGGATTTGTCCGAATATACCCAAACTCGAATTTATACTAAATTTAGACTCAATATCAATATTTTATCCGAATTGCAAGGTTGGACATTGCCCAAATATGTCTGAACCCGATTTAAGAATCGGACTTGAATTGTCCGTACTCAAAATTAAGACAAAAAAATTGATTTAAAAAACTCGATTTTATTTGGGTCGAATAAACTCAAGCTTTCAAGTCGCACAGTTTTGTTAGAGATATGATTGTTAGAGATATCAAAAATTTGATCAGACAGTTGGAAGATTATACTATTTGCCACATCTACCGAGAAGCAAACTTAGCGGCAGATTGGATGACTAATCTTGGTCACTCTTTAGACGCAATCGGTCTTTGGTTATGCAGTCCTTTGGCCGCCTTTTCTTGTATCGCCTGTGCTGATAACTTAGGGAGATGCCTTGAGAGATGCGTCCCCTAAGTGTTTCTTTTTTTTCCTGTTTACCCGTGTTAAAAAAAAGTTGGACGGTTTTGTGTCAACACTACTTATAACATAGGTACTCCCGAGATATCATACATATCGTTGCAACATGACAGGGTCGTACACCTATACTACTTAGGGCCTGTTTGGTGAAGCAAAAAGGAATGGAATGGGTATGGGATGGACTCTAATTCCTGAAATTTTTGTTTGGAGAAGACAAAGTGGAATGGAATTACAATTCCTTGGAATTCCCTATCCCACCTAAATGAGAGGAATTGGATACCTCCCAATTTTGGGGGGAATGAGTTTCAATCCCTGAGGGATTGTCTATATATTTTTTTAAAAAAATTAAAATCATCCAAATCAATTGCTTTCCCCAACTATTGTCGAGTGTATGAAGCAATCCAAACCCAAATGAGAGAACTCATGAGTCATGGCGTCAATGGCCACCATTAAAACCGACGATGGCTTCCACGACCCACTCACCGGTACCAAACCCCTGTTCCCACCGGGCGTCGACCCACTCACCGGCGTCAATTCTAAAGACGTCGTCGTTTTGCCGGAACGGACGTGTTCGTACGTCTGTACAACCACCTGGCCTAAACCCTAACCAAAAGGTATCGTTGCTTATCTTACACTTTCATGGCGGCAGAGTCTGCATCAAATTGGCCTTCTCCTGTGTCTCGGATTTACCTAAACTATGTGAGATTTGTTACTCCAGTAGAGAGGGAAATGGAGAAGATGAGATTAATTTTGCAATTCAAGAAGGGAAAGGAAATGGAGAACATGAGATTGCTCAATTTCTTTGGTTGAGATGACTAGAAGCAATATTTTCTGGAAATTAGGATGGGAAAGGAAGATTGGAGCATGGAGGAGGTGAGATGGTGATTGATGGTTTTCATGTGAAATAAGAAAAGGTAAATGGAGAAAGATGGGAGGAAGAAATCATACTGTAAATTATACTGCAATTGAGACCCATTATTATTATTATTATTAATTATTATTATTATTATTATTATAATATAATATAATAAATTTGATTCCATTCCACAATTGCTAGCCAAACAAATTGTTTTCTTTTTTGGGTTTTCAATTCCATTCCAATTGCTCACCAAACACTTTGTATTTAGGAATCTAATTCCATACCCAATCCTCTATGATTCTAATTCCATTCCATAAATCTCACCAAACATGCCCTTATAAGGATTCATACCTACATGCACAATTACTTAATCAATACTAGTCTAGCACGTGGAGCACGCGTTGACCCGATAATTATAAATTTTAATATATCAATATTAAATAAAAGTACCTACATATCATAAATATTCAAGTTTATTAATTTAATTAAGGATATTTGGACGCTAATATACTAAATTTTTGAGGTATTAGACAATAATACACTGAACTTTGACCTTGGACAATAATGCACTGAACTTCGAGGGTGTTGGACCATAATGCACCCGAGACAATTTCGATGGTGGCGAACTTGGTGACAATCTTACGTGGTAGACCGAGAATATGAATATGTTGAATAATATTTAAGTTTGTGACAAGCTACATAGGATTGCCACTAAGTTAGCCACTGTCAACATCATCCTGAGTGCGTTATTATTGTTCAACACCCCCCAAAGTACAGTGTATTATTGTCTAAAGTCAAGTTCAGTGCATTATTGTTCAATACCTCAAAAGTTCAGTATATTAGCATCCACAAACCCTTTAATTAAACTTAAATTTTGAATTTAATTTGATTCAATGGTCAACTATTTGTTTATGGAAAAATACAACAAACATCTGAACTAATTAAATATAATTAACTGGTATAAAATAAGTATTTTGTTTGGAAATTTCCTACAATATTTCATATAAATACAAGTCTAAAATAAATAGCATTGTTATTTAATGACTAATGGTTTATGATACACATTGAAATTATGTTGCAAATAGGTCAAAACATAGTTATCTGCTTTAACTTTGGTACTATAGATTGATGCATGACTTAATGACCTTTGTAATCAAATCACATAACATACAAATTCTCATTTTTGCATATTAAAAAAGTTTGTATTTCTTTGTACAATAAAACACTTATAATTTAAGGAATATTACACAAAAAATAGTGTTATTTACAATTAATATCTAATCATATCTATGGTTAAATAATTTACAATAAAAGAAAAATATACAATTCACTTTGCCTATTCATATCTTCATGTACTTATATCAGTAATTTAAATATAATATCAATTAAGCTTATCATGATATATTTATCTTCGCATATTATAATCTCAGTCATAAAAATTAAATTTACAATAAATTTATAAAATAAATAGTTAAACATGTTTTTTTTTTTTAAATGAATAGGGTTTAAATAGCACCAATATTCATGTTCCATTACAACAAAGTTTTATCAATACAATTATAAAAATGAATAAGGGAGCTTGATTGTCCCACTTTTAATTTCCATTTTTACCCTTAGTGATATAATAAATTATTTTATTTTTCCTTTTTATTGAGACCTTTCTTTTATATATTAATATTTTAGAATGTATGGGATGTTATTATTATTATTATTATTATTATTATTATTATTATTTTACCCTTATGTTGTCATCTCATTGTGATCTTATTAATTATTATTATTATTATTATTATTAATTTCCATTTTTTCCCTTAGTGATATAATAAATTATTTTATTTTTCCTTTTTATTGAGACCTTTCTTTTATATATTAATATTTTAGAATGTATGGGATGTTGTTATTATTACAATTATAAAAATGAATAAGGGAGCTTGATTGTCCTACTTTTAATTTTCATTTTTGCCCTTAGTGATATAATAAATTATTTTATTTTTCCTTTTTATTGAGACCTTTCTTTTATATATTAATATTTTAGAATGTATGGGGGGATATTATTATTATTATTATTATTATTATTATTATTATTATTATTATTTTACCCTTATGTTGTCATCTCATTGTGATCTTATTAATAATAATAATTATTATTATTATTATTATTATTATTATTATTATTATTATTATTATTTAGTAGCTAAGAAACAAATGTCATAAATATTGATTCCTTAATTACCCCTACCCACTTTTAAATATACATTTCACCTTAACTTATTAAAGCTATTTATTATTATTATTATTTGGGATCTTATTAAAGAAAACTCATCTCACAAATATTGATTGCCTAAAATACCCCTATCCATGTTTTAAATTTACATTTCACCCTAATTCATTGAACCTACCAATTATTATCATCATTATCATCATAATCATCATCATCATCATCATCATTATCGATATAGTACGTTGTTATTATTATTATTATTACTATTGTTCAACATTTAATTTTTTTTGTTGTATTGTTGTTGTTATTTATACTTATAGTGACATGTGATAATTTTTTGAAATTTTCTATGGTTTCACATATTTTTTATTTCTTTAAATTTTTATTTAGATAAAATAAACCATATAACTATGTATTAGTGTCTTTCTATATAGGCCATGTTCGGTAATAACGTTTAGAGAAGCTTTTAGCGTTTTGGCCAATCAAAACGCTATCTTATCAAATCTTAAGTGTTCAGTAACACAACTTCTAGCTAGAATTAGTGGATAGCGTTTGAATAAGCATTTGATGTCAATTTTGTTGACGTTACCATTCTCAACGTCAAGAGATTCATCAGCGTCTGACAAATTTACATTCCAAACTACCCTCAAAATTTCAACCTAATTTACATCTAATGCCATTAGTATAAAATTAGAAACCCTCCCCTTTTTCTTTCTCACTCACCCAGCCTCAATTTCTACCAATCTCCAGATTGACGTTAAAGAACTGAAGGTCATGGAATGGCCATCTTCGACAACGATAGAATCAGATGAACCCATTTTAATGAACCCATCAGTGATTATTCATGTTGCTTGAGGCTTGAGCCAATTTTAATGTTTGCCGACCCATTAACCAAGAGGTAGTGAAATAAATAATAAAAGGCAGAAGCAAAGATAAATTGGGGCTTCTCTACTAATGTACCTATTGAATGATAATGTGTGATGATGTGAGGAAGGGATTGATGTATGTTTTTTTTGGCCCATCTTGATATTGTGGTTCAGTTTCAAGTTAGGGTATTTGGACATCTATATCTATTAATAATTTATAAATTCAAAATTGTTATACATAACAACAACAACAATAATAATTATAATAAAAATAATAACTATTATTATTATTGTTATTGTTATTAATTATTATTGGAATCAGTCTCTCTATGAACTTTTGTTCGTGAGGGTAAGGCTGCCTACATTAGGATCCCCAGACCGCGCTCAAACGTGTCACCTGAGAAGTTGTTGTTGTTGTTGTTATTATTATTATTATTAATTATTATTATTATTATTGTTATTAATATTATAAAGATAACAACAACAATAATAATTATCATGTCCTTTTTGGTCATTTTACGTTTATTAGCTTCTCCAACTGCTAATTTTACCAAATATATTCTTTACAAATAGCTACTTTACCAACTATCAGCTATCCGCTGATAAGAAACAACTACTTGCTACTCCAACAGCTACCCGCTAACCAAACAGCTATCCGCTACTCAATCCGCTCTTTTTGCCGAACAGGGCCATAGTTTTAACGTGTCTCATAAGCAAGTAGTTGCTAAATAAACAACATTGTTCATCTTAAAGTTGTGTTCATATGATATTTTGATAGAGCTTTGCGGTGTGGTGAAGGAGATAGGAACACATGATAATTTAAACATGATTTAATTGAAAATAATGTATTAAGCTAACTTTTTCATGATTTTATTGCATTATGAATTTTTGTGATGAAGATATAATATATGACGATAAATTTCACAATAGCTTAAATTAGTAATATATTTGAAATTGCCAATATGAACATATTATTATATGTTAGGAAATGTGGACAGTCAAGGTGAATTATACACAAGGCTTACATGTAACTAATTAACTGCAGGCTGACCTAGCAGAAATTACTTATTTTTCTAAATCACGTTATATGATATTGTTTATCTATTCACAAGTCAATACTTGTGTTTGTGATTTAATTTGATTAGATTTGCTATTTAGCAACACTTATGTCTATATATAAATACTATAAACAACTAAACAACTAAAACAAGTAATGACCTTTCATAGTTTTCTAAGCTTATTATATACTAATTACTAATACCATTGTATTATATGTTGGTGGAAACACTTCTTAGGCCCCGTTCTTTTATGCGGTGCGGTGTAGTGGAATTTGAAAAAGTGTGGTGAGTTGTGGTAAAAGTTGTGGTGGTGGGTGGGGTACGTAGGTTAAGAGAGAGAATGTTAAAAGTGAATGAGAAAAGTGAGGAGAGAGAAAAATGAAAAGATATATTGGTAATGATTGCGGTACAGTGTAGTGTGGTGGAATGTGAAGGAAAATTAAAGAGTGTGGTGCGGTGTGGTATCCCACTGCAACTTACCACACAAAAGAACGGGGCCTACTCATATAATGCTTTAGAAATATCTAAAGTTAGTAATTATGTTTTAGTCCATTTTAAACTTGTGTTTATATGAAACATTATGTTAGAAAAAGTCCAAATAAAATATTTATTTTGTATTAGTTATCATAATAATTTTAATTTGGTTTACATATTCATTATAGATTTTAGATAAGCAAATAATTGACTAATATAATCAAATTAAAATTAAAATTAAATTTTAATTTTAATTTATGTAAAAAAATCTATTTAACATTAAAATTTCATGTTTTATATTTAATATTGTCGGGTAAATGCGTGCGAAGCATGTGTTGATCCAACTAGTCTTTATAAAAACCACAATTATGGTTAAAGGATTGACATAAAATATCTATATTATTACTTAATATTTAAGCATCACAAAAATTTATTATAAAATTGTAAAACCCTGACTTTTTATTAGGACTGTCGTTAGTCCCGTCTGGCAGACCGTTGGTGTTGAGTTTAAGTTTCGAGGACGAAACTTCTTTTAAGGGGGTAATGATGTAAAACCCTGAAAAATTTAAAAGCGTTGACTGTGACGCTGTTAATAATTTAGGTTGACTCCATTAATTTTGGAGAAATTATGGGCGATTATTTCTGCTAACACTTGAGCTCGTGGGACCGTTGAGGGACTAACAAGGGTATTTTAGTAATCTTCTATGTGTATTGGGGTTGCACGAGAGTAGGGGTATGTTGGTAATTTCATGTATGTCATTGGATGAGTTATGTGTTTACTTTTAATTTAATTATGTGTCTATTATTATTATTCATGTGAGTATTTTTTTTAGTTAAGTATAATGTATTTTGGAGATTTTGAAAAATCTAGTATTATAAATAATTAAATAATTTCAACTATATTAATTTTCTATTTTTCAGAATTTTTTTTTTGTAATTAATTATGGATATAAATACCCCTCTTTGTTAAACCCTAGGTTCTATTAAATAAACCCCACCGTCCCTCCTTTTCTTTTCTTCTGTGCCGCGCGCTGCGAACCCGAGCACGACCCCGTTTCCCTTCACTCTTAAACCCTCCACCACCCTCTCTTCTCCCTCTCCCCCACCGACAACCACCGGCTCCCAGGCCACCGTCAGACGCCTCCTTGCACCACCCTCGACGACATTCAGCCACCAACCGCAACCGCCGATCACCAGAACAGCGGTGGGAGGCTCCCGAAGTAGGGCTGCCACTATCATGCTGTTGAGTTGCCGCCCCTGTTCAGCCACCTCCCAACTCCTCTTGGACATCGTCGAAAACCACCAACACCACCATGAGGCCGCCTGCAGTCACACCTTCGACTTCCACCCACCACCTAGGCCACCGGAGTTGTCATCGCGACCCGAGGAGCCCCCGAAGTAGGCTTGTTGCCCTTAGTGTTGCCGCTGTCGCATGTTATCGCTACTGCTACTGTACGTTGCTTTGTACGTGAGGCATTATTATTATTATTTGTTAGGCTCAGATACCATTGTGAGGCTCTGATACCACTTGTTAGAGAAAATAATAGCAAAGTAACAGCGGAAGCGAAATAAATCGAAATTGAGATGACGAAAATTACGTCAAAATTCAGGAACAAAATAAGAGAGCGATAAAAGAACACAATCACAAGGTTTACGTGGGAAACCGAAGAACTCGGAGAAAAACCCACGGACGGCGACAGCCAGAAAACAATCCACTATGAGAAAGGACGAGTACAACCCGATCACTATCACAGGGTGTGATGCGATCTACAACAGATGAGATTACTATCACAATCTCTCTCACTCATAACTCACAATCTTTCTCTCTCAGGATACAATTGGGATCGAAAATATTGGTGAGACATTTTTCTCTCTCAATATTTTCTCCCTCTTTGACTCTCTATAACTCGATCATTGTTCGTCGTACTCGACGAGCGCTGTGCCCCACGTGCCGTGCGCCACGTGCCATGCGCCACGTGCCGTAAAATAAAGTGGAGAATACCGAACCCTATTTATAGGAAAAACTCCCTATAAACCTAACTTGACTCCTACTCTAATTAGATTTAGAATCTAATACAATTAGGAAACCCAACATAATAAGGAAACCTAAATAATATCCTAATACAATTAGGAAACAAATAATTGTGAGATCAAGAGATTCAGTGATTTTAGGATACATTCCTAACATTATTATTATTATTATTATTATTATTATTATTATTATTATTATTATTATTATTGTTGTTGTTGTTGTTGTTGTAGATTTCAATTGTGAGTATTATTTGTGTAAATTTCTATGTCTTGTGAATATGTTGATTTATTGAAGAGTTGGTATGTATAACATGTTTTAATTAGAGTTAATTTAGGTATGCATGAAATAATAAAATGAATTAGAGTTAGTTTTAATTGTCTAATTTTGGTTATTAATTATGTTGAAGTATAATGCATGATTGGTTGATTTATGCTAAGTATGTTCGTTGTTTTAATCTCGTTAATTTCGTATTTATAGGTGAATCGTGTAAATTTAGTTTATTATATCCGTTATTAGAGTTTAAATTAAGTATTGCTTTTATACTTAAAAGTTATGTTATGATTAATTAAAAGGTGTTTTAAAACTCATTTTACTAATTTCATAAGTTTTATAGCGTATTATATTTATTAAAGTTTCAAACTTTACGTATTCATTATTATTCTATTATTATTACGTGACGATTTTTTTTATTATTACGTTATTATCAAGTTCTTTACCTAAAAGGTTTAAAGTGTTGGTCATAAGTGGTGGTTTTTAGACCTTGGTTGGTGGATTAGGGTTGAAACTTTAACCTTAGTCATTATTTTAGACCCAAATTAGGACCCCGGGATCGAATGGTGAAAGTTAGAACCGAAATTACCAACTATATGGGAACCGGGAACGGGACAGTTTCGATAGGGTGTAAAGAACGGGTAACCACGAGAGACATAGTCATCCTTTGATCAAACCCTTTGAACTGGAGGTTCCCTCAAATGTTAACTTTCATAAGAATTTTGCGGATCAGACTTTGGAGTTGTATAAGTCGAGTTATACCCCGATTACCAGACCTAGGTCAGATCTGGACAGTTTGGATTGATGACCGTTTTTGAGGAACTTAGAGCATGTTTTTGGTCTTGAGTTCAACATAAAAGTTTTAGTAGACACCTCGAGGTTTCCGAAAAGTCCAAAACCAGATGCATAGGATGTCGGGAAGTCAAGTTATGATTTTTTTTATGTGAGTGTTGTAATCTGTCTTGTTGATGTTAAATTATTAGTGATTGTGTGTTGAGTGAAAAGGTTGATTTGGTTTTATTATGTGATTACTTGGAATGTGTTGGGTAATTCAAGGTGTAAAATTCATGATTGATGGGAACCTTATAGTGTTCCTAGGGGAGGGTTAGATAGAAGATAGTTAATACTAACCTCGAAAGGCACATTTTAATTAGAGTAATTATTTCTATTTTAGGACCGAGCTAATTCGCGTCGTTAGTGAGCTCAAGTGTGTTCGTTTTTGCTGTGAAGTGAAGATAATAAGGTAATGTCGATGCTCTAATCCCCACTGGGATGCTCTTTAAATGTATTTTAATGTTTTATAATCTATTTTGAGAATTGCATCCTGAAAGGGGGACTTTATGTGGAAAATGTGACCATCTGTTTTGGATAACTGTTTGTAATTGTTATACTTTGATTTATGAGCTGAGAAATTGGATGGTCTTTTATTAGTAGTTTTCTTATTGGTTTTGATAACCTGGGTTAGGTTTGACTTGAGAGTTGTGAGCTGAGCTTCGCATAAGACACTAATAATTCAAAGTGAAACATTAAGCGGGTTTATTGTTTGATGCCTTTGGTAGGCTAATGTTTTTGCGGGCGATAACCCGGAGACCAGGATTTGGTATCCTGTAGGGTTGTGTGTCAGGAGATCAGGGTTTCATCCCTGTTATAGGATTGATGATTTTTAATGCCTTTGGTAGGCGATTGTGTTGATGCCTTTGGTAGGCGATTGTTTTGATGCCTTTGGTAGGCTAATATTTTTGTGGGCGATAACCCGGAGACCAGGATTTGGTATCCTGTATGGGTTATGTGTTAGGAGATCAGGGTATCATCCCTGATATAGGATAGATGATATGTATTAATGCCTTTGGTAGGCGAATGTTACTATAAGGGATTTGGTATCCCGCCCGCATAATAAAATATGTACTGGTTGGGTTGAGGAAAATAGTTAAGAGTTAAATGTTTATGAAATAGTTTGACTTGTTCCCTCTCCCCTAAATGAATTGAAATGAATTTGAATTGTTTTTAACGGTAGGGGTAGCCCTATGTCCCCTCACCCTATTTATTCCTGAACGGGGCTATCCTCCGCCCCAGTTAGAACTGGACTTCATCCTGAAAGCTCACAATAAAAAGATTCGTCGCAAGAGTGCGGACCGCAACTAGACCAAAGAAAACAGCACCCCAGACATCCCTTTATCCTCGACGAACTCATATTGAGATTTCCCCCTCATTTTTGTAATGTTTTGTTTTTAGGTGAAGATCTATATGCTGGGGACGGGAATTAGAAGTGAGGACAACGTGTTTAAAAGTTGTTAATTAGGTTGCATTCTTTTCTGAAAAACTTGAAGTTAGTTTTGAGTTTTTTTTTCCTGAGTATGAGTTTGTTAGTTGGTTGACCGTTGTCAGACAGTTGTAGTTTTCCTTCTCGCCTTGTATTCCTTCGGGGATACAACATTGACGCCCAATAAGTGTTTGAGTCTTCCGCTAATTTTTTTCCGTTAACGTTAGTTTGACTTTGACTTTTCTATAATTGAATTTCCGAGGCGTTACAAAAATTATAAAAGCTTATCGTGATAATACGGAATAGAAATAATAACAGTAATAAAAATAATTATAATTATAATTATAATTATAATTATAATTATAATTATAATTATAATTATAATTATAATTATAATTATAATTATAATTATAATTATAATTATAATTATAATGATGATGATGATGATGATGATGATAATAATAATAATAATAATAATAATAATAACAATTTGGTTGACCGTTGTCAGACAGTTGTAGTTTTCCTTCTCGCCTTGTATTCCTTCGGGGATACAACATTGACGCCCAATAAGAGTTTGAGTCTTCCGCTAATTTTTTTTTCCGTTAACGTTAGTTTGACTTTGACTTTTCTATAATTGAATTTCCGAGGCGTTACAAAAATTATAAAAGCTTATCATGATAATACAGAATAGAAATAATAACAGTAATAAAAATAATTATAATTATAATTATAATTATAATTATAATTATAATGATGATGATGATGATAATAATAATAATAATAATAATAATAATAACAATAATACTATAACTAAATATTTAGGCATCACAATATAATTAGGATATCGATCATATTAAATGAGGGAATAAATTAAAATGAAGTAGTATTTGAATATGAATTGCTAATAATAGTACTATTAACAAAAACAACAACAACAACAACAACAACAACAACAACAATAACAAGAAGGAAATAAAAATGAAATAGGTAGCTTTTAATAAGGTAGGATGATAAATATGGATTGAAAATAATAATAATAATAATAATAATAATAGGTATTATTAATAACATATAATAATCATAATCATAATAATAATAATTAATGAGTTTTGATGAAATGGAAATTGAAAAAGGTAGGAATGTAAATTTTAAAAATGTATAGGGGTATTTTGGGATATCAATATTTGTGACATTGGTTGTCTTATCACTATAAGAAAAGTGTTCATCTACGATGGGATGACCCGTCTTAAAAGGTACATGACCCTTCGTAAATGATCATCTACGACGGAATGGTGACTCGTCGTCACACGACGTAGAAAGTCTCCCCACAATGGATCACCTACAACTAATATTTTGTAGATGTGTTTTGAGCAATCAAGACAGGATTTTCTCCTGTCGTAGAAGAACTAGACCAATTAAGACGGGTTTTTATTAACGTCGTAGATGTGTTTTTGAGCAATTAAGATGAAATTTTTTCCCTTCGTAGAAGAGCTCCACCAATTAACACGAGTTTTTAATCCGGTCTTAGATGAGCAAAAGTAATCAAGACAAGTCTTTTTCCTATTGTGAATGCATTCCTAGTCAATTAAGACAGGTTTTGTTCCGTTGTAGATGAATGCAAGCAATTAAGGCGGTTCTTCTCCCATCATAAATGATCCGTTGTAATTGAAACAAGGTTTTTGCCTGTCGTAGATGCTCCTAATATATATTAAGAGAACCTTTTTATCCTGTCGTGAGTGCATTTCATCCTGCCAAAATTATGCAGCATATTGGATTCGTAGAATGTTGTTATATTGTCTTTAATATCCTCTAAGACAAGTGTCTTTAACCTGTCATTTTATAATACATTTTTACATTTAATAATAACATAATTACTACGAGGAATATAAAATGACTATTATCACAACCCGAACTGATACTATCACTTAAATAATGATAATGTGTACAAATATATATGTCCAAGTATGAATGATATTCTCATAAGATAGCAATATTTTCTAGTGTAAAGAACACTATAGATATCATATAACAAAAGATAACCTACAATATGAAGATCTATATAAACCAAAAGCTATATACCAAAAACTGGCTTGAAACAAGAGTCTTAAAGGCCAATACAAAAAGGGCCAAGTATCACCTAGGCTTTTATATATACCAAAAGTTTGATTGCAGCTCCTACACCATGAGTATCAGCAAAATGAGGTGTAGCAACATTTTTAAAGGTGAAAGACCAAAAGGGCCAAACTGCACCCAAAAGAAAGATTAATACACATATCTTTGATTATTTAACATGCATATGTATCAAAGAAAACAAGGAACCCAAACAGTGCAGGCGATCCATCAAACTAGGGAATTAATTCTCATAAGGTAAATAAGATGATGTCTTACAGACAAAAAGAGATTCCTCCTATGAAAACGTCTTCTATAAAGAGAGGAATAAAAGTACATATTAAACATCAGTCCCTTCCCCCATAACTTCACTAACCCTTGAACACTGAAGGGTGCTAGATTCGATCAGTTAAAGCGACAGAGAAAGGATTCTACAAATAAAACAAAGAAAAAAAATTCCTCGATCAATTCTACATATAAAGCTTTCTATTTGAAAGCATCATGGAAAACAACCAATGGTACAAGATAAGTCCATAGTTCGATATGTTCCACTGAGAGTCTTACCATTACAACACAAGGATCAAAAACATGCCTCGATCCATTTAAAATTTATTATCTACAAAGATTCTTCACAGTACCATAACACACCTATCCATAACAAGCATATAACATCACAAGGATCAAATGATTATTCAAGAATATACTCAGATAAACAACTCCATTAATAGCATCCTATAGTAATTTGAATCATAATCATTGACTTATTGTGATCCAAGTAAACGCGTTAACCTTGCAACAAGACAATTAGATCCTAGAAAACCTTCCTAATTTAAAGTACCAACAATACAAAGCTGGTATTGTTCAAATGTTCACAGGATATGTTCAAATGCATGTGTCCATATGAAAGAAGGAACAAGTAATGGGAGTGCCATTTTCCTTGCTTAGGTTGGTATAATGGTATCCCTTAAAATCTATTGCATGTATCAATTTGCTTTTAGACGAACTTACCTGAAAAACAAACACAATAATAACCTAGAATCAACTTAATACAAAGCTTTCTAGGTCGTGTGTTCTAGAATGCGGATCACAAACTTTTGCACAAGTTTTGGCTTCAGAACGCTGGGTTTGAAATCTGGATCTTAAGGGTATGTAGCATTTCTAGTAACTATGGGCACAACAGAAGATTTGACCCAGATTATGCAGAGACATTTGGTGAAAGAAAGAAAATTTCCTTGTTACCCCGTTCCCTTGCAAATTTACTAAGCCTAACCAGACAAGTGTAAAGTTGAATTTGCAACTTTCAAGGCATAAATTTTAAGTGCAAGAGGGAGAAAGGATGTCCTTTGTGTTTTGATGGAAGAGTTACCATAAGTATGAAGGGGGTCCAAGGGTGTAATCTTGGTTATTGAAGTCTCACCTTGTGAAGTGCAAATGTCGCTCCAACAACACAAAAAAAAGGGGGGAAACAACCCGACCAAAGGGAGCAATAATAAGATGGGCAGTTAAGATTGGAACTTCACATCAGAAGTCCCATGCCTATAACAATAAGCAACAAAGTTGTAGTTGTTTTATAATTTTAAAATTATAGTATGATTAGCTACTCATGCAATGTGACAACGTCATCTACCAAGTACCAACAATACAAGTCAAGGATTCACTACGATGTACTATAATTAGCTTATGAATCTTAATAAATAGTGTTCTAAAGGTGCAAAACTATTTGACATAAGAATCCAAATCCAATTCAATGTTCCAACAGACTAATCCACCAGTCATGAGTTCATTGCGAGATTGCCACTATTATTGCAAACGGTGAGAACGAAAATAAATATCTGAAAAGGACAAACCCGGTATGTCTATGATTGAGCATTGTTGGGATCAAACAACCGGAGAAGATGGCGTTGGAATGTCGGGTTCTTGTGGACAAACGAGCTCACTAAGTTTCTAGACATGGTTATATAACTTGTCAATATCTCTTCTTTGACTAACAATAACCCTTTGATCATCGACTTCAATTTTCTCAACATTGCCAACTTGTAGTTAATTCGCTAATTAATTTATTTTCTCTTGGATTTGAGCTCTAAGCTCTGCCTTACTCGGAGTAGGTCCTCTAAGAGTTCGAGGTGTAACACCATATCCAAAGTATGCTACATGCCCCATATCCTGAGGCCCAAATGACTTCTCCACCAACTCTAACGTAGATAAGGATGGATCTTGTGTTTCAGTTTCCACTATCTCATCCTGTTCAAAATGTAAAATTATAAGAACTAACACAAATAAAAACAATATCAAATCATAAAAACTGTAGTAACTATGGCAAAATCAAAGGGGTATAGAAATGTTGATAGCTTGTATAAGTAATAGTTAGATAAGTCATACATATACACTTCTTGGTCTAGCTCATTCAAAGCACCAGCCTTTCCCACTCTGGATGCCATAAAAACTTCAGAAAGGCTTGATTCCTTGCCATCTTTGCCTCCCTATAAATAGATAAGAATTAAGTTAAGAGAATTAGATTAAGACAACATTGTAGTTAGTAAGCTATAAATACATAGAATTTAAGCCAAAGACGCAGTGGTTTAGAACTGAAAGCATTTATATATACCAAGTCTTCATCGATGATTTGTCGAATTGGTTTGTTACCAGTACGAGATACATGGTTAAATTAGATCTATTTTTAGAATTTTTAACACTATGTATTTGCAATTTGCCAGCATTTATTAGGTCATTAAAATAGTGCCCTCAAAAAGAAAAATTATACAAAATAAATGGTCCAGTATGTAAGATACACAATAAATTAAGTAGTTACCTGAACGTCCGGTCATTGTAATGCTCTAATACTAGCCACTCCCAATTTTCTTTGATCAAAGCCTTGGGGATATTATTCAGTTTTAGTGCATCGTCTATGCTTGAGACCTCTTTTCAGGTGTAGCTGTTTCATTTCACCTCGCCAATTGGCCATAGTTCCCTCGCATTGCGCATGACCTCATAGCGAACATTCTCGATCAATACCTGTAAAGTTATCCTACCACACAAAAATATTTAAGAGATCGAAAAGTAAATAAATTGCAAGTTATCATCCTAATAGTTCATTTCAATTTCATAACTTAACAATAGTTGACGATATCATGCCCTACCACGATAGCATTCCATAACTTGTCCAAATAGTTTCCACCAATTTCATTCCAATTAGCACTTTTACCAGCAACATGTTCCGATCACAAACAAGTTTCCCATCATGTGTTGAGAATGCACCTTGATTATCACCAACTGGTCCTTTATCGTAGAAGATGACATCAAGCTTTTGTCCAGGTTTAAGAGCAGCTACTTTTCTCACCTTTTTTCTACCCCTTGGTTTCTAATTAATACTTCTTTTCCTTTTTTTTTTCCAGAGGATCTGCAAGATGTAAAATAATAAATTAGTTTGCTTCCTCAGTTATAATTGCTATTATAGTGCAAATATGCTTTATCAAGGTTAATTCCTAGATCAAATCTTCCTGTACTAGTAAGCAAGTAGGTACTGACATGGGAACTTGTAAAATAATATATAAATACTAAGCATGTGGGTTATTCAGTTATTGTACTATATAATTAATGTAAGTAATTAACACTAACTCAATGTTGTGTGATGTTGTGTGAGGTTGATTGAATGGATTTTTGGGATGATTTTGGTGTATATTGGGTGTTATGATATGCTTGATTGAGTTAAGGATCAATTGGAGTTGAATGAGGTTCATTTAGGACCCAATTTGGTGAAGTTTCATGGGGAAAATGGCATTATATTCTTGTTGTTTGCTAATGTAATGTCTTCTATGCACAATAAGATGTGCTCTATTATTGTTAATATTATGTGTGTGCATGAGATCTTAGGCTTGGCAGCATCAAAGAATTTTTTTTCTTTTCCTTGGCATTTTCATCAATTCCATGGACTTCAGATTTAGGGTCTCATCCTTCATCATCCAGGATGTGAGAGATAGATCAGTGTATTAGGTCGGAATAAAACAAAGGCTTTGTGCAATGCATGCATGCATTTAAAACCAAAAAAAGAGACAAGAATTGAAGATTTAGAACCCTTTTTGAGAATTCTTCCTGTGTCTTTTCCCCCACCTCCCTGGATATTATCAAAGTGTGATTCTGCTGCATTAATTTCTAGAAAAAAAAATGTTGGTATAACTACCTTCAATTAGTGCACATCGGTGAAAAACTTGACCAAATTGTCATTCTACATGGCAATCATCAATTAAAGACACTCAATCTCGTATGAACTCATGGAACATGAATATGAATGAAGCAAAATGAAAACTATCCATCATAATTATAATACAGTAGTTTTCAATAATATTGGCCATATTACCCAAAATCAATAGAATCATTTCCACCATTTTGATGGGTTTTCAAATTTATTTAAACCCACAAAACTCTTTTCATCATTTCAATAAATTTACAAATTACCTCAAAACCCAACTAAGATAATGTTGTCTACAACTAATCAAACAACCACATCAATCAAACACAAGATAGTGTTTCTGGAAAATTTAGATAAGCATAAAGTGAAAAGAATTCTAAGTAACTGATGGATTAAGGCTAGAAAATAACCACACACACCAGTAATAATAGTAGTAGTAATGGCAACAACAACAACAAACAACTATAACAATAGAAAATAATAAAGCGAAGGAAGATCAAAAACAAAGAAATAGAAAGTCAAAAGAAGGTAAGCAGTAGGTAGTAGTACTTACAGAGCGAAGCCAAGGGTAGAATGTTTTCATAAAATTGTAAGAGAATGGTCAATGAGTAATTGCACTTGTGCAAGGCAGTAAATTTCATCAAATTTTTTCTTTTAAAAAAGCTATACGTTCTATTTTAGTCTTCAGTGGTGCAAGGCAGTAAATTATACCCAAATTGCTTAGAGTTGAAGAGTTTCCCGTCCCATTCAAACCTTGAGCTTCACCCGGAGATTCACCTTCAATAGGACTGCCATTTGCCTTTGCTCCTGTTGATCCTTGACCCATATTCGACCTTTCATTACTTCTATTATTTGTAGAATTACCTTGTAGGATTTCACGCAACCTTTGTAAAAAGAACACAACTAATAAATATAACTTCCAAGGGGAGGCATGACATCATTAACCACAACAATTGTAAATACAATACATAAACAATGGAACAATTACGAAAAATCACTATATTATTGGTACCATTCTGGAAGTGGCTCATTCGAACCAAGAGGTACGCCTTGATTCTCATAACCCCCACTACGAGTTGGCGTGTGACAGTTCACATCTTCTTCCAGTATACCTGTGGGACATAAGTGGGATAAAATATGATAAATTCCCTATCATACAATGTGATTTTCAATGATAATATTTCTAAATCACTATCAAGATAATGTTAAAGGTCCCAATATTTCTAAATCACTATCAAAATAAATTCCCTATCATACACTAATCCTCCTTAAATGTGCACCAACCCCATGTTTAAGGTGTATCGTGCATGCAGATTAAATTATCAAATAATCTACGCAGCACACGTAGATTATCTAATAATCATGAATGCCAACTATATATGCTCTTCTAACATGGACACATACAAATGCAGAGTTAATATAGGATCTCTTTACAACTTGCATTCAAATTAAGTCAGATATCCAATTCTAAAGTAGGTTTAGTTTTATTTCCTTTGATTAAAACAAATAACCACAAGTTGAATAAGTAATCACATACAGGATACAACCTATCAAAATAAGATCTGGATTATCGTTCAGTTGTGATATTTGGGGTTAAGAGTAGGGTTGTCGTATTCGCAAGGATGGTGTGTCAGGCAATAGGGAATTGATTTGATTGGGTTTGAATATTTGAAAACAGTAAACATGCATAACCGACTAAATTAAACTAACTACGAATGTAAAGACGGAAATTTAACATGGAGGACTACAAATATTAAATTTAAACTAAAACTAATTGCAACAAATAATTAAAGCAATCAATTAACTACTAGTGGAATTAAAACTAAATCTGCGAGGAAAGCCATTATACCTACGTCTTTATTTCTGGCGATTGAATCACACGAATCTCTAGAACAAACAAAAAAGGTGTGATTTGGATTACTAAGACTACCCGAATCCTTACTTGAAAGGAGAATTCGGGGAACCTTAATCCTCCTCTTCACTAAAAATTGGATTTTTGGGTTGAAACGAATGCTGAAAGATTGAAATAGCGAGAATTGAAAATAACTACGAATGAAAGTGAGAAGGAAACGAGAAATTGAAAACTAAAATTGACTTGAATTAAACTTTAAAGAGGTAAATTACAATCGAAGAAAAACTGGAGAGGAAACTAAAGAAATATAAACTAAACCTAAAGATGCTGAAAAACTTAAAAAAAAACTAACTAAAACTGGGGTAATTCTACCATAGTTGAAAAATATTTTCAACTATAATAGTTGAAATGGATCCTAACCGTCGGATGTAAAGGGGTAAAATCAGATCTTTCTATATGACTTGAATTGGTTGTAACCCGGCCCACTCTACTGCTCTCCAATCCCCACTCCTCTCCTTTTCCCTCTACCCATTCTCTCTCCTCCCTGGCTCCATTTTTGTCTATGAATTTCTCTATCCCAAGCTTTCTATTATATCCATACATCTTTAAAGACATGAACTTCCATTTTAAGGGTGAAGAACTGGGTGCTTGACACATATAATAAATAGAAAAATGGAAAAAGGAAAATAATTAACAAGATAGCTAGAAAATTAGAAGAGGGGAAGAGTTGAAGTGGACCACCATTGACGACTTCAAAAGCTTCTCATTGTAATTGCCAGATAACTAACTTACCCTGTAAATTCTATACATACATCAAGAAAAGTTTCACATTTTAGTTCGATTAGGTAAAAGATCTTCGGTACTGATGTATTTCGTTATTGTTTATTGAAACTTTGGATACAAAACTCCAAGTTCTCCTTTAAATTGATCCCCATTGAAACTTTGTTCTACCAAATTGAGCCCATTACTTTTGTAATCTCCAATTTCTTTTTCTTCCTTCAAGCACTAACTTTCAAACTTCAACCCATTGGATCTCTCTCCATTTTTAATTTTATTTTTAATGAACAAATTTCATATTGATTAACTTGGATTTCGTCATCTTTCAAATTATCAGTGAAATTCTTAGAAACCCATGGGTATAGGGAAAATGATAAAAACAGAGAGAGTGTGTCCTCAAGGGGAGTAGAGAGAGAAAGACAGCAGTAACTGCATCTCCTAAAAACATGGCGAGAGGGGAGTGAGATAAAGAGTGAACTTAATTCAAAGTTTGCAGGTTACTTCTTTTAACGTTTCAAATTCATCCCTTTCAAATCTACGGCTTATGTTTGTCAACTACCATAGTTGAATTTATTTTCAACTATGGTAGAATTTTCACTAAAATTGATTCTCTTGTTTCATATGCATGAGAGTTTTTATATTTAAAAGAATAAAAAGAAACCCTAGCGTGAAAAATAGCAACGCCTAAATAATTTCAGACGCTGGTCGCGCCTGAGTAGGCGCTGCCAGCGCCTTGAATTTTCTTTCCGGAGGCACTTTTTGACTGAGGCGCGGGTGGTGGATGATGAAAAGCTGCCAGCGTCAATGCTTCATGCTTCGTCCACATGAGACTGGGGGGTATGAGACGCTGCCAGCGTCAATACTTCACGCTTCGTCCACATTAGGCTCTGGTGGGGGGTATGAGAGCTGGTGGCGTCTTTTTGTTTCTGACTCCTTTTTGTCCGGATTTTGTTGTGTTAGACTCTTTTTCTAATTAATCTATTATCAACCTATAAAAACAAAAAATCATCGTAACTAACTTATAGTTAAAGTGATAAAACAAACAAACACTTTAATAAGGGTATCAATTTGACTCGAAATGAGACCGAACAATTATAATACTGTAATGATGATGATATGATTGAAAAAAAAAAACAAACAAATAGAAAAAGAAACACTAGAATATTAAAATGGTATATATTCTCTTCAATAATTGAGTTATAAGAGTGAAACACTACAAGTATCTCTTTATCCTTTGCAGCTCCACCTCCATCATGCAGCTTATTCTTAGAAACCAAACTAAGGCCTTTGATGCTCACGTTTTGTGTTGGAGATTTGAGAAGTACTAGAGATTTGGGACAAGGGTTTGCGTTCAAAGTAGCAAGCCGCCCTCGAGTTAGAGAACCGGCCACTACATACTTTGCTTTCCTTATGCCCTTTACTGTAGTGGCCATGATCCCTATAGAATAATTCAGTCGCAAGTGAACAATAAAACATGAGAATGTACAGAGTTATTTTCATATGAAGAAGATAAATGTATAAAGCTCGGATACTAATAAATATTTAATGCAAATTAACATTACTTTCACGTTGTGGTCAACATATAACCTTAAAAAATATATTAAGATTTGATAGCATACAATAATACCATGATGACAACTCAATTTTTCCTCGACCATTTAGTCTTTCTACTACTCGAAGGTACATCAACTAATTCAACATCTACATCATTCCTACAAACATCAAGGTACTCGGATTCTTCATTCAAAGCATTTGTTGATGATGCAAATGGACAAGTCTAGGAAAAAAATGAACAATTTTGTTGATAAGCTTCATGATGATCTTCATTTCCTTGCCCATCTTTTTCCTCAAGAATAGCCGACTCATATGAAAATTGACACATCAGTAACATAAAAAGCTTGTGAAGCTTGAGCCGCCAACACGAAAAAGATCATTTGACTTAAATTGGCGTTGACAATTTACACCAACAAAGCCAAATTTGTCTACATGGATTCCCCTTTTATGTTTCACATCCCACCATTTACACCGAAAGTACTACTTCATTAACCCTGGTGTATTCCGAACCGAAGACCTCCATCAAAATACCACAGTAGTCTATGTCAGCTTCTCCTTCACCTACATTACCAACCACAAAAACTCCACTATTCTTAGTTTTCCCACCCCTTTCATGACTTATTTTGTGAAACTTAAAGTCATTAGTTATATAGCCATTATAATTCTTCGTGTATGAAGTAGGTTTTTGAGCGAAAGATAATAGCTCATCCATATAAGGGCAATTGCCTTGTTTGTACAACTCTTCAACCTATATAAACCAAAATATCTACATAAAATCAATGTCATTGAAAATACATAAACATAAATCAAACAATTTGTAACCAAACATACGTACTTTGGCTGCAAACCACTCAACGAAGTGGTGGTTTTTTTCACCTTCGGTCATGCTATTCAAACTCCCTAGCATGTGGGAATGTTCTTCACAAGATAAAGTAAATTAGATGATACCCGCAACAATCACTTAAAGACTTGACAAAATGGTTTAGATGATACAACTTACTTTATAAATGGTGATACGTCAGACCAATTCATCAAAGCATACAAATGGGCTTAGTCTTTTTCCCGCACATCCATATCGCATATTTTGTAACCTTCAAGAGGCCTGCCAGGATGTGAAAAAATACTAAGTAATTTTCCTTGTTTCACTCCACTATCATCATTACGCATTGGGTGATTGATTCTATTCTCAATCCCATTTAAATAGCGAGAACAAAGTGTGTTACACTCATCTGCCGTGTAATCCTTAGCAATTGAACCTTCTGGACAAGCCAAGCTCTATTGCGTACCAGTGACTTTTTTTGTTTATAAAACAAGATCTCCGGAGTACATCCACCTATTTTGGACAGGGCCACCAAGAATAGCCTCTTCTGTTAAGTGGGCAGGTAAATGCAACATTACATTAAAACATGCAAGAGGAAGCAACTTCTCTAACTTGCACAAAGTTAGGCATTTGTGCCTTAAGTGCAACCAAATCCTCCATCTTCAACGACTTTGAACATAAGACTTTAAAGAACATGAAAATTTCAATAAGAGCTTCACTCACTTCTTTTGTAGGCATTCCTCCTCGAAAAAAAAATAAGGGAAGTAATCTTTGAACAAAAGACTTTAAAGAACATGGAAATTTCAACAGGGCCGCAAGCGCACGGTGTACGTAGTAGCACGTCAAGGTCGATCCCACAGGGACTCAATTAGCAGCACAGAAAACTAATCTCTATCGCGATTGCTAAGCTAATCAGGTTCTGGGTTTTGAAAGATTTTAGAAGACTAATTAAACTAATAAAGCAAGGAAAAAATAAATCAAAGAATCTGTCAAGAGAGAAAGACTTTTAGGGAGATGCTAACCTAACAACGACTTCGATTACTAAATCCTAGCATGCACAATCATACATTCAAGAATGAATCAAGAATCGATAACCTCTGAATTCTATCGCCCTTTTGATGCTAAATAGAATTATTCTAAACAACCAAATCAACAACTTTCGTTTTCCTTTTAGGTTAAACAAAATTGAAGGTCTTAAAAGTCAGGTTATCTAATGATTCCCTAGTTTACTACTCCTTATTCAACTTTCATAAGCCTAGGTAGACAGGTTGGTAGTCAGATTACCCTAATTCACCTTTCAGTACTTCTCAGGTTAATCTCAAACTTACAAATATTCAAGGCCTTAAGAATACTCATAAACATGGAAAACACAACCTTCTATTGATTCTAATCAAGAGTTCACGCACAGACTAATAACAATCAATCAAACTACATTGCTTCGGGTTGCAAAACCCTAGAATCCAAGAAATCTACTCAATCATATTCAAGAAAAGTACGACACAAGTTCCAAACATCGTAATCGAATCTCAAAACTAAGAAGGAAATTAAAAGGAAAGAATAGAATTGCGAAGAATACAACCCGTCTAGCCTTTCGATCTCGGGGTAGAACCTTCTCCGCGAACATCGTTCCTTTCCTTCGCGAATCTTGATCTTGGTTTCTCTTGAATCAATTCGATCTTGAATCTTGATGGTGGGGAAGAGGAGTAGAATGGAAGTATTAGGGCTCTCTTTCTCTCCTTTTTTGCCAAAGAACGAAGGAAAACTGATAGATAATGACTCCCCCTTGAAAAACCGTCGCTTCCTTCTTTTTCTACTCGCAAAAACAACCGATCTGCATAGGCAGTCCGCCTCGGTCCGTACAGGTCCGTACAAGTCCGTGCACGGACCGTGGTGATCACCACGGGCTGCTCGAGGTTGCTGTTGCCCGGCCATTCCTTGCTCCTTTCCGTCCCAAATTTGTACCACGATTTGGGTTTGACATGTAGAGATCCGTGGTATATTCACTCTTGCCTGAAGCTGAGAGAAAGTTGGTGTTTTGGCCTCAAAACCTATAAATTTACATTAAAAACAACAACACCAAGTGTAGTAAGGAAATTGGAATCAAAATCAAGGTTCACACACAAAATTATCCCTAATTCACTATTGAAAACCCCCAAAAACATAGTCATGAAACGCAGTTATCAAATCCCCCCATGCTTACTCCTTGCTTGTCCCCAAGCAAGTACAAGACTCAAAACAAGATGAAAAGACTTGAAAAGGAAAAGAAATCTACTCACACCTCCTCTAATAAAAAGGGCATATTAGAAAGCCAAAACAAGCATACACAAAGAGACTCCCTAGCGAGATTAAGAATCAAATTGAAACAAAAATTGCTGTTCGAAATAGAATCACAAGCCAGGAAGCAACACAACTAGTCTATCACAACTCAAATGCAATCAAAATTCATTCACATGTTTGGCGAACTAGTTGGGATCATTAGGACCTCACTTTAGGGTATGTGAATCACTCCCCTCATGTGTTTGCAAAAGATATAACGGTTCGCTCAAAACCTTCAACCAATGTAAACAACCTACCATAAGCTTGACAAGACTCTCGATTCTCTACCGCTATAGACAATATGCACAAAAGTTAATCATGAGGACTTTTCAAGGGTTGTAATGGGGTTTAAGTGTAGGGTAAGGAGGGAAATCATTTAGGAAATGTGAAGCTAAAAGCCAAGGACCTAAAGAGCAACATTCCCATAGCATAAAACTCAACACCTCTTACTTCACACCTCAATCAAGCATCAACACCTTCCCCATCAAAGCAAAATGACAGAAGAGTCAATATAAGCAAGAAAACCACCATGCTATTCACCTTATTCCTCAAAACTTCTCTCTTTTTTTTTCTTTTTTTTTATACTTTTCTTTCTTTTTTTTCTTTGTGGTGAATAGCATAGATGCATAAAGATAGACTCATTTCCTTTTAACCCAATTTCAACCTCAAATGAAAATAGGGGATAAATAATGATTATGAGGAATGCTTCCCTCATCAAGCAAACTAACCAACAAAGTCACCAGCAATTAGACTGCAAAACTGCCCCCCAACTGAATTGTTGCTCCACTAACTTGGCTAAAGGGAAATAGGATTAAGAACAGGCCAATGGTGCACACTTATAGGATAACAACAAGACAGGAAAAAATGTTAGTAAAGGGCTTAGCAAAAAGAGGTCATATTGTTAGGCGGCTTTTTGGCTATGTGGCTTTAAAATGGGCCTCAATCATATTAACATAATGCACAAGTCAAATGCAGTTTCAAAGAGAGTCAAATCAAGTTCTAGAGATGCAAACATGGTAAGGTCACACTCAAAAGAAAATGAGACTATAAAAATGATAGTCTTTTAGGCTCAACAGGTCTCACGGGTTAACCTACCACAATCACAAACAACTAGTTCATTTGATGTACCAAACATAGAACCTTCATTATCATACACAAGAATCGATCAAGACTAGATGAATCACAACAAGACGAGCAACCTAAGTCAAATAAGTAACCAAGTCTCTCCTATCATCCCCATCAAGCCAAAAATTCTCAAGTATACGCTTGCAATGACAATCCAAACACACACCTTAAAGTACTAAACGAAGGAGGGTTTTCGCAATCAAAACAAAATAAAACAAAATAAAACCTAATAAAGCAATTAAACGCTTGGGTTGCCTCCCAAGAAGCGCTAGTTTAACGTCTTTAGCTAGGCGAAACTTACCTCAGATGCAGTTAACGCCCTTAGAAGCTTGTCAAACTCCGCAACATGCGGTTCACAAGCCTGCAGATAAGAGAGC
Source organism: Portulaca oleracea (assembly GCA_029582165.1). Taxonomy (NCBI): domain Eukaryota; kingdom Viridiplantae; phylum Streptophyta; class Magnoliopsida; order Caryophyllales; family Portulacaceae; genus Portulaca; species Portulaca oleracea. The sequence continues at coordinate 24,592,134 of CM055890.1, forward strand.
AACAAAATACTCATGGCTAAGAATGTTAGTTGCACTATCTCAAATATGTCAGAAGTACTAGAAAAATCAAAAGAATCAAAATAAGTAGTCCACATGATTTTTCTAGCTAAGTCCTCTAGGCATTTACAATATGGATCAAGATAGGGATGAAACCCTTCTAAAGTGCCTAAGGACAAGTCAAGAACATTTTTGGTCCCCTTAATCACAGTCAAATCACAAGAGTTAGCCACACATCCCACATCAGCATGAACATCAATGGTCTTTTCACAAGGAATGGGCTCCTCAAGGTTCTTAGGGGCAAGGGAAGGGTGTGAACAAAGTGTAGAAGCATGGAACACATCATCAAATTCTTTGCTTGAAGGATCTAATTCACCCACAAACCCCTCACAGGTCTCCTCATCAATAGCATCAATTGACTCATGACAAACATCATCATCATACCTAGCATCAAACCCATGAGAATCACTCACCTCAAACCCCCGTCGACTGAGAAAAAGGTAAGGATGCATTATGAAAAGCAAAGACACCATCAGTAGTGTCTCTAGGTAAGCTAGGATGAGATGAAACAACAGTTGGCAAAGATGACTTAGAAAGGTCAACTATTTCATCTATTTTCTCTAGACAAGCTTCAACCTTATCTTGTTGCTCTTGCATTGCCCTCATCAAAAAATCAAGTTTGGCTAAAACAGGGCATGTAGAATCATCATGGTCAAGAGAATTACACAAACGACAAGGATGCACACAATGGGGTTGAGTACATAATCTAGCATGAGATGCACAAAGATTGGGGAAAGAGGATGCACCATAATAATTTTCAAAATCACGAGTATCACGTGCAAGCCACTCAAGCAAACTCCAAGCTTCATCAACAGTTTGAGTATCATAGAAACCAAAATACTCTAATAGAGTACGAGTCTCACTATTCACCCCCAAAGCAACAATGTCAAGAACGTCTGATTTCCCAGGCATAATACCACATGGAACAGGACATGCAAGTAATCTCTCAAAATAATGCCAAAATAATTCCTGCTCAAATTGGGGAAAATCAAGAATTGCCATTTTTTGTTGTTTTTTTTATATAAAAGATCAGAGAAAAAAAAGAAAAGAAAAAGAAAGAAAAAGAAAACAGCCTAGTCAACCTAAGAGAATTCGTTTACCAACTGCTAGGGACAGAGTTCCCCGGCAACGGCGCCAAAAACTTGACAGGGCCGCAAGCGCACGGTGTACGTAGTAGCACGTCAAGGTCGATCCCATAGGGACTCAATTAGCATCACAGAAAACTAATCTCTATCGCGATTGCTAAGCTAATCAGGTTTTGTGTTTTGAAAGATTTTAGAAGACTAATTAAACTAATAAAGCAGGGAAAAAATAAATCAAAGAATCTGTCAAGAGAGAAAGACTTCTAGGGAGATGCTAACCTAACAACGAGTTCGATTACTAAATCCTAGCATGCACAATCATACATTCAAGAATGAATCAAGAATCGATAACCTCTGAATTCTATCGCCCTTTCGATGCTAAATAGAATTATTCTAAACAACCTAATCAACAACTTTCGTCTGCCTTTTAGGTTAAACAGAATTGAAGTTCTTAAAAGTCAGGCTATCTAATGATTCCCTAGTTTACTACTCCTTTTTCAACTTTCATAAGCCTAGGTAGACAGGTTGGTAGTCAGATTACCCTAATTCACCTTTCAGTACTTCCCAGGTTAATCTCAAACTTACAAATATTCAAGGCCTTAAGAATACTCATAAACATGGAAAACACAACCTTCTATTGATTCTAATCAAGAGTTCACACACAGACTAATAACAATCAATCAAACTACATTGCTTCGGGTTGCAAAACCCTAGAATTCAAGAAATTTACTCAATCATATTCAAGAAAAGTACAACACAAGTTCCAAACATCATAATCGAATCTCAAAACTAAGAAGGAAATCAAAAGGAAAGAATAGAATTGCGAAGAATACAACCCGTCTAGCGTTTCGTTCCCTGGGTAGAACCTTCTCCGCGAATGTCGTTCCTTTCCTTCGCGAATCTTGATCTTGGTTTCTCTTGAATCGATTCGATCTTGAATCTTGATGGTGGGGAAAAGGAGTAGAATGGAAGTATTAGGACTCTCTTTCTCTCCTTTTTTACCAAAGAACGAAGGAAAACTGATAGATAATGACTTCCCCTTGAAAAACCGTCGCTTCCTTCTTTTTCTACTCGCAAAAACAACCGATCTGCATAGGCAGTCCGCCTCGGTCCGTACAGGTCCGTACATTCCTTGCTCCCCCGTACAGGTCCGTAGATAATGACTCCCCCGTGATCACCACGGGCTGCCCGAGGTTGCTGCTGCCCGGCCATTCCTTGCTCCTTTCCGTCCCAAATTTGTACCACGGTTTGGGTTTGACATGTAGAGGTCCGTGGTATATTCACTCTTGCCTGAAGTTGAGAGAAAGTTGGTGTTTTGGCCTCAAAACCTACAAATTCACATAAAAAACAACAACACCAAGTGTAGTAAGGAAATTGGAATCAAAATCAAGGTTCACACACAAAATTATCCCTAATTCACTATTGAAAACCCCCAAAAACATAGTCATGAAACACAGTTATCAATCGTCCATGACGCATGTAAACTTGTTTTGCACAATGCTTTAGCCTAAGACAATGGGTATGTTTTTGGCATACAGGACAAGCAAGTTTCCCTTTGGTGCTCCATCCAGATAAAATTCCATAGGTCGGAAAATCATTGATTGTCCATAATAAGCCTGCCCTCATCTTGAAGTTTTGACTTCTGCATGCATCATATTTATCCACTCCATCGTATGACTCCAAAAGATCACCAATCAATGGTTGCAAGTAAACATCAATAGCATTACCAGGGCCCTCCGGGCCAGGAATAATTAAGGATAAACAAAATTAGATTGTTTCATGTAATTCTAAGGAAGTACATTATATGGGATAAGTATCACAGGCCAAATGCTATAAGGGATGGAGGAGTTAGAAAAAGGTTGAAATCCATCTCTCATTAATCCAAGTCTAACATTGCGTGGATCTAAGGAAAATGTCTTGTTAACTTCATCAAAACATTTCCAAACTTTAGAATCAGCGTGATGCCTCATAATTCCATCTTTGATGCGTTCTTCATCATGCCACCACATCTCAGAAGATGTCTTTGAACACATGAAGCGACGCTGAAGTCTTGCTTTAAGTGGGAAATGACGCAATACCTTTACAGGTATTTTCTTCCTATTTGCCTTTCGCTTTTCCACCCCACTATGCTCATCTTCTCTCCACCTAGATGCCCCAGAGACTTTACAAGCATCAAGCGGTGCATCATCCTTCCAAAATAGCATGCAATCATTTCTACATGTTTCAATTTTAATTTGTTGTATGAGAGTCTAAGATCTTTAATGATCTTTTTAGCCTCATAATACGATTCAGCTAACGTGGAACCCGATGGCAATAACTCATTTTCCAGAAACTCCAACAACATGGTAAATGATTTATTACTCCATCTTCCAAGAGATTTGATGTGAAGTAACTTCATCATTGCAGACAATTTAGAGCATTTAGAGCTTGGATATGCGGGTTCATGAAGGCTCTCTAACAACCTAAAAGTTTCATAGCATCAACTTCTGGTTCCTCCACAAAATCACCCATGCTCGAAGAGCCAAAGTCTACTCCTTGTTCATTAAGACTATGGTAAATTGGAAATAAATCTCTAATCATTTGATCGGTCTCATGATCATCATCGTCTTGACAATGTCCCTCCAATTCTTCACTGCTACGAAGATTCTCCTGCATCTCATCATCACTACCATCATTAGATTGTGGTTATCCATTGACCATTCCTCCATGATGGTACCATATTGCATCTCTTGTATGCTCACTTGAATTACAACACTTGACACATGGGCACTTTATCACTACAGTTTCTTGTCCTAACCGTGTGAATACATATTGAAGGAAGTCCTTTACTCCTTGGTTGCATTCTTGACTAAGACGATGACTATTAGAAGAGAGAGTCATCCATTTTTTATTAGATGCCATGACACTTTAAATTACCTATATATACACAATTAAATTAATTTCAAAGCAGTTATTCAACAGAAGCTAGGAGGTAACACACTAAAATAATAGACACTCATTTAAACAAGGACGAAGACCACTAATGCTACATAATCAAGTATGAACATTGTTAAGCAACAATCTCAATAAAATATCACAAAATTTAATAGCCCAGGTGCCAATACATATATAAATGTCTTTATTTAAACTTATCTTACCATCTATACCATTAGTAGGAGTTGATTTGTCCTCACTTTGTCTTGGAGCAAACAAGGATCTTTCAAATCGAGTTGCTGCAAATGCAAGGCCAAGCTTAAATTTGCAGCCTATACCACTGCCCATCAACAATGCTCAAAATAGTAACGAGGAAGTTTTAATTTTGGAATGGGAAAAAAAGAGTTAACAAAAATTTTTGCTTTTGAGCTCCATTAATGGAGATGGGGAAGAAGAAGAAGAAGAAGAAGAAGAAGAAGAAGAAGAAGGGTATTTTAGTCATTCAACAAAACGGATGGCTGGAAAAGCACCTAATAATTACTAACCCAAAAATTAAGGGTACCTCGAATTGAGTTTTGAAAAGCTGGGGTACCGAAAACAGTTTCCCGAAATATTAACGAGGAAGTTTTAATTTTGGAATGGGAAAAAAAGAGTTAACAAAAATTTTTGCTTTTGAGCTCCATTAATGGAGATGGGGAAGAAGAAGAAGAAGAAGAAGAAGAAGAAGAAGGGTATTTTAGTCATTCAACAAAACGGATGGCTGGAAAAGCACCTAATAATTACTAACCCAAAAATTAAGGGTACCTCGAATTGAGTTTTGAAAAGCTGGGGTACCGAAAACAGTTTCCCGAAATATTGGGGTACCTTCGAGTAATTTTTTGGAATTCAACTTTTCTCCTATTTTTGAGGTTGGAGTCGGGAAATTTTCTTTTTGGGATTCAATGTTTATAGAAAGAAGCATCGTAGCTTGATTTCTCACAAAATCAAACCTTGAAATAACCCCTCAAAGACAATCTCTTCATTAGTTCTCATGAGGAAACGAGGAATTTGGTTGGAGCATTTCCTCGTGCACTTGGAGTGCATTGTCGTGACATCCATTTATCAGGAGCTCCTCAACCAATTCGTTAGGAAGACCAACAACCTTCTTCTAAGGCTCTAATTCTTTAAAAACCAACATCAAAATTAGCAACCATTTTCATTTTCCCAAAGCCGTTATCAGAAGGGTTGTCGTGCATATTGTCAATGATATATTGAGCTCTTTCAAAGTGTTATATAACTCCAACAACGTATCCTCAAAATTGGGTTCACGATTAGCAAGCTCAAAACAACTTGGAAAACACATGAAAATGAATCAACATTTAGTGATGGTGAAGTAGACGGAATGGAAGGTTGGTTGGTGTTAGGGAGGGAGGGAGAAGAAGAAGGATAATAATGAACATTGGCTTTAAGCCATGGAAAGAAGAGGAAGAAGAAGTAGCAGCAACAAGGGCATTTGGGCAGCACAATGTTTTTTATACTAAAAACTCAAAATAATATAATCTCAGGTGGAATTTTGGGCGGAAAAAACCAGAGTGGTACTGAAAATTTTTCAGCCTCATAATTTAAGGTACCTAAAATCATTTTTGAAAACCATGGCCTAGAAAATTAGTTACCACAATAGTTAGGGTACCTCGGTGTAATCTTTTTGGAAATATGGGTAGCGTTTCCTGTTGTGTTTTTTAGAAACTTAATGTATGTCTTGATATGTACGTGACTTGACACTTTGGTTTCGAGGTTCTATTTGTGAAAGACCCTTCAACTTATATTTACTTAAGCTTCAAGAAGTCGATCATCTATCATTACTTTAGCATTGACAGTACCATAAAGTTAGGTCTACAGACACATTTATAAGTCACCTAGCTTAAAGATTGAGTTGTCGTATAGGCGATCTTCCTAAAGTTTGAGTAGTAGGCAAATGAAACTAAGAAAAATTAATACCAAGTGTATGTAATGTTGGCTTATCTTCATCCTTAGGTTGTATGAACAATTATTAATACTTCAAAATTCGCCTTATAAAGTCTAAGGTGAAACAACTATTTGTTGAGTCGAAATATGAAACCCATTGATTTCATATTAGGCATTGAAAGCGAATCTCAAGTGTGGGGATGGTGTTCGGGTACATGGATCCAATGACCCGAGTTAGATTTTTGGAAATACTCAATAATTGATTCATATTGTATGTGATATGAAGACCTAGTAGAGGTGACAATTGGACAATCGATTCTTTTATGTCAACGTGTGACTTCATAGTTCAAAATGTCTAATTGAGTGAGGCCATTTAATTTAACTCTGATGTAGTTACCTTAATGTACACTCCAAGAATTGTAAAATAATGCATTCCAAACTAAACACATTACGAAAGTTGTCAAACGAAGTGTCAAAGGAGAATCATCTATCTTCATGATATCAGTCTGAGGGTTTGATTTGTAAATATACAATATATTGACATTAAGGGGACATTATACACCAATGGTGATTCCATGATGGTTCTAGGGATTGCTAGACGTAAAGCATTACATTAGTTATTAGATGACTACCTGATATAAGTATACAACAATACTATTTGTTTTTATTTTGGTCGCATGTGCTATTATCAATATGAACCATGGTGAGATCCATCGAGAAAAATGAGTTGTGTAGGTAGGTGGAGTGTTGAAATTTGAGCCAATAAGTGGCCACACCAATTGGATCATAGTGGCTAATAGGAGTTTAACTCAAAAGAGTAAACACCTGTATAAATTGAGGCTAATTAGATTAAACATACATACATAATGTGATTATCTATAGTCCCCCTCCATTTCATCTCTCGATACTAGTTCATGGCTAATGAACTAGCTATATGTTAGGATATTAGGATATGAGTCTATTGGTGATTCTAGTAGATATCAAGAACTATTCAAGATGCATGTGAGAAGATTTAAAATAAATTTTGATTCCTCCCATCCAATTTTTACTTGAGTTTAGCGATGTATTTTCAATGTAAATTTGAGTAATCATACGAGAAAAATAATAATTAAATGAAGAAACATATAGGCACCAATAGAAGAAAAGTTGGGTCTTAATTGATAAGTTTCTTAGGCCTTAACATCAACTTCCTAGTCCCTCCTGAGCACCTTTCATTAAACAAAGCTTGCCCCATCCCAGGGCATCCCCCAGGAATGGTAGCAATAATTCCCCTCCCTATAGGCCATTGCTAAAAATACTAATCCCCATATCTATATATTCTTTCTTACAATCCCTTGCAACATAGTCAATTTGCCCACTTATTCTTTTTTTTATTATTATTATTGAAAGCCAAAAGGCTTAAAGTTCACAAAACCAACAAAACAGCAAACAACCAAACACTACTAAACAAAAGCAAACCAACTAGGACTTCTAAGCCGACGACAATCAAAATAACCTTCACATCTCAATCACGATGTTGAAAGATCAACAACTTCAATTGCGTGGGTTATTGAGGACTTGCGCGCCAATATCATTGCCAACAAATCACATCCCTATGGCTAATCTCAGCATCAATATCATTAAGACAGTCATTTTTCAAGATATTTGTGCGCCTAATCTTTCTGACCTTCTGACCATTCTTTCGGCCAAGAACAACTTTACAAGATCCTTCTCTGACAAGCTGCCACTTAAATTTCATCGGCATGCTCTGTTTTCTCTTACTCCTGGCGCTACCCTTGAAGCCTCAATGATGAAGTCCTCAAGATCAACAAGTAAGTTATACTCAGCCACACCATCACAGGATCCAATCGGGTTACTATGAGTGCGACCACTGTCAAAGTCGACTGCCTGATCCCTAACGTCCATCTGATTTATTTTGGATCAATTCAAAAGAGCATCCTTGTAAGTCACCTTGCTTACATGCTTGTTGTTATCCATAACCACATTAGTAGGATCCATAATGGTCTTGCTAGAGGCATCCCCAAGCCCATCACTAACGAATGTTTCAAGAGAGTCGGGCACAAACGTATTATTTTCCCCAATATTCCTCAACCCACTGTTAACCTTGTGACTAGGGTTGAGATGTCCAAATCTTTCAAAATAAAATCACCACCATTATTCTTCTTAGGGACCCACTTTTGGATATATTTTGTAGCAACAGGAGGCCTAACAACTTATTTTTTTATTGAATTTAGCCCATGAAACAAAGAGCAACATGTGATCGACAATTCTAAGGTTTATCCCTTTAAACTTTTCTCCCATAATCCTTGTTTGTATATCATACGAAACCAAATTTTCTGCCTTTTTCGCTAATTTTTGCGGGGATATATGCATCAATAACACCGTCAAACTTGCTAAACAAACTTTTGAGCCTCGAGCTGCCCATATTGATGGGTAACTTATCGATAAATAAGGAGTACAAATTGTTATCCTTGATAGGTATCTCAGACACAAAAGGGTCAACCTTAAGGGGCAATTCATCTGTAACAACACCATCACCATTAAGCAGATGGTTTTGAATAGGGGTCTAAGCCAACAAGCCTTCATAAACTCCCACTCAACTCTTTCAACACAACAATAATTTCACAGGCCCTTTTCAAAGAGGCGAAGCACACAACCTATTATTCTCCAAAGTGAGGGAGGAAACAAGACTCTCAAGTTCAATTTTCAGCACCTTAAACCTATCAAGAATTCAGTTGCAGTAATCCTTGACCAAAACAACGATGGATGGAACCTATCATACAACCACAAACACAGACCTAAATGGAAAAAAATCTGAGACACAACAAACCAAACCCTTTCCAACGAACCCCGAAACCAACCCAGGGCCAGGGTATTACGGAGCAAAATGAAAGCACATGGCTACTTGGGCAACAAAAAACCCTAACCATAACGCAGCCGAACGGAGGAACAAGAACCCATCGCAGAAGGACACGAGACCAAAGAGTAAAGACCGGTGAACAAAAACCAGAGGTAATAGAAGAGTCGTGAAAGAGACAGTAGAGAGACGCGCTGCCCTGCAACCGAAGCTTCGACCACCCGGAAAGCCTATGAACCCTCGGCAACCAGGGACGACGACCCAAAGCGGTAGGTTGGGGCTAGAGAGGAGGAAAAACATCGGGGTTAGAGAGGAGGTGAAGGGTTGTGGAGAAGAGGCAGGGGGTGCTCAGTTCGACAATCGGAGCACCAACCTCCCAGGAGGCCAATGAACCCTCCGACGACAAGGGACGATGGCCACAAATAGTGAGGCTGGGTTAAAAAGAAGGCGATCGAAAGGTCACGGGAGAGAGAAAGCATTTGACCCCTCTATGTCTTTCGCCTTTTTTTGTTTTTGGTTATTTGCCCACTTATTATGTGAGGAAATTATCCATGGCAAACTATACGAGGAAATCATTCATATTTTCATATCGACATAATATACTTTCCCAATTCATGTGTGTCTAACCTAATTTGGGTCCTCAAAAGACTTTCATTTTGTTTTTATAAACAAATCCATCGATTTTAGCATCAAACTATAGGTCAGTCAGTAACTACCTTCATGTTCGATTCTTATATATATTTGCTCAAATGGTGGATTGTAAATTCTAATACAAACATATACGCACAAGGGAACAATGATTCAACAATTGCTAGAGGTTGAAGATCACAATATAATAAATAACAAGACAATAAATAACATTCTTATCAAAGAGTTGTTGTTGTGCAACTACTCCCTTCTCAAATTCATCTCTATAAATACTTGTTCGTGGACTAGATTCTATATTTTCTCCCTCATAAATATAGGCATCAAATTTTGTGGGCCGTGTAAATTTCCCATCAAGAAAGGGAAGGTCTTTCTTAAAAGACTCTTCTTTGAATTTTGGGGATCACTCAATGATGAAAACAGTAAAAGTTAAATCACAAATTCCATATATTGAGAAACCTTGATAGGTATAGTAAGAAGTAATGTTTTCCACTTTTCTTAATTATTAAAAACAATTAAGAAAAGTCCAGTGTTAACTGTATGCCTAATAGATTGTCCGTTACTTTCTTTGGAAACATGAAAATATTGATAATGGACTACTTTTTGATTTAGTTTTTTTTTTTTTTGTGTGTGTGATGGAATAATAGATTGTCCGTTACTTTAGGTCTTGATTTTTAGTTTGATAAGATATATTTATTCTTATCTAACCTTTACTAATTTTACCCCAACTTACCTTCCAAAAAATTGACTATATTTGTAGATAATTTATATTTAAAATTCTTTATTTAAATCACATAATTTATTTAAAAATAAAATAGAAATAGGTTACATGATATTTTCCTATCTCCACAACTTTACATACCTAAATACCTAACTTTCCTTTTTTTTTTCTCATTTTACCTACTTTATCTAACTTAAACCCTTAAAGAACAAGACCTTATTCGACATATATCCACTTTGGCCCAGTTCTTTTAAATGGTAAATTTGATTTATCCTTAATTAACTTTACCTTACTTAATTCCCTAAAAAACACTCAAATTAAAATCATTTTAATAATAAAATATATTTACCCTACTTAACCTTACCCCTAAAAAAACAACGCTATTATCACATACATTCAATCCTTATAATGTCCACTTTATTTACTTTATTTCACCAACTCAACAATCTACCACACAAAACAAAACAAGAGGACCTTTATATCTTTTGCACATAAATATGACAGCATCACAACACATATATTTTCATTCATTCATTACCGGTTTGACAACTGTGTAACGGAACTTTTTATTTATCAAATCACTTGAAAAGTAGTCAAGATCACAGATAATACTCATACAACCATAATTCATGATGCTATGAAGCCTATGATAACACTCTAATTTCTGTCACTCCCAAGTACCACAACACCCCATCCATATCCACCAAAATGCTCCACTTACAAACATCAACGAGGGGTCTAATTTTGCTGATTAAAAAATGGTTCAAAAGTTAGACCCTAATCCCAAAACCCTAACTAATATGCAATAGGGACATATATACCTATCTATACATACCACTTACACGATATAGAAATCAAAATAATACCCTGTCAACCACCAAAAAGTGGCACGTCCAAAAAAATGAAAGTTTAAAAATGAAAAGAAGTGGGTGGGTTGGAGGTGGAGGTGGAGGTGGAGGTGGAGCTATCTATGTTGAGCGTGCTTTAATTCTGAAAAAAATAAATAATAAAAGGAAGGGAGGACTCAATGGGGCCCAGGTGGGTTAAAGGATGGGCCTGGAAGTGGGCCCAGCTTTCTCCCTCCAGGAATTGAGCTTCTCCAGCCTCCAGCCAGAATGGTGTCTCGCAATGAATGTGTCAGCCTTCACATTCACGTCTGGGCTCGGACACCCTGTCGTATTTCTTGATGAACACACCGACATTGTTTCCGATTCTCTCTCCTCTTCCTCACGCTTCATTCCCCACCGCACCTCGTCGTACCTTCCGAATCTCATCGCTAGCGGCGGCGGCGGTGGTGGCGGGGGGATCGGAGTTAGTGGGGATTGGCATCCGCTGTTTGGTACGCTATCCTGATCTCTATCGTAGAGGTCCGCGATGATGGGTCGTGGAGGTAGTGGTGGTTTTCGCACTGAATGCGGCGGAGGAGGTGGTGGTGCAGGTGTAGAGGAGGAGAGGGAGTGGACTTTCTTGCTTTTGCTCTTTTTACGGAACAGGCTCTGGAACATTGACGCTGGCGGAGGAGGTGGAGGAGGCGGCGGTGGTGGTGGTGATGGTGGCGTGGATTCCGCCATTGGAGGGGGAGGTGGAGGTGGAGGTGGAGGTGGAGGTGGAGGAGGAGGAGAATGTTCGTGGTTTGGAGTTTGGGACTTTTGCTTTCTCTTTCTCTTTCTATGGTTGTAGAAGGAAGCTATGGCAGTGGCTATCTCCTTGGTGGCGTTTATCCGTTTTCTTGTGCTCCTTTTCTTCTTCTCTCCCCATTCCCCCTGCGATACTGCCGGAGCTTGCGGTGGCGGCGGCGGCGGTGGGGGAGGTGGTGGAGGAGGGGTTGGAGGCGCGTGGGAGACAACCTCTTCGGTACTATGGATTGAGTGGGATCTCCGCCTACGCAGAGTTTGGTTTTCTGGAGGAGGTGCGTGGGTTGCACGACCAGTGCGACGAGTAGTTGCAGAAGTGTGTTCACTACCCAGAGGAGGCGGAGGTGGTGGCGGAGGTTGCGGTGTGGCTGGAGGAGACGGCGCAGCCGGTGGTGCACGGGCTCTTCGAGGGACGCTTTGGAAACTGTGCTGATTACGCGCTGGAGGAGGTGGAGGTGGTGGTGGTGGAGTTTGTGGCGGGGTGGACGGCGGCGCGTGTGGCGGACTTGGTGGCGGAGTAATGCTTGGAGATGGCAACTCGCCTCTAGTTTCAAGCACAAAAGTGTCAACCGGAATTTCCTTGACCAAACCACCACCACCCTCCGTCTCGACCCGGTTGTGTTCCGGTCCGACTCGGATGTTCTCCGGTTCAACCCGGTTAACTTCTGGAAGGAACCACTGATACTGGTGATGGTTGCTCTGATAAAACTTGTGAATCTCGAAATCATCAAAGAACCGCAACCGGTCATTCCCGGTATCCCACTCATACTGCTGCTGCGCCGGCGGCATCTCACTCACCGTCCTCCTCAACCGGGAGATCCCGTTCCCAGACGGCGAGGATGGAATCCTCTGCTCCGCATACCCACCCCACTGCGGTGCACTCGCCTCAGATCCACCCTCCGATTTCCTCCTCCCCTGCGAAACACCATCCGCACGCTCTTCCCGATTCTCCGGCGCCGGAACGTCGTCGTTCCGTCTGGCGAAAACCCCACACAAGATCGCGAAAACGACGAGCACGATATTGATGGAGTCCCAGCTCTTCCTCACAGAGATAGACTTGGAGCTTTGCAAGGGGCTGTTTGGTTTGTGGATATTTCTGGGAGCTATGGAAGGGAGTAAAATGAAAACGATGAAGAGTATAAAAAGGGAAGGAACGAGGATGATTAGAAGTGAGGAGTGTAGTAAGGGCCGCGGCCGTGCGCTCCGCCGTGTCATGGTGGCCGGCGGTTGCCAAAACGGTGGCGATTCTTCTTCCTCCATTGATGGATGAGCGAGCTCCCTCTTTTTCTTTCTTTTGGGGTGTTTGTAATTTGAATTGGGATGATTGGATCAAGTGGTACTTTATAGTAGGTGGGTACGGACATTTGCCAATCATATGCTGAGGAAAATTTTATTTTATTTTGTTGTTTTTTTTTGGCTTTTGGGGTGTTTGCCAACTACTACCTACCATTCTAAAATATTTGTCCTTTTATTTAAAGATTTTTGAACGTTAATATATTGAATTTATGGAGTATAAGACAATAGTGCATTGAATTTTGACCTTGAACAATAATGCACTGAACTTTGAGGGGTGCTGGACAGTAATGCACCCGAGACAATTTCGACGGTGGTTGACTTGGTGGCGATCTTATGTGGCAGACCGAGAAGATGAATAGGCTAAATAATATATAAGTTTGTGACATGTCAGCTAATTTACACAAACAAGGGTGATTTTATACAATTACAACAACAAACTCTCGGTGAAAATGTGATTTTACATTTTTTTACTCTTTTCAAAGTTGATTCTCTTTGTTTATGTCTGGATTAGCTAACATGCCATAAATTTAAATATTTTTGGACCAATTCAACTCATCCACTTGTTACGTAGGATTCCCACCAAGTTAGCCACCGTCGAAATCGTTCTGAGTGCATTATTGTCCAATACCCCCAAAGTACAGTGTATTATTGTCCAAGATCAAAATTCAATGCATTATTGTCCAATACCCCAAAAGTTCAGTATATTAGCATCCAAAAACCCTTTATTTAATTTTTTTGTCTCAAAATATTTGTCTCATTTATAATTTCAATAACCATAATGATTTTTTTATCCATAATTAATAAATTCATTTTTCACTTAAAGTAGGGGTATTTTGGATAAATTATAAATTTTTCACCTTAATTTTCAATATATATTAATTTTCTCAAATTAGATAAATGGACAAATATAATGAGATGAAGACTACTCAGTTAAGTGAACAAAAACACAAAGTGGATAACAAAGTGGAGTATTGTTGGGAGTTTGAAGAGGGAGTTGTCTTCAACCTCCTGTTTGGAAGTTTACACACAATTCCATCATTTGTGTGTTTTTTGCAATAAGATATAAAAATAGGTTGGATGACAGTCGTTTTCGTGATTCAACTTTGAGAGCAGTAGAGCACCACCTCCACTTTTTTTTGTTGTTTTTTCTTTTTCAGCTCTAAATTATTAACATGATGTTTTTATCTTTTCTATTCTGTTGGGAAGCATTTGTTCAATATGATAATGTAAAGCATATTTTCATAGGTTATTCTATATTTTAATGAACAAGGTGACATTGGTGATAGTGTGGCATCACACTAGTATACGGTGTTTCCAGTTTGAGTAATATAATTATTGATTCAATTGGTATTTTTTTTGTTTTGATATCGGTTGTACTGTTGTGTGTCACAGATCTTAGTATCGATTATTGGGAATAAAGATAAGTTTACATGTTTGGTTTCCCCATCCCTTATGGGCTGGTTAACCCATTTAAGTTTTAATTTCCTGACATAAGGAGCTCAATGAGTGGTACGACTTACTAATGTAACAAAAAAAAAGAAAAAAAAAGTAAAGAGTCATATCAAGATGTTCTTTTAAGAAGCATTCTTTCAACATTGAGAAGGATTTTGATACGCTGACAGGTTTGAATAATGATTGCAGTATTAGAATTCCTTTGGTCCCTTACTTGGTGAGTTAGATTCAGTTTTGCCCTCCTGGTTTGGAGGATTGTGTATACGTTGCTCGATAAGGTAAAAATAGACAAAAAGGATCTAAACAAATGTGGAGATCTATGTAAGCGTTTGGTCAGACAAACAACATGCATGGTTGCAAGCTCAACAAGGACGATGAGTTAAGGATTAATATAGATGATTTGGATAAATCTATGGAAATCTCTTTAAATAGATTGGATGATGAGGTCCGCAGAGCAGCTAAGGTACGTAGGTACGGTTGTGATTTAGACGTCATTCCGCAATGATCAAGAGTTTGTGGCGAAGATTTTTGGGGCTGAATGGTTGGAAGAGTAGGCAAAAGTAAAAGTTTAACCTATTTAACGACCTTTTTGTGAGTGTTTTTTTAATAATTTTTTTTATTGTTGTCGAATTGTTGTATCTTGCTATTTTACAATATTAATTTGTTGCGACCCTGTGTAGCCTTTGAGTTTACAACAAAAAAAACTCTATAATTTAGTAATTCTTTTCCAATAAAGTAATGAAATCGAGTGACATTATGCGGAAGGTTTGGAAGAAAAAAGACGGCTATAGGACCTCAGAAAAACTCCAAGTGTCCTGCGCAGTGTTTGACAAGTCGAAAATGGTGTCTTAGACTTTAGGAGATTTAAATTCAATTCTTATTAATTAATCAAAATGTTAATGTAACCTTGAAGTTAACGATTTTTATTTGTAGAAAATATCATTTTTAGAAAATAATGTGATACAAAAAATAAGGAGAATTATGGTTTAAGAGAGACTCGGGACAGATCTTGGTTATCTGCTCAGTTGTCGTGTAGACTAACATGACGATGGGCAGAGACTCAGATCCATCCTAAGGCTCACTGCAACTCAAATTGAATTTTTGTGTCACTAGCCATGCAGACCAACATGGCAATGAACTCGAAATCTCAGAATTGGATTCTGAGTCACTTGCCATGCGGACCAGCACAACAGTGAACCCAAAATCTCAAAACTCGATTTCTAGGTCACTTGCTATGCAAACTAGCATGGAACTTGTGACGCCAACTTTCTGCTTTGTTTCTTTTTGTAATATTTCTGCGTAATGTAGTGTATTTGGTGCTTAATTCAAAATTTAATTTTTTTTCAAATAAAATAAATTATATATCAAAAAATATAAATCTTATAATAGAAAGAGTTTTTGGACGCTAGTATACTGAATTTTTGGGGTATTGGACAATTATACACTGAACTTTGACTTTGGACAATAATGCACTGAACTTTGAGAGGTGTTAGACAATAATGCACCCGAAAAAATTTCAACGGTGGATGACTTGGTGGTGATCTTACATGGCAGACCGATAAAATAAATAGGCTTAAATAATATCTAAATTTGTGACATGTCAGCTAATTTACACAAGCAAAGGTGATTTTACATAACTACAACAACCATCTCTGGCGGAAACACATTTAAACAAATGTGATTTTATGTTTTTTTTTTCTTTTTACTCTTTTCAAGTCGATTCTCTTTGCTTATGTATGGATTAGCTGACATGTCATAAATTTAAGGGTTTTTGGACGTCAATAATATCAACTTTGGGGGGATTGGCACTAATAATACAAACTATTTTCTTGGATACTAACAGTTCCAACTATCAACCTATTTTCTTTCAATAGTACACCATCGATTCGTTAAGGTTTTGGCTTATTAAAAAGATGACGTGACTTCATAATGCGTGACGTGAAAGGCAAAACTTGTGTAGAAAATATTGACGTGGACACTAATATGTCTTCCACGTCACACATTATGGCGACACGTCATCTTTTTTATGAGTCAAAACCTTACAAAATCGATGGTGTACTATTGAAGGAAAATAGGTTGATAGTTGATACTGTCAGTGTCCAAGAAAATAGTATGTATTATTAGTGTCCAATACCCCCAAAGTTGGTAGTATTAATATCCAAAAATCCTAAATTTAAATATTTTTGGATCAATTCGTCTCCTCCACATGCTACGTAGGATTGTCACCAAATCAGTCACTGCCAAAATTGTTCTGAGTGCATTATCGTTCAACACCCCCAAAGTACAGTGTTTTATTATCCGAGGTCAAAGTTCAGTGCATTATTGTCCAATATCTCAAAAGTTCAGTATATTAGCATCCAAAAACCTTAATAGAAAATGAGATTGCTAAAATCCCAACTTGGACAATAATAATCCGAACTTTGCTTTTGTACGCCAATAGTCCCAAAAAAATGTTTTTTTTTTACCACCACCGAATGCATATCTTAAATATTGTGGATTTTGACCTGCATTTGCCCCAAGTTTAACATAACATTTTCCCATGATTTTTACCGAATTTACAAACTGTCCCTAATTTTTTTCATTCATATATTTTTTTATGACTTTCCCATTTTTATTCCTTAAAAGAATCATCATAATTGTTCGGAGTCTTAAAAAAATCTAAAAATTCTTTAATAACTACATTTTGTAATCTTTCTTGGGGAAGAAATGGAAAGTTTTGAAATTTTGAAAAACCTAAAGTGAATATATAAAGGTAAATTTGGTATTTAAAAATACAATTTTATTTTTCAGGACTATTGACGTGAAAAAAATAAAAATCAAATCATTATCATTCAATGATCAAAAATTAAAAATATTGAAATCCAATCTTCTTTTTTAGAATTTTCATTAACGGATAACCTAAAATTGAAACTCAAACCCCAACCATGTTTACCCCGCAAGGAACGATCAAACACCTCCATAGTGTCCTCACCACGTGGTTTTCCAATTCTAAGAATACATGGGGCGCAAGTGATTTGTTGATTCATAAAATCTGGGGTTTTTGGCTCAAAATAATCTGAAGTCGAAGGTGAGTGGCTGAAAATAATCCAAACTAACTTTTTGGCTGAAAATAATCCAAACTAACTTTTTGGCTGAAAATAATCCAAACTCTTCACCTATTTACTCTGACTAAACCAGAAATGAATTTCGATGTCGCACAACTGACTTGGCACCATTAAAAATTTCAAAGATGCAGTGGATTAATATTATTTTCAGTCGAGTCCGAACTTTTCAAGGGCGCCAAGTCAGTTTTGCGACGTCGGAATTCAATTCAGGTTTAGTCAGAGTAAATAGGTGAAGAGTTTGGATTATTTTCAACCAAAAAGTTAGTTTGGATTATTTTCAGCCACTCACCTCTGACTTTGGATTATTTTGAGTCAAAAACCCTAAAATCTATGATAGCCACCAATATCCACAAAGGCACAAACCAGTATCCATCCAAAGTAAAAGTAGCACCCTTTTCTCCCCTCATTCAACACATAAATGACTACACATAGAATGAGTTATGCATGCCTACAATAATTAAAGACATAATGTCATCACACAAAATACCCCATACATAATACCTATATAAACAAAATGAACATTGGTTCAATATAAATATTTTTTTTTGACAAAAGTTGAGTTTATTGTTGGTGTATGTAAAAAGGAATATACTTTTTTCATCAGCAACTTTTCTCTATTTGTAAGGTTCACACATAAAATTTTATTTGAGGTACCATATCAGTTAAACCGACCTTTAGTAGTAGGGGTTGCAATGAGTCGAGCCCAAGCTTGATGAAACTCGAGGTTCAGCTCGTGAGTTTAGCGGGCTTGAAAAGTTAGTCTTGTAATTTGGTTCACCAAGGCTCACGAGCCTTCACGAGTTTTAACGAACACATACTTTGTTCATCGCTACTCATTTTGTTAAACTACAAAATGACCAAATAAAGTGTAAAGCTTCTACTTCATTCGCTGACTCGTCAACCATCCACTAAAAACAGGATGACAAGTGCACCGGAGCATCGTGGTTGGGGGGGGGGGTCAAATCAATTTTAAGGGAACGAAAGGAAAAGCTCCATCTTTTGTGATGGACCGAAAGTGTAGTGATCAAGTGACAGATGTGTTTGTTAAATTCGCACTATTTAATTTTAAAATATTTTTTTATCAATGTTTATTTTTTTTTTTGGTATTAGAAATACAATAAGTGTAAACATTATAGAGTTAATGTACTATAACTATCATAAGTAATTTGATACTTATCATCGGATTCAAAATTTTAATACTTGTTGGTAAGTAACTTGGGAAAATCTTTTATAAAATCATCTCCCTAAGTAGTCCCAAATAAAATTAAAGAAAAAATTGGAGTAGGACACAAAATCAAATGGAAACATTAATTCAATAGTAACTCTAGTTAGCCAATATATATACTTCTAGATTTAGTTTTTTTTGTAAATATGGCAGATAGAAAAGTCGTCCAACTGATGAAGAAATTGGTTGTGAAAGTGAAACATGCACCAAACATTATGTGAAACCATCTAAACCAAAAGTTTAAGTTGATGTTTGAAAGTCCAATGGAGATTTTGTACTCTAACACACCCTCTCACGCGAATGCCCTTTAGATTTGAAGCGTGGATGCTGCAAAGGCTCCACTTACCTGGCGCAATAAACTCGGGGACTGCTGAGATTTGCATTTGAGACCTCTAGATCGGTCTAACTCTGATACCATGGGAGAAAGAATATTGTAGAATCGGAAACCCACTCTCATTGTGTTTCCCAGGCCATGTATAGTGTACATTACATGCGTTACAGGTTCTGAAATACAAGATCATGACAATATTGTGATTTGCAATGTCAGCATATGGACAACAATCACAACATTATGATTACACTAGTACACCCCCTCAATCGGTTGGGGCGAATGCACTATCAGATTGGACTTAAGAAATGAGAACTTAGTTATAGGAAGATTCTTAGCAAAAATATCAACTAACTGAAGGTACGTAGGAACATAACAGACGACAAGATCACCATGTGCGTTGTGTTCCCGAAAAAATGATAATTAACTTTGATATGCTTGCTGCGACCATGAAGTATGGGATTAGCTGCAAGATAGGTAGTAGAGATATAGTCACAAAGTACCTGAACCTATTTGTTGAGAAGAATACCAAGTTCTATGAGCAAGTAATGTATCCACAACGTCTTCGTGACTTGTATGCAACCACACGATATTCTGCTTCAATGGACGATTTTGAAACCGTCAATTGCTTTTTGAAATGCCAAGACACAAGATTCGAGCCTAGGAAAACTACATAACTTGTGGTTGAACGGGAGCTATCAGGACAACCAGCCCAATCGGCATCAAATAGGCTAGAACAACACTCAAGTTAGTGGCTCGCTTCAAGGTGAAACCATGATCAATGGTCCTCAATAAGTAATGGAAAACACGTTGTACTGTTGCAAGGTGAAAAGTACAAGACATGCATATAAACTGAGAAACAAGATTAACTGCAAAGGCAATATTAGGCCTGGTCATAATCAAATATTGTAAAATGCCTACGATGCTCTTGTATTCAGTAGGGTCAGAGAGTAGCTCCCCGTATGTCTATGGTAACATTGTCCAAGTAAGGAGAGGAGTGCAAGCAGGTTTGTGTTGGTAAGATTGAAACGGGAAAGAAGATCTTGTATGTATTTTGATTGGGAGATAAATAAGGCATCGGGTGTTGCACCACCAGGACCCCAGAAAATAATGCAAGTCACCAAGATCCTTCATGGAAAACTGAGAAGAGAAGAGCTTAGTAATGTTGAAAAGGAGGGATGAGGAGTTTCCAGTGAAAATGATTCCATGAACACATAAGAGAATGATCAAGGATAACATTCGAGGCGCGATATAGAAACATGGAAGGATCTGTAAAATTGTAGGTGAATCCTAGAGAGAGTAGGGTGTTGGTAAATTTGTGAAACCAAGCCCGAGATGCTTGTTTCATCCCATAGAGAGATTTCTTTAACTTACAGACATGAGTAGGAAAATCTGGGTGAATAGACCCTTGGGGTTGGTTCATGTAGACAGTCTCAATGAGGTCACTGTGAAGGAAAGTATTTTTCACAACAAGTTGTCGAATAATCCATCAATAGGTGAGGACAATGGAGAGGATGATGTGGATGGTGGTGGGCTTCACGAACGGGGCTAAATGTGTCATGATAGTCCAGACCCTTTTGCTTTTCAAAACCTCTGACAACCAGAAGTGCCTTACGGTGTTCTAAAGTGCAATAAGACCGATGCTTATTTCTGCAAATCCACCTACAAGTTTGCACATTTATATCACTATGATAAGGAACTAAGGACTAAGTACCAGTCTGAACTAAAACATTAAATTCCTCTACCATAGCTACATTAATCAAGAATTTTTGAAGCTTGAGACAAACAAGTGGGATTAATAAGGGTATGAGATTTAGACACATGTAAAGACAAGATAGTACGAGGCATAACCACACCAGCTTTGGACCCAGTTTGCATAGGGTGATGATTAATGGGTTGTCTGAATAGAAGGGAGGAATGGACCAAAATAGGTGGAAGGATAGTAGGAGATACCGGGATAGGCTGAGTGTTTGGAGTGGGTTGGCTAGATAGTAAGGTAAATTGGTTTCGGGCAAGTAACAAGGTCTTACAAGTTGAATTAGGTTGGGAGCTAGTGAGAGGACAATGGTTGCAAGGCAAATTGGGTTGGGAAGAACTAGGGTTAGAAGTAGAGGGGGGTAAGTGGGATGTCCCCTCTATTTGATATTGTGGACTAGGAGGGGTAGAGGACAGGGTTTTGACAAGGGTAGCTGAAAGTGTTGTCACTGGGGATGTAATTTGGAGGGCAACAGTACCAGATGCAAGGGGTTGTGGTGCTAATGGGACAAGCATTCTGTAAGGAAAGGCATTTTCATGAAAGACAACATGATGACTCACATAGACACACCCTATAGAAGAGTTAAAAGGTAACCTTTATAATTGGGAGCATAGCCAAGAGACCGTGATCCGGGAAGAAGTTTGTGTTGCTATATTAAGATAGTCGAAAAACGTTCACACCCAAAAGCTCGAAAGATAGAGTAATATAAAGGTCTTTTGAATAGCCACTCGAAGGAAAGAGATTATCCAAAATAGAGAAGGAAACCGATCAATAATGAAGGTAGTTGTAAGAACAACATTGACCCCGAATTGACTTGGCATATTTGCTTCAAAGATCAAAGTATAAGCAATCTCAATTATGTGATGATGTTTTCATTCAACAACACCATTTTTCTCAGGAGCGTGGGGGCAAGAGTTTCAAAAAAGAATACCACAAGAAGCAAAATGTTGAAGCAAAGAGGAATTATCAAATTCTCTTCCACCATCACTTTTTTTTTTATCTTGAAACAAAAAAGATTCTCAACCAATTTTTAAAACATGAGAAAATGAGAGTACACTTCATATTTCATTTCATAAGATAAATCCAAGTGAAACACGTACAGTCATCAACAAGGAAATATAATACTAGAGCCTAAAAGTTAGATAGAATAGGTGATTGTCAAACATCAAAGTGTATTAAAATGTAACTGCATACTAAAGCAATGTTCCATGGAATTAAAAGGTAACCGATGAGCTTTTCCTAACTTAGATGCAACACATTTATTTGAAAATTTTGAGCATGTAGAAATAAGATTCTTATGTCTAAGAATGTGTTGAACTCATGACCCATAATGTCCTAACCTAGCATGCCAGAAATCACCAGAAGTTGTAAGTGATGTCAAGACAGGAATTGATGATGCTAGTTTGATGGAGTAGATGCCATTGTCAATTGTACCCTCTAAAAGTATTCTCCCCATCGCTTTCTCCTTGATACACAAAAAAGAATCATCAAATGTAATGTCACAATTATTATCTTTCCACAGTTGACGAACTGATAATAGATTGAACTTAAGGTGAGGAATGTGGAGAGCATTATTTAAGGTTGGTGGCAAAGGTTTCTAATGGTGAATTGCTAACATAACGAATTGATAACTTAGTGTCATTACCAACAATGACATTAGTTGCACCCTTATAAGGACTAAGGAGTTTTGGAGAAAAGTACACCTTCTGAAGGTGTCATATGGATGGCAACAGTTGAGTCAGGGTACCAAATCACCTCATTTGCTTCACCTGTCTGAACAGAGGCTAAGGTGGATCGGGTGGGAGGCAAAGAGGGAAGGCCAAGGAAAAATATCATGAACATTGAAGAACGAAGTGACATGGAGTAAAGGATAATTGGCACACGTTATATATTGATAGATGGAGAACGTAAATGTAATGAATCAGGATTAATGGTAATGATACCTAAAACAACATTAGAGCTAACACTAGGAGATATACCTAAAGTAGGTAAAGCTTGTCTCCAATGTGCGACGAGGTAGGAGGATTGCGTTGCTGAGTGTTGACGTTGGTAGTGGTGCAATTGCCCTTTTTGTTAGCACCTCAACCTCGAACACCACGACTATGGCCATGCCCGTGCCAGTTTTCACGACCTCAATGTCCAGAGTTGGTGTAGCTTAAACCTTTCTGTCCACGAGAAGAATTGGTAGTGGTGACAAAATTCGTGGTAGTGTTGGCAATGTGTTCTTGACCCTGAAGATGGTGACTGATACGTTGCTCACACAAGATTAATTTTTCCTGCAAATCATCAAATGTAGTTGAGCCACCAAAATACAGCAACAGTGACCAGATTATCACACTCTTTTCTTAGTTCTGAGATGGTGTACTACATTAACTCTGAATCAGTTAAGTGAGAATTGATAGCAACCAAAGAGTCAATAATGATTTCGATTTCGTGCAAGTACTCTTCCATTGACTAGTTAGATGGTTTGCCCAGGTTTGATAACTTATTCCACAGTTCCCTTATCTTGGCCATACTACTAGTGAGGAACCGTTTATGAAGCCACCGCCAGATAAGATAACAACGCGGAAGATCCTGAATCTCAATGCAAGTTTCTTATAGACGATTGCAAAAAGATAGGAGCGTACTTGTTGATCCACACACAACCACTGATATAGTGAAGGATTTGGATGCGAAAGATCAAATTGATCAACAATCATCGGTGGTGGTGGTGGAATCGAGCAGTCAATGTACCCTAGCTAGCATATTGTGAGCAATTAAGTGGGTGACAAACTATTGCCACCAAGTAAGATAGTCTTTAGGCCGAGCCGACAAGAATATTGGGAACGACACTTGTGATGGTGGGAGGGCTAAATGTGGGAGTTGGGGTTGTGGGATAAAGAAAGAGTGAGGAAAGAAGAGTTTCAATAGGGGGAATGAGCTAGGTATGGTAAGGAGGAGGGTTTAGGGTGGTGGAGGTGGCCTTATGTTCGAAGATGCTATTGGTGAAGAGGATGGTAGCGGCTGGCCAAGAGATATGGGAAGGGTTGGCTGGGCGAAAGGCAACCAGATAGTGGCAATATGGGCAGTGGGTTCGATGACGATTGGTGCATGTGACAAGTGTGATGTGGGTGATGAGTGGAGGTATGGGTTGTGGACAGTTTGGGAGACAGTTGGTTGGGACGTTAGAGCAATGGACGACCATGGTACCACTAGAGGAAGGTGGCCAACTGAGGTTGATGGAGAGACAGCCGACGTGGAGGCAGAGGACAGAGCGGAGGCAGAAATTGTTGCGATAAAAGAGAAACTATGCACGATGCTTGTATAGCGGAAGAAGCCTCTGTTGATGCAATTGGATAATCAAGCCTGAAGGCGGTTCTGGGCAGAATGGCCATGGCGGCGCTATGATATGCGCGGCAAAGGTGTGGCTACACGCTAGGGTTATGTCGGAACAGGAAGTTAGTTCTCGGTGCACCAACGCGTGAAAAGAGTTTGTGCTCATTGTAAGAGGGTCGGCCGACAATGTGGGTGGGGCGAGCGGCAGGAATGGGGGGCTTCTAGGGTTCCGGCCAGAGGGCACAATGTACACTACAAGTTTGCGAGGGTGTCTCTAGGCGCTGGAAGACAATGCTCAACGCACTGAAAATTGCCCAAAAGAAAAAAGAATTGGAGAAAAAGGCAAAAAAGGTGATAATTTAATTTAATTCTAGGATGTCTAAAAGATAATGACAATAATAATTAGAGTGTATGAGATTGTTCGAGATTGTTCGTGTTCTGTTTAATCATTTCAATCAAAAATTTATGCTGATGGTCGTAGACTCGATATGATTTTGTAGTCTGACACATTATATGATATATATGTATTATGAAACAATCACTCTTTTTTCCCCTTTGTCGGGTGTCACTTGTAAAATGTGTAATAGTATTAGACTAACAAAACCCTAATATTACTATCAGGGCACGGATTTGAACTGTGATGATTGAAATCAGTGGCGACAGAATGAAGCACTTGGAAGGAACTTGCTTGTCCTTTTCTTTTCCCCCACCCTTGTGGTGACCACTAAACCACTTTGTCAAAAAGATGATTAGGGAAAAACAAAGAAACAAAATCACCCTTTTCAGTATTCACTGCTTCTTTCTTCGCTTTTTCTTCCCTATTTTTATTTAATTTAATTACTATTTACAATAATGGGTTGACACTTTTCTTTCTGTCATGCTTTATCTGTTAACATGACTTCTATAAACTAATCATTAAGGTCTGTTATTTTATGCGGCTCGCTGACTACGGTGTCATACTGTATCGCAACTTGTCATATTCCACCATAAGTCATCACAATTTACCACAAGCCACCACAATTTACTTTTTCTAATTTAATTTATCTTTTTATTAAAAATTAAATTTTCCACAATCCACCACAATTTCACTTTTTTCAACACATTTACAATTATTGAAACCAAAATTCACCACAACTTTTCACAACCCACCACAATCCCATCACAACTTTTCCAAGCTCACCACAATTCACTACAATTCCACCACACTGTAGCCAGCTGTACAAAAGAACGGGCCTAAGTACCTTTCTTTATGATGGATTAAATTAAAGTCCCAAGTGGCTGTTTGTTGCACTTGTATTGGGGTGAATTTGTTTACATATTGTGAATTGTAAAAGTAGTAAGTATGTCCACTATCACTGAAAGGTTTTGACTGGAAGGGGAATAAAATATTATTCAAAGGTCGGAATTACAAATATATGGATCTTTGTCGATTTGTTTGGCACTATCAAAAAAGAGGTTTCAAATATTAAAATTGGTTGGGATCACAATTCTTAAACATTTTGTGTGACATAAGTTGATTTTAATAATAAAATTTTGATTTGATAGTAATAATTAAATAACTTTTTATAGAGGAATTACTAATTCAAATAGCAAAATATTAATTAGTAAAATAACCCTGGATTGCAACCATTTCATTATGTTACCACATTATGTGTAAATTATGATACTCCGAAAATAATAGTTAGATATTGTACTAAAAGTTCAATTTTTAACCAAAAGAAATTAATATAAGAGAGAATTTGATTCAAGAAAAGGTGAATATTGTGATGGTATTTATCACTTAAAAATAAATAAATGTAGTGGTGACGTAAAACAATAGTAGAAGTGGAACAATGATTCATATGAGCATTTGCCATACTTATTGGGAAGGACGTCTTGACCTAATTGCAAGCACTAAGGATATACTATCTCCGTTTCAATATATTTGTCCATTTACCTAATTTGAGAAGACCAATACATATTGAGAATTAAGATGAAAAGTTTGTAATTTACTCAAAATACTCCTATTTTAATTGAAGACAATAGTTGTTGAAATTGTTAAAAGTGAAAAATGAATTTATTAATTAGGGGTAGAAAAGTAACTACAATTGTTGAAATTTTAAATTAGACAAATATTTTGGAACAAAGAAGTTAGGTAAAAGAACAAATATTTTAGGACGGAGGTAGTATGTCTAGTTATTAAAGTTTAATCTGTTTGAAGTTAACAAATTAACATCACTGATAGATCATTGCATTGTATGCATGTATTTTTTTTTTCACTGTAGTATGTGAGGTATTAAAATTAGTTAAGTAATCTAAAAATATAAATTGGATCGTCAATATATTGTTCATTAACACTACAACAAAGTCGATGGTCTAGAGGTTTAATTTTTAGTATAATTTTTATATAATTTGTGCATTGGCAAACTTATATAGATGCATAAGTCCTAAGAAACGGTGGCGTATGGTAATTTTTATAAGAATGTAGGTGGAAATTAATAGTAATATCGAAAATGATAAATATCTTGGGATAAAACACATTTAAATATCTTATCTTTGTATAAATTTTATATTTGTAAATTAAATTGAAAAAAAATTATATGATTGACTTTTAATGACGTTTGTAAATATGTAGCTTAATAACTTTTGGAATAGATGTTGGAATTTACAAATAATGACTTACAGGTACCTTCTATTTTATAGAAACTATTTTTTGGGGACAATGTTTTTAGAAATGATTTTCAAGTACTTCTATTTTCTATAAACTATTTTTCGTTGACAGATTTTCTTTGAAAACTATTTTTAGATGATTTTTTCTTTACAATTTAGTCCAAAATTTATAGAGAAGGGCCTTAAGTAGAGATCTTCTTACAATAATATTATTTTTGAGGTTTTTATGCAAACAAGTTCAAATAAAAACTCTTAACTCTCTCTCAAAAAAAAAAACTCTTAACTCAATATAATAATTTTATTGTTACTAATTATCATAATCTACTACTTTTAACTTAGATATTATATTTTCTGTGGTTATAGGTAGAGCTGAAAAAAGGTTGTCCGACCCGGAAAAAACCGGGTCTGAACATAGATTTTTCGTCCGAATTTTGATATTGACCGAATCGCCCGAATATTCGAACATAAAATTTCTCTTTTTTCTATTGTCCGAATCCGATTTAGCTTCATCTGAATTGACCGACCTAGATCGACCCGAAATAAAACCGAATCCGGACATGAATTTCTCGTCCGGATTTTGGCATTGTCTGAATTTGTCTGACCCGAATTTACCCAGACCCAAATTTTTGCCAGCGCTAGTTATAGGAACACCATGCTTGACAAAATTAATTAAACCAATGAAAAAGATATCTAAGTTACTTCTTTAAAACAAATATTAATGCAGGCAAAAATATAAATTGATAAGTTTTTATCAAGGTAGGGATATTTTTGTAGATTTAGATAGTCTTAGGGATCTTGTAATAAATCTAAAATATAATTTGTCACCAGAAAATAGGTTCTACAAAACACAGGGTATCTAGAAATAACTTTCAATAATATGATCTCCTAAAAATAGATACCGCAAAATATAGGGTACCTTTTAGTATGGATAAATATTTAAGTTAGGCATACAATTACTTAATTATTAAGTTTGAAAATTAGCAGAGTTGTATAACTTGATGGTAAAGTTATTTGCATTACTTCAACAAATGAACATGTATTATGTACACCTATAAGTTTTGGTGTTCTTTATATGGAGTAATTTTAACATCTTATGTTCATGTTCTTATAGGTGTAAATAATACATGTTCATATAAAGAACACCAAAACTTATTCTTATCTTAATTATCTAACTTTATCTTACCTCTCTTTACTATTTTGCTTACCTAACTTTCTTTTAGATAATTTATATAAAAAAAAATTATTCAACTCACAAAATTTATGAAAAAATAAAAAAGAAATATGTGATGTGATATTTACCTCCATCCACTACTTTCCTTATCTAACTTTCTGTTTTTTTACCTTACCTAACTTAATCTTGCACCCTTAAAGAACATGATACTACTCGGATGCCTTGTCTTTGAGACTATAAATTAAATTAATTTCAAGAACAAAAGGACATGTTATTATTTGTATTCTATCAACAATTCTGTATTTTTTTCAATGTCATTAGAAAGTGTTTTATTTTGTACCTGAATAAAATGCATGAGAGTTGTTTCAAAAAAATAATAATAATAAAATGCATGAGAGAGCTAGCCATTCGCCAATTTGTATTTATGTGGTTGATATAAATAGTGACGATCACTCTTGAATTATTGAGTATGATTTTTTTATTATAAAATTAGTTTATTTACCATTCATATTTTATTTATTTATAGAAATTTAAAATTAAAAATATATTTTAGTTTCATGACTTTTCCATATATCAATAAGAAAAATTGGATGGAAACAACATGAATTTTGAAGCATTTTAACAATAATATCACAGATCTAGCTAGCTTCACAATCCACAACAACAAAAAAAACTAACTAAGCCTCAACCTTCATAACTTGGTGAAGTACTCTTAACGTAAAATACAATAAAAATTCATAATGCTAAAGTCCTACAAATTAATATGCATTATTATCATCCGAACACTTCAAAGCTTGTATTATTTTCATCCAATATTCCGTATTATTTAAACCAAATTAGAATCTCAACATCTGCTCTACTTGAGAAAGTGTCCCTTTAATATGGATTAGGACGTACAACCACCACTTGCTTCTAAAAACCCAAATCTTTAGTATATACAAGGAGTTGGATATATCATTGGAAACTCAAATGGATATACTACATAGATAAATAATAATAATAATAATAATAATAATAATAATAATAATTTGGGCATCCCACGTACGGCGTAGTTTCATTGTTTCATTATTTGTTGTTGTTATGTATGGTTGTTGGCATGTACACAACGAAGTGGGTAAGATTCAACGTATTTTTATGCAAATGATTCCTTCTATTGTTGAAAAGGGTAAGTAGGGACATAAAAGAGAGAAACAAATGAAGAGACAGCTTGGAATTTGGAAAAGGATAAGAAGACCATAGGCTTAACCTAAGCTTTAATACAAAAAAATAATAATACTATAATACCCACTCCAAGTGCAAATACTTGCCAAATGCTCTCTCACCTTTTATTTTTCTAATTGGGTAAACAAGATTCAAAAAAAAAAAAAAACAAATGAATAAGGAACCTTCTATCTAAACATCTCTCTGAGTTATCCTAAAATAGAAGAAAAAGTCAAAGATGGACTACAATTCCAAAGACTGGCTGTGTGTATTGAGTGACCATAGTTAGTCATTCAGCCTGCCGTTAAGTTAGCTTCTCAAAAGATGTGACAAATGGAAGATTCATCCAACTGCTTGATAAGGTTTTTAATATCTCACATGTACAATCATATGAATATGCCAGAGAATTTGAATGTCCCCTAAATAGCCTAATCATGATGAGGTTATCTCCTTTGATATGAACTTTAGAGTATCCTTCTAGGATGGTACTTTGTAGACCAAACGAAGAGTTAAGGCTTCCTTCATCAAAATAGATTGTGAATTAACCAACATCGCACCTACTTTCCTAACTCTCCCAAGGTGATCATGAATGACGATTCCAGTTATTGAACCCTGATTGTTTAATGAGCTATTAAAGTTCAAGTTCACTCATCCAGTGTGAGGATGCTTCCATTTGACATGGATGAGGTCGTGTCGACGAGGACCATGAGGATGAGATCTAGGAGTTGAAGATGTTATTGGTCCTGGTAAGAAAATCTACTCCTGGCTCACCACTCTGTGAAGCTTCTCTTGGCTCGAATGATGACTCAGGCGATATTGAAGATGAAGTTTTTGAAGACACAATTTTTATGCTCCTTCCAAATGCTCCAAATTAGATAGATGACTCACACAAACTCAATGGGGGAAGTGAGTTTTATAACACAATACTACCATTACTATCTATTGACCAATTTAGAGAAGATGCCAACCATGTATTGGATTTGGTTGTATTTCATGCTTTTTTCCTTTTCTTTTTTTTTTTTGTAAATTGACACTGATATAATAAATAAGAATTTGTAACACAATACTGCCATTACAAAACGATATTGCCCTTGCATCATCTCTAGCAAATGGATATCGCATCTAAATCATCTTCAACAAATGGATGTCGCGTTCGCTTCATCACCCGCCGAGGATATCGCATCCAAACACCATTAACAATACTTTGACCTTCGTCTTACTCAAATTCGATCAAAGTGGGGGTTATCTGTGGACACCTAAAAGTGTCATGCAATAATGTAAATTTTAGTTCTAGAATTTTATTTATTTTATTAATTTACAAAATAATATAGGTAAAATATGAAAGATATTTGAAGCGTAAAAAATGAGGAAGAAACCCACAAAATAACCATTCATTATCGCCTTAGCAAAAGATACCCAAACCCCAAAAGCAATTCAAACTAACACGTGGCCCAAGGTGAACAGAGCTCAAAACCTAAACCAGGAAAGATCGTCATGAGAGTCTGGAAGGTAGGTTTTTTTCCTGGACCCATTTCATTTTTAAACACATTCGCTCACATTTGACCTAAATGGATCACAACTTGGCCTCGGGGATGCGCCATTCAGTCCATCACGGCAGCTCCCATTCCCTTTCATTTCTTAATCTAATCCTACTTTTGTATCCTCTATAAATACTCCCTTCATTTTCACTCCACCCTTTACTCCAAAACCACCTAGGAGTATTGATACTATATAATTTTTTTTTCTTTCTCTCCCTTCTTCATTAGTTGCGTCCATGTACTTTGGCATTTTATTTGTTTATTCTATCATCTTGTTCTCACCTTATAATATTGTGATCTTGACATTAATTATGAACGTCTATTAATCCAGATCGGTTAGCCTGTGAATACAACTTTAATTACGCATGTTATTTTTCTTATATTTATGTTTTATTTACCGAATTTATTTATTGCATTTTAATTCTCGCATGAGTCTAAATTAAATTAATTAAATTAATTAATTCTTCGTTTCAACTCCTTTCTTTAAACCAATACAATAGAGTTTGTTCTTTGAATAGACGAATTTGGAAGTTTTTATCTTTGAATCTGTAACTTTACCTTCGGGTTTGAATGTCATGGTTTGCGATTTGTGGAGTTTAATCCAAGTTTATTAATTCTCATTAAAAATTAATTGACAATTCTTTGTAGTTTTATTACTTTGATTCGTTTAGATTAATGGCATTTCATTCTAAATTTAGCACACCGTCATCTGTCCAAAAAAAAAAATTTGAATTTGAAAAAAGAGAAGTGGAACAAATATGAGTTTGGTAAATCCTTGGTCCATTGCTCTACGTGATGCAGACCTCCCTGAGCATTGGCGTCGTAGAGCAAAAGCGAGCTGACCTGCTCAACTCTAGGCAGATGACCCAAATCCTTCCTTAAGCCTCTTGGCTTCCTCCTTTCCATTTTATTTTCTCCCTTCGGCTCCGAGATTTTTGAACAGATCAGACGCTTGAGAGTTAAAATGAAATCCAGGATATTTATTCATCGTAATAAAAGAATTAAAATAACAACATAAAAATTGAATAAATTCTAATATCTTGATCAATTTGGATTGTTTGTGGTGTTACTTAGATTTTGGCATACACATATTCACCTGGATATTAAAATTTCCAAAAGATGAGAAGCGTAAAAAAGTGATCCAAGTAGGTCCTCGGCCCTATGCCCAACACCACATCCAGGTTTGCATAGGCATTTGTCCAAAGATCCCACTATTGTCGAGACCTTTGGGGAAAGGCTCAATGTCTCTACCTAGTGCACGTGCAGACCAGCACACACACTAGGTTGATAACCCGAGCCCTTCTTTAAATGCCTCTATTCCTCATTTCTGGTTCTCCACTCATTGGTTTTTGCTATAATTTAGGCAGATTGTGTACTTTAAAATTGAAAATAAAATCCCTGCAATTCATTTGAAAATTTCAAAAAAAAATGATTTAAAACCCCTAAATACTAAGACACATATTTTGACTCGCTTAATATTACGTACGACCCTTAGAAATTTTCTCAAGCTCTACATTATTAAAGATGAAGACTTTAAGATGCTGAAGGATGAAACTATAGGCAGTTTGAAGCCAGACGAGTGGGTTGATATGGAACTCAAAGCACTGGTGGGGATTCAACTATGTCTAGCAGAGCATGTTCTGAGATCGGTTCTAGATGAGCAGCAACCAAGGAAGCTCTAGGCTAAGTTGGAAGAATTGTACATGGTCAAGAGTGTTGGCAACAAATATCGGTTGAAGGAGAAGCTCTGGGATAAGCTAGTAGAGTTATAAATGACCAAGAGTGTTGCCAACAAATATTGGTTGAAGAATAAGCTTTGTAGGTTTCGTTTGCTTAAAGGTACTCCTATGAAGTCTCATCTTAACAAATTTGATTCTGTTATTACTGAGTTAGAGTCTTTAGATGTTAACATTGATGATATTGATAAGACTATACACCTGATTTTGTCCCTACCGCCATCATATAAAACAGTTTAAGGATATTATGTTTTATGGCAATAGTGATATGTTGAATCTTGCTGATGTCAAGTCCAATTTATTGTATAAACAAAAGTTTGATTATGATGACAATGACGAGGTTAGTGACGCCTAGAATGTCAAACAAGGGTAGGAGTAATGATCGAAGGGGAAACAACAGTAGAGGGAAGCAGAGGGAAGCATAAACGCCATTCTAAACTTAGGGATCCTCGTGCTCATAAGAACTGTAACTATTGTGGCAAATCGCATCATGTTGAAAAATTATTTTAGGCTAAAGAATAGGTTTTGAAACAACGTGTGAAAGAACTGCAAAATCAAGAACATAACTGCTTAAAACAGCTCCTATTAATTGCTCGAAACTCAATGGCTTATTGTTGTATCTAATTCTTTATCTCGTGGACCAAAATAGATGGGTTGATCGATTGTACAAAGCTCAATGGTTAATTGCATAATGCTTCATTGTGGTATCAAGCTTCAAGTAGCAACTAGCACATTTTGAGAATTGTTTCTAAGAAAATAAAATAGGTTCCCTTGAACGAAACACAAAACCTCACAGCACCACCAACCGTTTAGTCGGATTATCTGATTTGGTACAAGTTTGGGCTTTTAGAAAACCAATTTATCTAATCTCAGGAAAAAACAAAAAGGAAAAAAAACAAAGCAAAAGAGCACTAAATCAATCAGCGAAACCCCTAATATTATGCGTATTGCTGTAAGCAACACATTCCACTAAAAATATATTAATAGGCTAAGGTAGAAAATTAAATTATATTTACGAGATTATCATGCTCCTACACTCCCAGTATATACTTTTATGAATATGTGTATAATTTTATAAACACACATATAAATTTATGAGCAATGCAAGATATATCAGTCCATAATATTAGCAGTATTTCTAAGAGAACTTCCCTTAGAAAAGATAGGCTTACAACCACCACAGTTCAAAGAGCGATGAAAAGGAGAAGGGTATGAAAGTAGGATTTGCATACGAAAGGTTTGATTCCTTCTTAGGCACACGGCAGCTCATGCTAGGTGTCACAATATGACTTTAATTTCTACAACACTCGTGCGGTGCTAGCAAACTTTGACCCAAATTTATCTTATAAGTTTGCTAGTAAGCCTTTCAAAGCTTTCTTAGTCTCAAATGTCACGGGGTGACTTTATTTTGTACAGCTCTTGTGCAATGCTAGCAAACTTTGACCCGAATTTATCTTATAAACTTGCTAGTAAGTCTTTCACAAGCTTAACTTAGACTACGAGAGACTAAGAATGAAGACAAAGTAGAGTGAAAGAGTGTATTTGGGAGAATCCTTTGAGTATCGATTCCAAACGATAGATGGTTACAAATGAGATCCCAATGGAGTATTTATACACCCTCACCTCCTCAATGGACGATAGAGATTGATTTGATCCAACAATCCCTATTGCTAATCTAGATCCTTCTATACAAGTATTTAACATTCTATACAAATGTAGAGTACTTTAGAATATTCTAGAACATTCATGAATAGTTTATAGAAATCATGGGAACTCTAGGGAAGTCTAGAGAACTGTAGAGAATTCTAGAGATCTCGCGAAAAATACGAAGTATTTTGAATGTTTCTAGAACATTTCAAGACATTCCAGATGGTGCCACAAAATTCAGTGACATTTTCGCTCACCTAATCCGGCGCCGTCCTTGTTGCCTTCAACTCCTTTTATGTTTGGATATGTTTCTTAAAATTGCCATAAGTTTTGGATTGGCTCCCAACTTTCTTTGCTATTGGCAAGTCCCTTCCACATGACAAGTAATTCTCTGCTCAGAGGTAGACCTGGTTGGCGGACCACTCGGGTGGCGAGAATCGTCCCTACTTGCTTGTCATGTTGTACCTTGATACCCATTTGTGCCTGTTGAGATATGTCTCTACTCGGATCCTCTTTGTCTCCATGGTAAGGTTTAAGTAAGCTTACAAGAAAGATAGGATGATATTTGACCCTGGGAGGCAAATCTACCTTATAAGCCTGTGTTCCCACCTTTTTTATAATGGAAAATGGTCCTTCATACCTTCGATGTAGGCCCATGTCGCCCTTCTAACCTCGCATGGTTGTAGAGCTTAACAAGCACGAGGTCACCAACTTGAAATTCCTCGGGCACCTCTTCTTATACGCCCATTTCTTCATCTTCTCGGAAGCCTTTTCGGATAAGCTCGTGTCACCCCAAGTTGGTCATTCCAATTCTTGGCAAACTGAAATTTAGGTGGACTAAGACCCTTATAGCCCATAACAATAGTGCCTGGTATCAGCGGTTGTTGTCCTATGACAATCTCGACGGACTTTGGCCCGTGGACTCACTCTTTTGCAAGTTGTAGGAGAATTGGACTACGTTAAGCAGCTTTGCCCAATTCCTCTGGTTGGCACACACGAAATGCCAGAGGTACAACTCCAAAAGTGCATTCACCCTCTCGGTTTGTCCATCATTTTGAGGATGAAAGCTGGTGGAGAAGTTAAGCTCGGAACCCATGAGCTTGAACAACTCCATCCAAAAAAGTCCTGTAAAGCGAGTGTCTTGATCACTCACGATCGAGTGAGTCAAGCCCCAATACTTCACAACATGCTTAAAGAAAGAGTTAGGCAGCTTGCTCAGTGGTGCATTCCTTGGGGACAGGACTAAAGGTGGCATACTTCGAGTATCAATCTACCACCATAAGGATCCAATTATATCCTTCACACATGGGTATCAATCTACCACCATAAGGATCCAATTATATCCTTCACACATGGTTAACCCCACTGTGAAGTCCATGGAAATGCTTTCCTGCAGCCTCTCAAAAATGGGAAGTGCGTAGAAGAGTCCTGTAGGTACTCCTTGTTCAATATTGTCTTGTAGGCATACAAGACAAGTTTTGACATATGCCTCAACATCATTCTTCAACTGAGGCCAATAGTTGGAATTGCCTACCAATACTTGTGTCCGATGCATCTCTGGATGCCCGACCCACTTGCTGTCATGACATTCCTGCAAGACTTCCCTTCTAAAGTCACCATATGAAGGAACGTAAACTTGCCAGCCCTTAGCGAGAATAATTCCATCTTTAACCCAAAATCTCATTGTCTTGCCATCCTTGATTAGGTTGGAGATGATCTTCATAAAGGAATCATGCTCCAATCCTTCCTTGATTCGTTCACGTTAGTTGCTTTGAGGTTGGCTAATGCCAGCAAGCTCTCCTTTGCGACTTTGAGCATCGACTACCAAGTTAGCACGACCCTACTTATACTCCATTGTATAATCAAACTCCGCTAAGAAGCCTTGCCACCGAGCTTACTTGGGGGTGAGCTTCATTTGAGTTTGAAAGTAGTCGGTTGCCACATTATCCATCTTGATGATGAACTTGCTCCCAAGCAAGTAATGCCTCCAAGTTCAAAGACCATGCACAATCGCGGTCATCTCCTTCTCTTGTACCATATATCGCCTCTCGGTGTCATTGAGCTTCCGATTTTCATAAGCAATCGCATGGCCATCTTACATCAATATTCTACCAATGGCGAAGTCGGAAGCATCGGTATATAGCTCAAATGGCTTGCCAAGATCGGGAAGTACAAGAACAAGTTCTTCCGTGACAACCTTCTTTAAAATTTCAAAGGCTTGTTAGCATTCTTCGCTTCAAGTCCACCTCTGCCCTTCTAGAGCAAGTCGGTGAGAGGGAAGCGGCGACAACAAAATATCCCTTGATGAACCGCTGGTAATAGTTCACCAAGCCAAGGAATGATCTTAGCTCAATGACCTTGGTTGGTGGCTATCAATCAAAGATCACTTCGATCTTGCCCGGATCCATGCATAGCTTGCCTTTTCCCACAATATGGCCCAAGAATGGTACTTCTTCTTGGGCAAAGGGGCACTTCTCCTTCTTCACATAAAGCACATTTTCCTAAAGTGTCTAAACACTTGCCTCAAATGCCCCACATGGCCTTCCATAGTCTTGCTATATATGACAATGTCATCAAGATAAACCACC
Organism: Portulaca oleracea; assembly: GCA_029582165.1. NCBI lineage: Eukaryota > Viridiplantae > Streptophyta > Magnoliopsida > Caryophyllales > Portulacaceae > Portulaca > Portulaca oleracea. The sequence goes on from CM055890.1 coordinate 24,628,992, forward strand.
ACAAAGTGATCAAGGAATGAAGCAAGTACATTCTTCATGAGGGTACAAACTGTGGTCGGGGCATTTCTGAGCCCAAACGGCATGACTAGAAACTCATAGGATCCATAGCGGGTCACACATGTTGTCTTCGCCTCATCTCCTTCAGATATGCGAACTTGGTAGTACTCACTCCTCAAATCAAGTTTGGTGAAATACCTTGCACCTCTAAGTTGATCGAATAGATAATCGGTACGGGAAATGGGATATTTATTCTTGATGGTTACCTTATTTAGCGCTTTATAATCGATGCATAGCTGAAGCGACCAATCGTGCTTCTTTTGGAATAGAACCGACACACCATAAGGAGACTTGGAAGGGTGGATGTACCTGGTATCCAACAACTCCTTGAGTTGTCTCCTTAGCTCCTCCAACTATGGCAGTGTCATTCGGTAGGGAGCAAATGCAGGTGGTTTAGCCCAAGCTCCAACTCAATCTCGTGATCTACATACCTCCTTGAGGGAAGTTTTTTGGGCAACTCTACAGACATGATGTCCTTAAACTCTTCAAGTAACTCTTAGACGGATTCAAGTACTTGAGCTTCTTTTTTGTCACCTTCTTCCATCTTGAGAATGGCCAAATAGGTAGGCTCCTTTCTCTTAAGGCCTTTTCAGAATTGAAGAGCAGATCCAATCTTTCCCTCATCAATGTCCGTCCTTACCGAGACAACACATGGTTGCCTTTCCTCCATAATGCACATTACATTAGTGAATGGAATAGGGAAGGCCTTCGCCTTGACGAAGAAATCAATTCCCAAATAGAACTTCTTGTCATCTATGGGAGCAACGGTGATGTCAATCTTACCTTCCCATTGTCCGATGCGAACGGGAGTGTCCTTGGCAACTCCATATATCGGGAGTTTCTCCACGTTTACTCCCTTAATAAAACCCTTGGATTTGGTATAGGAAAGGCTCACCTCATCGGCATGCTTCTTGGCTAAATAAACCATGTCTGCACCTATGTCCAACAACGCTTGGAGAAGCTTACCGTTGATGTATGTCTCTATGTACGTGCGCTCATGGGTTCTTTCCTCGAACTTAGCTTGGACGGCGCTAAAAAATTTTAGAGAAGATATCCTTTTCTCTTTTTCTTTCTTTTCTTCTTCCATTATGAGGGAGGAAATCTTTCCCCTCATAGGACATTCGACAACCCGATGTGGCCCATTGCATAAGAAGTATGAGTACCTCCTTAGTGAGTCATTCTTTATGCCTTTTCCCTAGTCCTTGTCTTGACTTTTGAAGGGTCGATCCTTCTTGGAAAACTTGTCTCGATCTCCCCCACCTTTGCTACTGTTACTTGGCTTCTTACTCGACCCCTTGGAGAACTCTCGCCAACGTTCGGGCAAGTTGTCGGCAACGACAATTGTTGAATCAATACATTCATCCCTTATTGTTTCAACTCCATCTTAGCTCATGATTACAATCCTTCAAGGAACATAAACAACTTATCCTTAGCACTCATGTCGGTGATCTCCAACATAAGTGTCTGGAACTCCCTAATATACTCCCAAATACGTCTATCCTTGTGTAGGAGGTGTCAAAGCCTAGTTCGAGCTTCGAATTTGGCATCTTCCAGATAGAAGTGCTTCTTAAGCTCCTTCTTCAGTTGATCCCAAGTAGTGATGGGATCAGATGTTCCGGTGGCGACATCCTCGCACCTATGCCGCTACCATATTAACGCATCGTCTTTAAGGTAGGGGGAAGCATTGTTTACCTTCTTCCTCTTGTCTACTGTGTCATTGGACTCAAAGTATGACTCCACATTCTAAATGAAGTCATCAATCTCCCGTGCATTCCTCGAGCCTTTATAGAAAGGAGGAGGAGTGATATCCATCTTGGAGAAGGAGATCTCTCGAGCGCCTCCACCATTGACCAGCGCGGCCACGCAAGTCTTCAACTTTAACTCGAGCTCTTCCACCTTGTTGGCTAGAGACTCCATTGTTGACTTGCAATTCGCTAGCTCCTTCCTAAGGGCTTTGTTGGAATCCTTCAAATCCTTTTTGAGAGCATCATCCCACAAGCTCCGCCTTGAGAGAATCAAAGGCGCATTCCATGTCATCTTGGAATTCCTTCATCTCATCCTTAGAAGCGAATTCCTTCGTGTTTTTGGCCTTTCTCATCAAGATCTCGACTTCCTTCACCAGGTTGGACACGGTGTCCTCCACCTCGGCCACCCTTTTATCAAGAGTGGCAAGTTTCAAATTCTCCATGCTCTCCTCATTCCCCTTGCCCTTCTTAGAGCTTCGCTCGGCCAAACTCGACATGACTTCTCCCACACACAAACTTCTCAAAACCGAGGCTCTAATACCAAATGTCACAGGGTGACTTTTATTTGTACAACATCTGTGCGACGCTCGCAAACTTTGACCCGAATTTATCTTATAAGCTTGCTACTAAGCTTTTCACATGCTTAACTTAGACTATGAGAGACTAAGAAAGTTTTGAATACAAAGTAGAGAGACAAGAATATGTTTGCAAGAATCCTTTGAGTATTACCTCTAAAATCCAAATGATGGATAGTTACAAATGAGACCACAAGGGGGTATTTATATACTCCCACCTCCTCAATGGACGGTGGAGATTGATTTGATCTAACGGTTCCTATTACTAATCTAAATCCTCCCATTCAAGTATCTAACATTTTATACAAGTGTAGAATAATCTAGGATATTTATGAATAGCCTAGAGAAATCATGGGAACTCTAGGGTATTCTAGAGAATTCTAGAGATCTCACGAAAAGTGCGAAGTATTATGGATGTTTCTAGAACCGGGACATTCCAGATGGTTCCAGAACATTCTGTGACACAGGGCAATGTTAAGAAGACCTTCAACGCTCTTGAAGTGGCTATAATTTCCTTAGATCTATCGAAGAAAGTCAAAAGAACATTAGCAGAACATATTGGATCATCTTTCTTGATAATAGAGGAAGTAAAAGCCTTGTATTCACAGTCAATATATCAAAGTCTTGTTCACAATCCAATATTCAACGAAATTGTCAAGATTTCCCTGCCTAACGTAGGGATGAATTGTTGCGTGTGAAACGGGTTATTTGGGTTCGCTAAAGACTCACCAAGGACATGTAGAATATTTTTTTTTTTTTTTGAAGCAAAACAGGATCTCATTCATTTAAAGGGATTTCAGCCCGAATCATATTTAGGACAGATTCAGGACCTCCATCCACCCATACCTTTGTGTGATTACAAACTAAATCAGTTTTGGCATCTTCATGCGCTGCTTTATTTAGGCCTCTACGAACAAAAGAAAAAGAAATAGCATCAAAACTCTCTCCAATCTCAGTACATCATTCAAGAAAACTCCTACATATCCTCTTTTTGTCTTCCTCTTTTTCAGTTGCTACACACATTCTTCTGAGTCCATTTCCTCGATGACCCTTCGAAACCCTAGAGAGCAAGCAATATGTACTCCAAACCTTGTTGCAGCTGCCTCCGTTACTTCCGCATCCCAGTCGGCTGCCATCCGAGTGCAGGCTGTAGCTATGCACTGCCCTTCATTGTTCCTCAACACAGCCCCGAGACCCCTCTGATTTGGGAGGCTCAAAGAAGCGTCCACATTGACTTTGATGGAATCCATGTCTGGTGCCTTCCACTTATCCTCCCCACTTGGTTCGGTATGTCTCTTGTGATTCCTGCCCTTCCCCTTCCTGATTTCGTTCCAACCATCACTAATTCTCCTAATTATAGTTTCAATTGGCCATCTACACTTGTGAAAACCCCATCTGTTTCGAAGGACAGGTAGACAAATTTACTATCAAGGACCCTGATATTGTCTAGGAAAAAAATTAACTTAGGGAGTGTTTAATAGGAATCCCAGGGAAAAATTTTCCATGAAAAGTTTTTCATGGGAAACATTTCCCTTCCCACTCCCCTGGAAATTTTCCCTAAGAAAATCTTGGAAATGATGGGCCCTCTATAAAAAATTTCCCAATGTTAATATACCACCAATCATGGGAAAATAAATTAACTTGGGAAAATTGACCATTTCCCCATAGTTTTTCACCAACCAAATGCACTCTCAGTAATAAAGAAATAGCTAATCACTCTTCTAAGATACAACTAATGCACCACTTAGAGAGATAATTAGGGTTATTTTTAAGCTAATTAGGATACAACCACAACTTAATAAGTTAAGGAAACCTAAAAGATCACCACCTAATTAAGCCACAATTAGAATAAGCATTAGCGATTTCTTCAAATGAGCGAACACTCACTCCAAATTCTCATTCATATAATCAAAACTACTTTTACAACCTCTAAAGAGTTGATATAGATATAGGGAAAGGTCGATATATATAGGGAAGAGAGGGAAGGAAACCATTGAGGCCATACATACAATGGGCAGGGACCATAAAAGAGGAGTAATCAAAATAGTATAACCTCTACCATCATCATTGATGACGCAAATCCCAGCCAATAAGAGGCTCACATGGGACCACGAATGTTCTAGAAGCCTCGGGAAAGAGACAATCAGAAATATCTTCATCACCGACTCAGCCTCAAAGTGAAAGACGAAAATGTTACTGGATAGAAGTTGGGTGATGGGAGTCCAAAGGGGCTTGGAACTCCATCAAAAGGTGCATGCGATAGCTCTTTGAGCTGGTCAATGACCTTAAGCTTCCCTTGGAACCCTTGTTTGCGTTAGAACATAAAAGGGTTGGAACCAACACTCCATCACTACTTGAGACGTCCTACCATTGCCTTCACAAATGTTGTACCATGGATGAGAACACAATCGAGCAACCAATAAAGCACTGCAAAATGCAAGGCCACGCCGCCGAAAAGGCAAACCCTCCATCACTACTCGATCACGATCACATCGGCCACCACTTAAAGCACCAAAGCAAACGCCCAACTAACAACAGGCCTGGCTATCTTATCGACAACTTGTAAGCCTTGTCGGTCCACTGCTACAACTACGGGAAAGCCACACCACCTAAAAGCATGACGACTACTAAGGCTCCACCCTCTAAGAGAGGGTGAAAGAATGTCAAAGACTGTTCACTGACAAGGTGGCCCAGCACTACTCTTTATGCACTTACATAGTCGTCTCGCACTCTCTCTCTCTCTCTCTCTCTCTCTCTCTCTAAGATCTGTTATTGTTAGACATCTTTTTTCTATTTATCGTTCTCTTTTTCACAAATCAAGAAAAGAAAACGAGTAGAGTGGCAAGTTTGCTTGATAATTTGCCATTCATGGCTTGCTAGAGACAAGTGCCATTTCTCATGAGAAGCAACTTATTTTGGCATGCTATCATAAACTGCATGGGAAATTAATGTGAAGCACCAGCTACTTCCGGATAAGTAGCTATTACGCTCCATACCTTGGGTGGTCTCACCACCAAAGTCATTACCCAAAGTAGGTACCAACAACCTTCTTGCATGGTATTGGTTGCTCACCAAAAATCCACGCTTATTTTGTCCTAGTCATGTATATAATATGTGCATATAATTCACTGTCGATAACATTTCAACATTAATTTATGCTTTACTTAATAGCATTAAGCATTTTCCTTCCCCAAATCTGTGGGTTACTACGCACCACAAGCCCAACCTGGGACCATAAAAGGCAACCTACTTGTGCCACATTGATTGTCAGTAAAACAAAGCAAACTCTCTTAGTTGGGTAACACGGGTCCAATACATTGGTCGTACTCTTTTCTGCAGTGGTGAAAGTGCAGAGATGATATAGTATAATAATTAGTAAATTGTGGAAAATGTGTACGTTGCAGTACGGTATTATAGGTTGTGGTAAGAATTACAGTAAGAATGCTTGTTGTAGTAGGTGAGAAGAGAGAAAAATAAAAAGCAAAAAGAAAAGTAAAGAGAGAAAAAGGAGGAAATATAAAATTAAGATGATTGTGGTAAAATGTGGTATGGTATGGTAAGATGCGGTAACTTGTGGATAGTGTGATAAATTGCAGTAATTGCAGTATGGTACCATGGAAAAGAACAGGTTCTGAAACTCGTCAAAAGCCCCAGACCTCGCTCACATTGCAAGACTGCAAGGAGTCTTTCTGATCCCTTCCATCACCTCGTACTCTATTGAAATATATGGATTTTGATTTAAGCTCTGGACCTCCAAGAATAAAACACAAAAAGAGCACTAACTACATAATATGAAGCAAGGTTAAGGATTACAGAAAGATGAACAGTTGGCATACTGTCATCAAAATTTCACTGGTTCTAGAGCCTTCAGGATGCATCAAGTTTTGCCATCTTTCGGCCCATATAACCGTATTTTTGAGACAACTAATGGGGTTGGGGTTCATGGTATGCAATGTGAATACCAAGTATGGAATCCAGACGGCCATCACTACAACAATAACACCAGCCAGAGACTCAGAGTATGAATCCAGAAAATTTTATTTGTGCCCCTTACAAGGTTGATAGAATTGGGATCCTAACTTGAATCAAATGGGTAGTTAGAATCGGAATTAACCCACGTAGGACCGTGAATCAGAATGTAGATAGTAGAATCGCATCAAGGATTTTGAATCATAAAATCGTAAAATCGTAGATCAGGATCGAGATTTTAATAACTATGCTTACAAGAGAAGAGGATCAATGGAGTCCCAGAATACATTTATTTGTGCCCCTCTACCATCTGTTAGTTAAGTGTTGTGCTTTGTTTTTACATTTTAATTTCCTCTGTATTCACAAAGTCCCCAGAGCATCACTTAAGGAGGCCCACATCTTAGCTACTATGGCTAGGAGGAGGGTTGCTCCATGTTGATCGGGGTTGTAGCTGTTTTTTCGGTTATTGGTTGTCATGTTTCTCCCCCCCCCCCCCCCCCCAAAAAAAAAGGAGGGGGGGGAGAATTGTTTCTCAACAGGGTCCATGGACCCCATAAATGGGTATCTGGATGGAGATTCAGATGCATGCAACTAACAAATAAGGAACATAACCAAGATATTTACAGCAAACATATTTTTATACCATTGACTAGTGACTACCTAAAAAAAAGAAGAAGACCATTCTAGTCTGAGATCATGGCATGGGAACAGATAATCTCATTGTTTTTGCACACTCACTTAAAAAAATCCAGCTTCTGCTGAGACTACAGTAGCCCCATATACGTCACGGTTTTCGGAAATGAAGCGGTGTTCAGTGTTCTCAACATGTCCAATGGAAAAGTTAATCAACTTCATTTAACAGCCTAGACATTAGTCTTCGTTCCTGCATCTATTTAAATCATAAAATGCCACTAATCTTGATTCTGCAACATGTTGACAGTACTACTTAGGTGCTCATGACATCACACTAAAGCAGACCACTTTTAGGATGCTTGAGAACTAGGGTTGGGCAACATGTCAGGTCAGGGTTGGCCCATAAGCTATGTAGGGTTGGGTCGTGTCAAGGTTGGCCCGTTGTAGTTGTGGGCCAGGTCAGTGCTTTCTAGGCAAAATAAGGATTCGTCCATGGGCCAACCCATTTTGACCCTAAAGTTGAAATGAAGTGTATTTATACCAAATAAAAGTAATTATGTTAATTATTGTTTAATGTATAGTATGTTCTGATTAAGACGCTGGCTTGTTAATGACCCAACCCATCGGTGACCCCTTTTTATATGGCTCAACCCTTTTCACCCTATGGGGACCCGGCCTGTTGCCCACCCCTATTGAGAGAACTGTGCATCATTACAACATGTAAACACTACAAAGGCCACATGATACTGCTTATATAAATAATGAAGCTCAGTTAAGAATTAAGTCGAGATTCCATATTCAAAACTTCTGGTTAGAACAAACCCATGTCTAATTTATAGACTGGTACAGATAAATCTAATGAGGCTCAATCCAACCAAGAGCTTCACCACAAAGAAACAACAGGAAACAACATACATAAAAGTTTGAAAACAAAACCACGGGAAGCACGACATGTAAACAAAGAAGCAAGGTTTACCAGCTCCTCCTCTAATGCTTCTGCGCCTTATTCAAGTAACCCTTCAGGACATCCATTACTGCACCAAAATCAGCCTTCACTTGAACTGGTGGGTTAGCAAATTTGCAAGCCATATCAGGGATAGCCTTAGAATGATAATCGATCTTGGACTGAGTAAATTTCAGCCCATGAGCGGTACTAACCACAACTGTTCTATCATTTGGACCGATAACCCCACTATTCCTCAACTTAAACAGTGCAGTCAAAGCAACACCGGTATGTGGGCATATAAACATCCCGGTCGAATCAGCCTGAGCCATGGCATCCATCAACTCTTCCTCAGTTGCTTCCTCCACAATACCATTGGAATTCTTCAATGCAAAAACAGCCCTATCGATGGAAACAGGATCACCAATCTGAATGGCAGAGGCAAATGTAGTGTTAGCCTTGACAGGCTTGAAGTCACTCCAACCATTCTTATAGTAAACATACAGCGGATTCGCATTAGCAGCTTGCGCACAGACCAACCTCGGTATCTTATCAACAAGGCCCAACTCATGGCACATTTTGAACCCTTTGTAAAATGCATATATATTCCCCAAATTCCCACCAGGAACAATGACCCAATCAGGGACCTCCCAATCAAACTGCTGCAAAATCTCAATAGCAGCAGTCTTCTGTCCCTCTAACCTCAAACTGTTCAACGAATTCGCCAGATATATAGGCAGTTCAGCAGTAACCTCCCTAATCAACTGCATGCACCCATCAAAATCAGTATCAATACTCAACACAAATGCCCCATTCGCAATAGGCTGAACCAATTGCGCCATTGAGATCTTGTCAGCAGGCAAGAAAACAATGGAAGGGATCCCAGCAGATGCACAATAAGCCGATAAAGCGGCAGAAGTGTCTCCAGTAGAGGCACAACCAACCCCAACAACAGGACGTTTCATCTTCCGCAACCTATTAACCTGACTAACCAAAACAGTCATACCCAGATCCTTAAAACTACCAGTATGACTAATCCCACAATGTTTAACCCACAAATCATTCATGCCCAGAAACTGTTTACCAAAACGCTCAGCCCAGAACAGGTTAGAGTTACCTTCAAACGCACTGACAATGTCATCGCTATCAAGCTCAGGCAGAACCCACTCTTTCTTCGACCAGACACCGGACCCATAAGGCCAGGTGGTCTTACCAACGCGAGAATCGAAGAGGGTTTTCCAGTAGTTGCCGTCGAACTGGCGAAGAGCGTCCATGTCATGCTGGACATCGAGGAGACCCCCAGATCGAGATCGATAGACGATTTCGTCGAGGGAGTAAGACTCGGTGGAGTCTGGTGGAGCGTTGAATGGGACGTATTTGGCGGAGAAGTTGTGGGATTTGGCATGGCGGCGAGCCTCCTCGCGGATGTTCTCGTGGGCGGCGCGGTGGGTGGTAGGGGCGGAGTTGGTGGCGGACGCGGCGGCGGCGGCGGAGGAGGAAGAGGAGGAGGTGGAGGAAGCGGAGATGATGGGGAAGGATACGAGGGTTTTGGGGTTGAGGGTTTTGGGTTTGGGTTTCAGAGAGGTGGGGTTTTGGAGGAGGGAAGAGGGGGATGTGGGATGGAAGAGGGAGGAGGACGCCATTGTTGAACAAGAGAGAAGGAGAGAGAGCTGAAATGAGAGTGAATGAAATCAGCAGAGAGAGAAACAGAGGAAAAGTGAGGAGTGAGTGGTTAAGTCAAAAGGGATGATGGGCTGCCGAGATTTGGAGATGAAGATGATGTTGGCCAGCCCTAATTTCAGGCCTTCACCTCAGCTTGCGTCATTGATTATGTTTATCTTCCAGCTTCGTAAAATTAAGCAAAAATTTGACCGACTCCAAACTTCTTTATTAAAAAAAGTGAAAGTTATAAATAGGCTAGATGCTATTACCTCCGTCCCATATTGTTTGTCCATCCAACTATATTTAAAAGTCTAATGGTCATGGGAAATGGGGTGAAAAATGTATAATGTATCAAAATTGTCCTTACTTTTCTCATGTGAAGAAAAATCAAAAAGAAACAAAAGAGTATTTATTAGGGGTATAATAGGAATTATAATCATTGGAATTATAAAATGGACAAATATTTTGGGACAAAGGAGTTTGGTAGATGGATAAACAATTTGGGACGGAAGTAGTATATAAAATTAACAAAAAAAAGACAACAAAATAGAGCGCAACAACTAAAAATATAAACAATTATTTTACAAATACCATCAATACAACACAACCGCTCTTACAAAAAATTAAATTTTATTTATAACAATCATCTTGAAGTATTCCTCATTGCACCATCATTGTCAATGACTTTAAACTACAAATGTTTCTTACCATAAACCTCATGCAAATAAATTTTGCGTCAATATCATTAAAATTTTTGAACTTTCTAGGAGTTTCATTTAAAGTTGACTTAGCCTTATGAGTAGCTTTTATAACCCTCCTCCAATGTAAAGACATTAAAAGGTTGGTTGCGGACAAGATTTTCTTCATCAGATTAAATTCAATCATAACTTATTTAAGGTCATCTTCGAATTTGACATTTGAGTTTGGTTAACTTACTTTTTGATCAAACTCAAGTTTAATTGTTCAGTTTCAAGTTGCCTATACCCGTTTTAGAGAAAAATGTTAATGGTTTAGATTCAAAGATTCAATTTCACACGTTCAATCAATTTGGTAAAAAAAAAAAACTATTCATATAGTAAATTAATCAATTTCTAGTTTTGATCACATTTTTAATTTAGTTTTAAGCAAACCACATGTTTCGTAAGTAACTCCTCACCAAGAAACACAAATTTGGTGTAGCAAGTAGTTAATAATCTAATATCACAATGATCACACAAGTATCTACCACTCATAATATATTAAATATTGAAAATGTGGGTAGGTCGATTTACAAGCAAATATAATCTTAAGTTTGGAACCTTACCACTAATGAATACTATTTAGGGTCATGAACCAGTCGATGTAGCTTTTCAAAATTTGAGACTTAAGCTATACTACTATTCACCTTCCACTTATGCATTTTCTTTGGATAGACCAAATGTATCTTGACCATCTTTTCCTATTGTTCATTAAAGTGATTACAATGGTCTAGTAAAATGGGGTTTAACAGTTCATCATTTGATGTTTTGAATGTCTCACATAGTGAAAATGGGGTTTAATAGTTCATCAATTGAAAGACCTCATTAAGATGTATTCAATTCCCTTCCAAGAGGAATTCCCTTCAACCATTAGTGGCCTAAGATCAATCATTGTCGAGTTATGACAATGATAGTATGGAGAAAATGATGAGAGCAAATGTGCGAAAAGTTGGTGAACACTTCCATTCATCGAGAAAGTTGCGAAACAATTTAGTGAGCACATTGCTCAAATGCTTATTCCAATAGGGATAATGGAACATCACTGAGCCAACCAAAACCAAATTGTAGGGAAATAAGCTTCTTCTTCTATAGGTTTCATCGATGTTCAAGGTAATAAATGTTACTATGGTTTTAAGGTCAGAAAATGAGGGTGACACCTAAGGTGGGATTAGCAAAGTTCTTCAAAATGCTTATTGTTTTACTTTTACTCCCCTTCTTCCTTATAGTGTAATGTTGCATGATGATGTCATTATTGGTTAAATTGTGGATGCAGGTGATTTTTCTTTTTCTCGCACCTATGAGTTTCAAGGAATCAAAAGATAAGTTGGAGCGATTCATGGCAGGCAACGACGATGCTTGAGTTGATGATTGGGATGACGATGAAGGAGAGATGATGAAGAACAATAAACACACAAGAAAAATACAAACAAACCCTAAGATTTGGACAAACCTTGGAAATTCAACGAAACACAAAGGGATATGGACTTGGGATAAGAAGAACTCGCCACCCAAGAACTAACAACCTACCAAGAATTGATAAAGGAAACTCCACCACAATTCAATCTATAGAAGATTGACTTGCAACTCCATCATAACAATTATGGATAAGTAAAACAAGATTTCGAGGGAGAAAGCTTATTAGCTTTTCATTTCATTTCTTCATTCATCAAATTCTATCCCCTTTACAATGAGGTTATACATGTATTGTGTATAAAGAGAGGGGGCAGATCTTAAAAAAGGGAGGGTAAAAAAGGAGAAATTACAAAACATTGGAAGACCCTAAGAAATAAGAGAAATGCACACAACTGGCAAAACCCGTGAATGACACAAGCGTGTCATAGGGTTTCCAACGTTTTCTTCCCAATTTTTCTCAAGGAACACGAGCGTGTCATTGGATGACACAATCGTGACCCCGCTGCTGAAGGGGAGAGCACAAGCATGCGATGCCTTGACACGATTGAGTGTGTCCTCTGTTCCATGACTTGGTTCTCTTGATTTCGTGGGGCACATGAGCGTGTCATTTAGTGACATGGTCGTGTCCTCTTGTTGCCTTGGCCTTTCTTCTTCGTCTTCCTTTGGATGATCTTTCAACTCGACCATTGTATAGTGAATGATCATAATGCCGCTAGGTCACCAAAAGGAACAAAATGGCCTCGAGTTTATATCTTCCTTTAATGTGCAGTGCCCGACATGTCCTTGGGTTTATTCTTCTTCCATTTGGTGCCCAAAATGGAAATTCCGGCTCGTTATTCATGTCAATGATCCCGGAGCCTCTTCGAAGGCTTAAGGAGGGCACCAATAAAAAGTAAATTACATTTACCCTACCTGACATTTGTGGTAATAATTTTTGCACACCCGACATTTGTGAAATAATTTTCACCTTACCTGATATTAAGTGAAGTAATTTTTAGCGGCAAAATCCGATTACTTCTCATCGGAAATGAGAAAATACAATAATGCCCCTATGTGACTATGTGAATGTACCATGCTACCCATAATATTGAGAAGGAATTGACTTAAATGACACTTTCATTGTTTTGTATGGAAAAAGGTGTGTCGAAACTTCAAATAGAAAACACTAATAGTCGATTCCTCTCGCACTCCTCTTTTTCAACACTCCCTTGTTAATGCCATATATATTAATATTAAGGGTAAAGACGCCAATTCATATTTAATTAAAAGTCATGTGAATTAATATCAAGGGTAAAAAAAGTCAATTCATATTTATCTTTTTAATGTTACGATGGAAAATCCAACAAAAATCAATGATAAAATATCTTAGGAGGTTTAAGTTTATGAACACTTAATGTCAAGTAACATGAAAATTATTTCACAAATGTCGGGTGTACAAAAATTATTACTACAAATGTCAGGTAGGGTAAATGTAATTTACTCCACCAATAAAGATACGAAGCTTCAACCCATGGTCCCAAATCCACCTTGAAGTGAACAGCGCACCCAATGGTGATCAAAATGGCCCTTCAAGGACTCGGGTCCACCTTAAAATAGACCCCGCGGCCGTGTTTGGGTTGTTGGGAGGGTAGGGAGGCTTGGGGCGAGCCGGGGACAAAGGGTGTATCGAATTTAAACCTAGCCCTATATGGTGCATAAGAAAATATGGTGTTTTAATGATAATAGAGTTATGATAATAGAGTTAGGAAAAAATAAAAGGAGAAATAAAGTTGCAATCAATCTATGGATCGCTTGGATTTTCAATTGACAATTTACAGTTCTCCCCACTTCTTCTTTTACTCACAATTCAATCCATTCTGGATAATTTTAAAATATTAGAATCAACTAAGAATCATTCATAATATCAACAAAGTGATTCATGGTGGATCTCCTTTAAAGATGACCTTACACAAAACTTGAGAATGAATGTATATTTCTTACCATTTCAAAAAATAAAAAATAAAAAATAACCCAACTCAAAAAAAAAAGGAAAAAAAAAGAAAGAAAGTTGGAAGAGCAAATATCCCCCCCCCCCCCCAGTGCGTGGCGGGTTTTCCTCCTCCCGTTGTATTATCAGTAATCATCAGTGGCATTTGGCAATCACAAGGAGCAAATATCCTTCAGTTTGGCTTCCATCATTCGAGCTACATTTTAGCAGGGCGGAATTGAAGCAAGCTCAACAATGATTGCTGCTGCAACTACCCATCTTCACCAACCAAGTTTTGATTGCACAACTGTCTTCAGTCTAAGGAGGCCTCTTTCACCTTCTTCTCATCTCTCCCTCTTTAGAGGTTTGTCTTGTTCAATTCTATCTCTCTTCTTCTTACTCTCCCATACTCCCAAAAAGAAGAAAAGAAACAAAAAAACTTTCATCTTTTGACATGGGTTTATGTGGTGTTGTGATAGTTGGAGCAACAGGTGAGAAATGGGGCAGAAATGAATCAAGTTGCAGCAAGACATGGTTCAACCAGCAAGTTTCCAGACAGAATGTTGTTGTTTCAAGTAGTGGTTCTTCAGACTCCAATGGTGCTGTCAATGAGTCATCCACCCAAGAGAAGGCAAGTCTGTCTGCAATTTGTTTCTGTTTATCATTGTTGTGGATCAGAGCTGCAACATAATTCACTTTATCTGGAAAATGACAATTTCAATATCTATGCCATGGCCTGTCCTGTGTGGTCAGTTTTCTGGGATTAAACTTCCTGCATGTGTAAGGTAAGATTGGAAGATGAGAACTTTTCTCAGAGCACTCTAAACACTGGTTTTGAACCGGTTTAAATGGGTTTAAGTTTGCACTGGCAACGGGAGAATCAAGCTTTGTTTTTCCTAATGGAAACCAACAATTGTGTAACGCCCTGACCCTTCCCGGGCCGTAGACATTATTGATAACTGTTTTACGGATCGCTAACTGGCCTCACAAATCACCACGAGTCTTTCCAACATGCTGCCTGCACCCATGCTGAGACTACTCTCAGTCAAGCACGCTTAACTGAGGAGTTCCCAACGGATGAGCTACCTTAAAAGAAGGTGGACCTTGGTGATATAAGTAGTCATTTTAATCATCTTCAACCACACTTTAACCACATACCCGGGGTATTACAAATAGCATCATAGATTATCCCCAAATAGAGAACAATATGTTGTATATTTCTTTTGGTCCTAAGTATTTCGTTCCTCATGACTGTTAGCAGAAGACAGATTCCAGGTATTCAAACTCATTTGTGAATATGATTTGGGTGGGGGGGTTGGATAAAATACTGTAAAACTTTGGAGGGATACAGTTTGATCAGGATGAATCCATGAAATCATGGTTGTGTACTTCTGTTGTGAACTCATCTCATCTGTTGCTTCATTTTAGCTGTTCCATCGAATAAGTGGTGTTTTGTGTCGTGGTTATTTCACAGATACCTTTTGGGTACACTAGGAAGGATGTGCTGTTGATTGGCGTGGGAGTGACGGCTTTTGGATATGCTTTGAAGACTGGTTTGGAGGTCGTACATTCTTCCACTGCTCTCCTTCTACATTACTTTCTCATTCTTTTCGTTTCGCAAAATTCAGTGCTCTATAGAAGGGGCCACCTTTTTTGGTGTGTGTGTATGTGTGTGTGCACTTATGCAGATTCCGGCGCAAATTTGCATAGGTACAAGTTTTGGGTGATTCATTCAAATTCATATCTTTCTTCTTCCCTTTTTCTTATGTTTTTTTCCTTTACTTTTTTTGGGGGGTGGAGGGTTTCAAATATATATCATATCTCGATAGCTTGAATGCATTCTGTAGTGCATATCTGAGTATCAGTTATAATTGCTCTATATCATCGTGTAATCATGCAGTTTGTTGGAGTTGATCCGTTACAAGCAGGCAATGTCGTTCAGCTAGTGGTAGTCTTAGGCATGACCGTTGCATGGATTTCAACGTATATGTTCAGGGTTGCAAGCAAAGACATGACATATGCTCAGCAGCTGCGGGACTATGAGAAGAAAGTCATGGAGGTTGGATTTGATTTCCATCCATCTTTCGTATATATCTGTGATCGCGTTTTACAAGCTTTTATAGATTAGGCTTCTTTGCTTTCTAGTAAGTCTCTAATCAATAATGTTGCGGTAAGTTACTTCATCGACAGTTAAATCTGCTTAATGTATGAAATGAATGCCTTGATTTTAGAGGAATTTCATCGAACTATTTTGCATGGAAAGCATATCCTTAATCCAGTTAGGATGTAGCACACTCGAGGACTCTAAACCTCCCAGTTGAACTGAGGAGTATTATACCGTCCAACCCAGTAATTATCTCTTTCATCTGCCAGTCAGCTGCTAAGATTATTGTTGTAAATTGGGAAAGATTCATTCTGTATATAGAAAAGAACATAGCAGCAAAATGTCAAAACATCCCAAAATAAATAGAAAAGGAATAGGAAAACTGAAAAAGGGTCTGTATGCAGAATGCTTCAATCGTTTCATCTGTCCAAGTATGCCCAAAAGAGCTTCTCATTTTGCTTTTTCTTTTCCTCCAATTCTGCCTGTGAATTCTTTCGTAGTGAGCAAGGAGTCAGGTGTGCATCGTTAGTTCCTCATAGGCTGGTTGCTCATCCTCATGGAAACTTCTATTGAATTGAAAATCCCAAACCATTTTCAAACTCTGCACTAACAGTGCACTGATTCCATTCACCCTGCATAAGTTGTGCTACTGACTGCCATAAGTGCGACATAAAATCTCCTCAGCCATTAAAACCCCTGTGAGCACAATAGAAATTATAGATTATATGTTTACCAGAATGTAACAATGCATTGGCCACCCCTAATCCAACGGCCTAGATTTGTAACTGATGCTTTGTGCAATTTTCTTGCTGAGTTGTGCTGCACCTCCAGCATTGAGACATGATTCTTTTAAAAGGGGAACAACTTCCATTCTGTTATGTTAGTGTTTCCTTGTGGGCTCTGGATATGTCTCTCCTTGGTTTGTTGTCGTGATGCTGTCCTTCCCCTTGAATCATAATATTTTATCTTAATACCTCCATCTATGCATCAAACTTTCCTCTCTGCAGTAGTTCATTGAGAAGCTTAACAATAACATAGAGGAATTTGAAGGGCAGGTAGAATTTGTTTCACTGCAAATATGAGCTGCTCTCTAATTCCAGTTGCTGGTACCGGTTTGGAAACAGCAGATATTTCTATGTATTCCAACAAAGCAGATATATACATATGAGATGGACTTACTGCTGTATCTAAAACCCTATTATGACAGACTAATGCAGGAGAAATCAATGAAATCACCATCTTTCCAATTGTTTCTAATCTATACCTGTAATTATACACATATGTTTAGACATGTTGATCTTCACCTATACTAAAGTCTATGACACTACGGCTGAGTGACATTATTGAACTCCAATTGATATAGAATAGCCATCAGCTGGTTCTGGTTGTATTGTGCTGTCGTCTTTAACAAATATTCCTCACTCTTCAGTTCACGATTTGTCTCCTCCAGAGGCTGCAATATCCTGTGACTCATCTGCTTAATGGGCTTCCTCCAACTCTGCAAAAGTTACTAAGGTCACTCAAAACCCTTCATCTGCACAACCATTTAGGGATGGCAACGAGTCTGAGTTGGATCGGAGTTGGGAATGTCCAACTTCCGACTCCTTGATAATCATAGGTAACATTGACCTCCAAGTCTGATTAATCGGAGGTTACTTGAACCTCCAACTCTGACTATAATCGAAGTTGGCCACTTTTGACTCCAAAATGAAATACGACTCAATTGGATTTAATAGGACTTTGACTTATAGGAGGTGGAGGTGAAATGGAATTTAGGATTTTAGGCTCCCAGTAGTCCTTTAACCTTTATAATTTTCAGGTTTTTTTTTAAAAAAAAAACTTTCATACTCTAAATCGTATTTAATTGTGTCGGAGGTGGGCACCTTCGAATCTGCTTCGATTATATTCGAAGTCAGGTTTTTTATAATTGGATTCGGATCAACTTTTTACTCAGATTTGAATCAGATTTATTAGCCTCAGATTGGGTAGGATTTGCTTTGACTTGGATCTGACTGTCATCCATGCAACCATTCAATATACTCGAAACCTAGATTTTACTCAATAGCAAACTGTAGGTTCTTGTATCGTAGCTGGCTTCCTGGGTGGATCAAGATCCTAACAAGTATGCCCCGTGAGTTCAACCCGTAAATGTTTTCTTTTTTGAAAAATACGTCATGTCAAGATGCGATTGTCTTATGCTGACTGCCAGGATTAGCATATTTGCATTCTCTCAAACACCAGGGTGGCAGAACCTGATAATTTGAATGACAACATTTGAACAGAGTGATTAGCTTTTAAAATAAAAATGAACTTTCGCCCCAAAATTTTCTGTAGGTCACTTGAAATCAGACTCTCTTACATACTACAGTGATATGGATAGTGGATACCTATATGGGTATATATAGATTTCCCCGGACTTAAGTTTTACATGATGTACAGGCAGATATATGGTGTCTTGATTCTGATTTCTAATAAACTCGTGATTTTTTTTTTGAAACTCTTTGCAGAAACGATTGGAGGGGCTTACAGAAGCCGAGCTGCAAGTGTTACTTGAGCAGGTTGAGGAAGAAAAAAGGCGTTTAGCAAACAGTGAACAAGTGAATTAGCTTTCAAACATGCCTGTTTCCATTTATAGGACTGTAATGTACTCAATCAAACACACGTGTATAGACTTACGTTATACTTCTAGTCACAACCCGGAAAAGTTATCGTAACATTCTACATGCCCAGCACCCAGATGGTTGGATCAATCGGTTAATTTACCCAACATAGTTGGTGAGCTTGTGGTTTGGTTCATCACAGCCCAGAAACTTGATGAGGTGATGGCTTTTCATGGTAATATAGTGAAGCCTATATCAGAAGCAGTGAAACCTATGAAATGTTGTGGTTGGTAATTCAGGTTCTGAATGAAGATCCTATTATGTAGATTTGTAGACCATGCTTTTTAAAATTCTAGGGATGATTGATATTCAAAAAGAATTTAAAAGAATGTCTTCTTCTTATGCTTTTTTTTTTATAAAATTTTATAGAAAGCAAAGTGAAAAGGAAGACGTATATGAAGCGTTTGGCATTGGTTCTTGTTAGCCAATGGGCGGCTACAAATGCGGTAGAAAACAAAATATGGTCGGCTTAAAAGTACAACAAAAGTCGGCGGTCGACCATTTCCAGCTTAACTCCATCCTCTTGATACTAAAATAATGAAAATGATACTATTCTTGGAGGTGTCTGATGTAATATTTAGGGTTTTTCGTTTAAAATAATTCGAAGTCGGAGTTGAATGGTTGAAAATAATTCAAACCGACTTTTTGGTTAAGAATGTGTCAAATTTTTAACGTATTTACTCTGACTAAACCATAATTGAATTTTGACGTTGCAAAGCTGACTTGACGTCTTTGAAATGTTTGGACTTGACTGAAAATAATATAAACGGACTGAATTAGATATTGATCCACTGCATTTTTGAATTGTTTAAGGGTGTCAAGTCAGTTTTATGATGTAGGAATTCATTTCTGGTTTAATCAGAGTAAATAGGTTAAAAGTTTGGCACATTCTCAGCCAAAAAGTCAGTTTGGATTATTTTCAGTCATTCACCTCTGACTTCGGATTATTTTGAGCAAAAAAACCTAAAATTTATATATTAAATTGAAAAGGGATTTAAGTGATCATCTTAGGTGATCGTTGTCCTTGTTCGCCTCCCCTTGTTCTTGTGGCCTGCCTTCTTGAATACTCGATTAATTGCACCAAGGTCCTCTCGGCAAACCTAATTGAGGGCCTTGAGGCACATTAATTGTTTAGTCAGTCTGTGTAAAACTTGTCCGAAAGTCTCAAGTAAAGTAATTTCGCTATTAGTGAGAATCTTTTTGGGAAAATGAGAGAGAGAGAGAGAGACTTCAATGATTTGAGGATATTATAACTCAATGTGAATCCCTATATATGAGAGGGAGATCATATCACATCCTTTTGTTGAATTTTTTTTATGAGGTATTTATAATGTAGTGTTAAAGGGCACTCAAGACATGTTACCTTTGATATGGTTTCCATTGACTTTGAGAGTATGAGATTAACCACAAAGGTTTGAGTTGTCTTTTTGGATGAGAGTTAGCCTATTTCATGTTGGACTTTTTCTAGATTATCCAGATTGCATTACGATACTAAAAGATGTCGTCCGTCTCAATCCTTCATTCATCAAAGATAGAGTAAAGGGACCAAAAGTTTTGTCCATCTGGCTGTCATTTAATTAGCACACTGCACATGTATCAATCATAATGTCTTTTCATTTGTTCTAGGTATTTATTTGCTTCTTGAGGTGTATCATCCTTGGCCAATATAAATGAAAGGTTACTCGAGAATATGGTTGGAGCATTTTCATCCAATGTTTTGTTCGGATTGATCATTTCACTATGTCTTCCTTTAAGCGTGCATCCTTTAAATATAGAGCCAGGCAACGTCTTCATCCAATCCTTCGTTTGAGGTGACTATTTTGGAAGACACTAAAAAAATGGTTCCGGTGTTCAGCTTTAAGAGTGCACACAATAGGGCCTACATGAGTGGCAATATGGAAATTATAAGGCATTGGTAGTTCCAAGCTCATCTACCACGCTAAATTTCTTTCTATCATAGATAATAGCAAGGTTGAAGACTAATTAACCCTTGTGGGATGGGAAGAAAGCATTTTCCCATAGCTTAACTCCTTGAAGGGTTGGAAAAATCACATTGGATCTATGTCAATGTAGCTTTGGAAAACTCACATTGGATCTATGTCAATGTAGCTTTGGAAAACTCATTTGGTCATCGATTAATTCAACCACTACACTTTGTCAGCATTTTTCCCTGATAAGGATCTCAAGGAAATGGGTTGAATGGTACAAGGTTGTAGAGACTCAAAGATTGGTGTCGGAGTGTCGCAATCTTATATCATACCATCATTGAAGAGGGGGAGCGGTCTGACTTCCTTTCCGACTAAGAGGTCAAGTTTTTCTTCTTGCACTCTATCGTTCTAGGTTGAGCATGTTTAAGGCCTTCACAAAGAGGGAATACTTCAATTTCCTCTGCCACTACATTCGAGAGTTACCCAAGCATGTCCCTGAGGGCCAAGGTGAAGAGTGTTTTGTAGCAAACCCAATGGAAGGTGTTGTTGTATGTGTGTTTGACTTTTATATTTTTGTCATTATGGTTTGTGATGTCTTGCATACTTTCTATGATTGCAAAGTCTGCCGCGGCTGAGCCGCGATCTTCGTGCGGCAACCACCGCGGTACTGCCGCAATTTGTGTGCAACAATTGTGTGCTGTTGGGTTTTTTTCGATTAATTTTTTTTAAATAAAATTTTGTAATTATTATTATTATTATTATTATTCTTATTATTGAGTTATTTGAGATTGAGATAATTAGAGAGGATAAGGGAGAAGAGAGAGAATGATAAAGGCAAAAATATAATTTGAGAGAGCGACAATAATAAAAAGGAGGTGATGTATAACCATGTCCAAATTATATTGCACAAAAAAAATGTGGTGGTATGGTTTTCGTGAACAGAGGAAAAAAGTAAAAAAATAATTTGTTACTCCCTCCGTCCCAAATTAATTGACATTTTAACTAAACTTTGATCGTTAGTTATTCATCAATTACAATGAGTTATAATATGAAACTACCTCCATTGTAATTTTTAATAAAACATCTTTCTAATGATGTACTCCCTCCGTCCCAAATTAATTGACATTTTAACTAAATTTTGACAATTAATTATTCACAAATTACAATGAATTACAATATAAAATTATTTCCATTGTAATTTTTAGTAAAGTATCTTTCTATTGACAATAATTTAATATTGTAAATCATTATAATTTGTAAGTAATTAACGGTCAAAATTTTGTCAAAGTGACAATTAATTTGGGACGGAGGGAGTAATTTCATATTGGTATTCATTGTAATTTGTTAGTAATTAATATTTAGCCCAATATCAATTAATTTGGGAGGGAGGGAGTATCTTTTTAGAAAAAGCGGGGTCCACGGGTATTTGTTTAAGCCGATGTAATAAAGTTGGTTGTGGCTAAAATAATTAGCGCGCCAGCGAATTGTAGGATGAAATCCATTGGAATGTCGTGAGCGAATCCCGGCCTCTCATATTACCCAGCAACGGCTCTTTTACCACATTGCCCCTGCTTAGGTTACCTAATTACAAACCATTATTAGCCAATAGCGACCAAGAGTGTGGCTATTCACCCTATCCCATTCTTGCTTTCTTTGGACTATAGGATGATGATAAATTTAGCCTTAATTCCCATGTGACAATACATGTGTCAAATTAATAATTATGATCCCTACTTATAGTAATTCAGATGATACTCCCTCCATTCCATATTAATTGTCGTGTTTGAAAATTGGGCAGCTAAATTTTAAAAGTTTTAATTGTAAATTTTTAAATATATACAATGAATTGCTATATAAAATTACCAACATTAGATTTGTAATGAAAAATACTATCATAAAAGTTTAATATTGTAATTGTTAATAACATATTATGCACTCCCTCTGTTCTATATTAATTGTCGTCTTTGGAAATCGTGCAGTCAAAATTAATAAATTTTGACCATAAATTTCTCAACATATATAATGAGTTACTATATAAAATACCACCATTAGATTCGTAACGAAAAATATTATTATAAAAGTATAATATTGCAATTGTTAATGACATATTATGGTAGAAATTATCAATCAAAGAATGACATTGGAGACCATGAAAGTCAAAATTATGACAATTAATATGGAACGTAGGGAGTAAGAAATTATCAATCAAAGAATGATATTGGAGACCGTGAAAGTAAAAAATTATGACAATTAATATGAAACAGTAATTTTATAGCTTAGATTCTACAATAATCTTTTTGACTATTACTCTTAGTCATGAAATATAATATTCATCAATTAGTGTTTCTTCGATCAAATTTATTTTAAGTTATAAATAGATAGCTATGAACTGGGATATCTAATAAATATTATAGGAAGTATTACTGTTAATTATTATATTAGAATGTTCTAATAATAGAAACACAGTATCAAATCGATCATACCAAAAAAATAATAGTACTATGTTTGGAAAAAATTGATTTGACAATGTTAGGAGGAATCGTGATCTATAATTTTTATTGAGAATTGAATTACTTTGAAACACATTTGGTATATTTTACAATAGGTTTGGATATTTGAAGTGATCTTACTTGTTTCGATACTTAAAATATTAGCATCTAACAATGTGTTATTAGTAATTGTTTTTTTTAATGAAAAACACTTATCAATAGATACTGGCGTTTATTAGTTGTTAGGATTAATAACTCACACTTAGTAGCATTTAGAAGTGTTTAATAGTAAGAATACTAAATTTTTTTAACGCAAGGAAATGAAGAGACCTTCAGGAGTGTTGTTTGTGGTTTAGTACAACCTAGTCTAGGTAATTGTAGATGACAAGAGTGAACAATTAAAATTGTTAAGTGTAAGTGAAAGCATTTGATTGTAAATACAATTGAATACAACATAAGTGCATGTGAAAACAATCTTAACAAAAAACTTAAACTGATGGTTGTAGGTCCAATGATGGTTTTATATTCTAACACACCCCCTCGCGCGAATGCTGCAAAGACCCCTTCACCTTGCGTAAATGAATATGAGGTGCTAGGATATGAACTTGAGACCTTTTTGCTTAGGTGTGACTCTAATACCATGTGAAACTATCTCAACCAAAAATTTAAGCTGATGATTGTAGGCCCAATGATGATTTCATATTCTAACATGTGTGTGCGATTGAAAAATGTTGAAAAAAATATTTTTTGAACAAAAATAACCAAAAATGTCTCTTCTAGCAAAAGTACATCCAACCAGGTCATCTATTACGATGAGCTAAAATTATTGTTTTCCAAACCACATTTATAACAAGTGTTTGCTCTGCTTACATGTAGGAGGAGAATCGCGGTGAAGGTTTGTGGTATGAAGGTCATTTGTGATCAACATACAACATGGAAACACTTCAAGAGGGTTGCTAAAAAGAAAAGATGACAAAGTCTTGGAGTGGTTTGTAGAATACGTGACCGTTTCACAGAATACTTATTTTTGTAACTTTAGCTGTTGATGTCTTTTTTGATGTTTTAGTATTTTATTATTTTACCAATCTTTGTAGCATCTTTGATCGAACTTTAACCTTTCATTAACTTTCAATAATAAAAAAACACAAGTATTTGTTCAAGTTTTGATATCTAATTTATTATTAATTTTGTATATTTACTTTTGAAAAATAAAATTAAAAATGAGTTGTTCCATATTTGGCAAATAAATCGGGAATATCTTCAAAATCGTGGGAGATTTGCCAAGGGATTGAACATTTCTTTGAACTACTTGATGGCATTATCCATTCCACCTATTTCACCAACATGGCTAAAGAAAAGAAACAATGTGTAGGGGTTGGTAGGTTGAACCGTGACTTAAGGCCAATAACAAGGGCAAAACCGTAAAAGAAGAAACAACAAAACATACTTGACCAAAACCAAAAAAGAAAAAGGGGGGAAAAGAAATAGCTTTGAAAACACTCCAAAAAAAAAAAAAAGTCGGCTCACAGGTAAGAGAATGTGGGAGACCACGAAGAAGAAAAAAAGCATTCCATGAGCATGTATTTGGTTCTTTTTGGAATAGTAAACTTTTATTTGAGAAAGTTTTTCTTAGAAAAATTTTTTTAGAAAAGAAAATGTTATAATATTTGATTTATATTTGAAAATGTGGGAAAATTTGTAAGAAAACTTATTTAAACTATCAAAAATACCTTTATATATAAAATTTATAAAGTATTTTTCATTGACATTTTAAAAAATATACCATAATAATTTACTTTCTCATAAAAAAAACTTTCCAACATCCCCATAGAAAAGTGTTTTTCATCAACTATAGAAAAATATTATATTTCACCCACAAACTTCTTCATCCTTATTTTACAACCAAACATAAAAATTTTTAATCAACTTAAAAAGATTGATAAACTTTCCTAAAAAAAACTTACCTATCAAAACACTCCCTAAAACTAAACAACACAAAACAAAACAACTTCTCCCTCCTGGCCTCCTGCTTCCTGCCACCTTGGACCCCAGCTGACCTCAGCAGTCACCGAGTCTCTCCTCTCTTTCTTTTCAATTTTCATTTCTATTTCTATTTATTTTTACCACTCAGAAAATCAAGAAAGAAAAAAAAGGAAAAGAAAAGAAAACTCCTAGAGAGAGAAAAAAGGGAGGAGAGAGAAAGCTCCCTCCTTCTCAGCGCAGTCCTCCCTCCCCCACCTTCATCACCCTTCCAGCTTAAAGCTCCCATTGCTTTTCTATATAAAATCCTCCTCATTTCTCTCTCTCTTCTCTTTTCTTCCCCCAAAATTCATTCTTATTTCACCATATTCATTCTTCACAACTAGGACATACTGGCAGAAAAAAAGCAGCCTCTCTCTCTATTTCTCGACTTTACAGTTTGCTTTACCAATCCAGAGAGATTGTAGAAAAGTCACTGCAATCGATCAAGTGTTTTTCCCCGGATCTGTCGCCGCCTGATTCGGAATTCCCCGGTCGCCATTGAATTCCACCAAAAATGGTGAGTTCATGCTGAAGCTCTTTGATACTGCTGAATTATGAGTTCTTATTGTTTCTGTTTGTGGATTTGAGTCTCCTTTGCAAGTTTCTTTGTTTTGCTTTTGTGATCCTTGAATGATCCGACGCTTGATCAGTCAGCAACGTGATCCAGACGTTTAAGAAGAGTATGAATTGGTCGATAATTGATTATTGATCGATTGGATTGGATGGAGACTTGCTGGCGATTTTGCTGGATCGAGTTGTGTAGGATAGAGGAGGGACAGTTGGTGCTCAAGCAATCAGATTTCTGTGTGTTGATGTGTCAGAAATTTTGTATGCGCGAAATTTTGGGGAGGACCATAATTGACTTTCAATTTGTTTTCTAGCGGCGATGAAGTGGCAGATGAGAGCCTGAACTTTATGTGTTTCATGCTTATAGATTGTTACATCATGCTTTTATTTTTTTTATCTTTAATATGCAAATTGTTATGACTCTAGATATCGAGAGTTTTACGGAAAGCCATGTTGGTTGGTTTCTGCTTGCTTGCAATGGGAAGCTTAGCTACTCATCATAATTCATGTGGTCTGGGGAAATTTTTAAATCTCAAGGCACTTGGAGCAAGTTGATAAAATGTTAATGATTGTGTTTGGATGGCCTTAGTAAATGAAGCCTTGTACAGTGGACATCATATAGCATATTATTTAATCCTTGGGTTGAGAGTTCTCTAGGGACCAGAGCAGTAGTGGGAAACTGCAAGGACTTAGGATAGCAGTCTTTTGCTTGCTGTGTCATTTGTTTTGGGGGGGGGGGGGGGGAAGGGGGGTTGGATAAGATGAAAATGATGTTGTAATTGATGCGGATGCAATGCTTTGTATCTTCAAATTAGTGTTAATTAGGAATTCTAGTTCACTTCTATTAGCTTCTGAACTTGGCTGTCTTGATTAGCTGTGCTGGTAATGCCAACCCATTGACTGAGGTTGGCTGTCTTGACTACCTATACTGTTCCTGGTTACATCCTTATATCCAGATGGAAGAGTGTATGCATCTTTCGCTATTGCAGTTTAAGTTCTCTGAGTCGGTTGGTGGGTTGGTGTGTGTGTCTTTTATTGTTTTTGATTACATATCTTTCAAAAAAATTATGTCTTCCAGAAAACTTGTGGCAGCCTATTATTATCTTGCCTGAATTTGGGATATCATTGTGCGAAGGATTAGTTCTTAATGAATCTTGGTAATGATAAGTGTTTCTCTTTTGCTGCGGACATCCAGACTTGACTTGGTCTTGCATATATCTTACTGTTTTTTTATCTTATCTACAACAGGCGACCACAGAAAATGTTATAGTAGGCTCCAAGGTGTGGGTAGAAGACCCTCAAATAGCATGGATAGATGGAGAAGTCACACAAGTCAATGGCAAGGAAATTCATGTCAAAACCACCAATGGAAAATCAGTAAGTACTACAATCACATTAGTCATTTGGTGATGGTTATGTGTGACACTGTAACTGCTTTATTTTCTTATAATATGCTGGTGATGTTTTTGCTAATCATCATTTTTGTCACAATTTAAAGGTCCTCAGTCTGATTCGGCAGTTTAATAAGAAAACTGCTGCCTTTGTTTGACATCAGAAATTTAGTCGATAAATCATTATGAATTTAAGGTTTAAGGTTATTTTCAAAGTTTTGTCCGGTTCAAAATGAAGCAGGTTTTGGAAAAGAACATTTGTCTGGATTTTCAATTTTCATACTGCCATTTCATTATTTACACATATGACAGACAATTCATCTGTTTTAGGCTGCACATACTTGTCAAGTAATGTTACGATTTAATCTCATAATTTGCTTATTTGTAAGCTTCATTGCTGGGTAACTTAAAAAAACAAATAAGTGATTCTGTCACATCATAATTTATAATCTTTTTGTATTTTTATTTAGACTCCAAATATGTTTCTTCTTTTTTATTTGGACTGCTGCATATAATCTCCTTCTTTTTGTTTTTCTTTCTGTTGCCGTTGTGTTCTGAATACAATTATTTGCTATAGATTGTTACAGAAATCTCAAAAGTCTATCCCAAGGACGAAGAAGCTCCAGCTGGAGGTGTTGACGACATGACGAAACTTGCATATTTACATGAACCGGGAGTTCTTTCCAACTTAGCCATTAGATACTCAATCAATGAAATCTATGTAAGCTGCATCTCCTTATCTGTCTGCTGAAACCAGATTTATGAAGTCACGGTTGATGATACCTTTGATCAAATTCTGTTTTTCAGACCTACACAGGAAATATTCTTATTGCAGTGAATCCATTTCAAAGATTGCCTCATCTGTATGATATTCACATGATGGAGCAATATAAGGGAGCAGCATTTGGGGAGCTCAGTCCCCATGTTTTTGCTGTTGCAGATGCTTCATACAGGTGACATCCTTTATTCACGTGTGCTATCATCTTATCCACTATAAATGCTGATCCTTCCACTGATATATGTATCCTTATTAAAGGGCCATGATTAATGAGGGCAAGAGCAATTCAATTTTGGTTAGTGGAGAGAGTGGTGCGGGTAAGACTGAAACGACGAAGATGCTTATGAGATATCTTGCATACTTGGGGGGTCGTACTGGTGTTGAAGGGCGCACTGTGGAACAACAAGTTCTAGAGGTAAGATCTGGTTTTCTGTCCATTTTTCGGCGTTAAATGAGACTATAACTATCTTCATGTGTCTTTTACTATAGCTTTGGAAGGGAAAGTTCTTTTGGGTGGGTACTTTTCTTATAAGTTATATTTCATTTGGTAAGAATGTTGAAACTGCTTAAGCATGAGAATAAGGGTCTGAAATCTTTGTAGTATCTCAGGCAAATTACTAGATCCATAATATCTTACCGGAGCTCTTAAAGAGATTTGAAATATTCCTATATTGAAATGATGAATAGCCATGATATGTAGGTTATTAATCTACTTGACAAACTTGCTTGTTGAAACAAGGGTGCTCTACAATGTCTCTTTGTTGAATTCCTTGCATAGCAGGGTGCTTAAATTATTGGATCAGATGCATTTCTTTTTTATATCCTTGTGTCTATGTATGAAGAAAGGGTGGAACCTTGCATTCTGACTTAATGCTGTCTATTTTGTTTTACTTAATTGTTTGTTTATGTGGACAGTCCAATCCAGTTCTTGAAGCATTTGGCAATGCCAAAACTGTTAGGAACAATAATTCAAGGTTAGTACCATGATCTTATTTCATGTTTTTTTATTTATACACCAGGGTATTGTTTGCATATGTCCATAATCTGGATAAATGGAAAAAGATCAGTTTTTAAACTTAGATTGTAATGGACTAAAGCAAAGTGCCTCATTAAATCTCCTCTGTTCCTTTTCCATGGAGTAGGACGTAGCAAACGGTTTTTATATCTTGGGTCAGTTGGAACTAGTCTCTCTAAATTGCTATATTGTTTGCATGGTCAGAATAGTTAACATTCTTAGAGCTTATCTTAAGGATTTGACTACCTGGGTACTCATACTAAGAAACTGATCCTACCTTCTTTATGCTATTGGTTACACCTTCCAGTCGGTTTGGAAAATTTGTGGAGATCCAATTTGACAAGCATGGCAAGATATCTGGTGCTGCTATCCGAACTTACCTGCTCGAAAGATCCCGTGTTTGCCAGGTTTCTGATCCTGAAAGAAATTATCACTGCTTCTATCTTCTCTGTGCGGCGCCCCCAGAGGTATCATTGCCTTTTTTTTTTTTTTTTTTTTTTAAATTAATGGTGTTAGAATTGTTTGTTATTCTGGTAAATCATTTGTTGAATCTCTCAATTCTGGATGTTGTGAAGCTCCTGGTTAAAGATGGCTATTTGACATGTATCAAGCATTGTTAACGTTTCCTAGCTGTTTGCAGGTTAGAGAAAAGTATAAGTTGGAAAGCCCTGACAAATATCATTACTTGAATCAAACAAATTGTTATAGACTGGATGGAGTTGATGATACTGAAGAGTATCATGCAACCAGAAGGGCTATGGATGTCGTTGGGATAAGTGCTGAAGATCAGGTGGGATATATGCGCTGATGCAAATGATGGATTTGTTCCTTCTTGCTGATTCTTGAATTAATTTTGAAACTTCCTTCCAGGATGCAATTTTCAGAGTTGTTGCTGCAATTCTTCATCTTGGCAACGTTAACTTTGCTAAAGGGGAGGAAGTAGATTCTTCTGTACTCAAGGATAAGGAATCAAGATTTCATCTGAACATGACAGCTGAACTACTTAAGTAAGGCTAACCTGATTGTTATGTTGTTGCTGTTGCTTGTGACTGATTACAGCGACTAATATTCGAAGTCAATGGCAGGTGTGATGCCAAGAGCCTGGAAGATGCCCTTATCAAACGTGTTATGGTGACCCCAGAAGAAGTTATTACAAGAACTCTTGACCCTAATTCTGCTCTAGTTAGCAGAGATGCACTTGCTAAAACCATATATTCACGTTTGTTTGATTGGTAAAACATCTTGTTACGATGTGTGTACTTCGATAAAACATATGCATTAGTGCCACTTTCGTTTTCTTATGCAAGGCGTTTATTCAATTGCAATTATTATATATGCTTGACTGCAGCAGTGTCTCAGAATACCCTCTGTCATTTTCTTCTAATGTTTTCCTAATTTGAAGGAAAACTACCCTGTACTTGTTGTCTGCACTCTGCAAAGAAGGATTTCTCATTTAGTTGTGGATTACTGCATTTGCACTCTGCTTTCTGGCATTTGTCTTCATATTGCCCCTAAATGCACTCAGTAGACATTTGACAAAATACACCTACTCACTTGCTCACACATATTAGGCATGTGTAGCATGTTTGATATAGGTTGTTAACCTTCCTTTGGTTCTTCCTGGTTTGTAGGCTTGTGGATACAATCAACAATTCAATAGGGCAGGATCCAACGTCAAAGTCGATTATAGGTGTTCTTGATATTTATGGCTTTGAGAGTTTTAAGTTTAACAGGTGAGCTGACAGTGTAATTCTTTTATATATTGGAACTAAGTAGATAAAGTGAAAAATGCCTTGCTGATAAATTTTATTTTTGAGTTGTTTAGTTTTGAACAATTCTGTATTAACTTCACCAATGAAAAGCTGCAACAACATTTTAATCAGGTTGGTGCATCAGTTCAATTAGTTCCTTGTTGCCCATGATATCAATATTGTTGCAGTAATCAATGTTGTGTTGTTGTCATTTGTTTTCTGCAGCATGTATTTAAGATGGAGCAAGAGGAGTATACAAAAGAGGAAATAAACTGGAGCTATATAGAATTTGTAGATAATCAAGATGTTTTGGATCTGATTGAGAAGGTGATTGGCTGTGAACTTTGTTCCTTTTTTTTTTTAAAAAAAATAAATTTCTTATTTATGACTAATCTGTTTCCAGTAAAACTTGGTATCCAAGTCGTCTAATAATATTGTCTTTGACTTTGCACAGAAACCTGGAGGAATCATCGCTCTTCTTGATGAAGCATGGTATGTGGTTCATTTGTGTCCTCAATTCCTCACACAGATATTCTTATGTTTCGTGGTGTTATCTGTTCTTTCGCTGTGCTTTGTTCATTTGTGCCATGCACATGTAATTTTGTTCATGTAATACAATTTCCTTTGTTATATGTTTCTAACATCAGACTTTTCCGATCCACTGTATTTGAAATTTCAGCATGTTTCCAAAATCTACCCATGAAACATTTGCCCAGAAGCTGTATCAGACATTCCAAAAGAACAAGCGCTTTCAGAAGCCTAAGCTTTCTCGTACCAGCTTTACCATTGCCCACTATGCAGGGGAGGTAAGCAGTTGCTAAAAAGACCACTGTACACAGCGACAGTGTGACTTCTCCAACTAACACTTCTCATTCGGTTTAGGTTACATATCAAGCAGATCAATTTCTGGACAAAAATAAAGATTATGTTATAGCAGAGCATCAAGATCTCTTGCAAGCATCAAAATGTTCTTTTGTATCTGCTCTCTTTCCGCCGCTTCCCGAGGAAACATCAAAGTCATCTAAGTTTTCTTCCATAGGGTCTCGCTTTAAGGTATCATGTCTTCTTTTTATTATATATTTCTTTTATTAAGATGAAGTAGATTGGTTACTCCTCCCACAGCCAACATTTGGCAGCTTTCTCAAATATGATATGTAAAATGGAGACTTGAATAACAGATAAAGGACTGCACAAATAATACCACAGAATAGAAAAGATAGAACCACACATTTCGTACTTGTGATCGAGTATCATTACTTGCTATTTGCTTGTTTGATACTCTTGCTTCTTGTAAGCTCTTGCGTATTTCTTCTTTGTTTGTTGAGGAGGGTGTCTCTCAGGGATTATATGTTCTCATGGTCTGATTGCCTTGCTTGTGAGCATTTGGATTATATCTGGGCATCATAGATGCATCTCAGTATATTAAGGGAGTGTGTTAAGTATTGTGTATTGATCCTATTATACTTGCTTGATTTCAGCTTAGAAAAGGAATACAAATGCACGTTCGTATGTATTTTGGATTAATCACCACCTTTTTTCAATGTTAGCACTGAATCAAACAGTAGACAGTTGTAGAGTATATCTTGCTCCATCACATTCACTGCCTTTATTATACTTCTTCAGATGGGCTCACAAAGAAAATGTGATGCTGATGTATGGCATTTTGGTTGTCTTGGCTGAGCTCCAAAGATTTACTTAGTATTTGTTTGTATGCATTGTTTCTGCTATAACTCCTGCTGTTACTAGTCAGGTTTACGAACACAGTTCAAAATTTTGAATGTAGCCTCCCTTTTCTGAATTTACCTCCTTGGTTTATGTGATTTGAAAGAGTTTTATTCCCACTACTGCGTTCTGCCCCCCAGGAGGTTTAATTAGGAAATTTGAAGTGAACTGCTGAGGTTATAACTTCACTAGAATGTAAAAGAACCAAAAAAAAAAAAAAAATGGGGTGGGGTGGGGTGGGGGTGGTCGGGTGGGGGAAACACAAATACACAAATATGATGTGGTTTCCAGTGTTCATGCTTTTGCTTCGATAACAAGCTTCTTGTTTTATGATAACCATCATTGTGATGCCCATCAATAATTTAACATTAGTGTGGTTGCCACTCAATATTTTTTTATTTCTTACTCTTCTTTGAGCTTCTACAAAATTTATTTGAAATATCTTCTTCTTCTGAATGCCGGTTTTCAAAATACTTTAGTGGGCTTCTTGGGTTCTTGGAAACAATCTCTGTGGGTTTCAGGAGTAATGTTGCCTGTGCTTGGATTTTACCAGACTGGAGCTTGACATTGTTTCTTCACAAAATTGACCTATATTTTCTGATACTATATAACAGAGTTAAAGAATGAACCGGCTTTAGAAATTGGAGTTCTCTTGGGCATTTCTGAGCATATGCTAGTGATGCATGTTAGGATTTGCTTCCAGAGCAGCTTTTACCTGTTTTCTTGTTTCATGTAAATTTTTACTGTTGAACACATCTATGCTGTGCAAATGTCCCTATAATCGTTATGTTGATATAGGTCTAATGGACATGTGTTATTAGATATATTTCAACTCTGCTTATGTTGAAATGTTTATAGCATAGAAAGAGATACATATGACTTTTTGATAGATGGGAACCTTGAACAGCTCAATGCATAAATACATTTGTGGTTGCATCTTCCTTGAGTATTCTATGTGGCGAACATGAGGCGCTGGCACTTGATGCGTTTAATTTTGTTGAAACTAATGCATGGTACCACTGCAGCTACAACTTCAACAATTGATGGAAACCCTAAATTCAACAGAGCCTCACTACATCAGATGTGTGAAGCCAAACAATGTCCTGAAGCCTGCTATTTTCGAGAATGTTAACATCCTTGGTCAATTGCGATGTGGTGTAAGTTTATCAGCCTTAGCATTCTGGTTTCTATTTCAGAATAGCAAGACCATGGGTGATCATAATAAATTTGTACTTTTAGGAAGATTATATAATAGCCATGGATCTTGTATGCTCATGAATTATTTTCATAATTTTACTTTCTTCCCTAGGGTGTTCTTGAGGCAATTAGAATCAGCTGTGCTGGATATCCCACCAGACGTACATTTGTTGATTTTCTTCTCCGTTTTGGTGTCCTTGCTCCGGAAGTGTTGGACGGAAAGTAAGTTATTGACTCTCTCTCTCTCTCCTCTATCTTTTTTACCTTGTTTCTTCTAATACAGTATAGCAACTTTTCCTTCACAGATGTGATGACAAGGTTGCATGCCAAAAAATACTGGATAAAATGGGGTTGAAGGGATACCAGGTAATTTTGAGGCTTCTAACTTTAAATTCTGATCATGCTATAAATGTGCCCCCATTGGAACCCTATCAAGTTTTTTTTTTTTTCCCTCAAATTTTCTTACCTGTACACCTTGTTCATGGTACAACTGCACAAACATCACATCGCTTTATATTCCCAGCATTTGTATGGGGTCATCAGTCATATGTGCTAACTCTGGTCAATGTTGATACCTGTTGACTTATGACTTTGGTTGGTCTTGCAGATAGGAAAGACTAAGGTTTTCCTAAGAGCAGGTCAGATGGCAGATTTGGACACAAGGAGAGCAGAGGTTTTAGGAAATGCAGCCAGGAAGATTCAGAGAGTTGCACGTACTTATATTGCTCGTAGGGAATTTATCGCTGTGCGTAATGCGGCCATTCAGATTCAATCGTGGTGCCGTGGTATGTATTTTGTGTATATTTGTTTGTTGAAGGTGAATCATTCATATGTTTCAGTGGTAACAGTGAACTGATTCTGCTTGTGACATTTTTAATGGATGTTGAGCTTTATGCAGTGAACCTGTCTGTTAACTACATATGAGCCTCTTGAGCTCTTTAGGCAAGGGGCCATCCTTTTGGATAGTGACTCTTATTTGCATTGCAATTTTCTGCTTCTTAGTTGTAGAAGTCTAGTGCTTTGTTATCATGAATCTGTCAAGAGTTGAGAAACCATTGTTCTCAGTCATGAAACCAATAATATTTTTGGGATTTCTATGTAGAACCTCAGATACTAATGCTTGCGTGTTTGACAATGAAGATTTGTGTACAGCTCAGCTGTAGCGCCGAATTTAGATTTGGATAGTGACTTGTATTTGGATGCAATTATTGCTTCTTGGTTAGAGAAGTCTAGCCCTCTGTTATCATGAATCTGTCGAGTGTTGTGAAACCATTGTTCTCTGTCATTAAACCCAAATTATTTTGGATTCAATGTAGAATCCCATATTCTAATGCCTGTGTGTTTTTATTTGTGTATAGCTCAGCTGTACTCTCAAATTTAGATTTTTAAATTGCCATATGTTTGTTGGGGTGATACCTTGTATGTTCTTTTCCATATTAAAGTTATGATTATGACAACAAACTGAGTCCATTTATGTAACATCCATATAATGTCCTATCAGGTTTATTGGCTTGCAAGGTTCATGAAGAATTACGAAGGCAAGCAGCTGCAATCAAAATCCAGAAGAACTTGCGCTGCTACATTTGTAGGAAGTCCTATGTGCGGGTACGGGTGTCTGCAATTACACTGCAGGCTGGCTTAAGGGCTATGGCTGCTCGGAATGTTTTCAGATTCAAAAAGGAAACTAAGGCTGCCATTATTATCCAGGTTGGACTTCTGTGCCGTCTTTTGTCTCAGTTAGCATGAACTTGAATGAAATAATTCAAGTTAGAGAACTCAATCATTATCTGAACTGTTTATTGATTTGCAGACCCGTGCACGTTGCCACATGGCTGCTTCTTATTACAAGAGGCTTCAGAAGGCTATTCTTGTAACTCAGTGTGCATGGAGACAGAGATTGGCAAGAAAAGAGCTCAGAAAGCTCAAAATGGTTAGATGATAGCCCTTTTTCATTCCTTCCTCCAAGATTTATGGTGTGTTCATTATCTTAATGTTGAGGGCTTCTTGGCGAAAAATCTATTTTCAGGCAGCCAGAGAGACAGGTGCTCTCAAAGAAGCAAAAGACAAGCTGGAGAAGCGTGTGGAAGAGCTTACATGGCGTCTGCAATATGAGGGTCAACTAAGGGTATTTGTCTAACTCTGCTAATGTATTACCTTGCATGGATCATTGATCTCTAATGTAATAAATTCTGAACAGAAAAATCTGGAGGAAGAAAAAGCTCAAGAACTTGCCAAACTACAGGAAGCTCTGCAAGCTGCTCAAGTACAGGTTGAAGAAGCAAAAGCTCTTGTAGTCAAAGAACGAGCGGCAGCTAAGAAAGCCATTGAAGATGCTCCTCCTGTTATTAAAGAGGTTCCTGTTATGATTCAAGACACTGAGAAGGTTGGATCATTAACAGCTGAAGTTGAGAATCTGAAGGTAAATGCCTTAATCTCTCCTGCCTATTTTCATGCATCTTTACTTTCCAAAATTACACTAAAGATAAATGATTTGATGAGTTACATTTTTTGGTTATAATTAAATCAAATGTGTATTTTTTTTCCCTTGTGTCTTTGTTCATGAGTGAGCTTGACGTATCAGGTTAACCTGGTGCAAATTTGAGTGTTACCTTCAATGCCCTTAGCGCATTACTACTCTTTGTACTGTTTTTATTATTTTCCCCTTTTTTAAAAAAAATCTTTCCTTTATTCATGTCAACATGTTCTCTCTATTATTTTTTTCTTTTTTTCATGTCAACATTTTCTCTGTGCCTCAGCCATGCCATTGTGGCCAATGAGTGAACTTAAATAAGATTTGAGAGAGGAGGTCTATGTTTGACTAGAACCACTCTTGTTTGTTATCATAATAGATTAATAACTGTATACAAGATTTGTGAAAGGGAAACTATTGCCAGAAATTTCCACTCTGGTTAGTTTATGTTGCTGACTTTATGGACCGATGTAAATTATGCAGGCCCAGTTAGAAGCAGAAAAGGAGGCTGCAGAAGAGGCTAGGAAAGCTTGCTCAGACTGTGAGGCAAGAAATGCAGAACTGCTTACAAAATTGGAAAGTTCTGATGACAAAATATATCAGCTTAAAGAATTTGTTCAGAGGTTTGTACTTTAACTTTGTCAGTATCTGTGTGCGTGCTGTCTAAGTGTCACTTCAAAATTTCGTTGGTTGGTTGACGGCACCATAGGATCTAAACATATCTAGTTTGTTTGAAAGCATTGTCCCTCACCTTTTTTTTTTGTCCGCCTTGTGTCTTTTTTCTAGTGGGCGTCTCTTTTTTTGTGTGCACGTGTCTGCGTGTGTGTGTATCATTTGTTTTGATACTTGAAATTTACCTTTTCATTTTATTCGGATCAGGATGGAAGAAAAACTTTCCAACGCTGAGTCAGAATCACAAGTATTTCGCCAACAGGCACTGGAGATGACTCAAAAGCTTTCTAGTGCAGAGTCAGAAATCCAGGAGATGACTGAGAAGCTCTCTAAGGCACAGTCAGAAATCGAAGCTCTTCGTCAACAGGCACTGACGATGACACCAGCTCCAAAATCAGCTCCTGTCCGTTCAAAGACAATGATTATTCAGGTGAGGACCAATTGCTCTCTCCCCCCTCTGTCTGTATGCACACGTCTTTGTTCATACTCAAATTATCAGTGTTTGCCAGTGGTTCTTTGACAATGTGGTGTTTTTATGGCCAAATTGCAGAGGACTCCAGAGAATGGGCATGTGCAAAATGGAGAGTCAAAACCTGTATTATCACCAGTATGTATAATTGTTTGCTTCTGAAGTTATTTTGCATTGTGATTATATATATGGAGAGGGTTGTACTTATAACTGGAGTTTTTTTCATCAGATCCCAGCCATTGCTGAATATTCACCTGAGGATAAGCCTCAGAAAACCCTTAATGATAAACAGCAGGTTAGCAGCTAACCATAAATATGCATGGAACAGCTCTGAAATCCATTTTATCTCGTGTGCTTCAATGATTTGTTGTCTTTGTTCCAATTCAGACAATGACCTGATTTAAAATTTCAGGAGTATCAAGACCTGCTGATCAAATGTATATCGGGGAACCTTGGATTTTCTAAGGGCAAACCGATCGCTGCCTGTGTCATATATAAATGCCTTCTTCACTGGAGATCTTTTGAAGTTGAGAGAACAAATATTTTTGACCGTATAATACAAGCCATAGGTTCAGCAATTGAGGTACCTATTAGTGTGGACCTAACCTGTGGAGTTCAAGAGCTATGAAATATACATCCATGCTGAATTCTGATTGTCTAGAGAATGACATATTACTGATTGTTTTTCTGTTACTTCCCAGGTCCAGGATAATAATGAGATGTTGGCTTACTGGTTGTCTAATATATCTGCTCTGTTGTTGCTGCTTCAACAAACACTTAAAGCCAGTGCAGCTGGTTACACTCCACAGCGACGGAGGACAATGTCAACTTCTCTATTTGGAAGGATGTCATCAGTATGAACTATTACATTTCTTTTGCATAATTTTATGTCATTAATTAAATTTATTGTTTCAACTGCTGTCATTTTTCTTTAGTTTCCTCTGAGTTGGTTACTCCCTTCCGACCCCCCGAATAAATAAGTAAAAAATGAATCATTGGCATTGCAGTTGAGAGCATCCCCTCAAAGTCCTGGTCTGTCATTCCTCAATGGTCGACTCAGCAAACCAGATGATGTTCGGCAAGTTGAGGCCAAGTATCCTGCTTTGCTATTCAAACAGCAGCTTACTGCCTTCCTTGAGAAGATCTATGGAATGATAAGAGATAATCTGAAGAAAGAGATCTCCCCATTGCTAGGTTTATGCATTCAGGTAAATTTTGTGTCCGTCCTGGACCTTAATATTCCTACCTGCATTACTAGTACCAGAGAAAATTTACAATCAGCTAGCTGTAAGGACTGGAAATCTTTTGTGATTGTCGTTGTATGAATCTTGTCGATTCTGTTGTTTTTCCCCCTCTTCAAATTCAATGTCCTGTAGCATATTGATTGCATTAGTGACAGTCACCTCTCATGTTGCTGCATACTATACTAATGATATTTTATCCAGACCGACCTATCTGAATTATACTTGGTCTTGTAACTATGGCAGGCACCCCGGACATCTCGGGCTAGTTTGATGAAAGGACGTACACATGGCAGTGCTCTTGCTCAGCAGGCTCTCATAGCTCACTGGCAAAGCATTGTAA
Source organism: Portulaca oleracea (assembly GCA_029582165.1). Taxonomy (NCBI): domain Eukaryota; kingdom Viridiplantae; phylum Streptophyta; class Magnoliopsida; order Caryophyllales; family Portulacaceae; genus Portulaca; species Portulaca oleracea. The sequence goes on from CM055890.1 coordinate 24,667,511, forward strand.
AAGGCCTCAACAGTTACTTGAATATGATGAAAGCAAATTATGTGAGTTACCCGCATTTTCATTAAGTACCTTATCATCTTTCTTGTTAGAGTCTCAAGATATACTAAAGCCTTGAGTTCTACAGGTGCCTCCCTTCTTAGTCCGGAAAGTATACTCCCAGATATTCTCATTTATCAATGTTCAGCTGTTCAACAGGTTTGGTTCACTAATTTCCGCCTTGGATGTATGTCTTTCATGACTCTTCTGCAGAATTCATTGTTTTTATTGAATGCTACAGTCTCCTCCTACGGCGAGAATGCTGCTCCTTCAGTAACGGTGAGTACGTTAAAGCAGGCTTGGCAGAATTAGAACAGTGGTGCATTGATGCTACTGAAGAGGTATATGATCTGGCAATTTAGGTTTTTTTGTTTCCTTAAATCAACGGCACAGTTTCATTTTCTAATCAAAATTACTTTGCAGTATGGTGGCTCTGCTTGGGATGAGTTGAAGCACATTAGACAAGCAGTTGGGTTCCTCGTAAGTTTGTGTCTTGCAATTTCATATTTCCTTATGGAATTATGGCTCGGTTCACGGTCTTCTCACTCGCTGACGTTTGTCTGATATGTTATGTTCAGGTCATACATCAGAAGCCCAAGAAAACATTAAACGAAATAACAAAAGACCTTTGCCCTGTAAGTGCTCCTCTCTCAGAAATCTCTCCCTTGGCCCCCTCCAAAAAATAAAAGAAAAAGGCGCAGATTTCCAACCATTTTTTGGATGGTGGGTGCGAGTGGAAAACCAGCTTAAGACTCTTTTGTCACAGTCCATCTCATTTTCCTTTTCTACTACTACTGATATTCTGCTGGTACATTGCAGGCACTGAGCATACAGCAACTGTACAGAATTAGTACAATGTACTGGGATGACAAATATGGAACTCATACAGTATCATCTGATGTAAGTTGCTGTGAATTGCCATAATATGATCTTAGACCTTAAATGCATGTCCTTGTCATAAAGAGATGACTGCCTGGTTCTTGGGTTGAACTCATGTTTTTGCATTTACTTGGGCAATGCTGACAATGTACTATTGCAGGTTATCTCAAGTATGAGGATTCAGATGACCGAAGATGCCAACAGCGCCATAAGCAATTCATTTTTACTCGATGATGACTCAAGGTAAGCCTATTGCTCGCCATTGCCAAACCTAAAACATCATATTGGTGACTCTTTAGTTTTTTATTTTTTATTTATTATTATTTTTAGATTAAATAAAAGGACAAAAAAGTGATATGCTCACGTGGTTCCTCCAAACAATGCAGCATTCCCTTCACTCTGGATGACATCTCGAGCTCAATGCAGCAACCTGGGGCAGGTGACGTGGATCCTCCCAAATTATTGCGTGAGAACTCAGGATTCTCATTCTTAATTCAACACTCAGAATGATGAAGAAACGGGCAGGTTATGTATGTCGCATGCCCCGATTCCTCTGGCCTGGGAGCGCCCCAAACTCAGCATCATAATTATGGTGCGTCAAATCTCTTGTGCATATATTAGTCAACAACATTCACATTATTCCTTATACATTGGAAGGTCATACATGGTTGCGACTTCCAAACAGGATGGTATTCTTTTTCCTGTCATCTCCTTTTAGCATGATGGGTATTCTTTCTTTCTATTTAGATGTCCATACGCTCTATGGACTTCTTCAAGTGTGCAGGTTTTGTGACAAAATTATTGTCTCAGGTGTCACCTCCAAAAAAGGGGAAGGAGGTTTTGGCATTTTGAAGTTGTTTTGGTTTTGGTTGTCTTGAGTCTTTTACGAGTCGTGTCAATAGGTAGATGCGCCAATTTTTGAGGGTATTATTTGGTGTAACGAGAAATTGTGTATGTATTTAAGGTTTTGAAGTAAATGTATCTGCACCTATCTATGTTGGCTACTCCTTTTGCCTTGCTCTTTGACTATTGTCTCCCATTTGTCCCTATGAGAATATCTTTTTATTTCGAAACGATGGAGAAAAGTTGTAAATGAGACAATAAAGTTGATAATATGCATGGGCCTCATGACTATGCACATTACTTCTGCAATTGGGTTGTTTCGCGTGCAGAGAAATTTGAACGCAGCATGCAAATGGCCTACGCAGATGAATCTTAATCTTAGTGAGCATAGTTATTAAAATCCCGATTCTAATTTATAATCCTACGATTTTATGATTCAAAATTCTCGATGCGATTTTACTATTGACATTCTGATCCATGATTCTATGTAGGTTAATTCTGATTCCAACTATTCCATAGATCCGAGTTAGGACCTTGATTTTAACAACCTTGTTAAAGAGGAGCTTAATGTGGCATCGATAAAATTCACAAGAAATGGCTTTCTTTAAATCTTTAACAATATCCAATGCCGTATGTTTGAAGAAACAGAACAACCAACCAACCACCTTATTTACCATATTTTAAAAAGGAATGGTACTTAGGCCCTGTTCTTTTATGCGGTGTTCTGCGGTATGGTGTGGTGAAATTGTGGCGCATATGGTGGAATTGTGGTGTGTTATTGGTGAGTTGTGGTGAGTTTTTTTTTGTATATATATATATATAAATATTGTGTTGGTAATTGTCAAAAAGTAATTAGAAAAAGTAATTGGAAGTATGTTCAGGCTGGTCTTGACTTGACTAGTAAACTGCAAGAACAACCACCTTGAAAGTTGAAACTAGTAAACGTAGCAACACCTCTGGGAGTGTTATTTCGTACCTATAGATCTCTTATTTCATGGTTTACTACTGTGCAGAATTAGGCTTATATATATAGTGCTATGCTCCTACACTTCTAGTATATAATTTTACAAGCATATGTGTATAATAGCTTTATAAGCACATATATAGAAATTGATGCATATGTTCAATTTTTCCCCAACTATTCAAAGTCAGAAAAAACTGAAGGGTTAACCAATGACAAGCTAATCTTCTATTGTAAGGGGGGTCAAAATAAACTTCATAGGTCGTAAATTCTTATAGACAATAAGAGAAATTAGCAAACAATATTTTTAAGAGGTCATACTTTATTAACTTAGACGGCCATTCACTTATAAAAGGATCAATTAGTAAGGATTTTACCATCAAACCTTTGTCAATTGACGCTTATGACAATCTACCTTTTATAGACTAATAAATAAAAAGTTACTTCTAGAATTAACACATATGTAGAAACTCATTCTCAAATTATTATATTACATGTGGCGGTGCCTGTTGCTGCTCCCAGGAATCGATCATGAAACCTGTGGGATACCACAGTGCAGCTTATACCAAACGAACTAAAAGCTCATTGGTATGTGTAATTAGTTATATGATTAGGAAGAAAGAATTAAATATAAGTAAAACATGGAATGAGAAGTTTGCAAGGCCAAGTAAAGTGAAAAAAAAAAAAACAAAAAACCATGCGATAAGGAGACTTGAACCCATGATCTCCTTATCCATGTATAAGTTTTACCTCATCATTGTTGCACAAACTTCAAATTCATGATACATGTAACACAAATATACCTAAAATTAATAGGCCACGCAAAAGGGGGGGGGGGGGGGGGACAAGCCAAACAACAATAAAAGAGAATCAAGGAAAAAAAACTAGATATACAAACTCATAATGTAGTACAATAAAAATTAAGAGTTCAACATAAGAACAAACCCAGCAAGACAACAAGCTGCTTTTGTGGACGTTTTTTCCTCGCCGTTCGGGCTTCCGAATGTCCACGTGGATTGGGGTGTGATTTGATGATTCGTGCCGGGGTTTGAACCTTTGAAAAAGACCCTTTAAGGGATTCTAATTATACATTTCAAGAATAATATTTGTAAAATAACTTTCCCTTTACTTTTGCATTTTATGAGTCATCGAATTAAACTTCCAAGAATGAACATCCACTTGTTCCAAACTCTTCTAAATTTAACTCAATTTGTTCATTCAAATGTTAGGCTCGAAAAAAAGCAATTTATGTAAGTATTATTTAGAAGTATATAAAGAAAAGACTTTAAAGTTGCATCGACACGTTGTAAAACCATGTTTTACCATAGTTTATGTAATCCGATGTGCTTTAGTTCGAAATGAGAGTCGCCACCGACTTTTTAAGGGAAAAGCTAAGACAAAACCAAAAAGATAATAAGAAAAGACTCCGCCTGGGAAACTCGAGAATGGATTCGGGGTAAGGCTACGAACTCGAAAAGTAGGAACTTTAAGAGTTCGCCTTTGATGTATTACGGGACAAAGAAAGACTCTTGATCCAGTAATACACAATTACACGTGCAACCAAGACAGAAAGGGGGAAAAAGATCACGTGAATGTGGATGAAAGAGGGGAGAACGTGAAAGAGGGAGGCTTTTGTCGTGAGGACTTTTGTGGTTTCAAGAATCAAGAAAGATTGATTCTTGAATGGGAAAGAGGATGAGTGATTGAATCTTGGATGGTGAATTAGAAAGGATGGCGTGAGAGGGGAAAGAGGGGAGAAGATTGATTGTGGCGTGTGGTTTGAGAGAGGAAAGAGAGGGAGAGAGTTTGTTGAGAGTTTGTTATGGAGAGAGAAGAGGAGGTGGTTAGGTTTCTTCTGTGAGAGAGGGATGGGTGGACGAAATTGAGAGGGAAAAGAGAGGGATGGACGTGTGGTGAATGGAAATAAGGGTAGGGTTTTGTCTTAACTATATTGATGGAAAGACAAAGGTGTGATTATCTTAACTGTATTGACAGAAAGATAAAAATGGATAGTTCTAGGTTTCTAACTTGAATCCACAAGAAATACAACCTAGGGCTAACTTGATCTTCGACGGCAACCTAGGATCAAGCTCTTCCTAACCACTTGGGTGTCATACCAAGCATAGTTATTAAAATCCCGATCCTGATTTACGATCCTACGATTTTATGGTCCAAAATCGTCGAAACAATTCTGCAATTTACACACGATCCACGATCCTACATGGGCTAAATTCCGATCCTAACTTCCCCATAGTTTCGAGTTAGGATCTCGATTTTAACAACCTTGATACCAAGATACAATAGAAGAAAGGGGTGAGGTTAATCCAAACATTCAAGGAGGGAAAGCTAAAAGCTTAACTGTATTCATAATTCAAGGGTTGTTGCCTTTGAGAGGCTACAAGCCTAACTATTTATACTAGGGGAGTCCTATATGGACTAGAACTCCTTACTTGGCGTGCAGCCAAGTTATCTATCCTAGGAGACTCATATTTGGTGTGTAAGCCAAGGAGTCCCAATGCTAGACGCCTAAATAATCTTACTCTCCCTTGGATTAGGAATCCTTATCCTAGGGTGAGTTTGTTATAACAACCTTATCCTAATTGAATTGGCTTTTCTAATCCAATATGGATTAGTTACAAAATAAGCCAACCTATTCTAGGATAATAACTAACTGATTGGCGCCTAATCTAGCTACCACACGTGAATCACACACTCACACTCCTATGATGCTCAAGTTTATAATTTACTTGCCATCTTACATTATTCTAAAAGATAATTTAAAACACACAAAAACTATTAAAAGCTATAAATAATAAAATTACATCCAAAGATCAAGATTGTAAAATTCAGCTTGGATTTCTTGAACTTGGACGTGAACTACTCTTGGGCTTGGCGTGATATTGGGCCTAACTCTAGGATGTTTGGACATCCTCTTGAAATAAACTGCACACCAAATGAGTAGGCCTTTGGACTTCCACGTTGTACCCTTCTTCTATGGCCCGTTCCACTTCCTTGTAAATAAATTGGATTTCTTGGTTTGGGCTTGAAGTGGCTTGATTTCCATCATTCCCCCCTTGTTGAGAAGAGTTTGTCCTTAAACTAGGGAGGTCTTCGTTTTCATCATAGTAGGGTTTCAAATCAGCAACGTTGAAAGTAGCACTTCCTCCATAGTCTTCATTCAGTGTTATCTTGTATGCATTGTCTCCAACCCTTTCTAAAACTTCAAAAGGACCATTAGCTCTAGGAACTAGCTTTCCTTTCCTCTTGGAGGGGAACCTCTTCTTCTTCAAGTGAACCCATACTAGATCTCCTGGTTGAAAAATAACCCTTTTCCTCTTCTTGTTAGCTAAGTCTGAAACAGATTGGGTATACTTAGCTATTTCCTCTTTGACTTCTTCATGGAGCTTCTGTATTTCTTGGGCTCGTTTTTGGGCTTCATGGCTGAACCTTATGGAACTGTTGATTGGCGTGAGGTCCATAGGTGTAGTAGGGTTCCTCCAATAAACAACTTGGAAGGGTGAATGACCCGTTGCCTTGCTTGGAGCCCTGTTGAATGCAAATTCAGCATGTGGGAGAAGAGTATCCCACCCTTTCTTGTTCTTGTTCACCAAGGACCTTAATAATGAGCCAAGGGTCCGATTGTTGACCTTCGTTTGACTGTCAGTATGTGGGTGACAGGCGGTGCTGAATTTGAGCTTGGTTCCCATCTTCTTCCAAAGAGTAACCCAAAAGTGGCTAAGGAACTTTGCATCTCGATCCGAGACCATAGTCCTAGGTATTCCATGGAGCCGAATGACTTCTTGGAAATATAATTGTGCCTCTCTAACTGCATCATAGGTGGTGTGACATGGAATAAAGTGAGCCATCTTTGAAAATCGATCAACAACCACTATGATTGAATCCTTCCCACGTTGAGTCCTAGGAAGTCCCACAATGAAATCGAGACTAATATCTTCCCAAGGACCTTTAGGAATAGGTAAGGGCGTGTATAACCCTTGAGGAAGCACGTGACTCTTGGATAAGTTGCAGGTTGAACACCTTCTAACCATATACTCGACATCTTTGACCATGTGGGGGCAAAAAGTAGTGTTCTTTCAGCATCAAATAAGTCTTCTCAATACCGAAGTGCCCTGCTAGACTTCCTCCATGAACTTTTAAGATAAGAAGCTCTCTAAGACTGCTTTTGGGAATACACAGCTGATTCCCATGAAATAAGAAGCCATGCTCCACGTGATACTGATCGTTGGGGCGCCTCTTGTAGTCTCCATAGATCTCCTTGAAATCTTCATCTTCCTCATAGAGATCTTTGATGTGTTCAAGCCCTATCACACGTGAATCAAGGACTTGAAGGGGCAAATAACGTCGAGATAGGGCGTCTGCTCCCTTGTTCAGATGGCCGGCTTTGTGCTGAATAACAAAGTGATAAGCTTGTATAAATTTAACCCACTTAGCATGACGCGGGTATAACTTATGTTGGCCCTGAATATACTTCAATGCCTCGTGATCACTATGCAGGATGAATTCGTGGCCAATAAGATAATGCCGCCAATGTTCTAGGGCACGAATAATAGCATAGAACTCTTTGTCATACGTGTTGTACTTCTCCCGGGCATCACTGAGTTTCTCGCTGTAGTAGGCCAAGGGGCGGCCTTCCTGTGATAATACTGCTCCAATTCCAACTCCAGAAGCATCGCACTCCACTTCAAACTTTTTGTCAAAGCTTGGTAGGGTAAGTACAGGGGCGGTGCAGAGTTGATCTTTGATTGTTTCGAACGCCTGTTGTACTGTTGGCGTCCAACTGAACTCCTTGCTCTTCAGTAATTCGGTCATGGGCGCCATAATTGAACTGAAGTTCTTCACGAACCTTCTGTAGAAGGAAGCTAGGCCGTGAAAGCTTCTGATGTCGTGAATACTAGCTGGTGTAGGCCACTCTTTGATCGCTTTGACTTTCTCTTCATCAACCTGTATCCCATCAGCCGAGAGTACATAGCCAAGAAAGACTAATTTTTTGGTGAAGAAGTGGCACTTGGCGAGATTCCCACAGAGCTTTTTGTGATCTAGCATATCAAGTACTGACATGAGGTGTTGAATATGTTCCTCGCCACTCTTGCTGTATACAAGTATATCGTCAAAGTAGACAACAACACACTTGCCGATAAGGGGCTTCAGAACCTGATTCATTATCTCATAAAAGTAGAAGGAGCATTAGTTAGTCCAAAAGGCATGAGTAACCATTCATAGAGACCTCCTTTAGTTTTGAATGCAGTTTTCCACTCGTCTCCGGCTTGAATTCGAATCTGATAGTACCCGCTTCTGAGATCAATCTTCGAAAAGACTTGGGCACCATATAGCTCATCCAGTAGATCTTCAAGTCTAGGAATAGGGAACCTGTACTTCATAGTGATCTTGTTTATGGCCCTGTAGTCGATACACATTCGTTGACTTCCATCCTTCTTTGGGACCAATAACGCTGGAACGGCACACAGACTAAGACTTTCCCGGATCATACCCTTTGCTAGAAGATCATCAACTTGCCTCTGGATCTCCTGTGTGTCGCTAGGGTTCATTCTGTACTCGGGTTTATTTGGTAAGACTGATCCCGGGATTAGATCAATCTTATGTTGAATATCTCGTTCAGGTGGTAAACCTGGAGGCATCTCTTCAGGGAACACATGAGAGTATTGTTCTAGAAGAGGGGAAACAAGGGGTGGACGTCCGTTGGGGTTTCGTGGGTTGGGACGTCTGTTGTGGAATTTTTGTGGCTAGGATCTATGTTTAGGTCTAAGAAAATGATCCCTTTATGCTCACTGAACTCATGATGTTCAGCGGACATAGAAGGGATTGGGTTCGGATCAATCTCTTTGGGTTGGGACGGATGGGATATTTTAAGTGGAGATAGGGTAATTTTTTTGTGGTTGAACCTGAACGAGTAAGTGTTGGCTCTTCCATCATGCATCACACTCCTGTCAAATAACCACGGTCTTCCCAGCAGAATATGACAAACATCCATAGGCAATACATCACACCAAATAGAATCTTGATAGTTCTTGCCAATGGAAAAGCTTACCAAGCATCGTTGAGTAACTTATAATCCTTCACCCTGATGAAGCCATTGGATGGTGTAGGGCTTAGGATGTGGACTGGTTTCTAGCTGAAGTTTGTCCACCATAGTCGTTGAAGCCACGTTGGTGCAGCTTCCCCATCAACGATCAAAGAACAGATCTTTCCTTTGATGGTACAGCGAGACTGAAAGATAACCTCTCGTTGCTGTTGATCTTCAGGAACAATCAAACTGTTGAGGATCCTCCTCATAAAGAACAATTCGTGAGCCATGGCAGTTTTGGAATGCCAGGTCGGCACTGAAGATTTAAAGGTTACGTGTTTGGTATTGCAGGTTAAGCTTTTGGACTTGCAAGTTAAGCTTTTAGACTTGCAGGTTAAGCTTTGGACTTGTAGGTTAAGCTTTTGGAATTGAAGATTTGAAGGTCATGTGTTTGGTTTAACTTTGTGAAATTCAGGATTGCAGTCAACACCAACCTAGAGCTCTGATACCACTTTTGATGTATTACGGGACAAAGAAAGACTCTTGATCTAGTAATACACAATTACACGTACAACCAAGACAGAAAGGGGGAGAAAGATCACGTGAATGTGGATGAAAGAGGGGAGAACGTGAAAGAGGGAGGCTTTTGTCGTGAGGACTTTTGTGGTTTCAAGAATCAAGAAAGATTGATTCTTGAATGGGAAAGAGGATGAGTGATTGAATCTTGGATGGTGAATTAGAAAGGATGGCGTGAGAGGGGAAAGAGGGGAGAAGATTGATTGTGGCGTGTGGTTTGAGAGAGGAAAGAGAGGGAGGGAGTTTGTTGAGAGTTTGTTATGGAGAGAGAAGAGGAGGTGGTTAGGTTTCTTCTATGAGAGAGGGATGGGTGGATGAAATTGAGAGGGAAAAGAGAGGGATGGACGTGTGGTGAATGGAAATAAGGGTAGGGTTTTGTCTTAACTATATTGATAGAAAGACAAAGGTGTGATTATCTTAACTGTATTGACAGAAAGATAAAAAACGGATAGTTCTAGGTTTCTAACTTGAATCCACAAGAAAGACAACCTAGGGCTAACTTGATCTTCGACGGCAACCTAGGATCAAGCTCTTCCTAACCACTTGGGTGTCATACCAAGATACAATAGAAGAAAGGGGTGAGGTTAATCGAAACACTCAAGGAGGGAAAGCTAAAAGATTAACTGTATTCATAATTCAAGGGTTGTTGCCTTTGAGAGGCTACAAGCCTAACTATTTATACTAGGGGAGTCCTATATGGACTAGAACTCCTTACTTGGCGTGCAGCCAAGTTATCTATACTAGGAGACTCATACTTGGCGTGTAAGCCAAGGAGTCCCAATGCTAGATGCCTAAATAATCCTACTCTCCCTTGGATTAGGAATCCTTATCCTAGGGTGAGTTTGTTATAACAACCTTATCCTAATTGAATTGGCTTTTCTAATCCAATATGGATTAGTTACAAAATAAGCCAACCTATTCTAGGATAATAACTAACTGATTGGCTCCTAATCTAGCTACCACACATGAATCACACACTCACACTCCTATGATGCTCAAGTTTATAATTTACTTGGCATCTTACATTATTCTAAAAGATAATTTAAAACACACAAAAACTATTAAAAGCTATAAATAATAAAATTACTTCCAAAGATCAAGATTGTAAAATTCAAATTGGATTTCTTGAACTTGGACGTGAACTACTCTTGGGTTTGGCGTGATATTGGGCCTAACTCTAGGATGTTTGGACATCCTCTTGAAATAAACTGCACACCAAATGAGTAGGCCTTTGGACTTCCACGTTGTACCCTTTTTCTATGGTCCGTTCCACTTCCTTGTAAATAAATTGGATTTCTTGGTTTGGGCTTAAAGTTGCCTGATTTCCATTAGCCTTTCACAAAAGGAAAGACTACTAAAAGTTTTAAGTGTGCTTTTATAAAATATGGAAAGAGGGTAAATATGAACTTTATAGAATTATTTCATAAGAACATGCAACATGAATTATAAGAAAGAAAAGTACAACATATACACTTTATTTACAGGAAAACAAAAGAACTTTAAAGCTTACATTGTGCTAACTTGAAGAAGAGGCCTTGCCTTACTTTTTGCTTGAAGATGCTCCTCTTAATACCCTTTGATGTTACTCCTCACAAATGCCAAAATGAACCAAAAGAAATGATAGAAATGTGGTGGAAAATAGGATAGATAAGAGGCTTTTTTGTGGTTTTTTATGTGTTTAGGATAGAGTTTTTTGTGTGGTTTTGAATAGAATGGGTTTAGAGGATTAAGGAATGGTAGAAATGGAGGTTATGGAGAGATGAAAGTGATGATAAGATTAGGACAAAGATGATAGAATAGAAGTATAAGAATGGAGATTAGGAGGATATATGTAGAGAGAATTAGAGAGAGTGAAAGAAAGAAATATGAGTGAGTAGAGAGGAGAATGGGAGAATTGGTGAGTGAGTGAGTGTGTCATGGTGTTGAGAGGAGTAGGGTATGTATAGGAGTAGAGAGGTAGTAGAGGATACATGCATATAATCACATTCACCTCATCTCGTCCATGGGCAGTCAAAGGCACAAAACACTAGGCAGTGAGGGGGTGAACTTGGGGTGGACGGCAGCACGAGGTCAATTGACCACGTATGATCGATGGTCAAGGCCGACCGGCCACCAGCACGTGGGAATGAACCTTGCTCTCTTCCATGCATCCATGGACGGTGGGGGGGGGGGGGTGAATGCATTCTGCGTAGGGAATTGATGTTTCACACTTGGACGGTAATGTAATTGTATTTGAGTTTTATGAGGCTTTTTTAAGGTGTTTCTGTGAGGAATTGATCTTGTGACCTCTTGTCATTGAATTAGCATGGCTTGCCCTTTACGCAATAATTTTGCATGTAATCTTGCATGCAACATTAAAGCAAATTCGTACTGTAAGGTGCACACACTTTAGCTTTTATTTTCCAGCTCATTCTTCTTTATTTAATCCCTTTTATATATAGATATGCTATATATTTTATGTGACAAAATCTGGTGTCTACAACTTTAAACTGGATCTACCATTATGTCTTTGTAGAAGACAAAAATTTGTTAAGGAACCAAGACTCACCACATGGAAATTAAAGTAATTTTAATTCGGCCAATTATAACTCGTCATCTGTCAAATTAATTATGATGGTTCATTTAATTAAAAAGTAAATGATAATATATTTTGGCTAATCAAATTACACGTGTCATAGAAGCAAAAATTTTCTGGGAGGTGCCATTGATTCTTAACAACTGGCTCCTGGGGGACCACATTTTTTTAATGCATTCAAAGGGAACCAAGTCCTCAAACAAATGGCTGGGGGGTGCCTTTCCGGCCATTTTGCACCGGAAACCATGAAAAGACTAAAATGCCCCTACTGATGTTGGTGAAAAGATTAAGAAGCCCTTAGTTTTGCAAAAATTTGCTGGGAGGTGCCATTGATTCTTAACAACTGGCTCCTGGGGGACAACATTTTTTTAATGCATTCAAAGGGGACCAAGTCCTCAAACAAATGGTTGGGGGGTGCCTTTCCGGCCATTTTGCACCGGAAAACATGAAAAGACTAAAATGCCCCTACCGATGTTGGTGAAAAGACTAAGGAGCCCTTAGTTTTGCCCGCTCAAATTAAACGAAGGCTGCTTGGTTTCTTATTCATCAATGCTCCTCAAATACCACCAAAACAAAACACATTTCATTCGAACGTTGGTGGCCAGGCATCAAGAGTTGGAGGTCATTGGAAAGGTGATCGAGTTCGCGGTATACTTTGGATGTCGGAAATTTCTTCTTGATAAATGGTGTAGAGTTCATCGACGAAACAGAGTGATCCAATGGTAAGTGAAAATGTGTTCAATTACAGTGAAGTTAGGGTTTAAATTGGGTTTAGGGTTCGAAATTTGTTAACGGGTTGCTGGGTATGTGGCGTTCTTCATGTATACGTTTAGGGTTAATGGAAGGTTGAAATTTGATTGAAGTTTGCATGTAGATTAGAGAAGAAATCTTTGTTCAGTTCTGGGTCAATTTTTTTGAAGTTTCGAAAGATATGATTTTTACAGTCATTAATTTTGGTAATCAAATTGATGTTTATTAATTTGAAGTTGTTTAATATGTTGTGTAGGGTGATTCAATGAAGTCATTCATTGTTAGATTCCACCATAAAAGGTTTTACATCCCTGAAAAGGACTTAGACAAATACAATCAGAAAGAACTTTTCGTTGACATTAAGCAGAGGTTTATACAAGAAATGGAGAAGTTTCCTAAGTTTGCTGGGATAAATTGGTACCTACCTGGGATGGAGAACAAGAAGCTACCTCTGATTAGTGACACTGACTGGAATAAGTTTGTGGGAGCTTGGTCAAAGTTGGAGCAAGTGAAGACCTTTTCTGTTGAATTGGTTGAGTTGGCTTGTAAGGGAAAGCTGCAGACAACTATGGATAGCATTGAGGTTTCAGAACCTGATGAATTTATTGTGGAAATGTCCCTGAGTCAAGCTAATGCTTGGGCAGATGAACTCATATGTACCCCTGTTGATACACAGCATAGCCAAAAATGTATCCAGAATGCGAACAACAAGCCACCATCATCTGCAAGCAAAGGCCAGAGGTTTGGTAGTAGGCCACCCAAGCTACCTTTCAGAAGGACTTTGCACAGAGAAGCAAAGGCAGCCAAAGCAAAGGAAGTTGGGTCAACACAATATGAGTATATGGCTTATGAATGTGGGCATGTGGAAGATGTTCTTGGGCAAGGAGAAGATGTTGTTGGGCCTGGAGAAGAAGCTAGTGGGCCTCAAGTGTTAGCTGAAACCACTGGCCCAACTGTGAGCATTAATGATGGAAGCAACAACAACTATATCTTGGTGGAAGTCAATAACTGTGGTCCTGCTTCTACCAAAGCTGCACACTCCACTGTTAGCTCACCAGCTAGATCAAGGAAGGGAATCCCTGGTAGAGCAGCTACCCCATCCATTCCAATCTCAGAAGCAAGTGATGTTTCTCCATCAGCTCGATCAACAACACCATCCCCATCGTCAGGACCTGGAACCCCAAGGAGGCCAGTGACCAGATCTGTTTCAGCTGGATCACCTACTCAGGAAGCTAAGACAGGCTTACCTACACCCCAATCAACTCCTTGCAAAAGAAGGTCGCAAAGGTAAGAAATCAATGTAGCTGGATGCTGATATGCTTGAATACATATCAAAGCGGTTTAGAGTGTAGATCGAAGGAAATGCAAGATATTGGAAGGCCAGACATACCTGAAGTTGATGTATTCGTTGAGGATGATGAGAATGGCATAGGTGGATCTTATGTGGTTGGCCAACCTGAGGATGATGATGACAGTGATGATGAAGATTTCTTTCCATCAGAAGATGAAGAAGACAGTGAGAGTGACAATGACAATGATGATGTGGTTGATGAAGATGTGGAGGACTCAGATGTAGAAGGGGATGGAGAATTGGAGGTTGAGAGAAGACAACAGCTGGGGGTGGTGGTTGATGAGGAAGGACTTGAGCAACACAAGTTGACTGTTACAGGCAAGATGGCTAAATTGTACAATCAATTTACAGTTTGGAGTGAAAGTAGAGATGGTAAAGTGGACATAAAAGCTGGGGATTTGTTCACTTCCAAGGAACAATTCTTAGATGTTATGAAGACTTATGTTATTCAGAGAGGTATAGTTTTGAAGAAGGTCAAGAACAACAAGAATAGGTTTACACACATATGTGCAAATGAGAAGTGTAGTTTCAGAATTCACGCAACTGTGATGCAAAACAATGTGACTTGGAGGGTTAAGTATGTGAAAGGGGGGCATGTATGCTATGAAAAAACAGCCCATCATCGAGCTGGTAAACATTGGGTTGCTAAGCAGTTGAAGGACTTCATGGCAAACCCAAACATGGATGCCAAGGGTGTTCATGCACTGATTTTTCAAAGATTTGGGGTTGTTGTGCCTGATTACACTTGCTATAGAGCTGTTAGGTTAATGAAGGGGGAGTTGTTTGGTAATCATGATGAAGTGCGAGAAACTACCTCAATACTGTGAGGAATTCACTAAGGCAAACCCAGGGTCAAAATGTTTCATTAAGTTAACTGATAGAGGTCCTACCCTGAATCCCACTTTCAAGAGGATAATGATATGCATTGGTTCAGCAATCCAAACATTCAAGGAAAACTGTAGGGGATTGATTGGATTGGATGGTTGTTTCTTGAAGGGGCCTTACAAAGGTGTCTTGATGACTGCCATTGGGTTAGATGGCAATAATGGACAATACCCACTGGCCTATGGAGTATTCCCTACAGAAGATGATGAAGAATGGTCATTCTTTGTCAATGGACTGGCTGTTGCATTAGAGTCACACCAAGAAACACACAAGTACACATTCATGGCAGACAGACACCAGGTTGAAATGCTGAAACTGTCAATTATTGATCCATTGTTTACTATGTTTATGCTTTTGTTGTTACATGATTTTGGTTATTGTTAACTATGTTTATGCTTTTGTTGTGAGAATGACTTTCAATAATTTTTTTTTTATCTCAGTCAATCAACAATGTTTTATCCAAGTTCTTTCCTCAGTCCAGGAGAAGGGTTTGTGTCCTACACTTATACAAAAACTTTGCAAACAAGTTTCGAGGTAAAAAAACGAATTTAGTTGACTTGGGATTAATCAGTTCAATTGTATAGATTAAGTTCACTAACTATGACTAACTATGCTTGCTTAGGTGCTTGGTTCCACTTCCACTTCTACATAGCTGCAAATGCATACTCAGAGCATGTTTTCAAGACTGCAATGGAGAAGATCAAGGAGAAAAGTCCAGCTGCATACAACTGGTTGAGGATCGAGCTGTTGAGAATTGGGCCAGATTCAAATATGACCCCAACCTCAAGAGTGATGACAACACCAACAACTTCGTGGAGTCATTCAATCATGCCATCATCAAACATAGAGGTAGGCCATTACTTACTATGTTGGAAGAAATTAGGAAAGTGATTGGCCATCGTTTTGATAAGAGATACAAGTTGGGATGTAGTTGGGAAAGTAGGATAACACCATTTGTGGATAAGAAGGTTAGGAAAACAATAATTGACTCTAGGGGGTATGGTGTAGTCACCAGTGCTGGGAGGGGTTTGTTTGATATATGGGAGGGGAGTGTGAACCACAATGTTGACCTCAACGAGCACACTTGCACCTGTTGCAAATGGCAGATTACTGGCATTCCATGTAAGCATGCAACTAGGTGTATACACTATGACAACTTGAATGTTGAAGACTACATTGCACCTTGGTTCATGGTGGAGAAATATAGAAAGTTGTATGACACGCTCATTCGTCCCATACCTGATCACACCATCATCATTGCAGTTCCCACCTTGTCCTTCAGCTCCAGCAACTCTGCACTGTCATCTCTAGGCAATGAAGGTTCAACACTACGCCCAGCATTCGCTTCATGCCCTTGTCCTTCCCACTTGGATGATCCTCACATTCGTTGAGCCACCCCAGAAATTTTGAACATCAAATGGTTGGGTATTTTCTATAGATACGACTAGGATTCTGCTCACTCCTGGACACCTTCAGCACACCATCGGCACCAGAGTCTGCAAACAAACTTGCCATTGACCCAATTGAAGGTTTTGTTGCATCCCTCCATTTTGTCCTCTACAAACAAACCATCCACGACAATCAATACTAAGCCCTAATTAACCAGTAATTTTCCATCAAACAAAACCCTAATCAACTACTTTACAATCCGTCATTTTCAAAAATCTCAGCCTTACAACAACAAATTATACACTTTTCTAAAATCCGACAATAAAAAATGACAAAGAATGAAATTTTCTTAAACAAAACCCTAATTTCCCAGAATCCAAACCCAAACAACAGAACAACAACGACGAACAACCAAATAAGAAGGAAGATGAAGGAGCTTACCAGGAATTCTCCTCGCCATTTCTGATGAATTGCCTTCTAACGTTGGTGAAACACAGAAGATGAAGAAGATAGCCGAACAACAAAGAAGAAACGAAGAAGAAGAAACGAAGAAGAAGAAGCAACGAACAAGCAGCAAAGTGAGGAGGAGTTCAGTTATATAAAAAAAAATTTTGGAGCCAATGGAGGGTAGTTTCAGAACTACACCCAACAATTTCAAAAAATTTAATACTTAACCTAAATGTCACCGGTTTCCGGTGCAAAATGGCCGGAAAGGCACCCCCAGCCATTTGTTTGCGGACTTGGTCCCCTTTGAATGCATTAAAAAAATTTGGTCCCCCAGGAGCCAGTTGTTAAGAATCAATGGCACCTTCCAGCAAATTTTTGGCACTACACCATATCAGCTTGATGGACCACTGTTGGTTGTTGTCTTCTTTCCCGAGAAGCCCTTTCTGTTGTTGCCTTTCCTTGATTCAGTAGGAGCCCTATGACCTTCAACATCAGTAGAAGTTGTCACCCTTGTCTTCTTTCTTTGACTGTTTGTCACATTTGCATTGGATCCCCTGCTTCTCTTAGCCCCTGAAACTGCTTTCTCCTTGACAGTTGGTAATAGCCTTCCATTCTCATCCCTAGCTTGGCCACAAGTTTTGTAGTTATGTCCTGTCTCATCACATGTTGAGAACCTCTTGGTGCCATGCTTCCTCCCAATCTCCTTCTCTTTTTCAAGAACATCTCTGGCCTCTCTTCTTTTGTGCTTTTCAGGCCTCCCTTTCTTCTTCAACTCAAATGGTGGATCAAGCAACTTATGATCAGACTCAGGCCACATGGTGTGATCAGGTATGGGACGAATGAACGTGTCATACAACTTTCTATATTTCTCCACCATGAACCAAGGTGCAATGTAGTCCTCAACATTCAAGTTGTCATAGTGTATACACCTAGTTGCATGCTTACATGGAATGCCAGTAATCTGTCATTTGCAACAGGTGCAAGTGTGCTCGTTGAGGTCAATATTGTGGTTCACACTCCCCTCCCATATATCAAACAAACCCCTCCCAGCACTGGTGACTACACCATACCCCCTAGAGTCAATTATTGTTTTCCTAACCTTCTTATCCACAAATGGTGTTATCCTACTTTCCCAACTACATCCCAACTTGTATCTCTTATCAAAACGATGGCCAATCACTTTCCTAATTTCTTCCAACATAGTAAGTAATGGCCTACCTCTATGTTTGATGATGGTATGATTGAATGACTCCACGAAGTTGTTGGTGTTGTCATCACTCTTGAGGTTGGGGTCATATTTGAATCTGGCCCAATTCTCAACAGGCTCTGCATCCCTCAGCCAGTTGTATGTAGTTGGACTTTTCTCCTTGATCTTCTCCATTGCAGTCTTGAAAACATGCTTTGAGTATGCATTTGCAGCTATGTAGAAGTGGAAGTGGAACCAAGCACCTAAGCAAGCATAGTTAGTCATAGTTAGTGAACTTAATCTATACAATTGAACTGTTTAATCCCAAGTCAACTAAATTCATTTTTTTACCTGGAAACTTGTTTGCAAAGTTTTTGTATAAGTGTAGGACACAAACCCTTCTCCTGGACTGAGGAAAGAACTTGGATAAAGCATTCTTGATTGACTGAGATTAAAAAAAAAATGATTGAAAATCATTCTCACAACAAAAGCATAAACATAGTAAACAATGGATTAATAATTGACAGTTTCAGCATTTGAACCTGGTGTCTGTCTGCCATGAATGTGTACTTGTGTGTTTCTTGGTGTGACTCTAATGTAACAGCCAGTCCATTGACAAAGAATGACCATTCTTCATCATCTTCTGTAGAGAATACTCCATAGGCCAGTGGGTATTGTCCATTATTGCCATCTAAGCCAATGGCAGTCATCAAGACACCTTTGTAAGGCCCCTTCAAGAAACAACCATCCAATCCAATCAATCCCCTACAGTTTTCCTTGAATGTTTGGATTGCTGAACCAATGCATATCATTATCCTCTTGAAAGTGGGATTCAGGGTAGGACCTCTATCAGTTAACTTAATGAAACATTTTGACCCTGGGTTTGCCTTAGTGAATTCCTCACAGTATTGAGGTAGTTTCCTATACCCCTCATCATGATTACCAAACAACTCCCCCTTCATTAACCTAACAGCTCTATAGCAAGTGTAATCAGGCACAGCAACCCCAAATCTTTCAAAAATCAGTGCATGAACACCCATGGCATCCATGTTTGGGTTTGCCATGAAGTCCTTCTTCAACTGCTTAGCAACCCAATGTTTACCAGCTCGATGATGGGATGTTTTTTCATAGCATACATGCCCCCCTTTCACATACTTAACCCTCCAAGTCACATTGTCTTGCATCACAGTTGCGTGAATTCTGAAACTACACTTCTCATTTGCACATGTGTGAGTAAACCTTTTCTTGTTGTTCTTGACCTTCTTCAAAACTATACCTCTCTGAATAACATAAGTCTTCATAACATCTAAGAATTGTTCCTTGGAAGTGAACAAATCCCCAGCTTTTATGTCCACTTTACCATCTCTACTTTCACTCCGAACTGTACATTGACTGTACAATTTAGCCATCTTGCCTGCAACATTCAACTTGTGTTGCTCAAGTCCTTCCTCATCAACCACCACCCCCAGTTGTTGTCTTCTCTCAACCTCCAATTCTCCATCCCCTTCTACATCTGAGTCCTCCACATCTTCATCAACCACATCATCATTGTCATTGTCACTCTCACTGTCTTCTTCATCTTCTGATGGAAAGAAATCTTCATCATCACTGTCATCATCATCCTCAGGTTGGCCAACCACATAAGATCCACCTATGCCATTCTCATCATCCTCAAAGAATACATCAACTTCAGGTATGTCTGGCCTTCCAATATCTTGCACTTCCTTTGGATCTACACCTCTAAACTGTTTTGATATGTTTTCAAGCATATCAGGATCAAGCTCCATTGATTTCTTACCTTTTGCAGCCTTCTTTTTGCAAGGAGTTGATTGGGGTGTAGGTAAGCATGTCTCAGCTTCCTGAGTAGGTGATCCAGCTGAAACAAATCTGGTCACTGGCCTCCTTGGGGTTCCAGGTCCTGACGATGGGGATGGTGTTGTTGATCGAGCTGATGAAGAAACATCACTTGCTTCTGAGATTGGAATGGATGGGGTAGCTGCTCTGCCAGGGATTCCCTTCCTTGATCTAGCTGGTGAGCTAACAGTGGAGTGTGCAGCTTTGGTAGAAGCAGGACCACAGTTATTGACTTCCACCAAGATATAGTTGTTGTTGCTTCCATCATTAATGCTCACAGTTGGGCCAGTGGTTTCAGCTAACACTTGAGGCCCACTAGCTTCTTCTCCAGGCCCAACAACATCTTCTCCTTGCCTAACAACATCTTCTACAGGCCCACAATCATAAGCCATATACCCATATTGTGTTGAGCCAACTTCCTTTGCTTTGGCTGCCTTAGCTTCTCTGTGCAAAGTCCTTCTGAAAGGTAGCTTGGGTGGCCTACTACCAAACCTCTGGCCTTTGCTTGCAGATGATGGTGACTTGTTGTTCACATTCTGGCTACATTTTTGGCTATGCTGTGTATCAACAGGGGTACATATGAGTTCATCTGCCCAAGCATTTGCTTGACTCAAGGACATTTCCGCAATAAATTCATCAGGTTCTAAAACCTCAATGCTATCCACAGTTGTCTGCAACTTTCCCTTACCAGCCAACTCAACCAATTCAACAGGAAAGGTCTTCACTTGCTCCAACTTTGACCAAGATCCCACAAACTTATTCCAGACAGTGTCACTAATCAGAGGTAGCTTCTTGTTCTCCATCCTAGGTAGGTACCAATTTATCCCAGCAAACTTAGGAAACTTCTCCATTTCTTGTATAAACCTCTGCTTAATGTCAACGAAAAGTTCCTTATGATTGTATTTGTCTAAGTCCTTTTTAGGGATGTAAAACCTTTTATGGTGGAATCTAACAATGAATGACTTCATTGAATCACCCTACACAACATATCAAACAACTTCAAATTAATAAACATCAATTTGATTACCAAAATTAATGACTATAAAAATCATATCTTTCGAAACTTCAAAAAAATTAACCTAGAACTGAACAAAGATTTCTTCTCTAATCTACATGCAAACTTCAATCAAATTTCAACCTTCCATTAAACCTAAACGTATACATGAAGAACGCCACATACCCAGCAACCCGTTAACAAATTTCGAACCCTAAACCCAATTTAAACCCTAACTTCACTGTAATTGAACACATTTTCACTTACCATTGGATCACTCAGTTTCGTCGATGAACTCTACACCAGACGATCAACAGCAAATTTCCGACATCCAAAGCAGCGCTGGCGAACTTCGATCACCAGCCAATGACCTCGACTCTTGATGCTCGGTTCACGCGTTCGAATGAAATGTGTTTTGTTTTGGTGGTAGTTAAGGAGCATTGATGAATAAGAAACCAAGCAGCCTTCGTTTAATTTGAGCGAGCAAAACTAAGGGCTCCTTAGTCTTTTCACCAACATCGGTAGGGGCATTTTAGTCTTTTCCTGGTTTCCGGTGCAAAATGGCCGGAAAGGCACCCCCAGCCATTTGTTTGCGGACTTGGTCCCCTTTGAATGCATTAAAAAAATGTGGTCCCCCAGGAGCCAGTTGTTAAGAATCAATGGCACCTCCTAGCAAATTTTTGGGTGCAGTGCAATGTCAGTTTCTAGGTTTTAGTATCAAGTTAGTATTTTGTTATTTTGTTTCTATTTTGGTGTCTGTATGACTTGGTTTTCAGTGTTCATGGTTGGAACATCTCAGTGTTCAGGGCCTAAACATATCACTGATTAGGGTTTCAACATTGGTTTCAATTTTGTATGGCCATGTGGATGTTTTCAAACATATTTATGGCTATAAGGATGCATATTAATGCTGTTGAAATATGTATGGATGTATGGATGTTGTTTATGGTATGAATTGGATCATTTTGCAATGTAAAATATGCAGATTATGAGCAACCAGTGTTTGCAATGTGCAGTGTATGAAATTGATGATTTTGGAATGTGCATACACTTGCTGTTAAACTTGCTGTCAAACTTATCAATTACATTGAATTTATTAAAGTGAACTTATCAACAATGTGCATACACTTGCATACACTTGCTGCCAAACTTTTCAATTGCATATTTGGTGCATAATTGGTGCAAAGTGATACACAAATTTTCATTGTTATCCAAGCCATTGATTGCAACAGATTTTGTACATAAAAAATGGACAAATTTTACTTCAACACTTCATTTCTTTTCATTCATTCAATCCATTGATTCCAAAATACATAGTAGTGTTATACACTACTTAAACATCCATCCATCCAAAATACATGGCAGGGGTACATAATGTTACTCCCCTCCTCCTGCCAAATGCTACAATTCAACCAAAATACTTAAAACCACTACATCACATCATCCATCCAACCTACAGCATAAGCACTAAAACTAAACAAGCAAAGTACAAACCATCACTTGAAAACAGGGATTACAATGACAACCAAGAACATCACAATGGCAACCAATGTCCCAATTCCCATCCCACACATCATCATTGTCCAAAGCACCTTGTCCCAAACCTCCTTCAATTCAATGGCCTTCTCCACCAGCACAGACACCTTCTCCATCAGCTCACCAATATCCTTCCTCGACTCCCCTGTTTCAATCAACAATGTAGCTATTTGGATCCTCAATGTTGCTAGCTCTTCAGTGGCGTTGTTGTTGCACATAATCAGCTCACCAACATCTTTCTTGCACATGTACACCATCATCATTGCACTTCCCACCTTGTCCTTCAGCTCCAGCAACTCTGCACTGTCATCTCCAGGCAATGAAGGTTCAACACTAGGCCCAGCATTCGCCTTCATGCCCTTGTCCTTCCCACTTGGATGATCCTCACATTCGTCGAGCCACCCCAGAAATTTTGCACATCCAATGGTTGGGCATTTTCCATAGATACGACTAGGATTCTGCTCACTCCTGGACACCTTAAGCACACCATCGGCACCACAGAGTCTGCAAACAAACTTGCCATTGACCCAATTGAAGGTTTTGTTGAATCCCTCCATTTTGTCCTCTACAAACAAACCATCCACGACAATCAATACTAAGCCCTAATTAACCAGTAATTTTCCATCAAATAAAACCCTAATTAACTACTGTACAATCCGTCATTTTCAAAAATCTCAGCCTTACAGCAACAAATTATACACTTTTCTAAAATCCGACAATAAAAAATGACAAAGAATGAAATTTTCTTAAACAAAACCCTAATTTCCCAGAATCCAAACCCAAACAACAGAACAACAACGACGAACAACCAAATAAGAAGGAAGATGAAGGAGCTTACCAGGAATTCTCCTCGCCATTGCTGATGAATTGCCTTCTAACGTTGGTGAAACACAGAAGATGAAGAAGATAGCCGAACAACAAAGAAGAAACGAAGAAGAAGAAGAACCGAAGAAGAAGAAGCAACGAACAAGCAGCAAAGTGAGGAGGAGTTCAGTTATATAAAAAAAAAATTGGAGGCAATGGAGGGTAGTTTCGGAACTACATCCAGCAATTTCAAAAAATTTAATACTTAACCCAAATGTCACCGGTTTCCGGTGCAAAATGGCCGTAAAGGCACCCCCCAGCCATTTGTTTGAGGACTTGGTCCCCTTTGAATGCATTAAAAAAATGTGGTCCCCCAAGAGCCAGTTGTTAAGAATCAGTGGCACCTCCCAACAAATTTTTGATCATAGAAGACAAATAAATATTTATCCCTTTTTATTTCAAAAGGAGCTAAATGAGCCTAAGTTCTAACCAAGTTTTCTATAAATTAGAGACCATTTTTTTTTTCATTTGAGGGGCCGAGTTCGAAAAGTCTCTAAGGAAATCTCACATACTCTCTTGTGAAGACAACAAGAAACTTAAGATCATACTGTTTATTCGTGGAGGTCAAACTGTTTCCTCTTGATTGGCATCAAGTCTCTACGATCCTCGCTGAAGACGACACTCATTCATATTCATTGAATTAAGTTCACTCGTAGAGATCGAATCAGAGGATTATTATATTTGTTCATCTTCCAAAAAATGTTGATAGAGATTGTACAAAAATTCTTAGTACATATTAATTGTTTTAGTTTCTTGTCTTTATTTATTTTGGACATAAAATTTGTGGTGACAATCTTCTTTTTCTTTTCGCATCCTCTTAATGTGCTCTACAACTTCAACTTCCCCAATGATCAATATGCTAATATCATTGCTAATTATCATATGAGCATACTCACAAAATTAATAAGTATACACATGCCCATAGAAAAAAGAAACTCATAAAGTTATAAATATATGGTCCTTTATAAATTATGACTTCAAATTACAAATATGTATATGATCCAAAAACGAAAATTGTACGCTCGTAAATTTATACATGTGCCCTCATAAAATTATACATAGCTACTCATAAAACTCATTCTAAGAATATAGAAGCATGGTATTCTTGGAGTACTATAATCCAATTTTCAACTACTATGTATGTGTTTGACTTTGAGATAACTTTTATTGTGCTCTTGGAGTTAAGAAATGCAAATTAGGTCAACACTATATTTTTGGAAGCTAAAAACTGTTTTCCAACTGGTAAAAAGTAAAAACTAGTTCCAAACAATAAGTTATAAATTGTTGCTTTTGCTTTATAATAATAAAAAGTTTCTAATCTTGGAGATTTTGGAGTGATAAGTTTTCACTTGGATTAATATTTCCCTTTATTTCTTTTGTGTGGAAAAACATATATGATGATTTTCTAAAGTATGTCCTAATAACATCTTTATAAGAAATTGAAATTTTTTTATTTTATTTTGAGGTTTTTAAATATTTTTAATTATCTAAATATTATAAAGATGATATTTAGCTGAATATTGACGTATAATAATTTGAACAATTTTAAAAAGGATTTTGGATGCTAATATACTGTACTTTGGGGGTGTTGGAGAATAATACACCAAACATTTTTCTTGGAAAACTATATATTGTAGTTTGAAGGGTTGAACAGGAATGCACTCAGATTAATTCCAACAATGGATGACTCGGTAGCATTCTTACTTGGCAAACTAAGGAGCAAAAATTAAAACCTTTACTAAATTAATGTCATGTCAGTAAGTCCAAATAAGTAATGATGAATTATATATTTTTCTAAAAATTTAACATTATTAGGTTAGGAAAAATGTGGAATAACAAAATAAAATAAAATTCATTTAGACTTGCTGACATGACATTAATTTAGTAAATATTTTAATTATTTATGCCACGTAGGACCATCATTGAGTCAGCCATTATCAAAATTGTTCAAGGTGTATTACTGTCCAACACCCCCAAAGTACAATATAATATTGTCCTAGAAAAAAAGTTTGGTGAATATTGTCCAACACGCCCAAAGTGCACTATATTAGCGTCTAAAAATCCATTTAAAAACTTGTATGATTAAATGATATTATATATAATTATAATGCAAATAAGAAAAGCTACAAAATGATAAAAAAATACATAAATAAACCATAAGATAAATCTCGAAAAGTTAGGCCAAAAATTTAAATTTGGTAAGAACATTTATTTCATAAGTGATGCATGTCTATCGAATGTTTAAATTTCAAGGAATGAGTTCTAATAACTTTATCCAATGGTTAAACTTTGTGCGCTAAAATACGTGTTGAAAGTTGAGTTTTAGTGCAACAAGAAACTAAATTTCAAGAAATGAGATTGGAGCGTGTGCGTGGAGGGGATTAATGATAGCTTGAGTTGGAGAAGGATGAGAGGAGACAAACCCAATGAACACCCATGACCATAGAGTTGAAAGTGAAGCAAAACTCAATCATCCATGCTTGAATTTAATTATAATAGCCTTGAACTTGAACAATAACAATAAGAAGGAACCAAAATCAACCAAGAACAAGTAGCTTGAGCACCAAATGGAATTGGATATGACCCTTGGATAAAGGTAGAACCACCACCAATGGCCTAACACCCCACCATGATCATCATAAAGGAAAAATCCACCAAATGATCAATAAAGAGATGACTTGAAACACCACCAAAATAACTTGGATAAAGTAATTAAGATTTTTGAAGAAAACTTAGGGAAACCCTAAAATGCATAAGCATATTCATAATCAGCATAATTTGCCTAGGCGATTCGGCAGTACGTGACGTAGCGGGCGCTACACTTGGGAGATGCGGGCGCGAAACAGGCGTCGTGGGCGAGACGGGGTAGTTCGCGAGTGCGACCTTGCTCTGTCCAAATTCCCTGTCGTTCACCAAGTCGTCGCGGGCGCTACCAAAAGTTTCACGGGCGCGACTACCTTCTGGGCAGTTTTTCTGTCGACTTCAAACGCGCGTAACTTCTTTATCCGGACTTCATTTTAGGCCCATAAGATATCGATGAAAAGCTCTCGGTGTGTACTTTAAGCTCCCAAAATTTGAATTCCATCGGAGTTGTATTGAAGGAGTTATGATCAAAAGAGTGAATGCACGCGCATTTCTAGCCTTTAAACGCCTGCAAGTTATTAACTTGGGTCACTTCCGAGCCTTGATACCACCTCGCCCTTCATTCCCGGGACGACCCAGTCCGGTCCCGAGGCCTCCAAGGTCGTTGATAAGTCCCGAGCCTCTCTTTACTCTAACAAGGATGGCTCGCCAAGGCCACGATAGTGTGACGCTCACCATCCCGCCTTTTGTGAAGGTGTAACGATTCTTGAAAACGAGTGGGTGAGCGGTTTTAGTCCGATGATGACGGGTTGGGATTTCATCCATCTTGTCTTTAACCCCAATCCCGGCTATGAAAACTTGGCACTGAACCCGATACGGTTCAGAGATCTAGGAACTCTTTTGCATTCTTGGAATGCATGTATTTATCTTTTACTTTTTTTTTCAACAAATCATATTTTGACATGTAGTAGTTGTATAGTATGTTTTTTAAAAATGAGATATTATAAAGTGAAAAAGTAGAAATGAGTTCCTATTATTGTAGAATAAATGGAATGAAGTTTCAAAAAGTATGAATGATGGGTGATGTGGAAGGGGTGGACCCCCACTTACGTTCCAAAAGTTTGAATTGCTATTGCATTTGCTCTAGCATGTCAAACGCAGAACGAAATGGTTGGAATTTAGAAATCCGTGCCAAGAAAATTACACACCTAAGAATGAAATCAATTTAGCACAAAGAGAGGAACTATGCAGAGTTCATTCTCTTTAGTTCAAATATTAATATGTCAAACGGGGAACGAAATGGGTGGAATTTAGGAACATGTGCCAAGGAAATTACACACCTAGGAATGAAATCAATTTAGCACGAAGAGAGGAACTCTCCAGAGTTCCTTCTCTTTAGTTCAAATATTAATATTTTAATGCATTTAAAAAAATAAAAGAAATGATAAAATATATTTGAGATGATGATTTTGTGCCTATTTGACCAAGCTTCAACTTAAAATAATGTTTTAAATACAACTTTTAAGAAACTCATTCTAGAAAATTTATTATGAGTTTGGTACAATTTTTTCTACAGGCCTTTCAAAATAAAAAGTAGTTCCCTATGTTTGGTAAATTTTCTATTTCAATAATAACTTCTATTTTCAATAATATTTTATTAAATAAATTTTTATATTAGTGAATGTACTCGAAAATAATGAATTTTGTACTAATATTTCTTAGGATGTGATCCAGCTACCTAATTCATGGACAAAGACATGAATAGCTACATATCAACTGACTTGTCACCTAGAAAGCCATAAACTTCTTCCCTCACTCCTCCCTCACTGGTCCCTCTTTATAAATATGACATAAATGGATCTACCTTTCACACAAATTAAGAAGACTTGACAAATGACAATGAAAGAGGTGTTAAATCATATGAAAACAATGGGTAAGCAAATAATTCATAACCAAAGGTACTGATAAATTCGACTTCATGGGGATCAATCCTTAATTCTACCCATGACCTACTTGTTGCAATGTACAAGAGTAGAGGATCATTGTCAGTACCAACTATTTTCTCTAATATAAATGGACAAATAAAGTAGTTAAGGAAAGTATGAAAATATCGTTAAATATACCATGAAATCTCAAAAAGTTAGAATCTAGAATTTCTAAATCATAGCTTCATTTTCTTTAATATATGAGAGCTATTTTTGGCTTCAAAAAATTCATAGATTATTTTGAAGATTTTGCATGTTTGACATAATTCTATTTCTTATATTTGGAAGTTGTAAAAAAGCTTGGCTAAACAGTCTAGTGTTTGACCACGCTTTTTTACAACTTCTAAATATAAAAAATAGAAATTACGTGAAACATGTAAAATCTTCAAAATAACTTCTGAAATTTTCATTTCATTAATAATAGCTTCCGCCCAAATTTTTCATCTCTCTCTTCCAACTCACCCTATCTTCTTTTACTGTAACATTCCAGAACTCAAAAGAACGAGAAAAAGGTGGAGAGAGGGTGCCAATTGAAAAAGAAAACGTAAAATTACATTGTTTATGTTCCACGTAGTAAGAGCACTACTAATGGGGCATGACACCTCAGGAATTCTGACAGAATTCCTTTAAGTTTGTTGCAGCTAAGAATAGTGATAGGATGGAATTGTGTACAAGAACTCTGTAGAGTTCCATTCAAAAGATCCACTATCATTTTTTTTATTCAACTTTAAACCTTAAAAAAAAAAAAGAAAAGGTCTCAAATATATTAATTATAAGATAAAGGGGGCTCCACATTAAATATTATAAAGTGAAAGGATAAAATGAGTTTTTATGGTTGTAAGTAGGATGAAATGAAATTCCAAAAAATAGAAATTTTCTATAATGTGGAAGGGTGGTCCACCACCAAAAGTTTAAAAATTTGAAATGAGCATTGCACATGCTCTAAGAGAACATCTACAAATGCACTGCTAAATGAAAATAGTAGATGAAATTCCCAAATCATGTGTGCAATTTGGAACTTTGAAATGTGTTCCAAGAAATCTCATACACTGTCGAACGAAATTTCCAAGTCACGTGTGAAAGACTTTTACTGATAAGAACTTTCACTATCTTTGTACTGTTTTTCTTTAAATCTGTG
Source organism: Portulaca oleracea (assembly GCA_029582165.1). Lineage (NCBI taxonomy): Eukaryota > Viridiplantae > Streptophyta > Magnoliopsida > Caryophyllales > Portulacaceae > Portulaca > Portulaca oleracea. Next base: position 24,696,386 of record CM055890.1, read on the forward strand.
ATACTACAAGATACCACATGCAACTGTGCACTTTACCACAAATCATTATTCCTCTCTCTCCTCACTTTTCTCCTCTACTTTTTACATTCTCTCTCCTCACCTACCCCACATACCAATAACCTACCACAATTTCACCACACCCACCACAATTCCACCACACCACACCACACCACACCACATCATACCGCAAAAATATCGTAGAAAAGAACAGGGCCTTTATAAATTTTTATTCAATTGTAAGATTCAACAAGAAATAATATCATAAGAATATATTGTGGAGTTGTTCTATAAAATATGTTACTCCCTCCGTTCTTTTTTATCTGTCGGCTAGGAAATTGTGTTAAAAACTTTGACCATTAATATCTTAATTTGCATAATCATTCATCATACAAAATTGATGTCATTATATTCGTAATGAAAAATACTATTTAAAAAGTATAATATTATATTTTTTTATAAAAATTTTATATTAGAAATTATTGATTAAAAATTGATACTGAAAACCGTAAATGACATTAAAAAAGAACAGAGGAATTATAAAAGTTTTTCAATTAAACAACGATATTGAAGACCGTGTAACATTTATTAAACGTGGCCGTGTTCTTTAACGGTGTAAGATTAACTTAAGTAAAGTAATATAAGGTTATGTGAAGAAAGTTAGGTAAGAAAAGTAGTAGGGGTAGGTAAATATCACACTATCTGTTTTTTTATTTTTAAATAAATTTTGTGAGTTGAATAAAGAACTTTAAAAATAAATTATTTAAAAGTAAGTGTTATTGTTTTGATGATAAGGTAAAGTAAGATAAATTAAGATTAGATTAAGTTAGACAATAATAATCCAACCAATCTAAAGAACCTTAGTTTAATATGGGTTGGAGGGAATAAAAAACAAAATGTCAAACATGGTTATGGCTCATGACATTATTACACCAAATTAATATCAGAAGTGGACCACATTATTAAAAGACTAGCTGTTGTAACACGACTTATTTAACATGGAAATGTTCAACTCACATTATCCCAGTGCAACCTCCTCGTTTGACAAGTACAGTCCAGAAGTGTCACAAATTTCAGCACACCGTTCACAGACTCATAAATAGTTTCGCTCCTTTCTCCTTCAGTTTGCAGTTGAAGCATGGAGCGCTCTGGTTATGGCCGTGATGGCATTTACAGGTCGCTTCGTCCGCCATTGATATTACCTTCAAACCCCAACCTTTCGATGGTCTCATTTCTCTTCAGAAACATCTCTTCCTACCCTCACCACCCCGCTTTGATCGACTCTGGATCTGGGCAGACCTTCTCTTTTTCTGCCTTCAAGTCAACCGTTGCTCAGCTCTCTCATGCTCTCATCCATCTGGGTCTTCGAAAAGGAGATGTCGTCCTTATGCTCGCCCCTAATTCAATCCAATACCCAGTAACTTTTCTCAGTATAATTGCCACTGGTGCTATTGCTACCACTGTCAATCCAATGTATACAGTCTCCGAGATTAAGAAGCAAGCTGATGATTGCAAGCCCAAGATGATAGTCTGTGTCCCAGAGTTGTGGGACAAGGTCAAGGATTTTAATCTTCCCGCTTTGATTTTGGGGCCAAAGGGAGTTGGAGATTTCGAATCAACTTCAAAAGTTGTTTATTTCGATGATTTGGTTGATGGGTCTGTGGTGGATTTGCCTGCGGTTGGTATCAAGCAGAGTGATACTGCTGCACTTCTGTATTCATCTGGTACCACGGGAGTTAGCAAGGGCGTGGTGTTAACTCATGGGAATTTCATTTCTGCTTCTCTCATGGCTTGCAATGATCAGGATATGGAGGGGGAGAAGCACAATGTTTTCTTATGTGTGATTCCTATGTTTCATGTGTTTGGGTTGGCTGTGATTCTGTATGCACAGTTGCAGAGGGGGAATGCAGTGGTCACCATGGATAAGTTTGATTTTGAGATGATGTTGCAAGCAATAGAAAAGTATAAGGTGACCAACTTGTGGGTTGTCCCACCAATTATGCTGGGGTTGGCTAAGCATAGTGCTGTCAAGAAGTATGATCTCTCTTCGTTGAAACAAGTTGGTTCTGGAGCTGCACCTCTTGGGAAGGAGACAATGGTAGAGTGTGCTAAGAATGTGCCTCAAGCCAGCATTATTCAGGTACATTTTTCACACCTGAATTTCTATCTTCTGTAGAGTTTTGTCTGTATGTTTTTGTAATAGTTTATTATGTTCATTTCCATGGCATCCAGTAAAAAAAAAAGGGGTTGCCACTTACCAACATGAATCAGAGAAGGTGTAGTGTCCATAGGTCAAAACCTGTTGAGCCAGCCTTCAACAAAATGTCCATCCTACACATATTTAGACAAATATCTAGCACATAGTTCTGAGGAGAGAAACAAGCCCGTAGGACTATGAGCCACTTCAGTACCGAGAAAATTTGGCAGCCTTAAATCTTTGAGTTGAAAACAATCATTCACAAGCACAAGCATCACTATTATGTCTAGCTAATATAAGGTGGTCCACAAACAATTATAGAAAATATGATACATCTTGCGGTCAGCTAAAAGAAGTATGATGTGCATGTGATTGGAGAAAGCAGAACAACAAAAGAAAATAGGCTCACATGACAAATTAATTACAGGGCGATTGTTGAAGACTGTAGAGATATTTACAAAGATAGCTCACTTTAACTGGATAAGAGGCAGAAAATAGGGTGGCAAAAACATTTACACTTCTTCATGTGGATCACCATGTAGAAATACTATGTTAATATCCATCTCATGTAATTCCCAACTCTCAATGATGGCCATTGGAAAACACTAACAAGCTTGGCAAATAGCAAAAAGATCAAGTATATTCCAACCTAGGTATCACCTTGGATTGCAACACACAATTGAGGGGCCTATTATTTAGGAAGGATGTAGGACGTGACTTAGGATAGTCCATATTAATTGTATGAGTATAATGCGGCATGAGTGTCATCGAGACCCATCAACAATTGGCATGATTTCTATCTCAAACTAGGATAACATTTTAGTGCTACAGTCACAACACCAGGAAGGTTGGATAGAAGATTAACTAGTCAAATCATCCCACATAGCAAGAAGTCTAGTATAATAGGACAAGTGCGATGTGCAAGGGTCAATTCAATCTTGCAATAAATAAACTATATCGAGGTTTTAAATGGAAGAACCATTTTGAATAGAATAACGAGTTTTTAATGCCTCACACATGATAGATGTATCATTTATATGAGAAACAATTGTGAAAGGATTACATAAAGAGTTGAGTATCTAAGAACATTGCATGGAATTGACTAATTCCAAACGTTGAACTTCAAGTGAGGTTTAGATATTAGACCACTACCAAATCCAAGTTTATGTTGGAATTTGAGGGCTATAATTGTTGTTGGTTCCCACTTAGTATGATTTTGCAATTTGAACCTACTAGAAATTAAAGAGTAAGTTTGTGTTGGAATTTGAGGGCTATAAATAGTTGGTTCTCACTTTGTATGATTTTCCTGTTTGAACCGAGTAGAAGTTAAGGAGGTGTCTAGTAGTGCATTACTCCGCAAATAATAATAAGACTAAGGGTCAGCCGCATCATGCTACATTTGCTTGTCATTCTTCTTGGCGATGATTCAGACTTGATTTAATCAAAGGAGAGAAGGGCGACGAAGACACATGAGCGATGGAGGATGACAGTTGTGAAACACACATAAAGACATATATTGTGGAAAAAGGTTATTTCTGTGAGACCATTACAAAACAAGCAAGAGATAGGGTTTATTTTAGGATAATCATCAATCATGTATTCTCATATTCACGAGCCAAAAATATGTGCAAGTGTGGAGTGCTAAAACAACCAAACCCTAGAATAATGGAAACAATAATATCAACAATTGCTATTTACAATATTTGAAGATAAACAATACTATATGCTATCCTAGAATGTGTATATAACCTCTCATACCTTTGGTTGGATGTAATGTAACGAGTGTGATGCGCTCAACTATGTAATGTAGTTAACTAGGCAACATAATGGAAAAGTGATACCATTACCTTTTTTTTTTCTTGCTGTTTGTGGGGGGGGGGGGGGGTGGAATTGGGACAAGGGGGGAGTGTTAAGGAAAAAGATGTAAGAAACATTGATGTCCATGCTAATGGTGATTGTTTGGGTTTTAGGTGAACGATCACAATAACCATAGTACATATAATTGTTATTAAGATGAAGTTCTCTTTACATGGTTGATATGTTATCAAACATTGTGAGGATATTTGGTTTTTGGTTGTGTATAACTTTGTATGATGCTAGCTGAGCATCTCTTCTTTTAACCTATTATTAATAGTTAATACATATCTTTTTCCAATAAAAAAAAATGTTATCAAACATGGTAATGCAAAAAGCTGTGTAATGTTGATTCTATTACATGGTTGAATACAATAAACCAAGCAAGCCACTATAGTTTTATGAAGTTATGGAACTTTATGTTGATTGATTCTCGGTGTGATAGAATTATGCAATTGCAAATCTTTTCTTGTAACTAGAGAGTGAATTATTAACTTGATACTTAGTTTCACTTAGTGAAGATGGTCACTGAGATGATTTTTGTTGAATTGACTAAAAGTGTGTTAATTACAGTATTCATCAGGTTGTAAGTATCTAATGTATAGGAATTTATGTTTTCTCCTAAAACTTAGTATTCATGTTTTGATGGAGTGTCAAATATTTGACTATAGCACTGACGGATAAATGTAAGGTTTGAATATTATAGTTTTCGTTTAATCTTTGATCTGCAAAAAAATAAGAGGGTTATTTCAAAATAGTGGGAGGACTATTTCCTGATTCTGATGTAAATTATAATTTCAGGGTTATGGCATGACGGAAACTTGTGGAATCATCTCTTTGGAGCACGCAAGGATAGGTAGTCGGCACTCTGGCTCAGCTGGAATGTTGGTTACAGGTACTGAGGCTCGGATAATTAACGTAGATACATTGGAATCTCTTCCACCTAAGCAATTGGGGGAGATATGGGTGCGCGGGCCTAATATGATGAGAGGTACTTTTAGAACTTTCTTCATACTTCAATATTAATCCGAATCATGATGGTTTAAGCACCTAATGCTTCCATCATATAGAAAGCAACGTCCCTCTAAGTGAGTACAGAATTTATGAAATATTGCTTTTTTATTCCCTCAGTGATGCTTACGCATTTAGTGATTATTAGGAAGCTTGGAGCAATAAAGCTTGTGTTGGATTGTAAAAACCAATATTTAACTGGATTGGAAAATTTGGATGCATGCCCTTAGGATAAACAAAAACTCAAAGAATGAAATAACGCTAATGATTAAAATACCATGAATTGTATTTATCTCTTTGTCTTTGTTACGAAGATAGATTTTTCTTGGTATGACGAGTGGTGAGCAGGAACGTAGAATACATAGAATTTCATGCAATTGGGCAAGCACCCTCTACCATCTTGTAAATACTACATTCATGTACAACAAAGTTGTTACTTGAGGTGTCCTCCGACTTGTACTTGGATTCGAGGGCCTCCCATGCGGTCTCCACATATTGATAGACATCACAAAAAGTGTAATACCCCGGATATGTGATTAAAGTGTGACTTAAAGGGATTGAAACGACTACTTATATCACCAAGGTGCACCTTCTTTTATGGTAGCTTATCCGTTGGGAACTCCTCAGTTAAGCGTGCTTGGCTGGGAGTAGTCTTAGGATGGGTGACCTTCTGGGAGGTTTTCCCAGGCAGTGTGTGAGCGAGGAGGAAGCACGCTGGAAAGACTCGTGGTGATTTGTGAGTCCAATAAGTGATCCTTGAAGCAGTTACCGGTAATGTCTACGGCCAGGGAGGGGCCGGGGCCGGGGCCGGGGCGTTACAAAAAGCATTGACATCCCGTTCAAAATGTGTCCCCAACATATGAAGTCATCGTTCTTGAACTTAAGCCTCTTAAGTTGCTGCTCCAACGAATCACCATTTGCCACGGTTAAGTTGATTGAGAGCTTACACCACTTTGAGAGTGGTGAGTAGGAAGTGCAACTTCTTTTTCTATAAATTCAAATAATCTAAAGAGTTTAAGATGGATTCAAGCTAAATTTAAGCTAAGTCCTCTTTAGTAGGAAGTAAATAATCTGCTTAAAATACAAGTGCAAAGGGTCATGTTTATTAGGATTTTTCCATTGGACAATACAATGGAAAAAGTGTTTTGGGAATTTCTTTTGTTTCCTATGTGTCTAGCAAATGGCTATAGAGCTATGAACAGGATATGGAAACATATGACTTTAGGAAATTACAGATAGGCTTTAAGCATTAGTTTTCAAGGTTGGGATAGAGTGTATTTTGCATATCCAAACCATCGGTTGACATAAGCAATGAAACGCTCGAGAGTATCGGAGAGAAACTGAAGAGGCAAAATCAGGAAAACTGGCTGTGGTGGCTAGCTGCCCAAAACCCAGGCTTTTGCTTGCTGCCATGTCTTGCAGGCAGGCTTCCTCAGCCATCGTGACATCCAACAAACCCTTGTGCTGCCCCGAGTAACGCCGAGCCATCCTGATTCCCGAGGTTATTCCTCAGTCCCTCTTAACTTAGGAGGGGAGTAAAAAGGAGGGGTAAGAGTTCACAAGGATATCGGGTGAAAGTAACGTTGGGAGATGGAGTCAGTGCTCTTCCCTTGCTTGCATATTTTATAATAAGAGTGGAGGAGAATACAAAAGAGTTTAAACCAAAACCAATACTCCAAAATCCCTCCCAGGGTGAGAAAAATACACAAAATGGAGATGTGGAGGATTGAACCCCATAGATTAAGAAAGAGTTAACTGTTGTGAAAATAAAAAAACCCTACTACAAGCCAACCATAATTATTATTTAATGTAAAATCATATTTAGGTGTGATTCAAAGCTAATATAATATTGCATGTATGGATTAATTTGGTTAGTTAATTTGTTTTATCAAGCAAATGCAAATTGCTCTCCTTTGCTCCCAAATAGTCTAAGAAAATGAGTGTATAGAGGGATGTGGAGGGTTAGATTAGCTCTATTACTCCCTCCCTACCTTTAATGAGGTTCTCTCATTGAAGAATAACACAGAGTAGGTACTCTTACTAACTTCTCTAAAGTCCTTTTTACTCCCCTCCCTAGCAAGTCCTAAGAATCTTGAAGTGATGATCCCCCCCCCCCCCCCCAAAAAAAAGGAAGAAAAAAAAGGATAATAATAATAATAATAGTAATCATTACAGTACAAGCAGACTTTGAAACTGACCCTTTTGATGTCTTCCAAGCAAGTCAGCAGCCTCCAAGAAGTTTCAACGAGCCATAATGTATGTGGATCTAAAGGCTAGATAGGAAAGCAAACGGAAAGAGCCATTTTTCCACACCAACTTTAGACAACTGATTTTCTCCAACACCAATATATTCTCCCATAACTAATTTGAATCAATGTACACATCTTTGGGCTTCACAAAAGTTATGTTCAGCAATAATGGTTATACTATTGGTGTGATTTGCTGTTAGGCAAGGCATCTTGAATTACCTGGAATCCCAGTAATTGCGACAATATGAAATATACACAAGCCTTAGAAATGCTGAATGTTCAGTATTCAATGACTAAATACAAGCCCATTGCATGAGCTTCTCAAAATCTGGCAGCTGATCTTATGTGCATCTATAAATAGGGTATTTGAATAATCCACAAGCAACCAAGATGACTATTGATGATCAAGGCTGGGTCCATACGGGAGATCTTGGATATTTTGATGAGGAAGGCCAGATATTTGTTGTTGATAGACTCAAAGAACTCATCAAATACAAAGGTTTTCAGGTACACCATTCTCTATGACCAAGTAAATGCTGAAAATGAAAAAAGTATAATAGCACATCTGTTTCTGCAAGTGTCTTATAACCTCCGAAGCTGGTTTGATTGTGTTTTTGTTTTGTCTCATCATTCTGTGTACATCCAAGATGTCTAACAGACTAACAGTTGCAGCTACAAATGCACTTCACTGTTTAAGAATAGCCAAGGGAAATGAACCTTGTGCACGAGATCATGATACACAATAGTTTTGGGAAATCTACCCTACATTCACTTTGGAATTTTGATTGTCAGCCATAGGCCATGTCATCATATTCGGGTCATTCTTTCATGACTTTTCTAAGCATGCTATAATAAAGTTGCAGTCTTGCAGATCATATCACCTCATCTGTCCTCAATGAAGAAAAAAAGGCAAAACAAGTCACATTTTATATTAAGCCTGTTTTCAACCTGTATTCCTAGACAGCTCCGCTGTTGTTTTGCTTATCCTTGTTCCAACATATGGTCGTGTTAGCTACAAGGCTGTTTTGGTCCTAAACAAAATTTTAAATGATTAAAAATGTGAAATGAAGCTTCGCTGGAGGCCTCAGCCAAATATTCATAGAGAAACTGTTAAGAGCGAAGTTAGTTTCTGAAATCATATTTTTTGTTTCCTGGTCATACTAGAGAATCAAACCTCCCATGGCCCATCCACCCCCCCTGATGTATATTTGATAGCCATATACATCAAGGTCATCAAGGGAGACATCAAATACACACCAAAGGAGCCAAATACTTGATTACATGGAAAAGGAGCCCCATTCACTCATGTCTCTTACACAAACGAATGGCTTCAACAAGGGCAGCTCGGTAATTTGCTCTATATCTCAAGAACCATAAAGCTTTTGAGAAAGTCATCCTAGAATCAAAGATAGACTATTCAAAGAGCTTTCCAATGGTTTTTGAATCTTGGAATTTGGATTTGAAACGAGCAAGTTATCAATGTTTTAATCTAGCTTAGTTCATTTTGATTCTTTATGATGTCATACTTGTGTAGGATGATGTAAGCCTCAAGGGGCCTAGATTCTTGATTTGTACACGTCCAAGGGGGCTTGGGATTACTATAAATACCCCCTTAGGCCTCTTGTAAATTCATTCATTCATATATCAAATACAAAGTAAACACATGGTGTTGTTTTCTCTCTAGCTTTTGTGCTAGTTTTCGTTTCTCTTGAGGGAGATTCGATCCTATCTTCTTCTTCTAGCTTAGGGTGGCGTCCTAAGTGGTGATAGGAAGAGATTGAAGCATTCTTGAAGGTGGTGTGGCTGTATCCTCCAAGAATCTTCAAAGCCATTATCATTCATCATTCAAATCGTGAGTTTCTTTCTAGTTTTCATTTGATCTTGTTTTTGTTTCTACATTGTTTCAAATTCAAGATTCATTTGAATATCATACAATCATTCAAGAAACTTATATTCCATCCATTCCTACATTCATTTCATTCATCCGTTTCGTCCATTCCATTCGTTTATCCATCCATTCATTCATTCATTCGTTCAATCTTAAAGAAACACTTAAAGATCTTAATCTTTTGTACAATTTGATCATCCTTGATCCTATTATACATCATTTCATTCAATTTGGTTGATCTTTAAGAACTTTGAGAAGCAAGATTCTTATCTTGGTTTTTAAAGATCCTGTTTCCAAGTATAATGAGATTCCATTGATCCCATTATACATCACCCCCCCCCCCTTTTTTTTTGGGGATATCACGAGGCAATGGACTTGTCTTCGAACAGATTGAATATTTTGAATACAAGTACCCCACTTTTTCAAGTTCATAAAACAGCTGCTGCATCCCAATAAGGCATGTTTGTGTATAGGGATAGCCTAATACTCCATATTTGTTGTTAATATGAAACTTTTGTCTTTGCGGTGATATGCTTACTAGCAGCAATTTCTTGGCCTAGAAGCGGCTTCATGCTTGGCTTTAATAGCATTGCGAATATCATATTTACCATCTCAATTTTACCAGGTTGCACCTGCAGAGCTTGAAGCTATCCTTGCTTCACATCCCCAAATATTAGAGGCTGCTGTGATTCCGTAAGTTTCTTACTAAAACAACATTTTCCCTACTGTAGATTAGTTATGGAGCTTCCCGTTAAAAACATAGCCTTAAATTTTGTTTCTTCTTCCTTCTTCAGTTTTCCTGATGCCGAAGCAGGTGAAGTACCTGTTGCATATGTGGCTCGATCACCTCAAAGTACCCTCAAGGAAGAGGATGTCATGAAGTTTGTCTCAGATAAGGTGGATTCAAAATATGCAATCTTTTCTGTAGTCACTTGGTATTATGATCTGATTAGTTATAACATTCAATGGAACTCCGCAATTTAGCTGAACTCCTGAATCCTACCTGTAACCATTGTAGGTTGCACCTTACAAGAGGTTGAGAAAAGTGATATTTTGTGATAGCATACCCAAAGCACCTTCAGGAAAGCTTCTCAGGCGGGTGCTCGTTCAGCAGGCGCAATCGAAGTCAAGGTTGTGATGTGAAGCTTCTCAATCGAGTGCTCTTCAGCAAATGCAGTCGAAGTTGTGATGTTTATGATTACCCTTGGCAGCTTGATCATTTATTACACCTCAATATACGCTACTTGATAGATAATTTCATGAATAAAATATGGTGCAGCTTCAAGGCAGATGCATGTAAGGAAATAGGTAGTATTTGTATGAAATAAACCCGAGGTACTTCTATTATAGTTGTCGCCAGTCGGCTACAACGGGTGGTGAAAGACTGTTATACTACTACGATTGTTGAACACACCGTAGCCATACAGTAGTCTTTTACTATGGTTGGCATGAAAAGACTGTTATACTACTACGATTGTTGAACAGACTGTAGCCATACAGTAGTCTTTCACTATGGTTGGTCATGCCAACCTTTTGTAAAAGATCTTCATTTACCAAGGGTTGCTCAGAACAATGTAAAAAGTCCCTCTATTACTACAGTTCCAACTGTTTTAGAATCTACATACCTAAATCACATTGCTCTGCGTTTGGCGCTCGGTGTTCAGATTCAGGAACCAAGAGCAGGGAGGAATAGAATTCAGCGGGTGCACAAACAGCTTAATGAAACATTACCAAGTTACAAACATTTGGTACACATGATTGAATAAACCCAAAGTAATATGTATATGCAGTGTATGAATTCCCTATCAAGTGTAAACAATCTACAGCTCTCAAAAAGGTAACAGACACTCGTCACATTCACATTGTGTCAGAATTCCCTATCAAGTCTCTCGGTTGGAGCTTTCTCCAGAAGCACCGTCAGGGGTTTCCGGGAAGCCACTGATTTCGGAGGAGTTTTGCACGGGGCTTGTAACCGGTGAGGACTCAGGGGGCTTCATCTCGGTTTTCCTCTTCTCCTTCTGGATCACCTGTCTTGGCATCACATCAAGCACAAAGCTGCCCCCATTCCAGACGGCTGCTGAGATCTTCAGGATTTGGAACACGACATGAAGCTCGTAAGACAGGAAGATCGGTACAGTCAGTGCTGTTGTTGCCACCGTGAAAAGGCCCTGAAGAAGTATGTACATCAGCAGCCGATTCTGGTCCCCGAGAATCCCACTCAGCCGCCACCATATGTTGTTTGCTTTCTGGGCTTTCTTTGAAAGTTCCCTATCGTCACAAAATATGAAAGGAAATACAGTCAGTATAAAGAAAGCTACACAAGCGTAAAGGAGAAAGGAAGAATCCAAGTGGATTTACCTGTATGAAGTCATGACTTCTGGATCTCTTAGTAGTCTCTGTCTGCGTAGAACATTCACAATCAGAAAATACAACACTTGCCACAGGGTGTAAGCTATCAAGGGAACTAGAAACAGCCAAGTCCACAGAAACGATTTATTCTCTACATAAGGCCATGATACTCTCCGAGCAGTTCCTTCAGGATGCATAGCTGCAAAAGTAATCGGATTCCACCATCGAATTGTGAAGAACACCAAACCTGGAAAGCAACTCTGTTAGGTTTCTCCATGTTGCACTTCTCCCTTCCACACACCAAAAAAAAAAAAAAAAAAAAAAAAAAAAAAAAACCTAACAACCATACATGCAAATATCGAAGTAAAAAGGCAGAAAAAAGTAGAAGGAAGCTATGGCTATTCTCAAGTTCCAAATAAGAAGATATTTCCCTACCCGGCAATAGATGTATGAGGACACTAGTAATCTTATCAATGGAATTGAAAACCAAGCTACATCTCCACACAATAATTGCCCAAGCTAATGGTCCCTGCAAATTACATCAATACCAAATTATAATGAATCACACTGACAATCCACTCAAATTTGAAGTACCTGAGTAAATAGACTGCTTACCTCTGCAAATGAAAAGCAAACCATGAAGAGCTTTTCATTTCTGGGATACATGAGAAGAGTGACCAAGAAAATGGTATTGGCATAATAGCAGAAATCCTGTCATGACAAGATTAGACCAATGTAACGGATATGATAGGACATGTCTAACAGATAAGATTTGATAGTTTTATAGCTTAGAGGGAATCCATCGTTTCAAAATATCAGTACACATATCTGCCTCATAACAATTGAGAAGATGAGCATTCTAGAATATATCCAACGAGACATGCATGATTAGAAATTACCAACAGTGAACTGTATATCATGTCCAACTGTCCTCTTTCCTTAATAAAGAAAATTGTCAAACTAAAGAAACAGAAAGGCTTTCAAGAAAATTGTCAAATTAAAGAAACAGAAAGGCTTTCAAGTAAACAAATAGAGCCAACTATGGCAAAATACACATTGCAGAAAATCTCCCATGTCCAAACCTCCTATTCACTTCCATTTCCCAGTGTTCTCAACTCATAATATCAGCATTAGGCTGGTTTTCTTGAATCCATTAAAAACAAACCCAGATGCAGATTAAGGCATGAAGCTTTGCTGCAATTGTCTCAGTTGATTCAATTAAAGAACACCCCCTCCCCTCAACAGGGATAGAAAGTGTGGAGCTGACTACATTCAAGTCTTGGAGAGATACTCCACCTCAGGCTAAATTTCTGAGAATGGGGCTGATTCAATTAATAGGTTTCTAGAAGTTGCATATTGGAAATAAGTGCGGCCATGAATAATAATAAACAAAACAACATAATCAATACACATTAGAGAATTACGACTAAAGCTAACCTAAAAAAGAAGACACAACAATAGGACATACACAAAACATTCTAGAAGGAATGAAGGCTTTGGAAGAGATAGATTTGTCCATGTACCACCATACAGGGGACTAGAGATTATTTCAGAAAGCCTACCCATAACTCTCATTACCAAAAGATCAACCCATTTTACAACTGAGCCTAGCCGAGACCCAAGGATTATATATAGCTTCAATAATGATTTCAATAGCAACGATAGGCTGATAGCATACATGGGTGCCAGATGAGATAAGAGATAAGAGTTAAGATAACTAGTTTGTTTTATAGGATAAGCCAAGTGGTTGTTTTCAGTTGCGGAAACCGTGACAAAAGCACTATCATTTGATTCATAATGAAAAATACTATTATAAGAGTATAATGTTATAATTTTCTGATAAAATATGCTATAATTTTTTGAACAGAGGGAGTACAAAGATGAGAGCGCAGAATGGAAGGTATGAAGTATCTTCACCCAAAGATATGTGAGCCCACTTAGCCACTGATATGTCTTTTCATGACAATAACAGATGAACAGAGTTTTAGATGATAAATCAGCCCATCAGATCAGATGAGTTATAATGATGTTCTGGTATGACTACAAGAATTAGAAATAACAATAAAAGCTAAAAAGAATAATAATACAGAAAACCAGGTAGATCTACTTGCTCAAATGAAGGTGCATAAACTCTCTCTAGGACCTAGGTGCTTGTTGCACCCAGCCAGCCAATGTCCAGTTGCCCACTAGCAGTCATAAGAAAGTCTCGAAGATCCAAAATATTTAAAAACAAATTACACCATTCATAATGCAGTTAAGCCATAAAACAGTGGTAGGCTAATCACAAAATCTGGTCCTCACCAAAATACATTTTACTTAAATTGCTCTGAAATTCTGAAAGGCTAGAATGGGGAGAAGGTAAGGGCATTTTTACAGTTCATAGACCTTGAATTTTGACAATATTGCAGAACAACCAACTTTCAACAACTTAGAAAGAAGAACCGCTGCCCATTGGATGAAAAATGTACAGAACATGGGGCTTCTCCACAAAAAAAGTGACGAGCTCAGCCATAGGCCATTAGACATAAAGCCCTAAGGGTAAAGATAGTTAGCCATAGACCATTAGACATAGGCGAAAAATGAAAAATTCAAAGATTGCCTATTTGGAAGCAGCTTCCAAACTTTCATCTAAACTTTTAGGAATCATACAAGCTATCCTGATCGATAACTGATGGAGAAAACCCATGGCTTAACTACTCTAATTCCTCGTAGACGTCAAAATTAAAAGCGGCCACACAATAAATTTCGGAAAATAAAAGGATAAGATAACATTTAGCAGCAAAACAGTTGTGGACAAAGGACCACAATTTGGATTTGGAAATGGTGTTCACAAAACAGTTGCAACAAACTGAAGGCCGCCTTATGTTGCTAATGGTGCAATACTGCAATACTAACAGGTTTTAAGAGAGGAGTCTCGCCTCTTACCCAGAACAAGTTTACTGATCTTCACAGAAGAATAAAAAAGAAAAAAGCCGGAGATACTATGATCTCCGCTGAGAGACTTCAAATGAATCTTCAAAACATTGAACATATGTGTGCTGATCTACAAGTAACATCAGTGGGCCACCATAGTATAAAAATGGAAAGACTGGGATTTATCTAGAGGTTATGAAGTATGGAAACTTGTATCAAGAGAGCCAAGTGTTGCTAAAGTGCTAGGTACATTGTCACAAGCATAGCTACGAAGGTGACTCCACTTACTGCTTTGGTTTGTTTTATTCTTTTTCTAATAAGACACTAAAGGAATGTCACCCATGTAAACAACAGGCACTCTGAAAATAACATATCTTTCAATGATAGTCTAATCCAGAAAAAAGAAAACCTAAAAAGTCAAGTATGCACCATGATCGAAAGCTTTACTCCAACTATAAAAAAACTCTCAGAAAGTAAAACTTCAGATCCTGAGATAGGACCTAGCCTTTCCCTAGAAATATTGACAATCACTCTCCTTCTAGGTGCCTCACCAAAAAGCCAACCTAATCATCCTTCCAAGAAGCCAACTTTTCCTCAACCTTCTTCTCCATGCCACTAGCCCATCAATAATAGTCACAGGTTGTAATCAACTAACCTCTACTAAGGAACAATGTCAGGAATGAAAGATGAGGCAAAACGCTGATCCAGAAATCGCTCATTTCTTTAGAATCTCTAAAATCTCAACAAAGTTGATATATATTTTAGGAGACTTTACACACCTTTCTCACTATTTGAACAGTTGAACTGCATATGCGGGTACTCAGCTATTAATGATAATAAAAGGTACACCAAAACTTCCCAATAGAATGCACTTCACTAAGTAGCAGGAAGCTAGTCCTCAATTTCCAACTATGAGTCCAGCCATTTTCCTACAATTCTGGCACAGTGTAGGGTTATGTTTAGCATCTTCTTGACTCGCCCTTGGAAAGACTTTGGGTTCATGGATTGATTTGTTTCATCTCTAACCTTAGATGCATGATTGAATGTGATTGGATTTTATCATGCCTCATAGATAAGATTTGAACACTATCCCAGAGGTTAGCAAAAGCACAGCATATGAACAATGAGCTATCTAACTTTGAAGTGACCTCTTCATAGAAAACAGTTGATCGGACATAAAACAAACACATTACTGCAGCAAATGCGAAATCAAACCCATAAGTTTCATGCATCTTTGGTGAGCATTTCAAGAAGCATCAAGACCAACATGTGCAATGTCTATTCAAGTGCAAGAAATACTAACTTTCATGTTTCTCCTAATAACAAATTTGCTTAGTTAAACCACCCACCAAGTAACAATAGCAGCATTATTCAAGTGCAAGAAATACTAACATTCATGCAAACTGTGGAACTAGTCAAATTCACAGCCAAGATTGCAAATAAGAAATCAAGAATATAACCGGGCTTACCAGTAGATAGTAATGCCATTTCTTGTACCGGTAATAAATCCATCGCAGTGGAACAAATATGACATAGAATAGACAGTACACATATGGAACATCTTGTGGCCCTGAAACATGAAATTTATCAACCAAACTAAGTACATAACCATCCTATATAAAACTAATTAACAACCTGCCAAAGTGATTAAATGGTTAAACCAAATCAACACTTACTTGCACCAAGCAGGAAGCAAAATCCTCCGAATCCCAGCACACCACACAAATATGTCACCTAAAAGAAAAAACAAAAATAAAATGTCTTAAAACATCTTGCAAGCAATCGATAAAACAAGAAAGAATCAGCCCAAGAATATCAGACCTTATTGATGAATGTCTCATGTTCTTCAGCTTGTTTAGCGATTTTTTCCGCGTGTTCAGAAATGATCTTCTTCGTTTTCTCTTTTGTTTCTCTGACTTTCTTCAATCAAAGCAAAAACCCATGTCAGAAAACGAACGATGATAAATCAGATTGAAAGGAAAGACAAAGATGAGACAGCACCTTGGATCGATCCTTAAGCTTCTGCTTAACTTTCTCAAACGAATGCTCACTAATCTCCTCGGCGCCATCGTCGCTGTTTGTCATTGTCTTTCTTGGCCAGAAAGCAAGCAAGCAAAGCAAAAAAGAGGAAGGTGACCAAGAGATTGAATGAAAGAAAGTGCAAGAAAGATGGGCTCCTCAATTTGCTTTAATAATGGCGATAGAATGAATCAGGAAAGAAAGAAGAGCTGTATGAGTAATTTGGATGATTGATGACGCTTGGAACGGTTTTCCTTTTTAAAAAAAAAGGAATAGTATGATGATTATGATAGACTTCGGTATTGGGCAAGGAGAGAGAATCTGATGGGTTTGCCTCCAAGAGAAAAATTGAATTAAAAAGAATGCATTACATAATGGAAATTTTATCAACAAATTTGATTTCTTGTGTTTGAATGCATTCTATTTGGGAAAAAAGCACTATACATTGGAAAAAGTATGCATACTGCGTTGGAGAAGATGCATCAACTTTGGGAAAATCTACATTGAATAAGGGAAAGTATGCATTGCAAAATGAAAATTTTATTAACAAATATGCATTCTTGTATTTGAATACTGCATTGATGTTTTCGAAGTATACACTCAATTTGGAGAAAAATGCACTACGTAGGGGGAAAAAATTATCAACAAATATGCACTCAATAGAGGGGCTGTGTGGAGCAGTAGCGGCGTTGAAATTTTCTACGTGATGAAGTTCTGAGTAGTAAAGGGGAAGCGGATGCAGTAGTGGTGAAGCGGAGCTGGGTAGGGCGAAACGGGGCTGTGTGGAGCAGTAGAGGGGATACAGGGTCACCAGCGGCGTTCGTTTTGCCATTGAAGGTCAGTGTGATGAAAGTGATGGATTAGGGTTAAAAAGTGAAAAGTGAAAATAAGCTGGTGTTTTTCAAATGAAGCGCGTGGTTTTACTCTCCCATACACACTTAGCACCGTACACTTGGTGTTATTTTATAATTTGCGGGATTAACATATCCTAATGCCATGTTCTTTTGTTCTTTTGTCTGATGTGTGGAGTGCGGTGCGGTGAAATTATTGAAAAGTATGGTAAAATGTGGTGAGGGTTGTGATAAATAGATCGGTGAGGAGAGAGAATGTGAAAAGTTATTAGAATTAACAGATCTTATATCCTACCCCCGCGGGACCATGCATCACTTCCCATCTCCCACTACTTTTATAAGTTATAAATACCATTTTGCGCGATTGTTGACATACATGCAGCCTTGGCGCAGTGGTTGGGGCACTTTTATTACAATTAGAGGTTCTAGGTTACTTCTAACCTATGGGACGCTCATTCTAGTTTTTTTTCTATATTATTTTTATTACACCAATTTATTTTTCATATAACTTTTTCTACTTTAATTTTTTAAAAAAAAAAATTCCAATATATTTAGCTTTCACCCATTAACATAGTGAAATTTTTTTTATATATAGTGTAATTTTTCATCCTCTTACTTTTTATCCATTTAAATTTATAAAAAAAAGCATCTTTTTAAATATATAAAAAGAAAAAGCAAACTATACAGTAATAATTTTTATATATAAAAATAGGTAAGAAAGAGTACCTAGATATTCTAAATATACATAGTGCCCTAAAAAATTAGTGTGCAGAACAGTTTGTGCTAATGTGCAAAGGACCATATGCTCGTGTGCAAAGGAGTCTGTATTAGTATGCAAAGAAGTATGTATTAGTGTGCAAAGGAGCATGTGGTTGCAAATGAGTTCGTATTGGTGTGCAAACTAAAGATTCTATGCTAGTGTGTAAATGTTTCTGTATTATCGTCCAAAATAGTTTGTACTGGTTTGCAAAGGAGTAATATGTTAGTGTGTAAAAGAGTTTGTCGTAGTGGAGTGTATACTAGTGTGTAAATGAGTCCGTGTTAGTGTACAAACAAATCCATACTAGTGCACAAAGGAGTCTATGCAAGTGTATAAATGTGTATGTGTTACTGAATGTGTTTGTGCTGGTGTGCAAAGTGGTTTAAGTTAGTATGTGGTAGAATGTGCAAAGGAGTTTATTTTATTCATTTTGTTTAAGTTTTTGATTATTTAATACTAATGGGAAAAGGTAAAAAGGAGACTAAAATAATATATAATACAATTAAAAATGATCACAAATGAAAGACATGCGAAAAAATAAAATGCATGAAAAAAAAAGAAAAAAGAATGGAAAGTGAACTATGTCGGGTTCGGGTCGTCACCTATCGGGAAAACGAGGAGGCTCGAGATTTGCTCCACCGAGCCCGGGGACCTCGGGATCGTGGACCGGGTCATCCCAAGACGAGGAACTACATTACATCGGGGTCCGGGAGTGGTCCCAAGTTGAACCACGAACAAGGGAGAAGAAACGGAACAAGGCAACCTAGACAACAGACCGTAGCGCCCGCTACGAATCAGGTAGCGACCGCCACCATCGCTGCCAGGCTTGTAACGCCCGCTACCTTCAGCGTAGCACCCGTGACAAGGTATGGTGTGGCATGTTCTGGCTGGGCTTCAACGCCAAACGCTGCCAGCGCCGAATCCAGAGAGCGCCCAAGTTCACGCCGAAGAGAAACGCTGACAGCGTCCGGGAACCCCTGCCAGCACTCGTAAGGTCACGCCCGTGACAAACCCGTAGCGCCCGTGACGCGACACTGTCTGGATCTGCTGTTGCTGTGTCATTGTTGGGTAACGCCCGCGACCAGAAACGTCGCGCCCGCGACACGCTTGGCCCACGAGGAAGCAACCGGGGGCAGTGGGCAGTAGCGCTCGTGACCTAACCCGTCGCGCCCGCGACGGCACTGCCGATCTGCGTATTTTTGATGTTAAACGCTGCGTTTTGATTGTTTTTTCTTCCATTACTATATATACCTCTCCTTAGCAATGTTTTGGCAGTTTTTTTGACATTGGAATATTATGCTAGTGCATTTGTAAGGGTTATCCCTTGTTTTCTCTCAAACTTTGTTATCTTTATCCAATCAAGTTTGGTGGTGACTCAAGTCATTCCTTTAGTGATTATTTAGTGGATTACCTATGATAATCATGGTGGGGTGTTAAGCCTAGAGTTGTGGTTCTCCTTGCTCAAGGTCATATCCTTCCTTTGGGTGTTCAAGGCCCTTGTTCTTGTTGTTTGTCGATCACATTCATCCACTCAAGCTAATCTTCACCTCCACGCGTACGGTAACACTCCATTTGGTATCAGAGCTATGGTTTGTTCTAGCTTGAGTTTTTATTCTTGTTCTTACTAGTAGTGATTTCTTTTGTTGAATTTGATTGAATATTGGTGTCCTCCATTCCCTGTGCTATCCAAGAGTGTTGGAATACTTTGTATTGTGTTTGTATTTGTTGGATTTGAAGTCATTTGAAGCTTTGAGGAGAAGTTGGAAAATAGTGCAGGCAAGTGTTCGATGAAATGTCTGAGTGAAAAAAAAACACAAAGAACCCTTAGCCAAACACTTGCCAACTACAAAAGAACCCTCAAACTCCATAAATTACCCCAAACACATACCGTCCTTCACCTTTTCTCTCGGTATGGCCGAAGAAGTTAGCTCCAATCGAAGTAATTCAAGCCATCGGAGTAGCCCTCCAGCTAAAAGTGTGGAGAATGGGCTTACATCCCTCAAGCGAACTATTGAGAACATGGCGCCTCAAATGAACCACCTTGTTTTGAACCTACAAGGTCCACCTCGGCATAAGCGTCGGAGGCGCACCAAAGCCCTATCCGTCCTCCTCCTACCTTTGAGTCGAGTGTCGATGATAGAGGTTCTCCGCAATGTCGTCCTCGTCAGGAGATGCGTGCTAGGCCCCCTCATGACGACTTTCAAGATGTCAAGATCGAAATTCCGGAGTTCAATGGTTCTAGTGACCCCGACGACTATCTTGAATGGGTTCAAATGATGCAAAGGATTTTCGAGACTAAGGAGTACAACGACAAGAAAGCCTTCAAGATTGCCAGTTTGAGACTCACCAAAGCTGTTTCACTTTGGTTTGAGAATGTTAAGGCACAACGGGCTAGGGAAGGTCACTCGAAAATTACTTCTTGGGTACGGTTGAAGCAATTGATGAACCATCACTTCTTGCCCAACACTTACAAGCAGGATGTCTTGAGGAAACTCTACGCCCTCACTCAAGGCAAAGGGTCCGTGAGCGACTATATTCAGGAGTTCGAACAACTCCTCATCAAAAGCGACCTCCGAGAACCCGAAGAACAAACTATGATGCGATTTTGAACGGGTTGGATCCCTCTATTGCCAAGAAGATTGAGGCTCAACCTTATCACTTGTTGGATGAGTTGTGTAGTCTTGCTCTTAAGGTTGAGAGGCGAAGAAACGAGAAGCCACCTTCAAGCAATCGACTAAGCCCATCTTCTCGCCTTCTAACACGCCTTCTCCCTACTCCGGCACTCCGAAGACTAGCGAGACACCCAAGTCCACATCGGCACCTAGAATTGACAAAGGAAAGGGACTTGCTACGGCGACTCCAACGGAACCTCCTCGACGAATGGAAGGCCGGAAGTGCTTTAAATGTCATGGGTATGGCCATTATCAAGCTAATTGCCCAAACCGTCGGACCTTGACTATCCAAGAAACCCATGAAATTGAGGATAAGCTTTGAAAGGCTCAAGAGGAGACCGAGGTGATTGTCAACGAGGAAGATGTTAGTAACAAAGAGGATGTCGCTCCCGTACCGCCCGTTCATGGAGGTGCCCTTGTTTTTCAGGAGAGCCTTACATGCCCATCAAACTCCTATCGACAAGGCCCAAAGGGAAGTGTTATTCCAAACACGGTGCTTCGTGGGTGGAAAAGTGTGCACTCTTGTTATTGACGGAGGGAGTTGTACAAACGTCGCATCTACATATATGGTCGAGAAGCTTGGTTTGCCGTTGTTACCTCACCCTCGATCTTACTCACTCCATTGGCTCAATGATCGTGATGGCGTCAAGGTAACTAAGCAAGTCTTGGTGAATTTTTCTTTTGGTACTAACTATGATGACTCCCTTGTTTGTGATGTCGTTCCTATGAGTGCTTGTCACATTTTATTGGGTCGTCCATGGCAATACGACAAGCAAATGGTGCGCAATGGGTTGAGAAACACTTATGTCTTCACCCATCAAGGCAAGAAGATCAAACTACTTCCTATTTCTCCCCGAGAAACCAAGTCTTCAAAACTTGGGATGGGTAGTGAGTTGAGGAACCTTCTCATGATGAGCGAAACACGGGTTGAGCGTGCTCTTGGTGAGGACGAGCTACCTCTTGCTTTGTCTTTACCTTGTGGCGAGCCTAGTGAGATTGAGAGTTCCCGAGCACCACAAAATTGCCCTTTCCCTTCCTTTAACCTCTCACCTCCACAAAACAAGCCTCCAACCTCCTTCTTTCATTTGGATGATGGGTACATTGTTGGGTTCGAAGTTTGTTGGAAGTTTAGCGTGACGGCTCGTGACAATCGGGAAGTTCGGAGCTTCATGGGGCCAATTGATGAAGAGCGCCTCGGTTTTAACTCCCAAGAGTTGAGGGAAACTTTCAAAAGGGGGAGTATGAACCATGTCGGGTTCGGGTCATCACCTATCGGGAAAACGAGGAGGCTCAGATTTGCTCCACCGGGTACGGGCACCTCGGGATCGTGCCGGGTCATCCTGAGATGAGGAACTACATTACATCGGGGTCCGGGAGTGGTCCCAAGTTGAACCACGAACAAGGGAGAAGAAACGGAACAAGGCAACCTGGACAGTAGGCCGTGGCGCCCGCTACGAATCAGGTAGCGCTTGCCACCATCGCTGCCAGGCTTGTAACGCCCGCTACCTTCAGCGTAGCACTCACGACAAGGTATGGTGTGGCATGTTCTGGCTGGGCTTCAACGCCAAACGCTGCCAGCGTTTGGAAAAACGCTGCCAGCGCTCGATCTAGAGAGCGCTCAAGTTCATGCCGAAGAGAAACGCTGACAGCGTCCGGGAACCCCTGCCAGTGCTCGGAAGGTCGCGCCCGCGACGCGACACTGTCTGGATCTGCTGCTGCTGTGTCACTGCTAGGTAACGCCCACGACCGGAAACGTCGCGTCCGCGACGCGCTTGGCCCACGAGGAAACAACCGGGAGCAGGGGGCGGTAGCACCCGCAACCTAACCCGTCGCGCCCGCGACGGCACTGTCGATCTGCATATTTTTGCTGTTAAACGCTGCGTTTTGGTTGTTTTTTCTTCCATTACTATAGATACCCATACCTAGCAACGTTTTGGCAGTTTTTTTGACATTGGAATATTATGCTAGTGCATTTGTAAGGGTTCTCCCTTGTTTTCTCTCAAACTTTGTTATCTTTATCCAATCAAGTTTGGTGGTGACTCAAGTCATTCCTTTAGTGATTATTTAGTGGATTACCTATGATAATCATGGTGGGGTGTTAGGCCTAGAGTTGTGGTTCTCCTTGCTCAAGGTCATATCCTTCCTTTGGGTGTTCAAGGCCCTTGTTCTTGTTGTTTGTCAATCACATTCATCCACTCAAGCTAATCTTCACCCTCCACACATACGGTAACGCTCCAGAAAGATGAAAAGTATTTAAATGGAAACAATACGGAGAAAATAAATAAGTTTGAAAAAAAAGAGAGTTGTAAAGGGGAGGCCTCAAACTTACAACCTCTATAGTTGTAGTAAACAGCAACAACCATTGCGCCATTAACAACAACATAAAGTGGTTTACGAACAAATTGTATAAATATGTAAAATGCTGCACGTGGGAGTAATGTTACAATTTGTACTCCCGCGGGAGTAGTTAATAAATTTCGTAGAGTTAGTAATGGTGTTAGTTATTTTATATTACTTTTGTTAGGATCTTGTTTTCTTTTGTTTCTTTAGGTTGTTGTTTTGTCTCTTATATGTATTTAAAGGGTCTGTTTGGTTTGTAATAGTTGCTCGGGTATAGAAATCAATACATTAGAATTTTCTCTTCTATCTTCTCTCTTTCTATTATATCTTATTTCTAGTTCTCTCATTTTGTTTCACAACATAACATTTTCATGGTATTAGAGCACATTTCTGCATTCTGATCATGTCCATGTTGTTCTGCGACCCTCCCCTCATCTATAGCTATCGCTGCTTTGATGAAAAGCAACCGACTATCTTGGATCCCTCAGACCCTCTGTTCATCCATTCTTCATACCACCCCGGCCAATCTTTGGTTGCAGAACAATTCAATGGAGAAAATTTTGAAAACTGGAAAAGATCCGCCACAATAGCTCTCTCTGCCAAGAATAAATTAGTCTTCCTTGATGGATCTTACATCAAACCAGTAGCATTTTCACCTCGTTTCCCATTTTGGAAAAGATGCTAAAACATGATCATTTCTTGGCTACTAAACTCCTTGCATAAGAACATCAGAAAACGTGTCCTCTATTCAGAGACACCAAATGCGATGTGGAAAGAACTCATAGAGAGATACGACCAATCCAATAAGGCCAAGTTATTTCAACTTCAGTAGTCAATGAGTGGAATAGCACAAGGAGATCTCGACATCGATGGATACTTCACCAACTGCAAGATGCTTTGGGACGAAGTGTCAATGATCGATGGCCTGCCTCATTGTAGCTGCGAAAAATGCACATGTGAAATAAGAATCAACACCGCCTTGCAAAAGTATAGAGAAGATTAGAGAATTATATTGTTCCTGATGGGGCTGAATGAGAGCTATACGACCATACGGGGCAGCATCTTAATCATGGCACCATTTCCTACACTTGGCCAAGTCTATACAATATTATTGCAGGAAGAAAGACAGACACAAGTTAGACAGACTACAAATTTCTTGTCTGAGAGTGCCTCCTTTTAATCATCAGCCCCTCGTACCAGAAAAGATCAGATCCAAAGAAAAGTATCATGTATTGCAACCACTGCAAAAGGCCAGGACACACCATTGAAAATTACTACAAAATTCATGGTAATCCTAATAGAAACAATGACACGGGAAATGGTTACAATAAAGGAAAGCTCGATCAAGGAAGGAGATTTCCTAACATCGCACAAAATGCAGAAGATACAGTTGGAAGTTCGAGACAATAACCGATATCTAACACTCCAATTCTTGATACTCTGTAACGCCCCAAAACCTTAATCACACAATTACCCAAACATTACGGCAATCACATGATTAGCGCAGCGGACAACGGCCTGAGGCGCTACCGCCGTCCCACTAAGGACAAGGCAAAACCAACCAACCAAGCACACCAACAATGACAACCAAAACCACAACTGAACCGCATTCACCAACACGTCCCCATACATAAAGGAGTTTACAAAAGCCACAAATGCTTAACTTTAACAGTACATAAACACACATAGACCCACACGCTTATAGATCCTTATATATCTCCATACACCACTATCACTTGCTTTATAAGTAACCCTGTATGACGCAAAAGTCTACCTTTCACTTTAGGGAGTAAACTACTTCTGTACGTCCTTTCCCTTTTCTGTGGAGCTCGGACCACCTAAAACAAAACAGCAACATAGCGCAAAAGTGAGTGGGGGAAACACTCAGTACACAAACCTCCAACATGTAAAACCGTTTTGAAAACGGTTTTTCATGCCGGCCTTTAAAACATTTCGAAAACGGGGAAGGGGCAAATAAAGCATGCTAAACCATGGAGTCTTTAACTTTAAAAATTCTATGCATATGCTGTGGGTAACTTTGAAAATATAACAATGATAAAACGTGGTATCCCTTACGATCGATGCCGAAGCACCACACGCGCGCACGTCCAAACCGATCGGAAGTTTGGGTGGTGACTGCTAGGCAGTCGACACTGGCCAGGTCAGGGTTACTCCAGTAGGAGCCTGTAAACTAATGCTAGACTTCACTCTAGCTACTGTAGAATTAACTGTCGGGACCACTTATAAAACAATAAAATCATTAGAGTGTATCTATGCAATAAACTGTACTCGACTTTAAATAGATATAAGGGTTGGACAATTTGCGTACCTTGAAAATACTGTGAACTTGGTGACGATCTGGCTCGAGGAATGGCGTGAGGCGGTGCGAAACTTTGAGCTAAGACGATAAAGATTAATAATTAGTGGAATGGCTATGAACAATTAGGGTCGTAACGTCCATAGAACAAGACTTGGAATAAACATGTGAAATAATTTTCAGGTTTTTGCGGTACGAGTGTTTTTGGCCATAAATCGGCCTAGGGAGCTCGGTTTTCGATGAACAAACACTTTTCGGAAAGGGAAAAATATAATCTATAAGTTTGTCAACTGGACCAGATGCTAAAAATGATGGGAAGAGCTCGAAAAAGGCTCCGGACAGAAACAGTGAAAACCGAAATATTTTCTTTGTGCGGTTTTGAAGTTTAGGCCAAAATCGATAAAATTTACGTAATTGCTCTAAAATCATAGGGCTTTCAAGGACAGTAGAATACTTGTAAAATATGTACTCTTATTCTATCAAAGAGGCTTTAAAAATTTGAGAGCGTCTGAACTTTACTTCCTTTAAACGCGAGATTCCGATAATAAAATACGATAAAATCAAATGACATAAAAGACGTCAAGGTCTCTTAAAACCAAGTCCTATGGTCCTCAATTATCAATTCCATCTTAACAACCATAATGTCACACTTGCACACCCCAAAACAACTCACAAGGTCACTATAACACTTTTGGTTCAAAACTTAAAACAATATATTATACCCAGAATTTCCAGATTCGCAGCCCTTCTTCCGGGCTCTATAACTCACACTCCCGACGCCGGATTGTCGATACCATACCTTTTCGGAAAGCTTGCAAGGTCTCCTAAAATTCATATGTTGAACACTTTTTCAAATTCAATCTCCAAACAGACGAAAAATGTGCAACAAGTCACTGTCCTCAAAATCGTATGTAACTACATGCCTTTACGGTTTTGGCTCTAACTTGAGCTATACAAGTCGGAATCCCGAAATTCCAAAGCCTGGTGTTAGCTAACGTCCTAGGCCACCTTTTTAAGCAATACTCTGGGCTAAAAACTAATTATAACTCCTCTGGAAAAATTCGAAAACAACCAGAATGTTCAGTGGGTGTTCAAACCGTCATGCATGCTCATAAACATTCAATTTTACACTAATCAAGTACCCAATGTAATCGAATCATATAACTCTCAATTTCCAGAATTTTAATCTCTAACATTATCCTCTAAACTCATATAATTCACATGCATAAACATCAAGTTACATGCACTTCCAATCCATCACAAATTCCATGACTTTCTTCACCATTTTCACATAAAACTCTTAATTAAACTAACCCTTCCTTAATCAACTTGTAAAATCAGAATGTGTAACTCCAAATCTTCATGAAATACAACATGCAACACCATAAACATAAATCTCTTCATCAAGTAACACAACCTCAAACAAAAGGGTCACTAACTACATCAAACACACATGGATTCTCAAGGAAACTTCACCACTTATAACAATACTTTAAAACTCATGTTAATGGATGATAAAACAAGAAGAAAACAACATTTTTAACATTAAAACAACCAAAGCTCAGATTATATAACAATGGAGTTAGAGTGTGAGATGAATACCACTTGAAAGAGGAGATAAAAATGAGCAAGGAGGTGTGGGAATGGAAGAGGAACACTTGGTCGCGAATTCTCGCTGAAAACTACGCGGCCGCGAAAATGCAGGTGGTGGCTGGGGGGAGGTCTCGGCCAGCAGAGGGAGAGATGAGGGCTGAGAGTTTGAAATGGGTTTGAGCAAAATAATGACCCTTCACCTCCCTTTGATGTATATATACTACTCCCTCCCTTACTAACTAATACTAATAATAATAACAACAATAATACTAATAATAATAATATTCACAATACTAATATACTCAATACAAGTGTACCAAAGTTGTCTTATATAAAATGGTAATAAAAATACAACTTGTAAAATGAATTAATTCGTTACGGTAAAATCGGTAACGATCGATATTTTTATTAAAATTCACCTTGCCGTAAAAATCGAAACGGTAATCAAACCAACTTTAAAAATAAACATTAGAACTTAAAATAATAATAATATGAGGTCGAAAAACGATAATCTTTCAGAGCACTAAAAGAAATCCACTAAAAAAATTTGATCGGTAAAATTGACCGCTACGCCATTTCCTCCGAGACCTGTCACCGTTAGTTAACTGTAAAAATTATAAAAATTTAATAATCACATTTCAACTAATTAAACAAGTTTAACCATTATAATTTCTATGATTTAGGGTGGGTTGTTACATACTCCAGGACAACAAGCCTTGAGTAACCCAACTTTCACCCTCCCTGGGATGAATAATGATCAGACACGGGCCACACGGCAAATGCTCCAGTTCTTGGCAAGATTGCAGAATAGCACTGGAGATAACGAGTAATTGCAAGATGAGACTAGAACGACATACATGGAAGATAGGAAACACTCACACCTCAACTCACACATGTTTAGTCTCTACTGTCGCAAATAGAATATGGATTATTGATTCAGGAGCGTATGATCATATGGTTTATGATAAAGGACAATTGTGCAATATGAAATTCTTGAATAAGCCACTCACGGTTGTCCTCCCTAATGGAGAAAAGGTACAAGTAACATAATATGGAGAATTAAAGCTAGGAAGTAACTTGATCTTGCAAAACGTATTACTTGTTCCTCATTTCAGCTTTAATCTTCTCTTTGTCAAAAGACTTAGCCAACAACTGAAATGTAGTGTAAATTTTACCATTGAAAGTTGAACTTTGCAGAGCCCTTCGCTGAAGAGGTTGTTGGTTGTTGGTAAATCAAACCATGGGTTTTACATTCTTGATAAATAAATGGCAATAGAACTGGAAGAAGATGAAAATGGAAATATTCTTGATCACAACAAGTCTGCCACTGACAATGGCTCGCAAAATTGTTCTAGCTTTTTAGTTAAATTCCTTTGTACAGAATATTGTAAATCTTGTGACCTTTGGCATAAGAGATTAGGACACATTTCTTTTGGGAAATTCAAACATTTATATGTGACTGCTTGTTTGCATTCAAATAATCAAAAATGTTCTATGTATTCATGTGATATATGTCCCAAGGCTAAACAACATAGACTTCCCTTTCCTATTAGTAAAATATCTGCTACTCAACCTTTTGAATTGATCCATGTTGATGTCTGAGGTCCTTACTCGGCTAAAACCTATACGGGTCATAGATACTTTCTTACTATCGTTGATAATTTCTCAAGAAGTACCTGGACTCATTTGATGGTTACCAAAGGTGCGGCCTTTTCCCTTATTAGATCATTTTTTTCACTATGGTTAAAACACAGTTTAACAAATATGTAAGAATCATAAGACGGGACAATGCCTTAGAACTGGGAACGGGTCGTGCTGCAAGGACCTTTTATTATGAAAATGGCATCCTACATCAGACTAGTTGTATACAAACCCCTCAACAAAACGGTGTGGTCGAAAGAAAACACAAACACCTTCTTGAAGTTAGTCGTTCTTTGTTGTTTCAGCCACACTTGTCTATTAAATTCTGGGGTGATTGTTTACTTACCACGGCGTACCTAATCAACATAATGCCTAGCACAAACTTAAACAATAAAACTCCATTTGAGTTGTTGTATAAAAAGTTACATGATTTAAGTGGTTTGAAAGTTTTTGGTTGTTTGTGTTATGCTTCCACCCTCTAGCAAGGAAGGTCAAAATTCCATCCTAGAGCTACTCCATGTGTTTTTCTAGGCTACCCCTAAGGAAAAAAAGGGTTATAAGGTAATGACTTTAGATACTAAACAATTTCACATCCACATATGTAAGATTACTTGAGCATATCTTTTCCCTTCTCCTCTCAAAATGATCAAATCCAAATCTTTCTTATTGCTCCTGAGGTCTTATAGGATGCAGATTACCTCACCCATATTCAACTTAATGACATTGATACTCCCACTGACATTGATGAAACCTCCGTTACACCCACTCCTACACTGCCCAGTGGGACTAACATTCCTTTAAGACATTCCATGAGAACACACAGAACACCTTCATATTTACAGGATTACTCTTGCTTAGCCACAACTGAAGACCAGAACAACTTCTGTCTTGTCACTGCCACAAATCTGACCCTCCAAGCTCCCTCTTATGAATATTATGTTCTTCACTCTGACAGTCAAATCTTGTTAGAACATCTAAATTATAATGAGTCCACTTCTCATTCCCAAGCATCACATCATCCAGGCTAGCAGGAAGCTATGCAAAAAGAATTTCAAGCACTCCTGGAAAATAACACTTGGGAAATTGTATCCTTACCTTCTAGAAAGAAGCCTATAGATTGTAAATGGGTATATAAGGCCAAACATCATGTTGATGTCACCATAGAGAGGTTAAAGGCTAGGCTAGTAGTAAGGGGGTTCACCCAAAGGGAAGGAATATATAATGAAACCTTTTTACTTGTGGTAAAAGTGACGACAATTTGGTCTCATATGGTTGTGGCAGTTAAAAGAAAATGGAATTTATACCAAATGGATGTTAATAATGCCTTCATACATTGTGATATACGTGAGGATATCTATATGAAGGTTCCTCCTGGTTTGTCTACTGACGTTCCCAATGCAGTTTGCAAGTTAATAAAATCCCTCTATGGGTTGAGCAAGTGTCAAGACAATAGTATGATAAACTTGCCACCACTCTTTATAAACAAGGTTATTATCATTCTAACAACGACTACTCACTCTTTTACAAGAAGGTAGGTACTTTAGTAACTTTTCTTGCAGTATATGTGGATGATGTCCTCCTCACTGGGAATAATCCTAAAGAAATGCAGCAAATCAAGACCTTCCTAAATGACAACTTCAAGATCAAATATTTGGGACATGTAAGTTATTTTATGGGAATAGAAGTCCTTAAAACATCTCAGGGTCTCTTGCTAACCCAGCAGAAGTTCACAAAACAGCTCATACGTGATTTTAGTTGATTGTGGTAAAATAGAGGAGAAAAGTGAGGAGAGAGAAAAGTAAGAAGATATATTGGTAATGATTGTGGTAAAGTGTGGTGAACTATGGAAGAATATTGAGTACTATGGTGAGTTGTGGTACCGCACCGCAACATACCGTATAAAGAATGGAGTCTGGTGTTCTTCGAAAAGGAAAACACCAAGTACAAGAATAGTAAAAATAGTATTATTTTAATAAATTGTGGAGCATAGGTATTATTGTTAATGATGGATAATGGATTGAAGAATGAGGTGAGGAACAAGTAGCATAGAGAGTGATATTTTATTGTGCCGTTGGACTCAGTCGTAATATTTAGTTGTTTTAAATAATTGATAAAATTTGATAATTTATATAAGATAAAATATTAAGATACAAATAATCATATCATATACTCTAAAAGAAAAGAGAAAGATTATTGGGTTTTGGGCCTTTGTGAGCTGCTTAATTTGTTGGCAGTATGTATGTATGCCTGCTTTTATTTGCACTTGAGTTTTTTTTTTTGTTCTTTTTTTAATTTTTTACTTTTTTTACTTTCACTCTCGTTCACTGCACCTTTGGCTCCCTTGTTCCAACATGCATTGATTCAAATTGCAAATCAATTTGAGTGCCCATGTCAAAATCAGACAACCCCATATGAGAAAAACATCATTAACATCAAGATCTTCTTAAACCAGGAAATTATCACAAGAGCAAGATCGTATTTCCAAGTTAATTAAATTATTTGTTTGTTTCAAGGAAGGATGAAGCGAAAAATCATTCATCCTGCCATTGTTGGGTGTGGCAGACTCCATATCATCTAGAACCCAAAATTCTAAACCATCATCCCATTTCTACTTAGACCCAACTGAGCCTGGTCGGGTACTTGCCTGGACAAAAATGGGTGTGGCTCAAACTCGGGCATCTATCTTTGAAATTAATGGGCTTGAGCCTGAGCTTGGCCAGCCGCCATGGCTGCTGCCATCTCTTGGTGGTGGAGGGCCATGAAAGGCTTGAAGTGTTTCGGATCGGGCCGGCCTCCGCCAGTTGGGTCGGGCTGGTTCAGGAAATGGGACGGTACAGGGGAGCTGGCAAAGAGGTGGTCGGTGGGGGGGGGGGGGGGACAGGGATGTATTACAACTTGAATAAAAGCTGACAGAAAAAAGAAAGGGATGGTAAAGTTAGGCATAGAGTGAGAAAGGTATGACTCATGGAGAGAGGATGAAGAAGGGGAAGGGCACGACAGACAAAGGGATGGTGGCATAGAGTGAGAAAGAAAATGTGGAGGTGGCAGTAAGGGTAGAATGGGTAAGAGAAGAATGTGATATAAATTGCCGAAATAATTAAAAAAAAAGTATTCCCTATTTTATAATTTGACTTACAAAAATGCACAATATCATTATATTGATTATTGTGACAAGGTGTCTTTTAATTGATAATTTATCACATCATAAAAAGTAACAACACCATACTTTTTTCAATAGTAAATTTTTGACAATTTCATAATAGTAATTTTATATGATGAATAAGTTTTGCTGGTTATGTACAAATTAGGTAAGTAAGATTAGGTAGGTTTGAATACGTTTTGCTAATTTATGTAGAAATAGATTATGTGTTGTTTCAGAAATTAAAAAGTTAGAAAGGTTTAGGTAAAAAACGGTGGAATTAGATAGAAGTAGAAATAGCAATATTGTGGTAGTTTATCCTTGCAAAAATTGTCAACATTTTAAAACGTTAACCGACACAAATTATTAGGCAACATTTATTTTGAACAGATAGAGTACTCCCTTTGCCCTTTTTTATTTGTTGCTTTGGATAAAAGTGGAGAAACTAATGCAACACAAAATTTTAAGTAAAAATATATTAAAATGAAAAAAATACCACCGACAATTATTATTAAAATATTGGTTCCAAAATCAATTATTAAAAATAAAAGTAATAAAATTATTATTAAAAATGTAAATACAATAAATAATTAGATACAAAAAAATAAATGAATAAACAATTAGAAACAAGTGAAATAATAAATACTTCATTCATTCCATATTAATCATCGTCTTTGGAAATTGTGCAGTCAAACATTAAAAATTTTGACCATAAATTTTTCAATATATACAATGACTTGTTACATAATATTAATATCATCAGTTTCGTAAAGACAATTATAAAATATCATATTACAATTGTTAATATAATATAATACAAGAAATTATCAATCAAAAAGTGATATCGGAGACCATGATAGACAAATATATAACAATTAATATGAAGCAGAGGGAGTAATCAACAACATTCGTGCCTTGCACGGGCAAGTGCTACTAGTTATTGAAAAGAACTTACTCATGTTTATATTTATTATAAAATAATAATATTTATTTTTTAAAAAATAATAATATTTAAGTATTGTTCAATAAATATATTATTAGGATCCAATGAAAAATATGCTAAAGTATGTTCAAAATTAATTATTAAAAATAAAAAAATGTCAACTACGACTTTTCCTTATCCAAAAAAATCAAATTTATCTGTTTTAATTTTTTATCATTAATTTCATTTATAAAATTACATTAAATATCAAATATCATGTTTATATAATTAATTTTCAAATTGATTAATAATTTTTCAAAAAAGACAAATATAACATTTTTGTTTTTGGACAAAAAACAAATAAATGTCAAACATTTATAAATTTGATAAAATATAAATATAAAATTTCAACATTTTAAAAAATTTGAAAATAACATTTCATAAATACTTTACAACATCATACAAAAATTAGGGAATATTACCGTTGGAAAAAAAAGAATACCATACAAACAAATAAAAAAGCTAACAAAAAATAGAAGGCACAAATAGGGGGTCTACCAACAGAGGCGTGCGATATGCCTTCCAAAGTGTTAGAACCCCTTGAGGACCTCAACAGACCCAGACTCAAGGACCATGGCAGACCAGGCTCAAGGACCTTGGCGACTGGAATGGTTTTGAATGAAGTCAAAATTCGAATATTATTGGCATATAATTTGGATATCTTAGAGTGATACTTTCCTGATTATTTTGACAGATTTGTTACCTTCTTCCATGATATCAAAATCAATATCTAAATCCAATAATATGTTTACTAATTATTGGCATATCTCTTGGAACGTATCGGGTTAGGGTCCGAGCCTCGAAATCCAAGGTCTCCAAGCCTTTCCGCACCCCCTCCATGAAACATGAGAAAAACGGCTTCAAGGTCGGGTGTGGAGCGAACATTAAGGTGGACCCGGGACCCTGGAGGCATGACTTGATCGGTGTTGGGTGTGGTATCCACTTCAAATGGAACCTTGGACCATGGGAGTGGAGCTATGAGTCCTTATAAGGACCAACTTCGGGCCTTTGAAAGGGTCCGAAGTCTTTCGGCAAGAATAAAGACAAAGGGGTCAACGTGGGTTGAGGAATTGGACGTGCCTTCACTCTTTTGACCATAACTCTTTCAATACAACTCCGATGAGTCTCATATTTTGGGAGTTTAAAGTACACACCGAGAGCTTTCCATCGATACTTTATGGGTCTAAAACAAAGTCCATAAGTTATGCTTGTTTGAAGTCGGCAGGAAAAACTGCCAGAAGGTCGCACTCGCGACCTTTCTTGTTGCGCCCGTTACCGCCATTGGTTCCCGTTACCCTGCTTGTAGTGCCCCCTACCAGTTCTGGGCAAGCCTTGGCTGGGCAACGTCAATAGGCGCTGCCAGCGTTTGTCCCAGAGACGACAACTGCTGCGTCCGTCGGTTCGTCGGGCCCGCAACCGACTTGTGGCGCCCGTGACCCCTCTATGCACGGAAGCTGACTGCTGCGTCAAATTGCTCCGTAGCGCCCGCGACGATTCCGTAGCGCCCGTGATAGGCATGATTCCTGCATGAGATTTTGGCCATTAAACGGTGTGTTTTATTTTTAACCCCCCTTGTATAAATACCCCTTTGCACTGTTTTTTTAGGCAGATTATTCAGACATTGATTTTTATGCTTATGCATTTTAGGGTTTTCCCTAGTTTTCTCTCAAACCTTGTTATCTTTATCCAATCAATTTGGTGGTGATTCAAGTCATTCCTTTAGTGATTATTTCGTGGTTTATCCTTTATGATAATCATGGTGGGGTGTTAGGCCTAGGGTTGTGGACTCTTTTTGCCCAAGGTCTTATCCAATCCTTGTGTGTGTTCAAGAATTTGTTGATTGTTGATTCTCCATTCATCCATTCAAGCTAATCATCATCCCCTCCACGCTACGGAACGCGCCATCTGGTATTAGAGCTAGGTTTGTTCTAGCTTGAGTTTTGGTTTTTGTTCTTACAAGTAGTGATTTCTTTTGTTGGATTTGGTTAAAATATTGGTATTCCCCATTTCCTGTAAATCCAAGAGTGTTGGAATACATTGTATGGTGTGTGTATTTTTGGTTTTGAAGTCATTTGATCTTTGAGATGAAGTTGGAAAATAGTGCCCGGAAGGTTGTTCGATGAAATGTCAAAGTGAAAAAAAACACAAAGAACCCTTAGCCAAACACTAGCCAACTACAAGAAAATCCCCAAACTCCACAAAAACATCCCAAACACATACCGTCCTTCACCCTTCCCTCGATATGGACAAAGAAGTTAGCTCCAATCGAGAGGAATCAAGCCACCGAGGTAGTCCTCAAATTCGAAATATCGAGAATCGACTCACCACCTTTGACAATCGATTCTCCACCATCGAGCGGACTCTTAAGAACCTTGAGGTCAAAGTGAACAACATTGCTTTGAACCTCCTAGGTCGACCCCGAGACGAACGTCGACGCAGGGAAGTGGTTGATAGGTTCCCTCGCGATGAGTTCAATGATATCATGATCAAAATTCCAGAATTCAATGGGTACACCGGCCCAGATGATTATCGTGAATGGGTCCAAATCCTGGAGAGATTTTTTTGCAACTAAGGAGTATAGCGATGAGCAGGCCTTCAAATTTGCAAGATTGAAACTCACTAAGGTTGCATCTCTTTGGTTTGAGAGTGTCAAAATGCAAAGGGCTATGGAGGGTCAATCAAAAATCATTTCATGGACAAGGCTAAAGCGATTGATGGATCGACAATTCTTGCCTAACACTTACAACTGAGAGGTTAACCGTGAGGCCATTTCATCACTTGATGGGTAAGGAGGAATTAAGCAATCAAAGGTCGATCTCATGCCCAACGAGGGAGCTTCCCTTGATCCCTGTGAGACAACTAATGTTATTGCTGAAGTTCTAAGCCAAAAGGAGGACGAGAACATCGGCCTTTCTCTTCCTCTCACCCTTGTTGAAGAACCTCAAGAAGAAGCACCTTCATTCATCTCACATCCATCAATTATTGAGCCTAGCATCAATGGAGTTGACTTTATCATCTCTTATGACTTGACTACTTTTGACCTCCCCAATGAGAAGAATGAGGTAACTTCAAACTCACCTATGAAATTCAATGAGACTTGCTTGGATGTTGGGTGTTGCGACATAAAGTCTTTGGGTGAGTCGTGCATAATCTTTGGGAGGCATTGGTTGTTTGAGAATGTTTGTTGGCATGATAAATTGTATTGTGATGTCCACGATTGATAACTCTCCATATTTTGAATGTGGTCATACTAAGAATCTTGGTGTTCGTTTGGTGTCTAGTGACAAATTTGGGTTTGATGATGCCTTGATTCTAGTTCAACCAATGTTTATGAGCTTGTCATTTGTGTTGTCCTTCAATGAATATTGTTTGAATGTTGGATGTTGTGACATGAACTTTTTGAATGGGTCATACACGTTGTTTGGTCATCATTGGTTATTCGAGGATTTGTTGTTGAATGGGTGCTATTGGAAATTTGGTATGCAATGTTTGTGGGAGTGTATGTTGAAAGAAGATCATTTGCATAACCGTGATTACTTGAGTCCCTTAGCCCCACATAAAATCAAACCTTGGGTGGAAAGGAGTTGAGGAACCTCATAACGAGCGAAACACGAGGTGAGTGTGCTCCTGGTGAGGACAAGCTACCTTTGGCTTTGTCTTTACCTTGTAGCAAGCTAGGTGAGAATGAGTGTTCCCAAACTCCACAAAATTTTCTCGTTCCTTCTCTTAATCCCCTATCTCCACACAACAAGTCTCCAACCACATTCTTTTATTTGGATGATGGGTACATCGTGGGGTTCGAAGCTTGTTGGGCGTCTCATGTGAATGCTCATTGCGATTGGGATGTTCGGGGTTCTATGGAGCCAAATTATGGGGAGGGCCTCGGTTTTAACTCCCAAGAGTTGAGGGAAACTCTTTTTCAAGAAAGGGATTATGGAACATATCAGGCTAGGGTCCGAGCCTCGAAATCCAAGGTCTCCAAGCATTTCCGTACCCCCTCCATGAAACACAAGAAAAACGACTTCAAGGTCGGGTGTGGAGTGCACTTTAAGGTGGACCCGGGACCCTGGAGGCATGATTTGATCGGTGTTGGGTGTGGTATCCACTTCAAATAGGACCCTGGACCATGGGAGTGGAGCTATGAGTCCTTTTTGGGACCAACTTCGGGCCTTTGAAAGGGTTCGAAGTCTTCCGGCAAGAATAAGCACAAAGGGGTCAATGTGGGTTGAGGAATTGGATGCGTCTTCACTCTTTCTACCATTACTCGTTCAATACAACTCTGATGAGTCTCACATTTTGGGAGCTTTAAGTACACATTGATAGCTTTCCATCAATACCTTATGAGCCTAAAACGGAATTCAGATGAAGAAGTTATGCTAGTTTGAAGTCGGCAGGAAAAACTGCTAGAAGGTCGCGCCCGCGACCTCTCTTGTAGCGCCCGTTACCGCCAGTGACGCCCGTTACCCTGCTTGTAGCGCCCGCTACCAGCTCTGGGAAAGCCTTGGGCAATGTCGATAGGCGCTGCCAGCACTTGGACAGACGCTGCCAACGTCTGTCCCAGAGACGACGATTGCTGCGTCCGTCGGTCTGTCGCGCCCTCGACCGTCTTGTGGCGCCCGCGACCCCTCCTTGCACGGAAGCTGACTGCTGCGTCAAATTGCTCTTGCGCCCGCGACGGGCATGATTCCTGCGTGATATTTTTTCCATTAACCGCTGTGTTTTATTTTTAACCCCCTGTATAGATACCGCTTTGCACTGTTTTTTTTAGAAAGATTATTCAGACACTGATGTTCATGCTTATGCATTTTAGGGTTTTCCCTACTTTTCTCTCAAACCTTGTTATCTTTATCCAATCAATTTGGTGATGATTCAAATCATTCCTTTAGTGATTATTTGGTGGTTTATCCTTTATGATAATCATGGTGGGGTGTTAGGCCTAGGGTTGTTGTCTCTCCTTGCCCATGGTCATATCCATTCCTTTAGGTATCCAAGATTATTGTTGATTGTTGATTCCATTCATCAACTCAAGCTAATCTCATCTCCCTCCATGCGACGAAACGCTCCATCTCTCTTGGAAGGTATCAAACCATTTAAGGAAGGATTGATTGTTGTAATTCCAGTAAGTATCACGTGGCTTCTTTCTCTTCCAGCAGGAAATCAATGAGAAACTGATTTTGTAAAGATCTCCAACGATATCTTGCCAATTGAAAGCTCTTTTCAAAGCCTTACAAGTCCAACATTCACCTCACCCTTTGGGTATAAAAAGAGGACGAAGATAGAGAAGAAAAGTGAGGGAAACATTCCACTCCACAAGAGAGACACATCATAATTCCACATCCTTTAGTCTCTTGTATCATAAGGTCCTTGGTCTGAACGTATAAATCTTGTAATGGGACATGTAATTAAGTGAGTTGGGAAACTCACTTTAGTAGCTAAGTATTGTTAATGCTTAGTGAGTTATAGATCAAGAGTGTTGCCTTGATTGAGTTATAGATCAAGAAGGGCATGCCTTCTTGATTGAGTTCCTTGTAAGGTTACCTTGGAGGTACTCAAAGGAGTCGAGATTGAGGACCTAGTTGTACTTCTTAAGCGAACAAGAAGTGAAGTGGTTCAAAAGTCTAAGTGAAGAGAAGCTTAGGTCCAGTGACGTAGCTCTATTTGGAAGGGTTAACATAGACTAAATTCATGTGTATTATCTTTTTTTTTATTTCCATCATTTACATTTCATTTCCATACCTTATCCTTGGCTATGCCAAATATCTTGACTGACTTGTGTGTTAAGTTTTGTAGCATTGACTTAATTTTAGCCAACCACCTAAATCAACCCCCTCCAAGGGTTCTTTCACAAAGCCTGCAACCCGGATGCTTAACTCAAAAACATGAGTTGGAGTGCATGCCCCCCCCCCCCTCTCCCATGCCTATCTCTCTCCTTTCTTCTCCCTCTTTCCCTTTCATGCGTCCGAGAACGCCCCAGTGTTCATGATGTCAATTTGTTTTATTTTTTTTTTCTCTATTCTCTCTCCTTCGTTCTTGGTATAAAGGACGTCATTAATGATAATCTTAGGTTCAACAATGAATAAAGTGAGCCTATAAAATGTGTTCTTTCTTTCCATTTTTAAGAACATTCTTGTATTACTAGGCCATGTTTTACTTGATAATTGGAGAAATGCTTCTTTTAATTCCTTGCTAAAAATAATGTGGACCTTTACCAGAAAAATTGTAACAAACGAGAAAGCATGGGCGCTTAGAAAGAATTAGTTCCTTTTGGTCATTGTAGAACTAGGTGTATTGAAGGTGTCAACTAGGAGTTGATGTACCATGGAGTTGAAGATGAAGAAGTGGTGTCATGTTAAATTTCCTTATACGATGAGTAGCAATGATGTATATTTTTTTATTAATGGTAAAACTTTACACATACTATATTTTTCTCTTGATAAACTATTTGTATCACTTTAGAAAATTTAAAATACAAGTTTATAAATTAGTTTTGCTCGTGTAGTTTTTTGTAATATGAATGTAGAACATAGAAAGGATATTTGACATTTAAATTGTGATTTCCATAGGAGTGCTTTATGATTCACACATTGAGCATAATCCGTACCTTTAAATATTTATTTCCACATTTAAATATGGTTGAAAGAACATTACTTCTATCTTCTATAATGACTAATTAATACCATTAGATATTCTTGACGTAGATTTTACTTGTTTTATATATAACATGTGTTTAATAGGTAAACAAATTTGGAAACCCTTCTTTAATATAATATATTCAGAATTTAAAGATAAATATAAATTGTAAATTAGTGTATACTTTCATGAGTTGAGTAAATATTAGGGGTATATTAGGACTTGGATGGTAAGAATTTTACTTGACTTTCAATGAGTGAATTATTGATGGGCCTTAGAAATGCTATATTTTTTTCATTCATTTATTCGGATAGACTCCTCTTCAAAAGAATGGGTAAAAAAAAACTAGTTGAATAAAAAAATAGTGGGTAGATTGATTATCAAAAAATTACTTAGAGGTACCCTAACTTTTGATGAAACAATTTTTTGGTACCCTAACTTTTCAAAACTAATTTTGGGGTACCCTAACTTTTAGGATTAGAAATTACTAGGTGAATTTCCGGCAAAACTCCGATTGATTCAAATCATTTTCGTCCACGAAAACAAAGGGCATTTTCATCCACAAAAACACTTAATCAATTTCCCGCCTAAAACTCACCGTTGAATTCAAATAATTGGCCGAAAATTCACCTAATTATTTCTAATTCTAAAAGTTAGGGTACCCCAAAATTAGTTTTTAAAAGTTGGGGTACCAGAAAAACATTTCACCAAAAGTTAGGGTAACCCTAAGTATTTTTTGATTGATTATGAGTCATACATGAAGAGTCCAGAAGATGTACATACCCCTATACAAGGTCTACAACAATGGATTACAAATGAGATTCTAGAACATCTGCCATTGTTGTATACGATTATTGGGCACTTTGATAAAAATAGTTCCAACTCTTCTATTGGAGGGGTTCATAATTATAGGCTAATTAACAGGTTCATGCATGCCCCAGAGGGATAGATAAGGGTGGCCATGGATCGGTTAACCGATTTGATTATAAATTCGGATAGTTAAAATCATGATCCATATCCGACCCAAACGTTTCGGTTAACCGAATTGACTGATAATAAAATTTGCGATCCATATCTGATCCGAAAGCTTCGGTTAACTAAATTTCGGATAGGATAATTGTATATCCACAGATTATAAAGCACTAATAATCATTGTTCCTCTTACCTTAATGTGTTCAAAATTGTAAACTTTATGTATT
Organism: Portulaca oleracea; assembly: GCA_029582165.1. Classification (NCBI taxonomy): domain Eukaryota; kingdom Viridiplantae; phylum Streptophyta; class Magnoliopsida; order Caryophyllales; family Portulacaceae; genus Portulaca; species Portulaca oleracea. Next base: position 24,736,987 of record CM055890.1, read on the forward strand.
GTGTTACATTTCTACGCTAATGACTACTAATTTACCACAAAAAAGTAACATTTGAAGGGTTCAAAGTTGAAAATTAATTATTTTCAGATAACCGATAAATTATCCGGATTGTTCAACCCCCGATCCGTGATCCGGTGAAAAAATCATATCGGTTAACCGATATGCCAACTTCAAAAATTATCCGCTAATTATCCATTTTTCGGATCGGATAATCAGATTTTTGGATCGGATCATGGATTACAGATTTTTTGCCCGCCCTTAGGGCTAGAGTCATAAGAATTAGGATCAACAGAGTAAAGTGAGGCTATCAAAAAAAATTAGGTGAAGTGAGATCACATTACCCGTGAGTAAGGGTGGGCAATGGGCTGGATATCCGTAGGGTCACGAGGGTCTGTTTATATAAAATGGGGTTTCTCAAAAGGTTGAGTCGTTAAAGGGACATATCATCAACAGGGCGACTCATTTAATAATGTTAAAGTGGCGGCGAATGAATTGGACTAGGTTGGCTTATCAACACCTCAAAATAAATAGCTTTTCTACCATTTTAAATGTTAAACTCACTTAAATATCTTATTAATATTCTACATTAAACAATAATTAGCATAACTATTTTCATTTTGATACAAATACACAATTTTATGGTCAAAATAGGTCGACCCATAATTTTTCCTAGAAAGCATTGACCTAGCCCACAACTACAATGTGTCAACCTTGACCGAACCCGACTCTACATAGCTAATGGGCCCGCTCTAACCCAGCATGTTGTCCACCCCCACTAGTGAGGGAATGTGTTATGTACCCATGTATTTCAACCGATTAGCACCGTTACGATATTTGACAATAAGTTGGCTCAACTAGAGTAATCTAAGTACACATTACTATAGGAAGGTGTTTGGATTGTCCATCTTCACACCAGTGTCTACGCGTGTTGAGGAGAGAGAGGGCTAGAGACGGGCATAAAGGGAAGGAAGGGGCATGCAAGCTCACTCTAAGATGGTGCAAGCAAGCACATCACCCGATAAGGCTATGTGAGACACCATTGAGCCATCGCCACAAGCAGGTATGACCACTAGCATGCTTGTGCGGTCGAGGCATTGACGTATGCATGGAGCCTAAACAAGGTCAATACATCACAACCTCAAGCGTCTCAAAAAGACATCTTACACCTCAATACTCCCAGGTCTTCCCTTATTGGCACGTTGTAGCCGACTCCCCCTCCCCCCCCCCCCCGAAAAAAATGTCGTCCACCTCAATAATGTGTTGGTGAGTAACTCATTGCTACTTCTAATTAACATAATATCTCGTAAAGATACTAAGATGTCCTAAATTAATTGCTTTCATCATGAGTCACTACTAAAAAATCCAAATACAAACGAAGTCAATTATGAAATTTGCTTCCATCGCTCGATTCAAGAGAAAAACTATCTATAATTGACTGATTTCCACCAACACATTAGTTTTTCTAATCATAATTAGCACACAAGTAGGCAGCTCACTAAACTATCTAATTAGAGGTTTTCTAATCATGAAGTAGCCTCTAATCTAGCTTAATTAATACTAATACATGATAATTGAACTAATACATAGCTTCAGCAATGGGTTTCTATCCAAAATGGTGGCAAAAAAACCAATTGAAACATTACAATGGTACGTTCTCATTGGTGCATCTCACTTCACTTAGATTGCAATCCTTGGTTGCCATCTGCTATATAGGTACAGGTTGTGCTTCTTCATTCAGTAGGAGGCTTCCTTGGACGTCCAAATTAAAGAAGAGGGAATAACACAGACCAAGTGAAAAGACCACAGTAACCTTGCTGAATTAACCAAAATAACAAACTGATTTTAATTAAGCTTCCAATCCCATTTCGACACCTATCACTTTTAAATTTCTCCTTCCATATTGAATAAGCTAGGCATCTTCCTTAGCATCAAAATAGTAGGGGAGATCGATTCATAGTGGAAAGACAAAAATACCCATGCCAAATAGCCAAAATTTGCAAACAGATCAGATTTAAGCTTCCTAGCGCAGGGTCTGATTGCATAAGCTGTGTAGGATGCAAACGAACTCCAAATTGAAACTTGGGCTTTTTAGAAATCTTATTCAATGGCCTCTAAAAGTCTCCAAGAGAAAAAGTAGAGGAGAAGTCTCAGTTTTGAGGTATTGACAATAGAATAGGTATCATTCTGGGTGAATGAAATTCTAAACTATTTGCGTTCTTCTTGACTTCATGGCTGGGCTAAGTGACGTCCTTGTATTCATTTGGCCCTAATGCATCCTCCAAGGACCTTGGGTCCCCAAATATGAGACCAAGGCATGGCGAATGTCCATCAACCGTGTGTTCTTATGTTTGCTAAATATCCCTATCTTTGCCCAAAACGCACATGGGGAGAGAGAGAGAGAGGGGGATAGAGATAGAGAGAGAGAGCTTCCACTGTCACCCAATCGTCACACACCGCCTTCTTCTGCTGACGTTTATTACTGTCGTCGTCAACCTTTAGCACAAACCAACGTTTGTCACAAGTCCAAAACCCATACACCTAGTGATAGAGATACATATTAATATATTTAGGAATAATAATATTTAGTAGATTTATGATTTTATTATATTTAGTTTCCTATTCTTGTTAGGAATATTATAGTTTCCTATTTTGATTAGGAATATAACTCTAGTTTCCTATTTCTATTAGGTTTAGTATTAGGCGGGTTGTTTACCTATAAATAAGGGCTTTGCTAGCCTTTATGAGAAACATTACATTAATATTGAATATTGAATACATACAATTCTTCACGATTATGACATGGGATGCTAATCTTTTCCTGAATTCAGCACGGGGATGCTGAATTCTCCTCTTGAATTCAACACGGGGATGTTGAATTCGTATCTTTAGCTTTTATTTATTTCCCGTTCTCTATCACCTAGGACCAGATCAATTTCTCCTCTTCGTAAACCCTAAACAGAGAGAGAAAGAATTGAGGGCGAACTTCACCCAAACCTGCAAACCTAGTTGCCTCATTCTTGCCTAAGACAATCTCTGGAGATGGTTGTCACCTAGTTGTTGCTCAAAACTACCAACAACCATTCTTCCCTTTTTTGAAGATAGTGTCTTGTTTCAGATTTGGTCTTTTTATATTAATTGTTGAATTTTCATTTACTTTGTGATATGCTAGTGCAACATGCATATATCTGATGTTATTATGTGAAAAGTTTGGTTAATTTTGTGTATTCTTTTATAGATTCGGGGTTAGGTTTATTAGATTTGATAAATTCAATTCTTGATTGCAATAAAAATGGTATTAACTCATATGAACTCAGTTGGTTTATGGGTTTGAATAAAAAAATAAAAAATAAAAGGATTATTATGTTTTAAAATCCCCAACTCTGGGGTTGGTTTATCAAAATATCCCGAACTTCAGATTTAACATGAATATCTCAAATTTTAGGAGTCATATTTGACAGTAGTCCAACATCAACTTAACAACAATTATACCTAGGATTTTCTGTGGTGTAACAATAATTTTTGAGGTGACTTGTAGAATGAAAATGTGTCTTAGTCAAAAAGACAACCACTACATAGTAGAAAAACCGAAGTTAATTGATGTTAATTCAGTGGTGGGATGCTAATAATTACTGACCCAAATTAAAAGAAGCCGCTCGGCATCCAAAAGGAAGTCATCATCTTCCGCGCTTCGTCCAGTTCTTCCCGTGCGAAGCCTTTCGTAGTCGCCTGACCGTGTACAGGAAGGTAGAGTCTAGCAAATCCTTCACCAGAGAAACCTTTCCACTGCGCTTAGGGAGGGTGGCCACACCAGCAATCAAACCCACCCTTCCTCCCAACGCAATTCCCAGCTAGTTCCAGAAATCAAGGGTTTCAAGTTTTGTTTGAATCAAGGGTTTCAACTTCGTTTCAAGCAGTGGCACCTTCATTTAAGCCCTAGAAATCCCCGCAATTAAACTCCTTCCCAGGCCTTGCTTCCTTCGCATCTAAATTCTAGAAATGGATTCTCTGTTAGCATCCTACGCCTCCTCAGACGACGAAGACGAGCAACCCCAACCCCAACCTAAACCTAACCCTCCTCCTCCTTCAAAAGCACCTTCTCTCTTCTCTTCTCTTCCAAAACCCCAATCTTCATCTTCATCCGTTTTCTCATCTCTTCTCCCTCCCAAGTCCTCCTCCTCACAAACCCCATTTTCTCCTCCACCTCCCAAAAACAACTTACAACAAGCTCAAGATTCAAATCCTCCTTCCAAATCATCTGCCCTTTTCTCTTCTCTCCCTGCCCCCAAATCCCAAACCACCACTGATTTCAACATCCCACCCCCTACTCCCAAAAGGGTTGTTCAATTTCGACCCCCAGTGCCCCAACTCAGCAGAGCCGACCAAGATGATGAGGACGAGGAGGAAGATGAAGAGGAGAAAGAGAAAAAGAAGAGGAGGCAATTGGGTCAGGATACTTCTGTTAAATCCTTCCTTTCAAGTATGCCTGTTCCTAGGAACTCTGCTGCATCCACCCTTGGTTCTGGTGCAGCTCCCTCATCTGGGTCTGGCCGACGATCCGTCATAGACACTGAGTCATCTATCTCTGACCCTGCTCCATCTGGGTCTGATGCAAATGAGGTCAATAATCAAGTGGGTTTTGATTCTAATGATGGGAATAGTCAGGAAAATTGGGATTACGGTTCTTATGGTTATAACCATGAAGGCGCGGTTGCCGGGGATCAAACCTATGCAGGTTATGAGGGTTATATTGCATATGGAGGTTCAGGTGGTTATGATAATTATGGAAGTTATGTGAATCATGAGAGCGGTTGGTACGATGCATCGTCTGGGGCAGTGGCACCATATGCATCAGGAGGAACGGCTCCTGCGGTGGGGCCCCCAGTGGAGAGCTTGGTGAGTATAAATGGAAAGAGAAGAAAAGGTCAAATGCCAACGGAAATAGTTGAGGTGAAGCAGGAAGAGCTAATCAAGAATCGGCCGAGAGAGGATCAGTCAAAGCTTACTGGAATTGCTTTTGGACCTTCTTATCAGGTATGATGTTCTCCGCAGTGTTTGAGAATGTTGAGACTAGAAAGTTATATGCTATTGCCTGAACTCTTGTTGCGGGAAATAATATGCTATGTGTTTTTATGCGCTCAGTGGGCTGGAGCTTGATTGCTTATTCATCTGTTGGAAGCTGTGGATCGAAATGTTTTTTTATTTGAGAATGTCACCCGTATTTTGATTGAGGAAATGCTTTAAGAAGAAATTAAACCTCTTAGGAATAATGGCCGTATGATTGTACATGCTTGATAAATATCCTTGACATTTGTGTTGTTGAAGTCTGGCTACTATCTATACATTGTGTCAGAGAAAGTATAGTCCTGGTATCCTCCTTGTCAATGATTTATCCCTGTTTTTGGTTGGGGCATATATGTTCTCCGTGACAATCTCCACCCATAGAGACTGTCCTTGAAAGAAATGCCTCTAACTATTTAGTTTCTTATGATAAACTAGCTACTAGATTGGTCATGGCAATTGTAATTGGGGTGGCACTGAAATCTTGTGGCATTGACAGTTTTGCGTCGGGATTGGGCGCCCCAGTTATTCTTAGTAGATTATGCTCTATGATTCTTGCTTTTGGGCTGAGATTGACACCTTGGGGTTAAGCTGAGTACCTCAAAGGGGAATCTGGGTTTTGGGTTTTTGAAGCTTATATGCTTGGATTTGTCCAAAAGTTTGTTGATGTAGATATTAAAGTTTGTAATAGGTTGTGCTAGTTGTAGGCCAGATTAGGAACTTGTAGCTGATTGTTGAACGTTTCAAAATGAAGAGACAATACTCTTAAAAGGAGCCTAGAATATTGTCAACAAGCCTCAATTTGCGTAAGAGCTTTGGAATTTTTGCTTAGTTCTGGGAATTAAAGTAAAGCTTTGGGCTGGTGTAGACTCAAAGATGTCCTAGAGAATACGAAAATTTCATAGAAGATGATACCAGGATAACGACATCCAAGTCCTTCATGAAAATAGTGTATGGTGGCAAAAATAAATAGTTAACAGAGCTAAGTATAAACAAACCTCAATCTGTTATTAGTATGTATCAGTTATTACCAGTTTTGATGCAAAAGTTGATTGAGTCTCTAATAGTCAATGCATGTTATCAGCAAGTATCTTAACTTCAAAGTCCCAATACAATATGGCTGATGCGTTATTCTGATTCCTGGTTTAAACTAAGGAAATGCATTGTCTTGGGAGCATGGAACTGATTTAGATAAGTATGGGTTTGCCTGGTTGGGATGATTTCAATTGTGATTTCTGTGGTTAGCATGTGACTCTGAGATAAAGATTGTGTGGTGTGATGGTAGAATGTCAAGAGCTACCTTTGCTGCTGATTGTGGAGAAATGCAGAAATTATTGGGTAACAAGACTATGTCACAATGTGGAGATTTAATCCTTTTGGATTAGGTCAAGAAACTTTGATATATCAAGTTCTTCTAATTTCCATGAACATTATAGTTCCAGGATCTTTGGCTGAGTTCGCTTAGAATAAGTTGTGTGAAGCCTTTCTTTTTGGCTGCTCCCAACATCATTTTAGCTGGTTTTCCTTTCATCTTTTCCTTTCTTTTGGGCTGGTGGTGGCGGCAAGTGGTGCTCAGCGGTTGGGGGGGAGTGATGAGGGGGAGAGGAAAGAGAGAGAGCTGTGATTAGGGTTTGCTAATGGCTAGATTAGGGTTTAGGGGCTTTAAAGGGGTATTTATACTACCCTAATTAAATAATTGAAAGCTGGAAATAATTAATATTAATAGGGAAGTAGCTGAAATTAGTAATATTAGGTTTTTCGAAAATCTTAAAATAATTGTCACGAATAATTAATAAATCACACGTATAAAATAATAAAAATAAATATTAGCTATCTGAAAGGGTGGTGATTTAAGTTAGGTAAGCCTGTTTCTTGAGGATTTGTGATTTTGTGTAAGTAATGAATCCAAATGCTGAGAAACACAGCCTGTGTCCACGGTAATGATAAACAATCACTTTGCTAAACTGCGAATTACCTTTTACTATGGGCAAATATTAAGTGCAATCTTGAACCATGAGAAGTTTTTGCTTCTTGCTTTATGGTTTTCGTTGCTGGTGAGGAAAAATTTTTTGGCTTAAGAAATAATATCAGCTAGCACCCAAAAGTTGGTCACAAATTCATAGTTAAAAATCTCTCAAACTTCGCTCAGTCTATTTTTTGCACTTCAAGACCTTAGGAGCTGCAAAACAGCTGGCTGGTTCAAGAACAATTTTTTGATGAGTAATTAAAAGATGTATCAAAGGACCCCATGGGGATGTCACCTATTTACTACAAAAGGAGGCTAATAAAAACCAAAAAGCCTCAAGCCTGCCCAGGAGGGGATAAGTGAACTGAGTGGTGTGAGAGCTAAAATACCACCATTGATAAGCCCAGACAGGAAAGCTTTTGTGACCTGCTGATGATTGGTATGAGGTTTTTTGAATGTCACTGATAGCCTTTGATGTTATAACGACCTTCGGTCTGTGGTTTAGGATTTTGTGATCAAGCGTTTTGAAGTGGACCTTTTCAGTCTTGTGAAGTTCTGGTTTGGAATTGAATGCATGGAGGAGAGGATGCAACTTGTTGCTCTTTTATTGTATTGATGATGGCTTCAACTTGGGCAAATTTGGTTGATTGGTGCAAAATGATAAGTGTTTACTATCTTGAGAATTACAAGGTTCCACCAAGATGGTGAGGGCAAATGTTCACTGGTAATGGCTCACTAGAGTATTAGACAATGTTAGGTGGGGGTAACTATGGTAGTTGGCTGAAGTTCCAATGGTTTTGGGCGTCAACTTTGTGAATTGAGTTTGCATTCTAGTTTTAATGGATTATGATTTGCAATTTGTTTTACTAGGAAAGTTTACAATCTTAACATATTGTCATCTGCCTCATTTTAACTTGGTGTGCCACTCATTTTCACCTTTTTTTTTTTGGGGTGGGGCGGGGGGTTGGGGGTTGCTTATCTGAGTGCTAGTTTGTCTAGGTTGTACTATTTTGCATTATCCGCTGTATCTTCAAATTTGTGCATGAGGCCTTACACTTTTTTGGTCCTCTTATGCATAATTTGAGAAGTGGACATCGGATTTATTGTGTCCTGAAAAATGCGAGTTTGCCGAAATTTATAAGAATAGGCTGGTTTCAACTAGAGGATCTTTCATCATTGTTGCATTAGTATCGTCTATAATCGCGACATGTGGCCTTCAACCACAACCTTACTGGGCGATTTTTTTTTTTTTTTTTTTTGGGGAAATGCAATATGTGTGCTTGCTAAAGGATGAGGTTTGCTGGTACAATGAGGTGCAAAGGCGATTGTACAAATCAAAGATTCAAATGTAGGAAAAATTCGGACTAACTTCTATGAGGAACCAGGACGACAGTTCTGCTTGAGTAGTTCCTGGTGGCTACTAGAGTCACTAGTGAATTCACACCCTAAAACTCTATCACACTGATGCTTTGCTAAACATGGAGATGTAGAGATAGGCTGAGGTAAGGGAGGCAAGATGATTGTCACTCTAATCTGTATGTTCTTAATTAGCCTTGTCTTATACAAGCGACTAAACTTTGGGTTAAACTTTTATTGGCCAATAAGGCCCAATAGGTGTAGCCGCTCATAAGGCTCAAATTTTAACATGCTTTTAATCCTAGGTAGTGGAATCATATATGCTTTCTGCATAAATAGGGAAGGGTCATTCTTTAGAATGTAGAATGAGGTATGTTCTTAGTCGATGATCCTTGAATGCAAGGGCTAGTCCACACATCCGAGGCACCATTAATCAAAGTGATAGTGGGGGAAATCCTCTCTCTCTATATGTCAAGATCTTTAAACCTTTTAAGAAAGAGGTAAGCATCCTTACAGGTGACATATGTTATTGGACTTGGGACACGGGTGTCCGACACAGACACATATCCAAGCATCCGACATGGCATCCCTAAAAAATTATGGGCACGGGGACACGGTATCCAAGGGTCTAAGATAGCAGGGGAAACACGATCCCTAAGTTGCATAACATAATGAAATATTATTATTATTTTAAAGGCATCCTTAAAAAAAGTGAACCCAGGGACACTTTAGTTTAAGTTGATTTGGCCAATATAGAGAATATTTTCAGTCCAACTTTTAGAATGGCCAAACAAAATTGCTTTCACCTTAATTTCAAAACAATCAAAATAAAAAAAGTGGAAATGATCCAAAAGGTAACCCTTGGCTCAACTCCAATCAATGTATCTTTATAGTGGTATACTTCCTGGACTTGATTGAGTCCTGTTGTTAGTTTTTGTATGACATATTAGGTTGAGGAGACAGCCAGACTTGATGTTGCTGACTGAACTTGTGTGCATTGATGTCTGCATTTTCCTAAATTATGTGTTAACAGGACCGTAATTGCATAATACCTATGAGGCTAGTGCTAACATGCTTCTTGTTGAATGTTGTTGGTATAGCCGGCCCCTTCAGGGAAAGGTAAGCCAACGAAGCTGGCAAAACGAAAGCATCAAATTGGGTCGTTGTACTTTGATATGAGGCAAAAGGAAATGGAACTTACCGAGCGGCGTGCCAAAGGTCTTCTCACTAAAGCTGAAACTCAAGCCAAGTATGGCTGGTGATACATATGCTTGCAGTTCACCACTTTTTCTCTCTTGTTCAGAGATTATTGTAATTGTCAGTTTCAGTGACATCTTTCCATGTTTTCTTATTGTATTTGTATGCAGTCCCTTCCATATTGCTTGTTCCTTGCAATGTACTTAACAAGCTTATTGCTGATGCTGCTCTGGAGTCTGACAGGAAAGAAAAAGGGCTTTCCATGTACAATTTTTTTTAATACATATTCCATAGAAAATTTTCCATCTTTGCTGTAGTTTGACATTTAGATTCCTTTCTTATTCTAAGAAAATAAATTGAAAAGAAAAAAAAAAGAAAATGTTTTGTTTTTTTGGTTGGTTTACAGAAAATTAGAAAGAACAAAATAAATTGGATGGAAAATATCACCAAATAACAAGGGCTTTTATTTCATGAATTATTGTCCTCTCAAAGAAAATTTAATTGGTTTTGTCAAATTATGTTTGTCGTGGCAGATGATTTTCTCCACTCGTTTTTCAAGAACTATAAATTTCCAATTTGGACCCGTTAGAAATTGGCCCGAAAACTTGGTTCAAACATGATTTGAACCCGCTTTAAAATTATGGATTATGGAAATGAATCTCTTGACCAACTTTATACAATCTTCAACATTTTAAGTTTAATAATACGGCTGCTTTGAATCAATGAGGTCCATTTAGAATATTTTTTACACTAGCAATTTATGTATATATAAAGGATTATTTTCCTGACTGGGGTTCCATGGACCCATAGTTATTGATGTAAATCCGCCATCGGTCCACAACCCTCATTATTTCCGTAGAAACTTCACATGTACTACCCCACATGTGAAATATATAGTTATGCTATGTTGGTATACAATCCAAGCTTTATGTTCCCAAGCTGTACAATACATATCATAATTCATCTCTGTAAATCGATTGTGTGTATGCTTAATGCATTTGTGAGCAAGGTATGCCCAACGTGCACAGATTAGTTGTGAGCGGTTTCGGGTATCCTCACCTAAAACTAGGAACCTTACCCTTACTCATTTGACCAGTTCCTAAAATTCAGAAACCTTACCCTTACCCGTTTAAACCGGTTTCTAAATTTTAAGAACCTTACCCTTACGAGCAGTTTTGGGTATCCACCTATTACGGAGTATACACTAAGTATATTTTCTTACATTTTATTTTCAAAAAGAAAAAAAAACAATTGTGCTAAAGTTTAGCCTTATTCTTAAAAAAAAAGGGGTTTTTGGCCACAAATAATTCGTACTGAGGGCTTGAGAATCCAAAGTGACTTTTTGGCCACTAGCAGTCTGTACTTATTCACTATTTTCTCCTAGCGGTCCAGAATCAATTTCCAGCATCAGAAAGATGACGTGGCGACCGAAAATTTCCTTTTTGAAGTATGAATAAACATACTTTTCGGTCGCCACATCAACTTTCCAGTGCTAGAAATTGATTCTGGACTGTTATGAGAAAATAGTGAAAGGTACAGGCTGTCAGTGGCTGAAAAGTCACTTTGGATTATTCCCAGTCATAAACCTCTCAGTACGGTTTTTTTTGTGGCCAAAAACCCTAAAAAAATCCGTTTACTGTACGTTGCTCACCCTTTTACTATTGTCGTCCACCTTTCGCATAATATTTCCAATTTTGCCCTTCAACCTCATAACCTTCACTCTCCACATTCTCTCTAGTCTCTTTGGATTGGATAAAATGAAGTTTTGATGGATTGGATTGGATTGGATTGAATTGAATTAGATAAGTTATGATGCTTTTTTGGGGAATTGTGTTTTTAGAGATGATGTTTTTTTGAGGAATTGTGTAAGATTTGGATTGGATTGGATTGGAAAGAGTTACCAATCCAAAGAACAGGGAGACACGCCCAATAAAAATTACAACTTCGCGAGAATCTAAGCCATATAACAAGCTTAAAATTCCATAAAATCTTGAAGTTTAGTGACAATAACCGGAACCTAACCCTAATTGATAGGTTCCAGGCTCCAGTTCAGAGTAGTAGTTTATGAACCTTACCCTTACCCGTTTGACAGGTTCTTGAATTTTAGGAACCTGGCCCTTACCCGTTTGACTTGTTCAAATTTCGGAACTTACCCATTTGATCGGTTCGGATCTGGAACCGCTCATCCCTAGCACAGATGTTTGTCACTATTATGTGAGCAAGGTATGCTCGATGTGTACTACCCCACATGTGAAATATGTAGTTGTGCGATATTGGTACACAATCCAAGCCTTATGTGCGTAAGCTTTACAATATATTTCATAATTCATATCCCTGATCTCCGTAAATCAAATATGCGTATGCTTAATGCAGTCTTAAGCAAGATATGCTCAATGTGCAAAGATGTTTGTGACTATTATGGTTTGTTTGCAAGTATAAGTTATAAGTTTATTCGCATTCACAGTATTTAACATTTGTGCCGATGTCTCCAACTTAGCTTTACATCACGTGATCAAACACATCATATGAAAATCCACCAGGTAGATGTTCTTTTAGCCAGTCCAGCAACAGCTAATCATATTAGCTCAAGGGATCCCAATTGGTGTTAAAGCCGGCGGGATTCCACTTCAACTAAGACCCATAGTACACAAGTTAAGTGAGATTTCATTTTAAAACCAATTGGTGTTAAGAGGATAGCCCACTTGACTTATACACCATATCTTTTCCTTTTGATTTTCCGATGTGAGACATTTTACTCATGGGTGAATCCCAACACAAGTAATGCATTATTTCGATTGGGTCAGTATGATATCGCTGCAAACTAGTATACAATAGCCCTTCAATATGCTTGTGTAGTTGAGCCTTTGTGTGAGCAAGATATGTCTTTGCTTGGGGATTTAGCAGTTTCCCTTAACTTAAACATGGCAACATGTTAGCTTAAACTAGGAGAGTTTAGACATGTTGAGAAATGTGGGAATGTTTTATGTCTTGATCTTGACATTCATAATGTTAAAGCTTTGTTTAGAAGAGGAGTTGCTAATATGAAATCACAAACGTTTGAAGAAGCTCTGGCTGACTTGACGTTAGTCTTTCAACTTGAGCTAAAAAAACTTCATAAGATAAACGAAGTTGGAGCAGGAGGAAAAGATGGTGGCAACTATTACACAAATAAGCAAGCAAAAATAGACACAAACACGAAAGGGGGGTAAAGCTCGATTAAGAGAAGAAGGTGATTTGAAGATGGCCCGTATGAGATCTACTAAAGTGAAACTATCTAAAGATATTATGGGGGATTAAGGAGGCTGAGATGGGTTTTTGTAAATTTACAAAGGAAGGAAAACGGAGAGAGGAGGAGTATGCTTGTGCTCAGTCTCTAACCGCTACCGTAAGCTCTGTCACAAGCATGGGGGATAGGACCTCTCGATGTCTTACACAATCTCCGACATTATTATCTAACGTGAAGGTTGCGCTTGATACATCATCTAAACTCAAGTTTACCATGCGAGGAATAAGGGAAAGTCTCTCGGTTGACAAGAAGGGGTATGCTCATACTATGCGCTGGTGCCTGTTATTGTTTTATGACCCACGAACTATGAGCTATATGACATTGAGAATCTGTCAACCAACACTTAAGGTTGAGTCAACTCAACGGGAAATGGATTTGGAAGATATCACCCCTATTGACATTGTTCAGAACAAGGATCACTATTCCCATGTGGCATATGAACCTGACGTTTTCGATGAGTTCATTGGTTTTCCAAACAAGCATTCACAGGAGGGTCTTAACAACACTAAGAGTTTTACGATGCAAGAGGCATCAGGTATTCATTATCTCCGTTCCCGCTCGATCAGAAGCAACTATCGCTCTTGCAGGACATGCTTGAGGCAATATGGGCACAAAGGAAGAAAGAGGCTTTAATGATCCAAGGAAACCCAAGAGGTCTTTGATAGGAGCTGGACACAAGCGTCGTCGAAGTGGACACGAGATGGATGAATTCCAAAGAAAGCTAAAGAAGAGAATTGGTGAACACAATAGTGAAGGTTAGAAAGCTAGTATAATCCTTGTAAGTGTACAGTAGTGCACGATAACAGGTCACTTCAGCATACAAGTGGGCAGGCGAACTACAGGAGGCATAGTTAGAGCTATTTCGTTCTCTTTTAGTTTTAGTATTGTATATTTTGTATGGTACATTTTCTTTATGCGTCGAACTCTCTTCGTCGGCCCAAAAACAATCTTATAGAACCATGATGTTAAATTTTGTATTTCTTAAGGTGAATATGATACGAATGAAGAGGTAAAGAACAAAGACATGTAATCATTCGCGTTCATTGACAAAGTTTAGTCATTTTTAAACTTAATATAAAATTTAGTCATTTTTATAAACTTTTGGAATAACTTTGTAAACTTTTCTCTGCGAACGAAACCTACAGAAGAATCCTAAGCGCCAACCTTGCCGTCCATCTGTCAATTTACCAGTGTTTCACTCAAATATACAGTAGTATAAAAAAAAATGGTAGTTTAAAAAAGGTCAAGGCTGAGTTTCCTAGTAAATTGACATAAATCTAATCTAAACTAGAGTAGAATAAAGATACACACGTTTCTTCTATCATCATTGCCCAGCAAAAAAAAAAAAAAGATGGTCTTAACAGTTACAAGGACCCAACTATTATTACTGCATCACCACGACTGGATATTATCCTCTTTTACAGTTTTACCCATGGACGCAAGCGTTTCTTTAAAGGTGAAAGTTAAAAAATACTAGTACCAAAAAACAAAAAGGGTAAACTCCAGTACACTGACGACAAACGGCAGCGAAAACTAGAGTAGAGAAGCATGGCAGACATATATATAGTAAGGTCCCATGGCATCAGAATAATCACAAAACTCTCCACAAATCCTGCAATAGACATCACACAGAAAATACAAGTACCAAACTTGATGCAGTTAATCTAGCTAGCAATAACGTCATAACAGCTTCAAAGTTAAATACAATAAATCATGTAAAATGATAGAGTTTAAAATAGAAAAAGCCAAGGATGAGTTGCCTGGCCAGTGAAGAAGACAAGTTCTCACTGGACCATTGGGGCACAATGCTGGTTGGAATCCTTGATGAATCCTCCTCCTCCATTCTGCTGCACCTGCATGTTGTGTGTATGTGTCGAAGACATGCTCAAGAACCCACGATCCGCCTGCTGGAAAAACACGTCCCCGTTCAAGAAGTTGAGCATGCCACTGCCGTTGCCACTGCCACTTTCCTTGCTGCCGGGTTCAGAGACCAACGCCTTTGCTGCATGGACATCTGCCCTGCTTGAGTTGGACTGCTGCTGCTGTTTCTTTGTGCTAAGGAAACGCCCGCCTGACCCTCTAACCCGGTTCAGTGCGTGAAGATGCCTTGACTCGTGAAGATATGGCTGCCAAAACAAGCGACTTATGTTAGATTGGTTACTTTTTAGGTTCTCTACAGGACTCGTGACAATGCCAGCCTAAATTAGTCCTAAGTCTTGACAACTGCAAACACAACCTTGCACTAGCAGGATCTATAGAGTTATAGCCTGTCTTACCTCTGTTAGCTCCCAGTCTAAGGGGCCGACTCTAATAACCATTTTATTTTCCTTTTTTGGTACAAAATGTTTTCATTGATTAGAACCTCTTGCAGTCCTAGGTATGGATGATGGACCCTTCTCACTTATCCCCGGATACCTC
Source organism: Portulaca oleracea (assembly GCA_029582165.1). Classification (NCBI taxonomy): domain Eukaryota; kingdom Viridiplantae; phylum Streptophyta; class Magnoliopsida; order Caryophyllales; family Portulacaceae; genus Portulaca; species Portulaca oleracea. The sequence goes on from CM055890.1 coordinate 24,752,268, forward strand.
TCAGAGAAACCTTAATTTTTTTTAAATATGGGTGTAAAAACAATAGCAGCAAAGTACGAGGCCCAGGTTAGTATGTACCTTACGATTCTTAACAAGCTTGTTCTGAGCTTCCAGCTTTGCTCGCAGCTGCCTTCTTCTTAGAATTCCATGGTATTGTTTGGCATTGACATAGATGGGTTCATCCTCTGAAATATCAAGAGGTAACGGAACTCGTGGAGTTGTCACACCCATCACATCCGGCTGCATCTGATCATATTTGGCAAGGTTATGAGTCAAGGTGACGAATTAATCCACATGGAATCCCAAGGACTAGTTTACACAGTTGCAAATAAGGTTGTCCAAAAGTTAGGGACTCATATTGTCCGGAGTGAAAAAGGAGGGGAAAAAAACTCAATTTCGATACAAAAAAACATCTGTCATGCTGGGCCAAGAAACATCAACCCGGCTACATTCCCAGGGCAAACATTCAAGATGTGAATTAGATCACATGAGACATATCAGCAGCAAATATGAAAATTTAAAAACACGCCGATATTATTGGAATTTAAAAAGAACTACGAACATGCATAGCAGTTTAGCTTGAAGTTTTAAAGCCCACTCCTCATAGGTAGACTATTGAGACTCAATTTTTCTGCTTCTCTGCCCAGTCAACAAAATCAAACACTATAGTCTATAGTAGAGTAACGATAGTGGCGTCACAAATGCTAACATGATTATTCCATACAACTGCTACAGTGCAAATTAGGATGTATCACTGCTTTGTTAGATCTAATGTTGACTGCAGACATTTAATAAAAGAGAAGTATACCACAAATTTGTAGAAGAGGCTAATAGAACAGAAAGCATGCACAACACGCAGACATCATCAAAGCGGAAACAAAAGAATATTACAATTAAGAAATAGAATATGAAGAAATAATCGAATAATAATTAAGATTCCATTTCCTACATAACAGCTTGATTGTCGTCAATTCACCACAACAACCCTCCATAATAATTATAGAAGAGAAGTGTCAGACTAACAGATATAACCGCATACATCAACCTAAGGGACTTTTGGACCAAATATCTTGAATATGGTGGTGATTGGAAGCTGACCATATCGATCATGGGTTATTTAGTGATGAACATGGGTTGTCTCAACTGTTAATTAGGCACCAAACTTAGTCTAAAAAGAAGGCCCAAGCATCAACAAGGATAAAGTTAGGATAGTGGATAGTGTGATTGTGGCAGAGAATTCCAAAAAACGGGCAAGTTTGATCTTCATAAACCACAAATACAACTATGGGGACAAACTTACATAAGACCCTATTTGTAAACAAAAAACATAACTTTGAAAGAAACTACCATTATAAACTAAATATATCAAAACTCATTTAATATCTACCGGCGTTGTGTCTGAAAGATGTTACGTGAAGACAACTGCAATCCAAGTCTAAGCTTGCCAGAATAGGAATGTCTGAAAGATGTTAAGTGAAGACAACTGAAATCCAAGTCCAAGCTTGCCAGAATAGGAACCAACACATACTCTCCTACAATGGGCTGGAAGTATACTCTATGACATCACTCTATTCACATCATATACCAAGAAAAAACAGCCTAAATGAGGAAGTGAGATCAAATGTTGGATAACCACCACCACCAACAAGGTAACAACAACAAATAAACAAAATAAAAAATAAATAAAAACCTAGTACATCTGGCATGTCACACATCAACAACCTCCCACACCCCACACCACACACACACACACACACACACACACACACACACACACACACACACACACCCACAAACCATAAAAGGAAAATGGTGATAAGGAGAAGATTGGCATTCCAACTAAGGACGAGTTTGCCCTTTAGTGATCATAGCATCATGTCTTATACAATTCCATACACTAGAGCGTAGGCCAACCAAGAATACAAAAATCTATGGTTGCAAATATAGAAATGATTTTACGCCAGACATAGATTAGCATAGAAGTTTATATATGTCTAGGATTAACGTACTAGATGTTGGCCATTTACCATAAAACCTCTAGTCATTTTGTAGACATTGATGCTTGACTTGTAATAAGAAGATAGTCTTTTGTTTAATTTAGTTCATACCATCCACTTCTCTTTCGCATAACTGTCCACTGTTAATTCTATTGTTATCTAATGTTATAATTACCTAGCATATTTCGTACAAAAGGTTTGAGCCTTTGGGATTAATCTCTCTAAAAGGAGGGATGTTAACATATGATCTTGCTTCTAACACAGGACCCCTCAGCAGGGGTGGTGCTTTATTTTCTTGGTCACTTTATAGGAAAATATGACATATAACACGATTTCCCACCAGGCTTTGTCTAAATAAAAACATTCAAATAGTAAACTTACTGTTCGCTACAAGAGTACAAGGTAAAATGCACAGCTGAGTTAACATAACCACGCAATTGAGTGCGATTCAACTTACAACAGGTCCTGGTGCATATGCGGTCAATAATCCACCGAAGTAGCGATCAGCACAAGGATATGGCATGTATGCCTATTAAGAGGACAAAAGTATCATCAGCGTCATTCAATCAACACTCACCACTAAAACCCATCAGCTAATGCTCACCATTGCATGGCTGTAATCAACTTGAGATGTATTAAGGGCAGTTTCTGGATGACTTCCCATAATGTAAACTGGATTAGCACCCCCTACATTCTTATGAAAATTGTCCTCTTGACCTAACAGAAACACAAAAGCACGTCAACTTTGAAGATTATCACCCTAGTACTGTGAACGTGAAAAGCTTCAAACAAGAAGCATAGCTGGAAATTTGAGATACATCGCCAATGAATGGTTTAGTCAATTTTCCTGATTTTAACACCTGAAACTAACAGCATATCCTAACATGCTTCCTTTTGACTACATCAGATGATTCACTGATATCACAGGTCTCCTAATCAAAATATTTAGCAAGGAAGGTAGTATTCCAGTCCATCTTATTCATCCTAATCATTTCCGTTTTTGTCCCACACAAAATTATGGTCATGAATAACTACGCACTGCAACTAATAAAACACCTTATACACTGACACTTATGTCACCCTTTGAACCTATCTCAACTTCTAATTTATTATTATTATTATTTTTCATTTTACCAGGTTAAAGGATAAACAGGAAGGAGGAAATACCACAGTCTGATGACATGCATTGATCATCATGAGAATTGTTTACAGCAATGGCAGCCAAATCATGATTAGATTGGGTTGATTGACTTGATGGAGAATCCTGATCCTGTAAATGAAAGTTCAATGACTTCCCAGTGAGGTCATGCTGAGATGGATAATCCACCTTCAACGTTAAGCTCTTTGATGACGTTTCAGAAAATCGCTGATCATTAGAATTCCAAAATGGGGGACAATTGGAATATAGTTGGGACATTGAGCAAGATGAACTTCAAGCTGAAATATATTTCTTAGTAAATATCAGACTTAATAGAGATCTCCGCGGGTAGTAGATTAGCTAGCCACTAGAACTGCCACGTCCATGAATTTTGTCTGCATGGAATCATAGAATCGTTCAAGGCATTAGAAGTGGGATCAAAGCACACAAATAGTTTAGGGATTATACATCAAATTTTCCACACCGTTCCTCTTCCCTTAAAATCATCAATGAAAAATAAGCCAACTATGTCTCCCTCTCTATGTAACTATGTCTTTATGGACAAATGTTGCATGGCATTAAAATTATACATGGACAAACATTGATTGGAAAACATCAAATGAAAAGAGAGATCACAAGCTCATGATTGACATGGGAACAAAAAGGCAGCCTTGCAGAAATGATAGATCTCACAAACTCCAATAATATCATCCATCAGTGGATAAATACAATACTAGCTCCGTCCCACAAAACTTGTCACTTTAGTTAAAGTTTGAAAACCAATAAAATGAGTTAGTCAATTACTCCCTCCCTCCATTCCATTTTTATTTGTCCTCTTTGGAAATTGTGCCTTCGAATTTTAAAATTTTTGACCGTAAATTTATCAATATATACAATGACTTGTTATATAAAATTACGGCAATCAGATTTATAACGAAAAATACTATCCTAACAGTATAACATTGCGATTGTTAATAAAAATATTGTATGAGGGATCATCAAACAAAGAGTGATATTGGGGACCGTGACAGTCAACTAAGAGATGAATAATATGGAACGGAATGAGTATTGTGTTGCACGGAAAGTTGGCAAATATTAGAATTAAATTACTGGTATATCTTTCTCTCACTTACTTTTTATATCTTTGCATCTGAAAAATTAATAAAAACAGTAGTTAGTTGAAAAAGTTGCATTAGAATCATAAAGCGACAAGTATTGTGGGACAATAAAAGTTAGTTAAAGCGACTTCCGGCAACCTAAACAAGTGGCTTAAACTTGAACAAACAAGTGGCTGATATGGATGGTCTATCTTAATGCATTGTTGTTTTCACAATTTTTCGCATACTTTCCCAGAAACAAAAGAGTGACATATTCATCATAAGTAAATGCTAATTCAAAGGTGTGTTTAGAGAAGATCCAGATATGTAGAAGCGAGATTACGACAAAAGCAGTAACGGATGTAATCAAGGTCAATTTGGAAAGATCATTGAAATCTACCCAACAGGAGGCATGCTTCTTTGAAAGGGAAGAACATGACGAGAAACACATCACAAGCAAGTTAGGAAATTGTCTTGTAGTTTTTCATAATATCAGAAAATCATGATAGACAGTTGCTTATACCTTGTTCACAAGCAGACAAATACATTACTTTAATCTTAGGCCTTTTACCAAAAATAGATTAAACAGAAGCATGATGGATCTTAATATGTCAATAGGAGTAGATACACTTAATACCTTGAGGAAAGACAAAACACCATAAGGGAAATTAGGTGCATAACAATTAACATGTCTGTTTCCTATTACAAGATTCATGGATTCAGATCGAGGCTATTCTGCGAAATGATGTCCACGTTTGAACAATTTTGGAGCTAAGCAAACCGCATTTCAAGTCTATGGTGATGGCAATATGTTACGTTATTAATGCATTAGAGATATCCCATGGTACCACATCAATTATTGCAATCAAAACCAAAACCACGGTTAGAATTATTTTGAATTCCTATTGGAGTGCAATATTTTACAGAATGGTATTGTGTTACAGATCAAAAAGGAGAGCTCATCCCAAAAGACTAGTCTGATAGGAGAGAGAGCCCATTTGATTTATAAACCCCACACCGGTATCCCATTCTACTGATGTGGGACAAGTCCCATACCTTGCAATGGCATAAGACCCGTAACATATTGAGTACAAATAGCAGCAAGCATGGGTCGTTAACGCACACAGATTTTTGTAAATAACTTCAATTACTTCCGTATCAGCTGTTTATTTAGTCAATTATGATCCAGGTAACCTAAACTCAGAGGATAAATTCAAGCTGTGAAATACTAGAAGCAAACACTTGAGTGATGAAGTCAGTTAAGCAGGCAAAGAAAAGCTTACCTGGACCAGGAAAAATGACAGCCCAAGTTTTGCATCCAATCACAGAAAGAAGCTACTTAAGTAATGTTTGCTATTTTACAGTTAGATCCAGCTTCAACTTTCAGAAGCAATGAGGTGAAGTTAGCTACAACAAGCAAAGGGAAGATATACATGCAACAAAATAGGAAAGTCGAACCAAAAGTGATAAGACATCTAAAGACATAAAATTCTTTCCCACCTAGATTGGTTGGAAGAAAGTGAGGAAGGTAGACCAAAAGAGTGCCAAGTTCTCTCAAAAGAGGAAAAAATGTGCAATGAAACTCCAATCACAGAAGACCACAAAAAGACTCCACTAGGAAAGAGAATTGACAAATCTTTCATTAACTTGCCCTCAACCAACCTTTGACACAAATCCAACTTCTCACAAAAAATGGTGATCAAATCCAGTACCATAACCAACTACTACATGTACTACTACAAAATACACATAGGGAAGCTACAATCCCAACTAATAGAGCAAAACACCTAGTATGAGAATTTCAGCAGGAAAAAAAAAAGGGTATCCAAAAAAAAGAAAAGAAAAAGAGAAACCCACCAATACCACAGCAACACATTGGGAAAGAACAGGAGATCCAAAGGGCATCAGCAGCCTATAGCATAAAAACCCAACACCAAAAGAGTAGCAACAAAAACATCCACCAATAAAGAATCCTCCCTTGTTGAATGGAAACAGAAACATCTGGCAAAATGATCTTAAAAATTGGCCACATGCATTAACAAAATTATCAAATATAGATCAAAAGAGTTAGCTAGAGAGGGTAGAGATAGATTCCAAAGTATTATTATGAAAAATAAAGAGATGCCCAGAAAAAAACGAACGGCAGTAAAATAAAGTAAAAGAAAGCAAATCAGAGGTTCCACACAAAAAGCAAAAGCAAGCATAGAATTACAAAGAGAAGCAGAAACCAACCTCAGAAAAGAAAAGATAACCAACAGTGTAGAGAGAGAGAGAGAGAAGACCTTTGGGATCTGATGAGCAAAGAGAAGGAAGCAAGCAACAAGAGCTGCTGGGTTCAAGTCGGGCATGTTCCCCCCATTGAAACCCCCAATCCCTTACTTTCTCTCTCTAAATTCTTTAATTTTTCTTTCTCTTTCTTGGTTTGGGGAAAGGAGAAAACCATAAATTAAGGTGGTGCTGATGAATAAAGTAAGAAGAATTCAAAGGGTAATCACGCTCTAGCTATAGAGAAGCAGGAGTATTTTATTACTGTGGTTTTGTCTGGAGTGCTAAAGTAGTTGGTGCATTGGGTCATTAATTATTAAGGAGCAAGGAGGCTGAAATCAGGGTGTAATGTCATCTCTCTCACTCATGCATGTACGCCTACCAACTTGCAATAATGATCTATGCTTACAAAAGTAAACCTAATCTTCATTTTTTTTTTTTTGCATTTTTCATTTTTTTCAAATTGGTTGTCAGTTGCCGGTATTGTCACTGTTTGTCTTACGCCACGTATAATTGCCATGAGTGGACTTCTTGTAGGTTGATAATCTTAATATTTTACTGGTGGTTAATTAAATGTAAGTATATTACATCATTATAAAGTTATGTTTCGTTACTTTCAAGGTTATTACAATTTATAAACATTATAAAAGTAATTATTTATTAGTATTTTTTCATAAATATAAAATTATATGTAAAATATGCATTTTCTAATATGGTTGATAAAATTATGCTATTATTTATATTTTTGACCTTGTTAATAAGTACTATACTCTTATGGCTAATAAATATATATAATTATTACAGAAAATATTATTAAAAGTTACAAAAATGTGAAATATGGACAATTCAAGATGGTTATTAACCATCTAGAAGCAAAATGTGTATCATTATTATATTAGAATGACTATTTATCAAAGTTATTTTAAATAAATTATTAATTATTTTTGTATTTATTAAAAAATCATCACAAAATGTGTGTCTTATAATAAATTTATTGGAACATGATTTCACATAAAATTTATTGATATATTAATATTAAGAGATAAAACAGACATATCAAGCTTTTTTTCCATATTGTCAAATCGTTGCCAATTAAGAATAAAAAGAAATATAACAATCACTATATTATCCATATTTTGTTGATTGTGATTCTAAACATTAACACGTTGCCCCCCACTTCTAATTGTCATTTCGAACGGTTGTAAATTCTAAACATTTCACTTGCTTATACTGTTAGAAAAACAATGGATGAATCAAGGTTGCGAGAAGAATGCTATCTGAGCTGTGACTTTGGTGCCAATCGAATATGTCGGTCGCTCTCCAAGGTTTACTCAGACAACTTTTGGACACGTGCACTCGTGGCCAAAGACTTGGAGTATGATAATCTGATTGCCCAGAGAGGTTAAGAGAGGAGAGGGAAGAAGATTGTGTTTGTTGTATGTCTAAGCAGTCAAGCAAAGCCTCCATTTTATAGCAAGAAAAATGACTTCTTGAGAGGCAAAAACGGAAAAGAAAATAAACAGAGACGAGAATCAGATGATTTAATAGTCATTAAGAGAGGGCGGAAAATCTGCGACATTAATGAGAGAAATTTGGAAGAAATAATCCAGTCAACACAAAAAGAAAAAACTGGAATAAAAAACGATCCGACCACGACCCACAGCACGCGCCGCGCCCAGCCTGACTGGATGGACAGCGACGCGCACGCATGTGGAGGTCCAAACCACACCCTCCTCCATAAAATTTACTTTCAACTCAATACAACACAAGGAGGAATAGTGAGATATATAAAACCACTTGAAACTACACTATTCCTCTTACGTGGGACATCAAAGAATATAAAAAGAGAATAAAACCGTGTTGTTATTACCACAAACCCTCCCTATCCAACACATACATGAAAAATATTAACTACTTCTACAATACCCTAATTCAATGGGTTAATTCGCTACTTAGCATATTACCTGCAATTTAACATTCACATTTTGCCGTTAAAGATTTGTTCCTTAACAACTCATCATCCTCATTTAGGTCAAAAGGGGAATTGTTTTTCATAACTCTCTAATCATAGTGACAAATCATTGTAACTCCTAATCTCATATTGATATAAATCTAAGAAGTATTGTATGGCTTGTAAATACTCTATGCCAATTATAATCGCAAGTAAAATTCCTTTCCAACCCTAACAATGCGTAATAGGTTGCTAATGTTAGTCTTTGCTTGAAAGGATTGAAAACTATAATTATTGAGTTAGTAGGGAGACCAATATCATGGCCAATAGTCAGGGTGTTATCGATGAACATTGATCCTCTGTATTAATGGTAAATGACTACAATTGCATTTCAATTGCTAAGATTTTTACAGCTTACACCCTTTATTTCCAAAGGTGGTAAATAATAAAAGAGAAAAATAAAGGTACAATTAGCACATATTAAAATTAATAACTTTTATCTCATATGCTTAATATTTTACTTCTAACTGTTGTGTGTGGAGCCCAATGGAGGCATGACTCAGTGTGTAATAGAGTGAGGTGTCTCAAGAAGCCCATAAAGGTGTAGATGGGCCCTATGAAGGAATGTGTGGTGCACAACATGTGGCAACTATTTAGTTCAGTTATTATGACGTGAATTTGACATAAACTGCTCCTAACCGCTATTTATACTTGGAGAGGGGTTTTCATTAAATATACATTACATTGAGAGAAAACACAACACGTACTTGAGAGAGATTGTTTATCTACTTTGGAGGAAAGTGAGGTTGAGGGAAATCTCTTGTAACTTGTAATCCTCCTCAGCTCTAGCGCATCGATTTTGTGTTTTTTTTTTCGCTTTGGTTTTTTTTCACGTTGGGAAAAATCTGTACTGATGGCCTTGTGATCGAGAAAAATTCAAAGTGACTTTTTGCCTAATGGCAGTCTATACTTATTCATTATTTTCTCGTAGCATCCCATATTGAAATTCCAGACCTTTGGAATCTTGATGTAGACACGTGCCCTTTTAATTAAAAGCTTGCCAGGTCATTTTTTAAAAATTCTATATATGGATGGGAAAAATCTGTATTGAGGGCCTTGTGATCGAGAAAAATCCAAAGTGACTTTTTGGCTGATGGCAGTCTATACTTATTCATTATTTTCTTGTAGCATCCTAGATTAAAATTTCGGCACCAGAATGCTGACGTGGCAACCAGGGCACTTTCCTCTTCAGCTAGGTTCGATTCCAGCAAGTAAGTCACTGCGAAGAAGCCTTTCGGAGTAGACAAAATCATCTCCATTCATGAGAAATCGTACCCCATTGAACCCGACCTTAACCGGGTCGCCCACCTTCTCCGACCCGAACTTGTGACGACGGTGTTTGACCATCGACCCACCCCTCAATCGGGTTTCCGATTCCTCATCTGGGCAATAAAAAGGAGGCGCTTGGAAACTTAGAAGCTGAAAGATTTCATTGCCGACATGCTTGTGAAAGGATTGCTTTACGATTGCGTGGTTTGTGTAAAAGTGGGGAGATAACGGATGCACTCCAACTGTTCGATGAAATGACTGAGAGAGGGATATCTCCGAATAATAAAACTTATACAGTTGTGATGTTGGGGTTGGGCCATGCTAAGAGGCCTCGTGATGTTGAAAAGTTGTTAAATGACATGAAAAGGAACGGGTGTCATCCTGATGAGATAACTTTCAATACTTTGCTTTCTGGGTTGTTCAAGGTGGGTAAGGTAGATGAAAGATTCATGTTGTTGAAGTCCTTTTTGGATCAACGTGCTTCGGTTGCCACATCAGCATTCCGGTGCTGGAATTTCAATCTGGGATGTTACGAGAAAATAATGAATAAGTATAGACTGCCATCAGCCAAAAAGTCACTTTGGATTTTTCTCGATCACAAGGCCCTCAGTACGGATTTTTCCCATCCATATATAGAATTTTTAAAAATTGACCTGGCATGCTTTTAATTAAAATGGCACGTGCTTCGGTTGCCACATCAGCATTCCGGTGCCGGAATTTCAATCTGGGATGCTACGAGAAAATAATGAATAAGTATAGACTGCCATCAGCCAAAAAGTCACTTTGGATTTTTCTAGATCACAAGGCCCTCATTATAGATTTTTCCCAGCCAAAAACCCTTTTTTATATATGTATTTTCCGCACTTATTTTTTATTGTTTGTGGTTGTTTGAGTACTCTACAATCCAATCAACAGGATATGTTGTAAAAACCGGACCGACCAGTCCGACTAGTTCAACCGTGAACCCGCAAGTTGGCCGGTTTGGTTCCAAGTTTAACTCGACAGACTGGTTCAATCGGGAAAAAAACAGGTGAACCAGTTGAACCGGGCGGTTCATGGTCAGACCGAAATTTTGATGATTCAATTTTAAAAATTCTAGTTTTTGACCAGCTTAATCCGATTTTTGATCGGTTCAATCCGATTTTTGACCAGTTCAATCTGGTTTTGACCAATTCATGTCATGTTCATGCTGGTTTAATTATTTTGGGAGATTAATTATTCTTGAAGTATATGAAATTTTTTTAATTCGTGACCGATTCATGCCGGTTCAACCGGTCTAATCCGGCCAAACCGGCCCGAGCAGTTGAACCATTAACCCATTGGGCCAACCGGTCCGGTTCTAACAACATAGTCAACAGGTATCAGAAGGTTGCTGATAGAGAACTCGCATTCAAACAATGTCGGAGGATAAGTATGAGATCGAGAAGTTCAACTGGTTGAACTTCACTTACTGGAAATTGCAGATTGAGGATTTGTTGTACTCGAAGTCTCTACATCTTCCGTTGTTGGAGAAGAAGCCAGATAACATGAAACAAGAAGAGTGGGAAGTGCCGCTGATTGTCAGGCAATGGCCAAGATCAGGATGTCTCTGGCAAGGAACATGAGATTCAATGTCATGGAGAAAAAGACAATGTGGGAATTGCTGAAGGCACTTGAGGAGATGTATGAGAAGCCCAGTGCGATGAATAAGGTATATTTATTTCGCAAATTAGCCAAGATTAAGATGTCTAATGATGATGATGTGGCTGATCATATTAATGAGATGACAAAAGTGTTATCAAAACTTGCTTCTGTTAAGATGAATTTTGATTATGAGATTAAAGCCTGTATATTGTTGTTTTCATTACTTGACTCCTTAGATACAATTGTAATTGTTGTTAGTAGTTTTAGGGGAACTGTTGAGATGAAATTTGATGAGGTTAAAGTAGTGATTCTTAGTGAAGGCCTTCGCAGGAAGAATTCTAGTGGTGGATCTTCGGGAAGTGCCATGAGTGTCAGGGGTAGAAAGAACAATGGGAATTCGAACAATTCCGGGGACGATCAAAATCCAGGGGTAAAAGTAAGTCTAGAAACATGAACAATGTTGTGTATTATGGTTGTGGTGAAAAGGGTCACTTTAAAAGGGATTGCCCTAAGCCTAGGAAGGAGAAGGGTAACAATGATGATCGTGACTCTGTCAACTCTGTTGAAAACCTTAGGGAAGCCCTAATCTTGAGTGTATCTAGTCTTGAAGAATCATGGATGGTTGATACTGGTGCATCCTTTCATGTTTCCTTTAGTAGGGAGTTATTTCGTAATTTTAGGAGTAGAAATTTGGGCAAGCTTTACCTTGCAGATGAAAAATATTATGAGATAACAGGTAGAGGAGATGTGACTATTAAGACTGCTAACGGTGGTCTTTGAAAGTTGGAGAATGTGAGATATATTCCTGGGATTAAGAGGAATTTGATTTTTATGAATCAACTTGATGATATGGGTTACACTGCAGGGTTCGGGAATGGTAAATGGAAGATAGTGAAGGGTGCTATGGTAGTGGCGAATGGATTGAGGTCTAGCACATTGTACTCCACCTGGGATGACACTAACCTGATTTCTAATGTCAATGATGCTCCTTGTCCTAGCTTATGGCATTGCAAGTTTGGTCACATGAGTGAGAAAGGTATGAAAATTCTAGATTCAAAGGGTGCTTTGGGAAATTTGAAAACTGTAGATATGGAGCTTTGCGAAAGCTGTGTCTATGGTAAGCAGAAGAGAGTCTGTTTTAACAAAATTGGCAGGGAACCCAAGCCTAAGAAGCTTGAGTTGGTTCATTCTGATGTGTGGGCACCAACGCTAGTCAAATCTATGGGTGGTGCTCAGTACTATGTTACCTTCATTCATGATCACAGTCAAAAGGTATGAGTTTATTTTCTAAAGAATAAATCTAATATGTTTAATGTTTTCTTGGAGTGGAAAGCACATGTTGAGACATAGATTGAGTTTAAGGTGAAGTGTCTAAGGACATCAGACAATAAAGGAGAATATGAGAAGGAGGAGTTCAGCATGTACTGTTCCCAGAATAGCATTATATTGTTGAAAACTGTTCCAAGAACACCAAGGCAGAATGGGATAACAGAGAGGATGAACATGTCTCTAAATGAAAGAGTCAGGAGCATGCAGATTCATGCTGGGTTGCCCAAGTACTTATAGGCAGAAGCAATAAACACAATAACATTTTTTATCAACAGGTGTCCATCGGTTCCTTTAGTATGAAGGTACTTGAGGAGGTATGGAGTGGTAAGAAAGTTGATTATTCCTTTCTTCGTGTTTTTGGTCGTGTTGCTGGTTGATCCTGACAAACGTGATAAGCTAGACCCTAAATCTAAGAAGTGTTATTTTGTTTATTATGGCACTGACTCTTTTGGATTCAGGTTGTGGAATGGTAAGAAGGTATTGAGACATTGTGATGTTGTCTTTGATAAGAATTCGTGTATAAAGATAGGTTGGCATCAAATGGCTCATGTGACAAGGAGACAGTAGGAGCTAAGGAGAGTGAGCCAGAAACTATTGAGTTTCTTGTTAATCTTGGTGTGACTAGGAGGGAAACAATAGAAATAAAGGGGCCACAGACAGCTCCACATATTGTAGATTAGGCTATTGAAGAGCTTGAACCACATGAGTTAGGTGAAAGCTCTAGTGATGATAAGTACACTCCACCACCCAATTTGAGGAGATCCATGAGGGCTACTAGAGGTAAATCACCTAGCAGATACTCTCTATCTTTGCATTACTTATTACTGACAGATGCTGGTGAGCTAGAGTCCTATACTGAGTCTGTGCAGGTTGAGGCTCGGTCTAAGTGGGAGCATGCAATGGATGATGAGATTGCCTCACTTGAGGAAAACAGAACCTGGGAGCTAACCAGGTTGCCTGCAGGGAAGAAAGTCTTGCTGAATAAGTGGGTCTACAAGATCAAGAATGAGCCTAATGGTGTTTTGAGATACAAGGCTCGATTAGTGGTTAATGGGTTTTCACGAAAATAAGGTATTGATTACAGTAAAATTTGCTCTCCTATCGTGAAACTAACCACTATTAGAACTATCTTTAGTATGGTTGCAGTTGAGAATTTACATCGAGAGCATATGGATGTAAAAACAGCCTTCCTGCATGGAGATTCGGAGGAGGACTTGTATATGAGGCAACTTGAGGGATATGAGGTTCCAGGGAAGGAACACTTGGTGTGTAGTCTTCGAAAAGTCTATATGGGTTGAAGTAGGCTCCTAGACAGTGGTACATCAAGTTTGACACCTTCATGTGCAACTATGGATTCAAGAGGAGTGATAAGGATCAGTGATGTTATTATAAGAATTTTTCTAATTCTAACATTGTTTTGCTTCTTCATGTGGATGATATGTTGATTGCAGGAGCTGATATTAAGGAGATTACCAGACTAAAGGAGAGGATGTCTAAAGAATTTAAGATGAAGGATTTGGGTACTGTAAATCAAATCTTTGGCATGAGGATCACTAGAGATAGAGAGAATGGTTTGTTGAAGTTGTTTAAGGAAGACTACATCAAGAAGTTGCTTGAAAGGTTCAATATATCTGATGCTAAACCTAGAAGCACTCCTATGGCAAATCATCTCAAATTATCAAAGGAACAACAACCTAGGACCAAGGAGGAGAGGGAGTAGATGGCTAGAGTTCCTTATGCTTCACAGTTGGGAGCTTAACGTATGCCATGGTCTGTACTAGACCGAATATTGCCTTTGCAGTGGGAGCGCGACTTACTTCATGTCTAATACGGGGAAATCACATTGGGAGGGTGTAAAATGGTTGTTGAGGTATTTGAAAGGTACCTCTCATTTCTGTGTTATGTTTGGTGGAACTAACCTTGATTTGAAAGGTTATGTAGATGTTGATTTAAGTGGAGATTATGATACGAGCAAGAGTACAGTAGGCTATGTGTTTACTCTTAGTGGCTCGACGATTAGTTGGATGTCAAGACTACATAAGTGTGTGGCTATGTCTACAACAGAGTCAGAATATATTGCCTTGTCTGAGGCCGACAAGGAGATGATATGGCTACAAGATTTCTTGGAGGTGCTTCATCATGGGCATGATGGCGTTCTTCATTGTGACAACCAGAGAGTCATTCAACTGACAAAGAATCCAGTGTTACACTCAAGGATAAAGCACATCAGGAGAATGTATCGCTTCATTCGAAACTTGATGAAAAGTGGTGAAGTAAAACTTGAGAAGATCGCAGGCAACAAGAATCCAATAGACATGATGACTAAGCCAGTGGATGTTGGGAAACTGAGGAAGACCGTACTCCACTACTCCCTCATTTTTATCTGCTTCTCACGCTTTTTGAAGTCTAGTTTTAATAAATAGTTTGTCAAATAATATTTTGATAAAAAATACAATATTATATTTTTAATAATACTTCTCATTACCAATCTAATGACATTAATTTTTTGTGATGAATCATTATATAGATTAAAATATTTACAGTCAAAATTTTTAACATGAAAACTTAAGCGACCGTTAATAATGAAGAGAATATCTAAATTCTACCTTTAAAATAAAGTAGTTAGATTTATTTTCCTTCAGATATATTACAACTCAAAGTAAAAAGATTTCTTAACATTAAAAGAGTATTATTTAATCAATTATAACTTTTGTCATTTAAATAGCCACGCGGGAATATTAAATTAAATGACATTTTTGTTGCACTTTCTTTAGTCAATCTACTACATTGTTGTTTTTCCTTTGGATCCCCCCATTACAATTTCGACGCACTATAGGTTCTTTTTCGTTACAATTCATTGCATTGTCTAGATTCATATTTGGTATGTACTTCCGTCATATTTTTAATATTTTTATCATTATTTATTCATCTAAATTATTTATATTTGTATTTGTCTATCTAACTGTTCAGAAAAACGGGTAGAAAATTATATATTTGAATAGTATAAGCATAGGTAGTGCTCTGATTGAATCAGTTGATCGATTTCATATGTGTGCCATGAATGACAATTTGCCATTCTCCATAGACCAAAATTTGTGTCCTAAATTAATACCTATAATATTATTTGTCTTTTTTTAAAGCCATTAACTAAATGATTGTTGGTTTTGATATTGGACGTTGGATGAAAGATCTACGATTGAGATCACTCCTCATTTTCTCCCAAATAATTAACTTCTCACATGATCCATACAAATATGTGTGTGTGTGTGTAGGTGTGTGTGTGTTTTCGACTGCGGGTGGGGGATCCGTCGAAAGAAGATTCAACAGGCGCATGTCAATGCCTACCGAAATTATTATCGATTTACAATTGAAATATGACATTGTTTTACATGTTTTATTTTCTACAGAGAGGGCCTATCAATATTTCATCAAAATGCCCCTTTTCTACGAGAATTTAACTATTGCCATAGAACTTTTTCCGTCAAATTGTCAAGCTTATAGTGTAGACAGGAAATGATTTCTAAATCTTTAATTAATAGGAACTAGTCTCTCTATGTTGTAAAACTTAGGAGTAAGACTACTCTATCTGACACTTCTATGCCTCACTTGGGTGGAATTTTAGAGTATTGGTTTTGCTTTGGTTTGGGGAAAGAGTGGGCAGGCTAAAGAGAGAAAGAGTCAGTCAGTGTAAGATAAGGAAGGACACATGTCTATTTCTGACTTAGATACGATGTGGAAATCGTCAAAGATAAAATATATTAAACAAAAAAAAAATTTCGGCACCACATAAGCAAACCATCGAGTTGATTTATTGAGTATCACTATTAGCTGAAGGTTGTTTCCAGGTTGTTGAAGTTAGTTATAGAGTTTGTTATATTTGCAGCTGTTCTAACTACCTTCTTCTTGTTTAATTTTGTGTGTGTGTGTGCGTGTGTGTGTGTGTGTATCCTTTGTAATGATCCTGTTTGAGTAATGCAATAACAAATCATTCTCTCTATGACTCTTCTTCCTCCTTTTGTCATGTGCTCTACCATTTTACATGGTATCAAAGCTATACGTCTCCTATCTGGATCTCACGCTCATTGCTAATTGAATCATCTTGATTCAGTTGGTTTCTTCTTGATCATAGTCAATCACACTAATCATTGTTGATCTTTTCTTTTCTTCTTGATCAATTTCTTGGTTGATTGATCATCATGCCCACTGGTGGATTGCGAGGAAGTCCTTACAATACATATATGTTATATCCTATATCCTTCAGATCATCCGGGAATAGTTCTGACTCACATCAAGATGAATGGATCAAACTTTCAACAATGGAGTAAAGTAACTCAGATTGGCTTGCGAACCAAAGTGAAGCTAGGATTTATAAATGGTAAATGCTCCAAACCCAATGAATATGTTCCTATCTATGATTAATGGCTTCGATGTGACAACATGGTGGTTAGTTGGATCTTAAATTATATTGAACCAACTGTATCTGAAGCTTTCTTGTATGTGGATTCTACTCAAAGTCTATGAAGAGAACTAACCGAAAGGTTTGGCCGGAGTAATGGTCCCTTATTATTCAAGATTCGGGGAGAAGTATTTGAATTATTCTAAGGGAATGACAGTGTTGCAGTTTATTATACTAAGTTGAAAAGATTGTTGGATGAACTGGCTGACTTAAGTGGGATACCCTTGTGAGATTGCAATCTGAGGCATCCAAAATGGAAAGAAATCAAGGGAACATTTGAGTTGGATCAAAGATAGAAGTTGATGAAATTTCTAGTACAATCTAAATAATAGTTATGATTTTATCAAGGGGCAAATCTTGCTGATGGATCCATTGTCAACAATCAGCTAGGCATGCCAAATGATTAAACGTGTAGAGGAACAGAAGAAATTCACAGGAAGTTTCTCAAGTAACAAGGAGATTACAACAAATGTTAGTAGAGTACAGATAGGTAATCAAGATTCTTATTCAAGTGCTTTCTTGGCTTGAGGTTGTGGAGGGTCTGGGTCATACAATAAGTCCCAAGGAGATATGAAGTGAATGAAACAACACAAGTTCTGTACTCATTGCAGTAGAAAAGGCCACACCATTGGCTAATGTTTCTTTATTCATGATTTTCCTGATTATTAGAGAGAAAATAACAAAACCAAGTCAAGAATGGCCGCTCATATCAGTATTCAAGGCCGAAATATGGAGTTCTCCAAGAAAGTCCTTTAACGGACATTGACACAGTCTCACATTCTCCTGGAAGTCAGGCCAATTAGACTCATGGAGCCAGTCATGTTGATCTTCAAGTTGTCGCTCAAGAAGTTGTAAAGCTGATGAAAGGTAAGCAAGTGGATTCAAGTGATGTCTATCGTGGTTTTGTAAACTGTGCAAGTACTCCTTCCTCTGTTTATATCCATTTTAGTGCGTGTTGTGCTTTAATTTAAGACTTCCAAGGTTCATGGATAGTTGACATATGAGCTTCGAGTTCTTAGATAAAAATGCCACTGAACTATGTCAAAATGACAAATTTGCCACCCGAAAAAAAATGTTACGAAACTGCCACTGATTTATGTTTATGGTGACAAAAATGCCACTTAACCAGCTGGAATTGTTGAGTGACCTAATATAGCAGGTAAACTCCTTCTAATTCACTAATTACTTTCACTAATTTCCTAATTAACTAAAAAAATCCTAAAAACTAACACCCCCTATCTAACCCCACTCCTTCCACCTCCACTGCCACAATTACACCACCACCACTGTTTGCCACCACCAAAACCACCAACGCAGTCACCCTCACTCAACATCACCATAACTGACACTACTAACACCATCCACCATTGTTGCAAAAAAGCTACCAACACCCAAGAAAAACGAATCAAACCCACCCATCTAAACTGTGCAAATCAAACCAAATCACATACACCCACATCCTCTAATCTTAAAAAATCATCAATTAGAAATTATACTTACTGATTTTAACTCAAAACATTCTGGAAAACATCAATCTTGCCGCTGAAAACTGCCCCAAAACTCACTTTCTCTCTCCTTTGTTCAACCACCATTGTTGCTTTTTGTGAGAAATTAAGGTTTCTTGAACCAACAATTGAAGAAGGAGAAGAAAAGCCCTAATTTTTGGGCTTGGAACGAATAGGGAGAAGGTTGGTTATGGCAGATGAAGCAAGGGAAATGGGGGATGGATGAGGAAGAAGAAGATTGGGGGGGTTAACCGGCTACAGCAGGTTCTGATTCGATAAAGTGACATTTATATCACCATAAACATAAATCAGTGGCAGTTTCATAACATGTTTTTTTCGGTGGCAAATTTGCAATTTTTACATAGTTTAGTGGCATTTTTATCCAAGAACTCTATGGGCTTCAGACCACATGACCCATGACATCAACCTTTTTAGCCAAATACATGATTTACCCAAACCTATTTTTGTTACCCTTCCTGAAGGTTCTGTGAAACCTGTTAACCAAGTGGGATAAGTCTTTATCACTTTTGATCTTGTTCTTTAAAATGTCTTACTTGTGCCAAAATTTCAATTCAACCTTCTTTCAATAGCCAAACTCCTAACTGATCTTCACTTGTATACCATTTTCTTCCATGACTATTATTATGTATAGGACCTTTCAACTAAGAAAGTGTTGCATGTTGCTGAGAAACACAGGGGGGGATTTATAGACAAACATATCATGCTAGGAGTGCTTCATCTTTTCTTGAGAATAAGGAGTCAGCTATTGCTACTGTCTCTTTGAATCCTTCTTCCTGCAACCTACCGATTCCTGATATCATACATACTAGGCTTGGTCACACATCTAATTCCAAATTACAACATATTTCATGGTGTAAAGGACATCTAGCTGTAGATTATGATCATTCTTGTGATATTTGTATAATAGCTAAGATGCACCAATTTCCTTTCAATAATGGTACTATACATTCTACTTCGAACTTATTCACATGGATTTATGGGGCCCTTACAAAATTACAAATAACACTATTGCTCATTATTTTTTAACTATTTTGAACACAGACTCTACTAAAAGCAATATTGGAATGACAAAAGAGTTAGGAGAAGTTTCAAAAAGTTTTGTGATATTATATTCATGTCATGCAAACATGCTGATTATTTACAAAATGATGTACAAGAATAACATAAATGAATCACAAGGTTATATGATGATGATTGATGTTCGGTCTCATTCCGAGCCGAATTAATATCATTTTATAAGGTGTTTTGCTTATTTTAGCCCTTTAATTATATATTAGATATGCCAATTTTGTGTTTTGTAGGAAAATAAGGAATTAAAAGGAAATTGAGCTTATTGAAGGTTTTTAGGGAATCCCGAGCGATTTCCCGAGTCAAACCGAGTCAACCCAAGCCGAGACCCGAGATGAAACCAACCTAGAAATTCCATGTCAAGTTTGGCGCAAAACAGGGGAACGACACAGACTCAATTCACGCCCGAGTCACGACGCTCACGCTCGAGTCACGCCACTGACCAAGGGGTCGCGACCACGGTAGTATCGCCGCGACCGTGAATGCCGGACTCGCTCGCTAAGTGCCGACTCGACCGAGTCATCGCTCTGTCACGCTCGCAACCTATGTTGATGAACAACGGAAGCGACTGAAACAGAAGTTGGACTCTCCCGCGCCAAATTCTGACTCGACCTAGTCGTCGCTCTATTGGCAGCCGCGACCGATAATGTAGCGTCCGCGACCAGTCGGCCCAGTTCCGAAATTTCGCGGCGGCTGTTATTAGGGTTTGGGGGAGTTTTATTATTTTCTTTCTTATTCCAATTCTTCTCTATTTAAGACCCTATCATAAGACTTTAGATAATTTAGTTTTTACTTAGTTTTCTTTTAGATATCATTAGTTTTAGAATTAGCTTTTAGCATGAAGTTTTTTTAGCTTTCAATTGTAATTCAAACCTTTTTAGATTAATGCAAGTGATCAATTCTTCAAAGTTCTTGTTCTCTTTTGCTTTCTTATATTTTCAATTTCATTAGTATTAGTTCCACCAAAAATCCAATTTTTAGTGAAGAGGACGATTAAGGTTTCTCGAATTCTCCCTTCAGGTGAGGATTCGATCAGTCTTAGTAATCCAATTTCATTAATTGCTTTCTTGAATATGTTCTTGATTTCTAGTTTAGTTTCTTGATTCTTGTTCTAGTAATTAGGTTTGTTTTCAATTTCTTGTTTTCTTGTTTAGTTTCTTTAGTTAGGTTTTGATTTCTTGTTCTTGTTTTCAATTCCTAATTAGTTTAATTTAAATTATTTATTGCTTCCTGCAATTTAAAACCTTTACCAGACCAATTTCCTGAAAACCTAACACACCATCCCTGTGGATACGATAACCCTTACTTTTTACCTCAAATTACCACAACCGAACAATTGATAATCTAACCTTGCCTACACACAAAGTATGCAAGATGGTTGTAGGTAGGAGAAAACCGACGTCAATACATCGAGATCCTTTTTATACTGGCAAGACGATAATATCGGGACCTTTTGTGTGAGAGATGAGGGAAGAGAGGGAGAGTTTCTAGGAGGGTTTTTGAGAGGAATTGTTGATGATTTGAATGGTGAATGAGGTGGTATTTATAGGTGAAAGGGTGGAAGCATTTGAATGGATGGAGGGAGCATGATCCATATTTCAAGTCGCTAATTAGCACAAAAATCGTTTGGCATTTGACTTTTGGTAAGTCAACGATGTGAATGACTGATGGCGCAAGATTCTTTGATTGGGCAAAGGCGCGAAGCTGATGTGGGAGCAGCGAAGTCCAGACGGTCTACGGGAGATCCATCACACGGATCGATGAGGTGGCGTGTTCGGTCTCATTTTGAGTCGAATTAAGACCATAAATTAAGTATTTTTGCTTGTAATTTCTTCACTTGGTTGGAAAATTAGATGAATTGCAGGTCTTAATCAAAATTCATGGAGAAGTGAAGAAAATTCAAAGAAAAGTGAAAGAAAAGGGAGAAAAGAAGTTAAAGAATTGGAAGACATGAAGAAGAAGAGCAGCCCGCAACAAGCGCTACCAGCGCCGGACAAGCGCTCCCAGCGTCTTGAGCAGTAGCAATGAGAGTATGAAACGCTGCCAGCGCCAGACAGGCGCTACCAGCGATCTCTTTCGAAAATCCAACGCGAAGAGGACAGGCGCTGCCAGCGCCCACTCAGACATTCCCAGCGTCTAAGGTTTCGTAAGCGCTCCACTGCCAGCGCCAGATAGGCGCTACCAGCGCTCCTTCCAGAAACATCCGCTTCGTGGATCAATATTAGGCGCTGCCAGCGCGTACTTAGACGCTGCCAGCATCTGATTTATTTTAGGCGTCGACTTCTTTTTACGCTCGGGTTTCCTTGTTTTACCAAAACTACATGGACAGTTGTTGCAAAACAAATATCAGACCAAATATTCTATAATCCAGTTTTATAACACGGTAGCCACTCAGTTTAAAACCAACATTCAAATGATAAGAAGTGAGAATAACACTGAGTTTATCAATGATATCTGTCAAGAATTCTTTTTTGATAAAGGAATTTTGCATCAAAGATATAATGTTTACACACCCCAACAGAATGAGGTTGTTGAAAAAAAAAAAGCATAGACACCTATTAGAAACAATTAGGGCTATCAGATTTCGTGCACACTTGCCCAAACATTTTTGGGGGAATGTGTCCTTGTTGTTACTCATCTCATCAATTTACTCCCTATGAAAAATCTCAAATGGAAATTCCCTTTAGAATTGCTACATGGACAATTACCTAACTATGCTGATTTAAGAGTGATTGGTTTCTTATGCCTTGCTAAAAATATGGGTGTTCATGGCAAGTTTGAACCTAGGGCTAGAAAATGTATTTTGCTTGGCTATACTTTCAGATTTAAAGGATATAAACTATATGATTTGGAAACACATACTATATTTCATAGTAGAGATGTACTTTTCTCATAACATATCTTTCCATTTCAAAAAGGTACCAGTGGCACATCTAGTAGTTGTTGGTCTCCATCTAATCCCATTATTTCTACTTGCATACCTCAACCAAACATCCTTTATGATCTATAAACATCCGATCCCATTGATACATTCAAAATTCCTCAACCTTTTTATGAGTCATTTTTTCTTTATGCCACCTCACCCTCTATACAAAACACTTCTTCTCCCAGTCAATCTACTTCTCCTATTTATATTCCCATTGATCCTGTTATCAAAAAAATCTACCAAGCAGAAATTTATCCCATCATGGATGAAAGACTATGATTGTCCCTCAATTTCTCAAATAACATAACCAATCACTACTAATTGTGTCAACCTATCCCTGATCAAACCTGTTAACTCTCATTCTTTGTTCTCCTTTTCTAATATGGCACACTTGTCTCATTCTTACATGGTTTCCCTGGCCAATATGTTACAAAATCCTAAAACAATAAAGCAAAAAACACTCTGAGTGGGTAGAAGCAATGTAGAATGCGCTCTTGGCATTTGGAGCAGAATCACACTTGGTGTCTCACTCCCTTACTTGCTTGGAAGAAGGCTTTAACCTCAAAGTGGGTTTATAAAACCAAGTATAACGCAGACGGTACAATAGAAAGGCATAAAGCAAGGCTAGTTATAAGAGGCTTTGAACAGGTCAAGGACAAGGATTGCAAGCACACTTTTTCTCCTGTTGCTACGTCACTATAGTGTGGGTGTTCATTGCCATAACTATTACCAATGATTGGCCTTTACATTAGCTAGATATCAATAATACCTTTCTACATGGGTTTTTGGATGAACAAGTGTATATGTTACCTTATGAGGGGTATCATTCTGCTGGTCCCGGTGAAGTTTGCAAGTTGCAAAGATCTCTTTATGGCTTGGAACAAGCCCCTCGACAATGGAACATTGAATTAACTAAGTTCCTCACTGGTCATGGTTTCATTCAAACAAAAAGGGATTATTCTCTTTTTCCAAAGTTTCTAATGGCCTTTATATCTTTGTCTTAGTATACGTGAATGATCTATTGATTACTGGAAATGACACTGATGATGTTAATGCCTTGAAGACTGATATGTACACTTACTTTACAACCAAGGATCTTGGTCTGGCCAGGTGCTTCTTAGGCATTGAGATAGCTCGATCTAGCAGCGACACCCTCCTTAATCAACATAAATATGTCTTGGACTTCTTGATAATTGCATGCATGGTATGAGTGAAGCCTTCTCTTTTCCCTTTTCCCAAGGGCCTCAAGCTACCTGTTGATGATGGTGAATTGTTGGATGACCCCTGGATATATAGAAGGTTGGTTGGTAGATTGTTGTACCTCACCATCACCAGACTTGACATCTCCTACTCAGTGTAATATCTTAGTCAAATTCTTTAGTCCCCTAGGTAACCACACTATGAAGTTGTCTTGCATGTACTCAAGTATTTGAAAGGCTAGATTGATAATATCCTGAGGACAATGACTTTAGTGTTACTGCTTACTCAGATGCAGACCGGGGGGAGGGGGGGATGTTAGTTTCCTACCAGGTATTTTATAGGGTTTTGTATGTTCTTGGGCTCCTCATTGGTATATTAGAAGACTAAGAAGCAGAAAACAGTGGCTAGGTCCTCTACTTAGGCAAAGTATAGGAGTATGTCAGCCATCACTTCAGAACTCGAGTGGATATATCATCTTCTGGAAGATTTTCATCGGGCGCCACCTCTTCCCATTACCAAGTTCCATGACAATCAAGCTGCGATGCACATTGCAGCTAATCTACTTTTTCATGAGAGAACCAAACACCTAAATATTGATTGCCATTACACAAGGGATAAACTTCTTGAGGACTTCATCCATACTCAACATGTTTCCTCTCAAGATCAACTTGCTGAGATTATGACTAAGCCTCTTGGAGAAGTGTAACACCTTGATCTTTCGTCAAGGCTTGGATTGCTTGGTTCTACTTTTTTTTTTTTGGGGGGGGGGGGGGGGGAGGGAATATTGAGTATCATAGTTAGTTAAATGTTGTTGTCAGACTAGGGGTGAGCGGGACCGGGATCCCGGTGTTTTTCGGAGGTCCCGGTCCCGGTTGTAACCGGGAGCAAAGTTTTGCTCCCGTTCCCGCTCCCGGTTGTGACCGGGAGCAAAGATTTGCTCCCGCTCCCGGTCCCACCGGGACCGGGAAATCGACCGGGAAATTTTTAGTCCCGGTTTCCTTTTTTTTTCAACCAATTATTTTAATTTATTTTAATTAAAAATCAACATAGATTATATAAATTTTCTTTAATTTAGCAAATGTGAGTGTCGATTTATTTACGTAGCCACTTTTTCCCATATTAAAATTACGCAATATTTAATACATAACATTTTTTCCGAAAAAATATGCTAAGTTCGAAATAGTGATAAATAAATAAATCTAAAGAGGGAACACAAATTAAATTAAACAAATTAATCAATCATCATGAAGCCACTTGATTTATTATTATTATTATTCTAATTAATATTATTATTATTATTATTATATATATATATATATATATATATATATATATATATATATATATAAACCGGGAATCGGGACCGGGACCGGGAAATGAGGTTAAGTCCCACTCCCGGTCCCGTTGTTGACCGGGACTTTAATTTTAGTCCCGCTCCCACCGGGAACGGGATTTTGGGACCGGGACTTGACCGGGACCGGGACGGGACCGGGATTCCCGGAATTTTTGCTCACCCCTATGCCAGACTGTTGAAGTTAGTTAGGGAGTTTGTTATATGCTAGCTATTCTAACTTCCTTCCTTGATGCTTCATTATGTATATATATATCCCTTGTAATGATCCTGTTTGAGTAATACAATCACAAATCATTCTCTCTATCTCTCTTCTTCCTCCTTCTGTCGTTACAGATTTGCACAAATTCAATGATGATTTACCACAAATTGTAATCCAATTTTCCTATTTTGTATAGCCTTATCCTTTGAAATACTCCAAATATTGGATCATGTCATCTAGGGGTGGATACAAGGGGGGGCTGGGGCCATGGCCCAGGCTATGGTTTTCAGTATGTATTATATGCTGCAAAAAGATCATGTATATTTGCCGTAGCTGAATGGTTAAAGGCTCTAACAGGTTCCTTCTCCTTCTTCGGCCAGCAGGTCATAAGTTTGACTCTTTTTTGCCCATATTATTCTACTTTAACGTATAACAAGCCATCCCCCTCAGCCCCTCTCTTTTCTGAATTTGTCTATTTTTGTATTTTTAGGTTTTTTTTATTTTAAAAATTTTTAACAAATTATTTCTATTTTTTCTATTTTTATAGTAACCTTACTTTTGTATTACATATATATTTACTATTCCTCATTATTACATCTTCTCTTTTAAATTTTGATTACTTTTAAAAATTTCTATTTTCCCATTTTTTTTACTACAAAGCAATGTAATGAATAAATATTTGTCTAAAAATGATGTTAATTATATGAACTACGTACTCTCATAATATTATTAGAAGCAACAATTTATTTGTTTTAAAGTCGCATTGAAAAGTTAATATTTTACGTTTTATTTATTTCACATATCAAATGACACTTTTAAATAAAAAATTATCATATTTGACCCACCCTAATAAAATGGTTTGGCTCCGCCCCTGATGTCATCATAGTGTTTAACCTTCTTGATAAAGTGAAATTAGGTGGTTGGAGGTTTCGGGTGAAACTTTAATTAATATCATCAAATTAAGATTTGGTCTTATAATATTTCTGTTTTGATAGTTTTATTCTTGAATTATTTTTATATTATCTCATCATCTGCATAGAAAAAGAAAACATATAATTAGTTCACATGTATAACTTGTGTTATGTCCTAATTTTTCCATATCATTTGGAAAATTATATATTGGCATACCACATACATGTTTCCATCGTGTTGTATCCATGTCCGATGTCTCTATCTATGCTTCTTAGGCAAGGGGCAAAGACAGTGGAAAATAGAAAGTAGTTAAAGATTAAGGGTGGGAAAATTATTTTCTAGAAAGTGAGGGGGAATTAGAGGATGTCTATTTGAAGATATCGGTGTCTTAGATAGAATTTATCTCAAAAACATTTATGTTGTCATATACCATATTGGAGTTAAATTTTGATAATTTTTGGTAACTTTTAATAATTTTTGGCAAATTTACACTAATATAGCAAATTGTTTTTTTTTTGTTTTTTAACTTTTAGTAAATTTAGCCAAAAGTTGATAAATTTTGGTAAACTGGGGTTACCCATGAATTTGACAGGCACTAAAGCACACGGAGCTCCCGCTTGGTATGAGCCTATATTCTTTGTAGAAGAAGATAGACATAATCATGCTTTCACTTGCTTCAGTGGAGCTGATTTTGTAATTTCCAGTGTTTAAAATTGAAGATACAAATGTTATAGCTAGCGCTGGCAAAAATCTGGGTCCAGGTAAATTTGGGTCGGACAAATTCGGACAATGTCAAAATTTGGACGAGAAATTCATGTCTGGACCTGGTTTTATTTCGGGTCAAATCCGGTCGGACAATTCGGACGAAGCTAAAATCGGGTTCGGACAATAGAAAAAAGAGAAATTTTATGTCCAAATATTCGGTCAATTCGGACAATATAAAAATTCGGACGAAAAATTTATGTCCAAACCCAGTTTTTTCCGGGTCGGACAATTCGGATAATCCGGGTCGGACAAAATTTTGCGAGCGCCTTATAGCCACCTTCACAGCTACATCAAGATAGTGACACACTTTCTCCCCAAAATGAGTAAACAAAATAACAGAATCAGAAAAATTATTACAACATATCAGAGGTTGAATTCTGTTAAGCAACTTGTTATAACCTTTGTTACTTGTAACAACCAATTGGCAGCACACTTTCTCAGGTGAATGCAACACACTTTCTCAGGTGAATGCTTCTAATGTTAAGATTCAAGTAACCAAACAAGAGAAGAATGGAGGCCTGGCATCTTTAACAGGATCTATTATGCTGTGCCACAAAGAGGATCAACATCAGGTTTTCATCCTACCGTGATTTTAAATAAATATTCGATCATCTCAAAGCAGTTCACCATAGCGTTTCTCACCGGATGTTCACAGCCATGCAAAACCTTTCAAGTGTCTGATACATAGATAAATGCTGGATATATCTGAGTTTATTACATTTACCCTATCTGACTTATGTGGTAATAATTTTTGCACACTCGACATTTGAGAAATAATTTTCACCCTACCTGACATTTAAGTGGTCATAAATTTAAAGCCCCTCAGTTATAATTGATTTTTTATTAATTTTTACGGTGAACTGTAAAAAAATAAATATGAAGTGACCTTTATACCCTTGTTATTATTTCCTTTGACTTTCAATTAAATGTGAAATGACTTTTGTACCCTTATTATTAATTGTTATGACATTTTAAAACCCAACCACTCCACTGATTCCTCTTATTCCTCTCCCCGGCCCCCTCCCATATAGAAAATGAAAACCTAACCCCTCCCAAACCACCATGTCTGTCTTCTACTCTCCAACATAATCTTTTCCTTCTCAAATTAAAGGGCAGCATCGTAATTTCACATAGTGATATAGGGGTATTATTGTATTTTTTCATTTCCGATGACAAGTTACCGGATTCTAACTCTAAAAATCACTTTCACTAAATGTCAGGTAAGGTGAAAATTATTTCTCAAATGTCGGGCGTGCAAAAATTATTACCGCATATGTCCGGTAGGGTAAATGTAATTAACTCGGATATATCTAGTGTAGTTACAGACACCATTCCATTAGTCAATAATGAATTGCATATTTGTCATATCAACAAGAGACCCAATATACAATCTTGCTAACACAATCAAATCATTGCCTTAACTGCCTTAACTTATAACTGTTGGAATTTCAAGTGTGAAAGTAGCCAATATTGAAGCTCAACCAACTCCTTGCAAAGAATCTTAAAAGAGGGTTGTTTGGCAGAGGGGATCCTGAACTGTATGATCCATCATGCATATAAATGAAGACAGGTCTACACTTAAATAGTCAACAGAACAGGTCAAGACATAGTTCAAAACTTATGTAGTTAACAGAACAAGAAGCTGGATCGATACAGAACATGAATCCATCAAAACATGCCACTTGCTAGCCAACTTTCTGTTTTGGAAATGAAACTGGTAAACGACTGCAGCAATGTTGCTTGGAAAATTTCACCAATGCAAAAGCATCCACACTTAACGGGATTCATGTTCAATTTGTCTTGCAAATACTTCCATTACTAGTGCTGTACTTGTTTGTCACCATCTGCCCAATTTGACCCTAAATTGTCTGAAGATGGAAGCAGCATAACACACACCACAAAATAACCATGTACAGCTCCATTAAGTTTTTGCAATTGGTGACAGCATTCAACAAACATGACGAATCAAAGCCCATGACATCACATTAAGGTGGAGCTTGTTTGATCTCCTTTACCTTCCCTTAAATTCAGCGATGAAAATCGTGTACCAAGGGAGTCAAGGTTGAATGTTGCAGCCACTTGTTTAGTTTTCAGTAAGGCTGCTGTCACAGCTTGCTCTAGCTCCTTGTCGTCGTCTGCATTGTAAAAACAGCCTCGTGTTTGAGCATCGCAGACTAAATCACTCCAAACTGTTCCACTGTTACTCAGTGTTGTGCCATTGCCTATTACCCATAGACAATACCTACACCATAACAAAAAAAGAAACCCAGAGTTAATCATTATTCCCCAACTTATGTAGGGAGTACAAGCAGAAATGTACCTGGCCCTTGTTAGAGCGACGTTAGTCCTCTTGTGATTAGAGAGGAACCCAACTGATCCTTTTCCATTGGAGCGAACTGTAGATAGTATTATTACGTCCTCTTCTCCTCCTTGAAATCCATCAACAGATCGGACACTTACAGAGAACCCCTTATCAGCGTAATGTGCGTACTTATTCCCCAAAGTTTCCTGAATCAAACCCACTTGACGCTTGTATGGCGAGATCACCCCAACATTGACCTTTTGTTTTCTGATGGAGTACTCTGCACAAAGTTGAGCAGAATTAATGAAAGTTTCTAAAAATTAACTTCAACATATATAGGAGTTTAGCCACTTTAGAAAACCTACCTCGAAAGAGTTTTGCAATAATCTGACTAATAACAACAGCCTCCACCAGATTCCTAGGGCTATGCCCTCTATCAAAATCTTCTTTTCCTCTAGGTAAATGTATGAAAGCGTATGGCCCATACATTTTTCCCCCCAGAAAACAATGTTCATAGCTTGTTTCCTTCACAGCAGGTGCATCTATAATCTGCTTGTCATAAAACTTTCTGTTGGGAAATGAACTTATTGATGGATGCATCCTGTACTGAATGTTAAGAAGGTGTTTTCTATGCCCCAAGTTTGAAAGCCTTTCAAACAAACTCCTTCCAAAATACGCATCATCTGCAACCTAAAGGGATCAAGCACTTGGAGTTAAGATGGGGAGAATAATGAGATTGTGTAGTAAACAAGTGAAAAATTATCAGGAGTGTGCTTTTTACCTTACTTTGGACCATGGCTGGTAGCTGTCGATCATCGCCTATAAGAACTGTATTCCTTAGACCCGGGATTTGAAAAGGAATCAAGGATTCACATTCTTTAAGCTGAGCTGCTTCATCAATGATCAACATTTCTACAGGTTTCATGCCATCAGTGAGCATCTTAGCAGAGCTCGAGGCTGTGCAGAAGATCAACTCAGCATTCATCAAACAGAAATCCTTGAGTCCTTGAATATCCCTTGATCTTAAAACAGGAATCGGGAGCTCCTCTGGAAGGGATTTCAGAATATCTAGAAAATTTTCTCTCTTACTTGAGAATATATATTCATGGTTGAGGTTTCCGTCAGCATCTTCCAGAACTTTGAGCAGATCAAGCAGAGAAACCATTTTCCTGACCACATCCAATTCTAGGATGGATGTTGGCAGTTGGGTACAAAGGTTTTTGATGAAAAATACTAAACGCTTTCCGATAGTATAAAATCTATTCATGAGGAATTCGTCGAATGACATTAGTTCCAAAGACGTTTCATCTCCATCTGTGTTGCTGTCACTCTCATCTAATAAATCCTTAGAAACAGCATCTTCTGCATGCTTATTCTTCTTATTGGTTTCTCTTAATGATTTACCAATGAGTTCCTTCCAGTGCTTCCTGTTGTTCCTCTTATTAAGGCCTTTTCCTTTGCCTTCAATTAGAAGGTCATCTTCAGTTTTGTCATGATTGCTTTCTTCACTATGCATATCATTACTACTACCTTCATCCACTTCCTCATCTCCCAGGTCATCATCAAAACCTTGGTTGTTTCTTAGGTACAACTGGTACTGCCTTTCTGGGTCATCAAGCAAGGAGATCATCCAACACAATGTACTCTTCCAACCCATGAATGGTGAGAGACATTTGCAGAGGATCTCAGCTCTATAGTCAAGAAATATATCTAACAGCTCGTCATGATCATCGACCTTCATCCTCTCACCATTTCCAAAGAGAACTATGTCTCCCATCCCATACATGTCAAATTGCAAGCTTCCTTTAACTAACCCCACCAACCTTTTTGTTAGTTGCAACACTGCAGTGTTGGTTGGTGCGCATGCTACTGTCCTGCATTTCAACCTGACAAGTGCAAAGAGCAACGAAGCAACAGTTTTGGTCTTCCCTGTCCCAGGAGGACCCCATATCAGTTTCACACTGCTCTGCTCATGGGTACAATTTCTCGTTGCAATACTGCTCAAAACACCACTTTTCTGGGATTCATCTAATTTGAATGAACTAGTCATTCCAAGCAGATTTGCATCCATAAGCATAGAATTTGCTCGAGAGAAGCAAATGCTACAAGCTTCACCTCCTCCTGTTGATCATAACAAAGCAACATTTATAAATGCCACTGACTCATATTCCTTGAGAATTAATGTAACAATAAAAGATAAAACTTACATCAGATTTGGGTCGTCTTAGAACCTTAAGTATCATACTCATGTTGCTCCCTTGAGGATCGGGGTAATGCTTTCCATATCCTCATATTAGTGGTCATGTTGATCAAATAAGTAACGAAGACCTTGTCACGCGAGTAACTCCTGAGCCATAATCGAGGATCTATTTCCTCAGAAGCAAGGATCCTTGTCATGTCAGACCCTTCTTCTAATGCTGCAACCAAGGCAAGAACAAAGAGTTGCCCAGGTTTAGTCAAGTCATCAAATTTTCTGGGTTTGATATTTTTGGTAAGAACAATGAGGTCCCCTGCCTCAGGCTCATAATGTCCACCACCAGGATTCTTGAACCCAGATATATTTCTTGTCACGATTTCATAGTAGAGCTCCTTGGGAGGCTTATGATCTTTGACAACTCCAGTTGCATTAACTCACAAGCCGGGGCATGACCTATTGATTCCAATCCAGAGCATAAACTTTCCCGGATTTCCTCCATGAGTGGGGCTTTGAAACAGCCTGTGTAGTTAGCAGCTGATGAAAATACCTCAGGGATTCTTTCCACCTGTTGGTGCATATACAGGTCAGTTGAAAATCAGAAACTATCACTTCACTTAACTGAATTAAAAGGAGTATGTCCATGAAGATTACCTTGTGTTTGTAAAGATTAGTGTTGAGCACATCTCTAACAGACCATGAGAAAACAATATCCAACAAACTGTGGCATCCTCTGTCAGTATTTTTGGGAATGCTTGATTTCTCCATTGAAACTGACAGCATATTTCAGTACCACAATAATCTATATATCCAGGCTTCTTTTTATCTGAAGAAAGAGAAACATGCAGTACGTGAGATAAAATGAAGGAAAGATAAAGGAGAGGTAGAGAGGTACATATATTTCCAAGGGTAAGCTTAGCAAAGAAGGAAATGCATGATGAAACTTGCCGTACAGGTTGACGCGGCAAAGACTTAAACAGTTACGTTCCACGTCCAAAGAAATAGGAACTCCAGGGAAATTTTTCTCGGGGAAAATTTTCCATGAGAAGTTTTCATGGGAAAGATTTCTCTGGGAAAAATTTCCCTTCATCCCCCCTAAGAAAAAATTTTCCTAGGAAAATGGAGAAAGTGGTAGGCCCACTGTAAAATTTTTTCCAAGGTCAACCCACACCCAAAGATGGGGAAAATAAGTCAATTCGGAAAAATTGACCATTTCCCCGGGGTTATTGACTAACCAAACGCACCCTTATAAGAAAATATTTTTACAACTTTTTAGTTTTTGGTATAAAAAAGGTTTGGAAAATAATTTTCAAAGCAAAACAAGAAAATTGAATTTCTTTGTTTCAATCTAAAAAAATTATTTTTCACCGTTGATTGTTTGATCGATTTTTACTGCCAACTTTGACTGAAATTTGAGAGCGAAATTCAATTTCAATGGTTTGGCTCAAATAATTTTATCTAATAACATTTATTGCGGCATATACTAGAAACTTTTACTGCTAAAACTAACTGAAATATAGAAAAGTCAAACTTAACTGTTTGAATCGAAACTTTATGATACGATAGTATAGACTAAAAAAATTTCAAATTTGCATTTTGAGCTCCAAAAATTTCATTTGTAACATATATTGCTATTTTTGTCAACATTTTTTTTACTGT
The DNA here is from genome assembly GCA_029582165.1 of Portulaca oleracea. Classification (NCBI taxonomy): domain Eukaryota; kingdom Viridiplantae; phylum Streptophyta; class Magnoliopsida; order Caryophyllales; family Portulacaceae; genus Portulaca; species Portulaca oleracea. The sequence continues at coordinate 24,785,558 of CM055890.1, forward strand.
TAAATATGACTGAAATTTAAGAGCAAAATTCAATTTCATCGGTTTGTCTCGAAACTTTACAATACAATAAGATCGAAATGATTAAAAAAATATCAAATATGAATTTGAGCTCCAAATACTTTTGTTCATAACATATATTGTCACTTATATCGATATTTTTTGCTATTAAATCTAGGGATATCAGATGAATATATACTGACTATGGAGGTATTGGATTGCAATATACCGTCTCTTAACTATTGGACAATAACATCTTTGACCTTTATACTTAGGTGAGATTATTATACCAACAGTGACTAAGGGAGTGGTGACTGGTGAACTGATCTTCGTGTTGGCATGGCAGACGAAGGAAACTAACCGGCCCTTGCCCAATCACCCCGTTAGTCCCTCCGTTTTTCTCACTAACTCATGTTAAAAAAAAATAGGCTGACTAAGGGTATGGTGAACCGGTCTTCGTACTGATGTAGCACACAACCAACCAATATCTTGTAATGTGGGTTAACGAGAAAGACTGAGGGGATAACGGGGTTATTGGTTTGGGACATGTTTTTTTCTCTCCGTCAGCCACGTCAGCATGGAAACCGGTTCACCACCTCCTAAGTTATTGTTGGTATAACAATATCACCTAGGCATAAATGTCATGGATATTGTTGTCCAATAGTAAATGTTGATATATAACAATCCAATAACCCCAAAAGTCGGTATATTATCATCCAAAAATCCTTAAGGGTCCGTTTGGACCAAGGAAAACAGGATGGAAAAAAATCTGATGGAAAAAAACTTAGGAGGAAAAGGATTTTGGGTTAAAGTAAATTTCTTTCTCTTGCTTGGTTAAAGTAAAATTTTGAAAGAAAAAAAAAATTGATTTTCTATTCAACTTTCTTTTCCTTGTTTGGTTTGAGGAAAAATATATGGAAAAATAAAATTTGCATGAAAACTTGTGAATGTCAAACTTCATTTTTCTAGGTTATACGATGCCATTTGGGGGGTGAGAGAGAGAGAGAGAGAGTGAGAGAGAGAGAGAGAGAGAGAGGAGAGAAGGTGTGTTAGAGAGAGAGAGAGAGAGAGAGAGAGAGAGAGAGAGACAGCGCAACAGAGAGAGAGAGAAGAGAGTTAGAGAGAGAGAAAGAGATGAGAGAGAGAGAGAGAGAGAGAGAGAGAGAGAAGAGCGTTAGTGAGAGAGACAGAGATGAGAGACTTATAGAGAGATGAGAGAGAGAGAAGAGTGTTACAGAGAGAGAGAGAGAGAGAGAGAGAGAGAGAGAGAGAGAGAGAGGGAGGGAGGGAGGGTGTCGAGAGAGCCGGGAGAGATGAAGGAGGGAAGGGTTGACTTGTAGATCCAAAATTTTTCTCTCAACTTTCCTTTCATTTTTTAAGGGAAAATTTTTTGTTCTTTGTTTCCCCAAATTTTCCATGTAATTTTCCAACTATTTTTTTTTCATTCATTTTTTCTTCAATCCAAACAAAGGAAAAGTTCTCATTTTCCATTTTTTTCTATGCTATTTTCATAGGTCCAAACGGACCCTAAATCTAATTGAAATTAAAAGCAAAATTCAATTTCATCGGATTGGCTCAAAATTTTACAATATGATAGAATTGATTAAGAAAAACTCAAATATGAATTTGGATCTCAAAATATTTTTATCTGATAACATTTATCGCCACATACACCTTCATTTTTTCTGCTAAAACTAGCTGAAATTCTAAAGCAAACTCAAATTAGCTGTTTGAATCGAAAGTGATATGATAGGATAGAGTGATATGCTAGGAGCTTAACCTCCTTCTTCGTCGGCTTGTAACCTAAGTCGAACCTGCATTTGTGCTTAAAGGTCTTTAGCCTAGGAGCTAGCTTATTTTTCAGGTTCTTTCCCAAAGGCATTCCTGGGAAATGTCCTTGCTTTTTTTAGTATGGCATTGACTTTGGGGTTTGAGTGTGGATCAAAGTCAAATGGGACTCCATCCTTGTCTCGGTACTGCCACCATTTCGAAGTTATGTAACTCCTCATCAGTGGAGCTATACTCAACTTCCATGGCCAGTTGTTTAGGATCAAAGACGGCATTAATCAGTTCGCTCGAGATAGTCACCACTTGGCCTTGAATGAGTACTTTCACCTTTTGATGTGAGGTGGAGGCCACAACGTTGCATTCATGAAGCTATAGTCTTCCAAGCAGTAGGTTAAAAGATGTTGGAATGTCAAGCACTACGAAGTCCACATTTCGAGTGATGTAGTTCATGGTGAGGCAGAACTATGGAGTCTAGTGATTCCCGGGGTGAGTTGTCATATGCTCAAAGTTGTACCCCATTTCGGATTAGATGTTGTTGTTGGACAGCTAACTTTTGTGTTTTCCTTTATGGGCATACATTAAAAGCTAACCATTGTCAACCAACACCAGCGAGATGGTCTTGTTTGAGCATTCCACAGGGAGATACAATGTTTTGTTATGGTAGACTCCTCCTCGGGGGTAAGTCTTCGTCTCCAAAAGTAATTACACCCTATTTACCTGTGACGTAGGCGACCAAGGACTCTGGGGCCACTGCAGTTGAGATAATCATTTCGTTGAACACACTCAACAACTTCTGCCGACGGGATAGTGAGGCACATAGAAGTTGCCAAATGGTGACTTCTACTTTGGTCTTTTTTAGTTGATCAAAGAGAGGATCCTCTAGAGGGGTTAAGTTATCCCCATTGGCCGAAGGATTATTAGGAAAAACCACTGGTGTGGTGGTGTTCCTATTGTTATGGTGGCTTGAACGAGTAAGGAATGCACCCCTAGTAGGAGTCTGTTCATCCTCGTTACTGTCGACCCAATCGTTATCGGAGTTTCCATATCCATAATCATCATCTTCATCATTGTCCTAAATACCATTGATGATTAAGTCTACAAGATATATTTAGGTATTGTTGGGACAGAGTGTCCCATTTCAGCTATGAGAGATGATAGATCGAATTTCAAGGCAACGCTAAAGATAACATTCGTGTATTCAGGCATGAGATTATCCTTATTATTGGGATTTCTTGCCACTTTCGGTACAAGAAGCTTCCCTGCCCTTATCATGTCCTCTATCTTGTTCTTAAGAGTCCAACACTTTTCAGTATCCTGACCTCTGTAGTGGTGGTAATGACAAAACTGGTTTGGGTCCCAATTCTTTCCTTTGATCTCTGGTTCACCGCTCAGTAAGGGTAGCCCCTGAATCCCCTTTTTAACCAACCTGTCGAGAGTCTGAGTATATGGAACATCTAGAGGTGTGTGTGTCTCATATTTGGGCACATACAGTCCTCGATGTTGGATGGAGTTAGTCTCAACAATCTCAGGAGGGTGGCTAAGCATGTTAGTAGCCCTCCTATTAGAGCTATATCCTTTCCAACTAGGTGTCGAGGTATTCTTCTCATTATTCATAGCTTCCAATTGTACATAGATGTACTTCAAGTAATCGAAGTCTTTGATGACATGATAACCCAGATGACGGGACATGCTACTCTTGAGACCTTGTGTGAAGGTGAATAATTGTAAACGTAAAGGTATCGTCTCATTGATGTGAGACAACTTGGTGTGCCACCTCTCGAAATAATCAAGGAAGGACTCATCATCCCTTTGCTTCATTGCGGTCAAGTCATCCACAATGGCTTGCTTCTTTTGGATGTGGTTGTAGTGGTTGATGAAGGCCTTAAACAGCTCATTCCAATCAGCCTTGACTTGAGGTAACAAGGCATGGTACCATTGTAGACACCGGATTTTGTACCGGATATTTTAGAATTGTACATATGTAATAAATTAGCATGCAAAAGTCAAAAGCCAAAAATATTAAAAAAAACCCCAAAAATACATGCCGTGTCATCAATCCGTGTGAGCATTCAAATACATCCATGTATCCATGTCATGTCATCAATCCATGTGAGATAGCATTCAAGCACATGCTCTAATTCATGCATCCATGCAATCCCCACAATCATGCACTCCCTTAATCTCCTCTTATCCCATAATCAAATAACTTTAATGGGGGATTATGATGATAAAGGAGCATGATTGGTGGATCATGTTTATTCCCTTCCATTCTATCACCTCTCTTCCTCACCTATAAATACCTCCCTCATCCTCACTCATTTCATCAACTCTTCCCATCAAAAACTCTCATAAAAATACTCTCCATCACTCTCTACTCTCTCCATAATCATCATCCTACACCCTTACTCTCTCCATTTCTCTACTCTCATTATCATCATACTCTTAAAATTCCCTTCCATCATCCATAATTATCATCCATATCATCATTACACCAACCATATAACTATATCTCCAACCATTTAATCCTTCATTCCGTAATTCATATAATATTGAGTCCAAACAACCACTACGAAGAAGGGATCATTTTGAAAGCGTAAAGTAAAAGTCATGTATATCTTCATTATTGTATTTTCAACCATGTAATTTCTTCTTAGATCATTCTACTTATACATTATTTTGTAAAAGAAAACTTATTTTATTCTTGCATGATGGGAATATAATGTCGTGAAATTTATTTAACTTCTCCCCACTCTTTTTCTTTTCAAGTTCGATTTTAGTAGAGCCTGTTTTGTTAAACAAGCGAATTCGAGAATTATTCTAATTCCGAATAAATAACCTTGCTCCCGGACTTAGAATTCGGGTCCGTAGACCGGAGTCACTTTTTATTATTTTCGATTTGTTGGTTTTCTTAAATCGGCTGGCGACTCTTTCTGTTTTTTATATAATCTCTTTTTTATTATTTAACGTGAATGTTTATTACGTCGAACGAATTTATAAAATAATTTACATAATTCCATATTCCGATCCGGATTTTGCTCAAGAGAAAATACCATAGGAATTATTAAAGGTCATATGGCCTTTGAATTTTATAAGTATTCTCTATTGGGCTTTGGCCCAGATTCGAATCGGATTTTATGTAAAATTATTTGTAACTTAATTTGATGTAATTTCAAACATGTGAATAATAAAAATTGATTATTGAATAATTAAAAAGTTACCCCCGAAAATGAATTTCATAAAATAAGAATATCCATATTTAAGGATTAAGCAACGTTAGTCGACTCCCAATCACCTAATTAAGTATCGCATCAGAAACAATTTCCCCGAACGGGAATTTTGCGGGTCCTACAACCATACTTTGGCTTCTCCATCTAGTGTGGATGGGAACACTGTAGAGTACAAGTCAACATCAATCCTGTTAAGAGGTACTAATCACATGAATTCCTCAATATGATGAGTAGGATTCTCATATAGCTTGAATTTGATGTTGGGCACTTCCACTTTGTTAGCTACCTTCATGACCGGATATATGGGAAGGGGTACATCCGTGTATTTTCGGCAAATGCTGGGACAATGCTCATTATCTTGGTAAGACTTTCTAGCTTTTGTTCAGAGGCTTTCACGGCAAGATCCTTGGCGACTTTGGGAATCTTGAAGGAGTTTTGGACTTCCCTTTGAATGATCCTGAACCTCCAGACTCATCTCTTGCAGGTATCTTCATGAGTTTGGGCTCAGATTCATACCCATTGATTTCTATGTCATCATCTCCTTTGGGGTTTAGTCCTAACTTCTCATTGATCTTTGTGATGGCTTGTAGCATGCCATCCATCACTTGTTGTTGCTCACGGAACCTTGTCTCGATCTTTTGTTCCTATTCGAGAGAGTTTACAAAGACCAAGCCCTGCATCTTGGTATAAAGGTCCTCAAGTTGCTTAGAAATGTTAGCTTCAGTGCCTTGGACATGAATCTCTTGGAATCGTTCCTCAACCATTGCAATATTGCGAGCTCTGGATTGGGTTCCGGATGGGTTATAATTCGGATTAGGAACCAGTCGACCAGTGCGCAGATCTTTGATGCGGGCGCGGAAGCGATCTCCTATCTTGCTTGTATGGAAATTCATTAGTGACTCGATAATTGATTCTAACACTGTCTACCCGATGCATGCATCTCTTAAGAGACTTATATGGAACCCTACTGGACTCGACACCTTTATGCTGACGCAAGGATGATTCACCCACTTTTTGGGAGTGCATGGAAAAACTCTATATGGACCTAATGTGATGATGTACAACAAGTATACCCATTAGATCCTTACTTAGATCGAGTCATAACAAGTTTATTTGGGCTTAGATCAAAGTAAAGGATACAATAGGAATTCAGACACACAGATATTATAAAGGACCAAACAAGATCAACACATAGGACCCGGACCTGGGAAACTTGATTGGGTGATCCAGCCAAAATCATTCAGCTAGAAATGGCTAAAAGCCGTCTGACCGGTGACTTTTGCATAGGTCACACAATGAGGTCAATTAGGTCAGAAATTGGCCTAGAGAAGGGGAAGGCCAAACGGCCTTGCCTCTATTCTAGGCTCATTTCTTTGGGTCCTTAGGTGATTCTATGCGGGCTAATGCAATATCTGACACTAACTGGGTCGACTCAACCCATTTTTTATTATTTTTAATTTTTTTTATAAGATGTGTACAACAAGCATATAACATACAATGAAGGGTTGATCATAAGGCTATAAGTTTATGGATTACTAGGTTCTGGGTAAGATGAGGTATCACATGTTCTCGCCTTAGTGCACTTCACCTATATAGGATTTATAGGTAAAGTATGCAAGGAGTTTCTCGTCGGACTTCAAGGAAGCCTTGGAGTATAACATGGGTGAGAGGAGAGACCAAATGTTTGGCAATGTAGAGTGCATTACACAAGTAGCGGTTGCCCGCTCTCGGTACAAATCCTAGGTTAATCATAAATCAACGCTTTTGTGCTCCCCTATCAAAAGACCCGGGAGTATCCTGGCCTGCAATATGCCTAAAAGAAAAATAAAACCACGAAACAAATCAACTTTCCCCCTTTTACAATTTCAAAACAAATCGATTTTTTCAAGTTTACCCTTTTTTTAAGTTTAAGTCCCCAATGGATTCGCCAATCTATAGGACCCGGAAAAAGTTCCTAAGGGACTTTTCCCGTCGTGCTACGTGTGTGTGATTGGGGGCCGACTAAGGTAGCTTAATCCTTTAATAAGGATGTCCTCACTTTTATTAAACTTTTCGATTCTTTAAGTATCCTAAACTTGTAAACTCATTTAAGGACAATTATTTCGATTTAGAGATGCCAAGCCATATCCATCCCACACCCCCACTATGGCCAAAAGGAAGAACCACGGCCACTGGACTGACCCATAGGCCAGACAACTTGTGTATGGGCTAGGCCAATGGCCCATTGGGTTCTCGGCTTGGGGAAATGGGCTAAGAAGGAACGGACATCTGGCCTTTCCTGATTTCTATTCCATTTCCTCCTTGGTTGGCTCTTTAGTATTGGTCCCCGGAGTGATATTAACTCATCCTGTTAAACAGAAATGAAAGCCACAAGAGATGAGTTTTGCAAGTTAGGATAGAAAAGGAGTCGCTAGTTGATTTAAGGAAATCAACGAACCGAAGAAAGAACGATGAAAACTCCGGCCTACAAACCTGAATTTTGAGCCCGGTGGTAAGGTTACGAGTCAAAAAGTTAAAAAACTCTCAGACTCGCCTGTTTTGAAAATAAACTCTACTAAAATCGATATTGAAATGAAAAAGAGCGGGAAGAAGTTTAAAGAGTTTCGAGATATTATATTTGTGTCATGCAAACATGGTGATTATTTACAAAATGATGTACATGAATAACGTAAACGAGTTACAAGGTTACATGATGATGAATGAACAATCTAACCTTGCCTACACACAAAGTATGCAAGATGGTTGTAGGTAGGAGAAAACCAACGTCAATACATCGGGATCCTTTTTATACTGGCGGGACGATAATATCGAGGCCTTTTGTGTGAGAGATGAGGGAAGAGAGGAAGAGAGGGAGTGTTTCTAGGAGGGTTTTTGAGAGGAATTGTTGATGATCCGAATTGTGAAATGAGGGGGTATTTATAGGTGAAAGGGTGGAAGCATTCGGATGGAAGGAGATAACATGAACCATATTTCAAGCCCCTAATCAGCACAAAAGTGGTTTGGCTTTTGACTTTTGGTAAGTCAACGACGCCAATGCCTGATGGCACGAGATTCTTTAATTGGGCGAAGCTGACGTGGCAGCAGCGAAGGCTAGCCGGCCCATAGGAGATCCATCACACGGATCGATGACGTGGCGACGCGCGCGGGCTACCTTTGGGCCAGCGAAGGCCAGACGGCTTTTGCAGCCTATTCTGGGCCAACACGCTGAATTGGACCTATTTTCGCGGGCTGGGTGGTTTTTGTTCGTCAAAAATCCAGTGGCTTTTGTTGTAAAAGCCCGGTGGCTTTTGACCCATTTTATTTTTCTTTTTTGGTCCTCGATTTTGTCTCAATGTATTTCCCAGTACAAAATCCTGTGTCTACAGGAAGCCAACTGCCTGAAAATCTAGGTTTGCACGCTTCTTGAGGATCAGAGTCGAGCACGGGTCTAGGTGGCTCCGTCTATATACTTGGCAATATACAGGTAGGTTTCCACCTAGATTGGGGTTATACACGTGCCCTGGGAAGGGTGCTGGGATATTTTTATGTTGTTTCTATGATTTTTTGTTAGGCTATTTTGGGGAAAATTATTTTTGGGGTGTTGTGTTTTTTTGTTCATTTTATGCATTTCAAAATTATTGACATTTTTATAAGGGTTTTTGGATGATAATATACCGACCTTTGGGGACGTTGGATTGTAATATACCAACCTTTACTATTGGACAATATCCCTGACATTTATACCTAGGTGACATTATTATACCAACAATAACTAAGGGGGTGGTGAACTGGTCTCCATGTGCTAACGTGGCTGGCGAAGGGAAAAAAACTGTCCCAGGCCAATTATCCCATTAACCGATTAGTTTTTCTCACTAACACACAATACAAGGTATTGGTTGGTTGTGTGTCACGTCAATACGAAGACCGATTGACCACCCTGTTAGTCACTATGTGAGAGCTTTTTTTTTAACGTGTGTTAGTGAGAAAAACGGAGGGATTAATGAGGGTTACTGGGCAAGGGTCGGTTATTTTCCCTCCGCCTGTCACGTCAAAATAGAGACCAGTTAACCAGTCACCACCCCCTTAGTCACTGTTGGTATAATAATCTCACCCAAGTATAAAGGTCAGGAATATTGTTGTCCAATAGTAAAGGTCGATATATTACAATCCAATACCCCCAAAGGTCGGCATATTGTCATCCAATATCCCTTATTATAAATATAAAATAAAATGAAATAAAAATAAAAATAAAAATACATTGTTTACAAAGTTGAATTAAACAACAACAATAACAACAACAACAAATCTCAGCATTGTCCAGCTAATACGGGGTTTGAGGGGAGCCAGATGTAGGCAGCCTTCCCTTTATGCATGGTAAAGTATAAAGGGGTTGATTCTGACAGACCAAAAAAAAAAACTTTTTGAAAAATCAAAAGACCACCAATTCGAAAAATAGATGGAAAACTGCTTGGGAACCACTAAAGGAAGAGAAGTATGGACAATGAAACTTCATACCTCTGTGCTCCGAAGCACTGAGTAGTTATCACATCAAACATCTCGACAAACATGGTCCACTAAAACACACATACATTCACACACACTCACACACACACACACACACACACACACACACACACAAGGAAAGCTTAATAAACACTACCATGCATAAAAAAAAAGTTTATAGGAAAATCATTTCCAAAAAAGTTTCCCAATTTTCTAGTGTTTGGTACAAAAAATGTTTGGAAAATCATTTCCAAAGAAAATAATTTTTTCCCAAAGGAAGGAAATTAACTTCCTTTGTTCAACCAAGAAAAAAATATTTTCCACCCTTGATTGTTATATCGATTTTCACTACCAACTCTAACTGAAATTTGAGAGCGAAATTCAACATTAACGGTTTCGCTCGAAATTTTGTAACACGATAGAATTGATTAAAAAAAAACTCAAGTATAAATTTTTTGCTCAAAATATTTTTATCTGATAATATTTATCGCAATATATACCATTTTTTTTTTGCCGGTAAAATTAACCAAAACTTTTAAAAATTCAAACTAAACTATTTGAATCGAACTTTATGATTTGATATTATGAACTTAAAAAAGCTCAAATATAAAGTTTGAGCTCAAAATATTTTCATTTATAACATATATTGCAACTCTTGTTGACATTTTTTGCGGTTAAATATGATTGAAAATTAAGAGCGAAATTCAATTTTATCGGTTTGTCACGAAACTTTACAATACGATAAAAATGATTAAAAAAAGCTCAAATATGAATTTTGAACTCCAAATGTTTTCATTTGTAACATATATCGCCACTTTTGTCGACATTTTTTTGCGGTTAAATATGACTGAAGCTTAAAAGCAAAATTCAATTTTATCGGTTGGTCACGAAGCTTTACATCACGACAAAAATGATTAAAAAAAGCTCATATATGAAGTTTGAGCTATAAATATTTTCATTTGTAACATATATCACTACTTATGTCGACATATATGGTCATTTTTCGAAAAATGATTTGTCTCCTACCAAACAAAGGAAAATTTAATATCGAAACCATTTTCCTTGGAAAATCATTTCTCCTGGAAAACGATTTCTTTTCACCCAATCGCCTTAATCCTAGCCCGCCAAACACCCATATCTAGTGTCATGTCATCCATTAACCCTATATGCTTCAAATCAACTTTAATCGCCTCCTTCATAGACTTTCTAGGCCTCCCACACCCACGATAAAATGGTGGAAGCATAACCATTTCACACTTCCTCATGGGCGCATCCATCTCTTTAAGCCTACACTCCTCTTTAAGCCTTTCCTTTTCTACTCATTCATCACAAACTAAGTAAAGACAAGATTTGTCCACATCAAAGGTTCTAAGCATGCCATATATTGGAGCAGTAAAAGAGAGGATATGGTCAACATGATCTAACCAAATATCATATAACACTCTCTTTCACCAATTTAGCTCTTACAACATCATCATCTCGATTGTTTTCTTATTGCTCAATTGATTTGTTTTGTTCTGGCTACTTTCAGACCTATGAACATTATGGGCCACTATCGAGAGACCAAAGGGTCTTGTGATTCCAATGATCCTGGCATGAAGAAATAACCATGGTGGGTCCCAACCTTTTGTTCCCCTACTCTAGCCCAGATTACCTCTTAGAAGCTTATTTTAGCTTATTTTCTTAGGGTATTTCCCTTCCCATATAAATACAAAACTTTTATCATTTTGTAAGGCAACCTATGTTAATGATAAAGATGAATGAAAATTAATGGGTATTTTCAAAAACCTTCCTCAAATCTCTAATCTTGCTTTATCCATGTTAATGGTGGTGCTATTGGAGTGTTCTCTTTATAGTGTTGGGTGGTGATCTCTTTATCTCAACATTGGGTGGGAATTATGAAATTCTTTAAGGACTAGAGCTGGTGGTTCAAACTTTAGGCTCCATCCTTGGTGAATCCAAGACCATTCTTGGGGGAGTTATCTTTATGAAATGATCATATCATTTTATGTTTAAATTTACAAAAAATTACTCTGAGTTACCCTAACTTTTGGTGAAATATTTTTCTGGTACCCCCACTTTTCAAAACTAATTTTGAGGTACCCTTAATTTTTGGGTTAGTAATTATTTGGTGCTTTTCCGGTCATTAATTTTATTAAGCGACCAAAATGTCCTCGTTCTTCCCTTCTTGAAGAAATACTCTTGAAGAACGAGAATGAGGGTATTTCGGTCACTTAATAAAATTAATGGCCGGAAAAGTACCAAATAATTACTAACCCAAAAAGTAAGGGTACCTCAAAATTAGTTTTGAAAAGTTGGGGTACCGAAAAATAGTTTCTCCAAATATTGGGGTACCTCCGAGTAATTTTTTATTAAATTTATTCATATTTATTCATCCAAAAATCATCAAAGAGAGTATTCTTTGGGGGTTATTTGTTACTTTGATGCTTAGTTAATCATGTGTTGAGTGGTGTGATCTTGGAGTCAATCATTTTGTCATAAAATTCCACCTTTAGATAGGCCCACACGGATCATTTGGTATCACAGCAGGTGTGGTGCCTAATAGAGCTAGATTGGTTGAGTTTTTGTTGGTCAAATGTCTGGAAATTCTTGTGTTGATTCTTGTGGGTTTCTTTATGTATTCCATGAGTATTTTTGTGCCTCAATGTATGATTTAGAGTTTGGAATTATTGGTTGAACTTTGAAGTTTTGGTTTGATTTTGGGTGTAATTAAGTGTATACTCTGAAATTTTCTATACTGGAATCTTGGGATATTTAGTTGAGTTTTGAGATAGTCTTGGTATTTAAGTTATCACAACATATGCCTTATTTTTATTTTGGAGTACCTTGGTGTGTATTGCATTGATTGCAGTTGTTTGGGGATTGAGTGATTGTGGGTTTAGTGCTTTGAAATTTGGATATTGTTGAGGTTCTTGAATTGGTTCATGAATGTTTGGTGAAGGTTTATAATTATTGTGGTTGAGCCTTGACTTTTGACCACCGAATTCTAGATTTTTGCATGAGCATTGTGGTGGTTTCATTGATGGTCGTCAGCTTCGTTTGGGATTGAGCAAAATATGGTGCATTCCATATTGCTAGTATCACCTCATCTTCCCTCCACAAAATAGCCTCACAAAACTCAACAAACTCCAAGCTATAAAAAAAACCTAAGCCTCATCCACATATATTTTCCTACCCCGTAAATTCACCTAGATCAACAAATGGCCTTGACATCAAGTCAAATTGGTAATCGTAAAACCCCTCCCCATCCTATTTCCCAATCTCAACCAAACCTCGATCGAACTTTGCAACATCTTGCTGGGGGAAAATAAGTCATCCAATGATAAATGGGAAATATCATAGGGATTATAGATGCCCTCTGTATCCAAATTCCCTGAAGAGGTGAGGAGGTTCCTAGGCCACCCCCTAGAATTGGTGTTAGCCCCCCATCTCAAGGTCCTATAACTCATGATGATATCACCATTGCTAAGGGCTCTAGTTAAGAGTTAAACGTTACCTCATCTATGGGAGCTCCTCATATTCATAGGCTCCGAGATGACTTGGGTAACCTCTGAGTTAAGCCTCCTACCTTTGATGGTAGTTCTAAACCCGATGACTACTTTGTAAGTCCCAAACACTACAACTTCCATTAAGATATGGGTTCGTAATGTGGAACAGATCTTTGAGATCAAAGGGTATGATGAGTTCAAGAAATTCAAGGTTGTTACCTTATGTCTATCCAAGTACGCCTCTCTTTGGTATGAAAATTTAAGAAAGCAAAGGGCGAGAAACGGCAATTCCAGGATTACGAATAGGAATAAATTAAAGTTATGCGCGTTTGAAGTCAGCAGAAAAATTGCCCTAGCAGGTCGCGCCCGCGAACAACTGTGTCGCGCCCGCGAACCCTTGTGACGCCCGCGACAGGTCTCATAGCGCCCGCGAAAAACACTGGAAGACGACTTCAGGATGAACATAATGTTGTAGCGCCCGGGAATACTTCTGTAGCGCCCGTGACCTCAGCCGTCGCGCCCGCGAAGTCTAGCGTGGCACCCGCGATGCCTTTGTACGCTGCTTGGCTTCAACTCTGGAGGGGACGCTGGCAGCGGCTCGCCCCCAACACGCATTTTTCTTGCTTTTTTTCATTGTTTTCTTTTCCCCCTTTTCCCCCTTTCCTTTATATACTTGTTCCCCACCTCCTTTAAGATGTTTTTAATGAAGGTTTTTTTAGGTTAGACACAAAAATTCCTCTCACTTTGAGAGTTTGTAATATAGGTTTTCAAACCCTAATTAATGAAAGTTAATCCTTTGGGTGGAAATTGCTTGGTGATTTCTCTTATTTGTGAGTGGGTGTTATTGCTCCACTCTTTGTGAGATTTTTTGGGTGTTTCAAGACTCTTTGCTTGTGGAAGGTCCTTGTGCTAGAGATTGAACATCTTAGTTCAATTTGGTGAGATTTCTCTCTTTAGAATTGTCCATATCTTTTAATTTCATGTTTATCTCCATTAATCCAAAAACCCAAAAAAATTGATTTGTAGTGATTATGAGTTCTATGGGTGGATTTCCATCATCCACATGATTTTGCATAGACCTTAGGTCACGATCCTCTCCAATAAGTCTTCGCTTGGTCTTTTGAGGTAACCCAACAAGTCTTGGTTTCTTTCTCCGCTTGGTCTTTTGAGGATAGTGTTCTTTGTGATGTTGTCCCCATGGATGCTTGCCATTTACTACTTGGTAGACCTTGGCAATTTGATCGGCATGCTATCCACGACGGTCGGAAGAACACTTACACCTTCTCAATGGGAGAAAGGAAAATCAAACTCATTCCTTTATCCCCTTTCGAAACCGATATACCACAAGCCGGGGTGGGAAGTGAGAAGAGAAACCTCCAAAAGAGTGAAACACGGGATGAGAGTGCTTCGAGCAAAGGAAAGCCACATCGGGCTTTACTTTTGCGAAAAAGCGACCTTAGTGAGGTTGAGCGAACCTTAGCTCCACAGAAATTTCCAACCTCCCTCCCTTGTCCCTCACTCTTACCCAAAACTCCTACCGGGCTCCGTATAGAGTTCCTAAGTGTTGAATCGTGCTCAATCTCTCCCGAGCCTCGCCATGGAGTTGAGTAGCATGAGTACACATCCATGACTACTCACCCGAGTTTCATTACTTCCACATCGAGGTTGAACGAGGAAAAGGTTGTTTCCATTAGCCTTGACCCCGCGAGCTCTCATGTGATGAATTCCTTGTTACTTTCAACAAGTTGATGGGTGCTAGATGTGTTCGGGTCCTTCATGATGTCGACTTGGCCCCTCCTTTCCACCTGAATTGCTACATTTTTTAGAAGGATGGGTCGATGAGCGTCACTCTACTTCGACTGTTGGAGTACATACTTTTGGGTCTACACGGGTATGCGGATAGTTTTGAACCTCTAAGAGTTGAGGACAAATCTTTTTGAAGAAGGGGAGCATGAATTGTATGGGGATTGGTTCACTTTTGGTTTGTCTCTATCGGACTATTCACGTGCCTTCTAAGGGGCTTCGGAACCATCAGCAAGAATAAACACAAGGTGGTGAAGGCGTTCAAAGGCTAGAAAAGGGCATGCCTTCATGATTTTGATCATAACTCATTCAATACAACTTTTATGGACATCAAATTTTGGGAGCTTAAAGTACACACCGAGAGCTTTCCATCGATACCTTATGGGCCTAAAACGGAGTCTGGATGAAGAAGCTGTTATGTGCGTTTAAAGTCAGCATAAAACTGCCCCAGCAGGTCGCGCCCGCGAACAACTGTGTCGCGCCCGTGACACCCTTGTGACACCCGCGACAGGTCTCGTAGCGCCGGCGAAAAACATGGAAAACGACTTCAGGATGAACATAATGTTGTAGCGCCCGCGAACACTTCTGTAGTGCCCGTGACCTCAGCCGTCACGCCCGCGAAGTCTAGCGTGGCACCTGCGACGCCTTTGTACGCTGCTTGGCTTCAACTCTCTGGAGGGGACGCTGGCAGCGCCTAAGCGACGCTGGCAGCGGCTCGCCCACAACACGCATTTTTTGGATTTTTTTCATTGTTTTCTTTTCCCCCTTTTCCCCCTTTCCTTTATATACTTGTTCCCCGCCTTCTTTAAGATGTTTTTAATGAAGGTTTTTTTAGGTTAGACACAAAAATTCCTTTCACTTGGAGAGTTTGTAATATGGGTTTTCAAACCCTAATCAATGAAAGTTAATCCTTTGGGTGGAAATTGCTTGGTGATTTCTTTTATTTGTGAGTGGGTGTTATTGCTCCACTGTTTGTGAGATTTCTTGGGTGTTTCAAGACTCTTTGCTTGTGGAAGGTCCTTATGCTAGAGATTGAACATCTTAGTTCAATTTGGTGAGATTTCTCTCTTTAGAATTGTCCATATCTTTTAATTTCATGTTTATCTCAATTAATCCAAAAACCCAAAAAAATTGATTTGTAGTGATTATGAGTTCTATGGGTGGATTTCCATCATCCACATGATTTTGCATAGACCCTAGGTCGCGATCCTCTCCAATAAGATATCCTCCAAGTTTAAGCTTCAAAGTTAATATACCCTTGATGATCTCTATAAGTTGGTTACTCTTGTTGAAGAATAGAGGAAGAGGAAAATAAGTATTTCCAAACCCTTCACTAAGGAGAAGAACTTCTCCAAGGAAGATGAACCCCTTCTTCCTGTTGATTCCCCGCCTCCAAAAGATCCAAGCTCACTATTGAGGATCATCCTGCTTCTAAAGATCCCACGAAGAGGTTTGAAGGGAAAAAATGTTTCAAGTGCCATGGCTATGGTTACTACCAAGCCAATTGTCTCACCAAAATGGTAATGACCCTTCAGAGATTGTGGAGATAGAAAAAATGGTCCAACAACAGGAGAATGAGAAGGAGGAAGAATTAGGTGAGGAAGAGATTGATATTATGTCGGACGAATGGGAGATGCATGTCGTGAGAAGGTTACTACCCTCCTATGAAGTTGCTCTTGACCTAACTCAAAGGGAGATGCTCTTCCATGCACGATGCATAGTTGCAGACAAGGTTGGAGATCTAATCATCGACATGGAAGTTGCACTAACGCTACCTCAGCTTACTTAGTGAAGAAGCTTGATGAAGTATCCCGAGGTCTATATTCCTCCCTTGTCACTCAAGCCAAGAAGGAAGCCTCAAGTCACACCTGAGAGGAGTTCCAATTTTCTCAAGACTCAGGATCCCTTAAGCTCGTGTCGCATGTCCTTTGGATCGGCCTGGAGCCCCTTTGAGAGGCTTAAAAGTGTTCATCAACCCCGAAGGCTTTTGGTTGCCTACTCCCGAGGGTGAGTTGGTTGTTTTGCCATCATGGAGAAGGATGAACTTACATTGGACATCAGGCAGGAGCGTCACAGCCGTGACACTTGAGTCACACTCGTGACAGCCCTCGGTACAAGTAAAGATGTTGGAGCAAATGAGATGTCGCGCTCGTGACATGTATGTCACGACCGTGACTGGGCACATTGGCCTACTGTCGCGCCCGTGACCTTTTTCTCGCGCTCATGACCCATTTGCCACGCCTGTGATGTCTTCCCCAGAACTCATAGAGCTGGCATAATGTCACGCTCGTGACGCCCCACATCGCGCCAGCAACCCTGCGTTTGGAGAAGTCTTGATCAAGAAATCGCTTGGGTCATGCCCGCGACCAACACATGGTCATGACCACGACGTAGTAGTCGCGCTTGTGACCCTTCCACGTCACATTTGCCCAGTTTTCCCCGAAGGACGTCACACCCGTGATAGGACCTTCGCGCCCTGATATACCAGGAAGATTTTGGGTGTCAAGACCACAACATTTCTGTCGTGCCTGCGACGAACCTAGAAAATCAGGGTGTCAGTCGAATTTTTTCCAAGTTTTGTTTCTCCCCTTTTGTGTAATCGCTATTTTGCCCCTCTCTTAATGAATTGTAAAACCTCTTTAAGAGGTCATTTATTGTAATGCTTGGGTCCTTTTTGTAATTTAGCCCCATATTTCCCTCTTCCTCCTCATTTTTTATAATAATTTACAATTGGTTAGAAAAGGCATTCAATTGGCATTCAATACAAGAGATGAGTTTTCTCTCTAGTTTCTCTCTTATTCAAGTCTTGCTTGCTTTATCCTCAATTATATTGTGGTGGTGTTCAAGGCCAATCATTTACAGAATAGTGGTAATTAGTTCCTTTGTCAATTCTTTGTGGGTTTGATAGTACTTGGGTGGTGCTTGTCCTTTACCCCAAGTCCATATTTAGTATGGAAGCAACTATCTTACGGTTTAGTTGATGCATTCCTCATCTTCATCATCAAGTTCATCAATTCAAGCATCTATTCCCACCATGACATCCTTCATTTGATCTCCCCACTATTCCACATCGTCGGTCGTACTCCTTCAACTGGTTTAGTGATCTTGATGACCTAAAGGTAACCAAGCAAGTTCTTGTTAATTTGTCAATTGGATCGAAGTAAAATGACTCTATATTGTGTCATGTTGTGTCCATGAGTGCTTGTAATGTACTTTTGGGGAGGCCTTGGCTATTTGACAGATGTGTTGTAAGAAGGAGGAAGAATTAGGTGAGGAAGAGATTAATATTATGTTGGACGAACAGGAGATGCGTGTCGTGAGAAGGTTACTACCCTCCTATGAAGTTGCTCTTGACCAATCTCAAATGGAGATGCTCTTCCATGCAAGATGCATAATTGGAGACAATGTTGGAGATCTAATTATTGACGTAGAAGTTGTACTAACGCTGCCTCAACTTACTTAGTGAAGAAGCTTTATGAAGTATCCCGAGGTCTATACTCCTCCCTTGTCACTCAAGCCAAGAAGGCAACCTCAAGTCACACTTGAGAGGAGTTCCAATTTTCTCAAGACTCAGGATCCCTTAAGCTCGTGTCGCATGTCCTTTGGATCGGACTGGAGCCCCTTTGAGAGGCTCAAAAGTGTTCATCAACCCTGAGGGCATTTGGTTGCCTACTCCCGAGGGTGAGTTGGTTGTTTTGCCATCATGGAGAAGGATGAAATTACATTGGGCATCAAGCAGTAGCCTCACAACCGTGACACTTGAGTCACGCCCTTGACAGCCCTCGGTACAAGTGAAGTTTTTGGAGCAAATGAGATGTCGCGCCCGTGACATGTATGTCACGACCGCGACTGGGCATATTGGCCTACTGTCACGCCCGTGACCCTTTTCTCGCGCTCATGACCCATTTGCCATGCTTGTGTTGTCTTCCCCAGAACTCATGGAGCTGGCACAACGTCGCGCTTGTGACGCCCCACGTCGCGCCAGCGACCCCGCGTTTGGAGAAGTCTTGATCAAGAAATCGCTTGGGTCATGCCCGCGACCAACACATGGTCATGACCACGACGTAGTAGTCGCGCCTGTGACCTTTCCACGTCACATTTGCCTAGTTTTCCCCGAAGGACGTCCACCCGTGATAGGATCTTCGCGCCCGCGATATACCTGGAAGATTTTGGGTGTCACGACCACAACATTTCTATCGTGCCTGCCACGAACCTGGAAAATCGGGGTTTCAGTCGATTGTTTTCTTAGTTTCCCCTTTTGTGTAATCCCTCTTTTGCCCCTCTCTTAATGAATTGTAAAACCTCTCTAAGAGGTCATTTATTGATGCTTGGGTCCTTTTTATAATTTGACCCCATCTTTCCCTCTTCCTCCTCATTGTTTATTATCATTTACAATTGGTTAGAACGAATTCAATTGGCATTCAATACAAGAGATGAGTTTTCTTTCTAGTTTCTCTCTTATTCAAGTCTGTCTTACTTTATCCTCAATTATATTGTGGTGGTGTTCAAGGCCAATCATTTACAGAATAGTGGTAATTAGTTCCTTTATCAATTCTTTGTGGGTTTGATAGTTCTTGGGTGGTGCTTGTCCTTTACCCAAAGTCTATATCTAGTATGGAAGCAACTATCGTAAGGTTTAGTTGATGCATTCCTCATCTTCATCATCAAGTCATCAACTCAAGCATCTATTCCTACCATGACATCCTTCATTTGATCTCCCCACTATTCCTCATTGTTGGTCGTACTCCTTCAACTGGATTGGTGATCTTGATGACCTAAAGGTAACCAAGCAAGTTCTTGTTAATTTGTCAATTGGATCGAAGTAAAATGACTATATTGTGCCATGTTGTGTCTATGAGTGCTTGTAATGTACTTTTGGGGAGGCCTTGGCAATTTGATAGACGTGTTGTGCATAATGGCCCTGAAAATACCTACTGCTTCCAACATGGTTAAAATAAGATTACTTTGTATCCCTTAATCCCCACCTAATGTTCAAACTTAAACTCGGGGTGGCAAGTTAGAAAAGAATCCTTAAAATGAGCAAAACATGGGAAAAGAGTGCTTAAGAAGAGGAAAAACAATCCCTAACTTTGTCTTTACCTTGTAGCTAGCCGAATGTGAGTGAGTATAACCTAACACCACAAAATTCTTCCATTCCCTCCCTTTGTCCTTTACCTGTACACCCCAAGCCTACTATTACTTTACACTTCAATGATCATAAATACATTGTGTATTTTGGTGCTTGTTGGGTGCCTCGTACCAATTCTTTTGATGACGGAGAGGGTGGACATTCTATGGAGAACTCTTTTTAAGTTGATCCTTCTTTTGGTGATTTCATAGTGGAGTTTAACATGATCATGCTTGATAGGGCTACTCGAAAGAGCTATTTTGAAGTTCCTCATCCTCCTTCTTGTAAACTTGCTATAGCTTCAAGAAGGGTGGGGTTATGAGCATTATGTTGGCATGGCAATTTAAGGAATTATTATATGGAGGAACAATTCGTTCCATGGGTGCATCAAACCTACAGGATTTGAGGGAAAATCCTCTTAACCCAGGGTGAATGATCTATTTCATTGTGGCTACCTCCAGACCTAGACACGTTATGGGCCACTCCCAGGAGACTAAAGGGTCTTGGGGTTCAATTGGTCCCGGCATGAAGAAATACCCAATGTGGATCCTGACCATTTTTCCCCCTACCCAAGCCTGGACCGCATCTTAGAAGCTAAGGAAGGAGGAGTAGCAAGAAGAATAGGAAGATGAAAGAAGAAGGAGAAGACCAGAGATAAATACCAGTTGCTCTAAGAAAAGACTAAGTCACGACCATGATGCCCCTTGACACGGGTGTGACACTTGACTGAGGCATCCCGCCCAACTGCTCTTGACCTTCTAAACAGTAGGTTGGTCACGGGGTGTGACGCCTAGGGTCACGACTATGACCTTCCCTTCAGCATCTCGCAACTTTGGGGCAGAACCCTAGTCAAGATCGTGTCTTATATCTACACAGGCGTGACGCCCAGCTGGGTTCATTACCCCTTCCGCAAGACAAAGGGGTCACAATCATGACCTCTCATGCCACGCCCGTAATACCCTTAATTTTAGCTTATTTTTAAGGGTCTTTCCTCTTTCCTATAAGTAGAAACCTATGTCATTTTGTAAGGCAACTTATGTTAATGACAAAGATGAATGAAAATCAATTGGTATTTGAAAACCCTTCTTCAAATCGCTAATCTTTCTTTATCCATGTTAATGGTGGTGCTATTGGAGTGTTCCCTTTATAGTGTTGGGTGGTGATCCCCTTATCTCAACATTGGGTGGAGATTATGGAATTCTTTGAGGACTAGACCCGATGGTTCAACCTTTAGGCTCCATCCTTAGTGAATCCAAGATCATTTTATGCAAGTTACCTTTATGGAACAATCATATCATTTCATGTTTTGGTTTGCTCATGTTTATTCATGCAAAAATCATAAGTAAAAGTACTCTTTAGGGTTTATTTATTACTTGGATGCTTAGTTGATCATGTGTTGATTAGTGTTATCTTAGGATCAATCATTTTGTCATAAAGTTCCACCTTAAGCTAGGCTTACACAAATCATTGCTTATGACTAAAGCTTTAATACTTGCCTTTATGACTTTGAACCTTTTCACCAGCATGAGAGGGTAAGCAAAGTGAGTTTCATATGGCAAAAATAAGCAATTTGGGTGGTACAAGTTTAGTCAACAATGTGAATCTTATAGAGATTCTTGATGAATTGACGACCATCAACTACTGGTGTTATCTAAGAACACTCTTTATAAGTGCTTGCAGTGACTTCCACATTTTTTTTGTTGTAAAAATGTTTACAAAGCAAAGATTAAGGGTTAGGACAACACATGAGGTCCAATAAATGTGGGGGCACACATGATATACCACTATACCAATGCACCTCCTCTCGCACAATTTTAGCATTATCGGTAACGAGTCAGGAAACATTATCATAGCTCACTTCTTTAACCACTTCTTCCCACAAGTTAAATACTAAGTATTTGGCTTTTGTCTGTCCTAAATCATTAATGACCTTAAGAAATATTGGTCCACCTTCTAACTTTTGTTCTTTCATAAATTTTATCAAAGGCCTTTTATTCACTTAGAGAGTTGGAGTCTCCCTATTCATTTTTTATTATACTTACTCCCTTTTGCTTCAATGTATCTTGGATAAGAAGTAACATTTTCTCTATATTTTTACCTTTTTTTACAAGTAAAGTGGTTCTCTAAGTATTATAGCCCGCGAGGACATAACTAGAAATTAGATTATTGGCATCATAAGTATACAAATTCATGTACTAACTATTTCTTGCTAGGTGAAATGGTAGGTCATTTTATGTTACATGATAGTGTTAGGTTCCATAAATCTAATATTGTAAGTCATCATGTCCTAGTCTGACCTTAATTGATTACAAAAATGTCCTAAATAAATGCATATTGTCTTTTGGTACAGTTCTAACAATTGTGTTGCAAGTTTAGATCCTTAAAAGTGTAGGAATATCAATGAAAACAATTGTTTATAATATAATATCTCATTACGATAAGTGGATCAATTATGGCAAAAATTTGAGGCGATTATAATTTGAAGTGTAGTTGCCAATTCAGAATATACAAAAGGGTCTTTACTCATCAAATATATTGTCTACCTTAATGTTACCAAACTCTCTCATCAAACCCTACCAATTAAATATTTATCATCAACTAATATGCAATTACATCATGGACCAAAGTAATTGGAGTTGAATTCAAGCTACAAGAGTTTAGCACTCAGTTTGGCAACCATTTTGAACCAAAAATAAAATAGGCGATATCATACAGAGTATTCGTGGACGATGGCCTAGTAGATTCGCCTTAAGCATACACACATGCATATTAGCAACTGTACAATTTCGGATGCACCTAACATATATTAATAACTCCCTTGATCATGACATTGCCTAATTAATTAACTCAGCTAACCAAGTATAGTAACGACATTGTTTTCTTTATAATTCAGATCTCATAGTTTTTTTTTTTGTAGAAAAGTTAGAAATACAAATATTATTGGACCTGAATAATCAAATTTATAAAACCACCCAGTATAAATCCCACTGTATTTGGCCCGTACTATTGTAGATTGGATCAATCTTACCTCTAAGTTGTCAGACCAACAACATTCATTTGAAAAAAAAAAAAAAAACTTTGATCGCATAAGATCACATATGCAAACTCTCAACCAAAGTTTGAAGTAATCATTCTCACTTATCGAGGCCATTTGTAACTTCCAAGAATCCACCCCCACTTCCTAGGAAAGAATCTAAGGATGGAAAATTTGTCACTTGTATGAAGAAATTTGTTAATGCTGAACAAGGGGCATTCAAATGTTCAGGCAAGGGCTTTATAGAGCATGTTAGGTTCCTATGTCTCATCCCCTAAGCCTGCAACAACTCTAGGTGCATTAATAGCCCTAAATTGTGTCTAAGTAAGGGCCATGCTTACTTAAACAAAAAGGGAGAAGAAATCTCATTTCAACAAACCTGTTTTCCTAAAGCTTTAATTTAATCCTCTTTGACCACTTAAAGATATCAGAATATACACGGTCTCCTCCCAAATCTTCTCCAGTGGCACCTGCTGCTACTCTAATTATATCCTCAATTAGCGCAAAATTCCCCATTATATCAACATGAGCCCCGCTTTGTGTACCTCTACCCTCCAATAAAGTAGCTGGAGGTGCATGATCATACTCCCTTATGTAGGTTCGAACACCTGATGGATTGAATCGAGTTTTCCCCCTCCAACCCTTTGCACACATGTAACCAGAGCTTAAAACGGGAACAGTTTCGTCTCCATTAACATTGTAGACCCCAGATGTTAAGCATGAGTTTTCACTTGTATCTTCTGCCAATGTATCAATCTGAAAGGGGATATAGCAATCTGTTGCATGACTTAACTTGTAAACATATGCTCTTTCTGTTGGAATTCCCACCCCATATAGAGAGAAAATTTCCATTTCTGGGGCATTCGGCAATCTACATTAATCACAAACAAGAAAACGAATACAAATCATTCGTTTTAAAAAAAATAACCATAATTTTCATCCCTCTATTTAACCCCCCCCCCCCCAAAAAAAAATTCAAAAAAAAGGAAAAATTAAAAGGAAACAACTCACACATTTTATATCTAAACACTTCGACAATGTGGAGTACTACTTTAAATAGTTGTGAGTTTGGAAATTTTTAACTTATCCCACCTTGCAGTAGAATTTGACTATGACTTTTATAGTTATCTGTCAATGATTTTTGGCAATATGGATTTAGCACTTTGTGATTGACAATATTGCTTAAGTACTCTCAGCTTTATACTTTATACTTTAATCAATATCTCAGTGTAGCAAGTTCTTCCATTTTCAACTAGAATTTATTTTTGAAAGACAAAATGCATAACACTAATAAAGTATGGTAAGCACAATATCATCAAGTAGAGTTAAGATTAATAATTAAATGAAGCTGCAAGGGTTACTCACCTTGTTTCTAGTGGATTTGACCAATATTTGTAATGGTTGTATTTTGGGTCATCCAAATCATCAGCAATCCCATGTGAAAAATGAGCATCACCACGTTTCATCATCTTTGGTGCCACATAATGAAGTAGCTCTAATATTGAATCAACCGTATATGTCTTATGATCTGCAACTGCTTTTATACCTGGGATGCCCATGTCATGGTACTCTGTCCATACATCCTGGCAAGTTGAATTAGCAATGCTATTGCCTTTAGGTGCACCCTGTAAAATACACACATAGACTTGATAAGATACAATATGACAATAACGCCGTAACTACTATATTTACATTACTATTAGGGAGAGCAGTTTTGTCACTTAAGAATTACTAAAGAATGGAAAGAAAGGGGAAAGAGAAACTTGTACTAAATGGGTTTTCATAAGACTTTAGCTATAACATGAATGTTGATTAATTTCCCTTTTGAAATCCAAATGTTACAAGTGGAGAACATCATAATATTTACTCTAATACTTCATACTCCACCAAGCTTTAATTGACAGATAGATTAATCATGTCTAGGCCCTAATTTTCACTACATCAAATATCCTCCACATAAAAATTAGGGTGTTATTTTTTATTGAATTTTGAATAAAAGACCACAAACCCTATCAAAATACATAATTTGGACATTTACTCCTACATCTACCCTACAAACCTTTTTTTTTTTAATGCAAAGTAGATAAGTCAAGTACACTAAAATACAGGCTATCAGATTTTTTTCAATCCTAAAAATCATGATAACCAAACCACAATGAAGTTTCTTTTTTCACCATTTCTTAGTCATTAAAGATCATAGATTTTAGTTAAAGAATCTAACTCACAAACGAATTAAACAATATAACTCAAGCATATTCTATTTTCCAACTCAAGAATGATGAGAAATTACCATTCATGAAATCCTTTAGAGCATATTTATACACAAACATAACAACAAGTTGGCTGACATCTCAATTTGGCTGACAAAGAAACATTAATAGGAAGCATTACCCTGAAATCCACTATGTCAATGTTTGATGAATGATCCTCAGCTGCCTCTTTTCCAAAAGATATCAGTCTTCCGTAGTGCACACCTTTTGCTGAAAGTAGTGAACCTTCATTTACATTTGGTTCAGTAGCATACATGCTATAATTTTTCTCCTTTTTCATATTACAATTATATCCATCTTCAGGTGACCAATCAAGGTTACCCCAGATGATATCCCCACCTTTGGGTATCATTGACATGGTCGTATCCCATGTCCGAGCCATCTTCATTAAATGTTGCAAAGTTTGAAAACCAAATACATCCTTGTCCAAGACAGATGGTGCAACAGACCTGCATCATATTAGCCCAATTATCATGACAAGAATAATAGCATCTTACATGGAATGATCCCTCATATATTTATAGAAACTACATTATCTTGTTGAAATCATGGGATCTAAAATAGTGTTTAGATATAACCAACACCAAATAGGCTCCCAACTTAGTATCTTACTTCTAGTTGCATGATATAATTTATATTCACTCGTACGCCATAAAGAAAGGTAGTTGATATGTCATTTTATATGTTCCATAGCATATCACCTACCTTTCCCAGAACATAGGCACTAGACTATGCTTAGTAGGTGATAAAGTTTACTGAAAATGATCCTCCTAAGAAATTTGGTATTGTCAAATGATCAAAAACTGATTTCAAGGAAAGGTGACTAAGAAAATATAAAGCAATTATTTGCATAGAAATGGAGCAAAGCATAAGTAATGGAAAAGTAATACCTCGCAATCGCAACGTCCTTGGATTCAACAGAAAGAAGTCCAGAAACAGCTTTTGGAGCACCTAGAAAGGGTCCACCAATATTCATTACTGCTTTGATATGTTTAGCACACCAATCGGATCCGCCCCCACCACCCATTGGAGTTGGTGCCTCAACCCATTTCATAAAGTGTAGGAAATAGAGAACGCCCATGGAATGTGGAATGACAACCACCTTGTTCCCTCCATTCGTAGCAACTAGAAGTTCTATATTACTTTTGATCCTACTAAGTGATTTGTCCCTTACCTATTGATAGAAATGTCAAGTAATTTAGGTGGGAAAGGATTACAATAGAAAAGAAACTTAACTTCAATAATTATTTGTGATAATGTTGGGCAACTAGGAAGAACAATATTTTGTTAATAAGGACAATATGGAGCATATGCCGACTGTTGTGTTGTGGCTAACACTTAACAACAATAACACTATTTGTCTTCGCACAACTTCATTCCTATTCATTTTACTTTTTGGGATGAACACTCACAAGTCCACTATAATCTAGCTCCATAACACCTACTAAATATAGCTTCAAAACATTAGTAAAACAAATCTATGTAATAATGCATTGAAAATTCCAAATAATTTGTTGGTATAAGTGAATAGAAAGGAGAGAAACTCCATACAATGTCAGGTATAAAGAATTTTAAGCAGTTATTATTTGAAGACATCATTAATCAGAAAAGGCTAAATATGCACCTATAGGGTGTACGAGGGAGCTAAATATGCACACAAAAGACCTCACATATAGAATGGATGTTTCGCTAGTTAGAATAATGTGTGTGTGTGTCTGTGCGAATTACTATATTTCTCAACCCTATTTGAACTATGATATAAAGTTCCTTATATTTTTTGTCGCCTTACAAAGTATACATCTTGATATATTGTCAATTGAAGAACAAGAGAACTTACTTAATGGCTAGACGTGGAAATTATCATCAATCTACATTCATGGGATATTTTTGCCAACTTTTTTTCTTAATCATAAAACCGTAAAGATCCATTTGATCTATAATATACAAATATCAAATTAATCTCACTAAGTGTTCCTTCCATCACACTTGAAGTATGCTCCTAGCTCCATTGAACATATTCCTTTTGTATCTAAGTTTTATAACTAATCCTTCCTCATTAGCCTTTCAGTAAAAAAATTTCAGTTCTACCTAAATGAAGCCATCAACAGCTCAGAAGACTAATAACAACATATTTTATAACTAGAATAAGGTTTTAAATGAACAAACTCAATAAACAATAAGAAAGTGTAGTAAGTTTTTTATTACATTCTCACTAAACATTCAAAAACCAACAACCAAGATGTTTTAAATGTGCTTGGTTGTTTCAATTGAACAACCTAGTTTATGCATCTAGACATAGAATCAGTGGATAATTTGAGGCATACCTCAGTGTTTTGAAATGCGACTCTCCAGTCATATGCAGCCATGTACATTGACTTCTCCTCATATCCTATTCGAGCCAAATCAGCGATCAAAACAGCCCATACAAAATATCCAGGTGCAAAATAATCAGCTGCAACAAGACCAGATACAGGCCTGACCCTTATACCAGGTGGGTCTAGTCCAGTTTCATTGTGTAGAGACATATGCTCAACCCAACAAAGGGGTCTGTCAAAATTTCAAACAAACAAAAAATAAAGTTGTGTAGAAGGCAAAAAAAAAAGGTTATCTTATTGGATAATATAAATGCAGCAATGTAAGTTAATGGACAATTTATAACTCTGCCCAGATATTTCTTTCAAATTTCAACAAAGGTAGCAACATAAACTGCTTATTGTTGAGTCAAAGGTGCATATATTAACTAAGTTGTAAAAACTAGGAAAAACATTGTCTCTATTTGCAAAATATGTGACTAAGTACACAGATAACCATTTATGAAGGAGAAAAAAAATAGAGTTGATAAGTGTTGGGTTGAATGTGGAGACCAATTTTGGGTTGGTCTCTGTCTCTTGGGGAGCAAGGTAGAAGAGTTTGAGTGGGAATCAGGTTGTTGATTTGATCCACTTCCTTTTTGTAATTCATTTGCTGTAGGGACTCTATTAATCCTAAAATTGTGTCAGCCTTGTACTATAAATAGAGCCTAGGTGCTAGGTTTATTTGTATTGCAATTGAGAGTGTTTCATCTTATACCACAAGAGATTGACCTGTAATCTCTGTGTTTCTGAGGGAGTTGTGTGAGGCTCAACTGTTAGTGTTGAGTTCTCAGGATGTAACTCTAGGAAGGTTTTGAGAGATTGTGGAGGTCTGGGAATCTCTGAAACACCGTTGTAATGCTCTGATAGTGCATCGTTCGTGGTTTTTTTTCCGGTTTGGGTTTTTCCACGTTAATTCCTTGTGTCGAATCTTTATTTATTTTTCTGCCCTTATTATTGTTTGTTTGCTAACTACGCCCTGAGAATCCTAACAAGTGGTATCAGAGCTTTGGTTGGAGCGTGGTTGATCTGCAGACTGAGAAGCAATGACAGGCGCTATTGTGAAGATTCCAAAATTCGATGGGAAAGATTACGCATGGTGGAGGATGCGCGTTGAGGATGTGCTCCGCCAGCAAAGGTTGCATCTTGCGATGGGTTATAAGCCAAAAGAGATGGAACAAAAGGATTGGGAAGAGCTTGATGATCGGGCATTCAGTATGGTCAGGCTGACGCTAGCTCGGAACGTGGCTTTCAACGTCAAAGATCAGAAAACGACAAAAGACCTGCTCGAGGCCTTGCAAAATACATATGAGAAACCTTCGGCGGTGAACAAGGTATATGTGTTATGTCGTTTGTTTGAATTTAAGATGCATGGGTCTGGTGATATGCATGATAGTATGAATGAGTTGAATATATGATACTGTCAAAATTAACCTCTGTGGGATTTAAGTTCGACGATGAGATGAATGCTAATATACTATTGGCTACCCTACCTAAGTCTTGGGAAAATTTCGTTACTTCTGTAACTTCTTCTACTAAGAAGGGTGAGAAACTGAAGTTTGGGGAAATTAGAGACTTTGTCCTGAATGAAAGTATTCGTAGGAAAGATTCCGATGTGTTTGAGTCTTCGGGGGATGCTTTGACTGTCAGGGGTAGGAGGAATAGTGGGAGTTCGGGTCGGGGTCGATCAAAATTTAGAGGTCGAAACATGGAGCAAGTGTTGTGTTGGAACTGTGGTGATAGAGGTCATTTTCGTAGGGATTGTCCCAAACCTAAGAAGAGCAGCCATAATGACCAGGACTCTGTATATTCTGTTGAGGATTTTGGTGATGCCCTAATTTTAGTGTTGCAAGTCAGAAGGGAATTGGGTGATAGATTCGGGTGCTTCGTTTCACTCTTCGTCTAGCAGGGAGGCCTTTAGTAATTTTGTGAATGGGAGGTTTGGCAGGGTTAGGCTTGCAAACGGTCACAACCTAAAGGTGCTAGGAAGAGATGATGTGAACATTAAAACTTCTAAAGGTGGAACTTGGAGGTTGAAGAATGTTCGGTATGTCCCGGGTCTAACCAAGAACCTTGTATCTGTGAGTCAACTGGATGAGGAGGGGTTCACGACGAGATTTGAAGATGGTCATTGGAAGGTAACGAAAGGATCTCTGATAATTGCAGATGGCAGGAAAAGGGGGAAGCTATATTCTGGCATTGATAACTCTAACATACCGGTTCATACTCGTCAAAGGCGTGTTAG
The DNA here is from genome assembly GCA_029582165.1 of Portulaca oleracea. Classification (NCBI taxonomy): domain Eukaryota; kingdom Viridiplantae; phylum Streptophyta; class Magnoliopsida; order Caryophyllales; family Portulacaceae; genus Portulaca; species Portulaca oleracea. The sequence goes on from CM055890.1 coordinate 24,815,392, forward strand.
CTTCTCTGATGAGAGAAGGGTACCAGAAACGAGGAGGTTTCCGGTCGAGGCTACGGGAACGGATGGTCAGAGGAACGCATCTAACCTGCACAGGAATTCGACAAGTTCAACACGAGATAAAGTCCCAATCCAAAATTCCCCTAAGTTGTTGACGATGATCCGTATGTCGAAGTTGCAGGGGCTGATCAGTTCAAGTGGGAGCCTGTTGATAAAAGAGGAGTTGATGGGAGGTCAACTGGGACCTCCGTTGATCTTTGCTGAACAAGATCGAGATGGATGCACTAAAGGATTCGAGGAGGTGTTGAAGTGGTGATTGATGATAATCGACGAAGGCTGCGTTTACAATTGGTCTCCAAGTGGGAGATTGTTGGGTTGAATGTGGAGACCAATTTTGGGTTGGTCTCTGTCTCTTGGGGAGCAAGGTAGAAGAGTTTGAGTGGGAATCAGGTTGTTGATTTGTTCCACTTCCTTTGTGTAATTCCTTTGCTGTAGGGACTCTATTAATCCTAAAATTGTGTCAGCCTTGTACTATAAATAGAGCCTAGGTGCTAGGTTTATTTGTATTGCAATTGAGAGTGTTTCATCTTATACTACAAGAGATTGACATGTAATCTCTGTGTTTCTGAGGGAGTTGTGTGAGGCTCAACTGTGAGTGTTGAGTTCTCAAGTTGTAACTCTAGGAAGGTTGTGAGAGATTGTTGAGGTCTGGGAATCTCTGAAACACCGTTGTAATCCCCTGATAGTGCATCGTTCGTGGTTTTTTTCCCGGTTTGGGTTTTTCCACATTAATTCCTTGTGTCGAATCTTCCGCCCTTATTATTGTTTGTTTGCTAACTACGCCCTGAGAATCCTAACAATAAGTAAATAAACAAATCAATATAAAGGCTATGGTTTAATTTATCATTGATCTCATTTAGTTGGATCATTCATTGTTAAAATCATATTGAAATATATTGATAGTCCAATAACAATGTCATAACTTGAGAAAAATGTGATCGACACTCTACATTCATGTTATTAGACAAATTTCAAATCAGCTTGATGTAGATTCATAAATGTGAAGTTAGTTTAAAATCATCATGGCATTTTCTTGAATTGTATTAGTAAGCCAATGCAGTTCATGTTGGTTGTCATATGTACATGTTGGGAATATGTCCCATTGGATTTTTTTCACATTGCTCAATTGCTCTAAATTGCTCTCCAAGTCTATTTATAATGTTATGGTAAAAATTGTTCACCAAGACTTTCTATATTACTCCATCAACAATTTTTTCCATATTCCTCATCAACCTTTGGGTATCAATAGAGGTAGCTACCATGGGTATTAACATCACACATGAAAGAGAGAATTTAGCATATATTTGAGAGCTTTTATATTCCCCTTGAGAGTATTGTTGGGGTTTCATCCCTAATGATACCATCTTTGTATTCTCACACACACACACAGAAAGAGAGAGAGAGAGAGAGAGAGAGAGAGAGAGAGAGAGAGAGAGAGGTTAAGAGAGGGTTTTGTCCTCTAGTCTTGATTAAGGCCCTGTAAATTTCATTGGTTAATTGAGGTAAGTAGATAATTACCATAACTAACCGAAAGTTACCGAAAATTACCAAAAGTTACCAAAATTTTACCGAAAGTTACCAAAATTATTGAAAATCACATGACACGTGTAAAGTAGGTTTTTTAATTTATTTTTTCTTTTTATTTCAAAAACACAAATTTACCCATATAAATTTACCCAAAGTTACCAAAAGTTACCAAAAATTACCAAATATTACCAAAATTCATCATTTACCTTACCTCAAGATACCCATGAAATTTACAGGCCCTAAATCACACATTGTGATTGTAATCACCTTTGCACTCATCTTTTCTCATAGTGGAATTTTTCAAGTTGTCTCCATCTGTGGGTTTTCCTCCGAGTTCTTCGATTTCCCATGTAAATTGTTTCTCCTTATTATAACTTTCATTGTTTCCTTGTGACTCGATCCTATACCGAATTTTCGCATATTTACTAACAAGAGGTATCAAAGCCTTGGTGTCAAGGATGACTTCTAACGTGAAGGCTGAAATTACTAAGCGTAATTTGATCTCACTTGGTACTCTTAAATTTCTTGGTTGTAAGTACAAAGGTGGATATGGAGTCCTAAAAAGCTCTCGGGGCTCATTGGTTCTCATGTAAAGAAATAGGAGTGGTAGCCTACACATTCTAGACGGTACCATAATCACAGATTCCATTACAGCAATGGCTTCATCCTTGGATGTGGATCACACTCAATTGTGACATGCTCAACTAGGGAATATGAGTGGAAAAACCATGTCGTTACTCAGCAAGAAAGGTCTTCTTGGCAAGCAAGGTACTGGAAAAATTGACTTCTGCAATCACTGTGTATTTGGTAAGCAGAAGAGAGTGAGCTTCTCTACGGCCACTCACACCACCAAAGGTATCCTGGACGATATTCATTCTGATTTACGGGGTCCTTATAAAGTTGCCCCTTTTAGTGGCAAACATTATATGCTCACCTTTGTGGATGATTTCTCAAGAAAAGTTTGGGTTTATTTCCTTCAGAAGAAGAATGAGGTGTTCCCCACATTCAAAATGTTTAAGGCCCTAGTTAAAAATCAAATCCGGAGAAAGATCAAGACTCTTATAACTTATAACTATCTTGAGTTTGTTGAGCATGACTTTAATGAGTTTCGTGCAGATGAGGGCGTTATTAGGCACAAAACATTGGTGGCAAAACTTCAATAGAATGGCGTTGTAGAGCGCATCAACTAAAGCATCTTGGAGAAATCTCGTTGTATGTTGTCTCATGCTAACTTATGGAAATGACATGAACTTTGGGCAGAATCATGCTTAATAATATTATATCTTATCAACTGATATCCTTATTTAGATCTTGACTTCAAAATCCTAGAAGAAGTTTAGTTAGGTAAAATTGTTGATTACTCCTTCCTAAGGACCTATGGATGTACTGTTTTTACTGATGTTAATGAAGGAAAATTATCTCCTAGAGTTGTTAATTGCATGTTCCTTGGTTATGCAATTGGATCTAAAGGTTATCGCCTATGCTGTCCTAGCTCTAGGAAGATCATCCAAAGTAAGGATATTACCTTTAATGAGAAGGTTATGTATTTTTCCGGAAAGAAGTATATTGTTTCTTCTTCTGATAAGAAAGATTCCTCTCATGGTGCTAGCAAGGAGGTGAAGTCGGATACTCCAAAGATTATAACTCAAGGTGGAGCTCTTACACCTACTAATGAAGCTCGGAATGATACACCTCCCTTATCCACACCTCATATGCATGATGCAGAGCATGAAGAAGAATATGACGAGAATGATGCTTCTCCTATTGAGCCTCAAGTAGAGGACCTCTCTATTGCAAGAAATATATCGATGAGAACAATCAAACCTCCCGCTCGATATGTAGGAGACGAAGATTCAGAGTTTGTTGCATATTCTCTATCTATTGTCGAAGAAATATCGGTGAATTTCGAGTCATCATGCTACCACTAAGTAATCTCATACCTTAATGCTTCTAATTGTCTCTTGGTTATGCAAGAAGAAATGGAGAGCCTCCATAAGAATCAGACTTGGGAGCTATGTGAGCTTCCAAAAGGACGTTGAGCCTTGACAAATAAGTGAATATACAAGAAGAAGCAAGGAATCCCCGGGGTTAAAGATGCTAGATGAAAAGTTCGTCTGGTTGTTCGTGGTTACATCCAAAAGGAGGGAGTTGATTACAATAAGTTATTCTCTATTGTTGTTCATCACACTTCCATTCGTGTTCTATCATCTTTGGTTGCTCTTGATGATATAAAGTTAGAGCAAATGGATGTGAAAACGACTTTCCTACATGGTGACTTGGAGGAAGAAATCTGTATGAGACAACTCGAGGGTTATGTGGTTCCAGGGAAGAAGTAGCTTGTATGTCATTTGAGGAAGTTCTTTTATGGCCTCAAACAAGCTCCATGCCAATGGTATAAGAGGTTTCACTCTTTTATGTTGAGCCATGGCTACATACGATGCAGATATGACTCTTGTGTGTATTTTCAAAAGATTGGTGACTCAGTTGTCTATATGGATGACATGCCTATTGCCTCTAAGGATAAGTCTTTGATTAACATATTGAAATCCTAACTTAGAAGTGAGTTTGAGATAAAGGATCTTGGTGTTGCTAAGAAGATCCTAGGTATGGATATTAGAAGAGATTGAAAATGCTGGTAAGCTCTACTATCTTAGAAGAAATACCTTGAGAAAGTCCTATTTCGATTCAATATGAGCAATTGTAAGCCCGTATCTACTCCTTTTAGTGCTTATTTCAAACTCAATGCAGCTTGTAGTCCACATTCTAGGGAGGAATCTGATGCAATGTCTGACATTCCTTATTCTAGTGGTGTTGGTAGTCTTATATATGCTATGTATGCACTAGACCGGACTTAGCTCATGTAGTTAGCGTGGTGAGTCCAGGAAAGGAACATTAAAATGGGGTTAAATTAATTCTTTACTATGTAAAGAATACCATTGATCGTGGTTTGGTCTTTGATAGAAGTATTGTGCCTTTTAATGATGTAGTTGGGCATGTCGATTCTGATTATGCAGGAGAATTTGATAGAAGGTGGTCTATATCTGGTTATATTTTCACCTTATGAGGTGGTGTTATATCTTGGAAGGCATCTTTACATCCTATTACAGCTCTATCTACTATTGAAGATGAATACACCGCTGCAACGGAAGGTGTGAAGCAAGCTAGTTGGCTTCGTGGACTTCTTATCGAGTTTGGTGTTGCACAAGCTACTTGTGACTATTCTAATATTCAAACTACGATGCATTTGACCAAGAATGATTGGTATCATTCCAAGACCAAGCATATTAGTGTTTGTCACTTTATTCACGACATAATTGCTATTGGAGAAATAATGGAGAAGAAAGTTCACACAGATGAGAATCTTGCGAACATGCTCACCAACCATTACCCATTGCTATGTTTGAGCATTGTCCGAACTTGGTTGGTATCCATAGTTGCTGATAGCCCTTCAGGGTCGTCCCCATGGCGGGGTCCTTAAAAGGCGACAGTTAGAGTTATCTTTTCAGACGAAGATCGCATCATGGTCGAAGGTGGAGATTATTGGGAATATGTCCCATTGGATTCTTTCCATATTGCTCAATTGTTCTAAATTTCTCACTAAATCTTTGTATAATGTTATGGTAAGAATTTTTCACCAAGACTTTCCATATTACTCCATCAACAATTCTTTCAATATTTTTCATCAACCTTGGTATGAATAGAGGTAGTTACCATGGGTATTAACATCACACATGAAAGAGAGAATTTAGCATATATTTAAGAGCTTTTGTATCCCCCTTGAGAGCATTGTTGGGGTTTCATCCCTAACTATATCATCTTTGTATTCTCGTAGAGAGAGAGAGAGAGAGGTTAAGAGAGGGTTTTGTCCTTTAGTCTTGATCAAATCACACATTGTGATCGTGATCACCTTTGTACTCATCTTTTATCATAGTGAAATTTTTCTGGTTGTCGTCGTCCGTGGGTTTTTCTACGAGTTCTTCAGTTTCGCACGTAAACTGTTTATCCTTATTTTAGCTTTTAGTTTCCCACGTAAAGATAGAGATGTGGCTAACTTACAATTGTATAAACATGTGAGCCATTGTATATGACATACTCTTTAATCCAAAAGGTTTAAATGAAGAGCATAAGATGTTTTACATTTATCAAAATCTATCAAGTTGAAAGCGAAAACCACATTTACATGAAATTACAAATTGAAAATGTAAATTAGGAAGCAAATGAGAAGATAAAAGTTTAACCCAAAGTTTGCTTGCCATTAAGCTAAGCATTAGCCCATATTACTGAAATTTACTTGATCACTCTATTTGTGCAAGAAAACATAACTTCAAAGAGAAGCGAGAATCCAAAATAAACCCTTTTTTTTTATTTTCTTTATGGAACGCAAATTCATGAATGATCCATTGAACTATTTTGCATCCATCATAATCTACACCTTTTAACACCACATGAGAAAGGCACTCTAGTAGGAAAAACTGATTCAAATATTAGATAGAAATAACTAAATTAATTTGCTGCTAGCAAGCAAAATCCATTTTAACCAAGAAGGTTCATTAATCTTACATATTGTATAGGATTTTTTTTTTTTTAAAGGAAGACTAAGTACTGTTGTATAAAAGGAAGCAATACATGAAGGTTTAATATTCGTTCCATCACAACATGCCCTTTCATCTAGACTTTGTACAACTTCTAATTTAATTTGTCTATGGTGTTTTAAAATGGGTGGGATCACTCCTTTAAAGCAATATGTTATTGTGCATATAGGTAATTTTTTAATCACAATTCTTATTACTATACTCAATATGAAGCCCCAAAAGATCTTTACAACATATTAATACTTCAAAATAAGTTATTATAGGCTATCCATGTAAATTAACTTATCTTAATAGCAGGAAAAACAAAGAAACTAACTCACAAACCCCTACGTACATGGGTAAGACAATATTATATCATGACCAAAGCTTCACACATACGAATTTGTTTTGGAGCAACTTTGAACCAATTTGATATGAGCAAAGGTTGCACAAATCACAACGAATATGTATTCGATGTCAAATATCAGATCCTTACATTGTTCAACAACTTAGATCATTTTGAATAGATTAGATAACCACTAACCAACCAATTTTTAAGTCGTGATTCATGAAAAACTTTGCCAAATCCCTCTTAAACCATCTTTAATTTATATTTTTGGAACCAAGATGGTGTTTGATTTCAATTTCTACTTATGAATGGAAAGCAGTTGTAGATACACTAGAGGATTATGGTGCCAACCCTCCCAACCATAAAATTATAAGAAACACAAAGAGAAGTTTGTCGTACTCCTGCCATAATTCATTGCTTAGAGCTTCATGTATTAACCTGCAGTAAACTATTTTTTGAGTACTCACAATCCAATGCCATCTAAATTTCTATGAAGAAGATTCTATTAGTTTATCTCTTTTTTTTTTTTAGATTTTTCGTACTTACATCTTTTCAGCACAACAGTATTCAAACAATACAATAGAAACATCTTCACTAGAGAAATAGTATGATGCTCATATTGCACAAAAGATATACTACCAATTAAGCACTATACAATTAGTTAACAGAGGGAGAGTTATGTACAATATCTTGACATATACAAGTTGATATGAAGCCCTCATTTAGCAAACCAATGAACCATCTACACAGACATTCCCCTCTTTTCAGTCTCTACTCTCTACCTAAGAGGTTATAAATAATAAAATGACAATGAAAGTAGCTACAAACAAATAATTGATCTAGCAAGGATGTATCTCTTTATATTCTTATTCTGATTTCTATTCCATTTTGGCAATATATTTTATTTTTTATTTTAATTTTTACAAGATAGGTCAATGTGAAAAAAGAATGTATAAAGCAAAAAAAATCACCAACATAATTGTACAAATAATAGCAAAATCCTAGTCATAAAATTACTTAATGTAACAGTATATCAATTACCCAAAAAAAAATCAATCATAAAAACAATCTAAGCAAGCGATGAAGTAAGTTTACCTTCTGTATAATTCACCAAATGATCCACCCCAAAGCCGTTTTCTAAACAATTCTTCTGCACATTGATGACCTTCCCAAAGCTCAAGTCCGCCAGTCACAATACCCGGGACAAAAACCACAGGGTGCTTGACCCTTAACCCCTCTTTCTTTAACTTAATCCCAGGTGGGTCTGGCAATGGTCCGGTAATCCTTTCAGTGACATATTGGGGGAGTGAAGGGGGTATATAATTATATAGAAACAATAAGAACCACCAAATGCAACAAATGGCACCTACAAACCAACAATAATTGTCGATGCATGACCATTCTTTCTTCCTTCGAATTTTCTCTCTCCGCCTCTCCTCTCTTTCTCTCTCTCTCACCTCTCTCCCTGATTCTTCAGTTCCTGAGGGTTCCGCTGACCTTCTTCTTCGTCGAAGTATCAACACCATTATTATTCTTGAGGATTTCCTTTATGTGATTTGAAATTTAAGATCAAATTATCATCTGGAACATGAATAGTTTTACTAATTTAGTTTGGTGCATAAGTTTGTGAAGTGGGATATAGAAAGTAGAAGTAGATGCATAAATTAAAGAGATTAGCCACAAAATTTGTATAATATACAATTATCAAAATGAAAATTAGGGTGATGAGAATAGGAGGAAAGAAAGAAGAGAATATTGATGGCGAAAATATAATTGTCTTTGTTGTTGAAATTTTCATTTGCAGTTGATCATTGTTGATATATTCCCGATTTACATGTTCATAAATCAAACATCCATAAGGCCATACGTGTTTTTTTATCCTTTCTTTTAGATGATCTAATATAAAATGTACATTATGCAACAAAGAAAAACTATTTCAAATTCAATTTTTATTCAACAATTATTTCAAAATAATTGTTTCTTGGTGAGTATTATATCATGAATCATAATAACTAACGACCTATTTGAAGAAAATTTTAGAAATAAAAAAGTTGTGAAATTAAAATTTCACGGGATTTACTATAGAACTAGAATCCTAAATTAAATTGTTTGACAAAAAATTCAAATTGAATATAATTCCATACCCTATTATGTGGTTAATAGTTTTCATTGGTATGAAACATAGTTATTTTTATTTTGGTGATATACAATTGCAATATTTATTTAATGTATTATTATTTTCATTTTGTAAAAAGCACTCCAATTCAGTTTTTTTTTATAATTTTTATTGGTTCACATTTTAATAATTAACCATTGTATTGCTCAAACACACCTTTATTTCTATAAGTCTTTTGCCAGAACATCATTGTCACTATATAATTTCTTTATTCTCTTTCTTGTATTTAACAATCTCACAACTTTAGAACATAAAATCAAATATTCCATACATTTTCTCATTAAATGGTTTGAAGCCTCTACGCAAGATTAAAGATGTTACTCAAATGGATGCTAAAATAGAAATATAGCAACAATGGTTGTGAACTCAATGTGTACTGAACCTTTGATTGATCTCTTAGCTGCGTTTGTAGTGGTAATTTAGATGCCAAAATAACTCTCAAGTTGGAGGGTTCCAAAGGTCTAGACTTCAATACAACGATAACAACCATGACATCCAGTGAGGTTGTTTGTGTGGCAGTGATGGATCATGCGAGTGATTTCATTAACCATGGCCACCAATAAAGCACATTTGATTTCTCTTTCTGTCTGTGTGCATGTATCTCAATGATTTACAAAATGTATAATGGGTTTTTGCTTTCCTTCTACTTTTTTTTTATTCATAAATGGCATTCCATGAGATAAGATTCCATACCTCTCAAAAATAGGGGGTTCCTAATTCGTTCGGATTTGGGGATGATTTGGTATTTGAGGGTATCAAATTATTTTTCTTAAAGTGGTCACCGAATTATAAATATAGAAATTAAAACCTTAAGAGATCTAACTCCATTACAACCTAGTGCTCACTAAATATACCCTAACAAAAATATGAAGGCATCCGTATTATCTTGTTTAAATTTAGCTATTTAATTTGACTATCATAAAAGATACCTTTTGTTTTTTTAAAAAATATAAATAATTATCGTTGAAAATCAATGCAATGCAATAACAATATGTCATAGGCCAACCAACTACCTCAGTCATATCAAGGCAATAAATTAGCTCGTCAAACTATAGTTAAGTTGGGCAAAAAGGTGAACTCCTCTTACCTTGGCTATGAAATGTTTATTTTATTCTCATTTGTTAGCCCTGCCAATCCCCTTGGTAGGACCTTGATAGAATTCACTTGTTGGCTTGAAATGTTTTGAATTGAAAAGCCAAAATTTTATCTCTAAATGTCTCCTTAACTAGTTGATGTTGGAAGGCCTTGATAAGATCTTCATCAATGAACACCAATATGCATTCTATGTCAATCCCTATATGGTAAGATTTTTGAGCAATTGAATTGAAATGTTTGCCAATTGATTCTTACCTCATTTGTATAGATTGAGAGCAAGCAATTCTGGAGAGAATTAGAATCCTTGCAGAAAAGATGCAATAGATCTTCATAAGGACTTTGGAGCGTGTCAATCTCTAAACATGGAAAGAAAAGCTTGATTGATTATGATGGTTTGGTACAAACAAATGCAGGAAGAATCAAGTGCCTAAAGGGACGATTGCAGTAGATTCTTACACGAAATCAATTTTGGAAGAGTCAAGCTCTAAGTATGGAAAGAAAGGCAAGATCAATTATACTTGCCATATTGACCGAAGATTTCTTCCAAGATGAACAAAGTCCTATGTTCACATCACCACTTGACTATATAAAGAGGACGAAGACAGAGAAGAAAGATGAGGGAAATGCTCCACTCTACAAGAGAAGAATTGTAACTCCATATCACTAATCTCTTGTATCAAGGTCATTGACTTGAAAGTATATCTATCGAATGGGACTTGTATTAGGTGAGTTGTGAAACTTACTGGGTAGCTAAGTGTTATTGATGCTTAGTGAGTTGTAGATCAAGGGGGCGTCCGTGAGTTTTAAAAGATTGCCATGAAGGTACTCGAGGGAGCCAATATTGACAACAGATTGTACTTGTTAAGTGAACAAGAAGTGAAACGGTTCAAAACCTAAGTGAAGAGAATCTTACGTCTAGTAACGTAACCCTATTTGGATGGGTGAACATTGGCTAAATACCTGTGCTTTATCTTCATTATTTTTTCCTTTCAATCTCTGTTTTTATGCCTTGACCTTAGTTGCACCAAGGAGATTGACTAACATGTTTGTTAAGTGTTGTAGTCCTTGACCCGCCCACTAGTGTTTTCATCATTCATTTCTGTTACTGTGGCTATTAGTGATTGATGCTTTCCAATCTAATGAAAGAATCGCAATATTCCAAATACTTTATCTTTATGTTGAACAATTACTTTATCTTCGTTTCGATAACCTAAATTTACTTTTAGGATTTCCCTTCATTCTCAATCATTTTGCTAACTTAAGCGATGGAGGGGCAGTCCTTATGTCAAACCTCCAAGTTGTTCTAAACTTGTAGATCAATGGTCTCATGAGGGTTCTTCAAGTTTCATTGCCATAAGCATAATCCCTGCACTTCATTAACTCTGATTTCTCCAAAACCATATATTCGAATCGTCTGTGAGAAAGAGCAATAGTTAATAGTAGCAAGTCGAATTGATCACAGTATGGTGTAAGGTTGGAATCACTACTACTTAATCTATGTGGTCTCACTACTACTTAATCACAAGTGTACGGTATCGATGTAGTGGTGACGAGTATCATTGTCGTCTCCATTGAGACTATGAGATTGGATCTTAAAATTAATGTAAGGTCGATAAGATTAGATAGAGAAGCACGTCTAGACTAAACCAGCAATTGCTTAGCGAACTAAATGTAAGAGGGATAGTGAAGACATTGAATTTAGTACAGTCAAAATTGTAATTAGCTATACTACAAAAAAAAGTAATTTTTCCAATAGATAATTTGTAAGAGATATTTTTTTATGTTGGTAAAAGAGAGTTTCACCAACAGATAACATTTCCATTGGTATTTCGAACATATTACCAACAAATTAAGTTTATATCGCTAAAAAGAAACTTTTACCAACAATTATTAATTAGTTTGTTGGTAAAAGTATCAACATTACCACATTATAATATGCGTTGGTAATTTAAAAAAATTACCAACAAATAAGGTCCTTCTGGTGTAAAAAACAATGTTTGGCTATCAATAAAAAAAGTAAAGCTTCCTAAACTACCAGGCCCTTACTAAAGCCCTCTCCCACGACCCTCCCCCACGACCCTCCCCCGTGACTCTCTGAAATGGCGATCGACGTCGAAGACACTATTCCCGACGGAACTCTAGCGTACTTCGATGAGAACGACCAGCTGCAGAGGTAGAGCGTCTCCATCCACTCCCTCGTCGCCGACAATAAGGTTGCCCTCTTCGCCATCCCCTATGCCTTCACTCCTACTTGCAGGTCTTTCTCTTTCGCTTCATTTCTATCGTTTGATCTGACTTGATTCAGAGTCAGTTCAAGAAATTTCAGTGTAGAAGTTCTCATTCGATCTTTAACTTGTTTGAATTTGAGTTTTATTATATTATAGCTACTTTAGGGATTTGTTATTGTTTGAGGAAAAATTTGTTCAAGTTAGCTTCATTGTGTGGTTGGTTTTGTGCTGAAAGGTTCTCCTAGTCATGGAAAGTCAAATGTTTAGTGCTTCGGATTCTTCAGGATAATTAATTTGGTGGTCATAGTAATATAGATTAATAATCTTGTTTGATTTATAATAAGCTTCCATTCACTCCTAATTGTAGTTGAAGTGCTTCACTTTCGGTTTATTTCACTATCGCTATTGTTTGGTCTGATTTGATACGTAGTTAATTAAAGATATTTCAGTGTAGAAGTTCTAATTCGATGGTGAACATGCTAGAATTTGAATTTTATTATGTTTTGATTGCTTTAGGTTTTGTTATGGTGTGGGGAAGTTAATTTGAATCGAAAAGTTAGCTTCTCCAAATGGTCGGTTCTGTTGTGTAAAGTTCAACTGGTGTTGGAAAGTCCAATATTTGGTGCTCCAACTTTGGACTGTTGTGGATTGTTAATTTGCCGGTGTTGAATGTGAAACTTTTTGCTCAATTTTCAATTTTCATTTGATGTAAACTTGATTTTTTGTTGTTGGTATTCCTACTTTGAAGGTATATTAAGGATTTTCTTGAACCCGATTCTAGTGCTCTTCCATGTTGTTGTATGCTTGATCATTTATGCCCTTGTAAGTTTTTGAATTACTATTGTTGGTTCTAGAAGATATATAGTTACAGTTTAAGCACTAATGATGATCTTTGGGTCTCTTGCTTATATACCACCTATTAGTTTAACCTTGTGATGGATTTAATTATTCAATGTCAATGTCTATATGAACTAATTTTATCATTATTGTCAAGTCTTCATTCTATTTTTCTTCCTTAGATCTATTTAACGCAGATACCCTAAATTATCCTAATATCTCACTTAGTTACCTCCCTTGCTATTGTAGATGTTCAAATGGTTCAATTATGGGTGCCAAGTTTGTTTTTTACTTTATTTATTTGATTAGATTTATTTTGAACATGCGTTGTCGCTAAGATGAGTGGTTAAAGCTCAACCAAACCTTGAGTTTACTTGTCAGTCCAACTTCTCTGAATCAACCATATCTTTCCACAATAGTACATCTCATATAGTGACATACTCATCTTGATTTTCTTACTCTTTGCTTCTGTTTTGATTCTGCTAGTTCTAGTTGCTACTGTGGGTTTTGTGATATATGTCTGTCATAGTAGTGGGGGACAACTACATAATATTTGGTAATTTAAGGGAAAGTACAATGATTTTTCTAGATGTGAGATAAATTATTTGTAATAATTTCTTGTTAGCTTTTCATGTCTTCACCCAGAAAAAGAGATAAAAGCCTCTACAGAAGAGATGTGACTCTAGGTATTTGTTTCCATAACTTGTCGAACTCAGTAAATATTGTTAGTACATTTCTATGCGTTCAGTTCGTATAGGTCAAGAATTTTGTCTTGTCTCTTGCTTCTGTGAAATTATGACTATGTCATTGTATCAAAGCAATCTTTTCTTTCTTTATTACATCAGTGGAAAAGAGATATATTTCTCTATTTGTTAAATTAATTGCGAAACATATTTGAACCATTTAGCCATAATTTACTATAATTTTAGTTTGTTCTTACCTTTTTATTTTTCATATAATGAAGGATTCTCTTGCCTTCCACTCACAATTTTGGTTGAGAATCTGTATTTTACATTTCTGGCCTTTTGGGAATTGCATGGTGAGCAACTAATCACACACTCTTCTTCACTTAGTCCTATTTCAATTTGTGACCTAGGATATTTTCTTTAATGTAATGTTTACTATTTTATGACTTACAGCAAATTCAGAAAAATGAAGCAAATGCATTTATATGTTGAACCATATATTCGTTATTAATTAGTTATTTTTTGTTTTTATTTATTTATTTACATTTTTCATCATCATGTGATACTCTGAAAAATATGCTAATTTGCTTTGTTTCTTAGATACAACAAGAGATTCTTCACTTGTTCTTTTTGGGTTACTTTGGGCTTTAGAGCGAAATGTTGCTTACATGTACTAGTAGATTGCTTAGTCTACTACACAGCAATGCAGTTAAGAATTCATGTATGGTTCTACATAGAAGTAGGTTGATTGAAGTATGATTTTAATCCTCCAAAATATAAAGTTTTTATTGGCCTTAAGTATGTAGATGGATGGAAGTTTCATCTCAAATCTTGAGCAAACTTGGTAAACTATTGTTGTTCCCTTACTTTGGATTCAAATTTGCCTTCTATTAGTGTGAGTTCATGTCTAAAAACTTGTGTAGTATTGAAAATATTTGCGAAACCCAACTAATCCCTTGAGTATAGTTCTCAATTTCTTTCCCAAACAAATTGCATTATTGTAGATTGTTTTGCTTTCATTTTGTTCTTTAAAATGTGCCATCGATTATTGGCTTTCCTATAAAAGGAGGGAAGTGGGAAAACTAATCACTCTAAAGGAAAGCATAATGTAGAACAAGTATGTGTTAATAAATAAATATCCCTCATGTGTTGCATCAGTGAGATTAAATTAAAGAACAATCGAGAGATTAAATTAAGTAGGTAGATGACTTGAACAAGTGGATGGTGGTGATTGATGAATTGATTCTTTTCGGTGGAGTGTCTTTAAGTATCATAGAAAGAAACCTTACAAGTTGGTGTTGGATCATAATGCCCTAGTTTGATGGCTATCTCTCTTCCTAGTCACCACTAATTTTGAATGCTTTATTTCCTGTATTTTATTTTCCCTCTTTTTATTTGTAGTTGATACTCTATATTTTCCAAGTTTCAACAGATGATAGACACCATTCAAGGACTTTGAAATTTAATAGTCTCCTTCATTTAAAAATGTCATATAATTAGAAAAATCACAATAAATAATTGAATTTATATCAATGAGTTATATGATGTAACAACAATCAGAAAAAAAAATAATTTAGAAGTTCATCATAAACCATAGAGAAGTTTTATGCAGGTTGGTACAGATGCAAAGAAATAGTCACCTGCACTTGTTGATGTTGATAAGCATTTGTCTACACTCTACAGTATCATTTACTATTTGGTGCCAGTGCTTTAGTGAAGAAATCCAAGTTGGTGTGTGTGCTTTTTTTCCCTGATTATTTTGGGAGCTCACTTGAATTTGTAACTATTTAGTGCCAGAAATTTCTAGCGTGGAATTGAATTAGATAACATTGACCTTAGGTTGTTGCCATTATTTGGTGCTAACTGAGAATTCTGATTTTGCTTGACCTTAGGTTGCTGCGGATGCTAAGCTAGGGAATGCAATAAAGGAGAAATAGGTTGGTTCTTTATTGAATGTCTTCTTGATTGTGTTCATAATTAAAGATGAGACATACCTTATTGGTCTCCATGTATATATATACTACTCTTCTTCTCTTAGACATGTTTTTGTAGTTTCATCCTTTGGTCCCTCTGATAATTCCATCTTGATTTTCTTGAAATAGATGTGAACAAACCAAGCCCTATAATTGAGACTTTCTATAGTGATGAGATTGTTTCAAATTATATAAAACTTTATGGGTCAGTGTTGTAACTTTGGTCTATTGAAAGCATGCCATGGAATCATCTTTTATAACTATGATTGATTATGTAGTAGGTTAATATAGAAATCTCCGCATCATTTCTTTTATCTAGCAAAATGAGAACAATCAAATAACTAAATTTATTGCTAGTTATTAAATTATACTAGGCTTTGGTTGTTGCAGTCCAATTACAAATATGGTGGTCTAGTACTTGTTTGGTTGTCTGCATAATGCAACAAATTGATTGTGATCATAATAATGTTGTGGTGGAGCTCAAGAAAGGGGTAAAAAGTCAGTTGACTGAGCTCATTTCTGGCTAGGCACTCAGGATCTGGTTCCTATGAGCTTTGTGATTATTACGCAACTTGTCCATTTAGTCATGCACAAGTGAAAAGGTTAGTTGTATTGTCTTGGCAACTGTTGTTCTTACTTCTTTGTAGCAATTTACATGAGGGCAGCTAATAAATGGAAAATGGACAAAAAAAATTAGAATAAAGTATATAGAATGGTAATCCGGGTTGGGATTTTGGCTTACTTTTACCTTTGGTTAGAGAGCTATGAGAAATGTTACGGAATTATGGAGAAACTAACAATTGAGACTCCCATGTCGCTAATTTTTGTAGCTGGCATTATCCGCCTATCTTGTTTTCTTTTTGGTTTTGTCTTGGCTTTTTTCCTTAAAAAAGTCGGGTGGCGACTCCTTTTTAAACCAAAACACATCAGGACTGCCTAAGCCGTGTCTAACATAGTTTTCAACGTACCAATATAACTTTAGGGTGATTTTGCATGTTTTCTAAATAATGGTTGCCTAAATTACTTTCTTCCAAGTCTAACATCTTGTGAATAAATTGGACAAATGCTAAAGAGTAGGAACAAGTGGATGTTCACTCCTAAAGTTTAGTTTAATGATCGGGATGCATCAAGTCAAGGGAAAGTGATTTTACAACTGTTATTCATGAAATGTGCAGAAAATCCTTAAAAGTTTTTGAAAGTAAACCCCAGCATTAATCCCCCCGTCCCGTGGACGTTTAGAAGTCTGAACAATGAGAAAAAAATGCTCACAGTTGGACATTTAGTTAACTTTAAAAGCTACTTGGTTGAACTTAGAGTCCTGATATCATTCTGTAACGCCTTGAAAATTCAGTTGTCTAAAAGTCAAAGTTGGACTAATTTTAATGGGGGAAGATATTAACTCTGTCGGGCGTAACTGTCGTACCTTCGAAGATATAGAAGGCAAGAATGAAATTAACTAACAACTGTATACTCAAATTAAACAATAATAACTATCTTCCAATTCTTCCACAATGTGTTTTATGAGTATCTGCACATAACTTTATGAGCACACAATGTGTTCTTTGATCATATACATATTTGTAATTTGAGTTCATAAAACAAGACCATAAATTTAGAACTTTATGAATTTACAATTTTCAATTTTCCTAACATATATATATATATATATATATATATATATATATATATATATATATATATATATATATACTTATTATTAAGCTTACAAATTTATAGCTATGTTCTAGGGCAACCCATACGGCCCATCAAGGGGGAAACACCGTAGAAACACCCCTCAGAATAGCTACCACCAATCCAAAAATCGGTAATAGGGTTCACATGATGAGCACAATGGGTTGCAAGGAGTAACAATCCATGCAGCCCACCAACCCCTCCAACTCCCATTAACTTTTAAATTACCATCATTAGAAATATACTTTATTAAATATTACAATTGAGGTAATTTCATATCGTATTCATTGTAATTTGTGAATAATTAGCGGTCAAAATTTAGTCAAAGTGTTAATTAATATGGAGCGGAGGGAATAGTTATTTACTCATAAAAATTTATAAAATTAGACACCAAAAGCATACCAAAAAATTGCTCTGAGGTACCCAATATTTGAGGAAACCATTTTTCGGCACCCCAACTTTTCAAAACTCATTTTGAGGTACCCTTAATTTTTGGGTTAATAACTATTTGATGCTTTTTTGGCCATCAATTTTATTAAGTGACCGAAATAAGGGTATTTCGGTCACTTAATAAAATTGATGGCCAGAAAAACACCAAACAATTACTAGCCCAAAAATAAAGGGTACCCTAAAATGAGTTTTTGAAAAATTGGGTACCGAAAAATAATTTTCCCCAAATATTAAGGTACCTCCGAGTAATTTTTTTTCAAAGCATACTATAATCCACATTGCGTGAGTAGTACTACCTCCGTCCTTTTTTATTTGTCCAATTAACTAATTTCTCCGTCCCTTTTTATTTGTCTAATTACCTAACTTTTATATTTCCAATAACTATAATACCCATTTTATCCCTAATAAATACACTTTTTACATATTTCCAAGGGTATTTTTAAGGACATTTTTTGTAATGTATAAATCTTTTGTTCAATTCCGTATATTTCTTAGTTTTGTGAAAGTAGTTGACATGAGGGACAAAGGTAGTATAATCTATTTTTGGATGCTCCTCGCTCCTATTCACGATACACCAGTTGAAAGTTGAAGCCGAAAGCAACGCAAAAGCACTGTCTACTTGGTAACGCTTAGATGATGATGATGAAGATGAAGAATGTGGCCTCTTCTAGTTTGCATCTTCAATCCTCCTCATTCTCAACACCTCATCAATGGCTTAAAAGCCACCCCAGAAGTTTCTCTCTCTTGTTCTTCCCTCTGTCCGTCTCTTCTCCAAACTCCATTTTCTCTCGTCCCCATATGAAGCCTACTAAACCCCTTGTTGCTAGTGCTTCATCTATGGCCGTCGCCGAGCAAGCTAGGGTTCCTCCCGCTCTTCCTTTTCCCACTCCTCCAGTCACCAAGGTTAGTCTTCATCCATTATTTGGATGAATCAACGCTTTATTCTTCCGATTTGTTGCGTTCTACTTATGCATTATGCTTTGATAGCTATCGTCTCGCTCTAACTGCCAATGGCTTTTATTCCTGAATATTGTGATTAATGCATGTACCTAGGCATAGTCAGCCGGAATTCATGCTAGATTGCACCTGCCCTTTGCTAGCAAAGAGTGTTTTCACAGATTCTGACTTGAAACCTATTTACAAATTCCGTGGTTGCTTGACGGTTTCTCACTTGAAACCATCTGCCCAGAAAAAAAACCCTAGCCACTGTCCCTCGCCTGAAACCACCACGCACCACCACCGATCACGAACCACCGACCAATTTGTGCTAAAACAGCCCCAGATTGCTTCCAATTGATCCGCCCTGAGTTTACGAAACCCTAGTTCGTGAAAGTGGGGCAAACTGCCGTGCTGTACCTGCTGTTTGGAGGTATTCTCTCCTGCCGAGAACTCCCACAGAAGGTCGCCAGGGACGACTGTGTCAATGGGCTTCATAATGTTTCCTAAAACAAGGATGCTCTTGGACAGAATCGAGGCACGTGAAGCAAACAGGGAAAACTGTGAGAAAAGAATCGGTGAAAAGATGGACACTTTGAAGAAAGAGGGTGAGGAAGATCGCTTCGAACTTGACAAAAGAATTACCCCTTGGCTAGATAATTTTCGGGAGTCACTTAAGGAAACGATTCATGAGATCGTGAGGGAACTCATGAGTCATGAAAGTTCTAGTCAGGAAGAAGGAAAGGAAGTGAGTCCTCCATCTACTATAAGTTGTGTCCAATCTTCAACTCATACTGAGAGTGAACAAATTCATTCCAATGCGGACTTACTTGATTTACCTCCTGATTTATCTATTCATCCTATATCCAATGTTGAGGATTTGATATTGTCCGAAGGTACTTTTGAACCTCCTATGTTTTCAGGTTGTGCCCTAGGTTGTTCTACAACTTCAGAGATTATGGTACCTAGTTTGCCTCCTATTATGTCCTTTGTTGTTAATGGTGAAGATGTTGAAGCAGTTCTTGAAGGCAGTACTACCACTACTCATGACTACCGGATCTTGGCTACTTCTCAAAATTTTCTATTTTGGCATCCGAGTAAACATGTAGAGATGTCAAGAGAAAAATTCGACTGTGTGGATTTATTTATCCTTGATGAATTTTTCACTTGCAAGAAGCGACATCCCCTCCTCGAATTACTACTTTCTCGGGAGAAATTGAGAGTTGTGCAAATTTTTCATCTTTATTATGAAGTGGATATGCTCTTCTTCCGTAGGATTGTGATCTTTCTACGACTCTACAAAATTCGAGGGCGTGTTTTTTGCAATTGGGGGATCTCTTGCACTGATTTTCTGGCTATGTTTCTTCATGCAAATGCTCCGGAGGAACGTTTCTTTCAAGCCGGGGAGAATGATAGAGATACATATTAATATATTTAGGAATAATAATTAGATATTTTATATGTTTTAGTTTCCTATTCTTGTTAGGAATATTATAGTTTCCTAGTTTGATTAGGAATATAACTCTAGTTTCCTATTTCTATTAGGTTTAGTATTAGGCGGGTTATTTACCTATAAATAAGGGCTTTGCTAGCCTTTATGAAACACATTACATTGATATTGAACATTGAATACATACAATTCTTACTGATTATGCACGGGGATTCTAATCTTTTCCTGAATTCAGCACGGGGATGCTGAATTCTCCTCTTGAATTCAACACGGGGATGTTGAATTCGTATCTTTAGCTTTTATTTATTTCCCGTTCTCTATCAACTGTCCTACAGTTCCTCATGGCCTTTCCTCTGATCATTACCGGTGTAACTAAATAAGCTCTAAAGAAAATTTCAGATTGTGGTATCTAATTATGTATCAACTAGCAGACCTTTTTTTGGTTGTCCAGCCGGCAGCTACTGGCTGTCCCCACCCGAAAAAAGAAAGCAAGTTGACCTGTACACTTGCTATAGGGAGATTGGAACCTAGTTCTCTGAGTAACCTTGTAGAATAGGCATCTTTGTTTTCCCTTGGTAACTTTTGGAAGTGAAATTGTTTAGTCACCTCCCTTTAATTTGAAGTAAAATTACTTCAAAAGGTATCTTCTCAATCTCACGGTGAGAAGTAAAAGCCACAAATGGTCCATTGCCTACTGGAGGTAATATTTTAAGGGTCAGAACTTGGATATTAAGGGTTTGTTCTTCTCAAAGCTACAAATCCTATTATCAATATATGTTATTTAACTATTAAAAAAGGGCCTGTTCTTTAGGGCATTTGGAAAAGTTCAGTTTGCAGGTAAGTGCCGATAAATGTAGATAGGTGCAAGTTAGTGTAAGTAAGTGCATGTTAGTGTAGGTGAGATAATGTAAGTGTAGCTCAGCGCAATTGAGGAGTGTTTTGATGATTTTGGGCCTGTCCTTTAAGGCATTTGCCAACCTGCACGGCTGCATTTGCACTAACTTGCACTTACCCACACTTTCCTGCACCAACTTGTACTTACCCGCATCGACCTGTACTTACCCGTACCGACCGCCCCTCAGTATTAGAATTAATTATGTCAATAAATTTTAACATTTAAAAATTTATCTCAATAAGCAACATTGTCATACATTTTGCAAAATTAAAATACTTATGATTTTTTAAATTAAAAATAACTTCATAAATTAGCAAAAAATTAAATTAGATGATTAGAAAAAAATAATTTAATATATTCTTGTGAGCTTTTGATGGGGGCGAAAGGAGCTGATATTGAACGCGTCATCCTCTAGAGGACGGTAACCATATTATTACCTTTGGAAAATTTGTTTATTTAATTTTAAAGTTCTCTTTATTTAATTTAATTTAATTTTTGGTTTACTTTTGGGTTGGCCGTTCTTTTATCAAACTATTGATAAGTTGTAATCTAGAGAAAAAAACTATTGTAAAATTGAGTTAATCTATTTAATTAGAAAATCCTTTCCAGTTCCCGGGGATTTGTTAACACATGTGTGATGGACAATTCTTTACTCCTTTAACTTTTATTTTTTTCCTTTAGTAGTGTTTGTTTATTAATTTGCAGATCCCTTTTTGAACCGGGTCTGTTGAAGCTAAATAGAGCTAATTAAGTGGACGGGGATAGAGCTAATTAAGTTGTTGAACCTAGCCTTCTGAAGTCTATTAGCTCCTTAATCCCTTGATTTTCTCCTTTACCGTTGGCTCAAGGTTGGGGGTGGTCTAGGAGATGCATAGATTATCTCCCTATATAAACCATTTTTGTGGGCTTATTAAATAGGATTGACTTTTTCCATCAATACATTAAAACCATGATCATGGAGTGAGATAGAGCCATATTACACATGTTATTAGCCTTGTGACCCAACTTGTCTTTAAAAATTATTTTTCTTTATAAGATCACCTTTTCATCAGGTTTGTAAATTGTTAATTTATTCATTGGCCTCCATTACTTTTCTTTCAATGCTGTTACTAATTGTTCCCCCTTTTAAATTGCTAAATTAGTTAGATCAATTAAATTGCTTTCTGGTTGTATTCTACGACAAATTCATATAATATAGCTAGTTGTACGCTCCATAACTTCATCAGAATACACCAAAAAGGGATACCAACTTCAGAATGGTCAATTGATACTATAACTATTCCTAATGTAACAATCTATGATACTCTTTGTAGAGAAGCAACGAATCAATTTAGGGAAGAAATATGTGAAAGTTTGACAAATTACATAATATTGAAAAAAATATGTAGTTTGTGTGGAATTTGTATTATAAATTTGATTTTTTAAATTAATTTTTCTCAAGTCTACACAAATTAGTAATAATTGTATTTTTTTTTTGTATATGACTATATAAATATTAATATGGTAATAACAACGTCATCAAAATGTTCCTAAATTGCATTGGTTTGTGCTTACATTATTCCGGTTGCACTTGCATGACCAACCTGCACTTGTGTGCACGAACATGCACTTACCTGCGTCAACATGCACTTACCTGCACGAACTTGTACTCACCTGCATTAGCATGCACCTACCTGTGTCAACTTGCACTTACATGCAAATTGCATTTTTCAAATGCTCTGAAAAACATCCCCTTTGTTATTACCTTACTAATATTTTGTATGGTTATGTATAAATGATTACAATTATTATTAATTTGTATAAACTTGAGAAAATACATAAAAATTCTTATTTATAATAGACATTTCATACAAACTACATATGTTTTTTGATATTATGTAATTTGTCAAACTTTCACATATTTCTTCCCTAAATTGGTTCATTGCTTCTCTATTAAGAGTATCATAGATTGTGACGTTAAGAACAATACAATATCAGTTGGTCTTTTTGAAACTCACATCCCTGTTTGGAGCATTCTGGTGAAGTTGTGGATCGTGCTATTCGCTATCATTATATGTCTTCGTTGTTGCTTGGCCACAATTAATTACAGTATTGAAAGAAAAATGATGGAGACCGCTGTATAATTAACAATTTACAAAACTTGATCCAAAGTTGATTGTCTTTTAGAAGAAAAAAATAATTTTGAAAGACAAGCTTACTCACAATGCTAAGCACACATACAATATAGCTCTACCTCATGCCACTGCCAAGATTTAATGTATTGATGGAAAAAGTCAATTCTATTTGATAAGCACACACAATGGTTTATATAGGGAGATAACCCTATGCATCTCGTAAACCACCCCTAACCTTGAGCCAAAGGATAAAATCAAGGATAAAATCCTTGAAAGACCTCAACCGTTTGACTTCTAATAAGGAGCTAACGAATAGGTTCAACAACTTAATTAACTCTTTCCCCCTCTACTTAATTAACCCTATTCGGCTTCAAAATACTAGGTTCAAAAAGGGAATTTCGAAGTAATAAACAAGCACTACCAAAGGAAAAACCAAATGAAAGCAAAAGGTGTAAAGCATTGTTTGCCACACACGTGTTAACAAGTCCTAGAAAACTAGGAAGGAATTTTTAGTTGTATAGATTACCTCAACTTTACAATAATTGTTCTTTTTTATAACAACTTGTCAATAGTGTGGTAGAAGAATGACCAACCCAAAAGTAAACCTAAAGTAAAATTAAATTTAAAAATAAAATTTAATAGACATAACTTTAAATTTAAATGGACAAATTTTCCAACTATAATAACATTGTAACTGTCTCCTTGAGGATGATGCATCAATACCATTTCCCCTTCCCCCATAAAAAAATTCACAAGAACATATTAAGTTACTTTTGCTAATCCTCTAATTTAATTTTTGCTAATATATGAATTTCTTTTTTAATTTAAAATGTCATAATAACATTTTATTTTGTTAAGTGTATGAAAACATTACTTATTGAGATAAAATTTGATAAAATTTATAAATGTTAATAATTTCAACATGATTAATTTTCAAACCGAGAGCGGGTTGGTGCGGGTAAGTGTGTATTGGTATGGGTTGGTGCAGGTTGGCAAATGCCCTAAAGAACAAACCCTAAATACTTACTTATTTTTATTTGGCAAGGGTAAATGATCTTCATTGTACTAATCCAAAGCTCCCCCAAATTGGAGGGTATTTACAACCTATGAACAGTAATGTGGATGTAAATGTGGTCGATCTGTGATGGAATGGGCGCAACTAGTATTTATATTCATCATAGATGATTTTAGTGGATCATATTCACTGGATTATTACCTCGTTTGTCTCTTTATAAATGTGTAGGTGTATTAGCACAGGTTGTCTAAATAAATTTGCCTCAGATGCTTCGCAACGAGGACTTTGGTCTAGAATCCAAATTTGAGGAATCAATGAACCCCACCAGTAACACCCATGTAGGGGTGATGCAATGCAAGTCATGATCCACTCTCCAAAATCATAAAGAAAGCAAATTCCTTTTAATGTTTCATCAATGAACCATAGTAAATAGAGTCGTAAGCTTTCCCCTTGTTAATTTTCATTATATACTTGGGACTCATATTCTTCCAAGAGACAACCTCTGACATGTTCTTGGCAAGGAACTTTACTCCATTTATCTCCACATGACGAAGGCGCTTTGGCAAGTGATTATGATATGAGGTAGTATCGGTTTCATCTTGCCTCAAAAGAACCCTAGCAGATGCATTTGTAAATAATTTTGCAACATGCACTGGGTCTAAAATCTTGAACACCGGAGAACAATCAACTTCATAGAATTAAACACGATTTGTAGCATTGATTTGGTTAGAGAACTCCAAAGGAGTTATGTGCCATCTAACCAACAATGCTCCAATTCTTTTTGAAAAAATCACTTGGAAATCGAGATGGCCCGGCCGACTTCTTATTAAAGAGAGAAAACATGGCCTTTTTCATCACCTCATCTGTCGCAACTGATTTACTAAGCAAGCTCCATGGGCTGTTTGACAATCAAGGTGGGACCAAAAGAATGGATCTTGCATTTCTTCCTATAAGTCATACAAAATCTGGATATACACAATAAAGATTATGCTTGTAAATGATAGATTCATTAAATTATATGTTGACTACAAAGAGCCTAGGGGTTTGAGGCTTTGTGAGTTCTTGAGTTTGCCTCCTTTTATAAAAGGCAGACATCCTCTTGGTGTCTGTTAATGTTATCTTTTGATTAATTATGAAAAAAAGATAAAAGTCGTTACAAAATCTCTTTAAGCAAATGGTGACTGAACAGTATTGTGTTGAGATGCAGCTGAGAAACAAAAGCACACGGCAATTAATGTCCCAGTAGCATACTGACCCAGTAGATGCTGACATGTTCCCTTTCTACTTAGATGCTGACATGCTCAAGATAGAAGGTTACAGATGGATAGGATTTAACTCTATTCTAAGTTTTGATAGCTTTTGATTTTGACCAGTCTATTTTTGTTGCTGCCTCATCACGTTGCCGTTTCCTGATAATTTTCAATCTACAAAGTGCTATTTCTTAGTTTATCTATTGTTTTATCTGTTTTTTTTAATTTATATAATCAGTAATTTTTATTTATTATTTATTTATTTATTTTCAATCTTTAATGTGATTTATGTTTGTTTTATCTCTTTTGTCTTACTTATCCTTTCTGCTCATTTTTGATTTTGTGGTTATCGATCTTCATCTTTTCTCAAGATCAAAAAATGAAAAAGGAAAATGTTTTTCTTTATGGATCTGTGGTAATCTGGTCTCTCAGTCACACAGTAATGTCTCCAAGGTAAGGCTGCACCTAAATTTCTTCAGACCCCGCACCAGCAGGACCCATATTGGGCATGTTGCTGTATTTGCCCTTGTAACGAAATTGACATTTTAAAGTTCACTGCCAGTAGGCTTGATTTAAACTAAGTATTTTGAGCTGAAGCTGACTGGAAGACAATAAATATGTCTTCGATTGATTCCCAAGTAGATCCTCTACGTACCCAATGGTTTGGTTTAGGATGTGTAATTTTGAGGTTTTAACATGTGGAAGCATGATCCTAACTTGTGATAATTTTGAGGTTTGGGATAGGAACCCAATCTTCATCTTTGTATTTTTCAGAGTCTAGTGCCTTTCTCTTCCACCATTATTTGGAAGTCTTTGCCCCTTTGAAGGTTGCATTCTTTGTTTAGGAAGCGACACATGTGAGTATCCTAGCTTGTGATTATTTAAAGAAAAGGGGGAGGATTTTGGTGAGTAGGTGGTTTGTGTGCAAGGTGATATTGAATTGCCTTATCATTTATTGCTTTATTGTGACTTTGCTAGGTCTCTTTTGGATTTAGCCTTTGGGTGCCTAGGTGTTGCTTGGGTCATGTCCTATTCAATTCGAAGTCAGCTTTTTGCTTGGGAGGATGTCTATGGTAGGAACCCAAAGAAAAAGAGTGCCATGGTTATGCCACATGTGATTTTTTGGATTATTTGGAGAGAAATGAATCAAAGGGGGTTTTTAGGGTGTTTAAACTCATCTTCAGCGCTTGAAAGACACTTTTATCATGTCTTTCTTCTTTTGGGTTAATGGGAAGTTTAGCTCTTTCTCTTTTGATGTAGTAGATCTGTGGATAGTCTCTATTTTGGTTGTACTTAACTTTGTAGGATGCTTCCTAAGCACCTGAGCTTTTCTTTCTATTATTAATATATCTGTTTTTTCCTATAAAAAAAGTATGGCAACATGATTAGGTAATAGTTGTCACTTGGCTACAGTTTACTTGGTTAAGTTGAAATCTTAGGATGTTATGCTTCCATTGTAACTTGGCAAACACACGTTTACCCTCACACCATGGGCAGAAACAATTGGAACCCGTGGGGGGGGATTTTTCTTGACTTTGTGTTTATAGTAATTTTATTCCATCTGATTTCCACAGGAAATATGGAACAGTCCATATTCAAATGATAGCTTTCCAGTATATGCTGAAGATATTGAATTGGGTGGTGATGCTTCTCCCTCAACAGCAATGCTAGCTGAAGTTGCTCAAAGTCTCAAAATTACAATTGTTGGTGGCTCTATACCTGAGAGGTGTGGTGATCGACTTTATAATGCTTGCTGTGTCTTTGGGACTGATGGAAAACTGAAAGCCAAACACAGAAAGGCATGTGTCTGAGCTACCGTAGGTGTCATGACTATGTGAATTTGTGGTGGGAACCTTGGAAATTTATGTTTGGTAACACTATGGATGTCAAGTGCAGATACATCTTTTTGACATCGATATTCCAGGACAGATGACGTTTAAGGAATCAAAGACTCTTACAGCAGGAGAGAATCCTACCATTGTCGACACAGGTTTCAGATCTTATTGATTCCTCATATTAAGTCTAGCTTTTGCTTTTCTTCTCATTTGTTTGATCTGGAAAATTCTTATGCTATTGCTTGATTATCTCTGGGGTTAGCTGAAGACAGATGATCAACTTATTAATAAATTTATTAAACATTTCCTGGTTGGGTTCTGTTTTTTTTGTATCGTAATTTATTGATAAGTCTTGGCAAAATCTATTATGCTCCTTTTCTAGTCTTTCTGTTTTCCTGTTTCTCATTTCATGATTGGATTGTGATTAGTGTTCTCTCTCATTATGCCATTCAAGTTGGCTGGTCTAGTTTGCATTGCTCACAACAAAATTGGCCTAGGCTGCTCAGCAAGCAATTCCTACAAAAAGAATTAGGGGAGGATGCTCGGCAAGCAATTCCTGCAAGAAGAGGAAGGGGGTGGGGTCACAGAGAACCAAAGATTCTCACAGAATTATAGCTTTCAATAATTGTCAAAGCGGCTGATCCCTAATATCTAAGGGATTTATATAACTAAGAACCCTAACACAATAAGCACACTGGAATATGTCTAGAAACACTAACTTGATATTATCCTTAGACCTGGGAAACGATTTAACACTTATACATGGCTAAATACCCTTATTTTGGCTACCACAAACTATAGCTAAAAGTATCTACAAAATCATTAAAAGAATATTAAAATACAAAAGTCGTTGGGCATCTGCTTTATGGCAATTATCATTTGCTTTGTCGGGGACTGGTTGGGCACATCATCAAGGATTAAGAGATGTACTATGGGCGTGGAGAATGAGATTGAAGAATAGTTGCATTATGAGGGTGTTGCGTTTGATACCCTTGTCTATTTGATAGTGCACTTGGAAGGAAAGATTACTGCACCTTTTAAGACAAGGTAGGTTGCTTATTGATTTCAAACTTCATGTTCTTTAGTTGGTGTCAAGGTTGTAATCATGGTAAAGGCTACCTTTTATAGATTTTGTTGATAAGATTGTTGCAGATAGCCTAAAGGCGTGAGGCACTATAGCTAGTGGCCTCCAAATGGTTGACATCTCGTTGATGTCCTTTAATACAAAAGTCTCCAAATTTATGAGGAACATTCCTATCTCTTAACCCATACTTCTTATTCTATATCATTCTTCCCTGGTCGGGAAAAGCATATCCTCGGGTTTTGATAGGCTAATGAATCGGAGATACATATGAAAATACTGATTTAGCTTCTTGACAAATGTGGTGAAGTTTAATCATAAGAGTTTCTCAGTCATTAGGAGCTATACAAGGGCAAGATGAGTACCATTTTTCTCAAAAAGAGATCAGGAATAAGATATTCAACACGTAATTTTCTTTCCATTTCTCTAGATTCCTCCTTACCTACAATAAATTCACGATATATGTCATTGTCATCAATGAATTTGTACAAGTATTTATGAATTTGTACAAGTATGTGTGAAATCGTTTTGTGCCTCTTCTATAGCTGCTTCTAGAACCGTGTTATGGCGCAAGTGCACGGATGTAGATGTAGCATGTGTCAAAGTCATTAGTCATTACCATAGAGACTTTGCTTAACTATGCACCGAACTAGCCTCCTACCTAACCCTAAATCGATCGGGCTTTGAATTGGTTTCTTTTCAAAACTATTCAAACTAACAAGCAACCAAAATTTTAAGGATTAACAAATGAATAAAAGGCGTTCAGGGGATTAAACCTAAGTTGAATAATGAATCAACTAAGTGAACTGATCATGCATTTATAAGTTTGTACATTCTAGGTTCAAAAATTCCATAGATTCTTTTGCAACGAGCTTTTGACAATGAAGCAAATTGCTTAGCTAAATCAATCACCTGCTTTCATGGTTATTTTGATTTAAACTAAGTTGAGATCAAATTATCAAATCAACCCTAGCCAAAAATCTCAATGCCTAGTTCAGTTTGTGGTTAGTCTACTAACCTAGGGTTTCCGGTCATCGAATTTCTCCTTTCGATACTTCATTCAACAACCTAATTTCATATTCTTGGTGGCCAATCAAGAACAATAACAAACAAATTCAAAAGCTAGATAGAATGCATCAAACTGAATTCATGTTTAGTCAATCCAAAACAAAGCTAATGCATCAAACACCTTTACGGTTCATCCTCCAAACTATGAAAACTACTCAGTACTCATGTTTAAAACTACAAGGCAATTGAAATCTAATCTAGAAAGCATATAGAATGCTAAGAGATGAGAAGTAAACCGAAGAATGATGGAAGTCTTGATGAAATTTCAGCAAATGGAAGACTTATGCTCCTCCGTGCTTCAATCCCGTCTCAATCAAACCTTCAAATCTTCAATATTTAATCCCAAATCAACTATGATGAATATGGATGGAATATGGATGAGGGTAGGTGATGATTGGAGTGTATGTTCAGTATGGATGATGATGAATGTCTCGAAAATTAGCCAAAACTCATGATTACAGAACGTCAATAGTCGATGAACCGGCTGAATTTCAAAATTCAGGCTCACCACGAACTGTTTCGGGACCACCACAGTCTGTGTTGACTTCACCATGATCCGTGGCACATAGATCGCGTCTTTCTGGTGCTCAAATTCCAACTTTCTGTGAGCCTCCACGACGTGGGGCTCTTTCTTGCACCCGTGGCAGCTAATCCGGGCCAAAATAGCAACTTGCGCCTACACTGTGAGCTTGGGAGGATCCAATTCTTTCTTTCTTCCTCTTTTTGATCATCGTTTGGACATTACATGCTCGGTTTTGTTTGGGTTTTCAAACAAATGTTCACAAATTCCTACAAAAACCAGCGAAACTCCAAGCCAAGGATAATATGGGAAATTCGGGTATAAAATTAAACATTCTCACCAAATATTTCCCGAATTCACATCAAAATATCCAAGTTCTCATATATATGAAATACACTTATCAAATCAGAAGATGTTGAAGTTGGTTTAGAATCAATCCTATCCACCCCACCTGCAATAATAGGTCAATCAGGCTTATCCCTCTCTCCAAGACTAGTTGTCCTTGAGGGTTGCAACCTAAAAAGTAAAGGGCAATTCCTACTTCATAATCCTTATGTGTAGAGAAATATTTTTTTGATACTGTGTTTCTTCTACATTAAAGTTGGGGCCAACAGTTTCTTGATTTGCTTCTGAGGTTATTTTGTCTAAAATATTGTCAGCTTTTGTCACTTGGACATCTGTATCAGATTATCAGTACACTCTTCTATAGTTCCATCTCTATCATCCTTGGTGACTAATCCACTATCATGTGGCTCATTGTAAGTGGGATGTTCCTCATAAGAACTTGGTGGTTCCCTGGAAGACCTTGAACCTGAAACTGCATTGTAGTGGGATGTTACTGAGGTGTCAAAGGAGTTCTTGGAGGTTTATGGTTCAGCATATATTGGAGAATGTAGGGCCTACATCTGAGCTCACTTGCAAGATAAAGATCCAATTCTCAACAATCTTCAAAAAGCATTAACATCTTCATTTGAGTACAAATTTCACTCGAGTATGAAAATTGCCCATTGTCCAATGTCTGGCAATGTTTTCCACATCCCCATTGATTTACTTATGGTTTATTCTACATGTCTATATTGGAATCTTAATATCTTATTTATAATGCTGATGGTATACTTGTTCTCTGCAGATGTTGGGCGTATAGGTATTGGAATATGTTACGATATCCGGTTCCAAGAGCTAGCTGCAATTTATGCAGACAGAGGTCTGTTTATCCCAGCCTTCTACTGTTTTATCATAAGTTAATTTTGAAACTGTCTGTTTCCTCCACATGCTTTCAGACTTTCAGGATGGCAGAACTACTTTTAAAGAGATCTTGTCTTTCTGCATTAGCTTTGAAGAGATCATTTTTCTTTTGGAAGTCCAAGTAAATACTTTTTTTTTTGTGCATAATGAACCCTTTGGTAGACCCCAACCTTCTAAGGAGCAGCTTATTTTTTGAATCATTAAATCCCACATTGTCCCCCATCTGACACCCCTGAAACAATAAATTAAAATAAATGAATTACAGTGTTGGCAGTCATTTGGCAACTATGGAATGTATAGAAAAGTGATTGCATTACTATGAAATATAATAGAAAAGGTGATTGCATTATCGTGTTTTTACTAAAAAAAGGTAATGTAGTCATAATTGTAGTACATTGATCACACTTGTTTT
Organism: Portulaca oleracea; assembly: GCA_029582165.1. NCBI lineage: Eukaryota > Viridiplantae > Streptophyta > Magnoliopsida > Caryophyllales > Portulacaceae > Portulaca > Portulaca oleracea. The sequence goes on from CM055890.1 coordinate 24,846,854, forward strand.
TTTCCATGAATTTGCAGAGAGAGTGTGAGTAAAGAATGGGTGCACTTGAGGGAGGGTGAGAGGGTGAAGTATGTGTGTAATAAAGAGAGAGAGGGGGGGGGGGGGTTGATAGAGAGATTGTAAGATTTAAAAGTAAAAGCATGATATATTAAAGCGGTGAGATTGTGAGAAACAAGAGGTTCCGCAAGCGGGGGTCTGGGGAAGGGTCCCACCACAAAAGGTGTAGGGTAGGCAAACCTTACCCTGTCTTTCTGCAAGAGGCTGTTTCCAAGACTCGAACCCGTGACCTCACGATCACAAGACAACAACTCAACCGTTGCTCCAAGGCTGGTTTGAGTTTTAGGTGAACAATATTAGGCGAACAATTGTAATCACCATAATATATGTAACTCTTACTACAAGGGAATTCCCATGACAAGGTTAAGGTGTCACCACTCATGGTAATGCAAACAACTTTCTAATTTTGATTCTATTGGATAATCAACCAAACAAGCTTTATCAGTAATACTTCTTAACTTGTATATTTCTTTTATGAATGGTTCAAACTTCAAATTGGCATGAGTTCTAGCAGGTGTAGTTTGTGGTTAATTGGTCAATTGGTGTATTATGTTGCCTTTTGGCTAATGAGTATGTTAACTTCTGTGTTAGGTGCTCACCTAATCTGTTATCCTGGAGCATTTAATATGACCACCGGCCCACTACATTGGGAGCTACTGCAAAGAGCAAGGTAAGAGGCTCAATACACTCAGTCTCATAGAATTGGCAGTTTGTTTAGCTGACTACCAAGATTGTGTATAACCGAAGTTATAAATATCGTGCCGGCATTTTACTGATGGGAATGAGACATCAGATTTGGGTACCAGACTTGGCTATTTTAAATGTTTAAAAATGGCTAAATTTCAGGCAGCAAATTTTTATAAATTGAAGGAACTTTTGGTTTACTGGACTATATTTAGCCGGTAATTGTTTAGCAGTACTCACCAGTACAATGTCGGGTAGTGATTTGTATCCTCTTTAGGTCAGTTCAGTACTCTTTGGGAGGGGTATGGTACCATCAGTATGGCATTCATAAGATTGGTTTCAGAGCCCCCTCATTATGGGATACAAATTATTGTGGGTTCATAATCTTTGGAGAGGTTCCAAAGCCATTTGTTAATCCCAGAATTTATCTGGTCTGTTGATGGATTGCACTTGCCTATTGAGCTGTATGAGTTCTCTTACCATTGATAGGAACAGATTAGCTGCAGGGGGACTATTTTTTTTTTTTTTTTTAATAAAAAAAAAAGAAATATTTGAAACCATGCTTTCCTTTTCCCTTTTCAACTCTGGACGATTTGGAAAGGAAGATCAGGCTTAGCAGGAGCCATATGACAGTTCAATGTGTCTGGTTTAGAAACTATTAATATGTGCTCTTCATAGATAACCTTCCGAATCAGAAATAAAGGTAAATGTGTTAGCAACTACATTACCAGGATGCAGCAATTAAGGTAGCTGTACCCGTCTCGACACGACCCTATGCAGATCCGGACACGGGATCCGTGGTGGACTAGGAGGAATTGCGGGACACGGTCAGGAACAAGACCTTGTCAGCGACAAACCCCAGATCTAACAATGGACAACCAATTGGTGGGTATTTGGGGTGGTAGTCGGGGGCTTTTGGTTAAATGGACTGTGCGACTCGTTTGTTGGGAATTAAACGCATAAAATAAAGTACATGTCTTACTCGGCAAAATTGTATAAAAATATGGTCAATTATTTCGTTGATATAAGCGTTGATTTTTTATTAATTGGGGTAGGTGAAAAGTTCGTGTTTTATATGGTACCTTTTTGTCGGGAACATTGATAAGATCTTGTAATTGTACTGATTTTATGTCAACGATCCTTACGTTCTCCTTTTAAAACGAATAGTTCGTGTATTAAACGCGTATTAAACGTTGCAATTCGGCAAGGTCAAAAACCATCGTTATTATTCGGCGGTCTCCACAAAAAATGCGCTTTTTAAATGCCTAATTCGTTTATACGTATTTTATACGCACATTAAACGTGTTTTAACTGACAGTGGTCGGCGACTGGTGTGTTCGCTCAGGCCACCGGCTGCTGGTTAACTGTCGTCGACGGTTGACAGATCTTCCTCTATCCTCTTCCCCTCCCATGCGGTGTTGCTACACCCCAGAAGTAGGGTTTTTTTTTCCCACATCCAATGTTATCATATCGGCATGGGCAGCTTGGCTCATTTAAAAGCATAGAAATGACTTTAATTGGGTTCATTAAAAGGTACAAGTGGAGTGTTAATAAATCTTAAGTTGTAAAACTGACCCAACATATTTCTCTTACTAAAAAATAAAATAAAAATCAATTTATTATTCTTTTTATGGTGTCCAAATTCTGAACCATGTCCCCATGTCCGCAATTTTTAAGGATTCCGTGTCGGGCCCTTGGATCCGTGTCCGTGTCAGCCACCCGTGTCTCGGGTCCAGGTAACATAGGTCAGTAATATAGAAGATACTGCCTTTTATATTTGTTTTCCTTCTCTTGAGGGATTGTGCGCAAAAATAGAAATGAGAAGGCCTAGCTAGTACATAGCTGCAAATATAATCTGATATCGAGACTATTGGTCCAAATAACAATTATTTTAATGGAACAAAGGAAGCAATAGATACAATTAGACCTGGCAGAAACTGACCTGACCCGGAAACCTGTCCCAAACCCGTCTGAAAATTCTGGGTTTTGAACATGATTTCTCGACCAGAAACCGGAAATTAACTGGACCCGAAAATTTAGCGGGCCCAACCCGACCCGAACCTGAAATCGCCCCAAATCAATAAAAATTGATAATTCTGTACATTTAATCTACTTTTTTTTTTTGCTGTTACAACTTTCCATTTTTGTACCTTTTCACTCATAATTATAGTTTTTATCCACCAAAATATATCATATTAGAGACATACAAACTTATTTGTCTTTATTCTTCTGTATGATAGTGAGTTAGAGAGTGGTAACCAGGTAAAATATTTTTAGCAATAAAAAGGGGCAAAGAGTAGTGAAAACGATTGAACACTCGACTTATGTTCAATAACTCTAAGCAGTATTAGGATCGTTATGGGTATACCATATATCTACTCATGAAAATGAGTTTTCAAGGAGATATGGTAGATGAGACATTGGTGGGATAGTTGGAGGTCATTGAGTGAAACTATTCAAGTTCTAAAAAGCGGTGATCTAACTTGTGGGTTCACCGACATTACCAATATATAGGTCTGGTTGATATATCGTGGTGTTGCAACTTGGAATGGATTGGTACATTACGCAGTCATCTTGGGCTAATTACAATCAATTTTATTAGTTATTAGTGACCAAGAAAAAGGGCTGTGATGACCCCTAAAACTGACCCAAACCGGAATACACCGACCCGTATTTACCCGAACTCGATGCACACACGACCCGAAACCGACCCGCCCGCCCGAATTGACTGGTCTAGATACAACTGTTTTGAGAGACAATTTGCAAAGTACTTAGCAGAAATTTGATGAAATCATGTGGAGGATGGGAGATATGTATGATAGTCTTGTATTCATTTTTATTTATTTATTTTGTTTTGCTTCCATTGTACTGATTTCCTCACTGCTTCAAGCAGTATATTTCTATATTCCTTTTATTTCTGGAAAACCGTGTACTGACCAATGCCTTTTTTTTTTTTTTTTTTGTTGGGAATCTACAGGGCAGCTGATAACCAGGTACTTTTCTGATTGGCTCCGTTATCTGTTTGGTGATTTCACAGGGAAATGCTCGGCACACTGGATTTTATTTATTTTGATGCTGACTTCCTAGCAAGAATGTTTATGGACTTTATTCAACGGATGCGGAGATCTAGATGTTGGCAGTCTTTTACCCCTGTGAGAATGGATATTGTTAAATAAACTTTTAGGATATTGCCATGTTCAATCCCTTTTCCGTAGGAAATGGCAGTTGTTGGAGGCAGCACATAATGGCACACAGTGAAAACTAAAACCCTACTAGAAAGATATGATTAGTTTTGTTGGAAGTGGGTGGTTGGGCACTAGTAGAGTTGTCACAAGCTCACTGGCACAATTACATGCCTGAACCAAGCATGAAATCAAGCAGTTTTGAGTCAATATTTCGACCTGTTTTGACAGAACACAACTCACTGTTTTAATTGAACATGTCAATATGTCAGCCCCATAGTGAAACCTATTTAACCTGTTTATTTGAATGTTGGATTTGGACTTGAATTTTGGAACTTGTTTATGTGGTCAATTTTTCAATAATTTTACTTTTCAAAATTTATACTTGTGACTTTGTTAAGCCATTGTAATAGATGCTAAGTATGCTTATTATGGTTGATGAAAGATTTGCTCCATTAATGGTTCTTTGTTTAATATATGTTTGGTTAACAAATGTTGCTCCATTTAAAAGAAACGGGTCAAAATGAGCACAGTTTGTTTAAAATTTGAACAGGTTGAAGTCTGGATTTTCAACCCGTGTTAATGGTCAGGTTTAAGTGAAGAAGTGTCCAACTTGTTTCACTTTTTGGAACAAAACTGAATGATCAACTGTGTCTTTATCATTTCCATGACCTTCAGGTGAAGGGTTTGGTTATACCTTTTATGACTGTATGTGGGGCCTCTAAAGGTAGACCAATGGTAACCAGGTGTAACGGTAAAGCCATTGCCAAACTAGACTGCAGCTCTAAGGAGCCATGCATGTTTTTTAATCCACTTTTGGTTGTCTTGTCTCTTTTGAGATTTATTTCCTAATGAGTATGATATAGGAATAGTAAATCATTCTTTATGTCTGCTTCATTATTGTGTGTAGCCAACTAGCTGATGGTGTTCTTACATCTTAACCCACAGTTATATGTAGCTACCTGCTCTCCAGCACGCGATACTAGTTCTGGATATGTTGCATGGGGACACTCTACCTTGGTTGGACCCGTAAGTGCTTCCTGTCTTTTACTCACCAAGTTGCCATCAATCAATGCTTTGTCTCTTGATGCTAATCTCAAACTTCTAGTTGTACGCATCACTTGGTTTGGAAGCAAAAACTCAGTGTCTGTGGTGATTGAGTGCAATGACAATGGCAGAATGACTCGTGTAATTTGTATGTGGCAGTATGGTGAAGTGCTTGCAACAACTGAACATGATGAGGCTATTGTTGTAGCAGAGATTGATTACTCATTGATTGAGCAAAGAAGGTGATATTATTTCGTCTTCTGCTGTATGATTTTTTTTTTTTTTTCAAGCTACTGTTCCTGGTCAATGCTTTTAGTTGTTGATCCGTAGTTGTTTGTGTCAAATCAAAACTGCAGATTATATCTTCCTTTCACCAAGCAAAGGAGGGGTGATTTGTACCAGTTAGTCGATGTTCAAAGGCTAAACACTGAATCTGTCAAATAACAAGACAGTCCAACCAGATCGTTAGCTCTTTTGATCCCATTTGTTCGCTTACCTGGGGAGTAGAGAGAATCAGATGAAGTGTCAAGCAGATAATTTCATCAGTTTTTCAAAAAATCAGAAAAAACAATTATCTCGTTAGGACCGGAAATTGCGTAAAGTGGGGTTGTGCCAAATTCTTCAGTGAAAGATGTGCAAAACTGTGGAAGCTATGCACAGCTCAGACTAATAAGTGAGGATTGCTAAATGGGGGCATCTGAAGTGTATGCAATATGGCATTTGTGTGTAATTTATTAGGTGCACCTAGAACATGTGCTCCAGAGGTTATGATTGTTCACCCAAATATATTAGATTGTTCACCCACATATATTAGGTTGTTCACCCAGATTATTATGATTGTTCACTCGTAAATATCTGGAGTACCTACTCCAGGTGTATTTAATATATATTGCGTCTGTGCATCTTGTAATGCGGAGTTGTCTTGTGGGCTCTGACTGAGTTGTTGCTTGTTAATGGATAATACATTTCAGTACCCTTTTGTTGTGTCAACTGGATAGTTTCCAGTAAAGTGGATGACGCGTTTGTGTATTTGTGAGCTTGATTGATTTTATAAATGTTGCTTATGTCCGTACGTTTCTGCCTTTGGTTAGAAGAAATTAACAAACTATTAAAACCCTTTGTCTGTACCCTCTCTAATTAATAATCCTCATGGTATTGTCTGGATTAGATAATGTAAAAATCCTATGACTGACAAAACCTCGACTTGATTCTGAAAACTCAATTGGAGGCACTCATGAGTAAAGTTGCCACACTGGCATTTTGATGAAGTATGCTTTTCTTATCGCGTTTGATACAAAGAAAAACTGTTTTCTAGGAAAATGGTTTTGCTTGTAAAATGATTTTCTTTGGAAACAAATTTTTATTTGATATTTTTCCATGTTTGGTATACAAGAAAATGATTTTCCTAGAAAATAATTTTAACCTGTTTGACAATTAGGAGATAAAGATTAAAATGTATGTATGAGAAAGAGTAGTGGAGAGAGAGAGAGAGAGAGATTAAAAAGCATGCATGAGAGAGAGTGGTGGAGAAAAAAAATATGTGTGAGAGAGAGTGGTGAAGAGAGAAAAATCTGTGTGAGAGAGAGACTAAAATTGGTGCATGAGAAGGAGTTATGTACTGATAGAAAGACGTGAGAGAGGGGGGGTGGGGGAGAGAGAAATATTAAAATGGGTACAGGAGAGAGAGTGGTGGAAGAGAGAAAAATGAGTGAGGAAAGATATTAAAACGGGTGTATAAGAGAGAGTGGTGGAGAGAGATAAAATGTGACAGAAAAAATATTCAAATTGGTGCGTGAGAGAAAGAAGGGAGATCGAGAGAACAAAAGAAGAGATAGAGAGAGAGTAGGGGAGAGAGGGAAAAAATGGATTTCATTATGTTGGAGTCAAGAAAATAATTAACAAAAGGGTACTGGAAAATCATTTTCCAAGAAAATGTTTTTTTTTTCTATTTCTGGTCACCAAATACCGAAAAATGGGAAAATCAATTTCCAAAAAAGGATTTTCATCCCAACCAAACACACTCTTAATATCAAGGGTCATAAATAGAAAAGAATTCATTAAGAGCACCCCAAATGAAGACTGAGTTTTCGAACCTCACTCGACAAGCGACGTACTCAAAAGAATGATCTAATGTGTCAATTTGTTGCAGTGTTTAACTAGACTAGAACATTTGCATTGTTTACTAGTTGAATTATATTAAATCAACATGACCCAGGTTAAATTTAAAGAAACTTTATGGCCAAACTTTTCAATATTACATATCCAAAAGCCCAATTATATTATGGGTTTATTACACTATGGTGTTGGGCTTAAGATTTATTTACAATGAGTGATTTTATTTACAGCTTAGTGTTGTCATCAATCAAACTCACTTTGACCAGAAAAACATTTGTAGTTAGGTGTTATTTAGTAGAACGCAACCTATATGCATAGGTTAATGATGGCAAATGAATATTTAACAATTAAAATTGCATTTGCAGTTATCCTATTCGTTCAACTTGTTAACCTACTGTATTTTGGGTTAATCACATCATTGGTTTGGGTTAACTACAATTAAAATTGCATTTCCAATATAAGGTTTGTATACTGAAATTGGTAATTAATAAAGTAAAAACTACATAAGTTATGCTTTAGGGTTATGAAGATATGTCATATGGGTAATGATGCTAACATAAAACACTCAACATGGACATCATGAGCGGTTAACCCAGAATAAGTTCATGTTAACCTACTGTATTTTGGGTTACTCACCTCATTGGTCTGGGTTAACCTACAATAGACAGTTAACCCATAATAAGTTCATGTTAACCAAGTTATGTCTGGGTTAACCACCTCATTGTTTTGGGTTAATCTACATTGAAGTTCATCGACTACTTGTATTAAATATATCAGACATGTCACATCAGCAGCATACCTACTTGCTTTTACCAAATTTTAATCAAAAATAAATTCATGGTCAAACTACCTTGATTGATGGCAACAACAAGTTGTAAAAAAACATATCATTTTAATCAAAATCTTAAGCCCAACACTAGAGAGTAATAAACCCTTATATTATTGGCTTATTAATAGTTGAATTTCAGAAAGTGATCATATGAAATTTAAAGAGTGAATAAAATAATTACATGTCCATTAGTAACCATGTCATGTTTTCACTTCTCATTCATTGTGCCAACTTATTTTAGTTACGTAAACGAAAATATAAAGAGCTCTGATTATGTACGTGGATTGATTTCTGGACAAGCCTACTTATTTTACTCTTTGTTATCTAATTGCAATTGCACTAACATATAACCTTAGTTCTAGCTTGAAGGATTCAATTCTCATTTACACTTCACATGATCAGATTAAATCGGTTGAACCAGTCAAAACTGGCATGACTCAGTCATGAATAGGAAAGAATTCATGAAGAGGACCCCAAATGCACACTGAGTTTTTAAACTCGACTCGACAAGTAACCTGCTCAAAAGAATGATCTAATGTGTCAATTTGCTGCATTATTTAACTAGACCAGAACATTTGCATTGTTTACCAGTTGAACCATATTAAATCAACATCACCCGCTTAATACTTATTTTACTCTTTGTTATCTAATTACATAACAAAGAATTGAATCCTTCAAACTTTAAGAAGGGTGCCCTTGAAACTTTGTTATCTGATTAGAAAAGTCCCTACTCAAACCTGTTCTTCCCCGATTGGCACCACTTTCACCAGATGATGGGTAACTAGATTCCCATCTCTTTTGACATGACTCCAAACTACTCTATGACAAGACAAAGGTAAACCGACAATGTCCTCTAACACAATAATTAGCTCGCTCAAAAAGAAACAACTGTTGTTCAAATGCTTAACTAAAGAGAGGCAATCAGATTCCAAACACGAGTCAATATAGTCAACTCGTCCTTGCTAGTTTTATTACAAAGTAACTAGCTTTAGCTTCAGCAATGCTCGGGATGCATGAAGCATGACATCTCCGGACAACAGCAACAAGCACACATCTCCTCACCAATCCAAGATGACACACCCAGCTGCACCTTACCTATTTGAGACAAAGAAGCATCGAAGTTGAGTTTTACATTGCCTTCTCGGGGTGGTTTCTAGATTGTCGTCCCGGTACCTTCCAAGATGAGCCTCCTCTGAGCTTACATCTGCTGCGTTTGTTCCAATTCTGCTATTATACCCCTAGCATGCGACTCAAAGACCTAAGCCTGAATATCCTTCTGTTGGAATACTTATTCGTTCTCCTAGTTCATGATAGCCATGTTGTTAACAATTTGGCTTTCAGTTCCTCCCTAGTCAACCTATCTAGCCAATGTTGCAGATCTCCTTACGCTCGGTCAGACCAAAAACTACTTCGCTCATGTGTTCATCCATTTGCCACCAAAACTCCTTAACACCTTCGCAACGAAAAATTGCATGACATTCATCCTCTATAGCCTCGTTGCACCTCGAGCAAAGACTTGAACGAGTTATGTGCATGTAATTTAGTAAAGCTCACATGGGAAGGATCCCGAAGCACCGTTGCCATCACATGAACTTCACCTTTGGGACAATCTCTAAACTCTAGAGCTTAGGCCAAATTGCATTAAAATCATATAGATTATCACAAGCCCCTAGCAAGTAAGTCGATCTCACGCTGAATCTCCCGTCATCGCTGAAAGTCCATCTATCTTCTGATCGCTTATAGCTTAGAGGAATGGCCATAATCAGTTCCTTACTTCTATCACAAAAGGTCCTCTCAATAACCTCAATTTTCCAAGAGCAGGGCTCAAAGTCTATGAGGTCCGAGACCATTGGGCATTTCTGTCTGATCAAGTTTGGAGTAGTAATACACTTCCCCTTCTCATGAAAAATCCAATCATCCTTCCAAATGTCAGTTGAGCTCCCATTCCCAACTCGTTTGTACAAGCCTTCTCTGAATAGTGCTTTAGTCCCCCCAAATGCCTCGCCAAGCAAAGCTAGGTGTAGGACCCAAGGCATCCTCCAATAATGTTTTTCCAGGGAAATACTTCGCTTGGAAGACCTTATAAAGAAGTGAGTTCTGATTTGTTTTGCCAAAAGGGTGTCATTCAACACCTCCAACTTCCTAAAACCCAAGCCCCCCAAGCATTTATGCTTGCTGAGATCTCGCCATGGTTTTCAAATGCATTTTACATTCTCCCTTCTTAGAACCCCAAAAAGACCTTGCCCACATCATTTGGATTTCCTCCACCAATGTGATTGGCAGTTTAAAGATGCTCATTAAATATGCTGGTATCACTTGGACAACTAATTTGATCAAATCTCCTTTCCTACTCTTGACAGGGATCAGTCCTTCCAGCCATTCAACTTCTTCCACATTTTATCTTTTAACGCTCCAAAAGTTGTTAGTTTTCCCTTCCCTACAAAGGTGGGCGCTCCAAAATACTTCTCATGTTTTTCCACTATTCTCATCCTTAAAATTCCTTCCAACTCCTCCCTTCATTCCATGTTGACTCTTCTACTAAAAGAAACTTTGGACTTCTCAAAGTTGATTCTTGTCCCGATGGTCGTTCATATTTATTGATCATGTCAACAACTTAAAGGTCTTCTTGTCTCGTGGCTCTAGTAAAAAGCAGAGTGTCATCAACAAAGAACAAATGAGATATAACTTGGGCCCTCATGCATGCTCTTGTCCTGAGTATATTCCCTAAGTCAGCAGCCTTCCTCAGGAAACCTGATAAAGCTTTAGCAACTATTATAAACAAGTAAGATAACAACGAGTCACCCTGTATAGTTTTAAATAATTCAAATTAAGGAACTGTGTATTGCTATGAAACTAGATATGAAAAAAGCTTATGATCATATTGAATAAAGTTCTCTCAAGTAGGCTCTCAAGAGTGTGAGTTTGCACCGCTATGGTAAAATAAGTAATGAAATGTATTTACATTGTATGATATTCACTTTAGCAAATGACCAAACTTATGGTGTGATTGAACCCACCTGTGAGCTCAAGCAAGGAGACCCATTGTCTCCCTTCCTTTTCTTGATATGTACGGAGGTTCAAGAAAACTAGGGATGGCAACGGGGCGGATCGGGGATGGGGGAGTATACTCCCGTCCCCATCCCCGCTTCGGGGAATGATTTTTGCCCCATCCCCATCCTCGCGGATTCCCCATCCCCAACGGGGATCCAACAGGGATTTTTTAAACCTGTAAAAAATCTAACTAAATTTTAATTGGATCCGATTTTTAATCGAACCCGGTTTTTAACCTGTTCAAATACAACATATTTAACTTGCTCAAGCGATAATACATCAAAATCAAACAATAATACATCACAAATAATTGAACATGAACATATGAACTAACACCATAGCATCATTCGTTAGACCTTTAGTATGATTAAAGCATAAGAGCACAGTTTATAAATTGACGCATAAGAGCAGTCCAATGCTTGCAAATATTTCACCAACAAAATATACACACGATTCAACAGCCTTGTAACACCCCAAAACCCATAATCACACAATTACCCTAACACTGCTAGTAATCCTGTGATTAGCACAGCGGAAAAGAGGATTGAGGTATTACCGCCGTCCAACTAGGGACAAGGCACACGTCATCACCCAAAGCAACGACAATCCCAAATAATCAATGACGACATCAAAACATAACCATCAAATAGATTGGACACTAGGACTCCAACAACCCGATATCAAAGTAAATTACACATACCCAAATATTGGAAAAACCTTAGATACAAACACCAAAACATACTTTTTCCCAAGTAAATCAATCATTAGGTCTCAACACCCTTGAAGTTCCGGCAATTCTCTTACGGAGGGACTACCTTACAAGCTTGGAGGCGAAATCGCTTTTGTTTACCTTTATCCTTCGCTTGAGAACTCGAACCGCCTAAAAACAAAACATTAAAAATAAGTCGCAAATGAGTGGGGGAAACACTCAGTAGACAAACCTCCAACACGTCAAACCGTTCGTAAACGATTTTTAGTGCCGGCTCTTAAAACATTTCGAAAACGGGAAAGGGGTAAACAAGTAAATGATAAATGAATGATATATAAATATGTATATATTTATAAAACTTGCGATATATAAAAGAGCGGTATCCCTTACGATCGATGATAAGCATCTCACACACGCGCATGCCCAAACCGATCTGGAGTTTGGATTGGGTGACTGCTAAGCAGTCGACACTGGCCAGGTCTAGGACACTCTGATCAAAAGCATCTAAAAAGTAATGCTAGTATTCTCAAGACTAGCTAAAATAAAAGAGGCGGGACCACTTAAACATGAAATAGAAATTATTAGAACATGACTTGAAATATAAATAATAGATGTTAATGGATAAATAAAAGATTGGACAATTTGCGTACCTTGAAACGAAGTGAAAACCGGTGTGTGTCTCGGGCTCGGGATGGCTCGGGTAGTTTGAGAATTTGGAACTAGAATAAAGAGAATAATCATTAGGATTTTAGGAGATTTTAGGGATTTAGCAACCCTTGAGAAAAGAACTAGAGTTGAAATTAATAAAAGAAATTTTCAGTTTTTCACCGATTCGTATTTTTGCCATAACTTGAGCTAGAAAACTCGGACTTCGATGGGCGAGTACTTTTCAGAAAGGGAAAAACATGCTCTACAACTTTTCCGACTCAGCCAAGATCTAAAAGTGAAAGGAAGGGCTCGGAAAGTGACCCGGACAGAAGCAGAATTTCTATCCCTAAAAACAAATGATGCGGGTTGGAACTTTCGTTATGAAACTCGAATAAAGGCCCAATTAAAACAATGGAAAGCTTGTAAAGATTAATAGGTAAGGTAGATAATTAGGTTACTTGCAAAGGAAATCCAAAAGTTTGGAAACTAATATTATAAAAGTGCTAAAGTTCCCTAAGATCCTGTAAAATTGCCGACAAACGAATAAAAAGTCATAAAATGAGTTTTAAGACTCCGAAGGTTTCGAAACGAACTCTTGTGGTTATCTAATTTAGAACTTCCAGCCTAGAAGTTATCCTTGCTCATCCTAACTCCAAAAGCAAGCCACAAGTTGGATTAATCACTTTAAGATGTCAAACTAGAAGCAGTAAAATAGGGAAACATATTTCAGATTATAGCCTCCAAAACACGACCTCATATCTCACTCTCCCGATATCCAGTGAAGGCCCAAAACCCCAATTCGGAAAGCTTACAGAATGTTCTTCAAGTCTTATGTTGACCACAAATTGGTTAGAGCATCCTAAAAGGTCGAATTATAGTCAATAAGTCAGAACACATGATTAAAGTTCTGGGCAGAACCCAAATTTCATCCCTTCAATAAAAACCTCATATCTCTCTCTCCCGATATCGTATGGACGCATATTATACCTTTCCGGAAAGCTCAGGATGTCCTCTAAAACTTTTATGTTCAACTCTTAATCAAAAGAAATCTCTAAAAATTCGAAAATCAGCCATCTTTAAACTGACAACAGAAAACGTATTAATTTGCACGGTTTTACAAAATTGGTCATAACTCTCAATATACACATCGAAATCCCGAAATTCAAAAGCCGGGGGTTAGCTAACATCTTAGGCTACACACTCATGCCATAAACTGAGTTGAACTCACACTTTACATCTTCCGGAATTTCCAGATTGCATCCAGATTCACACATGATCCTAATTTAGCCTTGCATGCAATTTATATGAAGTAATCTCACCCTAATTCCATCCCGAAAATACATCTTAAGCATAAGCCCTTATTTTCCAGAATTAAATACCCAGAATTTACTCATCTATGCCCATAAAATTCACATGCATGGCCATTATTTGCAATGAATTCACTAGAAAAGCACTAAGACCACAAGAACTTGAACTTACTTACCCAATTCCTTCCTTTGAAGTTTGAGTTCTTTACACTTCCCTTGTTAAACACTAGAACCTTGAATTCCACTTCTGAAAATGGCATAAAAACCTCAAATAATTAAAGTATACCCATGATTCTCATGAAGAAATCAAGAGGAGAGAAGAGGAAATACTTTACTCTTGATAAAGAGGAAGGAATGAGAGAAGATGATGATGGAGGTGTGGCATGGTGGCCGGAAAATGGCCGGAAAGTGCTCCGGCGATGGCTGGGGGGTGGCGGCAGCAGCTGGGCAGAGGTGCCTGTGGTCTGGCGTGAGAATGGTTGTGGAAGAGGAAGAGTTGAGGGAGTTTGAGAGTTGGATGAATTTAGGGATTAAAACTAATAAAGTCCCCCTCTAACCCACATATATAAACTAATACTCACTCCACTTATTTAAACACTTATAAAAATAATAGTAATAATAATAATAATAATAATAATAATAATAATAATAATAATGGAATATTAGAAAGTTAAATGATAAAAGGAGTTACTAAAATAATGGTAAGGTAAATAAATTTGTAAAGGTTAAGTGATAAAATATAAATTGACAAGAATACCGATTAGAATTCTTTCGGCTATAACATTATAACGAACTAACAAACTCAATTAAATATTTTAGGGGAGTTAGAAAGTTCAAAAAGAAGCTTGGTAAATAAAATTTATGATTCTAAAACCGATACGGTCGACCCATATAGCCATCTCCTTGCTCGAGACCTGTCACCGTTAAATAAACAGTAAAATGAAAATTTAATAACGAAATTTAACTAATTAAAATTAATTAGCGAGTTAATTAATACTGATTTGGGGCGGGTCGTTACAAGCCTAGTATAGACCACTATCATAATACAAATTCCAATTGAATCCAGAAATCAGGCGAACAGATGACACCCACAATGGCCTAAGAGCACAGTTTCTCAGAAAATAACATAATCTCAGCATCACTTACATAAGAAATTATATTATAATTATATTGTGAGAATGAGAGTGTGAGAGTGAGAGACTAAGAGTTGAGAGAATGAGAGGGAGATCTGAGAATGTAATAGAAAAAAAAATAAAAGGAACTGACCAAGTGAGCAGAGATTCAGTGAACGAACGAACACACTGAGACTTGAGAGAACGAACGCACGCACTGAGAGGAGGGAGCAGCGATTTAGGGAAGGCCGAAGAGTTTAGGAGGGAGCAGAGCAGAGATTCAGCAATTCAAATTTCAGAGAAGGGAGGAGCGAGTGAGGCAAACAGTGAGCGTCTGAGGGACCGAGTGAGGCAGTGAGAGATTCAGCGAATGGAAAATGGAGGAGGAGGGAAGCGACTGCCAATTTAGGTTAGGGTTTCTGAGAATAAATTCAAAAATTACTATTTTGTCCTTCCCATTAATATATATATTTAATATATATAACGGTTATTTGGTAATTTTAACATTTTTCGGGACGGGGATTCGGGGATGGGGACGGGGAATTCTTCCCGGCGGGGAAAATGGGGACGGGGATGGGGAAAATTTTGTCCCTATCCCCGCCCCATCCCCGAGCGGATTTTAGAAAATCATCCCCGTCCCCGTCCCCATCCCCATCCCCAATGGGGGCGGAGATTTTTCCCCAGAGCGGGGCGGGGCCCCGGCGTGTTCGAGGATTCCCCGCCCCATTGTCATCCCTAAAGAAAACTCTCACTCATTCAACCAAAGTATGATTAAAAAAAAAGTGATATTGCTATTAATATCTTTACATCAGGCAGAATGCCTTCTCTTTGAATATGATAATCTTCTATTTAGCAAAGGAACAAATACGACTTATAGGGATTTAAGATGTATTGGATAAGTTTCTTCACAGTCAAAGACAATTAATAAACTATCATAAATATTCTATGATCTTCTCAGCCAAAGCTACTAATGGGTACATTGTGATGACTAAAGAAATCTTCAACATCTCAACAAAAGAATCATTGAGTAAATATCTAGGTCGCCCATCTCCAATTGGGAACAAAAGGTTGAGCTATTTTCAAAATTAAAGCCCACCCTTAACAACATCATCACGACCATCAGATTCTTGTTAAGGGATAGAGCCCTTCATCTATTTAGATTCTCCTGAATATACAGAAGGTATAGAGTTGTCATAATTTTGTAACCTTACCCCCGGGCTTGAAATTCATTTTCGCAAACCAGAGTTTTATTGTTTTTTTTGTTTGGTTCGTTGATTTCCTTAAATTAACTCGCGACTCCCTTTGTATCCTAACTTGCACGATTCATCTTTGTGATTTTCTCTTATGTTTGATAGGCTAAAGTGACATTTTTCCCAAGACCACACTAAGGAGCCAACCAAAAGAGGAAATGGGGTAGAAATTGAGTAAGGCTAGATGACCTTGCTCTCTTTCTGACCCACTGGCTTATTGGGTCAGTCCAGTGGCTTCAGTCCCCTTTTGGCCATAGTGATCGAGGGTCCCGAGATGGATGCGGTTTAACATTTGTTGGCCGAAGAAATTTTCCTTAAATAAATATACAAAGTTATGATACTTAAAAGAATCGAAAAATTTTATTTCAAAGCAAAAGCATCTTTATTTAAGGATTAAGTAACCTTAATCAACTCCCAATCACACCTAAGTAACACAACGGAAAAAGTACTCTTTCGACTTCCCTTTTTTCGAGGTCCTACACAGAGTTAAAAATTATAATAAAAAATTACAAATTTTAATAAAATTGAACTTAAGAGGTTAACTTTTCAAATTAAACGGACTAGTGATTCAAATGTAATGTATTTTGGATTTAATTGAAAAAATTGTGTTGAAAAGCCAGAAATCTCACAACACCTCAACTCAACACAACACCTCTCTCTCTTTTACTCTTTTGTTTGGCCAACCTGTCTGTCAGCCTTTCCTTTTCTCCTCTCCTCTGTTATGCTCTTTTCCTCACCCGCACGCGCGGCTTCCCCTTCCTCCCTCCCTCCTTCACTTTTTTAAAGCTTCTCTCTATCTCTCTCTCTGTCTGTATGAGTTTCTGAATGAGTGTCTCATTCTCACACAGAAACCCCAGCACGAAGCATCTGTCACACTCCTCTGTTGAATCCCCCTGTTTGCCTCCTCCCTCTCTCCCTTGCTTGTCTATTTTTTTCCAGGAAAATTCCCCCTCATTCTCACTCTCTAATACTAAAACTATCCCACATGACTCTGCTTGGATGTTCCCTGTGTTGCAGCTTTTGACATTCCCCCAGCAGACAATCTCAATTAATTCTATCCCCCCACATGCTTCCTTAGCTTATTGCTTCCTTATATACTCCCCATACCTTCAATCCCCTTCTTCATCTTCTTCACTACACCCCCAAACAATGTCTAACATTGAAGGCATTCATCCCTACAAAAGAAGGGCCAAAACCCCTTCCTTCTCCTCCATCCTCCTCGACGCCATCTACCGCTCCATTGACGGAGAAGGAGAAGGAGACGCCGCCTCGTACCACCATGAATGCCCACCCACAGCCACCAAATACGACATACCCTCCACCAATCATGAATGCCATTCTAAGAATTATTCAGCTGGGTCGAAGCAGAGGAGGAGTAGAATGAGGAGTGATAGTACCTTTGAAACTCTAGATCTTCGGCATGCCATCATGATCGAGTCCTGGATGGAGAAGCACGAGCACAACCCCCCACCACAACAACCCTACCATCATGATCGGGGAAACAATGTCGATGATGAGAAGATCAGGATCGTCCGTCAGAAATCAGTCCCGAGCAAATCGACGGATACTACTGCTTCCGCCCGGAACTTCTCGAAGATTCGCGCAAACCTCGCCTCTCGTGCCGCCGATAACTGCTTTGCGCCGGCGGCGAAGGGCGAATCGTCGTCTCGAATCTTCACCAAGACGAAGACCCGCGCCATGAAAATCTACGACGAGTTGAAGAAGCCGAGATCGCCGCAGAACCAGGCCCCGGTTTCTCCCGGCGCGAGGATCGCCGCGTTCATCAACTCACTCTTCCGAAACTCCGGCGACCGGAAACCTAATCCTCCACCTCCGGCAGCGACACCATCGACGTCGTGCTCGTCGGCGTCGTCGAGGTCGTGTCTGAGCAACAAAACATCCTCATCTCGAGGGAAGACGAGATCGGTGAGATTCTACCCTGTCAGCGTGATTGTCGACGAAGATTCGCGGCCATGCGGGCACAAATCGCTGCAGAAAGAAGACGAAACGACGAGATCGAAGCTGCAGGGGGAGAATCCGAAGTGGAGGAGGGAGAAAGAGATTGATAGTTTGATGAAGATGGTGAAGAGGAAGTGCAGAGACCAAGTAGCAGCAGCAGCAACAACAGCAGGAGGAGCTTCTTCGAGCTTCTTCGTTAATGGCGGAAATGATGAATCCGACGAAGACATGAACGATGGAGAAAGTTGTGCGAGTTCGGATTTGTTTGAGTTGGAGAATTTGAGCTCCATCGGTGTTACTGTTAGCCGCTACGCCGAGGAGTTGCCGGTTTATGGAACTACCAGTTTGCATAAGCTCAAGACCTGATACTACCTTCATCTTTCTTTTCTTTTCTTTTTTTCATCTTTTTGTTAACGTTTTAAGTTTAATTTTTGAAATGATTGGGAATGTGGAAATGTAGAAATGTAGAATGTGCTGAAAACTTCTTTGTTTGGGGGGTGGGGGGAATTAAACTTACGTCAAAAAATTGATTTAATGGTGAAGTAATTTTGCTTTGTTGTCAATTTTATGGCACTAATCGATTGCTAATTATATTTCTACCATTTACTAAAGATAGAATGTTATCTACACAGGCTTTTCACCCGAAATAATACTCCCTCCGTCCCAAAAAATTTGTCCCAATTTGACTAACAAGCTGAAATTTTATAAACTTTGACCGTTAATTTGTAAAATTATATGATGACTTAGTGTATAAAATTATCATTATTAGATTTTTCATAAAAAATACTTATATCTAAGGCCCTGTTCTTTTATGCGGTATTTTGCCGAATGGTGTGGTGAGGTGTGGTGGAATTGTGGTAGGTTATTGGAATTGTGAGAGAGAAAAGTAATGATTTGCGGTAAAATGTAGTGGGTTGTGGCAAACCGCAGAAAAGAACAGGGCCTGAATACAACATTACTAGTTTTAATTAGATAGAATACAAAAAATTAATGGTCAAACCATTGCATTGAAGCCGGCATAAAGTAATTGAAACCGAGGGAGTATACAGTAATAAGAGATTGAAGAAAAGACCACTATTAGAAACAGGACCAAATGACCAATCCATTATTAGTCTCCATAATTGTCACCAATACACTGAATCATTATCTTGAATGACCCTAAGATTAGGTGGTTGCCAATGCCCTTAAATACAGAAATCGCGTATCATGTTCATACCTGATAGTGCAGTTATATTAATAATAGACAACCATCATAAGTATAATAAATGTTAATTGTATAATTGTATCAATTTTTATCTTGATTGTTAGTTTTTTTATTTATTATAATACTATAAAATGTACTTTTCGTAATATTACTTTATTTAAAAAAATTAAAATAAATATTTTTTAAAATATGCTTGTTTACTAGGGTAAAAAACATTTATGGTGCGTTTGGTTGATAAACTTTTCCGGGAAAGTTGATCAACTTTTCCAAGTTGACAAATTTTCCCATGTTTGGTTTTCCATACCATGTTTGGTTTTCCATAATACATAGGAAAGTTTTGACATGAGACCCATTATTTCCTTCACAATTTCAGGAAAAAGTTTCCTAAGGGGGGCTAGGGGAAATCTTTCATGAGAAATTTTTTCCTGAAAAAGTTTTTCCCATCAAACTACCAAACACACCATTAGAGTTAAGATGTTTGATTGTTAAAAATTATTGTAAAGATATTTTTAATTAAGAAATTATATTTTATAATGTTGCATTAGATAAAACGAAATGAATGATGGAGATAAAAGTTAAGACATGCATCAAGGAAATTTGTTTTCATGGTAACCATTATTATGATTGACAATTACTATAAATTTTTCCTATATTACTAAACTACGTCAACATTATCTATCTCAAACTTGGTTGCAATACTTGATGCTAAGGAACCTAATCAGAATCTTTGTCCCCTTCCCCATGCGGAGAGGTGAATATATATGGATAACCTAACCCTCAAGTTAAGCAAGACCATTAGCAAGAACACGATTTAGAACATAGCAGTTACTGCTTGTTAACTTCTAGGGCCTGTTTGTGTCATAAAGACCATTAATGTTGATTAGGAGGCAAAATTTTAGTGAGAACATATACTAGACGATGTTGAATAGGGAGATAGTTCAACAGAATCAATCCTTCTCTCACTTTATCCCTTGTAAAATGACAATCCATTTCAATGTGTTTAATCCCGCTCATGAAAAATAAAATTTCTAGCTATGTGCAACGCAGACTAACTATCACATTTAAGCATGATGGGCTTCATGATAGGAACTTAGCTCTCAATTCTTTAAGAAGACTAACTAACCAAGTGACCTCTGTCACTGCTAGCTTGTGTCATAGCTCTATACTCTGCCTCGACTAAAGAATGAGCAATTGTTGCTTGCTTCCTAGATTTCCATATTATAGGTGACTTATCAAGTAGCACAACATAACCTATATATAATAGACCTTCTGCTAATAGGAAATGATACCCAATCTGAATCTAAAAAGACAATGAATTGAACATCAACACCTTTGAGTAGTATTCGTACCAGTTATATATCTGATTAAATGACCCAAGCTTGCCGTGCGAGTTGTAGTCGGAGTTTTCAAAAATTGACTGAGAGTTTGAACTGCAATAGAAATATCGGGACCAACATTAGAAAGGAAATTCAATTTTCAATTGAAATCCTATAAATGTTAGGGTCATCTAAAGGCACTCCAACGTCAGGAAATAGTTTGTAGTTAAGATGAAAAGGGGTTAGAGTAGGCTTGGAATTTAAATGCCCTGCTTCCTTTAATAACTCTCGAGTGAATTTACTTGAAGGCTAATGCCAAGAGATGGGAGACCTCAAGACCTAAAAAATAGTTTAACATTTCTAGATCTTAGATGTTAAAAGAAGCATTGAGTTGCTATTTTAATCTATCAACTTCTAAAATGGATGAACCTGTTAAAAGGATATGATCAACATAACCAGCTTCAATGGTATTGTCTAAACAAGTTGTAATCATTTTTGGGTTGAGTGTAGCCTTATGTCTTTAAGAAATCAGCCAACTTTGAGTTTCATTACCTTGATACTTGTTTCAAACCATATAATGACTTATGTAACCTGCACATTTTGTTACTAGAATTAGGGATACCCTCAAGCATTTTCATATAAATCTCTTCATGTAAATCACCATGTAAGAAAACAATATTTACATCAAGCTAAAATAATGATCACTACCTAGCAGCGACTAAAGCAATTATAGTCCTTAATTATTGTAGTCATCTTCAAAACCCAACTGAAAGTCTTTGTGTAATCAATTCCTTCCTTTTGAATATTCCCTCTAATTACAAGTCGAGTTTTTTTATCTTTCTGGGCCACCGTCTGGTTTCAACTTTACTTTATATACTCATTTAGAGGTTACTACTTTCTTTCCAGGTGGAAAATCCACCTCAATCCGCTAACCGCTAAAAAAAATAATATTTACTATTCAAATCACTATTTATTAACTACACCATTATCAGATATCTAAAAAAAGAGATTGTAGTGGAAATTTCTTTTTTCAGAAGAACGGCGATGTAGGAGTAGTACAACAAAATTGAGAGTGTTAGAACCCCTCAAGGACATTGATAGACTCAAGCTCAAGGACCTTGGCGACTGGATTAGTTTTGAATGAAAGTCAAAATTCGAATATCCAGAAAAGATATAATGCGCAAGGAAAGAAATCTCAAGAAGGCAGAAGGACATTCACCCAAGGCATCATAAGGACGTTCACCCAAGGCAGCATAAGGACGTTCATCCTATGCGATGAGTTTTGAAAAGCGCAGTCGAAATAGGGAAGTTTTCTGGAAAATTAATATCCAATCTTTCTATCCATATTTCTAATCAAACTAATTGATTGCATCTACTTTGATTTGTAGGAAATAATCAATTAAGAAATTGGAAGGAAGATAAGATTACAATTTCCGGAAATCTCATAAGAAGGAAAGAAGATCGGAGCAAGATTGGAAGGAAAGGCAAACACAAAGAAGGAAAAGATCAAGGAAGAATCAATCCCAACGTCTCTATTCTGCTGATATCAATACACTTATAAATAGAGGAATTGAAGATTGAAGAAGTTAACGATTCCATGGAAGAAATCGGGTGTTCGAAATAGAAATAACGTTTTCTATTTTGTGCAAGATTTGGTGATTGTGAGAAGTTGAGTGTAATCAATACTTAACGGATTTAGGGTTGATTGATACTTGTGAAATCGATTCCTAGACGGATTTAGGATCGATTGAGAGTAAACACCAAAGGGTGAATTTGGTGTGTGTTGTTATTCATAAAATAAGAAGCGTCCTTTGCAAGGCGCTCAATTCTGTGTACAACCTAAGGACATTCATCTCAGGTTGTATTACTTCATTCTGTTTCAATATAATAAAGGAAGTTGTTCAGTATACGCTTATTGTCCTTTATCTTTTTCCTGCATTATATTGAATCTTAATCTAGTTAGATTAAGAACCTAACGTCCTTTACAAGTGATTATTTGTGCAGAAACTTTCATAACCCTATTCACCCCCCTCTAGGGTTCTTTCAATTGGTATCAGAGCACAGTCCATCAAGATTCAGAGACTAACCGCTCTGTGGTAAAGATCATGGCTGGGATGGAAGATGGTGATATAGGGCAAGGACGTTGCTTAAATAGTCCTCCTTTATTCAGAGGATCAAACTTTGCAAACTGGAAGAAGCGTATGAGGACATTCATCATGGATCAAGACT
The DNA here is from genome assembly GCA_029582165.1 of Portulaca oleracea. Lineage (NCBI taxonomy): Eukaryota > Viridiplantae > Streptophyta > Magnoliopsida > Caryophyllales > Portulacaceae > Portulaca > Portulaca oleracea. The sequence goes on from CM055890.1 coordinate 24,869,553, forward strand.
ATGACCTTTGGGACAGAATTGAGAATGGAGACTTTGTCCCCATGATCACTGTTAGAGAAATCACGAAACCCAAAGATAGATCCAAGTATTCGGCCAAAGAAGCAGAAAAGGCGGATAAAAATGTTAAAGCATTACATATCCTTTACTGTGGACTTGATTCTAATGAGTTTGAATTTATCTCTGGTTGTGATACAGCTAAACAGGTGTGGGATACCTTAGTGACCACATATGAAGGAACGAGCCAAGTTCAAAGAATAAGGCATAACAATTATGTCAAGCACTATGAATCCTTCAAAATGAAGAATGGAGAATCCATCAAGGACATGTACAAACGATTCACTGTCATAGTCAATAATCTCAAGTCCTTGGGGAAAACCTACTCCAATGAAGAAAAAGTTCACAAGGTCCTCAGATGTCTTACAAAAAAGAAATGGGAATCAAAGGTCACCATAATAGAGGAAGTTCACGATGTTGAAACCCTCCAATTAGATGACCTCATTGGAAAGCTTCTTGCTCACGAAATGCGTCTCCAGGAAGAGCAAAATGAAAAAGAAGAAGTAGCCCGTAAGGACATCTATGGTCCTAACAACAATGATAAGGACCAGATCTTGGCCTTGATGGCCAAGGAACTCAAGGAATCGTGCAAGAAAAGTCATACCTCCAGAGGACCTTCATCCAGACGAATCAACCAAAGAGGTAATGACTCATCAAATAATATAACTAACTCACTCTCTTGTTTTTTTTGTGGTAACCCATATCACTTGATCAAGGAATGTCCCCACCATAAAAAGAACAAAGAAAAGAGAAATCACATGGCCTTGATGGCCACTTGGAGTGATGATGAGGAAACTACTAGTCATTACATCATGAGAAAAAACACCAACGACACAGAGGAAGTTGGTGCAACCAATGATGACTATCCGGGCAGTGACAAGGATGAATCAAGGGAGGTAACATTTGATGATCTCCTCACTTATCCTAAAAAGTACTTGGGAAAATGTCTTTTAAAGTTTGCAGGACATGAGACCAAGCATTTAAATGAGATTAGGTCACTAAAAGAAACCAACAAAGGCATGAAAGAGTCCAATGACAAATTGGAGAAATTATGTGAAGGGCTTACCTCCATGGTCGACATTCTCAAAGCTGAAATACTAGACCTCAAGGCCAACCTTGATGATTGTCACAAGTCTCTGGCTAAGGCAACCAAGCAACAAGAAAACCTTGGAAAGTGGCATAAAAGTTCATCCCCTGTTAAGGAGCGAAACTGTCGTCAAGGACATTCTGTCTCGCAAGGACCAGCCATCAAAACTAGGCACCAAGGACCACACAAGGACCTTAATGAGTAGTACCAAGGCCACAGATTTCACGCGTGACACAAGAACGACACAACTATCTTGGGACAAGATATCAAAGTCATTCATCTCTTCCCAAAAGCAAATATGGTAAATCTCACTACTTCAACCATTATCGTTATGAAATTGTACAAGTTTGGGTTCCAAAAGGAACAAGACCTCCTAACATGGTTGTTACTAGTAGTCAAGAACCTAAATTTAATGTCAATTATGGCTTGAGGAAGGGTGTCAGAAATTTTTGCAGGTATATTCAGCATCCAGGAGAGTGAATGCTTAAGGGAGCTTGGAGCACTCAAGGACATTACTTACATAAGCAATAAGAACTCCTCAAGGACCTTGTCAGACCTATGATCAAGGACCTTGGCAAATGGATCTACTCAAATAACAGTGTTATTTTTATGGCACATATTGAGGGGGAGCACCCTCTATTAGGACTAACAAGTTTATTAAGTCTTGCAGGTTATTGGAAATGGTTACAATATTAAGGGGAGTTTCTATAGACTTTTGATAAAAGCCAAAAAGGGGAGAAGTGCTACAAATGAATTTTGCCTTTCATCAAAAGGGAGATTGTTAGAACCCTCAAGGACATTGATAGACTGGGCTTAAGGACCTTGGATCGGATCAGTTTTGAATGAAAGTCAAAATTCGAATATCCAGAAAAGATATAATGCGCAACGAAAGAAATCTCAAGAAGGCAGAAGGACATTCACCCAAGGCATCATAAGGACGTTCACCCAAGGCAGCATAAGGACGTTCACCCTATGCGAAGAGTTTTGAAAAGCGCAGTCGAAATTGGGAAGTTTTCTGGAAAATTAATATCCAATCTTTCTATCCATATTTCTAATCAGACTAATTGATTGCATCTACTTTGATTTGTAGGAAATAATCAATCAAGAAATTGGAAGGAAGATAAGATTACAATTTCCAGAAATCTCATAAGAAGGAAAGAAGATCGGAGCAAGATTGGAAGGAAAGGCAAACACAAAGAAGGAAAAGATCAAGGAAAAATCAATCCCAACGTCTCTATTCTGCTGATATCAATACACTCATAAATAGAGGAATTGAAGATTGAAGAAGTTAACGATTCCATGGAAGAAATCGGGTGTTCGAAATAGAAATAGCGTTTGCTATTTTGTGCGAGATTTGGTGATTGTGAGAAGTTGAGTGTAATCAATCCTTAGCGGATTTAGGGTTGATTGATGCTTGTGAAATCGATTCCTAGACGGACTTAGGATCGATTGAGAGTAAACACCAAAGGGTGAATTTGGTGTGTGTTGTTATTCATAAAATAAGAAGCGTCCTTTGCAAGACGCTCAATTCTGTGTACAACCTAAGGACATTCATCTCAGGTTGTATTACTTCATTCTGTTTCAATATAATAAAGGAAGTTGTTCAGTATACGCTTATTGTCCTTTATCTTTTTCCTGCATTATATTGAATCTTAATCTAGTTAGATTAAGAACCTAGCGTCCTTTACAAGTGATTATTTGTGCAGAAACTTTCATAACCCTATTTACCCCCCCCCCTCTAGGGTTCTTTCAGAGAGGTAAAATCAAAATAAAAAATATACTTTTAGCTTGTACTCATAATTAGAATGTTTTAACTATTATGTCATGATTAAGAATGTGTAAAATTCATGGGTAAAAATGGTTGAGTAAAAGTTAAAGTTTGATAATTTTTGTAATTTTTGTTACATTTTGGCAAATTTACGTCAATAAATCAAAATTTAATTTTTTTTATTTTTTAAGTTTAGTAATTTTTGGTAAATTTTGATAAATTGGACAAAAATTTATAAAGTTTGATAGATTAAATTTAGCCTCTCATTACAGCGTTAATGAATTGTGCAGAAGCTGTGCATGGGGGACCGTTGCAGGTAGGCTAAGAATCATGCAAAGCGCGAAGCAGCACCAAAATGTTTAATTTGGAATAAAGGAGGTTTAAGAAAAGGCCCTCACTTTTTGACAAATCTAACAAAAAGGAAGGGCTGAAACTACCAACGTCATGATTGCGCCTAAGCTTGATTGCACACGCCGAAAATGACGCCCTGATCTGGCTGCTTCCCTAAACCACGGTTTCATAAATTTGTGTGCTTACCATTATTACTCTCAATTTCTCCACATTTGCATCAATGATTCTTTAGATTCCCCCCAAAATATTGGTCCCCTACTTAGGCCCTTTTTTTTTTTGTGTCAAATTGGATACAGTAAATAGTAAAATATAATAATATTATTGAAAGTGTGGAATGGTATGGTAAGATATGATAAAATTTGTGGTAAAAATGATTGATGCGATAGATGAGGAGAGAGAGGCTGAAAAATAGAAGAGAAAAGTGACGAGAAAGAAAAGAAATGAGAGAGAAAGTTATGATAGTTGTGGTAATGGTATGCTATAGTATGAAAGGATTGTGGTAATTATGGAAAAATATGGTAGATGCGGTATGAAACCGTACAAAAGAACAGGGCCTTAGCTTTATGCATGAGCATTTTTGACATTGGCGAAAATTAGGACGGTTTTGGCGATCAGTTGTTGATTGTTGGCTGTTTTGTTAATTATTTGATTGTTTTGTTAGCTATTTTTGTTAATTGTTTGTATTAGCTGATTGTGTAAAAAAATGGTTGGTAAAGTTAGATGTTTGTAATATGATTTTTTTGCTTGATTTTCAATTATACCTTTAACTTTATTTTCGGTTAAATATTACTAGTATGATTTTTTAAAATTATTTTTACGTTTTTTTCCTCCATATTTCTAGGGTTTTTCATTGATAGTTTTTTTTTTCCATTGATTGTCAAATTTTCTTGAGCAAGATTAAATTTTTTATTCCAATTTACTTTTACAATTTAATGTTCATATTTTATATATTTCTATTCCAAATGTACTTTTAAAGTTTTGTTAATTGCAAAGGTAATTTGTATTTGTATATCTCGGATACCAACATGATAATCTACACTATAATTACCAAAAATTGGATCATGAAAATTTTTAATGTCTCTAACTATCACGTGAATCTGTCAAGATATGCGAATAGAACCTTGGATAGCTTGGATGAGGATTATACTATCCGTTTTAATCTGGACTTCTGGAAAGTGGAAACCCGACTAGCATGGAATATGGATAGTTTGTTGAAGGCCAAAATGAAGGGCCAAAGCCTCTGTCATGGGAATAGAGTGAGAGTTGGTTGGTGTCGCACCTGCTTTCAGTAACATTGCCATGTAATCACGAATGATAGAACCTATTGTTGAACCTTAATTGCATAGTGAACCATCAAAAGTTTACTTGACCTATCCGAGCTCTGGTTGCATCCAATGAAATAGAAGATAATTGCAAGGTTATTGACATCATCTCTAACTATTGAGGTTGAAGAGAGGGTTATCTTGGGAAGAGAATCTGCTCCCATTAGATCATTCCACAAAGCTTTTCTTGATAAGAAGGATGACTCTTGTGATTTCAAAAACGATATTGTTGAAGATATAGTCGTTATGCTCCTTCTAAATTTTCCAAGTTAAATAAGTATCTCTTAAAAGCTTATTCCGAGTATGTGTAAAAGGTACATAGGAAAGGAAAGGGAGGGAGAATATCTAATGATCCAACAACACAAACATCAATAACACTACTATTGCTATCAGTGTCGGCTATTCCATCACTAAATCCCCAATGACCATGTAATATTTATGAGAGAGTGCTTGGATGAGGAAGTTTTCTAGGAAAATTTATCAACTTTCCCAAGTTGATCAAGAGAAATTTTGTCGATGAGACCCAGTATTTTCCCATGGTTGATGGGAAACATTTTCCCAGGGAGGTGTTGGGAAAGTAAACTATTATGGTATATTTTTTCAAAATGTCCATAAAAAAAATACTTTATAAATTTTAAACGTAAGGGGATTTTAGACAATTTAAATAAATTTTTCCATATTTTCAAATGTAAACCAAACATGGTAATAGCTTCTTTCTAGGGGAAAATTTTCCCAAAAAAAATTTTCCACGTAAAATTTTTATGAAAAATATTTTCCGGGGAAGAACCAAACACATCCTAACAGGAAAATAACTTAACTACAAAGCCACATTCTATGAACTACAAAGTAGTTTTGTTCATAATTATCCTGAATTATGTCCTTATCAAGTAGAAAAGGATGTTTGTGTTTTGTGTTGCGAAGCTAGGTCTGCTAACTTACATTCACACACGAATTTACTCTTTCACCCTTAAATATAATAATTAATTACCATGTTAGTATTTTATCTTTAAATATAATACAATAACAAGGAACTCACCTTGTAATTTATGTTCACATTTAAATTTACCATTTTGTCCGTGAATTCAATAGGGATGACAAATAGGGGTGGGCAACGGGCCCGGTTGGGCCAGGTCAGGGTCGACCCATTAGTTATGTAGGGTCGAGTTGGGTCAAGTGTGACCCTTCATAGTAATGGGTCGGGTCAGAGTTTCTTAATAAGAATAATGGGGTCAGCCCGTTTGACTCTAAAGTTAAAATTAGATATATTATACAAAGAAAAGTAATTATGCTAATTATTATTTAATATTGAGTATTAATAATATATTTAAATAAGGTTAGCATTTAAAATAATAGGAAAAACTATTTATTTGAGTTATCGTAGGCTGACCCGATCCGGTCAATTTACCGACCCTATAAGATTGTGAAATGGGCCAACTTGTTAATAACTCGACCCTTCACCGACCCAACCCTTTGACAACCCTTATTTTTTTAGGACCCGACCCTCTTGACCCTATGGGGCCCCAACCCATTGTCGACCCCTAATAACAAATGACTTGCTTTGTAGCTTATATTGACACTTCACACTTGAATTTATTGTTCTGCCCTCGAAGTTTGAATACAATAATTAAGGATCTAACATCAATTAAAAATTATGTCATTAGATCTATCAATTCGAACGGAGGGGTTGAATACAGATTGTGTATATTCGATAAAGGCCACTACAATTCATGTGTATATTCGGTAAAGGCCACTACAAGTCATGTGTTTTTCGGTCGAGCAATGAAAATACGTGTCGGTGTATCAAAACTTAGGTAAAATTGATCATTTTAATAGTTGCAAAACTTGGATCATGATATCTTAGTTGGAGGGTGGGAAATGAAGGATGGGGTGGGATCGATAGGATAGTGTTTGAAAATGTAAGTCACACATTTAAGTACATGAATTTTTAAATATACTTTATAAATTTTAATATGGTATTTTAAGTAAGGAAAGTCACATCATTCATAACATTTATTAACGCTTCATTCTTTTATACGGTTAGTGCGATGTGGTAATGGTGCAGTACGGTGAGATGAAATTTGAAAAAGTGTGGTGAATTGTGTGAGCTGTGGTGAGGGTTATGGTAGGTGGAGTAGGTGAGAAGAAAATTGAGTAGAAAGAAAAATGAAAAGATATATTAGTAATGAATGTGGTGTGGTGTGGTGTGGTGAGGTGTGATAGAAATTAAAGAGTATGGTGCGATAAAGAATGGAACCTAAACATATGAATTTTAAATATATATTACCTTCGTCCTTAAATAAATGTTAATTTGACTAAGTTTTGATCATTAATTACTCACAAATTATAACAAGTTACAAAATGAAATTACTATCATTAGAATAATATTATTTAGATACGGAGGTAGTATTATGTAAAATAGGTAAGAAAACATGAATAATATAAAAAATGGGATAAAATAATTAAAAATACGATGAATAAAATAAATTTATAACTCGTCTATGGACGGGTATGATAGTTAGTTTTACGTAGAAATGTCAAATGTGGTTATGTTGTACAGTTGGGCTGCTGGTCGATTACTAGATTTGAGGGGTCCATTTGGAGTTTGAAAGTGACGTTTGGTTGCACATCGGAGAGAGAGAGAGGAGAATGTGAATGATGGTTGACGGGACACTTCCACGTGCACAACGCCAATAATTCTTCACTGCTACTGTGAAAATAACTTAATTAAGGACAAAAACTCAAAAAGCAGTTGCTTTTAATAATTACCCTTATCTTTCCTTTATTCTAATCAAATATCTTTCCTTTATATGGCTGGCTGCAGTATGATGTGGTGCGGTGTGGTGTGGTGGAATTGTGATGAAATTTGGTAGGTTTGGAAAAGTTGTGGTGGATTGTGGTGGGTTGTGGTAAGTTGTGGTTGATTTTATTTTAAATAATTATAAATTGTGTTGGTCAATGTGAAAAAGTTTATTGTGGTGAGTTGTGGTAAATTGTGGTGAATTAGTATGTTGTGGTAGGTTGTGGCAAGGTGCGGTATGTTGTGGCACCACAACCAGTCAGTCGTATAAAAAAAAACAAAGCCTAACTAAAATTTCATAAATATCTTTTATCTAATTTAATTTGGGGATTGCTTAACGTCGCCCCCTTCATTTATATCGCCCTCCCAAAAGACGTTTTTGTCCCTTGCTCATTCTAACTCTCATTCTCTCTCATCTCACTCATCAACAACAAAAACAACAATAATAATAAATTTAATAATAATAATAATAATAATAATAACAATAAAAATTTTGATAACAACAACAACAATATTAACCGAAATTGCAATAATAATAATAACAACAACAACAACAACAATAATAATAATAATAATAATAATAATAATAATAATAACAATAACCAATTTTTTTAAAAAAAAAAACGATTTTACTAATCGTCGCCCTCAGGGCAATGGTTAAAAAGAATCTTAATCGTTATTATTATTTTTAAAATCTTACATAATCTAATATATATAATAAAAGATTACCTTTTCAATAAAATATACTTTATTATCTAATCAAATCTACGGAATTTTTTCATAACTTAATTAACCTTTTATAACTTTCTTTTATAACTTAATCAAATCTAAGTAATTTTTTGTTTCTCAAAAAATTACTTAGGGGTACCCTAACTTTTGGTGAAATGTTTTTCTGGTACCCCAACTTTTAAAAACTAATTTTGGGGTACCCTAACTTTTAGAATTAGAAATAATTAGGTGAATTTTCGGCCAATTATTTGAATTCAACGGTGAGTTTTAGGCGGGAAATTGATTAAGTGTTTTTGTGGATGAAAATGCCCTTTGTTTTTGTGGACGAAAATGATTTGAATCAATCCGAGTTTCGCCGGAAATTCACCTAGTAATTTCTAATCCTAAAAGTTAGGGAACCCCAAAATTAGTTTTGAAAAGTTAGGGTACCAAAAAATTATTTCTTCAAAAGTTAGGGTACCTCTAAGTAATTTTTTGTTTCCTTTTACATGCATTTTTTTTGGAAGTAATATAAAAATTGATTATATTACCCAGGTGAAAACTAGTATATCTATATTCGTTTGACCCCTTAATCATTGTAATTTAGTTTTAAGATATTACTATGGCGTCTATACATTAAAATTAATTAAAATGAAGGCGTAGATCTGATTGTTGAATTGGTTAATAGATAATTCTCACATTTTTTCTATAATTTAAGATATGTTACTTAATTAAAATGATAAATAAACATAATTATGAAAAAGGGAAATAGTTGATATCTGAGATACTCATTTCATATTCTTGGTACTCATTTTATATTTCCAATTTTTCAGACACTCATTTCACGCTAAAATTTCTGTTAAGGTCATGTTCAGTAAACTTAAGCCCCGTTCTTTTATACGTTTGGTTGCGGTGTGGAACGGTGTAGTGCGGTTGAATTTGAAAAAGTGTATTGAGTTGTGGTGAAAGTTGTGATAGATGAGGTAGGTAAAGAGAGAGAATGTGAAAAGTAGAGGAGAAAAGTGAGGACAGAAAAAAATGAAAAGATATATATTTGTAATGATTGTGGACTTTTGTAGTGTGATGTGGTGTGGTGGAAAATTAAATAGTCCGGTGCGGTGTGGTATCACACTGCAACCTACCGCTTAAAAGAACGGGGCCTTTGCGTTTTAGATAGTCGATGACGCTTTATATAGCTGATAGTGGTTTAGGCAGCGGATACTGGTTTGAGTAGCGGATAACAAATGATTGTTCAAATGAAGGTGTGTTCATAAATTTAGTGGTTCAGTTATTATATTAATGTGAATTGACATAAAAGGATAATGACAATTTCCAAAGATATTTGAAGGGTATTTTTGGCCAAAAAATATGAAAGATTACTTCAAATGCTAAAAGTTGGCTTTATTAACTTTTCACCAAATGCTACTTGAAATGTTAAATACTCCTCAAAACCCTATCTAATCAAATGCTAATATTTATGGAATTAGAGTTTTTATTTGGTCAAAACGCTAAACATTATTCCAAACACTAATGTCGAACAAAGCCTAACTAATTTACTATTCACGTCTAAACCTTCATTTTTATCTTACCATTTAATCATCATATTATGTTAAAACAAAGTACAATAATTAGGGGTCAACTTTGAACTCATGAGAATATAATTATGTTTTGTTTCACATCTTATTTCCTTAAACCGATAATAATAATAAACTTTTATGCTATTTCATTGATAGAAAAACTTGTATGCTATTTCCAAAACAAATTTCATTTAAGAAAATAATTAGAAAATACTAATAAGGTAATAATAAGATTTATGTAGATTTGATTAGATAATAAGGAATATTTTATTGAAAAGTTAATATTTTATTACATATATTAGATTATGTAGGGTTTTACAAATAAAAAAATAATTAAGAACCATCATTCTCAGGGCGACGTTTAGCAAAACCATTAAAATAAACCCCAAATGCGCCCGGATCGCGTTCGACCATGGCCCGAATGCCCTAAGAACACGTTCTGTTATGCGGCTAGTTGGTGGCAATTCACACTGCACCACAACTTTTCATATTCCACCACAACCCACTATAATCCACCACAACCCACCACAATCTGCCAACCCATTTACAATTCTTTATACCACAACATTCCATATTCTATAATCCATCACAACCTTTCACATTTCACCACAATTTTCCCCAACCCATAACAAATTTCAAATTTTCACCACACCACATCACAACCAACTGCAACCATGTTTTGGGAGCATTGCTTCTGTTTGATGCTACACTCAAAAGCTAGCAAACATAATTTACCATGTGCCTTGTCCTTCCAGGATAATTATGACAATTGTTCTCATTTATTTTATTCAGTACGGATTCTTTAAGATGCATGTTTGGTGAGATTTAGTTGGAAGATTTAGTTTTACTAGCTAATGTTTAGCAGGTGATTGATATCGGTTGGAGGAGTTACTGGCTTAAAATAGTATTCAATTATCAAGTTTTTTTCCTACTTTATGGAATAGGTTGGGCTAAGCAAAGCAGGAGTTAGGGTCAAAGATCATGTCAAAAAATCAACAAACAAGCAATAAATAGAAGATATAACGTCTAATCTCTAAAGAGTAGCTCACCAACATCAATCTTCGGAATCCAAATGAAGGCCTAAAGAAAAATTCCATTAACTCTCACTGCACCATTGAGATCTTCACCAAGCTTGATTCAAAGGATACCCACTAATCAAACTTTAAAAGGGGCACTCTTAACCACCACAATTAAAGCTTAATAGATAAGATACAAGACATTTGAGGGAGCGTTTCAAAATTCAAATGCCCAAATGATTGCATTAATCATCAATTTTGTCATAAACATAAGTTTCCCACAAAATGAGAGGAGATATCTATTTATAGGGCGAAAGGGAGGGTCACGTCCGTCTCCATGCTAAGTCACACCCGTGACTTGTTTCTGGGTAGGCGCCATGAACCATAGTGTGCGCCACACGGGTCGTGGCAACTGTGTCTGTAGACGCTGAATTTTGTATCGATTTTATTTTCTTTTTTTTAGCGTTAGTTTTAGAAAATAGGCTAACCGATAAATGGCACGCAAGCCCCTCACCCACCTAAACCCGAAAGAGAAAGGCAAAAGCCCAATACCAGTGCAAACCCGTCTGGGTTCAGTGGGCCGGAGCTCAGCTCCAACCCATAAAACCCGTCTGGGTTCAGTGGGCCGGAGCTCAGCTCCAACCCACGTAACCCGCTCGTTCCTGGGCACAAGGCCCGTCGCTGCCTTCAGGAACCCGTCTGGGTTCTTGGGTGCCTTCAGGAACCCGTCTGGGTTCTTGGGTCCAAGGCCCATCTTCACTCACGTGAACCCGTCTGAGTTCGATTGCTCTCTTTGGCGCGGCGACTAAAATCCTAACCCTAGAACGCGCCCCCTATCCCCCACTCCACTATAAATTAAACCCTTCTTTCCCTTCCAAAAAACACGGCAGAATATACGGGGAGTATTGACACTAGTATATTCTCTCTCTCTTCCCCCTCCTTTGCATGCTACCTCACTAAAGGTTAGCGTAATTCTTGTATTAATGTGTATAATGTAATTTTACTTTCTTTTGTATCTTTTCTTTCGTTTCTTTGCATGACCTTAATGATAAACTCGTGAAATTTATTCAATTCCTCCCTCTTTTTCAATCTTTCGTTTTAATTTAATTCTAGTAGAGTCTATTCGTTGAATAGGCGGGTTTGGTGATTTTAATTGTCAAATTCGTAACCTTACCCCCGAATCCATCTCTGGATTCGCAGGCTGGAGTCTATATTTTATGGTTTGTTGTTTTTATCCTAAAATTCAACTGGCGACTCTATTTTCGTACTTTGGCTTTCTTTTTCTCTTTGGTTTTTATGACCTATTTTACGTTTTGCGCCAAAGGTAATCCGACTTGGTTCTCGGAACCCAGACGGGTTCCTCGCTGTCTTCCTTTGCTTTTTTTCGTTTTCCTTCTTTTGTAGGGTTTCGCAGATAGGAGACCCGTCTTGGTTCGCCAGAACTTGGACGGGTTCCTGTCTGTATTTCACCCCTTTTTTGTCTCGTTTTCTTTTTTTTTTTTGTAAAGGTGAACCTCGGGCGCTAAAATCGTTTTTTTTAATCTGTTAACTCAATTTTATTCTTAAAAGTTCAACCTTATTCAAGGTTAAGCAATCCTAGTCGGCTCCCAATCACTTTTAAGTAGCGCCGCGAAAAAGGTCATCGATCGAATTTTTCGGTGTCTACAGATTGGCGACTCCACTGGGGACTTAAACTTAAAAAGAGGGTAAAACTTGAAAGAATTGAATTTTAGTGTTTTTTGAAAAAAAAAAGAGGAATTGATTTATTTCACATTTTTATCATTTTTTAGGCATATTGCATACCAGGCTACTCTTGGGCCTTTATGGCTGGGGAGCACAAAAGCGTTGGTTTAGGTTTAAAAACTAGGAATCAATCCCGAGAGCGGGAGGTCACTATCATGGATGCACTTACATCGCCAAGCATTTGATCTCTCCTCTCCCCGTGTTACACTCTAAAGGTTTCCTTGAAACCCAAAGAGCAACACCCCACACATTCTTCCTTGAGTTCCATACAAGGAAAATGCACCGGGGCAAGAACATGTGGTACCCTATTCATCTCCCTAAACCTAGAAAAACCTTGAATCTAAAGCCATGGTTAGGCTCATCCCACATCTGTATGTCATGTGATTTAATCTTGTAAAAGTCGAGTCCCAGTGTCTAGCCCATTCATGAGTTGGGAGTCGTTCTAGTCCGCGTAGGAACATGCGAGGTGCGTTTTGGCTTATCAGGAATCCAGACGGGTTTCTGGCCTGTCAGAGCCGACCCATTCGTGTCAATTGTTCGTCAGTGTGGGTCCAGTAGCCGTAAACCCAGACGGTTCTTGGCCATCGATCGCCCATCTCCGGTAATTGATGTAACGGGACCCAGTTAGAGGAAGAGAAACCCAGACGGGTTTCTAACCCAGTCTGGCCTTCTCTCTTCTCTTCACGATGACCCAATGCTCACGATGATCCTATTCGGCCCTTTATGATATTCTCTGAGTCTAATCCCCATTGCGTCCGTTACTTGAATCTGAGCCCGAAACCGAAAGCGATCGTGACTCGATCTAAGTAAGGACCCAATAGACGATTAATATTGTCAGTCCGCATACTAGGTCCATGTAGAGTTAGGACATACACTCCCATAAAAGTGGGTGAGTCACCCTTGTGTCAGCATATAGGCGTCGTGTCCATGTCCTAGGTTCATATAGGTCCGCTAAGTCATGCATGCATCGGGCGGGTGGCGTAAAAGTTCTTTCGAGCACTAATCAGTTTCCATGCAGGCAAGATAACAGACCATCTCCGGGCCCGCATCCGTGACCCACAAACCGGCAGGCTTATTCGCAATCCCAATTACAGCATCGGCTCCAATCCAGTTGAATCCACCATGTCGATCTCCTAACAACAACCTTTGGGAGAATTACGTGACAAGCTACCTGATGGGCTATATGAGAGGATACAGGAAGCAATTGCTTTCTGCATGGCAGATCAGGAGGACAGAACCAATGAGAAACTGGAAAAGAAGTTCAATGAAAATCAACAAACTATGAATGGCGTGCTGGAAGCCATTAAACAGATCAACAAAAAGCTCAGATCGACTTGAGGAAGAAGAGAACTATTATGACACCGAACTGAGGTCGAGGCATGATGGGGTTGGAGAGAAAGTCACCCCAAGTCCAAAAATGGAGGCCCAAAACCTAAGTCATTTGGTGAGGTCAGTCCAAATCTATACCGAATAACTCGTAACTCGAGGACCCTTACGTCAAGAAACTTGAGGAGAAAGTTGATATGCTCACCAGAAGGATGATGAAAACTGATCCGACCTTCACCGACCCCTGTATGGATTTTGCCATCCCCAAACATTGTGTATCGAGAATAAGGGACAAGGTTGAGGTGCCAAACATGAAATTCAGACCCTCTGAAAATCCATCGCATCACTTGGAGGAATTCCTGAGGCTGGCTCCCCTCCATAAGGTAGATGAAGGTCTCTACACCACAGTCTTTCTTCCACTCTAGAAGGTAAGGCCAAGGTATGGTACCAAAATCTACCCCAGCAAGTTAAGACCAACGGAGATGAGTTATTCAGAGCCTTCATAAGCCATTTCACGTCGCAGAAAAGGAGGTCATCATGGATGATTTAACTTCCCAAACAAAAGGAGGATGAATCGTTCCTCTCTTATTACGAGCGATGGCACTCCATGTTATCTGAAATCGACGCAGTCCGTCCCTTTAGAATGCAACTAAGCACTTTCGCAAGGAATCCATCCCCGCATCACTCGGCATTTTGGTTTCCAATCCATCAAAGACTTTGAGAATTTAAAGGACTTGTGTGTTCAAATTGAAGCTGCTAACAATGAAAAAAGCACACAACATTCTGGATCTAGCTCCAACAGGAGGGCCACTAGCGCCTAGCCCCTCGTAAAACTGCTTGAGACTAATTCCATCCAACGAAGGCAATACACTGAGGTTCGACTCTACCACCCCTGGATATGTCCTATGCCAGGGCATTGGAAAGGCCGTGAAAAAGGGTATCATCCAATTGCCTCGCCGACTCGAACTCGAGGTTAAGCCTCCGAAGTGGGATGGGAACAAATATCGCAATTTCCATCGCAATGAGGTCACGACACCAAACATGTTGGTCTTTGAAAAATAAGATCGAAGGGCTAATCCGAGACTGTTATTCCTCCACCAAACCCGCCTCAAAAACCCAACAACAAGGAGAACCCATTGCCCAATCACACCAAAGGCCGCTTTTTGGAGGAGAACATTTTTGATCCGCCCACTCATCACCGAAATGGGCCAATTTGTCCCGCTTCTCCCCCTTACGGAGGAACCCATCATCAATGGTATTTGGGACAGTGAAAGTGAAGAAGAAGGTGGAGAGTCCACTGACCTTGAAACCAATAAGCATCCATTCTATGACTCTTCTGACGAAGGAGGGGATGTGGAAGAAGTAACAATTCCTCAGGCTGCAGTTCTTACTCGGTCCGGCCGCTACTATAACAAGAATACTACCTCGCCAGCAGCGACCCCTAATCCCGAAACGACGGAAGCCCCTACACCTCCACCAGAAGATCCTTTCCTCACACAGCTGAAGAAAACCAAGGTCGAAGTCACGATTTGGCAACTCTTGTGTGCTTCGCAAGACCATAGGCAAATACTGCTGGATGCCTTCAATAAGCTCATGGTCCCTACCTCAGCATCACCAGAGGATATCATCTCTCACGTTACCTCCGGGAAGCCTACCATCACCTTCGGGGATGAAGACTTACCCGAGGAGGGAGGTTCTCACAACAAAGCTCTTTACCTCACCGCCATGTGCTCTACTCAAACCATACCACTTGTTCTCGTGGACAATGGTTCGGCCACAATGTCCGTGGAGAACCGCGCAAAGTTAGGAGTTCAAAACAAAGATTTGACACAAAATAATCGCTCACCACAAGATACGATAACTCCTCGCAAGTCGCTAGGATCGATTGGCTTCCCATCACCATGGACTATATAAGTAAAACGTTGAATTCGCTGCTCGATATTCCGCTTCTTTCAACATGCCGTTGGGAAGGCCCCGTTACATGAGTGCAATGTCGCCGCTTCTACCTTACACCAGAAGGTGAAATTAATCATTCAAGGTCAAGTGGTCACGATCTCAAGCAAACCCCTCAGCGCTGTTTTTGACCCCAAGAAACCCACACTCGAGATTGAACATAGCTCAGCTGACGAAGAGCTACACAGCTTTGAGAGGGTAGCGGCTTTGAGCCAGGATCAAGCTCACTTTGACTTCGATCCCTACTCAAACCCTAATATCCATGCTATATTGAGGAAGCAAGGTCATTTTCCGGGGATGCCACTTGGCCGAAATCCCAAGAACAGGTTGGCGCCAAATTTCAAGGTGTTCAAAAACAAAGGAAGGTTCTGCCAGGCTACAAACCAACTAAGGAGGAAGTAAATCGACGAAGTTAGCCATGGCTAAACAGAGAAGATTGACAACCCTCCGACCCTATACCAAGTCAAACCGTATCCATGCACTCTTAATGGATGCTTCGAGAGAGGGTGATGACTTCCTTATTACGGCTTCCTAACCTCATTACCTAAAGTCTCGTGGTATCCAAGTGGCGGGATTAGAAATCTTCAATGATCAGTGCCATCACCACGACCGCTACATTCATCTCGCCAGAGGAGCCGCCCACCTTTGGAATGGACTCACCTCTGGAGGTGGCATCTTTGGAAAGCTCTTCAACAAGAGGCCCACAAGGAAGAAGCCGTCGACCCACCATCGCCGCTTTCTAACCCGAGCTTTAATCCAAGTCTGCCGATTGGAGAAGATGGCGCCACCATGAGATCACCTATGAAGAGAATAAATTCACTCTATCTGTAGGATAGTCTGTCCCAAAGGTCATAGAGTCAGGTTCTAGTAGTCCTAAGTTGGTCTGGGGTAAACCTGCAGTCCGTTGATGTACCCATTTTTGCATTTAATAAGATGAACATTTCGCTACTCGAGTTGTGCTAATACCGATAATAAATACAATGAACCCTTAAAAGAACAATCGATCGTTAGGCCAAGCAACTAGAATGCCTCTCTAGACACTTGGCTTTAACCTGCATGAGTTTAATGTGGAATATGGATGAAGAAAGAGCGACGACATTGAGAGTGTTGAGAAACCTGGATGGGTTTCGTGGCGGTTAGAATGCGAAGATCACATGCGTGACGGCGTCGCAAGGATGCTAGCGAAACCTGCACGGGTTCCACCGAACTAACACCACCGCCGACGGGTTTTGGGCTCAACATCGATCGTTGCAAACCAGAACCCAGACGGGTTTCGGGCCCGCTACACCGATCCCTGCCAGAACCAGACGGGTTTTGGGCCCTTCACATCACAATTTCCAAGCCAGAAACCCAGACGGGTCCGTGGGCCATTGTACTCCCTTCCTCGGCCCATCTGCTATAGGCCAAAACTCCTTTCGGGCTCTCAACTCGGGCAGTTTTCCATTGGGCCCGATTATGGTTGCGATGCGGGTCCACGAACTAATTATGCGTCTTCGCTAGCCCTGAAAGTGTAGTTCGAATTTACTTAATCATCTTTTTTTTTTTGTGTTTGGGGAAGTGGGAATGATCCCACCATGTAGGTCGCATATTGCATTACATAAGTTCCACGTCTCCCATCATGTAGGACACATATTGCATTGCATAAGTTCCATGTCTCCCATCATGTAGGTCGCATATTGCATTGCATGAGCATCATATCAGTTTTAGTCATAAGGTTAAAAAAAAATTAAAAAAAAAAGAGTCCATGACCTTTTTCTAAAAATTGACCTTTTTCCCGGCTTAACTTGCTTCACTTAGGAAAATCTAGATGAGATCTCAAAAGTTTTCAAAAACCTTTTCTTCAAGCCTGCTGATTTTGAGACAAGTTATAGAAGACGATTCGTCGCTTTGACTATCTTAGAAGGTATAAATGTGCGTGCGCAAATCTTTGGGCTAAGCTTAGTTGATTGAGCCGTCCGTGAGTCCACATTGCCTAAAACTTGAATTGATTACTTTCATCAATTCCATGATCCTCGAGCGACTCACCCATTAGTTGCATCTCTAGAACTTGTTTTGCATCTTGCTTGAGACTACATGTTTGCATAGCACTGTGACAAAGTGATTAAGGCATTCAATTTTCTTAAGCTACATAGCCAAATAGCCTTCCCCGCATTGTATTTACTGTTCTTTTGCCCCGCCTAGCCTTTGTTCACCCCTTTTTCATGATTGAACCACGACAATACAAGCCTTAGCCTATGATATCCAAGACCCTTGAGCCTTGCTTGGTTGGAAGAGAGTCTGTCATTTTGGAAGGAACAATTGGTTTGGTGAGCAAAATATGAAGTCTGGGAGAATCGAAAGTCCCATATCTTGAGCGAATTTGGTTATCTTTGTTCAAAGTCGAGGTTGTAATAGAAATTTCTTCTCCCGATCACCCAAAAAAATCAAAAAAATCAAAAAAATTCAAAAATAAAAGGGCGGTTAGGAGATTCAACTTAAAGTCCGTAAAACTTTGACTTCGGTTGTATTCGGTTGAGATGTTTTAGGATGGAAGGTGAAACGCTTTGCATACATTAAGTGAGAAGGAGAGTTTAGAGGATTTCATTGAAAATCAATCCAAGCATGGCTTTTAACTCCTCATTCCCAAATTTTACCGCCTCTACTCCTAGCCTAAGCCCTGCATAACCCGAAAAGTCCTTTTGATTGTCACTTGTGCATTGCATACCAAGAGTGGAGAGCGAGGTTCTTACCAAGCTTATGGTAGTTTGCTTCTATTGGTTTGAGCATGAGAGAAACTCACATACATATTCAAAATTGAGTGTTTGAGTGTTCATTCCTTCCCGTGAGGTTCGCTTCTTCTCGCTAGCTTACGCCCATAACCAACACAAGATATTTGCATTGTTCTTCGAATTGGTGGACTTATGCGTCTGAGTTACTTGTTCTCTCCCTTAAGATTCGAAAACTTCTTCCTATCTCTTTCGAATCGAGTTTTGATCTTGTCCAGATTAATCTTTGTGCTTGTTAGTTCGACTTTGTGTTGATCGAAAATCCTTTATCCCGATTGTTTTAGTAGATATAGAAGTCATAATCGCATTGCATAAACCATCATTACATGAGCATTGCATCAATACTGCATTAGTACATAAGTATAGAAAAATGCATTTAGTACATCATTGCATAGCATTGTCCTAAGTACATAGCAAAGAGTCGTGTATAGCATAGCATAAGAATCCCGCAGACGCATCGCTCGATCCATCATCACGCCAGACCTCTGTCGCCACCGCCACTAGCGCGTTATCACTCTATGGACCCCGCCCACCAGATCCAAGTAAGTGTCCCATTGGTAGTAAGAGGAGTCTACCATCTCTCAGACGCTACGAGCCGATAGGTGCGACTTCAGACCTTTGCATTTTCGAGTGACGCCGCTTAGAAAAATTCAATCGAGTTTCCATTAAGCCGGGTTGTTTGAATCCAAAAGGAAGCAAGTCACTAAGAACTATCAATTGACTCGGTTTAGCAAGAGTTAAATCAAATCGCCACTAAATCGGGGCTAAGCACCAAGCAAGGGAACAAATCTACGGAATACCGCCTAGGTCCACAAAGTCCACCATGGAAAAATTCAAGAAGGGCAAGTCACTACGACAACTATCAATTGACTCGGTTTAGCAAGAATCGCCACTAAATCTGGGCTATGCAGCCAAGCAAAGGGATCGAATCACCTAAAAGCCGTGACGAAAGACAAAGGTGTGGGCCTTCTTTATTCCATCCGGGCCGCCTTTTCACCTCACCCGACTCACGAAAAACAGGAGAAGAGCCTAACACTTGACCAAACCTGCACGGGTTTGCTTGGGTCGAAAATAAGCAATCGAGGCCGCTGAGCCCAATACAAGCTTATGCTCATGCGCTTATGCTCAACTCGAGCCCGCTGACACAAACCGGCTGAACAACGCACGAAATACTGGCCGCCATCGCCCTAACAATACATGACATCACCGCCGCCGCTAATACGCGACACTTCACATCACCGCCACGCTAATACGCGACACTTCACATCGCCGCCGCCGCTAATACGCGACATTCACCATCACCGTCGCCGCTAATACGCGACATTCACCATCACCGCCGCTAATACGCGACATTCACCATCACCGCCGCCGCTAATACGCCGACAATCACCATCACCGCCGCCGCTAATACGCGACACTTCACATCACCGCCGCTAATACGCCGACATTCACCATCACCGTCGCCGCTAATACGCGACACTCATCCTCACCGCCGCCGCTAATACGCGACACTTCACCATCACCGCTAATACGCCGACATTCACCGCCACCGCCGCCGCTAATACGCCGACACTTCATCCTCACCGCCGCCGCTAATACGCCGACACTTCACCATCACCGCCGCCGCTAATACGCGACATTCACCGCCACCGCCGCCGCTAATACGCGACACTTCACCATCACCGCCGCTAATACGCGACATTCACCATCACCGCCGCCGCTAATACGCCGACACTTCACCATCACCGCCGCTAATACGCCGACATTCACCATCACCGCCGCTAATACGCGACACATCACATCGCCGCCGCTAATACGCGACATTCACCATCGCCGCCGCTAATACGCCGCCACTTACCACCACCGCCGCCATCGCCCTAACAATACATGACACCATCAGCCGTCGCCGGGCTAGTACGCGACATTTCCCCACCAGCGACCGTTATTGGGCCTTCACAATACGATTAACACCATATCGACATCGACGCAGGACCCAGCTTCCAACCGTCAACAGCGGCCATCGTCGGGCCTTCACAATGCGACGAGGGCCATTGTCGGGCCTTCACAATGCGACAAGGGCCATCATCGGGCCTTCACAATGCGATGAACATCATATCTACATCGGCGCAGGACCCAGCTTCCAAGCATCAACAGCGGCTAACGTCGGACCACAATGCGACGAGGGTCATTGTCGGGCCTTCACAATGCGGCAAGGGCCATTGTCGGGCCTTCACAATGCGACAAGGGCCATCATTGGGTCTTCACAATGCAATGAACGATATCTCAACATCGACACAGGACCTAGCTTCCAAGCGTCAACCAGCTTCAGAACAGGCTTCTGATTCATATCCAAGATCATCAAGACTACTTTGATCATCGTTTTACTCAAACTCGATCAAAGTGGGGGCTATCTGTAGACGCTGAATTTTGTATCGATTTTATTTTCTTTTTTTTAGCGTTAGTTTTAGAAAATAGGCTAACCGATAAATGGCACGCAAGCCCCTCACCCACCTAAACCCGAAAGAGAAAGGCAAAAGCCCAATACCGGGTCTGAGCTGCGGGTTCAGCTGGCCGGAGCTCGGCTCCAACCCATAGAACCTGCTCGGGTTCGATGGGGCCGAGCTCACCCAACCCACGTAACTGCTCGGGTTCCCCGGGCACAAGGCCCGCCGCCTTCGTGAACCCGTCTGGGTTCTTGGTGCCTTCAGAACCCGCCTGGTTCTGGGTCCAAGGCCCATCTTCACTCACGTGAACCCGTCTGAGTTCGATTGCTCTCTTTGGCGCGGCGACTAAAATCCTAACCCTAGAACGCGCCCCCTATCCCCCACTCCACTATAAATTAAACCCTTCTTTCCCTTCCAAAAAAAACGGCAGAATATACGGGGAGTATTGACACTAGTATATTCTCTCTCTCTTCCCCCTCCTTTGCATGCTACCTCACTAAAGGTTAGCGTAATTCTTGTATTAATGTGTATAATGTAATTTTACTTTCTTTTG
Organism: Portulaca oleracea; assembly: GCA_029582165.1. Lineage (NCBI taxonomy): Eukaryota > Viridiplantae > Streptophyta > Magnoliopsida > Caryophyllales > Portulacaceae > Portulaca > Portulaca oleracea. Next base: position 24,891,017 of record CM055890.1, read on the forward strand.
TATCTTTTCTTTCGTTTCTTTGCATGACCTTAATGATAAACTCGTGAAATTTATTCAATTCCTCCCTCTTTTTCAATCTTTCGTTTTAATTTAATTCTAGTAAAGTCTATTCGTTGAATAGGCGGGTTTGGTGATTTTAATTGTCAAATTCGTAACCTTACCCCCGAATCCATCTCTGGATTCGCAGGCTGGAGTCTATATTTTATGGTTTGTTGTTTTTATCCTAAAATTCAACTGGCGACTCTATTTTCGTACTTTGGCTTTCTTTTTCTCTTTGGTTTTTATGACCTATTTTACGTTTTGCGCCAAAGGTAATCCGACTTGGTTCTCGGAACCCAGACGGGTTCCTCGCTGTCTTCCTTTGCTTTTTTTCGTTTTCCTTCTTTTGTAGGGTTTCGCAGATAGGAGACCCGTCTTGGTTCGCGTAACTTGACGGGTTCTGTCAGATTTCACCCCTTTTTTGTCTCGTTTTCTTTTTTTTTTTTTGTAAAGGTGAACCTCGGGCGCTAAAATCGTTTTTTTTAATCTGTTAACTCAATTTTATTCTTAAAAGTTCAACCTTGTTCAAGGTTAAGCAATCCTAGTCGGCTCCCAATCACTTTTAAGTAGCGCCGCGAAAAAGGTCATCGATCGAATTTTTCGGTGTCTACAGTGTCTTGCAAGGGGCAAGCACTCCAGCACTGGGCCACGGTCATGACGGGCCGAGGTCCCGCCCGTGACCATGTTCTGACACGCTTCACGGTGACATGCCACGACCATTGTCATCTCTATAGCTCCCTTTTCTTTGTTTTGTGAGGGGCAAACCCGTGTGGATGTTGACCCGACCGTATCCCAAGTCTTCCTACCTCCCGTTGGCCCTTTTTGACCCCAACTTCGCCTATGTTCTTTCTTGAGGTTCCATAAACCCGACCACGACCTTTGCGGGAAAACCAAAATGCCCTTCCGTTATTTCTTCCTCCACCAAGTACCCTAGGATGATATGATTCATCCACCTCGAGTTAGGGAGGATTTGTTCTCTAATCCTTGGGGTTAGATGCACCCACAAGAAAATCTTGTCTTCCAAAACAAACTTCCTCGAAGAGCCATGTTTACCCGATACTCATCACGTCGCCTTTCTTGAAGATATATTGATTTTTGAAGAAGGAAGGACGAGGGACCCCAAAATAACACTTTGGATTAGCTTCACGACATATGACCTCATTAAGCCTGGCCAAGAAGTCTTCACTAGAAAGCTCAACACATGGAGTTTGTTCCCTAGACGGTCTATCATCTTGTAGACACAAGGTTTTTAGTATAGTTTTAGATACTTTTAATGTAACTTTTATCATTCTTCTTTATGTATTTTAGTTAGGAAATAAGTAAATATACTACACTAAAAACGCGCTCTAGCGGCATTTATAAAGCCTATAACAGTATTTAAAAAATGTCGTTAGAGGCGATGTTGCCATAGGTTTGTGCGACATTTGTGGCAAATGCCGCTTTAGGTCAAAATAAATGACGCTAAAGGGCATATGTTATAAAAAGGCTTAATGACATGAATTTTTCACGTTGACTTGAATTTCCAATATACTACTAATGTGTATTGTATCTAACCAATTACATACCTGCTTATAAATTCATAAAACAATATATTCAAAGTACAATTTCATCCAAAATGAAACTTGATTTCTCATATAAGAGCATTAGTCATGATTAGAATATGTCACATATACAATCAACTGTATATACAAGATCACTTTGAGGTTTCAAGTTTAACCTAGAAAGTAAACAAGAATTCTATATTCACTATATTGATATCCTCTCATCCATACAACAGTGAGTTCTCGTCAAGCGAATATGATTGAGTTGATTTTACTCAACCAAAAACTTCCCTTTGTCATCACTGGCATAAATTAAAACTAATGCTTTACATCATCAATTTTAAAATATCAAGTATAACTAAAGCTTACATCAAGAGATTGAAATAAAAATGAAGCTTTACACCTTAGCATTTATAGGTTGCACAATATATAAAGACACACATGCAATATTCATGTACCATGCATATGAATTTCAAGTAACTTATTTATGGAAAGAAAAATGTAAAATTACGAATATTTTTAAGAGTTATAGTTTATGACTAGGACAAGGTTTTATTCTAAGGTTCTCCTTCACTGTTTCTGACTATTACAACACTCTCTCTCAGTAGCCATAAACAAGTCGAAATAGCCAAGCAAACTAAATAAGTCTACCACCTTATGAAGATTTGACTCTTTCTAATATTAAAACAACAAGCACTTCAATATGTTTCGTCTGTTCTAGAGATTCAACACCAAATTGATCGAGATTCAAGCCCCATCGACCCTCCTTCAAGAAGACTACAGAGATCGAATAAGAGGATTGTTTATTTGTTCATCTTGTAACAAATATTGATAGAGATTATACCCAATTTCTTTGAAATCAATACAAATTATATTTGTCCATTTTTTTTTTGTCTTAATTAATTTTCGACTCTAAATTTGTGGTTGCAAATTTTGGCACACTCGGTAGGATGACCGCTACCTCTCATCTCCTTCTCTGAAATAAAAACATTCAAGACTTTTCTACGAAGAAGACATGGCCACAGAGACATTAGTCACGCTACCTTCGAGGAAGATCGTCGACTCTCAGTCACATCGACCAAGAAGAAATGTCACCAGCACTAATCAACCAAACACTAAAGTGGTGACAAGAAGCAAGACAAGACCTAATAAAGTTGCTATTCATGGAGCACTAACAACCTTAGACTGTCATGCCACCCAAAGTGTTAATTATACCATGCCTAATGGTGTCGATCACGCCCCTTATGTGGTCCTTCGTAAAGAAAAGTATATGACTGTTGTGAACATGAAGGATAAGGCCATTATCACACCAAAGGAAACTCAAAGTAAAACAAGGTCATCCGACATAGTTACCATGTTAGTCATGGTTACACGAGTTATATATGACTATGGAAGAACAAATGGCTAACATAAAAGCCACGTTACAAAAACTCACCCGAGAGAGCGAAGATAAGGACACACAAATCAAGTGTCAAGATAGAAAAATTGCTAAGTTGGAGAAGAAGTTGAAGTGATGACCCACAATATTAAATCACTCAATAAAGACTCAGACACCGAGGGAGAAAATGAATCTAGCGAAAGTGACGCTAAGTGTGATATGTCTAAGAAGGGCGATAAGCCATCATCATCGACAAGCTCAATGACTGTGGAACAAATCCAAAATTTGATCACAAAGGCACTCAAGGGTCAAGTAGGAGAAGCTTACAAAGAACTCATCGGTAACTAGGCCTTACACTAAGAGAATCAACATTCGTCGTATACCACATGGTTACCAACCTCCCAAGTTCCATCAATTCGATGGAAATGGTAACCCAAAGCAGTATGTCACACACTTTGTTGAGACATGCAACAATGCTGGCATGGACGAAGATCTCTTAGTCAAATAATTTGTGTGCTCCATGAAAGGAACCGCATTTGACTGGTATTCCAACCTTGCATTTGAGTCCATCAATAGTTGGGGGAAAATGAAGGAGGGGTTTTTAAATCATTTCTATAGCACGAGTCGTCGTTAGCATGACAAAATTGACTAACACAAAACAATGGGGTGACGAGCCAGTTGTTGACTACATCAATCGTTTGCGTGCTCTTTCTTTAATGTGTAAAGACCGTTTGTCAAAAACCTCTGTGTTCGACATGTGAGCTCAAGGAAGAGATTGGAACATACTATATGCCTTACAAGTAAACAAGCCTAAGAGTTTCCAGGACTTGGTGACACAAGCTTACTTTTCAAAATCGAACTAGTTAAACCGAAAACTGAATAAGGCCTAGAGTCCAGGCTGAAAATTAAACCGAATATAATCGGCTCGGTTCTCAGCTTACTGCACATGCCTATTAGGCTTGTCCATCGAAAACGAACTAAATCGAACTGAACCGGTTAAATTGAAAACTAAATAAAAGCTAATGTCCATACTGAAAACCGAACCGAATATAATCGATTCGGTTTTGGACCCAATAATGTGAAGCAATACACAAAGTTAAGCTAACACATTATCTAAAACAACGACCTCATAATTAATTATACAATTAAGGAGCAACTACTGGTTGTTCCTCACTGACCAAACATAATATGCAACCTTGATATATTTACAGCAAGTATACTCCAATAATGTCACACACACACACACACACACAGAGAGAGAGAGAGAGAGAGAGAGAGACTGTTTGTCAGGGTACAGTGCATGGCTGATGAGAGAGAGAGAGAGAGAGAGAGAGAGAGAGAGAGAGAGACTGTTTGTCAGGGTACAGTGCATGGCTGATGTTCATGGATGTGTTCAAGACCCATGAAGACTTGTGGGGTTCACTTTATTTGTCCTTAAGTACGCTGTCCAGCCAAAAAAAAAAAAAAAAAAAAATTGCCGTTGGCCAATCACATAAGACAGAGAGATATACTGACAATAAATTCGGAGCATTTTATGTGTATGTATGATCCAGCTCAATTAATTGGCAACAAGTGATTCAAGCATGTTTGATCCAATAATTTTGGGTCTAATACTGTTGAAACTTGAAAATTATTCACCCACAACCTAGGAGTAAATTACACTGTCAAGTAATTAATATAGTTCGTTTTTCATGGTCATATGTATATGTGTTATATTTGGTTGAAAAGATGATGATTGAACTATTCGTGTGGTAGATCATATTTTGAAAAATTATAATTATATTGGTCATTTTAATTTTTATTTTAAAACTATTTTATAGATATTTCTGAATCAAATTGAGAGGATGAGTTATTCCGTATTATAACGATAAATACAAACTAGAAAACACTAAATAACCACAAAAATGTAATAATACAAATTTAAATGAAATGAAAATTACATTTCATATCAACTAATAATGATAAAATTATAAATGAAATGACTACTTTCATTTCATATGAACTAATTTTGTACCAAAATAAATATTCATTAAAATGATATTTCTTTAACATAAAAAGAAAATTGTTCAAACACTAGAATAATGTACAACTCTATAGTCATAATCTAAATTACAGTAATGTATTATATGTTGGTAGTGTTTATAACTCTAGATGGCTTACTTTGTTCAATCATACACAGACGTACTACCACACACATATATGGATTTTGGCAAAGCTTGTATATAGGTAGTTTTTAGAAGTCCAAGATCATTAAATAATGATACTATTAACTAAGAAAATATTATAATTGAATGAGAAAAATCAAAAGTAATCTTTATGTTTTTCTAAAAAAGTACTTCATAAATAATTAAGTATTAAGTAATAGAATTCAATGATGAAAATAAAAAGTCACCTTAATGGTTTCTAGAAAAAAAAAGGTCTCCTAAAATAGTTATACCATTAACTAAGGAAATATTATATTTGAATGAGAAAATAAAAGGTCGCCTTAATGCTTTTAAAAGAGTAACTTTATCAATAATCAGAGTATTAGTTAATAATTAATACTCCCTCCCTCTGTTCCATATTAATTGACACTTAAATTAATTTTTTTTGTTCCAAAATACTCCCTCTGATCCATATTAATTGACATATTTTAAAAATTTCACCAAAGTTTAACTAAAAAAACTACCTATATAATTAAATAACACTATTTTTCAAGGTGTTTTTCGGATACCAAGGTGTATGTAGTGAGAGAATGTGAGTAAAAGTAGTTTTTATTTATTGAAAAAGTAAAAAGTTGACATAGTTGTTAAGGCTAAAATAATTAAATTAGGTATTGGGAAATAGAAAGTGACAATTATTTTGGAACAAAAAAAGCTAGTTTAAGTGTCAATTAATGTGGAACAGAGGGAGTAATTGTCACTTTACATTTCTCAATATATGACTTAATTATTTTACCTTTAATAATTATATTAACTTTTTAGTTTTCCAATCAATAAAACTACTGATACTCACATTCTCTCACTACTTACACCTTGATATGCGAAAAGCACCTTAGAAAATAGTGATATTTAATTATCTAGGTAGTTTTTTTAGTTAAAACATTGGTATATGCAAAATTATGAAATTTGACAATTAATTTGAAACGGAGGGAGTAAAATATTAATGTTCTGTTCATCTGGTTGCCCTTATTAAATGTGGTGTAAATATTGTACTACCTCCGTTTCTAAATGAGTATCAGATTTTCTAATTGCCTTGCTTCTTTTTATTTGTCAATTTTACAATAATGTCAATGATTAAAACTTCTATGTTACTGATAAGTGTTATTTGTGACTATATTTTTAGGAGATTTGGATAGTGATTTAAGGATAACTTTGATTGTAGATCTTGATTTATATTCCAATTTCCCTATTACGCTTGGTGTTGTTGTTGTTTTTTTTTTTTTTATGCGAATTTGTATGTTTTGAGGCCAAAACACCAACAATTCCTCAACATTTGGCAAGAACGAAGACACCACGGGCCTCTAGTAGTCAAGGCCAGACTGTGGTACGAGTTTCGAAGCAAACGGAACAGAGCCTCGCCAACCAGTCATAATGTTAGGTGACTTTTTTACTATGTACAATTCTTCTTCTTCTTCTTCTTCTTCTTCTTCTTCTTCTTCTTCTTCTTCTTCTTCTTCTTCTTCAATTCCGTCAGACAATACACTGAGTACTACCATGTTAGTAATATGTGTTAACCAAGAATTTCTATATTGATAACCGAGGATTACTATATTGATATCCAAGGATTACGATGTCCATCTTGGATATTAATATGACAATCCCTGTATGATACAATACTTTCAATCCATAGAATAAAACACTTTAAAAGTTTTTAATACATGATAACCAACGGTATACACTGAGTACTACCATGGTTAGTAATATGTGTTAACCGAGGATTATTTTATTGATATCCAAGGATTACATCCATGGTTAGTAATCCTTCAAGAAGGGCGACTACATCCAAGAGTTCGAACAACTCCTCATCAAGAGTGACCTTCAAGAACCCGAGGAGCGAAACCATGATGAGGTTCTGGAACGGGTTGGACCCCTCCATTGTCAAGAAGATTGAAATCCAACCTTACCGCTCCTTAAATGAGCTTTATAGCTTGGCTCTCAAGGTTGAGAGGCGAAGGAAAGAGAAGTCTGACGCCAAGCTATTAACTAAGCCCTTCTTCCCGCCTTCAAACCGGCCCTCTCCCTACTCCAACACCCCGAAGCCTTATGAGTCTCCCGATCGAGCTCACACCGACCCCTAGGACCGACAAGGGAAAGGGAATCGCCATGCCTTCTCCTAAAGATCTTCCCCGGAGGATGGAAGGCAAGAAGTGCTTCAAATGCCATGGGGTATGGTCATTGCCAAGTGGATTGTCCAAACCGAAGGGCTTTGACCCTTCAAAAGGTCCAAGAAATTGATGATGAACTTCAAACGACACAAGAGGAACCTGAAGCGGATGTTGAGGAAAGGGATGAGTGTAAAGATGATGGAGCCACTCCATTAGGGGTCGTACATGGTGGTGCACTCATCTTGAGGAGGGTATTGCACACTCGTGAGTTTCCTCTTGACAAGGTCCTACGGGATATGATTTTTCAATCACGATGCTTCATAGGAGGAAAGGTGTGCAATGTCATCATCGACGGGAGAAGTTGCACCAATGTTGCCTCGACTCTTATGGTCAAAAAACTTGGTTTACCATTGTTACCTCACCCCAAGCCTTACTCCCTCAAATGGCTCAACAATTAAAATAATATCAAGGTAACAAAGCAAGTCCTTGTTAATTTATCTTTTGGTTCTATTTACGATGACTCTATTGTTTGTGATGTGGCTCCGATGAGTGCTTGTCATATCCTTTTGGGACGTCCTTGGCAATCTGACAAGCGCACATTGCATAATGGGTTGGACAACACATAGACTTTAACCCATGGGGATAGGAGGGTTAAGCTCATACCTTTAGCTCCAATGAAATCTTACCTCCAAAACTCGGGGTGGGAAGTGAGCTGAGGAACCTTCTCCTTGAGCGAGAAACACGGGGAGAGAGTACCCATGATAGGGATGAGCTTCCTTTGGCCTTGTCCTTACCGTGTGGTGACCTAAGGTGAGTGAGTGTACCTTAACTCCTCAAAATTTTCTCATATTCCCTTCTTACCCATCACCCCAAGCCCCAAGCCCCCACTGGATGTGATTTTCCATGACGACGATTTTGTGTCGGAGTTTGAAGCAAGTCGGGTGCTTACCCAATTGATGTTTGATGGTGCGAGGAATGAGCATCCGGTTCTGCAAGCATTGGATGTTACGCTCTCTTGTGATGACTACATCATGGAGTTCAACAAGATCATGAGTGAAGAAGCTAACAGAGAACATTGTTTTGAATTCGCTCTTCCTCCTAGCCTTAAGAATTGTTATGCCTTCAAGAAGGGTGAGGTGGTGAGCATCAAACTAGCATGGCTCCTAGGAGACGTCCATTATTGGAGTTCGAACTTTTCCACGGTTGTTTCTAACCCCCTGGATTTGAGGGCAAATCCTTCTTAAGAAAGGGAGAATGAACAGAATCGATACCCATCACCAATTTTGAGGGAACCATGGGATGTTGAGTCATCCCAAAAGGTCGTGGTTACTCAGCATCGGAGCTCGGCCGCGACCAATTGGCGAAACAGGCTGCAAAAAAAGGGTCAACATGGGAAGTTGAAATGGATATGCCTTCACTCTTTCAACCATAACTCCTTCAATACAACTCTGATGGACTTCCAATTCTGAGAGCTTAAAGTAGACACCGAGAGCTTTCAATTGATATATTATGGGCCTACAACAGAATCCGTATAAAGAAGTAATGTACGTTAGAAGTCGACAGAAAAACTGCCCAGAAGGTCATGCCCGTGACCTTTGTTGTCACGCCCGTGACCTCTTACGACATTTTTGTTTTTGCTTCAGAAGCTAGGTCACGCCCGTGGCCTTCCAGGTCACGCCTTCCGTCGCGTCTCCTTTTTCTTTTCTTTTCCTTTCTTTTCCCTTAAATGTTTAATTTTTGGTGGCACTTTTGTAATATTTGGCATCTGCATTTTCCCTCACCCTCTTCAAATACCCCCCCATTTGTAAGAGAATACAACTTCGAATGCTATTGAATGAAATTAGGGTTTTCTCCCAAATTCTCTCTCAAATCTTGTTTTTACTTTATCCATTGTTAATGGTGGTGTTAACAAGTCATTTCCTTTATAGATTAGTAGTGGTTTCTTTTATCTAATCTTGGTGGATTTGCAAGCTCTCAACAATGGATGATCTCCATTGGTGAGTTCATATCAAGGTTCCAAGTTTCCGGGTTTGTGTTTAACATCTTCTTCAACTCAAGCACATTATTCCTACCATGCTCATGCTCCAGATCCCCTATCTCCTTTATTATTTGTGCTAGTTATGGAGTATCTTTCTCGGTTATTGGATGATCTGAAATATGATCCTGGTTTTACTTATCATCCGGGTTGTAAGAAATTAAAGGTGAGCCACCTTTTATTTGGGGATGATTTAGTAATTTTCTGTGCGGCTGACCTTAAGTTTGTTACTTGTATCTCAAATATTTTGGAGCATTTTGCTTTGAGTACTGGTTTTTCACCTAATCAAGTGAAATCTCAAATTGTTATTGCTGGATGTGATAATGATATTGCTCAACAACTTTATGATATTGTGGGCTTTGATCAAGGTTCCTTCCCTCTGAAATACTTGGGTGTTCCTATTACTACTGGCAGAATTGGTAAGTTCGATTGCCTTTTGTTATTGGACAAGATTATAGCTAGAATTTGTACTTGGTCCTCTAGACATCTCTCTTATGCTGCTCGTATCCAACTAGTGAACTCTGTTTTGTTGAGTTTCTTCAGTTATTGGGCTAATATTTTTGTTCTCCCCTTGAATGTTATTGAGCAAATTGTCAAGATTTGTAGGAATTTCATTTGGTCTAGTGATGTACGTGTTGTCTTATAGAGTTCCTTTGGTTGATTGTGATACTCTTTGTACTCCCAAGAATGTTGGTGGAGTGGGTCTTAGGAATCTCTATATCTGGAACATTGTTGCGATTGGTAAATTGGTTTGGAATGTTGCAAAGAAAAAGGATAGCTTGTGGGTTCGGTGGGTTCATGAAAGATATATTAAGAATCATAACCGGTGGCAATATGTTCCTCCTGCCACAAGTACTTGGTGCTGGAAACAGGTCTGTAAAGTGAAGGAGAAGATTAAATTTGGTGATAATCTTGATTGGCAATGGCAGGGTGAAACTAATGGATCTTTTTTTGTGAAGGATTGTTACAGGAGTATAATGCCTGATATGCAGAAATGGCCTTGGTTTCATGTAATCTGGAATGGTATTTCACCGCCTCGTCATATGTTTCTTGCTTGGGTGGCTGCCCACAAGAAAATGCATGTAGCTACCCGTTTAGTTGCGCATGATAGCTCGATTGATTTAAGATGTTGTCTCTGTTCTCAAGAGGATGAATCGATTGATCACCTTTTCTCTTCTTGTTCGTTCATCCAGCAAATTTTGAAGGCTTTCTGCAGCAAGCAAGGTATAAGGAGTGTGTTCAACTCTCTTCATCAGTGGTTGTCTTACTGGAAGAATATGAAAAGGCATAGCAGTGTCAAATTGTCGGTAGTTGTTGTCATTATTTCAACAATTGTTGTTGCATGGGAGTGTAGGAATTATAAGAAATTTCCTATGAGGCACATTCAGTTAACTGTGGAGGAGGCTATTAAGAAGATTCATCATACTATACTTCATAGAATTTTATTTCTTTCTAAAAAGAGCGCTAGGTATATTCGTTGTATTGTATAGATTTACTTCTACAGTAATTTTGTGGGCTTTCTTAGCCTCTTGGTGTTTAGGATTGTATCTCTTAACTGTGGAGGAGGCTATTAAGAAGACGGTTACAAAGAAGAGAAGCAAACAAGTATGGATTCCAAAATCTACTCGATGCACTCCTGAGAAGTCTGCTGATTTAAGGGTTAGTGGTATTATCAATGATGATTTCGTTGAATGGTTGTCAAGGAGTTTAATATGCTCTTCAAGTGTTCCTAGAGATCTTGATGCGCTGGCCTACTTGATTAAAGATAATTTTGGCCCCATTTCGAAGATTACGGCGCTTAGCGGTGCCAAATACATCCTCACCTTTCCTTCGATTCAAGAGATGAAAGAAGCTAATTTAGCCAATCCTATGGAACTTGGGGATTGGTTTTCTGAGATAAAACCTTGGTCAGTTTATGAGTCATCAGATTCAAGGAGAGTTTGGGTTGATATGATTGGAGTCCCTCCTCATGGCTGGAGTTGGTAGAATTTTGAAAGATGTGCTCAACCATAGGACAAATTGTTATCACTAACCAGATGTATATCGTCGACGAATCAATTTGGAACAATGAGAGCTTTGATTATGACTGACATTTTCAAGAGAATTGATTTTAGACATTCATGACTGTGCTTGCAAGGTTTTCATAAGAGAGGTTAGCTGTCATCTGATTCTTCCTTCTTTGAGTCGGAATTATGATTCTGGTAGTGATGATGTTATTGATTCCAGTGACAGTGAGGGCAATCTAAATGAGGATGGTCAAGAGTGCCATGGTAGTAACCAAGTTCCAAATTCTCCAATTGCTGATGCAGATCCAGAGCCTCAATTTAGTGATGAAGGCAGACTGAGAGTCGGGTCGTTTGCTGTGACGGTTCAACAAACGAGAAGTGGTTGCATCGAGGAGTGTAGAAATTTAAATGATCAGAATGAGGCTCCTGAAAATGAGTTATTAAAATTCTGAGGGGATGTCATTCATGATAAGGGAGGGTATGGGTTCGATGTAGTTGAAGTGCCTGAAGATGCAACCAACTTGTCTTTGACCGTTGTTCCTGTTACCAATGATCAACAGTTATTTAATATGACTGCTGCTTTGGGAAGTAATGTCGCGATGGAAGTTGAAAAATCGGTTGAGGTGATAAATGATTCCAATCTGCACCAGGATCTAGATTTGTCTAATCATGTCATTCTTCCCAATTGTCATAATTCAAATGGTGATCGTTCGATCTCATCTAATTGTGACTCGGTTGTGAATGCTAAAGCCTTCATTATAGAAAAAACAATCAGGTTTGGTGAAGACACTGGTTTTATGAGAGCCAAGAGGAATATCAATCCCAAAAAATACCTAGAAGACAAGCTTTCTCCAAGAAAAAGGAAGAAGACAAAAGAAAGTGAAAGAAGAAAGAAGTCAACCTCAATTTCTTCCGCCTCACTATCTTTCTGAATGAGAAGCTTGTCATTGATCAGAAATGGTATGTAGCTTAGCTAGATCTTTGGTTGTACAAGATCACATCAGGTCAGTTTTGTATGCATTGATTTATGGTGAATTCTTCTGATCTGTGGGTGATGTCTGGTTAAATCCTCGTGTTGGGTTGTTTGTGGGTTGTGTTCTTCTCTTTTGGGAGCATATGTTCTTTGATGTTATCCTCAAATTCTGGATAAGCAACATGTTTTAATGAGTATTGATAGCCGTGGGAGTTTTCTACCGGGTTGTATGGTTAGCAAACAATGTAGCGCAACATACTTGAAATTTTGCATGTTAAATGTCCAATTAGTGTTTATGGATGAAAAAAAATCAGTCTTTTATTAAATGGCAGAAAATATAGTTAGTGTATAATATGTGGATACCCAAAGCTGAACACGAAACCACAGGTAAATCAAGGTTCCTAAAATTGAGGAATGTGTTTAAACAAGGAAGGGTAAGGTTCCTGAATTTTAGGAATTGGTCAAATGGGTAAGGGTAAGGGTAAGATTCTTAATTTTAGACTATGGTATTCAATACTGTTTACCCCTAATTCACGGTAGTTCTTTGAGGACCGTATAGTATTACCTCCATCTCGTAATATTTGACTAAGTATTAACAGTTGATTATTCACAAATTACAAGAAGTTAAAACATAAAATTATTGTTAGTGGAAAAATATTTTAACAAAATTACAATGGCGTTAATTTTATATTTATAATAATTTGTGAGTGCTCAAAGCTCAAAGATTAATCAGCTGGATGAATAATTTAAGATGGAGGCAGTATATTGTGTGGTGCATGGACTATTTGTATGGACTAATTCTAAATGGGTTTTTAGAATAGAGGCCTAAAATTTACAAGTACTCCTCCTAGGGTTTTATAAGTATTCAGCCCAACCCACCGTAGCCCGGACGCAATCCTGAAAACCCTAGTTTAGTTTTGCCATATCTTACGTTTCAGCGGCGAGCGAGGCATCTCCATATTCTCTGTTTCCATCTGTGTAGATCTTAGGTAGAAATCATGGCGACCCAGATAAGCAAGAAGAGAAAGTTCGTCGCAGACGGAGTGTTCTTTGCTGAGTTGAACGAAGTGTTTACAAGGGAGCTTGCTGAAGATGGATACTCTGGTGTTGAGGTCAGGGTTACTCCCATGCGCACTGAGATCATCATCCGTGCCACCCGCACTCAAAATGTTCTCGGTAATTTTTCTAATTCTTCTTCTTTTAGGGTTTACAGATTTGGATTTCGGAATTTGTTTGTTAATTGTGTTGCCAAATTAGGTGAGAAGGGGAGAAGAATCAGGGAGCTGACTTCGATTGTTCAGAAGAGGTTCAAGTTTCCAGAAGGTTCCGTTGAGTTGTATGCCGAAAAGGTTAACAACAGGGGACTTTGTGCTATTGCTCAGTGCGAGTCTCTTCGTTACAAGCTTCTTGGTGGCCTTGCTGTCAGAAGGTCTATATTTTCTACTTTTGTTTTCGTTTATCACTTTGTTTATGATTATTGTGTAGGTGTATTACTACTAGATTATATGCCAGCCTTAGGTTAAACCGTGATGCTGTGATGTTTATGTATGTTTTGATAGGTTTTTGTGTAATTTATAAAGAATTTTTCTTTGGTGGATTGATTTTGGGCCAGTAGAAGTTAATCTACAGTAAGTGCATGATTGACTATTATCTTTCGATTAGAGGTTCTAGGAAGTGATGTAGTTGCATAAGCAGGAGAAAGAGTTACCATAGGTAGGTAATAATCATTTCTGTTGTCTTGGATTTTAGGATTATTTGCTATCGCTTAAACATGTTGGACGATGATAAAGAAAATAAACGTCATAATAGTTCTTACCATTGAGGTTTATCACTCGACAATCCCCTTTTGTGAGTTATGAAAATTGCACTCAGAATTGGCGTATATGAGCAGAACAAATCGAAAACAAGCTAGTATCTTATCTAAAGTGAAACAGAAAGGTGAGTGTTGGTGGGAGGAATGTCTGGATGACAAGGTTGTTAGGTTTGCGTGAATTTTTACATTAAGATGTATTTCTAGCACTTTCAGTTTTTTTTTTTTTTGTTTATTTGGGTTATAAGTATGCATTTTTTAGGACTAAATACACTGTTGATATTATGGTAGTATTGTTGGTGCAATGTGTGACATCTCTGTTCAGGTCTTGGGATGTGTCCATCTGGATGCATGTTCTTTTGTGTGACGAGTGAAGCAAACTGTGTCTTATTGTAGTCATCTTAATGTTGTTTTTTTGGTTGATGATGAGACCTGTCTTTTCATGTCATCCATAAAGCAGATTGGTGCTCTTGTACCAAGGCTGTGTCGGAAGATGACTAAAGTGAAGTTCCTCCATTCCATTATCCTCATGAGATGTTCTGGTTTTCATGCTGTAAAATTATTGAGGGAACAGGCTCTTTCAATAGCTTTTTGTTATAAGATTTTCTTCGATGCACTTTTTCATGGTTTTTCTTTTTGTAAATGTTGATATTCTTCTGTTCCGGGTGTGTTGCTAAGGATGTCTTTGTCATCTACAAAGCAAATTGACTGTTCTGTAGTCATTTTGTGTCGGAAGTTGACCACACTAATAATGTGCTGGACCATTTTTCTTATGCCAATGTTTATGTGCATTTGAAGTTCTGGGGCATTTACATTTGCACTATCTGACCTTTTGTAATGATGATTCTGTTATGTCTTGTATGCATTAATTGTATGTGTTTGTTAAATAGGTTGGCTATAAGCTTGACTGGGTTGTTTTTGTGCAGGGCCTGCTATGGTGTGTTGAGATTTGTCATGGAAAGTGGTGCCAAGGGTTGTGAGGTATGTCTGCCTCAATTCATGCTTGTTTCTTCTACCCTTTGTTTTGGTGTTGGCTATGGAAATTCATGATGAATACTCTGCGATAGGTTATTGTGAGTGGGAAGCTGAGGGCACAACGTGCCAAGTCCATGAAATTCAAGGATGGATACATGATCTCATCTGGTCAGCCAGTGAATGAGTACATCGACTCAGCTATTAGACACGTCCTCCTCAGACAGGTGCTAATTCTTTGTCCTTAGAGTCTCATTAACTTGTTGATCTTATTGTCGATTGTGTTATTGGCAATACAGTGTGGGTTTCTAGGATGAGACTCAGAGTAACATAATTTGTAAATGTCTGTGCAGGGAGTGCTCGGTATCAAGGTCAAGATCATGCTGGACTGGGATCCTAAAGGAAAGATGGGTCCACCTACACCACTTCCTGACCTTGTCACAATCCACCCACCAAAGGATGAGGAGAACTACATCCAGGCAGCACCAGCACCAGTGCCTGAAGTAGCTCATGAAATTCCAATCATAGATCCTGTTGTTGCTTAGAGTGGTGCTTAACTAGTCTAGACTTCCAAACTTTTGCACATGAACTTGTCAGTTACCAGAATTCTAAGTACCCAATGTTCCCTTTACTTTGTCATGTCTTGGGCAAAGCTTCTTTAAATTTTGTAGGGGTTTCTGATACTTTGATGAGTTTGAGCTTTTTCATGTAACAGATTATTCTTGATATCACTATGTGTTTTTATAATAGAAAATGTTTTTAAGGGTCCCTACTCCATGTTTTTTAAGGATGCTTCTGTTTTGTGTTCAAATATGGGCCTATGGACTATGGTTGGTAATGTTTTCTTGGGTTATTGACCATGAAGGATGGCCCAGTGAGGGTAATTCCTTGAAGGTCTCCCCAGGACAATAAGGTCCTTATTTGTAAAAATTGGTAGGCCTCCTCTAAGGTGTGATGTGTGTTGGGTTTTTTTTTTTTTTGGTTCAATGTAAAAATCTGTTGGGCTTTTTTTAAAATGTAAGAAGGTTCAGTGTAAGAGTAAGAGGGTTTAATGTAAGAAGAAAAAGAAGAAAGAGGAAGAAGAAGAAAAATCGAAGAAGAAAACAGAAGAAAGAGAAAGAAAATGATGGAGTTTTTGGTTTCTTTGTAATAATTTTCATTTTCACATTAAAACATAAATAATTTGTATAATTTTTACATTTGGGAGTAAGTTGTTCATTTTTTGTTTTCTTGCACTTGTCTACGAATGAATAATGAATTATAATTTCACAGAACATCTTCTTCATGGCTGCTTCTTCATCTTCGAATGAATGAATGAATGCATAATGGTTCGTCATATATGTTGACCTTGGATAACAATATAGTAAACCTAGGAATCTAGGATAACAATATTGTAAACCTTGGAGATTAATACGCCTTGAATATTAATATGATAATCACCGTACATTGCATTATTATGACAACTCCTGTATGACACAATACCTTCAATCAATGGAACAGAACACTTTTAAAGTTTTTAATACATAACTAGCTTTTGATATCCCGTGCTATGCACGGAAAAATTTTCAATAATTTTTTGTATTTTTTTAGAGTAATTTATTATAATTATCATTTCATTCCTCAAAAGAAATTAATTTGAATGATAATTAGAAATAATGAAAAAAATGTGTAACAATGGTACCATTTGAATAATTTGGTGGTGAAAGTATATTAAAGTCCATATCACTATTAAACAACCATACTTTATAATAACTATTTTGAAGAAAAATATAAAAAATTATTTCAAAAATTCATGTCATTATAAATTAATGTTTAAGTATTTATCTACTAAATTAAATACTTATTAAAATCCTTATCTTTACATTCAGTATAATATAAATTAGTAGCGCTGTAGGTTAAAATTGAAATTATCAGTAAATATTTTATTTTATTTTCTTGTATGAACATTAATGTTAGTGTAAAGAAAGTTACAACTTACAATGACTATGATAATTCTATTTTCTTGATTTTTGGTTTTGACTTTGTGATTTTTTTTTGTCTGTATTATAATTCTTTTTATCTACCTTTACTCAAACTTTTTGTTTAGTTTATGATAGTTACTTATAATTTAAACTTTTTATCTATAGAAATATATATAGTAGTGTTAATAAAAATTATTTTTTTTAAATAGTTATTAAAGAAATTACAAAAATAATAGTCTAGACTTTTCACGAAAATTTTACTTTAATATCAATTATATTTTATTTCCTATGTTGTGATGAAATATTATAATATAAAATTGATGAAAGAAAAAAGAGGGAATGTGTTAGTTCTGTATTAAATCAAATATTAAGATTTTCTTTTATTTAAAATATATTTATGAAAGTATTAAATTGTGAGGTTTTGAATATGCTTTGGAAATAATCAAATTTCCCAAATTATTTTTTTCTTATTTGTAATTCCCTTAGGTGCTTGTGTTTTAATATATATATATATATATATATATATATATATATATATATATATATATATATATATATATATATATATATATAAAAGCAGCCATGAAAAAGAAGATGTTATGTGAAATTATAATTCACTATTCATTCGTAGACAAGTGCAAGAAAACAAAAAATGAGCAACTTACTCCCAAATGCAAAAATTATACAAATTGTTGATGTTTTAATGTGAAAGTGAAAATGAAAATTATTACAAAGAAACCAAAAACTCCATCATCATCTTCTTTCTCTTAATTCTTATGTTTTCTTCTTCGATTTTTTCTTCTTTTTCTTTCTTCTTCTTCTGCAGTGTTCTTCTTCTTCTTCTTCTTCTTCTTCTTCTTCTTCTTCTTCTTCTTCTTATATTGAACCCTCTTACTCTTACATTGAACCCTCTTACATTTAAAAAAAACACTACCGATTTTTATATTGAACCAAAAAAAAAAATAAAAAACCGCACACATCACCTTGGAGGGGGCCTACCAATTTTTGCAAATAAGGACCTTATTGTCCTGGGGAGACCTTGAAGGAATTACCCTCACTGGGCCGTCCTTCATAGTCAATAACCCTATTTCCTTTGGTTGATTTTCACAGAGTTCTTTTGGGGCTGTCCAAATTGGATTCTGAATAGGGGTTCAACTATTCGATGTAAATAGGTTTTGCTTTCGAGGAGTGCTTGGTTACAATTGTTTTCTAGGAAAATTTGTCAACTTTTTCAAATTAATCAATTTTTTCATGTTGGGTTGTAAAAAGTGGGGAGGAAAATTTTGAAATGGGTCCTATTTTACCAATGTGGATGGGAAAAACTCTCATGGGGTCGAGAGTTTTTTTCTCATGAAAAAGGGAAAGTTTCATTACTTTCCAAAATACCCTTGAATACTATTTTAATTAATGTAGACAGATAGCATTGACGTTTCAAAAATTGTCTGAATATTTGAATTTATCCGATTTGAGAAAAATCGTTTAGCTCATAGATCTTTTGTCAGACATTCACCGAAATTACTCAATATTTGGCACAATTTGCATCTTTTTTCGATTGTCTGAACTCGATTTTGACTTGGATTTAATTCTTGCCGAATTGTCTAAGCAGTTTCGACTTGAAAGGTCAGTTACAGACATCAATTTCTTGTTGACATTCACTAAATTTGATCGACCCTTATCTAACCCAAATTCGAATATTTGCTAGCATTAGCTACGAGCTTTTTTTTCATTTTTTTTACATAGGTAAATAGTCTAGCACATTGAGGAATGAGGATTAGGATAGAAGGTGGATAAAATTTTATGGTAAGTTAACAATTGAAGAATTGAAAATTCTTTGAGTTTTATTTGGATTGGAAACTTAAGAGGCAGTGAGGCACCATGTATTCTTTTCCTTTTTTCTTTTTTGACCAATTAATAATTGCATTATTTATTTTTTTAATCATATATTTTTTTACAAAAAAATTTCTAGAACTCTCAATTGATTGACATGTGGCATTGAACTCCTCTAAAAGGTTTTGTTTTAATATAGTTAATAGATAATAATAATAAGAATAATAATAATAATAATAATAGGTGACAGAACATTTATTATATTTTTTATTTAACTTATATAATTTATTTAAAAATAAAAAAATAGGTGACATGGCATTTATATATGTCTATTAGTTTATTTACCTTTCCTTATCTAACCTTACTTTACCTTACATTCCTCCTTACTTACCATCTCAAAGAACATGCATGGTCATGAAAAAACAAAAGATAACTTATAACAACTTATGTGTGTGTGTGTATATATATGTAGGAAAATTGGATTCTAATAATAATCCCAAGTTTTACAAATTGGACAATAATAATCCCTACTATCTATTTGGATTATGGTGGTTAAAAAAAAATTGGATTGTAGTGGGACATTATTGAGAGTATAACTTAAATATCATGGATTTTGTGTTGCATTTAATTCAAAACTTAGTATAACACTTTAGCATGATTTTTTAAGAATTTACGACGTTTCTCCTAATTTTTTTCAATTTTTTTACGATTCTTTACGATTTTTTTTACTTTTATTCCTTTTAAAAAGCCCTAATAGTTTCTCGGAGTCTCAAAAAAATAATTTAAAAATTATTTTAGTAACTTCGATTCAGTACCATTCTGAGGGCAAGAACGAAAAACCCAAAAACACTATGGGATAGGAATGAAAAAAAAAATAAAAAGAATGTGGGGGTGGATTTGGTACCACTACAATCCAATTTTTTTTATTTTTTTTTACCACAAGAATCCAAATTGATAATAGGGATTATTGTTGTCCAATTTGTAAAATTTGGGATTATTAGAATCCAATTTTCTTATGTGTGTGTGTGTGAGTTATTAGATGCTAATACGCCGTACTTTGGGGGTGTTGGACAATAATGTACTAAACATTTTTCTTGAACAATAATATACTGTACTTTGGGGGTGTTCGATAATAAAGCACCTAAAACGATTATGATGGTGGCTAACTTGGTAGCAGCCTTGCATGGTAGACTGAGTAACAAAAAAGATTAAAATCTTTACTAAATTAATGTTATGTAAGCAAAGATGAATTCTATTTTTTTGCAAACAAAAGACACCGTTTACGTTAGCGAAAAATGTGAAGAAATGAGGTGTTATTTGAAAAACATAATCAAATTTCATTTGCACTTGCTGACCATGCCTGATATGACATTAATTTAGTAAAGATTTTAATTTTTTTTGCTCTTCAACCCACCACATAAGACCACCACCAAGTTACCCATCGCTAGAATTGTTTTAGGTGCACGCAGTATTGCAAATATAATGATAGTAATTATATATAATAAACATTGTATACATTGAAAAACTAATGGACAAAATTCTTTAAGATTTGACTA
Organism: Portulaca oleracea; assembly: GCA_029582165.1. NCBI lineage: Eukaryota > Viridiplantae > Streptophyta > Magnoliopsida > Caryophyllales > Portulacaceae > Portulaca > Portulaca oleracea. Next base: position 24,911,421 of record CM055890.1, read on the forward strand.
ACATGTACATCTAGATGATAGATAAACCGGTAATGAGGAGTATTATAAACATCTAAAAACTAATATAAAATTTACCTATATATATGAAACACAACCCACTTCTTACCTAAAATACTTAAATAAGTTTGAACCGAGTACCGCGTAAGACCGCTACCAAGTCATCCATTGTCAGAATAAATTATATGTGTATTATTGTCCAACACTTCTAAAATACAATATTTATTGTCAAAGAAATTATAAGTTCGATACATTATTATGGAACACCCACAAAGTACAATATATTAGCGTCCAAAACCCTTTTTAACATGATAGAAGCCTTGTGTCAAAAGTCCAACATTCTTTTAATTTTTTTTCCCCAATTGTTCAAAGTAAAAGTTACTAGAACAACCGTTACAAAAAATTATTAGTGGATACTACCTCCATCCCTAAATAATGATCATAGTAATTGCTTTTCGAAAACTAACACAAGATGTGAAAATGAGTAAAAAGTTGAGACTTTACCAAATAAGTCCTTAAGAGGCAAACACTACCCAATGTAAAAGAAGGACAAGCAAAATGAAATAAATTACATTTATTAATGAAGGATAAAATGAACATTTCAATTATTAAATTATAAAATTGACAAATAAAAAGAAACAAGAAAATTAGATAATTTGACAATCATTTAGAGACATATGTAATATTAACCATAATTATTACTATTGATAAACAATTTTCAAAAACAAAAAAAATACTCCCTCTGTTCTTTTTTATCTGTCATTTATGGTTTTCAGTGTCAATTTTTAATCAATAATTTCTCATATAAAATTTTTATAAAAAAATGTAATATTATACTTTTTTTGTAGTATTTTTTTATTATGAATTTAATGACATCAGTTTTGTATGATGAATCATTGTACAAATTAAAATATTTATAGTCAAAGTTTTTAACACAATTTTCTAAGCGACAAATAAATAAAAACGGAGGGAGTAGTTAAAACGATGTAGCGCCTTTTTCCCATATATTTACTTTGATTTTCAAAGTGTTTAGAAACTTGTAACAACTATTACTCCCTCTATTCCATATTAATTGTCGTCTTTGAAAATTGTGCAGTCAAATTTTAAAAATTTTGACCATAAATTTCTCAATATATACAATGACTTGTTCTATAAAATTAATACATTAGATTTGTAATGAAAATACTATCATAAAAGTATATTGCAATTGTTAATAAGATATTATATGAGAAATTATCAATCAAAGAATAATATTGGAGACCGTCACAGTCAATAAAATGACAGTTAACGGAGGGAGTAGTAATTAACTCTGTTTATCAAAATGCATGGGAACTAGGTCTAACATCCGTCAACAACTAACATGATTAATAACTTACTCCCTCCTTCCCATATTATCTGTCACTTTAACTAACTTTCTTTTTTTCCATAATATCTGTCACTTTATAATTTCAATAACACATTAATTACTAATTTATCAAATTAACCTTATTACTTACATCTTTTTCTTCAATTGTTCCTTTTTATTCACCTTTTTCCTTTTTATTTATCATTTTATTCAACATTTTCACATTTCCAATGATGTAAATTAATGTGAAATGGAAGTTTTTTTAGTTTTTTAAATTATGTTCCAAGTGACAAATAAAATGGAAAGAAGGGAGTACTTGATTTGCCGATGAAGATGAAGAGACTAACCTACCAAACGACAAACACCTACTGTACTGCATGCATTTCTTTAGACATGGAACGTCACTATTTAATGGACTAGATGGGTCGTCTTCCCCGCGTCAATCAGTACGTACAGCTAGTTTCATCATGCATTTCCTTCTTTGCTAAGCTTACCCTTGGAAATATATGTACCTCTCTAGCTCTCCTTATCTTTAATTCCTTCCTTTTGTCTCACGTACGTACTGCATGTTTCTCTTTCTTCAGATAAAAAGAAGCCTGGATATATAGATTATTGTGGTACTGAAATATGCTGTCAGTTTCAATGGAGAAATCAAGCATTCCCAAAAATACTGACAGAGGATGCCACAGTTTGTTGGATATTGTTTTCTCATGGTCTGTTAGAGATGTGCTCAACACTAATCTTTACAAACACAAGGTAATCTTCATGGACATACTCCTTTTAATTCAGTTAAGTGAAGTGATAGTTTCTGATTTTCAACTGACCTGTATATGCACCAACAGGTGGAAAGAATCCCTGAGGTATTTTCATCAGCTGCTAACTACACAGGCTGTTTCAAAGCCCCACTCATGGAGGAAATCCGGGAAAGTTTATGCTCTGGATTGGAATCAATAGGTCATGCCCCGGCTTGTGAGTTAATGCAACTGGAGTTGTCAAAAGATCATAAGCCTCCCAAGGAGCTCTACTATGAAATCGTGACAAGAAATATATCTGGGTTCAAGAATCCTGGTGGTGGACATTATGAGCCTGAGGCAGGGGACCTCATTGTTCTTACCAAAAATATCAAACCCAGAAAATTTGATGACTTGACTAAACCTGGGCAACTCTTTGTTCTTGCCTTGGTTGCAGCATTAGAAGAAGGGTCTGACATGACAAGGATCCTTGCTTCTGAGGAAATAGATCCTCGATTATGGCTCAGGAGTTACTCGCGTGACAAGGTCTTCGTTACTTATTTGATCAACATGACCACTAATATGAGGATATGGAAAGCATTACACCCCGATCCTCAAGGGAGCAACATGAGTATGATACTTAAGGTTCTAAGACGACCCAAATCTGATGTAAGTTTTATCTTTTATTGTTACATTAATTCTCAAGGAATATGAGTCAGTGGCATTTATAAATGTTGCTTTGTTATGATCAACAGGGAGGAGGTGAAGCTTGTAGCATTTGCTTCTCTCGAGCAAATTCTATGCTTATGGATGCAAATCTGCTTGGAATGACTAGTTCATTCAAATTAGATGAATCCCAGAAAAGTGGTGTTTTGAGCAGTATTGCAACGAGAAATTGTACCCATGAGCAGAGCAGTGTGAAACTGATATGGGGTCCTCCTGGGACAGGGAAGACCAAAACTGTTGCTTCGTTGCTCTTTGCACTTGTCAGGTTGAAATGCAGGACAGTAGCATGCGCACCAACCAACACTGCAGTGTTGCAACTAACAAAAAGGTTGGTGGGGTTAGTTAAAGGAAGCTTGCAATTTGACATGTATGGGATGGGAGACATAGTTCTCTTTGGAAATGGTGAGAGGATGAAGGTCGATGATCATGACGAGCTGTTAGATATATTTCTTGACTATAGAGCTGAGATCCTCTGCAAATGTCTCTCACCATTCATGGGTTGGAAGAGTACATTGTGTTGGATGATCTCCTTGCTTGATGACCCAGAAAGGCAGTACCAGTTGTACCTAAGAAACAACCAAGGTTTTGATGATGACCTGGGAGATGAGGAAGTGGATGAAGGTAGTAGTAATGATATGCATAGTGAAGAAAGCAATCATGACAAAACTGAAGATGACCTTCTAATTGAAGGCAAAGGAAAAGGCCTTAATAAGAGGAACAACAGGAAGCACTGGAAGGAACTCATTGGTAAATCATTAAGAGAAACCAATAAGAAGAATAAGCATGCAGAAGATGCTGTTTCTAAGGATTTATTAGATGAGAGTGACAGCAACACAGATGGAGATGAAACGTCTTTGGAACTAATGTCATTCGACGAATTCCTCATGAATAGATTTTATACTATCGGAAAGCGTTTAGTATTTTTCATCAAAAACCTTTGTACCCAACTGCCAACATCCATCCTAGAATTGGATGTGGTCAGGAAAATGGTTTCTCTGCTTGATCTGCTCAAAGTTCTGGAAGATGCTGACGGAAACCTCAACCATGAATATATATTCTCAAGTAAGAGAGAAAATTTTCTAGATATTCTGAAATCCCTTCCAGAGGAGCTCCCGATTCCTGTTTTAAGATCAAGGGATATTCAAGGACTCAAGGATTTCTGTTTGATGAATGCTGAGTTGATCTTCTGCACAGCCTCGAGCTCTGCTAAGATGCTCACTGATGGCATGAAACCTGTAGAAATGTTGATCATTGATGAAGCAGCTCAGCTTAAAGAATGTGAATCCTTGATTCCTTTTCAAATCCCGGGTCTAAGGAATACAGTTCTTATAGGCGATGATCGACAGCTACCAGCCATGGTCCAAAGTAAGGTAAAAAGCACACTCCTGATAATTTTTCACTTGTTTACTACACAATCTCATTATTCTCCCCATCTTAACTCCAAGTGCTTGATCCCTTTAGGTTGCAGATGATGCGTATTTTGGAAGGAGTTTGTTTGAAAGGCTTTCAAACTTGGGGCATAGAAAACACCTTCTTAACATTCAGTACAGGATGCATCCATCAATAAGTTCATTTCCCAACAGAAAGTTTTATGACAAGCAGATTATAGATGCACCTGCTGTGAAGGAAACAAGCTATGAACATTGTTTTCTGGGGGGAAAAATGTATGGGCCATACGCTTTCATACATTTACCTAGAGGAAAAGAAGATTTTGATAGAGGGCATAGCCCTAGGAATCTGGTGGAGGCTGTTGTTATTAGTCAGATTATTGCAAAACTCTTTCGAGGTAGGTTTTCTAAAGTGGCTAAACTCCTATATATGTTGAAGTTAATTTTTAGAAACTTTCATTAATTCTGCTCAACTTTGTGCAGAGTACTCCATCAGAAAACAAAAGGTCAATGTTGGGGTGATCTCGCCATACAAGCGTCAAGTGGGTTTGATTCAGGAAACTTTGGGGAATAAGTACGCAAATTACGCTGATAAGGGGTTCTCTGTAAGTGTCCGATCTGTTGATGGATTTCAAGGAGGAGAAGAGGACGTAATAATACTATCTACAGTTCGCTCCAATGGAAAAGGATCAGTTGGGTTCCTCTCTAATCACAAGAGGACTAACGTCGCTCTAACAAGGGCCAGGTACATTTCTGCTTGTACTCCCTACATAAGTTGGGGAATAATGATCAACTCTGGGTTTCTTTTTTTGTTATGGTGTAGGTATTGTCTATGGGTAATAGGCAATGGCACAACACTGAGTAACAGTGGAACAGTTTGGAGTGATTTAGTCTGCGATGCTCAAACACGAGGCTGTTTTTACAATGCAGACGACGACAAGGAGCTAGAGCAAGCTGTGACAGCAGCCTTACTGAAAACTAAACAAGTGGCTGCAACATTCAACCTTGACTCCCTTGGTACACGATTTTCATCGCTGAATTTAAGGGAAGGTAAAGGAGATCAAACAAGCTCCACCTTAATGTGATGTCATGGGCTTTGATTCGTCATGTTTGTTGAATGCTGTCACCAATTGCAAAAACTTAATGGAGCTGTACATGGTTATTTTGTGGTGTGTGTTATGCTGCTTCCATCTTCAGACAATTTAGGGTCAAATTGGGCAGATGGTGACAAACAAGTACAGCACTAGTAATGGAAGTATTTGCAAGACAAATTGAACATGAATCCCGTTAAGTGTGGATGCTTTTGCATTGGTGAAATTTTCCAAGCAACATTGCTGCAGTCGTTTACCAGTTTCATTTCCAAAACAGAAAGTTGGCTAGCAAGTGGCATGTTTTGATGGATTCATGTTCTGTATCGATCCAGCTTCTTGTTCTGTTAACTACATAAGTTTTGAACTATGTCTTGACCTGTTCTGTTGACTATTTAAGTGTAGACCTGTCTTCATTTATATGCATGATGGATCATACAGTTCAGGATCCCCTCTGCCAAACAACCCTCTTTTAAGATTCTTTGCAAGGAGTTGGTTGAGCTTCAATATTGGTTACTTTCCACACATGAAATTCCAACAGTTATAACTTAAGGCAATGATTTGAAATTCCAACAGGTATAACCGTAGTCGAATCTTCATCATAATTAAATCTCAATCTTCAATTCAAAATATAAAAGGTCTTTAGTATTTTTTTAAAAAAATTAAGATGGATAACTGCCTCCCTAATTTATGGAAATAACTTCTCATATCGCTCAATTTGTAAATATTTCTATAATATAATATAATATAATATAATATAATATAATATAATATAATATAATATAATATAATATAATATAATATAATATAATATAATATAATACCCAATCAAAACTAATCTTAATTAACAATTATGATATAATATCTTGCCAAAACTAATCTTGTAACTAACTCTGTACTAATTCAAAGTTGAATTTTAAATATTGGATTATTGGATGATAATGCACTGAACTTTAGAAGTATTGGACAATAAAGCACTGAACTTTTTTTTGGACTCCAATACACTGAGCTTTGAGGGCATTGGACAACAATGCACTCAGACCAATTTGGTGGTGGTTGACGCGGTAGTTGTTCTACTTTGAAGTGTCATTTTTCTATGTTTTTTAGAAAAAAATATATTAGTCATCTTGTTTATGTGCATTTTCTTACACGCCAAATTTTTTTTCTAAAAAAGATAGAAAAACAACACTTCAAAGTAGGATAACCACCGCGTCAACCACCACCAAATTGGTCTGAGTGCATTATTGTCCAATACTCTCAAAGTTCAGTGTATTAGAGTCCAAAAAAAAGTTCAGTGCATTATTGTCCAATACCCCTAAAGTTTAGTGTATTATCATCCAATAATCCTTAAATATTAGATCGCCTAATATTATGATTTTTAGCAGTTACAAATTAGTTATTCAGTTACCTAAATTTTAGGAAATGGTGTAAATCCAATACCAGCATAAATATAGTTGATTAGTTGGTTATCACCTCACACTCACATGTTCTCTCCATTTCCACTCTTCTACATCTTTCCATTCTATTTCATCTTCATCATCAATTCAAGTTCAATTTCAATTTAGTAATTAGAGTTGCACCTATTAAAACGTAAGGGTGTTCACGGATCAGGTACCTGAATTAATTGAGTAATTTTTTCGGGTACTCAAAATTGCGGGTCGAAGATACACTCGAACCGTAACCACAATTGAAAGTTTCTGGTCCCCAAGTTCATTAATTTGTTATTATGAGTTTTTTCTTATATTATTTTTAATTTTAATTTGTTAATTTGTTATTAAAACTACTAATTTCATTATTATTTGAACGAAAGTTAGTCACAATATGCCAAATACAACGTCAAACCCTCATCTGACTGTTATTAATTGGATGGAAACTAAAAAATGTTTTGATGAACCTGTTCAAATACAATATGCAAGTTCTGATTAGTCATGCTACTTTTATTTTAATTTTAGAATCTCACACGAAGATATAAGTGAAAACAAAATTAAACAAAAAAATGGATAGAAAAGAAAAGGACTTTGTTTTGGACCTCAATTTTAATTTTGGATAATTTGGATACCCCAATTTTGGCCAGGGGCCCACCCGTGTCCGAACCGTTACCTGAACTTTTTTTCTAATTCGGGTATCCAACCCAATTAAAATTAATTTTTCAGTTCGGGTACCCCGAATTTTTTGACCAAGTAGTGGGGTTTTTTGAACAGTGAAAGTTGGATAAAAATAGAGGAAATATTAAATGTTTATTTGATTTTGTCTTTCTTATAGTTTTATTGTTTTTTTTTTGAGGGAAAAGTGTCACACTACGCAAATATATTAAACGAAATTTCCACCCTCTGAAGTCATGATGGTTGCAACTTCCGGGGGGTAAAAACCAAACCAAACATTGCTCAAGACATTATCTAACGCTAATCGGGCCAAGGTGTGTGCCACCTTGTTACACTCCCGTTTGCAAAAACTAAAGACAACTGAATCAAAACATTGTTTCAAGAGGAGGCAATCTTTGATGATTTTCTCTACACTCGGGTTTGTGTTCTCAGTCCCTTGAGGCACTCAACCACCTGCTTACAATCTGATTCCACAACAACTTTCCGGAATCCCTGTTGCTTTGCCAGCTTCAACCCATGTCTCACCGCACCCGCCTCCATTTCTTCAACTCCCCAAGCTGTACCTATTGCTCGGCATTCCGCACAGCTGACAGCCCCTCCATGGTCTCGAATAACAGCTCCCCATCCCCCTTTGTCATTTGCTCCTATGGATGCATCAGTGTTTATCTTCCACCAACCCTCCTCAGGTCTCGTCCATTGCTCACTCGTGATCACCGGTAACATCTCTGGGTTTTCTTTTCCCTGTGCTTGAATATATCTGAGATGAGTGTCCAAAGCTCTGGTAGCCACATCCATGGGGTCCGATAGGTAGTTTTCAAACACCTTCCGGTTTCGGGCTTTCCAAATCGCGCACACGAGGGTGACGATAATCCCCCTGTCCTTCCTGTCTATCTCCGTCAGTCGCTCTTTCACCCACCTTCCTGCATCTTGAACTGTGCGTTTCTCCACTTCCATTCGAAGAATACTGCATTTCCATACTCGTCTCGTCCATTGACAGTCTAGAAACACATGATCATTTGATTCCTCACCTTCCCCGCACATGCTACAGATTGGGTCGACTTCGATCTGCCTCTTTCTCAAATTTGTTTTAGTAGGCAGTGAGTCAGTTGACATTCTCCATAGAAAATGCTTGGATTTTGGCAAGGCATCCATAGACCAGAATAGGGACCCCCCTCCTTGCATTCTTCTTGAACTTGAACCTTCACCTTCATTTGATTTCCTTTCAGCTTCTCGGGCAATGTGGGTGGCCGATTTAACTGTGAATCGTCCGTCTTTTGTGAACTTCCAGTAGAGTTCATCCTTTTCTGTCGCATCGCTGATTGGTATCGACTGTATTCTCCTCCTTGTCTCTGCGTCAAAACATAGGGTTAGCAGATCTTCCCTCCAACAGCGTTGCTCGTGATCGATAAGTTCCTCCACCAAGCTTGATTCTTCCAAAAATCGGGGTTGTGTAGGGACCATTCCTTCATTCGTTTGTGGTAGCCATCGGTCTCCCCATATTCGGACGCTTCGACCATCCCCTATACTCCATAGACTTCCTTTCTGCAGAAGAGTTCTCGTACCCAGCAGGCTCCTCCAAGTATAACTGGGTTGGTGAACCAATTTTGCATCCCAAAAGGATCCCTTCGGGAAATATTTGGCCTTTCGGACCTTAGCCGCTAGCGACTCCGGACATTGTATAATTCGCCAAGCTTGTTTCGCCAGTAAGGCCTTATTGAAAGCATTAAACTTTCGGAACTCTAGGCCACCCCTATCTTTTGTCTCGCAAAGCTTTTCCCAGGCCATCCAGCATATTCCCTTTCCCTCTCCATTTTTGCCCCACCAAAACCTCCTGCAAGCCCCCTCCAAACTGTCGCAGATTGCAATTGGGATTTCAAAACACAGCATCGCATACATCGGATCTGCCTGTACCACAGCTTTAATCAACACCTCTTTCCCCGCTTGGATAAAAGTTTTTCTTTCCATCCCTTCAGCTTTTTCTCAACCCTTTCTTGGACCGATCGGAACACAGATTTTTTGGAGCGCCCAATATACGTAGGCAAACCAAGGTACCGCTCATGTGTCTCTACCACCCTGAAACCTAATCTCTGTTTGAGCATATCCCGTTGTTGTTCGCTCACGTTTCGGCCATAAGAGACTTCCGATTTGTCAATGTTGATCAGTTGACCCGAAGCCAGTTCGTATGTCTTTAGAATTTCTAGCACTTGTACAGCTTCTTCCTCTGTAGCTCTGACGAACAAGAGGCTATCATCCGTAAAAAAGAGATGAGAAACGGTCGGAGCACCTCTTGCTATTTTCAGCCCATGAATCTTTTTCCGATCCTCCCTGTCTCTAATAATTGCCGAAAGCCCCTCGGCGCATATAAGGAAAAGATAAGGGGACAATGGGTCCCCCTGTCTAAGCCCTCTATGTGGGATGATACCATTTGAGGGTCTACCATTCACTAACACTTGGTACCGAACCGAGGTAATACATCTCATGATCAAGCCGATAAAGTCATCTTCAAAACCCAGTGCCTTCACCATATCAGCAATGAAAACCCACTCCACCCTGTCATACGCCTTGCTCATGTCCAATTTCAAGGCCATGTGGCCTTTTTTGAGATGTGTTGGTCGCTTTTTCAGGAAGTGGAAATGTTCAAACGCTACCAAAATTTGTCCGTTATGAGTCTACCCGGGACAAAAGCGCTCTGGGATTCATGGATGACATGAGGAAGGATGCTTTTAAGCCTATTAGTGATTGCTTTTGATATAAGTTTATAAATCACATTGCAAAGGCTTATGGGGCGGAAATCCGTTGTGGAGACCGGGGCTTTCACTTTTGGTATTAGAGCCACAAAAGTCTCATTGACATTCTTCGGGTTAACCCCCTCATTCAGAACACTGAGTACATAAGAGATTACGTCATTACCAACAATATTCCAGTATGATTGATAAAAATGTGCGGGAATACCGTCCGGCCCCGGGGCCTTCGTCGGATGCATCTGTTTGAGCGCCTGCAAGATCTCATCTCCCGTGTATGGTTGTCTCAGCGTGGCATTCATCTCCTCAGAGACTTTTGGCCCTACTAGGCTGGTTATGGGCCTCGTGTCAGTTGCTTCCTGTGCCGAAAAAAGATGCTCAAAATATCTCACAAAGACCCCCTCTATATCATCCTCATTTTGCCTCCATACACCCATCTCATCTTTAACCTTAGTTATCCAGTTTCGCCTTTTCCTCTGGTTTGCCTTTTCGTGGAAAAACTCAGTATTCTTGTCTCCGTCCTTCAACCAGTTTTGACGACTCCTCTGGGCCCAGTACTTCTCCTCACATTCTTCTAAATCTTCAATTTTACAATGAGAGATCTAAGGATGGATATATTTGTTTTCGTAGCACTTCGACCCTGAATTTCTTCTATTTGCTGCTTCAACTCTTGGGCCTCTAAGCGCATTTGTTTCACATCACGACCCAGCTAGAATTTGGCCCCCCTGCACATCTTCATTAGTCTCACGTTGATATCATTGTACTGCCCCTCTTTCCACTTTTCATTTATTACTTGTTCGTAGTTTTCATCCATCATCCAACCTTTTTCAAATCTGCATGGTTTTGCCTTGTGTTGCAACTTCCTCGAACTACTAACATGTTGAGAACTCTGAAGGATCACTGGTAGATGATCCGATCTTCTTTTGTGCAGATGCTTCACCTGACTCCACGGGAATAGGGAACGCCATTGTGTGTTTTCTAGGAACCTATCAAGCCTTTCATGCACATTATCCCCTTCCGCCCTTCCGTTCGACCATGTGTACTGATGTCCTTCATAACCTAAATCTGCTAAGTCACATTCATCAATTGTGTTTCGAAAACCCTCAACTTCTATATTTGCCTTTTGAGGTCCTCCACTCTTCTCGTCATGACTTAGAATGCAGTTAAAGTCACCACCACATCACCATGATCCTTCTGCGGCATCTTTGAGGCGCTTTAGCAAATCCCAGGTTCCCATCTTCTCTTCCTCCTTCGAAAAACCATACACTCCCGAGAACCTCCACTCCCTCTGCCCGTCCTCCCCCAAACCTGCTACATCAATGTAGTTAAGAGATTTTGAGAGTACTTCTAGTCTTACTGTATCCTTCCAGTATAAAGCCAGACCCCCACTTCTTGATTTTCCCTCCCCCCTACAACTCATGTACACCCCGTTTTCCATTTTCAGACGTGACCGAAGCTGGGCAGCTTCCCCCTCATATAGTTTTGTCTCACAAAGGAAGACAATGTCCGGCTCTTCTTCTGTCAGGAGGCGTTGCACCCCCCTCACTGCTCGTGGGTTCCCAAGCCCACGGCAGTTCCAAATTAAGGTTTTCATTGTTGTTCACGGGACCGATTCACAGTCTCCGCTACTTGCATTTTTGTTGTGGTAATTCCTTCTATGCCATTGTCTGTCTTTGCCTTCTTTCCACACTCATCGTGCATGGCTCCCTCTAAAATCCCCCTTTTTTTGCATGGGTTTTCCTCTCTCTCCTTTCCCCCACCATCTCCCTTCCCTTTTCCTTTGTGCAGCCTTTTCCACCTTCTCACTGATCTCCCCGTCGAGGACACTGATGATTGCTCCATCTCAAGTTCATCGTCTTCAATCCCCTTCTCCCTCTCCTCCACTCCCTTTTTATTGTTGATTTCCTGTGTGCCCACTCTCTCCGCCTCCTTTCCTCGGTCTTTTCCCTCCTTCCCCTCCTTCCCATTTTCATCCACCCTCACCCTTCCCAAACTTTCCATTACTTCTTCCACACTTGGAACCCCCTCACGTTGATTTGGTTGGGGTTCTCGTGTTGTTTCTTTCGTATGGAACATGAGCTTCTTCGCTGCCGTGCTCTTCTTGTTTTCATTCTTTGTTGAGAGTCCCCGCTTAGGGAGCCATGGTGACGCCCTCATCCAATCCCCGTACTGGAACTCCGTGCATTCAGTTGTTTCATCCTTTTCACCACAGTCTTGTTCGTTGTGCCCCAATTTCCCGCAGTAGTAGCAGATGGCCGGAAGCCTTTCGTACTTGACCGGTAATTTTATGTGTGTTCCACTTGAGGTTTCAACTGGGATGTGAGTTGGAAACGACTCCCGGAGATCCATGAGAACTCTGAAACGTAGAGATTTCTGCCATCCTCCTCCTTCCGTTTCATCTTTCTTGACCAAGATTCCTAGATGTTCTGCCAAGGCTTTGATGTTTTTCTCGTTCCTCCCTTTGAAAGGAGGATCATAGACTCTAGCCCAGAATGGAGTATGCGTCAGAGTCTCTTTTGCCTTTGATGGTTGTATCTCCCCCTCTATCTCCTTCATGCAAACGACTGCCCGATCGAAAGTCCATGGTTGGCCCTCCATCACTTTTGCCTTGTCCTTCCAATGAAAGAATTGAAAGATGAAAAGATTATCTTCGACTTCCTTTATCTCCACCCCATGTCCCAACGTCCAAATTTTCTCCAGAGTGCTCATGAAAGCAAATTTATTGAAACGCTTTTCTGTCCAAAGTCGCCCAATGAGGCAAAGGTTTAATTGTGATTCCTCTTCGTCATCCGATATCTCATCTGACCAGAGAACTGCTTTCTTCCCCTTCTCATTAACATCACACTCCTTCTCGCTGTCTCCCATTGTGTCCGTTCTGAACTTCCGATCCCCGGAGAAGCCCGGACGTCGACCGCGGATATACCGTCGTTAAACCCTAGATTACTAGGCAAAAAACTCCCCTTATAGTTTTATTGTTGATATTGGCTATGAGAATTAAATTTATTGCTTATTGTATAACCTTATCAATTTTAATACTTCAAATTAGATCTATTTATACTTCGAGTTTGTGTACACAATTATTTCGTCAGAAATAGACTCATAATACTTTTATGTTATACTAATTATTCATTGGATTAATATTATTTGTTATCTTCAAATTTTTAACAATTATGGATTAATGTTGTTTTTTTCCTTCTATGCTACTTAGAATGTTAAATGTGTGTAGAACATACCGTCAAGAAAACCAAACGCTCATTGGTTATCAGTTAAATGTGATAATGTATAACATATAGTCTGGGAAATCAAGCGCTCATTGATTATTTTCACTGTTGGAGTTTGACATAATGTTCCACGCATTGATTTATCAATATTATATTGTGAGTACACTTAGTAGAACCTTTAAAAGAAAGATTACCTATATGTTTGTATTTTACTTTTTTATAGAAAAATCTTATAATTACTGAATAATAAACAATTATATTTATAATTAAGTCGAATAGATTTTGTTGGGCAATGTTGCAACAACATTCGTATATATAATTTGGATTGTTTTTATTTTCCATTTTCCATTTTCCATTTTATACCCATTAAGTTGTTTGAATTACTCATATATATTCCCCAAAATATTGAGTCAACATTTAAACTAATATAATGTCGTTTTTATTTTACTTCTTCTTAGTCAATATATCTTTTTCAGGTTGTTTTTTCTTTACAATCCAAAACTTTTTGTTGATATAGTTTCTTTTCCATGATACTTTATATATTGTTTGGATTTATAATTTGACTTTTATTTCTATAACATTTTTAATATTACAATCATCCACCTAAATTAAATAACACCCATTCTTCAAACGGGTAAAAAATTAATTTGATTAAAAAACTAGTTTTATTTTTTAAAATAAAAAACACCAGGAGATAACTAACCCGTCGGGCAGTTGTACCCTTATACAGAATCCAATTGGACAACCCCAAAAGAACTCTATGAAAATCAACCAACGAAAATATTACCACCCATAGCCCATAGCCATAGGCCCATATTTGAACACAAAACAGAAGCATACTTAAAAAACATGGAGTAGGGACCCTTCAAAACATTTTCTATTATAAAAACACAAAGTAGTGATGTCAAGAATAAACTGTTACATGAAAAGCTCAAACTCATCAAAGTATCAAAACCCTACAAAATTTAAAGAAGCTTTGCCCAAGACATGACAGAAAGTAAAGGGGACATTGGGATCTTAGAGTTCTGGTAACTGACAAGTTCATGTGCAAGAGTTTGAAGTCTAGACTAGTTAAGCACCACTCTAAGCAACAACAGGATCTATGATTGGAATTTCATGAGCTACTTCAGGCACTGGTGCTGGTGCTGCCTGGATGTAGTTCTCCTCATCCTTTGGTGGGTGGATTGTGACAAGGTCAGGAAGTGGTGTAGGTGGACCCATCTTTCCTTTAGGATCCCAGTCCAGCATGATCTTGACCTTGATACCGAGCACTCCCTGCACAGACATTTACAAATTATGTTACTCTGAGTCTCATCCTAGAAAACCCACACTGTATTGCCAATAAGACAATCGACAATAAGATCAACAAGAAGTTAAAGAGACTCCATCAACAACGAATTAGCACCTGTCTGAGGAGGACGTGTCTAATAGCTGAGTCAATGTACTCATTCACTGGCTGACCGGATGAGATCATGTATCCATCCTTGAATTTCATGGACTTGGCACGTTGTGCCCTCAGCTTCCCACTCACAATAACCTATCGCAGAGTATTCATCATGAATTTCCACAGCCAACACCAAAACAAAGGGTAGAAGAAACAATCATGAATTGAGGCAAACATACCTCACAACCCTTGGCGCCACTTTCCATGACAAATCTCAACACACCATAGCAGGCCCTGCACAAAAACAACCAAATCAAGCTATAGCCAACCTATTTAGCAACAAACAAATACAATTAATACGTACAAGACAAATCATCAGGACAAAAATTCAGATAGTGCAAATGTAAATGCCCCAGAACTTCAAATGCACATAAACATTGGCATAAGAAAAAAGGTCCAGCACATTATTAGTGTGGTCAACTTCCGACACAAAATGACTACAGAACAGTCAATTTGCTTTGTGGATGACAAAGAAATCCATAGCAACACACCCAGAACAGAAGAATATCAACATTTACAAAAAGAAAAACCAAGAAAAAGTGCATCGAAGAAAATCATATAACAAAAAGCTATTGAGAAGAGCATGTCCCCTCAATAATGTTACTGCATGAAAACCAGAACATCTCATGAAGATAATGGAATGGAGGAACTTCACTTTAGTCATCTTCCGACACAGTGTTGGTACAAGAGCACCAATCTGCTTTATGGATGACATCAAAAGACTAGGATTCAGCACCAGGAAAAAGGGACATTAAGATCACAATTTCTGCTCTAATAACATAAAACATCATGCATTCAGATGGACACATCCCAGACCTGAACAGAGATGTCACACATTGCACCAACAATACTAGCATAATATCAACAGTGTATTTAGTGCTAAAAAATGCAAACTTATAACCCCAATAAACAAAAGAAAAAAAAACAACTGAAAGTGCTAGAAATACATCTTAATGCAAAAATTCACGCAAACCTAACAACCTTGTCATCCAGACATTCCTCCCACCAACACTCACCTTTCTGACTTTCTGTTTCAGTTCAGATAAGATACTGGCTTGTATTCAATTTGTTGTTCTGCTCATATACGCCAATTCTGAGTGCAATTTTCATAACTCACAAAAGGGAATTGTCCAGTGACAAAAAAGACAACCTCAATGGTAACAACTATGACACAGTTTAATATTTTTATCATCGTCCAACATGTTTAAGCCATAGCAGATAAACCTAAGATCCAAGACAACAGAAACGATTATTACCTACCTATGAAAACTCTTTCTCCTGCTTATGCAACTACATCACTTCTTAGAACCTCTAATCGAAAGATAATAGTCAATCATGCACTTACTGTAGATTAACTTCTACTGGCCCAAAATCAATCCACCAAAGAAAAATTCTTTATAAATTACACAAAAACTATCAAAACATACATAAACATCACAGCATCACGGTTTAACCTAAGGCTGGCATATAATCTAGTAGTAATACACCTACACAATAATCATAAACAAAGTGATAAACGAAAACAAAAGTAGAAAATATAGACCTTCTGACAGCAAGGCCGCCAAGAAGCTTGTAACGAAGAGACTCGCACTGAGCAATAGCACAAAGTCCCCTGTTGTTAACCTTTTCGGCATACAACTCCACGGAACCTTCTGGAAACTTGAACCTCTTCTGAACAATCGAAGTCAGCTCCCTGATTCTCCTCCCCTTCTCACCTAATTTTCAAAGACAATTAACACACAAATTCCGAAATCCAAATCTGTAATCCCTAACTGAATAAAGAACAACCGAAGAATTAGAAAAATACCGAGAACATTCTGAGTGCGGGTGGCACGGATGATGATCTCAGTGCGCATGGGAGTAACCCTGACCTCAACACCAGAGTATCCATCTTCAGCAAGCTCCCTTGTGAACACTTCGTTCAACTCAGCGAAGAACACTCCGTCTGCGACGAACTTTCTCTTCTTGCTTATCTGGGTCGCCATGATTTCTACCTAAGATCTGCAGAGATGGAAAAGAGAGAATGAAGTTGCCTCGCTCGCCGCTGGAACCCTAAGAAAGGGCAAGATTAGGGTTTTCGCTGCGGAGGGTTGGGCTCTGAATGCACAAGCGGACTACTTGTAAATTTTAGGCTTTTATTCTAAAAGCCCATTTCTTCATCTTAAAATATTCATTCAGTTAATTAATCTTTGAGCCTTGAGTACTGACAAATTATAATCTATTTATCTGTATAATACTCCCTCTTTTCCATATTATCTGTCCTTTAACTAACTTTCTTTTTTCCTATAATATCTGTCACCTTATAATTTCAATAATATATTAATTACTAATTTATCAAATTATACCTCTTTTTCTTCAACTTTTCTCTTTTATTCACCATTTTTCTTTATTATTCACCATTTTTCTTTTTTATTCATTATTTTAATCAACTTTTTCTCATTTCCAAGAATGTAAATTAATGCAAATTGGAAGTTTTATTGATTTTGTGAATCATGTCTTAAGTGACAAATAAAATGGGAATGAGGGAGTATATAATAACAAAGTTGTGGGTCACCCTAAATATTAAAAGGAGAATAATTATAGATATATCGACCAATTAGGATGCATATAATTTATTTTTTTAGAAAATAAAAATTCAGATAAATAATATACACAGATCATAATTCTCTACCCAAATACTTATTTGCCCATTGCATCTCTCCTCTCTCTCTTTCTTCATTAAAAATTTTGAATCCACATTAACTCTCTCTCTCCTCGAAATTCAACTGCTCTTCAATGTTCAATTGAATTGATGAGTTTTCAATTAGGATTTTTTTTAATAGAAGGTTTTATATTTCAATTACTTGATTCTAAATTTTTCAGGGGAAATTCATCTTATTCATTTTAGATTAGATTTACATAGGTAGTCACACGAAAATTTATACAAAATTGGATAAAGTTTAATTATCATTTACATGAATTTATGCAAAGTTGGACTAGGATGATTATGGGGGCGTTTGGTGTCCGGTTGTTGGTCATTGTTGGTTGTTAGACATGTTTTAGTTGTTGGTATTTGTTTGTATAAAGAGTGTTTGATAGAGTTAGATGTTTGTACTTTGTAGGATGAATTTTTCTTTTGATTTCCAATTGTACCCTTGGCTTTATTTTTAGAGTTTTTTAACATTATGATTTTTTAAATTCATTTTTAGATTTTTTTATCCATATTGTAATTCATTTTTAGGTATAACATTATGATTTATATATTCTTTTTTAGTTTTTTTTATCCCGATGTACTTTTACAATTTAATGTAGATATTTTAAAATTTATTTGTAGAAATTACACTATTCTAAACAATAGGTATATATATAATTAATTAGCAACTACATTGTCAACATAAACCATAATGAGAATATGAGTCTCTTATCCAAATTAATAGGAAAAGTAAATATACTAGGAGATTTTGAACAAAAGTATCATTATACATAAGAGAATAATTAAAAGAACTAAACCTAAATTATTTTGATGGCAATTTTTGTAATTTTTGTGAATTAGTTGATCAATATGGTAATTTAAAATATAAAAAGCCAACAGCTATTTACAAAAAGCTACTCATAGTAGCTTTTTACAAATTGACTTTTTGGGGGTAAAAAGCTAGTTGAATCCGCCAACCTACCAAACATCCCAAATTGGCAACTAATCAAACAACCAAAAATCCTCCAAAAAGTCATTTTCTCCAAAAAGTCATTCAAAAAGTCGGACACCAAACGCTCTTATATGTCAAAATTTTAAGGGGAGAATCATTAGATTAGGATAGAATATTTTTTTGGTTGATAAATTTTAATAATTCATTAATTTGTAAAATTTAAATTTAAATTAAAAAAGATATTCATGATATTATGATAGAATATCTAACAATATGACACAATTTGTAGTCACAGATAAATATATATATAATTTAATTTGCTAAAATTCAATTATCATTTATATGAATTTATATAAAGTTGGACTAGGATGAATATATGTCAAAATATTTATCTTTGTAATTTTAAGGGGAGGAATCATTAGATTATCACATAATATTGTTTTAGATGATAATATTGCGATTGTCGCCCATAATATCATGAATATCTTTTTTCATTAAAATTTCAACTTTATAATAATTAAATTTTCGATCCAGGTTTGAGTTTTCTAGGTTTAGACCCAACCGGCCCGGAACCAGAAAAATGAAAAGACTTGGAATGAAGACCAAAATGGTTACCATTTCGTCCAACTTTTCGGTCCTTTTTTTTTTTTTTTTTGCCAACCGGTTCAAACCAGAATAATACGTTTGTACAATAATAATAATAATAATAATAATAATAATAATAATAATAATTTCAAAAGTAACTAATTTAGTGCACTCCGTGCATCGCACGGGTTAAGGCCTAGTATGTTATAATATAAAGCTAACACCATTTAAATTTTAATAGATATCTTTCCAATAGTAATAAATTTATATTTTAACTTATTGTAATTTGTGTGTAATTAACGGTCAAATCTTAGTCAATTAGATAAATATTTTGGAATGGAGGTAATACTACGGTCCTCAAAGAACTACCATGAATTAGGGGTGAACGTTTCGGGATACACTATAAAATTAAGAATATTACCTTTATCCGTTTGACCAATTTCTACAATTCAGGAACCTTACCCTTACTTGTTTAAACATGTTCCTAAATTTTAGGAACCTTACTTTCCCCGCGGTTCCATGTTCGGCTTTGAGTACCCACATATGATATACTAATTATATTTTCTGCCATTTTTTTAGAAAATGAAAGTCAATGATTTTTTTCATCCATACGCACTAATTGGACATTTAACATGCAGACTTTCAAGTATGTTGCACTATGTTGTCTGCTAACCATACAAACTAGTTTAAAATATTCACTAATTGTCGTGAATCCATGAGTGTCATCTACCTACCAGCTTTGTTGTATAGTCCAAAACCATTATGCAAACATAAATATAAGTCTTACAAGTTGGTTTTACATAAACAAACAGTGATATAAAATAGCAAATAGTCTTAATATATATATATTACAAGAGACTATAATTTGGATGCTTTCAAGAATACTGCATTTTCTTTCAAGTATTATAAATCCAAAAATGGAATAAAAATGTATAGTACTTTTTGTAGTAGCCAAGCTAACCAAACTAAATTTTGAAAAAATAAAAATAAAAAATCTCAGTAGCATACTCCTTCCTCAAATAGATTTTAAGTAATTACGAGGAATATATATATTTTCCCCACTGTATAATTTCTTAGCATAACTTCTTCATTCTCCTGGAGAAGTAAACCAATGAAGTCGGTTGGGTGCACTTAGCAGATAAATGGAGTCATAGTGTTTACATTCTAAGGGAAATTCTCAAACATGTAAATAAATAAACATTTACTCATTTATTGACATTCATGATTAGTATAACACAAGATGTTGATGAAACTAAAAGCTAGTGAAATCAAGATGGATGCCGAAAGAACAAAATGTCATCTTCGAGTTGGTATTAATAGAGAGTGTAATTGACCTGACCCAAATGACCCGAAAATATTGAAATTAATTGACCTAAAATGTCCCTAAAACCTAAAGTGACCCAACCCAACCCACTGGTCTCATCCCCAAAGGTAAGAGAGAACATGAATTTTTAGACGTGAAGTTCCATTGTTTTTTTGCCTTGAAAAAGCATTTTGTTATCAAAAAAATTACAATCTTTGACCCGAAAATGCTCACTTTCTTATCTATATATACATATGTTGCAAGTCTTGTGAACAAGCAGCTAGCAAGTTCATCAATATTTCACCCTTACAATTCCAATACCTAGCCTTGTTCATTTCAAGTACTCTCATCTTTATTTGAGTTCCATCCAACGCACCAATGCAATTCTAAGAACAACGAGAACTTGAGTAAATTAACAATGTTATCAAAAGATATTGCCAAAACACTATTAGGTGTACCTAGTATATACCTCAAACCATTTCGATTGCTCATCTCTACAGTTTGCTTGAATAGGTTGTGGGTTTTGGAGTAATACACTTTGCAGTGTTATAATTCCCCCCCCCCCCCCAAAAAATATACCTTGTTAAAAATAATCACTGATAATCTATCCAGACCTCTTGAGTGCAGCTTGAACAATTTGATTCGTTGTATGGAGAGCAAGAACATTAAGAAATAAAGCCCCTTGTTCTTACAAGGGGACATACTACCACTCAACTTGCCTATAGTTCTTAGCATATGGCATAACCTATAGAAAGAATGTCTATCCATTCTAAGATGATCAATACATCTTCTATCACTCCCACAAACCATTTATAGATTTCATCCTCCAATTTGTATTCTTTGTCAATGAATATGACTTCACTAGCAAGTACCTCCTCTTATGATATTGTATACTATGACAAATAACTTGGAAAAATAAGTCAATCACATCCAAATTAAAACCTTCAACCACAACAAAACTAAGGCTAAACATTGCTCTCTCCTCTTTGTTTTCATTTGGCTATGGGCAAACAAGTCATATCTTGACAACTATTCATGTCTTTTAAAAAATAGCTCAATACATGTATGTCACATAGGGTATATGTTCTATATTAAAGACAAATCTTAAGACAAAAACTCTCAATATGTCACAAAAGGTCCCCATTCAAAAAGAGATAGTACAAATTAAAAATATAAAATTAAAATGAACACATTGCTTTGACCAGGAGACTATGAATTTGGTTAAAGTGAACTAAAATTTGAATCAAGGGAGGAATCGTTAAGGCGCCCATGCAACGATTATCTGGAGACATTTCGCACTCCTAAGAACCCAAAATGCGTCCATTCTACACCAAATCAATCAGACCACCCCCAAGTAAACCTAACCTGATTGAATCACAAGCAGCAAAGACAGGGTTCCAATAATCATCTAAAAACAGGCAACTATCTTTGCTTTGTCAAAGGTAATTAACATCAGAAAATTCGCAAAGCATAATTGAACAATAATTACTGAACAAATGAGATTCGAAATTACAATAACTTTAATATGCTATAGTGGCAAGCAAAAGTGAATTTCTGCATAAACCGACAAATGAGATTCAAATTTACTCTAAAGAATCCAAAATTGCCAACAAAATCATCCAAATTCGATTCTACTGACGGAATGTTGAAAATTAAAATAGAAAAGCAAGGAAAGCATGACTAGACTCAAGACAAGAGGTTTGAAATTACCAGCAACTAACAAGCAAGATTCAGAACTACCAACAATAGCGAAGAAAGGAAGGAGTTGGCGAGCTCTAATGGCGGCAAAATACGTCTAGAAGATGAGAAAGGAGAGACCACGCAGAGAGAACAAAAAATGTCGACATTTTAGGGTTTAGAGTGAACGATGACCATATTTGGAACACATGTTCTACGATCATGTAATAAATTATGATTACATTACTTGGTTGTTTATATCCAAAAATCCAACCAAACAAGTTGTTGGGCTCCACAAATATACACACATATAGAGCTACATTTTCTTTTACAAAGGTTATAAGTTGTCCAATCTATTGGGCCCCTATCTCAAAGGTATAACCCAACAGGCCTGTAGTGGACGGGGAACGGGGATGTCAATGGCCCAAAGTTGGGCCCCACTCCTACCCATAGCATTCTCCGAATAAGGGAGAAATGTCCCGCCCAGGGTTCGAACCCTAGACAATAGGGATAGGAGGTGAACCTCTTGCCACTCAAGCAAGAGGTGATTGGCACATATAAAGCTACATACCAACTCAAAAACCACTAAAAATGTTGTGGCAGTGACATGATCAAAACTTTCATTTTATCCTTAAAACTAATTAAAGAAAATTCCTAAAACAGATGTGCCCCACCTACCATCTTCCTAAGATATGCCCTTCATAAATGGCAACCATATATGAATATTCTTGAGTTTGAGTATTTATGATCTCATATGATTGATAGCTTCACAAACTTACTATCAGATAGTTCAATGCAAATTTATGGGAAAATTGGATCGTAGTGCACCATATTTTGGTTGTTGGGATTGTGGTAAGCCGAATTTTAAAATTATAACACAATAAACCAAATTATGAAACTACTGAATTATAGTTGGATGGATTATCATGGTTCGATATACCACAATTTAATGATTAATATGCTTGGGCCACTACAATCTTTCATAACATGACATCCTAAAATCCATGTCAAGAAATGTTTGGCATATTGAAGTCCAATATGTCATACTTTAATTTCACCCAACTCAATGTTAGTACACTGTAATTCAATAATTTCATGGTGTGGTTTACTGTAATACAATTCTAAAGCTCGGGTTACCACAATCTCAATGCTTTAAGTATAATGCAATATGACACCATTTTCCTAACCTATGCCTTGAAATTGAAAATTAATGCTGATTAACTTTACTTGGTTGGATTAGCACTAAAATGGCATAACAGTATGTGTAATTGGAAGCAAATCAGTTGCCACATAGCATTAGACTATGCGGTTTGGTAAGCTATCACAAGCCTATGCGGTTTGGTAAATGATAGCCAACAAAAGCCAAAAGATTTGGAGTTATGATTCGCCACACTGCCTGCTATCAGATTTAGCTCTGGTGCACGCGAAAATTCTTGCTGTGTTATTTTATTTAACAGTTTGGTTGTAACCTTTTTCTTTTGGTGGTGGTTATTTGCTGTTTGAGTGCAGTTTGCTGTATTTTATGAACCTTAAAAAAAATGTGACCCCTAGTTAGCAGCCGAAGGACATGCCGGTTCAGATTCTATGATAGTGCAGAGGCCTCAATGAATACCCCATTTCCTCTCCAGCTCGATGAGAATAGTTGACAAACAAGTCCTAGCACTCAGGTGAAAAGGAGAAACTGCCAAGTACCCAAAACAAAGTAAAAGTTAGACATACCAAATATGCTAACTTGCTAAGGATTGTAAAGCAAACAAATATACACATCCATGCTACATGTCACAGGGTGACTTTAATTTGTACAACGCCCGTGCGGCGCTAGCAAACTTTAACCCGATTTTGTATTGGAAGTTTGCTAGTAAGCCTTTCACAAGTTTAACTTAGACTATGAGAGACTAAGAAAGCTTTGAAGACAAGGAAGAGAGAATAGAGTGTGTTTGGGAGAATGCTATTGAGTATTGCTTCCAATTGGTGGATGGTTACAAATGAGACCCCAAGGGGGTATTTATACACTTCCACCTCCTCAATGGACGGTGGAGATTGATTTGATCTAACGGTCCATATTGTGTCTCTAGAACCATCTATACAAGTATCCAATAATCTATACATGTGTAGAATACTCTAGAATATTCTAGGACATTCATGAGTAGTCTAGAGAACTCTAGGGAATTTTAGGGAATTCTAGAATAGTCTAGAGAACTCTAGAGACTTCAAGAAAGTTACGGAATATTCCGGATATTTCTAGAATATTCCGGGACATTCCGGATGATTCCGGAAAATTCCGTGACATACAGCAGAATACCTGATATTAGATCTTGGACGTAATCACATTCAATTTTTCCATGAGCCATAGCACCGACCTACACAAAATGCAATGGGTTAAGACATGCGATAAATATAGTAGCATTATCCATTACAGCCTACAGGGAAGCTCACCACAAACACAACATCTTCACAGCTGCCTATACCATCTACGTAATCTCGTATATCCACTTCCTTCTTAGAACTAAAAGAAAGACCTGATACAAAAAGAAAGAAAAACGGAAATGAAAAAAAAAAAAAGAACAAGATTTGTTATATTACAAGTTCTAATGCTCATGAGCACTCACCAACTTTTCTTGAATTCACTGGCAAGTACTTCGTTATGGGGTTTTTCAATAAACGGAATATTTTCCTGTTATTACCCGAGCTTTTGACATTGAAATTTTGCCGCAACTCAGCTACAATTTACAGTAGCAATTTTAGTAACTATTGCACAACCAGAAAGTTCAAAATTATGATAATCTATCTAAATCTAAAATGTAAAAAGATAAAACAAAAACACTAATAAAAATCACCTACCCATCATAGAGCGGAATTTTTTCAATGATCTTGGTATCGCAGCATTTGGTTCAACTTTGATTAGAGCTCCACCATTGGTGCTGATGTAAATGGCTTTTAGCTGAGCAGCCTTACAAACTCTGCTATCCATAATTTCAACAAGTGCCTAAAAACAGTTATAAAGAAGGAAACACACAGGCGGTAAGAAATCAGGTATGAACATTCTTAACTGCATACACTTATGTCAAAAGAAGAAAACACTGTCCAGAACAATCAATAAAGATCTCAGTTCAAATTGGTATTTGACACTGCCGACTTCCAACTCTTTCGGTCTGATTCTGATCAATAAAGCCATTGACAACAAGTTCATCTTTTCTTGTGGCGTATTAAACAACTAGTTTATATATCATAGATGAAGCTGTATGCAATGCCAAAAAGACATAATTATTACAAGGAAGTTTTTGTAGCAAACTGACCTCATGAACTATGTCAGGTCTATAAACATAAGGATTCAAATTCTTTTTCCGCAAATAATCAGCATGCTTGTCAGCAGACAGTATCTGATACGTCTGAATACAAAAAATGGCACATCAAAAGCTTCATCAGTACTGCACATGTTAGAAACATGAAATGCAGGTGGATAATCTACCAATGGATGTACTTAGTAATCTTCCAGTAAAGACTAACTTACTTTTCCAACATGAGCAAGGACCAACGAAGCCTTCTCCAGAACAAAAATTGCTCCCGACTTTGTAGTTTGAGAAGAAGACGCCAACGGAATTCCACAAAGATCGTCGATATCTCCATCTTCAGGTTTGAGTTCAGCTTGTGGTTCATGAACTTTTTTAGGGCAACGCTGTAACAATCCATCACTTGCCTTTCTTTTTCTTGTCATTGCTCCAAATATCACAGATTCAAAGCCAGGTAAAGTGAACCTACAAAAGATCTACTAGCTTATTTTACAAAATTGATAGCAAGAGAGCTGAATGATCCCAAAAAATAAATAAATTGATAGCTAATAAAAGAAAAAATATTAGCTTGAAGCAAGCATCCAGACAGGCAACCTTAACAACATCAAGTATAACTTAATTAAGACTAAATTCGAACAACATAAAACAATTGATTTGATTTATACAGTAAGATCATAGTTTTTTTCCCCCTTTGATTACTGCAAAAACTTACCATGTCATATGACTATATGAGTAATCAAACTAATTGACAGAAGACGTCAATTTTAGAGCTGACATAAAGAATTTAGATTGTTAATTACTCTGGGTACTATTGAGTTTGTCACAAATCAGGAAAGGGAATTACAAGCAAATTAAAAAAAAAAAACCTATTAACAATGAATATCTATAAATCAGATGATAGGGTTGAGGGTAAAACCAATATATAAAAACAGAAACATTAGGCTAATCAGAAGTGAAGAGAGGTAAATTTCACAAGTATAAATCAATTTGAAAGAGAATAGGAAAACCTACAATATAACAAAGGTTCAAAGGCAAAAAGAAGTAAATTCAGAGAACCCTGCAGTGTGCGGCTTACATAAACCCTACGCCCGGATGGAGGACAAAAAATCAAGGATGTTATTGAGGTATTGATATTAAGTGACAGTCCAAGAAACAAATTGACAATGAAGAATAAATAGGACAATGAGTTACCAAAAGGGTGATGATACTTGTGTTGGGCCCTTAGATTAAAAAAGCGCGCAGGTCCCTGAGGAGCGAAGGCGCGGGCTTCACGCACGCGAGGCGCAAGAAAGCGCCATTTTGTTTCAAAATCCCATAGAAGTTGTATTTTCACATAATAAGCTAAAAAATGGCATCAAATAATGGATTAGACACAAGTAATATGGCGAAAAATCACGTAAATAGTCTTAACATACGATATATCGCTAGAATAGTTTTCTGAAGAGATAAAACAAGCATAATCATAAAGCAAACATAGAAAAACACAACACATTAAGCAAAGTAGCCAAGTAGCAACATAATCTTAAGGCCTAGAAGCCCTAGAGTCTAATAACTAAAATGAAGAGGGAGAAGAAGAGAACCCAACGTGAAAAGGGAGAAGAGAGACTGATGAGTCTCGCGTGGGCTAGGGTTTTTTAATCCAGAAGAGTTGCTTTTCAAAATAACTCAACTATTTCTTTATTTTTTACACGTGAACAGTAAAAAGTCCATAATGCCCCTAGGTTCGCGCCTCTCGCCTCGCTAATATGCCCCAAAAGGCGCACAAAAGCATGCACTCCATCAACTAAGCCTCGCCCCGACACTGCGATGCGCTGGGAGGTGCGCCTCTCGGCACCTCGTGCGTTTTTTTAAACACAGGTTGGGTCAAGACATTGTTTAAGTGTCTTACTCTTTACGAAATTAAGATTTATCATCATTTTTAATCCTAATTTTTTTGACAAATACTATTAATTATCAATTATAAGAAGTTTGGAATGTGTTGGCTATGCTAACAATTAAAATTGACATTTTAACGAATAAGTCTCATCCATTGGGCATATTTTATACGTCTTTTTGTAAATTTTAGAAAATATTGATAAAAGTGTGATTTTATACCATTTTATATATTATTATAGTTATAGAAACCAATCATGTAATTTTTTTTCAATTTAATTTAAAAATATATAGGTTTTATACCATGACAAGAAACTTAATATGTGTCTTGCCCAAGATATTTATCATTTTCGATTGTAAAATATGTAGGGATCAAAAGGGTTGAGATGCCAAGATTTTTTTTTAATTTAACTTTTTAAAAAAATTTCCAATTCTTGGACGGGAGGGAGAGGCGCAACCAGCACCTCTACCTGTGCCTCATATAAAAGGGAGCGTCGCAGCCGTGGGGGGGGGGGGGGGCTATCAATTTCTAATTTTTATCCACCATTTTACTTTGAGTTTGGGAACAATTGTCAATACGAATCAAGAAGAGGAAAAGAGGATGATCGACCTGGGTGACACAAGGAGATCTGAATCGATACCTCAGATTTTCGGTTTAATTATCTATTTTTATCATCTCTTTTAGTTAAGATTTCGTTATTGTTATGTTAGTTTTTATCAATCATGAGTAATTAGTTCAATTGTTTAGGGGATATACTCGATGTTAACTAATTGAGTTATAGTGTTTAATTTCAGTACGAGGTATTAATGAAGTTTGTTTAATCTTTGTGTTTCGTATGTCATAGTAATTGATTGGTCACATTGTACTTGGTTTAGATTCTTAATATCGGGTGGCATTAATGAAGTTTGTTTAATCTTTGTGTTTCGTATGTCATAGTAATTGATTGGTCACATTATACTTGGTTTAGATTCTTAATATCGGGTGGCATTAATGAAGTTTGTTTAATCTTTGTGTTACGTATGTCATAGTAATTGATTGGTCACATTGTACTTGGTTTAGATTCTTAATATTAGGTCGAAAGATTGTTATTTTAAATTGGATTAACAAAGATTAAATAAGTTTAAAATATAGTTAGAATTAATGTGTTCATGCTTAGGGTCGCTTATAATATGTTCTTATTTTTGATTGAATTAAATAGCCATGAGAATAAGTGTTTAGTTTAATCATCGCAACTTACCCCGGATTGAAAGATTGTCGTGATAGGCCTTAGATTGATTATATAGACCCCAAACCCTATCAATATTAGCTAATACTGAAATTAACGCCTAATTAATTAGTTAACTAGAGTGGACTCCCCTAAATGCCCTTAACAATTTGTTAAATACCTTAAAGTTTATCGCTTGTCTAGTATTAGTTTAGAGAATTGCAAGAACAAACACACCATTTGGACGACCTAGCATCCTTCATAGTGAGATAGTCTAGTGTGTAGTGTGAGCAAGTTCTCGAGAGAACGACTTGGATATACTACATTGTACCCAGTGCACTTGCGGTGTATCAATCTGAAACCCGAACAATATCCCACCATCACCTAAAGCTAAGGCTTCTCGTCTTCTGCAGTTCAAAGTCTAGAAGTGGTGAGGCGAATGCTAGCAAGTACTTAGATGATAGATACAACAAGGTGGAAGGATTGATCACTTTTGCCACCTTGCAATAGGAAAAGAAGTTGAGGAGCACACCATTGGACAACGGAAACTCATCGAACAACAAAATCATAGAATTGAGCAACAAGAAACCTTGAATGGGGTTCTGGAAGCTCTCCAACGTATTAGTGTCCATGTTGGGAAGGGAAAAAAAAAGAACGGGACACATACCTTTTTTTCAGCCCACAAACTTTAACTAGCCTATAAACTTTATTGTCCAAAAAATTAACGTTGAAAACCAAGGGTCAAAAAAATTAATTACCCTATACTTCAGAGTCCAAAATGCTAACAACCCTTATAAACATTCTCATACCCTCACCTTCATTTACTTTTATGAACTCTTACCCTCATTTTTAACCCCCTCCCAAGCGGACCCTTAATCTCCCCAATATATACCTGTGGATATTCTATTTGTACAAATTCGATCATTACAATTACTAAATAACAATTTCTCAAGTATTTTCTCATTGTCTCTCTCTTTTAGTCTACTATTTGATTAGCTGGTCATGAAGGTTTGGTAACAATGCGGAGAAAGAGAGGTTCTAGAGGCGGTGTTGGCAGTCGCCCGGACTATTCCTGGAAAGAGTGTGGGCGGAAGCGGGATGTCAACTGAGAGAGACGGAAGTGAGGGTGGCCGTCGGAGTTCTATGGATCTTTGGTATTCCCAAAGGTCACAGACATCTTCAAAACCATAAAGTTGTTTGCTGCACTGATGCTTCTCTGAAAACATGTGCAGTTCAGGTAACCTTCCACTTGCGCTCTAATGCTCGGCAAATTATCCCCAAGCAAAAGCTTGTAGAAAGTGGATAGTTCGAAACTGAAAGTAATCACCCAAACACATCCAAATAATCAGGGCGCTGAAAATAAACAATCTTGTCGGGATATCGAGCTCTTTAACAGAAAAGAGTTACCTGATAGATAGTCATTTGTGCCAACCTTGTCAACTTTCCCTTTGTCCATTGCACCCACCTAGCATCACAAGGCAACACAACTCAAAGCTCAAACCTACTTGTACCACTGAAACATACAAAGTTACACCAAACACAATGGGAAAAAAATGGTCAAAGAAACAAGAAATGGTGGAAATACCACAAGAACTAGGCTCAAATCATCTTTGATGGCAGAAACATAGTCCTCCATAACAACAATCTTGGGAGAGCTATAGGAAAAGCCTATGATAGAACAAGCAAAAGGTCATCCAACCATAAAACTATACATCATCATTATTGAATTCAAGTATTCAACAAAGCAAAAGCTTCGCACAAGAGGAATAACCAGCATGATGAATATAAGAGGGCAGCAAGACTTACCTACTACATGAGCATTATTTGGTAAATGTTGTGTCAAAGGCCCCTTAAGCACACGGAAACGTACTTCACCTGTTTTGTTAGCACGCACACAAGACTTCTCCAATAGCTCCACTTTTGCCGTTTGCATACAAGACATAATAACAAAAGAATACTTAAAGAACAATATCAAGATAGATTGGTAATTTGTAAATCAAAGCTAGAATTTTATTCCTTCAATTGTAACATAATGGCATTAGAGGGCTGGCAATGGGCCGAAATGAGCCCGAGCTTGGCAGGCTTAAGGCTCACCCCATGAGCTCATATTGTAGGCTCGGCTCGGCTCCCAAGTTTGGTGAGTTTGAAAAGTTAGGCTTGTGGCTTGGCTCGCCAAGGCTTGTGAGACCTCACAAGCTTTAACAAGCCCATAATTTGTTCATTGCTACTTATTTTGTTAACCTACAAAGTGATTCAATAAAGTGTAACTCTTAAAATAGAAAATAGTAAAAAAAAAAGCATTTATAAATAATGATATAAATTTAAAATTAATTAATTCAAAATAACATTTAGAAGATGGAAAATAGAATAATTTTATAGCAATATGAAAATAATTTATAATTGTGGAATTACTACACAAAAAATTGATATGTCAAAAGTATAAGTTTCGATTTATGTGAATATATAAACTAATTTAATTTTTGAAATTAACATAACCTATGTCATCCCATTTTCCATGCTCATGAAGCTCACAAGCTTCACGAGCCAAACTTCCTCCAGCCCGAGTCCGAGCCGGCTCGAGCTTATTTCGAGCCGAACTTATCGAGCTTCCCAGTGACCCAGCTCGCAAGCCAACTTGGCTCATTGCCAACCCAGTCCAAAGAGACGTAGCAAGATAATTATCCAATCTAATGCAATCTTGTTAGTGAGACATAAGGGCACAATAGTAGAAATTGATGGTAGAAGAAAGCAGCAAAGACATAGCCCTTTTTCTTACAGCATACTTACACATGATACCATGAAAGCGTTCCCATGTTCTTGGTATACGAGCATGTGGCTTTACTTCAAACAGAATTCCAGAATTGGTCTTCACATAGACAGCTCCAATCCCATGAACTCGATTAATTTTGCTATCAAGGATTTGAGAAAGAGCCTGGCCATGAAATCATAATTTTAGCTCTTTTCAGGTGCTAAGATATAAACAAACTCCTATAATAAAGATGGAAGAAATGAAACATTCACCAAACCTCAAAAAACATTTCAGGTTGATAATCATCAAGGTTCTTCCCTTTGCTCAACAAAAAGTCGGCGTCCTCTTCAGCAGACAAAATCTTTCGCTTCTAAAATAAATGTGATCCAAAACAGTAAACAAACAATGCTGAGGAAATAACAACCAAAACAAACAGCAAAGGCATTACTCAATTTCCAGGCTTGTAATTAAATGTTACTCCATCCGTTACTAAATCAAAATTACCACCATTAAATTCGTAAAGAAAAATACTATCATCAAAGTATAATATTACAATTGTTAATAACATAATATACCTTACGTACGATGCCTATTCGGAGGGAAGCCTTATCCAAGACGAATATGGGGCGACAGTTGATTGGTGGACCGATTTCCTTAGGTATAGCAATCTCCTCATGTGTTGTAAGATTACTGCTACTAACGTCTAAAGATTGCGTCTCATCAAGTTTTTCCTCATGCAAGGGCACCCTGCAGTTTTCTACTCTCTTCCGCTTTCCCATCTAGCTCTTTCCCAAAGCTGATCTCACTATCAAAAGACGATCACCTAGAACACTAAGACCAAATTACAAGCAAATAAAAAAAAAATAACTATTGTCTATGGATCTCTGTAAATCAGATGATAGGGTTGAGGCTAAAACAAATATATAAAAACAGAAACTTTAGGTTAATCAATAGCGAATAGAAATAAATTTCTGAAGCATAAATTAATTTGAAAGAGAATAGGGAAAACCCTAACATACAGCAAAGTTTCCAAGGAAAAAAAGAAGCACACAAGGACCAAAATCTATCGGTATTCAAGCAATGACGTGAAAAGCTCTCGCTGAGGAGGAACAAGAGTTCGACGGTGAGAGGAAGTGAGAATTCGGATACCCTAAAAAATACAATTTACCCATATATATATATATATATATATATATATATATATATATATATAGAGGATAATTGGATTCTAATAATCCCTACTTTCACCAATTGGACACTGGTGGACCGTACTTTCACTTTGTATTCTGGTGGTCCAAAAAAAATAAAAAGGCCTAAACCTACCACAACATTACTCAACTAGCAGGCTGGAAGGAATGCTTCCCCCAGAATTCGAACCCTGGAGTGGAGAGATAGGATGAGGAGTCGTTGCCCGGCAAAGGCCGATCGACACTTTGTTTGTATTTATTATAAATTACTTTTAACTCTATTGTGTTCAATATATTTTAGTTCTACTTTACTTTGACTTTTCGTGTAATTATAATTGCAGTAAGTTATAGTCAAAACTCTAAGGGTTTATTAAAATTAATTATGAGAGATGGACAACTAATAGACTCAATTTCTGTGTAGGAATCGATAAATAATAGGCAATTTTAGGAGATGCAAATCTATTGATCAACTATCCTAGGAGACAATCTTAGCCATTAAAAAACAATATAAATTTTTATTATAAAATTAAATGTTGACAATTTTCTCTTTCAAGGTTCAAGTATGCTACAACACATCGTTTCATTCATTTTTGGATCTTTAGTAAACGATTACCTATTTGCTCAATCTTTTTCTTTTAAAAAATTATTATCTCAACAAAAAGAATTAAGGTTGGGACTAGGTATTGTGGGTTTTTAACTTTTATCTCCAATAATTATGTTTGGGGTGGGCGCTGCCGTTATCAAAACTCTAGAAATGCATATGGCAATAGTTTGGTGTTATACTCTTCCATTGAGCTATGATTCTTAGATCTCTTCTTTCAATAAATTAAATAAAAGTGCAGTTTTTATATGGATGTACTTATTCTCAATGATTTGTTCATCATTCTCAACCCGTTACAAGATAAATACCATCTAATTCGTATATGTAAAAGTTCAATAAAATATATTTAGTACATATTGTAGGAAAATAACAATTCCTTTGAAGTCAAATCTTAGGTTTAAGGGGTCGCATTAGTTAAGCTTTGACTTTAGCAACATCAAGAAAAGTGGATTTTGTTGGATTGTAAGCAAAAACCTTTTCAAGGTGAAAATTGTAAGGTTGATGGATCATACTTATCATAGGCGATTTGATATTTGCCCTTTATATCCTTAACATGTAAAAGCTTAATTACTATTGGATATTCCATCTTTGCCCAGTTAAAAAAGAAAACAAATAGGGGTGTGTGTTTTTTTAAATAATGTTCTCATACTTATGGGAAATTAGGGTTTGGGCTATATTCACAATCAGAATAATACGATATAGTTGAATTCGGTAAAGAAAAGTAAAGACTTCGGTCGTCAAATACGATTTGAATTCCACATGGAGAGATACTATTGCTTTTTCTTTTCTATTTTTTTGGTGTGTGAGTTAATGAGTTTATTTCTATTACTGAACTCTTCATACAAGTGAATTTTGATGACACTATACATGAGGCAAGATATGGGAAGTTATGTGAAGTCACACAACATATAAATCAACTTATTATGAATTTTGTAAAGAAAGAGTACAAAATTGCGAGATCGTAAGGTTGGAATATTATTAAGTTTGAGGCATCATTTTTCTACGAAAAGGAAGGTGTCTTTTAGGTACTAAGTTTTAAAGGTCATTTTGAGCATGCATCAGAGGAAAAGTTTTTTAACTAAACATAACCATCTTGGACTACTCATCAAAAATATAAAATAGAATAAAACAATAGACTCTATTTAAACAAGGTAGAAAAGATACTTGACATATGACAATTGTAAAATTTTTATGGTTAGTCTTAAATTCGATAGTCTATTGTTGCTTCTAGAAGGCAGTTCGGCATTTGTTAATTGAATTGGTAGTATAGATTGTTGATTGTTGATTGGCGTGGGTATTTATTTTACAGCTCGAAGCAACGCCCGGGTATTTGCTAATATATATATATATATATATATATATATATATATATATATATCATTTTTCTCTCTCCATCACTCTCTCTCTCGCACCCGTTTTAATATTTCTCTCTCTCTTTGTCTCTCTCTCTACCAATCTATCTTATACCCGTTTTAACCTCTCTGTCTGATTTCTCTCTCTCCACCACTTTTTCTCATGCATTCTTTTTAATATTCTAATATTCTAATATTCTATCAATCTATCTATCTATCTATCTATCTATCTATCTATCTATCTATCTATCTTTTCTTTTTTCTCTCCCTCTCCCTCTCCACCATTCTTTTTCACACACGCATTTTAATCTCTGTCTCCTTGTTGCCAAACAGATAAAAATCGTTTTTCAAGAAAACCATTTTCATGTGTACTAAACATGGGAAAATATCAAATGAAAAATCATTTTCCAAGGAAAATCATTTTCCTAAAAAGCAATTTTCATTTGCACCAAATTCACCGTAAAATCAAAATTTAGTGTCATCTTTATCCAAACGCTCTTAAAAAAATATTGCCACAATCAGATTTCTAAGAGTGCGTTTGTTTAGTCAAAAACCCCGGGGAAATGATTAATTTTTCCGGGTTGACTTATTTTCCCCATGTTTGTTTGTACATTGACCTCAGGAAAATTTTTACAAGGGACTCACCATTTGTAAGGTTTTTCTAAAGAAAATTTCCCTTAAGGGGGTTAAGGGAAATTTTTCTCGAGAAAATATTTCCAATGGAAAACTTTCCAAGTAAACTTTTCTTCGAAATTTTTTTTCCTAAAAATCTTACCAAACGCACCCTTAAATATTAATCACCTTTGAACAATTGGTACTTGGTAGGCGAAAGCGCGGAACGAACCCATTGACGTAAATCCAACGCCGGTTACACGGTACATCCTCCCGTAGTCAATCCCAAGTGTCTTGTGTTGCCGCGTCAAGCTTTTGTCTTTCAAAGGCAGCTTCCTCTCAAATCTCAATCCTCTCTCTCTCTCTCTCTCTCTCTCTCTCTCTCTCTTTCTTCCTTCCTTCCCCCTCTTCCTTCATATCTACTTCATCTTCCATAGCAGCAGGCCAAACAAAACTCAGGCTCATAGATTTCGATTGTTGATCAACAGCACAAAAAAGATGAGTTTCCTCTTCGGAAAGCGTAAAACCCCCGCAGGTTCTATTCCTACCCTCGATTTTCTTTTCTTGTTTTGGTTGCTTGTTTTCATACTGTTTATTTGTTGCTTGATCGAAATTCCCAATTGCGTTAGTTCAATTTGGTGTCGTTATTTAGGGTTCTATCTCTCTTTTTCTTTTTCTATTAAAATCGAAGGTGGATTCTTCTATTGATCGAATTTGTGAGTTGCTTGTTTCTGCCTGAAATTCGTAGGATCAACTTTTAGGATGGATAAATTTTAGTCTTGATAATTCATGATTGCTGCAATATTTTGCAACTCTATGTGATTTTGATGCGTGGGGAAGCCATTTTCTCAAGCCGAAATCTCAATTATGATAGTTCAATTTGGTGTCTTTGGTTAGTGTTTCTGCCTTTCTTATAAAAGCTAAAGAAGGATTCTTTGATCTAGATATAACATGATTGCATACGCTTACTTGCACAGCTGGGGTTGTGGGTATTGTGTTTAACGGATTCTAGAATTTGGTTCGGTTGTTTGACTTGCTCCTGTTATTGAACATTTGGCCTGGACATACTTTCTGTAATGGAATGAATTCTAGAGCACGAGGTGCTACTATGGGAGGCTATGTTGCTCCAACTCTTAATTTTCCCTGCCGTACCCATGTCGGACCCTTGGTATCCGGACAAGGGTACAACACTCGACGCTTCAAATTACAATGAAAATGTATAAAATTTCTTTAAAATAGCCGAGTCCGACACCCGTATCCATGTCCGATATGGACGCATGTACCAAAGTTCGAGTAACGTAGATGTGATGATCATAGGTTGAAAGCAATATAGAATGCTAATTGGGATTACAATCAATTATGGTTCAGCATATTTTGTATTTTGCCCAACTTAATGCTTCATTTTAGGAGCTTACATGTTTATTCTTAATTTGAGGATGATTTGCTCAAATCTCAAGCAGTAATAAATTTTACCAGGTGACAATGCATATACAAGTCTATATATTTTGTAGAGTCCTATTTACTTTTAGTTTTGTTCAATTCATTCCAATTTCTCACTAATGCACTAAACTGAGTTACTTTTTCAACAAAAGGACATGCTGTGAGCATTAGAAAAAAAAAGGGGGTGTGTGGGGATTGACAGGTTTCGTAAAACCTGAGTAATGTTATATTTTTTATGATATAGAACTTCTCCGGGAGAACAAGAGGATGCTTGATAAATCAATAAGGGAAATCGAAAGAGAGAGGCAGGGCTTACAAACTCAAGAGAAGAAGTTGATCGTTGAAATCAAGAAAATGGCCAAGCAAGGACAAATGGTTTGTCAATGGATTTGATCATTTTTGTTTTTGAGTATTGCAGGATTTCGTTGATAATCATTTTCTCCTGCTAAATTGTGGGAATGTTGTTGACTTCCATTGCATTTTCTACTTTTGCATATATGTTCTCTGTGCGATGTTTGTGATATCTGAAGTGTTTTGATTGCTAGGGAGCCGTCAGAGTAATGGCCAAGGATTTGATAAGAACACGACATCAGATTGAGAAATTCTACAAGCTCAAATCACAACTTCAGGGTGTTTCATTAAGGATTCAGGTGTGGTGAATTTCACTTCTTTTTATTCCTATTGTTTTTCAAATGGAGTCAGTATATCTCTCTTTCAAAAGTAGTTATATTATATGCATAAACTATGTCATCTTGTGAGACTTGGATTATTTTATACACCAGCTCTGTTTATAATATCTGCTAAGATAGAATTGGACCATTCAGTAGATTACTGAAAATGTTTGGTAGATCTATTGACATTTGACAGAGAGATGATATTTTCAGCTATGTTAAGAGTCTCATACTTGGACAATTTCTCAAATGGGTGGGGTACATGTTGAAGCTGGTATTCTGTCCTTTGAAAATCCATTCTGATTTTGGTTTGGAATGATAAAAGTAGGGAGATGTTCGGGTTTGAGTAATAAAATTCTTGTCAATGTTTCTGGTACCCAAACTGAATTTTTTGAATTCTTTTGTTTAAGATGCCAAACAATTCAGGTGGATTTGTGGCTTTTCAGTTTGGAATTTTGGTTTTACTTTGTCTGAATCTGCTAGAAGAAAGTGTCTGGCACACATATAGTTGTAGTGTCTGACTCACCCCTGTTATTGAAATTTTTTATGATTTTCGGTACAAGAAATGAATGTGGTAAATGACCTCATATACTTGAAAAAATGTTGAATGCCAAGTCTGGTCCAAATAAGTGTTTGAGATGGTGCTTGGGATGGAATAGGAAGTTCGACAAATGTAGATTAGAAGGTTTGAAATGATAGTATGAAACAAACAAAGCCATTTCCTGATGAAATTGTTGAATTGGTAGACTGTTTGCATTCATTAGTGCATATGATCTTAGATTTTTACTTCACCGTTTGATATCATGTTCTAATCACTCCTGTTTATGTGGGAAACAGACTTTGAAATCTACGCAAGCCATGGGTGAGGCGATGAAAGGAGTGACAAAGGCAATGGGCCAAATGAATAGACAGATGAACCTTCCATCGCTGCAGAAGATAATGATGGAATTCGAGAGGCAGAATGAGAGAATGGAGCTCACAAGTGAAGTCATGGGTGATGCCATCGATGATGCTTTGGAGGGAGATGAAGAGGAGGAAGAGACAGAAGAGCTTGTCAACCAAGTCCTTGATGAAATAGGAATCGATGTCAACCAAGAGGTATATAATCGTTCTCCCAACTCCTGCTCTCCCCCGGTCTTTAACTAACGTTTAAACTCAACAAATTCGCTTTTGCTGAACCCTTTTATTTATTCATTTGGCAGCTTTTGACGGCCCCATCGACTGCTGTTGCTGCGCCTTCAGCAAAGAACAAGGTTGCTGCACAAGCTGAGGCAACTGGAAATGATGACGGTGGCATTGATGATGATTTGCAAGCAAGGTTGGACAACTTGAGGAGAATGTAGTCTGAATTGTTGTGTCTATTTATACGTTGATTTGAGCAAGAGCTCTGTTACTCGTGTCATTTTATCCAACGTATTCTGCTTAACATCATCTCGATGGGAGTTTGTGCTGACCTGATTTTGCATGTATATGTATATTTCGAAAAAAAAGTATCCACATGCGTTGTGCCGATCATCAGTCTTATTCTGTCGGGATGTTAATTAGAAAATGGATGCAGTTAGCAAATGCTTAATCTATGGTAGACTTACGTGAAGATTTTCTTTCTTCCCTCGGCCCTTTAGCATATTGCCCATCCAAACAATAGCATTGCAAGTGTTCGAAGGAAGCAGTTTCAATCAACCAAATGCTTACAGTTTTGGAAGGATAGTAAACTGTAAATTAGAGTCTACCATGCTCGATGAAGCACATATTGTTGAAAGCCATACATGCATAGATAACCAAGAAAACATGCGAAAAAACAATACATCCAAACAAGCGGTACATTTGACTCAGTGAAACGCAGAACAAAATACATATAACATATGACAGGAGTAATAGTATGTTCTTGTAGCCTGTAGGACCATCATATAATATGCTGCATTTAACCTACTATTTACAGTTCATATGTAGGAACTCACAGAATACAGTCGTAGATAAACAAAAGTTATAAAAGTATTAATGACAACCAACTAATTGTCTCACGGAAGGAAGGGCTGATTCAAATGAGTTCAAATCATTACTGCGCCGCAGCCAAGGAGCACCGGGCTCCTCTTCAACTCCATTCTTCTTCTTCTTCTTCTTCTTCTTCTGTAGCATGGCCAACTACAACCACCAATTAGAAGCCGCATATACACAAGAAGTAGAGACGAACGAACAAATGACAGCCATGAAGAGGGGAATGTCTGGAGAAGACCAATTCAGACTAAGGCAGCAGCATCAGACGGCGCGACAACATTTGCATCGACAGGCGTCCGACAAATGGGGCAGTGCAAATGGGAGAAAACCCACTTATCGATACAAGGAGCATGGAAGGAGTGCTTACAACTTGGCAACTCCCTCACTTGATCCCCTTGTTCATACTTGGACAAGCACACCACACAGTACTCTTCTACCTCTCCTGTTTTGTATTCAAACGTCGTAGTTGTAGCCCCCCACAGCTCTAAGATTTTCTCATCGTTGGAGTTCTCGTCCATAGGCGGGGGCTCACCACCAGCCCCTGGACACCATGAATGTGTTGCAAACCACTTGATCACTAAGCACAGATAGATCCCCACGAGGATTCCTCCCGTGAATATCAAGAAAAACCCATAATACAGCATCGATCACTCTGAATTTCGCCTCTTTTTCTTCTTGTTGAAATCTCCTATGGTGTGGAAGAGGATGATTGATTGATTAGGTGAGTACAAATTAGTTTGGGACCCAAAACAAAGCTTCAAAAAGGAGGATTAGTTGTTGATGGCATGGTTATTTTGGTCTTGGATAGAATGAGGACAAGGCAATTAAAAGCAATCAAGTGGACTATCAACAACGATGGATGATGCTGATCGTGGCCATCTTCTTAGTCCTTACATGTGGTGAAGTGAAACCATAAATTTTCATTAGGTCCCTTGATTGAAAATGATTATCTATAAGATAATAACAACATAATATCTCATTGTTGTACACAAGATTAATTGGGCGGTGACAAATTTTGGAGCAAGGGGAGGCGGGACCGGACCATAGCTCTTCCCTTACCGTGTGTTTGGATTAGAGTTATGAGAGGGAAAGGGAGTAGAAGGGAGGGAAAATATATTATGGTATACTCCTATTTGATAGTTTTCTGGGAAAAACTTTTCAACTTGCCCTAGGGCACCCGTGGGAAAATATTTACTAGGCTTAAAAGTGAAATAATAGATCCCACACTGAAACTTTCTCATTTATGTGTCACAACTAAACATGGGAAAGTGTGTCCACTTAGAAAAAGTCATTAACTTTCCCGAAAAAATTTGGGAACCAAACACAACATAAATAATACCATTTATCCTTATTTGGGAAAAATAGGAAGGGGAAAAAGTAAGGGAACCATTCACCCTTTTCCTTTACCCCTAGTATGAGTGTCTGTATTGGATTACAAAGAGGAGTAGGGGAGGAGAATGGAGATTACTTTTCTCCTTGTTTGGAAAAGTAAAATAACATCAACAATAATAATAACTACTCCCCTCCTTTTTTAAATCCAAACACCGCAAATTTTATCTATACATGTTAGTGAGTTGTTAGTTGTTACCCATAGACCCATAGTATATGTACGTGAGTTCACATGACAGAATTATATTGTGTAAGCATACATAAGGAATACATGAGAGATGTTTGGGGTGAAAGATGAAAAAAAGTTTTACCATTATATATAGTGCTTATGGTGGTCCTCTCAATCTCAATGTGAATCCTGGGACATGTATAGAGTTTAGGGATGGCAATGGGTCGGAGGCGAATCGGAGGTAGGTACATCCACCTTCGCTCCAATTAATAATCGGAGGTGGAGGTCCACCTCCAAATCCGATTAATAGGAGGTCGGAGGACCTCCAAATCCAAATTCAATCGGAGGTAATCGGATTACCTTCGACTACGATTAGCTGTTATACGTTTCCATAAAATGATTTCCTCCGACTCCGATTAACTCCGATTACCTCTGACTATATACCATACTTGTTAAAATAAAACACCAACAATAATTCTTAAAAATGTTTGCGTGTGGTGGTCCTAACGTCACAATCGGGTGTTGTGAGGGGGTGCGGCGGTCGGCTGCGGTGGTCCGTGAGGCGGTGCAGCGATCGGCTGAGACAGAGAGAGGAGACGGGCCAGACCGCAGGCGCAGACAGAGAGAGACAGAGAGGACAGAGGTTAGAGGAGACTGAACTAGAAATGATGGTGGTAACGACATTGAACTCAGAACTCGAAACTCGGAAGAAGAACTCAAAGGCGGTGAAGTAAAGGTAGTGGATGGTGGTGGTAACACGCTGGGATGGGAGCCTGGGGGCTGGGATGTAGGGGTGTCCATGGTTAACCTAAACCGCAAACCGAAACCGTAAACCGGTAAAACCAAACCGGTTAACCGGTTGGCATTTTATATTTTTATGGTTTCGGTTAACCAAACCGGTATATGCGGTTTAGGTTTCGGTTTTGAATTTTGGAAAATCGGTTAACCGATTATATATAATTTTTTAAAAAAAACCCAAAAAAACCTAAACCCTAACCTAAAAAAAATCGGAAATTGGAGCAAACCGTGGTTAACCGC
Source organism: Portulaca oleracea (assembly GCA_029582165.1). Classification (NCBI taxonomy): domain Eukaryota; kingdom Viridiplantae; phylum Streptophyta; class Magnoliopsida; order Caryophyllales; family Portulacaceae; genus Portulaca; species Portulaca oleracea. The sequence continues at coordinate 24,952,962 of CM055890.1, forward strand.
GATTAACCGCATTGTCAATGCGGTTAACCACCGGTTTAGGTTTGGTTTAGATTTCCGATTTTCAAAAGCGGTTAACCGCATTAGGCGGTTACGGTTTAGGTTTGGAAAAACTTAAAACCGCAAAAGCGGTTAACCGTAATAGCGGTTAACCGCTTTTGGACACCCCCACTGGGATGCGCAGGTGAAGAGCAGAAGAGGGCGGTGAAGTGAAGGGGACGATGAGAGCCTGGGGGGCGGGAGCGGGGGCTGGGATGCGCAGGGCAGGTGAAGTAAAACTGATGAAATGAAACACTAATGGCTAATAGTAATATTCGATTTCCCTTAAAAAAAAAAAGAAAAAAATAAAATTTTACAATCTACTATAAAAAAAACGGTCATTTTAATTTTAAGTTTTTTTTTTTAATTTTTATATTAATTATTATAATCGGACTTAATCGAACTTAATCGGATCGACTATAATCGGACTTAATCGGATCGGAGGTGGTCACCTCCATACCCGCCCCAATTATAATCGGAGTCAGATTTTTTCAATCGCTTTAACTCGAGTTTTTAGTTCAATTTGATTTTTCAATCGGAAAGAAATCGGATTCGTTTGATTCGAACTGATCAGAAAAGAGTTGGAGAACCCCCCTAGGCCCCACAACTCGGATATTTTGTCCGTGAGGATAGAATTCAAGGTTGAGCCAATCCTGCTCTACATATATTCCTACACGTTGAACAACATTAAGATTGAGGTTCATAAGTAATGACTAATGAGGGGACACATCACCAGCACGATTCAACTCGATCATCAACATCCCGACTGTGTGGGAACAAATCATGGCCCCCATTGTAATCTGAACTGAGTGAATTCTACTTTGATTCTGTTGTAAGATGTTAAATACAAGGGTTATTTGCATTTTATACCCCCAAGTATAGGGATATTTATTTTCTGAACTCTCAGTTTTCATTATTTATTTTTGAATCCTAAAATTTATGGATTGAATAAAAAAAACTCTTAAAATTTGTAAGTTGAAAAAAATATCTCTATATTGTTTTTCTTTTTTCTTCCCATATTTAAATTTATCTCACGATTAACGCTAAATTACAGGGCTAAGGTTAGAACTAACACTCCCTCCATCCCAAATTAATTGACACTTTAATAAAATTTTGACTGTAAATTACTCACAAATCACAATGAGTTACGATATAAATTGTCATCATTAGAAAGATACTTTACTAAACATTATGGAGGAAATTTCATTTTGTAACTCATTATAATTTGTGAATAATTAATAGTTAAAATTTAATCAAAATGTCAATTAATTTGAGACGGGGGAGTACACCTCTCTTATTCATACCGGAACTACTTAGACCCTAAGTACTTCGGGCGCTTCAAAACCATTTCCTCTAAGTAAAAAGGAAACAGGCCAATAGGCCATAGTAGTAATATGAAGACAAAAACTGTTACATAAAAAGCTCAAGCTCATCAAAGTATCAAAAACCCCTACAAAATTTCAAGAAGCTTTTGCAAGATACATAACATAAAATAAACGGAACATTTGGTCCTTAGAATTCTGGTAACTGACAGGTTCATGTGCACAAGTTCAAAGTCTAGACTAGTTAAGCAGACTTTAAGCAACAACAGGATCTATGACCGGAATTTCATGAGCTGCTTCAGGCACTGGTACTGGTGCTGCCTGGATGTAGTTCTCCTCATCCTTTGGTGGGTGAATTGTGACAAGATCAGGTAGTGGTGTTGGTGGACCCATCTTTCCTTTAGGATCCCAGTCGAGCATGATCTTGACCTTGATACCCAGCACTCCCTGCAGGGACATATACAAATTATGTTACCCTAGAATCTCAGACCAGAGAAGCCACACTGTATTGCCATTTGCCAATAAGACAATCAACAATAAGATCAACAAGTTAATGAGACTCCATGGACAGTGAATTAGCACCTGTCTGAGAAGAACGTGTCTAATAGCTGAGTCAATGTACTCATTCACTGGCTGACCGGATGAGATCATGTATCCATCCTTGAATTTCATGGACTTGGCACGTTGTGCCCTCAGCTTCCCACTCACAATAACCTAGATGAGATCATGTATCCAGATGAGATCATGAATTTCCATAGCCAACACCAAAACAAAGAGTAGAAGAAACAAGCATGAATTGAGGCAAACATACCTCACAACCCTTGGCGCCACTTTCCATGACAAATCTCAACACACCATAGCAGGCCCTGCACAAAAACAACCAAGTCAAGCTATAGCCAACCTATTTAGCAACAAACAAATACAATTACTACGTACAAGACAAATCATCAGGACAAAAATTCAGATGGTGCAAATGTTAATGCCCCAGAACTTCAAATGCACATAAACATTGGCATTAGAAAAATGGTCCAGCACATTATTAGTGTGGTCAACTTCCGACACAAAATGACTACAGAACAGTCAATTTGCTTTGTAGATGACAAAGAAATCCATAGCAACAGACCCAGAACAGAAGAATATCAACATTTACAAAAAGAAAAACCATGAAAAAGTGCATCGAAGAAAATCCTATAACAGAAAGCTATTAAGAAGAGCCTGTTCCCTCAATAATGTTACTGCATGAAAACCAGAATATCTCATGAAGATAATGAAATGGAGGAACTTCACTTTAGTCATCTTCCGACACAGTGTTGGTACTAGAGCACCAATCTGCTTTATGGATGACATCAAAAAACCAGGATTCAGCACCAGGAAAAGGGGACATTAAGATCACAATTTACTGCTCTAATAAAATAAAACATCATGCATTCAGTAGGACACATCCCAGGTACGCATGTCACATGTTACACCAACATTACTAGCATGCCATCAACAGTCTATCTAATCCTAAGAAAGCAAAAATCATAACCAAAATGATTTTTTTTTCCAAAAAAAAGAAACCTTAAACTGCAAGAAATATAGCTTAGTATAACCCAAGCCCTGCTACGGCAGTGTACCCTGAAACCTCACCCAGATCTAACAACCTTGTCATCCATACATTGCTCCAACCAACATTCACCATTCTGTTTAGTTTCAGAGGAGAAATTCACTTGTTTTCAAGTTTTTGACCGCTCACACACACCAATTCTGAATGCAATTTCCATAATTCACAAAGGGTGAATTGTCCAGCGACAAAAAAGAACTCAATCTCCTTGACAACTATTTTAAGGTTTATTTTCTTTATTGCCTTCGAACATGTTTAAGCCTTAACAGATGATCCTAAAATCCAAAACACATTAGATAAACTATTACTAGCCAAGTTTGCTAGCTCTTTTTCCTGCTTATGCTGCTAAATCACCTTCTCCTAGAGCCCCTAAGAATAAGTTATTATTCAACCATGTAGAAAACGCAAAATAACTTATAGTCGCCTAAAATCTACCCAAGAAAAATACTCTTAAATCATATAATATAAAGTACTAACACATTCACAAACATTACATCATCACGTTTTAACCTAAGGCTCGCATACAATCTAGTAATACACCAACACAATAATCATAAATAAAGAGATAAACGAAACAAAAGTAGAAAAGTATAGACCTTCTGACAGCAAGGCCACCAAGAAGCTTGTAACGAAGAGACTCGCACTGAGCAATAGCACAAAGTCCCCTGTTGTTAACCTTTTCGGCATACAACTCCACGGAACCTTCTGGAAACTTGAACCTCTTCTGAACAATCGAAGTCAGCTCCCTGATTCTCCTCCCCTTCTCACCTAATTTTCAAACACAATTAACAAACAAATTCCGAAATCCAAATCTGTAATCCCTAACTGAATGAAGAACAACCGAAGAATTAGAAAAATACCGAGAACATTCTGAGTGCGGGTGGCACGGATGATGATCTCAGTGCGCATGGGAGTAACCCTAACCTCAACACCAGAATATCCATCTTCAGCAAGCTCCCTTGTGAACACTTCGTTCAACTCAGCGAAGAACACTCCGTCTGCAACGAACTTTCTCTTCTTGCTTATCTGGGTCGCCATGATTTCTACCTAAGATCTACAGAGACGGAAAGCGAGAATATGAAGATTTAGTCGGCCGCTGGAACCTTAAAAGGAAAATTAGGGTTTTTAATATGTCCGTCTGGGCTGCGGTGGGTTGGGCTCTGAATACACAAGAGGACTACTTGTAAATTTTAGGCTTTTATTCTAAAAAACCCATTTAGGTTAGTGGGTACAATTTCCCAACAAATAGTCCAAAATATTTCGGCCGGGCCAAAATACTAAAATAATGGAAATTTGAATGATAATTCATAATTGTTTGAGAATTTTCAAATTCCTTATTAGTTATATGGTAATTCAAAGTGGGGGAGTGATTGTTTATAAAAAAATGTGGGGATGTGATTGGGAATAAATGCATATTTACTAGAATACCATTCATTAATTTAAATAGAATGAAGTAGTATTGGTAATATTAATTAAGTATAGGATAAGATTGGTATTTAAGATGACTTATACATTCTTGGTATGGATTACCACCACTCCTCTAGTAATAGTCTAATAGATTAGTGGGAGTTGGGAGGTTTTTATTCTTATTTTCAGAAAATAAGCATAAGAATTGTATGACCAATGTATATATTATGATCCCCACTTCTCAACTCCCTCATACCAAAAGGCCCATTAAGATAAGAAAAGATTATTCTTTTTCGACTTTGACAGTGAAAACTTAAATTAATCTCTAGATGAAATTCTATTTGATCTTTAATGTATTTTATGTCATGAGGTTGTTGTTGTATTGTTTCTTATGTTGCATAGCTATTTTTGTAGTAGTAAGTTGCATACTGCTAACCTTCTAGATATATATGGCTTTAATAAGCAAAAAAAAAAAAAAGTGTCATTAAACATTCTATACTTTTTTCCTATGGAGCAATAGGTAGAGAACGATTTCTAAATGTTGTGTCAATTGGAACAAATAACTAGAAGCTCCATCATCATCACTTGGTGGTTGCTCAACCTTGACATCACGTAGGTCATCCCTTGATAGTTGCTCAACTCTTCCCCTTCGATAAAACATGTGAATGGAGTCTCTATTATCGCCACTCGACTCAAAGTTTGGAGGAGGATGGATGGGACTAGGCGAGTGTCTCTCTCGTCTCACAGGTTGACGTTGAACCTGGAGGTGTGCATCAATTTGATCGAGTCACATAATGACAGCATCATGGACATTTTCAATTCTTGAGAACTGACTCTCGCAGCCCGAGTTAGGGACCTCTTTGAGCGAGGAACTCATAGGTATCCTTTGACGGACAAAGATGCCACTACTCTTAGCAAGAATGTGGCCGACTTGATTCTTCTCAGTTAGGATCTTGTGTTTGGGAAGATTTTGTGGAGCTAGGTTCTTTTATAGTTGGTTTTGTGTTTTGCTTAGGGTTCTTTGTAGCTTTTGCATAAGAGAGACAATAGGTAACAATATAATGTAGAAGGAGCAAAAACCACACCAATACCAATCACCAAAACTCGAATAAACAATATGAACACAATCCCACAACACTCAAATTCCACACTTGATCAACCAAAGTTCAATCTAATAAAATAAATTACATCGGGAATGGAGATCACCAATATGATCAATACAATATTAACCAACCAAATGTCTCTTCAAAGATGGCAAGCACAAAGGATTATGATTAAACTTTAATAATAAGGATCAAGACTCCCAAGAACAATCATTCCCAACAAAATTTCAATACCCAACAATTTCATGGATTTCATCATATACATGGACATTAATAATCACCAAAATCAATCAAGAACAATAAAGCACAAGCAAGATATAGCCTAGATGTTCTGATACCAGATGAAGCGCGACATGATAGGGAGAATGATAGATAATCCTTGCTTGAGTAGAGGAGGTGATGTTGGATGATTATAATAATTATTGATAATAATAATTCTTGATTGAAGATAATAATCACACGCCAAAAGAACGATGAACCTGATCTTGGAATACTAATGAGACTGGATATGGACTTGGCTAAAGGAAAATCCACTATTGAGAACTAGCAATCCATCATGAATTTGATAAAGAAAGGAAATACACCACAAATTCAATAAATGAGAGACTTGTAACACCACCATTAACAAATGGATAAAGGAAACAAGATTTTAGAGAGGGAAGAAAGCTTCAAGTCTTTCCAATACATTCATAATCATCATTAGCAAAAAGTCTCTTACAAAAAATAAGCAAGAGGTATTTATAGGGAGAGGGGTTAATATCATAATTTATAACTGGATCAGGGTCATCGCAGGCATGACATAGGGTGTCGCAACCGTGACATCTTGGCTTGGGCAAGGGGTCAACTCCTGAGGAATCTGTCGCGGGCATGACGTCCTACGTCGTAGCCATGACATGGCGATGGGTGCTCCAAAGCTTCGCTGAGTCACGATTGCGACCATGGGCGTTGTGATCGTGACTCGTTTCAAAGGAGAATATGTCGCTATCGTGACGATCTGGTCTCAGGCGCGACGGTCTTATCCCAAAAGGTGTCACGGTCATGACAGATGTATCACGATCATGACAGACTGTTGTCTTAAAATGGATGGAAAGAGGGAAGGGGTCGCAGTCGTGACCAGGGAGGTCGCGCCCGCGACGCTATGTCCTGTAGCCAACTTTATTTTCCAGGGATGCTCACGGTCGTGATCACTATGATCACGCCCGTGACGTGGCTGATGGCCTTCACCCGACACCATTCTCATCTCTATCAACACCAACCTAGGCCCCTCCTTCGTTATTTATGCCGAGATGAAAAGGACACCCACTAAGAGGGCGCCCCGGCTTATCCATTGGATGGGCGTAACCGTTTCTCCCGACCCTGAATCCACCTTAAAATGGACTCCACACCCAAGCTTCTGTAGTCGGCGAGAAAGAGACACCCTAGGGAGATCATTCACCTTAGGATCGTTGAAAAGGACCTATTTCCGGTGTGGTTCACCTAGAGCCTCATTATTGAGACAGAGCTTTTGCGAATTTTCAAGAAGGGAATTAAGAATCATTTTCTTGAACTCTCTTCCGTTATTAAAACACTCAATTAATTTCTTGTTTACGAGACAAGTATCACAAAGACAAACCAAAGTCATATACATGTATTATTGAGGTCAGTCTCCATAATATGATCTAGCAATCGAGTTCCTGGAGTAGCAACAGGGTATGTAGTAGAGAGTTTCTTATTGGAATCTCAAAAGTCAATGTCTACATCAGTTGTGACGGCGTTAAGTATAAACTCCTAGTGTATAAAATTTGTGTTTCCTGAGTTAATTAATTGAATTCATAAATGTTATGAATTATTCAACCTTTAATCTTATCTGTTTAGGAAATAGATAACCAACCCAACACACTTATACCTCTTAATATGGCCTTTAGACAGTTTAGCCAGAGGATGGATATACGCGTAAAGGGAGCAACATTCCATAGCCCTCTAGGTGATAAGAACAAAAGCTCCTTCAATGATTTCAAGGTCCACATGAATAAAAGCAAATTTGTATGAACAAGGGTCTTCTACACAAACATTATCATTGGGGTTCGTAACTAGGCGAACCAATGGCTAAAACATTCACGATTCACAATACGAACACTCGAGTGGAACACTCGAGTGATGAACACTTTACTCATCAGCGTCTCGATTGATTATGTTGCTTGGTTGTCCGTGTCACGCTCACGTATACATCCTCTATCCGAGGGTGAGCACCCTCTAAATGGAAAAGAAGTTAGACACCAAAAGATGTAGGAATATGAGCTTCCCACCACTTGAAAGTAGCAGAGGCATACCTTGAAAAGTCGAGGACTGAGAGAAGTCATGTAGCCATCAAGAAGTCGGATCTCCTCAAGTACACTTGGTAAAGAATCCAAGAAGTAGGGACCTTCTCTCCATGTTTATTTGCTTCTTCTTCCCCAATGAGTGAAGAGGTGAACAAGGAATTAGCACCCTTCTCTATGAAATGCTTGGAAGTTGCTAACTCACTACTAACAACCACCCTTGTAACACTTTTATATAATTGCATCATTGCACAAAAGACAACCCCAAATCGAAGAAGTGCCCCATATCACCCCTTGGTGCTAGATTCATGGGTAGACAGCTTGAGGGGATGACCACCCTCATTCTAAACAATAATGACTCAACTCCTCTTCCGTTGAAGACTTGACGTATAGCCAAGTCCTCTGGGGATCTGACACTTTAGACCAAACATCTCAACGAAGTTCATTGCAAACATGAAATCATTCGACGTAGACTCAACTGAGCCTCCAGATGGTGTTGCCCCGCTGTCCTCGCCCGAAAAGGCAGGCGGGCGGCCTTCCGATCGTAGTATACCGTTACCAAAAGGAGGTGAGCCACGCCCACTCTCCCCTGGGGGAAGGGGGCATTATAGTCTCTCTACCTCCTAAACAAACTCGCCGGCGAAATTGTTGTCTCCTTCACTTTTCACATTGCCATTTACGCGCAACCACAACAGCTACGCTAAAGTATGAGTTACAAAGTCTTCCCCGAGAATTGATTGGGTCTTATGTCAATGGAACATGCTCGTCCAAGATCAACAACAGCGACTCACATTCCTCCAACTCCCCCGAGGCAAGTAGTGTCGATAATGCCAAGAGATGGGGACTCAAGTTCCTCTATGACCGACAAGGGGATGAAGACAATAGTCTGACACGAACATTTATTTTGTAAATCTTCAATTGTCATATACGTTAGAGTCAACGAACACTTTATGAATCAAGTGGTAAACACATGTAAAAGTCTACATGAAACACATACAACAAACTCATATTATTTATGAGCGTCGGAGGCGTCTAACGAGCATCGCAATGGAAGCATGAGGGTTACAATGATAGCAATTATAGGTGCAAAAGGTTCTACCAAATGATTAAAGACTCGCTTATTATACAATCTCCTCTAAAGCATAAAAAGGCCTAAAACTTGCAGGAATCAGGAGGAAGCGACGATGGTACCTTGGCACCATCCGCCCACCTCATAGGTATCCTAGGCGGCTAGCTCTCTCCACCACCTTCGTAGGGCACATGATAACACACTACTAGAAGGAATCATAGTTCTCCACAATATACTCGAGAAAGTTGTTAACACCGCCATTATGAAGCATCTCCTGATACATGAACTCTTCTTTCTCGGAGAAAAAACCATTCCTTTAGCCCTTGTGGAAGATGTCATGACCAAGGGCCTTGAGTCTTACCCGGAGGTTTCTAGTGCATAACATGCAAGAACCCACCAAACCAAAATAAGCATTTAGGCAAAGTCTCGAGAGGATGTGTCACTCATCCTCTGAGTCCAACTTTGGCTCCCACAAGATGCAAGGGTGGTTAAGGAGGCAATTCTCCCAGTGCCTCAAAAGCCACAACGCCATGGATATGGTCACCTCTAAACTGTTAGTGCTTGTCATACCCCCTTTTGAAAAACTCATAGGCGCCTCACTTCCTCGTTACTCACTAGCGGAAAGAGCTCCACCCTCTCAATTATCATGGGAACCAATCACGCCATATGTAACCCAACGACCTATTTATGACACCAGAGGTGTTCACATAATCAAGAACAATATCACAAGCATTCTACGAGATCATGACCATGGGAAAGGTATTCAACAATGAGCTTCCCACCATGACTTGACACTAATTGTTTCGATTAAGCTATCTTTAACAAGCCACTTGAACTAGTTCCCCCATGCCATAACTATCCCTATTTATAAAGGAGCGAAAGAGTACACCTCAAAGGATGGACTGATGGTTTCAACCTGCACGAATATGCAAAGAAGAGTGTCTAGATTGCATAACATCCCAAGCAGACATACAAAACTCAATGTCCCTCGCTCCACTTATGGAAAATAAGGGACGTGATGGGCTAATTATTTCGGGATAATAATAGCATTTTGTTAATTTATAACAGTATAATACTTAGCAGGTTAGGTTGTTGCAAAAGCAGCCCACTCACAAACTCCATGGTAGACCTGTTCAATGAGTCGAGGACCCGCCCCAAAAAAATGCAGGTCAAGGTCACAGATTTAGAAGGTGACTCGACCCGGCCCGAAAAATTCGGGGCCCCAAAGTATGGTCGAGTCGGGTTCTGGCCAAGGGTTGGTGACCCAGCCCGGCACGGCAACCCGACTAAATATAATTTCTTTTAAAAAAATCTTAGATTAATATTTAGCTTTTTGTGACCCAACCCAACCCAACCCGACCCGGTCCGACGACTTGACAAAATACATAAATAAAATGCGTGAAATTTTGGGCATTTTTAATAAAAAAATTCATCTTATTTAGTTGTCTGCCCGTTGATCCGATCCCTGGCCGGTAGGGTCAAGGCATGGGTCGAAGATCTCTGGCCCGAAGGTCGGGCCGGGTCAGGATCTTCCAACCCGACTCGTGACTCGACTTGGCCCGACCTTTGAACAGGTCTACTCCATGGTCAAGGCCCAACACCAACCATACAACCAACATCCCTTCTTTCAAAGGGAAAGGACAACTCTACCCTCACCCAAATAGGGAAATGTCACCCATATCCTTGGAACTATTCTTGCAAATATCACCCAACTCAATTGATGGTATGGGTCACTAGAAAAATCCATATTCATATCCATAATTCGGAAATCCGAAAAATGGATAATTAGCGGATAATTTTTATAATCACAACTCAATTAGCTAATCCGAAAACATTAGTCAGATCATGGATCGGATACAGATCGAGATTTAGAAAAGTTGGATCACATATTGGTTAATCGATTATCCGAAAATAACTATCTTTTAATTTTATTTTTAAAAGTACGAATTTTATTATTCAAATATTGAGTCAATGCGTGTATTCCTTCTCATGCCCAACTTCTTTTATTCTTTTTTTGCAATTTTTATTAGCATTTTTACTATTATTTAATTTTTAATTTTTTCATAAATGATTTAGCTTGCACTAGAATATAAATTAATGAGTGCATATGTGGTTATTTGATCCCAACGTATGGTGTCGGATTGGATACATATTGCAATCTTCATTATCTGATAATTCAATTACCCAAAACTTTAAGATAGGATACAAATCAACATTTCCATTATCGAAAAATCGGTTAACCGAACCGGTTGTAAGTTCCGATTTGGTAACTAATCCATGAAATACCCCTAATTGATGGGACATAGGGACCTCCTTGCAGGACAGTGACGCGCCTAGTTACAAAGAGATATAACAAGGTGACATGCCTAGTTGCAAGGTGTTGCGTCACGTCACAAGGTGTTACTCCGTACTCTGTGTCATAGGTGGCGACCCCCAAGAGCGGCCCAATGCACTTGAGTCGTCTATAGGAGACCACTATCCGCCCCGACAAGGCACCTTGCTCACCCTCGATGACCATCCCGAGCTGTCCGGAGGTCTCACTCTAAGTCTGCTCTCAACATCAACCCAACTTGAATAACAGTCATACCTAGCATATGGAGGCCTATTTCGCTTGCATTCCAACTTAGCTATTTAGTCTATCTCAGCAATAGAGGTGAGCAAAATACTGAAATTAAGAAACTGAACCGTGAACCAGCATGAACTGGAAAACCTGGACCTTAGGGAAAAGCAGTTGACCAAATCGACGAAACGTTAGGATATAATGTTTGGTTTCAGTTCACGATTTCCAAACTAACAGTTAAACGAAGCCGAACCAATAATTTTATAATATTTTTAAAAATATTTTTCAAATTATAGATTTTAATAATATTTCTATTTGATAAATACCTTCAATGGGCTAACTAGTGAAGAAAAATGTTTCTATTATTACATAATCCATGCCAGCTATTCAAACACTCACTCTTTTTCTCACTATAGGAGTCCCTACAAAAAATTGTTGGGGTACCACACATCTATTTTAACTGACTCGCGGGTCGTGACTTTTTTTTTAATGCATTCCCGGGTGACATTAAACTTACTTAAGTGGCTGGGGGTGACATTCCGACTATTTTGGCTGAAATCCGACGAGTTATGTTGAAAAAGATGAAAATACCCTTATTTTTTATCTAATTTAATTTTGTCTACCCTCCCTCCCTCTTCCTCTCTTTTCCTCACCATCTTCCTCTGTAATTCAAACCCTTGCAAACTCCCAAAAGTGATTCTTCTACCCTTGTTTTCCACATTTGATGAAGGAGATGAAGACTAAACAACCTTACTATTATTACCACTCATACCTAAACACTGTTGCTCCCTTTTCAACCTCCCTCTAAAATTCAAACCCTCAAACCCTTTTTCCTCCCCACCACCACTCCCTGCACCTTCCTTCATTATCCTCTGCTTATCGGAACGATGTCATTTGGCCTCCATCATCCGAAGCGTCAGCATCTCCTTCCTCTTCCTCCACTCCTCCTCTGTCTCTACTGACAACGCCGCCGTTTCTGACTAGGGTGTGCACAGGTGCAGGTGGTGGTGGTGCGACCTTATCACCTTCGTTGAACAAGGGCATGGTAGTAGCTATGGAGGATGACCTTATTAACCCTTTCTAGGACTTATCCAACCCAAATTTACCCTCCAAGATTTAGACTCTCATTATCATCCTCATCCTCATCTAAATCATCTAATCTTGTTCTTGATTGATTAGCACTGCCTAAGAATCTTTGCAAGAGATCTCTACTCCTATTGCTACTACTACTACTACTACTACTTGTGGCAAGAGTTTCTACCATTGATTTTGAAGGATTGGTGTTATACAGCTGAGAAGAACCCTCCATTGACCAATAACAAAGCAGAAATCAAATCTTTTGGTTAAAATACAACCCAAATATATTTACAACTGATTAAGATGATGTAGCTTCTGTATCATCTTGATTTAAGAATACCCAGAAGCAAAGTTTTGATCTTTGGAGACATTTGAATTAAGCTAAAGCTGAATTTAGAGATAGCAGTAGGTAAAACCCAAATTCAGGAAACCCAGAAAATAAGAAGAGCTATGAAATTAATCCCCCACCTAAGAACAGAATATTTTGTTCCTCTGGTGTGGGGATGAATTCCAGTAGGAATGAAAAAAAAAGTTGGAAACTAAAAAAAAAGTATTGAAATTGATCCAAAGTTTTGAGCTGGGAAATCAAGGGCAAATCAGACACTTCATTCATTTTTTGAAGGGCAAATCAGACATTTCAATGATTCCGGCCAAAACACGCTAGAATATCACCTCCCAGCCACTTAAGTAAGTTTCATGTCACCCGGGAATGCATTAAAAAAAATGGTGACCCGCGAATTAGTTAAAAAAGATGTGTGGCACCTCCTAACAATTTTTTGAGAGTCCCTATCATGTCCATTTCTATGATGTAATTTATTAGACCATGCACCTCAACATCAATGGAAGACTCTTCTGTGCATATGCAATTCCTATTTGATTAAGGGGCCTCTATGAATCTTCAAGACTACAACAAAATAAACCATAAATCTGTGTTCGCGATTAATAGTTAAAACAATTCCATACTATTTTAATTCCTCCGAATGGTTTGCTTTGTGTCATAGCTTACAGGGATTGATGACAATACTTTTGGTGTTCCTTATCCAAATTTTTCCATGCATAAACGTAACTCATTCATATCTTCCCATACCAAGACACATATGAGACAAGCCTAGGCGAATACTCACTATAAATATGTCTCAATCTCCTACTCTCCTTGCAACTCATAGAAGGCAAGCTGTCTTTGACGCCGCCAAAGAGTGACTGTCAATTTTCTTTTTAGAACATGTTATCACTTAAGTTATATATTTAATCAGTTAATTGTGATTTACTGGTAACCAAACTAAAAGCATCAGCTAGCTAATATCTGGTTATGGTTTTGATTTAGGGTTTTCGAACCGAAATAATAGTTACCCGATTCAGATTTACCTAAATCGAACCAAAATAAGCTAACCCCTAATCAGCAGGCTTACTTGATACAATTTACCACAACGCCCAAGAGACAAAAGTCCAAGTCCAACCCATCGACTCTTGCTTGCAAATCACATCCTTTCAAATTTAGCCCTTTATCGAGCAGAGGCAAATGTAAAGTTTTTCGAAAGAGTGATCCAACCAATTTTAGGCGTTGACAATTTTAGCGATCAAGAATTCAAAAATAACAACTATTATTGCAAACTTCATCGATAAATTTAAATTTAAATTTATCAATTTGTTACCAAAATTCATCATAAAAAATTGGCTTATTTTAATTATATATATGTGGTAGGTCGTCCGCGATATATGATACAATTTCCATGTCGAATTAGGCAATGGCATAATCTACCATCCACGTCGTCCACTAATATAAAAAGTTAACAAAAAAATCCAATTCCAAATAACCTTAGTATCCATGCGAGGGTTTTTGACCTTGGAGCTCTCATATGAAAAGCTTTGGGACATGAAGTTTGAGGAGAGAGCACAAGGTATTTAATTGTATTTATATGGTAACTCCTCTATCCCTCCTTGGTCGTGGACATTACAGAGAACTACTTTACGGATCGTTGACTGACCCTACAAATCTCTAATGGTCCTTTCAACGTGCTTTTCCCTTACACATGTGTTGCATGGGAAAACTTCAGGAGGACACCCATCCTGAAACTATTCCCAATCAAGCACACTTAATTCGAAATAGTCTCAAGATGGGTGGTGTCTTGGGAAGTTTTCCTAGGTAACGTGTAAGTGAGGACAAGGCACACTGAAAGGACCAATGGTGATTTATAGGATCAAACGTCGATCCGTAAAGTAGTCCTCGGTAATGTCCATGGCTCGTGAATGCTCATGGTGTTACAGATGGTATCAGAGCTGACCCGCAACCATGAGTTGTGTCAGTGGACGAGAGATCCATGGGCAATCACTTAGCAGAGCAAAGATTCTGGATTGGATTGAAGCACAACGAGGATGTTGTGTACTTAAGTAGGGTGATTGTAATACCCCGGTATATGGTTAATATGTGGCTTAAGGGGATTGAAATGACTACTTATGTCACCAAGGTGTACCTTCCTTTTAGGAAACTCATCCGTTGAGAAATCCCCAATAAACATGCTTGGTTGAGAGTAGTCTCGAAATAGGTGATATCCTAAGATGTTTTTCCAAGCATCGTGTGAACGAGGAAGAAACACGCTAGAAGGAATCCATTAAAGTAGTAATCGGTAAGATTCGTAGTCTGAAAGGGTCAACACATTATATATGTATCCATTGATAAAAATGGATACCATCTATGGATAATTGTAGATTTCATTCGTGACTATAAATATAATTAAGAAGTCATGATCTTTCCTAGAAGCTTATATTCTAAATTCATTTTTTATTATAACTACAAGGTCAAAACCCTCCATATGAAGGCATGAAAACAAAGCATCCAAATATGCTCTAAATGTCAGGTTTAAAATAAGGATTTTATATCCAACACCATTTTGAGATCTAAACGAATAAAACGATGAAGGACGCGAATAGATCCCATGTAGTATGTAGTAGTACTCCATCTGTCCCATGTTATTTGTCATGTAATAAAAATTCACGATCTCTAATTGTTTTTTTATTACTGACAATTTCTTAGATAATATTTTATTAAAAGATTAAAGATAATTATATTTTTATGATAGTATTTTTCGTAAGAATTTAATGAGAGTTTTAGTATATGATAAAACATTAAATATATATGTTCACAAATTAATAGTCAAAATTTTAAAGTTTTTACTAATGTGTAGATCAAGGTGACAAATAAAATGGATAGGATGGACCATAATAATTATATATGTGTTTTTAATTAAATTTTCACATAAATAAATGACTAAAGTCAAAGGTGGAAATTAAAAAAAAAACAGTAAGGGAAATTTCGTGCTTGTTTGGCCTAGCTTTTGGAAGTGTTTTTGGAGTTAAAAAGCACAAACTAGGTCAAACGACGTTTTTTTAGAAGCTAATAATTGTTTTCCAAAAACAGTTTTGGCCAAAAACAAAAGCGAAGCGATATTTCCTACAAACTAATCTCTACTTAATCTATAGGATTCTTTAGTGATTAGTTTCCATAATTTCAAATAAATATTATGATTCTTATAAAGATAGCATTTAAATATTTTAATATTATGTTAGAACATTTAATATTACGTTAGACATTTTTATTATTTAATTTCTTTACAAATATGGTATTTAGTAAATTTTTTATATATAAATATTTGATTAAAGAATTGTATAGTTAAGTAAGACCATATATATATAATAACTATTATTATTATTATAACTATAACTAACTATACGACTATAATTATTGCTAAAATTTAAACATGATAATTTGTTTGAAATTAATAAAAAGAGAAAAATGTAAATAATCATATGATAATTTTACTCAAAAAACACATGATAATTTTAAAAGTTAGGTTAAACAATTAAATTTAGTAAAATCATTATATTATAAGGTAGGTCAAACACTTTAATTTAGTAAAATCACTTATCTCATAAGCTAGGCCAAATACTTCAATACCTCTCCAAAAATACCTTTTATAAAAATTGTTTATAAGAAGGAAAAAACACATTTTTAGAAACTAGGCCAAACAGGCACGAAGTGGTTGACAACTTGAAATATGAAAAAATTAAAGCCAACCAAATGGAATTTCCCAAAAAATAACTTTACATAAATTAAAGAAGAAAACTATAAAAGAAAGAAATCAAGATTTCTTTCTTTCTTTCTTTCTAGACAACATAACAATAATCTCCTAAGCATGATTGTCATATCTTAATATTTGCCCCTTCTCTTCTCCCTCTTGAACGCTCCGTTTCTCTCATTAAAACTTACTACTACATAGTTGAAGAGGATGTATTTATTGCTCTTCTCATGAATTAGAATCAATCGCTAATCATTTTTACCTTTGATAAGAGTCCCTCACATCATCTCTCTTGCAGTCGACGTCTTCGTGCTCTGATAACATTCCAGATTTTTAAGGTACCAACTCTAAAATTATTCTTTATTTAGTTAAATTATGAGTGCGCTTTTCTTTTTCTTTTCTTTTTTCCCAACTTACAATTATCATATCAATTGTAATAATTTGTATATGGTTTTATACTAAATGTTGTATCTCATCGCCAATAATTTCTTACTTGTTCACGCACACTTAAGATTTTGTTTCTCTAGCAAAATCATTCTTTCATTGAATTTGGGCGATAGCCAATACAAGCATCCACAGTTTTTTTAATCCTTTGAAATTTCGGATTGCTTCTTTTTGTTGTTTATTCTTTATTTTAATCTTTCAGAAACTTCATCAATGAAATTGCGGGCTTGAATTTCATTATTCATTTTGAAGATTCGTGAAGAATTTTTTCCGTTCATTTCTTATTTAGATAGTAATAATATTCAGATATAGTTTTGTGCAGTATTGGGGGACCCATTCCCTATAATTCATGATTTACTATATATATATATATATATATATATATATATATATATATATATATATATATATATATATATATATATATACTTAAAAATTAAGTTGAAACAATTGTAATGATATTTTTATCCCAGAAAGACAAATCAGGGGGACCCATTCCCCAGAATTCACAGTTTACTTGACTTAAGGATTTCTGTAGCTCCATCCAAGTGATAGATATTTGACCAAATGGGCGACTGTTTACTTGGAGAAAGCACAATCCATGGTCACGAAATGTTTGAGAGACTCGACATGCCTATTGTACAACATGACTAGATAGATTATTTCCCTTGTCTACCTTATCCCATGGTCCTTTCTCTTTCTCAAACCACTATTATCTAGTAGTAAATACAAGTCTGGTCAAAGGTATTGGAAAAAAACAGAACTTTTAGATTTGGCCAACATTGGCCAAATTTTGATAGAGTTAACTCTAGTTAAAAAGGCTGGAAAACTAATGTGAGAGGGTTCGCAATGTTTTGAGTAGCCCGAAAACTAGAGCAAATTGAAAGGGAACTAAAGAGTAGAAGAGACAACATTTAAGAAATTTCACTGATAAACTCAAAACAAATCTATCTAAAATTAATTTTGTGGAGGAGAGATTAGTACAAGATCCTTTCAACATTAGATTTAATAAGTAGCATAATAGACTCATCTGACAGAGAGAACGAATGATTCTGTTTAATCGAAATTATTGGGGGAATTGAGTAGAAAGAAATGGCTAACAGAAGGGGATTATAACACCTCCTTTCATAAAGTTATCTCTTTTAGAAAAAAGAAATAGTCCATAATTACAAGTTTAAAAGACCTATTAGGGTTGTGGATACAAGAAGAACAAAAAATTCAAAGTAGATTTATTAAGCGATTTTCCTCTAGATTCAAGCCAATTAATACAATCCAGGTCTCTGAGCTACCATTATTGCCCAAAATTACTCAAGAATAGTGCAACCAGTTAGTTGTCTGCTTTGGTCACGGATGAAGAAATTAAAATTGTAATTTTCCAAATGGACTTGTCTAAAGCCACATGACCAGAGGGCTTTGGGGCTGTGTTCTTCCAAAAGTACTGAAATATTGTTGGTCTAAAAGTTACAAATACTAATAAGTAATTTTTTATGAACGGGAAACTCTTTCACGAAATTAACCATGCCTTTATTGCTCTTATTCTGAAAGTAGAATATCTGGTTCTTCCAAGCCAGTTTTGACCAATCAGTATATCTATAAGATTATAGAAAAAGCTATGTTTAACAGACTTAGGTCAATGCTGGATAGGATCATTAGTCCTTTCTAGAGTGGCTTATCCCAAATAGGCAAATTTACGATAATATCCTTCCAATTCATGAAGTCATGCACAAATTTAGACATTCAAATGCGTTCAAACCGTGGGTTGCACTAAAACTATATATGAAGAAAACCTACAGCTGAGTTGAATGGAATTTCTTAGAGAAATTCCTAGAAAGAATGGGATTCCCATTAATCTAGATAAAGTGGGTAATGGAATGTATCTCCTATGTGGATTGCACTCAACTATTGTTAATGATCAACCTTGTGGATTGATCAAGCCAACCCGTGGTATTAGACAAGGAGATCGTCTCTCTCCTTATTTTTAATGTACATGGAAGTGTTGACTCAAGTTTTACTTTCTCAAAGCAGTTGCAAAAAGAAAGGTTTGGGTTTAAAAATTTGTCAAGCAAGCATGAACATCCATAGACCATAGCTTAGTTTTGCAGATGACAGTTTCCTATTTTATAAAGGCTTTGAGTCTAAGTGTAGAAATCTCAAGACCATCCTTGATAACTTTTGCAGTCAATCTGGTACCATAAATCGACATTGATCTTCTCGAAAGGAGCCTCACAAAGACAGATAGATAGAATGAAAGGGATTTTCAATATTCCTACTAAAGAATCACTAGATACATATCTTGGTTGTTTGTCTATAACTGGAAGTTAAGAGATAGATATGTTCTCCCCTATCTTAAAAAAAGCTTCCAAAAAGCTCGCAAATTAGAAAACAAACTCAATATCTAGAATTGGTAGAATGATTCTAATCCAACCAAACTTGGAGTCCTTTCCATCCCATACTATGCAGTGCTTTCTTATGCGAAAGACTACTTGTGAAAGTGTGGATAGAATTAATAGAAATTTCTTTCGGAAAAACTCATCAAAAAAAGGAATGCATATGATATCCTGAGATAAAATTTGCAGGCAAAAAAGTAAAGGAGGGCTAGGTTTACGCTAGACACATCTAGTAAATTTTGCTTTCCAATGTAAGTTAATTGGAAACTTATGCATGAAAAAAACAACCTTTGGGATTTCTAAATGACAGCCAAGTATAACTAATCAGGTGATTGGTTTGGTAAAAACCCCAAACAAACAGATTCTTGAGTTTGGAAGAACTTATGGAAAGCTTTTAATATTTGTATGAAAAGGTCTAGATGGAAAATTGGCAATGGTGATAAAGTGAACTTTTGGAATGACAATTGGTGTCATCAACTTCATCTCGCAGTACTTTTCAATAAGCTTACACTCTAGACAACATTTCAGGTTTTAAAAGTTATATCCCTAGACTATATAACTTTCTTTAAGTCTGGACAACCCATTTTGTATCCCTTAGACTTTGACCCATAACCTAAAAACATGCATTTAACATCCCTAGGAGACAACTTTCCCTCATTCACATGGGTATACACAAGACATCCAAAAACTCTCAAAATAAAATAGTTAACTGGATTACTTGACTATACTTCCTTTGGAATCTGAAAGTCAATTGAGGAGTGAGGTGATCTGTTCAACAAGCAACAGGTAGTAGCAGTGGCCTCTGCCTATAATGACATGTTTTTCCAAAGTTCGGCATTGGAGAACATGCACAAAGCTTTCTATAACAGTGTCCTGTTGATTCTCTCAGCTATGCCATTCTGTTGAGGTTTACCCACGAGATTTCTTTGTCTAGCAATGTCATGATCCTCGCCGAACTCAATAAACTCTGAATCAACAAACTTTAGACCATTGTATGTCCTGAGTTTCTTGAACTTCATGGCTGTCTGATTCTCCACCAGAGCCTTGCACTTCTTGAAGTATAAGAATGTCTCATTTTGTGTCGCGTGAAGTAACCAAAGTCTTCCTTAAGAAGTCATCTACAAATGTCAGCATATATCGCTTTCCACCCATTGAGGGCACCTTGACTGGTCCCCATAAGTTAGAATATATGTGAACTGTATGCGTATCGGTTCACTTTTGGTTCGTCTCTATCAGACCATTCCCGAGCCTTCTAAGGGGCTTCGGAACCATCGGCAAGAATAAACACATGGCGGTGAATGAATTCAAAGACGTTCAAATGACGAGCCTTCACACGTTTGATCATAATTCCTTCAATATAAGTCCGATGAGTCTCAAATTTTGGGAGCTTAAAAGCTTTCCATCGATATCTTACGGGCCTAAAATGGAGTCCGGATGAAGAAGTTATGCGCGTTTGAAGTCGGCAGGGAAAAGCTGCCCAAAAGACTGACTCGCCCGAGTCATCCTGTGACTCGCCCGAGTCATTGTTCTGAGCTCTGACGATGGTGCGCTGGATTTGCCGGACCAGTGAGCAGTCGCGCCCGAGTCGATCTTTGACTCGCTCGAGTCACCCCTCTGCGACGCTCTTAGTAATGTATAGTTCCTCCACCTTTTCCCAAATTTGTTTTGGTTTATGAGCCTCCAGAACCAACCTTAGCACATGCTCTGCCAGAAATAGCTGAATCCCTACCAATGCCTTTTGTTCCAACTCAGTTCACTCTCTTGGCTTCAAACTGCCCATAATTTCAGCCTATAGGGCTTTAAATGCTTCATCAATCATCGTTGTGTCAATCTTTGTGTTAGGATACTCAATTACCTTCTACGACCTGCACTGGATGAGCACCGAGCACTCTCATCTCCAACCTCCATATCGTGAAACTTTTCTTCCCATCGAATTTCAGAATCTCACACTTCATAATTGAATCCATCTTAAACGTAGCGCTCTGGTACGACTTGAAAGGAATTTAGAGTAATAGCCTTGCAGATTGTAGTTAAAGTGGAAGCAAAAAGCGATGATAGAAATTACAATGAAATTTGGGAAAAAACAAATCAGCGAAGAGCTGAAGACACGCTCAAAATATACATGGGAAACCCAAGAATTGAGAGAAAAACCTAAGGACAACGGCAACAGAGAAATCGATTGACTATGAGACAGGATGAGTACAGGGTAATCACAATCACAACGGGGTGATTCGATCTAGAATAAAGATTACCAAAAATGCCAGTCACTCTCTCACACTCTCCAAAAGTTATCTAGATTACATTGTTGGAACCTCTTTTTTCTCTCTTTTTAGAAAGAATAGACAATATGGTGGTACAATAACTGAAATTAGTGAAATTAGGGTTAAATCAATAACACATATATATGTTGGACCCTAGGACGATCCAATAGGCCATAAAACCCAACAAATTGATAATTATTATAATCTACACTTAAAAGTAAATCAAATAAATTAATACCTTTAACATATATCGAAAGCTAGTTTATAGAAGACAAAAGAGACCAAAAACAATTGAAAAAAAAACGCATATAGTCGTCGTAGAGGTACTATTCGTTATATAAAAAAATTTGACACATACTAATGCAGAGTGCTCAAAATAAAATGCTGCTGAACTTGTCCCAAATGTCATTAATTCCACCGAAATGTTTTGGTTAACTTGCTGCCACTCAGCGTAATAAAACTGTCAAAATGACATTTTGGGGACTTATAGCTGGTTTCAAAAGGTAAAATTGTATTTTTGATTTTTCTTTATAGCTGTTCTTCTCCCCCTCATCATTTTCTATTCTTCCCCATCATCTTCTTCTCCATTAACTTATACATGTCCTTTTTTTATTCCTCACTCCGTTAAAATTCCTCTTCCTCTCCTCTCTTTTTTCTGTGTCAGATTTCATCATGCCTTTATGCCTATTCGTTCTTCTTTTATTCTTTCCTAGATTTTATCCCCTTCTCCTCTCCTCTTTCTATTCTTCTTCTTCCTCGAATCTCATCTTCCCATCCTCTCTCTTACATTTAGCCCTTCTTCTAATTTGGGAGCCATAACTTGAATTATAACCATCTACCTGAGGGGAAGGGTCTCTTTTCTTCTAACTGGCACGTGGCGCATAAGTAACGTTGGAGAGGGGTGTTCGATAGTGCTGGTGGTCAGGTTTTAGGCCCCTATTGTGGCACAGAAAGAGGAGAGGAGTTCGTGGCATCAATTTTGGGGTCCCTTCACTGGTGTTTCCAAGTAAGCATTAATATTAAGTGGTGAATTTGAGTGTTGGTAATTGTCAGTTTAATTGGCAGTGAGGGTTTGATTTGAATTTGGGATCAAAAGAGTGATCTAGATTGAGTATTATTTGGGTGTGGATTTTTTATTTGGGGGACTGTGATAGTGCTACTGGTGGTGATTTGGTGATTGTGATGATGCTAATGGGCATTCATCTCCTCCTTAACATTCCATTGAAGCTCTTGCCAATAAGAGAGAGATAAAATTCGAGAAAGAAGAAGAAAAGAAGGAAGAAATAAAATTTAGCTAGCTATCTATTTTCTGGTTTTCTTTGTTGTCTCTTCTTACTATTGTACTTTGGTTTAGCTAGTATGTTTATGCTCTTTTTGCCGTTTTTTGGATATTTTGAAGTATCTTTGATGCATTTTTAACTTTAATGACTTCCGACTATAAAAAAAAAAAAGGACAGAGAAAAGAACAAAGAAGAGATGAATTTAGGTAAGAAGAACAAAAGGAACAGAAAAGGGAGATGGAAGGAAATATGGGGAAGAAGAACAGAAATACAGAGAGCGAGGTTTAATAGATTTCTGAAAAGAGAGGGAAAGGAAGGGAAAAGTTTTAACCAGCTTATTAAATGTTGTTAATCGGTAACAACCCGCTAAAAAGGTATATTTGATAAAATTACTAAATTAAATGGCAGTGAGTTAAACCAAAAAAAAAAAAAAAAAATGGTGACATTTTTACCATTTGGTACAAGGTTATCGAATTTTTAAAAATTTCTCCCCTCCACTGGCGTAAAACCCTAGAGCCGTCAAAACCCTAGGGAGCCATAGGTGTGTGGAGTCCTTCCCTCCATTGGTGTAGGGCTTTGGTGATTGTGAATCGTTCTGACTGAGACGCAGCGGAGGAATCGATCCTTATTCTTTGCTGTCAATCAGTAGCGTGGGGGACAAGAAAGAGGCAGGGTTATGGCGTTGAATAGCTAAGAGTCAACGGAGAAGCTACAACTAATAGAGGAGGAAGAAGAAATTTTTGATTTTGCAGACCCAGATGAGGCGAAGATTGAAAAGCACATGGACTTTTGCCTGGTGGGTAAATTACACACACAAGCCAAGTTCAAGCCCAAGGCCCTAATGACGACAACGCGCAATATTTGACGATCGACGCAAGGTATAATGGCCAAAGAACTAGGAAAGAACCTCTTATCTTTCCAATTCTTCTTGGAAGCGAACATGGATATTGCTTTGAACGAGGGGCCATGGACGGTTGACAATTTTGTGCTCCTCTTGCAGAAACTAGATGACAATGTACAACCATCAGAGATGAAATTCGATCTGGCGAGGTTCTGGATTAAGGTGATGAATTTACTGATGAAGAAAAAAAGTCATGCTTTTGTGGAGTTTGTGGGGAACCAACTAGGGAAGTTTTTGGATGTGGATGAAGCAGACATTCTTGCACACTCAAAATACCTAAAAATCAAGGTTGACATTAACATAGCCAAACCTGTGAGAAGAGGTTTTAGGGTGATGATAGATGGAACACTCAAGTGGATACCGATAAAGTACGCCAAGATACTGGACTACTACTTTATGTGTGGGGTTATCGACCATGTCTACAACGGGTGTATGCGATATTTAGGGGGATAGAGGAACCGGAGATGCCATATGGACCAAACTTAAAGGATCCCCAATAAAAAGGAAACGAAGAGGATTGGGCGGAAGATAGGAGAAAGTTGAGAGGGCTCAGGGGCGGAGACATCGCGGCTAGGATCCTATCTAGCAAGGTGGGGTTAGATAGTGGGGGGCAAATGGCAAAGTGGGAAGGTTGAGAGGAGACAAAGGCAGATGAGAGGACATGATGATGGAGTTGAGCAATAACAAGAAATATGAGGACATGCGCAAAGGGACGTAGAGAGGAAGAAAGTTTAGAGTGTCAGAAGAAACAAACTCAAAGAGGTGGAGGCTGGAGAGGTCCAACCTCACCTACACCAATGAAGCTCCTATGTTGGAACTGTATAAGGGGTGACAACCCTCTAACAGTTCAGGCACTCCGTCATTGGAGTCGCAAATTTTGCCCTGACATAATTTTTATCTCCGAAACTATGTTGGACTCTAGGAGAGTTGAGAAATTGGGACAGAAGGTAGACCTTATCCACAGCGTTAGAGTGAGCAGTAGAGGTAGGAGTGGAGGCTTAGTTATTCTTTGGAAGGAGGGGATGGAGTTCTCGTCGGTGTCTATTCAATCAACATATTTGTGTAGACCTTATAGAAAATAGCAGGAGACTCTTTCGGTTTGTGGGTTTATATGGGTGGTCAGCTTCTTAGGATAAGGCAGAGAAGTTTGAGCTGCTGAGATCGCGGGTCAATAACCCCTCTATATCGACAGTTGTGGGGGGGGGGGGGTGGGGGGGGGGGTGTAGGGGGGGCTATAATGAAATCTTAACTTGGAAGGAGCAAGGGGAAGGCGCGGTATGAGACATCAGGTGCCTGAATAGATTTAGGGAGGCACTCCATGACTATCAGTTGCACGATTTAGGTTGTTCAGGACCGTGGTTTACTTGGCAATAGGGACACATTAGGGAGCGCCTAGACCGATTCACCGTGAATCATACTTGGTGCACTTAACAAGAATCAAATCAGATCACTCACCTATTCTACTGGATACAAACCCAAGGAGATAGGTGACTGAAGGGAGGAAGCGGCTTCACTTTGAGAAGCTATGGCTTGGGAACAAGGAATGTGAAGAGGTGGTACAAGAGGGGCGGAAAGGAGAGGCAAATGTTATGCAAAAACTAACAAGAAGCATAGAGAAGTTGGCTGAGTGGGGGGGGGGGAGGGGATAGAAAGTTTGGGTGCTTAGAGTAAAAAAATACAGAAGGTGGTATGAGAATTGAACTAGGCCCAAACAAGCCCAATGACAAATGAGGGGTTGGCGAATGCAAGCAGATTAGTGGCCCGATCGAAGAACTCTTGGGACAGAAGGAAAAGGTGTGGTACATGAGGAGTAGAGCAATGGAACGAAGGGATGGGGATCGAAACACTTTATACTTTCACCACAAGGCAAAGCAACGGACTATGAGAAATGCGATATCCAAATTGACGAGAGCTAATGGAGATGTTACCAGCGATAAGGAGTAGATAATGAATACAGTAGTTGAATATTTTACCACTATGTTCGAGTCCATCAACCAATGCATTATTACAGACGCAGCCTTGATGGGAATGGAAAAGGTGGTCACTGATGAGATGAAGATGCACCTAGCCAAAACATACACGAAGGAAGAGATCAAGAAGGCTTTGTTTCAACTTTCAAATGCACCCGTTGAAAGCCTCGGGTGTTGACGTAAGCATGATATGTTTTTCCAATCTTTCTGGCACATTGTCGAGGATGATGTTGTGTCCATTGTTAGAGTTGTCCTCTCGGGCTCCTTAGTACTGATGAAGGCCAAAAAAACCTTAATCACACTGATCCAGAAAGTTAGAAACCCAGACAATGTGACACAATATAGACCGATAGGTTTATGCAATGTCCTCTATAAAATTGTCGTGAAGACATTGGCGAATAGAATTAAAGCCCACCTACCTAAGATAATATCCCAGAACCAAAGCGGCTTTATACAGGGCTGCTTAATTACTGATAATGTCCTGATGGCGGGGAAAATCTTCCATACAATAAGAAGTAGGTATATGGGGAGGAAGGGAATAATGGCGGCAAAACTCGATATGAGTAAAGCCTACAACAGAGTGGAGTGGGTGTTCTTTAAAGCAGTCTTGAACAGAATGAGATTTGAGCCGGGTTGGATTCAAGTGGTCCTAAATTGTGTAACTTCTGTGACATATAATATATTGGTGAATGAGAGGCTCTCGGCTTGTGTGACCCCCTCAAGGGGCATTCGTCAAGGCGACCCTATATCCCCATATTTATTTATATTAGTTGCAGAGGTTTTTTCAGGTCTTTTGAGCGTAGCAGTAGACTTGGGAGATCTCCATGAAGCCAAAGCAAGCAGGAATGGCCCGGCCATTTCACACCTTTTCTTTACCGACGACAATATTCTCTTCTAGCAAGCCACGAGACAAGAATGCTCCAAGATCGTTGTAATAATAACAATACGAGAGAGCATCGGGCTAACTAGTAAACTTCGATAAATCGAAAGCCTCGTTTAGTAGAGGAGTTGTTGCAGTGAAAGAAGATGAACTTGCTTCATTAATGGGGATTCACATAGTGGACAAGCATGATATGTACCTTGGCGTTCCTAGTTGAATTGGTAGGAGTAAAAAGGCTATCTTTGGGATGATCCAAGATCGGGTGTGGAAAAAGGATCGTTTAGTATCCAGGGCCGGAAAAGAAATATTGATTAAAGCAGTGATCCTATCCATACCAACATACATAATGAGCATTTTCAAACTCCCTATATCCTTTGTGGAAGAGATTCATATGATGTGTGCGAGGTTTTTCTAGGGACCGGCATCGGGGGGACAAAAAAAAATCATTAGAAAGCTTGGAAGTCTTTATGCAAGCTAAAATGCTTGGAGGGGGGTTGGGGTTTCGTCACCTGGACGTGTTTAATGATGCACTGTTAGCCAAGTAAGGGTGGCAGTTATTTCATAACATAGACTCACTGATGTTCAAGGTATTTCAAGCAACTTATTTTAGGGAGAAAACCTTCATGGAAGCTTCTCTTAGACATACCCTAAGCTACGCATAGAGGGGGATATGGGCGAACAAAGCCCTCCTTAGAGAGAGATTATATTGGAGAGTTGTGGATGGAGGGTCGATCAATATATGGGATGGCGAGTGGATATTTGACGAAGTGGGCAAGAAGGTGACCTCACCAAAACTACAAGATACATAAGTGATGATGGTGAGCGACCTTATTGATCAAGAAAATGGCGGCTGGTGCATGGGAGTTATACAAAAGCTGTTTAACTCGAGGGACTGGGAACTGATCTTGGCCATCCCCCTCAGTACTAGACAACGAGCGGACACTCTTGCTTGGCGTTTTGATGATCAGGGCATTTTTAGTGTCAAATCCGCATATTTACTAGGAGTTAGCAATAATTTGGAGGAATTTGAAGCATATTGGCCAATGGTATGGGACTCATCTTGCACCCCCAAGGCCAAATTCGTTTGGTGGTAGTGGATCTCACAAGCCTCCCTGTGAAAGCCACCTTGCACCGAAGGCACATAACTACTAGCAGTAGGTGCTTGAGGTGCGATGAAGTAGTAGAAACTGGGTGGCATGCGATCATGGAGTGCAGTGTGGCAAAGGATGTGTGGAGAATGATAGGGGAAGAAACCATATGCGGGGCTACAAACCCAATACAACCTGAGGAGCTTATTACTTTGTGGCATGGGGGAGGGGATGACCAAGCTTTTGTGTTAAAAATGCTCACATAATGGCTGCTATAGAGGGCTCGCTATGAACAAATTTTTGAACAAAAGAAAATGTCAGCCCAAGTACTTATTCGGACAGCGGAGCAAATTCTCAGTGTTTTGACCAAAGCAAGGGAGGCGATTGGACACCATCGTGCCCCGATACAACAACCAAATGCCATTGTTTGGCGCCCACCAGTTGAAGGCAGTGTCAAGCTGAATTTCGATGCAACATCTCGAATAAACACAACCCGCTGGATCCCTTTAATCGCTGAGGCAAAAGCTACCCTATTTTGCAGTCCAAATTGCACGGCGATTCAGCTACAAATTGGTCATTTTCGAGTAAGATAACCTTACTCTTATTCAAAGAATTAATAACACTAGATTTGGTTTAAGTGAATGTGATGTAGTAGTAGAGGATATTATCTCACTAAGTAGGGACTTTCATAGATGTAGTTGGGTGCATACTAAAAGAGAGGGCAATTCGGTCGCACACAATATGGTGAGGATTAACCCCCTTGGGATGAACATGTATGGGTAGAAGTTTGTTCGAGTCAGATTCAACCATATGTATTTATGGATAAACTCGTTATATAATTCTCCTGTCCCCCTCTAAAAAAAAGGCTAACGAGCCCTATTCTTTGGTTAAATTATTTTCAGGTTTGGATGGATAAATTAGGATAAGTTGGGATAAGTTATGATAAGTTATGATGTTTTTTTATGGAATTATATTTTTTGAGTGGATGTTTTTTTGAGAAATTATGTTAGATTTGGATATATTTGGATAAATTGGAAGAGTTATATTCAACTTAAGTAAAGAAGAGAGCCTTAATTTGGGCAAGAGTTTTTTTTCCCCCTTTTTTTCTATTTATTTATACTGGCCTACACATTTGGACGGCGTCGTGTGGCTGTATTGGTGAAATAAAATAAACAAAAATCTTAATCATCTTGCTGGGGCAATCTCGCCCATCTTCTCGTCAAAGGCTTCGCTGGACAGATCTGCTCTCCATCTCTCCCTCCCCCTTTCCTCCGGCGCTGCACCATCTTCCCGGCTCCCCCGATCCACCCCCCACCGCCGCTTAGATCGGCGTTGCACGTCGCCTTATTCGGAAACCATCTTTTTACTTTTTACTCCGTTGAGGTAAGGTTGTTTACAATCAATACCCTTCTCAACCTCAATAACAGCGACCCACTCCTGCTGTTTTTCTGTTATTCCAAACGAAATTTACAGCTATCACTGTAATTAAGGGTTACCAGTTGATTGATATGGTTGATATTTGTCCCAATTTGTAATGTCTTGCTGTTGGGTTGCAGGAGAATTGATACTTACTGATTCAATTGAAGAGGGTACTTGAAGAAAATGGAGGGAGACACATTTTCAGGGCTAGGAAATGGTACCCAGATTGACAGCAAGGTGTTGCAGTCATTCCAGAAGAACTTCGTTCAAGTGCAGAACATATTGGATCAGAACCGATTGCTCATCAACGAGATCAACCAGAACCATGAGTCAAGAATTCCGGATAATCTGTCGAGAAATGTGGGCTTAATAAGGGAGCTTAATAATAACATCAGAAGGGTTGTTGACCTCTACGCTGATCTCTCTCAGTCCTTAACCACAAGATCCATGGAAGCTTCATCAGAAGGGGACTCTGTTGGTGCTCTAAAATCTGATGGCAAAGCTACCCACAAGAGAAATCGCCCTGGTTAGCTAGTTTCTTAATTGGATAATAATCTATCCCCCTCTAATTTTAGGACTTTTTCATTTCATTTTGTGTCTTGTTGGGGCACTGAGCAAAATCCGTATATACTTTATATTTTGCCTGTTAAGGTAGAAGGGAAAGTACATTTTACTGTCCTGTAACTCTCCTTGGATGCTTCTCAGACTTACATCTTTAATTTCCTCCAATTTCTTATGAAAAATAACAGTCTCATAGAGTTGATATAATTCTGGGCATTAATCTGTATGAGTTGTTTGAATTTCCCATGTAGTAAATGTTGGTATTTGCGTTCATGGGTACTTGAAGGTGAGGTATGGGTAAAATGAAGTTGAGTTGTGTTGTTTTGTCATGATAAAATCTTCTGTTTCAGTGCAGCAGCAGGCATTGGGAAAGGATTTGATTTTGGAGGTTTATAGTATAGTACTACATGATCTTTCCTCTTTTTTCAGCTTGTCAAAAAAGGCCAGAATCTGATATTGGGTCCTCAGTGATATTTACCCCATCAATCTCTTTTTGATGATCGAATTCATGATCCACTTTTTCATGTGCTAAAATTCCTTTTTATTTTATTTTTCATGAACCATGATTTTTTGCTCTTTTTTTTGTTTTTTTTTTTTGGGCTGCCTCAGAACTGAAGTTGTAGAAAGTGGCAGACACTGTTTTCAGCATTCTTTCCCTTGAAATCAGCATCCTCCCTCCCTCTTTTTTTCTTCAATTTGCCTTGGAATGAACCAACCCTATTCATAATTTCTTTTATTTATTGGAGGGATGTTTGTTTATGTTGGGGAAATCAACAAACATGCAAAATACCTGTGCAAGATGCTCTGAAACAAGTGGGGGAAAGCTGCTTTCAGTTAAATAATTTTTTTGGCTTCCAATAACTCACCTTAAGAACAGAATCTCTGATAAAGGATGACATGATGGTTTTACTTTTCTTGTTTTTTAAGATATTTTTTTTGTTTTTTGTGTATGCCTTTTCCTAACAAATGGTTAATTCAATCGAAGTTCGGCTTTGGTTCAGTAATTCAATTTGATCAAAGTTCCGAATGTTTATTGAGTCGAATCCAAGCTTAGGAGGGTTTTACTCTGGGCTTGTATGGGTTAGGTTTCTTTAATTGTTTTACATAGGATTTGCCAAGTACTTTTATACAGCTGGCTTGAAAAGTTGTGGTGGGTTTTGGTTTTAATAATTGTAAATGTGTTGAAAAATGTGAAATTATAATTGGAAAAAGATAGATAAATTTATTTTAGAAAAAGTAGATTGTGGTAAGTTATGATAGATTGTGGTGGATTGTGGTGGAATGTGGCAACAGCCATCCAGCCGCATGAAAGAACAACAAGCGATGTTCAATGAGGGTACTTCAATTTTGTAGTAATTTAGATACCTAGTATTTAATATTTAGAAATAAATATGATATTTTTACCATTCGAGCTTGAGTTATGTAAAAAGTAAAAGTTACTTAAAAATATGTAGTACAAAAGTGAAAAACTTTAATATTTGGGTACCATTCAACAATGGGTTACTTTTATTTTTAATTCACGGATTCAATGTAGAAAAATTACAGTTTAGGTTAAATTTTTGCTTTCAGTTGTTCTTTTTTTGTTCAAAAAACACAAATGAGTAGAGCTGAACAAGCTTGAGCTGACAAATTCAGGCTCTATTTTTTAGAATGCTTACTTACCTTACTTACGTTTATATGATTTATGTATCTTATTAACACTACTTTACCTATCAATACTTATTCAACTTTAATTTTAACAAAATAAGGCCTTATTCCAAGCCAAGCTTTTTCTTGACCAGACTGCGCCCGAGTTCGAGCCTTGGCTGGTTTCATTTTGAGTGTCGTCATCCATGCCTTGATGCCGTGGTCTCTGTAGGTTTTCATCGTTGGATGATTTGGGCAGCAAAAAAGCTATGAAGATGCACTAAAGTCCATAATGGCAGAAGCGGACAGATGCACAAACGGTGAACACAGGCAACAGGAGGACATGGGACCTTAAGATATAGGCAAAGTTATTAAGCAACACAAAGTATCATGATGTGATGGACCGATGGTCAGACGTGACTATTGATAACAGGTAGAAAACATAGCAACTTATACTAACTAATAGGGGGCCCAAAGAGTGGGCTAATATTTTTTTGAAAAAATTACTCTCTCCGTTCTTTTTTATCTGTCATATACAGTTTTTAGTACCGATCTTTCATCAATAATTTTTAATATAAAATTTTTATAAAAAATTATAACATTATACTTTTTTAATAGTATTTTTTCTTACGAATCTAATGACATTAATTTTATAAGATGAATCATTATACAAATTAAGATATTAACGGTCAAATTAAGTTTTTAACACATTTTCCTAAGCGACAGATAAATAAAAAAGGAGGTAGTACTCTCTAGTGTCCTCGAAAAAAATATTATAAATGTGTTTTTCTTTCAATAAGGTATTAAAATCAATTAAATACATTTGATAAAGGAATTAAGGAAACTAATTTTGATTTTTTAGGGCAATGAAATAGAGTGTCAGTGGTAGCTTATCTCTATTTGAAAGAATTGTTATTATAATATTATTATTTTTAAGTTATACTGATAGCAATTTGGTTAATCCACATAAAGAGATATGTAAATCTTACCCAAAGTGGATTTACCATGATATTTTGTGAGGTTAACTATACAAATTCAATGGTTCAGATCAGATTCATCACCATTTCACAAAAACGAAAAGGTACCTACAACCAAAAAAATCACCATCAGCCACCACCACTGCCACTTCCTATCGCAAAACCAACCCACCCAATACGGTCACCACCATCCACTGCCACTCAGTTCATCACCAACACAAACCAAAGATAAAACCGAATCCATCTTAAATACTATCAAGTCAAACCAAATTATACTCAGCTTATCCCTCATTTTATTTGGGTAATTTCCTACTTAATTACTCCAAATTATTTATTAATTATTATTTTAATATACTTATTTACTAATTATATCTTCATGTAATTTTGGTAC
This sequence comes from Portulaca oleracea, assembly GCA_029582165.1. NCBI lineage: Eukaryota > Viridiplantae > Streptophyta > Magnoliopsida > Caryophyllales > Portulacaceae > Portulaca > Portulaca oleracea. The sequence goes on from CM055890.1 coordinate 24,985,694, forward strand.
ATGTATTTATGTATAAAGTTGGAGTATTTTTCAATCAATTTGACTCATCCTTCGTAAACCTTCATAGACGCGTAGGTCAACATTTTCCGGGCAGGGTTCTCGATGGTGTCCAATTTGATTTGCGTTAGTTTATCTAGCTTCTTGCTTACATAAAAGAAAAATAAATTTCACACAAAATATTTGACATGACAAATTACAGCACCTACTCAAAGTACTATATTGAAATTATTTTCTTTGTCAAATGTACTTTGATTGATGACAACACCTTACTAAAAGTAAAACTACTCACGAATAAGACATTTTCTTGAGCAAATACTACAGAGTAATTTTTTCCATATTTTATTCTACAACTAACAAGTTGCCTAAATGAAATTTACAAATAAGAGTGTGTTTAATTGCATGAAAAAGTTTGGAAAACTGATTCATTTTTTTTAAGTTGATCAAAATTTCATATTTTGTTGTCATTTTTTAATGGAAAACATTTCACGTGAGGTTCATATTGGAAAAACTTTTCTAAGGAGGGGGTAGTGAGATCATAAGTTTGGCAATTTCCAAAATGCCCTTAATATATAATAAGCCCGGCCAAACAACTATAAATAAGAATAATTTAGACATTTTAAACATCTTTTCAAGGAAAATTGAAACTTTAATCAACCGCCATAAAATACACTTTTCCAACAAATTTTCTCCTATAATGGTGTGTTTGGTTGCATGACTTTCCTAGGAAAGTTAGTCAACTTTCCCAAAGTTGACTAATTTTCCCATGTTTGAGAGTAAAAATAGGTTGGAAAAGTTTTTAACTAGGGCCCACAATTTCCCCATGGATCATGGTGAAAACTTTCCCAAGGGGGGTGTGGGAAAGTTTATTTCCCATGGGAAAGAAAAACTTTTTGTAACTCAACTTCTCAAAATGCCCCTAAAAATATATTTTATAAATTAATATATAGGGATAGTTTGAACATTTCAAATAAACTTTCCTACAAACTTTATCATGTTAACCAAACACTGTGAAATATTTTTTCCAACCAAAACTTTCCTAGGAACAGGAAAAAGTTTCCTAGGAAATATTTTCCTGGGAAACAACCAAACATACCATAAAATATTTTTCTAAGATTCTACGTACCAAATTCTCTCTAAAATGTTTACAAAAAAGTTGAGAACTTGGATGGTTGTAACATTTAGAAGTCAAATTATTCTCAAAATAGCTATCATGTTAACATTTAGGTACATTAACGTCTTTTTCTGTTAAGCATTTTATCCCCATTATCTACCTAACTTTAATCTATACATACCAAAATTGATTCAATTATAATCAGTTATCAATAGCTAGAAATTCCCTTAATGATCATTACATATTGTAAAATGCACAACATATACCATGGGTGTAACAATCGAAGAGAAAACATATTGCAAGGACAAAAACTTAAGGGTCTATAATAATAAAAAAAACTAAAAGCAAGAATTTAATTGTCAAACAAAAAACAATGACAATCTTGAAAAGCCAACAATTCAACCCAAATAAAAAATAACATATCGAAACCGAAAAAATCGTCTACCATGACTTGATATAAAATATAATATATTTTTTTCAAAATAAATGACCTGGTATAAAATCTATCACGAAAACATTAAAACAGTTAAAAAATGCTCAACAAAATCAAATGCAATAATATCATGAATTCAATGACATAAAAATAAAAACATGCAAAAAAGAAAAAGGCAACGAAAGCCTTACATAACAATTTCACAAATCTTATTAATATCTTTAGCTAAACAATAGCATTCGCAAAAGTGTATATTCCATGACATTTTAGCATATGTTTATTGCGATCTTCCTTGGTGAAAGTAGCAAAAGAGCGTTAGTTTTTTTGATTTCATAATATTACTTTTTAATATACGTTATATTGCATTATAACTAGTTGAATTGTTTGGGTTCATATTCGATATATACTTACATTCTATTTTTTTTATTGCTATATCTCCATTTCTTTCTCTTCACATTTATTTAGGCTGTGTTCGGCAGTAGCGTTTGAGATAGCGTTTAGCGTCTTGACCAAATCAAAACTCTAATTGCATAAATATTAGCGTTCGGTAAACTAGCATTTTGAGGAGCGTTTAGCGTTTTAAGGAGCGTTTTGCGAAACGTTAATAAAGTTAGCGTTTAACGTTTGGAAACGTTTCATACTTTTTAGTCAAAAAATACCCTTAGAAAATTTTATCTTTGGAAATTATTGATATCCTTTTATGTCAATTCACAATAATCTGCTACTTCAACTGCTAAATTTACCGAACACAATTCTCGTATGACCATTCATCCACTATCTGCAACTTAAACCGCTATCCGCTACCTAAATCGCTATCTGCTATCTAAACCGCTACCCGTCACGCTAATTTTGCCGAACAAGGCCTTAGATAGACAACTGTTCGACTTTGGTTAGAGTGACACCTGTAAATAACACATGGACCAAAAAGTTATAATGAATACGTAGTAACATATATCATAATCTTCATTTTCAATGCCTTTATGTTTGTAGAAACATAGTTTAAATGGCATGCTAAATCGTATTGTTCTGTTATATGAATAATTGTTTTTAGGGATTATATACATAATTTTATTTTTATTATTCATAATGTTAATTAGGGGTGAGTGATTCCAAATCTAGAACTTGAAACCTGACCGGAATCGGTTAAACGAGTTGGTTCCGGAACTTGAACCTGTTAAACAGGTAAGGGTAAGGTTCCTAAAATTTAAGAACTTGTCACAAGTAAGAGTAATGTTCTTAAACTAATACCTTGAATCGGAACCTGGAACCTGTGAATTAGGATTAGGTCCTAGATATTGTCACTGAACTTGAAGATTTTATGGAAATTTAAGCTTGTTATATGACTTATGTTCTCGTGAACTTGTAATTTTATTGAGATTTAATTTTTACTAAGACTATATGTTATTTTCTATCGCCGTTTGTTTTCGTAAAACGAACTTGTAAGACTATTTTAAATGTTTGGTTTGTTTGGACTTTAGAGCAATGTGGGCCTGACATATGGTAGTCAATATCAAAGTATATGGATAAAATCATGGCACATCTACATTACTTTCTTTTAAGAAAAATGCTAGACTTTATGTCACGGAAATTTCCGAAACTATCTGGAATGCCCCGAAATGTTCTAGAAACGTCTGAAATACTCCGTATTTTTCATGAGATGTGTAGAATTTTCTAAACTTCTTGCAACACCCGGGTATATGGTTAAGTGTCGCTTAAAAGGATTGAAATGATTACTTATATCACTAAGGTGTACCTTCTTTTATGGTAGCTCATCCGTTGGGAACTCCTCAGTTAAGCGTGCTTGGATGGGAGTAGTCTTAGGATGGGTGAGCTCCTGAGAAGTTTTCTCAGGCAACGTGTGAGCGAGGACGAAACACGCTGGAAAGACTTGTGGTGATTTGTGGGACCAGTCAGTGATCCTTGAAGTCGTTCCCGGTAATATCCGCGACCTGAGAGGGGTCGGGGTGTTACACTTCTCTGGAATTTCCTAGGGTTCCTTTGATTTCTCTAGACTATTCATGAATGTCCTAGAATATTCTAGAGTGCTCTACACTCGAATGTTAGATATATACTTGTATAGAAGGGTCTCTTTTGTAACCATCCAACATTTGAAAGCAATACTCAAAACATTCTCCCAAACATACTCTTGTCTCTCTACTTTATCTTCAAAGTTTTTTTTAGTCTCTGATAATCTAAGTCAAGCTTGTAAAAAGCTTACTAGCAAGTTTGTAAGATAAACTTGGGCCCAAGTTTGCTAGTGTTGCACGGGTGTTGTACAAATTAAAGTCACCCCGTAACGTTTAGCACAACACGCTTTTTAAAAAAAATGTCAGAAAATATACTTAGTGTGTAATAGGTGGGTACCTGAAATTGAACTCGAAACCGCGAGTAAGGGTAATGTTCTTAAAATTTAGGAATCGGTCTAAATGGGCAAGGGTAAGGTTCCTGAATTTTAATAATCAGTGAAACGGGTAAGGGTAAGGTTCCTAATTTTAGGTGAGGTTGCTCAGAACTGATCACCCAAAAATTGTTAACAATATTTGTGCAAAGTATTAGGTTCAAGTAATGTATCTATTTAAATCCATCATATACATTGAGATATATCATTTTTTATGTTATAATATTTTGTAAATGTTTGATAATTTTAAAATATATTGGTAAATAAATTTACGATGAATTTTATATTTTATATTGATGAATTTTTTTTAAAAATTAACACAAAAAATATATCTAAATAGATACATTTTCGATTAACCATATGATGTGACACTATAATTTGAGAGGCATCTATAGAATATGATAAATAAGTAAAATCCACAACCGCGACCTCAATCATATCATATTCATGTGGGACTTGATTAGATAGATGCAAGCTAAGATAAGGGCATCCAAATGTTTACTTCTTGTTCTATTATTTCCATCAATGAATATCACGTGGGGGTATAGATACTTCATTTCTATCCTCATATAGCTTATCATTATAGATATATAGTCAATTACATAATTGAATCCTTTCTAGTTTGGAATCTAAGCTTTGTTTGACAATGTCCTAATTTGAAACTTAGAGAGTGTTGGTAGGAACCCCAGGGAAAAATTTCCCTTAGGGTGCGTTTGGTTGGTCAAAAATCCCGGGAAAATGGTCAAAAATCCTGGGTTGACTTAATTTCCACATGTTTGAAAATAGGTTGACTATGGGAAAAATTTTACGGGGGGCCCACCATTTCATACAATTTCCTAGGGAAAATTTCCCTTGGGGGGCCTAAGGGATATTTTTTCCGGAGAAATCTTTCCCACGGAAGACTTCCCATGGAAAATTTTCCCCGAGAAAAATTTCCCTAGGGTTTCTACCAAACGCTCTCTTAGCCCCCTAATGGAAATTTTCCTTGGGAAAATTGACCATTTCCCCGGGGTTATTGACCAACCAAACGCATCCTTAAGATAATTTTAAGCATTGGTTATTAAAATTTTGGTAAGTGGCAATTAGTTTTATTAGACTAGCTATAAATTATTCATCCTAATATATGTAAATTTTATAAATAAAGAGATAATTAGATAGGGATGAACATAAATATAAATAGGGTTTATATGTTTGATTTTATTATACAGGGGCAAATATAGGTGAGTTCATGTGGGGTCATGTGACCCTGCTTAAAAAAAACTCTACAATTTTTTTTTGAACAATCTATGCAATATTTCGTTATATTAAGAAGCAAACACAAAGAGAATCAAGAAACTTTAGTAGCTAAAATGGTCAGCAACTGGGCGTGATAATTGTTTTTTTTATTTATTTATTTTTTTACTGTCATAGGTCGCATGTTCGAATCCAAATGAATCTATTTTGTTTACTTCACTTTTTTTTAGCTTCATTATAATCGATTCTCTTTGAATTTTGGTGTAATTTTTTTTAGTGTAATTTTTTTCATTTTTAATTTGGGTTAGTTTAAGTATGATTATGTAGTCATAATTCTTAGAAATATTAGTCTATTTGCTATTGATTAGTTGATTTAGGTCATGTTCTTTTGGGTTGGAAAATTTTGTCTGTTTGACTTTGCATAGTCTTCAAAATAGTACTTTGATCATAAAGTTTTCGCATTTTATCATATCAAAACTTGTAATGTTATGTCTAGATATAAATATTTTCTATCACAAAATTAATAATAGTAGTGTTATACTCTAAGTTATCTTATATACTTTGATAAATCAGCAATCAAAACATATGAAGCTTTCAAGGTAATGCCGCCTTATCAAAGTGCTGGAAAGAAGCAGAGGAATAAGCCATAGACGAGCACAGCAAACCGGTAAAATTGTTTGGGACGAAGGGAGTATTAGTGAGTTGATTTGAAAGCATAGTAACTCAATGAGAACATCTATCCAAAAGAAACAATAACTATCTAAAAGAAAATTGTAAATTTTCCGATTAATTGTTTTGACTTTTATGTTTTAATTTGAACCCGCTAGATTTTATTTCTAGATTCGCCACTGATTTTATACATATAATTTCTTGTGATTTCATTGTGAGTTTGTTTAAAGCAAATTATATATGGTATATTATGTTTATACAACTCTTTTTTCATGTTATTATACTAAAATTTATTAATATTTGAAGGGGACATAATAACACTAAGAAAACAAGTAAAATACCTCAAATACTGTTATGGATCTAAAAGATAGACTATCATATACTTACCTTTAACTTTACGTTATATGATAACTATCTTTGATCAACGTGAAAAATACTATGTAAAGTGAATTAATATGAAGCCATATTGTGTACATTTACCTTTTATTTACTCTTGGATGTGTATCCAAAAAGAGATAGTTGGTAGAGTAATGATGGAGAGAGAAAGTGAGGAGGCCAGGGAGAAACAGGGTGGAGAAGAGTGATGGTTCAAGTATCTTCGTTGGCAACCTTCCTAAGAACCTAGACAAATATGGCCTCGGAGTTATCTTTAGGAAATTTGCAGATGTCAAATCTGTAACTATCATCAATCGAAAATGTGCAAAGTCGAATTTCAGGTTTTAGAAGTGTGGAGGCGACATGAAGCGAGGGTATGCATTGACCAACTGCATAAAACATTTGTCATGGGGCAAAGGATTATCGTCAACTGGGCTAAAGAGAAGTCAGGAAGAAGGAGGAGTAAACTTGTCTGGGTCCCAAAGCATACTGTCTCCTCAGGCAATGATATGTTTGGGCATGCTACATACAGAGTAAATGATGATATCAATGATGAATTTTTGGAGTGGCTAGCAAGGAGTCTCGTCTGCACTTCTAATGTTCCCAGAGATTTGGACTCATTAGCTTCTCTAATTAAGGATAATTTTAGCTCATACTCAAAGATAACTACGCTTAGCGCAATAAAGTTTCTACTCACATTCGCCTCTGTTCAAGAAATGGAAGAAGCACTAGCAAATCCAATGGAACTGAATGATTGGTTCTCAGAGATCAAACCATGGTCAATTTATGAAACTGCTGACTCTAGAAGGGTCTGGGTTAACATTATCGGTGTCCCTCCCCCCCCCAATGGCTGGGTGTGGGTTAATTTTCAGAAGTGCACCCAACCGGGTTTTTTACATTTTGGACCCCGAAGTATATGGGTATTTATTTTCTGGACCCTTGAGTTTCATTGTTTATATTTGGGACCCTAAAGTTTATGGTTGAATAAAAAAGGACCTTAAAGTTTGTAGTCTGAAAAAAAGGTCCGTGTACTGTTTTTCTTTTTTTTTTTCATATTTGAATTTATCTCCCGATTAGCGCCAAACTTCAGGACTAAGGTTAAAACTGATATTGAAGTTGTACTACACCTCTCTTATTCATTCCGGAACTAATTAGACTTTGCTGTAATAAACCTCTCTCATTTATGGCGAAACTACTTAGACCCTAGTTACTTCAGGGTCTAATTAGTTCCGACGTGAATAAGAGAGGTGTATTATAGCTTCAATATCAGTTTTAACCTTACTCGTGAAGTTTGGGGCTAATCAGAAGATAAATTCAATCATGGGAAGAAAAAGAAAAACAGCACACAAACTTTTTTTTTTCAAACTACAAACTTTAAGGTCTTTTTCTATTCAACCATAAACTTTAGGGTCCCAAATATAAACAATAAAACTCAAGGGTCCAAAAAATAAATACCCCTATACTTTGGGGTCCAAAATGCAAATAACCCGCACCTAACCTTGGGGTAAGTTACTGTCCCTGGCTAAATGCATTTCCTCAACCAATCAGTTTGAAGTCATGAGAGCCCTCATTCAAACTGATGTCTTCAAGCAAATTGATGGCGAAATTTTGCTTGATATTCAAAATTGTGCGTTCAAAATATTCATTCAAGAAGTCAGTTCTCATCTTATACATCCATCAATCGTTCATGATCAATACAACAACAGAGCCTTTGAATTCAACTACTCTAGTGATAGTGATGAAGGTGAAGGTGGTATTCAGGACAATAATGACAATGTTCCAAAATCTTCGTTATTTTGTGGCAGGCGTATTCAAACAGACGGCGAGTCTAACCAATGGTCATGTAGTAACAGTAGAAGTCCAAGCATTCACTCCCTTGATTTAATGAAGCAACTATCCAGTAATGGGTGCATTGAGGAGGTGAAAAGGTTAAATGATCAAACGAATGGATTGAAGGATGAGTTAATTAAAGCTTTGGGTGTGCAAGCGTGGAATGATGTAATGGAATGAATAGGCTTGAACTGGCCAATGGATCTGAGCAAGCCAACATTCTTTCTCTGGAAATTGCGCCTATAATCAATGATCAAGAGCTAATTAATGCAACAACTGCTTTAGAAAATGACCCTACTATTGGGATTGAAAAGTCTGTAGAAATTGTGATTGGGTCAAATCAACATCTAGAAGTGGAAGCAGTTGATCAACCTTCCCCTACAGCTCGAGGCTTATCAAACATTGATCATTACTTGGATGATACTAACTCCTTATCTTCTGGTAATGACTCCATAGTGAATGCAAGAGTTTATATAACAGAGAAAACAATCAAATTTGGAGAAAATAGCCGTTTTATGCGAGCCAAGAAAAACATCAATCCAAAGAAGCACTTTGAAGGAAAGCTCTCTACTAGGAGGAAGAAGAAGATCAAGGAGAGTGAAAGGAGAAAGAAAGCATCTGGAAAACACCTTCCACCTTTGCCTAAAGGTGTTGATCTTTAAAGATGAGGATTGGTGTGTGGAATGTGAGGGGCCTCGCGGCTAAGGAAAAGAAAGAATATGTAAAGTCCCTAATAAAACAGGAGCGGATAGACATCATGGGTCTGGTTGAGACTAAACATCATCGTTTCAGAGAATGGGGTGTTAGGCATGTTTGGGGAATGCACGACGTCCTATTCTTTGACATTGTTGCTGAAGGAAGATCTGGCGATTTGATTATATTGTGGTTGAAGGAAGCTTTTGACACGGTGGAGACTAAAAAGGTAATGGGTGGATTTGTTTATATAGTCTTTATGCTCATTGTGAGTTAGAGTGTGTTGTGGGTGTTATCTATGGTGCACAAGATATCACTAGGAGGAGGCTACAATGGGACCAGCTTCTTCAATTGAAACAGGGTCTTCAAAGACCGTTAATACTTATGGGTGACTTCAATGAAGTTCTGTCACTTGATGAGAGACGAGGGTGTAATCAGTTTACTAGCTCGATGTTGGAATTTGCTAGCTTCATTCAATTGATGCAATTTCAACACATCCCGCCCAACTAACAATTCACATACATCAGGTCTAATGCAGCAAGTAAACTAGACCGCATCTTTGTTGACTCCAGTCTGCTTACTTTCTTTCCAAACATTGAAGAGTATTGCAGACCCTGAAGGCTCTCGGACCACTTTTTAGTGCTACTAAAACCTCAGATCTTCAGTGGGGCTCGAGTTCTTTCAGGACGCTAGATGTTTGGCTTGATCATCCTCAGTTTAAGGAAATGTTCCAGCAGGAATGGAGCAGCCTCGGTAATCAGTCTGTTTTTGTTAAGGCTCCGCTAAATAATTGGGACATAGACGTTTTTTGCAATATTGAAAGCAAGATGAAAGTCTTGGAAGCTAAACTTGACAAGCTTGAAAAAACAACAATGAATAAGGTTCCGGATGAATGCGATAATCTCCGAAGAGTTGTCGTTTTGCCCCTACTTAGATCAACAGTGATAAAAAAGGAACGTATCTGGATGCAAAAATTGAGAAGCAAGATTCTGAAGTATGGGGGATAAAAACACCAGATTTTTCCACACTTTGGCATCAATTCGCATGAGGCAAAACTTCATGCACAAAATCCAGATCGATGGTGCTCTTCTTGAGGATGTGAACATAATCAGGAAAAATGTGAGGTTGTCATTTATAAAATAGTTTCAGAAAAAGGCGCGGGAGTTTGAATTTGACCTCAAGCGTCTCAATATGAAGCAATTATCACAAGAAGACTCATTTTGGTTAGAAAGGGTTGTCACGAAGGATGAGATTCTGGTTGCTGTAAAGGACTGCAACTCATCCATGCCCCAGGCTACGATTAGTTTAATTTCATATGCATCAAATCCATTTGGCCAGTCGATCAAGATGACGTCTGTAAATGTATTTTTGAGTTCTTTAATGATGGCACTTTCCCTGAGGTAATAAAGATGACTTGGGTCACTCTCATCCCGAAGAAAGCAGGAGCGTTGGACATTAAGGATTTTTGTCCAATCAGTGTGATTGGTAACATCTATAAGGTGATTGCGAAATTCTCAGTCTGAGGCTAAAAACTGTCATGCATCATCTCGTTGGTGTTGCTCAGTCTGCCTACATCCTTGACCGACAAATTCTTGATGGTGTTATGATTGCGACTGAAGTGGTTCATTGGCTGAAAAGGAAGAAAAAAAGAAGGTGTGTTGATGAAACTTGATTTTCAAAAGGCTTATGATTCTGTTGATTGGGATGCTCTCGAAAAAGTTTTGGTTCATATGGGATTTCGGCAACATTGGATCTCATGGATTATGAAATTGTCACGACGGCGAGGATTTCAGTCATTATAAATGGTTCTCCCACTAAACCATTTAAGATTGGTTGAGGCTTAAGGCAAGGCGATCCCCTCTCTTCGTTGTTGTTTGCTCTATTAGCCGAATAACTGAAATGCCTTCTCGTATCGGGTGTGAGGCTTGGTGAATTTAGGCGCAAAAATAGTGAATGTCACTCATCTGTAGTTTGCAGACGATACAATTATATTCTCAAAGGCTTATGAATCTAAGCTACTTAACTTAAAAGCAACTCTCCAATCATTTGAGGAATTCGCTGGGCTTTGCATTGACTACAACAAGTCTGCCTTGATTGTATAGGGAAAGGATGAGTAGTGGAGCAAAAAAAAATGGCCAAGAAACTAGGGTGTATGCTCTCTCGTTTACCAATCAATTACTTTGGAATCCCCCTCACTGCAAATATGAAGAGAAGAGCATCATGGACTCCATTTTAACCTCCCTCTTTACTATTTATCCTTATTCAAAATGCCCAAGACTGGGGCCAATTCGATTAATAGAATCCAAACGAGATTCTTCTCGGCCAAAGGATCAAATACCAGCAGTGGGGGTTATGGTGAAATGGGAAATCCTTTAAAGGCCCAAAGATAGAGGTGGTTTGGGGATTGGTGATCTACAAATGAAGAACATGGCCCTTCTCTTCAAGTGGTGGTGGAGGATTGTCTCGGAGGAAGGTTTGCTTTGAAAGGCGGTTGAGGACTTTGCTCTCCTCCCTTCCAAATGCAAACCTTGGTTGGCTAGCCTGTGGAATGACATCAAGTGAGCCGAATCGATACAATTAATAAAGTATTTTGCTTATTTTAGTCCCATAATTATAAGTTAGTTATAATGATTTTGTGTTTTTGTAGGTTGATCAAAGAGTAGAAGGAAAAGAAGGCCAAAAAGCAAAAATAAGCCAAAGACTCAGTTGGTCACGCCCACTACGGCAAGAAGGGTAGGGCCTGCGACCAACAAACAACAAGAAAATTGCCGAATGGGGTCACGATCGCTACCCTTGAGGGTAGTGCCCGTGACCAAGTTCGAAAAAAGAAATGAAGATTAATTTCCGCCGCAATGGTCGCGCCCACGACACTGAAGGTAACGCCCGCGACCAAGAATTCGGAAAAAAAGAAGAATTTTACCGAGAAAGGTCGCAGTCGTTACCCTTGAGTGTAGCGCCCGCGACCAAAATTGTTGCGCCCGCAACGCTCCTGAGTAACATCCGTGACCAACCTCGACAATTTGACAAAAATTCTCCATCGAAGCGGTAGCGCCCGCGAAAACAGAGGTAGCGCCCTCGACGATCCTGAAAAATTGAAAAAGAAAAGTAACGGCGAGACTTTAGGGTTTTGAGATTATTTTATTTTCCTTTTCTAAGTTTTTCTTTATATATATCATTATACATAGTTATTAAAATATATATATATATATACATGTATATATATATATATATATACATGTATATACATATATATGTATATATATATATATATGTGTATATATATATATATATATATATATATATATATATATATATATATATATATATATATATATTAGTTTTTAGTAAGATTCATACTTAACTTTAGATCATTAGTTTAGTTTTAAGCTTTTCTCTCAATTGAAATTCACTGTTTTTCTAGTTAATGCAAGTTAATTCATGTTCCTCGTTCCTTCTCGCCTTCATTCTTAGTTGTTTTCAATGTCAATCTTGTTAGAATTAGTTTCCACCAAAAATCCTATTTTTAGTGAAGAGAAGGATTAAGGTTCCTTGAATTCTCCATTCAAGTGAGGATTCGAGCAGTCTTAGTAATCCAAATCACGCTTTTTCTTGTTTGTTCGGGAGAAGATTCAAGATTCAAGATTCAAGATTAGAGTAAAGTACGATGCATTCCAGGTTCATGTTTTCTTTCCAGTATTCAATTCAGTTTTAGTGTTTTTATTTATTACATTCTTAGTTATGAATTTTCCTTTTAGTTTTAGTTTTCAATTCATGCTTAGGTTAGTTTAATTGCTTTTCATTCTTTACTGCTTTTGACTCAGAAAACCCTACCAAACTGATTTCCTATTGTCTGACACACCATTCCTGTGGATACGTCAACTCTTACATTTAAACCCCAAAATACTGCAACCGAACAATAGCGCCGTTGTTGGGGATGACATTATTTGGTAGATTAGGTTATTGGTTCTGTGAATAATATACTGTTGTAACGCCTCCAGATAATCATCGTATTAAGACTAAACACCTCATAAACCAAAGAGTAGCGCAACGGAAACATAATCCGAAGGCATTATCGCCGTCCACCTAAATGGACAAGGCTTAACATACTATCAACCTTACCATACATACATCCTAAGCAAACTCATACTTCATTTACAACCTTCAACATCATACTCAACAACCCCAAAATAAAACACAACTTATGGTTTACATCTGTTCATCAAAATATTTAGAAACCATCCTATTTCCAAAAAGGGAGAGATTCATCATCACCATCCAGGCGGGAGAGTTCTTATTCATGTTACCGAACGCCTACCTTAACTGGAATGGACAACCCAATTACCTCTTCGGACCTTGGAGCGTGTAGCCGTTGGGGGAGCACTTCCTAAAATAAAAACAGAAAACTTCGCAAATGAGTTGACTAAACTCAGCACACATACCCCTACAGTGTAAACTTTCATAGTTTATTTTAGGCCGCGCCTTGCTAAATTCTTTTGGAAAAGGAAAACACAAACAAGTCATAAAGCTTTACTTTGGTTCAAATGACTTGAGTAACTTAAGAAGCTTTAAACTTGGTTATCCTGTTATTATCCTGAAGGTCCCCTACTTGCGATCATCGGCTAAGCCTCCGTATGCGCATACCCGGACCGATCGGGAGATCCGGATGGTGGACAATGTCCTATACTAGCCAGATTTCCATGGGGTGCACTTTAGGCACTATATTCATATTTTATCCTGGTGTGCACAAGGCACAATTATCCTGGTGTGCACTACAGCACGGCTAACATGGTGTGCTCTAAGGCACGGGTTCCCTGGTGTGCTCTAAGGCACGATTAAACCTATGCGGGGCCTTTATTAATATTATAAAACTTGAAAACTTAAACCTTGATACATTGACCTTGGATTCTTAATAAATCTGAATCCTGAAACCACCTTTTTAGTGATAGCTTAAAATATAATCTTATAATCTCCTTGAATAAGAATTGACTCATAAAGAAAGTTGATTCATAAACTAACTTAACCTCCAAATCGTGGAATTATTGTAAAAGTTCATAATATAAAGGATGCATAACATGAATACTTAAGATAATGGTAAACTGTAAACTATCCTGATAAATCGACCTTAAATACGTGAAAATCCATAATAACTTGCATATATTTTTGAACATAACTCATGATAATTTATATATAAACACGAATAATATAATATAATATAAATTTAGAACTTAACACAAAAGATCAATTCATAAGATTACGCATAAAAGGTTAGGCAATATACGTACCTGAAGACTTAAAAAAAATACGTACTGGACGGGCATAGAGTTGAACAGTAGTGCAACGATCTTTTGGAGGGCTTTAAGAGAAAAGAAGTCATGAATTAGGATTTAACTTCGGTGGAAACATGGAGGAGTAACTTGAACAAAATAACTCGACTTGCTAACAAACTTAATTTCTTAAGTCGCCATAAAAGGATCATAACTATCTCTATAGACATCGTGTCAACGCATAAGATGACTTTTCGGAAAGCTTGAAACTTGCTTTCCAGCTTTGTAGTTAACCATGGAAGCTAGAAACGTGGCTATAGATGGTAAAAACTAATTACTTTACAAGCTTCCCAAAATATTGATCATTTAAACTTCAATTAATCGGAAAATCGTAACTCGAGCTCTACTTATCGGTTCGAGACATGAAAGCTGTCAATGGAAAGCTTGTAAACATACTTAAAATTTCATTTTAACCACAAATTTATTTGAACATGAGAAAGGGTCGGAAATTGACCAACAATACAGGCAGTCACAAAAATGCATACTGGGTAAAATCAGATAACTAGCCTTGAGTCAGGAACTCATAACTCTCAATCCCGATATCGTATAACCACGAAATTTACATTTCAGGAAAGCTCATGAAATTCTCTAAATATTTTATGTTGAACACTCAGCCCAAAGAGGTTTTCAAATAGATGAAAAACGTAGACTTTCAGACTGTCATAGAAACTCGTATACAAGTGACACTCCTCACGGTTTTGGGTGTAACTTTTGATTTACAAAACGTAACTTCGTGATTCAAAAATTGGGGTCTTACTAAAACTTTAGGCTATATATTTCTACCATAAAATAGCTCAAAATCACATCTTAGGTTTTCTGGAAAAACTAAACTAAACCAGCTTGTAATATCACCTTATAAATTTACTTGCATGTACAACTAATCTCTTGATTTACCTTAAACACTTATAAAATCCTATCCTTCCATCACCAATACAAATTTTCAGAACTAAAAACACCCAAAAAATCATCAATTGAATCCATTTTAGAGACATGCAAGGACCATACTTCACATTTTTCATGGATCTCATGCATAATTCCACATACACCACTTAAAATAATCCCTTTACTTAATCTAATACAAATCCACATACATGCATTTCACCTCAATCGGATTTTCATCTCTTCACAGTGAATTTAACTAATAAAAACACATGCATGTACATAATCCATCATCATCCATACCCATTTAACCATAAAACACAAGATTAACACAACTTACCCAAGATTTCTCTCCTTGATGCTTGGATTTCTTCCCTTTTTACTTGCTGAACTTAGGAACACTTGTTTTACCTATGAAATCACATAAAAGGTCTACAAAACTCAGAATTTATGTAGGATTTTTCATTAAAAAGAGAGAGGAAGGAAGATGACATTACACATGAAAAGGAGAAGAGAATGGAGAACAAAGATGATGGTGGTGCAAGGATGCGACGGTGGCCAGAAAATGGCCGGAAAAACTCACCGGTGTGGGCTGGTGGTGGCCGGACAGCAGGCGGCAGAAGCTGGGCAGAAGAGGGGCTGGCGTGGAGTGATGTTGGAGGAGTAAGTGAGAGAGTTTGAGAGATGAGTTGATTATCTTACAAAGGCTTCACATTAGCTTAAGTCACTTGAATATATAACAACCAAGGGCCCAAATCCATGCCTCTCTTTCTCTCTTGACCGGCCAACATGGCCCAATTAAAATAATTTTATCAATTTTAATTCTCACCTCTTATACTTATATCTCCCTATTTCCCCAAATTACCAAAATTTATTAAACCGTAAAAATACTATCGGTAACCCAAATAAAGAAAAATATGCAAACCCCTCCATAAAATTTCTCATAATTATAACCTTAAATTAATTCGAATAAAAGAAGGACCCAGTATCGGTAAAAGAATTCATGTACGATCAGAATCACCATAAAAATTATCGGTAGAGAGTGTTCAAGGAAGGAAAATTTATAACTGAATCAGGGATGATCGTTGCACTGCTCAAGTCCTGCAAAACACACACTTGGTTAAGAAAACAAAAATTTTGGAACACGCGCTTTAATTATTCGTGAATTATCATTAACCTTGTTTACTTACACTAATAAGTACGTATTAAGGGGCGATTTTTCTTTGGGTTGTTACGTCAATTACCCCCCTGATTTCCAATAATTGATGTTCAATCAGAATGCTAACCGTCTGCCGAATGTGATCTGGACTACCTAGAGGGCTCATAACACTCGAATCAAACTCATCCTCCTCCTCCTCCCCCTCCCCCTCATCATCATCATCATCATCATCATCATTATCAAGTTTCTTATCGATTTTCCATTATTGGCCGGTTTCTTATTGCTCTTCTTCTTCTTTTTGGTTTTTGCACTAATCATGAACGCCTTCCTCATTGAGATTCATGGTCGTCCTCCCCTGATCGAATTGTTCGCTGCTCAACCTTCTTCTGATGATTGCTCGATTTTCGGCACAAGGTTCTGCAATCGTCAAACCTAATCACTCACAAATCGTCTTCGACAGTGAAGGGATGACGAAGGAGATGAAAGTGGAGAATTCCAAGTGAGGGAAGGAATTGAAGTCATTGGAGGAGCATGATTCAAGATTAATCAGCTAAATTTTTTTTGTTTTTTGGGAGCTGTTTCATGCGTCATCAGTTCCCAACGCTACCATGGTTTTTTCCTTTTCTTTTCCACATAAGGAGTCACGTGAGGAAAGGCAATTATAAGAGAAAATGATGTTTTTTTTCCTAGCCATTTATCTATGATCCAAGGGTTACTAGACAACCTTCTCACATTCTCCCCCAAACTCCCTTCTTACTCTATCTATTCCCATATATATATATATATATATATATATATATATATATATATATATATATATATATATATATATATATATATATATATATATGGGATGTGATATAATGAGAAGGAGTTTTGTGAGAAGAGAAGAAGGAGCAATCCTAACCATTGATTCACAAATCAAGGGCTAGTCTAATTAGTTCTTTTACCTTTATTTCTTATTTACGATGCTAAAAGGGATTGGTTGTTTTTTTATTATTGTTTTTGAGAAGGTCACGTGATAGAGGAGATGAAGGGCGATCGATATCAAAGCGATTACATCTTGATGGAGGAGTTTATTGCGTCGATTTCAACACAAACACCATCATTGTAATCAATTTTGAAAACACGGAAGAAGGAAGCCATATCCATTAGAAGTCTTTGAAGGAACGACGTGTTTTTCGGTGAAGTTTCCGCTCATCAAAAGGGCACAGTTTCTAATTTCAACGGCGTTTACAGAGACGATGAAACCGAGAACGATTTCTGTGTAAAGCGAATTTCGAGTTTTCTAGGGTTTTTCCGCGCTTTTTTTGATGTTCAGAATTGGGGGTATCCGATGGGGTTTTGAGGTTCAGAAATGGGGGGCTGGCTTTTCCATTTTCTGGGTAAATTTCGATTGAAGATTCATTTCTGGGTTGATTTCTGAGCTTGTAGTGAATTCCTTCATCCAGTTGCCTCTCAATCATTTCTCCTCATTTCAGTTTTTCATTTCTTCAGGAGCAATTGCAAAATAAAGAACATTTTCCAAGAGTAAAGAAGCTTTTCCAAGAGCTGAAGGTGTGCAATTCAGTTGCCCATATCGTGCAATTCCATATGTGACGAGGATTTTCTGCAAATCAAGAATCAACAATGGAGAGTAGGGATGAAGGAATGAGTTAATCTCAATCTTATTATGTGATTTGAATACATGAATGTTTAGGGGGGGAAGGAAAAGTGATTGATGATGCTAATTCTACTATATAGAAAGAATAGTATATTTTGATGGGTGTTTGAGTGGGAAAATGATGATGAGAGAAGGTTTCATGTTGAATGTTGCAAATCAGGTCAGTTTGACGCAAATCGTCAACACATGTGATGATCATTGTTTTTTGTTATTGTTGTTCATATGCGTCAAAAATAGAGTTTTGTAGGTGGAATACGATGTATTTATGATCATATTGATCTTTTTGATACTGTTTTGGTGGTTTTATTTTAATTTTTCCTTTTTTTTACTGATGTTCATCACATAATGTTTGATGTTCATTCTAGAACTATTTGTTGTTCATTGTTAGTGTGACTTGATGATCATTGTAATTGTGAATTGATGATCATTACAGTTGGTGTTCATTGTGAGTTGATGATCATGACACAATCACCAGATGTTCATTTTCATTGTAAGTGTGCAGATGTTCACCCCTCATAATGCTTGATGTTCATCCAAGGACTACTTGTTGTTCATATTGTTTCAACTTAATGTTCGTTTGTATTTGTTCACTAAACAGTGACATGGTGGTCATTTTTCAGTGTATGTATGTGCATGATAGAATTCTTGGGGTTCATCTTGGTACAACTTATTGTTCGGGCTATCCCCCTCGATGTTCATTTTCATTTTTTCGTTGTGCACTGATGTTCATCCTATAATGTTTGATATTCATTTCAGGACTACTTATCATTAATGTCATTTTCATTTGTTGTTCATTGTAAGTGTGACTTGATGTTCATTTGTATTTTCTTCATCCAACAGTCACGTGGTGGTCATTTTCAGTGTCTATGTATGTTCTTGCCAAAATACTTGAGGTTCGTCTTGGTACAACTTATTGTTCACTGATGGTCATTTCATTGTCACTTGGTGATCATCTCATAAAGCATTGATGTTCATTTACACAACACCTTTATGTTCATTTCAATGTCACTTGATGATCATCTCATAAACTTGATGTTCATTTTTCACTACCTATATGTTCATTTCAGTTAAACTTGATGTTCACTTCATGGTCGCTCGATGTTCAATCAACCCAACTTATCTTTCAATTCACTATCAACTGTTGCTCATTTCAATGTCCCTTGATGATCATTTTGTGCAGCTTGATGTTCATCACACACCACCTATAAGTTTATGTTTAGTACGCCCGATTGAGTAGGTCATTTGATGTTCATGTTAATTGAATTTGATGTTCATTTACATGATGAACTGGTTGAGTAGTCTAATTCCAGGACTACTTATCGTTCATGTCATTTTCATTTAAAGAAACCTTGATGTTCATTGGAAGTAGCTTTGGTGATCATTTTAACTTATATGATCAACATTCATGTGGTATAGACCATTATATGCTCAAACGACTTAACGATAATGACTTGGTGCATTTTATCTGGGTGATCATTGAGTGCAAATGGTCTCCATTTTTCATTGCGTAAGAGTAAGTAAAGTAAAGCCACCTAGTGCGCCTTTCATTACAATGTTTCATTATATGTAGATGTTCATTTTACTATACCTAGATGTTCATTTCATAAACACTTGATGTTCATTTCACAGTGACTTGGTGGTAATTGTACACATTCAGAATAACTTGATGTTCAATTTGGTGTTCATATCTGAATAACTTTGTGTTCATTTCACTATACATAGTTGATCACAAACACTTGATGCTCATTTTACTATACCTACATGCTCATTTTACCATATCTACTTATAATGGACATTATATATAGATATTCGTTTACTATACCTAGATGTTCATTTCATAAACACTTGATGTTCATTTTCACAATACTTGGTGTCAATTACATGCTCATTTTACTATACCTACATGCTCATTTAATAAACACTTGATGTTCATTTTCATAATACTTGGTGTCCATTACACAGTAACACCATTATATGCTCAAAGTGACTTAAGGACAATGACTTGGTGCATTCTTCAGTTCAACACAACTTGATGTTAATTTCACTTCATCAATAAATCATACAGGCTGATGTTCATTTGAGGAACCCTTAATGTTCATTTTAAGTAGACTTCATATGACAAAGACCATTATATGCTCAAATGTCTTACGGACAATGAACGGATGTCTATTACACAGACTGATGTTCATTTGAAACTGAAAATTAACGTTTAATACAATATCCGAAACTTTTCCAAACAAAAGGGACCAAAGTAAACTTTTACTACAATATCCACATAAACACAACATGATGGACCAAAATGAAGTATCTCCAAGTCAAACGGGTGCAACGGTGCTCGCCCTGTTCCAATGAAGTATTTCCAAGTCAAACTTTTCCAATGATGGACCAAAGAAGATGTTCATGACGTTGGCTGATATGTGACACCCCGGAGTCAGTGTGTCCATCTCGGACCTAATCGCGACCGCAACGTCTGATTCATATAGTTTTTCACTGGAAAACTAACAAACAAAAAAAGAACATCCATAAAAAAAATTAACACCAAACCTAAAATGAACAACACCTATTTTTGAAATAAACATTAGCTACATCTCAAATAAACATCCATTATTCCTTGAAATGAGCATCAACTATGCAAAAACTGACACCCCAAAGCAAACTCCAAAGTGGACATCAGCTATATCTGATATGAACATCAACCATACTTCAAAAATGAACATCAACATCCTAGAAATGACCCCACATGATTGGCCTCTGATTCATATAGTATTTCACTGGAAAACCAACAAACAAGAAAAGACCATCCATAGTAAACTTAACACCAATTGTATCCTAAAATGAACATCAACAATATTTGAAATGAACATCAGCTGCACCTCAAATGAACATCCACTACGCCTCGAATGAACATCAATTATATACAAGTTGACCCCCCAAAGTAAACTCAAAAATGAATATCACCTATATATGATATGAACATCAACTATACCTCAAAGATGAACATAAACATACCCCGAAATGAAAATCAACTATACACATGATTCCCCCCCCCCCTCCAAAATGAACCCCACAATGACCATCAAAACAAAGTAATATCAATTGTACCACAGATAAACAACACATATACCACCAATAAGCATCCATGTCAAATGAGGTAAACATCAAGCATACCACAAACAAGTGAGTATATTTGAAATGAATATCAGCTACACCTCGAATGAACATCCACTATGCCTCGAATAAACATCTACTATACACAGACACCCTAAAATAAACTCCATAATGAGCATCACCTATATATAATATGAACATCAACTATACCTAAAAAAATGAACATCAACATATCCCGAAATGAACATCAACTATACACATGATTGGCCACCCCTAAAATAAATCCCAAAATGACCACCAATGAGCATCCTTGTCAAATGAGATATACATCAAGCATACCATAAACAAGTGAGCATCACGTATAATTTGACTTACGTAGGGTCCAATCGTATCCTAAAATGAACATCAACCATATTTGAAATAAACATCAGCTACTCCTCAAATGAACAAAACCACGCCTCGAATGAACATCAATTATACACAAATTGACCCCCCAAAGTAAACTCCAAAATGAACATCACCTATATGTGATATGAACATCAACTATACCTCAAAGATGAACATGAACATACCCCGAAATGATCATTACTTGTTATATTATGCACAACAAGTACTGCCTGGATGCTATATTATGCACAACAAGTACTGTCTGGATGCCAATTAACTTGTACCAAAATTCACATTACATAAATAAAGTTCAAATTATCTCATTACTTCACCCCCGATCTCCATAGTTGGTTACATTTCTGCAGAAACCCTTCCTCACGTTCTGATTCGGTATTTGTTGGGCAACTAAATTGCACTCCGTAGGCTCTTGGATAATATTCTTTAACCAAAAACTGGAAAAACCAAAAAATTAGGGTTTCCACTATTTGATATTGAGGAGAACTGAGGAGAATTGAAGAGAAACAAAAAAACTCAGCTGCTCTAATAAAAACCACACTCAATTGTAAGAATGAACATCAAACCCTCACCGGAAACCCCCAATTCACCAAAAAAAAAAGAAATAAACCTCAGAAAACACATGGACTTACCCGCCGGAAAAATCCACCTGGGTTCCACTTTCTCTTGAATTTGGCCGGAAAACTCAGCCACCGGAACTCGTCAATGTCTTGCGGGAAAATCGCACCACAATAGCTATTGCAATTCACTGTGGAGATCGTTCAGGGTTTTATTGGCTCAAAGCTTCCTCAAGCAGCAGTTTGGGTTTTCGGCTATGGCTTCCTCGAGCAGCAGTTGCACTCTGATTGCAGGGGGAAGAAGAAAGAGTAGGCGTTCTGAGGGGGGCATTTGAGGAGACGTTTTCATTCACTGTGGAAAAGGAGAAGCGTGCGTGAATATAGCTGCAATTGATTGACATTGGGGTACTCACTCACGTGATACCTCTCAATACAAAAAAAAGAAAAAGGAAACTCAGCCCATTAAATAAAGATAAAATGAAAAATTTCACCCACCTTTGATTTGGGAATCAATGGCTAGGATTGCTCCTTCTTCTCTTCTCACAAAAAATTTCCTTCTCATTATATCACATCCCTATATATATATATATATATATATATATATATATATGAAATATAGTATTTTGTCTTAATTATTTTTTACGTTCTTTATTGTTGAGATCATTAAAATTAATTTTTGAGATTATTAAAATATATAGTTTTATTAAACAACAATTATAACAACTATTAAAACTTATAACGGTTAGAAAAATAAGACCTTTGATCCAGATTATTAAAATTAATAATTACATTGATCATATAAATAAGTTAGTAATTTAAAGTTAGAAATAAAAATATAATTAATTGGGATTGTTAAACTTAATTATTAAATTTACACTAACTAAATTAGCTATTAAAAATTAAAGAGGTAGATTAATAAATTCATATTAAGAATAAAAAAATTAATATGAATTGTAGATATAAGTTTTATGATTATTATGAAGTTCATCTGAAGTATTGAATTTATTCTCTTTGTTGTGAGATTGAGTGTCATTTTGGATGATCAATTAATGTTTAAATTTTTAATTCTTACTTTTAATAAAAAGTTAATATGACTAAAAGATATAAGTTTGATGATTATTATTGTGCGATCCAAAGTGAAAATAATAAGAATAGGCTAGATCTGAGAGTATTCTTCTTGTATTCAAATTTATAGAATCTTTTACGGTAAGATATGTTTAGCTATGAAACACAACAAAAGCAAAATGAAATATAGAGAGGGGCTCTCCCTCTGGTCGCACGACTTTTCTTCATTTTATTTTCTCTCTTCCTCTTTGCTCTTCGTCTTTGCTGTTGTAAATAGGGGTAGAGTTAAGGTGGGTTCACGTGGGGTCAAACGACCCCGCATTTTGAAAAAAGGAAAATATATATCGATGTTTTTGCACTAAAGTAAAATTATATAATTGTTTAATTCATGAAAGGTCGTGAAATATCAATTGTTTTAGCAGTTAGTTCAGTATTTTTTAGTATCTAAGACTTTAAAATGCAAAAATTAAAGAAAAAATCGTGAACATTATATATACAATATATTATAGATCATATGATACTTATGATTTGTTTGTATTTAATTGTTAATATTAAATTTTAGAATTTTGCTAATTAGATGTAGAGTTTTCAATTACTCAGCTTTAAATTTTGACCCTCTAAATTTAGTTCCTGGATTCACATCTAGTAAACCCCGAGAATTTCTTTGTCTTGGCTCTGTCTCTGCAATGTCAACCCCAGGTGAGTTTGGGTAATTCAAATCTATTCTTTCATTTCTCAGGTATGATTCATCCCTTTTGACACTCCCTCCCTTGTCTTTCCGATATCGCCATTTCAATTTCTTGCCCAGAAGACGATTTTATTGTGCTTGCGGAATGCCTTTTTGCTCTTGAATTATATTCATGGGATTCAAATTGTTTAGATTCAATTGAATTCATGAATCTAATTGAACCTTCATGAATATACATTTTCAGGACAGCTAGACCCTTCTTCTTCAGTAGTCATACTTAATTAGCAGTTTCCACCTTCCATTACAAAAGCAAAAAAGTGAGATAAAGAACACATGAAAACTGATTATGTTTCTACACTAACATTAGATATTATGTTCAAGAAGAGATGGCATCCAATTATTAAAAAACACAGCAGGTCAACCCATCAAAAATATTAATATCCATAAAAATAGTAGCATATACATTGACGCCTCCCAGATACATTGAGTACAACGTATAATTTTCTTACTGGCATTTTATCAAACACATAGAAGGCATCATGTAGACATTCACTATTGACGAATTTGGTATCTGAAAATTCATTCATGAAACCCTTATTTTTAAAATCTGGATATCTAAACAGGCTTCAAATTGACTATCAAACTGAACTCAAACCTAATCAAACAGAACTCAAATTAAACTAAAATCGATCGAACTAAAATCTCTAACAAATGCCAATAAGAAGTTGAAACTTGAAATTGTTACCAGTTGTGTACTTAGACGGATCAGAAACTTGCGCAAACGAGGCAGTGTCGTAGTGATGGTGTCGCAGAAGAAGATGAATAAGATTTTACAATATCTAGATGAATAGTTCGTAGAAAATGGGGGGAGATAAAGCATATCCAAAACAAGATTTGTCCTCCAACAAAAAATAATCGAAGTAACACTCTGAAATTATTTTTTAGGGTTTTGCATACAGACAGAGGTGTATGAAGAAATGTGTAGAGAGAAGCAGTGAAAGAAGATAGCATAGAGAGAAACCATGAGAATTTGCTGAGATTTGTAAAAATGCAACAAGTTTTTCTGTTTGAATCTATTCATTAGAATGATTTTCGTACATGCCTCTTGAAACATAAGTTGGGCTTTGCTAAAAGGCCCAAATGAGTGTATGGAGTGGATATTCTTATTTGAATCTAATGAATAGGGTCAAAGTTTTATGGTTTATGAATAATTAAATAAATATAATGAATCTTAATGGAATTTGAATCACAAGATCCAATAAATATTCATTTAGGATCAAGATTCAATTTTGGATTCATTGAATCTCAAATTTATGAATATGAATCCATCAATATGGATCGAATATGCGAATATGGATCGAATCTATTACCCATTGCCATCTCTAAATTGTGGCATCCGGTTGGTTTGATTGTTTTATATATAGGCATTTCTCTCTGTGGGTCTCTTGAATTCAAATGTGCTCATTCTACCTCATGAATAGTGTCCTCTTTGTTTGTTTGTTTGTTCATGTCTTTGATGAGTTCCTTTCTTGCATTCACGATGAAACATTCTTTGGTTCTAAAGTTCCCGACCACGAACCTCATTCCCATGATAGGCATCCTTCATCTAATATGGATTCTAGCCAGTGTAGAAATATTTTACGAACCTCTCCAGCCACCGACCATTCTTACTCCGACCATATCCGGTTTGGAGTGTCGTCTGACCGTCCGAATCAAACTCCTAACCACAAACCTGGGATTCGGATTAACCATCCCTCGAATCCAAATCCTACAGAGCCAGTAAACCCACCCACTCCTTCTTCCCCATTTGTGTTCTTTGAAGATGATTATATATTACCCGACCTAGGGGATGCTTCTTGTAATAACCCAAAGAAAATCTCTCCTTAATACGTGTTAATTAGATTAATTATTCAAGATTAAAGATAAATCACGAACTAAATAAAGCGCACGCTCCTTTGTTTTACTAACCAGTGTATGTTTGGCAGGACTTGAATAGCGCAATGATCGACGTTAAATCTCTTCTAAGTTTAATTTCCTCGAGAAATTCTTTCTGATGACTCTCAAGATGTTCTAGATCGAGTATGAATTCTTTTTACCGGGATCTATATTTTTTCGGATTCTTCTTTCATTGATGACTCAAGGAATAAGCGTGAGAAATCATGAGGTGGTTGATATTTATTTGGTTGCCGTTAATATTTTTACGGTTTTATAAATTTAAGGAAATTAAGAAATTGGGAGATATGAGTATAAGAGAAGGAAATAAATTGATAAAATTTTGGGTTATTTGGGCCATTTGGCCGAATCAAAGGAAGAGAGGGGGATGGAGTTTGGGCCTCAATCTTATTAGTATGTATATAATAGTAAGGAGGGAGTAGTATTTTACTAATTCAAAGACAACTCTTGCTCTCAATCTCCCTTCTGTGTCTCTTTGGCTCCCCCTCTCATCCACGCCAGCCCCTCCCCTCTGCCTGCCGTCGCCGCGCCGCCGAGCCGCCGCTCAACCACCGGACCACCACCTCTCTCCCTCCTCCTTTTGTTTCTCTTAAGTGGTAAATCATTCCATCCTTCTTCTCTTTGGTGTTTTGAATAGAATCAAGAGAGTATCTTAAGTTCTTCCATTGTAATTTTAGGTTTTTCTAGAAGAGTATTCAAGACTCTAAGGTTTCAAGAAGAAATCCCAAAGAATATCAGAAGTTCAAGTGGTTTTGGGGTAAGTTGTGACGTTCTTGAATCCTATAGTGTTTGATTACTTGTAAAAGATAAAAATGAGGAGCATGCATGTGAATATAGTAGAGTAATTCTCTGTGAAAGTATGGAAACTTGTCTAAAATGAAGTGCATGTTTATAGATTAGTTATAGAATAAGAAAATTGAAGGTTTTTAAGTAATGCATGTTGGATTAAGTGATGGATTTTGGAAATGGATGATGTAGTGACCTTGCATGGCTTTAAGATGGACTTTGGTGGTGATTTTCTGGGTATTTCAAGTCTGAATATTGTACTTATGAAAGATAAGTTATGTTTTAAGGAAGATTTAGGCTAAATCACAAGAATTAAGGGGTGCATGTAAACAAATTTCTAAGGATGTTGCAATCTGGTTGATAAATGGTTTTCCCAGAAAATAAGAAATGTGATTCTGGGTTATTTTATGGCATGAATAAGTATATTAAAGTGTTAGCTAACACCCGGCCTTTGCGGTTCGTCATTTCGATAAGTATATTAGGAGTTATGGCCAAAATCGTAAAGTCGCGCGAATCTGAGAATTTCTGACGTCAGTTTAAAGATGGACATTTTTCGAATCGTTGGAGGTTTCTATGGTCTAAAGGCTGAACATGAAAGTTGTAGGGGACATTCTGGGGTTTCCAGAATAGTATGGTATACGTTCATAGGATCAAATGGTGGTGAAATAAAAGTTATGAGCTTTTATGTGAGAGGTGAAAATATGAGTTTTTCCAGAAAATATATTTTTGTGGCTGCCTCTGTTCTGAGCTGAAATTCAAATCTTTCCCATGCTTAGATCAAATGGTGGTGAAAATAAATGTTGGGGTATGAATCACGAGCTTTCCATAGACAGCTTATAGGCTCTAAACCGATTAAGATAACTCAAGTTATGGCCTCTCGAAAAAGCTTAGTCGACATTCTTATTTTCTGGACGGATTAGGGAAATAAGAATTTTGACCCTCTTAACCATGTTTTTAGTCTTCAGAGCACACTACAAAGTTGTGAAGTGTGTTTCAAGCTTTCCGAAAAGTCCTCTTATGCGTTGATACGATGTCTATGGAGATAGTTGTGCCCTTTTAATGCGACGTAGGAAATTAAATCCGTGATCGAGTCGTGATTATTTTATTATCCTTTCATCCTCCTACCTAGATAGGGTTCTAATTCATGTTCTATTCTCTTTTCTAAAGTCCCTCTAAGAGATCGTTGCCTTTCAGTTGTTCAAGTCCCTGCTCGTTCGGTGGTTAATTCTAGAGTACTAGGTAGGTGCACTACTTGGTTTTTATGCAATCCATGTACTTAATTAGTATGTGCAACTTGTTAATAGGGCCGAATTTCAGGTTTCTTGCAACTTGTAGTTACAAAATGTTTTCCTGCAACCAAAACAAATCGACTCCGACACATGTTTTTCTTGTTGTATTTTAAGTCCTTTAAATGGCCCAAACTCGAGCCAAACACAAAGTCCAAACTCTCAATTTTATCCTACCATCCTAAAGGGCCAAATTTGAAGCCTAACGACTTTTGGTTACATAATATTTTTTTTCTCGTAACCTGAAAAGTTCAAATGCAAATCCCACAAAATTATCCGTTCTAAATTTCAAGTACGTCAAAAGGACCAAATCCGAGCCAAACACAAATCCTAGCTCTCAAAAATTCCCCCTCATTCCTAAAAAGCCAAAATTCTAAATTTATATAGTTTACGGTTGCAAACATATTATTTTTTGTAACCAAACATGGCCAAATCTCAACTCCACAAAATAACCTCTTCCAAATCTCAATTTCATCAAATGGACAAAATCCAAGCCAATTATAAAAAGTCTCCGGCTCATAATTTTCTTTCGATATTTTATTCGAGCTGTAAACACAAAAAGGGTCTAGAACTACGTCGATTTGATATCAACAAGAGTACTTAGGAAGCCCATAAAATCAAATATGGTTATGGTTGCAATCGACAAGTCAAATTAACTCATCTGATCCCATGAAGGACTAAGTCTGAAAATAATATAAATGACGAAAAGGCTATAATATTCGCTTGGCTAAAATTTCCTAACAAATTCAAGCCCTGTCTTGGCTATTTATTTAGCCAAAAAAATAACAAAATGGGTCAAAAATAATGGTTATTAATTTGACCTAAATCGAACCCAAATAAATGTTAAAATTTTCCAAACAAACTAAGATTGGTTTGATCCCCTATTAAGGGGTACGTAGGTAACTCACAATAAATAATGAGTGCAACCCAAATTTTAAATTAACTAAGTTTCCCCCTAACCTGCACATGAAGAATGTGTACGGGTAGTACCCTTCCTATAAGATGCATATTCAGCCACTATCTGATACAATTAAGTTACGGGTCGAATCAAAAGTTGGTGTAAATTTACCTCGACTAAAAATAAAACAAAAGAAGGAAAGTCAGTTAAGCAAGGCGAGTTAGAATCAAATGGTGATTTCTCAAAAAAGGACATAATTAAGGAGGTTCATCCTCTTGAATAGGGTCGTACTCAAAGAAAATAATAAACCGATATATACAAAAATATATTGGGAGATTTTGTGGCCAATTTATTTAATTTATTCTATGTTAATAAATTTTTTTCTCAACAAAGTGAGATGATAAAATTGAAATTTATCATTGTGGATGTCAATTACTACTAAGTTTTTTAAGTATTAAAATTGACGATGTGGTAAAAAGTGGGTTCAAAATTGTCATTCTTATTGTAGAGGGCCTAATGTTGAACACCACCTTCCACCCACTAGAGTTATTTGTGATGAAACTCTTTTATGTTCATCACCTAAAGTTTATAGATAAGACCACACACATATTATATTGATTGTTCTCTTTACAAGTTACTACAAAAGATTCAATTGAATGACGTGAAGTCCAATTTGTGTAACATTTTATTACACAATAGATAGATTCACCATTGCATATATCTAACACAATACATTCAACTGCACAATATGAAGTCGAAGCAACATGTGTTTTTAGCTTCAATATATGAAAGCCAGTACTAGCATTGAGCATAAATATGCTCCATCTTTAACCTCTAGCCCAATTTCTTCTAAGAAGAAAGAAATTCAAAAAGAACCTAACAAAGGGTATTTGTCCAAAACCTATCAAAAGCTAGTTAATAACAATGACGGACGGGCCTGTTCTTTTATGTGGTATTCTGTGGTATGGCGCGGTATGGTGTGGTGAAATTGTCGCGGGTTGTGGTGTAATTGTCGCGGGTTATTGGTATGTTGTGGTGGGTTTTTATGTGTGTATATATAAATATATATATATTGTATTGGTAATTGTGAAAAAGTAGTTTGTGGTGAATTGTGGTAGAATAATGGTATTTTATGGTGGGTTGTGGCAAATTGCGGTAGGCTGTGGCACCGCAGTTTGTCAACCGTATAAAAGAATTGGGCCGAAATCAAGGGGGTACCAGAAGTAGTGTCAAGGTATGCCCTATGAATTGAAATATATTTGATTACATTGCAAATTGGATTTGAAAGTATGTGATAGTTAAGTTGGTTGGGGGCATTGACGGATGGTTACATCGGTCATCTCCTTACAGGCGGTGTTGCTGTGAGTTCTAGTCTGGAATTCACATTTATACAATTTGATGTATTTTTAAGCTTCTGCCCAGGTTTGTTTGTTTTTTTTTTTTTTTTTTTTTTTTTGTTGTAAATGCATAGTATGGCAATAGTATTTAAGATTATATATGAGAACTTTGTCTGTAATAGATACCATATTGGGCCCATATTTTTTTTTTGTTTATTGATATTTGTTTTTAATTTATTAATCACCATAACAATTAATTTATTTTTCCCTTAAAGCACCCTTTAAAAAACATTACTATATTGGTTTCAAAAAAAAAAAAAACATTACTACATTAAATGGCACCCCAATAAAATTTTCCGATTCCGCCCTTAGTCAACAAGATGTTACAAACCAAAACTGAAGGGATAAACATATGAAATTCGGAAGTCTACCATATTAAACTTGGTGCAACATCTACTTTTAACCTATGTTGGACCTTTTGACCTTGTCTTGAAAAATTGCTGAAAGTTCATCAAATGCAGTCACTGGTATTAACTTTGAAGACAATGGGAGAACACCAGAAGACAAATTATCAACTTTGGTATCACCATGAGATGAATTCCTATGTCCCTGGTTGAAAATGGCTGAAAGTTCATCAAATGCACTCACTGGTATGAACTTTGAAGACGATGGGAGAACAACAGAAGGAAAAGTATCAACTTTTGTATCACCATGAGATGAATTCCTCTGTCCCTGGTTGAAAATTGCTGAAAGTTCATCAAATGCAGTCACTGGTATGAACTTTGAGGACGATGGGAGAACATGAGAAGGCAAATTATCAACTTTGATATCACCATGAGAAGAATTCCTCTGTCCCTGGTCGAAAATGGATGAAAGTTCATAAAAGCAAGGACCGTGCGAAGTTGATAGGAGATTCCACGACAGAAGATAATCTTGGGAATCATCATGAAAGGATGTGCATTGTCCATTGTTGATGACATTCGCCGTAATTTGATGATTAGAGGACAAACCGTCATACGAATCCGACCACATGGGTGTTTGTTCCACATAAAAAGGATCTTTGATTTACAGTCATCTGAGTGTCGTCGTGAATTTGTGAATCCTCTAAATTATATGTAGTTAGCCCATGCGATCCTTCTACATTTGGGTCATGAATATATGAATCCCATGAATCATATGTACTTGTTGCAGGTTCAGAGGGTCCTTCTCCAGTAGGGTGAAGATCATTAGTGGTATTTTGGGTGCTTGGTTCAACACTTTGTTGCTGCTCTTTGGATGCGTTTTTGAGGTAAACTTTACACAATACGTAGGTTTCCCATACCTACAAGAATCCAAAAAAAAAATGACAATTTAGGAAAAGCTTTTAAGACATTTATTATAGAATAGCATAGTTTTCATTTATAAGATTGTGAGCATATGCCACGTACAGTCTAATACTGAAGCTAACAATGTTGCAGCACACATAGGTTATGCATGCATGAATTAGGTAATGCAATCATAGAATAAGACGTACAATCCATTCTCAAAAATAGTCTTGTATATAAAGGACTCACCTCTTGATGACCTTGTTGTGTCTTAATCCTTTTTGGTGCTCGTTGTTTATGAATTGCTTCAGTCTGGTGCTTTACAAGTTGATACTCATGCATAAGCCAAGATGTCTTCTTTTTACCAGAATTTGAATTTTCAAAGAAGGATAGGGTTATCTTGGATCCAATGATTTGCTTTTGCTTATCAAGAATTTTAATTGCCCTTCCTGAGGCTTTCCAGACACCATTTCCCGCTGCTCTACTCCCGCGCCTCTGGTTTCTCTTTGTAAAGAAGTACCACGCGTTGTCTCCTTGTGCTTTGTCTTTGTACATATCTAGATACATATTCAAACTGTAAAACCTCTAGGTAGTATTTGTTAGAGAATAAAACTACTACTGGTTAAACTGCAAAATCTTTTTTTGAGGCTACAACCATCAGATTAACTTTTGATTTAGATGATTCAACATGGTATCAGAATCAGATTTGAACAAGAGGTCTCAGGTTCGAATCCCAACACCCCCGTATTCATTTACGCAAGTTAAAAAATAAAAAAGGCCTTCGTGAGGGGGCGTGTTAGACCACAAAACCATTCCCGAGGCTACAACCATTAACTTAAGCTTTTGGTTTAGATGGTTCAACATTACTAGGTCCGCCTTCAACCATTAATAGCGTAAGCTTTTGACAGAGACGATTCTACATAATATCAAAGTCAGATTAATGAAGAAGAAAACGTACTTGTAAGATGATGAGGGTTGTAAGAATAAAGGTCGACTTCATAAATAAGGAGAGGGGGCAATGGTTGATCGTATATTTTGGGTATCAAGTACTCGGTGATCAGTTCTCGGTCTGTCGGACGGAATCGCCATCCCAGCGGCATCACCATATTCGTCATCGCTAGCTTCTCCCTTCTCTGCCCTATGCTTAACATTATTTGGCTTTGTAATTACTTTGTATATATATATATGTACTTCAGTACGGAGGTGGTACAACAAGAAACCGATTCGTACGCCCTTTTCAAGAGTCGTAATTTGAGTCCATTAATACTTATCTTATCTTATAACTAACTTCCTAACAAATTTGTAACTATTTTGCATCGTTAGCTACTCCTTTTTTTTTTTTTTAATTCAGATTTATGTCATAATATGTGATTCCCAACATAAAATAAAATAGATAAAAATAAAATTTAAAAGATATTGAAGTTTAAAATCCTATAAACTATTGTTCTATGTTTTCTTTGATAAGTGTAAAAAGAAAAAAAAATATTAACTTTATGACGGGAAAATGTAAATTAATAATTACATAGGTAACCTAGGTATTATACGGAACTAAAATGAATATAAAATACAAAGTATCAAATTTGTCGCAATCTATAACGTAAAAAATTGAGATCATTATGATCATTTACAACAAGTAAATATTATTTCTTATTAGAAAATGGTAGTGAACGAACTACAAATATGATCACCATCAAATACATAAATCATGGTTCGTAAAAAATTGACCCTAAATTCTTGATTTTTTTCACCTAAGTTAATTATACAAAACGCATAATACACAGTTATTAATATCAATACACAACTAATATAATATTTATTAGTTTTTTTTAAATAATATCCATTATTTAGCCTTTCTCCCACAAAATTTACTGTTAAAATAATATATATTCCCAATATAATATAATTAAAGTAAATTTTAAAATATATTAAAGTATAGAACTCCCATAAAAAGAGTCTGTTGTTTGAATTCACCATGAGTAAAATGTTCCACACCACACTAGTAAATGGAAAGGACATGGTATATATGTCAAGTCGGCTACTTATCTTAACATCACTTGATTTTAAGATGAACTCTCACTTAATTGTGTACCACGTATCTTAGTTGAAGTGGGCTTCCGCCTTAGATCTCTCCAACAAAACCTATATTATTGTTATGTGATTTTTCATTAATTATGAAAATAAAATAAAATTTTGATTAATAATCTTAAAGAAAAATGTAAACTAATGTCTCTCTGTTGTAAAAAAATAATAATAAATAAAAAAGTGGTGCAACATTGGTTTGATTGATGTGAGATATGCTTAAATTTTAATTATTTTTTGGGAAATTGAATTCTAATAATACGAACTTTTGGCCATATAAGACTTAATAATACGAACTTTCGATTTGGTTCTGAATAATATGAACTTTGACCCCTATTACTCCCAATAACACGCCACCGAGTTAAGATTTCCTGGGCATCGAAGATTTTCATCCATACACACAGAATTGGTACTTTGCATTGGATTTGTTGGTGGTTGCGATGGTGGTGGAAGTGAAGGTGGTTGGGTGATTTTTTGGTGGCTGCGATGGTGAGGTGTGTTGGTAGTAATGGTAGTTTGAAAGTTTTGTAGTGGTGGAGATGGATGAGGGGGATGATGGAAGAATGAAGAAGAAGAAGTTGAGGGGAGGCTGGAAATAGATCTGCAACGAAGAGAGAGAGAGAGAGAGAGAGAGGAGAGAAAGAGAGAGGAGGGATGACGTGGACAAATATCGTTGATTGGGCAAGTCAAAATTGACTAAATTCATCTCCTCCGCTGCCAGCTAGGACCGCCACCGAGTTAAGTAAATCTTAACTCGGTGGCGTGTTATTGGGAGCAATAAGGGGTCAAAGTTCATATTATTCAGAACCAAATCGAAAGTTCGTATTAATAAATCTTATATGGCCAAAAGTTCATATTATTAGAATCCAATTTCCCTTTTTAAATTTATGATTATTAGTTATTCACTATTAAATACTAATACTTTGTATTTTCTCTAACCTCTTTTTATTTTAATTATTTTATTAAAAACTTCATGTTTATTTAAGGTGTGTTTGGTAGGGCCAGGGGGGAAACACTTGCTAAGAAAATATTTTCCCAATTTTCTAGTGTTTGATACAAAAAACGGTTTGGAAAATCATTTTCAAAGAAAATCATTTCCCCTTTAAGGATGGAAATTGTCTTCCTTTGCTCAACCTAGAAAAAATCTTTTCAACCATTTATTATTGTATCGATTTTCACTGCTAAAATTAATTGAAATTTAAGGGCGAAATCCAATATCAACGGTCTGGCTCAAAAATTTCTAATATGATAGAATTGATTAAAAACAGCTCAAATATGACTTTTTAGCTCAAAATATTTTATCAAATAACAATATTTATTGAGACATATACCAAATTTTGTTTTGTCACTAATACTAACTGAAACTTTAAAAATTTCAAACTTAACTGTTTTAATCGAAACTTTATGATATCATAGTATGGAGTAAAAAAAGCTCAAATATGAATTTTGAGCTTCAAATATTTTCATTTGTAACAAATATCGTCGCTTTTATCGACATTTTTTGTTGTTGTTAGATACGACAAAAGTGTAAGAGCAAAATTCAATCAGAACGGTTTGTCTTGAAACTTTACAATACGATAAAAATGATTAAAAAAAGTTCAAATATGAATTTTGAGCTGCAAATATTTTTATTTACAACATATATGACTACTTTTATCGGCATTTTGTGTTATTAAATCTGACTGAAACTTAAGAGCAAAATTTAATTTCATTTGTTTGGCTCGAAATTTCGCAATATGATCGAATTGATTAAGAAAATCTCAAATATGAATTTTGAGCTCAAAATATTTTTATTTGATAACATTTATCGCCACATATACCAACATTTTTGTCGTTAAAACGAACTGAAATTTTAAAGTAAAATTCAAATTTAGTTACTTGAATCGAAAGTTTATGCAATAATAGGATGAAGTGGAAAAAGCTCAAATATGAACTTTAAGCTCCAAAGATTTTCATTTGTAACATATATCACCACGTCTATCGACATATATGATCATTTTTCGAACAATGATTTGTTTCCTACTTAAACAAGGAAATTTTGACATAGAAAACCATTTTTCTTGGAAAATCATTTCTCTTAAAAATCGATTTCCTCCGAAGTCTTTTTCCTTCTAACCAAACACTGCCTAAAAGTAAATATTATTTCTTATTAGAAAAGAATCATGAACGAACTACATATAAGATCACTTACCCTACCACAACATACCTCCTAAGTTTTAGCAAGTTTTCGTAAATTTCGATAACCACTTATCCTATCACAACTCACCTCCCAAATTTACAGGCCCTAAACAAGGGAATTTTGACATAGAAAACCATTTTTCTTGAAAAATCATTTCTCCTGAAAATCAATTTCCTCGGAAATCTTTTTCCTTCCAGAAAAAAAGAAATTCAAAAATAACCTAGCAAAGAATATATTTATCCAAAATCTATCAAAACTTGGTTAACGACAATGGCCAAATTAAAGGGGTACCAAGTAGTGCCATGGTACCCCCCATGAATTGAATTACATTTGATTACATTGCAAAGTGTATTATAGTAAGTATGTCATAGTTAAGTTTGTTGTGGGTATTGGCGGATGGTTGCTTACATTGGTAATAGGTGGTGTAGCTGTGAGTTCAAGTTTGAAATTTTCATTTATATTATGTGATGCACTGATGCATTTTGAAGCTTTTCTCCGGTTTTAGCATGTCTTTTGGTCTCTTTATATATATATATATATATATTGAATTTATATAGTACGGCAATGACATTTAAGATTATGGGAAATTTGTTGGAAATAGATACCATATTCAGCCCTGAAAAAGTCCAGACTTTTTTTGTTTATTGATATATGCCTTTTAACCTATTAATTATAACAATTAATACCCTTTTTGAAAAAAATTACTACCTCTGTCTCAAAATGTTTGTTACTGTAACTAATTTCATTGTCTCAATTTCTTTGTCACTTTTATAATTCCAACAACTATTACTCTCTTTTTACCCCTAATAAATAATTTTATTTATCATCTTTTATAATTCTAACAACTATCATTATCAATTAATATAGGGGCAATATTTGGTAAGTCTCAATTTTTTAATCCCAATTTTCAACATGCATGGGATTTTTAAAAGTGATTATGTTGATAAAGAAAATGAGACCAAGGTAGTACTACATTAAATGACACCCCCGATAAAACTTTCTGATTCCGCCCTTAGTCAACAACATCAGTCACAAACCAAAACATAAGGAACAAAGATACGAAATTGTGAAGTCTACCCTGTTGAACTTGTTGCAACAGCTTCTTTTTTAACCTACGTTTAATTTGAACCTTTAACATTGTCTTGAAAAATTGCTGAAAGTTCATCAAATGCAGTCACGGGTACTTTGTAGATGATGGGAGAACACCAGAAGGCAAATTATCAACTTCGGCATCACCATGAGATGAATTTCTTTGTCCCTGGTTGAAAATGACTGAAAGTTCATCAAAACAAGGAGCATATGTTGCAGGTCCAGAGGGTCCTTCTCCAATAAGCTGAAGATCATTAGTGGTATTTTGGGTGATTGCTGACCATTCAACCTTGTCTTGAAAAATTGTTGAAAATTCATCAAATGCAGTCACTGGTATGAACTTTGAAGATGATGGGAGAACATCAAAAGACAAATTATCAACTTCGGTATCACCATGAGATGAATTCGTTTGCCCCTGGTTGAAAATGGCTGAAAGTTCATCAAAACAAGGAGCATATGTTGCAGGTCCAAAGGATCCTTCTCCAGTAGGCTGAAGATCATAAGTAGTATTTTGGGTGCTTGCTTCAACACTTTGTTCCCGCGTTGTGGATGCGCTGTTAACGTAAACTTTACACAACAAGTAGGTTTCCCATACCTACAAGAATCAAAAAAAAAAAAAAAAAGTTTAGAAAAAGCTTTTGAGACATTTATAATAGATGGAATAACATATTTTTCATTTATATGATTGTGAGCATATGTCTATGCACTTCATTGATGTTTTTGGCTGACCCTCCTTCCTTATTATCTGTTACGTGTTATCGGACAATATGTATAAAATCAAATTCTACAAATTTTGACTACTTATTATCCGTTGCGGACAATCGACAATATCATTATTATATAATAGTTATAATAAACTAGAATAAAAAGCTAGCAATATTTGATTTGGCATGACAAACAATA
Source organism: Portulaca oleracea (assembly GCA_029582165.1). NCBI lineage: Eukaryota > Viridiplantae > Streptophyta > Magnoliopsida > Caryophyllales > Portulacaceae > Portulaca > Portulaca oleracea. Next base: position 25,023,095 of record CM055890.1, read on the forward strand.
TCATAGAATAAAAAATTTCGCTCATAATTAATTATGCTTAAGTTCTGTTATGTTGTTACAAAGCAGAAAATGCCACGTACAGTCTAATACTGAAGCTAACAATGTTGCAGCACACATGGGTTATGCATGCATGCATGCATGAATTAGGTAATCCAATCATAGAATAAGAGAATTCATTCTCAAGAATTCTCAAGAATTCATTCAATCATAGAATAAGCCAACAATGTTGTATATAAGTGACTCACCTCTTGATGACCTTCTTGTGTGTTGATCAAGTTTTCATCAATTGCTTCAGTCTCCTGCGTTACAATTTTATACTCATGCATAACCCAAGATGTCTTCTTTCTAGTTCCAAAATTTGAAACTTCAAAGAAGGATAGGTGCTTCTTGGATCCAATGATTAGGTTTCGTTCATCAAGAACTTTAATTGTCTTTCCTGAGGCTTTCCAGACACCATTTCCCGCTGCTCGACTCAGCATACTCTTGCCCCTCTTGTTTCTCTTTGTAAAAAAGTACCACGCGTTGTCTCCTTGTGCTTCATCTTTGTACATATCTATATATACATATTCAACCCACAAATCCGATAAGTAGCATTCGTTAGACAATCCCTGTTTAATTTTAGATTAATTCATAAGCAACAACATAAACATATACAACATATATACTATACTTCAATCACGATTCTAGCAAATATGGATCATTGCTTGGGTTTGATAATTTAAGTTAGAAAGTTTCAGCGGGAATAAAGCTAAACCAGTAGGGGTCGGATGAACATATATATCAAGAGACTCAAGACTCAAGACTGATCAAGACTTGTACAATATGATTACTGTCATTTTTTATTATTACTGAACATATATATATATAGTTTAGAGATGGAGAAGAAAACGTACGAGTAAGATGTTGAGGGTTGTAAGAATAAAGGTCGACTTCACAAATTGGGGCATGGGGCAATGGTTGAGCATTTATTTTGGGTATCAAGTAGTAGGAAATCAGTTCTTGGTCAGTCGGACGGAATGGCCATCCCGGCGGCATCACCATATTCGTCATCGCTAGCTTCGATCTCCCTTAATCAATTCCTTCTTCTTCTTCTTTCTGTTGTTTATCAGTGAAGCTTCTTCGATCTTCAATTCTTTATTAATTGCATGCACTTCAAGACGACGCACTTCTCTGTTATAATGCTAACATTATTCGCCTTTGTAATGATATGTATATATATGTACTTCAGGTACGGAGATGGTACAACAACAAACCGATTCGCGCGGCATTTTCAGGAGTTTTAATTTCAGTAGATTGAGATTGTTGTCATGCAAATACAACTAATTAATACTTATTATCTTATCCTATAACTAATTTTCCAACAACTTTGTAACGATTTTGTATCAAATAATGATAAATGAATCCCAGCAGAAAATCAAATAGATAAAAGTAAAATTTAAAAGATATTAAAGTGTGAAATCCCTTTTTTTTAAAAAAAATTAATATATTATTCTTCGTTTTCTTAGATAATTAAGTGTAAAAGAAAAAGAAATATTAACATTATGATGAAAAAATGTAAATTAATAATTATAGGTAATCTACGTATTGTACGTGAAATAATCCTAGAGGGGGATGAATAGGGTTGTATAAATAATTCTGCACATAATCAACACAAAGACGTTAATAACAGTTATATATCTGAATAATACTTCTTTATTAATAGACTTAAAATGCTAGAAAAGGGAGGAGGTTACAAGCTCGGCACTGTCAAAGTATCAAAATTTGCGGTCGCTGTGGAGGTCCTCAGTAATGTGGTCGTGGAGGTCCTCAGAGCTGAGCTATGTTTCTTCAGTACGGAATTAAAATAAATATAAAATACAAAGTATCAAAATTTGTCGCAATCTATAACGTAAAAAATTCAGATCATTATGATCATTTACTATAAGTAAATATTATTTCTTATTAGAAAAGAATAGTGAACAAACTACAAATAAGATCAATACCAAATACATAAATTGTAAAACCCCAAAAATAGCTAGTCTAGCTGCCGTTAAAATTGCCTAACGACCGTCTATTTATCAGTTTTATGTTTATCTTTTTTCACTCGGAGCTTTTAGGATCGCGAGTGAGTTCGTTAAAATTTTTAGGGTCTTAAAAATATCAGTTAGGAAATTTTTGGGTTGCGGGTAGAAATTATTTTATTAGTTGTGGGAAATTTTATCTGATATTACCTGATAATAATTCTTGAGGTAGTATAATACCATTTTTGGTGTATTTTTTAATTTTGTTTTAAGTGATGTCACTGGAATGACATAATTCTATCCATTTTGTTTCTCTTTTTCGTCCGTTTGTGGCTAAAACCCTTACCCAAGGCAGTGTTTAACCGTTTGGCTGTAAATTTGATACCCACTAACCATGTATACCCTTTTTGCTGCCTATCTGATGTATGCAAGGTCGCTGAGATCAGAGTATTGACCTCACTGTACACAACATTAACACTTATCACACACAATCTGGCCTCACAACAAAGAATCAAACACAAATACACCCAAAACAGACCCTCACGACAAGAAATCAATTACAACCTCCTCAAAACAAAGCACAAACACCAATGAACGATTGGATGAAATGGATGATGATAAAATGATGATCGGATGAACAAACTTACAATCAAACAGTAACCGAAGATAGTCTTGAGGCTCGAGCTGATACAAGCCCACCACAGCTAGAACTTCAAGGGCAATGGACCGGATAACCTCAATGGATACAGGCACACCACCATCGAGATTATCAAGCTCTACACCCACCACAAGGATTGCCAAATCCTTGATACTGTAGTAGAATTAACTAAGGTTGAGTGTTTAACGTCACTCACAAACAAGAGGCTCAATCAAGGCACTCAAAATACTATTAAATTCACTAATAGATGATCCTCACAAGCTGCCGATTACAAAGTATATAAACCTAGGGTTGAGCTAGAGGATTAATGATGGAGGTCCTCCATCAGAACCAGCATCAAGAGTAGCAACGACCTCACCAACATCAGCATTGAGGCCATCATCAACCACATCAAACACTGACATCCAAGAGTGCTTTATGATGGTTCAACAAGTCATGAGGTCGTCCAACAACAGCAGCATCATCACCAACAGCAGCAGCTAGCCAGTGAGGTTATTTCTCAATTCCATATCTTTGATTTGAGGTCCTCACCAGTGCTTTGAAGACTTCACTTTAGAGCTGTTGAGGACTTTCCAGCTCAATGAAGATGTTTGCCAGTTCTGAGGTCCTCTATGAAAACATCACTTCTGGAACTGTTGAGGATATTCCAGTTCTGTGAGGTGATCCTGCATTAGGGTCCTCCATAAAGACTTCATTTCCGAGCTGTTGAGGTCTTTTCCAGCTTGTGAGGTGAACTAACGGCTATGTAATAATGAAAACGCGTTTGTTATTTTATTTCCTTTTATTTTGATGTTATCCAGTTTGTAATGAGGCTTAATTAGCTTGCTAAGTTAGTTAAGTAGCTTAAGCTCAATTAGTGAGTTTCTTGAGCAAGGGGAAACCCTTAATCATCCAGCTCAACCCTAGCTTTATATAGCTTGTAATCGGCAGCTTGAGGTCATTATCTATCAGTGAAATTAATAGCATTTTGAGTGCCTTGATTGAGCCTCTTGTTTGTGAGTGACGTTAAACTCTCATTTTGGTTAATTCTACTACAGTAGAAGGATTTGGCAATCCTTGTGGTGGGTGTAGAGCTTGATAATCTCGATGGTGGTGTGCTTGTATCCATTGAGGTCATCCAGTCCATTGCCCTTGATGTTCTAGCTGTGGTGGGTCTGTATTAGCTTGAGCCTCAAGACTATCTCGGTTACTGATTGATTGTAAGTTTGTTCATCCGATTATCATCTTATCATCATCCATTTCATCCATTTCTTCATTGGTGTTCATACTCTTTTTTAGAGGAGGTTATAGTTGTTTCTCTGTGTTGAGGTCTGTTTTGGGTGAATTTGTATTTGATTCTCTGTTTTGAGGCCAGATTGTGTGCGAGTTGTGTTAATGTGGTGTACTGTGAGGTCAATACTCTGATCTTTGGACTTTGCATACATCATAACTGGTATCAGAGCTGAGTAACATCTTGGAGGAAGTTCTGTTTGAGTTATTTGTGCATTTTATAATGTCGGGTTCTATGAAAACACCTCAGGAAGTAGTAGGACAAGCCTTGAGGTAGAAGGAGGAAATGGAAGGGAGAATGAAAATTATAGGAGAACAGTTACAATATTACATGAGGTTGCACAGGAGAGGAATCAATGGAGAATCTGATGTGGAGTCTGAAGAAGAAGAAGAGGAGAACCCTTTTAGTGGATCTGGAGGGGGAGGAGGAAGACCTAGGTATCACAGAAGAAGGAGGAATGTAAGGAGATCACCTAGGAGTAGTGTTAGTGAATCCAGGAGTAGGAGTGAGAGGGATAATAGAAGAGTTGAGAAATTGGACTTCAAAATAGATATTCCAGAATATGGAGGAGAGTTGGATCCTGATGTATTTTTGGATTGGTTGCAAACAGTGGAGAGAGTGTTTGATTTGAGGGAGTTGTCTGATGAGAACAAGGTGAAGTTGGTTGCATTGAAACTGAGGAAATATGCATCTACATGGTTGAACAACATTCAAAGAAGGAGAGAAGAGATCAATGAGCCTAAAGTCAGTACATGGGTTGAAATGAGGAAGAAGCTCAAGGAGAAGTTCTTACCTGAAAGTTACATGAAGGAGAATTATTTCAAGCTTCAACACTTGGTCCAGGGTAGCAAATCTGTTGAGGAGTATACCAAGGAGTTTGAGCATCTACTGTGGAAGTGTAACATGAAGGAAAATGAGGTGCAGACATATGTGAGGTATCTTGCAGGGTTGAATGAAAGCATCAGAAATGTGGTTGAGCTTCAGGTGTATAATTCACTTGATGAGCTGAGTTCTTTGGCTCATAAGGTGGAACAGCAGAAAAGGGCCCAAAGGAAGGAGTATGGGAGCAAGTATCCAGCCAAAGCCTATCCTCAAACCAAATTAGACCATTACCATAAATCCCATAACCCACCTCAAAGAACCTATCCATCACCACAACCACAAACCAGATATCCAGCCCCTAAACCACCTCAAACACAATCCCAAAACCCCCCCACAAAGAACCCCAGTCCCTACCAATCGACCATTCCCTGAGAGGAGGTGCTTTAGATGTCAAGGTCTTGGACATCTAGCCTCAGAATGTCCAAACAGAAGAGCAGTGACCTTAGCAGAATATCAAGCAGCATTGTTTGTTGAACCTGAGTCAGTTGTTGAGGAGGAACAGTTTGATGAACCTGAAGGAGATCCTGTGTATGATGAAGAGGAAGTTGAGGCCAGACCTGATGAAGGTGAAATGTTGGTGATCAGGAGGGTCCTTAGCAGTACAACAGTTGATGAGGAAGCTGAGCAGAGGGAGAACATTTTTCACACAAGATGTACAGTGCAAGGGAAGATTTGTTCATTGATTATTGATGGAGGCAGCTGTACCAATGCAGCCTCACAGACTATGGTGCAGAAGCTGAACTTGCAAACCTGTCCTCATCCAGCACCTTACACCATCCAGTGGTTAAGTCAAAGCAGAGGTATCAAAATCTCATCTAGATGCCTTGTGAATTTTTCAATTGGTTCTGTTTATAAAGATGAAGTGTGGTGTGATGTTATACCTATGGATGCATGTCATTTATTGTTGGGAAGACCTTGGTTGTTTGATAGAAGTGTTAACCATGATGGAAGAGCCAATACTTATTCCCTTAACCTAAACCACAAGAAAATTGTCCTCACCCCACTTAAACCATCCCATCTCACAAAAAGAACCAAGAACTCGATTGTTGAACCATCCCTTGATGTGATTTTACTGCTGAATATCATGAGTTACGTGAATGAAGGAGTTACTTTTGCTTGATCTTGATGAAGAACCACCACAAAATGAACCAAATTTCACAAAATAGCCATCCTTTATTCCAACCCATCCTAAACCAAGACTACATGTTTTTCGGAGGAAATGCCACGAGTTTACCCCCCAAAAGAGACATCCAGCATAAAATTGACCTCATCCCAGGATCTATCTTACCAAACAAACCAGCCTATAGAATGACCCCAGCTGAAACCAATGAGATCCAGAGGCAAGTTGATGAGTTGTTGGAGAAAGGGATGATCAGAGAGAGCTTGAGCCCTTGTGCAGTGCCAGCTTTGTTGGTCCCAAAGAAAGATGGAAGTCAGAGGATGTGTATTGATTATAGAGCCATCAACAAAATTAATATCAAGTATAGATATCCTATCCCAAGACTTGAGGATATGCTTGATGAGCTCCATGGCTCAACTGTGTTTTCAAAGATTGATTTGAGAGGTGGATATTATCAGATCAGAATTTATGAGGGAGATGAGTGGAAGACAGCCTTTAAGACTAAGGGAGGTTTGTATGAGTGGTTAGTCATGCCTTTTGGTTTGACAAATGCACCTTCAACATTTATGAGGCTTATGAACCAAGTTTTGAAACCTTTGATTGGGAAGTGTGTTGTTGTGTATTTTGATGATATACTCATTTATAGCTAGTCTGAGGAGGATAATGTTAATCACTTGAGGAGTGTTATGGAGATCTTGAGTAGAGAGCAGTTGTATGGGAACCTCAAGAAAGGTCAATTCTTCACCAGCCATGTTATATTCCTTGGTTATATTGTGACATCAGAGGGTATTCAAGTGGATGAAGAGAAGGTTAAAGCCATCAGAGAGTGGCCAGTTCCAACATCAATCCAGCAAATCAGAAGTTTTCATGGTTTAGCATCTTTTTACAGGAGGTTTGTGAGGAACTTCAGCACTATTTTAGATCCTATGACTGAATTAGAGAAGGGGAAGAGCTTTACTTGGACACCAGCTGCACAGAAAGCTTTTGAGGAGGTCAAGAAACAGTTAACCTCAGCACCAGTGTTGGCATTACCTTGTTTTGCCAAAGTCTTTGAAGTGGAGTGTGATGCCTCAGGCGTGGGCATTGGAGCAGTGTTGACTCAAGAAGGAAAACCAGTAGCTTATTTCAGTGAGAAACTCAATGAGGCCAAGAGGAAGTACAGTACATATGATAAGGAGTTCTATGCCATCATTAGAGCTTTTCAACATTGGAGGCATTATCTGATTAGAGCTCAATTCATTCTGCACAGTGATCATGAGGCCCTCAAATTCATTCAGGGGCAGCATAAACTCAACACTAGGCATGCTACTTGGGTGGAGTTCATGCAACAATTTCATTTTAAGATCCATCATAAATCTGGGAAGCTTAACAAAGGAGCTGATGCATTGTCGAGGAGGTACTTATTGTTGCAAATTTTTGATGCAAAAGTGCTTGGTTTTGAACAGTTGAAAGCTTTCTATGAGAATGATGAAGATTTTAGAGAGTTGTACCAGAAATGTCAGGGACATCCTCAAAGTCTATACCATATAGACCAGGGATTTCTTTTCAAAGGAGCAAGGTTATGTATTCCAAGGAGCAGTTTTAGAGAGTTGTTGATCTCTGAAGTTCATAGAGGTTGCTTGGCAGGACATTTTGGTATTGAGAAAACTCTTCTTATGCTGAAAGAACATTATTGTTGGCCTAAAATGAGGAAGGATGTTGAGCATTGGATCAGGAGGTGTGCTACATGTCAGATTGCAAAGAGTCATAGCTTACTTCAAGGGCTATATACACCTTTGCCAGTACCAAAAAGTCCTTGGGAGGACATCAGCCTAGACTTCATTGTTGGTCTACCAAGAACTCAAAGGGGAAAAGATTCAATCATAGTAGTTGTGGACAGATTCAGCAAAATGGCTCACTTTATTCCATGCCATACTACTTATGACGCTGTGAGGGTAGCTGAATTGTATTTCCAGGAGGTAGTGAGGTTACATGGAGTTCCCAGGAGCATGGTTTCCGATAGGGATGTCAAGTTCCTAAGTCATTTTTGGGTTACTCTTTGGAAGAAGTTGGGCACTCAATTGAAGTATAGCACAGCTTGCCACCCTCAAACTGATGGGCAAACAGAGGTCACAAACAGGACACTTGGAACACTATTGAGGTCACTGATATCCAGAAACAAAACAGGATGGGACACCCTCTTGTCTCATGTTGAATTTGCTTTCAATAGAGCACCATCAAAGGCAACTGGCCTTTCACCATTCCAGGTTGTTTATGGTAGAAATCCTATAACCCCATTGGATTTATCCCCACTAACAATTTCTGTGAGGTTTAGTTATGAAGCAGGTAAACATGCAGAGGACATCAAGAAGCTTCATTAGCAAGTCAGGGAGAAGATCATCAAGTATTCTGAGCAAGTTTCTACATCAGCAAACAAGCATAGGAGGAAGATGGTTTTCAATCCAGGAGATCTAGTGTGGATTCATCTAAGGAAGGACAGATTTCCAAGCAAGAGGAAGGGAAAGATGACCCAAAGAGCAGATGGACCTTTTGAAGTGCTAGAGAGGATTGGAGACAATGCTTGCAAGTTAGACCTTTCTGAAGACTATGGAGGCAGTGATACATTCAACATTGCGGATTTGAGGCCTTACTTTCCAGAATATGAAGACCTTCCAAGTTTGAGGACAAACTTTCCTCAACCTGGGGAGGATGATGGAGGTCCTCTATCAGAACCAGCATCAGGAGTAGCAACGACCTTACTAACATCAACATTGAGGCCATCATCAACCACATCAAACACTGACATCCAAGAGTGCTTTATGATGGTCCAACAAGTCATGAGGTCGTCCAACAACAGCAGCTTCATCACCAACAGCCCGGCCCGGTGAGGTTATTTCTCAATTCCATATCTTTGGATTGAGGTCCTCACCAGTGCTTTGAAGACTGCACTTTAGAGCTGTTGAGGACTTTCCAGCTCAGTGAAGATGTTTGCCAGTTCTGAGGTCTCTATGAAAACATCACTTCTGAAACTGTTGAGGATATTCCAGTTCTGTGAGGTGATCCTGCATTGAGGTCCTCCATAAAGACTTCATTTCCGAGCTGTTGAGGTCTTTTCCAGCTTATGAGGTGAACTAACGGCTATGTAATAATGAAAACGCATTTGTTATTTTATTTCCTTTTATTTTGATGTTATCCAGTTTTTAATGAGGCTTAATTAGCTTGCTAAGTTAGTTAAGTAGCTTAAGCTCAACTAGTGAGTTTCTTGAGCAAGGGGAAACCCTTAATCATCCAGCTCAACCCTAGCTTTATATAGCTTGTAATCGGCAGCTTGAGGTCATTATCTATCAGTGAAATTAATAGCATTTTGAGTGCCTCTATTGAGCCTCTTGTTTGTGAGTGACGTTAAACTCTCATTTTGGTTAATTCTACTACAGTAGCAAGGATTTGGCAATCCTTGTGGTGGATGTAGAGCTTGATAATCTCGATGGTGGTGTGCCGGTATCTATTGAGGTCATCCAGTCCATTGCCCTTGATGTTCTAGCTGTGGTGGGTCTGTATCAGCTTGAGCCTCAAGACTATCTCGGTTACTGATTGATTGTAAGTTTGTTCATCCGATTATCATCTTATCATCATCCATTTCATCCATTTCTTCATTGGTGTTCATACTCTTTTTTAGAGGAGGTTATAGTTGTTTCTCTGTGTTGAGGTCTGTTTTGGGTGAATTTGTATTTGATTCTCTGTTTTGAGGCCAGATTGTGTGCGAGTTGTGTTAATGTGGTGTACTGTGAGGTCAATACTCTGATCTTAGGACCTTGCATACATCATAACTAGTATCAGAGCTGAGTAACATCTTGGAGGAAGTTCTGTTTGAGTTATTTGTGCATTTTATAATGTCGGGTTCTATGAAAACACCTTAGGAAGTAGTAGGACAAGCCTTGAGGTAGAAGGAGGAAATGGAAGGGAGAATGAAAATTATAGGAGAACAGTTACAATATTACATGAGGTTGCACATGAGAGGAATCAATGGAGAATCTGATGTGGAGTCTGAAGAAGAAGAAGAGGAGAACCCTTTTAGTGGATCTGGAGGGGGAGGAGGAAGACCTAGGTATCACAGAAGAAGGAGGAATGTAAGGAGATCACCTAGTAGTAGTGTTAGTGAATCCAGGAGTAGGAGTGAGAGGGATAATAAAAGAGTTGAGAAATTGGACTTCAAAATAGATATTCCAGAATATGGATGAGAGTTGGATCCTGATGTATTTTTGGATTGGTTGCAAACAGTGGAGAGAGTGTTTGATTTGAGGGAGTTGTCTGATGAGAACAAGGTGAAGTTGGTTGCATTGAAACTGAGGAAATATGCATCTACATGGTGGAACAACTTGCAAAGAAGGAGAGAAGAGATCAATGAGCCTAAAGTCAGTACATGGGTTGAAATGAGGCAGAAGCTCAAGGAGAAGTTCTTACCTGAAAGTTACATGAAGGAGAATTATTTCAAGCTTCAACACTTGGTCCAGGGTAGCAAATCTGTTGAGGAGTATACCAAGGAGTTTGAGCATCTACTGTGGAAGTGTAACATGAAGGAAAATGAGGTGCAGTATATGTGAGGTATCTTGCAGGTTGAATGAAAGCATCGTAAATGTGGTTGAGCTTGTGTATAATTCACTTGATGAGCTGAGTTCTTTGGCTCATAAGGTGGAACAGCAGAAAAGGGCCCAAAGGAAGGAGTATGGGAGCAAGTATCCAGCCAAAGCCTATCCTCAAACCAAATTAGACCATTACCATAAATCCCATAACCCACCTCAAAGAACCTATCCATCACCATAACCACAAACCAGATATCCAGCCCCTAAACCACCTCAAACACAATCCCAAAACCCCCCCACAAAGAACCCCAGTCCCTACCAATCAACCATTCCCTGAGAGGAGGTGCTTTAGATGTCAAGGTCTTGGACATCTAGCCTAAGAATGTCCAAATAGAAGAGCAGTGACCTTAGCAGAACATCAAGCAGCATTGTTTGTTGAACCTGAGTCAGTTGTTGAGGAGGAACAGTTTGATGAACCTGAAGGAGATCCTGTGTATGATGAAGAGGAAGTTGAGGCCAGACCTGATGAAGGTGAAATGTTGGTGATCAGGAGGATCCTTAGCGAAGTGATTGATGAGGAAGCTGAGCAGAGGGAGAACATTTTTCACACAAGATGTACAGTGCAAGGGAAGATTTGTTCATTGATTATTGATGGAGGCAGCTGTACCAATGCAGCCTCACAGACTATGGTGCAGAAGCTGAACTTGCAAACCTGTCCTCATCCAGCACCTTACACCATCCAGTGGTTAAGTCAAAGCAGAGGTATCAAAATCTCATCTAGATGCCTTGTGAATTTTTCAATTGGTTCTGTTTATAAAGATGAAGTGTGGTGTGATGTTATACCTATGGATGCATGTCATTTATTGTTGGGAAGACCTTGGTTGTTTGATAGAAGTGTTAACCATGATGGAAGAGCCAATACTTATTCCCTTAACCTAAACCACAAGAAAATTGTCCTCACCCCACTTAAACCATCCCAGCTCACAAAAAGAACCAAGAACCTGATTGTTGAACCATCCCTTGATGTGATTTTACCTGCTGAATATCATGAGTTACGTGAATGTAAGGAGTTACTTTTGCTTGATCTTGATGAAGAACCAGCCTCACAAAATGAACAAGCCCCACAAAATAGCCATCCTTTATTCCAACCCATCCTAAACCAGTACCTACATGTTTTTCCAGAGGAAATGCCACCAGGTTTACCCCCCAAAAGAGACATCTAGCATAAAATTGACCTCATCCCAGGATCTATCTTACCAAACAAACCAGCCTATAGAATGACCCCAGCTGAAACCAATGAGATCCAGAGGCAAGTTGATGAGTTGTTGGAGAAAGGGATGATCAGAGAGAGCTTGAGCCCTTGTGCAGTGCCAGCTTTGTTGGTCCCAAAGAAAGATGGAAGTCAGAGGATGTGTATTGATTATAGAGCCATCAACAAAATTAATACCAAGTATAGATATCCTATCCCAAGACTTGAGGATATGCTTGATGAGCTCCATGGCTCAACTGTGTTTTCAAAGATTGATTTGAGAAGTTGATATTACCAGATCAAAATTTATGAGGGGGATGAGTGGAAGACAGCCTTTAAGACTAAGGGAGGTTTGTATGAGTGGTTAGTCATGCCTTTTGGTTTGACAAATGCACCTTCAACATTTATGAGGCTTATGAACCAAGTTTTGAAACCTTTGATTGGGAAGTGTGTTGTTGTGTATTTTGATGATGTACTCATTTATAGCTAGTCTGAGGAGGATCATGTGAATCACTTGAGGAGTGTTATGGAGATCTTGAGTAGAGAGCAGTTGTATGGGAACCTCAAGAAATGTCAATTCTTCACCAGCCATGTTATATTCCTTGGTTATATTGTGACATCAGAGGGTATTCAAGTGGATGAAGAGAAGGTTAAAGCCATCAGAGAGTGGCCAGTTCCAACATCAATCCAGCAAATCAGAAGTTTTCATGGTTTAGCATCTTTTTACAGGAGGTTTGTGAGGAACTTCAACACTATTTTAGATCCTATGACTGAATTAGTGAAGGGGAAGAGCTTTACTTGGACACCAGCTGCACAGAAAGCTTTTGAGGAGGTCAAGAAACAGTTAACCTCAGCACCAGTGTTGGCATTACCTTGTTTTGCCAAAGTCTTTGAAGGGGAGTGTGATGCCTCAAGCGTGGGCATTGGAGCAGTGTTGACTCAAGAAGGAAAACCAGTAGCTTATTTCAGTGAGAAACTCAATGAGGCCAAGAGGAAGTACAGTACATATGATAAGGAGTTCTATGCCATCATTAGAGCTTTTCAACATTGGAGGCATTATCTGATTGGAGTTGAATTCATTCTGCACAGTGATCATGAGGCCCTCAAATTCATTCAGGGGCAGCATAAACTCAACACTAGGCATGCTACTTGGGTGGAGTTCATGCAACAATTTCATTTTAAGATCCATCATAAATCTGGGAAGCTTAACAAAGGAGCTGATGCATTGTCCAGGAGGTACTTATTGTTGCAAATTTTGGATGCAAAAGTGCTTGGTTTTGAACAGTTGAAAGCTTTCTATGAGAATGATGAAGATTTTAGAGAGTTGTACCAGAAATGTCAGGGACATCCTCAAAGTCTATACCATATAGACCAGGGATTTCTTTTCAAAGGAGCAAGGTTATGTATTCCAAGGAGCAGTTTTAGAGAGTTGTTGATCTCTGAAGTTCATAGAGGTTTCTTGGCAGGACATTTTGGTATTGAGAAAACTCTTCTTATGCTGAAAGAACATTATTGTTGGCCTAAAAGGAGGAAGGATGTTGAGCATTGGATCAGGAGGTGTGCTACATGTCAGATTGCAAAGAGTCATAGCTTACTTCAAGGGCTATATACACCTTTGCCAGTACCAAAAAGTCCTTGGGAGGACATCAGCCTAGACTTCATTGTTGGTCTACCAAGAACTCAAAGGGGAAAAGATTCAATCATAGTAGTTGTGGACAGATTCAGCAAAATGGCTCACTTTATTCCATGCCATACTACTTATGACGCTGTGAGGGTAGCTGAATTGTATTTCAAGGAGGTAGTGAGGTTACATGGAGTTCCCAGGAGCATGGTTTCCGATAGGGATGTCAAGTTCCTAAGTCATTTTTGGGTTACTCTTTGGAAGAAGTTGGGCACTCAATTGAAGTATAGCACAGCTTGCCACCCTCAAACTGATGGGCAAACAGAGGTCACAAACAGGACACTTGGAACACTATTGAGGTCACTGATATCCAGAAACAAAACAGGATGGGACACCCTCTTGTCTCATGTTGAATTTGCTTTCAATAGAGCACCATCAAAGGCAACTGGCCTTTCACCATTCCAGGTTTTTTATGGTAGAAATCCTATAACCCCATTGGATTTATCCCCACTAACAATTTCTGTGAGGTTTAGTTATGAAGCAGGTACACATGCAGAGGACATCAAGAAGCTTCATTAGCAAGTCAGGGAGAAGATCATCAAGTATTCTGAGCAAGTTTCTACATCAGCAAACAAGCATAGGAGGAAGATGGTTTTCAATCCAGGAGATCTAGTGTGGATTCATCTAAGGAAGGACAGATTTCCAAGCAAGAGGAAGGGAAAGTTGACCCCAAGAGCAGATGGACCTTTTGAAGTGCTAGAGAGGATTGGAGACAATGCTTGCAAGTTAGACCTTTCTGAAGACTATGGAGGCAGTGATACATTCAACATTGCGGATTTGAGGCCTTACTTTCCAGAATATGAAGACCTTCCAAGTTTGAGGACAAACTTTCCTCAACCTGGGGAGGATGATGGAGGTCCTCTATCAGAACCAGCATCAGGAGTAGCAACGACCTTACTAACATCAACATTGAGGCCATCATCAACCACATCAAACACTGACATCCAAGAGTGCTTTATGATGGCCCAACAAGTCATGAGGTCGTCCAACAACAGCAGCATCATCACCAACAGCAGCAGCCAGCCAGTGAGGTTATTTCTCAATTCCATATCTTTGGATTGAGGTCCTCACCAGTGCTTTGAAGACTGCACTTTAGAGCTGTTGAGGACTTTCCACCATGAAGATGTTTGCGATCGAGGTCTCTATGAAAACATCACTTCTGAAACTGTTGAGGATATTCCAGTTCTGTGAGGTGATCCTGCATTGAGGTCCTCCATAAAGACTTCATTTCCGAGCTGTTGAGGTCTTTTCCAGCTTGTGAGGTGAACTAACGGCTATGTAATAATGAAAACGCGTTTGTTATTTTATTTCCTTTTATTTTGATGTTATCCAGTTTTTAATGAGGCTTAATTAGCTTGCTAAGTTAGTTAAGTAGCTTAAGCTCAATTAGTGAGTTTCTTGAGCAAGGGGAAACCCTTAATCATCCAGCTCAACCCTAGCTTTATATAGCTTGTAATCGGCAGCTTGAGGTCATTATCTATCAGTGAAATTAATAGCATTTTGTGTGCCTTGATTGAGCCTCTTGTTTGTGAGTAACGTTAAACTCTCATTTTGGTTAATTCTACTACAGTAGCAAGGATTTGGCAATCCTTGTGGTGGGTGTAGAGCTTGATAATCTCGATGGTGGTGTGCCTGTATCCATTGAGGTCATCCAGTCCATTGCCCTTGATGTTCTAGCTGTGGTGGGTGCAGACGCTGAGCCTCAAGACTATCTCGCCATCGATTGATTGTAAGTTTGTTCATCCGATTATCATCTTATCATCATCCATTTCATCCATTTGTTCATTGGTGTTCATACTCTGTTTTGGAGGAGGTTATAGTTGTTTCTCTGTGTTGAGGTCTGTTTTGGGTGAATTTGTATTTGATTCTCTGCTTTGAGGCCAGATTGTGTGCGAGTTGTGTTAATGTGGTGTACTGTGAGTTCAATACTCTGATCTTAGGACCTTGCATACATCAATTAAGGGTTTCCCCTTGCTCAAGAAACTCACTAATTAAGCATTAAGCTACTTAACTAACTTAGTAAGCTAATTAAGCCTCATTACAAACTGGATAACATCAAAATAAAATGAAATAAAATCTAACAAACGCGTTTTCATTATTACAAACGGTTAAATTACCTCACAAGCTGGAAATGGCCTAAAGACCTCGGAAATGAGTCTTCATGGAGGACCTCAATGCAGGATCACCTCATAAAACTGGAATATCCTCAACAGTCCAGAAGTGATGTCTTCAAAGAGGGCCTCAGAACTGGCAAAATATTTCTACTGAGCTAGAAAAACCTCAACAGCTCTAAGGTGAAGTCTTCAAACATGGGTGAGGACCTCAATCCAAAGATATGGAATTGAGAAATAACCTCACTAACTGGCTGCTGCTGTTGTTGCTGCTGGATGACCTCATGACCTGTTGGACCATCATGAAACACTCCTGGATAGGGCTTTTCATCGGTTCAAAACCGAACCGAACCTGGCCAAACCGAATAAACCGGAAACCGATTAAGGGGTAAAGTCCAAACCGAAAATCGAACCGAATAAACTGGTTCGGTTTCAATTCTCGGTTTATCCGGTTCAAAACCGAATAATGCACACATTCATACGGGACTTTCACCGGAAGGAGTCAAACCGAATAAACCGAAAACCGAATAAGGGCTAAAGTGCAAACCGAAAACCGAACCGAATAAAAATCGATCCGGTTTGGATCGGTTTGAACCCGTTCAGTTCTCAATTTATTCGATTCAAAACCGAATAATGCACACCCCTACTCCTGGATGTCATTGTTTGATGCTGTTGGTGATAGCCTTGGAGTTGGTGTTGGTAAGGTTGTTGCTGCTGCTGGTTCTGGAGTTTGATCTTCAGATGGAGGACCTCCATCATCCTCCCCCGGTTGAGGAAAGTTTGTCCTCAAACTTGGAAGGTCTTCATGCTTTGGAAAGTAAGGCCTCAAATCTACAACGTTGAATGTAGCATCGCCTCCATAGTCTCCAGAAAGGTCTAACTTGTAAGCATTATCTCCAATCCTCTCTAGCACTTCAAAAGGTCCATCTGCTCTTGGTGTCAACTTTCCCTTCCTCTTGCTTGGAAATCTATCCTTCCTTAGATGAATCCACACTAAATCTCCTGGCGTGAAAACCATCTTCCTCCTATGCTTGTTTGCTGATGTAGAAACTTGCTCAGAATACTTGATGATCTTCTCCCTGACTTGCTGATGAAGCTTCTTCATGTCCTCTGCATGTTTACCTACTTCATAACTAAACCTCACAGAATTTGTTAGTGGAGATAAATCCAATGGAGTTATAGGATTTCTTCCATAGACAACCTGGAATGGGGAAAGGCCAGTTGCCTTTGATGGTGCTCTATTGAAAGCAAATTCAGCATGAGACAAGAGGGTGTCCCATCCTGTTTTGTTTGTGGATATCAGTGACCTCAATAGTGGTCCAAGTGTCCTGTTTGTGACCTCTGTTTGCCCATCTGTTTGGGGCTGACAAGCTGTACTTTACTTCAATTGAGTACCCAACTTCTTCCAAAGAGTTACCCAAAAATGACTTAGGAACTTCACATCCCTATCGGAAACCATGCTCCTAGGAACTCCATGTAACCTCACTACCTCCTGAAAATACAATTCAGCCACCCTCACAGCATCATAGGTGGTATGACATGCATTGAAGTGAGCCATTTTGCTGAATCTGTCCACAACTACCATGATTGAATCTTTTCCTCCTTGAGTTCTTGGTAGACCAACAATGAAGTCTAGGCTTATGTCCTCCCAAGGACTGTTTGGAACTGGCAAAGATGTGTATAGCCCTTGAGGTAGGCTATGACTCTTTGCAATCTGACATGTAGCAGACCTTCTGATCCAATGCTCAACATCCTTCCTCATTTTAGGCCAACAATCATGTTCCTTTTGCATAAGAAGGGTCTTCTCAATGCCAAAATGTCCTACCAAGCAACCTCCATGAACTTCAGAGATCAACAACTCCCTAAAACTGCTCCTTGGAATACATAACCTTGCTCCTTTGAAAAGAAATCCCTGGTCTATATGATATAGACTTTGAGGATGTCCCTGACATTTCTGGTACAACTCTCCAAAATCTTCATCATTCTCATACAAAGCTTTCAACTGTTTAAAACCAAGCACTCTTGCATCCAAAACTTGCAACAACAAATACCTCCTGGACAATGCATCAGCTCCTTTATTAAGCTTCCCAGATTTGTGATAGATCACAAAATGAAATTGCTGCATGAACTCCACCCAAGTAGCATGCCTAGTGTTGAGTTTATGTTGCCCCTGAATGAATTTGAGGGCCTCATGATCACTGTGCAGAATAAATTCAGCTCCAATAAGATAATGCCTCCAATGTTGCAAAGCTCTAATGATGGCATAAAGCTCCTTATCATAGGTACTGTACTTCCTCTTGACCTCATTGAGTTTCTCACTGAAATAAGCCACTGGTTTCCCTTCTTGAGTCAACACTGCTCCAATGCCCACACCTGAGGCATCACATTCCACTTCAAAGACTTTGGCAAAACAAGGTAATGCCAAAACTGGTGTTGAGGTTAATTGTCTTTTGACTTCTCAAACGCTCTTTGTGCAGCTGATGTCCAAGTAAAGCTCTTCCCCTTCACTAACTCAGTCATAGGAGCTAAAATAGTGTTGAAGTTCCTCACAAATCTCCTGTAGAAAGATGTTAACCCATGAAAACTTCGAACCTGCTGGATCGATGTTGGAACTGGCCACTCCCTAATGGCTTTGACCTTTTCCTCATCTACTTGAATACCTTTTGATGTCACAATATAACCAAGGAATATAACATGGCTGTTAAAGAATTGACACTTCTTGAGGTTCCCATACAACTGCTCTCTACTCAAGATCTCCATAACACTCCTCAAATGTTTCACATGCTCCATTTCAGATTGGCTATAGATGAGTATGTCATCAAAATAAACAATAACACACTTCCCAATCAAAGGTTTCAAGACTTGGTTCATAAGCCTCATAAATGTTGAAGGTGCATTTGTCAAACCAAAAGGCATGACTAACCACTCATACAGACCTCCCTTAGTCTTAAAGGTTGTCTTCCACTCATCTCCCTCATAAATTCTGATCTGATAGTAACCACTCCTCAAATCAATCTTTGAAAACACAGTTGAGCCATGGAGCTCATCAAGCATATCCTCAAGTCTTGGTATAGGATATCTATACTTGATAGTAATCTTGTTGATGGCTCTACAATCAATACACATCCTCTGACTTTCATCTTTCTTCGGGGCCGACAATACTGGCACTGCACAAGGACTCAAGCTCTCTTTGATAATTCCTTTCTCCAACAACTCATCAACTTGCCTTTGGATCTCATTGGTTTCAGCTGGGGTCATTCTATAGGCTGGTTTGTTTGGTAGGGTAGATCCTGGGATGAGGTCAATTTTATGTTGGATGTCTCTTTTAGGGGGTAAACCTAATGGCATTTCTTCTGGAAAAACATGTATGTACTGGTTGAGGATGGGTTGGAATAAAGGATGGCTATTTTGTGGGACTGGTTCATTTTGTGAGGCTGGTTCTTCATCGAGGTTAAGCAAAAGAAACTCTTTATGTTCATAGAACTCATGATGTTCAGCTGGTAAGATCACATCAAGGGATGGTTCAACAATGAGGTTTTGGGTTCTTTTTGTGGGCTGGGACGGTTTAAGTGGGGTGAGGACACTTTTTTGTGGTTTAGGTTAAGGGAATATGTATTGGCTCTTCCATCATGGTTAACAGATCTATCAAACAATCAAGATCTTCCCAATAATAAATGACATGCATCCATAGGTATAACATCACACCACACTTCATCTTTGTAAACAGAACCAATTGAAAAATTCACAAGGCATCTGGATGAGATTTTGATACCTTTGCTTTGACTCAATCAATGGATGGTGTAAGGTGCTGGATGAGGACAAGTTTGCAAATTCAGCTTTTGCACCATAGTTTGTGAGGCTGCATTGGTACTGCTGCCTGCATCAATATCAAGGAACAGATCTTCCCATGAACAGTGCATCGAGTGTGAAAAATATTCTCCCTCTACTCAGCTTCTTCATCAACTGTTGTGCTGCTAAGGATCCTCCTAATCACCAACATTTAACCTTCATCTGGTCTGGCCTCAACTTCCTCTTCATCATACACAGGATCTCCTTCAGGTTCATCAAACTGTTCCTCCTCAACAACTGACTCAGGTTCAACAAACAGTGTTGCTTGATATTCTGCTAAGGTCACTTCTCTTCTATTTGGACATTCTGATGTTAGATGTCCAAGACCTTGACATCTAAAACATCTCCTCTCAGGGAATGGTCGATTGGTAGGGACTAGGGTTCTTTGTGGGGAATTTTGGGATTGTGTTTGAGGTGGTTTAGGGGTTGGATATCTAGTTTGTGGTTGTGGGGATGGATAGGTTCTTTGAAGTGGGTTATAGGATTTGTGGTAATGGTCTGATTTGGTTTGAGGATAGGTTTTGGCTGGATACTTGCTTCTATACTCCTTCCTTTGGGCCTTCTTTTGCTATTCCACCTTATGAGCCAAAGAACTCAGCTCATCAAGTGAATGATACACCTGTAGCTCAACAACATTCTTGATGTTTTCATTCAATCCTGCAAGATACCTCACATAGGTCTGAACTTCATTCTCCTTCATGTTACACTTCCACAGTAGATGCTCAAACTCCTTGGTATACTCCTCAACAGATTTGCTACCCTGGACCACGTGTTGAAGCTTGAAATAATTCTCCTTCATGTAACTTTCAGGTAGGAACTTCTCCTTGAACTTCTGCCTCATTTCAACCCATGTACTGACCTTAGGTTCATCTATCTCCTCTCTCCTTCTTTGCAAGTTATTCCACCATGTAGATGCATATTTCTTCAGCTTCAATGCAACTCTTGTTCTCCTCAGACAACTCCCTCAAATCAAACACTCTCTCCACTGTTTACAACCAATCCAAGAACACATCAGAATCTAACTCTCCTCCATACTCAGGAATATCTATTTTGAAATCCAACTTCTCAACTCTTCTATCCCCCCCTCCTTTCTTCTCTTGTACTCCTACTCCCAGATTCTCCTCCACTACTCCTAGGTGACCTTCTTACATACCTCCTTCTTCTGTGATACCTAGGTCCTCTGCCTCCTCTCCCAATTTCACTAAAAGGGTTCTCCTCCTCTTCTTCTTCTTCAAATTCCACATCAGATTCTCCATTAAGCCTATTTCTATGCAACCTCATATAATATTGCAACTAATCACTCACAAATTTCAGTTTCTCTTCCAATTCCTCCTTCTCCCTCAAGGCTTGTTTTGCTACTTCCTGAGGTGTTTTACTACAACCCGACATTATGAACTACACAAATAACACAAACAGGCCCTCCCAAGATGAAACTCAGCTCTGATACCAATTATGATGTATGCAAGGTCGCTAAGATCAGAGTATTGACCTCACTGTACACCACATTAACACTTATCACACATAATCTAGCCTCACAACAGAGAATCAAACACAAATACACCCAAAACAGACCCTCACGACAAGAAATCAATTACAACCTCCTCAAAACAGAGCACAAACACGAATGAACGATTGGATGAAATGGATGATGATAAAATGATGATCGGATTAACAAAATTACAATCAAACAGTAACCGAAGATAGTCTTGAGGCTCGAGCTGATACAGGCCCACCACAGCTAGAACTTCAAGGGCAATGGACTGGCACTACAAAAAAATTGGCTTTTACCAACAGGGCTTATCTGTTGGTAAAAGTGCAATATCTGTTGGTACAAGGTTTTACCAACAGATAATTATCTGTCACTAGACTGTTGGAAATAAACCTGATTGTAAAAGTATTACCAACAGATATTGACATCTGTTGGTATTGCTAACTTATGCCAACAGTTTTTTTTCTGTTGTTATTAGGAATTCGATACCAACAATTTACATCTGTTGGAGATACATCTCCTTTACCGACAAATGTAAATGTTGGTAAATGTATTTTTAGGTGCTAAAAATATTCCCGACACACTGTATCTGCTGGTAATACATTTTCTATATAATCTGATAGACATTGTCCAACAAATACATCTGTTGGTGATACAATTAGCGGAATTGTAAAGCATAAATATTTGTTGGAAATAGTGACGATAGTCGTGCGTAGCTATAAATATGTTATTACAATATACTATACCTATTGTACAAGCAATTAATTTTAGATATAATATTAGGGAAGCCTCAAATTGTATTCATTTGATGTTTTGAATTGTAAAATACATAATATCAAAATTGAAATGCCACTGATTAAGTGCAAATTAAAGTACCAAATTCATATTTGCTAATATTCAAGAGTAATATAGTTAACAATCTAAATCTAATGTTTGCCATCTACATTTTCTTCAACGATGTTTTCATAATATTCATCGGCATCGACATTATGTTCAAATAAATTGTGAAGAGCTTCTGGTATCTCCTGCGAAATTGCAAAAAGAAAAATTCATAATCATAATAAATATTGCAAGGACATGCTGATGATTTTCTCAAACTCCAATCACTTCCTATTACCAGAATCGTGGTATAACAATAATTAGAAATCCAGAATACAGCAATTGGAATGGGTCATGGTGAGTGTTGGGAAAATAAAAATATGCACACATCAAAATACTATATACTTTTAACAACAAATTATTATTCCTGAATTACTTAGCTACCAATGAACTGTCAGGGGATCCTAAACAAATAAAACACAAGGATTGATAATGTAGGCAACACTGTAAATCTTGGAAAGTCACAACTACTAGCATTGCACCCAAGCCCTCACGCAGACATTCTGATATAAGAAACTCATGGTTATTTTTTTTAACAAAGAAAAGATCTTACCTTAGGAGAAGTGGGAAGAGGAAGCAGTTAATTACAGAAGGGAAATAGCTTGTGCATCAAACTAGTAATTGGTAGACATTGGCACAGAAAAAAAAAAAGGTCTTATCTTAGAAAGTGCAGATGCCAAAACAATTATAAAACAAAGATTCATTGTTTCAGTAAACTTCTGGTAAGAGGTGTGAATTCTTCACCTTATAACATTGCCAACATTGTCGATCTAAACAAGCATACATAACACTCCTAGAATCTCTACACAACATTACATCAAAGGCAATGGTAAGAGTGAAATTACAAATATTTCATAGTCCGAAGTTCACTTGAAGCCAAAGATCTGGAGATCATAACGAGCGCTAAACTATGAAGCAAGTACTTTGACCAAATATCTCTCATAAGACTCCTAACTTTGCTGATTTTGATCACTTAAGACCCTTGCAACATTTGGGCAGAAAGGTTCCATTGCAAGAAACTTCTACATACTAGTAATTGAAAATTGCAAGCAAAAATGACAACCATTAAAAACACATCAGAATTTTCACTGTAAAGCAACGGTTGGTATCTGTTCAGTGGCATGCCACCTGTCTGGGTTCTCAACTTATGCTTAGTTTTGTATTGGGTGACAAAAAAAATATGCAAAGGGGGAAGCAGCAAAAAAAGAAAGAAAGAAACAGAAAGTATTACAAAATTCATGTACAACATACCTCCAATTGACCTCTGGTAATTATCCTCCTCTTGCAAATAATTTTTCCCGTAGAAGCCATAACCTATACATTCAAAGAAATATTACAATGACATATAAATTAGTATAGGTTAAAACATGTTAAAATAACTATCATATCAGAATCGCTCATGATCGCTAATATAGTCCTTCCCGTGAAGAACCCAAATACCTTCTCGATAGTGACGATCCATCGGATTCATGAGAAGATGACCTCGCACAATGCCTTTCTCAAAGTGAAATCGATTGGCACAAAGTGTACAAGGGCATGCAATCTTATTATCTATAGCCGCAGTTTCAAAAGCATGATTTAGAAATGCATCTAAGCAGGCCTTATACTCGTCACTCATTCTCCTCAATTTCACCCGACCTTTATCCTTAAACACATCCATAGTGATAAGTTCCTACATATAATAACTAAAATATTTATATGAACAACCATGACATTTATCTGGATAATATAACCAGACATATGTATAACAAATTAAAAAAAATAAAAATGTTAGCTCACTACATCTTTGCATAGTGAACTCTAGATATGTTTATTTTCATAGTGTTAACCAAGACTAAAATAATTCAAGTTTCTTCATAAAAGGTCCTCTAAGACATATGTGTTACAAATAGATATAATACAAATCCTTTTTATAAGCATATAAATAATAATGATACTAAAGGTCTCAATTTTTTTGTATGTTTACAACAGGTTAATTTCAAATTAAAAAATGGACATTTTTGATTGATAGTTATAATTCACCATTTATGTATAACTCCAAATTCAACAATTGAAAGTTGCACTTGTGGCCTACTCACTAAAATAGCTTCCCTCTATATATAATACAAATCTTCTTAATAAGTCCACATTCGTTATACAGCAGAGCAGTAGTACCCTATAATATTGTTTTCAAAAAAAATACCATATAATATAAATCCATAGCAATTACCACAGTATAAGGGTCCTATCGAAATTGATTTCATGTTCACGTCCTGAGTTGCAAATAAAGCCTGAAGACAGAAAACGACCTACATTACCATAGGATTGAATAAAAGTAGAATGCTAATGGCAAATTATAGCAAGAATACTACCCACCAGAAAAGTTTTGATAAAGTACCCTAAATAGCACACAACACCATGAAAACCAATCATGATCCATATGACATACATAAATTATCAAAGTAGCTTCTGCCCATAGAATTAAGTAACAAACGTAGAGCATTTTTTTCAATATGACATAGCAACTACAATTAATTGTCAGTTTACATTCATATGAATGTTTCCTTAACAGAGTAGAGATACGAGTGATGACTTTCTTCGATCTCATGCACTGGTCTTCTTACTCCACATCAAGCTTCCAAATTATCTCCTAAGCAAGCACCATTGTTATTCTTAATTAATCCCAAATTTACCCAACCGAATACTAATATTTATTATAGTTAAGTGTCTTATTTAACTTATCATAAACTAGTTTTGATTAACATGCAGTATGTGCATGACCATAGCAAGAACTAGGCGTTCTTACCCATTCTCTAACATTTGCTTCTTTTTCAATGTACCACAATTAAGTAGCCCCTCGAACTGAAAGAACAAGGAAGAATACATAGCACCAACAGACCACCTACTGAAGACTAGATATATGGACAACCAAAACACATCAGATTTGAAGCAACACATGCTAGGATTGACAAAAATCCAGAAGACAAAAAGGGCACAGACCCAAGCAGCCAAGTAATCTTCCATTAACAAGTTTTAATGCACCTGTTGAATTTGGTTGGTGTAATTCGACAAGGATAATATATTTCCCCAATGTTACAAGATTTACTGCAGGACACAGACCAAGGAGAATCATAGAAACAGACCAATATTTATCACACAGAAAAATATATTGAAGTAAATTATAGAAGCATTTCCAGAAAGGTTGGTCGACTTGCACCCATAATCTTTCAATGTTAAAATATTTTTTCTTTCGAGAGCAGATATATTCAATAATAATTATGACATTCTAAACATTATTTCATCAGCAATCCAAGTGGATCCTTGAGGATTTATGTTAGCAACTTAGGACAACAAGCTTGGTACTTCCAACGACCTATGTTAAAGTAAACTAACAAATGCTAAGCCACAATGATATTTTATCGGCCCCTTTAGTAATCCCCATATGTTAACAATCTACCATTGAAACCTGGAAAGTGAAGGCTTGGTGCCTGGGTCTGTGAGGGAGTATGAGAGCCACTAGTAGTCTGCAAGTGGAATTACAAACCAAAGAAACCCTACTCAATCCCAAACTCTTCTAGGCATTTCAACGAACACCTTAAATGCAACAAACGCTGATTGATTCAAAATCCATATACCATTGAAACCCGCCCACAACAAAGTAGACAACCGGGTCAACCATAACTGTAAGGTTGTTCGACAGGGACAATATATTAAAGCCAAAAAATTCAACCAAAAAACACAAATCAAAACGGATTCAATAAAACCATACAAACCCTACCTAGAGGAAAACATGTAAGGCATTGGCAAGAAGCAAATTCAGCCGAATTACACCAATAAACACAATAGTCAACTGAGTTACACCAACCAAATTATCGTGTGATGAAAGTATGGGGAGAATCGACCCTGTTGGCAGGAGCACGCGCGATGAACGGCACCAACAACAGAGCGCGAGTGACAGATCAAGTTTTGAGAGAGGATTTTGTGGTTTTCACCCACCGAAGCAAGAAGCACTTAGATGGATGAATTGGTTTGATGCACCTGTTTTATGTGGGAGGGGAGTTCAAATTTTCAGTGAAGCAAGAAGCCAAATTTGAGTTGGAGTTGAGAAGGAATTGGGCTGCAATTGAGAGGGGGAGCAGTCATAAATTTTAGTCGTGTTTTTTTATTCTATGAAGCAGCGCTTAAATTTTCACAACACTAATACCAACAATAAATAATTTATCTGTTGGTACTAAAATTGTTTTACCAACAGATAACATAATCGTTGCTACTATTAAAATAATACCAACAGTCAAATTTGTATCTGTCGGTATTAAAGTTGCTTTACTAACAGATAATATTAGTGTCGGTAAATTATTAATAATACCAACTTATAACTAATTTGTTGGTAAATATACATTTTTACCAACAGATAAAATATCTGTCACTGACAATCTGTTGGTAAAAGCCACTTTTTTTGTAGTGTGGATGACCTCAATGGATACAGGCACACCACCATCGAGATTATCGAGCGCTACACCCACCACAAGGATTGCCAAATCCTTGATACTGTAGTAGAATTAACCAAGGTTGAGAGTTTAACGTCACTCACAAACAAGAGGCTCAATCAAGGCACTAAAAATACTATTAAATTCGCTGATAGATGATCCTCATAAGCTGCCGATTACAAAGTATATAAACCTAGGGTTGAGCTAGAGGATTAAGGGTTTCCCCTTGCTCAAGAAACTCGCTAATTAAGCATTAAGCTACTTAACTAACTTAGTAAGCTAATTAAGCCTCATTACAAACTGGATAACATCAAAATAAAATGAAATAAAATCTAACAAACGCGTTTTCATTATTACAAACGGTTAAATCACCTCACAAGCTAGAAATGGCCTAAACATCTCGGAAGTGAGTCTTCATGGAGGACCTCAATGCAGGATCACCTCATAAAACTGGAATATCCTCAACAGTCCAGAAGTGATGTCTTCAAAGAGGGCCTCAGAACTGGCAAAATATCTCCACTAAAATGGAAAGTCCTCAACAGCTCTAAAGTGAAGTTTTCAAACATGGGTGAGGACCTCAATCCAAAGATATGGAATTGAGAAATAACCTCACTAGTTGGCTGCTGCTGTTGTTGCTGCTGGATGACCTCATGACCTGCTGGACCATCATGAAACACTCCTGGATGTTAGTGTTTGATGCTGTTGGTGATAGCCTTGGAGTTGGTGTTGGTGAGGTCGTTGCTGCTGCTGGTTCTGGACTCTGATCTTCAGATGAAGGACCTTCATCATCCCCTATCCCTCCCCTACACGTGCCCCCCCCCCCTAATTGTCTCTCTCTTTCTTTCCCCTCTCATCTCATATTCTTTTGTTTTCACAGTACAAATAGTACTGTGTTGATCAACCCCAACACCATACACCCGACCCCCCTCCTCTTCTTCCTCCTACTACAACTCCCTTTCCTCCATTTCCTTTCATTCATCCATTTCTTTTGCTTTCATCCTTCTTCTTTCTCTCTCTTCCTTCCTTCTCTTCTTTCCTTCCTCCTCAAGTTGACGTGCAAAACCCGACCCGAAGCTCACCCGAGCCACCGCAAGCACTACCCTGCGCTGCAGCACCGACGACCACCAGGACCACCGACGACGTCCAACTCCGACGGGACGAACTCGGGCTGGGATTAGAAGCTACTGCTGCTGTGCGCTGCTCTCGACCACCTGACTGCTCTGCCGTCCGACCACCGACGACCGGCCCTGCTCCGACCACCGTCCACTCAGCCGCCGACCGACCACCCAGCCGCCGACCCCTTGTGCGTCATCTGCTTGGACCCTTTGTTTGTATACCCTAAACTTCCTTTTTTCTTTCTATAATATTATTAGTATGGGTACTGTTTGTGTTGTATTTTGATGAATAAGTTGATACTCCTAAATGTTGTGTAGTTAGTAATCTGGAATGCATGACGAGTGCTTTAGATTTTGGTGGTAGGGTTGGGTTAATGTGTTTTTGTGTGTGATAGTATGGGTTCCAAGTTATATGATTAATCCTTGGTTGTTAGTATTGTCCATATATAGCATCCATGCTAGTATTAAGTAATCCATGTTGTGTAATGTTAGTAAAATTACTCCTATTCTTTAGATTAGGGTTTGTGTTATAAAAGTATTCTATGTTCATAGGTTAATATTACTTTATATCAAAGTATTTACCATACTACTAGTTTTATTATTATTTTGAAGATTTCCTTATTATTGAGTATCTAGGGTTATTTTTAAAATTATCAAGTTCCTAGTATTAAGATTACTATATTATTCATTTGATTATTATCAAGTTTCGTTATAATATCAATTTGGGTAATATTTTATTACACGACATATAGATCCACCATACATCTAATGAATTCCAAGCAACATGTGTTTTTAGCTGCAATATATGAAAGCCAGTACTTAGCATTGAGCATAAATATGATTTAGCTTTAACCTTTAACCCAATTTCTTCTAAGAAAAAAGAAATTCAAAAATAACCTAACAAAGGGTATTTGTCCAAAACCTATCAAAATTCAAAAGTTAGTTAATAACAATGACGAAATCAAAGGGTATCAAAATTAGTGCCAAGGTACGCCCTATGAATTGAAATAAATTTGATTACATTGCAAATTGTATTTGAAAGTACGTCATAGTTAAAGTTGGTTGTGGGTATTGACGGATGGTTGCATCGGTTATCTCCTTATAGATGGTGTTACTGTGAGTTCAAGTCTGAAATTCACATTTATACTATTTGATCCATTTTTAAGCTTCTGCCCAGTTTTAATATGTCTTTTCGTCTCCTTTTTATTTATATAAATTGCATTTATTTAGTATGGCAATGACATTTAAGATTATGGGGAATTTGTCTCTAAAATTCTGAGATTTTTCTTTGTTTATTGATATTTGTCGTTAATGTATTAATTATAATAATTAAATTATTTTTTCCTTAAAGCACCCTTTTAAAAAAAATTAGTACATTCAATGGCACCCCAATAAACTTTTCTGATTCCGCTCTTAGTCAACAACATCAGTCACAAACCAAAACTTATGGGACAAACATATGAAATTGTGAAGTCTACCCGGTCGAACTTGCTGGAACATCTTCGATTAACCTACGTTTATTGTGACCTTTTAACCTCGTCATGAAAAATGGCTGAAAGTTCATCAAATTCGGTCTCCGATATGAACTCTGAAGATGATGGGAGAACAGCAGGAGGAAAATTATCATCTTTGGTATGACCATGAGATGAATTACTCTGTCCCTGGTTGAAAATGGCTGAAAATTCATCAAAGCAAGGACCGTGTGAAGTTGATAGGTAATTCGTGGATGTTTGTTCCTCATCAAAGGATCTTTGATCTACAGTCATCTGAGAGTGGTCGTAAATTTGAAAATCCCCTGAATCATATGTAGTTAGCCCATAGGATCCTTCTACAGTTGGGTCATAAATTTGTAAATCCCCTGAATCATATGTACTTATTGCAGGTCCAGAGGGTCCTTCTCCAGTAGGCTGAAGATCATTAGTGGTATTTTGGGTGCTTGGTTCAACACTTTGTTGCTGCTTTTTGGATGTGCTGCTGAGGTAAACTTTACACAACAAGTAGTTTTCCAATACCTACAAGAATCCAAAAAAAAAAAAAAAAAGAAAGACAGTTTAGGAAAAGCTTTTAAGACATTTATTATAGAATAGCACTTTGGGTTATGCATGCATGAATTTAGAATAAAAAGTTCTCAAGAAATAGTCTTGTATATAAATGACGTGGACTCACCTCTTGATGAGCTTTTTGTGTGTTGATCAAGTTTTCGTCAATTGCTTCAGTCTGGTGCTTTACAAGTTGATACTCATGCATAAGCCAAGATGTCTTCTTTTTACCAGAATTTGAAACTTCAATGAAGTATAGGGGACTCTTGGATCCAATGATTTGCTTTTGTTCATCAAGAATTTTAATTGCACTTCCAGAGGACTTCCAGAAACCATTTCCCGCTGCTCGACTCATCAAACTCCCGCGCATCTTGTTTTTCTTTGTAAAAAAGTACCACGCGTTGTGTCCTTTTTCTTTGTCTTTGTACATATCTACATATACATATTCAAACCACAAATCCGATAAGCAGTATTTGTTACAGAATAAAACTATTACTATGCCTTCAACCATTGTCCACCTGGTGGAGACGGTTCTACGTGATATCAAAGCAAGATTAATGAACAAAAAGTCTTAGGTTCGATTCTCAACACCCCTATATTCATTTACATTGCTCTTCTAGATACTCATAATTAAGAGGCCAGGCCATACCCTCATAAACATATTCCTCATGACAAAAGAGCTAAATTGTGTACCAAACCAAACCAATAAATGTAAGTGAATAAAATAAAATTAATGTTAACAATTGTTAAAGCCAAAAATCTTGATAACTCCCTTACGTACACAAATCTTTATAAGTTGACAGTAAGACTTAACATTTAACAATCGTAACAATTTCCTAGCAGTACTACTACCAGATATCTTGTACACCTAAACTAATTCAAATATAAGACACAAACCAGTAAAAAAAAACTAAACCAACATGGTTTTTGTGACATTTGTCTAATGGAATATATTGCAGATGTTAAAAGATTCTATACCATTACTGTAAAACAATTAATATGGGATCCTAATTGCATTTGTTTTATAAACTATGACAATTCCACCATATATATATATGTCAAGAGACTCAAGACTGATCCAGACTTGTACAATATGATTATTGTCATTTCTTATTATTACTGAAGATGGAGAAGAAAACGTACCTGTAAGATGTTGAGGGTTGTAAGAATAAAAGTCGACTTCATAAATTGGGGCGGGGGGCAATGGTTGAGCCTTTATTTTGGGTCTCAAGAACTCCGTAATCAGTTCTTGGTCAGTCGGAAGGAATCGCCATCCTGGAAGCCTCACCATGTTCATCATCGCTAGCTTCTGCCTTCTTCTTCTTCTTCTTCAATTCAATGCCTTGGCTGCATGCACTTCAAGACGACGCACTTCTCTGCTATCTCATGCTAACATTACTCGTTTTGTAATGATTTGTATATATATATGCACTTCAGTTACGGAGATGCTAGATTACGATTGTTCTCATACAAATACAACTAGTTAATAATTATCTTATCCTATAACTAATTTTCTAACAACTTTCTAACCATTTTGCATCAAATCATGATAAATGAATCCCACCATAAAATCAAATAGATAAAAGTAAGATTTGAAAGATATTAATGTTTGAAATCCCTTTTTTAAAAACAATTAATTTTATTATTCTTTGTTTTCTTTGATAAGTAAAAAATATATATATATATATAATAACGTTATGATGAAAAAATGTAAATTAATAATTACATAGGTAACGTACATATTGTACGGAATTAAAATAAATATAAAATACAAAGTATTAAAATTTGTCGCAATCTATAACGTAAAGAATTGAGATCATTATGATCATTTACTGCAAGTAAATATTATTTCTTATTAGAAAGGAATAGTGAACGAACTACGTACAAATAAGATCAACATCAAATACATAAATTGTAGTTCATAAAAAAATTGAACCTAAATTCTCGACTTTTTTCTCAGAAGTTAATTATACAAAACTCATAATACATAGATATTAATAACATATTAATACACAACTAAAATAATATTTTATTAGTTTTTTTTTAAAAAAAAAACATATTCATTATTTAGCCTTTCGAACTCCCGCCAAATTTGCTACCATAATATATAATCCCAATATAATACTACCTCCTTCCCATATTATCTGTCATTTTAACTAACTTTCTTTTTTCTCATAATATCTGTCACTTTATAATTCCAATAACATATTAATTACTAATTTATCAAATTAACCTTATTAATTACATCTTTTTCTTCCATTTCTCCCTTTTATTCACCTTTTTCTTTTTTTATTCACCATTTTATTCAACATTTTCACATTTCCAATGAGCTAAATTAATTTAGAGTGGAGGTTTTTTTGGTTTTGTAAATCATGTCCAAAGGGATAAGGAGGGAGTATAATTAAAGTAAAATTTTTCATATATTAAAGTGTATGACTCCTATAAAAAGGGCCTATATTATTGTTTTGTGTTTTTTTAAATAATTATGAAAATAAAATAAAATAATGATTAATATTCTAAAAAAAATGTAAACTAATGTCTCTCTGTTTAAAAAAAGGGGTGCAACATTGTTTTGATTGATGATATAGTTGTTAAAATATGCTTAAATTTTAGAGTTAATTATTATTTTTGAATTTATGATTATTAGATATTCACTACTAAATACTAATGCTTTGTATTTTCTCTATCCTCCTTTTATTTAAATTATTTTATATAAAAAAATTCATAGTTATTTAGGGTGTGTTTGATAGGGTAGGGGAATCTAAAACACTTTCTAAGAAAATGTTTTCCCAATTCTCCAGTGTTTGGTACAAAAAGGGTTCGAAAAATCATTTTCCCTTAGAGGAAGTGAGAAAAGAAAGAAACAGAAGAAAACTTGTAGAATAAATTATTAATGAAGTGAGTACATATGATAAAAGACCTAGGATTATATATAAGAAATACAATATCAAGATCTATTAGAGGAGATACGTAGTTTTTGGAGTGGTAGGAAAACTTGGGGTGATGGATATCCCCTTCACTGGGGTTTCCTTCACTACGATAAATAAGAGATAGAGTGAAGCACAAATCTAGGAGTGCCTGGATAGAGCTTATGCCTCATCCAATTCTCCAGCTCATTCATTCACAATTTTCATATAGTCTATTCAGACCATTCTTTAATTGCTCTACACATGCGTGGGACATGTGCCAAAAGAATATCCTTTTTCAGGCTAGGATAGATCAAATTTATTATCATTTGTACACTTATAAATCATTTGTACACTTATAAATCGAATTGTATTCTTTCCTCTAGCTAGATCAAATTTATTATCATATTTAGTTGTAATTTATAAATTAGATTTATGTGATTAAATCAATATAATTAAATTAGCGTTTGCTAATTGCTTGTTGTATGTATATGAATGAGCAAATTTTGTTAAACTATCATTTAATTCGTACACATATAAATTGAATTATGTACCATTCATGTGAAATTGTGGAGCTTGTTAAGTGTTTGAATGTAATTTATTAATTTATTATATTAGGTTTTATGCGTTTGGAAAAGTATCCAATGAGGTTATCATGGATCATTTTCAGAAGATGCATGCTCGGCGATCGGAGGTGTAGGTACGTATTAGTTATTTAATACCATTTTTTGCACTTACTTTGATGTTTATGTATTAGGCTATCATAAATTGGTTATATTTTTATGTTTATTTTAGCGTTATTTGTGTTCAATTTTTTAAAGGAAATTATCTGATACCACTGACTCTGAATCTTGGATCCTCCACTGCCTTAAAGCACCCTTTTCTTTTTTTAAAAAAAACCATTTTTTGTGCTTACTTTGATGTTTATGTATTAGGCTATCATAAATTGGTTATATTTTGATATTTATTTTAGCGTTATTTGTGTTCAACTTTTTTAAGGAAATTATCTGACACTAGTGACTCTGAATTCTGGATCCGTCACTGCTTTAAAGCACCCTTTTAAAAAAAATACTACATTAAATGGCATCCCAATAAAATTTTGTGATTCCACCCATAGTCAACAATATCAGTCACAAACCAAAACGGAAGGGACAAACATATGAAATTTTGAAGTCTACCAGATTGAACTTGCTGCAACATCTACTTTTAACCTATGTTGGATCTTTTAACCTTGTCTTGAAAAATCGCGGAAAGTTCATCAAATGCAGTCACTGGTATGAACTTTGAAGACGATGGGAGAACACTAGAAGGCAAATTATCAACTTTGGTATCACCATGAGATGAATTCCTCTGTCCCTGGTTGAAAATGGCTGAAAGTTCATCAAATGCAGTCACCGGAATGAACTTTAAAGACGATGGGAGAACATAAGAAGGCAAATTATCAACTTTGGCATCATCATGAGATGAATTCCTTTGTCCCTGTTTGAAAATGGCTGAAAGTTCATCAAAACCAGGAGCATGTAATGTACCGCATGAAGTTGATAGGAGATTCCACGACAGAAGATAATCTTGGGAATCATCATGAAAGGATGTGCATTGTCCATTGTTGATGACATTCGCCGTAATTTGATGATTAGAGGACAAACCGTCATACGAATCCGACCACATGGGTGTTTGTTCCACATAAAAGGATCTTTGATTTACAGTCATCTGAGTGTCGTCGTGAATCTGTGTATCCTCTAAATTATATGTAGTTAGCCCATAGGATCCTTCTACATTTGGGTCATGAACATATGAATCCCATGAATCATATGTACTTGTTGCAGGTTCAGAGGGTCCTTCTCCAGTAGGGTGAAGATCATTAGTGGTATTTTGGGTGCTTGGTTCAACACTTTGTTGCTGCTCTTTGGATGCGTTTTTGAGGTAAACTTTACACAATACGTAGGTTTCCCATACCTACAAGAATCCAAAAAAAAAATGACAATTTAGGAAAAGCTTTTAAGACATTTATTATAGAATAGCATAGTTTTCATTTATAAGATTGTGAGCATATGCCACGTACAGTCTAATACTGAAGCTAACAATGTTGCAGCACACATAGGTTATGCATCTACATATTCATATTCAAACCGCAAATCCGATAAGTAGTATTTTTTAGAGAATAAAACTATTAGTAGGTCCGCCTTCAACCATTATTAGCTTAAGTTTTTGCTGAAGACAGTTCTACATGATATTAGAGCTGGATTCATGAACAAGAATCTCACATTTAATTTGAATCTCAACACCCCCATATTTATTTACGCAAGGTAAAGGGGTATTCGCGTGAGGTAAAGTGTTAGAATATAAAACTATTACTGACCTTCAACACTCAACTTAAACTTTTGGTTGAAATTATTCCACAGTCTTATACATCATCTTTTCATTATGTTCTTATAGCAATTATTAGTGCTGGCTAATAGGTCAGGTCGAGTTGGGTTCGTGTTCGTGTCAAACTTAAACGGGTTCAAAATCTTCCGACCTGAACCTAACCCATTTATTAAACGAGTTGGAAAAAGAAACCGTTTACCGTTTAAATTTTAAACGGGTTGACCTTAGTTTTACCTGCTTACCCATTCAAGTAAACGTGTAAGAATAAAGTTACCAATTTACCCATTTAACCATTAACTCACTTATAAAAACAATTCATTGTGGGATCGAAATAATGACATATTATACCCAATAATTTCCATGGTAATATAATTCGAATTATATATAAGAAGATGTCTTTTAATTCATAGTCAAAGATAAATATAAGTTAAAATTACAAGTTTTACGTATATTTCAAATAGTATTAACTGTAACTTTCACCTAAGTTTATTGATAAACAGTATAATTAGGTAATAATTTTGGAGCAAATGACTTGATCCATGTGATATGCCTAATTAAACGGGTTAAGTAGGTATTTTTTCGTGTCGAAAATCCTGACATGAACCTAACCCATTTAATTAAACAGGTTTACCGTGTCAACCCATTTAATTAAACGGGTTGAAAATTTCTACCTAAACCCGTTTAATATCGTGTTAGGTTCAGGTCGGTAATCGTGTCGGGTCAGCTTTTCCCAACTCTAGCAATTATCTTATTATTTAGGAGAACCAAATATAAAACAATTGAGCACAAAGTAATGTTTTAGCTTTAATTTTTGCATCACCTACAAATATCCTAATAAATTTCTTGAAATTAAATTTACAAATGCATAAAGTAGTAAAGTACGCCGCTCTTCTAGATACTCATAATTAAGAGACCAAACCAAACCAGTAAATGAATAAAATAAAATGTTAATAATGGTTAAAGCCTAAAATCTTAATAACTCCATTACACGCACCTTTATAAGTTGACAGTAAGACTAAACAATCGTAAAAAAATTCCTAGCAGTACTACCATTAGATATCTTGTACACCTAACTAATTCAAACATAAGACACCAACCAGTAAATAAAAACCAAACCAGACATGGTTATTGCATATATATGTTATAAGAATCTACTATTACTGTAAAACAATATGGGATCCTAATTGCATTTGCTTTATAAACTAGGGTCATGTTCTTTTGTTAGGTTAAACCTAACTATCTGAATCTATGCTAATTTATGTTAATGTATCCTAATCCAACATAATTCCCCAAATAAACATTAACTCTAAAAACACAATTCTTCAAAAAAGTATCATAGCTTATCTCAACTTATCCTGACCTAACTATCCTAAGTTGATAATAACTAATATAAAGAATAGGGTCTGACAATCCAACCATACACACCCTTGTTTAATTTTAGATTAACTCATAAGCAACAACATAAACATATATAAGATACTATACTTCAATATGGATTCTAGCAAATATGGATCATTGCTTGGTTTTCATAATTAAAGTTAAAAGGTTTCAGTGGGAATAAAGCTAAACTAGTAAGGGTCGGATGAACATATGGATATATATAAATCAAGACCCAAGACTCTAGACTTGTACCATATGACAACACCTCACAAGAGCCTTCGCCTCCTAACTAGTTCAAGTCTCATTAGGTCTTAAAATCTGCTACAAAGACTATTAAGCCTCAGTTATATTGAGGCATAATGTCAATGTTTAGAGCTCATCATATATCAAACTAGCCATATCATATTGTCATTCCAAGAAGCTGATAATTATTTACATGAAATAAAGCAAACCAAATTCGGGTTTTTTGCTTTTTGGACCCTGAACTTTGGGGGTATTTATTTTTTGAACCCCCATATTTCAAAGTTTATATTTTGGACCCTATAGTTTGTAGACCCAAAAAATGTGGCCCAAAGTTATGTTTGACTCCGGCGATAACGTAATTGTTGCCTAAACTTCCCGGTATGGCCTTTTATCATTTTTTCCTTCTTTTGAATGTTGTTTTGAAATTGACCAGACTTTGACAGCTAAGGGTGTGTAAAATTCATGGGTAAAAAACAGTAGGGTAAAAGTTAAATTTTGGTAACTTTTTTGACAAATTTATGCTCATATGGGGGTTAGAAATCGTGCAAGAAGAGGAAGAAGAAGTTGGGGCTGGAAAATTTTCGAAAGAAAAAAACATTCGATAATGGCTTTGAAATATGGGGTCCATATTGTTGTCGGAGACAAATTATAGGGTCCATATTATTGCCGGAGACAAAATATAGGGTTCAAAATATAAACTTTGAAATATGGGGGTTCAGAAAATAAATACACCAAAATCCGGGATCAAAAACAAAAAACCCAACCAAATTCCAAGATATTCATTTGCACTAGTTGGCACAAATAGTATAATCATTACTGAACATATATATATTTAAGAGATGGAGATAGAAGAAAACGTACTTATGAGATGATGAGGGTTGTAAGAATAAAGGTCGACTTCATAAATAGGTAGAGGGGGCAATGGTTGATTGTATATTTTAGGTATCAAGAACTCCGTAATAAGTTCTCGGTCAGTCGGACGGAATTGCCATCCCAGCGGCATCACCATATTCGTCATTGCTAGCTTCTTCCTTCTTCTTCTTCCTTCTTCAATTCTTTATCGTCATTGTTAATTAATTTCCTTCTCTGCATGCACTTCTCTGCTATAATGCTAACATTATTCGTTTCTGTAATTATTCGTGTAATTATTTGTATATATATGTACTTCAGGTACGGAGATGGTACAACAAGAAACTGATAAATTTGCGCGCCCTTTTCAGGAGTTCTAAGTTGAGTAGGTTACGATTGTACGATGTCATACAAATACAATAATACTTATCTTATTTTGTAACTAATTTCTAACAGATTTTGTAACGAAATTGCATCTAATTTAACGTTATAATATATGAATCCCAACATAAAATAAAATGGATAAAAGTAAAATTTAAAAGATATTAAAGTGTAAGCTCCAATAAAAAAAAAACTAATATTATCGTTCTATATTTTCTTTGATAAGTGTAAAAAGAAAAAAATAATATTAACAATATGATGAAAAAAATGTAGATTAATAATTACATAAGTAATTTAAGCATCATACGAGATTAAAATGAATATAAAATGCGAAATATCAAAATTGGTCACAATTTATAATATAAAAAATTGAGATCATTATGATTATTTACAGTCTGTTTGGTTATTAGAAGGGGAGAGGAGGAGAGGGAAGGGAAGGGGAGGAGATCTATTTCCATCTTGTTTGGATTATAAGTGGAGGAGAATGGGGGGTAAGAAAGGTTAATTGTTGTATTTGGATTAGAAAAGGGAGGGAAGGAGGGGAAGAGGAGAAAAATCAAGTAGTTTATTATATTAATAAAATTATTTTCTTTTTTTTAATTATAATGAGTTCCCTTCCCCTCCGTTAACCCTCATATTGGGGGTTAATGAAAAGGGGGTTAATGGAGGGGAATGGAGGTGAACGGTTCCCCTCCCCTCCCCTCCTATTTATTTATCCAAACAAGGGTATGAGAGGTTGGATAGAAAATTATCTCCTCCGAAATCTTTTTCCTTCCAACCAAATACAACCTAAAAATAAATAGTACTTCTTATTAAAAAATAATCGTAAACGAACTACAAATAAGATCACCGCCTAATGCCATAATTTGTAGTTCGTAAAAACTTAAACCTAAATTCTTGATTTTTTTTCTCCTAGGTTAATGATACAAAACTCATAATATAAATATTAATAACATATTAATACACAATTAAAATTTGACATTCATAAAAAATATCAATTGTTTAGCCTTTCCCCCAC
The DNA here is from genome assembly GCA_029582165.1 of Portulaca oleracea. Lineage (NCBI taxonomy): Eukaryota > Viridiplantae > Streptophyta > Magnoliopsida > Caryophyllales > Portulacaceae > Portulaca > Portulaca oleracea. The sequence continues at coordinate 25,061,606 of CM055890.1, forward strand.
CAAATCTATAAATAATATATCATTATAATACATCAATCCAATATATTATAATTAAAGAAAAAATTAAAAAATATTAAAGTGGAGAACTCGTATAAAATGAGCTTATATTATTGTTATGTGTTTTTTTTAAAAGTTATAAAAATAAAATAAAATTGTGATTAACATTCTGATAAAAAAATGTAAACTAACCTGTTAAATTCACGGATAATTCTAATTCACCCAAATTTATCAGCTTTTACATAAATTTATCAAAACTTACCAAAAATTACCAAAAATTACCAAATTTAAAAAAACCAAAAAAATTTAATTTTGATAAATTGGCATAATTTGTCAAAAGTTACTAGAATTTACTAAAAGTTACCAAAAATTATTAAAATTTACCAAAATTTAACTTTTACTTAACTATTTTTTACCCATAAATTTGACAGACCCTAATATTATCACTTTGTTGTAAAAAAAAAAATAATAAATTACGATTTGTATATATGTACTTCAGATACGGAGATGGTACAACAAGAAACCGATTCGGGCGGCCTTTTCAGGAGTTCTAGTTTGAGTAGATTACGATTGTTGTCACACAAATACAACTAATTAATACTTATCTTTAATCTCCCTATCTTATAACTAATTTTCTAACTAATTTGTAACTATTTTGCATAGTTAGCTAGTCCCTTTTTTTTTTACCAAATTTATTACTGTCGTAATATATATGAATTCCAACATAAAATAAAATAGATATAATTAAAATTTAAAAGATATTAAAGTGTAAAATCTCATAAAAAATTAATATTATTGTTCTATTTTTTTTTTATAAGTGTAAAAAGAAAAAAAGATATTAACATTATGATGAAAAAGTGTAAATTAATAATTACATAGATAATCTAGGTATCGTACGGAATTAAAATGAATATAAAATATCAAAATATCAAAATTTGTCGCAATCTATAACATAAAAAATTGAGATTATTATGATCATCTACTACAAATAAATATTATTTCTTATTAGAAAAGAACAGTGAAAGAATTACAAATAAAATCACCACCAAATATATAAATCGTAGTTCATAAAACTGAACCTAAGTTCTTGAATTTTTTTCTCCTAAGTTAATCATATAAAACTCATAATACACAGATATTAATATTAATACACAACTACAATAACATTTATTAGATTTTTTACAAAAAATATCCATTATTTAGCCTTTCTCACACCAAATTTACTATTAATATAATACATCAATCCCAATATAATATAATTAAAGTAAAATTTAAAATATATTAAAGTATAGAACTCCCATATATAAAAAGAGTCTATATTTTTGTTCTCTGTTTTTTCAATAATTATGAAAATAAAATAAAATTTTGAATATTCTAAAAGAAAAATGTAAACTAATGTCTCTCTGTTATAAAAACAAATAATAAATAAATAAATAAACAAATAACGGAGCAACATTATTTTGATTGATGTGAGATATGCTTAAATTTTAGAATTAATAATTATTTTTAAATTTATTAGTTATTCACTACTAAATACTAATGCTTTGTATGTTCTCTAACCTCCTTTTATTTTAATTATTTTATTAAAAAATTCATATGTATTTAAGGTGTGTTTAGCATGGGGAAAAACACTTGCTAAGAAAATGTTTTCCCAATTTTCTAGTGTTTGGTATAAAAAAGGTTTGGTACAAAAAAGGTTTGGAAAATCATTTTCAAAGAAAACCATTTTTCCTTAAAGGAAGGAAATTGACTTCCTTTGCTCAACCTAAAAAAAATATTTTCAACCATTTATTGTTGGATCGATTTTCACTAAAACTAACTGAAATTTAAGGGCGAAATTCAACGTCAACGGTTTGGCTCGAAAATTTTTAATACGATAGAATTGATTAAAAAAAACTCAAATATGACTTTTCAGCTCAAAATATTTTTATCAGATAACATTTATTGCGACATATACCAAATTTTTATATCGGTAAAACTAACTGAAATTTTAAAAAATTCAAACTTAACTGTTTGAATCGAAACTTTATGATATGATAGTATGGAGTAAAAAAGCTCAAATATGAATTTTGAGATCCAAATATTTTCATTCGTAACAAATATTGTCACTTTTATCGATATTCTTTTTGTTGTTAAATACGACATAATTTTAAGAGAAAATTTCAATTTGAACAATTTGTCTCGAAACTTTACTATACAATCGAATTGATTAAAAAAAGTTCAAATTTGAATTTTGAGCAGCAAATATTTTCATTTACAACATATATGATGACCACTTTTATCAACATTTTTTGCTATCAAATCTGACTGAAACTTAAGAGCAAAATTTAATTCCATTTGTTTAGCTTGAAATTTTGCAATATGATCGAATTGATTAAGAAAAGCTCAAATATGAATTTTGAACTCAAAATATTTTTATTTGATAGCATTTATCTCTACATATAACAATATTTTTTGTCGTTAAAACGAACTGAAATTTTCAAGCAAAATTCAAATTTAGTTGTTTGAATCAAAGGTTTATACCATAATAGGATGGAGTGAAAAAAGCTAAGATATGCACTTCAAACTCCAAAGATTTTCATTTGTAACATATATCGTCACTTATGTCACATGTATGATCATTTCCCTAAAAACAATTTGTTTCCTACCAAATAAGGGAAATTTGACATAGAAAAGCACTTTCCTTGGAAACATTTCTCCTAGAAAATATTTCCCCCCCCCCCCGAACTCATTTTTCTTCCAACCAAACACAACCTAAAAGTAAACATATTTTTTTATTAGAAAAGAATCATGAACGAACTATAAATAAGATCACCGCCAAATGCCATAAGTTGTAGTTCACACAAATTTAAATCAGAATTCTTGATTTCTTTTCTCCTAAGTTAACGATACAAAACTCATAATACACGGATATTAATAACATATTAATACACTATTAAAATAATATTTATCAGTTTTTCATATAAAATATCCATTATTTAGTCTTTCTCCCACCAAATTACTATTATAATATATCAATCCCAATATATTATAATTAAAGTAAAATGTAAAAGATATTAAAATGTAGAACTTCCATAAAAGAGTTTATATTATTGTTATGTGTTTTTTAATAATTATAAAAATAAAATAAAATTGTGATTAATGTACATTCTGATAAAAAAATGTAAATTAATGTCACTTTGTTATAAAAAAAATAATAAAATAAAAAAATTAGTGCAACGTTGTTTTGATTGATGTTATAATTGTTGAGATATGCTTAAATTTTAAAATTGATAATTATTTTTAAACTTGTGATTATTAGTTATTTACTACTAAATACTAGTGCTTTGTATTTTCTCAAACCTCTTTTTATTCTATTTTAATTATTTTAATAAAAAATGATAGTTAGTTAATGAAAACAAGTTTTCAACAATATTTATGTTTATTATGTATACACATAGTTTCTATTATCTTAATCATTTAGTTTGATGTTTAAGATTATTATTTTTATTTTTTGGATAATAGAAAGAAAGATTTGAAGTAAATAATAGTGTTCTTGCATTAATTAAAATTGACCAAGTTAGTATTGTTTTTTGCTATATGTAATTAGACAATATTGAAAATAAATATGGATTTTAATATCCTTCTATTAATATTATATATATATACATACATACATACATACATACATACATATATATATATATATATATATATATATATATATATATATATATATATATATATATATATATATATATATATGAGACATTTTGGATCAAGAAAGTATATAAATAATGGTAATACAATTGTTGTGTAATTTTTTTTATTGATTTATATTTATTATTTGAATTGATAATTGTTACAAATTACTCAAAAACATAAATCACATACAAATACTGTAAAATTACATGTATTTCGCATGAGATATACAACGCTAGTGTTATTTTGTAACTAAATTGTAAATATTTTGCAGTTTGTTTTTATCTTTGTTTTAGGTTTATTCACGAATATGGTAAATCTTAATACAAAGTGAGCATGCCCATTTATAGTCCGATGTTTGTCTCCTTTTATGACAACAATTTTTATAATTTGTTTTTCAATGTCCGAAGGGTTTAGTTCAACTTAGGTTGAGTTGTGGAGTAGCATGTAATAAATTGCAATCAACAAAATGTTTAGGCATTACTCATGTGAAAATCGCACTATTTTCTTTCACTAATCAATTCGTTATGTTATAGTCCCATGAGTATGGGAGTATGAAACCCCAATATAGATTTTTTTTTTTTTTAACCCGGGTAAAAGAGGAGTGCAAAGTAACTTAGGCGACCCTTCTCACAAGGCATCTATCTAATATTAATGATGAAAAATAAGAAAAAGGGCCAAGACTCCATACTACAAGATTTTAAGTAGAATGCCCAATATTAGCTAACCAATCTGCCATCATATTGGCTTTCTTAAAAATACGTTCTACCGAAAAATCCTCAAACATTTGTAAATAAATCTTAATATCTCTAATAGTCATATCAATCTACCAAGGTACTTTTAAAACACCTTCAATCGCTTGAATAAGAATCAAGTTGTTACTTTCAACCTGAACTTTCTTGAAACCTACCTGAAAAGCTTGCTCAACTCCAACTTTCAAATCCAAAGCTTCTGAAAGAAGAATAGGTTCCGAGTGGAGTTTAAAAGACCCCACCCGAAGGAAGTTACCCAGAGAATCATGAATGATGAACCCAACTGTTGTCGTTTGATGATTAACCGAGCCATCGCAGTTGAGTTTAACCCCCCCCCCCCCAGGTTTGGGTCGATCCCAACCAATATGTGTTGTGTGCTGGGTGCGACTGATGGTAGCCCCATCGAGTTTGAGAAGAAGAAAGAGATGCCTTGAAGGAACTTCTAGCTTGCCACTCCACAAAATTTTTCTTTTCCCGGATAATAACTCTAACTTGGTTGAAGACGACATTGTTGTAGGTGCAGTTGTTTCGCTCCTTCCAAATTCTCCAAAGAAGGTAGGTGGCTCTTTTGAGCTCACTTGGGGAGAGAGTGGCTTGAAGACTTAGAAGAATTTCCTTGCCACTAGAATCAAGTGGCGAGTCAATAGCAGAGCTCAACCAATTGTGATCTTTGATTGTTTTCCGCACCTTTTCAAAAAAAAATGGCATTGATGGATCAAATGTTGGTCAACTTCAATGTGTTCCAAACACATGGCGCAAGTAGGATCGATGTTGACACCTCACCGGACTAAGTTACCTTTAAGAGGAAGGCCATTAAGGAAATCCTACATAGAACAATTTCCTCTTTTTTCTTTATGTTTTTTAGAGATCAATAAGCTACCGATAGTATACTGGACTACAACATCAGAATCAAAAATCGTAACTCGTGGTGCAGTGAGCAGTTTCGGGTACCCTCACCTAAAGCTAGGAATCTTACCCTTACCCGTTTTCTAGAGATAAAAGTGTGTTTGGAAGAATACTTTGAGTATTGCTTCCAAATGATGGATGGTTACAAATGAGACCCCAGTGGGATATTTTTACAATTTCACCTCCTTAATGGACAGTGGAGATGGATTTGATCCAACGATCTATGTTGTGTCTCTAGATCCTTCTATACAAGTATCTAACATTTAATACGAGTGTAGAGTACTCTAAAATATTTTATGACATTCATTAATACTCTAGATAAATTAAGGGAACTCTAGGGAACTCTAGAGAATTCTAAACATCTCATGAAAAATACAGAGTATTATGGATGTTTCTTGAACATTCCAAGATATTCCAGATGTTCCAAAAAATTCTGTGACATAAAGTCTAGCATTTTTCTTAACAAAAATAATGTCTGATGTGCCAAGATTTCATCAGTACATTTTGATATTGACTATCATATGTTAAACCCACATTGCTCTAAAGTCCGATCCAAACAAACCAAACATTTAAAATAGTCTTACAAGTTTGTTTTACGGAAACAAACAGCGATAGAAAATTATAAACAGTTTTAGTAAAAATTAAGTCTCAATAAAAATGACAAGTTCACGAGAACATAAGCCATTTAACAAGCTTAAAATTCTGTAAAATCTTCAAGGTCAGTGACAGTACCCGGAACCTAAGCCAAATTCACAGGTTCCATGTTTCGGTTCAGGTAGTAGTTTAAGAACCTTACTCTTACCTGTTTGACAGGTTCTTGAATTTCAGGATCCTTGCCCTTACCCTTTGACCGGTTCAACTTCCGGAACCTACCCGTTTGACCGGTTCCGATTACAATTTTCGGATTTGGAACCGCTCACCCCTCTGATGTGACAAAGTTCAACTATTGCCCCCTTTGAAGTCCAAGGAAAAGAATGCCTACTCTAACATCACTATAGCAAGCTTTGAACACTAATACTGATTCCTGCTACCAAAATTAAGTCATGAAAATGCCGACTCTATTGATTCAGGCACTGTAGGACGCCATAATGATTTCTTCATACAAAGTATCCTGTCATCTTCCCTATCAATGTGGAACAAAATCATCCATTTTAGAGACTTCCCAATGCTCTCTATCGCGCTGATTGTTTTGGCATCATCGATAACTATCAACTTTCCTCCTGGTCTTAGAATTCTATCCACCTCTGCAAATACTGCAACAAAGTTGCTGCACCTGTTACCACAAAGCTCACATGTTATTCATACGGACGTGATATGTAATCGTTGGACGATTGATCTTAGGCTGAGCCAAACTTCACCTTAAGTTACACCCTTCTGTTTTTTCTGTTTTTTCTTTTTTTTTTCCTTTTTTTTTTCTATCTGGGTGGTTAGTAGAACTTTTAAATCCCTTACCAAGGCATATAAGAGAAGTCAATTATACACTCAACTTGAACCAAAAACTATTTAAACTAAATCAGAATCCAAGTCCGAACACGTGAGCTACCTTAGCCCCTAAATTTGAGACCAGGGGGGCGTTGCCATGCTAAACTGTTCATGGCGTCTTCTTGTTGATGTCCCTTAAATCTATCTAGGCCTCTGTACATTTAGATAGGTAACACTATATACAGTTCAATGTTCATCCATCCTACACTGCCAGTAGGCAGGACTTTACGGTATTGGTAGGGATTTGTAGGGAAATGAGCCAAGTTGAGATATTCGACTGCAACATTTTAAATTTGATTCTATAAACTAGGCTAGATGCAATATCAACAAACGTACCTTTTTCTAAGATTGGAGAAGAGATGATCAGCATGAAGAAGATCATAAGTTCTCGGGTAGGTATTGAATGATTCGCACCAGTCATGATATATTCCAAATAAGCCCCGTTCATATATGAGTGGAAGTGTGTCCGTTGAATCAAATGGAACAACATTCATGACCCAGACTTGTAAGTCCCTCAATGCTGCAGCAAATCTGAGAAAGTTAGGTAAACATAATCAGCACAGTCACATGTAATGATTTTAGAATGAGATAGTTCAATCGTAGAACTACAATGGTCCCACAACTTTCTCCTCAATCCCACCAAATCCAATAAACTGCAAGAAATGATATTGAAGACCAATTCATACAACATAAACAGATAATAAATTGCATATTCACACTTCACAGTGAGCAGGTGAGGCAATCAATCACAGAAAAACAGTTGATTAATTCTCTTGGGATTTGAAGGCTAATGGAGTAAAGGCTCAAGCTAATCAAACTCATGGAAGTCAAGTGGTCGACTGTGTGAAATAAAAGTGATACGGACAGTTTCTGGCCTGACACGGGTCGTGCAGGTGTTCAGAGAGCAATACGGGTCGTGTCTCAGGTGACTTAGACTGTGTCATCATCAACATAGGCAGTGTCACCATGGACACAGTCCATGTCTGTGCCAGATTGTGAAATAATGTATTCGGCCATTTTATTTTGCAAGGGAGATCTTGAAGTTCATGAACATTGTTAGTTCGGCACATGTTAAATCATGTTTAGGACACTTATGAGTGTCATTGTCCATGTCTGTGCCAGATTGTAAAATAATGTATTCGGCCATTTTATTTTGCAAGGGAGATCTTCAAGTTCGTGATCTTTGGTATTTCAGCACATGTTAATCATGTTTAGGACACTTATGATGATTTATTTGGGTTGTTATGTAATCTTTTGATTTTGCCTAAAGTGAATGTATCTAGTCTGTATATGTAGCAAGGATTAACTTGTTTGTTAACCCAAGTGTCCATATTGAAAGGCTTACCCGCCATAAACAGCTCTCATGTCCATCACATTTCTGACAGAAGGCCAGTCAACCTCGGCATGATTCATGTATGATCCAAGAACAAATTGCTTCCAATGCTCATAGTCCTCAGTGAAATCTTTTGGTGCCGGTTTTCCATAAATTCCAATATCAGAATCCTTTAACCAGTAAGGTGGTTTCTCCAACCTTGATGACCAAAGTTCAGGCCACTGAGACCCACGCTCTGATGCGCCTTCTGCGAGCTTATGAATGCAAGCTTTCAGTGTTGTGTTCCTGAAAAGATACAAGTGCAGCAAGAAAGCTATCAACAAATGCTACATAAAAATAAAACTGCACAGACATGAAATGATCACCAAGTCAGCTATTCCTGTTGTATCCTCATCCTCTTGATGATGCAACTTTTTTGTTTTTAATGTTCATTAGATGCCAAAAATGCACAATTATAAATCAGTGACTTTGCCATGCCCTTCACATTATGTTATGTTTATGGATAGTGTATCACAAACTGACAGGGCATTTTCATCTCGTTCAGAACATTTTGATAGTGTATACACAATCATAGATGCGACTCTATTGTTTAATGCTCCAATGATAAGTTACCGAACACTGGAATGTAACTTTATTATAATAGTCATGAAAGGTTGGTAAGTTTACCAGACTATATCTGGATCATCAGATTCTTCACAAAGAGGAGGATCATTTTGTAGTCGACTTTGATAGCAGTCATTAGACGTGGTCTTTCTAAACAATGCTGTAGCTTTCCGGTTCAGTTTATCCCTTGAAATTTTAACAAGTTCCCAGCATATTGACTTTGTCAGCCTATACATGGCTGTAGTGATATTTGTGCACAAAACCGTATAGGAATTCAGTCAGTTTACTGATAAGAAAATCAAGCACAAAGCACAAATGATAAATTACATGGTAAACACCTCTCCAAATGCCTACATCCACATTGTTTTTGCGATAGACAGGAGTAGCAGACCAGACGAAGTAGCCCCCAGGTCGCAAGACTCGATTCAGTTCCAAAAGTAGCTTACCCCCTACACATTTATGTCGAAGAATGATGTTACTACTCAGAGACAAAATTTTTATGTTTGATGCTACAAAAGGGTGGAAGCAATCACCTTCAATATGCCAAGGGACCCTGCAACGGGAACAATGGACAATATCAAAAACCTTGCTAGGGAAAGGTAACCTTTTGGTACCCATGACTCCAGATATAGCTGGTATTCCCCGCTCAAGAGCAAACTGCACTTGTGCTTCATGCTCATCTTTGGGAGCCATCGACATTGTCAGCACATCTTTGTCAAAAAGGTAACCTCCAAAACTGGCCACACCACATCCGACATCAAATATTACCCGGGTCCGCCTCCCCCAAGCAATCTCAGGAATTGCCTGATTCCACCATATATATCATTTTAGAGCAGACTGACACTGCGTGCGTGTGTGTATAAACACACCCACCCACATGTACACTCACACACACATAAACACGAGACGCTAACCATTGATGCACGAGGAATGAGCAAGTCTTGCTTGAAGGCATTTTGCAAAGGAATAGCAAAAACTGGAAACTTTTAACTGACATTTCCAAACAAAAAAGTAGGAACGAGCTATTTGAAACAAAACAACTTTACATCCAAACACTTGCATGAAATGGGTATTCATTACCAGATAATCAATTGATCTAAGATTAATCACCACTATGATCATATGTCACATGTCAGAGGTTACAATTCAAGCTAGGAGCCTCTATTATTCAATAAATCATGAAACTTTTGTGTAGGGGGAAGAGAAACTTAAAACTGTTGGTTGCAAGCATCAGTCGTTTCCTATTCATATGTAGGAAACATAAGCATAAATTTTGACATGGACAAGATACCGAATGTTCATAAAGATAACATAGAATTGTTGAAACAGTCTCTTCCTGTCTAGACTTTGCTAAGTATATTGTTCTACAATCAGTAATATAATCTGAACAATTAATTGCTAAACAGACCTATGAAAGCAATGAAACACAGCATAGAGGAAGTCCAACCTGTTCAATATGATCAATGTAATGAGAAGCACCATGTGGGAATTGAGTCCCACCACCAGGGAAAATAATAAATTGACCAGAAACCTTCACCCAATTTTGGCGTCCTTTATATTCAGCCAGCTGAGTATGAGGTACATTAGAGAACCATATCTGCATGAACCAGCATGTAAAAAACACAATGAAAAGGCTTGCAACAATAAGGTGTTCTCTACACTACCAACTTTATTTTTCTTAATTTTCTTTCGTTGCTCACCTACTTCAGTATGCATACAATACCTTATCCCTGCTTTTAGGCCATTTAACTGGTGATCTATACCTTTCAGGGAGCGGGACAAGACAGGTGGGAGGTTCATAAGGGCAGTGCCTCTCACGATGCTCATAGTGCTTGGTACTAGGGAGTTTTTTGATAGCTCTAATATTATCAAGACAAGGAATATAGTCTGCCCCGGCACTAGTATTACAAAGTTTCCAGTTATAGCTTCTTGGTTTCTCAGATAATGGAGCACCATCTGACTCTATCCCCTTTTCAGACTCAGCTGACTGATTCAGCCCATTATTAAGCTTTGTCGATGTTGTATTTTGTGAACCCGTATTGTCCTTTGAAGAGCTCTGCAATCCATTTTCTTGGGGGGCCTCTTCTGAACTCTGAGCTACCGCACTCTCCTGACCAGGTGTAGGACTTATCAGTTTGTCTCGTCCCACTTCATTCGTAGTCTCATTGCCAAAAGGTATCTTTACAGTCTCATTTCCATCAGAAGTCGTTCCCTGGGTTGGCACTTCACTTGTTGCATTCTTCTCCATTTCATCTTGCTGAAACTTTTGTGTCGCATCCTTTTCTAGTTCATCTACATATACTTCAACAGGGCTGCCAATGGGTACAGATATCATTGGATGATCACCAGTTTTATAGTCTCCCTCTTTCTTATCCTCATTCTGAGCTACATTCTCATTGACAACAGGGACAGGATTACTGGATGATTTCTTGTCATCAAGATCAGCTTGATCAGACTTCACCTTAGATTCCTCATCACTGGAGATGACCTTCTCATTGACATCAGAACCATCTTTGGACAACTGCTGTTCCTGAACTTTACCACTTAAACTTTGCAATTCCACAGATGGTGCATTTCCATCATCTCGAGCACCAATAATCTGCTGAAAAGATACCCTAGCATTCTGTAACGGGCTAATGGAGGACGAAGCTATCATCCATCCCGCAACCAAACAAACACAGACAAACCCAACAATCGCAACCGCTGACCAGTTGCCAGAAGAATTCCTTCCATCAATCCGGGTATACCTTGCTTTAGCCATACTGACCACAATGGAGAATCCTTTGTCTTAACACAAAAATGATCCTACAAAAGAACAATAAATCATTAAAAAAATATAAACAAAACCACCACAACATATCCAAGTACAAAAACAGAATCATGATGTGGGATTTCACTGCCAGTCTGCCACATTTGTTCAACGACAGTGACAACTAATCAACCAGTAGCAAGCGAGTGTAGTATTGGTCTAGTAACCACAACGTAGATTGTATAGAAAAATCTACGATTGAAAGTACCAGGCATTTTGTTAGGGTGCATTTGGTTGGTCAAAAACCCCGAGAAAATGATCAATTTTTCCAAGTTGACTTATTTTCCCAGTTTTTTTGATGTAGCTTAATATTGGGAAAAACTTCACGAGGGCCCACCATTTCTTATATTTTCCTAGGGGGCTTAAGGGAATTTTTTTATGGGGAAATGTTTCCCATGAAAAGCTTCCCTTGGTAAATTTTTCATAGGGAAATCTTTCCCATGAAAAGCTTCCCTCGAAAAATTTTCCACGGGAAATTTCCCTCCAAACGTTCCCTAAGAGCATACATATCCGGGGAATTCTCTTGTTTATATGAATGATGCTATATCTACATTTCTCGTGAATGTTTGCACTTTACTATGGTTTTCGACAATGCTTTTGTGTCAAAAACACTAATTAATGGGAGGATCCCAAATAATTCAGGGACTCATCTGAACAATTTAGCTAAAACAAAACAAAACGCATGCAGCATGGTGGGATAAATTAAAGAGGAAAGATCGATGAATTGCGGCCATAACGCATGGGTATGAATTGCCTAATTTACCGCAAACATGTATGAAGGAGATAAACAAAAAGAGCAATGCAATAAGCGTTACGTAGACGGAGAATTTAAAAGGGGATGGGAGGAATGATGAAACAACAATGGATGCAGTGATCTGAAGATGATCAGAATTCATGAGAGAGAGAGAGAGAGAGAGAGAGTGAAAGTTGAAGTGGAGGTTTTACCTGAAAGAGTATTTGATTACAGGTAGGAATTGAGGGGTGGATACATTGACAAAGTCCGTAAGCTGAATCAAAGTAACGGGGAGAGAGATGTTATGTTATGGCTTCTTTCATTCATTTCATTAGTCCGTAATCACAGGAAGCCTACTCCCAACAACCGCGACACAAATGGAAAAGCAAGGTTGGTTGATGCTTTTGACAACTTATTTTATTGTCTTTTTATCTCATTTTATTTTTCTAAAATATTTATCTCATTTACAATTTCAATAACTGTAATTACTTTTCTACCTCTAATTAATAAATTTATTTTTTTTCACTTTTTACAATTCCAACAACTATTATCTTCAATTAAAGTAGAGTCATTTTCGATAAATTACAAACTTTTTACCTCAATTCCTAATATACATTGATCTTCTCAAATTGGGTAAATGGACAAATATAATGGGACGGAGGTAGTATTAACTTTCTATTAATGTATGGTTCTATCGTTTTTTAACATCCATTTATACAAGGAAAATTGGATTCTAATAATTCATATTTTCTGTATTTGTATGTTAATAATACTGCTTTATTTTTGTATTCTGTTGGTTCAAAAAAAAATTAAAAAAAATTGTATTTTGATAGTACTAAATCTATGTCTATTTTTTTTATTCATCCCCCATATTATTTTTTACTTTTTCATTCTTACATTCAGAAAAGTTATTAAGTGTAGTTACTAAAATGATTTTTAAATTATTCTTTTGAGAATCCGAGTAATTAGTATATTTTGTTTAAGAAATGAAAGTGCAAAAATTGTAAAACATTGAAAAGACTCTGGAAAAAATTTGGGACAAACATTGCAAATTCACTAAAAAGTGTAGGAAAGTGTTGTGCTAAGTTTTAAATCAAATGCAAGTCAAAATTTATGATACTTAGAGTATACACTCGATAGTGTCCCACCAGAATAAAAATTTTAATTTTTTTGAACCACCAGAATACAAAAACGTAGAAATTATTCACATACAAAAGTAGTTGAAAGTAGAAATTATTAGAATCCAATTTTCCTTTAAACGATATTATAGCGTTGCCTTGGCTTTTTGTTTCAATTAGATTACGTATGACAAATTTAGGTCCGATCAAAATATCAATGACGCAATAGAAAAACAAAAATATTTTGTCACAAATTTGAACGGAAAATCTATATCACTTATCTAAATTTTTTCGAGTTAGAAAAATTTGGATACTCATATCTTTGGATACTTATATAATAAATTGCAAAATGAGTTTCAATATTTGATGTTGTGCCTGGGTGGGAATATTTTGTTGTTGTTAATGGCTGAACCTTTATTTTTTGTTGCTAATGGATGGACTTAATTGGCCTTCGCAAATTACTCACTGAGCTCTAACTATTATTCCATCTGTCCTTATTTATTTATCCACTTTTACTCCCTCTGTTTCATATTAATTATCATATTTGAAAACTGTATAATCAAAATTTGAAAATTTTGACCATAAATTTTTCAATATATACAATGAGAGTTAAATCATTTCTAAGTTTTGTCACTAAACTTTTAAATTTACCAAATATGTCACATCATTTTGAAAACATGTCAAAAATGTCACCTAACTTTGAACTATTGTCATAAACGCCACCCAATGAGATTTTAACCTATTATAATAAGTAGAATTTATATTCATTTTATTTTATTTTTAATTTAGGATCACAAGAAATAAAAGAAAAAGCTCTTAATATATTAATCTAAATTCAACTAATAGATCCACCCCATCTCATAATTCTTCTAATTCCTTATCAACACCATAAAATAAAATTATATTAATATATTAGGTTTTTTTCGTTCTAGTTTTGACTATTCTAAACTTAAAAATAAAATAAATTTTACTTGTTATAATTGGTCAAAATCTCATTTGGTGGCACTTATGACAATTTTTCAAAGTTATGTGACATTTTTGACAAATTTTAATAGTTACGTGGCATATTTCACAAATTTAAAAGTTTAGTGGCGAAATCAATAAAAATTGAGTTATATGACATAGAAATGATTTACATGACTTGTCATATAAAATTATTAAAACTAGATTCGTAACGAAATATACTATTATAAAAGTATAATATTGCAATTGTTAATGAAATATTATATAAGAAATTATCAAAAGCAGCCCATGAAATTTTGAATTTGAGACAAACCCCGAACAAACTAGTGTTTGAAAAATTGTTTGACTAGAAGATCAACCGAACCTGTGTATATAGCAGAAAGCAAAAATCGTTTACAACCGATACATATTTGATTATTTAACTTGAACTTTGGATATAGGAAGTCTATCTGGAACGGTTCTCGATGCGCGTGGATTGATGATGAAAAGCTTGAGTTGATTAGGTTGAGGAGATGAGACAGACCCCTTTAAAGCCCATGACCATAGAGATAAAGGAGGAGAGAAACTCAATCATCCATGCTTGAACAATATGAAAATGGCCTTGATCTTGAGTAATATCAATGAATGAAACCCAAAATCGAACATTCAATCACAAAAGCTTGAACACCCACAAGGATTGGATATGATCTTGGGCAAAGAGAGTCCACAACCCTAAGCCTAACACCCCACCATGAGTATCATAAAGGATAAACCACCAAAAAATCACTAAAAGAATGACTTGAATCACCACCAAATTAATTGGATAAAGATAACAAGGTTTGAGAGTAAACAAGGGAACCCTAACAAATGCATAAGCATAACATCAATAAGGGGAGATTAACAATAAAACATAGCATTTACGCAATAAACACACGCAAAATAACAGCATCGTCGCGGGCGTTACGCCTGTAGTCGCAGGCGCGACGATCTGGCCAAAAGGCGTCGCGGGCGCGAACTCAGGGTGTCGCGGGCGCTACCACAGCGAAAACTTCTGGGCGATTTGACAGTGCGTGACCGTAGCGTGCGCTACAATGAAGTTAACGGGTGCGACAGCATTAAGGGTCTTACGCGGAGCGGTAGCGGACGTGACCAAACTAGCTGTTGGCTCCTCACTTTGCTTGGAAGTGTCGCGGGCGCTAGAAGGTGGTAGCGGGCGCGACGGTTGCTGCTAACCACTGATTTGCTTCCTTCCTTGTACCTTATTGATTCCGGGGCTACACTCAAACCCCAATACCATGTAGTTTCTCCTCCCGGGACGGTCCGGTACGATCCCGAGGCCTCTAGGGCCGATGGTAATAAACCCGAGCCTCTCCAAGCTCTAACATCGGTTGGCTCGCCTTAATCACGCCAACTCGATACTCACCACTCCGCCCTTTGAGAATGTATATTGATTCTTAAAAATGAGTGGGAGAGCGGGTTTAGTGTAGGAATGTCGGGTCGGGGTTTCACCTATCTCGTCAATACCCACTAGCCCGGATTTGGGAGCTCGGACCCGAACCCGACAAGGTTCACTATCTTAACCTAACCTGAAATTACCAGAATCAAACCAAACTAATCCAAAACCTTATCTATGTTGTTTACCAAAGAAACCATCATGTTTAATCATGGCATGACTAACAATGACAACCTTGTGGCGTTCAAATGGGCCCTGAACATTCCATGAACCCTTTTCTGATCAGAAACTACCTCCTTAAAAGGAAGGCTTACCTCATGATACAAAGCATTTTGAGAAACTTCAGATATGATCATAATCTACCCTAAGATTTCTCTATGGCGACATTAAAAAAAGGAGCAGCACAAGAGTGTCAGTTCTTGGACAAGCCATAACCAGAACAGCCAATATTAACTTCATCCTCGCCATTTCTTAATTTCTTCAAATTTCAAGTTCTCTATTGTAGTGTCTGCTTGACCCAACAACCAACTCCAGAATATTAGTTTAAATAACAGCACATATACTTTATTTATATTCTTGTAAAGAAGAAACGTGTACAGAATTGAAGAATATCAGGTCATTTAGGTGATAGAGCATGAAAATGATCCTCCTAAAATTTAATGTATGGATAAACCAGCACAAACCATGGCAACAACTACGTCTCAGTGTCAGTTTTTAGTCTAGAAACTACATCTATGTTTGTCAGTCAATCCAAACAAATCATATCTTCCACTTGAATAAAATTGAGCCATTGACTCTAAGTAGCACTAATTTCAAATATGATTATCACAAGTTGATCAAGATGACACACTGAAATCAAGTTCGGCTATGTCCTTTTACCTGTGAGCACTGAAATTTTTGACAGCTTATGTAAGAAGCTTGCCAAATACCAAGATAAGGCCAATTTAGTCAAGAAATTTCTGATGGACTCAAGTAGACTCTGGTACAAGGTAAGTGAAAAGAGTATTAAATGCAATGGTTTACAAAAATAATGACACAGAATTTGATTGTAGTTGCATGAACCCAAATAGGAAGAAACTTGGCATCACAATAAGACATGCAGAGAAGAATGGGGAGACTATGGGACAAGTGCTTCTCATTCATGCACAGGGACGGTGGTGATCAATCAAGAAGCAAAACTGACAAGATCCACATACCACAAGGAGGTAACCAACCAAAAGCACCATTCTAACTTGGTACTCTTACCATTATGTCTCCAATTGGCACTTATCCTTCGCAGTCCTTGTCGAAAGCGGTCTATATGGTAAGCGCAATTACGAATGATGTGTAGGCTACAACATGACTTCCATTCAAACCTGCATTCAAGAAGACTACGGTGCAGGCTACACACAATGACTACAAAGCTGCCATAAACAGATCAATTTTCAGATCAAGGTAGGAGGTAACCAACCAAAAGCACCATTCTAACTTGGTACTCTTACCATTATGTCTCCAATTGGCACTTATCCTTCGCAGTCCTTGTCAAAAGCGGTCTATATGGTAAGCGCAATTACGAATGATGTGTAGGCTACAACATGACTTCCATTCAAACCTGCATTCAAGAAGACTACGGTGCAGGCTGCACACAATGACTACAAAGCTGCCATAAACAGATCAATTTTCAGATCAAGGTAGGATACTATCTTGACACCTCTTTCATCAACGATGCTTTCAAACAAAGAAACAACCGATCAGTGAGCTTACTATTTCCAAATCATCGTTGGGCCACAGCTAGACTTGCTAAACCTCAATGATCTATCTGTTCGGCCTAAAAGGCATCAAATAAGTAGTTGCATTCGAGAAAATCCTAACTATATAAACAAACCAATGCGACATACGTTATGCTTTATGAGCACAGAGCACATTAAACAAACTAATAACAGTGAACACCTAACGCAACAAATCAACCCAACTGTATACAACATATCCAGCATCAACTGAAAATTAACATAGGATTCATAGACAGCAGACATATGGTGAATTGTGAGTTGAGAGAAACTCCCAGGGCCATATCAAGGAAATATTTCTGGCAATCCCCCTGACTCAGTTGACAGGACAACAGGACTCATCTAGTCATCCTAGCAAATACTCTAAAGGACAGGGAGACAAATGTTTATCCAATAGCGCATAGGATGCAGAATTTTACCTTCTCAGCAGCAAAGCATTCTTCTGATCAAGTTGGTCTTCATGAGCAGCCCAAGGAAGCTGATCTTCTATGCTTTCAACAGGTTCAATGTCCAGTGCCTTTGCTAATTGCTATGCACCAGGGTCACGGTGGAAATGTCAAGCTCTAAACTCAAACTGAGTTTCTTTCATCAATATCTTCATTGTCAAGAAGTGCATCAGCCCCAGGTTTAAAATTTAATTCAGAAGTAAAGTCATCAGAACACTGAGTCAATTGGGATTCAAGTTTCCATTTTCAGAAGGTGGCACGATTGACATCCCAGATTCAACTATGGAGCAAAGTCATTGATTGTCAAGCATATCTCACACATCCTTCATCAACAACCTGGCTGCTGCTGTCACTGGATCACAAATATACTGTGCAACATTGAACTTTAACAACCCTGTTAAGTTTATGACAGATTATCCACACCTACTTTGCATCAGCAAAGACATTACAAGGACCATTATCTTTGCTAGGCATGTGATGACTCCCAGTTTGAAGAATAGGGTATTCATGCATAAACAGTATAATAAACTTATTAAGTTATATCATCACATTATTATGATGATGTACATGTAGAAACTTGAGACAGTCTTGTAGAGCTACTAGCATTATATCATCACATTATTATAATAACATATCTGAACCATACCATAGGGGTACTATTTGGACAAGCATTACCCTTTCTCAAACTACAATGGCAATAACACAGCACATATAATTAGACCTACCAACAGGTTGCTCTACACAGTTCAGGCTTGGTTTTACTCAGAACAGTTTATGTCACGTTAGTATTGTATCAATTGTGGTCCAGTGACTTCAGAACTGACAGACATGATGGGATTAGATCCCAAGTCTCTCAAGTTCATGCTGAGTTCAGTGGGTGATCTACTGGACTTTATTTAAGTTCCCCTGCCAAGCCACATCAGAATTGCTGTTGTTTCATCTTCATCTGGAATAATAAGACCATGAATAATGTCCACCAATTCAACAGCATAAAGACTCCAATTCAACAGATGTATTCATCAAAACATTGCATTCATGAACAAGAAGATAAACAAAAACATATCTAACCCGGTAAAACAGGGAAGTATTATCGTATCTCATTCAGGACTTTCATCGAACATATAAGCTGCATCGTCATTAACCACATCAAAACCTAAAACTAGGCCATAAATCCGAAATCCCACGACGAAAACCGAAACCCTAATTCCGAAATCACTCGAATTTCTTAATGAGAGCAAGTTCATTGAGCATCTTCTCAATAGCCTCATCATCCAAGCCACGGCTCTTATCCTTCAAAGTGGGGACGAGGGCAACAGCCTCCTCGACAGTTTCAGGGCACATGTTACCCAAAACGCAGAGCTCAAACTCAGCCAACTGGTAGCGGCTGAGGACCTCCTTGACTTGGCGGACGGCGTCGGGGTTCTTATAACGGCTGAATCGCTTGACGTAGTGGAGGGATTTCTCGAAGACCTGGGATATCTTGTTCATGGGATCGCCGGAAAGTTGCTGGGCTTGTTCTAACCTGTGTTCGAGAATCATCGCCACTTCGCAATTCATCAAACACTTGGCCTTCAGGAAATCATCACCCAACTTGAGTTCTGCTGCGTTCTCCTCCTCTTCCGTCGCCATGGTAAGGGACTACGGATCGAATGATAGGGGAGTATGGATGTTAGGTTCCGAAAGGAAGGAGGAGGTTGCGAGAAAAGTTTTAGATTCTCTGTATGAGAGTCTGCCCTCTTGTCCAGCTCTTGTTATTATTTATAGTCCCGGGCCGGGTAGGGCTCTTCACGGTCCGGTCCGGACCGAAAAATGGAATGGACTGGACTGGACCGAGGACTGGACTGATTGGATCGAATATAGTTCGGTCCAGTTCTCGGTCCAAAAAATATGGAAGTTCGGTCTTCGGTCCAGTCCATGGACCGAACCAAAAGACCGAAGTTTGGACCGAGGACCGAATAAGAATATGCCCTAGGGTTTTCAGATGAGTCACTTACTCACTTGAGTGACTTTTCTTCCCACCGAGCGCCTCTTTCTACTGTTTTGTTTCATGTCAATTTTCATTTTCAAAATCTCCCCTCCCATTCTCCCTCTCTCCATGTCTAGCGCCTCTCTCACTATGTAATAGTCTCTTTGGCCACCGTCGCTCTCCTCTCACTCAGCCGGCAGTTGTCGTCCCTCCGTAATCCCTCCTTCATTTCACGTCTGAGCCACGTCGAGTCGTCGAAGTCTCAATCTCTCCAAACAAACTGCTGAAATCTCAGCCTCCACCCACACCGGTCGGCGGCCACACGACCTCCTTACTGCCGCTCTCCGGCGTCCACCCTCTCTGTCTCTTGACTCTCTTTGTCGTCATCAGTCATCACTCATCAGATCTGGGAAAGTTCAGATCTCCAGCCTTGCTAATTTGCTATGATGTTTCTTCAATGGCTTCTTTTCATTTCATAGCTATGATGTTTAAGTTCAGATCTAGTTATGATGTTTGTTCAATGCTTGAAGTCTCTACTCTCTACTGGTCTAGTAATGAATTCTCGGTAAGGTTTACTTGTTTTGTTGTTTTTGTTTAAATTTTTTAATGTTTTGAGTTTTGGGTATGTTGGATTTTATGTGGGTCTGTGTTGTTTGATTTGAGTAGTAGTGGGTCTCAGTTGATTCTGATTTTGACGATTTTGATGTTTGCCTATTGCCATGGTTCTTCATTTTTCATAACTAGAATAATGGCATGTATTGCATTGATTTTGATAGCAGACTACCCCTAGTTCGGTCCATCTCGGTCCGCCGATCAACTTAGTTCGGTCTTCGGTCCAATTGGCAGTCGATCTGGTCAAATTCGATCGATGAATGTTCTAAGGGGCATGTGGAAAATTGGGGGAATTTCACAGATCCGTACGATGCGTTTAGGCTATGTGTATTGGTGTGCTTGGGTTTGAAGGATAAGTGGAGTATGAATAGTAACAATATTATTATTTTAACGGGTTTTGAGTATGCTATTGGTAATGGTAACCTTGAAATTGGAAGATGAGGTGAAGGATGAGTGGGGTAGGAAGTAATATTTTATTATATTATGGGACCCACTTGTAGAGAATAATTATTTTCAATAATAATTGATTTATTGAATTGTTTTTTATAAATAAAATATTAAGATGTAATTAGGAATTAGAAATTTTTTTTACAATAATTATTTTTATATAAATAAAATATTTTCTTTATTGATTTATTTATAATATTTTTTATTAAGTTTTTTATAAATAGAATATTTTTTATTGATTTTTTTTATTATAAATGATTAAATTGAATTTTTTTTCTATAAATAAATAAGCTAGTATTCAAACATTAAACCTTAACATTAATATAAAATACAACAAACATCAAGGTTAATATAAAATACAATAAACAAAATAAAAATGCAACATTAAAATTATGATTAAACACACACAACAATAAATAAAAATAATATTTAAAAAAAGTACATAAACTAGTGAGTACGACATAAATAAAATTAATACAACTTAATTATGGATAGCAGAGATGGTTTGATTAGTTCTGATTGTACGTAGCTCCGTAACGATTCCATATTTGATTAACCAACGCATTTTGGAGGCGGAGACCTTCCTGTCTATCAGTAGTCTTAAGTTTCTCTTTCAACCATTCTTCGAAAACTCTGGGTCGACCAATGGTAGGTGTTGTAAATTCTTTTTCGTCTAACTCTGCGTCGAACTATAGCGAATCGAGCCTTCAAGATCCCAAAAGCTCATTCAACATCTTTTCTAGCTGCTTCTTGATGAGTTGCAAATAACTTGTGTTTTGGCAGCTGTGGTTTTGATATGGATTTGACTAGAGTGGGCCTGTACGGATAAATACCATCAGTAAGGTAATATCCATAATTAAAATGTTCACCGCCAGCAGTGAATTGAACTTCCGGTGAGCGACATTCGAGTTAATCGTCAAACAATGGCGACTGCTCAAGCACAGTTATGTCATTGTTCGACCCAACAGCGCCAAAGAACGCATGCCATATCCAAGTATCGTACGACGCAACTGCTTCTAGCACCACAGTTGTTGTCCCTTGGTAGCCACCTTGGTATTGACCTTGCCACGCAACGGGACATTTGTCCCACTCCCAATGCATGCAATCAATACTTCCAAGCATGCCTGGGAAACCACGTTGTTCGGCCACGCATAGGAGACGAAGCATATCCGCTTCGTTTGGTTTCAGCAAGTATTGAGGCCCAAAACATTGTTCGACACCCTCACAAAATTTGTTGATGCAGTCAAGAATAGTTTTTACCCCCATACGAAAGTCTCGTCCAACGAGCCCGCGCATGCTCCGTAAGCTAATGCCCGCAAAGCAACGGTGCATTTTGCAAGGGGGGATGGTCCCAATTTCCCAGTCGCGTCTCTCCTTTGAGTGAAGTATTGGAAACGTTCCCTTAAGGTGTTGACAATGTGGAGGAACAAGTGTCGGCGCATTCTGAACCGTCGCCGAAATAATTCATCAGTGTACACAGGACTTGGTGAGAAGTAGTCCATGTACAAGCGGTTATTTGCTTCTTCATGGTCACGGTGGATGTGTCTCCGGCGTCGACGTGTAGGAGGTGACACTGGGGGATTACTCGGGTTCCAGTTAGAATAATACGCTTGCACCAACAATAGTCCCCTCTGGAAACTCGAACCAGAGGCGGCCTCCTCTTCAATGGCCTCGTCAATAGCCGCATCAAGCTCACGATCGAGATCATTATCAAATGGATTGTAAGGCGTTTGATGACTTTCGAATGGATTGTAAGACATTTTGTTGTAACTAGCTTTAGTCTAGTTTTTGAATAAGTGTCTTCAAAGTGTTTGTGGTTGGTGCAAGATGTATTCTTTAACTCTAGTATATATATACAATTGGGAGCAGTTTTAGGTGAAATTATTTGAAAGACTGAATTATTGTGATAAATTTGTATAATTGATTACATTTCAGGATGAATTGACAACTCAATGCTCCATGAATTGACAACACAATCCATTAATGTGAAGTTTGTGGTGGTTTGAATCCTTTTCAGACAGATTTGACAACACAATGCTCCATTAATGCCAAGTTTGTGTTGGTTTGAATCCTTTTCAGACAGATTTGACAACACAATGTTCCATTAATGCCAAGTTTGTGTTGGTCTGAATCCTTTTCAGACAGATTTGACAACACAATTCTCCACGAATTGACAACACAATGCTCCATTAATGTAAACTTTTTGGTAGGTATGAATCTTTTTCAGACAGATTTGACAATACAATGCTCCATGAATTGACAACACACTTCTCCATTAATTATCCCAAAATTGATTAAATACAACAACAAGGACATAATTAAAAACATATTGAAGTAAAGGGTTACAAGCAATGCAAACACCATACATAATTAAAGAACAAGGAAATGAACAGGATAAAAAGGACAAAAAAGTCATCCCTGCTTCATTATTCGTTTCTGAATAATCGCTCCCATGCCAATTTTCGGAGTTTCACGAAGTTTTCTCGTTCTTTGTCGTCCACAATATGTGAGATGTCCATATTAATGGTTTGCATATCCAACTCTCTCTGCTTAATCTTCGCATGATTCCTCTGCTCCTCCAACTGTCTTCAACTCTACCAGCCTTGCAAGTGTATCCTCCCTTTTATCATCATGATGTGACAATAAACTCAGTTGTTCAAGAACAACGGGCGGTGGAGCGTTGTTGTATGAAGCTGAAGCCTTGCCTTTGCCCTTCGCTTTCCTTTTTGAAGCATCCTTCCGTGTGGCCTACCGGTAGAGTCCGGTTGTAGTTTGATCTTCCTCGTCCTCCTCAATTCGAACAAAATTTGAATTTGAACCGGAACTTGTGTACGCTCCACTTGCTGTATTCTTCGTTCTTTTTGTGGACTGTTGCGTTTTTTGATCTATGTTAATCTCGTGCATCTTCCATTTTTCCTCATTGCGCAGTAGTTGCCAACACTTTTCAAGCGTGAAATTCTTCCCATGTTTCGCTTTGTATGCCTCTTTTGCGAGGTTGATTAAATCAGATTCACTGTAGCCACTTGGATCGCGACGTGCGACACTTGTGTACGCGGAGCAGAAGCTCGTCATAGGCACCTTGATCCTCTTCCACCGGGCCATCATGGATGATGCAGTCCTCCCTTCTGGCCACTGAACATCCAAGCGTAGCGCTTTTGCTTGGCAAAAGTAATCATACATCCGTTTCTCAAAGGTTTCTCTCTTCTGGCCCGTACCGACTATTGGATCCTTGCTCACATTTAACCATGCGCTGATGATAATTTCATCCTCCAAATTTGTCCACTCCGCTGCTTCTTTTCTGGCCCTTGAGGGCCGTGTTGGAGTGGCCTCGTTTCTGTTAATTTCATTATCGTCGTCTTGAACATCAAGCGGTTGACTTTAAGATCCAAGTCGAACCACATCATTCCCATCGTCGGTCAACATCCCAACGAACGACCTCGATGGAGGAGGGACATATGTGGGGTGGTTTGGTTGGGAAAAATTTTGTAGGTTCGAAGGCTGAGAGAGATTATGGTAGTAATCGGCGTTTAAATCGTAATGATAATAACTACCATATTGAGGATAATCATTTTGAGGAGGAGGAGGTTGTTGGGACCTCCGAGAATTGGGTTGCCTATTCTCAGATATCCTGTCCATTTTGCTGATACAAGGGAAATTTTTTAACAGTTGGTAAGATGAATTGAGTAGAATATTTGAGGGTTGTGTGAACCACCAACACTAAATGGAGCTCTATTTATAGACAATTTGATTTCAAAAACTAGCCGTTGTAAAACTAGCCGTTGGAATATAGCCGTTATAAAACTAGCCGTTGGAATATAGCCGTTGTAAAACTAGCTGTTGGAATATAGTCGTTGTAAAAGTTGTCTTTTTTTGTTTTTAGTGTGAATAATTTATTAATCACACAATTCATTTCTTATATTACAATAAATTGCACATCAAACATATATTCTTTTGTTTAAAGATATTATTATAAGTACAAAATTTTGAAAACTAAATTTACAATGGAAACAAAAAAAAAAAATTAAATTTAGAATGAAAACAAAATTTTTGAAAAATAATAAGAAATCAAAATTATAATTTTTTAAATTATTTTTATTAATTTCACAACAAATCTATATATTTTTTTAAAAAATTTATTCAATGCCCTAATGTTGAACATTAAATTTACAATAGAAACAAAAAATTTAAATTAAAGAGGAAACAAAATTTTGAAAAAAATAATACAAACTCAAAATTATTATTTTTTAAACTATATAATTTTGTTTAAAAAAAATTATTACAATTACAAAATTTTGAAAATTAAATTTACAATGGAACCAAATAATTTAATTTAGTATGGAAACAAAATTTTGAAAAATATTATTACAAACTCAAAATTACTTTGAAACAAACTATTTTTGTTAAATATTTTTTTTAAAAAATATTTAAATTACAAAATTTTGAATTACAAAATTAAATCAAACAAAAGAAAAAATAAACCTGGATAAAAAAAGGAAATGGATATAAACAGAAAACGAAAGGAAAAAAAATAAAAAGGTGAGGAAGTGGCGGGCCCCACGTTTGTCGGCCCACACGCGCGCTCCGAGCGTGTACAACACGCGCCTGACACAAAAAAAGTGGGGTGCAGCCCACCTCCCCCTCTTGCGCCTGACCTTGTGATTTGGCCAATTTGGATGCAAAATTTTTTCCAGGAGGACGCGTCCTTCCCCCATTTTTTTCCCCAATTTTCCTTTATTTATTTTTCTCTCTCATCCATACTTTCCCCCAAAAGTCCACCAATATACATAGCCTTAACAATTATGGGATTTTTCTTCTACGGTATATTTGGTAGTTACTGGAAAATATTTTCTTGAGAAACACTTTTTCAAGAAAAATTTCTCTAGTCCCCCTGAAAAAATGTTTGTTGAGCTTAAGAGCAAAAGGATATGTCCCACATTAAAACTTTCATGATTATAGGGATAATGCAAACATAGACAAGTTTGTTAACTTAGGAAAATTGACTAACTTTCCCATAAAAGCTTTTCAACCAAACACAACCTTAAGAAAATAGATTGCGGGTACTCCTTTCTTAAACTATGTGGCTTTTAGCCCAAATTTACAAAATCAATGTACGTTTTACTTCAATATTAACTAGTTGTTTTCCATTGTTTTGAATGGTAGTCTGCTTAGTTAAGTGAATGAAAAAAGTAAATAAAAAATATAAAAAAATTTAACGTAAGTAGATATCAAATATATTCTCAAACAATATAAGAATTATTAATAACAAATAACAAAACAATCGTAAAAGGTAGAGGGGTGAGAGAACAATTCTTCAAATAGTAGACCTTAAGCTAAATTAAGTTATTAAGAAAGAAATGTGCATGACAATTATTATTAAGAAAGAAATGTGCATGAGTAATTAAGGGTTAAAACTTAATCAAATTAACAAAGATATAGGGACAAAGGTAGTATAAAATATTGCCAGTGTAAGGCATGAGCTAGTTCTACTAGTACTCTATATTAAAAGTGACACTTACATTTTTATTGTTTTGCTGTCTGCTTGTCCGCCTACTTGTTTGCTTGTGTTCACATACGAATTTATTTTTTTGCTCCTGAATATAATAATTAATTAGTTGCTTATTTTTTAGCTTGTGTTAATACATGAATTTACTTTTTTTTTACCTTAAATATAATAATATTTTAACGGTTTGCTTTGTAGTTTGTGTTCACACACAAATGTATTCTTTTATCCTTAGTTACAATAATTAGCAGTTTGTCATGTTGCTTATGTTCATACATGAACTTACTATACCTCAAACGCAATAACCAAAGAGCCTAAGATCAAATGAAAGTTACCCTCTGTTTGTATTAAGATTATGAGAGGGGAAGGGAAGAGAAATATATTAATTAACCCCCTTCATCTTGTTTGTAAAAATAATAGGAGGGGAGGGGAGGGGAGGGGAACTCATTATGTTTTTTTTTAAAAAAGAAAATAACTTTATTAATATAATAACTACTTAATTTTTCTTCCCTCCCCCTCCTTTCCTCCCTTTTCTAATCCAAACACAACAATTAACCACTCTTGCCTTTCATTCCCCTCCACTTATAATCCAAACAAGATAGAAATAAGTTCCCTCCCTTCCCCTCCCCTCCCCTCCCCTCCCTTCCCCTCCCCCTCTAATAACCAAACAGACTGTTAAGCTACTAATAGGGATGGCAACGGAGCGGATCGGGGACGGGGGAGTATATCCCCATCCCCATCCCCGCTCCCAAAACTCGTACCCATCCCCATCCCCATCCCCATCCCCACTTCGCGGAATAATTCTTGCTCCATTCCCATCCCGACGGGGATCCAACTGGGATTTTTAAAGTTATCCAAAATCTAACCAAATTTTAATCGGACCCGGTTTTTAACATGTTCAAAATACAACGTATTTAACTTGGTCAAGCAATAATACATCAAAATCAAACAATAATACATCAACAAGTGTTATTTGGAAAAAATACAATAAATCAATAATACATCATCCTCAAGTGTGAATCAGAGTAGCATACATCATCATCAAGTTTAATGACAAGCATAAAGTAAACTAAAAAATAATTAAAAAAAAAAGCATAAACACAGACAAGCATAAAGAAAATTACTATTTTATCCTTGCTATTAATATATATATATTGAATTAGAATAAAAGTTATTTGGTAATTTTAAAATTTTTGGGGACGGGGATTCGGGGATGGGGACAGGGAATTTTTCCCGACGGGGAAAATGGGGACGGTGATGGGGAAAATTTTGTCCCCATCCCCACCCCGTCCCCGAGTGGATTTTGAAAAATCGTCGCTGTCGCTGTCCCCATCCCCAATGGGGGTGGAGATTTTCCCCCAGAGGGGGGCGGGATCCCAGCGGGTTCGGGGATTCCCCGCCCCATTGCCATCCCTAGCTACCAAACTTATCAATTCAGGAGGCATATTAAATACAGGTCGACTGTATATTTAGTTAGGGTAAATACGGGTTGGGTATATTTTCGGGTTTGGGTGAATTTGACATTAAAAACACGAGTTGGATTTACTTAGGTTCACATGAATACGGTCGGGTGTATTTTGAGTTCGAGTAAATATAGATCAGATATTGTTTGACCTAAAAGTTTCTTTTGAGATGGAAAATAAAATTAGTTTTATATAAATATTTTTTGTTACAATTATAATATTTGTACAATGAAAAGGCTAAGAGTTTCACCATACGATAATTTTTAAAGCGTTTGCTCCTAGTATGAAAATTAAATTATTATATATTGTATTTGAAAAATGAATGTAATACAAATACTATAAATAAATTATAAAACATTGTACTGTTGTTTGTAATTTTTGCATATTTATTAAAATTCAAATCAATATATGCTTATAATAAATTTAATATATACATTATTATTATACGAAATCTACATTAAAAGATTATAATTTTTAGTTTGTTCTTTGCATGGCATGCTTTACCAGTGGTAAATGAAAAAAAAAATACTACCTCCTTCTCATATTATCTGTCACTTTAACTAACTTTCTTTTTTCCCATAATATATGTCACTTTATAATTCCAATAACACATTAATTACTAATTTATCAAATTAGCCTTATTAATTATATCGTTTTCTTCAATTTTTCCATTTTATTCACCTTTTTCCTTTTTTATTCACCATTTTATTCAACATTTTCATATTTCCAATAAGTTAGCTTAATGTAAAGGGGAGGTTTTTTTGGTTTTCCAAATTATATCTTAAGAGACAAATAAAATGGGAAGGAGGGAGTATCTTTCAATAAACGAAACCCTTATTTTCGCCAAAAGTATCTTTTAATTTTAAAATTGGGTACAATTTTGAGATGTTGCAACATGTTTTTTGCATTTTTGACCCTGAAATTTAGGGTAATTTATTTTTTGAATCATTGATTTTATTATTTATTTTTTGGACCCTAAATTATGGGTTGAATAAAAAAGGATCTTAAAGTTTGTAGATTGAAAAAAATGCTCGTGTACTGTTTTTCTTTTTCTTCTTATGGTTGAATTTATCTCCCGATTAGTGTCAAACTTTATCTTCCTAAAGTTTGACACTAATCGAGCGATAAATTCAAACATGGGAAGAAAAAAGAAAAACAGTACACAGACCTTTTTTTCAAACTACAAACTTTAAGGTCCTTTTTTTATTTAACCTATAAACATTAGGGACCAAAAAATAAATAATAAAATCAAGGGTTCAAAAAATAAATTACTATATACTTCGAGGTCTAAAATGCAAACAACTCCTGTTGCAACATTGGCAGCATTATCACATGGAAAAGAAAATATGAATAGTGAATCACATATATATATATATATATATATATATATATATATATATATATATATATATATTATACATTAAAACACAAGTCCCTATTCTATCCATACATACATACACACATACATACATACATACATACATACATACATACATACATACATATATATATATATATATATATATATATATATATTATACATTAAAACACAAGTCCCTATTCTATCCATACATACATACATACATACATACATACATACATACATACATACATACATACATACATACATACATACATACATATATATATATATATATATATATATATATATATATATATATATATATATACATACAAGCCCTTAAGGAAAATCCAAATCTAAAAGAAATAATTTATAAGGTTTGGTGAATTTCAAAGCAAATTCTAAACCTACATAATTTACCACTACATTCATAAATATAATATTATTAAAAATGAAAAAGAAATACCTAAAGTCATACATAAGTTACCAATATTTAATGCAGACACAATGAAAACATTTTAAACTTTTTCAAACAAGAAAAAGAAATATGTAAGGTCATATATACATAAATTATCAATATCTAATACAAAACTAGAGCAATTTTTACTTTTTCTTTCATCAATTTACTACTGTAATGTTATTACCAGAACTTTAAAAATAAAATATAATAATAGATACTGAAGTAAATTTCTCATGAAAAAGCTATACTACATATTGTTTCATATTCTTTTTAATAACTATCTTGGGAAAGCAAAATTTTCATTGAAACTACTATATATATTTTTAACAATAAAAAAGTTCAAATTATATGTAAGCTACCAAAAAAAGAATAAAAAATTGGAATAAGTATAGATTAAAAAAAATTAAAAAAGAGGTTAAAAGCCATAAATATAAAATAAGAAAATAGAATTGTCATGTTGTTGTCATAACAATTTTTTTCAAAAAGCAAATATCCTTCTTACGAAGAAAAATAAAATTAAACTAGTTATCCATAATTGTTATGGTTATGAAATAAAATCAACTCAAATGATAGTTTATTCCATGAAAAATAATATTTTTATGAGATCAAATTAATAATTATTATAAAAATATTCTATAAAAAATAATGTAAAATTTTTGAAAAGTGACCCTCCAAAACACGGATATTAGAAACTAGTCATTCATTTAATACAAGAAAGTGACCCTCCCAAACTACAAACTATTACATTGCTTGGATTCATACTTGTGGTACCTACTTCTATCATATTCTTTGATATTGTTGTCATTTATTTCTCTATATTATTTACGTTTGCAAGCACGTACCTAAATTGATACCCACTCAAAAGAATGGGCAAAGAACTAGTTAATTTAAAACAAGAAAGTGACCAATCCAGGTCCTCCCAAATTAAACCAAATACGTATATCATCTACGTAGTGGCAGATCCATACATTCAATTCAGGGCTATCCAATATACTTGTTATTACATAAACGCTTTTGAAAAATAAAATAATAAAATTTAAATAAATAACAACAAAAATAAAAATAAAAATAAATATTAAATGACATATTCACAAGCTTAACAAAATTTTATACCCAATTACTCAATTCATTATTTTTATAAGGGTAAGGCGGTCCCGCCCACTGGGCCCTTATCTCAGGGTCTAACCCAGCGGGACTTTATTGGACTAGGGCACGGAGGTGTCAATTCCGTTGTTTAAGGTCCAACCTTCTTGCACACAGCACTCCCGTACGTTGGTAAGCCAGGAATGCTCCCCCCAGGATTCGAACCCTGGTGGAACGAGAGAGAAGGTGGTGTTCCTTGCCACTAATTAGGCAAGGACCCAATCAACCAATTACCCAATTCGTTGACTTACACTTTTTGTTTATAAAAGAATAATTTGGTACTCCCTCCGTCCCAATTAATTTATCTAGTTTACTTTTTCACGATCTTCAATGTAACACTTTGACCACTAATTTTTCATATTTTATCTTTTAAGACTAATAATATTGTATTCAGGTAAAAATATTTTTCATCACAAATCTAATAGTGGAAGTCTTGTATAATAACTCGATCAACATATAATTTGATAAATAATTAACGATCAAAATTTAAAAATTTTGACCTAATTAGTCAGCTAGGACTAGTTATTTCGGACAAAGGGAGTATTATTTTAGAGTTTCTGGGTTGGTGCTAAATTGGACACCCCTATTACGTTTTTTGAGTATTTTTTACAATGTCCACTTGTTCCAATTAAGAAACTTTCTTCCGAATACTATTAGAGAATTACAATTTTTTTTTTGACTAGCGGACACCCTAACCTACCTACAAGTCCGCCATTGCGTTTATGCCTCAAAATTCAGAGTAAATTACATTTACCCTACCTGACATTTGTGGTAATAATTTTTACACACCCGACATTTGTGAAATAATTTTTACCTTACCTGACATTTAGTGAAAATAATTTTTAGTGGCTAAATCCGGTTACTTCTTATCGAAAATGTGAAAAATACCAGAATGCCCCTATATGACTATTGAATGTACCATGTTGCTCCTAACATTGAGAAGGAAATGACTTAAATGACATTTTCATTTTTAGAATGAGGAGGAGTTTAAATGCCATATGAATTAATATTAAGAGTAAAAACGTCAATTCATATTTAATTGAAAGTTATATGAATTAATGTCAAGGGTAAAAAAGTCAATTTATATTTATCTTTTTGATGTTCGCCGGAAAATCCAACAAAAATCAATTATAAAATATCCTAAGAGGTTTAAATATATGAACACTTAATGTCAGGTAAGGTAAAAATTATTTCACAAATGTCGGGTGTGTAAAAATTATTACCACAAATGTCAGGTAGGGTAAATGTAATTTACTCTCAAAATTCAACCCCATCTCAAACATGTGTATATCGGCACTGCCTCAAAGTAATAGCCTAATTTTATCGATCATAGTAGAAAATACACATTTTATGCATAATTTTATATTTACGAAAAAATATAAATAAATAATTATTTTTTTATTATTTATAAAATTTTAATAACCCTCAAAGTAATGCAACATACATTCATAATGATTTAAATATATTTACATTTAATTTTGTAAATGATTAAGTGAAATGCAAAAAGGTTATTAACATTCTTACATAAAAATATTTATCATTTTGCGTGCTATATTAACCTTTCGTGTGTATATATATGTGTGCAACATAATACACATTAACAAAAAAAGATCATCTCCAGCCTCAGAAGAGAAGAGTCCCAAAATGTCCTCTAACAGCAGCAGCGTGGAGCACCTCGTCCTCCTCAACATCAAAGATGGAACTGACGCCTCCAAAGTCTCAGCAATGCTCGAAGCAGGAATTAACGCTCTCCGATCAATTGAGGTGGTCAAGTACTTAACCGCTGGTCCAATTCACCGAGCCAAGTCATCCTCCCTAAACTTCACTCACATTTTCCGCATCAAGTTCCTGTCCAAGGAGGACTTAGCCACCTACATGACCCACCCCACTCACGCCATGGCCCACTCCAATGTCTCCCCCATCTGCGATGACTTCATGGTTCTCGACTGGGTCGCTTCGGGCATCCCGATCGGGTCGGATCCGAAACCAGGTTCCGCCATGCGAGTGCAGATTGTGAAGCTCAAGGAGGGGATGGAGGAGACCCACAAGAGGGAGGTTTTGGAAGTGGTTGGTGTGCTCAAGGACAAGCTCAAGGGGGTTGAGGAGGTTAGTTTTGGGGAGAACTTCTCGCCGGAGCATGCCAAAGGGTTTTGGATAGCTTGGACGGAGGTTTATCCAGATGGGTTAGATCAGTTGAATTCTTCCCGGGAGGGTGTGGATGATGAGATTCAGAACGCCTATGCCAAGGTTAGGGAGTATATTGAGACTTATATTCTAGTAGACTATGTTGTTCCTTTCCCTAAAAGTTGATCACATTTACATATTGTTTGATACGCTGTGATGTAATGAGGTGTAACACAATTACGTACCTATACAAACAAATAAACCATGCGATCAGATATAAAAAATGATTGCATTATTATGTTTGGCTACTTAAAATAGACAATAAAGACATTTGTAAGGCATGTAAATTTTTTTTTCCTTTTCGATAGTTTGAAAGGCAATAAAAGGCTAAAAGGGCATCAAAGATGCTACAAAGACCGCAACAGTAAGATCCCAGCAAAGCAGGAAACAACACAACTCGTAACTACGAAAAAACCAAAAGCAAAAGAAAACATTCATCTATCTAATAAGTCTCTTCTTTTGTTCTAGCATATCATCTCTGAAAGCCTTAGTCACAGTCTCATGATCAACACGAGAGATTTTCAACAAGCGCACAACCTTAGCCGCACTACGTGAGAGTGAGTCTGAGTGTGAATCTTAATGTGTGGGTTTGGAAAGAAGGGTTGTTAAAGAGAAAGAGGAATATGTTGTATTATGATAGAAAGAAATGGGTTTGATTGCGTGAGAGGGAAAGAAACTAAGGCACATAAGGAATTTTTTTTTTTTTGGACTGTTAAGCATATAAAAGCAAAGTAAGAGAAAATAAGGTTGGTCAATTTGAAACATTTTAATGTTTGTGTTGGAGCCCAAGAGGGAGTGAAGTTCACAATTAAGATCTACACACTAAGTAATGACGTTAGAACAAACTTCCTTGGTTTCAAGCCAAGGATCAAAACACAGTGTAACTGCAATACCTCATTAGATTTATAACAATCAAAGAACAAGTTACACTTACAAAATAAAATAAGATGTAATAGCCCGAAGGCAGTTACTGATAGGATCACTGACCAAGGTTGAATGTCCTTGAGTCAGCTACAGATAAGGATCGTCGTAGGAAAAACCCTAGCGGCGATTTGGAACACGATGGATTACATTGAAGCACAAACACGCACAGCCTTAGTCCGTCAAGGCTCTGCTACACACCATATCTCCACCACATGTGGACACAACGAATGCTCACCAAGGTCCTTGGCTATACCTTCACCAGAGGTCCTTTACTGGCTACCTTCACCACCGAACCATTGGTTACACACTCGAAGAAATCCCATCGGATTTCTTACTCCGCGATTACTTCCGTGGAATCGCATGTCTTCTCAATTCTTCTATCGTCCTTTTTATAGATGTCTTTGGATGCTTGGACTCGAGACCTTCCAACGGTAACTTGCCTTGTGTGTTGATTTCTTTCCTTTTGTTGCTATAATAATCATGATTGATTTCCCTTGATTTGTTTCCTTTTGTTTCCTTTTTATATCTACAAGATTATACCCATAATAAAAATATATAATATATAATCAAAATATATATATTATATACACATAATCTGAGTATATAATCAGAATATATATTATATACTCAGAATATATAATCAGATTATATAAGGCAACTTCCTTTTTCCGGATTTTCACTTTCATCAAAATCGAAGGTCCTTCGCGGATGCGCGGTGAAGGACCTTGACCCTGTCTTCAACAGTTTGGTTGTTAAATAAATGTTGGAAAATTTTGAAGTAAGTTCCACTATTTTCCAACCCTACAAGAGAAAGTTAATTTTTATAACTTTACTTTTCAAAATGTCTCTAAAAATTATTTATAAATTAATATATAATAGTAATTTGTACATTTCAAATAAACATTCCTACAAACATTCTCAAATTTCAAATGTAAATTAAACAACGTGGATTATTCTTTTCCATAAAATAGCTTTCTAAGAAAAAAAATTCCCGCGAAACTTTTTTCCGAGAAAAAACCAAATGCACCATAGGATTATTATCTTCGAATTCCTAAAATTTGGGATTATTATAATCCGATTCTCTTTAAATATACAATTTTTAAATATGTATCATGTAAGAGATGTACAGCAGGTTGAAAACATGCAAATAAGGTAGGAAAGATTATGTAGGAGTTACATAGATGGAGTAAATTTATCCTAAATCCGAAAAGAACAAGACTAGTATTATAAATGCCAACTTAAAAAAAGAAATCATACATATAGATTACAAATATTAATATACAATATTAAAACAATATTCATTAGCTTTTTAAAAAAAATTATTCATTTCTTAGTATTTCTTGCACCAAATTCACTATCATAATATGTTATTTCTAATATAAAAGTAGATTAAAGTAAATTTGAAGATATATTAAAGTGTAAAAGTTGCATTAAAAAACTAGTATTATTGTTC
Organism: Portulaca oleracea; assembly: GCA_029582165.1. Classification (NCBI taxonomy): domain Eukaryota; kingdom Viridiplantae; phylum Streptophyta; class Magnoliopsida; order Caryophyllales; family Portulacaceae; genus Portulaca; species Portulaca oleracea. The sequence goes on from CM055890.1 coordinate 25,097,142, forward strand.
TACATTTTCTTTAATAATTGTAAAAAGAAAATAAATTTTTTATTAATATTATGATAAAAATATAAATTAATAATTATATAAGTCATTATACATTAATATGGAACTATTTTTTTTATGAGAGACAATATATGGAATCAAATTGAACATAAAATACAAAGTAGAAAAATTTGTCTCAATATCAGATAATAAAATATTGAGGTTGTTATGATTATTTACAACAAGTAAGATATTATTTTTTATTAAAAAATGGAAAATGAATTACAAATAAGACCACCACCATACACGTACGTAAAAGAATATAGACCTCAAAATTCTTGGTTTTCTTTTTGCAAATTATACAAATTAATCTCATAATAATGAATACATTATATATGGATACTAATTCTAATATTTATGTTCAAGGAAAACAAAAAAATTAGAATAAATGACAAACTCAAAAATTATGAAATTACTACATATTGATCAAATTTTAATTAATATCAACACTCCATTCCATCCATATTATTTTTGAAGTTGGATGCAATTTTTTTACCTTTTATTTCCTTAAAAAAAGGAAACGGGTTTATTATTGGTTTTATTGAATTTCAAAATCAATATATTCGTAAAATAATAATCTCCCTTTGTTATAAGGAAAATTGGATTCTAATAATGCTTGATTTCGATGGTCATATTAACCTTTTTTCACGTGACTTTAAGTGAGAAAAAAAAGGAAATTTTGATGCTCATTACTGAAATATTGGGAAATGTCGCGCGTGGGGATGTGGGGCGGCTGATTTTAGTTTTGAAGTTGGAGTTTTCTATGCCAGTTGTTTAACCAAGAAGAGAAACACAGAAGGGAGAGAAAGGGTTGACGTCAGAAAAGGGAGTTAGGGTTTTGCAATATGAAGTAGATTAGGGCTTCGGACGTTGAGGAAGGGGGCTTTGTCGCTCCCAGATTTGTCCCACTCGCGACAATGGCCGTTGCACCCGCGACGACACTGTTTTATTGTTTTGACGGCTTAAAACGGTTACGTTTTGGGGGTTGTCTTAGCCTTGTATAAATAGTTTTTGTCATAATTTCTCAGCAGCTTTTTATAACTTTTAGCAGTCTTTTATGAGCTTTTCTAAGTTTTAGGAAATTGAGTAAGAGATTGGCCTAAGTGTTAATGCAAATCCATCTTTATTTAATTACTTTGGTTGTAATGGATGATTTTGATGAAACAATTGAGAGATTGAAGATTCTACCATCATTATTGGCAATTGTTATTCATTCCTTCCATCAATAGGCGATATCTACTCTCTCTCTCTCTCTCTCTCTCTCTTTCTTTACTTTGTTATTGTTGATTAGTTGAATGATTGCTTGATTAGTGTTGATCATCTCTTAATTTGCTTAGGTAGTGATTTAGCTTGTGTTTGATAGAATCATGTCTAGGTTTGGTTTTGGATGTGCTAGATTAGTTCGAACATGATTAGTGGCTAAGTTCTTAGCAGGTTAGGGGTGATTAAGGGTTCTAACTTCTAATGGGTGATTAGTTATGGGTTAGTGAATTAGGGGGTAATTAGTGGAGAAACCTAATTTCCACCATATTCTTTCCTTCAAGTGGGGTGAATTAAGGTTCTAAAGCTCCTTAATTCATTAATCACTCGTTAGGAATGATAAGGATGGGATAGTTAATCCTATTCCCATGAGAATGAGAATGAGAATAGGATTAACTAGAGAACTTTGCAAGTTTAACCCTCGGGATCCATAGTGGATCTCAGGGTAGTCAATCCAAGCTTCCCTTGAGAAAGGGAGCTTGGTGGGTTTATTCTAGCAAATATATCATCTGATTCTCCTACCTTCTTACTCTTTAATCACAAAACTCGTAATTATGATCCTGTTAGTTTCCTAACCCTCCGAAACCCTCCTTTTGCTATTTGAACCAATCATGTATGTTTGTTCGATCTTTTGGTAGTTTAGTAGACCAATCAATCATTGTGGTTTTTCTTTGTGATTTGAATATATTTCAAGTCAAATTCTTAGAGTTAGGCCCATCGGCTCCTCGTGGAAACGATAAAAAACTGGGTGCTAAACCCATTGTACAGATGACCATCGAGTTCTTACTTTATAAACATTTGGTACGTGATGTCCTTTCTGAACTGTGTATGATGAAGTTTGGTTGATGTCCTTTGTATGTGCACTTTAATGAACAAGTTTGGTTGATGTGATATTATATGTGAAAGTGATGTCCATTGATTTAATTAATGACGTGGATTTCAGATATACGTAATGTACATTTCCAACTGTTACGCAAACGTTTGGTGTGATGCGCATCGCCTGTGAATGTTTAAATGGGGTAGTATAATGTAATGTCCATTTGGGTATAATTAACTCAAATCAAATCTTTTCGTGTTAAGATGATCGACTTTGTCACTAAGGAAGCATTACTGCCATGACATTGTCAGGTACGAAGACAACAATTTGAAGCAAAAGTGTACACAGTGTATTTGTGTTAATATTCTAGGGCATTCAACTCATGTCCATCTAAGCGGTGCACAATTTTCATATGGTTGGAAGACGCGTGTTCACAATGTATTTGTGTTAAATGGGATGTTCGTTTAAGTTATACATAATGTTCTTCCGTTATAACCTTATTGTCCATGATTATGTGTCTTCATGTTCATCTGAGTGTTACATGTTGTTCATTTGACGTGATAGTTATAATAGATGTTAATATTCTAAGGCATTTAACTCATGTCCATCTAAGCAGTGCACAATGTTCATATAGCTGGAACAGGTTGTCCATAACCATAGAATGTAATGTGTTTGTAAATGTGATGTATGTGTTAATTATCGTCCATGTTTATGGGTTTGCATGATCACTTGAGAGCTACATATTGATCATTTGATGAATTAGTTACAATGATTGTTAATATTTTAGGGTATACAAATCATGCCATATGAGCAGCGAGTAATGTGCATGAGCATATTGTCCATGAACATTAAATATATTTTTTGTGAGCTAGTAAACAGTATTGGTGTGATATTCATCTGATTTATACATAATGATGACATGTTATGAACTTACTAACCATCTTTACAGTCTTAGTTATAATAAATGTTTATGGTTTTTAGTAATGGTGTGATGTTCATGTAAGTTATATATAATGATCATTTGTTATGATCGTACTAGCCATCTTAATGGGTTTTAGTTATACTAAAAATGTTTATGTTTGTTAGGTCTTTCAATACATGTCCATCTGAAGAAGTGCATAATGTTCCTATAATTAGAACGTGTTGTCCATGGGCTTTTGAATGTGATGTTTTGTGTTTGAGTGATATCTGATATTGTTCATTTTTTTTATTTATAGTGTTGTATTTGAGGAGGAGGTGGAGAGGATATTGTTACATTATTTTCACCGCCATTATTGTCGAGCTACCAGTTGAATAATGATGGGGAGTTTGTTCCATTTTGTGAAGATGAATCATTACCGTTGAGCTACAAGTAAAACACATCTGTCTTTTTAGATTGGAAGTGTATTCCATCGAAGTGGGTTGGGTCATTTTGTTATGTTATGATGTTCATTTAGAGAAGCAGTCAACCATGGATTACATATGTTTATCATTATTTGGTGGACTTTTTAAAGTAACATGAGTACCAAGTTATGACCATTTGTTGATTGTTTGATGATCATCTTCAAAGGACATAGTGTCCCTGTAAGCGGCAAGGGATGATCATCCAATTGGTGAACATTATTTGATGTCCTTTCTAAATTGCACTTTGTTATGTAATGACGTTCATTTAGCGAACTAGTCAACTATGAATGCCAAATGGTGATCATTATTTGATGTCCCATTAAAGTAACATAAGCACCAAGTGATGAACATTTGTTGAATATTTAATGATCATCTTGATTGAACACGATGTCCATGTAAGCACCAAAAGGATGATCATCCAATTGGTGATCATTACTTGATGTCCTCTCTAGATTGTGTATATATTGTATCGAAGTGGTTGGAGCCATTTTGTGTATGCTATGATGTTCATTTAGCGAACCAGTCAACTGTGGATGCCAATTGGTGATTATTATTGGATTTATTTTTTGAATTAACATGAGTACCAAGTGATGAGCATTTGTTGATTATTTGATGATCATCTTGATGTCCTTGTAAGCAGCAAAACTGCAAAAGGATGATCATCCAATTGGTGATCATTACTTGTCATCTTCTCTAGATTGCGTATGTATTGCATATAAGTGGTTGGAGTCATTTTGTGTATGTTATGATGTTCATTTAGCGAACGAGTCAACTATAGATACCAATTGGTGATCATTATTGGATTTATTTTTTTTTAATTGACATGAGTACCAAGTGATGAACATTTTTCGATTGTTCAATGATCATCTTATTTGGACACGATGCCCATGTATACGCAAAATGATGATCATTCAATTGGTGGTCATTATTTGATGTCCTTTTTAATGATCATCTTGTTTGAACATGATACCTAAGTCATAATAACCTATAATTTTAGTATAATACACAGTGTTGAATCAAATGTTCAATGATGTCCATTTTGCATAAGCAATATGTTCATGCGGCGACAAAGAATGATCATTTGCAAGTCTAAACATCAAGTAAAATATCCGCAATATTAAAATATATAATAATACAATCAAAAGTGTCATTACAAGTCTAAACGTCAAGCAAAATATCTGCAAGTCTTCCTACTACAGTTTTCAAAGGTCAACCTAATGACCAAAGTGTCATTATAAGTCTAAACGTCAACCAAACGTCAAGAAAAATATCCAAGTCTCCTACTATCATTTCTAAACAAACATTTCATTCCACGTACATATGTGTTCGACGCAATCAAACTACAAGCATGAAAGCTCTTTCTTCCGGCCTCAGTAGACGGCTTTGGTGTACACCTCTTGTTTCAAATTGTTGTCTTTGTATATGACAATGTCATGGCAGTAACGCTTCCTTAGTGACACAAGTCGGTCATCCTGGCACGAAAAGATTTGATTTGAGTCAATTATACTCAAATGGACATTACATTATACTACTCCATTTAAAACATACACACGCGATGCACATCACACCAAACGCTTGCATAACAGTTGGAAATGTACATTACGTATATCCGAAATGCACATTATTAAATAAATCAATGGACATACAAAAAAAATGTTCATCGTACACAACTCATAAAGGATATCACATTCACATATGATGTGCATCACATCAACCAAACTTGGTCATTCAGTGCACATATAAAGGACATCAACCAAACTTCATCATACACAGTTCAGAAAGGACATCACGTTCCAAATGATCATAAAGTAAGAACCAGATGGTCATCAAGTACCCATACAACGGACATTATGTCTTACTAGCATGGATGTCGGACTCATAACTGACATGTCCCAAACCATCGAAAAAAAATTGACATCCCGATCTTTCCATCGATTGCACACCACATTCAACCCTAAACTGGACACCATCAATTTATCATCCCATTACGTTCAATCAACAAGACATCAACAAAACTCATCATGCCCAATGAACAGTTCATACTTATCAAAAGGTCTCAATTAACAGTTCAGAGGTTGAGAGTGTTCGAATGTTCAAGGGTTCTCCCATAAATGAAACAACTTTTACCATATTTCATCACTCACCTTGAACCATGTTTCAGCCTCATCTCATGAACAACCTTTTCGTCGGCATTCATTGGCGTCGCCGTAGATTTCCTCGACAATCCAAGTGCTTCGCCCACTTCCTCAACGTCCAAAGCCCTAATCTCCCTCATATGGCAAAACTCGAACTCTCTTTTCCGACATCAACCCTTTCTCTCCCTCTGCGTTTCTCTTCTCGGTTGAACAACAAGCATAAAAAACACCAACTTCAAAACTCAAATCAACCGCCCCACATCCCCACGCACGACATTTCCCAATGTTTCAATAATGAGCATCAATATTTCTTTTTTTTTCCTCACTTAAGCTCTCGTGATGTGAGTAAAAAAAAAGAAGTGTTGATTTAATATAGACCATTGACCCAAACTCCCTTCTCACCATATATATTCTCTCTCTCTCTCTCGCGCTCTCTCTCTCTCTCTCTCTCTCTCTCTCTCTCTCTCTCTCTATCTATCTATCTATCTATCTATCTATCTATCTATATAAATAATTTAGAAGGTTCGGTGAATTCCAAAACAAATTCCAAACCTACATAATTTATTACTACATTCATAAATATAATATTAATAAAAATGAAAAGAAATACCTAAAGTCATACATAAATTGCCAATATTTAATGCATACACAATTAGAACATTTTAAAGTTTTTCAAAAAGAAAAAGAAATACATATGGTCATATATACATAAATTGTCAATATCTAATACAATTAAACTAGAGCAATTTTTATTTTTCCTTTCATCAATTTACTATTGTACTATTATGACCATAACATTAAAAATAAAATATAATAAATAGATAATGAAGTAAAATTCTCATGAAAAAGCTATACTATCGTTTTATATTCTTTTTAGTTGAAACTAATATATATACTTTTAACAACAAAAAAAAAATCAAATTATATGTAACCTACAAAAAATAGATTAAGAAATTGGAATAAGTATAGATTAAAAAGTTAAAAAGAGGTTAAAAGCCACAAATAAAAATAAAATATAAAAATAAAATAGAATCATTACATAGTTGTTGTCGTAATAATTTTTTCAAAACACAAATATCCTTCTTATGGAAGAAAATAAAATTAAACTATTTACCAATAATTGTCATGATTATGAAATAAAATCAACTCAATGACAGTTTATTCCATAAAAAATAATATTTTTATAAGATTTCATTGATAATTATTATAAAATTATTCTAGAAAATAAATAATATAAATTTATTGAAAAATTACCCCTCCTAGTAGAGACTAGTTATTCATTTAGGGTGTGTTTGGTTGGAAGGAAAATGACAGAGAAGATATGGTTTTCCAAGGAAAATTGTTTTCAATGTCAAATTTTCCCTTGTGTGGTAATTAGAAGAGAAATCGTTTTTCAAAAAATGACCATATATGTCGGCATGAGTAGCAATATATGTTACAAATGAAAATATTTAAAGCTCAAAATTCATTTTTGAGCTTTTTTTAATTATTTCTATCGTATTGTAAAGTTTCGAGACAAACCGAAGAAATTAAAAACTTTCCGATATGCTTCATGTGCCTAAAATCTAAGATAAGAGGAAGAGGTTCAAGGATGCTCTACCGATAGAGAGAGGAAGGAATGATTTCGATTGAAGCCAATTCAACCGCTTCGAATTATCCAAAGGAAAATGATAAACATCTCGCGGAAGACACAAAAAAATGTGTCTTGCCCATGCCATGTAAGATTAATTAAATTAGTTTTCTAAAAAATATGCCACATCATAGGGGTCATTTCGTAATAAGAAGAAAACCAGCAAGATGTTGTTTCAGCTTCATTAAGCACAACAATGGCTCCCGGACTCTACTAGTCCACTCCCACCCACCAGACTTGCTTCAGCTTCAATAAGCACAATAATGGCTCCCAGACTCCAGTCCCACCCACCAGACTCAGCCTCTGCCGCCATTGCCCACCAACCTGTCCGAAACTGGCGATTCAACCACACCCACCAACCAAGAAGCCCAAACTCACCCAAATCCTAATCACCCGAGACCCGATCCGAGTTCGCTCACCACGACCCGGAAGTCACCAGCATCAGCAACGGCAGTTTCAGGTGCTGCCCTTCTTTCGTTCTTCAAGCTCAGCGTCAATGGCAGCCCCACCACCTCCGCTCCACCATTGACGCGTCTCGCGAGCTTCTTCTCCCTCTTATCAACGCCTCCCACCTCTACGGAATCTCCCTCGTCGACAACACTGAAGCTCTGCAATTTCAACCATTGAACCTCTGCAATTTCGAGATCGAACAGACGATGAAAGATTTCAACGATTGTTGCCCAATTCTATCTTTGTCCACTTTTCGATGCAATTACACGAACAATGAAGAGCCCCTTCTCTGTTTGGGTCTCAATCGAGACCCCTTTTCCATACAAAACAAAATTAATATTTACCCATTACTCCCTTCTCTCAATTTTTCTTTATTTATCATTAGTCCCTATATTTGTATAATCAGCTGCTGACTCATAAAAAAAACAGAAAAAATTGTCTTGGGCAAAGACGTGTAGCAGCATCCTTATCCAAATTGGAGAGATTTTTTCAACCACAAAAGACCTATTATGAATATTCTATCCATATTTCTCGGCTTGGCTTATAACTCATTTGCCATGCCAATAATTAGTCTCGAAAAACAAATTTCCATAAAAGTCTAAAAATAAAACAAAGTAGTTACTCGTTGCTCCATTGTTTTTTAGATCCAAATAGAGTTTTGTTAATCGTAATATTTTTTCAATCACAGTCTCGTCGATAAAACCCTTTTCCCGGACCTTCAAGATTGCTGTGAAATAAGTTAAGAAGGGTAAAGGTTGTCGAAGATCAAGCTAGGTAGACCTTTGCGTCTTCTTTTGCTGGATAGGTTAAATTTCAGTCATATTTAACAGTAAAAAATGGTTGACAAAAGTGTTGATATATGTTATAAATGAAAATATTTAGAGCTCAAAGTTCATATTTGACATTTTTTTAGTCCATATTATCATATTATAAAGTTTGGATCTAAACAGTTAAATTTGAATTTGGTTTAAGTTTCAATTAGTTTTATCAGCAAAAAAATCTAGTATATGTCGCGATAAATGTTATCATATAAAAATATTTTCATCTAAAAATTTATATTCCAACTTTTTTTAATCAATTCTACCGTTTTACAAAATTTCGAGCCAAACCATTGAAGTTAAATTTCCCCCTCAAATTTTAGTTAAAGTTAGCAGTAAAAATCAATCCCACAATAAATGTTGAAAAATATTTTTTCTAAGTTAAGTAAAGGAAGTCAATTTCTTACTTTAGAAAAAAATGATTTTATTTGAAAATCATTTTCCAAATCCTTTTTTGTACCAAACACTAAAAAATCGTCATATACTCATGTCCATGTCTATGTCCATGTCCATGTCCATGTCCATGTCCATGTAATAAAACATTTATCATTTTCCTACAAGAAAGTGACACATCCATGTCCACCCAAACCAAATATGTGTATGGTCTCCGCCTCAAAACTCAGCCTCACAAAATTATAAAAATCTTAGTATCTGATATGTGCTATATTTACCTTTCGTAAAAAAATCATCTGGAACCCCAGAACAGAAGAGTCCTAAAATGTCGTCCAACAGCAGCAGCGTGGAGCACCTTGTCCTCCTAAACGTCAAAGACCGGGCCGAACCGTCGGACGTCTCAGCAATGCTCGAAGCAGTCAACGCTCTCCGATCACTTGAGGAGGTCAAGTACTTAACCGCTGGTCCAGTTCACCGAGCCAAGTCATCCTCCCTAAACTTCACTCACATTTTCCGCATCAAGTTCTTGTCCAAGGAAGACTTAGCCGCCTACATGACCCACCCCACTCACGTCGCCATGGCCCACTCCAACGTCTTCCCCATCTGCGATGACTTCATGATTCTCGACTGGGTCTCTTCGGGCATCCCGATCGGGTCGGATCCGAAACCGGGTTCCGCCATGCGAGTGCAGATTGTGAAGCTTAAGGAGGGGATGGAAGAGACCCACAAGAGGGAGGTTTTGGATGTGGTTGGTGCACTCAAGGACAAGCTCAAGGGTGTTGAGGAGGTTAGTTTTGGGGAGAACTTCTCGCCGGAGCATGCCAAAGGGTTTTCGATAGCCTGGACGGAGGTCTACCCAGATGGGTTAGATCAGTTGAATTCTTCCCGGGAGGGTGTGGATGATGAGATTCAGAACGCCTACGCCAAGACTAGGGAGTATATTGAGACTTATATTCTAGTAGACTATGTTGTTCCTTCCCCTAAAAGTTGATCACACTTGGAACCATGTAATGTAATGAACTATGCAACGTTATACTATGTTTGATTAATCAAAATAGATAATGTGCTTGTAATTATAAATTAAATGAATTGATGATGTTTATCTCTACAAATTTGTTTGTATGTGTGATGAGTCTGAGTGTGATGTTAATGTGTGTGGGTGAGGAAAGAATGGGTTGTTAAAGAGGAGGAATAGGTTTGATTATGAAAGAAAGAAAGAAATGGGTTTGATTGCGTGAGAGAGAAAGAAACGAATGCACATATAGAATTTTAGTTTTTTTTGGGACTGTGAGCAGGGATAGCAATGGGGCGGGGAATTCCCGAACCCGTTGAGCCCCACTTTAGGGAAAAATCTCTACCCCCATTGGGGATGGGGACGGGGATGATTTTTCAAAATCCACTCGGGGACGGGTTGGGGATGGGGACAAAATTTTCCCCATCCCCGTTCCCATTTTCCCCGCCGGGAAAAATTCCCCGTCCCCGTCCCCATCCTCTAATCCCCGTCCTTGAAAATTTTAAAATTATCAAATAGCTTTTATTCTAATTCAATATATATATTAATAGTAATGATAAAGTAGTAATTTTCGAATTTTAAGTACGTTGTATTATTGCTTGATGTATTATTATTTGATATATTATTGCTTGAGCAAGTTAAATACATTGTATTTTGAACAGGTTAAAAACTGAGTCCGATTAAAAATCAGATCCGATTAAAATTTGGTTAGATTCTGGATAGTTTTGGAAAATCCCCGTTGTAGCCACGTTGGGGATGGGAAAAACACGGGGACGGGAATGGGGCAAGAATCATTCCCCGAAGCAGGGATGAGAATGGAGATGGAGACGAGTTTTGAGAGCGGGGATGGGGATATACTCCCCCGTCCCTGATCTGTGCCCCGTTGCCATCTCTAAATGTGAGCCTATAAAAATAAAGTAGGAGAGCGTTTGTTTTTAATTCTTTCTCGTAAGCTTTGGTCACCTCCTTGAAACACTTTAATGTTTGGTTGTTAAATAAACGTAGGAAAGTCTTGAAGTGGGTTTTACTATTTTTTCATGGGAATGTTGAGAAAGTGTTTTTTCCCATGGAAAAAAAAAGTTTTTACAATTTTACTTTTCAAAATGTCCCTGAAAACTATTTTAAAAGTGTAGTTACAAATTGTTTATGCTGGTGATCTTATTTTACAAATTGTCCCTTAAATTTTTTTTAGAAGCAAGCACCACTTATAGTTTAACTCCAGTAAAACTACAACAGTATTTTACAAATTTTTCAAAATATGTACTCCGGTAGTACATGCGCGAAAATGGAGGATAGGGAACATAATTCTTATACGGGGATTAGTCACTTTTTTTATTTTATTTTTTTTAAATTCGGATAAATAAAAAGGTCCACCCTTTACAGGGTAAATGAAGTGACTAACCTATAGCAGACACTCCTCTCCAAGACGCTGACTAACTGATTTTACAAGACTAACCTACAAAAACTAAAACACAACCAACTAAAAAACAAGAAAAAGAATAAAACAAAAAAAGAGCCAAACTACTGGGGAAAAAATAATAATTTAAATAAAATAAAATAAAATAAAATAAAAGTAAAAACCATCCTTATCAGAAAAGGACATAACACACAACTTCAAGGAGATGTCACTGTCATCGAAGGCCACTATCCAACCTTGACCAACTTTGCACCGATACAGTTCCAGAGCATGCACAAGGGCTTCCAAAATCCTCTACGAACTACGCCAATCCAACGATCTTCTTCTTGCTTCTCTCCACCATCAATCTGAATAATCCTCTAGGTTTTACGCCAACCTGAAGACCCTTTTGAGCACTGCCATGACAAACGAGAAGACCTGCAAAGAGGGGTTCTTGAAACCGGGGTTGTACAACAGGTTTCCACCATGGATGAGGAAAGAACTCGATCGAAAATCCAGAACTAAACAAAAGAACAGCCAAGAACACAAAAGACAAACCTTTCTCATTTAGATCGAAGATCTGAAAGAGAAAAAACAAACGACGACCAAAGAACATAAAACTCCCAAATAGGAGAGGTATCAAATCAATCCCTTTTCATTACTTTTTTTTTAAAAAAAATTAATTAATTGTAATTAATAAGAAGCAAAGACATAGATGAGTTTTGAGAAGAACAAGAGGTTGTCATTCTTCCGCAGAGCACCGTCGCTGGAGACGATCCCGCCAACCCTTCCCACCTCGCCGGCGATTCGCCGATGACCTTGTCGGGCCACCCAGATGCGACGTCGGCAGCGATTTGCCTAGCTCGGACCACGTCGGACTTTATCTCTGACCACCATGTCGGGGCGTTGGACATAACGGCGCCGGCGATTTCGATCGCCTTTCGGAGTTCTCCCCATCTATGGCTGGAAAAGGGCAAGCCCAGTGGTCTTCTTCATCCACGGTTTTCCCAATTTGTGGTCCTAAGGCTGTCAAATCTTGTTCTTCACGGATTTGTGTGTGTGTTAGGGTTGATGGAAGATAAGAGAGAAATGTTATTATTATTATTATTATTATTATTATTATTATTATTATTATTAGTTTGATTCCATTCCTTTTTCTCACCAAACAGTTTGTATTTTGGAATCAAATTCCATTCCCAACCCTCTGGATATCTAATTCAATTCCCAACCCTTTCCTTTTTTCTCTTCAAACAGGCCCTGAGAGAGAACAAATGACAGCCAAAAAACGCAACCACCCAACAACATAACGATGGAGATGGAACAGATGGAAACAGCGGCCATCGAACAAAGAGATGGGACCATGCTTACTGCCATGACTGTTTTGCTTGAACAGAGCACAAAGATTGAACAACCCAACAGGCAACAACCCAAAAAACGAAGACTGAGAATGGAGTTTAGAAAATCCCATGAACATCATAGGTTCCAATGGAAAAGAACAACATATACGGTTCTTTGTTCAAACTAGAGAAGGACAAGGGGGGGGGGGGGGGATCTAATCAAGGACTAGCCAGAGACCTCGAGAATCGGTATATGAGGGCCGGGTCGGCTACTAGTCTAGGGGTTTCCACGTTCGAAAACTGGGCAACTCATCCAACAAGAGAACTTGAGGTGAGGGGGAAAACTCAACTACAGAAAAGCATCCATGGCTTCTATAGAAAAGGGGCAAGGCCATGGCCAAGGCTAGAAGGTTCAGAGATGTAGAGTAGAAAGAAAGAAGAAGATTGGGGGGGGGGGGGAGGGGAACTCACCCCCTCTCTCTCTAACCTCTCTCTACAATCTAGGGTAAGCTGGCATATACATTAACATGATCTATGTGGATGGGGATTAGTCACTTATGTGAACAACAAACTATCAGGTTTTTTTTTTTTGGGGGGGGGGGGGGGAGGGGGTTTAAAGGCTGGTGCTGTGGATTGCTCTGAGAGGAATTCACATGTCACACCTCAATAGAAGGTGGGTTCAAAACCACTAATCCTGTTCTTTTATGCGGCTGGCTGGCTGCGGTGCCACAACATACCGCAGTTTGCCATAACCCACCACAACATACCAATCCACCACAATTTACCACAACCCACCACAATCAACTTTTTCAAATTTTCTTCACATTTACCAACACAATTACTTTTTCGCAATTACCAACACAATTTACAATTATTTAAAAAAAAAAACACCACAACTTACCACAAGCCACCACAATGCACCGCGCCATACCGTAGCCAACCATATAAAAGAACAATGACCATCTTGGTGGTCGTCTATGAGGACAGCCAAGAGAATAACTCAATGCTTTGCTCCTTTGATGTCAACAACCGATAGCCCGATACCCTTAACAGGATAGCTCGTGCCAGCTGACAGTCACAGGCTGATGTTAACAGAACAAAGTTCTGCAGTTATGACGACTGAGTTACACAGCAAAAGAAGCCAGCTTGCCCACTCTATGTTTATCGTCCAGCAATGCAGATCACCTATCAAAGGAGAGAAGGTATATTTTACATCAAGTATTCTCAAAACCTTTACAATAAGATGCACATCTCTACCTCTTTTGCATTTTATCCAATTTGTAGCATGTGACAACATTGATGCTTCATTTACAGTTTAAAATAGAACAAAGGATGAGATGCTACTGTCATAAACCAAAAATAACAGGGTTTTGGATTCGAACTCCCTCAACATTCAGCACAAAAAAACTTTTCCCTGTAATAGGGATGTTCTACTTTTTCTTTTTGCTTTCAACAGCTGCCCCTTCCTTTACAGTATAATTTCCCATCCCATTTTGTAGGCAAGAACAGGATGAAAGTTGCTCCCATATAGTTATCACTCACGAGGGTTCAAAGACAGCCTTACTCAATGACTTGACAAAAAAGCGTATTCATATGAAAAGTATGGTAAGGATTGAAAGGGAAAATGACTTATCAAGGATAGAAGGCACCAACACTTTTCAGTTTGAAGCTGCAAATGACTTATCAGGCATAACAAGCAAAAATCATAAATGAGCACAAAACGCAGTTATATCTTGAAGAAATCAGGGTGATTAAGCAGCTTCAGGCTTTGAAGCAGAATAAGCTTCTGCCAACACTACTCACAAAAATAACAATAAAGTTTCTGCCAATAGTAATAGCCTAAAGTGATCAAACACTAACAGCATGCATCTATATTGCCAGGCTCGTAATTTCCCTCCAGTACCAGTATCCCACTATCGGTCACTCGCCCTCAGAAATGAATATGGACATTCAACAGTTTTTTTTATCAAAACTGAATAACGCTTTTCACAAATTTGGCGACTCAGCCGATACCACATTCACGTTGGAGACTTAGATACTGCAACATGGGTATGCGCAAGTCTGAATACATAATTGTGTATCTTTTTTACTATGCTAACCAATAAACTTGAAGGGGAAAATTGGCATGCATGACACCATGGTCGATTCATAATAGTTATTTTAGAGAACACCTACCAGAGTCAAACACAGAATGCACGAACGGAACCTCCAGCATCACGATTCTCACAACTGGTGCATGAATGTTGCTACTTAAGGGGGGAGTAATGGTGTTCTTGCATCCAAATCACCCGTAATGCAGAAGCTGTGGACTTTTCATCTTTGTTTCTTCTTGAAATCCTTTGGACCAACAAGCTTGGACAGAGAAGAGTTCATCTCATCGCAAAGGGAAGCTGCAGTGTCCAACTTACCCATTTTCTTTAAATTGTGAATCAGTGACCTGTATATATAAATTGATGGTTTCACTTGTCTATACTTCATTGCATTGAAAAGCCTTAACGCTTCCTCAACATTTCCTGACCGACCAAAGCACTCGATCAAAGCAGTATAAGTTCTCAAATCCGGCAGAAGTCCATTCTCATCCATTTCCTTCATGTATACTAAACACAAGTCTAATCTCCCAAATTTCTGCAAAGTATTTAACAAGGTATTATATGAAATGATATCTGGAGTAACTTTAGCTTCTTTCATGGAAGCAAATTCTTGGAGCATTTCATCCACCTTCCCAGATCGACCAAAAATAGCTAGCACTGTATTATAAGTAACTAAATCTGGCTGGCATTTTAGATTCTTCAAGTGATAAAAAACCATTAATGCCTTCTCAATTTGCCTACATTCACCAAAAGCAAAGATGATCTTGTTTAAGACAAGCACACAACTATTGCCTTCCAGCTGAGATATTCCATCAACAACTTCAAGCAGCAGGGAACAGTCATCTGTATTCATAAAAGCCTTCGCAAAATTGATACAACTTTTTGAACTAGGGGGCATGGTGGAACTCAACAGTTCCATAAAAATTTCTACTGAGAGTTCAATATCACCCTTTTCACTTACAGCATCCAAAAGAATATCATATGCATCAGCACCGAGGCAAACACCTTTATCATGTGCAGTTTGTAGTAACTTGGCCATCGCTGAACCCCCATCAAATTTGCATAACCTTCCAATGTCATTGCATATTTCCTTATTGGAGGAAGCGGTGGTTTCAACAGTCCGAAGAATTTTATTTAGGATATCATCGACCACTTCAGCTTCAACAGGAGAGGAGTGAGTTACAATTGACTTAAATGATCCCCTAAAACCCCTCAGCACAGTAAAGAATGGCCACGTATGAGAATCAACCTATATTCAAACAATAGAAATCTGTATTGGACATATGGCTATCACCCAGAGAAGTCGCAATCAAAATAAATATTTGCATGCACAACAAATGAGAGCTCGTTCAAAGAAATTGATTGGACAATGATACATGGGAAGAAAAAAAAAAAAAACCTGACTTCACTTCGTACAATCCTCACCCCACCTACGAAACTTCAATCTCATTTTTCTTCTACGTGCTTCTATTGTTTTTATCTGCGTAAAGGATGACAGATACATGCAAATGTTACAGGTAATCTAAAAAGAACCCCTAAAGCACAAGATAATGAGGTTAAGGATGCACTTCGAATCAGAGGAGAGTTAGGAGGAGTTTGTCGGAGTTAATTACAGTGCTACTCTTCCTTACCCTTGTAAGAACCTCGTTATGAGATTATTTACCATTACCCATTTAACCCTCCTTACTCTAATTTTTATTACACTTCAATTTGGGTGCAAAGGATCATAAGCCACATTGATCTGATACTCCCTCCTTTCCTCAAAAATTGCCATTTTTAAGGATTGAGTTACCAAGAAATGGTAGTTTGTGGACACAAATCATGTTTATAGACGTTATTTTACTAGAAATGTCAAAGGAAACAATTTATAAGTGGAAACATAGTAAAATATTCATAATATTGCACTAGAATTATAAAGTGACTAGTATTGTGAAAAATAAATAGTTAAAGTGATAGATATTAAGGAAAGGAGAGAGTTTAACTAAACTAAATGACCAGAAAAAGTTTATTCAAACACTGCTTCTGCTATATTATATTCAAGTAACAGTTTAATAAGAAAATCTATCTAAAAATAATAGTAGTAATAGTAATTACAACAAAAATAATAATACCTATAACTACTATTATAATTACTTTTTCATTATATTCTTTTTATTCACTTTTTTCTTTCTCTCACACTTTATATGAAACATCCAACCATGGCAACTCTGCCATACTCTGTTCTTTTTACCCATCTATGTACTCAAGATCTCCTATCATTCTCTACTATTACCTTCCTAAACAGACCATAAAGGAATGCTTGGGAACAGAGCAAATAAGAGTTAATAAGAGTTAGTAAGAATATTAAGTCCTTAATTTTGTTGGGATCATCAAGAGTAACATAGAGTATCTTTTGCTCCTTTTAACCCCTCCCCTTGTTTACTCATTTTTCTTACACTCCAATTTGAGGTGTAAAGGAAAACAAATATTTTTGACTTGATTCAACAAAGTTATAATTCTTTAACAGGTTTGATAATTGTCACCCTAAGGGCGACAACGCGACATTTAAGGGATATTTTATGCATTCAAAATTTTGGCATATTTCATCATATATGCTTCGTGCATTATTAAGTACTTAAAATCTACTCCAAATAAATAAAAAGTTTATTTCCCAAGTCAAATTCTTATCATATATTATCCTGTTGTGCCTAAAAAGAAATTATAGCATCCTTGTTACATTTTATTCCATGTTTGTCTAGGTTACGTGTTCATAGGAAGCTTACTGGCATGGATAAACCACCAGCATTATGCCGAATAGTATTAGAATCTTAAGAATTTCAAAGTGCAGCATTATAATAGATTGTTACTTGGCGTGTCTCACACAGTTACTGTCGCATAGATGTGTACGGAGCAGCACACCTTACCCAGGCCGTCTATAATTGCTTGGATTGGCATTCTGGGAAGACTCCCAGTCACATCAAGGCTCCACAATCATGGAATCCAGGTCAATACTCTATGCTCTATTTGCAAGTCTAATGATGAAACAGCTGAACAGATTCTTTTTCATTGCCCACTTGCCTATGAAGTCAGACAGAAGATTGCCACATGGTTGGATATTTCTTAGCAGTTCAGCTCCTTGGTTCAATGGGTCAAAAAATGGACACTTGAAGCGCAGCAAGGGGATTAACCTTCTTACACTTACAGCTTCTATTCCGTGGATTATTAGCACCGTTTCTGAAGCTCATAACCAGCTAAAATTCACGGGGCAACTCTATACTACAGATATTGTCGTAAAGAAAGTCGAATACCATATACTCCATAGAGTTTTGTATCTTGATAAGAAGGCGAAAAAGTATGAACAACGTATAGAATTTTTTAATTTCTCAGGTCTTTAATCACATTGGTTGAAGATTTTGTGCGCTGTATGGATTTTGGTCTCCCACATTGGGAGTTACCTGGTAATTGAATCGCTTTTGCATTCTTGACAAAGAAAAAGTATTAGAATCGTAAATAAATATTAGAAACAGAGTGGCATTTCAAATATGTATCCAATGTCGACACCCAATTTGCTTGGTTAGCTTATCGATAGCATAGGTAGCAATTTCAGTGAAGTATATGTTGTATCTGATAAAAGAAATAACACTCCCATGGCCTGAAACAGGATGGGACAGCCAACAAAATTCTGTTGTGGGTATCATGTGAACAATGGTCAATGGGATATAGGAGTGGGAACTGGAAGAAGGGCTTGATAAACAAGGGAACAGTTTTTCTGTCAAGGGTATCACGTTAAAGATGGGGATGTATGGTGTGGGCAGAAGGGTTTGACAAAAGAACGAACAACATTACTTGGTGTTGCCTTGCGTGCTCTCCCCCCAGACTATGTCAGCTAGGCACAACACCATGGCTGATTGTCATGGATCAAAACGAGATTAAGAGATTGTAAGCATTGGAAAATATCATGGGAGCATTTTAATATCTTTTTTTCTAATAATATTTTAGGCAACATAAGATAAAATATGATAAGAATTGAGTTTAATTGGGAAATAAAACTTCTATTTATTGGGGCTCTATTTTAGGTACTTAATTATATTCAAAGCATATATGACAAAAGATGTCAAATTTTTAAATGGATAAGATAGATCTAAATGTTGCCCTTACTAACTATTACCGTTATTTCTTAACCACCCCCCCCCCCCCTTACTCGAAGGGCTTGTTGGGTTTGATGTAACCAAGCATATAATGGAACCACATGTCAAATGTTAATGTAATGTGACCATATATTTGATTACATATGAGCCTTGTGATTAAAACTACATTGAAACCAAAAAACCTCGATTAACACCTTTAAAATTTATATAATATCTCATTCCCAATCTATTCACTCTCTTCCATCCCATGTACTTAGTACCTCCATCAAATCTCTCTCTCTCTCTCTCCCACTCTCAATATCTTACATGTGTGATTACATTATCCATTTTTATGAGTAACTACACTCAATAATACAATCACTTTTTCTTTACACGGCATAGTTAATTACATTACACAATTAATTATATTACACTCTAGTTACTTTACATCCAGCCAAACACCACATAAGAGGACTCCTAAGGTCCAATTGCATGGACATGGGACATAAGTCTCACATTGCGTAGGGGAGGAGGGGTTAATGTGGGGTATACATAAAGGTTTTGGGTTCTCCAAACCATTGAGCTAGCTTTTGGCATGGGCTCTTCCAAAGTCCTGTATCAATTGGTATCACAAATTTAGCCATGTCTGCGTGCCTTGGTGATGTTGGTATTGTAGTGTCCACCCCGGGTAGAAAGGGTCTAGCCTTCCCACCACCGTGTGTGTCAGGCGACGGAGCATGGTAAATTTTGTGTGCGGGTTCTCCTATATCTATGAACTAGGATCTGGGGTGGGCTCTTCCAATGCCCTTGATCAAGTACCTACATTTGTTTACATATCTTTAGAAGTTCCCGAAATGGATAATGGAAATACATGAGTGACTTTTGTTATTCATACACTTATTGACTCATTTTTCACACCATCTAAAGCTATAGTTTGGTATGCAGAGAGCAAACAAAGTAGATTTAGGAGATTTCATTGATTGCTCCATAAACTTCATGGGGTATACCAATAACCTTCATAGGTCTAAAAACAAGTACTGCAAAAGATGAAAAGGTTACCAAAGCTACGGGGATTGTTGCAAAAGCATCGTGTTTGATGTCCAAAAGTACTGATGGCAAGCTTACAAGCTATAATTGGCTAGGGAAAAAGTCTAGTGTTCTAGCATACATAAATCGCAAGGTGGCTTAACAGAGGGCATCTAAAAGAGGCATCTAAAAATAGTAGTGGCGAACTCTAAAGTCTCCATTTTCAGATCTTTTGAAAATGGCAACAACTGAAGAGGACGTTTAAGGTGTGGTATCTTTGAATGGCAATCAAAAACACTGGAACTTAACTTTCTTAAGAAACAGGAATGCTTGGGAAGAGGAAAGTGTGCTCAATTTGTAGGCTTTGCTATGCGATACTAAGGTAGCTCTTGAAGGCAATTATGACATCCTTTACCCTCCTAATGTAAGTGGGTAGTTTACGATGAATAGTTTGTATGTTAAACGAGTTATCTAAGAGAGATCGTCCACATCAAGCTATTTGGAAGTCTAAAGCTTCCACTAAAGCTTGTTTCTTCCTTGGCAACCACTTTAGAAAAGATACCCGCCAAAGACATGCTTGAAACAATAAACGTTGTGTTGGCTAGTAGGAGCTCTTTGTGTGTTGAAGAGGAAGAGTCCATTAACCACCTTTTTATTAATTGTCATTAGGTCACCATCCGTCGCCATTTGGCATTTACTTTAATATGGGCTAGTTCGATGCAACCTTTAGGTTTAAGAGATGTCTTGATGGCATGGAGAGGAAGATTGGGGAATAGTTGGATTCTTAATAGGCGAAGTTTGATTCCTACGACGGTTTGATGTTACACTTGGAAGAAAGAAATTCACGAAATTTTTGAGGAGAATGATAGAACGCTAAATGACTTCAATTTTTTATTTTTGAGTCTGGTAAAGAGGTCATCATATTGGATTTTGTGGTTAAGATTATAGTAGAGAGCTTAAGGCGGTGGGGCTCTTTGATTTTTGTGTAATACATATTTTGATTATTCATCCAAAACCATAAAAAAAAAATCACAAGGTCACTACAAAGCAATAGTTATTTATCCTTATTTTTGCATGCAACAAGTGACGATAGACTAGCTCCCACTTCGAGAGCTTTCAGAGTCAAAATGTTGTTTTCCCAATATGAATAACAGAAATTTAAGCATCTTTGCTTCTCTTTTAATTTCATCAGTGAACTCTAGTACTCGCTAGGGTGTGTTCTTTTTATGGGTTAAATGTTTCCTTTACTTAACCCAACCTATATTTACCCATCCTTCCCATATTTCCAACACTCATCTTTCCAACTTTTATCTAACCTAACCTATCCCATATTTACCACCATTCTCATATTTTCAGCACTCAACTTTCCAACTTTTACCTAAACTTATCAACTCTTACCTGAACCAACTTTCCCATACCCCTGAAGAGAACATATCATTACCCATAAATGGATGGGAATAACCAAGATACTACTGTCTAGCTTAATGTGCATTAATGGAGTTCAAGAATCAAGTGAATGAGACACCTATTCTTTTGGAATTACATGGGTAATATTTTATTATGCCATTAGCAGTTTACGGTCCATGCAATTTCCAAGTTAGCAAACAAAATACACAGCATATAGTTTATTCCATTCAATATGCTTGGTATTAGGAATGCCAGTTGTTTAGGGTTTAGGTCATTGGTGTATGCTTTGGTCCAGAAGTTTTTAAAAGTTTGGTTTATGATTTGGTTTAGTTTTTATAAGTTTTGATTTATATGTTTGGTTCTACTCTATAAATCCATCCTTCATACGGTTTGGTTTGGTTTTAGAAACTACATAAAGCATAATTATAAGAATCAATTGGTTCACCCTCCAAACACACACCAAGCACACCGTTTACACCCTACTTGTTATTGTGCGTCTAGTGCACAAGCATGGTGATTATGGCCTTCATGTTCTCCCACCTCAGAAAGGGAAATGTTGGTAGAGGTTCCCAAAAATAACAGTGGGCCTATTTACCCTCCAAAGATAAATTAACAAATACCACCAACCAATGGTCCCACCGCATAGTGGCTAGAGATCTAACATTTATTATACTACTAACGAGTTCGAACATTGGTAATGTTAGCGCTTTAAAAACACCACCAAGGCACCAACCTTAAAGAGAATCTATTAACAAGTGCCCTAACGATCTCTGCTCCAGCAATTCAATCCTTTCTGTTCATTTATTTTGATTATGAGAAATTAGTGTCAAACTCAAAAAACGCATGGACTCAAGCAGACCACAGTCCATATACCATAAGCAACAGTTGAGCTAACAACAATAATAAACAGAAGCATCTTGATGAAGACTGACGTAACATTTCTCCTAATTACAATTGCAACAACACCCGCTGTAACCTCAATTATGTTGATGGATATCAATGAGCCAACAAAGAAAAAAAAAACCAGAAAAAAAAAGGTTTCAAGTTTATGTATAATTCACATTTATTGAGAAAAAAAGGGCCAAGTTCTTTTATGATGAAATGTTTTACTACCAAGAAATAAGAGCAGAAAATGGTAGGGTGTAACAAGAAACACGAACATAACAGAACAGTAAAAGTAAAACCACTATGATTACAATAAAATCATATCTAAATGGAACGAGAAAACTCACGTGCTCTTCCTTCCAAATGGCACGGCTCATTGCTTCTTGACAGCAGTTAACCTTTGGCGGACCATGGAGATCTACATAATAATTTCAAACAAAGGAATCCCATGAACAAACATAAACCTTTAGCAACTCACAACATTTTAAGAACACAAAGTGAATTCAAACATTGGATTTGATTACAATATGACAGAAACAACATATACACGCATTCATGCAAACTAAATGTTTGGTATTGCAACTCATAAATTTCTTAGGATCTCAAATTATAGGCCTAGGTGCAACAGGATGATCGTAGTGAGTTCAAATTCATTATTAAATACTTATTGGGCCATCATCTGTCAAAATATTAATTTATCTATGATTGAAACCTTAGCAAAAACATTTTTTTTTAAATATTTTAAAGTTAGCTTGTTTCACAAGAATCCCATAACCCATTAAAACCCCCATCCTTGCCCCCCATGAGAGGGGGGAAGAAGAGAAATGGCATGTGCTTGACAAGATCACGCTCTGGTTCTTCCTCCACTATATCCTCCTTAGTGCAGGCAAACCTTCAAGTCCGGGTCAAATTTGGGCCCATTGAATCAGCCAAATATAAGAATTTGGATGGAAAATTGATGAATGTTACCCAATTTTTTCAGGTAAGACGAGATCGAACAATTCAGACACATGAAAATTTGGGGCAAAATCAGGTATGGACAATAGAAATAAGGAAAATATTTTGAATTTTGGGTCAAATAAAAAATGCTGAAATTCGGACAAAATATCAATGATCATAACTGGTTTTTTTGGGTCGAACAAAGTTTTGATAGCTCTAATCCCCATCCAAGCTAAGTAGCCTCATCCCTTAAGTATGACAAGACTTCTCAACCCTTTCTAACCACCTTCCCTCTTTTCTATCGCCTTTGAAGAATGACTTCCCACTAAATCATCCTCGTCTTGACTCAAGTTCTGCAACTTGTTGAGTTGTACACGGCCGACTAGAGTGTTGCAAATTAGGACCCACGGAACTACTATCCGCAACAAATTGGGTCACAGAACAACATCCAAGTAATACAAGGATTATGAATGGAGGTATGTGAATTGACTAACAAATTTATTATCATTAACATGAAAGTACTATACCCATTAAGAAGGGATCTGTGGCAAAAACATGCAATGAGACAACTTCCCAACATATTACATATTGCATTGCCATCTCACCTACGAGTGACTGAATTTCTATCACCCACACCACAACGTCATGCTAAAAGAGGGATTACAAATTGACAACTCCATCAAAGGCCTTAAAAGGTCATATTATCGGTTGTTAATCAACTTTCTCTTACATGTAAGGGGAACCCTAATAATCATTCCATTATCCTCGCTTACTTCAAGTCGTTTCAAAGCCATTTTTCTTAAGGGTGTTATAAAAGAATTTTAGCTAACTGGCTTATAAAAGATTCACATACCCACAACATAAGAACCTTCTGATCCTATCCAAAATGAAGTCGCTTCATCATCAAAACATTTGCTGCCGAGGATGTAATCGCATATACATAGTACAAGTAAATTGCAAAAACTGCTTACACATTAAATGCGTCCAGATTTCTAATTCCAAATTCGATCATGCGCACAGCAGACTCTAATTAAATCAAAATCACTAAATTAACATTTTTGTGACCATGTTGAAACAGGATTCAATTTCCAGAATGAGAAGAAGCAACATTAATCAAAAATCAACTGAGTACAGATTTAGACCCATAGAACCAGAATTTGTCAGCAGAAAGATATGGGATCAACTCAACTAAAATGAGAAAACGTGACATTAAGAAATCGATTAAAAATGAGAAACAGAGTATTTACCGGCAGCACCAGCGAGACCCCGGTGTTGAATAAGATTGGAAGATTGAGCAAGAGCAGGTTGGGACGACATCCTGGAGATGCTCGCAGCTTGACGAGCTGCCTCGGCAATGCGGGTTGCCATTACTGTGGAGATTAGAAGACAGAGGGGTTAGGGTTTAAGAGCAAGGAAATATCGGAAAACTGAACACGGTTTGGTCACGATCAGCTCCGAAAGTGCGGTTCGGTAAGCTGGTTTTTCTGTTGTAAACCGTATAAACCGTTAATTGAATTTTTTTTAGTTCAGTCTTCAATTCAATGATTACATATGTATTTGGGAATGAAAATTCTAGCATAGTTGAAAAAAGGAAGAAATTTTTTTCAACTATGATAGTTGAAAAATTTATAACTATTAATTTATCAAAAATAAATCACATATGTTAAAAAGATTTACATCTCACTAAATAGGATTAACTGTTCTAATAAATTACTTTCATTAATATATTTTAATTTTGATTTTTTATGGTAGAATTAATGGTACTTACAGTTTTCAACTATGATAGTTGAAAAAAAATCAAATTTGGTAGAATATCCTTCAAATATAAATTTTGTAAAAATTATATCTCAACAAATAGGATTACTTATTGTAACAAGTTCTTTAATTAATTAATAATTAATTTTGATTTTCTTAAAGGTATATTTTAGAGTAATTATATATTTCAACTACCATAGTTGTAAAATTTTCAATTATGGTAGAATCTCCCTATTTGGAAACATATTTGCATAAATTACTCAGTATTAATTTGTGTTGGGTTTTATGGTCCATATATAGATATTATTTATTTAACCTTAATTTCAAAGTTTTCAGTTAGAGTGTCATCAGTTTGCCTGTTCTTTTCTAAAGAGAGAAGATAGTTTGTTCCACCCCATGTAATCCTAAAGTATTAGAGAGAGTGTGAGAGTGATTGAGATTAATCGTAATTTCTGTTGAAGATTGAATCACACATTATGATTGTGATCGTCATGTCCTTCTGTCTTATAGTGGATTGTTTTCTGGTTATCATTGTCCGTCGGTTTTTCTCTCAATCCCTGGGTTTCTCACGTATATGTTGTGTTTGTCTTCTCTGATTTTATTCTTCCCTGAATTTTGTCGTAATTTTTGTCATCTTTGTTTGTTTCCGTGTTAACTGCATCCTGCAGGCAATACTCTAAATTTTCTTTCAAGTAATATCAGACTGTTGGTTTGAGATGACTTCAATTATGAAATGCGAGATTCTGAAATTTGATAGGAAGAGAAGTTTCATGATTTGGAGATTGCACATAAGAGCAGTTCTTATTCAGCACAGGTTTTGGAAGGTGATCGAGTATCCTAACATGAAGTCTGACACAACTATGACTCATGAAGCATTTAATGTGCTACAGGCTGGAATTATGGGTGTTTTGAAACCAAGAGAGTGGGTTGAATTGGAACAGAAGGAATTGGCAAGGATTCAGTTGTGTATGGCGGAGCACATTCTAAGATTGCTTATGGAGGAACAGAAACCGAAGAAGCTCTGGGAAAAGGTAGATGAATTGTATATGACGAAGAGCGCTGCCAACAAATACCACCTGAAGGAAAAGTTTTACAAGCGATGAATGCCTAAAGATACTCCAACTCTTATGCAGTCTCATCTTAATGAGTTCAAAAATCAACATTGATGTACCCATATTGTTGTTCTTGTTCTTGTTGTTCTTGTTCTTATTATTATTATTATTATTATTATTATTATTATTATTATTATTATTATGGCCATTATTATGTTATTATTATTACGTAGTTATTGTTATTATTATGTATGTTATTATTTTTGTTAAGGTAATATTATTATTGTTGTTATTAATAATATATTTATTATTATAATCATCATTGTTATTGTAATTACTATTATTTTTATTGTTAATGTTATTTTTATTAGTGTTTGGACTAATGAGAATTTTTTAATTTAACTGTAGGTTATGCTTGAGGAATTTGGCAAAGATGGTGTCAACTATTGGAGTTATTTTTCTATGAATCAGTCGTTTGATTCCCTTGATGTTATCGATGAATGGGCCGACGAAATTGTAAGAGGAATTGGATTTCGCTTTGTGAGAGCCTCACATAAGAAAAAGACTACGGACGGTCCACCGAGGGTATATTTGAGATGTTGGTGTTATGGTTGGTACCGGGGGAAATTCAATACGTTGGATTCCGGCAGTCTGCTAGATACAAAGACGTAATCATGCCAATGTACCCTTATCATTATTGCGTGGTTTCGACCAGAACAAA
The DNA here is from genome assembly GCA_029582165.1 of Portulaca oleracea. NCBI lineage: Eukaryota > Viridiplantae > Streptophyta > Magnoliopsida > Caryophyllales > Portulacaceae > Portulaca > Portulaca oleracea. Next base: position 25,123,790 of record CM055890.1, read on the forward strand.
GGTAGCGCGTCCGATCGCATAAGGGAGATAAGAGGTTGCACAACAATCATTTCGTTCTGTACGAGGAGGGGCACTGACGAGGACACACTTTGACAGCCGATATGAAAGGGCACGTTCGGAAAATGACTAATACCGATTGTACTCCTGCTACGATAAACACATCGTTAAAGCATAATTTCCCATATTCTAACGTTAATGTTTTACAGATTTACAATGAGATTCAGAGTGTGGTCGGATGAGATAGAAGGTAGGACATACGTGCAACATTGTGTGCACTTGGCAAATCAGCACGGGTATTTGTCTTGGACTGCCATTAATGATGGCGACAATCTGCGACAACTGTTTATGTGCAACCCCTTCTCTTCAAAGTTGCTCCGCACTTATCCCTATGTTCTCCTCATCAACACTACGTACAAGACAAACAAGCAGAAGTGGCCTTTTTGTGAGATAGTTAGGGTCACTCCTACAAATCAAACCTTCCTTGTTCCATACTCAATAATGAGAAATGAGCGAAATGAGTCATATGGATGGGTGTTGGAAATATT